>CM057456.1:1409840000-1414640000 GCA_016271365.2 Neoceratodus forsteri | reverse complement strand
TATCTACCTTTCTACAACTGTTTGAGAAACATGCAAACTCCTCTACATAAAAAAGACTTGCACAACAAGCTATCACCCTCAATGCAATGGACAACGCGAAATAATGATGTTTACCCATTCTAAACACATTCTCCAAATACCTGGATGAAACTCATGATACTTGAGACTACTTTGTTCCTTTTGTTCAGTTTGCCTACAACACCAGCCCTTGTGTTGACAGGACAGAGTACACGTCATTCTTCTTGGTCCATGGAGACCATCCAAGAACTCCATTGGACATGCAGCTCTCCCTCCCACAGGTTCCAAAATGAGTTTCCTCATACATCATCCCTGTACTGGAACAGCTTGAACTTGCCAGATGTGTTGCAATCACCACATAGGGACAGAGAAATTCTGCCATGCAGAAAATGTCAACAGCTAAATCACATGAACCTTTATTTTCTGTGGGAAACAGTTTACTTGTGCCAACCTGTCTTAGTTCCAGGTGCCACAAAAAAAACTGCTCCACCTTTAGACTGAGCCTTTCTACATTGTGGAAAAGCTTTCTCGAGTCCATATTCACCTGCAATGCAAGTCAGTTGGAAAGCTTGCACTAAACAAAGTCCAGATTAATCATCTGACGCGTGGATATCAGAACAACAGCCTCCCCAATGATCCCAGTCCTCCCAGTAATGAAGCGGCACTTAAGCCTGCCATCCTTTCAGAATCAGAAATTACTCTCGATAACCTGCAACCAGTTCATTCAGATCCTCACACGCCTACTGCTCTCCAGCTAGATTCTGTTGCACCCGACCTTCACTCAGATGAACCTCCTGGGACTTCTCAGACTTCTTATCAGGACTCTCTTGTGTACACTACTGTGTACCAGATCGTGAAGATGCTTTGCAAGAAATTTGTGAATGGATCCTGAACTTACAGAGTCAAATGGTGTGAATTTCACAACTGTAAGAATTCTTGAGTTGCTTTTGCGGAATTGACCCTGTCCTGTCACAAACTAGTTCAAGCAACTCATCATGCCATTCCAACTGACTGAAAAAGTCTACGTAAGTCTTGAACTTTTGTGCAACTGGCTTCAGTGTTCCTTGGGAGAATGTGTTCTGTTGCCCATGGTATCCTTCACAGTCTGTGATTAATTGCTCTTCTGCAGTAAATGGCCTAATGTACCTGTTTCTATGAACAAGCGTTTGCTAGTGTTACTCCAACTGCATTACCAATTTTTTTCTCCACAGGAATGTCTTCTTCAAAAGGACAGTTCCATGTTGTTTTCATGTTTTGCAACTGTATATTGAAAGTTTGCTTATCACAGTTCTGGGTAATCTCCAGCTGCTAACCTTTCCCTCTCTTCCCTTATCTAGGGTTACCACCTGTCCCTATTTTCGCAGGACAGTCCTGATTTGGGCAGTTGTGTCCTGCAGAAAAACATGAAAAATACTAAATGTCCTGACATTATAGTAAAACAAATATTTTCTGATTTTCCTCTAAATGTTGCAGAAAACTATAATAACTTAATTAAAATATCTTAAAATAATAAAAAAACACAAGAAACAACTACAGAACTACAACTGTTAGTCTTAATTTCGATTATATAGAGAAAACATGCCTGTTGCATTGGTTGAGATGACATAATGCCGTGTGAAAAATCCTGTTTCAGTAAGAAATGTCCCACTTTGGGCTTCTTAAAAGGTGGTAACCCTACCCTTATCCCTTTCCTGCACTGTGGCACTTGTTGCTCTGCCCAAGCTTCAGGTCACTATGGTGTTCCCCTTCCCCTGGTACTACTCTGACTGGTCACCACTGTAGTCCAGATCCTTTCTGCCCCCCCCCCTCCCAACAGTGCAGCACTTCTATGGTCAGGTTGTGTCATGCAGTGCTTGATATTTCTCAACTGCTTTCATGTTCGTACAGTACTGTTATAGTACTGCCTATGTCAGTGTTTCCCCATTGGTGAGCTCAGCCTCCCTGGGGAGGCCTCAATCTATTCCAGGGGTGGCTCAAGCAAGTCTGAAAACTGCACTACATTTACATTTTCATTTTTAAACATTTTGTGACGAGGAAAAAAACAAACCAAATGCAGATAACTGCAGATGACTATTTTTAACTTACTGTTCATGTGCCCTTCTTGCACACCTGCCATCATGTAGCCTCAACACCTATCTTCTCTTGGAATTACTCCTATCCTTATTTTTGCACCTGTGGTTTGCCCCCTTAGCAGGACATTTTCATCTGGGCTGACAGACTAGGCCTTTCAAGTAATCCTTAGCGAACACTTCAAGAAAGAATACTGCAATCAATGCGAGGCTAGCAAGGGGGAGTCACATCATCTTGTCACAGTCCTGGTGGTTTTTCAGTATTTACTGCATACCCCTTTGACACTGGCAGGCTCAAAGTTCATGGGGACAGAAATGCACAGGACAGCATGATGGCTCCAAGCCCAGCTGATGAACACCCTCCCACTCTGCCTCAACTGCACTTCCTAAGTGGCAACAATGCAGTGAAGGCAATGATCCTCCCTCCAGGGAGGTGAAGCAATCCTCTGGAACACACAGTCCTTCCTCCAGCAGCCATTGGCTGGACCAGGCTCATTCCCAAATCCGGTTTGCCAGCATTGCAAATGGCAATGCTGCTGCTGTTCTGACAGGCTGGCAGGAAACACTGTTGCTGTTCTGACAGGCTGGCTGGCAATGCTACTGCTCTTCTGAGAGGCTGACAGGAAACACTGCAGCTGCGCTGACAGGATTGCAGGGAACACTGCTGCTGTTCTGTCAGACTGGCAGAAAACACTGTTCCTGTTCTGACATGCTGGCTGGCAACACTGCTGCTGTTTTGACAGGCTGTCAGGGAACACTGTGGCTGTTCTGACAGGCTGGCAGGGAACACTGTTCCTATTCTGACATGCTGGCTGGCAACACTGCTGCTGTTTTGACAGACTGGCAAGGAACACTGTGGCGGTTCTAACAGGCTGGCAGGGAACGCTGCTGCTGCTCTGACAGGCTGGCAGGAAACACTGCTGCTATTCTAACAGACTTGCTGGCAGTGCTGCTGCTGTTCTGACAGGCTGCCAGGAAACACTGTTGCTGTTCTAACAGGCTGGCAGGGAACGCTGCTGCTGCTCTGACAGGCTGGCAGGAAACACTGCTGCTGTTTTAACAGACTTGCTGGCAGTGCTGCTGCTGTTCTGACAGGCTGCCAGGAAACACTGTTGCTGTTCTGGCAAGCTGGTTGGCAATGCTGCTGCTCTTCTAACAGGCTGACAGGAAACACTGCGGCTGTTCTGACAGGATTACAGGGAACACTGCTACTGTTCTGACAGACTGGCTGGCAATGCTACTGCTGTTCTGACAGGCTGGCAGAAAACACTGTTCCTGTTCTGACATGCTGGCTGGTAGCATTGTTGCTGTTTTGACAGACTGTCAGGGAACACTGTGGTTGTTCTGATATGCTGGATGGCAGTGCTGCTGCGGTTTTGACAGGCTGTCAGAGAACACTGGCTGTTCTGACAGGCTGGCAGGAAACGCTGCTGCTGCTGTGACAGGTTGTCAGGAAACACTGCTGCTGCTCTGACAGGCTGGCAGAAAACACTGCTGCTGTTCTAACAGGCTTGCTGGCAATGCTGTTGCTGCTCTGACAGGCTGTCAGGGAACATTGTTCCTATTCTGACATGCTGGCAGGCAATACTGCTGCTGCTGTTTTGATAGGCTGTCAGGTAACACTGTGGCTGCTCTGACAGGCTGGCAGGAAACACTGCTGCTGCTCTGATAGGCTGGAAAGAAATACTGCTGCTGTTCTAACAGACTTGCTGGCAATGCTGCTGCTGTTTTGACAGACTGGCAAGGAATGCTGTGGCTGTTCTAACAGGCTGGCAGGGAACGCTGCTGCTGTTCTAACAGACTTGCTGGCAATGCTGCTGTGGTTTTGACAGACTGGCAAGGAACACTGTGGCTGTTCTGACAGGCTGGCAGAGAACACTGCTGCTGCTTTGACAGGCTGGCAGGAAACACTGCTGCTGTTCTAACAGACTTGCTGGCAATGCTGCTGCAGTTTTGACAGACTGGCAAGGAACACTGTGGCTGTTCTGACAGGCTGGCAGGGAACGCTGCTGCTGTTCTGACAGGCTGGCAGAAAACACTGTGGCTGTTCTGACAGGCTGGCTGGTGATTTTATTTCTTTATTTACTGGTGTATGAATGTGCAACTAGGAAAGGCACACACAATGGAAGCTTTGCTCTAGGTGTGACCCCGGGGGGAGATGGGGAACAATAAGTCGAATAAAATTAGAATAAACGCAGAGACCTTTATTTTTATTCCTGGTAAATAACTGTATGGTATGGTATTTTTAATGGGGCAGCCCAAGATAATTTACATATTTGGGGGAGGCTCAAGATCTTTGCCTTTGCTTGGGGAGGCTCACTATGACAAAGTCTGAGAAATAATGGCCTATGTTGTCTGAGTGGTACTCACTTTCACTACCCTGGGGGTGACGTGAATTACACATTTAAGTATGGGGCTTAATGTTTAGCTGCTGTCCCTATAAGAACACTCTGAACACTTTTGTTGATACAATATGTTGCACTGTCTAGTAGTGCCATGTTATTCCAGAGACAGACTGGGAAACCCCTCAGTATGAGGCATAACCTTATGATGTGCAGAAGTCTCATGTGATGCACAAAGATTTTTTTTATTTTTATTTTATGCATCCAACTCAGTTATTTGCATGATCCTGCAAGACAACATTCACCAGTACAGCAAGAGATGGGCATGGCAAACCTGAAGACATGGTAAGGGTTCTAGTGGCAGACCAACACCAAAACACCACAGTAGATAGATAAAGACAAACAGAGACAGACAGACAGTCTATGTAAGATACACCTTTCTTAAACCAGGACACAGTACAAACACATAGAAACGTAGAAGTTGATGGCAGATAAGAACCCCAATGCCCATCCAGTCTGCCCATTTTTTCTACCATATGAATGTGCCATAGGCCTGTACTCTGTCAATGGCCTATCTATTCATACTCACCCGTATTGCTCCCTTATGCCTATCCCATGCCTGTCTGAAGCACTGCACTGTATTTATATCCACCACTTCCTGAGGTAGGCTGTTCCATGCATCCACCACCCTTTCTGTGATAAAAAACTTCCTCACATTACCCCTTAATTGGCATCCCTTTAATCTTATGCTGTGTCCTCTTGTCCTGCTACTTTTCTTATACTGAAACATGTTAGACTCTTTCACCTTGTTAATGCCTTTAAGATATTTGAATGTTTTGATCATATCACCTCTCTCCTTCCTTTGCTCTAGGGTTTCTTAAACCAAGGTGCAGTACAAAGTAACATAAATAAAATCAAATAAAACAAGCAACAAACAAAATAACTTTATATAATAAAATTACTAAGAATATAAATAATAATCACAATGAAAAATGTGGGTGAGGGGGCAGTAGTACCGGATTGTTAAATACCATCAATTGCCTTTCTAAGGAGACAGTTTTCCATTTGCATTTGAAAGTGGGTGCCAAGAGAGCAGATTAAGTGGCGTCCTTTAAGTCGCAGCTGTTGGTGATGCTTACTACCTCCTGAAAACGTAAAAGTTATTTTTTTTAAACTTTATGTTTATTGCATTTTGACAAAAGTAATTACATAGAGTACAGTCGTCTGTAAGGCATCAAGATAAGAGAAAAAATACAGATACATCTAATGTACATCAGGATATGAAACCTATACAGAACTGCATTAGGCAGTGGGGGAAAACTAAATGTGCAGTATCAATAAATAAAACTAAATAGCTACAGCCATCTAAGGCTCTGGGGGCACAAGTCCAAAATATGACCGCTTAAAATGTTAAAGACTCAGCAACCAGTGTTGATATGTCCCCAAGTCCAGAATAGTTGCTCTTACATAGGGAGTGCCTTAAGAAACTGTCCGCATATCCCATCAATATTCGATCTACAACAACAAAAAATCAAGGGATTAAAAAACATTCTGGACATTTAGTTCCACATCATTCATTTTTAAAACTGAAAGTCTCTTAGCAAACTAATGTCAATTGAGTGAAACTATACAGCCCAGAAATGATCTATCTAATATTTATTTGGCTAGAATTTGCAATTACGCTAAAGACTGGAGGCCTTAGAAAACTCCAACAGAGCCTCTCATGTGCAAATCATCTGGCTTCCCGGAGGGGACTGAAGGGGCTGATCTTTGAACGTTTCTGAAATGCTGACTCCCTGAGGTATTGAATTTATCAGAAGATCCTCTAGCTAACTACCGTACATGTGGAAAGCCTTCAGGATTACCCCGCGATCTGCTGGTCAGCGTGGGGATATGCCGAGAGTGATCCTGCTGGTTACGGCCAACTCTACAACTAGGAACACAATTTTACAAGCTGCAAGATCTGCGGATGGGTTATCCTACGATGGGGAGATGATGTAAATGCTATTAAAAACATGTAAAGGCTATTAAGAACCATTTTGTGTAAATTTGACAATGTATTCCTGTGTGTACTGCACTTGTCTGCACATAACTTGTATCCTATTCCAATAACTGTCTTCTGTGTGTCTGTACAACCACTGTGTGTCTTTTTAATGTCTGTATGCCTGACTCTAAATCCTTTAAAAAAATAGGCATTGTCTAAAGGATTTTGTGCGAAATTAAAACAAAAATAAAACTATACTAAACATATTAGTGGAAAAGCACATAAGTTTTCCAATTAGCTGACTGCCCTGCAAACTCGCTGCCTTCTCTTTCACTATGATGTTCTCAATTAGCTAATTAGTTTAGCAATGAGCATCTGTAACGTGTGCAAATAGCTGACAGTGCCTTGCAGTCTAGCTGTCTGTTCTGCAAAATGACATATTGCATTCCCTTTTATTTTTTATTATTATTGAAAAAAATTATAGTAGGCTTAACATACCTAAAGGCTATGCATTGCAGGGTGTTAGTGCATTCCTTGAAAATGAACGCACACTCCAGGGTGCAAAAGCACTCAACATTACTCTTGGCACCAGAAGTATGTATTCAGGCCCTGGATCGTGCATTGTGCCCCCACAATGCACAACCTGTCATGTGTTAATGCCTTAATAACCCATACCCTGTCATGTCCTATAGCTTACGTACAGTACCATCATTAAACTCATGTTGCAAGGTTTACATACAAGGACATTTAAACTAGTAGGTGGGAGGCTTCAGACAGGGATAATGTAATGGCTAAATTGCAAGTAGATGATAGTAAGTGCTCCCCAAACCTTAACAATTAGGGAGGGTGTTGGGGAGGACAAGTTCAGAATTAAGAGCTGCCCAGTAGCTCGAAGTGGGGGTTCACAAAATTGCTGGACAAATTACGTAATTACAAGTTAACATAAGTAAAACTAAGAGTGAAAGAACTGGAAAAACTGGACAGTTTGAGGGTGGAAAACTTGAATGCCAAAAGTCTTGTTCAATAAAATGAGAGATCTTTAGGTCTTACTGGTAAAGGGTAAACCAGGCATAATGATGATTATGGGGACATAGGCCACACAGAGTAATGACTGGGACCTAACTGTCCCAGGTTATATCATATTCAAACAAATTCTGATCAGATCCACCAGGGCTGCATAATGAAGTTAGTGAAGTAAGATTATTTTTAATTTCTAATCAGTGATTATATTAATGAATAGGATGGCAGAGCAGTAGAGAATAGACATTTTTGTTGTGAAGGGGCTATAAAATAACTGCAGTTTGACACAACAAAAACAGTACACGTTCAGCCAGACATTTTATGGAAGCTGTTTAAAAATAAATGTTAATACCTACAGTAAGCCATGAACTAAAGGCACTGGGAAACCCTGCAATAAGAAGGGGGGGGGACAGACAGAGTGTCTTCGGATGGTCTGGCAGAGATGGCTGAGGGAGGATGCATCTCCTCATCTACACAACTTTTTGTGGATTGTTGGTCTGTGCAGGAAAGGTGCCCACTCATTCAACAGGGCAGATTCGCCTCCAGTTGTAGACTTTAATCTTGTTCATCAGACCCTAGGCTGAATAAGTGAAGGAGAGGGGGGCACCTGACATGAAGGTATGATCGCTGCAGCCCAATGTGCCCCGAGGGTGAGTGAGCAAGTCATCCTCATCACTGCTGGGGAGACAGGAGCAAGTTGCTGGTCTCAAGACTGGATTGTGGATAGGGATGTCCATGGTTTGGTGCAGTACTCGCTGATGCTGTCTGCCAGCTGTTGCTATGACTAAGAAGACAGGAACAGAGGAGTGGTGGTGGTACAGTGCACAGTGGGCAGTAGTGGGAGGGTTTCGAGAGTTTTTTTTTTTTGCTCTGCTACGGCTAAGGGGATGGGAACAGAGGAGTGGGGGAGGTACAGTGCACAGTGGGTGGTAGCGGGAGGGTTAGCTGCTGCTATGGCTAAGGGGACAGTAACAGAGGAGTGGGGGTGGTACAGTGCACAGTGGGTGGTAGTGGGAGGGTTTTGAGAGATTGTTGGGGAGGAACTGCAGTAAAAGAGCACAGGCACCAAAGAGAGGCGGGGTTGTGATGGGTGGAAAAAATCCAGGTTTTTTTTAATTAAAGAAAATATGCAGAGTCCTCACTCTGTCTCTGTAAAAGGACTGCAGGCTCAGCCCATGCAGCCCTAAAAAGGGTACGTGTCATTTATGAACAAACATATAGGAACAATATACAGGTCAGCTTGTCTTAATTGCAAAAAATAGGAATGACACATTCCACATCAGTATTATACAAGAGGAACAGAAGAAGAAAAATCCAGGATATAAAGGAATACTGCAAAAATGGAAAGGTCTCATAGTGGATTACATTTCACTGGATAAACACACACCATGAACAGATTGGCATTTTACAGTTTATACAGATTTACAGAGATGTGTTTGCTCTAGTAATCAGAAAATACAATACAGTCTGCTTAATCAAGATACTAGTTATGTAAAAACATATAACAGGTAGAATGGTTGAGAAAGACAGTGTGGACAGAGGACTGAACAATGGATATAAAAGTGCAGGAAGGTAAGTAAAGATAAGGAGGCCTGACCCCGAAGGTGGCTTTTGTCAAATATGGTTGGGATTGACTTGGAGAGGGTTGGTGAGAAGGTTTTTTGGGAGAAGTTGGCTTTGGGTGGTGGTGATAGGGGGAGAGAAAGGAGAGGGTAGAAAGTAAGAAATGAGAGAGGTGGAAGGGGGACTGAGAAGAAAGTAGGGAAGGGAATAGAGGTACATGGTTGACAGCCAGGATATATAGTAAGTGTATTGTTAGATGAAATACAAATCCAACCTGGAATTGACTTAGAGGGGGCAGTCACAATCATTGAGTGCTACAAGGTGGGAACATAGCTTACTTTTGAAACTTTGGGAGCAACAGTGTGTGGAATCATTGTGGTACCGAAGTATATTTGGTAACTTGCCACTGTGGCATGTGCCTCCTGCACTTTAATAAATGACAAAACTTAACCATACTGGTTTTAAGTCATCTTTATTTTTGTCTGGTGTGTTTTTGTGTTGTGAGAGTTCAGCACTGCATCTGTTTTTCCTTTTAAGCTGTATCAGGAAATCTGGAGGCTCTTACAGAGCACTGTTCATCAACACATGATATATGCAATCTTAATTCATTCTAGTGTAATCATTGACAATATTCCAAAACGTAATTCTTGCATTTCCTGATGGACAGAGATCCAGAGTGCTACCACAACTGTTTCAAAAAATAACTCAAATATGTCACATATACTGTAGTAGACATACAATGGAAAACATTGACAAATCATTCTGAGATAAACATTAACCACCATCAGGGAGACTGTCTTCCTGACTGGAAAGGTATATGTTTAGAAGCTTCCCAACAGCCCTGTAAATTATTGTGACAAGTACAGCATGCCATCCATATACAGAGGCATATTGACAATGCATTTTGCAAAGTCTATTCTAAAGGCTGTCATAACAAGAAACTCTCTTCTTCATCCAAGGTTAAATAAGACTGGAATTATATTTTTCCTGTATTCCATATTACATTTTTTAAACTTGTGTAAAATTAATCTAAATATATAGTTACTTGTGCTTATACAGTACATATTTATGTAACTCATAATTCAAAAAAATAAATTTCAAAAAAGACTGACGCTATCACCTTCAAGCAAATACACAGCATTGTAAGGACAGTACTAGACATGATCATAAACCTGACATGACTACAAATAACTTTGAAATTAGTTTTTTCCTAACGCATATTTGAAAAACTGCTCCTAAGTGCACTTCCTCTTGAAAAATATTCTAACGTAGTCACTTAAAATATAGGAAACCCTGATGAAAATAGAATTTTGTAATT
Source organism: Neoceratodus forsteri (assembly GCA_016271365.2). Classification (NCBI taxonomy): domain Eukaryota; kingdom Metazoa; phylum Chordata; order Ceratodontiformes; family Ceratodontidae; genus Neoceratodus; species Neoceratodus forsteri. The sequence continues at coordinate 1,414,629,686 of CM057456.1, read as the reverse complement.
CAGCTTGAAACTTGTTTTTATAGAAAACACTCTGGCCATCTTTTGCCATAAATGATGTCTGGTTGAAGTGTGAAAGACTGACATCGGGCAATAGCTATCACTGGGGTAATTTAGGGGGCAGGAGGATGCGAAACTGTCATAAGGGATGGGCGGGTCCTACACATTTTGAATAGTCCACGGTGAGCTCCCATTAGTAATAATAGGGACTAAAAGTGTATGGCGGTGTGGGTGGGGTGGGGGATAAGCTCAGTGTGCCCCAGCCCCAGCACACTGTCCAATCTACCGAACTGCTGCAACTGTTCTCGGCTGCAGAGTTTTCTCCTAGAACAGCTATGGCAAATGTATTTTACTAGATCACATAATGCTACCCTTCCTGACTATAAATGGTCCAGGACAGTCCAGAAAAGTCAGCCCTCTCTCCCTTACAGAATCCAAACGATTCCTGTATTCTAGTCCCCCCCCCACACACACACACTTCATCTGTATAAGGCCTCTAAGCTGCAGACGATGCCTTTCTCATTGCATCACCACATACTGCCTCTTCTCTCGGCAGTTCATGCAAAACGCTCTGCTGAACTGCATTTAATTTTCATGCAAGCACTTACTAGCATTGTAAAACGTGCTTGTTTTTTCTTTCAAAATATAATTACAATAGTTATTACTACCAGTCTGAGGCTGTCAGCAAGTTCTTACACACATTTCCACATTCTCTCCTAAGAGTACTACAGAATGTGCAGTTGTAGAATACTATATCTACTGTTTGTCCACTGTCGGGACTACTGGAGAATGACATCCCCTCCAGGCTGTGGTGTGGGGGGGGGAGTGTGGGGGGTACACACATAAACCTAAATGGGCTGTCTCGGTAAGTCAGGGTCAATCAGGAATACAAAAGATCCAGGTCTGGCAGTGAGTAGGGTGGGTTCGGGATGGGGAAGGGGTACCTGGAGTTGAAGCCAGAGTGCCATGGAGGAAGGAATGAGTGAAAACACTTTGTCCCATTATCCAGTGTGCTTGCTCTGCCATTGCTGCCATAACTCTAGCTTCCACAGGCTTAGCTAAAAAAAGTGAAGTGTTCAAAGATGGTACACTGCAGGAGGACAGTCTAATGTGTGTCTCACCTCACCGAGATTTACATTTAAAAAGTCTGCTAAACCCAAACCAGAGCTGCTCGGCTTATAGGGAACTGCTTTAATGTGCATGAGTGGCAGCTGGAACTAAGGGGATGAGAACAGAGGAGTGGGAGAGGTAAAGTTCACAGTAGGTGGTAGTGGGAGGGTTAGCTGCTGCTACGGCTAAGGGGACTGGAACAGAGGAGTGGGGGCAGTACAGTGCACAGTGGGTGGTAGCAGGAGGGCTTTGAGAGATTGTTGGGGAGGAGCTGCAGTAAAAGAGCACAGGGCACCAAAGAGAGGCGGGGTTGTGATGGTCAGAGAGAATCAGTTTTTTTTTTAATTAAGGAAAATATGCAGAGTCCTCACTCTGTGTTCACAAAAGGACTGCAGGCTCTGCCCATGCAGCCCTAAAAATATAGGGTGAAAGGTAAGGGGAAGGGGTTGCACTACATGTTAGAGAGGGTATCTGGGTTACAGAAGACAAAGAATTAGGAGGAGGTGGGGAGCAGAAACGTTATGGTTTCAGCTATTCCGAGAAAAGCAGAGGCTTATTCATATGGGAGTTGTGTACAGACCACCCAACTGAGACATTAAATGATGAACAGGCATTACAAATCAGGACAGCTACAAAAGGGGGAGGTGAAGTTATATTGGTGGGTGACTTTGATTTACCAGATGCAGACTGGAGCGTTCTAGTAACACGTAGTGCCAGAAGCCAAAAAATGCTGGAGTTATTTCGGAATTGTATCCTGACCCAGCATGTGGATGATCACACTAGGGTAGGAAGCATCTTATATCTAGTCCTGACAATTGCTAATGGTGTGAGTAGAGTATCAGTGGATGAACCACTCAGTAAAAGTGATCATTATACACTTTGGTTCGAGTTAGCATTAAGGTAAAAATACATACAGTAATACAAAACATTGGTTTTAGACATCCACAAAGTGGAATTCAGAAAGATTTTATTTATTTATTTAGTTTTTGTTGACCGAGAAGGAGAACTAGACAATTATTTGCCTATTTTCAGCCTCGTCAGGGAAGGGGGGAGGGTGACAGATGGATGCCAACTGAAATTGAACCAGATTTTAAGCTGTTGGTGGTATTTTTAGTGAATGGAGGAAATCTGGCCCCAACACCGGGGAAATTCCCATACTCTTCAGTAGGAGCCGCTGTCATCCATCTTGCATGATGGCCAGTTCAGCTGATGAACCGACAAGGATGGATGTGGAGGAGGCTGGGATCTCAGTCTCTGCGCCAGCCTTGATGGTCCAGAAGACTGAAATTTTTTTTGATGCAGCAGATTTAACTGATGTGAATTATCTTACAGACATAGGAACTGTATCAGGACATATGGAGCATGAAGATCATTCCGAGGACCTATTGATTACAGAAAGTTTAAAGTCAGTTAAAACAGACGATGATTTACAAAAACTCATTTTAACTGTGGAAGCACAGTACCGAGCAAAACAGCAAACCCTGCAGAGAGTCATGACATGATTTATCAAGGAACACAAAGCACCACACCCGTCTGGAGGCCTCCATGTCAGCAAGACCAACTATAGCAGTTCCTCCCTAGTTACAGATGCCACATCCGATGCACCACACCACAGAACCCAGGTACCACTTTCTAAGACTGTTTACCAGATGACTCCCAATACACTTGAGGCAGCAACTGTATTTACATTTTCGGGGAACGGTGTGGCAAATGCGGGAGTGGGGGGGGGATAGGCCTCTCATTAGCCTCCCAGGTATCACTTTCACTTCTATATCAAGTCCGAAGGTTGCAGCCGCAAAAACTACTTTGACAACTGATAAACATAAAACTGGGGTTTCACAACAGTTACTTACGAGCCTGGTGATAACAGAGTGGGACCATGGGTTGGCACATAGCCGTATTTGGCAGTGAATTCCTTGTCTCAGTCCGCAAATCTATTGCAACAACCAACAAAAGCTCTTGGATCATACATGCTGGTGGAAATTAAGTCAGGAATGGCACATATGGAGTATACACACTCTGGCCTAAGACTCCCACTTAAGGAGCAGATATTTACAGAGGCTGCTTCAGAAGCACATCAGCTTGATCAGCCCCCAGATATTTCTGATTCAGACTTGTCAGAGAAAATCTGCACTATTAAAAATGTTGTCAAAAGATGAAGGGGGTTCTAAACGGACGATGGACGGTTCCAGAAGGAAAAGGGACAGTGTGGCGCTTCAGCACAGACATCTCTCAACTAGTGCCAACCTTAATAAACTGGAGGCCCAAGACTTGGCAAGTCGGTTGATAGTTGCTTCCCACCTCCTGAGTCAGTAGCTATGGCTATTAAGAACACTTTTGGGATTTCAGACCACTGATGCAGATAAATCCTGGTCAGATTATGCCCTAAAAGGGGAAGGGTGGATTCAAGACTCAGTTGGGAAGTGGATCCCCAACCCCACTTGGAAACCTACTTCCTTTTCCCAATCCTCTGCAACCCCGGATTGGCACCCCCATTTGGTGACTCAGGGCAATACAGGCATGGACAGTAACACCACCCTACATAACAACTCGGGAACAAGTGAAACTGCAGCCTCAGGTGCCCCCCCCACCCCCGACAGGCACAGGCATGACCAAACTCTTGAAGGTAGGCCATATGAACAAGACTGACATGGACAGTTCTCAACCCAAAATACCAGATGGTTCCTTCTTGCCTCAAAGAATCACAGCAATTCCAACTTCAAATGACAAATTGGTACCAGAAGTAGCCAAGGAGCCACCAGTTACACAAGGAAGCACAGGATTTTCAAACTCCGCAATTCAAGAACCACCACAGGAACAACCACAGAGACTCTTATTATGAGAATTATTCAAAGCAAATAAAACAGAACCACTGCCCAGAAAACATGCTGTACATCTTAAATATAAAGGGGTGTTGGATTGGGGATCCAATGAGCCTGGATGGGGTCCAGGCAGACAATATGTTGGCAAAACACTTATAAAATATTCATTATGCTTTTATCTAGCAGATGTGTTTGCATTTATCCATATCTCTGGGGAAGACACATTTGATATCAGCTTCTGGTCAGCACATCTTCTGGATCTGTTTTGGACAAAATATGATCAGTTAAAATTTTCCCCACTTTGGACTCCGTTTTTAGCCATCCTGGTTACAAAACCACTAATCAAATCTGTGACCATCATGTTCAGAAATGAAAGTGTACCTGTAGGGGATATTTACTACTGGCAGCAACAGAAAAGTTAAGTTTTGAGTGCCCCAGAAACTATACAGTTATGCTTGATGAAGAACAATTTTGGACACGGGGCGAGGGTGGAGATTTAAAATCAAACTTAGAGAAACAGAAGATGGCATAATACACATTCCAAACTGTCTTTTGGGGGGGGCAGGACGGGGGTCTGTTTTTTACCTGGACAGCCAAAGGCATGATACTGCTGTGGGTCCAGGACACACTCTCCAGCATCTGTGACAAACTCAGATGCAGTCTCTGCAACGAGGTGGGGCATATCAGCTCACAGTGCAATAACCATTCAAGATGTAACCTCTGCAAAGAATATGGCCATCTTTACAAAAATTGTCTGTGGGCATCTGCCTATAAGACTCACGATTTGGATCCAGAAGACTTTATTAACAAAGCACAATCAGAGGTTCCCCCAGAAGCAAATACCTCCCCCTCTACGAGAATCTGCAAACGACACCAGATACAAGGAAGTCATGACACCTGACCTCACCTCCACCTCCAGCACTGTAATGGAAACCAAAGCCCTTTTGGCTAAAGACCCAGAATACAATGATATAGACACAGCACCTAATCTACTTGATCTGGTTTGCTATACGGACCCTCCAGAGAAGGGGCAACGTGAACTACCATCTACCTCTCAGGACTTCATTTTATCAAAAAATCAGCGATAGAAACATAAAAGATGATGGCAGATAAGGACCGCAAGGCACATCCAGTCTGCTCAGTTCTTTTTCTGCCTTACGAATGTGCCATCAGCCTTTGCTCTGTCAATGGGCAATCTATTCATACTCATCTGTATTGCTCCCTTATGCCTATCCCATGCCTGTTTGAAGCCCTGCACTGTATTCGTATCCACCACTTCCTGAGGCAGGCCATTCCATGCAACCACCACACTTTCTGTGAAAAATAACTTCCTCACATTACCCCTTAATCGGCCTCCCTCTAATCTCATGTTGTGTCCTCTTGTCCTGCTATTTTTCTTATATTGAAACATGTTAGACTTGTTCAGCTTGTTAATGCCCTTAAGGTGTTCAAATGTTTTGATCATATCATCTCTCTCTCCCTCCTTTGCTCTAGGGTATACATATTGAGGTCTGTTAATCTGTCCTCATATGTTTTCTGATGCAGTCCCTGCACTATTTTGGTTGCCCTTCCTTGGACTGCCTTAGTGTGGTTAATGTCCTTGTGGAGGTGCGGCCTCCAGTACTGCACACACTACTCCAGATGGGGCCTAACCAGTGTCTTGTAAAGAGGGACTATTACCTTCCGACTTGTGATACCCCTACTAATACACCCCAACATCCCCCTAGCCTTACCTACTGCTTCAGTGGTCTGCTTGAATGATTTCAGGTCATCGATGATGATGATGCCCAAGTCTCTTTCTTCCCTTGTGACTGCCAGCAACTCCTCTCCCAGCCTATAGGTGACTTCAGGGTTTCTCTTCCCTATGTGCATGATCTTGCACTTCTTTGCATTAAACCCCAGTTGCCACTCTTCCGACCATTTTGCTAGTTTATCCAGATCTATTCTCATTCTGCCCACCCCATCTGGATCATCTACTCTGTTGCAGATCTTGGTGTCATCTGCAAACAGACAAACCATACCCTCCAGTCCATCTGCAATGTCACTGATGAAGATATTGAAGAAGACTGGCCCCAGGACTGAACCCTGAGGTACCCTACTGGTGACTTGCATCTCTTCTGACTGTATACTGTTTACTACCACTCTCTGCTTTTGGCCCGTCAATCAGTTTGCCACCCAGTTGACCAACTTCTGACCCACCCCGAGCCTACCTAGCTTATTAATGAATCTTCTATGTGAAACAGTATCGAAAGCTTTGCTGAAGTCAAGGTAGGCAACATCAACTGCTCCCCCTTGGTCCACCACTCTGATTACCCAGTCAAAGAAATCTATGAGATTAGTTTGACAGGACCTTCCTTTTGTAAACCCATGTTATCTTGAATCCTGTGCTCCTATGGATTCCAGGTGTTGCACTATCCTTTCCTTAAGGAGTGCCTCTATAATCTTGCCCACTACTGAGGTAAGACTGACTGGTCTGTAGTTCCCTGCCTTCTCCCTGCTACCACTCTTGTGGAGTGGGATCACACGAGCCCTTCTCCAGTCTTCCAGGACCTCTCCTGTTCTCATTTTTTCATTCTTTCTGTAATTCTCCAAATTACAAAAAAAAGAAGAAACTAACCAAATAATTGACACTGACAACCCATACGAAGTACTTGCAACCCCGACTTGGGATGAATCTGAAATGGAGGAGGAGCTTGTCAATACAATGGCTCTGATGTCCCACTCCCAGAACCACTAGAGAAATTGTATAGTGGAAAGAAGAAACAACAGAGAAAGAGATGAACTTCAAAAAACAGACCTGTAATCATTGATTACCACAACTGACACCAAGGTGGTATCTCTTAATTGCCACAGTCTAGTAAATAATTCCAAAGGACAGGCTATATTCCAGTTATTGTATGACTTACATGTTGATATTTATCCTTTTACAGGAGACGTGGATGGGATCTGTATCCCAACATGCTCAGTTTTGATCTGAATGGCCATGGGGTGATACTTATTGGTCTTTTAGGACTGACAGGGCTGATGGGATAGGGATATTATTTTCAGGCCACAGGTTCTCTCATTTTAGGTTGATCTATCTCATCCTGGGAAGGGCATTGATCTTAGACGGATACTGGGACAATGTCTCATGCTGTATTATTAATATTTATGGCCCGCAACACAAGGCAGACAGGGTTGCCTTGCTAGAAAAAAATCTAGCCTTATTTGGCTACTGCAAAAACCATCATACTTGGTGGAGACTTTAATTGTAGCTTAAAAGTCCCAAGAGGTCATGACCCCCCTTCTAAAATATATTGTGATTCTATTGCATTAAATAAATGTATTACTGTAGCAGACTTGGTAAATTTTAATGACAGGATTACACAGATCCCATATTTCATGTATAAAAGGGCACAGTTTACAATGATAATCGATTATGTGTTTGTATCCAAAAATCTGACAGTTGAAGTTACTGTATTATGTCCGGCCGAATTTTCAGACCACCAGATGATTATTTCCACTTTAGGTCCATACCCTCACCATTTCATTGCTAAAACAAGATGGAAACTGAATACACAAGTACTTTCAGATCCCAAAATTCAATCCACAGTTAGACATCTTCTGCTAGCATGGGTATTGATACTTGATCTTTATGAGGATATAGGAGAGTGGTGGGCTCAAACCAAAAAAGATGTTCAGACATATTTTTAAAAAAATGGGAAAAATAAAGCCAAGCAAAACTATTTTAGATATCTAGCATTATGTCACCGCCTACAACATTTATTTTTTTAACTCCCTCCGCTAAGAACGACTTAGCTCCCCAAACTGAAAAAATTAAAGCAGAAATGCAAGCTCTCACCTCACACTACGCCGGTAACCCGGGTTCGGGAATGAGCTCGGGTTGGTGGGAGTCAGCAGGGGAAGGGAGGATTGAGCATCCTAATGGATGCTCTCCTCCCTCTGGAGTGGGATACCAGGGGTGCAGCATGCACCAGATGCCCTGAGAGAGCGCCGGTGGAAACACGGGCTCTCAAGGGGTTGGCAGCTCCATATAATGGAGTCTGGGGGGGATATCCGTAGGCACTTGAGAGGGTCTCCTCTCTGGATGCTTGCGTCCTTGCACCGGCATCTCAGGGGGCTGGGAGAGGGGAAACCACAAGAAGAATGGGAAAAATTCCCCTCGGTAGTCCTAGATGATGACCACTTCGGGCCATCCAAAACCACAGATTCCAGACAGACCCCACTGTGCAGGAGTAAAGTAAGAAGTGAGGCACTGTAGGGGCAGATCTGGAGTAGGGGGCAGAGATGGCGATGAGCAGCCCGAAGGAGTAGACAGGAGGAGATAAACAGAAAGTATAAAAAAAAAGAAAAAGGAAATGCAAGCTGTACAATATGACAGAGCCAGTTACATCAGAGCAGAATTCTCCTTTGGCACCCAGAAAACCCCGGTTTTTGACCCATGTGCAGCACATAAGGCTAAACAACAGGTAGCCTCTGTCTCCACCCTCCAAGATAAAAATGATTCCCTGGTGTCCTCTTTCACAGACTTGGTGTGGGTAGTCACGGACTCCTTACAGTACCAGGTTGTCACAGCAGAGTCAAGCACTATCACCATCTCCCAGTATTTTTCAAATATCACAGTTACATTATCCCCAGAAGCCTCATCAAATTTAGCAAGCACTATCACTGTCCCAGAAATTTCTACAGTAATACAAACAAGAAAATTAGGGTCAGCCCCGGGTCCTGATGGACTACCCTTTGAATTTTATAAAACATTTCTCCCAGAATCAGGCATATTTTTGGAACAGTTATTCTGTGTTTTTGTTTTCACAAAGAATGAAGTCCCGGGATATTTCTCTAAAAGTATAGTGATTTATTTATATAAATCTGGAGATAGAACAGTGATACAAAACTGGAAACTGATCAGCTTGCTTAACATGGATTTTAAAATACTATCACAAATTTTGCATTTCCATTTAAGATCTATAGCTACCCGTATAATTCACCCAGCTCAATGCTGTAGGCTAAGAGACAGAGTAATACATCACCCCTTAATAATCTGACAGGAACTCTGGGAGTTCTACCAAAAATCCCAGAAAAAAGGATGGATTATCTCCCTAGACCAGCAGAAAGCCTTCGACAGAGTGAATCATGTCTTTCTGTTCCAAGTGTTATACGCATATGACATACCTAAGGGATTCATCGATAAACTTAGAATGCTGTATACCCAAGCCTACTGTAATCCTTTCATTTCTGGTAAAGTGGGGCCAGATTGTGCAATAAAAGCAGGTGGAAAACAGGGTTGTCCTCTGAGTCCTTTGTTGTCCACATTTTCCCTGAACCCACTTTTGGAACATATTGTCTATAACCAGTAAATACAGGGACTTTCAGAGGATGTGCAAGGAGATGAGGTGACGGTCCTGGCCTATGTAGATGATACCTGTCTAACCTTAGAGAACCATAGGAGTATTATTGAAGTGGGCAAAGAACTACAGAAATATTCTAAAGTCTCATCCGCTAGACTGAATATGGTGAAATGCAAGGCAATACCAATTGGTCCCTTAATCAACCCTGCAAAGGTAGTGGATGGCTTTATAGTGGTTACAGAACTTGTAAAAATATTAGGAATCACTTTTGGGACTCAAACCTTAGCCACATAAAATTGGAACAGGATACTACAGGGTTGTGAGATTAAAGTAAATGTATGGCAGGGGTGGAAACTATCCAAAATAAAAAGGATAGATATAATAAAAAAAATTTTATACCCAGTCTGATATACATCGGTACAATATTTCCATTACCAATAGCATTAGAGACCCACATGTACAGCACTTTTTTTCATATGCTGTGGGGCAGCCGTCTGAACCCAATTAAAAGAGACTATACATACCTCCCCATCAGAAAGACAGCTTGGGAATGATAGATCCAGTCACCCTTTTCCACTCACTGTTTTTGACCCATTCCATCAAGAAACTATGGCAGATGTTACCTTCATTGGTTAATTTATGGTTCATGAATAGTTGGCATGTTTTCATGACTAAATGGAAGGAACCACTCCGGAAATTTTCAAACTTTCTACAAATTCCTGATTCCATGACATCCTCAGTACAAAAACTTAATAAATGGAACATTTCAAAATCTTTCTTAAAGTCAGCAATGTGGAAACAGTTATATCAGCACATTTTGAAGATTAGTGGCCCCACATGTCCAGAATTCAAAAATTGCAGACCCCAGAACTCAGATAAAGCGTTAACCATGCTTAATGAGGAAAGGATCCTGGAATACATATGGGAAACCATCTGGCTTAGTGATTATGGATGACTCAATGTCCGTGGCAACCATAAGCACAAACCACTCGAAGAACGATCATGCCCGTACACAGACTGTGCAGCCTCAGAAGAATCCATGGAATATTTTGCTCTTCATTGTTCATATTCAAGTAACCTATGGATTTTACTAGCCCAAGCCTGGAAACTCCCTTGGCTGCAAAATATTACCTATGAAGCCCTGTTGTTAGGGGAATATACCTTTCATTTGGCTAAATACCAGAAAAGTACCTTATCTGTTTTTTTAGTTTTTTTCGCTATATTAAAATATTATTTATGGAATGCAAGGGTACAATGGGTGCTTAGGCAGCAGAGAATGCTGTATGCAATATTCAAAGTTGTTTGTGAAAACATCCTTTGAACAATTGTTGATAAGAAACTGTTGGCTCATGAAGTGCAGAAAGTTAAATCATAGTGGAGAGGCCTTTCCTTTTTTATAAAATGTAAGTAACAGACTAAACTTGAAAACTAATTAAGATTATACATGGGTGATGTCTAAAATACTTTAGGTGCTGGGTTCTTTTAGGTATATTATGGGCTATGGCAGGTTATTTGGGATTTCTATAATTCTGTTTGTTTATACCTAATAAGGGCTTAATTTTGTTTAATTGTATGATGTATCCTGATTTATGAACTCTTCTATATTTTTGTGATTTTGTTTCTTTGACTGCACTGTTGTTTTCATTGTATTTGTTTTGTAACCTTCAATAAAAAAAACTCCCCTACTCTTTTCAAGAAGTGTCATGGGATCTTTACCATCAAGCTGAACTACCATCAGAACAGGAAGATAGGACCTCGGTTTAACATCTCATCTGAAAGATGGCACCTCAGGAGTGTACCACCCCCCTCATGACGGAGGGTGAACTTGGAACAGGTCTCATAGGTTATCACCAATACATAACTGTTGAGGAGAAAATGAAGTACAGTATATCAACAGCAAAATCATTGAAGTTACTAAGGGGTGGGTGCCTTAGGTTGGAAAGAATAAAAAGAAGAATAGACTGATTTTTGTTATCAAAAGAGGTCAGGGAGACAGTAAAGGTAAACAGAAACGCATTTAGGGAGCATACATCTTCGCAGTCAGAGGTCAGTAAAGAAATATATCTCAGATGTTGTTGAAAGTATGACATTGTGGTCTTTTAAAACTAGAGTAAAATATTGGTTGATGGATAATGATATTTGCACATGTACATGCTAATAACGGATAGTTACTTTTTTTTGTATTTTGTACTGTTTCTAAATGTTTGTTTAATTATGTATGAAGTTCGTTTGTAACTTGTCACTGGTGAAAACAGGCAGTTTTGCTCATCCTGCTTACAAGTATAAAAAATCAAAATGAAATGAAAATGAAAGATGTGCCAGGGAGACAAGCAAAACTGTAAGAAAGGTGAAGTCAAATGTAGAACTTAATATAGCAGAGGGTGTAAAGGATAATGACAAGGCTTTCTTCAGCTACATAAGGGAAAAATGGTAGAGTAAAAGGGGTATAGAAAGGCTAAGGAAATGGGACTCTTGGGTTAAGGGGGATGAACAAATGTCTGAGGTACTTAATGAATACTTCTGCTCTGCAATTATGGCTGAGAAGGGAGGTCCACTTTTGGACTGCCATCCAACATCGAAATTAATTTGATCAAAGGGTTCTATCTTGGAAGAGAAGGTTCTAAAAGGTTTATTAGGATTGAAGGCCGAGAGATTGCCTGGACCAGATGGTTTGCATCCTAGGGTGTTGAAAAAACTGGCACATGTCCTACTGGCACCATTCAAATATCTATTTAATTACTTCTTGGACACAGGAGTGGTCCTAGGTGATTGTAGGGTGGAAGATGTCATATTCCTTCATAACAGCAGAGACAGGGAGGACTATTATAAAGGAAAGGCTTGTGGACTCCCTGGAGTTACAGGGACTCCAGGATAATAAGAAACATGGTTTTGTAAAAGGTAGGTCATGTCAGACTAACCTTGTTGATTCTACAGTGGCATTTCAGAAGTCCTGGATAAGGGCAAATTGCTGGATGTATTGTATTTGGACTTCAGTAAGCTTTCAGTGTGGTGCCTCAGACTGGTAAAGAAGTAAGGTGAGATAGGAGTTGAAGATGTGACTAAATGCTGAGTGGGAAATTGGCTTCATGACAGGAAACAAAATGCAATCATTAATGGTACCAGATCAGAAGTAAAGAGAGTGACAAGTGGCATGCCTCAAGGGTCAGTTTTGGGACCAGTGCTTTTCAGCATGTATATGTGTGACATAGGTGAGGTAATAAAAGACAAAAGTCACTGTCTGTGGATGCAGCAAAAATTTCTGGCAGAGCTGACATTGACAAAGGAGCAAAGGAATAAAAGGAGGATCTGATGAAACTGGAACAATGGTCCAGTATTTGGAAGTTAAAATTCAATCCAAAAAACACGATGTGAAGTATCAACCAGCAGACTTAATTTCATGGTATTCTCATTAAGATTTATTTACACACATCATTCTCTTTGCTGTGACCACTCCAAAATAGTATTCCCACACATTTTTGGTAATACCCTTTGGTTTTATCAAGGGAATAGAGGTCCTGAATTTTTAAAAATATATATATATATTATATTTATAAAATTAGTATGATATCTAGTTGCAAATCCAATCTTCTGATTGTGTAAAACACATCACATGACCATGCTTATCTCAGAGCACAACCGCACGCCTGCACTTTTACCCCCCAAAACAATTTTGACATTTTATAAGATAGATAAACCTCTCTGAGGTGTGTGTGGTTGCGCTCTGATATACGCACGCCTTGGGTGGTTGATGCACTCGGCCTGCGGCATCATGCGCAACAATGCACACCAAGGCGTGCATATATCACAGCGTGACCACACACCTCAGAGTGGTTTATCTATTACATATATATAAGAAATATGCAATGTCCCCATTGAAAATATATCTGATAGTTTCCCCTAAAGCAGTTTGACCTTTGACATCACAAGTGGCGAAGACACGAGTGATGCCATAGGTCAAACTGCTCAAGGGGAAAATATCAGATATATTTTTGACAGGGGCATTGTATGTTCTATTTGTGCAATGCCACAAGTCTTTTTATCAGTTTAATTTTGATTTATTGTTTTCAATAGGTATGTCTTTATTTATTTCTTTTTTTGTTTCCGGATGACCGAGTGTTTTGTTCCGTAAAACTGAATTTTTGCATTAGGACATTGTTGTGTAAAGAAGACATGGTTTGTGGCAGCACAAGAGACAGATGTAGTGAGCAGTGTGGCCTAAGGGAGAGTCCGGGGATGAGTTCCGTGGTGTCAGCATTAGTTCAACTACACAGCCAATCGGAGAGACGTGCTGCCATTCTGTTGAATGGTGTTGGCATTTCTTTAACTTGAGAGCTGATCAGAGAGATGTGCTGTGCCATTCTGTTGCTGGGGAGAGTAGTAGGAGTAGAAAAGAGAGAGTTAGTTGCTTTTTTGTGTCCTGGGGTTTGAAGGAAGTGAACGTTTGTATGAGGCTAAACGTTGTTTTTTTTTAAATATTTGAAGTGAAAGAACATGGGGTGCTGGAGACGATGAAAATAATTCATTGTGTTTTGTGTGGTACTTGAGACCTTTAGGAGAAATGGTAATATTGTGTGAAGCTGAAAGTTGATTTTTATAATAGTTTACAGTGAAAGAACTGGGAAGAAAATGAAAGTGTTTTGTACAGTATGCTGCAGGAGACAAAATGAAACTGTCAAGTGGGAGCTGGCATGCAAGTGAGCAGGTGAATTCTGATTGTGCTGCTCATGCCGCCAGCTGTGAGCTGCTGTGGTTAAGTGCTATATGTGCATCTCTTGGACCTACTGTGTTAAAAAATGGCCTACAGTGAGGATAAATGCAATATTCTCACTGTAGGTCTGACCACCAAAAATATTGCTGTTATTTGCCAATTTTTCTTCTCACCTCCATTGCATAAATGTATTTTACATATACATATATATACATATATATATATATATATATATATATATATATATATATATATATATATATATATACATACACACACACATATACATACACAGAAGAAGCCACTTAGTGGGAACGCCCTGGTGGCTGGGTTTTTGTCCCTATTAAGAGACCATCCCGAATAACAGAAGTTCATAAATTTACATGGCTCAGAGTTTTCCGATTGCTGATGACCACAAGGAAAAGGAGGAAAAAGAACAGTTTGCTTGTTGCAAGCATTTGTGAGACAGCTCACTGCTCCTTCTGCATGTTTTTTTTATAAATTCAGAAACAAGCGTCAGGGAGTACTCAGTGGGCGGGGGCAGTCTGAAGATGGGTATGCTGATGTTGGACTCAGATGGCTGATGTCTCATACCTTGAGGAGATGGGTGTCAGGGGAGTCAGAAGTAGGACATGTTAAGTTGCTAATCACACATCCTCAGCAGCCTATTAAGTTAACCAGGTCAGGAGATCAGGAGCCAGTTAAGATGCGATCAATATGTGGAGGTGTGTGGTGGTGCTACTCACACATCATCAGGAGTCCATTAATGTGAATAGGACTGAATCATCCCAATAATCTGGCATCCCAATCTCTATTAAAAGGATGGGGATGCCATTGAAATGAATAGCCACTTAATCAGTTCCCAGCAGAACATCCCAGTAAAGTCGCTGTCCCAATTATCTGTGTCCCGATTAAGTGGCTTGTACTGTAATACATATTTAATTGAATTGTTCTAAAGGACAAAATCATTTGTAATTTGTTAATTTTTAACAATATTCTACAACTGTTCTGCACAAATATTTGGAGAACAAATGTCTCTTACCAGTTTAGAGGAATCTAAAAATGTCCTTAACCAACTACCACTGAGGGTAGTTGATGTTCACTACAGTCAAGTCGGTGCCTGATATGGCTTGGTAGTGAGTTTTTGTGCTTGAGTCACTACTAAATGACATCATAAAAAAGAGATGTCTCAAGCACTTAGGAAGGGTGCCCAGTCAGCAGAAAGGTTGTAAAAAAGCTACAACCTCCTGGCAAATATAAAATGCAGATGTACTGAATACACACACCATAAGAATTTCACATTACTATCAATTTGCCACACTGTAGATCACTGCAAAAATCCATATCTCTTAAAAAATCCTGGAATTCATAAGTTCTATACAATTGTAATCAGTTGTAGTGTGCCTTTTTAAAGGCCATTTTGTGTCCTTTACCATCACCTGTATGTCATTTGACGGGAGGTTAAACTCTCATGCACAAGGTCAAACTCTAGATTTTTGAACCAGTGAACAATTGCCAGTTATTTTCATCCTCTCTAACTTCATAAGATACAAATCACACATTTTCCTCATGAATACACACTCCTTTATCTAAGATCTGTGCTTTGACCCTAAGCAAAATACCACTAACTTTACTCTCTCAGTTGCATATTTCACCTTCTAAACTTTAGAGGTTTGAGTGTTCAGTCCCGAGTTACGATTCCTGGTTAAGAAGCAATGATCATGAAATACAAACTCAATACTTGTAACAACAGAACCCAGTCAATTTCCTCATTCATTCTAATTCTTATATCAAGTTCCCTGCCGGTCTATTCAGTATGCCTCCCGCATTAACGATTTTCGGTCCCATCCACTCCCCTCTTTGGTCTGGATACTTTTTCTAGTCCAAAAAATCTAAGTGACAAAATCTGGTGATTTTCCACAGTGAAATAGTGGGCAACCATTGAGACTTCATCTTTACATTTTATCTTTGACGTATGCTCAAAGAGATTCTAAGACGTAACTCTCTCGTAGTTTGTTCAACGTGATATTTGTCACATTGACATCTGATAGCATACACCACATATGTACTTTTACACATAATAATCTCTCTAATTTTTATCCTTTCACTGGTTAAATGACTTTTGAATTCTTTCATTTTATGTGTATTATTGCAATGTGTGCAGTTTCCACAAGGGTAGTTTCCTGGTGGAATATGTCCAAAAGTGAAACCTGATTCACTTTCTTTTTTATCCACAAAATATGAGTGCACTAATCTATATTTAATTTTCTAACCTGTTTCACTACAATTAAAGGTGTAATTGCAAAAGATTGTTATCCTGAAGGTGTTGATTTCAATAATTTCTCTCTGATAGTCATTAACAGTTGTACAGTTCCTTTCTTCAATGTTGAACCAGGAACTCAGGAAATCAGGTATGCGGTTCAATGTATTTGAATGGATTTTTAACTTGTCTTCATAACTTGATCATTTTTAAATGTTTTTTCCCAAATTTCCGACATGGCCTTCTTGGGACCCTACCTCATGAACAAAGGTGGTAAAATTGTGCAAATCTGTCCCAAAAAGAGATTTCGTAGTCACAGCATGGAACACCTTTCGCGCAAGATCTGAAAATTTTCTCCACCCTTGTTCATAAGGTGGGGTCATAAGAAGGCTATGTTGAAAGTTTGGAGTAAAAATATTTGAAAACAACAAAGTTATGAGCCTACATTGACATTTTTTATGCACACTTGTAACCTTGGTACTTCTTAATATTCTGACCCCATATTTTCAAAATAGCCATTTTTTCACACCACTTCATGAACATGACAGCTGTCATTTTTCAAATCCTGGTCAAAATGTGTTTCCACAGTTGGGATGCAAAATGATATTTTGGTCACTGTTTTATAAATGACACCTGTCATGTTCAGAAGGAGTGGTCATAGAAAGCCTATGTTGAAAATTTGAGATCAAAATATGAAACAACAACTAAGTTATAAAAAAACGTTGAATTGTTCGAATGTTTACACATAACTATTTTTACACGTTTTGGTCCCAATATTCAACAGATCCCTTGTTACCCCACTTTCTGAATAAGACAGGTGTCATTTTTCAAATCCCATCTGAAACTTGTTTTTGCTGTCGCACTGCAAAATCACCTTTTGGATGAAATTTTAAAAATTCCACCTGTCTTGGTCATAACCTCGGGTCATACAGTAAAAAGACTGTTAAATTATGGGTCGAAATGTGGGAGCCCACTGAAAACTTGATATTACCTCTCAGCTTGCCTATCCTGGGTAAATACAGTCTAAAATGCGTAAAAGCAGGACACCACTAAAAAAGATGTTTCATCTCATCTGGTCTATCCTGGGTAAATATATAGTAAAAATGTGTACAAGCAAGACCTGGTACAACAGCAATGCAAGCGGTGAACCTTTGCAATTGATAAATGCTTGTTATACTATTGTTTCCATGCTAATGTGCATGGTTATAAAGTAAAATGGATGACTAGGTACTGAGAATATATCAGATCTGTACTAAAATGTCGAACTATTATGTATTTTTAATGATGGATTTTATTCTTTAAGGTATCAAAACAGTACAGCAAAAGAAAAGACATATATAATATAAATAAGTTCAAGTGAATGAATGAATTAGATGGTCCCAGAAAGGATGCAAAGAGACAAGGAAAAGGGTGTTACAGAACTAGGTGTTTTATAGAAACATAGATGGAAACATAGACACTTATGGCAGATAAGGGCCACTGGGCCCACCAAGTCTGCCAATTTTTATTATTTACATTTCTGCTGCAGACCCTACTTGATCTATGGTGCTGTCTCCCCTTCCCCTTTACCCCAACAATTCCCTTGTGCCTATCCCAGGCAGTTTTGAACCCCACTACTGCTTTTGCCCCAACTACCTCCGCTGGAAGGCAGCTCCATGTATCCACCACCCTTTCTGTGAAGAAGTACTTCTTCAGAACTCTCCTGAAGCTACCTCCCTGCAGCTTCACAGCATGTCCTCTTGTTCTAGAGCACCTTTTTCTCTGAAAAATACTCCCCACTAGTGCCTTGTTAACTCATTTGAGGTATTTAAAGGTCTCTATCATATTCCCCCTCTCCCTCCTCACCTCCAGTGTGTACATATTGAGCTTCTTTAGCCTCGCCTCATAGAGCTTCTGATGTAGACCTTGCACCATTCTAGTAGCCCTGTTCTGGACCACCTCTACTCTATGTCTTTCCTAAGATGTAGTCTCCAGAACTGGACACAGTACTCAAGGTGGGGTCTTACCAGCAATTTATACAGGGGCAACACCACCTCCCTCTTCCTGCTGGTGATACGCCTACCTATGCACCTTAGCATTCCATTAGCCCTCCTGACTGCCTTGTCACATTGTCTGGCTACCTTTAGGTCATCTGATATGATTACCCCAGGTCTCTGTCCTGCTTGATGGTTGTCAATACCACTCCACCAATTTTGTACTCTGCCCCAGGTTTTTGTGCCCCAAAGTGCATTAAGTTGCATTTTTTTGCATTGAAACCCAGCTACCATACTCTTGACCATTCATCTAGTTTTCAAGGTCTCTGCTCATTCTTCCCACCCCACCCCCGGAGTGTCCACCCTGTTGCAGATTTCAGTATCTTCCGCAAAGAAGCAGATCTTTCCTTCCAGCTGCTCTGCAATGTCACTTATAAAGACATTAAAGAGGACCAGTCCCAGCACTGATCCCTGTGGCACCCCGCTGGTCACCCTACCTTATTAAGTGAACGCTGTTTACCAGTACCCTCTGTCTCCTATCCCCTAACCAGTTTCTTACTCAGGTTATGACCTTATTTCCAACCCCCAAGCTACCCAACTTGCTTACAAGTCTCATATGGTATGTGGAACGGTGTTGAAAGCCTTGCTGAAATCCAGGTATGCCAAGTCCACCGCTCCTCTCTGATCTAACTCCTTGGTCACCCAGTCAAAGAAATCTATTAGATTTGTTTGGCATGGCCTTCCCCATGTGAATCCATACTGCCTTGGATCCTGTAACCCATTTGATTCAAGATATTCCACAACCCTTTCCTTTAGTAGTGTTTCCATTAACTTACACACCACCAAGGTCAGGCTGACAGGCCTATAATTGCCCATCTCTTCCTTGCTACCACTTTTGTGAAATGGGACTACAGTACATCTACCCTTCTGTAGTCCTCTGAGACCTCTCTGGTCTCCAGTGATCTGTTAAATAGGGCTGTCAGAGGTGCAGCTAATACCTCTCTGAGCTCTCTCAGCACCCTTGGATGCACCCAGTCTGGCCCAATAGCTTTGCCCACCTTCAGGTTAGTGAGTGCTTTCCTGACTCTCTCCACACAAAAAGGACTAGTGTCCATTTTCCCTCCCTTCAAAGCGCCTGGTGCCTTTTCATGGTCCCTACCCTTCCCCTTCTATTGTGAACACTGAGCACAAGTATTTGTTCAAGTGTCTGCTTTTTCCTGACCCCTGTCCATAAGTTTCCCTTCCCTCTTTAACCATACAATCCCACCCTTCGTCCTTTTTTTGCTAACATACCTAAAAATGTCTTGTCCCCCCTTTGATATTGCCTGAGCTATTCTTTCATCAGTTTGTTCCTTTCCTTTCCTTACTGCTTTCCCTGCCTCCTTCTGTTTTTCCTGATACACTTCCCTATCCTCCCCTCCCTGGGTCTCCTTATGACTTCTGAATGCCACTTTTTTAACCTTTACCTTTTCTGCCACATCTCTTGAGAACCATAGCAGTCTTCTCTTCCTTCTGCTTTTGCTTACCCACATGACACAGAGGTTTGTTATCTTCACTATGCCTTCTTTTAGTTTGGGCCCCTGTTCCTCCCCACCCCCGGTCATCTCCCCCTGCCAGGTCATTCCTGAGGCATTCACACGTCGTTATACAATCAGCCCTTCTGAAGTCCAGGACTCTTACCATTGTGTGGTTGGATTCTGCAACTGTTCTTACTGTATGTTCAACCACACTGTACGATGATCACTGGTCCCCAGATGACTTCCCACCTTCATGTCTGCAATACTGTCCCTGTTATTAAGCACCAGGTCCAACATTGCCCCATCACAAGCAGGTTCACTACTTTACTACTAGAACTATTCAGAAGCACACTGAGTTTTCTAGCCCAATTTTCTCATACCAAATGACTCCAAAGTTTTTAACTGGGCATTTCAAAGTGCCTCACACTGGAAAAGGTCTTTTTGGTTTCCAAGTTTATGAATGGCAGTTACACAGGTGTCAACAAGAGGGCAATAACCTAACTGACTGAAGTGATCAGACAGCAGTGTCTACTTTTTTTGAGATGGAGTATTTGTGGCTGCTAATGAATTTCCTTAAAGAGTTCTTTGTTTGGCCTACATTTTGCAATCCACAATGCTTACAACTGATAAGGTAAAAGGGCCTTGACATGATCAGCTCTGCACTGCTGTGAGCAGTGCAGAGCAATTAGAACTTTACCTTTTCTGTAATGTAAAGGTGAGCTGCACTGCCGTGGAAGTGAGCATTCCATCTCCATGTATTCCCTGATTTTCTGGGTATGCAGTGTGTTTTGGCCGTTTTGCACTGCCATGTAATCAAACGATGGTGCTCACATTGATCCCCCCTCCCAATGCCAAAGGCAACTATAAGCACTAAAACTTAATGGCAGCTACTAATTACAATGTATGGTATATTTCAAGGTGTCCAAAGGACTTTGAGAATAAATCTGTTATCACTCTCATCAAAGGCAAATTGTGTTTTACTTCACACACACACACACACACACACACACACACACACCCCTACCTAAATAATGTATGCCATTGCTACTTAGTGGTTTGAGAAAGTTATCAGAGATTTTTGGGCTACATTTACTTATCAGAAGTGCAAAGAATTGTTGAAGAATTGCAGTTTCCTGACTGGCCTTGGGCTCTTGGCTGACTGGAAACATTGTCAAGCACAGTACAGAGGAAAATCCAAGACGGTGAGTCACCACCAGTTTTATTATATACATATATATATATATATATATATATGGGATATGCAATGCGCTGACTCAAAATATGCAATTTAACTTCAAGTATGAAGGGACAGGATCATAACACATGAGTGGCAGAGCCATGAGTGAGTTATGAAAGTCCTGCCCCTCACAAGTGATGATAAATTGCTTATTTTGAGTCACACTATTGTATATTTCATATATACAACATTAGTTTACAAGATATATGGGGAAATTCAGAAATTAGGAAATTAAAATCACTAACAACAATGAAAAAAGGAAATAATTTAGATAGATTAACATAGGCACAGTTAATTGAAGGGGAGAACTTTATTAAATATGATATCTTTAATCTTCATTTTCCCCAAGCAAAAAAAGTAAATCTGTTTTATTATCATTCTTTACATAGTCTTTATAAAAATCATATGTCCCAGAGAAAGAAAACAAAATATAAGAAGCAATGCAGACGATTATGAGAAGATAGTTCAAAATAGTCGGGTGAAATGGCCACAAGTTTATTTGTTTCTGGTTACTAGTCAGGATGATTTATGGACTAAGATAAACAACAAATGGGAATTAGAGAACAATATAGCTTACTCTAACCAACAATGGAAAATGTACATATTAAAATAAATAAGGATTATGTCTATGTAAAAAATAGAGTAATCCAAAATAAAATTATAGCTAGGGCCTATCTGACCCCTCAAATTCTGAAAAACAAGAAAGTGAATGGGAAAAAGGAATGTTGGCATGGTTGCGGGAAATTAGGTGACTTGAGTCATTGTTTATGGGAATGTGAATATATTTATAAGTGGTGGTTAAGGACAAATAAATTACTACAGCGGTGGTTTAATATAAAAATATCTATGACTTTTAATAATTTAATTCTGAATGATGTACAGAATGAGAATTTATCTAGCAAACAAAAAAATATTTTCTGTTTCGCAACCATGTCTACAAAACGTTTAATATTGGCTAACTGGAATAAGGAAAAACTATAAGAGTTTGACCAATGCAAATAAGCTTACTGGCTCCAGGAAGCAGTCCAGCTGGAACATTTGTGTGGCATTTTTGAATCAGAAAACAATGAAACATCTATATCTTGGAATGAACTAAAAACATATTACCTCCACTGTTAATAATACATTAGAACCCTGTGTAAATATGGTAAGGGGGGGAGAAGAAATACAAAAAGATATGGAATATTATTTAGATATGAGAAATGCATATTTTTTGTTTAATTTCCCATTGGATTATGTATTAATGCAATGATATGTATAGGTTTTATTGTCTATATTTATTACTGTTCTTTGTCTTGAATAAAATCTTAAAAAAAACAGTGGTTTACAAGTTATAGCTTTTAAATCTGCAGTTTGTCTAAAGATTTTGCTGTTTTTCTTTGATTTTAACAGCTGGCTTTAGTGCTGCACTAGGCATTGTGATGTTGTCAACATTGTGAAAGCTGCTCTCATTTGTTCAGTATTTCACTGTGATGACTGTAACCTTAAAATATCCATTGTGACAATAGTAACAATATTTTTTTATCTGTTGCTGTTACTGATGTCACTAAGATATCTTTTTTATCTTGTCATTTTACTTCTTCTCCTGTTGTATATATTTTATATACATTTTGAAGTTTCCCTTGCTACATCATGAGCTGCTTTAACACAGAGTCAGGTTTTACCTGACTCATTTCTAGCTGGAATGTCTTCCCAGTAAAGTGTCTGTAGCCGTCACACGTGTAGTTGTTTGATAAACATTGTTCATGTGTCAAAACATTTGTTGACATTGCATTTAAATGAGGGTCCCTCGGGATGCAGTTTGTGAGTCTTAGTTTCAAGTTTTATTGTTCAACCATCATGAACAAATGTTTAGGTTATTACAACATTTTACAGAGATAACATAAAAAAGACATTTTAAAATAGGATTATAACAACTGTTTACAATACAATAAATGGACTAATACAATAATCACACAGTATCAAAAACCTAGGTTCAGTCACTATTTATTGCACATAACAATTTTCCACACCTTTGAAGCACCCTATAGTTAATTTCATTCCCCAACTTTCCCTAGTTCATTTTGTCAGTTGTTTTTCTTTTCTAATTCTTTTTTTTTTTTTCAGTTTAACAACTGTTGCTTAAAATGTTGCTATAAGTTCAATTTCTTCAGAAAACCTTTGGTGGAGAAGTATAAATACTGGGTCATAGTTAACTTGTGCATATATGGTCAAAGTATTCAGCAGAAATTCAGATTTGACTTTTGAATAAAGTGGAAAAGGGTGCTAATGTGATGTATGAATTCCTGAAACTCCTTATTACAAGGACACATACTGTCCATGTGTTTGTTAATTTATTATAATAAATATGTTTAGATATAATAAATTCAAATCTGGCCCTTATTAGAATTCTATGATCTGTATGGGAGTATATTATTAAGTATTCTTCCAGAGAGTGCCCCATTTTATTTTCCTTATACCAACTAGCACCTTCAAGTTATTTAATTTTAACCATATCAGCTTCTTTAGCCCAGTTAAAAAGCTCCTTTTTTATTAATTTCCCATACTGTGTGGATATATTTATATTTCTAATATAATCAACCCACAAATGCTGCATCTTTATTTTTTTAAGAACTCTTTTAGTGTTTTGGGCCAGTTAGAGCGGTATCCTTGATTTTCCCATTTATTTTTCTCTAATAAACATTGTTTTGGCAAATTATTATGAAAATTATTAATTACTGTATTCACAGGCAATAACAAACTGCTCTTGGTTCTTTAATTATGGCTATCCTAACTCTACCAAGTTCTGCCCTTACAATGACATTTGCTGTTGCAGTAGAGACCCCCAATATTGCCTTATAGTAATATGAAAGAGTTTTTTCCAAGTTATCAGTTCTGTAATAACCCCAGACTTTGGCACCATAAAGCAATATTGGGTTTGTCTTGGCCTCCCCTGCTTTTAAAGCAGGCAATACTGTGTCCGCCCCCATATTGGAAATTAAATCTCCGTAAAGATTTGGCAGCAAACTTGGCTTTCAAATTCTTCTCTTTCACATGCTGGGCCCACCCTGCACCTGAGACGAACCAGACACCAAGATAACAGTAATCTCTGACTGTTTCAATTCTTTCATTTCGCAAAATTATTTTACAGTTCATCTTTTTATTTTGTCTCTGTCCCAGTATCATAACTTTTGTTTTTTTCAGATTTATCTCTAACTCAAGGTGAACACATTTGATATGAAAATGGTTCAATTTTCTTTGGAGGTCTTTTCTGGACAGGGACAATAATACTACATCGTATGAATATGCAAGCACATGTAATGGTCTTTTATTTATTTTTGGGGAATCGTATAGTTCATTCTGCTCAAATTCTAACAAGGAATTTACATAAATATTAACCAGGGATGGGTTCAGCAAACATCCCTGTTTAACTCCTCTAGTGCAATCAAAAGGAATTATCAAATTTCCAACATTATCACATCTTACCCTTGTAGAAGTGTTATTATATAATAAGAATATACCGTAGGTACTAGAAGTGACCAATCTATCCCTTTCATTTATAAAATTCCCAAAGGATACTTCTATTAATTGAATCAAAAGCAGCCTTAAAGTCTATATATAGTGTAAACAGTTTCATGTCCCTATAGTCCACATATTTTTCAATTATATGAGAGAAACAGAATAAATTATCAATAGTTGAAAAAACGTGTCTAAAACCTGCTTGTGTTGGGGATATTATAAGATTTTCATCTATCCATTTGGTCAATTTATTCAACAAAATTCTTGCAAAAATCTTTGAGCTAATATCTAAAAGACTTTTTGGTCTAAAATTTGCAGAAAAGTAGACCAGCCCCTTTTTCTGAATTGGGACTATTATGTTCCTGGTCCAGGATGATGGGAGATGTTTCTGTTCTAAACAGATGTTAAAAAAAACAGTCAAAAGGGGAATCCAAAACTCCCTATATTGTTTGTAAATCTCAGGGCAAATAAAGTCCAGGCCAGAGCTTGTAGTATTTGGGAGAGGGAGGTGGATTGAGTCTTTAAAATTACAGTTCCTTATCTCCTACCATCGCTATTGATTACTGTGCCAAAATAATGTCACTTTTCATCTCTACACCTTTGCTCTATTGTTCTTGTCTTGGTAATGAAAAAAATATATATTCTTTAGATTTATTTTTGACTGGGAAAGGAGGACTATGCAATTCTGCCTATTTTCAGCCTTGCCCCCAAGGGGGAGAGGGGAATACAGATGGAAGTCAACTGAAACTGAACCAGATTAAGCTGTTGGTAGTATTTTTATTAATTGGAGGAAATTTTGCCAGGACACCAGGGAAACTCCTGTAGTCTTTTCAAAAAAAAAAAACTGAGAGTTTTCCAAAAATGTTTGGTTTATTTTTTGGAACCCCTGAAGATGTGTTATATAACTGGTATCTTCTACTAAATGTGGTCAATCAAAGGGTAGCAACTGGGAAATCTAGGAGTATTTCAAAACGAGAGTATATTTAATTAAAACCATTTATTGCCCTTATTTCTGCATTTATCACATGTTTTCCCAGCTCCTTTGTGTATGGAAGCAAAGTTATATAGTGTTGTTTTTTCAAAGTCTCTGGGGCAGTAGACTAAATCCCATTAAAAGGGAAATCACCTACTTGGATTACAGTGAAGGGGGCATAATAATGTGCAGTCCTTTAGTTTTTCTACATTACACTTTCTTCTGTGGTAATTGGTATCCATTACTCTTAAACAAAATAAAACCTTGGACAGGTATGGTATAAGATTGACTTCCTAAGATAAAAAGTAAATGGGTGCAGGTAAGATTTCAAATCCCTTCCAGTTTGCCAAATTATTTTTTCTACGAGTTTAAAAAAAATCAGAATACAGGGCATCACACCAACCCAAATGAAAGGAAAAAAACTAGAAAACAGTCATATCACCACATATTATGGGAACAATTTGTCCTTACTATTCAGCTGACCGGTTGCCAAAATGACAGGGAGACTGAAGTTTTCCTGCAATTGACTGAGAAAAAAAACACCTATAGAAATGTGGGACCTGACATGATTAGTATATCATGGGGAAATGGGGGTCAAAAATTCCCTTAAACATAAATACATTGATGAAAGAATCTGTCCCAGACCCACATGCTATAATATAGTGGAGATGCAGCAATATTTTCTTCTGGAATGTCCAGTTAGAGT
The DNA here is from genome assembly GCA_016271365.2 of Neoceratodus forsteri. Classification (NCBI taxonomy): domain Eukaryota; kingdom Metazoa; phylum Chordata; order Ceratodontiformes; family Ceratodontidae; genus Neoceratodus; species Neoceratodus forsteri. The sequence goes on along the minus strand of CM057456.1, from coordinate 1,414,603,537 downwards.
AGAATTATGACTACATCTACAGACTGCATGGCCAATACTTAGGAATGCAAAAGTATTGCATCATAGTAGTTCTGGGTTTCTTCCCACTGCAACTTTTACAAATCCATCCAAGTACTCTAAGAGTAATTTTTGGGACTTGTAGGTGTTATTTGTGGCAATTTAGGTGTGCCTGGACAGTACAACAGAAACACATAGATGTTTTGGAGATTTTATCTATGTTAAGGTCTGCATGACAATGGCTGTACAGAACAGAACATTCAAAGGTTTCCTCTTCCATGCTTAAAAAGTTATGGCCACAGTGTGATTGGATCACTAGTTTAGTATGGTTTAGGTAAGATTATTTTCAGTTCAGCATTTTGTAATTTGAATGTGTTTATCTTTTATTCTTTTTCTTCTGTTTTTCTTATTGAAAAATTGAATAATGCTGATATCTTTGTAACAAAAGATTGATTTCTCTTTTTTCTTTTTACCCAAACTGTATGTTTAAAGAAGGCAGTATAGCGCAGTGGTTTAAGGCTCTGAGCTGCAAATCTGGAGACCTGGGTTTGAATCCCACAGCCACCACTTGCATACTGTGTGACCCTGAGCAAGTCATTTAACTTCCCTGTGCTCCCAGGTTGCACCTGTAAACAAGCTTTCAGCTTAGTGTGTCTCACCTGGCTAAACAATTGGGAAAAAAAAGGGACTCTCTTACTTGCTTTTGTCGCTATTCTGAAGATTTTGTTTGACTACGTAAGTTTGATAATTTTTTCCCCAGTAAAATTCTCCTACTCTTTTCAAGAAGTGCTATAGTATCTTTAACATCCACCAGAACAACCACCAGAACAGGTAGATGAGACCTCAGTTTAACATCTCATCTAAAAAGACAAGACCTCAGGAGTACAGCACCCCCTTCATGCTGCACTACAGTGTCAGTATTGGGATTTTATCCCAAGTTCCTGGTGTGGGGCTAGAACCTGCAACTCTCTGATCTTCCAGCCTGTTGAGCCACTGACATATAGATAGATAGATAGATAGATAGATAGATAGATAGATAGATAGATACACAGACAGACAGACACTCTTTACATACAGCAAAACATAAAACTATATCTATGTTTGAGTCATGTTTTATTAATCTTATACAATTAATCAGCTCTTTACATATATATGGAATACATTGTGTCTTCTCAACATATACATAATTTGCTTTTTGTGCCTTTGGTCAGATCAAATCTCACACAAGTGGCAGAGCCACAAGTGGATAAATCAGTCTGGGCAAATGACTGAAAATAAACCATGTAAATGCTAAGAAGGAATGTTTTATTTGATTTACACTCACTCAAAAATAAATATGTTTGGGAGAGTTGCATGATGTGGGAAGTGTGGAAATAACACAGGAAGTATGAAAATAACATGTAATTTGATAATTCCTACAGTATATTATTTCCACACGGGTCTAAAATAATTATTTTTATTTGGCACACTGGATATATACAAGTAGCTGTGTGTGTTGGGGGTACAAGATATAAATGTATAATACAGTATTGAGAACTAAATAATTATAAGGACTTTGGGGAATATGACATCCATCTCTTTAACAGCTGCTTCTTCGGCAAAAGCATTCTGATACCTAGATATTTCTTAATTGATCAGTCACAAGTCAAAGTATAAGGTTAATTTAATAACCTGTGCTCACAGTATACTAGCACTTAAAAGCCTCTGGATTCTATGGCAATCACTTGACAAAAGAAGTCATCCTACTCCCCAGCAGTGCCAGTATATTTCTACATAAATTAGCCAAGGAGGGAGTCTAGGGTTGTCATGACTAAGGACAATTAAGAATACATTTACTGCAAATTACAACATGCTAGCCTTTAGAAAAGAAAGGCTTTGTGATGTAAAGCTGCCTCCTTGGAAACAGTTTTAAAATGGTACTGTTAAGTGTGAAAATAAGCTAAACTAGATTAATTAAAGGGGTACTACAAAACCTACCATGGGCCAGTGTAAGCATTTAAATTTATAGCTTACTTCAGTGTATGGTAGGTGCCAATTACCATGTTTTACTAATGAAACAGTTTGTTTTCCACCTGCTAATTTTCTGCTGCATAGACTTTCAATGTGTCAGAAATATGAATTGTACACAGAATCTGTATGATTATGCCTTCAAACTAGAATACTTCTAAAAAAATGACCAGCAAACCAGTAGTCAATTCAACAATTGTGTCTGACAGATTGGGATTGCTGTTTGGTACTGTAAGGCCCACCATATGAAGGCTGGCCTTGTCAACACATTAAAGTTTGCGCCATCTGGTACATCCTTTTTGGCTGATTAAAGCCTGCTCCATCATGTTTTTACTTTTGTTTCCATTAAAACTTACTCTAGCAAATCTTTCCTTTTGGACCCTCAAAACCATCTCGATCAGGTCTTTACTTTTGGTTTCATGCAACCTCATGATCTTTTAGAAAATTAGCACACTTCACTCAGCAGTAGCATGGAAAGAGCAGGGCACTGCATTTACCTTGCAGGGATTCTGTTCCAGCAGCATTCTTGAAAGTTGTTCAGCACCAGCAAAACCACAGAAGGCAGAATAAATAGTTGGAGGGGCAGTGTAACTGATGGGAAATGTATGGGTAGAGGGCTGCCAATCTCAAGTCCTGTTTTGGGCAGTGTGGAATGGGAATGAATGACATGTATTCCAGAGTTCTTGGGTACTATTGGCCTATACCATATCTCCATTATCAAAAGTTTTCTATACTTTTATTTATTTCCTTTTTGCTCCCTGTCCCCCATCTCAATAATCAGGGCTGCCAAAGCAGCATCTTTCCCACCAGCCAACACCAGTGGCTCTCTGTGATCAGCAGACATAGGGTCCTGAAGCATTGGGCAGTCATTATTCTCCCTCCTGGAGCTGTACCCCTTCCTTATCTTTGTGAGGTGCTCACCTCACAGTCTGCCCCAATGTTGGATTCCATGGCTTGCTTGTGGTCCAACTCACTGTTGGCCTTTCTCACATACAGTACATAAATACATGAACTAAAGCTAAACCTGCCACTTTTCAGAATCCCATGACAATAGCTGTTATATATGCCAGGGGTAAGTCTGCCTTACAAGGATTTCTATAGCATACAAGGTTGTTAGGTCTGTGCCTCCTCCTTGGGCAGAATCACCAGCTGTGACAGAGAGATAGATAAAGAGATACTGAGAGAGAGAGAGAGATAGATAGAGAGAGAGAGAGAGAGAGAGCAATAGAGCAATAGAGAGAGAGATAGGTAGGTAGATAGATAGATAGATAGATATATAGATAGACAGACAGACAGACAGGCAGATAGATACAGACAGACATTCACTGAAATTATCTATTTGATATGTAGATTTGCTACTTTGTTCCTTTTTTTCAGTTTCTAGTTCTCCATGTTCAGTTTTCCCTCTCATTTTCACCTGAAAGCAGCAGTACGAGTTAACAAAAGATCTAATAATCTGGCTGGCAGTTAGGACAAACCAAAACATCATTACATCTGATTTTCTTTTTGCTTTATTTTATTCCTAACAGAAGATAGAGGATTTTGAAGTTATTCAAAGTTATTGGTCTTTTGCCAGGTCCACCATCATAGATGTATGCAGAGCGGGGTAATGTGCTGTTCGCCATCAGAAACAAGTGCTGAGAACACCCTGACACATCTACATTATAAATACAGTGGGTGCAGTTGGTGTGTGATCTCTTGAGAGAAGGTTTTTGAAAGTTGCTGAGGCTGTCATCTTTATTTTAGAGCCATGAAAATTACAAAAGTTGTAATTAAACATAATGTTAAGATTACCCAATTGAACTTAAAATACCCGAATGAAGAATCTAAGATTATCAGGAATACATTACTGCTAAAAATAGGAAGGAAAGAAGGGTAACATTTTTTGCTGGCTAACTAGTACTGATGCTTTAAACTGTACTTTGTCTCTAAAATATATTTTCCTTAATTTCTATGCTCATCCTGTACCTCTTGTTCCTCTCCATTACTCTGCCTCCACTATTTTTCTCATGCTAAGTCATTTTCCCCTTTATTTCTACAGATGTGACTAGATGCCAACACCCTGCCTATCAGATAATTATTGGTTTATGTTTAACCTTCTCTATCCTGTCCTGTGTCTCCCTGAAGAACTATAGATCCTTTGTAACCTTATTGTTTCTCTTATTTTACAGGTACAAGTGAACATTACCCAAGACCCTCATTCCAGGCTCCTCAGGACCAGGTAAGAGAGTCTTACTTATCATTTTGCTAGGTGGCAAGCTGTAACCATGCAAGTTATGCAACCACACCCACTACCCTGTTTTGCCATTTCTCTTGTTTTAAATGCCAGCACAGGTAGCCCATCCCCTGTGTTGGCTTTCATGTTGTTTGTTTTTTAAATGCTAACACCAGGAGCCCATCCCTGTTGTTAACTTTCACATTTTTAATGCCAACACCAGAAGCCAGTCTCTGGTGTTAGCTTTCACTTTTGTAATGCCAACACTGGGAGCCCTTCCTAAGTGCTGGCTTTCACTTTTTTTTATTAATTAATTAAGTGTTATAACCACTGACCATAAATTCACTCGAAATGGTGACCCAAGAGCAAGCTTACAAGATATAATACAGTACATGTTTTGGATTATGAAAACATAAATAGACACAGTATATAATTAAAAATTGATAATGGCCGGCCAGGTGGCACTGAGGGTTGAGGCGCTGGATGCCACACCTTGCACCATGCCAGCAACCCGGGTTTGGGAATGAGCCCGGGTTGCTGGGGGTCGGCAGGGGAGGGAGAGGATCGAACATCCGGAGGACAGCTCTCCTCTCTCAGGAGGGACAGGGGTCCCTATTCGGTACTCAGCTGACCTCTGGTGGAAGCCAGAGATACAGGAAGTGCCAGAGAAGTGTAGCGAAGGGGCAGGAAGTGGCAGACGTCAGTGAGGCCTTAATGTCAGGGCGTTGGCCACTCCCAGGGAAAAAGAGAAAATTCCCCTTCAGCTCCGGCGGAGACGGAGAACCAGAGCTTGCCCACGATTTATGGCCGCCCTCCTGGGATCCTCCCGACCGACGCCACCAGAGAATTCCAGGGTGTTGGAGCCCACCCAGTCCCCACCCGGGGGGCAAACCGAGGCTACATGGGTGATGGGGGACTGACCAAGTAGGAGCGAACTGTAGTGGGATGACTCCTAGGTACTCCTGAGGAGACTGGAGTTGAGGGGAGAGAGGAGGAAAAAATAGAAAGTACAAAAAAAAAAATTTGAAAACATTACAACTAAACACTATTCAGGGAAATTCAGGGGATGCGCTACAGCAACATCCACACTGAGCTGAAACTAAAGCAAAAAAAAAAAACAGTGTTTTAATAAACTAGTCAAGGGGCTTCAAATTCAGGATATGGAATTGGGCAGTGAGTTGATTCCATAATGCAGAAACATACTGACCGTAGAAATATAAAGACCTTTAGGTCTTGTTCTAGGAACTGTCAGTTGCCATAGGTGCAAATTCCTCAGGGAAGAATTAACCTTTCTTGCTGGGAATCTTCTCCTCAGATATCCCAGAACTTGCTTAAAAACAATCTTAAATGAGAAGACAAACTTATGATGCCTTTACCTTTAGGTAGAGAAAACCACCGTAAAGATCACAGTGGTGGGTTTCCCTTGGGCATCTAAATATCAGCCTTGCAAGGCAATTCTATAAGACCTACAATATCTATACTCTATCACACATGGTGTAGCCATACAGGATATTGGCACAGTCAAATAGAGAAATACCTAGACTTGAACAATTTTTGAGTTGTTCCAGGATCAAGGCAATCCCTCTTCCTGTACAAAATGTTACCCTCTTACCAACCTTCATAATCAGTTTGCCTAAATGTCTATTACTGGACCCAGCAGAGTCCAGCCAAAAGCCAGGGTACATATATGTAGCTAGACGCTCTAGCACTGATCCATTAAAAGCCGTGACAGATGCATCACAGTGCAAAAATGCCTTATTTTAGCTGCTGAACCAAATGGCACCAGCTTGATCTTTAACAAATCTAATTTCAGCTTTGAGATCTTAAAGTTTGAGCCTGTTTCTATGAAATTTCAGGATACAAACTGAATAAAGATAAAACTTTCTTCCTATCACTCATTAACAGATGTTCCAGAACTGATATCTTAGGTATGGTATTGCGTGGGGAAAATAATCTATTGACTATTTGGGAATCAAACTGTTTAAAACAATCCCCAAAACCATAAATAGAAACATCAGTATTTTCAAATTAAAACTGCAAGAGAACTTAGAAAAATGGAACAACTTGCCTTTAAGATTAGCACTCATTCTCTGATCGAGCTTCAGAGCTATTGGCACTTAAAACCACAGAAATCATTCAAATTGATACCAGACCCTCACCAAACCCACCTAATTTGACTAGAACGCATACATGGCACCAGTGAATTTCAAACCAGAACAATGGCTAATCAGTAAATGGAGTCCTGAGATGAAGCCTCCCAGCTGCTACCAATCCCAGCTTGCTCTGATGCCCCGAAGCACCACAAAGCAGTTTCTTCTCTGTTCACTTCTCCAAGGCCATCAGAGGAAACTTTGCTTCTGGAAGCTTTTATAGCTGACCTAACCTCCATCAAAATATCATCACAGCTACTGCAGAGGACCTAAAAACTATCAAAACCTCTATTGACACCCTGGCTCATCTAGTGAGGGATGTTGAAGCATGGTTACACTCCCTGGAGGATGGGATGACCTGAGAAGAAAAAGAACTGGGGCACTCCACAAGAAAATTCTAGTTTTTTTTTTTACTCCATCTGTAACCAGGCACTTTGGAGGCACTTGTCAGTGCGAGCAGGGAATCTACCTTCATTAGTGCTGTGCGGATTGTGGAATTTTTGTAAAATGACCATTCCACCAGCAGAATTTCTACCAGAATTTCACTGGTTCTTCTGTGGAATTCCGCCTGCCTTGATCCATGGAATTATATTCCACAGAACAGCATTTTTTTTCCTGAAAAATCATTCCACAACCATTTCTGTGGAAAATATTAAGGTCCTTGGAATAGAATTCCACAGAAATGTGGAAAACTCATTCCACATTTTTCGGCTGCTGAATTCTGCCATTCTGTTTCTGGTGACATTTGGCAGAATTTCAGCAGAATTCAAAATTCTGTGAAATTCCTTTCCGCCAGAATTTGAAAATTCCACACATCACTAACCTTCATGTATTTTTGGGTTGCCCTAAGTTAGAAGTTTACTAGAGGGAAATGCATATAAAGATTCAACAGATCATTGGTTGAAATTTCTCCAGAGCTTATACAGAGCTGATATTGAGATTCCCAGCAATGGTGAAAGGCTCAAAATAAATGCAGAAACTAGGGCAGATCCTCAGAATCACTGCATTGAAATGCATAAAGATCAAATGACTTTCCTCCACACCACCTACAGAGGAACAGTGGTATACAGAGGTCAGTGGCATTGAATGCATGGAGAAGATCACAGGGGAAGTAAGGTTACAGGGTGATAAAGTCCTAGAAATATGGAGACCCTGGCACACAGCTTTGATGTCAGAGGAGGTGGAAGGGAGAATAATGCATAGAATGAGAACATCTGTGAGGTTTTCTCCTTTTTTCACAGGGGACACATATGGGACTTCAAGCAGGAAATTTGAAACACTTAACTCCAGGAGCACCTAAGAAGGCCATCTGTATTGGTTCTAGAATAGATGCTGTACTAATGATATTTGACTTTTTTATGAACCAAGAAGAGGTCATGAGGCAGATAAAAGGACACACTGGTTGCATGTGTGTGCTTTATTATGTTTTGAGGATCACTATACAGTGCTAAACATGTATTCTCTCCTTTTTACACAACTCAGAACAATGTAACAATTAACTTGTATACATCTGAGGTAGTCAACACCTCGGGATCGAGTTTGACTGTAATCTTTTGCATTTCGCTAAATAAAATCCATTGGGTTACAAAATTTGCTTGTCTGGAAGAAAAAAATATTTAATCAGGAAAATAGGAGCAGATGCAACAACCTTCTCCTTGTGGGTGTCTCTGAACTGGCAGAAGGAAAACACCCTGTCAGCTTTTGTGAATCAACGTCTCTTATGATTGGCAAGGCCCCCAGACCATGGCACCTCATGCATCATTGGAAGTGCACATAGGGCTTTGAGACCAATGCTCCAAAAGGAAGACTGTCTGAGGGCCCTGATTTGCATACTGCTGAACTTTTAAGAAAAGCTTAAGATTCAACAAGCCACAAGGAATTGCCCAACCCTGTACTGGAGGGACTCCAGGTACAGTATTACATTCTCAATGACTTCAGTCAATCAATGTGAAACAAACAAGGAGCTTACAAGGACTTTAAGGTGAACTTACATGCTGGTCATGTAAAATTCCACACTGTCTTTCCAGCCCCCAATTGTCTAACTACCTACAGGTATGCAAACTTTTGAGTCAGTAGCTGCAGCTACTCAGCATTTGTCAACAGTTTTCCCTAAACAGTTCCAGAACAAGCAGAGATTGGTGCCAACTACCACCATGGAGCAGTAAAACCTGCTGCAGCTCACACTGTCTCAGATGTCAGTTCCTGGATTTGTCTACATTGGACATTTTAGTGGTCGCTGTCTCACCAGGGACATATGTTTGTGCATTCTACTTTAAATAACTGTTTGAGAACATCTCTTGGGCTAGTGCTTTCAAAGAGGGGGAGCTGTTATGTCAAAGCCCCATACCATTGGAGGGATTGTGTGAGGGCAGAGGCACTTAGCCTTTTCACCAAACTGTATCATAAAGTCACTCATCATGGCCCTTTGGATGCCTGCCTTTACCACCATTAAGTCCATCACCCGCCAGATGATGTAGCAGTGCCTCAGCCTTACAGTGCATGTTTGTGAAGGGTGGAACAACCCATGCATCCATGTATTACTTCCAATAGACCACTGCCAACATGGAGAGATTGATGAGTAGACACAGAAGTGAGGTGAAGCCGCACACTTCCACTGCAGGTGCCACTCCAGGTTTGCCAGTTAACACCACCACCATTTGGCCCCAATCTCTGTTGGATATTTTTGGAATCTCCTAAGGTCATGCATGGATCCAGCCCCGATGGTGAACCTTACTCTCAGCCCAGCTCATGGATTCAACAGACATCTCCTGCTACAGCCAGTGTTCTTTCTAATGGATCTCTGAACTCACCAGCAGGGACTGGATCTCCCAGCCTCAAGTACTTTATGACAACCCAGACTGTAACCCTCCAGTTTATTTATGGGTGCTCCATTGTCTTTTTATACACTGTTCTCAGCACTGGCATATATGACAATCTCACCCTCTGACTGGTCAGATCATCTTGCTTGTTGTGGCCCAGTTATCAGCTTTTAACTACTGTTGTTCCAAAGGCTGTGTTAAACTTCACTCAGATGCCTATAAAGTTTTTATAACTGCGCCTTCATTTATATTTATCCAACAGATCCTGAAGGACACAAAAACTGGATCTAACCTGGTTTGTGACTGTAATCTGTTTCCAAGTTTGAATGTTTTTAAGGTATATCAATTTGTATGGATTTCTCTACCAAACCCTTTTATTTATTTATTTTATTTGGAAAATGTTTCACCAGGAAAGACAACATGAGCTGTAAACAGCTAATTTCCAGAAGCGTATTGGGGGGGTTACAATAGTTGGGAGAACAAGCAAACACATAGCAATAACAGAGCAATGCAAGTACAATTACTAAAAACAAATACTGTAGTACAATTACAGAGCAAAAATAACCCAGACCAACTGGCCAGGGCAAACAAAACCATATTTGAATATAACATAAATTGCCACAACCCAAGAGCAGGTGATCCAGTAGGGTAAAGGTTAGAGGATAGGTAACACATTGAAGTGCTAGCGATAGTAGGCTGAGCACAAGATTCAAAGTGCCATTGTATACCTAAGGGAAGGCAGCTATAAGACAAGTGGGAAAGTAGATGGGCAAGGGGTAGAAGGTTGGGGGATGGAAGGGGAGAAAGAGAGAGAGAGAGAGAGAGAGAGAGAGAGAGACAGCTAAGATCTACCTCTTCATGATGCTGAGAACCCTGCAAGGGACAGGACCAGGCAGAAAGTGAGGGGAGAGACAGGGGTGGGGAAGTAAAGAAGAGAGGGCAGGAGAACAGGAGGGAGGAAGGGATAAGGAAGTAGGAGGTGAATTTGAAAGTGGGGAAGGAGAGGGGAAGAGGCCAATCTACACCCCTTCAGGATGCAGATAACCCTGCAAGGGGGGTCAGGATTAGAAAGTGGGGGGAAAGGAAGAGGAGTAGAAGAAAGAGAGCCAAGATCTATACCCCTTCAGGATAACAAAGAACTCTGCAAGGGGGACAGGACCAGGCAGAACAGGAAGGGAGAGAAAGGGGGGCAGGGAGGAGAAGTGGAGTGTGGTGGATGACCAGAGGGGAGGAGGGGGATAAGGAATAGGAAGGCTGGAGAAAATAGGAGTAAGCTAGAAATGGAAAAAGGGAGGGCATCAGTTGGGGGGAAGAGGGGGTAGTGGGGGTGGAAGTACAGGAGTAGAGTGTCAAAATAGCACAGTAGGTTGTGGTAAGGGTGGAGAAGGGGGTATAATAGATGGTAGCATGTGAGGTAGTAATCAGAGGAAGGGTTCAGTTAGGAGACAGGAGGTAAGTCAGGGATAGAGGAGTAGAGGATAGTGCGCAAAGGTGGGGAGGGTTGTAAAGGGGGGCTAGGAACAAGTACAGTTAGGAGAAGAGAAGTGAAGTAGGGCTAAAGGATAATGCACCAGGGTGGGGAGGGTTGAAGGGGGTGCTAAAAATAAGCGCAGTTAGAGAAATATAAATTGTGAAGAGCTAGGGAGATTGAAGATGGTGAAGAGGAAAACCCTGATAGGAGGTGGCAGTGAGTTCCAAAGCTTTGGGAAGTGGTAGGAGAAAGCTTCCTACCTATGGAGGTAAAGTGATGAGGAATAGCTAGAGTGCATGCATCAGTGGATCTGAGAGGGCAGGAGGAGGGAGGTGGAGTAGAGAGTGAGGAGGAGAGGTAAGAGGGGAGAGTTCCAAACCAGAATTTAGAAGTGAACTTGGCACAGTGAGACACCCCTGCAGTCAAGGAAGGGGAAGCTAGAGAATGGTACAAGTTACAGTGATGTGTGCAGGATGGGGAGTCAAGAGCAAAGCGACAGAAAGCATTGAAGAGAGTATCCAACTTGGTGAGGCAAGACTTAGGAGCAGCACTGTAGACTATGTTGCAATAGTCAAAAATAGGGAGTATCATTATCTCAACAAGATCACACCTAACTGGTAGTGGTAAGGAACTAAGGTTCCTGTAAAGGGCACCAAGCTTGGGGCACAGCTTTTTCAGGATGGTGTCAATATGTACAGGAAAGTTAAGGTGTTGGTCAAGCCAGTCACCCAGATATTTAAAAGAGGTGGTGTCCTCTATTGTTGTCCCATCAAGGGTGTGGAAGAAGGGAAGGGAGGGCAGCCTAGAGAGTCTCTGCCTAGTGCCAAAGCTCATGGAGACTGTCTTCTTGGCGTTGAGAAAAAGTTGATGTGAGCTTAGCCAACGTTGAACATTACTGAAGTCAAGTTGTGGTCTGGAAGTCACATCAGAGGGAGATTGGCCAGAGGCGAACAAGACCGTGTCGTCAGCATACTTATGGATGGAGGATGTGGAGCATATTGGCGATAGGTCATTTAGAAAAATTGAGAATAAGAGTGGGCCAAGTACTGAGCCTTGAGGCACACCAGTAAAGATGGGTAGTGGAGGGGACGTAGAGTCGGCTATTTTAACAGACTGAGTTCTACCTACCAGGTAGGCTCTGAACCAGTTGCAGGCAGACAGAGACAAGCCAGCTGATGAGAGTTTCAAGGAGGAGGGAGTCGGAGACCGTGTTGAAAGCCTTGGCAAGGTCGACAAAGACAGCAGAAATGATGTGACCTCTGTCCATGGCTGAATGGATAGAGTCAGTGAGTCCGAGTAGGGAAGTGGTTGTGGAGTGATTCTTCTGAAAACCAGATTGGAAGGGAGGGAAAAAGGAGGAGTCATCAAGAAAGGAGGAGAGTTGGGAGAGAACAAGGTGTTCCTGAAGTTTAGCCAGGGTGGGTAGAAGCAAGATTGGGTGGTAATTCCCAGGAGATGAGAGATCACCTTGCTTTGGTAGGGGCAGAACTGTAGCATGTTTCCAGGCTTCAGGGACAGTCACAGTGTGGAAAGACTGGTTGAGGAGATCAGCAAGAGGGAGGGATATAGCAGTAGCAGAGAAGTATAGCAGCTTAGGGTCAAGGTCATCAGGGGAACTGCCCTTAGTTGGGTTGCTAGAGAGTAGTGCCTTTAAGGTGTCATTGGGAGAGATGGGTGAAAAGGTAAAACTCTCTGCTAATTGGTGGTGTTGGGAGGAATCTGGAGGCAGGGAGGATGTAGTAGGGTGGTGTGGAAGGGAGGCTAACAGGGTGGAGGCGCAGGAAGTAAAGTAGGAATTGAATTCCGCCATTACTGTAGGATGGTCAGCAATGAGTTAGTTATTTATTTTGAGCAGTGGGGATGGTGGTTTAGTTTGGAGAGAGAACAGTGAGTGAACTACTTTCCAAAACTTTGATGTGTTGTTTATGTTAGTATTAAAGGTGGACCAGAAATATTCCACTTTGGCCAGGTGGATGGCTTTGGTACAGGCCTTTTGGAGTGTCCGGTAGATAGTGTAGTCACAAAGAAGTTTAGAGGATTTGTGGGTTTTCCATGTTTATCAAACGCTTGTTGACAGGCCAGGAGTTCAGGGGTTACCCAGAGAGGTGACTACCATGCACTCTAACTTGCTTCAGGGGAGCATGTTTGTTCCAGACATTGATGAAATTATTTTTGAAATATGCCAGGGCTTGATCGATATTTTTGGCTGAGGATATAGAGGCCCAGTCAACATGAGTTAAGTCATGATGTAGAGGGGAAAGGTCTAATATTTTGTAATAGTGGATTGTTAGTAGTTTGCGGGGTGCCTTAGGTCTGTGTACTTTCCTAATTAGGTAGATCATATGATGATAGCCAAGTTTGTCTGGCAGTAGGCCCAACTGGATTACCCTTGTACTCATGGATTTGTTCTTAGTGGGTAATGATGTCACAGAGAAATACAGTAACAGCATAAAATATTTCTTAGCAGCTATGTCAAATTACAAAGAAAGTATATATACCATCCACAGGATGCCAGAGTGCAGTGACCCCACCTGTTGTCTATGGGTTCTGACTCAACTGAGACCCCAAACTGATCCTATATTTATACAGTTTTCATGACTAGGGCTATTGTTTCAGCTTCCCTTATCTACATGCAAAATAAGCACATTCTCAGTACATCTTCTGCTCGGTAGCTATTTCCTAACCTTGGAAAGCCTAAGTAGTAAAGAACAATACAGTCTTGTCTCCTGCTAGCGCACATTTCCTGACAGTACTTTTCCACACTCAGCATGGTCAGTAAAATTTCATTAGTAAATCTCACTTAAACTAATATCATAACAGCATGTACTTAAATCAGCACTCAGCAGTCCTATATTGTAAGGACAGCTAAAAAGGCACTTAGTACTAATAACTAACAATGGATTTTACTAAAACCTAAACTACAGCAACAAATACATTTCTATCAATAGTGATATACAAATAGGGAATGCATGTATGACAATGTGTGCGTGTGTGTGTGTATATATATAAGGGGTATGACATGACCTGATTGAAGATATCATATTTATCTTCATGAGAGACCAATGATATCATGATATCTCATGAGTGGCGAAGCCACGAGTGAGATATGTTGATGTCATTGGTCTCGAGTGAAGATAAATATGATATCTTCAGTCAGGCCATGTCATGTTCTGTTTATACAACATGTGTTTTGGGCCTCCTAAGACTACCCCTACTTAACACAATCCCCCACATATCTGATTTATTAGGCAGCTGAATGACCTGCAGGCCTTCCCCCACCCAATGTTGCTCTGATATTTGGTTGATCCTTTGATAGCTGGCTAAAAATAGTCATTTAAAAAACAACTCATCAGCTCCCCTTTTTAGTACAAGAGGCAGGTCCACCAGTGCAGCACCCCCCAAGCGGTTATGGTATGTGGCTGATCCTGCCACGTGGTTATGATATGTGGTTGTTATAGTCCCTGCCATAACTGGGTAAAGAAATACCTGTTTAAAAGAACCTTATCTGCTTGATCCTGCTGTGATTCCTAAAGAAATACTTATTAAATAAAACTTATCTGGTTAATACTGCCATTTTTTCAGGGTGTTAGGGAAGAAGCAGTTTAATTTCTGATGAAATGCCTGGCGTGACAGCCGGCGCAATCTATGCTGTAACAGAGGGATGTCCACATATTTAAAATAAGGCACTCTGCCTGTAAAGTTAGAAATATGTGGCTTTGTTCTTTATCCTACGTTTGTTTCAAATAGGCTGCTGACAGAAGACACGGGAGGCAGGTGAGTCGGCAGCTTCAGAACAGTGACACGGGCGTCAGTGAGTGTTGCTATAGCAACACTCGCTCAGGCTTGTGTTCACTGTTCTGAAGCTGACTACCCTCTCGTTTTTCTCTATCTTCTGTCAGCAGCTTATTTTAAACAAACATAAGGATAGTAAGAAAAAAGCCGCATATTTCTAACTTTTTACAGTCAGACCGCCTTATTTTAAATCTGTGAGACATCCCTTTGTTACAGCATAGATAGTGCTCGGCCACGCTACAGGTTTACTGCATCGGAAAAGAAACTGCTTCTTCCCTAACACCCTGAGGAAATGGCAGGATTAACCAGATAAGTTTTTCAACTATTTCTAGCAAATAATTATGGCAGGTCAGAGTCGCACGGTAGGGGAGGGGGGGTTCTACTGTTGGCAGGTTGTTTTTTAAACTTTAAAAAGCTACAGATTAAGAAGCACAGTGCGCCTTATTTTAAATATCTGGGATGTCCTCATGTTACAGTTTATATAGCGCTCGGTCACTCTACATTACAGTATAAAAAGGTGAAACAGTTTCTTCCCTTTGCCATTTAAATTGGCAGGATCAACCTGATACATTTTTTCTTTTAAAATAAATATTTATTTTAACAGTTATGGCAGGTCAGAGTCACATGGGGGGGAGCCGCAGGTCGTGATCATCGAGTGATATCATCGCGAAGGAGCAGTGTTCCATCTCTAGCACTCGGATTGAAACTGAAACAGTTTCACTTAATAAGAATGATGTATAGGAACACTGAAGATATCACCATGACGTATTGGAGTGTGAAGATATCAAAATGACGTATAGGAACATGGAGATAACAATGATATCTTCACTGGCTAATTAAAATGTCAACTTTTTATTATTGTGTTTATTCCAAAACACATGTTGTATAAATAAATATATAGTATGACAGATCACAAGCATATGCGAACAGGTACAAGTTTGTGTGTGGTGGGGATCTCAGCCTTCGGTATAACCATGCAGTGCTTTTGATCCTGGCTTTGGGGTGGGATAGTAATCACAGGATCCACCCCTGTTGGTGTTCAGGGGATACAGACAGGCAGAATACCTTCTTTCCTTTCTATACCACATATCTCCATACCACAAAAGGGATACCCATGGGCACAGGGATAGTGTCCTAGCCAGGCTCAGGCTGACATAGCCAAATCCAACAGTGGGGATGCTGCTACTAGACAAGGGAGGAGAGTGTCTAATTTTTGTTGATGTATGTGGGAGTTTTTGGGGATGGAGGACTACTCAGTAGGTTGCCAGACAGGTCTCACTGCCAGCAATAGTATGTGCACTCTACCATGGTATGGCCTAACTCCATATCTCCTTTAACTCAACTATTGGTTAATCCTGTAGGTGCCTCTAACACTACCAGTGATGGATAACTAGATGAACATCTTTACCTGGAATGTCAAAGGGACACACTCCCCACATAAACATGCACAGATTCTGAACAGTTTGAAATGCTATATCCCCTTTATAGTCTTCCTGCAAGAGAGACAACTCCATGATCCAAATGTGATGTTCCTTAGAGGAAGATGGGTTGGCCAGGTAGTTGACGTAGGCCTTGACTCCATAAAAGTGGGAGTGGCTATTTTGATAGCCAGAAACACACCCATCCAAATGTTGGAATTCATAACAGATCCACAGGGTCACTATGTATTGATAAAGGGTATATTAGCTTGATGGTGGTTCTTGCCAGCATTTATGGCCCAATGGCAGCAATCCAGCCTTTCTTACCTAAATGCTTACCCACCTAGTGACTTGGTCTTCCTTTTCCTTAATCCTCAGAGGGGGGAATGGAACACCATCATGGACACTGATCTAGATAGAGCCCATGCACAGAGAAAAGGGGTGTCCCCAGATCAGAAAGCAATAAGAGAGTTACAGGATTCCCTCCACTGTATAGACCCCTGAAGACTATGTCACCCCTCGCAGAGGGACTATACCTTCTTCTTCATGCCACATGGTACCAACTCTAGATTATACTTTTTTTTATCAATCTGAATCTGGTCCCTGGGCTGCACACTGTGGAGATTCTTCCCTAAGTTATATCAGACTATGACCTGGTACAACTCTCCTTCAGTTTAGACCTAAATGTAGAAGTGGACAGAACCTGGAAACTTAACAATAACATCCTCAAGGATCCTACAATTTTAAAATCCCTTAAAGCTTTTTCAGAAAGGTTTTTCCAGGACAATGAGGGCTCTGTCCTTCAAACCACTACTATTGGGAATGCCTTAAAATATGCAATTACAGGGAACTACCTTACATAACAGCTAAAAGAAAACAGCCCAGCCAGGAGAAGACTATCACCCTTCTCACGCAGAATAGGACATTAGAGAGAACTCTCTCTCTGGTTCCTTAGCTGCCTCTGCCCAACGTGAGTTGGGAATTCTTAGGGAAAGGTACCATAAGCTAAATAGGGACAATGCCAAACTGGCACTATCCAAAGCCAGAACACATTATGTCTCTGATGGAGAAAAGTCAGGCAAACTCTTGGCCCTGTGGCTTTAACAGCAAGAGATACTGTGGACAATCAAGTCCATAGTAGACCCCAGAACTAAGCAGGCAATTATGGACCCCAGGCTATTTGCCCAAACCTTCCAGGATTACTACTCCATGCTATACAACCTGGGGGACTCAGACTGCTCTCCCCAACAGAAAGAGGACCACCTAAGCTTCAGCCCACTTCCCAGTCTCCTCTTCCAGACCACCAGAAAGCCCTTAAACTTCCCATATCTACCCTGGAAATTCAACAGGCAAATTCCATGTCCCTTGGTAAAGCCCTGGCTCAGTTGGCTTTTTTACCAACTTTTATAAGACCCTTAATTCCAAACTTTCTGTCCCTCTCAGAGACATGTACCTAGAAACCTATAAAAAATAGACCTTGGATGCTTTTATACAGCAGGCCACTATATCTGTACTAATCAGACCAGACAAGGACCCCCCCTGTACAAAACTACAGGCCTATTTCCCCTACCAAACATAGACCTCAAAATAGTAGCTAAACTGTTGGCCATGAGGCTACAAAAGGTTTGGGTCTCCCTTCTGGGCTCAGAGCAGGTGGGCTTTGTGGGAGAGGGGGCCAGGTGACATCTAATCATCTTCAAAAATTGTTTCATGCCATTTCTGTATCCAGGGGGGCAGGGACCCTGTGGCTCTGATCTCCCCGGATGCTGAAAAAACCTTTGACAGGGTTTCTTGGGAGTATTTGTTTAGCATCCTGGAGCATTTTAGTCTGCCACCAGAATATATCCAATGGATCTGGTTGCTCTACTCTCAGCCCTCAGCAAAAATTCACTGTAACAGGGTGCTGTTGTCTGGATTCACCCTGTCTAATGGCACTAGGTAGGGGTGCCCTCTGTCTCCCTTTTTTCTTTAATTTATACCTGGAACCCCTAGCAATTAAGCTGAACCTCAAGAAAAATATACAAGGGATTCCATTTCATGATAGCACAAAATATCCTTGTACACAGACATCTTACTGCTTGTTCAGACCCCTAAGGTGTCCATACCTGAAGTTCTGAAAAAAGTGGAAGAGTTTGACAAAATCTAACTTTACAACTTGAACATGCAGTATATAAAACGAATGTTTTCCCATTAAACTATAACACCAGACAACATGACTTTGCTCACCTAAGACTGACATGGTGCACGACTACCCTGCTGAATTTAGGTACACATATTTCTACTTCTTGGAACCAACTGATCAAAGAATCTCACATGGGGGGGGCGCTATGGAGCCCAAGCAAGATGGCAGCCAGGATTTAATGCTCTGCACAATTAGCACCTTATTCATGCATTATACATAATTTATTGGATGCTTTGACTCAGCTAACAGTCCCCTATTGTTGTCGAAAGACCTCCTGAACTGAAATGGGAGACCCAAAGAAAGAGAAAGTTCTGTCAGATGGCGGCAAAGTTAAGAACGCCCCTGGTCCTCCAGCTACTTATTTCACTCAAGGCCATAATCTTTCCAAATGCCTCACTGAATGTGAGGAAACTCTACAGACTCTTAGGCAAAAAAAAATATCCGACTCTTAGAATCCATGGCAGAACTATTGGAGAAATTTGACTCTTTGTCTAATAGAGTCACTACTTTGGAGATGGATGTGACCTCTCTTAAAACAGAGGCCACCGAGACAAAGAAACAATCTGATGCTGCATTGGGAGCCACCACAAATTTAGTGAGAGAGAACATGCACTTCAGGTCATGGCTAGAGACCTTAAAGAACCAGGCCAGGGTGGCAAACATAAGGATTGCCAGAATGCCGGAGACCTGTGAAGGGGATCACTTGGGTTTATTTCTAAAGGAATGGTTGGAGCAGCATTTGGGGCAGCCACTGGCAGAGCAGAATCTAACCATTCAGAAGGCTTACCAAATGGCATTTCATGGCAGACAAGCGAACGTAGATGCTCCAAGGGCCATTGTGATGGTGGTAGATGGCATTGGGACCAGGGACTTTATTCTGGCCTTGGCCAGACAGAAACTAATTCTGCTCCAGGATGGCCAATGAGTATCTCTCTACCTGGATTTGAGCTACGCCACTCATCAGAGGAAGAAGATATTTGATGGTGTCTGTGCCATGCTCCATGAAGCAGGGGTGTCTCATGGCATGCTGTTCCTGGCCTGACTGCACCTCATCCATAAGGGGGAGGTTTTCATTTTCTCAGACCCCTCCAAGGCACTGAAATTGGCCCAAAAACATACCCAGTCATGCAGGAGGAGGGAAGAGAGTTCCCAGTCTGATTCAGAGAATGAAGCAGAAATCAAAACATGAACTGTTTAAAATACCCTCAAGTTTCACATCCAGGTTTGATTAGTGACCTGATTGTCTATCCATAGGTTTAAACCCACAGTAGTTTTTTTTTTTTATCTCTGGAATTGTAAGGGTTTAACTTAGTGAAGTTCTTAAGTGGGTTTAGGATGGGCAACACAAATACTACAGTCGATGGTATTAATACTGGTTTCTACTGATTAAAGTGTGTGAATATTTTGTTATACATAATGTATCGGTCACCCAATTAGCTACAAGTGTTGATGGTAATGTTCTTGATGCTTACTACAGAGCCACAATCCTAGGGAGGTGGTACCTTTAATGATGCATAAATATGGGTTTAACATGTTTTCCCCTTTCCTTTTATAGGATTTGGGTAAGTTCATGAAAAGGGGTTACCAAAGTGTGACATGAGGGTCAATTTTTCAAATCCACAATATATCAATTTTAATAAGCTTGTCAAGAAACTGACTGAAGAGTCAAAAAGGAACCAGATTATGAGATAACTCCCAATCAGGGATTTGAGAAAAATCACCTCCAGTGTTACGCGTGCAATGGGGACACCAAACGTTGCATGTGCAATAGTGGACCCAACAGGTGTTTAACTTGAAAAAAGAGTTTTTATTTTTCAAGACACTATGACCTAAGAGTGAAAAAGGGACTATGTAGAGGGATAACTCTATATCAGATGTGAGAGAAAAGCACCTTCAGTGTTGCGCATGAAATGGGGACACCAAACATTGCACGTGCAACAGTAGACACCACACAACTGTTTAAGTTAAAAAAAGCACTGACTGCACCCCCCCTCACCAATGTCCTGCAGTACTTTTAAGACCCCATCCCAAAAGAAAATCACCCACTCAAAAAAAGCTGGATGCTTTTGCTGAAAATTTGAGAACATGTAAAAAATGCAATTTGCTTGGACACCACGGTTGCACGTACCACGCAAAACTTTGAGAGAACCAGAAATTTTATATGCATTGAAAAACTAGGGTGAAAATGTTTTCATTAACAGAAGACAACATCCGAGGCAGTTTTCAACATAAATTTACTGAAGTGTAACTAAAATAAAGTCTTCATAGAAGCAATGGAATGTACTGTGGTTTTGCATATCACATTTTGCTAGGGAAAATCTGTGACATTTTGGAGCTTAACATGGAATAAAAATAAAATGGGTGCACCTCGGTTTCTCAAACTATGAAGTGTATCTGTACTTGTGGCTACTTTTTAAATTTACTTATGACTGCAGTGGCTGTTAATTTTTTTTAAATCAACATACAAAGTATCGGACGCATTGGTTCCCCCATTTCATGAGTTTAAGTACTATTACTTTGTGGACTATTTTATACACACAGTTCATGGGCTCATAACCCTCAGCATACTCCACTGATTATTTGTTTATCTAGAATTTAACCTGTTTACCCCCAAGGATGTATCTAATTGATGTTTCACGACAAGTTTTTCTTTTAGTGGCATGTACTAAGAGGGGTGGCGCCCTCATTTGTTAATTGCATATCCTCATGTAGTACATGTGGAATATAAACTGTATGTTTATTGTAAAACCAATAAATAGAAAGTTAAAAAAAAAAAAAAGATAATCTCACAATATCTCCTGACCAAGATTAAACAGAACCTTCACCACTGGTCCCCCCCCCCATTACACTATGGGGCAGAGTAAGAAAGTAAGACTTTATTTCTTAAGCACACAATCCAGGAGGCTCTGGGTGCTTTATAAAAGATATAGAACATACAGTTACATATTTACAGGGCTAGGCAGAATAAATAATATACTGTAAGTAATAAAAACAGAATGAGCTAAAACTGGGCTATTACTGTAGATCAAACGCTTGTTTAAACAGATGTGCTTTCAACGCCCTCTTAAATACCTCCACCAATGGAGCCTCCCTCAAACATTTTGGTAGTGAGTGCCAAAGGGCCAGGTTGGCCATCTCAAATGATCAGTCTCCTGAGGTTTTCAGCCTGTCCCTTAGAACCGCCAGGAGGTCATCAGTGGAAGAGCAGAGTGAGCGCCCAGTGCAGACAATTATCAGGAGGTCTCTCAGGTAGCCAGGGCCTGATCCATATAGGGCCTTATAAGTAAGCAAACCCACCTTGAAGGTAATCCTCCATCTGATCAGCAGCCAGTGCAGATCACGCAGGACCAGGGTCACATGGCAGGACCTAGGAAGTCCTATCAGCAACCTGGCAGCTGCATTCTGCACCAACAGTTGACAGAGATTCCCTCCACTGACTCTGAAGTAAAGAGCATTACAGTAATCAAGGCTTGAGGTGACAATGGCATGCACCAGTGATGGCAGGTCACCTGACGGATTAGAGGTTTAATCTGGGCAGCATTCCTCAGATGATAAAACCCACTCGGGACGATGGGTGACACCTAAGCTTCAAGTGTCAACCCATCATCAAGGATGATGCCCAGATTCCTCACCATAGTGGAAGCTACCAGTGGAGTACAGCCCAGGAGCAAACCTGTACCTGACCCAGCCTCAACCACATCACACTGGTGACCAGGCTCAGTCACTAGTACCTCTGTCTCATCTGGGTTAAGTCTCAGCTAGTTAGAGGATATCCAGTCCTGAATTTCAGCCAGGCAGTTATTGAGCACCATCCATGGTGTTACATGTCTCAGGAGCAAAGGAAATAGGACATATACAGCTGGGTATAATCTGCATAACACGGAAAACCCAGACTGTAATGTCTAATGACCTCCCCCAAGGGTAGCATGTACACCGTAAATGACATCAGCAACAAGATCAAGCCCTGAGGAACTCCACATGACAGCGGCTTTGGGCAGGAAGATAAATTTGCCATCACTACACGTTGCATCTGCGAGTGAGAAAGGACTCAAGCCAGCTGATAACAGTACCAGTAAGTCCACAGTACTCTCTAAGGTGGTCAAGTAGCGCAATGTGGTCCACAGTATCAAATGTTGAGGAGAGATCCAGGAGAATTGACAGATCCAGTCTATCTCTCGTACTGAGGAGGTCATTTTGTACCATGACCAAAGCTGTTTCAGTGCTGTGCCTAGACCTGAACCCAGACTGGAGAGGCTCACAGATGTCAAAGGCCATGAGGCGTGCCACGAGCTGCATAACCACCACTTTCTCAACAGCCTTCCCAAAAATGGAAGGTTGGAGACAGGTCGATAATTCGCCAAGATGTCTGGGTCGAATGATGGTTTCTTTAAAAGAGGGGCCTCACCAATGCTTCTTTCATGGCTTCAGGGGAAAAAACCATCTGAGAGTGAACACTGGACAATCTCAGTGAACACTGGATCAACAGATTCCACACATCCCACTAGGAGACAAGTTGGGCCTGGGTCCAGCTCACAAAAAGTGGGCCACAGCTTCAAAATCACCTCCATGACCTCAGTCAACCCCACTGGCTGAAACTCAGCCCAGACAGTAGGAGTGCCTCTGTCCGCACAAGGCCCACCACTGCAGAGCTGACCTTGTCCCCCTGGTGAGATCCCCAACTGAATGGAGAAGACCCTGTCAGAGAAGAACTGAGCAAACTCCTCACATAGAGTGACTGAAAATGCTCTTTTCAGCTGCAGACAGGCTGGATGAAGTAGCTTGTCCACAGTCTGAAAGAGTAAAACTGGTCTGTTCCTCCCTGCAGCAATCTCCCTGGACAGGAACTCTGCCTTCTTACACTTGACTGCCCTTTGATACTCACCATAGTGAAATCTCAAAGCCAGTCTATCATCCTTGGACTGAGTCCTCTGCCAGCAATGCTCCAACTTCAGACCCTTGGTCATCAACTCCTTGAGGGCTCCATCAAACCATGGGGATCTCAAGCAAGAAGACCTGGGTCTTATACAGATCAGTGCAATGACATCAAACACCTTGGAAATGGCATTATTATAGGCTATCACCACCACTGCCACACCTGTCACACATGCAGCACTCACACCAGAAAATCCACAACCAACAGTCCCTCTGTGGACAATCCCCTTAATGGGCGGTAGCAGATCATCTCAGCAGGGGAGGGACTATTGGGGGGACCCCAAATGAGAACATCATTAAAATGAACATCCTTGCCAGCCCAGTGGCACAGAGGGCTGAGGCGCTGGATGCCTTACCTCACACCACGCCGGTGACCTGAGTTCGAGAATGAGCTCATGCCATCGGAGGTCATGGGGGGGAGGGTACGGAGCTGGCTAGAGTAGCCAAAAGGCAGCTCTCCTCTCTGGGGAGGATCTGGTGCATCCCCCAGTGCAGGTCTGCCTCCTGGTGGAGGCTGGGAGCGGAACAGCCGAGGGAGCACACAGGCATTAGGCCATAGGGTGGGTGGATGGGGCTGTCACTGGGGCTGTAGTATTCATGCGCACCTCTACACACATACTTCTCTACTCCTGGGGCCCCGGGTTAACAAGGGAGAAAAATGGAGGAGAAAAATTCCCCCGGCAGCTGGATGAGGCCCGACCTCCCACAGGCACCACTCTCGGGCCGGGCATAAGGTAAGTCCTGGTAATTCCAGGAGTCAGAGCTGGGGGGGGCCAGTCAGGCCGATGGGGACTCCCGGGGATAGGCGCACAAATAAATACACAAAAAAAAAAAAAAATGAACATCCTCTCTAGACTTCTTTAACCCCTTAGCATGTTATCGATCAGGCTCCCACTGCAATGGTTTAATTCCCTGCATAGTACAATTTCTTCCTTTCTTTGGCAAGGCAAACAGCCCCAGAGGACATACACTAAGCTTGCAGCCTTGAAGCAAGTGGAGGGTCTTAACCTACCAGACTTCCTTGTTTTTGACATGTAGGCCAGGGAGATAAGTATTTCAAATGAAGGATAATTACACAAGACTCAGAGGAGCAGTACTACCCACAGTGGCTAGAAATAGATGAGCTACCCTGTAAGCAACATTGAGAATAAGGATCTTTGTTAGTTGGTAGACAAGGCATCAGAGAGGTCCCAGTAAGTCTGCAGGTTTCGAAGTGAAAAGTAGGAAAGACATTCGTGAGATACCAACAGGGCTCAAAAGCCAGATCTTTGCAGTTAACAGATAATAATGAAACTTGAGAATAATAGATTGCCAGCTTTAGAGTATGTCTGGCATCAGTAACTGTAGCCCTAAAGAAGAGAAAATTAGTCCTCAAAACATTGGCAGTGATACAGTACTTAACCAATTCTATTTTTCAAGAGCTGGAGGTAGCCTGCAGCCTTGGTGACATAATACTGATGGGCGATTTTAATATTGGCGATGTTGACTGAAACACATATTCAGCTACATCTACAATGGGAAATAAGTTATTATCCTTATGCACTCAGTTACAACTCAAACAGATTGTAAATTTACCTACCAGAGGCCACAGGACCCTTGATCTTGTATTATACAATGATCACTTAGATCTTAATAAACTGAGTATAGAGGCACCAATTTGTAATAGTGAGCACAATACCGTATATTTTTGCTTAGATAGGTTTTTCACACATAATATTGGCAAAACAAATACATAGTTTTATAATAAAGCCAATCTACCAGATATTAAAAACTCTCTGAATTTGATTGATTGGGAGTTACAATATAATAATCTTCCTATAGAGTCCTTTCGGGAATATCTTAAGAACACTCATCCCTGTCAGAGACAAATATGTTCTTTCTACGTTAAAATATAATAAGAAAGGTCATTCACCAAAATGGCTTAACAGATCCCATTAAGAATCTCATAAATAGAAAAATTAAAAAATATAGTATACATTTGAAAACAAAAAGTCATAATTGCTGGTTGGCATTTAAAAAACTTCAAAAGCAATGCAAAAACAAAATAAAAAAGCAAAATCAATGTGGGAAGTAAACTTAGCAAAATCTGCATCTAAACATAATAGTAAGCAATTTTTTTCTTAAGTAAATTCCTTGAAGAAACCCTTTATTAAAGTTGGCCCCTTAATTACAGGCAGTGATTTAATTCATGATCCTCAGGAAATGGCTAATCTTTTTAATAACAAATTTTGCAAATTTGATCTCATTACTTTTTCAAATGAAATTATCAAAAATAAGTTAATGGCTCAAAAAGGCAAATTTAGCCCTGAGCCTGACAATATCCCTGGTCATTTCCTATATCTAGTTGTTGATTACTAAATATTGCCCCTAAAACTTTTGTTTGAGGGTTCTATAAATCAAAACTTTGTACCAACAGTCTGGAAAACTGCAAATGTGATTCCCATGCATAAAAAGGGTTCCAAATCATTATGGGAAAATTATCATCCAGTCAGTCTGACTTCCATTTTTAGCAAAATTCTGGAAAGTCTAATAAAAAATTGTATTACTCCTGTTGTAAATACACAAGACCCTACACAGCATGGTTTTAGAAAAGGAAGAGGTTGTCTGACTAACCTAAAGTGTTTTTATGAACACATTAGTTCATTCCTGGACAAAAAAATCCCATGTGATGTGATTTACATAGACTTTAGCAAAACCTTTGATGCTATGCCACATTGGGCACTGCAGGTTAAGCTCAATTCCTTATGCATTAATCAACACATTATCCATTGGATATGTAATTGGCTCTCTGGCAGATCTCAAACTGTAGTGATTAAGGTTTATATGTCTCCTCCAGGACTTGTAACTAGTGGTGTCCCACAGGGTTCCGTTCTCAGACCCTGTTTGTCTGACATTTTTGTTGCTGACCTCACATCAGACTGCACTTCACTCAATATTAACTATGCAGATGATGTGAAACTAGGAGATCCATGTCTTACCCTGGAGAACTGAATTACCATCCAAAGAGATCTAGATAATATTTCAGCTTGGGTTAATAGATGGGGCATGAAAATAAATAAAGAAAAGTGCATGGTTATGCATCTAGGGTCAAGCAATCCCAGGCCAACATACTCACTAGTCAGGACCCCATTAAATACTACACACAAGAAGAAAGATTTGGGTGTCTCAATTAATAGCAACCTTACTCATACTGAGCATATTGATGCAGTGATTAACAAATCAAATAGGGTTATTTGATCCATCAGAAGGAATATTAGATTACGTAGTTCACAAGTTTTGGTACCTCTGTACTGAGCATATAGATATATATATATATATATTTTTTTTTTTATTTTAGTCTTTGGTAACCAGGTAAGGCCCACTAGGCACAAGTGCCTGTTTTCAGGGGCAACCTGGGAGCACTGGACAGTTAAGTGACTTACTTAGAGTCACACAGTATGCAAGTGGAGGTTGTGAGAATCAAACTCAGGTCTGACCTGCTGGATGTATCAAGCTCGTTCACACCTCATTCCTCTAACCTCTAGGCTATACTGCCAGCATATTTAAGGCCACGCTTAGAGTATGCATGTCAATTGTGGTGTCCATATAAAAGAGGTGAATGCAATAAACTGGAAAAAGTACAGAGAAATTTCATTAAATGCATTTATGGTCAGCACAATGATGATTAAGCAACCAGATTAATGAATCTAAATTTAATGTCACTAGAAACATGACGTTTGAGGGGTGACCTCCTATTCCTATATGATATAATACAGGATCCGCATGTCAGATTTGGGATTAATCTTCAAAGACAGCACTTACAATATTCTTGGGCACCCACTACAACTTATGGGCAACAGATTCAATTACAATAATAGGAAGTTTTTCTTCACACTAAGGATGATTGGTCCTTGGAATAGCCTACCTTTACATATTGTCATTAGCAAGATTAATTCTATATTTAAGAAATGACTTAATACACTATTATTATCCGGACATCACCTTCAATATTATTCAAATGCATAATGATGTGTAGAAAGTGCAGATATGGGCTTAACCAGCCTTCTTGCACCTAAAAAATCCTTAGTAATACTTAGTAATTGTAAGTTGGGCTTTACACAGGTAGTTATCACTGCAACCCATTGTCAGGGCCACTTCTTGGACCTGGTGTTCCTCCTGGGAATGGAGGCAGTTGACTTGGTGGTGGAACCAGTTGGATGGTCTGACCATCACTCTATCAGATTCTATTTTGCAGCTCCCTCTATGAGACCAGCCCCTTTGGAGATGGTCTGGTACCGCTCTTTGAGGGGTGTTACCCCAGAAGGTTTGTTGGCGGTGCTGGACCTATCGAGTTGACCATTGGAATGCTCGGATCCAGGGGATCTAGTTGTTTGCTATAATAGTGTGGTACTGGAGGCCCTGGATTCCATAGCTCCTGTCCGTGTTCGCCCACTCCCTCTCCGTCCTCAGTCCCCTTGGTTTGATGGGACTTTGAGGGAGTTGAGGAGAGTGGGGTGAAGGTTGGAATGATGTTGGTGGAAATCCAGCCTGGAGGAGGACAGACTTAGGTTGATCACGCATTATTCAGACTATCAATCAGAAATCTCCCGTAAGAAGGCAGAGCTCCTGTCCAGGGAGATTACTGCAGCAAGAAATCAACCTGCTCAGCTCTTTTGGACCGTAGACAGACTGTGCAATCCAGCCTGTCTATGAGGCTGGAGAGCTTTTTCACAAAGTAAGTGTGATGAGTTTGCTCAATTTTTTGCAGATAAGGTGTCATCCATCAGGTCGGATATCTGCTTAACTTGTTCAAATGAGTATGGCGGGGGTCGATGTGAGGGCACAGACACCCGGTCTGTCTGGACAGATTTTGACCGGCCAACGATCATGGATGTCATGAAGATTGTTCTGAACTTGTGACCGACTTACTGTAGTATGGATCCTGGTCCAACTCGCCTCCTTGTGGGGTGTATAGATGTCATCAGACCAATCCTTGTGGAGATAGTCTGGAGTCCGCTGGATCAGGGGATGTTTCCTGATCCACTGAAGGAGGCGGTGGTGACTCCCCTGTTAAAGAAATCATCCAGCGATCCCGACTGTCTTGTGAACTACAGACCAATCTCTAACCTACCCTTTTTGGGTAAGGTTATTGAGAAGGTAGTCGCATTGCAGCTTGAGAACTTTCTTACCACCCATGAAGTCTATGATCCTCTCCAGTCTGGTTTCAGGAAGCGGCATAGTACCGAGACTGCACTAGTTTGGGTGATGAATGATCTCCTGATAGAGAGGGATCGGAGGCATCGTTCGATCTTGGTCCTCCTTGATCTCTCTGCAACGTTTGACACCATGGACCATGGAGTATTGTTGGAATGCCTGCGGTTAATCTGCGGACTGTCAGGGATAGTCCTCAGATGGTTCCACTCTTTTCTCATGGGTAGGTCCCAGAGGGTGGTGTCGGGAATTATTTCCTCTGCCCCCTTTGCCCTGCCTTGTGGGATTCTGCAGGGATCTGTGCTGTCTCCCATGTTGTTCACGGTGTATATGTTGCCATTGGGAGACATTATAAGGCAGTATGGGTTGAGTTTTCACTGCTATGCAGATGATACTCAGCTCTACATGTCCTTTGAACCCAAACAGAGTGATGATGTCTCTGTATTTAATAACTGCCTCGCTGAGATTCAAGATCGGATGAGTGCAAACTGGTTGAAACTAAATCCACATAAGACTGAGGCATTGGTGGTGGACTCAGGTCACTGGGTAGAGAAGTTGACTCCTGGGCAGCCGCCCAGCTTGATGCTGGGGGGTGACCAGTTGAGACCTTCTGAATGGGTGCGGAATCTGGGGGTTATGCTTGACAATGAACTGACGCTTACGGCACAGGTGTCAGCAGTTGTCAAGTCCTCATGTTTCCATCTGAAGAATATTGCCCAGATAAAGCACCTTTTTCTGCCTGATGACCTTCCAGTGTTAGTTCACGCCTTTGTGTCCTCGCGTTTTGACTACTGCAATGCTCTATACCTAGGGTTACCAGGGGTAGATCTCCACTGCCTGCAGCTAGTGCAAAACGCAGTGGCAAGGCTGTTGACAAGGCATTCAAGATCTTGCCATATCACGCCTGTGCTGTGCGAATTGCACTGGCTGCCAGTGAGGTGGAGGATCACCTTCAAGGTTGCATTATTGACATATAAGACCCTACACGGACAGGAACCGGGTTACTTGCAAGACCTACCTAGACTTTAGCAAGGCATCTGACACAGTCCCACACAAAAGATTAATAGTCAAATTAACCAGCCTGGGAGTGGGACCCAGGGTGGTAGCTTGGGTAAAACATTGGCTGGACAACAGGACACAGAAGATAATTGTAAATGGAGTCCACTCTGAAGAAAGGGGGGTTACTAGTGGGGTACCACAGGGTTCAGTATTGGGTCCAGTCCTTTTTAATGTCTTCATCAGTGACATTGCAGAGGCACTGGAAGGAAAAGTATGCCTTTTTGCAGATGACACAAAGATCTGCAACAGGGTTGATACACAAGGAGGCGTGGAAAGGATGAAAATGGACTTGGCAAGGTTGAAGGAATGGTCAGAAGTATGGCAGCTAGGATTCAATGCAAAGTAGTGCAAAATAATGCACCTGGGAAACAAGAACCCAGGGAAGAATACACAATGGGTGGGGAGGTAGTAACAACAACAAAAATGGAAAGGGACCTGGGGGTAATCATATCAGATGACCTTAAGGTTAGCGAGCAATATGAGAAGGCAGTAGGGAGGGCTGAGGGGATACTGGGATGTATAGGGAGAGGCATCACCAGCAGAAAACAGGAAGTTGTTATCCCTCTGTACAGACAGTTGGTGAGACCCCATCTGGAGTACTGCATCCAGTTCTGGAGACCCCATCTCCGCAAGGACATAGACAGGATAGAGGCAGTCCAGAGAAGGCAACTAAAATGGTGCAGGGTCTGTAAGAGAAGCCGTATGAGGAGAGACTAAAGGAGCTTAATATGTATACCCTTGAGGAAAGAAGGGGGGCATGATAGAAACTTTTAAGTACCTCAGTGGAATCAACAAAGTCCAAGAGGGTAGCATCTTTCAGAAAAAGAGACTTGCAAGAACAAGGGGACACAATTTAAAGATAGAAGGAGGGTGGTTCAGGGGCAATGTGAGGAAGTATTATTTCACAGAGAGGGTAGTGGATGCATGGAACAGCCTTCCTGAGGAGGCTGTGGGGTCTAAAACTGTGGGAGAATTCAAGAATGCATGGGACAGACATAAGGCAATTCTTGTGGGGGGTAGGAAGAAATAGGCTGTTGGTTAACTAGGATCTGCGGCCTATCCTGTGGGTAGGGAAATGGGCAGACTAGATGGGCCTAGCGGTCCTTATCTGCCATCAAAGTCTATGTTTCTATGACCTCTTTCGGCCTTACTGCCCTCTCCGCTCCACCGACGAGGGATTGCTAGAGGTTCCCAGGGTTCATTTACAGACATCAGGTGTGAGAGCATTTGCTTTTGTGGCCCAAACCCTGTGGAACTCTCTACCTCGTCGGATTAGAGAATGCCCGTTTACTGAGACTTTTAAATCCTTTCTGAAAACTTATTTATTTTGTTTAGCATTTGGAGAGGAAAATTAGTTTTATTTTTATTGTTTTAATATTGTGTATCTAATTATTTATTTGTTATTTTAACATTGTATCAGCGCTTCGATTTCTGAAAAGCACTTTATAAATAAAATATGATTTGATTGACAAAATAAATGACTGAAAATATTTACTGGTGAGTGAGTCTCATTCTCTCCAGATACTGTACAGCATTGTTAAGGTCCTTATCTGGAGCAGACTCCTCCCGCTGTGCTTTACATTACAGATGCTGGGCTACACTGGACTCCTAGAACTATGTCTTAAATTCACCCCAGTGTACAAGGTGTGAAGCCACACCAGGCACACCAAAAAATATTCTTTGGGACTGTGCCAAGGCACAACCCCTGTGGCAACAGGTGCACCAAGTGCTACACCTCATGCTTGGTCTAACGGATACTGTACCTTCACCCCTGAGAAGTGCCTCCTAGGGTCGGGCATGGAAACACACATGGGCAATAGAATACATCATTTCACACTAATTACCATTGCTATTAAGAAAATAAACTCTGCCCAGAGCTGATAGGGCTGCATCTGAGGATTTTGGGGTAAAGATATTGAAAATTACCAAAGTTATGACCTGCATTAGCAAAATGTAATGTAGGCTTATAATAGTTGTTGTTTTGTAATATTTTTACACCAAATTTTCAACATTTTTCAACATATCCTTACTATTACCATGACTTATAAAGAAGGGCAGAAAAAATGTTCAACTCCTGGCCTAAAGTTGATTTCATACAGGGATGCGCAAAATCACCTTTTGGGATGTGAAAAAACATTTAGGCCAGTATTTAAAAAATGGCATCTGTCACATTCATGAGATGCTGTGAAAATATGGTTATGTTGTAAATTTGGGGTAAAAATATTAAAACCTCCCAAATTTATGAGCCTGTGTTCACAAAAGTCAACTTAGGCTCATAACTTGGTTGTATTTTAATATTTTTGCACCACATTTTCAACATAGCCTTATTATGACTCCAACTCATGAACAAGGGCAGATAAAATGTTCAGCTCTTGCCTGAAAGGAGATCTCACACTGGAACCATGAAATCACCTTTTGGGATGTAAAAACAATTTTGGCCAGGATTTGAAAAATGAGCTGTAAAGACATGGCTATGTTGTGAATTTGGGGGGAAAATATTGAAAATTACCAAAGTTACAAGCCTGCGTTTGCAGAAATCAATGTAGGCTCATAACTTGGTTGTTTTTTAATATTTTTACACCAAATTTTCAACATAGCCTTCTTATAACCCCACTTATGAATAAGAGCAGATAAAAATGTCAATTTCTGCCTGAAAGGTGATTTCATGCAGGGACTGCAAAATCATCTTTCGGGATGTAAAAAAACATTTTGGCCAGGATTTGAAAAATGACAGCTGTCACACTAATGAGGTGCTATAAAGATACGGCTATGCTGTGAATTTGAGAGAAAAATATTGAAAATTAGTAAAGTTACGAGCCTGCACTCACAAAATTCAATGTAGGCTCATCACTTTGTTGTTTCTTAATATGTTTACACCGCATTTTCAACATAGCCTTCATATGACCCCATCTCATGATCAAGGGCAGAGAAAATGTTCAACTCCTGCCCAAAAGGTGATTTTGTGCAGGGATCGCAAAATCACCTTTCGGGGCAGATCTGCCTGATGACGGTGCCATTGTTCATGAGGTGGGATCCCAAAGAAGGCATGTTGAAAATTTGGGGCAAAAATATGCAATGGCCAAGTTATGGCACTAAGTTCAAAACCCCATTGAAATACATTAACTGCATACCTGTTTCCTCAGTTCAGGGTCTGGCTTTGAAGAGTGAAGATATGTCTACGGTCCACAGAAGATCAAGGTGTTGGACTGGGTAAGTAAGGGCTTGGGGGGTGCTGAGCGGGAGGATTAAGTGGGGGGTCACTAACAGCCACAAAAGATATCGATGGACAGTTTTCTTTTTTCAGGTTTAAGAGAAAAAAACAGGACGCAGGATTCATCGCGACACTGGAGCTTGGGCCCCAGTGTCAGTGTTATATTTCTGGGAGGGTGGGGTGGTGTGCTAAGAGGGTGGGTCGGTGGGCAGGAGGGAAAAATATATTTAAAAAAAAAAAAAACACGAAGCAACCCGCATGCGTGGTAGTTCAAACAAAAGGATATGGGTTCGTGATGGCAACACTGAAGTTGGGCACCTCCAGTGTCACTCTTATGTTTCTGGGGGGGGTGGGTGCTGAGAGAGATGGTCGAGTGGGAGAGATCTCTTTAATAAAAAAAGTCAGCACACAGTGGAACACGGCACACTCTGCCGTGTCCAAGATGGCCACCACACTGTATTGCGCATGCACTAGTAGTCATGCATGCGCAATATAGTTTGGTGGCCATCTTGGACATGGGGGAGTGTCCCATGTTCCACTGTGACCGCTGACACAGTAAAAATACTGCAGTGCTCCTTTCAATGGAGACAACAAGCAGAGTTCTTCATGGACGCAGAGGCGACTGTGGTGCAACTCATACATGTTGTTCAGTCAGAAGGAATGTGCCGAGTCCTTTTCTCATAGCAAGAGGTCTGTTGGGCTATGCCCACTGCAGCCTTAATAATACTGAGACACTGGCTGGACCAGGACATGCCTACATTTTAAGAATGACACACTGAAGTAATGTAGGCACTTCCGGATGAAAAAGATGCTGGCCTCCATGAGGTATAGAGATAAATCCTTTAAGATGCATTGGGAATCCCTTTATGCTTTGCTAGGGATACCAGATTTGCAATGAATCTTACCGTGGTAAAATATGCAGTGCATATGTAGTAATTTGCTTACTTATGATATCTGCTTGTTAACCAGAATACCTGTCGAACATCATAGGCCTTAGACAGTGCCACTGGGGGGGGGGTGTCATGTGTTGTTTTGTGTGATTTTGTGTACTGTCTACCTTTGTCCTGAGCTGTATTTTGGTTCTGTCTGTGTATGGTCATATTATGAAATTTAAATAAAGTGTATTAGTTTAGCAACCCTGGCGCCATCTTAAAGAGGGCTACAAACCCTGTGTTGCTGACCAGACCAAGGTAAAGGGGCCTGGTTCCCGTTTGTTGTTACCAGGGGCCCTTTCCCAAGAATGAATATAAAATGGCAGTGCCTCCACCCAAAGTACAAATTTAAATGGGTATAATTGTTACCAGTACAACCCACTGGGATGCTGTACCAACCCACCTCTCCGTACAGTCATTCCAGTCATGGACACAGCGTTAACCAGCACCCCCACATTCAAGTGCTTGGCATTTCTGTCTTCAGGCAGTAACATACTCACTAAATGAGGCTCTTGAGTCATATCTTTTACAAAACAGTAACATCTTATTTATTTACATGGGGAGGGTTAGGAAGGGGAGAATGGATTAGAGGTTAAGAGTAACATTTCTTTTAAATTTGCATTTAAAGATTTGACATTTTCCAACATTCCTTTCCCCTTGTGATTTTAGCTCCAAACCACATTTTAATTAGTGCAGCCAACAACTAGCTATCTAGCTAACTGCTGCAGGTATTAAAAATGCGCAGCCCCCCAACTGGTACCAGTTCAGAACACCCCCCCCCCAAAATTCTGTCCCTGAGTACTCAGCCTTTCAGTTGCAGGCCTGAGGTGCAGCTGGTCAGCTGACAGTGCACTTGATGAAAATAATCATACTTTTAACTATCTCTTTTGACCTCTTTAACTTTGGCTTTACTTTCTACGCCAGTGGGCATACTTGAAACACAAAACTATTTAAATTCCCCCAGGTGCAGGGCAATTCCTGCTTTTACTCACAGTTCTGCAAAATTATTTATTTATTTATTGAGAAAATCAGATAGACCTTTGAGCCAGGGGCTTGTTTACAGAGGTTCCACGTCCAAAAACAAAACACAATAAGTATGAGGCAAGTACACAGTAAGTAATACAGGTGGATGTAAAACAGTGAACAATAGCAAAAATAGCAGATTAATCCAATACAGTGTGATTACATGATTCAGTAAAAACAGTCCCAGTGTTTAACAAAGCAAGAAAATTAGTAACTACAGATAGGTATCAAATTTCCTGACAGGAGGGAAAATAGCCAGAACTGTTGGGGTACAAAAGGTCTGTTGTCAACAAATCAGAAGGGGCAAGGGCTCTGAAGTGAGTAAGGGAAGTGCTAATGAGGGCAGATGGATAAGAGAATTAAGGAAGGGGGGGGATTGGTCATAGTAAAATACAATGCGAGAGCTCTGATGCGAGTAAGGGAAGTGCTATAGAGGGGAGGTGGATTAAAGAGTTAAGGTAGGGAGTACTGGTCGAAGTCAAGATGATGAGAGAAAGGAGGGCAGAGAAGGGAGGGGGAGGGGCATGAGATAGGGAGGTATGACATGGGAGAGGAGGACGAGAAGGGAGGAGGGGTCAAAGGAGATACTAGGGAGTAAGAGGAGATACTAGAAGGGAGGGGAAGGGAGGGGCATGAGATAGGGAGGTATGACATGGGAGAGGAGGAGCGAGAAGGGAGGAGGGGTCAAAGGAGATACTAGGGGAGTAAGAGGAGATACTAGAAGGGAGGGGAAGGGAGGGGCATGAGATGAGGAGGATGACATGGGAGAGGAGGACGAGAAGGAGGAGGGGTCAAAGGAGATACTAGGGAGTAGAGGAGATACTAGAAGGAGGGGGAAGGGAAGGGCATGAGATAGGGAGGTATGACATGGGAGAGGAGGACGAGAAGGGAGGAGGGTCAAAGGAGATACTAGGGAGTAAGAGGAGATACTAGAAGGGAGGGGAAGGGAGGGGCATGAGATAGGAGGTATGACATGGGAGAGGAGGACAGAAGGGAGGAGGAGGTCAAAGGAGATACTAGGGAGTAAGAGGAGATACTAGAAGGGAGGGGAAGGGAGGGGCATGAGATAGGGAGGTATGACATGGAAGAGGAGGACAGAAGGAGGGGGTCAAAGGAGATACTAGGGAGTAAGAGGAGATACTAGAAGGGAGGGGAAGGGAGGGCATGAGATAGGAGGTGACATGGGAGAGGAGGACGAGAAGGGCAGGAGGGGTCAAAGGAGATACTAGGGAGTAAGAGGAGATACTAGAAGGAGGGGAAGGGGGAGGCATGAGATAGGGAGGTATGACATGGGAGAGGAGGACGAGAAGGGAGGAGGGGTCAAAGGAGATACTAGGGAGTAGAGGAGATACTAGAAGGAGGGGAAGGGAGGGCATGAGATAGGGAGGTATGACATGGGAGAGGAGGACGAGAAGGGGAGGAGGGGTCAAAGGAGATACTAGGGGAGTAAGAGGAGATACTAGAAGGGAGGGGGAAGGGAAGGGGCATGAGATAGGGAGGTATGACATGGGAGAGGAGGACGAGAAGGGGAGGAGGGGTCAAAGGAGATACTAGGGGAGTAAGAGGAGATACTAGAAGGGAGGGGAAAGGGGAGGGGCATGAGATAGGGAGGTATGACATGGGAGAGGAGGACGAGAAGGGGAGGAGGGGTCAAAGGAGATACTAGGGGAGTAGAGGAGATACTAGAAGGAGGGGAAGGGAGGGCATGAGATAGGGAGGTATGACATGGGAGGGAGGACGAGAGGGGAGGAGGGGTCAAAGGAGATACTAGGGAGTAAGAGGAGATACTAGAAGGGAGGGGAAGGGAGGGGCATGAGATAGGAGGTATGACATGGGAGGAGGACGAGAAGGGAGGAGGGTCAAAAAGATACTAGGGAGTAAGAGGAGATACTAGAAGGGAGGGGAAGGAGGGGCATGAGATAGGGAGGTATGACATGGGAGAGGAGGGCGAGAAGGGAGGAGGGGTCAAAGGAGATACTAGGGGAGTAAGAGGAGATACTAGAAGGAGGGGGAAGGGAGGGCATGAGATAGGGAGGTATGACATGGAGAGGAGGAGGACGAGAAGGGAGGAGGGGTCAAAGGAGATACTAGGGGAGTAAGAGGAGATACTAGAAGGGAGGGGAAGGAGGGCATGAGATAGGGAGGTATGACATGGGAGAGGAGGGCGAGAGGAGGAGGGGTCAAAGGAGATACTAGGGAGTAGAGGAGATACTAGAAGGGAGGGGAAGGGAGGGCATGAGATAGGGAGGTATGACATGGGAGAGGAGGACGAGAAGGGAGGAGGGGTCAAAGGAGATACTAGGGAGTAGAGGAGATACTAGAAGGAGGGGGAGGGGAGGGGCATGAGATAGGGAGGTATGACATGGGAGAGGGAGGACGAGAAGGGAGGAGGGGTCAAAGGAGATACTAGGGGGTAAGAGGAGATACTAGAAGGGAGAGGAGGGGAGGGATACAAGAGAGAGGAGATGGGGAAAGAAAGAAAAGAGAAAGAATGAGAGGGGAGTGACTGATGGGGGAAGGGGGGAATGGAAGGGGAGGGAAGCGAAGGAGGGTGAAAATAAGGATGAAAGTCACAGAGGTCCAACAGTGGGCAGGGAAAGAGGGGGTAGTAGGTAAAGGAGGAGACAGATGAAAGGACAGGAGGGGGAGGAAGGAGAGAGAGAGAAAAAAGCTGAAGCCATAAGCTATTGTATGGAGATGGGGCTGGCCTTAAACTAGGTTATGCAGTCACAGTCACTGGCAGTTGCTAGGAGTGCCCGAAGTTTAAGTTTAATTTTTTGAGTTCAAATACTTAGGTGTAACTTTGTATAGCTCCTATCCTTAGTCCTATGGTGGCTCTGTGACTGAAGTCCCGGGGTTCGTGGAACAGCAGAAGCTTACAATCAATGGCTTGATAGACTTGAAGACAGGGGCCAAAAATGCTGCAGTTTGGATCTTCCGCTTGATTGAAGGTCTTGCAGCTTGTCCCCTTCAGCCTGTTCAGACCCATTGCAGAGCTACAGCGCAAGGCCCACCAACTACAGGAGACCCAGACCTAGGAGTAGCTCCACAGCCCAGCTCCCTCACAGGTTAGAGTTCAACAGTGCTGGTGATGCTGCTCAGGTAGACTTCTGGAGTCTTCACTCCTCGATGTAGATGTAACTGTCTTTCTACCAGCACCAGTGTCACTCCCCAGCAGGTGTTGTGGTGGGGTGACACTAAAGATTCCTGAGTGGGTGGATGGAGGCACCTGACAAGGAGAGGCAGGAGTTGTACACAGAGATCTGATGTAACAAAGATGTTTATTAGACAGGAGGGGAAGGACAACATGGTCATAAAGAAAAACACCAACAATAAAAATGACAGAGTATGGACAACATTATGATTATCTAAGCAGTAATCGCATATAACTATTTTATTTATTTATTATTTCTCAGAATTACAGTACCTTTGAGCCCAGGGCTTATTTAAAACGGTTCCATGTCAAGCGTACAAAAGAGTCAAAATGAGGAGGAGCAAGTCAAATACATTAGGTCACAAATCTACGTATAACACATTTGGTTATCATAGATAAACAGAACAGAGCAAAACAGGAAGGTACAATCAGTAGCTGCCTGGAAAGGCTTTGTCAAAGAGTATGGGGAGCGAAAGAGATCAAGAGATGGGGAAGGCTAGAAAAAGTGGGGGGGGAGATAGAATGAAGGTAAGGAGAGCAGTAGCACTTAGCAAGTGCAGGGTGATGTGGGGGGGATGAAGAAAGGATGGTGGGGAGGGCAAACAGTCAAGGGAAGAGGTCAGAGGATGGGCAGAGAGGACTATGATGGGGCAACAGGGTCAGGGGAAGGGGAGAGCAATAGAGCTTAGCAGGTGCAGTCACATTGGTTTAGGGAGGTGAGGTATTGGTGCAGTTTGGATTTGAATGGACCTAGCTTTAGTTCTGAGGCAACCTCTGGCAGAAGGGCATTAAGCCAGGTAGGAGCTCTGAAAGTGAAAGAGCACTGGGCGAGGGAGGTGCGGGAAAGCGGGGCAAGGAGGGGCTGTTTGGTTACACAACAGGTGAGCCGCAGGTTGGTGACTTGCTGAAGTAGTACCTGGGAAGCAGAGGGAGTGAAGTTAAGGCTGATTTTCTTTGCAAAGAGTCAGGTTTGATACATGATCCTGCCCATAAGATGTAGCCAGCCAGTCTGAGCATAGAGTTCACAAGTATGGGTACGCTTCTGTGCACCAATGATAAGCCAACAGCAGTTGTTGAGTGCCACCTTAAGATGATTAGGGTGGCGTCAATGGCTGACCCATAAATAGCAAGTCCATAGTCAATGATGGACAGAATGAAGTTTGTAACCCCCGTGTGTAGCACTTCAGTGGTGAGGCAGTGGCGGTGTCAGTAAAGGACCCCAAGCCTAGCGTTTATGACTTTAGCGATAAGGTTGATGTGGAGCTGGTATGTAAGTGAGCTATCCAGAGTTACACCTAGGTATCTGAACTCACTAACCTGGTCTACCGGGAGAGTTTGTTTGTTACAGATAGTGAGAGAAGCAGATCTGAACTATTATGGGTGTCAGAGAACAACATGGACTTAGTTTTCTTATAATTCATTAATAATTTAAGCTGAAGAAACCAGGTCTCAGCCAAGGAAAAATTGGATTGCAGGTCAGCAGTGAGAGGATGTAGTTCAGCATGGGTTGAAAAGATGACCACGTCATCAGTGTAGAGGATCATGTGGTTGCTGCAGGCCTTAGGGAGGTTGTTGATGAAGAGGCTGAAAAGTAACAGGCCAAGAATGGAGCCTTGAGGGACTCCAGTGCATACAGGGAGCTTACAGGAGAGGGTATCGAATATCTTAACACGTTGCATTCTATCCGTGAAGTAGCTGCCAAACCAGCTGGTGACTCCTTAACTATAACATCAACCCTTAACTAGAACGTCGACTCTAAATGTACTGTGAGCTCTAAATACTATACAAATAGCTCTACAGGCTATCTTACACTATACAGGCTGTTTGAGCACTCTACACGCTCCCTACCTCAACCATGAGGTGCACCTCTGCCCTCCTGGGGCTACCTTTGAAGTGC
This sequence comes from Neoceratodus forsteri, assembly GCA_016271365.2. NCBI lineage: Eukaryota > Metazoa > Chordata > Ceratodontiformes > Ceratodontidae > Neoceratodus > Neoceratodus forsteri. The sequence continues at coordinate 1,414,564,088 of CM057456.1, read as the reverse complement.
TCCAGACATAATGACTTCTGTACTAAGCTATCATAATACTCTAAAATTACACAATTTGCAGTTTGTGTACAGCAATTAAAGTCTCTGTTCATATGATGAATGATCTGTGCAGGAAGGAAGGTGAAACCAAGGAAGATTATTGAAAAAAGGGTAACAAGCAGGCTTGCCAGCCAGTGTGGCTACAGAAATTTCTGTGAGATTACTGGGATGTGGAGAGGTTTTCTAAACAGGCCATAGGTCCATCGGCTACAACCCCATCTCCTGGGCTGCCAGAAATAGAGCACTAACACAAAGGATTCCCTTGGCTAAAAACCTGCTGATGGGCCACCAGAGTTTAAGGACAATCATAAGGACTCTCTCAGCTACAAACCCGCTGGTGGGCTGCCGAGAATGAAGAACAAATGCAGGGATCCAGCCACAGTCCTCTGGTGGACAGCTGGGATGAGATGACAAAGCTGGGATGATTTTACGCTGGGCCAGGCCATACACTGGGGAGTGTTAGAGGAAAATAATAAATGTGACATTGCAGAAGTACAGCTATGAACATGGCTCTTGTCTTCAGGGGTACTGCTGCAGACTGATTCTGGGGTACACTTGTGGATGAATTCTTTGAGGGCTGCTGAAGACTGATTCAGAAACACACTGGTAAACTGGCTTTGAGGAGTTGCTGAAGACTGATTCAGAAACACACTAACACAAGATGCTGGCACAATGCAATTAAAAGTCACAGTTCCAACAGTGTTGTTTAATGTCACAGTCTCCGGATGTACAAACCACAGTAAATAACAGGCACTTGGTTGCTTCTATCTGGTCACCTTCTTTGGTGAAGCCCTTGCTAAGCATGGGACTACTGTAGTGGGGTCCCTCTAACTAAAACAGTCTCTCCAGCTACTGTGGATACACTGGTGGCTAAACACTACATGGCCTCCTTAGACTGAGGTATACTAGTTGGGTGGGCCCCCTTTCTATTAATTGCCCTGCTATGGCTGGCTAGGTCCCTTCAACACCTGTGGATCTAAATGGCTAGCTAGGTCCCTTTTGACATCTTTGGGCCTACTGCCACTGCTGAGTCCCAGTACTACCTCTGGGCCTATATGGGTGCTGAACCCCCTGTAAATGTTGTGGGCCCGATTGCCTCTTTAATCCTTGGGCCTACTGTAGCTAGGCCCCTTTGATATACGGCCTAGTTGCCCCTTTTACTAACTTGGGCCTGGTTACATCTTTCATTAACTTGGGCCTGACTGCCCTTTTAAAACTCCCTTTTGGACTTTGTTGCCCTCTTAAATATTTATTAGGCCTATGCAGGGCCTGTCTATCACTTCCCTGTGGCTCCACCTTTGCTCTGCCCCTTAATGACTATTTACATCATCCCCTATAAGCCTCTATGCTTGGCTCCTCTTTCCCCAGGCGTTGTGAGGTCCACTGAATATTTATTTATTTAAATTTTGCCCTTCCTGCTCTTGTCTGCTCCTATGCAGCACCGACTGTGCTGCTAAATAAATAGCTTGCCTTTTTAAAATAACTTTTAGGCAGTCAGCACCTAGCTGCTGGTGCTGACACTGACTCACTGCCCTGGCTCAGGGCGAAGACAGTCTTGAAGGAGGCAGGAGATGCTGCTGGCAGAGGGAGGGCTTATGGACAGAACCACAAGCAATGTGGTAGATGACTAGGGGGCCTTGCGGGACTTCGTGACTCCCGACACTGCTTTCTGGATCTCTCTCCTCTGCGGCTCTTGAACACAGCTGCCACCAAGGGACCAGATCACCTTACTTTAAAATTTAAAATAAAAATGGTGCAAAACAGAGCCCACATCGCACAACGGGAACAGACTGGACTGCTACACACTTCACGACCGCTGTACCACGACTTGGGACTGGATGTGCACTAGGAGGGATGAGAGGCGGACCACAGGTAAGTCCCAAAGACACTTTACTAACCTGTGTCTTCTCTCCCTGTTTCTCACATGGACGGTCATCTTTTCTTCAGGAGTGCCTGAGAGCACTCCCAAAGGGTTTTTCTCTGCCCAAGCACAGTGGCGACCGTCCATCCACTTCCCCGGCCGCAGCTACTCCCCCGTGCAGCCAACATTCGGGACACTGCATCCCTGCCAACACTGACTGTCCTGTACGAGCCCAGCATGGGCTGGACATTAAAAGATACCCTGGCATGTGCTGCCCACTCCGAGGGGGGGGAGGGTCCAGAATGGAGTGGAGCAGGAAGCCAGGGATAGAGAAAGAAAACCTTTTTTAAAAAAAAAACATTTTGCACCTGCTGTCTGCCAAGGGGGGAAAAACGTTGACACTGGCCCCTAATACATTGCCCTTTGTGTCTCTGCCAAGTTTTGTGTAACAGGAGAGGGAAGCCACTGACACCGACCGCTGTCAAAATGGCCTGGCCAATCAGGGCACAGGTCCACCCCATCTACAACTTGGAGGGAAAACATGTAATCCAACTAAGCCAACCACCCTGAGGTGCATTTTTTGTGTGACGCCCAGCCAGTGGGTGTCAGGGAATTTGGGTGAATGGGGCCCAAGTCCAATTGCTACTAACTGGGAACACAAGGAGAGGTGTGAAGCTGACTCGAATGCAAAAACAAGGTCAAAGTTTATTAAACACACTAAAATATTATTACAAGAAATGTCTAAACTCTGAGTGGTAAAAATATCTATATATTACCAAAGTCATGTACTGTACTCTGCAATCTGAGCTAACAATACTCTGTCCAGGGCAGGGAGAAAACAACAAACAGGATACAGGCCAAAGGACTATTTCGAGGCAGTGTGGGTTATCGGCTTACAGGTCTCCATGAACCACCAGAAAAGGACACCCCTCCAGGAACTAGTCTGCCAACCTCACCCAGCCACAGCTCCTACGTGGATTGCCGGGACATGAGATCACCCAGCCACAGCCCCTTCATGGACTGCCGGAACACGAGATCACCCAGCCACAGCCCCTTCATGGACTGCTGGGACATCAGGACAGACAAGGTCATGAGAACCAGGGAGGCAACAGACAGGGACAAGACAGCTGATTGAGGAAAACAGGGTCAGGGCACCTGGGACCACATGCTGGCAGAAGGTGGCGGCACAATAAAACATTTATTAAAACTTGCGTCATTGTCTTTATTTCTAGCAGACATTACTCAGTTGGCACGTTACAACAATCAAACAGTTTAAGTCATTCTATTAAATGAAAATCACAGTGGCACTGTCTCTTGGTGACCATCTTTGACTGGCAGGCATTAATCCACATTCATTTATGCAAGCAGTTATTTATTTATTTACATTTCCATGGCTCAACGGAGCCTTGCACTTGCTCCTGCCCCTTTAAATCCAGCACCAGCCACTTTACATCCCATCTTGAGGCATTTAGTAATGTAACTGTTCATTTGCACAGTTCCTGCCCTCTTTCAAACCTGAGGGGCCTGTCGTTGCCCCTTTAACTCTGGTGGGCCTGTCATTGCCGCTTTAAAACCACTTGACAGGACTTCCAGTTCCGCTACAGAGTAGCTCACAGCTTGGGCCTGATCCTCCTCCCTGCTTTGGGCATTTAAAATAACGCATCCAGACATAAAGGGCTATCAAAATATCAAAGGAGGGTCGCAAGAGAGATAAAGGTACTGCGTCTGTCAAACAGACTCCTTCCAAAAAGTGAGATGTCATAGGATCATTGGCTCAGATGTACCACCGGAGTAGAAGTCAGTCACCGAATGGCCCTTATGGCTCTGATTACGATACAGACGGAGAGGCTGACTTACTTTGTCGGACCCACTACGAGACCCTTCTTAGAGAAATACGTGACTGGCAGCTCAAGAATAAAAAAGAATTTCAAGCCCTATCCCAGAAACTATCTACCATAGACAATAGGGTCACTGAAGCTGAGGAACAAATTTCAGGCCTTGAGGATACGGCCACACAGATGGGCAAAGTGATGGAAGCCCTCCTACAACAGTCAGTCACTCTGCAAGCAAAGTGCATTGATTTAGAAGGTCGCTCTCGACGAAGCAATTTAAGGCTCTACGGGCTGGCAGAGGGATTGGAGGAACCCCGATGACAACTTTTGTTGAGAACCTTTTAAGAGATGTCCTAGACCTGCCACAAGACTACGGCTTATCGATCGAACGAGCCCACAGATCCCTTGACCACAAGCCAATAGGTCATACCACTAGACCTCGCTCCATAATCTTCAAAGTAAGCAGCTACAAAACAAAAGACCTGTTGTGGAGAGCCTGGGCCAAACAATCTTTATCTTACCTCTCTTCAAGGCTCTCCATGGATCATGACTACTCCCCCGAGGTGCAGCAAGCTCGCCAGATGTATATCCCCCTGCTGAAACCACTCAGGAAACAGGCAATAAAAATTCAAACCCCACTTCCAGCAAAGTTACAGGTCCATTGGCAGGATGGGGTACAGATATACACAACTCCACATAAAGCCTTGGAAGAGATGTTGAAAAGAGGGATTGATGTGCCTCCTGTAGATGTGGAACGAATCAAGTGACAGTGCTCCTTCCCTCTGGCTTGGAATGAGTGACACAGCGATGCAGAGCTACTTCCCCCCTAACAGCAGTACAAGATGCTTTGGAACGCATGCAATCAGCGAAGCAAGCCTCTCAGCGGAACCCCCCCATATGCAGAGACTACCTGAAGAGCTGGACCTGGTCTTGCTTGAGCCCTGGTCCCGATTTTAAGGATGCGAAATGCATCGTAGCGCTGGTGAGAGCTTGAAAGACACTTACTCCCAGCTTAATCAAGTACCACATTGATTAAATAATATAACCCAAAGTATGTTTCTGCAAATACAATTTATCAACTTAGATATGGCAATAGGGAGCTCTGAAAACCGTGGTTTCATTTTAATATTAATTTGATTTCAACAGAGCCTCCTTCCCTGGCTATTTGGGTTATTAGATGCAGCCCCAAAGCTAATGCTGCACATCTTAACCTGGGTCCTCAGAATGAACAATGGATGTGGTTCCAGGGGAAGATTTTAAAATACATAAACTATGTTTCTTGCCCATGGCAGGAGGAGGATGGATCCTATAGGTCTTTTTTTTCACTGCCTATTACCTTCATAGCACTCACCTGGTGGAGTGTACTACTCAAATCACTCCTTAAGGAGTCATTTGGTGAGGAGGACTCATTGCAGCGAGTCATCCCCCCCTCCTCACAAGCCCCCCCATGACCTTCATTAGCAGGGAGCGGCTCTGGGGTCCCCTTTAGGTGGTCTCCCAACCTTGGAAGCTCAGTTACTTAGTCTGAAAGTTATTTCTAATAGAACTCCTTTGTTGAGAATTTAGAGTTCTGTCTATTCCTCTCTCTCTCTCTCTCTCTCTCTCTCTCTCTCTCTCTCTATATATATATATATATATATAGGTCAAGTCTCGGCTTAGCCCGACCAGTAAAAGAAGAGAGAAAGGATTTCTGAGGTTAATTATCTTAATAAGTTGTTACAGATGTTACCTAATGTTTGTTGTACTAATTATTGCCCCAGTTAATAAGCAAATGACTGCATTAATGGGTCTACATATTTTACATATTACTGAGAGGGAAGCTAGAACTGTCTTTGAAGGAATAAGGCTAGATTATATTATGAATCTTAAATCTATTCTAAATGACGGATAAACCTACTACAATATGTTCTTATAATGTAAATGGGCTAACAAATCCAGTCAAAAGGAGCAGAGTTCTAGAGTTTCTAAAGAAAGCTGGGGCTGATATAATAATGCTGCAAGAAACACATCTCTCCTTGCAAGAGCATAATAAATTAGCTAAATTTGGTTTCGGTTCCACTGCATGTGCCTCATATGGAAGGGGCCGTAGGCGTAGCATTGCTATACTGATCCCCACTAAGACCCCTTTCACTCAGATTGACAAACTGGTGGATAAGGAAGGGAGATTTGCTTTCCTCAAGGGAAGGCTACGTAATAAAATATTAACACTGGCCTCCATCTACGTACGCCCTAGCTCTGATTTCTCTCTATATACCATTCCATTTTTTTTAAATTACAAGAATGGACTGAAGGGGAGCTCGTTATGAGGGGTGATCTAAATATAGCACTTAATCCCATTGTGGACTCTACTACTAATACCCTGAGAAAAGACCGCAATCTGGCAAAAAAACTTTCTCCCCTCCTAGCGGAGCTGGGTTACATAGATATATGGAGATCTTTGCATAAGTCTCTAAGAAGCTATACATGTTTCTCTCCTTCCCACAACCCTCACTGCAGGCTAGATTATTTGTTGGTCCCCAAAGAGGCAGCAGGGCAGGTCAATGACTCCTGGTTTAGTACCAGAACACTCTCCAATCATGCTCCTGTCTTCTTGAAAATGTTTTTAGGAGACTTTTCTAAACGTACATTCTGGAGACTAAATGTCTCCTTATTACAAGATCAAGAAGAAACAAAATCCATAGAAAAGGCTATAGAACAGGCGATAACAGATAATAGTTCTGCAGAGATTTCTTCTGCACTTCTATGGGACACAATAAAGGCAATTCTGAGAGGGAAACTCATATCTATTTCGGCATATAAGAAAAAACAAAGAGATGCCAAACAAGTGGCATTGAATATGGAGATTCAGTCCTTGGAGCGCCAACTCCAAATAAAATATGAAGCCCCTCTCAACAAAAGGTTGCTACTAGCAAAACAAGAATTAAATAAAATTCTTGATTATTAAGTAGAGCAGAAGATTCTATACCTGAAACAAAAATATTATGAGGGTGGTCCCCGATCCCTAAGGCTGTTAGCATCGCGGATTAGAACCCAGAAAGCGTGAGCCATTATTCCCTCTTTGAAACATCCACAAAACAGAAAACAACTTCTACACACACCAGACATCATAGAGGCTTTCCGTACTTATTATGCACAACTATATGAAGAACCGGAATCCCCTCCGGAAGAACCCAAAATAACTGAATTTCTGGAAAATATTACCTTACCTAAGGTCCCCCCCCCAACACTTTTCAAGCCCAACTAATAGCCCCTATTACTAAATCAGAGTTAAATACAGAAATTTCAAATTTAAAAACTATAAAATGCCCTGGCACAGATGGATTTCCATCAGAATTCTACAAGCATTTTAAGGAAAAGTTAACCCCTATACTCCTGTAGGTATTCAACTCCACTATGCAAGACTCTGGGTGCCTCCCTGATTCCTGGGACCATGCCATCATATCCGTTATACATAAACCAGGTAAGAACCCCAACCTTTGCCCCTCATACCATCCCATATCCATACTTAACACTGACTATAAAATGTTTATGTCTGTAATAGCATGACGCTTACAACAAATCATACTGACACTAATTCACATAGACCATGTGGGGTTTATGCCTGCCCGACAGGCACAGGATAATTTACACCGTATGGCGCACATAATAGACGAACTTAATATGAATTCCCTCCCAGCTACCTTCTTCAGCCTGGATGCAGAAAAGGCCTTTGATAAGGTCTCTTGACCTTTTTTGACGGCAGTACTACATAAATTCAGCCTCCCCCTTAAGTTCATAAATACAATATTTAAAGTTTATAAAACACCAAAGGGGTTCATGAGGGCAAATGGCCATATCTCATCCTCTTTTTTTCTTAAAAGGGGTACTCGCCAAGGATGCCCGATGTCCCCGATTTTGTTTGCCCTATACCTAGAACCATTAGCACAAGGAATAAGAGAGAACCTGGGTATCCAAGGGATATCTATTAATGGAACCGACCAGAAGTTGGCACTTTATGCTGATGACATTCTACTCTAGATAACAAACCCAGAAACTTCAGTCCCTAATCTAACTGAATTCCTCCATAAGTTCTCAAAGCTATCCGGTTACTCTTTAAACACCAGTAAAACTGAAGTACTATGCTTTAACTATAAACCACCCATCCCCTTGCGGGCCAAATTTCCCTTGAAATGGGATCCGCCTCATATAGAATACTTGGGCGTGAACCTGGCAAATAACAACTCACTCCTCTTTACACTAAACTATCCCCCCCGATACAACAAATCTCAACAGACATGCAGAGATGGTCCCTACTCCCCTTACCACTACACTCCAGAATGCAGGCCATTAAAACTAATATTCTCCCTAGACTTCTCTTCCTATTCCAATGTGTCCCTTGCCTAGTCTCGAAAGCAACCCTAGATAAGTGGCAAAGTCTTCTGTTAAAATATGTATGAGAAGGTAAAAGGCCAGGATCAGATCTCAAACCCTGTATCTACCAAAGACAGAGGGAGGGATTGCTCTACCTAGTCTGGAGGGATACTGGGTAGCTTCCCAAATGCGAATTGCTTTGTTGCCACTGCACACAAGATATTACTCGCAATGGAAGGATTTAGATCTAAGAACGCCATGTATCCCGACCATACAAGATCAGATATTTAATACCCACATGATAGACTTGAACCCCTCTCTTATTTATACAGGAACAGTAGCTGCCCTGAAGGTTTCCGAAGGGGTTGTCAAAAAGGCCTGACTCGGATGTCTCTGTGGAGATACCGGAGCTGGACCCAAACAGCTAGAAAGATAGAGGTACACGCTGATCCCTGGTACGCTGCCCAGGAGGCAAGAGGCTGCAGAGCCCCCTGGCAACTCTTAAAAGGGGAACAGATTATATCTTTCGAGGAAGCTAACCAAAAGTACCAGTGGAAACAAAGTGACTTAATACATTATTACCAAATTAGAGACTATGTAAACAATCAGCTTAGGAAGACATGTTTACAACCCGCAGTTAAAACATTTACTCCTGTATTCAAATCCATCTGGAATTCCAATGTGGGAGAGAAAGCAATAACTATCCTTTATTCAAACTATATAGCTGACCTGCAGTACTCCACACAATACATTAAGCATAGATGGGTGTAAGACCTGGGGCAGCCTTTGTCAGACAACTCCTGGTCTCAAATTTGGAAAAACACATGGCACACAATATCCTGTCCTGGTTGGAGAGAATTTGTCTGGAAACTGAGACGTAGATACTTCAGAGTCCCAGCCCAGACAACTAAATGGAATCCAGTGATTGGTTCCAGTTGCTGGAGGGCGTGTGGTATGGAAAATGTCACACAGGCCCACATTTTTTGGTTCTGCCCCACCATACAGAAATATTGGGAAAACATCCTGAGGCAACTCAAATTTATATTTGACTTACAACTACCCTTAGAGCAGAGCATGTGATCTTAGGACTGTTCCCACAGGAACTGAAATGCACAGATTCAAAGTATCTTTGGAATATTCTAATTGCAGCTCAGTTAAAGGTATTACCAAGAAATGGCTGACCAAAACTCCCCCTACTCTTCAAGAATGGAAAGATATCATTTCCATGATCCAAACAAATGAAAAAATCACTTTCTCCCTCTCACATCGAACTCCACAATATATAAACAGTTGGACTAGGTGGGACCTCTTTCCAGATGACACATCCATCCCTTAAAATGAGCACTCACCTGACGTAGAAAGCCCATAAGGTTTTTTTAACCGTTCCTCCCTGGTACCTCTAGTTTTGCTTTTCCCCATAAAATGATTTAGTGGGGAAATAAATTGATATCCCTTCCCTATTAGCCATAAAATCCATAAGAAAGATAAGAAATAAGCTAAAATTAACATAATGGTAGAATACCTCTTTGAAATATAGACCCTTAAATGGATTTATAGATAATGAAGGGCATTTTTGTTTTATTCATTTTGTAAGTTATTACTAACAGTTATAAGTTTTTTCAATGTTAAAATTTATTAATTATAAAATTGAGTAACTGTTTATATAAAATACTTACTGAAGGAATATTTATGGACATACAGAGATATAGGGCTTTATACTAAATTATGTAAGTTAAAGCTATAAAAAAGTTCTATCCGCACATGAATATTATTCTAATAATAGAAGATGTGAAATTGTAAAGTCCTGTCTCTATATTTGGAATGTACTTGAAAAGAGTTTTTTTAATTGTATAATGTTTTATCTGGTTGCATGAATAAAGCTTAAAGTATAAAAAAAAAAAAATAAAACCACTAGACAGGCAGTCAGTATTATTTATAAATATTTATACAGTCCCAGCCCCTTCTCTTACTATCATGGGCGGTCCAGTTCTGGGACCTAGCCTGCACCACAGTCTTTTGTCTCAAGGGAGCCCTTCTCTTCTGCTCCACCCCGTGGGCGGCCTGTTACTAGGGCCTGGCCTGGCCTGCCCCCACATTTCCTTGGCTCTACAGAGCCTCTTCCCAAACTCTGCCCCATGGGCGGTCCTTCCTGCTGGGGTCTTGCTCGGCCCAAAGTCACTGCCGACGCCTGGAGCACCCGAAGTTATTTAATTATAAAAAAAAAAATCTTCCTTGTCAGCCAGTGGCCAGCATCTAGGCATGATGCTGCTGCCACTGGCCCCCACTGCCCACATTCCTTCAGGGCCAGGATTGCTGCTGAAACCTCCGTGGGGAGGCCTGGACCCGCCTCCTCCCACAGGCCTCCACTAACTGCTGGGCTGCTGGTGTGCTGGAGGGAACAGCCTACCTCTACTGCTGCCACCCCTCCTGATGAATATCCTGCTGGGCTGGATTGGAGGAGATGGCCTTTCACAGCCTTCGCCGCCCCTCTGAATGGACCTCTTGCTGCTGGCTGGTGGAGGGGATGGCCTGGACTCGCCTCCCCTCCTGACGGGACTTCCATCTACCTCTGTGGTACCAGACTGATGTCATCATCTGAAGGAGAGGGGGCCATGATCCAGAGAACTGACCAGGCAATCAGGAGGACTGCAGGACCACCAGTAAGTCCCTCCTTTTTATCACTGCCCCAGCCGGCCTATGCTCCCGTCCGACTCTGCTGCTCACTTCTACTGATCCAAAATGGAATCCCGGCAAATGGCTATTGCCATTCAAAAGAGGGCAGAGGATTCCATCTCAGAATCCTCACAAGCCCATCCCTGCCTGCCTGCCCTCACGCCCAGGCCCATGAGAGCAGGTGCCTGGCACAAGGTAACTGGGGGTTCTGAGAAGCTGCAGGCAGGGAAAAATGGAGCAGCAGTCTATTTTTTTATGAATGCAGCCCAAGTGGGGCTTGCATCTGGGGGTTCCTGCCTAATTTTACCCAGGGCACCTCCTAACGCTGGGGCACCTACCCTGCCCACCCATTCCCCTTGGGCATACCTATACTGGGGCACAAATTGGGGGGGGCACCTCCCTAACCTGGGCACCTGTTATTCCCCTGGGGCTCCTAACCTACCAAGCCAATCCCAGAGTACATAGATGCCTATTTTTGGAGGGCACCAGGACTCTGGGACACTACAAGAGTTCCCTAGCACTCGGCTCGGGTATAAACCAGTGGTTATCTGCAGCCAGCAGACCCCACTTGGTGTGGGTTAGCAGGTTTCCCACCTGGCTCTGGATTAGCTGGAAATCTCTAGATCTCTCTTTTCCCTTCTCTTAGTGACCAGCTACGTTGTGTAGACAAAGCAGTTTCTGCAACTTTCCTGTCCTTCTGGCTCTGGGGGACAGTACAGAGTCTGAACTCCAGGTGCACAGCAACAGTCTCTTTTCTCAGCTGTATTTCAAGGGCAGACAGTAGGTACCCGGTCAGGAAGGCACCTACCCCACTCTCTGCTTTCTCAGTCTCTCTATTTCAAGAAAGCAGCCACTCTTGCTCTGACTCATACACAGTTCAGAAAATCTTTAAGCTCAGGGTTACTCTTAGTCCCTCTGATGTAATAACAAAAACCTCATTTTTCACCATGCAGGTGACCTCAGAACAGGAAGCCAGTCCATTGTCCGTTATCCAGTTTCTAATACCTGAACCAGTCCTTAACCTTGTGTCCTTCCCTTTTTATGTTTGCTTGCACACATGTGCAAGAAACATAGTGCCATCATACGAGTTTTCGTAGGTGTGCCACCCACACTTCCAATGCCCTGCTCCTTTTTGCAGGTGCGGCCATACCGCACAAATGAATGTCTGAGCTGTCTATGATAGCCGTTCAGATACAGTGCCATACAGTTCTGAGAAAACGACCACTACAATCAGCTGTGGTAATGTGTAGGCAATTTGCATATCAGTCACATAGTACTCCTGCATACTGCCAATGGCAGTATGCAAATTACCTAATACATCAGCACTGCATCTGAACTGTCATAGACAGTTCGTTTATACAATGAGCAAGCCTCTGTAATGAGTAAGATAAAAGCGTTCTCTCTAGTGCCAATGAACCCAATTCATGAGATACAATTTTTATCTTATGAACTGGGTTCGTCACAGTCCATATCTCCACGATCGGGTATGTCACAATAACGTGTCAACAGCATGCCTAGCCGGACTTTTTTTTTCCTAACCTACTGTATGTCGCGCTAACAGCAGTGTAAAAACATTGAGGTCTGTCAAATGTGAAACAATTGAATGAAAAAGAAATAATGTGTAAGGATAGCAGTCTGCTTCTCACATAGCGCCATTGGTAAATGTTCCCAACACTGGAAGTGGCAATAGAAAATGCGACAACGTCTGATTCACCCATAGACTCCCAGCACACTGTTCATTGTCAGTCTCCCAAAAAAAATGTAAATTAAAAAGGACACCAGTTAAATAAATTAACAAAATACTTCACAATAAAAGACCGAGGACACAGAGAGTATACAAAAAAGGCATGTCTTGTGTGAATCTGACAAATGGGAGTGATTTTCCCATGCTACTAGGACCAATGGTAATTCACAGGGCAGCCCTCAGTCCCTATAGCAACCAAGTTACTAGGTAACAAAGCCACGTGGTTGTAATTTAACCTGTCAGCACACATAGCAATGAGGTTACTAGGCATCCAGTTGCCATGACAATGACATCTGCAGTAGACTGCAGAATGCATTAGCGTAGCAATCCTCTACCATAACAGCCCCAGTAAAACAAGTAGATCCTCCATTTCACTATTAAAAACAAATGTTAACCTAGCAATCGGCATGTAAACTAATGCTTTTTTCTCAGAGGCACACTCATTGTATAAACCACATATGTTATGAGCCACTGTGTCATACAGATTTTATCTTCGCTCACTGTCAGTGACCACATCACCTTCACTCATGGCTGTGCCACTCGTGTAGGTGATGCTGTCACTGACGACTCATGAAGATAAAATCTGTATGACACGACGGCTCATAACGTATCCCCTATTCTGATCCCCATTGGATCCGGTTCTCCCCCCCCACAGAAATACCTAGGTAGCATGCTGGGAGCCCACCCTAGCATGCTCATGCGCTCACCTCCACCCCCGCACACTGTATGACCGACGGAGGTGCCCAAATCCCCTGTCGGCTCCACTGCCCCCCCCAAAGCAAACTTCCAGGTGCCATGCTTGGAGCCCACCCCAGAGTGGCAAAAGTCTGTGGTCCACAGGGGTGCCCAATCTCTTGTCGGCTTCACTGCCCCCTCAACAAACTTCCAGGTGCCACGCTGGGAGCCCACCTCAGTGTGGCAAAAGTCCCGCGTCATCTTTATAAAAAAATTTAAAAAAAAAGCACCGAGAACAAAAGAAAATGGTCCCTCATTGACTCTCTTGCCCCCTCCCCAACCCGCGCCCACCATCTGCATACCCCACCTCCCCACACACCCCCACCCCATACTTCCCTCCGGAGGCTGGCACGATGATCTTCAGTGGACTGGGAACACAAAGCCGATCATGAACTTAAGAAATGCCGGTAAGCTGTATAATGACATAAGTGGGGTTTTTTTTCAACTTTGGTGCATATCTCGGCCATTTTGGGGAATTTTTTCAGCAAATTTTCAACATGTGGTTCTTGGGACCCCACCTCATGAACTCAGCCACTGTCATTTTGTTATTCAGTCCCGAAATGTGATTTTGCAGTCACTTCATGGAACCACCTTTCGGGACCAAGTAATGAAATGACAGTGTCACAGTTTATGAGATAGGCCCAAAAACCCTATGTTGAAAATTTGGTGAAAAAATTCCTAAAAATGACTGTTACAAGCGTGCGTTGCGCAGTTCCTATGCGTGCTCATAACTTAGAGAATTTTTTCTATTTTCACTCCAGGTTTTCAACATTGTCATTTTATCACACCTCCTTAAGAGCAGTACAGCTGTTATTTTTCACATCTTGCCCAAAATGTGTTTTCACGCATGTAGCGCTCAATGGCGCGGTCGATGTGCAAAATCACTGTTTGGGACAGATTAAGAAAATCACAGTGACACAGTTCATGAGCAGAGGTCTTAAAATGGCTATGCTGAATATCTGGTGACAAAATTCCATAAAATGACTATGTTACGAGCGTGCATTGCACAGTTTCCATGTACCCTCGTAAGTTCACGAATTTGTAATATTTTCAGTCCAGATCTTCAACACTGGCATTTTTCCACACCTCCTTGTGAACAGTACTGCTATCATTTTTCACACCCTGACTGAAATTTTTTTTGCACTTCCGGCGCAGAAATGCGTGGTCGCTGTGGGAAATCAGTGTTTGGGACAGATTAAGAAAATCACAGTGACAATGTTCATAAGCAGAGGTCCCAGCCTCACCACAGAGTACCATTTTATATCAGAAAGGATCTGGAGGAGCAGTTAAAGTGAGACAAGGAACTGGGTGTGATAGAATGGATAGATGGACCAACCCCATGGGTGTCCCTGGTGGTCATAGTACCAAAGCCAAAAGGCCCAAGAAATGTGCATGTGTTCATGAACATGAGGCAGGGTAACAAGGCCATAAAGTGAGAACGACAGAACACACTGACTGTCAGTGAAGTCATTAATGACCTCAGTGATGCAAAAGTGTTCAGTAAACTGGACCTGAACCAAGGTTATAACCAACTCTAGCTATCACCAAAACCAAGGTATATCATCATGTTCTCTATGCATGTGGGACTGAGACGATATAAGAGACTTAATTTTGGTATTTCAAGTGCCACAGAAATTTTTCAGAATACCATTAGAGAGAACTTGAGTGGGTTAAAGGCACAATCAATATTATTGATGACATTCTGGTCTATGGATCAACTCAGGCTGACAATAACAACAACCTCAGAGCGGTGCTACAGCGGTTGAGAGAAAAGAGTTTGGCACTAAACAAACAAAAATGTGCATTTGACCAGGGGTACCATTTAGGGGGGGCAGTGCCCCCCCCCACACTGCAGGCCATTGTTGTTTTTCTTGTTTTTCAGCAACTAGATCCAGCCCCATAGCCCCTCTGACCAGTTGTTGGTCCCCCTATTGAAAGCCGAAATGGCCCCCCTGCATTTGACAAACACACGTTGGAATACTTCGGGTACAAGTTTACAGATAAAGGCATGATGGCAGATCCCAAGAAGATCAAAGTGATCCGTGAGCTTGAAAACACCTGTAAATGCCTCAGAGATCAGAAGCTTACTCTGCATAACCAATTTCTGCTCACGATTTGTGCCAGACTATGCTACAATGACACAGCCTTTGAGGGAGCCGATTAAAAAGGATACACCTTGGAACTGGTCCACTCGTCAGGAACAGGCACTCACTCAGTTGTGAAAAGCACTTACCAATCCACTAGTAATTAACTATTTTGATGCCAAAAAAAGAGACTGACATTTTCGTGGATGCTAGTCCTGTTGGACTCGCTGTTATATTGACCAAGAAAAGAGCAAACAGTAATGACTGCAATATAAGCACTCACGCCAGTGGAACAGAGATATTCCCAAACTGAAAGAGAAGCTCTGGCAGTGATCTGGGCATGTGAACACTTTCACATATATGTGTTTTGAGGGCCATTCACAGCCTATACCAACTATAAACCACTAGTCGCTCTTTTTGGAAACCCAAGATCCAAATCACCAGTCAGGATTGAGCGATGGGCTCTAAGGTTACAGCCCTATTAAGTGATTGTTGCCTATCGTTCTGGTGGAGATAATCCAGCTGATTACATGTCGAGACACCCTCCAATAGAACCACTCCCTTCAAGGTGAGGACAGAAAGTTATGGTTCTACGTGATAAAGGCGAGTCTGAAAGACCGCCTATCACATAGAGCGAACAAACTTGAGCCCATGGTCAAAAGTATAATAGGTATTGTACCGACTGACGCAATAGCGACGGTCACTACAATACTTAAAACACACAGATATCATTTTATGGAGGCTGTCTCCACGCCTCTAACTTAAATAATCAAACCTGAGGGGGTATGGACTACGGGGCAAGTTATTGGATTGCGAAAAAATATATATATTTTCTGCCTATAGCCAGACCCAAACCCAGGTCTGCATGCATTGCAAGCAGTGGTGTACACCACTATGCTATGCAAGCAGCTTGGTGGGAATTGGCCACAATGGATGCTATATCCTGCAATAGTAAGTACAGCTCCTTGTTATACTTGCTATACAGGATATAGCGACATATTGCACCACTCGCTCGCTTGTAGAGCTCTATTATTGAGTCACCCAAAAGTGCAGCTCTCAATAATCAGCACTCTATATGGGTGCTACCAAAGTTACTGAAGAATATATCAATTATGTTGCTGAACATGCCACCCCTGTGGCCATGTCACTAGATGAAATCCAGGCTGCCACCCAAAGCGACAGAACTTTGCAAGCTGTAGCAGAAGCAATATGATCAGGGCGATGGAAGAGAACTGGCTTAAATCCCATGGTCAATGCAGAAGAGTACACTTCATTTTAAAAGGTAAAAATAGAACTACCCACTGATGCTGACAGAAGCTTCATTTTAAAAGGGACTAGAATAGTCATACCCGAAAAGCTTCAAAGGCGAGCGATTGATTTGGCACATGAGGGACATCTGGGACTGGTAAAAACTAAGGCCCTCATCAGAGAAAAAGTCTGGTTTCCAGGAATTGACAGGTTAGTGGACAATGTTATCAAGTCATGCCTCGCTTGCCAGGTCATGACACCTGAAATGAAACGTGAGCTGCTGGTGATGTCAAAGCTGCCAGAATCAACATTGCAAGAGGTAAGCATGGACTTTGCACAGCTTCCTATGGGAAGGTACCTCTTGGTGGTAATTGATGACTATTCCAGGTTTCCAGTGGTTGAAGAAGTTAAATCCACTAGTGCCAGGACTGTGATACCTGTTCTGGATAAGGTGTTTTCTGAGTTTGGAATCCCTAAGGTGGTCAAGTCTGACAATGGACCACCATTTAGTAGTCAAGACTCTAAACTGTTTGCTAAATATTTAGGTTTCTATCACAGGAAAATCACCCCATACTGGCTCAGAGCGAATGGAGAGGTTGAGAGATTCATGAAAACTGTTAAAAAGGCAAACAAGGCAGCAATCATAGAGCAGAAGAACTGGAAACAAGAAATGCATCAGTTCTTAAGAAACTAGAGAGCTACACTGCACTGTATGACTGGAGTTCCACCTGCCACAATTTTGATGTTCAGACCTATGAACGATAAGCTTCCAGAAACGCAGTCATCACGGCCGGTCTCCAAACCTTAATTCAGAGAGGAAGACACACTAAACTTAGGATGAAGTCCTATAACAACAGCAAGTCGTATGTGAGACCATCTTGTGCACATCAAGAATGCAACATCTGTAGTTAAATGCCAGTACTATACAATGAGCAACCGTACAAGGTAGTGCAAAAGAAAGGTTCTATGATGACTGCTCAGAGAGGCAACCACTTTGTCACCAGGAACCCCTCATTTTCCAAGAAGGCGGGATGTAAGGATCATCAGGAACACGGGTCCAACACAGAATTTGAGATGTAGGCAGATACACCTGTAGTGCAAGATGCACGCAAACTAAGCTGTGAAGTACCTCCTGTGGAGTGTCCTCCAAGTGACTGTACAGAGAAAGTTGTGGTACCTCAAACTGACACTGTTTCACGTTAACCACAGAAGCGGAACAGAAGACCCCAGAATATTTCAAGGACTATATACCTATTGATAAGGTTTTAGAAACTGGTACTACTGGGTGACTGGGCAAAACTGGGAATGTTAATGTTGAAAACTGTGTATAGTTAGAAGCAGTGTAGTAATCTGTTAGACGTGTATTTACTTAATATAGCCTCTATTTCTTTTTACTAAAATAGGAGAGGGATGTCATGTTCAAAGCAAAAAGCAGAGCTCCTTTAAGGGCAAAGCAACTGTAGTTCAGAGGTTATGACACTAGGGGGAGCTAAAGGGCAAAAGGAAGAAAATTATCAAGTCCTGCAAGTGAGTTCAAGCTGTGTGCATGTATTTCTGAATGCTGCAAAAATAAAAGCTGTTTATTAGAATAGTCTGCATAAGTAACTACTTTACAGGGCCGTTTTGCATTGTCCTTAGGCAGCCAGACATAGCCCCAATACAGTTCATGCACTGTCCCACTTTATTTCCTTCTGCAATCTGAATAAACATTTTCATTTTTATTTATCCCGTATAGACTGTCAGACATTCTTTTGCCCTTGCACTTCCTTACATTATTTACTATTTTTATTTTCCTTCCTGCCTGTCACTAGTGCCAATATCCTTTCCCCAAGCGCTAGACAGGCTCAACTTATTATTCAAGAGCCACCTCATTAATATTCATGAGGCAGCTCCCAGATCTGCGAGCACAATTGGCACTTGTCTACTGCTCCTTCTGTTGCCTCTTCGGTCCACCTAAGGTCTCCGGACCCTCTTTTACTTTACCCTAGGACCGGGACCACCAAGTAGCCTCTGAACGGCCAAAATGAAAAATGCTCCTATGCGCGTGCACAGAGCACCAGAATGCACCTGAAGGTGCAAATCCAACCAGCGGCTCTGCACAACATTTCCCTCAGCCCTGCTCAAAGAAACTATCTGGGTGCCAGAGGGACAACCCAGGAACATCTCCAGGGACTATAAGGGGCACAGGAGGACCAGGAAAGAATGGAGAAATCCATGGGATTGAGGAAACCTCGGGGGCTAACAGGTAAGCCCCAAACAGGAGGGTTATAGTTAAAAATAAAAAGCTTTACAACAATACAGAGGGACTATGAAGTATAAATGATAACACTATAATCTTAGCTTCAATACAATTAAAACTGAAAAGCTTCTAAATTCCATAACATTCTTATAGATATTTTTAGAGGGAAAACAGATGAAAACATAAGATGGTGGCCACAGGTATTAGGAAGAATCTTAAAGAATGGGACTAGCACAAGATAAGGCTATATTCTGTTAAAATGTTTAAAACAGTAAATATAAAATGTGTCCAGTTTAAAACTCTCCACAACTTACTGTATATTTACACTCCTCCTCCTCAGTTACATAAAATGGGGTTGAGAGCAATACCTAACTGCTTAAAGTGAGGAGAAAGCAAAAAAAAATTACTACATATTGTTTTAGGACTGTAATGCTCTACAAGCTCTTTGGGAAAATATTAAAAAGTTTCTTGAAAATATTACATGGCTAATTGACAAGTTGAATGTAGAAACTTGCATTATAGGGCATTTTGAGAAAGAGAGGCTCTGGCATAAAAAAAAAAAAAAGAAAGAAATATACCATAACATTAACTGGGGCATCAGTGAAAAATGCAATCCTGAAAGTTTGGATTGAGAACAGAGCATCCGCTTTTAAAAAGTGGAGGCAAAACTGTCTGGAGATTCTCAGAATGGAATGGATGGATGATGTTGCCATACGCTGGGGGAAAATTTTAAATCCCAGTGGGGAACCATATACAGACTTTTTTCTGGAAAAATATAAATATGACCTAACATTACACTATAGTGCTCCCTCACTATAATGAACCTTATTATACCCAACTCCTTGTTATAACAAATAGAATAATAGATAGATGAGGGTGTATTACAAGGCAGCAAGACCATTGAGAGGTTTTGGGGACTTGGAACATAGAGAGTGAAGCTCGAGATGTTCCCAAGGTTACCAAAACCGCGAGATGGTCTTACTGCCGTGAAATACACCCTCATCTATTTGTTATTTTTTTGTAAAATATGGATCCGTTTAAAAATCCTGTGGCTTTTTGTGTGAGATGACCGGCTGTGCGCTGTGCTGACCGGTGAACTGAAGATTCCCTCACTCACTCGTTCGTCCTCCCCACCCTCCGGTGTCTGTTATGTTTTTAGCATTTTCTTTTTGGAGGCAGTCAGTCCTACCTTTCCTTTTTCTCATCCTTCAGGATAATGGAGAATGAAGATAATTCAGTGATTTACAAAAAAAAAAAAAAGCAAAGGAAAGAAAATACAGGTGACCGTCCACTAAGCGAGGATAAACAGCCGCTATGTTTTAAAAGTCGTTCTGCCCGCCTCACAGAGGAAAGCTGCCAATAAGAATGCACACCATTAATTCAGCTTTGTAGGAAGGGACATGGCACCTTGGCAACTGGGTCTATGTGGCAGGCAAACTTGCGCATGCGCCGTATCATTTCTGTGATAATACTATCATTCAGAGCTGAAACAATAGCATTATCAGCTCTGAACGATAGTATTATCATATATATTATGGTATATGGAAACTCAGTATCCTGACGCTCAGGATACCAAGTCCCAGATGCCTGAAATCCATACACCCAACAGTACCTCTTGCCCGATGTAATGTCTGGCAACATGGCAACATATGCTGACTGTTACAATGCGGGGGACTGTGCCCCCGCACCTCCCATGTGGGGGGGCTTCATCCTCCCCAGTAACTAAAATAACTAACTCTGAGGGGGAGCGGACCCTGAAGTAAAAAACTATTAGTTGGGGGGGGGGTGTGGCCAGGCCAGAACCCAGGTCCAATGGTGCATACTAGCAGAGCTGCCTGTGCTTTAGCCCTTCACGCCACAGGGGCAGCTCAGCCAGCTTCTGCATCCAACTGTGTTTTCAGGGGTAAGGTAGCAACCCATCACATTCGCTACCTTACCCCCTCCTGTAACACCGTCAGGCATGTATACATCGGAATGATCTGTGTTGGGACACTGCACCTGTCAGGCAATACTGCCCGGGCAGGTGAATGTCAGGATAGTGAGCCACAGGAACCCGTAAGAGCACTTTATTATCAGCTACAAACAATAGTATTATGACTTCAGGGATGACACTATTATGGAAATGGCACTGATGTATTACAGGATTTTTTTTTTATAAAATAGGATACAGTAGTGTTATTTTGGATATCCAGATATTACAAATGGTTTGTATGGCTCCTAACTGTAGTCTGGTATTTTAAGTTTGCTCAGACAGCTAATTGGTACATCCATACACAATCTCCACATCTCTCCACACCCAAACTGCCACAATTAAAACTTTTATTTTGTTATTGAAACTTACAATATTGCCTGCTCATGTTATGGCTCCCATTATTTTGATTATAGTGAGGGAGCACTGTATAAAAATAGAATTTGAAAGTCTAATGTCTCCTCACTCTGTACCAACATCCCCTTAATAAAGTAAATTAGTTTAGACACTCTCTCCTTGTGCCACTGGTATGTTTAAATTTGTTATGAAAGTGATGCAAGTCACACAAGATATTCTTTTCCCTTCTAATTTCTTTCTTTTACATTCTGGATGACATCTTTGTGAGTTTACTATTCTTTCTCTGAAAATTAAAAAGGATACTCAAGTGGTTAAGTATTCATCTGCTTTACCTTTATCAATTATATACAAAATAACCAAATACTTATATGAACAGTTAGAAAATATTTATTTGAAAATGTTTATTTCATTTAATAAGATGTTGCTGAGTTGAAGGTGTTTGTGATGTTTAATTTAGCTAATACACTGTATTTATCTAATGTATTAGCACAAATTGTATAAAAAGAATCACTTTACCTCTTAATAAAACATTTTATTGGTCAAAATAAATAATGGGATATGGTCCATCCGCTTCACTTTGGCTCATGGAACTCACCAGGGGTGCCCTCTCCCCCCACCACCACTGTTTGCCCTTATAACTGAGCCATTGGCTTTGGCAGTCCATAATAACATGAATATTGCAGGTGTTCGGGGTATAGATGGTGAGCACAAGGTATTATTATATGCGGCTGACACTTGCTTCTACCTATGTAACCCAGCCAAATCAGTCCCAGAGCTATGTAGAGTATTAGAAAGCTATAGGGAGATGTCAGGGTATAAGGTGAACTATGGTAAGTCTGAGGCTGTGATACTGAGTGGCTCCCCTCCCAGAGATTTCATAGAAAGCTTTCCCTTCACTTGGGTCAAAGCAAACATGGTTCACTATTTAGGTATCAAATGTACTGCAGCCTTGTCTCAACTTTATAGTCTAAATTATGAGCCGCTCCTCAGAGATGTCTCATCAGATTTGTAGAGATGGGCTCATCCCCCCCGGTTGGCAGAATTAACGTTCTGAAAATGAACATGTTGTCTGTTTTTTTTTCATTTTTGTTCCAGACCCTCCCAGTTCATGTTCCAGGATGATCTGGGCACAAACTAAATGGGACACTTCTGAAGTTTTTGTGGGGCAATGGAAGTTGTGGGGTATCCCTGAGATTGCTGGAACAACATTGGGATAAGGGTGGCATGGGGCATCCCAATATCTGGGATTACTACCTAGCAGGCCAGCTGCTTCCTCTAGTGATCTGGGTCAAACGTCAGGAGGACTCACCTTGGTATGGCCTACAGAATTTACCTTCCCTGTCAGCCCCATTATATGCCCTCCCATTTATTTGCCTCTCAGCCATTAGATGGGCTGCCCAGTCAGAAGGGAGGTTGGTCCGTCTGGCTGTAGCCCAGAGGCAGTCCCTCACAATTAGCACAGCCCTTAGTTCAGCTGTGAACCAGGGGCAGGAAATCTTCCATGTTCTGTGTTATAGCATAGGGGCATGTCTGTTGATGATGGCAATTAGAACGTTGTTGGACTCCTGATTCCACAGGTCCGCTTACCATCATTATTGGTGACCCTGATTTTTCTCCCCCAAGGCTGGACCCAGGTTTCAGGAGATGGAACCAAATCTCACTCACACATTATAAACAATTGATTCAGGGGCAACCTTTTATTACATTTGAGATCCTGAAAAACACATTCAACCTCCCAAATATGGATTTTTTTCTGGTTCCTTCAAATAAGACATTATACACTTTTGACGATTGGATTAACAAATATCACTCGTGCCCCGACTCCCCTGAAGGATTTTCTGTAGTGGGCAGCCCATCTGAGAGTGAGGGGGAGATGGATTTTCCAGCTACATTGCTTGTTGCTGGACTCCTGTGTTAACTTGCTTGGATGTTTGCCCTGCTGAAATCTATTCTAAATCCATCAGCCTCTAATTCTGTCCTAACTTAATACGCTAACACTGAGACTTGGTGCTCTCTCTCTGTGCCTTGCTAGGTGTCACATTCACAATACCATGCAATGGCACTCTCACCTACTACTCATGCTCTCGCTCCCCACCCTACTTCTTCTTTGCTCCTTACCATCTCACAATATCACCCCTCCTCATCCTGCCTCAGCCAAGTTTGCAGAGATCCTTCCCTTTAACTTCAAAATTATTACAACAATTTCTCCGCTAGGTCCTCACCCCTGCCCCCTGTTTCAGTCTCAAACTCAGCATTAAACACCCTCTGGGATCCTCCTATGACACTACTGGTGATGCTTTTTACTGCTTCACATCCACATCCCACTTCAAGCTTCATTGGACTTCTAGGCCTTATATCCTTCCTTTCTCCACTATACTGGTATACACGTACCCCTAAACTACTCATCATACAGGTGCTCAAATCCCAGCAAAATTAAATTGCTTTGTAGGTGGGTCAAATACTTAACCTTTCTGCTGCTTATCTGTACAGGTCATGTCAAATTAAATCCTGGCCCACCACAACCACTAGTTGCACCTACTGACTTCGCAACCACTAAAGGTCTGAAGTGCCTGCATCTTAATGTATGCAGCTTACTGAAAAAAACTAGACCTTGTTGAGGCATGGATCTCCCACATGGACCCCCCAGATAGTTTAGTACTAACAGAAACTTGGCTGAAAAAATCCACTCCTGACACTGTTATCCTTCACATCCTACAATCTTTTCCGTAGTGACAGAGCAACCAGGGAAGGGGGCGTGGCAATTTACATCGAGGATAAGTTTACTGTTTCCAACATTGCTCCTGCCAGTATGCCAAAGGAGTCTGAAGCTCTGATGCTAAACCTTTCTTTATCACCCATTGAAACTTTGACAATAATAGGTTGTTACAGGCCACCCTCTGGGGGCCTTGATCTCCTAAGTTACTTACGAGATATTGCCGACAAAAGACAGAATAAGATCATTGTATTTGATGATTTAAATCTCGACTGGCTAAAAACTTGCAACAAAAGCTCACAACTTAAAGATGACGACACCAATTTTACTCAATTGATATCAGACATTACTCAACCCAATCATAAAATCCCCTCAAATGGGTCACTGATTGACCTAATTATTACTAACAGACCCCATAAGATGACCCACACTGTTGTTTTCCACAATGATGTTAGCGATCATTGCACCGTGGCCTGTGTTAGAGGACAACCTACACTCAAGCCAACCAATAGGTTTTCTTTGAAAAGGAGTTTCCACAAATTCGATATCTCAAACTACCTGTCTGACCTCAGAAATATAAATTGGACTGATTTCTACCTGGCATCCAGCATCAATGGTACGGTTTCATTTTTCAACAATGTTCTAATTACCATCATCAACAGACATGCCCCTATGCTATAACGAAGAACATGGAAGATTTCCTGCCCCTGGTTCACAGCTGAACTAAGGGCTGTGCTAATTGTGAGGGACTGCCTCTGGGCTACAGCCAGACGGACCAACCTCCCTTCTGACTGGGCAGCTTTTATAGCCTGTTGTAACAATTGCACCAAGAGGATCTGGGACACAAAGGCACATTTTTACCTATCTGCCTTTGATACTGCTAAGGGTAATTCCAGCATGTTCTGGCATATCATTAAGTCAGTGGAAGGCAATAAACTGAGATCCCCGTTACCCAGTATGATCTCCTACAAGGGCACTACTCTCTCTGATAAATCTGATATCCTACTCTGTTTTAATGAGCACTTCTCTACTGTGGGTCTTGCATTCAACTCCTCCAAAGCCACCTCTCTTGTCCCCAGTGTGCCCATACATTCCCCAACACCTCCCATTACCGTCTTCGCCTTCACCCCATTCCAGTACACAGAGGTAGAAGATCTTCTACTCCACCTAAATGTTAGCAAAGGTGCTGGTGCTGATGGAATAGAACTGTTTTTCCTCAAAGTCGGTCTCCAGTACCTTACGGTCCCCATCTTACACATCTTCAACCTTTCCATTAGATCTGGTACTGTACCTGGGGCATGGAAAATAGCCCAGGTACTCCCGCTATTTAAATCAGGTGACCCTATGGACCTGAATTACTACCAGCCTATTTACATTCTGCCTGTGCTCGCTAAGCTCCTTGAGAAGTTAGTAAATGCTCAAATTAGAAACTATCTCGACAAATCAAACCTAATAAATCCAGCCCAATCTGGATTTTGTCCTTCCCATAGCAATGTTTCAGCTCTAGCCTCAGTTACAAATGATTGGCTCCTTGCCATGGACAGGAAACAAGTCACAGGGGCTGTCTTCCTGGATCTCAGCAAAGCATTCGACATAGTCGATCATGCTTTTCTCCTTGACACGCTAAACTGGCATAGTATCTCTGGCACTATGCTGGCATGGTTCAACAGTTAATCGTCAGCTAGACTTCAACAAGTTAAGTCAGATGGCTCCCTCTCTCAGTTTCTTCCGCTCAGGAGATGGGTACATCAAGGCTCAATCCTTGGACCTCTTCTATTTATGTTATATATCAACACCATTGAAATAAGTATCAGCAAAGCAAAATTACACCTATTTGCGGATGATACAGTGATATACATATCCAGACCCTCGGTTGACGAAGCCTGCATGGAGCTCCAGCCAGAATTTGATCTCCTCCAGCACAACCTTGCATGATCAAAAGTGCTCTTAAATGCTAAAAAGACAAAAGTGACGTTCTACTATTCCAACCACTTGCCCTCCGTCCCAATCATGCTCACTTCCTTGCCCCCCAATCAAGACCCTCCTTGGTGATGATCTTGAGTTAGTCAACAAATTTAAATATCTAGGCTGTGAACTAGATCAATACCCAATGTCTGCAGCTCACATTGACTCCCTTGCAAAGAAATTATGTCAAAGAACTGGTTTCTTTTATAGGAATAAATCTCTGTTCAACTCTGAAGCCAGACTGCGCCTGGTCCAAACAACTTTTATACCACTTATCGACTATGCTGACTTTCTATATGGCAGATGCTCTGTGACAGAAAAGGGGACCAGAACCATGTATTCTTTTGATTAAGTTATTCTTTTTGAATATGCACCTTCTTCAGACAAGATGGTTGCCAGATCACATGAGCAAGTATATATGGCAGTAAAGCAATAAACCTATAAACTCAGTGGGGTATGCTTCCGGGAGATATTCCCATGTTGAACGAAAGGAACCAGGTGGACATCCATTATGGTAGCAAGGAGGTGCTGAAGGGTGGGGGGGACATGTGCACACACACTCTCAAAGAGGGCTGGGCAACATGGGCCTGTCACTAAGAGTGAGTAGGACCCTCCCCACTTGGAGCAAGGCACTATATTGAGGGGCTTATATCCAGTTCCCTCTCTTGGACTGAAACACCTGAAGACCAGAGCCCCTGCCATTACAAAAACTAGCTGAGGTAAGATAGCACAGTGAGGGAAAAGTGCTTCTTTAGCCAGGGCAGGTGAAGGATTTGTAGGGGAGGATAACTTAGACTTCTGCTGTACAATACGTATCTGTTTAATGTGATTTTATTTTTCTGCTTCGAAGTAAATGTGCAACCCTTTTGTTTCCTGTAAATACAACCTGTTGTAAATACTTGTAGTATTCTAGTAAATGGTCTATTTTTATAGAATCAGTGACTGCTTCTGTGTTATTTAACAGGGTAATTCTATTTCTGCTGGACTTTGTTGCAGTCCGTCTCTGAGAGAGCACTCTACCTACAGTTATTGTGTTGACCTTCCTGACCTGGTGCAAATGGGGAAGTCAGAAACAGGCCTCCTGGGCCCTGTTGGTAGACAACACAGGCGGTGGCAGTAAAATGGAAGTCCCTGGTGAGGGACTTGTATCACATGCTCTGATGCCCTGCTACACCAATTGGACACTCTCTATCACAGGGCGATACATTTTGTTTCTAATGCCCACCATTGTACACATTATTGTGAGCTTTATGCCTCCCTTGGGTGGACCTACCTAGTCACCAGATATCCCATCCACTCTATTACCTGGCTCTACAATGCCCTGCTTTCAACCCCCCCCCCACATTTCCAACCTCTTTCAATGGTCTGTCTGCCCCAACCCCTTGCACAGTAACTCCTTCTTTATGCTAGACATTCCCAAACTACCGCACCCAGTTTGGAGTTATAGCTATAAGCCTTGCCCTCCTGACTGCTTGCAATAAAGTATAATTCAGACTCAAACTGCAAAGCCTGATCTCCCTAAATAGCTTCAAAAGACTTGACTATGACAATCTATGGGACTTCTGTGACTGTGGCTAATTAAGGGCCTACTGTCCTACCAGTATGTAGCTATGATCACTCTGTTCGCCAGTCCCCTCACCCCTTCCCTCACCCCTTTCTGTCTACTCCTTATATTTCCACTATCTCATTTTCCTCTCCTCCTCTCCCTCTCCCTGCTACCTTACCCTCGCCACCCTACCCCAAGTCTGTATCTTACACTATCACTCCTCCCCAGTCCCTTCCCCTTCCCCCTCTACCAGTTATCTATCCTTTATATCTTCTATCTCTCTATCTCCTCTCCCTGCCCCCTTATAGTGCCCTTGTCCTAGCCATCCTAGCCATCCTACTACCCTCAGTTCTCGCACCTCCTCCTCCTCCCCCTTGTTGTCTGCCCTCTCTTATCCTCTTACCGTATCCTAAACTATGGCTACACCCAGACTGCGCTTACTATCTTTGCTGCTGTTGGAGTCTCTACTGCTTTTACAAGGTGCTGCCTTGTTACCCAGTGTTCGGCATGCATTTATCTCCAAGCCTTAGCGTGCTTCTGTAAATAGGTGTAAATAATATAATTATTTTTTATCCTAGTTATTCATCTGCATACTGTTTAGTGTATTTATTAAATATATCTGCATATACTGTGCTTGTTGTTAATCAGAACTTCCTTGTAAATCTCCTTGCTCAACTGAGTTTTTTCCTGCCAATAAATTTGAACTTGAACCCCTCTTCAGTCCTTAGGACCCAATGGGAGCAGAAGCTGGGACAGGCTCTTATCTGAACAAAGTTGGGAGTCACTCTGGACAGGGTGACGGGTGTCAGCCTCTATGTCCTGGAGAGAATTTCATTGGAATCTTGGAGCCCATTTTTTTCATGTTCCCATTATATTACAACATTTTGGGTCTCATGCTAGCCCCTTGTGCCAGAGGAATTGTTGCCATCTTGGCACACAGTCTCATATCTTTTGGTTGTTTCTTGGCATGTCTGACTTCTGGGGTGATAATAGAAAGGTGTTGGATAAGATGTAGGGTAGGCCCTTGCCCCATACCTTCCTTATGATGATTTTTAGGGCACCTCCAAAGGAAATCATCTATAGACGAGAGAAGAGGTTTTACGCTTTGTTGTATCTCTTAGCAAGTGAATGCATAACAGCCAATTGGCTCTCTGCCACCCCTCCAACATTAGTAAAATAGAAGTCCCTGATAAAT
Organism: Neoceratodus forsteri; assembly: GCA_016271365.2. NCBI lineage: Eukaryota > Metazoa > Chordata > Ceratodontiformes > Ceratodontidae > Neoceratodus > Neoceratodus forsteri. The sequence continues at coordinate 1,414,535,538 of CM057456.1, read as the reverse complement.
CAAACTCAAACTATAAGGCATATTATGTTCCAGCTTCACCTCACTCTAGACCAACATCTCTAGATAAGATGGAACCATCTGTGGATGGACTAAAACTTAAACTTGGACAGGGGAGAGGGGTGAAGCTCACCTAATACCTGTGGTAATTGCAGCCCTCAGCACAAATTGTACTGTGCACAGTTTTGGGTCGGTTTCTTCTAGACCACTCTAGTAGTCCTTGGGAAGACTATCGGTTATTTCCCCTTGATCCTACCCTGGCTGCACTCTATGTTCTATTTTGTTTCTCCCCGATTGTTTGTTGGGGAGCAATTGCTCTGTCTGAGTTAATTTATCAGATGTTAGCTGTTTTTAAGCTGTTGATACATGATATGTAATGCTGCATCTCAACTAGTGGCTACTACTAGTTGTTGTAGAATATGAAGTTTATAATTGTTGCTATATATATATATATTTGCAAAAAATGTTGTATCTCTAGCTGTGGTTTAGTAAGAATGGTTGGATAAAATACAGTTAATCTGCCTCCAGATACATTCTATCATTATTCTGGACTTTCTCTTCTCATATGGTATTACTACATATACAGTAGTATATGCCAGCAAGCTAGAAGGTAGACATTAAGTGGAGATTGGACTGATTGATTGATATATGGTTTTAGAGTTTTATCTTGCTGAGATGTATGTCATTGTGACATTATTCTTTGTATCTTATTCATTTTGAATAAAGATTGAGTTACAAAAAAAGTTCTTTGGGAGTTTTCCTTGTACCTCCAGTGCCAATGTATAGGATATATAAACCACAGTGTCATCTGCATATAAGTGATAAAATGCATCACCTACACTTGCTCCCAGCACCTTTAAATAAATTAAAAAAAGAACAGCTTGAGGACCAAGCCGTGGGGAACACCCCTAGATATTATTAATGGGGATGATTCAGATCCTTTTAACGTAGTTGTCTGATGTCTCTGGTTCAGATAGGAGAGGAATTCATTTAAGACTTCTCTATTCAACCTTACTCCAGCCTAAACATCAACATTTGGTGGTCAACCATGTCAACGGCCTTGCAGAGATCAACAAAAATGGCCCTGGCAAGTTGTCCGGAGTCCATTGTATGTAGACATTGTCCAAGACCCTCAGCACAGAAGTCACCATGCAGTGGTGTTTACAAAACCTGAACTGGAATGTATCAAAATAAGTCAGTACTTCTCTAAGTGGCACCTTAGTTGTTTAGCTATCAGTCTTTCCAACGATTTGGAAACCAGCAAAAGGAGAGAGATGGAATGACAGTTTGTTATCTGGCCAGGTTCGCCTCCCCTCCCCTCCTTAAAGATCAGGAGGACCCTGGCTAGCTTACAAGCTTCAGGAAGTACTCAAGAAAAAAAGTGAGCAGTTGAATAAATACGTGGCTCAGCTAAGTGAAAAGCAGAGTATATCAATAGGGAAAGAGTCAGTCCATCTGGACCACAACTTTTTTTTTTTTTTTAAGTTCGGTAAGAGTTCCAAGACTGCATGCAATTTTAGCTCATCAAACAAAATGGAGGTATCACCCCCCAATGGCCCCAGAATACCATGGGTTTTGCAGGTTCTGGACCAGGTGTCCAAAATAGTTTTCATATTCAATAAAAAAGTGTTACTTGTAAATGCAAGGGGAGCCTCCTGGTCTATATTACTAACATTCATTTGACTTTGTATACTTGATATAGATTTTGTCTTCCCATTTAAATCCTTAACAATAGACCAGAATTTTTCAGGGTCCCCTGCAGCTTCTGACATTTTATCCCTGAAAAAGGAATCCTTAGCATTTCTAATACTTTAGAGACAAGAATCAGCTTGTGGACAGGTACACATGAGTCTGAGGTGCCGGGGCAGGTCAGTCAGACTAAAAACCAAAAAAACAAAGTTGAAACAGCAAGGAGCCCTGCACTCCCTCAAGGATCAGGCACATGCCACCAAATTACAAAATTGAAAAAAAGTTTTATTATTAGGCAAAATAACAAAAGCGTGTTGGTGAACATTTAAAAGCTGGCAGCATAACACCAGTCACCCCAATACCTGCCACATGACTTCTTGTAAATATCCTGATCTTCTGCCAAGTTAGAAATGTGGGCAACTTTCCAAACTTTGTTTTTACTTTGTTTTAATTTAGTTAAGTAGGGTGATTACCCGGGACAGAATTGTTTCTAATCTTTCCATTTTCAAAGGTAAGGACTTACCATAAACTGCCATTGATTCTGATACAAAGTATGCCCACCCCCTCATCTATGTCCAGAATTAATTTTACCTTTCCAAATTTAGCATTTCTAAGTCTGAAATCAAAGCCAAATAACTGAACTTTTTAAATGACCAAAAGCTAATATAATTACCCGAGCCAGTTACACTATTCCTGCCTGTTATACAATAAACCCAGTTGTGATCACGTTAATGTTGGTGATATCTGAAGTTAACTGTTCCAGCTCCAGTTTTAAGTGTGAACTGCACTGAACCTGCGTGTCATTTTTCCCATTAGAAGCTGCTTTTTGTGTTTGATGCACTTGAGCACCAAACACTTTGGGACAATAACAGGAAATGAAAGGTGTGTCACTGCCACCCAATGCAACAGACGCTTTACTGGGTGCCTCCCACAGCCACCAATCAATGGGGAAGCTGCCGATGACAGCAGCTTCAAAGACAGTCAAGGAGTTAGAAGAAATCTGCCGCTGCAATCATGAACAGTTTCATCATTGCAGTGGTGCCTCCCCCCTCCTTCGCAACCAGGTTGGCTCCTGCCCACCGAGCACTCTGTCCCCGGGCCTTGCTCCATGAGGAACTTGTTTGCTCAGTGTGCCTTTCCCAGTGAAACATTTCAATAAAGAAATGAGCGGGTGGCAGCTCCTGTCACCCACCACACACTCCACAGAAAGCCAACATCAGGGTGCCCAATCCCCAACTCGGCATGTATCCCCCCTACCCATTGATGTGGTGCACTAGGAGCCCACTCCAGTGTATCAAAGTAACTGTTTATTTGTTTCTGACACAGGGATGCCCACTCCCGGTGTCAGATGTGCCTTCCCCTCCAAAACCCATCAGTAATATTTGTCTACAATGGGGTGCCCAATACTCATGTTGGCATGCCACACACACACACACACACACACACACACACACACACACATATGCACACACTATTGTGGCATACTGGGAGCCCACCTCAGTGTGTCTAAATGTTTGGGTTTTTTTTGCCAACATCGGGGTGCCCAATCCCCAGTGTGCCTAAATGTATATTTTATTTAACCTGTAAAATAAAGAAAACGGTCCCCTAAAGTCTTCCCCATAAAAGAAAAATGGTCCACCGTCATATCCTTGACCCTCCCCATCCCCACCTCCCAATAAGACCCACCTCCCCACACTCTCTTCACCCCATACTTACCTCTGGAGGTCAGGAGCAGTGATCTTCTGTGGAGCAGGACACATCTTCACTCTTCAAAGGCGACTGGCAAACTGAAGATTTCAAGGTAAGCTGTATAATGGGAGCCAATGGGGTGTTTCAACTTAGGTTGCTACCTCAGCCATTTTTAGGTATTTTGGCCCCCAATTTTCAACATGGGGTTCTTGGGACCACACCTCATGGACATGTCACTGTCATTTCATTACTCGGTCCAGAAAGGTGATTTTGCAGTTGCTGCATGGAATCACCTTTTGGGACTGATTAACAAAACTACAGTGCCACTGTTCATGAGGGGAGGTCCCAAAAAGCTCATGTTACAAGTTTGGTGAAAAATTCCAAAAATGACTTTATGTCTAATGCATTTCCATTTTCTATGCACGCTCAGAATTTCCTTGTTTTTAATATTTTCACCAAATTTTCAACATTGCCATTTTTCACACCTCCTTATGAACAATACAGCTGCCATTTTTCAAATTCTGCCCAAAAAGTATTTTCACCCCTGTGGCGCAGAACGGCACGGTCACAGTGGGAAATCAACTCTCGGGACAGAAGAGGTCCAAAAATGCCCATGTTGAAAATCTGGTGAAAAAATTCCAAAAATGGATTGTGTTACAGGCTTGCGTTGCGCAGTTGTTTCATACGCTCGTAACTTTGCCAATTTTTCATATTTTTTACACTCCAGATTTTCAATATTGCAATTTTTTTACACCTTCTCATGGACAGTACCGCTGTAATTTTTTCACTGTGGCACTGAATGGCGCGGCCTCTGTGCAAAATCACCTTTCGGGATTGAGTAACGAAATGAAAGTGCCACTGTTTATGAGGTGGGGTCCCAAAAAGCCCATGTTGAAAATTTGGAGCCAAAATACTAACAAACACCTGGGGCATTAGGGTTTTAAACCATTATGGACCCCCCCACCCTGTAGAGACTGACAGGCATCAGAGGTGTGACTTGGAATCGTCAGCCATAATGCTCATGAAATTCCACCCCCATCCTGCAGCCAATGGCAGGCATCTAGGTGCATCTTGGGGTCTTCGGCCTTAATGTTCACCCCATTCTCCTATGCTGCACCCATCTCAGCTTATTTCCTTATGGAATGGGGTGAGTGTAATGGCCAAAGACCCCAAGGCACACCATGATGCCTGTCAGTGTTTGCAGGGTGGGGTGAGGTGAAATGGCATAATCATTATAACCAACAACTCAAAGACACCCCCCCCATGCCTGTCAGTCTCCGCAGGGTGGGGGTGGGGATTGGCATTAGGATTGGAAACCCTAATGCCTCAGTAAGGAATTAAATCAGGAAGGGGCAGTGGACATCACTTACCTTAATTTCAGGAAAGCCTTCGACACTGACTAACATAGAAGGCTAATTAACAAGATGGGTAGTCTGGCACAGGGCACAAAACATTCAAGTACCTCAAGGACATAAACAAAGTGCAGGAGCAGACATCTTCCAAAGCATTTAATGTTCAGCATTGACAAATGCTTGTTAAATACTGGTTCCGATTCTTTTCTTATTCTCTCTATAATGGCCTATTTGTAACCTCAGTGGGTGTTTCTGATTTACACTGTACTGTATGCCGTAGTTTATGTCCCTCTCAACCACAAAGTTTTATGGCAGAACATGGATACTGTACATTGTGCCAACAATGGAAGAGCTAAGGAAGGGACATAAACTACATCATACAGTTCTAAAATTGCACTCAACACCAGAGTTTAAATCATAAACACCCACTAGGATAACTAAAAAGTGTGTGGAGATGGAACAGTAACAGAAATTCAACCAGTATTTAAAAATCTGTTTCTAAATAGAAAAATGACTTATGCAGTGCAGTTCTCCTTTAAGGTGATTGTTCTATATGCTTGGATTTATCTGGGTCCAGCCAATCCATATTAAAATCACCAGTTAGTAGCAATTCATGGATGGGAGTAAAAGGTAATAGTGCATCAGCTAGGCCTAGCAAACCCAAAATTGAGAGCCTCAGGGGGTCTGTATCCACCAAATAATAAAAAAAGATTTCCCAAACTGAAGTTTAATCTCTGCAACAATGTATTCACAGCAGTTCTTGTTGGTAGCAAGGCACATCCGCGGTTGACAATACCACGAGGGCGGAAACAGCGTGGACAACACTGCGCAAGTCAACACCACACCACAGAATACCGCCCGACAACAAAAAAAAACAGGTAACTTTACACATTTCACTGGAGTGGTGGTCCATGGTGGCATGGTGTTGTATTACTAAATCTACACTCACCACTGATCCTCGCCCATTTTCACTGAACGCGGTGTTGACTTCTGCGGGGTTGTCCATGCTGTTCTGATTGCGTGGTAATTCATGCGACGACTTGACGGGGAGCCTTTTTTGTCAACCCCTAGTTGTACCTATCTTAGACAGAATGTATATCTTTTTTCAGTTGATGCTTTTTATTTGAGTTTCAGTTTGCGTAAATATCTGAGATACATGGTGACAGAGATAAATACAAGCATTGTATGAGCATGTACATACATAAATGAACATCTTCACAGTTTATCAACTACTTAATAACACAACAGAGCTAGTGCAGTACACAAAAACTTTATTAGCATCCAGCATGTGGTGACCAGTGGTGGTGGTGGTGGTGGTGACCAATTACTACCCCTCTTAATGATATAATTCATGTAATGCATTTCAAGTAATAAAAAAATGTATTCCGTACAAAGCATGTGTCAAGAAAGAGCTGACAGGAGTACATCTTACTCTGGGGTTGTAGGGGAGTATCTTGAAGGGTGAACTCTCATGGGGGGCATGGGTGGATCTGTAACCTGGATGGTTGCTGGGAATAAGCAGTCCTCCTGTTCCTGGGGGTCTTGCTCCATGGGGAGGACAGGAAGGAGGCCATGGTTTTATTGTACTTATAGTGAGTGCAGCCAGCAATGTGGGATATTAGAGAGGCAGTATAGTGCAGTGGTTTAAGGCCCTGAGCTGCAAATCTGGAGACCTGGGTTTGAATCCCATAGCCCCCACTTGCATACTGTGTGACCCTGAGCAAGTCATTTAACTTCCCTGTGCTCCCAGGTCGCACCTGTAAACAAGCTTTCAGCTTAGTGTGCTACTCCTGGTTAAACAATTGGAAAAAAAAAAAAACATACATCTGAAGTTGTCTAATTTGTCCAGGAGAGCTCTCCACTGCTCTATTAAAGAGGTTGCTGTGGTAGACCATTTTTGCAATATTAGGCTTTTTGCTTCCACTAAGGCTGCCAGGAGCCAACTTTGATGGTGCTTGGGGATGCTGAGGGCTACTGAGGAAATGCCCAGTAGCCAGAATGTGGGTGTATCTGGTAGCATGCAGCGTAGGGTTTTGGCACAGGAGGTTATGATCTTCTTCCAGTAAGGGACTATGTGGGTGTATGACCATAAGATGTGCAAAAGGTTTCCTCCCACATGTCCACATCTCCAGCAGAAATCTTGGGGGATGAGCTCCATAGATTTAAGCATTGCAGGTCTTCTATGCCACAGGTGCAAAATCGTATTCTGTAATAGGAGTGCTCTGCTGTCTGTACATGCTTTGTCGGCTAGTTTCCAGCTGTCCAACCACTGTGCCTTTTTAATTTAAGTGCACAGCTGAGTTTCCCATTTCTGTCTCGTGGTCTGAGACTGATCTGAGAGCTCCTTGAGAATGTATCTGTAGATTACACCCACCTTTCCTCTTTTCAGACAGAGACAACACTGCACTAGGGAGGGACGGGGGGGGGGATCTGATCTCCTTGGTTTTGTAGGAAATGGGTGGTGGCATTTCTGATTTATAAATATCTCCAAACATCTTGCTGGGGTAAATGGAATTTGGTCTTTTGATTTTGGAAGGTACCTACCTGGGTTCTGCCTTGACTGAGTAGGTCCTCAACTAACCATACCCTTTGCCATGTTGGCCAATGTATGACCTTGTGTTCTATTTGCATTAGGGGATTATTCCATAATGGGCAGAGAGTTGGGCTAGATAGTTGTGCTTTGAGCAGCTTTCCCATCATATGCCATACCTGAATGGAGCGAGAGTGGAAGGTTGCATTCACAGTAATGCTTCACATATAGCTATACCTCCATTGGGGTGTCTCCTATGGCAGCTATTTCCATCCAAAACCAGTGGGGGCCCCAGGGAACAGAGCTGTTAGCAACAGTAGGGTTTGTGCTCCTAGATGTACATAGTGGTACAAAGGAAAAGCAATCTCAGCTTCACTGCACATGCCCAATGTAAATTACAAATCACAAGAACAGTAAACACTGGTACCACGAATCTATGGTGCCGATACATAGTGGTACTCCTGTAGCCATGGAAGTCCCCATCCTGCAACCTCCAAAGTGTGCATAGCTCATTTCCACTGGATCTAGGGGTCTTTTGCTTCCACGAGAAATCTATCACACTCTCCATTTTGGAGAACCACAGTTTTGTGTATTGTGAGTGTAAGGTGGGAGAGGCAGTGCAGGAGTTTGGGTACTGAGATCAGTTTGAGAGTGGCTATTTTCCCAGCTATAGAAAGCTTAAGGAGCTTCCATCTGCCCATTTCAAGTTTCACTTTGGTCAATAATAGAGTGAGGCTGGTCAGGCCCATTTAGAGGGTCCAGCAGGATATGAGTGCTGAGGTAAGTGATTATCTGCAGCATCCACTATATGCCTTTAGCAGTGAAGGGAGCACTGGGACAGGAGTGGTGTAGGGGAATAACTTCATTTTTATGGGTGTTCATCTTCAGACCGGAGATTTTTGGAGAACCAGTGCAAGGTGTCCAGTACAGGGTTGAGGGACTCAGATACATCTCTCATTAGTAGAAGGAGGCACTCCTGCTCCTGAATCCTCTATACCCCTGCTTCCGCTCTTATCTCCCCTCATTCACTGCTATATTATGTCCCTCTTACCTCTCTTCACATTTGATCATGTGCTTCTCTATCCTGCTACTACCCTATATTATTCCGTTTACCTCACCCTTATCAGCTCTACCTTCCTTTATCCTGTTCCCAGACTTAAATGCCATCTAACATTATTTTCCGCCATAATTAACTCACCTCCCTTTGGCTAACTCTGAACATTACTTAATTTTATGCTTTGCTGTGATTATAGCCCTTCATTCAGTTGTTTATTACTACTCTTGTGCCTGTATATATTGCTTCATTTGTATATATTGCTTATGTGCCTTGTACGTAACCTGTTCATTGCTGTTATCTTTTATGCTTTTCTGCCTTAAGTTGTTTTGTAATGCAATTTTACTTATGCTCTGGTTTCATTTTCATAGTTGGATCTTTTGTAAAAGTGTTATTATACACTTATCTTATGCAACATATCTTTGTATGTCTGTACCTCCCTTTGTACCCTCTCCCGGGTTGGCCCTGAAAAAGGGACATTCTGTCTCAGCAGGCTTACCCGATCACCAAAATTCAAATAAATAAATAAGGGGGTTATCTGAGTAGAACATGGTTTTATACTCTTGGGCACCTACTGGAAGTCATGTTATGTCCCTGTGCTGTCTTAGGGCAAATGCTTAGGGCTCTATGTCCAGGACGAAGAAAAGGGGTGAGAGGGGGCATCCCTGTCAGGTTAATTTCCAGAGGGGGAAAGGGTGTGAGAGTGTGGAGCTTGTGAGGACTTTTATGGTAATGGAGTTATAAAGGGACTTAAAGGTGTCACCAAAACCCATGTGTTGGAGCACCTGGAGGATGTAGCCCCACTCCACTGAGTCAAAAGCTTTTTAAAAATCTATAGCAAACAATGCGGCTGGGGTGGGGCTACCTCCCTATTTTGAAAATAAGGTGGCCAGGGACCTCAGGTGATCTGAGCCCAGATGGCCCTTTAGAAATACCACTTAGTGAAGTTTGGTAAACAGGATTCAGACCAATTGGCCAGAACCTTGGTACAGTATTTGCATTAATAAGCAAGACAGAACAGTAATGGGCGAGTTGGTTGGATCCTTATCTTTCTTGGGAAGGACAATTATAGTTGCCTCAATCAGGGTAGGGGGGAGGGGAGGATAGAGGATTACTTGGCCTCTGAGTCAACCCTCATCAAGCTAAGGCACACCACTTTCGAATTAATTTGGAAGAAGTCTATAGACAGCCCATCTCTGTCTGGGGCCTTGTTTTGGTTTAGCTGAGATAGAGCTATTTCCAGCCCAGCTCTGGTACTGACAGGGGGCATCCAGCATGGCTGCTACCTCCAAGTGTAACTTGGGGAGGGTTGTGCCTGCTAGAAAGGCATTAATCTCAGGTATTGTAGGCAGGGTAGGGGAGGCATAGAAGGTTATGTAAAAGGTATGGATTACTTCATTTATTCCCTCAGCTCTGCTGAGCACCTGTCCTATGCTATTCTTTAGGGAGGCTATGTGCCTCTCTGTTTGACACTGGCAGAGGCAGTAGGCTAGTACTCTGCCCTCTCACTCTCCCCCACTCAGTACTTTTGCCGCAGTCAGGTGATGGCTAATTCCACCTTGTGAGTCCGCACTTCATTACAGGGCCATATTAAGGCACAGGCAACATAGGCCTGGGTCTAGAGCCTCCTGCCAGGCAGGGGGCCCCCAGCAATCCCCAAAATCTATCTACTATATACCCTTGTCTCTCTGCCTGAGCAGAACTTTTTGGTAAAGGTTACTAGCTGCTGAGTAATCCGAGCAAGGCAGGGGCTGCACTGCGATTTGACTCTCACCTTCCTAATTAGGTGTGCAATACGGTGGATAGCTTGAGGGGACCACGCACAGGCTGACCTTTAAGGTATAAAGAGGCCCATTTCCTTTGCTTTCTCTCCCACCCTCCCTGGTATCCCGCATGGGGAGGAGTGGCTAGAAAGATCCCTGCCCCACGATTAGTGTTTCTGATAGGGAGACTGACTGGTGTGAATCTTAAAGGGGGGGGCCCCTGAAGTAGTTTGTCCACTACTTGCCTCATCTTGTGCATTTGAGGGGGCCTCTATCATTACTACTGGAAGAATCAGACAGCCAGCAGAGCCTGTCTTTTTGGAGAGCATGTTCCAAGTTCCAGGTGCTTCTGATTAGCACAGGGATGCAATGTGACTTGCCCTGGCCCTGGGTCACATACTGTAGTGTATGCCTCCCAATTTGGGCTCACCTGTGTGGGCTGCGGCCCCAGTCCTGTGCTGATGCCTCTTTGAGGGGCCCTGGCACCTCTGTGGCCTTGCAGTTTTGGTCACAGATGCCGCTGCTGTTCTCGGCCCAGTGGGAGTCTAGGTGGAGCGGGGCCAAGGACCAGGGCAGGACTTCCATGCCTGCGGGCACTGGGAAGGAAGGAAGGAAAGAGGGAAAAGCAGCATGACTTGCAGTTCTGGTGTTCTGGGAAGCCAGGACCGCAAAGTAAATAACCAAAATGGTGGTCACGCTCCCTCTGAGCATACGCGGCCATCCAGGGAAAAAAATAAAAAGGAGCTGTACTCCTATTCTCAGCTCGGCCATGTGGCTGGTAGAACAAAAGCATATCCCCAGCTCCAAGATGAGTAGAGGAGCCAGGGATAGCCACAAATAGTGACCGGAAGACCTCCGGTCATGAGCAGTTATGGGGTAGTCCTGTTAGAGGGCTAAATTAAATAAATTAGGGCCAGACAGCAGAGAGCCCTACAGGGAGACAAAATGGTAGCCCCCTAAAGAACTACAGAATGGGGCTGCTGGGAAAAAAAGAAAGAGCCAGCCCTGATATCACCTGGGGAGCTTCAGACAATGAGAGGGAGGCTGCTCAGGGGGCCATAAGACTGGATTTTGGTGCGAAAAAGGAGATTGTAGTGGAGAGGGGCTGCAGGGTGGCTGTGAGTGGAGAGACTGACTTCATTTTATTAAGTCTGCCTGGCTGTTTGAACCCTGGCTGCCTCAAACTACTAAGCTGAGTGCAGGAGGAACAGTAGCTGTCTTGTGAGTCTAAAGCAGAATAAAGAGAAAAAAGTGTTCTACAGCAGCCCAAGCAGTTGGACAGCAGTTTGAGCTGGAAAAAAAGAGTTGGGCTGTGGACCTTGAATGAATCCCTGCTCCCCTCGGTGCAGAAATTGGTTGGGGAAGTGAACTTTCAGCCTGAAGAGAGACTGTAAGTGTTGAGGCAAGCTGCTGGGACAGTACCAAGCACTGCTTGTGGAACCATCCCCTGAAAGAGGGGCTGTGAGGTGAGAGACTGTGGAAGCCCCACTGCCCAGCGCAGGTCCTGAGGGTGGCTAGCTGTGCATCATAAGGGTTTGAGAAACATAAGCAATCTTGGTTCCTTAGACTGAAGACGATGACACCCCAGGTTGAAGGATGGAACAGGCCTGCCTGAGTAAAACTGTCTATAAAGGCCCGTAGGCGAATTTGGCAAGGCCAGGCAGGCAAAGATCATCACCCCTCGAGTTTGTCCAGTTGTGTTTTTTCCCACCGGTGGTGCACCACCAACACAGAACCTCCACCATACCGTGCAACTCATCTGACTGTGAACCCCCAGTGTGGACTACAAACTGTGAATACCCCAAGACGCAGCTCTGGGGAGTCTTTTAGTTAACTAGCCAGTTAGGATTCTGGGGGCAATCCCTGCACAGCAATCTAGAGACATACAAGTTTGCAAGTCTAAGATTAGAAGTCCGAAGTGTGTTTCATTGTTTATCAGGGGCCCCGACGAAAGACCCCAGGCCTGCATCACTGAGCGGTGAGGTACCCACCGTACAAGGACAATCTGGGTACACCCAGGGGTGGGGAAGAGGGGTTGCTATGGGAAAAGTTATTGACTAACTAAAGTGAGTTGTGGCTGGCATTCTCCTCTTTGTGTTCCCCTTCCCCAAAAAATAAGATTACTGTTTGCATTTTATCCACTGTCACTGTATTATTGAAAGAGTGCTGCTGGGAGTGTGGGGCTATTATGTGAAAACTGGTATTGTGTGGGAAAAAGTATTACCGGGGCAGCGTATTATTTCCTAGGGGTGGTAACCTGTTCTTTATCCACAGGAGCCCTCTGCCATTACCCCAGGTGGAGGCAATGCACCACATTTGTTACCACTGTAGAATCCAAGCCGGCCCCCTCAGAGGTGTGTGCTGAGCTATCCTGAGGGCCCTGGATCAGCCAAGGTGAGTCAAAGGGCTGTTACAGTAGTATGCAGATAGAGCTTGAGGTTCACAAATCCATGTATTCTGAAGCTACATTTTTTACAGGTTCTGAGCTTGGGGCTCTAGCCACTAGGCTATACTGCCTGATGTATTACTTGACTTTTACACTCCTTGACAGGAAGTGAATTATCACTGTTAAATGGAATTCTCCTCTCAGGGAAAATTAGTAGGAGGTTCCTGGTTGAGTTTGTGTCATGGTGATGAGTGTCACAAACTTTTTACATAAAGTTCAAGGGTCTGAGGTACTAGATGCTCTGTGGTGCATTTTGTGTCTTATTCTGAAACTAAATTCCTGACTCATTCAATGCGTATTTGTTTCCCTTTTCCAGGAGTTAAACTGGACAGAAGCCTATAGGAATTCAGTTCCACCTGTCTCAGTCTGTTACTAGTCTTTTCATGCCACATGGCAGTTGAGTGCCTCAGCATGCAAAGTGTTTCTGTTCACTCTTAGCTCTTTCACCACAAGCCTCAACAGGCTCCACTCTCGGTACCTTTTACCCCAGACCATCGGCTGATCACCCCCCAAACATGGCTCATCCCCTCACTGCAGCTTTTACCCCCAGCCATGAATAATCACATGCTTCTCTGTCTCACACAAGTGGTCCTCACAATGCAGCCAGCAGGACCCTGTTAGAGTCTTTAATTGTTTATCATGCAGCAATTACCTGCCAGTGTCCTGAACAAGCTTTTAACTGACACCCATGGCTGATTTTCCCACTCTGCCAATGCCTCATCTTGACTGCCATGCATCTTCTTCTCAGTGACACCCAGACTCCATCGGATACTGTGGCATGCATCTAGGGGCTGCGGCTGCAGTGCATGCCAGTTCAGGGTGACATCGGGAGTCACACTGACTGGCGTCCGATTATGTGGGGGGGGCGCATTGGAAAGTTGGGAAAGTGCGGGGACCATGTGAAAAAATGACTTACTATAGTAATTTTTCTTCCAAGGGAATCTTACTGTATTCTGACAAATGCAGTATGATCTCACCATAGGACTGCCCCAGAGATGAAATGGTTAATAGAACCTATGCAAATAGTGGAATGCTATGCTCAAGCTCGGTTTTCAAACCACTGTCCCTGGTTAATAATAATAATAATCTTTATTTATTGAGCGCAATTCACAATGCACCAAAGCGCTGTACAAAAAATAAAATCATTTAAAATCGGTAAGAAATCTAAACACATAAAAACACTCCAACTCCTCACCTTATCTTAAAACCTATAACAATAGATTAAGATTTAAGTCTCTTACTCCTCAACCATTAAATATTTTCAGCAAAGGCAAGTCTAAAAAGATGCATTTTCAAAGCTATTTTAAAGCTCTCCACTGCCAGGCACTCTCATATCCAACAAGGTAGAGAATTTCACAGGGTAGGGGCAGCAAATGCAAATGCCCGAGCTCCAGACGTTTTCAATCGTACCCTGAGAATCTCCAGCAATCCCTTGATGGCTGAGCAGAGTGGTCGGGACAATAGGGGTTCAGAAGATCTTGCAGATAACTCGGACCCTGTCCATGTAGGGCTTTATAGGTCAGCAAGCCAACCTTGAAGGTGATCCGCCACTGAATTGGCAGCCAGTTCAGTTTGCGCAGCAGAGGTGCAATGTGACTGGATCGAGCTGATCCAGACAACAGCCTGGCCACGGCATTCTGCACCAACTGCAAGCGGTGGATATCAACCCCCAGAAGCCCTAGGTACAGGGAGTTACAGTAGTCAAGGCACAAGGTCACAAAGGCGTGGACCAAAGTTGGAAGGTCACTGGACGGAACAAGGTGCTTAATCTGGGCAATGTTTCTCAGATGGTAAAAAGAGGACTTGACCACAGCTGACACCTGTGAATGAAGTGTCAGCTCATCGTCAAGTATCACCTCCAGATTCTGCACTTGTTCAGAGGTCAGCAACTGGGAACACCCAAGCCAAAGCTCTGAGAGGCATCCCGCCACTAACCCCTCTATCCGGTGACCCAGTTCCACCACCAACACCTCAGTCTTGTCAGAACTGAGTTTTAACCAGCTGGTATTCATCCAGTCTTGGATTTCTGCGAGACACTTGTTAAACACCGACAGCGCACTTTCCTGGTCGGACACAGGTAGAGCTGAGTATCATCTGCACAGCAGTGAAAACTCAGCTCATACCACCTCACAATGTCTCCTAATGGCAGCATATACACCACGAACAACATGGGGGACAGCACAGAGCCCTGCGGGACCCCACATGGCAGAGAGAATGAGTCAGAAAAACAAGTCCCCGATACCACTCTCTGCGATCTGCCACTGAGGAAAGAATGAAACCATCTGAGAACTGTACCAGACAGGCCACAGATGACCCACAGGCACTCAAGCAGCACCACATGATCCACGGTGTCAAAGGCTGATGAGAGGTCAAGAAGCATCAAGATGGAACAGCACTTCTGATCTCTTGCAATCAGGAGATCATTGAGCACCTGAACCACAGCAGTCTCTGTGCTATGCCTCTTACGAAATCCGGACTGGAGAGGATCATAAATATTATGGGTGGTAAGATGGCTCTCCAGCTGCAGTGCAACAACTTTCTCACTAACCTTCCCTGCAAAGGGAAGGTTAGAGACTGGTCTGTAGTTCACAGGACAATCTGGGTCAAGAGAAGATTTCTTGAGAAGGGATGTTACCACCGCCTCCCTCAGGGAGTTAGGGAATTCACCCATCTCAAGTGAACACCAGATTAATTCTGCTAGAACCAGGCCGATGACATCCACACACCCTATTAAAAGGTAGGTAGGGCCCAGATCTAAACTACAGCTGGTTGGCCGCATGGTATCCATGATCTCCAGCTGGTCAAACTCCATCCAACAGAACCGAATGGTAGCAACCTCACACCGACCACCACCACCCCCCATAAAGCGCGCCAAGCAAACCTCCAATCTGATGTCGGCAACCTTATCAGCAAAGAAGCGAGCAAACTCCTCACACTTAACTTGAGAAAATGCTCTCCGAACTTGCAGACAGGCTGGACTGCACAGTCTGTCTACAGTTCAAAAAAGCTGAGCTGGTCTGTTCTGTGCTGCAGCAATCTCCCTGGACAGGAATTCTGCCTTTTTATGGGAGATTGCTAACTGATAGTCTCTATAATACTACATCAGTCTAAGTCTGTCGGCATTCAGCCCAGACTTACACCAAACATGCTCTAGCCTTCGTCCAACTCATGTCAGCTCCCTCAGGGTCCCATCAAACCAAGGGGACCGAGGGCGAAGAGGGAAGGGACATACACAGACAGGAGCCAGGGTATCCAGAGCCCCCGTCACTGCTCGATTATAAGCCCGAAGCAGGTTCTCTGGATCCTCGCTTGCACCCGGCATTCCCGATAGAGCTACTGTAACACCACCAAAAGGCCTTCTGGAGTCACTCCCCACAAAGGGCAGTATCAGACCATCTCCACAGGGGCAGGCCTATAAGGGGGAGCCAAGAAACTGAACCTTATGATGTGGTGATCCAACCATCCAACCGGTTCCACCACCAGGTTAGAGATCTCCATCCCCAGGAGGAAAACCAGATCCAATGAGTGACCATAATTGTGAGTTGCAGACGTAATTACCGGTGTGAAGCCCAACAAATTCATAAGTCGGAGGAAGTCCTGATCAAATTGCAAAAGTTCATCGTCAATACAGGTGTTAAAGTCCCCCAGTACCATCAGCCTGGGAGACTCCAACACCATATCGACAACGAAGTTCGCAACTTCCTGGAGGAACAATTTCTCGCCTTTGGGTGGACGGTAGATGAGAATGATCCTGCACCCCACAACTGTGACTAGGGTACACTTAAAGGACCTGATATCCTCAACTGGTACATCAACAAGGCCCAATTATGATTTAAAACAAATTGCTACACCCCTGCCCCTGTGACCAGACTCCTCATGGTGTATCACAGAGAAACCAGCCGGAATCGCTGCCTCCAAAACAGGACCAGCATTATCATCCAGCCAGGTCTTGGTGATGCAAGCCAGATCAGATGACTCAACAAGGTTAGCTAGAATAGCCATCTTGTTTTTAATTGATCTGGCATTGCACAACACCGTGTGGGTCAGATGGGATCCCGGGGCAGGCAGAGTTACCGGCCCACTAACCGTGGAGCCCTTGGGTATGGGCACCAGACAAGGAGGACCTCATTCAGGATTCCATTTCACCCCAGGGCATCTCCTGGTCCCTGCTACCCCAATCCGGCCACTCAGCTCACTCCCCCCACCCCAAGGTCCAGGTCCCCCACCCCTTCTCCTTCTTCCCACTATCTCCAGAGCCCTACAGAGACCATAAACTGCCACGGGCAGTGGAGGACAGTTAAAAGCTCAGAGGGGGAGTAGCACCTGGTAGGGAGAGCAGCCTTTAAACACATACTTAATAAAATCAGAACACAGCTCCCTGATCAATTAAAAAAACAAAATTCTAACCCCCCCTAACTAATTAACATACAA
Source organism: Neoceratodus forsteri (assembly GCA_016271365.2). NCBI lineage: Eukaryota > Metazoa > Chordata > Ceratodontiformes > Ceratodontidae > Neoceratodus > Neoceratodus forsteri. Next base: position 1,414,518,587 of record CM057456.1, on the reverse strand, counting down.
CACCCACAATAACTACAACATAAAATATGAATCACTCCCCACCCTATCCTAACCCCAACGTAAATAACCCCAAATTATATTAACTAATAATTCTTCCTCCCCACCTGTAACAAATGTATATAAATATAAATGAGGCTGAATTCCAATAGTGAACCGGCAGAAAAGAGCTTCCCTCGGGCTCTCACCCCAGCAAGCAAAGTCTTTTTACGTGTCCAATGAAGTTCAGTAAAATCGAAATCAGTCAGTGCTCATTTATATAGAGTATACACAAACTTAATTGAAGGTCCTCTCACAGCCTTCCTCCAAAGAAAATAAAGCAGAAATAGGTAATCAGAACACCACTGCTCCAAGTAAAACTTCATCCACAGTCAGCCCTATATTAGTGCATACCAGGTTCGCATCCCCAAAGTCAGATGTTACCATAAAATCAGGGTAAGGAAAAAGAGTCCCCATAATCACACGCGCTGAGCACCACAGCCCTCTGGCTACTATCACTCAGCACCCCTCCAGGGAAGCATCCAACCCGAACCCCAGTCCCGGTAAACTATTTGGATCTTGCCACCTTCAACTTGCTGACACAGCCAGAGCACTTCCTGCAACCATCAGATTCTTATGAAGCATGCATAAGCTAAAACAAACTAACTAAACTATTCTAATATAACAAATCAACACCCTCTTAAGGCCAACACCCCTTTCAAACAGCAAGGCATCTCTAAGACTCAAGTCACAGATGCCAAAGAAAATAACAGTTACGCAAACAGGTTAGCCATAGGATATGGACAGCTAACAAGCAGTGCCCCTTAGGTTCTAATAGGGGAGGAAGGGTGGGAGCTCAGAATACAGTAAGATTCCCTTGGAAGAAACAAGATTACTATGGTAAGTAATTTTTTCTTCAAGCCCCAGGAAATCTTACTGTATTCTGACAAATGCAAACTACATAAGCAGTACCTTTGGAGGTGGGCAGAGAACCTTTTTAGGGAACAGGCTCTGCAGTACTGCTGTGCCAACAAACCTGGCATCACTTCTAGCTTGGGTATCCAAGCAGTAGTGCTTTGTGAATGTATGAACAGTTTTGTCAGGTAGCTACTTTGCAGATTTCTAGCAGAGGAATGTCTCTTGAAGCCGCTATGGAAGCAGCTGTTCCTCTAGTAGAGTGGGTCCTGAGACCCATTGGAGGCTATTTACCCACTTTGTCATAGCAAAACTGGATACAGGCCACAATTCGCCTGGCAATGGACCTTTTTGTAGCTGGTTTACCTTTCCCCACTTCTCCGTAGGTCAAGAAGAGTTGTGTACTGTCCCCTTGTGACCCTTTGTGTGGTCCAGGTAGTAGCTGATAGCTCTCTTAACATCTAAGCTATGCAGTCTACGTTCCCCTGAAGTGGAATGGTCAGTGAAAAAGACTGGTAGTGTAATGGACTGATTAAGGTGGAAATCAGATACCCCGTAGGGAGAAATTTCTTGTTAGCCCTGAGGATGACCTTGTCCCTGTGGAATGCAATGTAGTCAGTATGCATGGATAAAGCCCGGAGCTCACTAATCCTCCTGGCAGAGGTAATTGCCACCAGGAACACAGTTTTCCAGGTTACATGCTTGAGATCTGCCGAGGACATAGCCTCAAAAGGTGGCTGCATGAGCTGTGCAATACATATGTTGAGATCCCACACTAGGGTGGGATTCCTGTGTGAGGCATGCAAATGCAGCAGCCCTTTGAAGAACATTCTGATTACTGGGTTCAAAGCCAGAGATGATGCCTTGCCTAATGATAAATAAGCAGAGACAGCTGCCAAGTACACTTTCAGAGTGGATGGTCTTAGACCAAGGGAATGAAGGTGGGTCAGGTAATCCAGGACAACTGGCAAGCCCACCTGAGTGTGATCCATATTCTTACTCTGGCACCAAATGGAGAACCTATTACACTTGGGATGTGTAGGTCTTCCTAGTAGAAGGCTTTCTAGAAACCCTGAGGACCTCCATGACCCCTTCAGAGAGATGTAAGTTAGCATACTCTAGGTCCTCAAGAGCCAGGCCTTGAGTCTAAGAGACTGGAGGCTAGGATATAGGATCCTGCCCTGGGAGGAAGTCAGTAAGTTGTATTTACTGGGAGGCTGATTGGCTTGGCCACTGACAGAGCCAGATTCAGGGTGTACCAGGGCTGCCTGTCTCAGTCTGGAGCAATGAGGATCATTGTCACTGACTGGGATCTGAGCTTGTTCAGGACTCTTAACAACAGTGGAAATAGAGGGAAGGCATGCAGGAACTTTCCTGTCCAGTCCAACAGTAGTGCATCCAGAGGGACTGTGCCCCTCACAGGAGGCCTGCAGCAAAACTGGGCAACTGATAGTTGTATGGGTCTGCAAAGAGGTCTACTTCTGGAGTGCCCCACCTTTTAAAAACAATCTGCAACACCTGCTTGTTCAGAGACCACTTGTGGTGGTTCTGGTTGATTCTGCTGAGAGCATCTGCCAGGACATTGTCCTTCCCTGGTAGGTGGACTGCTGAGAAGGAAATTCTCAGGGAGTTTGCCAAAGTCCAAATTTTTATGACCTCTGTGCACAAGAGGGTTGACCTTGTGCCTCCCTGCTTGTTTATGTAGTACATAGTGGTTGCGTTGTCTGTCCTGACCTGCACCTCTTTTCCCTGTAGCATACTGGCAAAGGACTGGATTCCCAGAAATACTGCTCTGAGCTCTAGCAAGTTTATGTGCAACAGTGACTCCTACTTGAGCCATGTGCCATGAGCAGTGTGCTCCTCCAGATGTGCCCCATCTCAGGAGAGAAGCATCCATGGTTAGCACCAAGGAGGGGTTTACCTGTAGGAATGGTACATCCTGTCTGAGATTGTCTTTTTCCAGCCACCATTGAAATGCCTGAAGGAGTGTTCCTGTGACTGGCACCAGCTTTGACAGTGAGTCTCTGTTTTGATGCCAGTGCAACTTGAGATGAAGCAGAATCTCTCATTTGGAACCTTGCCCCCGACACTGTTGCTGCGGAAGCTGCCATGTGACCCAGCAACTGTAAGAAGTGTCTTGCGGGCCTTAGGCTGTGCAGTTTGAAGGTACTTGCCAACTGTATCAAGCTGTCCACTCTTGTCTGTGGAAGAAAAGCCCTTCCTCTCACAGTGTCCAGTTCAGCGCCATTGAATTCCAGGAGCAGTACTGGTTCCAATACAGATTTTCTCAGGTTGACTAGGAACCCTAGTGATTGCAGAATGTCCTGTGTGAGTGTCAGGAACTCCCTGACCTGTTGAGATGATTGACCTATGACTAGCCAGTCATACAGATAAGGGAACACTGCCACGCCCCATCTCCTTAGGTGTGCCACCACCACAGCTAAGCATTTTGTGAACACCCTTGGAGCAGACGTCAGTCCGAAAGGCATTGCCTTGAACTGATAATGGCCTGATGACAGTCTGAATCTGAGATGTTTTCTGTGGGGCTGCCTGATGTGGATGTGAAAGTAAGCATCCTTTGGGTCCAGAGATGCAAGCCAATCCCCTTGTCTTAGAGTTGGGAGGATTGTGACCAGAGTCATCATTTTGAACTTTGGTTTTAACAAATGTATGTTTAGGTGCCTGAGATCCAGTATGGGTCACCACTCTCTGGTTTTCTTTGTTGTGAGGAAGTATCTTTAATAAAGGCCTTTTCCTCTTTGTGCCCGAGGAACTAGCTCTACTGCCTTTTGAGACAGAAGGTTCGATACTTTCCCTCTAATAGTATTGTTTCTGATGGGGAAGAGGGTCTGAAGACTCTTACCCTCAGCTGTGGCATGAACTTGAAGCTGAGAGCTAGGCCCTGGCCTACTACCTCCAAGACCCACTTTTCTGTGGTGATGGATTGCCATTCCTGGAGGTAGTGGGCCAGCCTGCTCCCTACTGGGGTTAGGGAGGTGACCTGAGCAGATGCCTCAGGGTGTCTGCTTGGCTTGGGCTGCTGTCTGGCTGCTGGGGCTAGTACAGTTGCTGCCTCTCCTGCCCCTTCCCCTGAAATAACCCCTCTGCTATTGGTACTGGGGAAAAGTTCGAGGCTGAAAGAATGGCCTATAATGTCCCCTACTTCTATCCCCCCCCAGCTTGGTGCTTCTGGGGTGTAAATGCCTTTTCCTTGGCAGCAGCACTTTTGTAGGCTGTTTGTAATCATCCACTTTCTTCATGTAAGCCTTTGTTTGCTCTCCGAACAGGAATGTAGGCTCACATGGAAAATCCAAAGCCTTTGACAATGTGTCTTGGGTCAAATTGGCTTCTGAGCCAAGGAAATCTTCTAAGTGACACAGAAGCAGCCATCTGTCTGGCAGCAGTGTCATTGTTGTCTACAGTCATCCTGAATTGGACTTTAGATGCCTCTATACCCCTCTTTGCAGCCTCTTCCCGGTCAGCTGCCATGGGGGTTGGGACAGACTTTGTTATCTCCATAACAGTATCACATAGTGTCCTCTGATATCTAGCAACATAGGCCATGTAGGAGGCTTGTCTGATAATCAGAGAGGATCCCAGGTAAACGTTCTTGGCTATGGAATTAATTTGTCTGGAATCCTTGTCCAGTGGGTGTGATGCCAAATGTATGCCAGCTTTATCACAAGTGCAGCCTGCACCACCCCTTCATGGCTTGGGTGCCCAAAGAGAAATTTTGCTCCACCTTTAGCCACCCAGTATTTCTTGTACAGCTTTCTATCCACAGGATGCACAGAAGTGGGTGTCTGCAATACCTTGTTCACCTGTTTCTTCAAGGACTTATGAATGGGCAGTAGTAATCTTTTGGAGACTGTAACATCCATCATTTCCATATAATCCTGTTCTTCCTCCTTATCAGTGGACTTCTGAGTGGGGAAGTCCAGGGTTTGGGCCACTTGCTTAATGAAAGCAAAATGGGATGTATAGTCCTCAGATCCCTTATCAGGGGAATCAGGACAGTGGGGATCGGGAGAGATATCTGGTTCACCTGGCTCTCCATAGTCCTCATCCTCATCTTCATCTTCTCCAAATTCCAATAAACCGGGAACAGAGGAAGAACCTGAGGTTTGTGACTACAACCGCTTTTCAACTGGAACCGGGGTACTCGGTTGAAGCAATTGAATAATTCTTATAGCATTGGCTATCTCTTCAGTGGCTGGAACCAGTGTCTTTTTTGGTTGCGGATTGTATGCTGTATGTTTTCCTTTTCTTTCTTTTCCCTGTGGTTGCCAGTTCAACGGCAGTATCCACAGGCCATTTTTTCCCTGAGGAACCATCACCCTTGTCAGAGGGCTGTTCCTCCAGTTCTTTATGGCTGGTAGCTGGTTTGTCTGTAGCTGGGTCAGCAGCTTTCTCAGACATCTTCTCCTGCAGCCATTTAAGTCACCTCTCAAGCGTAGACTGAGGGAAGTTCTTACAAATATCACAGTACTCTTTGAGGTGGTCAAACCCCAAGCAAAACACACAAATCAGTTGAGGATCTGCTTTAGCAAATGGTTCCCCACACTCGGTACAAAGTTGGAAACCTGTAGGGCCCGTTCTTTTCTTGACCTGTGACATTTAGCCCCAAAACACCTTTAAATCCTTTTTTTTTTTCCCCCAGTCAGTTATGTTATGTGTAGTACAGCTTTAAGAAATCTACTTCCTGTGAGTCTTCCTGTCTGTGTGTGTTGAGAAAAGTGTTTCCCTTGTGTCTGTGCTGACTAGAAGTAAACACAGAAGGCCTACATTTCTGTGGTGCATGTTTTCCTTATTACCAAGATCCTGATGTGTTTAAGGTACTTATTTTCAGCCACCAAATACAATAAACTGGCGACAAGGATGGTGAAAATTTTCATAGCTCCAGCTTACTGAATTATACCATTTTGTGACTTTCTGCATTGGAGGCAAGTAAGCAATTTGGAACTGTGCTATATCATGGAAACTTCAGCCAGCTTTGAGATTTTTACAGGAACGGACTGGGATACATGGTCCAGACGGTTTGATCAGTGGTTATTACTTAATCCTGCCATAAAATCTGCAAATGTTAAGTGACAGGATATACTTATTCGAGTTGCTTTTTGTACTTACTTGGGGAGTGAAACCTTCAAACTGTTATGCAGTCTGTTTGCACTGGACCAGCCGGAGGAGTTGTCATATCAAGAGCTAAAGGCTAAATTGAATGCACAATACAGTTTAACAACTTTTCCAAGGGCTGAACGTTATAAATTCTACAGTTACCAGCAGAAACCAGGTCAGTCATTACAATCTTATTTGGCTCAGATCAAAATCTTAGCTCTCACATGTGAGTGGAACAGGGAGCATCTTGAATCTAATCTAGCTGATAAGTTTGTTATGGGGTTGAATAATGAACATCGTATTCAGCAATTACTTTCTGTAAGTGTCAAGAAGTCTGCTGATGAACTTTTACAGATGGCACTAATGTATGAGGCTGCAGAAAATGAAGCACATGCTAAGTTGAACACTAAAAATGAAGTACAAGTAACTGCAGTAAACCTCAAATTGAAACAGCTCAAACCTAAGTCTAAATCACTTTTTACAAAGGAAAATTCAACCACTCCACTAAAACTGCATGGCCAGTACAAATGTGCATCATGTGGGTCATCTCAGCATAGCAGGGACCAGTGCAGATTCACAGAAGTTCAGTGTCATGCATGTAAACATCAGGGGCATATGGCTAATGTTTGCAGAGAGCACAGACAGTGCAGTGGTTCCTATTGCGCTACAAATGCGGACTAAAGATATTTCTCCTTTCTGTGTGTTACTTCGATTGCCATAACTGAGGCGTCAGTAGCATGATTGCATTTAAAGGTAGATTCTGCTTCCCCAGTTACTTTTATTAACCATCAAACATGGTCTGATCTGCATAAGCCACCATTGTCTCCTTGTAATAAGTGCTCCATGCATTCGAAGGGCAACTGATTCAGCCACTGGGCTTGTTTACCACTTTGATACGCAGAACTGATTCTCCTAGTACATCTTTAACTTTTCTGGTTTCAGAAAAGGGTGTCAACATTTTGGGCAGAGATGCTCAGGTTCTTCTAAACATTCATATTGATCCAACAGATTTTGGCCTACTTGCTGCTGTCCAGGTACCACAAAGCAATAATCAGTCCAAGCTTGGGAAGACTTTAGACTTGTATCCAGAGTTGTGGAAAGGCCTGGGATGTTGCACAATAGCTAAAGCAAAGCTAGTTACAAAGCCTAATACAGTTTCTAAGTTTTGTAAACCACAGAAACTTCCCTTTTGCCTTAAAACCAGTGGTTGGGGCAGAATTGGACAGACTGGAAAAAGAGGGTGTGCTGGAAAATGTTTCAAGTTCCGATTGGGCTACTCCAATTGTGGTGGTATCTAAACCAGGTGGTAAGGTTTGAATATGTGGAGATTTTAAGGGGACACTTAATCCAGTACTTAGCACAGATGCATTTCCTTTACCCTTACCTGAGGAACTTTTTCACAGACTGAATGGTGGTGTGGGGTTCTCTATACTGGACCTCGCTGATGCATACCTTCAAGTGGAGTTGGATACAGACTCTCAGAAACTGGCAGTGATTAATACACACCAAGGGCTGTAAAAGTACAAATGGTTATGTTTTGGCCATAGTTCTGCACCAGGTATTTTTCAAAAAGTGATTGAGCAAACGGTGGGTGATATACCAGGTGTTGCTTGTTATTTGGATGACATTGTCACAGGCAAGACAGATGCTGAACATTTACTTAACTTACAAAAGACTTTAGAGAGATTGCAATGGAGTGGATTCAGACTCAGGAGAGAAAAATTTCAATTTTGTCAGCCAAGTGTCACGTACTTAGGTCACACTATTGACAAAGATGGAATTCATCCAAATGATGAAAAGGTGGAAGCCATTGTGCACATCCCTGAACCGCAGAATGTTTCAGAGTTGCGCTCATTCTTGGGTATGGTGTGCTACTATGACTATTTCATACCTGGCTTAGCCACTAAATGTGCTATCCTAAATGAATGGTTATATAAAGGTACTCCGTGGAAGTGGACCAAGAGCCACAGTAAGGCAGTTCAAGCCATCAAGCTCTCTCTAACCGATGTGAATAATTTAACTCATTACAACCCTAACTTACCTATCACATTGGCCTGTGATGCTAGTCCTGTGGGTATAGGAGCTGTCCTTTTCCATACAGATCCAGAAGTGGTGGAGAAGCCGACAGCCCATGCTTCATGCAAACTCACTGCAGCTGAAAGGAATTATGTCCAGATTCAGAGAAAGGCATCAGCGATTGTATTTGGAGTCCAGAAATTTCGCCAATACTTGCTAGGTGGCAAGTTTCACCTGAAGATGGATCACATGACAAGCCACTAGTGACAATTTTCAGTCCAGGAAAAGGAATTCCAGAGACAGCCGCTAGCAGACTTCAACGATGGGCATTAATTTTGTCTGTCTATAATTTCGAAGTTACATATCAACTAATGGACCAGCATGGAAATGCGGATGACTTGTCAAGGTTACCAATATCCAGAGAAATGGAGTTCAATGTGGGACTTAAAGAGGAGCCATTGGTATGCCAGCTGGGGCCAGATAGTTTTCCAGTGCAATTCAAAGATATGGAGGACTCTACTGTTGTGTGTGCAATGGAGCTACAATAGTTAGATCAGCTTCCAATACTAACCAAGGACATTGCAAAAGCGACTAGTCAAGATGCAATTTTGAAACAAGTGTATCAGCATACACTTGAGGGTTGGCCGCAAGGCACTACTTGTTCAGCTGAACTACAACCTTACTATACAAAGAGACAGCAGTTGTCCATTGCTGAGGGGTGTCTTCTATGGGGATTGCGTGTCATAGTACCCCAATGTTATCACTCAAATGTGTTGACTCTTTTGCACGTGGGCCATCCAGGCATTGCTAAAATAAAATCCCTAACCAGACTTCATGTATGGTGGCCTTCCATTGACAGAGACATATACCAGGTTGTGCAAAGATGCGAAGGTTGTGCTGTATCGATGAGAAATCCGGCAAGAGCTCCAGTTCACCATTGGGAATGACCTGAAAAACCCTGGCAAAGGTTGCATACTGATTTCACAGGACCCTATTTAAATTCCATGTGGTTACTCTTAACTGATGCTTATAGTAAATGGCCGGAAAGACATCAAATGTCTTTGACAACTATTGAGAGTACCATCAAAGTGCTGAAATCTGTCTTTGCTACCCATGGTTTTTCGCAAGTGATTGTCTCAGATAATGGACCACAGTTCACGTCTGTTAAATTCCAAGCATTTTGCCAGCAACGTGGTATCCACCATATATTCTCACCTCCCTACCATCCAAGTTCACATGGTGAAGCGGAACGTCTGGTTCAGGCTTGGAATATCCCCTGAAGAATTGTTGTTTGGACATCAGATTCAAACTCTATTGGACCTTCTTCACCCTCTAGGCTATAAGTCAGGCCTGACGGTGCACAAGGCCAAGCATGAGTTGTATTCACTGGCAAGGGAATGCGGGGGGACCCCAGACATTCTAGTGCACTTGGGGAAAAACGACAAAATGGTAATAGTGAATTAGAAATTCAGGCAAGGTTCCAGGAGTTGGCCAGGGTATGCCTTTCCACAGGCTGTAAGATCTCCTTTTCAGAAATCCTGCTGGTGCCAAGGGCTAGTGGGGAAAACAAGATGAAGATTAGGGAGATAAATCAGTGGCTTAGGGAGTGGTGTGGGAATTGGGGTATGGCCTGTGGGGACTGGGGATAAGGAGCTGTATGACTAGAGACAGGCTCCACCTTAATTTGGAGGGAAAGGAAATCCTTAAGCTCAAACTAGCTGGGTTCATCAGCGAAAGGTGGGGTTTAAACTTGTGAAGGGGAGAGGGATCAAAAAAAGGGCAGTGCCAGCAGGTACAATAATTGAGGGACAGGGTCTCCACTCCTCTAGGGGGCTAAGGAGAGATGGAAATGGGTCACCAGGTGGGATGCAGGAGCTGAGAAATGGGAGCTCAATGGGAGAAAGGAGAGGAGGGAAAAGAGGTGGAGAGTGGTCCTGATAAATGCCAGGAGCTTAGGAAATAAAATGCCTGAACTCCAGGCGATGCTAGTTGAGGGGGAGGTAGATGTGGCATCAGTCACTGAGACCTGGGCCACTCAAGGACATGAGTGGGACCTAAATCTGGAGGGCTACACTATGTTCAGAAAAGATAGAGGGAGGAAAGGGGGGTGCTGTAGCACTGTTAGTCAGAAATGGCATGGGTATTGGAGGCATAGAGGAGGCAGAGGGGAACATGGAGGCTATTTGGGTCACCTTGCTGACGCAGTGGGGTAAGAGAGTAAAGGTCAGAGTAGTATACAGACCACCAGCACTGGTGGAGGTCCTGGAAGAAAGTTTGGTGGCAAATCTCGAGGGACATTGTAGACTGGGAAAGGGAAGGGTAGTGGTAATGGGGGACCTCAACATGCCAGGAACAGACTGGGGGACTATGACATCACCAGTGGCCTGAGAGAGCAGAGGCTGCTGGATGTCTTCCAGGATGCACTTCTGATACAACAGGTAGGTGAGCCAACTAGGGAGGCCCGGACACTGGACGTGGTCTTGGCGGACAATGATCAGATTAGGGGCCTAGAGGTGAGGGACCCATTGGTGGGGAGTGATCACGCCACAGTCTGGTACTTCCTGGACCGGGGGGGAGAAAAGCTGAACAAGGATGGTAATAACTGACTTTAGGGGTGCAGACTTCAGGGAGATGGGAAGGATCCTTAAAGATCATCTGGACAGAATAAGGCCGGATATGGATGCTGACAGCAGGCGGGGGATCATTGGGAGGGGAATACAGGAGGTTACCAGATCCTGCGCAAGGGAAAGGCGTAAGTTCTTGTAAGGCCAGAAAACTCTGTTGGTGGACCAGGGAGGTACATGAGGTGGTGAGGGAAAAGAAGGTAGACTATAGGCACTTCAAGTGCTCAAGGAGTGAAAGGGATCAGGAGGAATATGAGCTGACAGCCAAAAGAGTCACCAGGGTGGTGAGAGCAGCTAAGGCAAAAAAGGAGCAGTCCTTGGCCAGTGGGATCCGGAGGGGGGGGACAAGGGGTTCTTTAGATACATAGGGGGAAAAAGGGAAAGTAAGAGGGCAAATCAGCAAGATAAGGATAGGGGATGGTTGGGCACAGGAGGAGGGGGAACAGGCAGAAGTCCTAAATGAGTACTTTGCCTCAGTTTTTACTGGGAGGATGGAGGGTCTATGTCTTGCGAGGGGAGTGGGGGTAAACCGGAGCAAGGGGTGGGACCGGTAGAGAACAGGGGCCCTGATGAATCTAATCTGTGGAAAGGGAGTGGCCACCACAGACAGGTGGGGGCCCAGCAGTGCAGGGTAAAAAGGGGGAGGACGTGGAGGCTGAAATCCCAGTAGAGAGAGTAAGGGAAGCCCTCCAGTCCCTTCGGATGGAGACAGCACCTGCGCCAGATGAGATATACCCCAGAGTGCTGAGGGAACTAGTGGATGTCCTGGCAGTCCCTCTAGCGGAGCTTTTCAACATCTCTCTGAGGACTGGGTGGGTGCCCCAAGACTGGAAGGTAGCCCATGTTGTGCCAATCCACAAGGGGGATCAAGAGAGGAGGCGGGAAATTACAGGCCTGTTAGCCTGACATTGGTGGTCGGCAAAGTGATGGAGGGTATTGTCAAGGAAAGGCTAGGGGGTTACTGGAGCAAACTGGGTACTTGGATGATAGGCAGCATGGCTTTGTCATGTGAAGATCATGCCAGACAAACCTTGTTGAGTTCTATGACTGGGTGATGAGGGACCTGGACCAGGGTAGGCCAGTGGACATCCTCTTTCTGGACTTTAGCAAGGTGTTTGATTCGGTACCCCACAGTGGCCTGCTGGCTAAGCTGAAGGAAATTAGGGTAGGAGACAGTTGTTAATATGGATAGGAAATTGGCTCTCTGAGCATACTCAGAGGGTGGTGGTTGGAGGGTTAGTCTCATCCCCAAGGTGGGTTACTAGTGGGGTTCCACAGGGGTCAGTGCTGGGGCCACTCCTGCTCAACGCCTATATCTCAAACATCAGGAGGGGGATCAGGAGTGAGATAACTCTCTTTGCAGATATTCCAAAGCTGGGTGCAGTGGTGGATGGGGAGGAGGGAAGGGTGGCCTTGCAGGAGGACCTGGAGGCTCTGGAAAGGTGGTTGGGAAAATGGAAACTAAAATTCAATGCGGGGAAGTGCAAGGTTCTGCACCTGGGAGTCCGAAATCCACACCAAGGGTATACCCTGGGAGGAGATATGATTCAAGTCACGGAAGGTGAGTGAGACCTGGGGGTAGTGGTAGATGTCAAAATGAACAACTTAGAGACCTGTAGAAGGGCAGCGGCAAGGGCAAATAGGATGCTGGGATGCATCGCCAGGGGGATTACCTCCAGAAAGGCGGAAGTGATCCTTCCACTGTACAACTGCTTTGTTAGGCCACACCTCGAGTATTGTGTACAGTTTTGGGGACCACATTTAAAGAGGGATATTATACTCCTAGAGATGGTCCAGAGGAGGGCAACCAAAATGATATGGGGCCTGGGGGAGAGGACCTATGAGGAGATGCTCAAGGAGCTTGACATGTACACCCTGGAGGAAAGGAGGGACGGGGGAACATGATAGAGGTCTTTAAGTACATGAAAGGGATCAATAAATGAGGCCCAGTCAGGGTGCTCCAAAGGAAAAAGGGTGAGGCAACAAGAGGTCACGGGTGTAAGCTGGAAGGGGGCAGGCTCAGAGGGGAGCGGAGGAGATGTTATTTCACTGAAAGGGTGGTGGGGCCATGGAATGCACTGCCCAGGGAGCTAGTAGAGGTGGAGACTGTGGACGGGTTTAAGAGGGGATGGGACAGGCACAGGGGGAGGGTAAATCTGACCAGGCCCAATACAGGTGAAACATCTGGGACTGGGGACAGGATAACCCAAGGGGGAGGGGGGACACCAAAATCGGCCCTCAGTGCAGGTGCTGAAAATCGAGCAGACTCGAGAGACTGTTAGGCCTATTCTGCTGGCATTTTAGTATGTTAGTATGAAATGCTTCCTAAGACCAGATCCTTCAAACTCAATGATCTCGTGTGGGTCAGGATGTACGCAGGACCGAAGACATGGCTAGAAGGCATGGTAGAAAAAAGTTTGGAAATGTTTTCTATAGTGTTCGACTAACTAATCAGAGGAGAGTGAAAAACATGTGGACTAATTACTTACTAGAACTGAGACAGAACAAAAAAGGGATACCCAAAGTCGGGGTAGTTATCCAGCATTATTTCTTCCAGAACAAGAACAGGAAGAGAAAGTAGAACCACAGCAATTGAGACAAGATGTGGCTGATGCTAATCAGATTCCAGAGCAACAGGCTCCAGTCCTACTATGTCGTTCAGGACATACAAGATGTCCCCCAAAGAGAACATACTTGTAGAGATATAGCCTAATGACATATAGACTAACTAAAGGGATATTGCAGTAATAACTTTAATGGCTTGAAACTATTTTCTGAATTATTGACTTACATACTTTCTAACTAAGTCAGGAGGGATTGTTCTGTGTAATACAGCTTTAAGAACTGTTAAGAGACAGTACAGCTTTAAGAAATCTACTTCCTGTGAGTCTTTCTGTCTGTGAGTGTTGAGAACAGTGTTCCCCTTGTGTCTGTGCTGAATAGAAGTAAACAGAGAAGGCCTACACTTCTGTGGTGCATGTTTTCCTTATTACCAAGATCCTGATGTGTTTAAGGTACTTATTTTCGGCCACCAAATACAACAGGTTAAAACTGAACAACCGAGATTTACCCTGATAAAATTTAACTAAATATGGTCGAACTTACCTTGTAAGTCGGAATAGGCAAAAAATACTGAGATTTACCTCAGGAAATAAAGGAAAATATCAGTTCCTTCTCGGTTGAGAAGAACCAATAAGGAACCGAAAAACTTACCTGATAAACACTAATCTCTACCTGTGAACCAAGGACAGTGCTCTAAAAATCGAAAGAAATAAACAGAGTTCAACAAAACTGAGAAAAATAAACTTCTTCAGGTAAGTGAAGGAGAGCTCTCTGGAGACGTCTTACTGAGGCAAGCGGAGTAACGAATCTGACAGTTGCAGGAAGTGCAACCAGGGACAGTAGTTTGAAAACCAAGCACCTAGGCCTAGCCTAGGTTCTATTAACCATTTCGGCTCCGGGACAGTCCTATGGTGAGATCATACTGCATTTGTCAGAATACAGTAAGATTTCCTGTGGCTTGAAGCACCACATGATCTGAACTGACAGGGATTTAAAGGGACAGAAAACAAATGAAAAAGAAGAGGGTTTAAAAAGGGGGGTTCGTTCGAACCTGATGAACCCCAGCTAGCAACAGGCCTCGTAGCCTTAATGTAATGAAAGTTCTAAACAAAAACCTTATGTCTGACTGACCCACAGCAAGAAATGATGGGCCTTTTTTTTTTGTTTGGCATATCTTTTCCCAGATACCCTCCTACCCCTTCTAAAGCGGCACAGTGGTGAGTCATATCCAGAAGTAGGCCAAAAAAAAGACCATAATCTCTTAATAGTGAGTTCTCTGTTTTTGGTACTTTTTGCCATTCCACAGTAGGGTATGGTATTGTTACACTGTTAGTACTGATTGTCTCAGTTTCATCAACCCAGTTATGCCTCTTCATTCTGCCTCCATCTAATGTCACCTCCTTCCCCCCCATCTTAAAGATCACACTGCAAGTGAAATCACTAATAAGATAAACAGGGGCCCCATTATCAAACTTAATGTGGTAAAGAGGAAAATATATCTCACAAGAGAGCTGTGTCAGGTTTTCAAAGTTGACCCTCTAACAACATTATCACCTGTGGCTTATAGAAATAAATGCAACCTGGCAATTAAAAAGACAAGTGTCAATAAAATCCTTACTATAAAAACTCACAGTAAAAAAAAAAAACTGTACAGTCTTCCTCCCCCTACCATCTCGGACTCCCACTGGTGATTCCCACCACTACAGCAGGAGCCTCTCATGTGGGTAGCACCTGAAGTGGCTGCTCTTTTCAAGCAACTAGTGCCCACTCCTGCTGTCACCCTCCCACCACTACCTGTCGGCAGCCCCCCACTTACCAAACCAGGTACTGTGTGATTGTGGTAGGCGCTGGGGTCAGTAAGATGCTCAGAGATTGGGAAGGTGGAACAACTCAGGCAGCAGTTCATGGTGGAGTTCAGCTGTGAGTACACAGGCTGGAGCAGCTCAGCTTTTCAATCAGCTAGTGCCCACCTCCTGCTAAAGTTCTCCTCCAACCTCTACCAATCGACTATCTGACCAGCCCAGCAGCAGATTGTGGAGATGGAGGACTCATTCCAAAGTAATTTCTTTAAAAAAAAACAAACAGTAACAACAGACCCTTGTGAGGTCCCAGAGATATTGAATGGCTTTCTTGTAAACCAGCTAGTTTTACGAGATTGTTTGGCTAGTGATTCAAGTAGTCAAAAGCTTAATATTTGGGGAAAAAGCACTAATTCTACAATTTAGATTTTGGTTGCTAAGGTAAAAGAAGCAAAAATCTTTAAGAATATTGAATCCCTATAAATCTGAAGGGACTAAAAATCTTTTTTTTTTTTTCTATAGAGCTTTTTATGTTGGCTTGCCGCGCATGCGCAAGCCAACATCTTGTGGTAGTAGCACATTTCAGAGGTGTGTCAGTGTGGGCGAATACAGGGCAAGCTTTAGTAGCTGCGTCCCTCATTCCCCAATAAGCCAGCATGCTAGCGCTGACACCAACATTATGTAAAGTGGACATAACTTGTAAACAAAGTGCCGCTGAAATCAGAGACAAGCTCGTCATGCAGCGGCATAAAGACACACCTCCCGTACATGCCTTTCCAAGTGAAACATTTCAATAAACATGAAGCCAAAGCCGCCACCACTAAATCTCAAAGGAATCCAACATCGAGGGTACAATCCCCATGTCAGTATGTCCGGCTAGTTTTTTCTTTACCCCACATGTTTTCCTTCAGTTGCAAGCACAATCCCCGTGTCAGCATGTCTGGCTAGTTTTTTCTGTACCCCACATGTTTTCCTTCAGTTGCAAGCACAATCCCCGTGTCAGCATGTCTGGCTAGTTTCCTCTAGGGAGGGCTGGCAGACTCTTTCAGCCTTGTTCCCACCTCATGCAACTGGTGCTTGCCTTTCTTAACCTGGGGGCACGTTCCCCCACAGATTCCCCTGTGGCAGGGCAAGGATGGGGACAGTTGTCCTCCCCCAGTCAACACATCCAGTTCTCCCTTGGTGTCAAGCAGTGGCACTGGCAATGGGGGAATGGTCAGGGCTTAATAAAGCCCATCCTCCCACTTTTCTGTGCTGTGCCCTTGACCCCTGCTGTGGTGATACTTCGGTACATGCACATGGAAGCATGCACACCCTGTAGAGCCACTGCACCCTGGTAAAGCTGCTCGCAACCTGCACTGCCACTGGGCCTCCCCAGGAGAGGCGAGCATTCCCTGAGATGTTTGATCCTCTCCCACCCCACTGAACCCATGCAACCAGAGCTGGTTCCCGAACACAGGTTGCCAGCATGGCAGGTGGTAAGACATTCACTGCCTCAACCCTGCATGTCACCGGGGTGGCCCCAGAATTGATAGTCTTGAAGGAAGATTACTGAAGTTTGCAGTCAACCTTCTTGTGTCAATTGTTACAAAGCTGTTTAACTGCAGCTCTACAGAAAATTATTTTTCACTTCCATAGAAATAATCAAAAATAGAGTGTAGTGCCTAGTGGATGGTTTTTCCTTCCCCTCCTGCTTACCCCCTACAAAGGCCTATCACTGATAGGGTGTAGTGACTACTTGCAATTCTGTCTGCTCCCTCTCTGATCTACTCCCTCTCACCTGCCTCCTGCTTGGCCTCTCTGTCTGTTCCCTAGTCAGGGGTCCCTGTGGATCTATGGACATACCTACAGATGCTCCAGAAGATGCTGTCTTCCTACTCTGTTTATTAATTTATTTTATTTAAAGTTAGTAACCAGGAGAGGCGCACTGAGCCGAGGCTCATTTCCAGGTGCTACCCAGGGTGAAGAGTAAGAGAGGCAAAATACATACATACATGAAATGCAGACAGTTAAGAATGGTGCCTTAGGCAGGATACAGTCAAGCCTGGGTAAAGGCAGGTACAGTAGTGCAGAGGCTCAGACAGGTTACAATGATGCCTGAGCAGGTGCCAGAAAATACAACACAAATGAACTGGCAAAAGTAAAACTAAATATACAATTCAAATGAGGTTGCAAAAGACATATTAAAATAACCTATTAAAAGTACAAGAAGATACAGGGTGAACACAGGGTACAACAACAATGACATATTGCAGACAAGGTATATAGAAGGATCGAGAAAACTGACTTGAAACTATCATAAAACAACTCAGGCTAAAGAAGGAGGTTTAGTCAGGTGGCTCTTATGCTCTATCTCTTGGTTCACCTAGGGATAAGTACTAATAGAAAGCGGCCCATAAGCTGTTTGCAGTCACATGCTCTAACCACACACACACACACACACACACACACACACACACTCACTCTCCCATCTTCCACATAATCCCTGTTCACCCTCATCCTCCCCGGCAGAGCCGCAAGAAACTGTGAAAAGTCACAGCCTTTTATTTGCCATAGAGGTGTTTATACTCCTCTTCTGGCCCCTTTTCTCTTAGTCAGCCCAGCCCCATCCACCGACTTACCTGGACTTCATATGTTTCGCATACAGATTGCCACCCATAACGGGGCCAGAAAGGGGAGGACTTTCCTCCCCCCAGCACACAAATCCAGAAGCAGGGCTATAGCCTGACAGCAGTGCAGGGTCTGCAGCCGTCTGATAGCTTCCTGCTGCCAGTAGGATTTTCCCATGCTCTTCCCCACCCAGCTCCCCTGACACTGGACAAGCTCCCTAGCCCACTGAAGAGGTCACCAGAGTGGCAGAAACCAGCATCATCCTTCCCCTGGCTGGAAGCGCTGCCGCACAGTCAAGCTTCCCCAGCTGGCTTGCCAAGCTTGTTCCTGAACCCAGGTCACTAGTGTGGGAGTAGGTAGTGCTGCCCACTGGGCCATTCGACAGTCATTTTTGCCCAACAAATTACTATAAAATACAGATGACTTACTACTACAGCAGAAGTCAGCCCCAGCTGGTCCAAACTGAGCCACACACATGATATTTTGTCATTATTTCGTTGTTCAGAGCATCTTGAAATTTCCAAACTAGTCTCAATGGAAATACTATTCCACAGATTGGAACTTATTTAAATTTAAACATTAGTGCTCCTAACCTATTTTAACCAGGGGATTTGTAAGCCACAGTTTTTAGTTTCTCTAAGTGCTTATTTAGAGTCAGGATTTGTGAATTCTTTACTGAGAAGTTTGGATGAATTGTTCTTTTTAATTTGAAATATCATTTGTAGCCCACATCTTTTTATGTTTCCTTGCACTTGTGCAGGAAACGTTTTGTTACAGTGAACTGCATTTCAGAGGTGTGTCAGTGTTGTGTCCAATGCAGGTTAAGTTGCATTGAGCTCGTCCCTGACAGACCAATGAGCACGCAAGCAGAGGATGACAGTGGGTATATTTTTAAGGGCTGAAACTTTGCATACCTGAAAGGAGTGAAGCTCTCCGAGAGAGCACTTCTGTCCTCTCATTTGCATAAAGCCGCCTGGCAAGCAGCCGAGTGACTTTATGACTTTGTGGATCGTGATTCCTCCATTTTCTTGCTCACAGCTGTTAGCAGGCATATGCTGTGTATACTACTGCATCAAAAAAATATTTCCAGCGAAGACTGCAAGGCAATGCATGAGGACTGCCTGATATTACTGCTGACTTTCCTCATGTTTCTCTCTCTGCTACTGGCCCTTTACACAGTAGTGAATAGTTGAAACAGGAGACTGGGACAGGATCGTGCAGGATTCGATGGGGGGCGGTGGACTCAGAATGAGGTGTAACATGCCAAAGGTAGGCAACTATTGGTTTCCAAGAAGGCTGGTAGGGGTGCCTAAGTAACAGCAGTATGCTATTAGTGGAGCAGAGGGGTAGCAGATCGTCAAGTTTTTCAAAGTAACTTTGTTTTTTTCACTTTTTGTATAAAACTACAGGCAGGGAAATGGGCAAACTAGGTGAGCTGAGCGGTCCAAGACAGTAGTTCCACAAGTAAAGTTCCCTCCCTCGAGTTTTTACTACAGGCTGGCTCAATCTTGAAGTCTGTATCAGTTAAAGCAGAAGGAAGCGGGGAAGGCAGTCAGAATAGCGAAGGCCCATACCGAGGAAAAGACAGCCAACTCAGTTAAGAAGGCATATAACACCTTTTATAGGTACAATCAGGGAGTGAAGGATGACCAAGGGAGGGATAGTAAGGCTTAATAAAGGGGAGAGGAGGTGGGCAGAGGGTGACAGTGAAAAGGCAGAGATACTAAATGAATACTTTTGCTCAGTATTCACAAAAGAACAGGGGGAGTTACCTAAACCAAACAATAGAAGCACTCTGGACAGGGGGGTCAATACCAGTCCATTCTCAGAAGAAAGGGTCCTGAGAGAACTCCTAAAACTCAAGGTGGACAAAGCAATGGGGCCTGACGGAATTCACCCCAGAATTCTAAAAGAACTAAGGGGAGACCTAGTGACACCACTGACTACCCTTTTTAACAAATCATGGGAGGATGGTGTGGTACCTGAGGACTGGAGGAGGGTCGATGTGATTCCCCTTCACAAAAGTGGGAGCCAGGCAGAGGCAGGAAACTACAGACCTGTTAAGTTTGATCTCAGTGGTAGGGGAAATGATGGAATCACTTCTGAAGGAAAGAATTGTTGAGCACCTAGAGGCCAGCGAGGCACAGGACCGAGGGCAGCATGGATTCACAGCAGGAAGGTGATGTCAGACAAATCTAATAGACTTCTTTAACCGGGTGACCAAAGTGGTAGACCAGGGAGAGGCTGTGGATATGGCCTACCTAGACTTTAGCAAGGCATTTGACACAGTCCCACACAAAATATTAATAAACAAGTTAGCCAGCCTGGGGTGGGTCCCAGGGTGGTAGCCTGGGTAACAAATTGACTGGACAACAGGACGCAGAGGGTAATAGTAAACAGAGTACATTCTGAAGAAAGAGGGGTTACTAGTGGGGTACTGCAGGGTTCAGTACTGGGTTTGGTCCTTTTTAATGTCTTTATAAGTGACATTGCAGAGGAACTGGAAGGAAAAGTATGTCTCTTTGAAGACAGCACAAAGATCTGCAACAGGGTTGATACACAAGGAGGGGTAGAAAGGACGAGAAGGGACTTGGCAAGGTTAGAGGAATGGTCAAAAGTATGGCAGCTTAGATTCAATGCAAAGACGTGCAAAGTAATGCACCTGGAAAACAAAAACCCAGGGGAAGAGTACACAATTGGGGAGAAGTACTAACAACAACAAGAA
Organism: Neoceratodus forsteri; assembly: GCA_016271365.2. Classification (NCBI taxonomy): domain Eukaryota; kingdom Metazoa; phylum Chordata; order Ceratodontiformes; family Ceratodontidae; genus Neoceratodus; species Neoceratodus forsteri. Next base: position 1,414,498,245 of record CM057456.1, on the reverse strand, counting down.
TGAAAATGGACCTGGGGGTAGTCATATCAGATGACCTTAAGGTAGGCAAGCAATGTGAGAAGGCAGTAAGGAGGTCTCGGGGATACTGGGATGCATAGGGAGAGGCACCACCAGTAGAAAACAGGAAATTGTTCTCCCTCTGTACAGACGATTGGTGAGACCCCATCTGGAGTACTGCATGCAGTTCTTGAGACCCCATCTCTACAAGGACATAGACAGGATGGAGGCAGTCCAGAGGAGGGCAACTGCAGGGTCTGCAACAGAAGCCATATGAAGAGAGACTAAAAGAGCTTAAATATGTATACCCTTGAGGAAAGGAGGGAGAGGGGAGACATGATAGAAACTTTCAAGTACCTCAAGGGAATCAACAAAGTCCAAGAGGGGAACATCTTTCAGAAAAAGAGATGTGCAAGAACAAGGGGGCACGATTTGAAGATAGAGGGGGGATGGCTCAGAGACAACGTGAGGAAGTATTTTTTCATGGAGAGGGTGGTGGACGCATGGAACTGCCTTCCTGAGGAGGTTGTGGGGTCAAAAACTGTGGGGGAATTCAAGAATGCATCGATCAATCAATCAATATCTTTATTTAGCCAGGCGGAACGCCATTGAGCAGGGCTCATTTATAAGATGGACCTGGTAGTTGAACTGTACTTCTGGTTTTACATAAGATAGGAACACAAAGATCTGCGACTTAGGAAGGAGTGGGGGGACTCTCTCTCTCTTTCTCTTTTCTAGGGACGCAGCTGCGGTTGTTAGTCTGACCTGAGTATGACGGGTTAATACAATCTAGATATATTTGGTGGTGGGCAATTATCTATCGAGTTTTATATATCTGAGCTAAATTAACACCTACCCTATTCCGGAAGTTAGACATTGGTCAGACGGCTTATTAGAGGCATGGAAATTTCAATGTAGCTGTGTATGTACATAGTTTTGGATGTACATAGTATCCGCAGCCAGTTTGGGGCTGGGGGACCGGGGGTATTCTCTGGTATATATGTGTGTATGTCATATATGTCTGAGAAAATTCAATAAACAAGTTTAAAAAAAAAAAAGATGGACCTGGTAGTTTGAACAACAACAACAACAAGTTATAATACAACAATTTGGCATAGGCATAGCAACATTAGCAGCCTATGTACAGTCATTACAAGTGAGAATGGCATGGCTTGGCACAGTGGTGTACAGTAATATACAAATAGCAACGTAAGACTTGACACTGAGAATAGAACAAGGCAGCATAATTTACAAGTGTGGTACCCAAGGCAGTCAGCATACCACTATGTGCGAGTTCTGTGCAAGGCAGGTCTCTGATAGACAGTAGAGTACAATATGATATTGGATGAGGTGTAGACCAGCAAAGCATTACATGGCCTAGGAGAAGACTATAAAGCAAGGGCACTGAGGGCACAAGATGCACCAAGGATAGTGGAGAGAGGAGAGGTTAGGAGGGGCGGAAGGGGGCAATTGTAATACCATCAGGATTGTCATAGCTGCATTAGTCAGTGTGGTAGGTTCAAGGGTAAGGGGGAGGGTATGGTGGTGAAAAGGTGCCATTAGTAGGGGGAGGTGACAGAGGTAGGAGGGAGAGTCAGAGTTTCAGTGCCGGAAACAGTTGGAGCACTACATAAATCATTGTTGGATAAGATTTTTGAAGACAGCTAATCCAACAATCCCAGCATGGGACAGACTTAAGGTAATTACAGTGGGGGTAGGAGGAAGTAGACTGTTGGTTAACTAGAATCTGCAGCTTATCCAATAGGTAGGGAAATGGGCAGACTGGGTGGGCTAAGCGGTCCTTATCTGCCGTCAAAGTCTATGTTTATATGTTTTCCTGCAACCCATTGCCTCTAACGCCCAATACCCACTCCGCTGCTGCACCTGGGTGCAGTGAGGTTTGGGTCTGGTTCCAAACAGAGCAGACTAGGCACATCCTAGGGACACTAAGTGGTGTCATGGCTGCAGCTGCTGCTTAAAGTAGCACTTCTACATAAAGATTGACTTTCGCATGTGTGTGTGGCAAAGACTGACGTGTGTGTGTGTCTGTCTGTGTGAGTATGCGTGTGTTAGTACGCTAAGCCACAGGGTAACGGTTTCCAGCAATATATTTTGTATGCTGTATAGCATCAAAGTTGATCTGTTTGGTAAAACTGGGACCAAACACCACTGGCAAGTAACTGTTTAACCAAAATTGTATCACTCGTGAACAGTTCAGGATGAAAGTCTGATGCAGTCTGAAATGCATGGTTGGTTCTGCGGACTTTGGCAAGTATAAACACATAGGGCCCAATTTTCAGTAGGGTGCAACAGACGCAAGGGAGTTGCAGCAATGATGTTTGACACAAGTGGTAATTTGCGTCACAACTTGCATCAGATGGGATTTTCTAACCTGGCCTGCATCTGATCCAGGGATAGCTGCGTCAATGCCCCCTTGCACCAGGGTTGCATCCAACAACCCAGTGTACCCAGTCACAAGGGGACTTGCACCATGGCAGGGCTGCCACATCCCCTGTTTTTGTGTTTTCAAAGACCCACCATGGACACAGCAGGGGGCACCACTTTATTTATTTAGCTTTTGTTGACTGGGTAAGTGCACTAGACAAATCCTGCCTATTTTCAGGCACGACCCGGGGGAGGGGGATACAGATGAATGCCAACTGACCTTGAACCAGATTAAGCTGTTGGTGGAATTTTTAGTGAATGAGGGAAATTTTGGCCAGGACACTGGAGAAATTCCCCTACTCTTTTCAATAAGTGCCATGGGATCTTTAACATTCACCTGAACTACCACCAATCCAGACAGATGGGACCTCGGTTTTAACATCTCATCCGAAGGATGGTACCTCAGAAATGCAGCAACCCTCTCATGCTGCATTACAGTGTCAGTACTGGGATATTAACCCAAGTGCCAGATGTGGGAACTGAACCCACAGCCCTCTGATCTCCCAGCCTCAGAGGCGAGTGTGCTACCTACTGAGCCACTGACACTTAGACTAGCCAGGAGGTGGTCTAAGTGGTTGCGCCAGTGGGAGTAGGGAGGACACTGGGGTGTTGTACAGGCAGGGGAGAGGCCATGGGGGGGGGGTGTCAGAGCACAGCCATCCAACACCATGGAAATTGTGTCCATTGTGTATATACCAATACCTTGCTACTGTATCCCCCCCCAACTCCTGATGAGTATCTAGCAGCTGTGATGGTATAGTGCCCCCTGCCATAATCCCCAATCTCCCCAAGAATGCCGATACTGTCAGTGTAACCCCTGTGGTATAGTGCACCCCCCATCCCCGATCTCCCAGAAAACCAAAAACATAATTGCCCATCACACCTACTGGTGGTCTAGTGGCCCCACCTCCCCACCCCAACAGGCAGTGGTCCAGCATCCTGCTCCCCCATCCCCAACCAACTTCTGTGACTGGCACTTCCCTCTGCACACCACCACAGCCAAATGCAGACTGCAATTGCACAGACCATGTACATGAACAGCATGCTTATGCGGTCTGTGCAATCACATTCTGCGACTGGCCATGGTGATGTGCGGAGCGAAGTGCCAGTCACAGAAGTGGGTCAGGGATGGGGGAGTGCAGTGTTTCACCACTGTCTTTCAGAGTGGGGGGCCACTAGACCACCAGGTTAGGATGTGGATGTTATGTGCAGGCATGGCAGGAGCGCTGGGGGGAGGGTCAGACAGGGACCGGGGTTCGTTGTCAAAGTCAACACCGAGGATCAGGGCTAACTGTGCATTGGGGGGGCACAATACCAACACTACATTGTGGCCACTTTGAGGATTGCCGGGGGGTTGGCAGTAGCCAGCCGACGCAGGCATTCCATACTATTTGCACACGGGTCCCCAGGTAGTAATAGGACAGTACTCTACAGGGGTAAGACACCCGTACCACAGCCTAGCGGCAGCTGCCCCTTCCAACACCTGGTTCTGGGCTTGGTACTCCTAGCACCTGGGGTGTCCTCCTGCACACTTGTCCACAGATGCGTCCACAGACTTGTGCCAGGACCCCCAATTGCATCTACCTTTCAGCCGCAGGCCGGATTTTGTGGCTATTCCAGAAGGTTTGACACAAGTCACCAACCTTCTGAAATAGCACCTTTTGCGTTTGCCGCAACTGCATCAGATGCGGCCCCCTTTTCTGCCACAAGTTGCATCTGACACAGGCAGCTCCTAAAATCAGGCCCATAGGGCCTGATTTCAACCACAATTAGAGGTAAGCAAGGGACTTGCAGCAGAGACTTTGCCGCAAGTGTCAACTTGCATCAAACCAGGGAGGAATTTGAAATTTTAGAATGGAGGCTGCCACAAATCCCTGATGCAAGTCCCTTGCATCTGGTCCTCCTGCCATAACTTTGTGCCCGAGGGGAACCCATGTTACAGGGATCGCACCACAGCTTTGGCGCAAGCTGCTGTAAAATGAGGGCACTGTCGGAACTTGCATCCATGGTTATAAAATATGGCTTAAGTTGCGTCAAACCCTTGGACACAGGTGCAGCAAACATTGTGGGGATGCAGGGCTTGGTCGCAAGTCCTGCCTCCCCATTTGAAAATCGGGCCCATAAAATTGCTTTACAGTAGATACTTGTGTATATATATATATATATATATATATATATATATATATATATATATATATGTATATATATATATTATGTATTTAAATATGTATGTAGGTATGTGCCTAGTAACACAGGGACAGACAGACACACACACACACACACACACACACACACACACACACACACACACACACACACCACTCATTCACACTATTTAGGAGGTCTGTTAGTGTTTGAACACATCCTTTGTGGGAGTAATCATCTAATGCATCCTGGATCTAGGGTTTCCCTTCTTGCCCTCTTGTTGGCTTTCTCTGACACTACTTGCCCAGGGTTCCCATCAGACTATGTTGTGTGAGTCTAGCTATGTGGCCGCAGCTTAATGGGAAACACTACTTGTAGCCCAAATCCCTCTTTTTATCCTCAGCCTTAACTTGTTGAGCAATAGTTTGTTAACCTCTACTCTGTATGAGGGTTGCTTGAAGTATTTATGACAGTTTCCTTGCAGCTTGTCGACTGGGGGCTATATCCTTTCCTATCAGCTCGCTGGAGATTTCAAGGGCTCCTTTCCTTTTAAATAGGGGTTGTATGGTGCCCTGAGCTCCATAAATCTCATACATTTAACATTTGCTACAGTTCCTAATGACATAATGAGGGGGATCCCACGGATTTGCACTGCTCAACAACATTGGTCATGGTGTACTTATTCTGCAGGATTTAGAGCGCAATCCACTGGTCTGAAAAAACAAAACAAAAAAAAAACAGTTTGTGTCTGTTATCTGATGCGATTGTATTTGACTCTGGCTATGATCCATTTCCCTGCCCTGCAGAGGAATGCAGCCAGGATCTATTAATCAGGACAGGAAGCATGTGATTCCTACCTGGCAACAACCATCACCCACCCTATTCGGTACTGTCCCATTTGTTACTTTATCAGAGGCAGAAGATGCCCTCTGTTACCACCACTAGGAGAGGATGCTGCTGTTTCACACCTGTCAATTCCAGTGTTAAGATACTGAATAAGATAAGGAAGTTTAACAACATTATTATATACAAAAGCAAGTAACCTTTCAGCTAAAGAAATACAATTAATAAATACAACTTTTTTTTTTAATTGAGCACCACCATTTTAAATCTACATTTTACATATTGCTCAATGAACAGAAAGTACACATTGTGTGCTGGTCTTCTACCTCCGATTTCATAATGTGTCCCACATTTTGCCTCTTTTGTGACCAGCCTTTACTGAGAATGCAAAGGAAAGACACCATCACATACACCATGCAAGGAAACATTCGGCATTGACAGATGCTTGTTTCTCTTTATTTCTAATGCATTCCAGTTTAATGTTTTTATATAAATTAGAGTGGTGTTCCCGTAATGGGCATTTTAACACAGATCTCTCAGGTCTGTGATATATAATATTGAAATTTTGGGTACTTGGGCCCCTCACCAAGATCTTTAATCTCTCTCTTTCCTCTAGCCAATTCCCAGTCAAATGGAAAATGGCCACTGTTACCCCGATTCACAAAAGTGGTGATAAGGCTGACCATGTGAACTTCCGCCCTATCTCCATTCTGCCTCCCTTATCGAAGGCACTGGAATGTATAGTAGTGGACCAACCTACCGAGCATCTGGACAATTATAATATTCTCTGTAAACAGCAACATGGCTTTAGAAAAGGTCATAGTACACCCTCTGCCTTACTCGAATTCACCAGCTCCATTCACAGCTCCCTTGACAATGGACAACTAACTGGTGCTATTTTCATCGACCTGACCAAAGCCTTCAATACTGCCCACCACTCCCTCCTGCTGAGCCAACTAAAAAATGCTAGTCTCTCCAATGATTCAATCCCTTGGTTCAAAAGCTTTCTTGAAAACCGCACCCAGCTTGTAAAAATTGGAGATGTGCACTCTAATTCCAGACCTGTCTTCTCTGGAGTCCCCCAGGGTTCAATACTGGGCCCCCTACTCTTCAGCCTGTTCCTTAACACCCTACCGGACTCCTGCACTGAACATATCACCCTGTATGCCGATGATGCAGTAATCCTTGCCACACACCAGGACCCGAAGAAATTGCAAAAAAATCTCCAACTTGGCTTCTCCTTGGTTGAGAATTGGCTCACAAAGCACAAACTGATCCTTAATCAAAAAAAAAACAAAGGCCATGATCTTCAGCAGCTCCCATAATAAACATAAGCACTTCCAACTCTCCGGTATCACCAGACAAGGTGCCGCACTAGAATAGGTCAAAAACTTTAAATACCTCGGGATCACCCTTGACCCTCACCTCTCCTACACTGCCCACATCGACCATGTCACCAAAGCTGCTAACTCCTGGCTAGGCCTGCTATTCCGTCATAGGAAACACCTGACACCTGAAGTCCTTGCTGTCACTGTCCAGAGCTCCATCATATCCATCATTGATTATGGCATTATCATTTACAGCTCTGCTACAACCACCGCACTCAAACATGTATCCACCGCCCTCAACAAGGCCTATCGACTTGTCACTGGCTCTCAACGCCTAACTCACACCTGTGACCTCTATTCTCAAACTGGATGGTTGAATCTTGCCAATTGAATAAAACACCAAACTTGTATTACTACTAAGAAAATCTTGCTGGACCTTGCCCCCCCTGGGGTCTGGGCCCTCATACAACCGAGAATCCACACCCGACATACCAGAGGATCGAAACCTCAGCTTCTGCAAGTCCCGCATTGCCGCATAACACAAGGCCAAAGATCCTTTGCTTACCAGGCCACTAGATGGCACAACGGTCTTCCCAGCGACATATCATCTTCACTATCGCTCAGCACTTTTAAGACTCATCTCCGCCTAACACTGACTGCCTTAAACCTCTGTGACTCTTGTGGCTAAACATGTCTTTTGGTTCCATAGCTGAAGATGCCCTTTTGGAGCCACATCTACTCCTGCACTTTGCCAGCACCCCCCCCCCCCTATCTTCACCTCCCCTGCTGGCCCATGACAAATGCCACCCGGCTGCACTACCACTATTCTTATCCGCCTTCCACCTCTCCTCTCTCTGTCCCCCCAACCTACCTCCCTTTTCTCCCATCCACTTAGTCTCCTGATTTCACCCTCCTCCTTTCCCTTTCCCTTCCCCAAAGTTTCACCTTATTGTTATTTTTTCATCTACAAGACTGTGTTTTTTTTTTTTTAATTTTATAAATGTTATCTTTGCTTATGATTGTCTCAATTGTACCAGTGACGTGGAACCTTTGTAAAAGAGCCTCGGCTCAAAGGTATTTGTAATCCTAGAACAAATAAATACAAAAATAAATAAAAAAATAAAAAATCAGCCAGATTGAGCCTCCTGAGAACCTCTGGGTCTCTAGTGAGATGAATGCCTAAATATTTGATTGAGGAAGAGGACCATCTCATACCGAAATGAGAGAAGTTACCTTAACTGATTTGGATAGGTTTAACTTGTAGTTAGCTACTTGTCCAAACTGCTCAATAATTTTTAATGCATGTATTAATGAAGTTTCTGAGTTGGCCAAATGTAAAAGAATATCGTCTGCATAGACTGAGAGGGTCAGAGATTGCTGGTATACTGAACAACCTGTGACCTGAGATGAATTCTTAATACTAATTAAAAGGGATTCCAAATATAAATTAAACAAAAAAGGAGACAGGGGACAACCTTGCCTAGTGCCTATAAACAGGGGGAATCGAGAGGAGAAAACCCCATTGCAATAAATTCTAGCCGTGGGTGCCTTGTATACAATCCGAATCCATTGAATGAAGGTTTCCGTAAAACCCATTTTTTTGAGAGTAGCCCAAAGAAAATCCCAGTTTACTCTGTCAAAAGCTTTTTCTGCGTCTAATGAGACTAAAGCCATGGGGATCTGGGAGTCTTGGGCAACCTGAAAAATATGTCAGAGGGTTCTCAAGTGGTCAGCAGAAGATCTGCCTTCCACAAACCCGACCTGTTCAGGACTCACCAGATGAGACCAAACCTGTTTAATTCTAAGTGGTAGGATTTTGGTTAAAATTTTTATATCATAATTTAGTAATGAAATCGGACGGTAACTAGCCGGCTCATTCTGGGGTTTGTCTGGTTTCAGGATCAGGACTATCGTGGTTTCCAGCAGAGTGGAGTCTAGGGGATCTGAGGTGAACATATAATCAAAGAGTTTCAAGAGAAGGGGAGCTACCTCCTTACAAAAGACTTTATAGAAGTTAGAAGGGAAACCATCAGGACCTGGGGATTTGTCAGGTGCTAACCTCTTGATTGCTTCTTCTACTTCAACCAGGGTAATGGGAGAGGCCAGGATCGCGCACTGCTGGGCCTGCAGGAAGGGGAGATTAAGGCCATCCAAAAAATGTTCAATACGAGAATGGGAAGCTGGAGAAATACTCTTACTGTATAGGTCACTATAAAAGGATTCGAAGACCTGGGAAATATCTCGAGGGGAGGTTTTAATAGAGCAGGGGTTCTCAAATGGTGAGGCCAGCCTCCTTGGGGAGGCCCCAACCTGTTCCAGGGGAGGCTCGAACAAGTCTTGAAAAAGTATTATATATCACTTTTGAACTTTATAGATTTTGTGTGAAAGGATAAGGCAAACTGAAAGAGGATAATAGTAGGTGAATTTATGTATTTATTCACAAGTCTGTGACCAGGAAGGTACTGTACACTGAGCCATGGCTTATATCAGTGTAACCAGATAAGGGTAGTGAGAGAATACAGTTCAGAATTTAACTGCAAAACACTCAAACAATACAAAATGAATAAAAGTGCAAACAAATTAACAATAAACTAACAATGTAAGGAACAATTGATCAATTAGACTGGCAGCAGAACTGTCCAAATACAAGAGTTAACCATACAGGTACTAGGAATAAGAGCAGGAGGGAGCAAAATGATCCCTGAGAAGTTGCTAAGAGCAGGGGAGGCAGAGGTCATCAGGAAGGTTATTCAGTTAGAGGGCAAATGAAAGCAATCTGATCCATGAAGGTATGGCAGTAAGGGTAACAATAGTTCGAGAGCCAAAATATTGGCGCAAGTAGGTTGTCCTTTTGGGAGGGGGGTTACAATAAGCTTAACATGAGAGCCAGCTATGCAAAGAGGTTTCAATTTATTCCTGATGTATCTGTGAAAAGTAGGCTATTTTTCTATGGGGAGGCCCAAAAATATTTCAGTATTTTGGGGGAGGCTCAAGATCTTTTCCATGGCTTAGGGGAGGCTCACTATGACAAAGTTTGAGAACTGTTGTAATAGAGCCATCTGGAGAATATAGTGCAGGAATCAGTCTTGAGCTTTCTACTTCCCACGATCGAAGGGCTAACATTCTACCTGGCTTCTCACCTTGGTCTAAATAACGAGCTTTGGTTTTAAGGATGGCATATTCTGCCTTTTCTCTTAGCAAATCGGCATATTCATTCCTAAGCTTCAGTAGGGATTCCAGATCGGACTGGGAAGATGAAGAGGATAAACTATTTTCAGCCATCCTTATTTGATTCAACAACGAAATAACTTTAGTCTCTCTCTGTTTTTTTCCTTTTGGAAGCTAGCTTAATGAATTCTCCCCTAATGTAACATTTAAATGAACACCAAATCAGGTCCTCCCTACATGTGGAACCCGTATTGAAATCTATATAGGAAGAGATTTGCGACTTAATGTGGGAGATTATTCGTTCTTCTTTTAGGAGTTGTGTGTTTAACTTCCATGTGGGTTCCCTTTGAAAGTTCGGATCAGGGGAAATTAGAATCCATTCCACGGAATGATCAGATATAACAATTGGTTCAATTCCTGTCTGGTGAGTACCAGCCAGAAGAGTGGTGCTTATTAAAATGTAATCAATTCTGGACCACGACCGGTGGACCTGGGAGTAGAAGGAGAAGAGCTGACTAGAGGGATTGAACAAACGTCATGGGTCACATAGACCCAATAAGTCCATAAAATCCCTCAAAGCAATTTGCGGAGGGGTAAGGGGTCTTAATGGTGTATGAGTTTTGTCTAGATCTTGTGATGGAGCAATATTCCAGTCACCCCCCCTCTAGAATAAGCAAGGAGGGCAAGAATGCACTCAGTTTGTCAGCCAGACTCATAAGAAAGTCCGCATCCCCTCCAACTGGACCATAGATTGCCCCTAACACCATCCTGACATTGTTTAACATACCCTTAACAATAATAAATCTGCCCTCTTGATCTGTTAGACTTCCTTCTGCCACAAATGATATGCGTCTTTTAACCAAAATTGCCACCCCTCTACTAGATGATGACCCACAGGACGTGAACATTTGAGAAAAACCCTGTCAATGTAGCCCATTTGTTTCCGAGGCCGTGAGGTGGGTTTCCTGCATCAAAAGAATGTCAATATTTAGGAAGGCACAGTTTTTGAGAACCTGATATCTTTTGGGCAGATCCCTGATGCCTCTGACATTCCACATTGCAATCTTAATTGGCACCAAGGTCATGTATCATTATAATGAAGAAAAAGGAAGCAAGCGCCATTGACTGACCAGACAATCCCAAAAGGCACACTCCAGTCCCAACCCCCATCCCCCACAACCCCTGTGGAAAGGAATAAGTAAGAAAAAGTTTCACTTCCCAGGGAAATTCGTAAAATGGTCGAGTCACTGAGAGAGTAGAAAATCTTAACCATCCAATAGTGGATTCAGACCATGGAGTCAGTAGGGAAGAGATCAAGACAATAATAGAAACCCCCCTCCCCCCCAAACCCCTCAACCTATGTACAAAAGGTCCCCACCTGTGTACTAGGGAAGATGCCAGAATCCTTGTTACTTGTAATGAGAACCAGACCCAATAGGCTGCACTCCCATGAGAAGGGTACACTACGTTCAAGAACCACATCTGATTTGGAGCGCCATGGACTGAGTCCGGAGAGGAAAACTTACTAAATTAAAGCGCTCTCTGAACCTCACATCCCACAGGAAGTGCACCATTAGCCCCCTTCCTAGGTGTGCTATGCATCACTCCTGAAGTTTCCTCCATCCCGAAACCTCCCCGCCCATCGACCCACTGGAGAACTGGCAAACGAGAGCCCTGACCAACATTGCAGTGCTCCAAAGGGTTACAATTTGACATGCCAAAATAATAGTGGGAGTCCTGAAATCCGCCTGTCAACTATGCTCACCATGACCCACCAGACTATCCCTCTCCCAAAGAGGCACATGCCTCCCACCAGTGCCTCTTGGACCAGACTTACCAAGGGCCAACACTCGGAAGATGGAAGACCCCGGGATTCCCAGTAAGCTTGCTGCACTGTTTAACTCCCTTGAGGTGAACCCAGCACCGAACAATGCGAGGATATAAGGGAGAAACAAACCAGTGGGACCTACAGGTCCGTCCACAATAACAACTTACGGAAATGCCCCCTGAAACAAGGTTCCCACCCACCCTCGCACCAGAGCACACAAACACTCTACTGAGCCAGATCCAGGTCCACTAGGCCTCACTGCAACCCTCCCTGCCCACCCATCCACTCCCTGAGGAACCAAAGAAAAAGGGACAGGAAAACATCAAACAGGTAAACGGTGGGCTCGCTCAGTGTGGTACTGTGGGTTGAGGGGAGAAGGGCCAACAACCTTAAGGAAGAATTTCTGCAGGAAGGCAATGGTGTCAGAACCTTCCTCCAATTCAGACAAACCCAGGATCAGCAGATTATTCCTTCTACTTCTCCCCTCTAAATCTTAGGTTTTCAGTTGGAGTTTGCTAATTTGCTGTTTCAGTTGTACAATTTCTGCTTCTGATTTCTCTCTCCATTTCTCCAGAGAAGAGCTTCACGCTTCTGAGTCACCCATTCTTGTAGATAAGGAGCTTAGGTCTCCACGAATAGATTTCAGCTCCGCTGAGATATCCTCTAGAGTTTCTTTAAATGGGAGCAATTCCTGAAGAAAACAGTCCTCAGTAAGAGGAACCGCTGATGTGCCAGAAGAAGCAGACTTGGGAGCATTCCCAGAACTTGATGTTTCAATTTCTTGGAAATTTTTCTGGTGTGGGTGGTGGGGTATGTCGGATACCGGCCTGCTTCATCTCCACTTCCATTTCAACTGTAAAGCCAGTTGCGTTGTTGCAAATCAGCCAAAACTCTGCCACGGAGATCCCAAATGATAAAGAAACTCAAAACAGACGCCTAGCTTGTACCCCTTGGAAAATGAAGGGCAAAAAGAGGGTTATAAGCGGTTGATAAGCGGGAGCTCCAGAATAGTGCTGCTTTCAGGCGCCATGCATCACATGACCACCCCCTCAAAGCCTTATTTAATATAATTTCCCAGCAGTAATACCAAGCTGAAGCTTGAATCTAGAAGACAGAGAGGATCATTGAACCATTTTTAAGAGTACACAATGGTGAGTATGGGCGGGCAATTGAGAAGCAAACCTGGCAACCTGATTATATAAAACTTTAACCCTAGTAATCTCAGTCTCAGAAGTCACAGAATAAAACAGTAAACCATAATCAAAGGAAGCAAGAAAGTCTGAGATAATAGAAGTCTCGTAGAAGGTAACAAAAATTAATTAATTCTGTATAATGCACTTAATCTCTGGTGAAGTATTTTAACCAAGTGTGTAATGTGAAAACTATATTTTAACAAGCTATCTATAGAAAGTCCCAGATATCTGAAAACAGCTACTGTATTTGTTCAGTGTTGGTGCCGTTCAGTGCAGTAATAGTAGTGTTTGTTTTAAGGGGCTTTTTATTTCTTTGAGTTATGAAAAACCATGTATTTTGTTTTTGAAGCATTCAAAACAAGCTTTTGCACTAATAACCAGTGCTGGACAGAATCAAAATCTGTTTGAATGTTATGCTGCAGTTCTACAATATTATCACCACCAGAAAAAATTACTGCATCATCTGCGTACAACAAAATTGTAGTCTTTTTACAAACCGTTGGGAGTGTATTAAGAAAAAAAACTGAAAAACAAAGATCCAGTATTGAACACTGCAGAACCCCAATAGACACTGGGGACAAAGAAGAAAAACAATTTGCAATTTTGGTTTTCTGATAACGTTCAGCCAGATAACTTTGACACCAGCCCAGCACACTCTCAGAACAGCCCAAGTCACATAAGCACTTAATCAAAAGCTGATGATTAACAACATCCAGTTCGCACCGGGAGACGATCGACTTGTCGCTCAGTGTGCCTTCCTGGTGAAACATTTCAATAAATAAAGAAAGAAAGAAAGAAAAAATCAAAAGCCTTGGTGAGATCCACATACACGGCCATAATGAAATGACCCTTATCCAATGCCTGATGTATGGCCTGAGTGAACCCCAGCAAGACTGTCTCTGTACCATGTCCCAGGTGGAAACCATGCTGAGCTGGTGTGAAAAACCTCATGGGTCTTTCCCGGAATCTTCTTACTTTTCTTCCTGGAATAAGTGGATTTCTTGATTCCTTTTGGGGGCAAACGCCCTCAGATCTGTTATGCTGTTCTACAACTTTCCCTGGTGAAGAGTGGCATGAATCTCCCAAACCTTCTCAACTATGCCCGAGCTGCTCAACTGAATATAATTTTCACCTGGGTACGACCCCAAGCTACCCCTGCTTGGAAATACTTGGAAATGACCATTAATGATTTACTTGATTTAGATCCTATTCTTTTATCAGCATGGGCTTTCCTCCTCCTCCTCCTCTCTCACTCAATTCACGGCCCAGTCTCTGAATGTTTGGTATAGGCTCAGTGATGAAAGTGAACGGGAACACACAGGAACTCAGTTTCTGTACCTTTTTAACAGCAGGAACAGAGTTCCTGTATTACTTCTTCCCACTGACACTGGAAGTGAAACTCTTAAACCAGCAACATAATGACAGTTTCTGGACTTGTGACCTGAAATCAGAGTTTCCATAACAACATTTGACGTATACAGAAGTGCTATTTTCCTAAAAATATTTCTATATTTCTAAGAGAATCTACTAGTGTCTAAACAGATAGATGCATCTTCACACAGATAACCTTCAGACTGAGGATCTTCATTCTGCATTTCATATTTGCCAATTCCTGTACTTCTTGTCTACCACTTGCACCACTGTATAGGCTTCAACATCTCCCCACTTTTGCCCCTATTTTCTACTTCTGTCGAGTTTTGATGACAGATGATGACTTTCTTCCTTTGGCTATGGATCTTGTGTTCAGACAATGGAGACACTCACAGTGCTCTTGCATACATATACCAATTCCTGGATGAATATGGATTTTTTCCTTCTGAGACACTTCAATAACATTATGAACTCACTGGTAGGGAACATTACAGGTTGCTGCATGTCTGCACATTCCTGCTTCACAAACATAAAGAACATACCAAACATTCTACCAGACACCCTTTACTTTTGGCCATGGTTATAGATTTTCACCACAATCACCCCTGGGGTCACATGATTGGTAACATGTATACGGGATTGTAAGAATTCTCCACAAAGTTGACACTGTTAATGTTGGATAAATGGAACCAGGAACTTCATGTTTCTATTGATTACATGCAAAGGGGGAATATGTAATCCCAGTGCTAAAAATCACTTCTTCACTCCTCTGGCGTGAGTTTGCATGGAAGTGTCATTCGTGCTACTTCCGCAACCCTGCCACCCTTATGCATTTCTTACTGCATCATTTCAGTGATTGGTGATGGGGTTGTGAACATAACCCAGTGCTGCTGACAGCAAGGGGTGGAGAGAGAGTGGCCTCTGCTTGGTGGGTCCCCCTTCCACCATTGCTGCCGCTACAGAATTACTGCAAGGCCTGAGGGTCGAGGCGCCGACTCGGTGACTGGAGTCGGGCTGTCCTCCCCTGCCTACTGAAGCTGTCATCTTTTGGGGATAAGCTGCATCTAAGTTTGGAGCCCTTGCTGTGTAGCAGGAGATTTCTTGGGCAGGGAGGGACAACGTGGGAAAGAAGTTTGGACTGTGTTCCTCATGGGAGATTGCTGCTGCTGGCAATAATCGGAGTGGGCGTGCTGCTGCCTGTGTTCCTGTGGTGGGAGATTGCAGCTGCAGGCAGAAATCAGAGAAGTGGTGCTGCTGCCTATGGTATGGGGCTAAACTTTCTTTGTCCTGTAAACTCTTGGCACCTTTTTTTTTCCCAAAGAACTCCCGTTGTGCCTCATTGGAGCCTGCCTGCTGTGACGTCGCTCTGCCTGTTAAAAGGCAAGAGGAGCGCCCAGTGGTGGATCTGAACTATTTCTGCTGCTGAGAGTGAGGCCTCTGCTTGGTGGGCCCCCCTCTCCACCATTGCAGAATTATCGCAACGCCTGAGAGTCGAGGTGCCAACTCGGTGACTGGAGTCGGACTGTCCTCCCCTTCCCGCTGAAGCCATCATCTTTTGGGGATAAGCTGCATCTAAGTTTGGAGCCCCAGCTGTGTAGCAGGAGATTTCTTGGGCTGGGAGGGATGACGTGGGAAAGAAGTTTGGACTGTGTTCCTCACGGGAGATTGCAGCTGCTGGCAGTAATCGGAGTGGGGGTGCTGCTACCTGTGTTCCTGTGGTGGGAGATTGCAGCTGTGAGCAGAAATTGGAGAAGTGGTGCTGCTGCCTATGGGGCTGAACTTTCTTCCCATCCACCCATCCTATTCCCACATCCCCTTAAATGGGCTTAAGCCACTCCCACTTGTGTGTTGTGTGCTTTGACTGAACTCAAGGGGTACCTGACCTGCTTTCATATCTCCTGGAGGCTGATTATTGCCCTGATTTCTCATCTGTACTGTGTGGCCTGGTCATTGGGTGTACGATCTTTACAGCTGAACTTTTGTCTAGGACTGAACTTGAGGGGTACTTGACCATCTTTCATATCCCTTGGAGGCTGATTGTTGCCTTGATTTCTCATCTGTACTGTTGTGGCCTGATCATTGAGTGTACAGATCTTTACAGCAGAACTTTCCCTGCCTGTTGCAAACCCAGTCCCAACCTCTGAATGGCCAGGGTCATGTATATTGTATCTATCTCATCCATTGGTTAGTGGTTGGAGTCAACTGTGGACTAAAACGCTTGTGTCAATTTGTGAGTATTAGCCACTGAGTATCGTGAATATTTTACTGTTTGTTCATGCTTTCTTGTCTTCACTACCTCACTAGGGGCTAATGCTAGTTTACTTTTATGGTTCTGTTCTGCTTGTATTTGGTTTGGAAACATGCTGTGTTAGGTGGCATCTATTGTGGAAACAGGTAACTCTGTGGTACTGTGTCTCTGGTGGGTGTGTCAGCTGCAGGTCTAGCTGTCTTCCTATTTGCCTGCTCCTCTGTGCCCTCTGGGTGGTCTAGTTGGGTCTGGATAGCCTTAACACCTGAGTGCCATCCTGCTGGGCCATTGTAGTACAGTGGTCTGACTCAGGAGAGGGTGTGCATAATATGGGGGCTTCTAAGCATTGCATGAGCGGGTTTGAGCCCTTCCCCTTCACTAATGTCCTCACCATTGGACTGCTCACCATAATGTTCCTCCCTCTTCTCCTTGTGGACTGTGCTCCTCCCAAGGGACAATCCTAGGTCTCACCGGGGATACTCGAAGAGATGGATTTTACCTTCTCTAACTTAATAGCCTGCGACAGACAGTCTCCCTGGCCCATCTGCTGACTTGACCTACAGAGCTTCCTGTACCCTGTCATAATGGGTGTTTACTCACCTGGTAAAGGTGATTGTGTTGGTTGGCATCCATGGCACTCCAGACATTACCTCATGGGTTACAGCCCACCTGACAGGCTAATAATGCACATGACCCAGATCAGATTTCCAGTATATCCAGGTCCCAGGAACCCCTGCTCTCCAGTTTGAATTTTCCATAGCTGAAAGGAAGTTAGTTAGAACAAGAAAACAATACACACAATAGAGACTAGCAAGGATGAGGTCTGCAACGACATGATAAAAGCAAGGCCGGAGGCCTGTGTTTATTCCCTATTATGTACATACTACTTTGAACTGGGGTTCGACTGAGTTAGCAGCGGGTCTGAGGTCTGAAGGACTGGTGTAGGAACCTCCTGTTTTTCTGGCGTAGGACGCTCCGATCATTCCCGAGGGAGGGCCTTGGAGTGCCATGGATGCCAACCAACACAATCACCTTTACCAGGTGAGTAAACACCCATTGTGATTGGTTGGCATCCCATGGCACTCCAGACATTACCTCATGGGAGATAAGAAGCAGTTAAGCCTCCGGGTGGGATCCGGGTGAATCGGAGAGTCCAGGTGTGGGAGCCGCTGCTAGGACATGGGAGGCGAAGGCTGGCCTGAAGTCCTGAAGTTGTTCCAGCCTGTAGTGTCTAGCAAAGGTGTGCAGGGAGCTCCAGATAGCCACCCTGCAGATGTCTTCGGAAGACACCGATGCTCATTCCGCCCAGGAGGTGGATACTGCCCTGGTGGAGCGAGCCCTGATCCCCTGAGGTGGGGTCAGTTGCTTCGCTGTGTAGGCGTGGAGGATGACCCGTCTGATCCACCCTGCGATGGTGGTCTTGGACACCGCGAGCCCCTGTCTCTGGCCTTTCGAGATGATGAATAGTCTCTCCGTCTTACGGATGGATTGAGTCCTGTTCAGGTAGACCGAGAGAGCCGACCCCACATCCAGGGAGTCGGGGGCACCGCTCTCGGCCTGAGGGGCTACGCAAGGCAGAGTGGGTAGGTCTATGGGTTGTTCTCTGTGGAACCTCGTCGGAACCTTCGGCTGGAAGGCTGGTACTGTCCTGAGTCGTATCCCTTTGGGGGTGAAGATGGTGTAGGGTGCTGCGCACGACAGGGTGCAGAGCTCCCCTATTCTTCTGGCCGAACAGATGGCTACAAGGAAGGCTGTCTTTAAGCCTACCCAGAATAGGTCTGCCTTGACGAGCGGCTCATATGGTGGCATTCTCAGGGAGTCCAATACCAGAGGCAGGTCCCACGGTGCGACGCTAGGCCTGGTCCTGGGTCGCATGAGGTCTACTGCCCTCAAGAAGCGGATGGCATCCGGGTGGGCCCCCAGCGGGTGTCGCTTGACGAGACCTCTGGCCACCCCGATGGCCGCCAGTTGCACCCTTAGAGAGGAGGGTGCCAGCCCTGTCCACCCTTGTTGCAGGAACAGAAGGATTGTGGGAGGTCGGCCTGTTCAGTGCGAACCTCTCTGGCCAGCACCACTGCGAGAAGACGGCCCATTGCCTCTCATAAGTGGATGTGGTGGAGGCTCGACGAGATTGGAGGAGCATGCCTATAACCGACTCATGGTACCCGGTAGCCGTTAGTCATTCCCTCTCAGGAGCCAGGCCGTGAGCTTTAGGGTTCGAGGAGACGGGTGAAGCACCGGTCCCTGTGACAGCATGTCCAGACGGGCCGGGATCCGGAAGCTGGCTAGCGACATCTCTGTGATTGCCGTGAACCAAGATCTGCGTGGCCAGTACGGGGCCACCAGGATGATGGTGACCCAAGATTCCTGGATTTTTGCCAAAACTTGTGGGATGAGGGGAAGCGGGGGAAACACGTACGCGTAGTCCCGTGACCATACCTGAGACAGGGCGTCCGTGCCCTGGGAGTGAGCGTCTCTGAACCGGGAAAAGTACCGGTCCACCTGGGTGTTGTCTCTCGATGCCATTAGGTCTATGGACACTGGTCCCCATGCCGCCTGGATTACCTGAAACAGCTCGGATGCAGGCGCCATTCTCCGGGGTGGATCTGCTGCCTGCTGAGCCAATCCGCCCTGACGTTCAGTTTCCCTGCCAAGTGTACTGCTCCCAGGTGTGATAGGTGCGTTTGTGCCCAGTTCATCACCCTTGAGGTTTCCCGTGACATGGCCCTGCTTCTGGTCTCTCCCTGCTTTGCGATGTAGGCCACCGTCACGCGATTGTCGGACTTGATCAGGACCGACTGTCCCTTGACGATGTGACGGAATGCCCTTAGTGCGTGGAACACCGCTCTCATTTCCAGGACGTTGATTGAGAGTTGAGACTCTGCTGGGGACCATGTTCCCTGCACTGACTCGTCCCCCAGACAGGCTCCCCAGCCGGAGAGGCTCGCGTCCGTCTCGATGGGGATCGGGTGGGGGGCCTCAAGGGGGACCCCCCCTCGTCAGATTTCCCGGAGTTACCCACCACTCTAGGGAGGATCTTACTTCGGCGGGTAACGGAACCACGCAATGGAGGTTGTTCTCGTTGGGTGCCCCGTGCATTAGGACGTAATTCTGGAGTGGACGCATGTGCCACCTGGCCCAGGGCACGAGGTCGATGCAGGAGGCCATGCATCCCAGAAGTCTCGCCACCTTCGCCACCGTAGTGCGGGAGCGTGACCTTAATTGTCTGGCCAGACTCCGGAGGCTGTGGATCCGTGCTGGTGCCGGTCTCGCCCAACCTTCTGCTGAGTTGATGATGGCCCTGAGGTGTTCGATCTGCTGGGTCGGACGGAGATGGCTCTTTTCTCTGTTCACCACCCAACCGTGGTCCTTGAGGGCCCGTACGGCGATCTCCGTATGAGCGTGTGCCTGATCCTCAGAGCGGGCGCGTATGAGCCAGTCATCCAGGTACGGTACGATGTCCAGCCCCTGTTCCCTGAGTCTGGCTACTAAGGTGATGGAGACCTTGGTGAAGACTCTGGGGCCGAGGACAGACCGAGCAGGAGCGCCGGTATTGAAAGTGGTGTCCCAAAATGTAGAATGGGAGAGGAACCTCCTGTGCTTCTTGATGATGGGGATGTGTGGGTGGGCGTCCTTTAGATCGATGGGCGTTAGGAAGTCGCCACCCTGATACTCTGTAGGTGGACGGACGGTCTCCATTTTGAACGGCGTGGGATCACGTATCGGTTCAGGCGTTTTAGGTCCAGGATGGGCCTCAGCTCCCGACTTCTTGGGAACCAGGAAGAAGATGGAGTACATGCCTTCCCCCTGTTCCTGAACCGGGACGGGTTGGATGGCCCTGTTCTGGATCAGCTCTGCCAGGATCCCCTGCACCTGGTGCGGTGAGGCTCTTCTTCTGGAGATCGGGGAGGAGACGAAATGTTGTGGGACTGAGGATGGGCCACTCCTATGGCGATCTCTGGAGACCACGTCTCGGGACCCACCTGTCCGACGTGGTGGCGCCTCAGCGATGGGCTAACAGGGCCAGTCGTTGACCGACAGAGTCACGAGCCCTGGTGAGGGTGGCAGTGGGTCGGAGTCACTGTTTCCCCTGAACCTCTTCCTCGACCTCCCGGACCTTTGTCCCGGGTCTGAAGGAGGGGATTGGTAGCTGTTGAAGGCGGGGTGCGTGGGTTAGAGGAGGAAACCCCTACCCGAAGGAATGGTTCTGTGAATACCGAGTCCCTCGGGTTTGGTTCTTGGCGCCAGGACGAAACCTCCGTCTAGCAGAAGGCAGGTGGGAGGGTCTTGACCAGTTTCTTAGGAGGTCCCTACCCTCTTCCCTCTGTTTTAGGTAGTTTTGAAGTCCTTCCCCAAATACATGACTCCTCTTAAGGGGTAGATTCTGAAGTAGAGTCTTAGATTCTGAATCGGCGTCCCAGAGCTTGAGCCATAGGGCTCTGCGGGCCTGATTTATAATTGCGGCGGCCCTAGCCTGGAGGCGAAGGGAGTCCACTGCCATGTCTGCCAGGTACTTGGCTGCATCGAGGGTGCAGTCTAATAGTTCAGCCTCCCTGGACTTTGGGCTCGCCTGCTCCTGGAGTTCTCTAGTCAGCGGATTTGGGCCCGGAGGTGTAGATAGCACGTCATCACCTTGGCGTGGTGCCCTCTATTTCAAAAGTCCTCTTAACATGTCCTCGATCCTTTTGTCCGTAGGGTCCTTGAGGCTATGGTACCGCATGGTAGCACAGTCTTCTTGCTCAGGGCCGCCACTTGGGGATCAATGGAGGCGCCTTGCACCAGGCATCTGACTTGTCACCCCTGTACCGGCAATATCTTGTGCAAGTTCCTTCGTTTGGCATTCTGCCCGGGTCTGTGGATTGCCATTCCATGTGAACCAGTTCTTCATGGCGGGCAAACTGGGAAGGTCTCTGAGGTGGTGGTCCTTAGCTGGATCATTGGATCTAGCTTCGATTCCGTCTTCCCTTCCTGTTCTCTGTGGACAGGCCCATGGTGGCCTTGATGACCTTCATAAGACCGGGGATTGTCTCGAACGAACACAGTTTGGACGTCAGTGACGGAGCTGCTTGCTGGTCGATGTCCTCCGTGTTGGACTCTAGGCCATGTTCCTCCTCCTCGTCAAATTCGTCCTCCTTGTCTCTTTCTTCCGGAGTGCCATAGAGGGGAACGCTGGGGAGGGGGTCCTCTGGGGCTGGCGGTTCCTCTGGAGGGTCTCTCTCGTGGGGGGACTCTGAGCTGGGTGGTCTCGTTCTGTTTTGGGTAAGGGCCTCCAGCTTCCATGATCTTCAGCATGAAGTTCTGCTGACTCTCCATCATGGCCACCGCCGCCTGTTGGTTCTGGATCAACAGAGAGCCTGGGTCCACCCATGTCGAGGTGCTGGGGCCGGGGAGAGAAGGTGCCAGGGGAGGGGTTCTCTCCATCGAAGAAAGCTCGTCGTCCATCAGGCAGGCTGCACAGAGAGGGCCTGGGGTTTGAGGGAGGAGGGTGGCGCTGCACGCGGTGCATTTCTTTGCCTTAACCATCTGAAACAGAAAGAGAGAGGTCTGAGCGAAGAACGATGACTCCGGAATCTTTTCCCTTAGCCCTGAAGAATGACGCACTGCAGGCGGGGAGCCGAGGTAGGGGGCTGTGATAAGGCGCCAGGGAGGGCCTTAGACAGATCACATGGGAGAGACGGAGATTTCTTTACTCTACTATCCTACCTACCTATCCCCTTTGATAGTTCCTACTTGGAGAAGGCAGGGCCCGCTGTGGGAGGGGCCGCTGACCACCGAGTGATGGGGATAGTTCCTGCAGGACTCTACCGGGTCGCTATGGAGGGACCCGGTAGTAGCTCAGCGTGGTCCTACTGGGGTGCCATGTGAGGGACCCGAGTTGGCTGAAGGAGGTCTTTCTTCCTTTTTTTTTTTTTTAACAGGTCCAAGGAAGCCAGGAACAGAACTGCATGATCCGACCCTGATCCCCCTAACTCGGTAGTCGGAGGGGGGGGGGGATCTGCCTGGAAAAAAAGAAAAAATCTGCTCAGGCCTAGACCACTGAGTAGTGCTGTCTCCGTGGTCAGCTGCCTCGTTGGGCATGCGAGAGGCTCTGGGTGAGGGTCGGGGTGGGCCTGAGCCCTGGACCCTCGTGGTTATCTCCTCCTCTCTTTTTTTTTTTTTCTTTCGCTGAAGGGGATCCCCAACCTGACTGTGGCCTCCGAGTAGGGGGCCAGAGG
Source organism: Neoceratodus forsteri (assembly GCA_016271365.2). Classification (NCBI taxonomy): domain Eukaryota; kingdom Metazoa; phylum Chordata; order Ceratodontiformes; family Ceratodontidae; genus Neoceratodus; species Neoceratodus forsteri. The sequence continues at coordinate 1,414,475,464 of CM057456.1, read as the reverse complement.
GAGAGGCGAGGAGGAAGGAGAGTCCTGGAGTGAAGGCCTCGCCCTGAGGCCTGAGGCAACGCCCGCACAGCCATGGCCCGACTCGAGAGAGAGTTCCACGGGGAGGCGTACCAGCCGGCTGGCACAACCCCCTAGCAGTGGGGAGGAAGAACGCCGCATCTGAGGCCTCCGGAGGACCCGGAAGGCCTGGGAGCCATCGGCCAGAAGGCCGAGAGAAGGCGGGCTTAGGCCCAGAGGTGGAAACGCCGCACCACGACGGGCAGTGTGGGCCTAGGGGCTCGAGGTTTTGCCCTGCTCCTCCTGGAGTTTCCCGCCTGTAAGAGATGAGGCGGCGATGGGAGGAGGCCTGGAAGCGTCTGGGCGATCGGCCCAGAGATGCGGAAGCGGTTGAGAAGGCCGGGGAGAGCCCCGGAGAGAGCAGGGTGGGAGGGAGGCTCTCAGGGAGTGGAAGGGCCGCTGGGGAGACCGCGGAGTCGCGGGGAGGAGAGGCGACTCACGAGCTTGGCATTGCGCGCCTGAGGAAATGCCTGCAAAGCAGGCGTGTTTTAGTAGCAGGTAGCACGCTGCCTGGGATGGCCTGGGCAGGGCAGTGCATGAGGAGAGAGCGCGAGGAGTGCTAGGCTCCTAAGGGGAGCATGAGAAACATCTCAAACATAAAGAAAAAACGTAACAATACTGGCTAGTATTAAATAAACGATTCCTTGCATAGAACAAAACGCCTGAGCATTAAGGCAGACTTTTTCCAGATTATAAGATATAATTCTGGGGCAGCATGCAGACCCCAGACATTATCAAAGGAAACAAAAGGAAACAAAAAGAATGTATTTAAACAGATGTTTTCAGAGAAATCACAGGTTCCTACCTTAGATCTTATAGAGCAGACAGGGGTTCTCTGGATGCTTCTTGCCTATTCAGATGCACAAATTACAACTGGAGAGCAGGGGTTCCTGGGACCTGGATATACTGGAAATCTGATCTGGGTCATGTGCATCATTAGCCTATCAGGTGGGCTGTAACCCATGAGGTAATGTCTGGAGTGCCGTGGGATGCCAACCAATCACAATGGTCAGGCGTCCTGGTCGCAGACCGTCCACTAAGGTTAGCTCCCCCCCTTTGAGGCATCTCCTCTGGCTCCTTTTGGTGACCCTAATGCTTGCAGGGGACGTGGAGCTGAACCCTGGTCCTCCATGCTGAGCCTTCTCCTCTCCTGTGGGCTGTCTGTCTGGCAATGGATTGAAATAGCTCATCTTAATGTCCACAGTCTTCTGCCCAACTTGGCTGAGCTCCTTGCCTGGGTCACCCATTACAAGCCTGACGTCCTTGGGGTAACTGAAACTTGGCTTAAACCCTCTACCCCAAATTCGGCCTGTGTGCTCCTTGGCTTTGACCTTGTCAGGCAGGACCATCCAGGGAAAAAAAGGGGGGATGGTATTCTGGTCTGCTACTGGAGTCACCTCAACCTGTCGGTGCTGGCCTGGCTTTAACCTATGCAGTCTTCCCGTGAACTGCTGCATACTGTGCTTCTACTTGGGAGCACAAAGAAGCTACACATTGTGTATACTTACAATCCTCCTATGGGTGGTGTATTGGGTTTATTCTCCCTTCTTGATTCTGTTGGCTCAGGGACTGGTAACAATGAGCTAATTATCCAAGGGGATCTTAACTTAAACTGGCTCAGAGGCAATACCAAGCAGTATGAGTCTCTGTTAGCAGGCCTCTTACTGCCCCAACTCATTAAGGATCCCACCAGGTGGTCATCCACTGGTAGTACCGGCTCTCTCCTGGACTGGGTCCTGTCCAATAGGCCTGAGAGGATTAGCTCTTCTGGTACCTTCCCTGACTCCATCTTGGACCATGTCCCTGTGAACTGCATATGGAAGGTCTCTGCCCCAAAGATTACTCCTAAAATCATTCAAGTCAGGGACTTCTCCAGGTTTGACCTGGGGTCTTTCCATGAGGATCTTACGCTCACTGACTGGTCTACAGTGATGGACGCATAGAATGCTTCCTCTGCAGTCTGTCATTTCTTCAGTATCTTTGGGGTACTACAGGTTAAGCATGTCCCTCTAGTCAGACGGAGAGTAAGGGGGGCTGCTACGAAATGGTTGCATGGGAGCCTCCTCGCCCTCATCAGGGCTAGAGATAAATGCTGGGCCAACTTTAAGGTCACGATGGACCAGGCCATATTTCAGCAATACAGGAGGCTCAGGAATGAATGCAAAAAGGTGATTAGGGCTGCCAAAAGTGAATTCTCTAAAGCCGCCTTACCGACTTCAGCTAAGGACCCTAGGAGCTTCTGGAGGAATATTAAAAACATAGTGAGTGGCTTCTCCACTTGTGAGGCTCCTGACATGCTTATTGGTGGTGCTAGCTGTAATAATCCGCTAACTATTGCCAATGCATTTAACTCACATTTCTTGGACCTGTCCGCCCTCACCTCTCTATTCTCCTCCACTGGTCGTGACAGTCCTGGCCTGGTCCCTCCACCCCAACTGGCTCCTACCCCCTGTCCTCTGTTCTACTTTAAGGCTGTGATGGCACAAGAGATGCAGAGATTGCTCTCTGGTCTCTCCCCCTTTTTTAGTGCTGGCCATAATGGTGTGGAGCCAAAGCTTCTCCACCTTGCTGCTGCCTCCATTGCCTCTCCTGTGGCCCATATCGTCAACTTGTTCTTAGCCTCTGGGGTTATCCCTTACCTATGGAAGGTGGTGAGGGTTGTCCCTGCACTCAAACAGGGAAACCCTAGGATTCTTGACAACTATCAGCCGATTGCCATTTTGTCTGCTATCAGTAAGCTTCTTGAGAAAGTTGTGGCAGGGCAATTTACGGATTATATTCAGTCTCATGAGCTACTGTCTCCCTCGCAGCATGGCTTTCGTAAAGGGCACAGTACAATCTCTGCCCTGGTCACTGTCACTTCTGAGATAAGGGCTGCTATGGACCAGAGTAGACTCTCTTTTGCCATCTTTATTGATCTCTCTAAGGCCTTTGACCTAGTTGACCACGTCCTACTCTGCTCTCAACTTAGGTCCTTCAGTCTGTCCCCTCCTGTGCTTAGTTGGTTCTCCAATTACCTTCAGGGCAGGCAGCAACTTACCAGGTATAGTAAGGTGCTCTCAGATGCCACCACCGTGTCCTCAAGGGCTCCCAAGGGGTCAGTCCTTGGGCCCCACTCTTTTCCATATTCATCAACGATCTTCCCTCTTCTGCTGCCTCCTGTAGGTTCATCCTGTATGCTGATGACTTAGTTATCCTCATTTATTCCCAGGACATTGGGGTCATTAATCACCAACTGAGTGAGGATTTCAGGAGTATCCAGTCCTGGATATCATCCCATAAGCTGGTCCTAAATCTTAAAGACTCAGGCCATGCTGTTTGGATCCCTGGCCAAGCTAAAGGCCTCCCCTTTCCCTCTCTGCATCTCGGGTACTGATGGTGCTCCCATTCTTATCACTGACTCCGTCAAATACCTTGGGGTGACACTTGACCCTCAGCTTGACCTTGGTCACCATATCCACAATGTGTGTCGAGCTGTTAACTGGAAATTGGGTCTGGCTGACAGGGCGAAGAATAATCTCACTTTGGCTGCTCACCTAGCACTAGCCAGAGGTGTGTTTCTACCATCTCTCTGTTATGGGCTCCTTCTGTTTGCCCATACTTCCATGGTCCTCCTCACCAGGTGGACTGTAGCCTACAATAACATTTGCCGTTTTGCTCTTGCAGCCCCTCGCCTCACTCACCATTGTGATCTGTACAGTAAGCTCAACTGGCTCTCCCTGCCTAAGTACATGAATTTTGCTTTAGGCTGCTTCACGGTCAAAGTTCTGGGCACTAGCACCCCCCTGGACTGGCAGAGCTCCTTGTGCCTGCTGCCTCCTCTGCCTACTCCCTCAGGTCTCTGGGCCCCGCTATCCTTAAGGTTACTGCTATGCATACCCAAATGGGGGACAGGTATTTTGCTTCATGTGCCCCCAGATTATGGAACTCCTTTCCTGCCCAGATCCGCTCCTCCCCCTCCCACGAGTGCCTACGAACCTCCGGTGGAAACACTTGAAGCTGTCCTCAGCATGTGACTGTCTTAAACCTCCCTGATTACCCTGGTCCCCTGCACTGTACTCGAGCATATCATCTCCTGTACTTTGGCTTTGGTCCTGCTGTGGAAGCCTGCCCACCTGGGTGTGGGCTTGTGTACAATGTGTAAATTCTGTATATATCTGTATATTTTGCTTTGAACTTTGTCTTAGTGACTCTATATTTATTTTATATTTGACTGTGGTACTGTTGTAACCTGAGTTATCTTACTGTGTATGTTTTGCTTCTCCTGACTTCAGTGTATCTGCCTTACTTGTGTTAAGTTGTACTCTGTGCATGATCTTGAAATTCCTGTACTCTCCCGGGTCGTACCTGAAAATAGGCATATGTTTTGTCTAGTGTGCTTGCCTGGTTAACAAAAGCTAAATAAATAAATACATTTTTATTTTTGTCCGAAATAGCAGCCATATTGGACAGCTTTGGTGACCCAGATCAACACCTTGACCGATTTCACTTTCAGAGAGACCCCTGAATTTTTTTTATGTCAGTATCCCCACCCAGTAGCCACTTGTCTCATCAGTCATTGATTTGGATTTACATTCTGGTGGCTAAAAAGGCAATTACCGCCTACGGATGAAACCTGTCCCAACGATGCTGGGGTTGTGGCATTCTATTATGTTGGAAATATATGATATAGAAAAAATGTACAGCCACTCAACAGAAATGCCAGGAGCAATTCAAATTGGGTTGGAGGCCCTGGGTCTTTTATTATGTCACGGGGTCATAATGTCGTGGTGAAAACCGTGCACATCAGGAATGTCGTACGCAAATCAGCATGCAGCAAAATAACATTGGCACAACATGCCAACCAGCACAAAATAAGCGAATGCCGGAGGAATATCTTTGTTTTTGAAGGGGGAGGCTTTGCCCCCGCACCCCCTGCACTAATTATAATCAACTCCAGGGGGCGTCATGGACTTCGGGGGGGGGAATCGGACTGGGGAACTTTTTTTTTTTTTTCAGAAAAAAAAAAAGACACATCACAGTGGGACCTGGGTAGAACCAAACCGCAGTCCCAGGTCTCTGACACTGCTGGAGGCAGGTGCTCTGTTCTACTTTCTCCACCATGGGAGTGGTTCAGCCAGGCACCGCCCCAGCAGTGTCCTTCACCTTCCCTAATGGCAGTCTACAGTGACAGGGGTAGCGGTTCTTACTGCACACTGAAAGAACCTCTGTCACTGTAGAACCATTTGCGCTTATTACAGCGCAGTATTTCATTCATGGTTTTGTCTGTGCTATAGTCACCCAGTACCTCTTATTATGCATCTACTGATGAACATTGGACTCCATAATACTAACCATTTGTTCTGGCCATTTTTTCCCTTTGTTTTCTTGTTTTAAATTATTTTAGTCCTTGTGAGAGCTGGCTTTTGTGGACCCCTTTTTTGAGCCCATAGTTTCATTTTGATTATGCTTGACAGTTGCCCTGTGCCAGGGAACCCACCCTACTTGTGTAATATCCTAGTGGTGTACCATCCTATATACATTTTCAAGATATGGACCTTGTATTGTTTCATATTCCTTCTTATCTTATTTAGTTTCTCTGCCATACCATGTTAATACTCTGTCTCAGATACTGCAAGTTGTGTTTGTTGGTTGATTGTTCACTGAGGTCCTCTGTTGTGTTAATACACATTAAATATTTAAAAAAAAATCACAGGCCAGATTTTCAAAGCATAGCGCAGGGCTTGTGCCAAACCCTGTGCCATGACACTCAGGTTCTGGCAGTGTGCCATACCCCATTACTGCGACTGCACCCGATTTTACAATCTTGGGGACAGTTGCGACAGTTTTCACGATTTACAGCAGCTTGCACCAAATATCTGCCACAAGCTCAGGAAAAAAAGGCCCCTAGGATTGTCGCACGTTAGACTAGAAAAAGTTGGTCTAACTTGTGGCAATTGCCGCACAGGATGGAAAATACCATTAGATCACCGCAAGACCCATGTGTTGTATAGTCGGTGCACCCAGGGCTTGCAGCGATCTAAGCCGTTTGAAAATCCTGCCCCATATTTATTGAGATATTCAAGAAATTGGTAAAAAACTATTTGTTCAAGCACTTTTGCAAAGAGGGCCAGTAATGAAATGGTCCTATAATTCTGCAGACTTTTAGAACTATCAGATTTGTGAACAGGAACCGCTATAGCTATTTTCCATAGTTTTGGAAATTGACCCAAACAAAGTGATTGATTAAAAATGATAGCTAATGGATAACACAGGATATTGGCAACAGCCTTAAAGAGCACATTTTTCAATAACATAAATATCAAAGAGACAGCTCCCTTACCTCATGGGGAACTCCTCCTGCGCTTTTTTAAATTCAGCCCCAAAAGAAAGGGGAGGGATCATAATTTGCCCCCAAAGGGCTAGCCACACAATCCCTCTCCACTTCCTGACTCGCCAATCCACTCCCACGTGCTGAAGTTTTGTGACGTAGTTATAGGTCTAGCATTGGGATGCACGCCATTCACTTGAATGGAGCATCTTTTTGACATGTAGTTTTCCAATTGCAAATCAGGTTTTGGCACCTATTGATCCAAGTGTTCAACTAACAAGAGCCTTGTTAGTTGAACCCTAGCATCAATAGGTGCCAAAACCCAATTTACAATTGAGAAATTACATTTGAAAAAGATGCTCCATTCAAGCGAATGGAGTGTGCCTCCACGCTAGACCTATAACTACATCACAAAACCTCGGAGTGTGGGGATGGATCAGTGAGTCAGGAAGTGGAGAGGGATCATGCGGCCAGCCCCTCGGGAGCAAATTATGGTCCCCTCCCTTCCTTTCGGGGCTGAATAAAAGAAGTGCAATTAGCCTGGAGAAGTTCCCCTGAGGTAGTGGAGCGCCCTCTTTACTATGTTTGCAATTTAAAACATAATGGGAAAGGTGCTCTTTAACCAAGCTATAATCCTACTCATCAACCTCTACAAGAGGTCGTGGATTCATTTTGGAAATGTAGCCAAACACATCCTTGGGAGTGAGTACCCTGAAATAAAACTTCATATCTGTGATACTGTTTTCAGTACATATCAGAAACCAGTTGGAAAGGACTCACCCAAAGGATGTCTCACTCAGCATTGTGCAAAATCTTGTTTTATTCAGTAATCCAGTGCAAAATGTTGTGCAACAAAACACAATAAAGTGCAGTACAGAAAACATTATGTAACCTCCCTGTCGGGGGCTTACCTGAACCCCCGAAAAAGGCTAGTTTCCCTGGGTTTTGTTTCCACTCTCCATCTTTTTTTGTCAAGGTCCCGGTTTTCTCCTGTGTCCTCTGGTCTCTCCTGCTGGCCCACACATGGTTTTTGGAAAGAGCAAGGCCAGAGGAGCAAGATTGTGGAGCCACCGGTTTTGAAAACAGCATTGTGGTGCCAGTGAGCTCCATGCATGTGCAGAAGTGCATTTTCATTTTGGTGGCCTTTCAGTGTGCCTCTCTGGTGGTCCCAGTCCCAAGGAAAAGCAAGAGAGTGACCAGAGATGTGGGCAGAACTGGAGAGGTGACAGGGAAGCAGCAGGAGTGTTTATTGTGAGCGCCAATCGCGCTTGTGAATTGGAGGGCCGACTCATGAATATTAATGAGGCAGTTCATGTATATGAATGAGGGGACCCTGTCTAGCACTAGGGCACAGTGTTAGCACTAGCGACAGGCATAGAAAAGAATACAAATAGTAAATGATGTACTGGTGTGCCAGGGCAAGGGGGACCCTATGAAACTGAGGGGCAAAATGTTAAATATATGTGTTACTTGGGGCTGTATTAAGGCCACAAAATGGGGCACCAAATGAACGGCACTGAGACTATGTAGGGACTATGGGAAATGGCAGCAGCGACTGAGTGAGGGATGAGCTGACAAGTAATAAAGTGCAGTCGCTCAACAGGGCACGGGGTGTCTATAGCTGTGTGGGAAAATAAAGTTAAAGAGTTTGACTGCACAGTGACATTGCAACTGGGACACTGTTAAACTGTGTGGGCAAGGAGAACAACAGTCACCATGTTGAGCAGCCATGTGACACCAGCTAGCCAACCATCAAGCCAGGATTCCTGCCAGGGACTTTGGGACTGAGTGAAAAGATTTTTTGGGGGAAAAGACCAGGGAAAGTTTAGGAGCCTTTTTATGCACCAATGAGGCATCGAGGGATACTTGAAGACAGTGGTTCTGGCTAATAGGGAGTGAGGAAAGGGCTCCCAAAAGCCAAGGACAGTTGGAGTTTGACTTCAGTTCAGTGGGAGCTCCTCCAGAGGGAGGGGGACTCTTGCCCCTGGAGAGAATGGGGCTGCCTTGGGGCTGCCAGCAATTTGTCCCCCAGGGCAGGAAAGGAGAAGCTGGAGAGAGAAAAAAGGATAAAGAAGCAGCTTGGCAGAGAGACAAGGAAAGCTGCAGGATGCTGAATGTTCTGTGTTGCTCTGAAATTGCACCACAGTGGTGAGATAAAGAAGATGCAAGAAGAGGTTGTGTCCTGAACCTGGGAAAGGGGCAAAGGTTGTGTCTTGATCCTGAAAAAAGACAAAGGTTGTGTTCAGCACTTGGAAAAAGGATGAAGGTTGTGTCCTGAACCTGGTAAAAGGAAAAAGGTTGCATCTAAGCCTGGGAAAAGATGGGAATGCAGAGGTATGAGGAGGAAGAAGAGAATATAAATGTGCTGAGAGAAGGAAAGGAAGAGTAAACCTCTTTGATCTCGAGAGTTGCAATGTACCCACACGGTGATAAAAGGGACTTTGAGTGCAGGTGAGATGTGTGGGCCAGAGCGAGAATGTGGCTGTGTTAAAGTGGAGAGACTGTGAGAGCAGAAGAATGGACAGGTGTCTTTCTGGGTCGGGTGCCTGTTGTCTGCTCCTGAGATACAGCAAGGAAAAGAGAGAAACAGATTGCTGTGGCTACACACTGAGGCAGGAAAGAGGAAGAAAGAGAAGCAGAAGAGAATGTGTGGAATGTTTCTGCTGATACCCAGGGCCAGGTGGGGAACTTGTTAAACCCCATCAAGTGGGGTCTGCCGCTACAGGAGATAACGGGTCTTTTGCCCAAGTGCTAGGGTGCTCTGATCAGAGTGAGCTGGACCATGGGGCCACTCCTGAGTTTGGGTCCTCTGTAGTTGGCAGGCCTTGCGCATGTGCCCTGCAACAGGCCTGTAATGGGCTGAAGGGGACAAACTACAAGATCTGCAAGCAAGAGAAAGACAGAGCAAGCTACAGCCTCTGTGCCCCTTGTTCAAGCATTTTGCCCAGTTTTGCCTGTGTTGCCATACATCCCCAGGACTTCAGCGAACTGTGCCATCCAAGGTATGATTCTGCAGAACCATGAGTAAATTGCAGGAATTGCACTGTACCTGGGGACTGTAAATAGTTTAAGCATGCATACCGGTGCCGGAGATAGAGCCGAGGTTTAGACAATCAAAAGAAATGTAACAAGTTAAATTTTTTCAAGCGTGCCAATGCCAGCTACCAGCTACATCTCAGGCATGCAACTTAAATCTGAGTACCCAGAAAACATATTATGGGGATATAATGGACTGGGACCTGTGGGTCTGGGCTTTGTTTGTTTGTTTGTTTAAAATTTATTTTTATACAGGTTAATCTGATTGGGGAAAAAATCCCCATTTACAACAAATACCTGTGAAATTTACAAAAAAGACAAGACAATACAAATTAAGTACAAAATCACAAATTACCTAAAAACAACTACAGCAAACATTTAAATAATTACACAATTCCAATTTAAAAATATACTGGTCAGAGATTGCAATCATTTGGCAAGGTAACTTATTCCATGTCCTTGCTAAACTATTTTGTAACACCATATCCCCCATACGATTCATAATTTGTATCATGGGCAATTTTTTAGTAGACCTCCTAAATGAGTCTGAATATTTAGAATCTAAGTTCTGACATATCAAGTTTCGTAAAGGATGCATTTTTAAATGTATTAAACCATGACATATAATAAGCCATATATATTCTCTTCGAGCTATTGGATGCAACCAACCAAGTTCCTGATAAACTACACAATGATGGAGTCGAGGCCCATTATTTAAAATAAAATTTCCCATTCTATAATAAGTCTGGTCCAATTTATATAAAAATTTTTATAAGAATGTTTATATAATGGTAAGCCGATACTCTAAGACAGGTAACAACAATTGTTTTACCAATTTAATCTAACATCCTAGTCAAACATCCTGACACTCTTCTTAGTGCCCCCAGTCTTTGATTGACTTTTTTTGCTTGACAGAATATGCTCTGAGAAGAAAGACGATAATCAACCAGAACTCCCAAATATTTATAAGTATTAACCCCTTGTACCTTGTCCGTCCAAAAACTAATCTCCAAATCAATTGAATCTTTGTTAATATTAGATCCTACAGAGAAAATCATACTCTGAGTCTTCCAGTACTTATCAAAAGTCCAGATTTTCTTATCCAAGTTTCAATATTAGAAAAATCTGTCTGGAGTCGCTGCCTCAGTTCCCAGGATCCTTAGCAGATGCAACCAACACTATGTCATCCGTATAAAGTCTAACATCAGTACCCTTTACATGATCAGGAAGATCATTAATATAAATATTAAATAACATAGGGCCCAAAATTGACCCCTGAGGTACACCACGATTTAAGACCAGTAAATCCGAGACAGCGGCCCCACAGATCACCCTTTGTTTTCGATTAAGTAAATAAGATCTAAACCACTGCAATGAGTTATGATGTATTCCTAAATTCCGCAATCTAAACAAGAGTGTTTCGTGATGAACTAGGTCAAAAGCTTTACTAAGGGCTTGATCACATCTGCAGCAGTTAGCTAGTTTACATAGACCTGGTGGCTGCAATGTCTGAAATATGGGTTTGAAATCAAAAGGGAGATGTGATTTTTGGGAAATGCAATCTTTAAAATGCTTGAACTCTATTCTACTTATCCCATTTTAAACCCTCTCCCTGTAAATAAACCATGAAGTTATTGTTTTGTAGCTGAGATGAATCCAGATACTAATTTTAGTGAGCACGTTATTGGATGGAATGGAAAAGTTAAATGGTATAACTAAATGTAGGAAGGTTGGAAACCTAGTAAGTCCATGTCTGGGGTAACTGTTGGGGTGGTGGGTTGGTATGACATCCCAGAGGGTTGTACCACAGTTAATCAGACCCACTAATATGTACTCTGGGTGGAGGCACCACCATTTTAATTTTAACTTTTGGGAAAGGACTCCCGTAGGTCAGCTGTGGGAACCCAGGCCCCTTGCCCTTGGTCAGGCCCATAAGGCAGAGGTTGTAGCCCTCTGCAGGACGGTGCCGGACAGCGGCTACAATTACTTTCTGATTCCTTGTTCCTGGTTTCACTCTGCTCCCTTAACAGAATCGCTAACTATTAAGTTAGGACTGGATTTGTGGTTCTTGCCTAGCATTTTATTAATTATTCTCCATGTGGCAGTACCGTCTCTACCTGCAAAATCATACTGCTTTTTTAATAAGTAACCCTTTTTCAATTTACGAATCAGAGATTTACATTTATTACGTAGTTGTTTATGTTCAAGCAACACCACATCAGAGGATGTTTTCTGAAATCCCTTCCAATTCCTATCTCGCAGTCTTATCAGTTCAGTAAACTGGGGAGTAACCCATTCCTGCCAGTTACCACTAATTCTAAGCTGTCTTAGGGGAGCAAATTTGTTAAACAGCACTAAATAAACTACAAGATTGGCAATACAGCTTATCTATAGAAGCCGAAAAGTCTAGACAAGACCAATTGATCTAACAGCTTCCTAGAATAATAAAATATTTAACTTTTTAAGATTCCTGGAGGTAATATATACAGGAGGGTCTGTTGCTCTTTTTGCACTCCATAAACAGTAAACAGCACAGTGGTCACTAAGCTATCGGTGAGAACTCCCGAGTGCATAATTTCAAAGGTACCAGAAACTAAAATTCAATCAATAACAGCGGGGCTCCCTGTCTTATAATCACATCTAGTTGGTTCTTCAATAATCTGATAGAGTCTGGCATTAACAAGAGAGTCTTAAGTTAGGTTCAGTTTTACCTTTCCAATTTTAATTTATGTCCCCCTTGATTAAGACTTCTCTATTCTGAGGAAGTGAGCTTCTAAATTTACAAAAAACATCAATGGCAGTCAAATAGGTGCCAGGAGGGGGATATATAACTGCCACTGCAATAAAACTCACACTCTATTGCTGGATTATTAAATTCACACCTGCTAATTTAAAACTGGGATTTTGCATAAAGCATACAGCCTCCCCCCCCTTCCGCCCATTTCTGTCTTTTCTAAAATCATTATACCCTTGAAGATTTATCGACTGATTTGAAATTGTATCTGATGACCAGGTTTCTGAAAGGGCAATAAAGTCACATTTATTATCTTGCACCCAGTCCTCAGAACTGTCCCATTTAGATATTGAAATCTGTGTATTTAAGTGTACAAAGGAGAGTGTGTTTTTTTAGATTTCTCAATGCACAATCTTTATTACTATCTGGCCCTGGCCATGAGTTGGGGTGGATTGTACCAGAGAGAAGCAGGAGAAAAAGAATAAGTCACTTTAAATGTATATAGTAAAACTCCTTTTGACCTTAGTTTTAAATTAGGAGTAACCAGAGAGCCCTTGGGACACAAAACTATGTCAAGCAAACATAGACCAAATAGCTATTCTTCCTATTAGGCCCTTAGTACCAGCTGCTGAGAAGTCAAAAGAAATTAAACAATCTTTAATACTAAAATCAGTAGTAGTAGTTCTGATTTGTGTGAAGGAGACTCCAAGCTGGCAACATGGATCACAGCAATAAGAAGTAGAAACAAAATACACCTGAACCCCGAATAAGCAAATAAAAATCAAACACATATATAAAATGGCTCCCATTATTAAGAAGCAAAATTAAAAGACATGATAAAACTCACTAAAGACCAAACTAAACAATCATAGTTCCCCCGGTCCTAATTCCCAGCATCCCCAGCTGACTTTGGCAGACTTCGCACTCTGCCGGAGTACTCAACTGGAGAATGAAGCCTCCACTGCATCTTTAGAACTACCATTTATATATAACTGTCCTGGCACACCCAGAGCTACCCCGCCCCCACAGCGGACTGGTGGGTCCGAAGTCACAGCTGGCAAGTTCAAAACTCAGTAGGGAGCTGCAGTCGGGGCTGAACTCAAAGCTGACAGCACATAACTCTCTCACAATACAAATGGGCAGAAAGTCAGTTTAACATCAGATGTCTATGGACATTATGCATAGTCTTTATACAGTAGCAGCTCTCTTCCACAAGTCAGTTCAGCTGGTCACAGAGCAGATATAGCCATGAAGACCTCCTTGTAATTCAGGCACAGTGATGACAAGAACAAGATTGGCTTTGCCAGCTCCGTAGTGCTGAGCAATGGGTGTTCGCGCGGCATGTTGGCAACCCAGGTTAACGCCCTGAGCCTGGACGTCAGGAGCAGAATCCAGCAGGGAGGGACTTTACAGCGTCCATTGGACGCTTCCCTCCCGAGGGTTGAGTAGGTTTTGGACCACTGTTTGATGACTCATGGTGGTGGCTAGTGCCTAGTGTTCTTGGAGTCATGTAGCCGCGACATGCCGCTAAATGCCCCCACCCCCAGGATGCTATTACGGCCAGGTCATTCTGTGGGAGGCAGGGTAAGGTTGGGGAGAAAATAGGAAAACTAGCCACTCACCTTAACTGAGGGCTTGGGAGGAGCCAAAAAAAAAAAAAGAAGATTGGCTTCACCTGTGCAGACTCCTAGTTAATAGAAGTTAGTTGCAGACAATAGCTGTTACTTGCTGAAGGTGTTTCTTGCTGTAGGAGTTTAAATCAGCTCCAATCCCCAACTCTGGTCACTGCTATAGATGTAATCCTGTACTGACAGCAGCATAGGCTTAGCAGGGCCTGCTCTTGAAAGAGAAGCTTCAGAACAGTTGGGGGTGAGGTGGAGTGGGGGGTGGGAGGTTGGGGAGCATGAAAGAGAAGGTAGCCTGCAGAGCTCTGTGAACAGGGGAGTAAGAAGGAGAATGGGTTGGAGTGAAGCAGCGAGAGGCACCATGTGAGCAGCGCCTACCCTCATGGAAGGGGGAGCAAGAGGGAGGAGCAGCAAAGCATCAGGAAGAATGGTAGATGGTGTCCAGTCTGGCCAGGGTGGACATGGGTGGAGCACTACAGACCATATTTGCATAATCAAACACTGGAAGGATAATTTGTTTTGGTTGTTTTTCCTTAGACTTCATTAAATGCGCTGTCATGCTGGGTGGTTAACTCATTCCTTCCTGATGACGCCATATGGCGTCATAAAAAACATACCTCTTTTTCCTGCTGACGCCATATGGCGTCCTAAATCATTTGCTGTAGTGCCTGATGACGCCAATTGGCGTCCATATCTTTCTCTTGGTGCAGCTCAAGCATTTGTTTACATTTGATGAATTGAGTTGTACCAGCTAATAGGGGACATCGTACCCTTACTGATTTTACCTAATATAATATGTGTTCCCATTGGCTATTTTTGAGAAAACAAGCCTTAATACATAAATAAATAAATTTACTATATTTTGCATGTGCTGTGAAAAATGTATTACGTTCATTCTGCCATTAGTTTGTATCGTAACAACAAATCATCTTGTTTTAGTGTAACATGTTAAGCTGATCAGGTTTACACTATAATTAATTTCATAATTTACATTTTTTTTTATTCGAGCAATCCGATTGGCCGTCACCACTTTGGTGTATTTTTTTTGTCTTTTGGGGTATTTTTCTACAATAACATGTTGTCACTGATATCATGATTGTTATAACTATTAGTCCATTTATACCACTAAGTGAGCTGAATATTTCTGTATTTAAAAATCGAGCTCTGTGATTGGTCGGATTTTCTGACATCATCAATTCTGAATTTAACTGGTATAAAGGGATTGTCTTAGATGCAGGCACCATCCCCCTGATGAAGCCCTTAGTTGTCGACGCACCAGGGAACCTGCACGCAGATCTTTTGTTGCGCCTTCCACT
Organism: Neoceratodus forsteri; assembly: GCA_016271365.2. NCBI lineage: Eukaryota > Metazoa > Chordata > Ceratodontiformes > Ceratodontidae > Neoceratodus > Neoceratodus forsteri. The sequence goes on along the minus strand of CM057456.1, from coordinate 1,414,460,386 downwards.
ATTCTATTCAATATGTGTGCCTGAAACATTAGACTAAATCCTTATTTAGCATTCAAGCAAAGACTCGTATTTTTTTACAACTGTCACTGGAGGGAAAGTGGCTCTCTGGGCTCTGGAGTGTACAGTGATTTTAATTTTTTTTGATGTTTCAGTTAGGGGTGACAGCCCTCACCTGCACCCGCCCTAGCTCTGTAGTGCGTCACCATTTGGTCACATTGATCCTCACTGTTGCCATGCTTGCTGTAAGCTTATTGTACATGTCACTATTTCCATTAACCAGTCAGAGCACACACTGGTGCAGGAAGAGCATGGTGACTGGAAAATTAGTTTCAAGATGGAGGTGCTGCTCTTATCCTAAAATACTCACTTCATTTCGGTGCCAAACCCTCGATTTGTAATCTGTATTTACTTAATTTGTTTTTTTTTATTTATGATAAAAGTTTTCATAGTTGTCACTTTGTTCATTTTGGGATAATTTCTGGTCATCCTGTGTGATCACAGCTTATGGATCCGGCTGGCATTCCTGATGGAAAAGAGTGTTTCTTGTGCATGTACTAGATGAGGTCACATGAATTCGGCACCTTTTGTTACTTTTTAAAGAGTTTATGTTCGGATTATGGCTATATTAAAATCTATGTGGCATGTTGCTCCCTGCGTTATGGATGATGATAAGTGGGTTAGGGTCAGTAGCATGTTTGTCTCATGCTCTGCACTTGCGTTTTCTCCCTAATACGCAGTTGCTGATTGTTTAAAATGAAAAATAATGGTGTTGCCTTCAACTTATCTGGCATCAGTCCAGCCCCAATCTCTGATGCATTGTAAAGGCCAAATCAGTTTTGAATCCTCCACAGTCACTGGTGTTGTCCATCGACTGCATGACGCCAGTCCAGACTCAACCTCTGATGCACTGTAAAGTGTTCTTCAGGTTAAAATCCCTCCACAGCCACTTGTAAGATCTAGCTCCTTACCATGCATCAGTCGAGCCCCAAACTATGGTGAACAGTGAAGTGCATTTCAGGTTCAGATCCCTCCTCAACTGATGGTGTTGTCCATCAACTTACCATGCATCAGTCCAGACCAATCCCATAATGCACTGTGAAGTGCATTTCATGTTCAAAACCCTCCACATCCACTGGTGTAGTCCATCAGTTCAGCCCCAATCTGTGATACACTGTAAAGTATTCTTCAGGTTCAAATCCCTCCACAGCCACTTGTAAGATCTGTCTCCTTATCATGTGTCATTCGAGCCCCAAACTGTAGTGAACACTGACGTGCATTTCAGGATCAGATCCCTCCACAGCTGATGGTGTTGTCCATCGACTTACCATGTATCAGTCCAGACCAATCCCATAGTGCACTGTGAAGTGCATATGATGTTCAAAACCCTCCACATCCACTGGTGTAGCCCATCAATTCATATGACGTCAGCTCAGCCCCAATCTCTGATGCACTGTAAAGTATTCTTCAGGCTCAAATCCTTCCACAGCCACTTGTAAAATCTCAGGCTCAAATCCCTCCACAGCCACTTGTAAAATCTATCTCCTTATCATGCATCCATCGAGCTCCAAACTGTAGTGAACAGTGAAGTGCATTTCAGGTTCAGATCCCTCCACAGCCAATGGTGTTGTCCATTGACTGATCTGGTGTCAGTCCAGCTCCAACCTCTATTGCACTGTAAAGTGCTGTTCAGGTTCAAATCCCACCAGAGTCACTGATTTAATCCATCTGGTCATCGGTCTTCAGTCCAACCTTTATCTCTGACAATCTGTGATGTGCATTACTGATATGGATCCCTCCTCAGTCACCATGGTGTAGTCCATTGTGCACATCAAGATTCATTCCAACACTACCCTCAGATGCACTGTACTGTTCTATTGAAGTTCGAATCACACAACAACCACTTCAGTCCCTTGTGCTCATAATGCTTCAGACCATCCCTTACCTCTGATGCACTGTGATGTGATCAGTGCCAGTGTATGACTTATACAGTCCGTTCAAATGAAACATAGCACACAGTACACATGTGCACCAATGAGCATCACTCCATGGTGCAGGCATACCCACACTCCTTCCCACCCACACAGTGCGCCATACTGAATGTTGCAACATATCACATGTGTATGCAGGCAAACCATGTGACACAGCACATAGTACACGACCTTTACAGGTGTCCATGTCATCACCCTATATGTGTGCCCACAATGTTTCTGTATGGCATATGAACACCATTACCAGGTGCAGGCAGCCCCACCTGCTTCCCTAAAACTGAGTATACCCCAAGGACGGGGTGCCAATTCATGACGCAAAATGACTGCAGTGCCTATGAGCATCATTCCTTGGTACAGGCACACCCAGCCCCTTCCCCATGACACAGTATACCCCAAATTACCAGTGCCTTTTCAGCAATTTCATCATCCTATACGTATACCCATAATGTATCTACAGTGTCTGTTAGCACCATTATTAGATGCATACAACCCCTCTCATTTCCCCAGAACATATGAAGTGCATCTGAGCCTGTATTATGAATGCAGGACCCTCCCCACCACCACTAACACACAGTGCTTCCTCATACAGTCATTCCCTCACCTTAAACCATCCCATAATACAATCCCAAAAAATAAACTATGCCAGGAAATTAAATAATACACAGATTTATGTAACATGATGTTTACTGAAAGACTGTGAACCTTTACATGAACATCATGCTTCATTTACAGTATGATAAAGCAAACAGCACAAATAAAATACATTTTCCTATGCTTATCATGGGATTTATTACAAAAATAAAATAAAATAGTTTATTTCAATGAAATTACACATTTTAACTACAGCACATATGCAATTAATCATAGAGAGACCTCCAGCACTAACAAATGTCTCCATTTCCTGTGTCAGCTCACTGACCTACACTGGAGGTGTTCTTCCTATTTACATCACTTGACCTCACGAAGCACTTCCTTCCTGCATCACTTCCTGATATGTCCTTCTAAGGTAATGTGTAAATATGTTCTTACTAAACTAGGGGAAAAACAAAAAAATTGATAATCAGATTCATAAACTAAAATCAGTGGGTAGGAAGAACTGAACACTGTAAAAATTCCAACCAGTGGAGTGAGCAAAACTCAAATTGTAATAACAAGAGATTCAGATATTGATTTCTGACTAAAAAATGGTAAAAACTTGCAAAATTTATATTTAGACAATGACAGATGTCTATTGTATATTTTAACAGTTTTAATCAACAATTTTACAGAAATTTAATATTTTTGCATGACTAAGTAAACAGAGCATAATTATATTTAGATAAAATCATCAGAATTTATTAAAATATGAAAACAACCTACACAGCATTAAATCGTTAAACAGACATCACCAAACCTCACTCATTTTCAAAAACTTTTGTCCTGAAAAACTTTTCTTTTTACAGTTTTAAAATTGGAAGTATGGTTTTTAAGATATGTAGGTTTAAGCACAGTGTGTTTGTATGAATGCTGCAGATCTAAAACCCCTTCAGGCACACAGGTGTTCTAGCAGCAGGCAGAGGGTACCTGAACATTCTAAGTGACAATAGGATAGCAGGAGTTTATGTTACAATATATATTTTGTACCTATATCTTCTTACTTCTCTTTAGATTGCCCTGTTCTCCTGTCTTGCTAGATGTCGGATTACTCCATTTTAAGTCTGTTTTAGCAATTATTTTACATTTTAAATAATTTAAGAGGAGCTTCATTAAATATGGCTTCGCACAGCGGCAAGCCAGTGCCAGCCAATCGGAGACAAGAAGGGGTGGGGCTTAGTAGTTTAAAAGCCCATGCCAGCCTGAATACATTTACTGCAGCATCCTGTGTTTCAATCTGCTGTGTGTGCTGGCTTATTGAAGGAACAAACTGCATCACTACTCTGGCAACATCGAACGAGCAGCTGCTCCATTCAAGAATTGCACTAACTTTTTCCCTGTGTCCTGTTTGTGGCTAGTAAGAGACTGTAAAGGAGGCCTCGATGATGAGCCAGTGCCAGCCAAATCAGAGACAAGAAGGGGCAGGGCTCAGCAGTTTAAAAGCATGTGCCGGCCTGAATACATTTACTGCAGCATCCTGTGTTTCCATCTGCTGTGTGTGTTGGCTTATTGGAAGAACGGACTGCATCACTACTCTAGCAACATCAAAAGAGTAGCTGCCCCATTCAAGAACTATACAATCTTTTCCCTGTGTCCTGTTTGTGGCTGGTAAGAGACTGTAAAGGGGGCTTAGCAACAAGCCAGTGCCAGCCAACCGGAGACAATAAGGGGTGGGGCTCAGCAGTTTAAAAGCCCATGCCAGCCTAAACACATTTGCTGCAAAATCCTGTGTTTCCATCTACTGTGTGTGCTGGCTTGTTGGAAGAATGAACTGCATCACTACTCTGGCAACATCAAAAGAGCAGCTGCCCCATTCAAGAACTACACAAACGTTTTTCCTGTGTCCCGTTTGTGGCTGGTAAGAGACTGTAAAGGTGGCTCGGCAGTGAGCCAGTGCCAGTGCCAGCCATTCAGAGACAAGAAGGGGCGGGGATCAGCAGTTTAAAAGCCTGTGCCAGCCTGAAGGAACGAGCCACCGGGCACGAGACTCTCGGTAGAAATTTGGAACTTAAAATATTGTTGACTCTTGATGTGGGAAGAGGCCGATTTGACAGCAGTTTTGACTTTGAGAAACAAATGTTAGCCCTATTTTAAATATTGTTAATTGGCTTAATACCTGCTGATAAGATCTCTCTTCCTGTCATAGGGTATGCTAAATTACAGCTTGGTATCAAATCGGTAATTTATTGGAGCATACCTTATTTTAAAACTAGCTTATTCAGTACCGATTACATTTGGTGACTGGTACACCAACTAGTTTCTAGTTAAGTTTTTAGATCACGTTTTAGACATTTGGATAGCAATTACTATCTACTGCAACTCGCTTTTTTACCATGTTACATATTCTGTTATTGTTGCTTATTTGTGTGGGGGGTTATCTAGAGCAAATGGAAGAAAGAGACTTGGGCATCATCATCACTGACGACCTGAAATTATCCAAGTAGACCTCTAAAGCAGTAGGTAAGGCTAGGGGGATGTTAGGGTGTATTAGTAGGGGTATCACAAGTCCTAAGAGGGAGGTAATAATCCCTCTTTACAAGACACTGATTAGGCCCCATCTGGAGTACTGCGTGCAGTACTGGAGGTCACACCTTCACAAGGACATTAACCAAATTGAGGCAGTCCAGAGAAGGGCAACCAAAATGGTGCAGGGACTGCATCAGAAGACATATGAGGACAGATTAACGGAGCTCAATATGCATGCCCTTGAGCAAAGGAGAGAGAGAGGTGATATGATCGAAACATTCAAACACCTTAAGGGCATTAACAAGGTGAAAGAGTCTAACATGTTTAAATATAAGAAAAATAGCAGGACAAGAAGACACAGCATGAAATTAGAGGGAGGCCGATTAAGGGAGAATGTGAGGAAATTCTTTTTCACAGAAAGAGTGGTGGATGCATGGAACAGCCTACCTCAGGAAGTGGTGGCTATGAATACAGTGCAGGGCTTCAAACATGCATGGGATAGGCATAAGGGAGCAATATAGATGAGTATGAATAGATAGGCCACTGACAGAGCAAAGGCCGATGGCACATTTATAAGGTAGAAAAAGAAATGGGCAGACTGGATGGGCCTTGTGGTCCTTATCTGCCGTCAACCTCTATGTTTCTATGTTTCCAAATTAAAGCAGACAAGAGTGGGGTTTCCTTGCACAGGCTAGAACAGACCTATAAGGATCTAGTACAAAAGAACACTATAAGCCAGGTGCCTGGGCATTTAACCAACTGGAAGGAGTGCATGTTACCAGTGTTAATGTGTAGTAATCTTGAAACACATTTCATTAAATGGGTATTTCTGATTAGGTGATATGATTGTCCAGGAGATACTAGAAAATGCAATACAGCTTCAACTTATCTACAAAGATTGAAAAAGAAGAACATTTGTTTGTTAATGCATTTATATAAAACTTGTACATTGTTATTAGTAGCTAGTTTAATTACCTGTGGAGATATACAGCCAAACCCTGGACCCATTATAAGGGAGGATTGTACAAAGAATTTATTAGGTGAACAAGGACTATGTATAGTACACATTAATACATGTAGCCTAACAGAAAAATATATACACTTACAGGAATTAAGCAATAATGAACGATGGGAGTTATGTTAATGTTCTATTTAATCACCCCTTGGGGTGTAATGTGGCACGAGGTGCAGCCGAGTACCATATTGCCCCCAGGGGGTGATTAACTTGAACATTAACGTAACCCCCTGGAGTTCATTATTGCTATTATTATAACTGGTTTACAAGTTCCTGTAGTTTGAATACTTTTAATATTTTTTGGTTGTTTTTGTGTCAGATTAACATGAAATAGTCCCTCTGCCATACTAAATTGCATAGGATTTGGTTTGTTAACATATTTTGCCCTCTTGTCAGAAACACATTTGCTTTTTTTTTTTCAGTGTGGTATGCTGGCAATAACTATTTAAAACTGGTGCTGTTTCTTTATCTCTCCTACCTTACCTGTGGTCAGAAAAACTGAAATTTCAGCAGTCTGCTTCCTGTACTTTTGACTGCAGTGGAGAAAAGCTGTTCTACAAGATGTGCTGCCAGCCCAAGTCTGTGTGATGTCATAGAAAACAGACTGGGGCTGCATGAGGAAAAAGTTGAATTCTGCGGCACGGTCTGCGGTAAGATCAAGTACATGCACATTCCCATTAGCTAATTATACTCACAGCAGCACAGATATTCAAAAGGCATCCTGGGCTGAGGTTATTGAATATCTCTGTCGTCAGTGAATCTGATAAGCGCTTTAGTGAAATGGCTAACAGTTCACTTGGCACCAAACAACGAGTTGTCCTGAAGGTCTGAGAGAGAGAGAGAAAAAACATTATTAGGGTTGGTACTGCAGAGCTGTGTAGCGATCTTTTTATTTAAAAAGCAATGCTGGGTCTGACAGTTGTTTTCCACCTGAATCTATAATGAATCCATGTTCTGTCATTCCGGTTTTACAGTAGGAACAGGGAAGTGTATTTATTAACAAGGCAGTCAGTCGTTCAGAGTAAATATTAACCAGCAAGCTGAGTTTGTTTTTCAGAGTGTGTGTAGTTTGGGTGAAGGGGGATTGGCCAGTTGTCACTTATCCTTTATTTTATTGCTTTTTTATTATTTAAACAACTCCCAGTTTCATGACAGCAAAATCAGTGCCACTCATGTACTGTTTCAGTTTCCTGTTCCTACTGTAAAACAGGAATGACTGGCCACGGACTAATTATAGATTCATGGAAAATAACTGTTGGACCCAGAACTGCAGACCTTCACGGACAAATTGTGATGTGCTGCTAACAAAAAAACGAATGCCAATTTAAAATTAAAACACCGAAGATAATTTTTTTGGTTTTTTTTGTCCCTACTACTGTTTCACTATATTATTGAATTGTTATTCACACACCGTTCCAAAATGAGTGCGCACTGGGATGTGGTGCTGAAGAACCAACATATGTAGTAAGCAGAAAAGGTTCTGGCACACACCAACTCATGAGAGGAACGCACAGAATAATAATAAAAATTAAAATTTATTGCACCAAATGAGACAAAACATCTTGCCTGACATGTTTGGGATTGACTACCAATCCTTTCTCAAAGGCCGAAAAAAAAAGGGCTCAAGACACTCCTATTAAATACACATAATAACAGGTGATACAAATAGCATGTAAAAATCAATCAAACAATTATAGTTAAGATCCATTTAAATAGTCTATGTTACTACAAAGTAACTACCACTTTAAAAAGCAGAGAATACCAGAATCAAATAGTATAGAAAAACAATTCATCTATCTATTTTCTAATCATTCATAATGTCACCTAATAGAATTTTATATGATGCCACAAACCAAATAATCAGATTTTTACTAACAGTGCTCATAAAAATATATAGATACAATTTCATAGAAAAAACAAGCCAGAAATACAACAATAATAATTCAGACTAGAAAACCTATATAATATTTAACAAATACAATGTATTTAGAGACCAATATTAATAACATAAAAAATTACATCCTTCTTATGTTTCAAAAAGTTTAGAAAAGAGGAAACAAACTGCTCATATCAAAAATATAAAAATAAGTCCTGAGAGAATCTGATCAAAAACGTAGAGTTATTTTTAATTTTTTTAAATACAGATAAATATCTATTTGAGTATTCAAACCTGGGCTAATATTGGCCCGCAATTTTAAAATCCAATAGTTCTCCCTTTGTAACACAATGTTGTTATAATCTCCAGCATATTTTGTCAATAGCCATAAATTTAAATTCATGTAAAAGGTTATCTTTTACTGTAAGAATATGAGCCGCCGTAGCGTAAGAGTCATCTTTCCTTTTAATGGCTCTAATGTGTTCGCCCACTCTAATCTTAAAACTTCTAGTGGTTTTACCCACATAGAAGGCATTACAATTACACGTTGCTAAATAAATGACACCATCGGTACTGCAGGTGATAACACTGTCTAATTTCAAAAGACGTATCTCAGTTAATACTGGAAAAATATTTCCCCTTGGTAATATAGTCACAATACATACATTTTTTACACTGAAAGTTTCCCTTACTTTTAGACAACCAACATTCAGATTCTTTGGATATGAAATAGCTGTGTGTAAGTAAATTTCTTAATGTAGAAGCCTTCTTGTAACACATTCTAACTGGCTTTATAGCCAATTCTTTCAAACCGGGCTCAACTCCCAAAACATGCCAGTGTTTCTTTACAACATTTTCATAAACTCTGGCTTGTGCTGAATATTCTGTGACAAAATTGAATCTATCTTCCAGATCATCTTTAACAACATGAACGTCAAGTATTGTTTCTCTATCTACATTTTTGGCTCTATTATGAGCTGTCTGAATACACATTTTACTATATCCTCTCTATGTTAACCTCGTAGTAAGATCTTCTGCTCCCTTCTCAAAGTCTTTTGTGTCAGAACAATTACGTTTAGTGCGTAAAAACTGTCCATATGGAATATTACTAGCCACATGAGCTGGATGACAACTACTAGCTAGTAAAATAGTATTGCCATCTACTTCCTTCTGATAAATATTAGTTTTTAAAGTACCATAATCTGTTTTTTGAATAACTAAATCACCTTGAATGCCTTTCAGGAAGGAATTATTGATAAACAGACTAGAGAATACCTTACAGTTTTGAATCCCACCAGGGCCACTTTGTATATGCTACCTAAGGTTCACAAAACTTTGGATAATCCACCAGGATGACCCATAGTTAGTGACATAGGGTCTTTAACTGAACCATTGTCCAAATTTTGTGATTCTTTTTTGAAACTTTGGTTCAGAATTTACCTTCCTATATTCAAGATACTAAGGAGGTTTTGAATATCATTAAAAATATGCAAATACAAAGTGAGACCTTATTAGTTACACTAGACATTGAGTCATTATACACTAATGTTCCCCATGAAGGAGCGTTGGATTCAATAGCATTTTTTTTAAATAAATTTTCTGAGAATGACTCTATCTTTCATACACCCCCACCGATTGCATTGGTGTTAAAACTACTAGAGTGTGTTTTAAAATATAACACTTTTTTATTTACCCAAAAAATGTTTCTTCAAATTAAGGGGACCGCTATGGGAGCACATGTGCTCCTTCTATAGTGAATCTATATGTTGGTAAGTGGGAACAAGATTTAATTCACTGTAGGGAGACCAATATGTTCATGAGTAACTTGTTGCTATGGAAACGTTATATTGATGACATCATTGTGTTTTTGGCAGGGTGGCATTAGTAGTTTTAATTCATTTGTAACTTATTTGCATAGTAGTAACCCCCATCTTAAATTCACGTCTTCCGTTTCTAAGGACTATATCACCTTCCTTGATTTAATTATTCAAAAAACAGATTATGGTACTTTAAAAACTAATGTTTATTGGAAGGAAGTAGATGGCAATACTATTTTACTAGCCAGTAGTTGTCATCCAGCTCATGTGGCTAGTAATATTCCATATGGACAGTTTTTACGCACTAAACGTAATTGTTCTGACACAAAAGACTTTGAAAAGGGAGCAGAAGATCTTACTACGAGGTTAACACGGAGAGGATATAATAAAATGTGAATTCAGACAGCTCATAATAGAGCCAAAAATGTAGATAGAGAAACATTACTTGACATTCATGTTGTTAAAGATGATCTGGAAGATAGATTCAATTTTGTCATGGAATATTCGGCACAAGCCAGAGTTTATGAAAATATTGTAAAGAAACACTGGCATGTTTTGGGAGTTGAGCCTGGTTTGAAAGAATTAGCTACAAAGCCAGTCAGAATGTGTTACAAGAAGGCTCCTACTTTAAGAGATTTACTTACACACAGCTATTTCAAACCCAAAGAATCTGAATGTTGGTTGTCTAAAAGTAAGGGAAACTTTCAGTGTAAAAAATGTATGTATTGTGACTATGTTACCCAGGGGAAATATTTTTCCAGTATTAACTGTGATACGTCTTTTGAAATTAGACAGTGTATCACCTGCAGTACCGATGGTGTCATTTATTTAGCAACGCCTAATTGTAATGCCTTCTATGTGGGTAAAACCACTAGAAGTTTTAAGATTAGAGTGGGCGAACACATTAGAGCCATTAAAAGGAAAGATGACTCTTACGCTACAGCGGCTCATATTCTTACAGTAAAAGATAACCTTTTACATGAATTTAAATTTATGGCTATTGACAAAATATGCCGTAACCCAAGGGAAGGAGATTATAACAACATTGTGTTACGAAGGGAGAACTATTGGATTTTAAAATTGCGGGCCAATATTAGCCTAGGTTTGAATGCTCAAATAGATATTTATCCGTATTAAAAAAAATAACACTCCGTTTTTTGATCGGAGTCTCTCAGGACTTATTTTTATATTTTTGATATGAGCAGTTTGTTTCCTCTTTTCTAAACTTTTTGAAACATAAGAAGGCTGTAATTTCTTATGTTATTAATACTGGTTTCTAAATACATTGTATTTGTTAAATATTATATAGGTTTTCTAGTTGTATTGTTATTGTATTTCTGGTTTGTTTTTCTATGAAGTTGTATCTATATATTTTATGAGCACTGTTAGTAAAAATCTGATTATTTGGTTAGTGGCATCATATAAAATTCTATTAGGCAACATTATGAGTGATTAGAAAATAGTTTGATTAATTGTTTTTCTATACTATTTGATTCTGGTATTCTCTGCTTTTTAAAGTGGTAGTTACTTTGTAGTAACATAGACTATTTAAATGGATCTTAACAATAATTGTTTAATTGATTGATTTTTACATGCTAATTGTATCACCTGTTATTATGGATATTTAATAGGAGTGTCTTGAGCCCTTTTTTTTCAGCCTTTGAGAAAGGATTGGTAGTCAATCCGAAACATGTCAGGCAAGATGTTTTGTCTCGTTTGGTGCAATAAATTTAAATTTTTATTGTTCTATGCATTCCTCTCATGAGTTGGTGTGTGCCAGAACCTATTCTGCTTACCTTATTCACACACAGATTGACATGTAAGACTTGCAGGATTCACTGAGGACTGGAGATACAGCCCTGGATGCCTTTGGAATATTCATGCTGCTGTGAGTGAATCCTAACTGACAAACGGTCATTATTTCACTGGGAACAAGCGTGTACTTCACCCTACTGTAGACCACACAACCCCATTCACTTTCCCTGGTACATCCCGTGCTCCTCCTTGATCAGCTTGTGTCCGTTGTGGTAAAAAGTACACAAAACTGCCTGATGAACTTTCAGTTTTTCTGACCATAAGATAAGCTAAGAGAGACAAAGAAATAGTACAGAGCTACAGTTTTAAACAGTTATTTATTAAAATAATGACAGCATACCAGGTTGAAAACAGCACTGTTTGGGCAAATACCTGTTCTTTAATGGCGGCTCTGAGTTCTGAGATAGGAATGTGTGTAAAAAGTAGGATGTCAATTTTTAAAAATCAGTTCTCCAGTAATTAGGCTCTACAAATATATTAATAAAGAGATTAATGTAGGGCTCACAGAATGCTGCCAACCAATCAGATTGCTGTATTTCTGAGACCCTTATAATAATGGGTTATCAAGTATGATATTATTATTATTATTATTACTGAGTCGTGACTTTGTTATAAACTGTCAGAACAAGAAATTACTTTGGATGGCTATAATTTGTGGAGAAGTGATAAGTCAAAATGAGGTGGGGGTAGTTATTTATGCATTAGATCATTTAGAATGATCTGAAATTGATACCCATATAGACTGGAATGAAGTGGAGGTATTGGTTTTAAAACTAAAATTTCCACATATTAAACCTTTATTAGTGGTTGGAGCTTATCATCCCCCTCAGAAAGGACAGTATATATTTGATTACCTAAAGGACTTTTTACAAAGATACCAGATTAGTCACAAAATTTATTTAACAGGTGATCTAAATGTAGACTGGAGGAAGGCTGAGCCAGGACATGACATTGTGGAATTACGTAACTCATTAGCATTAACACAACTGATAAAGGAAACTACAAAAGTAAATATTAAAAACCCAAGCACTTCAACAGTGCTGGATTTAATTCTTACAACCTACCCAGACAAAATTATTGCAAGTGGGGTCCTGCCCAACTCCTTGTCAGATCATCAAATGGTGTTCTGTGTGTTGAATAATATAATAATAATTTTTAATTTTTAGGCGCCTTTCAAAAAAACCAAGGTGCCGTACATGATAAAATCAACACTTCAAATATATAAACAGTCATTCATAAATAAAATCATACACATATCATAATACAGCCAACACACTCAATTAATAAAAGTCTGAGACCACAAATAAATCTTTAAAGCCTGTTTGAATGACTCCACAGTAGCGCACTCCTGAATCCGATGGGGTACAGAGTTCCAAAGGGTAGGTGCAGTGAACTCAAATGCTCTTGCACAAGAAGATTTTAAACATACCTTTGGAACCTCTAGCAACCCCTCGCCGGATGAGTGGAGTAATCGACCGGGCTGGTAGGGAATCAGGAGCTCTTTCACATAGTCCAGGCCAAGTCCGCGTAGGGCTTTAAAAGTCAGCAAGCTGACTTTATAAGTGATCTATCACTGAACTGGTAGCCAGTGCAGCCCACGCAGCACCGGCAAAATATGACAAGATCATGAAGACTCCATCAAAAGTTGGGCTGCTGCATTCTGCACCAGCTGCAGGCGGCAGATTTCTACCCCATGAAGCCCTAGGTAAAGGGAGTTGCAATAATCTAAGCGAGAGGAAACAAAGGCATGGATCAATGTTGGAAGATCATCAGATGGAACAAAGTGCCTAATCCTGATGATATTCCTAAGATGGTAAAAGGAAGTTTTGACAACCGCTCACACCTGCAAATGCAAGGTCAGCCCTTCGTCAAAAATTACCCCCAGGTTACACACCCATTCAGAGGTCGAGAATGAGGCACCACCCAGAAAAATTCCCGAAGGCGCACCCTCCCCCAACCCCCCTATCCAATGACCTGGATCCACAATCAACACCTCAGTTTTGTCTGGTTTCAACCTTAGCCAGCTGGAATCCATCCAGTCTTGTATTTCTTTCAGACAGTTGTTAAATACTGATGCAGCTCCATTCTGGTCGGGTGTAAAAGATAGGTAGAGCTGGGTATCATCAGCATAGCAGTGAAACCTCAGCCCATACCTTCTTACAATGTCTCTGAGGGGCGGCATATACACCGTGAACAACATGGGTGAGAGGACTGAACCCTGAGGAACTCCACATGACAGAGAGGTAGGGTCCAAGGAATAAACTCCCGACACCACTCTTTGAGATCTACCCAAAAGGAAAGATGAAAACCACCTGAGGACTGTTCCAGACAGCCCACAGATGAACCTCAGATGACCCAACAACACCTCATGGTCCACGGTGCCAAAAGCTGAAGAAAGATCAAGAAGGACCAAGATGGAACGGTTCTTCTGATCTCTAGCCATCAGGAGATCATTGAGCACCCGAACCAGCGCTGTTTCAGTACTATGTCTCTTACAAAAACCAGACTGGAGTGGTTCACAGATGTCATGGATGGTCAAATGGTCCTCCAGTTGTGCAGCCACAACTTTCTCACTAACCTTCCTTATAAAAGGAAGGTTAGAGACAGGTCTGTAGTTGGCATGGCAGTCTGGGTCCAAAGAAGCTTTCTTCAAGAGAGGTGTCACCACTGCCTCTTTTAGAGAGCTAGGAAACTCTCCAGACTCCAAGGAGCACCAGACAATCCATGCTAGGACCGGACCAATAACCTCAATAACTCCCAAAATTAGGGAAGTAGGTCCAGGATCCAATCTACAGCAAATGGGGTGCACACTCTGGATAATCCGCATGACATCCATGAACTCCAGACGGACAAAGGTGCTCCAAGACACCCGAGGTGCAGTAACCTCACACTGATCAATATCAACGCCCATAAAGTGTGCCAGCTGGAGTTCCGCCCTGATGTCAGCCACCTTATTTGCAAAGAATCGAGCAATTTCATCGCACCCTAATTGCGAAAAAGCTTTCTGCACTTGAAGACAGGCTGGGTTGCACAGTCTGTCCACAGTGCGAAAAAGCTGAGCTGGTCGATACTGAGCAACTGCAATCTCTCTGGACAGGAATTCTGCCTTCTTACGGGAGATTGCAGATTGGTAGACTTGATAATGTTCCAACAAGCTAAGGTGGTCGGCATCAAGGGTGGACTTCCACCAGCAATGCTCCAATCTTCGACCTAGTCTCCGCAGCTCCCTCAATGACCCATCAAACCAGGGAGATCGAGGGCAAAGGGGGAGAGGTCGAACGCGGACATGGGCAATAGAATCCAAAGCTGTCGAGATGGCCAAATTATAGGCCGTCATGAGAGTCTCCGGATCACTGCTGGCAAACGAGGAAGACGATAAGTCTAGCACCGCCATTAGGCCCTGAGAACTTACATCTTGTAAAGGGCGGTACCTGACCATTTCCATAGGGGTAGGCCTACCAGGTGGGTATAAAAACTAAATCCCACAGTGCAGTGATCGGACCACCCGACTGGATCCACCTCCAAATCAGAAACTTTGATCCCTAGGAGGAAGACTAAGTCAAGGGAGTGGCCATGTCTATGAGTAGCGGAGATAAACACCTGTGTCAGGCCCAAAGAAGACATCAACTGGAGGAAGTGTTGTCCAAATTGTGAGAGTTCATCGTCGACCCAGGCACTGAAGTCGCCAAGAACCATCAGCCTTGGCGACTCCAATGCCATGTCAACGATGAAGTCTGCCGCTTCCTGAAGGAAACGTCTTTCGTCACTGGGTGGGCGATAGACGAGAACGATCTGACAACCTACACCCGCCACGACAGCACACTCGAATAACTTAGTCCCCCCTACCAATACACTAGTGAGGTTGAGTTTGGTCTTGAAACAGACCACCCCCCCCCACGGTCCAATCTCAGAAGGTGTATTACCGAGTACCCGGCTGGAACTAAAGCCTCCAAAGTGGGGCCAGAATTCTCATCCAGCCAGGTCTCAGTAATGCAAGCCAGGTCAACCGTTTTCACAAGATCAGCAATAATTGCTGTCTTGTTTTTGACCGACCTGACATTGCATAACACCGTCCAAGTTGGACGAATGCCTCATGCTTCCCAAGTGACCTGTCGAATCAATTTGGTTGTGCCCTTGGCTATGGGAACCAGACATGGCTGACCACATTCTGATTTCCATTTCACCCCAGGGTGTCCCCTGACTCTCACGACCCTGATTTGATGACCGCGCTCACTCACCCTCCACTGTTCGCCACCCCCGTCTTCCTCCCCCTCCTCCATGCTATACCAAGCACTCTACAGTGCTGGTACACACCAAATTCCAGAGGAGGAGGAAAAAAAGAACAGAGGGCACAAAGAGTAGAGGGTGAGTAGTGCACAACCATGGAGGCAGACAACAGCACATCCTACAGGAACTTAAACCAATACTTAATTACTACAAAATTCTTAAAATATATATAAAACTTAAGTAACTTAAATAGCACATGAAAGCTCTCATTTCCCCTGAGCAATACCAGTGCTTTATTAATCCTAGCTCTGCTCTCACCAGACCATAGGCATTAAATAGCAAAACAAAAAAAAAAAAAAAAAAAAAAAAAGAAACCTCTTATGACCCAAAATGGAGGAAGGGGTTCAGGCACTCTCACTGCCTAAATTAAAAAATCACAGTCTATAAAACTACTATATAACACAAAAATTAAAAAAATAAAATGTGTCAGAAAGAATATGTGGACCCCAGGTCCTCTCACCACCAGGAAGCCACCCACAATGTCCAGATTAGTCCAAATGAAAAAAGGTACAGATCATTCTTGTTATCATTCATGCAGTAAATTCCGTGATCCAGCATAGAAAACAATTACATTCCAACAAAATCCCAGTCATACAATAAAACCCAAACATATGAGTCTCCACCCGTTCTGGGCTGCAGCTTGAACTAGGACGGCCCGACAGAGTTCCAGAACTCAATTCATCTTTGCTGCTCTCCACACTGCCCAAAAATGGCTGTAGAATCTTGTACCCATTCAGACTCAAGGGCCAAATGTAAAACCAGGGGCAGCTTAGAGGAAAGAGAGAACCCACCCCCCAGCCACAAACAGGCCCCGATCACTCACCCACGACTACATACAAGCACCTCGGTTGGCCGGACAGGGATTCAGCCACAAGGCTCTTAGGAGAAACCACAGGCAATACTTCCAGCTTCCCAGGGCACAACCCAACAGCTCCTGCTTGGTCGTGAGAACCAGAGACCAGGTATAGCCCTAAGGCTGATAGAGATCCAGGAAATCCCCACCCCCACACTGCCCTCGGTCTCTCCTAAGAACTTAGTCCGCCTTCAGAGGTACACCGGCATCGATGACAATAACGGCAACCAATCTTCATGAGCACCAAGACCTCTGCCCTCAATCTCTGTGTGGTAATATTAATAGAGGCATTAGTCAAATTTGAACAGTTCTCCTCAAGAAATGGTAAATTTTGGATCAGTCCGAATTCCCCGGCTTCACAGCCTGCCCTCTAACTGCACAGTCTTCCCTGCAACAGGTAAAGGTAAATCAAAGTTTCCACAGCGTTTCCACAGCGATTCTGCCCAGATCCTCCAGACTCAGGCTTACAATGCAGAGCAGCAAATTCCAGCCCACAACGTCAGGCAGTTGGTTCCAGCCCCACCACAGGATAAAAATCTAAAGTTTGCTTCGGTTCTTCAAAATCAAAACCCCACCCAATTTCAGCAGTGAACTCACTATACCGAAGTGAGCCGCCAAATAAAACAGCTATATACTCCAAAATAACTAAGCAGGACCAAGAGAGTGACCGTCCTGAAAAGCTAAGCGGTGGTTTCACTAAAACAAAGGTGAACCACCGTAATAGCCGATTTAGCTCCTAAGTAGCAAAAAAAATTACCAAAACACTAGCTGTATGCCCGCAGTACACTGAACAGTATATAACTCACTTGTCAGCTCTAACTTACTAAAAAATAAACTCAAAAATGAAATAAAACAAACTCAGACTCCGGAGTTCAAACCTTAGGCAGCTCACACACCACCGATCTAGACACCAAGAGAGTTGTATAAGGATAAAAAACCTGGAAAGATCAAGTACTATAGGTCCTTTAAAGATTTTGATCATGTCCAATTTATGCTGTACATGGAAAATGACAGTTGGGACAGATTGGATTTAGTGCCATCAGTCAAGGAGGTCTGGGGACTCCTTCATGAAGACTTCATGGCAATATGCAATAAACATGCCCCCATGAAGTCTAGGAGGATAAAAGCACAAAATTCAGTATGGTATAATTCAGACTTGCAAAAAATCAAGAAAATTAGGACAAAGCCTGGAAAAAAGCTAAAGCCACTAATTTAGAGAAAGATTGGGATAACAATAAGAAGAGCAGGAACCAGTATACTAGGGCCTGGATAATCAGAAATGTGCCATTCCCCGGCACAAGACTGGTGCAGCGCAATTCAAGTGCACCATGGCATACCCGGAGTCATATTCAGAAGATGCGCCACCTGAAAATCCTGTGCACAAGCTGGATGAATATGGCAAAGATGTGCCATCGCACAACCAAGGATGCTCCAGCGCAACCAGGGATGCGTGGAGCAAACCTGAGCACAACACCAGTGAGCAGGGCAGGAGCAACAGGCAGAAGGAACACAGAACCAAGGCAGCACAGGGAAGGGGTGCAGAAGACCCACGCAGAGCACACCCCAGACACAGTGACCCCCAGCCTCCTGGCACAATGACACCCATGCCCCCACCCCCCACACCAGTGCTGAACCACCCCTGCACACTGCCACAGGCAGGCCCCCCATGCAGGACAGTGCACCCATGAAAGGTGGAATCCGAACAATCCTGGGGGGGCCATGCCACCAAGAGGACCCGTACCCCAACCATGGCACCTCCATTCCCATGGCCGCACACAGCAGAACAACACCCCAACGTGTCCATGAGCTGGCATGCCCTACCCATGCACACCCAGGTAAATATGCCAAGACCATGGAACACAGCAGTACACCGAAAACAGACCCCACAGCGACCATGGCATTGCCAGTGACCTGCCCTGCATCCATGCTGACCCCAGAAACGGAACCTACAGCAGCAGCATGGCTCCCCACAACACCTGCAAATCAGACACAGATATATATCACAAAAGCATGTTAATATCACAAAAGGAAGTACAATAGTAGAAAAACGGGGCATGAGAGGGGGTGAGGGAGAGGGGGACAGGGAAGAGGAGTCTGTACAAATGGAGGTGGTAGTGCTGGGGAACAAGAATGGGAGGGGAGGGGGCCCCCCTCAACGTCAGGTTAGGGACCTCTCCAGGGCCTGCAGTGTGCTCATGATCTCCACTGTCACCCACTGGTCCAGTGGTCTCAGCAGGGCTGCCCTCCTGGCAGCAGGCAGACATGCACCTAGGGGAAGGGACAAGAGAGACAATCAGTGCACTACACATATGTCCACCACCCACCCACAGTGCACAGTGGACAGTGGGGGAAAGCACCACAGGGGGTCCACAGCATACCCGTGCCATGACGGCCACCCCAGCAATCCAAATGGCACACCACAATGGTGCAGACAGTGTAGCCCGCTGGCACCATGCACACATGGACATGGGCACATGGCACAGAGTGGCAGCACTGATGCAGCACACAAGGTGGTAGCTGGGCACACAACACCCCCCACAGCTGGCCACGCTCACCGCCACGGACATGCCACGGAGGAATGACAGATGGACCATGCGCCACATATAGCCAACCTGACACAAGGATGGTTTGCCCGTGCCCTTACCCTGTAACCTATGCCCACCCACAGTGACAGGCACCACCAATGTGACCACTCTTGCCTGCACCTCTTTGACCCCTGTGCACAGTGGCCTATGGCCTATCCTGGGCCCTCCTGTGGTCTGCAGCCTCCCTGGCCTGCCTGCAGTCCTCTGGCCCTGTGGACGACATGTAGAGAGGAGGGCATGAGTACACGTGCATGGATGGTCCCCCACCCACGGCCCACAGTGCGCATGGCTGACACCCAGCACAGCCCCCGGCCAACACACCAGCATACTCGCCACACCTGCCGTGGACATGCATGCTAATTGTGGTCGCAAGGACGGTCCCACCCCAGCTGCGGAGCATGCCTCGCAAAATGGAACACACCATGGTGTGGCACATGGGCATGCACACCAGCATCACGCACCTACCTGACTGTGGGACAGCCTCACAATTCACCCTCAACTGCACCCTGCACAGCACACCTGGACTCCTGTGCCGCAGGTCCCTATACCGGTGGTGACACTGCTCAGCCAACCGGGACACACCCATGTGCCTCTTGAGGGCTCGGAACATGCTCTGCCACACCTCCCCCTGCACCTGCTGGAGTGAAACCTACCCATACAGCTGGGTCACATATGGCTGGACCACTGCCACCAGGTTTACCAGCTCAATATCCAACCAGTTGTGCGCCCAACTGTGTTGTTTGCTCGCCATTTACATATGCAATGGTGTTCAGGGCATCCACGGAACACGTATGTGGTGGCAGCACGTGTGCATTGTGCGATAGGGAGCAACAGCACGCAATCGCGCATCGTGGAGATGTGCGATGTGGATGCACAATGCAGGTCCACAGTGCATGTCTGGGCATGCGCACCATGCCATGACCCACTCCTGCATGGAGTCATGACCCCCAGCCGGAGGTGACAGGTCCTGACCCCACACAGTGTTGCGCACGTGTGGGAGATGCACAGCATGCCACATCATGCAGATGTGCAATTGGGTCTTGGTACAGTGCTCAGGCATGTGCAATGCCAACACAGTGGCATGTGCGCAATAGCACAGTATCACGCAAGACACGCCATGTGTGTGATAGGCCCATGCGATGGGGTGTGCACATGCACACTGTGGGACCACACACTGCGTATGCGCAGGACATACACCGTGAAGTTGCTCCAGCCCAACACCACTGAGCACAGTGCAAATTTGTGCTATTCAGCCACGCTATTCAAATGACCTCATCAGCCAATGCATGGCACAGTAGAGTGCATTAACATATCATTACCGTTGTGCAACAGCTAATTTGCATGCGATGTGCCTTATAAGCGCCATGGAACAACACAGGCCACGAACTGGTGTTGCAACCTTGGCAGGTAAGTGGAGGATGCTGCAGGAACACACAGAGATGTAGCAGCACTGCAAGGTGGGACTACCCAGAGCCATGTTGGCACTGGCACATTGTGCTGTCAATGTTCACAGGTGGCAACATGTCGGGACAAGAGGAGGGAGAGGAGCATGGGCCTGCACACAAGCGCATGCCCAACTTTACCAAGAAAGAAAGGCCTACCTCGACAGGAAGGTCCTGTTGGGTGGTGCCACGGGCACACTGCACGTCAGGTCTGTCGGATGGGATGAGGTGGTGGCCTACGTGAACCAGCACAGCAGCCACCAGTGGTCTGCACAGGATTGCCACAGGAAGGTTGGGATGGACAGGCAGTGTATCAAAGAGAAGGTGGCCATAAGAGTATCCTGTGGTGCCACTGGTGGAGGGCCATCAACCGCACCAACACTGATGCCCATGGAGGAGTTAGTGGCACCCACCATCTGCCGCACTGCAGTGGAGGGTGTGCCCACAGGGGGCTTCCAGACGGGTGGCAGCCCATCACTGCATGGTATGTATGTTACACAGACACACGTACTGGCCTGGAGGGTGTGAACACAGGTATGCCAGTGTGCATGCTGCTGTCCCGCATGCCACATGCACATGTGCACACCCCCGCACATAGCACAATGCTGGCCACAGACACCAGCAGCGTCAACGGGGGGGCACATGGGGGCCTATGCACCACTGACACTACCTTCTTCTCTTGCAGCACCAGCATGCCTCAGTGCAGAGGATGGGGTGCTGGCCACATCCACAACCCCTGTGGACGGACCCTCAACATCCACCAGCATCTGTGGCCCCAACAGGCTGCAGCAGAGCAGCACGGTGCCAGTGAACATCCTTGGCCTGGGGTCGGACGGGGCACTGGATGTGTTCCTGCAGGATACCAGCCTTGGTGTGCTGTGTGCAGAGACACAGCTCGGGTGGGGTCTGACTCCGAGGATGACATCACCCTGATCCTGTGCAGCATGGGCGACATTGTAGGGGAGTCACCCCTGCCCACATCACAGGCATCATCAGGGCCCAGTGCCATGCCCGCAGCTGCACAGCCACCTGCCAGCACTGGGGGTGCAGTGGTTTGTGGCACCCCTGCTGTTCCCTCCGTGGGTGGTGGTGCTGCCGCAGCTGCGCAGGCACAGGGTGACACCCAGCAGATGGACGGGCAGCAGTGGCAGGCTGTGTGCCACCGGGCAGCCAGACATGGGTTCCACTACCGGTGTGCCTGCTGTACCCCTTCCCCCTGTAGACCCCACTGTGCAGTGACCACCAGAGAGGGAGGCTGGGCAGCGTGGCAGGTCATCCACAGCCGATCGGTGTCCCGGCCAGGAGGCGTAAATGTGGATCGGCTGGCTGAGCACAGTAAGCTGCAGCAGGCATCCATTGAGCAACAGGTGCTGCTCACCACTAGAGTGCATACACTATGGCTGGAGGTGCGCCAGCTAGCCAAGCAGCAAGACAGGAGCACTGCACAGATCCTGGAAGGGCTGCAACGCATGCAGGAAGCCATGACTGTGGCTATGGACTGCATTGCCAGTGCCATTGCAGATGGCTTTGCATCACTGGTTGCCACTGGGCACAGCTGTACGCAGGAGACCCCCCACAGCATGCTGTCCACCCCACGGTCTCAGCGTCAGGTGACCATATCACAGTGGACACCGGGCTCAGACATAGGCATCCCTGGCACACCTGGGGCTAGCCTGTTTGGCCAGCTATATACCCCTGTGAGGACGTGGTTGTGGTCCTGCACATCTACCTCTGGGGGGGGCATCTGACACCCACCCACCCTGAGGCCGATGCGCAACCTCCAGCTGCTGATCTCCCCAGCGCGGCAGTACACATGGCTGTGGCAACTGTGGGACCATGCGGTTAGCCTAAGGTGTGTGCTGCCCTGTCCGCAGTCTGCTGCTGCCCTGTGCGCTCATGGGCGGTGTAGGTGCGGCATACATGTGGTAGTGCGCATGTGTGTTGCGCCACATGCTACCAGTGTGTGCACGCGGGGCTGCTGGGACATGTGGCATGGGTGTGATGAGGGCAGCCCAGCACCAATTGTGCCTGTGCACCAGTGTCATGTCTGATCCACATCACGTTCCATTGACAGTGTGGGTGCGTGTGTGTGCACATGCCTGTGCAGCATATATGTGTGTGCATGTGCGGGTGTGTGCCACTGCCTCCCCTATCCTTGCTGTGCACCACATTCTGTGTATGTGGCTCACCATGCACATCCCTGTATGTGTGTGTGGTGTGCTGGTCTGTGTGGCCCATGCATGTGTGCCACACCACCCACCTGTATTCGCCAAAGTGTTCCTGTGCGATCAAGTCGCAGTGGTGACATGCCAACTGCAGGAGTCGGCAGTCCCTCCATCCAAGGGGTGGCTGCCAGTCCCCCTCCGGCCCACTGTCACAATTGTCCCTGCTACTGTCACCCTCATCAGCCTCGACAGCTATCTCACGGTCAATGGCCATGTTGTGCAGTATGCAGCAGGCCAGGAATAGGCCACAGGCTTTTGAGGAGCTGTATTGTAGGGCACCGCTAGACCTGTCTAGGCAATGAAAGCGTGCCTTCAGTATGCCAAGGACGCGCTCGATGATGTTGTGCATGCTGGCATGTGCCTCCTTGTACCTTTCCTCTGCTGGTGACAACGGTCGCTGGTAGGGGGTCAGCAGCCAGGGCCTCAGTGGGTATACGCTATCACCTGTATGGAGATTGACATGGTTAGCCATGCGCTATACTGTTCTGCACCCCTTGCCCTGTCCCCAGTGCCCACTCCACTACGCACACCCTGCCTTCCCCCATCCCTTGGTCTGCCATGCCCCTCGCCCCTGGCCCATGCCATACTCCCCCACAAGGTGGCCCTTGGGGATGTCCCCACATTCGAACCTGTGGCACAACACAGAGCTGTGCCAGATGAATGCATTGTGTGCACTCCCAGGGTGTGTGGTGCAAATATTGATGATGCGCCCCATGGCACTGCACACCACCTGGCAGATGATGGTTGGGTTCTCGTTCCTGTTTATGTATACCATACCCTCGGGGCCAGGTGGCATGCAGATGCCCACGTGGGTGCAGTCAATGGCCCCAATCATACCAGGCATGCGTGCAACCCTGTGGATGTCCTGCATGTTTGCTGTACACTCCTCGTCTGTGTGCTGGGGAACCATATGAACTCCAAAGCACATGGCAGCAGGGTGTTGAGGAACTGAGTGAGGAGGTGGGATGTGGCCAACTGGGTGATACCCGTGGTGTCCTCTGTTGGTCATTGGAAGGTGTCTGTGGCGAGCAATCACATGACGGTGGTCACCTTGGTCTCCATGGACATGGCATGACTACATCTGGTGGGTGCCTGCATCTCCTCACTGCACAGCTCGCAGAGCTGCCTCAGAATGGCCATGTTCAGGCAGTACCAGTCCATGATCTCAGTGTCACTATAGTTCTCGAATGTGATGCAGGCACAGTACCACCTGTGTCAGGCATACCGTCACTGGGCCCTTCGTCGGCCATGCAGCTGTTCCTCCTGCCTCCTCACACCCCTCATTACTGCCTCCATTACAAAAGGTGCACTCTCCATCCCTCCTTCTCTTTATGTGTCCCCCCTGGGTGGCTGGGTGGCTGTCTGTGTGTCTGTCTGCCTCTTCAGTCCTCTGTGTGTCTGTGTATGTGTGTCTGTCTGTCTGTGTCTGTGTGTCTCTCTCTCCCCTCCCTCTCTCTCTCTCTCTCTCTTCCCTGGCGCAGGGTTGTGCATCTGCTGTCTGTGTGTTTGAGCCCTGTTTTTATAGGAACAAGTTTGGGCGGCACATCTTGGATTTGCTCCGGACTGTGCCATGGTTTCACGGTTGAATATCTCATTGCGCCGCATATTCATGGGAACGCCCCCTGCACTTGCACTGCATTCATCTTAGTTGTGCATTGGTGAAATGGGATTTGTGCTGTGCCATGGCTCCCTTTGAATATCGCTCGGTGGCACATCTTCGTACTTGTGCTGGTGCAACTCAGCTGCGCCATGCGCAAGTGCTCTGAATATCCAGGCCTAGGAGTATAAGACTTGCTAGACAAGAACATTATAATAGGGAATAGTCTGCGTCAGTGGTAAGTAATCAAGGAGAATTCTGGAAGAAAATGAGAAAAATGCAAAATAATCAAAAGTTTAAAACACCAGAAGTTTTTCTCATCAGAAAGTGCCCCCTTGGTCCATTGGTCGTAGATGAATTTAACAAATATTTTAATTTCATGGGCTCACAACCTACATCTAATTTAGATGATTTAAATTTTCAAGATAATAAGTGTGTAATTTTAAATAAAGACAGTAGGTCAGTGGACATACAAACACCCCTGGATCAGAATGACATAGACTCAATAAACAATTCTGTATCTTCTCAGTCATCAGAAAAGTTTTCCTTTCGCTTAATCAGAATTGTTTTAATCAGAGATGCTTTACTCAAGCTGAATATTAAGAAAGCACGTGGACCTGATGAAATACCCACATTATTAAAGTATGCTGCTCTCATTATTGCATATTCCATAACTAAAATCTTTAATATGTCCCTTATGCAAATACTGTAGATCTTCCAGCTCAGTGAAAAACAGTGAGAGTAATACCAATTTATAACAAGCATTTGTCAATGCCGAATGTTTGCTTGTTGGCATTAGCATTGGAAGTACAGGAGTTAGACTGATGCAGAATAGGAATGGCAGTGAAATATTGAACAGACGCCAACCCCACCCCAACCCTGCAGAAATGGACAGGCATTGGGGTGTGCCTTTGGGTTGTCACCCATAACACTCACGCCATTTCACCTCATCCTACCCTGCAGACACCGACAAGTGTCCAGGTGTGCTTTGGAATGTTAGGGCTTTACACGCACCCCATTCCATAAGAAAATGCACTGAAATGGGTGCAGTATAGAAGAATGGGGTGAACTTTGGGGCATAAGAGTCCAAGGCACACTTCAATGCCTGTCACTGGCTGCAGGGTAGGGGTGGGGTGGAATGGCATGAACATTACTGTTGACAATCCCAAGTCACACCCCTGATGCCTGTCAGTCCCTAGTGTTTCTTGGTATTTTCACTCCAAGTTTTCAACATGGGCTTTTTGTGACCCCACCGCATGAACAGTAACACTATCAGTTTGATAGCTGAAAGGTGATTTTGCACAGTGAATGCCCCATTTGGTGCCACAGGTGTGAAAACACATTTTGAACAGGATGTGAAAAATGACAACTGTACTGTTCATGAGGAGGTGTAAAAAAATGGTAATGTTGAAAATCTGGAAAGAAAATATAGAAAAACTGGTGAAGTCACGAGCATGCTTAGAAACTGTGCAACACACACCCGTAATGCAATTATTTTGGGGATTTTTTACACCAGATTTACAACATAGGCATTTTGGGACCTCTGCTCATGAACAGTGGCACTGTGATTTTCTTAATCTGTCCCCAATATTGATTTCACACAGCGACCACGCCCATTGTGTGCCACAGGTGCAAAAACATGTTTCGGGCAGGATGTGAAAAATGACAGCTGTACTGTTCATAAGGCTGTGTGCAAGTGTGACAATGTTGAAAATCTGGAGTAAAAATACAAAAAAAAATTTGTGAAGTTATGAGCATGCATAGAAACTTTGCAACACACCCACGTAATGCAATTATTTGGGGAATTTTTTACACCAGATTTGCAACATAGATATTTTGGGACCTCTGCTCATGAACAGTGGCAATGTGATTTTCTTAATCTGTCCCGAACATTGATTTCACACAGCGACCATGCCATTGTGCGCCAGATGTGCGAAAACACATTTTGGGCAGGATGTGAAAAATGGCAGCTGTACTGTTCATAAGGAGGTGTGGAAAAATGGCAATGTTGAAAATCTGGAGTGAAAATATAAAAAATTCGCGCAGTTACGAGCATGCGTGGGAACTCGCGAATGCACGCTTGTAACACAGTCATTTTTTAGAATGCTTTCACTAAATTTACAACATAGGCTTTTTGGGAGCCCACCTCATGAACAGTGACACTGTCGTTTCGTTAATCAGTCCCAAAAGGTGATTCCACGCAGTGACCGCGAAATCACCTTTTGGGACCGAATAATGACATGATAGTGACTGAGTTCATGAGGTGGGGTCCCAAGAACCCCATGTTGAAAACTTGGTGCCAAAAGTCACAGAAATGGCCGCAATATCCACCTAAGTTGAAAACCCATTTATGCCATTATACAGCTTACCAGAATTTCTTCAGTTCGTGGTCGGTTTTGAAGACTGCAGATGTGTTCCTGCTCCACCGAAGATTTTTGAGCCGACCTCCGGAGGTAAAGTATGGGGTGAAGGGGTGCGGGAGGTGGGGTACGTAAAGGGTGGTGCGAGTTGGGGAGGGGCACCACAGACAAGGGATCATTTTCTTGTTTACAGGTTAAAAAACAACTTTGCGGTACGGTTTTCTTTTTTACAGCTACAATTGGCACGCTGGGGTGGGCTCCCAGTGTGCCAACGGTGTTTTGGGGAGAACTCGAGTAGATGGGGATTGAGCACCCCATTGGCAAAGAAAATAGGTCTGAGTTTGGGGGGGCATGATGTCAAGGGATTGGGCACCCACTCGGCAGACAAATTAAACTACAGGGACATCATGCAGATGGGGATTGGGTTCTCCGTCAGCAAATGAACTGGGGAGGGCATGCCAACAAAGGATTTCGGCACCCCTCGCCGGGCTTTCACGGGACTGTGAGAGGTGGACGGCTACAGCCGCCGCCATGTTTATTGAAATGTTACACCAGGCAAGGCATGCCCTGCAATGAGGGGGCACTTCCTCACTGTAGCGGTGAATTTCTTTCAAGTTGGTGGCACGCTTCTGAGCTGCTGTCATAGACAGTGTGCCCATTCACTGGTGCTGCAGAGACAAGCCCCAAAAAGCGGTGGTGGCATTGCTACAACACGGCCGCATCTCCACAATCTGCTACTCCAGCAAGCTGTCACAGCATATTTCTTGCACATCCACACAAGCAAAAATAAAAATGGGTCAAACATTTGAATTGAAAATTACCGTCCTATATCCCTTCTACCAATTATTGCCAAAACATTTGAAAGATTATTGACCACTCAGTTACAACATTTTTTTGGAGAAAAAGAAGATCATCAATAAGTTTCAGTTGGGTTTTAGGCCCCTATACACTACATCTACTACATTGATGAAGGTAACTGAGGACATCACGGAGGCACTGGACAGGGGGATGTAAATGAGGGCAGTCTTTATAGACTTGTCTAAAGCATTTGATACTTTGAACCATGACATCCTCCTGTCCAACCTCAAAGTTATTGATATGTCCAACTCCATGGTTAGATGGTTTCAGTAATATCTTGATCATAGAAAACAAATGGCTACCATTGGTGGATGGATGTCTAATTTGAGAACTATAGTGTCAGGCATACCTCGGGGCTCAATACTGGGCCCAGTCCTATACAACATATATATGAATAATGTTTGCTTGTCAGATCCTAGCGTTAAATACCATCTATACGCAGTTGACACTATTATTTATTTCAACAGTACCTCTGCACAAAGTATACAACCCACACTTCAGTGAGCGTTTGACGAACTACAGTTTTATTTACCGAAGTCCAGGCTGATTCTGAACCCCAAAAAGTCTCAAGCAATGATTTTTTCTAGACAGCAAAATGTGTGTCTCTCAGAAACAATTTTGCAGATTATAACATTCAATAATGTTACCCTGGAACAAGTTCAGAGCTACAAATATCTGGGAGTGCAACTTGACTCAGCATTGAAATGGGATCTACACATCGTCAATAGAAAAAAAAAGTAGGGAAATAGAAACATAGAAGTTGACGACAGATAGGACCGCAAGGCCCATCCAGTCTGCCCATTTCTTTTTCTACCTTATGAATGTGCCATTGGCCTTTACTCTGTTAATGGCCTATCTATTTATACTCATCTGTATTGCTCCCTTATGCCTATCCCATGCCTGCTTGAAACCCTGCAATATATTCATATCCACCACTTCCTGAGGTAGGCCGTTCCATGCATCCACCACCCTTTCTGTGAAAAAACTTCCTCACATTACCCCTTAATCGGCCTCTCTCTAATCTCATGCTGTGTCCTCTTGTCCTGCTATTTTTCTTGTATTGAAACATGTTAGACTCTTTCACCTTGTTAATGCCCTTAAGGTGTTTGAATGTTTCGATCATAGCACCTTTCTCCCTCCTTTGCTCTAGGGTATACATATTGAGCTCAGTTAATCTGTCCTCATATGTTTTCTGATGCAGTCCCTGCACCTTTTTGGTTGCCCTTCTCTGGACTGCCTCAATTTGGTTAATGTTCTTGTGAACGTGTGGCCTCCAGTACTGCACACAGTACTCCAGATGGGGCCTAACCAGTGTCTTGTAAAGAGGGATTATTACCTCCCTCTTCCGACTTGTGATACCCCTACTAATACATCCCAACATCCCTCTAGCCTTACCTACTGCTTTAGTGGTCTACTTGGATGATTTCAGGTCATCGGTGATGATGACGCCCAAGTCTCTTTCTTCCCTTGTGACTGCCAGCAACTCCCCTCCCAGCCTATAGGTGGCTTCAGGGTTTCTCTTCCCTATGTGCATGATCTTGCACTTCTTTGCATTAAACCTCAGTTGCCACTCTTCCGACCATTTTGCTAGTTTATCCAGATCTCTTCTCATTCTGCCCATCCCATCTGGATGATCTACTCTGTTGCAGATCTTGGTGCCATCTACAAACAGACAAACCTTACCCTCCAGTCCATCTGCAATGTCACTGATGAAGATATTGAAGAGGACTGGCCCCAGGACTGATCCCTGAGGTACCCCACTTCTGACTTGCATCTCTTCTGACTGTATACCATTTACCACCACTCTATTTTCTGCCGTCAACCAGTTTGCCACCCAGTTGACCAATGTCTGACCCACCCCGAGCCTATCCAGCTTATTAATCAATCTTCTATGTGGAACAGTATCGAAAGCTTTGCTGAAGTCAAGGTAGGAGACATCAACTGCTCCCCCTTGGTCCACCACTCTGGTTACCCAGTCAAAGAATCTATGAGATTAGTTTGACAGGACCTTCCTTTTGTAAACCCATTCTGTCTTGGATCCTGTGCTCCTATGGATTCCAGGTGTTGCACTATCCTTTCCTTAACGAGTGTCTCCATAATCTTGCCCACTACTGAGGTAAGACTGACTGGTCTGTAGTTCCCTGCCTCCTCCCTGCTACCACTCTTGTGGAGCGGGATTACATGAGCCCTTCTCCAGGCTTCTGGGACCTCTCCTGTGCTCAGAGACTCACTAAACAGTTCTGATAATGGCTCTGCTAGTTCCACCCTTAGCTCCTTTAGTACCCTGATATGTATGCCATCAGGTCCCATTGCCTTGTCCATCCTGAGCTTATCGAGCTCTTGTAGGACCCTTTCTTTTGTGAAGGGACTAGTGCACACCTCCCTCCCCCCATGTCCATGGTTCTGAGCTGTGGGCCCTGCCCTACCTTCTCTTCAGTAAATACTGAGCAGAAGTATCTATTTAGGATAGATGCTTTTACATGGTCCTCCTCCTGACACGCCCCCTTATCCCCTTTGATCTTAGTAATACCCCTTCTGGACTTTCTCCTTTCACTAATGTATCTATAGAAAGTCTTGTCACCTTCTTTTACTGTTCATGCTAGTGTTTCCTCAGTTTGGGCCTTTGCCTGCCTTACTGCCTTCCCTGCTTCCCTTAGGGAAATTTGGTATGCCTCCCTGTCTTCAATCTGCTGCATTTCCTTATATTTCCTGAAGGTCAGCCTTTTGGCTCTGACCTTTTCTGCTACTGTTTTTGAGAACCAAAGTAGTTTCCTTCTTCTTTTGCACTTCCTTTTCTCACTAACACAATGGAATGTTGCTTCAAGCATTGCATCTTTAATGCTTGCCCACTTTGCCTGTACCCCCTCACCTGTATTTCTTTTTGCCAGGGCTAGCGTAACTCTTTTGGCCATCTTATCAAAGTCAGCTCCTCTGAAGTCCCATATTTTTGCCTTGAAATGGGATGATTTAGTTCTAGTGGCCAAATTGAACCATACTATGTGATGGTCACTGACCCCCTGGTGACCTTCTACCTGGAGATCTGTGATCCTTTCCCTGTTAGTCAGTACTAGATCTAGGATAGCCCCGTCTCTTGTGGGTTGTTGTACTAGTTGTTTGATGCCCTCCCCCTGCAGGGAATCCACCATGTGTCTAGTTCTGGCAGATGTCCCTGCTGATATTGACCAATCTGTATCTGGCAAGTTGAAGTCTCTCATTATCAGAACCTCCCCTTTAGCTGTCATATTTTGTATATCTTCTAACAGTAATGTGTCTATGTCCTTCCCCTGGTCTGGAGGCCTATAGACAACCCCAGTTCGAATGGCTGTCCCATTTCCTGTTTCCAGGGTGACCCACAGTTCTTCTGGCTCCTTATGTGTATTCTGAATTTCTGTAGCTTTGATATTTTCATTGACATAAAGGGCCACTCCACCCCCCTTTTGCACCTCGGTCTCTTCTGAACAGTACATAGCCAGGTACTGAAGTCTCCCAAGTGTGGTTACTGGTAAACCATGTCTCATTAATGGCTACTATGTCCAGTTTAGCCTCTGTCATTATTGCCTGCAGGTCTGGGATCTTGTTTCCCAGACTGCGAGCATTTGTGTACATGATTTTCCATTGGCCAGATTTCAGTGTGTTAGTAGTTGGGAGAGGTCCGGTGTTTCCCCTGTGTTTCATATGGGGAGCTGGACATTTTTCCTTACCAAGTGATGCAAATGCACTACAAACATGCTGAACTCCTGTTTGACCACTAGCTGAGGGGGAGGGATGTTCTTCACATTTGACGTATGGGGTGCTGCACCCCTCTCCCCATTTGCTAGCTTAAATATTCTGCAAAGACATCAAACTTCTGCCCCAATGCACTGACTCCCTCCTTAGTCAGATGCAGTCCATCAAATTTAAAGAACTTTTGCTCCCAAAACTGTTGCCAGTTCCCTACAAATTTGTGTCCTTTTTCCTGGCACCAGCCCTTGAGCCATATGTTTAGCTCTCCTATCTCCCCTTCTCTGACCTTCCATCCATCTGCCCCCCTCTCCCAGACTGGCAGGATCTCAGAGAAGGAGATGCCGGACGAAATGGATGATAGTTTGTCACCTAGCCTGGTCAGGTGTTCCTTGGTCTCCACAGCTGACCAGCTGGTGAGATCATCTGTCCCGGTGAGTACCAGAATGTCAATGTTTTCTCCTGCTTCCTGAACAATTTTAGCAATGCAGTCAGTGTCTCTCCACACTGATGTACCTGGGAGACATCTGACCATTACCCCTGGCTGGAGATACATATCAACTCCTCGAATCATGGAGTCTCCTATGATCAGAAGTTTTTTGGATTTCCTTTTTTGCTTTTTTTGTTTTGGTTCCTGTTTTGGGCGAGTTTTGTTCTGCTAGCTCCTGTGCTGCAGTGTCCTACTCTGCAGTGTCCCCTGCCCCTTTGATTTAGGAGATAGAGGCAGATACCTATTTGTAGTTTTTATATGGTTTGTGGAGGTGATATGTTGGAGATCACTGAGTGATGAGGCACCCAATTTGCCCCTCCTAATCCACCTGCCAACCTCCCGAACCAACTACCCTCTGCGATCGAGGTGCTTCTGTTGGATGTTGGGGAAATGGCAGGTAGTTCTTATAATATATTTCCTCTTAAATATGCAACTTGAGGTGCACAATCTCTGCCCATGCTGCCTGGAGCTGAGCCCTTAGATCTCCAATGGCACAGCATGTAGGACAGTGTCCTAAATCCTGTTAAACTGCCCTTCTGAAAAGTGTTCCGCAGTATCTGCAGTTAATGATATCCATTCCAGATAAGTTGCTGGGTTTATAACCTGATCAGAGTAATTAGAAGGAAGAAAATGAAAGCAAAAGTTTGATTTTGCATTTTGTTTGTTTTGTTTGTTTTGGTATAACTTGTTATAACAAGTTAAATTACTAGTGCCCCTGTAGATGAGGTCACTGTGTGGATACCCCTCTGATCTACCTCATCCTGCTTTGCTACAGGAAATGTCACGACTGTGCTACCCTATAAAAGGAGTGCAGTGTGGGGTGGTTGGGGATGGGGGTGGGTGGCTGGGCACTTCCCCTGCCGAAAAAGAAGAACCACAGACAAAAGAAACAAGGAGGTAAGAGCAGAAACAATCAGCCAGCAACAAATGCAGTAGCCCTGAAAGCTTATCCTAATGATAGATAAAACTGTAAAACCTGTAAAGCACCACCTGTAATAATTTCACAGAGGATATACCCTGTAAGAAACACTTTTCTACAGAGAAAAATAAAGCAGTAACAGAAGATATACCTTGCAAAAGACAATTTGAATCAGAAGATTACAGCAGTAATCTGTAAGCACACACTTGTAGGCACACCCTGTAATAATGTAGCAGAAGGTATACCCAGCAACAACAATTTGAATCAGAAAAAAAATAAAGCAATAAAATGTTAACAACAAACAGTAACAATCCCTGGGAGTACAAAATAAAAACAACAACACACAGTAAATCTGCCTAGCCAAAAGAAGCCTTAATCCTTAGCCTTGCTCTGGTTAGGTTCTTTGCTCTGTCCTTTCAAGTAACCTAGAAGAAAAGAGCTCAGGTGAAGCTAGGTGCCTTTGCCAGCAAACCTAGTCTTTCACAAATGTTTAGGTTCTTTATATAGGAAAAAGAATTCCTTGACGGAAGTAACAAGGAGGCATGTGGTCAATTCACTGATATTGCCTTTAATAGATTACGGGGATATTGTTTGTGCAGGAGCTCCACAAAGTTTAAATAGACTGGATATTGTATATCACAAATTAATGAGATTTATACTGGATGCCCCAAAGAGGTCCCATAGAACAGAACTTTTTGAAAAGCTGCAGTGGATTAACCTTAGAGAAAGACATTCTTTACACGTTTTGTTATTTATGACCAAATGTGTTATAAGGCAGGCCCCGGATCATATTTTAGATAAATAAGTACCGAGGTCAATAAAACAGGGCCTGAGGTCTGCACGGGGATTAGAATTTAACCTACCCAATTACAGAACAAATTTGGGCAGAAGACATTCTTTTCATAGGGGGTCGATGCTATGGAACTCCTACCCCAAGCTCTTCAAGCAATAAATGCAAAAGTTAGAATAGGTGAAATAAAATCTTGGTTTATTAAGGAGGCTAGACAAAGAACTATACTGGAATTATCTTGAGTGTCTCCCAAATACTTGGGAGGGGGTAACTAGTCTGTGGATGTATTTATTAATTTTTGTGTTTGACTTGTATAATTTTTTGTGTCCATTACACGTTTTGTATTTTGTGTCTTGTACTATGTGATTTATATAACTCTGCACAAAGGACCTCACTGGAAAAAAGCTTGTCTCAGCTGAGTTATCCGATTCTTTCATTTGTTTATGAAATGAATACAAGTTTTTACTACTGCTACTGGGTTATCGTTAATATTCTCAGCTGTATTTGAATGCCAATTGTCTATCATAACTCAGTTTGTGACGAAGATAAACTACTGTAGCATGTGACAGAAACTGCTCCCTGATCTTTTTGGGCACTGGGGGCCACAAAATGCTCTCAGCAGCCACTACCTGGTTTATTACATTCATAAAGTCTGTGGTCTAAAAGCCCCCCCCACAAGTTATACAGCTCTATTCAACCTACCTTCCCTCCAAGCTCCTCTCCTTGCCACCTACTGGTCCTTCATCTCATCACCCCACTGTGCTAATGATGTCCTAAATATATTTAACTCTTGTTTCTCCTAAGTTTGGGATAAACCCACCTCTCTTTGAAAATCTGTAGTCAGAGACTTCCATATCCCATGGGCTACTGTTGACCTCATATGCTGGCTGCAGTCCAGGGACGCTGCCTGGCTTCTCTACAAGGCCACTGGTTTACAAGTGGACCTCCTAAGATACAAAAGACTCCGGAATACTTCTGCATACATCACCAGGTGGGCCAAGGCCAACTACTTGTGATAAGCACGATACATGATACGGTAAAGTAAACAAGAAAACACAAATAACAAGCAAAGGAGTAGGTTTCATACATTTAGAATTTGTAATTAGCATTACAGACAAGTACAGCAACGCAGGAAATTTACAGCTGATCCTATGTAGCCTACGGACAGGTACATATGGAAATCTTGAGTACGAGGGAGCAATATCCACTCTTGAAAACTTGGCTAGATGGACACAGTTGGACTGTAGAAGGGATCGAGTTCCAAAGTTTAGGGGCAGATTAGGAGAAGGATATTTCCCATAGCTTAGGTCTGGTTTGGGGGATGGAAAAGAAACCAGGGACATTTGATCTTAGCAGATAGGATTGACTGTCAGGCTTAAGAAGTGAGCCAAGGAACAAAGGAGTCGGTTTAGCCACAAATGGGCAGACTTGATGGAGCTTTGGTCTTTTTCCACTGTCACTGTCTAGGTTTCTATGTAAGCCTTTTTTTTTTTTTTTTTCCCATATGTACTTTACTCCTTTCACTGGTTCAACGGGCTATGTCCCCTCCCTCAGAGGGGTACATCCTCCAGCCT
Source organism: Neoceratodus forsteri (assembly GCA_016271365.2). Taxonomy (NCBI): domain Eukaryota; kingdom Metazoa; phylum Chordata; order Ceratodontiformes; family Ceratodontidae; genus Neoceratodus; species Neoceratodus forsteri. Next base: position 1,414,425,076 of record CM057456.1, on the reverse strand, counting down.
CGATCCCCAGCTCATCCACCCCCTGGGGTTCCTCCAGATTCCCCCTCCACCGCAGGGCCAGGGCAGCATCCCCCCCCCCACCCAGTACGTCATATCTGGTGGGGGTGGACTCAGAGTGATCAGCTCATCACGGGTCCTGTCAAGCCCCGGCATTTTCCTCCATTTTTGCCCGCACCCACATCCGTGCAATGGGAGGGTAGGCAGTCTCCACCTTGGCGGAGGCAGCCAGTTGCCCTGGATGTGGGCTAATCTCTTTATGTGACCGTGTGCATGCACTGACCCCCAGCAGCCACTAGGCATCTGCCAACAGCTTGCGGAGCAAATCCCCCCCACCCAGAGGAAGGAGAGCAGTCTTCTGGATGCTCAATCCTTCCTCAGCTGGCATGCCCCCAAGTGACCAGAGTCCATTCCCTAACCCAGGTCACCAGCATGGCACGAGGAAATGCGTCTAGCACCTCAACCCTCAGTGCCACCAGGCCAGCTCCTATGTAAGCCTTTTCAAACAAAAAGTAACTCAGGAGGTGCTGCTGGAGCCATCACATACCATCAGTTCAAGTTCGCTAGACATTTTGACAAGCTTGCTAGACATTTTAATAACTGGAGTTCAGTCATAGGATGAAGTGAAACAGATTTTAATTTATTAGTTTAAACATAGCAGTGCATCACCCACACCAGCCAGCCAACATTTCACGTATGCACCCATGCAAACTTCCCACCCTGCTAGGCTCCTACTGCAGCTGCTCCTGGTCCCCCACCCACCTGCAACATACCTCTGTGCTGCCCTTCCAGCTAACCCCCTGGGGCTGAGTATGCCTTCAGCTCCTTCGGCATTTCATCGCAGCAGACATCTGGCCACCCAAGGCAAAGGTGAAGGTGGGCGGATTCCCCAGAAGCATCATAACTTGAGATCTGGTGTGTGTATTGGTGTGATTCACCAGCAATGCCTCATCTGCCCAACGCTGCACTTTTCCCCTGTTCTCCCTGACCCCCACCAGGAGAGTACAGCATGATTGGCTGCCACCGAGGCCAATACAGCTAATCTGTGGTCATGCTCCAATGGTCCCCACTGTCAAATGCAATTCCCCTGCACCATCACCTGTAAGACATGATACCCCCTCCTCTCCAGAGGAGGAGAGTGTGCTCTGCAATGCTCAGTCCTCGGATCAGCCAGGCTCGTTGCCAAACCCAGGTCACCAGCATCACGAGCAGTCACATTACCACTGCACCGGCAGGCTGACTATAATGTTCTTCCTTACATGAAATGCTGCTTTAACCCTTTGAATACTGCGGGTGTATACCTTAAAACATATTCAGCACTCAAAGCGTTAAGATGTTTAAACAAACTGAGGTGGAAAATATAGTCTATAAAGAAGGTCTTATTTTTATTACCCCAAATACTGTTCTCGTTTAAGCACATATTTGCAGAAACAGTTACTGCTCTGTCAGTGTTCTTGTACTGTGTCACTGTACACCACTGGTGATCAATTTTATGAGTGCCTATGGTAACCTCAGTTGCTCTCATCATTTAAAGAAAACATAAGCTGAAATGTCAGCTATCAGAACAGTTGCTTTCAATAGCTTCTCTCATGACGCATTCCACACCATGTGACAGACAATACATGTAAGCCAGAACACTGGTGTAAACGTACTTTTGATTTCTGACACTTTGCTGACTTTTTAATTTAAACTGGACAACACTTTCAGACTTATATAGTCACTGCTACAAGATATTAAGATTTGCACCTGACAGTCTTGGAATTATTTTGTAATTCAGCACTGGCGTGACTAACATTTTTTTTGTTGTTATTTTTACAGCCTTGACTGCAGACAACTGTGGAAATTACTTTTCATGAAAATAGAATTCTATGGAATTGGAGTTATTAATGTAACCTTCTTTGTCTTACATTTACTCATGTAAACACACTAAGGTCTGGGTCTACTATGCATCTACATTCTGCAAGTCCACAGGCACATCTGTGGTAAGTCAACCAGACAGATGTCCACAGTGCACAGTATCATGCAGCCATAAGTAGCATGATGCATTTTATTTTATGTATTCCCAGGAAAGGCCTATCGTATAAGCGGGGCCCTATTATGCATAGAATTCCATGCGTGGAATTTGCTTATAGTGTATGATAGAACGTTATTATTAACTGAATTCCATCATTTCCCAGCGCTGTTGTACCATCAATGTGGCGTCACAATGTTGTTATACCATCTTGAGTACGTCACATCGATAGTACAACAACATGGAACGTGTTTGCGCATGCGCATTATGTGAACCTCCGCTCTTCCTGAACCGGCCGTGGCAGTGACAGCTGGACCCAGAAGAGAGCCGCAGTGACAAAAATGCAAATGTAAGGACCCTGCAGCTTTATTTTTAATATAGTTGACTCATTTTTGTTATTGTAAGCCCCCCACCCCCACATCTTGGGGTATGATGGTGAAAGTCCTGGGGAGGGAAGCACTAAGCAACATATAGAGTCCACATACCTGGTCAGCCTGGCTTACCAGATGTGATGAAACCAGGGTGCCCTTGGACCACTGAGTGCAGAGCTGGACAACTGGAGAGATAAAAATGCTGGTCTTCACCTGCCTGGCCTTGCCATCTTCACCTCAAAGGCCTTTATAGACAGTCTTCACCAGGCAGGCCTCGTGGTGTCTTCCCCACTGGTCCTCCTGTTCCTCCACTGCACGACCTGCCACACACGACAGGGGCTGGGCTATAGAGGCAAAATTCTTTTAGCAGCAAACAGTTCCTCTGAACAAACGAGGCAAAATGACAGAAATGCAGGAACAGGAGATCCCATTTAATGAACAGTTAATGAAGAACAGGAAACAGCCACTCCATGGAGCATTGAAACAAACAAAAGGTCTTTTGGACTGTGAGGTCACATCATAAGCTAATTTGTGCTCTGGACCAAACAGGTCACATCAGAGGCTAATTTATGCTCTGGACTGAACAGGTTATGTCAGAAGCTAATTTCCAGGGCACTACCTAAAGCATAGGCAGCTGCAGTCCAAACGCAGGCAGCTTAACTTGTGGCCAAATCAGGCTGCTACACACAGCACCATCAATTCTTCTTCAGACACAGAGCTGAACAACCTTTTCCTGGGGCCAAATGGAACCAGAGGTCTGTCCCCGGACACCCCAGAAGCCTCTGGCACTCCTATCACAGTCTCTCCATAACTTGCCATGCAAAGGATCTCTTGGACAAGGGGTGGAGCCAGAACCTCTGGATCTCCTCACCTCTTCAGTACCACCTACTTCTTCCCTTCACCTCTTACTTCAGCTACTGCCCACTCCATACCGCATATTTGATTTGCAGGCTGCTCTTTCTCCTCTTCTAGGGTCCCCAAGGATGCCCCAGCCAGGGCACCGTAAACAACAACCACAGCCACATCCCTCAATTTCCCAAGCCACACTACTGCCAGAAAATTAAAAAAAAAATCAAACAAGGGCCTTAAGGGCTGAGCGGGCATTCCCCCCACTCTGCCCACTCTCACTCTCCCCTGTGAATCTCACCAGAAGGTCCCAAACATGCACTTTTCTACCTTCCCCCAGGCGCAAATAAACCTCCCATAATCAAGGGTCCAATCCTGGACCAACACACCAGAGCGCCAAACTCACAGAGTTCCCGATGGACTTTGGGATCTGTAGTCCCTCCGTAACTATTTACAGTTTCTGCCTCCTATAGTGCCAGCCGGCAGCAAACTACATTCCTCTAAATGGAGCTACCACTGCTTTAAATTTTCCCCCCACCCATGGCTGCACATGCCCTGAGCACTGAAACTATTTACAATTTATTTATTTTATTAAATTTTGTTTCCCTCTTTCCTCAAAGCTGTGGTCCCGAGCCCAGTCTGCTTCTCACTGGACCTGGAGCAGCCACTCCATTCAAATCTGTACATCAGCAACCACGCATGCGCAAATTGCCAACATTTACAATTTTAATTCTTTTTATTTTCTCTTTGGCTCATGCCCCCCGATCTCAGAAAACATACCCAGAGGCGTGGAACACACAGAGCGGTGCCCGGCCCACCCACCAAGAGCCTGGACACCAAACAGGGTGGCCAGAGCTGCAAGGGCCACCCACAGACCAACAGGTCCAAAACCCACCAGAGCCGCTGAACACACAAATGGAGGAAAGACACGGAGCACTCAGCTCCAAAAAGGTAAACCCATTTTGGAGGGCTTACATTATTATGTGGACCATACACTATAAAAGACAACATATGGTCTACTATCAGCAACAAAGCATTTGTAGCCATCTTTAGGTAGTCATGTCGACCAAAATCGCTCAGGCTTCTCTCTCGAGGTATAAACTGTCGCCATGGCAACCTCTCAATGGCTACACATGCTTGTTGCCAATAGTTGCATATACATTATCCTCTATGTTGTGCTGCAGTAGTGATGTCATTATGCTGCTCTGTGGCAGTAATGATGTGACTACTGCGGCACATCTTAGAGTGCTGCCACACATGTGCTTTCCTCTATCCAATTGAGCTGGAAACTGTTTTATTTTTAAACTTGTGGAACCCCTAGGTGGCGCTACTCCTAGTGTTACACCCCTGCCTACTACTTACGAGCTAGGCTAAGGAGGTTGAGTTCGTAAACTTATATTTGGTTTTAACAATGCGCAATACCTCCACTCAGAGTTTACCTTTAATGTGGGCTAGCTGTTACCAGGTATAACCCCCTGAGATGTTATACCACCCACAAATACCCTTAGCCACCCCAGACATGACCCAATAGACATTTCCCCACATTGAAGACACTTTGGTAATTAATGACTCTCTCTAATAAAATGCTCACACACGATGATTTGCAAAAACAGCAATAACAAGATTTATTTGGGGGACATAGGAGTTAGGAGTGGGGAGATGGAATAGAGGCTAAGATTCATAATGTTTACAATGATTAAATTGGATTTGGTGCTGGTGAAACCCTCCAGCTGGGTAAATCAGGCAGTTCCCATTCCCATTTCACTGTGGTATTTTCCCCACCAACCTGAGTGATGCACCAGAGCCCTAGCTATCTAACTAGCTGCGTAAGGCAGATCTTTGTTAACATTACCCACACTGGTAACCGTATCCCAGACTATACAAAACCCCACAATCCCACACAACCTGGGTACCCAGTTACGGTAAAGTTCTCAGAACATGGTGCAGGCCTGATGGACAGTGCAGCTGTACATAGATTGGCATGGTTGGGGCCCTTGAGGGAATTAAGCAAACTGACTGCAGTTAGCAGACTCGCATCTTGAACTAATGTACAAGTCATAATCAGTGGTGCAGGGGTTGCACTGCATTGCTTGCAGCGAATATCCTCATTGGTTTAGACGAGATCATAGAAAAGTGCTCTCAGCAATTTGGAACTCTGACTCCGGAGGTCAAGACACAGGACAAAGCAAACGGCCAGGAGCCTGAATACTGACTGCAAGGGTCTTACAGCTTTTGGGATGAAAATGTGCATGTTAACTTTAAAGCCAGCATCTCTTTAAGGCTGGAACACTTTACTGTATGAACAGAAGGGAGAAGGGCTGGCACGCTTCAACCTCATGCCTAGGCTGTATCCCTCAAGGGAAGTGCACATATGGCAGTGCCTTGGTTGGTGGCACGTTACCAGGCTGTCTCCCACAATCATTCAGCACATTTACTTGTCAGTACATTTATATCACCTCAGTGGAGCTTTGCTTGTATTACTTGCACAAGGCCAGACCTCTTCTGAGGTTTAAGTTGTCCACATTTGACTGCATACTGTCCTGGACCCATGCTTGCTTTTCTGCCACCGTCCACAGCTGTTGCTCAGGTGGTTGATCCTGTGTTACAACATTACTGTTGCCTTAAGCACTCTTGCTGGTTAGCCAGGGTGTTTTACCCAATCTTTGTTACTACCACTAGACCAAGCTTGAGGCTGGACTCGCTACTATTTGAATTGCTTGAACTTGAACTAGACTGGACTTGAGGCAGGGCCCACTACCATTTTGTAGACTTATCTGCCTAGCAAACAGATGCAATAGACTCTTTCGATGCAACTCTGATACTTGGATGTATCTTTATTTACTTTAGCTCCCTGGGCTCAACAATACTTTTGTACCTTGCTGTATCTCACACTTCACTGTAGCACTTGGCGGTACTGATCTATATAGCTGTCTAAGCTCAACACATGACATGCAGTCCCTTGTGGCTTTTGGCTGCCACTTGCAGCTCCCACATTACACAGAACACAGGCACTGTCCAGAACATTCAACGTGGTTAGGGAACTTCCTTTCAGTACCGTGCACTGTTCAAGTCAAACACATTTATATGGTTTTTAAACTCTTTTCCAGATAGTGGCACATGTCCACCCATTCCAGGCGTTGATCAGACGCAGGGTGCAGACACATACACACACAATCACAATCCAGTTACTTTGTGCATTCACTGCCCCTTGCTGATACTTTCAAGTCATAGTCACAGTTTGGCACACTTTGGGCTTTGCTGCCCTTTGCAGATATTTTTCAGTTGCACAGTCACAGTCGTTAGCACGGGCTAGGTGGCCCCTTAAAGCTTGGTTAAAGTTGCACTTTCAGACACTGTTTTACTCACTCAGGTTACTTAGCAGAGATGGTTTTCTCTCTTGTGGTCTCAGAATTCATCAGCACTCGCACTGCTGAGACAGATTCAGCGTTCTCACAGCTGGCTTACGATCAGATCACTGGCCCACATCTTTCCCCAATGTGGAAGGGAGGGATAGCCCTGGAGAACAATCTGCTGGCATCCCCCAGGCTAGGAACTTCTGCATACAAGCTGCCACTGCTCTTCCTTCTGTGAGGAGAACCCTTCTCCCATATGGAGCGTCTCCAACTTGTCTGCTAGGCCCATTTTGCTCTGCAGGGGCATGAGCCCCACCCTGTGGGGAGTGCCTGCTGGATCTGCTCACACAGCTAGAAAACCTTGTTTCTTATAGGGCTTTCCCAAGGCTCTTGATTGATTGTGGTTATGGGGTGATTGGACTCTGATTGGCTGGAAGACCTGACAATCACAGAAATGAATAATGCATGAACCTCACTCGATGTACTGTTGGTCTGCTGTTTTGGCGCCTAGAATTAGGTCCCTGTAAGTCCCCATGACCACTTGGCATTTACCCATGAGCTTTGGTAAATGTCCCACAAATCCTGGCTTTGTTTTCCTGGCTTTCCGATTGGCTGTGGCTGCTTGCAATGGCTGCGTAACCCACTGTCCTGTTAGTAGAATGAGCACATTTCTGAATTATGTCCTGGTGCATCCAGAAACAAGTAAATATTTGCCCCAAAGCCCCACAGTTAGCCCTGGTTGGGTACTTGCTGTCGCTGCACAGAGAAAGACATTTGCTCAATCCATTTTCCTGTCGCTGCTGCTAATATTTTACTTGCCAGATTTGCAGCAGCAGACAGGCTGACATTTCTCTGAATCCCCAGACTTGTCTGGTGTACCCAGGAGCAGAGCATATATTCAATTAAGCACTCCCCCATAACACACTTTCCCCACATACAGCAGCAAGTTACAGTACTTTAAAAACATTTATTCCCCTTTCTTTTTTGGCCGCAGCCAAGAACAGCTGCCCCGAAGGCAGAACAGACCCTCCAGAATATTTAAATATGATCAGGGCTGCTGCTCATGAATATTAATGAGCCCCAATTGAACACCTCATGGAACTCCTTTACTTTTTTGGGGAGCGGCCTCTCAGTGACCTGCCCGTGATCACCGGGTCCCACTTAGGCAACGGGGATCCCAGGACTGACAGAACACTCCCTGAATTAACTGCAATCTTAAGCAGTTGAAGATCAAAGACGCCGCTCACAGCTACGCGATCCCCACTGCCCCGAGGGCAGAACAACAACCGGGTGATTGGGTTGGACATTTTTGAGCAGATTTTTACTTTGGCTGCTAGGCAGGAGCACTAGGGGCAGGACCTGGGGGACAAAAAATAATGACAGGCTGGTCCTGAAGGCCCTCGGGAGGGCAGGAGGAGGACAGGAGCTGCATGGCTAAAGTAAGCCCCTGTTTTGCAGGGGGGTTACACCTGAACTTACAGAAAAAGCTCCAGCACACTGAATCAGTAATTTGAGCCTGCCAGCAACCCACCGTTCCCTGAAACGAGGCTGGATATCTATAATGGGCATGGAGGCCCATACACCATAAAAGATAATATATGGGCATCCATACACAGACAAGCTTGTGTCTTTATCTTGAGTTTTCTATGGCAACCAGTGAACAGCTTCAGGTGATCCTGGTTGCCATAAAAACCTCCTGATGCAGACACGGGCTTGTTATGTATGGCTTCCCATAAATTATCCTCTATTTGTACATCAAGTTCCCATATACTATGATATCCCCAGTCTAAAAAAAACCATAAAAAATATTAAATACATAGGGCTTACCTTAATTGCCCCCCCTCTCTCCCGATTACTCCTGCTGCCTCCCGTTTGCTCTGGTGCTTCCCCGTTTCCCTCCTGAAGTGCACTGCCACTTGGCCCGAGTCCGGGTGTGCCCCTGAAACAGCCCCTGTATTAAATTTCTGCCCATAATGGGCTTGGAGAACCTTGCGGAGCTGCCGTCTTTACCCCTTAACTGCGCCCCGGTGGGCAGACAGCATGCGCATGTGCAAAAGTGCGCTTCATTTTCTGACCACGATTATGGTCAAATGAATGGCTTCTTAGTGGTCCAGGCCCCTGGAAAAGGTAAAGTGGGGACCAGTGACCAGAACAAGGGCCAAGGCTGTATATTATAAATAAAGAGTGCCAAGAAATGCTGGGCCAGGGCTCATTAATGAGCCACCTGTCTGCTGCCAGGGGACTGCATATTTCAGCAGCAATGACAGGCACAGGACAGTGTAAAAATGTTAAGTATTGTGAGCGTGGTAAAGGGCACAGTGTCTTCTTTAAAACTGTGGGGCTATGATTTAAATAAAATGTTTAACCTGGCTGCACCAGAACATTAAACTGGGGACATTGATGGACTGCAAGGTAACTGTATTCTGATCGCAGCCATGTTGCAGCCTTTGACCTTTTCAGCAGCCAATCGGAAAGCCAGGATTACAGGCGGATACTTTTGGGACTGTGCCAAGCTTTATGGGGGGAAAGCAGGGATAATGTTTGGCACCTAAACGAGGAGCCTATCAGGTGTCATGGTAGCCTAATGAATATTTATTTTTAAGAGAGACAATTAAAACCAGCCAATCAGGAGCTGCAGAGAGCTCCCAAAACCCCAGAGACTTTTCAGTCTGGAGTTCAGTTCAGCACAAGCCCCTCCACAGGGAGGAGGGCTCTGGTCCCTTGCCAAAGAGAATGGGCCTGTAAGTCAGTTCAGCAGGAGCCCCTCTGCAGGGGAGGGGGGCTTTGGCCTCTGTTAAGAGAAATGTGGCTGCAAGGAATTGGAGTCGCTGGCCTGGAGGTTGCCAGATATTTGTCCACCAGGGCTAGCATTTGACTTTCCACATTTTGGGAGAATGTGGGGAAGAAATCTGAGCTGTCTTCAGCTGTGAGAGAGCTGCAAGAAGTCTGCCTGTAGTTATGAGAGGGCTGCAAGAAATGCTTTTGCCTCGCAGTGAAAGCGCTGATGAAACCTGTGATTTCAGGTAAGAGAAAGCTGCAATGCTAGATCCTGATTGAGTAAAAACTTCTACTTAAAAGTATAAGTACACTGCGGATTCATATGAGTATTTGGGAACTCCTTCATCAGTACCTGAACAAGATGACTCCCACCTCGCAGAGCCACACAGACAACCTTCCCCGGCAGGGCATAGGTTAAGAGCACCCATGCCCAGGTACCACTAAGGCTGTTTCAGGGATTAGATGTAGGTTAAGAGCTGCCATGTTACCGCACCCCACCAAATTCTTCAAGTACAAGGGATAATAGACATAGAGAATACTGGATGGGCAACTGTGCAGAACCAGAGTGTTCTGCCACAGAGGGATTCTGATTCCCTCTGACCTCGAGAGCGAAGCTCGAGAGGTCCATGGGAATCAGAACCCCAAGGTGGCAAAACACATTGGTTGTGCATAGAGTTGCTCATCCTGTATTTTTTATAGTGTATAGTACTGTGTGAAATCTGTGTTTTGTGAGTTCTTTTGCTTTCAAAATGAAACTGACTCATGCAGTCTCTAGAAAGTTCTAGAATGCTGTTCTACCACAGTAGGGTAGAATCACATTCCATGACCTTGGAACTGTGATAGAACAGCATTTTGAAAGGGATGGAATTCTATACAGAACAATTGCATTGCATATACCAAGTCTTTTTCTTTTCTTATCCCTTTTTTCTTTTTTTTTTTGTTTGCAATTGTTTAACCAGGAGTGGCACACTAAGCTGAAAGCTTGTTTACAGGTGTGACCTGGGAGCACAGGGAAGTTAAGTGACTTGCTCAGGGTCACACAGTATGCAAGTGGGGGCTGTGGGCTTCAAACCCAGGTCTCCAGATTTGTAGCTCAGATTATTGTCTATTTGTTTATGGATAACAACAGCCTTGAACAAGTGCCTTCTGCTACACAATTGACTCATCACTGTCTCTACTGGCAATAATTTCTCTAAACCCGACCAATGTGCACCGTGTCAGACCTCTAACCCTACTTGCCTATGGCAGTTCTTAAGTAAATATCGGCATATAAATACTTAATAAGGTAGTTAAAAGATATAGAATATCCTGTCTGTTGATGTACTATCTTACTCTGCAGACAGTTGATAGGCAGGTCGAGCTCAGAGTGCCCAAATAATACCATTTCCCTAACAACCTAGCCTAGGCACAAAGGTGCCTATATTGGTGAGGATGCCCGGATAGTGCTCCTATCCAGCAGGGTATATGAACAAATTTAAGTTTGAAAGGCACTCAAACAGATATAAGTTATGAACCCTGGGTAATTTTTTTGTTGTGATTTATATGCTGATAAGTAGGTACAGCATGTAGATAATTCTTTACAGTAATGATAGGTCTCAGTCACTCCTGCCTTGCATGTAACAGGTTGGCAACACAAATGTAATAAAACTGTTTTGTTTTTGTTTATTGAGCTGCATGTTGATGTTTGAAAACTCAATAAAATGATTAACTTCAAAAAAAAAAATAAAAGTATAAGTAAAATGACAGCCCGGTGGCACAGAGGGTTGAGGCGCTGGATGCCTTACCTCGCACTACGACAGTGACCCAGGTTCGGGAACAACCTCAGGTCATCGGGGTGCCAGCATGGGGGGAGGGCGGAGCAGGATTGAGCATGCCAGTAGGCAGCTCTCCTCTCCTGAGGGTGGTATGGGTGGGTTGGTGCCCCCTGTAGTTCAGCTCCCACCGGATGGAGGTCTGGTGGGTAGCATAGGCAGAGAGGGGGCAGCAAAAGTAACGGGAGGTGGAAGGGGCTGAGCTGGCACCATGGGGTGTGAAGCATGCCTCCACATGCCCGCACAGCTGTGTGCCGGGGCATCGGGGGAGGGGGTCAGTAAAGAAAATCTAAAAAAAATGCATATGTGTCCCCATCGCCAGCTGGTGGGAGGAGGCAATGGGGACCAAACAGCTATATATATATATAAAAAAAAAAAAAAGTGTAAGTAAATCAGAGACCTGCTTAGGGGAGGCAAAGAAGCCATGAAAGCCAAGAGGTGCTCAAGTTCTGTCTGCACCCTGCATTTGATCAGCACCATGGATAGGGTGGACATCTGTTTGCAAGAGTGACCGTGGATGGTCCAGTAACAGAAATGCTTGATGGGACTGTTTAGTGTGCCTAATGGAATGAAAGGGAAAGTATCCTGAGGTCAGAGCTTTGCCTGAAGTTGCCTGAGAGGATTTTGTGAAGTTCAGTTTGGAGCTGCCAAACCGCCAGCTAGCTAACAGGAACTGTGCATGGCTTGTGAGAAGCTTGAGAAAAAGAAAGTGAATCTGTTAAGCTAATGTACTTGTTTCTGGGGAAGGGGAAGAAAGAGATTTGGCCTTAAAGACTGTGCCTTCTGAATAGCCACAGCAGTTGTGCTAATCGTGTGGCTGGAAAAGCCAAGTTAAATGAATGTGCTGTAATGTGTAAAAGAGAGAAAGAGACTGAGCAAGATTAACCCATGTTTTTGAGACTGTATCCTGAATGTTGAAAAGAACCATGTCTGCCTAGCTGGCTGAATGGTTAAAGTAAAGTGACTGTGAAGATGTAAAGCAACTAGAATGGCTGACATGGAAAGAGAGACTGACCTAGATCAGCCTGGGAGTCAGCCTGGTAGTGTGCTAGTCAAGCCACTGCCATATGCGCTTCCCCCTGAGGGGTATAGTCTAGACATGGGGGTCTGAAGCGTGCTGACCCTGGTCCCAGCCTGGTCTGTTTTCCAGAAAGAAACCAGAATGTGACTTTGAGCCCAGAGAAAGGGGTGCCTTCAAAGAAAGCTGAGAAAGTTCCAGCCACAGAAGCTGCAAGATCCTGCAGTCAGGGGGTGTCTGGATGTACACCTTTACCCTGCATCTCAGCAACAAGAGTCAAAGCCCACATGCTGTGTCTACCTGAATCTGCCTTGTACAGACTGATTCAACTTTGCCAAATGAGGATCGCCGAATCGTGAGTATGCAGACTAGCTCTACAAAACATGAAGGGAACTGTAAATAGTTAGTTGTGTTTGCCCAGATTAGAAATCCAAAACCCAAGCTACCACAGTGAGGGAGTTTACTGTTGCTACAGAGTTGAATATTAAAGAATGTATAGCATAATCTGATTTTCTTTTAAGGGCCCCAATGCCGGCCAACCAGCTGCATCTTACCAGGCCTGCAACTGAGAACTTAGTACTGGGTACCCATTTTTAAGGTATAGAAATGCAGGGTTCTATTACAGACTGGGGACTGGTACCAGTGTGGGTGTTTTATGTGCTTTGCCATCTAGTGCAGATAGTTAGATAGCCAGTTAATCCTGAATACATCAGAAGGTTGGTGGGTGGCCAGTATTGATTACTATCTGAATTTAAAATGTGAAAGTGATTATATTGATTGCAATGCCAAGAATGCCAATCTGAAATGTCAGTCAAACCTGTTGTTTAACCTCTACATCCATTTCGCCCTCTCCTAACCCTCACCCCTTTGTAAATACATCATTGGTTAACCATTTTTTATAAATCTTGTGTGTGAGCATATTATTAGTGAGAGCCTTTAATTCAGAAATGTGAAATGTGGGGTTCTGGCCAACAGTCCATGTTGGGGTTGCATTATGGTATTGTGGATGGGTACACTATCCCAAGATGTTGTACCAGGTATTATCAGACCCATGTAAAGTATACTCTGGGTGGAGGCACTGCGCAATATTGTTATCTATGGGAAAGAACCTTTGGTTATATCTGAAATAGGAACCCAGACCCCTCAACCTTGGTTAGGCCTACAAGGCAGGGGTAGTAGCCCGTTGGGACGTGGCGTCCAGGTGCTGCATAGCTATAGCACAGGTAATTGCCTTTACTTTGGGCTCCCAGGGGTTGACATCCACCGCTTGCAGCTGGTGCAGAATTCCGCAGCCCTGTTGTTAACTGGGACGCCTCGTTCTTCCCATATTACACTGGTGCTGCGGGAACTGCACTGGCTGCCAGTTCAGTGGCGGATCACCTTTAAAGTCGGTTTACTGATTTATAAAGCCCTGCACAGTTTGGGCCCTGACTACCTGAAAGAGCTGCTGGTTCCTTACCTCCCGGAGTGACCGCTCCGCTCGGCCAACGAGGGGTTGCTGGAGATTCCGAGGGTAATTTTAAAATCTTCCGGCGCCTGGCTTTTATGTTCGTGGCGCAGACCCTCTGGAATTCTCTACCCCATTGGATTAGAGAGTGCATGACTGTGGGGGGCTTTAAACAAGCATTAAAATCCTTTTTGTGGATTAAGGCATTTGGGGACGGTGCCGACTTGGTTTGATCTTATTGTTTCTATTATGATGTTTGATGTTATTTATCTTATTGGCTTTATTATGTTGTTTTATTCAGATTTGATTTTAATCATGTTCTGCGCCTTGATTTTTGATAGGCTCATTTAAAATAAAGATTACTATTTTTATTATTATTAGTAGTAGTACACATCTGCATCTGGGAAATTCAGGAGGAACGTGAGGAAGTTCTCTTTTACAGAGTGAGTGGTTGGGCCATGCAGCAGCCTGCCAGCTGAGGTGGTGGCAGCCAAGACCATTAGGGGTTGGGACAGAGTTAAGGGCTTAATAATCCTCCAGTGGGTGGGGGGGGTAGCAGCAAGGCAAGAAACTTGGGGTGGGTAGCATGGGCATAAACCTCATACAAGCACTAGGCTGTTTGTGCCAGGATGCACTCAGCCTCTATGTTTCTCTTCAACTGGCCCATGCCTGGGAGGAAGGACCGAATATTTTCCAGTCCTGCCAATCCAAGGCACAGTATAGCCAGAATTGGCCTGGGATTAGTCCCAGTAAAGCAGGGCATAATTAACACTTTATTCAAATTAATCCTAGGCTAGAGGGACAGATTGGCACTTAATGTATTTACATCGGTCCCAGCGTGTATGTGAGAAGAAGAGTACAGCCCAAGGGTCCCAGCCATAGCTTGGTAAAGCCAAGCCATTTAAACAATGGTTCAGGTCTGGCAAAGGAGGCAAGGCAGACATTTAGCTTCATTTGAAAAGACAGTCCTTATTTCATGGTACATTTTATCCCAGAGACTTTCACTGCATGTGCTAACCTTTTGTTAAAGCTGAGCCCACTACTTAAATTGACAGTTCCTATTTATTTCTGGTATGCTCCCAAGAAACGTTTTTACTGTCACCTTGTATGGGTCAAGAAAGGAGGACAGGAACACAAAAGTTATGGTGCAATATGCTGGCAGCAGGACGCTAATACGGTTTTATTGTCGAGACCAAACGTGAATCAAAATAAGCGAAAATGAAAGGAAACCATTTGTATGCCTTTTTTAGTGCAAAAATTAAGAGAAGGACCACAAAGCCCATTTCTTTCTTTCTTTTCTTCCCCCCCCCCCATGTGTATGACATTAGTACTGATGAAAGGTGCTGGACTGACAGCACTGGAAACTAAAGTCCTCTGCTTATCTGCATGACAGGTACACCACAGCCAATCACAGTGTAAGTTTCCCCACATTCCTCTGCCAATGTGTTTCAGCCCTGCCGTGAAGGGGCGACCATGTGGGAGACGGCATAATTCAAACTCCATGGCCATTCAATCATTGGCCTCTCATGTGAGACTGCCAACAAGGATGCCGGATTGGTACCAATTGTAGTGTTGTTTTTTTGTGATGTGGACATCTGCCCACTGGGAACCGGACTGAGACCACTGCAGCTCATTTCACAAAGTCCACGGAACAGCCCTCAGGTGATAATAGCTTTCAGCACTAAGGACCTATGCTGGAACTGAACCAGTGACATAGAGGAGAAAGCCCATTTCAAGTTGTAAAGTATCTCTTTACCAATTCTTAGGGCCGCCCTATTATTGATGACTACAGTAGATTTTTCTTAGTTCTGAACATTTTTCGTGGTTCAGGAAACAAGGGTTACTGTTCTTAACACAGGAGCATGAAAGGCCTTTCCTCATAGAGACTAGACAAGAACTGAACAACCCTCCATAGCACAGGGATACTAGGTAAATGTATACCCTTTCCCCTTGACCATGTGATCTGACCCTTTTTACATTTCAGTAAAATTATTTGTATTTGACAAAGAACAGAGACATCAATAAAATGATTGTACATGCATCCTAAGAAGCGTTTGCAAACACATTTATATAGTGTACATTTTCTAATGGTAACAGGTAACCTAACCAAAAAATAAACACTTGAATGTACTGCATAAAGGAGCTAAGGCCCCTACTATGAAACTTCCACAATACTTCCCTTTCTCCACCATACCCTGTGTAAATGAGGGGGAAGAGAAGCCATCAGTTCTCTATAGGAGACTGAACTGTTGCCTTGTCAGCTAATCCCAGTACCAGATAAGACCCTTCTGCTATGAGGCTCAGTTTGTTTATATGCCCTTTTTCCAATGCTCCTTTATTTAGAAAATAAGGTTAACACACTAGCAGGGCTGGCAGTTTGACACTATCAACACTGACAGTCTGTGACACTTGATTAGCGCAGTGGTCTGTCTTCAAAGTGCAGCATTTGAGCACAGCATCTGAAGCATCTTTCTAATGTGTGGTCTGACTAAAAATACCTGGTCTTTCTTGAAATGATGTGGAAAGCAATTTTCTCTCATTGTGCAAGGTGCAAATTGTTTGTTCACTGGCTGTGCTATCCCAACAGTGTTTCTGTAGCCACGGTCATGATGCAGGGTGCAGGCAAGCAGGGAAATCTGACGTTTTTTAGTGACACTAACAAAGTGAATGGCGCAGTTCACAAATACCACCCCCTCTTGATGCTGGAATTTGAAAAGCCAAATGTTCCGCTGACAGTTTACTTGCACCTGACAGTGGTGCATCAGGGGTTCACAAACAAAAAGGGAATTAAATGGGTAAATTTTGAAGATAGACTGCTTTCTACTGCCCTGTAACATCTTTACACGGCAACATCTTTATACCTGAGTAAAGGCTCGGAGGTCAAGCTTTTTCAGATAATTTGGCATCATTTAGTAGGTCTGCAATTTATTCTTTATCATCCTATGGGGTTGTTGGACATCCACAGGATCTTGCTCTGTTCTTGTTCAGCAGTTGCATAGTCGGTTAAAGCAGGTGAATGGAAGCTTTTGATCTTAGTCCAACTGTTTCTCATAGCTTGGTATGATGGCACTTATTTTGTGCACTTAAACCTTGCTCATGCTCAAACCCTTGAAATACATATAATAAATCAACACTCATTATTTAGAGATGTGCATAAGAAATCTTAGATTCTCTTAATATTTCTTTATTTATGTATTTACTAAACATCTGTAACTGGGAAAGACATACTGAGCCAAAGCTCATTTCTAGGTGCAACTCGGGGAAGGGGTATAGAAATGCAGTAAAGAGCATGGCGGCGCAAACTGAGGAGGAAATAGCCCAGGCAGTAACGAAAGGGGACAAGAAATTTTTTTAGGTATGTAAGTGAAAAGAGGAAGACCAGGGAAGGGCTGTAAGATTAAAAGGAGAAGGAGGGGGTTGTGCAGAGGAAGACCAGAAAAAGGCAGACATCCTGAACTAATATTTCTGTCCAATATTCACAGAGGAAGGAAAAGGAGAGAAGCCACAAAAAAGTACTAGGAGCTTTGGAGGGAGGTGAACACTAGTCTTTTCTTGGAGGAGAGAGTCCTGAAGGGACTCACAAACCTGTAAGTGAACAAAGTGATGGAACCAGATGAAGCATCTCCAAGGGTACTGAGGGAGCTCAGAGAGGTACTGGTTGCACCTCTAAAAGTCCTATTTAAAACCTCACTGGAAACAGGAGTGGTTACGGAGGACTGGAGGAGGGCAGATGTAATCCCACTTCACAAAACTGGTAGCAGGGAGAAGGCTGGCAACTATAGGCCAGTCAGCCTAACATCTGTGGTGGGAAAGCTAATGAAATCGCTGCTGAAGGAAAGGATTGTGGAATATCTTAACTCCAATGGGTTACAAGACCCGAGTCAGCATGGATTCATGTCAAACAAATCTGATATATTTCTTTGATTGAGTGACCAGGAAATTGGATCAGGGTGGAATGATGGACGTGGCCTACCTAGACTTCAGTAAGGCTTTTGACACTGTTACACATAAGAGACTCGTAAGGAAGCTGGGTAGCTTAGGGGTGGATCCAATGGTAGTAAATGGGATAAGAAATCTGTTAGGGGATAGGGGACAGAGGATGCTGGTAAATGGAGTTCACTCCAGAGAAGGGTCAGTGACCATGTGGGGTGCCTCAGGGATCACTACTGGGACCAGTCCTCTTGAATGTCTTTACAGGTGACATTCCAGAAGAGCTGGAAGCAAAGGTCTGCCTTTTTGCAGATGACACCATCATCTGCAATAGAGTGAACACTCCGGGGGTGGTGAAAAGAATGAGCAGAGACCTGAGAAAACTCGAGGAGTGGTCAAGAGTATGGCAGCTGGGTTTCAATGTGAAAAAATGCAAAGTCATGAACTTAGGTCACAGAAACCAGGGGCAGAGTACAAAATGGGTGGAGAGGTAGTGACAACCACAAAACAACAAAGAGACCTGGGTGTAATCATATATGTTGACCTAAAGGTGGCCAGGCAGTGCAATAAGGTATTTAGAAGTGCTAGTAGGATGCTGGGGTGCACAAGGAAGTGTATCACCAGCAGAAAGGGGGAAGTGGTATTGCCTCTGTATAGATCACTGGTCAGACCCCACCTGGAGTACTGTGTCCAGTTCTGGAGACCATATCTGTGGAAGGACATAAACAGAGTGGAGGCTGTCCAGAGGAGGGCAACTAAAATGGTGCAAGGTCTGCATCAGAAGCCCTACAAGGAGAGACTAAAGGACCTCAGTATATATACTCTGAAAGAGAGGAGGGTGGGGATATGACAGAAACTTAAAAATACCTTTGGGATGTAAATAAGTTACAGGAGGAGAGTATTTTTCAGTAAAAAAGATCTCAAGAACAAGGGGACATGCAATGAAGCTGGAGGGGGTTGATTCAGGAGGGATGTGAGGAAATACTTCTTCACACAGAGTGTGGTAGATGTCTGTTACAGTCTTCCAGCAGACATGGTGGGGCCAAAAACCATGGTGGGTTTCAAAAATGCATGGGATAGGCATAAGGGAATTTTAGTGGAAAGAAAGTGGGGGGGGGGAGCAGGGTCTGCAGTGACACTGTAGGTAGTGAAAAATGAGCCGACTGGGTAGGCCAAGCGGTCCTTATCTGCCATAAAATTCAGTGTTTCTATGTTTCTGTAAAACAAATACATTCATTAGACTGGCAATAAACCTTAGAGTTTTGCATAAGAAATCTTACAGTTTTGCAACAGAAGCTTCAGAGTTGATCATTTAGAGTCATTACGTAGAGTAATACTTATATAAGAGTCTATAAAGTCATTATTTGGAGTTACATGTAGTCCTAGAGCATTAGTCTGACTTTTGACTACCTGTTCTTCATTTCTCCTGTTACATCAGTAGTAGCACTGTAAAGTAAATCCTGCCATCTTCCTGAGTTTGCCTCCTGCCTCTCCTTACTCAGCACAGCATCAGCAAGAAGGTTGAAGTATCTCTGCCCTTATACAAGCGTTGTTATAGCTGTTTTTTACTGTATCATGCTGTTTCTCCAATGTTGCCACGTATGTATACTGTATGTTTTGTGCTCTCCCGGGTCATTCCTGAAAATAGGCATACTACTTGTCTAGTGTACTTACCCGGTAAACAAAAGCTAAATAAATAAATAAGAACCTCACAACGTATGCTCTCCACAGATGAGCCAGCAAGTGTTGAAGCTGAGAACTGAGGAGTGAATGTGTGTGAGAGCCGAGCCTGGCCTACAAGTTTGCTGCCCCATAAGCTGCCAGGGTAAGTACAATGTTCAGGAGTTAGCCATCCATGAGGTGAGGGACAAACGTGAACTGAGAGAGTGTGGAGTGCAACCTAGTGCTACTGGTGCTATATAAGGTCTTCTGGAAAAAACAGAGGGGTTCATGCTCATGCTGTAGCCCACTGGAGGGGAGAAAAGGGTCCCTCCTGGAATTTCTGGGAGGGTAATTGCCCGGTGGCCATGAGCCAATCCCGGGTTACCACCTTTCTAGGTCCAAGGAGCAGGAGGGTGGTGACCAATAGCCTCTGCCCCAAAGATGAAAGGCTAGGAGTAGCCTGGAGCTGGGAGGGCCCGAGGTCAGCATTATAGAGGCTGGATGGCAGAGGGTCTCCCTCTTTCCAATCAGACAACAGCAAGGGACACTGAAGATGACTGTCTCCATTCCGGGTAAGGATCTGGGGGCCATCCGGCCTAGTAGGCCCATCCCTGTGGCCCGGGTGGGGTGCGGGGGGATGGTTGGATAGGAGAATTGTGTTTATAGGATGGTTTGGGGGCTTGGATATGCCCCACACAAAAAAGGAAAAAAAAACAATCAACGTGATGAGAATTATTTTGTCAGCTGACAATCAGTCCCATCCTAGTAACAGCACCAACAAAATGAGCTGCAGCCGACCAGACAGGGTGGGCTCAGGCACAGTCTTACAGTTGGGGAGAGGGCCCAGTAGGCCAACACTACCACGTTTGATACATTTTTTCTAGGTACGGTTGGCTAGGGGAATAATGGGGTTTTGTGGCCACAGCCCAGGGTGTCAGCATTCCTGTTGCTGCCTGCAGGCAGTTGGTGTGCCCGCTTGGGCGTTGGGGGGTGGTTGGTCTTGGCGGATGAGCCACTCTACATGTGGCAACCATCTATTCGGCCCTGGCTCCCCCTTTTTTGCCACAACACCTCTCTGCCCAGCTGCACAGCCCATGCAGACAGCCCTCCACCACCAAGCTGCTGGCTCTGCTAGCCCAGTCTGGTCCTTGTGGTTTCTTGGGTGTGCGGTCAAAAAACAAAATGTATAAATAATAATAATATAATGAGTTTCTTGGGAAAAGCATCAGCCACCTAAGCAGCGGCGGCACAGCAGAGTCAGCGGTCTCACCCACCCAGATCCCACTGCAACAGTCTTACGACACTTACCCACGCTGATGGCAGTAGGTGGACAGACAGACCGTCAGCTACCACACGTCGTCTGCCCAGCACCTTCCAGGGTGAGGTCCAGGGGTCAGTATCAGAGCCAATACTGGCTCTGCAGTTCAGCGCTTCCACACTTGTCTGGGTACTGTCCCCTGCCAATTTAAATCCTCCACGCTGATGGGTCAAGTGCCTCCTCCACTTTCTTGTGGTCATCTCGCCTTCTATGAGAATGGGCCTCCCATTGGCCGCCTCTTCTTGCGAGACACCACCCGCCATCTTAGGAGAGGTTTCCCCCACAGGATCTACATGACAGCAGCGAGATCGCGCTCTACTTCGGAGAGACAGGTTGTAAAAAAAAAAAAAAAAGGCATATATATATATATATAATTAAATAAATAAATACATAATAAACAAACAAATAAAAAATACATAGCAGGCAACACCTCTGAAATTTAAGCAGGGCCTGCAACAATGAGCAGCACAGCAGGAATCCAAGCGCTGCATACCTCATACCTTAGAGCCACAAGACCAACAAATGCTCCATTGATGGCTGAAGCCCAGCCTGCCATAGTATGACTCTCCCCCTCAGATGGTTCATTATGGCATTAAAGGCACAGCTACCATCTAGCAGCACTGACGGCCTTGGTCACTAATTTAACTGCCTGGTGCTAAATAAAGGAACAAATAATAGTTCCCCCACTCAAACACACCCCAGTCCATTGAGAAGGGGGGAAGGGGGTAATGCACAGTGAAGGATCCAGGGGGTAGCCTGCGGGGGTGGATTTAAAGGGGGGGGCCTTTCAATGTAGGCCCACACAGAGAAAGTCACCCGCTGCATCATTAACAGGTCAGTGTTGTCCTTTCTCCGCAGGTATTTTTGTGCAGGTAAAAGGGCTAGCTTATGAGTACCGGGGCTGAGGTGGCAGGGCAGGGAGACAGGAAGGCTCAGGTCTCTACGTCCCCGGGTCTGCTGGACACCTCCGCTCAGAAATTTTCAGACACCCTGCAGTGGCGGATGTCATTGGGTGGCCCCAATTGGCTCCAGATGGCCATGCAAAGTATGTCAACACAGCAACACGGGGTTCCCAATGCCACGGCACGGGGTCATAATGTCGCAAGACATTATGCCTCATTACGGTAAAATCACGCTGCCAATACAGCATGATTTCTGCCATGCGGCAGCAGTCTGTTTTTTAGGGGTCGCCCACACCCCAATAAGGATTCTCAACCCAGGGGGTTCAACTTGAAATTGCACAAAACGTGCAAAAATTAAAAGTTTCTGGGACCAGGAATCAAACCAGGTCCAAGAAGCAGCACCTGGGTTCCTTGCTGCAGTGGCTCAGTCCATTGAGCCACAGCAGCTGCTCAACAGAACCCACTCCCAGTAGAGGTCTTATCCTCTGCTTGGGATAGTGCGAATGGTGCACTACCGTGTACAGCAGCATTAACGGTATTGCACCATTCACTTTCACCCACGGCGCTATTCCGGGTTAGCTGGAATGTTATACACTATTAAGTGTATGACATTCTGACTCAGTAGACAATGCCACTAGAGCAACCAAGAGAATGAGAAAACCATCCAGGAAAATGCAAGAGGCCCTGGCAATGAGAGGCACCAGGAAGTTGGCAGCCACAGCAGAAGACCAGCAAGAGGTGACAACACAACCCAGTACAAGCGAACAAGATGTCACGATATTGGAGATGGTGGTTGATGGAGGGGAGGACAACAACGAAGCAGATGAGGGAACCAGCTCAGCACCCCCGATGCCACGGCTGACTAGTGAGTTAAGGGCCGGGCCGGCCACAGCCAAACACATAAGGAACACCGGAAAGTGGGGGGACCAAACCCAGAAAGGTACCTTTCATACAGGCCGGGGGCAGGCAAAAGGGGTAGGCTACCATTATAGTAGGAAAGTGTTTGCTGGGCAAAGCATTGGATAGAGTGCGGGAAAGAGGCAGGGGTAGGTCTCCCCGGAGGGCCGACAGGGGAGGCAAGCCGCACAGGGGTCACTTAGCAAGGGACGCCCCAGCAGAGGCCCTGGGACTGGCAGCTTCTGGGCAGCAAGGGTGGTGGCCCTGGCTATTCCCTATATTTCCCCCATATACCCTGAACACATTCCCGCAAAGGACTGGGCGGCCTACATCACCCGGCGGAGTTGTAGGGGCACCCCCGCCCCACAACAGCATTCCTGTGGTAGCCTTGGGCCCCCTGGGGGAGCCAGCAATTCTTTGGAGATAGTAACATGAGCAACCAGGTTGCTGCATCCCCAGCACCCAAGGTGGCACCTATCCAAACACCAGGAAAGGGGACAGAAGGGGGGACACCCCGGGCGACAAATGGAGAGCCACTTAGAGCTGTGACGACTATGTCACAGCTCACAGTGGACAACATGGTGAGGCAAGTCTGGGGGATGGGGGTGGCCACAGCAGGAACAACAGCTGGGAGCAATGAGTCCCCACAAGTAGTAGGGGCCGGGGCGGAGCACATGCCCACACTGCAACAGGAGCCCACTGCGTCTGCACTGGCTGCCGCTGTGCCGGATCATTGGGCCTACCTGGGGTAGATGACCCAATGGACACTCACCTGAACCCCTCCATGAGGGATAAGATATGGAGGGGGGAGTGCATAGAAACATAGAAACATAGAAGTTGACGGCAGATAAGGACCGCAAGGCCCATCCAGTCTGCCCATTTCTTTTTCTACCTTATAAATGTGCCATCGGCCTTTGCTCTGTCAGTGATCTATCTATTCATAGTCATTTGTATTGCTCCTTATGCCTATCCCATGCCTGTTTGAAGCCCTGCACTGTATTCATAGCCACCACTTCTTGTGGTAAGCCATTCCATGCATCTACCACCTTTTCTGTGAAAAAGAATTTCCTCACATTCCCCTTAATCGGCCTCCCTCTAATCTCATGCTGTGTCCTCTTGTCCTGCTATTTTTCTTATATTTAAACATGTTAGACTCTTTCACCTTGTTTATGCCCTTAAGGTGTTTAAATGTCTTGATCATATCACCTCTCTCCCTCCTTTGCTCAAGGGTATACATATTGAGCTCGTTAATCTGTCCTCATATGTCTTCTGATGCAGTCCCTGCACCATTTTGTTGCCCTTCTCTGGACTGCCTCAATTTGGTTAATGTCCTTGTGAAGGTGTGGCTCCAATACTGCACGCAGTACTCCAGATGGGGCTCAACTAATGTCTTGTACAGAGGATTATTACCTCCTCTTACGACTTGTGATACTCCTACTAATACACCCTAACACCCCCTAGCCTTACCTACTGCTTTAGAGGTCTGCTTGATGATTTTAGGTCATCAGTGATGATGATGCCCAAGTCTCTTTCTTCCTTTGTGACTGCTAGCAACTCCTCCCAGCCTATAAGTGGCTTCAGGGTTTCTCTTCCTATGTGCATGATTTTGCACTTTGCATTAAATTCCAGTTGCCACTCTTCTGACCATTCTGCTAGTTTATCCAGATCTCTTCTCATTCTGCCCACCCCATCTGGATCATCTACTCTGTTGCAGATCTTGGTGTCATCTGCAAACAGACAAGCCTTACCCTCTAGTCCATCTGCAAGGTCACTAATGAAAATGTTGAATAGGACTGGCCCCAGGACTGATCCCTGAGGCACCCCACTTGTGACTTGCATCTCTTCTGACTGTATACCATTTACTACCACTCTCTGTTTTCTGCCAGTCAACCAGTTTGCCACCCAGTTGACCAACTTCTGACCCACCCCGAGCCTACCTAGCTTATTTATCAATCTTCTATGTGGAACAGTGTCAAAAGCTTTGCTGAAGTCAAGGTAGGCGACATCAACTGCTCCCCCTTGGTCCACCACTCTGGTTACCCAGTCAAAGAAATCTATGAGATTAGTTTGACAGGACCTTCCTTTTGTAAACCCATGCTGTCTTGGATCCTGTGCCCCTATGGATTCCAGGTGTTGCACTATCCTTTCCATGAGTGCCTCCATAATCTTGCCCACTACTGAGGTAAGACTGACCGGTCTGTAGTTCCCCGCCTCCTCCCTGCTACCACTCTTGTGGAGTGGGATCACATGAGCCCTTCTCAGTCTTCTGGGACCTCTCCTGTGCTCAGAGACTCACTAAACAATTCTGCTAATGGCTCTGCTAGTTCCTCCTTTAGCTCCTTAAGTACCCTGGGATGTATGCCATCAGGTCCCATTGCCTTATCCACCCTGGAGCTTAGCAAGCTCTTGTAGGACCCTTTCTTTTGTGAAGGGAGTAGCGCCACCTCCCTCCCCTGTGTCCATGATGCTGAGCTGTGGGCCCTGCCCTACCTTCTCTTCAGTAAATACTGAGCAAAGTATCTATTTAGGATAGATGCCTTTACAGGGTCCTCCTCCTCACATGCTCCCTTTTCTCCATTAAGCTTAGCAATACCCCTCTGGACTTTCTCCTTTCACTAATGTATCTATAGAAAGCCTTGTCACCTTCTTTTACTGTTCGTGCTAGTGTTTCCTCAGTTTGGGACTTTGCCTGCCTTACTGCCTTACCTGCTTCCTTTAGGGCAGTTTGGTATGCCTCCCTATCTTCATCCCGCTGTGTTCCCTTATATTTTCTGAAGGCCAGCCTTTGGCTCTGACCTTTTCTGCTACTGTATTTGAGAACCAAAGTGGTTTCCTTCTTCTTTGCACTTCCTTTTCTGTCTAACACAATGGGATGTTGCTTCAAGTATTGTATCCTTAATGCTTGCCCACTTTGCCTGTACCCCCTCACCTGTGTTTTTTTTTGCCAGGGCTAGCTTAACTCTGTTGGCCATCTTATCAAAGTCAGCTCCTCTGAAGTCCCATATTTTTGCCTTGGAATGGGATGATTTAGATGTAGTAGCCAAATTGAACCATACCATGTGATGGTCACTGGCCCCCAGGTGACCTTCTACCTGGAGATCTGTGATCCCTTCTTTGTTAGTCAGTACTAGATCTAGGATAGCCCTGTCTCTTGTGGGTTGCTGTACCAGTTGTTTGAGGCCCTCCCTGCAGGGAATCCACTATGAGTCTAGTTCTGGCAGATGTTCCTGCTGGTATTGACCAATCTGTATCTGGCATGTTGAAGTCTCCCATTATCAGAACCTCCCTTTAGCTGTCATGTTTTGTATATCTTCTAACAGTAATGTGTCTATGTCCTCCTCTGGTCTGGGGCCTGTAGACAACCCCAGTTCTTATGGCTGTCCCATTTCCTGTTTCCAGGGTGACCCACAGTTCTTCTGGCTCCTTATGTGTATTCTGAATTTCTGTAGCTTTGATATTTTCATTAACATACAGGGCCACTCCTCCCCCTTTTGCACCTCGGTCTCTTCTGAACAATACATAGCCAGGTACTGAAGTCTCCCAGTGTGGTTACTGGTAAACCACGTCTCACTAATTGCTACTATGTCCAGTTTAGCCTCTGACATTATTGCCTGCAGGTCTGGGATCTTATTTCCCAGGCTGTGAGCATTTGTGTACATGATTTTCCATTGGCCAGATTTTGGTGTGTTAGTTGTTGGGTGAAGTTTGCATTACCCTGTAAGGCGTATGGGGAGACAAACCTTTTTCTTACCTGGTGATGAAATGAACGGCAAACATGCTGAATTCCTGTTTGACCACAAGCTGAGGGGAGGGGTGTCTTCCCATTCGACGTATGGGGTGCTGCACCCCTCCCCATTTGCTAGTTTAAATATTCTGCAAAGACGCCAAACTTCTGCCCCAATGCACTGACTCCTCTTTAGTCAGATGCAGTCCATCAAATTTAAAGAACTTTCACTCCCAGAACTGTTGCCAGTTCCCTACAAATCTGTGTCCTTTTTCCTGGCACCAGTCCTTGAGCCACGTGTTTAGCTCCCCTATCTCCCCTTCTCTGACCTTCCGTCCATCTGCTCCCTTCTCCCAGACTGGCAGGATCTCAGAGAAGGAGATGCCGGACGAAATAGATGATAGTTTGTCACCCAGCCTAGTCAGGTGTTCCTTGGTCTCCACAACTGACCGGTTGGCGAGATCATTAGTCCCTATGTGTACTAGGACATCAGTTTTCTCCTGCTTTGTGAACAATTTTAGCAATGCGGTCAGTGTCTCTCCATGCTGATGTACCTGGGAGACATCTGAACATCACCCTGGCTGGAGATGGGTATCAACTCCCGAATCATGGAGTCTCCTATGATCAGAAGTTTTTGGATTTCCTTTGTGCTTGTTTAGTTTTGGTTCCTGATTTGGGTGAGTATTGTTGTGTTAGCTCCTGTGCCGCAGTGTCCTGTTTCTGCAGTGTCTTCTGCCTCTTTATTTGATTTCAGAGATAGAGGCAGATACCTGTTTGTAGTGTTTATATGGTTTTGGAGGTAATGTGTTGAGAGCAGAGAGTGATGGGGCACCTGATTTGTTCTCCTAACCACCTGCCAACCTCCTGGACCAACTACCCTCTGCGGTCGAGGTTTTCTGTTGGATGCTGGGGAAATGGCGGTGGTTCTTATAATGTATTTCCTCTTCAATATGAAATTTGAGGCGCAATCTCTGCCCATGCTGCCCGGAGCTGAGACCTAAGATCTCCAAAGGCCCAGCATGTAGGACAGTGTCCTAAATCCTGTAAGACTGTCCTTCTGAAAATTGTTCCACAGTACCTGCAGTTAATGAATCCATTCCAAATAAGTTGCTGGGTTTGTAACCTAGTCAGAGTAATTAGAAGGAAAAAAATGCAAGTAATGGTTTAATTGTGCTTTGTTTAACTTGTTATAACAAGTTAAATTACTAGTGCCCTGTAAATGAGATCACCTTGTGGAGGCCCCACTGATCCGCCCCTTCCTGCTCTGCCACAGGAAATGTCACAACTGTGGTACCCTATAAAAGGAGTGTAGCGTGGGGTGGTTGGGGATGGGTGGTGGTGGGCCCTTCCCCTGCCTAAAAAGAAGAACCACGGACGAAAGAACAAGGAGGTAAGAGCAGAAACAATCAGTCAACAACAAATGCAGTAACCCTGAAAGCTTATCATAATGTTAGATAAAACTGTAAAACCTGTAAAGCACCACCTGTAATAATTTCAGAGAAGATATACCCTGTAAGAAACACTTTGCTCCAGAGAAAAATAAAGCAGTAACAGAAGATATACCTTGCAAAAGACAATTTGAATCAGAAGATTACAGCAGTAATCTGTTAGCACACACCTGTAGGCACACCTTGTAATAATGCAGAAGAAGGTATACCAGCAACAACAATTTGAATCAGAGAAAAATAAAGCAATGAAATGTTAGCAACAAACAGTAGCAATCCCTGTGAGTAAAAAATAAAAACACCACCACACAGTAAATCTGCTTAGCCAAACTAAGTCTTAATCCTTCTCCCTTGCTCTGGTAAGTTTCTCTACTCTGCCTTTCAAGCAGTCTTAGAAGGAAAGAGCTCAGGTGAAGCTAGGTGCCTTGGCCAGCAAAACTAGTCTTCTAGAGATCTTTGAATTACTACACAGGGAACTGCCAGACTCGGGAGACAAAGACAGACTCAAGCAAGAAAGGTTGCGCCAGCCAAAGGTGCCATGTACATTCGAGAACTAGGTGGCAGCTTTTGATATCTTTGTCTCCATCTACTGTGCCAAGTTCCCACAGAAGATAGGGCAGCTGCTCAAGTATAGGGATAACATAAAAATAGCCCACCTGGCCTTCAAAGGGAATGCATGGCAGAGGTACGACGAGCTGTTCCGCATGAGGGTGCCTAGATCCCCTGAGATGAGATGGGACAAGATCGACCATGATCTGTGGTGCAGACACATGACACTGGCCAAGCCTGCTAATGCGACACACACGACCAGTGGCCACATGGTCAACAAGGTAGCTTGGGCAGGACCGAAAGGAGGGGACATCTGCAGGCAGTTCAATGCTGGAAAATGTTTTCGTGAATTTTGCAAATTCCGGCATGAGTGCAGAAGTTATGGAGGTAAGCACAAAGCTAGCACCTACGGTGGGGGGACTATAAAAAGGAAGATTGCCAAATGGCCAACACCAAACAGGGGGACAAGTATACGAAGTGGTTTGGTGAGGTCCCCAGTAAAAATTTAACACATGGCAGCATGGTTTGACCGATACCCTTGCAGAAAAGATGCATGATACCTGTTTGACGGTTTCTCTTTTGGTTTTCACATTCCCTACCAGGGGCCCCGACTAGCCACCATGGCAAACAACCTCAAGTCAGCTAGGGCATTAAAGGAAGTGGTGGCCCAGAAGGTTAGTAAGGACATGGCTGCTTGTAGGGTAGCGGGACCATTTAAGATACCCACCACTGAGCACCTTAAGGATCTCTCCATTAGGGGTGGTTCCAAAGAAAACACCAGGAGAATTCAGGCTGATTCACCACCTATCATATCCGAAAGGGGCCTCAATGAACGATTTTATAAGCACTGAAGACAGTGCAGTGTGCTATGTGTCTTTTGATACAACGGTCAATCTGGTCCAACAGGTAGGCAAGGGGGCACAATTAGCCAAGAGTGACATCGAGTCAGCTTTTCGACTGCTGCCCGTCAGTCCAGAGGATTTTGAACTATTGGGCTTTTCCTTTGAAGGGGAATTTTATTACGACATGGTGATGCCAATGGGTTGCTCGGTCTCATGTGCGGCATTCAAGACTTTCAGCCACTTCCTAGAATGGGCTACCCAGCAACACAGTGGCAACCAGTTAATCGCACACTATTTAGATGATTTCTTGTTCATAGGGGCTCTGGCCACAGCACAGTGCAGAGACATGCTGGCATCATTTGCACAGCTCATGGACTGGTTTGGGGTGCCGCTAGTGCATGAAAAGACCAAGGGGCCAGTAATCCTGCTTACGTATCTAGGCATAGAACTGGACATGGTCCACATGGTATCCCAATTACCACTAAAAAAAGGGTCTCTCCTGGGGAAGCTGGTAGAGGAAGTTCAGTCAGCCAACAAAGTGACCCTTAAAAAGTTACAGTCGCTGATTGGTCATCTGAACTTCGCTTGCAAAGCTGTCCAACCAGGTAGACCATTTCTGCAGCACATGTCATGGGCCACAGGGGGTCTTGTACAACCGCACCAGCACATTAGGGTGTCGGCCAAGATGAGAGCAGATTTGTCAGTCTGAGACGCCTTTCTGCGTCAGTTCAATGGGGTGTCAGTGTGGCAGGCCAATTTAGGTTTCAACCACAATTTCAGCATGGTTACGGATGCAGCAGGGGGCATTGGCTGTGAGGGATATTTTTAAGGTTCATGATTTGCAGGGCCATGGGATGATAGTTGGGTGGAGGCAGGTCTCACCAAAAATGTGACCCTGTTAGAGTTCTTCCCCATTCTGGTAGCAGTTTTCGTTTGGGGGGATAGGCTCAAACACAAAAGAGTATGCTTTCAATCAGACAACATGGGGATAGTGTCCATATTAAACATGCAAACATCCAATTCAAAGGAAGTGATGCGGCTGCTGCAAATGTTTGTCCTGTGGTGCCTGCAACTCTGCATATCTTTCAGGGCAAGTCATGTGCCAGGGGTTGAAAATGTAATCGCAGATGCACTGTCTAAATTGCAGTTCAATCGCTTCCAGCAGATGGCTCCAGATGCAGAAAAATACCCCATCAGAGTGCCGGCTTTCCTGTGGCAAACAGTGATCCAAGAATGGCCAACCTGGTATAACGCACTCTGGCCCTGGGACATGGCGTAAGTATAAGGGACACTTAAAATCTTTCTGGGATTTCTGCGGGGACAACCACGAGAACTACCAGCTGTTGCAGCAGACTCCATTACTGCAATACTTTGTGCTCCATTTGATAGATGAGGACAGGGCCCCAGGTTACATCCGCAGTCATCTAGCAGGCATTGCCTTCATGGCAAAGATGCATGGGTTCCAGAACATGACGGGTTCCTTCACCATCCGAAAAATAGTAGAGGGGTGGCAGAGGATCAAGGGCACCAGGAAGGATGGTAGATGTCCAGTGGACAGCCACTTGTTAAGGGATATACTGTACAAATTGGGGAGAATATGCTCGTTGGCCGATGAAGCCAGGCTATTCAAAGGGTTGTTCACCTGCGCCTTCTTTGGGGCATTCAGGGTGTCGGGAATTGGTGGAGGATCCTACCATGCAGGCCGGGCACTGCATACAGTGGCAGGATGTCAATTTCACAGGGGAGATGATGCAGCTGTCACTGCGCCACTCCAAGATGGAACAAGCTGGTCCCAAAAAGATGGTCACTTTTCACAGGGCTCAGGGGAGCCCACTATGCCCTTGCGCTCTTGGCAAGGAATACATGTCTCACAGAGAGGTCAGACAGGGCACCTTGTTCACCCATACAGATGGTAAACCAGTCACTAGATATCAATTTGGGGCAGTTTTCAGAAAAGGGGTGAGAGCAGTAGGGCGAGATCCCAGGTACTGCAGCACGCATTCTTTCAGGATTGGGGCAGACACTGAGGCAGCGAGGCTGGGGAGCCAGGAAGCAGAAATAAAGAGGATTGGTCACTGGCAGTCAAAGGCCTACAAAATCTACATTAGGCCCAGAACAGGGGATTTGTGAAAGGGCCTGACAGAGTAAAAGAATTTCAATAACTACTTGATTGTCTTACAGGTGCACCTACTGACATCAAAAAATATTTCATGGTCAGACACTCTTTTATTGGGAGAGCTCGCTCATGGGCATCCCAGCAGGGACAAGGAGATAAACTGGGCATCCCGTAGGAGAGTGCGAGCGTGCACTGGTGTGGCGTCACCAGCATGAGGTGGGGTAGCCTCATACCGGCATTAAAAAAGTTGGGGTTACTCAAGAATCCACCGCAGGGTTTGGCAATACATTTAGGGGGGAATGACCTGGGGAACTTGTCCTCGATAGACGTAATGGGAGGAATGATGGTGGATCTGGAGTGGATAAGGAGGAAGATGCCAGACACCCAATTAGCATGGTGTAGAATAGTCCCATGGCATAAATGGAAGAAGGGCTAGGCCACTATGGAAAGTGCATAGGGAGGTGAACAGGGTGGTGTCACGTTTTTGCCTCTATAGGGGTATACAGGTCATATGGCATCGGGACATAGTTCTAGGGGTGGAGAGTTATTTTGAGCGAGATGGGGTGCACTTGTCAGACACAGGGCAGGCAATTTTAAACTTGGATATTCAAATGGTTTTGGAAGCTTGGATACAGTATCCTCCTGGAGCATTGATGGGAGATAAGTAAATGAATTTACAGATCCTGTGGTGGATGACTAGTGATTATAGGCTAAAATGATACTGGATTTGCAAAAAGTTGTGACTGGGGGTGGCCCAGTGAGGGCGCATTCCAGAAGAGACCTTTGCACATCATTGGGCGGAGCCTGCTACTGCGGGTGGTGATGGTCGGGCTGTTGATGTCCGGTGAGGGTACAACAGCTTGGCTGTGGCCTAGTGGTACAGGTCCATTTGGAGCAGCCTGTCAGGGAAGCTGGCTGAACTTGCGGGGGTTTGCCAGGCCTTCTTTGTCCATGGGTTGGCTCAATTCAGGAAGGTTTGTTCATAGCTAAGGTCGTCTGCTGCCCCAGGGGAATACTGTACAATATTTTACCTTTTGTTATGTACTTCTCAATTTTGCATATTGTAACCAGTTTTGAATTATAATGTGAATGTTTTGTAGTGATGACAATCATGTCGAAATACTTTGCTTGGTCTTTTCTGCAAAAAAAACTGTTGGTGGTCATGTGTTTTTTCTGGGATTTGGGTCAGGGGCTTATCTGGGCAGGTATTCATGGGTGTAAGTTCAGTGCCAGGCAGAAGAGAGTCATGAACTGCCTAAAAAAACAAGAACATTACGTGTTTTTATTTCAGCAAAAGAGCTGGCATGTAGAGGCATTCATTGAGTGTCTCATGTTCAAAACTCACCACACACTTCTTGCATTCCTCACCGATGCTATGAGTCACAGTCCCTAATTGGTAGTGGCTAGTGTCCAGCGTTCACAGTTCTTTATTTACTCCTTGTGAAGAGAGGGTACCCCAAATGTCAATCAGTAAGTCAACTATATGCCATTTAATAAGTAATCACATTAAAGACCTGTGTATGTGAACTGTACATAAACTTGCTCTTTGTTTCATTGCGACTGGAAATTTGTGTGCCCTGTTCCTACTTGCCTAATGCAGTGAGCAGTGACTCGATAGTACTGAGGGATGCACTGAATATTATAACCTAAATTGGGAACTATTCTTTAAAAAAATGTGAAGCAAGTCACTATTAGTGCAGTGAGTGCCCAGCCATAACTAAAGCTGCTGAGTTTCAATAGAGACCCCCACTCCTCAAAAGACAGCTATAGTCAAGTGCCACTGTATCAGCAGTCCATCTTCTGCAGGGAAACACCTCTTGGTACACCTAGAAAGGAGTCACTCGGGATAGAGGCACCCACACTATATTGGAAATTAACTTTCACAATACTGAGCCTAGGGCCATCTGCCCAAACTAAAGCCCCACTAAATCCTTTCTAATGCCTATTGCACCAGGGCTTAGACAGTCCTTGTGGACAGGGGTTACAATTATTTATGCATGAAATAGAGACATAACATCTGGGTTTCATCCATGGGGTAACAATGGAAACCCTGTTAAAGGAATGGTTGATAGAGTATCTTGAATCCAATGGGCTACAAGACCAAAGGCAGCATGGATTCATAGGAGATCATGCCAAACAAATCTGATTGACTTCTTTGATTGGGCGGCCAGGGAAACAGATGCAGGGAAGGCAGCGGACGTGGACTATCTGGACTATAGCAAGGTCTTCAACACTGTCTCAGACAGAACACTGATAAGGAAATCAAGCAGCCTAAGGCTGGGATTCAAAGTGGTGAACTGGGTAAAGGACTAGTTAATGGATAGGTGACAGAGGGTGGTTGCTAATGGCACTCACTCTGATGAAGGGAGAGTGACCAGTGGGGTGCTGCAGGGTTCATACTGGTACTGGTCCTCTTCAATGTCTTCATAAGTGACACAGCAGAAAAACTGGAAGACAAGGTATGTCTTTTTCAGATTTTTCCAGAGGGAGGAAGACAGGGAGGAGTATCAGAAAAGCCAGGGAGGCAGGGAAAGCAGTCCAGCTGGCTAAAGTCAAAAGAACTGCAGCTAGTGGAAAGAATTAAAAAAGGAGAAAAAGCTTTTTTAAGTATATTAGTGAAAATAGTGATTAAAAGGATGGCATAGTATGACTAAAGAGAGGAGAGGGGTGAGTGAAAGAAAATGGGGACGAGACAGAGGTGTTAAGTGAGTACTCCTGGGTTGGGCCAGTGCTGCAGGAGGAGGGGAGTGGTGAGGGGGGGAACAAGGCACAGATACAAAGACAGGTAAGGACAGGATGAAGAAAGGTTTATTGTCTCTGTGGGTAGACAAAATCCCCAGGCCCAGATGGCACTCATCCAAGAGTGCTGAGGAAATTAGCAGAGGAACTTGCAGGCCCCCTGGATGACCTGTTCAATAGCTTGCTCAAATTGGGGGTTGTACCACTGGATTAGAGAATGGTGCCTGTGGTACCGCTCCATAAAAGTGGACCCAGGGATAACCGGGGCAACTACAGACTGGTCAACCTGACCTCTATCATGTGTAAGCTCAAGGAGGCCATCTTAAAAGAAGGCTGGTAGGTTACCTAGAAGCAAACAGTCTCCAGGATGAGCAATAATAGGGATTCATGACTGGGAGATCCTACCAAATAAACCTGACAAATTTCTTTGACTGGGTCACTATAACAGTAGACAAGGGCCAAGTGGTTGATATCCTGTACTTGGACTTCAACAAGGCCGTTGGCTCTGTACCCAACAGGAGTATAATCAGAAAGCTGGAGGATCTTGGGGTAGCAGCGAAACTCACTGGATGGGTAGCTAGCTGGCTGAAAGATAGGACCCAGTGGATAGTGGTTGTGGGGGGGGTCTCAGGTTCTAGGGATGTCACCGTTCTAGGGATGTCACCACTGGGATCACACAAGGCTTGGTGCTTGGGCTGGTGCTCTTTAATATCTTTTATAAATGATGCTGGAGAGGACATTAGGGCAAGATTTGCTTGTTTGTGGATGACACCAGGTTCTGTGGGAGAGTGGATACAGCAGAAGGAATACAGGACCTAAAGGAAGATCTGGCCAAGCTGGAGAGGTGGTCTGGAATATGGTAGCTTTGCTTTAATGCACTGAAGTATAAGGTCATGCACATTGAAGCCCAAAACCCGAAGACAGAGTACAGCCTGAGATGGGTCCTGGTACCTAAATCCAAGAAAGAGAAAGAGAAAGACGTAGGGATGTTGATCACTAGTGACCTGAAGCCCTCTTCACAATTCAGGACGGCAGCAAATAAAAGCCAATGGAATTCTGGACTGCATTGCAAAGAGGATCAGCAGCAGGCAGGAGGAAGTTATATTGCCATTATACAGATCGTTGGTGCTGCCGCAGCTGGAGTATAATGTGAAGTACTAGCATCTCTACCTGAAGGACAGTAACCTACTGGAGGTGGTCCAGAGGAGGGTGACTAAGATGGTTAAAAGTCAGCAGGGCAGGACATAGCAGGAGAAGCTGGAAGCCCTGAACATGTTCTCCCTAGAGGAGAGGAAAGGGGGACATGATTGTGGCTTTTAAGTATCTGAAGGGCATTAACGAGGTGAACAAGAAGAGTCTCTTCAGGCTCAGTATAAATAAAAACACAAGGGAACATTGCCTTAAGCTGGAGGGGGGAGGTTCCACAGACAATCCAAGAGGCATTTTTTCATGGAGAGGGTGGTGGCAGAGTGGAACGGGCTCCCTGAAGAAGTGGTATCACTAGAGACAGTGTAAGGATTCAAAATGGGATGGGACAGGGTAAAGGGTAAGGTCAGGGCCAAAAGGGGATTGATCAGAAGGGGGAATTAGTTGGGGGGGCAGAGTCCTTAGCTGTCACTTGGGACTCCACCATATGAGCAGACTCAATACACTTAAGCCTTATTCTGCTGGCACTTTTCATATGTTTGTATGACACCAAGTTTGGGGCTGGATGCCAAAAAGTGCAAAATCATGCACCTAGAGTATAGGAACCCTGGAGCTGAGTATAGAATTGGGGGTGAACTGACAGTCACTAAAAAGGAAAGGGATCTTGAGGTTATCATATCTGATAACCTCAAAGTGGCAGGGCAGTGTGACAAGGCAGTGAGTAGAGCCAGTGGGATGCTGGGATGCATAGGGAGTGGTATCTCCAGCAGGAGGAGATAGGTGGCATTGTCACTATATCGCTCGCTTGTGAGCCCCACCTGGAGTATTGTGTCCAGTTCTGGATGCCACACCTCAGAAAGGACATAGACAGTGTGGAGGCAGTCCTGAGTAGGGCAACTAAAATAGTGCAGTGGTTGCATCAGAAAAGACCTATGAGGAGATACTGAGACATCTCAACATGTACACCCTGGAAGAGAGGAGAGTGAGAGGTGATCTGATAGAGACCTACAAGTGCCTCACAGGGGTGAACAGGGTGCAGGAAGGGAGTCTCTTTCAAATGATAAAGAGCACCATGGCCAGCAGGCATGCAATGAAGCTGGAGGTGGGAGACTTTAAAAGGTATGTGAGAAAGTACTACTTCACTAAAAGAGTGGTGGACACCTGGAACAGACTGCCAGCAGAAGTGGTGGAGGCAAAAACAGTAAGGGTCTTCAAGCATGCGTGGGACAGACATAGGGGAGTATTAGTAAATAGGCAGGGAGGAGGGAGTCTTGCTAGAGACTAATTAGGGTCAGTGGATGAAGACTAGGCAGGACCAAGTGGTATTTTTCTGCCAACAAATTCTATATTTTTAATAGCTTTAACTGCAGAATGTATTGAATGGTCAGTTCTCAGAAACAGCAAACCTTTCCTCAACAGGTTCTGACACAAGACTTAAGACCAGACTACCTTAGTTCAAAAATCTTTTAGTAAATATATAACCCATTCTCTGCTCACAGCAGTGACATCAGCAACCTTTGTTTACCCCCTTTAGTGACCCCTAACTGGATTTTCCTCTGTCTGATATTTCAAACAGATCTGTTCCGTGGTTATGGCGTCTTGCCCGTACACAGATCTGAGGTAAAAATAAATAAATAGATCATTTTTCAGTCTCTGCACCAGCAGCTAGTATGGATACTGTTTAGCTTTTATATAAAAATATGTACTTTTGCCTTAACTAGAGTTCAGTGAGCTGCCTACAGTTTATACCTTAATACCGTGGCTGTCCCTCAGTGAAATATCATGAAATTCGGCTTGCTCTTAGTTCCAGGATCTCTGAATCCTGCAAATTTGGGAAATTTGTTAATGTTTAATTTGGTAATGGTCAGTTTGAAAGTTTTAGAGGGCTGACAATTTGTAAAAATGTTTTAATACCTTTTTTGTTCACTGATAGCACAAAAACGGCTGAGAGTCAAAACCTGAAATTTTCCCATGTGTTAGATTTATTGCCAAGACAGCCACTTTGCAATTTGGTTTTCTTTGAAGATGTGCAGAATTTAGATCATTAATAAAATAAATGTCTATTTTCATGGATACACAGTTAATTTTTTCACACATTTTTCATAACTGGATTTTTGTGAAATTGGCATGAGTAACTTTCATGATTCGTAATACACCTGTGTTAGACATGACTTAGGGCTTTATCAGTTTTAAATGGTCTTGAAAGTAGATAAAACAAAAGAAAACTTTGTGCATCAAAAAAAAAAAGAAAACCTGTTTTAAGTTATGTCTGAAACTAGTGTTGTCAATAGTGTAGGGTGTAAGGCTGACTTTTTAAATGGAAACAGTTAGTACCAAGGATTCCATACTCAAGTGTGGGGCTGATCCCAATGTGCAATTTGTGTGCAAAAGGAATTTTGGTTTAGTTACTGTTTACATTAGGATAGTAGATTGTTTCAGACTAATTTTTGTCTAGTTCTAGGCTGACATCTTCTGTTACGACAAATCCCAGAATCCCCTGCGGCAGACATCAGAGCAGTAGGCAGCAGTTGAAGTAAGCAGTAATCCCCAATGAAGGTGGCATCTAATGGGGAGTTAAAGCATGATTGGGACTGTTGTGGCACGAGGCCGGAGGCCGAGTGTGTACAACGGTCCAACTGTGCATTAATTCCCCATTAGATGCCACCTTCATCAGGGATCAATGCGCTTGTAACATGGTCTGCCTGTGGCTCTAGACCGCAAAGATATATTTCTGGTGATGTTAAAGTATAGACAACGACAGCAATAAAGTTAATGAGTTGTTTTTACTGTTACTTTTAGAACTGTCAACGAACCTCTCTTAGATACATATCTGTTTATTTTTTATTTTTCCTATTCTGCTACAATTATGGAATTCTTAATGATTGCGCTCAATTTGGCAGATTTCTTAGCGGCTGTTCATTTGCTAATGCTGCTAGGATGACCGCTGCCTTGCTATTTTACTGCTTCACCCTGTAGCTGTCTATCTGATTTGCATAGAACTGCCGTGGTTTGCTGCGCGTTGGTCCTATTGGTTAGCTCCTGAAACTCACT
Source organism: Neoceratodus forsteri (assembly GCA_016271365.2). Classification (NCBI taxonomy): domain Eukaryota; kingdom Metazoa; phylum Chordata; order Ceratodontiformes; family Ceratodontidae; genus Neoceratodus; species Neoceratodus forsteri. The sequence continues at coordinate 1,414,387,123 of CM057456.1, read as the reverse complement.
TTCTGATACTGGCTTATTTTGACTACTCACATTTGTCGACTGTCTGTGGTATCCGCTCTGACTATGCTTCGTCCTCGATAATTAAAGTTCACGGTTCCATAAATGTTTTGCAATTGAATGCGTTTCTGGATGTTCTCTGTGCTCCTCCGTCTTCCTCTCCATTCCATCCTCTCTCCCTGGCTACTTGTTCTGCAGATTTCTCTACTCTCTCTGTGTTCGTTGCACTATAGATGCTTCACTTTGGCTACCTTTCTGGCACTTCCTCCCTGACCTGCTAGTTTCACTTCTACGCTACTCGCTCTTCCAAATAAACTAAACATTATTTTCTTTCTGTTCATCTCTACCTTTTCTTCTTCCCCTTCTCTCTTTTACCCCAGTCCCTCATTCACACTTGTCCTACTACTACTACTACTGTAGTGGCCCTACTTTGCCATTTCTCAGCTTGCTGACTTCTTTTTCTCCTGCTCCACTGTTTTCTGTGCTGCTCTTTTTACTCCTGTGGCTGCTTTCTGTAGTACACAAGCAGCACGGCATTATCGTCTCATAATGCTGTGTTGCTCTTTTACCACCTGACGCAGTTCCACCTATCCTCTTTGTTCCCTAGAGTCCTTGTCTTTTTGCCATGTTACAAGATTCAATAGCCTGCAGTGACTTTACATAAGCTCTGATCTTTTCTTTGCTTGTCCCACTATCCTCCCTAGGCTAAGTACAGTTACAGAGGACTGTACGTAGCCCCTGGAGAAAAGCAGACAGGGAAAACATCTGGGGCCCAACATTTCAAAGTTTGCACAGGCACTAACAGGCATTTGCCTGTACAAATTGGGTTTGGCACAGCAACGCCATATTCAAAAGGGGCCATTGCTTAGGCAAACAAGGTTAGTACCCATGCAAAACATAATGTATGTGGGTGGACAAAGGGAAGGTGGGACAGAAATATCTGTGCTATCCCATATTCATCGACTTTGTGCTTTGCAAAAGTGGTTAGCATGGTCCTTTTTCACAGCACAAATACCACCAAACCAAACCCCTTCTTACTCCAGGCAACCGTAGTGGCTACCGGAGTTAGTGCAGCCAACTACCCAGTTGGCCGGTGGGGGAGCACACCTGTCCATTGTGGTCCAGGGTATGCCCCCCCTCACTGCAATCACCTACCCAGCACTGAGACAGTATGACCTATTGCCCAGTCACAGTATTGCACCACTCCCTCCAATCACCAGCACATAATATAAGAATCTTGGTGCCTAGTGTCCCCCCCATCCCTCCAAACGTCAGCCCATAATATAGGAAAACCACCCTGGTGCTTAGTGGTCCCCCCCCAGTCCCCCCCAATCGCCAGCCCGTGGAAGAAACCAAAACACTCTGGTGCGCAGTGTTACCCCCTACCTTCAATCGCTGGCCCCGGTAGGAAAGAATGAATCCATAGTGCCTAGCGCCCCCCCCAGAACCAAATCCCAGCCCTGTCACACCCATAATAGTCCCTGGAAGACTATTCACACACCCCTCCCCTGCCTGTCAATCCATCCAATCAGGAGAACAACTAGTGGACTGTAGCCCCCCCATGTCTGAGCCCCAGCCCCAGTTCACTTACAGATGTGATTAGGGTGCAAGCCCACTTCCGCACAGCCAACCCTGGTGCATGCAGTGTGATAAACCAGACAAAAACTGCACACATGTCCAGTAGCAATACCCCCCCCCCAATGAGCAGTACGGCATCGTGACACACATCCTTGTCATCTAGTGGCCCTCTCTCCCACCACAGCACCAACCACCCAGCCTTCTCCCCTTTCCCTTACCAGACTATTCAGTGCCACTGGACCCATATGGTAACTGGCATTGCCCTCTGCTGACAACCTTGGCTGGTCACCGTACAAACAGGTAGGGAGAGCGCATCCTATTTATCTATTTATTGTTATTAATAGGACTTACAGGGATCCTATAAATAGGTCACGTGCTCCCTGTTTGTTTGTATGACGACTGGCCAAGGTGGTGAGCAGAGGGCAGTGCCAGTCACCATACAGGTCCTGCAGCACCAAACAGTCTGGTAAGGGGAAGGGGAAAGGTTGGGCGGTCAGTTTTGCAGTGGGAGGGGTGTCATTAAACAATAGGGTCATGTGTCACGATGCCGCACCGCCATCGGGGGTATTACTATGGGGCATGTGTACAGTTTGTCTGGTCTATCACATCCCCTACAGTGGGGTCGAGTATGCACAGGTGGGCTTGCACCTAGGTGCATTTGTAAGTGTACTGGGGCCAGGGCTCAGACACGGGGGGGGGGACATGGTCCACCAGTTGTCCTCCTGATTGGACAGGGGTTGGGGATTAGCAGCCAGAGGAGGGGCTGCTCTGTCTGTCAGGGACGTTTGTGGACATAACAGGGCCAGGGTTTGGGTTGTGGGGGGGTGCTAGGCACCAGGGACTCATTCATTCCTACCAGGGCCAGCGTTCAGGGGTAGGGGGACCACCAGGCACCTGGGTGGTTTTGTTCGTTTCTTGGCTGGTGATTGGAGGGAGAGTGGCACCACTAGCACCAGGGAGGAGGTGATGTCTAGAACAGACATAGGGGGAACATTAGACACCAGGGAGGGTGTTTTTATATGACAGGCTGGTGGTCAGTGGGTGGGGGGCAAACTAGGCAACAAGAAGGTGTTATTTTCATTACAGGCTGGTAATCAGTCAGGGGGCAGTAGGCACCAGGGTCTTCATCACATGAACCAGGCAATGGGGGGGCAGCGCTGCACTAACCTGCCACTGCTACCCATGCAAATGAGCCCATAATAGATATACAAATGACCCATTAGTGCCTTCCATGCCCAATGTGCTCATTTGCATGGGTCCCTCTAAATGTTGCAGATAGCACTATGGCACTATCCACTCTGGTGGTGCACTTCCCTACACAGCAGGTATCCATGTGGGGGCAGCACTGCTGGATGTAGCACTGCGCTGACATGGCCCTATATTCAGTTGGTTCGTGCTGATGCACTATCTGACCAAATATAACCTCCTTGAACTCCTGCACACTTGCAAAGTGCAGTGCAAAACTTTGTGCTCTGCTTTGCATATTACTGAATATCAGGCCCCTGATTGGCAAATATAAAAGCTCTAACATGCTTTGTAGGTTACCGAAGCTCCCACTTCTGCCTACTGCTCTGATATAATCTGCAGGGAATTCTGGGATTTGTAGTAACAGAAGATACACAAATCACACCAAGGTAGCTCAAACGGCAAAGGACTGGTGCCACAAGCAAACAACTGAACTTACAGTCACTCAAAAGCTTGGCTACATCAGTCTCCACTTCTCCATGAAGAATTACACAAACCTTGTGTTTCAGGTGATACTTTATTGTATAAAAATTACAAACATCAGTAGGCAATATGCTAATGCACCCTCCCTTAGAGTAGCTGAACATTGTAACACTACGTCAAGTGCTTTCTCAATAGATGTCGACCTAGAACTAAACAAAATTAGTCTGATACAGTTTATTGTAGTATAGTAGACTGTAAGTAAACAAAATGATTTTGCACACAAAGTGCGCACTGAGGCCAGCCCCACACTTAAGTGTGGGGGCTATTTCTACTGACTGTTCCCCTTTAAGTGTTTTTTTTTTTTTTTAAATAAATGCAGTTCATTTGCAAGTTACATTTGGTGAGGGTCAAGGTGGTGTGGCTAGAGGGTAGGCAGAGTTATGGTTCAAATAGTATGTTGCATTTCTTTACTTTTGGACCTAGAGAATTTTTGGTCTCTGCTGATTTTGTAGCTGTGGGAGATATTAATTTAAACTGGTCATCTAATAGTAAAAAAGATTATGAGTTGCTATTGCAGTCCTACCAACTTGTCTAATCAGTTGTTGATTCCACCAGATTAAATTTAAATAGTTCCAGATTGGTTACTTACAAATCGGGATCATAGAGTTTCGTCCGTTGGCATGCTTGATGATTCCGTAAGTGACCATCTTGACATTTATGGCGTTTTATCCTTTAGGCCACCAACAATTTCACCTTTACTTGTTAAGTCATATAATTTTAAAGGAGCTGCTATTTCTGATTTGGTCTTGGAATTGTCCCTTATTGATTGGTCTTATATTGACCTAATACCTGATGTTGACTTGGCACTGGATTTTTCCATCAACAGCTTCTTCCTATTCAGGAAAAGTATTTTCCTATGTGTACAAGGAGAGTTAGGGGTACTCCAAGTAAGTGGATTACTGACAATATTAAACAATTGATTAAACAACGAAAGTTAGCTTGGGCCACATTTAAATCATCTTCATCTGCTTACCGGTTGTCCCAGTATAGACAGGTAAGAAACAGAATTAGATCTTTGATTAGAACCACCAAAACTGAGTACTAAAGGAAAACAATGGGACTGGATTGGTTGGATTCCTGTCATTTTTTGGAATAATGTTAATTCTTTGATTAGTGTTAAAGATAAAAGTGCAATTCAGTCTTTGAAGGTAAATGATATTGAGATTACTGAGCCATTAGAAATAGCTAATTCTTTCTATTCTAGATTTTCTGACTATGGCACCTATACTGCTCCTGGGAATTTTCGTCTTTCTCTGACGTCAATTTTTCTTGCAGTTGGCCAGCTTTTTATTTTAAACAAATGACTCCTTGTGATGTTAATAAACTTTTTTCTTTCCTTCCTGACAATGATTCTGATTGTGGGGCTGGGCTGGATAATAGCTAGTCCTTATATTGCATCTCCCTTGTGTAGCTTATTTAATTTGTCGCTAACCTCTCAACAGTTTCCCTTGGCTTGGAAATGTGCAAGGGGAGTACCTGTGCCCAAGAAAAGCAATGCTGTTTGTGTTGATGATTTTCAACTTATTTCAATATTGTATCCAGTTAGTAAACTGTTTGAAAAAAGTGTGGCTGAACAAATGAATGATTACCTGGAAATATATAAAGTGTTTTGCCCACAGCAGCATGGCTTTCAAACGGGTTATGGGGTTGGGATAGCCTTGATTAGGTTCATAAACTCGGCCCTCAGTGGTTTGGAGAATGGTCTCCTCACTGGGGCCATGTTCATGGACCTGACCAAGGCTTTTGATCTTATTCCTCATAAAACGCTTTGTCTTAGGCTAGGGTCATTGGGGTTCTCATCTAATGTTGTGTCCTGGTTTAAAGATTATTTAACTGATCAATCTCAATTTGTGGCTATTTCTTCACCTTTGTCAAACGTGAGCCAAATTGATAGGGGTCAATTTTGGGACCACTTTTATTTACTTTATCAATTCTCTTCCTTCTGTTATTAAAAATGGTCAGTCTTTGTTTTATGCTGATCTTATTCTTTTTTATTTGGCTAAAGAACAATCTAAATTGGTTAATGATCTTCAGTCATAGATACATAGATACATAGACAGTGTCGGCAGATAAGGGCCTATGGCCCACCTAGTCTGCCCATTTGAGCTTCTAAGTTCAGTTTGTTTTCCTAGAAGTCTATTTCCCCTTACCCCTGACCTCTAGAATTCCTTTATGTCTATCCCATGCATTCTTAAATCCCGTGATTGTTTCAGCCCCCACCACTTCCTCTGGCAGGGTGTTCCACTTGTCCACCACCCGTTCTGTGAAGAAATTCTTTCTCATGTTTCCTCTGAATCGTCCCTCCTCCAACTTCATCCCATGCCTCTAGTCCTGAAACATCTTTTCGCTTAAAAATAGTGTTTTCCTGCACCCTGTTCCTCCCTGTAAGATACTTGTATGTCTCTATCATATCCCTCTCTCCTCCTCTCCTCCAGGGAGTACATGTTCAGTTCCTTCAACCTGTCTTCATAGGACTTGTGATGCAACCCATGCACCATCTTTGTTGCCCTCCTCTGAACCTTCTCTACCCTGTCTATGTCCTTACATAGGTATGGTCTCAGAACTGTACACTGACTCAGGTGGGGCCTCACTAGTGTCTTGTATAGCGGAATTATGACCTCCCTTTTCCTGCTGGTGATGCCCCTGCCTATACATCCCAGCATCCTATTTGCTTTACCTGATGCCTTGTCACACTGTTTCCCTACTTGAGGTCATCAGAGATGACAACCCCAAGATCCCTTTCCTGCTTGGTGCATGCTATATCCTCACCCCCAACTGATATATTGTGCCAGGGTTTTTGTGCCCATATGCATTATCTTGCACTTCTTTGCATTGAATTTCAACTGCCAAACCCTTGACCATTCTTCAAGTTTCTGCAGGTCCCTTCTCATTCTGTCTACACCCTCTGGTGTGTCTACTCTGTTACAGAGCTTTGTGTCATCAGCGAACAGTGAAATTCTGCCTTCTATATCCTGTGCAATGTCACTGATGAAGATGTTGAATAGGACCGCCCCAGCACTGATCCCTGTGGTACCCACTGGCCACTCTTCCTCTGTGGAGTGACAGCCATTTACCACCACCCTCTGTGTCCTGCCACCCAGCCAGTTACCTACCCACCACACTACTGTCCTGCCCACACCCATATTCCCAGTTTGTGTAATAGTCTTCTATGTGGCACAGTGTCAAAGGCCTTGTTGAAGTCCAGATAGGCCATGTCCACTGCCCTCCCTGATCCACCTCCCTAGTCACCCAGTCAAAAAATTCAATGAGGTTGGGTCTGACATGACCTCCCTGGTGAAACCATGCTGCCTTGGGTCCTGTAGTCCATTGACAACCAGATGTTCCACCAATCTCTCCTTCAGTAGTGCTTCCATGATCTTTCCCACTACCGAGGTGAGGCTGACTGGTCTGTAGTTCCCTGCTTCCTCTTTGTTCCCACTTTTGTATAAGGGGACTACATCTGCTGTCCTCCAGTCTTTGGGTACCTCCCTGTTTCCAGTGATTGGCTGAACAGGATAGCCAGAGGTTCAGCCACCACCTCTCTTAGTTCTTTAAGGACCCTGGGTGCACCCCATCTGGCCCCATTGCTTTATCAGCTCTTATTACTTCCAGTTCCTTCAGGACCCTTTCTTGTAAAGGGACTTGTGTCCATTTCTGTACCATTCTCACCCCTTGTACTCCCTTCAGACCCATTACCCCCCTCTTCCTTAGTAAAGACTGAGCAGAAATACCTGTTCAATATGTCAGCTTTACTGTTGTCATCCTCCACACGGTTCCCATCCTCCCCCTTCAGTCTCACTATCCCTCCCTTTGTCCTTCTTTTTTCACTTATGTACCTGTAAAAGGTTTTGTCCCCTTTAACCACTGATTTTGCAATGTGTTCTTCTGTCTGAGCTTTGGCTTCCCTTACTGACTTCCCTGCCTCCTTTGTTTCTCCTGGTACTTCTCCCTATCCCCTTCTGCCTGTGTCTTTTGTATTGCCTGAATGCAATCTTTTGGCTTTCACTTTCTTTGCTACCTCTTTGGAAACCATAATGGTCTCCTCTTTCTTTCCTCTTGCTAACCTGCTTAATGCATAATTCTGTTGTTCTTATAATCCCCATTTTAAATACTGCCCACTGTTCCTCAATCCCTGATTCCTGTCCCATTCCCTTAATGCCTCTTTCAAGCATCTCCCATTTTCCCAAAGTCTGCCCCTAAAATCCAGGATACGTGTTTTGTGTGGTTTGCTTCTGCTCTTTCTGTGATTTCAAACCACAATGACTGGTGGTCACTGTTACCCAGGTGCTCCCCACTGTTACCCCCATCACACTGTCCCTGTTTGTGAGCACAAGGTCCAGTATTGCCTTCTGCCGAGTTGGTTCCATGACCAGTTGCTTGAGGAAGGCACCTGAAGGAGTCAGGATAAATCTGCTCCTAGTTGATGCTGCTGCTGGGATGCTCCAGTCCATGTCTGGTATATTGAAGTCTCCATCCAGTACTACCTCACCTTGTCTGCCATCCTTGGATGGCTAGCATCAACTCCTATCTGTTTCTTCCTCCTGGGCTGGTGGTCTATAGACCACACCTGTGCGGATGGCTGGCCCCATTTTCCTTTCCAGCTTAACCCACAGTATCTCTCCCCATTTTGTTCCTCCTGGATCTGTGTGGCCCTTATGTCATTTTTCACATACAGTGCCACTCCTCCTCCCCCCTTCCTGCCTGCTCTGTCTCTTCTGAATATGCTGTAGCCAGGTATGGCCATCTCCCAGTCATGGTTATCATTACACCAGGTTTCAGTGATGGCCACAATGTCCAGGTCTGACTGTACCATGACAGCCTCCAGATCTTCCATCTTGTTGCTAAGGCTCCTGGCATTTGCACACATGGCTTTCCATGATTTGACCTCCTAGACTGCTTCACTGTTCTACTCCAGCCCCTTCCTTGGTTGTCATTTATCCCTGGTTCTCCTTGCTGTCTGCTCTTCTGCTGAATTTTGCCCCTTTTCTGCTTATCCACCTTTTGGACACTAATCTCCAACTTTTGCACACTGCTTTGCAGAGATAGCCACTCCTCTGGTTCACTGGTTCCATTACTAGCTGTGGGGGGTGAGCAAGTAGGTACCATCCTTGCTGGCCTGCCACCCCCCTTTGCTAGTTTAAATGCTTGTCAATGTAGCATTTAAACTTATCATTGAGTGCTTGGATTCCCCTCCAGGATGGATGCAGGCCGTCAGGCTTGAACAAACCTCCATCCCTCCAGATGGGTCCCCAGTCACCAATGAATCCAAACCCTTCCTCACAGCACCAGTTCTTCAACCACGAGTTAAAGTTCCTAGTGCATCCACTCCTATGCTCTCCCTTGCCTCTCACAGGTAGCACTTCTGAGAAAGTGACAGAAGTAGCTACTTGCTTGAGACCCCTCCCCAGTTTCCTAAACTCTTCCTGAACTTCCTTTGGCTCCCCATTTGCCAAGTCATTAGTACCTAGGTGGATAATGACATCCAGCTCACCCTCCTGTCTTGCCTTCCCAGTGATCCCCAGTATCTTCCTTCCATCCCTCCATGCCGTGGCACCTGGTAGCACCTCAACTCCTGTCCTCCCCTCCTGTGTTCCTAGCTGGATCCCTCTTATGATGGAGTCCCCCACCAGGATTCGCTTCCTCCTTCTCTGGGGTCCACTGGCTTTCCCACTGAGGTCACCTCCTGCCTAACCTCCACATCCTTTCCTTCCACTTCCTGGGTACCTCTATTTGGTTGTCCTCATTTGCCAGTGTGGTACATGAATTCTGAGTGGAATAGGATCTGGGATGTGCCTCTGCCTGACTGCTCTAACCCTCCCTGAGCCCACTGTCATCCAAGTGCTCCTCGCTCGGCATCCTTTGAGGCAGCTGCATTGGACTGGGTGGTTCCTGGACAGGGGTGATGGTACTCCTGACCCAGTTTACTTCCGCTCTGAGTCTGGCTACCTCATCCGCAGTCCCAGAGATGCATGCAGATAGGGCAGCACCTCAGTGTCCAGAAGGTCTGCTCTGATATGGCTGCCCCACAGCCACTGCATTGGCGCCACTCCCCACATTATACTGCAATTCCACTACTTATCTGCTACTGAAGCTCTCTTAGTTCTCTTTTATTTATTTACAGTACTAAAAATCCTGTAACTGATCCTCAGATATATATTTTTAAGGAAAAAGAAACTAGTAAATAAATAAATGAGTCAAAACACTTGTGCTGAGGTGGTTTTCTTCCCTTGTGCCCTCCTACTTCACACTCTTACTATACCTGTGTTTATCTCTGTCAATCAGATTTATCAGGGCATATAATTAAGAGTTGGGGAAGGGGAAGAATTGCAGCAATTAAAGACAGCACAGAATTACACCACCACTATTTTTTAAATTTTCAACAGCCCAAAAACAATTATAAGTAAAGACAACACAGAAAGAAAGTATAGTGTCACTACAAGCCTACAATCTAAGTTTAAAAGAAAAATACCAGTTACTCTGAAGCACTGAATTGAATCTGATTTTTATTTTTGTTCATAATTAGTTTTCTAATAATCAACTTATTTTAAATGTAAAAAAGACAAAATCGATTCACGTGCTAAGTTGATTAATTGTCCTTCACTGGAGTTATATGATGGTCAGGGCACTTTAATTGAATAAGTATTTCAGTTTAGATACTGTGGTGTTATTTTGGATTCTTCGCTTTCTTTTTCTGATCACATTAAATCTGTATGTTGTAATATTAATAAAAAACTCAGAGTTTTGTATAAGTTGAAAAATGTTGGTTCCCTTTTACCCCATTTGTCTATGTATCTAACTTTTTTCTTGACCTTGGTTCCACTGAGATCCAAAATATTTCTGTTGTTTATAATATTTGTTTTGTTTTATTGGCTCCTATATGTACTCATCACTGTCAGTTATATTTCCAGCTTGGTTGGTTATCCCTAGTTCATCGCACAGTACACAGTATTTTTCTGGCTGTTTGATTTCTTTAAATATTTTTTGTTCTGCTTCCTCCCCCCCTTTCTGATCTTTTTTTTAGTCAGGGATTTGTTGCCTAGTTTAAGGTCAACCAGTGGAGTGGTTCTTAATGTAGATTTTTGTAAAACTCCTGCTGGATTACGTGCATTTATTGTAGCTACTCTTCATTTTTGAAACAGCTTGCCTGACTTTTTACATGTTGGTTGCTCTTTACAAGTTTTTAAAAAGTGTTTGAAATTATATCTGCTTGGTTTATGTATTTGCAATTGTTATTGAGTGCCTTATGTATCTGTTATTATTGTTGTATGTTTTGTATTGTATTTTCTGTCCGGGTCGAGACTGAAAAAGGACCCTCTGTCCAATGTTCTTATCTGGTTAACAAATGAAATAAATAATACATCTTAACATACACATTAATGTAGTTTTTTTGCAATGAATATAGCACATATATATTTTTGCTGCACAAGGCCTTAAAATCCCACCAACCTACCACAACAAATTTGTTGCAAGCACATGCAGAATACCTACTGTGGACTGTGTGCACAAAGCAGTACTAAAATGCTATTAAGGGGTATTGGTATTAACCTCCACGAACATGTGTCCTGTGTTCCTCATGAATGCATTATTAGCCCAGAAGGAAATGGAGTTACATGAGGAGAGAAGCTAGCAAAAGTGTCTGGCTGAGTACACACCTTAAAAAGTCCAGAACACACTGCACTCTGATTGCACATTAAGTGAGGCTCACACTATCTAATGTATTAAATCCAATATTTATTGGTATTTTAATTCACATACAGGTCCTCCTTACAGTATGGAGCTTGTGCTGCTCCCTCCAAACTCGTCCCCAGTGCTTCGACTAAGGCGTGGTCTTCCTTGGTGGAGTGCAGACCTAGACTGTATTCTGTAATACTTACAAAACTGCTGTGCATTGGATGGTTCCAGTTTGACCATGGAACCATACATGAGTTATGCACTCTACTAAGGCCACATGAAACCATGCCCTTGATGTCCACACCAGGGTGCTTACAGTATTGGCACACAGTATTCGTGTATAGCTGGAGATGTCAATGGGATGAACAAGTCATCCACATCCAGATGTCTGAGCCAAGTCACCAGCGCACTTCTGCAGCACATGCAGGGCTATTTCAAATTCCCATAACAGAGACCCAAATCTGGGACACAAAAAGCTGCATCTATACAGTAGCCAAAATGCCATCCTCAGAGAACAAAGAGGAGTTCCTGAAAAGAAGGGTATTCCACATCATGAATATGCAAGTGGTATATGATGCCACTGGACTCTTCACACAGCTGTGCGCCATGTTCCCAAGCTCAGTGCATAGAAGTACGGACACCGACAGCAGATAAAGACCAAGGGCCCATCCCATCTGCCCATATACCGTTGATGTTCCTACTTCACCCCCTTGACCTAATGGTCTGAAAGGGTCTCTACCCCTGCACTCCCTTCTGAATCCCCTACCTCCCTAGTTCCTCCCAGTGGAACTATCTGTCCCCTTACCTTGTCCCAGCCATGCTTGAACCCATTTATAGTCCCTGCATTTCATAATTTGTTTTAGTGCACCACTGCCAGCCAACCACAAACAGCATTGTCTGGTCTATATCATTTCCATAGCTGGGTACCCAGTGAAGGACTGGGAGCTCCCACATAGATTTAAAAGGATGTATACTGGTACCAGTGGGGAGAGGGTAGCACTTCTGGTACAGGTGGAAAACAGAAATTTCTGTATTACGCTGTTTGTGGTGCATGGACAGGAAGTGTTACAGGGCTAAGCCTGGAAGGGCACTTAATGCATACTATAGCCCCAGTAATCAACATTTCATGGTTTCACCTAGGTGAGCATGGAAAACCAGCCCCTGTGTACAGCACGTTGGCTGGGTCTAGAAGAGCATCAAAGAGCCAGCCATACTGCATAGACTACCTCATTTGCTCACCTTCCCCCTTTCCTCCCATTAAGGGCCTAGCAGTCCCCAAATAAAGGTCCTGTTCTTTCATCTGAATTCCTTATCTGAGGACTTATTGTTTTATAAAGTGTAACTTTCATGATAACTGGCATAACTTTGGCTGCACTGCATTGGTTCATGGTAAAGGGTGTTTCTGTGGGGAGGTACTGCAGCCCACTGGTTTTACCATACTGACTATAAGCCCACTTAAGCCTTTCTCTGGGTTGAAACACCATGCAATTTACTTAAACCTTATATATGTACCCCCAATCATGAGTTTATTGACCCATGCCCATCAACCTTGTCTGAGCCCACAAGACAGGGGCTGTAACTGACAACATCCACAGCAACCCAGTTACACAGTCTTGGTGGTTCAGTGATCCAGTCTGCCTATGATGGTGTTGCTCTTAAGATACTAAGATCCCTTCTCACCACTTTCTCCACTTGGCCAGCTTGTGCAAGCGTGAAATGTTAGAGAGGTGACCATGACCTGACACAAAGTTTTGTCATCACAGGAACACCGCATATAGATTGCTGTGTTGCTGTATTTGCACAGAATGTTTTGCATAAAAGAAAGTAGCTTTTGAGCTGATACCCAACTACAGTGTGGTTTGTCCCAGATGAGAGTTAAGTGCCTTCCTTCTTTTATTTTATTTATTGATTCGGAAAAGACCTTTGAGTGCAAGCTCTTTTACAAAGGTTCCACATCAATAGATTGCAAACCAAAGTGCAATAGGAGAAAGCAAAGGTACATTACAATGAACGATACAGCTTGGATTCAGAATTTATAGAATAACTCAAAACATAGGTAAAAGTTAAGTAACAAGAAAAACACTTTATGAAGTTGTGGGGGGGGGAGATAAGCAGCCACAAATTGCCTTGTCAGTAGTTCAGAGGGATGGGGATAGCTGGCAGTTGGGTGAAGAAAGGAGGTACAAGAGAGAGAGAGAGGTATGTAATGCGGTGGAGGTGAAGGGTGGGGAAGAAGGGCGATAAGGTATAGGCATAAATGGTGGTGTGAGGGGAGGCTGAGTGGAGAGGACATGCTAGAGTAAAATGGTGGGGTGTGAGGGAGCATGGTCTGGCAGCCTGCATTAGTGGCGACTGTTAGGGAAATTCACAGGACTGTGAGTTGGGGGAGGGGGTGGCGGGTGCTGAAGGAGCATGACACAAACTGATTGCTGGGGCAAGTCTTGAGAAGGGACAGAGGGAGGGGGTATCTGAGGCCTGCCCAGTGCTTGTTGGGAGGCAGAGAGAGAGCAGGTGTGGCTGGACTCCAGGGCAGGTGCACTTAGAGAGTGTTATTAGGTGCTGTTTGAGGTCAGTTTTGAATTATGCCAGACAATTAGTGACCAAGAGGTGCCCAGGGAGTTCATTCATCCATAGGGGGGGCCTGGTTGGCAAATGCACGTTGCCCAAGTGAGGTGTGATGGAAGGGGATAGCCAAGGCTCCTCTAGTCCTCCCTCTGGTGACCTGTAATGAGTTGGCCACCTTGATCAAACTGCCTACAGAAGGTGGTGTTTTACCCAATAGAGCCTTCTACCCTAGGATGCAAGTCCGGAATTTGATCCTGTTTCTTAATGACAGCCAATTTGCATGTTCATACAGAGTACAGGTGTGAGTGCCATGCTCAGCATCCAGGGGAAGACTGCAGGCTTTGTTGAGTACAGTCTGAACCCTCTTGAGCACTGTATCCATTGCCGCCCCATAGACCACTAGTCCATAGTCAATACTAGATATAATTGAACTGTGGACTGAGAAGTGGAGGGCCCCCGGAGAGAGGTATTGCTTGTGCCTGTACAGGACACCAATCTTGGTATTGACTGTCTTGACCAGAGAGTCAATATGGTGCGCAAACATGAGGGTATCATCTATTATGACCCCCCAGATACTTGAACAAATGAACTTGTTCCAGCGGCTCACTGCATGTGTCGGGGATGATGAGAGGGTGGTGCTTATTTTTGTTGTGGGGGTTGGACATAAGCATGACCTCGGTCTTCTTGTAGTTTAGTAGCAACTTATGACTACAGAACCAGTCCTCGAGTTTGGAGAAGGAATTCTGCAGCTCAGATTGTAGAGCAGCCTGAGATGTGCTGCTTCTCAGGAGCACAGCATCATCTGCATATAGTATGAGTTTGGTGTCACAAGCTGTGGGAAGATCATTTAAGAAGAGGCTGAAGAGTAGGGGCCCCAGTATTGATCCCTGGGTACCCCTAATGATACCTCTCTTGTGCTGGATACTGTTTGCCCAATTTTGACACATTGATTTGTCCATTTCAGGTAGTTTTGTAACCAGCAAAGGGCATTGGATGCCACACCCATGTTTCGCAGTTGGGTCAGTAACAGGGGGTGGTTGACTGTATCGAAGGCTTTAGTGAAGTCATTAAAGACAGACTCCACCAGTTTGCCTTCAACCAGGGCCTTATGTGCATAGTTTGTGTAGTCCAGCAGGGCAGTGGTGGTACTGTGATTTTGTCTGAAGCCATGCTGGTTGGGGCATAGTAGAGTATACTTATTGAGGTAGTCGATGAGTTGACCCACCACAATCTTTTCAAGTGCCTTGGACAGGGGAAGAGGATCGAGATGGGGCTGTAGTTGGCTACCAGAGACTTGTCATCTCCTTTATGCACTGACATAACTAGGGCCTGCTTCCAAACCACCAGGAATTGGGCCAGGGCCAGGGACTTATTGTACAGCGTGGTAATGGGCACTATAAGAACGTCCAGGGTGAGGGATAGAAGTTTCATGTGTATCCCATCACTGCCCAGTCTGGTCTTACCTAGTATTTTCTTGACCATAGTAAGGGCCTCCTTCACCATCACCCTTTTAAAGTAGAAGGTCGGGTGAGAATACTCAGTAGATACGTTGTTGGAGTGGTTCAAACCAGGTTGAAAATAGGCAGGTGGTAGCACTGGGGTAAGATTGGTGAACCATAGTTAGAGGGTCTGTAGTGGGGGTGTTACTGATACTGAGCAGCTGAGGGTACTTCTTGTCCTGTTTTCCAAGGATGCTTTTGATGTTATCCCAGAATCTTTTCTCATTACCCCAAGAATTGCAAAACTGGGCCTTATGATAGTTTGCTTTGGCAAGCTGGATTAGCTTGGGGCGGTGGTTCCTGGCTGTTCTGTAACACTGGTAGTCATGCTTGCTACCTGTTTTTCTGGCCTTCTCCCAGAGTATGACCCTTTCTTTCAGGTGGGAGGAGCTCCCCATCAATCCAGCCATTTGCCTGCCCCAAAATGTTTCTTTTCGTGAGCAGGGCATAGATGTCACAGATGGAGCTAAAGCTCTTAATGAAGTAACTGAAAGCCTGATCAAGGGTAGGTGCCAGGTCGATAGGAGTCCAGTCATGCAGGGCAAGGGCTGATTTGAGGGCTCCAAGTTTACCCTTCCTCAAGACCCTGCTTTCAATGAGGATTGGTGGGCTTTTGGTAAATTTATTAGACCACAGGAAGGTGATTGGGGAGTGGTCACTTAGCGTGTCTGGGAGAACCTTGATCTCAGAGATCTGGGATGGTGAGCTTGCTGGGACCCAGTCAAGGAGGGTACTTTTTCCTGTCTTATAGTTCTGCCTGGTGGGGCAGGTGACAAGTTGTGTCAGGTTGGAGGTGGTTATCAGATCCCTGAAAGGGGCAGCCTCCTTTCCATCCCAGTTTATGTTAAAGTCCCCGGTAATGACTAGCTCCATCCCCTTTGGAAGGGTGCCGATAACATCCATAATTGTGGAAAAGCCTGCTGTGGCTTTCTTGGGGGGTTGGTAGATTGTGGCAAGGATGACAATTTTGCCATTCTGACTGACCTGCGCCTTTATCACTGTTATCTCATGGTTCTCAGCCACCCTGGTTCCAGGGAGGACAGTGCACTTCAGAGAGTCCCTGGAAAATATGAGGCATCCCCCACCTCTCTTGCCTAGCCTATCAGTCCTGTATGCCTGGAGGCCTTTGAGGGCAACTTCGCTATCTTTAATCCTACTGGTCTACCAGGTCTCCGTTAGGCACAGGATGTCGGGGTGTGGAGGGCCATCCATGCCTGTAGTTCGTCAAATTTTGCAGTTAAACTGCAGATGTTCAGTGAGGCTATTTTTAGACCTTTACCCTTATGAACACCAGGGCCCGTTGAAGTGAATGGGCCTGGGTTTGAGTGAATGTTGTCAGAGATGAGAAGGAGCATAAAGATGACCTTTCTGGAAGAAAGGTTTATGCTAAATTTGGCTCGTACCTTCCGCTGCTGAGGCTTCAGATGGATCAGGTGGTTGAACACTGGTTTAATTATTAAGGTATAGCTAACCATTACTACCCCTATGTGAGGGGAGGGCATATGGCCACCCATGTTTGTAGGGTAAGGCCGAGTGAGTCGCTGCCCACAGCCAAGTGAGGCGGTTTCTGAAGGTGCGTTTGACAGCCATGCATTACCCAGTAGTGGTTCAGAGGGGGGTAGCAGCAGCCCAGCTAGGCATCTGGCGCCAGCTGTACCAAGCCAGGTAGCAAGGAGCAGAAGTAGATAGCACCCTTTGATAGGGGACATGACAACGTGATTCAGTCGTCAAGCCTGACACACTGGTGCCAAAGAGAGGCTGTACAGTTAACCACTGTACCTGGTGGTTTTTAGAGAGAGCTAGAAAGAGGAGTTACACTAGATAGGGAAAGTGCTTCGCAAGAGACAGTGATGCTGTCACTCAAAGCTTGAGCAGCTGGCTGGCAGAAACCTGTAGGAGTGAGCTAGTAAGCCAGGTTGAGGTTTAAGTGTATTTAAACAGAACCAGGTCTAGGGATGGGTGAGGGGGCTGAAAAATTAGGCAGCTAGGGCTCCCTTCCTGGAGGTAATCAGTCCCCGAAGGCGAGTCCATACCTGAGCTTCTGTGAAGGGCTGGTGGCTTCAGACCTGGACTGCGGATGGCAGTCTGGCAGGTCAGGTTCATCAGAGAACCATGGCTGTGGCTCTCAGACTACCTGAAAAGACAAGGACAGAGGGAATTAAATAAGGGGGGGCTGCTCGGAACTAAAAATGCAAATGGCTTTAAACGGGGTGAGACCCAAAATGTTAGGCAATGTGCCAGAAGGTCTGAAAGAGCAAGAACAGGGCTATTTAAAACACAATACCAGAGTAAAAAGGTGAAAGTGGGGAGGGGAGTTCAAGACCTGAGCTGAGATTGCTACTGGGTCTTATGAGGGAACACTCTACAGGCACTTAGCTTAAATCAGTAAACTTGAACTCTAAAATGCTGATAAGACAATATTAACAGAAATCAAAATCCAGTAAAATATAATTCAGGCATTAACAGTGCAGAGCTATATGGAGCCAATCGGAGTGCTCCTTGGGCTAACTGCAGCCAATGGGTTACAGCAGTAACAGACGCTGGATTTAAACTCAGAAACAGCTGCTGATAGTCCCTAGGCTGTACATTTCTTACAACTTCTGAACACCAGACAATTCTTCTATTGCAGATTCTCTCATATAGATGGTGCTGCTCAAAGACTATTCTACATATACAAAACAGATCTTTCCCCATCTAACTCCTAACTGGAGAAGGGAACAACATGCACTTTCCTTGGAATGTACAGTGTTATATTTCAGTTTCAGCTCCTATTTTCTATAGTTCATAATTGTTACATTCATAACTGGATAACTTGGCCTTGTTCACTGGGTCTTGATATTTTAGATGCTGAGGTAGATCCTGTTGGATCACAATGCTGTGAAGTTTCAGCTCTGCCCCCACCGAGATCCCCCCCCCCATGTAAAGATGGTCCACTATTGCCTTAAATGTAATCTAGGGCCAGAAAGGCTCCTGACAGTACTGAGCATCTCAGGTATGATAACAGCAAGTGGGAGCAAAGCAGATGTGGGCATAGACTATAACTTAGCTGCCTTGGAAGCTCCGGATATCCTAGTACCAATCTATGGCCACTCAATGACCTTCCAACACAACTCACCATGTTATAACAATGGGCAGTGCTGGTTGAAGACAATGGGCAAAGACTGGAGCATTCTTGAAAGAGATCACAGGCTCACTCTAAGGACCCATTATTGGGAATTTTATTTATTTATTTTATTTTCAAAAGTGTTACTGTACTAGTAAAGACATACTGAGCTAGTATCAGCTCATTTCCAGATGCGTGCTGAGAGGTAGAGGGGAATAGAGGAGAACAGAACAGATCCAGGTACAATGTACAAAAATGATATAGCAATATGGAAATATGCAAATCAATATATATAGCAATCACTATATAAGAAAACACTTCAGAATAAAAATTGCCATACAGTAAAATTTGGAAACAGGCACAAGGACAATAAACTGTGAGCAGCAAAACAATATTAGGGAATAGAGACTGATTAACTGGGGGAAAGGGGATAAACTAGTGTCAGTGTAGGGAGAAAGGCTGGTGAAGGAAGTCCACCCTAGTATCAGAAACAAACTGCAGGAGTGAGTAGACAACAGCCAGCCCAGTGGCACAGAGGGTTGAGGCACTGGATGCTACACCTCATGCCAGCAACCCAGGTTCAGGAATGAGCCAGGGTTGTCAGAGGCTGGCGGGAGGGAAGGGAGAGAATCTGTGTAGGCTGCCAGCTGGCAGTTCTCCACCTTGGGAGGAAGATCTTCATCTCCTTGGAGCTTGGCCACCCCTGGTGGAGGCTGTAGTGGTGGTGTTGCTCAGAGGAGTGCCAGCACTAGACCAAGTGAGGGCGAAAGAGGCACTGGAGCTGTGGTGCACATGTGCGCCTCCACACTCTGGGCTCTGGGGATCCGCCAGGGTGCGTAACGACACCACAAGACCTTGAAAAACTGAAGCTCCGGTAGGGTGGCAGATGATATAGGTGATCCACCATAGGAGGATACAAAGAATTGTAAAAACCAAAAAAAAAAAGGAGTAGACAAATCACAAAGGAGAGATTTCAGTGAGAAGAAAAGCAGCAGAGCGAATGGCACTGGATGCTACACCTCATGCCAGCAACCCAGTCTTTTCCCGTTGTCTTCAACCCTAATAAAGGCAAATGCCTGACGTCCCTGGATGCCAAGATGTTATTCTTGTCAGCCCCTGCCATAGCCGCCCCCCTAGCTGCCCTTCTCAAACCTCTCCTTTTCACTGGGCAAGTTACCAACGGCATGGAAAGTGGCCACTGTTATTCCTCTCCCAAAAGGCGGTGACCCCTTCTTCTCCCCAGGAAACTACAGACCCATTTCCCTACTCCCTAATCTGGCCAAACTCCAGGAGTGACTTGTCCTGTCCCAACTGACTCCATACTTGGACTCCTCCTCCTTTTTTACGCCTTTCCAATCCAGCTTCCGCAAAACCCATTCAACCATTACCTCCCTACTAAGAGTCTCTGGGGACATTCTCACCAGTATCGATAAAGGACATATCACCTCAGCTATTTTTATTGACCTAGCAAAGGCCTTCGATACCGTCTCTCACCCCCTTCTCCTCTCCAAGCTTACTGAAGCAGGGCTCGCACACCCAGCAATAGAGTGGTTCCAAGACTACCTAGTGGGCAGGAAGCAAGCTGTCAGACTTGCATCACACACCTCAAACCCCCCTTCCAGTTACATCAGGTGTCCCCAAGGATCAGTTCTTGGACCATTACTCTTCTCCATTTTTCTAAACGACCTCCCCTCTGCATGCTCCCATTCTTCCATCCAAATGTATGCGGATGATACAGTCTTGTCAACTAGCAGAGTGGCATCTCTCCTTCAGGAGGATTTCTCTGCCATCCAGCACTGGTTTCGGTCGAATCAGTTATTTCTAAACCCAAAAAAAACCTGTGTCAGTCACATCTGGCTCCCGACAAAGACTCTCCCGCCAATCCCCATGCCCCCTGTTCAAAACCCTGGATGGGTCTCCCCTGGAGCAATGCACTAGCTATAGATATCTAGGCATCTGGCTTGATCAGCACCTAGATTTTGTCTCTCACATTGACTCCCTACACAAGAGGCTGCTCCCAAAATTGGGTGCACTATATCGTAACAAAAACTGCCTCCCCACACAAGCAAGGCACACAATAGTCCAAAAAATGATACTTCCCGTACTCGATTATGATGACATAGTATACACTATCGCACCTGCGTCTGCTCTGGCAAGCCTAGACACCCTATTCCACTCCTTCTGTCGTTTCACCCTTGACTGCCCGCAATCCACCCACCACTGCACTTTATACAGCTCCCTAACCCTACCATCCCTCCATGATTGGAGATTAATAAACTGCGCCTGGTTCGCTGCCAAATATTGGTCTCTCTCCCTCCACCCCCTACCTGGCATCTACCCTCTCCCAACAACCTCCACCTGTGTACTCCCTTAGAGGTATGGACCCAAGACTACTCCACATCCCTTTTATGCGCACTACCAAAGGGCAGGCAGTTTTTAGCTACAGAATACCACAGATCTGGAACGCCCTACCTGCCCCCATAAGACATGCAAAAAATCTCTATCAACGGTCCCGACTACTCAAGGCACATTTCTCCTCCAGCTGCTCCTGCTAATTTTAATCAGTCTCTCACTCTAAAATGTGTTGTACAATCATACTTGATATTTGTATTTGTTACTATTTATCTATCCCTTGTCTGTAACTCCCGGACCTAAGGTTCCAGGAGTACACCTCTCTGTGTTCTAATACTATTGTAATGTACAATTTTCTATGTAATGTACTGGGCCTCGGCCCCCAGGTCGCATCTGGAATCGAGCATTGTTGCTCGGTATGCCTTCCTGGCAAATCTCGTAAATAAATAAATAGGGGCAGAGAGCCCCATAGTTTATGCAAGCAGGAGAAGAAGGCAGCTTGACCAGCAGTAGATTTCATTGGTGGGAGAGCAAGACAGCGAATGCAAGCATTGTGAAAGGAGTAAGAGGTAGAAGGGAGGAAAGACAGGAGAGAAGGAAGATATGAGGGGAGAGAGCCAAACCAAGATTTGGAGATAAATGAGGCACAGTAGGGAAGATGCCTGGCATCAACAGAGGAGAAGACGAGGGTGGTATACAAAGAACAGAGGTGAGTATGCAAGGGTTTGTCAAGGGCAAATCGACAGAAGAAGTGAAAGAGGGGGTCCTGTCTAGCTAAAGTGATCTTTGGAGCAGCACTATAAACTATGTTTCCATAGTCAAACAAGTTCTAGCCAGAGCCGATGTGGCGTGGCGAGCTTGAAGAAGCTCCAAGTAATGAGTGCCTCTGAATGCCATCCCACATACACCATGCAAGGAAACCTTCAGCATTGACAAATGCTTGTTTTTTATCTTTGCACAGCTTCCAGCAGTCTAACTGAGATGAAGACAATATCTCTGATTGTACACTGCAGTCACTAAACATGTTAGTATAATTCATCTTGTTCTGTGCTGTATATTGGAATGTAATCCCATCTACCCATTGCTGACCAGAGAAATTCTAAGTTGGAAGAGCATCTCTGACAGATAGCAATGCTCGCAGACAGGGGTGCCAGAAGATTGACATAGATAGGGTGCTGAAAATTGGAAGGGTATTTGTTAGGGTATAAAGGGCATTTTTTACAAACAATTTTTCGATATACACCATAATACAACAGTATAAAATACTGTCAACCACAGAGATTAACTATTGCCAGTGGCAGCCATTCTAATGTCTTGAGCCATTAATTGCAAATACTGTATAGTTATAAAATTTGCTTTTAAGTATGTGAGATAGTTAGAAATATACTGATTATGAATGCAGTGCATCTTTTGCTAAAAAATAAAATTGATGTTGATTAACAAATACTGCTGCTTTAAGTGAACAAACCCCTAACATAATTTCATGGAAAAAAATATGCAGAAATGGGAAGTGCCAGATTTTAAAATTGTAAAATTATTACCATTCATGTGTTATTCAGATTTTATAACATAAGAAGCATTACTCCACTGAAAACAGGGCAGTGCATCTCAACTGGACAATCTGTCTGTCTATACACACACACACTCTCACACACACACACACACACACACACACACACACACACACACACACACACACACAAATGTGTTTCGCAAATATGAGCTACGCTTTGAACTTTTACTCTGAGGTATGAAATGGTCATGGTGCATCTAGTCCAGTTACACATAAAAACTTACTGAAAATTAATACAGTAGGCTATCCTAAATCTTACCAGCAATCACACAACATGACATTGTTGGAGGGGCATGCTTACATCATTGTACTACTTCTGTTATAACAAATGTGACTTCTTTTAGATTCAGACAGAAAGACTGCATTTTTCTTACTAGGAGGCAGTATAGCATAGTGGTTAACAGCACTGATCTACAAAGCTAGAAACATGGGTTTGAATCCCATCAGCTCCCACTTGCATACTGTGTGACCCTGAGCAAGTCACATAACTTCCTTGTGCTCCCAGATCGCACCAGGAAACAAGTTCTGGATCAGTGTGCCTTTCCTGGTTAAACAAGTCTCCCCCCTTACTGTACATTGGTTTGCTAAATGAAGTTTGGCTATAAATAAGAGCTCTTGCTTAGACATTCAGTACTTAATGTAATGTAATAGTGAATTGAAGAAAAGAAAAACGTTCTGCAAGAGAAATGCTGCATGTAGTGGATATATGTCTGAACCAAAACAGAACATGCATATTGTCTATATAAGTAGGCAGTGTAGTGCTGTGGTTAAGAGCACTGAGCTGCAAACCTGGAGAGTTGGGTTTGAATCCCTTCAGCCTCCACTTGCATACTGTATGACCCTGAGCAAGTCACTTAACGTCCCTATGCTCCCAGATCACACCTGGAAACAAGTTCTGGCTTAGTGTGCCTTTCCTGGTTAAACAATGTCCCTTTTCCTTTCTATATATCTGTTGGAGTTCTATCTGGAAACTGGTATGCATAAGAAAGATGGCAAATAAAGTGATATTGGAGGTAGCCACATTTGAATGAAAATTAGTGCATCGGATTATGTATAACATTAAGTGTTGCAAATATAGTTCTGTTTGTCATTCATGCTAAAAAAAATATTAAAGTGATTGCAAGGTCTTATAAAGGTGATGATTTCCCTGTTTCACAAAGGCATTTTTTACATCTATATCAAAATTAAACCATCACTGGATCTCATTTTCGGTACCAACAATATGGCTTTTTAATACAGCAATATAACATAATAAGCATTACTCCACTGAAAACAGGGTGGTGCATCTCAACTGGACAATCTGTTTTTCTGTCTGTATATACACACACACAAATGTGTTTAGCAAATATGAGCTATGCTTTGAACTTTTACTTTGAGGTGTGAAATGATCATGGTGCCCCTAGTCCAGTAATGCATAAAGATTTAGTGGTAGCTGCCAGCGGCCACACCTCTGCATCCAACCCACCCTCACCAACCAAGGAAAGCAGCCATAAGCCCAAATCAGGCTCCTCACTTCAGCCGAGCGGCCCCGGCACTGATCCCTGCCAGTGGCCATACGTCCACATCCAGCCTGCCCTCCCCAACCAAGGAAAGGAGAGCTGCCAGGCTTCAATCCATACAATTTGACTGGCTTCTGGGGGCTGTTGCCGCTTCCAATTGGGTGCCACAGATCCCCATTGAGAAAGCACTCTAGGCGCCTTTTTCAAATCAGAGCTCGGCCACTGCCTGCTCTACTCGCCGGACTGTTTTTCGATGAATTACTGCTACTGGGGAAATTATTTTTTCTTGGAATATTTATTCTGCTCAGTCTGCTTCACTGAAAACATTTACACTATACTGACTAGGCTTTAACTGTGATAGCCAACCTGCCTTAACTGATTGCCTGACTTCTGTATTGTTAACTGCTTGTACTGTTGAATTTGTTACAGCTAAAACAAGTTGCCCAATACTGTAGTCTAGACCAAATTTGTATATTATTTACTGCCTGCATAACTGCCTACTGCCAGCTGTCTTTCTGCCTTGCTCTGTCCCCACTACGAATTTCTCTTTGAATTGCCTTTTCTGTTCCCCTCTTCCACTCACTCTTCTCCATCCTGCATCTCTCTTCCTCTGTTCCCCACACTGATTCTCTACCAGCTCCTGGACCTCTGCTTCCCTCTCCCCCCACACCCCCCTAAACCAGCTTATTTTGATCTTGCTTTTTCTGTTCCCCTCTTCCACTCACATTTTTTTCATCCTGCATCTCTTTCCTCTGTTTCTTATACTGTTTTACTGCCAGCTCCTGGACCCCTACTTCCCTCTCCCTATAACCCCCTGAACCAGCATATTTTTTTCTTTTTAAATCCTCCTGAGCCTTAGGCAGTTTTCTCTGTCCCTGCCCCCCCCCTCATGAAACAGCCTTTTACTTAAATCCTGCCTGGAGCCTCTGACCAGACCTTTCTGCAGGAATCCTTCTCTCCTTTCACGCCCACTATTTGCACCTACTTCTGTCATGAACACTAAATTGCCCAGGACCCTCCCACCAATTTACCTAAGCTTTGTCTTGTGTTTTTTTTTTTTTACTAATGGCCCGCCTTTCTGCTCTTTTTCTAGCCGCAAGCCCAAATCAGTCTCCTCACTTCAGCCAAGCAGCCCCGGCGCTGATCCCTGCCGGCAGCTGCACCTCCGCATCCAGCCCACCCTCTCCGACCAAGGAAAGCAGGTACGGACTGTCAGCTCCTAGCCTGGAGCTGACAGGCTTTAATCTGCACAATTTGACTGGTTTCTGGGAACTGTTGCCGCTTCCTGATTAGGCGTCACAGATCCCCATCAAGAAAGCGCTCTAGTCGCCTTTTTCAAATCAGAGCTTGGCCACTGTCTGCTCTACTCACTGGACAGTTTTTCGGCCCACCACAGACCACTACCACCATCCTTTATTAAATACACTTCCCACTGATCCCTGCCCCTAAATCTTCATGCTAGTCAATTTCAGCAGCTTCCTAAAGGGGCTCTCCTCTCCTGCAACTTCTTAAATGTGCGGTCCCCTCTCATGCTCAGATTTGACAAGTCACAAGTGGGCTACCGGGGGGATCAGTCCTGGGGCAAGTCCTCTTCAATATCTTCATCAGTGACATTGCAGATAGACTGGAGGGTAAGGTTTTATTTGTTTGCAGATGACACCAATATCTGCAACAGAGTAGATGATCCAGATGGGGTGGGCAGAATGAGAAGAGATCTGGATAAACTGGCAAAATGGTCAGAAGAGTGGTAAATGGTGTTTAATGCAAAGAAGTGCAAGATCATGCACATAAGGAAGAGAAACACTGAAGCCACCTATAGATTGGGCGGGGAGTTGCTAGCAATCACAAGGGAAGAAAGATACCTGGGCACTTCACCTGAAATCATCCAAGCAGATCACTAAAGCAGTGGGTAAGGTTAGAGGGATGTTGGGGTGTATTAGCAGAGGTATCGCAAGTCATAAGAGGGAGGTAATAATCCCTCTTTACAAGACACTGGTTAGGCCCCATCTAGAGTACTGTGTGCAGAACAGGAGGCCGCACGTGCACAAGGACATTAACAAAATGGAGGTAGTCCAGAGAGGGGCAACCAAAATGGTGCAGGGACTGCATCAGAAAACATATGAGGACAGATTAACAGAGCTCAATATGTATACCCTAGAGCAAAGGAGGGAGAGAGGTGATATGATTGAAACATTCAAACATCTTAAGGGCATTAACAAGGTGAAAGAGTTTAACATGTTTCAATATAAGAAAAATAGCAGGACAAGAGGACACAGTGTGAGATTAGAGGGGAAGCCGATTAAGGAATACTGGGTCCTATTTATTTATTTATTTATGAGTTTTACCAGGAAGGCATGCTGAGCAAACATATGCTCGATTCCAGATGCGTCCTGGGGGCTAGAGCCCAATACAAACAAGTACACACAATAGTAGATAGTACAATACGGCATCGAGAGGTGTGGCTAAAACTGCCTTACAGACACCGGCAGAATAGCTGTATGTAGACTGTTAGAAAATACTGCAGGGGGAAATAGAGAGAATTTATATGAAATAATCCTATAGACGTCCAATTCCATAGAGCATGGGTACAGTGGAGTTAGAAGAGTTTTGAAGAGATACTACTAGAAACATGTGCAGCTGGAGGAGAAATGCATGCGGAGTAGCTGGTTGCGGTGAGTAGGAAATGATGCGTTTCTAATGTGGGGTGGAAGGGCATTCCAAATCATGGGAAACTGGTAGGAAAAAGCGGCCTGACCTTTAGTAGTGCGCATGAAGGGGACGTGGAGAAGCCTTTGGTCAGTGTGTCTTAGGGCGTAGGTCGGGGGAGACTGTTGGGTTAGAGAGGATGCTAGGTAGGATGGGAGGGAGAGGGACCAGAATTTTGCAGTGAACCTGGCACAGTGTATTTGTCTACGGTCTTTGAGGGATGGCAGGGCTAAGGCGCTGTAGAGTGAGCAATGGTGGGTAGATTGAGGGCAGCTGAGGATGAAACGGCAGAAAGAGTGGTATAGGGTGTCGAGGCTGGCCAAAGTGGATGAGGGAGCGATGGCATACACTATGTCACTGTAGTCAAGGATAGGTAGTATCATATTTTGGACTATGGCCCGCCTTGTAGGAGTGGGGAGGCAGCTTTTGTGTCGGTATAAAGCGCCAAGTTTGGGGAGGAGCCTTTTGTGCAGGGAGTCGATATGAGTAGAAAAATCAAGGTGCTGGTCAAGCCAGACTCCTAGGTATCTAAAGCTGGTGAAGTTGTCCAGAGGGGTCCCTTCTGTGGTTGTGAAAGGGGGGCAGGGGGCTTGCCAGGAGAGTCTTTGGTGGGAGCCAAAAGTTAATGACACAGTTTTCTTGGAGTTTAGGAATAGCTGGTTTGCCCAGA
Organism: Neoceratodus forsteri; assembly: GCA_016271365.2. Taxonomy (NCBI): domain Eukaryota; kingdom Metazoa; phylum Chordata; order Ceratodontiformes; family Ceratodontidae; genus Neoceratodus; species Neoceratodus forsteri. The sequence continues at coordinate 1,414,360,182 of CM057456.1, read as the reverse complement.
ACCATTCCTGGATGGTGTTAAAATCCTCCTGCAGGAGGGTAGCCGCATGGCTTGTAGATAGGCCAGAAGCATACAGGACGGTATCATCCACATACATCTGGATGGAGGAGTTGCGACAAGCTGATGGAAGGTCGTTTATGAAAATTGAGAAAAGCAGAGGGCCCAGGACAGACCCTTGGGGGATGCCGGTGGTTACGGGCATTGGGTCTGAGGTATGCGAGGTGATTTTTACTGATTGGACTCTGCCTATTAGGTAGGCATGAAACCAGGCAATTGCAGATAGGGAGAGCCCGGCGTCAGTGAGTTTGTCGAGGAGCAGGGTGTGGGAGACGGTGTCAAAAGCCTTGGCTAAGTCAATAAATATTGCAGTGGTGATGAGGCCGTTATCCATGCCGGACAGAATGTCGCCCGTGACTGGTAGAAGGGAGGTGGTGGTAGAATGAGATTTGCGAAAAACAGATTGAAAGGAGGTGAAAAATGAGGCGGTGTCCAGGTGTGGGGCGAGCTGGGAGAGGACGAGGCGTTCCTGTAGTTTGGCCAAGATTGGGAGTAGGGAGATGGGGCGGTAGTTGGCTGGGGATGATGGGTCACCCCCTTTCGGGAGGGGTATGATGGTGGCCATTTTCCAAGCTGTGGGTAGCTGACCCAGGGTAAATGACGGTTAAAGTCGGTGAAAGGAAACAATGGCTGGGGCAGATATGAAGAGCATTTTGGCATCCAGGGATGTGTGACATTTGCCCTTATTGGGGTTTAGGGCTCTTAAGGAACGAAGGACTTTGGCTTGGGTAACAGGCCAGAAGGAGAACTTGAGATTGCAGGGTGAGCGCTGGAGACCCGGGGGCAGAAGGGTCGGGCCGAGAGGGACGATAGGAGCTCACTGGCACAGCTGGCGAAGTGAGTGTTGAAAGCCTCGGCCACCCTCCAGGGGTCAGTGATGGGGGTGTTTTTTACTGACAAAGTCGGGGTGGGGGTTGGGTGGTGGGGGAGATCAAGGATTTTAGAGATTTCCAGAAGTCAGTGGGGTCATGTACGTTAGCGCAGCATGCCGATAAGAAATACCTCTTCTTTGCCTGGCGAATGATATGTGTGCATGAATTTCTAAGGGCTCGATAGTTAAGGAGGGAGGCCAGGGAGCCCTGCTTCTTATGGGCTTTCCAAGCATGGTCCCGAGAGTGACAGGACCTAATTATGTCGGCTGTGATCCATGGAAGATGCGCCCCACGGACTCGTTTGGTTCGCAGGGGGGCATGTTTATCCCAGACCCGGAGAAAGTTAGTCCTGAAACCCTCAAACGCCACATCCATGGTGGGGGCCAGAGGGATGATAGACCAGTTTATGGAACCTAGGTCCGATAATAGGGATGTTACATCCAGGGAGTTGTATGATCTGGTGCGTATTGTCTTGGGAGGGGGGGCTGTGGACCTGTGCACCTTTCTGATCAGGAAGATCATGTGGTGGTCACTTAGGGAGTCAGGGAGCAGGCCTGCGGAGAGGATCCTATGTGGGTGGGTGGTGAGGGCCCAGTCCAGCAATGTGTGTTTTTGGGTCTTGTGGTTTAGCCTGGTGGGGTCGGCTATGAGTTGCGTGAGGTTCAAAGCCTTGATTTTGGTCTTGAGGTGGGCTTTGTCCATTCCTAGCCAATTTGTATTGAAATCACCAGTGACGTGGAGCTCTCCACCTGTGGCTAGGGACTGAAGGGTGACCAGGTGGTTAAGGATGACCATGGGGGATGTGTTGGTGGGCAGTAAGTGCCAGCCACAAAAATAGGGTGGAGCAAGGGAGAGAGCTTAATTAGCAGGAGTCAATGTGGTCAGGAGTGATGGATGTTCACTAATGAGAACTGTCGATGTTGGCAATGTACATTGCAATGCCACCGCTTCTTTTTACCTGGGCGGTTGTGTCTGATGATGGTGTAGCCAGGTATGGACACTTCACGTCTGTATGTTGGGGTTTAGCCAGGATTCAGAGATTACCAGGATATCAGGGTGTTGTAAATGGGATGGGCTGTAGGAGAGAAATTTTACTTAGGAGGCTGCAGACGTTTAGGTGCAGTATCCTTAATCCTTTAGGAAAGGAGAAAGGGTTATTTGTGGGTGGAGGAGGTTGGGCCTGGGTTAACCTCTATGTCCCTGACGTGAGCAGGAGAGACAGATGAGCAGTTTTGTTTTGGGCCAGGCTTCATTTAGGTGGGTAGAAGGTTTGTGGGCAATTGTTTGTGAGGGCTGGTAGTTAAATACAGGACAGAGAGCCCCGGTGGAGAGAAGGAGGAAGGATAGTGGCACATATGTACCAGTGGCGGGAGTTCCTGGCCCTGGGAAGTAAGGGGGTGAGTAGTATCATGGGGTGGCTCTGTTGATGGACTATATAGCAGGTGGGTGGGTTCGCCTCTAGGAAATTCGGCAGGGGGCTGGGATGCCAGCGAGGCCATTGCCAGTAGTAACAGAAGTGTGAGAGGAAGCATGTCTTGTTGGTGCAATGGGGGGGACGCAGCAGCTGGCAATATCGCCCACTGGTGGAGGCAGCTGATAAGCTGCAAATGGAGAAGTAGGCTGATAGGTTAAATTCGCCCACGTGTGCCTGCCTATAAAAGGAGGAGCTCACCAAGGGCGGTGGTGGGGAGCCGGCGCACAGCGCCGGCAGGGCAGAATCTCCAGGCAGCAGGGTGCAGGAGCACAGCGAGGCGTGCAGCAGGCCGGATAAAATTGTGAGACAGCTGGTAACAATTCAGTTATTTAGTTTTTTTTAAATTGTTGCTTGTGGTTCTGGCGTCTATTTTGTGCCATTTTGAGGGATCCAGTAGTGCAGAATTACCTTTCAGCGATGCAGACTTCGGGGGGTGGGGGAGGGCTGGTGCCATTGCCCTCGCGACCTCCGTGGGCAGCTCCGGGAGCCGGTAAACTGAAAGGAAAAAGACAAGGTGAGGGCTTTTTAAGGAGAGGCGTGGGGTGAGGTAGCAAGCAGATTGGAGCAGGGGGAGCTGAGGATAGGGTAGGGAGACGAGCACATGCAGAATACTTTGCAATATAAGTAGCTACAAAATAACCTGAAGTGTTGGTAATATACAGCCTAGGAAGGGCGGTAAGCAAACAGTGCTGCGTGTACACAGGTTAATATTACACTCGGTGCGCTGCCCTGTATACCTATGGGGAATCAGTGAAACACTAACTGTCTGGGTTACTTTAAGATCTACATACCCGTTGGTACAAAGCTGGAAATTTGGTCCCCTTTAAGCTTCCCCTTTAAATACGAACCCAAAATTATATCTAAAATACAGCAGTAGCCCACCGTAAATCTGACTCAATAGTCCCAAATCAAACCCAAAAACTATCTCCACATGTACGCCGGCACAAATGGCGCCAAATTCAAATCTCCAGGCAGCAGGGTGCAGGAGCACAGCGAGGCATGCAGCAGGCCAGATAAAATTGTGAGAGCTGGTAACAATTCAGTTATTTAGTTTTTTTTAAATTGTTGCTTGTGGTCCTGACGTCTATTTTGTGCCATTTTGAGGGATCCAGTAGTGCAGAATTACCTTTCAACGATGCAGACTTTGGGGTGTGGGGGAAGGGCTGGTGCCGTTGCCCTCGCGACCTCTGTGGACAGCTCCGGGAGCCGGTAAACTTTCAGCGATGCAGACTTCGGGGAGTGGGGGAGGGCTGGTGCCGTTGCCCTCGCGACCTCCGTGGGCAGCTCCGGGAGCCGGTCCTATGCATGAAGGGATGGAAGTACGTGGAATCCGTGCATACCCCCACCCGCGTAGTTGCTCACTCTCAGTATACATGACCGCCGGCCACCTGTCTGCGGCCCCACCCCCTGGCATGCAGGATTCTGCAGGGCAGCCAGAGGTGGGGTCGCGGGACCAGCCGGACACTCAATCAGATAGCTGGACCGGGACCCGCACTGGATCCCTTGGGCGGCAGGCTGCGAGTTGACTGCATGCCCTGCAGAAACTTGACAGCTGGTGGCAGTGGCAGGTGAGAGAGGGGAATGCTGCTGGCCCTCAGCCGGCACCGATCGGCACAGTAGGACAGATGGGGGGTATGCCGCCAGGTGGAGGGTGGGGTTGGGGTGCCCAGCACCATGGAGGGGGTTGCTGTAGATTCCAGGGTTGGGGGGTAGCAGCCCTGTGCTCGTGCCCCTGTGCAGGGTGCCCATGATGATGAAGGGGTCACCAAATGCACCGTTGTGTGCTGGGGTCGGTGGGTGGGTGGATTCCAGCGTCCCGGTCCTGTGATCCTGGGGGGGTAGGTGGGCTGTTCACCCTGTCCAGCGGGGTATACATGGGGCACATAGGAGGTTTACGGCTGTGTCTCTGTGGCATACCCAGTGACCCCCTCTGCGCCCTCGCGGCCAGCACTATGCACCTTAGTGCATGGTGCATTGCTCCACGCGCGGTCAGAGGATCGGGCGCATCTGTGCTGTGCATCCCATGTGGGAGTCACATAGGGCGTGGAGTGGTTGCGTGTCCCAGTTGTGCGCGCATAGCCACTCCATGTGCTTCTGTGCATAGGGCCAATGAGGAAGTTCTTTTACAGAAAGGGTGGTGGATGCATGGAACGGCCTACCTCAGGAAGTGGTGGATATGAATACAGTGCAGGACTTCAAACAGGCATGAGATAGGCACAAGGGAGCAATACAGATGAGTATGAATAGATAGGCCAGTGACAGAGTACAGACCTATGGCACATTCATAAGGTAGAAAAAATGGGCAGACTGGATGGGCCTTGCAGTCCTTATCTGCCGTCAACTTCTATGTCTCTATGTAAGTACTGCTGACTGGCCTTCCTTAATCACACACTCCTTCCCACAGCCTCCTACTGCCAGTGCCTTACCACTTTTCTACCACAGGTTATAGTTTCTCCTACTACACTCAACTTTAGTTTACCCTACTTCCCTATTCCCTCACTTATTACTGTCCTGTCACCTTCCCTCTTTCTGTCCGCCAGCATGGATTGCTCTAAGCGGTTCCACCTCCTCTATTTACTCTCACTCCTTGTTCTTCCCCTTTGCTCCACTTTGCTCAACTCCCCTCACCCTGCTCCTCCACTACCCTTTCCCTCCCATTCCCCTCCCCACCATTTTTGTCCCCAATCCTTTTCAGTCCCTCCCTCCTTTATCTCACTCTCCTCTCGCCCCACAACTCCTTGCTCCCTCCCTTCCCCACACCCCCTCCTGTGCTTTCAAGTCCATTCCTTCCCCTCCCCATGCGAGCCCCTCCATCAGCCTTTGCCTATTCCATGAGTTCTCACCTTCCTACCAAGCCGGATATTTTTAACCCACCACTACACCAGGCCTTACGTCACCAAGCTGTCTTCGCTTGCGAACGGCAGGCACCTAAGGCTTCTACTCCTACTACTCCTCATCTCAGGCTCCATTCACCCCAACCCGGCCCCTCACCCCCTACTCATTTCACCCTTCACTCCTCCCCCAAACCCTCTAAACAGCTCATTTTTGCTCACCTTAACGTGCAAAGCCTTTTGGAAAAAAAAACCCTTAATTGAGTTCTGGGTGATGGCTAATACTTTCAATGTCATTGCCCTCACCAAAACCTAGCTGAAGGAGGACATCTCCCCCAATGAAATCCTCTTTGAGAGTTACTCAGTCTTTAGAAAAGACAGGGTGGGATAGCATGGGGAAGGCTGCCTCATCTGGGTGGCCAGTCACCTCCTTGCCACCAAATTCAACCCCTGACTTCCCACCTCCTCCCTCAAGTCCATCTCATTTAACCTCCTCCTCCTTGGAGTGGATAAAATGGTCACAGTCAGCATAGTTTACCTGACCCCCTCATCCTCACCCCATGATCTATAACCTTTCCTAGACATCAAGACCTCCCTTTCCCAAAGGAGAGACTGGATCATCCTAGGGGATTTCAATCCTAACTAGCTGTCCCATCTCTGTGACTCCATCAAGGAATCCTTACTTGACCTTGACTTCCACCAGCTCATCACTGAACCTACCAGAACCAACTACAAGACTGGATCTCAGTCACTCATCGATTGAGTCCTGGTCTCGCACCCCTCCCATGTCACCGTCACCGGAGTTCTTCCCAACTCAGTGACCACTGTACTGTTTTCTGCTGTTGGTCCACAAAAACATCCTCTTGCCCCCACAAATTCATCCAAACCAGGCAACTGAAGAAGCTGGACACCTCAGAGTTTTCCAGAGCAGCCCTAGACCAAGACTGGTCCTTCACTGAAAACATTTCTGACATCTGCAAAGTGCTTGAAGCCTTTAGCAATAAGTTCCTTGCCCTATGTGATCATTTCATCCTGCTTAGGAAGTTCCAGGTCAAGTGTTCTAGCCAAGAATGAGTCACCCCCAAGCTTCGCAAAACAAATGAGGGATAGGGACTGAGCCTGGAAGTTGTACAGAAAACACAAAACCTCCCCAACTCCACCAAGACTTCAAAACTCTCAGGGACAGGTGCAAATCTTCCACAAGATCTGCTAAATCCTCCTTCATCCTGGAAAAACAATGTGCTGCTCAGGGGAACCCTAGATGGACCTGGAACATTCTTAACAACCTAATTGGTTCCAGGTCGCCCCTGAAAAAGGGACCTCTGGTCTCAGTGGGCTTACCCGGTTACCAAAAGCCAAATAAATAAATAAATAAATTGGTAGGGAATTTCTGAAGAATGTATTTGTCTCACCTCCAAAGGGACCACCACCACCGAGCCAAGTAAAATAGCATCCCTTTTCAATAAATTCTTTGGTGACCTTGACCAGTACAAGCCCAACTCCTCTTTTATCCCGTCTACCCCACCCCCAAGTCTCCCACCCCAAATTCTGTTTTAGATACCTAACCCCTGCTGAAGTATCATAATATCATAGTAAAAGCCAGCAGAATAGGCCCCATGGTCTATTGTGTCTGCTTGGAAGCTAGCCCCCTACTGGGAGCTCGCTCCTCCACCACCCCAGCTCCAGAGGTGGCCCTCCCTGGCCTCAGCTTCCCCCTATACCTGTCACAACCCTTCTTGAATCCTGCCACTGTGGTCTCTTCCACCAGATTCCTGGGCAGTGCATTCCATGGTTCTACCACCTTCTCTGTGGAGAAGTGTCTCTTGCGCACCCACCGTACTTCCCCTTCCAGCTTCCTCGTGCCCCCTGGTAGTTCCCTGCTTCTTAAGCTGGAACACTTCCCTGACTCTGCCCTTATTTATCCCCTTTTCATAATTGAAAGTCTCTATCATGCCCTGTCTGTCCCTCCTCTCCTCCAATGCGTACAGATTGAGTTCATCCAGTCTCTTCTCATAGGTCCTACCCTCAATGCCCCGAATCATCCTGGTCACCCTCCTCTGGACCCTCTCCAGCAGCCCTACGTCCCTCTTAAGATGGGGTCTCCAGAACTGCACACAGTACTCAAGATGTGGCCTAACCAGGGCATTATACAGAGGGAGGATCACCTCCCTCGTCCTGGAGGTAATCCCCCTGGTTATGCAGCCCAGTATCCTGTTCGCTTTTGCTGCAGCTCTTTGACAGTTCTCTGTGTTATTCATTTTGCTGTCCACCACTACCCCCAAGTCCCTCTCGCCCAATGTGACTTGCAGTGTGGTCCCCACCCAGCGTATATGCATGTCCCAGGTTTCTGACCCCCAGATGCAGCATCCTACATTTCTCTGCATTGAACTTCAACCCCCACTTCCTCGCCCACCCCCCAGGATATCCAGATCCCCCTGTAGGGCCTCTTTCCCCATCTGCCATCTGCCAGTGCTCCCACTTTTGAGTCATCTGCAAAGACACTCAACCTACTCCTAACAACCCACCCTATGTCCGAGACATAGGAATTGAACAGGAGTGGCCCCAGGACCAAACCCTGGGGGACCCCACTGATGACCCTCCTGGGGGAGGAGACTATTCCTCCAACCACCATTCACTGTATTTGCCCAGTAAGCCAGTTTTCCACCCTCCTGAGCAACTGCCCCCTCACCCCCCGTCCCCCCCAGCTTTGTTAGTAGGCCATTGTGGGGTACCGAATTGAACACCTTATTGAAATCCAGATAGAGAACGTCCACTGGCCTATGTCAGTCCAGGGCACCCGTCACCCAGTCATAAAACTCCACCATGTTAGTCTGGCACGACCTCCCCAGAACAAAACCATACTGCCTGTCATCCAGGTGCCCCACCTTTTCATCTGCCCCCCCAGCCTCTCCTTGATAATGCCCTCCATAACCTTGCCTACCACAGACGTTAGGCTATTAGGCCTATAATTCCCCATCTCTTCTCTGGACCCCCCCTTGTGGATAGGCACCACATGAGCCACCTTCCAATCTTGAGGCACCCACCCTGTCATCAGGGAGATGCTGAAGAGTGAGGCCAGTGGAGCTGCCAGCACATCTGCCAGTTCCTTCAGCACCCTTGGATACAGCCCATCTGACCTCGGTGCCTTCTCAGTCTTTAGCAACCAGAGGGCCTCTCTCACCCCATCTGCTGTGATTTTGCCCTCCCATCCCTCCTCCTCATGCATCTTCTCCTCCCCGTCTAGATACAACCCATCCCCTGCCCTAGTCTCATCCAATCCTTCAGTCTCCAACTGACCTCCTGGTTCAGTGGGCTCCTCTACCTTCCCATCAGGTTGGAAAGATCCCCACCTCCCCCGGTAAAGACAGAGGCAGAGGCAAAGTACTCATTTAGCACCTCTGCTTGTTCCCCAGCTTCCTGCACCCATCCCCCCAGTTCTAATCCTGCTGATCTGTACCCTCACTTTTCCTTTCTCCCCTATGTATCTATAGAACCCCCTCCCGCAGATATCCCTGGCCAGGTTAAGCTCCTTCTTCACCTTGGCCCCTCCTTACCACCCTGATGACCCTCTTAGCCGAGGAAATCATACTTCCCTCCGTAGCCTCCCCCTGAGTGCTTTGAGCGTGCATAGGCAGCCTTTTATCCTCACTGCCTCCTGCACCTCCCGGGTCCACCAACACAGCTTACTGGCCCTACATTGCTTGTGCCTTACCTTTGCGCAGGCCCTCGAAGCCTCCTGCACCCCCTTCTTAATGGTCTCCCACAAGCTACCAGCATCAATGTCTGGCCTTATCTTATCCAACCACCCTTTAAAAATCCTTTCCATGCCCTCAAAGTCTGTCCCCCTGAAATCTATTACTTCTGTGTTAGTAGTCAAGTTAATCAGAACAAATGACCCAAGACCATCCAAGGGCACTGACAACATTGACTTCAGAGTTCTCCATCTTGTCTGTGACTCCCTGGCCATCCTTCTCACTAACATTCTCAACCACTCCCTCTGCACAGGATCCTTCCCTAAAGAATGGAAGTGTGCCATTATTAAACCTTTTCACAAATCTGGTCCCCAGAATCTAGTATCCAAATACCACCCCATCTCCTCCTTGACCCTCTCTCCAAAATTTTAAAGAAAGAGGTCCACAGGCAATCCATATAATTCCTCTCCAAATACAACCTGCTCAAGGAGGCCCAGCATGGGTTCCGTGCTTGCCACAATACCAAAACTGCCCTCATCAAGTTTACCCACTTCATTGACGAAGCTAACAACAAAGGCCTCTACACTGGTGCTGCATTCATAGACCTCACAAATGCCTTCAACCTCATTGATCATGATGTCCTCCTCCAAACCCTGGCTGGCCTCCATTTCTCACCAGAGGTCTGCCTCTGGTTCAAGGACTACCTAACAGGTAGATTCCATTGCATCATTATTGGTGGTGTCCTCTCCAAATCCTGCCCCATCAAATACAGTGTTTCCCAAGGTCAAGCCTGGGCCATCTGCTCTTCTCTCTGGTTGTTAACTCCCTACCTGACATCTGCACCTCCTCTGAACTCATTCTCTGTGCCAATGATGCAGCCCTTCTCTGTCAAGACAAAAACCCACCACTCTCATTAACAAACTCCAGCTCAATTTCAGCAGACTTCACACCTGGTTCATGTCCAAAGGTCTAGTACTCAACTCCAAAAAAACTAAGTTCATGGTTTTCTCCAGCACCCACAAACCCTTTGACCATGACCTCTCCCTCTATGACAACCTCGGTAACTCCATTGAAAGATATAGTGAATTCAAGTACCTTGGCTTACTCCTGGATTGACACCTCAATTTCAATGCTCACACTAGCCTCATAATCAAAAAAGCCCACCAATGCCTTGGTATCCTCCATAGAAATAAGCATTACCTTAACAGGGAATCCAAATCCCTACTAGTTTCCAGCTTCCTACTTCCTGTCTTTGACTATGATTCTCTTGTCTCTCTCCCCCGCCTCTTTATCAGAAATTTCTCCAGACTCTGAAGCTCCTACCACAGTGCTATTTGTTTTGCCTCCAGCCTCCCTAAACTCACACACCACTGTGACCTTTATCAGCTCACCAGTCGGCCCTCGCTTGAGGCACACCTCAACTGCAAGATGGCCAACTTCTTCTTCAAACTCTCCTGTGGGCTGCTCCCATATTGCCTCACCTCTCTCTTCCATACAGCTGCCACCACCAGGGCCACCAGTCTGTCCTCCACTATCTCTTTCATGGTTCCTTTCTCCCAGACCACTCAAGGCCAGAAAACTCTCCTTTATGGAACCCAAGCTCTTCAACTCTCTCCCCCCGAAACTAAAACTCTGTCCCTCCACAAATGCTTTCTAACAAAATAACAGGAGGCATTTCCCCCTCACACACCCCTGCACCTGCCACAGCTCTAATCTAGCTCCCCTACTGCACTCTTTTCCCTTCACCCTTTGGTTATCCACCTCTGGCACTTACCCTCTCTGTCTAGCACTTGTAGTACTGTTACTCCACCTCGGCTAGTTTTTTGATTGCACTTAAATGTTTGTTTCCCACTGTTTATTATATTATTGTGAAACCCTCACAGAATGCTAATGTCACTTTTGTATTTATTAATTCACCCAGGTCAGTTCTTGGTTGCCCTTTTGTCTATACTGTCTTGATTGGATATGTACCTTGGTGTTAACCCTAGCTGTAAGTTAAATATTTCAGCCTATGTCATGTCACATGATTGTTGTATATAACTGGACGCTTGTGTAAACAGGCAGCAATGCTCACATGCCATTCCAGTATAACCAATAAAAATGAAAATGAAATAATCAAATTAATATAGTAGGCTATCCTAAATCTTACCAGCAATCGCATAACATAACATTGTTAGAGGGGCATGTTTACATCATTGTACTACTTTTGTTTTAACAAATGTGACTTCTTTTAAATTCAGACAAAAATATTATATTGTTCTTACTAGAATACAGTATAACATAGTGGTTAAGAGTATTGATCTACAAAGCTAGAGACCTGGGTTTAAATCCCACCAGCTCCCACTTGCATACTGTGTGATCCTGAGCAAGTCACATAACTTCCTTGTGCTCTCAGGTCGCACCTGGAAAAAAGTTCTGGATTAGTGTGCCTTTCCTGGTTAAACAAGTTCCCTTCCCCCCCTTTACTGTACATTGGCTTGTTAAATGAAGTTTGGATATAAATAAGAGTTCTTGCTTGGACATTCAGGACTTAATGTAATGTAATAGTGTATTGAAGAAAAGAAAAATGTTTTGCATGAGAAATGCTGCATGTAGTGGATACATGTCTGAACCAAAACAGGAAATGTATATTATCTATACAAGTAGGTAGTGTAGTGTTGTGGTTAAGAACACCAAGCTGCACACCTGGAGAGTTAGGTTTGAATCCCATCAGTCTCCACTTGCATACTGTGTGACCCTGAGCAAGTCACAACTTCCCTGTGCTCCCAGGTCACACCTGGAAACAAACTCTGGCTTAGTGTGTCTTTCCTGGTTAAACAATTTCCCCTTTTTCTTTTCATATATCTGTCGGGGTTATATCTGGAAACTGGTATGCATAAGAAAGATGGCAAATAAAGTGATATTGGAGGCAGCCACATTTGAATGAAAATAAGTGCATCGGATTGTGTATAAAATTAAGCGTTGCAAATATAGTTCTGTTTGACATTCATGCTAAAAAAAAATATTAAAGTGATTACAAGGTCTTATAAAGGTGATGATTTCCCTGTTTCACAAAGGCATTTTTTACATCTGCATCAAAATTAAACCATCACTGGATCTCATTTTCAGTATCAACCATATGGCTTTTTAATACAGCAAAAATCATGGTGGAGGTGTCAGAAAAATACCCTTTCAATAAGTGTATTTGTTTATTAATGCACCATTCATGGTTGCATTTGTTGGGTTTTGAGTCATCCCACTTTAGAAAAACATATTGCTGCAGGAGAAATCTTTATTTAAAAAGAAACACAGGTTAACAGTTGAGAAAGCGAATATAAATGAAATAGTCACCTATTAACAATGTGCTGAACTACTTAGAAGGCAAGAAGAACTAGCAACTGACTAATTAATTATAATCATAAAACTCTCAGCCAACTTCAAAGGTATAACTCAGGATCTGCTGTTAAATTAGGCATGACAATATATAAACCATATGTTGGTCTCAGCATAGTAATTTTACAAATCAGGCTGTCTGGAATGCAATAGTAGTTAGGAGAAAGAAGGGAATATTTCTTTAACTGCCATAGAGATTTGCAGAATGGAAGGATACACCCTGAAACTCCTAAAAGATATGTTCCACAGAAACACCTTTTTTCGAGGGAAAGCAGGATGGCTGTAGGCTCTGCCCACAGCCATAAAAATTGAGAAAATCAACTTAGTGAGAATTTCTCTTTGAGCAGGAATAGGAATGCATCTAATTTCTATAAAGTGCTCCAAGTCTGGGGTGGAGATTCTTGTGGACTGCACCTATGTGAACAGAAAAATCAAGGTGATGATCCAGCTAGACCCTGAGGTACTTGAAGAAAGAGACAGGTACTTGAAAAAGGTGACATCTTCAATAGTTGCACCATCTAGGGTATGAAAGGAAGGAAGGGGAGAGACTAGCAAGCCTCTGCCTGGTCCAAAATTCTTACAGACTTTTTTTATTTTTGCATAGAGGGATAACTGATCTTCTCAGAACCAGTGCAGGATGTTGTTAAAGTCCAGTTGGATCTGGTTCATGAGATCAGAGGCAGAGGAGCCGAAGGTAAAGAGAAACTTATCATCTGCATACATACAATTGAAAACAGAGGAGCAGGCAGTGGGGAGGTTGTTTAGAAAAATAGAGAAAATAACTTGGCCAAGGACAGGCCCTTGGGAATGCCTGAGCTAATTGGGAATGGAGGGGAAAGGAAGTATCCAATATGGATAGCTTGTACCTACCCTCAAGGTAAAAGCAGAACCACTCAGCTGAAGAGACAGACAGTCCAACTGCTTGAAGCTTGTCTAGGACAATGGGGTGGGCAACTGTGTCAAAAGCTCTGGCTAAATTGACAAAAATGGCAAAGGTGACAAGAACCTGACCCATGCCAGAGAGAAAAGTATTAGGGAGCCAGAAGAGAAAGGTGGAGGTGGAGTGGGACTTTCTAAAGCCAGAATGGAAGGGGGTGAAGAAGGAGGTTGAGTCAAAAAAGGGGAGAGTTGGGAGAGAATAACATTTATTTATTTTTATTTATTTGAATCTCGGATTAACACCTTTGAGGACAAGTTCATTACATAGGTTCCACGTCAAGGCAAACAAACAATAAGGACATTGTACAGAATAGGGTAAAACAATTGGAACATAATTGTACAAGAATGGCTATAACTAGCACAGTCACAGTCGAAGGCTATCTGCAAATAGCTGGAGTCATTACAAAACTTAGGCAATCTTACAAGGATATAAAACCTGATAGGAGAAGATTCAGTAGAAACATCAAGCAACACAATTGAACAGGAATGATTATGGTTAGATCAGTCACAGTCATAGTTTAAACAACAAATAGCTGTGGACACATTACAACGCTTAGGCATTCTATCCAAGGGTGAAGGACTGATGAGAGACAGAAGGAACTATAGGTAGAGGAGAGGGCAGAGAAAATAAGCCCCAAGGGCTGCAGCTGATGAAGGAGTGGACAGGGAACAACGGAGACAGCGGGGGTGCATGTTAGTTAGCCTGCAAGTGGGGAAGGGGGCATGAACTAGTAAAATTAGGTGTGGAGGAGGGGAGAGAGTGAAGAAAGGGGAGAGAGGGTAGGGTGAGGCAGGCATGGAGGAAGGGGTGATAGGGAAGAATTGGAGGACAGGGAGGGGAGTAGGAAGGCAGGTGAGGACTGTGTGCAATGAATGGCTATATGAGTGATAGTGGATAGATGCCAGGCAAAGAAGGGCCAAGAAGAGACAGGATAGGTGCAGTGTGAGCAATGTCGGAGTGAGCATGTGACAAAGGACCAGGTCCAGGGCTGGAGAAACAGTCTCTAGAGCTGTGGCAAGTAAGTTATTGGTAGCAATCACAGCAGGCCTTTGCAATTAGCTGTTGTCTCAGCTTTTTTTTTTTTTTTAAAAGGAGTGATCGAAGTTAATGAGGAGATGTCAGTGTGTAGGGAGTTCAGCCAGCCAGGTACACGGTAAGTGAAAGACCACTGACCCAAGGAGAAGTGACTGTGGGGAATTTTAAAGCTACAGCTATCCAAGCTACGAGTGCTCAGAAGGTTATCATCAGGGGAGAGGAGATTCTGCACCCCATAGGTACCAGGCTTAGGCTAACATTTTTTGCTAGTAAACAAAACTGGTAGAATAGCCTGCCTGAGAACTGAAGCAAGATAGTCTGGGCATTCAGGTCACATGTGTGTGTCAGGTGTGTGGCTCCAGCAACAAGCCAGTAGGACATGTTTAGCGCTACTTATATATGGCATAGTGCCATGTTGGTAGCTGAGCCATAAATTACCAGTCCATAGTCAATGAGTGTCACTAGGGAACTGTGCACAGCTAGCTTAAGAGCCTCAGGTGTTAGACTATGCTTGTACCTGTGCAATAGCCCAATGTGCATGTTGACGGTCTTAGTGGTTTTGTCAATGTGGAGGTCAAAAGACATAGTACTATCCAGCATGATCCCCGGATATTTGAAATGTTGCACAAACTCCAGTGGAGAGCCCACCTCATTAGTGATGTGAAGAGGGTGGGTTCTATACCAGTTTAAGGCGGTGGAGAACATCATAATTTTCATCTTTAAATAATTCATCACAAGTTTGTGATCTTTAAACCAGCTTTCTGCAGCTGAGAAGTTGCTCTGGAGTTTGCTTTCAAGGTCAAGGAGGTTAGGGTAATTGACAAATAGAATAATGTCATCTGCACATAATAGTAGACAACACTGGCAGGCAGACAAGAGTTGGTTTAGAAAAATACTGAATATGAGCGGACCCAAAATGGACACTTGTGGAACACCAGAGTTGGACTGATCGAGTATCAGAAAGGGTATTGCTGATCCAGGAACATGCCGATAACATGTTCCTGGAGTTTAGCCAGCATGGGAAGGAGAGAGATAGGATGGAAGTTACTATGGAAAGAGAGGTCACCTCCTTTAGAAATGGGACAGTAGTCAACTTCTAAGATTTAGGGATGTAGGATAAGGAAAACAAGAGGTTGAGGAGGTAGGTGACAGAGAGGGTAATGGTGTAAGCTGAGAGATACAGGAGTCTGGGCTCAAGACCATCATGGCTCCCATGCTTGTGTGGGTTTGGAGCCAGGAGGGACTTAAGAGTAGCAGCAGGGGTAGTGGGGGAGAAAGAAAAAAGAAAGGAGGGAGGCAGAAGGATGAGTAGAGAAGAGAGTGAGAGGGTAGAGAAGAAGAGAGAGTGGAGAGGTGAAGGGGGAAGAGATGAGGGATTGGGAACAGGAGGTGAAAAAGGAATGTAAAGATGAGGCAACTGCTGCAGGGTCAAAGATAGGAGTATCACCCATCTTGAGAACAGGGAGAGGTAACTGGATTGGAGGAGAGAAAGAGACATGAATTACCTTCTAGAGCTTAGGTGGGTGATTAAGGTTGATCTGGGGTGTGTATGGAAAGTGTTCAGACTTCACAAGCTACCGTAGTAGCTTTAGTACAGGTATTACAAAGAGTCTGGTAAATTGTAAGGTTAGAAGTGGAGCCAGAGGACTTGTAGATTCTCCAGGCAAGGTCACACTCAGGGACAAGCCAGCAACTCTGCTGAGATCCATGGAAGGTGAGCTTCTCAGTTTCTGATTCTCCTAAGGGGGGGTGACGATCCTAGACAGACATGAATTTGGAAGTGAAAAGATTAAGGGCATTGTCAGCATTGCCAGTCATAGAAATAGGGGACCAGTGACCTGGGGGTTATTGTTTCAGATGATCAGAAAATGTCAAGGCAGAGTACAAAGGCAGCAGGAAGGGCCAGTGGCATGCTGGGGTGCATAGGCAGGGGTATCACCAGCAGAAGGTGGGAGGTAGTGATGCCATTATACAAAACCCTGGTCAGACCTCACATGGAGTACTGTGTGCAGTTCTGGAGGCTGCACCTTTGAAAAGACATTAACAGGCTGGAGGCGGTCCAGAGAAGGGCAACTAAGATGGTGCAGGGATTGCACCACAAGACTTATAAGGAAAGATTAAGGGACCTCAATACGTACTTGCTGGAGGAGAGGAGGGGACATGATAGAAACATTCAAGTACCTCAAGGGCATAAATAAGGTGCAAGGGGGGTGGAAATCTTCCAGTACAGGAGGAGTACAAGAATGAGGGGGCATTATATGAAATTGTAAGGTGACAGGTTAAGAGGGAATGTGAGGAAGTATTTCTTCATGGAGAGAGTGGTGGATGCATGTAATGGTCTGCCACAGGAGGTGATAGGAGCAAGAACTGTGGATGGATTTAAACATGCATGGGACAGGCATAGGGGAACCGTAGAGGTAAAGCTGTGGGAGGATCAAGAGTTGTAATCATGTATAGGGCTTACAGGCAGACTGCATGAGCCTGGCAGTCCTTATCTGCTGACAATTTCTATGTTTCTATGTAGTTGGTGGCTATCAGGCGAGCATGAAGGCATGACAAATTCAGCAATCAAAAAGACTGGATCTGAATGAATTTGGGGGGAGCATTTGGATGATGGACACAGTAGACCATACAGTGATCACTTAGAGCATCAGGAAGGGTATTAGCATCCACTATATGATGGAGATGGAAGGAGCAGACCCAGTCCAAGAGGGAGTGATTTAGAGATTTGAAATTAAGGTGAGTGGGGACAGATATGAGTTGAGCTGAAAGAAGGGATTTCATATTAAGGCAAAATTTATGAAGAGAAGGGAACAGCTATTTAAACTGAAATCACCTTGTATGAGTAACTCTCCAGAGGAGGCCTGGGAGGAGATGGTGGTGAGTAAGTCAGTTACTAAAGGTAGGGACATGCCAGGACAGCAGGAGACACCAGCAATAAATATGGGGGTAGAGAAAGGGACGGTGAGTTTGAAAAGGAGAATCTCATAGGCAGAGGGAATAGAGACAGAGAGCACAGACTCATACTGTATGTTTGAGGAGAGGTATATGGCTACACCACGTCCTCTCTTTTCTTGATCCTATCAAATAATGGTGAAACCAGGAATAGCAGCAGAAGAATCGGTGATCCTGGGGGAGAGCCAAGATTCTGAGATAACCAACACATCAGGTTTGAGGCTAATCATGAGTGGTTGCAACAGGTCGATCTTAGGGAGAATGCTGCAGATGTTTACATGGGCCACTCTCAAACCTTTGGGGATTGGGGATGTCAGGGAAGGGCCAGGACTGAGCTCAATATCTCCAACAACTAAAAGCAGCAAGGAGATGAGGAGTTTAAAATTGTCTATGAGACAGTTATGGGAAGAAGAAGGAGGGGAAGTAGGATGGGTAGGAATTAGAAAGGCAGGAGGGTAGGAGGGACCTGAGAATTTCAAGATGAAGGTGAGACGATGAGAAGAAACTGCAACCAAGATGCCAGGGAGAGTGAGGTAAATCGGGAGACTGGAGGAGGGGAGGGTGAGGTAGGGTGAAGATGCGAGGATGGTGGACAGAGGGCAGTAAGGATAGATGGAAGGGGGAGAGAGGTGAGGGTAAACTAGAGGGGAAGTGTTAGAAACATCATAGTAGAAGTGTATTAAGCAAAACACACACTCCAGTACAAAACAAGTAGTCCAGAGGGAATAAATTACAATCAAATGGAGTGAAATCTGAGTAAGGCGAGATGTCTTAAACCAGATGTTGGAGACAAGAATTAAATAAAAAACTTGCTAGGAGGCTGGAGGAAGAATCATTAAACTAGAGGGGCTTAACTCTAATGTGGAGGTAATAACATCGAAACCAGCACATGGACATAAATACCTGTAAGCTAAAGTCTGATGGGGGAAACTAGTAAAAACAAAAGCGGAAATATGGCTCACCTAAAAAAAAATTTAATTAATTAGAATATTAAAAGGAACTAAATGGTTTCACAATGGTAATTATGGAAAGAGGATAAAAAAAACAGAAACAGATAATTTAGGTTACAACCAAACAGAGAAACAGGCAGAAGTTAAAGGGAATCCGTATGATTCCCTAAGACATTATTGTGAAGATTGCTATGAGCATCCAGTATGTAAATTGGTGGGTTATCAGTAAGACAGAAAAATACACTTAAACTTGGATGTGGAGGCATCCATTTTGTGAACAGGACGGGTGCTGTGATGATGTCACTGCCTCACCAGCTCTAACAGTATGCAGTTAAGCAGGTTAAACCAAACTGCGCCTACAAACAGGGATCCTGTTCTATCATGAAGAGAAGCACTGTATTTTTTTCTTGCACTCTACCAAACATAAAATCCTGGTTGTTTTTCAGAATATAATAGAATCCCTGACAGCACAGTAGAACTGTTCTTAACCTGCTGTTAACACTGGTGAGGCAGTGACATCATCACAACACCCTTCCTGTCCACAAAATGGATGCCTCCACATCCCTATTTAAAAAGCATTTTTCTGTCTTACTGAAAATATTTTCTAAATATAACCCAGCAATTTACATACTGGATCCTCATAGTAACCTTCACAATAATTTCATAAGAAAACGTATGGATTCCCTTTAAATTTAGAAGGAAGGGGGAAGTAGGTAGGTAGGTAAAATTTTATTTATACAGTAATACAGCCATTAGGGTTCCAAGAATCCCTGTTTACAAGGCATACCTGTTTATATAAAAAGCTAGGTTGTTATAACAGTATCAAAATACAAAAATACAAACTATCAGACATTCAAATAGTAACAAATAAATTACAGGGCCTCCCTTGATGGGGATGAGGCTATAATTAATTAAATGGGGGACTATTAAGTAACCGAGCTAGAAAGCTACAAAAAACAGTCCCTAGCAGGTAATTACTGTAAATGAGAAAAATCACAGCAACAATATGAACAGATCTGGCAGTACTGAATAAAAACAAAAAGCATGGGCAGTATGTAGGAAAGTCATATTAAACTCTAATACAAGGCGCATTTCAACAGATAAGAAATGCAGCTTTTTAAATATGAACATAGGATAAAGCAGACTGAAGTAAAATACAGCTAAATACAATACCAGTATAACAATAACAGTAAAAAGAGTAAAAGAACTATAAGCCTACACAAAGTTCAGAGCTCCGTTTTTTGGAACTGTGTGATAACTGTGTGCACGGCCTGAGTGTACAGCATAGCAGTGAATATAATTTTAACAATCAACTGAATATAATACAAAGCAGCAAGCTGCAACTTTAAACTGTTGTAGACTGTTTATCAGCACATTCGTGGATTGCATCTTTACAGATAACATCGAGCGGCAAAGTCAGACTGTAGTAGACTGTGTTATGTGTTCAGTTCAGTTCATTTATTGTTGACAATCACAATGTTGCCTTTACATAAAATATGTCACACATGTATCATTTCATATCCTATTACAAATTTAAAATCACAATATTTAAAACATAAACAGCTTCATAGAAACATAGACATAGACTTTGAATGCAGATAAGGACCGCTTGGTCCATCTAGTCTGCCTATTTCCCTACCTACTGGATAGGCCGCAGATCCTAGTTAACCAACAGCCTATTTCTTCCTACCCCCCACAAGAATTGCCTTATGTCTGTCCCATGCATTTTTGAATTCTCCCACAGTTTTAGACCCCACAACCTCCTCAGGAAGGCTGTTCCATGCATCCACTACCCTCTCTGTGAAATAATACTTCCTCACATGCCCCTGAACCTCCCTCCTCTATCTTTAAATTGTGTCCCCTTGTTCTTGCACGTCTCTTTTTCTGAAAGATGCTACCCTCTTGGACTTTGTTGATTCCACTGAGGTACTTAAACGTTTCTATCATGTCCCCCCCCTTTCCTCAAGGGTATACATATTAAGCTCCTGTAGTCTCTTCTCGTACGGCTTCTCTTGCAGACCCTGCACCATTTTAGTTGCCCTCCTCTGGACTGCCTCTATCCTGTCTATGTCCTTGCGGAGATGGGGTCTCCAGAACTGGATGCAGTACTCCAGATGGGGTCTCACCAACTGTCTGTACAGAGGGGTAACAACTTCCTGTTTTCTGCTGGTGATGCCTCTCCCTATGCATCCCAGTATACCCCCAGCCCTCCCTATTGCCTTCTCACATTGCTTGCTAACCTTAAGGTCATCTGTTATGATTAACCCCAGGTCCCTTTCCTTTTTTGTTGTTGCTACTACCTCCCCCCCCCCATTGTGTATTCTTCCCCTGGGTTCTTGTTTCCCACGTGCATTATTTTGCACTTCTTTACATTGAATCCAAGCTGCCATACTTCTGACCATTCCTCCAACCTTGCCAGTCCTTCTCATCCTTTCGAGCCTCCTTGTGTATCAACCCTGTTTGCAGATCTTTGTGACATCTACAAAGAGGCATACTTTTCCTTCCAGTCCCTCTGCAATGTCACTTATGAAGATATTAAAAAGGACTGGACCCAGTACTGAACCCTGCGGTACCCCACTA
Organism: Neoceratodus forsteri; assembly: GCA_016271365.2. Taxonomy (NCBI): domain Eukaryota; kingdom Metazoa; phylum Chordata; order Ceratodontiformes; family Ceratodontidae; genus Neoceratodus; species Neoceratodus forsteri. Next base: position 1,414,339,424 of record CM057456.1, on the reverse strand, counting down.
GTAGCCCCTCTTTCTTCAGAGTGGACTCCATTTACAATTACGTTCTGTGTCCTGTTGTCCAGCCAATGTTTTACCCAGGCTACCACCCTGGGACCCACTCTCAGGCTGGTTAATTTGTCTATTAATCTTTTGTGTGGGACTGTGTCAAATGCCTTGCTAAAGTCTAGGCAGGCCATGTCCACAGCCCCTCCCTGATCTACTATTTTGGTCACCCAGTCAAAGAAATCTATTAGATTTGTCTGACATGACCTTCCCGCTGTGAACCCATGCTGCCTTGGGTCCTGTGCCCCACTGGCCTCTAGGTACTCAACAATTCTTTCCTTCAGAAGTGACTCCATCACTTTCCCTACCACAGAGGTCAAACTGACAGGTCTGTAGTTTCCTGCCTCTGTCTTGGTCCCACTTTTATGAAGGGGAATCCTCCAGTCCTCGGGTACCACACCATCCTCCCATGATTTATTAAAAAGAGTAGCCAGTGGTTTCACTAGTTCCCCCCTTAATTCTTTTAGAATTCTGGGGTGAATTCCATCAGGCCCCATTGCTTTGTCCACCTTCAGTTTTAGGAGTTCTTGCAGAACCCTTTCTTCTGTGAGAAGACTGGGATCGACCCCCCTATCAAGAGTGCTTCTGTTAATTGGATTAGGCACTTCTCCCTCCTCTTTTGTGAATACTGAGCAGAAATATTCGTTCAGTATCCCTGCTTTTTCACTGTCCCCCTCTGCACACCCACCGTTCATTCTATTCAGCCTCACTATCCCTCCCTTTGTCTTTCTACGCTCGCTGATGTACCTATAAAAGGTTTTATCCCCCTTCTTAACCGAATTGCCTATCTTTTCCTCAGTTTGGGCCTTTGCTATTCTGACTTCCCTCCCTGCTTTCTTCTGCCTTATCTGGTACAGCTTTCTGTCCTGCTCCTTCTGTGTTTCCTTATACTTCACCATATAAACAGTTAAACTAAATGGAATTATTTAACTTCAGAAGTCATAATCAGGATATCCTTATCTATTCTTTTCTAATATGTAGTTTTTTTTCTTTCTAGTATTTTACAGTATTTAACTATCCTTTCTAATATATTACTATCTTTGGATTTAAGTAAATAATTAAATTGATACCTTGGCTCCATATCCAATGTAATCAAAATTTCCTCCAATAAACTCTTTCTCTCACTATTATATAGTGGACAAAACAATAGTAAGTGTAATGATGTATCCTTGCCTAGGTTACAGGCACATATCTCATTATCTGCTCTGTTATACAAGTTTCTTAGGACTTGGCTGTCCAGGAAACCAAATCGAACTTTAGCAAATGCTTTCCTTAGATGTTTTTTTTTTTTCAAGTTACTCAAATAGTATTCCATTCCCAACTGAATATTGTTATTTTTGGCTAGCCAATGGCTAAACTTAAAGTTATTTGCCAAACTTCTTTCTGCTTGCAAATGGATGTCCTGTATTCTTCTCTTAATTTCTTCCTCAATATCCTTCATTTCTACTATTTGACTGTTAGGTATTAACTGTATTAATCCACATGGTCTTATTATCTTTTCTAGTGCAAACATGCTTGGATACCTAAAACCCAAGTTACCGATTTGTATTGCTTCCTCTAGACACATTCTTGGGATTCTGTTGTTAGACATATTATATATTTTGAACCAATATGAGGCCAGTCTCTGTTCTATAATACATTTTAAAGGTAATTGGCCTATCTCTAATCTTGTTACTACAGATGCAGCACATTGAGGTATCCCTAATAATTTCTTATAGAAAGCATTCGCTGAAGCTTCAAGTTTACTAATACACACACTACCCCATATTTTGCATCTATAAAGGACCTGGCTTTTAATTTTAGCATTACATGTCCTGAGTGAACCCTCCACAGATTGACCCCCATACTTATAAGCAAATCTTTCCATCAATGGAGCCAGTCTATTAATCTTCTGCTTCATATGGTTTTGCCATTTTTAATTATAAGTAAATTCTATTCCTAAATATGTAAAACAATTAACATACTCAAGCTTGTAATTATTACACATTAATTTACACATTTTATTTCTCCAAACTATTGTTTTATTAAAAATCATATATTTTGTTTTCTGGAGGTTAATTTCAAAGTCTGCTCTTGTTGCCAATTTACAAAATTTCTATAAACTCCTTTTAATGCCCAAGTAGCTTGTTGACATAAGAACAATGGCATCTGCAAATGCCAAGTAGGGGCATCCCCTACACCTCACCTTCGGCATGTGCAATCCAGGGTCCCTCAGTTCTTCCAGCACTCTATTTAAGAATATGTTAAACAATAATGGACATAAAACACAGCCCTGTTTAAGTCCTATATTAGATATAAACTTTGATGTAAGATAACCTTCTTTATTATACCTTATCATGGTTTCATTATTGTTATATAATGTTTTAATCATATTAAGCATTTCTGGTTCAGTTCCATAGTATGTTAAGTCTCCCCATAATTTTCCCCTATTTATTCTATCAAAAGTGGAGTTTAGATCTATGAAAACACAGAAAGGTTTTGTTTTTTAATGGTAATATATTTGTGTATTAAATGTGTGAGTATAAAACACTGATCAATTGTAAAGTGCTTTGGTTTAAAACCAGCGTGTAATTTTACTTATAATCTTTTCTTTTTTGACCCAACACATTAATCTACCATGCAGTATTCTTGTAAATAATTTTTGTGTAGAATCCAAAAGGCGTATAGGTCTGTAGTTTCTAGGTTCCCCCTTATCTCCTTTCTTGTATATAGGTACAGTAATATTTTCCCTCCATGTGTTGGGTATTTGTCCAGTTTCCAGTATTACATTAAATAATACCACAAGGGCTGGGATCCACACTTCTGTATCGTTTACTATAATATCAACTTTAATATTATCAGGTCCAGGAGCCTTATGTCTTTTTGCTAGTTTGATAACCTTCAGGATCTCAGTTGATGTCACTGATTCTTTAAAAGGTATCCATTTGATATATTCAAGAGTGAAATCTTCTATTTTGGAATCTTGGAATGTATTTTTATAAAAAAATTCCCTTCAATTTGGTTCTATATAATTTTCTACAGTATCTGGTACGTTATCCCAACCCCTTGTTACCATACACCAAAATTCCCTATTGTCTCTTGCCCATGCTGCTTTTTCAGTTTTTTTCCATGGGGTTTCCCTATATTGAATTTTTTGTATTGCTAATATATTTTTTTAATATATGGATTTTAAATTTAATATGTTTCAAAAGCATACAAAAAAATTCCATAATACCATCAAACCTTCTGTGGTAATAGTACTGTCAATCACTTTTAATAGTACTGTCAATCACTGTTAATAGTAAAGTTTGATGGTGTTAATACTGTCGTTGCAAGTGCCAAAAAAGATACCTTCTGCCCCCCACGTCCTAAGCGTGCCTCCTCATTGGCCGCTGTTCCTCTGTGGGCGGGCAGAACATTTTAAAAAACATGGCGGCTCACTTTGTCGCTCAGCGAGACTGTGCAGTCTCCTCCCAATGTTTCTTTTTTTTTGTAACCTCCTCTTGAGCAGCAGAAATAGGACCGCAGGCCAAAAAGGGAAAAGGTAGGACTACCTACCAGTTATTTTAGACCGAGGCAAGGCACATAGGTGGGCGGACAGGGTGCAGCGCAACAGGCTAGGGCAAGACAATGCGGCAGTCAGCCAGGACACAGCCTCCTTCACTAAAACGGTCGACTGCCACTCGGAAAAAGATGAAAAAAAAGTAAAATCCAGATATTAAAAAAAATAATGGATAGGTGCCATTGCATTACCGGCGAGTGGCACCATCTCGAGGTTCTGGACATGGGAACCTTTCGAGCTTTGCTCTCGAGGTTCCTATATGTCCAGAACCTCTCGATGGTATTACTTGCTGGTAATGCACCAGCACCTATCCATTATTCTCTATATAATGTTTTCTTTTTTTATTTAATTTATATTTATTAATCCTTGAACGGTGTTTTTGGGTGAATTTAGCAAATTTATTAATTTCCATTTTTTGTTTTTTTACATTCTGCATCATACCACTTACTACCTTTCCTGTCTCTAAAAGTGGAAACCTTGAGTATTACTGATGCTATTTTTTTTAACTACAGCTTCATACATATTAATACAACTATTTGTAGATTTTCCTTGATTTATTTCTATTGAATCATCACTGATTCCATAATATTGCATAATTTCTTTAATGTTTTGTCCTTCTAATAATTGCCATTGTATACCTTTTTTAGTTCTAATTAGTGTTTGTTTTTTTTATTTTCTTTAGTATACTCGGTCCAAAAATTAAATATGATTTCTAGTGGATAATGTTCACTCTCAGCTCGAGTCCCTACTTTCATATTTAATATTGACCTGATAATATTCAATAATATCCAACAATGATCTATTACTGTTGCACCTCTTGGACCCAGATATGTATATGTCCCTTGAGGATCACTTTTTGTTCTTCCATTCAGTAGGAGGAAATTATTATTCTGCATTAGTTTTACCAATTCTCTCCCTCTATTACATTCCTTTAAATCTTTTGTGTTCCTTCTCATAGCTATATAATCAAGACCCTGGGCTGCACATGCATCCAATATTTCTATGGAGGGGTCCAGGCTCTGCCCCAACCCTGGCATTCAAATCTCCCACAAGGATCATGTCTACTTCAGGCTATTTTATGAAACATTTCTGTATTGCAAGACTTAGTTTCCCAACTTCATTATCTACATATTTAGAACCAAGAGGTGGGAAATATTCATTTATTATAATAATTTTTCTCTTTCTTATTAACATACAAACCATAAAAATATGTTCTGACTCAGACTCGATCTCTTCATATTCAACATTTCTTAATATTTTCCCCCATGTTACTAGACCTGCTGAAGGTCTGCCAAATGTATTTTGGCTCCTGGCCTTTTTATAGAAAGTCTTATAACCCTTTATAGTTATCTCCTCCTTCTTCCAAGTTTCTTGGATGCAGATGATGTTAAAATGTGTTATATATGTAACAAATGAAGGGTCTGCCAATTTATCATCTACAGTATACATGTAACATTCCAAGATAATATAATCTAATGACCCCAACACCTGTATTTTTTGATTATTGTCCTTTATCATCTGTCAATTACCATCAAAGTCTTGTAATATTTGAAATCTATTGCTCAACTTAATTAGCTTTATCCATTGATCCTCATTTTCCTCTTTCCATTCTTTAATATCTACATTCTTAACCTGCTCCTGCCATAATACCATTTCTTATGCCTCTCCCCAGATGCACCCACTACCCTACAGGCCTGTACCCCTAATGCCACCCTGCACCTTACCTACCTATCTCAGTTTGCCTATCCTCTGCTTCTAACCCCCCCTTTTGTACCTACTTGTTCTATTCTCTGCCCTCCTCATCAGTACACTTTTGCCCACTTCTCCTCATGAGATATTTCCTCTCTTGCCTTGTTTCCACTGCCTCACCTACTACTTGCCTGGCTCCTATCTTTCAACTTACCCTACCCCAAACTTGAATAACCTCCTATTCCTACCCCCACATCTAACCCTTGGCACTTATTTATTTTGTTTTTTTTTTGTTTTTGCAGACATCAGCATACAGGCATGCTTCACAGTTTTTGTTTGTCTTTATTTCTTGTTTTTGTTCTATTTTTGTTTTGGTTTTTTAGTCCTTGTTTTTTGCTGTTATTCTTTGTATATTGTTTCCCATATTTCCCTTGTCTGTTGAAAATTGTTTTTCCTTCAGGGTCACAGCAGTTATATGCCTATGTTTTCTTGAATTTTGTAACCATGTATCTCTGAGTTATCCCTTGTATTTTCCACAATTAAGGTTTTTACTCTACTGCCAACATACCTCATCCCAGTACTTTGACTGTAGCTATATGTCCTGTTACCTACTCTCAATACCTTGTATCCTATTTATGTTGTATAACCTACTATCGGAATATCACTGTGTATACCTTGCTGCATCTACCTTATGTTGTATTCTCTGTAATGTTACCCTATTGTATTCTCCATAATGTTACCCTGTAACCTCCTGGGTCGTGCCTAAAAATAGTCATTCCTATGGCTAGCGCACCTACCCAGTTAACAAAAATGAAATAATAAATAAATTTATATGTCAACATAATCAAGTCTTGCTGAATTAGCCAATAGATGTTTATAATCAGCTAGATTATTCACCCAAATTGTTAATTGTCCATCAGTTTCCAATCTTTTGGCTTTTATGATTCTCCCTTTGAGCTCTTTGACTCTTAGCAAGTTCTGTAACAAATTAATTATCTTCATTCTGATGTTTTGTTTTGATTCATTAGCAAAACTCCCTAGCCCAAAGATCAAGATCATATAGCTGTTATCCTTAGTTCTAGCTTTCTGTCTTAGCTCATAATATTCTGGGAAAATTGTATTCATTCTAGTAACACTATCAATTTCAAATCCCAAATCCCTCATTTTCTCTTTTTGATTTTCTAGTACTTTGAGTACATAATATTGGTCAGATAGCAATAAGACAAATTCTTCATCCAGTATTGGTCTTATTACGCTCATACTATTTATAAGTCTATCCATTCCTCTTTCTCCATCCCCTATTATTCTTAATAGGTGTTTCAGATGTGTATTTAATTTCCTTTCTGTTTCATCTGGCATAATTTGTACTTTAAAAATTGGCAAAACATAATCAGTTTCCATAGTTCTTATCAAAAAGTCTTTAAGTTCACTTTTTGTGGTATTTGATTCCTTTTTTTGTTTGATTTTATACTAATATCTTTAATTACCATACTTTCATCTTTGTTGTTTCTTTCACTTTCAACTGAATTCTCTTTTTTGCTTTCCAATTTCTCCTTCTTTGTTTTATGTTTTGTTTTATTGTTTTGTTTTTGGTTTTTGCTTGTTTGTTTGTTTTTCTCTTTTCTTTTTGATTTATTTATTGGCTGGATGTTATCACCTTCCTTCCTTAATTTTTTGCTATTTCTTATCTCTTTCACTTCACTTTTCATTACTATTTCTTTTACCGATTCTACTTCTTTTTCCACTGTTATATCAGCTGAATCTTTGGGTGTTCTGTCTCTCTTGTGGCTTTACTCTTATTACCTTCATCTTCCCCTTCTTTTGCCAATATACTATTTTATTTACTTTGATCTTATTATTGTTCCTTAATTCCTTTTCCTTTATTTTTTGTTGTCTTCCTTTCTCCCATATCTCGGAATTCCCAGCATTAAGTTCTTTCAGAATAGAATTTGGCTCTACAAAATTGCTAGGTAACATTACCAATTCAGAATCCAATTTTATTTCTGCTATTTCCCAGTCCTCAGTTCCAATCATTGTAGATTGTGCTATGCTAATTCTATTATTTCCTATCTCTTCCTTTCCAATTTTAAAATCACTTGCTTCAGTATTCAAAATCTGTGTTTCCAAGTCTCCAGTAGCTATTTATTGTACTTGTTCAAAAAAATTCATACACAAATTTTCATAAATCATGTATATCCTTCTTTTATTATCAATACAAATTCCTTTGATAAAGGATAAGTCTTGTTTCACTGCTGTTATTTGTTCAAAAATCAACACATTAGCTGTTTGAGGGTCACTTAAATCTCTAAGACCATTCTTTGGTTATCGTCCCCATAGTCAGAGAGGTATCAGGCTCTGGGTTCATACATAAGGTTTCATTATCTCTATCCCAGGCTTCCTCATTCATGGCTATTTCCTGATCTAAGTTTTTATCAAATCATTCATTTTGTTTGGTTTGTCCATGTTATAAGAATCTTTGAGCTCTTGTTTTAATAGATTCAATTCATGTATTTTTTTTGTCCTATCCTTTGATTAAATGTAATAGTCTTCCTAATACTTTCTACAGTCCTTGTAACTTCAGTATTTACTACTTCCATTAGATATATGCTATGGGCTAATGGAGTTACTAGGTTCTCCCCACTATCCATTCTAATCATTGTCAGGGAGCTACCACCTTCACTTTTTCTATTCTGATCTGGTTTTTTCCATAGTTCACTAATAGTTGATGGCTTCATTTTCATTTCTAAATTCACCCTCCATTCCTTCCCATTACCCCTTCCCTTTCTGTCTCTTTAAATTTCAGATCCGGGGTCTTTATTATATCATCATTCCCCTTTCTAGTCATGTGCTCTTTACCACTATATTTTATTATACATTTCACTTTTTAACTTTCAATTTCTTGGTGTTATTCTTCAAACAGGTTTTACCGCTCCTCGTCCTCATTAGTACTATATTAATCTAAGTGCTACTAAACAGTACAATTTAGTTTACTATTTCGCAATTTCACCAAATCTAGTTCTATTTATTGGCAAACATTAATTTACCAAAAACAAAACAGATGGATATACAATTTCTGCTTTAGCAAAATGTGTCCATACACTTAAATCACAGTTTTCAAATTTTCTGAATGAACAAGATAAAAAAAATGTGATTTTCACAATCACAAAATCACTCATTAAAGTCCTTAATATAAACCTTAGTAAAGTACTTTTACAGCTCCAGGTCCTTTAAATAGTCTCCAATAATATTAATGAAGATAGATAGTTAATCAATCCAAATATTATTGCTTGTGGGGGGAAAATATCTCTCTCTGTAGCACTTCTTCTATTTGTTCTTTTATTTTTCATACCTTCAGCAGCATCAGCATCTATCGATCTATTTAGATTACTAGTCTATTCCTCCAGGTCCAAGTTCAGATCACTCTTATTACAAATTGCCAAAAGAAATGTTATATCAACACTCCACTCTAACTCGAAAATGGCTCTAAGTGGATTAACCAGCTTCCAACCACAGGGCTTGTCCTTGTAAATAAATCTACAAATTTAATAAAAGAAAGAAAAAAAAAAGGTGCTGATTAGTGCTATCAACAAAATTTACAGCATTATCCAATAAATTCTGGACAGTCAATAATGATACACTCCTTCAAAATAACAGTAATAAAAACAACACAAACTTCTGCATGCATAAAAAGCCCTCATAGACTGACTATCTAATTCTGCTATGTGTTTATTATGTATCATAATTTATCATTCATATTTTTTACTGATAAATATGGCAATCCATTATAAGATCTTGTTAAGTACCTTTTACCTGTAATAAGCCTGATCTTCATTAGCACTACTACAAAGCAATGTTGCAAATTGCCTTCAGCTGTCCCTGCTTACTCATACCTGGCTGACCAACTACGGGTGATGGCAGCCCCGTGGGAGTGGGCAGTCCTGGTAATAAAGGCAGTCTAGCTAGATGCAGCAGTGTTTAATGTAGCGGCAGTGCGACAAAGTGCAGATAAGTGAATCGGAGTCAACCAGAGACCCCAGAGGAGTCCAGGAGCCAGGGCCAGGTATTATTTATTAATTTTTTTATTTATTTTAAAGTTGATAACCAGGATAGGCACACTGAGCAAAAGCTCATTTCCAGGCACGGCCTGAGGTGGGGGAACAAAGGACAAAAATAGCACAATATAAAACATCCATATAAAGGAAAAAAGACATGAGAATACAGGAATACTAGAAATATACAGACAATTACAACTTGTACAGTGGTATACATTAGCATATAACAAATACACGGTGAATTCAGTCTGTGCCATAGGTAATTATAGTTGAAAGATTGTGTAACTCAAGGGCTGTTGGTTTGAATTATTAATACAGTGCAGGATTAATTGAACTAGGTGTAAAAGTGTGATTGGGGATTGTGTATTTGTGTTTTTCCAAAAAAGTTTCTGTTTTGAATAGGAGTGTGTTTAAGCAGTGAAAATGAAAATCACACAGGGACTAGTTATATTGCTAGCCAACAGTAATATTTATTTACTGGGTAGTTAGATATCAATCAGAGACTCTGAGAGTAGGCTTAAAAAGTACTGTGGTGATGTGAATGCATAACACAGTTCAGCAAAGTAAGGGATCAATAGTATACAGAAGAAATGGCTTCAGCAATGAATGGAGAAACTACATTAGTCATCCTATGTTTAGAATGAATGGAGTCTTGTGTGTGTGACCCAGGGACAGCAATTAGGTGCTGATTTTACTGTTGTCACTGAGTGAAGACATAGAATCGACCCCAGGGCCTAAGATAAACACAGGGTTGGCAATTGGTCAAGAGAATGCACATAATATTGTTAGAAAGATGGATTCCTTTAGGATTTGGGTCCTACTCTCCCTCTTACTCTGACAGTCGACTTGACCAGAAAACAAGGTCCGTACTCCTCCACCAAGGGCCACGCGCTGAACTTCAGCTGTCATTTCTTCTACAAGCCCACATGCAAATGCCGCTCAAACTCCTTCTGAAACCAGACACAAGGTCCAGGATCACACTTACTCATGGCTGCACAATCAGTCCACTTCCCATGAGATCAAACAGATCTGACATCTCCTCACCAGTTCACCTTACAGTATATTCAAACCACAGCAGCATAGTACTGATTGGCCCAGCCACCTGTCACTTACTGTCCCAGGTTTACACTAGGGTTTTTAAAGGTGCCAATGCACAGTGTCACCTCTTCCCAGAAACTGTACTGTGAAACTTGAACCAGGAACTCTTCTGATTGGCCATCACAGAGATCAGCAGGTCACAGGATGGCAGCACAAATGGAATCCAGCATTTGTCCCAATGACTGAGTGTTCCAGCAGGTTTCTCCAACTGTAATCCTTTGCTTCACACCAGCATTCCTTGGGGCCACCATAGTTCTCTTGATAAACCTGAATTCTGCAAAAGGGAGGTTACATGGGGTTTGAAGTAATAAACCATAGGCACAAACATTTCTGGCACTTGTCCTTTACTGGTAGTTTCTATTTGTATTTATTTGTTTTACCAGGAAGATGCTCAGTTGAGCAGTGCTTATTTACAAGGAGGTGCGGGTAGACTGTGCACAAAGTTCAGCTACACTCATTTCACATATCCAAGGATCATGATAAACTGTGGTATAGGTTCAGGCCTTAAATTCTATTTCTGGATTCCAGTATTGTTTCCACACTCATGCACAAGATAGCGACCAGTTTTCCCAGGGTTCCAGGCTATATTCCAACCCTGCCACCAGGCTTATACCATCTTGGCCACCTTTCTCTATAGCCTCTTGCTGGGATGCACATTATCCCTGTCTCATCCCCAGCACTTCCCACGTTATCCTTATCCTCTTTCATTTCTCTACATGTATTCTCATGCTACATGGATGGGCCTATTCATGGCTGCTAGAGCACACATCTGCCAGGGGTTCCCTGTGACCCTACCAATCTCACAGTGAGGTCTATGCATTATCATGCAAATTGTCTTTGTAGCACAGATCTGTGGCACATAGGCATTCCTAAGTGACAATGCTGTGCAGTAGGGGTCCTGCTGACCCCCGTGCACATATACAGAAGGGACAGGTATCCCTTCTGCACCGGATCCCCTGGCAGGTCATGCAGCTATGTGCATGGCCAGTCTGGGGCAAGTCTGAGGGCATGCCCACACTCCACACCATTCATGAAGATGTGAAGTGCTGGGTGAGGGAGGCACAGGATACTCAGACAGGGACCCTACCCTGTCCACTGCATGCTACCTTCCCCCAGATTTGGACCGTCTGCTGCAGCAGACACAACCACACTACCTACCATGCTGCTCCAGCCCTCTGGGCAGACAAGATGAGATGGGGGCAGCCATTCAGGCACTCACCAGTAAACACTGAATTTGTTCCTCCCACCTTCCCATAATCCCGTGCTCACCCGGAGTAGAGGATCCACTCTGGTACTCAGGGCGGGCATCTAACTGGGTGTCCATGTCTCTCGATCCACGCCACAGACAGATGGCATGCGGAGGTGCACAGTAGTGCATACAGTTCACCGTGCACCTGTCCATAGGAGAGGATCTGCATGTACCTGGTCCCACATTGATGCATAGCCCCAGTATCTGTAGTTGGCAGTAATCCCTTGTTATATGTTTCTGAACCCTCTGATTCTCATGCTGGCACATATCCCTTTTTTCCCAATGATGACTTTTATTGAACATTTTCAGTTTTTCACACAAGGCCATCAGGCAAGGAGCCTTTAGTAGGGTTTAGTTTCAGGAGAGCTTGAAGGGTAGTGTCAGGAGAGACAGGAGAGAAGGAGAACAGTGGAGGGGGGTGTGAGAGGTTCAGAGGAGGGGGACGGGGCAGAGGAGCAGAGGGGGAGGGGACAGGATGTAGGGGCGACATGGGGGGAGGAAGAGCAGTTGAGGGTGAGTCACTGAGGGCGTAAGAGGGGGCCACCAGGGCAGGGGATGGACTTGAGAGGGTGCTTAGCAGAGAAGAGGCACAGGTGGTGAAATGGAAGTTAAAGCATTCGGCAATGGCGATAGGTTCAGAGAGTACAGAGTCATTGTGCCTGAGGATGGGTGGCAGAGGGGTAGAGGATGGTGAGAAGAGGGAGTGAACTACCTTCCTGAATTTAGAAGAGTTGTTTGTGTTAGTTTGGAAATTAGACTTGAAATGCTTGGCTTTGGCAAGATGGATTGCTTTAGTGCAGCTGTTCCGAAGTTCACGGTAACGTTGGTGATCACCAGGGCAGTTGGAGACATTGACTTTGCACCACAAAAGGTAGCGAGCATGTTGGCAGGCCAGAAGCTCAGGAGTGACCCAGGGGAGGTGCCCGCTGAGGAATCTGGTTTTACAGGGTGGGGCTCGGGAGTTCCAAACCTGCAGAAACTTAGAGGTGAAGTAGGAAAGGGCCTTGTCAGCTGATGCTGCTGTGATAAGGGGGGACCAGTCAGCTTGTGCAAGGTCATGGAGCAATAATTGCAGGTCAAGTGATGTGAAGGGTCTAGTGAATATAGTTTTAGCTGGGAGATTAGGCCCATTTAACATGGGGACTGAACTATGTTGCCGAATTGGGGCTCCAGCTCTGCATCTTCTGCCATTTAAGACCGTGTCTATTTGTTTTATGACTATTGCAGCTCTTTGTTGGACACAGAAATGGGGCAGAAGGACATTTGTTAGCCCCTGGCTGTTTGTACTGACACAGACTGTTTTCACCTGTTGAATGTCAGAGCCTCTAGTTCAGAAGAGCTTAATGTATTCTTCCAATTTATCCCGAGTATGATCTGAATTGAAGTCTGCTGTTCTCAGGGCCCTGGGAGATTTTCTTTGACACTCCCTGTTCTTACTTGTAGGGCAATGGTTACTAAGGATTGTTTTCATCCTATGTGGCCCAACTCAGCCTCCCTCCATATTCTCTGAAATGATACTCATATGATCCGGTACTAGTACATTTGGTTAAAAGTAAGAGCTAAGCTGTTTCTCCATTGATTTTATACCCAGCCACAATAGGGAACAGTGAATGGTCTGAGGTTGCTCAGGTAGCAGTAGCTGTGACAACTATACTCCCCCCCCCCAGCACCAGAGAGACAGTAGCTATGGTGGAAACCTAAACCAGGGATGGCTTTTCTGCAGCTCCAGACTGAATACCTTATCCCTATGCCTTACATTAATGGGGGGACCTCAGAGGGAATAGATACTAAATGTACTATCCAGGCCAGGCCACAGGTCTCTTTTACCATATACCAGTGACTTAGGGCTTGCATTACCACACTCCTGGCTATGGCTTAAGTTTTTTCTTTTCTTCCAATCCGTCTCAATTGGCTATCATGGATGGCAAGCCTATTTGGAGGGCAGTTGTCTGAGGTGGGCAGATGGAGTCTCTAGCTAGTGTACCAGCCTCAGGTTCTGTGTGAGCAATGCTGTAATTGTCACCCATATCTATCATTAGTGGCTAGTGTCTAGTCTGCCTCAACTAGTTAGGATTGCTCTGTTTCTCTAGTATTTTTCCAGTATATAGTACAGTATACAGCAGAGCGGACTCATGCCCTATGGTAGACATAGGACCAAGGGGCACAGCCTTGACATATACACTATACAGCAGAATGGACATGCACCCTATGCTATACACAGGACATGCAAGCCCAGCCTTGTCATACAGTGGCCAGCCAAGGAGGTGTATGTAGGGCTATGCCGGTCGCCGTGTGGGTTCCCATGGCACAGACGATGCAGGTAAGTGGGTTTGGCAGAGTGGGTGGTTGGTGCCATGGTGGGGGTTGCTAGACCCCAGGAATGACATTATTTAGAGTGGCAGATGCAGTGATGGGGGACCAGGACACAACAGGGGATAGTTGTGTTTGGTCACCATGCACCATAAACTGCACTTACAGCATTCACACAGCCAGTTTCTAACCCAGTTTTGGTGACAGTGCTGGGGATCAGTGATGGGAGAGGGGTACTAGCCACCAAGGCATGTGTGCACCTAATGGAGCCGGGGATTGGGGTGACCACTAGCTGCCAGGGACATACTGTCCCCTTAACTGGCAAGGGAACTAAACTTGTATCACTGACCAGCAACTGGAGGAAGGGGGCGACCAGTAGGCACCAGGGAATGCCATGCAGTGGGACTGGGCACTGGAGGTGGGGGTGGCACCACGCTAACCTGCCGCACTTCCCATGAAAATGAGCCCATAATGGGCATCTGAATGGCCTCTTAGTGGTTTGCATGCCCAATGGCCTCATTTGCATTGGTTCCTTTGAATATTGCACCTAGCACTCTAGCGTTACTGGGTCTGATGGCGCTATTCCCTGCACAGTAGGGATCCATGTTGGGGCAGTGCTTCTTGAGGTAATGCTGCACCAACATGCTCCTATATTCAGTGGATAGCACTGGAGCACTATCCAACTGAATATAGCACCTTCGGACTCCTGGGCAAGGGCAAAGTGCAGCACAATGGTTTGTGCTCTACTTTGCCCATTTTTAAATATCGGGCCCCAGATGTCTCCCAGTTCATGCAGTGGGAGGTAATGAAAGTAGCCATTAGAGGTAAGTTTATTGCCCACTCGTCCAAGCTAAGAAAAGAGAAGATACAACACTCAGATCCAAAGAAAGGGATCTGAAGAGTTTGGAGGAGGAGATACATACCTACCCTGACAAGCAGAATGTATTATACCCTCAGAGCAGATATAGAGGAAGTCCTACATCATAAAACTGAGTATGCCCTCTATCACCTCAACCAGACTTACTGGTGGGAGGCAAGGGAGCACCTGGAAAGCTGCTTGCAGCCAGACTCCGGGTGCAGAAGGTAGATAAATACATCCTGATGATTCAGTCTGAAACAGGGGAAAGAATTTTGTCCCCATTCGATGTAAACAGAACATTTAGGGATTTCCATTCCCATCTATACGTCTCTGAAGTATCCCCCCCAGCACATCAATATGGTGCATTCTTCAGGGACATATCCCTACTCCAGGTCCCTCCACACCACTACACCAGACTAACCCTTCCCATCACCCCTAAGGAGGTAGAAGAGGCCATCTATTCCATGTCCAAAGGGAAACTACCTGAACCTGAACCTGAACCTGATGGTTATCCACTTGACTTCTACATGGCTTTTACAGAGACCCTGGCACCCAGATTTGCAAAAGTGTTTAAGGAGGCAGGGGGGAGTAGGCTGCCTCCCTTATTCTCACAAGCACTTAGCACTCTTATCCCAAAGAAAGGAAAAGACAGCATTCTGTGTTTGCAGTTTCACCCAAACTCCCTAATAAACGTGGATGCCAAAGTCTTCACAAAAATCCTAGCAAAGCAGATGGAAGATATCATATCCTCCCTGATCCACCCAGACCAGGTCAATTTTATTCCAGGGCACCTGGGATTATACAACATCTGTTGCACCCTTGACCTGATCTGGAAGGCCAGAACCTCTTCTTCCCCCATGACACTGTAGCACAATGCAAGTAGTGGCTGGCTGCGATGGGAGAAGAAACAACAGGAGCAGAGAGATTGCAGTATTGGTGATGCAAAGTGGGAGTTAATCAGCAAGCAGGGAAGTGTGAGCCACATACCTTTTTTTGGTATCAGGTTATATTGACTATGGGCAGAGAATGCTGTCAGCGAATCAGAGGTCAGCATTTCTCTACCCATTTTCTATTGCTACTTGTATCTACTTATTACCTAGCTAAAGTCACAGTTGGTGGTGGTGGTGGAGGAGGACCATTAGAAGAATCCTTTTGTGCAGTGACTCCTAATTATTACCTTTTTTGCCCATTCCCCTATAATCCCTATAATTAATTTCACCTGACCCCACCCCTCAGTCTTTTTTGTTTGTTTCTTTTCTTATGGGTCCCATTAAGTGGACTTTGCTGATGCTAAACTTGGTTGATTTTTCTATAACTAGCACTCGCTTCTTTTAATGTTCATGCTGAATTTTGCCCTCTTACTGTTATACAGTACTATCATTTTTTTGCTGAATATTGCCCAATACTGGATTAACTTGCTGTTTATTTGAACTGCACTTTTACTTATTTGTAGTTAGCTTTTATGATGTGTCATGTCTTATTCTAGCAGTATGGAAAGTATTTTGAAATGCCGGCTGTATGAAATATACTACATAAAAGAATATGTTTATTGTATTAAATAATTAAGGGGATTAGCTGCATGTGACGGCAATTGAAAAACTACATTGGTTTATATTAGTAAAAGACATGCTTGGGACATCAGTGCAGTGCAGTATTTCACTGTTACCTGTGGCGACGGTGTTGCCATATCTCAGAGACAATTTAAACTTTACATTTAAAATAATCAAAAGATTGTAAACCATGGGGATAGGTAATAAGGGTCTGCTAGAGACTGCATTGAATCATAAGATCTATTGAAATGATTTTCCCAAGTGAACTATTTTAAGATGAATCATCTTGTTTTCAAGACTGACTAGGCTGTATAAATGCTGCATGTTCATAGAGCTGTTATAGTACATTCACATTTATAGCACTACTGTAAAGTGTATACAGCAATCTAAAATCACAGTGTACAACTAATTAAACAACCAATAATGAGGTTTTCTTAAGAATTAATATATTTTTGAACAATAACAATTAAGGCTGTTGGAAATTTTAAATCATAGGTAAGGAACATCAAAATGATGGAACACGGAGGTACAGTGCAGCTTTCCTATATTTATTTATTTTTTTTTTTGACTGGGTAAGTGCACTAGACAAATTCTGCCTATTTTCAGGCATGACCTAGGAGAGGGGGATACAGATGAATGCCAACTGACCTTGAACCAGAGTAAGCCGTTGGTGGTATTTTTAGTGAATGTATTGACTGCATACTCACAGTCCATGTAATGCAAAACAGTCAGAAGCTCTTGAATTATATTTTCTTGTGTTTTCCATAATGGTCAGTTGCAGCTTGCCTAATGTTCTAGTGGTTATGTTCCTCTTTATCTGTTGAAGAACATTATTTTGTATCTGGAGACGAGGACCTTTAGTTGGGCCAGCAGAAGGTGGAGCACAGTCTACTTGGATGTGCGATATCTTTGTGGTGGATCAGCAGCAAATACTGCTGTGTGATTGCCCCTGGTGGCCAAAGTCAGAAAGCCATGCTCCCAGTGCTACCAAAGAAGATGCATATTGATTATTTATTTACTTGTTTAAAATCTGATGACCGGGATTGACACACTGAGCTGAGACTCATTTCTAGGTGCAGTCTGGGGGAAGGAATGCAACAGGTAGTTAAACAGCAATAACAAAGTGACAACAATAGGTGCATGATGGCATACACCCAAGGATATTAAAAGAGCTGCAAAGGGAACTAGTAGCACCTCTGGCAGCCGTGTTCACAAAGTCAGTCAACACAGAAGTGGTTCCAGAGGACTGGAAGAGGGGACATGTAGTCCCTCTATACAAATGCGATAGTAGGGAGGAGGCGGGGAACTACAGACCGGTCAGCCTTACCTCAGTGGTGGGGAAGATCATGGATGCACTACTAAAGGAAAGAACAGTGGAACACCTGGAATCCAAAAGTGCACAGGATCCAAGGCAACATGGATTCACAGCAGGAAGGTCGTGTCAAACAAATCTTATAGATTTTTTTGAGTGGGTGATGAAGGAGGTAGATCGGTGTAGGAGGTGGACGTCGCCTACCTCAGTTTCAGCAAGGCCTTCGACACCATCCCACATAAAAGGCTGGTTAACAAGATGGATAGTCTGGGCACGGGGCACAAGGTGGTAAACTGGGTTAGAAACTTGCTAGCAAACAGGAGACAGAAGGTGGTGGTAAATGGGATCCAATCCAGGGAGAGGGGGGTGACTAGCGGGGTACCTCAGGGGTCAGTCCTGGGGCCAGTCCTGTTCAATGTTTTCATTAGTGACATTGCAGAAGGGATGGAAGGAAAGGTCTGCCTCTTTGCAGATGACACCAAGATCTGAAACAGGGTGGATACGCCAGAAGGGGTGGAGAGAATGAGGAGGGGCCTAGGAAAACTGGAAAAATGGTCTGAGGTGTGGCAACTGAAGTTCAATGGAAAGAAGTGCAAAATAATGCACTTGGGAAGAGGGAACCCTGGGGAGAGCTGCAGGATGGGAGGGAAGTACTGACCATCACCAAGGAAGAAAGGGACCTGGGAGCTATCATTTCAAATGACCTAAAATTGTCAAAGCAAAGCACAAAGGCTGCAGGGAGCACCCGTGGCATGCTTGGGTAAATAGGCAGAGGTATTATTAGCAGGAGGTGGGAGGTGCTGATGCCATTGTATAAAACACTAGTGAGGCCTCACCTAGAGTACTGTGTGCAATTCTGGAGGCAACAACTTTGCAAGAACATTGATGGGGTTCAGGGGGTCCAGAGAAGGGCAACCAAGATGGTACAGGACTTGCACCACAATACATATGAGGAGAGATTAAAGGGCCTCAATATGTGCTCACTGGAGGAAGGGGGGGAGGACATGATAGAAACATTCATGTACATCAAGAGCATAAACAAGGTGCAGGGGTGAGACATCTTCCAAGGCAGAAGGAGTATAAGAATGAGGGGGCATAATATGAAATTGGAGGGGGGCAGGTTAAGAGGAAATGTGAGAACATTTTTCTTCACGGAGGGGGTGGTGGACACATGGAATGGTCTGCCACAAGAGATGGTGGGAGCAAGCACAGTTGGGGGTTTTAAACATGCCTGGGACAGGCACAAGGGAACCTTGAGGTGGGAAGGAGTGACGAAAAGCCACTGACCAGACAGGGTCAGAGACCACAAACAAGTATAGGGCTTACGGGCAGACTGGATGGGCCTAGCGGTCGTTTTCTGCTGACAATTTCTATGTTTCTATGAATATGTACAAAAAAAATCACTGTACAAGTAATGAATTTCAGAGAAAGACAAACAATGCAAAGAGTACACGTACGTTGATTATGAAATAGCCAGTTTGAGAGCTAAAGGAGCATACCGCCAACATCGGGCACATTTGTACAGAACCAATAAGCCCTAAAATTCAGATTATAGAGTACACAGAGTTGTAGGTTATGCAACTGAGTAGGCAACAATGGGTAAAACAGGTAAAATCATGGGGGGGGGTGGATAGGACATGGATTGTTGTAACATAGGGAGAGGAGGAAGAAGTTTATCTGCAGATACATTCTTTAGTGAAGTGTGTCACTAAGAGTACTTTGAGACAGTGGAGAGAGACAGATAGGGAGAGGGAAGCTGTTCCGGTGTAGGAAGTCAGATAGAGGAAGCAGACTGGCCTGCCACAGATTTACAGTGAGGTATATCAAAGCAATGAAGGATCAGAAGGAGGGGATGGCAGGGCTAAGGAGAGACAAAAGGTAAATGGGAACAGTGGCAAGCCAGTATTTGGCCATGGAGGAGGAACAGTGTCACAGATGCTGGGCCTCAAGAGAAGGGAAAGAACGATTAGCATATAGGGAGCAGAGATAGATGAGAGATGGAACATTAAGGGCAAACTAGCAGAAGGAGCAAACCAGGGGTCCAACCTGTAGACTTTGGGGCAGCACTTTAGACAACATCTGTGTAGTCAAACACAGGCAAGATCATCTTACAAACATATGAGTTTGTCAGCAGAAATAGACCACCTTGTCTATCAAGTCTGCTTGAGTGTGCAGCTAGCACCCTCACCTTGAGGCTCCCCTTCCCAATTACTCCCCCTCACCTTGTCCCATCCCCTTTTGAAACTACCCACTGTCTTACAGGCTACAACCTCCTCCGGTAGAGCATTCCATTCTGTCACGACCCTCTCCACGAAAAAGTGTCTCCTTATTTCTGTCCTAAATCATCCCCCCCTCTAATCTAAGGCCATGCCCTCTCATGTCCTCTTGCGTACCTCCCCCTCCACAGCCTGAGCATCCCTTCAGTGCTCTATTTGTTTATCCCCTTTACACACTTAAAGGGCACAATCATATTCCCCCATCCCTTCTCTCCTCCAAGGAGTACATGTTCAGCTGTCTCAGCCTCTCCTCGTATGGTCTGTCCTCCAATCCCTGGATCATCCTTGTTGCCCTGCGTTGTACCCCTTCCAGTAATGTCACATCCTTCTTCAGATATGGCCACCAGAATTTCACACAGTACTCCAGGTATGGCCTGACCAGTGCCCTGTAAAGAGGCAGGATCACCTCCCTGCTCCTGGAGGAGATCCCTCTCGCGATACAACCTAGCATCCTGTTGGCTTTCGCTACTGCCCTCCTATAATGCTCTGTATTGTTCATCTTCCCTGTTAAAACCACCCCTAGACCCTTTTCCTCCTCAGTGGAACCTAGCTGCACCCCTCCTAGCTGGTAACCCCTTCCTGGGTTATTTGCTCCAAAGTACAGGACTTTGCACTTTTTCGCATTGATCCCCAACTGTCACATTTCTGACCACTCCACCAGTTTGGTCAGGTCATCCTACAGCCCCTGCCAACCTGTTACATCATCCACCACCACCCCCAGTTTGGTATTGTCAGCAAATAGACTGATCTTATTCCTGATGCCATACGAGATGTCCACTATGAATATTCCAAACAGCACTGGCCCCAGTACCGATCTCTGCAGCACTCCGCTCGTCACAGCCCTTGGAGATGAGAGCCCCCCACCACCACCACCACTATCCTCTGCTGTCTTCCCTGCAACTAATTCTCAATCCATTTAATCATCTTAGTCGCCACACCCACATATCTCAACTTCCCTCCCAACCTCCCATGCGGCACCGAATCAAAGGCCTTACTGAAGTCCAAGTATATGACATCTACCGCATGACCCTTGTCCAGTTCCCTTGTGATCCAGTCGTTCATACTCCACAAGGTTCATCTGGCAGGATTTTCTAGAGACAAACCCATACTGGTGATTGTCCTGGAGCCCATTGTCTTCCATAAAGGTCACCAGCCTTTCCTTAAGTATTGTCTCCATCTGATTCCCCACAATAGAAGTTAAGCTTACCAGTCTGTAATTACCTGGTTCATCCTTTGGTCCACTTTTATGGATGAATACCACATAGGGCCATCCTCCAGTCATGCGGTATGCACCCTGTGTCCAGGGAGGTATTGAATAGTTCCACCAGCGGTCCAGCCAGGATCTTGGCCATTTCCTTCAGCACCTTGGTATGTATGCCATCCAGTCCTGGTGCCTTTCCACCCTCAGAGCCCTTAACCCCTCCAATATCCTACCATCAATGATCACTCCATCCATTACTCCTGCCCACTCCCTGCAGTAGCTGCCCTCCTTTCTCCCTCTTGAATGCAGAACAGAAGTACTCATTCAGTGCTTCTGCCTGATCCACCTCTTTCTCTGCCCACCCCACCCCCGTCCTTCCTGATCCTCACTATCTGGTCCTTGCAGCTCCTTCTCTCCTGTATGTATCTGACAATATCTTTTTCCCATCCCTGATGCCCTGCACCAGCCTCAATTCCCTTGAGGCCTTAGCTGCTCTGACTCCACTGGTAACTTCCTTGGGTCTCTTCACATACTCCTCCCTAGCCTCCCCCTTCCTGGACTTCTTGAACGCTGCTTTTTTAGCCCTTACCATTTCTAAAAACCCCTACTGTACATAACCAGCTTGGTTTTTTAGCCCTTACCTTTTTGCTCTGCAGTCTGGTACATGTCTCAGTAGTCTCCAATATCCCCAATTTGATTTTTTCCCATTTATGATTCGCATCCCAGTGTGGCTGTATTCCTTCCAGATGCCCCCTTAAGATTTCACCCATCCTGCAAAAGTCAGCCTGTCTGAAGTCCACCACCCTGGTCCCTGTATCCATTGCTCATATTAAGTGTGAGCCACACCGAGTGGTGGTCACTCCCAGCCAGCGGGTCCTCCACCCCTACCTCCCTTACAGCCTCTCCATTGGCCAGAACTAGATCCAGTGTATTCCCCAATCTAGTCAGCTCAGTGACCACCTGTGCCAGGAAGCAGTCCTTGGAGGCATCCAGGAGTATTTGCTCCTTAGCACTCGAGGTGGCTGGGATACCCCAATCCACTCATGGTAGATTGAAGTCCCCCACGATCACTGTGTTTCCTTTCCCACACATCTTCCTAATTTGCTCTGCCAGCTTCCTGTCCAGGTCTTCCCCTTGAGCTGGTGGCCTGTATACAAGCCCCATCTTGAGAATCCTATTCCTCGTGTCCTGGAATTGCATCCAAAAGGCCTCTGTCCTACCCTTCTCCCCCTCTTCCCTTGCACACTTTATTCCTTCCCTTATATACATCGCTACCCCTCCCCCTTTCCCTTTGCCCCTATCCTTCCTGTAAATCCTATAGCCTGGGATCATCAGGTCCCAGTTCTGGTATAGGTTGGTCCATGTTTCTGTGATGGCAGCTATGTCCACCATCCCCTCTGCCAACAGAGCTTGTAGTCCTGTGGTTTGGTTCCCCAAACTCCTTGCATTCAAGGAGACAACCATCCAAGATGTTCCCTTACACTCCTTACCCAATTTCACATCCTTCTCAGCCCCACCCTTTGATCCCTCCCTGCTTTCAACCCAGTATGTATGGGGGTAGGCTCATTTGTCTCCCCTCTCCAGGGAGCCTTCCCTTCAGCAATCCACTCGCCACCCCCCACCTAATTTAAATTAACCTTTGTTTCTATGTATTCTTCTAATCTCTGTTTTAGCACCCCTTGCCCTCCCTGCTTAAATGTAATCTGTCCCTTGCGTACAGATCCCTATTATCCCAGACCCTGCTCCAGCCTTCCACTAACCCATACCCCTTGGATTGACACCAATTTCCCAGCCAACTGTTGAATTCATCTGTCCTACCTTTCCTTGCCGTACTTGCCCTGGGCGCTAGGAGTACCTCAGAGAAGGCCACTGAGCTCCCAACCTCCTCACTCAACATACCCATTTCCATGAACCTCTCCCTAACCACCTCTATCGTTTCCCCTGCCAAGTCATTTGTACCCACATACATGCACCACATGTGGTTTATGCCTTCCCTTCTTTGCACACTTGAGAATAGCCTGTCCTGCTTTATCTGCCATCAGCCCTTGTACAGACTCTATCTATATGTGACTATGTCTTTCCCCTTTACTCCCCCATCTGACCCCTTTTAATATGGAATCACCCAGCACTAGCACATTCACCCCCTTCATTTCTCATCTCTCCCCCAAACTCTCTTTCTTTGTGCCTGCCTTGAGAGTCCACCCTGCCATGTACATTTGCAACCCTATCTGTACCCTCAGCTCCACCCCCATATGCCTCCCCAGTCCTGCCCCTTCCCCTAACACTCTGTACCTGACTTGTCTGCCTTCCTACCTGGAGCTCCCTCATCCTCAATGCCATCCCTATCCTTCACCCTGAACCCCCTTTTCATCCCCCCCTTTAGCTATCAGGCTGCCCGTGGGCAGAGCCTATCTGATCCTCCCCACTAGCTAAGCATTTAATAATGTGTGGAGGTGGGAGTGGCAGGGAGGGCAAAATATCTCATAGACAACATGCCTCCTGGACAGATTCAGACTCACACTCCTACCTCTCTCAGCAGCCAGCAGAATGAAGAGACAAAATGCCTGCTTGAACAGTCAAAGAGAGATTTAAACTAGCAGCTCCTACTTGATTGACTCCACTATTTTTGGGCAAAGAATCCCTTCCCCCAGCTGCCAGCAACAGTTAAACAGTTAAAAATTCAAGTTAATCCTCCTTCTCCAGATAAGCCAGCAACAGTTAATTAGTTACATTTAAGATAATCCTCCACTGGACAAAATGCCTCACAAAAATCTCAGAGATAAAATGCCTCCTGGACAGATTCAGACTCACACATAAGGATGATCTCACAGTGAACCGGGGAAGAAAGGAAGATATGATTTGTTTCTGTACAGCACACCAAGGTTAGGGTGATTTTTTTTTGTGCATAGCATCAATGGGGTGGAAAAACAGACTCCAATCCAGCCACACCCCTATGTACTTGAAATGGGGTACCTGTTCAAAAAGGCATCTAGAGTTGAGAAGACAGGTGTATGTTTGAGTCTTGCCTATTGCTGTCTGCTGCCAAATGTAAGAGAGAGAGTTTTTGTTGGCATTCAGTGAGACTTCGTTTGCATAGAACCAACAATGGACACTGTCAAAGTTATGCTGGATTGGGGATGCCAAGTCAGGGACCGAGACACCTGAAGCAAATAGAACTGTGTAATCTGCATACATGTATATGTGGGAAGAGATACAGGTGGAGGGGAGGTCATTTAAGAAGGTGCAGAAGAGGACTGGGCCAAGCATGGAGCCCCGGGGACACCATGGCATAAATTAGTTTTCCAAAGTTGATTAGCTGAATTGCTACTAAAAACAACCAAATGGATTAGCAATCAGTCAGTTTTGAGGAGCAATGCCTTACATTTTTTAAGTGTTGCATATATAAAAACTCACATCCTTCATGTACCAAAATAAGTACATCTAAGTCATCCTCTGGTCCTCCTCAGCTGCTCAGTACACTGCCACTGCTATTTCTGGCTACTGAAAAAAATATGTTCTAGACAAATTTGGACAGAGCGTTCACATCTCCTACACTATACACTCCAAGTTGCACATTCCAACCTGATAACCAACTTTATTAACCTCACTCTAAGTAACCTACCATCGAACACATGGACTTTACCACATTAACACCATAAGGGTGACTGAAATTCTAAACAGGCATGAGCAAACAGAGGAAATATGGGTCACCCTCGAGCCAGGCAATGGAACTGCCATATGCACTGGGGTAGTTTACAGACCCCCGTCTCAGGCCAAGGAAATTGACAAGCAGCTCAGAAAATCTCAGAGACAAAATACCTCCTGGACAGATTCAGACTCACATTCCTAGCTCTCCCAGCAGCCAGCAGAATGAACAAACAAAATGCCTGCTTGAACAGTTAAAGAGAGATTTAAACTAGCAACTCCTACTTAATTGGCTCCACTGTCTCTGGGCAAAGAATCCCTTCCCCCAGCAGCCAGCAACAGTTAAACAGTTAAAGATTTAAGTTAATCATCCTCCAGACAAGCCAGCAATAGTTAAAGAGTTAAAGAAAGATTTAAGCTAATCCTCCGCCAGACAAAAAGCCTTACAAAAATCTTAGAGGCAAAATGCCTCCTGGACAGATTCAGACTCACACTTAAGGATGATCTCACAGTGAACCAGGGAAGGAAGGTATGATTTGTTTTGGTACAGCACACCAAGGTTAGGGTGAACTTTTTTGTGCATAGCATCAATAGGGGTGGAAAAACTGAGACTCCGATCCAGCCACACCCCTATGTACTTGAAATGGGGTACCTGTTCAAGAAGGCATCTAGAGTTGAGAAGACAGGTGTATGTTGGAGTCTTGCTTATTTCTGTCTACTGCCAAATGTAAGAGAGAGAGTTTTTTTGGCATTTAGTGAGACCTGGTTTGCATAGAACCAACAATGGACACTGTCAAAGACATGCTGGATTGAGGACGCCAAGTCAGGGACTGAGACACCTGAAGCAAGTAGAACTGTGTAATCTGCATACATGTATATGTGGGAAGAGACACAGGTGGAGGGGAGGTCATTTAAGAAGATGGAGAAGCGGACAGGGCCAAGCATGGAGCCCTGGGGGACACCATGGCGTAAATTAGTTTTCCAAAGCTGATTAGCTGAATTGCTACTTAAAAAAAATACAAATGGATTAGCAGTCAATCAGTTTTGAAGAGCAATTCCTAAAATTTTTTGTTTAAGTGTTCCATATGTAAATACTCATATCCTTCATGTACCAAGATAAGTACATCTGAATCATCCTCTGGTCCTCCTCAGCTGCTCAGTACACTACCACTGCTATTTCTGGCTACTGAAAAAAATATGTTCTAGACAAATTTAGACAGAATGTTCAAGTCTCCTACACTATACACCACCAAGTTGCACATTCCTACCTGCTAACCAACTTTATTAACCTCACTCTAAGTAACCTACCAACAAACACATGAACTTTACCACATTAACATCATAAGGGTGACAGAAATTCTAAACAGGCATGTGCAAACAGAAGAAATATGGGTCACCCTCGAGCCAGGCAATGGAACTACCATACACACTGGTGTCATTTACAGACCTCTGGCTCAGGCCGAGGAAACTGACAAGCAGCTGCTGGAAAACATGCATGACACAGCAGCAAAGGGGGAGGTACTGCTAATGGGTGACTATAACATGCCTGAAGTGGATTGGTCCATCCCCACAGGGGCCTCAGCAAGGACACAAGACCTCGAGAACTCCCTTGAGGGGGCTGGCCTTACACACCTCATTCAGGAACCTATCAGTGACCAAACAATCCTGCATCTGGTGCTGACCAATGGGGACAGGGTATCAGATCTTAGGGTAGAAGGACAGTTAGGGTCCAGCGACCACAATATGGTGTGGTTCAAGGTGGACAGGGGGATCCAGTCAGCCCATATGAAAACAAGAGTCTTAGACTTTAGAAGGGCGGACTTTACCATTATGAGATTACAGCTAAAGGAAACCCTGCAAATGAGAGGGGTAGGCAGGAATGTGGAGGAGAAATGGGTATGCATCAAAGAGGCTATAGTGGTGGTAACAGAACAATGTGTCAGGTCTACAGACAAGAGTAAAAGAAGAAGAAAGCCTCTTTTGTTCTCGGGGGGGGCTGGTGGCAGAAAAAGTAAGAGCCAAGAGACTAGCCTTCAGGAAGTATAAGGAGACACAAAGCGAGGAGGACAAGGAGAGGTACCATAAGTGCCTGAGAGAGGCAGGAAAGGCAGTAAGGAGCACTAAAGCACAAATGGAGGTGAGCATAGCTCAGTTGGTTAAAGAGGGGGGCAGGGCATTTTTCTGGTACACCAGCAAGAAAAGGAAGGCAAAGGGAGGACTTGCAAAGCTTAGAGGGGCCAGGGTGAGATAGTGGAGGGGGAAAAAGCAGTGATTTTGAATGAATATTTCTGTTCAGTCTTTACTGTGGAAGGGGATGAACAAGGCCCACAGTTGGACTTCAGGAAAGTTAAAGATAGGGAGGTAATCACCAGTCCATTCACAGAGCAGAGGGTCCTAGAGGAACTAGCAAAGTTAAAGGTTGACAAAGCCATGGGTCCAGATGGCATACATCCCAGAATCCTAAAGGAGCTGAGGTGTGAACTGGCAGCCCCTTTGGCAACCCTGTTCAGTGAGTCCTTAGACACTGGAGTGGTGCCAGAGAACTGGAGAAAGGCAAACATCGTCCCTTTTCACAAGAGCAGTAGTAGGGAAGAAGCGGGGAACAAAAGGCCAGTAAATCTAACTTCTGTAGTCGGGAAGATAATGAAGACACTCCTCAAGGAAAGAATTATGGAACACCTGGTAGTCAATGGGCTGGTGAATCCCAGGCAACATGGGTTCTCTGCAGGAGGATCCTGTAAAACAAATCTGATAGATTTCTTTGACTGAGTGACAAAATCAATAGACCAATGGGGGAGAGTAGACATAGCCTGTCTCGACTTCAGCAAAGCATTTGACACGGTCCCACATAGGTGAGTGGTCAACAAGCTAGGTAGCCTGGGGGTGGTACACAAAGCAGTGAACTGGATTGGCAACTGGTTAAGGGACAGAAAACAGAGTAGTGCTAAATGGAACCCAGTCAGAGGAAAGGGTGGTGACCAGTGGCAGTTGGGTACCTCAGGGGTCAGTACTGGGGCCAGTCCTCTTCAGTGTCTTCATCACTGACATAGCAGACAGGCTGGAGGGAAAGGTTTGCCTGTTTGCAGATGACACCAAGATCTGCAACAGAGTGGATACCCTGGAGGGGGGGTGGAAAGGATGAGAAGAGACCTGGAATGGTTGGAGCGATGGTCAGGGGCATGGCAGCTAAGGTTTAATGCAAAGAAATGCAAAATCATGCCTGTGGGGAGCAGGAACCCTGGAGTGTGCTACAGGATGGGTGGGGGAGAGCTGCTGACAGTAACTAAGGAGGAGAGAGACTTGGGGGTCATAATCACAGATGACTTGAAAGCCGCTAGGCAGACTGCCAAGGAGGTGGAAAAAGCCAGTGGGATGTTGGGATGTATTGGAAGGGGAATCACAAGCAGAAGGAGGGAGGTTATGGTTCCACTGTACAGGACCCTGGTGAGACCGCACCTTGAATACTGTGTACAGTTCTGGAGACCACACTTTCAAAAGGAAATTGACAAAATAGAGATGCTGCAGAGGAGGGCAGCCAAAATGGTGAATGGATTACATCACAAGCCTTACCAGGAGAGAATGAAGGACCTAAATTTGTACATGCTGGAACAGAGGAGGGAGAGAGGTGACATGATAGAAACAGTCAAGTACCTCAAGGGCATAAACAAGGTGGAAGGGGGTGACATATTTCAGCTCAACAGTAGTGGCAGGATAAGAGGGCATGACTTGAGATTGAAGGGTGGCCGCATAAGGGGAAATATTAGGAAGTTCTCCTTCATGGAAAGGGTGGTGGATGCATGGAATAGCCTCCCCCAGGAGGTGGTGGCAGCCCGTACTGTGGTGTTTTTTTTTTTTTTTTTTTAAAATCAGCCTTATTGAAAAGATAAGTCATGTACATTACATCCACATTCATGTTATGAAACACACACACACAGCAAAGATGCTTGGGTATACAAGACGGACTATATCAATTAGTAGCTGGTGAAAGTGTTACTCATTTAATTATTTATAACAATGTCCTAATGGCTGCCCTTCTCATTACATGGTGTTTTATGTCAGTTGATGCTACCAAACCTGGGCATTTGTGGAGCAAGTATATTGACGTCTTCAAGGCTTTCATTGCAAAGACTTTCTCTAATAAACCAAAATATTTTGTCACCCTCCTGGTCTTGAGTCCTTATTTATAGCTAAAACTCTAATAAAGATCATCAAATAATATAACAGTAAATATTGAAGTTCGTCTGTCTGTCTGCCTCCATGGGTTATGGAGTATAGGTCTTTCCCTTGTCTAATTATCCACCAACTTGGGTAGGGAAACCCATATCCAACTAGTTCTTTGTATGGGGCAACTTAGGCCAGCCCAGCCCAATCAGCCAAGATAAATTGCCCAGGATGTATTCATAACCCATCAGCAGGGATTTCTTCACCCCTCTTTCCCAATCCCTCTGCTACAGCTCAAGAAGCGGGGGATGAACCTCCACCTCCTCTCCTAAGAGCCCCAAGTTGTATGTCTCCCAGGCCTCCCACAGATCCCTGAATTTTTCTGAGGTGAGACGCAGGGTAGCAGTGATGCTCTCCATGGAGTGCATCTCCCTTACCTTAGCTAGCAAAAAAGAGCAGTGGTACAACTTAGGTTATAGGGGCAATTATTGGTTCAGCCTGCTTATGAAGAGCTTGCAAAGATACAAAATGACTAACTTGAAAATAATGGTGGATAAAGGAATTGTCCCGAGTTTACGGTATAAAAAGTATATTAGGGAAAAAGTAGGGAATCACTGGAAACATCAGGATTTAAGAACTACAAAAGATTCACATTACTCTAGGTGGTTCAGTAAGTACAACTTTGTTTTTGGGTATAAACCCTACTTAGACATCCTGACCAACATAAATTTAAGAACTGTTTTTTTAAGATATAAATTTGAACAATTTCCGGGCAATGTTCTCCGATGTAGATATAATAAAGAGAAAATTTGACGGATGTATACGATTGCTCGGCAGGAGGTCAGGAGGATCTAATTCACGTATTATGGGACTGTACATGCTAAGCAAAAGAAAGAGTGCACTGGCTTGGTCATCTATTAAATACTATGTACCAAATGGATAAAGAAACTTTAACAATCATCATTATGCATATGACAGATAGTCCTACAATAGAGAAACTGGCTAGGTTTTTTTATGCTATTAGTAAAGTGAAGCAAAGAACGTTGGTATGTCACTAGTTGTAATAGTCCTTAGAGTTGAATTTTAACCCAGAATCCAAGTTATATGATGTGCAATACAGTTTTAGTATTATTGGTCGAGGTTGTATCATCTGTATCCATGAATGTTTCTATTTATGTCTTTTATCTTCCTTCTTTTTAATAGTAACAGCTTTTTTGCTATAAAATAAAACACTTACTATCCACTACCTTAGCTAGCTGTTCCACTATGGTGAGTGACTCCTCCCTCAACCAGTGAGTAGTGATACCTTTAATGGCCACTAGGCAGAAAGTTCTGAACATCTTTTGTTGTGCAGTCCCTCCCAGTCCAGGCACCCCTTTGCCCAAGAACAGGTGTTGGAAAGTGCCCAGGATGGGTTGCCCCCAGATACTCTCTAGGGTTTCATGTATCTGTGGCCAATATGTCTGCTGACACAGGCATCCCCAGAAAATATGATCATGAGAGCCTACTTGCCCATATTTCTGCCAGCAAAGCACTGAATTACCTGGCTGAAAATGTCTAGTGATGGTTGGTGTGTGAAAGTACATTATTAGACATTTCCAGTGGAATTCACGCCAGGTGGGAGAGGATGTGGTGCGCCACCCCATCTTCCACATACTGTCCCATTCCTCTGCACTTATCAGGATCTGTGTGTCTTGCGCCCAGGCCTCGTGGACCTCCTGGAATTCCAAATGTGTTGGGCTCTGCAGTATCCTATAGGCCTGGGCTATGTTGCCCGGCAATCTCCCCATCTTAACTGCCCAGTAGAGAAATTGCTCTAGGCTTGTAAGGTCACGTATGACCGACTTCACCTTCCCTGTAGTCTGAAGATAGTGACGTACCTCTAAAAACCTGAAGAAATCTTGCCTTGGGAGGCCAAATTGCTGTTGAAGGTCTGCAAAGGATACACAATCCCCATTGCAAACAAATTGTCTGAACCGAACTAATGATTTATGTTTCCATTGTCTGAATCCTGTATCCATTGTAGCCAGTAGACAGCCTAACTCACCTGTAATGGCCATTTGGGGGCCTATGTCATTTGGAGTTCTTGAGATCCACCTGGCCTGCCTCAGTGTATGCAATGTATGTTTAGTGAAGGGATTCGTTATGGAGGACAGCAAACGTCCAGTAATTGGGGCGGGGTAGGACAAACGGAGACACTGGAAGGCAAGGAACAGCTTCCAAGTCTAACCATCCTGACTTTGTTTTGCTTAATCCAAGTGACCACTGGAGCCTACTGAGCCACCACATAGTATAAAAGCATGTCTGGGAGTGCCAGTCCCCCACATTCCCTGGAAAGGGTGAGCAGGCATTTTCAAACACGGTGTCTGTGACCTGCCCAAATGAAGGAGAGGATAGTCTTCTGAAGTTTCCTCCAGAAGGTTCCAGAATGGGAACTGGAAGTGCCTGGAACAGGAAAATATATCTCAGAAGAACACAATCCCCATTGCAAACAAATTGTCTGACTCGAACCAATGATTTATATTTCCATTGTCTGAATCCTGTATCCATCATAGCCAGTAGAAAGCCTAACTCACCTGTAATGGCTGTTTTGGGGCCTATGTTATTTGGAGTTCTTGATATCCACCTGGCCTGCCTCAGTACGCAATGTATATTTAGTGAAGGGATTCGTTATGGAGGACAGCAAACATCCAGTAATTGGGGCATGGGGTAAGACAAACGGAGGCACCAGAAGGCAAGGGACAGCTTCCAAGTCTAACCATCCTGACTCTGTACTTTGCTTAATCCAAGTCACCACTGGAGCCTACTGAGCCACCGCATAGTATAAGAGCATGTCTGGGAGTGCCAGTCCCCGGCATTCCCTGGGAACGGTGAGCAGGCGTTTTCGAACACAGTGTCTGTGACCTGCCCAAATGAAGGAGAGGATAGTCTTCTGAAGTTTCCTACAGAAGGCCTCCAGAATGGGAACTGGAAGTGCCTGGAACAGGAAAAGATATCTCAGAAGAACGTTCATCTTGACTGTGGCTACTCTCCCTGCCACCCCTAAGTAGGCCCCAACGACCAATGTCTGCCCTCACCTCAGCCTCCAGTTTCCCATAATTTAGGTGGAAAAGGTTACTTAATCTGGCCAACACTTGAACTCCTAGGTAGCATACCACCCCGCCTCCAGCCCACTGGAATGGAAAGTCCCGCCTAAGTTCAGGTAGGACCGTATCATGCAACTAAGGGCCTCCAATTTTGAGAAGTTAATTTTATATCCTGATACTGAGCCGTATAGTGAAAGTTCCCTGATTAGTTCAGGCAGGGAGTTAAGGGGTTACGTGAGGAAAAACAGTGTGTCATTGGCATACAATGATATCTTGTGTATCCTGCCTAGCCCTCCCACTTTCTGAATCCCTGGACTTGCTCTAACCAGTTGTACAAGCGGTTCCATGCACAGTGCGAAAAGCAATGGGGCGAGTGGACATCTCTGCCTGGTGCATCTCATGAGATGAAATCTCTGGGAGGTCACGCCGTTGACTCTTACTGTGGCCTGTGGGGAGGCGTAAAGTTCCCTAACACTTACCAGAAATGAGCCCCCCAGGCCCATCTCCTCCAGTGTTCTGTATAGAAAACCCCAGTTTACCTGGTCGAATGCCTTCCCAGCATCCGTAAAGACTGCCAGGGTGAGTTCACCCCGCTGCGCCCTAGATATGACGTTCAGAAGATGTCTGATGTTATCATGTTATTATGAATTCATTTTCCATTGATAAATCCTGTTTTTTATCTGGGTGAACCAGGTAACCCACACAGCTCTGTAACCTGTGGGCCTGGACTGATGTAAAGATCTTGAGATCCGTGTTCAAGAGATAGGGTGGTATGAGCCATACAGCATGACATCTTTTCCTGGTTTGTGCATAATGCCAGGATGGTGGAACCACCTCTCCCTTGTGAACTGTCTGACATACAGAAGCCGCAGTGCCAGCTTATCCTGGAATGTTTTGTAAAATTCCACCCCATTCCATCTGGGTCAGGGGCTTTACCTTGTTTGTTACGTTTTATCGCTCCCAAGATTTCTATCAGTGAAAGAGGGGCAGAAACCAATTCTTTCTGCTCCTCTGATCATTTTGGGATCCGGACTCTCTGAAAATATTCATCCTTCTTACCCTCCAGGTCTGTAATTGGCTCTTTCCTATACAGCTTCTTGCAGAATTCCTCAAAGTGCTGCAAAATCCGGATGGGATCCATGTCTAGCCTGCCCAATCCCCGGTGGTGAGTACTCAGGACCGTTCTACTGGCTGCCTCCCTGTGGAGTTGCCAGGCCAGGAGCCGTCCAGGCTGCTGACCTGACTCATAAAACCTCTGTCTAGAGTATTGAAGGTTCCCCTCGATTTGGTTCTCCAACAGTCTGCTCAGTTTTTCTCAGCAGCCCTCCAAGTGTCTCTTAACACCCTCATCCAGGGTGATTTTGTGTTCTGCATCTAGGTCGAACAGCCGATTCTCAAGGTCCAGCTGTTCCCTCAGTCTCTACTTTTTTTCGGAGGCATAACTAATGATTCAACCCGTTAGGACTGCCTTTAGGCTATCCCACCACAGCGCTTCAGTTGGCTGCCCACTTGAGTTTGTGGCTTCATAACTCTCTACTTCCATTTTTATCATTGCTGAAATTCCTTCTGGTTAAGGAGGGATACATTCAGCCTCCAACCACTGGACCGGGTTCAAGGGACAATCATCAGATCCAGCCGGACTGGGGCATGGTCATGAAATGGTAATAGGGTCAATAGTGCAGTGCTCCACCGCATGCGCCCATTCCGACAATACCAGGAATAGATCAATACACAAGTACACCTGGTGTGGGTGTGGCCAGAATGTGCAGTCCCTTGCTCTGGGGTGCAAAAGGTGCCATATCTCCATCAGCCCCAACTCCAGCACCAGCCTCTTGACACACTGACCCACCCTGGTTGATCCGGTCATGTCACCTCTGGATTTGTCCATCTGGGGCTTAATAACCCCGTTTAAATCCCCACCAATTAAATAGAGGGCCCCCTGAGTCAGGGGCACACTACAGGAGAATCTTTTTGAGAAAGTCGACATTCTCCCTCTCTATATTGGGGGCATAAATGTTGAGGATGGTACATGGGACCAAGCCACATGTACCCTTGATGCAGATGAAACATCCCTCTGGATCCACTCATATCTGAGTCACTTCACAGGGGCATGTTTTGTGTATCAGGACTGCTACCCCTTGTTTATGTGGATGGGCTGTGTAGGAGGCTGCATAGACCTGGCCCACCCAGGACCATTTCAATTTAGCATGCTCTTTTTCTGTTAAGTGCATCTCCTGTAGGATAGCAACCATAGGCCCCTTACAAGTGAGTTCCTGCAATATTTGAGTCCTCTTAACTGGACTGTTAAGGCCTTTAACATTGTAAGTTACTACCCTATCCACCATAATACTCTCTAACGCACTCCCCGTCCCACACCCTAGCCAGACAGACAGCCCTCAAACCACACCCTAAACTGTGGGTGTGAAGACTGGTAAACCTTTATGAATTCACACTAATAAATAGAGCAACTGTGTCCTTAAATTGAAGGACTTCAAGGAATGAAATATGGAGCTCTGTCCCTTGATGGGTTGTGATTCCCAACAGAGCCTCGCCCACGTGTATGGCACTCCACAGCGCTGAACACTTCATAACCCATGAGTCACACTCCCTTCTTAACATTATTGTGACTCTGTTTACTTGAGCCTTCTACCCATCGAGTCTCTTCCCCCCCCAACAAAGAGGAGGTCCCCCGGGGACGATGTCCATCCAATAGACAGTAGCGTCATAGCATGATATCTGGGGCACCTCAGAAGGTCATTTATTTATTACTTATCCTTGAGCCTGGTGGTGAAGAACCCCCCTCCTGAACAGGCGGGAGCTGTCTGGCATCATCATGAACTCCCACCCCCTTATCATTCCCCATATGGGGAGGAAGCCCGCACCATGGTCTGCTGTCTAACTCTTCTTGGTTAGAATTATACTGTTCTTCCCCAACAGGCCTCTGAGTTGGTGCCCAACCCAATGAGGGTGTCACTGCCATGACATTGCTTACCCTCCCCCCGCCCCCCAACACCATACCTTAGCAACATTCAATTAGTCTTCCCAGAATAACAGAGCAATGCATACCAGTATTTATGGGACCCAAGTTACAACCCCTCTCCACCCTTCACAGAACCCCAGGAAACCCTGTGGATCTTCCCTTTGTTGGTTTCGATACATTGTCGCCCATGCTCTGATCTGATCTCAGCACCCCTGAACCATACCCACACATCCCACCTCCACCCTCAGGCCCCGCGTAACCTGTTTATCTTACAGTAAGAGAAGATTAACCACTGCCCATCTAACCCTGCTGCAGGACATCTCAGGGGCAAAAAGGGGGGCCACTTTATAAACTATCGGGGAATGACTCCCCCCCCCCCCAACTCATCTCAGGTAATCCAACATGCTGAGCTCGATTCAGGTAGGAAATGGTCATTAAGCCCATGACAATCAATGCTTCACTATTATCAGTTTCAACATGCAGCAGGTGAAGTAATCATTGCAGTTAGTTCATAGCCAGTTCCCCATCCAGAGGTTTCCTACACTCTGCTAATGTCTCCATGTTGCCAATCCCTCTGATCCCCCCCCCCACCCAGAATGACAAGGCACCAGCCCAGCTCAGCCAAAACTCACATTGGGGCCACCCGAGGATGTGGGGAGCAGACTGCATGATATCCAAGGAATCTGGTAGCTCCCAGTCTCCGCCTGGCAACCTACTTAACTTAGCCCAAGGTGGGCTGGTACAATTTCCCCAATCCCCATACATGGTGCTTCTTCCTTATGATCATGGTCTCAGTAAGAGAAACCAGATGGACGGAATGCAGCAGTGTCACTCACCCTATCCCTTCCTGCCCTCCCCTCCAGGTGGCTGCCATTTTAGCCCATGCATCTCAGGCCCTCCAGCTATACCCTCTTTCACAAAAATTAACCCCCTCTTCTCCCCTATCCCTGGGAGGAGGGAGCGAGTACCATGGCAAACCAGTATGTAAGCACTCCCCCAAGACTCTCTTATTAAAAAAAATCTTGTGTACTAACCACACTGCCATGTCAGCGACTCTTCCACTTCCTCAATGCAACTGCGGGTTCTGAGGTCAGTATCCAGCCGAAGTCATGACAGCACCGAGCACCTGCAGGGGGTAAACACAAGGCCTCAGTCCAGCTCCACTGCTATGCTGATGTTTTGTGCCCCCGGTCTGTACCATTACCCCTTCCCCCCAAAATTAGTTCTCATTCATGCTGCCCCCCTTATCAACCCTGTAACTGTTTTAATCCTCTAGTCACCCCGCCTTTGCCAACAAGACCCTCCAACCAGCTAATAAATCAACCCCTCCATCCCATATTTTAATCACACAACCCTCCAACAGAGCTTAAAGAAAGTCTTATTTAGCAAAGGAAATGCAAGTGGAGGAAAAATAAAGTCTTAATTCTTCTTCTGGTTGCTGCTTGTCATCCCAGAGGCATCGACTCTTGTGGTTCCAGTAGCGTCCTTGTTCTTCTTCAGCTCCAGTAATCTGCGGCCTGGATTCTCTTTGGTCATCTGGGATGCCTGTTGCTTTCCCTGCTTTTGGCTTGCCTGCTGCCATGGT
Organism: Neoceratodus forsteri; assembly: GCA_016271365.2. NCBI lineage: Eukaryota > Metazoa > Chordata > Ceratodontiformes > Ceratodontidae > Neoceratodus > Neoceratodus forsteri. The sequence goes on along the minus strand of CM057456.1, from coordinate 1,414,302,788 downwards.
TCTGTTTCCTTTTTACTTTCTTTTTCTCCGCCTTCCCACGCCAGAGCTCCGTATCATCGGGAGACACCTGGTTCTGCCCTGCTACTCTGCCTTATCTTGAATCCCTGGAGGTTCCTCCATGGAGCCATGGTTGTATCCCCCAGATGGGTACAGGGTGGGGCCCTTACACCCCAATATCTCTAGGTTTTGTTGGGTTCTCCGGTGGTCAGGCAGGCAGGAGCTATCAGGGCCAGTATGGGTGCTCCGTCTTCTCATCGCTGCAGCAGTGTTTTTCCCAATTCCTTTTTCTGCATGGTGTTAGCCCTAATGTCAAGGTGCTAGGCACTGAAGTCCACCACACAGCTCCCCGCTGACCCCCCCCCACTACCAGCAGGACTTGCTATACCTCAGGCCTCCACCCGGGGTCAGACAAGCTTCGGGCCTTTATCCCCTCCCTCCCCCCAGAGAAGATGAGCAGTCCCTGGGATGCCAGCGTTGCAATTGGAAATCCAACCGCTGCACCAACAGGCCGGCTCATGGTTCCCTTTCTGTAATGCCTGGAAGAGCAGACTCCAGTGAAGAGGTGAGATCTGAGGGGACGCTGAGTTGCTGCAAAAGTGGCCTTGCCTCTGCCAGTGTCCTGAAAAACTTTGGCCCTCCCGAAATGTGGATTTTGAATTGTGCCAGGGCCAGAAGCTGCATCTTTATATTCTTTCTTGTTAAGTGCCTCCAGATCACTAGGAGAGTCTTACATTTCAGCAAGGTTAATGAGGTAAAACTGTGTTTGAAACTGATCTTGGTGTCCCCGAAGGGAATCTCCTTTTTTCCCCAGGCAGTATATAGTACTTTTGTTGTGACTTGATAATCTAGGAGCAGCATAACGATAGACCTTGGCCATGCCTTGGGGTCAGTGGGCTGGGGTGCTAGGGTTCAGGGTGCCCACTCTGTCTGCATGGGCATCTCTTTAGGCCAGTCCAGGAGTACACACAGAAATTATTCCATAAATTGTTCCATGCTTATTGATTCAGTCCCGTCAGCAAGACCGTGAATCCTGATATTGTTACGATGGGAGCAGAGCTCTAGGTTGTCGTCCTTTTCGGTGAGCTGCTTCTCCCATCAGTGTAAATAGATGAATGCGGCCCTGTGCTGGTTCACAGCCTCCACCGTGGTGGTGAGACCCTACTCTAGGTCTCCTGTATTGCTGCAGATCTTGTAGGTGTTGGCTGGTCTCTGCCAGCCTGGCCTCTGTGCACTCTGTAGTGGCACTGATTTTTTGTAGCTGCATGAAGAGGGTCTTGGAAATAATGTTGAATGGACCCTCCACCACCTCCTCTTCGCTCAGGCTACTGGTTGAGTCAGACCTTTCAGATTGCGAATAGCTGGAGCCACGGCCCCTGTCATTTGGTGCCATTTTTTCTGTGGCGGTTTTCATGTCATTTTTTGCCTCTTTAGCTTTCCATTTGGACACCATCGTCGCGCCGAACAATGCCCCATCACTTGCCGCAGGTAATCGCTAACTGTCTAATGGCTTCACTGCATGAAAAACTGGACCTCTATAAGATTTCTGTCCCCAGGGGTTAGGAGCCAAGCTGACTCATGTATTCATCGAATGAAGGCAGAACCGGAAGTATCTGTGGTGGGTTTTAAACATGCATGGGACAGAAACAAAGGAATAATAGAAGTAGGAAGAAAAAGCTAAGCCAATGACCAATAAGGGTCACTGGTCACTTTGTGAGCTAGCGTAAATAGGCAGGCTGGGTGGGCCTTACGATCCTTATCTGCTTTTCAACTTCTGTGTTTCTATGGATGGGCCTGGCAGTCCTTATCTGCCAGCAGAATCTATGAATCTTCACAGGCCTTAGTTGCCAACTAAGATAGATGTCACATACCTTTCCAATAAGTTTTCTCCACTCCTGGCAGAAAAAAGGTAACATTTAGTCAGGCGCAGCTCAGCCCATCCAGCACACTGCACACAGCATAATTTGCTTAGACTGCTACAAGCACTATCTTGGGCTTACTGGTTAACTGGAATTCACCTCACATTCCCTGCTCACTAAGCTACCCTGCTGGCTCCGGTTTCTTCCTCCTCGTGCTCTGCATCGTTCAGTATGCTCTACACATCTGATAGCGTGGATGTCTGCAGCACAGGTTACTTTCCAACTGGCTAAAAAAAATGCCACTTAAGGGCACAGTAGAAGGGGCATCCAACCAGCCCCCCCAGTCAGTCGACCAAAGGAAAACTCAGTAATTTAAACACAGCCCAGACTAGCAAACTGATAAGCAAATGCAGCTAATGAAGTCCAACACTGATTCACATTTGCCATTTTTTGGGTCACAAATTACGATGTGACTCAATTTTTTTAATGCCTTGGGACACTGGTCTTGATGGGCAGGGAGTAGATAGGATATCACCAGCTTGGACCAGCTGGAGATGATCTGATAGGTAGGAGCATAACCACTTGATTGCCAGGTCAGATAAACCCAAAGCACGTAACTTATCTAAGAAGAAGGGATGGTTCACTGTTTTAAATGCATTTGCAAGATCTATGAAAATGGCCACAGTGAACAGGCTCTGGTCCATGCCTTTCAGCACAAAGTCTGTAATCCAGAGGAGGAAGGAGACAGTAGAGTGGTTCTTGCAGAACCCAGACTATAAAAGGGGAGGAAAGAAGAGGAGTTAAGGTAGGTGGATAACAGGGAAAGAACAAGTTTTTCCTACACTTTATGCAGAGCAGGAAGGTGCAAGATGAGCCAGTAGTTACCTGGGGAAGAAAGGTCACCCCCTTTGAAGACAGGGAGTACTTTAGCCTAGTTCAAGGACTGGAGGACAGATCCAAGTTGGAAAGAGAGATTGAAAAAGGAGCAAGCAGGTAGTGATGGCTGACACAGAGTGATGGAGAAGAACAGTATTCAGACTATCAGAGCTGCGCCCCTTAACTGAATTAAGAGAAAGTAAGGCAGCAAGAGTAGTCTATGTGGAGACTGAGAAGAAGGAAAAAGATGCTGGGACTGAAGGTGAGGAGATGAAGGGCATCTGGAGATAGACATGGCAGGCAGAATTGGGAGAAGGGAGGGGAGGAGGAAGAAAAAGAGAAAGGACACAGAAAGTGAAGAACTTGTTAAAAGTGTCAGCAACCTCAGTTCAATTATTTTTACTTTTTCTCTCCGGTCGCAGCTCGTGGGAACTCTCTCAGGCAACCTTATCCTTGTGCCTGCTTGCCTGAGGTTCTCTATGGTCTGTGCCTTCTCTCTCCCCCCCCCCCTGCAGCCAACACCCTCAGTTTGACTCACCCAGGGAGGGTAGCCCAACTCCTTCCTTGGGCTCTCTTGATAGGCAGACTCCAGCTTGCAGGTGGGGCCTGGGTGAGGAGTAGTGAGGCCAGCTGAGATGAACCCCGCGCTAGGCATGGAGGATAGGTGCTGTCGCCTTTCGCAGTGAGCCAGGTTTTTCCTTTGTTCTTAGCTCTCTACACCCCCCACGTGTACACCCGTGCTTGGCGATGGCAACTCCTGCTAAAGGTTGGCATACTATTACGCAGCCTGCACTCTGCAGTGCTCCCCATCTCCACCAGGGGCCGCTGAAGCACCAGCTCCCCAATGCCCTCCCCCAGGATAGGAGAGAGCCCTGTGGGTGCTCAATCCAATCCCTCCCCTGCCGACCCCCAGCAATCGAGCTTGCTCCCAAACTCTGGTCGCCGGCGTGGCACGAGATGTGGCATCCAGCACCTCAACCCTCAACACTACTGGGCCAGGTACCTCAGGTCAATTATAAAACAAGGATTGACTACGCCCTGGTAATATAGACATCATAAGGGACTTAGTGGGTCTATCCTTTGTGTAGATGGCCATATACTCTTTTTTTGTAGCAGTTAATGAAATCTTTAATGCATCCCTCAGCACCATTGCTGCACTTTTCACTGCATTTGGCAAAACTGAAACAGGGCATACAAGCTTCAAATTGCAATGAATACAGAACAAGTTTATTTACAGTTGTGCAGACATGTCTCTGATTTGACCACTCATACCATGGTATACAGTCAACTTACAGATGATATTCTGGGTATCCTTTCTCCAGATAGAAGTAAAATATAGAATACATGGTGGGTATGTAATTTACTTTATCACTCGAGTGTGGATACTACATAAACCCCAAGGGTGAAGCCCTAGGGGTTTATAAAAGCATCCCACACAGAGGGTGTGTTTAAAATTCTGGTTACACTCACCCACCCATGTTTTATTTTATTTAGTTACTGGTCATCATTTTTCATGTTTCAAACTCTGTTGATTCCCCTGCCTCTGACAGAAAAGTTTTAAATAACCTTATATCACTTGTTGTTTTCCTTATAGTGTTCTTGTTTTCTTGCTGTGTTAGAACTCTTCCCACTTTCACAAATCTGACAGGTCTAACCACGATGCAATTTTTTTTCCTTTTTGTCAGGATGGCATTGAACCCCTCCCCCCTTCAGGGGCTTACCTGCTTGCCCCTTGGGACTGCCCCAGTCTTCTGTTTCCCCCGTTGTGGTCCACCACCTGGCTGGAGTCCCTTGGTCCCTGTTTGCCTCCTTAAGCCTCCATCCAGACCCTTCATTAGTTTTTTAGCTTGCCCATGGAATTGGGGCCATAGGAGCTAAACTGTGGGGCCACCACACTGCCTGCAATTTCAAATGAGTAGCGGTGGCCCACACATGCACAGCAGCACAAATTCATTTCTGTACCACTGTAGCGGTAAAACAGAAGCTGCTTGGTTGGTCCCAGTCCTGAAATTAAGTTGATCGGGGACCAGAGACCAAGAGGAGATGGGAGAGGAGCAGCTTAGCCTTCTAAATAAACAGTGCCTATCAGCGTTGCAAGATTGGGGGCCAGAATGAATATTCATGAGGGATATGAATGAGGAGCCTGCCTGCTGCCTGGGGGCAGTGAATTTCTGTCACAGCGACAGGCAGGGGGCTGGGTAAAAATGTAACATGCAGCAGTAATATTATGGGGCACAGGGACGGCTACCATTCTGTGGGGGAATTTATTAAATAAAAATGTATAATAAGGCTGCAGGAGGACTGCAAAATTAGGATTATAGTGGGACTGTATGCAAACTGTTTCGTTGGGTTATTAATTTAATCAAGATGAATGTTCTTCCTCATTTGTTTTACCCTATCTACCTGCTCAATCAGTGGTTACCTCTGACTTGGTTTAAAGAAGTGCATTCATGTATTACAGAGTTCATCTGGTTGGGTAAGGTCCAGAGGAGAGCATATCTTAAATTGGCAGCCCCTAAGTGCTTGGGAGGCCTGAGGCTACCACATTTTGGGCTCTATTACTGGGCTAACCAGGCAAGCAAGTCTCTTACATGGCTTACAACAGATGTGGAACTAGAGACCCTCCCCTAAGTTCCAAGCTGGCTCCAAATTGAAAAAGACATGATAGAAACCAATGGAATTTCCCCGGCAACCCTTTTCCATTCCAAATTGAGAGACCTCCCACTTGCCATACGCCAGACCGTAGTTGGGACTTCTGTGAGGATTCACTCCCAACTATGCTCTCTACTAAAATATAAGCACTGTCAGGATCTGAAACAGCCCCTAACTAGGAACCCCAATTTTAAAATTGACGGGCAAATGCTCCCTCCCACCTGGATCCCGCAACTAGCCACTGTCTCAGCGATCGAGCTACTAGGGGACAATGCTGTTTGGCTACCAGTAACAGAAATTATGACTACATTCAATATCAACCAAAAACTAGTATTTAAAGTGTTCCAACTTAGACACATGTTGGTCCAGTTTTTCAACCAGCCAATTGCATCTCCACAATCCGGGGAACATATAACGACTCTCCATCCTCTTGCCTCTGCTCCACATGCTGTCTCCAATATATATGCCAACTTATATGGCAAGATGTATCCGAAAGTAGATTGTATCCCAAGGTACTGGTCCTCTCTTTTCCCGCAGACACTGCCTCACTGGCAGAGGATCTGGCTGGATGGCCACCAATATGTCACCCAGGACAGATTACAGCTCATGCAACTCCAGATTCTTCATGATATGTATCTGACACCATATAAACTATATATAATGTGTAAGACAGACACATCTTTGTGTATCTGGTACAAAGAGGATGTTGGCACTCTTCAGCACATATTCTGGGAGTGTAATAAAGTAGCACCATTATGGAAACTCATCTAGAATAAAGTTGACCCCTTGTTGGGCCTCCAAGATCCTTTCACCCCTGAAATTTGTCAAGTGGGTGACTTTGGTGGCATTCCAGTTAAGATACTCAGATACCACTTGGCTATGATTACACTCTCAATAAAGAAGTTGGTCCTTTGTCATTGGATAGACGAAGAACCCATTTCTTATCTAGAATGGGTCCAAGAGTTACTTTTCAACCTAAGTACAGAGAAGATGGTAGCCAGCCTCTATAATTGCACCTAAAAATATAAACAAGTCTAGGAGAAACCCCAGGTTTTATACTCCTTATAAAGCCCATTATACTGCTCATAACATCACAAGAGCTACTTGTGCCCTAAGGAGAATCTCTGGTGCCACGGGGGAAGGAGGTGGGGGAAATGGGAGAGTTGGAAGGGAAGGGAGTGTGGGCGGAGGGGATATGTATATCTTGCCATTGTATGTTTGATTGTACGAACTGTATTTGTAAAATCAATACAATTTGAATTTAAAAAAAAAACTGTTTTGGTTGGTAGCCATATTTGCAACCTTGTGACCACAGTACAGCCAGTCAGATGGCCAGGATTCTTCAAAGGACTGTTGGAACTGTTTGCTGGATTTATGGGGGAAAAGCTAGGGAAATACTTGCTGACCTTTTGAAGGACCAATCAGGTGTCGAGGGAGCCTGATGCATATTAGTTTCTGGAATGGACAGTTGTTTCTGCCAATCAGGAGCTGCAGAGAGCTCCCAAAACTCAGGGGACTTTGGTACTGGGTTAAGTTCAGCGGAATCCCCTCCAGAGGGAGGGGGGCTCCAGCTCCTTTGCAGAAGAATGGGGCTGCAAAGCTTGGGAAAGGCCTGCCTGGAGGTTGCCAGTCACTTGTCCCCCCAGGTCCTGTGGGTTGTCTTTCCCCATTCAGGACAAAGAAGTTTGGTCAAGAAATACAGTTTTCAGTTTCAGCAATGGGAGTCTCCCTTACACACGGAGGCTCACCAATGTGGCTGAGGTTGCTCTTCAGGGAAGAAGTGCAACACTAACCTGTAGGAGGAATCTACATCTGAACAGTGAGAAGCATGGTTAAAAGGTTCAAGGAAGGAAAAAGGTTCTGTCTGTACCCTGGTTGGACTTAACATCACGAGGAAAGGGGAAAGACATTGGTTAAAGGAAATGGCAATGGACGGTTTGGTTTCAGAAAATGGTTCTGGTCTGAGGAAAATGGAAAAGGTTTATGGAAACTTGGTAAGGGAGTCTCCCCAATACACGGAGGCTTGGCCAGTAAAACCAGGAAGTCTTAAAGAGGAGAGGAGAGAGAGCCTCTTCTAGTTCGTCAGCACCTACACGGTGAAGAAAAGTGGTTTCCAGTGTCTGAGTTAAGGAACTGGTCCAGGAAAGAACGTGTTCAGTCAGTGTCAAGTTCAGAGTCCTCGGAGGGGCCCTGTTGAGTGTACCAAAGTCTCACTGAGACGCGCTCAGTGAGAATCCAAAGACTGTGATCTGATTTGAAAGGGTCATGGCTGCCATGCTAGCAGTGTGGCTCAAAGGTCTTTCAGTAGCAGGATGTGACTAAAATTCAAGAGTTTAAAATCTGCTCATCTACATACCGGAGCCAGGTAGGGAATCAGCCAACCCCTATCAAGTGGGGCCGACTGGGCCACAGGGAGCCATGGATGCATGCCTGGGTGCTAGGGCACCCTGGATCCATTGAGGGAGCCAGACCATGGGGTCGCTCCTAGGTCTGGGTTCATTTGTGGCCTGGAAAGCCTTACATCCATGTTCTGCAACTGGCCTGGAAGCAGGCTGAAGGAGACAAGCTGCTAGACCTTCAAGCAAGTTGGACTGTTCAAGCTGCAGAGTGCCCACTCAGCATCTCAAAGTGGCTCAAAGATCCAGATTTCTGCTGTTTCATCTACCCCAGGTCTACAGTTCCAAGGCCACCTGAGACTCTCTGCAGAACTGTGAGTAAAGGCATGGATTGCACTACACATGGGGGCTGTATATTGTGCCCAGTGGCATAGTTAAACCCCAAAGTTGCAAAATTGTGCAGAAAGGTAAAATGTGATTCACGTAAGTGTGCCAACACTGGCCAACCAGCTGCTCCACAGGCCTGCAAGGTAGGTAGTACTGGAACCCAGGGACAGATTCTGGGGCATCATCTGAACAGGAGAACTGGTACCAGTTGGGGGTTGTGTAATGGTTAACATCTGCAGTTAGTCAGAAATGTAATTCTAGTGCCATCTAAAGATTGGTGGGTGGATTAAATGAAAAAGGTATGTGAACTGAAAAGAATGCAAATGTGTGTTACTATGCTGATTTATGGGAGGGCTTTAAGCCCGTGGTTCAATGGGCGGAACAACAACATCACTCCCCTATCGACCTTAAAAGGTCACAACATCCTGGGCCTCGCCAGGATTCTTTTTCGTTGCAGCCGGAGGCCTAATCGGCTGTTCTCTTGCTGCTCTCCCACTACCTTGCTTTTCTATCCCTTTACCTCTGTATTTTCATTGTTTGCCCCCCCTGCCTCTCCTGTTTGGCTGTCCTGGGGCCACTCCTCCCATTGCTCGCTCTGCATGGGGCATGCCCCCCCCCCGCGCCACCTGGGATGCATCCGTCTATTCTCCCATTCCCGTCTGCTCTACATCGCATCTGCCTCCACTTCTGGTGCCCATTCCCATAGTTTTTCCCTCTCAGCTTTTTTGCCAGTCTGCTATTAGAAGCTGCTGCTCCGTTCATCCTCTCACTTCCAGGTTCCCATGCTCGTGCATCCCGGCTTCATCCTCTTCTCTGCTCTCCCCTCAGCTTCTTGCCCATGCTGACCTCCTCCTCCTCCTCCTTCCCTTTCGACCTCCTGCTTGCTTCCTTTCCCCACTAGCTGCTGCCCTCCTATGGTCACTTGCATTTCTTACCTCAGCTGGAGTCCATTACTCTCTTGGTATCTATTCCACTTCCACAGCCATCATTCCTACTACCTAACTCGAATAGTTGGCAGTCTGCTTTATTTTCTAGATATGCACCACATTTTGGCTACCATTCGGCACTTTAAGGAGTTGTTGTGGGACGGGCAGTGGCTTCGTGTCGCCCATGACCTTCCCTATTCTATCTGGGACTGGAGAGCTGCTCTGCACCCCAATGGTTTCTAATTTCCTTGCTGCATGTGTGTGATTCAGAGTACACTATCCTGACTCTCTTCCGGTGTTCCTTGATGGAAGTACAGCCGGTTTTCGAGACACTGGACATGGCTATGGCTGATTTAAATGGATGTTTCCCGACTTGTTCAACTGAGCCTCAGGCTGGTTTCCGACTTCTTCTGACACGACTATCTCCTGGCTAGGGGATTAATCATTTTATTTCTACTATGGCCGGTGCTCTGGTCCTAGCCTGGGTGTCTAATGGATGTTCATTCAGCTTCTTCGCTCTGCACCTGCTGGGGTACTACTTTCACCTGCTTGACTGCTGGAGGGCTGGTGGTGTCCTATAAACGGGTACTCTCTCAGTCTTTTACATTGCTGGGGAGAGTCCTGTAATGTGTGAGACTGTCGGGGGTAATCTGTGGCTTTTGTCCTGGCCTGCCAGTTCAGCCTTGGCAGTGCGCCAAGGGTTTGCTTTCTTCAACTGTGGACATTCCGCATGTTCTATAGTAGATCCCAACATGATGTGGCATGGACTGGTCCAATGTGTACTTGCACTGCTTTGCGGTCTCCTTCACCCGCTGGATCTTGCACATAAAAAAAAAAAAAAAAATGTTTTAATTGCCTAATTCTATAAATAAAAAATCCCTTCCTTTTCCAGATGGTCCCTGGTGCTGCTCCTGTACATTCTTGACCCTCACTACTGTTTCTGTCTCCCCGCCCCTCCTGTGCTGCTGTCTGGTATTCCACCACTCTTTCAGTGACTCAGCTAGGCCTCCATTCTGCATTTCATTGAATGGCTTCGTCCCCACTTCACAGTGCCTCGTCCTGTGCCTTGATCCCCTGCCCCCCATGCTCTCCTGCACTTCTCCATTTAATGGGTCGGAGTGGGCTACTGAACTTCAATTTAAGTCTCCCAGGTGCCAATTCTGCACCATCTCAGGTGCATTCAACATGGCAGTTGTGGGACTCCAACCCTGGTCTGCTACTTGTGCCCAGCTCATTCGCCATTCATTGCTCTTGCCTCTAGGATACACTGCCCGCTATGCTAGCTCCCCTGACTATTGCTTTGTTCTTTGGTGTCCTTGCTTTCTTACCTTTTAGGAATATGCGGTGCTGCTGTGGATTTTATCTCTCTTGCTTGTCTCCAGTAGTAGCTGTTTTCCAGTGCTGTCATGCAGTATGCCTCTTCTCGCACCCTGTGCCCGTCGATGTCACCATTCTTCTGCTCCGCTTCATTGACCCATGACCCTCTTGCCTCATGTCTCCCTACCGTATCTTTCTTCCTTGCTTTCAAGCATCTAGTCCCAGACACAGGTGTCATTATTCCCATGCCTTATGTCCTACTGGCCATCGGGGTTCACCTCCTCCAACTTACCTACCATGGTTCTCATCTTGCTCTGGCCATCCGGGATTCACTCCCTTTTGTGGCCTGCATTCAATATTTCTTTTAGGCCTTCCTATCATGGCTCCTATTCCACCTCATCTCCGTGCTACCTTGAATCAACTCCATCTCCAGTCAAGGACATGCTGGTCCACGATACCTCGACTCAACCTGCTCCTCTATTTCAGTTGCTCATTCAGTATGCCTTGGCCATCTCCATCAGACCATACTACCGTCATGCAAGTTCCTTTTCCAGTTCATTCCTGTTTTTCTCCTCTTCCAGTTTTGTTCCGGCCTTCCATGATTCACTCCACTCGAGGCCTGCTGTGGATATTTCATTTCCTTGTCTACTCCTCTACCACATGCTGCACCCCTCTAGATGTATCCTCTTATGGCAGCAGGTGTGCCTGTGATTTTTGATGCCTCCCCATACTGAGATCTACATCTGTTTTATTTCAAACCGGGTAGGATTACTTATGATAACCAGGTTCATGGCAATCAAATCATGGACCTCCTCCAGTGGGGCTATCCACTACCCAGTTTGCCCTGCCCTCCGGAACCCTATGGTTCTCTTGTATAATTATTCCTGCTCCCATCGCTCACTGCAGCTTGGCTGTGTCTAGCTGACTCCATCTTGCCCTGCCCTCCTCATCGCATCTCTCTTCCCTCTTCAACCTCCATTGCTCCCTTTTCATCCCCTTGTTTCCTCATTCACCATGCCTATCTTGCATCTGTCTTGTTCTCGATATTTATTTCGGGCATATGCACTCCTCATCCTGATTCTATCCACCATCAGCCGTCAAGGATTCCTTACATGATCTAGCATGCCTCTTCAGCCTTGGTGTCTGCTCACCGATACCTCGCCTCAACCTGCTCCTCTACTTGGATCATATGCCGCCTAATCCGACTCTCCTTACTGCAGTTCTCATCCTGTCCCGGCTGGGTCCTATGCTACCCCTTTGACCTCCCTCCGTCCTTTGCCCTTTCATTCCTCGCTTCCTGTACCAGCTCCCATGGCTTCACTCCCTCTTTGTACCTCATCCATTTCCTAATTTTACCTTCCTTGTCCTAGCACCTTTTTTTTTTTTAGTCCCAGCCATCTTGGCTTCACTCAGCTCTTGGCTTTGCTCCTCTTTATACATTGTCTACTTTTGCTCCCTCCTCATCATACCTCATCCAGTTTTTCCTCGATAGCTCACCTTGAGTTGCCTCCCTTCTTTTGAGGAGCCTATTTCCTTTTTCTTCCTTCATAGAAGTTCATTCTCAAGTTCTTTCCTGTCTCCTCCTCTTCTAATTCCCTCCTTATCTCTCTCGTCAAGTTCAGCCTTCCAGGATTCAGTCCAGTCATGGCTTCCATCTCCTCATGCCACGAATTATCTATTCATTTGCTCTACTGTTCCTATTCTTGGGCCATCCCTGGCTGACTCCATCCGACCTTCCATTGAACCGGTCCTAAGTGCCACCTCATCCAGCTCACCCTCCTGCCCCCTTGCGGAGCCTTCCTCCTTCCCCTTAGTCTGCTTGCTCCATGTCGTCCTTCATCGCTCCCTTCATCAGAGAACCTTTGACTCCTTAGCATCCCTCAGCTTCATAATGCCTGACCTCGACCTGCTCATCTGCTTCAGTCCCTCTCTCAGTATGCCTTAGCATGGTTTGCTGCCACATCTGAGCTCTTTCCTTGCTCCGGCTGGCCATACCGATCATGGTTCTTATACCGCCTATTCCGACTCACCCCCCTGCAGCTCTCATCCCGTACTGGCTGGGTCCTATGCTACCTATTGACCTCCATACCGTCCTTCATCCTTTCCCACCTCGCTTTACAGTACCTACCCTCATGACGTCAATCCCTCATCGTACCTCATTCATTCCTGTTGCCTTCCTCAGCCTATCGTTTATTCTTGTCCTGACCTTCGTGGATTCTTTCCACTCCTAGCTTCCCTCCTCATCATCTGTCATCTGCATTGTCTCCCCTTGATCACCGTCCTGTGCTTACCTTCTGATTTGCATACCCTCTGGTTCCTGTCATGCCTTCTTGGCCTCAGAGTCTGCCTCCTTTTGAGGAGCATCTTTGTTTGTGTTGCTCCATGGTGCACATTACCTTCATTCCAGTTATTTTCTTGTTCATTCCCTTCTTCTCTTCTTCCCGTTCTGTGCCGGCTCTTCAAGATTCACTCCACTCGTGGCCTACTGTCGATATTTCTTTTTGGGTGTACCTACCATGACTCCTATGCCACCTATCAACCACGGCCATCCTGCTGTATGTATAGAGTTCATAATTCTAGTCATATCGAGTTCATAAATCTAGTCATCATTCACTCAGCATTACCTCAAAGTTTGTCTATTTACATCGCTTACTCTAACATTCCTATCACTGAATTCCACACTACCACATCGACTACAACCTCAGGGTCTAATCGTTCAGGGTCTAATTGTTTACATCACATAATCAAGCATGCCTCTTCAATCTCAGGTCTGCTCACTTGCATTGCTCAATCAAGCGTATTGCTCAATCAAGCCAGTCTGCAGTATTTGTCTCCTCATCAGCACATCTAGAATATCCTTGTGAGCACACCTGGATACCCCTTGCTCCTCTGACTCTTAAATGGATTTACTCCCTCCCATCCTTGCTCCCCTGATCTACTATCTCTCATCGACTACTCGAGCATACCCTCCTTGGGTCCAGTATGGTTCATCTAGTTACATTGTTCCCTCGAGCATTCCATCATTGACTCCGATGCTACTCATCGACCACAACATCAGGATCTAATTGTTCACATCGCATAATCATGCCTTATCAACCTCAATGTCTAATTCCTCTCCTCGCTTGATCGATCGTACTTCTCATCGGATCTTATGCTACCTCATCAACCTGTCTACCTCCTGCGGTGATCATCACCATCAGTATTCATTGTTGCCTCATGATCCTTATTCGATCTGCGCACAGCCTCATGTTCACTCTTTGATCTGTGCTTTCTTTTGGAGATTTTCCCTATTCCATCATCATCCTCCTTACTCGTATCCCTCTAGTTACTGAACCCTTCTTTTTAACGATACACATCCTCAAATCAAACATCGTCAGCCTGGAGGGAAGGTGACCTAGACCTTGGATCTCCAGAGGTTTCCTCCTCTAAGGGGGTTTTTCCTCTCCTCCGTGCCAATAGTCATAATATTAGTTAGAGTTAGTGCTATCTATGGTTTGTTAGGTTCATTGATGCTTTCTTCAGTTAGTTAGTTAGGTTCTGCTGTTGGATGGAGGTGGATGTTGGCCTCGGCTTTCCCCTCTCTCCTTGGGAAGTCAGCCCTTCTCTTCTCAGAATTCATTCATTATCCTCGCCTCTTTGAAGCTCAACATCTGTGGGTATTCTTTTTGGGCTTCTTCCTAACCTACCTTTAGCTGATGCATTCATTTCTGGCACCTGTGGGGGGGGGGGGACCTCCTCTAGGGTTCCTTGCGTCATACCCCTACAGGATGGTATATCCCATGGATAAAGAGACAGAAAGCCACAAACCAAATCAAGTTACACAAGCATCTCATTATCTCATCCAGTTACGTAAGCACATCGAATGGGAGGGCTTTAAGCCTGTGGTTCAATGGGCGGAACAACAACGTCACTCCCCTATTGAGCTTAAAAGGTCACTACATCCTGGGCCTCGCCAGGATTCTTTTTCGTTGCCCACCATCCACCCCTCCTCCTCCAGCAGCTTGTCTCTTTTATCCGTGGGCTTCTTCCTAATCTACCTTTAGAGGACACATTCATTTCTGACACCTGTAGGGGGGGACCCTCCTCTAGGGTTCTTTGCGTTTGTCCCCTACACGGTGGTATATCCCACAGATAAAGAGGCAGAAAGCCACAAACCAAATCAAGTTACACAAGCATCTCATTATCTCATCCAGTTGCATAAGCACATTGAACTAAAGTAAATCTAAATTGTTTGTTTAACCTCTACTCCAGCCACCTATTCCTAACCTTCCCCTTGTAAATAAGTGTGGTTTAACTGTTTTGGAAAATTCTGCCTTGAGAGTGAGCATATTATTAGCACAAGTCTTTAATTCAAAGTGTTGAAATTGGGGATTTTGGTTTATGGTATCCATGTGTGGGGTGACTGTGTGGGGATGTGGGTTGGTACAGCATCCGAGGGGGCTGTACTGTTAAATATCATACCCACTTAAAATGTACTTTAGGTGAAAGCACCACGCATTTATTTTCTATCTTGGGAAAGAACCCACATGACAGCAAAATAGGAACCCAGGCCCCTCAACCTCGGTCAGACCTGCAAGGCGGGGTAGTAGCCCTCATAAGAACATAAGAATTTGCCAGCCGGAGATCATGTGATCTATCTAGTCTGCCCAGATTTTCTACCCCCACTATCAATTTGTCTTGCTAAGGTGACTATACTGTCTGTCCCATGCCTGTTTGAATTCACTGACCATCTTGGCTGCCACTACCTCTGGTGGCAGGCTGATCCAAGGGTCCACCACCCTCTCCATGAAAAAGTACTTCCTAACATTTGTTTTGAATTTACCTTCCTCCAGGCGCATGTTGTGTCCTCTAGTACGTGCAACCCTGTTTCCCAGAAGAGGCTCCTGGTTTGTACTGTGTTTATTTATTTATTGATTTATTGAATCTTGTTGACCCGGTAGATCCACTAAGACTAGAAGTCCCTTTTTCAAGGGTGACCGGGGGGGGGGGATATAGATGGTAACCAATTAAAATTGAACTAGATAAAGCTGTTGGTGGTATTTTTAACGATTGGGGGAAATCTGGCCAGGACACTGGGGAAATTCCCCTACTCATCTGATGGGGGCACTGTGCTGAGTCCTGGAGGATTCAGTGATGCAGGAATCAACATTGGAGCAGGACACTCGAGACCCGCAAGGTCCACGGGAGGATCAAAGTGAGAAACCAGATGTTATGGACACTAATACAATGATTGTTTCTGATAATGCTACAGTCACGGATGTTCTGATAGAGAATGTGGAGACCGCTGAAATAAATCTAGACGCAAAAGCAGATGAATTAAAAAAACAAACAGAAGCTGCTCAATGAGAATTTCAAACTACCCAAAAACAGCTAGAAGAAGAAAAAAAACAAAAGCACTTACAAAGCTCTTCTCTGAACAATCCAGGGAAAAGGTCTATGCACCCTACGATATTCTGTTTTGGCGCTGCACCTAACTCCTTGGATGGCATCACAGGACACCATACACAACCCAGAGACAATGCCTAATCATTGGAATGGAACCCAGCTTCTGCTCTCCAAGTGGCAGGTTGGACATTGATGTCCCAAGGTGTCTGGACACCCAACCCTGACATCCTTCTGCCAGGGTCCCCTGAATGGAGATCACAATATCCGAATGCAGAATTGGCAGTGACTGACAAGTCAGAACAACAGACAGCTTCTGTGACAGAGCGGGACCAACAACGGAACACTCACAAGAATACAGGTATGACGAAAACCAATGATCAAGATATCTCTGACGATGTTTTCTATGAGGCTGCGTATGTAATTTCTGTTCAGACTGAAAGAATGGCTCCTGAAATAATGCATGACCAACAAAGTGCTAACTCTGACATCATGGTTCTAGAAACCACTACTGAGGAAGTTAGAAATAATTTCTGTGATGCTGACAATGATAATAGACAGCAAACAACCACCTATGCCAGTTTACTACGTAAACCTGTAGAAAATGCTAAACATCGTTATGTGGTTCGATTAAGGTATATGGGGGCCTGGCCACCTCCCCAGACAGATTTTTTGTGGGCAAAGATTTTATCAATAATAAAATGGGCTTCTCCCCATCTGAAGTCTATGCCCTTAGCCGTGCTACAGGTGAACAAACCTTCGATATTAGCTTTAGGATTGAAAATCTCCTGAACAGGTTCTGGGCCCTCCACAGCCAACAAAAACAAGACCCTGAATGTCAAAGCTTTCAAGCAATACCGCTTACTAAACCGACGATATCAGTGGTTACCATACTCTTTCGCAATGAAGAAGTAAATATTGCCAACATATCTTACTGGCTAGAGAAACGCTGTGACATACAGGGAATGCCAGAACCTATAATTGACCAGGAAGGTTTCTAGACAGGAGGGTGGAAATTTCAGGTCAAACTGTGGCACAATGAATCAGGCATTCAACATCGCCCCAATTGTTTCTTTTTGGGGAGAGATAAAGGTATTCTTTTTTATCCTGGACAGACCAAATCATGCTTCCAATGTGGTTCAATCAGGCACATCAGTATTAACTGCGAAAAGATTAAATACTCAGTTTGTGGGGAGCTGGGCCATGCAGGATATCACTATAGAGCATCTCCCAGATGTAATATTTGTGATGCTGAGGATCACTTATTCACTACATGCCCCTGAGCAACCCATAACACTACCAGCGCTGACTATGCTGACCAGGACTTTTATATTAATAGAGCAGCCAGACCACAACACCAACCTCCTCCCCCAAGACCACACACCACTACTACTGACTGACCATCACCTGGCCAGGAGAACAGCAGGAGGGCAAATAATACAACAGAACAAACCTCCCAACCTAGTGAACCTGACATTATTCACAAGGCCACAAGCCCGGAGGCCTCTACTAGCTCACCTGCTCAGATGCCTCCTCCCCCCTTCTCCCCTCCTGATATGGAGACAGAGAGATTTCAAGTGGTATAGAAAGGAAGAAAAACAACCTCTCCACCCATAGTAGCCACTGCAGATGAACTGCGTCTTCAGAACAGTTGCACAGAATTACAGTGTGGGACACATAGAAATGGAGGAAGACTCTGGCTCCGACTCTGTCTCCTCCAGAGCATCCTCCCAAAGCGAAATATCATCAGATGCAGAAGAGGCTCAGAATGAAAAATCAACACAAAAACAACCAAGAAAGAAATGGGGGACTAGATCAAAAAAGAAGACCTGACACCAGCCAAACAGATGGAACTTTATCACCTGACAGTAGCATCCCTTAATGCTAATAGCAAGTCACACAGGAAAAGGGGTGCTACCTTTGCTTATTTTGAGGAACACTATTTTGATTTGATGTTGTTTCAAGATATTAGGTTGCATTCAGATGTAGAATGTCAAACGGCAACACAAGATTGGTTTGGGGGTAGAAGTCTCTGGTCTATGGGAGAGGATATGTGTTGTGGTTTGGGTATCGGGATCAACAAAGAGAAAATTTTTATTCATAATGTTACAGATATTTTTCCAGGGCATGCCATGATACTGGATATAATGTATTTAGAGAATGAATTTAGCATCATTAACATCTATGCTTCCCAATCTAAGCATGAGAGGGTAGAACTTTTCAAACTTATCCAACCGTATCTCTTTACGTCCAAACAAACAATATGGGCTGGAGATTTTAATTGCGGGGAGTCTTAGAACAGAAACAGGGTGCAAAACGACTAAAATATTTTGTGACACTGTCTGCCTTAACAAAAGTTTACTTCAAACAGGTTTAGTGGATGGCTTTTTTCAGCACCAAACAAAGCCCACTCATACGTACCATAGGGGGAAGCTGTCTTCCAGGATAGATTTCTTTAGCTATCCCCATCTCTACCCATACAGTCAGTTCAGTCATGGCCTATGACCACTTCAGATCATGATCTTCTAGGGGTTAAAAAGTGAAAATTTTAAAGAATCAGCATCAGGTAAAGGATATCGGAAACTAAACAACACACTGCTCACGAACCCTTTGATACAGGAGGGTTTACAGAACATCCTTTTAGCTAGGAAATGAGCTGAATTTCTATATGACTCACCGATGTTATGGTGGTTAGAAGGGAAAAATTATTTTTTGGATTTGTTAAAACTGGATGGACGACTATAAGGGAAACATAACAAACTTCAATATAACATGCTACGAGATAAACTGTATAAACTAATTTCCCTGAATAACACAACACAAATTGATTACTCCAGTCAAATTGCAGAATCCCCACCCAAAAAAAAATGACAAACCATCAATACAGTAGAATGAACTCACTTATCCAAGAACAAAAATTTGGTACACAAGGCAAAGCCTCATCTATTAACCCATTTGAAAACTGTTGCAATAGGAGTAAAGCCAGAAGCATAGATTGTTTAATTTCTGATAAAGGAATCCCAGAAATCACCAACCCAGGCATTCTTAGAATAGTAGAAACCTACCTGAACCGAACACTGGGCAAACAAAAAAGTATGCAGCCAAAATATAGCATCTTGGCTACACCAAGTCACTCTCCCTCAGTTACCTAAAGACATACAACAAACATTCTCTCAGCCTATTTCAAAACAGGAAGTTATCTCCACTATACAACTAAATACAGATACTGCACCTGGGAAGGATGGCCTTACGGCAGAATTTTATAAATATGTCAGTACTGAGCTAGCTCCTGAGTTAGCTAGAGTTTTTAACCATATCTTATAAGAAAAAATTACTCACCTTAGTAATTATGTTTCTTCTAATGGAGTCTTGCTGTATTCTGACTATTGCAGTTAGCCGCAGCACTCAAACTGCCCCAGAGAGGCTGGCCCGGTGGTGCTGAGGGCTGAGGCGCTGGACGCCTTACCTCATGGGACACCGGCGACCCAGGTTCGGGAACTAGCTCGGGTCATCAGAGGTTGGCAGCAGGAGGGGAGGGCAGAGCTGGATTGAGCTGCTGACAGGCAGGCTCTCCTCTCCAGGGAGGGAATGTGGCATCCCTCAGTGAATGGTGACCCCTAGTGGAGGCTAGAAGTGGCACTGGCTTGGAGGGAGCCGGCGTTAGGCCATGAGGTGGGGGAAAGGAGTCATAACTGGGGCCGTAGGGTGCATGCACACCTCCATGCACATGCACTCCTACTCCTGGGGCTCCTGGGTGATTACCAGAGGCAGAAAATGCCAGCAGCAGCAGGATGATGACCGACTCCCTGCAGGCTCCGCTCCTGGGCTGGATACAAGGTAAGCACCAGCTATTCCGGTGGACAGGGCTGGGGGGTGTCAGTCGGAATGGGGCAGCCGACTGGAGCAGCATAAATAGAAATAAAAAAAAAAAAAACTGCCCCAGAGAGAAGAGGGTTAATTTTCTATGCAGAGCATAGAACGTTGAGCTTGAGCTTGGTTCAAACCTCTGTCTGTTGTATTTAGAAGCACAACCGTCAGATTCTTACGAGCTAATACTAACTAACTACTATGTGGAAACTGTAAAATCTTTACTAGCCAAATGGCAACCAAATATTTTGGATCCCAAAAGACTCAAGTCAAGAACCAAAATCAAAAACCAGGTAGTGAACAACTTAAGACTGTTAAATTAATAATATAAGCCACCCTCTCTAAAAGGAGGAGGCCTAAATGCACCCCTGGGTGCAACACTGCACATGCCAGCCCACTTCCCAAAAACAGGTTCTGGGAGGGGAGGCAGGGAGAGAGGTCAGAATACAGCAAGACTCCATTAGAAGAAACATAATTACTAAGGTGAGTAATTTTTTCTTCAAACCACATGAAGTCTTGCTGTATTCTGACTATTGCAAACTACCAAGCAGTACCTCCATGGAGGAGGGAATCAAACCTACCTTGGGAATAGGCTCTGCAGTACTGCTGTACCAAACCGAGCATCACTCCTAGCCTAGATGTTCAGGGAGTAATGTTTGGTAAATGTATGGACTGTTTTCCAGGTGGCTGCTTTACATATCTCTAGCAAAGGAATATCCCTGGCCACAGCCAGGGAAGCAGCTGTAGCTCTAGTCCAGGGGTTCTCAAATGGTGAGGCCAGCCTCCCTGGGGAGGCCCCAACCTGTTCCAGGGGAGGCTCAAGCAAGTCTTGAAAAAGTATTGTATATCACTTTTGAACTTTATAGAGTTTGTGTGAAGGGATAAGACAAACTGAAAGAGGATAACAGTAGGTGAATTTATGTATTTATTCACAAGTCTGTGACCAGGGAAGGTATCATACACTGAGCCATGGCTTATTTCAGTGTACCCAGGGAAGGGTAGTGAGAGAATACAATTCAGAATGTAACTGCAAAACACTCAAGCAATACAAAATGAATAAAAGTGCAAACAAATTAACAATAAAGTAACAATGTGAGGAACAATTGATCAAGTAGACTGGCAGCAGAACTGTCCAAATACAAGCGTTAACCATACAGGTACTAGGAATAAGAGCAGGAGGGAGCAACATGATCCCTGGAGAAGTTGCTAAGAGCAGGGGAGAGGCAGAGGTCATCAGGAAGGTTATTCCAGTTAGAGGGCAAACGGAAAGCAATCTGATCCATGAAGGTATGGCAGTAAGTGGTAACAATGGTTCGAGAGTCAAAATATTGGAGCAAGTAGGTTGTCCTGTTTGGGGGGGGGTGTTACAATAAGCTTAACATAACAGCCAGCTATGGAAAGAGGTTTCAATTTATTCCTGATGTACCTATGAAAAGTAGGCTATTTTTCTATGGGGAGGCCCAAAAATATTTCAGGATTTCAGGGGAGGCTCAAGATCTTTTCCATGGCTTAGGGGAGGCTCACTATGACAAAGTTTGAGAACTGTTGCTCTAGTCGAATGAGCCCTCAGACCAGAGGGAGGTATTTTGCCTAGCTTCTCATAGCAGAATTGAATACAAGAGACAATCCACCTGGCAATAGTTCTCTTAGTGGCAGGTTTGCCCTTCCCCACTTCCCCATAAGTTAGAAACAACTGGAGGGAGTCAAACCTGTGAGCCTTAGTACGCCCAATGTAGTAACTAAGGGCTCTTTTAACATCCAAACTATGTAAACTTCTTTCTCCTGAGAAGAGTGATCAGTGAAAAACACAGGGAGAGACATAGAATGGTTCAGATTAAAATCTAGAACCACTTTAGGTAAAAACCTCCTGTTAGTTCTAAGGACCACCTTATCTCTACGGAATTAGATAAAATCAGGCTCCACTGATAGAGCTTGCAATTCACTGATACGCCTGGCAGAGGAAATAGCTACCAGGAACACAGTTTTCCAAGTCAAGTACTTAAGCTCTGCTGAAGACAAAGGCTCAAAAGGGGGTTGCATGAACTGAGCAATGCAAACATTAAGATCCCAAGCAGGGGTAGGATCCCTAAAGGGGGGATTGGTATGAAGCAATCCCTTGAAAAATTTACGGAATACAGGGTGAGATGACAGTGAGGAAGGTTTTCCCACTGACAGAAAAGCAGAAACAGCTGACAATGTACTTTGAGAGTAGCTGGTCTGAGGCCTAGGCCATTAAGATGAACAATATAATCCAGAACTGTAGACAATTCAGCAGTGTCTGGGGATATATGCTTCTTGGAACACCAAATGCTGAACCTTTTCCATTTGGAGTTATAAGTTTTTCTGGTGGCAGGCTTTCGAGAGGCTTTGAGAATATCCAGAACCCCTTGGGACAGATGCAAATCTGCATACTCTAACTCTTCAAGAGCCATGCCTTAAGATTGAGAGACCGAAGATTGGGATACCAAATCCTCCCCTGAGAGGAGGTTAACAGGTTGCAATTCCTGGAAAGAGACAGGGGAAGATGGACTGCTAGGGACAGCAACAGGGGGTACCAATGCTGCCTGGCCCAGTCTGGAGCAATCAGAATCACTTTGCAGGGTTGTGACCTTATCTTGACCAGAACCTTGAACAGTAGAGGAAAAAGGAGAGAAGGCATATAGAAATTTCCCCTCCCAGTTTAAGATCAGAGCATCCAGAGGGACTGAGCCCAAGACTAGGGGTCTGAAACAAAACAGAGGAAGTTGGTGATTGTCTGGGGCTGCAAAGAGATCTATCTCTGGAGTGCCCCACCTTGAAAAATCACTTTCAACACCGGAGGGTCCAGAGACCATTCGTGATGGCCCTGGGAGATCCTGCTCAATGCATCTGCTAGCACATTGTCCTTCCCTGGAAGGTGGACTGCTATCAGAGAGATCTGCAGAGAATAAGCTAGGGACCACAATTTCATGGCTTCCGTGCACAAGGCTGTGGACCGAGTGCCTCCCTGCTTGTTGATGTACCACATGGTGGTGCTGTTGTCTGTCCTGACCTGAACCACCTTGTTCTGCACTGACTGAGAGAAAGCTTGCAAGGCCAGAAAGACCACCCTGAGTTCCAAGAGATTGATATGAAGAAGGGATTCCTGAGGGGACCACAGTCCCTGGGCTGTGAGAGCCCCCAGATGGGCTCTCCACCCCAATAGAGAAGCATCCATGGTTAAGACCACAGAGTGAGACCTAGGGATGAATGGGACTCCTTGTCTGAGGTTGCCCTGATCCTGCCACCATTGGAGAGCCTGGATCAGAGTCTGAGTCCCTGGAACTAGTTTGGTTAGAGAATCTTTCTTCTGAGACCAAAAGGCCCTCAGGTGAAACTGAATGTCCCTCATCTGAAATCTGGCCCCTTGGACCACTGCTACAGAAGCTGCCATGTGGCCCAGAAGCTGAAGGAAGTGCCTTGCTGGCCGAGAGACCAGAAGGTGGAATGAAGAAGCCAGCTCTACAATAGCCCTTGCCCTTTCAAGGGGAAGAAAAGCTCTTGCTTTGACTGTATCCAACTCTGCACCTATGAAGGTGAGGAGCTATACAGGCTCGAGAGCTGACTTGGGACGATTTAGAAGGAATCCTAGGGAAGTGAGCACTTGCTGAGTCACTAGCAGGTCTGACTTGACTTGGTCTGGGGACTGACCCACAATGAGCCAGTCGTCCAGGTATGGAAATATGGAAATATTCTTCCTTCTTAAAAAGGCCACTACTACTGCTAGGCATTTTGT
Organism: Neoceratodus forsteri; assembly: GCA_016271365.2. Lineage (NCBI taxonomy): Eukaryota > Metazoa > Chordata > Ceratodontiformes > Ceratodontidae > Neoceratodus > Neoceratodus forsteri. The sequence goes on along the minus strand of CM057456.1, from coordinate 1,414,279,435 downwards.
GAATACCCTTGGAGCCAATGTCAGGCCGAAGGGCATAGCTTTGAACTGATAATGGCCTGAAGGCAATTCAAACCTGAGGTACTTTCTGTGGGAGCATCTGATAGGAATGTGAAAGTAGCCATCTTTAAAGTCCAGGGAGGCTAGCCAGTCCCCTGGCCTTAGAGAGGGAAGGATTATTCCCAGAGTCACCATTTTGAATTTTGGTTTTAAAAGATGTTTGTTCAGGCATCTTAAGTCTAGGATGGGTCGCCACTCCTCTGTCTTTTTTGGGGTAAGGAAGTACCTGGAGTACAGACCTTTGCCCCTGTGCAATGTAGGAACTCTCTCTACAGCCTTTAGAGCCAGTAGAGATGAAACCTCTGCCTCTAAGGCAATGGTTTCGGAGATGCTTGCAGGTGGAAAAGATCTGGCCCTCAGCTTTGGAAATTTCTTGAAGCTGAGAACCAGCCCCTGGCTTACCACCTCCAGGACCCTCTTGATGGAGGTAACAGACATCCAGTCCTGGACAAAGTAAGCCAGCTTTCCTCCTACAGGAATGAGGGAGTCGACCCAGGCTGACACATCAGGGTGTCTGCTTGGCAGGAGCCCTAGGTTGAGGGATGGATGCAGCCCTGCTCATTCCCCTTCTGCCTCTCCCTCTGAAGAACCCCCTCTGAGGAAAAGAAAAAGAGGCCTGTGCTTGGTAGAAAGGCCTATGAAAAGGCCTGCCCCTACCCCTAGCTTGCTGCCTTTGAGGAGTTGCCTGCCTTTCCTTGGCCTGTGCACTCCTATAGGTGGTCCAATACTCATCCATCTTTTTCATGGAATTCTCTGTCTGCTCCCCAAACAGAGAATTACCCACCACAGGGAAATCCATGGCCTTAGCCTGGGTGTCCTGTGAGAGACTAGTACATCTGAGCCAAGCCATTCTCCGAAGAGCCACAGATGTAGCCATGACTCTTGATAACACATCATTGGAGTCCACAGCAGCATGGAACTGTACCTTTGATGCCTCAATCCCATCAGCAGCCACACCCTCCAGCTCCAAGGCTAGCTGGGGGGAGGCCTGCTTAGCCAGTGCCAGTACAGTGTCCCACCTGGACTTCTGGTACCTGGCTGCATAGGCCATATAATTAGCCTGCCTGAGTCCCAAGGCGGATGCCATGTACTGTTTCTTTGCCATGGCATCCAGCTTCCTAGAGTCTTTATCTGGGGATGTGAAGCCAAGGGTATATTAGCCTTATCACAGGCTGCAGCCTGCACAACCCCAACATGGTTGCATTGTTGATAGAAGTACTCTGTACCTGAACCTGATAAGGTGTACCTTTTGTCCATCCTTCTGTCGACAGGAGGTACAGAATTTGGAGTTTTTAAAATCTTTTGTGTCCATTTCCCAAAAGATTTATGAAGGGGAATAGATAGTCTCTTGGACTCTGGGATGTCCAACATCTCCACATAATCAGGTTCCTCTTGTTCCTCCATGGCTTCCTCCACATGAAGCTGGAGGGTTTCTGCCACTTTCCTGTAAAACATGTAGTGGGAAGGGGACTCAGAAAGCCTAGGAGGGGAAAACACCAGAAGGCCAGTCTGGGGAGATGTCCGGTTCAATGGGCTCATCCAGACCTTCCCCATCATCATCATCATCATCATCATCATCATCATCATCATCATCATCATCATCATCATCATCATCATCATCATCATCATCATCATCATCTTCATCCCCGTCCAAATCCAGTACATAAAAATCTTGAGGCATAACCTTGAACCGGAGGAACTGACCGAGCCGAGTGCCTGCCAGAAGGCACCAGATCAGACGGAACCGGGCAAAGCAATTCTACAATCCTTATCGCTTTGGCAATCTCTTCGGCGGTCAGAAAATGGGTCTCTGGATCCGAACCGGCCTATTTTTCTTTTCTTTGTCTTTTTGTAGGAACCGATCCCTCAGGATTGGCTCTTCTCTTGCCCGAAGAAGTATCACCCTGGTCAGAGGGCACTCCCTCAGGTTCGGTCGAAACCAAACCGAGCTGGCCATCCGGGTCAGCGGACTTCATGGCCTCCTTATCCCTAAGCCTACTTAATCTTTTTTCCAGGGTAGACTTAGGGACATTTTTATAGATTTAGCAGTCTGAATCGAGGTGGTCAAACCCCAGACAAAAAACACAGGTGGTGTGGGGATCAGCCTTAGCAAAGAGCTCCCCACACACACTGCAGTGTTGAAACCCAGTGGGCCCGCTTTTCTTTTCAGTTTCTCAGACATAGCCATCCTAACCACAAACTTACCCTTTTTATGGCAAACAACCAGGCAAGACACCCTTATCGGTTTCTAACCGTGTCACGGGTATTGGAAAAAAACACAAGAAAATGCATTTTTTTTAAAACTGACAAGGACGGTAACCACACTCTAAATTTAGAAACAAAGACAGAATATGTTATACACTAAACGGCTGGTTCATCCGAACTGGTCGAAAATCAATTTTTACAATATCCACAAGTTTACTATGTCTAGTTCACTACCTAGTACTTACTGTACCACAGAGAGAGATCTGAACCAAAACTTGCAAAAAGGTAATTGGTAAAAGCGAAGACTTTAACCAACTTTTGAACTGCGAGCACAGGAGAAATCTCCGGAGCGACCGTTCAGTTAGGCGGAGTAAAGAATCTGACGGTTGTGCTTCTAAGTGCAGCAGACAGAGGTTTGAACCGAGCTCGAGCTCAGCATTCTATGCTCTGCATAGAAAATTAACCCTCTTCTCTTCGGGGCAGTTTGAATGCTGGGGCTAACTGCAATAGTCAGAATACAGTAAGACTTCACGTGGTTTGAATCTAAAAATATTCCCCTTGAAATTCAAACTGTCCTTTTGATATTTATATTCAAACAAGCATTTGTCAATGCCGAGTGTTTGCTTACTGGCATTGGCATTGGTAGTGCAGGAGTTAGAGAGCTGCATAATAGGAATTGCAGTGAAGTATTGAACTGAAGCCAACCCCACCACAACCCTGCAGAGACTGACAGGCATTGGAGTGTGCCTTTGGGTCATCAGGCATAACGGCCACGCCATTTCACCACCCTACCCTGCAGACACCGACAAGTGTCTCAGTGTGCCTTGGGGTCTTTGGCCCTTATGCTCACCCCATTCCATCAGGAAATACGGTGAGATGGGTGCTATATAGGAGAATGGGGTGAACTTTGGGGCCGAAGAGTCCAAGGCACACCTCGATGCCTCTCACTGGCTGCAGGGTGTGGAATAGTATGAGCATTACAGGCGGGAATCCCAAGTCACACCCCTGATGCCTGTCAATCTCTACAGGGTGGGGCGTTATGGTCGGAAACCCTAATGCCTCATACGTTTGTTGGCATTTTCACTCGAAATTATCAACGTGGGTTTTTTGTGATCCCCACCTTATGAACAGTGGCAATATCAGTTTATTAGCCGACAGCTAATTTTGCACAGCGACTATGCCATTTGGTACCACAGGTGCGAAAACACATTTAGAACAGGATGTGAAAAATGACGTCTGTACTGTTCATGGGGAGGTGCAAAAAATGGCAATATTGAAAATCTGCAGTGAAAATATTAAAAAAACTGGTGAAGTCACGAGCGTGTGTAGAAAATGCGCAACACACACCCGTAATGCAATTAGTTTGGGGATTTTTTACAGCAGATTGTCAACACAGGGATTTTGGAACCTCCACTCTTGAACAGTGTCACTGTGATTTTCTTAATCTGTCCCAAACAGTGATTTCCCTCTTATATCAGGGATAGATGCACTTAGATGTTGGTGCTCTTGATTATTTTCTAGCCATTTCATGACCCTCTTCTGTCTTGCACTGATCCTGCACCCTGCACGCTAATGTTCCTACCTCAGGCCAGCATTAAAACATGAATCCTCTCCTTATTTTCAGACAGGACCTTACCATGGCACCAGTGCCACCTGATCACTGTATACCTCCTCTGGGCTGACTGGTTCTCTCACCCCGTCAGTGGTTATCTCATGAACGTGGTCTTTACCCTGACAGCTTCCTGCACAAGGAACCTGTAGGCTGGGCTCTGCTCTCAAAATCACAAGTTCTCTGCTTCAACATCAAATAACTCATTTATATCCAGAATCCAGACTCTTGTCCAAGGGAGCATAATGCCTTGGTCTCTGCCTGGTCCCAAAAATGAACTGTAGCTGTTGACTGTCTGATACCACGAACTCAGGTTCAGGACACACTGGCAAGCCATCTGGATGAACCCCTTGTAGGGTAACCTCCCAAAGGCCCCTCAGCATCCCTTTGGTGTCATCTTGCTTGTGCAGGTTAGCATTCTGTAGACTGGAACCAATAGGAGACTTATGCCACACCCCAGACTCAGGACCCATCTCTCACCATTTGAGCCTGGAAAGGCTCCCTGGCCAGTCAATGCTGGAGACATGGTCAGGGTTAAACACAAAGGGAATTACTCAGGATGCTTCTCTCTTTCCCAGTCACTCTAAAACATGGAACCCCTACAATCCACAGACCATGCCAAGTCAAGGATAGGACCAGCCACAGGGAACCTAGAAGAGCTATCAATAGACCCTGCTGAGGAGGTTCTATACAGTAGTTGTTCATTTGAAATTTGCATCATATAAATGGCAGATGGCCCCAAAGAGATGCAATTTCATTTTTCTGGAGGTCATTTGATACAAGTCAGGTACAAAGAGCTTACGTAGCATTGCAATGCGGTGAGGTACATAAATACAGGTCCTAGTGATGAACACATACACATACAGAGGGGATTTACCAATGTCTTGATAGCAAGTGTAACCAGGCTGTCTCTTATCCCAAGCTCACAGCAGGCTACGAGGAAGCTCTCAAAGGGTTAACTTGCTCCCTGAGAACTGTTTCCTGCTGGGCCTTAGCTAAAGACAAAGTGCCTGAGTGTTTGTGTCTTCATGCTTTCTGGGATGTCATGTGGGCCGGCGCATGTATATTCATGGCTTTACTCTTCCCTCTTGGGGTTCTGGAGCTTCCAAATGAAAGGAATTTAGAAATACCACCAGAGAGAAGGAAACAGGGAGAAGCCCTTGGAAAGCTCTGCTTCTCTTTTCTCCTCGGGGGTGGAGAGAGAGGCCCTCCAAACAGCAACCAGGATGGTCACACCTGTAACCTTGCCCTGACTGGGGGCATGCCATCCATTCCCAACCAAGAAGGCACGTGGGAGTAGGAGTGGGCCTCCTCTCAAAGGAGGTCACTGGGGTCCATGGGGATTGGCTCCTTAACAAGAAGCAGAGTAAAGCTACAATGCGAAGCTACCTCTTACAGTGTTTTTTGCTAGTATATTGGGTATGTAAAGGCAGGGGTAACTGGTAAGAGTCAGGGTCAGCCTAAAATCCCACTAAGGTTTGGCAGGGGCAATGGAGCTATTGATGCCCTAGACATGGGGGGTGGGGGCTGGCCCTTTCACAAGTACAGACATTTTCTTAGATGAACAAAGTGGGTGATTTATCTTTTACTAGACTAACACGAGATTTACAGAATTTAAGCTTCAAGCTATACCAAGCCCTTCATCAGAAATCTGATCATTCTGATGAAAGGCTTTGTGTACCTTGAAAGCTTAAATTCTGTAACTCTTTTGCTGGTCTAATAAAAGATAGCAAATCACTTACTTTGATGCTTGCCCGGAGGGGGTGAGGGTTGAGGTGCTGGACACAACACCTCGTGTCATGCCGGCAACCTGGGTTCAGGAGCAAGCTTGGGTTGCCAGGGGTCAGCCAGGGAGTAAGAGGACAGAGCATCCAACTGACTGCTCTCCTCTCCCGGGATGGGGGGAGCGGCTGTCTCACTCCCTGGCTGCCACCTGGTGGAGGCCGAGTGCAATGTCAGAGTCCGAGCAGCAAGTAGGGTCCGCAACACTGCAAATCAAAAAAGAGTAAGTGGCCAGTTCAGGCAGAAAAATATTGCTCATTGTTACATTTACCCAGATTTGGGGGAGGGGGGTGTGCACTGACTTTTGCTTTTATTGATGTTGTATGTGTAACCCCCTGTGGGGGCCTACCTGAAGTGCCCCACTTTTTCCTGGGTTTGTTGCTGCTTGGCTGTTTTTTTCTCTGTCTTTGCCAGCAGGTTGCCCGTTTTCTGCCCCGTTGGATGTGGATTCTTTGTTGCGAGCAGCTGGCATGCTGTTTTGGCTGGTGCTCGCTAAAGCGCATGCAGTGTTTTAAAGTTCCAACCTCCATTGCAGCCCAGGAGTGGGGAGTTTGTCCATTGTCCCGGTGCTCCTGTTGATGTTCTGGGTGACCGAGGACCTGAATAGAGTCAGGAAGAAGCCCAGGATTGCCGCACAATGGATTGGGACAGCGGGGCCGCTCGGAGCTCATGGATATTAATGAGTGTCCACTACTGATTAAAGATGAGATGCTGCCTGCTGCCTAGGTGGGCATAGCTTTGGCGGCAGCAACAGCAATATGGCTGGGGTGACAGTCATGCAAGTGGGCTTGTTTAACAGAGGATAGTTTGGGCTACAATCCAGTCGGGCATTGGGTGGCAGTGATGCAAAGTGTTGGACTGCGTCAGGGGTTGAAAGGGGAAAGACTGCCGAAGAACTGAAAGAACTCCATGTAACTAATGGAAGCAGACATGTTGTGACATTTAACCCCTCTGGTTACAGCCAATCAGTGATCTAGGTGCCCAAAATTGTGACAGAGGCACTCCTGGGGAAAGGAGGGGACTAATTCTGGTGCCTAGATCATGTCACAATAAATGAGCAGGAAATATTGATCACTATGGATATCAGTTATTGAAAGGCTTCAACAGCCAATCAGAGGACTGAGATTTCAGCTGATACAGTGGGGACTTGCTGGGATTGAGTCAGTCTGCTGCTGGGCTCTGTACAAGTCAGGACTGTAGTGTGAGATCAGACTGTGGACTTCAGGGGGCTTATTCAGGCCTTAACCCACAGTGCATGTTGTCTGAAGGATTCCCTAGGTGCTGGAAGCACGGACTGGATCACGAAGGGGAAAAGAGAGATTGTACCAAGATACTGTTTCCCCAGGTACTGAGAAGTTGCTGAATAAGTGTTGGGAGAAACTTAAAGTGGCAGATACCCTGCACTGGGAGATTGAGCTAGCCGGAAAGACGGAGTAGATTATCTGAATTTTTACAGTTGCTGCTGAGAGGTCACTTGCTTTTGTGGACTTCAACTGCCTTTTCTTCAAAGAGGCAGAACGTCTCAGGTCATGGGGTGCTAGCCAGAATGTGTGTGTATCCTGAGTGAACTGGTTAAAGAGGCTGAGATTGGTGGACTTGCTGCAGTCGAGTAAAAGAGGTGGACACTGCTAAGCTGAAAGTGCGGACTAGTGTACAGGTGGGCTGTTGTTGCTGAATCCCCCTCTGTTGGATTGCACTGACATGAACTGAAGCGGAGGCTAGCACCTGTTAAATTGGCACTAGATTTCAGTGGAGTGACTGTTTATAACTTTTTCTTGTGAGAGCTCAGTGCAGGGACTGCAGGAGGACCCCCACCATTTGGGAGTCCTCACCCAGAGCCAGGGGGAACTTGCTATTCGCTCCCAAGTGGGACTCACTGTCTCAGAAGGTCATGGGTCTCGCACCCGAGTACTAGGGCAGTCCAATCAGGGGGCCAGGCTATGGAGCCACTCCCTGGTCTGGGCCTTCTGAGGCTGCTGTTGTCTTGCCACAGTGCTCTGCAATGGGCCAGAAGCAGCTGAAGGTGACTAGCGGCCAGAACTGCAATCAAAGTGACCAGCTGCAAGATCCTTGAGCAAGTTCCATCTGGGCAGAGGAATCTTGGCCTGCCTGTTTTGTGTGTTGCTGCACTAGGATTTCAGGAGCTCCACTTTCCCTTGGCGCAGAGGTCAACTAACTGTGAATACCCAGGACCTGGTTCCTGGGAAGGGTCAAGGGGGAAATTGTTTTGTTCAATTTAAAGTTTCAACCTTCACTGTTTCAGAGCCCCAATAGCCAGCCACCCCATGGCACCAATCAGGCTTGCAACTAGTGGGTACCCCTAGGTACAATTCAGGGGGCACTGGTACCAGTGGGCCCACAGGTTTGAAAATTGCCTAATCTCGCTAACGCTTTTTGCCGCCACAGCAATCCCACATCCAGGTATCCTTTTCCCTATTCCTTACCCCCAAATAAAGCTGTGAATTTGTTGTTTGAATCCACTGTGTTGGTGAAATTCATTGCATGTACTTATTGCTGAAATGTATGTTCTATGGTGGGACAAGGTACTGGGGGACACAGTGTGCAGAGTGGTTGGTAGGGGAGGTGGGTAGGCACAGTATCCTGGGGGCTATGCCAAGTGGATATCTGGCCCACTGTTACTTTACTCTGGGTGGAGGCACCATGCTATTTTCACTTTTTCTGGGAATGAACCCCCAAAAGTCACTGTAGCAGGACCCAGGCCCCTTGCCGAGTATCAGAGACAGTTGGCAAGGGGGGGTAGCTCTCTGGCATATGGTGGCAGGGCTACATATGCCATATGTGGTAGCACCCCTCATAGATAAGCACATTTAAAGTATGTGAATGAGCAAGAGTGAGCAGCTAATGATGGGTTGGGAAAAGTATGGCTCTCTCATTAACTAGCCTCCCACTAGTTACCTGCACATTGGTTGGAGACCGCACCTTAATTAAGAGAGTCTTAGTCTAATACACCCTATATAAAGGAAGCCACTTGACGCAGATGCAGTTTGGGATAGGGAGCCAGCTGATGGGCGATCTACCTCGATGTTGGTAGCTGGGTGACTTCACAGCAGGGCTCTGAGGTGAATACAAAGAGACCCCCACTCCTTCTGGAAATCAAATAAGTAAGTGACCAGTTCAAGCAGAACAATATTGTTCATTGTTACATTTACCCAAATTTGGGGAGAAGGTAAGAGGGTGTGCACTGACTCTTTCTTTTATTAATGTAGCGCATGCGCACCTCTACACCCACATGCTCACAGCGCTGTGGCATAAGGAGAAAACAGCAGGAGGAAAATGGCAACCATAGGCTCCATGAAGCCTTGCCTGCCCTCGTCCTGCTCCATCACCAACTTGTCAAAGCCACGATCTGGATTGTGTCTCATGGTGGGGGGAGGATGGCCCTCCCCTTCCTTGCCCCACAACAGGGGGAATCTGTGGGGGAATGGAGCTTGGCAGTGGTGGTGAGATGGCAGACAGACTTGAGGGCAGGGACAGGGCAGAGCTCAGCCGCCTATGGCACGCCAGGTGGGGAACAACCTATATAGAAAAAAATCACCTACTTTGTCCATCTTTCTGTACAAGGACCGATATGGCAACAAATAATTCTTTACAGGCATTTTCTTGGTCATAGTTAAAAGCGGAGAAGGAGAGAGACATGGGAGTCTGTCTCATGCAACAACTCAAGGGCTTAATAGGCTTGGGTTGTGGGCAGAGTAAGGAGGATAACTGCGCAGAAGGGGAGGACGAAAACTATGACAAGTTAATTAACAGTGATAATTTTATAGCTACAGGGGGGTCCTTCAGCTGCCTTAGTAACAGCATTCAGAAAGGAGGGTTAGGGTTGACTCAAAGAGAAGACAAAAGTTTGCTCCAGTCAGTTGGGACGGAGAAGCAGAGGGATTGTCTGTTGCGTCCTTCTTGAGTTTAGTGCGTACCAGGTTCAGCAGCTCAGTTCTAGCCAGGATATGACACAGTACCTTGCAGTATTACTGCAAAGTGCTGCAGTATGCTGCAGGGATCAATGTAGTTCAATGGCAATTAAACCCTTTTGTCAAGCAGTATTTCGTGACAGGTCATTTTCTGCACAGCACTGTACTGCACTGTGTTGAGGCTGGCGCCACAGTAGGTGTCTCCGTATATCTTTTTTTTTTTGCTTTAAAGATTTTTTATTATTTTCAAGAAAGTTAAACAGATGAAATAGAACAAACTTTAATACAGTAAACGTAATCCAATAGCTTAACCAAATAAGGTAAGCATGCCATATACCAAATCCATTATCAAATAATGATAGAGTGACATTTTGTATACAGCTAAATGGTTAATGAACTGTTAGGTTGAAATCACATTATATTTAAAATACATTTTACTAAAATTAGTCCAGTAAATCTAATTTAGATAGAAAAGGACCCCACATTTTTGTCAATTGTGATAGTTTGCCATTAGCCACATACTCATTCATAACTAATTCTTAACTGGCGGCAGGTTTCCTCATGTAGAATATCCATTCACACAAGGTAGAAATATTATTTGTGGCCCACTTAACTAGAATTAACCTTTTAAGACCTGGTGCAACTGCTAGAACCCAGATTTGTTTATAGTGAGAGTCCTCTTAAAAGTAAAGAGTACCCAAACCCTGATTGTCAAAAGTGGCACTAGAATCCCATCCCTAGTGCCACTAACTGCCCAAATCCTGAATAAAACGGCATTTATTTACCTTAGAGGACACACCTGGGAAGCGAATGCACTGAGTGAGAAATACGGCCGCATGCACATTGCAGTCACTGTTATGTCACGCCCCCACAGAACAAACATAAGGGTATCGCAAACTAAAGTAATCTAAAATGAAATGTGTTGTTATTTAATTATTTTACTAGTGACAGCATAATTTATCGCTCTCAAAATATATTCCTGGACCCAGGGGGTGTGGGGTGCGGAGTGCCCCCACAGAACAAACATAAGGCAGTCACTACTCGAAAACAAAATGTGTAGTTATTTAGTAATTTATTAATAACAGCCCTCTCTGAACGTAGTTAGGTACCACTGCGATTGTTATTATATTTACAAACAATGCCCATCACAGATGTCTAATATAGCCCTTTCCTTTGCATCAGAGCCTTGGCAGTGATGTTGTCCCACTACTTTCCCAGAGGTTGTAGTTGGTTTGCACAGAGAAAACTGTGTTTTAATGACTGCTTTTGCAATTGAGTCAGTTAAATAATGCATTCAAACCAAAAAAAAAATACATTTAATGGGCATGGAGAAATCGGATTTGGCCGATTGCAAGAAGTGTGAATGGGGCGGGGAGAACTGACGTGTGAATGGGGGAGGAGCCAACTGACGCTGTTTGGAGGACCTAGTACCATAATCTGCTGAATTCCAAAATAGGGGCACTATGTGTCCCCTAATCTAAATAATCGCCAATAAAACCAGATCTGGCAGAGTCACTATGACTATGAATGCATTAACTGGATAAGGGTGTTTCATGGGCTTAAACATAAATAGTTATTTATTTAAAAAATATCAGATTTACAAACCTTTGAGTCAGAGACTCATTTACAAAGGCACCTCATTGAAACTAATACAAAGACAGCACAGTTAACAGATCAAAAAACAATGACTTGGAGAGCAGACAGTTATAACGATCATTCACTGGAGATACATGGGTAGCAGTAGATAAATAGATTACATAGTTTAGGCACACAGGCACCACATCAAAAAGACCAAAGCAGTTCAAACAATATACAATAGCTAAAGCAAATAGACATCAGGACTCAAAGAGAAGCCCAGAGTGTTCACATGAATGCTGTTGCCTATACACTAACTGAATCAAAATACAGTACATTGAGAAAGGGCATATTTAAGCAATAAGGCATGACAGGGTGTGTGTTATGTAATAATATCACTCCTGAGGTGGGCTAAAGCATGAGGTGAAGCCAAGTGTTTCCACCACCCTAGGAGTGACATTATTACAAGATAACACACACCCTGGAGTGCCTTATTGCAAATATACAATGGCTTGTTGTTATATACAGAATAAAAAATATTATTTTAAAGGATATTTTTGTTAGTGTGGAAAATATTTCTTAAGAGAAAATGCAAGGAATGATCCAAATCCAAAGCTACAGTGATGTTGTTGCGTAATAACATTACTGTTTCAATGGATCAGCAGCCAATCAGCTTCTTACTTTTTTCTTTGTCATTGTATAATTAAAAATAATGCCACCTTCTGTATTACAGTTACCTATATGTTTTGCATTTTATTTTATGCACTGTTATAGCAATCAACTCAACAGAACCAGGCCATCATATACATGAAGGTACTGTACTCTAACTGAAAACACTGCTGAGACAGTTGTATGTTGTGACAAGGTGGAATATAACACAATGTTGAGACAAGTTTTTGAAGACATTTGATTTTTTTTTTTAGAGACTGAAATACAGTTCACACACAAAATTCATATAATATAAAAGTCCATATGCCCGAATGCCAATGTAAATTCAACATATTTTTATTACAAGCTGTTCTCTTGAAGGAAGATATTACTATATAAGGCCTAAAAATTGGCATCAGGTAAAGGGTTTTATTTAACTGTAAAAATTGATTAGCGTTTTGCTCATAAAAGTGCAAAAACTTTGTGAAAATGAATAGCTCTTGCCTCACCGTGTTTAAGAAACACAGCACTTCTAGAAAATCTATATAAATACTTTCTGTACAGTTAGTATCGTACCAAGAAAAAAACTGCTAATCAATTATTTAAAACCCTGCAACACACTTCTTTTTTCTGCTGCTGTGAGTTCCCTCATCTGTGAAATCCCATTCTGCTTGTGGCAGCCCCCCCCCCCAAACCAGATAATTTATTTAAAAATATTTTGTTGAGAAATTTTTGTTTTTGTATATCCATGGTCAGGAAAAATAAATTTGTAAAAGAAACCAAAATCCCCATTTATCAGTTCATTGAATCACAATACAGCATACTATGAATTTTTCAGATTCTATGTGTAATCTACAGTAAGTGAAACAGATTTGGAAAAAGGCAAAAAAATGGGTCTCTTGCTAGAGTATGCAATGTCCTGCAAGGATAGTAGTGTCACATGGCTTAATGAGGTGCTGTGAGGTGCCTAAGGGAACTTGTCATGCAGAAACTTCCAGGAGCACAGTCGTAAAAACTGGAATAACAGGTTCCAAGTAGTAATTAACTCAAATGGAATGTTAAAAAAAACTACCCCATTCATTCAGAGGTGTCAATGAATGAATTTGTTAACCATGCTGGTTTATCTTGCTTCCCTCATGGTAAAAATGTGAAACCACATTTATGTTATTTTAAATGAAAAATGAGTGATAAATAGCTTGTCCAGTTGGATGGCAGCTCTTCACTCATATAAACTGAGCCAGGAAAAAAAGTAAATAGGAAAAAAAAATAGCACTTTGTTTCTACAACTACAGTAGTTGCTAATTGCAGCTGGTATTTTTAACATATTCTCAAACTTAAAAAGAAAAATACACTTCATCACAGACTGTGTTTACCAAGTACTGTGCCCATTTTAGTATGTAAATGTTTAAGAAATACCTGAAAGTTGTCTATTTTCGTTGAAGTTGAATCCTTAAAGGAAAACTACACCCAGAACTTGAAAAAATATATGTTGTGCAGAGTGTTTTAATTTGTATGTGAAGTTCTAGTGTTTCCTTCCCTCTGACTGGTATTCGGAGTTTTTCCCAAATTAGCCTGCTAGCTTTATACTAGTTTTACAACCCCTGGGGATCTTCATACCTGATAGCGTAATTGTATTTCTTGTTCTCACAGTGCATCTTGTCTCATGTGACTGTGATGTAAGAAACCCAACATTCAGCACACACATGCCAAACAAACTAAATATCTTGGAAGCTTTACAAGCTGAACAAAAATTACCAGCAGCAAAGTTTTTCAGGACAGTAAAACCTTTAGGATGAGGGTGGTCACCAAGCTGAATTCTACAGATTTTAAAATATAGCCATCTCTGTTGTTGTGAACTGATTGTAATGCAATGCTTTCTGCTGGATTTATGGGCTCTTACATCACCATCACATGAAACAAGGTGCATTGTAGGACAAAGAAATACAATAAAGCTATTTGATATGGAGATCTCCAGGGGTCATAAAACTACCCTAAAGCTAGCAGGCTAATTTAGGAAAAACTCCTAATACCAGTTAGAGGGAAGGAAACATTAGAACTTCACATACAAATTAAAACACTCTGCACAGCATATTTTTTTTCAAGTTTTGGATGTAGTTTTCCTTTAAGCTGTTGTTTCAGACATTTCTTAGTGTTTCCTTTTGAGACACCAGGTGACTCTGATAATCATTTGTTCCAAGGGTTTTTAAGTCAGTTTGAAGGCAACTTCAGTATTTTCTGTTCTCTTAGTCCTTAACAAAATGCAGGGACTCCACAGATGTGTTGTTCTTTGGTCCGCACCCCAAACTCTAGTGAGTCTTCTTTCAGTATGATAGATCCACCTCCTGCCCCTCCCACATAAATAAAAAAAAGGGTGGGATGGACCTTTTGGAGCTTCTTGGGTGGAGGTGGGGTGGACCTTACTTCCCCAAGAAAAACAATGCTGTCTCCCATTATTCAGGTTCCAGTTCTTGTACCACCCATTTAAGAAAGAAAGTAGTACCCTGCAACCATTAACTAACATGAAAGCGTATTTATTTAAGGGCGGAAAACATTTCTTTGAGGAGGGTAAGGCGGAGGAGACTATTTACACCTTCAGTCAGTTCCACAGACAGAAAACATGACATCATTCCTTTTGTACATGCAATACTCCTGTAGGCTCCACCCACAGTCGAAAAAAGGGACACAAGGAGACCATCCTCCATGCTGCTCAGCTTCCCACACACTGGACTAACAAATGTACCAGGAGCCCTGCCCTAGTGCTGGGGAACTTCTACAACCCTCTCCTCCACCAGTCCTAAATATGGTACTGGGGGCCCTACTCTGGTGCCACATACCACTCCCACCAATAAATGCAACACTGCTGTTGCTGCAAAATACCCTCAACCAATAAATGTGGCAGCGGAAGCCCATCCCCAGTGCTGCCGAATAGACCTGACCCACTCCCTCCAGCTTGTTGATACTGTACATATATGGAGCCCATCTGAGGTGTCGCCGGAGACCATCAGCCACTGCAGCTTGTTAATATGGTACTGGGAACTCTCTCCTGTTTCAGTGAAGACTCTCAATGCCTCCAGCCCCCCAGCTTGTTGAAGCAGCACCAGGATCCCCTCCCAGTGACACCAAAGACCCCACTACCACCAATCATAGTGGTAACAGGGGCCCCCCACCCCTATACCACAACCAGCATAGCTCCACTACATACCTGCTCAACCAGTCAAGTTTCTTTGTCACAAACAGCAAAGAAATAAAATCATTTCTGTTTCATTATTTAGCAATTTGCAATGATGAAAGTTAGATAGTGGCCAGCCAAAGAGGCACATGTTGGGACAGTAGTAGTCACCATTGGGGGGGGTTAAAAGAGAGTGCATAGGGGGTAGAGGGCCACTTGACTAGAGGGACCACTTGGGGAGGGTGAGGGAGACAGGTGCCATTAGGCACCAGAGACTGTTCAGCATGAGATGAGGAGCGATGGGATTTAGGCCAGCATTTTCAGTAGAAATTCCTGTGCATCTGCTATTAAAAATTACAACAGTTATGAATAGAATGTATCTGTATTTCTTTTCTTTTTTGGCGGGTGGGGGGGCTTTCTCTAATTTATATAATATATTGCTGGCAGTATAGCCTAGAGGTTAGAGTAATGAGCTGTGAATGAGCTTGGTACATCCAGCAGATCTGGGTTTGATTCCCACAACCTCCATTTGCATAGTGTGTGACTCTGAGTAAGTCACTTAACCACCCCAGTGCTCACGGGTTACTCCTGAAAACAGGCACTTGTGTCTAGTGGGCCTTTCCCAGTTACCAAAAGAATAAATAAATAAATTATGTGTGGGGACATGCTGTTTACAGGGACTGTGATAACTATTATTTTTCTACCAGTGTTTCCCTTTTAATGAGCTAATCCAGTCTAAGTGGTCCATTCGAGTTCCCGCTGGTTAGTTAAGACTGAGATACTGTTCTTCATCTGGGAGAGTAAGATGAAACAAAAGACAACTTTTTTTTGCAGTTTTTGTTGACTGGGAAAGGAGGACTATGCATTTCTGCCTATTTTCAGCCTCATCCCGGGGAGGGGGGGGAGATACAGATAGAAGACAGAAGCCGACTGAAACTGAATCAGATTAAGTTGTTAGTTGTATTTTTAGTGAAAGGGGAAATTTGGCCAGGACACCAGGGAAATTCCTCTACTCTTTTTGTGAAGTCCCATGGGATCTTTAAAATCCACCTGAACAACCACCAGAACAGGCAGATGGGACCTCGGTTTAACGTCTCATCAGAAAGACCTTGTGTGACTGGTGCTAGCCCTCACAAAAGAGAACAGTTAATGTTTATTTCTACAGTTAGTTTGTAATTTTATTGTTGCTGTATTTTGTATGCTTACTTTGTTGAGGTTTGCCTTGCTTTCTCTACTTAGTAGTCCCCAAGGCTATACCAAAAAGTAGACTTATTACATAGAAACAGATTTTGTCATCAGAAAAGAACCTTTTGGTCCATCCAGTCTGCTTCTTGTCCCTGCCTATTCTATCACCACTGACCCTAGCTGGTCATAGGCATCACTCCCTCCTCCTGTTCCACTACCTAATGTGCCCCAGTGCTTATCCCAGCCACGCTTGAAGCTTCCTACAGTCTTTGCCCCACTACCTCCCCTAGCAGGCTGTTCCAGTCATCTACCACCCTCTCCGGGAAGACATATTTCCATGCATCTCTCCTAAACTTTACCCCCTTTAGCTTCATTGCATGCTGCCTTGTTCTAGTGCCTTTCTTTTCCTGAAATAGGCCCTCCACTTGCATCTTGCTCAATCCTGTGAGTTACTTGTAGATTTCAATCATGTCCTCCCTCGCTCATCTCTCTTCCAGTGAGTACATGTTGAGTTCCTGCAGCCTTTCCTCGTGTGGCTTCAGTGTAACCCCCTCAACAAGTTGTTTGCCCTCCTATGTACTGCCTTCATCCTTTCAATGAAGGGCTATGCACAAATAGGTGGAAAGTATGCACCAGAGGTATGTACCCCACCCGCATAGCTCCACACCTGTAGACAGGTGCGCACAGGCCAGTATTCGCAAACACCCACCACTTGTCGACGACCCTGCCCACACACCCCAGTGTGAAGGACTGCGCAGAGAGGCTGGGGGCAGAGTAGTGGACCCAGGTGGGCATCCAATCAGATGCCCATCCTAGGTCACAGAATGGATTACTTGTGCAGGAAGGTGAGGTCTGGGTGTGAGACTAGCCTCCGCAGGCACCTGGACCTGTGCAGCTGTGCCCCATCCTCCTTTAGTCCTCCCTGCCCAAGACCCACCACAATGGGCACGCCCACCCAGCACACGGATGTCCCCCACTAGCAGCACCCCTTCCCCAAGCCTGAATGCCCCCGCACACATCCGCCCCATCCCTGTGTGTATCACAAATGCCCCCCAACACATGGCTACCCCATAGTGCAAAAGCATATCTCCTCCCCAAATCAGCATGCCCCATCCCCAATGTCTGGGATGCAAACCCCTTCACACACATTGCAGTCCTGTCCCCATAGTAGCCAAGGCCCCCCAAACACATATAAGCCCCCCTCCTGGTATGAGCAAAACAATCCCCCCCAACTTATCTGAGGGAGGGCCAGGAGCAGACAGAGGGGGGCTAGGCAAAGTTTGCTCATGCAATGCAGGAGGGGGTTGCAGGGATGAAGGAAGCCAGGCAGAAGTACAAGGGTTGAAGAGGTATGGGGGAGTTGGGGGAAAGGCTAAAGGGAGAGGGAGGAGAAGAAAGGATGCTAGGTGTGAGTAAACATCATGATAGGTTAGGAAAGGGGAAACAAATGACAAGCAGGGGAGGCAACCAAGTCAGAAGGGAACATGAGGGGGAGGCCAACGGGAGCCAAACCCCACAAAGCAAGGTTGGAGGCCAAAAGGACACCCAGGAAGCGGGGGCCACAGGGTAGCACTCTTGGGGGACTCAATAATTAAGGGGCTAAAATGGGGAAGGAAGGGAGCCAAAAACAGTGCAGTATGGGTACAGCGCATGCCACGGATGACAGCGCTGAAGGTGAGGCATTATATTCCTTCCCGGGGTAAGCAACAAGATGAAAGGACGCATCTGGTGTTTCACCTGGGCACAAATGACTTGGAGGGGAAAAGTCTGGTGGAAGTACAGGCAAGGTTTGAGGAACTCACTAGGTTCTGTAGCAGCAACATTGTCTTTCCTTCTATTTCCTTCTCTGAGGTGTTGCCAGTATCTAGAGCGAGCACACCCAGAAAGGAAAAGATAAGGGCATTCAACAAGTGGCTGCAAGGTTGGTGCAGTCAGATGGGGTTTGGCTGATTAGGTGACTGGGGCTCTACATGGAAGGAGGAGGAGGGGCTGTACGCCCAAGACAGGCTGCATCTGAGCTCTGCAGGGGCAGCAACACTAAAGAGGAAACCGGGGGACTTCATGGCAAGAGAGTTCATTTTAAACTAGATCGGGGGGGCTAAGTACAAGGCCATCCTTATGGGAGGCAGAGCAGGGAGGCTATCAGCCCCCTCCCCATGCCAAAACACTCATCAAGGAAACAATTAGCAGCAGGGAAGGAAGGGATGGGGATACATGTTGGAGGGCTCTGGTTGCAAATGCCAGGAGCCTGGGGAACAAAATGGGAGAACTGAAGGCCACCACGATGAAGGAGAACCTTGATATTGTAGCAGTGAGTGAGACTTGGTGGAACAAGCACCACACCTGGGAGACAGTGATCCCAGAGTATCATTTGTTTATGAAGGATCAGGAGGGAAGGAAGGGGAAGGGGTGGCATTATACATCAAGGATGGGATTGGGGCTACAGAGGGACGGGAGGAGGAAGGGGAAACAGAGATAATATGGGTCACCCTAGACAGAGAACAATGGGAAAACCTGCGAGTTGGGGTAGTCCATAGGCCTCCTATGCATGGGGAGGAAGGGGACAGACACCTGGTAGAATCAGTAACGAGGATGGCACAAAAAGGGGAAATAATGCTAGTTGGGGAGGCCCAGACAGCAATCTCTGTGAGGAGCAGGGGCATGTTGGAGGCTCTGCAGGGCATATTCCTACAGCAAAGGGTCAATGAGCCCACTAGGGGTGAAAACCTGTTGGATATGGTCCTCGCAAATGGGCACAATGTGGAGGAAGTGGAGGTGGGGGAAGAGCTTGGCACCAGTGATCACAGGGCTGTCAGATTCAGGGTGAGAGTGGGCAGAGAGAGGGTTAGGATGAGAACCAAGGTAATGGATTTCAGGAAGGCTGACTTCCATGGAATGAGAAAGATAGTTAGAGAAGAAATGCTGAAGATAGAGGATGTACAGGGGGTGGAGAACTTATGGGCAGCCATCAAGACTGAAGTATATAAAGCCATGGACTCATGTATAAGAAGGGTGAGAAAAAGTAGAAGACAGAAAAGACCTCTATGGTTCACTAGAGAGGTGGCATTGGGGGTCAAGGAGAAGACTAGAGCTTTCAAGAGGTACAGGAAGACACAAAAGGATGAGGACAGGGGAAAAAATACAGTAGGCAGGTCAAAAGATAAGGAGGGCAAAGGAGGCTACTGAGGAGAGGATAGCGAAGCAGGCAAGGAGGGGGGACAAAACCTTCTTTAGGTACATTGGAGAAAGGAGGAGGGCACAACATGGGATTGGAAGATTAAGGGGGAAAGTGGTAAAATCCTGGAAGGGGATTTCAAAAAAGCAGAAGCATTAAATAGCTATTTCGCCTCAATCTTCACAGAAGAAAGAGAGGGTAGTAGCCCAGGATGGGTGGGGGAGGGTGACAACCACAGGCAGATGGGAATGGCAGAATTCACAACTGAAGAAGTAAGGGAAGAGCTGGGTAGACTTACGGTGGACAAGGCAATGGGGCCTGATGGGATACACCCAAGGGTTCTCAAGGAGGTGAAGGATAAACTGGCGCTGAACTTGGCAAGGCTGTTTAACTTGACCTTGGTCACGGGGTGGTACCAATGGACTGGAGGAGGGCAGAGGTGGTTGCACTACATAAAGGGGGGAAGAAGGACAATGTCAAAAACTATCGTCCCGTTAGTCTTACCTTGGTGGTGGGGAAGGTAATGGAAATGCTATTTAAGATCAGGTTGATAGAATACTTGGAGATAAATGGCAGGCAGGATGACAGGCTGCATGGCTTCACCAAGGGAAGGCCCTATCAGACTAACCTGATAGAATTTTTCGATGGGGTGACAGATAGTGGACCAGGGAGGAGCAGTGGACGTGGCCTATCTGGATTTCAGTAAGGCCTTCAACACTATTCCGCATGGCAGTATGGTGCATAAGCTGGACAGACTAGGGGTGGACCACAGGATCACCAGGTAGATGGAAAATTGGTTGAAGGGAAGGAGTCAGACGGTGGTGGTAAATGGGACACATTCCAGGGAATGGGCAGTGACCAGTGGGGTGCCACAGGGGTCAGTGCTAGGGCCAATACTCTTTAACATCTATGTGAGTGACCTAGCGGAGGGTCTGGAGGGATGGGTGTGCCTGTTCGCAGATGTTACAAAGGTCTGCAATAGGGTGGATTCACCCAGAGGGGTGCAAGCGATGAGGTGGCACCTGGAGAGGCTGGAGAGACACCTGGAAATTGATGTTTAATGTGCAAAAATGCTTGGTGATGCACCTGGGGAGGAGAAATAGGAGGGAACCTTACTCCCTTGAGGTGGTGTGATTAAGGAGAAGGGAAGGGAATAGAAAGGGACCTGGGGATTATGGTAGCACGAGACCTCAAGGTGGGCAGCCAGTGTAGCAGGGTGGTGGGAAAGGCAAATGGAATGTTGGCCTGCACTGTGAGGGGTTTTAATAGCAGAAAGAGGAGGTGCTAGTTCCATTATACAGAACCATGGTCAGGCCGCATCTGGAGTATGGGGTGCAGTTCTGGAGGCCTCACCTATGCAGAGATGTTGAGCTGATGGAGATGGTGCAGAGAAGGGCAACCAAAATGGTACGAGGGATGCAGGACGTACCCTATGAGGAAAGATTGAGAAGGATAAATTTGTACCATCTGGAGACTAGGAGGGAGGGGGGGACATGACTGAGACCTTTAAATATCTGAAGGGAATAAACAAAGTGGAGGGTGATCATTTGTTCAAACTGAAGAAGGGAGTGAACACGAGGGGATATAACCTCAAACTGGAAGGTGGGCAATACAGAGGTAATATTAGGGAGCAATTTTTCACAGAGAGGGTGGTGGAGGCCTGGAACAAGCTGCCGTAGGAGATGGTGCCAGCTGAAATGGTGGAGGGGTTCAAGAGGGCTTGGGATGGATTTAAGGGGTTGTGAAGAGAGGGTGGAAACAGAACAGATTGGGGGAGGTAGGGTGTTGGGCAGACTAGACGGGCCAATGGGCCTTTCTCCGCCATCACATTTCTGTGTATCTGTGTATATGAGAGCTACACCCCAGTATACACAGATCATCATCCTCACACATAAGAGCACCAGACCTGGTGTAGCACAAGTCACCCCCCCCACACACACACAGTGGTGCTTGGTCCAAAGTACCCCGACCCCAGAACCCCAGTCACAGCATTAGTGGCTAGTGGATCCCACACCCCCCACGGCACTGACAACCCCCGCCCCCGCCCCCATACCAGGCAGTCAGTGCTGCAGCTCTGGACAGCCAGCAGCACAGCCCTCCAAACGTCTCCACAGCCGCCAGCCATCTGACTTATGCAGGGAGCATGTCGCCTATATAGATGCGCACTCCCTATGTATGTCAGATGGCGCAGCTATGGAGGTATGCAGAGGCTGTGCTGCTGGCTGTCCAGAGCCGTGGCACTAACTGCCTGGTATGGGGTTGGGGGCGTTGCCCATGCCACAGGGGGTGGAGGCGCCACTGGCCACCAATGCTTTGACTGGGGCACCACTGTGTGTGTGGGGGGGGTTGTCTTGTGCTACACCAGGTCCAGTGCTCTCATGTGTCGGGAGGTGGTCTGTGCATACCGGGAAGAGGGGCTCTCCTGTGTTGGGGTGGGGATTGTTACGCTCATACCGGGAGAGGGCTCATATGTGTTTGGGGTGCTTGGCTACCATGGGGCTGGGGCTGCAATGTGTGTGGGTCTCCATACCGGACATCAGGGTTGGAGCATACAGGTGTGGGAAGGGGGGTATGCTTCTACACTACGGGGCAGCCATGTGTTGGGGCAGGGGTTGCATTGCTGTAACTGGGACCGGGCTGGCATGTGTTGAGGCAGGGGGTGGCTTACAATAACAATGAGGGGGTGGCGGTATGTGTAAGGCTGAGTGCATACCCCGGTTATGGCAGGGTTCCCCCCTGGCATAACCAGCATCCTCCTATGCCCCCCAGTGCACAGTGCTACATGCCTTAGTGTATGGAAAAGGAGGCCATGGACTCAAGATCTGAGTCATTCAAGGACTCCTCAAAGATGTCCCCTGGCTGTTCTCACCACAGACCTCCTGAGTGTCCTCTCCTAGGGTGATCCTCACTGACATTTAGCCTGGCAAACCTTAGTCGAAGCGCCCACCTTTGGTTGTGTGTAATGGCTCTGCTCGAAGAGGTGGAGAAGCAGCTGTGCAGTGCACCTGCATGGTGTGGACTGGTGGGAGCATTACTGGTGATGGCAGGAGACCAAAAGTCCAGGGGGTAGAGCCCTACCCTGCCCTGCAATTTCCCACTGTTGCCAGAGGAGCTCCAAGTAGCTCTGGCACATTATACCACAATGCCTCTCCTCACCAAAGGATGAGGAGGATGATTAAGCAGGATCAAGAGCAGGAATGCCTTGACCACGATCTCAGCCATGACCAGGTTGGTTGGCAGTGAGAAGGGCCTTCCAGTGAGTTGCTGTAGATCACGTGCCTACCCACGTTCAGCAACATGGGCGTGGAAGACCCGACCTCTGGTGGAGGCTCTTTCTTCTTCTTCTGAGCTTTCAGTCCCATTTCTTCAGTCACCACATGAATATGTCCCCATTCATCGGTGCTGTGGGGTTGGGCCTATAAACAACAGGCAGGTAGCTGACACCACAAAAATAGCATGGCTTTACTGATCTGCCAACAAGAGCCTTCTTTTTGGATCACATCATGTTGCAGCAGCACAACACTGGCACTTGATCTTTCACTTTCTTTACACCCACGAAAGTTTAGTTTTGAAGGTGAGTGTTCCATACCCAACACAGGTAAAACATGTCAGTTTCATCAGAGTTGAAGATGTCTTCTGGACTGTAACCTTGCAACAGTCCCTGCAGAACATCTTTCAACCACTGCTGAGCACTGGTGTGGGCAGCACTAAGCTTCCCTTATGGGCCATCTTGAATCCCGAAGTTATGTTGCTGCTTCTGTCTTTTCAGCCATCCCTCTGATGTGGAAAAATCATGTTTACCCATTGCGATTACAAGTTGTTGAGCCTTTTGCTTAGGGAGGGGCCCATTCAGCATCACCTACCTTCCACACGCACTGGCAAACCATCAAAGCACCATGTCCTGCACATCAGTGTTTTTACACAGAAACGTAGAATTTGATGACAGATAAGGACTACTTGGCCCATCCAGTCTGCCCATTTCTCCCTACCTACACTACTATTGTTTTTTGCCGTTGTGCTTGCATTTCCTCTCTAGGTTTTGACTTCCACATTTGTAGGTTTTTTGCCTTTCCAAAAATGGTGTCCCCCAAAGTGAACTTGGGGCAGCTTGAAATGAATGGTCATGTCCTTGACGCTGATTTGGGGCAGAGTGACAAACTCCACCTTTCTTGACAGCATAAGTGGGCTCTGCTTGCTTGCTGTGGTGACAGCTAAACAATGGACAGCTGATCCATGATGAGCCAAACAGCGTTTTTTATTCTTTGATCATTTATAAGCATCATGAGCTTCACAAGTGACACCGCTAATTTCATATTTCCAACTCCACCATAATAGAATACTGTACTGCATAACTCATGCTGTCCTGCTGTCCGTGTCTCTGGTATCACTAATGGGTAAGGTCTGATATACTAGGCAGATTAAATTAATGCATATGTAACTGTCAGTTTTGGAATGGGAGAGCTGACCACTATGACCTATTGTCCAGTATAGCAGTATCCGCACTACACTGAGTGGTGCATGCTGTAGTCTAAAAAGAATAAGCTTCAAGATAGTAAATACTCTATGGATATTTTGACTGGCCTGATACTTGTGTACTGATTTTTGAAACTATTATCTTGTGATGCTTTCACAGTCTTGGCTGCGAAAGTGAGGAAAAATCGGTACTGCTGAGGAGGAGAGTGAAATGTTAACCACGTGATGTAAGGTATAAGATGAATGTCTATGGGTATTACACCTATATAGATACCAATTAAATTACATGGACTAATACCAAAATTCAGAAAAGTGCAAAACATATTTTTTTTAATTCTATTTTATAAAACCATCATGAAATTTTCCACATCAAGCTGGCCCAGTGGTACAGAGGGCATAGGCAATGGTATCTCATCTCTCTCCCACTTCAGTGAGCTGTGTTCAGGAATGAGCGTAAATTTTCAGGGGTTGGCCAGCAAATTGCCGGGGAGCTGGGAGTGGATTGAGTGGCTGTCAGGTAGCTCTCCTCTCCCGGATTGGGGAGGTAGGCCTTCCTGGCCCTTGACTGCCACTGAGTGGAGGCTCCGTGGTAGTGCTGGGCAATTGGGGGCCTGCCGCTAGGCTGGGTGGGTGGATCGAGGTCAGTGCCAGAACCGGCATTCATGTACACCTCCACACACATGCACAACTGTGTTGCCGGGTCCTTGGGGAGTGAGAGGAAAAATGGAGGAAATACACCACTGGGGACAGGATGATGACCGACCCCAGCAGGCACCACACCAGGTGGCCAAGCACATACCACAGTCCTGTAGCAGGGCAGTGTCAGAAGGTGAGGCCCAGAGGAGATGGGAGGGGTCAATCGGAACAAGGGTTCACAGAGGAGTACAGGAGCAGAAAGAGACTATGAAAAAAAATGTCCCTGTCAATATTTAAAAAGTGTATTGATATAATTTATCGGAATGGAAAAAGTATATCAATAACATTTATTTTACCAAAAAAAAAAACAGTTCTGTGGTGACCTAAACATGTATATTGATATTGCTAGAGAAGACTGCCTGTTTTCTATGCTGATAACATAATTACTACTGTTACATAATGCTGTTTCTTAACAGCTGGACTCCAAGCTTTCATTTAAAAAACCAAAAAGTTTCTAGCCCCAACAGTTCCATAGTTACACATTTCAATAGATATGTTCTTTAAAATGTGATAACTTTGGAACCATTATAGCTGGAGAATTAACTTTTTAAATGAAAGCTTGGAATCAGCTAAGTAGTTAATATATCACTACAATGGCTATATGTATTTATTTATTTCACATAAACCCTTTAGGCTGTACCTATTTTCAAAGGGTTTAGGGTCAGGTGCAACAGAGGACAGCAACATGCAGAAACATAGTATACAAATACATACGGGACAGTGAGATACTAACGTTAGAATAAGTACAGTGAGATATTAAGTTAACAATGAGGTTCTAATGATGCAATAATGTACGATACATAGAGAATACTGGATGGGCAACTATGCACAGCCAATGTGTTCTGCCACAGAGTGGATCAGATTCCTTCTGACCTTGAGAGCGAAGCTCAAGAGGTCCATGGGAATCAGAACCCCGAGGTGACAGAACACACTGGTTAAGCATAAAGTTGCTCATCCTGTATTTTTTATAGTGTATAGTATTATGTGAAATATGTGCATTGTGTTTTTTCTCTTTCGCAATGAAACTGACTTGTGCAGTCTCTAGAGGTTCTAGAATGCTGTTCTACCACAGAAGGGTGCAGTCACATTCCATGACCTTTGAACTGTGGTACAACAGCATTTTGAAAAGGATGGATTTCTATATAGAATAATGCTCTGCTATACACTATAATATAATACAATACAATATCATAGTTGATCTAATCTAGTTGATCTAATGCAGCCAGTAATACAATACACCCAGCAAGATACAGTGAGTACCTGAGAGATAGGGCTTAGCTGAGATTAGTAGTGAAGAGTTACAGTGGGCTGACTAAGGCAAGTGCTCAGGAGAGAAGTCTGATGGGGAGCAGGTTACAGGTCAGCGATAGCAGTTACAATACTAGGGGGAGTGAGTGACAAAAGAAGCTGGGATTTAAACATATTGATAGAGCCAGTGGATTTTACAATGGGGAGTATAAAAAAAACATAAAATGGTTCACTACATTTTTAAAGTCCTGCCACTTTTAACATAGTATATTGACATGTATATGTGTATAGCAACACAGGAGAACTGTATTAACTGTTCAGATCTCATAGCTTTCAATATGCAGCTTCAAGCATTATAAAACTACTGTATTATATAACACAGAGAATACTAGATGGCCAACCATACACAACCAGTGTGTTCTGCCACAGATGGGGTTCTGATTCCCTCTGACCTTGAGGCTGAAGCTCGAGAGGTCTGTGGGGAACAGAACCCTGAGGTGACAGAATACTCTGGTTATGCATAAAGTTGCTCAACCTGTATTTTTATAGTGTGTAGTATTATGTGAAGTGTGTGTATTGTGTTTTTTTCTTTCAGAATGAAGCTGACTTGTGCAGTTTCTAGAGGTTCTAGAATGCTGTTCTACCACAGAAAAGTACAGTCACGTTCCATGACCTTTCAAATGTGGTTCAACAGCATTTCAAAAAAGTTGGATTTCTATATAGAAAAAATGCTCTACTATACACTATACTATTTTTGGAAATGGTCGGAAGATACTAGTGGTTGCTTTGTCCAAGAATAAACATATTATTTTCTAGTTTATTTAGTTATCTACAGGGATCTGGAATATAACTCACCTTCCTAAGCAAAATATTGTTAGGGGTGAAACTTTTCATAACATGATAATGGGGGGGGTGGCCTAGCTGAGGAGCTGTATGGAGGTGTTTGAGGAGAGCTCCAGCCTAATCCACAGAAAATCTTCTTTATCCTGCGCATTATAGCCTCAAAATCTAACTATTTAACAAGATTCTACTGCTCCGATGCCTCTTTTATCTAAATCCATCAAAAAAACAGGCTTAACTAAAGTTTAATCAGCAATCCAGCGCAACTGTCTCTTCGAGGCCTGTAGACCTATCTGGGAACTCTTCCAACCAGGCCCAAGATTTACAGGAACCTAGAGGTTGTGCGGTGAACACAGAAATGGATCCCAGTTACCAGAATTTAGAGAGACTAATAAGAGATTTGAAATATGACCTGGGAACAAAGATGCAGTTAGGATTTGGTAATATGACTACACAAATTCAGCACCTGCAGCAAATAGTGAATGCTACTACAAAAACTGTAGAGGCGCATGCCACTCGTATTACTGAAGCCGAAACCAGAATCAGTGCACAGCAGGACACCACAGTCCAGCTATCCTTGGACCTTCAAAATGCTTTGAAGGATATCGAATTTCTCAAGCAAGTCATGGATGACCACGAAAATAAAGAGAGAAAATGCAACATAAGGGTGGCGGGCCTCCCAGAGGACCTGGAGGGGACAGACTGCCTGACATTCATGAGAGAATGGCTCAAGAAACACCTTGACCTTCCATTGGACACATTAGAAATCCAAAGGGCTCACCATTCCCCAGGGCAGAAACCATCACCGGAGCAAAAGCCAAGATATCTGCTAGTAAAGTTTCTTCGGTTTCAGGACCATCAAGCAGTTCTAATGGCAGCATGAAAGAGTGACCCTATCATGTCGCTAGGCTCCTAGGTCAGTATATTCCTGGACTTCTCCAGGCCATTGCAAATGCGGTGCCAAGCATTCGCGGACATCAAAAAGAAGTTACATGGCTTGAATTGTCCCTTTACGATGGCCTACTCCATGTGACTCATTGTGCAATACCTCGGGAGTCGGCAGAGGGCTTTTACTGACCCTGAAGCTGTGATGAACTATGTGAAGGGGCTGAGGAGCTGTGAGAGGGCCGAACGAGAACAGGAGCCTGAAGAGTGAATCTTGGTGACTCGGTAGCATGATGTGACTTTTTGGAACTAGAACATTCAGGTCAGAGGGTTTTTGGGAGGGATCATCTCAGCCCATAACTCCGAGACACAGAGGCCTATCAGGGCAGGGCCTGAGAGGATCGCCAATCTAACCCACCCTCTTCACCAGGAGGGATGCTACTACACTGGACTTAAGATCTCCCACTAGTTGGGGCTCACAATCCAAAATATTTGTTTGTTTTTGAACTGGTTTCTTATTGCTGGGGGGTCTTTTCTCATATCCCCCTATGTTATTTAAGAATGGTTTGGCTGTTAAAAGTTAGTAAATATTACTGCTGGGGGGAGCATATTTAGTGGGGCAGAATAGACATGCGACCTGTGTGGGCTACAAGCGTGTCTGCTACAAGGAAGGGGGGAGGTATATGGGCTGGTGAAGCTCTTGTGTTTGGCCCCACTGACACCCTTCTACTGGGATTTGTATTCCCAACTATACAATGGGGACTTCAAAATGTAAACGGAAGAGCTATGGAGATAACCTGCTAGAAGCATTTTAGTGTTGGAGGGAGGCTAGTACACCCAAGCCATACAGGGGCGCAGTGGGGGCCCCCTTTGACACTTCCCCATGAACAAGATTAGCTGAAGGATGCAGTGGCTGGGTTTGGATAAAACTTTTCTACTGGTTTATAGCCACCCGTGACCAGCGCAGGTCGCCGACTGTGGGCCTCCCCCCTGCTTATGCCATTTTGACCAGAATGCAGGATACTTCCATAATTACACTACTCTCTTTGTAACAACTAGTGGATTGGGAAGCTCACTCCATGAAAAGTAGAGGGTGATGGAAGGTGGGAATTCTTACATGGGGGAAGACAAAGTTTTCTGGGATAGAGGAGAGGGGAGGGGGCCTAATGGGGGAAGTACAGAGGGAAGAAGTAGGTGATTGGTATGAAGGGATTAACATAGATATCGGGGGGGGGAACATAAAAAAGGATGACTTGGGCAGTATAACTGAAAAGAGGGAATGGGGTTTGGGGAGGGGAAAGGGGGGGAAACCAAGGCTTTGTGCTGAGGGGGCTTGTTAAAGTTAAAAGTTACGGACTACACAGACATTGTTTAGGCTTCACAGACAGTAATCTAAGTTACTATTCAGAAGTAGCAGTTAGACATACTGAGACTCAAATGGAATGGCAGACTTAACAGTGATATCATAGAATGTCAATAGATTAAAAACTATTATAAAATGGCAAGAAAAAATCTAGAAATCTCATTGGCCAAGAGAGATCAGCTGACCATACATTAAATCTCTATATATGCACAGTCATCCTGGTCCTAAACCACATCACACAATGAGCAAATCAGTCCTCCTACAACCAGAACTATCTTCCATCAGTCTCCCTACAACCAGAACTGATCTTCCACCACAAACATGGCTGCTACCGTTACACTGTAGAAACCTTCAACTGGGCCCTAAAAATAAAACTACATTAAATATGAAATAAAACAAATTAAATGTTGTTTATCAGATCATCACAATCTCCTTACACACATAAATACATTAGAAACATTAAGTATTGTTTATAGTTTTCATTACAACTGTTTCTTTGCTAACTGTGAAAATTCCCCCTTCAATCTTCAGCTGCTCATCAGGGACATCTCTTCTGCTTTCCCTGACAATGAGATACTTGAGTCTCTGACTCTAAAACAGGCCTTTGTTGGCTGTGTGTACAGTATGTTAGTAGAGGAACATTCTGCTAGTAGAACTGAGCAGATTTTTGAATCCCTTTATTCCATGGTAAACATTCCATGATAAACATTCCATTTCTTGAATGTGGATAAACACAGATAAAAAAAAAAGAATGAAGAAAGTAAGTAATAATACTATATAAACAAAGAGAAATAGAGAATAATGCATAGGGTACTGAACGTTATGAAAATTTAATGCACCCTCGAGGTGAGGGATGCATCAGTAAACCCCGAGAGCGAAGCTCAGAGTTTATCAATGCATCACTCACGAGGTACTCTTCATTCATACGCTCAGTACCTATCTTATTTTATAATTGCTGGCAAATTTTATCCTACCATAGATGTAAGGCCTGCTGACACACTACACAAACTCATATTGTACAATACATCCCATTTCATAAAATAGGCATTTTTTATTCTACTAATAACAAACACAACAGCAATAAATAAGAACTGTTTTACCTTTCATGTGATGCATCACATGGAAATATATAGTTGCTACTATTGAGACAGAACCAACAAGATTATTACAGAAAACAAAATAAATGCTGAATCGATATTACGGGAGCTGGACAAAAAAAAAAAAAAACAGAGCTCCCTTTCAAATATTTGTCCATGAGCATTTTACTTCACTCTATAAAAATATCAGACAGCTGAGACCCAGAGAACTCATAACTGAGTGTGCTCAGTATCAGTTGCTGCACGACAGTTCGCTATGGCTATTGGAGGTCGTCCCTGAAACGAAGTAAGGACAGTGTTAAAATTCTCATGCAGATGCTAAGGATATCAATTATAATTCTACAGATTTTGACTTTTGGTTTGTTTTTTTACTCTGGGAGGCTACTAATTAACATATGGATAGTACTATGTCAGTGAACATGTACCTCTACTCTGAATCTGATTCGATTACTGGACGCCTTCGTTTCATCTTGCTACTTTAATCGGGGGCTGTATGATAGAAACTTATTGACACTCCCTGGTTGATCACACATGTAACCCCTAGATGGCGCTATCCCAGGGGCTACTACCCCTGCCTGATTTGCCACTAACAGGTTGAGGGCCTGGATCCAATGGCGGTGCCTCCACCCAGAGGTCAGGGTTTGCAATAGTTAAACTAACTTGGTCACAGCCCTCTGGGACACTGCAACCCCCTTCTTCCCACTAGTGGCCCACACAATATATCAGAATTACCTTCACAGTATACACTTACCCCAGGACTGGTTCCGCACTGGGACCTCCTGTGAAATGAGATAAAGGAAAACAATCACAGTACAGTACTTTAACATAGACAAATACCTCAGGTAGTATAACTTTGCTGAAACAAGCAGCTCTGATTTATTTAGGGGATATAACAAGGACAGGGGAAATCAGGTTAATTAGCTTATCACTCTAATAATCTCATTTATGGCTCTGTGCACAGGCCTATCCCTATCAGTTACTGTCCCTGGGTACCCAAGCCCTAGTGGCTAGTCCAAACCGTGGCAGCTGGTAGGGGCCCTTCACACAGAGAAAAGGAAAATTAAACAGTCAGCAGTACAGTAATTCCATTTGGATTTAATGTGGCAATTCAACAGGGAGCGACCCTGAATTAGTACTCACGACCTCCAAATAAGATAGGGTCCTTCAATGTCAGCAGGGCTCACTTGAGGTACACAAACCTTCACACATTTATATAAAAGAAAGCACTATACCAGGCAGGCTGCATCTGTATCCCGATCGCAATTACTGCACAATACCCGGGAGAACACACAGCAGATTCAGTTCCGACAGACCGAAAGCAATTTTCAGCAATTCTTCCAGTCTTCTACAGGTGAGCCTGGTTTCTACTCTTCAGAGATCCTTTGATTCTTTTCACAGGACGGATTCAGTCCTAACAAGCTGCAGACCGAACTCTGGGCTTCACACGCTTTTTGACTAAAACTGCACACTGAAAAAGCACAGGGCTCCTTCCTTCTTCACTGCCAAAGCTCAACTGAAACTCCAACCGACAAAACTGGCTCTTCCTTTGAGTTCCTCCCAGTTCTTGACTGGATTGGCTGTCACTCACAATAGACTGCTGCTGTTGGTCCAAAAAGGCACTGAAGTCTAAACTACATCTCCCAGAGTCACTGCCCATACAATCCTCTTGTGGCTGGCTCCAGATTATGAGTCCAAGTTCTGATTCGTCCAAGGCACCATTTTAGAGCTAGCTACCCCACACTGATTGGTCCAGTTCAGCAGTTCAAAACTAGAATGGGGAACTAGCAGACACAGTTCTGACTGCAAAGAAAGCAGGTTAGACAAACTGTAATTTTATTATTACTCTAAATAATTTCTGGCAAACAGTTACATCTTTCAGATAGGTTCCTTTGCACTCCTAGTGACTGCAAAAATGAAGTGAATTGGCAGCAGCTCGAGTGGTACTCAGAGAAGCACACAGTCCCCCATACAACTAATTATGTCTGCAAGCAGACAGCTCTTAAAGAGACAGTACCAGAGGCTCTAAAACACTCACTGATAAATGGCTTAAATGCCAAACACCATTCAGGCTTGGAGCATTCAAGCAAGCTCCTGAAGTCTTTTGGGAACCCCCATTTGCAGGGGGTTATACCCTTCCTGGAGCCTGGGAAAGCTTGACGTCCGCGCCAAGCCAAGTACCCCATAAGTTTCAACTGCAACCATATACATTTGCATTAGTCTCAGACATGTAATCATCAGTCAATATATCATTTTACCAAGAACACATTTCTGAAACATTGCAGTACGTCACACTTTACACAGTATTACATACACATTGTACCATAACTCAAGTTATTACCTCTTGTACATGAAACCTGAAGAGAGGGGCCTTCCCTATCAGTTACCTTGGGGCTGGATGGGGCAAGGGCACCATACTTAGAGGGCAACACAAGTAACTTGAGTTAGCACTGATGCTCAGTTTGGGCAATGAGCTCGGGACACATACACTCCTTTATGGACAACATTGAGGGCAAGTCCACAGGCCTCCCAAGTGAATCATAACTGAGGTGCACCACAGGCTTTACAGCTCGACCAGTCTTTCTAGGGGGAACTGTTATAGTCTCTGCACTCTGAGCCTCATTTTCAGCATTGTCCTCACTTGTCAGGGGAGTCTCCATGGGGTAGAGAGGCTAGAACTTGGGGCACTTTCAGCTCCAGGAGTTACAGTTTCTGAGTCCACAACATTTGGCTCGCATGGAGAGCTGGACACTGGCAGTGGACTGTCAGGGCACTCAAAATACTTCTTCTTGTTCGGGTGTATCACCAGTCTGCCCAATCTATCATTTTCCTGAAAGCTCAAACAGTTCAACCATGCACAATGATTCCATTTCATCTGATCTGATGCTTTGCACTTCACTTTCTGGGAGCATTGGCTCCAGGGATGAAGCTGGGGCTTAGACAGTCCAGAAGGCCCAGCTTCATCTCCAGTATTGACTAGGGATTGCCTCAAACAATTGACCAGTTCGTAAGAAGGATAGTATTCAAAGTCACTCTCACTTTCTTCCGATATGGACTGACAGTCATGCTCAACTGGGACTTGTGGAGGGGAACACTTTAACTTTGCTTCTGTAGGTGCAGACTTTCTTGATCTTTTTCTTAGCAGCAGCTCTAGTCATTGGTCCAGAGGGACATCTTCTAGGGCTCAGACTCAATTAAGATTTGTCCAATGGGCAGTAAATGATTTCTATGCATTGTTTTTACATCTTTTGAATTATTCTCAGGCCTTACTTTGTACACTGGCAGATCATCTAGTTTGCCCACTACAATGTGAGGGAGATGGTGCCATCTGTCAGCAATCTTGTGCTTGCCATGCAGTCCCAGATTTCTTAGCAATACCCGATCTCCCTCCTGGAGTTCCTGTGCTTTCACCTTTTTATCATACCTTTCTTTGTTGGCCAGATTTCTTTTGGCAGCCATGGTTTGAGCCAGTTGGTACGCATGAGTTAGCTGGGCCTTTAACTTTTGCACATACTGTAAATAGTTGTCAGCTTGAACCCCATCAGGAGAGACCCCAAAACACACATCTACTGGTAGTCGAGCTTTCTTCCAAACATCAGGCGGTAGGGGAGAATCCAGTGGCATCACTTTTGTGCAGTTATAAGCATGTACCAGGGTGCTAATTTGTTGGCTCCATCTAGGCTTGTCCTTTGGGTGCAGGGTGCCTAGCATATCTAGCAAAGCGGTTGAAACGCTCAGGCTGTGGTCCCCTGGGGTGGTAAGGAGTGGTTCTGGACTTTCTGCACTCCCACAGAGAAAGCATCTCTTTGATCAGACGACTCTCAAAGTCTCTCCCTTGATCAGAATGGATTCTTTGTGAGCCCCATAGTGAACAAAAAGTTTTCTACAAGTACTTTTGGCCACAGTGGATGCTTTCTGGTCTTTGGTGGGGAAAGCTTGGGCATATCTCGTGAAATGGTCAGTGACCACCAGCACATTACTGATATTTCTTTGATCTGACTCCAAACTCAGAAAATCAATACAGACCAGCTCCATGGGTGCACTGGTGGTGATGTTAACAAGGGGGCAGCCTCTGGGGCAAAAGCTTTCCTCTGTAAGCAGCGACTACAGTTCGAATGTGTTGCTCCACATCAGCCCCCATCTTAGGCCAATAGAATCTGGATCTCACCAAGTCAAGTGTTCTGTCTATACCAAGGTGCCCATGTGGTTGTGCAAGGACCTCAGTACTGAGTCTTGAAAGGCAGTGGGCAGCACTAGTTGTTGTTTGTCTACTTGTCCCCTCTGTCTACTGTTTCTCTGTATAACAGTTTATTGATCAGTTTCAACTTAGGACCTTCTTTGTATAACAGTGCAGTTCTCAAATCAGTGGAGCGTAATTTGGACACATCTTTCCTGCATAGAGGGCTTCTAAAGCTGCTTTGATCATGGGATCGCGGGATTGAGCCGTCATACTGTCATTGTCCAGCTGAGGCAGTGCACCAATGTCTATTGCAGAAAAGTGGCAATAAGCAGCAGGCATGCAATTCTCAGAGGCTCCCAAGCAATCCACCATGCAGTCCACTGCGTCCTGTGGGACATTTGTTCCTCCCTGTCAAACTTCGGCAGAGTGCCCAATGTCAGGTTCTGCCAATCGACCCAATCATTCTGGGGAACAGGCCTCGGGAGAGCATCAGCATCTATGTGGTTCAGACCTGCTCGGTATTCGAGAGCATAGTCATATGTAGATAATGCAGAAAGCCACCTATGGCCAGTGGCATCCAACTTAGCTGAGGTCTGCACATAGGTCAAAGGATTATTGTCAGTTTTACTAGTATTTTAGCCCCATACAAGTACTCATGGAATTGGTCAACAATAGCCCACTTCAAAGCTAGGAACTCTAACTTATGTACAGGATAGTTCTTTTCGGATGGGGTCAGGCTTCTACTGGCAAAGGCCACTGGTCTCAGGCCATTCTCGTGTTTTGGTACAACACAGCCCCAACCCTTGCAAGCTAGCATCAGTGTGCAGGACGTAAGGTTTTCTTGGATCGGCATAGGCCAGCACTGGAGCATGGGTAAGTTGATATATGATCTCATGAAAAGCAGTCTCACAATCAGGAGTCCAGCGGGCCCCAAATACTTCACTTGGATGAAAATACACTCTTTCAGTCTTGAGGGACGCTGACTTTGGTATTTTTTGTGGGTTGGGGATACCCTTGAGTAAGGTTAAGAAAGGCGGATCACTCTTGAATAGTCCTTGATGAAGCGCCGATAATAACCACAGAATCCCAGGAATCTTTGCAGTTCTTTTAGATTTTTGGCCAGGCCAGGTGGTCAAGGCCTCAACTTTACTTGGCTCGGTCTCTATTCCTCGGTGGATACTATGTGTCCCACATACTTTACTGATGTTTGAAAGAATTGACACTTATCAATGGACAGTTTAGCCAAAGTCCTCCAGTCGGTCCAATACCTTAAATAATCTGCTTTCATGTTCCTCCAGTGAGCTGCCAAACACAATAACATCATCTAGGTATACCAGGCACTCTAGTAAGTTCATGTCCCCACTGCACGCCCATCAATCGTTGAAAAGTGGCTGGGGCACCTGAAATCCTTTGAGGCATCCTCATGAATTCATAGAAGCCAAGCGGACAGATAAAGGGGCAGTCTTCACGGTCCTCAGCCATCGGGATCTGGTAGTACCCACTGCATGGAGATCCAGCACAGAGAACCACTTGCTCCCTGCTAGGCAGTCCAAAGCATCCTGAATGCGGGCATTGTGTACTGATCAGGATAGTCCGCCGGTTTAAAGGCGCGATAATCCACACACATCCTTACTGTTCCATTCTTTTTCCTCACTACCACAATGGGGGAAGCATAAGGCTTCTGGATTCTTGTATTACACCAGCAGCTAACATCTCTTGCAGATGCCGCCTCACATCATCTATGTCAGCAGGTGCCAGGCGTCGAGACCTCTCACGAAATGGTTTTCGTCATGCAGCCGGATATTGTGTTCAGCTCCTTGCACGCATCCTACATCCCATTCCTTTAAAGAAAACACCTGGTCTCTCTGGCAAGCTTTCACTGATCCTCACTTTCCATTCAGCTGGCAGCGGGAGTTGCCGAAATCAAACAAGTCAGGCGTTACTCTGTCATTCTTCCTTGAACTCTTGCTGCTGGGTAGCACTGCAGTGTCTGCACAATGCACATTAGCCAGGATGCAACCTCTGTTTACTCAATGTCTCTTTCAGACACATTATGAACTTGGACCATTACCTTCTGGCATAAGCATGGGCTCTAGCGGGCAAAATACTAGGCTTGACCAGCAGTCCCTCTGGCAATTTTCCATCGCCTGGTGCATCCAACATTAATATTTTATTCTTAACATCCTTTCTGATACGGACCCTCCCTGTAAGGTACACTGGGCATTTGGCGCCAGGATCAGAGACTCAGGATCCTTCTTCCATACAATTCGACCGTTCCTCTGGTTCTGTTTTTCAGCATCTCTGTGCCTCATAGGCCTTCTTAATTAAAGCCGAACTCTTAAAGCTC
This sequence comes from Neoceratodus forsteri, assembly GCA_016271365.2. Lineage (NCBI taxonomy): Eukaryota > Metazoa > Chordata > Ceratodontiformes > Ceratodontidae > Neoceratodus > Neoceratodus forsteri. Next base: position 1,414,242,975 of record CM057456.1, on the reverse strand, counting down.
TACTAGTCTTTGACCCCTGTTTTTCATAACACAACTGTGCCAGCCTTCCTAACATATGAGCATTTGTTCCAATCAACAAAGGGACACCATCATACAGTCCAGTGGGGGACACTAAGGCTAGGGTCTCTACTTGTTCGCCACCCAGCCACGGAGGTGGGGAAAGACAGCCAAATTCGATATACCCGGAATAGGGTAGGCCTCTCACTTAACCCCATACATGCAGTCCTTCTAATGGTTGTAAGGGTACGCCTGACAAATGCTTCTGATACCAATCCTGGAACATAATTGTCACTTGGGAGCCACTGTCTATCACAGCTCTTGTAGACACTCCATTCACCTTTACAGTGGTCTCCATGGAGGGACCCACTATTCTGGACCAGTCTGAGAGGCGGTAGTGGGGCCTGGGCAACTGACCTGCCACAAAAGGACGTGAATTAGCATTTTGGTGCCCTCACTGGGATCATGTCGCACCTCTTAACCACTGATTTCTTCTCCGAAGCTCTCCTTGTAGCCTATATGCAACTTTGTCAGTGTCTTTGGGACTGGCATTCCTTTTCATGTGCCCATCTTTCCCACAATTATAGCAAACATACTTTCTGGAGTTTGAGCTGGCCGAGGCCACACTGGGAGCCAGGGCGGGGGTATTACTAACTGGAAACCTGGGTGCCATCTCTGTTCGGGGCGTGATAAGCATTTGGAGACATCTCGTCAGTTTCTCCACTTCCATGGTCAAGGAATTGAGTTTGGAGCTGTTATCAGCAGGAGATACAGGGTGGGTACCCCCCCCATAGCAGATGCAGTCGGATATAGGTCAGGCCCTGACTTGCAGGCGTGGCCTTCATAAAGGACTGTTTTGAATTCCCGGATCTCTCTCAACAGTTCCTCCATTGTGGCATATCTTTTTCCTTGTCAGAGCACTCATTGACTGTCAACCTCTGCCCCTGAACTTCACTTGATGGGTCACCCTCAGTCACCGGTCGTAGCCACAGCTGTTGGTGCAGGTACCCCGAGGTCGCTTTTTCTCAACTCCTCGAATTTCTCTATTAACTCATCACAGGAGGGTGGGATTCAATGATTTGCCAGGCGAACTGAAGCAACAGGTTCTGAGAAGGGGCAGACTTTATGATTCTGTCCAGTCTGGTTCGGTCCAGTTCAATCGCTGGCAAACTACCCTTTCTGAGGCATTCTTGCAACAATTTTTCCAGCCGAGAGACATACACAGACAACAACCCCTTGGTACTGTTGTGCATTTTACTCTCCACCATAGGTCCTCATCAGAATCTGGGCTCCCATACACATTCTCAAGGCCTCAAGATAGGCCTGTGCAGTCGCTTCAGGGTTACTGGCCCTTTAGCACGGATGGTAGCCAGGGCAGGACCTCGGAGGCTCTCACTAACCCTCTTTTCGCTCGCCTCCCGAGCATTGCCATTCTAGCACTTGGGGGCAACATAGTTCATCCAGGTCTCCCAGTCATCCTCCCTTGGGGGTGGGGAGGTGCCAGAGAAGATCCTCAACCTTCGTAAGTCGTGACTAATGGCAGGTGCAGAAATAGGGAGTCTGCATTGGTTCAGCCACCATTACGGGCACTGAGCAGGAGAGGGTGTTGGGGGAGGAACACCCCCAGGTGGCAAGAATAGTTTCTTCAAGTCCTCCACAGTTTTCCCCTCTCCCAGCAACCATTCAGCAAATTTCTCCTCAAAAGTTTCAGATAGTGGTGGGGGCTGATTCCCCGGTCTTTACTGTCCTTAGTTATCACTCTCCAAGCAGTGAGGGCTCCCTCTGGGGTAATGGTCTGTGGCACTTTGGAGCTATCTATGGGATCCTTAAACTCTACTAGGGCCAGGAAAGTGTGGGTGAGCAGATTAGCATGCCGACCCACCACCACAGGGTTTTGTAAACCTTCCACCTTGGAAAGTACTCCTGCACAGTGTCCGTATTGATACCCAGGGGATGTCCAGGATAAGCATAGCATTTGGGGGTCGATCTCCTCCCAGTACACCACTCCACCAGCCGTGCACAGCCACTTCTGTCGGGTACCCATTTTTCTTAACAGTGGTTCGTAAATATGGCCACTAGAGGACACACAATCCCAGCGGTGAGCCTCCAAGATGTAACCCCTAGATGGCGCTATCCCAGGGGCTACTACCCTGCCTGATTTGCCACTAACAGGTTGAGGGGCCTGGATCCAATGGCGGGTGCCTCCACCCAGAGGTCAGGGTTTGCAATAGTTAAACTAACTTGGTCACAGCCCTCTGGGACACTGCAACCCCTTTCTTCCCACTAGTGGCCCACACAATATATCAGAATTACCTTCACAGTATACACTTACCCCCAGGACTGGTTCCGCACTGGGACCTCCTGTGAAATGAGATACAGTGCAACAATCACAGTACAGTACTTTAACATAGACAAATACCTCAGGCAGTATAACTTTGCTGAAACAAGCAGCTCTGATTTATTTAGGGGATATAACAAGGACAGGGAAATCAGGTTAATTAGCTTATCACTCTAATAATCTACCTATGGCTCTGTGCACAGGCCTATCACTATCAGTTACTGTCCCTAGGTACCCAAGCCCTAGTGGCTAGTCCAAACCGTGGCAGCTGGTAGGGCCCTTCACACAGAGAAAAGGAAAATTAAACAGTCAGCAGTACAGTAATTCCATTTGGATTTAATGTGGCAATTCAACAGGAGTCAATTCCGAATTAGTACTCACACTCCAAATAAGATAGGGTCCTTCAATGTCAGCAGGGCTCACTTGAGGTACACAAACCTCTTCACACATTTATATAAAAGAAAGCACTATACCAGGCAGGCTGCATCTGTATCCCGATCGCAATTACTGCACAATACCCGGAGAACACACAGCAGATTCAGTTCCTGACAGACCGAGTGCAATTTTCAGCAATTCTTCCAGTCTTCTACAGGGTGAGCCTGGTTTCTACTCTTCAGAGATCCTTTGATTCTTTTCACAGGACGGATTCAGTCCTAACAAGCTGCAGACCGAACTCTGGCCCATACACGTTTTTGACTAAAACTGCACACTGAAAAGCACAGGGCTCCTTCCTTCTTCACTGCCAAAGCTCAACTGAAACTCCAACCGACAAAACCGGCTCTTCCTTTGAGTTCCTCCCAGTTCTTGACTGGATTGGCTGTCACTCACAATAGACTGCTGCTGTTGGTCCAAAAGGCACTGAAGTCTAAACTACATCTCCCAGAGTCACTGCCCATACAATCCTCTTGTGGCTGGCTCAGATTATGAGTCCAAGTTCTGATTCGTCCAAGGCACCATTTTAGAGCTAGCTTACCCCACACTGATTGGTCCAGTTCAGCAGTTCAAAACTAGAATGGGAACTAGCAGACACAGTTCTGACTGCAAAGAAAGCAGGTTAGACAAACTGTAATTTTATTATTACTCTAAATAATTTCTGGCAAACAGTTACATCTTTCAGATAGGTTCCCTTTGCACTCTAGTGACTGCAAAATGAAGTGAATTGCGCAGCTCGAGTGGTACTCAGAGAAGCACACAGTCCCCATACAAACTAATTATGTCTGCAAGCAGACAGCTCTTAAAGAGACAGTACCAGAGGCTCTAAAAACACTCACTGATAAATGGCTTAAATGCCAAACACCATTCAGGCTTGGAGCATTCAAGCAAGCTCCTGGAAGTCTTTTGGGAACCCCCATTTGCAGGGGGGTTATACACAGTTTGGGTCAAATATTGTTTGAAGAATACTTCTTGTGATTTCTTTAGCAGTCATTTGACCACTACTCGGGTTTGGGAAGACACAAGTCGATGTTGAGGGCTGCTGGTTTTCCTGTTTCTCAGGCAGGTACTGCAGGAGTGTAGATATTTTACGCCGTTTTTTTCATTTGCTGTCACTGGGCTTATGTGTACACTCAAAGAATGCTCACGGCATCACTAGGACAATCGCAGCGCGTGAATCTCGTAACAACCAGCTGGTTGTTACGGGAAATATCAACTGCTTATTCCAATGTTAAAAATTGATGACCAGTAATTATAAGGTGATAAATGTCTCACCCTGCTGTTTATCTCTTAAGACAGAGCAAGCAGTTCATGATGCTGTCAGTGAGTGTGGCAGTTTTGAACCACGCTCATGACTGCAGCACCGGGGAACTGAGAAGCCTCTGTTATAGCTTCCTTTTAGTTTTGTCTACAGAGTAAGGAGAATGAACTAAGTAAGGGGGCTATGTCATGTATCATACTTAAAATGAGGAAAACAGCATTTGTGAATTGTTGTGACTGGCAGGGGAATATGAAGCTTAAGTGGGCAGGGAGGCACATACTGTATAACACTACTTTAATCTAGCACCAATAGGTGGAAGGACTATTTTATGTTAAAAGCACAGATTCACTTAAATTTGTACTTATTTAGAAATGTGCTTCAAAGGAAAAAAAAAACTGCTTCTAAAAATAAAAGGCCATTTTATAACCACAAAGATGCTCCGGGGTTGTGCATTACGGTGTGATAACTGCACTACTAGGGACGACCAGCACTCGGCCTTCAGCCTCGTGCCTAACTATGCCCAGGAGTGTGGTTATCACACCATAATGCACACCCCATCGTGTCTTATTGCTTACTTGTTAAACGGAAGAGGGTGTGGTCTCACATCAAGAACGAAAAGGGAGATGTGGTATTATTACAGGAACTCCATCTCACCAAAGAAGAAGCGAGTAAACTGGCCCAGTCGTGGGGAGGGATCCTTTTGGCGGCACCATTCACGTCACGGGCTTGGGGGTGGCAATTTGGATATGGCCTAGCCTTCCTCACAAAGTAAATAAATAGGTGGTGGATCCCCAGGGAAGATTTGTGATAGCTGAGTTAGACCTAGGGGGGAACTGTTCACCATCACCTCAATCTACAGCCCTAGTTTTGATTCCCCAGACTTTTTCACCCATTTGGGAGTGACCTTAGCCCCTTTCCCAGATAATATAGTGTTGGGGGGTGACTTCAACACCTATCAAGACCTGATATTGGACCACTCTGGACATTAAAAAAAACATAACCTAAAAACGTGGCAGCATTAAGGGAGTTGATCGAAGGGAGAGCACTAGTGGAAGTCTGGAGACATACCCACTCTGGGTACAAAGAATATTCCTTTTACTCCCATTCCCACTGTCTCTACACCCGGCTAGACTATATATTCATTTCCACTCCCTTGGTTACAGAGGTCATGCAAGCTAAGTATGGACCTATGCTTATATCAGACCATACCCCTCTACAGCTGCACATGTCAGCCGGCCCATAGGTTCCCATTGGGAATGCTTGGCGGATGGACCCAGTCATACTCCTGGATACCCAATATATAGAGCACATTAATGAGAAAATCAAGATCTTTATCGAGCTCAATAAAGGACAGGAGACTCATATCACTTTTGTTTGGGACACTTTAAAAGCTTTCATCTGAGGAGAGACAATCTCCTACTCAGCGTACAAAAAAAAGTCTCTTAGAAAAGAAAGCCTTCTTTTGCAGGATATCCAGGAATGGGAGAAGGTGGCCATGGCAGACCCCCAACCACATTTAGTTAAAGAACTTAAATCATTAAAGGACACATTAAACCAGATAGAATCTAGGAAACTGGAGAGGGACCTACTGATCACCAAATCTTGTACACACTTTGAGGGGGAAAAGGCGGGCAAGTGGCTCGCGGGACTTGTAAAACACAAGAATGCAGAAAGGGCTATCCTTCAGATGGCAAAGCCAGATGGTACATATACACTCGATCAGAAGGAGATAAATTACACCTTCGGGGAGTTTTATTCCACCTTGTATACTTCCCAGGTGTCGCCGAATGGTGACCCTGAGAAATTCCTCCAGGGGGTTACCCTGCCCTCTCTGGGGGTGGACTTAAGGGATAATTTGAATTTACCTATCACTTTGAAGGAGATTAGAGCAGCCCTATGGCAAATTAATAAGGAGAAGTCACCGGGCCCAGACAGCATACCCGCTGAGTTCTACAGGTATACATGGGACTCTTTGGGTTCCCTCCTGACAGAGGTCCTGTGTAGTACATTGCAAGAGGGGATACTCCCTCCCTCCCAGAGGTTAGCAACAATCATGGTACTCACCAAACCAATGAAGGATCCTACAAAATGTGGCTAATGTGTTAAAGGTCATCAAGCCAAGCACAATCTTACGCGATCCATAAATATTATTGATCGGTGGGGCGGGGGGGGGACCCAACAGAGGCCTTCTTGCCCTGGACGTCGAGAAGGCTTTCGACTGGGTCAAGTGGCCCTTTATGTTTGCAGTACTCTGCAGATTCAGTTTGGGAGAGCCCTTCCTCACCTGGCTTAAAGCTCCATACACCAACCCCCAGTCCCAGATCCTAACTAACAATACCACCTCCGCCCCATTTGTGTTATCCAGAGGGGCCAGACAGGGTTTCCCCCTATTGCCCCTACTTTATGTACTTGCAATGGAAGCTTTGGCATCCACCATCCAGGAAGACCCAGCAATACGAGGATGTGTGATAGGAGGTACAAATCAGGTTATTTCATTATTTGCAGATGACATCCTTTTATTTTTAGACCCCTGGGGAGGTCCTACCGACTTTGTGTAAAATATTTGAGGACTAAGGCCCATTATCGGGACATAAAATGAATTGGGACAAGAGTGAGCGGCTCCCATTTGGAGGAAAGAGTGCACCCATTATGATTGCGGGTACTACTGTTTACCCTACCAAACAAATAAAATATTTGGGAATCCTCCTTCCTAGCAATCTTTCCCAAATTATCCAAATTAACTACAGACCGCTGATATAGAAACTTAAGGAGGACTGCACTAATTGGAGAGCACTTCCCCTAACTCTTCTAGGAAGAGTTAACATAATAAAAATGTACGTATTACCATGCGCACTCTATCTCTTCCAATCCATCCCTATCCATCTCCCCAAGCAGTACCTCTGGGCATTAGCTGGAGCTTGCACCCAGTTGTTGTGGAAGGCCAAAAGAACAAGAATTTGGAAATAAATCTTATGGCTCCCTGAACACCTGGGAGGACTGGGATTACCCAATATGTATCTATACTACTTAGCCACACAATTGTCCCACATACAGGACTTGCTGAGGGAGGGAGGCAAGGCCTCATCCTGGAGGGACATGGAGACCAAGCGAGATACGCCTCTCTACCATGGCCTACTAGTCGATTCCTTAAGGAATATGGTCCCTCCCAAGATTATGAGTCCTTGCACTAGGGCAACTTGGAAAGCGTAGGCATCTGCCCATACCTTGCTGGGGAGCCCTCACATTTATCACTGGACTTTACCCTGGAGTCGCTGCTAGCAGGAGAGGGTGGCCTCTCAAAACATGAAGGGATAGGCCTCAAAGCCTGGAGATCTCAGGGCTTATTCAAACTGGGTCAGTTGTTGGAAGGGGGGGAGGTGCTCTAGTTCTCCACCTTAAAGTAGGAATTTGAAATAACTATGGCATGCTATTTTCTATATATCAGACTTAAAGCTAAAATAACTGCGGAACTGTCTACAGAGACAAATTACCAGGTTTTACAATGTACACCCCTAGAAGAACTATTCTTTAATTTTTCTGCCACCCTGGGCTTCAAACCCTTAATAAGGTGCTACAAGCTGCTGTTGGGCTGTCACCCAGATCCCATGGGAAGAATCTGGAAATCTTGGGAAGAGCATATTTACCCAGATGCACTCACTGGGGAGGGCTGGAAACTAATTTGTAAGAACATTTTGAAGTGCTCTGTCAACAACCGCCTGAGAATTATCCATTACAATTTCTTTCTGCAGATATACCATACACCCAAATTGGCACATAAAATTGACCTGGGGTGCTCCCCATATTGTTACAAGTGCTCCATATGGCCTGGGAGTGCCCTAAAGTTCATAATTTCTGGGCAGGGGTGGTAGACATCCTTTCTAAAATCCTAAATTATGTACCTAGAATGGATCCAGTTGCAATAATGCTGGTGCTCCCGACACAAGGGACCTGGAAACCCATGAGGGGACACAACTTATGCAAACTGGGTATTGTGGTGGGGATGCAGGAGTTGGCACTCCACTGGAGACTTAGACAACTCCCAACTATAGCTGCATGGACAACATCCCTATTACAAGTAATGAAACCGGAAAGAACATAATACCTAGTTAGGAAACAACTGGATAAATAGGAAGAAATGTGGCTCCCTCTGGAACAGGCGCTTTTGCAGGATTGGTTTATGGCCTTTTGAACTGGGAGAATTGATCCATTGACATTCCCCACCTAATTCCTTAAATGACCATAGAACAAAAGTTGCTAGAAGTTAATTTTGTACAATATCTCACTGTATAGATAGGAATTCATATACAGCAACTATTTGTAATACTATATGTACTCGTAGCTGCACTTTATTATCACGCCATTGTTAATATTGCCATAGATGGATTAAGGATGGTACCTGTGATATTTACATGTATTGGATTCCTCCCAGGATGGGAGAAGTGAAGTCAGTCTGTATGAGTCCAAATTAAATAAAGTTTAAAAAAAAAAAAAAAAAAACATGATAACGGGTGAAAAAAAAACTGGGGGCTTAAGGCCCTACCTAGAATGAACTGTGGGATTAATTTGCCTTAATGAAACAAAACAGATTCCTACTAACATTTTCTGTTTGACAGCCTTGTACAGTATTTTTCAGCTGCTGGTGCTGGAAGACAAAGCATCCCTAATGCGACTAATACATTCAAGATCACACTGTGACCAGTGGTGGCCATGTTCTCACAATATGACACATATAAATCAGCTAATGAGTCACCCTATTAAACCTGTCACAAAGAACACCAATGTGACTTCTACTGTACATAAACATAAAGAGGTCATAATATGACATATGGGCAGTAGGTTGGAATTGACCTAAATGAATAATTGTTAAATGACTAGGTATTCTAAAATACAACGGTGCATACTAATTGTCAGAATATAATATTCTGAACTGTAAAAGCACAACTGTTCAGTACATTTTCTTTTTCATTTTGATCTAAAAACATGTAATGTGTCATGCAAAAACTGACAGGAACATATTTGAACCACTCTCATAGAGTAAGTATGAATTGATTCATTTCAAATCTCACTTTTGAAACTGCCACTAGTACATAAGCTGAGCCATTGTAATATTTAAGAGCAATTAATTAAAAATGACATTGAAAACTACTACAAGGGTACTTAAGGAGAAAAACCTTGCCCACCAAAGCTTGGACATAGTAAACTAAGGACAGTCACAGTTATACCTATGCCTGATAGCCTTATTAAGTATAAATGTAGTTGACCCCTGGCTGATAGGTACTGTGGGGACCTCCAGAGTTCTCGTTAGTCCCTAGTGGGACTACGGGGCACTAGGGGAGATTAGGCATCTTTTACACTTCCTGGGGCACACCAGAAAATGAGCATTTGCTCCATGCGTTTTTCCTATTACCAGTTACAAGTAACTAAATAAATAAAAACACAATTACAGTAGTCCTTGTTCATGCAGATTTCTTCGGTCAAGCAGCAGGGATTTATTTAATTTCTTTGGACATACAGTACTTACTGCTCCACTGAGCTGGTAGTAGTCACAGTTAGCCACCAAAAATCTTTGGTGTCTACAGGACCACAGAGGGGAGTCCTCAGTAGACTGATACAAAGTTCAGTATCAGTGTTCTCCATCCCTCAGTAGCTCTCACACAGTTGGACATCAAGCATAATCTGTTGGCTGCTTCCAGTACATGAGCTTCGTATACAGCATGCTGTCTAGCATATGCCCTGGCACAAAGCTGAAAGGCATTTACTCAGTAAGGAACCAGCAAAGAAAACTGCACACTGAGTAGCAGCAATTAATGTCCAAATACTCCAAACACATATGAGAAGAAACTCATGGTTTATTTCAGAGTGAACCACAAAGTGCAGCACTGACCCTGGTACTTCAGATCATATTCGGGACCTTTTATCTGGAAATGTGTACTTGCAGTAATTACTCCACACTTGTACAGCAAGATTTTAAGTTACAGCACACATTTTATATTTAATAATAGTACAGCAGTGCTCTGTTAGCATGTCAGTCACCATTTAAAGAAAACAGTGAAGTGAAGCCCCAACAACTGCATTGAAAATAAAAGTTAGTATATATCAGTGATATTAAGATTTCAAAGTAATGAAAATATGCAGGCTAAAGGAGTGTGAAAATGGGGATGGGGAGGTAAAAGTGAAATGAAAGAAAAATTGGGGATATGAAAACAGGATTAAAGACTGGTGGCCGGCTACACCATGGTGCTTAAAGGTATTTACAAAAGTCTCCCTAGTGTGGCGCCAGTTGAAAGAAAGAGACTAGTATAGCAGATTAGTGTCCAAAATGTAAAGCCCAGGAATACAAAACAAAAGTGGGGAACAACTAGGAAAACCTATACAAAAACAAAGGAGTTCACAAAAAAATGTATTAGAATTCCAAAGGATAGCTTCGGAGACTGTAGCAACTATCCCAGCAAGATTTGTATGACAAGATAGCAATAATAATAAACTAGAAATATGCTAGTAAAAGTAGATTAAATAAGTAAATTACCATACAGTAAATTGCTGAACAAGCAAAAGAACATTTAACAGTGAGAAACAAAACAATAATATGAGGAGCAGGAAGTTGTGACTGATGAACTGGGGGAGAGGGGCTGTGCTAGTGTCAGTGTAGGGTGGGAGGCGGGCAGTAAGAGTCTACCTCAATATCAGAAACAACTGCAGGAGTGAAAAGAGAAATCATGAAGGAGAGATTTCAGAGCAAGAAGGGAAGGAGTAGAGCAAATGGAAGGGGGGGGGGAGCCCCATAGTTTAGGGAAGCAGAACAGGAAGCCAGCTTAGCCAGCAGCAGATTTCGTTGGTGGGAGAGCAAGAGAGCAAAAGCAAGTATTGCAAAGAAAGTAAGAGGTAAAAGGGAGAAAGAGAGAAGGGAAGCCAAGATTTGAGGGAAGAGAACCAAACCAACATTTGGAGATAAAGGAGGCACAGGGGGTAAGGCACCTGCTGTCAAGAGAGGGGAGAGAGAGAGAGAGGAGTCATACAAAGAACAGTGATGAGTGTGCAGGGGTTTGTCAAGGGCAAACTGACAGAAGGAGAGTAAGAGTGGTGCAATCTAGATAAAGTGGACTTTGGAGCAGCATTGTAACAATGTCTCCATAGTCGAAAATTGGGAGAATAATCTTGGTGAGGATTTCTCTGCGTACCGGAAGTGAGATGCTTCTCTTATTTTTGCAAAGTGCTCCAAGTCTGGGGTGGAGTTTCTTGTGAATTGTATCCACCCAAACAGAAAAATCAAGGAGGAAATCCCGCCAGACCCCGAGGTACTTGAAGGAGGAGACATCTTCAATAGATGCACCACCAAGGGTATGAAAGGAAGGAAGGAAGGGGGGAGACTCTAGCAAGCCTCTGCCTGATGCCAAATGTCATAGACACCATTTTCTTTTCATTGAGGGATAACTGATTTTCTCAGAACCTCTGCTGGATGTTGTTAAAGTGCAGTTGGAGCTGGTTCCTGAGGTCGGAACAGAGGATCCAGAGATAAAAAGTATTGTATCGTCTGTGTACATATGACTGGAGACAGAGAAGCAGGCAGTGGGGAGGTTGTTCAGAAAAATGGAAAAAAGAACTCTGGACTATGTACAGACCCTTGGAGATGCCTAAGCTGATTAGGAGTGGGGGGAGAGAGAGGAAGTCTTCAAGAGGGACAGCTTGCAAACTGCCCTCAAGTTAGAAGCAGAATCATTCAACTGAGAAGGCACAACATTCAGCTGCCTTAAGCTTGTCTGTGAGAATGGGGCAGCCAACAGTGTTGAAAGCTTTAGCTAAGCTGACAAATATGGTGGAGGTGACAATGCCCTGATACATGCCAGAGAGGTTTGTATCAGTGAGTCGGTGGAGACAGGTGGAGGTGTAGAAGGACTTTCTTTAGCCAGACTGAAAAGGAGTGAAGAAGGAGGTTGAGTCAAGAAAGTGGGACAGTTGGGAGAGAAGAAGATGCTCCCATTTCTGAAGTTCAGCCAGTGTGGGGAGCAGAGAGATAGACTGGGCCTTACTAGTGGAAGAGAGGTCAGCCCCTTTAGGAAAGGAGTGACAGTAGCCAACTTCCAAGAGTTAGGGACACAGGATAAGGAGAAAGAGAGGTTGAAGAGGTAGGTAATTGGGAGGGCAATGGCATGAGCAGAAAAATACAGGAGTCTGGGGTCAAGACCATCAGGGCCCCTACCCTTGTGTGGGTTTAGAGCCAAGAGGGCGTTAACAGCAGGTACATTCTAACTGTGCTGCTTGCACTGTCAGTTCCAACCAATAGCTACCTACAATGTGGATACATTCCGGCATGGGGAACCTGGAGTGAGGATAAACATGATATCCTCACTCTAGGTCTGACCACCCTGTAAATATCAAAAATATTTGCCAGAACATATCCTCACTAGTGCTGCATAAATTATGCAGGTGCGGTCGCACCTGTATATTAGGGTTCAATGGTCACTTCTATGTTAAACCCAATATTTTGAACTTTAATAACATCACAACTGTTTGACCGAATTTTGCATGCACTTTCGGGGACCAAAGGTCTCTTGATGTGACAAGTTTCATTCCAGTCAGCTGTGCGAGTGTGGAAATACACAGTATCAAAAAATGTACAAATTACCACTTTTTGTCAAATTCTATGTCACGCCGCTGTGCAAAAACGACTTGGTGTTTTGGTTTGACATTTTCAGGGTATATAGGTCTTGGGTCACAGATGTGCCTTTTGAAGGTTTGGTGTAAAAATGTTAATTCATTCATAGGTTATTACATTTCAAGGTTTCCCATTATTTCCTATGGGAACATTTAGATGTAAGGCTCGAAATAGGATTCTTAATTCAAAAAAGGATTCTTGATCATATTTTGCTCTTTAATAACTTTGCAGCCATTCTTGCAATTTGTATGAAGTTTTTCATGCACCATCAGGGACCAAAGATGTCTTGATGTGGCAAGTTTCATTCCAGTTGGATGTGCAAGTGTGGAGATATGGAATCCCAAAATGTGTGAATCATTGCATTTTGTCAGATTCTTTCTTCACTTCTACGTTAGACTGAATAGTTTGTGCTTTAATAATTTAGCAAATGTTCAGGTGATTTTCATGAAATTTGGCATGCCCCATCAGAAACCAAAGATCTCATGATGTGGCAAGTTTTGTTTCAGTTGATTGTGTGGGTGTGGAGATATGGAGTCTCACAAAATGTGTAAATTACCATTTATTTCAATTCTTTGTCACCACGTTGTGCAAAAATGGTGTGAAATTCTGGTCTGAAATGTTTATAGTGTACAGTAGAGCATTGTTCTATATAGGCTCACCCCAAAGAGTAACATAAATTTAGGTTTACACTTAACTCCCAGCAGTTTATGAATTATGAGTAAAAAATCTGGTTTCAGATTTATAGGGCATAACTCTGTCAATTTTCAAGGGAGTTGTCTGAAGTTTGGTGAGCTTGTAGTCCAAGAGGAGGTACACAAGTATATGAAGTTCGGTGAAGATCATCCTTGAATTCTGCATTTGGAACCATGCTTAAATTTGGTGGAAATATCGGGGTGCTGTGGGTACCCTGTGATGACTGTCCTTGGTATGATGCATTAATGTTGTAGCACTCAGTGAGATCTTTCATTTCATATATAGTGTTACAGTAAACTCCAGATATTGAGCGAGCCATGGCCTGTGAAAGTTCTAATGTTATTCTACAGGAATTTTTGTGGTGCACCCCTTTTTGTCGACACCCCAATGGTGAAACTGGAAAAAGGACCATTACAGCGACATTCGTAGTAATGGTCCTTTTTCCATGTTTTGCCTTCCCCCAGTGTTCTGTCCCCTCCCCGGACCAACTCCGATCTGGAGTTGGAATCCTAAAGTCCGGGGGGAGCAGGAGGCACAGCCCCCCACAGAAAATACCCATTTCAGAGGCGGCGCAATACCTGCATCGGTATTGTGCCATCGCTGTGGGGGAGGTTGGCATTCTTGCTGATGAGAAAACTTAGTGCTTCCAATTTTGCATTCGTATGGGCTCGGGTTAGGTTTAGGTTATATATCTGTTGGAGTTAATGGGAGGCATATAACTGATATTGTTCAGGGTGCTGAGGTACACCTTCTGTTGTGTGTTCCCCCTATTAAATATAACTTGTTTTTGAGTTAGGTTAGGGTTAAGTTACGTATCTGTTGGAGTTAATTGTGGACTTGTATGTGATATTGTTCAGGGTGCCAAGGTACACTTTCTGTTGTGTATGCCCATTAAATATTACTTGTTCTAGAGTTAGTGTTAGGGTTCAGGTTGTGTGTGTGTGTGTGTGTGTGTGTGTGTGTGTGTGTGTGTGTGTGTGTATATATATATATATATATATATATATATATATATAGATATTATATGTCTGTTGGAGTTAAGGGGGGGGCACCTATCTGATAGTGTTCAGGGTGCTGAGGTACACCTTCTGTCATGTGTGGCCCCCATCAAATATTAGTTGTTCTGAAGTTAGGGTTAGAGATAGCTGTTCAGGTTAGTGTTACAAAGGCATTTGTGGTTTAGGGTATGAATACTACTAAGGACTGATGCACGGATGGGCCCTCTGCTCCCACACACAAATATGCAGAGGAGTATAGAGTGATGTGAGCACAGGTCCCAAAGAGCCTTGTGCTCCCACAGAGAAATAAGGATGCAATTACAAGCTCTTAAAACAGTTATGGAGGGTTGGGACCACAGGGCCCAGGGGCCCTATGCTCCTTTGATTATATTTTCTCAAAAAGTAAGGAAATTCTCTGCAAAAATGTTGTTAATGGATCATTAGGGTTCCAACATCAAAAGAAGGGAAATTATATTTTAGTTCCCAACCGTAAGACCCCACCTCCACTCTTGGTTTCCAGCCCTAACACCCCACCCTGCATACTGGAACAGGTGTGAGGGGTGTGCCTTGAGCTTGCAAACCCTAGTGCTCACCCCATTCTCCTATTCTATATATATCTTAGCTTACTTACTCTTGGAATGGGGTAAGCATTAGGGTTCGCAACCCCAAGGCACACCCCTCACACCTGTTCCTGCATGCAGGGTCAGGTAGGGTGTTATGGTTGGAAACCAAGAGTGGGGGTGGGGTCTTGGGGTTGAGAACCCTAAGATGTAATTTGCCTACTTTTGATGTTGGAACCCTAATGATTCATTAACAACATTTTTTGCAGAGAATTTAAATACATACACTATGTTTACATTCAAATGTAACTTAAGTTATACAAATGGAATGATTTTGATGGCATCATTAATCCCCATTGGTTCTGATCTTGTAGGATGCCTGGTAATGAGAACATCTTCTATTCCCATATACTTCAAGGAACTTGTATTTTTGGCATTAGCGTCTTCAAAAAAGATTCCCAAGGCGGTATCCGGGCGTTCCACTGAAATGGAATGGATATGTTCCTGAATTTGTTTCTTCAAATGCCAAATTGTCCTGCCAGCATAAATCTTAGGGCAGGAACAACAGAGCACAGAAATTACAAATGATTTATCACAACTGATAAATTGTCTGTTGTTGACACCCAAGATTACATTTGGGTGTCAAAAATGTTTTTCTGTATTGCAAAATCTGCAGATGTTGCATTTTTTACAATGTAAGCTACCACAAGGAGGGGTAACCACATGGGGCAAACTCTCAGATGACAATCCAGTGGTTTAAAAAAGGAGTGTGGCCTCTTTTTTACCTTTGGTTTTTCACCTACTGATTTAAATAATTCTGGGTCTCTCTTTAGTATATGCCAATATTTATGTACATTTGACAACATTTATTGCTAAGGCATTGTGCTCTATGGCAAATGTTACACCTTCAACATTTATGCTAATGTCCATTTTTTGTCTTGGAACAATTAAAGTGCTCCTAACTAGATTTTTCACTTTTTGCTTCCTCAATATTTTCCCTACTATATCCTCTTTCAAAAAAGCAAGTGCTTGGCTCTTCTGCCTACTTGTTAAATTCCTCTACAGTTGAACGATATTGAACACGCACAACCTTTCTGTAAGTGACTGAGCTGTTCCTGTAATTTGGATGGACCCTCTTTGCTGGGGACCAGCACCCAGTTAAGCAGTGCTCATGGGTGCTTTAACACTCCACAAAGCTTGCAACCTGCAAGGATTACAAAAGTTCTTGAATTTCTGGGACCCTTGCAGTAGAGCCAACACTTTACCCTGTACCTTATGTCACAAACGCACTCAGCAGGTCCAGCCCTCTGCTCCCACAGTGCCAACCTCAGAGCACAAGGGTGTGAACAGGTAACAGACAGGGTAGCCCACCTGTCTGCTTGTGGGTCCGAATCACCTTTAGTCTCAAGTTCTGGGGGGATTCAAACTATTAACCTTATGTTAGCGTACCCAAATGCACAGGCTCAGATAATATTCTGTTCAGGGGGATACAATATATATTTCGCCTAAGGGCACCTAACCAGGTATCCAAAATGAACCCTTAAAACTCTGTAAAAGACCTTAGGTATATTCTTACTTTTTCCCAGTTTAGTAACACCATCAAGCTTTTGAACAGTTTTTGTCAGTCTTAACCCTCTATATGTCACATGCAAAAAAAGAACTGGCAGACCTAGGCACTCTTTCAAAATAAAGATTTTACTAAAGATGATAAAAATATGAAAAATGTAAACACAGAACAATATATCAAAGAGCATACAATCACTTAAAAGAAAAGAAAACTACAGACAAACTCCTACCAACATACAGTTTAGATCTTTTCTAACTAATATATTACCTCAGTACAGTGCTTAAGTTAGATCAGAGAGCTTGTTTTTTAAGAGTCCAAAAAGATATGACAACTAAGTTCAGACACAGTATTCAGTTTAAACTGTGTCTCTCCACACCCCTTCTATGAGTCATCTAGCTCCTCCTTTTAGAATATAAAAAAATACAAACATGATGTCCTATCAGGAGCTATTTTAAATAAGGTGACATCAGCAAAAACTAATTTCCCAAATTATAAGTCTTTGATTTCCCAGTTCCTTCTCCCAATGCATTTCAAAGGGTTTTATAGCTTTTTAACACCAGTTGATATTAAATGTTCTTCCTCTTAAGATGTCACAAAAGTTTATGATTTTCATCCTCCGACAGAACTCATAAAGTCCCATTTCGTTTCCACTTCAAAGAAGCAACAGGTCATAAAAACGCCATAAAATGCAATATCTCAAGAAAGTTAATTACATTATAGAGATCTCCTGGTTTAATATATATCCTGTAATTTCACTGAAACCTGGTGGGGGGTCACCCAGGAGCACAGGCTGTCTTATGCGAGACAATCACACACTGTATTTATATTACAAATATCCTAGAGTAATCATAACCAGCTGCACAAGCGTCACAGTACTCGCCACCTAGACTGAATTTGGGGGCTCTGTCCCCTGTGTGGGATGAGCTTCCCAAATCAGTTCACTCCTCATATAGACGTGACAAGCCATCTGTGTTCTGATTGGTCACTCCAGCCCTATGTAAGATTGTCATGTCATACCCTTGCAAGACAAGATTCCATCTTAATAGTCTACCATTAGTTGTTCCCATTTGGATCAGCCAAACCAGGGGGTTGTGGTCTGTTTATACCTCAAAATGCTGCCCCTATAAGTATGGCTTTAACTTATTTAGGGCCCACACTACTGCAAGACACTCTTTTTCCACAGTAGAGTAAGCTTGCTCCCTGGGAGGTAACTTTTTACTCAGGTACATTGCAGGGTGATCCTTCCCTTGCTTGGATGTCTGAATCAGTACTGCCCCAATACCTACATCTGAGGCACCTGTCTGGACTATAAAGGGTCTGCTATAGTCAGGACTTGTCAATACAGGAGCATTGCACAGTGCCTCCTTCAGTCTGGTAAAGACTTTTACACAGGCTGGCTCCCAGGTAATTTTCTTATGCATCTTTTTCTTTACTAGGTCAGATAGGGGAGCAGCCAGGGCACTGTAATTGGGTACAAATTTCCTATAGTACCCTGCTGCCCCTAGAAAACTCCTCACCTGCTTCTGCATTTCTGGTCTGGGCCATACCTTGATCCCCTCTATTTTTATTTGGTTAGGATGGAGCTGTCCCCAGCCTGCAACATACCTGAGGTATGCCACTTCAGCCATGGCCACCTGGCACTTCTCAGCTTTGACAGTGAACCCATCCCTCTGTATCCTGCCCAGCTCTTCCCTAAGGTGGGACAGGTGTTCCTCCCAGCTGGCACTAAAGATGGCAATGTCATTCAGGTATGCCATGGCGTACTCCTCAGCACCATTTAACACCTGGTTCACCAACCTTTGGAAAGTGGTCAGGGCATTCTTCATTCTGAAAGGCATTACTTTAAATTCAAATAAGCCTATCAGAGTGAAGAAGGCCGACCTCTCCCTAGCTCTGTCAGTTAACTCTACCTGCTAATGCCCCTTTGTCAGGTCAATAGTCGTAAGGTAGGTTGCCCCTCCCAACTTGTCCAGGGGTTCATCTGTCCAGGGCATCGGGTGGGCATCTGACTTCGTGACTGCATTCAGTCCATGACAGTCCATACAGAAATGAATAGAGCCATCTGGCTTGGGCACAAGGACTATGGGAGAGGCCCAGGGGCTGTGGGATCTCTGGATTACTCCTAAATCCAGCATTTCCTCCACCCCCCTCCTAATGTCCTTTTGGACAGGCTCTGACACCCAGTATGCTGTCCACCATATGGGCGACTGTGTCCCTGTCTCCACATCATGTGTCACTAAGAGGGTTAGTCCAGGTTTGGCACTAAACAGTGGGGCAAAGTCTGCAAAAATCTCCCTTACCTCCTGGATCTTGTATGGGGTCTGCTGAGGTGACAGTTTAACTGCCTCCATAGAGGACTCCTGCTTGCTTTCTTCCAGCAAGTCCAGAAGGGAGTCTCCGTCTGTCCCTTCCACAGGACTACATACTGAAAACACCATGTCAGCCCTATTAGCATATGGCTTCATCATGTTGACATGGTACATTCTTTCTGTCTGTCTTCTGCCAGGTAACTCTATGATATAGTTCATGTCATTAACCTTTCTAATTACATTGTATGGTCCTGCCGACTCAGCCTGCAGCATGCCTTTCCGGACCAGAATAAGGACCATGACTTCCTGATCCACCATGTACGAGCGAGCTCTGGCTCTGTGGTTGTACCACACTTTTTGTTTCTGTTGGGCAGCTGCCAGGTTGCTCTGGGCTGTCCCCATAAGCTCCTTCAACCTTTCCCTAAACCTAAGGACGTACTCCACTATGGGAGTGCCCTGGGTGGCGTGCTTGCCTTCCCAGTCCTTCCAGATCAAGTCTAGGGGCCCACGTACCTGGCATCCATATAAGAGCTCAAAGAGGGAAAATCCTGTCGAATCTTGAAGCACCTCCCTGTATGCAAACAACAGGTGGGAAAGGTATTTCTCCCAGTACCTCCCATGCTGTTCAGCAAACACTTGGAGCATTGACTTCAGGGTACCGTTAAATATTTCCACAAGCCCATTGCCTTGTGGGTGATAAGGTGTCTTGTGCCTCTGCACCACCCCACACTTCTCCCACAAACATTTCATCAGGTCCAACATGAAGGAACCCCCTCGATCGGTGATAACCTCCTGTGGAAACTCAACAAGGGAGAAAATCACAAGTAAGGCATCTGCCACTTTGTCTGTCCTCAGTGAGGATAGGGTGACTGCCTCTGGATACCGGGTGGCATAATCCACCACAGTCAGGATGAACCTCTTCCCAGAGGAGCGGGGGGTATTTAACAGCCTCACAATATCCATTCCCACCCTCTGGAATGGCTTCTCCACTATGGCCAATGGAATTAGGGTGGCTTGGGTTTTCTTACCTGCCTTCCCTATTTCTTGGCACCGGTGACAAGACCTGAAATACTCCTTCACCTGCTGGTGAAGTTGGGCCAATAGAAATTCTGAGCCAACCGCTGCTTAGTGCATGTGATTCCCAGATGACCAGACAAGGAAATATCATGTGCAATCTTGAGCAACTGCTCACGATACCCCTGGGGAATGACAAGCTGCCTGCCTATCACCCTTCCCTCTCTCTTCACAGCCTGAGTATACATCAGTCCATTTTCCCAATAAACTTATCAGAGTCTGCCCAAGCCCTCAGCTTCTCTAGACTAGGGTCACTTTTCTGAGAAGCTGCAAACTCCTTACACATTCCCAAGGCATGGGACAGGTCCCCTTCAGTCTCTAAACTAGGGTCCCTAGCACTAGCATCAGGGCACTCAGGATCACTGCCATCCCTAACGCTCTGACAATGGGTCACCCCTCCTTCTTCAGAGTAACCCACCATAGCTGGGTGGTTAACTGCTATTGGGGAAATTTCTACCCCCTTTTCATTAGTCTCCATATCAGAAGACACAGACTGGGGAACCAGCCTCCCAGTGGTTTCCACAATGGCTTCTGTGGGGTCCAGGGAACTACAATTTTCCCTTGCCGCTTGGCTACAGGTAACTGTGAACACCATCCCCTGTTTGAGATTGTTGCCAAGGATAACGTCAACTGCTAAGATTTTGGCTACAGCCACCTGTTGCACAGTTCCCCCTGTTTCACCCCAGTCTAGGAGAACACTAGCAAGTGGCAATGTTTTCTCCTCACCAGTGAAGTCTTGTACATTACAAATTCATTGGCTATAAGCTGACCAGGCTCTATCAGATCCCCTTTTACCAATGTCAGGGATGCCCCTGTGTCCATTAACCCTTGTGTCTGTACACCATTCACCATGACTGGCTGCATGTGTTCCCTCATGTTCACTGGCATGCTCCCAGGGGCACATAAACAACCAACTTCTTTCCTAGCCCCATGTTGCATATTGCTCGTCCTTTTGGGACACTGCCTGGCAATATGCCCAGTTTCTTTACAAACCCAACATTTGTTTCTTTTCTCAGATAACTCTTTTCTTGGAAACCTGAGGCTCCCTGATTTCAGTGGAGGCAGTGAGGGTTTTAGCTGCCCTGAAGGTGTGCATTTCCCTTTCTACACTGCCACACCTGCCCCATTTGCCCTCAGAGTAGGTCTGTTCTTAGAATAGCAGTCCGAGAGTTCAGCAGCCTCTTTCACTGTTTTGGGATCTCGGCCCTCCAGCCAGGTTTTCAGCTCTGCTTGGCATGCCCAAAAAACTGATCTAACAAAATAGCATTTTCAATTTAATCTACAGAGTTTGCTTCAATTCCCTCCCAACAACGTTTTAAACATTGACGTTGTTTCATGGCTAGCTCCTCGTAGCTCATGTCAGAGTTTCTCCTGAGCTTACTGAATTTAGCTCTGTATGCTTCTGCAGTTAAATCAAACTTTTTCAACAGTGCAGCTTTAAGTTTGCTGTAATCATTACTGTCCTCATTGTTCATTTGATCCAGTGCATCCCGAGCTTTCCCGGTAAGTAGTGGAGATAGCTGGAAGCTCCAGAACCCTCTAGGAAGTTTTGCTTGAATACAAACTTTTTCAAAGGAATTTAAAAAGGCATCCTTATCCTCTCCCTCTTTAAATTCAGCTATCAATTTGGAATTCAATTTGTAACCCAGTCATGTAGTTCCAGTTAAACCCAAGCCACTTACCTGCTCTGGTGCTGGTGGTTGGAGTCGTAGCTTCTCCAGTTCATGTTGCCTCTGGTGCTCATGCACTTCACTGTCTGCCTCTTGCTGTTTGTGGTCCACCTCTCCCTGTTCTTGCTCCCTCTTCTCCTCTGTGGCTCGCTGTTCTCACTCCCTCTTCTCCTCTGTGGCTTGCTAGTACTGACGCTCTTCATGGTCAGCTTCTCACTGTTCTTGCTCCCTCTTCTCCTGTGTGGCTCATTTCTCTTGCTCAGCATCTCTCTGGATCTCTGGCTACATTCTGCACTACTCAATCTGCAGCCTGATTGCTTCTGGCTCCAGAATGCGGGTGACCTTCCCCTGCTCCTGTGGGCCATCACTGGCATTGGCCCTGCTGCCCTCCTCACTGGATCTGGACACTGCACTGGCCCCTCCACACCCAAGATTTGGTCCTTTACAGTCACAGTCTGTGACTCGATGCTCTGGGCATCTGCTGCCATCAGGGCATCCACGAGGTTCTGCTTGGTGGCTCTCACCTCATGCAGGACTACTCTTTCCTAGTACAACTGCCCAAGTAGTCTGCAGTGTACTCGATGTAGTTGGAAGTCATCTTCTTCCCTAATTATGGCTCCTCTAACTTGCACTTTAGAAAAACAATAAAACAGGCAGGAACTTGACTGTAAGCATAATGATATAATTCTGTTTCCTTTCTTTAAAAATAAATCACTTCCTTATTTTGCAAGTGAGCTGTACAGTATTAAGCTGACACACTGAACAGTTAAAGATTGTGTTACCAAATTTTATCACACCGCTGCTAACCAAATCTGTCACAAATGCACTCAGCAGGTCCGGCCCTCTGCTACCACAGTGCCAACCTTAAAGCACAAGAGTGTGAACAGGTAACAGACAGGGTAACCCGTCTGTCTGCTTGTGGGTCTGAATCACCTTTAGTCTCAAGTTCTGGGGGGATTCAAACTGTGAACCTTAGGTACCCAACTGTGAACCTTATGCTAGCGTACCCAAATGTACAGGCTCAGATAATATTCTCTTCAGGGGGATACAATATATATTTCGCCTAAGGGCACCTAACCAGGTATCCAAAATGAACCATTAAAACTCTGTAAAAGACTTTAGGTATATTCTTACCTTTTCCCAATTTAGTAACACCATCAAGCTTTTGAACAGTTTTTGTCAGTCTTAACTCTCTATACGTCACATGCAAAAAAAAAAGAACTGGCAGACCCAGGCAGTCTTTCAAAATAAAGATTTTACTAAAGATGATAAAAATATGAAAAATGTAAACACAGAACAATATATCAAAGAGCATACAGTCACTTAAAAGAAAAGACAAGAAAACTACAAACTACTACCAATATACAGTTTAGATCTTTTCTATCTAATGTAGTACCTCAGTACAGTGCTTAAGTTAGATCAGAGATCTTGTTTCTTAAGAGTCCAAAAAGATATGACAACTAAGTTCAGACACAGTATTCAGTTTAAAAACTGTGTCTCTCCATTCCCCTTATATGAGGCATCTTGCTCCTCCTTTTAGAATCTAAAAAAATACAAACATGATGTCCTATTAGGAGGTATTTTAAATAAGGTGACATCAGCAAAAACTCATTTCCCAAATTATGAGTCTTTGATTTCCCAGTTCCTTCTCCCAAGGCATTTCAAAGGGTTTTATAGCTTTTTAACACCAGTTGATATTAAATGTTCTTCCTCTTAAGACATCATAAAAGTTTATGATTTTTATCCTCTGGCGGACTCATAAAGTCCCATTTCGTTTCCACTTCAAAGATGCAACGGGTCATAAAAAGGCCATAAAATGCAATGTCTCAAGGAAGTTAATTACATTAGAGAGATCTCCTGGTTTAATATATATCCTGTCATTTCAGTGAAACAATCACACACTATATTTATATTACAAATATCACAGAATACGCATAACCAGCTGTCCAAGCGCCACACCTTAATCCCCTGAGAGTCCTTCAGCATTGCTTATCCCAGTACTGGACAACTTATCTCCTCATTTCCCACATCAGGGAAGCTGCACAAAGGTTTACCCAGCTGGGCGACCCACTCATTAGCCCCTGGGGGGGCTACTGGTCACCAGCCTCTGCCATTTCAGCACCAGAGCTGTTTTAGGTCAGTTCATGACTCTGGAAACCTCTGCAGGGCCTAGGGCTCACAGCCTGTGCAGTGCAAACACTGCTGCTGGCACCTACTTTCTCCAGAACACTCTGAAACTCAATCTCCTGGAACATGGCTCCACACTCTATTATTACTGAGAGAAAGTTCAATCTGGCCAATGCCTGGGGGGAACCTTACAAAACTAATCCCTAAATTGGCATGGGGGTTACACATACAAAAGCTACATGCTCAGTCTGTACCAGAAAAGGAGCTGATTACAATAACACAGATTTTTTCCAGGTTTCTAATAGCATATGCACACAGTTAAAAATGTAAAATGCAAGTTATGTTATTGTGAACTCACACTCCCTCATGTACAGAGTTAGAGCAGGGATATAAAAGGGACTCTTCACATTGGAAAATAAGTAACTCTTTGTTAAATATCCTGGAGTTCACTGAATTTATACAAGACAAGATACAGGTCATTATGAGAGAAAATGTGGGGGAGAAGGTGTCCCCAACTATGTTAAAGGATATGCTCAAAATGGTATTACTGGGGCACATTATTAGTCATGCCTCCTATTTTAAAAAGACAGGGGAAGTACAGTTGCAGACGTTACCATCTAAGCTGAAAGAAACCCAGAGTTACATATGCAGGGAGATCAGTTGGTTCTCCCTCAGTTACAACACTCAAAACAAGACATACAGGACATACTGAATGATAAGACAGAGGTGGCCCTGCATTTTTTCAAACAAAAATGTTATGAAGGTGAGGCATGGGCCTCGAAAGTTTTGACATTTCAACTCTGTCAGAAAATCTCACAAAATAGTTACCTGTATCAGAGATCAAGCCTCACACTTAGCAGTAATGGAGCAGAAGAAAATATTACAGGCCTTTAGAACTTGTTATTCTGAGCCATATTCCCTGGATATCCCTGCAACAGATCAGGATATACCAGCACAAAATTATTTTGCTCCTCTCCAGCTTTTAAAGTGATCAGAAACACTAGTTCACTCACCCTACCATTGCAACGGGAAGAATTAGACTTAGCTATTTGACAGCTCAGAACAATAAAAGCCCTCACCTGGACAATTATACCAGGGAATTCTATAATACCTTTCAGAAGTTGTTACTACCCCCATTACTGCAAGATAGTCATTGTGTTACAGATGGACAGACCGCACCTCCTACCTGGTAGCTTGTCACAATTTCTGCAATCCCAAAATCTGGAAAGGATAAAACTTTACGCTAAACATGGACTATAAAGTGTTCACATGTATAACGTCAAAGCGGCTTGAAATATTGCTCCCATTTTTAGTAAATATGGATCACACTGGATTTGTATTCTCAAGATAAACACGGGACAATATCAAATTGGTACTTTGCACGTGTTCTCCATGCCGCTTGATTGGGGCTTCTTTTCTATGATAAAGCTTAGATGCAGAGAAGGCCTTCGACTGTGTGGTCTGGTTGTTTCTGTTCATGCTTTAGCCAAGATGAAAATCCCCAAGCAACATATTCAGGTGCTACAAAATTTATAGGACAAATCACAGTTTTATGTCTAAATTAACAGGCAGATCTCCCCACCTTTACCTTAGAGAGAGAGAGATATGGCAGGGAAGCCCCTTATCACCTCTGCTTTATGCCTTGTATTTGGAACCTCAGGCTAAGACATTAAAATAGAATTTCTTCATTACAGGTGCAGACGCAAATGATTTGATACCTTTTATTGGACCAACACAGATGTAACAAACTGAATGAAGTGCTTTAGCTTTCAGACCAACCCAGTCCTTCCTCAGATGCTTAATGACGGTTATTTGGAAAATCCCATACTTTTAGCACCTAGATCATGCAGGAAAAAAACAGAAAAAATCCCCATTGGTTTAAAATACTCATTTAAAAAAATAACACAAGACACATCAGAGAAGCTGAAAAGTACCAGTTCAGCTTCAGTTGAAAGGGCCTAAAGGTCAGATGTGCTTAGAGCATAACAACATGCAGGAAGTACACTGCACATAAATTAAAATGATTTAGAGATACCTTCAGAGTAAGATAAGAACATCTCCAGCATAGAGCTATAAAGCCCAATTATGAGTCAAAACCCATTCAGATTAAAGACATGCTAAAATGTGACATAATTGTAAGTTAAAAACAAACCCCACAAAATGGAACTACAAAAAGTAAATATATATGGCATACAAAAGGTTTTAAGTAAAGTTTACTTAATGTGAGCAATATTTTCATACTATATGGAATGTAAAACTTAGCTGGAAACATTACCCACCTATACTCTCAAACTGGTTATTATGCTCCACAAACCTTAAGGTCTTTAGTGTTGTAACAGGAGTTTATACATGATAATATAAATTGGCAGTATAAGAGCCAAACAAAAAGCTGCTTGTCAAGGACAACCAAGAAACTAAGACCAAGCAATCTGATATGTACAGATTTCAACTTGATGTACTGAAAATGTCTAAGGAATCTGAATATGAAATCATAGGAATTAAATCCCCCCCCCCAGGAGGAGAAGAAAACTAGTTGTAAGGAGATACACACACACACACACACACACACACACACACACACACGAGTCCTAATGCGCCATCATTCACATCAATCACTTTGTTACCCAAAGGAATTAAACTTGTCATGAACCTCCAAGTAAAAGAGATCATGTATCCTAATATGTACAGAGTTTAAAAATGCAACACTATATAATCCTACTAATATATGTGCAGTAACAGTCCAAGGATTCTGAATAGAACCATGGTGAAATACAACTTCCACCCTCCCCAGGGTAAGATAACTAGTTAGAAGTGAATGTACACTATGTATGTGTGATAAGAGTCCTAACATACCCTCATTTCCACAAATCACTACAATATTAGCCCAATGTAATTTAATCTGTCAAGAACCCCCATGCAAATGAGATCCTGCAACCCAATATGTTCAGAGTTCAAAAATGTGACAGTATATAATAAAACTACTGTATGGCTATGGAATCCGAATAAGACCCAATGGAATTAACCCCACCCCAAGGGAAGATAATTAGTAAAAAGGAAATAATATTCATTATGTGTGTGAACTAAGAGTCATAACACACTAACGCCATTATGTCGTGTACCTGAATATAAACCCAGTAACAGTAACCCCCACCCCACCACACTCACATAACACCCCCCCACACACGCACACGGAGACGCTGAAGTCCTATAATAAGTATATCCTTTGAAGAACAGGTCTGTAGCTGTTTCAGCCCTACAATATGCTATAAACCCCAAATCTGTGTTCATGCCCTCTTCTACCATATTGAGAAGTAATATAAGTTTGATCTCAAAAGCCCGTCTCTGTTGTGTACTTTTGAGATTTCCTTTTAAGACCATTACTGACATATCTGAGATTGAGTGGTCCGGCCAAGAGAAGTGTTGCCCCACTGGTTTTTCAGTCATCTTCAGATTAATATTATGTCTACGAGTTCATTCTAGTGCAGAGCAGTTGGCTTGTCTCTCCAGCATAACCTGTTTGTTGACATCTCTTGCATTGAATGAAATAAGCAACAATCCGTGATGCATATGTATAATTCCTCTGTACCCTGAATTGTCTGTTTTGTGATGTAACCACACAGTCCGAAGTGGAAATGAGCTCACAAGTCTTACATCTGAGTTGATCACAGGGTCGTGTAGACTCATGGCATTCTGTTCTGGTAAAAGTTTACTCCTAATAATTAGGTTGGCTAAATTTGTGGTTGTTTAAAAGATAGTAATGGTAGTTCCTTAAAAATACAATTTAGGGTCTCATCCGAACTAAATATTGGGTAGAGGTCCTTAATAATCTTATGCAGAAGTTCAAGGTCAGGATGATATGTGACTACTAAGGGTATTCTGTTGGTAGCTGTCCTTTCATTATACTGAAGTAGTTGCTGTCTTGGTACTTGTGCTGCACATTCTATTGTCCTGTCAATTTCTCAGGAAGAGTGTCCCTGCTCAACAAACGTGTTTTTCAGCATAACCAGCTGTGTATCTCTGTCTTCCTCATTTGAACAAATACGCTGATACCGAAGTGCTTGACAGTACATGACAGATTTCTTAGTGTGGCTCGGGTGATTACTATTCCTGTGTAAGTATCTCTGTCTGTTGGCTTCCTGTAAATACATGTATGTAAGGTTCCATCCTTGATGGTGACAGTGGTGTCCAGAAAATTAACACTTGTGGCAGAATATTCGAGGGAAAGCTTTATGGTTCGGTGGAAGTTATTACATTCCTGATGAAAATCCTTAAGTGTGTCAGTATCCTCCATCCAAGTTATAAATAAATCATCAATGTAATGGAAATAAGTGAGTGGTTTGTGTGTACAGTGTCTTAAAAAGTCTTCCTCCAAATTTGCCATAAAAAGATTAGCATGCTGTGGAGCCATCCTGGTACCCATTGCTGTTCCCATAGTTTGAACATAATGTTTACCATTGAAGTCGAAGTGTCAGAATGAATTCAGTAAGTTTCCCCACCACTTCAGGGTTGATGTTTTGGTCCAGTCCTTTCTCCTGTATGTATTTATGGCAGGCTGAAATGCCATCCGTGTGTGGAATATTAGTATAGAGTGATGTTACATCCTCCGTGGCTAAAATGGTATCAGGTGGCAAGTCCTTATAACCAGAAAGTTTACACAGGAAGTGTGTCGTGTCCTGGATGTAACTATCTCTTTCCATAACCAGTGGTTTCAAAATGGTTTCTACAAACCCTGAGTCAGGGTACTATTACCAGAGACTATGGGTCTCCCCGGATTGACAGATTTATGTATTTTAGGCAGCATGTAGAATGTCCCTGGCTTGGGTTCAGCAGAGATGAGGTCAGTTCGTCTTTTTTGGACATGGTTTGGAAAATATCTAATTAAGTCCTGTAGTTCTTTTTTACAGGTTGTAGTGGGGCCACTCTCCAGTTCTCTGTAGCAGGTACGGTCAGTTAGCTGTCTGTTGGCTTCATTAATATAGTCATCTCAGTTTAATATCACCATCGCACAGCCATTATCAGCTTTTTGTATGACAATGCTGTGGTTTGATTTCAGTGTTTGTATAGCCCTCCGTTTCAATGGAGAGAGGTTGTAATGGGCCTATTTTTGCCTAGTAAGGATCTGACCACTAACTCGCTGGTGGAAACAATGAATGTAATTGTCTAGTTTTTTGTTACGCCCACTTGGGGGGTTAGATTTAGTTTTATTTTTCTTATCCATTAAATTGTTACTGGTTGTGATGTCTTCACTACCTGTGATTTCCTCCTTGCCGTGAAATAATTATTTAAGACTCAATCTACAGAAGTATTCCTCTAGTTCACCACAAAACTGTATTTTGTCCAATGGTTTTGTTGGGCAGAAAGTGAGGCCTTTTGAAAGTGCATTTAGTTCCCCAGTAGTCAGTGTGTGGTTGGACAATTAACAACTGAAAGGTGCCCATCTGCGTAGTGGTGTTGTTCAATCACTCTGTTATGTTCTCATGGTTGTTAGGAACAGAAATCAGTGGGGGAACCTAC
This sequence comes from Neoceratodus forsteri, assembly GCA_016271365.2. Taxonomy (NCBI): domain Eukaryota; kingdom Metazoa; phylum Chordata; order Ceratodontiformes; family Ceratodontidae; genus Neoceratodus; species Neoceratodus forsteri. The sequence goes on along the minus strand of CM057456.1, from coordinate 1,414,213,782 downwards.
TCTGTAGTTAGGTATGGTTGGCCCTTGGTTAAGCTCAACATCCCCAGACAGGAACAGTAAAAGGAACAGTATAATCTTGCAGGCATGCTAAAGGCTTATTAGTCTAGGGTAGGCTGCATGATTCTGCACGTAGGCACTCCATTTGTAGCAGTTTCTTTTTTTATAAAGCCCTAGCAGGATAATCAGGGTGGAATCCCATTGATTTATTCTTAGGTTTTGTGATTAGAATGGAAGCCAGGGATCTAGCCTTTGGCTTTCCATGTAATTAGGGCAGGGGTGGAGTTGATCAGAGCCTAAGATTAACAGGATTTATACAACAGCAGCTAATATTAATAGACCTCATTGTAATTAATTCTAGGCCCACCAACAGATGGGGAGGGGGGTGAGCTTTGCTACCAGAACTGTGCAAACCTCCCAAAGTTTGGCCATGCACATTTTGGCAGTCAAACCCCGGAAAGTTTGGCAAAATGGCAAACTAGTTCACCAGTTTACCACCCATGACCATCTAGACCACACCAGGTGTCTTCTGTTGCATAGGGTATGCTACTGAGGGCTACCAACTCTGCCACTGGCTGGTAGCCCTCATTAACATACCTGCAGAATGGAAGCCACCTGGTGTGTGTGAGATGGCCGAGGGCAGCTTGGTGATGTGGCATTGGCAATGTGGTGTGGGTCTTTTGGGGATTTATGTCAGAGTCCACAAGTGCCTGTCATTTTGGTGGTGGAGCAGAGGGCTGGGGACTTGGGAAGCAACAGATAAGCAAAAATCCACTGGCATTGATGCAAGTTGTGAGCCCAGGGAGAGTGCAGCAGTGCTGGTGGGAACTGCAGGGCAGGCAGGAACACAGGAGGGGAGACACACTAGCAGGGCTGCCAAGTACTGTGGAAGCCTGAGAAAGCACTACGTAGGGGTGTGTTGGCCATGAGGTTTGCTGTATAAATTTACAGTATATATTTTTATTCCAGAACTTCCAGCAGTGGTGTGCTCACCCCTTTTGTTTTAGCAGTTAGGATGCGAACTGTAGCGATTCAACTGGTTTGCCCCATTTGGACCATGGTGAACCATTCCAACCAAAAGTCCAACTATCTCCCTTAAAAGTTCGCCATTATCTGAAAGAATCAAACTCCCAAAGTTTGTCATATTCAATTATTTTTGGGAACCGAACTTGCAGCTCTGTTTGCTACTGTAAAGATACATACCCTGGGAAGATGTGGCCCTTGTTGACTGAAGAAAATCAACATTACACTAAATAGAATGGAATACGTATGTATTCCCAAAATTTGATCTCCCGACATACACTGTACCAAGGTCTGGAAATTGAATTTCACAATCCTGACGGGGACTTGTGTTATGTGGGGAAGCCATGCTTGCTCCCCACATGAAGGCATCCCCCACACCCCTAACCAACTCCAAGGGGAACGGACCTCGGAGTTGGTAGTTAAGTTGGGGGGGTGCAAAAAAAATTGTAAAAAGTTCCCGTACCAGGAACAGAACCCCCTCCCAGAAAGCTTGCTGGACAAGCTGCAGGAGCATTAGTGCTCCATGCCATGGAGCAGCTCAGCTAGCACCTCACTCTACCGTCCTCACAAGGTTACACCAGGTGGAACCATGTTCCGCAGACGTAACCTAGCATTTCACAGGGCGAAATACAATTTCACCCAGCAAAATGCAATTTTGTTGTCGGGCAACACTTTCAGGCATCCCTAATTTTGGGATACCGAGGCCGGGTATGTGAGTGTTGGGACCCTCAGCTTCGGTATCCTGATAGGATACCAACAGAACTCTGCAATCACTAATCTCATTACTGTATATCTTCACTCAGTTACATGCAGACTTTAGCACAAAGTGCCCCTTGCACAAAAAGTTGCACTGGAAGCAATTCTCAAAGGCAGCCTGCATTGACCGCAGGCTGTGTGCACCAAATAGGGCTTGCATCACTTGTGCACCACAAAATGGGCAGTAGCATGGCACTAGGGGCTTGTGGCAGACGTAGGCTGCCAAAGCTCCTCAACTGGGATTCTCAGAACTCACCCAGAGAGCAAATTTCTAAATACTTGTTAGACCAGTCAGAGCTAGTGGACAGCCCCAGCCCTGAACCCCCATTACAATAAATTAAAATATCCCAGTTGGTATAGTGGACCCCCACCCACCCGGCAGATAGTGCCCTACCACTCCGCTCCCCCCCTCCTGAAAACCGAGCCAGCGAATGGCACAGCCCACCACTCACCACCACAGCCAGCCCCTGAGGATTTATGTGATAAGGGTGATTCCCTTATCACGTGGCACTCAAACCGCAACGCAAATATTTCCCAAGCAAAAGGGAGACCATAAGAAACAGTGACCATTGCAAACAGCGAGAGTCCTCAGCTTTACTAACAACAGCATGAAAATTACTTCTTTTCGGTGGAGGATACACCCCCTACACCCCCTTTGCAGGGGAGCAAGCGCCCCGCACCCCCACTATAATATAAGGAACTCTGGGGGGGACTTAAAAATATATATATATATATAAAAAACATACTACTGTAGGACCCAAACCCGGGTCCACTGGCTCTGTAGGAGGTGGCTCTAACTACTACACCAAACAACCAGCTGGGCATTGTTTGACCACACACCTGCCTATATCCTGTCTTTGCAAGTGTAGTTCACTGCTGCACTCACTATAGAGGATATTTCGCTGTCTTCCAACAGTCACTCTAAACATGAGCGGTATTACTGAGTCGCTCATATTGAGCAGCTCAATAAGTGCTCTTAACACATGATACCCCCACCGACTAAGCTCTGAATGAGCATATACTGTATTCAGTTCGAGCTCAGTAGACAGTCACTGAGTGCATACTGAATACAGTACGTACTCATTCAGAGCTCAGTCGGTGGCTGGCAGTAGAAGTGAGCAGTGGGTTGTGCCAGTTGCCAGCTCAGTATCGGGATGGGGGAGTGGGGTGGTAGAGCAATGCCTGCTGGGTGGGAGGAGCCCACTAAACTCCCAGGGATATTTTGTTGTTTGTAATGGGGGATCAGGTATGAGGGGCTGCTAGATCACTAAGAACTGCTTAGTAACATCGCTGCAGACTTGTGGAAACCTGTCCAGATGTGCCCTCTGTTTGGCACACTGCTAGGGTTGCTGCAAGCCATGGGACTTTTCCACCAGGATGCTGCCCGATAGAGAATTGGGTGCAGGGTCCATGGTGCTATGGCAATTGGTGCATGTCACCTTTGACATGGCTCACACTGAGTTTTGAGAATCGGGCCCCTGGTGTCATTAGTTATGTTTGACAGATACCAACTGAAAGGGTTGTCCTTGCTTAGACATAAGTACACTAGGCATTTTTGTGTCTATTTAGCATAAGCTGTGAGGGAGTTGATACTTCCTCCCAACAGTTCAGATGCTGCTTTACTCACTATCCGACAAGCTCAGGTCAGGGCCTTCCTGTTGACTAATGCTGCAGGCAGACCTTTAGATAATGGAACCAGTCGACTTCGCTGTACCACTTCCTTTGAGCAGCATGACCGGCTGCTAGCTGCCTCCTTAGTTGATTCCCTTGGGCAGACTCGCACTGTCCTTTGCACATGTTCTTCACATGAGGGCCACAAGCAGGAGGGTCACTTGACTTACCAGCCTGTTAGAAGGACACTGATGACACTGGAGATGTTGTTTGCCTGGAAAAACAGACCCTGATTGACTTGCTTTGGTGGTGGGGGAGCAGCAGGCTGGCTGGGCTCTCTGGAAGCGAGAACTGGTGAGGAAGACAATCAGCAGGGGGGGGGAGAAGGCTGAAGAATATCCATGGCATCCTCTGGTTGACCCCTTGGCATCCCCTGTAATGGTGGACCAGTTTGGAGAGCTCAGAACAAAAGGAGCTCGAGTCTTTTAGCTGCTTTCCTGCAGGACTTAAGAAGCTGCATTATGTTTGGTTCGCTGAGGCATTGGAGGTGCAGTTTGTCCAGAAAAATGGATCCTGATTGGACAACTTCAGTGGAGGGGGATTGGCAGGCTGGTTGGGCTCTCAGAGAGTGAGAACTGGCAAGGAAGCAGATCAGCTGGGGGGAGGGTGCTGACGAATATCTGGCATCCTCCGGTTGACCCCTTGGCATCCCCTGGAATGGCAGACCAGCATGGACAGCTCAGAACAATAGGAGCTTGAGTCTTTCAGCTGCTTTCCTGCTGGACTTGAGAAGCCGTACTGTGGCACTTGAGGCACAGTTTGTCTGGAAAAATGGCCCCCAATTGGCTGGCTTCAGTGGCGGGGGAGCAGCAAGCCAGTTGGTCTCTCATGCAGCAAGAGCAAGATAGATAGATAAACAGACAGACAGAGAGACAGACAGATAGATAATAGAAACGCTATTTATATAGCGCCCCTTCCCGTGGGCTCAGAGAACTTAATAAAAAAATATTTTTAAAACCATTCATGCACAAAGTCATAAGCTGGCAAGGAAGACAATCGGTGGGGGGGAGGTGAAGAATGTCCATGGTGTCCTCTGGTTAACCTCTTGGCACCCCCTGTAATGGTGGACCAGCATGGAGAGCTCAGAACAAAAGGAGCTCAAGTCTTTTAACTGCTTACCTGCAGGTTTGAGAAACCACATTGTGATTGCTTCCCTGAAGCACTGGAGGTGCAGTTTGTCCAGAAAAATGGCCTCTGATTGGTTGGCTTCAGTGTGGCCTCAAGGTAGCTGGGCAGTGTGACAAAGCAGTGGGAAAGGCTAGCAGGATGCTGGGCTGCATTGGGAGGTAGATTTCCTAGCAGGATGAGAGAGGTGGGGCTGCCATTGTATCACTCACTGGTAAGGTACCACCTGGAGTACTGTGCCCAGTTCTAGAGGCACACCTTCACAAGGACACTGAAAGGTTGGAGGTGCTACAGAGGAGGGCAACCAAAATGATGAGGGGGGAGGGGGTTGCACAAGAAGCCATATAAGAAAAGACTGTAGGAACTCAACACATACTCCTGGAAGAGAAAAGAGCAAGACAGGATGTGACTAAAATCTACAAGTACCTCACAGGAGTGAACAAGGTGGAAGTGAAGGGTTAATTTCAGTGAAAGGAAGGCACTAGAACAAGGGGGCATGCAATGAAGCTAAGAGGGGGAAAGTTTAGGAGAGATGAAAGGAAATACTTCTTCCTGGAAAAGGTGGTGTATGATTGGAACAGCCTGCCAGAGGAGGTAGTGGGGGCAAAGACTGTAGGGAGCTTCAAGCATGCATGGTATAGGCACAGGGGCATAATTAGGTAGAAGAGAGGGAGGAGGGAGTGACACCTATGACCAACTAGGGTAAGTGGAGAAAGAATAGGCAAGGACAAGGGGCAGACTGGATGGGCCTAAAGGTTCTTTTCTGCTGACAAAATCTGTTTCTGTGTTGTAATCTTCAGGCTAAGGACTGTCTGCAGTTGCAGGCTAGACTTTAGGGTAGCACTTGCCTGCTGCATTGCTGGCTGAAAAAGGGCCTGTTCCTGTGAAGTCTTTAGACTTAGACTTACAGTGCTGAAAAAAAAAAAAAATTATTTTGCAGTAAATACTACTGTATCTGTCTGTGAAAATCTTTAGTGTGCATTTACTGTGTTCTGAAGCTGCTGTCAGTAAGCAAAGGGAACAGTTTTGCTTCCTTTTCTATAGTTGTTTTAATTATTATTAAAAAAATATTGTTTTTCTCCTGACACTGTAGTCTTTGTTTTGTCAGTGCACTTAGGCATCGCTGCCACCACTGCAGTCGGTGCATAATATATAAAAAGCAAGTGGGGAGCACCATCACCTTTGCTTTGTGGCTTTGTCACAAACGACAATACAAAAAAATTGTTGGTCTTTACTCTTTTTGTCTCCAGACACCACAGATGTTATGTGTGCCCTAGGGTAGGCAGGGCAGAGGCCGGGAGACACCTTTGCAGCCTAGACTAAGCTTTCTGACTGTTATCTGTAACTTTTTACTTTAACAACAAACTAAAAGAAATCACTGAAGTGTTTTTGTCTCCGGAGTCCGGACACTGCAGAAGATGTCTGAGCCATCAGTTACATTTGCTGCTTGCCACCAGTAGATAAACAAAAGACAGTAATTCTTCCCATTTCTGGTTCCTGCTGCTGAAAAACAAAAATTTTTTTGTGTACATTGCATTAGCAAAACTAATTATAGCATCAGATAAAATATAAAAAAATATTTGAAAACGTTATTCCATTTTTTTTTTGCAGTTTATCTAGCATACTAAAATGCCAGCAGAATAGGCCTAATGGTCTTTCGTGTCTGCTCGTTTGGTCAGCCCCCACCCTGGGAGCTGACCTTGCTGCCCCCCCCCCGGCTTCCACCTTCCCAGTCCCAGATATTCTCGCTGCACTGGTTTTTGCTTCCAGAACCCTTCCCCTGTACCTGTCCCACCCCCTCTTGAACCCCTCCACCATTTCTGCCTCCACCAGCCCCCTGGGCAGCGCATTCCATGGCTCCACCACCCTCTCAGTGAAGTAGCACCTCCTCCTTTCTCCCCTGAATCTCCCCTCCAGCTTCCACCCATGCCCTCTAGTTGCCCCCCTTCCTTCGGAGCACCCTGACTGTTCTTCCCCTATTTATCCCCTTCATGTACCTGAAGACCTCTATCATGTCCCCCCGGTCCCTTCTCTCTTCCAATGTGTACATATTTAGCTCTTTGAGCCTCTTCCCATAGGTCCTATCCCCCAAGCCCCAAATCATTTTGGTTGCCCTCCTCCGGACCCTCTCCAGGAGTTCAATGTCCCTCTTTAAATGTGACCTCCAAAACTGCATGCAGTACTCGAGGTGCAGCATCACCAAGCAGTTATACAGTGGGAGTATCACTTCCCTCCTCCTGGAGGTGAGCCCCATAGCGATGCATCCAAGCATCCTGTTGACCTTTGCCACTGCCCTCCTACAAGTCTCAGAGTTGTTCATCTTGACATCCGCCACCACCCCTAGGTCCTTCTCTGCCATCGAGACTTGTAGCATTCCCCCCCCCCCAAGGTGTACACTTGGCTCGGGTTTCTGGCTCCCAGGTGCAGTACTTTGCATTTCCCTGCACTGAACCTCAGCTTCTGCTTTCTAGACCACCTTTCCAGAGCCTCCAGGTCCCCCTGTAGGGCCACCCTCCCCTCCTCCCAATCCACCACTGCCCCCAGTTTTGAGTCATCTGCAAAGAGACTCATCTCACTCCTGATACCCTTCCTTATGTCAGAGACATAGGCATTGAACAGGAGGGGCCCAAGGACCGATCCCTGAGGGACTCCACTAATGACCCTCCTTGCGGATGAGACTATCCCACCAACCATCCAGTCCTGGAGCCAATTGCCTATCCATCTGATCATCTGGTTCCCCACCCCCATTTCTCCCAGATTATCCAACAGGCCCCCGTGAGGAACAGAGTCGAACGCCTTGCTGAAGTCAAGAAAGAGGATGTCCACTGTCTACCCAGGTCCAAGGCACTCGTCACCCAGTCATAGAACTCCACAAGGTTTGTCTGACATGATTTCCCTGGGACAAATCCATGCTGTCTATCGTCCAGGCACCCCAACTTTTCCAGGTCCCCCCAGTCTCTCCTTGACAATGCCCTCCATCACCTTGCCCACTACCGATGTCAGGCTGACGGGCCTGTAGTTCTCTGCTACCTCCCTTGATCCCCCCCTTGTGGACAGGCACTATATGCGCCACCTTCCAGTCCTGGGGCACCCACCCTGTCCTCAGAGAGATGCTGAAGAGCTGTGCCAGGGGTTTCGCCAGGACATCCGCCAGTTCCTTCACCACTCTGGGATGTAATTTATCCAGCCCTGGTGCTTTCTCCGTCTTAAGGGACCTGAGGGCTTCCCTCACTCTCTCTGCCATGATTTCCACCTCCACTACCTTGTCCCCCTGCTTTGCCTTCCCCCCACCTGCCAGTGATGCCCCCTCCCCAGACCCACTTGATCGGTGAGGTCCCCCCCCTCAGTTTCACTGTCTCCTACCATGTATGGCGCAGCCCCCTTTCCTTGGTGAAAACTGAGGCAAAGTACTCATTTAGTACCTCAGCCTGCTCCCCCAAGTCTTGTGCCCATTCCTCCCCTGTTTTAATCCTGCTAATCTGCCCCTTCACCCTTCATTTTTCCCCAGTGTATCTAAAGAAACTCTTGTTCCCTCTCCTAATTTCCCTGGCTAGGTTCTGCTCCTTCCTTGCCTTAACTGCCCTCACCACCCTAGTGGCCCTTCTGGTCATCAGCTCATACTCCCTTCGGTCCCTTTCACTCCTTGAGCACTTGAATTGCCTATAGGCCGTCTTCTTTCACCTCACCACCTTCTGAACCTCCCTGGTCCACCAGCAGGGTTTTTGGGCTCTACCGCATTTTCATCCTACTCTTGCGTAGGTGCTGGTAGCATCCTGCACCCCCTCCTGACAATTTCCCACCTACTGTCAGCGTCCATGTCTGTCCCAATCCCATCCAAGTGCTCCTTAAGGATCCTTCCCATTTCCTTTGAATCCGCCCCCCTGAAGTCAGTTACCTCCATCTTTGTGCAGCCTTCTACCCCTCCTAGGTTCAGGCAGAACCAGACCATGGCATGGTGGCTCCCCGCCAATGGGTCCCTTACCTCCAGGCCCCCAATCTGGTCACTGTCTGCCAGGACCACATCCAGTATCTGCTCCTCCCTGGTTGGTTCCCCCACCTGCTGAGTTAGGAACACGTCCTGAAAGACATCCAACAACCTCTGTTCCTTGGCCACCAAGGATGTCATAGTCTCCCAGTCTGTTTCTGGCATGTTTAGTCCCCAACACCACCACCCTTCCCTTCCCAGTCTGCAGTGTCTCCCAACATCTGCACAAGACTCTCCTCAGCTCCTCCCGCAGCACAGGGGTCTATACTACTCCTATTCTTACTCTCTTGCCCCCCCCTTGTTATCAAGGTGACCCAAATCGCCTCCACAGTTCCCTCCACCTCCTCCTCCACTCCTCCTATGGCAATGCAGTTTTTGACTATTATTGCTACCCCTCCTCCCCTTCCTCCCCCCTGTCCTTCCTGAACATGGTGTAGCCCTCCAGGTTCAGGTCCCAGTCATGCCCTGAGGTGGCCCAGGTCTCAGTGACCGCTGCCACATCCACCTCTCCCTCAGTTAGCATCACCTGGAGCTCAGGCATTTTATTGCCCAAGCTCCTGGCATTTAGTAGGACTACCTTCCACCCTTTCCCTATACTTCCAGTTCCCCTCCTCGTGTTCCCGTGGGGATTCTGTCTTCCTCTGGTCCGCACCTTACCAGTCAGCCTTTTCCTGCATTCCTCCAGCTACCTAGGGGGGTGGAGACAGAGTCCCTCCTTTATCGGACCCCCCTCGACAGCCTTTTCTCCCATCCCTCCCCCCTTCACAAGTTTAAACCCCACCTTTCACCAATGAACCCCTCTATTTTCAACTTAAGGATTTCCTTTTCCACCAAATTGAGATGGAGCCTATCTCTAGCATACAGCCCCTTATCCTCCCAGATTTCCCCCCAGTACCCCATCAACCCATACCCTCTGGCCCCACGCCACTCCCTGAGCCACTGGCTTATCACCCTAATCTTTCTTTTGTGTTCCCCACTAGTCCTTGGCATCGGCAGGATTTCCGAGAAGGAAACTGCGCATCCTGTATCATGACATACCCTGATAAGCTCCCTGAACCTTGCCTGTATCTCTATCTCACTATTTCCCTCAATGTCATTGGTACCCAGGTGGACCAGTATGTCCAGGGAACCTCCACAATCCTTTGCCAGCTGATATACCTCATGCTTGGCCCTGTGCACCGTTAGTCCAGGGAAGCATTTTGTTCTAACCGGGCAGGCTTCTCCTTCCCTATCCCATTTGATCCCCCTGATCATGGACTCACCCAACAGGAGCACTCTGGCTGCACCTTTTCCTCCTTCCCCCCCCCCTTCCATGTCCCTCATCCTTTCTACGGCCCCTCCCGCTGGCTCCTTGTCCTCCCCTATCTGGGTGCCACCTGCCATCCCTCCTTATTTACCTGCCACACCCTCCCCCAACCCTATGCCTCTCATCCTCCTGAGTATCCTTCTGTACCTCACTACCCCCACCATTACTGCTCGTGACTGGTCCTTCCCCCAATCTGCTAAACTAGCCTGGCTCATCCTCCCTTCCTTCCCGTCTCTGTTCAGCCCCTCCTTGCTTGTTGTGCTCCCCTGGCCTAAACCCTCAGCTCCCTTTACTGTATCCTCCTTGTACTTCTGGTCCTTCTCCTTGCCCTTTCCTCCCAACTGGTCCTTTTCCTTGCGCTTTTCTCCCTCTACCCCCTCATCCTCCTGCTCTGATCCCCTGCTCCCCACATTTTCCCACATTCCAAGTTCCCCCCGTTCCTCCTGCTATGCAGCCTCTGCCTCCTGCCCTCTACTCCCTTTCCATCTCTAACTGACCCTGTCATGGCTACAGAATTGAAGCAGTTACTGAGCTTAAGGTCCGATCCACCTCCCCCATTGTTTCCTTCTGTCCAGCCCCAGCCATCTGCCTACTTCCCTGAGAATGTCCTCCCTTTGGCCCCTGTCTGTGAGAGTCCCCAGTTACCTGAATGCTTCCTTCGTAGTATCCTCCTTTTAGGCCCCATCTGCCAGGGTCCCTTTGCAATTCCAGAGTACTCTCCTGCACTCATTTCCCTATGCCCTTGTCCCTAGTGCTTAGTGCAACCCTGTGGGAGAGCCCCTGCCCTATTCCCCAACCATACCTCCCCCCTTCCCCCAGCTGTCTCCTAAGACCCTCAACCTCCTCCCTAAGCTGTGCCAGCTGGTAGCATACTGGGCAACCACCAAACTTCCAAGCCCAGTCCAGTATCATGGCTGCCCCACACTCTGTGCACCCCACCACCCTCCAAAAGATGCCGTCCCTAATGACATGTGGTCCCATCCACCTCCAAGTAGGTTTCCTTGGGTGAGCCACCAGGTTCCCCACTAGTCTAAGACTTTTAAACTTGCAACACTTGAGTGGCTGAACTTTTCCCCACCTGACTATTAGCCTTAAGAGTTTGCTCACAGGGGAAGTTTGCAACTCCCTAAACTCCTCCCTCCCAGCCTTTAAGGTCAACCCCCAGTGGCTCTTCTGTATTTAAGAAAGGCTAATGCAAGGGGTGGATGGGATGGCTTTCCAGAAAGTTTTTAAGGAGTTAGGCCAATTTTAAAACACAACTTACAAACAATAACAACTTACAGAAACTTAAGACAAAGTTAGCTTTCCAGAACCTCGCCACATTTTCAAATTTCAACTGCTACCTCTGCCCCAGCAAGAAGACTTAAAATGCCTCAGTGAGAATTTTAAACAGAGATTAAGTGAAATGCAAACAACCTTGATTGGCTGGCTGTGTTACTGGCCAAATCTGATGAGTAAAAATGTCATGCAAACAAAATATAGTCAAAAAAAGTCTGTGGACCAGCCCCTCTAAAAGTGATTCAGAAAGGGTCAATGTTTGACACATATTTGCCGTACTGCTGTCCCCTTGACTCCAACCAAACCAGTTACTACTTCAACCAGTGGCAGCACTGCTAGTACCACTGCCACCACCACTGTTCCGGTGCAAGTCTCAACCTCTGTAGTGACCAATGTTGTTGCCACATAGGCTGCCACCATCACCACCACCACCTCCACTGCTGCTGCCAATGCCACCATAACACTACCTTCAATACTGCTACCGCCACCTTCACCATCACTTTCACTGCTGCTGCCAGTGCTACCATCAGCACTACATCCAATACTGCTACTACCACCATCATCTCCACCACCTCCACTACTACTGTTGCTGCTGACACTATTATCACCACCACCAAATCCACCAGTACCATCATGACCACAGTTAATGACAGAAGTATTCAGCCACGGCCTTGGCGCTTAAATCCAAGCAATTCCTCTATGCATGATGAAGACAGTAAGGCAATGCGTTCTTGGTCAGAATATGCTCCTATCCAAAAGATTTAAAAAGGCTTGAAAATGTGTTACATGACACATCCTCTAAGGACAATGACCTGAGTGAGTTTGAGGATGCTGAAACGGAGTCCTCATCTCATTCCACAAGGAAGCACTTGGGTCACAAATGATCAGAATAATTAGTTGCTGAAGCCAGGCACAAAACATCTGTCACTGTTCCTCCTCATCCATCATGTCAGCCTCCTGCTAAAAAACTAAGCAGTCCATCCTAATCTTTGCATATCCTAGTGGTTCTGATACTACATCTGCTGTCAGTTCACAACAATCTTCTACACTACTTCAGACTGAACCTGATGGTCGTGGTTACAAGTAGCATACAAGAGAGTTGAGGTGAAGTACAAGTTCAAGTTCCAGTGTTATCTGGACATATTTTTCTGAGCAGGAGGATGACAAAGCAGAGCTGTGTGTGTTCACACTGTGGCCAGAGTCTCGGCCATGGTAAAAATGTTGACAAACTGAGCACAACATGTCTTTGGAACCACCTTCTGAAAAAAAATAGATAGGCAGACAGACAGACAGATAGATACTGTAGATAGATAGATAGACAGACAAAAAATTACTTCTATACATAAAAAATCATATGGAAACATACACTATTTTCAATGAATGTCCCATACAATGTAAAAACATTAACAAACATTTAGCAACAATTTATGTGTGGTATAAAATACAAATAGTGAACAACAGATATGACAAATGAATAAATTACATTATAGTAATGTTAAAAGTATCATGTATAGCAAGTGCATGATTTATACAATATTTTCTTAAGAGCAGTCTGGAATTCACTGAAAGAATTCTTGGCTTTTATGTCACTGGGCAATAAATCCCAAGATTTTGCAACACACATTTATAATGGCACGTCCCCATATTTATTATGCACACATTTATAAGGCAGGGTCCAATCCTTTGTTTGTAACTAATATCCATCATTCTTAGGAGTTTCTGTTATATAATTTCTTAGGGGATGAGCAATTTTTGGTTTTAACAACTTAAATAATCACGTGAGACAATTGTACTCTCTCTTGTTTTTTGTTTGTTTTCAGCCAATTTAAAGATGAATGTCACAATGGTGTGTATCAAGTTTACTCAAATTTACAAACCTTGCAAGTTTATTGTACATGCAAACAACTTTTCTTAAAGCTTTTTTTTGTTGAATTCCTATAAAGTAGACTACCATACCTTAAGACCAGAATCAGCAACTGCCTAACCAGTTTTATTCTAGACTCTTTTGACATACAAAAGGACGCTCTGCACAAGGCACCAAGTTTTGGTTTGCCTTCTTGACCAATAGGCTAATGTATTAAACAAATGTCAACTTGTTATCAACAAGAACACCTAAGTGTCTATAACTGTTCACATTAATCCCTTTTGTCCATTGTTAAACACTATATTCAAGGTCTGATTTTAGTAGTAGTAGTACTAAAAACCTTTATTTTTCAAGAGGATTTGATGGCACAATACACCATTAAGACCATAGTCCCATTTTCAAGGTGCTCCTGAATTTATACTATTGAAACTATACATAAGTTACTTAAAACATATGCTACTACATAGTACACAAATATTCCTTCAAGAGTTCAGTACAAATACTAAATCACATGTACTCTAAAATAAATTACAGTATTTAAACAGAGATAGTGTTACCACATTTTCTATCATAATTATTTCAATAGCATATCTAGTAATACACATATTGCATTCATTTATTGATCTTAAACAAAGCATGTACATCTATGTTAGTTCCTGTTTGAGAGCTGTATTGAATGTCTTTACTATCATTTATGATTTTGTGATTTATTTACCTCTGAAGAAGAATACATTGTTTGGTTTTTTTTTACCATTCAGCAGAAGCCTAGATTTTGTAAACCATATCTCAACTGTATAAAGATCCTTCTGAAGTTTGTTTTCCAGCTCTGTCCAGTCATAGGCAGAAGCTACCAGCACTGTGTCATCTGCATACAGCTGGACCTTGCTGTTTCCCCAAACCTTTGGTAAGTCATTAACATAAATATTAAAGAGCAGTGGGCCAAAAATTGAGCCTAGTAGAACTCCTCTTTTACCATCTTGTGGAATTGTTGCAGCTGATCCCTGAATAACACATTGTTTTCTATTGGACAAGTGAGAATAAAACAATCTTAAGAGTTCTTCATTCACCCCATTTTTAACATTCCATTCAGTAAAATCTTATGATTTACCAGATCAAGCACTTTGCTGAGGTCCACGAGCATAGCCCCCATGTACAACCAACATCCAATGATTTGGCTACCAGGTTGTTGAAATCCACATAACCCATGTACGTGGGCCTCCCCACCTGAAAGCCATGTTGATAATCAGTTATCAAGTTACATTTATCAAGATATTGATAAAGCTGTCCATGTACAAGTTTTTCCAGTACCTTGGACAGGGTATCCGGTGAGTTCGGTGACCACAACTGGGCATCTACCAAAACGGTGACTCAATCGCAGTGCCTTACACCACAGTGATGAGGGAGGGAGGGTGACCGGATGGGGGTGTGTGAATATAGCGACATCCTGTCGCTACATGTATATGCATGGGGGGGAGAGCACACTGAGCATGGGGTGGGACGGGAGGGAAGGATTGTGAGGGGTGGCACCACAGTGAGCTGCCAAGCTGCTTCCATGGCATGGTGGGTGGGTTCATGACTGGGGCATGAATGGTGCTTGGTTTGGGTACTGGCGCAGGTGCCTTTATGTTGCGCCAGGCCTGAAAATGTTTCTTTTGGATTTTGTACCCCCTTGGAGGTGAGAATCCTTAAGTAGAGGGGTGTGGGGGGGTGAAGCTGTGTGCCGGGGACTGCATCGCTGAAATATTTTTTCAGCAATTTCCATTCGCCCTAACGGCGATTGCAATTCTGTGATCACCATTATCACATAGATTCCTTGGAAGGTATGGGCAACAAGGCAATGGGTCTATAATAAGAAGGTAATGATGGACCCCCTCCTTCAAAAACTGGAGTAATTTTTTCAGTTTTCCAAAAATCTGGAATAATGGGAAAATGTAGGCTCCAGTTAAATAGATAAGTCAATGTAGGAGCTATAATGTCTGCACCAAATTTTTTAAATTTAATTTTAATCCCATCAAATCCTTGTGCTTTATGAGCATTTAATTTATTTAATTCTTTTAGTACCTCTTTTGTATCAATTTTCCTGAATCTGAATGGGGGAATAATCATTGCCCTGCCACCCACCCTGTCCTTGGCCCCAGAGACACCAGTCTCATAATCCATAATACATTCTGAATCATCAATTTCCAAATTATTCAATCCTAGGTCTGGCAATTCAACGAAATAATGATTCAGAATTTCCAATACACTGAACTGTTCCTCTATTATAACACCATTGTCAATCAGTTTTATCTGTGCTGTAGGATGTGCTGGATTCTGGTCCTTTGCCTGGTCACTGTTCATTTTATAGTATTTTAATTTTGCTGTTTTAATTTGGTTTGCATATTTATTTCACCATTTTTTAAAGAGTCTAGTCCTCAAATTTTTTCAGTTCATCTTGCTTTTTTTCCAGATTCTGTTTTTTATTCTAAGTTTTGTCTTAATCTTTTCAGGTACCCAGGGCAAGTGATTTTTACACCAGGTTTTTTGTATTCGTGATGCACTTGAACTGCATGTTGAAATAAAAGACTGTAAAATCTTGTATGGCTACATCAAATCTGGAAAAAATCTGAGTCTATCCCATTGTACCATTTGCAAACTGTGTCTAAAAGAGTTTAAATTGAAGTTTTTCATATTTGTTGTCCAATAAGTTGTGGGTCTAGCATTTATTGGCTTAGTTACTTTTAAATGACATTTAGTCAGGTAGTGGTCTCCTACGTTTAATGGCAATTTTTTTAATAACTGTACTTCTATCCCTTCCAAAATAAATAATAAATCTTGTATGGATCCCTGATCCACTGAGTTTGTGCAATGGGGGGTTGGGGTTGAATTATTTGCTTAAGTCACAGTACATCAAAGAAATCACTTACTTCCTCTCCCCCGCCGGTCTGTACCCAGTCTCCATTCAAATTTTCAATCAGTACTAGTCTCCTGTCCTTGCCTACTTCCGAAATCTTATTAGCCAGCAGGTCAAACAATTTAGTTTTAGTTCCTGGAGGTGGGGGGGGGGAGGAATTGCTTAACAGGAAAGGCAGACTAAGCCAAAGCTTATTTCCAGGTGCAACCTGGGAGCACAAGGAAGTTAAGTGACTTGCTCAGGGTCACACAATATGTAAGTGGGGGCTGTGGGATTCAAACCCAGGTTTCCAGGTTTGTAGCTCAGTGTCCTTAGCTACTATTCTATACTGCCTCCTCCTGGAGGTGAATCTATGAACCCTACTGTGCTCTTTATTGAGAGAACCTGGACTAATAAACAACCAATAACATCTATATTTTCAGATATTAAGATTTTAAAAAGCCCCAGGCTATGTCTCATAAATAACATAACTCCCCTTCCCCTTTGGTCCTGAGGTGGCTAACTTAGATAAAGTCCCTGCTGGTGTTGTCTCTTCATGCCACTGCATGCTGTATTTCAAAAAAGCAGAACCAGTTTCTGGCTCTGTTGATGGTGCCACTGGTGGTGATGGTGGAAGAGGCAGTCAGCAAGTAACCAAACACCAGCAAAATGTTTTTTTCCAGTCCTTGCCCAAGTACTCCAACAAGCACAAAACCAAGTCCCTCACAAACTGTTTCAGGTGGTGAGACAGCAGATGTGCAGTTTTTTGTGCCCTCCCAGCAGCCTAAATCATCCGCATTTGTCCACTTTGGAGTCAGGGCCAGGAGCAAGGCTATGCCGCCACTTTTTTTTATTTTTGTATACGTACTTTATTGAGAAGATTAGCCATAAGTTCACACCAGAACACTGCTGGAAAATCCTCTTGGTTTACAGTTTACATACCAGCATGTATTCCTTTCACAAGTTTCCTTCTCTGAACTTTTTGGTTTTTTTGTAATCCTATAACTACGGACAAAAATATACATTACGTACACAGCCTCCTGAACTCGTACTGGTCTATGAATCTATGACTCTGTGAATTAAAACTACAAAAGCATTTAGTAACCTATGAGGCTTTACTACTTTCCTATGAATCATAACAGTCTTGGTCTGGTCTCCCAGTGATTGGAGGGGGGTACAGATCCCATTCTACTTTACAGAAAAATAGTCCTCCTCTCGGCCCTCTCCTAATAGGTGTCTCTAGCCCACCCTGGATTATAAAAATGATCTTGAGGCCTATAAAATTGTTAGTCAGCCACCTCTCCCCATGAATCCTATTGCCTTGCTGTAGTTACATTCCATCTAGCCCATCTGTTCTACCCTGCACTTGGTAAGTCAGTCTTTCCATTTCTGCTATTTTCTCAACTATAGCTTGCCATTCAGCTAGTGTTAGTGTCTCTACCTGTGACCACTTCCTGGCAATTGCCTTACCTATTGTTGCAGCGCAAATGTACCATATGAGTTACTGTAGCTCCCTTCACTGTCAAGGGTGGGAGGCCCAATAATTGGTTCTGACATTCCAGCTGTGCAGGGATATTAAAAAAACCTCTTAGTCTCCGTTTTAGTTCTTCTCCAAATAATATCAAGGCTGGACAGAAATAGAAGATGTGTGTGTGTAATGCCTGAGTTTGCCCACATTGCCTCTAGCATTTTGGGGTAATTGATGTGTCCCATATGGCTACTCTGTCAGGAGTAAGAAAATATCTAGTTTTTATTTTCCAGGTATATTCATGCCGTCTGGGGGAGGGAGATGTTTTGAAGGGGCCCCTCCATATTCTAGTCCATTCCTGTCCTGTTAGTGTAAATCCTACTTCTTGTTCCTATTTTTTGACTGAATGGTAGGCCACATTTTTCCTAGAGATCAATATGCACTGGTAAATCCTAGACATTAGTCCCTTCTGAGACCCTGTATGAATTAGGTGTCCTAAGGATGACCATGGGAATTACAGACAAGTCAGTATGACCCCCATTGTAGGCAAGCTCATGGAGACCATACTAAAGGAAAGGTTGGTGGAATATCTAGAGGAGCATGGTCTCCAGGATGCAAGGCAGCATGGGTTCATGGAGGGGGGATCGTGTCAAGCAAATCTGATTGACTTCTTTGACTGCGTCACTAAGACAGTAGACAAGGGCCAAGTGGTAGACATCCTCTATCTTGATTTCAGCAAGGCCTTTGATTTTGTGCCCCACAAAAGGTTGATCAGGAAGTTGGTGGATCTCGGGGTTGGGGAAAATGTTGCCAAATGGGTGGAAAACTGACTGAGGGACAGAACCCAGAGGGTGGTTGTGGGGGGAGAGTTATCTGGCACCAGAAAGGTAACCAGTGGGGTCACACAGGGCTCTGTGCTGGGGCCGGTGTTGTTCAATGTCTTTATCAATGACATTGGGGATGGCATTAAGGGCAAAATGGGCCTATTCACAGATGACACCAAGCTCTGCAGGAGGGTGAACACAGCTGAAGGGATACAGGACCTACAGGAATATCTGGAAAAGCTGGGGAGGTGGTCCAGGATCTAGAAGCTTGGCTTCAATGCCAAGAAATACAAAGTTATGCATACTGGAGCCAAGAATCCAAGGACAGGGTACTACCTGGGTGGCATCCGAGTACCTGCATCAGAGGAGGACAAGGACCTGGGAGTGATGATCACTAGTGACCTGAAGCACTCCACGCAGCGCAAGTGTAACCCCCCTGCAAGTCTTCCAGGAGCTTGCTTGAATGCTCCAAGCCTGAATGGTGTTCGGCATTTTAGCCGTTTATCTGTGAGTGCTTTTAGAGCCTCTGGTACTGTCTCTTTAAGAGCTGCCTGCTTGCAGACATAATTAGTTTGTATGGGGGAACTGTGTGTTTCCCTGCTCGAGTCCCACTCGAGCTGCTGACAAATTACTCTGTTTCTAAGAGTGAGCACTTTTCAAAGATGTAACTGTTTGCCAGAAATCATTTAGAGTATTAGTGGAAATGTAGTTTGTCTAACCTACCTTTCTTGCAGCTGGGACTCTATGTGTTTTGCCGCTCCATTTTGGATCTGAACTACTGAATAGATCCAAATAGTGGAAGGGGGGCCTCTAAAATGGAGCCTTTGGACGAATCAGAACTTGGACTCTTAATTGAAGCCAGCCACAAGAGGATTGTATGGGCAGTGACTCTGGGAAATGTAGTTTTGACCTTGGCGCCTTTTTCCACCAACAGGGGGAGTTTTATTGTGAGTGACAGCCAGACCAGCCAACAGAATAGTGTGGAGCTAAAGGAAATGCCCTGCTCTGGAACGAGAGAGAGTAGATCAGTTGTGACAGTGACGAGACAAGGAGCTCTGTGCTTCTGCGGTGTGTAGTTTCGCACGGGGAGTGCGTGTGAGGCCCTGAGGTTTGGCCTGCAGCACTGCAAGCACCAAATAGGACTGAAACTGACTTGTGAGGAGAAGAGAGGAGGTCTGAAAAGTAGAAACCAGGCTCACTCTGTAGAAGACTGGAGAAATTGCTGAATCGCGCTTGGTCTGTCAGGAACTGAAGCTGCTGTGTGTTCTCCCGGGTATTTTGCAGTAATTGCGGTCGGGATCGAGGAGCAGCCTGCCTGGTATAGTACTTTCCTTTTACATATAAATGTGCGTAGTACTTGTGAGGAATCACTGTTTCAAATCCCCTGTACAGTGAATTGAGTGCACGAAACTGGAAGTAAACCCCAGCTTAATTCAGACTACATCCGTTTGCTATAAACTGCAGTGGGGTCCAGTCACAAGGACCTTGTCCACATGTTCTGTTTCTCCTGGCAAACCAGGACAATCTGCCTTCCATCCAGTTTTCAGCATTGAATCTGTGAGTACAAAGCAGGGTAGCTCCCTGCCATCTGTTTATCAAATTGCAAGTGTGTCATCTAATTGTTGCTATTTCATTTCTTCACGAACTGAGCCATCCGGCTCCGGATTACAATTGGGTAATGTGCAAGTGCTTTTTCCATCACAGGGCCCCAACTAGCTGCACCAATCCTGGCTAGCCCCTCACCATCCTGGGTACCCAGTAAAGTGACATTTTGGGACTCTGAATATGCGCACAGTACTGTGATTATTAATGTGTCTAACCTGATTAACCTGATTTCCCCTATCCTTGTTACAGTTCCTTAAATAAATCAGATCTGTTTGTTTCGGCAAAGTTACACTGACTGTGGTGTTCGTTTATGTTAAAGTATTGTACCGTGGCTATTGTAGTGCATCATCTTGTTTTACAGGGGGTCCCCAGAGTCAAGCTGACCGAACCAGTCCTGGGGGTAAGTGTAAATAGTGAAGATACTTATGGTGTATTGTGTGGGCCACTAGTAGGAATAAAAGGGGGTCTCAGTGTCTCAGAGGGCTGTGACCAAGTTAGTCTAATTACTGCAAACCCTGACCTCTGGGTGGAGGCACCCGCCATAGAACCTAGCCCCTCAACCTGTTAGCAGTTAGGCAGGCAGGGGTAGTAGCCCTTGGGATAGCACCACCTGGGGGTTACACAAGAAAGCAGCAACAAAGGCAAACATGATGCTGGGATGCATATCTTATAATGATTATTGAAATTGTATGGTACTCCTTTTAAAAAGTCTGTATTTGCTGCTGAAATTGTTTTGTACTTATTGTAAAATGTCTGTACACGCTGTTTGATCTCCTCATCTTCTGTTACTCTTTTTCTTCACCGTACTCTCTACCCGGGTCACACCTGGAAATGAGCCTCGGCTCAGTGTGCTTTTCCCAATCATCAATTTTAAATAAAAAATAAATAAGTACCTAGGGGGATCAGTAGTAGGAGCAAGGAGGTTATACTGCCCTTGTACAGGTCACTGGTAAGGCCACCTCTAGAGTATGGAGTTCAGTACTGGTGCCCACACCTCAAAAAGGACATTAACCTGCTGGAGAAGGTCCAGAGGAGGGCTACAAAGATGATAGTGGGTCAGCAGGGTATGTATACGAGGAGAGGTTGAGGGTACTGAACATGTACTCTCTGGAAGACAGGAGAGAGAGAGAGGGGACATGATTGGGACCTTAAAATACTTGAAAAGGATAAATAAGGTTGATAAGGAGAGTGTCTCTTTAAGCTGAGTGACAACCATAACACGAGGGGGCACAGTCTTAAGCTGCAGGGTGTAAGGTTTAGGATGGAGGTCAGGAAGCACTTCTTCACAGAGTGGGTGGTGGACACTTGGAATGCGCTGCCGTAGGAGGTCATCTCGTTGAAGACAGTGGGCAGCTTTAAGGAAAGCTGGGATAGGCATGGGGGAGGGTAAGGATCATGGATAGGGAGGATGGGACGAGTGGGGAGGGAGGCCAGGGACAGTAGCTGAAGCTGTGGACCCTGCAATACGAGCAGACTTGATAGGCCAAATGGCCTTTCTTCTGATGGCTTCTTCATATGTAGGTTCCTCCGGGGTCTCTTTTGTGTCCTGTTTATATTCTCTGAGGCTCTGCTGGATAGAATTCTGCAGCTGGAAATATCTAAATCGGTCTCTGTAGGACCAGCCACATTCTCCTTTACAGTCTTCATAGGACATAATAGCCTTCCCAGTGAGCATCTCCTCCGGAAATCCCAGCCCCGGCCTAATATATGAGGGGTCTAGTCTATTTGGGAGAAAATCAGCACCCCATGCTAGCCATTTATACAGCCAGAGTTGTGTTGTCATGTGTGGGTAGCCAATGAACCATTCCCAAACTCTAAATGTGACTTCAAGTGCTGACTAAGGGATTTTGTCCTATTTCTGAGTGTGGATTGGTTATATAGGAGAGCTATGAGGGGTATTAATTCAACTGTTTCTTCCTCTGTGATTTTCCAGTGCACCTGGAACTGTGGATCATTCCACAGAAATGCCACCTCCCCAAATCTGTGCAGCTATCCAATATTCATCCAGAGTCAGAGCTGCCCACCCCCGCGATGATTTTTTGGCTTGATGCATGGTGCTTCTGACTCGAGGTATCGCATTTGCGCAATGTATTTGAAAATTTGCTTCTGTATTCCCCCAACCAATGTTTAGTTAGGTAAACTGGGGCGAACTAAAAAACATGCAAGTATCTTGGGAGAGCATTCATTTTTATTGCCTGTATCTTGGTATGTAAGGGAAGGGGCAAGAGGGACCAGCTTCTTATATCTTCATTAAGTTGTTGGAGGAGGGGGGCATAACTGTCTTGGTAAAAGTGTGTGTTCGAGTTACAAAGTATGATACCAAGATATTTAAGTTTCGGCAGGAACCATTTTATAGCTGGGAGTGTCCTGCAGTGGGAATAATGTAAAGTGAGACCCTCCATTTTCATGGAGTTTAGTGTATACCCCATCAGAGCTGAAAATTCTTCCACAAGGAACATCACCCAGGGCAAGGAAGTCTCAAGGTGCGTGAGGTGCAGAAGCACATCAGGGTAAAATGCAACTTTATGCTCTTACCCCCCCCCCCCATTGTGACTCCTCTTATTTCCTGATCCATACAGATTCTATGAGCTAATGGCTTGATGTACAGGGCAAAAAAAACTGGAGAGAGGGGGCACCATTGACTAGTACCTTGCCCCAGGGTAAAGCTCTGAGACAGGGGGCCACTGGCATGCACAAAGGCTCGAGGCTCACTATAAAGGGGGGAAAGGGAAGGGAAAGGGAAAATTGTTTAATCAGGAGAGGCACACTAAGCTGAAACTTGTTTCCAGATGCAACCTGGGAGCACAAGCAAGTTAAGTGGCTTGGTCAGGGTCACACAGTATGCAAGTGGGGGCTGTGGGATTCAAAGCCAGGTCTCCAAGTTTGTAGCTCAGAGCCTTAAACCACTGCGCTATACTGCCTCCTTAAAGGGTTTATATAGAGTCTATAAACTGTGATAAAAAGCCAAACCTGACAAGGACTCTATATAAATATGGCCAGTTAACCTGATTCGGCATCCATGCTCATAATCAGAACTGGTGCCTTGGTGTTGTTTAAGTGATTGATGACATTTAGGGTGCGCTTTACAGTGTCAGCTGCCTGTCTGCCAATTACAAAACCAGTTTGATCCATATTTACTAGATGTGGGATTATGCCCTCAAATCTCTTAGTGAGAATGGATGCCAGGAACTTATAGTCCACATTTACTATAGAGATGGGCTGTATGAGGGGCACAGAGTGAGGTCCTTGCCGGGCTTGGGTATTACCGCGATTACCCCTTTATTTCATGTGAGTGGTAGCCTACCTCCCTCTGTCAGTGCTGTTTCATTTGCGCCTCTCAGCAGCAGTACAGTTTCCTTTTGGAACCTTTTATAAAATTTCACGGGGAACCCGCCTCAGCATAAAACAATGGAGGGGTAATGAGTACCAATGCCCATAGTCTAGGTATAAAGCTCCCTAAAATGGTGGCCTTGATGGAAGAGGGATGCGTGGATATTGCAGCAGTCACAGAAACAAGGTACACAGAGAACCATGACTGGGATGTCAACATAGCAGGGTACACAATCTACAGGAGGGACAGGGAGGTAAGAAGAGGAGGAGTAGCTCTCTTTGTAAGGGAAGGGATCAAAGCAACAGAACTAAAGGGTAAACAGGGAGGAGAGGCGGTACTGTGGGTCACCCTGGAGACTGGAAATGGCACCACAATCTGCACAGGGGTTGTATACAGACGCTGTCTCAGGGGGAGGAAATGGACAAGGAAATGACAGAAGGCATCCTTTGGATGGCAGAGAAAGGGGAGATATTACTGATGGGGGACCTGAATATGCCAGATGTTAACTGGAGCACCTTTGCTGCAGCCACATCCAAGAGCAGGGCCATTCTTGATGCCCAACAGGGGGCATGCCTTAAACAGCTAGTTTTGGAACCCACTCAGGAGGGAGCAATCTTAGACCTGGTACTCTCAAATGGGGACGGAGAGAGGATCTCTGATCTTGAAATGGGTAGCCATCTGGGAACAAGCAACCACTAAACAGTGTGGTTCACAATAAACTCAACTGTAGAGTCAAGTCACACAAAAGTGAAGGTACTGGACTTCAGGAGGGCTGATTTTGTCAAAATGGGAGAGTGCCTCAGAAAAGCATTAGCAAACAGGCAAGAAGGTGGGGTGCAGCAACACTGGGGAAACAGCAAAACCGCCATCACAGAGGCAACAAGCCTTTGTGTGAAGCAAATAAACAAATCAAAACGAAAGAAAAAACCACTATGGTTCTCAAAAGAAGTGTCAGGGAAGGTAAGAGAGAAAAAGATAGCATTCAGGAAGTATAAGGAAACACAGAAGGAGCAGGACAGAGAAATGTACCAGTTAAAACAGAAGGAAGCGGGAAAGGCAGTCAGAATAGCAAAGGCCCAAACCAAGGAAAAGATAGCCAACTCGGTTAAGAAGGGGGATACAACCTTTTATAGGTACATTAGGGAGCAAAGAAAGACTAAGGCAGGGACACTGAGGCTGAATAAAGAGGAAGGTGGTTGAGCAGAGAGTGACAGTGAAAAAGCAGGGATACTGAACAAATACTTCTGCTCAGTATTCACAATGGAAAAGCAGGGGGAGATACCTAATCCAGTTAACAGAAGCACTCTGGATAGGGGGGTTGATATTAGTCCTTACACAGAAGAAAGGGTTCTGAAAGAACTCTTAAAACTGAAGGTGGATAAAGCAATGGGGCCTGATGGGATTCATCCCAGAATTCTAAAAGAACTAAGGGAAGAACTAGTAACACCACTGACTACCCTTTTTAATAAATCATGGGAGGATGGTGTGGTACCCGAGGACTGGAGGAGGGCGGATGTGATTCCCCTTCACAAAAGTGGGAGCAAGACAGAGGCAGGATACTACAGGCCTGTCAGTTTGACTTCAGTGGTAGGGGAAATGATGGAATCATTTCTGAAGGAAAGAATTGTTCAGTACCTAGAGTCCAGTGGGGCGCAAGACCCAAGGCAGCATGGATTCACAGCAGGAAGATCATGTCAGACAAATCGAATTGATTTCTTTGACTGGGTGACCAAAGTAGTAGACCAGGGAGGGGCTGTGGACATGGCCTACCTAGACCTCAGTATGGCATTTGACACAGTCCTGCACAAAAGATTAAAAAATAAATTAGCCAGCCTGGGAGTGGGTCCCAGGGTGGTAGCCTGGGTAAAACATTGGCTAGACAACAGGACACAGTGGGTAATAGTAAATGGAGTCCACAGTGAAGAAAGGGGGGTTACTAGTGGGGGTACCGCAGGGTTCAGTACTGGAGCCGGTCATTTTTAGTGTCTTTGTAAGTGACATTGCAGAGGGACTGGAAGGGAAAGTATGTCTCTTAGCAGATGATACAAAGATCTGCGACATGGTTGATATGCAAGGCGGGGTAGAAAGGATGAAAAGGGACTTGGCAAGGTTGGAGAAATGGTTAAATGTATGGCAGCTTAGATTCAATGCAAAGTAGTGCAAAGTAATGCACCTGGGAAACAAAAACCCAGGGGAAAAGTACACAATGGAAGTGAGATACTGACAACAACAAAAATGGAAAGGGACCTGGGGTAGTCATATCAGACGACTTAAAGGTGGGCAAGCAATGTTAGAAGGCAGTAAGGAGGGCTGGGGGGATACTGGAATGCATAGGGAGAGGCATCACCAGTAGAAAACAGGAAGTTGTTGGCCCTCTGTTCAGACTGTTGGTAAGACCACATTTGGAGTACTGTGTACAGTTCTGGAGACCCCATCTCCACAAAGACATAGACAGGATGGAGGCTGTTCAGAGGAGGGCAACCAAAATAGTACAGGGTCTGCACCAGAAGACATATGAAGAAAGACTAAAGGAGCTTAAGATGTATAGCCTTGAGGAAAAGAGGGAGAGGGGAGACATGATAGAAACTTTCAAATACCTCAAGGGAATCAGCAAAGTCCAAGAGGGAAGCATCTTTCAGAAAAAGAGATGTACAAGAACAAGGGGGCACAATTTGAAGATAGAGGGGTGACAACTCAGAGGTAATGTGGGGAAGTATTTCTTCACAGAGAGGGTTGTAGATGCATGGAATGGCCTTTCTGCAGAGGTCATAGAGTCAAAAACAGTGGGAGAATTCAAGAATGCATGGGACAGACATAAGGCAATTCTTGTGGGGGGTTGGAGGAAGTACTGTAAGCTGTTGGTTAACTAGGATCTGCAGCTTATCTGTTAGGTATGGAAATGGGCAGACTAGGTGGGCCAAGCGGTCCTTATCTGCCGTCAAATTCTATGTTTCTAGGTTTCTGTGGGCATTTTCCTGTTTTTCTGCTGGTTATTGCTATAGTCATTTCTTCCACCATAGTCTGGGCACAGAGGGCTTCATTCTGCTGTTGGGTAACCTATGGTGGTTTATGTCTCCCCAAGTACTCATCCATTTGAGTCTGAGGAGTCCCTTCTTTTCCCCCATACAAGGTCTCATAATAATGTCTGAAGGCCTCTGTAACACTCTCCATTGTTATCACACGCAACCCTGTACTCTGATGGGTAATCTTGGCTATATGGGCTCTGGCCTTCCTCACCCACCAATGGCAGACTAACAGTTTCAAACCCCAGAGGCCCCCTCATAATATCTTTGCTGGAGGTACTTAAGGTTTAGTTCTACTTTATGATCAAGTATCATGTTAACTTCTCTTTTAAGCTTCGCCAGTTCCTTACCTCTCCGTTTATCTATTTTCAGCTGCTGCTTAAGTTCCAGCTCCTGTATATGAGATTCTACTTGTTTTTGCCTCTCCTGTCTTGCTTTCTTCCTAGCTGCAGCTATGGAAATGAGCTTGCCTCATAATATTACCTTTACTATACCCCATAAGATACTGGAACCGGTCTCAGAGCCAGAGCTGTCCTGGACTGCCTGAGAAATTATTAATGGAATTTGGTCCCTGACCTTATCTTCCAAAAGGGAAGTGTTAAAACTCCAAAAGGAATCGCTTTGATGTGTTTCTAAGTCTGTCTCTAAAGTTAGTGGGGTTTGGTCTGGCAAGGCCATTGGTCTTATCACACATTTTTTCACACAGGATAAAGACTCTTTTGACAATAGAAAAATGTCTAGATGTGAATACAACTTATGAACTAATGTATAGTAGGTGAATCCCTGTGGGGACCCATACAGGTGTCTCCAAGCATCCTGCATTCCTAAGTTGGTAAGCAGCCCAAAGAGGAGGGTTCTCCCATCCCCCCACCAGAGACCAAGGTGCAGTGCAGCCTCCTAAAAAACAATAATTGTAATGCTATAGCCAACTGAGCTATCAACTAAAACCACCAGCACTTCCAAACTCGGAATTGTTACTGGACATTCCTTCTTCCCTGCTGTGTCAGGAAACATGGCACCCAAAGACATAGACAGGATGGAAGCTGTCCAGAGGAGGGCAACTAAAATGGTGCAGGGTCTGCACTGGAAGACATATAAAGAGAGACTTAAGGAGCTTAATATGTATAGCCTCGAGGAAAGGAGGGAGAGGGGGGACATGATAGAAACTTTCAAGTAGCTCAAGGGAATCAACAAAGTCCAAGAGGATAGCATCTTTCAAAAAAAGAGGTGTGCAAGAACAAGGGCCACAATTTGAAGATAGAGGAGGGCGGCTCAGAGGTAATTTAGGAAGTACTTTTTCACAGAGAGGTTGTGGATGGCTGGAACGGCTTCCGAGGAGGTTGTGGAGTCAAAAACAGTGGTGGAATTCAAGCATGCATGGGACAGTCATAAGGCAATTCTAGGGGTGGGGTAGGAAGAAGTAGGCTGCTGGTTAACTAGGATCTGCAGCTTATCCATTAGGTAGGAAATGGGCAGACTGGTGGGCCAAGCGGTCCTTATCTGCCATCAAATTCTATGTTTCTATGTTTCACCGGAGAGCTACTGCCATGGGGGTGTGGTAGTAGTAGCGGAGGGTATACCCCTTTGAACAGGGGGCATTACTTGAACCACCTCCCTAGTGCAGGAACTCCACATACAAAAGAAAAAGTCCAGAAAAGATACTAAATATAGCCTTATCCAGGACGTTATAAATCATATACTCCCCCTCCAACAGACAGTGCTAAATGAGAAATACATAAACATCATACACATCTGTCTTTGAAAAAGGGTCATGGTGACTAGAAACACGTCAGACTGTTCTTGTGTTGAATAAATGTTTTATACTTTTTAATACTGCAGCTTCAGCCCTTGTTCTTTGGTGGTTTGGGTGAGTGCCTGGTTATGATGTTACAAAATTTTGATTTACCAAGAGCACCTCCTCTGTCCTTTTGCGAAGCTCTTTTTTGATCTCTACATCTGTGATAAACTCTTCCTAAAATTATTAAATATGACTAAATGGCAGCATAAAGTCCCAGGAGCATACATCCTGCTTCCGCACTTGTAGTGGACCATGGAGCAGACAAACAAAGGTACTATAGCGTATGGCCTCCCCAAGTGGTGACGAGTTTGGCATCTCATTATATGTAAAGCAGGTAGGTGTCCCCCCCAACTAAGGAGTTTGACTGCATTGATTCCTCATCCATAAATAGGGCAGATCCCAGTAGACACTTCACTGCAGCTCAGCACATGACTTACTATGTAATCCTGCATTCAAACTGGCGTACCCAGGTGGAACAGTGCAATACCATCTCTTAATGGCCTAACATACCTGGCACCCCGGTGTCACCACAAAATTAAGACAGATGGCCCTCTGTCAGCATGTGAGAATCAATGGCATCTCCTCCAGCCCTCCCATACTGGGAAGGTCTGATTGGGCAGCCCTATCCCCACCCCCAATTTGTGTTCCCCCCACGCTTCTAATCTCATTATCATGGAAAAGTCTCACTGAAAGGGAAATAGGAAGTGTAACTCCATATTATGTAGGCTGCTCTGGTTGTTCTAATTGGCTCCCCCAGTGTCTTGCAATTATGTTGAGATAGTGCTTCATGATGTGAAGCAAGTGAGCCCATTTTATTTGGTTACTTGTAGCCTACTGGCATCCCCCCCCACCCAGCATCGCAAGTTTATTTACCTTACCCCCATTAAGTTTGTTAACCGATATCACAACAATCTATGACAAATACCCCCCTTCTCCAATTAAGTTCTGCTACCACGTTTGTTCAAGATATGTACTCACCCTTGAGCTACAATCACATCTAGGCCTCCCCTACAGCCTAGTCCAAAGGATGAGACAGGAGCTCCTTCTAGCCCTTTCTGATGTCTGACTGGAGTAGCAATATTTCAGGTAACTTACAGGAATGCGTATCTACTGCTCTGGAGGTGGGAGTCCATAAGACTGCGGGTATCTTGATAGTCCCTGGGCTTCTTTCAATTGTTGCAAATAAAAGGTCTACCAGGGATTGTCCCAGTTCATCAGATAGACTGTTGCTTCAGATGTGTTGAGCTGCTTTGTGACCCAGATTCCTTGTTATTTTGCCACTGCAGGGTCCTGTCAGTACCCCTGGGAGTTCAATGCGGTTGTTGTGATGGTGCTTTCCATTGTTCAAGAGGGATCCCCTGCTCTTTTAACACTGTTGTGGCTTCCTGGGGGAGAAGGGGTACTGTACACTCTGGTGCTGTCACTCCAGAAAATACAGATTTGTCCAGGATAAGGCATCTAGAATTTTATCTCTTTGTTCTTTAGTGCTTTGATTATGTTAAGATACTGAAGCTGCTTCTTTAAGATGTCCAGGGGATAGTCTTGGTTGAAGTATAAATGTGCCCTGTTGTACCTGACCTTCCTTTACTGCTGTGCAAGCCTCAGAATGTCTTCATTTGTTCTGTAGCTCAAGAATTTCATTAATATACAGCAGGTCTCCATCTGGCATTGAGATCAGTAGGTTTCGGAAGAAGGGCCCTATGAGCACATTCAATCTGACTTGGAGTGTGTCTGGTAGAGCAAGGACGTCCCTGAGTAAATCATGCAGAAAATCACACGTTTCCAGTCTTGGCGCTCTCTAGCAGCCCTGTTGGTCTTAAATGATCTCTCCTGGAGCAGAACTCAGGATCTAAGTACTTATTCTGGATGGCCTTCATGTATTGCATCAGGGAGTCGAGAGCCGTTCTCAGCAGCAAGGCCCCATCTTTCACCACTGCCCCCTTTCCTCAGCTTCATCTAGTCTCCACTCCAGGCCATTCATTCTCTCACCCAGCTTTTTAAGTCCAATCTTATTCTCCTGGTGAGAGGCTTTGACCTCTCTAAGTAGTACTTCAAATCTGTTGTGGGTAAGTCTTTCCTCTTCTCAGTCAGTGTCACAGGACAGCCCACGAGTACTTGCTGGGGACACGCTGCAGCTGCCATCAGAACTCTAATCCCTGTATCTTCTGCTATTCACAGTTTGCTTAGCTTTTACAAAGCACAATTTCATGCTCTCTGGATCTCCTTTGTCCTTTTGTGGCATTTATGTGTGTTTTAATGGGATATGGCTGGGAGGAGATATAATGTTTTCCTAGTTAGGCAGGGAGCTCAAAGTCCAGGTTGCTATTCTGGCCATGACATCCAAGACTATGCCACTTCAAAAGCCTACTTTCACAATAAAGTCTGAAAGTTGTTTATGCCCTGAAGTATATGATATTTCTCTATCTTATGTATTTACTGCATCAAACTGTTGAATATTTCTACTTGTTAATGTTACTACTGGCAAGAAGGAGGGGTGGAGCAACAATGGAGAAACATCAAAACTGCCATCACAGAGGCAGCAAGCCTGTGTGTGAAGCAAATAAATAAATCAAAACACAAAAAAAGCCACTACGGTTCTCAAAAGAGGTGGTGGGGAAGGTTAAGGAAAAGAAGATAGCTTTTAGGAAGTATAAGGAAACACAGAAGGAGCAGGACAGAGAACTGTACCAGTTAAGGCAGAAGGAAGTAAGAAAGGCAGTTAGAATAGCAAAGGCCCAAACTGAGGAAAAGATAGCCAATTCGGTTAAGAAGGGGGATAAAACCTTTTATAGGTACATTAGGGAGTGTAGAAAGACAAAGGGAGGGATAGTGAGGCTGAACAGAATGGACAGTGGGTGGGCAGAGAGGGACAGTGAAAAGGCAGGGATACTGAATGAATACTTCTGCTCAGTAGTCACAAAAGAGCAGGAGAGGGAGGTACCTTATCCAATTAACAGAAGCACTCTGGATAGGGGGGTCGATCCCAGTCCTTTCACAGAAGAAAGGGTTCTGAAAGAACTCCTAAAACTGAAGGTGGACAAAGCAATGGGGCCTGATGGGATCCACCCCAGAATTCTAAAAGAATTAAGGGGAGAACTAGTGACACCACTGACTACCCTTTTTAACAAATCATGGGAGGATGATGTGGTACCTGAGGACTGGAGGAGGGTGGATGTGATTCCCCTTCACAAAAGTGGGAGCAAGACAGAGGCAGGAAACTACAGATCTGTCAGTTTAACCTCTGTGGTAGGGAAAATGATGGAATCACTTCTGAAGGAATGAACTGCTGAGTACCTAGAGGCCAGTGGGGCACAGGACCCAAGGCAGCATGGATTCACAGCGGGAAGGTCATGTCAGACGAGTCTAATAGATTTCTTTGACTGGGTGAACAAAGTAGTAGACCAGGGAGGGGCTGTGGACATGGCCTACATAGACTTTAACAAGGCATTTGACACAGTCCCACACAAAAGATTAATAAACAAATTAGCCAGCCTGGGAGTGGGTCCCAGGGTAGTAGCCTGGGTAAAACATTGGCTGGACAACAGGACACAGAAGGTAATAGTAAACAAAGTCCACTCTGAAGAAAGGGGAGATATTAGTGGGGTACCGTAGGGTTCAGTACTGGGTCCAGTCCTTTTTAATGTCTTTATAAGTGACACTGCAGATGAACTGGAAGGAAAAGTATGCCTCTTTGCAGAAGACGCAAAGATCAGCAACAGGGTTGATACACAAGGGGGCGTGGAAAGGATGAGAAGGGACTTGGCAAGGTTGGAGGAATGGTCAGAAGTATGACAGTTTGGATTCAATGCAAAGAAGTGCAAAATAATGCACCTGGGAAACAAAAACCCAGGGGAAGAGTACACAATGGGGGGAGGTAGTAACAACAACAGAAATGGAAAGGGACCTGGGGGTAATCTTATCATAGAAACATAGAAACATAGAAGTTGACGGCAGATAAGGACTGCAAGGCCCATCCAGTCTGCCCATTTCTTTTTCTACCTTATAAATGTGCCATCGGCCTTTGCTCTGTCAGTGGCCTATCTATTCATAGTCATTTGTATTGCTCCCTTATGCCTATCCATGCCTGTTTGAAGCCCTGCACTGTATTCATAGCCACCACTTCTTGTGGTAAGCCATTCCATGCATCCACCACCCTTTCTGTGAAAAAATTTCTCACATTCCCCTTAATCGGCCTCCTCTAATCTCATGCTGTGTCCTCTTGTCCTGCTATTTTTTATATTTAAACATGTTAGACTCTTTCACCTTGTTTATGCCCTTAAGGTGTTTGAATGCCTCGATCATATCACCTCTCTCCCTCCTTTGCTCAAGGGTATACATATTGAGCTCCGTTAATCTGTCCTCATATGTCTTCTGATGCAGTCCCTGCACCATTTTGTTGCCCTTCTCTGGACTGCCTCAATTTGGTTAATGTCCTTGTGAAGGTGTGGCCTCCAATACTGCCGCAGTACTCAGATGGGGCCTAACCAG
This sequence comes from Neoceratodus forsteri, assembly GCA_016271365.2. Classification (NCBI taxonomy): domain Eukaryota; kingdom Metazoa; phylum Chordata; order Ceratodontiformes; family Ceratodontidae; genus Neoceratodus; species Neoceratodus forsteri. The sequence goes on along the minus strand of CM057456.1, from coordinate 1,414,181,368 downwards.
TGTCTTGTACAGAGGGATTAATACCTCCCTCTTACGACTTGTGATACCCCTACTAATACACCCTAACACCTAGCCTTACCTACTGCTTTAGAGGTCTGCTTGGATGATTTTAGGTCATCAGTGATGATGATGCCCAAGTCTCTTTCTTCCTTTGTGACTGCTAGCAACTCCTCCCAGCCTATAGGTGGCTTCAGGGTTTCTCTTCCCTATGTGCATGATTTTGCACTTCTTGCATTAAATCCCAGTTGCCACTCTTCTGACCATTCTGCTAGTTTATCCAGATCTCTTCTCATTCTGCCCACCCATCTGGATCATCTACTCTGTTGCAGATCTTGGTGTCATCTGCAAACAGACAAGCCTTACCCTCTAGTCCATCTGCAAGGTCACTAATGAAGATGTTGAAGAGGACTGGCCCCAGGACTGATCCCTGAGGTACCCACTTGTGACTTGCATCTCTTCTGACTGTATACCATTTACCACCACTCTCTGTTTTCTGCCCGTCAACCAGTTTGCCACCCAGTTGACCAACTTCTGACCCACCCCGAGCCTATCCAGCTTATTTATCAATCTTCTATGTGGAACAGTGTCAAAAGCTTTGCTGAAGTCAAGGTAGGCGACATCAACTGCTCCCCCTTGGTCCACCACTCTGGTTACCCAGTCAAAGAAATCTATGAGATTAGTTTGACAAGACCTTCCTTTTGTAAACCCATGCTGTCTTGGATCCTGCGCCCCTATGGATTCCAGGTGTTGCACTATCCTTTCCTTAAGGAGTGCCTCCATAATCTTGCCCACTACTGAGGTAAGACTGACTGGTCTGTAGTTCCCCGCCTCCTCCCTGCTACCACTCTTGTGGAGCGGGATCACATAAAGCCCTTCTCCAGTCTTCTGGGACCTCTCCTGTGCTCAGAGACTCACTAAACAATTCTGCTAATGGCTCTGCTAGTTCCTCCTTTAGCTCCTTAAGTACCCTGGGATGTATGCCATCAGGTCCCATTGCCTTATCCACCCTGAGCTTAGAAGCTCTTGTAGGACCCTTTCTTTTGTGAGGGAGTAGTGCTCACTCCCTCCCCCGTGTCCATGATGCTGAGCTGTGGGCCCTGCCCTGCCTTCTCTTCAGTAAATACTGAGCAAAAGTATCTATTTAGGATAGATGCCTTTACAGGTCCTCCTCCTCCACATGCTCCCTTTTCTCCATTAACCTAGCAATACCTCCTCTGGACTTTCTCCTTTCACTAATGTATCTATAGAAAGTCTTGTCACCTTCTTTTACTGTTCGTGCTAGTGTTTCCTCAGTTTGGGACTTTGCCTGCCTTACTGCCTTACCTGCTTCCCTTAGGGCAGTTTGGTATGCCTCCCTATCTTCATCCCGCTGTGTTCCCTTATATTTCCTGAAGGCCAGCCTTTTGGCTCTGACCTTTCTGCTACTGTATTTGAGAACCAAAGTGGTTTCCTTCTTCTTTTGCACTTCCTTTTCTGTCTAACACAATGGGATGTTGCTTCAAGTATTGCATCCTTAATGCTTGCCCACTTTGCCTGTACCCCCTCACCTGTGTTTCTTTTTGCCAGGGCTAGCTTAACTCTGTTGGCCATTTTATCGAAGTCAGCTCCTCTGAAGTCCCATATTTTTGCCTTGGAATGGGATGATTTAGATGTAGTAGCCAAATTGAACCATACCATGTGATGGTCATTGGCTCCCAGGTGACCTTCTACCTGGAGATCTGTGATCCCTTCTTTGTTAGTCAGTACTAGATCTAGGATAGCCCTGTCTCTTGTGGGTTGCTGTACCAGTTGTTTGAGGCCCTCCCCCTGCAGGGAATCCACTATGAGTCTAGTTCTGGCAGATGTTCCTGCTGGTATTGACCAATCTGTATCCGGCATGTTGAAGTCTCCCATTATCAGAACCTCCCCTTTAGCTGTCATGTTTTGTATATCTTCTAACAGTAATGTGTCTATGTCTTCCCTCTGGTCTGGGGGCCTGTAGACAACCCCAGTTCTTATAGCTGCCCCATTTCCTGTTTCCAGGGTGACCCACAGTTCTTCTGGCTCCTTATGTGTATTCTGAATTTCTGTAGCTTTGATATTTTCATTAACATACAGGGCCACTCCTCCCCCCCTTTTGCACCTCGGTCTCTTCTGAACAATACATAGCCAGGTACTGAAGTCTCCCAAGTGTGGTTACTGGTAAACCACGTCTCACTAATTGCTACTATGTCCAGTTTAGCCTCTGACATTATTGCCTGCAGGTCTGGGATCTTATTTCCCAGGCTGTGAGCATTTGTGTACATGATTTTCCATTGGCCAGATTTTGGTGTGTTAGTTGTTGGGTGAAGTTTGGCATTACCCCTGTGCGTCGTATGGGGAGACAAACCTTTTTTCCTACCTGGTGATGCAAATGAACGGCAAACATGCTGAATTCCTGTTTGACCACAAGCTGAGGGGGGAGGGGTGTTCTTCCCATTCGACGTATGGAGTGCTGCACCCCTCTCCCCATTTGCTAGTTTAAATATTCTGCAAAGACGTCAAACTTCTGCCCCAATGCACTGACTCCCTCTTTAGTCAGATGCAGTCCATCAAATTTAAAGAACTTTCGCTCCCAGATGAACTTAAGGTTGGCAAGCAATGTGAGAAGGCAGTAGGGAGGGCTGGGGGGATACTGGGATGTATTGGGAGAAGCAACACCAGCAGAAAACAGGAACTTGTTATCCCCCTGTACAGACAGTTGGTGAGACCCCATCTGGAGTACTGCGTCCAGTTCTGGAGACCCCATCTCCACAAGGACATAGACAGGATGGAGGCAGTCCAGAGGAAGGCAACTAAAATGGTGCAGGCTCTGCAAGAGAAACCATATGAGGAGAGACTAAAGGAGCTTAATATGTATACCCTTGAGGAAAGGAGGGAGAGGGGGGACATGACTGAAACTTTTAAGTACCTCAGTGGAATCAACAAAGTCCAAGAGGGTAGCATCATTCAGAAACAGAGATGTGCAAGAACAAGGGGACACAATTTGATGATATAGGGGGACGGCTCAGGGGCAATGTGAGGAAGTATTTTTTCACAGAAAGGGTGGTGGATGCATGGAACCGCCTTCCTGAGAAGGTTGTGGGGTCTAAAACTGTGAGAGAATTCAAAAATGCATGGGACAGACATAAGGCAATTCTTGTGCGGGGTAGGAAGAAACAGGCTGTTGGTTAACTAGGATCTGCAGCTTATCCAGTAAGTAGGGAAATGGACACACTAGGTGGGCCAAGCATTCTTTATCTGCCTTCAAAGTCTATGTTTCTATGTTTACGGTTTGTACCACTGTTGGTACTATGTTTAATGTCCATCTACTATGTTTAATGTCTATCATCTGTGGAATGCTTAGATTCCCCAGGTCGCCACTGAAAAAGGGACTGTCCTGTCTCAGTGGGCTTACCAGGTCATCAAAATTCAAATAAAGGAAACATTTCAGGCAACACAAAGTTCTTGGCAACTCACCCCACAGCTGTTTTTAATTTTTTTTATTTTATCTTTATCGTCCCAAGCTGCCTGCCTCCCGTTACCTCTGCTCGGTTACAGACCATGGGGCTTGCAGCCCCCACATTAGCCGCAACCTCTGATACCCCGGATTGTTTCGAGGCGGGGCTGTGGCACCTGGCCTAGCAATCGCGAGATATCGGGATTGGTCAGAGGGCCGGGCCTGGGGCTAATTAGCCCGCAGCGAGCATCATCTAGGGTGGGCCGGCAGCTCACTCTGTTTTTCCTGGTTTGCTGGGGGACGGGGATGGGGCTGTGCAATGACGTCCTGCGTCTGCCCTGCCCCCTAAAGTGCTGCTACGTGCCAGTAGCTGTGGTACTCCCAGCCTCTGCCAGGGGTCCATCAAACGCTGGATGGGCTCCCAACCCCCCCCCCGGAGAAGGAGAGCAGTCCAAGGGATGCTCCATCCTTCTCCCCCCGGCCGGCCCTCCAGCAACCCAAGTCCATTCCTGAACCCAGGTCGCTGGCATCACAAGCGGAAATCCCACTGCTGCGCCGACGGGCCGGCACCCCACAGCTATTCTGATCACACAGCTCATAGGTGAGATGACTGCACTGGATTTGCAACCTTATTCTACTGTTGAAGATACTTGATTCCGTAGACTTCTAAATTGTTTGCAACCTCCTAACCACATCCCATCACGAAATACTTTTTGTCATACAGTACCAATAAATATCTGTGAGGCATGCTGCAGTCAGGTGGAGAAGTTGCAGGAAAAGGCTATGGGCATGGTTTTCCACTGCACATCTGATGTATGGACCAGCACAAACTCACTACATGCATACCTCTCATTCACAGCACATTGGTGTTCATCTACACAAGCAGTACATGGTGACATAACTTCTGCTGACTTCTCCTCTTCCTTCTCTGACCTTGGCTATAGCAATATCGCATCCCATTGGATGTGTGGTTTCCTTAGTGTTGCAGTCCTTCAAGTGAACACACCAGTGTTGACATTCTTAAATCTTTGCAAAAAAATGCTTGACTCCAGGATTACCACAACTAGTTTGCATGTTGGGTTCTTTTTTTTTTTTGGTCTGCCCCCCGATTTTCCATTTGGAAGTCAGCCCTGCCCTGTCTGCCATCCCTTCATGCCCAGTCTTGCTGGGTGGGCTCCTGACCAATGGACACTGCTGGCATGCCCCGATTTACCCCCTGGATTGGGACCACTGGTGCGGGACCCCCCTCTCCTGGTAGACATTAGTGGCAGCGGAGACGGCGGCAGAAGAGGGCATCATGCCTGGGGGCTGGCTTTTTTTGTAAATGCTGTGTCCCTGGGGACAGAGGCATGCAGCAACGTCCAGCGTCTGCCCCCCTCAGGTAATGGTGCCAGCCACAGCAGTACCCCAGCCTCCACCAGGAGTCCATAAAGCACTGGGCACTCTTCTCCCTCCCTCCAGAGAAGGAGAGCAGACCCCAGGATGCTCAATCCTTCTCTTCCTGGCTGGCCTTCTGAATCCAGAGTCCATCACCGAACCCAGGATGTCAGCACCATAAGTGGACACCTTGCTGCTCTGCCAGTGGGTCGGCCAGCATGTTGGGTTCTTTATTATAGATAATGGGAAGAACATGGTAAAAGCAGTTTGTGATGTCCACTTCCAGGGAATCCATTGCTTTGATCATACATTAAACCTCGCGGTCACTCATGCTCTCCAGAGCATTGTGGGTGCTTCTCATACTGTTGATACTTCAAGAGACATCTGTTGCCATTTCTATCATTCTGTTAAGGCAACTAGAGAGCTACAAAGTGTTCAGGACCAACCTGGTTTACCAGACCATCAGGTAATCCAAGATGTCAGTACATGATGGAATAGCACAGTTTATATGTTGCAATGCTTGCTGAAACAGAAGCATTTTCTACCTGAATTATCCATTGAGCAGGATATTGGTGGGGTACTGCTACATCAGGATTGGAGTATCACCAAAAGCATGGCCCAGGTTCCATCTCCCTTTGAGAAATGCACCCAAGACCGAAGCTCCAATACAGCTTTACTGTGTCAGGTCATTCCAGCTGTCCGTCTCCTCATGTCAACCATGGAGAATTTCTAGGAGTACCGCACTATGGACTTGTTTCCAGAACCTGTCAAAGAACTCACTGTAGGCTTGCTGGGGAGTTAAGATCATGGTTTGTAACTGTACAGGACAGTACTAGTTACATGTTCACAACCATGCTAGACCCCCGTTTCAAATATGAGGCACCGTGCCTGGGCATTCAGAGTCGCAGAGTGAGTGAGTGTCAGCAGCAACTGTGTAGTGAACTTGAGGGAGACATGAGGAAGATGGACCTGTTCCATTCAGAGGATGCTGCGGAGTCAGACAGTTCTGGAACAACTGCAGTGAATGGCACTAGCAGCCCAAGTGACAGTGTTGTGGGTGGTGGTATGCCACTGACAATCAGGTTGCCTGCTGACACAGGAAGACAGGGTCAGTCTGCAGCACAGGTCCATGATACTGTGCTTCAGGTTACAAAAGTACATCATTATGATTGGCTACTGCTCATGAGTTCTCTACTGAACAAGCAGTGGCAGAGGACATGTTTGTTGCCACATTCTGTGGAGCAGATGCCCATCAAATATTTGGATGAGCCAATTATGGACTTTAATGTTGGCCCTCTTGCCTATTGGACCACCAAAATGCAATCATCATAGTATCATAGTAGTCACAAAGCATATATAGACTTTCGTCCTTATCTGCTTGCCATAGAGTATATTAGAAACAAAGGGACCAATTAATAATCTCTAGCCTTAGTTTTCCTGAAATTGTCTAGTCTTTGTTTTAAAAGTATCTATAGTTGAACTATTAACTATCTCATGAGGGAGAGAATTCCAGCAAAAGACCACCCTCTGACTAAACCAATATTTTCTTTTTAGTGAGTTCCACTTCTGCTGCTTAATTTGTTTACAATGAGCTCTAGTACTGTAATTTCTTACATATAGTTCAAGTCCTAAATCTTCTCTGAGGATGTTGTCTTGGAATGATCTATTGACTAAGATCATATCACCCCTCCATCTTCTATAAGCCAGAGAATATAGATCTAAATTGTCCAACCTCTCCTCATAAGACATATTTTTAAGTCCCATTATTGATCTGGTGGCCCTTCTCTGGACTCTCTCCACTCTTTCCATCTCCCTTCTAGTGTATGGGGACCAGACCTGAGAGCAGCACTCCAAGTGGGTTCTCACCAATGATCCATACAATGGGATCAAGGCCTCCCTACTTCTGCTTGATGTATGTCTCAATGTACAGTTTATGGCTCTGTTAGCATTCTTTATAGTTTGATCACAGTGGGCAGTAAAAGAAAGGTCATTTTGTAGGATGACACCCAAATTCCTCTCCTGTGTTGCTTGCTTTAATTGTTTATTGTTTATAGTGTAACTTAATTTCAAGTTCTTGTTGCCCATATGTAGAACAATACATTTGTCTTCATTTAATTTAAGTTTATGATCTAATGTCCATTTCTCTATGTATTTAAGAGCTTTTTGAAGTCTAATGTAGTCTGAAGATGAATCTGTTACTGCTCCCACTCTGCAGTCATCGGCAAACTTGGTTATCCATACATTTCCCATATTATATTGTAAAGATGATATATATACATTGAACAGGCAGGGGCCCAACACTGAACCCTGGGGGACCCTGCTCGACACTGAAAGCCAGTCAGATAACACTCCATTTATTACCACTCTCTGTCTCCTTTTCACCAACCATTCTGATATCCAATTAACAAGATTTTTATTTATGTTTAGTAAAAGAAGGGATTTAATTAACTCCTCATGTGGTAATTTATCAAAAGCTTTTGAATAATCTAATTGAATTACATCCACTGACCTACCATGATCCAAAAAACTGCCAACTTTTTCGTAAAAACTCAATAGATTGGTCTGACATGATCGTGATTTTGTAAACCCATGTTGGCTATGATCAAAAAGGTCGTTTTCAGTCAGGTGGTCCTGAATATGGTCTTTTATTATGCTTTCCAATATTTTCCCCTTTGTAGATGTTAAACTAACTGATCTATAGTTATCAGGGGAATCTTTCTTTCCCTTCTTAAAGATGGGTACCACATGTGCTTCTCTCCATTTACTAATAATTTCCCCTCTATCTAATGACCCTTGGAAAATAAAGGTTAATGGTTGGGCTATCTCCTCTGCTATTTCTGAAATCAGTCTCGGATGGATGTTATCCGGTCCATGGGATTTATTAATCTTAACCCTCCTTAGTCTATCCAAAACCTCTTTTGTGTTAGTTTTAACTTGTTTTTCATTTGTTGTATTGTATATAATATTAGATGTTATTGTATCTTTAGGATTAAATATAGTAACAAAGTATTGATTTTGTACCTCAGCCATTTCCTTGTCAGTTAGTATGTTACCTCTGTTGTCCTTAAAAGGGCCTATTGTTTGCTTGTTCCCTTTTTTATTGTTTATATATGCACAGAAGGCTTTGTAGTTGTTTTTACTTTTAGTCGCTAATTTTATTTCAAAATTTGTTTTGGCATCTTTAATTAATTTCTTTACATGTTTTACCTGTTCCTTATACTTTGGCATTAAATTTGTATCAAGCTTAGATAGCCTATACATTTTATGTTTTTCTTTTATCTGTCTTTTTATTTTACAGGTTAACCATTTAGGGGAAGCACCCAGTTTAGAATGTTTGGTTGTATATGGTATATATACTTCTGCAGTCTCTCTAATTTTGTCCACTAAGGTGTCCCACAATTCATCCAACGATAACCCAGTGAATTCTGATTTCCAATCCCATGAAAGCAATGCCTATCTGATTTTATGGAACTCTGTTTTTTTTTTTAATTTGGGATATTTATATTACTACCTTGTTGAGTAGGTAATTCACTTAATCGAAAGAAAATAGTGTTGTGATCACTGTTTGAGATTGGAGGTCCAATCTCAATGTCGGTTAATCTGGGTCCCATGTTTGACAATACAACATGCTAAGACTAGCCGTTCCAAGCCCAATTGATTGAAACTTTCTAAATAGTTCCTTTCATTTGTACTAGATGTTATCTGGTTTACCCAATCTATACCTGGAAGATTTAGATCTCCTGTTATAATAATATTTTCAGCTGAATCAATATGGTCCAGATAACTTAGAATTTCTCGCCCAATTCCCTGTTCATTGAAGGGGGATGATACATAGCTGTCAAAATAATTTTAGGTGCATTGTGCGGCATAATTTTAACAAATAAATGTTCAATATTCAATTTACCATCATGTATTTCCATACTAGGAATAGTCTCATGAACATAAATTGTCACCCCACCACCCTTTCTATGTGTCCTAGAGTTATGATAGATATTAAATCCAGTTATGCTTTTATCCCATGTATCTTCTTCCTCCCACCAGGTTTCCGTGAGAATTGCTATTTTAATGTTCTTATTCTTCATAAGAAACTTAAATTCATCTAATTTGTTATCCAAACTCCTCACATTTGATAGTAAGCAATTTGCTGACTCAAAATCCTTATTTTGAAAATTTTGTTTGCTGTGGACAGGATTTATCTTGGTACATTTCCTACCCTCCATTTTTTATGTTTCTCAATAACTTTATTATATGTATTTCCCAAAACTTTTTCTTCCATTTTGTTTAAGTGAAAACCATCATTCTTATACACAATGATCCATTTCTAAAACTACAGCCTGTTTCAATGAACCCTATTTTGTGTTCCAGGGATAACCTCCGCAGCCTACAATTAGTAGAGACAATGCCATGGTCAATGTGTTGATACATTCCATAAGTAGGTAGGATGCCAGATACAATAATATCAGTGGTGTATTTATTCAATTCCTGGATTAAATCAGTGTAATTTTCTAAAATGTTTCCTTTTTTACTTGACTTGATATCATGAACTCCTATTTGGAGAATCGCCAATGGTTGTTTAGTTTGTCCCATACATCCCTCTATTTCTTGTTTAAGCTCTTGAATTTTTATTCCAGGAAACACGCTAACCATTGTATTAATATTCTTTCCTTTACATACAATTTTATCAGTTCCCCTTAATGTAGAGTCCCCTAGTACTATAATTTCCCTAGTTTTTAAATTTAAATGTTCCCTATTATGATTGACTATATTATTGTCCCTCATTGAATTTGTATTTAATTGCTGAGGTTTGGTAAATCCTAGAACTGGAGATTCAACTTCCCTTATAAAATTTTCTAGGGGGCAACCATTAATGATTTCCTGGGCCTGATCCATATCCAGGACTGAAAAAGAATTTTTCATTTCCACAGATGCAGTATTATATACTTGATTACCGCTACGTTTTCCCTGCTTTGTACCAGGTAGCACATAAATATCTTGTGCACCCCCTGACAAGCGTATTATCGGAACGCCTCTTCAGCACTGCAGGAGATATTGTTCAGCCACATCACTCTCATCTCCAGCCTGAACATGTGCAGCAGCTTATTTTTATTAAGTTCAATATGAATCTGCTTGATTCTTTTAAGTGAATAGGTGTACTTAGACACAGCATGATAATGTGCTGTCAGCTTTGAGTATTAAATTCACTACTATACTTATAGCTTTCTGATCTCGCTCTGCTTTTGATTTTACTGACAAAGATTCTGGAATAATGATGTTGGATGAGGTTGTGCTTGCCACTTGGTGTTTTGACTGACCTCATGACTATATGACCACTGCTGCTGTTAAAATTACAATGCTCTTTTATTCTTTTTCAATGCAACTTCTCCTATCTTGGTATAGCCAGGCACTAGGTTACAAAATTTACTTCTTATTATGCCATTAACTTTCAGGCCAGAGAGCGATCAAAATAATAGTATAAAAAATAAAAATAAAATATAAAAATTGTATTTAAAAAACTAAGAAAATGAAAAAGTATCAAAAGTCTGAATATTTTCTCCACTGTGCAACTCAGCTTTGCTTTCCTGTCTCCAAAACAAACACAATTATTCATTTTTAATTCCTTCCTCTGTGTGTTGTGCAACTCTTTGCTTCGGTGCTTCCCTCCTGGTCTCCAAAACAGATGTTCTCTTCATTTTTTTGGTACACCTATCAGACAGAAGAGAACATGTAATGAAAATGCCTAATCTGTTAATGGAAAACACTGGTCACCTCTGTGCACTCTCCTGTAAGTGCATATGCCCCAATTAACATTTCTGTGTAACAAAATATTTTTTATAACTGCATTTTCATCATATTAGCATTAAAACATAACTTTAAAAAAGTGCTTAAAAATTTCCATTTAGCAAGGCTGCCTTCAGCCATTTCATGGGAGACGCTTGCACCCACGCCCGGGTTGTGCTAATGCCCCACTGCCAACTCAGTGCATTGGCTGGCAGGGGCACACTAACATATCCCAGGTGAGAGAGCGAGCAGCTTCCATGAGATGACTACTGGCAGGTGGCAGCCTAGCTAAATGGAAGTTTTCAAGAACTTTTTTAAACTGAAGTTTTTATACCAAAATACGGTTAGAAAATATATATTTTTTTTACATAGAAGCATTAATCTGGGACAGGAGACCGCACAAAGGTAACTGGTGCTTTCCTTTAAACTACACTTACGCTGTCTGACTCTTTATCAATACAGTATGTTTCACAACCTAGTATTATCCTCTGCCCACGCTGAGTAGAAAACATCTAATCTGTCTATTTTGGGATGTTATTGTTTCATGTCTACATAATTTTTAATAAATGTACTACATTAAGGTCAAATACCAGCATAATCAAATACACCGAGTGTATTCATTGAATATCTGACAAATACACAATTTATGTATTTCCACACCTCCTACCACTTCTACAATGTTCTGTCACTTCTGCCCTCTCAGTAGATCACAGGCATTGGTTTCTGCCCTGTCTATTCTGTTGTCTGTTGAGAATATGCACTACCCGTGTGGTATCTGTTAAGATGTCACTACATGCTGCCGTTGGGGTACTGCTTGTGCAATTTGCACTATGTGATGCCATTGGAGTGTATTAACAGGGAACTGTGTAGCTCAGGGCAGTAACAAATGACAAACAATTGCCCTGAAGACAGCAGCTTCTTAGACATGCCCATTGAGTACCACAAGGGCAGTACACTGTGCCAAGTGTGCAACCAGTACGCCAGTGTGAGCACCTGTTTGCAAACTGGGGTTGGGGTGCAGCACAAACAGAAAACTGAGCAAATGCTGAACCAAAGCCACCTGCAGGATCAACATTGGCAAGCACAGTTATTAAATGCACAATAATATAATTTATATAAATAAAAACATTAATATTTTTAATACTGGGATACTATGGCAATCGGGAGAGATGGAGAATGGCAACCAGAGTAGTACAGGCATGACATGGAAAACTAGAGAATTGCTGAAGGGGAACTGCATGCTTAACATAAAAACTAGAAAGGAATGTGTTTATTCTTAGACAGAACAACCAATAGTATCTTCCAAACATTTCCAAAATATTCTTATATGATATTTTTGTAATGCTTGAAGCTACATTTTGAAAGCAGTAAGACTTTATCAGTTAATACAGTTCTCCTGTGTTGCTAAGTGCATATACAGGTCGATATAATATGTTAAAAATGACAGGACTTTAAAAATGCAGTGAACCATTTTATGCTTTTTATATTGATATGAAACCTGTTATTTTATTTATTTATATATTAATGATATTTCTGTTAAGTTGACTCCAAGCTTTTGTTCACACAAAAAATTAAGTCTCTAGCCCTAACGGTTCCAAAGTTATCACATTTTAAAGACAAGTGGCAGGATTTTCAAAACGCAGTGCAGGGCTTGCACCAAGCCGTGCACCATGACATTTTGGTCTGGTGGTGCGCCTAACCCTTCACCACAACTGATTTTACAATCTTGGGTGCAGTTGTGGCAGTTTTTCATGAATTACTGCAGTTTGCAACAAATATTTTGCACAAGCTCCATAAAAAAGGCCCCCAGGATTGCTGCAAGTTAGACCAGAAAATGTTGCTCTAACTTATGGTATGGGATAGAAAATCCAGTTAGATCACCACAAGCCCCATGCACTGTATTGTTGGCACACCAGGGCTTGTGGCGATCTAGGACATTTGAAAATCCAGCCCAATATCTTTTCAAAAGTCTAACTCTAGAATTGTTGGGGCTAGAAACTTAATTTTTTTTAAATGAAAGCTTGGAGTTCAGCCATTAAGAAATGGTGTTATTGGGGGTGTGTGGCCTGACCAGGCAGAAGATGGCAGCATAGTTCAGAATCTCTGCAGGAATGACTGCAAACTAACCTCATCTAGCCTTCACCAGGCCTTTCTTTGGTACCAACTCCTGTGACCATCCTGTAATCTTACTGCCTGACACAGTTTGTAAGTCATTTTTGATCCATCATCTACTTATATTCAATTAACATAGAAACATAGAAACATAGACTTTGACGGCAGAAAAGGACCACTTGGCCCACCCAGTCTGCCCATTTCCCTACCTACTGGATACGCTGCAGATTCTAGTTAACCAACAGCCTGCTTCCTGCAACCCCCACTATAATTGCTTTGTGTCTGTCCCATGCATGTTTGAATTCCCCCACTGTTTTAGACCCAACGACCTCCTCAGGAAGGCTGTTCCATGTATCCACCACTCTCTCCATGAAAAAGAATTTCCTCACATTACCCCTGAGCCGTCCCCCCTCTATCTTTAAACTGTGCCCCCTTGTTCTTACACATCTCTTTTTCTGAAAGATGCTACCCTCCTGGACTTTGTTGATTCCCTTGAGGTACTTGAACGTTTCTATCATGTCCCCCTGTCCCTCCTTTCATCAAGGGTATACATATTAAACTCTCTCAGTCTCTCTTCATATGGTTTCTGATGTAGACCCTGCACCATTTTAGTTGCCCTCCTCTGGACTGCTTCCATCCTGTCTATGTCCTTGCGTAGATGAGGTCTCCAAAACTGCACACAGTACTCCAGATGGGGTCTCACCAACTGTCTGTATAGAGGGATAACCACTTCCCCTTTTTCTACTTGTGATGCCCCTTCCTATGCATCCCAGTATCCCCCTGGCTCTCCTTACTGACTTTTCACATTGCTTACCCACCTTTAGCTCATCTGATATGACAACTCCCAGGTCCCTTTCCATTATTCCAATTATTCTACACTGTACTGCAGCATACTAGGCCTCATCCTTCAGCATTATACCAGATCTTCAAGTACAGCAAAGCTCACTTGCTAGAGTGGAAGTAATGTTTTCTAAACTGATGGCTGAGATTAATAATCTAAAAAACCTCCACCCAACAGAATGCGACCACTCTTGAAACTTTTAGCCAGAAAATTGCATTTAATGAGAAAGCAACGGCCTGTAACACCACTACTATTCATGACCTCCAGGCTGCTGTCTGCAATCAAGATCAAACTATTAAATCCCTATAAGCCTGGCCCGCCTGTGCAGCGGTTGGAATTCCGCTTGCGACGCTGGCAACCTGGGTTCGGGAACAGACCCGGGCCACCAGAGGGCCAGCCAGGGGGAGAAGGATAGAGCATCCCATGGACGGCTCTCCTTCTCTGGGGGGAGGATGGGGAAGTGTCCGGCATGTGACGGACCCTTAGCGGAAGCCGGGGGTCCCACAGCTACCAGCACTCGCAGCTAATGGAGGCAGGGCGGACACTGGACGTCATTGCATGTCCCCGCCTCCTGGAGGAAAAAACAAAGAAAATGGAGGAGGGGAGAGCCTCCATCTACATGAAGCCTCCCAGGGCTTCAATCAGCTACTGCCGCCGCACTCCCAACCAGCCACTAATCCTGTGGTGCCAGAATTAGGGGAACCAGTGCCACGGTCCTGCCCTCCGGGGGGTAAGCCGAGGGTAACCGGGAGTTGCGGCAATGGGCAGTTGGTGGGAACTCCAGGGGCCATGACCAGGGCAGATAAAACAGGATGGAAGTCTCTCCCGGGAGAGGAAAAGAAATCCCTACAAGACAAAATCGACGATATTGAAAATCGTAATGGTCACAACAATTTTCGATTTTTTGGCTTCCCTGAAGGTGTAGAATTAGGAAACACTACTGCACTTTTATTACATGCGCTGCCTGCAATGCTTAAACTGCCTCCTGACCTAATGTTAATCATCGAGCGGTCTCACCGCACTGGGTCCCAGGCCAACATCAGACCAGAGACCAAGGCATATCATTGCTTGTGTCTTGAACTATTCCCACACAGAATTAATACTGAAACAAGCCAGAGAAATGGGGAAACTTCAGTGGCAAGAGTTTAATATTTCCATCTACAGAGACTTTTCATAAGATTTAACCATCAGAAGGAAGGTCTACAATCCACTTAAACAAATCCTCCACCAAAGAAGCATTAAATTTGCTCGACGTTACCCCATGACACTACGCCTTTTCTCAGGCTCTTCCTTCAAGGATTTTGAAACGCCTGACGCCTTAGCCAACTATCTGGAGGTCTCTCTCTGCAATCTTACCCTGGGAGATTCAGCAGCAATTGGCAACCCGAACACAGCTTTGGTATCCACACGGAGGGTGGACGACGAGGTACAGGAACGTGGGGAAAGTGTTGCAGGACTCGCAGCCCCAAGCAGCAACGCTGCAACTGATTTGACCCCAAGGCAATCAACACGGCTGCAAGAGAAGCTTCTGTCGGGGCATTATTCTTCAAGACTTTCATGCTGTTCTAGCAAGGTTTTACCCCAAACACCCCAAGCTGCAGCTTCTCGCCTTCAAATCAACCCCTCTATTCCCTTGAGCAATAAGTTTGCTCTTTTGGAGGATGACATGCAGTCCTCGCAGAAGGATCTTTCCCAGCAAATTTCAGACAAACATCCTTCTAATTTGGGCCCTGTGCCTCAGGAATGTATTTCTGCCGATATTTCATGGGCAGAAGTTGTTGCAAGTTCCCCACTCAAATCTTTAGAGCTGCCCAAAAAGAAACGTAGGGCAAAGACCAAAAGCAAGAACATCAATAATCACAATCCTGCTAATAAATCTAAGGTGTCATGAGCTTATATGGTCAGAAATATGGTCACAGTTGCTATATCTTGGTAGGTTTTGCTTCCAGGATACTTAAAGGGAGTGCCAGTACACTTTTTCTGCCTAGCCGGCAGCTCTACAGTCTATGCTACCTGGTTGTTTTTGCTCCCAGCGGGTGCAGAAAGCAAAGGCTGTACATCGTAGCGCAATCAATTTACTTTTTGTTGCAGTGTTTAAATGAGCAGCTTAAAGGTCTTCAAGGGAACATTGGTATATCAGCAATGCTTTTCTAACCCATTATTTTAGTGTTAGATCTTATACATTACCTCACTTAACAGGCTGTCTGTGTCTAGCCTTTTACTCTCCAAATTAGCAGTGCATCAGGTTTATAGTCTTTTGGCTGTTCAGTTGCATATCTTCAATCGGTATGCATCCTGATTATTGCCTTTTCTTTTTTCATATGTGAATTATTATATATTACAAGTTCTTACGTATTATTGGAAACTGCATATAATCTATCTCCTTCCCTCCGCTCCATTATTCTTACTACCTCCTGTTTACAATATGGAACTATCATTAGCACTCAAAGAGGTGGGCTATGTTTGGTGTACTGTTGCAAAGGATTGTCAATCTACATCTTCCTTATGCTCCTTATTTTACTCGAAGCCTACAGATATTATAGAACTCCACTGCTGTGTGGTCCCTCCTGTTTTGGGGCTCACTGGGCCTAGTCTTCTAGACCTAGTCACCACAAATAACACCTATTTATGCGATTTTCAAGTAATCGGAGCTGATCTTTACTATGACTATCTCTTCTGTCTACAGTTATCACCGAAGTCTATACCTCTCTACATAATCCCGATTTGCATTTGGCTCAGGGCATAAGGGCTTAAATTGACTTCCCCGTTCTTCTTTCCCCCTCAATATTGTATTTATTATGCACTTATTCTGTTGCACTGCAAAGTATACTCAGAGTCACTCTAATGTGGTAATGATCTACTTTTCCTTTTATATTTGTGCATTTGCATTCCACCTGGCTCCCTGAATTCCTTGCTCTATGTCTAGGCTGTACTGGCATCTCGTACATGGTTCTTTAATTTACTGTTATTTCGAGTTGGTATATCTTGTACTATTACTACTAATGTTTATAAATAAGTTCTGGTGTTTAGCTTTATCCTTATACCTTGTCCTGTTAGCTTAGAATTAAGCTGAGGTTATTACAGTCCCCTGCCTTTCTTGGTATTATTCCCTTTCAGTTTAGCTTATCAGGAATACTTACTTTATTATATTACTGGGATCAGACTTAGGTTTGGGCTGATATTTATAACCGGTCCTCCCTAGTCTCCTCCCTACATTGACGCCCCAGAGTGTGGTGAGAGAGTCTCTTGGCCAGTTGACTGACTCATATCTCCTCACACCCAAAAAACGTTTTCTTTGTTATTTAGCTTACTAGCATTGTTGTTGTTGTTGTTAATGACTTTTCTCCTTCCCCATCTCTATTCTAACTTTAATAAGATATCTGTGCTACTCATGTATTATACATCCCACTTTTTTTGGCTTGAATGTTCCAGCCACTATCTGCATATACGTAAGCTCTCTATATTGTATTCTAATCATCCTCTGCTTCAGTTATTTGTCCCTTCACACTCCAGCGATTATTCCCTTTCTTTAACACTAACAATATGAGTGACATACTTTTATATACATGGAATGTAGAGGGACTTAATTCTCCTTGTAAGCAGAAGCAAATTCTTTCACATCTCAAAAAACATAAAACACAAATTGCTTTCCTTCAAGAAACAAAATTATTAGCAGAGGATGTTCACAGACTTAAAAAAGATTGGGTCGGTCAGATCTACGAATCATCCTATACCTCAAAAAAAGAGTTGCTATTCTTATTCATAAGAGTCTCAAATGGTCCTTTGTAAACTCCGTTTCCGATACTGACAGCAGATGAGCGATGGTCAAACTGAATACCAACTCTGGTCCTCTTCTGCTTGTTAATGTCTATGCACCCAACTCCGATTCCCTGGAGTTTTTTCATAATTTAGCTCAACAGATTCTATCCTTTAACACTGATAATACACCAGTTATTCTTGGAGAGGATCTTAACTTAACTTCAGAAGCCAGCTTTGACAGAAATAGCCCCACTACAGAGGCTTACCCTAGAAATATTAAAGCCCTCTCATTACTAATGTAAGATGTTGGATTAGCTGATATATGGTGCCTCCTTCACCGCCGTGATTGAGAATTTACTTTTTACTCCTCTCTACATAAGACATACAGTAGAATTGACTACTGGTTAGCCTTTCCTGTTATAATGGAAAAAAAAACTATTGATTCATCCATCTCTCCCATAATAATCTCGGACCATTCCCCTGTCAAATTGCAACTTTTATGGGGCCCATTAGCACCTAAATCTTCTTACTGACGGCTGGACTCTCTCCTTCTCAAGGATCCCAATTTCTTACCCATGATCAAAGCACAAATTCAGGACTTCTTTCACAATACCCCTACCAAATCTTCTATGTCCTCTGTATGGGAAGCTCTTAAAGCTACTATACGAGGGAAAATTATCAGTTTTGCTGCACATAGGAAAAGAGTAAGGGAACAACAGCTGGCTGACTTGGAAAAATCTCTCAAGGCTAAAGAAAATTTATACTTTTCTTCTAATAAGCACTGTCCTGATTCTCAACTTCATCTTGAAATTCTTCAACTTAGAGTTAAAATAAACAAATTAATTTCTTGTAAAACCGAACTGGCCTTCTTCAAACTTAAATATAAGTTTTGGGAACACAGCGATAAAAATGGGAAACTCCTCTCTTACCAGCTCAAAGCACAACAAATGGAATGACACATCCTAAGCCTAAAAGATGAACAGGGTACGATTCACTCCGACAACCCCTCTATAAATCATATCATGAAAACCTTTTATCAAAACTATACTCTAACACAAATCCTCCATCTACTTTACAAATTCAAAAGTTCCTTAAATTGTTACATCCTCCTCATCTTTCTACTCTTGAAACAAATTCTTTAGATGGACCCTTCTTGCTTCAGGAAATCCAGAAAGCTTTGTCTTCCTTGAAATCCAGCAAATCCCTTGGGGGTGACAGGTTCCCTGTCGATTTCTATAAAATGTTTTCTGACACCTTATGTCCCCTTCTTCTTAATGTTTATCAAGAAGCTTCCAATATTGGCAAGCTCCCCCCATCTTGCACAGAAGCAATCATAACCCTAATCCCTAAGAAAGAAAAATACCCTACTCACCCCACAAGTTACAGGCCCATCTCTTTATTAAACACGGATGGGAAGATATTTGCTAAACTACTAACTGCTCAACTGGAATCCTTGACTCCCAAGCTAACTCATTGTTTGCAAGCTGGTTTTATTAAACATAGATGTGGTTCTGATCACCTATGTTCCTTATTTAATTTAATTCACAAAGTCAAATCCCTCAAGACACCAGCTGCAGCCATGGCTATTGATTTCGAGAAGGCCTATGATTCCTTAAACTGGGACTACCTTCATCAAGTTTTATCTTGTTTCAGTCTTTCTCATACCTTTTGCTCCTGGATCAAGCTATTATATAACTCCCCTGTTGCTAAAGTACTTACTAATTCCACCCTTTCCTCTTACTTTCATCTAGAAAGGGGAACTAGACAAGGCTGTCCCCTGTCACCTTCCCTGTTTATTTTAGCCATGGAACCCCTGACTGGTTGTTTCCGTCAATCTTCTGGCATCGTGGGCACACCTGTGAGCAATTCAAGATATGTTTCTCTCTTACGTGGATGACCTCTTAATCTTACTTGAAAACCTGAATGAGGCTGGGCCCCCTGTTGGTTGATTTGCTTAATAATTTTACTAAAATTTCTGGCCTTGCTTTGAATTATGGCAAATCACAAACTATGCCTCTTAACAACCACTGTAAAGCCTTTATGAACATACCTCTTGGATTCCACTGGTCACCACAGGGTATAACATATCTAGGAATCAAAATTACTAGTAACTTAGGGAAGATATGGGACATTAACTTTAACCCCTTATTTGATAACATCAAAACAATTCTGGACAGACGGAAGCTTCTTAATCTCTCTCTTTCATGGGGAAAATTGCAGCCATTAAGATGTCCATTTCTCCCAAGATTCTTTACCTCTTTGCCAATATTCCTTTATTCTTACCATCCTCCTTTTTTGCTAAAATTGATAAATTAATAGGTAACTTTATCTGGGATGGGAAACCACCGAGATTTAACCACAACAAACTTCGATCACATTGGAAAAAAGGGGGATTCGGACTCCCCTGGTTCAAAGGCTACCTCTGGGCTTTCTGAATGGCCCAAACCATTAAATGGTTTCAGAAACCCTCCCCTCACTCACCACTATGGGTTGCAATGGAATCCGCATTGTGCCCGGGAGGAGTTCACACTTCCTTCATTTTTAATCCCATTTCCTCTAAACTAAAATCTCACCTGACTATATCATCCTCTGTTCTTTATCGGAAACTAACCAACAAATTCCTGAAATCCAATCCAACACCCTGGTTTTATGTCCCCTTATGGGGCAATCCACTACTCACTCTAGAAGATCATCCAATTTTCTGTCATACATGGAGGAACAAAGGCATTTTCTTTCTCGGAGATATCTTGGATCAGAATTCACTCACTCTTAAGTCATTCTCAGACTTGCAGATCACATGGAAACTTCCTAAATAGGACTTCTGGAAGTTTTTACAAATTTGGGCAGCTTATAACTCTCTCTCTAGTTTAGTGCATAGGCATACTCTTCTAAACCCATACATCTTGCACTGGACTAATTTATCAGTAAAATTAAATAGCTCCATTTACAAAGACATTATTGACAATCTACCTGATCAGTCTATACAGGCCAAAAATAAATGGAGTACTCCTCTTAACTACAATATATCAGATGCACAATGGAGTAATTGTTGGCATATTGCACATAATACCTTTAAAGATGCCCACAGATCTTTAATACAAACTAAAATCCTACATCTTTGGTATAGAACCCCCTCTGTGTTTCAATGAATGGGCCTATTAAATAATAATAATTGCTGGTGCTGCAATTTGGCCAACGGGGATCTATTTCATATCTTGTGGTCTTGCACTCCCATTAATAAGCTCTAGCATAAAGCCTGTTTACTTGCCTCCAGAGTAACGGGACAAAAACTACCTTTTGACCCCAAGCTATTCCTTCTAGGTATCCTTATCCCCCAATAGCTCTATCCTCTCACATGCACATTTTAGATGGCTAAACATACTTTCTCTTCTGGTCAAACATCTGATTCTTATGAAATGGAAATCAACTCTGGTACCTTCTCTTTCAGATGTTCTTCAAAGCTTCTCTCAGCATGCCTCCCTAGACCGATTATCTCATGTTACTCATAACTGACTCACTGTATATGACAGATGTTGGCAGGATTACTTCAAGTACTTCAAACCTAGTTCTTCTAGACCCTAATTCTTAGGGATATTTAGCCCTCCTTCTTATTATGCTCTCAGATTAGGTTTTCTCGAAACTTTTGTGCGCAGATTTCTCCTCTTTTTTCCCTTCTTTCCTGTTTTCACACTCTCTCCTTCCCTTCTTCCTTGCTTTTTTCTCTCTTCTTTCTTTCCTTGCACACTTTTCTCTTACTTTTACCTCTCCATTACTGAACATTGTTCATATTACCATATTTATCACTTTTTGCAATTTACTAAATGCCTTGCCATAGCCTGCCTAGCATGTATTTCGTACATGGTTGCTATTTCTGATCCTACAATACCCCACTGATTGTAACCCTTCTGTTCTCCACTTACATCCTGTCTAGGTTTGTGTTTTGTTATCAATACATGTATATAAGGCTTCTCAACTATGTTTACCCTAAATACTGTGTTTTAAGTGATATTTTATACCTTACATGGAGGATAGTCTTCTATTGTATTAGATGTGTGCTTTGTTATATACTCGAATTTCAATAAAAAGATAAAGTAAAAAAAAAGAAATGGTGTTATTATATGGATGTTATGTAACAGTAGTAATTTATCGATATTAAAAACAGGCAGTTTTCTTTAGCTGTATCAATAATACAATATTTACATCATGACAGAACAGTTAAAATAAATGTTATCAATACACTTTTTCCATAATAATAAAAATTATTATACTTTTTTAATATCTACATGGAAAATTTCATGATGGTTTTCAAAAATAAAATTTTAAAAATATTTTTTGCACTTTTATTGAATGTTGGTATTAGTCCCCATAATTTAATTGGTGTCTGTTAAGTTTAATACCCATAAACATTCATGTTATACCTTAAATTGCATGGCTAACATTTCACTCTCCTCACCAGCAGTACCAATTCTTCCTTGCTTTTGCAGCCTTTGGCAGTGAAAGCATCAGAAGGTAATAAAATTACTAAGAATAAGGACTCTGCAATCATGTCACTTGATTTTGGCGTTCAGAGGGGAATGGAATCTCTGCCTCTGGGGCAGTGCTGCAGAGCTTGAAGCTCTTGGCCAACAGCATTTTGGCATTCGTGGGCCAATGAACAAATTAGCTGAGTGGTCTGCTGCATTCAATCAGCACAAAGCAGGGTGGGATGGGCACCTTGAACATGAGGCAGTGCTGTCCACAGGTGACAGCTGAGGTAAAAAAGATCTCCCATGAGAATTGCCAGATCCCAGAAGTACTGCTAGTCATAGTCAAGTGCAGACAACCCTGTCTCCTACTCATTTTTTGATGTTGATTGCATGCATGCACAAGAAACATACTGCGGCAGCTTTCTCCAGAAGCAGGTTGTGGAGGTGCAGCACTGTTGTGGCCAATGGCCCCACAGCCTTTAAAGCCTTGGCCTGCTTCCCCCAGTGCCATGGCACACTGCTGCTGACACTAGTTCAGCCAGCGTGCCACAACTTTCTAATGTTTTAGCCACTGCAATCAGGGGTCGCCTCATCACTGCAGCATCATCCCTGCAATGAGGAAGTGACCCCTCATTGCAGGGCTGTTACTGAATGGGAGCCCAGTCCCCATCAGCATGTCTCTCCTCCCCAATTTGTTGTGTGCTGAGAGGGATGCCCAATCCCCCTCAGCTTATATTCACTCCCCCGCATCTATCTTTGTCGATAAGAGTGCCCAGTTCCCATTGGCATATTCCCCCATTTCTTGTGTGCCAATGGGGGTGCCCAGTCCCCCATTGGCTGCAGCTGCCCCCCCAAAAAGAGTCCGATGGCATGCTGGGAGCCCACCCCAGTGTGCCACATGCCCTGCAAAAAAAAAAAAAGGTCCCACAATGTTTTTTATTCTTCTCCCTGTAAAAAAATTGTCCCTCGACGTCTCCCTGCCCCCCACAACCGCACCCACCCACTGCGCACCCAGCCTCCCCACATCCTCCACCCCATACTTACCTCTGGACCTTGGCACGACAATTTTCGGTGGACTGGGAACATGTCTGCCCTCTTCAAAGCCGACCGTGTGAACTGAGGAAATGCCGATAAGCTGTATAATGGAATAAATAGGGTGTTTTCAACTTTGATGCATATCTCGGGCATTTTTTGGAATTTTGGCTCCAAATTTTCAACATGGTGTTTTTGGAACTCCTCCTCATGAATTCTGGCACTGTCATGGTGTTAATCGGTCCCAAAAGGTGATTTTGCAGTCACTGCATGGAATTACCTTTGGGACTGATTAACAAACAACAGTGGCAGTGTTCATGAGGTGGGCTCTCAAAAAGCCTATGTTGCAAATTTAGTAAGGCATCCAGAAAATGACTGTTTATGGCGTCACGTTGCTGTACAATTGCTATGCCTGTAACGAAATAAATTTGCAATATTTTCATGCCAGATTTCCAACACTAGCATTTGTCCACACCTCCTTGTGAACAGTATAGCTGTCATTTTTCACATCCTGGCTGAAATGTGTTTTCGCACTTTCAGCGCAGAATTGCGCGGTCGCTGTGGGAAATCAGTGTTTGGTACAGATTATGAAAATGACAGTGACACTGTTCATGAGCAGAGGTCCTAAAATGCCTATGTTGAAAATTTGGTGCCAATACTCCATAAAATGACTGTGTTATGAGCGTGTGTTGTGCAGTTTGCACGCATGCTCATAAGTTCGTGAATTTATAATATTTTCACTCCAGATTTTCAACATTGCCATTGTTCTGCACTTCCTTATGAACTGTACAGCTGTCATTTTTCACATCCTGGCCAAAATGTGTTTCGCACTTCCGGCGCAGAATAGCACAGTCGCTGTGGGAAATCCATGTCTGGGACACATTATGAAAATGACAGTGACACTGTTCATTAGCAGGGGCCCTAAAATAGCTATTTTGAAAATTTGGTGATGGAAGTCCATAAAATGAGAGTGCTACGAGCGTGCGTTGCACAGTTTCCATGGACGCTCGTACCTTCACAACTTTGCAATATTTTCAGTCCAGATTTTCAACATTGCCATTTTTACACACCTCCTTATGAACAGTGCAGCTGTCATTTTTCACATCCTGGCTGAAATGTGTTTTCGCTCTTCTGGCGCACAATAGCGCAGTCGCTGTGGAAAATCAGTGTTCAGGACACATTAAGAAAATCACACTGATGCTGTTCATGAGCAGAGGTCCTAAAATGCCTATGTTGAAAATTTTGTGATGAAACTCTATAAAGTGACTGTGTTATGAGCCTGCGTTGTGCAGTTTCCACGCACCCTTGTAACTTCACAAATTAGTAATATTTTCAAGCCACATTTTCAACAGTGGCATTTTTCCACACCTCCTTGTGAAAAGTACAGCTGTCATTTTCCACATCCTGGCTGAAATTTGTCGAGAAGGGAACCAGGAGGCCGGGAGAGACAGCCAGAAAGGTACGGGAAAGCTGCAAAATTTTGGCCCGTCCCCCCTCCCAACTCCTGGGTGTTTCTTTTATACACTCTTTCCCTCCGAATCTCTTATCTCCGCCCATAGCTAATCTCCTAGCCAATTCCCGAGCTCATTTCTTCACACCACCTTTAGTATCTTTAACCCCTACCTACCCTCCACCATGCTACTGTTCCTCCTATTGCTGCTTTGCCTCTCACCTTCCTTGCATCCAGAAGAAGAAACTGAAGCAGCCCATGACATGGTGATTAGGGCGGCTACTCGGGCTTGTCCCCCTCTGCTGTTCCCAGTGGATGTCCCTCAATTCCCCAAGTATATACTGCCGCTCCTGCACTGTAATCCTTGGGGTATCCCACAAAAAGACTCACAACCTGTTCTGTACTCCACAAACCCCCTGCTCCATTATTGGCACTATAATGACCCCCTATACCTGTCCATTAAGCTGGTACTTTATGACAAAATTTATAATCACACAGCAGGATCATTGCCCACTATACATTGGACACCAAGCAAGAAGAGAAAGTCCTCTGACTACTCCCTATTCCTATCACTTGGTGCCCTCATCAAACTAATTTTCTTTCTGCTGATCTGTGTTGGCACTGTTGAAATCAACCCTGGACCCACAGAAAGCTCAATCTCCCCAGCTGACTTAGCCTCCATAAATGGCCTGAGTTTTCTTCATATCAACGCCTGCAGCCTCCTAAAAAAGTTCTCACTAATACAGGCCTGGGTTGCACACACCTTACCTGACTTTCTGGTTATCTCCGAAACATGGCTCAAATCTGCAACAAAAGACAGTGAAATAAATCTTCCCAACTCTCAGCTCTTCGGATCTGACCGTCCATCCAGGGGCGGTGGGGTAGCCATCTATGTCAAAGCAAACATCACTGCATCCTGCCTCAATACTACATCACAGCCGAAGGAATTCGAATGTTTATCAATTAAAATAACCCTTCCCAACATGTCATCTTTTCAATTGATTGGCTGCTATAGGCCCCCTCTGCAGGCCTCAAGCTCCTATCCCACCTAGGATCTACACTTAAACTAGGCCCTGAAGACACCATCATTTTAGGTGACCTGAATTTAAATTAGCTAGCCAATGCATCTGACCCCTAGTAACCTTTTGTGACACTTATGGATTCACTCAATTAATCAAAGAACCAACAAGGAATAATCCAAAGAACAAACTCAACAGCACACTTCTGGACATCATGTTGGTAAATAAGCCTCATCTGTATTCTCATGCTGGAGTACTATTCAGTGACCTAAGTGATCACTGTCCCATAGCTGGCATAAGATCAACAATCAAGCCACCCAACCCTGCAAAATTTCTCCCAAGAAGGTCTAAAAAGAACTTTAATATCACAGGATATCTTCATGATCTGTGCCACACCACACGTTGGCAAGAATTCTATCTCACAGCTTCAATAGAGACAGCTCTACAGGTCTTAAATGATATTATCATAAGTGCCCTCAATATACATGCACCCCTCACCAGTGTCAGAACCAAACTCAAATCTTGTCGCTGGTTCTCTGCTGACCTTAAATCTGCACTGCTTTCCAGAGATAAACTCTGGAAAAGGGCAAGAAAGACCAAGGATCCAAATGACTGGCTTCAATTCAGAAAAGCCAGAAACTCCTGCACAAAACAAGTGAGAAATGCCAAGGCTGCCTTCTACACAGCTGAATTGGATGCCTCCTATCACAACCCTTCCAGATTCTGGGGTACCATAAAGGGGATCCTAGGTCAAGTTTCTACCCCTGTCTTACCACCCAAAGTGCACCTAAATAGTGTGGAAATCACTGACAAGCAAGAAATCTTAAATGCCTTCAACGATCATTTCACTACAGCTGGCCTAGCTTTCGATTCCTCACCTGCAAATCAAATGAGGTCATCACTAAACTTACAATCTACTGAGGGACAAAAGGCTGCTTCCACATTCTCCTTCAAATCAATACTTTTAAAAGAAGTAGAAGACCTACTATTCTAACTAGATACAACTAAAAGCGCAGGTGCAGACTCTCTGGATCCCTACTTTCTAAAAGTAGCATTGCACGCCTTAGCTGCCCCCCCTCACTCACTTTTTCAATCTGTCCTTAGCCACTGGTTCTATTCCCTCAATATGGAAGACAGCTCAAGTGTTTCCACTACTTAAGGCAGGTGATCCCATGGACCTCAACAATTATAGACCCATTTCCATCTTACCAGTACTGTCCAAAATGCTTGAAAAGTTAGTGAACATCCAGTTAAGTGCCTACCTTGTCACCAATAATCTCCTTAACCCAGCTCAATCTGGGTTTAGATCTATGCACAGCACCATCTCTGCCTTAGCAAAAGTTACAAATTACTGGCAGACTGCCTTAGACAAAAAGAGTAACACCTGTGCTGTGTTTCTGGATCTAAGCAAAGCCTTTGACACTGTGGACCATGAACTACTAATCTCCTCTCTGAACTCCATAGGCCTTGACTCACTCTCTCTTAAATGGTTCAGATGCTATCTCTCCGGAAGAATACAACTGGTAAAAAAATGAAGGTGACCTATCTACCTCTAAACCACTCCTAAGAGGTGTACCGCAAGGTTCCATCCTGGGCCCCATCCTCTTTGCCATTTACATCAACAACATTGACTCCAATCTCTCACAATCTAATATTCACCTCTTTGCAGATGATACTGTACTATATGTCAGTAATCCCTCATCATCAAAAGCCTGTGAGCTTTTACAGTCTGAGTTCTCCCTCCTACAGCACAATTTACTAGAAAAGAAACTACTACTAAATGCCAAGAAAATGAAAGCTATGTTCTTTGCCACCAAGAGCTTCTCTTCCATTGTCCCATCATTCACCCTCCCACAATTATCTACCATCCTTGGTGAAAATCTGGAATATGTGAACAAATTCAAATATCTTGGAGTCTGGATTGACAATAAACTTGACTATACTAGCCACATTGAAGAGCTCCTGAAAAGCTTAGACAAAGACTTGGCCTATTTTATAGGATCAAACACTACCTGACCAGAGATTCCAAACAAAGGTTAATCCTGGCATCATTCCTATCCCTCATTGATTACGCTGACTTCCTTTATGGTCACTGTTCCCTCTCCCATTTAAATAAATTGGACACCTTGTATCGTAGAGCTATTAGATTCATTACAGATCTTCCCTCCAGCACCCATCATTGCTCTCTCTACAATGCAGTCAGTTGGACATCCCTACACCATAGAAGAAACAAAAATGCTGCTGTCTGGATCTACAAAGCTCTGACAAACAAACTCCCTTCCTACATCTCAGATTGTTTCAACCAGATCACATCCAGGCCTTACACCCTAAGGATCAATAAACTCATCATGCTGAAGATTCCTATTACCTGTACCGGTATGGAAGGGCTGCAATCAGCTATTCCTAGCACTTATCTGAATTCTCTTCAAAAGACCTTGAAATTGGATACCCTCATTCCATTAACATCCTTCAAAAACTGTACACTAGTCTCTTCCCAGAATCATGCAATTGCTTCCATAAGGCCTAGTCCTCTCACACCCCCTCTTTTCCCCTACCCCTTTTTACACGACCCCCTATTTTCTGTTTTTCTAGTTTGTTCTCCAACCTACTTCGTACAAAAATGACCCCCCAAGTCCCACTACCCTAGCTTTATCCCTCCAGTACTGTTTGTTTCTTTCCTTTTAATATAATCTAGGTCAAATGTCAATTTTGCCTTGTACATATGTAAAAATTTTGTATACCTGTTTCGTTCATAAATCTTTGTATTTGTGTTCAATCAGTACCATGTCTTTTGTGTAAAACTGTAACCTTATATTGTTAAGACCAATCAGGTCCATCTTGTAAATGAGCTATGCTCAATGATGCTCGCCTGAATAAATAAAGATTTTGATTGATTGATTGATTGATTGACTGGCTGAAATTTGTTTTCGCACTTCCGGCACAGAATACCGCAGTCGCTGTCGGAAATCATTGTTTGGGACAATTTAGGATTGAGCGAGTGAGAGAGGGGAGGAGTGACTGAGCTCAACTGAGCTCTGTTGGGACTGCTGCAGATCTCTTTGTGGGCAGGAAAAGGTGCCAACGCAGGCAGGAGCCCAGTACAAAAGGACAGCGTGCAGCACCAGGAGACACAGAATGAGCGAGTGAGGGAGGGGGAGTGCGTGAGGTCAATGGAGCTCTGTTGGGACTGCTGCAGATTTCTTTGTGGCCAGAAAAAGGCAGTAATGCATGCAGGGGCCCAGCACAAAAGGGCAGCCTGCAGCAGTGGGAGAAACAGAACGAGTGACAGAGAGAGGGGAAGCGAACTCAACGAAGCTCTATCATGACTTCTTCAGATTTCTTTGTGGGCAGAAAAGGGCAGCAACGCAGGCAGGAGCCCCGTACAAAAGGACAGGCTGCACACCGCAGCAGAAACGGAACGAAAGGAAGTGAGAGTGGGAGTGAGCGAGCTCAACGGCGCTCTATCATGACTGCTGCAGATTTCTTTGTGAGCAGAAGAAGGCGGCAACACAGGCAGGAGCCCAGTACAAAAGGGCAGCCTGGAGCAGCGGCAGAAACAGGATGAGTGAGTGAGAGAGGAGGAGTGAGCGAGCTCAAAGGAGCGCTGTCGGGACTGCTGCAGATTTCTTTGTGGGCAGAAAAAGGTGCCAACAGAGACAGGAGCCCAGTACAAAAGGGCAGCCTGCAGCACCAGGACAAACAGAATGAGTGCGTAAGACAGGGGGAGTGAGTGGCCTCAACGGAGCTCTGTTGGGACAGCTGCAGATTTCTTTGTGGGCAATAAAAGGTGCCAATGCAGGTAGGAGCCCATTACAAAAGGGCAGCCTGCAGCGCTGGGAGAAACACATGAGCAAGTGAGAGAGGGGGAAGAGTGAGCTCAATGCAGCTGTGTCAGGACTGCTGCAGATTTCTTTGTGGGCAGAAAAAGGCAGCAATGCACGTAGGGGCCCAGTACAAAAAGCCAGCCTGCAGCAGTGGGAGAAACAGAATGAGCGTGTGAGAGAGGGGGAGTGAGCGAGCTCAACGGCGCTCTATCATGACTGCTGCAGATTTCTTTGTGAGCAGAAGAAGGCGGCAACACAGGCAGGAGCCCAGTACAAAGGGCAGCCTGAGCAGCGGCAGAAACAGGATGAGTGAGTAGAGAGGAGGGAGGAGCGAGCTCAAAGGGAGCGCTGTCGGACTGCTGCAGATTTCTTTGTGGGCAGAAAAAGGTGCCAACAGAGACAGGAGCCCAGTACAAAGGGCAGCCTGCTGCACCAGGAGAAACAGAAGGAGTGAGTGAGATGGGGGAGTTAGCGACCTCAACGGAGCTGTATCGTAACTGCTGCAGATTTCTTTGTGGGCAGAAAAAGGCAGCAACGCAAGCAGGAGCCCAGTACAAAAGGCCAGCCTGCAGCACCGGCAAAAAACAGAATGAGCAAGTGAGAGAGGGGGAGTGAGCAAGCTCAACAGAGGTCTATCATGACTGCTGCGGATTTCTATGTGGGCAGGAAAAGGCTGCAATGCAGGCAGGAGCCCAGTACAAAAGGCCAGCCTGCAGCGCCAGCAGAAACGGATGAGTGAGTGAAAGAGAGGGAGTGAGCGACCTCAACGGAGGTGTGTCAGGACTGCTGCAGATCTCTCTGTGGGCAGAAAATGCCGTCAACGCAAGCAGGAACCCAGTACAAAAGGGCAGCCTGCAACAGTGGGAGACACAGAATGAGTGAGTGAGGGGGGGAGTGAGTGAGCTTACTGGAGCTCTGTTGGGACTGCTGCGGATTTCTTTGTGGGCAGAAAAAGGCAGCAATGCATGCAGGGCCCCAGTACAAAAGGGCAGCCTGCAGTGTCAGGAGAAACACAACAAGCAAGTAAGAGAGGCGGAGTGAGCGAGCTCAACAGAGCTGTGTCAGAACTGCTGCAGATTTCTTTGTGGGAAGTAAAAGGCAGCAATGCATGCAGGGGCCCAGTACAAAAGGCCAGCCTGCAGTAGTGGGAGAAGCAGAATGAGCGACTGAGAGAGGGGGAGTGAGTGAGCTCAACGGAGCTCTATCATGACTGCTGCAGATTTCTTTGTGCGCAGAAGAAGGCAGCAACACAGGCAGGAGCCCAGTACAAAAGGGCAGCCTTGAGCGGTGGCAGAAACAGAATGAGTGAGTGAGAGGGGGGAGTGAGCGAGTTCAAAGGAGCTCTGTCAGGACTGCTGCAGATTTCTTTGTGGGTTGAAAAAGGTGCCAATAGAAGCAGGAGCCCAGTACAAAAGGGCAGCCTGTAACGCCAGGAGAAACAGAATGAGTGAGTGAGATGGGGGAGTGAGCGACCTCAACAGAGCTCTATCGTGACTGCTGTGGATTTTTTTGTGGCAGAAAAAGACGGCAACGCAAGCAGGAGCCCAGTACAAAAGGCCAGCCCACAGCATTGGCAGAAACAGAACGAGCGAGTGAGAGAGGGGGAGTGAGCGAGCTCAACGGAGCTCTATCGTGACTGCTGCAGATTTCTTTGTGGGTAGAAGAAGGTGGCAACGCAGGCAGGAGCCCAGTACAAAAGGCCAGCCTGCAGTGCCGGCAGAAACGGAATGAGCGAGTGAGAGAGGGGGAGTGAGCAAGCTCAACGGAGCTGTGTCAGGACTGCTGCAGATTTCTTTGAGGGCAGAAAAGGAAGCAATGCACGAAGGGGACGACTACAAAAAGACAGCCTGCAGCAGCGGGAGAAACAGAATGACTGAGTGAGAGAAAGAGAGTGAGCGAGCGCAATGGAGCTCTATTGTGACTGCTGCAGATTTCTTTGTGGGCAGAAGAAGACAGTAATGCAGGCAGGAGCCCAGTACAAAAGGGCAGGCTGCAGTGCCAGCAGAAATGGAACGAGCAAGAGAGGGGGAGTGAGTGTGCTCAATGGAGCTCTGTCGGGGCAGCTGCAGATTTCTTTGTGGTCAGAAAAAGGTGCCAACAGAGGCATGAGCCCAGTACAAAAGGATAGGCTGCATTGCCAACACAAACAAAATGAGCAAGTGACACAAAGGGAGTGAGCAACCTCAACGGAGCTCTGTCGGGACACCTGTGGATTTCTTTCTGGACAGAAAAAGCTGCAAATGCAGGCAGGAGCCCAGTACAAATGGGCAGCCTGCAACACCGGGAGAAACAGAACATGCGAGTGAGAGAGGGGGAGTGAGTGACCTCAACGGACTTCTGTCAGGACTGCTGCAGATTTCTTTGTGGGCATAAAAAGGCACCAACAGAGGCAGGAGCCCCGTACAAAAGGGCAGCCTACAGCACCAGGAGAAACAGAATGAGCGAGTGAGACAAGGGGAGTGAGCGATCTCAACGGAGCTGTATCATGACTGCTGCAGATTTCTTTGTGGACAGAAAAAGGTGGCAATGTAGGCAGGAGTCCAGTATAAAAGGTCAGCCTGCAGTGTCGATAAAAGACAACAAACGAGTGAGAGAGGGGGAGTGAGCGAGCTCAACGGAGCTGTGTCGGGACTGCTGCAGATCTCTTTGTGGGCAGAAAAAGCCACCAATGCAGGCAGGAGCCCAGTACAAAAGGGCAGGCTGCAGGCCAGCCTGGTAGCGCTGAGGGCTGAGGCGCTGGATGCCTTACCTCGCGCCATGCCAGCGACCCATGTTCAGGAATGGACATGGGACGCCGGGGGTTGGCAGGGAGGAGAAGGATCAAGCATCCACAGGACTGCTCTCCTTCTCCAGGGAGGGGGGATTGCAGCTCTCGGCGATTGCCTGCCACCTAGTGAAGGCTGGGAGATGGCACGTCAGCACTGGAGCTTGGGGTGAGAGTTGAGGCAGGCGCTTGGAGGAACGCACACGGGAGCGTGCATGCCACCGCCACTGGTGCCATTGCACGCCGCAACCTCGAGGGGAGAAAATGGAAAAAACAGGGTCCCTCTGCAGGATGACGATGGTCCCCCGCTGCAGCGGTCTGGGAAGGCACCTCCCAAATGCATATCCGGTCTGGTGGGTCGAGTCGCTCCCCACCCCCCTGCCACGGAGGGTAAGTCATGGGGTTCATGGGAGGGGGCCTCATACCTGCAGCCAAGTGGGATGGGGGACATCAGAGGGTGGCAGAGGACTCCTAGGAGGAGAAAAAATAGAAACTAAAAAAGGGCAGGCTGCAGCAGCGGGAGACACAGAACAAGCGAGTGAAGGAGGGGAAGTGAGTGAGCTCAACAGAGCTCTGTTGGGACAGCAGCAAATTTCTTTGTGGACAGCAAAGGGTGCCAATGCAGGCAGGAGCCCAGTACAGAACAGCAGCCTGCAGCACTGGGAGAAACAGAATGAGCGAGTGACAGAGGGCCACTGAGCGAACTCAACGGACCAACGCAATCAACATTCGGCATTGACAAATGCTTGTTTTTTCATGTGGTTACAAATCCCCATAAGGTCAACCATCTCTGAAGCACTTGCTCTCCCAGAAGATAGCCAAAATGGTTATTTAGTACCAACATGATGCATTCTCAACTGCCCATACAGCTTCCCTGTCAGTCTCTCTCTAGTCCAGTTCTCTGAAAACAGCCGGTTCAGTAGCCAGAATGTCCATGCCCTTAGGAAATCTAACTGGAATTTTCCTTTGTCTGCAATGGCATCTGAGGCCTCCAGCTTCTCCTATATGATGACACACAATTAGAAGACAGGGTCAGGGCACCTGAAGAGAACTCACTTGGCACAGCATGAATGCCTCTCAACTCAGAAAATGGCAGGGCACACACCCAGTTTCCAATTGCTTGGCCTACCAGTGTCTCTTTTACTCTGCTTGGTAGCAACCACTGGAGACAGGGTGGTCACATCTCTGTAGTGGTAGAACCCGGTCACTCTCCCTAGAGTCTTGGCACCTACTAGAAAGAAAATACCAACCATGCAAGGCTCCTCTACTGGTAATGAAGAACCCTGGCTATGGGCCATCTCAAGCTTTTTAGGATCATAATCTTTCACAACTTGTCTCAAGTCTTTGTGGGTATCATTCTGTCAAGCAACACAGTGTTCCTCTTGCTCTGAAACAACCTGCCATTCAACATAAGACCCAAGCTGTCTCTACCAGCTGATTCATGGAAGTCATCAAGGAAATACAGTCAAACCTCCTGATCAGCAGCCACTACCTCGGCAAAGGTCTAGTCCACTGGTCCACTGTGCCAGGGCCCTCCACACACACACACACACACACACACACACACCTTTAGGTTGTCCTTTCTGTTCTTGTAGTCAGCAAGCCTCAGAAACAGCAATCTACACATCTCTGTCCTCTAACTGTGAGACAAGGTTCAGCTCTCTCTGCCACAGAAGTGACACAGGACTGTCAGAGTAGATCCTACTTCATACTGAGTGATGCAGAGCCTACCAAGGATGAGATAGTTGGTAAAACATTTTGGTTGAGCCGTCATAGATTTTAGGACAAAAATACAAAACAAGTTTACTTTCATTCTCCATCTAGGTTTCGAATACTTTTGAATTGTATGCCTTGTTCTCCTTCGTTTGACATGGAACCTTTATAAAAGAGCTCCCAGCTCAAACTTACTTTCCAAGACCTCAATAAATAAATAAAAATACATGAATAAATAGGTACAAAGCACAACCTTCTCCCTCTTGGTACAAATCACAATCTGAATTTCTGCAGAGTAACAACAGCAAACTTTCTCTGGGTCATGTGCATATGGCCCACTGAAACCACCAGAGGTGTATCTGGGCAAGCAGTCCTGTCAATCGCTGCAAGCTGATCTCATGGTCTGGCATGCCCCTCCATATGCTGGTTATACACAGGCAAATATAAGCTTCACACATGCAGGTCTAGCCTGAGTTTCTGCTGCACCACAACTCTTTGGTGCCAAATGACAGAAGTTTCTCTCTAGAGGGTAATAGTGACTCAGTAACATAAACAGATATTGCAAAAATCAAACACGGGTCCCCAGATGTCCTCCTCTTAAGACCCTAGAATCCCTATTTGGGTGCAATTTTGTATCCTCAGGTCCTTCAGAGGTTAGGCT
Source organism: Neoceratodus forsteri (assembly GCA_016271365.2). NCBI lineage: Eukaryota > Metazoa > Chordata > Ceratodontiformes > Ceratodontidae > Neoceratodus > Neoceratodus forsteri. The sequence continues at coordinate 1,414,147,115 of CM057456.1, read as the reverse complement.
AGGGGTGCTCAGGAGCCAAGGTGTAGTGTAAAAGATAACCCCTCAGATGGAAACAAGAGGAAAGCTCCAGGTTCCAGGAGACCCTTTGTGGCATCCCCCTCAAATTTCACTGTAACTGCTGTATAACCCTTTCTCCCTCACTGCAAAATGCATGGTGTCTATCCTTTGAAGAATAACAGAAACAGAGTTGCTCTTAGGTGAACCATAACGTGCAGCCATGGTGTTTCCTGAACAGACACAATACCCTTCAGGCAGACCTGGAACATGGATGACAGAGAGGTGTCATAATGCAGCAATTCTTTGAGCAAATAAGAACAGTTCTAAACCTTATAAGGGACTGGTTCTGCTGAGCTTTAAAAACTCCTCAGACAGGTATGGTCCTGAACTCAGACAGTGCAAACAGATGAGTTTTTGCATGAAATATGTCACTGGTACTCAGTCTGTACCAGAGGAGGAGTATACTGGTATCTTATTAAGAATAGAGACCATACCATATCCCTCCTCATAGTTTCAGCATCAGGGGCAGCTTCACACAAATGCAGTCTGTGTTTTGTTTTCTTCCGTGCCTGTTTGAATTAATTATGAGTCAGGACAGATCCGGATGAACAAGTACATAGCAATTGTCATTAGAGCACCTTCTGTTGGGTTTAGTGCCCTCCATGATCATGGGATAGGCATTATTTATTTGGTTATTTATTCTTTGATAACCGGGTAAGGCCCACTAGGCACCAGTGCCTGTTTTCAGGGGTGACCCAGGAGCACTGGGGAGGTTAAGTGACTTGCTCAGAGTCCTACAGTATACAAGTGTAGGTTGTGGGAATCAGACCCAGGCCTGCCAGATTTACCAAGCTCATTCACAGCTTGTTACTCTAACCTCTAAGCTATACTGGCAGCCAACTATTATATACTGTACATATATATAAATATTATTTTTCCCCACACAGTCCTCTTGCAGGTGTGCAGATGTCTACCTTAATGGGCAGTGGAAGGTGTGGCACGACTGATGACTGGCTAATCTGGCATGAGGCAGACTGCCTCAAACACTGCTGATCCCAGTGCCTACCTGGGGGCACCTGTTGCTAGACCCCAGCAGTACTGCCAATCACATTCAAGTGAAGACCACCCTCTGTCACTGAGGGTGGCCTCACATGAACTTCCAGCCACAGCCAACACAGAACTCATTCCCTTCTGAGGGACATGCCCCTCTCTCCCAGAACCCTGTGTCATTAAATACTTTGCTCACCTTTCCCATCCTGTGCTGGGGATGAACATGGTCATGAACCCATGCTTAAGGAGCAACACATCTGCCAGAGTAAGGGAGGAAGCAGTGAAGGTGTGTAGGAACAGGACCTTAGGTGCCAGATACAGAACTGCTTATATACTTATCACTAATAATGTTTTAGACTCTAGAATACAGAAATGTATAAATGGGTATAGAAAATTCTACATCCTGATTGGTTGCTACCTATGCTTAGATCTGTCTAATGCACAGGTAAAGAAGGCTGACAATCAGGGCACAGCATACTAAGAACATTAATAACTTTTTTTAAAATATCTTGTTGTCATTACAAATACAGGCTGCTATGCACTAATGTGTGGTGGGTATGCACAAGAGGTGCATACCTGGTGCACGCAGCTCCACACACATGTACAGGTGCATACCAGCTGGCATTCACTATTGCTGGCTGGCTCCCTGTGGGCCTGCTTTCCCAGCGTGCAGCTGCACAACGGAGGATCACAGGACATAGGTAGGTATCCAGTCAGATGCCCATCCTGGGTCCCCTGTTACGTGTGACCAGGGGATCCTGGGATGGTGCGGGACCAGGTTTTTTTCAACTATGGCGAGAGGCTGATTGATTGCCCCCAGCCCTGCCTATCAGCCTGGTGGGCTGGGGCAGCAGGGTTGAGGGTGTTCTTGGCCTGCCACAGCTGGCAGTCATCCATTGCAGGGGGAGTGTAGCCCGTATGGCAGGGTTCTCACTACCATATCTTGCACCCCCATGCCTAGCACTCCACAGCTTAATAAATGGTGCAGAATGTGGGCACACCCCCAAACACTCCCCTATCTCACCTGTGGCATGAGGTTGCGCAAGCAGCTGGGGGGAATTGACCGCACAAAGGATTTGCACACCTGTCATGAATGCTGCTGGACCCCCGTTGCATGGCATGTAGACTTAGGGTTGCCTATGCACCTCCAAGTAGGCAACCCCTTACATTTGTGCAAAGGGTTCCTTGCTGCTAATTTTACATACAAACATGAGAACATATGACAAAGCCAGCAGAATAAGGCCATTAGGTCTGTCTAGTCTGCTCACAGTGCAGGGTCCTCAGAATAAGCAGCTAACCTTGCCCCCTCCCCAATCTTCCCTTCCCTTCCATCCACCCCTCTCATGACCCTTATTTCCCCTTAACTTTATCCCAGGCTCTCTTGCAGCTGTCCACCATCTTCAATGGAACCACCTCTTCCAGAAGTGCACTCACACCTGCCACCACCCTCTCCATGAAAAGTGCTTCCTAGTCTCTCTCCTAAACCTCCCCTCCAACTTGAGACTGTGTCCCCTCATGTTTCAGTTCCCATTAAACCTGAAGAGACCCTCCTTATCCACCCTATTCATTCCTTTCAAATACCTGAAGGTCTCAATCATGTCCCCTCTCTCCTCTCCTCCAAGGAGTACATGTTCAGGGCCTCTAACCTCTCCTTGTATGTCCTATCTTGCTTTTACTCACTAAAAAATCACCTAGACCCAAAAAATAAAACTCCCTCAAAATAAAAAGATCAAACAAATTGTTTCAATGTCCTTTTCTTGTATAATCCCCACCTTACACACGTACCCAAATTAAATATGAAGTACTGCTCACAGCTTTATCTTTTGGAGTTTCTTTTCTGATCATTAAATGCCCCCTCTGATCCTTATCTGCCTACTAGAGAAATAATTACTTGCTCTGCCACAGATAATTCTGCAGAAGTTTAAAATCCTGCATTCCATGATAAACATTATATCTATTGAATGTGCGGGTAAGACATATGCTTGACAGCTGGAAAGGGATTACTTTTTACTAATTACATTTAAAAAAAAAAAAAGAACACATCAGCTTTAATTTTAAAAGTTGGATTTTCTTCTCAATTTACCTATCTTATATGCACAGTAAGACACTTCGAGGTGTGCATTATTCTGATTTAGTCACACTTCCAGGCGCTAAAGGCACTCCACCTACAGCATCATGCCTCATTACACCCCTAGGTGTGCCGTTGAATCAACATAACACTTACCCCGTTGTGTTTTATTGCTTATATAACATAGAAACATAGATTGTGCCAGCAGAAAAATATCCAGAGGGCCATGAAGTCTATTTATTTTCCTATCTAGCGCCATGCTTGGCTTGACAGTGATTATTATATTATAATAACATTATTAGAGCGAGTATATAAACAACTGGATGACCACACACACACACACACACACACACACACACACAAAACCCATTGAAAGCTCTGAAAGATAAATCTGAGGATTTCTTATACAACCCAAAGACTGGAACTGAATTACTGGAACAATATTTTATCTTACTGTGAGTAGCAGGATAATGCTGACAGTATTCAAAATAGTGCTAATACCTTAACTCTTAGAATTAATATGCAGACTATAAATTGAAAAAATGCTTCAGCCCAGCACAATGTGTGACCAGAATTCTAGTTTGCTGATAAAATGCAGAACAATTATAGAAGTAGATATGTAGAGATATATCCTAATAACACACGCTGATAAGTAAGACTTGTAATAACATCCTGGTTAAAAAGATATGAAGCAAATACGCTAATAAGAATATATCATGATTTCTCTATTAATTGCGTAGGTCTTGCACCAAAGCATAATTTTCAAATGAAACTTGCTTCTGAAAGTCCAGTGCTAGTGATTCTAATGCATATGATTCCTATAATATTGTTTAAAATATATATTTTTTTAACTTATATTTTATTTTTCTAATAGTACTGCAAATAAAATATAAGCTCATACAGGATCAGTAATGCTACACAAACAAGGATAAAACCCCTTACATAGTGTTTCCACATATTTGATATACACACACTTTATCCTCTAGAACAGTAGGAAAGGGGGGAAAAGAAAGTACAAGTCCCGCTTCAAAATTAGTAAAGTCAGTGTCAGCCTCTTCAATGGCTAAGGTGATTCTCAAAGGGAGAATGCAAAGATAAGTAAATACAGTTAACTAGAACTGCTATTTAAACCTGGTAGAGGAAACAAAAACAGGCATGTTTGGTTCAGGCATCATGCCCCCCCCAAAAGAAAACTATTTTCCCCCAAATTGAGCACATTATCCTCAGAATTACACATTAAAACAAATACACAGTTGGCAGAACTTCCAAGTACAGTTGAGAAATGGAATGCAGGCACGTGTAGCAAATGCTGTGAAGTACCCGACAGCACTCTACATTCGGTAGGACAGACAGTTAACCCAGACCCCACATCAGAAAGAAAATGTGCATGCTGGCCCAGAGGCACTGAGGGTTGAGGCTCTAGATGCCATACCTCCAGTCATGCTGGAGACCCAGGTTCGGAAGCGAGCCCAGATCATCAGGGGTTGGCAGGGGAGGAGAGGGATTGAGCATCCCATGGGCTGCTCTCCCTCTCCGGGGTTGGGGTTTGTGGCTGCCGGTACGCTTGTGGTCCCTAGCAGAGGCTGGGGGTGGTACAGTGGCATGGGCAACACAAGAGGTGAGCTGGGACATGGCGCCAAGAGGGAGCACACATGGAAGCATGCGCACTCATTCCATTGGTGTCATTGCACACCCCCACTCACGAGGGGATTCAGAACAGGAACAAATGGTGACCGGTCATGGCGGCTTAATGGCCATTTGGCGGGGTGCCTGGCTCCAAGGGCACCACTGCAGAATACTGGATCCGGTCCTGGTTAGGAGAGAGCAGGGGAGGGCTCTCCACCACCCCACCATAGGGGGCAAGCCACAGGGGTAGAGCAGCAGGGGGTCCAAGTAGGAGCTGGGACCCTCTGGACGGCGGCCGGATGAATTGGATGCCTGGATGCAATGGCAGACTGGGGGCCAAGGTGAGAAAAATGACCAACTAAAAAAGAAAATGTGCCAAATATAACTGATGCCATTTTAAACATCCTCCTGTAAACGAGGTGGTGCCCCCAATGTCCATCCGTGCAGTCTACTAACGTAAAGAATGAGCAACATTATCTGAGTCAGACTCAAATCATCTGAGACAAATGTCTAAAACAGTCCTTGCAGACGTAAAACCCTTCTTTCCACATTTTGTGTTGGCTTTAGCACTTTTTTCATGTTTGAAATAATAAAAGAAGTGCTGCTTTTAATACCACTCGGACCAGGTCTTCATCGGTATTTGCAGTTATTTTTGTCCATCAATTGTTTCAATATCACTTCTGTTGTGACTAAAATGAACTGTTATGCAACAGGCTGGAGAAGGTCCAGAGAAGGGCGACTAAGATGCTATAGGGCTTGCACCACAAAAGTTATGAGGAGAGATTAAGGGACCTCAATATGTAGTCACTGGGGGAGAGGAGGGAGAGAGGGGACATGATAGAAACAGTCAAGTGCCTCAAGGGCATAAACAAAGTGCAGAGGGGAGACATCTTCCAATACAGAAGAAGTACAAGAACAAGGGGGCATGACATGAAACTGGAAGGTGGCAGGTTAAGAGGGAATGTGAGGAAGTTTTTCTTCTCAGAGAGGGTGGCGGACACATGGAATGGTCACCCACAAGAGGTGGTGGGAGCAAGCACTGCGGTTGGATTTAAACGTGCATGGGGCAGGCACAGGGAAACCATAGAGGTAAAGCAGAGGGAGGGTCAGAAGCCGTAATCAAGCTTGGGGCTTAAGGGCAGACTAGATGGGCCTAGCAGTCCTTATCTGCTGACAATTTATATGTTTCTATGTTTCAGACAGTACTCGCTGACCTTATAGAACAATAGGTGTTCAAAAACAGCTGCAAATACTGATTAAAACCTGATCCAAGCCATATTAAAAGGCGTGCTCCTTTTATTATTTCAAATGTGAAAAAAAGTGTTAAAGCAGAATCAAATTGTGGAAAGAAGGGTATCATACAAGTTAGGAGGTAAGTGGCATTCTAAAATAGCATAAAAAAGTAAAGGTCAAAATTTTCACCAGATTCTTGCGCTGCTGCTATAAATTTGCAACAGGCCTAATGTACACGAGTTCAATATCAGATGATTTGGCACGTAGGGACATAAGTTAAGTATCAGTGAGATGTTACTGTTACCATTCTAGCGTAACTGGCCCAGATACCCAGGAATCAAGTACATTTAAAGACCCCCTCCCCGATGTCGCGGGCTATGATAGTAACTGTCCAATGGAAGCGGGCTATTTCCATTGCAGAACACAATCCAGGAGAATAAAATAAGTTAACAGTTTTACCTGAGTGATGTCTCAGCGCCAGATGGTTGCTCCAGCATGGGGGGCACAGCATCTTTGGGTCCACAGAGGGGGCAATTAAGGTTAAGCCACACTGCACAAGTTCATTAGGGAAGTCACTGTCCACACTAAAAATCTCTTCAAATTAATTTAATGTGGAGAAATAAAACACAAAAGGCTACTCCATGAAGCAGGGGACACGGCAAAGTTCAGTGTAACCCCCTTGCAAATGGGGGTTCCTAGAAATGCCAGTCTGGGTTTACCTTGGCCCAGTTTGTTCTGTCCTTCTCCCGCTGTCTCTTGTGCTTCTCCCGACTTGGCCCCTAATTTTTCTGGTTTCCCAGGTGCTGCTTTGCCCTCGTGAGTGCCCCAGCCTAAAGCCTGAATGAAAATATAGCCCCTTGGGGCTTAAACTGCTGACCACGAGCTCCCGCTGCAAAAGTGCTGCCTCCAGGGCAGCCGGAGTCTTTGATGTGGAGCTGCTTGTTTTGTGGTCGCCTCGAGGACTGTGCCGTGGGTCCCGGGATCCCTTCCACCTATCTGGAACCCGGTGACCACAGACAGCCTGTTGGGGGACCGCTCAGATGGGAATTAAAGGAGTTCTAACCGGGGCTCATTTAAGTATGACTGTTCAGGGCCCCGGTCATCTGAATAATGCATAACAGTGTAGCTGGCTGCACCAGGACATTATTCAGGACTGTATCTAATCTGCTATAAGGGACAGTGGGTTAAGCAGCCATTGGCAGCAGTACAGCCAATTGGAATTGCAGCAATAGAAAGCCAGGACTTGTGGGACATTCACTGCATCTCATGGGTAAGCACCCAAGTGCTTATGGGGGCTTACAGGGACATTATTTTAGGCACAAATTCCACAACCCAATTGTGCCTCGATTGTTCTGATTGACAGGTCCTTCAGCAACTTGGAGACCTGTCACCCCATCCCTGCTACCAATCAGGAGTCGAGCTAGGAGCTCTATAAAGAGACAATGTTGCCAGTTTGTCTGGAGATTCATTCAGAGATTCAGAGAGAGATTTGGAGAGAGAGAGCAGCAGAGCAGGCTCCTGCCTGCTGGGAGCCCCCCATGGGGGAGGGGCTCAGGCTCCAGCCATGCCATCAGGCCTGGGCCACTTAATTCAATCCCTTTCAGTCTTCAGAGGGCATTTGTTATTTTCTTCAGTTAACAGTTAATTAGTGATAGTAATTGTGCTTTCTGCAACAGCTAGTCTGGAGGTTGCCAGTACTGTCCTCCAGAGGCTAGCCTTCCCTCCCACATCGGGGAAAGATGTGGACCGAAGAATCAGATGTCCAGCAGCAGTAAGAGCGCTGAGCAGACCAGATGACATCATGCAGTGGTGAGAGCGCTGACCAAGTACCTCAGCAGTGAGAGAGCTGAAGAAGTCTTCAGGATGCCTTAGATTGCGGATGAGACCCGTGAAGGACCTAAGTGAGTACCCTCGTACCCCCCGTGCGAGGGAGAAGCTAAGCAAGTAATCTTGGGGTCCCAATGCCCCATTATGAAATGTGTGCTGTTAAGTGTGAAGTATTGAAGTCATCAGTCTGGGCTACTAACCCCATAAGAGACTGCCTAGTTCAAGTAATGGATTCATCTTGTCTGTGGCCCAAATGGCTACAGTAAGTTACAGGTACAGCAAGATGCTGGGCTTAGTGAATCATATAAATGTGTAGCTATGGGTTAGAGTCCTGCCATTGTAGAGCTGTCTGCCAAGACGCGCTTGCCACTTCATGAGACAGGAGGCCCTAGAGCATATTAATGTCTAAGATACTGTACCGTAAAGAGAATGTACCTGTGTCTGCACAGAATTTCGTCTAAGAGCGCTTGGTATAAGTGTTAAATAGCTAGACGTGCTGGATAGGACTCCGCTTGTGGATAATGTTTTCGGTATATAGAATGTACTGGATGTGACTGCCTGTGACTAAAGTATGGGATGCTTGATAAAAGTATCATTGCCAACTTACTCTGGATGGATGCCTTTTGGTATATAAAGTACTGGATGTGACCGTATTTGAACTGCATATAGGATGCTTGACAAAAGTATCACCCTTATTGCATTGGATGGCACCTTCAAGTATTGTGCTGAATGTTCTGGATGTAAGATCCACATAGTTTATTCTGGAATGTTCGGAAGTCAGCAAGTGCAGGGCAATCCCTGCTGTGGTTGTAAATAGTAATTTGCTGCTTTACAAAAATCTGGTTCCAAGTTGCCCCCACCCTCAAATTAATAGCGGGCCACCTCAACCAGCTGCAGCTCCATCAAGCCTACAACATCGTGGACTGTGGTATCTGTTTAACCAGTATGGTATGAGATTGCGGGGTTTCTGCTGTATCTAGGACTGGTACCAGTGTGGGTATTATTAATAATTATGTTTAACATCTGATTTATCAGCAGCTAGATAGCCACGGCTCTGGATGTCGTAAGTCGAATGGTAAAATGTGATTTATGTCTGCCTGTTAATAAGGTAGCCACCCAGCTGGAGGGTTCACCAGCAAAATCCCAAATGATCTCTGTACATGTGTAAATACGGCAAGATAACCTCTACTCCTCCTGTTTCCCTTTCCTAGCTCCTTTATTTCCCCAAAATAAATATCTTGTTGTTGTTGTTTGAAATCCTGTGTGAGCATATTATTAGAGAGAGCCTTTAATTCACAATGTTGAAATGTGGGGGGAACTGTGTATTGGGGCATGTCTGGGAAAGGTAACTGGTCATCGTGGGTGGTGTAGCAGCTCAGGGGGCTACACCCAGTACCATCTCACCCACGTAAAGCACCCTGAGTGGAGGCACTGCGCAAAGGTTTTAAAAAATGTTACAATTAGCGAACCCAACCCCCTTAGCTTATGTCCAGGGTAGTAGGCAGGGGCGTAACACTGGGGGGGCGGCGCCGCCCAGGGGTTACATCAGAAAGCAGCAACAGTAGTACAGAGTGGCACAGGGCCCTGGCTTAGACTTGCGATCAGGTGGTCAAACATTTTGAGGGTCCCACAGAGCCGGGAAAAGTTCCAAATGATGGCAGCAACACTTTGTTTTAGTCCTTGAATACTCCCGATTATATCAGGCTCCATTCTACTTCCATCCTAATGTAGCTCACTCAATTCCTCATGGATGGTCCATCTACCAGCCGACTCCACTTCACAGGTCCGAGCTGAGCTCCGAGCATCCACAGGCCAAGGCAATCCCAGAGAAACATCAGTTTCCTATGAACTGCAAAGCAAGCCCAACACCCTGTGACTGATATAGTGCCACGCTGGAAAGGGGCAGCCCCCACCGCGCTGCCCACCACCAGTCACCAATACATGGACCCTGCAGCTGGCCCACCCTGGTGCCGCAGTACACAAGGCAGACCTACCTTACTCACCGGGGTGCGACTCCCAAAATTGTGCAACAGGGTCCCATACACACCACTCAGGCTGCCACAGCAATCAAAGCCCTCCAGTCCTTTACTACCATGGGTGAACTGCTACTTGACGCCCATTGAAACCCTGGACTGGGCTTGGGTGAGACGACCAGACTTCTGCCTTCTCTTTCCCGCCAGCCTCCCCCAGGCACCAAAACTCCTCCTTTAAATCCCCTCCCCGAACACAAGACTCCACCTGACCAGCAGGCAGCCCATGTCCCCAGGCCATAAAAGGCAGAGGGAGGGAGAAGGCTATATAGTAAGCACCCAAAAAGGGGTGTTTACATACATATAGCAAAACACTGACTAACAGCATTCGAGGCAACACCCCCTAATGAAGAATCATGCCTTGGGCCCCTTCGTATTGTGAAACTATTCCTCTGGTCTGGTCTTATTAATTTGTTGCTTTATTTCCCTCAAGTGCTGCTGGTCTGTGTTTTGCTTGCTTGTTCTACTTGGTGGCATGCAACTGCTCTATTCCCTGAGAAGCTCCATTCTCCAGTTTGTTCTTACACACATATACATAGTAAATATTGCCACTTGTGTAGAAACATGCACTTTGATGGCAGAAGGAGACTGAATGTCCACTGTGTCTTCCCTTATTATACTACCTCATTCAACCAATCACAGAAGCATAGTACTTGACAGTATTGTATAAATGTTTATTTTTAGTATATCTCCTTCCCTTCCCCCCCATCCATCCCTCCAAGTCACATCTGTAAACAAGACTATTGCTCTCTATATGGTTTACCTGGCAAAACATTTTCAAATATATAAATCATTCTGCCTACTGTACATTACGATGTTAAGAGTGGTGCTGTACCTTTGCATATCAAACATAGTTAAACCTGTTACTTGAGGAGACTCTTTAGACCCCTGCTAATAAATCAAGGACAGTGGTTCCTTCTTTATCCACATGTAACCTCCCTACAAATGGGGGTTCCCAAAAAGTCTTCCTTGAGCTTGCCTAAATGCTCACTGCCAGGCGGGTGTCCTGAGTTTTAGCAGTTAGATGTTACTGCCAGAGACTGCCTGTGTAGCCTCTGTGTACTGTCTCTTTAAGAAGCTGCCTGGATTGCAGTTATAATTAATCTGGGAAAGGGCTGAGTGTTTCTATGCTTGAGTCCCGCCCGGGCTGCCAAATAATCGCTCAGTTTCTGCCATCGCTATTTACGCAGAGGGAGCTCTGTTGTAGGATGTGCTTGTTTGCTGAGTATCTGTTAAGAGTGATAATAATATTGCAGTTGTCTAACCTGTTTCTTTGCAGCAAGGACTGTTCTGTCTATCTCCACCATCTTGGCCTGGGACTGTCAGAATGGGCCAATCAGTATATTTGGGACTCTAAAATGGAGCCTGCCTACAGGGGCTTGGTGGGGGCAAAACTTGTAGGAATTGTAGTTTTTGCATTTTGGCACCTAATCGAACCTGGAGGGGGAGCCCTTGTTGTGACTGATAGACAGATCAGCCAACCGAACCTTTTGGATCCCGGGGAAAGTCCCAGGTTTGCTTGCAGCCAGATCAGATTTCAGTTGGGAGTTGAAGAAGCAATAGCTCAAGACAGTCGAGCAGCCATGCTGTGCAGTTTCGCGCAGGAGAACTGTGGGAAGGTTTAAGTTTGGCCTGCTTGTTTGCCTGCTGCCCCCTAAGAGAGAGAAGAGAATTATTTTGGACTGAATCTGAGTCTGTGAGAACAAAGTAAGCCACTGAATTGTGACCAGGCTCATACCTGAAGAAGAACAAAGATTTTGCTGAATGCAATCGGCCTGTCAGGATTTTCAGCTACCTCTGAACTCCCGATTTGTGCAGAGACTTTGCGATTGCGACCGGATAGTAATCTATCTGGTACAGTAGAATTTCCTTACATGTAAATGTGCTGTGTGCTGAAAGTGGGTTGTGATTTAGTTCCCCACAATGTGAATTGTGTTCTGCTTGCTGGAGGCGGCATTCAGCTCCAACGGACTAAATCCGTTTGCGTTTCCATTTGGCCTGGGTCTTGCCACACTAGCCCAGCCAGACTACCCGCTGCACAAAGAGAGCCATCGACAAGAGACCTGCCTGAGGATCAACCCCCTGCTCAACGCTTGAACAGGACCGATGCTTCGGTGATTCGTGTGGGCCCTGCTTCTCCTGGCACTTCAGCTCAACAACCTGCAGTCTCGATTTCATCCTGCCTGTGTCCTGTACTGGGTATCGTGAGTAGTTATCAGGGTAGCTCCCTGCAACAACAGCTAAATCTAAAAGTGTTATCATCTGATTGCCTTGTTGTTTTTCTTTCACGAACTGAGCCCTCTGGCTCCGGATTACAAATATTGTGTGTTGTGCAGATTGCTTTCTTCCATCACGGGGCCCCAACCAGCTGCGATGCCTGCCTACCCTGGGCAATGTTCTTGGCTAGCCCACCTCTTCCCCACCTGGGTACCCAGAGTGTGTGACTTTGTTGGGACTTTGAAGTGCATGCATAACTGCTTAATTGATATAGCCTTTAAGCCAATCAGCCTGATTACGCCCCTTCCTTGTTCAAGTCCCCTAAATAAATCAGATCTAACTCTTTTTGCATTTACCCTGACTGTGGTTTCAATCTGTGCCAAAAGTATTGTACTGTTGCTGTTTGCTGTGTTTAACCTTGTTTTACAGGGGTCCCCAGGGTTAAGCTAGAGGAATCTGCCCTGGGGATAAGTGCAAACATTGTGGGCAACTGCATGGAGAATAAGGGTAATTGTAAAAGTGATTACTGTGTATTGTTCAGGCCACTAGAAGGAAAAAAGGGGGGTTACAGTGTCCCGGAGGGCTGTGCCCAGGTTAGCTTGACCACTACCAACCCTGACCTCCAGGTGGAGGCACCCGTTTCACTACCCAGGCCCCTTAACCTGCTACTAGCCAAGCAGGCAGGATTAGAAGCCCTTGGGATAGCGCCACCTAGGGGTTACACACAGACAATTTCAGAAATGGCAGCCAGATGCTGTAGTTACATGTCTGATGTTTTGTAACTTAATCACTGCTGTGACGTCTTCCATTACTTTCACTGGATTACAGATCTCCTGCTAGTCTGTAGGGACTGTGGAGTTAGGGTTCAGCCACAACTTTGGCAGCTGTGGCAATGAAGATACAACAACACATATTGTCTGTGTTTCTATTAATGTACTCTGGATATGTCCTGAGGATTAAATTATCCTTATGTAGGGAGAGCTTCCAGTTAAAGAAATTTTCTCCCACACGTCACTTGTTTCCTGCCAGAAAGGCATCAATATGGAGCATGCCCAGAAGGCGTGTGTGTTACCCCCCGCCCACACCTTCTCCAGCATAAATCAGGATTGGTTGTGTGGAGATGTTCAGTAAGCACTTGGGTGTGAAAGTAGCATGTTACAAGCTTTCACCTAGATTCTCGCCACGTGGGACTGGCTGTAGTGTGGAATGTAAATGTTTCTAAAGGAAGGACCTTCGTGTTCCAGGCCCGGCAGTGCTCTGCTCAGAAATGAATCTGAAAATATTAGAAGAATGAGTGGCACTTCCACCTTTCACTGTATGAAAAATGCACAGCATCACGAGGTTGCAGTCCATCCAAAAATATTTATTAGATGTGTCTTGCCACTGCTGACGAAGCGTTGACACATCCACATCAGTGGGTTTCGGTCCAGCACTTGACACTTTTTGGAACATGTTTGCACACTGTATTTGCATGTATATCAAGCATTTAATTATTCTTTTTCTTGGACTACAACCTTGTGAAGCCATGCATTTTTCGTACAGTGAGGGGAGGTGAGTGACACTTTATTTTCTAATACTTTCAGTGTAAGGTATTTGCCCAGACTCCATGCCATTCCTGATCAGACAACTGCATGGGGAAACACATAAACATAGACTCTATCAGTAGAAAGAGACAGATGTTCCATTGAGTCTGCCCATATCTTAGTGCCTCACACCCTCGATCTAGTGTTTTGGGGAGGGGGGTCACCCTCTTCCCCACCCCACCAACTCTCTCCTTCTGGTTCCCCCTAGTGGGACTACGAGTCCTCTTGCTCTGTCCCAGCCACCTTAAGGGTACCTTTCCCTACCACTTCCCCAGCAATCTGTTCTATGGGTTCACCACAATCTCAGTGAAGTAAAATTTCCTCACATCCCTTCTGAATGTATGCCCCACTAACCTTCAATAGTGCCCTCTTGTCACCGCATCCTTATTTCTATTATACAGGGCTTTATTATTCACATAGAAACATAGCATTTGTTGGCAGAAATGGTCCGCTTGGCTCAACCAGTCTGCCCAGATGGTCCCTGACTTTTCTGTCTCCGCATACCCTAACTTGTCTCCAGTGACCCTCCCTACTCCCTATCTATTTAGTAATAGTCCCCTTTGTCTATCCCATTCATCTTATATATACACATATATATATATATATATATATATATATATATATATCTCTTAGAAACGTACATGTCTCTATGATGCCCCTCCATTTATTTTTAAATCCTGACATATACGGTCTAACCCAAGTCATGCAGTCCATGAACCAGAATTCACATGGAGTTTCCAACCCCTGAAGAAAGCATTCTTTGATACAGTTTAAGGGAGCCTTCAGCAATATAGATTTTTCTGTGGTTTTGAGTTAGGGAAATGCCTTAATTGCAAGTAACAGAACAGGTCTGAGCTTGGAATTTGTGCCACGTACATCACTTCTTTGTAATATTGTCATACTGTTTGTAAACTTACCCTGTAATTTCCTAGGTCGTACCTGAAAATAGGCATTCCTGTCTGAGAGCCACAGCCGTGGTTCTCTGATGAACCCAACCTGCCAGACTGCCACCCGCAGTCCAGGTCTGAAGCCACCAGCCCCTCACAGAAACGCAGGTATGGACTTTCCCTCAGGGACTGATTACCTCCGGGAAGGGAGCCCTAGCTGCCAATCTTTTTGCTTTCTTTACATGAGGACAGTTGTCTCTGGGTTTAAATCCAGAGTCTTATTACTGTGACCCACTGGCTGCAGTCAGCCCCAGGAGCACTCCGATTGGCTCCATATAGCTCTGCACTGTTAATGTTTGACTATATTGTGCTAGATTATGTTTTCTGTCAAAACTGTCTCGTTTGTATTTTATAGCTGAAGTTTTCTGATTTAATGTAAATGCCTGTATTGTGTTCCTCATAAGACCAGTAGCGATCTCAGCTCAGGCCTTTGAACCCCCCCCCCTCACCTTTTTATGCTAGTATTGTGTTTTAAATAGCCCTGTTATTGCCCACTCAGACTTGGAGGCACCTTGCCTAACATTTTGGTCTGAAACAACCCCCCTGTTTAAGCCAGTCTGCATTTCTTTTTAGCTCCATGAGCAGCCCCACACCCTCTGACTTTCTTATTTAATTCTCCTCTGCCTTCTCCTTCCAGGTAGTCTGAGAGCCACAGCCGTGGTTCTCTGACGAACCCGACCTGCCAGACTGCCACCCGCAGTCCAGGTCTGAAGCCACCAGCCCCTCACAGAAACGCAGGTATGGACTTTCCTCAGGGACTGATTACCTCAGGAAGGAGCCCTAGCTGCCAATTTTTCATCCACCCCGTCCTGATTAGCCACATAAACCCTCACCGCCTTCTAGAGCTCACTCCCATTGGCTATTGCCAGCCACGCCTCATTAGTTATCTAGGCCTTAATTTTTCATTGTTACCCCATCCTCCCACAAGATCCACTCATTTCCTTGGCCCTCTCAAGGAACTGTTGCCAAATCCTGTGTTTATTACTGGTAAAAGGAAATATCTCCACGTTAAGAAGCTATCGCTTGCCTATCCTTCTCTTGCGTTGTATTTACTTTGTTATATTCTATCCAAAATTTCGGTTTGCAACTCGACAAGGCCAGTTTCCTCCTCTATCATCTACACAAGATATCGCCTCCACATTAGACCATGGCATTCTACATCAGGGACGTCTCTCTATGGTCATACCCTCCTCCCACCAGGCCATAACTATAGAACACATGCAATTCCCAAGGATGGTGTCGGCTCTATCAGTTCTCTATGTTTTATCCCTAGCAAATAGCAATCCTGCCCTTAACACAGCCACCGCTAAACCAATGTATGCTAGAAGGAGTAACAAAAGAATATTTAGCAGGCTAAGACGCCACCTTAAAAAACTACTACTGCTTCTCCTACTCTGTTCAGGAAATGTTGAATTAAACCCAGGTCCACCTATTTCTCTGGATGCCCCTGCGGACCTCCCTCAATATAAAGGAATTAGCTTTCTCCATATCAATGTTTGTAGTTTGCTAAAGAAGATTGACTTTATAAAGACCTGGGCTCTACATGCATCTCCTGATTTCTTCATGATAACTGAATCCTGGCTCACATCCTCGACCCCAGACAAATCTATCAACGTGCCGGATATATCATCTACGCTGTGATGGACCGACTAGAGGGAGGGTTGCAATATATGTCAAAAGCAAATTCACAGTCACGGTCTTTGACTGTACCTCAAAAGCTAAGGAATTTGAATGCCTTGCTCTAAAATTATCACTTTCCAGCGAGAAATCACTCCTTATGGTAGCATGCTACCGACCACCGTCTGGTGGCTGGGCACTTCTGCCACACCTTCAAAACCTTCTTGACTCTGCTGATACTGAGTGTATTCTAATGGGGGATTTCAATCTAAATTGGAATGATGACAGCTCTAAGAAATTGAAGGATCTATGCGATTGCTATAACCAGACCTAACAGAAAAAACCCTGAGCGCAGCACCCTCCTGGACCTTATGCTAGTAAACAAACCTCACACTATCTCACATACTGGAGTATTCTTCAACGATATGAGCGACCATTGGGTTACTGCCTGCATCAAACATCCTTCCCAAATAAAAACGGCCTCCAAATTCAAACTGAAAAGATGCCTGAAAAAGTTCTGCCAGTACACTTTCCTGAAAGATCTAAGCAACATCCGTTGGCAGGATTTCTATCTAACCCCCACCTTTAACGAGGCATTTAACATCTTTCACAGCCTCTTACTGGGGCTAATAGACAAACACGCCCCACTAAGACTGATCAAATCAAAAAATAAAACTCCTGGCTGGTTCTCTCCTATCCTGAAGAAAGCACTTCGGGATAGGGACTACTGGTGGAAAAAAGCGAGGAAATCCCACCTGGAAACTGATTGGTTAGCATTCCGTACCACTAGGAATGCTTGTACCAAGCTAATTAGGTCAGAAAAAGCTAGGTACTTCCAAAAAGAACTAGAAAACAATAAAAACAACTCTTCCAAATTTTGGAACATCTTCAAAGAAGTCGAAGGTCAGTCCACTGCAACACCCCTTCCAAACAAAATTGTGTCTGATGGTACCACCTATACGGACAAAGCTGATATACTAGAGGAGCTTAATGATCACTTTGCCACTGCAGGGCTTGCCTTTGACACCTCACCTATCAGCAAACTTGGCCAGCAAGAGACTACACTGTTGGCTTCACTAATAATCACAATCATAACCAACCGCATCCCACCTCCTCCAGCTTCCTCACAATTACATTCAAGCAAGTGGAGGACCTCCTCCTTTCTCTGGATACAAAAAAGAGTGCGGGTGCAGATAATATTGAACCTTACTTCCTAAAACTTGGCCATACCTCTCTGACCGCCCCCCATTACACACTTATTCAACACCGTTCTGATTCAAGGTGAGCTACCTGTCTTGTGGAAGACTGCCCACATCCTACCATTATTTAAGCCTGGGGATCCGAGTGATCTGAACAATTACTGGCCTATTTCTATACTATCTGTCCTCTCTAAATTACTTGAAAAAATTGTCAACATCCAACTTAGAGAACATTTGGATTCACAAAAGTTGCTAAACCCGGCTCAGTCCAGCTTCAGAGCCTAACACAGTACAGTATCGGCTCTTGCCAAAGTAACTACAGACTGGCAAATGGCCTTGGACTCTAAGAAGCATGTATTTGCCCTCTTCCTTGATCTAAGTAAGGCCTTGTAGCTGTGGATCATACCATCATACTTACTGCACTGAGTAACATCGGACTTGATAGTTCTGCCATTAAATGGTTCACCAGCTACCTAACCAAAGGTTACAACAAGTCAAAGCCATAGGAGATCTGTCCCACAAATTCCTTGTTACGAGGGTACCACAAGGCTCCATCCTGGGCCCTATCCTCTTTGCAATATACATCAATAATCTGGACTGCAGCTGGGCACAGTAAATGTGCACTTATTCGCAGATGACACTGTACTCTATACCACAAATTCATCCTTGGATCTGGCCCATGAGTACTTACAGAAAGACTTTGTCACCCTCCAATACAACTTTCTCACTCATAAGCTCCTCCTCAATGCCAAAAAGACTAAAGCAATGACTCTCTCACCAAAGTCTACTTCCAGATGTCCACATATTACACAGATTTGATCACTCTTAGATGAACCCCTTGAAGTAGTTGATACCTTTAAATACCTAGGGTTCTGGCTGGATGACAAGCTCAACTTTCTGTGCCACTTAAATGAAACCTCGAAGAAACTAAGACAGCGATTAGGTTTATTCTATTGCATTAAACACCTACTCACGTTAGAAGCCAGAATGAGACTAGTACAAACTACATTCCTACCTATACTGGACTACGCAGACTTCCTTTACAGTTATTGCCCATCAACTATTCTAAACAAACTGGACACCCTTTACCACCGAGCTTTAAGATTTATCTTAAATCTACCCCGTAGTGCACATCACTGTCGTCTATATCAGGTTTCGGGATGGACCTCACTCTCAACTAGAAGAAAAAGGAATGCTCTCCTCTGGTTTTTTAGAGCATTATCTGATAACCTCCATGTATACATCTCGAACATCTTCAAATGGGCTAAAGGTTCCTATGGTCTGAGACGCTTCTCCTTAATCTGGTTCCAGATTCCTAGAGTGAAAACTACCCTTGGCTCAGGAGCATCAACTTCTCACTTCCATCACTTTGGAACACTATGCAAGACTCATTAATATTATCCTCACTTCCAAGCATTTTCACATTCAAAGCTCTATTAATGGATTATCTGAAGGAATCATGCAACTGTTTCAGACGCCGATGACCCCTAAGCCTCAGGTGCCACTCTCAAATCCTACACCTAAGTATCTCATCCACCCCACATTCCTAACAACAGAAACCTAGGACCTACAAGCCTAGTTCCCTTAATCCAAGATGGTCCTGCCTATTCTCTACCTTTTACCTATTCTGGCCTCCCTTTTGGCTGCCTACTCTTTCACCCCAATTTCTACCCTATTCCTTAATACCTCCTTATTTTTTATCATTTAGGTATGAGCTCTTACTTAGCGGAGACTATATGGGATTGTTGTCTCTTCTCATTTCAGTAAAGCTTATCATTATGTACCTTTGCATGTTAATTATGTTGACCGGTATGTATAGGCCCATATTGACCGGCACCTTCACAATGTTTTTTTTTTTTTTTTTTTTTTGCACCGTTGTCCACCGTAGTTGTAATCTTTTTTTTTTTTTTTTTGGATCCTACCACCAGGTATCCGCCTTGGTCACGGACCCCGAGGTCCTCCTCCTATGCCGACCGTATCCCCCGGTCACCACTGGCTAACCCCCCAGAGGATGGGGCTGCGGGCTGGCACCCCATATTCCAGTCTGCGGTCCTAGTAACTGGTTGGGATCAGCGACACAGAAAAGCCCCAGGAGGGCTTCTTAGAGGTGGAGATCCTATTTTTTAGTTATAGAGTGTAGCCTCAGGAGAGCTGAACGTGCATGACGCCCGTGCACTTACGCTACGCAGACGCCTGCTGGCTTCTCCTCTGTCAGATGCGCCATCGTCATACACCCAACCTCCGCTGGGTGTCACTGCAGTGCTGCATGTAGCCCTCACCCACCCCGAAGGAAGGAGAGCTTTCGCGGGACGCTCAATCTTTCCTTCCCCCTGCCAGCCCCTGGCGGCCCGAGTCCGTTCCCGAACCCGGGTTGCCGGCATGGTGCGAGGTGTGGCGTCCAGCGCCTCAACCCTCAGTGCCACCGGGTCGGCCTGTAATCTTATGAAGTGTACTGTATTGTATTAATGCCCAGGACCACCTTGAAAATGAGCTTGCTCAATGGTGTTTATGCCTGGTTAAATAAAGTGATTGATTGATTGATTGATTCCTTGTCTAGTGTGCTTACCCAGTAAACAAAAGCTAATAAATAAATAATGAATAAAATGGCAAAATGTCATAATTTGGCCATTTTCCAGTACTTACCCTACCCTGACTACTCCAGCCCTTTCCAAATGAGCGAAAGATGAGTGCATTTTCCCTAAGCCAGAGTTTGCATATGTACATATTGGTGTCAGTATTCTTAGGTTATCATGTTAATTCTATGTTTTAATGACGCTAAGCCGAAGCAATTATGTGTGATTTGTCCATGGGTTAGTTAGACCCTCAGTGTTTGGTGCATCAATTCCAGACCTAATAAAGTCTTTATCATGCCACCTGCCAGGTAACTGCCTTCCATTAACAAACAGCATGGTTCCTTGCCTAATCTTATGTAGCTGAGAACAGGGGCCAACTGAGACACTTGATAGCATAACTTCCAATTTGAGAGCCCTAGATCCTTTTTCTCTCCTCAGAAGTAAAATGTTCCACTTTAATCTAGGCCTGCCCAGGGCATGGTCAAACTGGCAAGCAAAGTGGAAGTGTCGGTACTTTGCTGCCTCCATAGTCTATCTCAAATCATAACCACCCTACATGGCATGTCAGCAAAACTGCAAAAATCCATACGATACAATATCTATTGTTGTTAAATCTGCCTGTAAACAGACACAGCTATCATTTAAAATGAGCAAACACATGGGTGGAGGAGATGGGCCTTGAGATGTTATGAGCTGGCCTAGGGCCAGAGTGATGGCACAGCAGTTACAGCCACTGTAGAGACAGCGTAGCAGACCCAGAGCATACATCAAAGCAATAGCTAGCACTACAATATGAATCAAAAATGTATATGAAGTTAGGTTTCGAAAATTTAGCACCACAATTCATGCATATATAAAGCAAAGTTAACTCATAGACTGAGATGGTGGACAGTCATGCAAAGAGGTTGGAGGAGCTCGACTTGACCACAATCCCAAGAAGAAAGATTGATTGCAGCATGGAATGGGCACCATGCTGTCCACAACCTTACTGAGGAACTTGTAGACATGGTCGATGACCATGAAAATCATAAGCGGCGTAACAATGTCCAGCTGGTGGGTCTGCTGGAAAAGATGGATCTACTTACCTTTTTGACTAAATGTATTCAAACAGCCCTGGCCCTCAACCTGACTCAGCCACTAGAGATCTAGTGTACACTCTGCTCTCCAGGCACAAGACTGGGAGGGCTTTGCCTGTGGTTCAATGTGGAGAATAGCTCCTCCCATAACCTCTAGATAAGCCCTCCACCTAACGCACCTCCCTTGCTTAGGGAGTGTTCTTCTTTGAGCTCCCTGCGTGGTTTGTGTGCTGTGCCACCTCATGCTGCTGCTCTGGTTTTTGCTTCCCTTCTTGTGCTATCCCATTTCTTTTTCATCTCCTCTCTCGTCTCTGTTCCTGTGTTGCTCCTACCTTCGTGTTTCTTTCCTCAGCCCACAGCTGCCTGGCCACCTCTCTTCTCCATTTCTTTTTCCTCCTTCCTGGGTGTCCTGGGGTTCCCGTTGTGGTGTTAGTTTTTTGGGGCTTCCCCCTTCCCCATGGTGCTTCTGAGCCTCACCACTCAGTCTGACTCCCAGCTCTTGGTGCTCATGAGCGTCCCCACTTCGCCCTCCAGTCAGTCCTCTCTCTTTCCCTGAGCACTCCTGCTCCTGTCCTCCCTGCTCGCTTCAGTCCCTCCCCATTGCCTCCCATTGACCTGGTAACTCCCATTTTCACAGAGTCTGCGAATGATTTCAAAAGCCTAACTGAGTTTGATGGTACACCTTATTCAGTTTTTTTCTACCTCATGCTCCACTGCTTTCAAATGCTGTAGCAGGTTGTATGACTTTTGCCATTACCATCATACTTGTACCTTACCTAACTGAGTCTGTCTGTTGTTTTATCCTGTCATACTGGTATCCTAGTATCCTTATCCTTCAGCAAAAATGTATGCCATGCTCTATTTATTTGCAGTGTGAACATGATTGCATCAGATTCTCTGACTGCAGAAATGACTCGGTTACCGCCAACCCGCTAGTGTCTCATTTTGTAAGTTCTCTGTACTTTGCACTTGTAACCATCTCCTTGCTCCACAACCATTGAACTGAATTTTGCATACAGCTCTAACTCCCATATCTGACTCATGCCAGTTACGGTTTTACAACATTGTTCCTATTTCCCCGCTGGGTGCAATGATTTTGTGGCTTTACCAGGCCCTCAATTTCCACTCCTCCCCTCCTGCTCTCATACACAGGCGAAAGGATTTTGCCAGCAGCTTTGCCAAGTGCTCTCCCCAGTAGGCACCTATAACTCCTATGGTAGAACTGCAGCATCCTTTGTTTCTCCCTAAGTTTATGCTACCTGCTGCTGGCAAATGCCTTAATGGGGCTCTGGCATCTGCAGCTCTCAGTCTCATTTATCTCCTATTACACGGACCTACTGCACCCATTCGCAGACCTTTATTCCTTTTACATATTCTCATATTTCTCCTCGTATGCCCCTGGACTTGTGTACCTTCTCCATGTAATATACATTCCCTGACTCTCACCTCAGTTACTGGGTTGGGGGAGTTGCTCACCCACCTACTACATAAAAAGGAGGGCAAGTCGGGAAGGGTGTTTCAGGCCTATTTTGTACCTTATTCAAGGATGCCTCCCATTTCCCTTTGCCTCACTCCTGTCACTGACTTTGGTCCTCTAGGTTAGCGCTCTCCCCCTTGGATGAAAGGATCCATATATCCAAGTCCTTCAGCTACATTCCTTACTCCCTTTGCTCTTACTTCCTCCATTCCATGCCCAGCCCCCCTTTAATGCCTTGGTTAGGCATGGTTCCTTCCTCCACCTATGCCTTAAAGCACGTACCCTATATGCTATCCCTACTTGGTGTTACTAGTCATACCATCCTTCCTGCATCTCACTGCCAACTATTGCTTCATCATCCTATCCCTGTTTACCCATTCTGAGTCTATTCTCTCCATACAGCAGCATTTGTTCTCCAGCCAGCTCATACCAGCAGTATTCTGGACTCCGTCCCTAACTCGCACCTTTTGAGGTGCTGAGCGAAGGTAGGCTTCCCTGTCTACCAGGGATGGGATTCCGTTACATTCACTATCTCTGTATCCTTACCAATTTGACATTCTCTGTCCCTAACTCTGCTGCACAGCATCGAGTGAAGGTTAGCTCACGCCAACTACCAGGGATGGGAGCCATGTCTACAATCTTCTGAGTTTTACCACACCTTCTGTACCTCGTACCAGTTGTTGCTTCCCTTCGGGAATGGAACTTCTTCGCCCTGGTACTCTCATCAATCTACCCATGCCCAGCTGCCTCACGTCACCTTCATCCTGCTTCAGTCGTACCCTACAGATGTCTGAGTCTACTTTCTGCTGCTTCATATTACGCATTCTCAGCCTGCTACCCAGATGCTTCTTCCCTTCAGGAACTTGACTTTGCCTAACTCACCTTCTCCATCATATCTAGTCTGCAGCTGCACCTGCCTTCCACCTTCGACTGCCTGTCGACACCGCCTATACATCATCTTAATGACATCGAGGAGTGGTAGACTGTTTCTGGAGCCTCTGGATCTTCATATCCTCAGTCCCTTGCTCGGTTGCTGCTTCTCATCTGAAAGGACCTCAGTTGACTGTTGCTTCCATCCTCCTGCCTCCATAGACTGGCATCGAAAAATAGTTCTCTTTCCTCGTTTACCAAGCCTGGAAGCTCATTCTTCAATCAATTGATTAGACTTTACTTGCTGTCCACTGGACTATCTCTTGCTGCTCCCTATTTGGACTTGAGCATATCCTAACTGGGCCTTCCCCTCTACTATCATCAGAGGCGTCATGTCCATTACCTCACCTACTTCAGTTTGGAGCCTACGTATGCACCTACAGGTCCCTTCTTATGCAATTCCATATCCTATCTAATTATCAATTCCCTCCAGTCTCAGGACCCATTTACTCCAACCGATTTCCAGTCTTCCTTGCCACTCACCATCCCACTCACATTCATGGACTATCATACCTCACCCCTTGGCCTACTTTCCCTTTTGATTTGGATCTTGCAGGCTGGACTGATACCTCTCTTGATCCAGTTTGACTTTCTCTAGGACTTCCTTGCTGCAGGTCACCTGTCCAGTCAATGTCTGAGTTGGATTATCCTTAGGATATGGGAATTTTATCCACTTCGCTTGGCTCCTCTGCCCTCCATGGATCATCGTCTAGTGACTACTTAGGCCTTTCTGTATGCTGCTGCCATTTGCTGAGGAACTAACCCAGTCCTGTTTCTTCTTGCACTGTATGTCATCCGGCTTTGCCTAGCCCATCGCCTTCCCCGGATCATTCCTTCATTCCTCAGGATTCAATCCAGACTTCCTTCCCATTTGACTGGCTGCCTCCCAACTCTGCCTTGTAGGCTCGGGGCTTTGTACGGTTTGCTGTGGCTCTTTGGGCCTAGTACCCTATGTCTGACCAGTATTCCTACCCAGTCAACTGCTCTCCCATATTCCTACTCTGGCCATTCTAACAGTACCCTTCCATTACTCAATGGATCACTCTTTCATTACTCAGGAGAAATACTACTGCCAGCAAATATCCATTAGCTAATATACCTCATAGACTCTTACGTCATGGAGTTTTATATACTGTCCAATCAGCTCCTCATGAGCGTTCATGGAATCCCTTTTGCCTGGACTATAGGAAGGTATTCTTTGTCACTACTGGATATACCCTCCAACTCCTGTCCATTCAATCACCGTG
Organism: Neoceratodus forsteri; assembly: GCA_016271365.2. NCBI lineage: Eukaryota > Metazoa > Chordata > Ceratodontiformes > Ceratodontidae > Neoceratodus > Neoceratodus forsteri. Next base: position 1,414,122,418 of record CM057456.1, on the reverse strand, counting down.
ACTTCCCTGTGTACCTTGTCTCACTCATCCTCCTACACAGAAAGGATTTAAATCCTTCTGCTATGCTCTGACTTCATAATTAGTATCACTTCTATGGATACCGGGAATCGCTAGATAACCCATTCAATTAGGGATGTCATCTATTTTACCTTCTGTAGCCTCTCCTACCAACATCAACTCTGTTAGCTAAGTTACTCGAGTCCTACTTTTCAACAGTGATTGCTTGATTTAAGAATTTCACAGATGCCTCCCAGAACATTCATCATGGGATATCCAACGCCTAGCTGACTATTAACTCCATGCCATCCAAACCATAGTTTTCGCTCCTGGACATCACCATTTCATATGCAGTCATCCGCACCTTTTCATCTAATACCGTCAGCTAAGCTAACCGCTCTTCCAGTGGACCCTTCAGCCTCTCCTTCTCGAATTACCTTCATTGATCTCTACAGTTAAGACTATCACCATGAACTGGCTCTCACGAATCCTATCCAGAAATCTGTAACAGTCAAGGCAAATTCACTGACTCAGTCTTGCTTCCAAACTTGTTTTAATCAGCTATAAGACTCTTCCTTATCTCTGCCTCCAAGCTTATCTCAAATATTTCGGCATCAGATTACCTGTAAACTTAACCAACCACATGCCACCATAGTGCATCTCCCTGACAAATCATACCACAGAAATGCCCGCACTTACTTCAGGCAGAGTACTTAGATATAAAGTTATGAGCATCACGACCAAAGAAGCCATCCATCCCGTATACTGGACTTCAAATCATTCCCCATATATATTAAGTTATTATCTGGATGGCTTCTGCAGATCTCCTCCTATTTGTTTACTAATCACTAATGGCATTATTCCCATCAGTCACTCTAAACTCTCCTCTACTCATTTCTACCCCGTGATGCTTACTTAGCAACTTATCACTCACTAATAAATCCCTTGCCTCCAGACTACTTTGAACATCAAACATTACACGAATTGGATCATTCACCCATGACTTTTTAAAAATCATCACAAGTCCCACAGTTTCCTGTCAGGTTGTGTATCAATCAAATAATGCTCTCCTGGCTCATTACACCCCTACAATCCTTTTGGACACACATCTTTCATCATCTTGGAAATATGGACTACATTAGCCCCTCTTCAAATGGATCTTCTCTAAACCTAGGATTCTACCACCCCTACAGAAAAAAACACCCTCCATCCTTGGGATCATCATTGAATCTACATTGTCCATGAATTGAGAATGAATCATCATCTCCAGGGCACTCAAAGACTCTCTTCTACTCATAGAAGCTTTCTTAGTGACTTCTTGCTCACTACTGAATTCCTTGTCTCTGGACCACACCTTGACAGTCAAACCTTACTCAAGTTGGATTATTCACCAATGACTTCTCATACTATAGCATTCCACCATTCTCTGTCTAGTAACTTATTGATCAAGTCATGTTCCCTCTGCCTATTACACCCTTGCAATCCCTTGGGACAAACTTTATTCACCGTTCTTCACCTGAATCTACTTCACACTTCGAATTCTATCTCTCCTTCAGAAAAAACCTACTCTCCAGTATCAGGATCATCACTCAATCTGCATCCTCCATGGATCAAGGATGGATCATCATCTCTCCAAGAAGCTCACCACCCTCAGATTAGCTATGGTTACTACAACCTAGGTCCTTCTCCTTTTAGCATGCCCAGAGGACAGGCAGACATCCGGCCAAGGGTCCTCAGAGGTTTTCTTCACATGAGGGGGCTTCCTCTCCTCAGTGCCAGGGGGTCATACTCTCCGTGAGTTGGAAGGGGTATCTTTTTGAGCCTTCTATTCCCTACAACTTCCTACCTACGTACCTACTACTCAAGGGTGGAAACAGAGTTAAGCCACAAAAAGCACTACAAGTTACACAAGCACTATATACTCCATTGCTATTCCACAAACATTGAATGGGAGGGCTTTGCCCATGGTTCAATGTGGCGGGGGAGCACTATGTTATCTGCTGCTGTTTAAAATAAAGCTGAAATCTGTGAATGTCATCCAGTGGCATAGCATATGTCTTTATTTTAGTGTCCAGACTGTGAAGCCGAGCTGTCTGTGAGTACTCAGTCACCCACCAGTTGGCAAGGTGGACCTAACATCTGTTAAGATCCTATTCTAAAATGCAGTTGCCAGAGTTGTCTCCCTTTTAAAACAGGGTGCACTGCCTTATTGGTTTACCTTAAATAAGGTGCAGTCCCCAGCCAATGTACTAGTGATTGGTAGGTAGCCAGCTAGTGGAGACAGAAATAAATCTCGCAAGTGTAAACAAATCCAGGATTAGCAGCTCGACTCATGCACTTTCACAAACTTTAAATTGCATTTCTCATAGGGGTGCTACCATTTATGGCATACGTAACTTAAAACAAGTGCCCCAGTATACACCCCCCCAAAAAAAACTGGCAAATCATTAAATTATGCTTTCTCCCTCAAATTGCTACTCATTTATTCCATCCTAAAGGGGAGTGGGGGGGTCTCTTAGTTTTTCATATCAGAGCTCTGGTGTGAAAGCAAGCTAAGACACAAGTCGACAATGTGGGTCTCCCATTGACTGAGTCCCCATTCTAAAGTGCAACTGCCAGAGTTGGCTTCCTTTAAAATATGGTGCATTGTGTTACTAGCTCACGCTAAATAAGATGCAGTCCCCAGTCAATGTAATAGTGATTGGTGGGGAGCCAGCCAATGGAGACAGCCATAAATCTCCCAAACATAATCAAATCCAGAATTAGCAGCTCGACCTATGCATTTTCACAAACTTAAAATTACTTTTCTCACTGAGGTGCTACCAGTTATGGCATATAAGTTCATGATTTGCCAATCATCTGAGGCAGGAAGTATAATATAGAAGCCAAAGGGTGGAAGTCAGGGGAGAATTCTCAGAAGCAAGGACTGGGACCAGTGGGATCCCACAGGGCTTGGTGCTCAGTCTAGTGGTGTTTAATATCTTCATAAGTGACATCACAGATGGGATCAAGGGTAAAATCTGCCTGTTTGTGGATGACACCAAGCTCTGTGGAAGAATGGACACAGAGAAAGGAAGACAGGAACTCAGGGAGGACCTGGCTAGGCTAGAAAAGTGGTCTAGCATTTGGTAGCTGGGGTTCAATGCTAAAAAGTGAAAGTTATGCACTTGGGGATGAAGAATCCAAAAACCAGATACTGGTGGGGCAGAGCATAGTAGGCAAGTCAGAGGAAGAAAAGGACCTGGTAGTAATAATCACAAGTGACCTGAAGCACTCTTCACACTGCAAAAGAGCAGCAGTCAAAGCAAATTGGATGCTGGATTGCATAGCCAGGGGAATTACCACCAGGAAGGCGGAGGTCATTCTGCCGCTGTACAGGTCACCGGTAAGACCACACCTGGAGTACAGTGTGTAGTTTGGTGCCCGTATCTTAAGAAGGATATCAACTTTCTGAAGACAGTCCAAAGAAGGGCAACCAAGATGATCCAGGGTCAGCAGGGCAACACCTATTAGAAGAGGCTCGGGGAGCTCAACATGTGCCCCTCCTGAGGAAAGACAGGAGAAGGGAGACATGACTGAGATCTTCAAGTACCTTAAGGGTATTAGCAGGGTGAGCACTGAGGGTTTCTTCAGCCTCAGTGGGAACAAGACCACTTGGGGTACAGCCTAAAGCTGGTGGGGAGAGGTTTACAAGGGAGATGATGAGGCACTTTTTCACTGAGAGGGTGGTGACCAAGTGGAATGACCTGCCAGAAGAGGTGGTATCCCTAAAAATGGTGGACAGCTTCAAGAGGGGTTGGGACAGGGAGAAGGGAAAAGCTGTGTGCAGCAGGGGGGTGAGTGGGGGTAGGGGGAAGTTGTGACAGGTCAAAAGAGAAATGGGGGGAAGTTCCCTTTGTAAATACACAGGGAGCTGCACAATCGAGCAAACTAGCCTGCTGGATTTGCTCTCATCATTGATGTAAGCAATAATACCTGACAGGGTGGGCTTTATTGGGAAATACCGGACCGCCCAGGGGCGTAATGAGGCCCGACGCCACAGGCGGAGGGCCTTATAGCCTCTGGAAGGTCCGGTATTTCCCAATAAAGCCCACCCTGGAGGGTATTATTGCGCTTAGAAAATGGGCACAGTAAAAAGAAATTATTGCGATTTTTTTTTTTTATAAAAAAATGAATTTACATTAAGTTTTGTAATTAAATAGTTCCTCCGCCTGTATTGGAATAGAAGACTTTTGGTCTAACTGAGATGCTGTAGTTCAGAAAATGAAAAGAAAATGCTGGTTGAATGCTGTTGGATCCCCAGAGCATTTTCTGTATCTTCAGTCTGACCACCCCCACCCCTGCATGGTCCTTATAGAGCAGCTCTAAATATTGGAGCCGAGATGTAGCAGTTCAGGAAGCAAGCCACAGTGTGGGAGATCAAGTGTTATAGGGGTACAGTATTTCTTTCAATTAAAATTAACAAATGGGCATTTCAGTCTGTGGAGATTTATTTTTTTCTCATTTTGAATGTAAACAGTTGAGATCTGTATTCTTTATGGTCCAGAAAAGCTTTGTTGCTTTGCGGAGAGCGAGCGGTATCTCCCGCTGCAGTATATGAAAGAAATGGTATTTTCTTAATTTTGTTTACCACAGATGGACAGCTATGGGCGGTAAAGAAAACTAAGAAAGCACCACTGCTCTGCTGTAGTAGCAGTGTCGGGATACTACTCTTGTAACTGATGAGGGTTTCTTTGAAACCGGAATGGGTTTCTATAACATTTGGCGCCATTTTCGTTTTCTTCAATTTTTTTATACGGTTGCCTTGGGTGGAAGTAAGAGAGCGGCCCAGCCGCTATTTTGTCGGGTATCTGGGAAGAGAATAGAAATGGTGGCTGGCGAGTGTTAACATTCTGGGTGCCCAAGAATTCAGTCGGTGGTAGGGCACCCCAAATTGGCTCTTATTTTAGTGCGGGCTCTATTGAAAAATACCCGCCCGCTTAGGTCAGCTTTTTGACCAATCAGCGTGCTGGGATTATCTCGCCCATTTTCTAAGAACCAGTTGACAACAGCCTACCAGAAGGGCTGATGTTCCAAAGAGAAGTGATGCCACTGCCTGCTACTCCTTGGTTGAGATGAGTCACTGTAAGGATGGAGAATGAGACTGAGAAGCCCATCATCTTGTAGAACAGTCAATACTGGAGAATATCTTTTGTGATGATACTGTGACTGGAGTGGACCCTGAAGTTGCCACTGCCACAGAAATCAACCCTGGGCTATTCAAGTGTGGAGACTCGCCCAATACCCGATCACTACCAGTGAAGCCTAAGTAACAAGCTAGCCAAGAGCAGGAAAGTGTTCTTCTTGAATGAGAGGGACGTGGGATGCATCAGAGGAGAAGAGCACCACGTCGTCTTTGGGATGACTGAACCTGTCTTGAGAGATCCCAATGATTGACCACTGCTGACACAGAGAATGTCAGGTGCCACTTACAAAAGCTACCGGTGGCAGAGATCAGAGTTCTGAAGTCCATATGCTTTGCCCATTGGGTTAGCCAGGAAGAAGACAGGTGCAATTGGTATGTGCATAGACTACCACATACTCAACACGTAAAACAACAAACCCCAGCAGTGAGTCTGTGGAGCGCATCCTCCCTCAGTGCAGCTGAATGTTTTCACACCTCACTTAGCGCTTTCTCAAGGCTGACCATGTGCAAGGTGGTTAGTCATTAAAAAGGCCATAGTTAAAGGGACAGTATGATATTTGTTTCACAGTTATACATGTATAAATATAAATCACAAGAAATGCCACAATGCACAATAGATTCTGCTACTGCAAAGCAGCAGACCCTGAGGCTTTTTCCCCCTGTTGAAACTGCCTCCTGGGATCCTCTGAACTCCAGTTCGTTGCAGGGCCCAGAAATCTACAGAAACAGCCAAAAGCCGTATACCTCCTCAGGTGTGTCGTGCCCTCCTGGGGCTCGGACCTCGCCACCAGAGGAACAGCTACAAGTCTGTCCTGGGAAGAAACCCATGATTCTGCTACTGCAAATCAGCAGACCCCAAGGCTTTGTTCCCCTGTTGAAACTGCTGCCTGGGATCCTCCGAACTCTGGTTCATTGCAGGACCCAGAAATCTACAGAAACAGCCAAAAGCCGTATACCTCCTCAGGTGTGCAGTGCCCACCTGGGTCTCGGACCTCGCCGCCAGAGGAAAAGCTACAAGCCTGTCCTGGGAAGCAACCCACGATTCTGCTACTGCAAATTAGCAGACCCTGAGGCTTTTTTCCCCTGTTGAAAATGCTGCTTGGGATCCTCCGAACTCCGTTTCATTGAAGGGCCCAGAAATCTACAGAAACAGCCAAAAGCCGTACCCCTCAGGTACGTTGGTATTTGGTGCCTTTGGACATTCTGAATTTTCAGCGCCAACACTCTGATTGGAGGATCTCAGCGTCACTGACTTCTGTCCTGCTGGTCTCCATTTTACCTTGCTTCATTAGAGAAACTTATCAACGTTGCTCACCTTGGGGCTATAATTTTTTGTAAAGCAAGAAATTCCTCTTTTTTTTTTTTTTTTTTTTTTTTTTAAGTGTCTACTTTCCCATTTGCAAATTATACCACAAAGCCACTACAGGGCTACAACAGCTGTCTCTTCTGTTAATGAGGATGCACTTTATATTTACTCCTTCCTCTTCTGCTCCAGTGGACCTGGGATACCTCTCTTTCTGAGGACCATCCCCCGGGTGTTTCTGCCTGTTTCTCAGGCCAAACCATGCTCATCCACGAAGGCGGCACGACTTAAACACCTGCCCCTGCTCCTATTCCACGCTGGTGGAGCAGGGCCAGAAACAGAAACAAAAGCTGCAGACCAAGCTTGCCACACAGGATTGCAGCCTTGAACCACTTCACTGGTTCAGCTGCAAAGCATTGCTCCACAGGTACGTTCAGCGCCAAAACCGCCTCACAGCCAACAAAGGATTTTGAACTTATAACACCTGATTGCTGATTGGTCTAGGCTTCCAGTGACTCTCTTGGGTGGCACTTGTCTTTCAGCTCTCTGCCTAAATTTCTATATCCATATCATAATTTCTCTTTGGCTACCTTTGCTCCTCTGCCTAGCCCTCTGTGTGATAATTACACTCACTTGTGTAAACACGGCTCTTCGTTACATGTTTGAGATGCTCTTATTACTTCTACTCCTACTATGCCTTAACTGGATTGTTATAACTTTCCCAGGATCCTGTCCCCTGAGTTCTTCGAACACTGTACATGCTGATTTCAGTTTTTCTAACCTAATTACTTCATCTCAACCTATGCTTGCTTTTAAGCACCTTCTATTCTCTAAGGGCTGTACCTTTTATGCGGTGACCACACTTAGAAAACACCTGCTGAATCAAGCAGTTCCTTTACTGTTTTACTATCGAAAATTATGGTTCCTCGCCATCTTAGCTATCCTTCTTGCAGGGGATGTTGAAATGAACTCGGGTCCACGTGCTCTCTTCTCCCTGTGTGACATCTTTGCTATTTCTAGCAAAGGGCTTTTCATTGCCCATATGAACATCAGAAGTCTCCTGAAATTTCAGTGATCTTGAGGCTTGGGTGGGTGTCTACAAGCCTGATGTACTCTGTTTGTCTGAAACATGGCTAAAGTCAACTATTCCTGACTCTGTACGCCCCCTGACTAACTACTCCCTTATCCGTAGGGATAGGCTCTCCTTAAAGCATGGCAGAGGGATTGCCATGTTCTATAAAGATCATCTAAACATCATGGACACCCTGTCCTCAACATCCTCTGCCAGTGAGTCCCTTCACGCTACTCTCACCCTGGGAGCAAAGAAACTCACCATTGTCTACGCCTGCAATCCCCCAAATGGGGGCTGTAGGTCTGCAGGACTTATTTGATCATACCTCTTTGCACCCCAAACATAATGAGATCATTATATTGGGTGACCTTAACCAAAATTGGCTAGGGATTGCCCATAGCATGCTGCTCTCTCTGGTACAAAATTATAACCTCCACCAGCTGTTAACGGAGACTACCAGAGTTACTCCTTCATTAAAATCCTCTTCCCTTATTGACTGGGTACTGGTAAACCATCTGGATCATGTACACCAAGCAGGCATCTTGGCAAATTCGCTTACTGATCATTCCCCTGTCTTCTGCATCTGGAGTACTGAGGCTGCTCCATCCCCTCCACTATGCTATGTCACCTTTACAAATTTCGCGAACCTGGATATTGAGGCTTTTTGTCATGATGTTTTGAGGATAAATTGGTCTGTTATTTACCTTTCCCATAATGCTGAGTCTGCACTAAGAATCTTCCTTAATGAATTCCTGGCCATCCAGAACAAGCATGCCCCCAAGGTGACATGGAGGGTGAGGGGTAAACAAACAAGATGGCTTCACAAAGACTTGCTGAACAATCTACTCTCTAGAGCAAATGCTGGAAAAAGTACAAAGCCTTGGGGCTACAATCTGACTATGCTACCTACAGAACTCTACGTAACTTCTGTAAAAAACAGGTCAGAACAGCTAAGAGTGCCTATTGTAAAGAATTGCTGCTAGGCTCTCCTGGGGACCCTAGGAAATTCTGGGTCCATGTCAAGACCTTTCTCAGTGCATCCCAGTCAACTAGCACCAGTGACATGGTAGTAAATGGAGTACATTGCAATGACTCCAACACCATTGCTAATTCCTTCAATCAAATGTTCTCAGACCTGTCTCAGTATACCTCTGCCTTCCCTTCTCCTCAGGCAGCCTCTCTGTTTGCAATATCAGCACAGTCCACTACCCCCAGCTATCCTTCCCAACAAATGTCTAAAATGCCCCCGTTCTCCTTCAAGGCAATCTCAAGGACTGAGATCTTAAAACTATTATGGACTGTCTCTGACAACACTAGCTCTGGATCAGATACACTTGAGCCTCGTCTCCTGAAACTAGCAGCACCATACATAGCCTTCCCTCTGGCTAGAATTTTCACCTTGTCTCTCTCCAATAACCAAGTTCCTGACCTCTGGAAGATTGCTCATGTAACGCTGGTCCTTAAAAAAGGTGATTCAAAGGAGATTACTAACTACAGGCCTACAGCCATCCTATCGGTCCTAAGTAAACTTCTGGAAAAACTTGTTGCAAATCAAACCATTGACTACCTCACAAAGTACAGCCTTCTCTCTGACACGCAACATGGCTTCTGTAAAGGTCACAATACCTCTACAGCACTTCTCAAATTCACTACCGATGTGCTTACCATAATGGACGCTGGCCAGCTGACAGGGGCAGTTTTTATACACCTTACAAAGGCCTTTGATCTTGTTGATCACCCCCTGCTCCTCTCCACTCTTTGCAATCTGAGCTTTTCACCCCCAGCAGTCACCTGGTATGGAAGCTATCTATCAAACAGAACTCAAATTGTGAAATTCAACTCCTCTTCATCTGAGGGTGCTACCATCAATATTGGGGTTCCCCAGGGCTCTATTCTGGGATCTCTTCTTTTCTCACTTTTTATCAATAACATAGATGAGGTTTTTCTTTCATGCTCATCTATTCTCTATGTAGATGATCTTGTACTCTATTCAAGCTCTGATAAGGTAACCAGCATAAATGCATCCCTTTCTTCAGATTTCACAAATGTCCAAAATTGGCTTTCTGCACATAAGCTTGTACTTAACGCTAAGAAAACCCAAGCAATGTTACTTGGATCTGCTACTAAAATTAGGACATGTCAAACTCCCCTATTGGTGCAAGAACACAGTGGCACACAAATAGAATGTGTTACATCTTTTAAGTACCTGGGAATTCTTCTGGACCAATCCCTGGACTTCAGCCTGCATATACAGTCTGCCTGCAAGGCAGTGAATGCTAAACGGGGGGTTGCTTACAAGTCCAGTTTTTTTGCTGACTCCCTCTGCTAAACTTGCTATTGTTAGAGGTATAATACTCCCTGCCCTCCCCTATGGCATGCTGAACTTTGTTGCCACACACAAAACCATCCTTCATAAGTGGGATGTCACTTATAATATCTGTCGATACATCTCTTTGTCACCACGGCTTAAGCACCACTGCCAACTGTACAGGGACCTGGGCTGGTTATCCCCCTCAGCTTGCTGTCAATACTCTCTTGGCTCCCTGATTAACTCTATACTCAGAAACCAGACCCCTTCAGCGCTCGCAACATTGCTGGTACCTCAAACCTCCTCCTATAGACTGCGATCGGTAGATAAATCCCTGCTGAATGTATCTAGATGTAAAACATCAAAAGGCTCTGTTGCCTTTAATCACTCTGCTCCTAAGCTTTGGAACCGTCTCCCCCAAGCACTTTGAATATCTGGATCCCATGACAGCTTCAAAAAGGAGTTGTGGTTACATCTATCCCTTGCTGATCTCCGCACTTGTTTTAATCCTCCCTAATCCACTCACCTGCCAGATACTGCCTGGCCTAACTTTAACCTCCCTACCTCATAGCGCTTCTTACCCTTACAATCTCCTTGAGAGCTAATCTACCCCAACTCCCCCCCCCCCCAACACCTGAGTCTTGTTTCAGAGGCTGTGATAATGCATCCTACCCAGTCAGGAATTTGCCCTTGCCTTGTTTCGCTGCCTATTTGAATCTTCATTGTTGCGACTAATTTGAACAATATTTCTTTGCTGCTATGTTGTGGTATCTCTTCCCAGACTGTGTAGGTTTTCTATGCCTAGAAATTCTATGTGAATTTCATTGATTGTTATTATTCTGGCTGCATGTATTCATTATTACTAACTGTTTTGACCTGTGCTATCGTAATTTCATTGTACTCATGCTATGTACTTGTCTTTGATTGTTGTACTCTCCTGGGTCATGCCTGAAAATAGTCATTTCATGGTTAGTGCACCTACCCAGTTAACAAAAACTAAATAAATAAATAAATCCTGGCAATAAAGACATATTTCATCACACATACCAAACATTAGAAATAGTTACTGATTAAGCCCACAGACGGGACAATGGAGGGGGGTGAAGAAGAGGAGAGGGGAGAGAGAGATAGGATTAATGGAGAAAAAGGGATACAGGAAATAGCTTACATGATTCAAATCAGAACATTCAAGTGAAACTAAAATAACATTCAAAAAGCACTAAAAAAGCACACCCAAAAGTGTATACATAGTGCAGAAATGGTTATATGAGTGTATATTATGATCTAATTACACACCCAAAACTACCAAATAAAAAATAATTCCACAAGCCAATTTCTAAATATGAATAATATTATTTATATAAAGAAGGCCAATTAGCAATGATCATTCAGACCTGGTGGGTAAAAAGATTTAATTTTGTATTGGCAGAAGGCCTCCCTTTGTTACAATCTTCTGTCCAAGTCACCTTCCCTCACTATTTCATAAACACTCTCTATTGCCTGAAACATGAAATGGTGCTCCCTAATTTTAATTTGACAATGTTGTGCTAGGGCACTCACTCCATCAAGTTTTTGAATGCTCGTAACATTTTCCCCAATACATTCCCTCAGTTTCCTTTTAGTTTTTCTGATACAGAATGAGGGGCATGTATTACACTGAGCCAGATAAACTACATCATTTGTACTGCATGTAACACAATCCAGAATTGTGTATCTTTGATTATATATTGAATGCTTAAATTCCTTTTCCACTAACACAAACTGGCAAAATGAACAGTTTCCATATTTATGGTTCCCTGCTGGCAGATGTTGGGTATTTTTTATGGTTCTCACTTCTATCCCAGTACGTGCTGCTAACCATAGAAACATAGACTTTGATGGCAGATAAGGACCACTTGGCCCACCCAGTCTGCCCATTTCCCTACCTACTGGATAAGCTGCAGATTCTAGTTGACCAACAGCCTACTTCCTGCAACCTCCCACTATAATTGCCTTGTGTCTGTCCCATGCATGTTTGAATTCCCCCACTGTTTTAGACCCATCGACCTCCACAGGAGGGCTGTTCCATGTATCCACCACTCTCTCTGTGAAAAAAAATTTCCTCACATTACACCTGCGCCGTCCCCCCTCTATCTTTAAATTGTGCCCCCTTGTTCTTACACATTTCTTTTTCTGAAAGATGCTATCCTCCTGGACTTTGTTGATTCCCTTGAGGTACTTGAATATTTCTATCATGTCCCCCCGTCCCTCCTTTCATCAAGAGTATACATATTAAGTTCTCTCAGTCTCTCTTCATATGGTTTCTGCTGCAGACCCTGCACCATTTTAGTTGCCGTCCTCTGGACTGCTTCCATCCTGTCCATGTCCTTGCGTAGATGAGGTCTCCAAAACTGCACTGTACTCCAGATGGGGTCTCACCAACTGTCTGTATAGAGGATAACCACTTCCCTTTTTCTACTTGTGATGCCCCTTCCTATGCATCCCAGTATCCCCTGGCTCTCCTTACGACTTTTCACATTGCTTACCCATCTTTAGGTCATCTGATATGACTACCCCCAGGTCCCTTTCCATTTTTGTTGTTGTTAGTACCTCCCCTGCTATTGTGTACTCTTCTCCTGGGTTTTTGTTTCCCATGTGCATTACTTTGCACTTCTTTGCATTGAATTTAAGTTGCCATATGTCTGACCATTCCTCCAACCTTGCCAAGTCCCTTCTCATCTTTTCTTCCCCTCTTGTGTATCAACTCTGTTACAGATCTTTGTGTCATCTGCAAAGAGGCATACCTTTCCCTCCAGACCCTCTGCAACGTCACCTATAAAGATGTTAAAGAGGACTGGACCCAGTACTGAGCCTTGAGGTACTCCACTAATAACACCCCTTTCTTCAGAATGTGTTCCGTTCACTGTTACCTTCCGTGTCCTGTTGTGCAGCCAGTTTGCTGCCCAGGCTACCACCCTGGGACCCACTCCCAGGCTGGCTAACTTGATTATTAATCTTTTGTGCGGGACTGTGTCAAATGCCTTGCTAAAGTCTAGGTAGGCCATATCCACAGCCCTCCTGGTCTATTACTTTGGTCACCCAGTCAAAGAAATCAATTAGATTCATCTGACATGACCTTCCTGCTGTAAATCCATGCTGCTTTGGGTCCTGTGCCCGCTGCCCTCTAGGTACTCAACAATTCTTTCTTTCAAGTGATTCCATCATTTTCCCTACCACTGAGGTCAAACTTACAGGTCTGTAGTTTCCTGCTTCTGCCTTTCTCCCACTTTTGTGAAGGGGAATCACATCTGCCCTCCTCCAGTCCTCAGGTACCGCCCCATCCTGCCATGATTTGTTAAAAAGCGTGGTCAGTGGTGTCACTAGGTCCTCCCTTAGTTCTTTTAGGATTCTGGGGTGAATCCCGTCAGGCCCCATTGCTTTGTCCACCTTGAGTTTTAGGAGTTCTTTCAGGACTCTTTCTTCTGTGAATGGACTGGTGTCAACCCCCCTACCCAGAGTGCTTATATTGTCTGGTTTAGGTAACTCCTCCTCATCTTCTAATAACCAATTGATCCCTTAAGTTGGCAGCCCTCTTAAACACCATCCTTGGGGTGTTTTTGGTAGCTTGTATCAGTTTTCTGTCTGTATTCAGTATATGCCAATTTCTCATGATGATTTCCTTTACCAAATATGCTTAGGGGGGCAAACATAGTTACAAAATCTGGGGTTTTAATTCTACTGTAACTCTAATTTTTTCTCTCTACATTACTGGGAGTAAGCAGCACCTCTCTCTGTATACCATCTACTTTTTCCTTTGCTCTAGTGACAATCTGTTTTTGAGCGACCTCGGTAGTTGTTTGTGGATTCAGTTTGTTGGTGAGCCCAACAGTCCATGTCCACGCTGACCTGAATATGTTGGAGCAGAAATCTGCAGGTTCCAGCAGAGACACCCCTCCTCCCAGGCTTCTTTAAGCAATTTTGTGGATTCATTATTTTACTGTGAGGAAGATATGAATCCTTTTCTTAATACAAATTCAGAACAGTACAACTCCTCTACAACTGCCCCTCACAATTGCCCAATGGATGTCTCAATTGATATTAACACTGCCTTCATACAATTAGAGCGTGTTGCACACAAAGCAAGATGTTTCTACTGGCAATGTGTTTCTCTCACAGCGTACTTGTCTGTTAATAGAGTCCTCAGAGGACTAAGATTTACCAAATAATCCACCTTTGGCATAGAATGAGATGATTTTCTGGTGGGTTGGCAAGCTTATTTACAGGAATCTTCAGCTGGACTGATCAGATATATATTAAAAGATGCAGAATGAATTGAACAAAGTGTGAAAGCTGACACTGTAGCAAAAGAAGCCATGATACAACCTTACAAAGGGAGGCCTTCTGACAATACAAAATTAAATCTTTTTATCCACCAGGTCTGAATGATTATTTCCAGTTGGGCCCCTTTATATAAATAATAATATTCTTATTTAGAAATTGGTTTGTTGGGGGGGGCGCTGTTGACCCCGAGCAAGATGGCAGCTTTCATCTAGAGCTCTGCAAACCATGCTATACAAAAATGATCAAAAGTGCAGTTTGTGGGCATATTTCTAGAGACATTTTGGCAAAACTTTGTAGATAATAGTCTGCTAACTATGATGGGCAATCCTCGTAAGGATAAGAGTCTGGGTGAGGGAGCACGATCAAAAACTCCAGATGCTCCGTATGCAATGCGGTCTCACCAAGGCCCAACAGTGGATCCAGAGGATGCACCCACTAAGGAGACACTCCAGATACTTGGAGCCAAACTGAATAAGATCATGGCATCGTTCAGAGGTCTTTCCAATAAATTTGATGCCCTGAACAATCGGGTGGCAGGCATTGAAGCAGTAATGGACTCTCTCCAGGGAGCATCAGTTGATGCTACCAAAAGAGCTGATGCAGCAATGGGGGACGTGTCATCTGTACTAAAAGAAAATACCCACCTCAAATCACACCTGGAGACATTGGAGAATCAGGCATGGGCCTTTAATATTTGAATTCTTGGGCTCCCAGAAGGTTGCAAGGGGGACCATTTGCTCCTGTTGGTCCAAGATTGGATGGTGCAACAACTAGGAGAGGAGGTCTCTGAAAGGACCCAACAAAGTCAGAAGGCCTATCATGTGACACCCAGAGGCAGGCCGGACAACCCAGAGGCTCCTCGAATGGTGGTAGTGGTCACTGACAGCATAGGATCCCATGACTATCTACTGGCAATTGCTCAGCAAAGAAAGTGCTTATTGCAGGATGGAGAGCAAGTCAGGATGTTTACCGACATTGGGTATGCAACCCACCAGTGCAGGAAGAAGTTTGACGGGACTCAGGCCACGCTAAGGGAGTTGGGCATTCAGTATGGCTTGGTGTTTCCTGCTCATCTTAGAATTACACACTGTCGTAAGGTGTTTCTGTTCACTGAGCCTAACGAGGCCCTGAGGTGGGCGTAGCATCATGCACTACCTAGAGCCAGACCAATCGAGCAAGATGTCTCTTCATCTGAAGATGAAAATGAAACCTGAGGACTTTTAAGTATTTGCAGGACTTATGTTGAGGTTAGTTGGGGTAGAGAGCCATTTCAGGGATTTTCCAGATAAGAGATGTTGAGCTTATTGATTACCCTGTGAGTGGCTGCTTGCCCTGCTATTAAAGCAAAAAGAGGTCCTAACCCTCCTAAGGGCCCTGAAGGTCAAAGGCTCTGGGAGGCCAGATGGAATAAACCCTCAACTACTAAAGGCTGGAGCCCCTTCCCTCTGTAGACCCTTGACCTGGCTTCTAAATAGATCCCTATGGAAAGGAATCATTCCTGAACAGTGGAAACAGGCTAATGTGGTCCCAGTACACAAAGGTGGCTCCAAGGAAAACATAAATAATTACAGGCCTATCTCCTTGCTCTGCACACTAGCTAAGCTGCAAGAAAGACTGATCTACAGTCAACTCTGTGAGTACCTGGAGGCTCACCAGCTTCTAGCCCCTTCCCAACACAGATTTAGACCCAATTATGGGAAGGACACAGCACTAATCAATTTTACTAATGATATACTCAGAGCAATGGATAATGGGTAATGGGTTACCCACAGGTGCCATATTCATAGACCTGTCCAAGGTATTTGACTTTGTTGACCTCAAGCTCCTATTACATAAGCTAGACAAAATTGGCTTAGACCCCCTTGTTCTCAAGTGGTTTGGGAGTTACTTAACTGACCGGACACAGAGGGTTATCTGGAAGGGTGCCATATCCGGCCCTCTACCCCTAAATGAGGGAGTACCGCAGGGCTCAATCCTTGGCCCCCTCCTTTTCTCCTTGTTTACCAATGACCTACATACCCACTGTGGTAGTAGCTCAGTTGTGCAATATGTGGATGACCGTCATCTATCGATTCTTGGGTGATACGGCAGCCCTAGGTCCCCTCCTCCAAGATGACCTCACCTCACTTGAGGTCTGGCTGAAGGAAAACAAAATGGTCCTGAACGCTAGCAAAACCAAGGCGATGCTATTTGGGCCCAGATCTTTTGGTCATGACAGGACCTCCTCCTTGCAACTCACCTCACTCTCTGGTAGCGGCATTCCTCCTTAAAATACCTAGGACTTACGCTTGACCAATGCCTCACTTTCAAGAACCATGTGGACCAGGTTACCAAGACCTTCCACTGTAAACTTGGTACCTTGTACCGTCTCAAGGACCAACTTATCCCTGAGGCCAGGCTCTCCATTGGTACGAGTGTCCTGCTTCCCGCCCTGACCTATGCCGCTCTGATAATACAAGGCATGGCTAAGCAAGAGGTCACCAGGATGCAAATACTGTACAACAAGGTTGCCCATTTCGCTATCCAGGACCACTCACGAAGTCACCACTGTGATACCCTGGCCCAGCTACGGTGGCCCTCACTGAACGCTCACCTACAGTACCCTCTGCTCTGTCTGACTTACAAGCTGCTCAGACCACCAGCTCTGCCTAGCATTGTAGGAACCATAGCCACCAAACATAACCCCCACAGGCTACAGACATCAGCGCGTACACTGTTAGAAGTTCCCAGAATCAGGTCCAATGCTGGAGGCAGGTCTTTTTCCTACCTAGCCACCAATCTGTGGAACCAGTTTCCTTCACCAGTGCAGAAAGCCTCCTCACTTGTTAATTTCCACTCCAGACTAAAGTCCCACATGACTGACACCAGTACTTGCCGTTGTCATGGCTCATAAGATTCCCTTCCCCTTTTTCTCTCCTGGGGACCCTGTCAGGTTCCCCTCCCCTTTGATCATTCTACCGTTCTGCTAGACAGCACTTCACCAGTATACTTGTTATCTGTTACTCATGTTTCGTATCCTTGCCAATCTCTACCATGTACAGTAACTTGTTGATAACCAAGACTGTAACCTGCATTCTAACCTTTGTACACTTGATTTCTGGAACCTAATCTTGTCTTGTTTCTGTGTCATAATTTATATTGTAATCCCGGGTCTCCCCTGAAAAAGGGACCTTCGGGGCTCAGTGGGCCTACCTGGTTACCAAACTTTAATAAATAAATAAATAAAAATATTACTGTGCACTATAGTTTTAAATGGGCCTCATTTCACAAACGCTACTTACTTAAAAAATATATGCTTGTTCTTTTTTGGGGGGTCCTGCCTTCAAAAAGTTTAAAAAAGGGTTGAGTTGCCTGTTATATCAAGTTTCAATGTTAAAAGTTTTACAGATCACCTGTATAAAGGTGACATTTTGAAAGTTATGTCTATGTGCTCACATACAAAAGCGACTATTTCAAAAAATTAATGTGGAACTCCATGTGAAAGTTATTTTCTTTTCTGTAGCACTTTCTGTGCATTTACAGTAGATTTATGTTGGGTGGATTCCTCCCTCCCTGGTGGAGGAAGAGGGCAATGGTGATAATCTTTTTAAAATTCTGAGTGAACCCAAGCAGCTCATGGGCTTTCTATTGCAGCCAAGTAGACATTATTTGTTTTATTGTTTACGCTATCCCCCCCATGATGTATCTCAAAGTATTGACAGAACTAATTGTGTTGACGGAGAGGAGTGGCACCCTCATGGCATGTATATTATACCTATGTAATGCAATGCTTATAACCAGACTGTATGTTTGTTGTAAACTAATAAACATAAAGTTTAAAAAAAAGAAATTGGTTTGTGGAATTTTTTTTATCTGGTATTTTTGGTGTGTATTTAGACAATAATATGTGCCATTTGACCACTTCTCTACCATGTATACACTTTTGGGCACTTTTTTGGGGGCTTTTTGAACTTTTTTTGGTTTTATTTGAATGTTCTGATTTGAATTATGCAAGTCCTTTTCTGTTCCCCTTTTTCTCCATTTGCCCTCCCTCTCTCCCCCTTCCTCTCCCTCCAACCCCTCCGTTGTCCCATCTGTGGGCTTAGTAACTATGTGTAATCTTTGGCATGTGTGATGAAATATGTCTTTATTGCCGGGGGGTTTATCTACTGTATTGTGCATTGTGGCATTTCTTGTAATTTATATTTATACATGTATAACTGTGAAACAAATATTCGTACTATCACTTTAACTATGGCCTTTTTAATGACTAACCACTTTCCACCAGGTCAGCCTTGAGAAAGCTATAAGTGAGGCGTGAAAACATTCAGCTGCAGTGAGGGACGGTGCGGTCAGCAAATTCACTGCTGGGGTTTGTTGTTTTACTATAATAAAAAGATATCTGAGACACAGCACTGTTGTGTTATTTTTAGGGCTGCAGTGTACAGACTTCTTGCTATGTGAAAAAGGACTCCACATTCCTGGCAAATGAACAACATGTTGGATTTGCATCACAGTTGCCTATGAGTCCATGAAGCAGTCCACCCATGTTGTCCCTATTGACACAGCACTGCACTATTTTACAGTGCTGGTGGTCACAGCAGAACACGGCACACTCCATCATGTCCAAGATTGCCACTGCACTCTATTGCACATGTGACAGCAGTTGTGAATGCGCAGTAGCATGCAACTATTTTGGTCACGGCAGAGTGGGCCATGTTCTGCCATGACCACCTTTTTATTTATTTATTTTTATTATAAAACATTTCCCCACCCAACCCTCCTTCCCAGCACCCACCACTCCACCCCCAGAAGCATAGCAATGACACTGGGGGTGCCCAGTCCCTCAGTGTCATGACCATGTTCTCCCCTGATGCTGGTCCTTTTTCTTTAAATAAGAATTTTTATCCCCCGCACCCAACCCTCTCTCTCTGCTCCCATCTCCCCACACACTCCCAGAAACATAAATGTGACACTGGGTGTGCCCAATCCCCCAGTGTCATGATCATGGATCCTTAGTCCTGATATTTTTTCTCACCTGTGATTTAGTTTTCCCTGCACAAAATCACCTTTCAGCCAGTTGAAAATGTTCTCTGCCCTTGTTAATGAGATGGGGTCATAAGAAGTCTATGTTGGAAATTTGGTGTAAAAATATTAAAAAACAATAAAGTGATGAGCATACGGTGAATTTTGTGAATGCAGGCTCATAAGCTTGGTAATATTCAATATTTTTACCCCAAATTTTCAACATAGCCATGAGTTAGATGCTCTGATAACTATGGTGATGCTGGGATAGGAGGAGTGGAAGACAGAATGCAGATCACTGCCTGTGGTAATGGCGCCAGTTTTAAACTCTCTTTACTAAACAGATTTTCCCTGTGTTTCTCTGAAGCTCTCTGTTATCACTAGCTAATCGAAAGGAACAGGCATGCAGGTAATAAAACTGTTTTCACTTTGCTTGATCAAGTGTAACCATTAGTGAAAAGTTTACCTGAAGAGCAGTCTAAACTACCTGGCAACCGCGTACCATGCTGTATATTAAAAAAGTTGAAACCGCAAGTCACAAATGCAAGACTCATCTGAGGCAACCTGGCTAATCCTTTAACCTGAAGAATCTATTAAATCTAAAGAAAGTGAAGCCAGGAAACTTAGAAGCATGAATAGAGCAGCTGTGTGTCTCGAATATAGCAAACACCTAAAACAGGTAAGCTTTCCAAGCGTTGTAAGCACTTTATTACATTTTGAATGTTCCATGAAGTAAAAATAGAGTTTAGCAATGGTTGTCTCAATTAAACTTTTTACCAGGAAACAAAGCTGAATTCAAATACTTGTTGACTGCTTGCCTAAAATATCCTGAAATAGAAAAGCAGACGACGTGTGCCGTATGTGTGCGAATTGTGAACAAATATTTTAGTGCTATACTTGGTTATAAGTAGTATGGGCTGGTGTTTGAATTAAAAGGTGGAAGAAATAATTGATTACCAGTATTTCTACAACTGGGACCAAGAAATTGAGTGTCATAAAGCTTTAGTAAGTAAAGCTTTCCCAATAATTGTAACGCACCAAATCTATTATACATGTATTAATGAAAAACCGTGGCCAGCAACCTTAACCTGGCTGAAATAACAACAGACATTGTCAGTTAAATTAGTGCTTCCATAACCAGGCTAAACAAAAGCATTCATCAATGCTAAAGAGGCATACCCAAAAGTCTGTCTGCAAACCTGTAAACCTAACAACAAGAACTTTTCTTGGCTAAACCGGGCAGAAGCACATGTCATTTCCGATGTTCATCAGAAGTAAAGACAATGAACATAAATCACACAAAAAAACAACTAAAAATACCTCAGACAGATATGAGGTAAAGTCAAAAAGAATAAAACAAGTCAAAAGCAAGCAAGGAAAAAGATAACACGCTGGAACCAGAGAAAACACAAATGCACATGGATAAAACAAATCAAGTCAAAATCAGTTTCTTTTTTGGCACTCTGTCTACATCCATGAACATACTGTCCACTCCAATTTCAATGATTCAGAAGCCAGTAAAGGGAGTAATGGAGGGAACTTTTTAAAAAGATTCAGCTCACAGCCAGGATCGGGCAGAAAAAATACAGGGGATGCACCCACAGGAAACTTTGCCTGAAGCCGATCCTCTAGAGGTGCCACCACAGACTGACAATATTGGGACAGAGCAATGGGAAAAGAATCAATCACAACATAATGCAGAAGACAAAAATGAACCACA
This sequence comes from Neoceratodus forsteri, assembly GCA_016271365.2. Taxonomy (NCBI): domain Eukaryota; kingdom Metazoa; phylum Chordata; order Ceratodontiformes; family Ceratodontidae; genus Neoceratodus; species Neoceratodus forsteri. The sequence continues at coordinate 1,414,101,509 of CM057456.1, read as the reverse complement.
AAATGAAAAGAGGAGAAATCTAGCGCAGGGAATGAAATATTCCCAAAAAGAGCAAGGACCACCTTCCTGGACCAAAACAATTCTACAAGAGATCCTTTTGTTAAAAAACAAAATGGACCCTCTGGACAAACTAGTAAACTAAATGGACAATATAAAATCATCTTTAATGAACATTGAAGTTTCTAATAAACAAATTATGGAAAAAATAATAGCAGCAGAAAAAAGAATAAACAAAGTAGAAGATGTAGCAGAAGATTTCAATATCTTGGAGTGTCATCTGTGCTAAAAAGACAGATGGCACACAAAGATATTGAAATAAAGCAGCTCTAGAGTAAAGTGATTGAAGCAGAAACAAGATCCAGGAGAAAAAAATCTCAGATTGATAGGTGTGCCAGAATCACGGGATCACCAAGCCCCATTGGTACAGACCCTGGATATTTTTTCTACACTATTAGACATGCCAAAAGAGACTGTTAAAATGGAATATGATAGAATGCACCGTGCTCTAAGGCAGTGGCAAAAGATGATGCTCCCCCCTAGAGCCATCATAGCGAAATTTCAAAAAAAGGGAAAACAGAAATAAAATTGTGAATATGGTCTTTAAAAAAAAAAAAGACATTTCAACTGAAAGGAGCAATAATAAGTGTATTCCAGGACTTATGAAACAAGGTCATTACAGAAAGAAAGAAATATGCCAATTTGAGAACTGCTATTTGGAAGAATGGCTTCAATTCAATCTTTCTACCACCACATAAGTTAAAGATCTTCATAAAAGACAAACAATGAAATATATGATACTGCTCAAGATGCTGAAAAGGACCTTAAAGACAAGTATCCAGAGATGTTTTGATTTTCTTTGAAACTCCAAAAGAAAGACTTATGGAAGATAAGAAGTTTCCATCTTAACTATAAAACAGATCACATTTTTTTCTCCCTTTATTCTTCCCTTCCCCTTTTCTAGGCATGATGGTCAGTGTATAAAGAACAAAGAAGGAGCAATCACTAACCTCTGAGATAAAATTAAAAGGTTTTTTTTTTCCTTTTGTCCCTCTTTCTTTGTCTTCCCCTTCTCCTTCTTTCTGTTGGTTTCTTCTTTCTCTCTCTTTTATCTTCCACTCTATCTTTGTTTCAGTAGTAAATTTACTACAAATTAGTCTTTTCCACTCCATCTTGGAGTAAGGGAGTCTAGTAAAGGCTCACGTTGAATAAAACAACCCAGTACTAGCGCAAAAAAAAATGTACGCTAAGGTCAAGATTACTTTAGGGATAAGGGGAAAATAGTGACTTTAGTTCTTACTACAGAAGAAAGGGTTATTATGTTATATCTTTGTACAGTGATGGTTTACAAACTGTGGTTAAACTGCCATATGAAAAAAGAAAGGAGGTTACAAGGAATCTATAATACCTATGATGTTGGATTTAAATAAATATGTTTCTCTTGAGCTTGTCTTTGCCACAATGAATGTGAATGGGATAAATAATAAGAAAAGAGAAGTCATAATGCAATATAGTAAAGAAAATAGGGTAAATATTCTTGCTATACAAGAAACACATCTAAATTCAAAAGATCATAAAAGGTTAAAAAAGGCTGGATAGGCCCCGTTTACTATTCAAGTGGCATTACTATTCAAGTGGCACTACAAATAGTAGAGGTGTGGCTTTATTAATAACAAAAAATATGGATTTGGGACACATGCAACAATGGCAAGGCAAGGACAGAAGAATTATAATAGTAAAAGGATTTTTATGTGGGATAGAAATGGTTCTAGGCTCAGTCTATGGTCCATTTATAGCTTATGAAGAATTTACAAATCAAAATATCTCAAACTCTGGGGGCTGGCCTGGTGGCACTGAGGGTTGAGGTGCTGGACACCACACCTCACGCTACACTGGAGACCCAGGTTCAGGAACAGACTCGGTTTGCTGGAGGTCAGTGTGGAGATGGAGGATAGAGCATCCAACAGATGCTCCCCTCCTTCTGGGGTGGGTTACCAGGGGTGCCTTGTGCACCTGATGCTCCTGGGGCTGGTGGAAGCATGGGCATTTGGGGCAATGGTGGCTCTTTCGAGCTGGGGATGGGAGAACGCTGTGGGTACTTGGCAGTGGTGTGCATCAGCACGTCATCTGCCTGGACGTATGTCATTCATGCTGGCATCCTCACGGGTAAGGGAGAAAAAGGGAAAAAATACATACACCCTGGCCCCCCCGAGCAAGATGAAGGTGGGGCAGGGGTTGTCTAGAGGGATGCCCAGGTGGACAGAGTAGGAGGGGTATGAGGCCTCCTCTGAAAGCCGTGGGAGTTGGGCATGAAAAACCAAAAAAATATCTCAAGCTCTCATTGAATTAGAAGCCAAAAAAAATAATAATAGGAGATCTAAATGCACTACTGAATCCATATAAAGACAAGTCTTCCAAATCCAGTATACAAGATGGTAGATTATCTATTATTATAAATAATTTCTTGAATGAACACAACCTCTGTGATGTCTGAAAGAATAAAAATCCTGGTAAAGTGAAATTCTCTCATAAAGCTAGACATATACATGTTTTATTTAGAATTGATTATATTTTGTCTAACAAAGAATTAATAAAAGAATATAGCAAAAACTGAAATAAAAGAAATCTCTGTATCTGATCATGTTATGATCATGACTAATTTCATTCTGTCAAAAGACTGAAAATACATCCCACAATGGAAATTTCAAAATAAACTATTACAGAACCCTGAATTTATTTCAAACATAAAGAAATGGATACAACAGTTTTGGCTATTCAATTATAATGAACAAATGAAAGTTATAGAAATAATGGATGCCTTTAAGGCAACAATAAGAGGGGCAATTATTTCATACCAAATTGCACAAAAATAAAACAAGAAGGGAAAAACCAATAAATTAGATGCAGAGATAATAGACCTTCAAGGAAAAGCAAGTCTAGAAAACCCAGCTTTACATCAATTACTAGACCAAAAAGTGTTAGGAACAAAAGATCAGTTTAATGAAAACAGTCGAATCAAATATACTTAAAAATAAACTATATCACTACACTGATAAATCAGGTGAATTACTAGCCTATGCTTTAAAAAAAAAAAAAAGAACGTTACACAATCGCTTGCATCAAAAATACCTTAGATAAGGTCCTAACAAAGGATGAGGAAATAACAAAGGCCTTTATAGATTACTATAAAACTATTTATAATAACCCAGTTAATAAAAATATTGAAGATATAAAACATATGTAATAGAGGACAAACTACCTGCCCTAGAGATCTCTGAAGATAATTTTACCAGACAGGAGGTAACAGAGGTTCTCAACACTACGAAAAAAAACCCTCATCTCCAGGTTCAGACAGTTATACTACAGAAGTTTATCAGGTTTTTAAAGAAGAATTAATACCATGGATCCAGAAACTGGCTGAGGAGATGGCAGGGGGTACAGCTCTACCACCCTCATTTTCTGAAGCAGATATTGTTTTATTAGCTAAAGAAAACAAGGATAAACTTCAAGCAGAAAACTACAGACCAAAAGCAGTCTTAAACGTGATTACAAAATAATGGCACAATTAATAGTTCAAAAAATACAAGATCAAATACCTTTAATTATACATCCAGATCAAAGAGGGTTTGTAAAACCCGTAACATATTTAAAGCATTGGGGGATGTATAGACTGTCATCTTGTCACTTAAAACAAATGATCCAGCTACAATAATCATAGCTTTGGATGCAATCAAAGCTTTTAATTTAGTAAACTGGAATTTTATGTTTACAACTTTGGAAGAATGAGGCTTTCCAGATTATGTAATTAGGTCTATCAAAGCACTTTATAAAAATTCAAAAGCCTCTTCTAATAAACCAATTTATATCTGATTCTATGCTGATATATAAACTAATTTATATCTGATTCTATGTTGATGTATAATGGGGTATGTCAGGGATGCCCTCTTTCCCCAATTCTTTTTATAATAACTTTAGAACCATTATTGAATCATATACGAAGGAACAAACAAATCACAGATACACAGAAGGTGGTCAATCATTTCAAAGTAAATGTTTATGCAGACGACATATTAATAATTCTAACAAACCCAAAGCTAACATACCAAATATTAATGCAAGAATTTGATAACTTCTCCAGTTTATCAGGATATAAACTGAATAAATCAAAATCAATGATAATAATAATAAATAAAATAGATGCAGAAACCAAAGAAATAACAAAAGAAATGAAAATTCAAGCTACAATAAAATACCTAGGAATACAATTAAAAAGAGGTCAGGAGTTATATTTTGTTTTAACTGAAATATTTGAATAGTTTGTAAGTGAAATTAGTTCTATGTGTTAAAAATTATTACCTTGAATTTGAACTGTTACTTGGGCTGTGATATTGTAGGTTTGGGGATAGTTGTTTGGGAGGGAAAATTAGAAGGACATTTAAATGTGTTGTTTACCTGGTGTTTGGTAGAGCCCTCCACCCACCCCTGTTTTGTGAGCTTTCTTAAATACTGAAAAGCCACTGGGGTTGGGATTGAAGGGCTGAGTATTTCTGTTTGGGACTGAAATTTGAAGCAACAGGAGTTGGTGGGCCTGTGACATCATACGGTACCTGGTGTCTGCTACACACTGTTAGTGGGACCAAACACATACTGGACTGTATGTGTTTGTGAGACCTGGGAACTTTGTTGGTGGGGTTGAAGTGGGTTTGTAAATAACTACAGTCAGTATAGAGAGAAACTGTACTCCAGGGAAAGGGACTGAGAAAAGGGGTGTGCTATTATAAACAGAAGGATAATCAGGGTGGCCATATTCCACCATGGCAGGCATCTTCGGAAGGGTTGTAGGCTGCACAGGCTGTGGGATGGCAATAATTCTAAATTGGGCCTGGAGAGAGGGAGGCTACCCACTCTGTAGACAGCTATCTTGTATCAGGAGTGAGGTATATTGGTTAAGGAGTAAGCTGTGGGAGCTGGGGGGTGTCCAAGGATAAGGGGTGTGGATATGGGCAGCAGAAGGGTGGGGCTGAGGGGAGGCTGGGGCAACGCTCTGAAATTACAGGACATTATGCTACAGCAAGCAGAAGGGGGGATATTAGGGACAGAGGACCCTTAGATAGGGAAGTTGATGCTAAGGGGAAAGCGTACAGGGTGAACATTCTAAATTCAAAGAGACTGGAGGGGGAAGAGTCAGGAGGGGCTGTTGTGCGGAAGCCTAAAACAGCAGACTGTGGGAAGGGAGCTCCTAAGGTGAACAGTGCAAGAGAGGAAGAAGAGGGTCAGTTTAGAGATGCAGTCAGGGGAAACTCAGGTTACTTGATGGAGGCTGACAGAGTGTCACAATAAATTTGAGATACTAAGCATCCTAGAGGGGGAGGAAGGGGTTGGTGGAAATGAGGAAACTTATACAGAGGCCAGGGGGAGGGAGACAGATACCCATAGGGCATCACAGACCAGCTATGGAAAGGATAGACATAGTCCCAGAGGGAGAAGGGGAAACATATATGTTAAGCAAATGGGGGAGATGCAACATATTCCAGACATGAGGGAGGAGAGCACGATTGGAGAGAAACTGGGAGACAAGGAGGTGGGAGAGGAGCCCCCCTTCAGCAGGGAGGTCAGTACCAAGGATGGGGCCCTAGCTAAAGGGGACCCACAGAGAGCCTCTGGAGACAGGGTACTATTACAGGGGGATAGTGGTGTGGGGAAGGGAACCATCAGAGCCAGGCTAAATGGTTCAGATAAGAGAGGGTTAAGGGACACCTATTCAGAGGGGGTTTGAGCTATGGCAAAAATAGCAAGGGAGGCAGAAAGGGAGGTGACAAGGGGGTCTCAAATAAGGCAGGAAGACTCCCATGAAATTGCGATCATGAATAAAGTGGGGAAGGGGGGGCTGAGAGGGCATAGTGGAGGTAACCATAAGGATGATGGCAGTGTTAAGGTTCTGTTACTGGGAGACTCGATGATTAAGGGTATCCATTGGGAGGGACAGGGGGGTGGATGCCATAGCCAGGTGAAGGTAGTGAGTATCTCTGGGCTGACAGTGCACAGAGCAAAGTTCATGGTGTATGAAATGGTTAGGGATTGTGGAGGGAAACTGGATTTCCTGGTGCATTTGGGAACTAATGATCTAGAGCAGGGGTTCTCAAATGGTGAGGCCAGCCTCCCTGGGGAGGCCCCAACCTGTTCCAGGGGAGGCTCAAGCAAGTCTGAAAAAGTACTGTATTTAAATTTTGGGTTTTACATATTTTGTATGAAGAGATGAAGCAAACTGAAAGAGAATAAAACAGTAGGTAAATGTTATGTATTTATTCACTAATAGGTGACAGGAAGGTGAATGAGCCAATGCTCATTTCAGGTGTACAGAGGAAAGGAGGGAGTGAATACATTTCAAAAGGTAACTGCAAAACAATCAAGAAATATACAATGAGCAATAGTGCAAACAAATATGAACTTGTGCATAATGAGTGGTGGTTATTGATCAATTTGTAAACTGATGGCAAAACAGCCCAAATACAAGAGTTGAGCATAGAAGTGCTAAGAGCAACAGCAGGAAGGAGCAAAGTAATCCCTGAGAAGTTGCTTAGGAGCAAGGAAGGAAGGGGAGAGGCAAAGTATGTAGGAAGGTTATTTCATATAGAGAGGAAACAGAGAAAGTAGTCTGACCCATGAAGGTACTGCAACAAGGGGTAACAAGGGTTCAAGAATGAAAATAGTGGAGCAAGTAGGCTGGCCTGTGGGAGGGCAGTGCGGGGGGGGGGAGTTACAATAAGCTGAATAATAATATTTGCTTATTTTATTTATTTGTTATTCAGATAACACCTTTGAGCACATGTGCTTTTCTCAAAAGTTCCACGTCAGTATAAGACAAGGATATGAATGTGAGCCAAGTACTCAAAGGGGTTTCAATTTATTCATGATGTACTGTGCAAAGTACAGTGTGTTATTTTTCTTTGGGGAGGCCCAAGATTATTTCAATTTTTGGGGGAGGCTCAAAATCTTTTCCATGGATTTGGGGAGGCTCACTGTGACAAAGTCTGAGAACTATTGATCTAGAGGGTAATAGCATTTTGGAAATCCAAGCAAGGTTCCAAGAACTTGCCAGAGTCTGTCGGGATAATGGATGCAACATTTCCTTTTCGGAGATATTGCCAGTACCAAAGGCCTCAGTGGAGAAAAAAATGAAGCTCACAGAGGTTAATGACTGGCTCAGGAAGTGGGGTGAAGAGAATGGGTTGGGGGTGTTAGGGAACTGGAATGGAGTTTGGGAGGATAAGGGACTATATGCCAAGGACAGGTTTCATCTTTGCCCCATTAGGGAAGGAAGTCCTTAAACAGGGATGGCTGACTACATACAAGAAAGGTGGGTTTAAACTTGTAAGGGGGAAGGGATAAGGGAGGGGCTGACAGAAGCCCTCCCTCCAGATGAGGGAGTAGCCTTAAAACCCAAGGGGAGGGAAACAGACTGGAGGTGGAGGTTTCAGGGGGAGGATGGAAGTATAAGGAATCTGGGTGGGGTTCGACAAGGAGGATCAGGGATAAGGGGTGGGGGTTAGTGTTAGTAAATGCCAGGAGCTTGGGAAACAAGTTGCCAGAGTTCCAGGCCATGCTGTTAGGGGGGGTGGATGTGGCAGCAGTCACGGAAACGTGGGCCAACAAAAACCATGACTGGGACCTAAATGTACGGGGGTACACTATGCTTAGGAAGGATAGAAAGGAGGGCAGAGGGGGTGGAGTGGCTATGTTCATTAGAGATGACATAGAAATTGCTATGGTAGAAGAGGCAGAGGGAAACGTGGAGGCCTTATGGGTCACCTTACGATCCCCAGCAGGAGATAAGGTCAAGCTGGGAGTAGCATATAGGCCCCCCGGGATGAGTGATGTTCTAGAGGATGGTTTGCTGGACAACATCATTGCCCAGTGTGGTCCAAAAGGGGAAGGAGTGGTGTTGATGGGAGACCTTAATATGCCAGGTACAAACTGGGGAACCATGTCCTCTAAGGTGGCCAAGGAGCAGAGGCTGCTGGATGGCTTCCAGGATGTGTTCTTAACACAGCATGTGATGGAGCCCACAAGGGAGGGGCATGTCCTGGATGTGGTTCTGGCAGATGGGGATCTAGTAGGGACATGGTTGTACAGGACCCCCTGACTGGGAGTGACCACAATACTGTCTGGTTTCAAATAAGCATTGGGGAGTGGGGTGAGATCTAGGACACTGGCAGTGGACTTCAGGGGCGAGACTTTATGGGCATGGGAAATATTCTCAAGGATCACTTGAAGGGATTACCTCAACGACAAGCGTGGAAAGGAGATGGGAGGTCATAAAGCGAGGACTTCATGAGGCAGTCAGGATCTGCGCTAAGTTGAAATGTAAGGAGCAAGGTCACATAAACCATGCTGGTGGTCCAGTGAGGTCCAGGTAGCAGTCAGAGAGAAAAGAAGGCGACACAAAAATATAAAACAACAAGAGGGATAGGGATAAGAAATGTACCAGCTTGCATCTAGAAAAGTCACCCATATGGTGAGGAGCAAAGTCAGTAAAAGCAACGGCTGGCACAGGGGATACATGGAGGAAAAGGGTTCTTCCGGTACATTGGGAGCGGAGAAAAACTAAGGGCCATCTCAGCAGATTGAGATCAGAAGGAGGGTGGGTGGAAGAGGCGAGGACCAGGCAGAGGTATTTAACAGTACTTTGCCTCTGTGTTCACTAGGGAGGCGATGGGATATCTACAAAGCAAGGCACAAAGGGATAGAAGCGGCAGGGAGTGGGATCAGGAGCAACAGAAATGGAGCAAAAGGGAGGAAAGGTACCCCAGGGTGTCACATCTGGATAAGGATAAAAAGACCAGTAAGGTGGAGGACGGATGATGCCATCCCGCCAAAAGGGTGTGGTTGCCCTCAAGGCCTAAAGAAAGGCAAATCTCCTGGGCGGATGGCATTCATCTGAGTACTATGGAATTGGCGGACATACTGGCTGCACCTGGCGGAGCTTTCAGCAGGTCACTTGAGACAGGGCGGTACACTAGGGATTGGTGAGAGGCACATGGTACCAATCCATAAGGGGGTCGAGGAAGTACCAGGTAACTATAGACCCATCAGTTTAACCTCGTGGTGGGAAAATTAATGGAGTATACTAAAGGAACGATTGGGGGTTTACTTGGAGGAGGTGGAAGGTCTGGATAGTCGGCAGCATGGGTTTGTGCCAGGTAGATCATGTCAAACCAACCTTGTGGAGTTCTATGAATGGGTAACATCAGAACTGGACAGGGGTAAGCCTGTGGATGTATTATTCTTGGACTTCAGCAAGGCGTTTGACTCTGTCCCCACAATGGTCTGGTGGAGAACTGATGGGGTTAGGAGTAGGCCCTTTGATGGTCAGATGGATTGAAAACTGGATAGCTGGACGCACTCAGAGAGTAGTGGTCTGTGGGGAGCTCGAACCCTACAGAGAGGTTGGTAGTGGGGTACCACAGGGCTCGGTCCTGGGTCCAATCCTGTTTAATGCATACATATCGGACATCAGGGATGGTATAGGGTGTGAAATGAGTCTCTTCATGGATGACTCCAAGATGGGAGCAGTAGTTGAGGGAGAAGAGGGGAGGTTGGCCCTGCAAGGGGACCTGGACACCCTGGAAAGCTGGGCTCACACATGGAAATTAAATTTCAATATCACCAAGTGCAAGGTGTTGCATCTTGGTCGGGGAAACCCTAAACACAGGTACACCCTGGGAGGGGAGGCGCTGGAAGCCTCAACAGGGGAAAAAGACCTAGGGGTCATGGTGGATACATGTATGAATAACTCTGAGCAGTGCAGGAGAGCAGCTAGCAAGGCAAACAGGATGTTGGGATGCATCGTAGGGGATCACCTCTAGGAGCAAGGAAGTGATTCTGCCACTGTACAATGGACTGGTTAGACCACACCTTGAGTACTGTGTACAGTACTGGAGACCACACTTGAAGAGGGACATACAGCTCCTGGAGAGGTACAGAGGAGGGCAACAAAGATGATACGAGGGCTACGGATTTGACTTACGAGAACAGACTTGAGGAGCTCTGCCTGTTTTCATTGGAGGAGGAGAGACAGGGGACATGATTGAGGTCTTCAAGTACCTCAAGGGAATAAATAGGTAAACATGGAGGGATCTTTAGACTAAAGCAGGAGGCATCACCAGAGGGCATGGTTTGAAGTTGGAAGGTGGAAGGGTGAGGGGAAAAGAGGAGGAGGTTTTCACTGAGAGGGTGGTGGACCCTTGGAATGTTCTGCCTGGTGAGCTGGTTCAGAGATCCACAGTGGAGGGCTTTAAGAGAGGGTGGGACAGACACAGAAAGTGGATGCATCAGATGATGGCCTGTCCCGGGGGGGTGGGGATGGATGATAGGGGTTTCTGGAGCACAAGGGATGGGAGGGTCTCGGCACCCATCTAAGGATCTAGGTTCGAGCAGACTCGATAGACCATAAGGCCTAATCTGCTGGCAAATAGTATGTTAGTATGTAATACAGTACAGAAGACCTTGAAGAATAACTTAGCAATACATATGGAATGAATCACAAGTCTTCTGGGAGCTTGGCAAGACAGATATTTATCTTTATGGGGCAATATTGAAGCTATAAAGATAGAAACATAGAATTTGATGGCAGATAAGGACCGCTTGACCCACCTAGTCTGCCCATTTTCCTACCTAACAAATAAGCTGCAGATCCTAGTTAACCAACAGCTTAGTTCCTCCTACCCCCCCACTAGGACTGCCTTATGTCTGTCCCATGCATTCTTGAATTCCCCCACTATTCTTGACTCCACGACCTCCTCAGGGAGGCTGTTCCATGCATCCACAACCCTCTCCATGAAAAAATACTTCCTCACATTACCGCCGAGCCGTCCCCCCTCTATCTTCAAATTGTGCCCCCTTGTTCTTGCACATCTCTTTTTCTGAAAGATGCTACCCTCTTGGACTTTCTTGATTCACTTGAGGCACTTGAAAGTTTCTATCATGTCCCCTCTCTCCCTTCTTTCCTCATGGGTATACATATTAATCTCCTTTAGTCTTTCTTCGTATGTCTTCTGTTGCAGACCCTGCACCATTTTGGTTGCCCTCCTCTGGACAGCCTCCACTCTGTCTATGTCTTTGTGGAGATGGGGTCTCCAGAACTGCACACAGTATTCTAGGTGGGGTCTTACCAACTGTCTGTACAGAGGGATAACAACTTCCTGTTTTCTACTATTGATGCCTCTTCCTATGCATCCCAGTATCGCCCCAGCCTTCCTTACTGTCTTCTCACATTGCTTGCCCACCTTTAGGTCATCTGATATAATTACCCCCAGGTCCCTTTCCATTTTTACTGTTGTCAGTATCTCACCCCCCATTGTGTACTCTTCCCCTGGGTTTTTGTTTCCCAGGTGCATTACCCTGCACTTCTTTGCATTGAATCTGAGCTGCCATACTTTTGACCATTCCTCCAACCTTGCCAAGTCCCTTCTCATCCTTTCCACTCCATCTTGTGTATCAACCCTGTTGCAGATCTTTGTGTCATCTGATGTTGGTAATGCCTCATTTAATGTTTTTATTTCAAGGAACACAGGGTGAAATCCCGTTATCTTGGCTTGAACAAATGCGAAACATTTTAAAGAAATTTCTCTGGTGTGGTGGAGTCCCAAGAATAGCTTGGGAAAAATTGTTTTATGGAAAGAAGGGGATCTGGGTTGTCCTGATCCCATATGTTACTACTGGGTGGCTAAAATGAAGCAAACAAGTATCTGGATTGAGTCCCAGAAATACACAATCGATTCAGAGGGTTTCTACCAGTACCAAATACAACATTTATTAAACAAGGAATATTCTTCACTGAAAATTCAAGATATTTTGGCATTCCCCCAACTTTTTTTCACATATTAAGAATCCAGTAATATGACCAATATATAAAATATGTTCTAAAATCAACAAGTTTTTTCCTAACAATAATTTTAAGCTACTTTCTAGCATAAGATGCAATCCAAAGATTTGGAAAAACCAAAAATGAACTGTTGATTAAAAAGGAAGAACTTAGGAAATTAAAAATTATAAAACTGGATTGATTGGTTGGAAAAAGGCAAGGTTATTGATTGAGAAGAATTTGAAAAAAAAAAATTAAACATTACCAAACTCAGAATGCCTAGTTTAAATATTTAACAATTAAAAACAAAATGTATAAGTATATTATAAAACCCGGTATATAACACAAATATTCCAAAAATATTCCAAAAATGGAATGGAAATAAGAAAATCAGTGTGATGTCTTTTTTCTATGACACTTTTTTTAAACAGCAAAACTTTGAAGGCAGATATATTACCAAAGATATAAAATAAAATGGGAGGAAGAATTAAATATCTAATGGGATAAAAGTAAATGGAAGAACATTTGTATGCAAGCAAACAAAGTATATGGCAATGCAAAAAAAGAAATCTATTCATTTTAAAATTATAGATCAAGCATGCATTACTCCCCATAAACTCAAATTTATAGACCCTTCATTTATTCCAACATGCTGGCATAATTGTAAAGCGAATGAAATAATAGACCATTTTCGCTTAATTTGGGACTGTGAGGAATTACTCATCTGGTGGCAGCAAACACATCAGGAAATTAAGAAAATCATAAAATAAGATATACCGTTCACACCAGAATTATTTATTTTTAATGACTATGAGGATTTAGGATTACAAATAAATGAAAAAAATATATAGCACTAGCCATCATGACAACAAAAAGATTTATCTTAGAAAATTGTAACTCCACCAAGCTACCTGAATTTGAGCAAAATAAATGGAGCAATAATTTTAAAAATACACTATGCTATGAAAGATTAATGGACCATGTTAATGAAAATTTGGATGATTATGACACTTCATGGATTAAAATCTTAACTATTTCACATCCTTTACTTAAAATATAACAAAAGTTTATTACGTTATGTGGAAAATAGCCACTGTACTTAATGATCTACAATCAGCTGCTTGGGTGGAATAGTCTGGGTGGGTAGGGGATTAATATAGGTATATATTACTGTAAAGTTATATAATAGTAATAATAATATACTTTATTTCTATGGTGCCTTTCAAAAGCCAAGACACCTTACAAAATTTAAAAACACATTAAACATTTCAGAATCTTAAAATATATAAAACAACTAGTGCAGTTAAAATACAAAAGTTAAACACCAAATGCTTGACACCACAAGTATGTTTTAATTGCCTGTTTAAATCCCTCCATGGTCTCACACTCCCGTAACTGACAGGGTAGAGAATTCCAGAGGGAAGGGGCCGCAAGCATCAATGCACGGGCCCCCAAAGTTTTCCAAGACACCTTCGGGATCTCTAGCAACCCCTCATCAGCTGAGCAGAGCAATCACCCAGGGCAATAAGGGACCAGGAGCTCTTTCAAGTAGTCCGGGCTTAGTCCATGTAGAGCTTTAAAAGTCAGAAGACTGACTTTAAAGGTAATCTGCCACTGAACTGGCAGCCAATGCAGTCCACGCAGCACCAGTGAAATATGACTAGACCGTCAAAAGCCGGGTCACTTCGTTCTGCACCAGCTGCAGGTGGCGGATTTCCACCCCAGGTAGCCCTAGGTAGAGGGAATTGCAATAGTCCAAGCATGAGCACACAAAGGCATGGACCCGCATAGGAAGATCACCGGACTGAACAAGGTGCTTAATCCTGGAAATATTCCTCAGATGACTTGACGATGGCAGACACCTGCAAATGCAGGGTCAGCCCTTCATCAAAAATTACCCCCAGGTTTCACACCTGTTCGGAAGTCAGGAGTGATAAACCCCCAAGGTAAAGCCCTTAGGTTAAACCAACCCCGGGCCCCCCTATCCAGCGCACCGGATCCACAACCAGCACCTCAGCCTTTTCCGAGTTCAACTTCAGCCAACTCGAGTCCATCCACGCCTGGATTTCTGCGAGGCAGTTATTAAAAACTGAGAGAGCTCCATCCTGGTCAGGCACAAAAGAAAGGTTGAGCTGGGTATCATCAGCATAACAGTGAAACTTCAGCCCATACCTTCTTACAATGTCTCCGAGGGGCAGCATGTACACTGCGAACAACATGGGGGACAACACTGAACCCTAAGAAACCCAACATGACAGAGGAACTGGGTCCGAGGAATGAACCCCGGATACCACCCTCTGAGTTCTTCCAGTGTGGTAAGATGCAAGCCACCTGAGGACTACATCCAATAGTCCACAAATGAACCGCAGGTGCTCAAGTAGGACCCCATGGTCCACAGTGTCAAATGCTGATAAGAGATCTAGAAGAACCAAGATGGAATGGTTCTTTCAATCCCTAGCCATCAGGAGATCATTGAGCACCCGAACCAGCACTGTCTCAGTACTATGCCTCTTTCGAAAACAGGACTAGAGGGGTTCATAGATATCATGGATCGTCAAATGGTTCTCCAGCTGTACGGCCACTACTTTCTCAATCACCTTCCCTAAAAAGGGAAGGTTTGAGATAGGTATGTAGTTCGCATGGCAGTCGGGGTCCAAACAAGCTTTCTTCAAGAGGGGTGTTACCATCACCTCCTTCAGGGAGCTAGGAACTCACCTGTTCCCAAGGAGCACCAGACTATCCATGCAAGGACTGGACTGATGGAATCAATACAACCCAAAATCAGAGAGGTTGATCCTGGGTCCAAACTACAGCACACAAGGTGCGCACTCTGGACAATCCGCATGACATCTATGAACTCCGGTCGGTCGAAGGTACTCCAGGAAAGCTGAGGAGCAGCAGCCATGAACTGATCCAGGGCAACACCCTTAGAGTGTGCTGGATGGACCGTCGCCCTGATGTCGGCCACCTTAAGTTAAGATGTTAATAAATCATCTGTACAGTTGTCCAAATCTGACATATGGAAAAGTATGTATTTATATAAACTGTACTTATATGAAATGGATTTTTATATATACCTTGAAAATAAATAAAAATATGATAAAAAAATTTCCACATAGCCATTTCTTTACAGCATCTCATGAATGTGACGGCTGTAATTTTTCAACTCCTGCACAAAATGTGTTTTTGCATCCTGAAAGTTTATTTTGCAGTAGCTGCACAAAATCACCTTTTTTTTTTAATTATGTCACTGTTTATATACCTACTGTGGCAACTTACTGGTGGGGGCATCCAGCCGTCGGCCCTGCCCGCCAGGAGAGCAGCAGGCTCACTTGCATGATGGGGGATCCGATACGGACATCGCCGACTCACTGGGGGCTCCCAATGCCCTGCCTAGCCAAGCTGGCCCCAGACCCCCCAGCACAATTCCACAGCAGTCCTCACGGCATCACAGGGTGCAGCCATCAAGCTGCTTCAATTTCGCCCAGCCATTTTTCCTCCAGTAGGTCCCCCAATGGAGCTCGAATGTGCAGTGATGTCCATGCACTAATGTGCAGACATCTGCCGTGCACCCCCTCTGTTAACACCTGCATCTGTAGTGCCTCCCAGGCATCCCCAGGGACCACCACAGCGCGTTGTGCTTCCCCAACCCACCCCAGAACTAGAAGAACTGTCAGCGGCAGCTCAATCCTAATCCTCCCTGCCAACCCCTGATGACCCGGGCTCGTTCCCGAACCCGGGTCGCTGGTGTGGTGTGAGGTGTGGCATCCAGCGCCTCAACCCTCAGCACCACAGAGCCAGTGCAAAATCATGTTTAAGCCAGGAGCTGAACATTTTGTCTGCCTGTCTTCATGAGGCAGGGTCGTAACAAGGCTATGTTGAAAATTTGATGTAAAAATATTACAAAACAACAAAATTATAAGCCTATGTTACATTTTGCAAATACAGGCTTGTTTGGTAATTTACAATATTTTCACTCCAAATTACTCAGCTGTAGCCCTATCGGCTCTGGCTAAAGCTTATTTCTTAAACTGGAGAGACAGAGGAGTTGAGCTCTCTGGAGACTTTGAGTATATGTTTTTGCTTGTGGCACCAGTCCATAGCCATTTTTGAGTCACCTCGGTAGTCGTTTGTGGACTCAACAAGTAAGTAAGACTATATTTATGAAGTGCCCTATCCCTGGGGCTCAGGGTGCTTTACAATATGTAGTACACAAACAGAAATGAATCTGGAATTTAAGAACAAACTGAAAACAAAATGATAAAATAATTTAGTTAAGATCAACCCATATAGCTCAAATCACAAAAGCTTCCTTAAAAATATGTGCTTTTAGGCCCCCACATAAAGGCCTCCAATGAGGGATCCTCCCTCAAGGACCTTGGAAGTGAATTCCACAGGGCTGGCACAGTGACCACGAATGCGCAGTCACCAGATGTTTTTTTAGCCAGGCCCTGGGAATTGCTAGGAGGCCTTCCCTGGAGGAACGGAGTGAGCGTTGGGAGTAGTAAGGGGTCAGAATATCAGTCAGGTGGCTTGAGTTTAGACCATATAGGGCTTTATAGGTAAGAACACCCACCTTGAAGGAGATTCTCCACCTCACCAGCTGTCAGTGCAGATCACGCAGGACTAAGGTCATATGACACTACCTAGGACTGCCAGTCAGTAACCTGGCTTCTGCATTCTGCACTAGCTGCAAGCAACACAGAACTCCTTCACTAATCCCAAGATAAAAAGCATTACAGTAATTGAGTCTGGATGTCACAAATGCTTGCACCAGTGAGGGCAGGTCTTCTAGCAGGATAAGGGCTTTAATCCAGGCAATATTCCTCAAGTGACAGAAACCACTCTGGATGACAGTCGACACCCGATCCTCAAATGTCAGTCTGTCATCAAAGATAACGCCCAGATTTTTCACCCTTGTAGTGGCCACCAGCGTGATTGAGCCTAGTATCAAGAGAGGGCTAGCCCCAGCAGTCTCCACTTCCTGCCAGCGACCACGCTCAAGTCACTAGTACCTCCATTTTGTCTGGGTCAAGCTTTAGCCAACTGCAGAACATCCAGTCTAGGATCTCGGCCAGACATGTATTTAGTACCTCTATGGCACCATCAGTTCTGGGTGCACAAGACATATACAGATGAGTGTCATCTGCATAGCAGTGGAAACCCACGCTGTAGTATCGAATGATCTCACCTAAGGGCAGCATATACACTGCAAACAAGATGGGTGAGAGGATGAAACACTTGGGGACACCACGTGGCAGGGGCCTTGAGCAAGAGGAGAAACTCCCCAACACAACCCTTTGCATCCTTACAATGAGAAAGGACTCAAATCAGTTAATGACAGTACCGGTGAGTTCACAGAGCCCCTTAGGGTGATCCAACAACATGCCTTGGTCTACTGTGTCAAAGGCTAAGGAGAGATTGAGGAGAATGAGAACTGACCACTCTCCTCCATCCCTAGCCCTGAGGAGGTTATTATGCAACCATACTAGCGCAGTTTTGATGCTGTGCCTTGACCTTAAGACAGACTGAAAGTGCTCAAAAATGTTGAAAGTAGTGAAGTGGGCTGCAAGCTGCCACACCACAATTTTCTCAACAACCTTGACCAAAGAGGGCAGGTTAAAGATAGGTCTATAATTTGCCAAGATATCAGGGTCAAGAGTTATTTTATTCAGGAGGGACTTCACCAGCGCCTCTTTCAGAGTGCTTGGGAAAAGTCCATCAGGGAGTGAACACTGGACAACTTTGGTGAACACTGGAACAATGGACTCCACACATCTCACAAGGAGATGAGTCAGGCCTGGGTCCAGTTCACAAAATGTGGGCCACAGCAATGAGATCACCTCACATATTTCTTCCACCTCCACTGGCCTGAACTCACTCCAAGGAGTGGGAGAGCAATTTGTAATATCTGACTTACGACTGCAGGGCAACGAAAGCCCAATTGAGCAAATACTGGAGCCGATGGAGGACACTCTATCAGAAAAGAACACAGCAAAATCTTTGCACTCTGCTGCTGATGCTGCAACCTTAGGCTGCAAGCAGACTGGATGGAGCAGTCTGGCAACAGTCTTAAAGAGCTGAGCTGGTCTGTTTTCCCTGCATCTATCTCCCTGGACAATAATATTGCCTTCTTATGGGAGATAGCCCTTTGATACTCACCATAGTGAGCTTTCAAAGCCAGTCTGTCTTCCTCTGATCCAGACTTAGCCAATGATGCTCCAACCTCTGACCCTCAGTCTTCATCTCCTTGAGAGCCCCATCAAACCAAGGGGTCTCAGGCAAGAGTTCCTAGATTGTATACAGACCAGTGTAACATAGTCAAGTGTCAAGGTCACAGTCTTGTTATAGGCTGCAATAGCTCACCTACTCCTGCTGTACAAGCAGCTCTTGCCTCAGAGAGGTCCATTATTGCTGATAATCCCTCTGGGGACAATTCCCTTAAAGGGTGATAACAGGCCATCTCCACATGGGAGGGATCATTGGAGGGCGCTCCGAACGAGATCTTCACTGAACAACAAGACAATGTCCAACCAGTACATGGTATTCGGAGTGAAAGATGCCCTGGCGAGCTTAATGGTAAGCAAGTGGTTTTTGGTACTGGATATTTTCAGGAGCTACTACCACATCTCTATGGCAGAAGACAATAAAGAAAAGATCACATTTATTTGCCCTTTAGGGTTTTACTAGTTCGAAAGGATGCTCCAAGGCATCCGGTGCCCCTCCCACGTTTCAGAGACTGATGGAAAAGCAATGTGAGACATGCACCAAAATGGTGCAGGGACTGCATCAGAAGCCCAATGAGGAAAGGCTAAAGGATTTAAATTTGTACTCACTAGAGGATAGAAGGGAAAGGGAAGACATGATAGAAACATTCAAATACCTCAAGGGTATTAATAAGATACAGGAGGGTAACATTTTACAGAGAAAGAAATGCTCAAGGACAGGGGGCCATGATTTGAAGCTGGAGGGGGGGAGGCTCAGAAGAGATATAGGAAACATAGAAACATAGAATTTGATGGCAGATAAGGACCGCTTGGCCCTCCTAGTCTGCCTATTTCCCTACCTATTGGATAAGCTGCAGATCCTTGTTAACCAACAGCCTGCTTCTTCCTACCCCCCACCAGAATTGCCTTATGTCTGTCTCGTGCATTCTTGAATTCCCCCATTGTTTTTGACCCCATAACCTCCTCAGGAAGGCTGTTCCATGCGTCCACCACGCTATCTGTGAAAAAATACTTCCTCACATTGCCCCCTGAGCCATCACCCCTCTATCTTCAAATTGTGCCCCCTTGTTCTTGCATATCTCTTTTTCTGAAATATGCTATACTCTTGGACTTTGTTGAGTCCCTTGAGGTACTTAAAAGTTTCTATCATGCCCCCCCTTTCTTCAGGGGTATACATATTAAGCTGCTTTAGTCACTCTTCATATGACTTCTGTTGCAGACCCTGCACCATTTTAGTTGCCCTCCTCTGGACTGCCTCCATCCTGTCTATGTCCTTGCAGAGACAGGGTCTCCAGAACTGCACACAGTACTCCAGATGGGGTCTCGTCAACTGTCTGTACAGAGGGATAACAACTTCCTGTTTTCTACTGGTGATGCCTCTCCCTATACATCCCAGTATCCCCCAGCCATCCTTACTGCCTTCTCACATTGCTTGCTTACCTTTAGGTCGTCTGATAGGACTACCCCCAGGTCCCTTTCCATTTTTGTTATTGTTGATGCCTCCCTCCCCCCACTGTGTACTCTTCCCCTGGGTTTTTGTTTCCCAGTTGTATTACTTTGCACTTCTTTGCATTGAATCTAAGCTTTTGACATTTCCACCTCCCCCTTGTGTATCAACCCTGTTGCAGATCTTTGTGTCATCTGCGAGGAGGCATACTTTTCCTACCAGTCCCTCTGCAATGTCACTTATAAAGACATTAAAAAGGACCAGACCCAGCACTGAACCCTGTGGTACCCCGCTAGTAACCCCCCTTTCTTCGGAGTGGACTCCATTTACTATTACCCTCTGTGTCCTGTTGTCCAGTCAATGTTTTACCCAGGCTACCCCCCTGGGACCCATTCTCAGGATGGCTAACTTGTTTAATAATCTTTTGTGTGGGACTGTGTCAAATACCTTGCTAAAGTCTAGCTAGGCCATGTTCACAGCCCCTCCCTGGTCTACTACTTTGGTCACCCAGTAAAAGAAATCTATTAGATTCATCTGACATGACCTTCCTGCTGTGAATCCATGCTGCCTTGGGTCCTGTGCCCCACTGGCCTCTAGGTACTCAATAATTCTTTCTTTCAGAAGTGATTCCATCATTTTCCCTACCACTGAGGTCAAGCTAACAGGTCTGTAGTTTCCTGCCTCTGCTTTGCTCCCACGTTTGTGAAGGGGAATCACATCCACCCTCCTCCAGTCCTTAGGTACAACACCATCCTCCCATGATTTGTTAAAAAGGGTAGTCAGTGATGTCACTAGTTCTCCCCTTAGTTCTTTTAGAATTCTGGAGTGAATCTCGTTAGGCCCCATTGCTTTGTCCACCTTTAGTTTTAGGAGTTCTTTCAGAACCCTTTCTTCTATGAAAGAACTGGTATCGACCCCCCTATCCAGAGTGCTTCAATTGATTGGATTAGGTACCTCCCCTTCCTCTTCTTTTGTGAATACTGAGCAGAAGTATTTGTTCAGTTTCCCTGCTTTTTCACTGTCCCTCTCTGCCTATCCACCCTTCCCTTTATTAAGCCTCACTATCCCTCCCTTGGTCTTTCTTCACTCCCTAATGTATCTATAAAAGGTTTTATCCTTCTTCTTAACCGAGTTGGCTATCTTTTCCTTGGTTTGAGCCTTTGCTATTATGACTGCCTTCCCCGCTTCCT
The DNA here is from genome assembly GCA_016271365.2 of Neoceratodus forsteri. Classification (NCBI taxonomy): domain Eukaryota; kingdom Metazoa; phylum Chordata; order Ceratodontiformes; family Ceratodontidae; genus Neoceratodus; species Neoceratodus forsteri. Next base: position 1,414,080,785 of record CM057456.1, on the reverse strand, counting down.
TCTGCTTTAACTAGTACAGTTCTCTGTCCTGCTCCTTCTTCAGAGAAAGTACTTCTTCAGAGAAAGGGTGGTGGGTAACAAAATGGTAACAGGATTCAAACATGCATGGGATAGACACAAGGGAACATTAATAGCAGGGCAAGGGGGGATAAGGCCGGAGATTGAGTAGGGTCTATGGTAATACAGGAGGTAGGGAATTTTAGGGCAGACTAGGTGGACAAAGGTGTCCTTTCCTGCTGAGATCTTCTATGGTTCTGTTTCTATGCATCTGCTAGAGGAGCTGGTATTCCTGAACAACTTAACAGTGTTTGGGCAGACACTGGGAGAGCACAAAGCCCAACTAATAAAAGTATTAGACAGCTTGGAGGAGTTTAGTCTGAAAGTGTCCCAGGACAAGTACCAGTTCTGTCAGCCATCGGTCAAATATGTGGAGCACATTGTTTCGGCAAATGGAGAACAGACTGATCCTGAAAAATTAGAGGCACTCACAACTTGGCCTAGACCACACAACCTAAATTCGCTACAGTCATTTATTGGATTCTACAGCTACTACAGGCAGTTTGTAAAAGACTATTCCATTGTTGTACACCCTCTGAACGACCTCACCTAGGGTTACCCATCTACCCACAAAAAGAAAGCTCACTCTGGGATGTGCAATCCCCACATAGACTACTGGAAGGTGAACAAACCATTTGCTGCCAGGTGAACCAAGCAGTATGAAATGGCATTCAAAGAGATAATCAAATACCTGGGTGAGGCACCCATGCTGGCATTCACTGATTCCACCACACCGATGCCAGCTTAAGTGGCCTGGAATCTGTCCTGTACCAGGAACACCCTGAGGGACTTCATAGGTTTGAAACCATCTGAAAAGCTCTACCCAGTGCATAATCTAGAATTTCTAGCCTTAAAGTGGACTGTCACAGAAAAGTTCTATGACTACTTATACAGCGCCCAGTTCACAGTGAGAACAGACAACAATCCACTCACCTATCTAAATACAATAGCCAAGGTGGATGCAGCAGGACAGCAGTGTCTTTCAGCTTTATCCACCTACAATTACAGTTTCGACTACCACAGTGGCCAAAGCAATACTGACGCCAATGCTTTATCCTGGCATCCACACACTGATCAGCCAAATCAAAGTACTTCAGTTCCAAGTGCAGCAGTAAAGGCAGTGTGTTTGAAATTTGAAACTACAGATTGTGCCACTCCTACAAAACCACACAGAGCAATCAACATGTTGGGGCTCTCTCCAGATGCCATTCTGGCAGCAAACTTCAATTTCACTGGTTTGGACCGTTCATCTTTGCCTCATCCTAGCTGCCCTGAAGTCAAACAAGCCCAACAGGAGGATTAGGTATTATGTGGTGTGGTGTGCACCCTGGAGAAGGGCATCATGCAAGTCAAGTACAAGAAACTCATCCAGATATTCCCACGTTATTGCAAGAGTGGAGCAAACTGTCTTTCAAAGATGGACTGCTCGTAAGAACAAGTCATGATAGTACATAACCCGAGTTCCCTTGACAACAGCTGATATTATCCTGGAAGTACTGTACAGCCATCATCCAATCCCTACATTAGGACATGGGTCACTTGGGAGTTGACAATACTCTGGACTTGATGTAAGCCCATGCATATTGGCTCAAAATGGCAAAAGAGGTTGCTAAGGATTGCAAGACCTGTCTCAGATGCATCAAGAGAAAAACTTTGTCAAAAAGAGAAGCACCCTTAGTCAATATCAGAACCTGTGGTTTACTTCAATTACTCTGTATGGACTTACTCTCATTGGAGTCTGATGGTAAGAACAAAGGCAACATCCTAGTTCTGAATGATCATTTCACACAATTTGCTAAGGTGTACCTGATGAAACATCAAAAGACATTCCGATAAGGCAATTGTTAGCTTTATAGAAAGTTGCTATAAAATATATACTGTTTTAAGTAATTGAACATGCATATTCTGTCAGTTGTTATATTTTGTGGAAGGTTTGATGATGTATACTTTCATGTTTTTAGGCTATTTAGCCTTTCTTTGATAATTTTTTCTTTTATGGTGGTGTGTGAGGTTGGAATGCTGGGGGAACACACTTAAGTCATTGGATGTAAACACTGTCTTTTCGGAGACATGGCCTATAGGGTCACGAATGTTGACCTCTTTAGCAGATTGCTATGGATTGCCATTCTCTTCTACTTTACAATATAATGCCATGGTCTTGCTGCATATGGCCCTTATTGGACATTTATAGTGGACATTGAGGTTCGAACCTCATGGACATTTGCACTTCCCCTCATATGCTGTATCACTAAATGAAGAGTGAAAAGTTTTTTTTTTCTACTTATCAAATTACTATTTGTGATGTCTTATACCCTGAATGAAGCTATTTCAAATAACCTGTTTAGTTTGGAATCTATAAACAAAAAGCCAAAAAAAAAAAAAGAAAGATCAAAAGACCACCACTGGGGGGACACTAATGAGCGGTCAGGCAGGCTAGACGTTTTTCCTTCAAACGCTGTCTTCTGTGGAATTAGAAGATGAGTTTAGCAACTCAAGAGTGCTAAAAACTCAACCAAAGCTCACCCACTGTGTTCCGACATTGACATGGAGTATTTAGTGAATGTGATGAAGAAACAGCCATAGGGAACTGCAAAAAGCAGTAAAAAGACAATGCCAGCAATACAGCCTGTAGGCCCAGAACTGCTCACTTGAGCTCTGCAGCTGAAATAGGTGCTTTTGGCACAACAGTGGCTGAGCAGTACTGGCAGCCCTATCTCCAAAGCTGGACCACCTAGCAGGTCAACTAGCCAAAACAGCGATGCAAAGTGCAAGTCAATCTAAGCAGCCATGAAAGGTAGAACAGAGGGTGTCAGCTCTTGAGGATACCCAAAAGCCATTACTGGACAAGATAGCCAAGATGAAACATTTATTTATTTATTTGAATTTTGATGACCGTGTAGGCCAGCTGAGACAGACAGGTCCTTTTTTCAGTGGCAACCCAGGAACAAATAAATTCCAAAAAAACATAGGATACAAGTAGTATATTACAGGCAGGGATACAACATAGTCCGAACAAGGGATGTACAGATCATATTATACAATTGGTTAAATTAAATTTGTTGCAGACAGCAGTAATTGATCTCCATTACCAACACGAGGCTAACTAGCAATTAATTACAATGGATTAGTCATGGTTCACTAAGGAACACTTATTTACAGTATGTGAACAATAAAGCATATCAGTACAAGGATTTAGCTTAGAGGTGAGAGAGGAAGGGAGTGCGACCGATGAAGCAACACCGGGGAGCGAAAGGGATTTGTGCCTGCCTACAGGAGGATGTGAAGCACATGGCACTGGTTCAGTTAGGCATATACTAACAGTGTGGAAGGGAAACCAAAGTGGTAGATTAGTTACAGGAGCCACTGCATAAAGGAGGCAGAAAGAAGGTTTCTATGTAGCATTTTTTTTGAACAGTGGAAGAATCTCACAGGAGAGGGAGGTTGTTCCATTTTTTTAAGTGCAGTGAAGGTAAAGGACATTTGACCTATGACTAGTTGAGTTTTGGGTTGCTTGAGCAATGGGAGGTGTGATACTCTGGTGGTCTGGGTGAAGGGTTTCATGGTTTCAGCTTCTCTGTGCATATCGATGCTATCCTGAAGAAACTGCACCCCAAGCTTGGTGCATTATACAGAATCGTAGTTGCATCCCGCTGACTGCGAGGTGTGAAATTGATGATACTCCCCATCTTTGACTACTGTGACATAGTCTATGGTGCTGCTCCCATATCTTCCCTGACCAAGTTGGACATTCTCTTTAACTCCTTCTGCCGCTTTGCTCTCAACTCCCCTTCCCACTCCCACCACTGTGAACTCTATCACTCTCTAACCTTCCTTCCACTATCTCACAGACGCATCTTACACACTGCCAAACTAACCTCCAAATTCTGGTTTGGAGTGTTCCTCTCCTATGACTTATCCTCTCTCTCTCTCCACTCCATCCACTCCACCCACCCACTCTCTCAGACCTAATGACGGCCGCACCTTGACGGTCCCTCGCCGCTCCACCCTTATTGCTCAGACTGGTTTCTCCCATCACTTCCCTAAAATCTGGAATTCCCTCCCCCCTGAAATACGACACTCCTCCTCCAACTACTCCCTTACCTTTACCCTACACAATTATCTCTCCCTCAGCTGTTCCTGCTTTAACCCTCTTTAATACCTATCCCCAATTTCTGCCTTCCTACCCTGACCCCCCCCAGCAGGGTTTTCAATATCCTGAAGGGGGAATCAGGAAATGGCTATCCCTACTTCTCTCAACCTCTCTTCTCCACCTGCCCTTCTGGGTCACCCATGTGCACAACCTACCCCATCCTTTTTACTCCAACAGCACTTGCGTACTACCTTGAGCCTGCTCCTGGTACACTCGTGCACTATAATGGTTCTGTTGCATTATTACTGTTTTTGTACGTTTATATGTTCTTTTATACGATTTTGAACATGTATTGTAATTTACCCAGTGTTCCACTGTTGTTTATTGTACAATACCTTGTGTTCCAACTGTTGCATAATGTTACAATTTTGTATTGTTTGTACTACCCACATACTATTGTAACTGATCATCCTTCACAACCCTATGTAACCCCCTCCCCCCAGGTAGCACTGTGAGATGAGCAACTTGTTGTTCAGTGTGCCCTCCTGGTGAAACATTTCAATAAATAAATATTGGTGAGCAGGTTGGATAGACTGGGTGGCAGAGGTACATGAATGAAATTGAAAGTAGCACATAGTACTGGGAGGTCCATCTTGGCACTGAAGGAGGACCAGCCAAGTATATTTAGCACTGTACAGTGATGGGTCCTTGCCGGGGCCTTACCAGCAAAGTGGGCAGCTCTATGGTAGGTCATTCTTAATTTGGACAAGAGAGTAGCCTTGACTGAGTGGATGACTGAGGCACCATAAAAGAGGCCTGGCAGAAGGGTGGAAGAGGTAATTGCCTTCCTCACCATGTCAGAGAGGTAGGGCGTGGTGTGATATGAGAAACCCAGTTTTTGATTAGTGGCCTTGACGACACTGGCTGTGTGCGATTCGAAGGATAGGTGTTCGTCGAGCATGAGGCCTAGGTATTTGAAAGATGTAACCTCTTCAAGGTGGATCCCTAATGAAATTTTGATTGTGAAGAGAGGATAGGCTGACAGGTTAAAGGAGATGTGGCAGAATATCATGGACTTGTTTTTTTTGCATTCAGGACCAGCATGTTGGCCTTAAACTAGGTCTCTAAAGCCATTTTCCAGGTTAGAGCTGATGCTGTTAATGTTTTTAGAGGATCTGTATAAGATGGCATTGTCAGCATAGAGCTCGATGGATGGCCCACCACAGTTCATAGGCAGGTCATTAATGAATACGGAAAACAATAGTGGGCCAAGAATCGACCCCTAGGAAACCCCGTCGGTGCTAGGTGCTAGTGGTGAAGAAGCTCCATCCCATTTGACACATTGGCGTCGATTGGTAAGGTAGTTTGATACCCAAGCGAGAGAACTGATTGAGTGGATGACTGAGGCACCATAAAAGAGGCCTGGCCTGGCCTTAAACTAGGCCTCTAAAGTCAGATGTACATCTCCAGACGTACTCGTGCTTTCAGAAACATGGCTCCGGGCGTCCACCCCAGACAGAGAGGTAAACATCCCTAACTACCTCCTCTTCAGAACCGACAGGCAGACCAGGGGTGGAGGAGTAGCCATTTATGTTAAAAACAAATTCTCAGTATCTATATTAAATGCTACCTCCTTTGCCTATGGATTTGAATGCCTGTCTCTTAAAGCCGAGCTTTCCCCATCAGTGGCGTTCCGCATCATAGGCTGCTATAGACCTCCAGCAGCAGGATCACAACTTCTGACACCTGTCATCCCGCCTGGATACTACCCCAATGGAAACAATCATACTAGGCAACCTTAACTATGATTGGCTGACTAAGGTCTTGTTACCCCTGAAACAATTCTGCTACTCTCATGGGCTCACTCAACTTATTACTGAGCCTACTCACATCAACAAAAAAAAATCCAATGAGAAGCACCCTCTTGGATGTTCTCCTTGTTAACAGACCTCATTCCTTTTCCCATGCTGGTATCCTCTTAGCGGACGTTAGTGACCACTGCTTTATTGGTGGCATGAGAACTGTTACCAAACCTCTATCTACATCAAAGTTTTCCACTAAAAGATCCAGATGGAACTTCGATCCTATTGCATACTTCAATGATCTACAAAACTCTTTGCTATGGCAGAGTTTCTACCTGGCTAAGTCAGTGAGTGATACCTATGACATTCTTCATGAAATCATATCCAGCGCCCTAAACAGCAATGCTCCCCTGGTTAAAGCATGAAGAAAAGCCAGAACCTGTCATTGGTTTTCACCAGATCTGAAGGCTGCCTTACTCAAAAGAGATTACCTCTGGAAAAAGGCTTGTAAATCTCGTGCTGACACAGACCGGTGTCTCTTCAGGGCATCTAGAAATGTCTGTACTAAGTTGGTCAGAGAGGTCAAAGCCAACTTTTATCAAACCGAGCTACTCTCTGTGTCAAACTGCCCTACCAAGTTCTGGTCCACCATAAAAGAGCTATCTGGCCACTCTCCAGGAAGTGAGCTTCCTTCCAAAATTACCACTGATAATATTATCATTAACGATAAATTAGAGATACTGCAGGCTTTCAACAATCACTTAGCCACTGCTGGTCTGGTGTTTGATAACGCTCCTGTAAGTAGCCTTCTTCCTCAGACTAACATCTAGCCTTCAGAACCAAGTAGCAGTAACATGGACTTCTCCTTTTCACCTACCACCATAAAAGAAGTTGAAGATCTTCTTCTACGACTAGATACTAAAAAAAAGTTCGGGGCCAACTCCTTCGACCCATATTTCTTGAAAATAGCAACACACCTATTCAGTCTGTCCCTAGCACAAGGCTCCATCCCCAAGGCATGGAAAACTGCTCATGTCATTCCCCTGTTTAAAGCAGGGGACCCCTGTGACCTAAATAACTATAGACCAATCTCCCTTCTTCCCATACTTTCAAAACTTCTGGAAAAAATTGTGGATATGCAGCTGAGATCTTTCTTAGACAATGCCAGACTACTCAACTCAATGCAGTCTGGCTTTAGAGCTAAGCATAGTACAATTACGGAACTGGCAAAAGTTACTAATGATTAGCAATGGGACCTAGACAACAAAAAATTTGTTTGTGCCGTGTTTCTGGACCTCAGTAAGGCTTTCGACACTGTCGACCACTGCCTGCTCCTCTTCATCTTAAAAACTATAGGTATTGGCTCAATCGCACTAGGATGGTTCCAAGACTACCTTTCTGATAGACAGCAACATATTAAGGCTGATGGAGAGATTTCTCCACTTAAACCGATAAAAAGAGGTGTCCCCCAGGGCTCCATACTGGGCCCATTAATGTTTGCCATTTATATCAACAGCTTGAACGTAGGCATCAAAGATGCCAATATTCACTTGTTTGCTGATGACACGGTGCTCTACTTAAGCCGGGAATCTCCTGAAGCTGCCTGCGCTGAGTTATAAGCTGACTTTAATACTCTGCAGTACCAGCTCTTTAGCAAAAATTTACTACTAAACGCAAAAAAAAAGGCCATTCTTTTCTCACCATCAGGCCCAGGGACTTACTCTGCTGTCGCTAGTCCATTACCATCAATCTCTACCTTATTAGGAGAAAATCTTGAATTTGTGACTAAATTCAAATACCTTGGTATTTGGCTAGACAACAAACTCTCTTTTGTGGAACACACAGAAGAACTGCTGAAAAAACTGAGGTCGAGACTTAGTCTTTTTTATAGAATTAAACATCTCTTGACCACAGACGCAAAAAGACAGCTTGACCAATCTACATTCCTTTCATTAATTGACTACGCTGACTTCATTTATGGCCATTGCCCTGCCTCGTATCTTGCAAAACTGGATGTATTATATCATAGAGCACTGAGATTTATAACTGGCCTCCCATACTCCACACATCACTGCTCTTTATACGCAGCCGTAGGGTGGCCCTCCCTTCAATACAGGCGTTATAGAAATGCAGCCCAATGGACGCTCTGAGCCCTTACGAACAAACTCCCACAATACGTTGTTGACTGTCTCCCCCTTAGTCCTATTAGGAACGATGCCTTAAGAAGTCAATCGCAGATTTCTTTGAATGTCCCAAGGGCCAATACTCACTTTGGAAGGGCCACCATAAGCTATGCCCTGCCTACTCTCTGGAATAGGATACAAAAATCGTTGAAACTTAGCTCACCTGTCAGTCCTGCCTTCTTTAAAACCCTCTATGACAAAACGTTTGTTGAAATCTGTAATTGCTTCTATCGCTCCTAGCAGCTTGACTATTGTTCCTCTCTTCTTCACCACTAGTCCCAGCTGCTTATCCAAATCAGCCCTTGCCACTACTCCCCCCTCCTATGCCCCACTTGCTCTTAGCACCCTCTGCATCCCTCTTATTCACCACCCCCTTCTGCTGCATTTACCTAAGGCTTACACACTGTTATGCGCACCTCCATAGCTTAGAAATTTCCATCCAGGCCTGCAACATGCTTCTGCTGGACAGGAATATAAATAATCTTTCTTTTTTCTTCTGTGGTTTGTATATGACATCCATACACATCCTGCTCCTGTGGAAACTGTATGTATATATATATTACGTTTGGGTTGTGTTATATATATCTTTCTTGTACATGTGACTTGGAATGTAAATACTCTGCTCCTATCAGTATTATAAACATGTTGTTCCTTTTGTATTATGTATATTTATATGTAACTGTACAATTTTCCCTGCCAACAGCAGGTCCACCTTGTAAATGAGCTTGCTCAATGGTGATCGCCTGGATAAATAAAGATTTGATTGATTGATTGATGATTGACTGAATTGTCATCAAGGCATAGATGTTTAGAGATTAGCAAAGGGTGGTTTACTAGGTCAAACACCTTTGTAAGATCGATAAAGACTGCTCCAGTGGCTTCTCCCTTATCCATGGCTTGGAATATATCAGAGGTGACTCGTACAAGAGCAGATTCAGTGCCATGAGATTTCTGGAAACCATGTTGGTGGAAACATGAAATGGACAACCTCCGGGAGCAGCTTGACTACCAAGAGAATTATAATCATAGAAGCAATCTACAGCTGTAAGAGCTCCTGAAGGGTTTGAGGAGGGAGAGGGCTTTGCATTTTTGTTCTACGATATTGCCAGAACTTTTGGGAGGACTCAAACCAAAAGGGGACAAACTGAAGACTGAAAAGGAGCATTGTGCCCTGGCACCAAAGACACCGCAAGAAGAACCCCCGGAGCCAGCAAGCACAGCAGACGCGTGCTAGTACAGGCCCTTGGGGCAATGACTTTACAATTGTATTTACAGCTGCACTAGTGCATTTTATTCACCCAACTGGTGATATTCGGGGCTCCTAAACTGATGGCTACAGGAAAATCAAAAAATAAGCAAGCCAAACTACAGCTTAATGCCTGTTCACAGCCAAGGAAGAATGAGAGTGCAACATGTGGCTCTAGGCCTTCCACCCTGGGCACTGATCCTGAAGGCTCGCAGCAGGACATTACTATGGTGGAGCTACAAAATCACTTGCTGGGGTTCCTGCCACATTGCTGCAAATGCAGCAAGAAATGAAATCTGGGTTTCATAATATTAATACCCAGTTTGCGCACCTATAATCTGTTGTCACCAGCCTCACAGAAATAACAGTGGCTCATACCTCGCAAATTTGTGAACTGGAGAGACGGATGAGTGATATGGAGGACTACTATGCCAGGCTTACAGTGGAGAGGAATGGCTTGCTATCCACTTTGACCGAGCTCCGGGAGCAGATCGATGAGCAGAAAAATCGATCTCGCCGTTCCAGCATTCATATTATTGGGCTGCCCAAAGGGATGGAGGGTTGGAATCCTAATGCTGGGATCCATCTCTGGCTGGTTAACCAACTTGGCCTCCCGGAGGAGGCAGCGGCCTTTGAGATAGAGCACGTCCACTGGGTGGGCCCACCACCAAACCCAAGAGATCAGCCCCAACATTGCCTAATTAAGTATTTGCGCTACACAGACAAAGAGACCATCTTGCAAAAAGCTAAGAAGGCTGGCCTTATTGTAGTCGGTAACACAAAAGTGTATATTTATCAGGACTACAACAGGGAGCTCCAATCCAGGCGCCAAAAGATTAATCAAGCCAAGAGTAAGTTGTACAGGCTTGGTTGGATCTTCTCCTTTATGTACCCAGCTCGCTTTCGGGTAGACAGGTCAGGACAGAACCCTCGGTACTTTACATGCCCAAAGGCGGCAGAGAAATGGATTGAAGAGGAGGAGGCCAGGAGGGAGAGAGCACAGCTGGAAGCATTGTGAGTACTGGTATCCAATACTGAACGGCGCATTAGCTGTTTACTGATGTCTGACCTTAAGACAAAAATTAAAACTGTCTTTATGTTTGTTCCTACCCTGTATCTGGTACTCTTATTTCCTCTTCAATTGACTGGGGGCTCATTGGGGATGTGAGTTCGGTGATTGGCAACCCGCAGCCTGAGACTTGAAGTGCAACTGTCTCTGGTATCCCCCGACCGTGTCTCGGGGCACGGGTATCAGCGGGGGTGGTTACTGAGATCTGGCCTTATGAGCTCTCTCAGGGAATATATTGTTCGCCCCTTTCAATGTCTCACTCAGATCACGACGACTGATCTGTGGGGGGGGGGGTGAGGTTCGGCTCCTTCAGGATTAGGAGTCCAGTCGAGGATGTAACTTTATACCTGTTTTATCACCCATATTTGAATGGTTAGCCATGACTGCTGGCAATGCGGGGGCTGGTTCATATGCCTCGTCTACTATTTTGGGCCTGTTGGAAACTACATAGTGGAGAGATTGCTTATGCTCTGCCGGGTTGTTTCTCCCCTTGGGGTTCTGATTTGAAAACTGAACTGGATGGCTTTCTCCCTGCAGGCCTCTACAGGGGTAACGTAATCAAATCTAATCAAATTTTATTTTTAAAGTACTTTTCAAAACCCAAAGCGCATATACAATATAAAAACAGACATTTAATCAAATAAAACATATAAAAATAAAAAGACAGCAATAATAAGACTAAACATTATCCCCAAATCCCAGGCTGAATAAATAAGTTTTTAATGAGGATTTAAAAGTCTCAGTGGACAGACACTCTCTAATACGATGAGGTAGAGAGTTCCACAGGGTTGGGGCAACAAATGCAAAAGCCCTAGTGCCTGATGTCTGAAGACAAACCCTGGGAACCTCTAGCAATCCTTCATCGGCAGAGCAGAGTGGACGGAGGGGGCAGTAAGGCCAAAGGAGGTCTTGTAAGTAACCCGGTCCCTGTCCATGTAGGGTCTTATAGGTTAGCAATGCGACCTTGAAGGTGATTCTCCATCGCACTGGCAGCCAGTGCAGTTCACGCAGCACAGGTGTGACATGGCAAGTTCTTGACAACCCTGTCAACAACCTGGCCGCAGCATTCTGCACCAGCTGCAGGTGACGGAGATCCACCCCGGTAACCCTAGGTACAGAGCATTGCAGTAATCAAGACAAGAGGACACAAAGGTATGAACTAATCCAGAAAGTGTGTAAACCACGGCCTCACCTTTTCTATAATGCCCGACCGTACGTGGGGATACAGATAGCGACGGGCGCAATTTTTGAGTCCTGTACCGGGGTGCCAATATCAAACTGCAGGGCTTCATTCTCTTGTTACACTGGCCAATTCTGGGCTACTGACTGTGGGCTGCCCCCGGCATATGGACAGCAGACATGTGTATCTAGCCTGCGAACTGTCTACCCCACACTTTTGTCTCTGCATTGTTACACTTTGCCTGTTGGAGTTATAATTATTTAAAGTATTCTATTTATAGTATTCAGCTGTTTCACATTGTTATTGTGTTGGTTATGTTCAGTTGCCCACCTTACCTGTGGACATTGAGATAGGCAGGTTGCTCAGTTTCTGCCTTTTGTTTGCAGTGGGAACGCTGGTGGGTTTTGGGTCACTGGGGGGGTACTGATCCCATTTGGACAAGGTCGCGGAGGGCTGGAGCAGGATGTGTGTTGGGAGGTAGTCCTGTGGGGTTGGGGAAGGGGAGTAGTATGGGGAGGAGTCCTTTGAACCACACCTGTGGTGGTGGATGTGGACTGGGGGTGCTCAGCTCAGTTGCACCTATTATTGCTATCAGTGGTGCGTGTTCAGCTGGGACCCCTGGTTGTGGTTCCACTACTCATGCTTCACGGACCGGTATGCTGTTGGGACTTCAAGGGAGGAATGTTGTTCCTGGCAAGGTGGAAGAATAGTCTAAGACAGCCATATAATGATGGGGGATGATATAAGATGTGTATCCTGGAACATAATGGCCTTAAATCTATTATCAAGTGAAGGAAGGTAATGGCAGAGATACATAGAATCAAGGGGAAAATTGTCCTACTGCAGGAGACCCATTTTATTCCCACCGAGGCTCAGAAAACCACTAGTTTCATGGGGGGGTATGTGGAGTTCGGCTACATTTTCCTCTAAGGCAAGGGGGGACCTCAATTTGGATTCCTGGGGGTCATCGATTCAAATTTTGGACAGGGTGGTGGATCAAGCTGGTCGGTATGCCCTGGCAAAGGTCATCATTCCTGGTAAGGGGGTCTTCTTACTTGGCTCTATATATGCCCCAAACATGGAATGTCCCAGTTTCTTTCTGAAATTGGCACTAGACATGGCAAGCTAGGAGGGCTCTTGGATTTTAGGGGGCAATTTCAATTGTGTATTGGACACAGTGCTAGATCGCTGGAATGGGTCACCGGTGCCCAAGTTACAAAATGCAAAAGCCCTAGAGACTCTACATGTTGATGACCTAATCGACTCCTGGCGGCATCTTTAGCCCATGGGAAGGGGACTATAGTTTCTTTTCACATGCCCACCACTCATATGCACGAATCAACAGGATGTTGGTTTCTAGTTCCCTGACACTAGATCTGGGGGAGGCTGTCTACCTGCCCATTTTGGTATCAGATCATGCACTGCACTATATAAGCCTAGGGGGTTCAGGGACCCACATTAGCCCTAGAACTTGGAAACTTGACCCCCTCCTCTTGAAGAACCAGAAGTATCTTCTCTACGTGAGGGAAAGTATGCAGGAGTTTTTGCAATTTAATCATCGAGGTGATACCTCTCATGGTATTAGATGGGATGCCTTAAAGGCCTACATAAGAGGCCAAACCATTTCCTTCGCTTCACACACAAGGGGCAATGCAACAAGAGAGCTGTCATTTCTTAGAAACAAACTTCCGGCTTGTGAAAGAGCTCACATGCTAAATCCCTCGGCTGCCTTGTATGCGAATGTTCAGAAATTAAAATGGAGGTTTAACACCTTGTCCAGTGCACAGCTTGAGAGGGCCATTCTCCTGTACAATGTGGGTGCATACTTCAATGGGGAAAGGGCGAGGAAGCTTTCAGCTTGGCAGTTGAAATGAAAGGAGATGGAAAGAACAGTGGGCCAGATTTACAATGCCCAGCAGATGGTGGTGCAGGGCCAGAGGGAGATAGGGGACGTCTTTGGTGCTCTTTACAAATCCCTTAACACCTCCGAGTGTTACCCGTCTCAGGAGGATTATGACACCTTTTTCAAGGGGATACTTCTTGGTAAACTTAGTATAGAGGAGGCTGAGGAGTTGGATGCTCCGATAACTAAACAGGAGATCCAGGTAGCCTTAAGGTCTCTAAAAAGTGGGAAAGCCCCAGGGCCAGAAGGGCTCCCTATAGACTTTTATAAGGCCTTTGAGGATCTCCTTGCGGACCCCGAGTTTGAAATGGTCGAGAAGGGTCTCTTGAAGGGTGAGTTACCCCCATCCACATGGTCTGCCACGATCACTGTACAGTCAAAGCCAGGCAAGGACACCACCAAGTGCACCTCCTACAGGCCAATTTCGCTGCTCACCGCAGACTACAAAATTGTTGCAAAAACTCTTGCCCTTAGGCTAGATGTGTTATTACCAGGGATTATTCACCCGGATCAATCGGGCTTTGTAAAAGGTTGAACGGAGAAACATAACATCAGGCGTTCCTTAAATATAATTCTTAGGTGGGCCCGTACTAAAAGAGCACATGGAGCAGTGGTGGTGGCACTAGATGCTGAGAAAACATTTAACCGTGTGGAATGGGAGTATCTGTTCAATACCCTGGGGAGATTGGAAGTGGGTCCTTCTTTTCGCTTGTGGGTCCAAGTATTATATCGAGGCCCACTAGTGCAGGTTATGGTCAATGTGGTGCTGTCTAGCCCTTTCACACTGGGTAGAGGCACACGTCAGGGGTGTCCTCTCTCCCCACTTTTATATGTTTTATCTCTGGAGCTGCTGGGAGCGGCCCATTGGGCTCACCCAGGCATAAGAGTTTTTGGGGGTCGGGAGCATAAAATAGCTATGCACGCAGATGACCAACTTCTATATTTGCAAAACCCAGCTGAAGACCTACCAGCGGTTCACGGATTAATGCAGGCATTTGGAGCTATCTCAGGGCACTGGGCAAATTGGCCCAAGAGTGAACTGCTGCCAGTAGGTATGTTAGATCGGGCCCAGCTCATTGTCAACTTGGAAGGACTTCAGTTGGTTAAAAAGCTGAAGTACCTGGGGGTGCATATCTCTGCCTCCGTTGGACCCCTTTACAATTTGAATTTGAAACCCCTATTTGCAGGGATTGAGGAGGATTGTGAGAGATGGGCTGCTTTGCCCCTTCCCCTTCTGGGTAGAGTGAGGGTAGTGAAGATGACAATATTGCTTAGGGTATTATATTTTTACCAGGCACTCCCCATTAAGATTCCACAAACACATTTCAAACACCTAGAGGCGGTAACTCGTAAGTTCCTATGGCAAGGGGTCACGCCAAAGTCAAAAGATACCTGTTGCAGAGGCCACCCAGGGAGGGAGGAGCTGGGCTACTAAACTTTAAAGCCTACTACTGGGCTGCCCAATTGGCTTTTATACCCATGGGAACTTTGGGACTTGATTGCCCCTGGTTGGGCTTGGAGGAGGATATATTGCACAGCAACCTCCGAAACGAAACTTTAGTTGGGGCGTTAAGGGGACTGGGAAATGAGTGAGTGGGCAACCCCTTTACTGTCACTACATTGCGTGCCTGGATCTGGGCTCACAAACATGTGGGCTATACCAATGGCAATTCCCCAAATCTTAGCCTGGTAAAATGTATGCAACTTGGAGGGGGGTGCACCACTATGATGATGCAGCATCTGTGGGTGTGGAGGAAAAGGGGTCTCCTATCAATCTGTCAGTTGTATGAAGGGGATCTGATAAAAAGCTTTGCACAACTATGTACACAATGGAATATTCATCCTGGTGACTTTTTCCTATACCTGACAATCCACCAATGGTGCGGGACCACCCGCTCCGCTCTAAATGGCTGGAGTGACCCATCCCCCCCAGAAGAGAAACTATTCCGGCCTCATCCTGGACAAAAACCCCTGTCAATTTACTACCATACTCTTCTCAGCTCCCTGCAAAAGGAGCAAAACCCTAGTCAAGAAAAATGGAGTGCTGATCTTCTTTTGCCTATTGATTAGAAAACCTGGAAGTTGACATGCTCTCATTATTTACAATGTTCACGCAGTAATAAACTGCAGCAAATTCAGTTATTCTTTCTGCATAGGGCGTATGCAACCCTTAAGTGGTTACATGGGATAGATGCCACTAGATCAAAATATTGTCCTAAGTGTGAAACAGAGAGGCAGACTTTATGCATTTGGCCCTCACATGTTCCAAGGTAGCTCCCTTCTGGCATCTTATTCATAACATAATGACAGGGGTCCTTGGATACAGACATTCTAAATCTCCCCTGGAACTCCTACTTGGAGCAGATCCATATCACCTGGGATGAAATGAGTCTAATTCTTTATGGTCCCTTGCTCTTATTAATGCCAGGAGAACTATTGCTCACTAATGGATGTCACTGACCCCTCCCTCCATCTCCAGATAGGTACAAAACCTAAAGTCTTGTATGGTCCTGGAGTAAGCCCAGTTGAGCACACAATGTAAGTTTCCCCAGTTTTGGGAAACTTGGGGCCCTTGGCTATTAGCCGTGGAGGTTGGTATTATCCACAGTTGAAGTCAAGGATGGCCCATTTGCAAAACAGAGGGTGGGAAGTGCCCGATGCATCATAACTTTTGCTCTGTATGGCATTGTATGTATTCAGACAATCATGTGTTGGGAGCAGACCCCTTCCATATGTGTCTGGCCAAAGGCTGGTTCTGGGAAACTCATTACTAGTAATGAAAATAGATTTAAAAATGTATAACACAATGCATGAACACTTTAAGATAATGATGCTGTGATCATAATTTACCGACTTTAATGTAAGCTCATCTACACTCTCAAGAAATAAATTTTACAAAAAAAAAAAGAACCCTGTGGCAGATAATTTTTCAGCTGCACTATTTCAGGCACTGCTGTCAACATATCGAAACACAAAGGAGGTACTTTATGAGAGCCATAACCTCTTATTGCATCAGGACTTCTCCCTGAAGCTGCAGAAACAAAGAAAACTGTTCAGCGTTGTGCTGGACATGCTCCGGGAGAAAAAGTTAGACTTCACCTTCACATACCTGGTGGCATGGGTATCAGCAGGCATACTCAGTGTACCTAGCAGAGTACAGTAAAATCTGGAAAATCTAGGGGCAACATGAGCCTCAGGCCAGGGGAAACAAACACAAAAAGAGTGATGTACATGAAGAATGTTTTTCCCCTCTTTGAATGTTTTAGTGTGAGTTTGTGAATAATCTTTGGAAGGTGTGTGGTTGCTAAACTAGAAACTATAATTGTATGAGTGACCAGATCAAGTACGTATGCATGAGTGCTGGTATGAATGAACTTCTGTAAGGCTGGCTACCTTGATATGGTACAGAGGCTTATCATAATGTATCCTAAACATTGTAACTAAAAGCATCTAACTTTTGTCTGATTGGTGGTGTGTGCATTAGACAAAATAAAATGTTGCGACTCTATTAGGATCATTGGCTTACTTTATTTTTGAACTAAATGGGGTGGGGCAATGTTTTCATTGCAGAGCCAAAAATCTTTTGGTTTGTGTTTATTGGGAAGGGGGGCAACATTTCCACCAGCCCTGGAGTACAAGTTTACACTTCTTGGCTATACCCCTGCCCAGCGGTGGTCAAGAGGGTGGTAGTAAATGGGGAGCACTCAGGGGAAGAAAGAGTGACAAGTGGGGTGCCCAAGGAGTCAGTATTGTGGCCCATCCTCTTTAACATCTACATTGGTAATATTGTGGAAGGACTGAAAGGAAGGTGTACCTATTTGCGGACAATACAAAGATTTGTAATAGGGTGGACACACCATGGTGTGGAAACGATGAGGGAGGACCTGTTAAAACTAGAGGGGTGGTCAGAAAGTTGGCAATTAGGATTTAATGCCAAGAAGTGTAGAATATTGCACATAGGGCACAAAAATCCAAAGGCCACATACACACTTGTGGGTGAAGAAGTTATGGTAACGGAACAGGAGAGGGACCTGGGGATTATCATTTCAGACAACCTAAAGGAGGCAAACCAGTGCAGCAAAGCAGTAGAAAAGGCAACCAGAATGCTAGCATGCAAAAGGAAGGGTATAACAAGCAGAAGCAGGGAGGTGTTAATGCCCCGATGCAGATCCATGGTGAGACCCCACTCAGAGTATGAGGTCCAGTTCTGGAGACCACACCTCTGTAAGGATATAGATAGGGTGGAGAAAGTCCAGAGGAGGGTGACAAAATGGTGCATGGTATGCATCTGAACCCCTATGAGGAGAGGATGGAAGAGTTTAATCTGTATCCCCTAGAAATTAGGAGGGGGGGGTATGATTGATGCATTTAAATATTTGAAGGGGATCAAAAAGGTGAGGGAAGGGAGCATCGTTTACAGGAAAAAAGTCCAAAAACTAGGGGGCACAGTTTGAAGTTGGAAGGCGGAAAGTTCAGAGGTAATAGGAGAGGGTACTACTTCTTGGAGAGGGTGGTGGCCCCCTGGAACAGACAACCAGAAGAGGTATTGGGGGCCAAAATGGTAGGGGAGTTTAAGAGGTCATGGAATAGTTACATGGAAGTAACCAGAAGAGGGAAGAGGATAAACCTGGGAAAAAAAGAAGGGACTGGAGTCTCCATTGGGGGGGGCACAGGAGAGGGGTTCAAATAGTTAGGTTAAGGATACCTATGGGGATGGGATAATGGGTGGACTGGATGGGCCAATGGGTCCTTTTCTGCTGTCAGATTTCTATGTTTCTAAGATCTGGAGTGTGGGAACAATGTACTCATTTTGGGAAGTGGAGAGGGTAAAGAAATTCTTAGAAGAGTGGGACAAGAAGAATGGACGTGCTTGAATGGATACCATTACTGAACTGCTCGAGACATTTCTTTTATGACTTGTGTTTTGAGATTGTGTGTCTTGCTGCAATGATTCTGCACCACATGGACTTTTCTCAGCTCCAGTGGCGACATCATGGCATCCACCACCATCAAAGGGACTTATTGATGCAAACCGGCAGATTATTCTGGGGTGGCGGATTCTCATGGATCAGTAGACAGTTGCAGCCTCAACACCCTTATTGCTTCTGACCCCAGACCTACAGGCCACAAAATGGATGCCTCTCCACACAGACTGTGAGACTAGACTGGAGGAGTGGAGCATAATGGCGGTTGCCACATGGAGAGGCTGTGTAACACACAGATGATTTTTAGTACTGAAGGCTTATGATTTGAACATTCAGCAGGTAAGCAGGTTCTGAGGGGGTCTGAGTGGGCAGCTGCACATGAAATTGAGGGTGCAGTGCTCGGTACCACCCATACTGGGAGTATGGCTGTATACTGAAGTACCAAACTATGCAGCAGAGCTTCTACAACTGAACTGGGCAGGCTAGGGGAGCATTTTTACAAGTATCTGGCATACTCAGTGGTGAATAATATTGTGCAAGGCTGCTGCTTTTGAAATGTCTAGGGGTCTGAGCTGTGGGATACATAGCTGAGGCGCATGACTTTGAGACTGGGAATGGGCAGTGGGAGGGCCACATATACCATGGCTGGCAGTCCCATCCCTGGCTTGCTCTATGGGGAGGAGGAGAGATCTTCCAGGGCACCGGCTGCAGTGAGGTGGTTGGCTGGTGATGGAAGAGCTCATTTGCCAAAGTTTCAGCTTAGGTGTGCACACGCCATAAGGGTTGATAAATTTGAGTTGCAGATATGGGGTGGGAGATACCGTGCACAGAGAAAGTAGAACTGCAACATTCCAAAATACTGGCAGGGAGAGGGGGTGGTCAGTACAAAGCATATGATGGCCACGTATTCTATGTTATACCCAAAGTCAAGGGGGCAAGCAGGCTATGGGCTCAGTTGCATAATGTTTTGGTATACGTTCAATGTATTAGATCTTCTTGTTGCTGTTTTTTCATTCTATAGTGAACTGTACATAATCACAGCTTCTTAACAGCAGAGAATTGGGGTCCAGGAGTTGGGAGTGGACCTGTTGTTCACACAGACCTTGAATTATGCAATGGGGAAGATTCCAAATGTAAGAGCTTTTGATCATTTGTAATGATGTCAGCTACAGCTAATATAATTTTCTGGAATACTGGGCGTTCTCCTCCCCCATTAAGAAAAAGAAAGTGCTCACAGCACTTAAACGGAGGGCAGCTAATTTAGCACTGTTACAGGAGACCCACCTCACCAAGACGGAGCATGCCAAGCTTGGGGGGGGGTAGGCTGCTATTCGGCTCCATTCAGCTCTGATAAAAGATGGGTGGCTATATTGGTGAAAAGATATCTGCTCCTGAAGCTGAACAGGGTACTGACTGATACCCGGGAGGAACACTACATTTTTATCAGTTGAGACTTGAATGGCACAACAGTTTCCTTTGGTAGTGTGTATGCCCCTGCAGTCTTCAGCCCTGACTTCTATAAACAATTGCTTGGTGCTATACAGAGAACAATTCCCAAAGCCTTGCGCTGAGAGAGGATTTCAACAAGGTGGAGCCATCATTGACCACTCTGGGGGAGTTAACAGGCACGGGTCAAACTGGCTACATGGAAGCATGGACATCTAGAACTTGATGTGGTGGACAGGTGGTGCATAGCCAACCTGGAAGCTAAAGAATATACATTTTATTCTAACCCTCACAAGATATAGTCCAGGGTGGACTATATCTCTACTACAAGGGACAGGTATGTCCAGGTGGTCTCCACCTCCCACAGTCTTATTCACATGACAGACCATGCAATGCTCCTGGTCACACTTAAGACTGCAAAAGAACTTAGTTCCTCAGGGTGGAGGTTCCCCACTTATTTTCTGGCAAAGAGGGAATTCAGATTGTATCTACAAGAACAGTGGTCCCTGTACTCAGCTAATAATATGGCCTCAGCTCCCCTCCAAAAGTGCATTGTGGGAAGCTGGGAAGGCATATATGAGAGGTATGATTATTAGTTATGTGGCAACCCACACATGGAAAAGGCAGGAAAAACAGCAGGAGTTGGAATCAAAACTTAGGGAGCTGGAAGAAAAAGCAGTGGAGGGAGAGACTGCCTTAGATAAGTCATCACCACACAGGAGGCCCTGAACTTATTGTTGGCAAGGGAAGACAGAAGGACTCTGTTCTATGTCAGCCAGCGCATTTTTGAATGGGGGAACAAACCTGGTCCCCTACTGGTGAGGCTGGTCCAGGGTTGCAGCCTGTCTGCTAGGATTGTTGGGGTAAGGAACCAAAAGGGGAAAGTAGAGAACCAAGCAACGGGCATCTGGGAGGTATTCCAAAAGTTTTAAGAGACACTATGTCAGGTAGAATGTTGGGGCACGCAACAGGTGGCAAGGGCATTCTTAGAAAGTATCCCCATCCCCACTCTCACAGACAAACAAAGAGAAAACTGGAGGCCCCTGTGACTAAGGTGGAGGTCCTGCAGGCCATGGGGATACTTAAAAGGGGGAAGACATGTGGGCCAGATGGCTCTGTAGTGGAGTATTATAAAGAACTGGGAGATGAGATACTAAGCTCCCTGACAGATATGTTAGCGGAGTCACAGGAGGAGGGTGGCTTACCTGCCTCGTGTTACGAGGCCTCCACTTGTGGCCTGCCTAAACCTGGGAAGGACCCCTTAGAGCGCACCTCTTATAGACCCATCTAATACTTTGTTTATAGGACAACAGGAGGCCTAAGCCCATGAAGGCCATCTCCACTACTCAGAAGTGATAACCGAAGTTATCGTCCCTTAAAAATGTGTCTAGTCGAGCCTTAAAAGTTAGGAAAGTGGTAGATTCTATAACATCACACAGACGTTTGTTCTGTAGTCTTACTGCTCTAGATACATAAACAAACTTCTAAACAGAGTATTGGTTTAGGTTGCCCTTTCTCTTTTTTTATACAGATAGTTGGATCATCCTAAATGGCAGTACACAACATCGAAATAACATCATAACATAGGATGAACTACACTGCTCACACAAATATTGATTGCTAAAAAATAGCTTTTTTTATTTTTAAAAGTCCACACCAAAATCCTGGGCAACAGTTTCATAGCTGAACGCCACTTCTTCAGGCCCCCAAACAGTGTTGTTTTTCTAAATAGAAAACATACAACATAACAAAATACAAAACATAAAAACACATTCATAATTTCAATACTCCAATTCTAGTGCCACCACCCGTTCCAAATTGTTCTACTATAGTGCACATCTCTGGAAAAGTATTTAAATATCCACCTCATATCATATACATAGCCCATTAAATATCCCCTCTTAAAATCAAAAAATTATACATCATTACTTAATTCAATAGACTAAGAAACAGCATACCTTGTCCTTATTTTGTGGTCAGTGTATACATATTGCTTTACTCAAATACATTTTGTCAGTCCATTCAGAAAACAACCTAGAAGCATCAAAATAAAACTTCAATTAGTTTTCTTTCAGCAGACATGGAATTTTCCTTAGCCTTCACACAAAATCATTGCCAAATCTTTCACTAATTTAATAGACTCACTGCCATTTTCTCATTATTTATCTTTCCCTTTTTCCCCTCCGCCCCTAATATTCTTCGCCATAGTTCAAAACATCTCGCTCTATTTATTTCTCAGTAACCCATTTAAAATTAAATTTTTAATTTCCCCATTCCCTACTTTATTCCATTCTTCTAATATCTGTCCCCCAAATCATTTCGCCCTCTCCATAATTTCTTCTTCTTAAACTGTCTTCTTACAACATTCCACTGATTCTAGGACATAAACCATCCCTGCCTTTACTTAATCAGTATCTTGCTCACTGCAAACAGACTTTTTTTACTTCTCCTCAGAGCTTCATTTCTTTTTGTATTTCTAGCATTCCTCTAAACAGCAGAGATAAAGTTTAAGTCAATACTTATCCTTGGGACTGTGAAGGAAAGCAGGATATAGTAGAAACATTTAAAAAGAACATATTATTTTAGAGCTTACCTCACTGTGCAGTTGTAAGTGCTCTCTTCCGGATTTGGCAACCAACCAAGTACATTCATATGCATGGTTTTAAAGCCGTGAGAGTGGTGGGGGATAAAATATCATGATGACATCCATGCCCCTCCCACTAGGGGATTAGCCAGTATTCAAGATGGAAATGCAAGTGCTACCTCCTCCCCATAGCTCAGTGGAATCATGCTCATGCAGGCACAATGAAAACTTACAGGAGAGCTGGCAGTTCACCCCCATCCTCGACTATGTGTCGATCAAGTTTCTTTTACTTTTTAATTTTTTAACCTCCACTAATGCATTATTAAACCCTATTTACAAGTTCCTTCTCCTTCTTTTAAATAAAAAGGCATGTAAGTACCTAAATTCAATCAGTCTCAAATCAATATATACTAGCCTAAGGGAATTGTCTGCTCCTCCTTCTTTTAAATAAAAAGGCATGTAAGCACTTAAATTCAGTCAGCCTCAAATTAATATATAATGGCCTAGGGAAATTTTCTGCTGAAAGAATATATGTATTTGTACAGTATCACCAATGCCATCACTTCATCTTTCA
The DNA here is from genome assembly GCA_016271365.2 of Neoceratodus forsteri. Taxonomy (NCBI): domain Eukaryota; kingdom Metazoa; phylum Chordata; order Ceratodontiformes; family Ceratodontidae; genus Neoceratodus; species Neoceratodus forsteri. The sequence continues at coordinate 1,414,057,726 of CM057456.1, read as the reverse complement.
TTTATTCAATCTACACATATAAGTCACAATGATTGATACAAAGCATGTATAATATATAGTTTCTGTTATTTTAATTCTGCTCTTGGGCAAATCTATATACAGTCCATTATACTTCTTTTTTTGAAATCCTCTAAGATGGAGACAGATATCACCTTCAGGGCTTTTCTTCAAAACTTGAAATCCTTCTGAGAGTAAGACAGATTCCAGCTTCGGGGCTCATTCATTTCCAATGTAAATTCCAGTTACAAGTTTCATTTAAACCAATCCTTGAATTCAAACAGTCCATAGTATAAATTCAAAATACCTCCCTTTTAAGGAGAAGGTCATCCCATGTGGTGCTGCCCCCTACTGGTTCCTCTACCAATTCTAAGCCACAGAAACTCAAAGGGGCTGCTATATGACCCATTTGATTAAAATGGTTTGCCACTGATGAGTTCTATCTTTCAATTGTATATAGCTTTTATGTTCACTTATATGAATTTGTAATTCCCTTTTAGTTTTTCCTATGTATAGTTTGTCACATGGACACCTTAAAATATACACCACATGATGGGATTTACATGTTACATGTTGTTTAATAACAAATTTCCTGTTTGTATATGGATGCTCAAAGTCTGTTTGCTCGATGTATTGCTACACTGAAAACACTGCCCACAGGGAAAATTCCCTTTCTTAAGAGAACCCAGCAATAATTGTCTGCCTTGTGGTTTGGAGACCTGATGCACTGTATTTACTAATTTTATATTTTCTTATCCAGATGACTATAGGCCGTTGAAAATACTATTCTATTCTTTATATTTGCCTCCTCTCTGGTTTGAAGGGCTTCCCTTTGTGGAATATATGCCACTCCTATTATAGCCTTCTGTATATTCTCATTCTTATCGCCCCTCCCCTGGAACCTTTCTGTCATCTTTTCCACTTCTTGTTCATACTCCTCATCTCTACTATTATTCCTCCTTGTTCTCATAAACTGATTTCGGTATACTCTGCTTCAGTTTAGGATCGTGATAACTCTGATAATGCAAAATTGTATTCCTATCAGTCTCTTTACAATAACATTTTGTTTCCAGACTATTACTCCCCTTGTAGATCAACAAATCCAGAAATGCTATTTGGTCCATACTTGCTTCCATAGAAAACACTAGTTTCTGATTCCTACTGTCCAAATACTGTTTGAACCTATTCAGTTCTTCCTTTGTACCAGCACATAATAACAGTACATCATCTATAAAGTGTTTCCACCCCTTGATATTCTCCCTAAATGGGTTCACTTCCTCATTCAATATATATGTTTTCTCATAATTCCACATAAACATCACATCACAATCCTCACTGATTACCTCTCCACCCTCCCGCACAATGCTGAACAGACACTAGTAGGGGACCTAAATGTTGACTGGCTTGGCCCCTTGGCCACACCAATGAAGGACTCCTTCTCTACCCTTGACATGGTCCAATTTGTTACCCAACCTACTAGACTTCATCCTTCTACTGGTACCAGCACCCTCCTGGATATCATTATCTGTAACCGCCCCCACAAAATCCAGGATATAAAAGTACTTCCCGACTCCCTAAGCGATCACTCGCCCATCCTATTCCTATGGACCTCCTCCATACCCAAACCCATAGCCCAAACCACCTTCCGAAGTCATCTCTGTCCAAGAGGGTTAAAAAAACTTAAACAACTACTCACCCAAATGGACTGATCCCCAATTAATAGAGCCCCCAGCATGGACATTGCTCTCAATCTGTTCACGCAGGCCTTCACCAAGGCCTGTGACCTCTATGCTCCACTCACCAAACACCGCACCAAAAGACATAATGCACCATGGATCACCCCCTCCCTACTCCAAACGCTGAGAGAAAGGGACAATCTCTGGCACAAAGCTACGGAGTCTGGCAGGTTGGCTGACAGACAATCCTATAATGCCGCACGCAATAGATGCGCTCGAGCCATCCGCAAGGCCAAAGCAGACCACTATCAATCAACTCTCACCACCACATGGGGATCTGCACAGACCTTCTGGAGTAATATCAAACAACTTAATGGGAAATCATGCTCCCCACCTCCTTCCCAGCTCTCCATAGACAGTACCATTTCCACTGACCCACTTACCATAGCAAACCGTCTAAACACCACCTTCACGGATCTCAGCACTGTTCTCCCCAGTTGTTTCTTTGACCCTGTGCCTGAATCCCAACCACCAGTCCTGCAGCGCCCTCATTTCCTCCTGCACAAAATATCCACCCATGAAGCCCGTCCATACCTGCAAAAAGTGCAAAACAGCAATAACCCCAGCAATGACCCCCTAGATGCTAGGCTCCTTCGACTAGTCCTTGATGAGGTCCTAGTCCCTCTAATGGACCTACTCAACAAATTCCTCTGCCTGGGGCAATTCCCCAGTGCCTGGAAGACAGCTGTCATTACCCCCATTTATAAAAGTGGTGACAAATCCTCGCCCAGCAACTATTGACCCATCTCCATTCTCCCCCCCCATAGCTTTAGAAAAAGTGGTTGCCACTCAGCTCACTGAATACCTAGCCAAGTTTGACATAGTATGCCCAGAGCAGCATGGCTTCCGTTCAGGCCATAGCACTACCACAACCCTCCTAGAATTCACCAACTTCCTACACTCCTCCCTAGACTCCAGTAACATTGTTGGAGCTGTGTTCATAGACCTTTCCAATGCCTTCGACAAGGTTAGCCATCCTCTCCTTCTTGACTCCCTCTGCCAACTTGGTTTCTCCACAGGTCCTCTGGCATGGTGTGCCAGTTACCTCTCCACCCAGTCCCAATGCATCAAAATAAACAGAACACTATCCGACACTCTACCTGTCCACTCCGGGGTGCCCCAGGACTCCATCCTGTGTCCACTTCTTTTCACCCTCTACCTAAACTCCTTGCCAAAGGCCTGCTGCAAAAAAAATATTACTGTATGCAGATGATGCAGTGCTCTATGCCTCGCATCATAAACCTACTCCCTTCCAGGACTCCCTCCAACATGCCCTCTTCCAGGCCGAAACATGGTTCAAGGACTGCAGACTGGTCATAAACCTGAAAAAGACAAAATCAATGATTTTCTCCCACCACCAAAACAAAGCGAAAAGTGCACCTCTCCTCATCCTCCCCAACACCCAGAACCCCCTTGAACTGGTATCCATCTACAAATATCTTGGAATTACCCTCGACTCTGCTCTTACCTTCCATGACCACATAAACACCCTAGCAGCCACCACTAACACTCGAATTGGACTCCTTTACCGGCACAGGGACTGTCTCCCTCCTGATGTCCTTAGACTTGCCATTACTTCCTCAATACTGTCCCTAGTGGACTATGGGCTACCTGTGTATGGGGCAGCAGATAATGCCACACTCCAGAAAATTCAGGTCTCCCTCAACAAGGCTTGCAGACTCCTAACTGGTGCCCCTAGGCTCACCCACACCTACTCCCTCTATTCGTCTGCCAATTTTCTCAACCTCAACAAAAGACTCCACTACCAGACCTGCCTACTCACCAAGAAAATCCCGCTTGGTCACTCCCCTCCTGGGGTCACCACCTCTCTCCAACTTGCCACCCCCTCGATCTCCACCTGCAACTCAGACAAAGCTATATTGGCAGTACCCAGGGTAAAAACCTCCCTTGAAGTCTCTCCAAATGGTAGCGCCCTTCCAAAGAAAATAGATGGAAATGCAAACAGCACTTATTAACCACTGTTGAATTTATTTTCACCATTTGTGGGAGCCCCTAGTGCCTCGGCAAAGTGCCTTCAAGGGGGCGTGATACAAAAACCATAACAGCATTCATTTAAATACAATTCAAGTGTGACATCACATAATTCTTTAACCAATCAAGACCATTCATTGTAAATTCTCATGCAGGTACACTGAAAACTTACAGGAGAGCTGGCGGTTCACCCCCCCATCCTCGGCTATATGCCGATCAAGTTTCTTTTACTTTTAAATTTTTTAACCTCCAGTAATGCATTATTAAACCCTATTTACAAGTTCCTTCTCCTTCTTTTAAATAAAAAGGAAATTTATTAAACATATAACATGCAAATCCCATCATGTGGTGTATATTTTAAGGTGTCCATGTGACAAGCTATACATAGGAAAAACTAAAAGAGAATTACGAATTTGTATAAGTGAACTGTGGGTAGTACTTGCATTTCCATCTTGAGTACTGGCTAATCCCCTAGTGGGAGGGACATGAATGTCATCATGACGTTTTTTCCCTCACCACTCTCGTCGCTTTAAAACCACGCATGTGAATGTACTTGGTTGATTGTCAAATCCGGAAGATAGCACTTACAACCGCGTAGCAAGGTAAGTTCTAAAATAAAATGTTCTTTTTAAATGCTTCTGCTGTATGTTATCCTGTTTTCCATCACAGTCCCAAGGAGAAGTATTGACTTAAACTTTATCTCTGCTGTTTAGAGGAACGCTAGAAATACAAAAAGAAATGAAGCTCTGAGGAGAAGTAAAAAAAAGTCTGTTTGCGGTGAGCGAGATACTGATTAAGTAAAGGTAGGGATGGTTTATGTCCTAGAATCAGTGGAAAGTTGTAAGGAGACAATATAAGAAGCAGAAATTATGGAGAATAATGAGAAAATGGCAGAGAGTCTATTAAATTAGTGAGATATTTGGCAATGATTTTGAGTGAAGGCTAAGGAAAATTCCATGTCTGCGGAAAGAAAAATAAATCAAGTTTTATTTTGATGCTTCTAGGTTGTTTTCTGAATGGACTTGCAAAATGTACAGTATTTAAGTAAAGCAATATGTATACATTGACCACAAAATAAGGACAAGGTATGCTGTGTCTTAAAGTCTATTCAAGTAAGTAATGATGTATAATTTATTGATTTTAAGAGGGGATATTTAATGGGCTATGTATATAATATGAGGTGGATATTTAAATACTTTTCTAGAGATGTGCACTATATTAGAATAATTTGGAAAGGGTGGTGGCACTAGAATGGGAGTATTGGAATTATGAATGTGTTTTTATGTTTTGTATTTTGATATGTTGCTGTATGTTTTCTATTTAGAAAAACAACACTATGTTTGGGGGCCTGAAGAAGTGGCGTTTGGCTACAAAACTGTTGCCCAGGATTTTGGTGTGGACTTTTAAAAATAAAAAGAGCTGTTTTTTAGCAATCAATATTTGCGTGAGCAGTGTAGTTCATCCTATGTTATGATGTTATTTCAACATACGCAAATTTCCTCAGCTCACTTCGTGGTACCATTTCTACCAACTGTCACTTGTGCCCCCTTAGATCACATTTGGTATCCTTATAAACTAGGCCAAGGTCCTTCACTAAATTTGAATCTTCAAGTAGTCTATATAGCAGCAGCATATCACCCCTCTTCCGTCTCAGTGTTAAATTCCATAACCCTAGGTCCCTTAATCTATCATCATATACTTTATTCTTGCATCTTGGTATTAGTTTAGTAAACCTCCTCTGACATCTCTCCATGATGTCAACTTCCTTTTTGAGGTGAGGGCTCCAGTGCTGGAAGCAGTAGTCCAGATGCAGTCTTATATATGATTTATATAGGGGCAAAAGCACAGTTTCTGATCTTGAATGAAACGTTCTCTGTACACAATTAATTAAATGTTCACTCTTATTAATTATATGCTTACATTGTGTCCAGCTTTTCAAGTCATTGCTAGTATAAAACCCAGATCTCGTTCCTTAGTTACAGATCTTATTTTGACACCATTAATATTGTATTCTTGTCTAATGTTATTCTTACCAAAGTGTAGTACAACACATTTATCAACATTAAATGTCATATTATTTTGATTAACCCAACTGTTAATGTTTTCTAGATCTTGTAAAATTCTTTCTGTCCACCTCAGTGTCCACTGTCCCTCCCAATTTTACATCATCTGCAAATTTGATCAGCTTGTTGCCACTTTATATTGCTAAATCACTTATAAAGATGTTAAATAATAGAGAGCTCAACATCGAACCCTGGGGCACACCACTAGTGACCCCTACCTCTGTTGACATGAATCCATTGATTCTGGCACTCTGAGTTCTACTTGTTAACCAATTTTGTATCCATCCTATTAACATTGAACTAATTCTCATCTCAATTAACTTGGTTATTAGTATTTTGTGGGATATAGTATCAAATGCTTTCCTAAAGTCCAGCATCAATACGGCAACTGCCATACTTTGTTCCAGATGTCTACCTATGTATTCATAAAAGCTGATTAGGTTTGTTGTACAGGATCTATTGCTAGTAAAACCATGTTGGGAGAGATCAGTGTGTCTTGCATCAATTAGGATTCTGGTTAAGTTCTTCATTAATGGTGCCCTCTATAATTTTGCCCACTATAGAAGTCAGACTTATTCGACAGTAGTTAGCGGGGGTTTTCTTACCACCCTTTTTATAGATTGGTATCACTACTGCCCTGCACCATGCTAGGGGCATGTAGGCTTCTAGTACAGATCTGCGTCCTATATCAGCTATGTGTAGAGCAAGCTCATTAGCCAGTTCCTTCAATAGTCTCAAGTTTAGTCCATCCAGACCTTTTGATTTGTTGACATTTATTGATTAGTTTTTTACTATAATATCTGTTGTGATGAAGTGATTGGGGTCCAACTCTATTGCTTCATAGTATGGTAGGATTACAGTCTGATTGGAGGGAATAAAGACTGACCCAGAGTATTTATTAAATTCACTTGCCATATCTTCAGGCTTGTTAAATGTTATGTTATTTACCTCTAATGGTCCGATTACTCTTTCAGAGCCCCGTTTATTATTTACATAGGCATAAATCCTTTGATGTTAGTCTTACTATTGGCTAGCCTAAATTCTGTACTAGATCTTGATCTCCTAATCTCTTGTTTAAGTTGTCTTAATATGTGCTTACAGTTTGAAATATTGTTAACTGAAGGGTTCTTTTTCATTTTGCTGAACCTGGCTTTCTTTTTGTTGATAAGCTTTCTGATCTTATTGCTGAACCACAGTGGCTTCTTCCCTTGTTTGTTATATTCTTTTTTAGTGGGGACATAAATAGATTCCAAGTTTGATATGATTTTGGTCAATAATTCCCATGTTCGTTTTACATGTAAATTGGTTGTTCTTGTTTTCCAATCTAAGCCACTAATTGAGCTTCTTCTTTCCTCAAAGTTTGCTTTAGCATAATTTTTGTATTCTGTTCTTCCTGAGGTGAACCTTTTAACTTTATTAATTTTAAATTGTAGGATATTATGATCACTGTTGCCCAATGGGGCAGATGAGGTAATAATGGAGCTATCACTACCTATATTTTGCAGAAGGACATCTAGGATATTAATTCCTCATGTAGGAATATTTATACATTGTTCTAATCCTGCTGATGCCAAGATAAAATTAACCCTGTTTGCTAGCGTGTTATTAGTTGTGTCATCCTTCCAGTTTATTTGTGGTAAATTCAGATCTCCTAGAACTAGTACATCTTCTCCTTCTGCCATATTGGCTAACTGTTCTATAAATGCTTCTGTGTCTACACTTGCACTATCTGGTGGTCTGTAAAAGATTACTATTTTAAATTTTCTCCCTTTCATTCCTGTGATGTCTACCCATATTGCTTCTATAATTCCATGGTGTACCTCTGGTTCAACAACTGAACATTCAATTTCATTCTTGATATATAGTGCCACGCCTCCACCCCAGCATCTATCTCTCTCTCTCTCTATTAATTAGCTGGAAGCTGGGTAGCTCTTTGTATCAGTCATTATCACTGGTCCTTCAAGTTTCAGTGACCCCTATAATATCAATGTCTTCTGATCTGACAAGTTGCTGCAATTCAACCATTTTATCTTTGTTAAGGCTCCTGGCATTAAGGTATAAAGCTTTTATACCCTTGGTCTTCACATTATGAGCTTTATTTAGTACATTAGCTTCCTTAGGTCCATTTAGTAAATTGGGTATGTCAGTTTCCATAGGTACTTGTAGTCTATATTTTGTCTCCCCCCACCAATCAGTTTAAATTAGTTATCTCCTTTTTTCAGATGCATTCCCAAGACTCTACTTCCTTTAAAGCTTAGATGTAGTCCATCTTTGCAATAGAGGTCAGTTCTGTTGTAAAAAGTATACCAGTGCCGTAGGAATCTCATGTTATTCTCTCTTGTCCATTTACGTAACCATGCATTTGTTAAGCAGATCCTTTTATGTCTGTAAACAGAAGACCTAGGGACAGGCAACATTTCTGAGACTACAATTTCACAACCCTTTCTATGTAGGGCAATTTTTTTTATTGATATCATTCACCCCATGTGAATCATTGCTAATGGATTTTCCCCTACCCCTTTGAAAATATTATCAGCCATTCTGGTTAGATCTTGTACACCTGCTTCTGAAAAACTACTAACCATTATGTTAGCTTTATCAACTCTACAGATGTACTTATCCATGTATTTGATGATTGAGTCACCAATTACTATAATTTGTCTGGGCATATGTTCATTAGTTTGCATGGCTTCATGATTGTTTTCCCCAATATCAATCAAAGGCTGGTTACCCTGGTTCTCTTCATCATCATCTAGGGCTGAAAACATATTATTTAGTGGTAGTGGCGATACATAGTCTTTGTTAGCCCCTTCATCAGATACTGCATCTCATTTGAAGGCACTTCAGATGCTACCACATTTTGCACAGTTGCTACATTGTCTATACTAGTTGAACCTAGGTCTAAGGTGCCTAGCTGGATAGGTTTCAGTGGACTTCTGCCCTTTTTTCCCTTTTGACAGATATCACAGTGCACCATTCATTATCCTCCTCTGACTCACTTCCTTCAAACCCCTCTGCTAGCTTTCTTTTATTCCCTTTGTCTTCTGTCTCAAGGGCACCAATGTCTGCTTTATTTAAACTAGTAAGTACCCTCAGTTTTGCAACCATTATATTCTGGCTATTTTCTAAGGTTTCCAGTTTGGCATAAAAGATATGCAACTTGTTTATTAGTTCTCTATTATGTGGACATTTGCCACACACATAGTCATTACAGTTTGTTTTAGCATCCACTGTCATATACATGGTACAACTGCAACATCTTATACATAGGTCCCCATTTATTGTTAGGATAGATGACGCCATTTCCTTTTTGTATGTTCCTAGATATTGATGGACTCTTACCTACTATCAATCTGACCTTAAGGAGTTACACTATTGTTCTAGGGTTAGAATGAAATTGCTAGACTCACCACCACACTGGCCTCAGTGGACACAGCAGACACACACAGACATGCTAGCGTGTGTCTCTGTGCATGTCAATGCGCGCTGTGATGCACGCTTGCCCCGCTCAATCTGGGGCGAGTTTAAATAGTATCCTGAATCAGGAAGTGAGTGGGTCATGTGACCCACACCTCGCTCTGTTTTCCAGCACAAAAACACAATTTAAAATGTTTAAAATAACCACCAGTGTGCCTTAAACTATAATCCTGCTCCCTTGAGAGTGGAAACACTTTCTATGTATTCTATCCCACTTTGATGATATTGAGCTACAACCTGGTACTGTAGTTCCTGAGCACAATGGAACTACACTACCCAGGGAGCTCTTAACTCACACAACACAGCACCCTACACAGTGCCACACTGCAATTCTATAGTGACACAAGGTATTTAGAAAAAACAGCACACTCCTCTCATGTGAGGAGGTTTGTTTTTGTTGCTCAATACCTCACTTGCTTGCTCAGGGTGAGTTTAAATAGTGTCCTGAATCAGCAGGTGAGTGGGTTATGTGACTCATACCTCACTCTGTTTTCCAACACAAAAACACAATTTTTTTTATCATCTTTCTATTCGTCTTCTCTGCAGCCACGGACCTGCCTTATCATCCAGCCACTGCTCACTTCCCCCAACAACCACAGGACACATCTGCCCCAGGCCAGCTGGCATATGCAGCTGTACCTGCGAAAAGGACCCCCTTCTCAGCCCCCATGCCAGGCCAGGATCCCATACCAGCCCTGGTTTTGTGCCCATGAGCCCCGCTAGGCTCAGGAAGCATGGCCATCAAGCTGCCATGGACAGTGCTGCCATTTTCCACTAACTTTGTTCCCCAGGAGTGCAGATGTGCAATGACGTCAAGCACGGATATGCTGACATCTGTTGCACTCCTCCCTCCATTGCAATGACTCTGGTAGTGCCCCTGGGCATGCCGAGGGGCCGCTGTAGAGTGGTGGAGACCCACATCCCTCTCTAGGATAGGAGAGCAGTCCTCTGGACACTCAATCCTATCCTCCCCTGCCGACCCCTGACACCCCGGGCTCACGTCTGAACCCAGGTCACCAGCATGCCATGAATTGTGGTGTCCAGTGCCTCAACCCTCAGTGCCAAAAGGCCAGCTACAAAAACACAACTTAAAATGTTTAAAATAAGCACCAGTGTACCTTAAACTATATTCCTGCTCCCCGACAGTGGAAACACTTTCTATATGCTCTATCCCCTTTGATGGTATCGAGCTACAACCTGGTACTGTAGTTCCTGAGCACAATGAAACTACACTTCCCAGGGAGCTCTTCCTGCACACTAGATTAACTCACACAATGCAGCACCCTACACAGTGCCTCACTGCATTTCTACAGTGACACAAGGTATTTAGAGAAAACAGCACACTCCTCTCATGTGAGGAGGTTTGTTTTTCTTGCTCTCCCTCCTAAACTGTGACCTTAAGATTTTGGCTAATGTGCTGGCGAGGCACCTTGAGCTGATCCTCCCACAAGTGGTGCACCCAGATCAAACTGGTTTTGTGCAAAGTAGGCTCTCATATAATAATGCAAGACTGCTGTTGAATGTGGTGCATTGGGGTACTCGGCAATCAGGGATGGCATGTATGCTGTCAATGGATGCCAAGAAAGTATGGGAGTACCTGTTTGGGGTCCTCAGCAGATTTGAGCTCGGAGATGGGTTTGTTGACATGGTAAGGCTGCTCTATGTCAGTCCTTGGGCATGAATGCTTGTGAATGGGGGCCACTCTGACTAGTTTCAGATGGGAAGAAGCATGAGGCAGGGGGTACCCTTGTCACCCCTGCTCTTTGCACTAGCTATAAAACCCCTCGCTATTAAGATCCATGTAACAGAGGAGGTAAAGGGCATCACTGTGAAGTCTGGGTGTCAGAATAAAATCACGTTATATGCAGACAACCTGCTTTTGTATGTGATGGAGCCAAGGCAGTCTATGCCTAAGTTATTGAGTATCATTAGCCAGTCTGCTACCTTTTTGGGCTCTAAACTAAATCTTAGCATGTCAGAGCTGATGGCTCTGGGAAAGCTGCAGGAGGACTGGGGGGACAACTGGGGGTTAAAGGTGGTTGGCAAGTCCATCACTTACCTGGATATGAAAGTAGGCAGGGTAATTGGCAGCCTGTACAGTCTCAATTACAACCCCCTATTTGCCCAGCGTTAGAAGAATTGAAGAGTCCTACCTATTTCCTGGCTGGGGCATATAAATTTGTTAAAGATTAATACTCTAGCCAGGCTGTTATATATGCTTCAAATGTTGCCTATGGTCCCAACTAAAGCAGATAATTAAAAATTGGAGAAGGGAAGCGATCCAGTATGAGCCTAGACAGATTAAAAAGTGAGGTGGAACAGGGTGGCCTGAACTTCTCAAATCTACAGGGCTATCAGTTAGCTCTATAACTTAGATACATCCACGACTGGGTGAATCAAGGTGAGACCACTAACTGGCTTGACCTGAAAAAGACAAGAAAGCCAGGTCAGTTATCTGTTACCGGGGGAAGAGAGTATATATTCAAAGTACAGCCCAAACCCACTGGCCCTCAGCATTTTAGAAGCACGGAACTTGGTCAGGAAGAGATGGGGGGCATGGGAGAAAAAAAACTTTGCTGGTTCCGATCGCAGGAAACCCAGACTTCCCAGCAGGGCTGGAGGATAGAGGGTTCTGGGAATGGGAGGAGGAGAAGGAGGGAATGTTATGCTTAGGTGATCTGTACACAGGGGAAGGCATGAAACCCTTTGCTGCAATACTAAGAACCCAAATCTTGGATTTTAGGAGGGCGGACTTCAGGAAGATGGGCTAAGTGCTAAGGAGCCACCTAGTAGGCATCAGAGTAGATATGGGGGCAGACCAAAGGTGGTTCATCATTAAGGAAGGAATACTGGTTGCCACAGAGGAGTGCATTAGGCTCAGGGGGAAGAACACAAGGGCCAAAGTGCCCAGCTGGTTCAGTTCTGGGGTTGCCCAGTCAATAAGGGAAAAGAGGATAGCCTATAGAAAATTAAGGAAGACAGAGAGAGGAGGATAGGGAAAATTACACATGGTTGGCTAGTGAGGCAAGTAAGGAAGTCCAGCAAGCTAAGGCACAGAAGGAGCTGCAGATAGCTGAAGGAATTAAAGAAGGGGGAGAAGGCCTTCTTTCACTATATAAGTGAGAAAAGGGATAAGAAGGACGGGATTGTTAGGCTTAAGAAAGGGGTGGAGGACAACGGGGTGGGGAGCAGAGATACTAAATGAATACTTCTGTTCCATCTTCACCAGTGAGAAGGATGGACCACTGCCCTCAGCAGGGAGAAGAGGAGCACAGATGTAGTGATAGAGGAGGATAGAATGAGGAAGGGTCTGATAGCGTTGAAGGTGGACAAATCACCAGGCCCGGACACAGTACATCCAAGAGTACAAAGGAAACTGACTGAGAAACTGGCAGGGCCACTGGCAGGCCTACTTAATAGTTCTCTGGAGTCAGGCATGGTGCCACAGGACTGGAGAACAGCACATGCTGTGCCTCTCCACAAAAGTGGTCCCAAGGACCAATTGACAGGGAATTATAGACCAGTCAGTCTGACCTCAATCATGTGCAAGCTCATGGAGACCATACTTACGGAAAGATTGATAGAATATCAAGAGAAGCATGGTTTCCAGGATGCGAGACAGCACGGGTTCATGGGGGGGGTGATCATGTCAAACGAATCTGACTGACTTCTTTGACTGGGTCACTAAGACAGTAGACAGCAGCCAAGTAGCAGACATTCTCTATTTGGATTTCAGCACGGCCTTTGATTCTGTGCCCCACAAAAGGTTGATCAGGAAGTTGGCGAATCTTGGGGTCAGGGACAAGATGTCCAGATGGGTGGAAAACTGGCTGAGGCCCTACAGGGGGCATGCCTCAGACAGCTAGTGTTGGAACCCACTTAGGAGGTAGCAATCTTAGACCTGGTACTCTCAAATGGGGATGGAGAGAGGATCTCAGATTTAGACTTGGGTAGCCATCTGGGAACAAGTGATCACCAAACAGTGTGGTTCACGATAAACAAGCCTCTGTGTGAAGCAAATAAACAAATCAAAATGAAGGAAAAAAACACTATGGTTCTCAAAAGAGGTGGTGGGGAAGGTTAGGGAGAAAAAGATAGCATTCAGGAAGTATAAGGAACCACAGAAGAAGCAGGACAGAGAACTGTACCAGTTAAAGCAGAAGACAGTCAGAATAGCAAAGACCCAAACTGAGGAAAAGATAGCCAACTCAGTTAAGAAGGGGGATAAAATCTTTTATAGGTACATTAGGGAGTGAAGAAAGACCAAGGGAGGGATAGTGAGGCTTAATAAAGGGGAGAGTGGGTGGGCAGAGGGTGACAGTGAAAAAGCAGAGATGCTGAATGAATACTTCTGCTCAGTATTCACAAAAGAAGAGGAGGGGGAGATACCTAATCCAATCAATAGAAGCACTCTGGATAGGGGGTCGATACCAGTCCATTCACAGAAGAAAGGGTTCTGAAAGAACTCCTAAACTGATGGTGGACAAAGCAATGGGACCTGATGGGATTCACCCAAGAATTCGAAAACAACTAGTGACACCACTGACTACCCTTTTTAAAAAATCATGGGAGGATGGTGTGGTACCTGAGGACTGGAGGAGGGCAGATGTGATTCCCCTTCACAAAAGTGGGAGCAAAGCAGAGGCAGGAAGCTACAGACCTGTTAGTTTGACCTCAGTGGTAGGGAAAATGATGGAATCACTTCTGAAAGAAAGAATTGTTGAGTACATAGAGGCCAGCTGGGCACAGGACCCAAGGCAGCATGGATTCACAGTGGGAAGGTCATGTCAGATGAATCTAATAGATTTCTTTGACTGGATGACCAAAGTAGTAGACAAGGGAGGGGCTGTGGACATGGTCTACCTAGACTTTAACAAGGTATTTGACACAGTCCCACACAAAAGATTAATAAACAAGTTAGCCAGCCTGGACGTGGGTCCCAGGGTGGTAGCCTGGGTAAAAATTGGTTGGACAACAGGACACAGAGGGTAATAGTAAACAGAGTCCACTCTGAAGAAAGGGGGGCTCCTAGCGGGGTACCATAGGGTTCAGTACTGGGACCGGTCCTTTTTAATGTCTTTATAAGTGACATTGCAGAGGGACTGGAAGGAAAAGCATGCCTCTTTGCACATGACACAAAGATCTACAACAGGGTTGATACACAAGGGGGAGGGGTGGAAAGGATGAGAAGGAACTTGGCAAAGTTGGAGGAATGGTCAAAAGTATGGCAGCTTAAATTCAGTGCAAAGAAGTGTAAAGAAATGCACCTGGGAAACAAAATCTCAGGGGAAGAGTACAAAATGGGGGTGGGGTATTAACAACAACAAAAATGGAAAGGGACCTGGGAGTAGTCATAGGAGGGCTGGGGGATACTGGGATGTATAGGGAAAGTCATCACCAGTAGAAAACAGGAAGTTGTTATAGCTCTGTACAGACAGTTGGTGAGACCCCAACTGGAGCACTGTGTGAAGTTCTGGAGACCCTATCTCCACAAGAACATAAACAGGATGGAGGCAGTCCAAAGGAGGGCAACTGAAATGGTGCAGGGTCTGCACCAGAAGCCATACGAAGAGAGACTAAAGGAGATTAGTATGTATACCCTTGAGGAAAGGAGGGAGAGGGGGGACATGATAGAACCTTTCAAGTACCTCAAGGGAATCAATAAAGTTCAAGAGGGTAGCACCATTCAGAAAAAGAGATATGCAAGAACAAGGGGGCAGAATTTGAAAATAGAGGGGAGGACGGCTCAGGGCCAATGTGAGGAAGTATTGTTTTCAGGGAGAAGGTGGTGGACACATGGAACAGCCTTTCTGAGGAGGTTTGTGGGATCAAAAACAGTGGGGGAATTCAAGAATGCATGGGACAGACATAAGGCAATTCTGGTGGGGGTTAGGAAGATGTAGGCTGTTGGTTAACTAGGATCTGCAGCTTATCCATTAGGTAGGGGAATGGGCAGACTGGGTGGGCCAAGCAGTCCTTATCTGCCATCAAAGTCTATGTTTCTATGACAAAACCCAGAGGGTGGCTGTGGGGTGAGAGTTATCTGACACTCGAGAGATCACCAGTGGGGTCCCACAGGGCTCGATGCTCGGGCCGGTGTTGTTCAATGTCTTCATCAATGACATTGGGGATGGCATTAAGGGCAAAATGTGCCTATTTGTGGATGACACCAAGCTCTGTGGGAGAGTGGACACAGCTAAAGGGATACAGGACCTACCAGATGATCTGGAAAAGCTGGAGAGGTGGTCTGGGATCTGGCAGCTTGGCTTCAATGTCAAGAAATGCAAAGTTATGCACATTGGAGCCAAGAATCCCGGGATGGAGTACTACCTGGGTGGAATCAGGTGTTTGCATCAGAGGAGGAGAAGGACCTGAGAGTGATGATCAATAGTGCCCTTAAGCACTCCACACAGTGCAAGAAATCTGCAGCAAAGGCAAACAAGATGCTGGGATGCATACCTAGATGGATCAGTAGTAGGAAGAGAATGCAGATTATACTACCCTTGTACAGGTCACTGGTGAGGCCACATCTAGAGTGTGGAGTTCAGTACTGGTACCCACACCTCAAAAAGGACAGTAACATGCTGGAGAAGGTCCAGAAAAAGGCTACAAAGATGATAGTGGGTCATCAGGGTAAGGCATATGAGGAGAGGTTGAGGGCACTGAACATGTACTCCCTGGAGGAAAGGAGAGAGGGAGAGAGAGGGGACATGATTGGGACTTTCAAGTACCTGAAAGGGATAATAAGGTGGATAAGGAGGGTCTCTTTAAGTGGAGTGACAACCATAACATGAAGGGGGCACAGTCTTCAGCTGGAGAGGGGGAGGTTTAGGAGGGAGGTCAGGAAGCACTTCTTCACAGAGATGGTGGTGGACACTTGGAATGCACTGCCATAAGAGCTGGTCTCATTGAAGACAGTGGGCAGCTTCAAGAGAGGCTGGGATAGGCATGGGGGAAGGTAAGGATCATGGGTAGAGAGGATGGGAGGAGAGGGGAGGGGGCAGGGGCCATAGCTCAAGCTGAGGACCCTGCAATATGAGCAGACTAGATAGATCAAATGGCCTTCTTCTGCTGGTTTCTTCGTATGTTCATATGATACAGAAGAAGATTAGCAACCCACCCTCACACCATTATAGATACCTACAGGTTAGGACCTTTGAGAGAAGTCAATGGAGAGCCCACTGCAGGTGTCTCCCCTCTTTTCTTTGGAGCAGGCCACACATAGTTCAAAGGTATCAGCTAGGGGTCTGATCATGAAACTGGTGTCACAAGATAGAGCATATCTGCCTAACCTCTTTCATAAGGTCAAAAGCCAATGGGCGAGGGATTTGGGCACATCTCAGAGCAGAACTGGGGAACCATTCTGAGGCTTCACTCCCATATGACAAATATAAGGAGTAACAATATAAGTTTAAACATTGACTGTATTGCATGCCAAGGGTTGTGCATAGATTCAGTCCCACTGTTTTTCCAATTTGTGGCAGGTGTCAGAATGTACTGGGGACATACAAGCACTGTTTCTGGGATTGTACCATGCTGAGATGATTTTGAAGTGAAATAGCCCAGACTATCACCATGCTGTTGAGTTGGCCAGTCCAGTGTAACCCCTTGTCAATGGGCATCGAGAGGATATGGGAGAGGAGGGCTGGGAGCCATATTCAAAGTGGATAAGGGTATTGCTTACCTTGGTGAGACAGTGTGTCCAGAACACCTGGGTTTCCTGTGTAATGCCTACATCCACCCAGTGGAAGATTTCAAGCCTCCAGGTTTTAGCTATCGAAAGGCTGCCCTACACATTAAAAGGGAGAGATGAGCTGTTCCTCAGAAGTTAGGGAAAGTACTGTATATCGATTCTTTGTCCCCCAAGGAAACAGGGACTCTGCGTAGTGACCTCCTATAGGTGCCTGAGGGCCTCCATCGACTGCCTGTAAGGCACTGGAAGCAGGTAACCACTCTCACCACCCACACATCCCTGTATATTACCTTGACTGATTAAAATGTGTATCGAAATACTGTGAATATAAATGATTCTGTGGCTATCATAATGTACAGTGGAATGAACCATTTCTTTTTACCCTTGTTTGAATTTCCCAAGTTGTATACCCCAGTGGGATATAATGTTTGTATTGTATTTTACTGCATAAAATTCAATAAAAATATTATACAAAAATAAAAAGGCCAGCAGTCATTATGGCACCCTCGAAAAATTCACTCTGACCAAGGGAAGACCTTTGAAAGTCAACTTGTAAAAGATTTTCTGGCAGCCAATGGCATCAGGAAACTGAAAACCACTCCTCACCACCCACAGGGGGACCCTCAACCTGAATGTTTTATCAGAACCCCGCTTGACACATTGGGCACCCTTGACCCAGCTATGAAGCCAAATTGGAGCCAGAAAGTAAGTTCACTGGTACATGCTTACAATTGCACCCATAATGATGCCACCCAAAGGTATTCATTCTACCTAATGCTCAGCAGAGAAGCTCATATGCCAGTGGATCTCTGTTTTGAAGTCTCAGTCAAAGGCGCATCAGAAGAGACCTACTCAGAATACACCAGGCAATTGCATCAGCAGTCACAAAAAGCATATCAACTTGCCTCTGAGGCTGCTGCCAAGAACAATCTTACAAACAAAAACAGGTATGACAAATGAATCAGACACCTGATGTTGCAAGCTGGAAATCATGTACTCCTGAGAAACGTGGGCCTACAGGGAAAAACATGAAATGAAGGACTGTTGGTCCCCAGAATCCTATATCATAGCTGAGCAAATGCCTCATTTGCCAGTCTACAAAATTTAAGAACAAAGTAGAGGCCTAGAAAAGACTTTACACAGGAACCACCTCCTACTCATTGGAGCAATGGTGCCTCAGCCTGATCAGAAGTGGAATGCCCAGTGGCTAAGGGACCAAAAACTTGGAGTCTAGCAAATCCACAGAGAAGCGAGATGCCAAGTTGCCTAGAACTGATAACCATATTCCTAATGTAGAATTTGTACAAGATCAAGCTACAGATAGTTCTGACAACAGTAATGATGACACTTTGTGTTGCACCAAAGTGTCTAACATACCCAAAATTGAGCAATTTCAATCAATGGAATGGAGAAATTCAGAGCCTTCTGTCATGAACCCACTCCTGAGGGTCAGGTCCACTGAGTTAACAGTGCTCACCGCTAAGTGCAATCCATGACGGGGGGAAGAAACAGGGATACCCTCTTCATGTCCTTTTAGAATGTTCGCGGAGGTCTTGACTGAACACCCTCCACAAGGACTCAGGGTGACCCTTTAAACTCTGGATAAGGGCACAATAACAGTCTCAAGTCTTGTAGCTAGATAGGAACACTTCTTGGTTGTTACACAAACGGGGAAGATCCAGGCTTCACACTCTCTTCATGGTAGCAGTGTGCTCCAGATTTCGTCTTCTCCAACAGGACATGCAACAACCTGGTTCAAAATCCCTACAGACTCTTCTTTGAGACTTTAATATTCTCCCTATCTCTACCTAGATATCCCTTACAAATCCTTGCTCGACTGGTTGCTTATGGAGACGCCCCTTAGCAATAACAGTTTGTCACAGATTATTAACTGTCCCACAATTTAAAAATAATCTCGCTCAGGCAGATTTCTTAAAAACAAATATTTTTACTAAAATACTTACATAATAATCATATAGTTACAACTAAAAGATGCACTAATTTGGTCACAGAATAACAGAAATAAAAGTGGAAAAATATACATGAAAAATGCACTATAACGGTTATCTAAACATAGAAACATAGATTTTGACGGCAGATAAGGACGGCTAGGCCCATCTAGTCTGCCCATTTCCCTACCTACAGGATAGGCTGCAGATCCTAGTTAACCAACAGCCTATATCTTCCTGCCCCCCACAAGAATTGCCTTATGTCTGTCCCATGCATTCTTGAATTCTCCCACAGTTTTAGACCCCAACTTCCTCAGGAAGGCTGTTCCATGCATCCACTACCCTCTCTGTGAAATAATACTGCCTCACATTTGCCCCTGAACACGCCCTCCTTCTATCTTTAAATTGTGTCCCCTTGTTCTTGCAAGTCTCTTTTCTGAAAGATGCTACCCTCTTGGACTTTGTTGATTCCCTTGAGGTACTTGAAAGTTTCTATCATGTCCCCCTCTCCCTTCTTTCCTCAAGGGTATACATATTAAGCTCCTTTAGTCTCTCCTCATACGGCTTCTCTTGCAGACCCTGCACCATTTTAGTTGCCTCCCTCTGGACTGCCTCTATCCTGTCTATGTCCTTGCAGAGATGGGGTCTCCAGAACTGGACACAGTATTCCAGATGGGGTCTCATCAACTGTCTGTACAGAGGGATAACAACTTCCTGTTTTCTGCTGCTGATGCCTCTCCCTATACATCCCAGTATACCCCCGGCCCTCCCTACTGCCTTCTCACATTGCTTGCTAACCTTACGGTCATCTGACATGATTACCCCCAGGTCCCTTTCCTGTTTTGTTGTTGTTACTACCTCCCCACCCATTGTGTATTCTTCCCATGGGTTCTTGTTTCCCAGGTGCATTATTTTGCACTTTTTTGCATTGAATCCTAGCTGCCATATGTCTGACCATTCCTCCAACCTTGCCAAGTCCCTTTTCATCCTTTTCACGCTCCTTGTGTATCAACCCTGTTGCAGATCTTTGTGTCATCTGCAAAGGCGACACTTCCTTCCAGTCCCTCTGCAATGTCACTGATGAAGACATTAAAAGGACTGGACCCAATACTGAACTCCCTCGGTACCCCACTAGTAACCGCCTTTCTTCAGAGTGGACTCCATTTACAATTACCTTCTGTGTCCTGTTGTCCAGCAATGTTTTACTAGGCTACCACCCTGGGACCCACTCCAGGCTGGTTAATTTGACTAATAATCTTTGTGTGGGACTGTGTCAAATGCCTTGCTAAAGTCTAGGTAGGCCATGTCCACAGCCCCTCCCTGGTCTACTACTTTGGTCACCCAGTCAAAGAAATCTATTAGATTCGTCTGACATGACCTTCCCGCTGTGAACCCATGCTGCCTTGGATCCTGTGCTCCACTGACCTCTAGGTACTCAACTATTCTTTCCTTCAGAAGTGACTCCATCACTTTCCCTACCACAGAGATCAGACTGACAGGTCTGTAGTTTCCTGCCTCTGTCTTGGTCCCACTTTTGTGAAGGGGAATCACATCCGTCTTCCTCCAGTCCTCGGGTACCACACCATCCTCCCATGATTTATTAAAAAGAGTAGCCAGTGGTTTCACTAGTTCCTTCCTTAATTCTTTTAGAATTCTGGGGTGAATTCCATCAGGACCCATTGCTTTGTCCACCTTCAGTTTTAGGAGTTCTTGCAGAACCCTTTCTTCTGTGAAAGGACTGGGATCGACCCCTATCAAGAGTGCTTCTGTTAATTGGATTAGGCGCTTCCTCCTCTTTTAGAATACTGAGCAGAAATATTCATTCAGTATTCCTGCTTTTCACTGTCCCTCTGCCCGCCCACTGCTCATTCTATTCAGCCTCACTATCCCTCCTTTGTCTTTCTACCGCTGATGTACCTATTAAAGGTTTTATCCTTCTTAACTGAGTTGGCTATCTTTCCTCAGTTTGGGCCTTTGCTATTCTGACTTCCTCCCTGCTTCCTTCTGCCTTAACTGGTACAGCCTCTGTCCTGCTCCTTCTGTGTTTCCTTATACTCCGGAATGCTATCTTTTCTTCCTGACTTTCACAGCCACCTCTCTTGAGAACCATAGTGGCTTTTTCTTTCATTTTGATTTGTTTATTTGCTTCACACAAAGGCTTGTTGCCTCTGTGATGGCAGTTTTGATAATTCCCCATTGTTGCTCCACACCTCCTTCTAGCCTGTTTGCTAGTGCTTTTTTGAGGCACTCTCCCATCTTGCCAAAGTCAGCCCTCCTAAAGTCCAGTACCCTCACTTTAATATGGCTTGACTCTGTAGCTGAGTTTAACGTGAACCACACTGTTTGATGGTCACTTGTCCCCAGATGGCAACCCACTTCTAGAACTGAGATCCTCTCACTGCCCCCATTTGAGAATACAAGGTCTAAGATTGCTCCCTCACGAGTGGGTTCTGAAACTAGCAGTCTAATGCCTGCCACCTGTAGGGCATCAAGAATGGCCCTGCTCTTGGATGTGGCTGCAGCAAATGTGCTCCAGTTAACATCTGGCATATTCAGGTCTCCCATCAACAGTATCTCCCTTTCTCTGCCATTCTAAGAATGCCTTCCATCATATCCTTGTCCATTCCTTCCCCGGACATGGGGTCTGTACACAACCCCTGTGCGGTTGGTGTGCCTTTCCAGTCTCCAAGGTGACCCACAGTGCCTCCTCCTCCCTGTTTACTCTTTTGTTCAGTTGCTTTTATCCCTTCCTTTACATAGGAGCTACTCCTCCCCCTCTTCTCCCCTGCCTGTCTCTCCTGTAGGTTATGCACCCTGGTATGTTAACATCCCAGTCATGGTTCTCTGTGTACCATGTTTCTGTGACTGCTACGATATCCAGGCATCCCTCTTCCATTAAGGCCACCAGCTCAGGGAGCTTGTTGCCCAGACTACGGGCATTGGTACTCATTACCCTCCATTTCCTGATGGCCTTACCACCTTTTGCCCCATCCCTGTCCTTCTTGCCTTTGTCACTTTCTCCATTTACCCCTGCCCTTCTCCCTATCGACACCTCTATGTTGGTGTTTGCCACACTTACTACCATGATTGTTTGGGGGCTAGGATTTTCCTGATCCTTTCCAGTGCCTCCCCCCTTGGCTAGTTTAAAAGCTTGCCAATGAAGCATTTAAACCTATCACCTAGGATCCTGGTTCCCCTCCCAGACAGATGCAGCCCATCATGCCAGTATAGGCTTGCATCACTCCAGGTGGACCCCAGTCCCCAATGAAGCCAATCCCTGAGCTCCACACCAGTTTTTCAACCACTGATTGAATCCCATGAGTACGGAACACCCTAGCCTCTCCTATGCCATAGATGGGTAGCACCTCCGAGAAGGCTGTCAATGCATGCTACTTGACTAAGGCCCTCCCCAATTCCACAAACTCTTCCTACATTTCTCTAATCCCTTTCTTAGCCAGGTCATTTGTCCCTAGGTGGACAATGGCATCCAGCTCCTTCCCCCTGTGCAGCTGCTCCAGCAATCCTGAGGATTCGCTCCCTGTCCCTCCAAGCCATGGCGCCAGGTAGGAACCTTACCTCCCTCTCCCCTTCCTTGCCCAGTTCTACCTTCCTAACAATGGAGTCCCCCACCAGGAGTTGTTTCCTTCCCCTGCAGGGTCCCCTACCACCCTCCTGTGGGTCTCCTTTGTGGAAGTTCCCAGCATCCTCCTTGGTCTCCACCGTGGGTGCCTCCATAGAGGAACCACACTTTGCCAGAATGGCATAGGAATTGTGGAGAGGTACAACTGGAGGGATGCACCTCTGTTCCACCACCCTCACCCTCCCTGAGCCCACTGTGGTCCAACCGCTCCTTTTTCTTGGCAACCTCTGAGGCAACGGCAGTGGCACTGGTGGTCCCTGGATGGAAGAGGAGGTCCCACAAATCCTGGACAACTCAGCCTGGAGATGAGCAACCTCCTCCCTCAGCCCAGAGAGGTGCCTGCAGATGGGACAACACCGCATCCTCCAGAACATCTCCCGGAAGACTGCTGCTCCACAGCCACTGCACTGCACCACTCCAATCATGTCTTATTTCTGGCCCCTTAACTGTTTGCAATCCTTACTCTTTCCTCTGTTTTTTCTCTCTCTCCTTACTTTCTGCCTGTCTGCCCTTTAAGCTCCTGATTGTCCTATTCTGAGACAAAAATATCCTATATTTCTCAGTAGACCACTTACTTGTTCAGAGGCAGACCTCCAGCAGCTAGAGGGGGCCAGAGAGCTACTCTTGCCCTTCTAGGATGGTGGGTCCTTGGTGGTTCTGTGATCACTCACTTCCTGCCCCTAAACAGGAAGTTTCTGTTGTCAGTCAAATCATGTGCCTATAAAAATAGAACTAACTTTGGGTGGGGGTGGAGGGGAGGGAAGGAGGGCAATATAGTCCCAGCAGAGAAGTTCAGTCACACAGCAGTCCTTTCTCCTGGTGTCTTCTGCCAAGCTATTAGCAGAATCTTTCTAAGGCAGTCTTTAAATGTAGCTTCCTTCTAGCTAAGCCACTCCCCCTACTTACCAGATCTTTCTACAAGTAATTTAAACCTCACAGCAGTTAAGTCCTTTCAGTCACCTGAGATTTACACCTAGATGACTTTTCAGTTACCCATTCAGTTCAGTTAACCCAAACACACACTTTTTTTTTGTTTTGTATGTTAGTTTTTACCCTAAATTAAAGGTCCAAATACAAAAGTTCTTCTACTTTAGTCCCAGCAGTGAAGTTCAGTCAGACAGCAGTCCTTTCTCCTGGTTTCTTCTGCCAAGCTATTCTACCTTAAATCCGTAGTGAATTGAAGTCCAAAGAAAGTAAATGAAAGATTAAGTTTCCTTTGTACTGACAGTCTTTGCTTCTTGTATTGTCAGGAGAAGAGTGTCCCTTGTAGATGCCCAACAAAAATGAAAGGGAGTGGCTCTGGCTCAATTTCTTTATATACTGTAGCCAGAGGCACCCTGCAAAATCTCTGTCTTGACCTAAAAGGGTGGCCTTCTCTTTTAGGCCAGTAGATGTCACTCTTGCACTTTCCCAAATTTGTCTTATTAAGGTTCTGACATCACAACTTCCTGGCACATATAATAATCATGGACATGACTTCAGAGTTAAAACTTTGATGTCTCAGTATTATACCCTGTAAGCTAATTCACAGTGTCCTGTCAAGAATGGCTATTTCCCCAAATCCTGTTTAACATCCTGGACTCTGACTTGACAACTTTACAACAGGGGATGGCATCTCTCTATACCCTTAACAGTTTTATTACTGCTGCTTCCCTCAATTAAGCCCAGAGGGTATCTCCACTCCTAGAAGTGTAATTTCAGGCTTCCTTCTACTAAAAGCCTAACCTTCTCAGTTCATAGAGAGATGTCAAATATTTTTGCAAAAGGCCCGGTGGTGTGCAGAGTTGAGGCACTGGATGCCACATCTCACGCCACACCAGCGACCCATGATAGGGAACAAGCATGGGCCATCAGGGGTCAGCAAGGGAGAAAGAGGATGTAGCATCCGGAGGATAGCTCTCCTCTTCCAGGGAGGGAGGACTGGCACTCCAGCCGAATGACTACCCCCAGGTGGAGGCCAGAGGGTAGTGCAGGTCAGTGGGGTCAGACATAGGGAGGGTGCTGCCGGACCTCTGCGGACGCACGCACGCCTCTATGTGAGCATACCCTGTGTGTGCGCCCCAGCAATGGGGAAGGGAGAAAAAAGAGGAAAAACACCTCTAGCTATGGATGATGACTGACCTCCCGCAGGCTTCGCACCCAGTGACCAGACAGAGGTAAGTCCCGGTGATACCAGGGTGACAGGGCTGGGGGGGGGGTCGGTCAGAAGGAGGCAGCTGAGGGCAAGAGGAGGATAAAAGTATACATATATATATATATATATATATATTTGCAAGACAGTTCTCGCCTTTGAAGTGATTTGGCTTCCTGCCCAACAAGCTTCCCCCTCAGTTCTGAGAAAAGTCAAACATTTTAAAAAGAATTCCAGTCTCTCTCACTATCCTATGAGACCTTTCCTTAACACTGGCATTCTTGTGGCATGTGCACATGCACAAAATATAACAGAATATAACACCATATATCTGTACATCTGACTGACAGTGGCATGGCTCACCACACCGTCTCTTCAATTGAGCACTTTGCAAACTATGAACTTTCTTACAGTCTGAACACAGATACAGCACCTGTTGTACTGAAGGAATTGGCAATCGAGTACCTGGAAGATCCAATTATGGACAGTGATATGGAGTTTGACTTGGAAGAGCAAATCCCAGAGACTGATATAATTCTTGGCATTCCTGACAATGCCCTTGTGTCAGACACAGAGTCAAAACAGGAAAGCATGCACCTTATTTCTGAGGAACAGGCAGTGATACCTCGCATGTCTGGATGTGAGCCTATGCCTATTATCAAGTTTACTTATGTATTTATTTGAATTTTGGTAACCAGATAAGCCCACTGAGACCATGCAGTGCCTTTTTCTAGGGCGACCTTGAGGAGGGTACATAGGACAATTAGTTTACAACAAAGAGATACAGTAATATACAAAACTGATCATAACAATAAAATTAATATATCATGGAGGTACAATATGTGGAGAGTCACAGTTGATTATATTACATATAAAAAGTCACAGAGCAATAAATGAATTTAAAGCAGTGTCCTAAACGCAATAAAATGTTTTTGACAGGACAGTAATAGAGTACAGTCTTGAGGATGGCTATGCAGGTGTTTATGTGTTAGTAGTTATAGAGCACTGATGTACAGCACAGGTGTTCTCATGGAACTTCAGTGCAATCGTAATATAGGAATAGATAAATATGCTTTGGAGTTAGAAGAAAAACAAGGATAACAGCAGGTGCCTGTAAGTCAGGTAAGGCAGGTACAGGTTCCTGAAGCAGATAAGTAGTTATTCAAAGCACGTTTGAACCGAGGGAGGGTAGTGCAGGACAGGATAGATGGGGGGAGGGAGTTCCACACTGAGGCAGCTACATAAGTAAAGGATCTTCTGCCTGGGGATAGATGTGTCTTAGGTATGTCCATTAGTGGCAGAGAGGAGGAGCAGAGAGACTACCTGGACTGTTTTCTAACAATAATGTCAGATAGGCTTGGTGGAGTGTAGAGATGTGTGAGCTTATAGGTGATGTATAGCGAGGAATACTGGATTTTGTGTTCAAGTTGCAGGCAGCCCACAGATGCGAGCACGGTGCAATGGTGTTGGCGGGGGGTGCTCTGATGGCAGAACACGCTATTTTGTGATGTAGTTGTTTCAACTGATGTGTGTTAGAGGCCTTAAGTGATAGTATGCCGTTGATAGTAGGGGGTGAAGATGATATAGCAAACCAATCTTTTGGTGTAAGGTTTTGGCGGTTTTGTTGACATGGGCCTTGATGAGGAGGTAAGGATCCAGCAGGATGCCTAGGTATTTGAAAGAGTCAACCAATTCAAGCAGTTCCCCATGACGGGTGCGGATGGAAAGCTGCAGGTTAAGATAAGTTTTACAGGAGCGGGGACGGAAGAGCATAGATTTAGTTTTTTGGAGTCTAATAGCAAGTTATTTTCAAAGAACTATGCTTCTAACTGGTGGAAGTCAGATTCCAGGTGCTGACTGAACCATTGGGGTCAGCTGAGGATTGGTATAATATGGCATTGTCCACATAGAGCTGAATGGACACCCTTCCACAGAAGCCTGACAGCTCATTAATGAACAGCGAGAAGAGTAGGGGGCCTAGGATGGATCCATGAGGGACTCCATGAGTAATCTGTCTGAACGGAGATTGACAGTTGGCCCATTTGACACTTTGAGTGTGGCCGGATAGATCGTTTCAGAGCCAGGAGGTGGATAGTTGATCAAGACCCAAGGATTCCAATTTCATTAGCACCATTGCATGGTTCACCGGGTCGATAGCCTTTGTGAGGTCAATGAAGATAGCCCCTGTGGCTTGACCAAGACCAAAGGCACGGTAAATGTCTGAGGTGACTTTGCTGAGTGCAGAGAGAGCGCTATGATGTTTGTGAAAACCGTGTTGGCAGGGTGATAGGAGTTGGTGATGTTCAAGGTAGTCTTGTAATTGTTTGTATAGAATTCTTCCTTGAATTTTTGCAAGGTGGCAGAGAATTGAGATTAGCCTGTAATTTTCAACAGAGGTGGCTGACCCCCCCCCCCCCTTTGTGGATTGGTATAACTACAGTCACAGCCAAAGATGAGGCCAGATATTTCCTGAAATTTCTGTGATATTTCTAGAGAAATCTCACTCTTTCTCCATTTACACAGTAGTGGCAGCAGAGAGAAACTCTTTAGAAATTTTGTGAAATATCTGTAAATATCTGACCATGTCTGCAGCTACTATTGTAGTGCCATTTTCCATTTTGAGGGAATAATTCCTTTGAGAAAGGATCTATTGATCAGGTTTCTAACTGGTGCTGCAAGTGCCAGCTCTCTGCATTTTAAGAACCTAGGCTCAAGCGAGTCATGGTCAGGAGAGTCATGTTCCTTGAGATTCTGAAGTAGCGTGAGAACCTCTTTTCGAGTAGCTAGTTTGATGTGGAACTGTGAGGATGCAGTCCTTGAGAGATTTGTGAATGGGAAGGGTTGGTTATTCTGGTTTGTGGTGAATCGGGACACATAGTTACTTAGGTCTGTAAAGAAGTTGCTAAGACAATCTGCTATGGACTCAGGGTCTGATAGTATGTTGTCTTTCATAGACAGCGAGTCAGGGAAGTTGGAGGTTTTGCCTTTAAGGAGTGAATTTATTTGGGCCCAGAACTGTTTAGGGTTGCTGAGTTTTTCTGTTTGGATTGACTGGTAGTAGTTCCTCTTTGCATTAGTTATTTTAGACTTGTAAGTGTTTCTGTGCTGTCTGTATTTATGCCAGTCCAAGGGGAGTCCAGTCTTTTTATACCTTTTCCAGGCTGCATCACGTGTGGCCATATGGTCCCATAAACCTTTAGTCAGTCATGGGGCTTTAGCTCTTT
This sequence comes from Neoceratodus forsteri, assembly GCA_016271365.2. Lineage (NCBI taxonomy): Eukaryota > Metazoa > Chordata > Ceratodontiformes > Ceratodontidae > Neoceratodus > Neoceratodus forsteri. The sequence continues at coordinate 1,414,029,824 of CM057456.1, read as the reverse complement.
TAGATCTACGTCGGCTAAGTGGGGCATGAAAGTTTATGATGGCAGTAACAGTGTCAATTAGGTATTCTGGTGCTCGGTCAATAGTCAGCAGGGTATGTATGGGGTCCCAGTTTACATTATTGAGCGAGTTGAGGAAGGATGCATGTTCAAAGGAGGACATATTATGTGATTCTACACTTTTTGGAGGAGGGTTTGGGGAATTATTCCTCCAGATAAAACAGACGTGAGTGGTCACTGATGCTGTCGGGTAATACTCCTAAGGCAATTATTCTATGAGTACAGTTAAATAGGATCCAGTCTATGAGGGAGAGGTTTTCCATTTTAATATTCCTTTTTGTGGGTCATGCTATGTGCTGAGTTAGGCTGACATCAGCCAAGGTAGAAGACACCGTATGTTTGTTATTAGTTAACCAATCAATGTTGAAGTTGCCACACAAAATTAGTTCATGAGGGGGAGGTCAGAGAGGGAGGTAACAATGATGGTCGCTCACAAAGGCAGGCCTCCTCTGACCTTCTCATTCATGTGACCCATAAGTTTGTAGTGCCTACTGTGTGTTCCTTGCCCATTTTTTTCTCATGTACCATTCAGAGATAAAGTTCAGTGTTGGAGAATGTAGTAGGACGTTTCCCATAAAGGTTTTTCCAACTGTCTCATGTGGATTGTTGGCATCAATTGTCTGATAATAAATGTGATTTTGTTTAAACAAGTATAAATGCACTGATAAGGTAGGCATCAGGTGTTATATATAACTGTATATTTTGTTGAATGAATGCTTATGGCACTGCCATTTGGACAATATGGACATGGTCTTGGCGAGGGCACCAAGAGTCTGGCGGGGGAGCGAGTAAGCCCCCACAAATCTGGGAGTTTACTATCTGCCTCCACTGTGTCTCCTCTTCTTCCTTCATCTTCCAGTCTCCAGGATTGTCACCGGAGGACCGGCAAGGCAGTGGTGCTCAATGTCTAGGAGACCTGGCAGGATCCATTCCAGGGCTCACCTTCTAATCTTCGTGACTGGGGCCACCTGCAGTACCTGCGATCTCAGCCCAAGAGCTACTGTGTGGGGACCGAAACCAGATAGGGAGAGGCACCATCAGATGTAGTTGTTGTCTCTTCCTGACTCTATTGCCAGCAGAGGGTCAGGGAGCACAGAGTGTGACAGACATGTCAAGCTGCCACGCATGCGCAGTAAGAGCATATCAGAGCAATAGCTCCTTCTTATCAATCGGTCGCATGTTTGTAGCTAAGGATGGTCCCAGCTCCTTGGAAGGCATCATAATTAGGACTAAGGTTAAATTACACCATCATGCATACACTGAAGCATTCCCAGTCTAGTGTAGGCAGGGAGCCAGGAACTGGAAGAAAGATGTAGTGTGCATGTGCACCAGCCGGGAGTGAGAATCCAACAGCCACCTCCCGTAATAGAATCCTGACTCACAAATGGGGCAACTGCCCATTAAAACAAGGACCTCGCTGGCATCAGGGAAGGCAGTGGGGCCAGGGCAAGATAAAAGCAGCCTTCTCGGACTAACAATACATCTGCAGCAAGCTGCTAAGCTTTGCACTGCCATGTAAACAAATATGGTGGGCACCATGATTCCTTAGCCTGCAAAGACTTCTGAAAAGAAGATCTGAGGTCAGCACAAGATTTACATGGAGCCTGCAACATCAGAAAGCCTGTATGCAAGTCCAGTATGGCTGGGTGAATGTTCTAAAGACTGTTTGCCTGGAGCAAGCCTGACCAATAAGGCATCGAGTTTCCTACCATACAAAAGGGCCTTTTTCCAGAGACTGAGGCCGTTTCAGTCAGACTGCTAAGAGTGTGACTAAGAACTGGAACATGGGCTGGTGTGCTACTATCTGTTCAGGCACTGCAGGCCTGGCAGATCTGAAGAGTCTGGGATCCCAGTGAAAGTGTTTGAAGAAAAGCAATAGTTTTTAAACAAAGCTAGAGTGAAGGCAGGTTTGGAGCTGGGGTTTCCCTGCCCTCATCACAGACTTTCATCTCTGGGGAACTACCTCCTCCAATCTCTATAGCCCAAGAAAGCTAGTGCCTGGTTCCAGGAACCTGGACCTACAGTATCCACAGAACCAGAGCCTTGGGGAGAGGGAGAGGGGGAGAGAGAGAGAGAGAATGAATAATGAAACCAGTGAGAGACCACCAGTGGGCCTGGAGAAGCCTGTGTCTGGGCCGGGAGCAGCTGCATCCTATTCTGTCTGTTTCAGTTACTGGCACCAGAGGTATCATTTGAGGCATCAAACCATGAGTAACCACTGGGGTTTCAGCCCTGCAACTGGTGAGAAAGTGTACTGTGCCAGGTACTGAGGGAAAAGTCCAGGGCAGGATTTTGCCAGTGCAAGAGGCCCAGGCAGAAGACATTTTAAAGCATGCAATTGAGTTCTACCCTGCTAGCAGCATCTGTGACCCCAGAGTTGTACCCACTGCAACCCAAAAATTATAGAAAGCTCTTGCCAATGTTCTTTCACATTGGGGGTTTGAGGACTGCTGGGGGGGAGGGCAGATTCTGTGGGGAAAATTGCTGAAATTCTTTTGCTGCCTGCATAGAGTTTAAGCATTACTACTACCCCACTGCTCCCAATTACCCATCTGACCCCTTGTTCTCTCCCTTTTGAATAAATTATTAATTGAATTGCATTTCTTGGTTTGAAGTTGTTATTACTTTATTGTGTCACTTATTTTGGAGGTGGCACTGTGTAGGCAGATTATGCACTGTTTCGTGGGTGGTGATAGCCTTGTGTGTCAACATCCAGGTACAGTATACTATTGCCCCAGGTGGAGGCACCAGGCCACATTAGGCCCATGCACCCAATGTAGCACATCTTTAGGTATTCCAGATGAGCCTCCTCAGGGGGTTGAGAGAGGGGTGAACCTCAAGGGCTCCAGAAGGTCCCTACAGTTGTTTTTTTTTTTATCACTACTTTATTTCTCCCTTGCTCCGTGCGCCTCCCATCAGACTGATTCCCCCAGCTCTGTCCCCCGGAAATACCAGGGCTTACCTTACGCCAGTCCGGGAGCAGTGCCTGCGGAGAGTCAGTCACCATCCTGCCGCCGGCTGCCTTTTTCCATTTTTCTCCCCTTATTTTTCCCAAGGAACCCAGGAGAAGGACGCATGCATGTGGAGGCACGCATGCGCCTTACAGCCCCGGTAACAGCCTTCCTCCGCCCACCCCATTAGCCTATCACTGGCACCCTCGCTTGTGCAGCCTCTTGGCCTCCACCAGGGGGTAGCCGAGAGGTAGGGATGCCACCACACCTCCCCAGAGAGGAGAGCTGCCTTGCAGTAGCACCATCCTGCTCCGCCTGCCCCCCCCGTGCCAACCTCCGACGACCCAGGCTCGCTCCCGAACCCGGGTCACCGGCATGCTGCGAGGTGAGACATCCAGCGCCTCAGCCCTCTGCGCCACCGGGCCAACTGGTCTTTTTTTTTTTGTTTTTGTTTTTTTAATGATATGGACCAATCAAATGACCTGCCACGTAGGAGAACGAGACAGTTTATAAAAGGCGACTTGGGCTCCCAAGCCCATTGTATTAAAAGTTAGGGTTTCAAAAGGTCTGAATTGCAGACTATGGCCCAGATATTCAAACTGCACCCAAAAAGTGGGCAACAGCAGGAGCAAGCGCAAGTCCATTGTGCCCATGTGCAAGAGGCGCGATATTCAAAAACTGAGCTGGCCAAGATGCGCCTACAGCCGACGACTGAATATCGCACCACCTGCGCCATAATGCAACTAGGGAGGGGAAGCTGAGCATATCTGATGTGCCATAGCGCAACAAGGGATGTTCAGCTGAGCAGTCCAGAGGTGCCATAGCACAACCAGGGATGCCCCCCAGCCGCAGGGCAGCAATGCAACAGCACAACCAGGGATGCAGGGACCCACCCACCCATGCCACAGATGGGCAGAGGAACACACAACAGAACAGACATCGTCCCCCCACACCCCATGCACTGCACAACTGGGGGAGGGCTGGAATAACCACTGGCCCATGGAGACAAGCAACCAACCTACAGCTGGGCCATGGTGCCCCATCACACCCCCTGGCAAGCTGTGACCGGCACACAGGAGGGCCGACCACCCCATGCCACACCATCCCCCCAATGCAGAGCACACCCTGCACCGTGACCCCCAGACACCCTGCCCAGGAGCAGCGTCCACCAGTGCAGGATACCCCATGCATGCCACCACCCTCACTGTGACAATGCAACCCTGTGCACCACAGAACCATGCAAGGCAACCCCACCATGAGCACCCATCAGTGGGTGGCAGCACACAGAGATGCAATGATGGCATACACAGTCCCACCATGCACGGCCCCCCCAAGGTACAGCTGAGAGACCGACCATGCATCAGCACACAAGGTACCCCACACGTGACAGGGCATGCCCCGGACCCCACCACCAGTGGTACAGCACCCTGCACACCCTCCCAAGGACACACTCAACCCCGCACTGGCCACAACAGCCAGCACAGACACCCACAGTGGTGCATGGAAGCATGCACCACACCGGATGCAACACAGTGCATGGACAAACACCCACCCATACCCAAGGGCACACCAACACAGGGACGCAGTAGTGGGGCAACCAAGCCCCCAGCGTGGGCCCATGGAAACCGTGTACACATGGCCAGCAGTCCTCCATGGCACAGGAGTGCCAGCCACCCTGTGCAGGCACTGTGAACCAGTACACCACCAGCATTTGCCCGGAGCACAAGTCACAGACAGTGGTGCACATCCCCTGCAACACACACAAGCCACAGCATAGAGGTGGGACAACAACAGCGGAGGCCACAGTGTCACCCGAGGCAGACATGCACCACACCAGTGACAGGAGGCAACCCAGCATTGTGACAGGTACAGTGGCTGCCCTGCATGGACAGCCACCACTGACATGCCAGCAGACCGTGCAGGTCACAGACATGCAAGGGTGTCAGCTGCACAGGCCATGGACGGGCTGACAGGTGCACCATGGACACAGAGCATGCACCATGGACCACTGCACACAGTCATCCAGTGCACAGGGAACAACACACACACCACAGACACTGACTGATAGCTACTCCCACACCATAGTCACTTCCCCACAGAACACACACACATACCCATGACTGCACCACCCCGACGCCATGCAAACCACTGCAGCTGAGCACCTATAGCCCACTGCAAATCAGAGACCACCACAGTATTCATATCAAAAGAATTGTAATCAAAAACATCCAACAAAACTATATACAATTATGTACAAATGTGTGGGAGGAGGGCCACAAACAAGGCGGGGGTGGGTAAGGGGCAGGGGTGAACAAATGGTACAGGAAAGGAGGGGTGTGAGGGTGGGTCCAGGGGGGTAGGGGAAATCAGGGGCATTTTTATGGTCAGTGGGAGCCCCGCTCCCCACTCCGGCTGCTCCGCATTCCATGCCTCCGCCTGACCCCCAGCCACTCAATCCTCTGCAGGATGTCCAGTGACACCCTGACCATGGTGAGAATTTCCTGCAGCACCTCCCTGATCATGCACAGCTGCCGGACACCTAGGACAAGGGAGCACAGTCAATAGGTGTGAATGCACAGCCCCATACAGCCCACCCACTGTGCATGGCATACAGCCATGGGACATGCCTCTGTGATGGTGTGTGACCACCCACAGTGATCGCGTCCACAAGACCTGCCCGCCCAGATGCACACAGCCATGTGGACCGCTGCACACACCCACCAGCCAAGTCCTGCACAGCACCACCATGGCTGTTTAGTGACATGGCTATGTGGTGCGAAGGCAGTGGCACAGCCATGTACCCAGTGCATGCATGGACTACCATTGACGCACTCCCAGACATGCAGTGTCAGCACTGTCCAGTGGCTGTAACAAGTTGAGTGCATGGCAGTGGTGTCAATGGATGGTGGCCATGCCCCACTGCCCACCATGTTACACAGCATGCAATAGTAATCATGGAGGAAAGGCACTCACCATCATCAGGCTGGTCCCTCTGGCGCTGTGGACCTTCGCCCCTCCTATTGTTCCGGTCCTCCAGCTGGCACCTCTGCTCCCTCACCAGCTGTCTCTCTTCTGGCCCTAAGGTGCAAACATGGAGAGAGGAACATCAGTACAATCCTGTAGCAAAGTCCCCCTGCCCCCATGTGTGTGCATTCCCACCCAGTCAGACCCACCCACCCCACACCCTGATACCACCACCACAGCCAACACCGGATGGTCCCCCCCCATGTTCCAGACACATGCAACCGTGATACCCATATGGAAGATAAAAGTGTATGGACGTTACACCTACCTGGCCGTGGCACCGTGCCCCTCCTGGCATGTGCCCGTAGGCGGGCAAGCAGGTCCGGATCCCTCCGCCTCAGGTCCCCATACCTGTGGCAGCACTGCTCTGCCATGTGCCCCATTCCTGTGGCCTCCTCCAGGGCGTCGGCCACCTCCTGCCACACCTGGCTCCTAGACCTGTCAAGGGGTGCCTCCCCAAACAGTAGGCCAAAAAGTGGCTCAACAATGGCAACCAGGTTTGCCATTTCAATCTGGCTCCACTGGGCAGCTCTCCTCTGCGCCATCTCTCTTGCCATTCCCTATTGCGCTGTCACCGAACAGCCCGATAGTGGTGCACCCATGCCTGACGCATGGCGCCTAGGGAGCAAAGGTGGGGCACAGGGTCAAGGGTCTCTGGCGCATGGACAGGCACAGAGCAATTGGAACCCAATGTGTGTAGTGTGATTGGGTGCCTGTGTGCTACCTCCAGTAGCGGCCTACCGCGCTGTTGCCCTACTGCGCCTACGATGCCCCAGTGCCACAGCGCCATATAGGTGAACATAGCTGTAGCACCACTGGCACAATGGTGGCCATGCCCTGCATTGCCTCCAGTGCACAGCACATCAACAGCACGGTAGGCGCCTGCGTCATCAACCCGGGCATGCGCAGTTAGGTGTGTACTGCGCATGTCACAGAGCTGCGCCCTTGGCTCAGCATGTTCAACACAATTGCGCAAAGTGCAAAAGCGTGTTATTCAGCCGTCATATGCAAATCAGCTAATCAGCCATTCAATGGCGCAGCACTGCAATTTGCATCCACTTAAAGTTGCGCCTCGCCTCATTTGCATGGGTTGCACTATAAAAGTGCGACATTGGGCTGCATTGGCCATAGTCGGTACTGCAGTCTATAGGTGAGTTGCATGCTGTTTGGGAGTGTGGACTGTGGATTTTGGGACATGCGTGGGACTGCACAGTCACAGGTAACAACTTTTATTCTCACAGGCTGAATCATGACCGAGTGAGTTGTGGGAGAAGAGGAACAGAGTTGTGGGAGGAGGAGGTGGCCAAATTTCACCAAGGCCAAGACTGATGCCCTGTTTGAGGCCTACCTGGACCAGGAGCCACTTCTCAGCAGACACCAGGGAACACCACAGGCCCATGCTGCTGCATTGGAGGAGGTGGCATGTGCTGTGAACCTGCATGGCAGCCACCAGCGCTCAGTGCAGGAGTGTAAAAAGAAGATGGGCACAGACAGGAGGAGGATTAAGGAAAAGGTGGCTGCCATCAGGGCAGCACGATCTGCGACAGGTGGGGAACAGCCAGAGGTGCTACCCTGACCCCACAGGAGGAGAGGGTTGAAGGCAGCATGCAGCATTGTGCCATTGAGGGTGTTCCGGGTGGTAGCTTCCAGACGGGTGGTAGCCCTTCACTGCATGGTAGGTCATGGTCTGTCTATTGGGGGGGCAGGGTAGGTCACATGCAGTAACGTGACTTTGTTTTCCCTTACAGATCCTGAGCGTCTGCATGGGTTAGCGGTGGTGGGCCTCTCCACTGACGCCAGTCAGATGGAGATGGAGGAGGGCCCATACACCTCCACAGGTATACGCAGCTCAGTGCGACAGTGGGCCCACCTCGCTGTCCAGACTGATGTTGTTGGAACAGGTGCGGAGGAGAGGTCCTGCCCGTGTCCCAGCATGCCAGCGTCCACAGATGCCAGCATGCTGTGACTCAGGCTGGTGCCGGGTCCGTCACCAATGATGATGTCGCTAACGTCATGGGCAGTGACACATGTGTGCCACAGGATGGCCACAGAGCAGGTAACATCATGGCCATGGCTGTGGGTGGTGCCTCTGTGGAGGCCTGTGTGTCATCACAGTCCCAGCCTGTGCCTCTCAGCACCAGTGGGGCAGCACTGGTGTGTGTACAGGACAGTGGGACTGTTGTGGCCACTGCGGCAGCACCAGTGAGTCCTGGGGAGTGGCAGCCAGAGGGGCAGCAGCATCAGCAGTCGGCCAATGGGCTTGGGGGTACAGTGTAAGGGGCAGCGTCAGTGCACCACCTGTGGACATGCCCAGACCTGGTCCTGGTGTGCAGTGCCCACCCTCAAGGGATGCTGAGCATCAGGGCCGCACACACCCTGAGGGACAGGATGCCAAGCAGGCAGATGACCTTTTGGATGAGCACACCTGCATACCGCAAGCATCAGTCAACCAGCAGCTGCGGCTTGCGACGTCAGTGGATGCACTGCGTGCAGCTCTGGAGTGCACAGAGGAGCATCGCAGCAGAGACACCACTCTGATCCTGGCAGGGATGGACCGGTTGCGGGAGGATGTGACCGCTGCCATTGACAGGCAGACACAGGCATTCACTGCTGTCATGGCCACATTGGGCACACAGTTATTTGCCCATGTGTCGCAGACACCATGCAGTGCACTGTCCACCTCGCATTCCCGGTGTCGTGCAACACCATCCTTGTCGACACCGGGTTCGGCTGTGGGCATCCTGAGCACTCCTGGCACAGGCATGTTCGGTGTGCTGCAGACCCCTGCGCGAGCATGGTCGCGTTCACACAGTGGAACCCTTGGGGGACCATCAGTGCCACCCCATGAGGCCAGTGGTCAGCCTGTCAGTGCTGGCGGGTCTCGGCTGGGCCGCCCATGCATCCGTGGTGGCCGGGGCACTGTGGCATGTGACTGACCTGTCTCCCAACACGGCTCCTGTCTGATGCTGCCCTGTGTGCATTGTGTCATTCAGCAGGCAATGCACGGGTGGGTACCCGGCCCTGCTCGCAGACACACAATCCATCTGCACACCATCCCGGCTGCTGTCCACAGTTGCATGTGCATAATGATGCCTGCATTGCGCTGTACACCAATGTGCAATGGTGCTCAGCTTCTGACAGACACCATGACAGGCAGTGGGCATGGTGGTCTGTGGACATGTGTGTGGCTAGGGGTGGCGTTCTGGGTCGGTGTGCCTCCTACCCTTTGTGCATGTCTGGTGCGTTTGTGTGTGTGTGTGTGTGTGTGTGTGTGTGTGTGTCTGTCTGTCTGCATGTCATGTTAGACCTCACCCATCCCTGGTGGTGTGTGTGGTTCCATGCCCGGCCAGTTCTCTTGATGGCATGCACCCCTGGTGTGTGTCCATGCGTGTTTGTGGGTTGTGCCTTTGCCACTGGTGGTTGCACATGGCCCCATGACTTACCTGGGTTGACTGAAGTGCTCTTCCGTGATGGTGTCCCAGTGCAGCTGTGCCAGCTGGAGCAGTCAGGGGTCCCGTCGCCCAAGGGGGGGCTGACCATCACTACTGTAACCGGCATCCTCATCGTCCCCATCGCTGTCCCCTTCTTTGACTTGTACAGCTATCCCACATTTGTTGGCCATGTTGTGCAGGATGCAACAGGCCAGGAATAGACCGCAGGCCTTTGAGGGGCTGTACTGTAGGGCACCGCCGGAGGTGTCCAGTCAATGGAAACGTGCCTTCAGCATCCCGAACACCCGCTCAATGACATTACATGTGGTGGCGTGTGCCTCATTGTAGCATTGCTGTGATGGGGTCGTGGGCTGCCGGTAGGGTGTGAGCAGCCTGGGATGGAGTGAGTATCCACTGTCACCTGTGTGTAGAGGGTGGAGGTTAGTTTGGCGATCAGCATCGCCCTGCCCCGGGCCATGTAGGCCACTACCCATGTCACCTCTGACCATGCCCCCCCAGGCCCTATGATTGTCCGTATGATTTGCATACTCACCCACTAGGTGGCCAGTGGGGATATCCCCACTCTCGAATCTGTGGCACAGTGCCGACTGGTGCCAGATGAAGGCATCATGTGCTCCCCCAGGGTGCGTGGCACAGACATTGATTATGCGCCCCCTGGCATCGCACACCACCTGGCAGTTGATGCTAGCATAGCCCTTGCGATTTATATATGTGGCCCCCTCGGGGCCAGGTGGTGTGCGGATGACCACATGGGTGCAGTCTATTGCCCCTAGCACGCCAGGCATACGTGCTACCCTGTGGAACTCCTGTATGTTTGCTGTGCGCTCCGCCGGTGTGCTGGGGAAATGGATGTATTCCGCAGCTTGTGGCAGCAGTGCGCTGAGGAATTAGGTGAGGTGGCTTTATGCGGCTGACTGGGTTATGCCTGTGGTGTCCCAGTTGGTCTCTGGAAGGTACCCGTGGCGAGAAAACACATGCAAGCTGTCACTTTCATCTCCACTGACAGAGCATGGCTCCGTTGTGTGGGTGCCTGCATCACATCACTGCACAGCTCACAGAGCCACCTCAGAATTGCCCGATTCAGGCAGTACTGGCCCACAATCTCCGTATCACTATACAGCTCGAAGCTGGTGTGGGCTCAGTACTGCCTGTTGGGGCATACCTCCGACGGGCCCTTCCACGGCCGCGCCCCCCTGCTGCCTGCCTTCTCACCCCCCTCATTACTGCCTCCATCTGGATGGTGGCACTGGCCATGTCCTTGGCTTGTGTTCACCCCTGGCAGCTGTTTCTGTGTTCCCCCCGCTGTCCTGGCTGCTACTTCCCCTGCACCGGGAACACCTGACTGTGCTGGCCTCACTGCTGTGTGGCAAGTACTTCCCCCTTCTGCACTGTGGCTCCCCACACCTTCCCCTGAGCCTGTGGGTTCCAGGTGCCCTTTCCCTGGCCTGCTCTGTGTGTCCCTGCTGCCCAGTTTCTCTGGCTAGAGTTCAGCCTCATGTGCTTTCCCTGTAGCGTTCTTGCGCCTCTCCTTTGCTACTTTTTATTTTGGCTCATTTCCGCTATGGCACAACTTCCGCTTGCTCCCCTATTGCGCATGGCGCATGTTGTTGAATATCGCACTGCACCATTTATGCATGGTTCCTCCCCTTCAGTTGCGCATACATTCATTATCATTGCACTGTTGCGCAGCGTGATTTGAGGGGCTCAACTGCCTCCTGCTGAATATCGCAGAATGGCGCATTTTGGACTTGCGCTGGCACAACCCTATTGCGCATGGCGCAACTCTTTTGAATATCTGGGCCTATGAGCCCATAGATCTAAAGTTGTTTTTGAAATAAAAAAAAATTTCGGGCTGGCCCAGTGGTGCTGAGGGTGGCGCTGGGCGCCACACCTCGCTCACGCCAGCGACCCGGGCCGAGGCGGACTCGGGTAGTCGGTCAGGTCGGCGGGGAGACAGGCAGCGTCCGATGACAGCTCGCCTGCTCGGGGAGAGATTCGGCGATGCCCGGCATCTTCGACTGACCCCAGCGAGGCTCGGGAACTGCAAGCCCCACTTAGGGATGGCTGGCCGTTGAGCAGCACGGACGTCGACGTGCGGCCTTGATGTCAGGGAGGTTGTCAGCTGCTGGGAGGAGAGAAAGGAAAAAGAGCCTGCCTCATCCGGGAAGAGGCGAGGACCTCGGACGTGCCCATGATGTGCCCGTGCCCGCCCAACAGACCACGAGACTGACGAAAATGTAAAGTTACGAGGTTAGAACCCCTCCACCTCGTCCCCGCCTGGGGGGTAAACCGCGGTGCCATGGGGATCTGTGATCTGTGGGGGCAGGGTTCCGGGCAGTGGGATGTCCGGAGGTCATCGCTGAAGGGTCGGAGGAGGCAGGCTGTGAGGAGGATAAAAGAGAAATTTCAAAAAAAAAAAATAAAAAAATTTCACTGTATTTTCTGATAAGAATATTGTGGCTGCCAAAAACCTTTTTGCAACACAAGTCTGCCTCAGTAGGCACTTTCTTAGTGTGATTTTGAATTTGGGAGATTAAAATAAAATTTAAAGCAAAGTTTAAAAAGATACGTTCATAAAGCATAAAACAAATCAATGTACTTTTTGTACCTAATAAAAGTAAGGGAAGTGGAGTCTTAACATTTCAAAAAGCGCATGCTTCTTAGAGATCACATATATGTCCATCTACATCTATATCCACTATTAAAAAAATAATTGGATCATATAATAAGTAAAATACAAAATCTTAATTGGACATACTGCATACAGTAGATAATTGAGTGGATGTCCATGTGCAATGTTACTTATAAGTATATGAGGCATTCAGTAATCTTTACCATATGTCCATATAGTAACTTGTATTATTATAGGAATAAGTGATATTTAATATGTTGTGCAATTTATCATTATTAAATAATACATTATTAATTAAATTATGAATTAAAACAATGACACCAGTATAATTTGAAAAGGAAGAAACCTTACACTAATTCCTGTTGTAATAAATCAATGAAGAATTCACAGGAGACTTATTTAAAAGATATATGATGGGGGAACTGGATGGCACAGTGGGTTGGTAGCACAATAAGGAGCCTTTCACCTGTAGGTCACAGTTCAAAGCCAGCACAGGTCAGTAGTGGCTGAAAGCCATTATCAACTGCGGGTTGTTCAGTGGTCTATGTGAAATTAGTTGTGGTGATCTCAGTCCAGTTCCCAGTGGGCAGATGTCCACCCCATAAAACCACTAACACAGTTGGCACTAAGTGACACCCTTGTTGGCAATCTCACATGAGAGGCCAAGGAATGAATGGACATGGGTCTGAACTACCTCTCACCTACAGTACGTGGTAGTCCCTCCACGGCAGGCCTAAGGCACACTGGTGGAGGAGTGTAGGGAAGGTGGCACTATAATTGCCCATGCTGTACCTGTTATGTGGATAAGTAGATGACTTCAGGTTCCAGTGCTGTTAATCCAGCACCTTTCACAAGCACTAAAAATCCACACATAAAAAAACCTTTACAAATACATACAGAAAGTCTGTGCTCCAAGCCAGGGGCTTCAGAAGTGGAGACTAGCAGGATAATTTCAGAGCATCCTTTGGACAATCTCCTCCCGGGGGGGGGTTATCACTGTACTGCTCTGTAGTACTGGCTCCTGGTGGTAGCTAGTGGAGGTGCCCTGAAGGAGAGGGTAACCACACGCCATCGGGCACTTCCAGCCTAGCTGTACCATGCAGGAGAGCAAGGGGAGGAGGGAGAAAGGCAGAAATGCCACACTAGTACACCAGATGATGACCACATGGCCCCCCGTGCCACAGACCCCCATGTGAACCAGCATATGAACTGCCTCTGCTGAATCTAATAGAGCTCTCTCCTCCTGCAGATTGCAGAGGGGCCCCTGGTGGGGACAAACTGGCATACAGGAATATGAAGCAAACTGTGTTCAGGAGATGCCCCTTGATGACTACCAGAGCAGGCCCCCAGCAGAGACAAGCCAGCCAAGGATGTATGGTTGCAGGTCTGGGAAGGTCACCACGCTGGCAGCAAGGGGTGAGTTTGATGGTTACTAGGGGCAGCATTGGGGGCCTGAAGGAGTGGGGCTGCCAGTAGGCACAGCAGTGAATAAATACAAAAGGCAAAAAAGATATTGCTTGTTGTTATAACAGTATATGAAACATGTATCCAAAACTACATTTTCTTTAGTACTAAAGATTTTAAGAGTTAAAATGTTTTTGTAATTTATTGCATGCACTATTTAAGGGCACCATCACAGCCTAGCATTGCCCTCCGATGAATAGACAGGATGCCTCAAAGCCCCAGTGTTGTTATGCTGCCAGTTTGTTCTGTTCCATTTATCTGGCTATAAACCACATTTTTACAGCACTGAGCATTTTTCAGTTGGTTATTATGTTCACAATTGCACAAAGCAAACATATTGCTGTGATAGTAGTTTTGAAAGCCATGTCACTGTCGGTTCAATGCAGGGCAGTCTGCAATGAGCTTGACTGTGTCAGATCAGTCATCGGCCAGGCAGATCATGATACCATTCTGGGCTTGTTGGGCAGAAACTATGTGAAGTTCAAAGGAAAGAGATACCCAAATCACGGGATGGCTCTTTGCTTTGAGTTGCATGACACTACCCAGCAACAGCTGATTATGACCAGCATGCACCTCATTACCCCCTGTTTCCACACTGCTCTTAATCTCCAGTGTTTAATAGATGGCCACTACAGTCTTGCTGGCCTTGGCCAAAGTCTCCAGGTAGCTGCTGTTCCAGTTCAGCTCTACAGTGGGCATCATGTCTCTGAACAGGCCCTGCCCACCAACTTCAAGGTTGATCCTATTGCCCACAATTACAGTTGGGTGTGATACTTGTTTCTATGTCTGGGATGGGTAATGTTGACCCCGAAACACTCCAAGGTCCTAGACAGAATGATGGAAGCACTATTCACCCATCCTCTACATTCCAACTCCGCTCCTCAGCATACTTTTCACATTGTCCTTAGTCAACCAATCAGCATCAGCCATGCTATGTTTTCCACCCGCCCCCAAGGCAGCCAGCCCAGCACACCACCTTCCTAAAAGGAACATTTGATTTTACATTGTAATTTTCTACAACCAAAAATGTGCATTGCATAACTGTTTATACCAAATAGTGGCCAAACTGCTACTACAGAACATTGGAAAACAATTCCTTTATGAACAGATTTAGAAACATCATTCAAATAAGTTAAAATAAACATGGTGTTTTGCCTATCACCGGGTCAGCTTTTCACACCAATCCAAGAGCTCTCTTCATGCTTATACAGCACTGCTTATGAATGTTAACAATGTGTGTAGGGCCGGCGCGGTGGCACTGAAGGTTGAGGTTCTGGATGCCTTACCTCACACCACGCCAGCGACCCAGGTTTGGGAACAACCTCGGGTCATCACAGAGTCAACATGAAGGGGGGAGGGAGCAAGATTAAGCAGCTGAAAGGCAGCTCTCCTCTCCCGGAGTAGTCTTCACCCCCCATAGTTCTGCTCCCACTGGGTGGAGGTCCAGTGGGTAGCATAGGTGGGAGGGGGAGGCAGTGAAGCAGGAGGGAGCCCCGGGGCATGGCGTGTGTGTACCTCCACACATGCACGCATGCCCAGGGCACTGGGACAGGGAGAAAACAGGGAAAAAAAAATGATAAAAATCTATATATATATAAAAAAAATAATAATAATGTGTTAATGTTATCCTCCAGTCAGGGAGACACTGGGGTGGGATATGATGATCAGTGTCACAACCCCACTAAGCAGGTCAGGCCCTCTGCTCCCACAGTGCCAACCTCCAAGCATAGTATTGTGAACAGTTAACAGAACAGGGTAACCCTCCTGCTTGTTTTGTGTCAGGAGGTAAATTAATAGGTGACATCAGCAAAAATTCATGTCCCCACATGACTTCTCAATCAAGTCTGTAATTTTCCATAGTCTTTCTTTCATCCATGAGCAGTATCCTGCTCTTTACAGACATCAAAGAGCATTTATGACTTCGCACCACAGTGATATAACCTGGTTTTCCTCCTCTAAATGTCATAAAATGGATATTTTCAATCCTGTCAGCTGGCAACTACAATTAGTCACATAAACAGGACATCCTTAATTTAGGCCTCTTCTAGCCTTTAATTATCTCCTGACTTTCATCTTTTAGCTGGGACCTAGGGAGGGCATCCGACAGGCTGTCTCAGCATGTCTCATGAGAGACACTCAATAACACATTTTTATATTACAAAAATCATACAATGATCAGAACCTGCAGTCCAAGTGTCACAATCAGCACTAATATATATTAAAAAATGTGGTTATCTGAAGTAAAAAAAAAAAAAAACTCTGGTTTCACGTTAGTCTAGCTGTGTTGAAATTTTGAAATTAATTTCTATTTTCTTGGTAGTTTTTCTTTTGACATTTTAGAATCATGTTATCTATATTAAAGCTGCTTTCTGTGACTGAGAGGTCGTGCCATGTAAAATGTCATCCCAGAGTCAATCTTGCCTACTCTGGCAGAGTTCTGTCTGCAGCGGCACCTGGTGCCAGTCGGCAGGGGGTCAATACCACACACGGCAAAATGTTGTGGGATATAATCGCGTTGTGTGATTCTCTGTTATCTTTTTTCTGTGGGGAGCTCTGCCACCACACCACCCATTATGGGGGACTGTGCCCCTGGACCCCTCCTACTAGGATTCTAACTCCAAGGGGGTCCAACATGGAGAGTGCACAGGTCCGGTTTTCGGCATAATGCCATGCGCTATTAAGCGTACGACATTATGACCCGGTACAGTGCCAGTCGGGCAAAGCTTGACCCACCGTGGGAAAGCAATCCTAGCCAGAAAGGAAATATATTTTGTTTTGCACTATTTTAAATCATTTTTTTGTAATCTAAATCTTTTAATTTTTATGGTTTATTATTTGTTTTCTGCAATCTTTTTTCTTGTATGATACTATAAATTATATTGCTAAAAGGCAAAAAAGAAAGGAAGAATATTTGTGGACTATCAATATGTATCAACCTTTGTGTTGTGTATACTGCAACACAGTGAGGGGGGTTGTGTTGCACTGGGATCTTGTAGGCGGGGATATGAGCACACTTTGCACCACAACACAGGATATTCAGGGTCACACAGCACTATGCCTGTATGTTTATTAGTAAAAATACTGAGAGAGGTACATTCAAAAATAACTCAGGATGCAAACAAAACAAAAGAAAATAATACCTGGCTCTTTGTTGAGCGCTACCTACACAGTGAATTTTTAGTTCTCTATCTATAGCCCAGATAGTTAAGCTATTTCCTGGGGCAAACAAACCAAATCAGAAAAGAGTCTCTTGGACTTTGTTTCAAATGAAAGTCATTTACCAGTGTCAGGTTTTCAGCCAGTCCAAAGTCAAGATCCAATTCGTAGTCGCACACCAAACAAAAGGTCAAAGCCGGGAAGTCAGTTGATTCAAAATTATCTTTCTTTCTTTCCTCCTTGCTACAAATGCTCACCAGCCAGCCTCCATGCCTGTTTCCTAATCAGGTACTGAGAGAGAGCAATTGTTTGAGCCTTCTCTTGTATGCAGGCAGTCACTCTCCTGCACCTGTTCTCAATCAAGCACTCAGCTAGTTGGAGCTGTGGTGCAATGCCTTCTGGGGCTTGTAGTGTGTGTACCATGCTTTGTAGTCCTAGCAGAGAGAAAATGGAACAGGCGTGCTGGGAGATAACGCCCTTCCACAACTCTGCCCAGTACTGTGTTACATACCTTCCCCCTCAGCTTAGCCCCCTCGGACTGAGCGGCAGCAGAAAAAAAGGAGTGGATCCGGGAAAGAGCATCTGCATTTGCATGTTTGGCACTGGCACGGTGAACAATCTGAAAATCAAAGGGCTGTAAGCTCAGAAACCATTGGGTAACACGTTCATTCTTTTCTTTAGCCTGTCTCATCCACGTCAGGGGAGCATGATCAGTAACAAGAAGAAACTTACGGCCCAGCAGGTAATACTTCAGAGACTCAAGTGCCTATTTGATCGCCAGACATTCCTTCTCCAGCGTGGCAAAGTGACCTTCACGTGGCAATAGCTTGCGGCTCAAGTATATGATCATGTGTTCTTCACCATTAACCTCCTGTGACAGGACTACACCCAGACCCGTTTCAGATGCATCAGTTTGTACAATCATGGGTTTGGAGAAGTCAGGGGAATTCAAGACAGGAGAAGCACACAGTGCCAGTTTCAAGCAACGGAAAGCTTTGTCTGTTTCAGGAGTCCATTTCACCATGTAAGGTTGGCTGTTACGCGTGAGGTCACTGAGGGGGGCTGCTATAGTAGCAAAGTTTTGAATAAACCTTCTGTAATAGCCTGTAAGTCCCAAAGATGCCCTTACTTGTTTTTTATTGACCGGTTGTGGCCAATCTTGAATGTCAGCAACTTTTTTTTCTTGTGGCTTTATAAGGTCTCTTCCTATTGCATAACCCAAGTACTGTGCTTCACTCACCCCTAAGGTACATTTTTTTGGGTTGGCTGTGAGCCCTGCTTCTCGGAGGGACTGTGTCACAGCTTTCAGTCTCTTCAAGTGGCTGTCCCAGGTGTGACTGTGAATAATGACATCGTCTAAATAAGCAGCAGCATACTCCTGGTGGGGTCGCAGCACACAGTCCGTCACGCATTGAAATGTGGCTGGAGCTCCATGTAAACCAAAAGGAAGCATTGTATATTGATACAAGCCACCAGGGGTGGCAAACGCAGTCTTCTCTCTGGCCGCTTTTGTCAAGGGGACCTGCAAGTAGCCTTTTCGTCAGGTCAAGAGTGCTGATGAAGCGGGCTGTTCCCAGTCTTTCGATGAGTTCATCTACTCGTGGCATTGGGTATGCATCAAAAGCTGAAATCTCATTCAGTTTTCGGAAATCATTGCAGAACCTGATTGATCCATCAGGTTTTGGGACAAGCACTATGGGGCTAGACCAGGCACTGTGAGATTCTTCAATTACTCGCAGATCTAACATCTTTTTAACCTCTTCCTTTATCGCAATTCGGTGTGCTTCCAGTACACGATATGGCTTAAGGTGTACCCATTTCCCTGGAGGGGTCACAATGTCATGTGTGATAAGTTGAGTGTTGCCGGGCCGATCAGAGAACACATCTTTATTTCTGTCAAGAAATTTGAAGATGTCTTGTTTCTGACTTGGTGTCAGGTCTCCAACCGTCACTGTGTCTCTGGGGTTTTCCTCATCTGGACAGGGGTTTGTTTCACTCCAGAAGACATCACGGTCCACCCATTTTTTCAACAAATTGATGTGATATATTTGTTCAGGCTTTCGTCTACCTGGTTGTTTTACCTTGTAATTGACTTGGTTTATTTTTTCAAGTACCTTGTAGGGTCCTCTCCAGGTGGCCAGGAACTTGCACTCGGAGGTGGGGACAAGTACCAACACTCTGTCACCGGGCTGAAACTCTCTGGGTGCTATAGGATGGTTGTAGGCTCTACTTTGAGCTTCTTGGTCCTTTTGCATATGTTCCTTCACGATAGGCATTATGGCATTAATGCGCTGTCTCATCCCTTCCACGTGTTTAATGATGGTTTGGTGGGGGCAGGGTTGGTGCTCCCATGTCTCCTTTGTTATGTCAAGGAGACCTCGTGGGTGGTGGGCATACAGCAGTTCAAATGGGGAAAATCCTGTGGATGCTTGGGGCACTTCACAGATGGCAAACATTAGATATGGCAACAATTGGTCCCAGTTCCGTCCATCTATCTCCATGGTTTTTTAATCATACTCTTTAATGTTTTATTGAATCTTTCAACGAGCCTATCTGTCGGCGGATGATACACGGATGTGTGCAGCTGTTTGATTTGGAGGAGCCGGCACAGATCCTTCATTAGTCTGAACATGAAGGGTGTTCCTTGGTCAGTGAGGATTTCCTTGGGTATCCCGACTCGGGAAAACATCTGCACTAGTTCTCGGGCGATGTTCTTGGTTGTCGGGTTCCACAGGGGAATGGCTTCAGAGTATCTGGTAGCATAGTCTACTACCACCAGGATGTACTGAAACCCTTTCGCAGACTTCACCAAGGGTCCTACCAGGTCCATGGCAATCCACTCAAAGGGTGTTTCAATGATTGGCAGAGGAACTAATGGATTTCAGAAAGAGGGTTGTGGAGCTCTCTGCTGGCACTCTGAACAGGAGCGACAATATTGTTCCACCTCAGCGTGGACCCCCGGCCAAAAGAAATGATTCAGCAGTCTCTCTTTTGTTTTATCCATTCCCAGGTGTCCTCCCAAGAGGTGGCTATGAGCCAAATGCATTACAGTGTGCCGAAAGGGATGGGGCATGAGCAGCTGCTCTGTCAGTATGTCGGCTGTTTTCTGTACTTGATACAACAAGTTGTTTTTCATAGCAAAGTGTGAGTAGGGGAGGGGCTGGTCAGCGTTGAAGGGCCTCCCATCCTCCACTTTCACATTTCCTCTGGCGTGCTGGAGTGTGGGATCTTCCAGTTGTGCTGTCCCAAATCTTCCTCTGTACTGTGTGCATGCTGGTGTGAAGAAATTGCCCCCTTCTAAGCCCTCTGCAGTGTCTTCTGTGACATCTGCTCCTCTGTCTTCCTCATCATTGTCTTCTCCCACGAAGACTTGTACCATTGGTGTTGACGTTTTTTTTTTTTCAGGTTTGTCGGACACTGTATACACTTTGTCGTCCTCATTGTCTTTGTCTTCCTCTTTGTCTTCAGCTTTGTCTTTGCCTTTTCTTCATGGTCTTTATCCTCCTCTTTGTCTTTGTCTTTTTTCTCATTTCCAAAGTCTTTGGAAGAATGGACAGTCTCGTCCTAACAACACTGGGAAAGGCAACTGCTTCACCAATCCCACTGTTCCAGTAAACACACCTTCCTTTGTTTTTATTTCAAGGTGTGCTGTGGGATATGTCTTGGTGTCCCCATGGATGCATGTGATGGAAATGGGGTTGTTGTCACTCACTTGGTTGATGGGTGCTAATGAGGGGGGCTGACTAGTGTCACCATACTGCCGGAGTCCAACAATGCGTCCACTTCCTGGTTCTGTATTTGGACTGGACTGATGCGAGGAGTTGACTATGATTCCCCAGGAGGGCAGTGATGACATTACACTGTTTGGACAGGGTTGCTTCTACTTGCATTGGCTCATCTTTCTTAGGACATTTCCAAGAAATGTGTCCTGGTTCTCCACATGTGAAACAGGTTCTGGTATCTCGGTCCATCACTCCCCTTCTTGCTTCAAACAAGTTCTGGTGCCCTCTGCTGGTGCTGTAGTCATCTGGTCCCCTGGCTCCTTCTCTCCCTTCTGGCTGTGTTGTGCAGAGGATGGCTCTCTTGTCTTGCTCCCGGTGGGTTCTCTTGTCAGAACTGATCCTTTCAGGTCTGGTAGTCTTTAAGAGCTCAGCTGTAGCATGATACCTTTCCACAAGGTCTACCAGGCCCTCTGCTGTGCTAGGGTTGACTTGACTGATGTGTTTTTTCAAATCATAGGGCAGCCCTCTGGTGAAGTGATCCAGCACCACTCTTTCCACCACTGCAGTAGACGTCAGAGTTTCAGATTGCAGCCATTTTCGGGCTAAGTGGATCAGATCAAACATCTGTGAGCGGGGGGCTTTCTCTGGTTGAAATGTCCATGAGTGGAACCGCTGAGCTCTCACTGCTGTTGTTACTCCTAGGCATGCAAGGATTTCCTTTTTCAACTTGTCATAGTCATCAGCATCCTCTGATTCAAGGTCATATTACGCCTTCTGTGCATCACCACTGAGGAAGGGGGCCAGAATGCCAGCCCACTTGCTTTGAGGCCATTCTTCTCTGTTTGCAGTCCTTTCAAAAGTCTTCAGATAGACTTCCACATCATCACAGGCTGTCATCTTCTGCAGGAAATGTCCAGCTACAATGGAAGACGCACCTGCTGGTTGGGCTTCCTTCCCTTTTGCCACCTCTGCGGCAAGCCGCTGTAGCTCCAAGTTCAACATTTCTTGTCCCCTCCATTGCTCTCCCAGCAGCAGTCTGTTGGTCTCCGCCTGTTGTTGGTTTGCGGCTTGCAGGGCCAGATTTGCTTGCATAAGCTGCTGCAGTAGGTTCTCCATGGCTGTTTCAGTGTTTTAGTGTTGTTGTTATCCACACAACCTTGCCCGCATTCTCCACCACTGTAACACAGTGAGGGGGGTTGTGTTGCACTGGGATCTTGTAGGCGGGGATATGAGCACACTTTGCACCACAACACAGGATATTCAGGGTCACACAGCACTATGCCTGTATGTTTATTAGTAAAATTAATGAGAGATGTACATTCAAAAATAACTCAGGATGCAAACAAAACAAAAGAAAATAATACCTGACTCTTTGTTGAGCGCTACCTACACAGTGAATTTTTAGTTCCCTGTCTATAGCCCAGATAGCTAAGCTATTTCCTGGGGCAAACAAACCAAATCAGAAAAGAGTCTCTTGGACTTTGTTTCAAATGAAAGTCATTTACCAGTGTCAGGTTTTCAGCCAGTCCAAAGTCAAGATCCAATTCGTAGTCGCACGCCAAACAAAAGGTCAAAGCCGGGAAGTCAGTTGATTCAAAATTCTCTTTCTTTCTTTCCTCCTTGCTACAAATGCTCACCAGCCAGCCTCCACACCTGTTTCCTAATCAGGTACTGAGAGAGAACAATTGTTTGAGCCTTCTCTTGTATGCAGGCAATCACTCTCCTGCACCTGTTCTCAATCAAGCACTCAGCTGGTTGGAGCTGTGGTGCAATGCCTTCTAGGGCTAGTAGTGTGTGCACCATGCTTTGTAGTCCTAGCAGAGAGAAAATGGAACAGGCGTGCTGGGAGATAACGCACTTCCACAACTCTGCCCAGTACTGTGTTACAATACAGAAAACAATCTTTGCATTTATAGAGCTAATTCACTGCCTTAAATTATTAGAAACTTATAAGAGGGGCCAGCTGTTACTTCTTCTATATGAAGTTCCTTTTTATGTTTACGATTGTGAAAAGCAAACATATTGCTATGATAGTGGACTTGAGGGTATGTCAGTTCAATGGAGGGCAATATGAAGTGAGCTCAACGATGCCAGTCCAATCATCAGCCAGGCTGATGGTGACACTGTTCCATGCTTGCTGGGCGGCAACTTCATGAAGTTCAAAGAAAAGAGCTGCTTTTATCACAGGGCGGCTCTTTGCTCTGATCTGCATGATGCCACCAGCAAGCAGCCGATCAACATCATGATCAGCCTTTGCCTCATCCTCCAACCACCACAACCACCACTGGCTGAACTTAACCCAAATCAACTTTCATTTGCCCTTTTAAAACAATCACACCTGTTGGAACAATGGCTAATAATATCACTTTTTATAAGAATGCACTTGGATTTACCTTGGGCCTTACCCAAAAATTATTTTATAAATTACCAAAAATAATAGATATTTACATGTGATATTATCCTATGCTCTCCAGATTCAAAAATGATGGTAAAAAACACTGTTGCCATACTTTGGATTATGTAAGATATAAATATACTGTATTTTATTTAAATATGTACAAGTCCTAAATATTTATAACTAGCATAACTATTAAGCATAATAAAAATTATGTAAACATAAATTGTAATGTAAACGAAACAGATTTTAGAAAATCAAGTAAATCATATAAAACAAATAAAACAAATTTTAGCAATAAGTAATGTAAATAAACTAGCAATATTCAGCATAATAAATGACAGATACTATTTTTTTAACATACTTATAAATAGCATGACTTTTTTTCTATGAGAACTTGCAACTCATTATACTAGTGTTTCAGATTATCTTGGTATGATACTTGTTTAAACTTTATAGTATGTAAAATTTATTTTCTTTAGATTGAAATTTTAGCTTAACCATAAACCCAAGGTTTGGAGCTAAAATGCACTAAGTTATCACCCCAGATAGCCAAATAAGTACTAAAAACAGGATAAAAGGATACTTATGTTTTAGTTATTTGTAGATGTGGTTTTCTACTTTTTAGCTTTTAAAGTCTTGGTGAGAACTTTTGATTTTGCATGACAAATGTCCTTGGTGGTGAGTTTGGCTTTAGTCGGCTGTCTTTTTTTTCTTGAACCTGGAACTGTAGAGTCTTTCGACATCAATGAAGCAATGCAGGCTGGATCCTTCTTGTTTGATGTCACAAATCATCAAAAGTCACTTCAGGATTTAGTGGGGAAAATCAGACAAGATTTTAGCAGTTTAGCACAGTCTGTAGAAAGATCTCTCCCTGTGGACAGCAATGTTGTTTTGGGTAACTGGACTTTGTGACTCTTTTCTGTTTCAGTTCATTTCTGCTTTTGAACCTGCAATTCTGAACTTACTGCTATTTAACAGCACTGCAGGCTTTCTGGCTGGTAAATTCCAAAGTCAGTCTCTTATTCAGGCTTTTAACAGAAATTCCAAAACATTACTTTTAGTTCAAATTCTCAGTATGCAAAACATAGGCCTTGCTAAATCCAATACTTCAAGAAAGTCCTTTCTGTAACAGTCAGTTGCAGCAGCTGGTTTAGTACCCCCTTGCGGTGGCAATGTCAAAGCCAAAATAATGTTCTAAGCAGGTGTGGCTTTAGGCTTTTGCCTAGTACAAGTCCAAGCTCATCCAAAATTGTCAGAACATCCAACACAGGTCTTCACACACCAAAGAATTAAACAGTTCTGGGCCGGCTTTGCCAGCATCCCACTTATGTCCCATTTACTGGGCGACATTACCATTAAGTTATGATTGGTAAGAGCAATCTTTGCATGTGTTACTGTTAGCCCTTCCTAAGCCATTTTTTATCAATATGACCTCATCCTAAAAAACTATTTTTGATATAAAATAACTTTTCTTTCTTGCATCTATATGCACTTTTGTTCATATATAAAATTTACATTTTTAGATGTAACTTAAAGAAAGGATTAATTTGAGACCAAACATGATGGTGTCAATCCTAATATAAAATCTATAATTTATAAAAGCATTATTAACCTTTTTCCTTTATAGATATTTAAAAAGTATTTACAGATTTCAGAAGTACATTTTTTCCTGTTTAAAATGATGTTACTTTGGCATACCTGCTATAATTATGAATTGTATAAATTTAGCAAACTTCTTTAAGACAGGGATTTCCTTTGTTCAAAGTAAATGACCCCATGACCTCACGTTGCTATCCGGAGGCTTATAATCCACCTGACTAGTTGTTTCTATTAGATAAATATTTTACCCTCATTCCACTGAAAAGGTGACAAGGTCAGCTTACTATAGACACCAAATTTGTCAATATATTTTAAACAGTTTTGAGGCTACAGATTTTTGTAAATAGCTCACAATACACTTTGTTGATGGGTTTACAACTTACTCGCTGGGCAGGTACATGCATTTCCAATAACCTGCATAATTTTGAAATGTATCAGAGTTATTGTATATTTTTTATAAATAAAAGTCTTAATTTCTTAAAGCCAGTCTAAATCTATGTTAACCTCTGAGATGTGCTCTGGCTGGTACTGAAAAACAAGGCTGTAAATTATGTCAAGTTTCAAGCTCTTCTGCTACTAATTGGAAGAGGCCATTTAATTGAAACAGACTATCCCGGAAACATTTTTTTTCTAAAGTTGACCATGTATGCTGTATTCCCTTTTCAGGCATCATTCTATGTACATATGAACTTCTTTTTCTTCCTCTCTGTAAACAGTATTTTCTGTATTGCCTTGTAAATACCTGTGTTGACCTGTATATACAGTTGTTCATGCTCCACCCAGGTCCATCTTGCAAATGAGCTTCTGCTCAATGATGAATGCCTGGTTAAATAAAGACTTGTTTGATTGATTGATTGATTCCTCCATATCAGTATTCAAGCGTTAAGCAGCACTGCCATTGTTTTAAAGATTCATTTAGACATTAATTTGACCAGAAACATTTACAGGACTTAACAATTAAGCCAATATAAGGATAGAGAATACAATTAGGAATATAATAATATTATAATAAAATATTTAACTCAGATTAGTTCTGTTTCTACATTCCCCCTTTTGAATTAAAATGCACCTTAAAATTGCATTTTGTAATTCAAAATGATAATTTTATTATATATGGGTTTATAGTTTTAAGTATTGCAGGGAAAATGAAACATAAAAGACAAAGTTGTATTATTTTGTGGTAACTTATGACATCAGCAGCACATTACATTATCATATATAACATCACAAGATGTGACATCACTAGATGACATTATTGGAGATGTACTATTTTGCATAGATAGGTGTACATACTGCATGAACTAACATGATTAAACATGATTACAACCATGTACATTTTTAAAATAAAATTTTTTACATTGTCAAACATTTCAATGCAACAAATTTTCTTTGTTTATTAACTTTAAAAATCATCATTACAATTGACTTTTTAGCTAGACTCTAATTCCAGATCACCACTCATAGATTTATTTAGTATATTTTCCCATGTTTTATTGCATTTATGATATTGCCTCAACTGATTAATATGAACCCATTTAGGTACTACCTCTCCAGTGCTTTTATGCTTTAGTTTAATTTGGTAGGCTACAAGTGAGATTTTGACAGTGATCACAAAGGGTCCTTGCCAACTTGGAAAAAACTTTTTGACCTTGGCTTTATTTTTACTGTAATTAAAGTAAAACACTTTATCAGCAATTTGATATTCTTTTGGACTAGTTTTCTGTCATAATATGACTTAGAAGCTTTAACACTTTTTTCTAAGTTCCTCTGAGCAAATGCAAAAGTTTCTTGCAAATGCTGTTTTAAATGGGTTACATATTTATGTGCTGTAGTGGCACGTGTTGAATTTACATTTCCTGTGGTATACAGGAGACGTAAAGGTAACACCATCTGTTTTTCTGTCATCATTTTAAAAGGAGGAACACCTGTAGACTTATTAGGAGTGGTAACTTTACATCCCAATTCTTTCCTGAAGAACTGATATATTTTTTCAGTATATACACAATTGTTTGATTAGTGCCTTCCATCTGTCCAGATGACTGTGGATGGCGGGACACATGTAGTTTCCTCTGTACTCCTAGAATTTTCCACACGTTCTCTATTACCTCTCCTGTGAAATGAGGACCTCTATCAGATTCTGCTTTTAATGGTAATCCCCATTGACTAAACACATGGTTTATTAATAAGAAAGCAGTGGTTTCGGCAGTGTTATTTGGAGCAGGTATGCACTAGACCCATTTTGTGAACAGACAAGTAACTGTCAAAAGGTATTGGTTACCTCTTGAAGATCTGGTAACAGGACCAATCCAGTTAATCTGGATGTTTGACCAAGACATAGCAATGCATTTTGACTGTAGTGCTGCTCTGTGTCTGGTAGTAGCTGGTTGGAACCTACAACAGGTTATACACCCTTGTACATGCCCTGCAACATCATCATACATGTAGGGCCAGTAGGCTATCTCTTTCAAGGTTTCATAAGTTATCCTATCCCCCCATGTGCTCCTGATGGTTCATCATGGGCATGTTGTAACATAATTTTCCTGTGGCCTAAAGGAACCACCCATTGGACCTCATGTGGGTTTTTACTAGTCCTTACCAAGAGATCATTCCTTACTTGGAATTTGTCCTTTTGGTTATACATGGCTCTCAGGTTCCTGCTATCCTATAGGTCATTGTCAGAAATCATGCTTTTAGTGAGATCCTTAATGATACGATAACATTGTTCTACTACTTCATTCTCTTGTTGCATTTTTACTAAATCAAAGTCAGGTTTTTCACTATACAGGTGTAGAACCTTATTTGTCTGTTCCTGCTGCATTTGTCTGCGGGTAACCACATCCACCTTAGCCTGGACAGGAGGGATAAAGTTCCATTTTTCTCCACTTAAAGCACCCTCCCTAGCCATAGCATCTGCTAGGTCCCTTTCTGTTTTGTCTGGTCCCTGAACTTTGGAGTGCTCTTTTACCTTTTTCCAATAAACAACAAACTAATGTTCCTGAACCAACTGATCTATGGCTTAGATAAGGTCTGCATGCATAACCTTACTGCCTCTTGAATTGATCAAACCATTCACCTTCCACACTGGTAAACATGAAAAGAAGTCCTGCCTAACATAATCAGAGTCAGTACAAATTACAATGTCCTGTAACTTTTGTTGTACTGCAGTCTGTACCGCTATATAGGTGGCTGCCAGTTCAGCATATTGGTTAGACTTAGGACCAAGCTTGTACTTGCTAGGAGTACATGGTACATTATCCTGCCATACCACTTCTAAACCAGAACATCGGTCTTCACCTTGCCGGAATGAACAACCATTAACATAGGCTCTAGGCAAGTTTTCACACACATTTTTATGTTTGCTTGCACGCATGTGCAAGAAACATAGTGCCATCATCCGAGTTTTCTGGAGGTGTGTCAGCCCTCTTCCAATTCACTCAGTGTGTTTGCAGGCGCGGCCCCTGTAAGCCAATGCATGTTGGAGCTGTCTATGACAAGCTCCAAAATGCAGTGGCATACAGTTGAAAGGGGGAGCTACGCTTCAGTGAGCAGCGATAAGATATCGCCTGCTCATGCGTGCTCCCCCTACACACACACACACACACTCTCTCTCTCTCTCTCTCTCTCTCCATGTAGCCTCTGTAATGGGTTTACTCAGAGAATTAAGTAGAACTAAGCTGGTAAGGGCAGGAACTATTCCTGATGAATAGCGCGGCGGTCTTCATTCATCCAGCCGTTTTCACTGTAAACACAAACAGCTCCACTCAGTGTCCAGTTCCTTGTCCCTGCGGTTCCCCTTAAACACTATAAAGGGAGGGAGTTTGGTTCCATTAGCCTTTGCTGCCAAAACAACTGTTACTCGTGACTTTTCATGGCCAGTGGTTTTCAGTGGGACCCTTTTGCTTCCTTTGAAATCTACAGTGTAATCAGCTGCCTTGTCAAGCCAAATTGGAGTTTCAACCATTCCCCCGATCTCTACTAATGCATACCCCTGTTTCACTCTGATTCTCCGCACATACTACAGAAATGATGTCAGCTTGGGAGCAACAGTTTCAGGGATTTTTTTGTCCCACTGTGGTTTTTCTTTGTACCATAATGACAAATCTGGGGAAAAAAATTCCTCAGCCACTCATTACTCATGAGTAAATGCTTGTCAGCACTACATCCTGAAAAAAATTAAAGTGCTTCTTTCTTTACTGCTTTGTGAGTCACACACAGCCACTGTACTGACATTGTCTTGATCCAGGAGTAGAGCTGAACCTCAAGAATCTCAGAGACAGGACGCCGACCACTGCCTCCTAATGTTCTTCTCCCCGCTGATGACATGGAGCGGAGCTGGTCTTCCTTCTTACACCACTCCCGTATCCTTTCAGCGTCATCAGCAAAGTTATGAGCTGCACTTTCTTTGCTTTCCCCATTTTGGACACTTTCAATAGCCTGTACTTTGAATTCTATGCTGTAGCTATGCAGCTTTTGCTTCTTCGCAAACGGCTCTGCCTCAGGTGAGTAGTCTTGGGGGTGCTTTGATGTGTCCTGCTCACTGATGCTGCTGCTTATGATGATACCTGAGTTGTAACATATAATGTGAGCTATTTACACTGATGCAATCATTCTTGCAACCTGCTTAGCACTTAATAAGTTTTCAGTGCCAAGAATAAGTGTTAATCACCCGCTGCATGTCAGACAATACCTCGATTAATCGCCATTATGGCACAACTGACCCTGTGCTTAATTGAGTACCTGCTTATTGTATTTCAGATACTGTTTGTGTCCCTGACTTCCCTGGCCCTTAATTGAGCACTGGCTCTTAATAATTCAAACAGTTTTTAACCCGGGTGCTTAATCGAATAAGCTCTTAATTAAGCACAGGCACTAAATTAGACATACACGGTATGCTGTTACTGTTCTCTCTTAAAGTGGGCTCAAAAGCTGTAAAAAGTAGAGGCAAGAAAAATAAAACTCATTTAACCACTCACTATTGTGTTGCAAAGAGGATGGGGAGAATCGCATGTTGCGCTATGAAAAATCTCTCTTTCACTCGCTTTCTTTCTCTCTCTTTGTGACTTTCAGCAATCTGTGAGGCAGTGACTGAAGGACAAGACTGGGGACAGTATCACAGGATCTGGGAAATTTGAAATACACTATATTAAAATCCTGTTTGTCCCTGTAAACATCCCTTCCTTACACTGCTGATATAAAAGTAAAACACTGCATACCTGAAAACAAAAAGATTAAAAATAATGTACACATTTTCTTCTCTCCTGTCCAATGTACTAGCAAAACCTCTAAGACATGCCCTTTTGAACAGAGAAATTGCGTAATGAACAGTCAGGAACACCAGAGTATGGGGGAAAAAAATCCAAACTGAACTGCTCTAACATCCACAGTTATAACCACCTGCTGAAAAGAAAAATGTCAAGATTTAAAAAAAAAATCACACCTTACACTGTTTTATTTAACTAATTTTATTAAACTGCAACATCTGTGGGGAAATAACGAATAAATAATTGACAGTTTTGCAGTTAATGTCGAGTGATGTCATAAAATAGACAGGTGCAGGAAATTGCCTGTCTGTCGAACCACTCTACAAAGTTAAAATATTTGCTTATATAAATCATATAGAATAGTGGATGGGAGACCATCCACAACAAGGCTGTATTTCCATCGAGGAGCTGATGACATCATAGAGACCTCGAGAGCGAAGCTCGAGAGGTCTTTGATGTCATCAACTTCCGAGATGGAAATACAGCCTTTGTTGTGGATGGTCTCCCATCCACTGTTTTGTATAGTATATGGTTCTTTGTGTATTTTTAAGTCTTCGAGATCCTTTACCTTGCTGTTTGCTACTGCTGTCACTCCCGCTCGATTACGTGCTGCTTGCACTCTCTGTGGTGCCGCTCGCTCACTCTCTAACTGCCCTCAACTGTGACCGCAACATTTTTTTGTTTTAAATTTTGGGGAAAAAACAAATTGCCACACAGAGATGTGTGTGGCTACTCAAGTCCCGACTTCCGAAAAAAAATGGTAGTGCCACTGCTGCTCGCTCGATCGCTCCGGAGGGTCCATTCCTGGCTCTCGCTAAATCCTATCGCCATGTTTACGCTGCTTTTCTGGGACGTCCCACTGTGTCAGCCAATCTGGTGGCAGGTAAAGGCTAAAAAGCTGTTGTACTATCGATGTGATGTCAGAACGATAGTACAACAGCTTTTTTTGACCTTTGAACTGCCCTACAACAACTTTGTGAGAGCCTCTGATTTCAGTGCACAATAAGAGGCAACCATATACTATATATTTTCTACTTACTAAAGCCAAGACCGTTTAATAAGTGTCATAATTTATATACATGGGGGTTGGGGGCAGCCAGGTGTGTAATTGTCTGTCACACACAACACATTAAAATGATAAATTAATTAAATAACGGATACCCAGTGCTCAGCATTGCTGTGCTGTAGCCATGACCAGGAGGGGTTGGGAATATTTATTGAGGGATGTGCACTACAGTTTGGGAAACATAAATTAAGTGTGCAGTGGGTACACTGCCTGGAAAAAATTAATAGTTTTATTAAGTGAGACTTCAATTTATTTGGGGGAATTGGTGGCATTTGCACAGTCTAGTAAAAACGGGAAAAAAGTAGGCTTGCCCTGATATTTTGGAAGAACATTTAATATCTCTGATGTATTGCATTATCCGCCGGACCGGCTGCATTACGCATTTTTGTCCCAATTTTACTCGTTCTTTTAATACCATAGTTGTTATGTTCAGAGCAGAAAAAAATGTGTAAGCTGCTCATTCCAGCATAAATGAATAGTGACATCAATTCCCATAGTAATACCAGATTGGCTGACAAGTGGCCAATCAAGTATTACTATGGGTGATGACATCATCATTCATTCATTCATTCATTCTGTTGCCGGACTATGGGCACAATATTTATCTTTTATTGTGTTTTGCCTTTCAAGAAACTGAATCAGGGGCTCTTGTTCATTCCTCTCTGACCTGTTGCATTATTCACAGTACAGACTGGACTACAACTTATTTTTACCTACTTTTACACTTGCTTCCAAAACATACAGTACAGTATACTGATGTTCTATGTAATATTAGTGCTGTTACCATTTCGGCTGCATTTATAAGACATCTGCTACACATCTTAATGCTGACAGTTGACAGCTATGCTTGTAGCCATCCAAGTTAACAAACAGCACTAACACTACATTCAATAGAATAACAGTATACTGTATGTTCAGTAAGGAATTATAAAATCGTGTCTCAAATGCCTAACACTGTAGCACTGTTCCTAGAAAATGAATTCAGCCAAAATACAGAACCTAAAACAAAAGACCATAGCAATTATACTGACTGATCCCCTCTTGTTAGGGCAACTGAGATGCTTATCTCATTTCCTGTGGGGTCCTGCTTTTATGCGCTTTTCATCTTGGTGGAATAGAGCAAATAGAGATTCGGTCACTTGCGCAAGGTCAGACATTAAACAAAAGCTGACGGTTGCTGCAAAGGGATATCTTTTCTCTTTCAGAACCCTTACATGCATTCCTTCTGACCCAGGATTTATTAACCTGTCAGACAGTGTAAGTGGCTATGGTATGACAGCCTTCATTCCTGTGTTGCGGCTATGTAATACCATATATGAAAGTTAGCATAGCAAAATATTTCTTTAATTACGCAGTAGCACTTTCAATGGTTTTCAGTACTTAAACCATGCAATTTAAAAAATGAGATGCTGAGCTTGGCTGCAAATTTTATATATACTGTGTGTGTGTATATATATATATATATATATATATATATATATATATATCATGCCTGACATGCACTGTAGCTGTTCTTTTAAACTGCAGGACATGATTTCATTAGGAGCCGATGACTGCAGTCCAACAAAAGTTGAAGGTTGCTGCAAAGGGATATCTTTTCTCTTTCAGAACCCTTACATGCATTCCTTCTGACCCAGGATTTATTAACCTGTCAGACAGTGTAAGTGGCTATGGTGTGACATCCTTCATTCCTGTGTTGCGGCTATGTAATACCATATATGAAAGTTAGCATAGCAAAATATTTCTTTAATTACGCAGTAGCACTTTCAATGGTTTTCAGTACTTAAACCAGGCAATTTAAAAAATGAGATGCTGAGCTTGGCTGCAAATTTTATATATACTGTGTATATATATATATATATATATATATATATATATATCATGCCTGACATGCACTGTAGCTGTTCTTTTAAACTGCAGGACACGATTTCATTAGGAGCCGATGACTGCAGTCTAAATCTAACGAGGCATCCCCATATGTTTGAAGGCAACATCATTATGTAAAAGTAAACAAAACCCCTCATTCTAAAACAGCCACAACAAAAGTGTGCATTTTATTTCTAGTTTTGTTCACTTAACCTTTTTACGAACTGTGAAAATTGCAAAGGCATGTCCAGGGTGTGAATGTGTGAACAGGATGTTGTCCATCTGAACTGAAGGCACTGGAGTTGCCAACAGCAAAGCTACTTATTTTGTTCAGTCTGGGGGATGAGTGACAGTTTTAGAAAGAAAATGTACTGCTCACTATTTATTATCACGGTCCAATTTTTAGGAGGCTTTGTATTTTACAAGTATTTGTCTAAGGCACTCACTTAAAATCAACACCGAAACCATGATCAGTGTCGAGTAATGAAAGTCTGGGACACACAGTATGCTGGAAAAATGCACTAGTATGTTAGCTTTGATTAAAACATTTATTATTAAAATGTAAAATTTAAACTTGTAGTTCGATCTATGGTGAGTGCAAACCTCATAATAGTAAGTACCTAAAAACATTAACAGTCAGACACTGGAGCTCCACCCATTCTCCTCAGCACTCACCACTCAATTCAGTGGACTTTAAGTGTGTGTTAAAAAGCGGATCGGTCACCATGACAACAACTCGTCCTGTTATTGTTTCTCATTACAGGAATGTCTGGTATGTCAGGCATGAAAGTATTTGGTTGCAGCATAGTGGGCTCTCTCTAGGGGTGGAAGTGCACTTGATACTCTGGGGTGGGGTGGAAGGGGGGCTGGCAGTCTCTCTTTTCATTTTTTCCAATACATTACACTGAACAGATCTACAGTAATCCAAGGGGATGAGCTGTATGAGGGGATCCAAACTACCGGATCCTTGCATTTAGGCAGATCATATATGAGAAGTAACAAGGTGCCGCAGAAAGTAAATATGATAAAAAACACAAGATGCTACTGAAATTAACTATAATAACAAAACACACAAGACACAATGAACAATGTTTTTCTTTTTAAAGAGACACTCTTTGTTATACACCCACAGAAAGAATAAGAAATTGTCATTTTAAAGTAATGCAGCTGACATTGATCATTAAAAAGACCAAGGGCAGCTATGTTAATTTAAAATGCACAATTCAGTTTTTTTTTTGGTCTTTCTTTTTTATTTCTAGCAGATACAGAAAAACAGAAAAACATGACACGCAACTAGAGATAGTAGTGCTAGTAGGGACTCTGTGTTTACTGTATCCCAATAGTGCACATAAGGTTGCTACAAGTACAGTACCTGTAAACAAGCTTTCCATATAGCGTGTCTCTTCTGGTTAAAACAAAACACATGGTTAAGGGTTTAAATTGGTTAAGGGATTGTTGTAACCTTCCGAGTCATGCCTAAAAATAATCACTTTTGTGTCTAGAGCACTCACCCGCTTATCAAAAACTAAAGAAACCTTAACCTTTCAGGATAGGTAAAGTCTGACCTTGAGTGATTTGGTCCTATGTGGCTTAACTGGCAAATGTCTATTTTTTTTAATTAAATAATTAACAGCTCTAAACTCAAATCTTTGCTTCTGCATACGTGCATTTTTTTTTTATGATTGAGACAATGAGAAAAGCAGTTGACTTATCAGTGTTTACCTCTAGTGTGAAATTACATCTGAAACTGTCTGATTACTGATTGCGCTACACAGTGTAGATTAACAAAAAAATAAACTACTTTTTGTACTGCAGATAAATGTGCAGTTGATTAGTTATACTGTCTACACTTCTTCCATAAAACTAATCTGACTTTTCAGTTCAGCTATTAGTACAGTAACTATGGCAGAGATTTGAGGGGTTTAGGCTGGAAGAAGCTGCCCCTGTTGAACTCTGTTGAAATGTCAATGCCTTGTTATGTTAGACTTGTCATACTGAAATGTTTCTATTGCACCAATATAAATCTGATTCATATTTTTAAAGGGGAATTGTTGTCACTTTGTTAATCTACCAGTTGGTGCACAGTCACACACACACACACTCTCTCTTACACTTGGGGAAGGGGGCCTGTTAGGCTCAGTTCCTACACTGCACTTTCAAGCTTATTTTCTGTAGTAGGGCAGATACACACCTGGTATGGAAGACTGATGCCCCTATGTGTGCAGTAAGAGGCTGGCCCTTGTCAACAGATTTACATGATAGCACCATTTGGTATTTTCTGCCTTTGTCTCTCAATGTGTAACAGACATGGTGGCCAGGTGGGTTTACTGTTGCTTCCTCACATTCTGTGTCTGTACTTCCTATGATGTGTGCTCTCCCCTCCCCCTCCCTTGCATCCAGCTCCAAACTGAGATTCTGTTTTTCTTGCTTTTGGCCCTGGCAGGACACCTGGGGGTAGGTTTGATTTCCTGTTTCCTGTAATCCTTTTTTTAGACTGGCTGACCTAATGAAAGTATTCCGTGAGTTGGGGGATGGATGATGACTGCATCCCTAAACCCTTAAAACACTGTTGGGAAGAACACCACCTCTGGCCTATTGTACTAGAAACTATTAAGAGAAAAAAACACCCTGAAATGCTCAGTTTAATATACTGTGTTAAGACGATGGTCTTCCCTTTCAGTGTTTAAAATAATGAAGTGATTATAGACTCTGGATATCAACCCCTCTCCAATCATCTGTCACTTCTTCTTATGTAGTGCTAATTTATTACAGTACGATAATTAACACTATGTTTCTGCCCATTTTCCAGGCCATTATAATAAAAAAATCTATCACAGTTTGAAACACCAGCTTGAGTAATCAAAAGCAACTATGTATTATTTCTACTACATTGTTATTTTTCAACATTGTTCCCTTAAAAAGATACATAATAACTTTGAGTACTTTGATCATGTGAAACAATCGTACAAATGCCTGTTACAATAGTTTTTACACTTTGTTTCTTTTTGATAGCCCAAGCAAGGATTTGGAACAGTGAAGACTTCTTTCAGATAATGGACTGAATAAGGGGCACAGTAAAATATTTACTTATCTTGGTAACCTAAAGTTATACTTCTACAGTTTAACATTGAATATTATTATGCTAACTCATATAATAGCACATACTACAGTCTATGTAGGCTATATGCAGAACATTATGGAGATCCAGTTCTAATCCCACCAGTTACACATGTCTGACCTTGAGCAAGTGACTGAACCTCTTGTTGCCCCAGTCCACCAAGATGAATGAATAAAGCAAGACTCCACTGAAAACATGATGCAGCATCACAGTTCAGCTATCCTGTGTAAATATATTGCAACTGCCATTTGGAATTCTAATAGGGAGGGATCAGGCAGTATCATTTCTAGGACCTTTTATTGCAGGCTATGTACCATGGGTGAATTTATCTGGGAACACTCCTGAAAATATTTTATTGTGCTGTATATCTAATTTCTGGACTCCTGGCAATGTAGTAACTGTATATGCTGCTCACAGTTCATCTGATTTATAAGGAGCCATAAACACATTTGCAGCACTGCTTGCACCATGACTTACAGTTGTGGGCATATCTATGTATTTGATTTCTAGATTTGTAAATACATAAGGGAAAAGGCAGGACCTATTGCAAGTCTTGTATTGTTTTGTATTATTTTGGGTGCTCTTTCCTTTTCTCTTATGCACAGTATGCATTTAACTGGCAATCAACTACAAAGATATGTTTACAACTTTAAGTCATGATCTATGAGTGCTACAAATGTATTTATGAGCTCCTTATAAATCAAATGAACTGGGCAGCATATACACTAAGTGCATTATCACACGTCCATAAACTTGATATACAGTGAAGTAAACTCTTTGTGTGGATGTTCCCTGATACAGAACCTAGATGGGAGCACCCAAACAACTGTACTTCTTCTATGGTCTCTTTTTATTAGAATTTCCAGCAGCAGTTGCAATATGTTTGCACAAGTTAACACAATTGATATACTGTATCTCCTTTTTAGTGGGGTCCTG
This sequence comes from Neoceratodus forsteri, assembly GCA_016271365.2. Lineage (NCBI taxonomy): Eukaryota > Metazoa > Chordata > Ceratodontiformes > Ceratodontidae > Neoceratodus > Neoceratodus forsteri. The sequence continues at coordinate 1,413,993,122 of CM057456.1, read as the reverse complement.
TATACATGGAATATGAATAGGGAAAAATCTGAAGCAAATCATACTGCCAAACCAGTTGCAGTGGTGTAAGACTCTGAGCTACAAATCTGAAGACATGGGTTTGAATCCCACAGCCCCACCTGCATTCTGAGTGACCTTGAGCAAGTTATTTAATTTCCCTGTGCTCGCAGGTTGTACCTGTAAACAAGCTTTCAGCTTAGTGTGCCACTTCTGGTTAAACTATTGAAAAAAAAAACCTTCGAGGACCAGCCAACAGTCACCACAACAGGCTTTACGAGAATGGCATATACTGCATCTGCCCCCACTCCCACACTGACAACATAAAAGAAAACCACTGCTGTCAACAGGTCTCACAAAACCACTCATTTATTAATCTTTAATGTACACAGCTGGCACTAGCAGCATGTCCACTGAACTGAACTATGATGTTGAGACTCTAATGCCAGTTCTGTAGCTGCCAATGCCTGTCAGTTTCCTAAGAAAGGGGAACATTGTTGGAAAACAAGTCTGCTTCACAAAGTGCTGCCAATGATGAAAATTAGCAACAGACACTTGTTACATTGTGGCTCATTTGCCACAAACAGCAAAAGCAGTGTTTCATTTGACTTAAACAACCCCACACTGAGCACAACATTAAGTGTCTCAGTCCAAAAAGGTTCAAACAACTGCAGAGACATTAACAACCTAAATTACAGTATACAGTGCTGCCTTTCCACCCTGTACTCATCCAATGCATTCTTATTAATTATGTGTGTGTGTTACAGCACCATCTCACCGTATTTCCTGATGGAATGGGGTGAGCATAAGGGCCAAAGACCCTAAGGCACACTATGACACTTGGTGTCTGCAGGGTAGGGTGTGGTGAAATGGCTTGGCCGTTATGCCTGATGACCCAAAGGCACACCCCAGTGCCTGTCAGTCTCTGCAGGGTGGTGGCAGGGTTGGCTTCAGTTCAATACTTCACTGCCATTCCTATTATGCAGCTCTCTAATTCCTACAGTACCAATGCCAATGCCAGCAAGCAAACATTCGGCATTGACAAATGCTTGTTATCATAGTGGTGGTGCCTGTTATGTTGGTACACCATATCCAACTCAGGAGATAGGTCAGGGTCTTGTACTGGAAGTTAATCTACAGTACAAATATGCATCTCCAGGTCTGCTAACCCTTGAGCTACTGTATTCCTTTTGTTCTTTGCATACCTAACCTCTAGGGTTAGGCCCCGAAGTGCTAAGGTTCAGGCCACAATTCTGCTGCTAGACACATTACCATCTTTAAGCTTCTGACTCCCCAGAAGGGTAAGGGGTTAGTGACCAGTCTCTACAACAACTTTTTTTTACCACAAATGTAAGTTTTGAACCATTGTACTGCCCATACAGTGGAAAACAATGCCTTTTCACAATCTGAAAACTTTTTCTCAACATCACTCAAGGTCTTACTCGCATAAGCAATAACACATTTGTCTGAATCATGTTTCTGATATAACACTGCACTGATGCTGCTACTAATATGTCCTACCTCTAGATAAAAATCCTTATCCATTTGTGGGTAAGCAAGACATGGTGCTTGACTCAGGCTATCTTTTAAAGCTTACATGGCTGTCTCTTGCTCTCCCTTTTACACCCAGGGTTTTGACTTTTTTAGTAGCCTGGTGAGAGGATAGGTAATTTTTGCGTAGTTTTGGATAAACTGTTTTGAGTAGTTACAGATTCCTAGGAAACTGAGTAACTTTTTTAAAGTTTTGGGTGGACCAATTTTTTTTGACTGCTTTAACTTTGGTAGGCTGAGGATGTAGCCTATTAGGACCAACCTTATGCCCAAGATAGTTTACCCTATTTCTGAACCATTGCCCCTTTGGTAAGGACAACTTGGCACCAGTGATTTCGAGCTGGTTTATCACATAGGTGACCTCAGCTAGGTGTTTTTTTAAAAGTGTTACTTTTGATTAATACATTATCCACATGAACCAGATTTATTTTTCCTTTCTGCATCAGGCATGGCCTTGTGCAGAAAGATATTGAAATCTGCTGGTGAATTTAAGTACCTAAAAGGACACCTATTTTATGTGTACTGTTTTTTTAAAAGGTAAAAGCCAGTTTATATTGATTTTTTGGGTCTACTTTTAATGTTTAGAATTCATCTGCTATATTTAGGGTAGTGAAATATTTGGCACCTGGAACTTTGGCCAAACTTTGGTTTAAATATGTTATGGGCCAGCAAGATAAAGGCACCTGTTGGTTTAACTTTTTATAGTCAATAGTGAGTCTCCACTTGTTTGTGGGTTTTAGTACAGGCCAAATGGGGGAATTAGAAATAGAGTTTATCTGTTTTATAATTCTTTGTTTTATTAAGGTAACCAGTATTTTTTGTATATGTTTATAAGATGCTAGTGGCATTTTGTACTGGCGTACATACAGTAAGCTGGACATTTACTAGGGTCAGTAGGTACCCTGGAAACATGGAGGTCAGTTACCCCTCAATCATGAGCATTTTTTGCAAACATGTTCTTAAACTGAAGGAACATTTTATGAACTTTTTTTTACTTTTGTTTTACAATTACTATTTTGTATAGCTTGCTCAATTTGTTTTTTAAAATCTGGGAAAGGTAAATTTTTATCTATTTTTACCTCATCTTTAATAATTTTAGAAACATTTTTAGCATCAATTACATGAACCTCTTTAAATTGTTTTGTTTTATTAACCATAGTGGACAGTACAAGGTAATTGTTTTTAACTTTACATGCCTGTATTTTTTTTTTTATTTATTTACTGGATACATTTTTTGTAAAGCAATTAAACCATTTTGTATGGACCTGATTTTTTTTTTATTTGTGTTATTTTGAACAATGTCTTTTGGTAACTTTCCAATAACTGGAACAGTTAACTTTAAATTATAAAAGGATTTTGCTATTACTACCCCTAACTTGCAATCAGCTGCTATAATGATTGGGTCTACTATTGGGTTATGTGCCAAGAGGTGCATTACTTTGCTGCTTATGTTCAAGCAAGGTATGGAGTGGATTTTTAAACCCATTTTACTAAGTTGCTTGTTAAGCACAAAGAGTGCAGTCTTGTCAGGCCTTTTTTTTTTTTTTTTGCCTTTTTTACATTGTCCTTAAGAGAGAAATCCTTGACATTACTTAGAATTTTTGTAGTGAACGTATTTATTACCTGGCACACTTGAGGAATAGTTTGCCCAGACCTCAAGGTCTGTGGTGTTATTTTTTTTGAGTAAGGGGTCCCCCCTTATTTCTGACCAAAGAACATTATTGACTAGGTTAACATACATACCCAGTTGTACAAGGATGTTTAACCCCAGGTACATGGGAGATTTTAGGCCTTGTACTACCTTTACAGGGTATTGTATTTTTTTTTTTTTTTTGCCCTATTTGGAGGGTAAAAGCACAGATATCTATGCTTTTTATACTAGTGATCTTATATTGGACATTTTTTAACTACTCCTGTTTTTACACCTGTTAAACTAGGCCTCCGCCTCTTCAACATTTTGTAAAACAGTTTACTAATTAAACAGTGCCTATAATCTAAGCAAACACAGAATTTGCTATTTGCAAATTTTTTGCTTTGATGGGCAACTTTAACCTGCCTTTTTTGACCTTATATCGCAGAGTAAGGACCCGTGACTTAGTGGCTGTGTTTTATTTTTATCATCCCCAGAGGGTGTTGGGTACTCTGAATTTAATGTCTTTCTGTCAACTGCAGGGCATGCTTTTGAGATAGCAGGGTCCACTTTCTTGGTGAAGAAAGTGAGGCCTTTTGCATTAATCTCAGACTTTACCACATTATGCTTTGACAGACAAACCACATGGGCTCTACTTTTTCACGGAGCCAAATTTTTAGGATTACCTAGTACAGACACATTAGGTATATCCAAACATACAAAATTTAATTTAATTGTTGCATTTTTTTTTTTTAAGATAGCATGATTTTGATTGTTTAGCAACCTTAAGACTCTTTTTAAATGGAATGGGCCAGTTTACCTGTGCCCACAGGATTTTATGGAAATAGTCAATGATAGGCCGTAATCTTTTTAAGAGGTTATTTTTAATTAAGAAATCATCCCCAGTCCTATCAGTGATATATACCAGCTGGTTGACTTTTTTCTTGCCAAACCTTAGTTTTAGCCACACTTTACCTAGGGTCTGTTGAGCCCCAATAACCTATTATTTGTAAGCCATTAGAGAGGGTTTTTAACACCTTAGAGTTACCTACTGCATTAACCAGTTTGTCATAAAAGCTTTTGGACATTAAGGTAACTTTTGCTTTAAAGTTAACTAAAGGTTTATGACTTAGGCTGTTTTTAATGTTGATGTCAAAGTAAAACCTATCTGCCCCCCCCCCCCTTTTAGGGATTAAGTTGCCCAGGTAGGATTTGCTTTTTTTAACTCCTGGCAACATGGCAGGTTTACTGTGACACTTTACACTGCCTGCAGCAGTAACTTGGGATAACTTTAGGGTAAGGTTAGGTTTTGCATTAACACTCTCATTTTTTAATTCTATAGCAGGTTTATTATTTTTGTCAGCAATTACAATTTTATTAACCTGGGCAGCATTAGGAAGGACAGAAGGCTCTAGTTACTGGCCATTATTATTGATTTTATTGTTATTTGAGGTTTCAGGTGGGTTTTGCACAGGTGTAGGAAACCCAGAAGGCAGAGGGGGAGGGGGGACCAAATGCTGGAGCAGCAATTTTAAGTCTATCATCTCCTCCTATATTTCCTGTATTTTCTTCACGACTGGGGAACCAGGTTAAGGTCTGTTTTGAAACATGTAACCATCTTGCTTATTGTTGTAGTTTTGTTGCCCCCTATAGGCACCTTTACCACCCCTATAGTCATTGTCGTATCCTCTGTAGTATCCTCTTCCATACCCTTGGCCACATCCTCTACCAGAATCATAACCTCTATAGGAGGGTCCTTGGTTTTGGTATGGCTGAGGGGTTTGATAGAACTGTGACTCAGGGCCAGGTGGTGGAACCACCATAGGGGAAGCTTGGGCAGGGTTGGTAGGTTGGATTACTACTGCATGGTTAGGCACAGCCTTAGGCTGCTTTACAGCTTTTCCTGGTTGAGTTTTGTTACCTTTTTTCTTTTTTTGTTTCCTGTTTTTGAGGGTGGATAGCTCACCCCTTTTATAGCCAAAGTATCTGAGGTAGTTACTTTAGACACTTGGACCTTGGGATTGGGGCCCCCTCCCTTTTTTGTGGAGGAGAGTCATTACCTCTTTTAGAGTCACAAATGTGTTTTGCCTGTCTGGCAATCCAGTGGATGCCCCTGGACCTCTTGTTAAGCTCAAGTGCCAATTGTGTCCTGATGGCAGGGGGTAAACCTTGGTAATATGCATCTCAGAAGTTATTTGAATCACTGCCTGAGTGATCTTTTGCTCCAGAGTACACATCCTTTAGCCTACAATAATATTCCCTAGGACTTTAATCAGCCCCACACCACATTTGGTAGGCTGCACATCTGGCTGCCCCCTTGGTGTGATATTTACTAAACTCCTTTTTTAGGAATTTATACAGTTTGTCAGGTTTGTTCCTACTTTCTCTAGACATTCTTGACCACTCTGCTTGAGGATCATCAACAGACCACCTAATCATAAAACTATGTTCTCCCTTATTAGTTATGAACACAGATTCAAAACACTCCTAGTTTTTGAATATGCTGCTCAATGCCTCTTTTTGCAGATTTAGAATTATACCTCTCACCTACCAATTTTAAAGCTTGATAAACAGTTTTTGATGTTAAATACCCTTTTTTTTCAGAAATCTTTTAATTTTTCCTGGACCCATCAGATGAGTCACCTTTAGAATCAGAGCCTCCTTTTTGTCTAATTTTATATCTCTTTTTATGCTTATCATGTGGTTCCTCTTCTGAACAGGAATATCCCTTTTCAGGGGAGGAGTCATCTGGCCAGATTCCTCAGATGCATTTATTTTTACATGCTTTTTACTTTTGCTTTTGGTATCTCCATTTTGGGCCTATAAATTTCTGACTTTTTTTTCTAGTTTATAGAGGTGTTGCTCCAAAAGGGTACACCACTCTTTTTATTTGCTATCCTCCTTTTCTGTTTGTGCACTGATTTCTCTGTTTTTATGTGTGTTTTTTTTTTTTTTGCACTATTTCTTGTTTTAACTTTTTTCATCACTAGAATGAACAGGTAAGTGTGATTGGCAAGGGACTGTTTCATTTGTGGATCCTGCACCACAGAAATCCCAAGAAGGACAAGCCTCTTGTTCCTTACCCTGGGGTAGATGCTCTAGGGGTGAACAGCTTATGCTTCTTTGTTCCGAGGTTGTCTCTTTCCATTTGGTTAAGAGGTGTCTTTCCCTGTTGGCCCACTGTTTCTTATCCCTTTCATGTTGCTCCCTTACACCATTATACTTTCGTACCATTTCATTTAGCTCATTGGTAACCTGTTCATTAGCATGCTCTAATTTTGCTTTTTTCCTTTTTAAAGCTGTGCCCCATTCTTTCAGCGTTTCATTAGTCTTTAATATGTTGGCCTTTTCTGCCTCAGCAGCTGAGCACTGCTCTTTTAGCTGTCTATTTAAGTTTTTCAAGGCAGCAATGTCAGTCTTTAAATTTATTAGGACACAGCCTCCATCAGATATTTTTAGATTACTTACATCTAACTGTGTTTTGAGCAACTGCATCTGGCCCACAAGTCTACTACATTCGTGACATCTCTCTTCTAGTTATTGGTTTAACTGTTTTACAGCATTACATAACCTTAATTTCTCAATACACAGCTTTTCAATCATATGAACATAATCTTTATTCTGCTCTTTCAATCTTTCAGTTTCTTCTTCTGCCGTACAACTTGGATGCAGAGGTATCAATGGCTCCTCCTTGATGACAGGTATTGGCAACTCTAAAAGTGTTACCCCTGCATCTGCATGAACCATTCCTACAGTCACAATAGCAGGTGCCATGTCTCAAGTTCTTGTTACTAAACTTTAACAATTACCATGAAATGTCAATAACCTTTTAACTAACACAATTTAAACAAAGACCCAAATCTTTCCTTGAGATACTTCAAAAGTCCTTTTCCTTACAGCTTTACTACCAGATAATGACTTTTTTTTTGGTCTTTTCCTTGCTGTCTAGGGGTAATTCTATCTTTAAATCCTTGAGAAACAAGAACAGAAAAATATTACTTATTTCATTTAGTAACTTGCAAACAATAACTGTAATAATATTTATTTCTCATACAACCTAAGTGTGGGCTGTTATTCACTAACAATCATCCTGGATGAGCCCCTGAAGATGTTGGAACAAAGGCTTATAACATCACTTTTTATAAGAATGCACTTGGATTCACCTCGGGCCTTACCCAAACATTATTTTATAAATTACCAAAAATAATTAATATTTACATGTGATACTATCCTATGCTCTCCAGATTTAAACTTGATGGTGAAAAACACTGTTGCCACACTTTGGATTATGTAAGATATAAATATATTTTATTTACATATGTACAAGTCCTAAATATTTAGAACTTGCATAACTATTAAACATAATACAAATTATGTAAACATAAACTGTAATGTAAACAAAACAGATTTTAGAAAATCAAGTAAATCATATAAAACAAAACAAATTTTAGCAATAAGCAATGTAAATAAGCAATATTCAGCATAATAAATGACAGATTATAGTATTTTTTAACATACTTATAAATATATGAGAACTTGCAACTCATTACACTAGTGTTTCAGATTGTCTTGGTATGATACTTGTTTAAACTTTATAGTATGCAAAAGGAATTTTCTTTAGATTTAAATTTTAGTTTAATCATAAACCCAAGGTTTGGAGCTAAAATGCATTAAGTTATCACCCCAGATAGCCAAATAAGTAATAAAAATAGGATAAAGGGATACTTATGTTTTAGTTATTTGTAGATGTGGTTTTCTACTTTTTAGCTTTTAAAGATTTGGCAAGAACTTTTGGTTTTGCATGACAAATGTCCTTGATGGTGAGTTTGGCTTTAGTCTGCTGTCTTTTTTTTCTTGAACCTGGAACTGTAGAGTCTTTTGACATCAATGCAGGCTGGATCCTTCTTACTTGATGTCACAAATCATCAAAAGTCACTTCAGGATTTAGTGGGAAAAATCAGACATGATTTCAGCAGTTTAGCACAGTCTGTAGAAAGATCTCTCCCTGTGGACAGCAATGTTGTATTGGGTAACTGGACTTTGTGACTCTTTTCTGTTTCAGTTCATTTCTGCTTTTGAACCTGCAACTCTGGACTCACTACTATTTAACAGCACTGCAGGCTTGCTGGCTGGTAAATTCCAAAGTCAGTCTCTTGTTCAGGCTTTTAACAGAAATTCCGAAACATTACTTTTAGTTCAAATTCTCAGTATGCAAAACATAGGCCTTGCTTAATCCAATATTGGAAAAAAGTCATTTCTGTAACAGTCAGTTGCAGCAGCTGGTTTAGCACCCCCTTGCAGCGGCAATGTCAAAGCCAAAATAATGTTCTAAGCAGGTGTGGCTTTAGACTTTTGCCTAGTACAATTCCAAGGTCTTCACACACCAAAAAATTAAGCAGTTCTGGTCCGGCTTTGCCAGCATCCCATTTATGTCCCATTTACTGGGTGACATTACCATTAAGTTATGATTGGTAAGAGCAATCTTTGAGGGTGTTACTGTTAGTCCTTCCTAAGCCATTTTTTATCAATATGACCTCATCCTAAAAAACTATTTTTGATATAAAATAACTTTTCTTTCCTACATCTATATGCTGTTTTCTACATATATAAAATTTACATTTTTAGATGCAACTTAAAGAGAGGATTAATTTAAGACCAAACATGATGGTGGTGTCAATCCTAATATAAACTCCATAATTTACAAAAGCATTATAAAACGTTTTCCTTTATAAATATTTAAGAAGTATTTACAGATTTCAAAAGTAAATTTTTTCCTGTTTAAAATTATGTTAATTTGGCATACCTGCTATAAATAAAAACTGTATAAATTTAGCAAACTTCTTTAAGACAGGGATTTTCTTTGTTTAAAGTAAATAAACCGTGACCTCACATTGCTATCCAGAGGCTTATAATCCATCCAACTAGTTGTTTCTATTAAATAAACACTTTACTCTCATTCCACTAAAAAGGTGGCAAGGTCAACTTACTATAGACACCAAACTTGTCAATATATTTTAAACAGTTTTGAGGCTACAGATTTTTGTAAATAGCTCACAATACACTTTGTTAATGGATGGGCTGACTTTGGCAAAATGGGTGAATACCTGAGGAATACACTAGCAAATGGGCAAAAAGGAGGGGTGGAAGAACAATGGAGAAAAATCAAAACTGCCGTCATACAAATAAAACAAATGAAACAAATAAAGAAAACAAAGCGGAGTAAAAAACCACTATGGTTCTCAAAAGAGGTGGCAGGGAAGGTTAAGGAGAAAAAGGCTGCATTCAAAAAGTATAAGGCATCACAGAAGGAGCACAACAGGGAACTGTATCAATTAAAGCAGAAAGAAGTGGGGAAAGCAGTCAGAATAGCAAAAGCCCAAACTGAGGAAAAAATAGCCAAGTCAGTTAAGAAGGGGGATAAAACCTTTTATAGGTACATGAGGGAGCATAGAAAGGTTAAGGGAGGAATAGTGAAGATTAATAAGGGAGAGGGGAGGTGGGCAGAGGGAGACAGTGAAAAGGCAGAGATACTGAATGAATACTTTTGCTCAGTATTCACAAAAGAGGATGAGGAGGAGTTACCTAAACCAGACAATAGAAGCACTCTGGGTAGGGGGGTTGACACCAGTCCATTTACAGAAGAAAGAGTCCTGAAAGAACTCCTAAAACTCAAGGTGGACAAAGCAATGGGGCCTGATGGGATTCACCCCAGAATCCTAAAAGAACTAAGGGAGGACCTAGGGACACCACTGACCACACTTTTTAACAAATCATGGGAGGATGGGGTGGTACCTGAGGACTGGAGGAGGGCAGATGTGATTCCCCTTCACAAAAGTGGGAGCAAGGCAGAAGCAGGAAACTACAGACCTTTAAGTTTGACCTCAGTGGTAGGGAAAATGATGGAATCACTTCTGAAATAAAGAATTGTTGAGTACCTAGAGGCCAGCAGGGCACAGGACCCAAAGCAGCATGGATTTACAGCAGGAAGGTAATGTCAGACGAATCTAATAGATTTCTTTGACTGGGTGACCAAAGTGATAGACCAGGGAGGGGCTGTGGATATGGCCTACCTAGACTTTAGCAAGGCATTTGACACAGACCCACACAAAAGATTAATAATCAAGTTAGCCAGCTTGGGAGTGGGTCCCAGGGTGGTAGCCTGGGTTGCAAACTGGCTGCACAACAGGACACAGAAGGTAATAGTGAGTGGCACACATTCTGAAGAAAGGGGGGTCACTAGTGGAGTACCTCAGGGCTCAGTACTGGGTCCAGTCCTCTTTAACATCTTTATAGGTGACATTGCAGAGGGTCTGGAGGGAAAGGTATGCCTCTTTGCAGATGATACAAAGATCTGTAACAGAGTTGATACACAAGGGGGTAGAAAGGATGAGAAGGGACTTGGCAAGGTTGGAGGAATGGTCAGACATATGGCAACTTAGATTCAATGCAAAGAAGTGCAAAGTAATGCACCTGGGAAACAAAAAACCCAGGAGAAGAGTACACAATAGCAGGGGAGGTACTAACAACAACAAAAATGGAACGGGACTTGGGGGTAGTCATATCGGATGATCTAAAGATGGGTAAGCAATGTGAGAAGTCAGTGAGGAGAGCCAGGGGGATACTGGGATGCATAGGAAGGGGCATCACAAGTAGAAAAAGGGAAGTGGTTATCCCTCTGTACAGACAGTTGGTGAGACCCCATCTGGAGTACTGTGTGCAGTTTTGGAGACCTCATCTATGCAAGGACATAGACAGGATGGAAGCAGTCCAGAGGAGGGCAACTAAAATGGTGCAGGGTCTGCATCAGAAATCATATGAAGAGAGACTGAGAGAGCTTAATATGTATACTCTTGATGAAAGGAGGGACAGGGGAGACAAGATAGAAATGTTCAAGTACCTCAAGGGAATCAACAAAGTCCAGGAGGGTAGCATCTTTCAGAAAAAGAGATGTGTAAGAACAAGGGGACACAATTTAAAGATAGAGGGGGGACGGCTCAGGGGTAATGTGAGGAAATCTTTTTTCATGGAGAGAGTGGTGGATGCGTGGAACTGCCTTCCTGGGGAGGTTGTTGGGGCTAAAACAGTGGGGGAATTCAAACATGCATGGGACAGACACAAGGCAATTGTAGTGGAGGGTGGCAGGAAGTAGGCTGTTGGTTAACTAGAATCTGCAGCTTATCCAGTAGGTAGGAAATGGGCAGACTGGGTGGGCCAAGTGGTCCTTATCTGCCGTCAAAGTCTATGTTTCTATGATTTAAAACTTACTCACTGGCAGGTACATGCATTTCCAATAATCTGCATAATTTTGAAATGTATCAGAGTTTTGTATATTTTTATAAATAAAGTCTTAATTTCTTAAAGCCAGTCTAAATCTATGTTAACTTCTGAAATGTGCTCTGGCTGGTACTGAAAAACAAGGTTGTAAATTATGTCAAGTTTCAAGCTCTTCTGCTACTAATTGGAAGAGGCCATTTAATTTAAACAGACCATCCCCAAAACTTTTTTTCTAAAGTTGACCATGTATGCTGCATTCCTTTTTCATGGCATCATTCATCCATTTCAGTATTCAAGCCTTAAGCAACATTGCCCTTGTTTTAAAGATTCATTTAGACATTAATTTAACCAAAAACATTTATAGGACCTAATAATTAAGCCAATATAAAAATATAAAATAACAATTAAAAATATAATAATATTATAATAAAATATTTAACTCAGATTAGTTCTGTTTCTACACACCCTTTGCCAAGCATCCCTCCCACCTCCCCATCACTTCCAGTGCCCCGTTAAACAACATCACCCTCTGCCATGAATCCTTCCCACCTCTGTGTTTGCTTCCCATGCCTGTGCCCCTTTTAAAAAGAGTCCACCCTCTGCCAAGTATCCATCCCACCACACCATTGCCTCCTGTGCCCTGTAAATATGAACATATCACTGGGGTGCCCAATCCTTAGTGTCGGTACCTGAAATAAAGAAAAAATAAAGAAAACCATCCCTCAATGTCTTTTTTTAATTTAACATTTTTTATACTCTGTAAAAAGGAAAATGGTCCATCAATATCTGTTGCCACCCCCCTGATGTTACCTCCCTCACACACACCTTACTTATCTACTGGGGGTCTAACTCTGTAATCCTCTCTGGACCAGAGACATGTCTTCACTCTTCAACGTCAGACCAGAAACTGAGGAAATCAGATAAGCTGCAGTCAATGTATTTTGAAGTTGTCCTCATAACTTGGTAATTTTTTTAATACTTCCCCCAAATTTTTAACATGGCCTTTTTGAGACCCCACCTCATGAGCACGGTAGGTGACATTTTTCAAATCCAGCCTGCAAGGTGATTTCTCAATTTACTCCACAAATCACCTTTTGGGCAGGATTTGAAAATGTTTCACCTACTGGGTTCAAGAGAAGTTCTGGTCAAAAGAAGAGTATGTTGAAAAATTTGATGCCAAAATATTTAAAAACAACAAAGTTACGAAGGTATGTTGACATTTTTCAACACTCGATCATAACTTTGGTAATTTTCAATATTTTAACCCCAAGTTTTCAACATAGCCATTTTTTTCACACCACCCTCTCAGTGGGACAGGTGTCATTTTTCAAATCCTGGCCAAAATGTGTTTTCACACTTGTGACATGAAATGATATTTCAGCCAGTATTTTATAAATGACACCTGTCATGCTCAGAAGGAGGGATCACAAAAAGACTATGTTGAAAATTTGGGATAAAAACTTCACAAAACAGCAAAATTATGAAAAAACATTGAATGTTTTCAAAGTTTGCTCATAACATTGCAATGTGTGCAGATTTTGGCCTCCAACTGTCAATACAGCCCTCGTTACCTCACGTCATGAACATGACCGGTGTCATTTTTCAAATCCCCGTTGAAACATGTTTTCACAGTCCCTCTGTGAAACTACCTTTTGGACAGCATTTAAAAACTCCATCTGTCCTGATCGTAACACAGGGTAGTAAAAAGTCTGTTGAAAATTTGGGGTCAAAATGTGAAAAAACAAACAACTAAGTTATAAAGAAACATTGAATTGTTCCAACATCTACTCATAACTTTTTTGTGTGAACAAGAAATCTAAGCACACAAAAAAGGAACACACAGCAGACAGTAATGTAAACCATTTATTTATCATAGTGCCATCTGTGAAAAACCACAGCAATAATGACTGAACACATCAGAATTTTGCAACAAACACTAACGTTTTGCTTAGCTACTGCCAAGCTTCATCAGAGTTGGTTACTTTATTCACTTCTATGCTATTTATAGTGCTCATACTATCACATGATAACCATTAAAAAATAACTTTTTTTATATATATTTAAAAACACTACATGATTACACTCATGATCAGCCACCATACTTGAATGCACATTACACAAATAGCACCAGATACTACACTGTCAACCTTTTTTGCATCATGTTATATCTAGGTGAAAATCCATGTTTTATGATTGCTTACCTTCCCTAAAATTCATTAATGTTGCTGGTTGTTTACTCTTCCTCCTTGCTTATCAGAACTGAAATGCATGGGAATGAATAGTTATGCACAGCCTTGTTTTGCTCCAAATTGTTTACCGAAGCTAACTGCATATTTCCTAAACATTATAAACCCCCTCAAACAGTGCAGCCACTCGTGATGCACGATAGTCTCATCTACTCCCACTGCATAACAAGTAGTTAGATAGTATTGGGGGTGTTCCTGAGACCAGGAAAGATGCAGTTGTAGTTGGTCAAGAAATGTAAACAAACATGTTTTGGTGTGGTAACACCAGTATGGTTGACACTCAGTTTTTACTTTTTAATAGGAAAAATGAGTCTGAATCAAACAACCAGCTACATCAGCAGTCTCTATAGAATGAGAACAATCATAAAATGTGTTTTTTTTGGGGGTTTTTTTTGGCAGGACCCCATCTTCCTTCAGCCCTGGTCACGGCCCCCGGAGACCTCCGCCACCATCTATTGTTGCCAGGGTCCCTCAGTCACCCCCAGCATACCCCCCAGAGGGTGGGGCCATGGCCACCATTCCTGGTAGCCACGGGCTAGTGTCTGGTTGGGGACCCTCAACGTCAGTGATGAATTGAGGTCCTCCGGGGAGGGCTTCATCCCCACAGTGGTCCTTGCCCGCCTCCTATTTTTCTGCCATTTTCATTGGGGAGGCGGGGACATGCAATGATGCCAGCGTCCACGCCGCCTCCCAGAACTGCAAGCGTCAGCCGCTTGCATTCCCCTGGCCTCCGCCAGGGGTCCGCAATGCGCCACTCACTACCCTCGCCTCCCCGGAGAAGGAGAGCAGTCCATGGGACGCTCTATCCTTCTCCCCCCGGCCGGCCCTCCGATGATCCAGGTCCGTTCCCGAACCCGGGTCACCAGCATCGCAAGTGGAAATCCCACTGCTGCGCCGATGGGCCGGCTTAAAATGTGTTTTTTAAACTAGGGACACTGTGAGGCCAAATGGGGTTGACAGTGTCCCTTTAAAAATAGTTTCTATGCAAGCATATATTCTAACATTCTAACATTCTAATTGCCTGCAGATTAGGTCTTATGGTCTATCGAGTCTGCTCAAACCTCAGGTCCCTAGTTGGGTGCTGAGGCCCTCCCAGCCTTGTGTTCCAGAAACCCCTATTATCCATCCCCACCCCACCGGGCCAGGCCATCATCTGATACATCCACTTTCTGTGTCTGTCCCACCCTCTCTTGAAGCCCTCCACTGTGGATCTCTGAACCAGCTCACCAGGCAGTGCATTCCATGGGTCCACCACCCTCTCAGTGAAAAACCTCCTCCTCTTTTCCCCCCTCACCCTTCCGCCTTCCAACTTCAAACCATGCCCTCTGGTGATACCTCCCTGCTTTAGTCTAAAGATCCCCCTCCATGTTTACCCTATTTATTCCCTTAAGGTACTTGGAGACCTCAATCATGCCCCCCCGTCTCTCCTCTCCTCCAATGAAAACAGGCAGAGCTTCTCAAGTCTGTCCTCATACGTCAAATCCCCTAGTCCTCATATCATCTTAGTTGCCCTCCTTTGTACCCTCTCCAGGAGTTGTATGTCCCTCTTCAAGTGTGGTCTCCAGTACTGTACACAGTACTCAAGGTGTGGTCTAACCAGTCCATTGTACAGTGGCAGAATCACTTCCCTGCTCCTAGAGGTGATTCCCATTACGATGCATCCCAACATCCTGTTTGCCTTGCTAGCCACTTTCCTGCACTGCTCAGAGTTATTCATACATGCATCCACCATGAACCCTAGGTCTTTTTCCCCTATTGAGGCCTCCAGCACCTCCCCTCACAACTATGTCCATAGTACAGTTAAATATATTCATATCATTTAAATTTCTCTGTGCATATGTGCTATATAATGTGCACATATGGAACTGTTTGAGGACAAACACCAATACATCAATTCAGCAAAAATAATGTTGAACCCACATTTTAATGGGCAAACACACCAAGGAATGCTGTCACCAAGTATGTACATTCAGTATTGTAACCCCCCAAATACGGAAGACAAAATGAAGCACTGTTACAAGAAGTGCTTACTGCAGGCAGTGGGACCTAACTGGCCCACTTCTCTATCCGTTGTCACTAACTGTATGTGCAGAGAGATATATATCTATATATAAATTGCAAAAAACTTTGTTAATGAATCAGTTAGGGTTGAACTGACAAAAGTAGGGACATGTGGCATTAGGGTTTCCAACCCTAACACCCCATTCCCCACCCTGCACAGACCCACAGGTGGGGAGGCTGTCTTGAGGACATAAACCTAATGCTCACCCCATTCCGTTACAAAATTAGGTGACAAGGCTGCAGCATAAGAGAATGGGGTGAGCATTAGGGTTGATGGCCCCATGACAGCCTCCACACCTGTGGGTCTGTGCCTTATTTGTCTGTGGGAGTACAGGGCCATCTGGGCCCTGGGCTCCCATCCAGTAGTGTGCAGCACCAAAGAAACACTGCACATTGCAATGTTATTCAATAGAAAACACAGCAAAATTTGAAACCTGTGTAGCAACACTAAATCAATACATTTTCATGAAACCAGCAAAAGGCACATTAGTGAGCAAGTCCTTTGTACCCTGAAAATTTATGAGCAAGATTGCAAACTGTTTCTTCACAGCAGAGTGACAAAGAAACAACTCATGATTTTTTTACTTTTTTCGCTATCCAGATCTCAGAATCTGCACATGCGGCCAGAAGGAAACTTGACAACTCAAGAGATCTACCCTCTGAGATCAAGCGTGCAACATTTTGTGCAAATCTGTTGAACGGTTGCTAAGATATTAAAGTGCAAAGATGGCATCTCACGAAAAAGGATATTGTTTCTCACAAAAAAGGATAGGTCCCTCACAACAAAGAATCCTTTTTTTGTGAGACCAAATTCTGTTGCTGTTTCAGGAAGCTATCCAAAAGAATAACCTGAGTATGCTCAGAACTCAAAACTTTAAAATTAAATAAATTTGCAATGGATTAATATTTTTTCAGCAAACCAATGAAAGGCACTTCAGTGAGGCAAGACCTTTCTATCCTGAAAATGTCAGACCAAAATTGCAAACCATCTGGGCACAGCAATATGACCGAAAAACACAAAAAACTAAAATTTGTAACATTTTAGCACTATGCGCAACTCGGAATCTGCGAATCCGACCAAAACAAAACTTGGCACGTCAAGAGAGCTAGGAGATTTGGGAGGCAGTATAGCGCAGTGGTTTAAGACTCTGAGCTGCAAATCTGGTGACATCCAGCAGGCCAAACCTGGGTTTGAATCCCACAGCTTCCATATGCATACTGTGTGATCCTGAGCAAGTCACTTAACTTCCCTATGCTCCCAGATCGCACCTGTAAAAATTTTCTCAGCTTAGTGTGTTACTCCTGGTTAAACAACTAAAAAAAAAAAGAGCTCTGCCACACAAGACTGCACATACAAGATTTTGTGCAAATCCATTGACAGTTGCAAAGTTATTAAGGTACAAAGTTTGAGGTTTAACATAGAAACCCCTGCTCAGTGCTAAGTATAGTGGTGCTACCAGACCACTATAATATCTCTCTATCCATATATATATATATATATATATATAGAGAGAGAGAGAGAGAGAGAGCGCGAGAGAGAGATATTCTTTGCAAAAAGCTTTGCTAATGCACCAGTTAGGATAACTTACTGTCACAAAAGTCAGGAAATTTGTCATTTTGGGTTTCCAACCCTAACTCACTACCCCACCCCCAAGCAGCAAAAGAAGAAAACATTAGGGTTTTAGGTTTCCAGAGTCTTGGTGAATCAGTGGTAGGGTGTTCCTTGGTGTTGCCAACCCTAATTCAGGTATAACTGCTGTGCCTGGATTTTAACAGATAGCTGTATTGCTATGCTGTAATGAAGGCAGGAAAGTAACAGTTTCTAAGTACACTGCAACAGAAATATAAATGAACATTTTGTGTCTTTTTAGTTATTCATATTTTAAATAGAAGTGTATTTGAATGTTACAGAAGTAGTCAATACTAAAATTGGCCTCCTATATAGGCACAGACGGTGAATTACCACCGAAGCACTCCGATTTGCAGTGCATAGCTCCATTATCTCTGTTATTGACTATGGCCCAGTGGTATATAGTGCAGCATCAGACACAGTGCTCAAAAGGATCACCACTGCACTTAACAAGGCCTGTAGATTAATAACAGGTCCCAACTGTCACACCCATACTTGTGACCTGTACACTTTGACTAACTGGCTGCACCTAAAGGGTAGAGTGAAATGTCAAATCTGCCTCCTAGCCGGGTCGTACCTGAAAATAGGCACTTGCTGTCTAGCGTGCTTACCCGGTTACCAAAAGCAAATAAATAAATAAATAAAATCTGCCTAGGCTTAACCCCCCAGCAATCCAGAAACTCCTTAATCTAACAACAAATCCCCACTGGACCAGAAGTACAACAAGACAAGACAACCTTATCAGGTCCTTCACTGCTGTACCTCTCAAGGACAATGATCCTTTGCATACCGCGCATCCTGTTGGCTAAATAGCCTCCCTGGGGATCTTCTGGGTGAACTGAAACTATACCCCTTCAAGAGACAGTTACGACATCACTTAGCCACACTTAGTAGCTGTGATTGCCCCCACTAAAGAGGAACTCCCAAGTCACGACTGAGCAGACTCTACCTTCGCCTCCCAGCACTTAGCAGCAGGTCTGCCACCTCAAGTAACATCACCACCCCTCTTCACCTATCCTACCTCACCTCACTACCTCCCCATGCATCCCTCCCCATTAACCTTCCACCCATCTCTCGTTGCCTCTGTCCCACCTGTTACTCCTCTACCACTTTCCCCATGACCCCCCCTGCCTCCCACCTAGGGGTACCAGATTTTGGGATGCCAAAAAGAGGACACTTAGTCCCTCCCTCGATAAAACCTTGTGTCTGACCCCATGTAAACAAGTTTAAAGTCTCCACCGCCTTCACAGCTCATTTACAAGGAGGTCCAGGGTAGGAGAGCATAAAAATTAAAAAAATAATAATAATAATACAACAGGATAGAGAAGGTACATGAAGGGTATCTGGCAGCTGGAAAAGAGGACATGTTCTCAGAAAAGAGGACATCTGGTAACCCTACCCCCACCTACCTTTTTACCCATTACCCCCTACCAGCCATAAAATTTGACAAGGCCAACTTTTGGCTGTTTTACCATCATCTGAAATATTATTATATCTACTCCCACCACTTTGTTTTTCTAATACTTTTGTAATATTATTGTTGAATTACCTGTCTAAGTTGTTCAAATTCAAAGCTGGCCGTTTTCGGTAGCCTGTAATTTGCATATTCCATATTTTCCTGTTTAAGTCTATGAATTGTCTGAACTATATGCTATTGTGTGTTCTCAGACATGGAACCTTTGTAAAAGAGCTTCTGGCTCAAAGGTATTGTAATCCAAGACTTCAAATAAATAAATATTAATACCATTCAAAATCCTGAGCACCAGTTTTCAGATTCTGTAAGGAGGTGTACAAAGTAGGTTTTTCTTTCGGGGGGGAGAGGGTGTTGTGGTTGATCGCGAATGAATATACAATACTAAGTATTGGAAAAAGACACAAAATAAATCTTTTCATGTTCACATGGTATACGCAGTTAAAGAGGCATGACTTTCAATTTAAATAATTATTTATTTTGTCAAAGGTGTGGCTTCATACAGCCATCATAGCATACAGTAATGCTATGTAAAAGGTTTCATGACAGCTTGATTTGGATGTGCATTCAAAACAATGTGCACAAAGTGGATTTCTGCTTTGTACTGCAAAATTAATTAACTATGCTTCTACAGCATTCTTTCAATTCAGATACCATGTGAACATAAAATGATTTAATTTCAGTTTTTTTTTTCAGATACTTAGTACATTCATATGAACTGAACAGTGTGCACTAACCGCCCCCTCCCCAATCATACAGAACTCCTTACAGAATCTGAAAACCAGCTACCAGGACTGTGAATGCTATTAATATTCAAATACATTTCTAAATATTACATGAACAACAACCTAAAAAGACACACTTTTCATTTCTAAATCACAAAGTAGAGAGATCTCAACGTGCTTGCATTTCTGTTGCAGTGTGCTTAGAAACTGTCACTTTCCTGCCTTCATTACAGCATTGCAATACAGCTGTCTGATAAAATCCAGACACAACAGTCATACCCGAATACAAAAAAGTATAACATTTTATTACAAATCTAGAATTTCTTCTAAAAGCATTATATTAAACATTATTAATGCAGAAAGAACATAACCAGAGAGGAGCAAAGATGAGAAGTTTATTTTACTGTAATTTGTAACTGAAATAGGTAGATACACACACACACACACACACACACACAGAAAGAGAGAGACAGAGACAGAGACAGGTGGCGATCGGCAGTTCACTGTTCTCACTGTAGTCCTCAGCATGACTTTCAGCAGGGGGTGCCCAGAAAAGGTATTCCTGGTGATTAAAAAAAAAACAACATACACCAGAATCTAGCTAAATTGGTGCCATTTAGCTATGTTCAGGTGTTTGTTGTTTTAAACCGAGATCATTTTTATGTATAATAGTTGTAAGTTATTTTTGGCGGCCATCTCGGTTTGTATTTGTTTTCTGCACAAGAGGTAAAGCATGAAAGTAAGCACAAGTAAGCTCCTTGGAAGCTTCCTGCCCTTGAATGGGGCTGCTTCAGCTCCCCCACGGTCGGCCGGCACCCAGCCAGCCACTGACCGAGACCAGGACGACCGCCTGCAGCTCCTTGGAAGGTACGGGACAGCGCAGCCAATCGGAACCCAGGCGCTTCCAGCAAACCCGCTCTGATTGGCCAGGACTTTTCCCCTGCTTCAGCCACCTGGCACTTTTTACAAGTAGATTTTCGATAGAACTAAGCACATTTCAACTGTGTAATAGAAGTTTTTCAACTGTATTAGCTGGATTGTAATTTCTGCTAGTGTTTTAAAGTGCTTACACCTCTTCTGTCTCAGTGCTCCTCCTGCAGCCCCCTCCCATCCAAGCACTCTGCCTTGGCGCCGAAAAGTCTAACTACCTTTTGTCTTACTAAATTGCTCACATCTAACCCATCCTAAACTCTATGCTATTTATGATCTGTTCTTTTTTCTTCTCTCCAGCTGCCTGCCCTTGAACGGGGCTGCTTCAGCTCCCCCACGGTCAGCCGGCACCCAGCCAGCCACCCACCGAGACCAGGATGCCCGCCTGCAGCTCCTTGGAAGGTACGGGACAGCGCAGCCAGTTGGAACCTGGGCTCTTCCAGCAAACCCGCTCTGATTGGCCAGGACTTTTCCCCTGCTTCAGCCACTTGGCACTTTTCACAAATAGATTTTCAATAGAACTAAGCACATTTCAACTGTGTAATTGAAGTTTTTCATTAGCAGGTTATACAGACCTGCCACTAGAGGGATTCTTGGTCTTTCTACACAAATCACTGTACTCAATCATGGGCAATATGGCCTGCATTATCATTCTGCTTCTAATCCTGGCAAAAATTATGACTCATAAAGCACTGATCTATGCTAAGTCAGAAGTCATCCCAGCCTGGGGACCCACAATCATAGTTCCTGCTGCATCTTCATATTGCTTCCCTACTCCTAATCTGTCGGGTTTTCATTTTAATTCTCATCCCTCTCCTCTGGCCTTCCTCCCTTCACCAATGTCTTTCCGTGTACTTCCCCTGCTAGCCTTGAACGGCCACGTCAGCATCTCCTATGCCCTGGCTAGACATGCCTCAATGACTGAACACCACACAAGAACCCATACGAAAAGAGCCCAAGTCTACCTGATAAATGCCCTCAAGAAAATGTTTCTAATTCTCCTTTTCTGTTCAAGCAATGTCGAACTAAATCCAGGTCCCCCAACTCAAATCACTTCTCCGTTGGAGTTTGCAGCTGCTCCTGGGATGAAACTGACGATGGTCAATATTCTAAGCCTGCTCAAAAAACTTGATCATCTTCAAGTTTGGGCAGCCCACACTGACCAGATCTGATTATAATTACAGTCATGGCTAAAAAGACCAACACTGATCCGCAAATTACTATACTGGGCTTCAAGCTCTTTAGGGCTGATAGGGATTTGAGGGGAGTTGTATATGCCAAATCAAAATTTGATGTTAGCAGCATTTCCTGTAAAACTAAGCCCAAGGAATACAAATTTGTCTTGCTTAAACTTCACCTTCCATCCTCAGAGTGCATCACAATCATTGGTGGCTATAGAACCCCGTCAGGAGGCACAGAAATTCTTAACATGTTGAAATCCATAACTTTGGCTGCTAACACTGAAACAATAATCTTAGGGGACTTCAATATGGATTGGCTCACTGCTAAATCCCACTCCCTAAAAGCCATCTGTGATGAGCTGTGTCTTACACAGATAGTAACTGCACCCACAAGAATCAATGCTTCTAACTCTGCCAACAGCTCACTCTTAGATGTCATCTTAACCTCGCATCCACATAAAATCTCACATTCTGCAGTTTTCCATAATGACATGAGCGACCACAGTATCGTATGTACAAGATTCCAATCTAAAACCCAGCAGCATCCTAAATTCAGAATCAAACGCTCGTTCCGTAAATTCAACTCAATAAACTTCCTAACCGATCTAGCTACGATCAAGTGGCAAGACCTATATCTTGCCAAATCTGCTGATGCCACCGTCTCTGTCCTAAATGATAACCTCACCACCCTAATTAACAAGCATGCTCCTCTTATTAAAATGAGGGTGCAAAAAAATCTCGCATCCGTGGTTCACCCAAGAGCTCAAATCTGCACTTACCAATAGAGACAAGCTATGGGCTAGGGCCAGGCACACAAAGGACCCGGCAGACTGGCAGGCATTTAGAACTGCCAGAAATGCCTGTGTTAAAAGTGTATGTGCTACTAAAGCAAACTTGTATATCTCCACTCTGGAGCAGGCCAAAGGGAACTCCCAAAAATTTGGAAGTCACTGAGATCCACTGAAGGCCATCCTGCTGCTTCCTCCCTTCCCACCAAGATTCTGGCCAAGGACAGGATGGTTGAAAATAAACTGCGAATCCTCGAAGAACTTGACCTTCACTTTGCCACTGCCGGGTTGGCATTCGACTCCTCCCCATATGCTAGCCGAGTGAATAGCAACACTAGCCCAGATACTACACATGCTACTCCACCTCATCCCTTCCAGTTGTGCCTGTTTAGCTACAAAGAAGTCGAAGACATAATTCTTAGCCTTGACACCAAGAAAGTGCAGGGGCCGGATGGCCTTTAATCATTTTTCTTGCGGTTAGCTATGCCCAGCTCACAGCCCCCATCCTTCACATCTTCAACCTCTATTACCACAGCCACTGTTCCATCCTGCTGGAAATCTGCCCATATTTTCCTCTCTTCAAATCAGGAGATCCTTGTGACTTAAACAACTACCGTCCTATTTCTATCTTGCCCGTTCTCTCCAAAGTGCTGGAAAAACTTATATACGACCAACTAAAAAATCACCTCGAAGCGCACTCACTCCTAAACCTGGCCCAATCTGGCTTCAGGTCGAAGCACAGTGCCATCTCAGCCTTGGCTAAAGTCTCTAATGACTGGATCCATGCTATGGACACCAAGAAGGTTACTGGTGCAGTCTTTCTAGACCTCAGTAAGGCCTTCGACACTGTAGACTATCACCTCCTAATCACCTGTCTTGCCTACATAGGTGCCACTCCACTTACCTTACAGTAGTTTAACAGTTATCTCGCAGGAAGGATACAAACAGTCAAAGCTGATGGCCTAGTATCTGCCTGCCTTCCAATTGCCAGAGGAGTCCCTCAAGGCTCCATCCTAGGACCAATCCTCTTTTCCCTGTACATCAACAACCTTGACTCCCACATAAAGAACTCTAGCATACATTTCTTTGCGGACGATACAGTTTTGTATGCATCAGGCTCGTCCTTAACTGAAGTCAGGGAAGCACTCCAAGCTGACTTTATCCAGTTAGAAAGCAACCTTATCAATGCCAAGCTTCTCATAAATGCCAAAAAAACCAAGACAATGATTTTCTCGAGGCTTGCCTTGTCTGGTGCCCTACCTACCCCACCTAAAAACGTCATAGTTACCTCCCCTAGGTGAACCCTTGGAAGTCGAACCTAAATTTAAATATCTAGGTATGTGGATAGACAACAAGCTTTCCTTCAACAACCACATTGAGGATCTATCAAAGAGGCTTAAAGCACGCTTGGGTTTCTTCTTTAGAAATAGGACCCTCTTTTCTCTCGCGACCCGCAAAAGACTTGTCCAAGCAACATTCCTTCCCTTGCTTGACTACGGAGACATTATCTTTATCTCCTCCCCAACCTTGAGCCTATCTAAACTGGACGTACTCTATCACCATGTTCTTCACTTCATTACTAACTCTGCGTACAGGACCCACCACTGTGATCTTTACGCAGCAGTTGGGTGGACCTCTCTTGCCACCAGACGCCTCCTGCATGCTGGCATTCGGACCCTCAAATTGCTACTCCACAAACTGCTCGTCTATTTAACGCCCTCATACATCTCGTGATAGTGCCTACTCCCTAAGGAAATCCGACCTTATCCTACTAGATGTTCCCAGGACACGATTCACAGCTGACCAAAGAGCTGTCTCATACGCCCTCCCAAACATTTGGAACCAACTACAAGCCATGCTGAAGCTAACCAGCATCGTATCAATGAACTCCTACAAAACACTAGCTATCTCTAAATTAAAAGACATATGTAGGTGCTACTAGGCCCCCAACGCCAAGTCTACTTCTTAGGTACCAACTGGCCCTCTACTCATGAAGCTGAAATGTGTTGCATAATTTAGGGCAAGGTTAAAGCTGGAATGTACTGCATATATAGCATAAGGACTTGTATTGTGTATAC
This sequence comes from Neoceratodus forsteri, assembly GCA_016271365.2. NCBI lineage: Eukaryota > Metazoa > Chordata > Ceratodontiformes > Ceratodontidae > Neoceratodus > Neoceratodus forsteri. Next base: position 1,413,968,560 of record CM057456.1, on the reverse strand, counting down.
CTCTTGTATTATATATGTTTTTTCTTTGTTGTGCTACATTTTATATCTCCTGTCTATGTAATTGCGAACTGTATGTGTATGTGCCTCAGGAACTCCTTGTGAATGAGCTTGCTCAACGGAGTCTTTCCTGCAATTCCTGCAATAAACTTGAACTTGAACACAGGATAATTTTTTTTCACCATTTGCATCAAGACATTAACTCTAAAATCATTATTACTCTGGAAACATGAAATATTTTTTCACAAAAACTTCCAAAGGCACACCCTTGGCATGGGCCCCTCCAATCTTGAACATTTCATGAAAAAATTCCACACTGTCTAGATTGTAGATGAGAGCAAAAATTACACAATGTTAAGTATAGGAAAACCAAATGTGTGCTTTTTTTTCCATTTTTTTAAACATAGAAGCATAGAATTTGATGACAGATAAGGACCACTTGGCCCACCTAGTCTGCCCATGTTCCCTACCTACTGTCACACCGTAGTCCCTACTCAATCTCTGGCTTTACCCTCCCCCCTTCCATGCTTCTAAGGTTCCCTTACACCAATTCCATACAATCTTAAATCCCTTTACAGTTTTTGCTCCCACCACCTCCTCAGGGAGGCTGTTCCAGGCATCCACCACCTTTTCTGTGAAGAAGTGTTTCCTTACATTTACCCTGATTCTACCACCCCCCCTGCTTCATCACATGACCCCTTGTTCGTGTGTACCTTTTTCTCTGAAAAAGACTTCCCTTTTGAACATATTTGTACTTATGTGCTTATTTTGGTGCTCCATATCTCAAAAACTGAACACATGCCATGGTGAAACTTTTCACATCTTGAGACTCTAGCAGTCTGACCACACATGCTAAATGATGACAACGTTATTAAGGTGCAAAAGTTGGAGTTTAACATTTAACAGCCTACTCATCCCTAACTAAAAGGCCACTACTGTGTCCCCATAACATATACAGTCAGTGACAACAGACAATTGAGCTAGACAGGTCTTGCTGCCTACAGTAAACACTGCTTATAATAGTGCTTCTAATTGTCTTCCATATGTGGGGGTTACAATATTAAATGTACATATTCAGTGACAGTATTCCTAAGCGTGTTTGTGCATTAACATTTGGGTTCAACATTATTTTTGCTGAATTGGTATACTGGTGTTTGTCCTCATATAATTCCATGTATGTACTGTACATTGTACATAGTACATATGTGCAAAGAAATGTAAATGATATGCATACTATAATTGTACTATGGACATATTTGAAAGCATATGTGCTTGCATAGAAACTATTTTTAAGTAATATCTGGTGCTATTTGTGTAACGTGCATTCAGTTAAGGTGCCTGATCACAAGTATGATCATGTACCTCAAGGGAATCAACAAAGTCCAAGAGGTTAGCATCTTTCAAAAAAAGAGGTGTGCAAGAACAAGGGGGCACAATTTGAAGATGGGGGGGCAGCTCAGAGGTAATTTAAGGAAGTATTTTTTCACAGAGAGCGTTGTGGATGCATGGAACGGCCTTCCAGAGGAGGTTGTGGAGTCAAAAGTGTCAGTGGCTCAGTAGGTAGCACACTCGCCTCTGAGGCCGGGAGATCAGAGGGCTGTGGGTTCAGTTCCCACATCTGGCACTTGGGTTAATATCCCAGTACTGACACTGTAGTGCAGCAGGAGAGAGGTGCTGCACTTCTGAGGTGCCGTCTTTCGGATGAGACGTTAAACCGAGGTCCCATCTGCCTGGATTGGTGGTAGTTCAGGTGGATGTTAAAGATCCCATGGCACTTATCGAAAAGAGTAGGGGAATTTCCCTGGTGTCCTAGCCAAATTTCCCTCATTCACTAAAAAATACCACCAGCAGCTTAATCTGGTTCAAAGTCAGTTGGCATTCATCTGTATCCCCCTCCCCCGGGTTGTGCCTGAAAATAGGCAGGATTTGTCTAGTGTACTTACCCGGTCAACAAAAGCTAAATAAAATAAATAAATAAATAAAAACAGTGGTGGAATTCAAGCATGCATGGGACAGTCATAAGGCCATTCTAGGGGGTGGGGGTAGGAAGAAGTAGGCTGCTGGTTAACTAGGATCCGCAGCTTATCCAGTAGGTAGGGAAATGGGCAAACTGGGTGGGCCAAGCGGTCCTTATCTGCCGTCAAATTCTGTGTTTCTATGTAGTGTTTTTAAATATATAAAATATAATAAATTGGGTTTTATGGGTATCGTATGAAAGTATGAGCACTATATGGAGCATGGAAGTGAATTAAGTAATAACGCTGATGAACCTTGGTAGCAGCCAAGCAAAATGCTGGCGTTTGTTGTAAAACTGTGACATGTTCAGTCGTTGCTGGCATGTTTTTTTTGCCAACAGCATGGATGTGGTGAATCATCTGCTTTTTCACTGATGGAACTATGGGAAATAAACAGTAAGCTAAACAATATAGTTTACTGTCTGCTGTGTGTTCCTTGCTGTGGGTGCTTAGAATTTCTGTTCACACTTGTATTCAGCTATCTGTAGCACCACGGCTGTATCCTGGTGCTTTCCCGCTGTTCTTTGGGTTTGTTTGGATAACGCCTTTCTTCAGATTTTGGCAATGCTCAACATATCCCTTATGTTGCCCCAGCTCATGAACATGACAGATTTCAACATGACAAATAATTTTTTAAATCCCTTCCAGAACATGTTTTTGCAGTTGCACTGCAAAATCACCTTTCAGATGGGCTTTAAAAAAGTCCACCTGTCTTGATCATAATGTCAGGTCATAGAAAGACTATGCTGGAAATTTGGGGTCACAATGTGAGAGCTACCTGAAAATTAGATGCTGCCTTTCAGATGGCTTATCCTGGGTCAATACAATCTAAAAATGTGTAATGCAGGACACCACTGAAAATTAGATACTACATCACACCTGGTCTATCCTGGGTAAATATAGGGTAAAAATGTGTAAAAGCAGGACCCTGCTATGGCAGAGACCCAATGAACAGAGCACTTATACTGTTCTATCCTGGGAAAAATACATGGTAAAAGTTGGACCCCAGTAAAACCGTAACTTGCCTTTCAGCTGGGCTAACCTGGGCAAATACCTTGTAAAATTGGGTAAAAGCAGGACCCCACTGAAAACAAGATATTGCATCTCAGCTGTGCTATACCGGGTAAATACAGTGTAAATATTTTGAAAAGCAGGATCCCACTGAAACAAGATAATATCTGAGCTGTGCTTTGCTGCGTAAATACAGTACAAAAATGTGTCAAAGTAGGACCCCATTGAAAATGAGGTATTGCATCTCAACAGGGTTATCCTGTGTAAATATACCGAAAACTTTGTAAAAACAGGACCCTAGGGGGAGTCACGCGATGTGCTTGCCCTGAGTAGCAGTCTCTCTTAGAGCTCTGCAGTCCAAACTCCAAAAACACAGCTTTTTTTCATTAAATAGTGTGCCAATAACAATTCAAACTACAGAATCTGTTAGGGGAAAACAGACTGAAATGAACTGTGCAAAGAACCTAGAGAATGGGAGAACCAGAAGCTCAACAAATGCATCTACAAATCTCAACCTCTCAGCAAATGGTAGGACAGCCAAGTAAACAGCAGAAACATCAGGACTCATCTGAAAACTCCCCTCCTGTCCTCCTAGCAGCTCACCATTTTAAAACCACTATGGATACATTCTTCCTTGAGATGACCTCACTGAGATTAGCAATCTGTGAAATAGCAAAGGATTTTAAAAACTTCCAACCGGCTTTAGAACATCACCACACGAGTCTCTGATGTGGAAGCCAGGGTGAGCTCAGTGGAAGTTCACCAGACCAGAGAGCACAAAGAGCTCTCAGAAATTAGGAAAGAAATGGGGAAACTGGAAGACAGGCTGGAGGATCAAGAAAGCAGGCTATGCAGAAACAACTTAGTTATTGTAGGGATAGCAGAAACTGTAGAAGGATCAAACATACTACAATTTACACAAAAACTGCTGCAAGACCTTGTCGGACCCTCACAAAATGGCAATACCTATGCCCCGGACTTTGCACATAGATCTTTCAAGTAAGCACAAAGACAAGGGGACAAACCCAGGGTAATTATTGCCCGCTGCTCAAACCTCCAATCTAAGATACACATACAAATTCAAGCCCGAATCAAAGGCGCTTTGCACTGAAATGGACGCAGAGTACACATACATAGTGATGTTACACCAGCTGTGAGAGACAGACAAAAGGAATATCAAGGAATCAAAACAAAGCTCCATCAAGCAAAAATACTCTTTAAGATGCTGCACCCGGCTAAACTAGTGATAACCAAGGACACCAAGAGCTACGAATTCCCCAGTGCAGAAGCAGCCAGAAGAGACTTACCAAAACTGTTCCCCGAACTATTTGCACCCCAACACACAGCTGAAGGGACTCACAGCCAGACCCAAAACCACAAGAATCCAGACCAGATCTGAAGAGAGTCCGGGGGAAAGGCTGGCAGACCCAAATCTCTCAAGAAGGTGCTGTAGATCCTAATTGTTTTTTCTTTAAGTATTCTCCTTGTTAATTATTTAAAAAGGGAGGGGGACATCATTGAAGGGGGGGTAAATGTGCTTTCCCCTTACTCCCTCCTTCTGGACCACATGGGAACTACATAGCAATCCCAAAATGTTATTCTAGCAAGAGACTGCTCTGCCCTGGAACTAACCAAAGTAACCATTCAGCACAGGAACATGAACTGAGATACTGATGCAGAGTATCAGTAAAAAGTGTGGGCAATTAAACAAAGATCTAAGACCAAACATGGCCAGAGCATTTTATGACCTTGTCCTGGGACACTCCCTGCTCTTCCCGCCTTGTGAACACTTTCTTTGTCCCACAAGAATTAACACATATCTGCAAATTCTAACCATTCCAATCAGGAATAAATCAACCCCTGCCTTCTCACTAATAAGAGGACAGTGATTAACAGCTGGCCAGACATCAAAAACAAGGAAGGTCTAAAAGAACACCTCCAGCTCATAGCCACAGCCTTATACAGACCTGACAGTCCAAACACACCACAGGGTGCCTAAGCCAAATGACCACTCGCAAAGAAGATACAGGGGAAGTGAAAACAGGACAAGACACTTTAAGGAACCTCCCCCTGCCTCTCCCTGCAGCTACCAGACAACCAACAATCAACACGAGCAGAGACAGGACCGTTAGGAAAGACAGCCTGATTAGCTGGGAACGGGAGTCAAACACAAGCCCCAGAGCCCATAAAGACCAAACACAGCACTTGGGCACAGACTTGGACAGTGCAACCAGTATGGGGACTGCAAAATTAGACTCAGAAATGGACAAGGCAGAGATTCTCAACCTCTGAGTTCAGACAACACTGCACTGAGTAAGGTACGAGGTAAATGCTGCTGACTCAGATAATCATAAAGAAGGGCAGAATAATGTACCAAACCAAAGCCAGAAAAGGGGTTGTCTCCTGAACTTGGGGGAGTGTGTATATATATATATATATATATATATATATATATATATATATGTGTGTGTGTGTGTGTGTGAGAGAGAGCGTAGGGGTGTGTGTGTGTATGTGTGGGTGTGTGGGGGGGCATGTACCTAAAAATATTAAGTTGAATAACCACGATGTGTAACGCAGACCATGAACAGGGACCCATTAGCCTATCTCCTATGGGGGTTAGAACAACAGAAACCCTTGAGATACTTGTACGACCCCCCCCCCGGGTAAATTTAATATTGTACTTTTTCCCAATGCTACTGGGTTGTATTAGTAAAATTAATTTGTATTTGGGGGATTAATACCCATGAGATATTATATAAAGACCTATGGGTGACCCCATCCCACTACCCCAACCACCCTGGGATAGGCAAGTACACACCACATTGCTGCCTGGGCTGTCATGCACACACATCACCCCAAGAGCAACTGCAGCTGCTGTCATATACATTGTCTGTTCTGGCTAAACATACCGAACACTCACGTATGTGCACAGTGAGTCCTTGTACCCTCTAGGGGAGCATCCCATAGCTACTGCTAGAGAGTGGACCACCAGAGTCAAAAGGGGCCCCAGAAAGGTACTACCACTCAGACACTGCGGCAGACATCACTACCCCCTCCACTGACCTCTACCCCCACATCACCCAGCCCCCAGCATCATCAAACAGTCCCTACCCCACAGCAGAACAAGGAACTACCAGCAGGAGCCTAGCTAAACCCCGAGGGCACCTACTGAAACCACCCAACCAGACCCCCAGATGAATCGTCTGGAAGGATACTGAACCATACACAGCCAGAGCCTCCCCCAACCCCAAACCCAAGGCACATACCTGCCCCACAATGAGGCTAGGGCCACACCTTGGACAGCAGACATAGAGGACCCACCGACATGAAAGCATATTATGGACCAGATGTAAAGGGGTATCAATCCCTCCCTTACCCTCTACGCCAGATATCTGGTGGGGAGGTGGGGAGGAACAAGACCCACCATGGAATACAACCTACTACTGTCAAACAGCTTTTAGTTCTTTTATTAGATTTTACAGTTAGTCTCTATGTAGTTTATTTCTTTTATAGATTAGTAATGTCTACCACAAAGGTTCTCCTATGGACAGCACTATTCATTGTACAATTAAAACCAACATATAAGTGCTTGCTCAGATCACGCCTGCCACAAGGCAAACCCAACCCCACAGGGGGACCAGGGAGAGTCCTCCAAGGCTCTGAACCAGAAACAGCACACTATACAAAATGGCCGACGAGTGCAGGAACTCCATCCCTTGCTAAACCCACACCTATGCAAACACATACTCCGCCTCCCAATGACTAACACCCATCACTACACCACATGGAATATTAAGGGCGCGCAAACAAAAGAAAAAATCCCACATAGCCCTCCTACAAGAAACACACATCACATCCCAACAAGCCCACCTATGGAGAAGAGATTGGGTGGGGCAGGCATTCATGGCAGGAGACAGCAACAGGAAAGCAGAGGTGGCAATACTGACACACAGGTCAATCCACTTTGAAACTGAAGAACAACATGCAGACCCAAAAGGGAGGTTCTTAATCCTAAAGGGCAAATTGAGACAGATTAAAATAACTCTAGCCAACATATATGGCCCAAATACAGATGAACCACAGTTTTACACCACCCTACACGCCATACTGTCAACACTGCAAACGCAACTTACCATCCTAGCCAGGGACTGGAACCTAGTGCTGGATAACACAATAGACAGATCCCGGCTGCGATGCCTAGGCCTATCCCCCGCACAAAGGTCCCTCAAAGAACTACAGGACCCAGTAGACAAAACAGTTTGGCATCCCAGTAAATCGACAGAAAAATAGAGCTGTAAGCTAGCTAGCTGTGACACATTGAAAAAGCGTCTTTTAAGCGTGAAAAGTACATCTGTGTATTAGGAATGCTGGCTGTCTGTATGCTGCAATAAAAGCTTTTTAATGGGACCTAGCTTACAGGTCTATTTTTCTGTTGATTAACTGGGATGCCGAACTGTTTTGTCTACTGCTTCACCTTTTTTTGTTGTGGCTTCAGTATTTTTGGCCGGTAGCCACCTTTTGCCTGTTTTAACTACAGGACCCACTGGGCCTCATTGACATGTGGAGAGTCCTACACCCACCCAATAGGGAATACACCTTCCACTCAACTGCCCACAAAACCAACTCTAGGCTAGATTATTTCTTAACATCTAAATCCGCACTCCACACTACCCAGGCCTGCAATATCTCCCCGATGGTCATATCTGACCATGCACTGGTAACCCTCACACACTTCCCTTTGGACTCCACGGATCGAGATTTCATATGGAGAATAAATAATAACCTGTTCAAAGATCCAACCACCTTAGACAGCATAAGAAAGATGACCAAATGCTTCTTTGAACCTAACACCAACTCTGTCCAAGAGCAGAAAAACATATGGGGAGCCTTCAAATGTACAGTAAGTGGGGAACTCCGTCTCATACGCTTAGCATCAACACAGAAAAGAAAAAGAGAGGAGACCTGCAGGATACTACTGCAGGAAATCAGGGACCTGGAGAAAAAGATAACTAGGGACAAATCCTCCCCCACCCTCTCCCAACTTAGTAAAGCTCAAGAGAAATACAGTGAACTCCTCAGGGAGCAAACCGAATTTGCCATTTTTAGAGCCAAAACTAAGTATGCTGACCAAGGGGAAAAAGCAGAGAAGCTATTGGCGCTCCACATTAAACAACAAGAGGCACTCAAAACGATTATGAACATCCGATCCAAAATGGGAAACACCCTCACCAATCCAAAGGAGGTAGCTAGGGCCTTCAAGGACTATTTCAGTGAACTCTACACCCCAGACTCCCAACCCCCAATGTCAGAAGAATACTGTGTATTCCTGTCACAGGCCAACCTGCCGAAACTGGATGGTGAATCTAGCAAAGACCTTGGAGAGCCCATAATAACACAGGAGGTGAAGCTAGCTATAGGAACCCTCCCTATAGACAAAACCCTGGCCCAGATGGTCTGTCCTCAAACTTCTTTAAGATCCTGACACCCGTTGTTATAGAACCTCTAACCAAACTATACAATGAAGCCAAACTCAACTCTGATCTAGACCCGATCCTGCAGGAAGCACACATAACGCTAATCCCCAAACTGCTTTAAAGACCTGTCACTGATGGAGAACTACAGACCAATATCCCTCCTCAATACTGATTTTAAAATACTTTCTAATATACTTGCAACCAGGTTGAGCAAAGTCTGGGACACGCTCACAGGCCCAGACTAAGTGGGTTTCATGAAGGGAAGGCTACCCACAGACCAGATGAGGAAACTGAACCACATCATAGCAGCGGCCAGGGATGAGAACTCACCAGCAGCTCTCATCTCAATCGACACCGAAAAAGCATTTGACAGAGTATCCTGGCCATTCCTATTTGAAACCTTAAACCACTATGGTCTACCACCCCTTTTCACCAAATGGATCCGGCTCCTATACTCAAAATCCACAGCAAGAGTCCTATGTAATAAAGTTCTCTCTCAGCCCATGGAACTGAGAAGAGGAACCCGACAGGGATGCCACTATCACCCTACCTGTTTAATCTATATTTAGAACCACTAATTAGGAGTATAAACAAGGAATACACCATACAAAGCGTTCATGTAGGGAAACACAGATACAAGCTCTCCGCCTTTGCAGATGACATTCTACTACATCTAGATAATCCAGAACTATACATCCCTCCCACACTGAACATACTTAGAGAATCTGAAAGGATAGGCAGATACAAATTAAACATATCTAAAACTAACATTATGCCCCTCAATCACTATACACACACAAAGCACACACAGCACAGTGGGAAGGGGGCACCTGGTGCCAAACCACAATGAACTACCTGGGAATAGCAGTATCTCTCAACAAAGGGTCAATTAGGAAAGATAACCTAGATGCCAAATGAACATGAATTAAACAGGACCTGACAAGCTGGTCCGCACTTCCGTTAACCCTATCAGCCAGGATCAACATTATTAAAATGAACATTTTACCCAGAATACTTTATCCCGTTACCATGACAGGTTGCTTCCTCCCAATTAGCTGGTTCTGCACACTCCAAACCACACTAACCACATTTTTGTGGAATGGTAAATCCTCGCGCAGAGCATTCCACAAACTAACCCAGAGGAAGAAGTTGGGAGGTCTGCAACTCCCTGATTTCCGACTCTATTGCCTAGCAAGTCATGCCAGCCAATTCCTATGGTGGCGGGCCCCCAGGGACCAGTGCAGGAATGCATACACCCCATTGTGGAAGATAATAGAAACAGACTTATGCCAAACAGCAGGCATTAGCATGAAAGCGCTATCCCGCATACCACACAAGGCCTTACCCAATAGACTGAAGAACTCACCCATTGGCATCTCGAACTTGATTTTCAAACAACTACACAACCTCCTGGGTTCTAACCCAAAAGTAGACCCAACCCAACCAATAACCCAAAATCCTAACTTTAAAATAAACAGAGCACTCCTACTGCCCAACTTTATGGGCAACATAGAACTAAATACTCTCGGTGTCTTACTGGAAAATGACACCATCCTCACCCACTTTGCCTTTGAGCAGAAAATGAAATCAACCAGAATCCCAGCCCTCCTCTTCCTGCAAGTACAACACATGCTCCATGCATCGCTCGGCCCCAAACCGTGGAACTCAAGCATTTTCACCAAATGGGACCACCTACTAACTTTATCAACCCAAAGGTATGCGGTCTCTCTTATTTATAAAGAACTCCTACTTGCCAGCACAGACCAGAAAAAATCAGCATGCACATACTGGCAGATGGAATTCCCAGAACTCGAATCACCCACAACCACAGCCACTGTCTGGGGAGGAACTTACAAATACCTGAAATTCAATGGGCTTAGACTTATGCAATTCAACATCAACCACAACTTATACCTAACCCCGGTCAAACTCCATAAGATTGGGAAGCTAAACTATGACAAATGTTCACGATGCCAGACAGACACATGCACATTAAAATATATTTTATGGGACTGCCCAAGGGCAAAACCACTATGGGAGAGGGTGAAATCCAACCTAGATCCCTTACTGGGTCTGGAGGAAGCCTTCTCCCCCGGGATCTGCCTTCTGAGCCTAGGCCTAGACAAGCTCTTGGGAAACAGGAGATTCCACATTACACTCATCTTGGCAATGGTGAAGAAGCTGATCTTAAGACATTGGCTGGATGACAAAGTGCCAACCTATGATGAGTGGCTCAATACCATTCTGGAGGCACTAAGAACAGAAAAGATGATTTGTTACATGAGAAACAATCCTAAACAATACCTTAGCAGATGGAGCAGGTTAGAAACCCTCCTACTACAAACAAGAATAGAGCCTGCCTCAAAGCAGAGTACTGATGTGAGCAAGACACAGATGACCCTGGGAAGGGGTGCATAAGAACACAATGTATATCTAGTATACTCACCCCCTCTCAGGGCTGCAACATGACGGCTGTCAAAAATGTACATATTCATGTCCAGACCGATCTCTGAATGTTGATGGGAATCAATGCTTGGACTCTAAATGAGATGTGAGAACTTCCAACCAAAGCTGTAAACTATCTATTGTAGTTTTGTAGTACTATGAACATTTTCAATAAAGTTTACTATTTTCAAAAAAAACTAAACAGGACCCTACAGCAGAACCCTACTGAAAAGGAGATGCTGAACCTAAGATGTTCTGTCCTAGAAAAGTACTGTAAATTATAAATGCAAGACCACACTAAAAACAAGATATTGACTCTTACTTCTACTATCATGGGTAAATGCAATACAAAGCTGCGTAAAATCAGGACCCCATTGCAAATGACATATTATATCTCATCTGGTCTATCTTAGGTAAATATATAGCAAAAATGGGTACAAGCAGGAACCAGCACAGAACAGCATTCAAGCAAATATTTAGCATTGACAAATGCTTGTTTTTTTATATTTCTTCATTGTGCACATTGTGACGCTTGGCCAGCTGGTTATGATTATTCTATTATATTTGTAATAAAAAAATATAGTATGTGATTGTCTCACATAAGACAGCCTGGACTCCTGGGCTTCCATGGGTGCCCCCCCTCCCCAGGTTTCAGTGAAGCTACAGGATAGGTAAATGACCAGGGGATCTCTGTAATGTAATTAACTTCCTTGAAAAATTGCATTTTATGGCCTTTTTGTGACCTCATGCTTTGAAGTTGGGAAACTAAAATATACATTTTATTACAGGACAGGACATCATTTAACTGATTCCTGCTGACTATATCGCACCTAGGTGATGGACTGCAGGGTTGTAAACCTCAAAGGAACTGGGGGATCAAAGACTCATAATTTGGGAAATGGGTTTTTGCTGATGTCACCTTATTTAATATACCTCCTGATAGGACATCATGTTTGTATTTTTTTTATATTCCAAAGGGAGGCACTAGATGACTCACAGAAGGGGTGTGGAGAGACAGAGTTAAACTAATACGTGTGTCTGAACTGTCAGAGATATATACCATCTTGGGACTCTAGAAAGACACAGCTCTCTGATTTAACTTTATAGGCACTTATAGAGGTAATACATTAGACTAAAAGGTCTAAATGTATTGTGGTAGTAGTTTATGTTTTGTACTTTTCCCTTGTTCTTTTATGTGATTGTGAGCTCTTTGATATATTGTTCTGTGTTTACATTTTTTTCATATTTTTATCATCTTTTCGTAAAGTACCTTTTATTTAAAAGACTGCCTGGGTGTCTGCCAGTTCTTTTTGCATGTGATGTATAGATGGTTAAGTCTGACAAAACAGTTCAACAGCTTGTTGGTGATACTGAGCTTGAGTAAAAAGGTAAGAATAAACCTAAGGTCTCTTATAGAGTTAAAAGGGCTCATTTTGGAAGGCTGACTGGGTGCCCCTGATGAAAGATTGTAACAAAATCCCCGAAGAGGGTACATATTTGAGCTTGTACATTGGGTATGCTAGCATAAGGTTCACAGTTTGAATCCCCCCAGAACTTGAGACTTAAGGTGATTCGGATCCAAAAGCAGACAGGAGGGTTACCCTGTCTGTTACCTGTTCACACTATTGCGCTCGGAGGTTGGCACTGTGGGAGCAGAGGGCCTAACCTGCTGTGTGCATTTGTGACACTCATTACAAGCATTACAGATCCATAATGTTGCATACACAATGAAAAGTTACATTGTTCAGTGCACACACCATGCATTCAGTCATTGAATAAGCAGGAAAAGCATGTCAAATGTATTAACTGTTATGTAAAGTAAAACATTAAAAAAAAATCAGACCTCTCATATTCTGATCTAAAGTCAGAGACTCTACACTGGAACTAAATTTAGCCAGTTTTGAGATTGACTTTATATTCACGTCAATAATCTGCAAAGTTCACTTGCCCTGCAATGTCCCTGTGAAAGATATCCTGTAAGTTCAGTAGCTAACATGGTACAACAGAAGGTATAGCCAGTCGGGCCACTACTGACCTCAGGAATATGTGATACAGATTTTTAACATTTACTGTTCTGGGTCTGAGTCATCAGCATCTAGCCTGTACATTTCCCAGTGAGTCCAGTGATTGGTGTATGCTGGAAGCCCTTGTTGTACTAGGAAAGTTACCCTCTCCATTGTTTGAATTTGCATGATTACTGCAACCCAATCTATCAATTTGTGGGGTTAAGCTTGCAACCATTTCTTTTCAGTAGATTAGTTATGTTGCTGGCCCACCTAGTCTGCCCATTTTACCTACCTGTTTCATATACCACAGATCCTAAATGATCTGAGGCTTACCCTTTCTTTCCTATTGTTAGAGTTCCTTTATGTCTGTTCCATGTGTTTTTCAAATTCCCCTACCATTGTTGCCCCTACAACCTCATGTGCTGTGTTAGTGTGCTTTGCTGTTTATGGTTCATTCCCTATAAATCAACATTGAATCATCCCTGGGTCATTTTGAGTTGTGTTGTACACAGTAAAGAACTAAAGTGTGACAGGTCACTTTGCTGCTCCCTTCAGACCTTTCCTTTAAATAAAGAGTAGGTCATGGGGGGCAGCTATTGACTTGTTAGATCATTGGTGATACATTTATATGAGTTTTTATTAGAGTGCTGCACAGGACGGATTTTTGCTATTCTTTTTGGGGGGGTCTCTGGTACCTGTCTTTGCTGCTCCCCTCCTCCCTTTCCTTTAAATAAAGAGTAGGTCATGGGGGACACTACTAACTTGTTATATCACTGGCAATAAGTTTATACATTTTTTTTTCTTTTTAGTGCTGGCCCAGTGGCACAGAGGGCTGAGGCATCTGTGCCTTACCTCCTGCCATGCCGGTGACCCACGAATGGGCCACCAAGGGTCGGCTGGGAAGGGAGAGGATTGATCATCCGAAGGACTGCACACCTCTCCCAGGGCTGGAGGATTGGTGCTCCCGCCGAATGACTGGCCCTGGGTGGAGGTCTGAGGCCAGTGCAGGTCTGCAGGGTGCCAAGGAAGGGAAGGTGCTGCGGGATTTCCACAGACGTGCACACACCTCCAAAAACGCATGTCTGGTGTGCATGCCCCAGCAAAAGGGAAGAAAGAAAACAGAGGGAAAAAAAACTGGCTGCAGGTGACAACCAACTCTCCGCAGGCTCCACACCTAACTACCAGGCAAGAACTCTGGGTAAGTCCCGATGATACTGGGGTGATGGGGCGGGGGGGTGGTCAGGGATGCAAGGAGGTAAACACCTACATGGAAAAAAATAATTTTTTTTAGTTAAATATTTTTACTGAAGTATAAACAAGAATACAAACAATCAAAGATACTGGTTGTATTAACAGAATTAAGCATACAACCCGAAGTATAACTTATACCAAGCAGTTATAAAACACCAAGATTGCATAGTTACAGGTGAAAATAAGGTAGTACAGTTAATGGACCTCCAAATGCTTCCAACCAGTTAAATTCTTAACAGAGCGATGGACACCTGCTGTGGGGAGGGCATAAGACCAGGGTGGGTTCTCAGGAGGGATGAACATGGATAAGAGGGCCTATGTCATGTTGGGAATATGTCCCATTCCAAGGTGTCCAGCAAAGGTCGCCACATGCTCAAAAATGTTTCATTAGACCCATTTGCTGTCAGCTGAATTTTTTCCAGGGCTAAACATTGTTTCAGATTGTTAGCCCATTGTTGAATAGTATGGGCACTGGATGACATCCATGACTGGACAGTAGTCTTCTGTGCCGTGACTAGAGCAAGGGACCAAAGAGGCTCAACCACACTTTTTTGAGGATGGCAGGGGTTGGCTCCTAACAGGAGTTCCAGGGACAATTTGGAGGGGGTGTATCCCAAGACTATTCATTATCCTATGCATCTCATACCAGAAGGGTGTCACCTTGGGACACGTTAAGGCAAGATGCAAAAAATCTGTGTCTTCCGCTGAACACTTAGGGCATTCACTAAAGTTTTCTGGATTCACATAGTGCAGCCTTTTTGGAGTGATATATGTCCTGTACATAAATTTTAATGTACCTGTCTAAGTTTATTACTACGTGAGCGGGTTAGGGAGTGCTTGGCTGCCAGCCTCTCTATTGCCTGATCAATAACTATGGAGAGGTCCTGTCCCCATTTACCTTTAATAGTGGCTATGGCCAGCTCCTCATTCTCCTGAATAGTCATAAGAGTTTTTATTAGAGCTCTGCACAAGACTGATTTTTGCAAATCTTTTTTTATCACTGGTATCTGTATTTAGATTTGTTTACACTTTCATATTTTGCTCAAAATATATATTTTTTTAATGTTTCAGACTTCTTTATTGTTAATGATTACACACTATCGAGAGTCTGAGAGTTAATAACATGCAGTCATCAATAAAATGTTCTGAGCTGTAGTAGTCATCATGTGTGCCACACAAGCCACAACCAAAGTCTAACACTATGTTATATGGTCTAACACAAATGCAATGAATTAAGAGCAAGGTTTGTTTTTGGAAAAAGTACAGTATTTGTGTGTTCTTGTCCAAGTAGTATTGTATTTCACAGCCCTAGTGTTTTTTTTGTCCCAAACTCCAATTATTGTAGTGTTGATGCATGGACTAGCGTATTTAAGTCAGAAATACCTGCTGTGCCATTTCATGCTGCAGTACCTTTCCACCATCCTCTGCTTGTACCATTGCTACATTATAACATGGAAACAGACAATAAAAACTCCAATAAGCCTACAATAAAAGGTCAGTCTCTGCAATGATTAGTCATATAAAAAATGACGACTATTGCAGACCTGAATGATGGACAGCAACTTAAAGAGTTGAATTTTCCTTCGCCTCCGCACTACGGGCAACAATAGATTATTGCAGTAATTATTCAATTGTCTGGAGTAATGCTGATTTTCATAAGTCTCCTTAATTAAAAACTGCATGCTGCATAGAGATGATGACTGGTACAAATGAGAGAAGGCATCTGAGCAACTTTTTCTTTTTATTTATTGGAAATGTAAAGCAGCTCTTCATAGACAAAGTGAGTATCATTTCAAGGATCATTTCATTTCTAATATAACAGTTGTTTTAATTGCTTAGTTCAATCAAATTGCTGAAAAAAACCCTCTGGTCACAGGAACACATGTTAAAAATCAAAAGGCTCAGGCTATTTTGCTTCAAGCTTGTGAGTGAAGGAAGTGTGATCAAAGGAAGGAAAGGAAAGAAATCTGTTTTTTTTATATAGAGCCTTCAGACACATTGTATCCCACAGTGCTTTGCTGTCCATGAAATGCTAGCAGCAGCCATTACAGTAGGTGCACGCAGAGAGGTCCAGGAAAGGCCAGTGGTGAGGGTGGGTGTTAGAAGGGCGGGGAAGGGGGGGTTACTGAATAGACCAGAGACACAGTAAGTAGCAGTTGTGGGAAGCAAATTTGGGCCTCCAGGTTCACAGGTAACACTAACTACTGCATTCCACATAACCAAAGATTAGGTATGGTCGCTATGCTTTAACCACAATCAGGCAGGCTAAGCTGTGATAGTTCTTTTTCAGGTGTGTCCTGCTGGATAGCTTACATGGACCTGATTTATTCATGAGGGAATGCTGGTTATAATAATATACATTTTGCATTCTTTCTATTGGTAGCATGCATTAGTAGTAATATAATAGTTTAAGGAAATAAAAAAATATATAATTAAGACTTACTGAGAGATCAATGTCAACAGTTCACATTTTCCATAAAGTTTTTTATCCATCAGGCCAGATACCTCCTCAGGCTTTTATTGCGAAATATTCAGAAAGACCTTTGAGTCAGAGACTCATTTACAAAGGTTCCACGTCATACATCAAGGGACAGTACAGACAATTGATACAACAGAGAATGGCAGTACAGGATAAATAGATAATGAAGGATTACATTACTATTCAAAAACATGAGCTACAGGGTAGATAAGGAGAGTATTAGGTGACAAAAGTAGAGGGGTCACAGTAAGGCACAGCCGAAACAGTTGCAGAGGGGTATGCAACAGGCTGATTGTCGGTAGTGGGTTTGGGAGTGTTTGCACCGGGAACCGGGGAAAAATTATAGAGGATGGTGGGATGGGAAGAGGTAGGGTAGAGTTAGGTGCAATCACATACGTTAGAGTTTAGGAGGAATTCCCTCAGTCTAGCTTTGAAAGAGCCTAGCCTTGTTTCATTTGCTATTTGGATAGGAAGGGAGTTAGTCAGAGTAGGGGCTTGGTAGCTGAAAGTCCTTTGAAGCTGGGAGGTATGTGGATGGGGGACCCATAGCAGCTGTCTATTCAAGTTTCTTATGGACCTTGCTGAGTCAGCTGTGCAGATAATAGAGGGGAGAGAGAGGAAGGGACAAGTCCTAGGAGGATCTTCTTAGTTATTAGGCAAGAATGATACCGGATTCTGCTAACAAGGTTTAGCCATTTAGAGGAGTTGTAAACTGTGCAGGTGTGGGTGCGGCAATCACAGCCTAGGATGAGGCAGCAGGCTTTGTTGAGAACAAGGAGAAGACTGTTTAGGGCTGAGTTGGGGGCAACACAGTATATGGTAATTCCATAGTCAAGGAGGGCAAGGACTGAGGAGTTGTCGGCAAGCCATAGGACTTCCGGGGTGTGGCAATGTTTGTGTCTATAAAGCACTCCTAATCTCGAGTTTAGGGCCGAGGCGAGGAGAATGTGTTGCTTATAGTTGAGGGCTGGGTCCAGAGTAATCCCTAGGTATTTAAAGTAGTTAACTTGCTCGAGGGGGGTGTGGTTGACGGTGAGAAAAGGGGGACAGTGATTCTTGCTGGGGTTTTGCGGGTGGGAGAAGATCATGACTTTAGTTTTCTTGTAGTTGATAGTTAGCGGCTGGATGGAGAACCAATGTTCTGCTTCGTGGAAGTTATGTTGAAGTGTTTGGTGGAGATTAAGTGGGTCGGAGTCAGAGGCGAAGAGTACGGCGTCATTCGCATAGAGGAGTAGGTTTCCGGGGACAGCCAACGGGAGGAAGTTTAGGAATAGACTGAAAAGTAAAGGACCAAGAATTGACCCCTGCGGTACTCCAGAGTGGACCGGGAGGCAAGGAGACAGGACAGTGCCTCCCTTTACCTGTTGTGTTCTATCCAACAGGTAGCTGGTGAACCATTTTAAAGCATCACTGGAGAAGCCACTTGAGGCAAGAGTGTTTAGGAGAAGGGTGTAGTTGACAGTGTCAAAGGCTTTTGAGAGATCTATGAAGATGGCACCTGTGAGGTAACCGCGATCCAAGGCGGAGAGGACATGCAAGGTGAAAGCGAGGAGGGCAGTGGTGGTACTGTGACCTTTATGGAAACCATGTTGTTGGTCGCAGAGAAGTTTGTATTTAGTCAAGTAGTCAGTGATTTGGTCAGCGACAATTCGTTCTAGGGCTTTGGGGGGGGGGGAGAATGGAGATTGGCCGGTAGTTGTTGGTGGAGGTGCGGTCCCCACTCTTAAAGATAGGGGTGATCCTGGCCAGCTTCCACTGGGAGGGCAATTTCCCTTGACAGAGGGAGCAACTTAGGATATGAGTGAGAGGGAGGAGGACTTCCTGGAGAGTAAGGCGAAGAAGTTACAGGTCAAGGGGGCTGCTGTTTGCAGAGTGGCTAAAGGCTTTGTCTAGGTAGGGTTTGGTATCAGCAGGGGACAGGAGGCAAAGGTGAAAGGGAGGGGCAGGGGGAGGAGGATGGACCCAATTAGGCGGTGGATCGAAGAAGTTAAGGGGGAGAATATGGTTAAGATTAGTGAAGGAGGAGTTTAGTGCTGTGGCTATGAGGTGGGGATCCATGACAACGTCACCGTCTGTTTCTAGTTGGTCTGGGGACTGGTTTGGGGATTTGCCGCAGAGTTCCTTAATGTTGTTCCAGAATTTCTGACCATCTCCCCAGGTGGAGTTAAGGATACTTTGTAATAGTCCGCTTTGGCGGTACATAGGGACCACGTGCATTTGTTACGAGCCTCCCTAAAGTGTTGCATGTCAGATGGCCATTTTGTTTCATTAGCAATATGCCAGAGGGAGTCACGCTGTTTCATTAGGCCCAGGAGGTGATCAGAGAACCAAGGGACCTGGTAGCCTTTGGACATTTTCTTGGTAAGGGGGTGAACTTATCACAGATCCTATTGAAAGTGGAGGTGAATAGATCAAGCGCATGCTTGGGGCCTGGGGTGTTAAGGAGGGGTGACCAGTCCCAGTTTCTAAGGAAGGCTTTGAGTTGGGAGAGTTTCCCAGGGCCAAGGGTGTGCTGAAAGGTAATTTTGGGGGGTTGTTTAGGTGCTCTGCAAGACCAAGTGCAGAGAACAGGGGAGTGGTCGCTTAGAGCGTTTGGGAGTACTTGGGTGTTGGTAATTCTGTGCGGGTGGTTTGTGAAGACCAGTTCCAGGAGGGAGGATGCCCCTGTGCGGGGATTTGTTCTGGTGGGTGAGGTGACAACCTGGGTGAGGCTGAGCGCCGAGGCATCGTTAGATTAAGGGGCCACTTTCGTGGACAACCAGTTTATGTTGAAGTTGCCCATGACTATTTTTTTATGTTGAGGTGGAAGAGACGCGATATAGTTCAGGACAGCCTGGAAGGAAAGTTTGTGTTCGCTTTGGTGGGAGGTAGACAATGGTTAGTGTGGGGGGGGGTTGACCTGCCCGGAGCTATTTTAGTGTTAGAGTTCAGCCTCACTAGTTGATCGTAGGAGCAGTTGGCCTGACAGCGAGTCTTTAAGGTATGCAGCGCAGCCACCACCTCGTTTACCCACTCTAGCAGAGTGATAGAGGATGTAACTGGGAAGGTTAATAGCAGAGTCTGGTACAGAGGGGGAGAGCCAGGTTTCGCTCCGATTATGTCAGGGTGGTGCTGGTGTATCCACCCCTGAAAGGGGTCCTGCTTTTTTTGCAGGCTACAGATGTTTAGTGTGTCGATTCGCAGCCCATTGGAAGAGGTAGTGGTGGGTTGGGGGGCAGTCGACAGGCCAGGGTTGGGATGTACATTGCCTGCAAGCAGTAGTAATAGGACAAGTGTCCTGAGGCGGACGTTTCTCGTTTTGGCATAGAGTTGGTGACATTTACGCATCGTGGACCATTTGGTTGGGTGTAGGGTAGGAATTGGGAGCTTCAGGGTTTGGGGGGCAGCCAGGAGGAGGAGGTGGGGCAGGAGATGGGGGGATGGTAGTGGGAGAGCGAGAGGGGGTTGGCTGGGGAAAGCAGGACTGCACATAGTCCAGTGCCCATGTTGCTGCCTACCGATAGAGTGGAGGGCAGTAGGGAGTGGCATGTTTTGGTAAAAGTGGGGGTGAGTACTGTGGGCAGTGGGGTGCCTGCCAGCCAAGTTGACAGCTCTCCGTTCAGGTGTAAGAAGGTGGAGGGAGGGTAGGAGGGAGAGTGCCAGTCAGTTAGGACCTACGAGAGATTACGCTTTGTCTGGGGAGGGAGGGATAGCAGCATAGTGATAAAGATGACCATGAACAGTAGCATGTTGATATTATAGCTTTAAGTAGGCGGGAAGCAAGAAGGGAAAAGATATGGTTAGGGCAGGTTGTGAGTGAGATAAAGGAAGCAGTATGACCTCTGGTGGTGAAATAAAATAACCTGCAGATGGAAAAGTTGGGTGACTGGTTTAGAACAGAGAGGAGAGGGGTTAGTTCAGCTATGTAATGAAGAGCCCACCAAGGATGGTGGTGGGGGCGGTGGGGCAAGCACACACAAAGCAGTCAGGGCTGTGCAGTGGAGCCTTGGAAAGATGCGTATACCTGTAGTCAGTGCCTTGTGAACGGGGCAGGGGAGGGCAACATGGTCCCTCACGACCTCCGGAGCTGTGGAAGAGAAAGATTGGAGATCAGTAATTTATACGAGGCAAGCAGGAAGGAGGGGGAGGGTCAGGAGAGTTACCACACTAGGGGAGGGTTATCGTCGAGGGGAACGCTAGGAGACCCAGCTCAGTGAATATTGCAGAGTAAAGACTATGGTAGCCAATAACAGCTAACAGTATTGGGAGACAACTTAGTAGCAGAAGAAATAAAACTCAGAAAAATAAAACTATCTCCACATGTGCGGGGACAGAAAATTAAAGTAGCAATACATTCAGTTTTTAAAAGCAGCACTTGCAGAGATTAAAGTCTTAGAGGAAATTAAGGACACTGCTTTTGGTGGATTCAGTTTGTTAAAGCTCTTGTTGAAATTAAAGTCACTGGGTTCTCTGGAGAGCTTTTCAAAATTCGGAAAAAGGCGTCAAAATAACACACGCACAAAGCGATCAGGGCTGTGCAGTGGAGCCTTGGAAAGATGCATATACCTGTAGTCAGCGCCTTGTGATTCAGGGGTGGGGGAGGGCGACACGGTCCCTCACGACCTCTGGATCTGTAGTCAGCGCCTTGTGATTCAGGGGGCGGGAGAGATCGACACAGTCCCTCATGACCTACGGAGGCTTGTACTTGGCAACCCACCAACCAATAGTGCACTTCATTGCTTCTCCTTTGGTGATCGCTCAGACCCATAACATTCCGAGGACATCATTTTAGTCATCAGGTAAGCCATAAGGCTCTTGTCTGATGTAAGAACAAGGTGTTAGATGTTTAAGCTATAGCATTCAGTGTGCTGGAGTATATGGAGTAATAAACAGCTGATGTTGGTCATTAAAGATTCAAAGCTGAAGGCCAAGCCATTTATTTACCCATAGAAGCCATTATTACTCCAATATATTGAATGACAATTACTGTTATAATAACTAGTGACCCCTTTATCACCCAGATTTCATCTGATGTCAAATGCCCTAATAAGCTGGTGTTATATTACACCCAGTTATTATGGCATTTGTTTAGACATGCTCACAGAGTCTGACCAACAGCAGGAAAGTAAAGCGCAAACTAGTATTGATGCTGTTAAACCCATACTCAGTCAGTGGGAAATGAAAGCACAAGCCAGTCTTGACACTGTAAGTTAATTTTAATTTTTTTAAACATTTCCTGCACCAGTTATTATAAAAATAACATACAGGAAGTTTGTGTAATTATGAGTTTGTTTTTTGTTTGTTTTGTTTTGTTTTTATTACACATCCTCGGTGTGTGATAACCTCATAAGCCTCTTGAGCTTCACGGGTTATCACACACCTCAGATGGGTAAAAAGAACTCATAACATACAGATGTCTGAGCATTATATATAATGTATGACTAGGAAAACAAAAAAAATGTATTTGGAAACATTTGAAACATAAGGAAAACTCAAGGGGACGAAAGCATTTAAAATTTCTGTTTGAATACTAAAACAGAAAAACAAAATGTTGAGAACAGAAAAAAACCTAAGGCCCATCTGGACTGTCCTGTAATCTACCTAGTTATCCAAACACCATCTAGCTACTCCAGTCAAGATTTCCTTGAACCTCCTAACAACCCTTGAATCTGTCTCATCCCACCTTGAATCCTGCTACAGTGTCAACAGTTACCACCTAACCTGATAAGTCATTCTGTCCCTCAACCACCCTATCTGTGCAGAAATACTTCCTTGTATCCATTTTGAACATATCTCCTGCCAACCTACAGTTATGTCCCCTTGGTGACTGTGGACTCTTTCACTGCAACCAGTTCAGTTTTGTCTACTCTGTTAATCTTGAGAAGAAATCTGTGTTTCTATCATGTCCCATCTCTCCCTTCTGGTCTCCAGGAAGTACACATTCATGACCACTAACATTTCATCACATGTGCTATCCTGAAGGCTGTCAATCATCTTTGTTGCCCCCCCCCCGACTGATTCCAGTAAAGTAGAAAAACAGGTGCACTCCAAGTCAGGAATTATTAAATATAGAAAGATTTAATTCCAAAAATATAATTCCAAACCAGTGCTGCCATGCACCTAATGCACAAATCATTAATGGCAGCAGATACTGACAACAGTACAAGTCTGGACTGATTCCAGCCCACCCCTCTCTTTTATGGCTGTGGGCGGAGCCTACAGCCATCTTGCTGAAGCTCAGTTGGAAAATGACTTATCGTGGAACACATGTTTTGGACATTTCAGTGTATCCTTCCACTAATGTAAATCACTATGGCATTTGAATTAAATAATCCCTTCTTTGTGTTTAAAGATCATGTGCAACACTTTATTTTTTATTGCAAATGGTAGTGTGAATAAAAAAAATGCTTTTAAAGTAGTGCCCTAGTTGTTTTTTTTACCCCTCTGCTTAATAAATAATGTAATTCTGCTTTCATGTTCCTAGCTCTGTTTTCCTCTGAGTGCTGTAATTTGTTCCAGATGCTCTGCTAAACTAGGTTGCCAGCATCTGCAGCGTCATGACATCAGTGGGTGGTCTCTGAGCATTATCATCTGCCAGAGATGCTGTTACAACTTATTTCTTGGTCAGCAAGGAGCTATAATCAGGGCATTTTGGTTTGGTTTAACACATTCTCCTTATACTGAGTCCTTTATACTTTCTTTTAAGTTGTCATATTTGTGTGTCCAACAGTCTATCATTGCAGGGTTTGTCTGTAATCTCAGTACAGGAGTGGCCTGTGTTAGTGTTTGACCTACTCTCAAAATTTATTGTGTTTCCTGACAGTTTAAATAGTACTGCTAACAGCGGCTTTGCAACAAACAGTGTGAGTTCTACTGTCCTATTTACCAATATAATCATTTTATTTTCCTGCTTTTATAATGCTACCAACTTGTTAACAAAGTTTGTTACAGTTTATTTTATTTTTAACTGACTTTAACGTCTGTCTGTGTGGTTACTTTTTGTTCAGTTTTGTTGTTTCCTGTTTTTATTTTTTGCTGATATGAAGCGCTGCTGTGCCATTGGTTATAGGAATGGGAAAGGATATGCACGCAGTTTCTACCACTTTCCTAAAGATATCCATCAGTGCAAGCAGTGGGCACTTAGTGTTAAATGTGCCTGCTAGGAACCTACTGATCATAGTGTTTTAAGTGCTGGCCACTATATAGAAGCTCAGTTTACAATTTCACAAACTCTTTCACATACTATTGGTTTTACTCTGTCAGTGTTGCTTGAAACCAGATGCATGTCCCACTATTTTTTCCATTTAAACAGGAAAAATCAAAATGCCAGAGTAATGTCATTCAGAATAGGAAAAGGATTGAGGCACGTCATAAATATGATAAGCCATGTATTTTTTTTTAACCAGGAGAGACACTAAGCTGAAAGCTTGTTTACAGGTGCAACCTGGGAGCACAAGGAAGTTAAGTGGCTTGCTCAAGGTCACACAGTATGCAAGTTGGGGCTGTGGGATTCAAGCCCAGGCCTCCAAATGTTATCCAATATTATAACTGTCGTAACTGAATTGCTGCTGAATGCTAACAGTGTGTCTGTAAATGTGACTGAAAGAGACAGGTATTTATTTTACTGTTACTGGCAATGTGGTGTCTGTGTTTATGGGTTCATGATAGTCTTACAAATGTGTACATTGCTGTCTGCTTTTGCTGGTTAATATTACATAGGTGTGCATGTCTGCAGTACGTTATGTGCATCAATTTCTGTAACTGGTGCTCTTACATGTCTCTGTGTTGGTGCAGGGTACTTTTAAATCATTTTCAAAGTCAGTGGCTCATTACTCTTACGTCGGTGTATATGGGTGAATGATATGACAATATGGGTGCATGATAGTTATGCCTCATTTAAAGTGCACTGCTCAGTAATAAATCTTTATGGATGAAGTATTCTATCATGGAGAAGTGTATGGGTGAAGGGCAACAGTACAAATTGCAGGTTACTGTTATCTGCACTGATTTTTGTGCCCAGCATTCTTGTGAATGTCTGCATGGGTGCACAGTACTATTATAGGGATGAGTATAGGTGTAGGGCAATGGTACAAATATGCATATGTGTGCAGGGCACTTATGTACTGTTTTTTTAGTTCAGGTTATGGTTGCATATATTTGTACTGATGTGGGCTACTGTTATGTGTGTCTATGGGTGGAAGGCAAGGGGACTAATGTGTGCATGAGTGCAACACACTTATGCCTGGTTATTGTAGTGCACAACACAGTTACATATCTTTGTATGACTGTGGGTTACTGCTACATGACTGTGCATGGGTGAAAGACCATGGTATAACTCTCTGTATGTGTGCAGAGTACTGCGATGTCTAGGAATATGTTGATGTGCATTGATATGCATTTATATAAGGGTTTTTGGTAATGGTGTGTTATTGTACATGGCTGAGAGGAAATGTAGAAACACAGAACTTGACTAAAGGAAGATTGACTATCTATCTACTCTGCACTTGCTATACTAACTCACTCCACTGGGCTACTGTGCTGCTGTACTGTACCCCTCTTTTCTCCACTACCACACCTCGAACCCTTACTGCCCCTCTTGGGGACTATGATTCCTCTTCATCTGTCCCTGTCCCATTTAAACTCTTGAAGAAAAGTTGCATCCCACCAACCTCCACTAATGCTACTAGTGACTGCATCCCTATTTTGTACAAATAGGACATAACAGTTTACCTTCTTTATATCACAGAGAAACGTGTATGTTTCAATCATGTACCCACACTCCCTTCTGGATTTCAGTGAATTGATGTTTAGAGCCATAGCCTGTCTAGGTGTTTCCTCAGGTGAGGTCTCATGAATTGGTCATAGCACTCCAGGTGGAATCTCACAAGGGCTGTGTACAGTGACAGAATCACCTTGCTTTGCCTACTGTGAAAACCATTCCCTATAAAACCCAACATCTTCAGTGCCTTATTGTATGTTTTACTGCACTGACTTGTTTGCTACAGGGAGTCACTGACTTTGGCCCACATATCTCTCTCCTCTGTGGAAGTGGGCAGTCTAATTCCTACCATCAAGTATCCTGTGCCTGGGTTATGCTTACCAAAGTGCACTTGTGCTCACAAATGGGGAGCTCGTACAGGAAATAACGGTCAGGGAGCCATTGGGCGCAAGTGACCACTGCACAATGTGGTTCCCACTAGATATGGGCAGGGAAAGCATCCTAAGACCAACATTTTGGATTTAGAAGGGTGGACTTCAGGAAAATGAGTGAAGTACTAAAGAGGCACCTGGCAGGCATCAGACGAGCTATGGGGGTGCACCAAAGGTGGTTCACCATTAAGGAATGAATACTGGTTGCCACAGAGCAGTGTGTTAGGCTCGGGGGTAAGAACAAAAGGGCCAAAGTGCCCAGCTGGTGCAGCTCTGGGGTTGCCCAGGTAATAAGGGAAAAGAGGCTGGCATTTAGAAAATTCAGGAAGACCAAGAGAGAGAAGTGGATAGGGAAATTACCTAAGGCTGGCTAGTGAGGCAAGTAAGGAAGTGTGGTGAGCTAAAGCACAGAAGGAGCTGCAGATAGCTGGATGAATTAAGAAGGAGAGAAGTCTTTCTTTCACCATATAAGTGAAAAAAAGACATAAGATGGAAGGAATTTTTAGGCTTAAGAAAGGGACGGCGTGGGTGGAGGATAATGGGTGGACATAGTGCCAGTAACCGAGACTTAGGCATCACTACACCATGACTGGGACCTTGCAATGCCTGGATATAAACTATACAAAAGGGACAAAGTAGTCAGGAAGGGGTAGGGGTGGCAGTTTATATTAGGAAGGGAACAACTTGCATAAGGGAGGAGTCAGAGGATGTGGAGGTGAAGGCATTATGGGCTCCAGTAAGGTCCAATAGATTGAAAAAGGTGAGGTTGGTGGTGGTGCACAGACCACCCAACCCAGGATGAGGAAAGGGGACAGAGAACTGAGTTCACAAATACTGGTCAGCTGTGGGGGAAGGAGAGGTGATAATTGTGGGGGATTTCAACCTGCACAAGGTGGACTGGAGAATACCATCAACAACATGTGCTAGGAGTCAGGTGATCCTGAAAGGACTGCAGAGTGGATTCCTGACTCATGGTGTCACCGAACCAACAAGAGCAGAGGCAATGCTTGATCTTGTGCTCACAAATAGGGAGCATGTACAGGAAATAACAGTCAGGGAACCATTGGGTGGGAGTGACCATTGCACAGTGTGGTTCCAGTTAAATACTGGAAGGCAAAGCATCCTGACTAAGATGAAAATCTTGGATTTTAGAAGGTTGGACTTCAGAAATATGGGTGAAGTACCAAAGAACCTTCTGGCAGTCATCAGAGCAGATATAAGGGTGGACCAAAGGTGGTTCATCATTAAGAAAGGAATACTGGTTGCCACAGAGGAGTGTGTTAGGCTCAGGAGTAAAACACAAGGACCAAAGTGCCCAGCTGGTTCAGTTCTGGGGCTGCACTGGCAGTAATGGAAAAGAGGCTGGCCTATAGAAAATTCAGGAAGACAAAGACAGCGGTGGATAGGGAAAATTACCTAAGGTTGGCAAGTGAAGCAAGTAAGGAAGTCCTGCAAGCTAAAGTACAGAAGGAGTTTCAGACAGCTGACAGAATTAAGAAGGGGAAGAAATCTTTATTTCACTAAATAAGTGAAAAAAGAGACAAGAAGGGAGGGATTGTTAGGTTTGAGAAAAGGGAGGAGTGGGTGGAGTATAATGGTAGAAAAGCAGAGATACTAAATGAATACTTCTTTTCTGTCTTCACCATGGAGAAGGATGGACCAGTGCCTTGAGGAGGGAGAAGAGGAGCAGGAGGAGAGGGGAACATAGATATAGTGAGAGAGGAGGATAAAGTGAGGGATGGGCTGCTAGAATCAAAGGTGAACAAATCACCGGGCCCAGACAGAGTACATCCAAGGGTACTAAGAGAACTGGCCAAGGAGCTGGCAGGGCCACTGACAGACCTATTTAATAGTTCACTAGAGTCAAGCATGATACCACAGGATTGAAGAACAGAACACGTGGTGCCCCTTCACAAAAGCGGTCCCAAGAATGACCCACAGAATTACAGACCAGTCAGTCTGAGCACAATTGTGGGCAAGCTCATGGAGACCATACTAAAGGAAAGGTCGGTGGAATATCTAGAGGAGCGTGGTCTCAAGGATTCAAGGCAGCATAGGTTCATGGGGGGAGAGTGTGTATAACAAATCTGATTGACTTCTTTGACTGCATCACTAAGACAATATACAAGGGCCAAGGGGTAGACATTCTCAATCTGGATTTCAACAAGGCCTTTGACTCTGTGCCCCACAAAAAGTTGATGAAGAAGTTGGTGGATCTCAGGGTTGGGGATAAGATGGATAGATGGGTGGAAAGCTGGCTGAGGAACATAACCCAGAGAGTGGCTGTGGGAGGAGAGTTATCTGGCACCAGAAAGATCACCAGTGGTGTACCACAAGGCTTGGTGCTGGGGCCGGTGCTGTTCAATGTCTTCATCAATGACTTTGAGGATGGCATAAAGGGCAAAATGTGCCTATTCACTGATGGCACCAAGCTCTGCAGGAGAGTGGACACAGCTGAAGAAATATAGGACCTACTGTACATAATGATCCGGAAAAGCTGGGGACAAAAATATCTTTCAAATGAGGGTAGTCACTAAATTGAATTCATTATATATATTTTTTAAATATATCCATCCAAAAGGTGAAAATAGTGAAGAAAAATGAAAATTCAGGTAATCAGCTGGCCATATTTTAAAACATATAATTAGTGCAGCTTAGTGAATAGGCTCATTTGAAAGGCATTTTTGTCCTGAACAGCTTTCCCATTAGTTGCGTATGTGTAACTTAAATACTTTCCAAGAAAGTTATATTTGTTCTGCATGACCCCTTCTGTGTTGGCTCAGAGAGAAAAAAAATGTGGCTGTTTGGTGAGAAATTGGTTAGGGGATAGCTGACAGAGGCTGGTAGTAAATGGAGTTCACTCCAAGGGAGGTGATGGGTGGGGGATATGTCAGGGATCAGTGCTGGACCCAGTCCTCTTTAATGTCTTTATAAGTGAAATTGCAAAGAAGCAGGAAGGGAAGGTTTGACTCTGCATGATGATACCAAGATCTGCAGCAGGATGGAAAAGTATGAGCAGAGACCTTAGAAGACTTTAACAGTAGTCAAGTGTATGGCAGCTAGGTTTCAACACAAAAATGAAAAATAATGCACTTGGGACACAAAAATCCAGGAGCAGAGTACAAAATGGGTGGATTGGCATTGACAAAATTAAGAAAGCACACATTCAAAAAAAAAAGCTTTTACATACAGTTGATTACTGTTTAACAATATTATGCGTCTATGGCTGCCACTGTACATCTGATACAAACCCATAATCATGTTCCTCACTTGAAGCGAAAAAGGGGGATGGGCAGTGGAGGCCATAACTGACTCCTTGTTTTTGTGTTTAAGGGGTCAGATTTGTTACAGCAAAAGCAAGGACAGGTGTCATTTCTAAAATGCACATACGAGCATGGGTACCACTTTTATTCAGACAGTGCCACCACCAACAGCTACCACTTCAAGACTGCTTTAACCCTCACCTACTATAATCAGGGAAAAACCAGAAGTAGTCTAGCAGCACTGAGATCAATATGGTTAAGGCACATTTACCAGAAATTACTGTTTAGAAAAGAATGAAAAAGTGACTCTGATGACAAGCAAGTCCCAGACCAGACCAGATCTCTAGTTTGTTAATAGTCTCCTCCTGAATCTAATTTTTACAGCTGCACGTGCCAAGCTCCACAGATGTTATGCCATCATCACATTTGTATAACAGCACTTTGAAATCACGTGACCAGACCACTATCTGGCTCTATGATGCCGGTTCGACAAGGAAAAATGTCGACTGGCATCACAGCACCAGGCTCCATGTCGACAGCAATTTGCAGTCAGCATGGAGCTGCACACATTGGTGTAAAGCCCACTGAACCCCCCCACACCCCCTGTACTTTAGGATTCTAATTCCAGGTTGGAGTTAGTTCAGGAAGGGGGTGCAGGGCAGGGGAAGGGATTGCCCATTCCAAGCGGCACTTCTATGGCAACATGGCACTGTTGTTGATATCAACACTTGTCACCGTAGAAATGTCACTGTTCAGGAGGCATACTAACTGTCTGATGTGCTGCCACAGTGCCCCGGCATAATTTCCAATTATTCTGTTTACGCAGCCCTTCTCCTCTGTGGGCTGCATAAACACACCCCCTTCCCGGTGCACTACTTCTCCTTTCCACAAATGCGGAAGTGACGACCACCATGGACAACATGACAGCACTGACTAAAACTGCACATGCACGAGTATTATGCATAAGTACTTATGTCAGTGCCACCATGTTGCACGTAGCTGACTCTTGGACAAACTGAGCGTGCGTGAGTATCAGGCATGTGTAGTACTGTAATTGCTGGGTTCTATGTCATAACAGTGATCACAGAATAGCGATCACCATTTGGGTGAATGTACATCACCAAAAATGAATTACGATGATGTACATTTGTGGCGAACTGCAAGGTGGTGACCGATGTTAAATGTATCCGGGGGGGGCTTCACCCGACCCCACACTTCCCTACTTAAGGATTCTCAATTCTAGGGGAGTGCATGTTGGGGAGGTGAATTTCTTAAAACAATTACAAGCCGCCTACCGGGAAAAAAAATGCACCACTCTGGACCCAAACCCTGCACCCCCGACTGATCACCTTCCCCACCACACTAGTCGACCAGCTCGGCAGCTGCTTGCCACACTCCCTCCCACATACCTCCCCTTCACCCCCCCGTCCATGTGCGGGTGCATACACGCACATGCGCTGCCCATTGCCCTACCTGGCCCACTCAGGTATCTAGTCACTACCCTGCTAGGTAGCCCTGAACACAGGTGCCGTAATTGAGTCACCGTTTTTGTAAGCGCTCAACTGTGGTCACCTTGTTCACTGCATACCTAATCGCTGCAGTAATACTTATGGCTGACTTCAGTGCAGCGAGAGCACCGCATATTCTTTTCAATGCTCTTGCCATTCCTAAAATTTCTCCACAGCCATATCAGCTCTGACCAGAATTTGTTTAAGATGAGGGGACAAGAAATAAACACAGTACTCCAGGTTTATCCTTACCAGGGATCTAAGCAGAGGCAGGATCACCTTCCTCTTTCAAATAGTGATGCTCCTCACTCTGAATCCCAGCATTCGGCTGGCCTTCCCATATCCCTCACTACACTGCACATCAGACTTTAGGCTGTCACTAATGATAACTCCCAAGTCTCTTTCATCTGCTGTTTATGCTGCACTTACCCCATCTATCCAGCACTCACTTATAGGATTCTTTTAACCAGTGAGCATTATCTTTCTCCCGATGTGCATGACCTTGAACCTTTTGGCTTTAAACTTTAATTGCCATATGTTCAACCAACTTTCTAACCTCTCTATATCCCTGACCATATCACCTACCCCCATCTCACTAACCACCCTCCCACATATTTTTGTCTTTTGTGCAAAGAGACACACCTTGCAACGCACTCCTTCATTATGTTGGATATACTGAAGATTGTATGTATTGAAAAGTGTAGAGTCCAGGACAGACCCCTGGGCCACCCCATTAATGACCTTCTTGACTTCTGAAAATGTACTGTTCAGGACCACCATCTGGGTCTTCCCTTACAGCCAGTTCCTTATCCACCACGACAGCTCCCACCCCCAAGCCTCCCACTTTCTTAACCAGCCTCCTGTGTAGCACTGAGACAAAGGCCTTGCTGAAACCCAGATAATAGCTGTTATACTACATGTGTCTATTGTAAGCCAGTTAGAACACAGGGAAAATGAGGGTTACTAATCTGTAACCGTAGTTTATTTATTCATTTCATTTTTGTTTACCGGGTAGGTGCTCTAGAGAAGAATTTGCCTATTTTCAGGCACAACGCAGGAGAGTTACAGACAAAGGTAAAAACATTTCAATGAAGACAAATACAATACATTACAGGAAATTAGGTTATATTTTAGACATTTCAGCGATGCGGGAAAACAATAACAGTTCAAGGAAAGCAGCTTATGTATAAACCAAACAGTGCATAGGAAATTAGTACAGTATGACAGTTATTTCTGCAGTACAGGCCCTCACTACCAGAAAATAAGACTAGTGGGTTGCCGGCCCGGTGGCACTGAGGGTTGAGGCGTTGGACACCACACCTCGCGCCATGCCCGGTGACCTGCATTCGGGAATGGCCTTGGGCCACTGGGGGTCGGCAGTGGAGGGAAAGGATCAAGCATCCGGAGGACATCTCTCCCTTCCCTGGGGAGGGATCGGGATCTCATGCCACTCTCTAGTGGCTCCTGGGGGAACTCAGGTGCATAGCAGAGACACAGTGCTGCAGTGTGGGGAGAAGCGTCGGCAGACATCGGCATATAGTGCCATGACGTCATTGCACGTCCACACTCCTGTGGAGAAAAAAAACCTATGAAAATCCCCGGAGGTCTGGGGAGGTGATGAGGGCCTCAAGGATCAGGCCTCACATCCCCAATGCCAGATCACTACTCCGATGGTCCCCAGGCACCATCCACAGGATGAACCCTCTAATTACAGACAGATGCCTCCAAGGTAGGAGTGGTGAGCCTTCCCGGCGGGGGTGATCCAGGAGGCTGGGAAATCCTAGTGGGGGGGACCATTGGAGGAAGGGTCTTGGTGGGGAGTAGCAGGCCTGGATCGAGTAGGCACCTCTGAGACACACCTTGGTCCACAGGTGTAAAAACAGAGTTAAAAAAAAAGATTAGTGAGTTTATGTAAACCTTACAGGAGGAACATACCAGGTGGGCAAAGGGAAGTGCTATAGGTTATGGGAGACAGGCTAGGCATTTGCCCCAGTGGTTTGGTCACATGTGCAACAGTCTGTGCCCAGGAGAGAGGCACAGAGCTCGTTTTTGAATGACTGGTGTGATTTGGTTTGACTGACAGTTAATGGTAGGGAGTTCCACAGCTTGGGGGCGGACAGAGCAAAAGCTTGTTCACCCATTTTCATGGTGCTTTTAGATATAACAGGGAGAGACTTTTCTACTGATCTCAGCAGATAGGTCTGTGATGTATGGATCGTCATACTAGCCAGGGACTCTGGGGTACTGGTTCTGATGATGTTGTTAATCGTACATTCCATGGTGTAGGTACAGTAAGCGGTAGAAGAAAGTCAGCCCAGGTTATGGTGTATATCCACACTTAGGCAGTCTTCCTTCCCCTTTAATATCAGCTGGAATGTCTTCAAGCCAAGCTCCTCCCACCCACCCAGGTGGTATCCTCCTCAGCACCACCCTGTGACATCAGATCTTGCACACTAGAAGCAGGGATATGTGTGCCACTTGCCTGGGGAGGTCAGGTGGGTTGTGTGGATGTGCACTACATACCACTCCTAGAACTACAGTTACAGGTGAGTAACCCTTGCTCCTTGGGGCATGGATATGGTGTGAAATCCACACTTAGGCAGACTCCTAGTAGTTCTCTGGAAGGAGAGGGCAAGGCGCAGACCCCTACTTGGAAATAAGGGATTGGAGAACCGCGGTCCCAAACACAGTATTCCGGCATGACTCAAGGTTGATGTGGTAATGAGAAATGAAGGTGTGTGCTGACCTCCATGTAGCAGCCCTGCAGATTTCCTGGATAGGGGCATCCCTGGAAGCAGCCACCAAGGCAGCAGTATGTCTGGTGGAATGAGCCCTAAGCCCTAAGGGAGGCTCCTTACCAACTAACCTATACCAGAAGTCGATGCAGGAGACAATCCATTTGCAAGTCATCCACTTAGCTGCTGGTCTGTGAGGTTCAGCTTCAGCATAGGTGACAAAGAGCTGGTGAACCTCTCCCTGAATGCCAGTCATGCACTCCATGTAATAATGGAGTGCTTGTCTCAGGTTCAAAGTATGGAGGCTGTGCTTGGCCTCCAAGGTTGGATTGGTGAAGTACACTGGGAGGCTGATCACCTGGTTAAGGTGAAACACTGAAACAACCTTCAGGAGGAATTTATGGTTGGGGCAGAGGACAACGTTGTCCCTGTGGAAGGCCAAGTACGGAGACTCCAACAAGAGTTGCTGGAGCTCACCGATCCTTCTGACAGAGATGATGGCCACTAAGAGGGTGGTCTTCCATGACAGGTGAGAGATGTCGCACCTATACATTGGGTTTGAATGGCTTGCCCATGAGCATTGCCAAGACCAGCAGTAAGTCCCACGGACATGGTGGTTCACAAACCGTCAGGGATAGGTGATCAAGGCCTTTAAATAAGCACCCACCAACATTTCCTGCACCACCACTGGCATATCAGCCTGCGCCTGGTATGCAGAGATGGCTGCCAGGTGCATTTGAGGGTCGTTGACCTCAGACCCCACT
Source organism: Neoceratodus forsteri (assembly GCA_016271365.2). Classification (NCBI taxonomy): domain Eukaryota; kingdom Metazoa; phylum Chordata; order Ceratodontiformes; family Ceratodontidae; genus Neoceratodus; species Neoceratodus forsteri. Next base: position 1,413,934,483 of record CM057456.1, on the reverse strand, counting down.
GGGAGAGGGACCACAGGTAGTCCTGAATACTAGTCAGGGGGGCAGGAGAGGGGGTCTAGCTCTGTGCCCTGGCACCAAATGGAAAAGCACTTCCATTTGAAGGTGTAGCACTGGCAAGTTGACCCCTTCCAGGAGGCTTCCACAACCTTGAGAACCTCTTCAGAGAGACTCAAAACCTGGAAATCTAGAAACTCAGGAACCAGGCTGTCAGGCGCAGGGACAGAAGGTCTGGGTGTAAGATTTTCCCCCTTGTGACAGGACAGCAGATCAAGGCATAGAGGTAATCACCATGGAGGCTTGCTGTTGCTGAGGCTGTGGATATCTGGGTACCAGAACTGGTGTGGCCAGTCCACAGTCTGGGGCTACCTGAATTATCCACATGTTGTCCCTCCACACCTTGACCGATATCCTGTGGATCAGGGGAAAGGAAGGGAATGCATAAAAGAGGCCTGGGGTCCAGGGCCTCATGAAGGCATCCCCCATCAGTGTCCTGCACTGAGGGGGGGTGGGCACAGAACAGCCTTGGCTTTACATTCTCCCAGGAGGCAAACAGGCTGACCAGGGGAGAGTTCCACTGGGAGAACAGGTAGTCCACCACCTCCTGATGAAGGGACCACTCGTGAGACACCTTGCCCACTCTGCTGAGGATATCTACCAGTTGGTTAGAGGATCTGGTCACATGAATTGCCAGGAGAGTGGCATCCAAGCTGTGCAATATGGTCCAGGTGTGGAGCGCTTCCCGACATAGCCGGAGGGAATGCATTCCACCCTGCCTGTTGAGGTAGTACATGGTCATGGTATTGTCAATCTGGACCTGGATGACCTGACCCCAAATTGATGGAGCAAAGGCCATCAGAGCCAAATGCACTGCATGGAGCTCCAGTAGGTTGATGTGGCATTGGACTCCTTGGGGGTCCAGAGCCCGTGGGCCCTGTGGTCCACCAGGTGGGTCCCCCAACACACCAGAGACATGTCAATTGTCAGAATGTCAGTCAGCTCTTGGTGGACAAATGAGACTTCTTCCTGTGGGTGTTCTGGGACAAGCCACCCCTATGTGGCATCCCACATTGGCTGCGTCACCACAACTGACTGGTCCAGGTGACAGAGGTGCTGGGACCACTGGAGGGCCAGCTCCCACTACAGGGGGCACATCCACCAGCAGGCTCACCGGGCCATGCTGATACAGGATGCCATGTACCTCAGCAGCTGCAGGAAGTCCTAAGCAGGGCACAAGTGTCCAACCTGAAATGATCGGGCATAGGAGGTAAGGTCCGCTGCGAGTCAGGCCTTGGCCCAGAGGGAGTCAAGCTCTACCCTGATGAAGTGGATGACCTGAGAGGGGCTGAGTTCTAACTTGACTGGATTGATGAGCATATTCAAGGCTGAGCAAGCCCTGGACCACTCCACTCCCTTCTGGGATGGATCGGCAATCAGCCAGTCATTCAGGTACAGATATGCCTGGAACCCCCGGAGCCTCAGGAATGCTACCACCACTGCAATGTACTTGGTGAAAACCCTGGGAGTTTGGAAGAGGCTGAAAGGCATGACCCAGAACTCGTACAGAACCTCCTCTGCACAGAACTGAAGATACCACCAGTAGGACGGATGGGTGGGGATGTGAAAGAAGACATCCTGGATGTCCAGAGAGCAGAATCACATGCTCTGGGGGGGACCTGGCTAGCAGACAAGCTGTGAGCAGCACTCTTCTACTGCTCTGCACCACTACACTTGTATTTATCAGATTTTATTACTAAAAGTGTACAAACGTTACTTCAAAGTGCTATATTCGGATTGTGCAACTAATACAGATTACAGGAATATAAAATTTGTTACTTTGGTGACATGGGTCATACAAAAACAATGACGGGAGGAGATGGGGCCAGGCTGAAAGACACCCGAACAGGCCCCGACAAAGAGAAGGAGCTTCCTGACACAAACTTGAACCAACCTTCTAATGCGGCATTGCTGAAAGCAATACAAGCAACCGATAATAAAATGAACGAGTTTACCTCCCAAATGCCAGCGGTGGAAACAAAGCTCCAGATGGTGGACAAAACAGTACAAGGAGCTAACAAAACAGCAGAAAAGGCACTCGCAGTCACCTCAGGACTCGTGAAGGAGAATCTCATACTCCGGCACTGATTGGAGACTCTCGAGAATGGGGCGCAGGCATCCCATATCTGAATACTGGGTCTACTGGAGGACGTGGAAGGTGAAGCCCTGGACAGTTTCCTAGTGCAGTGGCTGCCTGAATGTCTACAACTTGATTCACCAGTTTCTGTGTTGTGGGTCTACCGAGTCAACACAAGAGGGGCCTGCTTGTACGTGGACTTCTCACATCTGCCGACTCGGGCAGTTTGGGCTGTTCTGAGCTCCATGAAAGAAAGGGATTCTTTTCTACAGGTGGCAAGGAAACAAAGTCCATCAACATGGCAGGGAGTACCTATACATGTTTTTCCCAATTTCACCTTCACTACACGACAACGTCGCAAGGCCTTTGATGGTATCCGTTCGAGGTTACAACAGCTGGGGGTCTACCATGCTTTGTTGATGTCTGCAAGACTTAAAATAGTCTATGGAGCTAAAACTTACCATTTTTCTGACCCGATGGATGCTAGCAAGTTGATCGCTAAAATCGAGATGGATTACTCAGCCTGGGATCCAGACTCTAATTCCGAGGAAGAGGAAAATTCTTGAATTCCAAAGAAAATGGGCCGAGTAAATTACCATTGGAAAGGGTGACTAAAATGGCCTTGGACTTTTACCAGGCAACTAATGACTCTCCATAGTTTCGAATTTAGTAACATTCTAAACTACTCTTTATGTGATATTCCAATGCATTTTGTGTTTTACTAACTGATATTCATTGTGCACTAATATGGGGAGCATTAGAGTTAGCGTCCTTTATGACACAGTTTGGCTTTCTTTCATAATGGAGTTTTGTCCAGTTCAAGACAAGATACAGTTAATAGAGTTAAGATATATGGGGTAGCCTTAGTAACTATATGTCTTACATGTAAACTTTAATTGTTTAAATGAGCATGTCTGGTCTAATTAGGCCATGGATTGTAAAGTGGGTGGTGTGGAGAGAGGAGAGGGTTCCTATTTTTTTGTCTTTCAGATGCAGGCGGTTGGGGAAAGCTTTGCCTATAAAAAGGGTAGATTTACAAGGTTATTGAGTTTACTTATATACAGTATTTCCCCACTCATGGCAGCAATAGCCTGTGTAGTTCTTTTTTTATTTCAGGATTGTACGGTGTAGATAACCTCCTTATGATGTATCAAATTAAGAGTGCCAAACGAACTGTTTTTTTTTTTATCACATCCTGTACTTTTTATGTTCACTGTGCACTGTCCTACGGGCTACGCTTGTATCTATTGCATTTTAAAATCAATAAATATAAGTTCAAAAAAAAGAATCACATGCCCTGCTTCACAAATGGAATTATATGATTCAGCGTGACCATCCAGAACTTGTGCCTCCTCAGGAACTGGTTCAGATTGTGCAGATCCCATATGGAGCACCAAGCACCAAGCCTTCATCCTTTTGAGAACCAGGAAGTACCTGGACACAAAGCCCTGGCCAGCCACGGTGTCCGGGACATGGGCTACAGCATCTTTTTTTTTTTTTTTTTGTGAACTCTGTTTATTCGCCCTGCTGCACTCAACTCTCTCCAGTTGGGCTACACAGCTACCTTGGCTTGTCCCGTCCACCTGAAGCCCCTTGGTGCTACTCCTGGAGTCACCCAGCTCCCCCATGGCTGCTCCCGAGCCCTCTGGATCGCAGTCCCCCAGAGGCAAGGACTGCTCCACTCCACGCTCTATCTGCAAGTATTTGGATGGGATTGTCATGCAAGGAAACTCCGGGGAGCAGCTGAGACCCGACATTGGACATGGTGCCTCTGGTGCCCCTGAGCCCACCTTCACCTACCAGGGAGAAGGATTTTTTTCTAATTTTTTTATTGGCACCTGCCCCCACGAAGTGCGGCTGTCAAGACAATGCTATGCCGTAGCTCTGCCCCCTGCTTATGCAGTGCTGCTATGTCGGGTGCCTCCGACCACCACCAGAGGGTGCTCCATGAGCGATCACTCCTCTGAACCCTCCCCAGGAAGAGAGAGCAGTCCTCTGGACTCTTAATCTCTTCCCTCCCCTGCCTACCCCCGATGGCCCGGGTTCATTCCCGAACCCGGGTCGCCGGCATGGTGCGAGGTGTGGCGTCCAGCACCTCAACCCTCAGCACCACTGGGCTGGCTGATACAGCACCTTTCTTGAGGAGCTGAGTGATGTCCTCCCTGAGAGCAGACAGCATGTCCGGAGAAGCCACAGGCTCAATGAGGCTTGGGCACAGTAGGGCAGGAGAGCCTTGAAATCAAGAGGCAAAACTCAACCCACCACTTCCAACATCCATTTGTCTGTAGTCATAGCAGACCAGGCATGCCAGAAATGGTGAAGCCAACCCCCCCCCCCCAAGAAGAGCTGAGGCAGGGACATGATGGACGGGAGGCAGATGACCCCAATCCTTCACTGATCAGCATTTGAGGAGGACCTAGTGCTGGCTGCCAGAGGAGCACCATTGCCCCAGCCTCTGGGATTCTTGGAGCCCTGGTTAGCTGACTTTGATTTAGGCTGCCAGACCCAACTGGGGCTGCTGCAGTTTAGGCTGCTGGGGCGAAACGGGTCAAAATGAATAAGGCTTCTTTTTCAGCTTGTGGCCCTTAGGGTCCTTTTACAAGGACATGACCGAGTCCAGGGTGGTGAGAGACTTCTCAATTCTGGTGGGGTGTCCCTCCACTCCAGGCCCAAAGAGGTTGGTGCCCAAGACAGGGACATCTGCCAGCTTGTGCTGGGCATCCCCAGTAAAGGTGGAGATCCCGCAATCAGAGGCCACACATGGCACTTATCTCAGCATGTGCAAAAAAAATTATCCTTCGCCACTGGTTGGATCAGACCATGCCTCAATTCCTTGAATGGTATAGGGAAGTGCTGTTCACCCTACAAGATGAGCACCTTATAGCCAAGCTCTCAGGCAGAGATAATAAGTACCAAACCACATTGGAACCCCTACATGTTTTACTAACTGCATGACTATAGGACTTCCCTGGTTGGATTCCCTTAAATGACTGCGCACTCTGACTCTTTGCTTTTCTCATATGGACTCAATGATCCTGGTCTGGTATGCTTCCGTGACAGGGTGGGGTGGGGGTGGAGGGGTTAGGTGGGAGGGTTAGGCGTGGATTATATATATTGTGCTATTAACTGGATTTGTGTATTTCTACATGTTCCTTGGTTGTAACTTCTAACTTCATGTGTTTGACTCAGATTGTTACTTATTCTCTAATAAAACTTATTCAATTTGAAAAACAAAAGGTGGAGATTCGAAGCCAGGCTCTGCCATGCATAGCCATAGCTGCTGCCACAGACTGGGCGCATAAGTCACCTATGTCCAAGGCCATCTGAAGTTAGTGCTTGGCAAGGGCGTGAACCTGGTCTCAGACCACTCAGACTGCTGACTGTAAGTTCCCAGAAATGTGGGGAAGGACATGGTCCCACCCCCCCAATAAAGACATAGCTGAAGTTGGCCATTATAATAGTGAAGTTCGCCGGCCAGAGACCCAGGGAGGATGCAGCATAAACTTTCTTTGCTGTATTATACAGCTTCTTAGATTCCTTGTCGGGGTTTGTCAACATCCCAGATGTTGCCCATATTACAGAAAATGGAATCCCCCACTAAATCCCTGGGCTGATGGTTGATCAGAGAGAGACTGGGGAGAGACCTAGTTGGGACTACATACCTGTGGACCATGCAGGCAGAAGGAACAAGACAGGAAGTTCTATACTGCCACAACTCCAAAGTGGGACCCAGGATAGCCTACGTCACTGGAAAGACAACCCCTGGGAATCATTCTGGTAGTGGATTTCCATCATGGGGTATTTGAACCACTTTTGGACTGGCTCCTGAGAAATCACCATTGGCTCGGAGTTGAGACAGAGCAAGGCTCCAAAGGAGACAGGACTGTGGTCAGAGGCGAACTCTTTGGTGGACTCTCGATTGAAGCCTGGGATCCTAGAGGAGTGCATGGAGCAGCCATCAGTGTCCGATGACTCTTTGAACACTGCCCTTGGACCTTTGTACCAATGGATCATCCTGGATTCATCAAAGTGGGTGATCCGGACAGAGAGATGGCCAGGAAGTCCAGTAGCAGGTCAAGCAGCTTTGGATAGTGCTCTGTTCAAAATTACTAGTCATTTAATAGTAATAACATTTGGTTAGTTGGCATATAATCAGAATAACCAGCTTCTGTGGTTGATTAAATGTCAAGGGCAAGTTAATTATCAGCATCAATCAGTTATTCCTTCATATACTCCAGCTAACTGAATGTAATCACTTAATCAACTTCCTGACCTCTGTCCATAGCCTGTATAGCTAAAGTGGTGGAGATTTGATTAACTGATGATGGGTATCTGGTGATTTGCATATACATCCCATGATGCTTTGCATTATGGGGGTATGTGTGATTTTGTATTTCTGATGATGGATATGTCTTTTTCAGTGAATAACCATCTGGGGGTGTGACTAAATTGAATAATTAATAAAGGAAGTAATGTTTCCCAGGCATTAAACCATTTGTTCTCAATTCTGACTGGCTCAGAATAGATTTCCTGTCACATAATAAAGGATAACTACATGTCCAGCTGTGTTGTGAGGCACAAAGTGTGTATGTCAGGTGCCTTCAACCCCCTGGAAGTGCAGTTATCACATAGCATTACACACTCTGGAGGGTCTAAAAAAGTTATAAAAGGTATTGACAAGGGGAAAAGCAATTTATTTCTGAAGACCAGCAGGAAGAGGAAGCTTGAGTTCACCTTCTCTGGGGTGGGTGGTTGTCCAAGGTCCACTGGACGAGGGCCTCCAAGTGACCCTAGTGAGGCCTGGCATGGCACAGCATGGAAAGAGAAGGCAGGTGACCAGTGCATCCTTGCACATGCCTACTGCTTATGTGTTGGAGATATGTTGTGCTGCCATACCAGGAGTGTAAGAATTTCAGAGAGAAAACTGACAGCACCTCACCAGATGCTGCCTGGCAATCTCAGGCCACACTCCACCAACGGGACTCTCCACTGAATTCAGTCTCTGGTGGAGGCCTGCTGAACCCATGAAGGCCCTGCCTGACCCCTGAAGCCCTTGCCATGTGGGAGGCAGGAGGTAAATCCCAGTTATGGTGGGGATGGCAAGCTAAGATGAATCATACACCTGTCCTGAGATTTAAATAAATAAAGTCAGGTCAGTGTTTTATCACTGCCAGCGAGTTTATTCATGGTTCAAATTTAACTTCAGGCTACTGTTGCAGTGCAATGCACAGAAGCTTTTGCACAGCAGAATCACCCATACTACCACAGAGCCCCAGTGCTTCACTTCAATGGGCTTCCTGGCACCATGCTCTTGAGGAAGACAATAACTTACAATAGGTATGGATGTCCATTGCTTGACTTCCTAGGTGCCTGAATTAATAAAGTCCATCACAAGTTCATGAGCCCTCTGTGGCTCCCTCTGCAGACTTCCAGGCCTGATTGGTTGAGTAGTCACCCTCAGACCCTACTACGTTGCCAAATGAGGTTAGCAGTGATGAAGGTGGCTGCTGCATTTGTAGTCCACAGGCAGTCTTTCCAAAATGTCTATTTAAACAAAGTGCCATGTGCAAATAGTATTTTGGGCTCCCAACCAGTCCTGTATGGGTGTGCTTAACTGTCAAGTTGGGGCAATTACTGGGGGATTCCTGAGGCAGTCAGGCACAATTATCTATTTGCTCGGTCAGTCTTGGCTGGCACCTTTGATGTGTGAATGCAGGGAGCCTTAATAGTAAGCCCCCATGAGGGGGTTACACTTCCTCCTGCTAAGTAACTGACATCCAAATTTGTTCCTGCATGAAAGCTCAAAGTCCAACATATACTATTACTTACTGAGTGACTGAATTTTCACTGAGCTACTTTGCAGGCTATCTAAACACGTAGTTTACATGGTCATTGGGCTCTTATGAGTAGGTTTAGGTTTAAATAAAGACAGAGTATGCGGTGCTTGTACAAATGTACTTTGGGGCTTATGCTCTCTGGCCCAGCTTTGGGGCCTACCACCCTGTCAGGGTGTCATAAGGACACAGGGACCCTGATTAAAAGGTTCCAACACCTAGAGGTGTTGAAGGGACAAGGTCCCGGGCAGTGGTGTCATGCTAAATTTAGAAGTGAGGAGTCTCTGGCCATGAACCCCAGCCCCTCCAACCAGTAGGTGGGGGCCCCCCAGAAGCAGTCAGGTTTTAGATACATTCTGGTGTATTTTGAGGGTCATTTTGACACTATTTGGCTGCTTTTAAAGCCTTCCTTGACTTGTTACAAACAACCAATATCACTATCAAAATAACAAGTTTATTTTCTTTAAAAAAATAGTCAAAACTAAAACAACTTCTTGATCAATATAAAGGATCAGAAACTGCATACATCTCTAATCCAGAAAATTCAGCCACAAAATGTTCACACTGGCAACTTTACTGCACATAGGATTTACACATGCTGCTAAAAAAAAAGGGACCAGACCATTTTGGAGAAGAGATAGGCTGTCACCATTTATGATTTTTTTGTCTGTCACTGTGTCTGTTGTCTCATGTAAAACTGTGGCTACTGGCTAGCAGAGGTCAGTGTGACTCAGTTGGTAGCACCCCACGGGCCAGATGTTTGTGGGTTCTGATCCCACAGTGGGGTTGGGCTCATGCCATAAATGCTGTGGAGTGAGATCATGAGAGGGTGAGGATCCAACAAAGAGAAATAATAACAGATAGTTACCTGCAGTTTGGTTTTTCACTTTCGCTCCAGTTGGGTCTCCTACCCTCTCTCTGGTACAATGCCACCTCCACCACTCTCGAGCACCTCCCACAATGCAGCAAACCACCAGTAGCCAGAGAGAGAGGCAGATGGACAAATTGATTTTCAATTTAGTGTAGCACCCTTTCTGAGCCTGTCCAAAAGACTGAAACTTTCCATATTTTATATCTTGAGGGAGTCACCTGGTACCCTATCAATTAAACACCTCCCCCTCCAATGGTAAACTTGTGCCTATGACATCCACTACCTTTTTACTTCAAACAAGAAAAGAAGGTTTACACAAATGTATAAAACTCTGGCCAGACAATACACTACATGCAAACTCCCCATAATTAGATTTGTCAGAGGAGAGAATTTGGAGAGAAAGTAGAGCATGTACTCCCTGAGCTAGACCACAAACCCTTCACTCCAAATCCACCCCCCAAGCTACATAAGCAGGTCCTATGCTCCAAAATCCCCCACCAAACCAGACCAAGAAGCCCATCTCTCCACCCTCCCCCAACCAAACCACACTAGCAGGCTGTGCAGTCCCAAATCAGCTCTTCTGGCTGCTGAACTGAAGGGCTGGGGGTGGAGTGAAATGAGAGCAAGCCAGTTTCTAAATACAAACTGAGACAAACATGATAAATAGGATGCAAACAAAAAAATAGAAAACAAAGTGTTGCACTACAAACTATTAAAAGCACGTTTCAGACAATCGTTGGACAACATATCACTCTTTTAACAACCTTAATGAGTTTGATTCAGACCAAGATGGTCTGGCTTTTGAAGTTAAGAACTGGAGACGGAGGGTTTAGAGCACTGAATCTGCTAGTCGGGCTTGGGCATTCCTCAAGCCAGATCACAAAATGTATAGTTTTTGGTGAGTATGCTGTCACTGGACAAACTGCAGAACAAGTGAGGCAATTTTCTTTTACTGACTCGCAGAGTATTCACTGTTCTCCAATGCAGAATAAATGCTAACAGTAGCAATTACAGCAGTCTGCTTGCCCTAAGCTCCAATCGTAGCCCCGGCTCTTTAGCTCTAACGAGCCTTCATCATTTGTAGCACCTGTCAGGGAGAACCCAAGTCTGACCAGCAGGTCCTATGCTCCAATCCCACTTCCATTCAACCACCACAAAAAGCAGTACCCTTAATCTGGAACCAGTGTGGGACATATCAGTTTCTGAGCTGCTGGTCAGCTTGACCCCTAGCTTTTAAAAACTGGTAGCCAGATCAATATTTTTTAATGTCCCTTCTACATCGAATCATTAGGTTATAATCAGGAAGATCTAGAACAGGTGGAAGAAGAAGAAGAAAAAAAGTTTAAAGTCAAATCTTGTTTCATGCCTCCTAGTAATCCTGTAGTTAATGTGTTTTTAAAAGCATGTGAACAGAATTTACAATAGCTACGTCAAAATAAAAATCATGCCCAGTTTGTCAATATGTCAAGCTTAGAATTTCAAGCACTGCAGGATCTAAAGAATAATATGCTAATTGTTATTAAACAGGTGGACAAAGAGGGAAGTGTAGTTGTACAAAATACAGATGATTATGTTCGAGAGGTTAAAAGACGACTCGCAGATAATACTTTTTATCAACATCTTAAAAGTGATCCCACTAATAAATTTAAGAAAGAGATAGATGATTTTTTGAAAGTCTCATTTGATGAGGGGGATATTGATATGGACACCAGGGGAAGGATTGTTTGTTTAGCAATTGTATTGTTGCACTGTGTAATTATTGTTTAGAATTGTTAAATTGCTTCCTTTGTACCCCCCCCCCCACCAGGGTGGAGGAAAGCTGCTACCTTTTCCAATTGTATAGAGACAGAGAGAGAGAGAGAGAGAGAGAGAGAGAGAGAGAAATGAGAACCAAGAAGGCAGAAGCTAGGAGGGTTCAAAAGCAAATAATTGTTGGACCAAGATTAAAGGTGTTTGTGAACTCCTCTCTTGAAGGAATCTCTGCTAGTTTAACTTATTCTAGCCAGTCTGTGCTCCAAATAGAGAGACTGGGGCACTCCCTCTCAGCCAAGAGCCACAGAATTGCTAGATAAAGCCAGCTCAAAGTATTACTGGTGAGAAGGGAGATGTTCATGCTGAATTTTCAATTGTTTAGCTGTAAGAAGCTAATTACTAGAGGCCTGGCAGACCATTAGTGCATTCTTCTCTCAGAGTTCTAGGGAAATCTGAGCTCTAGTAATGGGGAAAACTTAGTCCTTTGTCCATGTAGTAGAAGGGCGTGGCAGCCCATAGCTGGGACGAAGAGACTAGACACTTTGGCCTCAATACTCAGAAGGCACCCAGGGCTGATCCATATTAACAAAAGGGTGGGTCATCAAACTGTTCCAATGCCCATGAAGCAAACTGTATTTTCTTTATCTGCCCGAAATCTCCTGTTGCTTGCCTACCTCTCAGCTGTTCCTGATTTTCAGGGATGTCCCTGATTTTGCCTCTTGCTTCTTCTGTCCCTCCTAAGTCTGGCATTTCTGACACTAAAGAGTAGGGATTGGGATCACAGAATAATGCCAGTCATTGATGTTACAGTCTAGTTCTCATTAAGAAAATGCTATTCACACTAAGAAACATGTTGTATACAGCTTCTGGGACTAATATTACTATTTTATCTGATGTGTTCCTGATTTTGGTCATTTGTCCCTGATTTGTGATAAGGGAGGTTGAGAGGTATGGTTGCCTGGGCTCACTGCTTGCTGTGTCTGAACTGTTGTATTCAATCAAACTGTTTTAAGTTGTTGACTGCTTGCTGTGACTGAACTGCTGTATTCAATTGAAGAGCTTAAGTGACTGAACTACCTTATTCCTGGGGTATCATGACTGCACTGCCTTATTTTCTCAATTGTGCTGTGTGACTGCACTGCCTGGGGGCATTGATTGCTGCACTTGCCTACTGTTACTTCCTCTGAAGACATTTGGGTCCACCCCATCCCAAATGGTAGGGCTCCTGGTCATACAAGAAGGGGGGGAATTGCCTTTCAGGTTTTTAATTTTTGTTCTGTTCCAGGCTCCTGCACACACCTCATCTAGATTTCCTCTGGTGCCTCTTCTTCGACCCAGGAAGGGTCCCTGGGAAGCCCAGTATCACCTGCACCCACTCCCAAAGACCTCCACCAACTCCAAGTGTTCACCATGATGCCCCACGTTCGAGTTGCCAGTTATAAGTGGTAGCCAGCTGGTAGCTAGGGCCCACCAAAGTGAGTCAGGTTAGGGGCCACCCTGGCTCTAGCTTGAGGGACTTAAGTCATCCACCGAACTCGGGAGTCCCATTGCCCAGTCTCCTGCATAGACATTGTCCCAAGGTGGCAATAGTACCGGTGGCCTATACCAAGGCCTTGCCAAGGATTGCCAGGCTCTGTGCCTCATTCCCTGAGGTGGCATAAGTACCAGTGGTCTATGCAAGAGGCCACATCAAGGGTCACCACACTCTTGATTGTACTGCCCATAGGTGGCTCATGTTCCAGTGATGCATCAAGAAGTCACACTGAAGATTGTCAGATTCTGAAGCTCCAGGGGTGAGGTGGTAAGGGTTCCGGGGACCTGCCCAGAGGTTGTCCAGTGGATCATCGTACCCAGCATCCTTTCCTCAACTGGAGATCACCTGCCCGAGGTCACCACAGCTGACAACCCCAGATAAGGGTTCTCTTCAACTACAACCTAGCGTCAACACCCGTCCTCGACCAGGCGCTTCCTTTTTGACGTTGCCTCAGTGACGCCAGGAGAAATCTTCTTCCCAGGGCCAGGAGGCCTACAGTGTTTTACTTGGTTTCTGGTTCACTGGGGGACACCCCATTTATGGCCTGTATAGGAAGCGTTTCCTTAGGTTCACCCTCAGCAGTTGGCCTACCAAAATACTAGTAATCCAAGCTTGGTGCATCAGATTGCTACATCCTTAGGACTTGAATAACCTGGGCTTTTGTAGGACATTAGTGGGGCCAGGTTGTGGTCCCAGTAATCTTATTCACTCTTTCTCATGTGTGATAGTGTTAGTGAATGCTAAGTCATTTCTGTGTGCTCCAACCATTGCTAATAAACCTTGCATCTTGACTAGAGTATGCCCCCAGCCTTTCCTTCCAGATTTATTTGGCATCACCCTAAACTGTAGGGGTACGAACCACCACAGCTTGTCCACCACATTAGTCGCATTGGACGTGACTTCATTATACATGGTTATACCGCAAGAGCCAGGTCTTTTGGCTCTGGAACATTTCCTAAATAAAAGAAGTGTAAAACATCCTTCAACTGAGTTTTTGATAAATTTGATTTGAGCTGTAATTCTTTTTTGTTTGACAAAGAATTTTATTTACAGGTCAGCGGCACGGCTATGGGGTCCAGATTTGCACCAAACTTTGCTAATTTATATATGGGTTTATGGGAGCAGAGTGCCATCTATGATAGGGAAGTTAACCTGTTTTACGAGAACATTAGTCTGTACCGTAGATACATAGATGATTGTTTGCTTATCTGGTCAGGAACGAAAGAAGAATTACATGACTTTGTCAGGTATTTGGAAAATACTAATCCTTGCTTAAAATTTACGGTTACAGTAAATGAAATTAGCATTTCTTTTTTGGATCTGCTTTATTATCAAAAACACTGAAGGTACAGTTGATACCACTTTATTTAGGAAATCCCCAGATAAAAATATTGTCTCATTGGTTAGTTCTTGCCATCCGTGGCATACTGTGAAAGCGATCCTGAAAGGACAGTTTATAAGAGCTCGCAGGAACTGCAGTACTGATTCACTTTTTCAACAAGAAGCTGGGGTTTTGATGAATAGATTTATCGAGAGACGGTATAAAAAATCTTTGTTATCAGAAACTCTCTCTGAGGTTCAGAGATTAGATAGACATACTTTACTTGATACACAAAATAAAAACAAAAGCAACTATAAAAATGGACAGGATTCTGATAGATTAAATTTTGTTTCCACTTATAGCTTACAGGCTAAGGAAGTTGAAGGTATTATTAAAAAGAACTGGTCGATTTTACAAGTGGAAGAGAAGCTAAAACTCTTTGTAACTAGTTTACCTAGATTTGTTTACAAATGTAATGATAATATAGGTGAGAGAGTGGTACAAAGCCATTATAAAGGCATCCAGGTTAATAGGGGATGGTTATCTCCATTACCAAGAGGGTGTTTTGTTTGCAAAAGGTGTAAATTTTGTGAATATATTACATGTACAAATACAGTGACCAATAGGGCAGATAATTCAATTATTCATATTTTGGATTTTATCAATTGTGATACAAAGTATGTTATTTATATGGCAAATTGCACCTGTGGAGCTTATTATATAGGCCGCACTAAAAGAAAATTGAAAGAAAGAGTGGGGGACCATGTGAGAGCAATTATTGGAAGAAACAAAGACTATTCCACAGCTATGCATTTGTGTAACATGGAAAAAGTACAAGGTGGTGCTAAACATGAATGCACATTTGTAGCAATAGAAAAAATAAGAATGGGCCCTCAAGGTGGCAATTTAGACATTAAGTTAGTACAAAGAGAACAATTTTGGATTTTTAAAACTCAAGCTATGAAATTACCAGGTTTGAATGATAAAATCAAAATATCTGTCTATTTATGATGTTGTAAAAGAAGGAAATTGTGTAGTTTGTTAGTGATATGATATGCAGACTTTACTAATCCTCGAGAACGAAGTTTAAGCCAATTTATAGCTCTTTTGGTGCATATTGAGCATTTTAATAATAGGTCTATGACATATCTATACATATAGAAATATTGTGCACATCTTCTCTCATATTATGCATAACAGTGTCTCTGTTTTTTACATTAAGTTATATTTGGTTAATAAATCATAATAGAAAACTAAAAAATATAAAAAAAATTAAAAAATTAAAAATTAACTTATGCCAAAATTGGTATTTGTTTTGTTAAATTTAAATTATTTACTTACATTTATAAGATTTATTTATGAAATTTTGTTTTTCTGTTATTTTTGTCACACTTGAGTATTGGTGAACTCAATTCATGTAATGAGTAATAGTTAGGGATGTAAGTTTGTCATGGATGAGGTTTTTTATGACTCATTGTTTGTTCATGAAATCATTAGTAAACAGTAGTAAATGTGGCACTGTCATCATTGCTACATTCTGATGACACTAGTGAAAGTCATGGAAGTCCTGAATAAAGATCAAATGTCATAGAATCAATGACGTGTATGACTGTCATGACAAACTTACATCCTTAGTAATAGTGTGTTGTCACTTTAAGAGAGCACTATTTATAGATACCACAGGGGTGTGCTATTATCCTCTTGACAAAACGTGTAAACATGAAACACTGAGGTGTTTGTACCTGGAGGGACCTGCCTTGTCCATGTATGCTGTTTTATGCTGAAAATAAAAAAAGGAGCAATGGTTTGAATAAATATTTCGGTTGCATTGTCCTTATTATGGAACTGGCGTGTGAGTGCACTTGGCTTTCTTGTGCTTTATTTTTTAATGTCCATCATTTTAAAAAGAAAAAAAAATCACTTCCATGGGCAGGTAGCCCGTTTGCTGGTAACTTTTGAAATTTGGCAGCCAAACCAATTTTTTAGTGGCCATTGGCTACCTGATTTGTCTCACCCTGTCTGGAACACACAATGCAGTGTACTACTCAATCAAAAACACTTCCAAGACTATGGCCCCCTACTCCAAAAAAGCTCCATTTTAAGCGGAACTGTTAATCTCCACACACACGACCGCACAAGGTCCACATGCATTTTAACATCCCTAAACATAATTTTTAAATCTCAATTCCCCACTCCCACACACAAATGCTATCCCCCCCAGCTTTTGAAATGAAGGGCCATGGTTGATGGGAGGCTTGGAGTGAAGGACTGGTTGCCCTGGCTTGGTTCCTCCTCAAGACAAACTAACAGACCATTCACTCCAAAATAACCCCCAAGCCACACCAGTAGTCTTTTCAATCCAAGTACCCCCCTCCCCAGCTACACCAGTAGGCCCTTCAATCCACCTCTCAAACAACCAGGAGGTCCATCCATCCAATCTCCCAGCCACAATAACAGGCCAGATCACAAAACCAGACCATCAAGCCTTAAGCTCCAAGCCCCCCCACACACACAACACCAGCGGGCACTAGTACTTCCACAACACCCAACACAATCCCCTAGCCACACCAGTAAGCCCTTCACTCCAACCCCCCCCCCAGACAGACCAGGAGGCACATTGCTCCACTTCTCTCACAAGTCACACCAACAGACCAGATTCCCAAGCTGGACCAGCTCTATTTGCTTTAAGCCTCCCCTTGTAGGTACTTCGCTCCATCTTCCCCCAACCAAGTAGGAGGTCCATCAATCAAAGCCCTTCCCCCAAGCCACAGCTCCAAGGCCCCCCAGCACACAATGCTAACAGGCACCATTACTTCCACAGTGCTCCCCCACAACACAAACCCCCAACCACACCAGTATGCCTTTCAGTTCAAACACTCTCCACCAGACAAACCAGGAGGCCCATCGCTCCACTTCCCCACAAGACATACCAACAGGCCAGGTTCCCAAGCCAGACCAGCTCCTCTATCTTCAAGCCCCCATAGGCCCATCACTCTACCACCTTCCCACCAACTGACCAGAAGGTCCATCAATCCCATCCCCCCCCCCGCCAAGCAGGGCTAGCTTTACACTTTTGGGGCCCCAGTGAATTGATGGCTCTGGGGCCCTAAATGTATGGAGAATCATGATATGCCCCAATATACACACAGTTATCATTACTGGCTTGGTAACACCTGACAAAGTCAGAGCAAGGAAATGCATCTTAGAAAATGTTGTTTATATAAAATATTGCACATAACTAGGAAAAGAATATTGCACATTATTAATTTATATATGGGTTGCCAGAAAGGTACACCAAGCCAAGATTTGTTTCTCAACAGTGTAATGTCCCATAATAGTGCACTATAGTGTCAGTACTGGGTAGTAACCAACGTTCCTGGTGTGGGACTAGAACTTATGACCTTCCTATCTTCAAGCCCTAGAGATAAGCATTCCAACAGAACCACTAACATGGTACTTTTATGTTGGATCAGGACTCAGTAGTGAATCATCTCTTTTTATGTTGGCTTGCGCGCATGCACAAGCAACATCTTGTGCTAGTAGCACATTTCAGAGATGTGTCAGTGTTGGCGAATGCAGGGCATGCTTTAGTAGGTGCATCCCTCATATCCCAATAAGCCAGCATGCTAGCGCTGACACAAGAATTATGTAAAGTGGATACAACTTGTAAGAAAAGTGCCACTGCAATCAGAGACAAGTTCGTCAAACAGCGGCACAGATGACACGCCTCCTGACGTACCTTTCCTGGTGAAACATTTCAATAAACATGACGGCAGAGCCACCGTCACACAATCCCCAAAGTATGCCGACATCAGGGGTGCAATTCCCGTGTCGGCATGTCCACCCCCACATTGTGTGGCACACTGGGAGCCCACCCCAGTGTGCTACCGCTCACAGTAAGCCGACTGCATCAGCATGTTCCTCCCCACACGCCCCACCCCACCCCCATTGTGTGGCACACTGGGAGCCCACCCCAGTGTTGCCAACATTTGCTTTCTTTCACCTGTAAAGAAAGAAAACTGTCCCACAGCTCAGTGTGCATTTTTGTTTTGTACCAGAAAAAGAGAAACCAGTCCGTTGTCCGTGGCACCCCTTCACCAACCTGTACCCACCCTCTGCGCACCCCACCTAATCACACCCCCCTCACCCCATACTTACCTCTGAAGGTCTGGTGCTGCAATCTTCGGTGGAGCAGGAACATGTCTGGACTCTTCAAAGCCAACCACAAATGGAAGAAATGCCGGTAAGCTGTATAGTGGCATAACTGGGGGGGGGTCAACTTAGGTGGATATCTTAGCCATTTTTTTGAATTTTGGCTCCAAATTTTCAAAATGAGGTTCTTGGGACCCCACCTCATGAACACATGCATTGTCATCTCATTATTCAGTCCCAAAAGGTAATTTTGTGGTTACTGTGCAGAATCACCTTTCGGGACCGATTAACAAAATGACAGTACCGCTGTTTATGAGGTAGGGTCTCAAAAGTCCTATCTTGCAAATTTGGTGAAAAAATTAAAAAAAATGGCTGTGTTACAAGCATGCGTTGTGCAGTTTCCATGCACGTTCGTAACTTCAACAATTTTTGATATTTTCACTCCAGATTTTCAAAATTGCCATTTTTTTCATACTTCCTTATGAACAGTACAGCTGTCATTTTTCACAGCTTGGCCAAAATGTGTTTTAGCGCATGTGGCACACAATGATGTGGTCTCTGTGGGAAATCCACGTTCAGAACAGATTGACAAAATCCCAGTGACACTGTTCATGAGCAGAGGACCCAAAATGCCTATGTTGAAAATCTGATTAAAAAAATCCCCAAAATAATTGCGTTATAGGCATGCATTGAGCAGTTTCTACACATGCACGTGACTTCACCAATTTTTTATATTTTCACTCCAGATTTTCAACATTGCCATTTTTTTACACCTCCTTATGAACAGTATAGCTGTCATTTTTCACATCCTGCCTTAAATGTGTTTTCACACATGTGGCACACAATGGCGCAGTCACTGTGGGAAATCAATGTTCGGGACAGATTACAAAATCACAGTGACACTGTTCATGAGCAGAGGTCCCAAAATGCCTATGTTGAAAATCTGGTTAAAAAAATTCCCCAAATGATTGCATTATGGGCGTGTGTTGTGCAGTTTCTACGCACACTTGTGACTTCACAAATTATTCATATTTTCAACATTGCCATTTTTTACACCTTCTCATGAACAGTACAGCTGTCACTTTTCACATCCTGCCCAAAATGTAGAAGACTTGGTTTGTTGGCCAAGGCACCTAGCTTTACCTGAGCTCTTTCCATCTAAGATTGCTTGAAAGGACAGTGCAAAGAACCTTACCAGAGCAAGGGAAATGGATTAAGACTTCTTTTGGCTAAGCAGATTTACTGTGTGTTGTTATTTTATTTTGTACTCACAGGGATTGCTACTGTTTGTTGCTAACATTTCATTGCTTTATTTTTCTCTGATTCAAATTGTTGTTGCTAGTATATCTTCTTCTGCATTATTACAAGGTGTGCCTACCAGTGTGTGCTAACAGATTACTGCTGTAATCTTCTGATTCAAATTGTCTTTTGCAAGGTATATCTTCTGTTACTGCTTTATTTTTCTCTGTAGCAAAGTGTTTCTTACAGGGTATATCTTCTCTGAAATTATTACAGGTGGTGCTTTACAGGTTTTACAGTTTTATCTAACATTAGGATAAGCTTTCAGGGTTACTGCATTTGTTGTTGACTGATTGGTTCTGCTCTTACCTCCTTGTTCTTCCATCCGTGGTTCTTCTTTTTCAGCAGGGGAAGGGCCCAGCCACCCACCCCCATCCCCAACCACCCCACACTACACTCCTTTTATAGGGTACCACAGTTGTGATATTTCCTGTGGCAAAGCAGGAAGGGGTGGATCAGTGGGACACCCACAAGGTGAGCTCATTTACAGGGGCACTAGTAATTTTACTTGTTATAGCAAGTTATACGAAAACAAAACACAAAATCAAACCATTACTTGCATTTTCTTCCTTCTAATTACTCTGACCAGGTTATAAACCCAGCAACTTACCAGGAATGGATATCATTAACTGCAGGAACTGCGGAACACTTTTCAGAAGGACAGTCTTACAGGATTTAGGACACTGTACTACATGCTGGGCCATTGGAGATCTTAGGGCTCAGCTCCGGGCAGCATGGGCAGAGATTGCGCACCTCAAATTTCATATTTAAGAGGAAATACATTATAAGAACCACCCGCCATTTCATTTCCCCAACATCCAACAGAAGAACCTCAATCGCAGAAGGTAGTTGGTCCAGGACGTTGGCAGGTGGTTAGGAGGGGCAAATCAGGTGCCCCATCACTCTGTGCTCTCCAGCATATTACCTCCAAAAACTATATAAACACTACAAATAGGTATCTGCCTCTACCTCCAAAATCAAACAAAGGGGCAGAGGACACTGCAGAGCAGGACACTGCAGCACAGGAGCTAGTACAACAAAACTCACCCAAATCAGGAACCAAAACAAAAAAAGCAAAAAGGAAATCCAAAAAACTTCTGATCATAGAAGACTCCATGATTTGGGGAGTTGATACCCATCTCCAATTGGGGTAATGGTCAGATGTTTCCCAGGTACATCAGCATGGAGAGACACTGACCGCATTGCTAAAACTGTTCACAAAGCAGGAGAAAACACTGACGTCCTGGTACACATAGGGACTAATGATCTCGCCAGCCGGTCAGTTGTGGAGACCAAGGAACACCTGACCAGGCTGGGTGACAAACTATCATCCATTTCGTCTGACATCTCCTTCTCTGAGATCCTTCCAGTCTGGGAGAGGGGGGCAGATGGACGGAAGGTCAGAGAAGGGGAGATAGGGGAGCTAAACACGTGGCTCAAGGACTGGTGCCAGGAAAAAGGACACAGATTTGTAGGGAACAGGCAACAGTTCTGGGAGTGAAAGTTCTTTAAATTTGATGGACTGCATCTGACTAAGGAGGGAGTCAGTGCATTGGGGCAGAAGTTTGACGTCTTTGCAGAATATTTAAACTAGCAAATGGGGAGAGGGGTGCAGCACCCCATACGTCGAATGGGAAGAACATCGCTCCCCCCTCAACTAGTGGTCAAACAGGGATTCAGCATGTTTGCACTTCATTTGCATCACCAGGTAAGAAAAAAGGTCCGTCTCCCCATACAAGGCACAGGGGAAATGCCAAACCTCACCCAACAACTAACACATCAAAATCTGGCCAATGGAAAATCATGTACACAAATGCTCACATCCTGGGAAATAAGATCCCAGACCTGCAGGCAATAATGTCAGAGGCTAAACTGGACATAGTAGCAATTAGTGAGACGTGGTTCACCAGTAACCACACTTGGGAGACTTCAGTACCTGGCTATGTACTGTTCAGAAGAGACCGAGGTGCAAAAAGGGGGGTAGAGTGGCCCTGTATGTCAATGAAAATATCAAAGCTACAGAAATTCAGAATACACATAAGGAGCCAGAAGAACGGTGGGTCACCCTGGAAACAGGAAATGGGACAGCCATAAGAACTGGGGTTGTCTACAGGCCCCCAGACCAGGGGGAGGATATAGACACATGACTGTTAGAAGATATACAAAACATGACAGCTAAAAGGGAGGTTCTGATAATGGGAGACTTCAACATGCCAGATACAGATTGGTCAATACCAGCAGGAACATCTGCCAGAACAAGACACATAGTAGATTCCCTGCATGGGGAGGGCCTCAAACAACTGGTACAATAACCCAAAAGAGACAGGGCTATCCTAGATCTAGTACTGACTAACAGGGAAGGGATCACAGATCTCCAGGTAGAAGGTCACCCGGGAGCCAGTAACCATCACATGGTATGGTTCAATTTGGCCACTACATCCAAATCATCCCATTCCAAGGCA
Source organism: Neoceratodus forsteri (assembly GCA_016271365.2). Taxonomy (NCBI): domain Eukaryota; kingdom Metazoa; phylum Chordata; order Ceratodontiformes; family Ceratodontidae; genus Neoceratodus; species Neoceratodus forsteri. Next base: position 1,413,913,127 of record CM057456.1, on the reverse strand, counting down.
AAAATATGTGACTTCAGAGGAGCTGACTTTGATAAGATGGCCAACAGAGTTAAGCTAGCCCTGGCAAAAAGAAACACAGGTGAGGGGGTACAGGCAAAGTGGACAAGCATTAAGGATGCAATACTTGAAGCAACATCCCATTGTGTTAGACAGAAAAGAAAGTACAAAAGAAGAAGGAAACCACTTTGGTTCTCAAATACAGTAGCAGAAAAGGTCAGAGTCAAAAGGCTGGCCTTCAGGAAATATAAGGGAACACAGCAGGATGAAGATAGCGAGGCATACCAAACTGCCCTAAGAGAAGCAGGGAAGGCAGTAAGGCAGGCAAAGTCCCACACTGAGGAAACACTAGCACGAACAGAAAAGAAGGTGACAAGACTTTCTGCAGATACATTAGTGAAAGGAGAAAGTCCAGAGGGGGTATTGCTAAGCTCAAAGGAGAAAAGGGGGCATGTGAGGAGGACCCTGTAAAAGCATCTATCCTAAATAGATACTTTTGCTCAGTATTTACTGAAGAGAAGGTAGGTCAGGGCCCACAGCTCAGCACCATGGACACAGAGGGGAGGGAGGTGAGCACTATTCCCTACACAAAAGAAAGGGTCCTACAAGAGCTCGCTAAGCTCAGGGTGGACAAGGCAATGGGACCTGATGGCATACATCCCAGGGTACTTAAGGAGCTAAGGGTGGAACTAGCAGAGCCATTAGCAGAACTGTTTTAGTGAGTCTCTGAGCACAGAAAAGGTCCCAGAAGACTGAAGAAGGGCTTATGTGATCCTGCTCCACAAGAGTGGTAGCAGGGAAGAGGCAGAGAACTACAGACCAGTCAGTCTTACCTCAGTAGTGGGCAAGATTATGGAGGCATTCCTTAAGGAAAGGATAGTGCAACACCTGGAATTCATAGGGGCACAGGATCCAAGACAGCATGGGTTTACAAAAGGAAAGTCCTGTCAAAATAATCTCATAGATTTCTTTGACTGGGTAACCAGAGTGGTGGACCAAGGGGGAGCAGTTGATGTCACCTACCTTGACTTCAGCAAAGCTTTCAACACTGTTCCACATAGAAGATTGATAAATAAGCTGGGTAGGCTCGGGGTGGGTCAGAAGTTGGTCAACTGGGTGGCAAACTGGTTGATGGGCAGAAAACAGAGAACGGTGGTAAATGGTATACGGTCAGAAGAGATGCAAGTCAGAAGTAGGATACCTCAGGGATCAGTCCTGGGGCCAGTCCTCTTCAGTATCTTCATTAGTGACATTGCAGATGGACTAGAGGGTAAGGCTTGTCTGTTTGCAGATGACACCAAGATCTGCAACAGAGTAGATGATCCAGATGGGGTGGGCAGAATGAGAAGAGATCTGGATAAACTAGCAAAATGGTCAGAAGAGTGGCAACTGGGATTTAATGCAAAGAAGTGCAAGATCATGCACATAGGGATGAGAGAAACCCTGAAGCCACCTATAGGCTGGGAGGGGAGTTGCTGGCAGTCACAAAGGAAGAAAGAGACTTGGGCATCATCATCACCGATGACCTGAAATCATCCAAGCAGACCTCTAAAGCAGTAGGTAAGGCTACGGGGATGTTAGCGTGTATTAGTAGGGGTATCACAAGTCGTAAGAGGGAGGTAATAATCCCTCTTTACAAGACACTGATTAGGCCCCATCTGGAGTACTGCGTACAGTACTGAAGGCCACACCTTTACAAGGACATTAACCAAATTGAGGCAGTCCAGAGAAGGGCAACCAAAATGGTGCAGGGACTGCATCAGAAGACATATGAGGACAGCTTAACGGAGCTCAACATGTATACCTTTGAGCAAAGGAGGGAGAGTGGTGATATGATCGAAACATTCAAACACCTTAAGGGCATTAACAATGTGAAAGAGTCTAACATGTTTAAATATAAGAAAAATAGCAGGACAAGAGGACACAGCATGATAATAGAGGGAGGCCGATTAAGGGGGAATGTGAGGAAATTCTTTTTCACAGAAAGAGTGGTGGATGCATGGAACAGCCTACCTCAGGAAGTGGTGGCTATGAATACAGTGCAGGGCTTCAAACAGGCATAGGATAGGCATAAGGGAGCAATACAGATGAATATGGATAGATAGATCATTGACAGTGTAAAGGTGTGTGGCACATTCATAAGGTAGAAAAAATGGGCAGACTGGATGGGTCTTGCGGTCCTTATCTGCTGTCAACCTCTATGTTTCTATGTTTCTAAATGTGCTTTTGCACCTGTGGTGCCAAATAGCACAGTCGCTATGCAAAATCACCTTTCGGTTAACAAACTGATAGTGCCACTGTTCATTAGTTGGGGTCACAAAAAGCCCATGTTGAAAATTTGGAGTGAAAATACTAACAGATGCCCAGGGCATTAGGGCCTCCAACCATAACGCCCCACCCTGTAGAGACTGACAGGCATCAGGGGTGTGACTTGGGATTGTTGGATGTAATGCTCACGCCATTCCACCCCCACACTGCAGCCAGTGACAGGCATTAAGGTGTGCCTTGGATTCTTCAGCCCCAAAGTTCACCCCATTCTCCTATACTGCACTCATCTCATCGTATTTCCTTTTGGAATGGGGTGAGCATAAGGCCTGAAGACCCCAAGGCACACCGCAAAATTTCTCGTGTCTGCAGGGTAGGGTGAGGTGAAATGGCATGAGTGTTATGGCCAACGACCCAAAGGCACACCCCATTGCCTGTCAGTCTATGCAGGGTGGAGGTGGGGTTGGCGTCAGCTCACTACTTCACTGCCATTCCTATTATGCATCTCTCTAACTACTGCACTACCAATGCCAATGCCAGCAAGACAACATTCGGCATTGACAAATGCTTGTTTTTTCTGGATCAGTAGTGAAGTAAGGCTTTAATATGTTGCCCTTTTCAAACTAAGAGAGTTATTCAAAACTACAGACATGTCAGGTAGTTTAGGGCTTATATTTTTCAATCCCATGTTACTGCACATTATCATATTCCAAAATACAGTTTCTGTAGTAACAGTGCTCAGTGGTTTTAAGGTATATAACACAACAACAAATTCCGCATGACACAAACAACTAAGCATACCAGTTTTCTCATGAATCCAAGCACTACACCATGTGTGCTGTAACTCTCTCTAGTCCTGATAAGGATGTGACAGCTCAGGAGCAGACTGGGTGTGGGTGGGGGGCAACCATGCCTGAATGTCAGACAGCAAAGGTAGGGTGAGGGCAAGGGATACAGTTAATTAGGACATGCCAGTTAACTAATTGCATGCTGTAGCCCTTTTATATCAGGTTAAGCAATGGATGGTCCTGACTTCAAAGGGATCTATTAAGTGTTTTGGGGTTAACTGTCAAAAAATAGTCAGGGAGGTGATAAGCTGCAGGCTTTTTTTTTTTTCCTGATCAGTTGTGGCTGGTACAAACGGCAGTTAACTAAGTGTATATGGTTCTGAGTAGTACGAGGTCGACGCTTCCTCTCAAAGCAAGGGAATGGCACTCCCTTGAGTCCCCCCCAGGACTACACCTCTGGTCCCGGGTACAAAGGCACCTTAGGGAAGAAAGCCAGACCCCAAGGAGAGAGAGATATCACAAAAGGAGGAGAGGATGAAGGTGGCAACCAAAAATTCTGAGCATCCAAGGGATACTTGGACATGCATGGTTTTGTACAGCATGGAAGGGGGGGGCATGGCGTGTGTCACCCACTGCCCCTCCAAACCGCTGGTTCAGCCTTTTCATAGGGTCATCAGTCTCTTATGAGCAGGTTTACGATTGATTGAAGATGGAGTATGTGCCGTTTCTGCAACTGTGCACATCAGGTTATACTCTCTCTATCCCTGCTATGGGGACTTCCACCCAGTTGGGGTGTCATAAGGACACTGGAACCTGATAAAAGGGTTCAAGCCCCTTGAGGTGTTGCAGGGATGAGGTCTCAGAACCAAAGGCACCTTAGGGAAGAATGTCTAAAACCATAACGGAAGACAGATAAGTATATTCTTCTCAAGGAGAGGAGAGACGTAGCCGGACAGACCCAGACCTGAGAACCACAAAACAGCTCCAACTTCTGTGGAACTATCTACATTTATATGACCTTCATTGCAGAGGAGAGGGAAAAAACTTATTAAAGAAGGAAACATCTGAGGATCCAAGGCCTAAGTTGCCTTCTCTTCAGGCCAGGGTTAGAATAAGTGATGGCTCAGCTACTTCAGTTTAGAGAATCAATTCCGGGTGAGTATTCTGAAGGAAGAGATCACACTCTATCCCTCTAATGGCAATACTATGAGGGTGTCATGAGCAGATTCCTGCACCTCAAAGAAGTTCCCCACAAAGGAGGCCCACCCCACGTGGTGGGAAGGAGGAGAGCAACGATCACTGAAAGGCAGTCACCTAGCCTGCAAACCAAATGAGTCCTATAGAGGAAGCCAGGTACATGACAACTAGCTCCCGTCAATTCGCTCCCTCCAGATTTGCACCCGACTACTCGCTCTCATTAAACTCGCACCCATTCAGACTCACTCCTTCACAAATTTACTCCCGCTCCTGCTGTGAAAGTCCCCTTACCATGCATTACATGCAGCCGAAGCTTACAGAATGTAACAGCTACAGCAGCACTGTAATTACTTAATTGCAATGTTCCCAATCAACTGTAATGCGACAGCTATCAGCATTTAGTTTCTGCTTTTAATCCTCCTCCCTGCTACCTTCAGGTTTGCTTAGTTGTTATCTACTGCTAGTATGGCTTGCCATTTTCTTACCTCAGAGAGACAAGAAGAAGCTGGTAGATGAGTGTAATTTTATTTACACTCATCACAAATGCAGCTTCCAAGGGAAAGCAATCTGGCAGTGTGAAAAAGCAGTTCAGAAACCCAAAGGTTGTAACGCCAGAGTGCACACCACCAGTTATGATGACCCGACAATAATTTATAGATTCAGCGCACACACTTATGCCCCCGACCCTGCAACAATTGAAGAGGGAGAGGCAATAAATTTGGCAGAGCAGCGTGCTGCAGAAACACAGGACAGTACTGCATAAGTACTAATTCTTTCCAAACAAAATATGTCCTTGGCTGCTCAAGGCAAATTAATTGACAGGAATCTAAAACGCACAATTCAGAGGGTCTGTGTGCATGATGCCCTGCCAAACCCTAAAGACCTTGTGGAGCTTGTAATACCAGACAACTGTAAAACTTACAAGCAGGACTCTGGTGATGCACCCATCAATTTCCTGCTCTACAACAGTGGCCCTTCTCCAGACCGCATATTGATACTTGGCACTCACAATAACTTGCGATTCCTAGAGAGAGCAAGAAACTGGTATGCAGATGGAACCTTTAGTATTGCCCCACCACTGTTCCATCAAATGTACATTATCCTGGGAGAAAGGTTCGATAATATGCAGTCAGCAATCTATGCTCTGCTGCCTGGCAAGAGAAGGGAGACATATGAGCGTATGCTGCGGGTATTAAAAGACCTTAATCATAACTTGAATCCAGAGTTCATTATGACTGACTTTGAGAGAGCATCAATCACAGCTTTTCAAAATGTGTTCCCAATGCCAAACAAATATGCTGTTTTTTCCATTTTACACAATGTATCTACAAGAAAATTAAGTTTGATGGATTGGCTAACAAGTATTCCCAAGATGCAGATTTTGCTCTCAAATGTAAATACTTGCCGGCTTTGTCGTTTTACCCCCCGGACCAAGTGATACCAAGATTTGAAGAAATCACAGATGAAGCCCTAAATATTTTTCCCCCAGAGCTTGAGTCTTTAATAGACTACTTTGAAGACATTTGGGTGGGAAGAAGAAATAGAAGGAGCACTGGTCGTAGGCAACCTCTGTACAGCATAGATCTGTGGAACCACTCTGCTGGTGTCAGAGACAGATGTACCAAAACTAATAATGTTGTGGAAGCCTTTCATAGAGGTATGCAAACCATACTCTCAATGGCACACCCAACGTTGTGGAAGTTCATCAGCGGTATCCGTGGAATACAAAATAAACAGGACTCCGAGATTGAGCTGTTACTAGCTGGTAACCTTCAGTCGGCTCCCACAGAATGTACAAGGACAGCATAGATCAGTTGGCTTACATTCTACAAAAATGCGAGGAGCGCACAACAGAGGAGTTTTTCCGTGGTGTCACACACTGTTCCAACTACTAGCTACTTGAATTACTTTTAACTGTGTTTTTAAAATTGATTAAATCAAGATTATGAATTTTAATGCAACATGGAATACTCAGCTGGTGGCAGGGGCAAGGTAAGGCAAGCTGCGATTTTCATATTGCTGTCATTTGTTATTTCTTACTACGTACTGCTAACTGGTGTTGCTACTGATTATTTTCCTGCTACTGCTATTATTTCATTTCGCTCAGTGCTGCTAATACAGTTCATTTGTTTTGTTTACTGATGCTACTTGCTGCTTAAATCCTGCGGCTAATTATTCATTTTACTGCTGGTGCTACTGTTTCGTTTACTTTACTGCTGTGGTCAGTCAGGTAGCGTATTTATACATTATTTTGTTTCGCTCAGTTACTACCTTGTTACTGCTGGTGCTGCTAATACATTTCATTTGTTTTGTTTACTGATGCTACATGCTGCTAAAATCCTGCTGCTAATTATTTATTTTACAGCAGGTGCTACTAGTTCATTTACTTTACTGCTGCTGGTCAGTCAGGGAGCGTATTTATACATTCATACTTTTATTTTAATGGTAGTGCTATTATTTTGTTTAGTTTACTGCTGCTGGTTAGCCAGGGAGAGTATTTATACATTCATACTTTTATTTTAATGGTAATGCTATTATTTTGTTTAGTTTACTGCTGCTGGTTAGTCAGGGAGAGTATTTACACATTCATACTTTTATTTTAATGGTAATGCTATTATTTTGTTTAGTTTTATGCTGCTGGTTAGTCAGGGAGTGTATTTGTCTGGAGTGAATTGCAAAAGGAGTGAACTGACGGGGGGATGTACTGTCGGGAGCGAAATGTCATGGAGTGAATTGTCAGGAGCGTATTGTCGTGCTCCCAAGGAAGCCAAACTCTTGAGGGGCAAGGAATAGGAGTTGAGCCTTGAGGGCCAGCACATGTATAATCTTCACTCCTGAGGGGCAGAGGAAAGAAAGCCAGAGGAGACCAGGTGAACCTTGAATGGTTGCAGGGAAAATATATTTTGAAGGTGCTGCCAATGTAGTATGCACATCCCCCAGAGTACATAGATGCCACACTCTCCAATGGCTGCAGTCTTAAATGCTACATTATGAGGTGCCACTTGTCACAAATGCATTCCACAGGTCAGGCCCTCTGCTCCCACAGTGCCAACCTCAGAGTGCAAGAGTGTGAACAGGTAACAGCCAGGGTAACCCTCCTGTCTGCTTTGGGTCCGAATCACCTTTAGCCTTGAGTTCTGGAGGGATTCAAACTGTGAACCTTATGCTAGCATACCCAAATGTACAGGCTCAAATAATATTCTCTTCGGGGGGATGCAATATATCTTTTGCCTAAGGGCACCTAACCAGGTATCCAAAATGAACCCTTTTTAACTCTATAAGATACTTAGGTATTTCTTACTGTATTATACAAGCTCAGTAACACAATCAAGTTTTTCAACAGCTGTCAGAATTAAATACAGGCACTTCAAATGCAAAAAGAAACTGAGAAAACACCCAGGCAGTATTTCAAAGAAAGGGTTTACTAAAATATGATAAAAACAGGTAAAATTAAATACAGAACAATATATCATACATCTTACAATCATGTAAAGCAAAAAGGAAGTTACAGAACAAACACTCCTACCACAAATACTTAATTCTTTTCTATGTAAGTATTACCTTTTAACTGTTGTTAAAGTTAGAGATCTTTTCTGTCTCCGAGCCCAAGATTCATATGTCACATTTCCCAGATACAGTGTTTCATTTTTAACTCTATCTGCCCCCACCCCTGTTTGATGAGGTCAGCTAGATCCTCCCTTAGATTTTAATTTCTAACATAGTTATCTCTGAGGATGTGTCATTACTTTGAGAAATCTGTCTAGCCATTTCCCAAATATGACAGTCTTTAATCAAACATTTCTCTTTGATGTCCCTTCTCCTTATTTCCTGCTGCTAGTGTGATCTAAGGGTTTTATGACTCTTCACACACTTCTGGCTATGTGCTAAAATGAGAGGAACCAGCCCAAATACTTTTCTTCCTGTAACGTCATAAAACTCACATTTAGTTTCAACTTCAAAAGCCTGGGCAGGTCATAAAAGGTAATAAAATGCCCTTCTGTAAGGAAGTCTTAATTAAATGGTTCCCCTGGTCAATTTAATGACATTCTGTGGTTTCAGCTACTGACCTTTAAAGTTAAAGAACAAATTTCTGACATACTGACATTTCATACACAGATTATGTATTTATAATATAACTATCATACAATAACCATAAGCAGAGGGCAGAGCATCACAATCCTCCCCACCTAGACTGAATTTGGGGGCTCTATCTCCTGCATGGGATGAGCTCCCTAAGTCAGTTCATTCCTCATATAGATGCGACAAGCCATCTGCGTTTTCATTGGTTGCTCCAGCCCTATGTGAGATCATCATGTCATACCCTTGCAAGGCAAGACTCCATCTCAATAGTTGACCATTCGTTTTCCCATTTGTGTCAGCCAAACCAGGGGGTTGTGGTCAGTTTGTACCTCAAAATGCTGCCCATCTAAGTATGGCTCTAATTTCTTTAGGGACCACACTATGGCAAGATGCTCTTTTTCCACAGTAGATTATGCCTGCTCCCTGGGAAGTAACTTTTTACTCAGGTACACTATGGGGTGATCTTTCCCTTGGTTGGTTGTCTAACTCAGCACTGCCCCAATACCCACATCTGAGGCATCAATCTGGACTATAAAGGGTCTGCTATAGTCTGGACTTGCCAATACAGGAGCACTGCACAGTGCCTCCTTCAGTCTAGTAAGACTTTTTCACAGGCTGGTTCGCAGGTAACTTTCTTAGGCATCCTTTTCTTTACCAGGTCAGATATGGGAGTGGCCAGGGCACTGGAATTGGGTACAAATGTCCTATAGTACCCTGCTGTCCCCAGAAAACACCTGACCTGCTTCTGTATTTCTGGTCTGGGCCATACCTTGATCGCCTCTATTTTTACTTGGTTAGGACAGAGCTGTCCCCGGCCTACAACATACCCGAGATATGCCACTTCAGCCATGGCCACATGGCACTTCTCAGCTTTGACAGTGAGCCAGGCCCTCTGTATTCTGCCCAGCACTTCCCTAAGGTGGGACAGGTGTTCCTCCCAGCTGGCACTCAAGATGGCAGTGTCATCCAGGTACGCCACAGCATACTCTTCAGCACCATTTAACACCTGGTTCACCAACCTTTGGAAAGTGGCCGGGGCATTCTTCATTCCAAAAGGCATTACTTTAAATTCAAATAACCCTATCGGAGTGATGAAGGCCGACCTCTCCCTAGTTCTGTCAGTTAACTCTACCTGCCAATACCCCTTTGTCAGGTCAATAGTTGTAAGGTATGTCGCTCCTCCCAACTTGTTCAGGAGTTTGTCCGTCCATGGCATCTGATGTCATGACTGCATTCAGTCCATGATAGTCCACACAAAAATGAGTAGAGCCATCTGGCTTGGGCATAAGGACTATGGGTGAGGCCCAGGGGCTGTGGGATTTCTGGATTACCCCTAAATCCAGCATTTCCTCCACCTCCCTCCTAATGTCCTTTTGGACAGCCTCTGACACCCAATATGCTGTCCGCCATATGGGCGTCTGTGTCCCTGTCTCTACATCGTGCGTCGCTACAGGGGTTAGTCCAGGCTTGGTGCTAAACAATGGGGCAAAGTCTGCTAAAACCTCCCTTACTTCCTGGATCTGGTCCAGAGACAGCTGGGGTGACAATTTAACTGTCTCCATAGAGGACTCCCACTTGCTTTCTTCCAGCAAGTCCAGAAGGGGGTCTCCTTCGTTCATCCCCTCCCCAGGACTACATACTGCAAATACCATGTCAGCCCTATTAGCATATGGCTTCATCATGTTGACATGGTACATTCTTTGTGTAAGTCTCCTGTCAGGTAACTCTATTATATAGTTTACATCATTTACCTTTCTGACTACTTTGTACGGTCCTGCCCACTCAGCCTGACTCCTGTCTTTCCGGACCGGGACTAGGAGCATGACTTCCTGACTCACCGTGTACAGGTGAGCTCTGGCTCTGTGGTCGTACCACACTTTTTGTTTCTGTTGGGTAGCTGCCAGGTTGCTCTGGGCTGTCCCCATAAGCTGCTTCAGCCTTTCCCTAAACCTAAGGACATAATTCACTATGGGAGTTCCTTGGGTGGTGTGCTTGCCTTCCCAGTCCTCCCAGATCCAGTCTAGGGGCCCATGTACCCGGCGTCCATATAAGAGCTTGAAAGGGGAAAACCCTGTCAACTCTTGGTGCACCTCCCTGTATGCAAACAACAGGTGGGGGAGGAATTTCTCCCAGTCCCTCCCATGCTGTTCAGCAAATGCTTGGAGCATTCACTTAAGGGTACTATTAAATCTTTCCACAAGCACATTGGCTTGTGTGTGATAAGATGTCATGCATCTCTGCACCACCCCACACTTCTCCCACAAACATTTCATCAGGTCCGACATGAAGGAACCCCCTCGATCGATGATAACCTCCTGTGGAAACCCAACATGGAAGAAAATCCCAAGTAAGGCATCTGCCACTCTGTCTGTCCTCAGTGAGGATAGGGTAATGGCCTCTGGATACCCGGTGGCATAATCCACCACAGTCAGGATGAACCTCTTCCCGGAGGAGCTGGGGGTATTTAAAGGCCCCACAATATCCATTCCCACCCTCTGGAATGGCTCCTCCACTATGGACAATGGAATTAGGGTGGCTTGGGTTTTCTTACCTGCTTTCCCTATTTCTTGGCACCGGTGACAAGACCTGCAATACTCCTTCACCTGCTGGGTGAGGCTGGGCCAATAGAAATTCTGAGCCAACCACTGCATAGTGCGTGCAATTCCCAGATGACCAGACATGAGAATATTGTGTGCAATCTTGAGCAACTGCTCATGGTACCCCTGAGGAATGACAAGCTGCCTGTCCATCACCCCTCCCTCTGTCTTAGCATCCTGCGTATACATCAGTCCATTGTCCCAAAAAACTTTGTGTTTCCCATCATCTCCCTGTGCTCCATCAGAGTCTGCCCAAGCCCTCAGTTTCTCTACACCAGGGTCACTTTTCTGAGCAGCTGCAAACTCCTTACACATTCCCAAGGCATGGGACAGGTCCCCATCAGTGTCTAAACTAGGGTCTCTAGCTCTAGCATCAGGGCACTCAGGATCACTGTCATCCCTAACCCTCTGACAATGGGTCACCCCTGCTTTCTCTGAGTAACCCTCCATAGCCATGTGGTTAACTGCTACCTGGGGAATTTCTACCCCCTTTTCATTATTCTCTGTATCAGGAGACACAAGCTGGGGAACCAGCCTCTCAGTGGTTTTCACAGGGGCTCCAATGGGGTCCAGGGAACTACAATTTCCCCTTGCTGCTTGGCTATGGGTAACTGCACACACCATCCCCTGTTTGAGATTGTTGCCAAGAATTCTATCAACTGTTAAAGTTTCAGCTACAGCAACCTGTTGCACAGTTCCCCCTGTCTCACCCCAGTCTAGGAGAACACTAGCAAGTGCCAATTGTGTTTCTCCTCCCAAGTGAATCCCTGTACAGTTACAAATTGATTGGGTATAAGCTGACCAGGATCTACCAGATCCCCTTTTACCAAAGTCAGGGATGCCCCCATGTCTCTTAACCCTTGTGTCTGTACACCATTCACAGTGACTGGGTTCATGTGTTCCCTCTTGTTGACTGGTATGCTTTCAGGGACACACAAACAACTGCTTTTTGAGCACCACTTTGTGTACTGCTTGTCCTTTTGGGACACTGTCTGGCAGTATGACCAGTTTCTTTGCAAACCCAACATTCATGTCTTTTCCCAGTTAAATCTTTCCTTTGAAACCTGGGGCTACCTAGTTTCAGTGGAGGCAGTGAGGGTTTTAGCTGCCCTGAAGGTGTGCTTTCCCTTTCTGCACTGCCACGCCAGCCCCATTCACTCTCAGAGCAGGTCTGCTCCTGGCATAGTGATCCGAGAGTTCAGCAGCCTCTTGCACTCTTTTGGGATCTCGGTCCTCCAGCCAGGTTTTCAGCTCTGCTGGGCATGCCCAAAAAAACTGCTCTAACAATACAGCATTTTCAATTTTATCTAGAGAGTTTGCTTCAATTCCTTCCCACCAATGTTTTAAAAACTGATGTTGTTTCATGGCTAGCTCCTCATAGTGCATGTCAGGGCTTCTCCTGAGCTTACAGAATTTAGCTCTGTATGCTTCTGCAGTTAAATCATACTTTTTTAAAAGTGCAGTTTTCAGTTTACTGTAATCATTACTGTCTTCATTGTCCATTTGACCCAATGCATCCTGAGCTTTCCGGTAAGAAGCGGATAGCTGGAAGCTCCAGGACCTCTAGGAATATTTGCCAGAATACAAACTTTTTCAAAGGACTTTAAAAAGGCATCCATATCCTCCCCCACTTTAAATTCAGCTATCAATTTGGAATTTAATTTGTAACCCAGTCCTGCAGTTCCAGTTAAACCCAGGCCACTTACCTGCTCTGGTGCTGGTGGTTGGAGTCACAGCTTCTCCAGTTCATGTTGCCTCTGGTGCTCACGCTCTTCACGGTCAGCTTCTTGCTGTTCTTGTGCCCTCTTCTCCATTGTGGCTCATTGCTCTCACTCCCTTTTCTCCTCTGCGGCTCACTGCTCTTGCCTCTCTTCTCTCTGGAACTCCAGCTCCATTCTCCGCAACTCCATCTGCAACCAGATCGCTTCTGGCTCCAGAATGCTGGTGACCTTCCCCTGCTGCTATGGCACTTGGCTTGCACTGGCCCTGCTGTCCTCCTCACTGGATCCAGACACTGCAATGGACCCTGGCCCCTCCACACCCAAAGTTCGGTCCTTTTCAGTCACAGACTATGACTTGAGGCTCTGGGCATCAGCAGCCATCAGAGCATCCATGACATTCTGCTTGTTGGCTCTCCTCTCGTGCAGGACTCCTCTCTCCTTGCACAACGACTTCAGGTAGTATACAGTGTGCTTGCTGTAGTTGGAAGCCATCTACTTCCCTAACTATGGCTACTCTAACTTGCACTTTAATAAAAAATAAAATAAAACAGGTAGGAACTTTGACTGTGAGCAAAATTATATAGTTCTGTTTACCTTTTTAAAATAAATCACTGCCTCCTTTTGCAAGTGAGCTGTACAGTATTAAGCTGACACACTGAACTGTTAAAGCTTGTGTTACCAAATACTTAAATCATGCTGCTGCCAACCAAATCTGTCACAAACACACTCTGCAGGTCAGGCCCTCTGCTCCCACAGTGCCAACTTCAGAGTGTAATAGTGTGAACAGGTAACTGACAGGGTAACTCTCCTGTCTACTTTGGGTCCGAACCACCTTTAGCCTCAAGTTCTGGAGGTATTCAAACTGTGAACTTTATGCTAGCGTGGCCAAATGAACAGGCTCAGAAAATATTCTCTTTGGTGGGTGCAATATATATTTTGCCTAAGGGCACCTAACCAGAAATCCAAAATGAACCCTTTTTAACTTTATAGGAGACCTAGGGATTTCTTACTGTATTATACAAGCTCAGTAATACAATCAAGCTTTTAAACAGCTGTCAGACTTAAATACAGGTACTTCACATGCAAAAAGAAACTGAGAAGACACCCAGGCAGTATTTCAAACAAAAGGTTGTTTACTAAAATATGATAAAAACAGGTACAATTAAATACAGAACAATATATCATAAATCTTAAATCATGTAAAGCAAAAAGGAAGTTACAGAACAAACACTCCTACCACAGATACTTAATTCTTTTCCATCTAAGTATTACCTTTTAATTTCTGTTTATGTTAGAGATCTTTCTGTCTCAGAGCCCAAGATTCATATGTCACATTTCCCAGAAACAATGTTTCATTTTTAACCCTATCTGCCCCATCCCCATTTGATGAGGTCAGCTAGATCCTCCCTTATATTTTAATTTCTAACATAGTTATCCCTGAGGATGTGAGTCATTACTTTGAGAAATCTGTAACTAGCCATTTCCCAAATATGACAGTCTTTAATCAAATAAAGGGCAGAGCGTCACACCGCTGATTCAATCTGTATGGCTGAAGTTTCCCCCAGAGCATAGGACATTCTCATGTGAAGGGCAGAAAGAGAAGGACCCTGTCTGAGTGGAAGGACCCACCACCGAGATGCAGACTTCAAGAGGGCAGAACAAGAGTGTTGGCTTACAGGGCCTGGATCCCGTAAGCCAAAGACATGATCATGGCTGGCATGCATCCACAGCAGAAGTGTAAAGGAAGGCTGATGGTGAAGTTGGACAGCCATTGGAGTGGATTACAAGTACAGGGGTGTGGTAGGAGGCTGGTGGTGAAGCTTGATGGTGTTAGCATACAAAATGGTGAAATGAATGAAAGTAAACTGCACAACTGACTGAGGCATGGTCTGGCAGAAGGCATGGTGAGCTGAGTAAGGTACAAAACTGAGAGGTACAGAGCAAAAATAATGGATGCATAACAACCGATCCCATAGAAGAAGGAGCTGACAAAGCACTTAACTGTATGAAACATGGAAGAATGGTGATTTGTAAACAGTAGCAGGAAACATTTTAATTTTTTTTGTTTGTCTTTGGTAACTGGGTAAGGCCCACTAGACACAAGTGCCTGTTTTCAGAGGTGACCTGGGAGCACTGGGGAGGTTAAGTGACTTGCTTAGAGTCACACAGTATGCAAGTGGAGGTTGTGGGAATCAAACCCAGGTCTGCTGGATGTACCAAGCTCATTCACAGCTCGTTACTTTAACCTCTAGGCTATACTGCCAGCCCCAAAGTGATGGCTCAGCTACTTCAGTTTAGAGAACCAATTTAGGGTGAGTATTTTGAAGGAAGGACTCACACTCTATCTCTCTAATGGGAATGCTATGAGGGTGTCATGAGCCGATTCCTGCACCTCAAAGAAGTTCCTCACAAAGGAGGCCCACCTCAAGGCTATACTGCTGCCTTTTTAAGCTACAACATCCTGTAGTAGCTTAAAAAGGAGATGAGCAGTTGAAGAAAAAAACAAATATGGCATGCTGGCATTGACATTTTACTTTTGGATGCCACAGGTTGCAGGGAAAGGAAGGTGTCTGATTTGAGTAGCTGCGACGATGTCAGGCACTAGGACACAGCAGCAGGATTGAGACAGGTGAGGAGCCACTTGAAACAGAGACACTAAGAGACCCTGGGGCAGCAACTGGGAGGAGGAGCTGCTGAAGAAAAACACTGGTCTGTAACATGTCCCCCTGGAAAACACTGTACTGGTTAAATAAGAAAGTCAGAGAAACCAGCTGTCAGAATGGAGCACCAGAAAGCTGCAAAGAGACTGTCAGAAGGCCCACAGGGAGGAGAGGATCTGGGTGTTGCATGTATACCTCTGTATACTATTGAATGTACATAGGCAAGGTAATGAAGGCACAAAGGGAATCATAGATCAGTCTGATTAAAGGTCTGATAGGTCTTTCAGAGCGGTGCTGTGGGATGGATTCTTCTCCTTTGGAATCTGGGATCATGACTACTATCACCTCAACCAGGGTAGGAGTATTTTTGGTCAAAGTAGGCTTCAATGTGCCTTCTGGTTCTGAGTGCTCTCAAACCTCTTTCAAGAGGTTCTTCTCCTCTGCCGGCCTGGTGGTGCTGAGGGTTGAGGCACTAGATGCCACACCTAGTGCCACACCTGTGACCCGGGTTCAAGAATGGACTCGGGCTGTTGGGGGTCGGCGGGGGCAGGAAAGGACTGAGCATCTGGAGGACTGTCTCCTTTCCTGGGGGAGGGTTGGAATGCTTGCCACTGTTTGAGCGGCTCCTAGTGGTGGCTGGGAGTTGCCACAACATGTGGCATGCATACATGGGGTGGAGCAGTGACGGACACCTTACCATCACGTGCAGGGCATGATTGTATGTCTGTGCTCAGGGAAACATCGAAACAAGTAAAAATCCCTGGAGCCCCAGTAGGTGAAGGTGGGATGGGGGACCAACTACCACACCCAGCACTGGATACTCCAGCCTGCCCCGGATGCTCTTTCCACAGAGTCCTGGCTGCCCACTAGATTTCAGAAAGGTTGCCGGTAGGAGTTGGTGGTCCCACCCTGGGGGCTTACATCCAGGGGGCTGGCAGACCAAGGACGAATGAGGGGAGGTCCTTCCCATCTGGTATAGAGGCTGGGGATTTCAAGTGGGTGGGATCAGGTTGGTCGAGTGCCCCACTGGAGAGAATCTGGAGATCCAGAGTAGGAGGATAAAAAGAGTCTTAAAAAAAAGATGTTCTCCTCCTCAGGTACTGACCTTGTATATGAGGACATGAATGATTCTGCATTGGAGTCCAGTTGGGTTCCCCTTTTTCCACCACTCTAAAGATTCCACTAGTACTTTTGTCACTGGCACTAGTATAAACCTCCCCCATGGGTAGGGCTTATCTGGTCTGCCTCCTTGGACGCTGTCCTGCCCTCCCGCTGGTCCCCAGTCCAGTTCTGTGGTCCCTGTGTGCTCCTGCTAGCCCTGTATGTTGGTAATCCTGTGGGGGACAGGAGGAGCAATGTTTTAAAGTAAAACCGCCAGCTCAGTGGTGCAGCTCAAAGGAGCACCGTATAGCTTAATGTGCACACATTCGAGCTGGCACCTGCTCAAGCGTACGAGCTGGAGCAGTCTGCTCACACTCTAAGGAGCGCTACAGAGCTCATTCTTAAAGTTGCTCTTGGGCAGTCTCTTCTGCATGTGCTCTGGCCCCAGGGACATCAAAGAGTGAGGGGAACTCAGAGGCACACTGAGGGGGGGATCCTTGAAGCACTTACAGTGGGGAGAGGTCCTCTAGCCCTGTGAGGCTTTTGCAGTAGGTGAGGGGGTGTTCCACTAGCCATGCAGGGCTCTTACAGTAGGTGGGCAGCCCTCTAGTCCTGCAGGGCTGTATAGTGGGGCAGGGACGAGGTGGCCAATACTAGTGGATTGAGGCCGATGGCACACAACCCCGGTGGATGCAAGGTACACCAGCTACTTGCTGGTGTAACTTTATATTGATGGATGTCTTCTAGAATAGCAACATTGGGGACTTTGCTGCTGCCCTTCCAGAATAGAGTGCAACAGCTGCCGTAAACCCCCTAGCACCATGTCACAGGGGGTTTAGGGCATAACTGATGGAGTAAGTCTACTTTGACTCAAGCAGCCTTCAACATGTCACAGGCTGCTTTGTAGAATACTGAATGTCACAACTCCTGGCATAATTTGCTACTTGCACCATTTTTTTTTGTATTATCTATTTTCTCCCTCCTACATGTTCCATGCCCCACCACTCCTTTGAGCTGCCTAGGTCCCCCCGACCCACCTATCTCCTCACGAGCCTCTGACATCATATAGCAGTCACCCCCAGGGTAACCCAATGTAACCCTTCACTGAATGGGTCCTCCTCCTCCTCCTCCGAGGGGGAAGGCGCCGGGGGGAGGCCAGCACAACTACTTGGCTCCGAGGTGCTGCTGAGGCAGACGTGGCTCCTTCAGGGCTCCTCGGCATCGGTGAACTGGCAGCCATCTTCCAGCCGGTCATGAAGCAACTTCTGCTTTTCTGGTTGTTCTCTTATTGCGCCGCCCATGCAGTGCTCCTGGTTTCCACCAGGGACCACTGCCGAGCAATACTACCCCATTACCTACACCAGGAGAGGAGAGCAGTCCCACAGATGCTCAATCCTCTCCTTCCCCTGCCAGCCCCCAGCATCTCAAGTCCATTCCCAAACTCAAGTCACCGGCATGGTGCGATGTGTGGCATCCAGCGCCTCAACCCTCAGTGCCACCGGGCTGGTGCACCACTTTTTTTTAGTGCAAGTCAAGTTACACCAGGTGTATCCCTTTGAGAATCGGGCCCTATATCTTTAAGAAGCAGCACTGCTGCTATCTGCATAGCCCTGCCTGCCACCTGGGGGAAGAGCACTACGGCACTTGTGACAGGCAGGAGGAGTCCTGTCAAGCCCCGCTCTGCCACTGGATAACAGGGCAGCACAAGTATAATTTTAGGGGGGAACATGTCCCCCCCCAACTTTTTCCTACATCTAGTTCACATTACTATATTCCCTCTCAACTTTAACTGCCACCTCACCCAGAACCACCCCAGGGCAAAAGAAGGTGGCTTGTATTTTCCCATTTCCAATCTGATGCATCTTTTATTCACACAGACCCAAAACATCAGTTGATAAGTGGTGCTACATGCATACAATGTAACTCACATGGACTGTTGGAAATGCTAGCCAATGTGTTACATCACTGAATTTTTATCTCCCTTCAGCACCATGTTAGATAGCCACGGGGCCCCTTGCTGCATACACTAAGAAGGGGATCTTTAGTAACACATGCCAGTTATTAGTTCACATTGTAAAATGAGTCCATATACCTGGGAACAACAAACATTGGCTGCACATACTATAGGAACGCCTTGACTAACTTCTCCTTTACCAATGTTAGTAGAACTGTTAGAGAGCTGCAGATGTATTCAACCCACACCAGAATAACAAAAGAATCAAAAAAAGCCCAAGCTGATGTCCTACAAGCCTTCACACACAGCTCTCCCAACATAGAGCCCCAGCTACATTGGTTCTCCTCAGCTATGAGGGAGAATAGATTTTTTTAATAATATCTCTTTTGCCCTTGAATTGTGCATTTATTCAGTCCTGGTGCTCAGTGGCTTTTCCACTACTGAGCTGTTGCCCCTCCTTGGACAAGTACACCATATAACCATGGCTTACTCACCATTGTGGAGCTGCCCTTTCTGCCTGGCTATGATGTAATCAGGGTAGTTGAACTGATCACAATGGTGGGACTACATACAGTAACATGGGAGAGGTCAGCCATTTCTGTGCCTGTTAAACCCTTCCCTTAGTCAATGACCTTGAAAGTTTTTTTCTCTGGGTAATGTCTCCAAATGTGGGATCTTAGCTAGTATAGTAATCCTGAAATGCTCATGCATGGTCTGCTCCATTTACTATCTGGAATATAATGCAACTACTCAGTAGTTCCCTGAGTGGCTAACATGGAATAAACGGTACTATAAGTTTTACAAAGCAGATATTCACAGTCTGTTTAAATTATCATTAACATCAAATAGCATACTGCAGATAAAAAAAAAGCCCCCACCCACACTTTCCCAGAACAAAAGTAACACTTCTGGATGTCTTTAAAAGCTACCCCATGGTATAGCACCCCAACACCAAGTTGATAAGAATAGCGTGAGTTTTGTATATTTTTGGGTATTCAAGGATCCAAGATCATCAGATTCGAACATGCCTTTTAATGGTCTATCCATGCTATGTTAAGGTTGCAGTTGTTTTCTCACAGCTCCATGATGATTTTTATGCAGTGTAAGCTGATCTTTGGTGGCGTATGGCTTGTGTTTATCACCTTTTTGTTCCATTCCTGTGAGGTTATTGGGAGTTAGAGAAACTCTCTCTAGCTTGTATTTTGTAGGCAAGCAGGTTATTAGAATATGGTTCTTGAAGAGATTTTTAGGGTCTGGTTTGGTCACAAGGAATATGTTGTGTGCTGCTAGGCATCAATTGTTAGCCCAAGACATTCGTACAGTTCTTTTTAACAGTTAACTAAGTAGCAGGGATAGTACTTTCAGCCAGATGTTGGGCTGATATTGGGCATGAAATCTGGACCCAGAATTTCTAACTGGAACTTTCATTAGCTTTCCATCAATCTCCTTACTGTAGGTGTAACATGTTTCTGCCTTGGTGGTAATGCATATAGAACTTGGGGTTTCTGAGCACTCATTAACACGTGTGAAGCTAAGCAGATCTTCAGTGCACATCGGATTCTTTCTCTTCTCTGCATGCAAGTATATGAGCATTTTACTTTTACCAAACTTCATCTTCTTCCAGTGAAAGTAATATAGTTAATAAAAATACATTTGTCATTTTAGACGTAAACATATGCTTTAATGTTAATGTACTCTCCCCTGTGAGTTCGCTGTCTACTGTATATATATAATACAGATTATCAGTAAGAGTTGTTGGTTCCAGTAATTCAGAGACAATAATAAGCCTACTCATCCTTTCAAGACACTGCCCAAGATTGCCAGAGAAATTCTTGCATTGTCACAAACTAAGGATTATGACCGTTTGTGTACATAAGCAGTAAAAACAAAGTGCATAGAAAAAAAGTACCATCTCTATGCAAATCCTCTTAGAAATAGTGTTGGGAAAATAACTCAAGAATATATCAAATGAACACTGACTTATTTTCTAAGTAATGCATTTATCCAAGTTTTCCCTGTACCACTAATGACTCATTAAGGACAGCTTATTTGAAATAATGTTTGCTTTTTGTACATAGCACTCGTGAGGCACTGGCCACGAATTAATATTAAATATTCCAATGCTCCCTGTCCCCCCCAACCTTTACACCAAAATTACTCCTCTGGGGGCAGAGGGGTGCCTAACAAAACCTGGGGACGGTTAAACTTAAAACAAAATAGAAGTTCTGCAAAACAAAGTTAAAATTGGGACTCTGTGTGAAAAGAACTGTAAGCAGCCATCTTGTCACCCCGACCTCTTACTCAGCCAATAGGAGGTTGAGGAGTCCAGAAGACTACAGCAATGGCCCCTGGGTAAAGGGAGAGGACTGTGCCTTGGCACCTTTTTGTTCAGACAATCATGCATTGGGTGAACATTCTTTATACTCATTCTATGGATTGAGAGCCTATTAGACCAGTTGGATGCTGCCCTGATTTCTTCAGAACCAGAGGGCAGCTACAGCTTGGGGCAGTCTACCTGGAGTTCTCAAAGAGTAAGGAGGGCTCGGACTGTGTGTAGGCTGAAGGTTGGAGGCCTACCTGAGGTTTCCATAGACACTATTCAGGAGGTGTTCCAGAAGGGCTCCACAACGTGATAGCCAGCTGTTTCAAGTGTGAAGAGTTATTTTGTGCATCAAAACCTGAGCTCTGGAGAAGTATTGAGAAACTGATTCTTGCCTACAGCCATAGGAGGTGTCCGGTTTGCTTGAATAATTGTACCACAGCTGCTAGCCTGAAGTGTGAGTGAAGACTCTGTTCCAGAAATCCAAGAAGAGTTTCTAAGCTGGCAGACAGTCTGGCAAATTGGATGGTCAATACCACAGCTAGGTGCTGGCTATCACTTCACCCTGAGGGCTGGATGCCAGGACGGGTGGGTGAGGTGTGTGACCCTGGTCACTAAGACTGGTCCTTGCAGTTGTCTGCAAAAAAACAGAAGACGTGTCAAGTCTACAAAGAGAACCTATAAGTTCAGCCTTTGAGACCTGCATCCTTGTTTAGAGAACCCTAGAGCAGCAGCTTGAAAGACCTACAGCCTGAAAAGACTCAAAGACTGGTATCTCCAGAACCATGAGTAACATCAGGATTTACCCTGCATCTGGTGATTGTGTACATAGTTTCCCTCCAAAGCTACTGCTTTTGCCATTGGACCAGGAGTTACAAAAGCTGTTTTCATAGTTGCATGGCCTGTGGGGTTTGGGTTTGAAATATTTGGTTTAAGTTCACCAACACCAGTCAATCAGCTACACCATCATCAGGCCTGCACTGTTCCAATAACTGGGTACCCAGTGAAGATAGCAGGAGCTCCCATTTAGCTAACTGGGGAAAACTGGTACCAACTGGGAGTGAGTAGTGCCCCCAGTACAGGTGGGCGGGAAAGAAAGGGAATTGTACTGTTGCAGATGCTGGTGGGAGGTGGGCACTGTTATTGTTAAAACAGTTGAAGCCAGTTGTTTTCTCTGCATCCTTTCCCCCTATACCTACCCCTGTAAATAAATATTAATTTTAGAACAGTCTTGTGAGCATAGAGAGGGATATAAATATATATATATATATATATACACGTAAAGTTTAGATTCAGGAAAATGACAAAAAAATAAGTTCTTAAAGCAATAAATAAACTTAAAGTAAATAAAGCTGGTGAACTGGATAAAATAGAAAATAGGCTACTGAAGGATTCAGCCCTGGAAATGTCACAGACTTTAACAGGGACCTTTAATTGGAGTTTGAATGAAGGAGTTTTCCCACAACATTTGAAATTATTTAAAATAGTGCCAATCTTTAAGGGTGGGGATCCTTCAAATCCCTCAGATGACCATCTAGTAGCACTATTATCAGCAGTTTGCAAATTAATGGAAAGAATAATACATGGGCAGTTGTTTTCATATCTTGAAAAATATAATAAATTAACACAGTTTCAGTCAGGTTCCAGAAAAGGTTAGTCCATGGCCACTGCACTCACGGACCTTCTTGATTTGATGGCTACACCTTCAGGGGCTGCCAGGTCCGTGGGTGCAGTGTTCGTGGACTTATCAAAAGCTTTTGACTTAGTTGATCACGAGAACTTGCTAGGCAGATTGGTGGACATTGGAATAGCAGAAGAACCAAATAGATGGTTCAGATCCTATCTAACACATAGGACCCAAATAGTTACTATCAGTGGCCACCAATCAAAAATGCTGCCTGTGGTATGTGGTGTGCCACAGGGATCAATATTAAGTCCTTTGTTGTTTTTGATCTATATAAACAATTTGTGCAGTTGCATGAACTATACCAATATCAGATTATATGCAGATGACACAGTTCTGGTATCAGAAGGGGACAAGCCCTGGGGAGGCGGAACACAACCTGCAGCTTGATTTTCTCGGGATGCAGGAGTGTTTCACCTCCTCAGGTCTACAAATAAATACTAAAAAAACTCAGACTATGATGTTTAGCCCAGTACTAGCCGAGCAGTTTAGCCGAGTCTTTCTCTTTGCCTTGCGGGATACCCCAGGGCTCGGTGCTGTCTCCCATGTTATTTGCAGTGTATATGCTGCTCCTCGGAGACATTGTAAGATGGCATGGGCTGAGGTTTCACTGCTATGCTGATGATACCCAGCTCTACCTGTCTTTTTACCCCTGACCAGGTTAGTGCTATCTCGGTACTGAAAAGCTGCCTTGTAGAAATCCAAGATTGGATGAGTTCTAGTGGTTTAAAGTTGAATGCAGGAAGGACTGAGGTTCTGGTGGTGGACCTGGGTCATAGGACAGAGGGGTTGAGGACTGATCTCCCCCTCTGGTTTAGTCCTTTGGGGGGGGCTCAGATTCTCACCTCTGAGCGGGTGTGTGACCTGGGAGTGGTGCTTGACAATGGGCTGACCCTCGGGCATCAGATGTCAGCAGTCGTCAAGCTGGCCTTTTACCATCTTAGGAACATTACTAGGATCAAGCACTTCATTCTGTCCAGTGACCTGCCTGTTCTGGTCCATGTCTTTGTGACATCGCGCCTTGACTACTGTAACTCCCTTTACCTAGGGCTTCCCAGGGTTGATATCCACCACTTGCAGCTAGTGCAGAATGCTATGGCACATTTATTGACTGGGGTATCTAGGAGACCTCACATTACCCCAGTGCTGTGTGATCTGCACTGGCTGCCTGTTCAGTGGTGGATCACCTTTAAGGTAGGTTTATTAACTTACAAAGCCCTACACAGACAGGGTCCTGACTACCTGAAAGAGCTTTTGGTTCCCTACACCCCCTTGCGACAGCTCCGCTCAGCTGATGAGGGGTTGCTGGAGATTCCGAAGGTTAGCCTAAAGTCATCTGGTGCTCGCGCCATTGGGTTTGTTGCCCCCACCCTCTGGAATTCTCTGCCCCATTAGTCACGGGAGTGCAGGACAGTGGGATGCTTCAAGCAGGCATTGAAGACCTTTTTGTGGGGTAAAGCCTACCCAAAATGTCTTTGATTTTATTGATATTTACTGTATTTTCTGATTTTATCTAATTGTGCAGCACCTTGATTTTTGAAAGGCGCTATATTAAATAAGATTATTTATTATTACTAAGCAGTAACATAAAGAAAATCTCTTAATAAGTAATAAAAACACTGGATGGTACAACTTTAACACAAACATCTGTATATAAGTATCTGGGAGTTTACTTTGATGAGCATTTATCATTTGAACCACATATTAAGGATTTAACTAAGAAACTTAATACTAGAATTGGAGCTTTAAGATGTGTTTTACACTGTACCACTAAAAGTGTTTGATTAGCAGTAGTAAATCAATTAATTGTACCTGTAATTGATTATGGGAGCCATACTGAATATATGGACAAGCACCTTCATAACTTGGACCTCAGTTACAACAGGTTGACAAGATTTGTTTTCATTTGCAACTACTATACCCATCATTGTACAGTGTACGCAAGCTTTGATTGGTATCCAGTTGAAGTAAGGAGAAAGAGTATATGGGCTACCCAAATTCATGGAATTCTTAAAAATAACAAACCAATATGCTTAACAAATACATTATTAAAATTGAATCATAATTTCCAACTAAGAAAAAAGGGTGTCAGAGACTTTATTGTTCCAAAAATAAACAATAACTATGGCAAAATGACTTTTCAATTTAAGGCAGCTTGTACCTGGAATTAACTTTTTCCACAACTCAGAAAGTTAGAAATATCCTTCCTCACCAGCCTTTAAAACGGCAATGTAGCAAGAATTGAACTACAGATGTGAATGTAACAGGTGACTTTTCATAGACTTTTTCTTGACCCAGCTTTTCATTACCATTATAATGTAAATCTTGTAATTTATTGTGTTTTGTATTATGTTATGATTTTGCTACAGTGCTTATGTTTTGTCATGTCTTTATGTGAAACTCATATCAAATGTACCATCTCACAGGAACACCTTGTAAAGAGATTGTTTATAACCCTAATGGTGATACTTTTTCTGAACCCCTGTATAAATAAAGATTTTACTACTACTACATATAAGTTGTGAGCATATTATTAGAGATAGTAATTGCATGCACACTGAAATATTGCAACAGTGTCTGGTATTCCATGTGTGCGGTGACTGCGAGGGGAGGTGGTAGGTATGGCATTCCAGAGGGTTGTACCACTTTGTCACCAGGCCCACTTAAATTTAATTCTGGGTGGACACACTGCACTATTTGTCATTTTGTTGGGAACGAACCCCCCATTCAGAAAAAAACAAAGCCAGAACCCTCAACCATATTTGAGCCCACAAGGCAGGGGTAGTAACTGTAACATCCACGGCGACCCAGTTACACTAGTTTTGAGAGTGGATCCCATCTTTGGGACCAGTTGTCCTTTATACCTTATGGAATAAAACCAGAGATATCCACTGTGCAGTGATACCACAAGAGTTCAGATTCCTCATGTGGTGAATCACTGTCCATCTCTCTCTGAGTAGCATTTGGTATTTTCTTGACTATTGGTTTATATCTGTGTGCAGCAGATCTGGTTTCAAGCCGTTGAGGCAAATCTGGTTCAACAAAGTGATTCTGGTAGATCATCTAAGTCCCATTTGATCCTCCTTCAGGACTTATTTTATACAGAGGCATGTCCAGTGTTTGCTCCACAACAATGTAAGGGGTCTTTCCCCACCTATCACCAACTGTATGTTTTCTGGGCAGTCCCAGATTGCTTGGTAGCACTCTGTCACTGGGCAATGATTTATCAGCTTTACATTATTTTTTTGTATCTGAGTGCTCTTAAACCTCGATCAAGATGTTCTTCTCCTTGAGTACTGATCTTTTATATGAGGGCATGAATTGTTCTGAACTGAAGTCCAACTAGGTTTCCAGGTGACTGAATTCCTTCTGAGGTGTCAATCAATCCGTGTTTATTGGAAGGCAACTTGAGAGCAAAGCTCTCTTTTACAACTGCGTTCAGTACACAAAGAACATCAGCAGCATAAAACAATTAGTAATATATACAGTTGTATCACATAAATTACAGATGTTAAGTATCACTTACAGCTTCTGGAATAAAACTGGGGATCTCCACTGTGGAGTAACACCATAAAAGATCAGTTTCCTCATCTGATAAATCACTGTCCATCCCTCTCTGGGTAGCATTTGGTATTTCCTTGACTGCTGGTTTACATTTGTGTACAGAAAATCTGGTTTCAGACTGCTGAGGCAATTCTGATTCAACAAGAGTAACATTAGTGTCCACTTGCCCAATAGACATCCAGTGATTCTGGTGGATCATCAAGGACTCACTTGATCCTGTGTCAGGACTTATTTTGTCACAGGCATGTCAAGGATTTGTCCATAACAACATAAGGTTTTATTCCCCCACCTATCACCAATTGTATGTTTTCTGGGCAGCCCCAGATTGCTTAATAGCACTCGGTCACTGGACAACAATTCCTGTGCCTTATCTTTTTTTTTTTGTATCTGTCTTTGTTGACATAGTTTCATTTGTGGGACACCTCCAAGGCCAGCTGACAGATTGTGTTCAGTTGATTCTTGAGCTGCTGCAAATACTGCAGTTAGGTATCTGACCAGGCTACAACAGTAGAGAATCCAGGGCACAAATCTGAAGTTAGGTATCTGGCCAGGCTACAACAGTAGAGAATCCAGGGCACAAATCTGCAGTTAGGTATCTGGCCAGGCTACAACAGTAGAGAATCCAAGGCACAAATCTGCAGTTAGGTATCTGGCCAGGCTACAACAGTAGAGAATCCAGGGCACAAATCTGCAGTTAGGTATCTGGCCAGGCTACAACAGTAGAGAATCCAAGGCACAAATCTGCAGTTAGGTATCTGGCCAGGCTACAACAGTAGAGAATCCAGGGCACAAATCTGCAGTAGTCTTGCTCCCCTGCCAAACATTAGATAGTGTGTATCCTGTAGCATCATTAACTACAATTGTACGTGTGTACTGTTGAGCTCATTTGTTGGTTTCACTTGGCCTTCTCTTTGGGGTCCAATGTGCCTAGTGTACTTAATAGCATTCCGGTAAACCTCTCATGTTGCAATGTTGAGGATTACCTTAAGGAAGATATGGTGTGGTTCAGGATTTTTTGTTTCCAATTTCTTTTTATGCCCTTGTCTCACTGATGCCTTCAGTATACTCAGGCTCCACGGGCAGCTCCCAGGCTCCCCCCCAGTTGTGCTAACTCATTTCCATGAAGCACTGGCTATGCCCCCAGGTGGGGTCAGTACCCCAAAATTCAATGTTTTGTCAGGTGAGTGCCATGATCCAGCAGATGACTGACATCTGGGGAACTCTTGCAGGCTATCATTGTTGAGGTGCTGGGGCCATTTTCCATAGTTTCTTCCACCTCCCCAGGAACACTGTGTATGAGGATGTCAATGCGAGCCCTGCATGTGCCTGCATCCACCTTCCAATGTCAGTGATGTCCCTGCCCTCCCTCCACCTGCCAGTCACACTACCACATGTGGTCACCCAGGTGACAGTATTGTGGTGGAGGATGAAACCTTCCTTCCCCTGAAGGAGGCGAGAATCCTCTGGGATGCTCAAACCTCCTCCCCCCAGCTGGCCCCCGACAACTTGAGCACATTCCCGAACTCAGGTCACTGGTGTCAGAAGTAATAGCACTACTGCTACGCTGATGGGCCGGCCTGTGGTTCTGGATTTATGCATCCCCACTGGTGCTCTAAAAAGTCTGGGAGACAGCGAGAGCAAAAAAAGGAGCCTTCATCAGATACAAAGAGAAACTGGGGAACAAGGAATGGAGTTAACACCAAGCAAAGATGAAGGAAGCCAAGAAGATTGTCAGGGATGCAAAAGCAAACACAGAGCTGCGTATTGCTGAGGGCAGTCAATGAAGGGGAAAACAGTGTTTTAGATACATTAGAGAAACAAGTATTTGTCAGTGCCAAATGTTTGCTTGCATCACTGTTGAAATTACACTTTATCAGCTTAAGAGCTGGGGGACCCATAAGGGCCTCATCTTTAAATTAAGCCCCCATTTTCATTATAAGTCAATGGCAGTGATACATAAGCTACTGGGGCTCCCTTCAGGGCTGGGGGGCAGAGCTCTGGCAAGCCCCCCTATAATTCCAGTACTGGCTTGCATGTATGTATGTAGGCATTTCATACTGACAGTGCAGAGATATAGATGCTCTGTACCAAGGGAAGACTCCATCCAAGGGCCCTGCCCTTCTGTGCAGCATTGGATGTGAAGAATTTATGGAGCTGTATGGTGGGCTGCAGAGTACAGGGCCCTGTGCTTTCTGTGCTTCCATGTGGCCACAGATACAGATTCATAGGACAAAGAGTGCATCTGTCAGCCAATGCACAAGGCACTCGCCACCCATAGGTGGAGAGGTGCAGGACCCTATGCCAAGAGGACAGTTGTCATCACTGTATGGTACCCGAGCCATGCGAACAGCCCTGCACCTTTTATTCCCTGACTGACAGGTGTTGCATAACAGCACCATTCCCTCACCCTCACCCCACCCGGCTGGGTCACTGAGCTCACCCCTGATCTCAGCTCACCGGCATGGGATCACAAAGCATAGCTGCTGAGGTGAAGACTGGCACTACACATAAAGGTTGTTCAATAATTATAATTTTTTTTTTATTTTGACCCCAACTTTTCAACATACTAGTTTTATGATTCAGCTTATAAACCTGACATGCACCATTTGTAGTATACTGGCTGAAATGTCATTTCATACCAGAGGTATGAAAACACGTCTCATCCAGGATTTAAAAAGTGACATGTCACATTTATGAAGTAGTGTGGAAAAATGGCCATGTTGAAAGTTTGAAGTCAAAATATTGAAAATTAGTGAAGTTATAAGTGAATGTTGAACTACTGTACATTCTGTCATAATCTGGGCATTTTACCATGTTTGTACATGAAATTTTCAGCACCTTTTATGAAGCCACCTCATGAACCTAGTAGGAGAAAATGTTCAAATCCTGCCAAAATGTCATTCCGCACCACAGACATGAAAACAAATTTGGGCCAGGATTTGAAAAGTGACAGCTGTCACATTCACGAGGTAGTGTGAAAAAATTAATATGTTGAAAATTTGGGGTCAAAATATTTAAAATTACTAAAGTTATGAGCGAGCGTAGAAAAATGTAAATGTATGTGCATAACATTTTTACATGTTTTTCCCCAAAATGTTCAAGATTGCCTTCCTATGACCTCTCCTCATGAACAAGGGCAGTACAATTTTTAAATCCTGCCTGAAAGGTGATTTTGTTAAGCCACCACAAAATCACTTTTTTGAACCTGATTTTCATAATTCCATTGCTGTTGGTCATGGGGTGGTGTCCCAAAAATGCCATGTTGAGTATTTGGGGCCAAAATATACAAAAATGACATAGTTATGCATCAAAGTTCAAAACTCCACTGAAATACATACCTTAGCTTCTCATATTGCAGTCGGTGGTTCCATCAGCAAGACTGGTCTTTGATCGCAGAGTGGATGATCACCCTGGGACATATTCAGATGACTGAGGGGGAGTGTGGGGTGGTGGGTGCTGAGCAGGAGGTCAGGGTGGGTATGTTTGTATGGAGGGCAGATTGGTGAGAGACATTTTTCTATTTCACAGGTTTAAAAAAAATATTAAGGGATGGTTTTCTTTATTTCAGTGATATTCAGACACTGGGATTGGGCACCCCAGTGTCGCGTTCAAGTTCAGCAGCACCAGGGGTGGGCACCCCGGTGCCACCATCTACATAAATGGACCTAGGGCAGGTGACCTGGATGGGAGGGGGGTCAAAAGAAGCAGTGCTGGGGTGGTCACCCTAGTCTGCTTATATGTTAAAAAGATATATTATGGTAGCACGGTAGTGCTACCATAGTTAGGGTTGAGGAGCCATTTACATGTTAAACCCAAAATTTTGCACCTTAATAACTTTGCAACCATTCAATGGATTTGCCTGAAATTTGGAATACAGAATCAAGACCCATACGCCTTGGGATCTGTCAAGTTTCGTACTGGTCGAATATACAGCTCTGGAGTTATTAAGCGTGATCTGCTCGTGCATTTATGCTTTTTTTGGAATTCTACGGTCGCGCCTACAGGTCACACGGTTTGCACGACTGGTCCAAAATCTTCAGGAAATGTGCAGCCAGGGTCCCCAATGTGCCTTTTGAAGATTTCGTGAAAAAATATTAAACGGTTCAAAAGTTATTCAAAAAACAAGTTCCCATTATAAGTCAATGGGAAAAGTTAACAAAAAGTTCAACACTTTCGCAAATGCATTTTTACTGTCGCAAATGGCCCTTTAACTGTCGCAAATCCACCATTTTGTTTTCAGTTAGTGATCATAAAAATGCTTGGCATTTAAAATTGAGACCCTCTAGCAACCTAATTCTTTTTGTATTCACCTAGTCGGGCCCTGAGGATGCTAGCCATATCTTTATTTTGGGGTAAAACACCCCAGAAATATGTTTTTCAGATTTCTGGAAAAAGAACTTTCACAAAGTAGTGTCGCACTCACGAAAGTGTCACAAATTTTTTATGAAAGCTTTCGCAAATCACGACACTACTTTGCGACACTATGCCCAAAATAACAGTAATTCTTTGGCATCCCACTGCAAAAGAACGGTTTGGAGTTTTGGGCTGAAATTTGAGGAACGCAGTCGACATCTAAAGATGTGCCTTTCAGTGTTTTGTTGAAAAATATTACACAGTGGCAAAGTTACGGTACTCAAAGTTGATGCTTTTTCCCCATAGGATAACATTACGGGGTACTACATTGCAGCAACACGTCTTGCGCCCTGCTGCAAAATAACGGTTTGGTCTTTTGGGCTGAAATTTGCAGGGAACACAGCCAACATCCAACAGATGTGCCTTTCAGTGGTTTGGTGAAAAAATATTACAGGGAGGCAAAGTTATGGCACTCCGAACTTCTGTTTTCCCATAAGATAACATTCACTGACGTTAACCGGCGCCTTTCCAGGAGCCGTATCTCGGCGGTGAGAATCTGGACTTTTCAATCAAAAATTTCTTAGCTCTGTCATGGGGGCTAAGTACAAAACTAGCCAGGAAAGTGATAATTCATATGACTTTTACATTTTTTTTCTATATCGTACGGTTACTGAGATATAAGCAATTTACTATTCCAAGTCCTCATTTTTGTGTTCCAAGACTCATTATTTTGCATACATTCTTTGTACTCACTGTCTTTCTCTATACAGCTTTTGGGTAAAACCAGCCTGTGCGCTTACATTACTGTTACCATTACCATTTCCGCTTGTGGTTCCATTACCCGTTTCACTTACCGTTCACGTTTCGCCACCATGTCGCGTTACACTTTGCGTTTCATTTGCAGTTGCGTTTGTGTTGTTTTAACATTTCTGTCTACAGTACTGTTTCTCTTTCTGTTTACTGCTTCGTCACCATATGTGCATTCGATTTGCGTTTGTGGGCACAATGTTACTATTTGGCCAGCTCCTGCCGCCCAGCATTCACTATTTCTCATTCTCATTCTCAAAAGAAGGAAATTAGAGGCAAAACTCCATTTAATGCATCAGTTAGGGTTGTTCCACAGCGACAAAAGCGAGGAAATTCAATGTTAGGGTTGAAACCCCCTTTGCATCCCTCCAGCTGGAATCAGGGTGCGCATTGGGGTCATCGGTCCTAACTGTCACCCCATTCTCCTATTCCTCAGCTTCTTTCCACATGTGATGGGGTGACAGTTAGCTAACGACTCCAATGCACACCCCGATTCCAGTTGGGGGGGTGGGCTGAGGGTGCAAAGGGGGTTTCAACCCTAACATCGAATTTCCTTGCTTTTGTTGCTGTGGAACAACCCTAACTGATGCATTAAATGGAGTTTTTTGCCTCTAATTTCCCTTCTTTTTGAGAATGATAATGAGAAATAGTGAATGTAATGTGGCGGTGGGCCCCGTGCTACCACCACGTGATGTCTTGTCACATAGTAACATTGTGCCCGCAAACGCAAATCATAATGTGCATGGTGACGCAAAGCGAAACAGAAAGAGAAACAGTACTGTAGACAGAAATGTGAAAAACAATGCAAACGCAAAGGGTAACGCACATGGTGGCGTAAACGTGAACGGTAAGTGAAACGGATACGGAACCGCAAGCGGAAATGGTAATGGTAACAGTAATGTAAGCGCACAGGCTGGTTTTACCCAAAAGCTGTATAGAGAAAGACAGTGAATACAAAGAATGTATGCAAAATAATGACTCTCAGAACACAAAAATGAGGACTTGGAATAGTAAATTGCTTATATCTCAGTAACCATATGACACAGAAAAAAAATTTAAAAGTCATATGAATTATCACTTTCCTGGCTAATTTTGTACAGGGGCTAAGAAATTTTTTGACAAAAAGTCCGTATCTCTCACCGTTTTCGAGATACGGGCCCTGAAAGGCGCGGCGAATGCCGTAATGTTATCCTATGGGAAAAAAACAGAAGTTCGGACTGCCATAACTTTGCCTCCCTGTGGCAGAGGAGTGCCAAAGAATTGCTGTCATTTTCCCACAGACTAGAAAAGTACTGTCGCAATTTGCGAAAGCTTTCGCAAAAATTTGCGACACTTTCATGAGCACGAAAGTACTTTGCGAAAGTACTTTTTCCAGAAATTTGAAAAACATATTTCTGGGGTGTTTTACCCCAAAATAAAGACATGCCTAGCATCCTCATGGTCTGACTAGGTGAATACAAAAATAATTAGGTTGCTAGAGGGTCCCATATTTAAATGCCAAGCATTTTTCTGATCACTAACTGAAAACAAGATGGCAGATTTGCAAAAGTAAGAGGGCCATTTGCGAAAGTAAAAATGCATTTGCAACACTGTCGAACTTTTTGTTAACTTTTCCCATTGACTTATAATGGGAAATTGTTTTTTGAATAACTTTTGAACCATTTAATATTTTTTCACGAAATCTTCAAAAGGCACATCGGGAACCCTGGCCTCACGTTTCCTGAAGATTTTGGTCTGGTCATGCAAACCGTGCGACCTGTATGTGTGACCGTAGAATTCCAGAAAAAGCGTAAACACATGCATAGATTATGCTTAATAACTCCGCAGCTGTGTATCCGACCAGTACAAAACTTGGCATATCCCAAGGTGTATGGGTCTTGATTGTGTATTCCAAATGTCAGGCAAATCCGTCAAACGGTTGCAAAGTTGTTGCAAAGTTATTAAGGTGCAAAATTTTGGGTTTAATATGTAAATGGCTCCTCAACCTAACTATGGTAGCACTACCATGCTACCATAATATATATATATATATATATATAAAGATTGGAAAGGGCAAGGGGCCACTTGAAGGGGACAAGGAGAAAGAAGTGGTACCGGGGGTGGGCACCTGGTCTGCTTCACAGACAGACAGACAGATACATATTGAGTGATCACTCTCAGCCTCCGACTGCTGAAAGACAATCAGCTGCTTGATGACCTGCTTCATGCAAACGAAGGGACCAAAACCCCCCTCTGATAGGAGCAGCTTCAGTCCTTTCAGCTACTTTCTTTTTATCCCACCTGTCCTACCCTATTTGTCCACTCCTTTGGACCGGTCAACCCCTCAGACCACCATCATAGAGTCTGCCCCTAGAGTGCCAGGCCTCTTCATTGTACTTCTTCAATGTCCGGTTATCCTCCTGGGTGGGGTGAAGAAGGGCCCCTGTTCCTCAACCTTCAGAAAAAAGCCTGCACAGTGGGGTCTGCCCATGGATTGGTGGCTAGGAGGCATGGATCAGTCATCATCTAGGACCAAAGAGGTTTTCTTTCCATTTTCTGTGGTCCCCTTCTGCCCCGAGGATGATGGCTCAGGTAGATGATGTGTGGATGCATAACGCTACCAAGTGCCTAATGGTGTCCTCCCCTCCCTGACTCCAGCACCATTGGAGCCGCCAAAGCCCTGAGAGTCGGTGCTCCTACTGACCCTTAGGGACGTCAGGTTCATGAAGCACCCTTGGAAACCCACCCTGAAGGAGGATCCTCCTTCCTCCTGCCAACCTCCGACAACCCGAGTTCATTCCCGAACCCAGATCTCCAGTGTGGTGCGAGGTGTGGCGTCCAGTGCCTCAACCCTCAGTGCCACCGGCCCAGCAACTACATGAAGTTTCTGCACAGCAAGCAGCAAGTGATGTCACGACCACAGTCATTGGTCTGGACTGATGAGACCCTTCCAGTTTGAGCTGCAAAGAGCTCGGCAGTGACACACCTCTGAAATACAGTTTATTGTAACAAAACATTTCTTGCACCTGGGTAAGCAAACATAAAAAGGAAGACAAGAGGGGGAATTGTAAGGCTGACAGAAGGGGGCAGGGTGATACAACAGGACAAGCAGAAGGCAGATGTTCTTAAAGAGCTAGTAGTACCAAAAATAGCAGACAGGAAAATGTTACAAATTTTAAGAAGTAGTCAGTTGCAACTTCTTATTTCTGAAATATTTTTATTTTTCTTTTTGCTTATTAGAAAGTTTTTTTATGTAATGTTGTTATGCGCCAGACCAGGGGGAGAACATAGACACATTACTGTTAGAAGATATACAAAGCATGACAGCTAAAGTGGAGGTTCTGATAATGGGAGACTTCAACATGCCAGAAACAGATTGATCAATACTAGAAGGAACATCTGCCAGAACTAGACACATGGTGGATTCCCTGCAGGGGGAGGGCCTCAAACAATTGGTACAGCAATCTACAAGAGAAAGGGCTATCCTGGATCTAGTACTGACTAATAGTGAAAGGATCACAGATCTCCAGGTAGAAGGTCACCTGGGGGCCAGTGACTATCACATGGTATGGTTCAATTTGGCCACTGGAACTAAATCATCCCATTCCAAGGCAAAAATATGTGACTTCAGAGGAGCTGACTTTGATATGATGGCCAGCAGAGTTAAGCTAGCCCTGGCAAGAAGAAATACAGGTAAGGGGGAACAGGCAAAGTGGGCAAGCATTAAGGATGCAATCCTTGAAGCAACACCCCATTGTGTTAGGGAGAAAAGCAAGAGCAAAAGAAGGAAAAAAACACTTTGATTATCAAAAACAGTACCAGAAAAGTTCAGAGCCAAAAGGTTGCCCTTCAGGAAATATAAGGGAATGCAGCGGAACAAAGATAGGGAGACATACCAAACTTCCCTAAGGGAGGCAGGGAAGGCAATAAAGCAGGCAAAGGCCCAAACCAAGGAAACACTAGCACCAACAGTGAAATAAGGGGACAAGACTTTCTACAGGTACATTAGTTAAAGGAGAAAGTCCAGAGGAGGTATTGCTAAGATCAAAGGGGATAAGGTGCAATGTGTGGAGGAGGACCAAGGAAAAGCAGCTATCCTAAATAGATACTTCTGCTCAGTATTTACTGAGGAAAAGTAGAGCAGGGCCCACAGCTCAGCACCATGGACACAAGGGGGAGGGAGGCATGTACTAGTCCCTTCACAAATGAAAGGGTCCTACAATAGCTTGCTAAGCTCAGGGTGGACAAGGCAATAGGACCTGATAGCATACATCCCAGGGTACTAAAGCAGCTAAGGGTGGAACTAGCAGATCCATTAGCAGGACTGTTTAGTGAGTCTCTGAGCACAGGAGAGGTCCCTGAAGACTGGAGAAGGACTCATGTGATCCCGCTCCACAAGAGTGGCAGCAGGGAGGAAGCAGGGAATTAAAGACCAGTCAGTCTTACCTCAGTAGTGGGCAAGATTATGGAGGCATTCCTTAAGGTAAGGATAGTGCAATACCTGGAATCCAAAAGTGCACAGGATCCAAGACAGCATGTGTTTACAACAGGAAGGTCCTTTCAAATGGTTCTATGTTGTAATGGTGACCGCCAAAAGGTGATCGCCATTACGGCGAAGTCCCATCGCTGAAAATCAATTTTGGCAATGTTACTCCCTGGTGAACAGCAAAAATGGAGCCAGGGACTTACAATTATAACACTTTATCTGGGGGTTGCACCCCTCTACTTGAGGATTCTCAACTCCAGGGGTGCATGTCAGGGGGTGCAGAACGTAAAAAAAAAAATTTGGGCCAGGTGCAACAAAAACGTATCTGTGCCTGGACCCAAACTCAGCACCCTGCCTACCCAAGTCACGAACCCACCCACCACACCACAGGGCCAGCTCGGCAGCCCATCATGGCACCACCCATAAAAAACCATACCGCCCCTCGCTGAGCATGCTCATGCCCACCCCCTCATGCACGTGTATGTGTAGTGACATCCTGTTGCTATATATGTGAACCCACCCCCACCCGGTCACCCTACCTCATCGGTAGCCCCCATGACATGCATCATGATTGAGTCACCATTTTGTGGTTTGCTCAATCGCAGTCACACATGTCACGGGCTACCAGTCAAACTAATCTTATAGATTTCTTTGACTGGGTAGACAGAGTAGTAAACCAAGGGGGTGCAGTAGATGTTGCCTACCTTGACTTCAGCAAAGCTTTCAATACTGTTCCACACAGAAGATTGATTAATAAGCTGGGTAGGCTCAGGGTGGGTCAGAAGTTGGTCAACTGGGTGGCAAAATGGTTGGTAGGCAGAAAACAGAGTGGCAGTAAATGGTATACAGTCAGAAGAGATGCAAGTCACAAGTGGGGTACCTCTGGGATCAGTCCTTGGGCCAGTCCTCTTCAATATCTTCATCGGTGACATTGCAGATGGACTGGAGGGTAAGGTTTGCCTGTTTGCAGATGACACCAAGATCTGCAACAGAGTAGAAGATCCAGATGGGTGGGCAGAATGAGAAGAAATCTGGAAAAACTGGCAAAATGGTCTGAAGAGTGGCAACTGGGGTTTAACACAAAGAAGTGCAAGATCATGCATATAGGGAAGAGAAACCCTGATGCTACCTATAGGTTGGGAAGGGAGTTGCTGGCAATCACAGGGGGAGAAAGAGACTTGATCATCATCATCACCACAGGTGACATGAAATCATCCAAGCAGACCTCTAAAGCAGTAGGTAAGGCTAGAGGGCTGTTGGGGTGTATTAGTAGGGGAATCACAAATTGTAGGAGGGAGGTAAAAATCCCTCTTTACAAGACACTGGTTAGACCCCATCTGGAGAACTGCGTGCAGTACTGGAAGTCGCGCCTGCACAAGGACATTAACAAAATGGAGGCAGTTCAGAGAAGGGCAACCAAAATGGTGCAGGGACTGCATCAGAAAACATATGAGGACAGATTAACAGAGCTCAATATGTATACCCTAGAGCGAAGGAGGGTGACAGGTGATATGATCAAAACATTCAAACATCTTACAGGCAATAACAAGGTGAAAGAGTCTAACATGTTTCAATATAAGAAAACTAACAGGACAAGAGGACACAACATGAGATTAAAGGGAGGCTGATTAAGGGGTAATGTGAGGAAGTTCTTTTTCACATAAAGGGTGGTGGGTGCATGGAACAGCCTGCCTCAGGAAGTGGTGGATAAGAATACAGTGCAGGGCTTCAAATGGGCGTGGGATAGGCATAAGGGAGCAATACAGATGAGTATGAATAGATAGGCCATTGACAGAGCAAAGGCCAATGGTACATTTATAAGGCAGAGAAAAATGGGCAGAATGGATGGGCCTTGAGGTCCTTATCTGCCGTAAATAAATGCAGAACTAAGGGAAAAATTAAAAAAGAAGGATGCTGAAGTTTCACAGAAAGTGAAGTAGCTTGTTTTTTCAGTTAATACTTTTTATTGCAGATCACAGAACAACAGATTTTTTTTTTGTATTTTTACAGTACAGGATTATAAAAGTTATTCCATTATGTTATATACAGTACAGTGTGTTATGTTTGTATACACAGTTATTGCAGTCACAATTCTCTTGATGAATGATCTTATAATACCCTTGTTTCTAAATGGATGTTATAACTTTACATATTCCATAGCAGAGGTGGCATCACTTAACCATTTGGGTTTTGAGGTGTTGTAATATTGACTGATATACTAAGTACAACTTGAGCAGTACATTTATGGAGCTCCACTGTCATTGAGACAATCACTATTATGGCAAGTGTATATTGCCGAAGAGCAATTCGGCGATATACACTTGCAGGTGACCACAAAACCAGCTACGGGATTTTTGAATATGCGGGGGCTACCCCCCGTGCCCCCCCAATTAAGGATTCTCAACTACAGGGGGGTTGTATGTCAGGGTGGGGGTATAAAACTTGAAAAAAAAATATAAGCAACCCAATGCAAAAAAGAAGCCCCCCCCAGAACTGAACCCAGCATCCTCCCAACCTCAGCCTGCCACCCTACCCACCACACCACATGGCCAGCTTGGCAGCTGACCACTACACTCTACCCCACATACCCTCCCTCCCCTTCTGCCCGCTGTGGGGCATGGTCCCTCCCCCCCACGCATGTATATAGTGACATCCTGTCACTGTAGAAACCTACCACCCCCTCAATATCCTGTTGCTACCCTGTCAGGTAGCTCAGAACACAGGTGCCATGATTGTCGCCCTTTTTGCAGTCACTCAATTACAGTTGCTGTGTTCACTAGATACCACAGTGAACTGTTGGCCCAGAATGAGAAGCTAACTCAGCTGATCCTAGAGCCATGGAGAAATGGACTTTCATGGGATGGAAAAATTGTAAATGCAGCAGCCACACAGACTCATGTAGATTTCACCCCACATGGAAGTAAAAGTCATCCTGACCAATGAGTGATGCCCAGATCCCAAGGCAGGAGTGATGTGCTCATAAGCAATGGATATGGAAAAGAAGGTAATTGAAAGAGAGTGTTAAAGTGCAAAGACCTAAACACAGTTTATTATCAGTTGCTGTGGTGTATCTTAAAAGATAAATGGGATGCACATCATTGTTCCATACTTCAAAAACTAAACTGGTCACCCCTTTCCTCTAAGAAAGAACTAAACTGGCTCTCTTTGGCTCATACAGCAATGAATAATCCAACTGCTTCATACCTATTTGACTGCCTGGTGATACCCGTTCATAGGTATGTTCTACGAGATGTTCAGCATCACTGTTATCAGCTATCCAAATTTGCATCTGCCTATGGTAGAGCAGATTTTTATTTCAGAGCCCCTCATGTCTTGAACAATTTAGCTCCCCAGCTTAAAAGTTGCACTAGCATGATGTCTTTAAAAACACTGTAAAACTTATCATGTTGAAAACTCAACTCTGTTGTAACTTTTTTTTCCATTTGACTGCATGCAAGTCGTCTTAAAGTTGTCTGTCAAGTCAACCACTTTACTTCCAATTGCACTACTGGAGGTATTGGGACCTGCCCCTGAGATCAAGGTAAAGACTGACAGAGTACCTGTTCATGCTCTATTGGATAGTGGTTCCCAAGCAACCTTCATCTTTTAGGAGTACTATGACAAGTACGTTTTGCAATGTTAATTGTTGCCTCTACAAGGACTTGACATGTGAGGATTGAGAAATAAGACCTTACCCTATCTCAGATGCACTAAAGTGTGGATTGATTTACTGAGCAAGGCCACTGGAGTCAGATGACTGATGGAAACTTTTTTTGTTTGCCCCCCCCCAAATAGTTGACTTGGGAGAGACACACTAAGCTGAAAGCTTGTTTACAAGTGCGACCTGGGAGCTCAGGGAAGTTAAGTGACTTGCTCAGGGTCACACAGTATTCAAGTGGGGGCTGTGGAATTCAAACCCAGGTCTCCAGATTTGCAGCTTTAGAGCCTTAAACCACTGCACTATGTGCCTTCCAAACTCTGGCATTAGTATCCCCAGAGTGAGGGATGTATGACCATATGCCAGTGCTGATTAGAACAAATGTGCATTTGTTTGGGCAGTTGAGAGAGTTGTGCCAGGAGCAGTAGGCCCAATATCAAGGACAAGCATTGACTGTGCATGGACTGGCAGACATACCAGAATCAGACCTGGAAGCTGAATGGAGACAGAGAAGACTCCTCTGGCATACTGTGGAACTGGGATCCCGAAAAGTTGGTATTACCACCCAATGCATAGTATGCAGTCATGGAAAAATATGACCAACCAGATCTTGATGATTGATGCCCTCAAACAACATAGAATACCAGAAAATCTGTTGATCAAGCCTATTGTATTGCCTGTGGAGGCACATGCCTCTGTCATAAGAGTCACTGTGAAGTAAGGAATGTGACTGTGCATGACATACCACCAGGAGAGGATATATCTTTGGCAGGGTGTACTGGGCAGACATGGCATTACAGCCAAAACCTGCAGAAAGGATCCAGATGAGGTATTGACCAAGCAGTGTTTGATTTTGGAGATACAGCCCTGCCTGAGAAATGGAAGATTAAGAGTAAGTTGGAAATTATGGAGTGGTTCTAGCCCAGCCAACCTTGGTAAAAGAAAAAATATGAACTTAAATGGGAGTAGCCCAATACCAATCATAGCAAACTAGACAGGGAAACAGATTGGCAATAAAAGCACCCACTCACCAAAATAACACATAAAGTGTAATAAATGTATTCTGTTAAAGGCAATATATTGAAGAACACAGTGGCCCAAATAATTCAAACGTTTCGGATAGAAAATCCTTCATCAGTGATAGACCACTTGTGTTCAATCTAAAAATAGAACAGTCATATATTTTTTCTACTATTCAAAAAACATTTTTTACATACAAATATTTTAAGAGACTAAATGCTGATAATCTCATCCAGAAATCATTAATAAAGCATATTCTTATAACATAAAAATACAAATTGAATACTATTTGCCATATAGCTCAAGACAGCCTTCTAAATATTATCCAGATCTTAATAAAATAATATATACATTAAATAGAGCATAAAGGTATACCTAAATTGCATAACTCTGCCCACTTCTTATGTTGTTCAGTGTTAAATTAAATGTCATAGAGTAACATCTATAATAAGAAGGGAGGGGGGTTGGGGCAACTGCAGACTAGGGGTGTTGGCTGCAAACTCGAGCAGGCTTAGATAGACCTGGTGGTCTGTTTCTGCTGGCACACTCGTATGTTCGTATGTCTTATTCTCTGAAAAATGGGGGAATAAAGCTGCTTTCAGTATTCAAAAATACATGGCATAGTCTGCTAGAGGCAAACAGTAGAGAGTTTGATTAGGCTCTTTTTTTTTTTTTTTTTATACTTTCTCTTTATCCTCCTCCCTCCTTGCAGCTCTTCCCTCTTTGGGAGACACCTATGGCCTTATCAGCCTTCGCTCACCTACCTGGTCACTGGTGCAGTCCATGCCCCATGGAGCCATGGCTATACCCCCAGGCGGAGTGCAGGGGTGAGCCCCTACACCCGGCGTTTCTCTATGCCATTCGACGCAGCTGTCTCCGGGGCAGTAGGGGCACTGAAGGTCGGGGTCTGGTGCTCCATCTACTAGGAGGCTGCAAGGGTTTTTTCCTGATGTTCTCAACGTGCCAGGTCCCCGGACATCAACGTGCTGAAGCGCCAACATCTGGCACATCACCCCCCTTCTGTTGGAGCATCGGGCTTGCTGTACCTTGGGTCTCCACCCGGGGTCAGACAAGTGCCGAGCTCAGGTACCCCTCCCCAGAGAGGACAAAGCGGTCCTTGGGACGCTCAAGTCCACCTTACCAGCCGGCTCCTTCCAGCTCCCGTGGCTCGCTCCCGAACCCGTCATCAAGCGCGGTAAGCGGAAATCCAATCCGCTGCACCGTGGGCTGGCCTTTGATTAGGTTAATGAACTTACTTAAAGTTTCAGAAGATGCTGCCATGATCTCCGCTCTCTCTATATGGAGGTGTGATCAACGTCTTGTGCAACTGTTGTATACTCAAGCAGACGGGGAATCGGGTGCACAGTGATGAGTCAGTGTCACTTGACTGACTCAAAGGCTCTGGGCACCCGACCCTCTGAAAACTGCGGCACCAGGCAACAATAAAAAAGTTGCTAAGGTGTCTCTGTGCGCAAAAAAACTGTTATTTACAAGTTAATCGGTAATGGTTTAAAATTTCTATATAAACATATCTAAATGATCATCAAGATTACATCAAATAAAAACACATTTTTGTAAGAAAAGTTAAGTGAACAAAGGAACAGGTCTGCGTATTTTCGCACTAGTACAGGGCATTATATCCATAGAAGATTAAAC
Organism: Neoceratodus forsteri; assembly: GCA_016271365.2. Classification (NCBI taxonomy): domain Eukaryota; kingdom Metazoa; phylum Chordata; order Ceratodontiformes; family Ceratodontidae; genus Neoceratodus; species Neoceratodus forsteri. The sequence continues at coordinate 1,413,871,240 of CM057456.1, read as the reverse complement.
TATCAAAAAAAGTAATCCAGGATTTTGTATTAAAATAACTCCATGGGGGTTTCTAATAAAAATCATGTATACAATTGAGGAAAGGGGAGGGAGGGTTATGTAAGAGGAGACTAAAAAAATTGATGGTGAGGGGAGAGAAGAAAATTTCTCCTATATACATAACAAGCCCAAATGATAGAATCATACACAATATGAGAGTAAAATGTTCAAACCATGCTCAGATAAGAGTGTGAGCTCTATGAGAAATACAGATATATGAAAATATACGTCCCAACTCTTAAATAAATCTTGTAAAGAAAAAGAAAATATAATAAATGATCACAGGATGGGTTGCCAATCTATAGAGTCATTCAATCCATATCTCAAATTAGTCACATGGAATTTATCTATGTATCAAGCTTCTCTGAGCAGGAGCTGTGTTCTAAAATCACCCGTTAGGCTCAACTTTTTCCAAACCGAAAAAACGTAGATAAGGTAATTGATGGCCCTTGTCCACAAAATGCCTGGCTATAGGAGAAGTCATGTCCAAAGTCGTGATATCTGACTTACGTTCGCCTACCCTCGTTTTTAACATCCTCTCCATCTTACCAATGTATATTTTATCACATGGACATTTAAGCATATAGACAACTCCTGTATATTGACAGGTGATAAGCTGATTTATAATTACATTATCATCACGAAAAGTGTTCCTAATGTGTTTGACCCTATATAATAAAGAAAGCCGGCTCTGTGGTGTCAAGTGATGGGGTAGCTTTCTGGCATGCTGGTGTCCCAGGTTCATGCCCTGAGCCCAGACATCAGGAGCAGAGACTGGCAGCGAGGGAGTAAGAGTGTCCTCTGGATGCTTCCTTCCCAGAGTGGGGTGGGTGTGTGTGTGTGCTGGACCACTTTATTAGTGGCTCCTGGAGGTGGCTAAGTGGAGGCGTTCTAGGCAGCATGGAACACCACACATTGCCAGACTTCCCTGCCCCAGGGCGCCACTGCTGCCACACGTATGTGCAAGGTGAGAGAGAGCAAAAAACAGAAATCACCCACCTGGCTGCAGGATGACAGCTGCCTTGTTCCCCCCCATGCCATGTAGCCTCTCACAGTGCCCCCTCTGAACATCCTAGCCCCCCCCCCCATGTTCCACAGTCAAGGTAGCGGAACAATCTCCCCTCCCCTGTGTCCCTCTGGGGAGGGGGGACCTCTGGCAGGGTTATGACGGGTCTACTGATAACGCGGGACCAGTTGGGACAGAGCAGATGGCAATGGGAGATGGCCCGGTGGGCTGGGGGTTTAACACTGTGTGGCCCGAAAGAATGGCTGGCAGAAAGAGCAGGAACAGCGGAAAAAAAAATAATAAAGAAACTCTTTATCCAGTATTATCAAAACTCTCAAATATAAAATGAATATCAAAAGAACAAGTGACAAAAGGATAAAAAAATAATGAAAATATGTAGGGAGCAGGGGACAAAAAGACTACTATCTGAACAGTTAATGGGTTAGCAAACAGCATAAGCGTCCCCCAAAAACTCTTAAAATGATATAGTAAGACAAGTGTCTTTATCTTAAACAGAAATTGATTGATAACTGAAATGTCCATGAAAAGTAAGAAAAGGATCAATATGACAGTAAAGGCAACCATTCATTGAGCCCGTCCAGGCATAGGGCATTCAGTGAATAAATCTATCTGGATTCTTTCTGGAGTAAGATTTTAACTCTGTCACCACCCCTTGTATGCACTGGCACATGTTCTAATCCCATAAAGGAATGAAAAGTAGGATCCTTGCCATGGTAAGTCTGAAAGTGTGTGCAAAGTTGGGTGCTGAGGGTAACCGCTCTGACTGAGCGAACATGCTCTTGCATCCTGTTGCATAGTGGTCTAACAGTGCACCCTACTTAGATTTTTGGGCATGTGCAGGTTATAACATAGCCCACAAAGGGCATTGAGAATGTAATAAACGTAAGCAATATACCACGACAGGGTGTGGGTTATGCTGGGATTTACCCTCGCCTGGTGTGGTTCGGTCACGAGGCCGCAGGCTGAGTGAGTAAACCACACCAGAAGTGGGTAAATCCCAGAATAACCCACTCCCTGGAGTGGTATATTGTGATTATACAGTGTCCCCCCTTTTAAAATATTTTTTTTTGGTAAGATTAAAATAGTTTTACTTGTAAATGAACTGTTTTTTGATTGATTCTTTCTGTAATATCCTTTCTCTATGTGTTAAATAGTCCCCTCTTGCTAGATAGAATATTTTTTTTTTTGGTAGGAGATGGCAGTCCAGTCCCCCCACCCTACTCCCACCTCTGGTTGCTGCAACAATTACTGTTTTTTTTTATAACAACTTTATTGAACCACATTTGATAAGCAACAGCATACAGTCACTTAATATGACATTTGGTTTGTTAAGACATAAAAACAGGTAAAATGCATAATAATGCATCATACATAGTAACAAATGGAAAGCTACTCAAATTATTTCAAGATTTAAACAATATAAATCCTTACTATAAAAATTTCATCTTATTTTCCAAAGAATGCAAAATGGAAAAAAGAAAAATCACAACAACCAGGGAGAGTACAAGTGATCACCATACTAACTAGGAGTCCCTCAAACACGAATTACTTAAAAATGAAGGTATAGATATGGGGTAAGAGGGGGGGGAAGGGGCAAAAGGAAGGAGGGACATGAAGAGCAGTTAAAATATCAAATGTGAGAGAAGAAAGGGAGAAAGGAGAGCTGAACAGGCATTAAAAGTCGTGGGTTCAGTTTGTCAGATACCTCTAATTCCATAATTTCTAAGTTAATCGATCAGAAGGGAATCTCTGTCCTGGTCTGCCTTCATGTCATGGGTCTCCAGAGTCCCTGGGACGAGCAGCCTCCCAGGTAATCCAGGGGCCCCAAACCACCATGAACTTTTCTTCTCTTAAGTGTAATCTGGCCATGATGGATTCCATATCCATGATATTTTTGACTTTGGAGACCCATTGCCCCAGTGTCGGGGGTTGTTAGCTTAACCAGTGTATTGTTAAACATTTTAAGGCTGCAGGTATGACAGCCAGGGCCAGTTTCCATTTGGATGGATGAAAGTTCACAATGGTGGGGAAACCCAGAACCCAGTCTGTAAAGGTGTCTGGTATTTGTACTGACAGCACTTCATTTACTGCCCCCTGAATGCATTGCCAATAATGGACAATATTCAGGCAACCCCAATTAATGTGCCAGTGTGTACCTATAGAGACACACAATCTCCAGAATGAGTCTGTGTTAGTGTTATTATGGTGTTTGGTCACGACCGGAACGAGAAAGTACCAAACTAAAATTCTCCAGAAAATGTCTCTCTATGTGGGAGACGAAGTCACCCTCCACCCCTGCTTCAACCTCTTAAGCCACAGCTCATCTGGAATATTCTCTAACATTTCTTTTCCCCACACTAACTTTATTGTCCCTAGAGGACGCAGTTCTCCAGGGTCTATCAATTTGTATAACTGGGAAGTCCACCTCACCTTATCCTTTGATAGCTGTACCTGTTGTACAAAATTTTCCCAAGGGTTCAGATGGCGTACTAGATCCTTCATGTTGGCTGGAATGGTAATGAAATGGTGTACCTGCAGATATCTATGAAAGTCTGAATCCTGCAGGCCAAATGTCTCCCTGAGTTGAGCAAAGGGTGAGGCAGGTACCCTGTTCCACAAATTGTGAAAATCTAAGCAAGTCCTTTGATTCCCACCTTGCATATATGCCATCTAGGCACGGGGGAAAGAAATCTACGTGTTAACGAATGTTGGAGAGGGGACCCAAGGTTTTCCCAGAGGACATCCGCCGCCTACACCTCCTCAAGAGTCGCAGGGTGTGTTGCGTCCATGGGTTGTTGGTTAATAAGGATGCTGGGAGTACAAGGAGCGAGTAAGCCAGGGAAAGCAAGGAGTCTTCTATAACATCCTGTTCCTCCATGGCTAACCAGCCTGATGAACTATGCCCCATGATCCAAGTATGGACCATGTGAAGCTGGCAGGTCAGATAATACAAGTAAAAATCAGGCAATCCCAGGCCCCCCCCATCCCGTGGAAGTGATAGTATATGTCTAGAAATTCGAGGACAATGTCCTCCCCAAATAAACTTCGATAAGCCAATTGAGATCTTGCTCCAAAATTCGGGGGAATCGGTATTGGGAGACTAGCAAATAAAAACAAGAAGCGGGTTCATTTTGATCGAGTCTACTGTATTTTCCCAGCAATTGTTAAGGGTAACATGGACCACCTGGCTAAGTCTTGTTGTGTTATGCCCCATAATCTATTGTAGTTAATCTCAAACAGTTTCAAGACGTCCACCTAGACCTGTATTCCCAGGTAGCGAATCGGATTCTTTTTAGCCCAAGCAATAGTAAAGTCCATGTAAAACCCCCATGGGGGGGGGAGGTTCTGCTCAGTTTAAGAGCTTCTGACTTTGCATAATTCAGTTTGTACACCGGCCATCACACCGATCACCTGTGGATCCTGGCGCACCACAGCAGCCAGAGGCTCGAGGCAGATTGCAAAAAGGACTGGGGATAAAGGACATCCCTGCCTTGTGCCCCTTGTTAGTGGGAAGCTTCTAGAGTTAACCCCACTTACCTTCACCTGGGCCTGTGGTAGGGTGTACAAATTTTGAAAGATTTTTAAGAATTTAGGGTTAAATTGCATTTCTCCATGGTAAATTTTAAAAAGTGCCAATTGACCTGATCAAAAGCCTTTCCGGCATCCATGGAGATTGCTAACTGAAATGCAGTTTTGTGCTGTTGGGAGGTAAGAATGTTGAGCAACCATCTTATATTATCCGATAGGTATCTACCTGCCACAAATCCAGTTTGATCTGGATGTATGACTGTCCCTATGACACATTGCAATCTGTCTGCCAGGATGCCAGTAAAGATCTTCATATCTACATTCAGAAGTGATATGGGCTGGTAGGAGAAACAATACAATGGATCCTTGCCCTCCTTAGGGAGTACTACAATTTGTGCCTGTTTTCAGGATGCTGGGATCTCCCCCCCCCCCATATATGATGGAAACAGTTCAGCAGTGGAGGCAGCAAATCCTTCTTAAAACACTTGTAAAATTCAGATGGTAATCCATCCAAGCCAGGAGACATGCCTGATTTGAACTGTGCAATTTTTTCCAAGACCTCTTGGGCAGAGATATTCCCCTCCAAAATGGCCCTATGGGGAACCCCCTAGGGTGGGAAGCACAATACTGTTCAAGAAAGACCTTCCTTTGGTTTCATGGTCAGGAACATACTCCTGCCCATACAGAGCTGGGTAAAAATCTGCACAATGAGCAGAAATGTTTATGGGATCTGAGGACATTTCCACCCCCCCGGACCCTGTATTCGAAGAACTGCTCTAGAGGTCATTTCCTTTCTTAGTGCCAAGGCTAGAAGGTGACCTGCCCTGTTACCTCCCTCATAATATTTTTGTGCTGTACGCCTGAGCATACCCTCAGTATAGGTAGCTAATAGTGATTCCAATCTCTTTTTCTTTGCCTGCCAAATTTTTTTTCTTCTGGATTTAGGGTGAGCTTATATAGGAAATCTGCTTCCCTCAGCTGTTCCTCTATCTGCGTTTGTAGTTGCTGGCTGGCTCTTTTTTGCTGGGAGCTGCACTGTATGAAAATGCCCTTCAGGACAGCCTTCAAAGCATCCCAGTGGGTTGATGGGGTTGTATCCAAGGGTAGATTAACCTCTAGAAATTCCTGAATGGAATCTGAGATTTTCTGTCTGGTTGAGGAGCCCTATATTTAGACGCCAAGTACTATTCCTTGGGCTGGGGGAAAACACCAGCTTCAACAGCACAGGAGCATGGTCCGACCATCTCATGGGAAGGATACTACAGGTGTCTAGCATGCTCGCCCATTCACTGGAAACAAAGAACATGTCGATCCTGGAGATGCTGACATGTCTCTGTGAATAGAAAGTAAAATTAGCTACATTGGGATGAAGATGTCTCCAGGCATCGAGAAGTCCCACCTCCCCAACAGACGTTTTAAAAAACTTTCCTTACCCCCACCCCCCAGGGCTGTCTGTTGTCCTCTCCTGTCTGTCTTGGGAGACAAGACAGTATTAAAGTCCCCTCCCAAGATATAAAAAGCATCTGGGTCCTCCATAGTATTAAGAATTATTTTCTTAAGGAAAGCTGTTCGGGGCATATAAATTTAATAGGATACACTTCAGATTGAAAAAAGTGGCCTGTAAGCAAACATAACGCCCCTTGGGATCCAAGTCCACCAATCCTACTTTGAGAGGGGTGTCTCTCCTGATTAAAATAGCTGCCCCTCTCCTATGAGGATGCTCAGATCAAGAGGAAGCATAAACCTCCCCCACCCACATTCTATGCAATTTAGCATGCTCGAATGTGGTCAAGTGCGTTTCTTGCAAGAAAGCCAATGCAGCTTTCAATCTGCCTATTTCTTGAAGTATTCAAGCCCGCTTGATGGGGCTATTAAGACCTTGTACATTATAGGACATAAGCGTTAAATCCATCAGGTATTATCAGATAGCCCATAAAGCTCCTCTACATAAGCCAGGTAAAATCTCCTCCGACCGAGCATCCCCACAACTCCCCTCCCAATCCCCCACAGCATGACGAACCATCTCTCCCAAAGTTAGCACTGAAGTATGAAACAGTGTGAACCATTTAACAACCAGATTTGAAACTGCAACACTGCAAAATAAACTTTAATTTGTGACTCCCAAACGTGCCACTGTAACCCAACCTCTATGCATGGAGGTGGGAAGGTGCAGGTGCCAGTCCTCACACCCAGTCGAGGGCCACACTCTGAGACCCCATCTCGAGTGGTGAATCACATCACTGTGCATGGTGCCACAAATCCCCAACCTTCCCCCCACCAGCCAAACTTGTTCAGCTAGAAATAAAATACAGAGGATTATATCTCCTCTTTGGGCTGCCCTGCCCTGGTGTGAGCAACTATGATCTCCAGCCCACTTGGGCCAGCATATAGCAGTCAAAGGGCACAGAGTGTGAGTGGTATATTTTTCCCCCTTACCCTCAGCCACCAACATGTTTTCCAGTAGGTGCTATAACCATTGGGAGGGAAATAAACAAGTGTTCAATTCAGGTAGTTCTCCTTTATATGCACCACTGTATATGATATGAAAAAGTAAATAAAATGCCCATTCAACAGTTCAAGCTGCTCCTCCCCATCAGTGCTATAAGCAAACAAAAGGAAGGCATTTGAAAATGCACAGCTAAATGACAGCTTTGGGAGTAAGTAAGGAAATAACCCCCCCTCCCCCGCAAACCCAGCAATCATCCATTTGGCTATTTAGTCTAGGCAGTCATGTTCGGTGAGAGGAGGCTAGGTAGATTTATGCATTTGCACAATTATAAATCAGCCTTGGGTGATTCATGCTGAAGCCCTCTGATAGGAAAAAACAAAACAAAAAAAAAAACAGAGCACTTCAGTAATCCCCACAGGCCCAAGGGTTAAGTTGCACACTCGATCACCCAAAACATCAAGTCGTTGCTTTGGATACCAGGGCTGGCCAAAGACATAAGGTAGATCCAGTTCACCAACCTTATCCAACACCCTTGGCTATCTCTGGTTTCCTGCCCTTGTTGTGGTTATTTTTCTTGCTTCCATTTCTCTGCTGCAGTGGGTGCGTTGGGCCCCAGGCCTCTGAGAGTGATTCCAGTGGATCAACAAAGGCAGGACCTCCCCCCATGGCCTGCTTCCTGGCCGAGAACAAATTTTTCACTGCATACCATCTGCGGCGGTTTAATTCCTCAAGGGTTCCTGGATCAAACACCTCATCTACCACGATGCTCCATTGCTGTAGGAAGGTCTTTGCCTCTGACATCATTGGAAACAGGTGGGTGCCTCTATCTGTGGTGATGCGCAGGGTGGATGGGTAGTCTAATCTTGCTTTAACTCCTTTTTCTTTGAGCAATTTCAGTATCGGGAGCATTTTTCTCCATCGGTCCATGGTCATGGGGGCATAGACATGTTCAAAAAAGTGCCTTACATCCCCAAAGATGAACTCTTTTTTCTGCCAAGCCTTTTGCAGGATGTCTGATTTAGTTCTATAATCAAGGAAGGCCACAATGACAGATCGAGGACGGGCTTTAGTATCAGTGGGTCTGGGACCCAGAGAGCGATGAGCTCTGATGATGTTGAGATTGTAATTTGAGTCCAGGTTTAGTATTTCTTTTATAAAACTTTCCATAAAGGCATTCATGTTTCCAGACTCTGTGCCCTCAGGAATTCCATGAATCCTGATATTAATCCGTTGTGATCGGTTTTCAAGGTCCTCTACCTTTTGCTGCAGCCAGATTTCCCAATCATGTAGCTGGAGAAGCGCCCCATTATGAAGATCCGCTCTGTTGGAAACCTCAGTAGTGTGCTGCTCAAGGTCTGTGACTCAAGTCTGCTGATGTATTTGCTCTTTTTGTAGATCAAGGAGTTGCTGCCGAAAATCTCCTATTTTGTCTCCCAGTCGCTGGAGTTCCCAGCACAATTGTCTGAAAGATATCATAGTCTCCTCTTCATCTTCTGAACTTGAGTCCTCAGATACGGCCTGACATAGGGAAGGCATGCCATTCTCAGCCTCTCATAGTGTAGGCCCTCAGTTGGAGTGGTTTAGCGGAGTTTCCAAATCGGCCCTCAAGACCATAGGGGCCGCAAATTCTTTTAATTTACTTCTCGTGTTAGCCATCAGGCGGTCCAATTTGCATTTTTTAAGCAGGACAGCCAGTTTTTAGTAATGATTTTGCTGGATTGTAGCGGGAGGTTCAGGAGAGCTCAAGAGAGCTAGTCCGCCATGCCTGGTGACGTCACCGGAAGTCTCAGCAATTACTGTTTTTTTAAACCTTTATCACTTTGTGCTCTCTTACTGACTCTTGACCCGGGTAGCAGTGCTGCTTCTCACCATTTCTGTCACTGCTGAGATCATAGTGAAAAGAAAAGAAAACCTTCATTTCTCTCGCCTCCACATGGTTTGATTTGGAGCAGCCCTCATGCTTGACAATTTTATTTTTTAATAAAAGGAAAAAAAAAGACAACGCTGTCCCCTCTCTGACTGGAAACGTAGTGTTGCAAGTGCTAACGGGCCACTGACCATCAGCATGCTTGCTTCTGGGTTCACTTTGGTGTGAGGAGACAGGAATATATGACTCTGAGCAGGAGTTTTTGTTTTCATTGTTAAAATGCTGGACAGACTAGGGAGGCAGTGGTCAGCACACGCGAGCTGAGAGGGAATCACTTTGTAGTCGGAGCCATTATTAAAAACAGAGGTTGGAAACAGAAGGCAGCAGTGAGTGTTACAGATGCTGGAATGAACAACTGTTACTGCAAGTCCCTAGTGTTGACTATTAATGGTATTCTGCTTTATACTTAATTGCTAGATTTTCTTTGCATTGCTTTCGGGAGGCCAGTGTTTGTTTTTTTTAGGCAGGGTTTCTGAGTTTGACTGTTGCCATCTTTGCTAGTCCTGGGTTTGCCACGGTGGCGTGATTTCAGAGGGGGTTCCTGATGCAGCTCACTGGAAACTGGCGCCTTTTCCCATTGGTATATTTCAGGATTTATAACGGCGAAAAGGTGCCAGTCAGCCAATTGGAAGGCAAGATTTTAAGACCCATTGTATAATCCCTAATATTCACAGACATGGGTCCTATGGAATGTTCATATCTGGTACCACTTCTGCAGTACCTACAGACATTACAGTGGCTGCCAGTTGAGGTGTGTGTCTTCCTGTGGGTCCTCCTAGAAGCCGTTATTGACTAAATCACCCAAATTGTTATCTCTCCACTATGTAATTCTGGCTGAAGTTTTCACCCACTGAAATAGACCAACAGCCCTCTGTAGTATGTGCCAGTATTTCTTTAAGATACCTGAAATCTGACTGGATATACTACTAAACTCTATAACAAAGGTCACACCAGTATTAATGTTATTACATCTCTGTCTAGAACATACAAAGGTGTTTCTGTTGAGAGGTTTTGCTCTTTGATGTGCTCCTACCAGTTCCAGCGGGTAACCCCTTTGCATGAACTTAGCACTCAGTTTCTCTGCTCATTTATCATAAAGTTCAAGGGTGGAGCAATTCCTCCTTATCATCACAAAGGTACAGCTTGAATCGTGTGATGTGAGTGCGCAGTTTGAGCAAGCAGTATGATGTTGCCAGACACAGGTTTTCCGAAGGATTCAGTAACCACACGATCGTCTTTGGAAAACGTGAGCTCCAAATCCAAAAACATGATTGAAATAGGACTCACATTGGCAGTAAACTTCAGGCTTGAGATCATTAGTATTGAAATACTCAACAAATTCAAGTGCTGGTTCTGTGCTGCCCTGTCTGGGGCTGACATGGGTTCAACATATGGGCAAGGACCATGGCCACCTCTCACTAACCCAGAAATAGACTGGCAAAGGAGGGGCCATGGCTGTACCCATGGCAGTGCCACAGACCTGTAGATAAAATTTATTACAAAACAAAATAGTTACAGGTGAGACTCAGTTTAACAGCATTCATACTGAAGTCTACAGGGAATGATGCAGCCACTTCATTTTTCGAGAGGTGATGACATCGTGCAATAAGTCCATTATCATGTACAGTGGACATGTACAAAGATGTGTCAATAGATAACCTTACATACAGTAGTCTGAAGACCAGGAAAAAACCTCAAGCTTTGAAAAAAATATGCATGGTGTCCTGTATATGGCCAGCCATGTTAGTCACAATTCTTGGTAAAAAGAAATTAACAAATACTGAGATCTTCTGCAGGACCACTGACCTTTCCATGAGATGTCTCACCATCTGGTACCAGAAAACTTTGATGATGTGATGAGGCATCTTCAATGACTATTTGCAGGAGTGGAGCTTGCAGCCAGCAAGGATAGATGTGATCTTGTGGGACTCTGTGACAGTGATTGTTTCTTATAAACTATTTTTTTTTGGGGGGTGGGGTGGCATTTACTTTTATTTTGTTTGGTGCAAATTGTAGCCTGAAGGAAAAGCAGTCAAATGGTATCTCTCTCAAGCTGGTACAAGATGGTAAGACCCCATCAGACAATGACCCAGTCCAGCAGTAAGAATTCTGACCAGCAGCTACCTGAAAAGGCAAGAAAAATCACCACAGCACAGACTTGTGGTGGCCTCATGAAGGAGCCCACCAATGCAGCCTTATTAAAGGCCATAAGGATTTTGATCACAAGGTGAATAGTTTTAATACCCGGCTCATGAATATGGCGATGAAGGTAGATGTGGTTTCCTTGGATGCCAAAAGGCAAATGATGATGCAAATAAATCTGCTGCAATTGTGGTTGGTGTATGTAAAGAAAAGAAAATATTGAGAAGTTGACTGAAACATCAAGAAAGTGGTGCAAGGTTGATGGATGTTTGATTACATAGAAACATAGATTTTGTTGGCAGAAAAGGATCTTGAGGCCCATCCAGTTTGCCCCTTGTTTCTACCTGTTCCATCACCACTGACCCTAGCTGGTCACAGGTGTCATTCCCTCTCCCCATTCCTCTTCCTCTACCTAATATGTCCCTGTGCCTATCCCATGCATGCTTGAAGCTCCCCACAGTTTTTGGCCTCACTGCCTCCTCCGGAAGGCTGTTCCAGTAATCCACCACTCTTTCCATGAAGAAGTATTTCTGTGCATCTCTTGTAAATTTTACTCCCTTTAGCTTCAGTGCATGCCCCTTTCTCTTAGTGCCTTCCTGTCTCTGAAATAGACCCTCCACTTGCACCTTGTTCAATCCTCTGAGGCACTTGTATGTTTCAATCATGTGCCCTCTCGCTCTCCTCTCTTCCAGGGAGTACATATTGAGCTCCTGCAGCCTCTCTTCATAAGGCTTCTTGTGCAACCCCCCTTACCATTTTGTCTGCCCTCCCTGTACTGCCTCCACCCTTTTAATGTCCTTGAGGAGGTGTGGCCTCCAGAACTGGACACAATATTCCAGGTGATGTCTCACCAATGAGCGATACAATGGTAGCACCTCCTCCTGCTGTTAGAAATCCCTCTCCCAATGCACCCTAGCATCCTGCTAGCCTTTCCCACCATTTTGTCACACTGCCAGCCACCTTGAGGACATCAAATAAGATGACCACTTGGTCTCTTTCTTGCTTGTTGACTGTAAGCTCCACTCCCCCATCTTATACACAGCCCACTGGTTCCGCAACCCTGAGTGCATAACCTTGCACTTTTTGGCACTGAAACCCAGTTGCCACCCCCTAGACCTTTCTCTTGTTTTCTCAGATCCCTTTGCATTCTCTCCATCCTTTTCTGAGTGTCGGCCCTATTGCAGATTTTTGTATTATCCACAAGGAGACACACTTTCTGCTATGTCACTCATGAAGACATTGAAGAGGACCGGTCCCAGCACCAAACCCTGTGGCACGCCCCTAGTCACTCTCCTATCATGATACTTGCTACCATTTACCACCACCCTTTGCCTCCTATCCCTTAACCAGTTTGATAACCAGCATTTCACTTTCTCCCCCACCCCCAGGCTGCTTAGTTTCTTAACTTGCCTCCTGTGTAGCACAGTGTTGAAAGCCTTACTGAAGTACAGGTAGGCCATGTCCATTGCTCTCCCTTGATCCACCTCCATGGTAACCCAGACCAAGAAATCTATGAGATTAGTTGGACATGAGCCCCCCCCATGAAACTGCACTGCTGGTGGTCCTGCTTCCCGTTTGTCTCCAGGTGCTCCACAAGCCTCTCCTTCAGTAGTGTCTCTATTAATTTCCACACCATTGATGTGAGACTGACTGAATGTTTTTTTTTTCCTTTTTTGTAATTATTTTTGGTAACTAGGTAAGGCCCACTAGGCACAAGTACCTGTTTTCAGGGGTGACCCGGGAGCACTGGGCTGGTTAAGTAACTTGCTCAGAATCACATATTATGCAAGTGGAGGTTGTGGGAATCAAATCCAGGTTTGCTGGATGTACCAAGCTCATTCACAGGTCATTACTCTAACCTCTAGGCTATACTTCCTGTCTGAAGATATTACTTGAAATACCTGAAGATATGGAAGAAGACAACCTAACAGGATTTGTAGCTGAACTTTTTAAAAACATTTTAGAACTATATGTATCAGAAAACATCTATAAATCTTATTAGATTACACCTCAGCAATGGACAGCTGAATCAACCCAATCTCATAAATTACTAATTATCCCCCATGGTCCACACACCCATGACTGGATTTTGTAGGCAGCCAAACATAAAGGTACATTAACTCTGACTGATGGAAGCCCTGTGTTTATGTTCCCTGACCTGAGCTTACACCATGTAGTAGCGTAACAAAGCCTTTGACCTGGTGAGGAGGAGGGTCTCCAATCACTGGAAATAGCTCACTCACTCCAGCTACCTGCCAAATTAAGACTTTCATATGCTGGATTCACTTTCTTTTTTTTTTTTTATATTATATTTTTATTGATTTTGTAAGCATAAATCTTACATTCTCTTCCATAAGGAGGATAAGTAATAGCAATCATCAGAAAATACATTTCTCTTATGAAGGATACATAACTAGACACCTTCTCGAGAGTTACATCACAGAGGGAAGTACATATAGACTTATCCTACATTGATTGATTTAATGCATGCAGTCTAGGAAACTAACTGGGGATCAGACAGAGGATATTCCCCTTTTTTTTTACCCAAGGGACCACTGGTCCATATATCTCCATTACAACTTATAATAGATTTATCATAAACAGAAAAAAAAAATCATTCAGCCTCCCAGAACTATCAATCCAAACGGTTACATATTAGTATACTTAACCTCTAAACATTTAAATTTCTGTATATTACTCAGGGCTATTTTATTTTCACTTAAAATTTTTTCCCTCGATCTGTCTCAACATAATTAGACCCAGAGCCACTAGATCCAGACAGGCTAACAGTCGGCCGCATTACAGCATGCCCCGTGACTTACATAGGGAGCGATCAGGAACCGATTATTTACATGGATATAGAGACAAAAACAAAATATTCTCAATCTTATCAATAATTACCACCCCTTTCAAATTAAAAAGGTTGTCAGCTAAATCATACGCTCTGAAAATTGAGTCATGCCAGTATATTAAGATCATGCAACATTTAAATGGCGGTATCCATGCCACTGGATTCACTTTCTTGATAAAGATTCTGAAGAGGCAAGGGAAAAACTGGAAGCCATCAGATAGGACTCTGCATCACAACAATCATTCAGGGACTCAGACGAGGTCTGAAAAGACAATAATCCCTTCTCGGGAATCAGCTGCAGTAAAACATAGCTGTATGCTCTTAAAAAATTATAAATGGGTAGGCTTTTAAAAAATTATAAATAGGTGGATACCTGATGTTGAATCCTTGTACTAGACTATTCACACACTGTTCTTCCCCACACTGACTGTACACCAGGATAGACCTCTTTCATATCTCTAACAAAAATTTACATCTATTGGCAAATTGTGAAATTCTCCCTGTCTGTCTCTCTGACCATGCACCTGTAATGTTAACATTATACGGGGGGTATATCCAGGGCTAACAATTTGTGGCAGTTCAATAAGTCTTTCCTTAACAGTGAAGTCTTCCTGATGATGGTCAGAGAGAAAATAGCCCAAATAGTACAAGACAATTCACAACTAACAATATCTCCAAGCACCCTACAGGATACCATTAAAGAGCTACTGACACCTCCAAGAAAACTTAGAAAAACATAATTAAGTGCAATTCAGCCTGAATTCCAAATATATTCTATAGATTTCTCCTCCCCATTATTTATTACTGAGAAAATTTGCATGAATACATGATCTTTATCTGTTAGAGCTCATGTGCCTTTATACCTTACTCCCTACTTCGTCATAATCCTCTGTTGTGACATCACAGTCTGTTGCCATGGGACTAACTGTGATGTCACAAGTAGTGCATTATTACCTCAGGTAGGGAGAAAGCAACAGGACTAGATTAACTCTTCAGGAGCAAAGATCCTGTTTTCTTGCAAATGGCCTCAGTAATAAATAATGCAGAGGAAAAAATACAGAATTAATGTGAAATATCAACTGAACTGTGTCTAAATATTATGTTTTAAGTTACCCTGATGGCGTCAGCTGCTCTTTAAGGTTGTGCTTCTCTGAGGAGAACTTATTAGCTCTGTATCTAGAGCCAAAAAGCAGAGGGAAGAGAAGCTGCAGTGCCTCCATCAACCCATTAAAGAGACCCAACACCAGCATATGCGAGGCAATGTTTCTGTAGCACCACAGTTAACCAGATTGTGACAGGAGATTCAGGAAATATTAAACCATAAAACTGAATTAGCTCTGCAATGTCTCAAACAGAAATACTTCAAAGGTGGTATCCAGGCCACACAAATTTTAGCCTATCATCTTTGGCAATGTATGACAGAAACTGCTGTAACACATATTAGGGACACATGCACTACTTTACAACATACCACCCAGGACAAGATCTTGGAGATCTTCCATTCATATTATGCTTGGCTGTACTTAGTTATTTATTTAAAATTTTGGTAACCAGGAAAGTCACTCTGAGCCAAGGCTCATTTCCATGTGCAACCCGGGGAGAGGGATGAACACATACATACAAAGGGGGAAAAAAATTACATCATTGCAATAAACATGTGCAGCATGCAAGTTACATTCTGGCAAAATATAAGCCTAAATGCAGTTTTACAAGACCATTGGAAGGCAGGAGGCTCAATGGGTTGAGGGACAGCAGCAAGGAGCAACAGTTGTGAGTCTGAGCAGGCACCTGAGAGCAGGAAGTGAGGGAGTTTGATGAAAGGTAGAGGATAGTTGATTCCAGAGGGAGAGGAATTGGCAGGAGAAAGCAGACTGACCAGCAGTAGAGCAAGGATGGGGCAGAGAGAAGGACCATGATTCCCTGGAGCACAGTGGATAGGAGGTAGGAATGGCATGGGACAGAAGGGAAGAGAGAAATAATGGAAGAGTTCCAAACCAATATTTTACAAAGAAGGCTATGCAGTGGACCTGTCGATGGTGGGAAAGGGGTGAGATAGACAGAGAGGAATAGAGAGAGCAGTGATGTGTGTGAAAAGGGGAGTTGGGATGAAGTGACAAAAGGCATTTAAGAGGGCAAGCGATGAGATGGGAGCAGTGCCATAGACAGTATCTGTGTAGTCAAACAAAGGAAGGATCATTTTAGTTACCAGCTCTCGGCTAATGGGGAGGGAGAGGCAGTCTCTGTTTCGATACAATACTCCAAGTTTAGGGCAGAGTTTGGAATGAATGTTATGAATATGGATAGAGAAGTCAAGATTGTTATCAAGCCAAACCCCAAGGTACTTGAACACAGGGACATCAAAGGGGGGGTGCCATCTGGGGTGATGAACACTGGGGGCTGACAGCCTTGCCAGTCTTTGGTGCCGAAGGTCATAGAGACGTGTTTTTTTTGTGTGCGTGTTTACTCTGACTTGGTTTGCATGGAACCAGCTTAGCACTTTATTGAAGTCGTGGTGGAGAGTAGCCTCCACGTCGCAAGTTGTAGATGACCTTGTGCGTGTACATGTGGAAACTGGGGAAGGTTGTTTCTGAAGAGAGAGAGAAGAGAATTGGTCTGAGGATGAAGCCTTGTGGGGGACCCCAGCAAGGATCAGGAAAGGGGAGGATAGGACATTACCCACCTGAACCGACTGTTGTCTGCATGTGAGGTAAGAGCTGAACCAATTAACTGCTAGTGTCATCAAGCCAACAGAATGCAGCTTGTTTAGAAGGAGAGAGTGGGACCCAGAATTGAAGACCTTAGCTAGATCAATGAAGATGGCAGTGGTGATGAGACCCTGCTCCATCGCAGAGAGGATGGAGTCTATAACCTGCAGAAGGAATTTATGGAGTGGCATTTCCTAAAGCTGGATTGGACAGGAGAGAGTGTATTGGTGGAGGAAAGGCAAAGCAAGACAAATTTTATTTCTAGGGTGCCCAATCCCTGAGGCTCTGGGCACCTTACATTAAAACAGGTTAGGTAGGACAATACAATACAAAGCTCTATAAAAACATATATAAACATACCAAATTAAAATAATCATTAGATCTCGAAATACTTAAACCCACAGGTGTTCAGTGCAGGTCAGTTGTCATCACTAGGGAAGGCCAGAGAAAACAGATGTGCCTTTAAGGAACTCAGCAACCCTGGTATTGACTAGGGACTCCTGGAGTTTAGCTAGGACATGGAGGAGAGACATTGTCTGGTAGTTTCCAGGGGAGATGGGGTCACTGCCTTTGTGAAGGGGCAAAACTTTGTCCACTTTCCAGGCCAAGGGAACCATGCCAGAGGAGAAGGATAGGTTTAGGAGGTGTGTAAAGGAGAGGACAGTGGCTGGGGCAGAGATGCAGAGGACCTTGGGATCTAGGCCATCTGGGCTGGTCTTGGCAGGGTTAAGGGACATAAGTGCATGGTAGACTTCCTGAGGGGAGATAGGTGGGAAGTGGTAGCTGCTAGGAGAGGGGGGGTGTGGGAGGGTCAATATGTGCTGGGGGATGGTCAGGGAGGGCACACATGACAAAGAATTTATTGAAGATAGCCACAATGGAGGAGGGATCAGAGAACAGGCAGCCATCCACTGAGAGGACAGGGGGACAGACTGGATAACTTTCCAGAAATTTGAAGGTGAATTGTGATTAGTACAAATGTGTTTTTTAAAATATTCAACTTGACCAAGCGGACTGCCTTTGTGCATGAGTTTCTAAGTGATCTGTATGCTTGGAGATTAGACAGAGTCTGGGAGGATTTGAGGTGAGCCCAAGCACGATCACGCAATTTACACAGGGCTGTAAGGCTGGCTGTGATCCAGGGGTAATGAGAGTGATTAACCTTTGCATTTTTGAGGGAAGCATTGGAGTTCCAGAGTCATGTGAGGGTGCTTAAAAATAGGCTGAGGGCTGAGTCAATGTCAGGGGCTGAGAAAACAGGAGACCAATCAGTTATTTAGGTCTTGCAGCAGGGCATTTGTGACAAGTGCCCTGAGGGAACAGTGCCAGGTGTATTTGGGGACCGAGTGAGAGGGGAACACCTTCCTGGCACAGTAGGTCAAAATGTTCACTGAAAACATTCAGGGGTGCCTGTTGTAATAATGTGATGGAGGTGGGAGGACAGCAATCAGTCCAGAAGGGAGTTGTTTGGAGATCAAGGGCTGAGTCGGGTGGGTTCAGTTATAAATTGAGTAAGATTCAGTCATTCGATTTTGAGTATACCCTAGAACATACTTCAGATGCTGATGCCATCAGCACCTTCCTGCCTCTACACACTTACCTGATTAACTGCTCAGCAAGTGGCTAATCTAGAGGCCCCCATCTCCCTGGAGGAACAGGAACTGCTTATTAAAAAACTTAAGAATAAATGCCCAGTCCCAGATAGGTATACCTGAAAACTTGTTGTTAGATAGCAGAGGCCAACTTCTGCCCCAACCCTCGTGGAAGCTGGCTACCATATCAGCCATTTTAAAACCAAACAAGGATAGCTGTTTCTACTCCTCTTACTCACTGATATTGGTCCTGAATATAGATTATAAAATATTTATTTCTTTATTAGCAGCTAGACTAGATGCTGTCCTTCTGTCCTTAATTACACCAGACCAGACAGGTTTATTTGTTTTTTTTATACTTGTTTTATTGAATAAAGTCATACATGAC
This sequence comes from Neoceratodus forsteri, assembly GCA_016271365.2. Lineage (NCBI taxonomy): Eukaryota > Metazoa > Chordata > Ceratodontiformes > Ceratodontidae > Neoceratodus > Neoceratodus forsteri. Next base: position 1,413,852,592 of record CM057456.1, on the reverse strand, counting down.
AATTTATAGAAATAAAAATTAGGAAGACAACTCACAGTGTCAGTATCAGTTTTACCACATGCCATACATCCTGGTGTAAAGAGAATACATGAAATAAACAAACAAATAATATATTGTAACTAATACTAGGGTATACGTGTGTGTTTTTATTTGTTTTTTGTTAAAGAGAATAAGTATAAAGAAATAAAGATAAAAAAGATATGAAGGAGCCTGGCACTAAGTGTTTTAAACAAGTACAGGTGATAAGACAGTATTGGAGTAGATTATCGAACAGTACAGTTGCAATAGTAAAGGGGTTTAATGATATAGGTAAGATCATTAGTCCTATTTGTTAGGAAAAAAATGGAAGACTGGTATTTACACTCTATTAGTTAAAGATTAGGAGTCCGCCGCTGAAGGTGTTAGACTTTGATAAAGGGCCCATCTAGTCCATCTGTTTGTATAAGCAAGCATTCTGTGTTGGACTAGGAAGGTTAACCTTTCCAACTTTTGAATATCTTGTATTATTTCAGTCCATTCAGTTATCATGGGGGGTGGTCCACCTGGAGCCATTGTCTCATGTTGGCCTTGGCAGCCACAACAGTAAGAATGGACCACAAATAGATATCCTTCTGACCCTTGAGGGATCTCAGTGGGATCCGTAATACATAGAAACAGATGGCAGCAGGGGACCGCAAGATCCATCTAGTCTGCTTGATACGGATAACTACCCCTCCATCCTTTCCTAATAGCAAATGTTCCAGACCCAATGGAACAGGAATATTCAAAATCTAGGAGATGAGGTTGTCACAAACCCAATCCTGAGGGTCAGGTCCACTGAGATCACAGTGCCCACCCCTAAGTGCAATCTTTGACAGGGAGGGGGTAACGGGATACCCTCTTCATGTTGTAGGAACAAAAATAATTTGATTAAAATATTTTATTATAATATTATCCTATACTTATTCATTATTTAATTGTTATATTATACACTTTATAAGGGCCTAACTATAAGGAAGGAATACAAAAAAAAAACTTCTGTTTAAAATTAGTGCCTACATAAAAAACATTGCTTCAGAGTTAAGAAAAAAATGATTCTGTAGTTTAAGTTTCCAAATATACTCTGGTGGAGAAAAGGAACACTGCAGGTATTCCATATATGGAACATCCAATATAGGGAATAAGTTTCACTTCTTAGGTGGATAAAAAGATGCTACTAGGGAAGCTTGTCATGATATATGGATATGTTTTTTCTGTGCCACCCAACTCCTGGTACGCACAAAAGTCTAACACAGGATATAATACAATAAACTCATGAAATTGAAACTTTTATTTATAGAAAATGCACAGAAGCCCCCTATGTATTTAAAAATCACACAGGTTATTGGCAATACATGAAACTGCACAGTTATTACATTTCAACCCTGTTAGAGAAGTGTAATCTGAGCTATTTACACAATTCTGTAGCACCAAAGCTGTTAGAGATAGGAATTACAGAGTGGTGTCTGAAGTAAGCTGACCTTGCAACCTCTCCAATAAGATGAGTCTTGATTGTTTATCTAACAAGCAACACCTAGTCACTTTATCTTCAAGCATTCTTAATGAGCTCCAAACATCATGGTGCCATGCATCAGGAGACACAAAGTAAAGCATTTTTAGGAAGATGTTTTGTTATGTTATAGACTGTGGAAAAATGACAGATGAGCAATACATATATCCTGAACAGGAAAAAATGTACTTCTGAAATCTGTAAATACTTTTTAGATATCTAAAAAATAAAAAGTATTTTAAGGTTTTTATAAATTACAGATTTTATATTAGAATTAACACTGTCATGTTTGGTCTTAAATAAAGCCTCTCTTTTAGCTGCATCTGAAATACAAGTTTTATGTTTGTAACAAAGTGCACAGAGATGCAAGAAAGGAAAATTGTTTTATATCAGAAGTTGTTTCTGGAGATAAGGACATATTGAGAGAAAAAAATGGTTTAGGAGGGGCTAACAGTCACACCCTCAAAGTGCACTCAGACCAATCATAATTTGATGATGATGTCACCAAGCGAAAGGGACATAAATGTGGTGCTGGCAAAGCCAGCCCAGAACTGTTTGATCCTTCGGTGTGTGAGGACCTATGTTGGCTGCCCTGACAATTTTGGTGGTCTTGGAACTTGTACTAGGCCAAAATCCTGAAGCCACGCCTGCTTGGAACCAGTATTTGGGTTGAGCCATTGCATCCACAACATTGCAACAAAGTCCAGCTGCTAAAACTAACTGTTATAGGAAGGACTCTTTCCAGTATTAGATGAAGCAAGCCTATGTTTTACATACTGAGAATCTGGACTAAAGTAATGTTTTGGAATTTCTATTAAAAGCCTGGACAAGTGATTAACTCTGGAATTTACCAGCCAGCAAACCTGCAGTGCTGTTGGATAGCAGTGAGTCCAGAGTTGCAGGTTCAAGAGCAGAAATGAACTGAAACAGGAAAGAGTTACAGAGCCCAGTTACCGAAACAACTTTGCTGTACACAGGGACATATCTTCCTACAAACTGTTGTGCTGCTGAACTACTAAAATCTTGCTGTCTGATTTTTCCCGCCAAATCCTGATAAGTGACTTTTGATGATTTGTGATGTCAAGCAAGAAGGATCCAGCCTGTATTGCTTCACTGATGTCAGAAGATTCTACAGTTCCAGGTTTGATAGGAAAAGACAGAAGACTACAGCCAAGCCAAGTCACTGAAGGACTTTTGTCACCCAAAATCAGAATTTCTCACTAAGATTTTAAGTGTTACAAAACAGAAGACCACGCCTATAGATAACTAAAAATGTAAGTATTATTTTAATTATTTCAGTTTTAATACATCAATGTGGCTATCTGGGGTGGTAGCATAGTGAACTTTTAGCTATAAAACCTTTGGTATATAGGTTATGAGACATAAAGAAATAGCACATTTTGCATGCTACAAAGTTTAAAACAATTATACAAAGATATATTCTGAGACACTAGTGTAAGTATGCTGAAAGAACAGTGCAGACAATGTCATTTGTTATGCTAAATACTGCTTATTAATTTGCATTGTTTATTTGCTGAAATGTGTTTTGTTTTATTTGTGGTTTGTTTGATTTTCTGCAACCTTTGTTGTTTATGTTTACAATATATTTACTTTACTTTTATTATGTTTACAAGATATATTAATGCTAATTAGGAATATTTAGAATTATTGTACAGGTGTTAAAATATATATATTTTTCATATTTCTAAGAGTGGAGGAAGTGTTTTCATCATCATTTGTGAATCTGGAGAAAAAGCATAATATCATAGGTGAATTTTAGAATCATTTTTGGTAATTTATGAAAATATTTTTTGGGTAAGGCCGGAGGTAAATCCAAGTGCTACATTATAAAAGTGATATTATAGTCTTTGTTCTGACATCTTTGGGGGCTCATCCGGGATGACTGTTAGTGAATAACAGTCTACACTTAGAGTGTATGGGAAATAAATATTATTATTGTTTGCAAGTTATTGAATGGCATAACTAATATTTTTCTGTTGTTGTTTCTCAAGGATTTAAAGATAGAATTACCATTAGCAAGAAAAGACAGAAAGAAGTAATTGTCTGGCAGTAAAGCTACAAGGAAAAGGACTTTTGAAGTATCACAAGAAAAATATTTGGTTCTTTATTTCAAAATTGCGTTATATAAGCATTGTAATTACGATTGTTGTTTAAAGGGTATTACTATTGTTAAAGTAGTTTTTATCTTTACAAAACCATGTCAGTGTGAGGTCTATGTGCAAAAGTTATAAAATCGTAGGCAGTGGTACATTCTCCAGTATTTTCTCGGCTTTCAATTATGACTAAGGAGAAAAGACTAAAAGATCTTGAAAGAATTAAGGAAAAATATTTAGAGGTAATTGGCCAGCTAAATCATGACAAAACATGTTTAACAAGTGAAGTAAAATAGCTAAGGGAACAACTGCAAGAAAAATCACTGGAATGTAGTAAATTCACAGGCCAAGCTGAGTTATTACAAAAACAATTAGATAAAAGTAAGGTGAAAATATTTAACAAAGACTGTGTCTTGGTCAACCTAAGGACTGAAATTGCCGTGTTAAAAATTCTGCTGAACAGCTTTGAAAAGGGAAAAAAACAGAATTAGCATATGCTAATGAGCACGTTACCAGGGAGCTGAGATTACACAAATGTATAATGATGTAAAGGAGCAATAAGAAAGTGAAAAGAAACAGTGGGCAGGCAGGGACAGACTACTCTTAGCCAAAAGAAAGGAGGAAACCTCTGAATCAAAAGGCTCAAGTTGGTCAAACCCAAGCTATCAGTCTCAAGGTAATGGGCTAGAGGAGGATACCATTAGGACACATAATCTTTTTGGAATGCTCCCCACCCAAAACCTACAGACATAGTTTTCTACCAGCCACATTCCCTTCCTCAATTTGGCGCCAAAGTGCAATCTAAGTTACAGAAAGCAGCAATAAAAGAAAGAGAAACAATACATGTAAATAAAAGAATCGGTCCACTAAATGGACTGATGAGTACTTCAAGTAAACCAGATACCTTGGTAGAAAAATGTAAATCAGAAGCTGTACCAAATAAGCTAGGAGATCTGCAACTAAAGGAGCATTGTACCCTTTTAAAAAAAAGAGTTTATTAAGTTAGGTAGAAACTGTGAAGGCTTGAAGGCCAAAAGTGAAAATCATGTAAGATTAAAAGCATCAGAGGAATCAGGCCCAGACATTCAGAAGAGGAATCATATGACAAGTGTAAAAAGAGACATAAAACTAAACAGAGAAGTTCAGATTCTGAAGATGAATCATCTGATGGGTCCAGAAGAAATAAAAAGATATCTGAAAAGGGACAGGGGTATTTAAAATCAAAAACTGTTACACAAGCTTTGAAACTGGTAGGAGAAAGGTACAATTCTAAATCTGCAAAAGGAGGCATTGAGCAACACATTCGAAAATTGAAAGAATGTTTAGAACTTTCGTCCATAACTGATGAGGGAGAACAGAGTTTTGTGATTAGATGGTCAGTCGATGACTCTCGAGCTGAGTGGTCAAGAGTGTCTAAAGAAAGTAGGAATCAACCTAACAAGCTGTATAAATTCCTAAAGAATGAGTTTGGTAAATATCACACCAAGGGGGCAGCCAGACATGCTGCCTACCAAATGCGGTGTGGGGTTGATCAAAGTCCTAGGGAATATTATTGTAGGCTAAATGATGTGTACTTTAGAGCAGAAGATTACTCAGATGGTGATTTAGATGACTTCCAAGATGCATATTATCAAGGTTTACCCCCTTCTATCAGGACACAATTGGCACTCGAGCTTAACAGGAGGTCAGAGGACATTCACTGGATTGCCAGACAGGCAGAACACATCTGGGACTCTGGAAGAGGCAGTGACTCTCCTCCATAGAAAAAGGCATGGCCACTCCCAAGGTCCATGTGTCAGAGGTAATTACTTTGGACACTTTGGCTATGGAAGGGGGTGAGCTATCTACTCCCAAAAACAGGAGGTAAAGAAAGAGAAAAGGTAATAACACTCAACCAGGGTAAGCTGTGGAGCAGCCCAAGGCTGTGCCTGACCCTGCAGTAGTAACCCCACCTACCAACCCTGACCAAGCTTCCCCTGTTGTGGTACCACCGCCTGGCCCTGAGCCACAGCTCTATCAAAGCCATCAGCAATTTCCACAACCTCAACCATACCAAAACCAGGGACCCTTCTATGGAGGTTATGATCCTGGCAGAGGGGTGGCCAAGGGTATGGGAGAGGATATTACAGAGGTGGTAGAGGTGCCTGTAGGGGGCATCAAAACTACAACTATGAGCAAGATGGTTACAGGTACCAAGATAGACCTCGATCTAGTTCTCCAAATGTAGAGGAGATGCTCAAGAAGTCACAGGAGGAAATGCAGGGAATAAAGGACAAGATGGGAGACATAAAAGTGTTTCTCCAATGCTTGGCCCAACCTCCCTCTCTGCCTCCTGGTTCTCCCGCACCTGTGCAGAACCCACCTGCAACCTCAAGTACCAGTGGAACCAGTAATAATGGCAACTGACTAGTGCCTTCTATCCTCCCTAATGCTGCCCAGGTCAATGAAATTGCAATTGCTGACAATGGTAATAAAACTGCTATTGCTATGAAATTGGAAAATGAAAGTGTTAGTTCAGACCCCGACCTTACCCTAGAGGTATCCCAAGTTACTGCTGCAGGCAGTATAGAGTGTTACAGTGAACCTGTCATGTTGCCAGGAGTTAAAGAAAACAAATTCTACCTTGGCAACTCAGTCCCTAAAGGGGGGGGGCAGATAGGTTTTACTTTGACATAAACATTGAAAACAGCTTAAGTCATGAAGTTTTAGTTGACTCTGGAGTGGAAGTTACCTTGATGTCCAGAAGCTTTTATGACAAACTGGTTGGTGCAGTAGGTAACTCTAAGGTGTTGAAAACTCTCTCTGATGGCTTTCAAGTAGTAGGTTATTGGGGGGGGGGGACGGACTCAACAGCCCCTAGGTAAAGTGTGGCTGAAATTGAGATTTGGCAAGATGGAAGTCAACCATCCAGTGTATATCACTAATAGAATTGGGGATGATTTCTTGATTGGAAATTACCTTCTAAAAAGATTTCAGCCTACCATTCACCATTTCCATGGAATCCTGTGGGCACAGGTAAATAGGCCCATTCTATTTGGAAAGAATCTTAAGGTTGCTGAACAATCAAAATCATGTTTTCTTGAGAGAAATAATGCAACAATTAAATTAAATTTTGTACGTTCTGATGTGCCTGATGCATCTGTACTAGGTGATCCTGAAAAATGTGGCTCCATGGAGAAGTAGCGCTCACATGGTTTGTCAAAGCATGATGTGGTAAAGTCTGAGATTAATGCAAGAGGCCTCACTTTCTTCACCAAGGAAGTGGACCCTGCTATCTCAGAGGCACGCCCTGCAATTGACACAGAGGCACTGGATTCTGAGTACCCAACACCCTCTGGGGATGGTGGAAAGGAAACACTGCCACTAAGTCATGGGTCCTTACTCTGCAATATAAGGTCAGAGGAAGGCAGGTTAAAGGTGCCCATCAAAGCAGAGAATTGTCAGACAGTAAATTCTGTGTTATGCTTAGGTTATGAGCACTGTTTAATTAGTGAACTGTTTTACAAGATGTTAAAGAGGTGGAGGCCTAGTTTAACATATGTAAAGAAACAGAAGTGGTTGGAAAATATCCCATGCCAGAAAACTAGTGTGAGGAGCATAGGTATCTGTGCTTTGAACCTCCAGATAGGGCAAAAGAAAATACAACATCCTGTAAAGGTAGTACAAGGCCTAGAATCTCCCATGCACCTGGGACTAGACAACGGTATGACTGGGTGTGTATGCTGACCTAGTCAATGATGTTCATTGGTCACGAATAAGGGGGGAGACTGTTATCCAGGTGGTAAATTAGTTCACTACAACAATTCCAAGTAATGTCAAGAATTTCTCTCTTAGGGTTAATGTAAAGAAAGGCCAAGAAGTGCCTGACAAGACTGCACTCTTTGTGCTTGACAAGCAACTTAGTGATATGGGTTTAAAAATCCACTGCAAACCTTGCTTGGACATTAGCAGCAGAGTAATGCACCTCTTAGTACATAACCCAGTGATAGAGCCTATCACTATAGGAGCTAACTGTGAGCTAGGAGTAGCGATAGGGGAATCCTTTTATGATTTGGAGTTAGTTGTTCCAGTTATTGGCGAGTTACCAAAAGACATTGTTCAGGATGAAACAGATGAAGAAATCAGATCTATACCAAATGGTTTAATTGCTTTGCAAGAGATTTATCCAGTAGATAAGGAAGAAATACAGGCATGTAAAGTGGAAAAGGATTACCTTGTACTGTCCACTATGATTAATGAAACAGAACAATTTAAAGAGGTCCATGCGATTGATGCTGAAAATGTTTCTCAGATAATAGATGAGGTAGAAATAGGTAAAAATTTACCTTTCCCTGATTTTAAAGAATAAGTTGAGCAAGCTATACAAAACTGTAATTGTGAAATAGAAGTAGAAAAAGAAAAGCCTTGTGAAATGTCCCTACGGTTTAAGGACATGTTCACAAAAGATGTTCATGATTGTGGGATAATGGACCTCCATGTTACAAGGGTATCTACCATCCTAGTAAAGGTCCAGTTTATGTACGCCAGTACAGAATACCACTAGCATCTTTTGAACATATACAAGATATACTGGATACCTTAATGGAGCAAGGCATTATAGGACGGGTGAACTCTATTTATAATTCTCCCATTTGGCCTGTATTAAAACCTACAGGAAAGTGGAAGCTCACTACTGACTACAGAAAGTTAAACCAACAGGTACCTTTATCTCGTTGACCCATGACGCATTTGGACCAAAGTTTGGCCAAAGTTCAGGGTGCCAAATATTTCACTGCTCTAGATATAGTAAATGGATTTTGGACACTAAAAGTAGATCCAAAAGATCAATATAAATTGGCTTTTACATTTAGAAGGAGACAGTACATATGGAGTAGGTGATCTTTTGGGTACTTAAATTCACCAGCAGATTTCAATATCTTTCTACATAAGGCCATGCCTGAAGCTGAAAGTGGAGGAAATCTGGTTTATGTGGATGATGTACTAATCAAAAGCAACACTTTTGAGGAACACCTAGCTGAAGTAACCTATCTGTTAAACCACCTGAAGGCCGCTGGTGCCAAGTTGTCCTTACCAAAGGGACAATGGTTTAGAAATAAGGTAAACTATCATGGGCATGAAGTTGGTCCTGATGGGCTATACCCTTAGAATACCAAAGTTGAGGCAGTCCAGAAAATTGGTCCACCCAAAACTTTACAAGAGTTACACAGCTTCCTAGGAATCTGTAACTACTCAAGACAGTTTATTCTGAACTATGCAGAAACTGCCTATCCTCTCACCAGGCTGCTGAAAAAGTCAGAACCCTGTGTGTGTGGGGGGGGGGAGGGAGCAAGAGAATGCCATGCAAGCTTAAAAGATAGTCTGAGTCAAGTACTGAGTTTTGCTTACCCACAAATGGATAAAAATTTCTGTCTAGATGCTGGACATACTAGTAGCAGCCTCAGTGCAGTGTTATATCAGAAATATGATTTAGATAAACGTGTTATTGCTTATGCGAGTAAAACTGTGAGTGATACTGATAAAAAGTTTTCAGATTGTGAAAAGGGATTGTTTTCCACTGTATGGGCAGTACAACAGTTCAAAAACTATGTTTGTGGCAAGAAAGTTGTTATAGAGAATGGTTACCAACCCCTTACACTTCTGGGGAGCCAGAAACTTAAGGATGGTAATGTGTCTAGCAGCAGAATTGTAGCCTGGACCTTGGCACTCCAGGGCCTACCCCTAGAGGTTAGGTATGCAAGGAACAAGTGGAATACAGTAGCTAAAGGGTTAGCAGACCTGGAGATGCACAATTGTACTGTAGATGAACCTCTGGTACAAGACCCTGACTAATCTTATGAGTTGGATATGGTGTACCAACATAACAGGCACCACCACTATAATGAAAATGTGTATGAGAAAATCCCTAGCGCATATGTGGATGGCTGTTCATTCCAGCAAGATGGAGACTGGTATGCTGGTTTAGGAGTGGTATGGCATGAGGATACACCATGTGCTCCTATCAAATACAAGCTTGGTCCCAAGTCTAACCAATATGCGGAATTGGCAGCCACCTATATAGTGGTATGTAGTACAATATAAGTTACAAGACCCTGTAATTTGTACTGACTCCAATTATGTTAGGCAGGACTTCTTTACATATTTACCAGGGTGGAAGGTGAATGGTATGATCAGTTCAAGAGGCAGTAAGGTGATGCATGCAGACCTTATCCTAACCATAGATCAGTTGGTTCAGGAACATAACTTGGTTGGTTATTGGAAAAAGGTAAAAGGGCACTCAAAAATTCAGGGATCAGAGAAAACAGGAAATGACCTAGCAGATGCTCTGGCTAGGGAGGGTGCTTTAAGTGGAGAAGAATGGAACTTTGTTCCTCCTGTCCATGCTAAGGTGGATGTGGTTACCTGCAGACAAAAGGAACAGGAAAAGAAGGTTTTACACTTGTATAGTGAGAAACCTGACTTTGATTTAGTGAAAATGCAACAAGAGGGTGAAAGTGGTAAGAAAATGTTATCGTTTCATCAAGGATCCCACTGAAAACATGATTTCTGACAATGACCTACAGGATAGCCGGACCTGAGGGCCATGTATAACCAGAAGGATAAATTCCAATTAAGGAATGATCTCCTGGTAAGAGTTGGTAACACGTGGTCCAATGGGTGGTCCCTTTAGGCCACAGTGGAATTATGTTACGACATGCTCATGATGAACCATCAGGAGCACATGGGGGGATAGAAGAACTTATATACCTGCTCCAAATAACACAGCTGAAATCACTGTTTTCTTATTAATAAACCATGTGTTTAGTCAATGGGGATTACCATTAAGAGCAGAATCTGATAGAGGTCCTCCTTTCATAGGAGAGGTGCTAGAGAACATGTGGAAACTTCTAGGGGGGTACAAAGGAAACTACATGTGTTCCACCATCCACAATCATCTGGACAGGTGGAATACACTAATCAAACAATTGTGTACATACTGAAGAAACATATCAGTTCTTCAGGAAAATATTGGGATGTAAAGTTTCCACTAGTATTAATGGCCATATGGGCTACTCCTAATAAGTCTACAGGTGTATCTCCTTTTGAAATGATGACAGGAAGGCAGATGGTGTTACCTCTACATCTCCTGTATACTATAGGAACTGTAAACTCAGCACATGCCACTACAGCACATGAATATGTAATCCATTTAAAACAGCATTTGTGAGAAACCTTTGCATTTGCTCAAAAGAACTTAGAGAAAAGTGTTGAGGCTTCTAAGTTGTATTATGACAGGAAAACTAATTCAAAAGAGTATCAAATTGATGATAAAGTGTTTTACTTTAACTACAGTAGGAATAAAGCCAAGGTCAAAAAGTTTCTTCCAAGCTGGCAAGGACCCTTTGTGATCACTGACAAAGTCTCACCTGTAGCATACCAAATTGAACTAAAACAGAAAAACACTGCAGAGGCAGTACCTAAATGGGTTCATATTAATCAGTTGAGGCACTATCATGAATGCAGCAAAACACTGGAAAATATTCTGAATGAATCTATGAGTGGTGATCAGGAATTACAGTCTAGTTAAAATGTCAATTGTCATACTGATCTTTGAAACTGATGTATAAAAAAGAATCTGTTGTATTTGTATAATGCTTAAAACAATGTAAAAGATTGTTATATCACTTAAAAGTGTATATAGTTGTAATCATGTTTAATCATGTCTGTTCATGTAGTATTGTACATATTTCTATGCCAAAAAAGTACATCTCCAATCATGTCATCTAGTGATGTCACATCTATGATGTCACACCTGATGATGTCATAAGTTGCCACATGATAATGCAGCTTTGTGTTTTATGTTTTGTTCTCTGGAATGCTTAAGCTATATACCCATATATGGTAGGATTATAGTTTTGAATTACAAAATGCATTTTTAGGGTGCATTTGTAATTCAAAATGGGGTGAATGTAGGAACAAAATGAATTTGATTAAAATATTTTATTATAATATTACCCTGTTCTTATTAATTAATTGCTGTATCATACATTTTGTAAGGGCCTAACTATAAGGAAGGCATACAAAAAAATAACTTATGTTTAAAATTAGTGCCTATATGAAAAACATTGCTTCAGAGTTAAGAAGGAAATGCTTCTTTAGTTAAAATTTCTGAGTATCCTCTGGCTGAGAAAAGGAACACTGCAGGTATTCCATATATGGAACATCCCATATAGGGAATAAGTTTCACTTCTTAGGGGAAAAAAGATGCTAGTAGGGAAGGTTGACATGATATATGGTTGTGTTTTTCTGTGCCACCTAACTCCTGGTACAAACAGAACTCTAACACAGATTATAATACAATAGGCTCATGAAATTGAAACTTTAATTCATAGAAAATGCATAGAAGCCCCCTATGTATTTGAAAATCACAAAGGTTATTGGCAATACATGAACCTGCACAATGATTAAGTTTCAACCCTATTATAGAAGTGTAGTCTGAGCTATTTACACAATTATGTGGCACCAAAGCTGTTAGAGAGAGGAATTACAGAGTGGTGTCTAAAGTAAGCTGACCTTACAACCTCTACAGTAAGATGAATCTTGATTGTTCATCTAACAAGCAACACCTAGTTGCTTTATCTTTAAGCATTCTTTTTTTAATTTCTTTTATTTCAACTTTTCTTCACACATTTCAGATAAATTTGTGTTACAGTGAATTAACTGATGCATTGGATAACATTATGAAGTTGTCAGCAGAATCCTAGATATCAAATGTTCTCTTGTCAGCTCAGTACTCCAGATTGTTATACATTATGAATAGTCCATCTCCATGCCATCCCCCAATTTCTGGAGCTAAAAAAATGGAATTGTCCCATAATGTTAAAGTACATCGAATTGACCATCTAGAAGCAAGGGGTTTTGTTAATATTTTTTCTTACTCCCGGTGGATAGCAAAATTTAGGTCAGTTTAACCTTCCTCGGCCCCCATCCCCCCCCATCCACATATAAGAAGTTAGACTTTGGTCTAGTAACCCACAAAACAGATTATGGGCAGAAGGTGGAATCTACCAATGACTGATGCAGAATCCACCTTTGCCATTTCAGCATATGAGATGGACTTCTGTTTTGTATTTTAGCATTGAAACATTCTGAACAGTTTATATCAGACATAATAGTTCTCCAGTCTTGGACAGTAGGTATCTGGGTCAACATCCACCTACAGGTTATAGCTTTTTTAACAGCTAGAAGACAGACTGGAAGAAGTGTCCTATGCCATGGGGGAGTGTGGTCCAAAAAGATCCCCAGTAGAGTCTGCTCAGCCATTAGCTCTACTGGCTCGTTGAATATCGCAGAAAGTTCCATCTGAAAGATGAGACAGAAAGGCATCAGGCTAGGGCAGAGCCCAAACACGTGACCCAGAGAGGTCTGAGGGCACCCACACTCCCTCCAACACCTCCCATATTTATCCAGTAGGAATTTGAGAAGAACAACTGGTGCCCTAAAATAGCGTGAGTGGCACTTCCACGTAAACTCCCTCCATAGAGGAGATGATGTTGACTTTATAGCCTGAAAAGCAGATCCCAACCAAGCCTCAAAAGAGACTTCCAAGGACAAGTCCTTGTTCCATTCTTGTAAAAATGAGGCAGTTTACTCTGACTGTTCACTCCTCAACTCCTTATAAAGAAGTCCTATAATATGAGTTCCTAGATGACCTCAGATAGCTTCAATAAATAATTTCAATAGGTCAGGAAGAGGGGAGGGCATTCTAACCTGAAGGTTTCTATTTTGCAATATATGATTGTGAACCTGAAAATAACGAAATAGGTCAGAGTTACGAAGATTATATTGAGACTGTAATTTTTCAAAGGGAAGAATCCCTAGAGGGGAAAGAAATTGGAAGACAAGGGACAGTCCTATTTTTCTCCAAATGGAGAAGGTGTTATCCATATGAATGGGAACAAAAGTCTCATCCTCAGAGAGTAATTTACAGTACTCAAAAATAGTATGGTTTGGCTGGGACTTCCTCAACCACCTCCATAATTTAAAAAATTGAGACGTAACATTTGTGAGGTCAGAAGCTGACACTGATCTCTTGTCAGTGGAAAACAATATTCTATCAATATCAAAATGGTAGTTTAAATGAAATTCAATAGTTTTACAAGCCAAGACATAGGTTTCTGTCAGCCACAATATCAAGATCTTCAGAAACGCTGCTTTAGCGTAAAGGTTAAAATCTGGAAGGTTAAAACCTCCCTGGGCCAAAGATAATTTGAGGATTGATAACCTTATTCTTGGGTGACCCCTACTGTAGATAAAGTCAGATATCATTCTGTTCCATGATTTGAAGTAAAAAGTTGAGGGAAAAAAAGGGACATTTTGAATCAAGTACAGAAGGTGGGGTAGAATATTAATACGAATAATTTCAATTCACTTGTGAGAGAAGAAGAATCCTGTAGTTTGCCTATCCAGGTCCAACTGGATTTGTAATGAAATGGGTTCATAATTTATTGTTTACATGACCACCGGGTCTATAGGAACATGGAGGCCCAAATAGTTTATTTTAGTGGACTGCCATTTAAAAGGAAAGGCCTTTTTAAGATGATGGGGGGGGGGTTAAAATTAAATACTAGAATTTCCGTTTTGGCCAGGTTTAGTTTAGAAGTCAAGATTTTCCATGCTGAGGGAATAGATGTATTAGGAGACAATGTTAATAGTATATCGTCTGCAAACATGATAATTTTATATATCTCTTGGCCAATTGGTATACCCTCTATCAAGGGTGTAGTCCTCAAGACAGAGGCCAAGGGTTCAAGATATAATGCAAAAAAGTAGGGAGACAGGGGGCATCCCTGTCACGTTCCTCTGCTCAGTTGGAACGGGGGGACAGGGCTCCGTTGGCCCGTATATAAGCCCTCTGGGACCTATAAAGGTTAGTTAAGCATGTAATGAATTCGGGTGGGGAATGGAAGGCCCCAAGGGTGTTCCAAAGAAAAGACCATGAGACACGATCAAAGGCCTTCTCGGCATCAAGGCTAATAAATGCTGATGGAATTTGTCTGGTACAGACATATTCCTGCAGGACTAATGTTCTGCGGATGTTGTCCATAGTGCTCCTGTTTTTAATAAATCCAGATTGATTCGGGTGTATAATTTGTGGGATAATGAGTTCCAGTCTGGAGGCCAGGGTGGCTGTGTAAATTTTATAGTCTACATTTAAGATGGAAATAGGTCAATAAGATCATGGGTCTAAAGGGTCCTTATGGGGTTTAGGTATCGAGGCAATAGTTGCAAAGTCCCAAGATGGTTGGGATGCTGCCCTGGGAAACTTCAATGAATAGGGAATGAATCTTGGGGGTTAATTCCTTAATAAACATCTTATACCATTGTGATGTTTATCCATCGGGACCTGGACAGTGGCCCAAATTGAGATTTTTTATTGTCTTGATTATCTCTGACTGGGAGATGGGGGATTTAAAATCATTAATTTAAGAAGGGGTCAATATTGGAAGATTGGCTGGTTTTTAGGAATTGTGAGGAGTCGGACAAACTGAAAGATTCCTCCTCTAGGTATAATTTAGCATAATAGTCTGAAAAGGCCTGAAGAATGTGATTATCGGAATAATGAATTTTTCCTGTGGTTAAGTTTTTGAGTTTCAAAATAGTGGCAGAGCATCTATGTGATCTGAGCTTCTGTGCAAGTTTCCTAGTCCTTCTGGGTCCACCCTCATGTACTGTTTGTCGAAGGTAAGATAGGGACTGCTGTATTTTATTATCTATAATTTTCTGCAATGCAGCCTGAGTATCCCTAATTTGCTTTTGCAGATCAGTATCTCCCTCTCTATATAACATTTGGTAGTTAATACTCAGCCTCTCTCTCTTTATATTTTTTAGTGGAGTAGGCAATTATTTCCCCCCTAATTGTTGCCTTCATCGCATCCCATTGAATCACCTCAGAAATATCAGGAGACACATTATCAGAGAAAAAAGGGGGAGCCTGGATTTAATTTTCTCCTGAAATCCTTTATCAGCTAAAGTTAATGAGTTCAGTCTCCAGAGGGATTGTTTCTTTTCCCTGCCCATATCTAACTTCAGGGTTAAGGGATGAAGATCCGACAGGACCTTCGGGCCTATTGATATATCTTGGACCGACGACAACTGTTCACAAGTTATTATAAAACAGTCCAATCTAGAACAGAACTCGGTGAATAAGTGTAACCGGAGGTAGAGGGAAATAAACACCGCCACACATCAACGAACCCCAAATGATCCATAGTATTTTTAAACTGTTTAGTGGTAGATGAATTCCAATGTCTCTGCTGGTTGGAGCAGTCCATGTGGGGCGACAGAGTTAAATTAAGGTCTCCTCCAAGGATCAATTGGCCATGGAGGTGGTCCAGCAGGGTTGGGATAAATCCCTGAAGGTTGGGAAATTTTGTCTGGGGGGAATAAACACTAGCCAAAGTAACCCTCTGGCTATATAAAAGGCCCTTGACAATCACATACCTTCTTTGGGCATCAGTGTGTGTTTGTAAAATTTCTAAGTGTGTGTTACAGGGATCAAAATAGCTGCCCCTCTCTTTCTACCCCTCAGATGCGATGAGGCAACAACCCTGTATCTGCTTCCCCAGGTTAGTTTAAGATGTTCCGCTTCAGAGAGGTGAGTTTCTTGGAGGAAAATAAGGTCCGAGACTTGTTTATTAAGATATTGCATAAGGCGGGCCCTTTTAATGGGGTCATGGAGACCATTAATGTTATGCAATATGAATTTTACTGGATTTACTGACATCATACTAGGTTTTTAAGGTTTTAACTTAAATTTGTTTTTTCCCCAGGATAAAAGAAGAGACCACACCACACTCCCCCAAAGAACACGGTACAGCTGTATAAAAGAAATTATCTGCTGACTACAATTTGACACTGTAAACAATAAAGCATACTTTATTAACAATAATTCTTGGTATGTGTGATTTTTCCTCCCACCCCATGCCCTAATATTCTCTATTTCCACCAGACTTCCAAATAGTAGTGTTAAATGTCCTAGAAAAGTTCTAGAAGTTGAAGTAATAGTTATATTAAATTGTAGTATGTATAAATTTAAAGGCAAGTAAAAATAGAAACAGTAAGCCCAAAGGCATCTTGTCGAGAATCTAGATACTAATAGAGAGTTTTCAGGCCTTCCCCTCCCCCATGCAAATAACCCTTAAGTATTATAAGAAAACAAACACTAAAACAGTTACAACAGGTAACCTTATAAACTGTAACGATAACTATATACATTGAGACTCCCAAGTGGGAGGTGCTCATTCTGGGCTCCCCCTGTAACCTCCTGTCCTGATTTCCAAAGGAAGTAGGAGAGGAGTATGGGGTGCTGCAACCAAACCCTGAAAATATAATTCCCAGAGTTAGCAGTACAGCGCCAAGTGGAGTGGGGTATCCCCACTTTCCGGTGGTTCCAGTATAAGTCACATCAGAATCCATATGGTCCCTATGAGAGACTAACCACTTTATGGTGCTATTCTGTATTTGGCAATAGTTCCATTAGTATTCACTATACAGGGGGGTAAGTAAACCTAGAGG
Organism: Neoceratodus forsteri; assembly: GCA_016271365.2. NCBI lineage: Eukaryota > Metazoa > Chordata > Ceratodontiformes > Ceratodontidae > Neoceratodus > Neoceratodus forsteri. The sequence goes on along the minus strand of CM057456.1, from coordinate 1,413,835,396 downwards.
GTAAGAAAATCAGAATCAACATAATTACAAAAACATTGAGGTCAAAGGACCTTAGTGACTTAGAGGGGTCATTTTGATTATATATCCAGTAGTAACCGATTATTAACTGTCCCCCCTAGCCTTCGTGTTACCCCACCCCCTCCTCAATTAGAGTATATTTGAACCAGCCTTTCAAGCCCACAATTATGACAGATTAAAAGACAAAGTCCAGGTAGTGGGCTACCAATAAGACTAAGAAAGGCTGAAGTCACAAGAAAAAAATCTTCATTTTTGAGGTGACTAGTCAGACAACTTTCACAGAGAAAGGGTAGCCTTGAAGGCATTAGGTGGAAAGCAATCTATATTTTGGGACTTTCCACTTGTATCATTTCAGTAAGGCTCTGTCCGTTGTTATGTCTTTGTTGCCCTTACATGTAGAAAATCTTCCGGAGGGGACACCCTCCCCCAGCAAGAGGCCAGTCCACCCCTTGACAAGGCAGACTAAAAGAGGAATGGATGGGGCTACAGGGAGGCAGAAACACCATAATGAGCAAAAGAAAGTAGGGGACAATCGTCCCCATGGAAGGAGTCTCTGGCCTGGGACATACCCCACCATCGGAGAACAGTTAAGAGTCCAAATGGCAACCTAGGGTCTAACTGCAAAGGAGAAATTTTTAAAATCCAAATATTATCAGTTGCCTGGACCATCGAGAGACACCCCCCCTCTCTCACTCCCACTGGAATCCACCCCCTCCATCGCCCCCTAACCTCCACTGGGGAAGGCCCCGCAACAACAGACAAGAAAAATATAGCTACCCGTCCCTGGGAGCCCCTCAAGTAGGTAGGGTTGGATTTCTGTATTGCTGAAGGTGCTTCAAGATGACATCCAGTGGCATTGGTGGTGTTTGGAGCTGCTTAAATCGTTCTGATTGTTTCGTTTGCCCTGTCTGGATTTCACAATCCACTGTCGTCTCTGTAATTATTCCCCTGGTTAATAGGTCTGCTGTTGCCTCCGCTGCTGATCCATAAGTATGTTGACCAGAAGGAAGAAAGACTGTTAATTTGTCAGGGTAAGGGGTACAAAAGCGAATTTTCTGTGATCAAAGTATGGGAAAGAGTGGGCTATACTCCTGGCATTGTTGCTGAGTGCAGGGAGCATAATCATTGTCAAACAGCAAACGCTGTTGACCCCACATTACCCTGCCCTTTTGCCATGCTGTTCTTAAAAGGACCTATTTAGTCTGATAGCTCAGCAAACGGAGCACAAAGGAGCGGGGCCTTGCCTCAGGGCGAGAGGGTTTAGGGCCGAGAGCTTTATGCCCTCTCGATGTCTAGCTGAAAGTCTGGGTCTAGCTTGAGAACCAATCACAGGAGGTAATCTGCAAAGGCCCTGCGGTTGTTCCCCTCTTAATTTTCAGGGAGACCAAAGATACAGATGTTTCTCCTCCTGCCTTGACTTTCAGCATCCTCCTGCCTTACAGAAATTGGCAGTTGCTCATCAGCCAAGACTCTTATGGTTTCTTTGAGTTCATTAAACTGGGAGGAGTTAAGAGAGATCTGATGATCGGCCTCAGCCACACGGTTCTGAAGAGTTCCCAAGTCAGTACGAATATCCTTTAGCGATTCGTGGACCTCACCCCTGAAGTCCGTGATTGCTTGTAATATAGTTTCTGAGCCTGGCTCTGGTGTTTTCTTTGAGCTCTTAACTTTAGTAGAGGCGGCAGTTTTTTTTAATTCGGCTCCCAGAGTGTGCCTAGTTGGATGGTCGGCCTCATCTGACAAATGATCCTCCATGTTGGCTAGTTCAGCGAAAGGCTGGAATCAGTTGCGGTTTTGTTTTGCCATTGCGGTTGACTGGGCACTTTAAGTTAATAAGCAGTAGGTATTGCTTTACTCATTGGTTAAAATTGTATTTAGTGCCCTTTTTATTGAAATTTAGGTGGGAGCCCCTCGTACCGCATTGTTACTCATGCATGCCAGATCTGGAAGTCTATTTTCAAGCATTCTTAATGAGCACCAGACAGCATGATGCCATGCATCAGGAGACACAGACAAAGGAAAGCACTTTTAGGAAGATGTTTTCTCACGTTATATACTGTGGAAAATGACAGATAAGCAATACATATATCCTTCTGAACAGGAAAAAATGTACTTCTGAAATCTGTAAATACTTTTTAGATATCTATAAAATGAAAAGTCTTATAAGGTTTTTATAAATTACAGATTTTATATTATAATTAACACTATCATATTTGGTCTTAAATCCTCTCTTTTTGCCACATCTCAAAATATAGGTTTTACGTTTGTAACAAGGTGCACATAGATGCAAGAAAGGAAAATTGTTTTATATCAAAAATTGTTTCTGGAGATTAGGTCATATTGAGAAAAAAATGGTTTAGGAGGGGCTAACAGTCACACCTTCAAAGTGCACTCAGACCAATCGTAATTTGATGATGGTGTCACCCAGCAAAAGGGACATAAATGTGGTGCTGGCAAAGCCAGCTCAGAACTGCTTGATCCTTCGGTGTGTGAGGACCTGTGCTGGCTGCCCTGACAATTTTGGTGGTCTTGGAACTTGTATGAGGCCAAAAGCCTGAAGCCACGCCTGCCTGGAACAAGCATTTGGGTTGAGCCATTGCATCCACCAGGGGGTGCTAAGGGACAAGCTTGAAAGTCTGCACAATGTTGCAACAAAGTCCAGCTGCCAAAACTAACTGTTACAGAAATGACTCTTTCCAGTTTTGGATGAAGCAAGGCCTATGTTTTACATACTGAGAATCTGGACTAAAGTAATGTTTTGGAATGTCTGTTAAAATCCTGAACAAGAGACTGACTTTTGTATTTACCAGTCAGCAAACCTGCAGTGCTGTTAGATAGCAGTGAGTCCGGAGTTGCAGGTTCAAGAGCAGAAATTAACTGAAACAGGAAAGAGTCAGAGTCCAGTTACCAAAACAACTTTGCTGTACACAGGGAAATATCTTCCTACAAACTGTTGTGCCGCTGAACTAAAATCTTGCTGTCTGATTTTTCATGCCAAATCCTGATAAGTGACTTTTGATGATTCATGACGTCAAGCAAGAACGATCTAGCCTGTGTTGCTTCATTGATGTCAGAAGATTCTACAGTTCCAGGTTTGAGGGAGGAAAAGACAGAAGACTAAAGCCAAGCCACTGAATGACTTTTGTCATCCAAAATCAGAAGTTCTCACCAAGATTTTGAAAGTTGAAAAGTAGAAGACCACACCTATACATAAAATAATACTTACATTTTTAGTTAATTATTTCAGTTTTAATACTTCAATTTGGCTATTTGGGGTGGTAGCATAGTGAACGTTTAGCTATAAAACATTGGGTATATAGGTTAAGAGACAAATAAATAGTACATTTTGCATGCTACAAAGTTTAAAACAATTATTATACAAATATATAATCTGAGATACTAGTGTGATGAGTTGCAAGTTCTCATAGTAAAAAGGTCATGCTATTTATAAGTATGCTGAAAGAATAGTGCAGATAATGTCATTTATTATGTTAAATATTGCTTATTCATTTGTATTGTTCATTTGCTGAAATTTGTTTTGTTTTATTTGTTTTATTTGTGGTTTGATTTACTGAAACCTTTGTTGTTTATGTTTACAATATTTTGACATCACTTTTATTATGTTTACAAGGTATATTAATGCTAATTAGGAATATTTACAATTATTGTACAGCTGTTAATAAAATATATATGTATATTTTTTTCATATTTCTAAGTGTGGAGATCAAGGATAATATCATATGTGAACTTTAGAATTATTTTTGGTAATTTATTAAAATATTTTTGGGTAAGGCCCGAGGTAAATCCAAGTGCTACATTATAAAAGTGATATTATAGTCTTTGTTCCAACAGTGTCCTTCTATAGTGCTCACTGAATTTGCAACTGAACACTCACCACGAAGTCCCAGAGCTCCCCCCGTTTACTCAGAATCAGGGTATAATACTAGTCTCGAGTCTTGTAGCCAAATAGGAAACCCTTCTTGGTTGTTACACAAAGGGGGAAGATTCAGGCATTAAAACCTCTTCGGGGTAGTGTTGTTACCCTGATTCTGCCTTCTCCCACAAGGCGTGCAATAACCTGGTTCAAATCCCCACAGACCCTTCCTTGAGGCTTTGGTATTCCGCCAATCTTTATTCAGACTTTCCCTTTTCAGACCTTTTGTTCAATTTGGTAGCTTGTGATGGCAACCCTTAGCAAAAACAGTTTAGTCACAGATTAAAACATCCCACAGTCACACATGCAATAAAGAAATCTCACTCAGGCATGTTTCTTAAACAAAACAAATGTCTTTACTAAATAATTATCATACATTACAACAAACATGTTTGAGCAATTTGGTCACAGAATAACACAAATAAAAAGTGGACATGTACTGTATAATGTTTTATTTCAGCGCACCTTATATTCCGCGCGGTCCGGGTCCATGGGCAGTTCAGCGTAAACTTATATTAGCGTTGTGACCAGCATCTAAATCGTTTCCCAAGAGAAATGATCAAACATTTTTTTTGCAAGCTTTGAACCTCGGACTGCCGAACGCCAAGAATGCTGACACATTGACTCCTCATTCACAATAAATAGTGAAGTACAGTACCTTTCTAGCATTTTTGAAGCGTCTACTTTTTTTGTGCTCAGCTTCCAGAGAGGAAATTACGAGTTAAAGTCCTGACATCTGCAATTGAGAAAAGAATACAGTATATGGTGGGTCCTGTCCGTATCCCTGCACTTGTGGTCGCTAGAAATGAAACGTGAAGTTTTTTTTAAGCTGTAACATTGTATCCCCACTATCACTATCCTAGTTTTTGTAACTCTAAATCACCGAGCACTGAATACTGTGGTATGGTTAAACTGTGACCTCCAAATTGGAAGAACAGGATGGCTTCACTTCGCACCCACGAAAGTGTCTGCACCCATCTCCATTTACCTTGCTAGCCTGAAAGAATGAAAGAGTGTGACTAGAAGGAGGTACTGTGATCAGAGGGGAAGGTGGGGGAGGCACTCGAGGAAAGAACACAGTATATGGTGGGTCCTGTCTGTATCCCCACTAGCGGCTGTACTTGCGGTCGCTATAAATGGAACGTGAACTTTTTTTTTTTAGCTGTAACATTTAATCAGCTGTAAACTTATATCCGTGGGAAGTATCTGACCTGTGAATAAAGCGTAAATTAATTTACAGCGGAAATAAAGGGGCTATACAGTATATACAAAAAAAAAACACCTTAAAACTGTTAGTTCTTCCTTAAGTTCGTAGTGGATCGAAGTCCAGAAAAAGTAAATGAAAGTTTCAGTTTCCCTTGATAGCAATCTTGCTTCTTGTGTGTCAGGAGAAGAGTGTCCCTTGAAGATGCTCAACAAAATGAGAGAGAGACCCTGGTTTTCAAGCTCTTTATATAGTGTCAAAATCTCTGGTCTGTCCTAACTTTTAGGCCAGTAGATGTCACTCTTGCGCTTTCCAAACAACACCATTTTTCTGGCTACCCTATGATGTCATACTTCCCTGACTATTATGAGATATGCAAGAGATTTCACAATAGCCTACTAGAATGGATATTTCTGTCCTTTCCTTTTGTCTCATCAAAGGCAATGTACCATGACAGTTTCCTGGGACCAAAGCCTCCTGCCTCTGAGGTGAAAAAGGGCAATCACCTGAACATTTGTTTTATCTCTGTTTCCCTCAGTTAGTTAACCAGGGAAATACCCTTTGGTCAGCTACCCCCAAGCCTTTGACAAGTAATTGTTAGTTTCCTGGCAAGCAAGCTGGTTCCTCTCAGGTCAGAGGAAGGTCAAACATTTTAAAAGAAATCCAGTCTCTCTCACTATCCTATGAGACCTTTCCTTAACACTGGCATTCTTGTGGCATGTACACATTCAATTCAATGTTTTATTGTTCGACAACTTAATGCCATTTTGATATAAAATAATTTTACAAATCCGATACAATTTGTTACATTTTAATTTGTACGCACACATGCGCACCATGTATCATCAATAAATATCTACATCAGTTTAGCAATCTGTGCACACATATATATAATGTATCATCAAATAGTAATAACTTCATCTATTATTAGTATAAAATTTCTTAATTATCCCCATCCCTACTTCCTTCCCAATAAATAACTGTTTACCTATAATTATTATTGCACAATGTTCCCAGAAATAATAGTTTGATTCTAGTACATTGGAGTCTATTCTTTAACGGGCATGTAAATATACACAAAATATAACAGAATGTAACACCATATGTCTGTACAACCGACTGGCAGTGACATAGCTCACCACATCCCTCCTTCCTAGACTGAATTTGTTGGAAAACGCCCCCTACTGCATGGTAAGGTTTTCACAAATTCTGTTACTGTTCTAACTGGTGAGATAGGCCGTCTGCATTTACATAGGGCCAACCCTGCTCTTTGCGTAATGGTCATGTTGCAGGTCTGTAGGGCAATATACCACCTTAAGAGACAACTGTTTGTTTTATCCATCTGATTTAGCCGCACCAAGGAGTTATGACCAGTCTGTATCTTGAAATGTCTCCCGTAGAGGTACAGCTCTAATTTCTTCAGGGCCATACCAGCGCAAAACATTCCTTTTCCACTGTGGAATATGTCTGCTCCCGGGGAAGTAACTTTTTGCTCAGGTATACAATTGGCTGATCTTTTCCCTGATTAGAGGTCTGGCTGAGGACTGTTCCAATCCCCACATCTGAGGCATCTGTCTGGACTACAAATGGCTTACAGTAATCTGGGCTGGCTAACACGGGGGCACTGCACAGTGCCTCCTTTAACCGTATGAAGGCTCATTCACAGTCTGGCTCCCAGTCTACCTTTTTGGGCTTTTTTTTTCTTTAGCAGACCAGATAGGGGAGCTGCAAGGGTAATGTAATTTGGAACAAACTTTCAATAGTACCCTGCGGTCCCTAGGAAGCTCCTTTCCTGCTTCTGGGTTTGAGGTGTAGGCCACACCACTATTGCCTCAATCTTTGCTTTATTAGAGCGAAGCTGCCCCCACCCCACCACATGGCCTAGGTGTGCCACCTCTGCCATAGCCACCTGGCACTTTTCAGCCTTGACAGTGAGCCCTACCCTCTGTATCCTGCCCAACACTTCCTTCAGGTGTGACAGGTGTGCCTTCCAACTGGTACTAAAGATGGCAATATCATCCAGATAAGCCACTGCATACTCTTCTGTACCATGTAACACCTGGTTGACCAGCCTTTGGAAGGTGGCAGGGGCATTCTTCACTCCAAAAGACACCCAGAATTCAGATAACCCTATTGGAGTGATGAAGACCCACCTCTCCCTAGCTCTGGCAGTTAACTCCACCTGCCAATACCCTTTCATAAAGTCAATGGTGGTAAGGTATGTCACCCCTCCCAACTTGTCCAGTAGTTCATCCATCCATGGCATTGGGTGGGCATCAGACTTCATGACTACGTTGAGTCCATGATAGTTCACACAAAAGTGAGTAGAGCCATCCAGCTTGGGAACGAGGACTACGGGTGAGGCCCAGCAACTATGAGATTTCTGGATTACCCCTAAATCCAGCATTTCCTCCACCTCCCTCCTAATGTCCTTTAGGACAGCCTCAGCCACCTGGTAGGCTGTCTGCCATATGGGTGCTGGCATCCCCATGTCTACATTGTGTGTCACTAAGGGGGTTTGTCCAGGCTTGGCCATAAACAAAGGGCACAGTCCTCTAAAACCTCCCTCACTTCCTGGGACCGTTCCGGGGTCAACTGGGGTGACAGTTTGATTGCTTCCACAGATGATTCCCACTTACTTTTCTCCAGCAAGTCCAGTAGGGGGTCCTCTTCATCTGTCCGCTCCCCAGACTACACACTGCAAATACCCTGTCAGCCCTGTTTGTATTAGGCTTCATCATGTTGACCTGGTGCAGCCTATGAGTAGGTCTGTCAGGCAGTTCTACAATATAGTTCATGTCATTGACCTGTCGGACTACCTTATATGGTCCCACCCATTCAGCCTGCAGCTTGTCTTTCTGGACTGGGATTAGGACCATGACTTCTTGACCTGTACTGTATTAGCGAGTTCTGGCTTCATGGTCGTACCAGACCTTTTCCTTCTGTTGGGCAGCTGACAGGTTGCTTTGGGCCACCCCCATAAGCTCCCTCAGCTTCTCCCTAAACTTAAGGACATACTCCACCATGGGAGTTCCTTGGGTGGCGTGCCTGACTTCTCAGTCTTCCAGGATCAAGTCTAGGGGCCCACGCAGCCTACGTCCATAAAAGAGTTCAAAGGGTGAGGACCCTGTCAACTCTTGGGGCACCTCCCTGTATGCGAACAACAGGTGGGGAAGGTATTTCTCCCAGTCCTTCCCATGCTATTCAGCAAATGCTTGGACCATCAATTTTAGGCTACCGTTAAACCTTTTCACAAGTCCATTGGCTTGTGGGTGATGAGGTGTTGTGCGTCTCTGCACCACTCCACACTTCTCCCACAAACATTTCATCAGGTCTGACTTAAAGGCATCCCCTTGATCAGTGATAACCTCCTGCAGAAACCCAACATGGGAGAAAATCCCTAGTAAGGCATCTGTCACTTTGTCTGTTCTAAGTGAGGAGAGGGAGACCGCCTCTGGGTATTGGGTGGTGTAATCGACCACCGTCAGGAAAAACTTCTTCCCGTAGCAGCTTGGGGTACTCAGAGGTCCCACAATATCCATTCCTACCCTCTGGATTGGTTCCTCCACAAAGGGCAAGGGAATTAGGACAGCTTTAGTTTTACTACCCGCCTTCCCTATCTGTTGGCACCGATGACAAGACCTTTAATATTTTTTCACATCCTGGGTGAAGCTGGGCCAGTAGAATATCTAGGCCATTCACTGCATGGTACACACGATGCCCAGATGTCTGGTCATGGGGATATCGTAAGCGATCTTGAGCAACCACTCACAGTACCCCTGTGGAATGACAAGCTGCCTTCCCATCACCCTTCCCTCTGTCCTTACATCCTGTGTATACAGCAGTCCACTGTTCCAAAATACCCTATGTCTTATGTCATCTCTCTGTGTCCCATCAGATTCTGCACAAGCCCTCAGCCTCTCCAGACTAGGGTCAGTTCTCTGAGCAGCTGCAAAATCTTTACATTTTCCCAAGGCATGGGACATATCCCCTTCAGATCCTAAACTGGGGTCCATAGCTCTAGTGTCAGGGCATTCTGGGTCACTGCCATCCCTAACCTTCTGACTGTTTGTTACCCCTCCTCAAAGTAACCTTCTGTAGATGTTTTGTGAACTACTGTTTGAGAAAGTCCTTCCTCCCTTTCACTACTCTCCATTTGAGGAGACAGGCTGGGGAACCAGCCTCCCATTTTTTTCCACAGGGGCTTCTATGGGGTTCAGGGAAGTACAAGCGGCCTTTGCCGTCTGACTGCAGGCAACCACATACACCACCCCCTTCTGGAGATTGTTCCCTATAATCACATCCAGGGCAGGGTTGTCTGCCACTGCCACTTCTTGCACCGTCTCTCCTGTCTCACCCCAGCCCAAGAGAAGAACACTAGCAAGTGGCAGAGTTTTCTCCTCCCCAGTGAATCCTTACTGTTACAAACTTATTAGGTATGAGCTGTTCAGGCCTAACCAAATCCCCTTTTACTAAGGTAAGAGGTGCCTCCATGTCCCTTAACCGATGGGTTTGCACCCCATTTACAGTAACCAGGTGCATGTGCTCCCTCATGTTAACAGACATGCTTTCAGGGATACACAGTCCACCAAACTCTGTTCAAGCTCCACCTTGTCCACTCTGTGCCTTTTAAGGACACTGTCTAGCAAGATGCCCTGGCTGTTTACAAAACCAATAGTCATCATTTCTGTTATCCGAGAAATCCCTTTTTTGTAACCTGGAGCTTTTCCCCTTCTGCAGAGGCTGTGAGAGTTTTAGCTGCCCTGAAGACACGCTTTTCCCTTTCGGCCCTGCCATACCTGCTCCACTTCCTTTCAGAGCAGGCCTGTTCCTGGCATAGTGATCTGAAAGCTCAACAACCTGCTATGCTGTTTTTGGATCTCAGTCCTCTAGCCAAGTTTTCAACTCTGCTGGACAAGCCCAAAATAACTGCTCTAAAACTACAACTTCCTCAATTTTCACCACAGAATTTGCTTCCACCTCTTCCCACCAACACTTTAAAAACTTCTGTTGTTTTGTGGTTAATTCTTCAAAGCACATGTCAGGGCTTTTTTGGAGTTTACAGAATTTAGCTCTGTAGGCCTCAGGAGTCAGGTCATACTTTGTAAGTAAAGCAACTTTAAGTTTCTCATAGTCTTGGCTATCATCATTATCCAGTTGGCCGAGTGCCTCATGCCCTTTACCCATAAGCAGCAGAGACCAGGACTCCCTGGGTACCTTGGCCCTGTACAGACCTTTTCAAATGAATTCAAAAATGCGTCCATATCCTGTCTTTAAATTCTGATATTAATTTGGAACTTAATTTATACCCCAGCCCTAGAGTTTCAGGTCTCTCTCTGTCACTTACCTCCTCTGGCATTTGTCATTGGAGCCTTAACTTCTCCAGTTCAAATTCCCTCTGGCACTTTTTTCCTCTCTCTCAACCTCTCTCTAAAGCTGCTTTTCTCTTTTCTCAGCCTTTCTCTGGTGCTGCCATTCCTGCATCTCCAGTTCGAACCTCTTCTGCTCGCATTCCTGCTGGGCTTTGAACATTTTCAGCTCCAGCTCCAATTTCCTCAGCTCAAACTGTAGCCTGATCCCTTCTAGTTCCAGCTCTGTGGTGACCTTCCCCTGCTGCTGTGGCTGTGGTTTCCTTCTGGTCTAGCTGTCCTTCTCCCTGGGACTAGACACTGCAATGTACCTTGGCACCCCCACACCCAGGCTGTAGTTCTTTTCAGTCACTGGCCATGACTCAAGGTTCTGGGCAGCTGCCAGCTCATCGGCTGCCACAAGAGCCTCCACAAGGAGCTTTTTGGCTTGCCCCTTGTAATGGATCCCTCTTTCTTGACACAACTGCCTTAGGTGTTCTGCAGTGCATTCATTATAGTTGGAAGCCATCTTCTTCCCTATTACTACACTAGCTTACACCAAAAAAAAAGAAAATAGGTAGGGAACTTTATACTGTGACTAAATTATTTTTTTTCAGATCTCTGCCTTGATTGTGTGTGGATTGTTTTCAGTTTATCAATCTGATACACTGGCCTCAAATTCAACTGTTATGCTTGTGCCACCAAAATCTCTCAAATCTCACTGTTACCAAATCTCTCGGATCAAGCCACTGTGCACCAGATCTGCCATGAACCCACTCCTGAGGGTCAGGTCCACTGAGCTCACAGTGCCCACCCCTAAGTGCAGTCCATGACAGGGAGAGGGAAAACAGGGATACCCACCTTGTATCCTCCTAGAATGCTCACTGAGTTCACAACTGAACACCCACCACGAGGTCCCAGGGCATCTCTCTTTACTCAGGATCAGGTTACAATACTAGTCTCAAGTCTTGTAGCCATATATGAACCATTCTTGGTGTTACACAAAGGGGAAGATCCCGGTGTTACAACCTCTTTGGGGTAGTATTGTAACCTTGATTCTGCCTTCTCCCACAAGACATGCAATAACCTGGTTCAAATCCCCACAGACCCTTCCTTGAGACTTCGGTATTCCCCTTATCTTTATCCAGACTTTCATTTTTCAGACTCTTTGTTCAATTTGCTAGCTTGTGATAGCACTCCTTAGCAATAACAGTTTAGTCACAGATTATTACTGAAATATCCCACAATCATACATGCAATATAGAAATGTCACTCAGGCAGGTTTTTTTAAACCAAACAAATGACTTTGCTAAATAATAAAATAATTATTATACATTACAATAAAAAGGTCTGAGCAATTTAGTCACAGAATAACACAAATAAAAAGTGGACATGTACATACAAAAAAAACCCACCTTAAAACTGTAAGTTCTACCTTACGTTCATATGGGATTGACGTCCAAGAAAAGTAAGTAAAAGTTTCAGTTTCCCTTGATAGCAGTCTTGCTTCTTGTGTGTCAGGAGAAGAGTGTCCCTTGAAGATGCTCAACAAAATGAGAGAGAGACCCTGGTTTTCAAGCTCTTTATATAGTGTCGAAATCCCTGGTCTGTTCTAACTTTTAGGCCAGTAGATGTCGCTCTTGCACTTTCCCAGCAACACAATTTTCTGGCTACCTTGTGATGTCATACTTCCCTGACAATTATGAGACCTGTAAGAAAATTCGCAATAGCCTGCCAGAATGGATATTTCTGTCCTTTCCTTTCATCTCATCAAAGGCAATGTACCATGACAGTTTCCTGGGACCAAAGCATCCTGCCTTTGAAGTGAAAAGTGGCAATCTCCTGAACATTTGTTTTACCTCTGTTTCTCTCAGTTAGTTAACCAGGGAAATACCCTTTGATCAGCTACCCCCAAGCCTTTGACAAGTAATTGTCAGCTTCCTGGCAAGCAAGCTGGTTCCTTTCAGGTCACAGGAGGGTCAAACATTTTAAAAGAAATTCAGTCTCTCTCTCACTATCCTATAAGACCTTTCCTTAACACTGGCATTCTTGTGGCATGTACACATACATAAAATATAACAGAATATAACACCATATATATGTACATCTAACTGGCAGTGGCATAGCTCACCACAACAGTTGCCAGTCTCTGCCCAGTACCCTTAGAGTTTTAAACATGTGCAGAAGACATGGGCTTGGGTACCCATGTCTTCTCCATGTGCCTCCAACATAAAGCTGAAATAATGTGATCTCATTTGGCTTGTAGCTGAGGCACTAAAAAATATTGAATTCTCAGCAGCCAGGTGAATTCCCACCATGTAGCGGAGTAGGAAGTTTGCCAAACCTGCTTCCATAGTTTAATCCCGTTGTTTAGCACTGAGAGAAATAATCAGGTCTTTTTCCCAGTGTAACTTTATATACTCTGTGGAGAATCCCTGGTATGTAAGCTAATTAGAATATAATAAAGTGATGGCTCCCTTTCCATGTGTTGAACCCCATATTTCTTCAAAAGGTGGGGGAGAAGGATGCCCCATGGCCTGTCTGTAAGCCATTTGGACTTTATTTATGTAATCTCTACTTTGGAAATACCTGAGTCTATCAGTGTGCAGCCATCTGAACCTTTGAATACCACTTTCAAAGGGTATCACTGTGTCTGCTTGTAAAAGTTGCCATGTTGAGTGTACAGTAGGCCCTTCTGTGCTTGGTCCCTAAACCAGAGCTCCAAAGTAGCAGGCAGAAAAGAGTCATCCCAGGCCCATCACCCTTACTTCCATGGTACCTTTTTGGTGTCTCCCTGACTCGTGCCCCATTTCCAACCTTCAAGAGTCATTTGTAGACCACTTTGGAAAGGTATATAGAGCCTTGGAGGAAAAAATCATAGGAGGGAGAGGGATGGGGAAATCTTCTGTAAGGTCTGTCTTCTTCTAGTGGGAGGAATAGGAGGGATTGTCCCATAATACAGCAATTCACATTTGGGCTGCTACCCAGTATCTGATAAGTAAGGCAGAGCCAACCACCTTTTTTCATAGGGAGGTATGTGTCTTATGAGGAATCCTGGGTTTTGTCCCCTTCCAAACAAAGGAGTGTATCTGGCATTGCCATTTCTGAAAAAGTCTTGTGGATGAAGCAAGGAACACATTGGAATAAATATACGAGCCGATGCAATACGCTCATTTTGACAGATTGCACCCTAGCATGTAAGGACAAAGGGAACAGGGACCATCACTTATAATCTGTTGTCAGGGTAGTTATTAAAGGGATGTACTGTAGTAACCAGAGAATAAGGTTGAAGTATGGAAGTCCTGGTGGACTCCCAAATATTTAATAGTGGTCAAATCCCATTTCATGGAAAATTGTTTTGGGGTCTGGGCCAAAACTGCCTGGGAAAATACTAACACCTCAGTCTTAGTAGTGTTAAGGGAGTAACCCAAGAGCGTTGTAAAATATTGACTTAAAGAAAGACCTCTGGGAGAGAGTCTTCTGGTTCTGTGAGGTCTAAGAGTACACTGTCTGCTTGATTATGCTCTTCCCCACACAAAGTAATACCTTTAATGTTAACATTGAGCCTGATACTCTGAACAAGTGGCTCAATATACAAAGCAAATAAAAGTGGGGAGAAGGGACACCCCTTCCTACTGCTCTGGTCTAAAAGAAAGCAACTGGAAATATGGTCATTTGCCCACATATAACCAGATGGTTCTGTGTAAAGTTTGGAAAGGAAATGGGGGAACTAATGGGCAAAGCTGAACCCAGCAAGTACCCCCTATAAAAAAGACCATGAAACTTTACTAAATGCTTTTTCAGCATCTAGACTCATCAAAAAGCTGGTTCTTTTGTCCTGTTTAAATGGTCAATGATAGGTACTGTTCAGCAAATATTATCCTATGCCTGATGACCAGGCACAAAGCCAGTTTGGTCTATGTGTATAAGCTGAGGAATGGCCTGTTCCAGTCACCTAGTGAGAATAGCTGTTAATATCTTATCATCTGTATTTAGAATCAAAATTGACCTCTATGAGGCACAACTATTGGGTCCTTGCTGGGTTTTGGAATCACTGATATGATTGCTGGAGACCAGGAGGGGGCCATCTGTTCACTCTCACTTAATGCAGAGGTGTATGCTCTGTGTAGCAGAAGGGAAATCTAATCTTTAAATTGTTTATAAAGTCTGTGAACCCATCCATCCCAGGATATTTGTCCACTTTAAGCCTGCCATTTTACCTATTTCATGACGAGTGAGTGGGGCAGTAAGGGATGTGTTGTGTATTTCTGAGACCTGGGGTAGGTGGAGGTGCTGAAGGAAGGTAGTGATTGCTATCTCCTCAAGTGAGTCTCCAGCCATATAGAGGTTTGAATAATAGGACCGAAAGGCTTCAGAAAAGTCAGAAACCTTGCGCAGACATTGTTTCATGGAGAGGTGTGTTAGGTTGGCAATATTAGCCCTAGCCCTTTGGATACATAACCTGCCTGCTAAGAGTTTTAAAGCTCGTGGGCGGCCTTTATAATAATGTTGTCAAAGGAATATTAGTTTCTGCTCAACCTGATAGTCCAAAATAGAACCGAACCCCTTCTTGATACGAAGGAGGTGTTGCCCTCTGTGTTTATCCAATTTTACTTTCTGGAGAGCATCTGCCTTCTTGATTTTGTACCTGGAGTTACACTTGTCTGGCCTCCCTTATGTCTTTTTCCAGCAGAAGAGTTCAGTAAACTTGCCTCTCAAGATGGCTTTCACAATGTTCCAAAGTAAAGTAGGGGACACATCAGGGGCACCATTCTCCCTCACCACCTATTCCACACATTCTGAAATAGCTTTCTGAATTTCCTTGTCTTGAAGGAAAGAGGCCTTCAGTCTACAAAATTAATTTTGGTGGATCTTTCCTAAGCTGAATTTCATGAATAATGAAGCATGGTCAGATATAGAACGTACATAGAAACAGAGAAATTGTCAGCAGATAAGGATCACCAGCCCATACAGTCTGCCTGAAAGCCCTACACTAGTTTGTGACTTCTGACCCTAGCTGGTCAATGGCTTTCACCCTACCTTCCCACCTCTAAGGTAGCCTTATGCCTGTCCCATGCATGTTTGAAACCCTTCACTGTGCTCACCCCATCACCTCTTGGGGCAGTCTATTTCATGTGTCTACCACCCTCTCTGTGAAGAAAAACTTCATCACATTTCCCCTCAGCTGGCCACCTTCCAATTTCATGTCATGCCCCCTCGTTCTTGTACATCTCTTATATTGGAAGAAGTCTCACCCTGTATCTTGTTTATGCCCTTAAGGTACTTGAATGTTTCTATCATGTCCCCCCGATCCCTCCTGTCTCCTCTCTCTCTAGACAAACAAACAAATCAGACAAAGTAAAATCACAGATCCAACTATCTGATAATTACCCACCTAATTCTCTATCAACTAAAAAGTAGTTGATTCTAGAGTACATTTGGTGAGGTGAAGAATAAAAAGCATAATTCCTGTCTTGCCCATGTAAATGTCTCCAGACGTCTACAAAACCCATATCTGTGAGGAGTCTGCATACCTGTTTGGCCACTTTGTGGTCCTATCTAGGGATCTGTGAGGTAGAGTCAAGATGGGGGTTAAATGTTAAACTGAGATCATAACAACCCTCTTTGTTGATTAATCAATCTATTGGCTCAAAAGGGACTGCATCCGGGACAAGAACAAGAGCTCCCCTCTGTCACCCAGATTTATAGGAGGAGGGCACCATGGTCTCATATCCAAAACACTTAACTTTTCATGTTCCAACCAGGACATGTGGGTCTCCTGGAAGACAATGATATCAGCTTTGGACTTCCTGATAAGAATGAGGACCTTACTACGTTTAACAGGGTTAGATAAACCATGTACAGTATACGAAAGTGTAAGGTGTCTGTATTAGCCATAGTCACTAGCTAGGTAGATAAACTTGATAAAACTCCGACCCCAATACCAAACTGTTATGATCATCAAATAATTAATATTGTCTACTCACAGCCTCTGGGTGACCAGACTGAAAATTTAAAAAGAATATTATGTCATAGGGTGTGAGAAAAGGATAACACCAACATCAAAATGTTTGTTTTTCAAACACACCGAAGTGTGACTTTTTTTTCTCAAAAAAATAATGAATTAAAATAAGAAAAAAAATTAACTTGATGATAAAGCACTACTACTTGTAGTGTTCTCACAGAGTGGATCCTTTCACAGTCTTAGATCCCTTTTCTTCTGTGTTTCTCTGGCTCATACACAGCTTTGTATGTCATCTTTGTTCCTTCCACAAGGCTTATCTGAGGAACCATCTGCTGAGAGAGTTTTTATCATCCCACACAGATCACATGATCTGCCCCATTCTAATACAGCACAATTCACAGAAATCTGACAGCAGAAAAGGACCTCATCGGCCCATCGAGTCTGCCCTTTCCCCCCTTCCCTACTCATCTCCATTCTTATGGACCCACCCTTTCCCCTCACTTCCAAATCCCATATGTCTATTCTATGCCCTCTTAAATCCCTCCACCGTTTCGGCCTCCACCACCTCTTCTGGTAGTTTATTCCAGGCCTCCACCACTCTTTTTGTGAAGAACTGCTCCCTCACATTGCCTCTATATCTTCCACCTTCCAATCTCAGGCTATGCCCTCTAGTTTTAGCCCCCTCCTTCCTCCTGAACAAGCTCTCCTCCTTCACCTTATTGATCCCCTTAACATATTTAAAAGTTTCAGTCATGTCCCCCCTTTCCCTTCTAGTCTCCAATGGGTACAGATCCAGTTCCCTACACCTCTGTTTGTATGGTTTCTCCTGCATACTGTGCACCATCTTGGTTGCTCTTCTCTGAACCCTTTCCATCTCATCAGTGTCCTTGCATAGGTGCAGTCTCTAGAACTGGACCCCGTACTCCAGGTGTGGTCTCACCATGTTCTTCTAAAGAGGCATCAGCACCTCTCTCCTTCTGCTAGTACTGCCCCTCCCAATGCATGCCAACATTCCATTTGTCTTCCCCACTGCCTTGCTACACTGGCTAACCATCTTAACTCATTCAGGCCTAGATACACCTGTAGGTGGTGGCTGTAAGCATAGCCACTCAGGCCAATAACGCCTGTAGACGTACTCAGCTGACTTTCACTCAGGCCTGGAAACGTTTGAGGAAGTCAGCGGTTTTCACCGAAGTATAAAACAAACCAAACTGCTTAGACTTGATTGCATAGCACCGTTAGAAAGGTAATTTTGTGCTCAACAATTTTGCTAATTATACTTTGTGTCCATCATATATACTTTAGGAGTTATATGTAATTGTTTAAGGTATGGTGTGCATGGCTGACATTTGTCTCTCAAGCCTCACCTAAGCACCTTGAATAAATCTGGAAAAAAACACAGTTTGGTATTTTAGCTAATATAAAATAAAAACTAAATGGATTACAACTGATTGCATAGCACCGTTAGAAAGGTAATTTAGTGCTGAACAATTTTGTTGCAGATATTTTGTGTCTACCACATATACTTTAGGAGTTATTCACATTTGTTTAAGGTATGGTGTGCATGGCTGACATTTATCTCTCGATCCTCACCTAAACACCTTAAAAAATCTGAAAAAAACACAGTTTGGTATTTCAGCTAGTATAAAATAAAAACCAATTTGATTACAATTGATTGCATAGCACCATTGGAAAGGTAATGTTATGCTGAGCAACTTTGCCACTCTCACTTTGTGTGTAGCACTTATGGTTCAAGAGGTATTCACATTTGTTTGTGGCATGCTGATCATGTCTTGATGTTGCTTAGAAAGGCCCAGGATGCAGTGCTAAGAGTATACAGGGCACAAGTGGTGTAATTCTCAAAGAGCTCTTGTGGTGTGAATGAGTTAAGGTTGCTTGATACTATAATCCCCAGACCCCTCTCCTGCTCTGTTTTTTTTTATTTTCTCCCCTAAGTATAAGCAGCTCATGGGTTTTTGCACTCCAGATGCATCACAGCACACTTTTTCGCACTGAATTTCAGTTGCCAATTTTCTGATCACCCTTCCAGAATCTTCAGGTCCTGCCTCATGGCCTCCACCCCCCCCCTCGGGATGTCCACCTAATTGCCGATATTTGTATCATCCGTGAATAGGCACACTCTTCCCTCTAGACCTTCTGCTATATCACAGATGTATATATTAAAAAGGAGGGGTCCCAGCACTGACCCCTGGGGCACCCCCTCACCATAGAATGCACCCCATTTACCACCACTCTCTGACATTTGTCTGTCAACCAGTTTTCCACCCATCTAGTTATTTTCTGTCCCACCCCAAAGCTTTCTAGCTTATTTACTAGCCTTCTGTGAGGGATGGTGTCAAAGGCCTTACTAAAGTCCAGATAGGCCATGTCCACCGCCCCCTCCAGTCAACCACCTGCATCACCCAATTGAAGAACTCTATCAGGTTCATCTGGCAGGACTTCCCATGTGTGAATCCATGCTGCCTTTCATCCTGCAGACTGCTGTCCACCACCTTTTCCTTTATTACTGCTTCCATCACCTTTTCCACCACCGAGGTGAGACTAACCAGGTGATAATTTTCTGCTGCCTCCCTCCTTACTGCCCCCCTTGTGCAGTGAAACCACATCTGCCCTCCTCCAGTCCCTTGGCACACACCCTGTATCCATGGACAAGTTAAACAGTCTCGTCAGTGGGGCTGCCAGCTCCTCCCTCAGCTCCCGGAGTACCCTCAGGTGCAAGCCGTCCGGCCCCATTGCCTTGTCCACCTTTAACCTGCCCAGTTCCTCCCTTACCCTGTCTATGTTGAACATACTAGCATCCACCTTTTTGCCTTCCCTGCCTCTCCAATCCAGCTCTGGTCCCTTCCCCCTCCTCCTCCTCCATAAAGACTGAGCAAAAGTAGTTATTCGACATCTCTGCTTTCTCAAAAGTCCCCTTCCAGTTGTATTCCTCCCTCCCCCCTCAACCTTACTATCCTCTGCCTCACCTTCCTTCTTTCTCCCACATACCTAAAAATTTCCTAAGCTAAAATAGACATGATGGAAGGAAAACATGAACAAAAATTTCATACAAGCAGAACATCAGGATAATCCCACCGAAAAAATATGATGGTATACAAATGAATCCTGAAAACTGACCATGAATATCAGATAGGTATATAATGAGCTGTAGCTCCTCCCCCTTTTCTGTGACCTTTCTATGAATAGCCCTCACATTGAGGCCGCTGGCTCCTAAAGGAGCTACCCAAGGGAGTCCTCCCAGGTAAGGTAGATTTTATTATAGTTACTAACCCACAGTGTTTTATCTATTTGTTTCTCAGCATACTGTGCCCCATGTAATTATCAGGGTTTAAACATGGGGGGAGTGTAAGAGAACACATTAGAGACATTTTGTCTCTCTACAGTTATCTTACTTTATTTTTCTACATGTGTAGCTTTGTGTTCTATTATTATTATCTGAGATCTTTATTCCAAAACAGGGGAGAAAAATAATCTTTAAGGGATGTTTTCCCCTTTTTTACTATCAGCTCCAGTTCTTTATCTACTGCACTAGAAAACGCTATCAGGGAGGGAGAGAGAGAGAGAGAGACATGCTTTTTGTGGTAGCTTTATTCCAAATGCTCTCCTTGCTCGCTAAATGGCAGAAATGTGACATGGCTCCAAAGGACATGCCGTTCTGTTCAGATATAGCAGATAAAATAAAGAAAGAAAAAAAAAGGTTTTATTTAGCCCTCCATCTTCAGAGAGACAAGGCAAGCTTTGAGGCCAAAATGGAGTCATAACAGAGCTGTTCCTATGCTTACTAAAATGAAGATCTGTTCCATAGCTGACTTGTTTTAATTATTTTATAATAAGGATTTACCTTTTCTGTTCCCCTCTCCTGAATGCTACACAGAGCATTCTTTTGCCAAAAGGAATGTGAAGGAGGAGAACTTCTGGCAGGAGCGGCATCACTACTTCAGGACAGAATTGCCGTCAATATCATGTTGGAACTAAAACAACACTCTCGTTTCCCAGAACACACAACTCTCTGCAGGAGGACTAGAACATTATAATAGATACTAACGAACTATACACAATTTTCTTCTACAATCAGCACAGGGGCAAAGTGGGGAAGCATTTGCACACAGAGCTGCATTTCTACACAAGCAAAGCTAGCGTCGCTCCATGTTACAGCCTGACATTTTATTTTACGAATGCTTAATCCCCATTTAACATCTTCATAATTCAAGTTATATTTTAAATTATTTTATGGACATCCAGTTTGCACATCCATTTATTTTAAAAGAAAAAAAAATCTATTTAGACAGCACATAGAGCTGAATCTCCTTATCAGATATAATGAGATATTAGTGTCCACCTCTGTTTTATGCACTTTACATTTCATCCTGTGCACACACATTTATTTTACACTTTAGTATCTGAGCAGCCATATAGCCTGGCACTAAATCTTTTTACACATAGCTTTTTTTTTCATCCAAGCATTTTGTTTTATTAATGAGGGACTGAAAGGGAAATGTGAAAAAATGAAAATAGGAAGAGAAAAGAGTGTCTGTAGGTGGTCAACCTACCTAAACAACAAAAAAGGAAAGTACAGAATAGAATGAAGAAGCACTGTTGCAACAGCCTTACAGTAGGAAAAATAAAGCTGATAGCAAATGGTCCCTCAGGTCGTCCAACACACTTTTATAATTAATCATTCCCAGCATGGCACACATAACAACTAACAAGTGATCTTGGATACCTCCAAGGTTGGAGGTCAGTAAGGACAGAGCTCTATTCCCAGTCCCCCAAATGGTGTTGCTAGGAATGAGGGTAGGATGGAAGAGGAATGGATGCTCAACAAAAAAAAAGCCCTCTTCCGGAGTCCTGATGAACAGTAGTGGGCTCCTAACATGTCATATGCCCACTAGGACCAACCAGAGCTGAGGAAAAGAAAACATATGCCCTCAAAAGTGAGTCTCCCCACTCAGGCGTAAGCGGTATTTGTCCAAAAGGGACTGGGACTGGGTACCCTGAGAAAAATAAAAGAAAGAGTGTAATGGTTGCTCAGGGGTCTAAGAACTGCACATTCCACACCGGAGTACCAGGTAGCCAGTCTGGTGGGGGCTACATTGGAAGGTTTGTAGCGTTGGACTACCATACGTAGTTAAAAGAAGGGAGGCAGGGCCAGCCCGCCGGCACAGTGGTAGCACTACTATTCACAACGCCACCAACCTGGGTTCGGAAACGTGCCCAGAGAGATGGAAGGCTGGCCCAGGGAGGAGGCTTGAGCATCCAAGGACTGCTCGACTTCTCCGAGGAGGGAGGGAGAGTTAAGGCTCGGCGCTTGACTGGCTTCTGGTGGAGGACAGGGGCACAGTAAACACCAAACAGTACAGAGCGGATGGGGTGTGATGGAAATCGGTGACTATGCCTTGATATAAGGGCGCACGTCACACCTACTTCGGAACACCAGAAAATGGCTCCTTGTGCGCTGGGTAGACAGAGCGCTGGCACAGACCCCTCATCTCTCCCTGTCTGTCCCACTGGAAAAAGTGGACCCTGAAGAAAGATAAGAATTACAGGGTGTACGGGCTCCACCTTGTCCCAGCTTGGGGGGAAGATCCACGGCTCCATGGGGGGACCACCCAGGGGCTCAGGTAAGGGAGAAGGGGCTAGATGCCACTGGCAACTCCTGAAGGTGCGGCACACAGGAGGAGCATTAAAAAAAAAGGGAGTGTGATATAATAGATCTAAGCAGTAAGTAGTAAAAAGTGTGCAGGCATAAGTTAAGGCCCTACTTCCTCTGAGATAATTTGAGGTCGCTCAGTGCAAAGGGAGACCTGACCACTAGAGGAATCGCTGGCACTAAATAATTATCATCTGTGCTCAAACTGCCCCCCCTTAAATTCCCATGCTGAAAGACCCCTGAGTGTACTGAGGAAAACTCAGAGCAAACAATAGGGTCAGTAGGAACTGTATTCTGAATACCTAGAAATAATGTATTTTTGCACTGTCCACATATCCCCCTGAGTGCTTGGGTGGGAGTTCAGATCATACACCAAATATACATTGAAAATCAGTTCAAATACCCTGGAAACAAAGTCTCTTCACATTGGCCACCCTTCGCATGGCCCCCCTGCTGGAGTTCAAAACCATGCCTTATTAATATAGGCAAATGGACACTGCAGGGAACAATGAGTGAGGAAACAACAGCCCCAGTGGGGAAAAATGCTGCAAGTTCAGTGATATTCATGGAGGGAGCAAAACAGACAAGTCAGTACCTACAGGATCGAGTGGTGAAGTCAGTTAGTCTCCTTCATCCTGGTACAAACTCAGGGATGTTGCAGGCCCTGTAATAACCTCTGAATTTGTTGCAGTGCTCCGGGAGCAGCAAGTTGACTGGAGAGCCTCACCTTCCGCGAGTTAACTGTCCACCATTCTGTTTGTTGAGCCTTGTGTTTCTGCTTCTGTCTAGTAGATAAATCCAGGGGCTGAATTCCTTTCTCACTCAGGGCCTGTTGGGCTGCTTCAGGGGTGTTATACACAGCAATCTAGTCCTCCCAGAATACACACAGTTTTACTGGCTATGGAATATGGAATTAGATCTGTTTTTTCCGCAAGAACTTTAAAATATTTTGAAAGCCTAAATGTTGCTTTTAAATTTCCAGGGGGTAGTCATGGTTGAAAAAGATACTGGCCCCCAGGTACTTAATTTCTTTCTTTTGCCAGGCACATTTGAGCACCTCTTCTTTGATCTTATAATCATTAAATTTCAACATTATTGAATGAGGTCTGGCTTTTGGATCATTAGACTTCAGCTGGAGAGCTTGGTGGGCACGCTGTATGTTAAGAGATTAGTTGGGGGGCACTCGAGAATATCCTTAAGGAGATCAGTAAGAAAGCTGGTCATTTGTCCAATCTCCGAACCTTCGGGGAGACCATATAATCAGACGTTATCTCATCAGGAGCGGCCTTCTAGATCAAGGCACTTCTCCTGTAGGGTAGTACTCTGGTGTGTCAAGGCCTCCACCGCCTCACCAAATTGAAGCGCCCCATCTTCCATCACAGAAATCCATTCCTCTGCGGTCTCAGCCCTCCTTTCCACTTTCATCAACTTTTGATCTAACTTTCTAAATTCTTGTTTGTTCTCTTCTCTAGGTTCCTTAATTTCCCACAGAGGGATTTTGAAGTGGCTTCTTGTAAGTTTTTCTGCCTCATGATCTGTATCATAACCCCGCTTTCTGACACTTGAGGGGGACAGGCTGTCGCTGCCATTCAGGCTTTGGGAGTGGAATCCGCTGTCATCTAGCTTCTTAGATTTATATTGCTGCTTGGATCTGGTGCACCGTTCATCCTGTTTTCCTCCACTAGCCATTTCTGTGGGTTTTGTTAGAATACACCAAGCACAGGATAACAAAAAATGCACCCTTCACATTCTTCACCATACTACAAGGTTCCATTTTTGTCACTCAGCCTAGATGCAAAACAGGGTTTAGACTGGGTGGCATGGGATTCTTTATTTGCTACCCTCTAGAAAATGGCACTCCCTCCACCTTTTGTGGACATACTTTGTCTTATTTATGGTGCCCCACAACCCTACGTAAAACTTAATGGTCAGGTTTCTTGGCCCTTCTCATTTTACCGAGGAACCAAACAGGGTGCCCCTCTGTCCCACCTGCTGTTCGCTCTGTACTTAGAACCATAAGCACAGGCAATTTGCCAACATTCAAATATAACAGGGGTACAGCTTGGAGGCAGACATCAGCAGTTTACATTATATGCTGATGATCTTATCTATTTGACCTTCCAGGACTTGTCTTTTCCACCCCTCTGGCCACCTGTGCAATAATTTGTGGTGTGTGTGCACTATAAGCTAAACACATCTAAGACAGAAGTTTTACAATCTCATTATCATCCCGTCCCCCCCCACCCGAGGATATCTCTTTCATCAGGTCATACCTATGGAACTATAAGCCACCAGGCACTTGGACCACATGGAAACTTTTGCAAGCAGTCCACCAGGGGCTTCCCATAACAACATCAAATGTTGTTTCTCCCATATAAACATGGGTGGCCCCTTCCCTCCTCAGCTCTTTTCCTGCCATCGACCATACTCGTCGGACTGTGCACAGAAACAACACTGTTACAGTTGCTGCTTTCCTTTTTTTTCACCATAGTAAGCAATTGCTTTCATAAGTGATTTTTTGATGGCATGTATGTCGACTAAGGAACCATGGAAATTGTTCCATTATGCTGGCCTGTCAGTGCAGCAGAAAGATTTACCTCTGCGACGCAGGTGACCTGGGTTCAGGAACGGTCTTGGACGCTTGAGGGCTGACTGGGGCAGAGGTGGATTGAGTGGCTGTCGCACATTCTCCACCTCTGAGGGGGAAGGACGGAGAGTGTCTCTGGTCCTAGTGCTCCTGGGTGACCACGGGGGTGCCTGGTGCCAGAGCACCAGTTTGTGCTTGTCTGGGAGGGCATGCCAGATGCATAGCAAGGTTGCACTGCAGCATCCTACTGACATGTCCCCCATAAATACCCAAGAAAAATTTCTCCCCAGCAAGCCCAATGATGCCCCTGACCTGCGGTGGACCTGGAGTGCCCATCGCAACCCAGACACAGATCCACCGGGGTTAGCAGGAGTAGGCTCTGGTGGTTCCGCTTTGGGGGGCGAACCAGGGGCACTGTGGAGGGAGATCCTGGGGTCTGTCTGCAGAAGCACGGGGCCAAGGGAGATGGACGACTGTGTCTAAAGCATAGTAAGTAAAAAAAAAACAAAAAAAATTGTTCCATTATTGCAAATGCTGTGAAAAAATATACACTGGGTTGCCTTGGCCCAGACCATAATGTGCAGATGTGCCTGATTTACAAAGGGTTCAACACAGCCACCCTGCGACATCAAAAGGGCAATTTGGAAATGCACCTCCTAAAACAGCAGGTAGCTCAAATGGAGGAGCTCCAGCAAAAGAGTTCTGTTGTGTCGCCGGCTCATCCCTTGGGGTCCAAGTCTTCCAAATCCCAGGAGAAACTGTCTGGGTCCCATAAGCATAAACACTGAGAGAGGAAGAAAGAAAAGGAGAAAACCTCCCTGGCCCACACTAGGCTGCACTTCCAGACAGGTATGACTACTTTAGTGCCATCAACCGCTCTGGCAGCTATGCCACCCACTGTGCAGACCGTCAAGTCTCACTTCTAGGTCAGGGCAGGCTGTAGGTACCACCAGGCCTAGTACGGCTCGTGTGTTGTTGATGCCAGGGGTCTTGCTTCTTCCGCTGTCCTCTACCAGTGTTCCCATCAATTACACAGGTGCCGATGTCTAGGCGGTGCTGTCGTCCTTTACGGACATGCTGAAGCACCTATTACCTCCTCCTCCTGTACCAGAAGCTCAATTGACAGGGACTATAATTCAAACTCCCACATCAACGCATCCTAGGGTTGTATCTCAGTCCTAATCTTGAGTGCCGACAACCTCGCCATTGTGCTCCCTCTGACTCATCAACCAGACTGACAATGACCTTGAGTACAGTTCTGACCTCATGATGCAGGATGATAAGGAGGAGGTTGAAGATTGTGGAAAGTCCTTATAAAAGGACTAGTTCCACTGTGCCATTTGCAGTGAGAACTTGGTGGTTTACACTCCAAGGTCCCTCCCAGAGGACCCATCTTTTATCACCATGATGCAGCAGTTACAGGCTGCCATGGGATTTAATTTGGAGGAACAGGGCACAACCAAGAAAAACCTTATTGATTTCTTGGAAGTGCCTGATGGCCCTCCTATAGTAATTCCACCTCTCCTTCCTGCCCTAAAGGATGCCACCTTTGCTGCCCACTTCTCCTCCCTGCCCTGGAAGATGCCAGCTTTGCTGCCTGGTATAGGTCAAATGTGATTCCTGCCATACCTAGAAAGGCAGATAAGATGTACATGGCCCCCCTTAGGAAAACCTTTTTTTGCTAGTCAACCTGAAGTGGACTTTGTGGTAATAAATGCTGCCCATGATAGATCTAGGGCACCAAAACACCTTAGCTCACTTTCTCCTGATAAGAAATCCAGGAGGTTTGATGTATTGGGTAAAAGAACCTATGCCTCAGCCTCTCTGGGCCTTTGTATTGCAAATTACCATGCTGATATTGTCAAATACCAGAATGCATGCTGGAGAAAAGCTACAGCAGCTACTCAAGACCTACCAGAAGGTGCATCTAAACAGGAAATTCTCAAAGCTCTAACAGCTGGGGCTGATGTAGGAAAACACCTACTACATACTGCCTGTGACATATCTGATGCTTCAGCCAGAGCAGCTGCCTCAGGAATATGCCTAAGGAGGTATTCCTGGCTCAGGTTGGCAGGCTTTGCGAATAACATACAGCAGTCCATTCTCAATGCCCCCTTTAGGGGATACCAATTGTTTAGCACAGATGTTCAGGATATCTTCTCTAATCTCCAGGCTTCAGGTAGGACCCTGGAATCAGTTCACCCCCTCTGTCTTACCAAACCAAGGGGTAGACGGAGGGTAACTTTTTGTCCGGCCGGTACTAGCCACTGTACCACCACCAGACAGTGAGGTAAGGGCAAGGGAGCTGGAGCCTTGCCCACTACAGTAACCACTCCAGGTTCCCTCTCAAATGCACCTAGAGGTGGTGGTGTGCCAGGAGCTTCCACATCTGGCTCTGCCCGACACCCCCAATCACAACTGCCTCCAGGGGTGGTTGTCTGTATCAATTAAAGCAGAAAGAAGTGGGGAAGGCAGTCAGAATAGCAAAGGCCCAAACCAAGGAAAAAATAGCCAACTCAGTTAAGAAGGGGGATAAAACCTTTTATAGGTACATTAGGGAGCATAGAAAGGTTAAGGGAGGAATAGTGAAGATTAATAAAGGAGAGGGGAGGTGGGCAGAGGGAGACAGTGAAAAGGCAGAGATACTGAATGAATACTTTTGCTTAGTATTCACAAAAGAAGATGAGGAGGAGTTACCTAAACCAGACAATAGAAGCACTCTGGGTAGGGGGTTGACACCAGTCCATTTACAGAAGAAAGAATCCTGAAAGAACTCCTAAAACTCAAGGTGGACAAAGCAATGGGGCCTGACGGGATTCACCCTAAAATCCTAAAAGAACTAAGGGAGGACCTAGTGACACCACTGACCACACTTTTTAACAAATCATGGGAGGATGGGGTGGTACCTGAGGACTGGAGGAGGGTAGATGTGATTCCCCTTCACAAAAGTGGGAGCAAGGCAGAAGCAAGAAACTACAGACCTGTAAGTTTGACCTCAGTGGTAGGGAAAATGATTGAATCACTTCTGAAAGAAAGTATTGTTGAGTACCTAGAGGGCAGCGGGGCACAGGATCCAAAGCAGCATGGATTTACAGCAGGAAGGTCATGTCAGAGGAATCTAATTGATCTCTTTGACTGGGTGACCAAAGTAAAAGACCAGGGAGGGGCTGTGGATATGGCCTACCTAGACTTTAGCAAGGCATCTGATACAGTCCCGCACAAAAGACTAATAATCAAGTTAGCCAGCCTGGGAGTGGGCTCCAGGGTGGTAGCCTGGGTAGCAAACTGGCTGCACAACAGGACACAGAAGGTAATAGTGAATGGAACACATTCCGAAGAAAGGGGGGTTACTAGTGGAGCACCTCAGGGCTCAGTACTGGGTCCAGTCCTCTTTAACATCTTTATAGGTGACATTGCAGAGGGTCTGGAGGGAAAGGTAAGCCTCTTTGCAGATGACACGAAGATCTGTAACAGAGTTGATACACAAGGGGGGTAGAAAGGATGAGAAGGGACTTGGCAAGGTTGGAAGAATGGTCAGACATATGGCAACTTAGATTCAATGCAAAGAAGTGCAAAGCAATGCACCTGGGAAACAAAAACCCAGGAGAAGAGTACACAATAGCAGGGGAGGTACTAACAACAACAAAAATGGAAAGGGACTTGGGGGTAGTCATATCAAATGACCTAAAGGTGGGTAAGCAATGTGAGAAGTCAGTAAGGAGAGCCAGGGGGATACTGGAATGCATAGGAAGGGGCATCACAAGTAGAAAAGGGGAAGTGGTTATCCCTCTGTGCAGATAGTTGGTGAGACCCCATTTGGAATACTGTGTGCAGTTTTGGAGACCCCATCTATGCAAGAAGATAGACAGGATGGAAGCAGTCCAGAGGAGGGCAACTAAAATGGTGCAGGGTCTGCATCAGAAACCATATGAAGAGAGTCTGAGAGAGCTTAATATGTATACTCTTGATGAAAGGAGGGACAGGGGGGACATGATAGAAACTTTCAAGTACCTCAAGGGAATCAACAAAGTCCAGGATGGTAGCAACTTTCAGAAAAAGAGATGTGTAAGAACATGGTGTAAATCTGAGGACGGGTGGGGGAAAAATATACTAGGGTATATCCTCTATAACAAGGACAGGATAAATAATGGGGGGGTTGCTATATATGTGAAGGAAGTAATACCATCAGAGCAGAAGGATACATCTAGATGGGATGGTAATGAAATTCTCTGGGTATCAGTCTCTCCAGAATATAATACAAAAATTGATCTAGGACTGGTATATTGAAATCCCACTATAACAGCATGTGAGGACTTAAATATGTTAGATTTTATTAAACATTTTTCAGAGTTTAAGAATGTGGTCCTAATAGGCGATTTCAACCTGCCAGGTATAGATTGGGTAAATCTGGTAACCAAAACAAATAAAGAAAATGATTACCTACACACTCTTAGTCTGATTGGTTTGGAACAATATGTAAGGGAAACCACTCGAGATAAACATATTCTTGATTTGATTCTAAGTAATATGGGAGAAAAGATAAATAACTGCCATGTACTGCCACCTTTGGGCTCTAGTGACCATTTAATGGTAAGATTTCACTATATAGGGGCATTGAGTCAAAATTTGGGTAACACCATAATATATAGATACGATAGGGCCAATATAATGGGTATGCAGAGAGATTTGTCAAATTGGAACTGGGAAGCAGAGTTTAAAGGTGTATCGATATCAACAATGTGGGATACCCTTAAATCCAAAATCATTAGCTTGATCCAAAAATTTGTACCAACCAAGATTAAATATAATATAGCCAAAAAGCACCTCCCCCCTTCGATGACAACAGTAATCAAAAAAGAAATAAAGGAAAAAAATAAAGCTTTTAAACATGCTAAATTAAGAGGAGATGTTGATAGCTAGGCAAACTATAAAAGGTGTTTAAAGTCCACCAAAAAAAGTAAAGAAGCAAAAAGTAAATATGAAATTACGTTAGCTACTAGGGTTAAGGACAATTATAAATCCTTTTATCAATATATCAATAACAAAGAGGGTGAATCAAAAAAGATAGGTCCCATGCTGGACACTGAGGGAAAATTAGTTGCCGATAACTTTGGTATGGCAGACTAAGTAATATTTATTTTGCTTCAGTTTTCAATACAGGACAATCACTATCAGGGATTAATTGTGGTATACCCAATGATGACCTGGGAGTAATTATTGACAGGCAGGAAGTTATGTTAAGACTCCAAAAACTTGATCAGAATAAGGCACAGGGCCCAGATGGGATACATCCTAGAGTGCTCAAGGATTTAGCTGAACAACTTGCAGACCCAGTTACTGTATTATTTCAGAAATCATTAAAGGATGGGGAGGTCCCTGAAGACTGGAAACAAGCAGATGTGATTCCTATACACAAGAAAGGTCCCAAACAGGAGGTTAAAAATTAAAGGCCTGTTAGCCTGACCTTCGTTTTGGGAAAAGTGCTAGAGGGATTTATTAAGGATTTTATTTCGGAACACCAATATAAAACTGGGAATGTTGACAATACACAGCATGGTTTTGTTAAAGGGCGGTCTTGTCAGACTAACTTATTGGAATTTTATGGGAAAGTAAATCAGGCGTTGGACGGGGGTAGTTCCGTGGATTTTATTTTCTTGGATTTTGCCAAAGCATTTGACAAGGTACCTCACGTCAAACTACTAGAAACCTTGGTCAATATCGTTATTAACCATAATACATTTGTTGGATAAGATCTTGGTTGACAGACAGGAGTCGGAGAGTTTGTATAAAAGGAGAATTCTCCAACTGGCAGAGAGTGACTAGTGGTGTGCCACAGGGTTTGGTGTTGGGTCCCTGCCTGTTTAATGCCTATATAGGGACAATGAGGGCCTCCCCAGATATTTGGTTTTCAAAATTTGCAGATGATACCAGACTAGGGAGGGTGGTTAACTTTAAAAAGGATGCAGACGTATTACAATCAGCCCTAAGTGAGTTAGAAAGTTGGGCACACAAGCATGGTTCATTTTTCAATGTGGATAAGTGCAGTGTGATGCATTTGGGGAAGTACAATATTCTATACGATTATAAAATGGGAGGTAAAATTCTCAAAGAGACCTCAGAGGAATGTGATCTGGGAATAAAAATCAGTAATAATCTGAACTTCACGCCCCATTATAATCAGATACTTAAAAAAGCGGGTAGCATACAATATTGAATTAATAAACATATTAAAAGTAGAAATAAGGGTGTCCTTTTGCCTTTAAATACATCATTGGTCTGTCCACATTTGGAATATTGCTCCCAGTTGTGGTCCCCATTTAAAAAAGGGGATACAGCATCGATTGAGAGGGTCCAGAGAAGAGCCACTCGTAGAATCAAGGAAGTACAGGGGATGGACTATAACCAGAGGCTTAGTACGCTGGGGTTATACTCGTTAGCGTTCAGAAGATTAAGTGGAGATATGTGTTTGATTTATAGGGCCCTAAATGACTGGATATTATGGGAACAGCTTGATTCAGAAATCATGGATCATAATCATAATACTAGGGCACACCTGTTACAGATAAAATCAGATAGATTCCGTTCAAATAAAAGGAAGTACTGGCTGACAGTAAGAGTTCCTAGGACCTGGAATAAACTACCAGTAGAAATAATTGTTAGTAGTGGTATAGAAGTCTTTAAGAGAGAACGGGATAGTTATTTAATAAATAATGGTCTAGTGGGATATCCTTAAAAACATATGGCGAGCATATGGACTTTGTCTTTAAAAGCTCTGTATACCTATGAAACCTATGAAGAACAAGAGGACACAATTTATAGATAGAGGGGGGACAGCTCAGGGGTAATGTGAGGACATTTTTTTCATGGAGAGAGTGGTGGATGCATGGAACCGCCTTCCTGTGGAGGTTGTTGGGTCTAAAACAGTGGGGGAATTCAAACATGCATGGGACAGACATAAGGCAACTGTAGTGGGGGGTTGCAGGAAGTAGGCTGTTTGTTAACTAGAATCTGCAGCTTATCCAATAGGAAGGGAAATGGGGAGACTGGGTGGGTCAAGTGGTCCGTATCTGCCATCAAAATCTCTGTTCTATGTCTGTCCCTCCACTGAAATCAGCAGAAGGAGGTGACCTCAGATGCCTGGGTCCTGGAAATAGTAACACAAGATCATGCTCTGAAACTTCTGGAGCTACCTCCAGACCACCCATCAGTGCCTAGACACTATCTTCCAGATCATATCCCTTTGCTTCTGGAGAAAGTTCACACTTTGCTTTAGAAGAGGACCATAGAACCTGTACCCATGGAACAGAGAAACAATGGGCTCCTACTCTCGGTATTTCCTAGTTCCAAAAGGTACAGGAGATCTGAGGCCTATTCTGGACCTAGGGACCTGAACTTTTTTATAGAGCACAAAAAGTTCAGAATGGTCACCCTATAGGGCCTACTCTCACTACTGCAGGTAAGGGATTGGATCTGTACCCTCGACATGAAGAATGCCTATGTTCATATAAAAATTTGCAAACCTCACAAGAAATACTTGAGGTTCATGTTTCAGGGGGAACACTACCAGTTCAGAGTATTGCCTTTTGGCTTGTCCTCTGCACTATGGGTCCTTACCAAATGTTTGGCAGTGGTAGCAGAAGCCCGTCTCAGGGAAGGCCTCTATGTGTTTCCATACCCGGACGACTGGCTATTGAAAGCTCACTCCAAGGAGCAGCTTCTGCACACCCTAGTTCGAACAAGACAGCTGTTTGATGCCCTAGTGGTTACTGTCAATGTACCCAAGTCTGTCTTGGCACCTTGCCAGCATCTACAGTATATAGGGGCAGTCTTGGACACAGCTCAGGACTCAGCCTTCCTGCATCTGGACTAGGCCAAGCATCTGATTGCACAGGCTAAAATGGTCCACGAGAGCCGGTATGTTACCACCAGAACATTCCTTTGAATCCAGGGCCTGATCGCAGCCACCATTGTCATGGCACCTCTAGCCAGACTACATATAAGGATCCCTCAGTGGACCATAAGAGTCCGGTGGGACCAACTCATGGATGATCTAGAACAGAGGGTTCTAGTAACCTCTCCTGTATACAAGGTGCTTAAATGGTGGATGGAACCCAGCAACCTCTTCAAAGGGGTTCCTTTCCTGATCCCTTCCCCCCACCAGATTTTAACTACAAATGCCTCAGGTATGGGCTGGGGGTGCATTTGGGGCACCTCAGATGCAGGGTACATGGACCACAGTGGAAAGTACCCTGCACATACATGTTCCAGAAACACAGGCTGTTCTGTATGACCTACAGGCCTTCTAGACTCACCTGTCTCCATGTCCTCTGTTAGTACAGACAGAGAATGTCAGTGTGATGCATTACATCAGCAAGCAATGGGGAACTCGTTCTTACCCCCTGTGCAGGGAAGCAATGAGAGTCTGGTATTGGGCTCTAGAACACAGTCCAGAACTGTCAGCAGTACATATCCCAGGCATCCAAAACATCTTGGCAGATGGGCGAAACAGGTCACAGTCTAAAATGCATGAATGTGAACTGCTGACTTCAGTTGTGGAAGAACTATTCAACAGATGGGGTCATCCAGAGTTGGACCTTTTTTGCATCCCCACACAATGCAAAACTGGCACTTTTCTGCTCACTCGTTGGCAGCTGCCAGAAAGCGTTCCACCAGGGCCACTTATTCTATTAAGTGAAAGCACTTTGCTTTATGGGCTGCTTCTCATCACTTAGTCCATTTACATGTCCAGTAAATCAGGTTCTAGAGTATCTGTTGTCCTTGTCAGATGCAGGCCTGCAATATTGTTCTATCAAAGTGACCTGACTGCCACTTTAGCTTTCCATGTGCCAATTCAGGATCACACGGTTGCCCAGCTGGAGGTGGCCCGTACATTCCAGAGAGAGGCATTCTGCACCTGAAGTCTCATATCCGCAATCCAGTCCTGGCTTGGGACCTGAATTTTGTGTTGGAAG
Source organism: Neoceratodus forsteri (assembly GCA_016271365.2). Classification (NCBI taxonomy): domain Eukaryota; kingdom Metazoa; phylum Chordata; order Ceratodontiformes; family Ceratodontidae; genus Neoceratodus; species Neoceratodus forsteri. The sequence goes on along the minus strand of CM057456.1, from coordinate 1,413,801,697 downwards.
AGCTTACTTTGGCTCCTTTTGAGCCAGATGCAACTTGTGGCTTATGCTTTTCTTCTTGGAAAACATTGGTTTTAGTTACAATGACTTCTGTTTGAAGGATTTCAGAGCTACAGGCTCTAATGTGTGAACCTGCTTATTTGATTTTTTGCACATTAATCCTAAGTTTTTACCAAAGGTGGCGTCTGAGTTTACTTTAAATCAAACCGTCCACTTGCCAGTTTATTTTCCTGAGCATGCCAATCCAGGGGAAGCACTGCTCCATACTCTAGATGTACAGAGAATACTCAGGTACTATATACACCGCACAAAGGACTGCAGGTAGTCCTCAGAGCGTTTGGTTTTTATTCATTTCTGAGAATGAAGGCACTCCAGTTTCTAAACAGTGCCTGTCCAAATGGTTAGCAAACTGTATTATTTTTTGTTTTAGGAAGTACGGTAAGGAACTTCCTGGGATTGTTTATGGTCATTCCACTAGAGGCATGGCCAAATCTGTTGCCCGTTTCAACAAACTCTGGTCAGAGTTGATACAGCTGTGGAGAGCTTTTAGGAGCAGCAAGAGCATTGAAAAGAATATGCGGGGCTCTCACCGCACCGGAGTCAGTTATAACTAATACCGCAACGATTACAGTATTGCGCATGCGTGATACTCACACATGCACAGTTTGCCCCAGAGTCAGCCATGCGCAACATGACTACATATGCGCAGTTTAAGTCAGAACCACCATGTTGCACATGGCAGCCATCAATTCCGCAATTGTGGAAAGGAAAAGTAGTGTGCCAGGAAGGGTGTGTTTATGTGGCCAGCAGAGGGGAAGGGCTACATAAACAGAATAATTGAAAACTATGCCGGAGCACTGTGACAGCACACCAGACAGCAGTCCAGTCATGTGCTTCCATAGTGCTGTTATACAAATCTGATGATGGCATAACGTCTGCGGAGCTTGGCCCACGCAGCCATAAAAATCAGACTCGGGAGGAGACTATTAACAAAATAGAGATCTGGTCTGGGTCTTTCTCATTCTTTTCTAAGCAGTAATATTTGGTAAATGTGCCTTAACCATATTGATCTCAGTGTTGCTAGACTACTTCTGGTTTTCCCCTGATTGTAGTAGGTGGGGGTAGTAGCAGTCTTGAAGTGGTAGCTGGCTGACTGGCTCTCTTTGACTGGCTGCCCTCTGCTCTGGCCTGGTGGCGTTTTTGTGTTCCTGGTTTCCTCTTTATTACTTAACTAAGAGACATTCAGAGTGGTGCCTGTGCCTGTTAAGTAATAGAAATCACTTCTCTAAATAACTTATACATAGTATCAGTATTACTTTCTTATATGTCAGAAACAGAAGAGTGATTAGAAAGCATTGTAGGAGTTACCTGCTTTTTGACAAAACAATCCCACATACAATATGTGGTGGGTAGCTGTCAGAGTTTCATGGTTCACACTGGTGCTTTAACTACTAAGCTATAAGGGCTGGTCAGAGTTCTGTGACTTGCTTGCCTTTGGACAAAATCATCACCATCACCATCATCATCATCTCAGAGGTTGGTGGCAGTTGTAACATATTACAGCACTGGCACTTCCAGTAAGCTCATCCACAGTCACATCATTCACTCCTTCTAATCTCATTTCACTAATCATGCTGTTTATTACTACCAAACAGTGGTTTAATTGTTTTCTTCTACAGATATGTTGATTAAAAGCAGTTTAAAATGATTTTTTAACTTAGTTACCATAAAACAATAAAGGGCATAAAAGGTTTTGTTAAGGTTCGGATATGGATCTGAACCTTTGTTTGCTTATCAGAACCTCAGACCCTTTTGAGGTTCTCCCATCCCTATTCCTCAGCAACCAAAACACAGCAGAAGACTACAGAGGATCTGACGTGGCATAGTATGCATAATTCCTTGACGACCATGGTTTAGCATCTCATTGACACAGGGTTCCATTGACATATACACAGAATACTGAAAAATGCCTGAAAGAAAGAATATATTCAACAATAGACCACAAACATCCACATATGTTAGTAAAGAAATGTATGATAGATCCTTCAAAAAAGTGATTTGAAAAGGAGCACCTGGTATCACGGTGGCTCCACTGCTTACAAACAGCCAGCTAAAAAGTAAAGTGCCTGTTACAAAGTAATATTTAACCAGAGCAAAAACAAATTCTGGCAAACATATGGAGGAACCATCTTGTTTTCAAGGAGGACCTACAGTTAAATAATATATAGAACTTAAATTTGCCAGTGGGTGTAGCAACCTAACAGAAGCTTGTCATCGAGGCACAGGTCAGGAAGCACAGGAAAACCAGGAGCAATTTCAAAATTTAGAAATAGCATTTTATGTCTCTATTTATTCAGTATAACTAATTACAAAGCAAGTGCAAACAGAGAAAACTAAGTCTTTCTTCTAAGGGGATTTCTCAATTCCAAGTTTCATTCTCTCAGTCTCTCACTCTCCTTGTCTGTCTAGAAAAAGTATTGCTGCTCTTTTTATAAGCCTTTGTCTGGGAACTCGTTAAGAGAGCCTGCTTCTCACAGAATGTTCTTGTAAGTTTACAGAATGTTCTTGTCAGTTTCATTCCATGCAGGTGCAGAGAAACAGTACATGGTGTCCCAGAACTGACCTCTTGTTTACAGCTCTGCAAAGGGCTTAAAAACTGCATCTCAGGTTAACCCCTTGATTTCCAAGTAGTTTTGCAATCATTTCAACAGTATAACTATATACAGTTTTAAACAAATGGATCCCAGTTTCACATACAGTTTTACACAGAGATTCACATATATTTTTTATTAGTGCAGATATGCAAGGGGAAGAAAAGACAGAAATAGCAAGGGATAGAAAGATAGTGAGAGGCAGAGAATTGTGAAACCGTCCGAGTGATCAGTTCCTAGGTCTCACAAGAAAATGTGGTTGCACAACCAGACAGAAAAGAAGAGGACAGAATGGGCGCTTGTGTTTAAACTCTTTCTACATAACAAATGGGGCAGGACCTTATTCAACCCTGTCACATACCCCCCCCCCCTTAAGAGGGAACCTGTTTAAAAAAAAAAAAAACAGGTTTCCAAAACATTCTTTAAATTCTACTTTAACATTACAGTAGCTTATAATCTTTACAGTTCAGTGCATATGCAGTATAGCAAACAGGGAAATTTAAACTCACATATATATTTTTTTCAACCTTCAGAATTCTCAATTCCTGGTCCATATCTTGACAGAAAATCAGCATTGACATTCTCTTTACCAGATTGTGCATCACTTTAAATTTAAATGCCTGTAGTGCCAGGTACCACTGCGTGATTCTAGAATTTTTATCCTTCGTTTGGTTACGCCAGCAGAGAGGATTGTGATCTGTTACAAGTGCAAAGTCAGCTCCTAGCAAATAAAACTTAAGGGACTCCATGGCCCACTTTGCTGCAAGATATTCCTTTTCAATGGTGGAGTACCTTTGCTCTCTGTCGTGCAATTTCCTACTTATGTACAGAATAGGTTGTTCTTTCCCATCTATATGCTGACTCAACACTGCACCTAGGCCTACCTCTGATGCATCTGTCTGTAACAGAAGTTGTTTCTTAAAGTCTGGGCTTCTTAAAACAGGGGCTGAACATAATGCAGCCTTAATGGCCCAAAAGGCTTTGTCACACTCTGGGGTCCATTTCACATTATTTGGGAACTGTTTCTTTGTGAATTCAGTGAGGGGAGTAGCTAACTCGGCAAAGATGGGAACAAATCTCTGATAATAACCAGCCAGCTCTAAAAATGATCTGACATGTTTCTTGGTTTTGGGGACAGGGGTGTTAGCTACAGCTTCTATCTTATAAACCTCTGACTTGACTTCTCCATTTTCCAAAACTTGCCCAAATATCTGGTTTCCTGCATGCCCAGTGCACACTTGGTAGGATTAATTGTCAGACCTGCCTTTTCAATCGATTGGATAACTGCTCGTAGGTGTTCCAGGTGGCTTTTCCAGTCTGGAATGTATACCATGACATCATCCAGGTGTGCAGCACAATAACTAGTATGAGGGGATAAAATTACATCCATGTACCAGTGGAATGTTGTGGGTGCACCATGTAAACCAAATGGCATGATGGTGAACTGATAGACTCCTATAGGAGTGGCAAATGCAATTTTGCCTCTGGATTCTTTAGCTAGGGGGAATTTGCCAGTAATCCTTGGTGAGATCGAGGGTACTGATATACTTGGCACTCCCCAGTCTGTTCACAAAATCATCAATCCTGGGAATAGGATAACTGTCAAATTCTGACACTTGATTAAGTTTCCTAAAATCAAGGCAGATTCTTACACCCCCTTCTTTTTTGTTTACAATGACCACTGGTGATGATCAAGCACTTCTTGACTCTTCTATGATACCTAATTCTTTCATTTTTATGTATTTCCTTAACCACGTCAGCTCTTAACCACTCTGGTAATCCGTATGTCTTTTGTCTAATAGGGCAAGCATTCCTTGTCACCACTACATGCTCAGCCCCTTTTGCTTGGCCTGGTACTGTGGTAAAAGTACTGTTAAATGTCTTTAGCAAGTTACACATTTCTGCGGTTTGTTCGGAGGTTAAGGAAACATTTACCTTTACAGCATCAGCAGTTAAAACCACACAGGACACTGAGCACCCACAAACCAAGACCACACAAAATGGTTAATAAAAATATATTACCATTTATTTTGTAAAAGCCTGGAGTTCCTGGGTGAAAATGTTTAGTTCTTCTGGCTATTGTAGCTTCCGACGTTTTTCCATCTGCAGTGCAAGTGATGGAAAATTGCTGCACTTTTTTACATAATAAATGGTAATTTTTTTTAGTTTTTTTGACCAGATAAGTGCACTAGACAAATCCTGCCTATTTTCAGGCACAACCTGGGGAAGGGGGGGATACAGATGAATGCCAACTGACCTTGAACCAGATTAAACTGTTGGTGGTATTTTTAGTGAATGAGGGAAATTTGGCCAGGACACCGGGGAAATTCCCCATCTCTCATCAGTAGGGGGCCCTGAGATGGTCAGAGACACCTTAGTATGTCCCAGGTTGCAGAGAGTGAAGATGCAGTGCTGCAGCAGTCTGGAGAACTAGGATTTGGGCAACAGTATGTGGATGTCCCAGCATGTTTGCTGGTTTCTGATGAAATTCAGACCATACTACCAGAGGAGAACCTGAATATGAAGACGGCAAGTGACAATTTTAAGTTAGTGGAAGGCACTGCTGAAGACAAAAAAAGAGAAAAGAACTGCCTGCAGCCCACCGATACGGGTTGGTGCTGCAAAGAAAAGTTTGTTGGGTGCTGCAGACGATGTTTTGTGGGAACAATCATAGCCTGAAGTTATGGATGGAGGTAGTGACTTGTTCCCTTTCCCATTCACAGCTCATGACTCATCTTGGTCGCCCGAGTTAGCACTGGAACGTGCGGGATGGGTTAAGGATCAGAAGACGTGGGTGCTGGACCCACGAGTTCATTTGCCAGGTGGCGTTGATTCTCCATGGAGAGAGGATTTATCAAGTGACCAGGATGAGAGCCGAAAGGTCCAGGAAGTAATGCCTGGGGTACAGCATTCCGAGGTCATTGCGGAATTGCAGAGTGTGGTTGCCGAAGCTCGAGAAACTGTGCCAGATGCCAGCAATGACCAGACAGGAGACCTTCTCGGTAAGTCTTCTGATGGTAATTCTACGGGAGATCCTGCATGGTCGGTGCTTTCTGCAAACAATACAGGACCTCAGTTGTTACCCCCAGGTATGTCTTCTACTTCTGTACAGGGGGTTTTGGATCCCTCTTCAGATCTCCATGGATGGGGGGGTACAGGTAAACAGTAGGCTAGCTATGCTTCTTTATTTAAAAAAAACAGATGTCCCAGCCAGAAACCATTTTGTGGCCAGGATTTATTACAGAGGGGGTTTAGACCTGCCTCCGGACTGGAATTATGTAGACAAACACCTTATCATTGACTCTTTACATTTTCGACCCTCAGATGTTTATGCTTTTATCCATACCTCAGGGGACTATAAAGTTTAATGTTTCTTTCCACTCTGCTGGTATGTTGGATAAATTCTGGGCAGCATATTATGAGGTACGATCTCAGCCAATTTGGAAACTTTTTGTGGTTATCCCCATTACTAGACCTACAGCAAAAGTAATTACCATTCTGTTTAGAAATGAAGGGGTTAATGTTCTAGATATCGTTTACTGGCTGGAGAAACGCTGCACTGTGAATGGTATTCCACATGCTTTAATTGATTATAATGGCTTTTGGACCGGGGCTGGAAATTTACGATTCAACTACATAGGTCTGAAGATGGTATCCACCACCTTCCCAATTGTTTTTATATTGGGAGAGATAGAGGGATCCTGTTTTATCCTGGTCAACCCTGATCATGCTATTGGTGTGGTTCCCTGAAACACCTAACTTCAGACTGTGACCAGCTTAAATGTGTAGCTTGTAGCACTCTGGGGCATTCAGCCTCCACTTGCACGGTCCCCCCTTCCTGCAACTTGTGTGGTGATGGCTCACGTGTTCCAGATTTGTCCTTGGGCGGCCCACAATTCAGCGGGCTTTCTGGAACACGACTTGTATATCTCTAAGTCTGCTAAGGCTAAATCTTCAGGAACAGGCCACAAGGAGAATGTTACCAATTTTGGATCCTAGGAGACTGATAAAGGTATTACCCGGTCCTCTTCAAAGCCTGCTCTAGATTACCAGGACAATGGTGGCCAGGTCTCTCGACCACAGCAGCCCCCCTTTGACCCCCCCGGGTCTTTCCACTCGTCCATTCCTTCTTCTGAATGTCTGCTTGTTTCACACCCCTCTCAGGCAGTAGAGATTGAGGAGATAGGAGAAGATTTGGAATCTGATTTTCAACCGTTAATGACTAAATCCCGACCCAGTACATATATAGAGGTTAAACAACTACAGCCTGTTTCATTGGAGAACCCATATGAATATCTGCAAAGTTGGGGAGACATTATGGATGACAATAGCCTGGAACTACTAGTCCCTTCATCACAGGCTGAATCAGTAGAAGCCCCCCTCCAGTAGTGGATTTCTCTGTGGGAGGGGTCTCGGAAAAAGAAACCAAGCTGAACTCTTAAGACAAGAGTTATATTATTTATTTTCTAGGTCACATGACTCACAGGGTGATTATGGGGATCGTATAAGGGATCTCAAACAGGAACTAACTAGACTCCAATATAATAGACAAAAGTCATCGGATTTTGAACAGAAATTTGGAGTTGTTGGGAACAAACATCGAGTAAATCCATATGAAGATTGTAAAACTAGAATGCACAATAAACAAAAATCTAGCCTTATCAATGAGCAGGGCCAGATTGTTAAGGGAAAATCGGACATCTTGTTTTGCATAGAGGATTACATTAAACATACTTTTGAGGTCCCTTTTATGGAAATCCATGATATGTCATTAATATTACAGGTAGCTGATTTACCACAGGTGACCCAAGTGCAACGACTGGATTTATTGAAACCCTTTTCTTTTGAAGAAATGAATTTGGTAATGGAGGATCTCAAAGATGATTGCACCTGGGGCTGACGGTTTACCACCTGAAATTTATAAAGAATTCTGAGTCTTAATTTCTGTACAGTTGTTATCTACTTTTAATGCCTTCTTAATGGAGGACCGACTTACAGAACATGTGTACGAGGGTTTGATGATTTTTTTGTTTAAAAAAGGGGATAGGCAGGACATAAAAAATTGGAGGCCTATCACCTTGTTAAATTCTGATTTTAAGATTTTTACAAAATTATTGGGTAATAGGATAAAACTGTTATTGCCTTCTTTAATTCATTCTTCTCAATACTGCTCAATCCCAGGCAGGTCGATTCAAGATGCCTTGATTATGATTTGCGAGTTGTTTTCCCAAGGGCAACAAGGGCTGTGTAAAGGATATTTATTTAGTTTTGACCAGACTAAAGACTTTGATTTTGTTTCTCAGGAGTTTATATGGTTGACCTTGAAAACATATGAATTTCCAGGTAGATTTGTTAATTGGTTATGTATGTGCTATTCTTTGGCCTTTGTTTGACCTTTTGTTAATGGATGGCTTGGGAAACCCTGTTATATCTGGAGAGGGGTTCGGCAAGGGTGCCGTTTAAGTCCCTTACTGTTTGTCTTAAGCCTAGATCCCATTATTCGTGTGTTACAGAGATCCCCGCTTCTACCAGGCATGGGGGGGGGTAGGCTCATATAGAATTAAGACAGTCTGTTATGTGGATGATCTGTGTGTAGTGATTCCATCTAAGCAAACTGGCCATTTGTCATGTTTTGTTTTATTTGTATTTTTACGGTGTATTGGTTCTAGTTTGAACTTTCATCAAAGTATTTGTTTTAATTTGCAGGGGTTTCAGGACAGTGATACATGTCTGGGGGGTGTCCAGGTGGTAGACTCCCCTCGTAAAATGTTGGGGTTATATTTTGGAGCATGGGATATGGCATTATACAATTGGGAACTTCAAATTAATATTGGAAGGGAAAATGAGTCAGTAAATGGAAAAGAAAAGAATGGTCCATGGGGAAAAGAAAGAAAGTGTATTTAATTAAGACTTTTCTTTTACCCTTATTTTTATATGCCGGTCACATTTTCCCCCTTCCAAAGAAATGTTTTTTCCCCCTTTTAAGTATTTTTTTTCATGCTTTTGGGGGAGTCGACTGAATCCAGTCAAAAGGAATATATTATATCTCAATTACAAACAGGGGGAGTTCGGATGATTCAGCCTATTGTTTTCTTTTTTTTATTTATTTATATACAAATGTAAAATCAATTTGTCAAGGGAGGGATAATGAATGGGTAGACATGGATTCCATACAACTACAAGACATTTTGCAGGAATGGCAGAGAAATTGTTTTATACATAAAAATGCGAGGAAATATGTTTTAACATCAGAATGATCCTTAGTTTTTGATTTACTTAAAACTTGGAGAATAACATGGGAAATAGTTTTAGAACTTCATAGGAAAAGATTGTACCAGGTAATCCTGGATACATTTTTTTCAGAAGATGTTTTTCAAACATTCACGGACTTGGAAAAACAACATATTGGCGATGATTTAATCAATAAACAGATACCTATCGCTATGTGGGCTATCGCCTCATTAGGTGTTCATGAGAAAATCAATACTAGAGGGAATCAGAAGCATAAGCAGCTAACAGACAGGTTTTGTTTTCAACAGTCCTGCACTACAGACATTGAAACTGCAAACCATTTATATTTTGATTGTCCATGTTTATTCAATTTTGGTTCATTTGAAAATGTAGGCATTGGGCTTATCTGTGGAAAGTGTGGGATGCTAGGTCACTGTTTTTTGGTATTTTCCCACATACATAGGGCAGATACAACTCTAGCACTTTGAATTTAATTGCAGTGATTCTTTTGTACTGGATATGGCAGGTTCGGTGTTGCTTTTTGTTTCAACAGAAATATATATCTCCTGGTGATTTATATGAGACAATAAGATGAAACGTTGAACGTATACGGGAAGGGGAAAGGAAAATCCTAAAAAGGAACATTTGGGAAAGGTATTGGGATTTTTGGAAGGATTAGAGTCTGGGTACTTTCAGGCCTTAGGCTTGAATTATCTCCTAAGATGTCAATGTGTGATATATCCCTGCACTTACCATACATAGGGTGTTTTTTTTTATATATAATTATATATTTTTTTGAATGATGTCTGTAGACAAGTTACACAGTGACAAGTATATGTTCCCTTTTTTTTGCATTTTGTTTTCATGAAATGTATTCTTTGATGTGGGGAACAGGTTGTTTCCCACTTATGTTTGTTTTGAATTCCTGGTTATTTGTTTATTCTCTATTTTATATGCTGTTGATTTGTCTTATTTTTTGTTTGTATGTATTTTATGATTTTAGTAAAAATTCCCCTACTCTTTTTGATAAGTGCCATGGGATCTTTAACATCCACCAATCCAGGCAGATGGGACCTCGGTTTAACGTCTCATCCGAAAGACGGCACCTCAGAAGTACAGCACCCCTCTCATGCTGCACTACAGTGTCAGTACTGGGATATTAACCCAAGTGCCAGATATGGGAACTGAACCCACAGCCCTCTGATCTCCCAGCCTCAGAGGCGAGTGTGTTATCTACTGAGCCACTGGCACTGACATCAATTGGGGAGGGAGTTTATAAAGGATCAGGGGGAACAGCAAGTACAGCCCAGGGAATGGGGATGGGCAGAAGGGAAGAGAGAGAGAGATAGAAGCAGAGATAGAGAGGTTGGTGAAGGGAAGGGGTAGAAGAGGGAGGGTTGGGGAAAAGGCTAAAAGCACAGAGAGAGGAGCAGAGGAGGGAAGATGAACAAGGAGGAGACTCAGAAGATGCAGAGGGAGCAGAGAGGCAAGGGAGGGGAGGAGAGGAAAGGGTCAAGAAGGTAATAGAGAGGAAGGCAGGAGGCAAGCAAGGGACACAGGTAAGCAGTGAAGGCAAAGAAGAGAGAGTTATGGGACAGGAGGACAGGGATCTCTGTGAGGGGGCAGGAGTAGTAAAGAGAAGCAAATGCCCAGGGGACAACACTTGGCCAGAGGAGGTGGGCAAGGTTAAGGGCAAGAGTAGTCCGGCAGAAAGGGTGGACGTAGAAAACACATCAGTGGTAAGGGAAGGGTGGAGGGAGCCTGGAGCAAAGTGGAGGGAAAATGGGGATGGAGACAGAGCATTGGGGGAGGGGCAAGTCAGACAGGAAGGGCACTAGGGAAGGGGGGTGACACAGGGGCGGGGCATAGAGGTGGTACAATGAGTAATGACAGTGACACAGTAGTGCAGGGTGGGGGGTTCAGAAGAACAGGCCAGGACAGTCTCTTAAAGCAGTAACAAGGAGAAAGGGAAGTGGGGAGAGGAGAAAGGAGGAAAGGAGTGTACTAGTGCTGGGAGACTCCATACTGAAGGGGGTCAGATGGGGAAGTAAACGGGAAAGGCATAGTCGCATATGTGTAGAGTCAGTACCTGGGATGATGGCAGGTAGGGCAGGACAGTCTATTCTTAAGTGTGTGAGAAGGGTTAGGCTGAAACCGCATGTTGTGTTGCACTTGGGGACGAACGACTTGGCGGGTAAAACAGTGGAGGTGGTAAGGGAGAGGATCGAGGTACTGGGGAGGGTGTGTGAGGAGGAAGGGGATCAGCGGCCTTCTCTGAGGTACTACTGGTGCCCTGCGCAAGTACGGCGAGGAAGGGTAGGATTGAGGAGTTCAACACCTGGCTGAGGGAATGGTGTCGATCTAAGGGGTACGGGATAGTGTGAGGCCGGGGCAGGGTCTGGGACAACAGTGATCTGTTCGTAGGGGACAGATTACACATGAGCTGGGAGGGCCAGAAGATATTAAAACAGGATAGAGGAGTACATAGGGACAAAGGTTAATTTAAACTAGACAGGGGGGCAGTGAGTGGGCAGCTAGAAAGCGGTGTCTCTAAACAGGGGAGCCTAAGGAGTCTACCCACTGTACGAACAAGGATGAATCCAGGGTGGGGTCAATGGAGGGGGTTAAGAAGGGCAGGATAAGGGGTATGGAAAGAAGGGGATCAACTTGGAGGGTTGTCTCCCTGAAAGCTAGAAGCCTTGGAAACAAAACTGCAGGCTCTATTGGTGGGGAGGTGGACATAGCGGCCATCACCAAAACATGGGCCAACCTTCACCAGGACTGGGACCTAATACTAGGTACAATACTAGGTTGGTAGGACAAGCAGAAGGCCCAAGGCCCATGTGGCAAGTCCCCAGCTCAAGTGGGCATTAATAACCTTTTATATCTAATAGGTATTTAGGAAGACAGCAGACGGTAGTGGTGGTGGGGAGCTTTCATCTCCATGGGCAGTGTCAAGAGGGGTGCCACAGGAATCGGTTCTGGGGCCGGTGTTTAGAATATTCATTGTGGACATCTCACATGGCATCAGCATAAGATCAGCCTCTTCGCTGACGATACCAAGTTGGGGGCGGTGATGAACAACATAGAAGGATGGCAGGGACTGCAGAATGACCTGACTAAACTGGAGGAGTGGTCACAAGCATGGCAGCTGGAGTTCAACATGAAAAAGTGCAAGGTACAGCCCTTTGGAGCTAAGAACCCAAGGAGGAGTTACCACCTGGGTGGAGTACCACTAGGAACCACAGAGGAGGAAAAGGATCATGGGGTAGTTGTAACAGGGAAGATGAACAACTCTGAGCAGTACAAGAAGGTGGCAGCAAAGGCCAACAGGATGTTGGGGTGCATTTCGAGAGGAATCTCCTCCAGGAACAGGGAGATGATCCTGCCTCTCTACAGGTCACTGGTCAGGCCACAGCTGGAGTACTGCATGCAGTACTGGCACCCATATCTAAAGAAGGATAGCAGATTAGTGGAAGGGGTACAGTGCAGAGCAACTAAGATGATCCAGGGACTGGGGGGACAGGCCATACAAGGAGAGACTGAGGGAGCTGAATATGTACTCCTGGAGGAGAGACGGGATGGAGGGGATATGATCGAGACCTTTAAGTACTTAAAGGGAATTAACAAGACAGGAACAGAAGGGATATTTAAGTTAAGGAGGGGGAGGGACACGAGAGGTTGTGGTCTGAGATTGGGGGAAGATATAGGAGGGAAATGAGGAGATACTTTTTCACGGAGAGGGTGATGATAGATTGGAATACTTTGCCAGAGGAGGTGGTATCCTGTAAGACAGTGGGGGGATTTAAAAGGGGATGGGACAGGGTGAGATGCAGGGTTACTGTGAAGGACAGGGGGATGGGGCAGCTGCAAGATAAGAGTGCTAGCTGCACATTCAAGCAGACTTGATAGACCATGTGGCCTGTTTCTGCTGGCTAATTCATATGTTCGTATGTAATATCTTGTTCCTGAATTTGTTTCCCTTGGAAAAATGCAATATCTTTCAAAATGATCCATGAATAAACTGACGTATGATGGTGCCATGGTGGTACCCATGGCAGTTTCTTGTATTTACCAAAAATGAGACTTACTCACCTGTAACTGTAGTTCTAGGAGTGGTATATGATTTGCATCTACACTTCTGGCAGTCACCCTTTAAGAGCTGATTTGCTGGACTATCTTTAAGTGAAGCTCCTCCCACCACCCTGGTGGCATATCCTTTGGTTCTGCCCCATGACATCAGATCTTGCATACTGGAAGCAGGGATCCATCTGCCACTTGCCAGGAGAGGTCAGGTGGGTTGTGTGAATGTGAACCATATGCCACTCCTAGAAAGTACAGTTATGTAAAAACTTACCATAACAGTAGATCTTTAAGGAGTATCTCTTGCAGTAGGTAATACTTTTGGGTAACCAGCAGAGGTTGCTGTGGTGCACGGCAGCTCTTCTAGCAGTTTTTCACCAGGAACTGCCCACACATGACATCAGCTTGAGCTTCCTGTTTCCTATATAAGTGTGGGCAGTCCCTGGTATCCTCAGTTCCCCCACTGGATTCAGCTTGCAAAGCGAGGACAGAGGGAAAGCCGCGGTACCAAAGGAGTCCCAACTCTAGTCATTGGACCAAACTTGCTCTCTTAGAGAAGAAGGGGGACAGAGGGCGGGAACAAACCTACTGCAAGAGACACTCCTCAAAGATCTACTGTTAGAGTAAGTTTGTATGTAACTGTACTATCTTCCACAGAGTGGTCTCTTGCAGAAGGTAATACTTTTGGGATGAATCCCAAGCAGTAATGCCCAGATGGGAGGACAGTTATGATAAGAGACCTTGTAGGACTGCACAGCCGAAGGCCGTCCTACGTCATGAGGCAATATCCAGATTGTAGTGCCTTGTGAATGTGTGGATCGTGGACCAGGTAGCTGCACTGCAGATATCTGAAATGGAGGCTCTTTTAAAGCAAGCCACAGTGGTGGCCATAGCTCTAGTGGAGTGAGCTTGGACAGGTCCAGGTAAAGGCTTGTTGTATTTTTTGTAACAAAATGTAATACAATTTGCCAACCAGTATGAAAGAGTACATTTGGCAACCGGAAGGCCATTGCGACCTGGGGCAAAAGAGACGAACAGTGGTGACGTCTTTCTAATCGATTGTGTCCGATTAATATGGTAGCGTAGTATATGATGGACATCTACAGTATGTAGTAGATATTCACCCTGATTGGAGTAGTCTAGATAGCAGACCAGAAAATCCAAGGACTCATTTAAAGTATGTTTGGAGACTATTTTAGGAAGGAAGGAAGGGTTGGTACGAAGGACCACCCAGTCTTTGTGGAAAATCAAGTAAGGTTCCCTACACATGAGGGCATGAAGCTGAGAAATACGTTGAGCGGAAGTGACAGCCACAAGAAATAGGGTTTCCATGAAAGAAAATGGAGTTCACATGCGGCAGCCAGCTCAAACAGCTCAAGGATCAGTTTTTCTATCATAAAATTGAGATCCCATGCAGGAGTGGGTCTTCTAATAGGAGGTTTAATATGTAACATTCTTTTCAAAAACATCTTAGCTAGATGATGTTGGCACAATAACCTGCCATCCAGAGGTTCATGGAAAGCCGAGATGGCGGCCAAGTGGACTTTGATAGAAGAATTACTTAAACCGGACTCAGATAGTGAGGCCAGGTAGTCCAGAACCTTCATCTGTGGACAAGAATAAGGGTCCAAACAACGAGAAGCTGACCATATGGAAAAATGTTTCCATTTGGAATTGTATGTTGCTCTTGCTGCTGGCTTACGGGAGCCGAGAGAATATCGGCAACAGGAGAGGACACTAGTAAGTGAGTTATGAAAGTGTCTTCAGGAGCCAAACGTGATGGTGTAGAGCCTTCAGGTTGGGGTGTAGGAGAGACCTGTGACACTGAGTCAAGAGGTCTGGTCGGCAACAGGATGGGGTCCCGTACCAACAGTTGTAGGAGTAGGGGAAATCACATCTGGCAAGGCCACATTAGGGCTATGAGAATCAACGTGGCCGGCTCTAACTGTAGTTTCAGCAGAGTCCATTGCAGGAGAGGGACGGGGGGAAGCATATAACAAGAGACCTGTCCAGGGTTGGGACAGGGCATCTATAGATCATCCCTTTCTGTTCGGGATAATGGAAAAATACCTGGGAAGACGGTAATTCTCTGGGAAGGCAAACAGATCCATCTGTGGAGTGCTCTATAAGTTGAAGATTTCTTGGAGCACTTGCTCATTAAGTGTTCACTCGTGAGTTGTGGACTGGCAACTCAGCCAGTAGGCTAACTGGTTGCAATGTCCCGGTAGGTGGACAGCTGTTAGCATCATTTGTCACCATATGGCTTCTTGCCAAACTGCAAGGGTCTCTCTGCACAGGGTGCGAGACTTCGTTACCCCTTGCTTGTTGAGGTAGAACACTACTGCAGTGTTGTCTGATTGGATCAGTAACAATCCTGGCTTGAGGTAGGACCGGAATGCCTGGAGGGCTAGACAGACCATTCTCATCTCTAAGAGACTGATATGAGATAGATGGGGAGAAGTGGGCCATTGGCCTTGGGTCTGAGAAGGACTGAAGTGCGCTCCCCAGCCCTGTAGGGAAGCATCCATGGTTAACATATGCATGGGAGGGGGGACCAGAAAGGCATTCCTTGATTCAGATTGATTCTGGTTGTCCATCATGTCAGAGGAGATTTCAGAGAGGGAGTGACCCTGATTTTGTCTTAGAACTGTCCTGTTTTTTGGGACCATTGATTCTGAAGGATCCACTGGACAGGTCTCATGTGGAGATGGGCAAATGCCACTATAGGGATGGCAGCGGACATGTGACCCAGAAGGTGCAGCATTTGGCTGTGACTATTTTCTGAGTCTGTATATCTAACGCCAGAGCTATAAGCGTGTCCTGCCGTGCAGGCAGGAAGTAAGCTCTGGCTGTAACTGTATCTATAACAGCTCCAATGTATTGGAGAGACTGTGTCTGATTTGGACTGGACTTTGGCCAATTGACAGTGATTCCCAGATCTGCGAACAGTTTCAAGATAGCATCTAGAGAGGTGAGCACAGCTACTTTGGAGTCTGCTTTTATTAGTCAATCATCTAGATATAGAAAGATGAAGTGCCCTTCTCTTCGTAAGACGGCTACTACTACCACTAGGCACTTGGTGAACACTCTGGGGGCTGATGAGAGGCTGAAAGGGAGTGTTAGAAACTGGTATTTTTGACCCAGTAGGTGGAAGCGCAAAAATTTGTGGTGGGCAGGGTGGATGTCAATATGAAGGTAGGCATCTTTCATGTCTAGGGCGCAAAGTCAAGTGCCCTGTTTTAGGATCAGCATGATGTCAGGCAGGGTGATCATGTGGAAACGTTTGTACTGAATGTAAAGATTCAGTTGTCTGAGATCCAGTATTGGTCTAAGGTCTCCTGACGTTTGGGTACCAGAAAGAAGTTGGAGTAAAATTCCATTTGATGTTCCGGAAGGGGCACCGGTACAACCGCCTATTTGGTCAAAAGAGCCGTCAATTCCTCCCGTAAGATGGGTATATGATCTGGAGGATAATGAATCATCCATGGAGCGCAAAGGCGTGGGGTGGAGAGAAACTCCAGAGTATGACCCTTCTGTATAATCTGAAGTACCCAATTGTCAGAAGTGATTGTTTTCCAGGCCTCCAGATGGAGGGCAAAACAACCCCCCCCACCACAGCTTCTGAGGCCTGGTCGAGGAGGCGGGGGGAAGCCCTGGTGGATCACTGGGAGTTGGGCTGTGCAGCCACACCTGAAGGGCGGAGGTGGGCACCCCTGACGGTAGAGGTGTTGCCTCTGGTGGATTGAGCACGACCTTTGAAGATGCCTTTATTATTACCTCTGTATCGTCCTTCTCTTTTGGAATAAGAGGAGTGTTGAGTACAGTAGGTTGTAGCTGGAGTACGATACGTGCCATTTACCATACGAAGGGTTCTGCCTGATGCCTGTAAGTCATCCAGTAAAGTTTGAGCACCTGGCCCGAACAATTTGGACCCGTTAAAGGGGGCATTAGCTACCTTATGTTATATATCAGGTGCAAAGCCTGAAACATGAAGCCAGGCATGGCAAAGCAGAGTGATACCAGTGGCTGATAGTTGGGCTGAGGTATCTACGGCATCATACCCCGACCTGAGAAGGTGACAGGAGATAGAATTACTAGTTGTTAATATAGCCAATAATTTATCCCTGTCTTCTGAGGGAGGGAGGGAGTTTATTGATGAGCTCAATAGCAGAGGACCCCAGGGTATGCTGATATTAAATCATATGACCCATATAGTTCAGGATTCTGATATTCATAGCACCTGAGGAAAATACCGTTTCTCCAGATAGTCAGTTCTTCGGGATTCCTTAACAGGGGTAAGGAGCTCATGTGCTTGGGTTTTTTGGTACGGTCATGAGCGGCAGTAATGACCACAGAATCTGCCTCTGGAATACTAGACAGAAAGGGGTGGTCCTGAAGAACCTGATAAAGGTGATCCACTTTGCAGGGAACACCTGTAATAGCTGAAGGCTGATGCCAAGTAGCCAGCATGGCATTCTGATAGGTTGGTATTAGTGGGGAACCACTAAGACAGGCTCCTCACGTAATTCAAGATATTCTTCCATATTCTTACATTGTTTGTCATGTTCAACAGTAGAAAATCCCATGACCTTTTGGATCTGAGCCATCATTTCACTAAAGGTCGGGTCATCTGGGGGAGAGGCTGCTAAGGGTAGAGGCAGATCCTCATCCAGGGAAGAGATTTCTGAATAGGGGGATTCAGGATTAGGAAAATCCAAATCTCAAAACTCTTCATTCTTAAGATCACCAGCAAAATCAGGTGGCAAATCTTGGTCATCTGACAAACAGTCCTCTATAAATTGAGGAGGAGGACACCAGGGTGGCATGGTATACCTGTCACTATGAAATCTTTTAGGTAGAGGAGGGTGAGGAGATCAGGTAGGATCACCCAGCTCTTCAGAGGGCTGAGAATGCCACATTGCATGCAAGACATGTCGGACTACAGTACGTTGGTGTGGTCTCTTTCCTGGGAAGGAGGTGGGGTAAGACGGGGGGCATGTTGGGAAACAAGTGGGGTGATGGAGTTAATGGGATGCATAGTATGAGCAGGACTTTCCCTTGGGTGGTAAATACCAGGGTCCCGATCTCTGTCTGCCTGACCCCTATAAGAAGCCACCTGTGTAGGCGGAGGGGCAATCAATAAAGCATAAGCCATAGGTTTCCCCTGAGGAATGCGGGGTCTCATCAATGGGCCCGCAGGGGAAAATGAGTTATTTTCACTTAAATTGGAAGATGCAGTCGACAGGAGCGGAGCCCCATCAACGGAGCAGCAGTATATTTAACTGCATGTAAAATGTTGGAAAGCATTGTCGACGAGAGGGTATAAATCTCCATTGATGAAGCAGTTACTATTTGAACTGCATTTAAAGCACTGGAAAGTGCAGTCGATGAGAGGGTATGAGCCCCTGTTGATGAAGAAGTGTTTGAATGACGCCCCATCGACTGAGGGACACCAGAAACGGTGACCGTCGAAAGGCAATGAGGCAGGGAGTGTGAGGAGGGTTTCTCCTTCTCCTTTTTCTGCCTGGAACGAGAACCAGAAGAGGGGGAGCCCTTGGTACAAGCCCCCTGGTTCTCCAAGAGAGACATTTTCTGCTTCATCAAAAGGTGTTAAATTTCAAGCAACCATCGTCGACAAGTTGCCTGAATAAATTCCTGACATAAACTACAAGAATTGGTGTTATGTGTGGGTCCCAGACACCTTACACAAAGAGTGTGATCATCAAAGCGGTACATCTTCCTACCACAACGGCAGGAACTAAATAAAGCTTGTTTCTTTGAAGAATCTGTAGACATTCGTCTTAGTTCCAAGTTTCTCGTCAATGACTGCTACACGAAGTTGCACTAGCTGCTGCGTAAGCTGAAGATGCTGGGAAAATGAACTGAGGATACCAGGAATCGCCCACACTTACATAGGAAACAGGTAGCTGATGTCATGTGTGTGTGCGGTCCCTGGTGAAAAACTGCTAGAAGAGCTGCCGTGCACCACAGCAAACTCTGCTGGATACCCAAAAGTTTTACCTGCTGCAAGAGATCACTCCGTGGAAGATCTATGGTTACAGGTGAGTAACCCTCATTTCTAGGGATGTGGATATGGTTCACTTATCCATTCTCCTGGCAGCCTTCCAGCAGTTCTGCAGGAGGAGAGGCAAGGCACACACCCCTATTTGGCGAACAGAGATTGGAGAACAGAGGCCCCAAAAACAGCAGCCCAGCAGGACTCAAGGTTTATCTATAATGGGAGATGAAGGTGTGTGCTGACTTCTAGGTAGCCACCCTACAGATCTCATGTTTGAGGACATCCCTGAAAGCAGCCACTGAGGCTGCAGTATGTCTGGTGGAATGAGCTCTAATGCCTACGGGAGGCTCCCTACCAGCCAGCCTACAGCAGTGGTTGATACAGGAGACGATCCACCTACCAATCATCCTCTTAGCTGCTGGTTTGCCAGGTGCAGCTTCAGTGTATGTGACAAAGAGCTGGCGAGCCTCACCACGAACTCCAGCCATGCACTCTCTCTAGTAAAAAAGCACCCATAGCTGGCCCGTCGGCACAGTAATTGGATTTCCGCTGGCGACCCAGGTTCAGGAACAGACCCAGGTCGCTGGAGGGCCGTCCAGGGGGAGAAGAATACAGCATCCCGTGGACTGCTCTCCTTTTCTGGGAGGAGGATGGGGAAGTGCCTGGTGTGAGACGGACCTCTGGTGGAGGCCGGGAGTCACGCAAGCTACCAGCACTAACACGTAATGGAGACGGGGTGGACACTGGACGTCATTGCACGTCCCCGCCTCCAGGAAAAACGGGTGGGTCCTCCATCTATATGAAGCCCTCCCCGGGCTTCGATTAGCCCCCGTCGTCGGCTCTCCCAATTAGATACTGGTTCCACGGTGCTGGATTAACGGGAACCAGTACCGTGGCCCCACCCTCTGAGGGGCAAGCCAGGAGTGCCCGGGAGAATTACCGGCAGTTGGCAGTAGGTGGGAGCCCGGGGGCCATGACCAGGGCAGAGCTTGACGGAGGACCCACTGGAAAACACATAATAAATAAAAAAGAAAGCACCCATCGCAGGTTCAAGGTATGGAGCTTGTGGTTGGCCTCAGAAGATGGCCTGGTGAAGTATACCAGAAGGTTGATTACCTGATTAAGGTAATACCATGTTCAGGAGTAACTTTGGGTGGGGGTGAAGGACTACCCTGTACTTGTGGAAAACCAGGCACGGAGACTCCACCAAGAGCACCTGGAACTCATTGATCCTTCTGGTGGAGGTGATAGCCACCAAGGTAGTGGTTTTCCATGACAGGTGTGACATCTCACACCTGTGTGTAGGCTCAAAAGGCTTGCCCATGAGCACTGCCAGACCCAGCAACAGATTTCAAGGTAGAGGTGGTTCATGCACTGGTGGGTTCAAGTGGTCAAGGTCCTTGAAAAAGCACCCAACGGGGGTGCTGTTGAGCACCCAACATGGCAGCTGCTTAGTTTTTATCTCCCACAAGGATAAGATTTAAAAGCCTTTTAATTTTACCTTCCTCGGGACAGCAGATCATCTAAAAAGGCAACATTTTTTTTAGTAAGGGCTACTGAACACAAAATGAGTCCAAAGAGAGACCAGAAACATACTGCTCAGCATATAGAAGCTTTTCTTTCTACAGCACCTACATCGAGAAGAACAGGCCCAGGCCCTTCTGTATCATCTGAGCTACGAACGAGTGATACTCCGAACCCCCAGATCATGGCATTGCTACACAAAATCCAAGAGAACGGCGAAGAAACCAACTGTAGACTGGCAGCGGTGGAGTCCAGATTTAATGACCTTGAGGAGAAAGTGGGTGCAACTGCAACAGAGGTACAAGCACTCAAAGCAGAATCAGGTCACCGACAAGCAAAAACGCTACTTTTGCGCAGGACCTGACTTTTCTCCGGGCTAAGATAGAAGCCCTTGAAAAGGCACAAAGACAATCAAACGTGCGTATAGTGGGCTTTCCACCATGATTTGCCTCATCCACTGAAATCCTTACAGCAATAAATAGACACATTTTTACAGACCTTACCCTATTGCCTGCTGACTCAGGGATTACAGTGATCAGAGCCTTTGCCATTCCTATGCGTTCTAGAAGGGGCCCAGGTAGCACACGTCCTTTTTCTGCCATCGCTACGCTCTTGAATTCTGAAAGCCGTATTCCTCTGCTGCGGGCTGCTAGACAAAGGGTAGACTTGGTCTGGGAAGGCAGTAAGATCGCCTTTTTCCCTGACATTTCCTCTCAGTCCCAGACCAAGAAAAAGGCATTGCAACTTACGAAGAAACTCTTTTGGAAAACAGTATTGTTGCCCAACTCCTCTTTCCTGCGAGGCTCCAGATTAAGTATTCCGGTAAAACCCATATTCTGACAGACCCAGATGCTGCTGCTACTTTGGCTTCCAAATTAATCGAGGGTCAAACTAAGGGGAAAAAAGATGATCTGGACTTGAGTTCTGAATCGGACACTAATGATTGAACTTGGGACAGTCGAACTTGAACTTGAACTGAACTGATGTTTCCCTATAATGCCAACTTACTCAGAGTAGCAAATATCTGCTTTTTCTTTTTGTTTGATCTTTGCTGGAACTTACCATCTCTGATTGCTAAACCATGTTGGTGTTAATATGTTTGAAGGTTGTTATAGAATTTCCTGCCTATTAAGGGTCACAGTGAATATATGGAATACACTACCCCACTCAATTTGTAAACTAATTGCAAACTCTCTTTTTTAATAACATGTCTCCCTATCTGTTAGCAGGTCTGATATATGGGATAGGGGTGTTAAGCAACTTAATTGAGCGCAGGCAACCTAGTTATTTCCTAGTTTTAGTCTCCCATGGTAGGATAATCCAGCCTCCCTCCATCTTTTAATTCCTACGAGGGGCTGAAATAATGGCAGAATGTTGTGTATGGTATAGGATGAGTAAGAGCACTAGGTCCTACACTTATTATCTAGCTGGAGAATAACTCCTTTATCTTACTAAGGTTGTCAGTCACTAGTACAGAATGAACAAATAATGCTGTATACTTTGAGCATCTGCTGAGCTGTATCTGACTGTGATGTATAACGACTTATCTGCCCTGTATTTTGTGGTATGGTGTATGCTGTACTTTACGAAAAATGGTAAAAATAAAGTATGAAAAAAAAAAGAAAAAGCACTCGACCACGTTCTCTTGTACCACCGTCAGCATACCGGCCCACGCCTGGTATAAAGAGATGGCTGCCAGGTTCACCCTGAGGGTTGTCAATCTCAGCCCCAGTTGGGAGAGGGACCACAGATAGTCAAGAATGATTGCCAAAGGGCAGGCAAGGGGATCAAGCAACTTGCCCAGGCACCAAATGGAATATCTTTTCCATTTACAGGTGAAGCACTGAAAAGTCAACTCCTTCTGGGATGCCTCCACAACATAGAACAACACTGTCCAAAAGTCCCAGAGCCTAGAACTCTCATTGCTCAGGAACCAGGCTGTGAGGTGCAGGGATTGAAGATCGAGGGCATGGACTGAAGCACCAGGTGCAGGATCTTCCCCTGATGACAAGACAGCAGATCCAGGGGCAGAGGCAACCATCATGGAGGTCTGCTGCTGATGCTGAGGAGATCTGGGTACCAGAGCTGGCAGAGCCAGTCCAAGGCTATCAAGATCATCTGTGACTTGTCCCTCCACACCTAGACCACCACCTTGTGGATCAAGGGAAAGGGAGGGAAGACATACAGGATGTCTGGGATCCAGGACTTGCAAAGGCATCCCTCAGCAGTGTTCCAGACTGAAGGAGATGGGCACAAAACAGCCTCAGTTTTGCATTCTCCTTGGAGGCAAAGAGTCCATGAAAGAAGGAGTGCTCCACAGAAAGAACAGGTGGTTCACCACCTCCTGCTGCAGAGACCACTCATGTGACGTCTTGCCCACCTAGCTGAGGGTGTCCGACAGCTAGCTGTCAGCTCCCACTACACGAATTGGCAGGAGATCTGCACTCAAGCTGAGCATGGGGTCCAGGTACAAAGGGCCTCTCAACACAAATGAAGGGTGTGCGTGCTGCCCTGCTTCTTCAAGTAGAACATATCACAGTGTTGTCCATCTGGACTTGCATGACCTGACCCTTGATAAAAGCAGTGAATTCCATCAGAGCTAGGTGCACTACATGAAGCTCCAGTAGGTTGATGTGGTGACAGGACTCCATGTGGGTCCAGAGCCCATGGGCTCTGTGGTCCCACAGGTGTGCTCCCCACACCACCAGAGACACAGCTGTAGTCAGAATGACTGTCAACTCTGGGCGGACAAATGGGACTCCTTCCTCCAGCTGTTCTGGGACAAGCCACTACTGGATGGCATCCCACATCAGCTGGGTCACTGTAACTGACTGGTCCAAGTGACAGAGAAGCTGGGACCACTAATGGCCCAGCTCCCACTGAAGCTGACGCATCTGCCAGTGAGCCCATCGGACCACGCTGGTGCAGGATGCCATGCACCCCAGCAGCCGCAAGAAGTCCCAGGCAGAGTGCGAGCACCCAATCTGAAATGATCTGGCAAATAAGGTAAGGTCCAGTGCCTGGTCCGCAGGGAGTCAGGCCTTGGCCTGAAGGGAGTCTAGCTCTGCTCCAATTAAGTGAATCACCTGCAAAAGGTTTAGTTCACACTTGGCTAGATTGGCCACAAGGCCCAAGTCTCTGCAGATCTGGAGAGCCAGGTTTCTGGACTGCTCCACTGCCTCCTTGGACAGCCCGGCTATCAGCCAGTCATCCATGCAGGGGTATACCTTGACCCCTGTACCACAGGAAGGCTGCCACCACTGCCATTCACTTGGTGAAGACCCTGGGTGCTGAGGAGAGGCCACATAGCATGACCGGGAACTAGAAGAGAATCTCTTCAGCGCAGAACACAAGGTACCGCTAATGGGATGGATGTATGGATAGGAATGTGGAAGAATGCATCCTGGAGGTCCAGGAAGCAAAACCACATACCCTGCTTGGAGGGATGGTATTATGTGGTTTAGAGTGACGATTCTGAATGTGTGCTTCTGGAGATACTGATTCAGATCATAGAGATCCAGTATAGGACAACAACCTCCCCCCCACCCCGTTTCAGGATCAGGAAGTACCAGGACATGAAGCCTTGACCTGCCCTGGAGTGTGGAACACAGGCTATGGCTGCTTTCTCTAAGGGTTGAGCAACGTCCTCCCTAAAGGCAGACAGCGTGTCTTGCAACACCACAGACTCCCTTGGCATGTGGGGTTGGTAGGGCAGGAGCACCTCGAAAATGAGAGGCAACCCACTGCCCACCACCTCTATGACCCACTTGTCAGACATAATTATGGACCAAGCATGTCAGAAATTGCGCAGCCAACCTCCACAGGAAGCTGGGGCAGGGTCTGATTGGGTGGGAGGTAGACACCACCCCAACTCGTCAGTGGGCAGGTTTGGAGGGGGTGCCCCATCCCTGCCTTTTTTGGAGCCCTGACTGGGAAACCTTGTCTTGGGACACCAAGACTGCATAGGCCCCTGCTGGGGCTGCTGCTGTCTAGGCTGCTGAGACAGAGAGGGCCAAAACTGAAAAGGCTTTTTCTTTGGCTTCTTCCCTTTCAACTCCTTCTGTGAGAAGGTCAGAGAATCCAGAGTGGAATTGGACTTCTCAGTCCTGGTGAGAGGGCCCTGCACCCCAGGTCAAAGAGGTCAGTGCTCAGGAAGAGGACATCAGCCAATTTGTGCTTGGTATCTGCCATAAAGGTGAAAATCCTCAGTCAGGCCCTATGACACATTGCGACGGCCACTGCTATGGCACAGAAGCAAGAATTACCCACATCCAAGGCTGTCTGAAGCTGGTGTTTTGTCAGTGCTTGACCCTGGTCTTGGACCACTCCTACTGCCAGCTGCCTGTCGGCAGAGAGGTATGGAAGGACATGATCAAGGACTCTCATCAGGGAGTGATCAAAGGGGCCATTATCAGGGTATAGCTCACCTGACTGAGACCAAGACAGGATGCAGATCTTCTTGGCTGCATGGTCAAGCTTTTTGGACTCCTTGTCAGGGGGCTTGTCCATGTACTTGGTATTTCTGTATTTACGGAAGATAGCATTGGTAACCAGACTGTCAGCCAAGGAGTGGTCTAAAAATCCAAACAAGGTGCCAGTAGGGACCACATACCTGTGGACCACATGAACAGATGGTGCCGGGCAGGAAGCTCGGTGCAGCCAAAACTCCAGTGTCAATCCCAAGATGGTCTCAGCCAACGGGAAGGCAACATCAGGGGATTCGTCCCTATCAAGGATCTCAGTAAAGGGATATCTGACCTTTTTCTGAACTGGCTCCAAGGGAACCTCCATGAACTCAGACATGAGCCTGAGAAGAGCCCCAAAGGACACTGGCTCATGGTCAGTAGTCAGTTCTTTGGCCGAATCATGATCCAAAGCATGAGCCCTCAAAGACTGAATGGAAGACCCATCGAAGTTATCTGAAGAATCCTCAAATATCGCCCTCAGCTGTATGTTGCCATGCACCACTCAGGACTCATCTGAGTGTGTGATCACCAACAACCAGCCTGGCAAGCTGGTAGCCAGACAGGAGTCCCCACAAGAGGCTCCCTGCATGGGCTGTCGTGGAGGCAGCTCCACCTGTATAGGTGATGAGACTTGTGTCAGAGACAGTTGTCTCGGCAGAACCAGTATGGGTAGAACCTGTGTTGGTGAGAAGACTGCATGGGTCAAGGGTACAGCCCTACCCTACCCAACCAAGACCTACTGCTGCCAAAGGAGCTCCTCACTGCACTGCCACATATGGCAACAGAGCCCCTTGTCATTGGAGGATGAAGAGGAGCACCTACAATGGTGCGTCCCAGTTGAGCAAGACTGAGAGCACAAGGAATCCCTCAACCTTGACCTAAACCTCAAGCACCGACAGGGTCAAAGGTGCCAAGAAAACAGAGCCAGAGGGGCAGAATAGACATCCCATACAGGGTTTTTTTTTTTACACTTCTGTTTATCACCCCCGGACACTGGAACTCTCTCAGGCCTGACTCATCCCGCGCTCTACCGTCCGCTGTGACCTCCACCTACCTCAAAGGCATTACTCTCTCCCGCAGAGCCGGGGGGGCAAGCCCCACAGGCGATTGAAGGGGCGGAGGTAGAGGTCCAGCATTGGGCGTGTGGCAGGTGGACACTGTGGAGCCATCGCCTATCCAGGCCAGAGAGGTCTTTCTTCCCCTTACTCGCTCCATCCACACTCCTTCCTTGCATGGGCATGGCCTGACGTCTGGCACACACAGCAACTCTTTGCCGACGTCAGCCACGCTATGCGTGCAGTCCGCATTCTGCAGTGCCCCCTGTCTCCACCAGGGGCGGCTGGAATGCCGGACAGTGCCTAACCCACTCTCCGGGAGAGGAGAGCAGCCCAGCGGGTGCTCAATCCCCTCCCACCCCTGCCGACCCCCGGAGCCTGAGCTCGCTCCCAAACTTGGGTCGCCAGCATGGCGCGAGGTGTAGCGTCCAGTACCTCAACCCTCAGCACCACCGGGCTGGCTAACATCCCATACAGGGTTTGACCATTTGACCCCAGAGGGAGGTAATACCTGAGAGAAGACAGCTGAGTTCACCAACTGCTTCTGGTCCTCTTGATTGAGGATAGACAGGACCGGGGTTCCTGGAGATCGAATCATTGTTGATCCACTCCAACAACAGGTTCACAGGGTCGGAAAAAAATCTCAACCACCTGGTCGACCTCTGTCAAGACCAATAAGCTCGACAGAGGCACTGTGCAGCTAGCAGCCTGGCCCTTGACCGAGGTAGATTTGGCCAAAGCCAAATGCTCAACAGTCATTGAGCACTGGGAGAGTCGAGGAAATGGGAACAGCATGCCCTTTCCCAATTCCACAACTGATGGAGGAACTTATTTGATTTCTTGACCTTACCATTGCAAGCAGGGCTCTCACTGAAGGTCTGGAGAGTCTTACACATTTCATGGAAACATAGTGTGAAGACTTGGTCAATGTTGGCTCCCAACAGGAGCAGCACGGAGACCGAAGAGGTGCCTGCCTCGGCCTTGGCTACCACCTTTTCCATGGCTGCCATCTGGGCTGTGGACCTCTTCACTGCAGGAGCTGCCTTGTGAGCTTGTTTTGACTTCACCAGAGGGTCCCTTTCAGCTGGCCAACCAAAGAGAAGATGGGCGTTGCAGTCTTCAAGTGAAGAAGGAAGCATAGGGAGGGAGGGTGGGCAGAGGGTGACTGTGAAAAGGCAGAGACACTAAACAAATATTTTTGCTCAGTATTTACAAAGGAAAAGGGGAGGTACCTAAAACAAACAGTAGAAACACTCTGGATACAGAAATTGATACCAGCCCATTTACAGAAGAAAGGGTTCTGAAAGAGCTCTTAAAACTGAAGGTGGACAAAGCAATGGGGCCTGATGGGATTCATCCCAGAATTCTGAAAGAACTAAGGGCAGAACTAGTGACACCACTAACTACCCTCTTTAACAAATCATGGGAGGATGGGGTGGTACCTGAGGACTGGAGGAGGGCAGATGTGATTCCCCTTCACAAAAGTGGGAGCAAGGCAGAAGCAGGAAACTACAGACCTGTTAGTTTAACCTCAGTGGAATCACTTCTGAAGGAAAGAATTGTTGCGTATCTAGAGGCCAGAGGGGCACAGGACCCAAGGCAGCATGGATTCACAGCGGGAAGGTCATGCCAGACATATCTGATAGATTTCTTTGACTGGGTGACCAAAGTAGTTGATCAGGGAGGGGCTGTGGACATGGCCTACCTAGACTTTAGCACGGCATTTGGACACAGTCCCACACAAAAGATTAATATACAAGTTAGCCAGCCTGGGAGTGGGTCCCAAGATGACAGCCTGGGTAAGAGTTGGCTGGAGAATAGGACACAGAGGTAATAGTAAATGGGTCCACTCTGAAAAGGGGTTAGCAGTGGGGTACCGCGGGGTTCAGTATTAGACTGGTTCTCTCAATGTCTTCATAAGCTTACATTGCAGAGGGACTGGAAGGAAGTATGTCTCTTTGCAGATGACACAAAGATCTGCAACAGAGTTGATGCACAAGGTGGGGTGGAAAGGATGAGAAGGGACTTGGCAAGGTTAGAGGAATGGTCAAATGTATGGCAGCTTACATTCAATGCTAAGAAGTGCAAGGTAATGCACCTGGGAAACAAAAACCCAGGGGAAGAGTACACAATGGGGGGTGAGATACTAACAACAACAAAAATGGAAAGGGACCTGGGGGTAGTCATATCAGATGACCTAAAGGTGGGCAAGCAATGTGAGAGGGCAGCAAGGAGGGTTGGGGGGATACTGGGATGCATAGGGAGAGGCATCACCAGTAGAAAACAGGAAGTTATTATCCCTCTGTACAGACAGCTGGTGAGACCACATCTGAGTACTGTGCAGTTCTGGAGACCCAATCTCCGAAAGACATAGACAGGATGGAAGCTGTCCAGAGGAGGGCAACTAAAATGGTGCAGGGTCTGCACCGGAAGACATATGAAGAGAGACTTAAGGAGCTTAATATGTATAGCCTCGAGGAAAGGAGGGAGGGGGGACATGATAGAAACTTTCAAGTACCTCAAGGGAATCAACAAAGTCCAAGAGGGTAGCATCTTTCAAAAAAAGAGGTGTGCAAGAACAAGGGGGCACAATTTGAAGATAGAAGGGGGGCGGCTCAGAGGTAATTTAAGGAAGTATTTTTTCACAGAGAGGGAAGTGGATGTGTGGAACAGCCTTCCAGAGAAGGTTGTGGAGTCAAAAACAGTGGTGGAATTCAAGCATGCATGGGACAGTCATAAGGCAATTCTAGGGGTTGGGGGTAGGAAGAAGTAGGCTGCTGGTTAACTAGGATCTGCAGCTATCCATCAGGTAGGGAAATGGGCAGACTGGGTGGGACAAGTGGTCCTTATCTGCCGTCAAATTCTATGTTTCTATAGCCTGGCATAGGCCACAGGCAGTGACGTTTTGTTCACTGAGGCAGTAGATGCACGACAGTTGTGGATCTGTCCATGACATTTTCTGGTTGCACTGGATGCAACACTTGAAGCAGTCAGTCAGCTTAGAATGCCTGCTATCCTTCTGAGTCAACATCAGAGATGGAGATGAAACCAAGGATATACTCAAAAGTGCTTTTGAGCTTACACCGCATGCAGATGCGAAGGAGGAGACCTAACTCTTCCAGCGGAAAGGAAGATCTGATATCATGGGGTGGAGCCAAGGGATATACCAGCCGGGTGGTGGGAGGAGTTTCACTTAAACACAGTCCAGCAAATCAGCTGTTAAAGGGAGACTGCCAGAAGCGTGGATGAGTGAATCATATTCACTGCCCTAGAAATATTATTTTTCAAAACAGAAGTAATTCTTCTGTAGCACCAATTCTGCCATCTATAACAGATGTTCATTTGGTGGGGTCTCCTCTGTTCTGTCTCTCTCTAATGACTCCCTAAGTGCTTGTATCTCTGCATCATACAATATGGAAATATGCAAGTCCTTAACGTCCCACGTGTCCAGCAAGTAGTTCTGTGCATTTTGCATATTCAGTTTAATATGATGGTCCACAAATGTGGACAGTGGTTCCAGGAGAGAGCCAATGCCTAAGAATATGGGTCTCCCTGGTGGCTATAGGAGACTTTTATGAATTTTTAGGAGGGTATAAAAGATAGGTGTCTTTGTTGCTTTGTTATTTAGGGCTTTAAATTCCCAATCTGTAAAACAGTCTGCTTGTTGTCCTAAGGTGAGGAATTCCATCACTGTTTTATTTATGATCTATGTTGGCTTTCTCAGAGTTTTAGTGTAGTTCTCCACCATGTTAAGCTGTCTCCAGAGTTTTTTTTTTTTGCAGTCAGTATAATTTTGTATCGCGATGGCACCTCCCTTTTCTACACTTTTTATGGCTACAGTATACTACTGCCCTTTTCAAATCTGTGGATAGTGACAAAGTGCTCTGCACTCAGATTGTACAAATATCTTCTGACCCCTCTTGCTCTGTTTCAAATAAATAATCCAGGTCCCTTTCCACTAGAACACAATAAGTCTGGATAATATGTGGGCTCCTTCCTAAGGATAAGAAATAGAATTTCACTCCTAGAGCAATGCTTAGTTCCATTTATTTCTTATAGCAGCTTAAATACTTCACCACTTGAAACAACTCTTAGTATTTATTGTAGAAAGACTTCCTTCCCTTTAGGTAAAAGTGAACAAGGTCAGCCAAAATAATTTGTAATACCACTGACTGTTTGCATACACACACTGGCAAGTGCTCAGTTTGACTTATAAGTTTTTCAGATAGTATGATAATATGACACATTATCTGACGGCCTTGGAGTAAGACAAGTAAGACTAGATTCTACTGACACCATGTGGTAAATCACTGTTGTTGCTGCTTATGTTAGTCCTTGACACACACTTATTTCTACAACACACTTTGGTGGGGGTGTCTAATTTTTGATTTATTGTATTATGTGCTCCCTTGAACAGATGAAATAGCAGTGTGTCTCTCTGAGAGCAAAGGATACGCTGACTCTCAGATGTTTTGTGGAACATTGTCCCCTTTTTCTGAGTAACAGTAAATATAAAATGCTGTTCAACATTTTTTCATCAGCAATCTCAAAGCTAGAGTCTCCAGAAGACTCCCAGAGTTCACTGATAACACTAACCTGGTTAGGCCAGTGGGCTCTTTTGAGGTTGTGGACAAACTTCAGGAGGACCCACACAAAAAGCTGGATGATTGTTCTGAATCCATGAGCCTCAGATTCACTGTAGCCAAATGCAAGGTGCTACACTTGGAGAGGAAAAACACAGGTAGGACCTACACACTGTGTGGGTCTCCTCCTGCTGCAGGAAAGGAGGAAAAGGATCTGAGGTAATACTCAAGGCAGGACAAGCAGTGTGTGGCTGTTCTCAAGAGGGCTGGTAGAATGCTGAGGAGGTGACCAACAGAACAGGGGAAGCAATCCTCCCAATTTTTTTTTGTAGGCTCTTTTTATGCTCCTACCTAGTGGGCCATCTCTCAGGAATCGCTTGGCTCTGGTGCTCCTGACCGCCCATCTGAACTGCCACCTCCGACCGCGTAATTGGGTTCAGGATCTCAGCTCCCCCGGACCCCTTAGGAGAGGCCCGAGATCCCCAAGGTGAAGTCGGGGTTACCGGCCGATGTTGGACGTGTGGACCCAGTCCACTGGAGGTTCCGTCGTCTCCCCAGGGTAGGGGTATTTATTTGTTTTTTTCTCCCTGAAGCTTGGACGTGCAAGGATGTCCAGCTCAGCAGGTGCACGCTCTCGTGCACCCCCAAAAGACATCCGCTGCAGCTTCCAGCCCTGCATTCTGCGGCCATGCACTGTAGTACCACTAGTGGTCACTACTACATCAGAAGGTAGAATCCCCCCTCTCCAGGGAAGGAGAGCAGTCCTTGGGATGCTCAATCCTTCCCCATCCCTGCTGACCCCACGACAACCCAGGCTCGTTCCCGAACCCGGGTCGCCGGCGTGGCGTGAGGTATGGCATCCAGCGCCTCAACCCTCAGTGCCATCGGGCCGGCACCAATCCTCCCAGTTAACAAGGCCCTGCTGGTCAGGCACCACCTGGAATATTGTGAGCAGTGATGGGCTACTCAACACAGCAAACATGGGGCAACACCGGATGCTTTTTGTCTTGTATTTGCTGTGCAGGTGTTTGGTACTGATTGTGCAGAGGCTAAAGATAAATTAATACAAATTATAATAGTGAACTTGTCATGACTGAGAAATGAAGAGGTTCCTGCAAAACGTTGTTGTATTCTTAGATTATGACATTGAATTTTCAAAATACTTTTTATTTATTAAATTTTAACTGGGCAAAAAACAATTGAGGCAAAGTGTCCCTTTTTCGGCGGTGACCCAGAGTTAGAACATTCAGTCAATCCACTGCACATAGTACATAGTACATAGTGCGTGTAAGAATTTACAGACATAATCAATTCAGAGCAACAAAGAGTGACCACTGGGGACAATAAAACAAATTCAAAGAGTACAATTCATATTAGTTACATAAGACAGATTTAAAATAGGGAGAGTCAAGATGCAGCACAGAGCAACAAAAACATCAACAATAACAAGTGTAAAAAGAAAAAAACCGCACATGAGATCCGTGAGAGAGATGCAAAGCTAAAGTGAGAGAAGCGGCTTTGCCTGATGCAGACTATTTTAGATGCTAATGAGAGGACTAAGTATTTGGTCTGCACCAGTTAAGGTAATGTACTGCTAGTGGTAACAGAGGGCAAACAGTTATGTTATTCTTTGGTTGCAGCTACAGTGTTCTGTCTTAGCTCTTTTGGCTTTGATCTTGTTTTTGAAAATTGCAAGTGTGTTACAGAGTTGGGTGTCTTTCGGGAGAGAGTACCATAGTGAGGGGCAGTGAAGGAGAACGCTTGCCTGCCAAAGGCAGTTGTAGCTCTAGGAATCTCAAACAGGAGGCTGGTCTAAACTGCCTCATGAGACTAAGGACACCTTCAAGGCAGGGGTTTGTGTGAACTTTTTTTTCAGCTTGAATGCTAAGCATGCCCAGCATATGAACAAAACAGGTGTCATTTATGAAATGCAGCCCGGAACATTTTGTGGAACGACCACAAAAACAGGTTTTGGAGGGGGATTTGATAACACCACCAGTCATGTTCAGTTGATGGGGATAAAAAGACGAGTATGTTGAAATTGCGTGTTGAGGCGTGGCCCGGTAGCACTGAGGGTTGAGGCACTGGATGCCACACCTCGCGCCACGCCAGCGACCCGGGTCCAGGAGCGAGCCAGGCCATCGAGGGGTCGGCGGGAGGGAGAGGATTGAGCGTCCGGTGGACAGCTCTCCTCTCCTGGGAGGGTGGGGGGTGCAGACTTGGCATTTGTCTGGCCTCTGGCGGAAGCCAGAGGCACAACAAGTACACGAGCACATAGAGAGGGTTGGGAGTGAGGATGCTGGCGGGGACGCCTTGATGTCTGGGTATAGCCACTCCCTTAGAACAAGGGAAAAAACACACCGGAGCGCCGAGGGGAAGGAGCGCTGGGTATAGGCCCTAATGACTGCTGCCTGCCTGACCGCCGGAGGGGACCCAATGAAAGTTGATTGATCGAGGTGTCCCCCTACCTCGTACCCACCTGGGGAACATATCCACAGCTCCATGGGGTTTTACCGGGGTTGCAGGTAAGGCAGCAGTGGGGGTAATATCCTTAGCGACTCCCAACAGAGCGGGGCTCTGATGTTGAGAGGAGAGAGATAAAAATTACAATTTCAAAAAAAAAAAAGAAAATGCGTGTTAAAAAGTAAAAATATTATGTTATGAGTAAACATTGTAAAATGTCAATGTTTGTTTATAAATCTTATTTTGACCCAAATGCTCAACACAGTATTTTTTAGTACACAACCTTATGAACATGACAGGTCTCTATAATGACATTCTGGCCAAAATGTAATTTTGTGGCACAAGGGTGAAAAAAACAAATTGGGGCAAGACATGAAAAATGGCACGTCATGTTCATAAGGTGGGATACAAAAATGTCTATACTGAACATGTGGGGTCAATATGAGGTGAAATAGGAAGGTAAAGAGCAAATATTGAAGAATTTTAACATTTCTTCATAACTTTGTCATTTTTCTGAGATTCTGATCCCAAATTGTCAACACAGTCTTTTTATTATCCTACCTTATGATCAACACAGATACAGTACAATGTTTTAAATCCTGTATGAAAGGTGATTTCATGGAACAACTGGGAAGACATGTTTCAGAAAGGATTTAAAAATACACCTGCCTTATTCATGAGGTGGGGTAAAACAAAAGGCTATTTAAAAAATGCGGGGTCCGAATCTGGAAAATTGGCAAAGTTATAAGCAACTGTTAAGAATGTCAATGTTTCCTCATAACTTTGTTGTTTTTTCAGATTTTACTTTCTGTAATACTCTGTATTTTAAGAGATCCAGAAAAAAATGATTTGATACCTTTTATAGGACCAACATAGGTGTAACAAAAAGAACAAAGTGCTTTAGCTTTCAGACCAACCCAGTCCTTCCTTGGACGCTTAATGACAGTTATTTAGAATGTCCCATAATTTTAACACCCAGATCATGCAGAAAAAAAACAGAAAAAATTCCTATTGGTTTAAAATACTCATTTAAAAAATAACAGAAGAAACATCAGAGAAGCTGAATAGTACCAGTTCAGCTTCAGTTGAAAGGTCAGATGTGCTTAGAGCATAACAACAAGCAGGGAGTACACTGCATATAAATTAAAATAACTTAGAGATACCTTCAGAGTAAGATAAGAACATTTTGAGCAGAGAGCTGTATAACCCAATTATGGGTGTCCCAGTGTGTTTAAGAATGCAGTTCATGAGAAGCAAAACCCACTCAGATTAAAGACATGCTAAAATGTGACATAATTGTAAGTTAAAAACAAGCCCCACGAAATAGAACTACAAGAAATTAAATATAGGATAAAGTATGGGGAGAAGTGTGTTACGACAATTTAACACACACCTGAGTTGTTGGATGGCACATAAACCCCATCCAACAACGAGGGTGTGTGTTAAATTCAAGTTTAACACACTTTTCCCCATATTTTATTTTATATAATTGAAGGGCTCCGTCTGAAAAGTCCGAGGTCGCTTTTGGTTTTTTTGAATTGTGTTGCGGTTTTCCTGCTCTTGTCTTTCGGTTTCGTCGTGTTGGAATCGCTTTTTTTTTTTTTTTTAACTTCTAGGCTATGCGAGGCTGCTGGAGGCTATTTGGTATAGAGAACCCCAGAAGTGTGTATTTTTAGTCAGCGCCGCTGAGCTGACAGGGACAATTTGAACATCAGCTATGTTTAGCCTCGGCGCTTTGTTGTTCAAAGGGGCGGCGTGAATGCATGTACCTACTCAGGTGTCACGGCATTTAACATACGGTTTTGGCAATGGTCGAAAATGGAGACCATTAATTATATATACATAGCATATAAAGGGTTTAAAGTAAAGTTTACCTAAAATGAGCAATAGTTTCACACTATATGGAATGTAAAACTTAGCTGGAAACATTACCCAACTATATTCAAACTGGATATTATGATTTCTTTTTCAGATTCCCATGACATTTTCAGTACATCAAGTAGTTTTATTATACACTGAAAATTTACTGAAATCTGAACATATCAGGTTGCATGGTCTTAGTTTCTTGGTGGTCCTTGACAAGCAGCTTTTTTTTTTGACTCTTGTACTGCCAGTTTATATTATCATCATGTATAAACTCCTGTTACAACAATAACGGCCTTGAGGTTTATGGAGCATAATAACCAGTTTGAGAGTACAGTTGGGTAATGTTTCCAGCTAAGTTTTACATTCCATATAGTGTGAAACTATTGCTCACTTTAGGTAAACTTTACTTTAAACCCTTTGTATGCCATGTATATTTACTTTTTGTAGTTCCATTTTGTGGGACTTGTTTTTAACTTAAGCAGTAATGTCACGCCTTGTGTGGTTGGGCACGAACTGCGTCCAACACCAAGGCGTGACATTATCCCAGCACAACACACACACCCTGGAGTGCATTATTGCGATTATAAAATGGCTCATTTAAAAAAAAATACTAAACTGTTTATTAAAACTAGATTTTTATGTCAGTTTTTCAAAGGGTAGGAATACTTACTAAATAATAATGCAAATTTGTTTTGCCCTGTAGGTGGAGCTGCTCTGATGTTAGTGTTACTCTTTGTCTCTGCTTCTGCTTCCCACCTCCACCTTCCTTCCTAACAGACCTGTTCTCTGCACCTCTGTATTTTTCACTGTTTTTGTTGTCCTGTAACTTTATTTTTCTGTCTGTCTCTCTCTGTTTTCATGTGCATAAAAGAGGAATCTGCCCCCTCCATGTTTCGAGTCTGCCTGTTGTTTTCCTAGTGCAGTTGCAATGTATTTTGTACCAGGAGAAGAAAAACGGAAGAGAAGTAGAAAGAGATTAACAGATCGTCTCCCCCTCCTCGCTCCATGTTAGTTTTGTGGTGATATTTCTTCCAATACACACAGTCACACTTGCCCTTTTTTTTGTACCGGGAAAAGAGAAATGGAGACAACAGCTGGAAAAAAAACAGTGAGTAACTGAGAACGTTAAAAAAAGCAGGCTACTGAAGTGCAGTGTGTGTTTGAACACACTCGCTCACTCTTTTCTAGGCAGGCAGGGTGATGTGATGCCGATCGAATTGGGGGGCAGTTGAAGCCATTAGCAGTGACATATTCACGCTTTCACCTCTCGGTTTTCTGCCAGCATCCCACTTTTTTGAAAATATGAAGTGTAATGTGTTAGGCAAGTAACTGAAGAGAAGATTGGGGGAATGAGTAATTGAGGCACAGTTTATCTTTGAACACACGCATTCAGTCTGTTCCGGGTGGGCAGGGAGATTTGATATGTACTGGAGGAGAGACAGCTGAAGCCATTCGCAGTAATGGCTTCAAGGCAATGTCCCAGTTACTTTTTAAAAATATATCTGAAATGTGTTCTTCTGTTAGCTTACACACAGTATGTTTTTTTTAACATGTTCTCCCATTGTTTTGTGAGATTGGCAGGAATGGATGTTCATTTTTATATATTCTTGTAGTACTGGCAAAAGCAACAGTAGCCATGCCAAGTGTGGGCAACTTGGACATGGGCTGTGGATTGATTTCTTGCACATTTTATGCGGTCATGTGTGCACTGGGACTAGATCTGTGATGTTGTACTGGGATAACATCATGGGTCTAGCCCTAAAGTGACCAATCAGAGCCTAGGGATTTTTATTGCCATTTTATAATTACAATTATGTCACATTTTAGCATGTCTTTGATCCGAGTGGGTTTTGCTTTTCATGAACTGCATTCGTAAACACACTGGGAGACTCACAATTGGGTTATATAGCTCTTTGCTCGAGATGTTCTTATCTTACTCAGAAGGTATCTCTAAGCCATTTTAATTTATGCGCAGTGTACTCCCTGCTTGCTGTTATGTGCTAAGCACATCTGACCTTTAGGCCCTTTCAGCTGAAGCTGAACTGGTATTGGAAAATGGTCTTTTTATTTGCTGGGCTCTGATTGGCTGCTACCCCTTCCAGAGGGGTACATTAACTTTCAATAGAAGCCCAGCAAATAAAAAGTGCCAACCCAGCTGCCCCTTCATTCACTCTAACATCCTTGTGCATGGCCATCCTGCTTTCTGATTGGCTAAAAAAATGGGGCACTGAATTTGAAATAGATGCCATTTTTTTATGTATGTTAGCGAGCGACTATTTCTCTGACTGCAACTATCGCCCCCCTCAATTGAAACTGTCACCAACATGAAGAGAAAAAAATAAAACTCATTGTAACCAGACCGTACTCATCATGCTCATTGCTTCTCATACTGCTGGCTGTCACCTACAACTCATATACCCTCCTCTACCAGCCCAATAAAAAACCTAAAAGTATTATATGTAAAAAAAAAAAAAAAAACAAAGCAAGCAAGAAACACACACGTTGTTTAATTTGCAGCTGAAAGACAGGAAATGAGTGTTTCTGTCAGCATAATAACGGCACCGCCTGTCTCCTGACAGAGATCTCGTGCCTCCTTCAGACGCCAACCGCTGTTTGCAACTGCTTACACCCCCCTGCCCTGCTATCAGAACACATCTGAAATGAAACGTTTATTTGAATTTTGTATTATTTGTCAGTTTCTCTCGTACCTTCACGCACTGGCAATCCGGTAGTAATCGGCACTAAAAGAACGAAACTGTAGCTGAACTCGCACAAGCAGCCTGCAACAAATCTGTGTAGCTGAACTCGGACACGCAGGCTGCAACAAATCTATTTTCCATATTTCCTCTTATCGTCAAAGAAACGATCAAAAAAACTAAATAAATGGGAACATGAGAAAACTGCTGTAAATCAGGCATCACAAGAAAACCAGCTTTCAAGATAGCCACAGAAAACAAATTATTGAAGACAAAAGCACCCTCTACTGGCAGCTATACCACTACAGGGATTACTTTACAACAACATTTTTTCTATTAATTTATACAACTTTTTTGAGCAAATTTGAGACATTAAAATTATTTTATAAAAAATTTCACAAAAACATTTCTAAGCTATAATACCCTCCAGGGTGGGCGGTATACCGACCTACCAGGGGCTATAAGGCTTCCATCACTTCAAGCAGTCCAGTATTGCCCAATACCGCCCACCCTGTCAGGTATTATTGCTTGCTTATTCAGCTTCTCTGATGTTTCTTCTGTTATTTTTTAAATGAGTATTTTAAACCAATGGGAATTTTTTTTTTGCTTTTTTTTTCTGTATGATCTGGGTGTTAAAAGTATGGGACATTCTAAATAACTGTCATTAAGCTTCCAAGGAAGGACTGGGTTGGTCCGAAAGCTAAAGCACTTTGTTCTTTTTGTTACATCTATGTTGGTCCAATAAAAGGTATCAAATAATTTGCTTCTGGATTTGTTCTTACAAGGACCAATACAGCAAACACTAAATCTGTATGTCTGTATTTTAAGGCAGAAGAAGGCTCAAGGCCCATCATGACTGCCTCCCCACACCATGTGGAGTTATTTAGTTCCCTAAAAGGAATTTGTCAAGTTCCACTTTGTATTTGCTTGGTTCCCAGATGTCTACAAGATACTGAGGAAGTGAGCTCCATAATTTGCTAACCCTGATAGTAAAAAAATTGTCCCTTTTACTTGTGAATGCCCATTTAAGTTGTTTATTATGGGATCTTAAATAGGTTTTAAGGCATATGAAATATTACAATCCTTAGTTAATTGTTGGTCCCTTAATATATTATGTAACATTAATAGATTCAACTCTAACCCTATGGGTTTGTAAATTGTATAAGTTTATGGTAGACAGTCTATCTATTTTGACACCAAATTTTCTACACAGTTCTTTTATTACTCCATCTTGTAATCAAGATGGGTAGAACTTTTTAAATCCCATTCAAACTATGGTTTTGCAGAGCGACTGCGAAAACACATTTCAGGGGATCTGTAAAATTTCACTTACCTGGTTCATGAGGTGGGGTAAAAAAGGGCTGTTGTATGAGTGGGGTCAAAATCTGCAAAAGAGTAAAGTTATGAGTAAGCTTGAAGAACTTCAGTGCTTCTTCATAGCTTTGTTTTTTGAAAGTTTGACCCCAGATCTTCAGCATAGACTTTTTATTACCCATCTTATGATTAATATAGGTGACATTTTTTAAAGCCTGTCTGAAACGTGATTTTGAAGAATGACTGAGTAAACATGGTTGGGGTGGGATTTGAAAAATCACACCTGCATGGTTTATGAAGTGGGGTTAAAAATGGCTGTTTTTAAAATTTGGGGCAAAAATATTAAAAACTGATGAAGTTATGAGCACAAATTCACAACTCATTAAAAAGCCATTAATCAAATTTACTTTATTTTCAGTCAGTACTGGAAAAAGCAGGATGTGTCTGTGGAAGGAGCAAGACAGACCGGTGGACTGAATACGTAAGTGAGGGGTACAGGAGTGAGTGAGGTGGTGGATGCTGAGAGAAGGGTTAGGGTGGGCACGTGGGGGAGGAAGAAGTCATTGATTGAACGTTTTCATCTTTTACAGATACAGAGCACCAGGGAAGTGATCAGAAGGTGGGCGGGCTAACTTCAAGTGGGAGCGAGTTTGTTTTATGGATCGGGCACCAGGGGAAGTGATTGGGAGGTGGATGGGCTTATTGGCAGTGGGAGGGAGTTTGTTTTATGGACAAGGCACAGGGGAAGTGATCAGAAGGTGGGAGGATAATTGACAGAGGGAGGGAGTTTGTTTTACGGACAGGGCATGGAGGAAGCAATCAGGAGGTGGGCATGATAACTGGCAGTGGGACAGAGTATTTGTTTTTTATTTGTGCTTTTTGGCTCCCTGCACACCAGGGGACGAGAACTCGGCCCTGTATTGCCTGTCCGCCCACCAACTCCAAGACCCCCCACAGCATGCCACCCGTGGAGGGGCCAGGAAAGGAGCTTCTCCCCTCCTTGGAGCACAATCCAAATCCATGGAGATGGTGGAGCAGTGGGACAGGGACAAGGCTTCTTGAAGTTCCCCAGCTTCCATTTTCCATTTTTCTCAACCCCCCCCCGGCACATGACCGTACACATGTGGGGGAACGCACACACCGCGATCACCAGCTGCTATGCCCTCCCTATCTGCACGACCCCCAACCCCAATCAGAGGGCAGCAGACAGGTGGGACAACAATCCCTCCTTCCCCAACAGAGGAGAGCAGTCCTCTGGATTCTCGATCCTCTCTCACCCCTGCTGACCCCCGATGGCCCGAGTTCATTCCCGAAACCGGGTCACCAGCATGGCATGAGGTGTGGCATCCAGCGCCTCAACCTCCAGTGTCACCAGGCCAGCCCAAGAGAGTTTGTTTTATGGATGGGGCACAGAGAAGAGATGTGGAAGTGTGTGGAAAAATTGGCAGTGTGAAGGAGTTTGTTTTATGGATGGGCTGGGTGGAAGTTATCTAGAGGTGGGGAGGGGGATAACATTGGTGGGAAAACAGAAATGTGCTTGAAGCCCAAGTGAGTCTTCTCTTTGGCAGACACTGAGGCTGGTGGGGGGGAATGAGCTGCAGGTTTGTTTTCAGAAAAAAAAAAAGTCCGGGGAAAAGAAATGGGCTAGGAGCCCAGATGAGTTCCCCTCATCGGCAGAAGTCAAGACTGGTGAGAGAACTGAGCCAGTGAGATGAGGAGAAGGCTGAGCATGACAGCGCTCAGCTGGTTGCTGGACAATGTCTTGTAGATGAAAGGAGCCAGCTGCACTCAGCTAGCTATGGCTGCCACCTTTAAACTGCGCAATGTTTCCGCCCATCAGCCAGGCTGAACTTTGTCACTATTGGCTTGCCCATCACTGGGCCGTCAGTGGTGCACTTCCTGCAGCCTGAGCCACACTGAATGCTATGCTGACACACCACTTCAGCCCTATGCTCCCAAGAAGCCACAAGATGTTTGCTTCGCGGTGGATACAAACAAATATAAAAAGAACATTGAGGCTATCAGGAGGGTGCAATGCAGGGCTAATAAAATTATCATGAGTATGTTTTATTTATTTGAAAGTTGGTGACCGAGAGAGGCACACTGAGCCATGGCTCATTTCTAGGCGAGACCCGGGGAAAGGGAAGAGGAATGTGTGTACAGATGCAACTGACTTACGGAACCAGGTTAAGCTGTTGGTGGTATTTTAGAGAATGGGAGA
Source organism: Neoceratodus forsteri (assembly GCA_016271365.2). Taxonomy (NCBI): domain Eukaryota; kingdom Metazoa; phylum Chordata; order Ceratodontiformes; family Ceratodontidae; genus Neoceratodus; species Neoceratodus forsteri. The sequence continues at coordinate 1,413,760,528 of CM057456.1, read as the reverse complement.
AATTTGACCAGGACACAGGGGAAATTCCCCTATTCTTTGTAGGGGGCACTGTGACCCGGTTCAATGAAGGAACTCAGTTCTGACCTAAGCGGTGTAGTGGATGGAGGTGCAGCGGCTGCAGGAGCAGCAAGGATTTCGGGTGACAAATACAAAAAAAAGACTGCACTCACTTGCAGATACAAATACAGCATTAAAAAAATTTGTCTTGCATTTAAAAGCTTTTATTGCTTGATAAAATAATAGTGCTGCACTCAGTGTGACAGTAATAACCACTCTCCCCAGCACTTTGGGTATTAACTCTTCCTTGGGGGGGGGTTTGGATGATGTGGTCACCAAAGAACTAATGGAGGGTTGCTCAACAGTAAATATTACAGAAGGAGAAAATTATGCCTCAAACGAAACAGAATTTATGGAAGCCAATGCTAACTTGCAAAAAGACCTGAAGGAGAGATGTAAGGCAATCCAAGCGCAACTAAAGGATGCAGAAAAATCATATCAGGAGGCAAAACAAAAGCTCGAGGAGGAGAAAAACCAAGAGAGAATCACAGGAAACTCACCGGATACTGCTTCTTCAGCACCAATGAAAGCTTTTGTGTTTCAGGTGAGGCAGCAGAACCCAGATGACACAGAATAGCCGATGCCACCGAATCCAAAAGAAAACATGGAGCAATGGTCTCCGAATAAAGCTTTACATGCAGGTGGTTGGACAATGACAAAAAAAGGAATTTGGGAACCGGAATCTTCTATCCCAATACCGGGGACTGGTCAAAGCGATAATGTGAGTACATCTCTAGTTCCTGCCACTGTGCAAAAGAGTACAAGTGAAAAAGAAGGGAGGGTTTGTGGAGAAATAATTAAGTCTCCTGTAGCTGCACAAAAAATGATTCAACCTTAAGTATTTTATGATGCTCCTTCTGGAGTGGTTCCAGATGCAACAGCAAGTAACGACAGAGAGCCTAATGAAGTGCACAGGGAGGCAGCAGACACAGAAGAGACCCCTGATGGAGCCAATCAATCCTCCACTGACCCTAATGCTTCTAATTTCCCAACTTATGCCAGCCTGTTCCATAAACCTGTGGAACTAGCCAAAAGAAGGTGTAAGATTGCATTATATGGGGGGAGCCTCGAAATGATGTCAGACAGATTCTACGTGGGCAGGAAATTACTTAAGAAATCCCTGGGCTTCACCCTGGCTGAAGTCTACACATTTATTCATGCAGCAGGAGAAAGCTCCTTTGATGCGAGCTTTTGTTCTCCAGAATTGATGGACAGGTCCTGGTCCAACTATGCTATGCTAAAAACAAACCCCCTCTGGGTACTGTTCCAAGCAATACCCCTAAGAGTCCTATGAAAGTTATTACGGTCTTATTCCGTAATGACTGACATCCTCTACTGGTTGGAGAAAAAATGCAAAATACTGGGGAACCCGGATCCTATCTTTGATGCCGAGGGTTTCTGGAATGGGGGTGGTGAATAAAGGTTAATTTGGAGCAAATGGACACTGGCATCATGCACTTGCCTAATTGTTTTTTCCTAGGGTGTGACATATTTTACTCTGGCTACCCACGTCACTGTTATAAGTGTGGTTCCCCATGACACTTAAGTAATCAATGTGACATCCAAAAGTTCAATCAATGTGGGGAGACTGGCCGCTCTGGTTTCTTTTGCAGAACAGTATTAAAGTGTAATCTATGCAAAGAGAAGGGGCACACATTCTCAGTGTCTCCTTGGTCCTCGCACAATGCCACAAATTCTGATTATGGGGTGCAGGACTACTATATCAATAAAACTGAAAGGGGTTTGAAATCAATCCACCTACCCCCTGCCAACAGGAGGCAGACCCTCACCGTAGCAGCGGGTTCACACCATCCACATCTCACCAGGTTCCAACAGACACTTCTACAGAGGAACCAGCTGCACCCATTAGCCCAGCCACAGTGCCAGGGGACATGCCCCCCCCCCCCATGCTAGAGACTGAAACATTCCAAACAGTAAAAAAAAAGGTTAGTTCCCACTCAACACGGAGGAGATTCCCATCCAGAGGTGGTTCCTCTGCATAACAAATTTTTAGCCTTACAGTGAGGCAACACGGAGGTAGAGGAAGATTCAGATACAGCTTCCATCTCCTCTTCACAAAGAGATCAGTTTTAGAGCCTGAAAATCCTCCTTTGGACTTAAGGGAAAAAGACCCTGGTAAAGGAAAACCAAAACGAAGAAGGATGGGGTTAAGGGCCTGCAAAAAATCCAGTATTTGACCCCCTAACCATGGATTATGGCTACCCAGCTGTATAATTTAGCTCTGGCCTCTCTAAACGAGAACAGCATCCTGTCTGAGAAGAAGAGATTATCTACTTTCTTTCTCATCACAGAAACATTCTTTGATAGTTTTTTTTTTTTTTTTTTACAGGATACCAGACTTCATTCTTCACATGATATTCAAGTTGCTAGTGATGCTTGGGTGTGGGGGAGGTCTTATTGGTCCATCGGGGACGATCTATGCAGTGAAGTAGAGATTTGCATAAATAACAAAAATGTCAAACTAAACTATTTGGTGGACATGTGCCCAGGAAGGTCTTGTTGTTAGATACTGATTTACAATCAATGGAGTTTCAGTTAATTAATGTTTATGCATAACCAACCCAGGGCACAGAGGCTCAACTTAACGAAAATGGTGCAGCCATACCTGTTTACATCGAAACATGTTGTGCTGGGGGAGATTTTAATTGCATCCGCTTTACCACTGATAGAGGTTTACAAACAATGAACATTTTTTGCAATGCCACATTTCTTAACTAATTAATTGAACAAACTGGCTTGCATGATGTATTTGTGCAACAAGGTTCAAAATCGCATCACTCTTTCTTTAAGGGCAACTTGTCTACTAGAGTAGATTATTGTGTTTTATCCCCTTCACTGATAGTTCAGGATTTAGCAGTAATTCTGGTGGCCTCTTCAGACCATGGTCTGTTGAGTGTCACGATATCTAACTATAAAGAAACAGCTAGAGGTCGGGGTTACTGGAGACTAAATCATAGCCTATTGGAAATCCCCATGATTGCGGAGGGCCTGCAATATGTATTGCAGGCCAGACAATCAGTGTTTTTTCTGTATGACTCCCATTTGGAGTGGTGGGAGGACACAAAACAAGAGATTAGTGAATATTTTAAGGCAGTAGGGAACAACATAAAAAATATGAGGAACTCCGAGAAAAATGTTATGATTTATTATCATCTCAAAATGAAGATGAGCCTATAAGTTCAGACCAAATGGCCGCTTTTAAAAACAGAAATGAGCCAAATGCAATATGACTGTATGAAAACTCTGAAAAAAGAACAGAGATTTGGTATGAAAGGTTCACAAGCTGGTGTTAACCCATTTGACAATTGTGCTTCACAACCACATGCAAAAATCATACAGGGCTGGATATTCAAACTGCGCTCAAAAAGTGCGCAATAGCAGAAGCAAGCACAAGTCCATTACGCCCATGTGCAATAGACGCAATATTCAAAAATGGAGCAAGCCAAATTGCGCCAATAGCTAATGTCTGAATATCGTACAACCTGCGCCATAGTGCAACTAGGAAGGGGAAGCTGAGCAGATACGATGCGCTATGGCGCAACAAGGGCTGCCCAGCTGAGCAGCCCAGAGGCACTATAGCGCAAGCAGGGAGGCCCCCAGCAGCAGAGCAATGTAACTGCACAACCAGGGAGGTAGGTAGGGGCCCACCACCCATGCCACAGATGGGCACAGGAACACACAGCAGAACTGACAATGCGCCCCCACACCCTTAGCACAGCTGAGGGAAGGGCTGGAATATCCACCGGCCCATGGGGACAAGCAAACAAAGCACAGCCGGGCCATGGTGCCCCAGCACAGCTACCGGCAAGCTGTGACTGGCACACAAGGAGGGCGGACCACCCTGTGCCACACCATCCCCCCCAGTGCACAGCACACCCCGCACCGTGACCCCTAGACAACCCCCCATGAGCAGTGAACAGCACTGCAGGGATACCCATGCATGCCACCACCCCCACAGTGGCAATGCAACCCTGTGCACCACAGAACCGTGCAAGCCAGCCCCACCATGAGCACCCATCAGCAGGTTGCAGCACACAGCAATGCAACAATGGCAGACAAAGTGCCACCATGCACTGTCCTCCAATGTACTGCTGAGAGACCGACCATGCGTTGGCACAAGAGTGACCTCATATTGGATGGTCGGGTAAGTGACACCTCCCCCAGTGGTACAGCACTCCGCACAGTATTCCAGTAACACACCCTGGCCCACCACTGGCCACAACAGCCAGCACAGAAACCCACAGTGGTGCGTGGAAGCATGCACCACACCAGATGCCACACAGTGTCTGGACAGACACCCACCCATATCCAAGGGCACAACAACACAGGGATACAGTGGTGGGGCAACCAAGCCCCCATCGTGGGCCCATGTAAGCCGTGTACACACAACCTGCAGTCCACCATGGCACTGGAGTGCCAACTACCCTGCACCGGCACCATGGACCAATACCCCACCATGAGTCACCCAGAGCACAAGCCACAGACAGTGGGGCACATCCCCTGCAACATGCACAAGCCACAGCATGGAGGTGGGACAATGACCATGTTGCCCACAGTGCCACCCAAGCCAGGCATACACCACACCAGTGACATGAGCAACCCAGCAAAGCGAAAGGTACAATGTCCACCATGCAGGGAATGCCACCACTGACATGCCAACAGATCATGCAGGTCACAGACAGGCATGGGAGTCGGCTGCACAGGCTATGGACAGGCCGATCGGTGCTCCATGGACACAGAGCATGCGCCATTGACCACTGCACACAGCCATCCAGTGCACGGGGAACAACACACACACCACAGACACTGACTGATATCCACCCCCACACCATAGACACCTCCACATGGACACAAACACATACCCATGACTGCACCACCCCTGATGCCATGCACACCACTGCAGCTGAGCACCTATAGCCCGCTGCAAATCAGAGACCACCACGGTATTCATAGAAAAGTTAAATGTATTAGAAAACTAAATAAACCAATTATTTACAATAATAACAACTATATACATGGGTTGGGGACACAAAGAGGTGGGGGTGGTCAGGGGGAAGGGGTGGCCAGATGGGATGGGATAGGAGGGTGGGAGGGTGGGTCCAGGGTGGACTGGGAGGGTAGGGACAAGGGACTAAGGTTGCCCACGCTGGTCCAGGCTCTGGCTCCCCCTCGCTCGGCGCCTCCTCAGGACCCCCGCCTCATCAATCCTCTGGAGGATGGTTACTGTTTCCCGGGCCAGGGCCAGTAGCTCCCTCAGGGTGTCTCGAATCTCCCTCAGATGTCTCGCACCTAGGATAAGAGAGCACAGTCAATAGGTGGGAATGCACAGCCCCATACAGCCCGCCCACTGTGCATGGCATATGGCCATGGGACATACCACTGTGATGGTGTGTGACCAGCCGCAATGAACACGTCCACAGGACATGCCCTCCCAGGCGCATACAGCCATGCGGAACGCTGCACACTCCCACCAGCTAAGTCACGCAGAGCACCACCGTGGCTGTCCAGTGACATGGCTATGTGGTGCAAAGGCAGTGGCACAGTCATGCACCACCAATGAAGCACAACCAGGCATGCATTGCCACTGGACAGTGTTGACCGTAACCAGTGGCATGTACGGCAGTGATGTCAGTGAATGGTGGCCATGCCCCGCTGCCCACCTTGTCACACAGCATGCAATATTAATCATGGTTGTCTGTTACTCACCCTCATTGGGACGGTCGGGTGGCCGCTGTGGACCCTCGGCCTGCCTGGCTGTGGCTTCCACCGCCCTGCGCTCCACTCTCAAGCGGCGTACCTTTTCTGGGCCTGTGGGGACAAAAAGGAGAGAAGAACATCAGTGCAGTCCCGTAGCAAAATTCCCCTGCCCCAAGAAGTGTGCCCCCCCCAGCCAGCCAGACCCACCCACACTACACCCTGTGAACAGCGTCACGGCCAACCACATACAGTCCCTCCCCTATGTGCTAGACACAAACAACAATGTGACTCACATGGACGATAACAGTGTGATAACAGTGTCTTGACGGAACCCCTACCTGGTCGTGGTACCATGCTCCTCCTGGCACGTGACCATAGTCTGACCAGCAACTCAAGCTCCCTCCTCATAAGGTCACCATATCGGTCCTGCCACTGCCAGTCACTGCCTCTAGGGCTGTGACCACCTCTTTCCACACCTGGGACCTAGGCCTATCCATGGGGGCCTCCCCAAAGAGATGCCCATGTTGTGGCTCCACTGTGGCCACCAGGTTTGCCAACTCCTTCGCAGAACAGGGAGCAGCCCTTCTCCGCGCCATTGCGAATGCTATAGTAGGCAATATGGTGCTATGCAGTGCGGTACCCCACGTGCAGATGCTGCGCGGTAGGGCGCTGCCACCATTCTCAGCTGTTACCAACAGTGCAATAGAGGTGCACCTATGCCTGACGATAGCGCCAAGGGAGCAAAGGTCAGGCACAGGGTCAAGGGTCCCTGGCACAAGGCCACACACAGCGCCATCAGACGACAATACGTGTAGCGCAATTGGCTGCCTGTGTGCCAGGGACACAGTGGACTATCACGCAGTTGTGCCATTGCGCCTATGAAGGCCCATTGCCACAGTGCCATGTAGTGACCTTCGCTACAGCGCCACTAGCACAATGGTGGACGTGCCCTGCATTGCCTACCACGCACAGCACGTCATCAGCATGGCAGACGCCTGCGTAAGTTACCTGGGCATGCGCAGTGCAGTGTACTATGCATGCCACAGAACTGCGCCATTGGCTCAGCACATTCAACACAATTGCGCAAAGCGCAAAAGCGCGATATTCAGCCGTCATATGCTAATCATCCGATTAGCCATGCAATGGCGCAGCAGCACGATTTGCATCTCATTAAAGTTGCTCCTCACCTAATTTGCATGGATTGTGCTATAAAACTGCGACACTGTTCTGCAGTGGCCATATTCAGTTACTGCAGTTTATTGGTGAGTTGCATGCTGTGTGGGGTTCTGGACTGTGGTATCAGGGACTTGCTTTGTACTGCACAGTCACAGGTAACCACTGTCATCCATACAGGCTGAATAATGACCGAGCGAGGTCTAGGTGAGGAGGACAATGATGGTGGGCGAAAGAGGAGGCCCAAATTCACCAAGGCCGAGACGGAGGCACTCTTCGAGGCCTACCTCGATCAGGAGTCACTGCTCAGTGGATGGTGGGGCACCCCTCAGGCCCGTACTGCTGTATGGGAGGGGGTGGCACATGCCGTCAACCTGCATGGCAGCCACCAGCATTCTGTGCAGGAGTGTAAGAAGAAGATGGGTACTGACAGGAGGAGGGTGAAGGAGAAGGTGGCTGCCATCAGGGCGGCACATGCTACATCAGGCGGGGGCCAGCCGGAGGTGGTGCAGCTGACACCGGCAGAGGACAGGCTCGCTGCAAGCATGCAGCGCAGTGCCATTGAGGGCGTTCCAGGAGGTGGCTTCCAGACAAGTGGTAGCCCATCACTGCATGGTACGTCATGGTCTGTCGAGGGGAGGGTAGATCACATGCACTAACGTGACCTTACTTTCTGTTACAGATCCTGCGCGTCTGCAGGGGTCAGCGGTGGAGGGCCTGTCCACTGCAGACAGTCATCTGGAGTTGGAGGAGGGACCATCCACTTCCGCAGGTATCAGCACCAATGGGGCAGCACCGGTGGCTGGTCAGGACAGTGGCACTGTTGCGGCCACTGCGGCGGAACAACCGATCTCTTGGGCACAGCAGGTGGAGGGGCAGCAGCAGCAGTCGCCCACCGGGACTGGGGGTTCAGGGTTCAGCAGTGGCGTCTGTGCACCGCCAGTGGACTTGTCCATACCTGGTCCTGGTGAGCAGCGCCCACCCTCAAGGGGTGCTGAACATCAGGCCCTTCCATACCCTGAGGGACGGGATGCCGAGATGGCAGACGACCTCTTTGACGAGTACATCTGCCTACTGCAGGCATCAGTACAGCAGCAGATGCGGCTTGCAACATCCGTGGAGGCACTGTGTATGGCTCTGGAGCGGGTCGAGGAGCGACACAGCAGGGACACCGATAGGATCCTGTCACAGATTGTCCAGATGCGGGAGGATGTGACTGCTGCCATTGACAGGCAAACACAGGCGTTGGTCGCTGTCATGGCCACAATGGGCACGCAGTCAGGTGCCCATGTGTCACTCAGACCACGCAGTTTGCTATCCACTCCCCGTTCCCGCCATCGTGCGACACCCACCCTGTCGACAACGGGTTCAGCTGTGGGCATCCCGAGCACTCCTGGTGCAGGTATGTTCGGTGTGCTGCAGACCCCTGTACGGGCACGGTCGCGTTCGCACAGTGGAACCCCTGGTGGACCATTGGTGCCACCCCATGAGGCCCGTGGTCAGCCTGCCAGTGCTGCTGGGTCTCGGTGGGGTCGCCCACGCATCCGAGGTGGATGTGGCACTGTGCCGCAAGACTGACCTGTCTCCCAGCGCGGGCACTGTCTGGTGCTGCCCTGTGTGCATTGTGTGTTTCAGTGGGCAGTGCACCGGTGGGTACCCGGACCTGCACGCAGACACACAGTCCACCTGCACACCCTCCTGACTGCTTGTCCACAGGTACGTGTGCATGATGATGCCTGCATTGCACTGTACACCAAAGTGCGATGGTGCCCAGCATCTGTCACACGCACATAGACAGTCAGTGGACGTGGTGGCCTGTGGACTTGTGTGTTGCTAGTGTTTGTGTTCCGGCTCTGTTTTGCACCTGACCCCTGTGCACTTTGTGCCTATTGTGTGTGCGTGTGTGTGTGTGTGTCCATCCATGTGGCATGTTACTGTTCACCCCTCCCTGGTTGTATGTGTGTGCTTCTGTGCCCTGCCACATCCCTTGCCAGCATGCACCCCTGGTGTGTTTCCATGTGTGTATGTGGGTTGTGCCCTAGCCACTGGTGGTTGCACATGGCCCCATGACTTACCTGTGTTGGCTGAAGTGCTTCTCTGTGATGGTGTCCCGGTGCAGCTGTGCCAGCCGGATCAGTCGGGGGTCCCGGCGGCCAAGGGGGGGGGCTGCCCATCCCCATTGTCACCGGCGTCACTGTCGTCCCCATCGCTGTCCCCCCTCTTCGACCTGTATGGCTATCCCACAGTCTTTGGCCATGCTGTGCATGATGCAACAGGCCAGGAATATCCCACAGGCCTTTGAGGGGCTATACTGTAGGGTACCGCCAGAGGTGTCCAGGCAATGGAAACGCGCCTTCAGCATCCCAAACACCCGCTCAATGATGTTGTGTGTGGTGGCATGTGCCTCATTGAAGCGTTGCTGTGATGGGGTCGTGGGCCGCCGGTAGGGTGTAAGCAGCCAGGGACGGAGTGGGTATCCACTGTCACCTGTGTGGAGATAGTGGAGGTTAGTGTCTTGTTCAGGCTCAGACTGCCCCAAACCCTGTGGGCCACACCCATGGCACCTCTGGCTTACCCCCCCTTGCCCACAATTTGTCAGTTCTACATACATACTCACCCACTAGATGACCTGTGGGATGTCCCACTCTCGAATCGATGGCACAGTGCCGACTGGTGCCAGATGAAGGAATCATGTGCTCCCCCAGGGTGCGTGGCACAGACATTGATGATGCGCCCACTGGCATCACACACCACCTGGCAGTTGACACTGGCATATCCCTTCCGATTCATGTAGGTGGCCCCATCGAGGCCAGGTGGTGTGCGGATGGCCATATGGGTGCAGTCTATCACCCCTAGCATGCCAGGCATACGTGCTACCCTGTCGAACTCCTGTATGTTTGCTGTGTGCTCCGCTGTGGTGCTGGGAAAATGGATGTACTCCGCAGCATGTGGCAGCAGTGCGCTGAGGAATTGGGTGAGGATGCGTGACGTAGCCAACTGTGTTATGCCTGTGGTATCCCCTGTTGGTCTCTGGAAGGTACCCGTGGCGAGCAAGCACATGCAGGCTGTTACCTTTGTCTCCACTGACAGAGCATGACTATGTCGTGTGGGTGCCTGCATCACATCACTGCACAGCTCACAGAGCCACCTCAGTATTGCCCTGTTCAGGCAGTACCAGCCCACAATCTCAACATCTGTGTACAGCTCAAAGCTGGTGCGGGCTCGGTACTGCCTGTTGGGGGCATACCGCCAACGGGCCCTTCCATGGCCACGTCCCCCTGCAGCATGCCTTCTCACCTCCCTCATTACGGCATCCATGTGGAAGGTGGCACTGTGCATGTCCCTGGCTTGTGTTCCCCCCCAGCTGATGTTGCTTTGTTCTCCCCGCTGTCCTGACTGCTACCTCCCCTGCACCGGGTACACCTACTGGCCTCTGCACTCTGTGGCCCCACACACCTTCCCTTGCCCCTCTTCTGTGGTGTGGTTTCCCTGACCTGGCCTCTTTCTCCCTGTTTCTCTGTGCCTGTCTCTAACACATGTGGCTTCCCTGTAGCGTTCTTGTGCCTCTTCCTTGCTCCTTTTTATTTTGGCTCACTTCCGCTATGGCGCAACTTCCACCTGATCCACTGTTGCGCATTGTGCAAGTCTCTGAACATCGCACTGCGCACTTTATGCGTGGTTCCACCCCCTTTGGTTGCGCATGCCTTCATTATCATTGCGCTGTTGCTCAGCATGTTTTCAGTGGCGCAACTGCCTCCTGCTGAATATCGCAGAATGGCGCATTTTCTGACTTGCACTGGTGCAACCCTTTTGAATATCCAGCCCACAGTCCCTAAAGACACAAGAGGGCAAAATAGTCCTTAGTCAGAAAGACATTATGTCCAAAGTAGAAAACTTTGTTACCTCTCTGTTTTCTAAAGCTAGGGTGTCAATTAAAGACACTGAGGCCTGGTTACAAACATGTCCAGTAAGACAACTCCCACAATATACTAACCAAGATCTAGTAAGGTCTATTACAGAGCAAGAACTAGAGAACATAATAAAGGCTTCACCACATGGTAAAGCACCTGGACAGGATGGTTTGCCATATGATATTTATTAAGCCATTTTTTCAGTACTAAAAAAAGAAATCATGACCTTATTTAATTAATTTTGCACAGCCTGACTTTGCCAGACAGTATGTATAAAGGCCTAGTAATCTTGCTATATAAATCTGGGGATCAACAGTCACTCTTAAATTGAAGGTCTATAACTTTATTAAACTCCGATTTTAAGATACGCTCAAGGCCGGTGTCAGGTTTTTGTGGGTCCCGGGCAATGGACCTCTAGAAGGCCCCCTCAGACCTGTCTGTCCGTTAAAAAAAAATGCACCACCAGCCAGCTTGCCATCACCAAACCTCTCCACAAAGCAGCAGTACAGCAGCAAGCAACTCAGAAAATATTCCACACAACCGCAGCAGCAGCAGGCCAAACCGCTCATGCTTGAATTGCGACCTTCCGACCTGTAGAAGGCCAGCCCACCCTCAGAATAATCTGTCTATTAAAAAAAAAAAAAATCTGGTCAGATCCACCACGGCTGCATAATGAAGGTAATGAAGTTGTGTGGAGTTGTTAAGGAGGTATGGAGAAACAACACAATGATTTGTAAGTAGCAAGATTTGTTTTAGTTTCTGTTCTAAGGAAGGCATACAGATTATTAGGAAAATATATGGAGGTATACAGTTTAATGGAAGGAATAGGAAGCTTACAAAAGAACCCCAGAGCAATTGCCACTGATGTATGTGTTATCCTGGATGATTCTGGCCAGACAGCCAAATTTTAAAGAAAATACAATTGCACATATCCCAATAATGCAAAGCATCAAGGAAAACATTTGCAAATCCCCATGATGGTACACAAGGTGGCAATACATGAAAAAGTAAAGGCTGGCATATGTTCAGCCTTGGGATTAATTACACAGTATTTTTGTTTGTTTGTTTTCTAAGAGAAACAGGGTTTTTGTCCATGAGGTGATGTAAGTTATATTTAAGCAATGTGTTGATGTCAGGAAGTCAGGTGTAATGATGATGGACTATTAGAGAAAATGTGATATTAACTTTCAGAGGGGGTCGCTTTTGATAAGGGCAAGGAAGTTATGCCTGTGATAATGGGAATATTAGGAAAGTATGAGGTCTACGCAGAAGTGGAGTACAAATATGCACAGTTTCATAAGCATGTGCTCAGAGTGCAGGTAAATGTGATATGCAGGTTTGTTTTAGAAATAGTTAAAAGTTTTGAAACTACTAAAAAGACAAACTACACACTAGAACACAGCGGAAAAATGATTAGATTTGTCTACAAGCACTATCTTCTATGCAAGTTGGGGCACGGGGGGGGGGTTAAGGCTGGAGATCAGTTATGGTCCATGCCATGACCACATGGTCAGAATATTAACTATCTTAAAATAAACATCAACGCAAAATAAACCTCTCATTTGGGAAAAATCCATAGGTACTGGCATAGGAAAGAATGCCCTAGAAAAATAACCTGTGTCCCTGCACACACACACCCCGCTCTGAGACTTCTGGGAGGAAGAGGGCTTTTCTTTAGCTGAGTTACTCTTGTAAGTAGCTTTGAACTCATCCATTCTTTTCAAGTAGGCCTCAGTTTGGACCCCAAAAAGGGAGTTGTTCTCGCAAGGAAAATCCATCGCTTGCAATTGGATATCCTGAGTGAGACTAGTAGTTCTTAACCAAGCAGATTGCCTGAGAGAAACGGCCTGTGCCATGACCCTCAAGGCTATGTCGTTATTATCTACGGCCATGTGAAACTGATACTTAGTAGCGTCTGTGGCCAGTTTCACAGTTCCAGTGGCATCCCTGAGCATGGTGTCTCTTCCCTTTGCACTATGGCAAGGACAGATTTCAGTAAAGCTCTTTGATACCTAGCTGTATATGCCATGTAAGCAGACAAACGTAACAGCAAAGGAGCAGTACTATATGATTTCTTACCCACAGAATCCATTTTTTTTAAGTCTTTCTCTGGAGGGTGAGCAGACAGTGGTGCACTGACTTTGTCACAGGCCGCTGCCTGCACCACCCCTTTATGGTCTGGATGTGTATAGAGAAAATCAGCAGTATACTTACCAAGCTGGTATTTCTTCTCAGTCCTTCTGTCCACCCTGGAGGCAGATGAAGGGGTTTCCAGAATTTAAAAAATTGCTTTCTTCAATGTATTATGTATGGGCAAAATCAATTTCTTTGAAGGAGTATGACCCATCATTTCTAAATAGTCCTCCTCCATCTCTTGATCGGTGTCGTCCTGGAGAAGAAGCTCCAGGGTGTCCACTATCTGTTTAAGAAATGTAAAAAAAGAAGAAACGTCATCATTGTTATCATTTAAGTCAGTCCTAGGGTGGCCGTCTGGGTATGATGGGTCATTCTGTGGCAATTCATCATCATCATCATCATCCTCTCCTTCTTAATAAAAGCCTTGAGCATAACTAGAGTCATGGAGATGAGTACTAGACCCCGAAGGAGCTGAGAAAATTTAGCCCATAGATTGTAGTCTTTTTTTTTTTGTAACTTAGTTTTTATTAGCACATTATAATATGCAAGCAATAACACACTCCGAGGTGTGGGTTATCTCCTGATAAGAGCATGCCCAGGTGCGTTGTTAGGCACGAGGCACTTGCGCCAAGTGCCTTATGCACTGGGTGTATATCGAGAGATAACCACCTCAGGTGTGTGCGCTTACAAAATGGGCCCCAAGTACAGATTGAATATTAAAAAAAGAGAAAAAAGCTGTTGAAATGGAAAACATTTAAGAAACATTTTTCTTTAGTTGGAGGGATAAAGTAGTCCCTCTATGTAATGTGCTGTACAGTACAGTACACTGTATTTGGCTTGGTCACCCGAACAGTACTCAGTATATCCAAGCTCTCCCCAGCAAAACTAAATGAATATTTTCCACCTGTAATTATTTTTTCACTGCCATTCCCCCCCAACCGTGCCTGTTCTTTCAAACAGTGGTATCTGATCTGCTTCTGCATCAGCTGTTTGTGATCTCCGATGTCCAGGATGCCCCCACTAGCACCACCCTTTTCTAACTAAGGTTTTTTTTTTTTTTTTTTTTTAAACACAATCTCCAAAGCCACCGCAGAGCACAAATTATATTTTTAAATGCGAAGAAGGAAACTCCTCTGTATGGCGGTCATTAAGAGACACGCTCGCTATGAGTCAAGCGGGACTTCCTGGGTGTAAATGTCTGTCAATGTATCCCATAAACACAACCTGAAGAGTGGATTTGTGTTGTGCCATCCCACAATCTCTATTCTCTAAAAAGAAGCTTAGTGAATGCCTCTGCATTTCTCATCAACATTTTCTATCGAGATTCAGGTGTTTCCATGTTGCCGCATCTCTAAAGAAAAGCCGGTAGTGGGGGGAGAAAACGAGGGTTTACAGTAGGGGGAAGTGCCTGCTGGGTGGGGGTTTAGCATGATGGTGTTTCATGCTTCTTCCCCACCAGAATCTTTTGTGTGCCCTTTTTACTATTTTGGTTATCTTTGTCTACTGAATTTATTTATTGATAGCGAGCGTGTCCCACAGTGTCAACGAGGAAAGCCATTTTCTTTGCAGCACGCAGGATGCTGTTTCCCCGTTGTGAGCTGTTCCAGCCTGAATTTTTGTTTAGGGTTGGCACAGCTCACTGATTTGGTGTTGTAGTGAGGCTCAGGAGTGGAGGGTAGTGCCGGTTGGCTACAATATCTTCTGATAAGGACACGGCTCAGAAGATGTTGTAGCCAATCAGGTTACAGGATTTCTTGAGCTCATTTTATACTACAGAATAACATCTGTAGTATCCAACATAATAACACTGAAACAGTTAATTCTGCTAGAAGTTAATGACATGACCCCCATTATATATATATATTTTTTTTTTTTTTAACAGGAAATTAAGAATCAGATCATCTGCTGGAAAAAAAGTAATTTTAAAAACTGTGATATGTCCTTGTAAATGTAGCACTTCTTCAGGTTCCAGAAGTAAAACCTTGGAGATCGATTAAACATAATTCCCAGCCTGTCAAAAACCTCTGAGGTAATGTTTTTCATCATAACAACAATAATGCAAATAAAGAACCATACATCAACCAGAACCTTTTTGTACCTTATGGACCAAAAAAACTGTGTGTAGTGTATCCTTTGGTGTATATTATGACTACATATGGTTTTAAATTATTGAAATATTAAAATACTACAATATTACCCTAGTACCGGGCATGCTAGCCAGGGCAAATTTTGTTTTACACCCTTTGTTACAGCCTACCTTATAGGGTACTACCCTCTGTATCCCTCCCCGGAGCAGTCCCCGCTTCCAATACATGCCAAGGCGGACAGATTTCCTGTAACTTGACTAGGCTAACCCTGAGAGTGGCTGTAATTCTTTCCATCTGTCCCAGTACTCCTACTTGTTTTTTCCATTGCTGAATGGTGGGGGGCTCCTGAGAGAGCCACCTCTGAGTGATGCATTTAAGTGCAAACCAATCTCAGAATATGGTATAATTTCCTTTTTTGTTCAGATTTAGAAATCATGGTCACGTCTGCAATGCCCAGCACCATGTTTGTGAATGTGAATAGGATGGGGACTTAAAAAAAAATAAATTGTAGCTGCATATGTATTTTCAGTCAAAAAGGTGTCCGTATTGGGCATTCCTAAAAGATGTGAAAATGAGATCCTACATGCCCACAGGCCCTCCAACATCAATTTGTATGGGTGTTATTGAAATGTTTCATAATTGTTGGTGTTCTAAAATACCGCACCAGCACTTTCCAATAAAACTGGCCCCATGATGGGGGGGATATTATTTTCCATCCCCACCTAAAGAGACCTGTCCAGTTCCATTCTGTAATAGGCTGGAGCGACTCCTGTATCCACCTAAGGTAGATTTTATCTGTGTGGGATTCAGTCGGGATAATCAAAAGCTTATACAGCTGTGACAGAGGCCTCATTTTGGCCCACAATGTGGCCCAGCTGTAAAGTAGCTCCTCCAACTTTGTTTGAGGCCTCAGTAATTGTTGCAGATGCTGAGGTTGTGAGATAAAACGTCTCACCTGCAAGTAACGGAAGTGATCCTCCTTCCTAAGCTTATATTTCTGCTTTAGCCAGTAAAAAGTGGTTCAGATCCCATGTGTAAATCTGGCGAGGCCCTGGTTTTCCCAAAACTGATACCCATGGTCCAGGCCTTTAGGGGTAAAGGAGTCATGATGCCTGATCAGGGACAAAGGACCAAGTTCACTGGGGGTAGCAGTACATTTATGGAGCCGTAATAAGGTTTTTATAGTGTGTCTAGTCCAGGGGTTAAAGACCTCACGTATTAAGTGTGTAGAAATATAACTTGTGGGTAATGTCCAGATATGATGTGAGGGAAGCTGCTGCAGTTCCATCTGCCTTCACCCTTTGCTTTAAGCAGGAGTATAGCCACAGGCCCTGGGCCACAAGGTAGTATTTATATAGGTCTGGAAGACCCAGACCTCCGAACTGTTTAGGGGTATATAATAGGGATCTGGTCATTCTTAGCCTCTTAACCTGCCATAAAAATTTAAATAGGATAGTACATATCTCTTTCCAAAATGAATTGGGAACTGAAATTGGAAGTGTCTGAAACAGAAATTATAGTTGTGGAAGGACGTTCATTTTAATGGTCTGCACTCTACCATATAATGTTAAAGGGAGGACTTGCCATCTGGCAGCATCCTGTCTTACGGCTTGGAGTAACTTTAGATAGTTGTCAGAATACAGTTTGAAGATATCTGCTGCTATCTGGATGCCTAGGTGTCGAAACCTGTTATGTGGTGCCCAGGCAAATGAAAACTTTACACAAAATTCTACTGGAGGGGAACCACTTAAAACCATTACTTCTGACTTAGATTAATTTTATACCCTGCT
Source organism: Neoceratodus forsteri (assembly GCA_016271365.2). NCBI lineage: Eukaryota > Metazoa > Chordata > Ceratodontiformes > Ceratodontidae > Neoceratodus > Neoceratodus forsteri. The sequence goes on along the minus strand of CM057456.1, from coordinate 1,413,743,656 downwards.
AAAACGTGGAAGTGCTCCAAGGTGTCTAAAAGGGGCAGCAATAAGTTCACGGGGCCTCCCAGAAAGAGAAGGGTGTCATCAGTATAAAGTGCTATTTTGTGTTCCTGTTGTCCAGACTTAACCCCCCTTATGTCTGGGTGTCACCTAATTTGTGCAGCTAAGGGTTCCAAAGAGAGAGTGAACAGCAGCGGGGAAAGAGAGCACCCCTGTCATGTGTCCAGTGGGAATCTCTCAGAAATACACCTATTAACTTTCACCACTGTCTCAGGTCCAGAGTACAGGGCTTCAATTGTCTTAATAAAGTTATCCCCTAAACTGAGTTTGGATAAAACCTTCGACAAAAAACTCCAATCCACTCTGTCGAAAGCTTTTTCTGTGTCGACACTTATGGCCATCTGAAAGTCCCCTTTTCCCCCCGGGTAGAGATTATGTTGAGAAATCTTCTAATATTATCCTGTAAAAGTCTCCCCTTTATAAACCCTGTCTGGTTATGGTGGATTAGGACTTGAATGACTTGCTGAAATCTGTTAACTAGAATTCCTGTGAAAAGTATTAGATCCGTATTTAATAAAGAAATAGGGCGGTAAGAACCGCACTCTAGCAGGTCCTTACCTTGTTTCGGTAGAATAGAAATTTGGGCCTGATGCCATGAGGGAGGGATAGGATTGTCTTGTTGTAGGATAGAATTTGTGGCACGGAGCAACAGTGGAAGTAAATCTGTCTGAAAGGATTTATAAAATTCTGCCAGATAACCATCCGGATCAGGAGCTTTTGTATTCTTTAAGTGGCTTCCTTGATTTGTAAGTGCTTGTAATGGGTTCTTCTAATTTATCTGTCTGTGTCAGAGAAGAAAGGAAGTGGAATATCAGCTAAATATCTTTGAATTTTGTCTAGGTGCATTGGGCCTCTCTCCGAGGTATATAATCCCTTATAAAATTCTGCAAACTGTTGTGAGATTTCTTTAGGAGAGGTCAGGATCTCTCTGTTAGAGTTGTGTTTCAATTTAAGGACTGCTCTACCAGCAGCCTCCTTCCTCAACTGTGCTGCCAGTAGCTTTCCAGCTCAGTTGCCCTGTTCAAAAAATCTCTACTTGCCCTCTATCTTGTGGTTTAGAAGCTGGGTAAGGTCTTTTCTTGCCTGTTCTAGTTTTCGTCTGACAGTGTCAGGATAGATTTATGTTAGCTTTCCAAAGTTAGTGTTTCCTTCTCTAGTTCCCTCTGTTTTTTCAATCTCTCCCTCTTCTCCCTGGCAGCGTAGGAGATTAGTTTGCCCCTTAGGTATGCTTTCAAAGCATCCCAGTAAATATATGGTAGGGGATGTACCTCCTGGGGGGTTGAATTGTTGAAATGTTTTGATTTCATCTTTAAAGATTTACATTCTTCTTTGTTAAGAAGACTAACATTTAAACGCCAAGTCAAATGTTTTGTTGGCGTGTCCAGGACCAATTTTAAGGTTACTGGTGCATGGTCTGAGAGACTAATGCTGCCTATCCGAGCAGACACAGTAGCCCAGGCCCAGCTAGTGGGGATGAAAAAATAATCCAACCTCGAGTAAAGATCTTGTCATGGGGAGTAGTATGAGTAATCCCACACTGAAGGTACAGGTGTGTCCATATATCCAGAAGACCATACTCACATAACGTATGAGACAGGACTAGGGAAGCCCGAGATTTTTTCCCAGTACGATGTCCAGATTTGTCTAACTGTGGGGATATGGCTGTGTTAAAGTCTCCTCCTATAATCACCAAGCTGGAGGGGTTGGTAGCTGCCTCTGATACCACCTTAGTAAGAAAAGGGACCCAGAGATATTCATCATTAGGGGCATACAGATTTAGGATGATACATGTGTGAGCCCTCAATTCCTCCATAAGCAGGATATATCAGCCCTCTGGATCAGACTGAACAGCTTGAACCTTCAGCGGGAGGTTCTTCCATACTAAAACCGCCACCCCCCTTTTACGAGGGTTCTGATGACAGTGTGAGGCATACAACTCCCCTACTCAGGATCTCTTCAGCTTGGAATGTTCCAATGCAGTCAGATGCATCTCTTGTAGAAGGGCCAAATCTGCCTTTAGTTTCTGCAGTTTTTGTAGTAATCTTGCCCTTTTGATTGGATTGTGTAATCCCTTCACATTATATGTAGTTATGTTTAACTCCGCCATTTTTGTTTGTTTAGGTTTATGTTCGGTCTGCTCCCGAATACTGCTACACACATCATACACCAAATGTCCTGGTACGGTGAAACACAAAAACAATACACAACCATGAACTTTCAAACAATTAATGGAACAATTGGTAAACAGTTGCTAGTTGGAACCAATACAAAACTGTGCATTTTGTCTCTTAACTTTAAAGAAAACAACCACTTCAAGGTGGTAACCCCCAAACACACCCTGCTACCTAAGGTATGGTGGGTATCTGAATTGGGTGATAGATTGTCCATGTAGGATGATCCTTGCCTGACTACTATTGGGGCAATGTAGTCAGAAAGGGGAATTAGAGTCTGCGATGGTGGCTGTCCACCCAATTTAATAGTGCTGTTCCCCACCCAAAGCCAGTGGTGGTGTTAAGTACCTTACACTATATGGGGATATATGACATGATCCACCTTCGACTCTTATGCTGTCTTACACCATCTCAGTGTACTTGAATTGGATAAAAACTTGGATTCTTGTATCTTATGTAGACATTTTATTTAATTTAAGGTAACAGGGGTAACTGCCCATTTAATTATGGTATTGGGAGGAAATAATATTGAAAAATAAAGTAGTCTATAGCCCAGCCCTTGTTTGTTCAGATAGGGTATATTCAAGATTGATTGCAGTTAAGACCAGCTGAAGGGGCAGCCCCCAATAAAGGTCTCATTAACTGAGTACCTCGAGGGGTGCCTATGCCTTTCCCTTTAACCAGTACCAATGCACTCCGCTGCAGGAGTAGTGTGTAACTCATCAAACCTATCTTATACAGGCTTGAAGGCTGTGGCCTAAAGTACACACCAGGCATTATAAAGATCACTCTTTTATTAGCTAGAAATAGGCCCAATAAAGCTGGCGGACCCATACAATAGCAACAATCTCTATTACTTGCACAAATTAAAATAACCTATACAAGCCATTACCTAAGGGGTTTCTTTCTGGAAATTGCAATGTACCTGATAAACTGAACCGTACAATAAAGAAATATATTTGTCACTGCTCTGCTTAGTACCCTATAAAGTTAACTTATTAGGTTAATGGTTAATACCCATAGCTACAATCCAGAAATTAATATTTTGATTTAAAAGTTCCACTTCTAAATGAAAGTCTTTCAAAAATGTACTGCTGAGATAGTTAGCACATTCCTGGCTTACAGGAAAGGGAAAAGTAAGTTAAACTTGTTCACTGGAATACTGCACGTAACAGTTCAGTTTACACCTTCATTTAGACCTGATGTTGTGGGTCTGGAAATCCCTGAGATAGAGTTGGACTGTGCCGAGTTGGTTCTTCCACCTTTAGCGGCTTGGTGAATTCTGTTCCAAAACTCTGGTTTCCTCTTCGAGGGGGATAGAGATCATTTAGTGGTTTGCCAGGTCAAGTTGTAGAGCTCCTGTGCTGGGAAGTGAGCAACAACCTCATCTAGTTTAATGTTCTGGGCTGCAAGGAATCCTCATACCTCACTGAGCTCCTCGAAGCATTTAGTTCCCTCTGCTGATACCACATGTAGTCGACCTGGATATTCCAGGAAGATCCTGAAGCCTTTCTGTCATAAAAGCTGGATGACAGCTAAAACTTTTATGTGTTGTTGCATTATGGAAGGGGCAAAGTCATGCTAGAAAAAATGCCTCCGGTCTCCAAATACCACTTCTTTCTTTGCCCAAACAATCTGGATTATTTTTTCTTTTGTTCGAAAATCTAGAAATGCCATGACAATTGACCTCGGGTGGGACTTGGGATCTTTGGGAGGAGCGACCAGAGCATGATGAGCCCAGATAATATTTAATGGTGAGTCTGCTGGCCAGTCCAAAAGCTCTTTTAACAGGCCATCCATATATTCGAACATGTTGCCTTCTTCTGTTTTTTTCTGGTAGACCGTGTATATGGATATTATTTCTACGATGTCTATTCTCCAAATCTTCTATTTTTTTGGCTAAAGTCTGTTCTCTAATGCACAGATCAAGAAGTGCTGTATTATGGACGTCCATAAGCTGGGTGTATTCGGTTAAGACAGGCCTCCACAGCTCTGGTACACTTTCCTACCACTCTCAGGTCTCACTTGGTATTCGCAGCAATACTCTCCAAATGTTGGAGTCTCTTTCCAATTTTCTGTAGTTGTTCGCATAGTTATCTTGAAGTAATGGTAAACTTCAAGTCTTCATCTGAGGGCGAAGCTGCTGAGTCTTGGTCTGTGGCGTTATTATTGGGGCCATTATCAGAGCAGTGCCAGTCTAGCGTTTTCAGTTTGGGACCTTTCAAGGTCGGGTTTGCTGCAAGTTCTTTCAGTTTTTGTCTGGTGGTTATAACAACAACTGCTCTCTTACCTCCTTTCCTGCGGTAATGCTGTTTAGGCACCAGGATGGCACAATATTTAGGTTGGGTGGTGCAGAGCTCCCAGATTAGGCAGCCATGCAGATGCTGACGTCACCAGAAATCCAGATTATATAGTCTAATATAAATGCCAAGCTTTAGCGATTTAATTTGCAGAGGGAATATCTTTATCAACCACTGATGTCTCCCTAGGCCTTTCAGAGGGAGGAGCAGCGGTGTGGTTATCTTTCTTGGTCTCATTAGCAGGGCCTGGATCAGAACCCCGCTCACTTTGTTGTTTAGAGGCTTGGCTAGAATTTTTACTTGTATCAGACTTATTTTCATTAGGGTCCTTAGGGGACTTATCAGTACTTTTGTGTTGACTTGAGGTACCCTCCTCAGTGCTTTTAGAGGAGAAGGAGGCAAACTGAGAGGCCACAATAATGAGTGTTTGGCCAAAAAGCTAAACCAATTGAAACTAAACTTGTTAAGAGTTTTATTTGTTTTTTTTCACAAATAGCGGAAAGGAGAAACGGTAACCACCTCCACACCTCTTGCCAACAGTAGCCCACAGCACAATAAAAGAAGGTTTTACCCTTCAAACAATGCTATAGTATGTTAAATGTAGAGAAAAGTGGATCTAGGAAACAGTGCTAATGCAAGGAACAAATTACCGCTAAAGCACAAATAAAACACTGATTTTAATGCAAATGCAGTAAAAATACAAGCTAACAGACTAAATACTATAGAATAAAATAAAAACAACGCAATTTTATCACGCAGGTGGTAAACTTTTACCTCAGAAAAAAACACCAAAGTGGGAAAAACGCCAAAAATCTTGCAACTCTGTGGAACCAAATGCAGTTGCATTAAAAATAGTAAAAATAAGGTAAATACCTCAAAGGCAGTAATTAAAAAATAAGAAATATCTCACAGGAAGTTCTCTGAAGAGAGAGAGAGTTCTGAGGCAGTGTTGCCAGTTCAGTGGAGAAAAAGTTCTGAGGTCCTTCAGGCTGAGTGCAGGCAGCACACTCCTCTCTCTATTCTGATTGGCCAATGTCTTTCTCACTTACATCGACTCCTCCTCTCCGGGACAGCTTAACCCAACTGGCATACTGCACATGTCAATACATGCTGAAGAATTCCTGGGGTGAGAAAGACTGTTGTCCTTGAAGAACCTAACTTTTGGAACTTGGAGGAGCGGACGGCTGGAGGATCTGAGACTCCTGCTGTTTTGTTTGGCAATTAATGTGCCAGCCAGGCACTCACTCATACTGAAGTTCTGACCTTGCTATAACTCTCTTTTCAGGGTGAACAAATGAATGTATTTCCAGATTCCGATCAGTAATTATTGATGCTGGCTCACTTATCAATAACTGAAATGCTTAATCCTGGGAATGATTTCTTTCAACATTAACTCACTTTGTAATACGATCTCTAAAGTTCATGACTCCTCTAGTAAACCACCAACTTAACTCCTACACAACCCAAGGCTTAGCCTCTTTTAAAGCTGGGTCCCACTCCCTACCCTACCCAACAAAACTCCCACATCCTGATTCATACTACCTGACAGGACAAAATGAAAACACCAAGACTGCAAGTACACACACTTGTGTGTGCGCACGAATGTGTGTGTGTGTGTTGGGGGGGTGGGGGTGGCTTTGGAGAAGTGCAAATCATGACATTTCACACCCAAACAAGTATTTTTACCAAGACAGTTAGTAATTATTTTCTCTCAATGATCAAAACTCAGACTAGTGTTTTCCCAAATTGATATTATTAGTTTCATTAATTCTGAAGCATTGTAGTTATTTAAAAACATAGAAGTTGATGGCAGAAGGAGACCACTAGGTCCATCTAGTCTGCCAATTTGTTTTAGACCTATTTTGACACTCTAGTTGCCCTTTGTAGTTACGTTTTATGCCACTTTTTAGGGGCAGTAAGACATTTTTTTTTCTCATTTCAGTAGCTGATATGTAATGTCCAAGAGGTGTGGTCCCAGCAAAGGGGCACAGCTGTGGTGAAGGGACATGGTTGCGGTCAGTGGGCCACAGATTTCTCTTGGGCTTGGGGCCCCAGGTAGCCTTAATCTGGCCCTGCATCCACTTCTGTAGCACAAATATCCTTTAGCAACTTTTGAAGGTACAGTGGGGTGCCCACAGCCTCGTCTGTAACCTGAGGATGTTCCCTCTTCTCTGGTAACTTTATCCTGAAAGGCACACCATCGAACCCTGGGCCTGGACTGACTTCATTGGTCCATCCAGCTGTCCCATATCAATAACATGATCACAGTTCCGGAAGGCTCGAAGGACAAAAACCAAGGCCAACACAAGCAATATAGTGTTCACATCGACAATCGTCATATCCTGAGCCTCCCTGAATTGCGTTATAAGTTAGGGCAGTGAAATTAGTCCATACAATGGGGAGGGGTGAGATCAGAACCTGCAAGTGAAATCCGTCCACTTTTCCTGCTCCTCGTCGAGACATTTTTCCTCATTTGATGGATCTAGCTCAGTAAAGTCAGGATTTCTCCCTAGACCCCTGTGCATCCTCCTCTTGACCTCCCATATCATCAAGGTCAGGGACTGTCCGCAATTCTAGGCGAGCAGTGTTACTGTGCTCTGGCGCACCCAGACATACCTGTATGGCCACCACCCTGACCTGAGGGGGGTCTGCCTTTGGGATGGATGTCTTCTCAGATAATAACTGCTGAAGTTCAACTTGTAGCACCTCACTCAACAAGGACAATACAGATTTGTGTGACTCAGCTTTACCACTGCCAAATGTACCACAGATGCACCCCTCCCCCTAGTTTGGGGGAAGACATATACATGTTAAGTTACTTAACAAGGACAGTCGGGTCTCACAAATGAAGGTCTCAAGTCCTGCAGGAGGTCTTACATTAATTATTTGAACTATGGGTCTACAAGAAGCCATGGTGCCAACAGGGATAGAATCCCAGTGTAAATTAACATTATGCATAACCTCTGTGTTACAGCAGCCCTGTCACCACATACACTGGCTAGACTATCAACACCCCTACCATCTAGCCACACCATGCTTGAGAAATGGGACAAAACACCCTGACCTTGCATGGGAGCTGCAACATACACAGCAGCAGCAGCCTTCATATCAAAGGTATGAAGAGCTAAAACATACAGAGCTAATAGCAGTTCATTTGTAGATGTGTGCTGGGAGAAGGGTAGGGAATCTTACTCACCCTGTTCTCCATATGCCATGAATGTTTCAGCCACCACTGCGGGAAGTCCGTGGGAGCAGAAAACAGAACAGCTGCTCTCCAGCAGTATGGCTTACTCTATATGCTTGACAAGCACTGCAGCCTCCACTGAAGGGAAGAAGCCCTTCTGGAGGTGCTAGCATAACATTTCAGAGCGGAAACTCACTGTACATGAGCACACTGGCATCATGTGCCCATACATGATACATCACTGTAGTGCACATCTTGCACACCCATCTCTGCCATGAAGCCGCTGACAAAGAATTCATTGTATTAATTCTATGGCTACAGAGGTCAGCTGCTAGTAAGTGTCCTGTGCACACCTTATCCCTGCCATGTAGCTTTAAAGATCAGCCATGCTGCTATAAGCACAGCATGCAGTGAGCGAAAAGGATGGAGTAATCAAGTGGGAACTGCCATGAGCCTCCTACAGATGAAAATTACGTACCTGCCTTAATTCTTGATCTTCCTGTGTATCTTCACCATTCGTCACTGTTGGGTGTCTGCCAGAGACAGGCACCAAGTGGGAGCCTTTTTTTTTGGAGGAGGGGCCAGTGCCATTGGCGCCACCCACAAGGCTGATGTATTACGTGGCACTCACGGGTTGGCCAGTAACGGCCGTTGGGTCCTTCTCCACCTCAGTTCTGCGCGTTGGAGAGACAAAAGAAATAAGTAAAGAGAAAGGAGGGCTGGGCAAGGTAGCCCAAGGGACAGTAAAAGGAAAAGAAGAAACTGAAAAAGAGAACGCCGACAAGAGGACAGGTAAGACAAAGGAGGGGCCTGAGGGTTGTGTGTCAGAAGGCCCCAGTCCCTGAACGACCAAGGGAGGAGAAGGGAGAGAGGAAGTAGAAAGAAAGAAAGAATCTAGGTATGGGATGGGGGGGGGCTGGCTCCAATCAAGCAAGAGGTGGCTCTACGAAGGTACATCGGGGCACGAACCCTGGTCAGAAGAACTGCACCCTGGAGGGTCTAAGTGCCCAGAATATTAGCAAGCAATGCAGCAGAATACTGCAAGAGTTCCACAGTTGTGCTCCAATGACCAAGGCAGAAACAACATTGCCCAGAGGTTGAGAGAGCGGCAAGGAAACCAAGGAATGGTTGCATCACCAGTGTCTGGAGGGAGGCCACCCCCCAGTTTTAATCCCAACTATGAGGAAGTATCACATTTCATGACCCATCCCCCTGAAAACACCAACAGGGTTTGAGGAGGAGCAGGGGAAGAAAAGCGACACTGTGAAACATATCCTCCTCAAGGGAGGAAGGAAGGAAGGACAAGGGCATCCTGGGAGGCACGAGGCACCACCCCCGGACTGTAACAGACCCATCTGAGCAGGTCGTGCAAGGAGTCCAGGAGAGAAGGGGTTCCCCCCCAGAGATCCCAAGGAGTAAACCCCGAAGGGTTTGAGATTTGTCCAAACCCGACCCTGCCCTACCAACCTCCCCCCAGACAACCGTCGGGAGTGGAGAACTCTTGGGGGGGTTGGAGCAAGAGGGAGGTGGCACGTCTCAGGGACTGATGCCTTGAGAGGGGAAGGTAGGAGGGATTCAGTGATAAATGGTGACGATACACAGGAAGATCAAAACTTACAGTAGGTACGTAATTTTCATATCTTACCTGTATCAGTCTTCACCATTCATCACTGTTGGTGAGTACTGAGCACCCCCAAAGGAGACCCAATAACCCTGAGAGAAAACATCCCTCAGTCTCCTCCGGGGGACCCTCCACTAGCCGGTTTAAGGCTGGGACTTGTCAGAGTGAGACGGAGTCCCCTGAACCTTAGGGGAAGGAAAGTGCCCCTCAAGCTCCTGCCTCACCCTGTGGGGAAAAAAGATGGGTCCCCTGGAAGGAGGAGGCCAGTAACTTGCGCCGGGCCAAAGGTGACAACCTCGACAGGTGAAGCCATGCCGTCCGCCTAATGCAGATCGCTGTCCCCGCAAGCCATGAAGTGACCTCAATGGCATCGTACGATGCCCTTGATTAGGGCCTCGCCAACTCCAGACCTATTGCGGAGAGGGCTATGGCTTGCTAGTAGCCTCAGAATCAGGCAGCGATGCTAAAGCTTGACCTAATATCACCCACAGGTGCCTGTTGTAGGCAGCGTGGTGCACCTGATGTGATATGATCACTAACAGGCTCCGCGCTGAAGTGAAAACTTTACCCCAGCTGATCCAACTCTCGAGTCAGTCTCGGGGGCATGTCATAGACCAGGGTGTCGAAGCCTGAACAGGGTGTTCAGCCGCATTAGTCCAGAAAGTGGATGAGGAAAGGCACCTGGAGACCCATGGGTCGCGCAATACCACCTGTGGCAGTCCATAGGGGCTTGCTCTAGGGAATATGGATGCTGCCAGGTGCTGCACTAAGCTTGCTGGAAGGGATCCGGCCAGGATGGGACTACCAAATGGTGTGCCCCATATTCACTGGTGTGCCCCATATTCACCTAGGAAGGCCTGCGTTGCATGCTCGGTATTGTCCCTCATGTAACAGGAGATGTGCAAGTTCCTAAGCAACCTCGACAGGAAGTGCTAATACTGAGCTTGATCAGCGTCTAAGGACAGGTGGGTGGAAGGTTCCTCTTCCCCAATGGAGGTAGACAAGGAGGTCAAGGAACTTGATGAGTCAGGACTCTGGCTGCGGCAGCGGAACTGGTCGGAAGACCTGGGTGTCCATGGCCCTAATGTATTGAGGAAAAGCCGCAGCCTGAGACCTGAACTGATCCCAAGTCAAAGGCCCCAGAGGGCCAATGTGGCCTGGGAAAAGGGGAGCTGGGTGCAGAGGCATGGACGAGCCTGTCACCTCATGTGACGTGCCTCTGCCAGGGCTAGCAGAATCCACAGGAAAGCCTGGCATCAGAGGAAAACTGCAGGTCTGTAGATTCACCGTCCTATCCTGAAGATCAAAACAGTGAGGGCTTAACCCTGTAGTGTGAGCTACCCTATGAGGAGACAAGGGCCGCATGGATCCAGAAGGGTGGACCCCAGCCCCACCAAGAGAGACCTCCATGGGAGAACCCGAAGGGAGAACAAAGGGCTCAGCAGTACAGCTCCTTCCCCAACCCCAGAGGGTCATGGAAGTGTGCCGCGGTCCCTTGCCCCTTATCCTCAATCCTGAGGACTCTGAGGAATCCCTCTTCCTTGACACCTGTGCCGAAGGCTCCCTCGACTCCAAAGGCCCCCGGGAGGGCCTCAGGAGGAGGGGACTCAACCTTAATCCTGAGAGGAGGAATGGCAATGGGAACAGCAGCCACTCCCTCACTCAGGAACCTGATTGCCACACCAGCAGCAGAGGGACCGCCAGGCTGCAGCTGGCCCCCCAAGCCAGGAGTGGCTGGGGGATCAGTAGAAGCTGCAGTCACCCGAGCCGCTGGAGGGGGCACCTGGAGAGGCGCAAGGGTGTTGGGTGGTGAGGACCCCTCTGATTCGGAAGAATCAGGCAGCCAATCCAGATCCGCCTCAGAATTATCTGCCTCCGAGGAGGAGACAATTATGAAGGGCTCTGCATCGGCAGCCCCGAGGGATCCCCCAGTCACAGCACCGTGATCTGGGGTGGCGCTAATGAACGCCCCATGCCGGGACCCACAGCCATAGGCCCTGACAATGGGGGAGCCTGCACCTCGAAGGAGGTGACTGCCAAGGTGGTGCTCCCGACCCGGCCCTCCTGCACCACGGTAGGGACCTCCTCTATGGCAAGGCTAGAAGAAGAGGAAGTCCCCTCTTCACCAGACCATATAGGCCTGGGAAGGGACCTGAAGGTAGGGCAGAGAGTCCTGAGCTTGAACCGGCGCAAGCAACGACACCCCCCCTCCCCAAAGTCGGCAGGGCCCTGCCAACCTTTAACGTGCGGTGCTCTAATACTCGACAGTCCATCAAGAATCAGGCATTGCAGGAATCCATACCATACTGGGGTCCAAGACAGGAGAGGCACACGTCATGTCGGTCGTTCACAGAAATCTGTTGGCCACAGGGACACCGACGCATAGGGGCCGACCCTTTTTTTTAAGATCGCTTTTTGTCCCGACGACCAGACATAACTGAACAGCAACAAAATCCAAAAATAAGCAAAGACTTGATGCCGCTCACAAATAAAGGAAAGATTTTACTGGTCTGGAGTGGCATCGAGTAGCATAACCAAGGTGGAGTCAAAGGTCTGAACAACATCGAACTGTGGCATCCTTAAAACTAGGCCATGATAAGTCTCAAGTGGCTGAAGGTGCTGTCTTGACAGCGGGAGAAGCAGAACTGAGGTGTAGAAGGACCCAACGGCTGTTACTGGCCAACCTGCGAGTGCCACATAATACGTCGGCCTCGTGGGTGGTGCCCCTCCTCCCCAAAAAAAAAGTCTCCCGCTTGGTGCCTGTCTCCAGCAGACACCCAACAGTGATGAATGGTGAAGAATGACATAGGTAACATCTTCACACAACAGAAAACAACCCAATAATTTATTTCCAAAAGCCACTGTATGAAAACACTGACAAGTAAACCAGTTCCCACAGACTAAAAAAGGAGCTACAGCAGGTCAGTGGTATGATGTGGGGTGAGCACAGCACAGTGGCACAGGTGCTATTGTGAAAGTGTCATTGTATACTTATCTGCTGCTGCTATTCATTGTATCTGTATCTCGCCTTGTACCCTCCCCTGGGTCGACCCTGAAAAAGGGACATTCTGTCTCAGTGGGCTTACCCGGTTACCAAAATTCAAAAAAATAAATAAAGCATCTTTCCCTAAGGAAAATAATACTGCATCCACAAAATAGCTATAGCTACTAGAAAGGAGTGCCAACTGTGCTGAAAGATGCCAGGGGGTAGGAAGAGCGGTAGGGTGAAAAAGACAAGATGAAAATCAATAAAAGAATCCACTCTACCTGCCAAACTGACTAAACCAACCCCCACAACAATAAAAAGTATTTTACTAACCTGAGGCACCAGCTAGGACTGTAGACGAACCATAAAAAATATCCAGACTGTGCCGGCCCGGTGGCGCTGAGGGTTGAGGCGCTGGAAGCCACACCTCGCGCTATGCCGGCGGCCCGGGTTCAGGAACAGACTCAGGCGGCTGGGGGTCAGTGGGGAGAGGGAGGATTGAGCGTCCCAACGGATGCTCTCTTCCCTCAGGGGTGGGAAAACCAAGAACTCATCTGCGTTCTGCATCCCTTCCACAATCAGTGGAAGCACCAGCATCAGGAAGGGATGGAGGTGGCTCTGATTACCAGAGCCGGGAAGGGGGGACGTCGCAGCGCATGAGAGGCCGGCGTGCGTCAGCATGCCACCACTCGGGACATATGTCCCAAACGCCGACGTCTCAGGGGGTGAGGGACCTAAGGGAGAAAACGGAAAAACCCCTCCGGCAGCCCTGGATGAAGGCCGCTCCAGTACCACCTGGGCCACTGACAAGGGACAGACCCCACTGTGCGAGGAGAAGAGGAGGAGGCACTCTAGGGGCAGATCCCAAGGTAGGTGACTCAGGGGACATGAGCGGACGGAAGGAGTGGGCTCCGGAGGTAGATAGGAGGATAAAAAGGAAAGTAAAAAAAAAAAATACCCAGACTAAGGCAAGTGGTCCCCACTCAGGCACTGGAAGCAATGACTGAGAATTTAGCTAGCGATTTAGTCAATTTGAAAGCCGCTGCTTCACAGGTATGATTTCTAAATTTAGGGGTGCTCTTTGAAACCAGACAGCCCCAACCTGCCTCAGAGTTACACAACTCAGAAAAATGACAAACAAGAGTTTAAAAGCCAAATGTTGCAGAGAGCTCAATCTATGCTGTCTACCCCTAGAGAAGTACGGCTGAAATTGAGTGGATGATGCAACCAGAATCTTCATGTACTCAGGGTTCTATGCTGAAATGACAACTTTGGGCTGTACTTAGTGAGTGAGTACACTAACCACATGAAATTAATCCCCACTGACAATGTGGAGCGATACAGAAACTTGTGCATTATTTCAGCCAAACTAGCAGTTTAGTGAAATGGGTTTAAGGGTCCACAACATGCCCTGCTTGGATATGACCAACAGAATTGCACATCTTTTGGTGTCCAATCTCACACCAGAAGTCAATAACATAGGAGCCAACACAAGGTTAAGAACCATGTTTGCTCAATAATTATGATCTAGAAATATGGGTTGTTCACCTGTAACCATAGTTCTACTAGTGGTATTCAATTCAAATGCACACTCTGGCAGTCTTCCTGGAGGCAGGTAAGTCATCAGAAGTCTTCAAACTAAGCTCCTCCCACTACCCACGTGGTATATCTTCTGACTCTGCCCCATGATGTTGGATCTTTTGCATATGGAACCAGGGATCCGGGTACCACTTACTGGGGTAGCTGGGTGGGTCATGTGGATGTGAGCTGTATACCATTTGCAGAAAGTACAGTTACCTGTATGTAAGAACTTACCGTAAGAAACAATTACTCACCAAAGTAATATTACTTCTTCCAGGGTATTCTTTAGCATTATTAACAGATGCAGTATGCCAGCTAGGTTCAGCTGCCCCAGAGAGGTGGAGTCAATGCAAATGAGGAAGGCATTGGCCAATTAGGATAGAGATAGAGTGCTGCCTGCAATCAGCCTGAGGGACCTCAGAATGAATTTTGGAGCTGAAAAAGAGCAAAACCTGTGCCCAACAACACACAAACTATCTATTCTAATCCACTGTTGTGAAAACATTTCATCACTCAGATCAATGCCAGTTAGAAAGTTTGGCTAAATCCCCTAACAGAGCCCTTAGACAAGGTTTCCAAGGGAGGAAGGGTGGGAGTGTCAATAATGCTAAAGAATACCCTAGTAGAAGTAATATTACTTTGGTGAGTAATTGTTTCTTCTCACCCCAGGAATTCTTTAGCATCTATTGACAGATGCAGACTTCAAAGCAGTGCAGTTGGGAAGGCACAGAAACCTATTTAGGATAAAGACTCTGTAGCACCACCCTGCCGAACTTCGCATCTGAACAGGACTGCACTTCCAAGCAATAATGCTTGGTGAAAGTGTGGACCAATTTCCAAGTAGCTGCTCTACAATCTTCCAGCAACGGGATATCTGAGGAAGCTGCCACTGAAGCAGCTGTTCCTCTGGTAGAGTGAGCTCTGAGCCCAAGAGGGGGCTGTCTGCCCGCCTTGTTGTAACAGAACTGAATACAAGAAACGAACCAACGGGAAATGGTTCTCTTGGTCACCGGTTTCCCCTGCCCACCTCACCGAAGGTGAGAAAAAGCTGGGATTGTCCCTCTCTGAACTGCTTGGTTCGGTCTAAATAGAAAGAAAGGGCTCTCTTCATGTCCAGGCTGTGCAGTTTGCGCTTACCTGGGGAGGAGTTATCGGAGAACAGCACCAACAGAGAGATGGACTGATTAAGGTGGAACTCCGAGACCACCTTGGGAAGGAACTTCCTATTTGTCCTCAGGACAATATTATCCTTAAGGGGAATAATGTAGTTAGGATCTGTACACAGGGCCTGCTACTCTGAAATCCGTCTGGCAGAGGTAATGGCCACTAGGAAGATAAGTCTTCCAGGTAACGAATTTCAAGTCAGTCATAGCCATAGGTTGAAAAGGAGGATCCGTGAGCTTGGCTATACAGAGGTTAAGGTCCCATGGGGAACAGGTTCCCTCACGGGGGTTCAGGTGGAGAAGTCCCTTTAGACCTCCCGCCTGAAGATGAACCAAGTAATCCAATAAGGAAGCAGAAGAGGCCTGTAAAGGGTCTAAGCCCTTATCACTACACCAGAAAGAAAAATGTCTCCACTTGGAGGTGTAAGTTTTCCTTGTGCTGGGTTTTTTAGCCATCTGTAAAACATTCAGTACTTGCTCTGAATACAAACAGTCTTGGAATTCTAACTCCTCAAGTACCAGGCTTTGAGGTGAAGAGACTGGATGTTGCAGAACACCACTCCGGTCTGAGGAAGAGTCAGAAGGCTGAGACACAAAGGAAATCTGATGGGTTTCTTGACCGACAAGGAGAGGAGCAGGGAATACCATGGTTGTCTCGCCCAATCGGGAGCCACCAAGATCATGGTGGCCAGTTGTTTCCTTAACTTCAGAAGTACTCTGTACAGAAAAGCAAAGGGAGGGAATGCATAAAGGAACCTCCCCGTCCAATCTAGGGTCAACACATCTGTGGGAATAGTCCCCACAATTGGGGGCCTGCAACAGTACAGGGCTAATTGATGGTCCATATTGGATGTGAACAGATCCAGATCTGGGACGGCCCATCTTCTGAACACCCTGTGAAGGACTTGCTTGTTAAGGGTCCACTCGTGGTGGCCCTGACTGATGCGGCTTAGGGCATCTGCCAAAATGTTGTTCTTGCCTGGAAGATGGAAGGCCGACAGAGACATGTCCAGGGAATAGGCAAGGGATGAAATCCTCATGGCTTCCGTGCAGAGTTTGGTTGATCAAGTCCCTCCCTGTTTGTTGATGTAGAACATGGCCGTCGTGTTGTCTGTCCTTACTTGCACAGACTGACTCCTGAGCTGAGAAGCAAAGGCCTTGATGGCGAGGAGCACAGCTCTGAGTTCCAGAAGATTGATGTGAACGGAGGATTCCCTTAGTGTCCAAGTCCCACTTATGGACAAGTCCCCCAGATGGGCCCCCCCTCCAAGGAGGGAAGTATTGGTAGTCAAAATTTGGGAAGGTTGGAGAGTTCAAAAAAGATACCCCGACCCCGAGATTGTCTGCGTCTTGCCACCAATCCATGGATCGAAGAAACGTCTCTGTGACTGGGATGAGCTTTGTAAAGGGGTCTCTTCTCTGAGACCAATGAGACCTGAGGTAAAACTTAATCTGCCTCATCTGGAATCTGGCCCCTGGCACTACCTCGGTCATTGAGGCCATATGACCGAGAAGTTTGAGGAAATATCTGGCTGGTCTTGGTTGACCTGGACTGAATGAGTTTAGCAGAGAAAGGAAAGAGTCGACCCTGGCTGAAGGGAGGAAGGCCTTTCCTTGCAGGGTGTTGAGCTCTGCCCCTATGAAGTGTAGAATTTGGGCAGGCTGAAAATACAACTTTTTTTCATTGATAAGGAAGCCCAGGGACTCTAAGCTACACCTTGTCCGAATTAGGGCCTTTGAAACAGACTGGGATGAGTTGGCCACAATCAGCCAATCATCCAGGTAGAGATAAACTGGGATTCCCTGTCTTCTGAAATGAGCTGCAACCACTGCCAGGAACTTCGTGAATACTCTGGGAGTGGAAGTGAGCCTGAAAGGCATAGCTGCGAACTAGTAATGCCCAGAGGGCAGACGGAATCTGAGGAACTTTCTGTGGGATTGCCTTATTAGCACATGAAAGTAGGCGTCCTTCTGATCCAGGGAGACTAGCCAGTCACTTGCTTTAGTGAGCGTATGACCTGAGTCAAGGTAACCATTTTGAACTTTGGTTTCGTCAGGTGCTTGTTCAGGTACCTTAGGTCCAGAATAGGTCACCATTGCCCCGTTTTCTTTAGGGTCAGGAAATACCCGGAATAAAGACCCTTTCCCCATTGGGAAAGCGCATTCGTTCCACAGCCTTGGCACTCATGAGATTCTGGACCTCTACCTCCAGCAGTAATCGTTCTGCAGGGGAGGAAGGTCTTGGGTTGTAAGGGCCCGTGGAGAAGGGGGAATTTTTCAAACTGAAGGGATAGGCCCTGTTCCACTACCTCCAAAACCCACTTGTCTGAAGTGACCTGATGCCAACAATGGAGGTAGTGTGAGAGTCTGCCCCCCACAGGGACAGGGGAGGCGACCAGCAAGGAGTCAGGAAGACTGCTGTCTAGACTGAGTAGAAGTAACAGGAGTGGGGTTAGCTCTTCTTTGACCCCTCCTGCTCCTACTGCTGAAAAAAACTCTCATCTGATAGAAATCCATGTTATATGGCATGGGGAAGAATGTCCTAGGGAAATAACCCCTGCCCCTAGCCCCTCTATGGTGAGCTCTCTAAGAGGGAGGAGGCTTTTCTTTCACTGAATTACTCTTCTACGTGTGTTTGAACTTGTCCATTCTTTTCATATAGACTTCAGTATGATCCCCAAAGAGAGTGTTATTCTCAAAGGGGGGGTCTAATGCCTGGGCTTGGACATCCTGGGTAAGACTAGTAGTTCTCAACCAAGCAAAATGTCAGAGAAATAGCCTGAGCCATGACCCTCAAGGCTGTATCATTATTATCTACGGCCATGTGAAACTGGTACTTTGTGGCTTCCACGGCTCGTTTAACAGTTTTAGAAACATCCCTGAGCATAGTACCCCCCTCCCTCCCCATGTTGCACTATGGCCAGTACAGTTTTTAATAGAGCCCTCTTTATATCTAGCTGTGTACGCCATGAAAGAAGACATGCATAGCAAGAGAGAGGCGGTAGCATAAGATTTCTTACCCATAAGATCTACTGTTCTAGAGTCTTTTTCTGGTGGAAGCACAGATAGCGACACATTAGCTTTGTCACAGGCCGCTATCTGAACTACCCCTCTGTGATCTGGATGTGTATAAAGAAAATCAGCAGTAGACTTACCGAGCTGGTATTTCTTCTTAATCCTTCTGTCTATGCCGGTAGAAGTTGAGGGGGTTTCCTGAACCTTGAACGTACTTCTCTTCAAAGTGTTGTGGATGGGGGGGGGGGGCTGTTGGCAGCAGACTAGAACAGCTCTCAAGCAGAGAATTATAACTTCTTAAAAACTACTTACTTAGAGTAAAAATTAAAGTAGATACTCTGCACAGCTGGAAAAGAGAAGGATTTGGTGCCCAAAATAGGTAATCCACAGAAGGATAGAACAGGCATAAATAGTGGAAAGACTGCAGGTTCCACTCAACCCATGAGGTTAGGCCTTGAAACGCAGGCTGTCTTGCAGCCAGAAACCGAAGAAACTATGTCTTCCATAGGGACGAAACTTCAGAGGCTTATCTCCTCGGTCTCAGATTTAAATACCAAAACAGATAACTTCAACTCCAGAGTCACGGTCGAAGAGAAAACAATGGAAACCCTACAAACGGAAATGATTGATCTCAGAAGAAATACTGATTCAGCAGTGGCAGCATCATCGACGATAAAAGAAAATACACATCATCGGGCCAGATTAGAATCTTTGGAGAATCAGGCTAGAGCATCTAATATTCGGTTTCTTGGATTGCTGGAGGGGATCGAAGGGGATCACCCCCTCATGTTCTTACAGGACTGGCTAAATGAAAAATTGGTCCCAGAAGGGCAGAGCATAAAGTTTGGACTGCAAAAAGCTTACCGGATCACACCCAGGGGCCTCCAAGCTGACGGCGATACCTCTCGCACCCTGCTTCTTGTCAATGATGGCGTGGGCACTAGAGAAAAAATTCTTAGTCTGGCAAGGAAGGCTGGCCCTCTTTATCAGGATGATCACCCCATCTATCTGTTCCTAGATATAAGTTATGGGACTCGCATGAGGCGCAAGAAGTTTGATGGGGTCCGGAAGCGTCTGAGAGAGGCCTCGATTCCCCACGCAGTATTGTTTCCTGCCCGGTTGCGAGTAGTACAAGATGGGAAGGTATAGGTCTTTTCCGACCCAATCGAAGTGGGCAAGTGGGTTTCACGATTTGTCACCAAACTTCGGAAGAACGACGACAGCGACTCTGAACTTCTCGATGGAGACTGAGGGATATTAAATTGCGATGGGTGACTGTTCTTTCACATAACTGGAAGCTTGCTACTACAAGTTATTTACTGCAAGTAATGTTACAGCAGTTATGATTTGGGGCTAATCCCTAACCTTATGGCGAGCTTGCTGCCTAAGATATTTAATTTAGTATAATTTTAACTTGTAGGTATAAGGTATGACGTCATTAGTCCCATTGTGGGGCGAGATAGTTTGGACTTTATATTTGGACTTTAGCTTTGTATCGAAAGCGTCATACCGCTCATGGGTTTATGTATACAGCATAAATAATAAGTTTACTTATTAAGTTAAATGTTTTAGCGATCCCTCCACATGGCGTATCACAATATTTGGGATGCATCTATCCTGTATTAAGGAGATTATTCCATCTCCCTAAGGTTATTGTAAAGCTATGTGGACTGTCTCAAATATGGAATGTATGTATTTTATAACATATGAAAACAATAAACATAAAGTTAAAAAAAAAAAAAAAGTGTTGTGAATAGGGAGAATGAGACTCTTAGGAGGAGAAATGCCCATCATCTCCACATAGTCATCTTCCATCTCCTGATCAGTGTTGTCCTGGAAAGGCAGGTCCAGGGTGTCCACCATCTGTTTTAAAATTGTAAAAAAGGAACAGACTTCTTCACTTGTATCAGTACCATCATTAACACCAACTCCAGGGTGGCCATCAGGAATAAGAAGATTCCCATGAGATGATTCGCCACCATGATCCTCTCCCTCATCAAAATAAAAACCCCGGGTGTAGGGGTCCTCAAGGAGAGATCACTTGGTCCTGCAGGAGCCGAGAAAATATCGCCTATAGATTGTAAAGTCTGATATAAATGGCAAGCTTTTGCTAAATCATCTGCAGAGGGCATATTTTTATCAGCTACTATTGTCTCCGAATGCCTTTCGGAAGGAGGGACAGTAGTGTTATTATCTTTCTTAGACTTTTTTGTAGGGACAGGCTCAGAAACTTGCTCTGAAGTTCTTTTAGAGGCTTGGCTAGAATTTTTACTTCTACCAGACTTACCGTAGTTTCACTGGAGTCCCTAGAGGACTTCTCATTAATTCTGTGTTGACTTGAGGTACCCTCCCCAGCGCTTTTAGAGGAGGAGGAGGAGGTAGACTGAGAGGCCATGGTAAAGGGGTAGGCCAAAGCTAACCAAATCAAAATTAACCTTACTATAGGTAAAAAGATTTTTTTTTTTCACAACAGTGGAAAGAATAGAAACCACCTCCACACCTCTTGTCAATAGAAGTCCACTGCACAGTCACACAAAAGGTGTCTCCCCAGAAAAAAGGGGGATTACCCTTCAAATAAATTAAAACTTACATAGGATAGAAAAAGAGGGTTCCAGAAATTTGTGCAGGTGCACAATGAAAATTAGCGCATGAATAAGAAAAAATAATTCAATGATTTTAACGCAAAAGCGGTTAAAAAACCACTGAAAAATACTGAAAACTAACGATTTAAATAAAAACGACGCAATTTATCGTGCACGCGGTTGACTTTTACCTCAGAAAACCACCAAGTGGAAAAAATACAAAACCCCCGTGACTGCACGGAACCTAGCTCAGTTGCGTTAAAAATAGGTAAAATGAGTTAAATATACAAAATGCCTTGAAAGCAGCACTCAAAAAGGAAGAAAATGGCCCAGGATGGTCTCTAAAGAGGAGAGCTCTGGGGCAGTGTTGCCAGTTCAGCAGAAAAAGTTCTGAGGTTCCTCAGGTTGATTGCTGGCAGCACTCTATCTTTATCTTGAATGGCCAATGCCTTCCTCATTTGCATTGACTCCTCCTGTCTGGAGCAGCTGAACCCAGTTGGCATACTGCATCTGTCAATAGATGCTAAAGAATTCCTGGGGTGAGAATAGTAGATTTTCGAGAGAAGCTCTAGCAGCAGGCCACACCAGTAGGACTAAGTCACCAGGTGCTAGGTCCACACAGAAAACTTCTAGCTAGCAGTCTATTAGGGGGACCGCCCACCGCTGTCAGTCAGCTGACATCATCCCAGCTTATATAGGTGGGAAGTCCCCCCACACCAATCTCAGTTCTCCAGCTGGAGACCTCGTACGGGCAGCTGAAGGAGAATAGAGGAGGTTTCCTCAAGAGCCAAAAGAAAGGCAGAAGTAGTGCAAGAAAAAAAGAGCAGAGGGAGGGAGAGAAAGCAGCGCCTGCAGCAAGAGCTTCTTTCAAAGATCTACTGTTATGGTAAGTTCTTACATAACTGCACTATCCTACTTCGGGCAAGGCTCTTGCAGCAGGCCACACCAGTAGGACTGAGTCCCAAGCAGTATGGGTATCACCAGGATGACAACACCGGGAGGAGGACAGATCAGCAGCCAAGAGCTCAGGAGAGAAGGCCCTGAAGAAATGAAAATTACGTACCTACCGTAATTCTGATCTTTCTGTGTATCTTCACCATTCATCACAGATGGGTACTGGCCGGAGGTCAGGACCCCTCGGGAGCTTTTTTTTTTTAAAAAAGGGGTAGGTGGAGCCGACACACCATCGGCACCGCCCTCGAGGTCGATGTACTGCGTGGCGCTCGAGGGTTGGCCGTTAGGCTGTGTCAACTCCGCCTGCCTACCAGTTCTGAGTTGCTGAAGAGGTAAGAGGAAGGGATGGAGGGTGGGACAAGAGAGTCCAAAGGACAGAAAAAGGAAAGGTTAACTGAACAAAAAGGAGAAATAACGACTGAGAGGACATCAAAGAAGAGATTAGACTAAGGGGATTGGGTAGGGGCCCCAATCTCTGGAAGCGGAAGAAGGAAGGGGAGAGAATTTAGGAGAGAGTGAGAGGTATCAAGGTATCCGAGACCCTTGTCCGTCACCAGATTGTATAGGAACTGCAAGGAGTAGCAAAGCTCTCTGCCAGAATTCAAGGCACAGAATAACTGGCAAATACCCCAGAAGCAGAGTCAGCTATTCTGGAGGAAGGACAGGATACAGGGATTTAGTACTCTCTCAGGAAAAAAGTTTGGTGAAAAGAGAGTTTTTTTTGGTTTTTTTTTTTAAACAGTTGGATGGAAACCAGAAGGAGAACAAGAGGAGGGCAATCACCAACTCCCACCCCATCGGGGTGGAGACATGTAGTAGAGAAGGAGTGCCGCTCCAGCTGTCTACCCTTCATAGGAGAATACCCCCCTGTGTGTTCCTACTTTACCCCGCTCCTAAAGAGGAGAGGAGGAGCCACAGAGAGGAAGGGGGACCCAGAGACTGAGGCCCCAGGGGGATGGTGGGTGGGGTTGTGATGAATGGTGAAGATACACAGAAAGATCAGAATTATGGTAGGTACGTAATTTTCATATCTTATCTGTGTCAATCTTCACCATTCATCACAGATGGGTGAGTACCAAGCCCCCCAGAGGGTTGTTTCATTACACCCTAAGGGACAGGGTCCCTTAGCCCTCAGTGGGTGACACACTAAGGGGGGGAACCTTCAGGGCCTGGGGAGGCCCAGGTGGGAGAGAGAGACGGGTCCCCGGAGGGGAAGGAAGCTGCCCGACAAGCGCCACGCCTAAGAGAAAAGGTAGGTTCCCTGGTGGCAGAGCAAATCACCCCACGCTCGGGCCAAGGGTGACAACCGGGAAAGACGAGTCATGCCGATCTCCTAGTGCAGATCGCTGTCCCTCACACCCTGGTAGCTACCTTGTTGGCGCCATAAGATGCCCTCGCTGGTGCCTTACTACTCCAGGCCACGTGCAGAGCGCGATGGTTTGTCTGGTTTGCTCCGAGTCAGGCAACCGGCTAGGATCTGACCTAGCCTGCACCACAAGAACCTGTTGTAGGCTGCATAGTGGGCCTGGTGAGCAGAAATAGAAAGGAGCAACCGTGTCGAGTAGAAGGTCCTCCTCCCCCAAAAATCAAAATCCGAGGAGTCTTGATCTGGGGGCCGGTCAAGGTGGAGGGCGCGAAGCTCATCAGGAGTGTCCAGATGCATCAAGCCAGACTGCAGATGAGGCATGGAACCTGGAGACCCTGGGGGTGTGCAATACCTCTGGCTGAGATCCCTTGGGGCAGGAACTCTGGATAAGGGCCTCTGCCAGAAACGTAAGGACGCCTCCTGAAAGAGAGCAGGCCAGGGTGGCACCACAAGGGTGGCCTCGCCAAAATTGCCTAGAAAGGCATGCGCCGCATGCTCAGGATTGCTGACAGTAGAGGGTGAAAGGTGCAAGTCCTCCAACATCCTCACGAGGAAACGCTGATACTCCGAGAGATCAGCAGCCGGAGAGATGTGGACAGAAGGTTCCTCTCCCCCAGAAGAAGGGAGATGAGGTGCTGGAGGTCACCATATGTTCCGAGGGTGGCTGCACGGGGGAGGTTGAAAAACCTGGCTGTCCACAGCCCTAACATAAGCTGGGAACCGGGCAGCCACTGCTCTGAACTGCTCCCAGGTGAGAGGGCCGCTAGGACCAAAAATGCCTGGGAGCGCAGGAGAATGTGGCAGAGCTGAGAAAAGAAGTCGGCTGACCTCTGCCAGGGCTAGGGAGCGGACCATGAGCACCCAACGAGGGTGCCCCGGAAGACTCCACAGCCGACAGCTGTACAACCACGTTGGTACTGATTTGGCTGCACCCAGAAGAATCCCCCCAGTGAGGCGACTGGGGCCATAAAAGTCCAGAAGGACGGTCCCCTGCCTCAAAAGAATGGGACTCCCTCAAGGAACCTGAGGGGGAAGGGTGGAAATCCACACTTCAGCTCCATCCAGGGCCCGAGTGGACCCCAGCAAAGGGCCAACATGCCGACCCCACACCCCTCGACCCCTCAGAGTCTGAGAGAGTCCTCCTCCTTGAGAGGGCCAGCCTAGGTAGCTGGCATCTCTGGGCAGCCCCCCGAAGGGGAGACCCCGGGAACAGTACCCTCCCCTCCTGTAGGCTTCTCGATGGGCCCTAAAGTTGGGCGATCAAGACACACCACTGGAGGGGGTACCACCACCGAGGGGTCGATGAAACCCCCAAGACCAGGTTGCAGGGCTATGGTGACTCGCACCACTGCCTGCTGGTCAGCACCAGTGACCCCAGTCTCGGGGGCCACCTGACTCTCCTCAGTAGGGGGCTGGCTCCGACTTGTCGACGAGACCACAGTGCTGCCCTCCTCCGCAGCCAACCCCGAGGGGTGTGACTGCTCATCTGACTTGGAGCTCGACTCCGACTCCGAAGAGGTAGAGTCTGAAGCTGTGAGCCAAATCGTAGGAGGGTGGGCAGAACCAACCTTGCCACCGGGCCCGACAGCCAGAGTTGTGGCCGAGTCGGTGCCCCTGCCCTCCGCAACCCCACGAACGAGACCTGCAGGAGGCACTGGGGCAGCTCGAGCCAAAGGTCCAGAGCCAGGGCCAGACGCAGCGCCGTCAAATCCACCAGTACCGGGGGGCGGCATCAGGGACAGGGACGGCGCCGACAGCAGCCCCAGCATCCTCAGCGCTGACACTGACACCGCCCGGCCCCACGGCACCGCGAGCAGCACCAAGGACCGAAGTGGCACCGACAACGGCCCTGAAGGCAGACCCAGCGCCGAACACGGCACTGACTGGCCCCTCGGCACCGTCAACAGCGCCGAGAGCGTGGACGGCACTGAGGATGGCACCGAAAGACGGAGTCGAAGGCCCTACGGCACCGAGCCGTGAAGGCAAGGCGCCGTGCCCAACCTCGGCGCCGAGGACGGCGCCAAGGAAAGACATGGCAAAGGAGGACGCTGGATCCAGTCCCATGGCACCGCGACTGGCGTCGGCGCCACGAATGGCATCAACTGGGCCCACAGCGCCGAGCGATGAGTTGGCACCGATGACGGCACCAACAGGGCCCACGGTGCCGCAAACAGCGCCGAAGGCTCCGATGGTGCTGACCGACGGCGTCGAGGGCAGTGCCAACCCGGGCCTTCTGAGCCACAGGAGCGACACCGTGGGAGCCTTCACCCCGAAGGGGTGATTACCGTGGCGGTGCCTCCCGCCCGCTCTCGGGAGGAAGCGGGATGGGCCTCCTGCGCCACGGGAGGAGCCTCGGCAATGGCCAGGCTACAAGTAGCCGAGGCTCCCTCTTCCTCGGTCCGTATAGAACCGGGAGGGGACCCAGAGGAAGGGCCGAGAGAGCGCGGCTTGGCCCGACAAGTGCGAACCCTATCCCCAAAAGTCGGCAGAGCTCATTCCACTTTCAACGCGTGCTCTTCGAGGACCCAGCGGTCCATGGAGAAGCAGGCATCGCACGAGTCCATGTCGTGAAGTGGGCCAAGACATGCAAGACACCGGTCGTGCTGGTCGGTGACGGAAAATTTTCGGCCGCACGGGTACTGACGCATGGGGGGTCAATTCCATCTTTGAAGACTTTTTGCCCCGACCGAGACATGACCTACGGAGAAAAAAAAAAACATACCAAAACAGAGTCGACGTCGCAGAATTCAAATAAAAAGGAAAGATCTTACCGGGTGACATCAAGTGGAGGCAGAACACAGAACTGGCAGGCAACCGACGGACTGAAACGCCGATCTCGAAAGGCTGAAGGCCTAAAATTCTTGTCATAAGCTTCCCACGAGGCGACCTCGATGGCGGGAGATGAAGAACTGGTAGGCAGGTGGAGTCGACACAACCTAACAACCAACCCTCGAGCGCCACACAGTACGTCGGCCTTGAGGGCGGTGCCGATGGTGTGTCGGCTCCACCTACCCCTTTTTAAAAAAAAAAAAAAAAAAAAAGCTCCCGCGGGGTCCTGACCTCCGGCCAGTACCCATCTGTGATGAATGGTGAAGACTGACACAGATAAGATCTGCTAGGCCAAAACTGGCCCTGTGCCTAGAGACGATGTCCAGACTAATGCTTGGTAAAAGTGTGGACAGAACTCCAGGTGGCAACTTGCACAGATGTCTGCAGCAGACACATTTCTGAAGCAAGTCATGGAGGCAGCCATACCCCTGGTGGAACTGCCTTTGACAACCCCCGGAAGGGGTTTGTTGTACTTGCAGTAGCAATAAACAATGTGATTCACTAACCACTTAGACAAACACTGTTTAGAAACAGGAGTGCCCTCTTTCTTGAGGGCGAATGAAACAAACAACTGGTCAGATGTTCTGAAAGGCTTCATGTGGTTTGTGTAGTACCACAACATCCTATATATATATATATATATATATATATGTATCCAAAGTATGGGGCAAGGCCTCCCTGATTGGGATACTCAGGAAAATAAACTGGAAGGTGGATGGATTGATTCAAAGTAAACTCCGACACCACCTTAGGTAAAAACTTAAGATTACTATGCAAAGACACCCTGTCTTTGTGAAAAAACAAATTAGCCGGCCCGCCGGCGCAGCGGTGGGATTTCCACTTGCGACGCTGGCGACCCGGGTTCGGGAACGGACCCGGATCGTCGGAGGGCCGGCCGGGGGGAGAAGGATTGAGCGTCCGATGGGCAGCTCTCCTTCTCAGGGGGAAGGCGGCAACATTCGAGTTTGGGGACTTCTGGCGAGGCCGAGAACCAAGGCTGCCGACGCTCAAACGTGGGGAGAAGAGGCGGACGCTGGCGCCATTGCACCCCGCCTCCTCGGGAGGGAACAAAATCCCACGCCTTGCGTCTCGGTGACGCTCTGCCCCAGGAAAGCCCTGATTGGCCAACCAGTCACAGTTCCGCGGTCCGATATAGGGGGTCAGAATCGCGGCCCCACTCTCTGGGGGGTAAGCCAGGGATGACCGGGGAAGACGGCAATTTCCGGTGGCCGGGTCTCCAGGGGTCCGTGACCAGAGTCGATGGTCGAAGAGAGGCGTGGGGAAAAAAAATAGAAAAAAAAAAAAAAAAAAAAATTAAGCTCCTTACACATAAGAAAAATTTACTCACCTTAGTAATGTTGTTTCTTCTAATGGAGTCTTGCTGTATTCTGACTATTGCAGTTAGGTCCTGCCTTTCAACTCCCCGGAGAACAAAGAGTTAACTTTCCATGGCCAGCATGGAACGGTCAGCGCGAGCTCGGTTGAAGCTCCTGTCTGCTGCTGTTTAAACTCCAACCGTCAGATCTTTACAAGCAATACTCACTAGAAGTTCTGTGTGGAAACTGTAAAACTCACACTAGCCAACTGGCAACTAAATTTATTAAAAAGGGTTTTTTGGTTTCAAAGCAAAGACTCAGGTCAGGAAACCCAAAACACAACACACACCCAAAGTAAAGGAGGGTGAAAAAGAGGGGCACCCCTAGGGTGCCAACACTGCTCCTGCCCACCCACATCCCAAAAAACAGGTTCTGAGAGGGAAGGCGGGGGGGAGGTCAGAATACAGCAAGACTCCATTAAAAGAAACAACATTACTAAGGTGAGTAATTTTTTTTTCAAACAACATGAAGTCTTGCTGTATTCTGACTATTGCAGACTACCAAGCAGTAGCTCCATGAAGGAGGGACAGAACCTACTTTGGGAAGAGGCTCTGAAGTACTGCTGTGCCAAATTGAACATCACTCCTAGCCTGGATATCCAGAGAGTAATGCTTGGTGAATGTATGGACTGTTTTCCAGGTGGCTACTTGACAAATTTCTAGGATAGGAATATCCCTGGCAGCAGCCAGGGAATCAGCTATACCTCTAGTAGAGTGAGCCCTCAGGCCTGAGGGCGGGGTTCTACCCAGTTTTTCATAGCAGAATTGTATACAAGAGACAATCCACCTGGTAACAGATCTCTTAGTCGCAGGTTTGCCCTTACCGACCTCTCCATATGTGAGGAACAACTGGAAGGACTCAAACCTGCGACCCTTGGTGCGCTCTATGTAGTAACTGAGGGCCCTTTTAACATCCAAGCTACGCAGCCTCCTCTCTCCAGAGGAGGAATAGTCAGTGAAGAAAACAGGGAGAGACATAGACTGATTAAGGTGGAAATCTGAAACCACCTTAGGCAAAAACTTCCTGTTAGTCCTGAGGATTACCTTATCTCTGTGGAAAGAGATGAAATCAGGCTCCACTGACAGAGCTTGCAATTCACTGATACGCTCCAGAGGTAATGGCTACCAAAAACACAGTTTTCCAAGTCAAGTACTTAAGCTCTGCAGAGGACAAAGGCTTAAAGGAGGTTGCATAAGCTGAGCAATGCAAACATTAAGGTCCCAAGCAGGAGCAGGGTCCCTAAAGGGGAGATTGGTGTGCAGCAATCCCTTGAAGAACTTACAAAACACAGGATGAGCTGACAGAGGAGAGGGATTGCCTACTGACAGGAAGGCAGAAACAACTGCCAAATGCACTTTAAGTGTAGCTGGCCTAAGGCCTAGGCCACTGAGATGGACCATATAGTCCAGAACCGTAGGCAACCCAGCAGATTCTGGAGAAATATTCTTATTAGAACACCAAATAGTGAACCTTTCCATTTGGAATTGTAAGTCTTTCTAGTGGAAGGCTTTCGAGAAGCCTTAAGGATATCCAGAACCCCTTGGGAAAGATGCAGATCAGCAAACTCTAACTCTTCAAGAGCCACGTCTTGAGATTGAGAGACCGGAGGTTCAGGTACCGAATCCTCCCCTGAGAGGATGTCAATAGGTTGTAATTCCTGGGAAGAGACATGGAAAGGTGGACTGCTAAGGACAGCAACAGGGGGTACCAGGGCTGTCTGGCCCAGTCTGGAGCAATCAGAATCACTTTGCATGGTTGTAACTTGATCTTGACTAACACCTTGAACAGGAGAGGGAAGGGGGGGAAGCATACAGAAATTTCCCTTCCCAATTCAGGATCAGGGCATCCAGGGGGACTGAGCCCAAGACTGGGGGTCTGCAACAAAAGAGAGGAAGTTGGTGATTGTCTGGGGCTGCAAAAAGATATGTCTGTGGAGTGCCCCATCTCGAGAAAATCGCTTTCAAAACTAGGGGATCTAGGGTCCATTCGTGATGGCCCTGGGATATCCTGCTGAGAGCATCTGCTAGGACATTGTCCTTCCCTGGGAGGTGAACTGCTATCAGAGAGGTTTGCAGGGAATAGGCCAGGGACCACAACTTCATTGCCTCTGTGCACAAGGCTGTAGACCGAGTGCCTCCTTGCTTGTTGATGTACCATATGGTGGTGGTGTTGACTGTTCTGATCTGGACCACCTTGTTCTGTACAGATTTGGAAAAGGCTTGCAGTGCCAGAAACACTGCTCTGAGTTCCAAGAGACTGATGTGAAGCAGAGATTCTTGAGGTGACCACAGCCCTTGGTGGTAAGATCCCCAGGTGGGCTCCCAGCCCAGCAGGAAGCATCTGTGGTGAGTATCACTGAATGAGACTGAGTGACAAAGGAACTCTTGTCTCAAATTGTCCTGATCCTGCCACCATTGCAAAGCCTGGATCAGGGTTCTAGTCACTGGGACTAGTTTGGTAAGGAATCCTTTCTTTGGGACCAGAAGGCTCTTAAGTGGAACTGAATGTCCCTCATCTGGAATCTTGCTCCCTGGACCACTGCTGTGGAAGCTGCCATGTGGCCCAGAAGCTGAAGGAAATGCCTTGCTGGTCGAGACACCTGTAGGGTGAATGAAGAGGCCAGTTCCATAAGGGTCCTTGCCCTGTCCAGGGGAAGGAAGGCTCTTGCCCTTACTGTATCCAGCTCCGCCACTATGAAGGTGAGGAGCTGTACTGGCTTGAGAACCAACTTTGGAAGGTTGAGGAGGAATCCTAAGGAAGTGAGCACTTGCTGAGTTATTTGCAGATGTGACTTGACTTGGTCTGGAGACTGACCCACTATGAGCCAGTCATCCAAATATGAAAAGATAGAAATCTTTTTTCTCCTTAGGAAAGCAACCACTACTACCAGGCACTTTGTGAACACCCTTGGGGCTGATGTTAAGCCAAAGGGCACTGCTCTGAATTGATAGCGGCCTGAGGGCAACTTGAACCTGAGGTACTTTCTGTGGGAGCACCTGATGGGAATGTGAAAGCAGGCATCTTTGAGGTCCAGGGAGGCTAGCCAGTCCCCTGGCCTTAGAGAGGGCAGAATTACTCCCAGAGTCACCATTTTGAACTTTGGTTTTAAAAGGTGCTTGTTCAGATATCTTAGATCCAGGATGGGCCGCCATTCTCCTGTTTTTTTGGGGGGGGGGGTTAGGAAATACCTGGAGTACAATACTTTGCCCTTGTGTAGGAACCCTTTCTATGGCTCTGAGAGCCAGGACGAAAGAAACCTCTGCCTCTAGGGCAAGGGTCGCTGATGGATTTGCAGGTGGAAAGGATCTGGTTCTCATCTTGGGAAATTTTTTGAAGCTGAGAACCAGTCCCTGGCTTACTACTTCCAGGACCCACTCGTCTGATGTCAGAGACTTCCAGTCCTGGACAAAGTAAGCCAGTCTGCCCCCCTACAGGTAGTGGAGAATCGGCCTGGGCAGATCCATCAGGGTGTCTGCTTGGCAGGGGCTTTAGGATGAGGGGTGGAAGCAAGCCTGCTCATTCCCCGTCTTCTTCTCCCTCTGAAGAACCCCCTCTGAGCACAGGAAGAAGAGGAGGCCTGGGCTTGGTAAAAAGACCTTTGAAAGGGCCTGCCCCTGCCCCTGGACTGCTGCCTTTGAGGAGTGGCTTGCCTTTCTTTGGCCTGAACACTCCTGTAGGTGGTCCTGTACTCATCCATCTTTTCATGTAGTTCTCTGTCTGCTCCCCAAACAGAGAATTACCAATGACAGGGAAATCCATGGCCTTAGCCTGGGTATTCTGTGATAGGCTAGTACATCTGAGCCAAGCCATCCTCCGAAGGGCCACAGATGTAGCCATGACTCTAGATGAAACATCATTGGAGTCCACAGCAGCATGAAATTGCACCTTGGATGCCTCAATCCCATCCGCAGCCAGCTGCTCCAGCACCTTGGCAAGCTGGTCAGGGGCCTGTTTAGCCAGAGCTAGAACAGTGTCCCATCTGGACTTCTGGTATCTAGCTGTGTAGGCCATGTAGTTAGCCTGCCTGAGTCCCAAAGATGCTGCCATATACTACTTCTTTGCCATGGCATCAATCCTCCTGGAGTCCTTATCTGGGGGGTGTGATGCCAAGGGAATATTTGCCTTATCACAGGCAGCAGCCTGCACTACCCCAACATGGCTGCATTGCTGAGAAAGGAACTCCATGTCCGAGCCTGAAAGGGTGCACCTCTTGTCCATTCGTCTGTCCACATGAGGTATGGAGTTAGGAGTCTTTAGAATTTTAATTGTCTGTTTCCCAAAAGATTTATGGAGGGGAATAGACAGTCTCCTGGACTCTGGGATGTCCATCATTTCAACAAAATCAGGCTCCTCCTGATCCTCTACTGCTTCTTCCATTGGAAGCTGGAGAGTTTCAGCCACTTTCTTGTAAAACATAAAGTGGGAAGGGGACTCAGAAAGCCTAGGAGGAGAAACACCTGAAGGTCTATCTGGGGAGATGTCCAGGTCGATAGGCACATCCAGACTTTCATAATCACCATCATCATCCTCATACTCTCCCTCCTCCTCCTCCTCCGGTTCATAAAATTCTTCTGAAGTGTAATCCGGAACCGGGGGAACCAACCAAACCAAGCCCCTGCTAGATGGTGCAGTTCGGCGGAACTAAATTAGCGATTGCACTATATTAACTGGCCTATTTCATCAGCGGTCGGAGAAAGAATTTGTGGATCCGAACCAGATGATTTTTCTTTTCTCTTCCTTTTAACTGGAACCGACTCCTCAGAATCGGCTCTCCTTTTGCCCGAAGAAGTTTTGCCCTGGTCAGAGGGCACTCCTTCTGGTTCGGTCAGAACTGAACCGGGCTGGCCATCCAGGTCAGCGGACTTCTCAGCCTCCCTTTCCCTCAGTCTACCTACTGTCTTATCCAGGGTAGCTTTGGGAAAACTCTTACAAATTTGGCAGTCCGAATCAAGGTGGTCAAACCCCAGACAATAAACACAGGTGGTGTGGGGACCAACTTTAGCAAAGGCTTCCCCACACACACACACTGCAGTGTTGAAACCCAGTGGGCCCATTTTTTTTCTTGGGTTTCTCAGACATAACCAATCCTATCCAAAACTTACCCTTTTTTCGGCAATCCGCCAGGCAAGACTCCCTTATCGGTTCCTGACCGTGTTATGGGTCTTGGAAAAAAACATAATTAAATTTGGTTTTTTTAGAACCAATACAGACCGGTTACCACACTCTAAGTAAATTCACAAACTTTTTAAGACTAAACTGATCGGTTCAAACCGAACCAATCTGAAATTTACAAGTTCCACACAGAAACTAAATGTAAAACCTATCTAGTACTCACGGTACCACAGACAGAGACTTAAACCGACAGATTCGGTAGCAGAAATTCGGTAGAAACTGAGCAAAAAACTACACTTTAACCGACTTTTTTGAACCGAGCAAAGGAGAAATCTCCGGAGCGACTGTTCAGTGAGGCGGAGTAAAGAATCTGACGGTTGGGGTTTAAACAACAACAGACAGGGGCTTCAACCGAGCTCGCACTGAACGTTCCATGCTGGCCATGGAAAGTTAACTCTTTGTTCTCCGGGGCAGTTGAAAGGCAGGACCTAACTGCAATAGTCAGAATACAGCAAGACTTCATGTTGTTTGAAGAGCCTGGAGCTCGGAAATCCTTCAAGCAGAAGAAAAATTACTCACCATGGTAATATTAATTTCTTCCAAGGTGTCCTTTAGCATCAGTAACAGTATGTAGTAAGCTGGCTAGGTTGAGCTGCCTCGGAGGTGGAGTTTATGATAATGAATAAAATGAATTAGCCAGTCAGAAGAGAGTTAGAGGGTGTGCTGAGTGGAGCTTGCCCAGAAGGCACCAGAATTTTTTCGAGGCTAGAAAGGGAACATGCCCATGTCGAGTGTGACCCAACAGGATTTAAAAATCATGCAAACTGCATGAACAAAGAACAACTGAAAAAACATTTAAACTTTACTTTAAATGCACTTCAAAGTTCAGAAACAAATTTGGCGACAAAGGAAGCACAGTCCTCTTCAGTTAGGTTACTTGGGGAGGAAGAGTGGGAGCTTACTGATGCTAAAGGACACCTTGGAAGAAACAATATCACTACCGTAATTTTTTATTCTCACCCCAGGGGTCCTTTAGCATCAGTAACAGTATGCAGACTACAAAGCAGCACAGTTGGCAGGCGGGTACAGAACCTACTTAGGAAAGAGGCTCTGCAAGACCTCCCTGCCAAATTTGGCATCAGATATGAACCGTACATCCAGGCAATAATGCTTTGTGAATGTTTGTACAGTCTTCAGTGTGGCTGCTTTGCATACATCAAGTAAAGGAATGTCTCTTGCAACTGCCACTGTGGCAGCAATGCCCCTGGCAGAATGGGCCCTGACCCTAAAAGGTTTTTTTACCAGCCTTGTCATAACAGAAGTTTTCTAAGACAAAATGGAATGAGCACCAGGACAGATGTATATGGTGCTCGAATACAAAGATGACCACATCAAAAAACACATTGCGCACCTACCGTCAAGGACTCCACACACCTGGAAGTTGTAATAAAAAACTATACCATTTTATTCAAAAAGGTGCAGTAATGAATCCAACATAAATGTTGCAGATGGAAAAACCATCAGAAGCTACAAACGCCAGCAAGACTGAACGCTTTTGTCCGGTAATACCAGGCTTCTTCAGAGTAATGAACATCGATTAGTGTAGACAATACGTAGGTAAAGTTCATGTGCAAACTTTTTTAAAACAACCCATCACCCATTGACTATATTGTGATGTCACACACACACAGCTGCTTTCAGGATACTTATTTCAAAACCAACCGAGCCAAACTATTATTGCTTAAAGGGATACATCCACATTATGTGTATACATCCAGTATATTTAGACTTTTTCTCTCAATACAGAAAATAAATCTGTTGTGATTTTTACAGATCCATAAAAAATGAATATATCCATGGCAAGGTGTTACAATCCACTTAGCACTGTTAAAATTCATTAAAAAAAGCTATATTCAATACAAGAGGTTTAGACCTGGGCACAGTCAAATATTCACAGGCCAATACCAATACCAATAATGGAAAATCTATTACAATTTGGACAGACAAACAAAGTCATGTATTCATAAAGCCAATGTCAAAAATGGATAAGCTATTACAATTTGGACAGAAAGGCAGAGAGATCTATACTCTCATTCATGCCTCTATCATCCCTAGCTCCCAAATGTATGAATCCACCAGCTTTCTCTTCTGCCTATTATTTTCTGCAAATCCCCTCCCCTGGGGCTCAAGGTTACTTTCTCGATGCCCATGAACTCAATCCTATGTTACACATCTGTTTTATTTTTCATGTGTTTTACTATAGCATAGGTCATGTCTGTGTGCTGTATAGCACATACATGTTCTCCTATACGTTGTTCCAATTGCCTTGCAGTGCGGCCGACATAATATTCTTCGCAACTTCAGGACAACAAATAAACTTCACCCTCTGTTGTACATGAAATAAATTATCTTATTGCAAAGATCTTCCCTGTTATTGAGTGTGTAAACTGTCTCCCCTGTTTAATATAAACACATTTCCCACATTTATGAGTTTCAGTTGGGGGGGGGTAACCAATGGACCCTTTCAGGGCTCTTGGGGGGGTAAACTGCTATGAACAAACATATCTGAGATTGTTTTTGCTTTTCGAAAAACTATTTTTGGACCATTCTGTACTACTGTTTTCAGTTTTGGTTCAAGATTTAATAGGGACCAATTACCAGAGACTATGTCTAATCTCTTCATGTTGTACCGAGAAAGTCGTTATGAAGGGACATTCGAAACCTCTCCTTGCTTCCTGCCTGCACCTGTTTTGTGGGGTTAAGGTCTGCACTCAATCTACCTGGCTAACAGTTTCAACTGCTGTACAGATATTGCTATTACTATAACCCCTCTGTTTGAAGCGTGTAATCTGTTCACTTTGTTTCCTTAAATATTCTGCATTTTCAGTACAGTTTCTGTAAGTTCTAACAAGCTGCCCCTTTGGTATATTGAATTTTACATGACAAGGATGAAAACTATCACACATTTAAAGGCTATTCCTATCAGGACTCTTTTGGAACAGAGTTGTACACACTTTCCCTGTTGGTTTCTGGTAAATTTTCAAATCCAGAAACGTGATTTCACTTTTACAAACAACAACATATTTAAACCCAAGATTTTCATTAGACAACTGAAGCCAGCACATAAATTCTTTTTCATTTCCCCACCAAACAACTATGATATCATCAATAAAGTGATGCCACAGGTCCAACCTGGACAAGGGTGGACCTGTGGCATCACCATACAGGACCAAACTCTCCCATCAACCCATATACAGTACTGATTCACAAAACTGGGAGCCATTGCTTCTCCTTTAATTTGCAAGAAAAAAACGGTCCTGAAACAAAAACAGGTTCATTGTCAATACACATTTAGTCAGTGCTATAAGATACCAGGTGGGCAAAGCTACTTTTTGTTGTTGAGTCCTTTGATCTAAAAAGAAAGCCAAGGCTGTAAGTCCACCTCATGCGGAATTACAGTATACAGCGATTCCACATCTAAGGTGGCAAACAGCCAGTCTGGTTGTTTGTCCAGGTTCTCCATTAGATTAATGTCTGTTGAGTCACGACTATATGATCTCAAGCCCTGTACAAAAGGCTGGAGACGTACATCAAGAAACATGGATATGGGTTCAGTGAGACAGCCCCTCCCAGATATAATGGGCCTTCTTGGGGGTTTCTCCAGATTTTTGGGAGTATGTAAATCACAGGTGTTACTATGTAAGCTACTGTTAATGATATATATTCCTCCTCTGTGATATATCCCTTTAAAAATCTCTGGTTAAGTAAAGTGTCAATTTCCAGCTTAAAGTTGGCAATCATCGCTTTACTGCCCCTCTGATAGTAAGTACTATCTGATAACTGCCTCTCAGTTTCTAAGATGTACTCTGTAGTATTCATAACCACTATTGCCCCTCCTTTATCTGCAGCCTTAATTACTAGCTCTTTATTATTTCACAAATTTTCAAGTGCTCATCTTCCCTGATAACTACAGTTATTAAAATACATTTAGGGCTTTATCTAAGCAATTCTAGATCATATTCACATTTTTTATAAACATATTGCTGGCTCTGTGGTGCTGAGGTGCTGGTCGCCTTACCTCGCGCTACGCCAGCGACCCGTGCTCAGGAATGAGCACAGGTTGTCAGGGATTGGCAGGGTTGGAGTGGGATTGAGCGTCCGAGGGGCTGCTCTCCCTCTCCGGGGTGGGGTTTGCCAGTGATCGGCGTTGACTGGTTTCTAGCGGTGGCTGGGGGGCTGCAAATACTACAGGGCAGAGATGGGGCCGATGTCTGGAGGCAGTGCGTGCGGATGCGTGTGGATGCATACGCACTCTCTCCACTGACATCCTGCACACCTCTCTCTGCAAGGGAGAAGATAGAGAAAATGGAGCCCTCGCCATGGATGACAATGGCCCCCCCCCTCACAGCACCGCTGGGAAGGCACCTCCCCCAGACTGGTGGGTGAGTACCTCCCCAGATGAGGGTAAGTCGTGGGGGCTGAAGGGGAGGGGGTCTGATATCCGGTCAGCGCAGAGGGGGGATGTCAGAAGGTGAAGGCGAGGGGCTCCCAGAAACAACACCAAAAAAAATATCAACTACTGAATTGTACACAGCACAGTAATGTGATTTAGTCCGTAATGTTCTGACCATTACATCACCTGTAACCTGTGTTTCTAAACTAGCAGTCACATCCTCAGAATACATTGTTTTTAGGGTTAAAGTCCTAGCCAGGTTATGCAAATCCACAATAGTAGAGAAATAATTAATATCACAAACTGGTGCAAAAGATAAACCCCTACTGAGAACTTTAATGTCATATTCAGTCAGGATTTGTGATGATAGATTAATCACAGGTGAAATGTCATTACAGTTGAAGGATACGGGGTGGTTGGCTAGAATCCCCATATCTGTTGTAAGATTATTCAGTTCCTCATGTTTCTTTTTCTTCTTCCACACCAATCCACCCCCCCCCCCGTTTTCCTCCTCTGTGCTGAAATAGTTCCTGAAATGGTATTTAGCATACTTTCCTCCCTGCCTACTGGTATTCATGCATAAGTCTGTGGTTCTAGCCCCCCCCCGAAAAAAATCTCAGAACTTGAGCCCTCTGTATCTGATGGGCCAGTTGTATAGTCCAATATTGTTCCATTCTGTTCCTGTGGGGACTCCCCTGTATTTTTTTTTATGGATTTCAGTGCAATTTGTTGATGTTTATCTTTTTCTTGCCAGTCATAAACTCTATCAAGCTTATAATCATTTTTATCCCTAATTGTTTTTGTTTCTTTAATTGGATGTCATACCGAGTGATTTTATCAAGGAATTGCTTGTTAAGTTTGTTAAATTCTTTGGATATTACATGTTTCTTAAGTAATTATTCTGCTATTTCAAGTGAAAGGGACACTCTTACCAGTTTAGCTTTGAGCAGGATAAGCTGTATGTTCTTAAATGATGCTTCATTATTATCCATTCTCCATTTATTCATAACATCTAGATCATATGTGCCTATATGATGGCTTGTTCACAATTCTTAACCCCTTGGAATGCATTTCGCCTCCAAATACACTTCCAACGTTGTTTTGTGCCAAAACATTTGGCGTCCCTTCATGACTAATTTCTTAAGATTCCAAAGTAATATTCAGGTCTGTGTGACTTCCTAGTTCCTCGCAGAGACATTCACATGTCCTAGGATTGGACTGCCCACCTCTTGTGTCGAAAATAATAAGCTGGCAATAATAACCTGGCTCGGTTGGTTTTGAAATAAGTTTCCTGAAAGCAGCTGCGTATGTGTGACATAATACAGTTAACAGTGATAGGTTGTTTTTAAAAGGTTTGCACGTGCACTTTACCTATGTATTGTCTACACTAATCAAAGTTCATTACTCTGAAGAAGCCTGGTATTACAGGGCAAAAATGTTCAGTCTTGCTAGCGTTTTTAGCTTCTGATGGTTTTTCCGTCTGTACTGGAAGGGGACAGGATCAGTTGTGTTCCAGGACAGTAGCTGCTGCTTGTTGTTTTCACAGGGTTCTTGTGGATTTTACTTGGTAGGTTAGTTCTTTTCTTTCTTACTTCTAAGGGGCTAGCAGGGTATTGTTTTGGGGGCTGCTGGATGTTTGAAAACTGATTTGGTGGCTGTAAGTGGGCTCATTTTGTGGATGTTTCACTGTGTAACAGGCTGCGCTGCTAGAGGCCTATTTTTCTGATTTAAAACCTATTTGGTGGGATTTGCTTGGGCCTGGTTCTTTGGCTGCTGGGCTTGGAGGGAGACACAGGGCTGATACACTCTCTCTGAGTCAGGTGTCTGCCCAATACCCTCCCTCCCAGAAGTCTGCTAATTTATAGGGGAACACCTGCCCTGCAATTGGAAGAAAAGGCTGCAGGTGCAGCTCATGTAGTTCTAGCCACTGGGGTTGGATTTAAAGGCTGGGAGGAGGAGCTTGGGGGTTGTTCATTTCCCTTATAAGTTTAATGTGTTGTACTGCACCTAGTAACAGGGTTACTGGTGTACAGTGGGACTGTCTCTAAGATTAGTGGGTGACCTAATTAGGCAGTAGGGTGTATCTTGGATTAGGGGGGAACCTGGTGGCTCACCTAAGAAACCTATTTGGAAGGGGATGGAACCACATGTCATTAGGGCCGGCATCTTTGGGAGGGTGGTGGGGTGCACAGGGTGTGGAGCAGCCATGATACTGGACTGGGCTTGGAAAGTTCGGTGGTTGCCCAGTGTGCTACCAACTAGCACAACTTAGGGAGGAGGTTGCAGGGATTAGGAGAAAGCTGGGGGAGAGGGGTGGTATGGTTGGGGAAGGGGCTGGAATCTCCCACAGGGTTGCACCAAGCACTGGGGGTGGGGGCATAGGGAAAGGAGTGCAGGAGAATACTAGGGTCACATAGGACCCTGGCAGAGGGGTCCAAAAGGACACTACCAAGGAAGCAGGCAGGTAACTGGGGACCCTCACAAAGGAGAGACGGAGGGACAACATTCTCAGGGAAGTAGGCAGATGGCCAGGGCTGGACAGAAGGAAGCAAGGCGGGGAGGTGGATCAGACCTTACACTCAATAACCGCTTCAATTCTCTTCTTCTGCTCAAGGATGAGGGGGGTGATGTAGCCACGACAGGGGTGGTTAGAGACGGAAAGGGAGTGGGAGGCAGGGGCCAGATAGCAGGAAGAACGGGGGGAACTGGAATGCAGGAAAATGGGGGGAGCAGTGAATCAGAGCAGAAGGGGCAGGGGGAAGAGGGAGGAAAGCACAAGGAGAAGGACCAGTTGGGAGGAAAGGTAAAGGAGAAGGACCAGAAGTACAAGGAGGATTCAGTAAAGGGAGCTGAGGGTTTAGGCCAGGGGAGCACGACGAGCAAGGAGGAACTAAATGGAGACAGGAAGGAAGGGAGGACGAGCCAGGCTAGTTTAGCAGATGGGGGAGAAGGACCAGTTGCGAGCAGTGAGGGGAATTAGAGTACAGAAGGATACTCAGGAGGAGGAGAGGTAAGGATTGAGGAGGGTGGCCATGGTAAATAAGGAGGGGGTGGCATGTGGCACCCAGATAGGGGGGAACAAGGAGCCGACTGGGTGGAGGGGCTGGTAGAAAGGATGAGGGACATGGGGATGGAGGAAAAGGAGCGGTCAGAGTGCTCCTGTTGGGGGATTCTATGATCAGGGGTATCAAATGGGATAGGGAGGGAGAAGTCTGGCCAGTTAGAACAAGATGCTTCCCTGGACTAACGGTGCACAGGGCTAAGCACGAGGTATATCAGCTGGCAAAGGATTGTGGGGGTTCCCCAGACATACTGGTCCACCTGGGTACAAATGACATTGAGGGAAATAGCGAGCTAGAGATACAGGCAAGATTCAGGGAGCTCGCCAGGGTCTGTCATGACATAGGATGCACAGTTTCTTCTCAGAAATCCTGCCAGTGCAAGGGCTAGTGGGAACACAAAAGGAAGATTAGGAGATAAACCAGTGGCTCAGGGAGTGGTGGAGGTCAGAGGGTAGGGTTGATGGAGGATTGGGGAGATCTGGGAGGATAAGGAGCTGTATGCTAGAGATAGACTCCATCTCAATTTGGAGGAGGGAATCTAGGTTGAAAATAGAGGGGTTCATTGGTGAAAAGTGGGTTTAAACTTGTGAAGGGGGGGTGGGAGAAGAGGCTGTCAAGGGGTGCCGATAAAGGAGGGGACTTGTCTCCACCCCCTGGGGACCAGGAGGATTGCAGGAAAAGGCCGACTGGCAAAGTGCAGACCAGGGGAAAACAGAATCCCCATGGGAACACGAGCAGGGGGAAATGGAACTATAGGGAAAGGGGAAGGTAGTCCTGCTAAATGCCAGGAGCTTGGGCAATAAAATGCCTGAGCTCCAGGCAATGCTAACTGAGGGAGCAGGATGTGGCAGCGGTCCCTGAGACTTGGGCCACTGCAGGATATGACTGGGACCTGAACCTGAGGTGGCACTATGTTCAGGAAGGACGGGGAGGGAAGGGAGGAGGGGTAGCAATGATAGTCAAAACTGCATTGGCATAGGGGAGTAGAGGAGGCGGAGGGAACCGTGGAGTGCATTGGGTCATCTGAAATAAGGGGCAAGAGAGTAAAATAGGAGTGGTGTATAGATCCCCTGTCTCAAGGAGGAGGCTGGAGGACAGTCTGGTGGCAGATGTTGGGAGACACTGCAGACTGGGCAGAGGAACGGTGGTGGTGTTGGGGACTTAAACATGCCAGGAACAGACTGGAGATTCATGAAATCCTCTGTGACCAGGAACAGAGGTTGTTGGATGTCTTTCAAGACGCTGCTCTTAACTCAGCAGGTGAGGGAACCCACCAGGAGGCATGGGTACTGGATGTGGTCCTGGCAGACAGTGACCAGATTGGGGCCTGGAGGTAAGGGACCCATTGGCGGGGAGTGACCATGCTACGGTCTGGTTCTGCCTGGACCTAGGAGGGTAGAAGGCTGCAAAGACGGAAGTAATCGACTTCAGGGGGGCGGATTTTAAGAAATGGGAAGGATCCTATGAGCATTTGATGGGATTGGGTCAGACATGGACGCTGATAGTAGATGGGAAATCATCAGGAGAGGGGTGCAGGATGCTACCAGCACCTGTGCAAGAGTAAGATGAAAATGCTGTAGGGCCCAAAACTGCTGCTGGTGGACCAGAGAGGTCCAGGAGGTGGTGCGGGAAAGAAGGCAGCCCATAAGCAACTAAGTGCTCAAGGAGGAAAGGGATCGAGGGAGTATGGAGCTGATGGCTAGAAGGGCAACTAGGAGTGGTGAGGGCGGAGGCAAGGAAGGAGCAGAACCTGGCCAGGGAAATTAGGAGAGGAACAAGGGTTCTTAGATACATTGTGGAAAAACGAAGGGTGAAGGGCAGATTAGCAGGATTAAATCAGGGAGAGATGGGCACAAGACCTGGGGAGCAGGCTGAGGTACTAAATGAGTACTTCACCTCAGTTTCACCAAGGAAATGGGGTGCTGCATCATACATGTGGAGGAGACAGAGATACTGAGGAGGGGAAACCCTTACCGATCGGGCGGGTCTGGGGAGAGGGGAGGCATCACTGGCAGGTGGGGGAGGGCTAAGCAGGGAGAAGAGGTACCGAAGTGGAAATCACAGCAGAGAGAGTGAGGAAGCCCTCAGCTCCTTTAAGATGGAGAAAGCACTGGGGCGGATAAATTACATCCCAGAGTGCTGAAGGAACTTATGGATGTCCTTGCAAACCCCTGGCGACTTTTCACCACCTCTCAGGACAGGGTGGGTGCCCAAGACTGGAAGGTGGCGCATAGTGCCTATCCACAAGGGGGATCAAGGAGGTGGAGGGAACTACAGGCCTGTCAGCCTGACATCGGTGGTGGGCAAGGTGATGGAGGCATTGTCAAGGAGAGGCTGGGGGGACCTGGATAAGTCAGTGCCTGGACGATGAGACAGCATGGATCTGTCCCGTGCAAATCCGTCAGACAAACCTGGTGGAGTTCTATGACTGGGTGACTAGTGCCTTGGACCTGGGTAGACCAGTGGACGCCCTCTTCTAGACTTCAGCAAGGCATTTGACTCTGTTCCTCACGTGGGCCTGTTGGATAAGCTGGGAGAAATGGGGTGGAGAACCAGATGATCAGATAGATAGGGCAATTGGCTCCAGGACCGGACCCAGAGGGTCGAAGTTGGCGGATAGTCTCATCCCAAGGGGTCATTAGTGGGGTCCCACAGGATCAGTCCTTGGGCCCTTCTGTTCAACGCCATGTCTCTGACATAAGGACAGGAATCAGGAGTGAGATGAGTCTCTTTATGGATGACTTGAAACTGGGGCAGTGTGGTGGATGGGGGGAGGGAGGGTGGCCCTCACAGGGGACCTGAGGCCTGGAAAGATGGTCTAGAAAGTGGAAGCTGAGGTTCAATGCAGGGAAATGCAAGGTACTCCACCTGGGGGCCGAAACCCAGGCCAAGTGTACACCTGGGGAAATGCTAAGTCTCGATGGCTGAGAGGAACCTGGAGGTGGTGGTGGATGTCAAGATGACCAACCTGAGACTTGTAGGAGGGCAGCAGCCAGGCCAACAGGATGCTGGGATGCATCGCTAGGGGAACCTCCAGAAGGGAGGGAAGTGATACTCCTCTGTATAATCTGCTTGGTGAGGCTCGCACCTTGAGTACTCGGCGGCAGTTTTGGAGGCCACACTTAAAGAGGGACATTAACCTCCTGGAGAGGGTCCAGAGGAGGGCAACCAAAATGATTTGGGGCTTGGGGACAGGACCTATGAGGAGAGGCTCAAGAGCTAAATATGTACACATTGGAAGAGAGAAGGACCGGGGGACATGATAGAGGCTCCCAGGTACAAGGAAGAGGGTAAATAGGGCAGGAACAGTCAGGGTGCTTGAAGGAAGGGAGGAGGGGCCACTAGAAGGCATGGGTGGAAGCTGGAGGGGGTTTCAGGGAGAAAGGAGGAGGTGCTACTTCACTGAGAGGGTGGTGGGGCTATGGAATGCACTGCCTAGGGGCTGGTGGAGGCAGAGACAGTGGAGGGGTTCAAGAGGGGTGGGACAGGTACAGAGGAAGGGTTCTGGAAGCAAAATCCAATGCAGCAAGAATATCTGGAACTGGGAAGGAGAAGCCAGAGAAGGTGAGGGGGACAGCAAGGTCAGCACCCAGGATGGGGGCTGACCAAACGAGCAGACACGAAAGACTGTTAAGCCTATTCTGCTGGCATTTTAGTATGTTAGCATGTTAGTAACATTTATGCTGGATACATTGTTGCACTTTTTTGAATAAAATGGTATTGTTTTTGATTACAACTTCTAAGTGTGTAAAGTCATTGATAGTGGGTGCTCAATGTTTTTTTTTTTATCTCATAACAGAACTGAATGCAAGAGACTATCCCATGGGAGATAGTTCTCTTAGTGACTGGCCTTCCTCCACCTACCTCTCCATAGGTGAGGAACAACGGAACAGTGGAGTCCCTAAACTGCTTGGTGTGTTCCAGGTAGTAAGATAGGGCTCTCTTCACATTCAAACTGTGGAGTCTTTGATCTCCTGGAGTGGATTTTTCAGTGAGGAATACTGGAAGTATAATAGACTGGTTAAGGTGGATTTAGAGACCACCTTGGGCAGAAATTTCCTATTCGTTCTGAGCTCTACCTTATCCCTGTAAAGGATAACGTAGTTCGGTTCAGTACAGACCGCCT
Source organism: Neoceratodus forsteri (assembly GCA_016271365.2). Classification (NCBI taxonomy): domain Eukaryota; kingdom Metazoa; phylum Chordata; order Ceratodontiformes; family Ceratodontidae; genus Neoceratodus; species Neoceratodus forsteri. The sequence continues at coordinate 1,413,699,721 of CM057456.1, read as the reverse complement.
GCAACTCTGAAAATCCTTCTTGCAGCGATGATGGCAAGTATAAAGACCGTCTTCCAGGCAACATATTTCAAGTGGGTCGTAGCCATGGACTCTAAGGGTGGCTCCATGGGCTTAGCAATACACAGGTCGAGATCCCAAGGGGGAACAGGTTACCTAATTGGGGGCTGAAGATGGAGGAGGCCTTAAAAGAACTTTATTTCTTTTTTTTTTTAAAATAGGCAATAGAAATTACTGACTTGTCCATGCCTATGGACAAGTAAACAGAAAACTGCAGCCAGATGAAGTTATAAGGATAAGGCCTTTGGGCCTGGGGCCTGTAAATGAAGCAAATAATCAAGAAGACTGGGACTGAGGGTTTGAGAGAACTTAGGTGCTTCCTCCTGTCCCAGAAAGAGAAATGGAAATGACATACCTACCATAATTCTTGATCTTCTTGGACGTAGTCTCCACCATTCATTCACACTGGTAGGACTGCGCTAGAGGTGCTAGGACCCAGTGCGAGCCAAACATCTTCAGGAGGACCTGCTTTGCGGTAGGACCACGTGTGTCCAGTGCCACGAGACTGGCTATTTTGGTGTTGACCCTCCAACCACCTCTGGACCTTTTTGACCAAGCAGGTGCAGAGTAAACTATCCTTGGAAAACCTAACCTAAGCCGGGCATAAGATAGCCTGGATGACCCGTGCAAGAAGGGTCAGCACAACAACGTCTTCACAGTCCAACCAGCAAGGGAGTGAAGACCAAAAACAGAGTGAGGGTGAAGACAACGTTCAAGATCAAGAATTACGGTGTACGTAATTTCCATATCTTCCTGGATTAAAAGTCTTCACCATTCATTCACACTAGTGGGAGAGTACTGAGCTAAACACCAGTCTCCCAAGCAGGGTGGCAGGAGATCGAGCTTGCTCAAAACAGAAGTTCATTAAGGACTGATCTGCCAAAGGACGTATGCTGTCTGGCATGAACGTCGAGAGCATAATGCTTTACGAAGGTGTGCACTGAACTCCAAATAGCCGCTATGCAGATGTCTACAATGGATACGTTACGAATCTCTGCCAGGGAAGCTGCAACCGCTCTAGTAGAGTGGGCATAACTCCAGCCTTCCAGCTTGACCTGCGCCACTGAGTAGCAGTGTCGAAGACAAGCTACTAGCCACACAGAGATACACCGGATGGAGACAGGCTGACCCAGTCGGGTAGCACTGAAGGAAACGAAGAACTGTTTAGATTGGCAGATCTCCATAGTTCTGTCAATACAGAACCTCAAAGCTCTTTTCACGTCCAGTGAGTGAAGGGTGTGCTCCCCTTCATTCTTGGAAGTTGGCAAAGTAAGTCGGAAGCACCAAAGGCTGGTTAAGATGGAATTCTGAAACCAACTATGGAGGGAACTTAGGGTGTGTGAAGAACCTCCTTGTCTTTGTGAAAAAACGTGTATGGAGGGTCTGTGACCAACGCGTGGATCTCAGAGACTCTACGCGCTGAAGTAATGGCCACCAGGAATGCAGTCTTCCAGGTCAGAAACTTCAAATCACAAGTGGCTAGAGGTTCAAATGGCTTGTGAGTGAGCATATCTAGCACAAGGTTGATATCCCATGCAGCCACCAGCCTGCTGACTGTGGGTCTGGCATGAAGAATGCCGTTAAGGAACCTTTTGACCAGAGGAAGCTGAGCCAAAGCTAGGTTATGCACTGGCTCATGGTAGGCGGAAATTGCACAGAGATGTACCTTCACTGTAGAATATTGCAATCCTGCATTCAACAGATCTAGAAGGTACTCCAACACCTTGCTCAGTGGGCAACAGAAAGGATCCAGATGAGATTTTGCACACCAAATTGAGAAATGGTTCCACTTAGCTGTGTAAGGCTTCCTAGTAGAAGGCTTACGAGTGGCTAGCAGGATTTCCAAGATCCGCTAAGAAACCTTGAACCTACTCACTTCTATCTCTTCAGGAGCCAGGCATGGAGATGGAGTGAGCACAGATTGGGATGGACCTGGGGTCCCTGTGTTAGGAGGTCAGTTTGTAGGGGCAGTTGCTTCGGAGGAACCTCTGATACTCTGTTGATCAGCGAGAACTTCTATGAACCATATCTGTCGAGGTCAGTATGGAACGATCAGAATCATCCTACCCCCTTGTGCCTCCAATTTTAGGAACACCCCCTGAACCAATGGAAGAGGAGGAAATGCGTTCAGAAAGCGTCCCGTCCACTGCAGTCTGAATGCATCCTGATAGAAAATGCCAGGTTCTGGATATCTGGAGCAGAATTGAGGCAGTTTTCTATTGAGTGGGGATGCAAAAATGTCCAGGTCTGGAGTGCCCCACTCGTCGAATAGCGATTGCACGATGTCTACCGCAGGTAGACCCCAGAGCAGTCGTCGGCAGTTGAAATAGTCAGTTGCAATTCAATGCAGTTGCAATTGCATTGGATTGCAGTCATAAAATAGTGGAGTTGAAATCCACTGCAGTTGATGATTCTGTGACCCATCCAGGTTTGTTTTTGTGGTGCACTGCAGGTGTGTTCTCTTTTTTCTTTCCTGGGGTGGATAAGGGGCTGGGGGGCCACGAATATCTAACGGTCCTCAACCGCCAGCACCGAGCCTTACAGCCAATAAAATGCATCCCTGGCTCCTGGACAAGAAGCATCCACCAATTAGGAGAGATAGAAGGAGGAGCCAGGAGCTTTAGAGTGTCTGACTGGCTGCACGAGTTGACGGGGACAGCGTAACTAGTTAGGAGAAGAGACTATCAGGAGAGGAGGCATCTGATTTGGTGTGTGGGCAATGGAGCAAGCAGTGTTTTTCTGCAGGGATGAAGTTTGGCCTTTAATTTAAAAATAAGTTAACTGTATCCACTTCCTGATGTGTCCGGTGTCCGGAGAGAGAATAGAGTGTGGCTGTGCAAGTCCCATTCAGCCCTCCAGCAAAGCCAGACAGCAAGTCAGTGATCTGGTCGTGGTTGGGATCAGCATGTGACCCCTTGGCTGGGCCCATCGGGTGACTCTCACTCAGTCTTGGTCAGGTCTCCGGAGTAGAGGAGGAGGAGTGGTAGGTGCACTAGTACTACTGTGTGGAGTACCAGAGTGGGGACGTAGGTCTGGGTTGGGGACTGACTGCTTGGGTTGGGAGGAGGGAGCACACAGCTCGAAAAAAATACCAGCACCACCACCGAGTAGAGCAGCAGCAGCCTGAGCCATGGAGCCACCTGACGCCGATGACCGAACCATCACCTAACGCCTGACCAAACTGACAACAGACTATTACAGTGAGCAAGGTACGGTACTGTATGGGATGTGGAAGTAAGGCCCACCAGGGCTCGGCCGTGGGCAGTAGGAAGGAGGAGGATGGTCTCTCACAGACTACTCAGTCTGTCTGTGTGTCTACTGCGTGATGGGCTGGCTTGTCTGGCTGGTTGAGGGCATGGGGGCTGTGGGGTCAAGGGGGGAAACTTGAAAAGCCAAGGCAACCGATCATCATCGATCTACTGCTGGCAGCACAGCTGGGCTCTCTTTGACTGTGGTGGCATTGTGAGTATGTCAGACTACTCACGAGGTCATGGAGAAGGCAGGCCCAGGTTGTCGTTTGGTGAGTTCCTGGACCCACAGGAGGCCGGAGCACGGTCATTTGGGTCCCGTGGACAAAATGTTTGTTTTTTGCCACTGTAGGAATTGGATAGACTAAATATTAAAGTCCTCATGGCAAGATGAATAAAATTTTACAAAACACATTAGTGTACGTGCTGAAAGCCAAAACAAGTTCAGAAACTGTGTCAGAAAATGTATTTTTTCAATATGCATGAGTTCTTTTAGCTTTAAATTTAAACTATGGATACAGCTCAGTTCTGGTATACCCTACAGGAGGTATTTCTAGGGGTTCTCCCTTAAATTGTTTTTAGTCTCACAGTTTCTTTGGCTACTAGTAAACTAACACATATTGATGGTTAGCTCTGTTCGCAAAAGGGTACCTTCTAGCTTCTATGGGGTGTTTAAGAGGCCCTACCTATACTGTATTTTAGACTCAGTTCTTTTTCTAAGTAACTAGTACTACTGCTGCTTATTTTTCTATACTGTATACAGTTTCACTGCCCTGCTTCAACTTGTTACTTACAGGGGACTTAGTATATTTTGTTGTTGTTTTGACTGGTTATTGTGCTTTAGTGGGTCCCTGCTGTGTGTAGATTTGTTTCACTGTACTTTGTATTTGCATTTTAAAGAGCAGCCAGCTTCTTACCTGCTGCTGCCTAGTTGCTACTCCTTCCAACATATGCACTACCTCACCTGCCCCAGAGTTGAGGGGCATAAATAATTCCTTTTGTTGCTGCCCATTTATGTTGTTATAATGCTGCTAAATCCCAAATGCTAAAAATGGAGCTGCTTCCTGACCTTAACCCTCCAACACGTCCCCACATAGGCACATGTAGCCCTGTTTTGTGATATCAGAAGGTGAATGGTGTGTGTACGCACGCCAAATTGATTTCAAGGGGGTGGACTTTTCAAAATTTTAATTAAAAAAAGATATGAAGTTTAAAAAGTATGACAAACTACTACATAATAAAATTCAACAATGGTGAAAGTTGAAAAAATTGGTTGGATTCTCTTTAGTTAGTTGAAGCCAGAAATTTCAAACTAGTTGAAAAAAAATCAATCATAATTCATAATATGTGTTAGGTCAGTCATAATTGGTTTTTCAACTGACTCCGGGGTCTAACCACAGGTGACCACTCATATGGGTTCTGCTGAGGTGGTCTGCTAGGTCGTTCTGGACTCCCAGTAGATAAGCTGCCTAAATGGATGAGTCGATCTCGAGGCACCATTCCTACACTCTCATCACTTCCCTGCATAGGGGGTAGGAGTGCGCTCCGCCCTGCTAGTTGATGTAATACATCACAGCTTTGTTGTCTGTCTGTCTGGAGAAGGATTACTTTCCGACACAGGACTTCCCTCAGGGCTCGGACAGCGTACAGGACTGCCCTCATCTTCAGGACATTTATGTGAAGGTGAGACTCATCCTGGCCCCACCCTCTTCCTAGTGTAGAGGTACTGACAGTGAGCCCCCCAACTCAGAGATGCATCTGTGGTGACCGTGATCTGATGCTCTGTCGTGGCAAAGGGGAGACCCCATTGCAGGTTGATTTCCTGCGTCCACCATAAGAGGGACTTTGTCAGCGGTTGTGTTGCTCTTATGTGAAAGGACTGCAGGTGGATGTTCAGAGACCACTGCGCACTGAGCATCCATTGAGTGGTCCTCATGTGCAATCATGCCAGTGGCACTGTGAAAATGGAGGATGCCACAAAGCCTATCATCCGCTGCATCGCAATGGCCCAAACCGATGTGTTCTCCCTGATGAAACGGGCCATCCGAAGGCTGGACTCCTTCCTGTCCTCTGGGAGGAAGGCCCTCACTTGAGTGGTGTCCAGTAGAGCTCCTATGAAGAGGAGCTGCTGGGAAGGCTGAAATTGAGACTTCTCCAGGTTTAAGAGAACTCCCATGGATGTAAGGAACTGGGAGGCTTCGTCCACCACTCTCTTTTTCCCTTCTTCAGAGAGACTGGCTAGGAGCCAGTCATCCATGTAAGGGAAGACTTGAATACCTAGCTTTCTGAGGTGCGCAGCGAGCAGTGTGCAGCACTTCGTGAAGACTCAAGGCGCCGAGGATAGCCCAAAGAGCAATATTCAGAACTGAAGTGCTGACCAAAGACCACAAAGCAGAGATACCTACAGTGATTTGGGTGCACCAGAACATGCTGGTAAGCATCCTGCATGTCTAGGGATGTGAGCCAGTTGAACCAATAAATCAAAGGAAGTAATGTTCCCAGGGAGACCATCTTGAGCTTCTCCATGAAAAGATACTTGCTTAAACTTTCTCAGATCGAGAATCAGGTGCATCCCGCCTGTTTCCTTCGGAACCAGAAAGTAATGGGAATAGAATACAGTGTTCTTCTCCGCAAGGGGAACAACTTCTATTGCCCTGTTTTTTAAGAGGCCCTGGATCTCGGCAGCAAGAAAGTCTGAATGAACAGAGGACAAACTGGGCTGCAGTTTTGGTGGAAGGTCTGGAAGAGTATCCACCAGATTGAGGGAGTAGCCCTCCCTGACAATTCTGAGGACTCACTTGTCTGACGTGACTTGCTTCCACTGCTCATAGAAAAGAGACAGATGATCTCCCACTGTTGAGGATGAGCCCCCCTCAAGCAATGGAGGAGGAACCTGGGCCAGATTCTCAGAGAATGGCACTAGGCACCTTTGGGGCCTGCTTCTTCTGCTGCATTTTCTTTTGCACCTGGGGAGCTGTGTTTCTATTACCAGCTCTTCGCCCCTTTCCCCGAAATGACTGTCAGCTACGAAACTGTCGACGGTTCCCATTTTTCTGAGGGGCAGGGGGTGCCGGTCTGGCTGTTTTTAGGGCAGACCTAGTCTTCTCTGTAGCCTCTAGTGCTTGCTCCACTTGAGAGCTGAAAAGGTAGGCACCATCAAAAGGCACATTCATCACCCTCTGCTGGGCATCAGGTGGAAACCATGATGTCCTAAGCCAGGAGTGGCATCTTATAAAAATTCCAGTGGCAGCAGCCCTGGAAGCGGTATCATAGGCATCCATTGCAGCTTTCAGCTGCTGGTTATTGGATTCAATGTCTCTGGTGATGGTCTGAAGTACCTCTAAAGAGATGTCAGACTCCAGAAGCTTCTCAGCCAAAGCTTTAAGAGAATGCGACAAAGTATACTCATATTGTGAGAAAAGTCCTTGGCAGCTAGCAATGCACATACTCAAGGTTGCAGCTGCGAATGTCCGCTTGCCCAGAGTGTCGATCTTGTGAGATTCCTTATTGACAGGCCGAGCAAAAGACTCCTGAGGGAGGATGACCATGTTACTTTCAGCAAGCATCACCAAAGCTTCCGCAAATGCCTGTGAGGATAGGATAGGTCTATCCTTAGGCAGGGCATATTTCCTATTGATGACTTCTGACACTGAGGAAATCGAAGCTGGCTTGTCCCAAATCATCTCCAATAAGGTCTTGAAAGAAGGTGAAATTGGAGGAGTTAAGTCCACTGGAATCTCAGGAACATGCAGAAACTGCAAACGCAGCAGCTTACCTGGATCCTCCTAAGAGGTTTGCAAAGCCAAGGCGGGATCCCATATTCTTGAGAAGAGACTGGAAAGAAAGATCTTCTACTATGGAATCCATAGAAATCAAGGGCTTGCTCTCCAGTCCAAAAAACAGAGTTGTCCACATCGTTATCAGAAAGGATCGTGTCCGGAGCAGACTCATCAAGATCTCCCTCTGTGCCAGATGGGCCACCAATGACAGGCTTGGGCCACGAGAAACGAGGAATTGAAGAGGTCAGCACCAACGTCAAGACTCTTGGCATCAGCCGCGGCAACAGAGGTGGCGCTATGAGAACCGGCACCGCCACAGAGCCGGCCACTGGGCACTCAAAAGCAGAGCGGCCTGCGTCCCTCGAGAAGTCCTGACAGACCTAGAAGAAAAAGGAGAAAAGGTTGTAGGTACATGTGCCATCCCCTGCTTAGACAACAGCTGAGTGGGGTGGGCATGAGGACGTTAGCACCAAGGGAGGAGCCCGCACCTCTTGGCCCGAACACCCCAGCCTCGGCTCAACGGCTCAGAATCTTGAAGGATCCAGCGCCAGAGTCACTGCCAAAGGCAGATGGGACATCACATCCACTGCTCCATAAGAAAAAATTACTGTAGTAATCTTCTTTCTTCCAAGGGGTTCTTTAGCATCAGTAACTATAGCAGTTAGCTGGTTAGGTGTACCTGCCCCGGAGGTATGCCTTTAAGATAATTAAGATAATGAGCTTAGGACATTAGCCAATCAGAAAAGAGTAGGGGAGTATTCTGAGAAAGCAGCCTGAAGGGCTTCTGAATTTTTTCGAAGATAAATGGGCACATGCCCCAAAAGTGAACCTACAGGATTAAAAAAACATGCAAATGTCCAAAACTAGAAAAACAGGTATCTACAACCTGAACAAGAAACCTCTTTAACATAGAGACAAATTATGGTAATAAAACTGAGAAAGGAGCCCTTCTCTTAAAAGGTGAACAGGGAAGGAAGGGTGGGAGCTTACTGATGCTAAAGGACCCCTTGGAAGAAAGAAAATTACTACGATGAGTAATTTTTTCTTCTCACCCCAGGAGTCCTTTGGCATCAATCACTATAGCAGATTACAGAGCAGTACAAAAGTGGGAGGTGGGCAGAGAACCTACTTAGGAAAGAGGCTCTGCAGAACCGCCCTGCCAAATTTGGCATCAGATCTGGACTGCACATCCAAACTGTTATGTCTGATGAAAGTGTGTACAGATTTCCAGGTAGCTGCTTTGCAGACATCCAGAAGGGGTATGTCTTTTGCAGCTGCTACAAAAGCTGCAGTGCCCCCGGTAGAATGGGCTCTGAGCCTTTCAGGAGGTTGTTGACCAGCTTTTTCGTAGCAGAACCTAATGCAAGAAACTAACCAGCGGTAAATAGTTCTCTTGGTAGCTGGTTTTCCTCTGCCTACTTCCCCATAGGTGAGGAACAACTGAGTGGAAGAGCCTCTAAACTGGATAGTATGCTCTAGGTAGTAAAAGAGAGCTCTTTTAACATCCAGACTGTGGTGGTTGTGCTCGCCAGGAGTGGATTTTTCAGTAAAGAAAACAGGTAGAGTAACAGACTGGTTAAGGTGAAACTCAGAAACCACCTTAGGCAGGAACTTCCTATTTGTCAGTAACCCGTGAGGTGGGCGCATGAGGAAGGGCACCGTCTTTAATGGCGACTCCTTCCCGGTGCAATCCCTCATGGCGATTGGAGGGTATGGCGACCGGATGAGGGGGTGGGCGAACTGGATGACAGGATTTGGGTATGTGTATGCACGGGGGAGCGAGCATGGCGAGTGTGGGCTGGGGGCGGAGGGGTTGCACGGGTGGCGCTGCGGTGGCTGGACCGAGCTGCATCGTGGCATCAGGGGTTGGCTAGTGGTGGGGTGGGTGAGTGCCGGGTTCGGGTCCGAGGCGCTGGTGCGATTTTAGTGTTGCCGCCTGAATCCTTAGTTTTTAAATACTTACCCCCGGAGTTGAGAATCTCAAGTACAGGGGTGTGGGGAAGCATTAAAAAAAACTCTCCTGGCACCATTGTCCTGTGCACCGGGGTTGTCAGAGGTTAAAAATCTTTTTAGCACTCTGACTGTGCGATAACAGTGATCGCCTTTAGGTGTTCGCCATTATCACATAGACTCCTATTTGTCCTGAGCTTAATTTTGTCTCTGTGAGGAATGATGTAATTAGGCTTAGTGCACAGAGACTGTAAGTCTGAAATCCTCCTGGCAGAGGTAATGGCCACTAAGAAAATAGATTTCCAAGTTACAAACTTAAGATGGGCAGTGGCCGTAGGCTCAGAAGGTGGTTCCATGAGCCTGGCAATGGACATTCAGGCTCCAAGGGGGAACCGGCTCCCTGACTGGAGGTTGAAGGTGCAAAAGACCTTTGAAAAACCATTTAAACACAGACTGGGGAAAAATTACTTTTTCTTCCCCACCAAGATGTAGGCCGAAATTGCACCCAGGTGTAGCTTGAGAGAGGACAGCTTCAAACCGGAAGTCTGCAAATGTGCCAGGCAATCCAGCAACTGAGAGTCTGAAGCTGTAAGAGGATTGACCTTTTTACCCTTGCACCAGAAAGAAAATATTTTCCATTTGGCTGCACAAGTCTTTTTTGTATTAGACCTTTTAGCCACTCTCAGGATCTTAAGGACCTGTTCAGAGTACTGAGAGGTTGAGAACTCTAGCTCCTCAAGAGCCAGGCCTTGAGGTGAAGCGAATGTATGTCTGGGGAAGGGTCAGCAGAGAGTGAGCTGGTGGCATGTGAATGGGCCTACTGCAAGACAGCGAGAGAAACAGAGGGTACAAGGCTCACCTGGGCCAATCCAGAGCCACCATAATCATAGATGCAGGCTGTTGTCCGAGTTTCATCAATACCCTGACTATCAGGGGAAAAGGAGGGAATGTGTATAGGAACCTCCCTGACCAGTCCAGAATCAAAGCATCTAGCAAAAGTGTCCCCACGACTGGAGGTCTGCAACAGTACTGAGGAAGCTGGAAATTGAGGGGGGAAGCAAACAGATCCACTTCTGGTGTGCCCCACTGCCTGAATACTGTGGCTAGTACTTGCTTGTTCAGAATCCACTCACTTGGACTCAGACTGATGCGACTGAGAGCATCTGCCAGGATATTGTGCTTGCCTGGAAGGTGGATAGCTGAAAGACTGACCCCAAGGGAGTAGGCAACAGACCAAATTTGCAGAGCCTCCAAACAGTGTCCCTGATCTGGTAAAACATTGCAGTGGTGTTCGTTCTTATCTGTACATTCTGCCCTTTTATGACAGGAGCAAAGGCCTTGAGTACTAGGAAGATTGCTCTGAGCTCCAGAAGGTTTATGTGCAACTGTGACTCTTGAGAAGTCCAGGTACCACTTATTGAGACACTGTCCAGATGAGCTCCCCAAACCAGGAGGGAGGCATCTGTGTTAATCACCTTTGTGGGAAGAGGAGCTTAGAAGGGAATCCCTACTGCCAGATTTGCAGGGCCCTTCCACCAAAGCAGAGCCTGTAGAAACTGTTCTCTTACAGGTATCAGCTTCGAAAAGTTGTTGCTTCTTTGAGAACAGTGAGCTCTGAGACAGCCTTGCAGGTCTCGCATCCTGTACTTGACCCCTGGGACCACTGCAGTCATTGATGCCATGTGTCCCAAAAGCCTGAGAAAATGTTTGGTGTGGACGAAAGAATCTGCCATTCTCTCCAGTGGGATGAAGGCATATCCTTTCCGGATGTCCTGCCGAGCTTCTATGAAAGTGAATAACTGAGTGGGCTCCAGGTGAGATTTCATTAGATTTACCAGGAAGCCCAGAGATTTCAGTGTGCTCTGTGAGGGAAAGGGACTCCTTGACCTGACAAGGAGACTTTGCCACTATGAGCCAATCGTCCAAATAGGGGTAGACTGAAACACCCAGCTTTCTGAGGTGTGCTGCTACCACTGCTAGGTACTTGGTAAAAACTCTTGGAGCCGAGGACAGGCCGAAGGACATCGAAGCGAACTGATAGTGACCAGGGAGGGTAGCCAATCTCCCTGCTGTAAGGACTGAATGACCAGTAACAGAGTGACCATTCTGAATTTGGGTCTTAGCAGATGTTTGTTCAGATATCCGAGATCCAAAATAGGTTGCCACTCCCCAGTTTTCTATTGTATCAGGAAGTACCTGGAGTGGAGGCCTTTGCTGTTTTTGTGGGCAGGGATCTTCTCTACTACTCATAAAGCTAGGTTTTTTTTTACCTCTAACTCCAACAGAAGTACCTGTGTTGGGGTTAGGGGCTTTGACACCTGGGTACACCTGAGGTCTGGCATCTGCTTGAAATGTAGTGGCAGACCCTTTTCCACTATCTCCAGAACCCACTTGTCCGAGGTAATGAGAGATCAGTTTTGAAGATAGTGGGATAGTCTGCCCTCTACTGGCAGAGGGGAGTTGACCTGGACACTCACATCAGGGCTTAGGTTGGGAGGCTGATGGCTGGGTAGAGGTGGTTCTTCTTTGGCCCCTTCTGCCCCTCCCTCTGAAAACACCTCTGTACTGAGAGAGTCAGGCTGAGGATAGGGAGCATAAGGCCTGGGAAAATAACTTCTGCCCCTGTTCCCCTAGGGTGGGATTTTTGTGGAGCAGCAGGTTTAGGTTTAGAGGAATGACTCTGCCAATTCACAGGTCGCCCCTTAAAACAGGCACTTGTGCCTAGTGGGTCTTACCCGGTACCAAAGACTAAAATAAATGAAAAATTAAAAGAAGCCTTGTATTCATAGACCTTTTTCAGGTAGTCTGTTGTCCTGGAATCAAACAATATATTTTGATCACAGGGAAACTCCATGGCTTTAGACTGGGTGTCTGGTAAGACTAGTAGTTCTAAGCCAGGCAAAATGCCTCAACTAGATGGCATGGGCCATGGCTCTAGAGGCGGCATCACTGTTGTCATCTGCCATGTGGAATTGATATTTCGTAGTCTCCAGGGCAGTTTTTGCAGTGTCAATCAGTTCCGGCACCATTGTGTCCTAACCATTGCAGGCAACAGCCAGGACAGAAGCTCCACAGTGCTTTTTGATACTTAGCTGTGAAAGCCATGTAGGAGGAAAGTTTGACAAGCAGAGAAGCTGTAGTGTACATCTTCTTTGTGATAAAATCTATTTTTCTGGAGTCCTTGTCAGAGGTAAAGAGGACAAGGAGACTCTAGCTTTCTCACTTGCTGCCTGCTGTACAATACTGTCATGGCTGGGATGCACAGACAGGAACTCAGTGTAATTTTCAGACAACCGGTATTTTTTGTCACAACGTTTGTCAACCCCGCCAAAGAAGTGGGGGTTGGAGCAATTTCATTGTATTTTTTCTGAAAGCATTATAGAAAGGCAAGACCAATCTCTTAGGGAGTAGAAGACCTTTCATCTCCCTATAGTCTTTATCCTCATCCTGGTTAGACTCCTGAGTAGGGAGGTCCAGGGTATCCAGCATATTTTGAATAAACGTAAGCATAGATGAGGAATCCCCCTGGTCAGCAGGGGAAGCCCCAGAATGAGTGTCAGGGGACACATCAGGTTCTAAGCCCTCTGAATGTATATCAGGTGCATCGTAAAAATCTTCTTCTTCTTCTATATCTCCCTCACAGTCTGCTGAAGTGAGAACTGTGGAAGAGTGCTTACCAGTGGAAGTGCCAGAAAACATAGACCTCATCTTTTGTAGGGCTTGACAGACGTGCCATGCTTTTGTCATGTCTTCCACAGATGGAAGCTCCTGCGAAAATTCAGGTTGGCTGCCAGACTGTAGCTGTGTATGTTTAGTTTTTTCTTTGTGCTTTGAGCTACCTGTTGTCTCACTATTGGCTTTCCCAGGAGTAACAGGAGCATTTTTGTCCTTGCAAACATTATTTTTAGCCACCTCATCAGCGGTGTGATCATGCTTCCTTTTCAATCCCGACACTTCACCAGTGCCCCTATAAGTTTTTGATTTTGAAGGAACTTCATCAGCTCCTTTGGAAGCTTTATTTTTAGGCGCCTCATCGGTACCTGCTTTTCTTGGCTGGGACTTGAATGTTTCATCAGCACCTCTGTTTGAATTTTTATTGTTATCTTTTGATGGCCCCTTATCAGTAGTCTTTGATTTTTCCTCAGACATGATTTTTTCAAGTCTCTGCTCTGTTTCTCAAAGTTTTCTTACAAAATTTGGTGCCAAGAGAGCAAGTATGATCTGGACCTAAACACTTAGGACACAGGCTATGAGAATCTGCTATTGCAAGTATTCTGTGACAGCTGACAATTTTTAAAACCTGTAGGTCCAGTTTTCTTTTTATGTTTTTGGGATCTCTGACATGCCAATCCACAGAGAATCCTGAAATATACTCAGAATTAAAGAAAAAACATCAGTTCCATCGCGATATGGAACCGTGTTTACTGAGGTAAAAAGCTGTGAAAAAAAACCTTAAAATTGTCGGTTCCCTCAAGAAAAGGGGAACCTCGATTAAAAAATAAAAGGAACTGTTGAAAATATTTAGGCACATTTGAAATAAAAGGAAAATAAAGCGAAAGGAACCACGGGGGAACAGTTGAACCTACTGAAAATAGCGACTCCCGGGAACCGAGAAGAACCGCTAAAAAACTACACCAGTACACTCAGCACAGTATACAAATAAGTTTTTGAAAAAAACTTTACCTGGAAAAAGCAGACAAGTCTGTTAACAAGGAAAGCTGAGAGACACCTCAGAGGCAGTGTTGCTCAGTCAGCGGAGAAAAAATTCTGAAGCCCTTCAGGCTGCTCTCTCTCAGCACACTCCCCTACTCTTTTCAGATTGGCTAATGCCCTAAGCTCATTATCTTACAGGCATACCTCTGGGGCAGTTGCACCTAGCCAGCAACTGAGAGTCTGAAGCTGTAAGAGGATTGACCTTTTTACCCTTGCACCAGAAGGAAAATCCTTTCCATTTGGCTGCATAAGTCTTTTTTGTATTAGACCTTTTAGCCACTCTCAGGATCTTAAGGACCTGTTCAGAGTACTGAGAGGTTGGGAACTCTAGCTCCTCAAGAGCCAGGCCTTGAGGTGAAGAGACTGTATGTCTGGGGAAGGGTCAGCAGGGAGAGCCTGCAATCGGCCTCTGAGGTCGGGTTGATAAAGTATACCGGCAAATTAACCACCAGATTTAGGTGAAACTCCAGTACAACTATTATAAGGATCTTCAGGTGGTGGTGAAGGAAGACAGCGTCCTTGTGGTAGAACAAGTAAGGAAACTCCACTGAAAGCACTTGGAGTTTACTAATTCTTCTGATTGACGTGATTGCCACCAAGAAGGCAATCTTCCACGACAGGTGTGACATCTCACACCTGTGCATTGGCTCAAACGGCTTGCCCACGAGCACTGACAACACCAGTAGTATGTCTTATAGGGAGACAGATTCATACACCACAGGGGACAAGTGATCCAGACCTTTGAAAAGCAACCAACCACTTTCTGGCCTACTGCCAGCATGACAGCCTGGCCCGGTATGCAGAGATGGCTGCCAGGTGCACCTAAAGGGTCGTTTGCAATCTTGACTGAGAGAGGGACCACAGGTAGTCGAGGATACTCAACATAGGACAGGTAAAGGGATCAAGCTCCTTAATCTGGCATAAGATGGAGGACCTATTTCACTTAAATGCATAGCATTTATGAGCTAACTCCTTATGAAATGCCTCAACAATATGGAGGGCATCTTCCAAAAGGCCCAACGCCTGGAAATCTGGTAGTCAGGAACCAGGCAGAGGGGTACAGGGACTGAAGGTCCAGGTGTAGGACCTTCCCTTGTTGTCTGGTCTGCAGATCTGGGCACAGTAGCAATCTCCATGGAGGCATGCTTCTGAGGCAGATGAGATCTGCGTACCAGAATTGGCTGGGCCAGTATGGTGCTATCAGGATCATCCATGCCTTGTCCTTCCGGGCTTTGATCACAGCTCTATGGATCTAGGGAAAGACAGAAAATGTGTACAGGAGGCCCGAGATCCAGGGGCTCTGGAAGTCCTCCCCCAACACTGTCCCAGACTGTGGGGGGAGGGCACAAAGCCTCAGTTTTTTGTTCTCTCATGAGGCAAACAACAGAGGTGTGCCCCACTGAAAGAAAATGGAAATTGCGTACCTACTGTAATTCTTGATCTTCTTGGATGAAGTCTCCACCACTCATTCGCACTAATGGGAGTACACCTGAGGCGCCAGGACCCAGTGGGAGTAGGAGTAACTGCTATAGTTACTGATACTAAAGGACTCTGGGGTGAGAAGAGCGGCCCAAGGATGATACTGCTCACCAGAAGCCCCAACGGAGGACAACGAGGGGCTCCTAGGTCGAGAATTGCAGCTGCCAGGAACGAAGGGCACCGTGGACCCAACCAGAGTTGGGTCGGGCCCAACACTCCTAGCTACCAATGACCCCCGTGCAGACGTATCAGAGGGCAGCCTCGAGCAATACCTCTTCTTGGGCGAACATGTCGAGGAACAGCTCGAAGTCAAGCGGTGCCAGGTTCCTGACCTCGATCGGGAACGCTTCTTTTTGTGCTTACGAGAGGACTGTCCTCCCTCCCTCCCGAGCAATGGACCGCCCATAGTCGGACTCCCCTCTTCGAAAAGGGTGATGAACAAGATTCAGCCCCACTGCCAGAACAACTTTCAAGTGAAGTCTCCCTACTGTCACCGACACTGTCCATGGTCGACTCTGTTGAAGGAAGGCTGTGAAAAGTTAAACTTAAAAAAAAAAAAAAACAACTATGAAATGTATCTAATGAACTAAACGTAATGCTGCTGTTGTATAGACTAGAAGACTTGACTCCCACTGGCGAGTGACGTTGGACTAAAGCGCACTTGATGGTGGGAAAAAAGGAACTGAGGCGGTTTGGAGGGTCGACGCTGAGTCTCGCAGTGGAGCACATGCACCATCCTACCTCAGCGCCAGCCCTCCTGAAGATTTTTGGCTCCTGCTGGGTCCTAGCACCTCCGGCGTAGTCCCACTAGCGTGAAGGAATGATGAAGAATTTTATTCCACGAAGATTCTTTTCCACTTAGCTGCATAAGTTTTCTTGGTACTAGGTTTTCTGGCCATCCACAGGATTTTAAGGACCTGTTCTGAATACTGGGTATCTGGGTACTCTAACTCCTCAAGAGCCCAGCTTTGAGGTGAAGAGACTACAGATTTGGAAAGGTCACTCCTAACTGAGGTAGAGTCAGGAGACAGCAAGAGAGAGTAAGCAGAATAGGCTGTCTGTGTGACAGGGCTACTTGGAGAAGATAGCAAGGTTGCCTTGGCCAATATGGTGCCACCAGGCTCATTGTTGCTGACTGGACCCTTCAGCTTCAGCAATACTCTGTGAATCAGAGGTAAAGGTGGGACGGTCTAGAGAAATTTCCCCGTGCAATCCAAAGTTAAGGCATCTGCTATAAGAGCCACTAGTGCTGGGGCCTACAGCAGTATAGAGATAGTTGATGGTTACGGTAAGAGGCAAACAGATCTATTTTGATGTGCACTGTCTCCTGAACACTGAGGTGGGACTTGCTTGTTCAGGGTACATTCATTGTGCCCTTGGCTGATGTGGCTCAAAACATCTAGTAGGATGTTCTCCTTGCCTAGAAAGTAAATGGCTAAGAGGCTCACATCCAGAGAGTAGGCCAGAGACCGAATTTTCATGACTTCGGAGCATAGTACAGTCGACCTCGTGCCACCCTGCTTGTTCATGTAGAACATGACAGTGGTGTCGTCTGTTCTGATCTGCATAGTGTGACCTTTTTTATGAGGCCAAGACCTTTAAAATCAAAAAGCTCTGAGCTCCAGTAAATTGATGTGGCTTGCAGACTTCTTGGGAGTCCATATGCCACTTACTGAACAGCTGTCTAGAAGAGTTTCTCAGCTAGAAAAGAAGCATCTATAGTAATGATTCCTGTGGGACATGAAAGCTGGAAGGAAACCCTCATTGAAAGGTTTTCTGTTTCCTTCCACCAGTCCAGAGCTTGAAGAAGTGAGCTGGTCACAGGTACTATGCAAGACAGAGAATGTCTTTTTTTTTTTTTTTTACACCAATGCATCCTGAGATGGTGCTATATGTCCCTCATTTGGACCCTGACTCCTGGCACAATGGCTGTCATGGAGGCCCTGTGTCCCAGAAACCTGAGAAAATGTCTGGCAGGCCTGGGCTGGCCCAGGACAAAAGAATTTACCAGTGACAGAAAAGACTGAATCCCATCTGAAGGGAGAAAGGCTTTGCCCAGCAAAGTGTTCAAATCTGCTTCTGTGAAATTCAGGAGCTCCGTTGGCTCTAGGTGAAATTTCTTTTCGCTGATAAGACAACCCAGAGAGTATAAGATTTGTTTTGACAGGTGAGAGCCTCTCTGTTGAGGAGGGGTCTTGTCCACAAGGCACCAGTCATCCAAGTATGGTTATACTGACATGCCCTGCTTTCTAAGATGAAAACCCTGGTGTTAGGTCAAATGGCATGGCTGTAAACTGGTATTGCCCCAAGGGTAGCCTAAATATCAGAAACGTTTCCAGGTACTGCCTTATTGATATATGAAATTAGTCATCCTTGAAATTCAGGGAGGCTAGCCAGCTTCCCTGTTGCAGAGACTGTATCACGTGGCAAGGTGACCTCTTTGAATCTTGGCAAGCCTTCAGTAAGCTTTTTTTTTTTCTTTTTTTAGAATCCAAGCTCAACAGCAACCCTTGTGTTAGGGTTTTGGTGGATTGAAAAGATGGGTCCTAATCCGTCATCTGCAATACCATACTGTCTGCGGTTAAGAATTGCCCTTAGTGAAAGTAAAGGGAAAGCTTGCCCTCTACTAGGGAAGTTAGGAGAATTGTCGTTTAAACTGGATACCAGAAGGAGGAGTGGAGATGGCCCTTTTCCAGCCTCTCCTTCATTAGTCTCTAAAAAGAAAATCCTCCTCTTCAGCCAAATCCAAAGGCTCTGAGAGAGGATAAAATGTCCCCAGAAATATGTTCTGCCTATGCATCCCTTGCTTTAAAATGTATGGGAAGTAGAGTTTGTTTTTTGGCACCATTACTTTGGTAAAAGCTCCATATTGTTCCATCTCTTTTAAGTAGGTTTAAGTTTTGTACAGGGGAAAAATACGTAGCCTTAGACTGAGTGTCCTAAGGAAGGCCAGTGGTTCCCAGCCAGGCGTACCTGGTGACAGTATTATTAATGTCCACAGTTCTGTGAAACAGGAATATGGTGGCTTCTCAGCTGCTAGGTCATCCTGCACCATTACATCCTCGCCCTGCTGGACTATGGCTATGACGGGAATCCATAGGGCTTTTACTCTTTTTTTTTCCCAGGGCTGCATAGGCCCCGTATGTGGAAGGGCAAAAACAGCAAAGAAACTGTGGTTTAAAGACTTTTACTGATGGGGGTCCAATTTCCGTGACTCCTTTTCAGGTAACTGAGAAGAGAGTGGCATATACACCATGTTAGAAGCTGCAGCCTGTACTACTCTCTGGTGCTGGATACACATGAAATCATCCTTTGCTTAGTCTAGTTGATGGTTGATCAAAATTTTGTCTACTACAGCAGAGTGGAGAGATTCTGGAAAAGTTTCGAGGTTTCCCTTCTCAAGGCAGTGTGAGAGGGAAAAGTGACTTTTAGAGGGAAGAAGACTCAACATCTCTAGGTAGTCTTGAACCCCCGTTTTCTTCATAGGCTGGTGCTCTATATTACTGTTACCTGTATTTTTCTCACACTTATGTTTTGGTTTAAGGTGAAAAGAGGACCTTTCTTCAGCGACTTAGTAGAAGGAAAAACGACAGAGAAGCCAAAGTA
Organism: Neoceratodus forsteri; assembly: GCA_016271365.2. NCBI lineage: Eukaryota > Metazoa > Chordata > Ceratodontiformes > Ceratodontidae > Neoceratodus > Neoceratodus forsteri. Next base: position 1,413,680,889 of record CM057456.1, on the reverse strand, counting down.
TCCGATCTTTGGCTCTTTTATTAATAGTGTTTGACAGCATTTAGAGCAAAGAACACAAAAGTGGTCTGCACCTGAACAGATAAGGCAATTTCTAAAACCTATTGGTCCAGTTCTTTATTTGGTTTTTCTGACATACCAAATTGTCAAAAAACCTGAAAAAGTTTCCCAAATAGTGAATTTGTGGTGGGTTCCCTCGCACTAAAGAACTGCAATTTAAAAAACATAAAATATGTGGGAAATAAAAAAAACCTTGGTTCTCACAACAAAAAAGGAACCACGAATGTTTTAAAATATAAAGAACATATAAAAACATCGTTATTATCTCACGCAGTAATTTTTTACCTCAGAAAATAAAGCGGGAACCACGGAAACAAAGACACAAACGCGGTTTCCAGGAACCATGGAAAAAACAGAAAAAATGTTAAAATAAATAAAAATACACAAAAACACTGTAGAAATAGAAATAAAACTCTCAGAAGAGAGTTAAGAGAGCACCTCAGAGGCAGTGTTGCTCAGTCAGGTGGAGAAAAAATTCTGGTGCCTTCTGGGCAAGCCCCACTCAGCATACCCTTTTCTGATTGGCTAATTAATTTGATTTATTATCATAAACTCCACCTCCAAGGCAGCTCAACCTAGCCAGCTTACTACATACCGTTACTGATGCTAAAGGTGAGAAGTACCAGCAACTAAAAATACAGGTTACTCACCTGTAACAGGAGTTCTAGGAATGGTATATGTTGTTCATCCACACTCATTGGCAGGTATCCTTGTCGCTTTAAATCTTGCCGGAAGGTCTTCAAGCTTGCTCCTCCCACCCACCCGGGTGGTATAACTCTCGGCTCCGCCCCATGACGCCAGATCTGGCCCGCTGGAAGCTCAGGTTGTGCGTCGGAGCCGGGGAGGTCGGGTGGGTCATGTGGATGAACAACATATACCATTCCTAGAACTCCTGTTACAGGTGAGTAACCTGTATTTCTAGGGACATGGATATGTTGTTCATCCGCACTCATTGGCAGACTCTAGCAGTTCTCCGGGAGGAGGGAGGCAAGACGCACACCCCAATACTTACTTGGGAAAGAGAGACTGAGAACCGAGGCCCCAAAACCAGCATCCCGGCGTGACTCAAGGTCGATGTGGTAATGGGTAATGAAGGTGTTTGCTGACTTCCAGGTAGCAGCCCTGCAGATTTCTGGATAGGGACGTCCCTGGAAGCAGCCACTGCAGCAGTATGGCGGTAGAATGAGCTCTTGTCCTCTGGGAGGCTCCATGCCGCCAACTTATAGCAGAGATCTATGCAGGAGGTTACCCACCTGCTTATCGTCCGGCTTGGCTGCAGGTCTGCCAGATGCGGCTTCAGCGTAGGTGACAAACAGCTGGCGAACCCTCTCTCGAATTTCAGCCGTGCGCCTCCTTTATAATAAGCGAGCGCCTCTTCTAGGGTCCAGAGTATGGAGCCTATATTCGGCCTGAGGTGTGATTGGGGTACAACACCGGCAGAGTCAACACCTGGTTAAGGTGAAACTCCACACCACCTTCGGAAGGAATTTCGGTGGGGCGCAGGACAACCTTGTCCCTGTGGAAGACCAGGTAAGAAGACCTGATGGAAAGCGCCTGGAGCTCTCCCATCCTTCTGGCTGACGAATAGCCACCAAGAAGGCGGTCTTCCACGACAGGTGAGAGAGCACACCTGTGCATAGGTTCGAATGGCTTGCCCATGAGCTTTGCCAGTACCAGCAGTAGATCCCACGGAGGTGGGGGTTCCCACACTGGAGGAAATGTGATCAAGGCCTTGAAAGCGCCAGACCACCTTCTGCGCCATCGACTGCTTCCGGCCCGCGCCTGTAAGCAGAGATGGCTGCCAGGTGCACCCTTAGGGTCATCGACCTAAGCCCTTGACTAGAAAGGGACCATAAATAGTCCAAGATGCTTGCCAAGGAACAGGAGGAAGGGTCCAAGCCCTTGTTCTGGCACCAAATGGAAAACCTTTTCCATTTGAAGGCATAGCATTTTCTGGTCGACTCTCACGGGACGCCTCAACTACATTGAGGACCTCGGCGAAAGACCCAAGGCCTGGAACCTAGCCGCCAGGAACCAGGCCGTCAGGTGCAGGGATTGAAGGTCCGATGGAACACCTTCCCCTGATTGACTGAGAGCAGATCCGGTGAGCTGGAAGCTGCCCTGAGTCCTGGAGCTGAGACTGAGGAGATCTGGGTACCAGAACTGGCGAGGCCAGTCTGGGGCTATCAGAATCACCTGCGCCTTGTCCCTCCTCGCTTGAGAAGCACCTTGTGGATCAAGGGAAATGGGGAAAGGCGAAAGAGGCCGGTCCACTGCCTCGAGAAGGCATCCCCTGCAGCAAGCCCTGCTGAGGGGGCGGCATGGAACAGACTCAGCTTCGCGCTCTCCTGGAGGCAAACAGGTCCACCTGAGTGTGCCCCAATGGGAGAACAGATGCTGTACTACCTCTGGCAGGAGAGACCACTGTGGGATGCAGCCCCTATCCGGCTCAGGGCATCGGCCAGGGTGTTGGAGGCTCCTGCCACGTGAATGGCTAGAGATCCGCCTCCAGGCTCGCGACACGAGTGACCAATGCGGAGCTTCCTTGCATAGAAGCATGGAGCGCTGGCCCGCCCTGGGCGGTTTAGATAGTACATGGTCGTGGTATTGTCCGCTGACTGGACCACTTGACCCGGAGGAACGGAGCAAAGGCGGTGAGAGCTAGGCGGACCGCCTCGAGCTCCACAGGTTGATGTGGCATCGGGACTCCCGCAGGGACCAGAGGCCATGAGCCCGGTGTTCCCCCAGATGGGCACCCCAACCCATCAGAGAGGCATCGGTCGATAGAGAGACCGTCGGCTCGGGGCGGACGAACGGGATGCCCTCCTGCAAATAATCTGGAACGGTCCACCACTGGAGAGCGCTCCACATCCCCTGTGTCACCGACACAAGCTGGTCCAAAGGATCGCAGCGTTATGACCACTGGCTGGCCAGTCCCACTGAAGGGGACGATGTTCCAGCGGGCCCAACGGACACGCTGGTGCAGGCCGCCATGAGACCCAGGAGGCGCAGGAAGTCCCGGGGAGGCGCAATTGCCCAACCAGAAATGATCGGGCAAAGGAGGAAAGAACCTCGCCCTGTCCGCCGAGCCGCGCCTGGCTCAAGAGTCGAGCTGCGCCTGATGAATAGAATCACCTGCTTCGGCTCGAATCCGACTTGGCCTCGTTTGATAAGGAGGCCCAGTTGAGAGTAGACCTGGAGGGCCAGATCTCTGACCACTCCGCCTCCTTCCTGAGGGAGCTGCTATCAGCCAGTCGTCCAGGTAAGGGTACACCCGACCCTCGGCGCAGAGGGAATGCTGTCACCACTGCCATGCATTTGGTGAAGACCCTGGGAGCTGGAGACATGTCAAGGGCATGGCTTGAACTCAAGAGGATCCTTCCGCCGGAAGCGAAGGAATCTCTGGTGAGACGGACGGATAGGGACGTGAAAAATGCGCCCTGCAAGTCCAGAGAGCAGAACCACACCCGCGTTCCAAGGATGGTATTATCTGAGCCAGAGTGACCATCCTGAAGGTTCGAGACCTTAGGAACTTGTTTAGGTCGTGTAGGTCGAGAATGGGGCGCCAGCCCCTCGTCCGCTTCGGAACCAGGAAGTACCTGGACACAAACCCTGGGTCTGAAGGAGGGTCCACCACCTCTCTTATCACCTCCTTCTGGAGGAGGAGAGCGATGTCGGCTCGACGAGCCGCCAGTGAGGCTGGGGATCCCGAGGCCCCCCGAGGGGCGACGGCTCTGAAGGGTGGTGCCTGCTCGAATTCCAGAGGCAGGCCTCTTCCCACCACCTCCAAGACCCACCTGTCCGTGGAAACAGCGGACCAGGCGGAACGGAAGTGCCGAGCCGCCTCCCACGGGGACCCTAGGGGTAAGGTGACGTGGAATGGGGCGACACCCCAGCCTGCCACTGGGCAGGCTTGGAGGAGGGACCGGCCGAGGGACCTCCTGGGCCTTTTCCTCCCTGCCTCCTGTTGAGGAAGCCGTGGGTTTGGGATGCCAAGGTCGAGCCTGCTGGCCCTGACGTTGCTGGGCTGGGCTAGAGGCACAGAAGGACGAAAGGCTTAGGCTGTGGTTTGCGTCTTTGTCCTTCTGAGCGGAAGAGACTGAGTCCAAGGTAGCATTGGACTTCTCGATCCTCTGCAGGTGACCTTCCACCCCAGGGTCAAGAGGTCAGTCCCTAAAAGGAACATCCGCCAACTTGTGCTGTATCCGAGTAAAGGTGGATATCCTCAGCCAAGCTCCGCCGACGAGATAGCCACCGCGGCCGCCACCGATCTGGCACATGAGTCCCCATATCCAAAGCAGTCTGAGCTGCTGTTTGGCCACTGCCTGCCCTGGTCCCGCACCTGCTTAACCGTAGTCTGCAGATCGGCGGGAAGATGAGGGATGACCTCATCCAGGAGCCCAACAGGGCATGAGAAAAATGTGCCATGAGGAGGGCCGAACTGGCCTGACAAAGGCCGAGAGAGGACGAGCGTAGACTTTCACCGACATAGTCCAATTTCTTGACTCCTTGTCAGGAGGTTTGTCCATCCCTGGCGCAGCCGGGCGCGCGAAAACGCTTGTCGGTAACCAACCCTCAGCAGAGGGGTGTTCAAAATGGACAAGGAACCGGGGACCGTGATACTTCCTGGCCATCCTGGCAGGCGCAGGGCAGGAAGCAGGGCGCTGCCAAAGCTCCAGTGCCGACCCACTATGGCCTCGCCACCGGAAAGGCCTCCGTCGGAGAATCCCGGTCCAGAATCTCCGTGAGGATACCTGGCCGTTTGGAAACGGGTTCGAGCTCCATCCCGGTGGACTCCGAGATGAGCCGAAGCAGTCCTAGGAAGGACGACGGGCTATCGTCCATTGACTGACCTCCTGAAGACTCCAAGTCCAGTCGCTTGGAGAAAAAGGAGGAATCATCTTCGGACTCAGAAGAGTCCTCAAGAGCTGCCTTGGCCTGAGCCACCTCTCACCTGCCGAGGTCGGTCGGGAGTGAGGGTAACTGACAGCCGATGGGGTAGACCCTTAGCCGATCGAGAATCCTTGGTCGGAGCCCCAATTGGTGGCTGTGGAGGCGGAGGTTCCACCGAATCGTGGAGCAGCTGGTTTGGCCGAACAACCGCCTGGGTATAGGCCTCGGATAAGTCGAGGGGTTGTGTCGGTCGCCCGTGACACACTTAATGGCCGGGAAGGCGACGGGGTCGGCTTACTCCCGGCCAGGAGGAGTTGTTAAACATAAGGTCTCGCATCGCCGACGAATTACGCTCAAGCCTCCTCATCCGAGGAGGAGGACGAGGACGAGCGGGCGACGCCGCTTACCGCGGTGCCGAGACCGAGACCGCCTATGACGGTGGGATCGGCTGGACCGCGAAGAGGTCCGAGACCAAGACCGAGAGTCCCGGAATTTCCGAGGTCGGTGTGGAGAGGTGTCGGCCGGAACCGGCACTCCCTTCGGCTTGGATGGTCCATCCGAGGGCTCCGGAACCGGAGGCACAGGCGAGCCCACGGGATCCTCAACTCCTCCCGGGGGAACCGGGAGAGGGGAATCTCGGCTGCTAAGCGACAGCCTGTCCAATGGGTCGAGAAAAATCTCGACTTCATCGGTGGGAGTCTCGGTCAACTGACCTGACGGGGACACCGTGAGGCCAGTGGCCGAAGCCGAGCGGTCGACCGAAGCCGACGGTCGACGGCCCGGTGAGAGGGACCTTTCCCGCTCCCAAGAGCGTCGACGGAGGGACTTACCCCTGTCCCTCTTTTTGGACCGAGAATAAGGTCCCGCAGACGTAGGCCCTTCTCCTTTAGTGGAGAGGGACAGACAAAGCTCCTAAAAGAAGCCGTGTAAGAAGAGCCCAGAGAGAGCGGGATAAATGCCGCGGCCGAGGAAGATACGGCCCGCGCCGCCTCCTCTTCGAGGGCGACCATCCGCTCGAGCTGATCCGCCGAGCCCGCCGCCGCGGACACCGCCAACCGGGCCTCCTTGGACTTCACCGGAGGGAAACGCTTCGGACGCCCAGTTGCAATCGGGCAGCACGGTCTTCGGGGACGTAGGGCCGAGAAAGATGAGCACAGGTCCAAGCCTCGCGGGTCGCTCAAGGCCTAAGCAGTAGACACACGTGAGTGTGGATCCGCTCGAGACATCTTCTGCACACAGATGGGCATCTCCAAACTGGGAGTCGATTTGTCCATCGCAGCCATGAGGGATAGAAGATCAAGTCTTTTCGCAAAATTTATTTTTAAACCGCAAACGGAGAAATAGGAACCAGTCTCAAACGCAGAGCGCTAAGGAGGGAACCTGAGCTTCAAGCGTAAGGAAGATCTGGCGTCATGGGGCGGAGCCGAGAGTTATACCACCCTGGTGGGTGGGAGGAGCAAGCTTGAAGACCTTCCGGCAAGATTTAAAGCGGCAAGGATACCTGCCAATGAGTGTGGATGAACAACATATCCATGTCCCTAGAAAGAGCACTTTCCATGACAGAAAGTGCAGCTCGCAACCGGTTCAAAGGGAGGTAAAGTGAGTTTCTCCAACATAAAGATGAGGTCCAATGGAGTGACCGGGTCACAAATGGTAGGTTTCAGATGTAAAATGCCCTGCAGAAATGTGCAGGACACTTCAAGCTGGGTGACAGCTTTGCCCTCAATAGGTGTATGGCACGCAGAGCTGGCAAAAAGGTGCACCTTAAGGCAGGAGTACCCCAGGCCTGAATCCGAAAGGGAAAGGAGGTACTCCCAACACCTGATTCGCCGGGCAGGTGAAAGGAACCAAATGGTGAACAGCAGCCCAGATGGAGAAGTACTTCCATTTCATAGCATAAGTTGCCCTGGTGAAGGGTTTTTTGGCTGCCACCAGAACATCTGCGACCCTAGAGGATACTCCAAAGCGGGCAATAGCTAGGTCCGCAGGAGTCACACATGGAGATGAAGGAACTTGAGGTCCGGAGGGACTAGGGTGCCCTGGTCCTGGGAGAGCAAGCCGATGCACAAGGGCAGAGGCACCGGAGGTTCCACTGCCAGCTGCTGCAGCAAGGGGAACCAAATCTGGCATGGCGAGAAGGGGGCTATAAGAATTATCTCTGCCCCTTTCAACTGGAGCTTGAGCAGAACCCTCTGCAGGAGCGGGAAGGGAGAAAAGGTGTACAGAAATTTCCCCTTACAGGACAGGAACAATGTGTCTCGCCAGAAAACTCCAGACCCAGGATCAAGTGAGCAAAAAAGTGTCAGTCACGTGCTGAGTGGGGACACAAAGAGGTCCAACTCTGGATGGCCCCACCTCTTGAACAGATCTTCGACCACCAAGGTTAAAAGCTCCCACTCATGAGCCAATGACCTGGAGCAGCTGAAACTGTTGGCCAAGACTTTCTGAACATCTGGAACATGAACAGCCGAGAACTACAGACCGTGCTTGATGGCCCAATACCAGATTCTCATCGCCTGCTGACACAGGGGGTAAGAATGCATCCCCCCATTGGTTGATGTAGTACACCACACACATATCCATCTGCACCAGCAGTGGACCCGGTAGGAGATGAGTTTGAAAGGTCTGCAGGGCATAAAGAACCACTTTCATCTCCAGGACGTTGATATGAAGACCCTGGGTCTACATCCGTCCAGATACCCTGGGGGGATCTGGTGATTGACCAGATGAGCTTAAAACAGATCCTCCGAAAGAGGTTGACCAGATCCGGCCACCATAACAGAACCCTCTGGATTAGGTTGGAGACCCGTCCATGCGTTAGTCCCACTGGACCCTCAAGGTCCACTGAAGAACCTTCATATACAGGTGGGCTACCGGAACCATGGCAACTGCCGCTATGTGGCCCAGAAAAACCCTGGCAGGGACCTGCCATCTGGCGTTAAAAGAACTGAGGTAGGTGTGGGAAAATGCCCACCTATGCAGACTATTCTGCTGATGTCAGCTGATTGATGGCGATGGGTGGTCCCCCGTGATAGACTGCTAGCTAGAAGTTTTCCATGTGGTCCTACTGCTTGGTGGTTTAGCCCCACTGGTGTGGCCTGCTGCAGTAGCCTTCCTCGAAGTTAGATCTATGGGTACAGGTAAACCATACTTATAACAACGTGGATACAGTTTACTATCCAACACTCTGGCAGACTCCAAGCACTCCACAGGGAGGAGGCATGGCGTACAACCCTATTTGGTGAACAGAAACTGGGGGGGCCAAAGATCCCAAAACAGCATCCCCATGACTCATGATGTGCATGTTGTAATGGGTTATGAAGGTGTGTGCTTTACTCCAGGTTGCAGCCCTGAATATCTCTATAATGGGGATGTCCCTGGAGGCAGCTATCAAGGCAGCAGTATATGTCTGGAGGAATTAGCCCCAAGCTCCTTGGGTGAGTCCCTACCAGTCAACCTATAGTACAGATTGATGCAGGATGTAATCCAGCTGGCAGTTGTCTGCTTATCTGCCAGGCATGGCTTCAGTGTATGTTACAAACAACTTGCAAGCCTTACCCAGAACTCCAGCCATGAGCTCTTTGTAATACATCATCATCCTCTGTAGGACCAGGGTATGGAGTCTGCGATCGGCCTCTGAGGTCGGGTTGATAAAGTATACTGGCAAGTTAATCACCAGATTTAGGTGAAACTCCAGTACAACTATTATGAGGATCTTCAGGTGGGGGTGAAGGAAGACAGCATCCTTGTGGTAGACCAAGTAAGGAAACTCCACTGAAAGCGCTTGGAGCTTACTAATTCTTCAGACTGACGTGATGGCCACCAAGAAGGCAATCTTCCATGACAGATGTGACATCTCACGCCTGTGCATTGGTTTAAATGGCTTGCCCATGAGCACTGACAACACCAGCAATATGTCCTATGGGAAGAAAGATTCACACTCCACGGGGGACAAGTGATCTAGACCTTTGAAAAGCACCCAACCACTTTCTGGCCTACTGCCAGTATGACAGCCTGGCCCAGTATGCAGAGATGGCTGCCAGGTGCACCTAAAGGGTCATCGTTTGCAGTCTCGACTGAGAGAGGAGCCACAGGTAGTCGAGGATATTCAACATAGGACAGGTAAAGGGATCAAGCTCCTTAATCTGGCATGAGATGGAGGACCTATTTCACTTAGATGCATAGCATTTATGAGCTTACTCCTTATGAGATGCATCAACAACATGGAGGGCATCTTCCAAAAGGCCCAAAGCCTGGAAATCTAGTAGTCAGGAACCAGGCAGAGAGGTACAGGGACTGAAGGTCCAGGTGTAGGACTTTCCCATGCTGTCTGGTCTGCAGGTCTGGGCAGAGTAGCAATCTCCATGGAGGCCTGCTTCTGAGGCAGATGAGATCTGCGTACCAGAACTGGCTGGGCCAGTATGGTGCTATCAGGATCATCCATGCCTTGTCCTTCCAGGCTTTGATCACAACCCTATGGATCTAGGGAAAGAGAGAAAATGTGTACAGGAGGCCCGAGATCCAGGCCTCACGAAGTCCTCCCTCAACACTGTCCCAGACTGTGGGGGGTGGGCACAAAGCCTCAGTTTTTTGTTCTCCCATGAGGCAAACTGCAGAGGTGTGCCCCACTTAAAGAAAATGGAAATTATGTACCTACCGTAATTCTTGATCTTCTTGGACGAAGTCTCTACCACTCATTCACACTAATGGGAGTATGCCTGAGGTGCCAGGACCCAGCAAGAGCAAACTTTTTCAGGAGGGCCGGATCCTGAGACGGAGCTGCGAGGAAGTGGCACCGCGAGCCCAGTGCATGCAATAATGACTATCTCGGGGTTCGACCCTCCAACCACCGCAGTACCTCCTCACCCCCCGCGAGGAGGTGCAGCTTAACTAACCTAGAAAGGACTAGCCTAAAAATCGGACATAAGAAGGGTTAACAACAAAGTCTTCACAGCTCAGCCATTGAGGGAGTGAAGACCATAAACAGAGAAGTGATCTCGGGGGATGGAGGGTGGGCGTGTGAATGAGTGGCGGTGACTTTGTCCAAGAAGATGAAGAATTACGGTAGGTACGTAATTTCCATATCTTCCTGGTCAGAAAGTCTCCACTACTCATTCACACTAATGGGAGCGTACCAAGCTAAATAATCCCCCGAGATGGGCGGCAGGAGATAAAGAGCTCGTACTTAGGACAGAAGTCCATTAAGAATGGTCCTGCCAGACGACAGATGTCATCTGGCGTGGACATCCAAGGTGTAGTGCTTAACGAATGTATGCACGGAGCTCCAGGTAGCTGCACTGCAAGTATCTGCAATGAGCACGTTATGGATTTCTGCCAGAGATGTTGCAACTACTCTGCTAGAATGAGCGTACACTCTGCCTTCCAGCTTAACCTGTGCCATAGAATAGCAGTGGCGAAGGCATGCCACTAGCCACGCTGAAATGCACCTGATAGCAACAGGCTGACCCAGTCGGGTCGTGCTGAAGGAAACAAACAGTTGTTGTTCCTTGCGAAATTCCTTCGTTCTATCTAGATAGAACCTCAATGCTCTCGTAACATCCAGTGAATGAAGGGTACACTCCCCCTCATTTTGGAAGTTTGCAAAGTAGGTAGGATGAACTAAAGGCTGGTTGAGATGGAATTCTGAGACAACCTTAGGGAGAAACTTAAGATGAGTCCTGAGAACTACTTTGTCCTTGTGAAATACAGTGTATGAGGATCTGTGACCAGTGCGTGTATTTCAGAAACTCTACAAGCTGAAGTAATGGCCACCAGGAAGGCAGTCGTCCAAGTGAGGAACTTTAACTTGCAAGTAGCTAGAGGCTCAAAAGGTTTACAAGTGAGCATATCTAGCACAATGTTAATGTCCCAGGCTGCAACCGGATGTCTAATAGAAGGTCTACTATGCAGAATACCGCTAAGAATCCTCCAGCTCGTGATATGCCGAAATGGCACAAAGATGAACTTTGACTGTGGAATACCGCAGACCTGTTTTTGAGAGGTCTAAGACATACTCCAAGACCTTACTCAGTGGGCAAAAAAAAGGATTCCAAGGGAATTTTGCACACCACCAGATAGAGAAACACTTCCATTTAGCTGTGTAGGTTTTTCTAGTGGCAGGCTTACGCGGCAGCAAAAGAATATCAAACTCTACAAGAAACTCTGAACCTATTCACCTCTCTCTCTCTCTTCAAGAGCCAAGCATGAAAGTGAAGTGACCTCAGGTTGGGATGGACCACAGAACCCTGGGTCAGAAGGTTCGTCTGAAGGGGAAGCGTTTTCGGGGGGGGGGGGTTCCGATAGCCTGTTGAGTAACGGGAACCAGATCTGCAAAGGCCAGAAGGGGGCAATGAGAATCATTCTGTCCCCCTGGCACTCCAATTTGAGCAGTATACTCTGAATTAGGGGAAGAGGAGGAAATGCATATAGAAAAGCATTTTGTCCACCACAGCCTGAACGCATCCTGATAAAAAACGCCAGGTCCTGGATTTCTGGAACAGAAGAGAGGCAGTTTTGCGTTGAATGGGGACACAAAAAGGTCCAAGTCTGGAGTTCCCCACTCTTTGAAGAGTGACTGAACAACGGTTGATCCAAATGACCACTCGTGAGGATCTGCCTCTGTTCTGCTGAGATGGTCTGCCAACTCGTTTTGTTTTCCTGGCAGGTAAACCACCTGAATCAGAGCCCTGTGCTCCAGGCGCCATTCCCACATCCTCATCGCTTCTCTGCATAAGGGGTAAGAGTGAGCACCGCCCTGCTTGTTGATGTAGTACATCACTGCTTTGTTGTCCGTTTGAAGAATGGTCTTGTGACAGAGAATATCCTTCAACGCTCGGACCGCATAAAGGACGGCTCTCATCTCTAGGACGTTTATGTGAAGCTGGGACTCGAGTTGAGTCCACACCCCTTGAGTGTGGAGAGCGCAACAGTGAGCTCCCCACCCCATTAGCAATGCGTCCGTGGTAATGGAGATCTGATGATCCAGAGGAGCAAAGGGAAATCCCTCCAGGAGATTGCTCTCCTGAGACCACCAGGTGAGGGACCTCTGTAAGGGTTGTATCACCTTGATGGGATAAGACTGCGGGTGAGTGGCTGGGGACCACTGAGCACTGAGCATCCATTGAGTGGTTCTCATGTGCAGCCGTGCTAGGGTTACAGTGAACACTGAGGATGCCATGAAGCCTAACATACGTTGCATCGAGAGAGCTGTAACTGATCTGTTCTCTCCAATGTAATGGGCCATCTGAAGGATATCGTTCCTTCTGTCCTCTGGAAGGAAAGCCTTCGCACAAGAGGTGTCCAGAAGAGTCCCTATGAAAAGGAGTCTCTGGGAGGGCTGCAACTGAGACTTTTTGATGTTCAGCAGAACTCCCGTGGACATAAGAAGACGAGAGGCCATCTGTACGGCATCCAGAGTCCCTTGTCTGGAAGGGCTTGCTAGGAGCCAGTTGTCCACGTAGGGAAACACCTGGATACAGAGTTTCCTGAGATGCGCTACGAGAACTGCACAACACTTTGTAAAGACTCGCGGCACCGAGGATAGCCCAAAGGGCAGGACTCTGAACTGATAGTGTTGACCCAGAGCCACAAACCTCAGGAATTTGTGATGCCGCGGGTGAATAGGAATGTGCTGGTAAGCATCCTGCATGTCCAGGGAGGCTAGCCAGTTGTGTTGATGAAGCAAGGGTAACAGGGTTCCCAGAGAAATCATTTTGAACTTCTCCCTGGGGAGAAATTTGTTTAGCTTTCTGATGTCTAGAATGGGGCGCATTCCCCCAGACTTCTTTGGAACCAGAAAGTAGTGGGAGTAGAACCCTGTGTTTCGCTGATGTAGAGGCACCACTTCTACTGCCCTGTTGTTCAGAAGGCCCTGAATCTCTGCGGCGAAATGGTCTGACTGAAGGGATGACAGCCTGGGCTGTCGTTTGGGAGGACAATCCGGAGGGGTCTCCAGAAAATTGAGAGAATACCCCTCGCAAATTATCCGAAGGACCCATTTGTCTGAGGTTATGGACTTCCACTGGCTGTAGAAGTGCATCAGATGACCTCCCACTGGAGAGGAAAAGTCCACCTCGGGTAGTTGAGATGGGACTTGGGCTGGCAACTGATAAGGTAGCACTGGGCGCTTTGGGCCCTTGCGCTTTCTGTTGCGCCTTCTTTTGAGGTTGGGCAGGTTGGTTCTTATGGAAACCTCCTCTGCCCCGAAAGGACTGACGATTATGAAATTGCCGTCTACTGACATGCCCTCGAGATGGGGCTGGAGGGGGTCGAGCCAGTTTAATGACTGACCTAGTCTTTTGTGTAGCTTCTAGAACTTGCTCTACCTGAGGACCGAAAAGATAAGAGCCGTCAAAGGGCAACGCCATCACCTGCTGTTACGCATCATTCGTGAAACCCGAAGTACGCAGCCAGGAGTGACGGCAAGTACAACTACCAGCAGCTGCTGAACGAAGCAGTGTCGAAAGCATCCATGGCTGCTTTGACCTGCTGGTTATTAGATTCAATACCTCTGGTAATGGTTTGAAGAAGCTCTGGCTTTGAGTCCGAGTCCAGAAGAGCTTCAACCATTTGTTTGATAGAATGCCATAGGATATACTCATACTGGGAAAAATAACCCTGGTAACTGGCAATACGCAGACTTAGAGTGGATGCAGCAAAGACTCTCTTACCTAATGTATCTATCTTACGAGACTCTTTGTTGATAGGTTGAGCTGTAGTAGTTTGAGGAAGAACTACTTTGTCATTTTCTGCCAGGACTACAATAGGATCCGCAAAGGCTTGGGATGCCAAGATAGATGATCCTTGGGAGCTGAGTATTTCCTATCAATGGATTTAACCACCGGGGGTAAGAGCAGGATTATTCCATACCATTTGAGACAGCTGCCTCAAGGAAGGTTGAATCGAGGAGTCAAATCCATAGGGATCTCAAGCATGAAGATATTGGAGTCTTAACAGCTTCCCAGGATCAATGTCTGTAGTCTGGAAAGAAAGAGTGAGCTCAGATTCTTCAACAGAGACTTAAAGGACAGGTCCTCGACCACAGGCTCTGTAGCAATAAAAGATCCTGCTTCGTCCACTTCATCACCCAGCCGAAGGTCTGGGTCAGGCTCAACGTCATCTCCTGACAATCCATGAGGGACTGTATGGACAGGAAAGGGATGAAAGCTAGAAGAGGAAGGAGGAAAAGAGACAAAAGGGAAGTCCTTGAGAGTCCCCGGCGCCGAGAATGACGCCGAGAAGATGCACGGCGCCGCGGCATCGCACGGCGCCGCGGCATCGCACGGCGCCGCAGACAGCACCACGCGGCCGCACAGCGCCAGAGACGGCGTCAAGAAGACGAGTGGCACCGCAGGCGACGCCGAGGACGGCACTGCAAAGCCAGACAGCCCCGAAGGAACTCCCAGAGACTGAAAAACAGGCTTTGAAGGAAAGGAAACAGGAGATAAGGGCATCGGTGTGGCCCCCTGCGCTGCAGCCATGTGGGGGGGGGGGACACCTAAGCACGGAGTCGACGGCACCGAAGAAGGTGCCGCGCGACCAGGAAAGTCCAACCGCCCTACCCCGTCGCCCAGAGAGCCCGAGAGCCCACGAGCGACCGAGCCAGGTAGCCAAACCAACCTCTGAGCCCATTGCTCCAAAAGAGCGGCCCACTGATGAAACTGCTCATCTGAAGACCTACCTGCAGGCGGGTAGGACTGATGTCGAAGGTGTTAACATGAAGCCGCTGCGGTGACTCGAAGGAGGAGACCGGCAACTAGCCCCGACAACCGAACGCCTACGCGCAGACGTATCAGAGGGCGACCTCGAGTGATGCCTTCTCTTTTTAGACCTGCAGGTAGAAGAAGAGCTCGAGGCTGAATGGTGCCGAGAATGCGACCGTTTGGCTTTATGCTTCCGCGGGGACCGCCCATCCCCCCGGGCATTGGACTGCCCGTTGTCAGACCCCCCTTCCGGAGAAGGCGGTGGACTGGACCCAGCCCGACTGACTGAACAGCTTTCATCCGAAGTCTCCCTACCGTCACCTGACCTGTTCATGGTCGACTCCCGTCAAAGTAGGCCAAGACTTCTTATCGTTTTAATTTAAAAATAAGAATAACTTAAACGATACTGTATTTGTGATAATACTATAAAAATAATAAAAACTGAAAACTATGCTGCAGTTTGAAGTTTGATTCCCGACAGGCGAGCGACGTCGTCACTGAAGCGCACTCGACGGCGGGGAAAAAAGGAACTGAGGCGGTTGGAGGGTTGACGCCGAGACAGTCATTGCTGCGTGAGCTAGGGCTCGCGGCGCCGTGCCTCACAGCACCATCTCTGGCGCCGACCCTCCAGCAAAAAGTTTGCTCCCGATGGGTCCTAGTGCCTCCGGCGCTATATCCCAATAGTGTGAATGAGTGGTGGAGACTTATGTCCAGGAAGATCAGGGTCGATGGCAGGAAAGAAAAAATTACTCACCTTAGTAATGTTGTTTCTTCTAATGGAGTCTTGCTGTATTCTGACTAATTGCAGTGATCTCCAACCTTTGAACTGCCCCAGAGAGGAAAGAGTTAACTTTCCATGCAAGGCATGGAATGCTGAGCTCAAGCTTGGCAGAGCCTCTGTCTGCTGCTGTTTGAACCCCAACCGCAAGATCTTTACGAGCTATACTCACTAGGCGTCCTGTGTGGAAACTGTAAACTCACGCTAGCCAACTGGCAACTAAATTAATAAAAAGGGTTTTTTGGTTTCAAAGCAAAGACTCAAGTCAGGAAACCCAAAAAAACAAAACACAACACACACACAAAAAGTAAAGAGGGTGAGAAAAGGAGGCACCTCTAGGGTGCCAACACTGCTCCTGTCCACCCACATCCCAAAACCAGGTTCTGAGAGGAGGCGGGGAGGTCTGAATACAGCAAGACTCCATTAGAAGAAACAACATTACTAAGTGAGTAATTTTTTCTTCAAACAACATGAAGTCTTGCTGTATTCTGACTAAATGCAGACTACCAAGCAGTACCTCCATGGAGGAGGGACAGAACCTACTTTGGAAACAGGCTCTGAAGTACTGCTGTGTCAAACCGAGCATCACTCCTAGCCTGGATATCCAGAGAGTAATGCTTGGTAAAAGTAAGGACTGTTTTCCAGGTGGCTGCTTGACATATCTCTAAGATCGGAATATCCCTGGCAGCAGCCAGGGAAGCAGCTGTACCTCTAGTAGAGTGAGCCCTCATGCCTGAGGGTGGAGTCCTGCCCAATTTTTCATAGCAGAATTGTATACAAGAGACAATCCACCTGGCAATAGATCTTTTAGTGGCAGGTTTTCCCTTACCAACCTCATCACAAGTAAGGAACAATTGAAGGGAGTCAAACCTGTGACCCTTGGTGCGCTCTATGTAGTAGCTAAGGGCCCTTTTCACATCCAGGCTGTGCAGCCTCCTCTCTCCAGAGGAGGAATGGTCAGTGAAGAAAACAGGAAGAGAGAGAGACTGGTTAAGGTGGAAATCTGAGACCACCTTGGGCAAAAACTTCCTATTAGTTCTTAGGACCACCTTATCTCTATGAAAAGAGATAAAAATCAGGCTCCACTGACAGGGCCTGTAACTCACTGATGCGTCTGGCAGAAGTAATGGCTACCAAGAACACAGTTTTCCAAGTCAAGTACTTAAGCTCTGCTGAGGACAAAGGCTCAGAAGGGGGTTGCATAAGCTGAGCAATGCAAACATTTAGGTCCCAAGCAGAAGCAGGGTCCCTGAAGGGAGGATTGGTGTGTAACAATCCTTTGAAGAATTTACAAAATATAGGATGAGCTGAAAGAGAAGAGGGCTTACCTACTGATAAAAAAACAGCTGCTAAATGCACTTTGAGAGTAGCTGGTCTGAGCCCCAAGCTATTGAGATGAACCACATAGTCCAGAACTGTAGGCAACCCAGCAGACTCTGGAGAAATATGCTTACCAGAGCACCAAATAGTGAACCTTTTCCATTTGGAATTTTAAGTCTTTCTGGTGGAAGGCTTTCGAGAAGCCTTTAGAATATCCAGAACACCTTGAGAGAGATGCAGATCAGCAAACTCTAACTCTTCAAGAGCCAGGCCTTGAGATTGAGAGATTTGAGATTCGGGTACCAAACCGTCCCCTGAGAGGATGTCAACAGGTTGTAATTCCTGGGAAGAGGCAGGGGGAGGTGGACTGCTAAGGACAGCAACAGTGGGTACCAGGGCTTTCTGACCCAGTCTGGAGCAATCAGAATCACTTTGCAGGGTTGAGACCTGATTTTGACTAGTACCTTGAACAGGAGAGGGAAGGCATACAAAAACTTCCCTTCCCAATCGAGAACTAGAGAATTAAGGGGGACCGAGCCCAATACTGGGGGTCTGCAGCAAAAAAGAGAAAGTTGGTGATTGTCTGGGGCTGCAAAAAGATCTATCTGTGGAGTGCCCCATCTGGAGAAAATCACCTTCAAAACTAGGGGATCTAGGGACCATTCGTGATGGCCCTGAGATATCCTGCTGAGAGCATCTCCCAGGACATTGTCCTTCCCTGGGAGGTGCACTGTTATCAGAGAGGTTTGCAGGGAATAGGCCAGAGACCACAACTTCATTGCTTCTATGCACAAGGCCATAGACAGTGTGTCCCCTTGCTTGTTGATGTACCACATTGTGGTGGTATTGTCCGTTCTGATCTGGACTACTTTGTTCTGAACAGACTTGGAAAAACTTGCAGTGCCAGAAACACTGCTCTGAGTTTCAAGAGATTGATGTGAAGCAGAGATTCTTGAGGTGACACAGCCCTTGGGTGGTCAGATCCCCAAGGGCTCCCAACCCAAGAGGGAGGCACTGTTGTAAGGATTAGAGAATGAGACTGAGGACAAAAGGAACTCCTTGCCTTAGATTGTCCTGATCCTGCCACCATTGCAAAGCCTGGATCAGGGTTCGAGTCACAGGGACTAGTTTGGTCAGAGAATCCTTTCTCTGGGACCAGAAGGCTCTTAAGTGGAACTGAATGTCCCTCCATCTGGAATCTTGCTCCCTGGACCACTGCTGTGGAAGCTGCCATGTGGCCCAGAAGCTGAATGAAATGCCTTGCTGGTCGAGACACCTGAAGGGTGAAAGAAGAGGCCAATTTCATAAGGGTCTTTGCCCTGTCCAGGGGAAGGAAGGCTCTTGCCCTTATTGTATCTAGTTCTGCCCCTATAAAGGTGAGGAGCTGTACTGGCTCCAGAACTGATTTTGAGAGATTTAGGAGGAACCCTAAGGAAGTGAGCAATTGCTGAGTTATCTGGAGATGTGACTTGACTTGGTCTGGAGACTGACCCACTATAAGCCAGTTGCCCAGGTATGGAAAGATGGAGATCTTTCTTCTCCTTAGGAAAGCAACCACTACTGCCAGGCATTTTGTGAACACCTTTGGGGCTCATGTTAGGCCAAAGGGCATTGCTCTGAATTGATAGTGGCCTGAGGGCAACTTGAACCTGAGGTACTTTCTGTGGGAGCACCTGATGGGAATGTGAAAATAGGCATCCTTGAGGTCCAGGAAGACTAGCCAGTCCCCTGGCCTTAGAGAGGGCAGAATCAGTCCCAGAGTCACCATTTTGAATTTTGGCTTTAAAAGGTGCTTGTTTAAATATCTTAGATCCAGGATGGGCCTCCATTCTCCTGTCTTTTTGGGGGTTAGGAAGTACTTGGAGTACAATCCTTTTCCCCTGAGTAAGGGTGGAACCCTTTCTATGGCTCTGAGGGCCAAGAGGGAAGAGACCTCTGCCTGTAGTGCAAGGGCCTCTGAAGGATTTGCAGGTGGAAAGGACCTGGTTCTCATCTTGGGGAATTTTTTGAAGCTGAGAACCAGTCCCTGGCTTACTACTTCCAGGACCCATTTGTCTGATGTTAAAGACTTCAGTCCTGGACAAAGTAAGCCAACCTGCCCCCACAGGTAGTGGAGACCGCCCGGCAGACCCATCAAGGTGTCTGCTTGGCAGGGGCTTTAGGCTGAGGAGTGGGAGCAGGCCTGCTCATACCCCATCTGCCTCTCCCTCTAAAGAACCCCCTCTGAGCAAAGGCAGAAGGGGAGGCCTGGGCTTGGTAAAAAGGCCTATGAAAAGGCCTGCCCCTGCCCCTGGAATGCTGCCTCTGAGGAGTGGCTTGCCTTTCTTTGGCCTGAGCACTCCTGTAGGTGGTCCTGTACTCCTACATTTTCTTCATGTAATTCTCTGTCTGCTCCCCAAACAGAGAATTACCAATAACAGGAAAATCCATGGCCTTAGCCTGGGTATCCTGTGACAGGCTAGAACATCTGAGCCAAGCCATCCTTCGAAGGGCCACAGATGTAACCATGACTCTAGATGAAACATTATTGGAGTCCATAGCAGCATGAAATTGCACCTTGGATGCCTCAATCCCATCTGCAGCCACCTGCTCCAGCTCCTTGGCAAGCTGGTCAGGGACCCATTTAGCTACAGCCATCACAGTGTCCCACCTGGACTTCTGATATCTAGTTGTGTAGGCCATATAATTAGCCTGCCTGAGTCCCAAAGATGCTGCCATGTACTGTTTCTTTGCCATGGCATCAATCCTCTTGGAGTCCTTATCTGGGGGGGTGTGAAGCCAAGGGTATATTTGCCTTATCACAGGCAGCAGCCTGCACTACCCTAACACTGCTGCATTGCTGAGAAAGGAACTCTGTATCTGAGCCTGAAAGAGTATACCTCTTGTCCATTCTTCTGTCAACGGGAGGTATGGAATTAGGAGTTTTTAGAATTTTAAATGTCTGTTTCCCAAAAGACTTATGGAGGGAAATAGACAATCTCCTGGACTCTGGGATGTCCATCATTTCAACGTAATCAGGCTCCTCCTGATCCTCAACTGCATCTTCCATAAGAAGCCGGAGGGTTTCAGCCACTTTTTTGTAAAACATAAAGTGGGAAGGGGACTCAGAAAGCCTAGGAGGAGAAACACCTGAAGGTCTGTCTGGGGAGATGTCCGGGTCAATGGGCACATCCAGACTTTCATAATCACCATTACCATCTTCATACTCTCCCTCCTCCTCCTCTGGTTCATAAAATTCTTCTAAATTATAATCCGGAGTCAGGGGAACCGACCTAACCGAGCCCCTAACCGATGCTGCCAGTTCAGTCGGAACTGAAGTTAGCAACTGAAGAATCCTTATTGCTTTGGCTATTTCATCAGCGGTCGGAGAAAGAACTTGTGGATCCGAACCAGCTGACTTATCCCTTCTTTTTCTTTTAACCGGAACCGACTCCTCAGAGTCGGTTCTCCTTTTGCCTGAAAAAGTTTCGCCCTGGTCAGAGGGCACTCCTTCTGGTTCGGTCAGAACCGAACCGGGCTGGCCATCCGGGTCAGCGGACTTCTCGGCCTCCCTTTCCCTCAGTCTACCTATTCTCTTATCCAGGATAGCTTTGGGAAAACTTTGCAAATCTGGCAGTCTGAATCAAGGTAGTCAAACCCCAGACAATAAACACAGGTGGTGTGGGGATCAGCCTTAGCAAAGGCTTCCCCACACACACTACAGTGTTGAAACCCAGTGGGCCCGTTTTTTTGGGGGGGTTTCTCCGACATGGCCAGTCCTAAACAAACTTACCCTTTTTCCGGCAATCCGCCAGGCAAGACACCCCATCGGTTCCAGACCGTGTTACAGGCCCTAGAAAAAAACATTATGAAATCTGTTTTTTTTTTTTTTTTTTAAAACCGATACGGACCAGTTACCACACTCTAATAAATCAGAAAAAACTTTTTCACAAACCTGATCGGTTCAAACCGAACCGATCCAATGTTTACAAGTTCCACACAGAAAACTAATATATAAACCTATCTAGTACTCATGGTACCACAGACAGAGACTTAACTGACAGGTTAGATTGTAGAAATTCGGATGAAACTGAGAGAAAAAAACGACACTTTAACCAACTTTTTGAACCCAGCAAAGGAGAAATCTCTGAAGCGACTGTTCAGTGAGGCGGAGTAAAGAATCTGGCAGTTGGGGTTCAAACAACAGTAGACAGAGGCTCAACCGAGCTCGAGCTCAGCGTTCCATGCCTTACATGGAAAGTTAGCTCTTTCCTCTCCGGGGCAGTTCAAAGGTTGGAGATCACTGCAATTAGAATACAGCAAAACTTCATGTTGTTTGAAGAACTGAGTAGGGAGTGGGGCTGCTCACACCTTTATAGAGTTGGTGATGTCGGCAGGTTATGTCAGCATGGGCACCCCCAGCGGTACTGGTGGAAAACCTTCCGTGTGGATCTTGCTTCACCAGCGGTGAAGTTCCTACGATGTGACCTGATGACTGAGATACCCCCAAAGAGCTGTTTTATTTGTTAGCACAGCTTTTCTTTTTGAAATTTGGGAAACCTTTTCTGTTTCTGTAAGTTGACTTTCTGTGGCTTCAAACTTCTTTGCAACATTATCCTACTTAACATCAAGCTGCTGTACAGCTTTCAGTAAGGTCCTTTTGCTGGCTATTTGTCCCATGTCCTACAGAGTCACCGAGGATGTGTCCTGTCCGTGCACTGCGGGAGTCTGAGTTGGAGAGTAAGTTGGACCCACCTCTACCGGACTACCGAGTCCCGATCACTTTTTCTGTTCTGGCTGAGGGACAAATTAAACTACTGGCCGAGTGGCTGGTGCCACGGTTGGGTCATGTGAGAATTGGGATTGGGCTATGTGGGACGTAGGCTGGTTCAGGTGGTCACGGTAAGTGGACCGGAGGACAGAACAAAGTGCACACAGCAGACAGAGTGCACATGGACATGATGTACTGTGTGTGGGCTATGACTGGAGTGTGCATGGTCAGCGGCTGGAGCTTGGGAATATACATGCGGTCACTCTAATAATAATGGATGATGTCTGACAAATATAGAATCTTTTCATTGAAAAATTACATATTAATTCGGCAACAACTGTGTTATGGAGGAAGCACTCTCTCCCCCACTCTCTCTGTGTCTTTCTCACTCACTTAGCCTTTGTTGCTATGGGGAGCAGGAGAGAAAGAAAATAGTGAGGCTGGGTTAGGAAGAGAAGAAGCATTGTAGCCAGTGGGAGGATGCAGAGAGATTTTCAGGAACTTGTACTTCGGTTCCATTCCCTTGTAACAGCAAAAGCTGTGCTACGTACTGATGAGATCCCTTCATCTGATAGCAATACATCAGCATTACGAATTAATGCAACGCAGCCTAAAAAAAAAAAAAAAAAAAAAAAAAAGGCTTGCTCTAAGGATCTGAGGCACTGAGGAAAAGCACTGGCTGCTACCCTGAACTGCCCCCTGGACAAGGTACCAGTAGGACACAGAATGCCCGGGGGAGGCATAGGAAGTGTGTGTGTGTGTGTGTGTGTGGGTGGGGGGGGGGTCATTTAAGACTAGGCCAGGTTCTCTACCAGGGCTATGAGAATGCTCAATGGACCTCACCAGGCGGGAGAACCTGGCAAGTTTGCCCTCCAGGGGGTGCACAACAGCCAAGAAGTCGAGATGGTGCCTTGTGGGGGGGAAGACCCCAGGTGGGAAGAGCATAGTCATTAAGGTCCCATGAGGTGAGGTGAGGTGGCCCGATTCCCACCAATGAGAGAGTCAGATTGTTCTGGCAAGACCAGGGGCTCCAAGGTGGCGTTGTGACTAGTGCCAGAACTGCCACCTATCCTGGACAAGGACTGAGCCACCAAACAGGACCTCCCAGTACTTACCTCACCAAAAAGGGCCCTGCCCCTTGAGCTAGGCTTCTGGACAGGTTCGGAAGCCCTCTCCAAGGCTGCAACAGAACTGGCACCACGAGCAGCACTATTACCCTTCTCTGGCACCGTAAACAGCACCGACATGCTCTACAGCGCCGTGTATGGCACTGGGACCCTCTTGGGCACTGCAGGTGGCACCGGAAGATGGCTGGGCAGTGGCACCACTAGAAAAACAGCCACGCTTGAGAACACCAATCCCAACCGATGCCTACAAGCAGGCCTATGAAGGTCTCCATCACTGGAGTCCTATGGAGGCCAAGACCCTCCCTGAAGTCGACCCCTGGATCATCCAACTGCTTGGGGGAAGAGATCCAGAAGATCTCAACAGGACACCCAGAAGGCCCAGCTCCAAAGACTGTCCCTCTCCCTGCATTGTAAGTGGTGTCAACAGGGGACCTGGTCTTGTGTTGCCTCGCTCACCCACTCCAGTCGTAGTGACAGGAGCTGAGGTGCTGCTGGGCAGCACTACCAAAGTGCCCACTGGTGTATGCCCCGCATACAACTCACCACTGGGGGGGGAGGCGCTGCCTCAAATGGAAAACAGACTGGGAGGGTGTGACAGGGTTGAATAGGACACTGTCCCTGTTGTTATAGAGAGTTTTAATGCAGGGATCTGTTCTGTTCTTTCCTGCCTCGTCTGTCTGGTTGTGCAAACTAATTTTCTCCTGAGACCTAGGGTTTGATCACCCGACAGCCTCACAATTCTTTGCCTCTCACCGTCTCTCAGTCTTCCCTTGCTATTTCTGTCTTTTCCTCCCTTGCATATCTGCTGGTATAAAATTATATGCAAATTATTATGTGGAAATGTAACATATTGGGATCCCTTTGTTTAGAAATTATACAGTGTTACTGTTGAAATGCATATAATTATAGTTTGAGATGATTGCAAAAAGCTCATGGAAACTCAAAGGGTTAACCTGAGAGCAGTTTCTAAGCCCTTTTTCAGAAGCTGTGGAGAAGGGGACATTGTGTTCTTGCTGCACCTGCCTGAAACATACAAGAACATTTTAGGAAAAAAAAAAAAAAAAAGGATGCTTGTCAAGGAGGGGGCGTAGCAAAGACTTACAAGAGAGAGAGATCTGCAATGTTTGGAGAGACACAGACACACAGAGATTGAAGAAAACTCAGATGGAACTTCTCTATTCTGCCTTTGTAAATAGTTATTCTGAACAATTTTACTTCTCTTATGTTACTGCTAGTGCTAATAAACACTTTTTGTGAATTCTACAACTGCTCCTGTTTTTTCCTATGCATCCTGACCTGTGCCTCGACCACAGAGGAGTGCTCAGGTGGCCCCATGGGAAGCCGACTGTTCATCTGAACCCAACCCCAGGCTCTCCATCTCGGTGAGGACTACTTTCCCTCAGTATGTACAGTACTGGGGAGGGGCTCAGGGACCTTACTGGAGTCCCGTGTGTGAGGCCTGCCTCCAGAAGTAGGGGCGGCTTGAGACCCCACTTCATTGTATAGATCTAAAGGGTGCAGAAGTCCACAGGGAAGCAGGTGTTGCAGTGGTACATGTCGTGGTCAGCTCCAAGGCAGGTTCAGCATCAGTCATGTTGATCCCAGATGGGAATTTTTCCCCCATAGGAGCATCGATGCAAGAGGGTACCATCCCTAGACTTCTTCTTGGTTTTCTGTTTTTGTCCCTGGGAGTCAGATATGACGAGCAAATGGAAAATAAACACTAGCTAGACAAGCACTCTGTGCTGTACAACAGAAGAGAAAAAGGCAGCACCGAAAAGGGTACAAAAATACAGCATCGAGTAAGCTGTGAACAGAGGTGTGATGCAGTACACAAAGAAAGAGTGCTCCCATGGTGCTGCCTCGATGATGGGGGGAAAACAGAGCTGAGGTAAACAGGAGGCTAGCATTGCCATTACTGGCCAATCCACACGCACCACGTCATATGTGGGGTCTCACAGGCGGTGCTGTCACTGACTTTGGCCTCCTAGCTGTAACAGTTTGCTCTTGTGGGGTCCTAGTGCCTCTGGCACAGACCCATAAATGGGAAGAAGTGGTGAAGAAGGATTCTTGGAAGAGCTACAATACACAGAAAACAATTAGACTCAGTATAAAAACAATCACAATGTTTACACATAATCTTAAAAACACAGTGTCAAATTGTTTTGTCTGAACCTCCTCAGGGTGTCTCCATTGAATTCCTGGAGATATTTTCCCCACTGTATCAATGACTTCTGACTACTCCTGCCTAAAAAGCCTTGGGCATTTTTACACCCATTATTGCTCCACGGTCATAGGCTAACCATGACATATTGCACCTTGGTTACTTGGTAGAAACTTGTACTACCAAGTGTTTCTGTTTCTGTCTAACATGTGCATATTTAGAAAAATGTGATGAGCTGTATATACCTGTCCGCGATCCAACTAGCCTAGGGGGTGTATACGATAATGTTGTAAGTTATAACCAATCCAGTCCTTGAGCTATGCTCCACTCCTATGTATGATGACCGTTATATATCTGTCAGTTGAACTAGCTAGTCTGGAGTGTATAATCTGAAATGTGCTTACTACTGTACGTTTCCCCTAGTGTCAAATGATGTATTTCCCACGTTCGTTTACTGTGACAAAAAACAGTACTCTCTTTGCCATGTCTCCTTGACTGTTGTTCCTCATGTTGTACTCTCCCGGGTCGTTCCTGAAAATAGGCATAATACTTGTCTAGTGTACTTACCCGGTAAACGAAAGCTAAATAAATAAACATCATAGATCAAGGGAGCGCTCCCGACCAATCAGAGCACTCCTTTTCTGTGTGTGTGAAACACTCTTATTCTGTGAAGAGCATCTCAGGTGCAGATCCCTGGAAACAGGCACCTTCCAGGACAGTTTAATAAAAAATATATACATAATTGATCTCCCTCAATCAATAATATTTTAATATGGTACCACCACAGAGACCACTCTTACGCTTGTAAGAGTGGTCTCACATTCTTAGGGAATTAGAACTGCAAGTGGTCTCACATTCTTAGGGTATCAGAATTGCTCACCTTTGGTTTGCATACTCTAAGAATGCACGTGAGGTCACTCTTAAAAGTGTAAGAGTGGTCTCTGTGGTGGTATTAACATACAGTACACAGTATACACAGTAGGTTGGGTGAAGTAAAAAGTAGTCTTCAAAGATACTGTAACTGTAATCCATATATGCCCCAAATAGCATTCTAGGGCAGATTTATTGATGATATTTTGGTTGTGTGACAGTGACCTAAGAATTTAGCAACCAAACTGAGAGACTGGCTATTGCAGATAAATGTAATAGCCTGTAACCCGACAAGTGTTTTCAGTTACTGCACTTTCAATGTCTTACTGCAGCTTGCTATTTTGTATCTTATTTTTATTGTTCAAGATGTACTTTACTAGTTTGAACTCCTCATCAGTCTTCTATCATGTCTGGTCATCTATTAAAACAGGCAGTTTCTGCTCATAGGTTTTCCAGACATTAATAAATAAACAATAAAAAAATAAAGAATTCCACCATCAATCATATCTACAGACTCGATGGGAATAAGAGGTGGGCTGTATTATGCACAAATTGTAGAGGTTTGTGTACAAAGATGGAGGAAATACAGGTGGCAATATGAGCAGAGGAACTATATATTGCAGCAAACACGGAAACATAGGCAAATTAGAATAATAGCTCAGACCTATCAGCCTATCAGGTCAGGATGCCTGACTGCCCCTCTGGACCTTGTCTGAGTGGAAGCAGTTACGGAGGTCTGCAGTGGAGACTGAGGAGACCCTGATAACAGAAATGAAAATTACGTACCTACCGTAATGCTTGATCTTCTTGGATGAGTCTCCACCACTCATTCACACTATTGGAATCTGCGCCGGAGGCACTAGGACCCATCAGGAGCAAACTTTTTGCTGGAGGGTCAGCACCAGAGATGGTGCCGCGAGGAACGGCGTCGCGAGCCCTGGCTCGTGCGGTAACGACTATCTCGGCATCGACCCTCCAACTGCCTCAGTACCTTTTTTACCGAGGAGGTGCAGCGTAACTAACCTTAGGGTAGCCTAACCTAAAAACCGGACATAAGATAGTCCGAGCGACCCGTGTAAGAAGGGTCTATAAAGAAGTCTTCACGGCCTAAAGATTTGAGGGAGTGAAGACCAACAAGAAAGATGAGCTCGGGGGATGGAGGGTGGGCGTGTGAATGAGTGGTGGAGACTCGTCCAAGAAGATCAAGAATTACGGTAGGTACGTAATTTTCTTATCTTCCTGGACATAAGTCTCCACCACTCATTCACACTATTGGGAGAGTACCGAACTAATAATCCCCCGAGAGGGCGGCAGGAAAGACCAAGAGCTCATGTTTCTAGGATAGAAGTCCATTGAGGATGGCTCTACCAAAGGAAGAATGTCTGGCATGAACATCTAGTGCATAATGTTTAACGAAAGTATGCACTGAGCTCCAGGTGGCCGCACTGCAGATGTCTGCAATGGGCACGTTGCGAATTTCCGCTAGGGATGCCACGACTGCTCTGGTAGAGTGAGCGTAAACTCTACCCTCCAACTTAACCTGCGCCATGGAATAGCAGTGACAAAGGCACGCCACTATCCATGATGAGATACATCTGATAGCGGCAGGTTGACCCAGCCGGGTCTCACTGAAGGAAACGAACAGTTGCTGAGCTTTTCGAAAATCCTTGGTTCTCTCTAGATAGAAACGTAAGATCCTCTTAACATCCAGAGAATGAAGAGAACGTTCCCCTTCATTTTGGAAGTCCGCAAAATAAGAGGGAAGGACCAAGGGTTGGTTTAGATGAAATTCTGACACAACCTTAGGAAGAAACTTAGGATGAGTACGAAGGACTACTTTGTCCTTATGGAACACAGTATACAGAGGGTCTGTGACCAGGGCATGCATCTCAAATACCCTACGGGCTGAGGTAATGGCCACTAGGAAGGCAGTCTTCCAGGTGAGAAATTTTAGCGCACAGGTAGCCAGAGGTTCGAAAGGTTTCCGAGTGAGCATGTCTAGCACAAGATTAATGTCCCAGGCTGCAACTGGACGTCTGGTAGGAGGTCTGGTATGCAGAATCCCCCTAAGGAATCTCTTAACCATAGGTAACTGAGCCAGAGTTAAGGAACAAAATGGGCTCATGATACGCTGAAATGGCACTAAGATGAACTCTGACTGTATAGTACTGCAGACCTGAATTTGAGAGGTCCAAAAGGTACTCCAAAACCTTATCTGGTGGACAGGAAAAGGGATTCAAAGAGGACTTTGCACACCAGAGTGAAAAACGCTTCCACTTGGCTGTGTAAGGTTTCCGAGTGGCTGGCTTCCGTGCAGCCAGAAGAATATCTGAAACTCTTCGAGAGACATTGAACCAGTTTACTTCGACCTCTTCAGGAGCCAAGCATGAAGGTGAAGTGATCTCAGGTTGTGATGGACCACCGGTCCCTGAGTCAAAAGGTTCATCTGCAGGGGAAGCGGTCTCGGAGGAACTGCCAGCATATTGTCGAGTAGTGGAAACCACAGATGTCAAGGCCAAAAGGGAGCAATGAGAATCATTTTGTCCCCCTGGGATTCGAACTTGAGGAGTACCCTCTGAATTAGAGGAAGAGGCGGAAAGGCGTAAAGAAAGCGTTTTGTCCACCGCAGCCTGAACACATCCTGACAGAAAATGCCAGGCCCTGGATTTCTGGAGCAGAAGAAAGGCAGTTTTGCGTTGAGTGGGGATGCAAAAAGGTCCAGGTCTGGAGTTCCCCACTCTTCGAATAGTGACTGAACAATGGTTGAGTCGAGAGACCACCGTGAGGGTCTGTCTCTGTTCTGTTGAGACGGTCTGCCAGTTCGCTCTGAACACCTGGCAGGTAGACCGCTTGAATTAGAGCCTTGTGCTCCAAGCACCATTCCCATACCCTCATTGCTTCCCTGCATAAGGGGTAAGAATGAGCACCGCCCTGCTTGTTGATGTAATACATCACTGCTTTGTTGTCCGTTTGAAGGAGGATGTTCTTGTGACACAGAATGTCCTTCAAAGCTCGGACCGCATAGAGGACGGCTCTCATTTCCAGGACGTTTATGTGGAGCTGGGACTCGACTTGAGTCCACGCACCCTGAGTGTGGAGAGCCTGACAGTGAGCTCCCCACCCCATTAGGGACGCGTCCATGGTAATGGAGATCTGATGGTCCAGAGGAGCAAAGGGATACCCCTCCAGGAGATTGCTCTCTTGAGACCACCAGGTGAGTGACCTCCTTAAAGGTTCTGTCACCTTGATGGGATAGGACTGCGGGTGAGTGGTTGGGGACCACTGAGTACTGAGCATCCACTGGGTGATTCTCATGTGCAGACGTGCTAGGGGTACAGTGAACACTGAGGATGCCATGAGGCCCAGCATCCGTTGCATCGAGAGAACTGTGACTGAGCTGCTTTCCCCGATGTGACGGGCCATCTAAAGGATATCGTTCTTCCTGTCTTCTGGAAGAAAAGCCTTCGCACAGGAGGTGTCCAGAAGAGTCCCTATAAAGAGGTTCAGCAGAACTCCCATGGACGTAAGGAGGTGCGAGGTCGTCTCCACAGCATCCAGAGTCCCTTGTCTGGAAGGGCTTGCTAGAAGCCAATCGTCCAGATAAGGAAACACCTGAATTTTGACCTTTCTGAGGTGCGTCGCGAGAACTGCACAACATTTTGTAAAAACTTGCGGCGCCGAGGATAGCCCAAAGGGCAGGACTCTGAACTGATAATGCTGTCCCAGAGCCAAAAACCTCAGGAATTCGTGATGCCTCGGGTGAATAGGAATGTGCTGGTAAGTGTCCTGCATATCTAGGGAGGCTAGCCAGTCATGCTGATGGAGCAGAGTTAACAGGGTTCCCAGAGAAATCATTTTGAATTTCTCCTTGGGGAGAAATTTGTTTAGCTTTCTGAGATCCAGAATGGGGCGCATTCCCCCGGACTTCTTTGGAACCAGAAAGTAATGGGAGTAGAACCCCGTCTTTCGTTGGTGCAGAGGCACCACTTCTACTGCCCTGTTGTTCAGAAGGCCCTGAATCTCGGCAGCGAGAAGGTCTGACTGAAGGGTTGACAGCCTGGGTTGTCGTTTGGGAGGACAATCCGGAGGGGTCTCCACAAGATTGAGTGAATACCCCTCACGAATTATCCGAAGAACCCATTTGTCTGAGGTTATGGACTTCCACTGATTGTAGAAGTGCATCAGATGACCTCCCACCGGAGAGGAAAAGTCCACCTCGGGCAGCTGAGATGGAACTTGGGACAGCAATTCATAAGGTAGCGCTGGGCGCTTTGGGCCCTTGCGCTTTCTGTTGTGCCTTCTTTTGAAGTTGGGCAGGTTGGTTTTTATGGAAACTACCTCTGCCTCGAAAGGACTGGCGGTTATGAAACTGTTGTTTACTGGCATGCCCTCGAGAGGGGGCAGGAGGGGGGCCAAGCCAACTTAATGGCTGACCTAGTCTTTTGTGTAGCTTCTAGAGCTTGCTCTACCTGAGGACCAAAAAGATATGCACCGTCAAAAGGCAAAGCCATCACCTGCTGCTGCACGTCATTCGTAAAGCCCAAAGTGCGCAGCCAGGAATGACGGCGGGTGCAACTACCAGCAGTCGCTGAACGGGAAGCAGTGTCAAAAGCATCCATGGCTGCTTTAACCTGCTGATTGTTAGATTCAATACCTCTGGTAATGGTTTGAAGAAGCTCTGGCTTTGAATCTGACTCCGGTAGGGCTTCAACCATCTGTTTAATAGAATGCCACAGGATATACTCATACTGAGAAAAATAGCCTTGGTAACTGGCAATACACATACTTAGAGTAGAAGCAGCAAAGACTCTCTTACCTAAGGTGTCTATATTACGAGATTCTTTAATAGGTCGCGCTGTAGTAGTTTGAGGAAGAATGACCTTATCATTCTCTGCCAGGACTACAATAGGATCCGCAAAGGCTTGAGATGCCAAAACGGGATGATCCTTTGGGGCTGAATACTTCCTATCAATGGATTTAGCCACCAAAGGGGTAAGAGCAGGATTATTCGATACCACTTGAGACAGCGTCTCGAAGGAAGGCTGAATCGGAGGAGTCAAATCCGTAGGGATCTCCGAGGCATGAAGATATTGGAGTCTCAACAATTTCCCAGGATCGATGTCTGTAGTCTGGAGAGAAAGTGTGGAACTCAGATTCTTCAACAGAGACTTAAAGGATAGGTCCTCGACCACAGGCTCTGTAGCAGTAATAGAACCTGCTTCGTCCACTTCATCACCCAACCGAAGGTCTGGGTCAGGCTCAACGTCATCTCCTGACAGTCCAGGAGGGACTGCATGGACAGGAAGGAATGAAATTCAGAAGAGAGAAAGAAGGAAGAGAAAGGAGTCCCGAGCCGCCGGCACCGAGGGCGCTCGGCACTGAAAACGACGCGGGCCCGCTGTCGCCAAAACGGGCCTGAGAGGCCGCGACGGCGCTGAGGATGGCGCCGCGAACCTGCTGCCGAGCACAGCAGCGACGCCGAGGATGGCGCCAGGCCACACGACACCGAGGGCACCGAAAACACTCCCAGAGACCGAAAAACAGGTTTTGAAGGAAGACGAGCAGGAGATAAGGGCATCGGTGTGGCCCCCTGCGCCGCAGCCATGTGGGGGACCACCTAAGCGCGGGGTCGATGGCACCGGAGAAAGTGCCGCGCGACCAGGAAGGTCCAACCGCCCTACCTGGTCGCCCAAAGAGCCCGAAAGCCCAGGAGTGACCGAGCGAGGTAGCTGAACCAACCTCCGAGCCCACTGCTCCATAACAGCGGCCCACTGATGAAACTGCTCATCTGAAGACCTACCTGCGGGTGGGGAAGGACTCCGATGTCGAAGTCGTCGGCTACCAGAAGCAAAGGTTGGCAACTCTGAAGGAGAAGACCGGCAACTAGCCCCGATAACCGAGCATCTACGTGCAGACATATCAGAGGGCGACCTCGAGTGATGCCTTCTCTTTTTAGACCTGTGGGCCGAAGAAGAGCTCGAGGCCTAACGGTGCCGAGTGCGGACGCTATTTTATGCTTCTGGGGACCGCCCATCCCCTGGGCATTGGACTGACTGTTGTCAGACCCCCTCCGAAAAGGCAGCAGACTGGACCCAGCCCGACTGACTGAACATTTCATACAAAGTCTCCCTACTGTCACCTGACCTGCTCATGGTCGACTCCGTCAAGGTAGGCTGAGACTTCTTTATTGTATTTTAAAATTAAGAATAAAATTAAGCGATACTGTATCGAGATAATACTACAAAAAAATAAAAACTGAAAACTATGCTGCTAGTTTGAAGTTTGACTCCCGATAGGCGAGCGACGTTGTCACTGAAGTGCACTCGACGGTGGGGAAAAAAGGAACTGAGGCGGTTCGAGGGTCGACGCTGTGATAGTTGTTACCGCACGAGCCAGGGCTCCGACCCTGCAGCAAAAAGTTTGCTCTCAATGGGTCCAAGTGCCTCCGGCCCCGATCCCAATAATGTAAATGAGTGGTGGAGACTTATGTCCAGGAAGATCGGATGTGGCTTGTTTGGCACTATAAGGATCAGTGACACTTTGTCCCTCTGTACCTTAAGAACCACACTGAGGACTAAGGAAATTGAGAAAAGGCATACAGGAGGCCATGTGTACACTACTAAGTGTGTCATCCACTAGACTGCCTCTTTGAAGGGGATGGGCACAAAAGAAAAAATTACTCACCTTAGTAATTACACTTCTTCTTATGGAGTCTTGCTGTATTTTGACAATTGCAGTGATTCCCAACCTTTGAACTGCCCCGGAGAACAAAGAGTTAACTTTCTATGTAGGGCATAGAATGCTGAGCTCGAGCTCGATTGAAGTCTCTGTCTGGAGCGTTTTGAACTTAAACCATCAGATTCTTACGAACCAACTAAACTAAAAATTCCATGTGGAAATTGAAAAAATTCCTACTAGCTAACTGGCTGAAAAGTTTTGGATTCCCAAAGAAGGCTCAAGTCAGGAAACCTAAAAACAAAACCCCATGTACTACAAATAATAAATAAGCACCCAAACAAAAAGGAGGAGGGTGCAAGCAAAGAACACCCTTGGGGTGCAACACTGCACCTGCCCACCCACTTCCCAAAAACAGGTTCTGAGAGGGAAGGCAGGAAGGGAGGTCAGAATACAGCAAGACTCCATTAGAAGAAATATAATTACTAAGGTGAGTAATTTTTTCTTCAAACAACATGAAGTCTTGCTGTATTCTGACAATTGCAGACTACCAAGCAGTACCTCCAAGAAGGAGGGACAGAACCTACTTTGGGAATAGGCTCCGAAGTACTGCTGTGCCAAACCGAGCATCACTTCTAGCCTGGATATCTAGAGAGTAATGCTTGGTAAAGGTATGGACTGTTATCCAGGCGGCTGCTTGACAAATTTCTGAGGGAGGGATATCCCTGGCAGCAGCCAGAGAAGCAGCTGTACCTCTTGTGGAATGAGCCCTCAGGCCGGAGGGTGGAGATTTTCCCAGTTTTTCATAGCAGAATTATAAACAAGACACAATCCACCTGGCAACAGATCTTTTGGTGGCAAGTTTGCCCTTTCCCACTTCTCCATAAGTGAGGAACAACTGAAGGGAATCAAACCTGTGACCCTTGGTATGCTCTATTTAGTAACTAAGGGCTCTTTTGACATCTAAACTGTGTAGCCTCCTCTCTCCTGAGGAAGAATGATCAGTGAAGAAAACAGGGAGAGACAAAGAGTGGTTTAAATGGAAGTCTGAAACCACTTTGGGTAAGAACCTTCTATTGGTTCTAAGGACCACTTTATCCCTGTGAAATGAGATAAAATCAGGTTCCACTGACGGGACTTGCAATTCACTGATACGCCTGGCAGAGGTAATGGCCACCAGGAACACAGTTTTCCAAGTCAAGTACTTAAGCTCTGCTGAAGACATAGGCTCAAAGGGGGGTTGCATAAGTTGAGCAATGCAAACATTCAAATCCCAGGCAGGGGCAGGGTCTCTAAAAAGGAGGATTGGTGTGAAGCAATCCTTTAAAAAAATTACAGAACACAGGATGGGAAGATAGTGAGGAAGGCTTCCCCACATACAAAAACTCAGAAACAGCCAACAAGTGTACCATAAGAGTACCTGGTCTGAGGCCTAGGCCATTAAGATAGACCATATAATCCAGAACCGTAGGCAATTCAGCAGAGTCTGAAGAAATATGCTTCTTAGAACACCAAATGCTCAATCTTTCCACTTGGAGTTGTAAGTCTTCCTGGTGGAGGGCTTCCGAGAAGCCTTGAGGATATCCAGAATCCCTTGGGAAAGATGCAGATCTGCAAACTCAGCCATGCTTTGACATTGAGAGAATGATGATTGGGGTACTGAATCCTTCACTGAGAGGATGTTAACAGGCTGTAATTCCTGGGAAGAGACAGAGAAAGATGGACTGCTAGGGACAGCAACAGGGGGTACCAGGGCTGTCTGGCCCAATCTGGAGCAATCAGAATCACCTTGCATGGTTGAGACCTTATTTTTACCAAAACTTTGAACGGGAGTGGGAAGGGGGGAAAGGCATACAGAAACCCCCCCCCCCAATTCAGGATCAGGGCGTTGAGAGAGACTGAGCCCAGGACTGGAGGTCTGCAGCAAAAGAGAGGGTGTTGGTGATTGTCTGGGGCTGCAAAGAGATCTATCTCTGGAGTGCCCCACCTTAAAAAAATCACTTTCAACACCTGAGGGTCCAGGGACCATTCGTGATGGCCCTCAGAAATCCTGCTCAGTGCATCTGCTAGCACATTGTCCATGCCAGGAAGGTGAACTGTTACAAGAGAGGTTTGCAGGGAATAAGCCAGAGACCACAACTTCATGGCTTCCATGCACAAGGCCGTGGGCAGAGTGCCTCCCTGCTTGTTGATGTACCACATGGTGGTGGTGTTGTCTGTACTGACTGTGAGAATGCTTTTAGAGCTGGAAAAACTGCCCCGAGCTCTAGAAGACTGATGCGGAGAAGGGATTCTTGGGGGTACCACAGCCCCTGGGCAGCAAGGACCCCAGGTGGGCTTCCCAGCCCAGGAGAGAAGCATCCATGGTAAGGACCACTGAACAAGGCTGAGCAACAAAAGGAACACCTCGTCTTAAATTGTCCTGGTCCTGCCACCACTGGAGGGCTTGGATCAAGGTCAGAGTCACTGGGATCAGTTTGGTAAGGGAATCTTTCTTCTGAGACCAGAAAGTTCTCAGGTGGAACTGAATATCCCTCATCTAGAATCTTGCACCTTGGACCACTGCTGCTGAAGCTGCCATGTGGCCCAAGAGCTGGAGGAAATGCCTTGCTGGTCGAGATACCTGAAGGCTGAAGGAAGAAGCTAGTTCCATAAGAACCCTTTACCCTTTCTAGAGGAAGAAAGGCTCTTGCTCTGAGTGTGTCCAGTTCTGCCCCTATAAAGGTAAGAAGCTGGACTGGTTCGAGAACTGACTTGGGAAGGTTGAGAAGAAATCCTAAAGAAGTGAGCACTTACTAGATCACTTGCAGGTGAGACTTGACTTGGTCTGGAGACTGACCCACTATTAGCCAATTGTCCAGG
Organism: Neoceratodus forsteri; assembly: GCA_016271365.2. Lineage (NCBI taxonomy): Eukaryota > Metazoa > Chordata > Ceratodontiformes > Ceratodontidae > Neoceratodus > Neoceratodus forsteri. The sequence continues at coordinate 1,413,645,692 of CM057456.1, read as the reverse complement.
TAAGGAAAAATGGAAATCTTTTGCCTTCTTAGAAAGGCAAATACTACCGCCAGGCACTTTGTGAAAACCCTTGGTGCTGAGGTTAGGCCAAAGGGCATTGTGCTGAACTGATAGTGGCCTGCGGGCAACTCGAACCTGAGGTACTTTCTGTGGGGAGCCCCTCATGGGAATGTGAAAGTAGGCATCTTTGAGGTCCAGGGAGGCCAGCCAGTCCCCTGGCCTTAGAGCGGGAAGGATTATTCCCAGAGTTATCATCTTGAACTTTGGTTTTAAAAGATGTTTGTTTAGATATCTTAGGTCTAGAATGGGTTGCCACTCCCCTGTCTTTCTGGGGGTCAGGAAGTACCTGTAGTACAGTCCTTTTCCCCAATGTAGGGTAGGTACTCTTCCTATAGCTTTTAAAGCTAGGAGAGAAGAAACCTCTGCCTCTAGGGCAAGGGTTCCCGGAAGATTTGCAGGTGGGAAAGATCTGGCTCTCATCTTTGGAGATTTTTTGAAGCAGAGAGCCAGTCCCTGGCTTACTACTTCCAGGACCCACTTGTCTAATGTAACAGACATCCAGTCCTGGACAAAGTAAGCCAGCCTGCCCCCTACTGGAACAGGAAAGTCGACCCAGGCAGGCCCATTAGGGTGTCTGCTTGGCAGGGGCTTTAGGCTGAGGAGTGGATGCAGCCCTGCTCATCCCCCTTCTGCCTCTCCCTCTGAAGAACCCCTCTGAAAAAAAGATGAAGAGGCCCGTGCTTGGTAAAAGAGCCTTTGAAAAGGCCTGCCCCTAGACTGCTGCCTTTGAGGAGTTGCCTGCCTTTCCTTGGCCTGAGCACTCCTTTAAGTGGTTCTGTACTCATCCATTTTCTTCATGTAATTTTCTGTTTGCTCCCGAAAGAAAAAATTACTCACCTTAGTAATGTTGTTTTTTCTAATGGAGTCTTGCTGTATTCTGACATATGCAGTTAGGTCCTGCCTTTCAACTGCCCCGGAGAACAAAGAGTTAAACTTTCCATGGCCAGCATGGAATGTTCACCCTGCGAGCTCTGTTGAAGCCCCTGTCTGCTGCTGTTTGAACTCCAACTGTCAGATCTTTACGAGCAATACTCACTAGAAGTTCTGTGTGGAAACTGTAAAACTCAAAACTAGCCAACTGGCAACTGTACCTATATAAAAGGGTTTTTGGTTTCAAAGCAAAGACTCAAGTCAGGAAACCCAAAAAACAAAACACATCAGTCACCCAGAATAAAGGAGGGTGAAAAAGGGACACCCCTAGGGTGCCAACACTGCTCCTGCCCACCCACATCCCAAAAACTAGGTTCTGAGAGGAGAGGCGGGGGGGGTCAGAATACAGCAAGACTCCATTAGAAGAAACATTACTAAGGTAATTTTTTCTTCAAACAACATGAAGTCTTGCTGTATTCTGACTAAATGCAGACTACTAAGCAGTACCTCCATGGAGGAGGGACAGAACCTACTTTGGAAACAGGCTCTGAAGTACTGCTGTGCCAAACCGAGCATCACTCCTAGCCTGGCTATCCAGAGAGTAATGCTTGGTGAATGTATAGACTGTTTTCCAGGTGGCTGCTTAACAGATTTCTAAGATAGGAATATGCCTGGCAGCAGCAAGGGAAGCAGCTGTACCTCTAGTAGAGTGAGCCATCAGGCCTGAAGGTGGAGTTCTACCCAGTTTCTCATAGCAGAATTGTATACAAGAAACAATCCACCTGGCAATAGATCTCTTAGTCGCAGGTTTGCCCTTTCCAGCCTCTCCATACATGAGGAACAACTGGAGGGACTCAAACCTGTGACCCTTGGTATGCTCTATGTAGTAGCTAAGGACTCTTTAACATCCAAACTGTGTAGCCTCCTCTCTCCGTGGAAGAATGATCAGTGAAGAAAACAGAGAGAAATAGACTGATTCAGGTGGAAATCTGAAACCACTTTAGGCAAGAACTTCCTGTTAGTTCTTAGGGCCACTTTATCTGTATGGAGAGATGAAATCAGGTTCCACTGACAGGGTTTGCAATTCACTGATATGCTTGGCAGAGGTAATGACCACCAAAAACACAGTTTTGTAAGTCAAGTACTTAAGCTCTGCAGAGGACAAAGGCTCAAAGGGAGGTTGCATAAGCTGAGCAATGCAAACATTAGGGTCCCAAGCAGGAGCAGGGTCCCCAAAGTGGGGATTGGTGTGCAGCAATGCCTTAAAGAACTTACAAAACACAGGATGGGCTGACAGAGGGGAAGGTTTGCCTACTGACAGGAAAGCAGAAACAGCTGCCAAATGTACTTTAAAGTGTAGCTGGCCTAAGGCCTAGGCCATTGAGATAGACCATATAGTCCAGAACCGTAGGCAACCCAGAAGAATCTGAGAAATATTCTTCTTCGAACACCAAATAGTGAACCTTTCCATTTGGAGTTGTAAGTCTTTCTGGTGGAGGGCTTTCAAGAAGCCTTAAGGATATCCAGAACCCTTGGGAAAGATGCAGATCTGCAAACTTAGAAACATAGAAACATAGACTTTGACAGCAGATAAGGACTGCTTGGCCCATCTAGTCTGCCCATTTCCCTACCTACAGGATAAGCTGCAGATCCTAGTTAACCAACAGCCTATTTCTTCCTACCCTCCACAAGAATTGCCTTATGTCTGCCCCATGCATTCTTGAATTCTCCCCCAGTTTTAGACCCCATAACCTCCTCAGGAAGGCTGTTCCATGCATCCACTACCCTGTCTGTGAAATAATACTTTCTCACATTGCCCCTGAGCCGTCCCCCCCTATCTTCAAATTGTGTCCCCTTGTTCTTGCACATCTCTTTTTCTGAAAGATGCTACCCTCTTGGACTTTGTTGATTCCACTGAGATACTTAAAAGTTTCTATCATGTCCTCTCCCTTTTTCCTCATGGGTATACATATTAAGCTCCTTTTGTCTCTCCTCATGGCTTCTCTTGTAGACCCTGCACCATTTTAGTTGCCCTCCTCTGGACTGCCTCTATCCTGTCTATGTCCTTGCGGAGATGGGGTCTCCAGAACTGGACGCAGTACTCCAGATAGGGTCTCACCAACTGTCTGTACAGAGGAATAACAACTTCCTGTTTTCTGCTGCTGATGCCTCTCCCTATGCATCCCAGTATACCCCCAGCCCTCCCTACTCTGCCTTCTCACATTGCTTGCTAACCTTAAGGTCATCTGATATGATTACCCCAGGTCCCTTTCCTTTTTGTTGTTGTTACTACCTCCCCACATTGTGTATTCTTCTCCTGGGTTCTTGTTTCCAGGTGCATTATTTTGCACTTCTTTGCATTGAATCTAGCTGCCATTCTTCTGACCATTCCTCCAACCTTGCCAAGTCCCTTCTCATCCTTTCCACACCTCCTTGTGTATCAACCCTGTTGCAGATCTTTTTGTCATCTGCAAAGAGGCATACTTTTCCTTCCAGTCCTCTGCAATGTCACTTATGAAGACATTAAAAAGGACTGGACCCAATACTGAACCCTGCGGTACCCCACTAGTAACCCCTCTTTCTTCAGAGTGGACTCCATTTACAATTACCTTCTGCATCCTGTTGTTCAGCCAAAGTTTTACCCAGGCTACCACCCTGGGACCCACTCCCAGGCTGGTTAATTTGACTACTAATCTTTTGTGTAGGACTGTGTCAAATGCCTTGCTAAAGTCTAGGTAGGCCATGTCCACAGCCCCTCCCTGGTCTACTACTTTGGTCACCCAGTCAAAGAAATCTATTAGATTCGTCTGACATGACCTTCCCCAGTGAACCCATGCTGCCTTGGGTCCCAGCCCCACTGGCCTCTAGGTACTCAACTATTCTTTCCTTCAGAAGTGACTCCATCACTTTCCCTACCACAGAGGTCAAACTGACAGGTCTGTAGTTTCCTGCCACTGTCTTGTCCCACTTTTGTGAAGGGAATCACATCCTTCCTCCAGTCCTCAGGTACCACACCATCCTCCCATGATTTATTAAAAAGAGTAGCCAGTGGTTTCACTAGTTCCCCCCTTAATTCTTTTAGAATTCTGGGGTGAATTCCATCAGGCCTCATTGCTAAGTCCACCTTCAGTTTTAGGAGTTCTTGCAGAACTCTTTCTTCTGTGAAAGGACTGGGATTGACCCCCCCCCATCAAAAGTGCTTCTGTTAATTGGATTAGGCACTTCCCCCTCCTCTTTTGTGAATACTGAGCAGAAATATTTGTTCAGTATCCCTGCTTTTTTACTGTCCCCCTCTGCCCACCCACCACCTTGAGATTGAGAGACCGAAGGTTCGGGTACCAAATCCTCCCCTGAGAGGATGTCAACAGGCTGTAATTCCTGGGAAGAGACAGGGGAAGGTGGACTGCTAGGGACAGCAACAGGGGGTACCAGGGCTGTCTGGCCCAGTCTGGAGCAATCAGAATCACTTTGCATGGTTGTGACCTGATCTTGACTAACACTTTGAACAGGAGAGGGAAGGGGGGAAGCATACAGAAATTTCCCTTCCCAATTCAGGATCAGAGCATCCAGGGGGACTGAGCCCAAGACTGGGGGTCTGCAAAAAGAGAGAGGAAGTTGGTGATTGTCTGAGGCTGCAAAAAAATCTATCTGTGGAGTGCCCCATCTCGAGAAAATAATTTTCAAAACTAGGGGATCTAGGGTCCATTCGTGATGGCCCTGGGAAATTCTGCTCAGAGCACCTGCTAGGACATTGTCCTTCCCTGGGAGGTGAATGCTATCAGAGAGGTTTGCAGGGAATAGGCTGGGGACCACAACTTCATTGCTTCTGTGCACAAGGCCGTAAACCAAGTGCCTCCTTGCTTGTTGATGTATCACATGGTGGTGGTGGTGTCTGTTCTGATCTGGACCACCTTGTTCTGTACAGATTTGGAAAAGGCTTGCAGTACCAGAAACACTGCTCTGAGTTCCAAGAGATTGATGTGAAGCAAAGATTCCTGAGGTGACCACAGTCCTTGGGTGGTAAGATCCCCCAGGTGGGCTCCCCAGCCCAGCAGGGAAGCATCTGTTGTGAGTATCACTGAATGAGACTTGAGTGACAAATTGAACTCCCTGTCTCAAATTGTCCTGATCCTGCCACCATTGCAAGGCTTGGATCGGGGTTTGAGTCACTGGGACTAGTTTGATAAGTGAATCCTTTCTTTGGGACTAGCAGGCTTTTAAGTGGAACTGAATGTCCCTCATCTGGAATCTTGCTCGCTGGACCACTGCTGTGGAAGATGTCATGTGGACCAGAAGCTGAAGGAAATGCCTTGCTGGTCGAGACACCTGTAGGGTGAATGAAGAGGCCAGTTCCATAAGGGTCCTTGCCCTGTCCAGGGGAAGGAAGGCTCTTGCCCTTATTGTATCCAGCTCTGCCCCTATGAAGGTGAGGAGCTGTACTGGTTCGAGAACTGACTTTGGAAGGTTGAGAAGGAATCCTAAGGAAGTGAGCAGTTGCTATTTGCAAATGTGACTTCACTTGGTCTGGAGACTGACCTACTATGAGCCAGTCATCCAAGTATGGGAAGATGGAGATCTTTTTTCTCCTTAGGAAAACAACAACTACTGCCAGGCACTTTGTGAAAACTCTTGGGGCTGATGTTAGGCCAAAGGACATTGCTCTGAATTGATAGTGGCCTGAGGGCAACTCGAACCTGAGGTACTTTCTGTGGGAGCACCTGATGGGAATGTGAAAATAGGCATCTCTGAGGTCCAGGGAGGCTAGCCAGTCCTCTGGCCTTAGAGAGGGAAGGATTATTCCCAGAGCTACCATTTTGAACTTTGGCTTTAAAAGATGTTTGTTCAGATATCTTAGGTCCAGGATGGGTCGCCATTCTCCTGTCTTTTTGGGGGTTAGGAAGTACCTGGAGTACAATCCTTTGCCCTTGTGTAGGGTGGGAACCCTCTCTATAGCTCTGAGAGCTAGGTGGGAAGAAACCTCTGCCTCTGAGGCAAGGGTCTCTGATGGATTTGCAGGTGGAAAGGATCTGGTTCTCATCTTGGGAAATTTTTTGAAGCTGAGAACCAGTCCCTGGCTTACTACTTCCAGGACCCACTTGTCTGATGTCAGAGACTTCCAGTCCTGGACAAAGTAAGCCAGCCTGCCCCCTACAGGTATTGGAGAATCGGCCCAGGCAGACCCATCAGGGTGTCTGCTTGACAGGGGCTTTAGGCTGAGGGGTGGATGCAGGCCTGCTCATTCTCCATCTGCCTCTCCCTCTAAAGAACCCCCCTCTGAGACTAAGAAGAGGAGGCCTGAGCGTGGTAAAAAGGCCTTTGGAAAGGCCTGCTGCTGCCCCTGGACTGCTGCCTTTGAGGAGTAGCTTGCCTTTCTTTGGCCTGAGCACTTCTGTAAGTGGTCCTGTACTCGTCCATCTTTTTCATGTAGTTCTCTGTCTGCTCCTCAAACAGAGAATTACCAATAACAGGAAAATCCATGGCCTTAGCCTGGGTATCCTGTGATAGGCTAGTACATTTGAGCCAAGCCATGCTCCGAAGAGCCACAGATGTAGTCACGACTCTTGATGAAACATCACTGGAGTCCATAGCAGCATAAAATTGCACTTTGGATGCTTCAAACCCATCTGCGGCCATCTGCTCCAGCTCCTTAGCAAGCTGGTCAGGGGCCTGTTTAGCCAGAGCCAGCATAGTGTCCCACCTGGACTTCTGGTATCTAGCTGTGTAGGCCATATAGTTAGCCTGCCTGAGTCCCAACGATGCTGCCATGTACCATTTCTTTGCCATGGCATCAATCCTCCTGGTGTCCTTATCTGGGGGGTGTGATGCCAAGGGTATATTTGCCTTATCACAGGCAGCAGCCTGCACTACCCCAACATAGCTGCATTGCTGGGAAAGGAACTCCGTGTCTCAGCCTGAAAGAGTACAACTCTTTGTCCATTCGTCTGTCCACAGGAGGTATGCAATTAGGAGTCTTAAGAATTTTATGTCTCGGTTTCCCAAAGGAATTGTGGAGGGGAATGGACAGTCTCCTGGACTCTGGGATGTCCAACATTTCAACAAAATCAGGCTCCTCCTGATCCTCTACTGCTTCTTCCATAGGAAGCTGGAGGGGTTCAGCCACTTTTTTGTAAAACATAAAGTGAGAAGGGGACTCAGAAAGCCTAGGAGGAGAAACACCTGAAGGTCTGTCTGGGGAGATGTACGGGTCAATAGGCACATCCAGACTTTCATAATCACCAGCATCATCCTCATACTGTCCCCCCTCCTCATCCGGTTCATAAAATTCTTCCAAGGTGTAATCCGGAACCGGGGGAACCGATCGAACCGAACCCCTGCCAGATGGTGCCGGTTCGGCCAGAACTGAAGTAAGTGATTGCACTATTCTCATCGCCTTGGCGATCTCATTAGCGGTCAGAGTATGAATTTCTGGGTCCGAACCGGACGATGTATCTTTTCTTTTTACCGGAACTGACTCCTCAGAATCGGCTCTCCTTTTGCCCGAAGTATCACCCTGGTCAGAGGGCACTCCTTCTGGTTCGGTCGGAACCGAACCGGGCTGGCCATCCGGATCAGCGGACTGCTCGGCCTCCCTTTCCCTCAGTCTATCTAATCTCTTTTCCAGGGTAGCTTTGGGAAAATTCTTATAAATTTGGCAGTCTGAATTGAGGTGGTCAAACCCCAGACAACAAACACAGGTGGTGTGGGGATTAGACTTGGCAAAGACTTGCCCACACACACTGCAGTGTTGAAACCCAGTGGGCCCATTTTTTTTTCTTGGGTTTCTCAGACATGGCCAATCCCAACCAAAACTTACCCTTTTTTTAGCAATCTGCCAGGCAAGACTCCCCTATCGGTTCCTGATTGTGTCACGGTTCTTGGAAAAAAATTTAATAAAATCCTTTTTTTTTTTTTTTAGAACCGAAACGGACCGGTTACCACACACTAAGTAAATACACAAACTTTTTTACCTGAAACTGATCGGTTCAGTCAAACTGATCCACAATTTACAAGTTCCACACAGAAACTATACAGAAAACCTACAGTATTTAGTACTCACGGTACCACAAATAGACACTTAAACCGACAGATCGGTAGCAGCAATTTGGTAGAAACTGAGCAAAAAAAACAACACTTTAACAGATTTTTTTGAACCGAGCAAAGGAGAAAACACCGGAGCGACTGTTCAGTGAGGTGGAGTAAAGAATCTGACAGTTGGAGTTTAAACAGCAGCAGACAGGGGCTTCAACCGAGCTTGCGGTGAACATTCCATGCTGGCCATGGAAAGTTTAACTCTTTGTTCTCTGGGGCAGTCGAAAGGCAGGACCCAACTGTATATGTCAGAGTACAACAAGACTTCATGTTGTTTGAACAGAGAATTACCCACTACAGGAAAATCCATGGCCTTAGCCTGGGTGTCCTACGAGAGGCTAGTACATCTGAGCCAAGCCATCCTCCGAAGAGCCACAGATGTAGCCATGACTCTTGATGACACATCATTAGAGTCCACAGCAGCATGAAACTGAACTTTAGATGCCTCAATCCCATCTGCAGCCACCGCTTCCAGCTCCTTGGCTAGCTTGGGGAAGCCTGTTTAGCCAGTGCCAGTACAGTGTCCCACCTGGACTTCTGGTACCTGGCTGTATAGACCATGTAATTCGCCTGCCTGAGTCTCAAAGAAGACACCATGTATTGCTTCTTTGCCATGGCATCAACCTTCCTGGAGTCCCTGTCAGAGGTATGTGAAGCCAAAGGAATATTTACCTTGTCACAGGCAGCAGCCTGCACTACCCCAACATTCCTGCATTGCTGATATAAGAACTCCGTGTCTGAGCCTTAAAGTGTATACCTCTTGTCCATTCTTCTATCCACAGGAGGTATAGTATTAGGAGACTTCAGGATTTTTTTGTGTCAGTTTCCCAAAAGATTTATGGAGGGGAACAGAGAGTCTCCTGGACTCTGGGATGTCCATCATCTCTACATAATCAGGCTCCTCTTGATCTTCCACAGCCTTTTCTATAGGAAGCTGGAGGGTTTCAGCCACCTTTCTGTAAAACATCAAGTGAGAAGGTGACTCAGAAAGCCTAGGAGGGGAAACACCTGAAGGTCTGTCTGGGGAGATGTCCGGTTCCACAGGCACATCCAGACCCTCACTTACATCATCATCCTCAAATTCCCCTTCCTCTTCAAATTCCGGTTAATAAAAATCTTCCAGGGCATAATCTTTAACCGGGGGAACCAACCGAACCAAACCCCTGCCAGAAGGAGCCGGATCGGTCCAAACCGGACGGACCGATTCCACAATCTGAATCGCCCTGGCTATCTCTTCGGCTGTCGGAACATGAACCTCTGGATCCGAACTCGTCGATTTATCTTTTCATTTTCATTTTGTCGGAACTGATCCCGCGGAAGCGGCTCTCCTTTTGCCCGAAGAAGTATCGCTCTGGTCAGAGGGCACTCCTTCTGGTTCGGTTGAAACCGAACTGAGCTGGCCATCCGGGTCAGCGGACTTCTCAGCCTCCTTTTCCCTCAGTCTACCTAATCTCTTCTCAAGGGTAGATTTGGGAAAGTTTTTACATATTTGGCAGTCTGAATCAAGGTGGTCAAACCCCAGACAATAAACACAGGTGGTGTAGGAATTGGCCTTAGCAAAGACCTCCCCACACCCTCTACAGTGCTGAAACCCAGTGGGCCCGTTTTTTTTCTTGAGTTTCTCAGACATGGCCAGCCTAACCAAACTTACCCTTTTTTCGGCAACCGCCAGGTAAGACTCCCTTATCGGTTCCTAACCATGTCACGGGTATTGGAAAAAAATGGTTCAAAACACTTTTTTTTTTTTTTTTTTTTTTTTAAGAACCGATAACCACATACTAAGTAAACACACAAATTTCACTAACGAATGGCCGGTTCAGCCAAACCGAGCTGCACTTTTACAAGTTCCACACAGAAACACAGAACAATTCCTATTTAGTACTCACGGCACCACAGACAGAGACTGAACCGACTATGCGGACACTTTTTTCGGTTTAAAAACCGATGAAAACTGAAAACTTTAACAGACTTTCGAACCGAGCTGAAGGAGAAATCTCCGGAGCGACCGTTCAGTGAGGCGGAGTAAAGAATCTGACGGTTTAAGTTCAAAACACTCCAGACAGAGACTTCAACCCAGCTCGAGCTCAGCATTCTATGCCCTGCATAGAAAGTTAACTCTTCGATCTCCGGGGCAGTTCAAAGGTTGGGAATCACTGCAATTGTCAGACTACAGCAAGACTTCATGTTGTTTGAACAGCCTTGGCTTCCTGTTTTCCCAGGAGGGGAAAAGGTCCACCAAAGGTGTTTATCATGGGGCAAACACCCGAGGGATTCACCTCCTGGTGCAGGGACAACTCACACGAGTTGATGTCTCCCACATGACTAAGAGCACCTGATAGGTGACCATCCACCAATGCAACACGAACAGCCACCAGGCCCATCTGCACGAGTCTAGCCAAGGGCCACGTCCGGAGTGCCTTCTGACATAGGAATGAATGTGTGCCACCCTGCTTGTTCACGTAAAACATAGTGGTTATGCTGTCCTGGGGAACATGACCTCAGACAAGCTAGGCAACCTCAGTCAGCGGAAGGTGAATTGTATGATGCTCCAGCAGTCTGATGGAAGAGGAGCCTTGCTTGGCGAAAAGAACACGTGCTGTGTTATCCAGTAATTGCATGTCCCACCATGGACACATTGGACATGAAGGGATGGCATGAGAGGTTCCGGGGAACCAGCCATGAAACCAGGCAGTTATGGACCGGGACAATTACCCAGCCCAAAGGGAGTGGGCAGAGGAGGACAGTTCCATCACCATGCCCAAAGGCAGGTGGGCCCTGGTTTGGGAAAGAGTCCAACTCCATGTTTATGAACAGGATCTTCTGCTTCTGAACAAGCTTGGACTTGGGCAGACTGACCATCAGGCCCAAATCCTGAAATGTCTTGATGGCCAGATCCCTAGACAGCTCTACATCCTGCAATGAGCTCCCCATGATAGGCCAGCTGTCAAGGTAAGGAAAGACCTTGATGCCCTTGCACTTGAGGAAAGCCAGTATATAGACATGCACTTAAACACTCTGTGCACCAGAGACAGACCAAATGGCATGCCCTGGGACTAATAAAAGTCCCATCTATTCAGATGCAGAACAATTGTCGATAAGATGAATGGAGATATGGAAGTATATGCATGTTGCAGATTCATTAAACAGAACCAAACTCCGGTTCTAGGGCTGGAATGGTCTGGTGCAGAGTCACCAACTGAAACTTCTGCATCTGAATGAATGTGCTCAGTACTTGCAGAGAAAGAATGGCATACCAGTCCACCATCTATTTCAGGTCAATAAATACTGAAATATAAACCCCAGCAGGGCCCAGAGTGTCTGGGGCAGGCTTGACTTCATGACAATTGAGGAGCTGAATGACCTTGTTTCACAGTGCAGGAAGCATGTACGATGACACAGAGTTCTTGAACTGTGCCCAGGGTTGACAAGGAGGTAAAGTTTTGAACTCTAGAGACAACCCTGAACCCACCACTTCCAAAACCCACTTGCCCGACGTGATAGCGGAACACTGCGGCAGAAAGTGGGAGAGTTGGCCCAACTGGGAGCTGCAGCAGGGTCTGGGACAATGAAGGGATGTGGACCAGAGACACAGGTCAGGAAGCATAGGGAAAACCCAGCAGCAGTTGCAAAAATCACCAAAACTTTATTTATTGTATCAGTAACATAAAATAAAATAAACCTGCTCATAATAACTACATACAGAAGCAAAATAAAATCTCTTGGACCCGGGGCGGGGGGGGGATCTCCATTGCAGCTCAGCTTAGCTGTTTTATAAGTCTTTATCAACCCCCATCCTTTGCAAGCATCCTGTTCTTTGTAAATTTCAGGAGCTGCTAGAACATTGAGAGCTTCCTGAGGTCCCCTCCAGCCTTTGCAAAAGGCTAAGGTATTGCACTCAAATAACCTCTGGCTTTCTACAGTTATCTCAAATTATGTATATATACAGTGCATTTCAACAGCAACACTTAACATCTTCCAAACAAAAGAGATCCCGATATCAGCTACATTTCCATACACTGATTCTCATATATTTTATATTACCAGTAGATATGCAAGGGAGGAAAACAGATAGCAAGAGGAGACAGAGAGAGGCAAAGGACTGCGAGACTGTTCGAGTTGATCAAGTCCGAGGTCTCACAGGAAAATTTGGTTGCACAACCAGATTGAGAAGAGACAGAAAAGGAAACAATACAGATCCTTGCATTTAAACACTTTCGCAAAACAAATGGGACAGGGTCCTATTCTACCCTGTCACAATGGTACTGCTGGAATTGTTGCCTCTGTTGCATGAGTGCACCATTAAAGGTGCCTCGACTACCTTCCTGTGTCGACCCGATCATGTTGATATAGATGATCCATCACCCATGGTGCAAACAGGTCAGTTCCACTAAAGGGCAAGTCTATCATACTAGGCTGGATTTCAGGCATGAACAGTGACACCTGCAGCCAGGCTTGATGAGACACCACTACAGCCATCACTTGCACAGACACGTGGGTGGAGTCTAGTGCCACCTGCAACTGTTTTTTGCCAAAGAGAGACCCAGATCACAGATGTCCTACATATCTAGCTGGTTCTCCTCAGGCAACACTCATGACCAGACCTGGCCATCAGCACCACACTACTGGCCTGGCGAATGCCCAGGGATGCAGTAGCACATATACCTTACAGCCAGAAGACCCTGCTTCTTGGACTGAAGAAGACCTTTCTGTCAATACCCCTTTGGAGACAGATAATCCCAAAAGCCAGACAGCCTGCCGAGTGGGACCGAATATCTTCAGTCTACACACTGCACAGGGGGAAGACAGAAGGCTGGGCACTGCCAGACACCGAGAAAGCGCTCTGCCATCTGCATGTATGATATCCGTAATATAAATATATGGTATGTGATTGTCTGCCTAGGACAAGTAGCCAAAGTGTGAGAGACTTTACATTTGACCCCAAAAGTGTAAGTGCGAAGACAGAGCAAGATGTGTTAAACTGACCGGGGAAACACCTAATTAAAAGCCATCCTTCCAAAGGGACAGTTTATTACCTCTTATAACCTGCTCCTGAAGTTGGTTCCCATGTGTGCATTTTATGACATGGCAGGAAGGGAAGTATTTTGGCCGATTCCTCTTAGTTTTCTCACCTACAAGGGGACAAGTGACAGGATGTGGGTTTATGAGCCATCAAAGGAACCTGATTGCAAAGACTGTTGCATATTTTTTTTATTGGTAACAGCCAGCAGAAGAATAATATCCTTTTTGGATATCCATACTCAGATTACAGATTTATCACAGATCTAACAGTGCCCCCATGGGTGACATCACCAAGAGGCGGAGAAAACTGACTTTTGAATATTGCTTGCAAGAGAAGTTTGTGGCAGAAGGACTCTCTGAAAATCAAGGACGCACAGTCCGTGGACTGGTAACTAGGCACTTTAGAATTTATTTAGGCAAGAAAGTACAGTTACGTAAGAACTTACCGTAACAGTAGATCTTCGAGAACAGCTCTTGCAGCAGGTTACACCATTTGGACTGAAGCCGGCAGGCCTCAGGACCCTACGGAAAAATTCTAGCTAGCTATCTTCAGCAGGGACCGCCTGACGGCCGGTCCCTTCCGACGCTGTGTGGTACATAGGCGGTCCCACAGATTCTCAGTTCTCCCGCTGAAGACTCCCGGCCGTGAGATGACATCAGAGTAGAGACCGAGGATCCACCGTCAGAAGAAAATAAGGGAGGAAATTCCTAAAAGAAAAGGCAAAGCCATGCCTCCTCCAAGGGGAAGGTGGGGGAGAGGTTTGCTGCAAGAGCTGTTCGAAGATCTACTGTTACGGTAAGTTCACGAACTGTACTATCTTACTGAGACACAGCTCTTGCAGCAAGTTACACCATTAGGACTGATTCCCAAGCAGTAACGCTGCCAGAAATTCCGGGAGGAGGAAAATAGGAAATAAATTCCAGATCCTGAACCTAGGACAGGAGACCCTGTTGCACCGCCAGGCCGAAACCAGCCCTTCGCCGAGAGGCGATGTCCAGGCTATAATGCCTGATAAAGGTATGCAAAGAACTCCAAGTGGCTGCAGCACACATAGCAGAGGTGGAGACGTTTCTGAGTGTTGCAAAGGAGGTGGCCACACCTCTAGCAGAATGGCCCCGGACTGTGCCCGGAAGGGGCTTTTGTTTTATATCATAACAGTAAGAAATACACTGGACAAGCCAGCGAGATAGGGACTGTTTGGATACGGATTGGCCCATCATTCTCTCAGAGAAGGAAACGAAAAGCTGCTCAGAACTACGAAAAGATTTAGTTCTGTTAAGGTAATATCTCAGGCTGCGGTGAACATCCAGGGTGTGAAGCAGAGCCTCTCCTCTATTCGAGTAACTCGGGAAGTAGACCGGAAGGTCAATATCCTGGTTCAGAGTGAGTGAAGAGACCACCTTAGGCAAAAATTTAGGGTTCGTCCTCAGTGATACTCTGTCCCGGTGGAAAACTAAATAAGGCTCTTTGCACATAAGAGCGTGAAGTTCAGATATTCTTCTCGCCGAAGTAACAGCAACTAAAATAATGTTCTCACGACAGAAAACGAGTCTCTAATCCGCGCAGGTTCAAAGGGGGGCGGAGCTGTTCCAGGACAAAGAGCAGATCCCATGGAGGCACAGGGTCCCTAATAGGAGGCCTAAGGTGTAACACTCCCCTAAGAAATTCCCGAGAGGCGTCCAATTGAGCCACTGTACGATGTCTCACCGGGAGGTGATAGGCCGAAATGGCACAGAGGTGCACCTTAATAGAGGAGTAGGCTAGACCCGAATGAAAGAGGGAGAGCAGATAATCTGAAACTGCTCCCACAGGACAACCTAAAGGGGAAAAATCGCGTGCTCGTGACCATAAACAAAAACGGCGCCATTTCATGGCGTACGTCGCATGCGTTGCCGGCTTTCTGGCTGCAGAAAGAACCTCTGCAACCTCTTGCGAGACCCCGTGATGCAAGATGTCTATGTCTCTAGGAGCCAAGCGTGCAGGTTCAATGAACGTAAGTCCGGATGGACAAGTGAACCTTTCTCCTGAGACAGGAGGTGGGAGCTGAGTGGCAACGGGAGCGGGGGTTCCCGAGATAGTTGCACCAACAAAGGGAACCAGATCTGTCTGGGCCAGAATGGGGCCACCAGGATCATGAGTGCGTGCTCCCTGCGCAGTTTGAGAAGAACTCTCTGGATCAACGGGAAGGGAGGGAAAGCGTAGAGGAATCTGTTCGCCCAGGAGAGGGATAACGTCTCACCAGAAAACACCAGGCCCTGGATCTAGCAAGCAAAAATTGGGCAGTTTTGCGTTGGATGGGGATGCGAACAAGTCTAGTTCTGGAATTCCCCATCGAAGAAACAGATCCTCTGCTACCTCTTGAAGAAGTTCCCACTGGTGGACTCTGGCCTGGGATCGACTCAGGCCATCTGCAATCGTGTTGTCCACCCCGGGAACGTGCACAGTGATCAGATTTGCGCCGTGTCCGATTACCCAATCCCACACCCTCATGGCCTCCCTGCAAAGGGGGTAAGAGTGTGCCCCTCCTTGTTTGTTGAGGTAATACATCACCGCCGTGTTGTCTGTTTGAAGCAGAAGAGTGCAAGGTGGGATTACTGACTGAAAAGCCTGCAGGGCAGAGAGAACCGCCCTCATCTCTAGGACACTGATATGTAGATGAGCTTCCATCGGGGTCCACGAACCCTGGGACTTTACCCCATCCAGGTGTGCCCCCCACCCAAGACCTGAGGCGTCCGTGGTGAGGGTTACCCGTGACGGCGCCATTTAACGGGACGCCTCGTGAGAGCGACTCTGGACTAGCCAACATGCTAGTCTCAATCACGGAATTCGTGATTCTGACCGGATGCTGCAAGTGGTCTTGCCTTGGTCCCATTGCACTTTGAGCATCCACTGAGTTACCCGCATGTGGAGCCTTGCAAAGGGACAGTAGGAATGGCCGCAGCCATGTGTCCGAGCAAGCGAAGGACTGACCTGGCAGGTATGATCTTGTTCAACGATAAATCCCTTATGAGGGATCTGATGCGCTCCACTCTGTCGTCCGGAAGAAAAGCTCTTCCCTGAACAGTGTCCAGTACTGCACCTATAAACTGCAGTTTCTGCGACGGTACCAGGAGAGACTTCTCGTAATTTATGAGGATTTCCAGAGACCGGAACAGGTCCTGGGTGCTCTGAACCGCATGTAGCAACGCCTCTCTGGAGGCGGCCATGAGAAGCCAGTCGTCCAGGTACGGGAACACATAATGGTCCTGTCTCCTCAGAGACGCTGCCATGACTGCCATGCACTTGGTAAAGACCCTTGGTGCGGATGACAGTTCGAACGGAAGAGCTCGGAACTGAAAGTGGTGGTCGAGAAACTCGAAGCGCAGGAACCTCTTGTGCGCCTGAGCTATAGGGATATGCAGGTATGCGTCCTGCATGTCTAGAGACGCTAAAAAGGCGTCCTGTTTCAGCATGGGAATAAGACCCGGAAGAGTCACCATGCGGAATCTCTTGTAGGCGACCGACACGTTGAGGTCGCTGAGGTCCAGAATCGGACGGAGGTCCCCTGTTTTCTTTGGAACCAGGAAGAAGTGGGAATAATATCCTTGTCCTCTCTGGTTCTCCGTGACGTACTCTATCGCTCCCTTTCGCAGGAGCGCGAGTACTTCTTGCCAGATCAAAGCTTTGTGCTGACCCGGATACCGGGAGAGCAAAGGAGGCCTCGAGGGTGGCTTTCCTGCGAATTCTATAAAGTGGCCTAGACTGACCAACTGAAGAACCCACCTGTCGGTGGTTATAGCCTGCCATCCTGGCAGGAAGTTCGCAATGCGACCTCGACCATGATTGCCCGCTGATCCTGAGGGGTGGGGGCCGGAAAAGAGTCAGGCTGTGGCGGCAGATGGGCCCACTGGCTGGGCCGGCTTAGGAGAACGCTGACCTCGGCTGGCGGGCTGTTTCCCCTGGGCTCTACGGAAGCCGGAGCCCCTCTGATGTGTAGCGGAGCGGGGCTGCTGCCTCTGCGCCCGCCCACGAACGGCTTTGGTTCCTATGAAAGAACTAAGTCGGTCGGTACATGGCCTGAACCGACCTTACCGCCTGCCGTCCTCTTGAAGTCTGGTAATGATCTTCTCTGAAGGATTACCAAACAAGACTTCTCCCTCAAAAGGAGCATCCATAATATTCTTCTTGACGTCCGGGGTAAAACCAGAGACGCGTAACCAGGAGTGTGTCCGGAGGCATATGCCAGAAGCTGCTGCTCGGGCCGATGAGTCCGCGGAGTTGTACGCGGCTCATAGCACTTGGGTCTCCACGTCTGAACCCGTATGGAGAAGCTGAAGCATCTCCTCCTTCTGCTCACCTTCAGACAATTTTTCAGCCATTTCCAGACCCTGTTCCCACAAAGCGTTCTAGAACTGAACCATGTGGGTTAAATAGTTCAAGGATCTGATGGCGCAGGTAGCGGAAGCATACGTGCGCCTACCCAATGCGTCCAACTGCTTGGACTCTGGGTCCGGTGGCAGGGTGCTCAAATGTTGCGGCCTCTGTGACCGGTCATGTGAGGCTGTGATGACCAGAGAATTGGCCTGAGGCTGCTGCGTCAAGTACTGGTCTTCCTTAGGAGCCTTGAACAAGTGATCAGCTTTATTTGGCATCGCCGGGAGCGAATGTGGACGCTTCCACGCTGCCTTGGTGACGTCCACAAAAGTGGACACCAAGGGTGGTACCACCACAGGCTTGGGGTCCTTCTGCCGAAGATATCTGGCGAGGCGTATCCTTTCGGGGTCTAGCTCTTCTGCATCCCATCCCATGTTCTCTTGTATACGTCTCATAATATCAAGGAACAAAGGATCATCCGGAGGAGATTTAGGCATCTCACGTGGGTCCAGAAAAGGGATGGAGAGTGGAGATGGGGATCTAGAGGAAGAGTAGTCTGATCCCGTGTCCTCCGTCGAAGGCGAACGTCAGTGTCTCCTGGATCTCTTGGGGCTGGGTGACCCAGAAGAAGATTTCGACGGAGGTCTCCATTTTTCTGGTCTCCCCCTGGGAGAGGATCTAGGCTCCCGGGGAGAAGGTAAACGGCCTGCCGACCCCGATGGCGAAGGGGGTGCAGGAACCGGAGGAGGAGGAGGAACAGTGGGAACTATGTCCTTCTTTATGGTGTCCCACCAGTAAGTGAAGAGGTCCTTCACTTCCGCTAAGGAAAGGCCCGACGACGGCCCGGGCGCCGGTGGGCGGTCGTCGGGTCCTGGCGTCGGCTCCACAGGGGGCTCTGGTAACGGCGAGGGTTCCCTGGGAGTTTCGACAAAACCGGGTCGCCTCGCCTGGTCCTCGGGCTGCGCGGTCCTCCTCAGTTAAAGTCTCTGACCGACATCGGTCGGAGGCGTCAGGGCCCTCTTCTCAGGAGGAGCGGACGTCGGTCCCCCTACCGGCGTCCGCTGAGGTGTTGGTTTGGCCGGTGACGGTCGTCTGGCCGACAGCGGCTCCAGGGAGGTATGACGTGCAGCCGACGACGGTCGCGCTGGCGTCGGGTCCACAGGTCTCTTTAAGGGCATGCGCTCCAGCGTCTTGTGAGGAGGCACAGAAGAAGACCTGACGTTGGGTACCGAAAGGCGGGAACCTGACTTGTGATGATGATGGTGGCGCTCCCCAGACTTCGCCAAGGCCTTGGAGGAAGAAGACGAGGACGGCCTGGCGGACTTGGCCTGAGAAGAAAGCTTCCTTACCGCAGCTGGGGGAGGCTGAGAGCTGGCCCTGGAGGGACAGCGGTCGGACCTAGAACCGGAGCTGTGAGACTCCGAAGCCCTGGAGGGGGACCTGGAGGGGGCCTTCTCCCTTCGTTTCTCCGCGTGCTTGTGGAATTTTTGAGAAGAAGATTCCCCCTTGGAGGACACTGTCTTCAGCTTTTCCTCCAACAAAAAAGCCTGAAGGGCCTTCTGACGTCGGATCCGGGTACGACTGTTGAACCCCTGGCAGAACGAGCAGGCCCGGGTATCGTGGTCTGGGCCCAGGCACCTAACGCAGGCTGTGGGGGTCCTGAAGGGATCTGTTTCCGCAAGCACACTTGGAGGAGTGACCAGAGGTTGGAGAGGACATCAGCAAAGGTCTTGCTTGAAAAAATCAAATTTCTACTTGAAGCACTTAACCATAGCGTGCCTAGACTGTAACGAAGGGTCGAGACAAGCCAGTCGACGGCGGGAAGAACTGGGGAATCTGGCGGGACCGCTTCTTTATGTACCACGCCTGAAAGTGGAGGCGGACCGACGCTCGGGAGGGTCCCCGCTGAAGATAGCTAGCTAGAATTTTTCCTTGGGGTCCTGACGCCTGCCGGCTTCAGTCCTGATGGTGTAACCTGCTGCAACAGCTGTGTCTCGAAGTAAGATCGTTTTAAGTATTTGGGTTAGACATATTTGTGTTCTGTAACTTCCCATTTATTTTATGTGACTAAGTTACTGATATAATTGTTCTGTATTTGATATTTTACCTATTTTACCATTTTTAGTAAACAATATTTTCCTTGAAATACTGCCTTTGGCTTCTCAGTTTTCTTTTGCATGTGAATGCTGAACCAGTGTTTAATTCTGACAACTGTTAAAGGCTTGAATGTGTTACCAAGCTCGCTAAACGCAAGAATATAACTAAGTCTTATAATGAGTCGTAAGGGTACATTTTGGAAACCCGGCTGAGTGCCACTGGGCGAAAGATTATATAGCATCCCCCAAAGAGAATATTATCTGAGCCTGTTAACTGCGTATGCTAGCATAAGGTTCACATTTGACCCACAGGACTCAAAGCTAGTAGGTGATTCGGACCAAAAACAGACAAGAGGGTTACCCTGTCTGTCCCCTGTTCACACTATTGCGCTTCGAGGTTGGCACCGTGGGAGCAGGGGGCCTGACCTGTGGAGCAAGTTTGTTACACCCAACACTGAAAAAGTTTAGGTAGTTATCTTTCTCATTGTTAAAACAAACACCAAGTAATCATCGAAACGTCTGAGTAATGGCCCAAGATGAAGTCAAATACCATTTGCAGGCAGCTTAAACCAAGTAAGCTTTCCCTGAATTCTACAGTCATTGCTAGAAAACTCCACTACTGTACATAAATATAGACACCAGCAAATGCTTTTTTAGATCTTTATTTGTATAAACTATGCAACAAAAATCTTCTAAATCCCAAAACTTTATTCAAATAAAAAATGCTCAACTTGAATAATAAACACTTTCTAAGTAGCACACATGCCATCTTTGTAACCTTAAGATGTAAAAATAACATATGAAAAAGGAGAATGGCCTGCTCCACTACTGCATTCTGCATTTCTATGGCTGAATGTATACAACAATACTGGGTATACTGTGGCTACAATGAATATTTGAAAACCATGGGACTCATTAAGGGCATTCTTCAGTATTCAAACTATATGGAACACATTACACGATTTACCCCCCCCCCCCCAAAAAAATACACCTTGTAGATATATTACAGAAAATCCTCACACTATACCTAGTAACAGAGGCAACAACCTAGTTGCATATTCAGTATTCGAGTGTTCCATTCTTCATTATGTCTACTGTATTCATAAAGATGTCCCCGTTTCCCCTTCAGAAAATCTGCTGTGAAAACAAATGTTTAAAATAAGCCCTGGGCATAGTACAGGAAACGTAACATAAAAATAGCAATTACCTGTGATTCTTATACTGCACAACACCTATATATTTTCCACAATCAATTTTATGTAATGTTCAGGGGCTCAGTTTTAAAGCTTGTATTAGACTGGTTCTTTCTACAGGCAAATTTGCTCACAACTTCCATGTGCATATCAAACTAACAGATCAGACACTACTGCTAGAAACATGTGAGCACTTGTTTCTAGATATTTAGCCAATGGTAAATTACACCAATCAGTTTCAGAGTCTGTGCACACAATCAATATCCTGGACAGAAAAAAGGAAGCATGTTCTCTGCCCCAAACAGCCAATTTGTGTGGCTAGAACTAGAAATCCCTTGCAGCTTAGCTGGGTAATAATACCAGCAGGACTTGAAACAGGTGTTTAATCACCACTTAATACTTGGCTCAGGATAAAATGCATTTAATTTCCACTCATTCAAATCTAAGCTGCCACATAACTTTGGTACTTGCTCTTACAAGAACTGTTTTCAGACTGAAAACGCAAGGCAAATAAAAGTAATCTCCAAAATAACATAAGAAATAATAATACTGCCCAAACAGAAAAACCCTGCTAGCACATTCCTTCTCACAGTAGCATAGTGATCACTGTTTTACAGAGCAAATGGTACACTACAATACCCATACAGTAGCTAATCCATTACTGTGAATACCCTATACTCATGGAGTACACAGCTGGGTGTTGCATATGACAGAATTTGCATTCAGAATACCTCACCCCACAACAAACTCTGCGTATTCAAAATGACATATCATAGCAATGCAATAGTTATAATACCCAAGATGTTCTCATGATGACTGAGAAACAGCTTAAAAGTTTAATATTTGGAGCTTATGATATTAAGACAACACTATCCACAATTTCTTTTATGAGTACATAGGGATAAAAAATCCTATGCTGCTTTTCTTGATCAAACACAGGACTGTGTATTCCATTAATCTTGGCACACTTCTATTTCACTGTTCTCTGTTAGTCCATTGGAGTTGCAAACAGGGCCATTAACACTGCATTCCACAGGGTTGAGCTCTGCTGATAGGAAGCAGTCATATTCCAGCACTTGAGCTGCTGTAAGCCGGATACCAAAGCAGATTAACTTGGATACAACCGTCTTCATCTTCTGATCCTACAAAAGGAAACCAAACAATAGCAGTAAAATACTTATCCCCCATTGAGGGTGTGAGTAAGTGATGGGAAGGTGGGAAGAAATGAAGTGTATGTATCTATAAACTGGCCACTGGGTTTTCATGCTTGAAATATGGAAATTACGTACCTACCGTAATTGTTGATCTTCTCTTATATGTTCATCACTGATTACTGCTGGGTGCAAGTCAGAGGCGCGCACCCGCTACGGAAGGTTTTTTTTTTTTTGGAGGGAAGAGTTGACGCCGATGGCACCGCCCACAAGAGCGACGCATTATATGGTGTGCGAGGGGTGGCCACTAGGTGACGCAGACTCCTCCTCCATCCCAGTTCTGCAAGCCTGAGAGGTGAAATAAAAAGAATAGAATAAGAGCGAGGCAAGAGTGCTGAGGAATAGTTAAAGGATAGGAAACAAACTGAAAAAGGAATAAGCAGACAAGAAGACAGGAAAGAGAGAATCCTATCTTAAGGGACCACAGTGCCTCCTTCCTTGAGCGGCTCTGAGGGAGGAACAGATAAGAGAAAGGAAGAAGGAAGAAGAGGAGGAGAGGATATTGGGAGGAGGGAAAAATACTGCCACAAATCCTGAGTGAAACTGGCTTGAAGCTTATCAACTCAGATCTTGAGCAGGGAAGCAAGGATCCCTTCAGACAAAACTGGTTCGGATGGTTAAAACGAACCTTCTAGACAGCTGAAAACAAGCGAGACAGATTTCCCTACACATCCCGCTATCCTATTACCCCTTACTCAAGCTGAGAGTTCACAGAATGCCAAGGCAAACTCTGTTCCGGAAAGAGAAAGACCCCAACTAGGTAAAGGGAAAAAGACCCTCTATCACACAGATATGTGCTAGTACTGGGGATGGGGGTGGGGGGACAGCCCTAAGAGAGGGCAAGCTCTTTGTCAAAATGGACAGAGATAGAGAAGGAGCTCCTTCTGACTCCCTGGAGAAGGCAGGGCCAATGGACCAGACCATTAGTTCAAAATGTAAATTTTTTGAATCGGGCTAGAACAGGGGTTGACTAGCCCTGGTCTGGCATTACCTGGTAGTCAAGGGACACGATTAAGTCTGAAGACTGAGGGTTAGAAGACTGTTTCAGAGCCTAACGCTGATGTCCAGAGATTGAGCTAATCTGGCCCGAGAAAGTTCCCGAAGGAAAACCTTCCAGGAACTCAAAGAGTTCCCTCAGATTAAAAGGACGAATTTTCACCTGCTCACCTCCTACTCAAATCATTCTACCTGTTTTTAGAAAAGAACAGAAGGTCCCAAAGGAACCTTAGGATTTAGCCCCCACTCCCCGAGGGGAGGGATGAAAAGGAGGAGGAGGAGGAGGGCGAGCAGGTTGGGGGAGACGCCCAAGAAATTAAGCCCATGAGGGGAAGGTGGGAGGGATTCAGTAATGAATGGTGAAGATACAAGAGAAGATCAACAATTACGGTAGGTACGTAATTTCCATATCTTACCTTGTCAATCGTCACCATTCATTGCTGCTGGGTTAGTACCAAGCCCCCGGAGGGGGCCTGAAATTTGGTCCTGAGGGAACAGATCCCTCAGCCTCCTACTGGTGGAAAGCAGGAGGGGGAGACCCTAACCAACAGACTGAGGCAGTCTAAGGTCACTGAAGGCGAGGGGGTGTCCCCCGTGGCCGGGGGACGGAGGATGCCGCTGAAGAATCCTCCTCACCCTGTGGGAAACAGGCGGGTACCCAGAAAAGCAGAGGAAGTCACCCTACACCGGGCAATGGGTGACAGTCTGGACAGACGAAGCCATGCCGTCCACCTAATGCAGATCGCTGCCCTGCCCGTTTGGAAGCCACCTCGTTAGTGCTGTAAGATGCCCTCGCTTGGTGCCTTGCAAGCTCCAGACCATGTGCAGAGAGGGCAATGACTTGTCTGGACTGCTCCGTATCAGGCATAGATGCCAGAACCAGCGTTAGCATTGACCACAGATGCCGGTTGTAGGCAGCGTGGTGTGCCTGATGTGAACCTATGCACATCAACGCACGACTTGAAGAGAAGACTCTTCATCCCCACTGATCAAATTCAGCAGAATCCGGATCCGGGAGTCTGTTGTGCGCCAGGCGCCAAAAGGAGTATCTAGGGACGTCAGGCCCGAAGGCGGGTGGCGTAGAGAACTTAAGAGATTCGTGGGGGGCACAACACAGTCTTCTGCAGTCTGCCGCGGCTGAAGAAGGGGCGGCTGAAGACTTCCAGGTGCGGATAGATGCCTTCTGGAAGGGGATCAGTCAGGAAGGCACAACCAGGTGGTGAGCGCGGAATTCACTGAGGAATGCACACGTCTGCCACTCGTTATTGTCTCTGCGGATGAAGGAGATAAGAAGCTCAGAAACCAGCCTCGAAAGGAACCACTGATATTCAGTGAAATCAGCGGAGGATAGGTGGACAGAAGGTTTCTCTTCCTCAGGAGAGGACGATGAGGAAGTGGAGCTTGAATGTTCAGAGGACTCCTGCAGCGGTGTGGGGGGGGTGGGGGAGAACAGGCGGAAGACCTGTTCGTCCATGGTCCTGACGTAAGAAGGGAAGGCCGCTGCAGTAGCTCTGAAAGTCTCCCAAGTTAACGGCCCCATAGGACCCACATGACCTGGGGGGGGAGTGGCTACAGAGGGATGGTCAAGGGGCACCTAAGAGCATGTGCCTGGCCTCTGCCAGGACTCTGAGATCCAGGGAGCAAAGCCACCAAGACTGGGTACCCCCCCACACACCACGACCTCTCAATCCCTCTGACTCCAAAACAGGCCTCTTCCTTGACACCAGTGCAGGAGCCACCTGCTTGGCAAGCCCCAGGGAAGCCACAGAAGCAGGGCTCTCCACCCCTTCCCGAAGAGCTTCAGCAGCACCAGAGATGGCAGCTTCCTGTGCCCTCCCAGGAGAGGACATTCTCTCACGAATCCCAGAAGGATCGGCCGCAGAAGGTTCCAGGCCACCTCTAGCCATGGGACTCGGGGACAGGAACACTGGGCAGCCTGACACCGCGGCCTACAGAGAGTTCCGAATCTGAAGACTCAGGCTGATAGTCCAGGTACACCTCTGAGTCATCCTCCTCCGAAGAGGAGTCGAGCAGAGTGACCTCCAGAGAGGCAACCCCAGGAACATGCCTTGCGATGGCACTGCCATAGGCCGTGATGTCACCAACCGTGCCAATCGAGTCCCCTGTGCTGCGGACACCGCTGGGAACCACAACGGCACCGCCCAAGTCCCCCGCAGACTGTGTCAGAACCCAAAGCGGCCCCGGCACCACCCAAGTCCCTGACCCCGCAGATGGTGCCAGGACCCAAAGCAGCACCGCGAGTGGCGCCAGAACCAAAAGCAGCATCGAGGGTCCACCAGTGCCAGGCCCCACAACTGGAGGCTGCGACACTGGGGGAGCCTGCACCTCTGAGGAGGTGCCTTCTGGGATGGTGCCAACTATGCGACCCCAGGAGGGATCGCAACTCTCCTTCGGCGCCGAAGAAGAAACCTCCTCCTTGGCAAGGCTGGAAGTGGAGGAGGTGCCCTCCTTGTTGGGCCGTATAGTCCCAGGAGGGGACCTGGAGGAAGGATCAAGAGATCTGGCCTGGGAGGCCTGCAGGAGACGCTGTCTTCCAAAAGTCGGCAGAGCCCTGCCGACTTTAAACACGCAGATTTCCAAAACACGATGGTCCATGGAAAAACAGGCACTGCAGTGGTCCATATCATGGTTGGGTCCCAGGCACCCAAGGCAAACCTCATGCCGGTCCGAGATGGAAAACTGCCGGCCGCAAGGGCACCAATGCATGGGGCATGACCCCCTTGGATTTGCGCTTGGCCCCCGAATTGGACATGATGCAAATTCAATTTATAAAACAGAAAAGGTCCCGGCGCCGTCGAAATATAAAACTGAACAGTCTTACTGCTTCAACAGCGTTGGAAAGGAACCAAGATGAAAGAGAAAACGAAACCAACTTCTAACTAGGCCTAATGGTGCAGCAACAACTCTTGATGTAGCAGGTGCAGCCTCGACAGCAGGAGAAACAGAACTGGGATGGAGAAGGAGGAGTTTGCTGCACCTAACGGCCACTGCACCTACATAACGCGTCAGAGACCTCCCTCAAAAAAAAAAAACAAATAAAACTCAGTAGCTTGTAAGGCCCACTTGCACCTCAGCAGAAATTAATGGTGAAGATTGACAAGGGAAGATCAGTTTGTACCAAGTCAGAGCACAACAGTTTCTGATACAACCAAATTTCATTGATGAATCATAAAATGATGTCACCATAGGGAAGACTATAGCACTTCAGAAGAGTTATCAATAAGAACAGCTTACTCACCTGTACCACAGTTCTAAGAGTGGTATATGGTTCATATTCACATTCTGACAGTTCCACAGGAATGCAATTAGCTGGACATCTTTAAGCTAAAATCCTTCCTTTACTTGGGAGAGATATAGCCCCCCCCCCCCATGACGTCAGATCTCACATGCTAGAAGCAGGATCGGGTGCCACTTGCTGGGAAGGCAAGCTGGGTTGTGGGGATGTGAACCATATACAACTCCTAGAAACAAAAATTACGTACTCGCTGTAATTCTTGATCTTCTTGGACTACCTTCACCATTGATTCATACTGATGGGTTCTGAGACAGAACTTTTCAGGAGGGTCAACGCCGAGTTAGGCTAGCTCGTGCTGCATGGCTTACCTCTGCACTGGCCCTCAACTGCCTCAGTACCTTTTTTACCGAGGAGGTGCAGCGTAACCCAAGAATAACACATAACCTAAAAAGGGCGTAAGTCAGCCCTTGTGACCTGTTCAAAAAGTGGTCAACAAGAAGAAGCAGTGTGTTCAGAGCACAAACCAAAACAAGTGGAAGTGAAGACCAAGGCACAGGAGAGTGAGCCTGGGGGATGGAGGGTGGGTGTGTGAATCAATGGTGAAGATGGTCCAAGAAGATCAAGAATTATGGTGAGTACATCATTTTCCAGGACCTATATTCACACTGATGGGTTGGAGTACCAAGCTCAGACGAAAGTCCTCAAGGCAGGGTGGCAGGAGCCGAAGCTCACTCAGGACTAGAGTACATTAAGGACCATCCTGCTAAAAGAGACATGCTGACTGGCATGGAAATTCAGGGCATAGTGCTTGATGAAAGTGTGCACTGTGCTCTAGGTGGTAGCTCTGCAATTATCTCGGATAGGTACAGAGCAAATCTCTGCCAAGGATTTAGCAACCACTGTGATGGAGTGGGCACGGACGTGGCCTTCCAACTTGACTTGCACCATGGAATAACACTGACAGGGACAAGCTACTATCCATGCAGAAATGCATTTGATTGTAACCGGCTGACCCAGCTGGTTGGGACTGAAGGAGAAGAGGAGCTACTTGGACTTCTGGAGGTTCTTAGTTCTATCCAGGTAGAGCTTAAGGATTCTTAACATTCAGAGAGTGGAAGGTGCGCTCCCCCTTGTTCTGGAAGTCGGGAAAGTATGTGGGCAGCACCACAGGCTAGTTCAAGTGGAACTCCGACACCGCCTTAGGCAAAAACTTGTGGTGTGTGCGGAGAACTATCCTGTCTTTATGAAAGATGGTGTACGAAGTGTCCGTGACCAAAGCATGTATTTCAGAGACCCTGTGAGCAGAGGTGATAGCCACCAGAAATGTGGTTTTCCAAGTCAGAAATATATGATCAGATGTAGCTAAGGTTTCAAAAGGCTTACAAGTAAGCATATCCAAAACAAGGCTGAGGTTTCAGGAAGTGAAAGGTTTCCTGACTGGGGGCCTTGTGTGCAAAATGCCTTTCAAGAACCTTTTAAAAAGAGGCAGTTGAGCTAGAGTGAGGTTCTGAACTGGATTGTGGTACACTGAAACAGTGCACAAACATATCTGAACTGAGTAGTACTGAAGGCCAGCATCAGAAAGGCCCAGAACGTACTCCAAAACTTTGCCCGGTGGGCACTGGAACTGATCTATACGGGATTTAGGGCACCATTCAGCAAAATGTCTCCACTTGGCTGTGTAGGCCTTCCTGGTGGAGGGCTTATGAGCAGCCAGGAGAATCTCAGAGCCCCTCTAGAGAGACTATGTACCTGCTCACTCCTATCTCTTCAGGAGCCAGGCTTAGAGATGAAGGGAGCGTAGGTTAGGATGAACCTGGGACCCCTGCGTCAGGAGGTCGATCTGCAGAGCTAGGGGCCTCATTGGAAACTATATCTGTCAAGGCTAGCACGGGCCAATGAGAATCATTTTGCCCCACAGACCTCCAGCTTGAGCAGTGCCCTCTGAATTAAGAGGAATGTGAGGAAATGTGTACAGAAAGCGATGTGTCCACTGCAGCCTGAATGCATCCTGACAGAAAATACCAGGTTCTGGATTTCTGGAGTAGAATCGAGGCAGTTTGGCATTGAGTGGGGATGAAAAAGGTCCACCTCTGGGGTTCCCCACTCGTTGAAGAGAGACTGAACGACATCTGTTACCAATGACCATTCACGCGGATCTGCTTCCAACTGAGCTTGGCTGCCAGACTGTTCTGAGACACTGGTAAACAAACTGCCTGGATTAGAGCATCCTGTTCCAGATACCATTCCCACACTCTCACTCTTCCCTGCAAAGCGGATAACAGTGTGCTCCCCATTTGCTGATGTAGTACATGACTGACTTGTCTGTCTGCAGGAGGATTACCTTGTGGTGGACCAAGTTCACCAGGGCCCGAAGGGCGTATATAGGACTGCTCTCATCTCCAATACATTGATGAGGAGATGGGATTCCGTAGGGCTCCAGACTCCTTAAGCATGGTGGCCCCGACAATGGGCTCCTCACCCCAACAGAGATACATCTGTGGTGAGAGTTATCTGAGGCTCTGGGGGTGAGAAAGGGAGGCCTTGGAGGAGACTGTCCTCCTGTGTCCACTATGCAAGTGATCAGAGCAGGGTCTTAATTTTTTTTTTTTTTTTTTTTATTAAATAGAGGTGACAAATATCAATACAATTAATTCAATCACAGACATATATGGCATAGATCTAATTAAGGTTACAGTTGTTTCTCGAGTATAAGTTTAAACTCTGACTAGATCATATTATGGTCTTCTCTGTTAAGATAAAAGTTAACAGTCGATGACTGACGGTAAACTGTTGTGACATAGTGCATCCCAATAATATTGGATTTAATATCTTCCCATGGACATAAATCAATCATAAAAGAATTGCCTACATTCCTAAAACCAGCCGGGATCCCATCTCCTCTCCAGAAGTCCTATATAGTGGTATATGGAGAGAGACTCAAGGGACAAAGTCAGGGTCACGTGCTGAAGAAAATATAACCTGAGTCTTCATCATTTTGATGGGGTAAGACTGAGGATGTGTTGGAGACCACTGCATGCTGAGCATCCACCGACATATCCTCATGTGCAAGCACGCTGTAGGCACTGTGAAGACAGAAGAGGCTATGAGGCCTAACATCCACTACATGGAGTGAGCCCAAATGGACTTGTTCTCCAATGATGAAATGTGCCATCTGAAGGATGGCTTTCCGTCTGTCTTTTGGGAGGAAGACCCTTGCCTTGTTAGTGTCCAAGAAGGATGTAATTTCTAATACGTCATGTTATGGTATGTTATTCGACTGTATTTGTGATTGCTGATATCATGTTATGCTTCACTGGCTGTAACTGGCTGTAAGTATCCTTTTAACGGACTCTACCTATGCTGTATGTAATATTCCTGTACTCATGCCATGTACTTTTTGTCTATGATTGTTTGTACTTTCCCGGGTTGTGCCTAAAAATAGTAATTTCATGGCTAGCGCACCTACCCGGTAAACAAAAACTAAATAAATAAATAAAAATAAAGAGGAGCTGCTGAGAGGGTTGAAGCTGCAACTTCTCTAGATTCAGCAGGGCTCCCATGGAGGTCAGGAACTGAGCTGCTGTGGTCACTGCTTCTTCAGTGCCCTGCTGGGATGGGCTGGCTAACAGCCAGTCATGCAGATAGAGGAAGTCTTGGAGTCTGAGTTTTTGGAGATGGCACCGTGAGAACCACAAAGCACTTTGTAAAGGCTCGAGGTGCTAAGGATAGCCCAAAGGGCAGGACCCGGAACCGGTAATGCTGGCCCAAAGTCATGAAATGCAGAAACCTGTGGTGGCTGGGGTGGACTGGGATATGCTGGTAGGTGTCCTGCATGTCCAGGGAAGTCAACCAGTCCTGCAGTTTGAGCGCGCCACTCCACCGCAAAAAGTCTCATCTGGCAAAGCGGCTAAGCTTTACTTCTGAAGTGGCTTGACTGAATAAGGTTCTTATGCACTTTAATACAGAGTGTTCAGTTTATTGATTTATGTAGGGGTATTAGAAAATAGCAGATATACTCTGAGGGCAACATTTTTGTTTAGGACCTAGGCCACTGCGAAATCAATTCTATATATTTCTACACTAGGTTAATACCAACGTTTTCTATGTTTTTGGTACTTTTACTAACTAGATAGATATTTATTTTTTAAGTTTATTGTTAACTTATTAAACAGCCCCACTAAGATCGGCCCCCGCACCCCATATACCTCCACAGCAGTACTACGATTCCAAGCTACACCCCAAGAAGTAATTCATAAAAAGTTATTTTGCTTGTAAAAAGTAGTAAACCAGGTCCCAAGGACTTTTTTGCCACCCCACTTCTGTGATGACGAAATGCCAGGAAGTGCGCAGGGGCGCGCTCCATTATAGTCAATGGGCGCCAGCTTTCGGGCTGATTTTTAATATTAGAATGGCTCTGGAACAATATACAAAAAACTCTGAAACCTGTACTCCCTGTGAAACTGACCCTCTTTGGGCAGGTCTTCAAAGAAATGTGCAACTTTATTTGCTAACTATACATTGCCTTCGCAACTAACTGTCTCTGGTTACTGTCTGTACTTAATCTCTTCTTCTGCTTCTTCTTATTATTATTATCAAATTCCGCTCCTGCCACTCAAATTATCGCCAAACTGAAGCTGTACAGTTGTATAAAATGTGTATATCATACCTAGTATATAAGGCTGTCTTCTTGTAAAACCCTGTTTGTAATTCTATCAATTGTATACCTTGTTACCACATGCATTTTCCTGGCTCCCTGTAACTGACTGCCTTGTGTATATGATATTTTCTAATTGAAATGTAATTGTCTGCACTTGACCAGATCCACCTTGAAAATGAGTTGTCTCAATGGTGTTTTGCCTGGATAAATAAAGATTGATTAATATACATGTAACAAATTAGGCCCCTTAAGAATACACTATTCTGAAAATTTGGAGGGCATAGATTGTCTAGTAGTAGAACTAGTTATAAGCAGGCTCATGATAGGAAGAGTATATGCACCTCCCAAAACCAAACTGACCCTTTTTGATAAATTGGCGGCTATACTCTTAGATAAAGTTCAGGATGCTGAATTGATTTTATTAGGGGATTTCAATGCTGACTGAAACACAAGTAGGGGAAAAAGATTAAAATACAATTTAGAAGTACAGGAAATATAAATAAGGGGTCCTTACTGGATTTAATCTTTATATCTAAACATTTAGTTGCAAGATCAGTAGATATACTGCCATTAAATTTAAGTGATCACTGCCCAATAAGATGAGAAACTGAGTGGGTAAAACCTGGAAGAGTAGATATTGAGGTTAGTTGGGTAACAAACTGGAAGGTTTTCAGTGCCAGTGCCTTTAGGGACAGCTTGTGTCATGAAAATTGGATGCGGATTACACTAATACCCGACTCATACCTGGCCATACAAGAGTTTACCAACACCCTTGTTAGAATAGTTAAACATGCTCCAAATGTTAAGAAAACATTAGGGGAAAAATCAACTACTGTGGATTACTGAAAAAAATTAAACAATTCCCAAGGATAAAAAATAGGTTATGGAAAAAACTAAGAACAAAATTCTTCAGAAGACTGAGCCACTTTAAAAAAAATGGCGCAACAAATGCTCACATATAATATGGATGATCAAAGCAAAATATTATAAACAAAGTATAGAGAATGCTACTGATCCTAGGAAGTTTTGACGCTATATAAAAAAAAGGCACAATCTAGTAAACCTAAAAAGAATCATTCAATTAATTAATAATCATGTTATGAAAGTGAGAGTTTAGTAGCAAATTTATTAAATGATTATGAGCTTCCTGATCTGGAGCTGCCTGATTTAAGGCAAGTTTCTCTCAATCCAATTAAACACATATTACATGAGAGACAAGAGACCTTGGAAACTGAGGTTAAGAGACCCAGGTTCAGGTTTCAGGCACTGAAAACCTTTGATGTTGAAAGGGAACTAAAAAGGCTACAGTCTGTCAAGTCATGTGGTCTTGATGCAATTAATTCAGAGTTCCTGAAGACAGGGGCTGATATACTAGCCCCCGTTACGTATTTATTCAATTGGAGCTTGAGTACTGCAGCCCCCCCCTCACCCCGACTTATGGAAAATAGGTAAAATAATCCCGATAGATAAGGGAGGGGATCCGTTGGCTTTGTCCAACTATAGGCCCATTGCATTGCTCCCGGTCTTGTCGAAAGTGCTGGAGAAAGTTATCCATAAGCAGCTCTCTGGATACTTCGAGCAGCATGACTTGCTCACAACCAACCAATATGAGTTTAGAGCGGGGAAGTCCACGGACATGGCCCTCGCAGACTTTTAACAACCTTATATCTGAGCCCATGAACCAGGGCTGCAGTACAGGGGCCTTTGTTTGTGGACCTCAGCAAAGCTTTTGACCCGGGTGGCCATGGGACTGCCCCTGGAAAATTGTGAGATCAGACTTCACAAATAAACTGTCTGGTTTAGCTCCTATTTATCACAAAGAAAACGATGTGTATCGGTAGGTAAATCTTTATCAGGTCTGAGGGAGGTAAGGAGAGGGGTCTCCTTCCCCCCCAGGGTTTGATACTGGGACCCCTTTTCTTTAAAATTTATATGAACCATCTACACGAAGTGATAAGGAATGGAGTGGTGTGTTTGTACCAGGATGACACTGTTTTGGTGGCGGCGTGACCAACCACCATCCTAGAGGTAAAACTGTAAGAAGATGTATTAGCTATGGAATACTGGCTTTATGAAGCCAAACTAATGATGAATTTTAAGAAAACACAGTGCATCACATTCACAACTAGTAGTAGAAAAACAACAGGAGGCGAATTAAACTTGTTTTTTAAAAACTAACAGCAGATACCGAAGATGCATGCATATAAATATCTGGCGGTATCGACTGATAGGAGATTAACCTAGAAGAGCATGTTAGATTGACAGTTAAAAAATGTAATCAAAACTCGGGTGCCCCGAGAAGGACTTCTGCCCTCCTTGGGGAATCCACTAGGATTAAATTGGTGAACCAACTCTTGCTTCCAGTATTAAACTATGGGGTTTTGCTGTATAGAAACGCCCCCAAAAATATATTAAAAAAAGTTGATCAAGTTTATCATAGAATTTCGAGATTTGTCAGTGGAACTAAGTTTGATGAACACCACTGCAAAGTTTTTGACAAATTAAAATGGGAGATTCAGTGGTCAATTTGTGTTATAAACTAATGAATTCAGACCATACTCATCCCTTGAAGGCTGTAATAACTGCAAGCAACAGGGAGAACTTACATGGTTTGAGAGATGCCTCTCTTGACATTGTATGGCCCAGGGTACAAAATAGGTTTGGTGATTTAAAGTACAGTAACGTAAGAACTTACCATAACAGCAGATCTTCGAGAGAGGCTCCAGGGTATGGAAGAGATACTCCCCCTGATTGGAGTACTCTGTGAAGAAGGGTGGAAGCTTGATAGACTGATTCAGAGTAGATTCAGCCACCACTTTTGGAAGAAATTTAGGATTGGTACACATGGCCACCCTATCCTTGTGGAAAGTCAAATAAGGGATTTTACACATCAAGGCTTGCAAGTCAGAAATCCTCCAAGCTGAGTTGATGGCCACTAGAAACAAAGTCTTCCAAGAAAGAAACTTCAGCTCTGCCTCCACTGCAGGTTCGAAGGGAAGCAGAGTAATCTTGAGAATGAACTTCCAAGTCCCAAAGAGGAGCAGGGTTGCGGATCGGGGGGTTTAAGTGCAGGACTTCTAGTTGTACAAATGTCCTGCTCCCATAAGGAATGTGGTAAGCCGCAATGGCTGCCATATGTTCTTTCATGATGAGTAACTAAGGCCCAAGTCATACAGATGCCTAAGGTAGTCCAGAACCTTACTGGCTGGACAAGAAAAAGTTTCTATTTTTTTAGAACCCACCCAGATGGGAAAGCACTTCCACTTCATGGTGTAAGTGGACATGGTGGAAGGCTTTCTGGGCTCCACCAGGATGTCAGCTACCATGGGGCAAACTCCAAAATGAGCTTTAGCTATGACTGAAGGAGCCACGCGTGAAGGTGAAGAGACTTACCAGGGTTCCCTTCTCCTGGGTCAGCAAATGTGCCAGTGGTACAGGAAGAGGAGGTTCCTTGGAAAACTGTTGCAGAAGAGAGAACCAGGCTTGCCTCAGCCAAAAAGGAGCGATGAGGATCATTCTCGCGCCTAAGGACCTCAGCTTGTTGAGTACCCTCAGGATCAAAGGTATTGGACGGAAGGCGTAGACGAATCTGTCCTTCCAGCACAGAGAGAGCACGTCCTGACAAAAACCATCTTGACCTGGAGCGAGCAAGCAGAAGGCGGGAAGTTTGGCATTATCGGGGGCGGTGAAGAGGTCCATTTGAGGAGTCCCCCAGTACTGGAAGACGTCGTCTAGCATGACCTGGTCGAGTTTCCACTCATGAGACTTGGCTGACCAGTGACTTAAGGCGTTCGCGAGCGTGTTCTCCATCACCGGCACGCGAACGGTCATCAGATGAAGGCTGTGCTGGGACGCCAAGTGCCAGACTCTCATGGCTTCCCGGCAGAGGGGATAGGAACGAGTCCCCCCCCCCCCAATTTGCTGAGGTACCAGACAATACAGATGTTGTCTGATTGTATGAGAAGGTGACCAGGAACAACAACTGGGAGGAGAGGCTGGAGGACATAAGAAAAAATTACTCACCTTAGTAATTGCTTTTCTTCTCATGGAGTCTTGCTATATTAGGACTTATTGCAGTTAGCCCCTGGCTCTGAACTGCCCCGGAGAGGAAACAGTTAACTCCAGAGAGATCTGGAGTTCCACAGCGCGAGGGCGCTGTTCAAAGCTCTATCTGGCCAGTTTCAAATGAAACTGCCAGGTTCTTTACGAAGTTAAATTAACATAGCAAGTCTGTGTGGAAAAGCTCTACACTAGCCATTGGCTACCTACCAGTAGTAAAACAACAAAACACGACAATAATCACAGAATAAAAACAATATTACCTATTGTTGACAGGATCACCCCAGACAAACATAATAGGCCCCTCTCCCAAAAGACTCAAGTCCAGAGAGGACCATCTACCACTTAACAAAAACAGAATTACCTAGTTCCTAACCCAAATGAAAGGGGGGACTAGAGAGACTAAATGGCATGACACAGTGCTTGCACTAATTTACAACCCTGCACTCAAGTAGGAATTCTGAGAGGGGTAGGAGGGTGTCCTAATATAGCAAGACTCCATGAGAAGAAAAGCAATTACTAAGGTGAGTAATTTTTCTTCAAACACCATGAAGTCTTGCTATAATTAGGACTTATTGCAGATTATTCAGCAGTACCTCCATGGAGGAGGGCCAGAACCTACTTAGGGAATAGGCTCTGAAGCACAGCTGTGCCAAAACGAGCATCTCTCCTGGACTGGACGTCCAGGGAGTAATGCTTGGTGAAGGTGTGGACTGTCTTCCAGGTAGCAGCTTGGCAAATTTCCAAAATGGGAATATCTCTAGCAGCCGCTAGAGATGCAGCTGTACCCCTGGTGGAATGAGTCCTGAGGGAGGTTCTCTACCTAGTTTTTGGTAACAGAACTGGATACAAGAGACAATCCACCTTGCGATTGTCCTCTTAGTGGCAGATCTCCCTTTGCCCACTTCTCCATAGGTAAGGAAGAGTTGGAGGGATTCAGACCCATGACCCTTGGTGCGCTCCAACAGTAATAGGCCTTTTTGACGTCCAAATCAGGCAGTCCTCTCCCTGAGGAAGAGTGTCAGTGAAAAATACTGGAAGAGAGATGGATTGGTTGAGATGAAAATCTGAAACCACTTTAGGTAAAAACTTTCTGTTAGTCCTGAGGACTACTTTATCTCTGTGAAAAGAAATAAAATCCTTTTCCACTGACAAGGCTTGTAATTCACTTGTACGCCTAGCAGAAGTGATAGCCACTACAAGACAGTCTTCCAAGTTAAAACTTGAGATCTGCTGGAAGACAGAGGCTCAAAGGGGATTGCATTAGCTGAGCAATGCAAACATTCAGATCCCAGGCGGAGCTGGTTCCCGAAAGGAGGATTAGTGTGAAGTAACCCTTAAAAACTTGGAAAACACAGGGTGAGAGGAGAGGAAACAGGTTTCCTGCAGAAACAAAAACAAAACAGCTGCTAGATGAACCTTCAAAGTAGCTGGTTTGAGGCCTAGGGAATTTAGATGGACCAAATAGTCCAATAAAATGGCCAAGTCAGCAGATTCTGGTACAATTTGCTTCTCAGAACACCAAAAGGAAAACCTCTTCCACTTGGAGTTGTAAGTGGCCTATTGGAAGGCTTCCTAGAAGCCTTCAAAATATCAGGACACCTTGAGAAAGGTGTAATTCAGCAAATTCTAGCTCCTCAAGAACCAGGCCTTGAGGTGGAGGGAATTGAGGTCCGGGTACCACACTCTCCCCTGTGCACAGGTCAGCAGGTCCTGGGTCCTGGGCAAGGTCAGGGGAGGGTGGAATGTCAGGGACAGGAGAAGAGGCTACCAGGGCTGCCTGGCCAAGTCTGGAGCAATCAGAATTACTTTGCAGGGCTGAGTTCTGATTTTTACTAGTACCCTGAGAGGAGAGGAAGGAGAAAAGGCATACAGGAACTTCCTTTCCAATCCAACTGAAAGGCGCCCAGGGGACTGATCCCAGCACTGGAGGCCTGCAACAAAACAGAGGAAGTTGGTGGTTGTCTGGGGCTGCGAATAGATCTATCTGAGGGGTGCCCCATCTGGCAAAGACTGTCCCCAGCACCAGAGGATTCAGGGCCCATTCGTGATGGCCCTGAGACATCCTGCTGAGGGCATCCGCCAGGACATTGTCCTTCCCTGGGAGGTGAACCGCTATCAGGGAGGTGTTCAGGGAATAAGCCAGAGACCACAACTTCATTGCTTCGGTGCACAAGGCTGAAGACCGAGTGCCCCCTTGCTTGTTGATGTACCACATTGTTGTGGTGTTGTCTGTCCTGACTTGAACTACCTTGTTCTGGACAGTAGCTGAAAAAGCCTGGGAGCTAAGAGAACAGCTCTGAGTTCCAAAAGATTGATGTAGAGCAGAGATTCCTGAGGGACCACACTCCCTGAGTGGAAAGGTAGCCCAAGTGAGCCCCACCCCTAACAGGGAGGCATCCGTGGTGAGGGTGAGGAATGAAGAACGGTAAGAAGGGGACCCCTGAGTTAGATTGCTTTGATCCTGCCACCACTGAAGGGCTAGGATCAGGGTTTTGTCACTGGGACTAATTTGGTAAGGGGTCCTTCCTTTGAGACCAGTAGGACCTCAAGTGGAACTGGATGTCCCTCATCTGAAATCTTGCTCCTGCACCACAGCTGTGGAAGCAGCCATGTGCCCTAGGAGTTGCAGAGTGCCTTGTTGGTCGAGAGACCCGCAGGGTAAGGAGGATGCCAGGGCAAAGATTCTGTCCACTCTTTCCGAGGAAGAAATGCCCTGGCTGACTTTGTGTTCAACTCTGCACCTATGAAAGTTAGTACCTGAACTGGTTCCAGAACTGACTTTGGAAAATTCAGCAGGAATCCCAGAGAAGTAGAAGCTGCTGGGTGACTTGCAAGTGGGATTTTACCTGATCTGGAGACTGACCCACTATGAGCCAGTCGTCCAGGTAGGAAACATAGCAACCACTTGCCTTCTTAAATGAGCCACTACCACAGCTAGACATTTTGTGAAAACCCTTGGAGCAGAGTGAGGCGAAGGGCATTGCTCTGAACTGGTAGTGGCCAGAGGCAGATTCGAACCTGAGGTACTTTCGGTGAGAAGGCCTGATCAAGATATGAAAATAGGCATCCTTGAGGTCCAGGGAAGCTAGCCAGTCCCTGGCCTTAGGGAAGCAAAATCATTGCCAGAGTTAACATTCTGAACTTTGGTTTCAAAAGATGCTTGTTCAGAGACCTAAATCTAGGATGAGCGCCCATTCTCTGTCTTTTTGGGGTAAGGTATCTCAAGTACAGCCCTTGCCCTGATGGCAAGGAGGAACCTTTCCACTGCTTTGCAGTCTAGAAGAGAAGAAACCTCTGCTTCAAAGCAAGGGCTTCTGAAGGATTTGCAGGAGGAAAATGTCTGGCTCTCATCTTTGGGAACTGCTTGAAGCTGAGAACCAGACCTTGGCCTACCACCTCCAGAACCCATTTGTCCGAAGTTAGGGACAACCAGTTCTGGCTGAAATAAGCCAACTTGCCCCCCACCGGTACAGCAGAATCAGCCCTGGACACCCCGTCAGGGTGCCTGCTTGGCAGCAGCTTTAGGCTGAGGAGAGGGAGAGGGTCTGCCTGTGCCCCGTCTACCTCTGCCTCTGAAAAAAACCCTCTGTGCAAAGGCTGAAGAGGCCTGAATTTGATAAAAAGGCCTGTGGTAAGGCCTGCCCCTACCCCTGGGGGCATGCCTTTGTGGAGTGGCATGCCTCTCCTTAGCTTGGGCACTTTTGTAGGTAGTTCTGTATTCATCCATCTTTTCATGTAATTTTCTGTTTGATCCCCAAACAGAAATTTCCTACCGGAAAATCTATAGCCTTTGACTGAGTATCTTGGGACAGATTAGTGCATCTAAGCCATGCCAACCTCACGAGAGCTACAGAAGTGGCCATGACCCTAGAGGAAACATCATTAACATCAACAGCAGTATGAAATTGAACTTTAGAGGCTTCAATGCCATCAGCAGCCACTTGTTCCAACTCACTAGCCAGCTGGCCCTGGGCCTGCTTGGCCAACTGCAACATAGTGTCCCATCTAGATTTCTGATATCTAGCCACATAAGCCATATAATTAGCCTATC
Source organism: Neoceratodus forsteri (assembly GCA_016271365.2). Taxonomy (NCBI): domain Eukaryota; kingdom Metazoa; phylum Chordata; order Ceratodontiformes; family Ceratodontidae; genus Neoceratodus; species Neoceratodus forsteri. Next base: position 1,413,606,775 of record CM057456.1, on the reverse strand, counting down.
TGAGTCCCAACGAAGCTGCCATATATTGTTTTTTCGCCATGGTATCAATCTTCCTGGAATCCTTATCAGGAGGATGTGAGGCCAGAGAAATATTAGCCTTGTCACAGGCTGCAGCTTGAACAACACCTACATGACTACACTGGTCAGTGAGGAAGTCTGTATCAGGGCCTGATAAAGTATACCTTCTGTCCATTTTTTATCTACAGGAGGGACAGAATGAAGATTTTTTAAAATCTTCGTTGTTTGCTTCCTAAATGACTTATGCAAAGGAATAGACAACCTTCTAGACTCTGGAATATCCATCATTTCTACATAATCAGGCTCCTCTTGCTCATCCACAGCCTCCTCTAAAAGGAGCTGGAGGGTTTCTACCACCTTTTATAAAACCTAAAATGAGAAGGGACTCAGACAGCAAAGGGAGATTCAAAGGTCTGTCTGGAGAAATGTCCGCTCAATGGGCATGTCCAGACCTTCCCAGTCACAAATGCACTGATCAAATTCCTCCTCCCCCTCCTGTGGTTCATAAAAATCCTCAACATCATAATCCTGAACCACTGGACCTGAACGAGCCACCCTTTTCCCAACTAAAGGGGGTTTGACAAGTCCCTGCGACAAAGACTGAACAATCTGTATGGCTTTTGCTATCTCTGCAGCAGTTGGAGAGACAATTTTGGACTCCAGACCTGCTGATTTCTTTGTCTTTTTTACTGGGACTGGTTCCTCTGAACCAGCCTTTCTTTTGCCCGAGGAAGTCTCGCCCTGGTCAGAGGGCACTCCCTCCGGTCCAGTGGGTGCCGGACCGGGCTGGCCATCCGGGTCAGCGGACTTTTTGGCCTCTCGCTCCCTGAGCCGGCCCAATCTCTTTTCCAGGGTGGCTGCAGGGAAATTTTTACACACCTGGCAGTCTGACAGGAGGTGGTCAACCCCCAGACAATAGACACAAGTGGTGTGTGGGTCAGCCTTGGCAAAGGCTTCCCCACAGACATCACAGTGTTGAAACCCAGTGGGCCCGGTTTTTCTTTTGGGTTTTTAGACATAATGCCAGCCTAACAAAAAACTTGCCCTTTAAACGGCTGTGCCAGGCAAGACACCCTTATCGGTTCCTAACCGCGTCACGGGTATTTGAAAAAACCCAGATAATGCTAGGTTTTTTTAGAACCGATAAGAACCGGGAACCGCACTTCTAAAAGCCCATTCAATGAATAAATTCGTTATTTTAACAAACCGATCGGTTCAGACTGAACCGATAATGAATTCCACACAGACTTAAACACTAGTACTTACGGTTTACCAGATAGAGCTTTTGACAGAAAATGCGGTAAAATAGACACTTTTGCCGGTTCAAATGAACCGAATAAACTCGCTTGAACCGCGAAATGAACCGAGCTGAAGGAGCTGATCTCCGGAGCGACTGTTCAGTGAAAGCGGAGTAAAGAATCTGGCAGTTTCATTTGAAACTGGCCAGATAGAGCTTTGAACAGCACCCTCGCGCTGTGGAACTCCAGATCTCTCTGGAGTTAACTGTTTCCTCTCCGGGGCAGTTCAGAGCCAGGGGCTAACTGCAATAAGTCCTAATTATAGCAAGACTTCATGGTGTTTGAAAGGACTGCCCCCAGCTCGAGGACATTTATATGGAGCTTTTGTTCGAACCGAGATCAGCTGCCCTGAGTCTGGTGGGGCCCGATATGGGCACCCCAACCTCCCTCTGACGCATCCGTTGTCAGGGTCTGGGTGGGAAGGGTGGTACAGAACGGGATCCCCAGATTGAGATGTTCTGGAACTGTGCACCATTCATTGCAAGTCCCTGACCATAGGGTCTGACACCAGGATTATGTGATCCAGATTGTCTTGAGACTGGTCCCATTGAGACCGCAAGGTCCACTGAGAGATCCTCATGTGGAGACGAGCGAGTGGGACGGTCGGGATGGCAGCTGCCATCAGGCAGAGAAGACAAAAGGACCTTCCTGGCTCCGACCCTTCTGAGACGCGATAAAAGCTCAGCTTGTTTTTGACAGCGTCTTGGCTCTGTCCGGGAGTAAGAAAGCCTTGCCCAGAGTCGTGTCCAACACTGCCCGTATGAACTGCAGCCATTGGCAAGGGATCAGATGGGACTTGGCAGGGCTGACTAATCCCCAGGTCGGAGAATACTTGGAAGGGTGAGGGAAAGGGAGCCCAAAAGTTCCTCCCTGGACGGGGTTGCCAGAAGCCAGTCGTCCAAGTAGGGGAAGACTTGGACCCCCTTGGTACGCAGGAAGGCCATCACCACCGCCAGGCATTTGGTAAATACTCAGGGGACTGAGGATAGAACAAAGGGAAGGGCCCTGAATTGGTAGTGAGACCCCTGAAAACAAAAAATGAAAATTATGTACCTACCGTAATTATGATCTTTCTGTGTATCTTCACCATTCATCACAGATGGGTACCTGGCCAGTGGTCAGGATCCCATGGGAGCTTTTTTTTTTTTTAAAAAGGTAGGCGGAGCTGACACACTATTGGAGCTGCTCTCGAGGCCAACACACTGCGTGGCACTCGTGGGTTGGCCGTTAGGCTGTGTTGATTCCGCCTGCCTGCCAGTTCTGAGTCACCGGAGAGGTAAGAGGAAGGGAGTGGAAGGTGGGACAAGAGAGTCCAAGGGACAGAAAAAGGAAAGGACATATGAACTAAAAGGAGAAATAACTGAGAGGACAGAAAAGAAAGAGGTTAGAAACTAAAGGGGATTGGGAGGGACCCAATCTCTGGAAGCAGAAGGGGGGAGGTAGGGTGGGTAAAGAATTTAGGAGAGAGAGGGGAGAAGGATAAGATATCTTGGACCCTGGTCCGTCTCTAGATTGAATAGGAACTGCAAGGAGTAGCAAAGCTTTCTGCCAGAATTCAAGGCACAGAATAACTGGCAAACACTCCCGATAAGCAGAGTCGGCTATTCTGGAAGAAGGACATGATACAGGTATTCAGCACCCTCTCAAGAAAAGATTTTTGGTGAAAAAGAGTTTTTTTTTTTTTTTTAGGAGAAATAGGTTGGATGGAAACAGGGAGGAGGAGAGAAGGAGGGCAACTACCAACTCCCACCCCACAGGGGTGGTGACAAGGTACTGGAGAAGGAGTGCCGCTCGAGCTATCCACTCTTCCTGGAAAAATACTGCCCTGTGTGTCCCTATTTTACCCCACTCCTAAGGAGGAAAGGGGGAGTCACAGAGAGGGAGGGGGACCCAGAGACTGAGGCCCCAGGGGGATGGAGGGTGGGGTTGTGATGAATAGTGAAGATACACAGAAAGATCATAATTACAGTAGGTACGTACAGTATGTTTCATATCTTATCTGTGTCAATCTTCACCATTCATCACAGATGGGTGAGTACCGGGCCCTCCCGAAGGAGGTTTTCTTTTACACCTTAAGAGACAAAGTCCCTTAGCCCTCAGTGGGTGACACACTAAGGGGGGGGGGGACTTTAGGGCCTGGAGAGGCCCAAGAGTGGGGGAGAGAGACGGAGTCCTCCCGGAGGGGGAAGGAAGTTGCCCCGACAAGCGCCGTCTCACTCTTCGGGAGAAAAGGTAGGTTCCCTGGTGGGCGGAATTAATCACCCTACGCCGGGCCAAGGGTGGCAACCGGGAAAGACGTAGCCATGCCATCCGCCTAGTGCAGATCGCTGTCCCTACAACCCTGGCAGCTACCTCGTTGGCATCATAAGATGCCCTCGCTTGGTGCCTTGCTAGCTCCAGGCCACGCGCACAGAGTGCAATGGCTTGTCTGGTTTGCTCCGTGTCAGACAATGAGGCTAGGAGCTGACCTAGCCTGGACCACAAGAACCTGTCGTAGGCTGCATAGTGGGCCTGATGTGCAGAGATAGAGAGAAGTTACCATGCAGAGTAGAAAGTCCTCCTACCCCAGAAATCAAAATCCAAGGAGTCTTGATCTGGGAGCTAGTCACGGTGAAGGGCACGAAGCCCATCAGGAGTATCCAACTGCGTCAATCCAGACTGTGGATGAGTCATGGAACCTGGAGACTCCGGGGGTTCGCAATACCTCTGGCTGACATCCCTTGGGGCAGGAACTCCGGAGAAGGGCCTCTGCCAGGAACGCAATGATGACTCCCGAAAGGGAGCTGGCCAGGGCGGCACCACAAGGGTGGCCTCGCCAAAATCGCCTAGAAAGGCATGCGCCGAGTGTTCAGGATTGCTAATAGTGGAAGGAGAAAGGTGCAAATCCTCCAACATCCTCACGAGGAATCGCTGATACTCAGAGAGATCAGCAGCCAGTGAGATGTGGACAGACAGTCCTTCTCCCCCTGAAGAGGGGGATGAGGAGCTGGAGGTCTCCGTCTGTTCAGTGGCTAGCTGCACGGGCGTAGGTTGAAAAACCTGGCTGTCCATTGTCCTAACGTAAGCAGGGAACCGAGCAGCCACCACACTGTACTGCTCCCAGGTGAGAGGGCCGCTAGGACCAAGGATGCCCGGGAGCGCAGGAGAGTGTGGCAGAGGGATGGGGACAGAGCCAAGAACAGATGTCGGCTGACCTCCACCTGGGCTAAGGAGCGGACCGTGGGCACCCACGGAAGAAGGTGACCCGGAAGACCCCACAGCCGACAGCTGAACAACCACATTGGTACTGCCTTGGCTGCGCCCAGAAGAATCCCCCCTGTGAGGCGACCAGGGCCGTATAAGTCCAGAAGGACGGTCCCCTGCCTCAAAAGAATGGGACTCTCTCAAAGAGACCGAGGAGGAAGAGCGGAGATCCACACTCAGGCTTCTCCCAGGGCCCGGTGGACCCCAGAAAAGGCGGCAGCCGCCCCACCTCTTGACCCCTCGGGTCTGAAAGAGCCTTCCTCCTCGAGAGGGCCAGCCTAGGTAGCTGGCATCTCTGGGCAGCCCCCGAAGGGGCTATCCAGGGTGCAGTACCCTCCCCCCCGCAGGTGCTCCAATCGGCCCCAAAGTTGGGCGATCAAGGCACACCACCGGAGGGGGTACCACAACTGAGGGGTCAGTGAAACCGCCAAGACCAGGCTGCAGAGCAATGGTGGCCCACACCACTGCCTGCTGGTCAGCACCCCTGACCCTAGTCTCGGTAGCCACCGACCTCACCTCAGAAGGGGTCTGACTCCAACTGGTCAAAGAGACCACCGTGCTGCCCACCTCAACAGCCTACCCCCGAGGGGTCAGACTGCATGTCCGACCCAGAGCTTGACTCCGTCTCCAAGGAGGTAGAGTCCGAGGCCCTGTGCCAAACCGTGGGAGAGTGGGCAGAACCATCCTTACCACCAGGCCCAGAGACCACAGCTGTGCCCGAGTCGGTGCCAGTACCTCCCTCAACTCCGCGAGCAGAATCCGAGGCATGGCACCATCCGGTCCAGCGGCACCGAGGATGTAAACAGCACCAACAGTCCCGGCGGCAGGCTCCCCGGCACCGCGAAAGGTGCTGAGGGCTGGGGCGGCACCGCGGACGGCCCCGAAAGGTGGACACGATGCCAAGCCTTGGCCCCACCGGCTCCCTCGGCACCCGGCGGCCCCAGTGAGACGGCACCGAGCATGGCGCCGCCCGGCTTCCCGGTGCCGCGAGCAGCGCCAAGGGCAGGGACGACACCGAAGACGGCACCAACTGAGGGAACCAAAGGCCCCATGGCGTTGAGCCTCAAGGGTACGGCACCATGCTCAACCTCGGCGCTGAGGTGAGACATGGCAAAGGACGGCGTCGCAGTAGATCTCACGGCACCACTAACAGTGCTAGTGCCACGAACAGCTTTGACAGAGGTCACGGTGCCGCGTGACAAGTCGGCGCCAACAACGGCCCCGTCAGGGCCCAATGGCGCTGACCCGGGCCTTCCGAGCCACGGGAGTGACACCGGGGGAGCCTTCACCCCCGAAGGGGCAACTGCCATGGCGGTGCCTCCTGCCCGCTCCCGGGAAGGAGTGGGACAGGCCTCCTGCACCGTGGAAAAAGCCTCGGCAATGGCTAGGCTACAAGTAGCAGGCTCCTTCTCCTCGCTCTGTATGGAACCGGGAGGACCGGAGGAAGGCGAGGCGTGGCTTGGCCCAGCAGTGCGTACCCAACCCGAAGTCAGTGAGCTGCCCCCACTTTCCACGCGCGTTGTTTGAGGACCCGCGTCCATGTAGAAGCAGGCGCCGCGACGAATCCATACGTGGAAGCGGCCAAACACAAGAGACACTGGTCGTAGTTGGTCGGTGACGGAGAAATTTCGCCGCGATGGGCACCGTCACATGGGGGCCGACCCGTCTTGGAAGGTTTCCTGCTCCGACCGAGACATGACCTATGGGAAAAACATCAAAACAGACTCGACGTCATGAAATATAAAGATAAGGAAAGATCTTACCAGGCGACGTCGAGTAGTGGCAAAAACGGAACCGGCAGGAGGACCGACGGACTTTGGCGCCGAAGGATAGGATTTCGAAAAACTAGCAGGCCTAGGATTTTCTTCACAGTGTCCCACAAGGCGACCTCTACGGCGGGAGATGAAGAACTGGCAGGCAGGCAGAGTCGACACAGCCTAACGGCCAACCCGCGAGCGCCATGCAGTGCACCGGCCGGAGGCGACACTAATGGTGTGTCGGCCCGCCCCTTAAAAACAAAAAGCTCCCGCGGGGTCCTGACCTCCGGCCAGATACCCATCTGTGATGAATGGTGAAGACTGACACAGATAAGATTGGAGGTTTTTGTGGTGGGAGTGGCAAATGGGGATATGGAGGTAGGCATCCTGCTTATTCAGGGCGCATAGACACAGTCCCGGCTGAAGCATGGGGAGAAGGCTCTGGAGGGACAGCATTCGAAAGCATTTGTACCCCACAAACTGATTGAGGGAGCTGAGGTCGAGAATGGGCCTCAGGTCCCCGGTTTTCTTTCATACTAGGAAGAAGTGAGAATAGTAACCTGTCCCCTGAAGGTGGGGGGGACGGGTTCTATTGACTCTTTTAGCAGAACAGAGTGGATTTCTTCCATTACCAACTGCAGATGAGTGTGGGAGTATGAGGAGGGAAGGAGGGGGTGGTCTGCAAGTTTTTTTTTGAATGAACTCTATTGAGTGTCCTGTTGCAATCAGCTGGAGCACCCAGGCATCTGCCGTTATCCTCTCCCAACCCGGTAGATGGGAGGAGAATCTCCCCCCTACTGGTTCCTCTGAACTGAGCAGAGGCAGTGGGAGGCAGGAGTCAGGAGGTGGGAGGTAGGTATTGACCGAGGTCCTGGGAGCTGTCTTGCCCGAAGCTTGTCAGTTAGCATGGATGTGCATCTGTTGGGACGTTGGGGATGTGTTTGCTTATGCCTTTGGTGGTTGGGGCACCGAAAGGAGCGTTTCTGCCTCAGAGGGTTTGTACATTGTCTGAACAGACCTTAATGCCAAACCCTTCTCCTGTAATTCGGTGATGATGTCCTTGACATCACTGCCAAACAGCACAGACCCTCTGAAGGGAGCATCATGGATGGCCAACTGCACGTCAGGGGCCAAACCTGACACTTGGAGCCAGGCATGATGCATAAGGATACAGAGAAGGCCGAACTCCTGCCTGCAGTGTCCACCACGTCATATGTAGCATGAAGCATGTGTCTACTGGCTGAGCACGCAGAGCGAACAAGAAATTCCAGTTCCTGCTTTGTTTGCGAATCTGGGAGAGAGTCAAATTTTGGTTCCATCTGACTAGTGATAGCCTTCTAGTAGCCCCTCATGTGGCCGACGTAACTGAGGACCCTCATGCCCAGAGTGGAAGAAGCACAGACCTTCCTCCCATACTGGTCCAGAAGACAGGACTCCTCATCAAGGGGGGATGAGCTGAGATGTTTAGGGTTGGCTGATCGGTTGTGTGCAGTGCTAATCATGACCGAATCAGCCTTGGGGTGAAGGACGAGAAAATCCTTCCCCTCAAGAGCCTGATACAGCCTGTCTGCCTTCCGAGGAAGGGGGGCTAATGAGGAGGGTTGCTTCCAAATAGTTCAGATAAGATACTAACTCTCCCTCTTTTGAAAGTTTGTCCTTTTCGGAGGAAGCAGGACAGAATATAATACTACCTACTGATCAAATTCAGGCTTTATTATCAGGTACTGGCTTACAATCTACCAGAGATTCAGTTGATTTTTGAAGTCTACAATACACTAAGAAAAAAAACACATTAGGTTTAGTTTACATGCAGCTTCCCTTTCTCAGTATTGGTGGGATAAAAGAATGCCGTAGGGAATGTGCATTCAAAAACCTCCATCTTTTGGAATGGATGACGCTGATTATTTACAAGATTGGGAAAAAATATTAAATAAATGCAGTTATGACCTAATGTTGTTAACTATCAAAAAGGCAAAAAAAGAAGCTGAGAAGGCAATAGAAGATTTGTCTGTGTTGGAACCAAAATTAAGAGAAAAGTTCTCTGTGGCAGAATAGGATACATTAATTATTCGTACTGAAGCCAGTATTAAGAAATTTCAAACAGAACTAGTAGCGTATAAACAGAAAAAGTATATTCAGGATGAGAATGATTATAAATCTGGAACTGTGTACCTGGCAAGGGGTAAAAACGAGAATAAATAATCAGAGCCAGAGAAATATGGGTTTTCAAAGTGACATAATGGATATTTCCTCAGGCCCATAGAGTGATTTTGAAGAATCAAGTCGAAATCAACATGACAGAGGACGTTTTTTAGGTTGTGGAATGGATGTTTTACCTCTAGACCCCAGAAATATAGAATAAGAAGGAGTAGAGAAAAGAGAAGAAGGGAGAGGAATGAGAGGAAGAAGAGGGCGGAGGAACTCGAGAGGAAGGCAGAATGGGGGGGGGAGAGACGTTCTCCCAGACAAACCAACTGGAGGTTGTCAACCGCTCAGAGATGAACCTCACTCAAATGCAAAATAGAGTGCTTAGTAAAGGATTAAGTTTTGTGCCGACCAATAGAATCAACAAGTTTGATGTGGAAGTAGATTTGTTTTTTGTTTTTTTTAGAAAGTTAAATTTGAAAAACTTCTTTTTACATTAAGAAGGTAGCAATAAGCTGCCAGTTACTGAAAACAGAAATGACTAATTTCAAAGCACAGTCCTCTGTTTGTCCAGCTCAAAGTAATTAAACTATTAATATATTTTGCTCTGTTATGATTGAAGAAGTAAAATCTACTTTAAAAACAGAAAGATATAAGCAACAGAAATATAACATCAGTAGGCAAGAGAAAAGTGCCCTTAATGAATTACAAACAATGGAAGGGATCGTAATAAAACAGGTGGGGGAGAAAGGGGGAGCCAGTGGTTGTATGGGCATTGCATGATTACAATGCAGAAGCCAATACACAGCTAAATAATCCTGATTTTTATATGAAACTTCCAAAAGATCCAACAGAAGATACAAAAATGAAAGCTGATATGTTGATTCAAATGGGAGAAGATCGAGGTTGGATTACAAAAAAGGAAAGTGATTTTTTGAGAGTCCCCTACCCAAAAAGAGCCAGTACTATACCGTCTTCCAAAAATACATAAAGCATTACGTCCAGTACCTGGTAGACCTACAGTATCAACAAATGGCTCTGTAACTGAAAACATTTCACAGTTTGTTGACTTCTTCATTAAGAAATGTGTGCCACTTTTGAAATCTTATATTAAGGATACAAATATGACATTGCAAATACTGGCTCAAACGAAAATGGGAGCAGATGACTGGTTGATAAGCATTGATGTAGAGAGCCTATATTCGAATATCCCTCTTGAACAGGGTTTGAAGGTGATTTGGGAGAGTATGCAAACAAGAGAAAAAATGTTGCCCCCTCCCACTGAATATGTAGTAGATATAGCAAGATTTGTCCTGGAATGCAATTATTTTTGGTTTGACAACTGTTTCTATGTGCAAAAAAAGGTAACAGCAATGGGCACTACATTTGCCCCGAATTTTGCAAATATATTTATGGGAACATGGGAAGAAAGAAAAAATTACTCACCTTAGTAATGTTGTTTTTTCTAATGGAGTCTTGCTATATTATGACATATGCAGTTTGTCCCAGCCTTAGAACTGCTCCGGAGGAGAAAGAGTTAACTTCCATGCCAGGCATGGAATCTTGAGCTCGAGCTCGGTTGAAAAAACTCTGTCTGTTGATCTTCAAACAAACTGTCAGATGTTTACGAGCAAAAACTCACTAAGGTTCTGTGTGGAAGCTGTAAACCTACACTAGCCAACTGGCTACTAAAATATTAACACATTTTTCTGGTCCCAAAACCAAGACTCAAGTCAGGGACCCAGAAAATAAAATACAACACCAAACACCCAAAAGGAGGGTGAAAACACAAGGTGGGCATCATTAAGTGCCAACACTGCTGCCCACCCACATCCCAAAACAGAGGTTCTGTGAGGGGCAGGCGGGGGTCATAATATGCAAGACTCCATTAGAAGAAACAACATTATTAAGGTGAGTAATTTTTCTCCAAACAACATGAAATCTTGCTATATTATGACATATGCAGACTACACAGCAGTACCTCCATGGAGGGACAGAACCTACTTGGAAATAGGCTCTCTGAAGCACAGCTGTGTCAAACTGAGCATCCTCCTAGCCTGGATGTCCAGGAGTAATGCTTGGTGAAAGTGTGTACTGTTTTCAGGTAGCTGCTTGACATATCTCTAAGATAGGGATGTCCTGGCTGCAGCTAGGGACGCAGCTGTACCTCTGGTAGAGTGAGCCCTCAGGCCTGAAGGGGGAACCTTACCCAGTTTTTGATAGCAAAATTGGATACAAGAGACAATCCACCTGGCAATGGATCTTTTAGTGGCAGGTTTCCCTTTACCAACCTCACCATAAGTGAGGAACAGTTGGAGGGAGTCAAACCTGTGACCCTTGGTACGCTCTATGGAGTAACTAAGGGCTCTCTTTACATTTAAACTGTGCAGCCTCCTCTGCGAGGAATGGTCAGTGAAGTACAATGGAAGAGATATAGATTAAGGTGGAAATCTGAAACCACCTTGGGCAAGAACTTCCTGTTAGTCCTGAGGATTACCTTATCTCTGTGAAAGGAGATAAAATCAGGCTCCACTGACAAAGCTTGTAATTCACTTATGCACCTGGCAGAAGTGATGGCTACTAGAAACACAGTTTTTCAAGTCAAGTACTTAGGCTCTGCTGAAGACAAAGGCTCAAAGGGGGGGTTGCATTAACTGAGCAATGCAAACATTTAGATCCCAGGCAGGAGCAGGGTCCCTGAATGGAGGGTTGGTGTGAGGCAATCCCTTGAAAAACTTGGAGAATACAGGGTGAGCAGAAAGAGAAGAGGGCTTTCCTGCTGAAATAAAAGCAGAGACAGCTGCCAAATGCACTTTCTGGGTAGCTGGCCTCAGCCCCAAAGTATTTAGATGGACCATATAGTCCAAGACTGTGGGCAAATCAGCAGATTCTGGGGAAATATGCTTCAAAGAGCACCATATGGAAAACCTTTTCCATTTAGAATTATAAGCAGCCCTGGTGGAAGGCTTCCTAGAAGCTTTCAAGATTGAGTACACCTTGAGAAAGGTGTAGGTCAGCAAACTCTAACTCCTCAAGAGCCAGGCCTTGAGGTTGAGGGATCTGAGATTCAGATATCAAACTCTCCCCTGGGCACAGGTTAACAGATTGTGATTCCTGGGGAGACACACGGGAAGGTGGACTGCTAAGGACAGAAGGAGTGGATACCAGGGCTGTCTGGCCCAATCTGGAGCAATCAGAATCATCTTGCAAGGTTGAGATCTGATTTTGACTAGCACCTTGAACAAAAGAGGGAAAGGGGGAAAGGCATAGAGGAACTTCCCTTCCCAATCGAGAAGGAAGGCATCCAGAGGGACTGAGCCCAACACTGGGGGCCTGCAACAAAAAAGCGGAAGTTGGTGATTGTCTGGGGCTGCAAAAAGATCTATTTGAGGGGTGCCCCATCTGGCAAATACTAACCCCAGTACTAGGGGATCCAGTGACCATTCGTGATGGCACTGGGAAATCCTGCTGAGAGCATCTGCCAGGACATTGTCCTTGCCTGGGAGGTGAACTGCCATGAGGGAGGTGTTCAGGGAATAAGCCAGAGACCACAACTTCATTGCCTCGGTGCACAAGGCCGAAGACCGAGTGCCCCCTTGCTTGTTGATGTACCACATTGTAGTGGTGGTCGTCTGTTCTGACCTGTACCACTTTGTTCTGAACAGATGCAGAAAAAAACCTGAAGTGCTAGAAAAACAGCTCTGAGTTCCAACAGATTGATGTAGAGCAGAGATTCGTGAGGGGACCACAATCCCTGGGTGGTGAGGTCGCCCATGTGACCTCCCCATCCCAAGAGGGACGCATCTGTAGTAAGGGTCAAGGAGTGAGATTGAGGGATGAAAGGGACCCCCTGTCTCAGATTGCTCTGATCCTGCCACCACTGCAGGGCCTGGATCAGGGTTTGAGTTACTGGGATCAATTTGGTTAGAGGAGCTCTCCTTTGAGACCAGAAGGCTCTCACATGGAACTGAATGTCCCTCATCTGAAATCTTGCTCCTTGCACTACAGCTCTGGAAGCAGCCATGTGCCCTAGGAGCTGTAGAAAGTGCCTTGCTGGTTGAGAGACCTGCAGAGTGAAGGAGGAGGCCAGAGCCACCAGGGTCTTTACTCTTTCTAGAGGAAGGAAAGCTCTGGCCTGCTTTGTGTCCAGTTCTGCGCCTATGAAGGTGAGTAGCTGAACAGGCTCTAGAACTGACTTTGGAAGATTGAGAAGAAAACCTAGAGATGTAAGCAGCTGCTGGGTAACCTGAAGGTGTGATCTGACTTGGTCTGGAGACTGACCCACTATGAGCCAGTCGTCCAGGTAAGGAAAGATGGCAATCTTTTGCCTTCTTAAATGAGCAACTGCTACTGCCAGGCATTTTGTGAATACCCTTGGGGCAGAGGTAAGGCCGAAGGGCATTGCTCTTAACTGGTAATGGCCTGAGGGCAGTTCAAATCTGAGGTACTTTCGGTGGGAGCTTCTGATGAGAACATAGAAGTAGGCATCCTTGAGGTCCAGGGACGCTAGCCAGTCCCCTGGCCTTAGGGAGGGTAAAATAATTCCCAGAGTCACCATTTTTAATTTTGGTTTTAAAAGGTGCTTGTTTAGGTATCTTAGATCCAGGATGGGCCGCCATTCTCCTGTCTTTTTTGGTCTAAGGAAGTACCTGGAGTACAGTCCTTTGCCCTGGTATAGGAGAGGAACCCTTTCTACAGCTCTGAGAGCCAGGAGGGTTGAGACTTCTGTTTCCAAAGCAAGAGCCTCTAATGGATTTGCAGATAGAAAAGATCTGGTTCTCATTTTTGGAAATTTTTTGAAGCTGAGAACCAGTCCCTGGCTTACTACTTCCAGGACCCACTTGTCTGATGTTAAAGACTCCCAGTCCTGGACCAGTAAGCCAGCCTGCACAGGTAATGGAGAATCGGCCCTGGGCATCCCATCAGGGTGCCTGTTTGGCAGGAGCTTTAGGCTGAGGGGTGGGAGCAGGCCTGCTCGTACCCCGTCTGCCTCTCCCTCTGAAGAACCCCCTCTGGGCATAAGCTGAAGAGGAGGCCTGGGCTTGGTAAAAAGGCCTGTGAAAAGGCCTGCCCCTGCCCCTGGAAGGCTGCCTCTGAGGAGTGGCTTGCCTCTCCTTGGCCTGTGCACTCCTATAAGTGGTCCTATACTCATCCATTTTCTTCATGTAATTCTCTGTCTGCTCCCCAAACAGAGAATTACCCATAACAGGAAAATCCATGGCCTTAGCCTGGGTATCACAGGCTAGTACACCTCAGCCAAGCCATTCTACAAAAAGCCACAGATGTAACCATGACTCTTGAAGATGCATCATTAGAGTCCACTGCAGCATGGAATTGCACCTTGGATGCCTCAATACCATCAGCAGCCACCTGTTCCAGCTCCTTGGCAAGCTGGCCAGGGACCTGTTTCGCTAAAGCCATAACAGTATCCCATCTGGATTTCTGGTATCTTGCAACATAGGCCATATAATTTGCCTGTCTGAGTCCCAAGGATGCTGCCATGTATTGTTTCTTTGCCATAGCATCAATCCTCCTGGAGTCCTTGTCAGGGGAGTGTGAAGCCAAGGGAATATTTGCCTTATCACAGGCTGCAGCCTGCACCACCCCAACATGGCTGCATTATTGTGAAAGGAACTCCGTATCAGGGCCTGACAATGTGTACCTCCTGTCCATCTTTTTATCCACAGGAGGTAAAGAATAACGAGCTTTTAAAATTTTTATTGTCTGTTTCCTAAAAGATTTATGTAAAGGAATAGACAATCTCCTGGACTCTGGGATATCCATCATTTCCACATAGTCAGGCTCCTCCTGTTCATCCACAGCTTCTTCCAAAGGGAGCTGGAGGGTTTCAGCAACTTTTTTATAAAACAGAAAATGAGAAGGGGACTCAGAAAGCCTTGGGGGGGGGGGGGGACACTCCTGAAGGTCTGTCTGGGGAGATGTCCGGTTCAATGGGCACATCCAGACTTTCAAAATCATATTCACTCTCTTCATAATCCTCCTCCCCCTCTTCCGGTTCATAAAATTCCTCTATATCATATTCTTGAACCGGTGGAACCGACTGTTTACCTGATGGTGGCGGTTCGGACGGAACCAGGGAAAGCGACTGGACAATTTGGATCGCTTTGGCTATCTCTGCAGCAGCTGGAGAAGGAAATTTTGGCTCCACACCTGCCGATTTTCTAGTCCTCTTTGCTGGAACTGGCTCCTCCAAGTCAGCTCTTCGTTTGCCCAAGGAAGTCTCACCCTGGTCAGAGGGCACTCCCTCCGGTTCGGTTGGCACCGAACCGGGCTGGCCTTCCGGGTCAGCGGACTTTTTGGCCTCTCGTTCCCTGAGCCTACCAACTCTCTTATCCAGGGTAGCTGCAGGGAAATTCTTGCAAATCTGGCAGTCTGCATTGAGGTGGTCAAACCCCAGACAATAAACACATGTGGTGTGTGGGTCAGCCTTGGCAAAGGCTTCCCCACAGACACTACAGTGCTGAAACAAAGTGGGCCCGGTTTTCTTTTGGGTTTCTCAGACATAATGCCAGCCTAACAAAAACTTGCCCTTTTCCGGCAAATCGCCAAACAGAACACCCTTATTGGTTCCCAACGTGCATCACGCGGTGGGTGAAAAAACTGTAGCGAAATCCGTTTTTAGAACCGATAAGAACCGGAACACACACTCTAAATGTAATTTAATAAGTTTTAACAACAACCTGATCGGTTCAAACCGAACCGATAACAACGTTTGCAAAGTTCCACACAGAGAATGTAAAACCTATCTATTACTTACGATACCACAGACAGAGCTTGAACCGACCAGTTGCGGTTAAAATAAATATAATTGCGGTTTAAAAAACCGAGAAATGAACCGAGCAGTAGGAGGAATCTCCGGAGCGACTGTTCAGTGAGGCGAAGTAAAGAATCTGACAGTTTCAGTTTGAAGATCAACAGACAGAGTTTCTTCAACCGAGCTCGCGCTCAAGATTCCATGCCTGGCATGGAAGTTAACTCTTTCACCTCCGGAGCAGTTCTAAGGCTGGGACAAACTGCATATGTCATAATATAGCAAGACTTCATGTTGTTTGAAAATACATTAATGAGACTGCAAAAAATCCTTTCCACAGCCAAATAAAACTGTGGAAAAGATACATAGATGATTGCTTAATGATTTGGTCTGGTGGAGCAGATGAACCCTGAAACATTTATTATTTACATTAATAATACAAATGAACATTTACGGTTCACGCATGAGGCCAATCAGAAAAGTTTACCGTTTTTAGATATTCTGTTTACTAAACAGACAATCTACAAGCAAGCATGTATCGGAAACCTCTATCAAGAAATACAATTTTGCATAGGACAAGTTGTCATCCGCAAAGTGTAGTGACAAATATTCCAAAAGAGCAATATATACGGGCTAAAAGAATATGCTCAGATAATGATGTCTTAAGTGAAGAGAGACTTAAGAGATTTTTGGATCGTGGCTATGAACCATCACTGCTATTAAATGCTTTAAATGAGGTCAATAATTTAAACAGACAGGACCTGTTAACTAAAGAAAGAAAAAAAACAAGAAACAGAAGAAATTACATTTGTGACTGAATATACACCTATGGCTCCCAAAACAGGTAAAAGTCTAAAGAAACATTGGGACATTTTACGTCTGATTCTGTATTAAATCCTATTACAACTAAAAAAACAAGAATTACATTTAGGAGGGGGCGGAGCTTAAAGGATATGCTTGTACATTCTTATCTAAATCTGAGTAAGACCATTGTCAATACATGGATTCCAGCAACCCCGCAAGGGAATTATAGATGTGGGCACTGTGTTCCATTGTTCGAATACTCAGAATTCAAAATCCTTCTGCCATCCAAGGTCTGGAAAACAGTATACCATCAAGTCATTTATTAACTGCAGTACCCAAGGGGTTATTTATAGGTTAACCTGTCCGTGTAGAATGAGTTATGTGGGGCTGACAAAGAGAGCTTTGAAAACGCGTATCGGTTAACATAAAGGTGCAATACAAAACTCGAATTTAGACTATGTGATGGCTAGACATTACATTAAAGCGAAGCATGGATAAGCTACTATAAGATTTATAGGGCTGGAAAAAGTCTAATTGGGTTTGAGAGGTGGAGATTTGGGAACTAAATTGCTGCAACGTGAAGCATTCTAGATTGCCACATTACAGTGTCTTAAACCTGGAGGATTAAACAAAGAGATAGGGTTACCACCTACCCTTATTTTCACAGGACAGTCCTGATTTGGACAGCTGTGTCCTGCGAAAAAACATGAAAAATACTACTTGTCCTGACATTATAGTAGGCTGGTGTTCCTCCACCTGGAGGGATACCAGCCTATACTGGCAGGATGGTCTGCATCTGTCCAGGAAAAGAACAAGTCTTTTGGGCAATCAGTTTAAATGCTTCATTGGCAAGCTTTTAAACTAGTCAAGGGTGGAGGCACTGATAAGCAGCAGGAAAATCCCAACCTCCCCCTACAAAACTGGGTACTAAATGAGAAAAAGACCAAGGTAGAAAGGTCAGTGGGGGATGCTGCTACAGAAGGTAAAACCATCAAAAAACGGAGAGCAATGAGTACCAATGCCTGTAGTCTGGGTAACAAGCTTCCTGAATTAGTGGCCTTGATGGAGGAGGAACATCTGGATATCGTGGCAGTCACAGAAACATGGTACACACAGAACCATGACTGGGGCGTAAACATACCAGGATCAGCTATCTACAGGAGGGACAGGGAGGGTAAAGAGGAGGATGAGTAGCTCTCTACATAAGAGAAGGAATCAAAGCAACAGAACAAAAGGGTAAACAGGGAGGAGAAGAGAGAAGCACTGTGGGTCAATTTGGAGGCAGGCAATGGCACCACAATCCGCACAGGAGTTGTATACAGACCTCCCCCTCTCAGGGGGAGGAAATGGACAAGGAAATGATAGAAAGTATACTTAGAATGGCAGAAAAAGGGGAGATATTGCTGATGGGTGATCTGAATATGCCAGATGTTAACTGGAGTGCAGTTTCAGCAGCCACTTCTAAGAGTGGGGTTATACTACATGCCCTACAGAAGGCATGCCTTAGACAACTAGTATTAGAACCCACTCAAGAGGGAGCAATCTTAGACCTGGTTCTCTCAAATGGAGATGGAGAGAGGATCACAGATGTAGAAGTGGGTAGTCATCTGGGAGCTAGTGACAATCAAACAGTATGGTTCACAATAAACACAGCAATAGAGTCAAGCCATTACAAAGGCAAAAGTACTGGACTTCAGGAGGGCTGACTTTGCCAAAATGGGTGAGTGCCTAAGGAATGCACTAGCAAATGGGCAGGAAGGGGGGGTGGAAGAACAATGGGGAATAATAAAAACTGCCATCACAGAGGTAACAAGCTTTTATGTGAAGCAAATAAACAAAACAAAATGATGTAAGAAACCACTATGGTTCTCAAAGGAGGTGGCAGTGAAGGTTCAAGAGAAAAAGAAAGCATTCAGAAAGTACAAGGAATCACAGAAGGAGCAAGACAGAGAATTGTATCAGTTAAAGCAAAAGAAAGCTGGGAAGGCAGTCAGAACAGCAAAGGCCGAACTGAGTAAAGATAGCCAACTCAGTTAAGAAGGGGATAAAACCTTTTAGGTACATCAGGGAGTGAAGGAAGACCAAGGGAGGGATAGTGAGGCTTAATAAAGGGGGGTAGGCAGAGGGTGATGGTGAAAAGGCAGAGATACTAAACAAATATTTTTGCTCAGTATTTACAAATGAAGAGGGAGGTACCTAAAACAAACAATAGAAACACTCTGGATACAGAAGTTGATACCAGCCCATTTACAGAAGAAAGGGTTCTGAAAGAACTCTTAAAACTGAAGGTGGACAAAGCAATGGGGCCGGATGGGATTCATCCCACAATTCTAAAAGAACTAAGGGTAGAACTAGTGACACCACTGACTACCCTCCTTTAACAAATCATGGGAGGATGGACTCATGGGGTGGTACCTGAGGACTAGAGGAGGGCAGATGTGATTCCTCTTCACAAAAGTGGGAGCAGGACAGAAGTAGGAAACTACAGACCTGTTAGTTTAACCTCAGTGATAGGGAAAATGATGGAATCACTTCTGAAGAAAAGAACTATCGAGTACCTAGAGATTAGAGCGGCACAGGGCCCAAGGCAGCATGGATTTACAGTGGGAAGGTCATGCCAGACAAATCTAATAGATTTCTTTGACTGGGTGACCAAAGTAGTAGGTCAGGGAGGGGCTGTGGACATGGCCTGCCTAGACTTTAGCAAGGTATTTGACACAGTCCCACACAAAAGATTAATATACAAGTTAGCCAGCCTGGGAGTGGGTCCCAAGATGATAGCCTAGGTAAAGAATTGGCTGGAGAATAGGACACATAGGGTAATAGTAAATGGAGTTACTAGTGGGGTACCGCAGGGTTCAGTATTAGGACCGGTCCTCTTCAATGTCTTTATAAGCAACACTGCAGAGGGACTGGAAGGAAAAGTATGTCTCTCTGCAGATAACACAAAGATTGATGCACACGGTGGGGTGGAAAGGATGAGAAGGGACTTGGCAAGGTTAGAGGAATGGTCAAGTGTATGGCAGCTTAGATTTAATGCTAAGAAGTGCAAGGTAATGCACCTGGGAAACAAAAACCCAGGCTAAGAGTACACAATGAGGGGGTCAGATACTAACAACAACAAAAATGGAAACGGACCTGGAGGTAGTCATGTCAGATAACTTAAAGGTGGGCAAGCAATGTGAGATGGCAGTAAGGAGGGCTGGGGGGGATACTGGGATACATAGGGAGAGGCATCACCAGTAGAAAACAGGAAGTTGTTATCCCTCTGTACAGACAGCTGGTGAGACCCCATCTGGAGTACTGTGTGCAGTTCTGGAGACCCAGTCTCCGCAAGGACATAGACAAGATGGAAGCTGTCAGAGAAGGGCAACTAAAATGGTGCAGGGTCTGCACGGAAGACATCTGAAGAGAGCTAAAGGAGCTTAATATGTATAGCCTCGAGGAAAGGAGGAGAGGGGGACATGATAGAAACTTTCAAGTACCTCAATGGAATCAACAAAGTCCAA
Source organism: Neoceratodus forsteri (assembly GCA_016271365.2). Taxonomy (NCBI): domain Eukaryota; kingdom Metazoa; phylum Chordata; order Ceratodontiformes; family Ceratodontidae; genus Neoceratodus; species Neoceratodus forsteri. The sequence continues at coordinate 1,413,587,229 of CM057456.1, read as the reverse complement.
GAGGGTAGCATCTTTCAAAAAAAAAAAAGGTGTGCAAGAACAAGCGAGCACAATTTGAAGATGGGGGGGGGGTGGCGGCTCAGAGGTAAGGTAAGGAAGTATTTGTTCACAGAGAGGTTGTGGATGCATGGAACGGCCTTCCGGAGAAGGCTGTGGAGTCACAAACAGTGGTTGAATTCAAGCATGCTTGGGACAGTCATAAGGCAATTCTAGGGGGCGGGGGTAGAAAGAAGTAGGCTGCTGGTTAACTAGGATCTGCAGCTTATCCATTAGGTAAGGAAATGGGCAGACTGGCTAGGCCAAGCAGTCCTTATCTGCCGTCAAATTCTATGTTTTTATGTAAAAAAATATTTTCGGACTTTCCTCTAAATGGCAAGGCAAGGCAAGGCAAAATTTATTTAAAAGACGCCCAATCCCAGAGGCTCTGGGCGCCGTACAAAGCATTTAAACAAGCATTTTAACATAATAAATATATAAATTTACACATAAATACAGATCATTACAAAAACTAAGCCTAACTATAAATCTTTATCTAAGCATTAAATGCCTAAAGGAAAAAGGCCTTTAACTGGGCCTTAAAAACATCCACCGATGAAGCCTCTCTGACCATAGTTGGTAAGGAATTCCACAGAACGGGGGATGCGGCACTAAATGCTCTATCGCCGGCTGTTTTTAGCCTAGTTCTGGGAATGGTCAGGAGGCATTCACTGAAGGAACGAAGAGGGCGCGAGGAGAAGGCAGGTGACAGAAGGTCTAACAGGTAACCAGGGCCCTGTCTGTGTAGGGCCTTATAGGTAAGAAGACCCACCTTCAAGCGGACTCTCCACCTGACTGGCAGCCAGCGCAATTCATGCAAAACTGGTGTAATATGACAAAACTTTTGCTGCCCGGTCAGCAATCAGGCAGCTGCGTTTTGCACCAGCTGCAATCTGCGGAGAGATCCTCCCATGACCCCGAGACAGAGCGCATTACAGTAATCAAGCCTAGATGTGACTAAGGCATGTATCAAAGTAGGGAGGTCCAGAGGTGGAACGAGGGGTTTAATTCTGGCAATGTTTCTGAGATGGTAAAAACAGGTACGAACCACAGAGGATATTTTGAGCCTCCATGGTTAAATCTCTGTCCAGAATCAGGCCAAGATTTTGCACCCAAGAGGAGGCCTTCAATGGCACAGACCCTAGGACAAGCCCAGTTTCTGTGTCAGAGGCCATCCTATCACGAACTCTGTTCGACTCCACTACTAATACCTCCGACTTATCGGGGTTCAGCCGCAACCAGCTGGAGGCCATCCAATCGTTAATCTCGGTCAGACAGATATTAAGCACATCCACTGCATTGGATGTTCCTGGGGCAAAGGATAAATATAGCTGAGTATCATCAGCATAGCAATGAAAACTCAAGCCATACTTCCTAATGATCCCACCCAGAGGCAGCATATACACTGCGAACAACATTGGAGCCAATACTGATCCCTGAGGAACTCCACAAAGAAGCAGACTGGGTGTAGATGAGAAATATCCCATCATAACCCGCTGCCTCCTGTTAGTTAGGGAGGACTCAAACCATTTGATGACATTACCGGTGAGTCCACATAGATCCCCAAGGCGAGCAAGCAGCACACAATGCTCCACAGTGTCAAATGCTGATGAGAGATCGAGGAGAACAAGAATTGTCTTGTCTCCCGATCTCTAGCCCTAGTAAGTCATTCTGCACGAACAAGTGCAGTTTGATTGCCTATGTCTGTACGAAAAGCCGACTGGAAGGTTCATACAACTCTCGTGGGATATGAGGTGCTCTTCCAACTGAGCGCTACCACTTTCTCAATAACCTTTCCTAAAAATGGAAGGTTAGAGATTGGACAGTAATTTGCCCTGATCTCCGGGTCCAAAGATGGCTTCTTTAAGAGGGGTCTCACCAGAGCCTCCTTCAAGGCCTCCGGAAAGACACCCTCAGAAAGGGAGCACCGTACAATCATGGCAAACACCGGGCCAACAGAGTCAACGCATCTCATTCAGAAATGCGTTGACACCGGGTCCAGTTCACAAAAGGTGTGCCTCACATTGGTTGCTACCTCAATAACCTCACTATCCTCCACTGGTCTAAACTCTCTCCAACCAGACGGAGTGCACTCAGAACACATCAGATGATCACTGCCAGCTGTAACATTGCGGGCTGAAGGAGCCACCCGCTGGATCGCAGACACCCTATCCGAAAAGAACCGAGCGAAATCCTCACAGTCTGTGTTGGAAAAAACCCTCCAGAGCCGTAGACAGACAGGATGTAAAAGTCTATCAATGGTCCGGAAGAGTGAGGCCGGTCGGTTCCTTCCGACAGCAATCTCCTCAGACAAAAACACTGTCTTCTTGTGGCTGATTGCCTCCTGGTACCCAACATAATGGGTACGCAGGGCCAATTTATCCGCACCCAGACGGGATCTCCTCCAGCAGCGCTCCAATCTCCGACCCAGTTTCTTCATCTCCCTGAGCTCACCATCAAACCATGGTGACCTCAGTGGGAAGTCCTGGGTGCGTACCGCAGACAGGTGCGAGGGAGTTTATGGTGTCAGATAGCACCTCATTATAGGTGTCAACTCCGACCACAACACCTCCCGTGCATGCATCACCCACTCTAGACAAATTCGCTGCTGCCACAAAACCCTCAGGGGTCAAACCCCGTAAAGGGTGACAGCGAATCATCTCAACAGGGGAAGGGCTTATAGCGGGAGCCCCAAGCATGAACTGCACCGTGCAATGATCAGACCAGAGAACTGGATTGATCTTAAGATCACTAATATCAAGTCCCAGTGAGAACACCAGGTCCAACATGTGGCCATCCCGATGAGTTGGTAAAGTAACTGCCTGCATCAGACCAAGGGACGACATGATCTGGGAAAGTTCATGACCATGTCCATGATTCACATCGTCGAACCAAACACTGAAATCCCCCAGAAAAACACATCTGGGGGATTCCAATGATGCAACGGCAACGAAATCCGCGACCTCCTGCAGGAACTCTCCCATCGACCCAGGAGGGCAATAAATGAGAAAAATCCTGCAGCCCGCATCAGGTCCTCCCGGATGGCCACACATTCAAAAGAACCGGGGCTCTCACGGGTGCGGTGAAGATCAGGCTGGATCTAAAACAGATGGCTACACACGCCACCCTTGCGCTCCACTCTGGGGCAGTGCACCACGGTATACCAGGGGACTGCAGCCTCAAAATTGGGCCTGCATCGTCTCCCACCCAGGTTTCCGTGATAAAAGCCAGATCGACCCGGCGAAATCAAGGCAGCAATAATTGCTGTCTTATTTCTGATCGATCTGGCATTCTAACACTACCATCAGGGGATTTGGGTGTGATGCAGCCCACAGGCTACCTGGCCATTTGATCTAATAGGCTCCCTGGGGATGGACACCAAACACGACTGGCCTCCCCATGTGCCCAACGCAACCCAGGGCGCCTCCTGGACCTGACAACTTCAATCCTCCCATAACCCAAACTGGAATTTCTTGATAGTGTGCGACCAACACTATCCCTACCAATCCCCATCTCCCGACAGCATCTGATAGTAACATCAGAAACTGGAAGGGGGATGAAAGGGCGCAGGTCGCACAGCACCAGGTTATCATAAACAATTCTAGCCCCTTTCGATCCTCCCATATAACATATATATCTCTAAGGCACAGCAAATACAAAATTATCTAGATAAAACTAATAAACTAAATATAAAATAGCCCACCAAGCCTCACTTCTAAAATATAACAACCTACAAATAGCCGTGCCCTCAGAGTGACTGATTTTTCAACTGTACATAATAAAGGCTACATAATTAAAATATTTCAATTTCAAACACACATACTAAAACATAGCCTAACCCTCCTATATCAGCTGAACATTTCCAGTGCCGAGTGGCGCTTGCGAGCGGTGCAAGATTTTAAAGCAATTCGCCTCAGGACACACGGGTCCTAGCTCCCCCCAGTTCACTTCAAACAAAGGCTCCCAAACACGCAACACCTGCTTGCATTTTCTCACACTGCGCAGGTATGCAGTCCAAAGGCTTTTGCAGAATCGCCAGAAAACGGACCAGTTTCCTGCTCTTCAAGACCTCCCAGCCACCAATTGTAGTAGCACAGGTCTCTGTCAGCAGACGCTACAAGCCGCTTTCGAGCGGTGCAAGATTTTAAAGCAATTCGCCTCAGGACACACAGGTCCTAACTCCCCCCCCTCCTAAATGTTGCAAAACCTACAGTACCTTAACTAAAACACCTTAAAATGATAAGAAACACCAGGAACACCTAAAAACTGCAACACTTAGTCTTAAGTTTGATTATTTAGAGGAAAAAAAGTCTATCACATTGGCTGAAGTTAAATATTGTCCTGCGAAAAATACAGGTTACTCACCTATAACAGGAGTTCTAGGAATGGTATATGTTGTTCATCCACACTATCTGGCAGGTTCCTTGCCGCTTTAAATCTTGCTGGAAAGTCTTCAAGCTGGCTCCTCCCACCCACCCAGGTGGTAAAACACTCAGCTCCGCCCCATGACGCCAGATCTAGCCCGCTGGAAGCCAGGTTGTGCGTCGAAGCCAGGGAGGTCGGGTGGGTCGTGTGGATGAACAACATATACCATTCCTAGAACTCCTGTTACAGGTGAGTAACCTGTATTTCTAGGGACATGGATATGTTGTTTATCCACACTATCTGGCAGATTCCTAGCAGTTCTCCGGGAGGAGGGAGGCAAGGCGCACACCCCCTACTTAGGGAATAAAGACTGGAGAACCGAGGCCCCGAGCAACATCCCGGCGTGACCCAAGGTCGATGTGGTAGGGGGTAAAAACGGTATATGCCAACTTCCAGGTAGGAGCCCTACGGATATCCTGGACAGGGGTATCCTTGGAAGCAGCCACTGATGCAGCGGAAGGGCAGGTAAAAAGAATAGGTTACTCACCTGTAACAGTAGTTCTAGGAGTGGTACATGCTGTTCATCCACACTGTCTGGCATTGTTCCTTCCCCTTTAAATCTTGCCAGAAGTCTTCAAGCTGGCTCCTCCCACCAACCCGGGTGGTAAATACCTCAGCTCCACCCAATGACACCAGATCTAGCCCGCTGGAAGCCAGGTTGTGCGCCTAAAGCCGGGGAGGTAGGGTGGGTGCGTGTGGATGAACAACATATACCACTCCTAGAACTACTGTTACAGGTGAGTAACCTGTTGTTCTAGGAGCGTGGATATGTTGTTCATCCACACTGTCTGGCAGACTCCAAGCAGTTCTCTGGGAGAAGGGAGGCAAGGCGCACACCCCCTACTTAGGGAACAGAGATTGGAGAACAGAGGCCCCAAAACCAGCATCCCGGCGTGACTCTAGGTCGATGTGGTAATGGGTAATGAAGGTGTTTGCTGACTTCCAGGTAGCGGCCCAACAGATTTCCTGGATAGGGATGTCCCTGGAAGCAGCCACCGAAGCAGCAGTATGGCGGGGTAGAATGAGCCCTTATCCCTTTGGGAGGCTCCTTACCCGCCAATTCATAGCACAGACCTATGCATGATGTAATCCATCTCATAATAGTCCACCTGGCTGCAGGTCTGCCAGAAGCAGCTTCAGCGTAAGTGACAAACAGCTGGCAAACCTCTCCCCGAATTTCCGCCGTCCTCTCCTTATAGTAGGAGAGAGCACGCCTGAGGTCCAGAGTATGGAGCCTGTACTCGGCATCCGAGGTGTAGTTAGGGTAGTATACCGGCAGAGTCAACACCTGGTTGAGGTGAAACTCTGACACCACCTTCGGAAGGAATTTTGGGTGGGGGCGCAGGACAACTTTGTCCCTGTGAAAGACCAGATAGGGGGAGTCCACTGAAAAAGCGCCTGGAGCTTCTCCGTCCTTCTGGCTGACGTGATAGCCACCAAGAAGGCCGTCTTCCACAAGTGTGAAAGCGCAGACTTGTGCATGGGTTCGAATGGCTTGCCCATGAGCTTTGCCAAAACCAGCAAAAGATCCCACGGAGATGGAGGTTCACGCACCCGAGGGGATATGTGTTCCAGGCCTTTGAAAAAGCGCCCGATCACCTTTTCCTGAGCCAACGTCGGCTGACCGACCCGCGCCCGGTAAGCCGACATGGCTGCTAAGTGCACCCTGATGGTGCGATGACGAAGACCCCCTTTGGAGAGGGACCAAAGGTAGTCCAGAATGTTAGCCACAGAGCAGGATAAGGGGTCCAGACTTTTGCCCTGACACCAAATGGAAAAACTCTTCCATTTGAAGGCATAACATTTCCTGGTCGAATCTTTTCGAGATGCCTCAACCACTGTGTAGACATCTTCGGAAAGACCCAAAGCCTGTAACTCTAGCTGCTCAGGAACCAGGCTGTGAGGTGCAGGGATTGAAGGTCCGGATGAAGGACCTTCCCCTGGATCATTGATATCAGGTCGGGGCGTGTACACAGCCGCTCCGGGGCCCTGCAGCTGAGGCTGAGGAGATCTGGATACCAGAACTGGCGTGGCCAATCTGGGGCTACCAGGATCACCCACGCTTTGTCCCTCCTCACCTTGAGTAACACCTTGTGGATCAAGGGAAATGAGGGAAAGGCGTAAGAGAGGCCTGGGGTCCACAGCCTTGAGAAGGCATCCCCCTGCAGCGACCCTGCTGAGGGGGGTGGGCATGGTACAGCCTCAGCTTGGTGTTCTCCCTGGAGGCAAGCAGGTCCACCAACGGTTTGCCCCAACGAGAGAACAGGTCGTAAGCTACCTCTGGATGGAGAGACCACTCGTGGGATGTCTGGCCTAAGCGGCTGAGAGCATCCGCCAGTTGGTTCGCGACTCCTGCCACATGGAGGGCTAGGAGATCCGTCTTCAGCCGGCTGACGAAGGTCCAGATCTGGAGCGCCTCCTTGCATAGCAGACGGGAGTGCGTGCCGCCCTGTTTGTTGAGGTAGTACATGGTCGTGGTATTGTCCGTCTGGACTTGAACCACTTGACCCCGGAGCTGAGGAGCGAAAGCTGACAGAGCCAGTCTGACTGCCCTGAGCTCCAGCAGGTTGATGTGGCATCGGGACTCCTTGGGGGTCCAGAGGCCATGGGCCCTGTAGTACCCCATGTGGGCTCCCCAGCCCATGAGAGAGGCATCGGTCGTGAGGACGACCGTCGGCTCGGGGCGGACAAACGGCATTCCTTCCTGCAGATGACTCGGGACGGTCCACCATTGGAGGGCGTCCCACATCCTCTGGGTGACTGTGATCAGCTGGTCAAAAAGACCCTGACGCTGAGACCACTGGGCGGCCAGCTCCCACTGAAGGGGGCGCATGAGCAGTCTAGCCCAGTGGACCACTGAAGTGCATGCCGCCATGTAACCCAGGAGGCGCAGAAAGTCCTGGGCAGCGCGCGAGTGCCCAACCAGAAATGATTGGGCAAAGGAGGAGAGAACCTCTGCCCTGTCCGTCGGGAGCTGAGCTCTGGTTTGACGAGAGTCGCGCTCTGCCCCGATGAAGCACATCACCTGACAAAGTATGAGTTCCGATTGGCCTCGTTGATCAGAAGGCCCAAGTGTGAGCAGGTTCAGAGGTCAGGTCCTGGACCTCTCCACCTCCTGAAGGAGGAACTGCATGAGGAGCCAGTCATCTAGGTAGGGTAATCTGAACCCCGCGCCGTAGATGGGCTGCCACCACTGCAATGCATTTGGTGAAGACCCTTGGGGCCGATGACAGGCTGAACGGCATGGCTCTGAACTCGTACAGGGTCCCTTCGACCCTGAAGTGGAGGAACCGCTGATGAGACAGATGGATAGGGACGTGGAAAAAAGCGTCCTGAAGATCCAGTGTGCAGAACCACATGTTTTGCTCCAGAGATGGTATGATCTGGTTCAGAGTTACCATCCGAAAAGTGCGAGACCTGAGATACCGATTCAGGTCGTGCAGATCTAGAATGGGGCGCCAACCCCCCGTCCGTTTGGGCACCAGGAAATACCTGGAGACAAAGCCTGGGTCTGAAGGAGGATCCGGCACTCGGGTCACCGCCTCTTTGAGGAGGAGTAGCGCAATGTCGTCCTGAAGGGCAGACTGGGCGACTGATATCCTTTCCTCTTGTGGGGCACGGACTCGGCTGGGAGGGAACTGCTCGAATTCTAGGGGCAGACCCTGCCCGACCACTTCTAGAACCCACCTGTCCAAAGTGATACCGGACCAGGCGGAAAGGAAATGGTGGAGCCAGCCCCCCACGGGAGGACCCAGAGCTGGTGTGACGGGTACTGGGGAGGCCACCCCCGGCCCGTCACTGGGCAGGCTTAGAGGAGGAGGAGGCACCTGGACCAATGTCTCGGCCTCCTTTGCGGGGCTGCTGGGGACCTTGCTTAGGCCTAGGGTGCCAAGCCTGAGCCTGCTGCTGTTGCTGACCCCCCTGGAAGGGTGGTTGTCTGACCGCAGGGGAAGAATGGCGAAAGGGCTTCTTCCTACGCTTCTGCTGGTTCTTACCTGAAGAACTTTTAGCAGAGGTGACATCTAAGGTAGCATTAGACTGTTCGATGTGCTGCAGATGACCTGCCACTCCTGGCCCGAAGAGGTCGGTGCCAAGGAAGGGCACATCAGCTAGCTTGTGCTGAGTATCCACGGGAAAGGAGGATAACCTCAGCCAAGCCCTGCGGTGAATGGATACCGCTGCAGCCAGTGAACGGGCACAGGAATCACCCATGTCCAGTGCAGTCTGGAGCTGCTGTTTAGCAACAGCCCTGCCCTGGTCCCTGACCTGCTTGACTGTGGTCTGCATGTCAGCTGGGAGGTGAGGAAGAACTTCATCCAGCGACCCCAAAAGGGCGTGAGAGAAGTGTGCCATAATCACTGCTGAGCTTGCCTGATGAAGGCCCAAGGAAGATGCTGCATAGACCCGGGGCCAGTGGTCCTTAAGTTTGGACTCCTTGTCCGGAGGCGGTCAGTATCCGTCGAGCTGCCCGTCCGCCTGAAAACTGAGGCAGTCACCAGGCTTTCCGCCGAGGGGTGCTCAGTAAACCCCGCCAAGGACCCTGTGGGCACCACGTACTTGCGTGCCATGCGAGCAGACAGAGCTGGGCAGGAGGCAGGACGCTGCCAGAGTTCCAGAGCCAGGCCAATTATGGCTTTGGCGACTGGAAAGGCCTCCGTAGGGGTATCCCCCCCCTTAAGAATATCGGTAAGGGGATATTCTGCCTTCTTCTGAATAGGCTGCAGGGGCATTCCCGTGGACTCAGAAATGAGCCGGAGGATGCCCAGGAAGGAGGAAGGTCCTTCTTCCATGCCTGACACCGATAGCTCATCGTGAGAATGAAGGCCTGTATCATCTGAATCGGTCCAGATACAAAGGCTGTCCACCTAAATCTCCCTCGATATGCCTAGGGGGATCAGGGGTGACTGTAATCAACAGTCTGTGAGGAAGACCCGGAGACTGTCGGTCCTCCTTGGAGGGGACACCTCCAAGGGGCAGCATTGGTGGAGCTTCCACCAATATTGGTGGGGAGCCTGTAACCGGCCGCGCCGGAGGGCGCACCAGAGCCCTCGAAGGGACCGATGCTGAAGGAATCAGTGTCGGAGTAGGCCAAAGAGGCTGAGGCCAAGTGATAGCCGGGACCACTGAGGGAGCCGACTTCTGGCCTGCTAGCAGCAGTTGTTGCCACATAAGATCCTCACAGCGTCGACGGATCTTCCATCGAAGCCTCTCCTTGTCCCAGGAGGATGAGGAACTGTGGTGGCGCCTCTTCTGGGAGTGTTTGTGTCCTTTCTTGGGTCGATCGACCAAAGAGGACTTACTCCTCGATCGAGACCGATGGTGTCGGCTTTGTCGATCAGGAGAAACCGGACTTGGCGAAAACAGAGGATCCGGTTCCTGTCCCTCGATCGGGAGGCCCGCGGGACGAGTCTCCTCGTCGGGGAAGGAGAGAATAGGCGTTCTCTCCAAAGAATCATCGACAGGTGTCGGTGACAACGGCTCGATAGGGTCAAGAGAAATCTTGGCCGGTTCAGCCGTCTCCTTGACTTCTGTGCCTGGTCCAGACGGAAGGTCTGAAAAACCGGCAGCCGAGGAGGCGATCTCGACCATAGTCGACACCTCGGACCGCTCCCGATCCCAGGAGCATCTTCTTCGACTCGAAGAAGGTGGTTTTGGATCCTTTTTTCTAGAACGGGAGGAGTGCGAGCCCGAGGGCGCCTCACCCTTGGTAGGGAGAGACTGGCACAAACCCTGAAAGGATCCTGAGAAAGTGGAGCCCAAGTTGAGCGGCACGAAGAAGCCTCGGCTGGCCGAAGCTTGGGCGACTTCCTCCTCGAAGGTCGCCATTTGCTCGAGCTGCTCAGCGGATCCTGCAGCCGTGGAAACCACCCACCTGGCCTCCTTCGATTTTATCGGTGGATTGCGAAGCTCTGGTCTCCCCAGCTTCAGGCGAGCCTGACGATCCTCCAAAACGGTCGGATGGAAGGAAGCGCAAATGGTACATTGCGAGGTATCACAGACAGTACCGAGGCAGTAAACGCACGAGAGGTCGGGGTCGGTGCGCAACATTTTCTGTCCGCAAGGACACCGGCAAAACCCGGGGGACGACTTGTCATCCATGTCCGAATACGAGTCGTAAATGCTTACGAGTTTCAAAGCGAGAAGATGCGGTGAAAACCGTCGAATTGAATCCAGGGCCTCAATCGCTGCAGAAAAGCACAAGGGAACCTGTATTTTCCGCCGGAAAGGAAGATCTGGTGTCATGGGGCGGAGCCGAGGTATTTACCACCCGGGTGGGTGGGAGGAGCCAGCTTGAAGACTTCTGGCAAGATTTAAAGGGGAAGGAACAATGTCAGACAGTGTGGATGAACAACATATCCACGCTCCTAGAATGAGCACTTATCCCTCTGGGAGGCTCCATGCCCGCCCACCTATAGCGGAGATCTATGCAGGAGGTGACCCACCCACTCATCGTCCGCTTGGCTGCAGGTCTGCCAGGTGCGGCTCCAGCGTAGATGACAAACAGCTGGCGAACCGCTCCCGAACTTCAGCCCTACGCTCCCTGGGAAGGCGAGCACTAAATTAGGGTCCCAATGGATCCTATATGCGGCCTCCGAGTGAATGGGGTTGAACCCCGGCAGAGACAATACCCGGTTAGGGAAAAAAACTCCGCCACCGCCTACGGAAGGAACTTCAAGTGGGGCGCAGGACAACCTTGTCCCTGTGGAAGACCAGATAGGGAGACTCAAAGGAGTGCCTGGAGCACTCCCAGCCTTCTGGTTGGCGTGGTAGCCCCCCAAGAAGGTGTTCTTCCACAACAGGTGGGGGAATCGCACCTGTGCATAGGTTCGAAAGGCTTGCCCGTGAGCTAAGCCCTACCAGCATAAGATCCCACAGAGATGAGGATACTCTCCCCGGAGGGGAGGTGTAATCAAGGCCTTGGAAAGTGCCAGACCATCTTTCCTGCGCCACCGACTACCTTCCGGCCCACTCCCGGAAGGCAGGGGTGGCTATCAGGAGCACCTTATGGGTTGTCGACCGAAGCCCTTGCTCAAGAGGAATAACGGACCACAGGTAGTCCGGAATGCTCGCTGAGAAAGAGAAGAGGGGACCAGGCCCTATTCTAACACCAAATGGAGAACTCTTCCACTTGAAGGCGTAGCATATCTGGTCGACTCCTGGCAGGATGCCTCAACAACGTCGAGGACCTTGCCGGAAGACCCAAGGCATGGCCACTAGCTGCACAGGGACCAGGCCGCCAGGTGCAGGGATTAAAGGTCCGGATGGAATACCTTCCCCTAATAACAGAGATCAGGACCGGGCGGCTGAAGTCACCGGAGCCTGGGGCTGAGACTGAGGAGAGCTGGATACCAGAGCTGGCAAAACCAGTCTGGGGCTACCAGAATCACCTGCGCCTAGTCCCTCCTCGCCTTGCCTGTGGGTCAAGGGAAATGGGGGAGAGGCGTAGAAGAGGCCCAGGGTCCGCGGCCTCAAAGGCATCCCCTACAGCGAACCTTGCTGAGGGGGCGGGCATGAGACAGTCTCGGCCTCGTATTCTCCCTGGAGGGAAAAAACAAAGGTCCGCCCGAGGCATGACCTAGAGGGAGAAGGATCTTGTGCTACCTCCGGCAGGGAAGACCACTCGTGAGGCGCAGCTCTTATCTGGCTTAGGGCATCAGCCAGGGTGCTGGAGGCTCCTGCCATCGAAATGGCTAGGAAACCGCCTCCCGGCTGCGCGCAAGACCCAATGCGGAGAACCTCCTGACGCAATGGCAAGGGGTTCACCCAACCATGGCGGGTTAGGTAGCACATGGTTGTGGTATTGTCCGCCTGGACCTAAACCACTGGACCCCGCACAGACGAAGCGAACGGTGCGAGCTAAGCGGAACACCTGGAGCTCCAGCAGGTTGGAATGACATCGGGACTCCCGAAAGGACCAAAGGCAGTGCACTCTGTATTCCCCTTGATGGGCACCCCCATCCATCAGAGATGCATCGGTCGGAGAAGACCATTGACTCGGGGCGGAAGAACGGGATGTTCTCCTGCAGATGAGCTGGAACGGTCTGAAGGAGAGCGTTCCCCAACCCCTGGGCTATTGTCACAGACTGGTCCAAAGGATTGCAGCGTTGTGACCGCTGGCTGGCCAGCCCCCATTAAGGGGACGCATGGACAGGTGGGTCCAAACAGACCACGCTGGTGCAGGCTGCCGCAAGGCCCAGGAAGTCCCGGGCAGGGTGCAATTGTCCAGTCAGACATGACCAGGTAAGGGAGGAAGAACCTCGGCCCTATCCGCCAGGAGCCGAGCTCAGACTCAAGAGTCAAGCTTCGTCCCGAAGAAAGGATCACCCGCTTAGACACCAGTTCCAACATGGCTCCATTAGAGAGGAGACCGGTCCGAGAGCAACCTAGAGGGCCAGAACTCTGAACCATCCCCCTCCGCCCTGGAGGGGCTGCAGTCAGGCCGCCGTCTGGGTGGGGTTACACCCAGACCCTTCGATGCCGCAGGAATGCTACTGAGAAAAGACCGAAGGGCATGGCCTGGAACACATAAACAGACCCCCCGCTTTAGAAACGGAGGAGTCTCCCAAGAAATGGACGGATCGGAGTGTAAAGTATGTCCTGGAGGTCCAGGAAATAGAGCCACACGCCTCGTTCTGAGGATGGGGAATCTGAGTCAGAGTGACCATCCTGTCGTGCGGGTCAAGGATGGGGCGCAAGCCCCCCCGTCCGTTTGGGGACCAGGAATACCTGGACACAAACCCGGGGTCTGGAGGAGGATCCGCCACCTTCCTGATCACCTCTATCTCAAGGGGCAGGGCAAGTCGGCTCGGCGGGCCGACAGCGAGGCTGCGGACCCCATGGCCCCCCGAGGGGCAACGGCTCAAAAGGGTGGGGCCTGCTCGCAATCCAGAGGCAGGACCTTCCCCTAGCACCTCCGACACCCAGCGGTCTCTGAAAGCGGACCAGGCGGAGGAGGGGCGGAACCGTCTCCCCACGGGGGGACCCGGGTAGGGGTGACGAGGCCGGGGACGGCGCCCCTCAGCCCGTCACTCAGCAGGCTTGGAGGATGGACTGGCAGAGGGAGCTCCTGAGCCTTTACCTCCTTGCTTCCCTTTGGAGGAAGCCGCTGGCTTGGGGTCAGGATGCCCACCACAAGCCTGCTGGCCCTCATGCTGGTGTTGATGGGCCGGTCGAGCCGCAGGGGCCGAGGGACAAAAGGGCTTATGCCAAGGCTGCCGGCAGTCCTTGTCCCTCTGGGCGGGGGTGACCGAGTCCAGAGTGACAATGGACTTCTCGGTCCCCTGGAGGTATCCCTCCACTCCAGGGCCGAAGAGGTCAGTCCCCAAGAAGGGGATGTCCGCCAACTTGTGCTGAGTATCCGCTGAGAAAGAGGATATCCTCAGCCACGCCCTGCGGTGCATGGCCACCGCGGCCGCTACTGACCTGGCACAGGAATCACCTAAGTCCAGAGCAGTCTGAAGCTGCTGTTTTGCCACCGCCCTACCCTGGTCCCGCACCCGCCGGACCTTGGTCCGCAGGTCAGCCGGGAGATGAGGGAACACCTCATCCAGGGAGCCCAAAAGGGCGTGGGAAAAATGTGCCATCAGTGCGGCCGAGCTGGCCTGTCAGAGGCCTAGGGAGGACACGGCGTAAACCTTGCGTCCGACATAGTCCATCCTTTTGGACTCTTTGTCGGGGGAGGGCCTATCCACATCCCGGCGTTCACAGAACGCTGGAAGACATTATCGGTAACTAACCCCTCAGCGGAGGGGTGCTCCGAAAAACCGGGCAAAGAACCGACAGGGACAGAGTACTTCCTGGCCATCCTGGCAGAGGGTGCAGGACAGGAAGTAGGTTGCTGCCAGAGCTCCAAGGCCGGGCCGACAATGGCCTCGGCCACCGGGAAGGCCTCCGAGGGTGAACCCCCTCAGTCTAGAATCTCCATCAGGGGATAAGAGACCCTTTTGAACATGGGTTCAAGCTGCATCCCGGTGAACTCCGAGATGAGCTGAAGCAGACCCAGAAAGGACGATGGGCTGTCGTCCACAGAGCGGTCCGGAGAGGACCCGGGGTCCTCCTGACTGGGGAACATGGAGGAGTCGTCGTCTGACTCTGAAGGGTCTGCAAAGAGCTGCCTCAGGCCTGAGCCACTCTTCATCCGCCGAGGGCGGGCGGGAGTGAGGGTGACAGACAACCTGCGGGACAGGTCGTGACCCGACCGAGGTTCCACGAACAACCGGCCCTGAAGTGGCCACCTCGACTGCAGCGAGCGGTTGCGTCGGCTGTTCGGGCAGCAGCTGCTTGCTGGACGGGGAATGAATCGGAGTCGATTGATTCCCGGACAATAGCAACTGCTGCCACATGAACTCCTCGTAACGTTGACGCCATCTGCATCGAAGCCACTCCTCATCCAAGGAGGGAGACGAGGAGAAACGGTAATGCCACTTAACTCGGTGCCCCGACTGAGACTGTCGGAGTCGGCGGGAGCGGCTTGACCGAGAAGAGGACTGATACAGAGACCCAGATCCTCGGGAAAACCGAGGGTGGGTCCTGGAAGGAGCGGGGGACACCCGCTCTTCCCTCGGCTCGGACAAAAAATACCGAGGCCTGTCGCCCCGAAGGTGCAAGCAGAACCTCGGCCTCCACCAGGGAAACCGGCGAAGGGTTGACGGCTTCTGCAGTAGACTGCCCGGGTGACGGGTCGAGAGAAGACTCGACAACGTCGACGGGAGTCATGGCCGGCTGGCCTGACGGGGACACCGTGAAGCCAGCGGCCTGAGCTGCAACCTCGACCGAAGTCAAAAGTCGGCAGACAGGGGAAGGGGACCTCTCTCGCTAGTGCCGACAATGGGACTCCTTTGACCTGGGCCGAGAGGCAGGTCCCGAAGGCCCCTCCCCCTTCGAGGAAAGGGACTGACGAAGCTCCTTGAATGAAGCTGAATGAGAGGAACTCAAAGCGAGCAGGTTAAGTGCTGCGACCGAGGGGGGACGGCCTTGGTCGCCGCCTCCTCCATGGAGAGAGATCAGGCTACTGAGCCAAGACAGCTGATCGGACTGCGCCCACGAGCCTTCAAAGATTTTTCCGCCGAAAAATGCCAGGTCGCTCGAGCCCCAAGATCCTCCAGGACGTTGGTCGAAAGGGCACAGCAAAATTCGCAAACTTGCGGATCATGGTCCAAGTCAAGGCAGTAAATGCACGTGGAGTGCGGATTCCTGGAAGTATTCCCCGGGTGCCTCCGAGAGCCGGGAAACAAAATATCCATCGCAGCAGCGAGGGAAGAAGACTGAAGTTTTAGAAAACTTCCAACTAAATTCGGAGAAACCGAAAAATCAGGAACCAGTCAAAAACGCAGAGTGCTAAAGAAGGAACCTGAGCTTCCAAGCGGTAAGGAAGATCTGGCATCATGGGGCGGAGCCAAGAGTTTTACCACCCTTGTGGGTGGGAGGAGACAGCTTGAAGACCTTCCGGCAAGATTTAAAGTGGCAAGGAACCTGCCAGATAGTGTGGATGAACAACATATCCATGTCCCTAGAAATCATGTTTCAGTAAAAAATGTCCCACTTTGGGCTTCTTAAAAGGTAGTAACCCTACAAAGAGATGCCTTTCTATAGCTATTTAAAGAAATAATGACCACTTTCTATCTGTTAATTCTTGGTAAAAATCAATATAAATACTGTACATATAGCCAAATGCTAAGGCATGACTTGCCGGCTCTGCCTTAGCTGCAGATATGACTTTCCAGCTCTGTCTGCAAAAAATTAATGGCTGATGGGTATGATTTGTTTGGTGTTTTTTCCATTTGCTACTTTTTGGTAAAAATCACAAATGCATATAGATAAATGCTAAGGCATAATTTGCCGGCTCTGCCTTAGCTGCAAACATGACTTTCCGCCTCTGACTGCAAGAAAACAATGACTAATGGATGGGCCTAAAGCGTCAGCTTGATTTGTCAGAAGACATATGTTGTCTTTTTCCTGTTCTGTTTTGCCAGCAATGATATTCTTTGCTGACATCTATTTTGGCTCTGTCATTAAATGTAATGGGATTTAGCACAAATTTTTTCACTACAATGGTAAATATTTATTGCTTTAACTCCAGCATTTGATATTTAATTCTTGTTTTTGTTTTTAAATATAATGCTGAGTATGGAAATATGTAATGTTTTAGTCTGTATTTGATATAGCCTGCTAGTTTAATACTTGTATGTGTTTTAATGGAAGTTTGGTTAGCACATATATATGTTGTCTGCACTGGCACTTTAAATAATTCTTTTATATGTTTAAGGGTGGTAGTATGAGCCATACTCTGATGATGACCTGAAACGGTCGATATGTAAGTGTGCTTCCTGGTTTCCTAGCCATCCACGAGTCCAGGCATTCTACATGCTGCATCTCCACAAACCTTGTTTATTTCACCTCGTTCACTTTAGTGCTTATTGTGCATTGCATTTTTATGTCATCTTAAGCAACTTGTTGCCTGATTTGGATTATTTAAATGCCAGACTTGCACAGAGGAGAGACTGGGTTTTATGCCACTGTGCGGCAACTACAGCTCGAGATGCTATCAGCATTTAATAATTGAACTGGAGCGGGACAGCTTCACAAGTGGTAAGAGAGAACTTTATTTAATTGTTGCTGTATTCAATGAAGAGTCTAAAACAGTATCAAATGCTATGTGTGGATTCCGAATTTTTTGGGCTGATATTTAAGTGCTGACGTCTCAGGTAATTTCTTTCAGAACTACAAGGTGTCTGAAGTATGGAAATTTGATTCGGAGGGAACAGTGCACCGACTCTGAATTGAAATAAGTTAGCCCCCCCTTCTTCTTCTTCGTTTGCCTTATTGGCATATAAAAGTTTTTCCTTTTGTAATGTTAAGATCCTCGTGAGGCTCTATCCAAGGTGGAATCAGGGTGGGAGCAGTCTCCAGCAGGTCTAAGTGAACCGCAAGCTTCTTACGCTGGGGATCTGGCTCCACTGATTGCCACTTGCAGGCGGCCTGGATTTTCTTCAGCAGCTCCAGAGAACCTTGCAGCCTGGGTCTATCTGGAGTGCAGGGGTCGTCCTCTAGGTCAGAGTGCCTGGAGTCCAGATCAGACTCTGAAGACTCCAATAAAGGAGAAGAAGAATCCTCCCTAGGAGGAGGAGGATTGCCTTCTCTGGGGGTTCCCCGGGAAAGCATGTCCTCTCTGGTCCGAGAACCAGATGGTTCAGCTCTGATATCAGGCAGAGGTAAGGGAGTTTCTTCTCGCCGACTTAGGGGGTCCGGCGTCAGTAGACGTTTCTCGACCTATTGGGTGATCTGTGTTTTGGCTTCAGCCCACTAGGAGGCCAAGACCTCCCTCAGGTCCACCTGAGGCTGTGGGGTAGGTGGAGGAGGGGAGGAAGAGGCAGGGGGGAGGGCTCGGATACAGGTAACCTGGGAACCCGTAATAGGAGTACCCATTAACTGATGGCGGGAGACCCGGCGGCAGGTATTGAGGCGATGGGTACTGTGGCGTCTGGTACTGAGGAGCTGGATACTGCGGCATCGGGCATCCTGGCGCCGGGGGCTCCGACGGAGTCGAAGGTCCCAGTGTCTGCTTTGCATGCAGACCGGATGGGTCAGGCACCAGCCCGGAGGATGTAGGGCCCGAGGGGGGCCCCACCGGAGGGTCTGGGAGCCCAGATGGCTGTGACGGTGAATTGTCAGGAAGCTGAAGGCCGGAGAGCAACGTCAGGTTGTCCAACATTGGGGGTCACCCCCGATGGCAGCGTTCCAGACTCCTTGACCCCAGCAGCGGAGGAAGAAGTGAGCTCCTCAGGAGGAGACCCAGGAACCTCAGTGGGCAAAGCAATGGGTGTGCATTGCGGCGACTCTCCAGCATCAGGCATGGAGGAAAAGCCTTTTGACAGGTCATCGGCTGGGCAGACATCAGGAGTACCGATGACCAACTTACCAGCCGTGTCCGGGCGGACGTCAGTGGGACCAACACCCAGCTAACCGGACGCACTCTGACCTGTAGGCCTGGGTTTACAGGCCGAAGTGGGAGTGCGGGCCTCCTTTGCCCGGAGGCTCCCACTGCACCCGGTGCAAGCCTGATTTGGGGGGTTGATGCCGCTTAGAAACCACTAAGGCAGCCATTGAAGGATGATCCCCAGAGGAGAAGTTACCTGGAGGGCCATGACTCCAGCCGATGGCGTGCCCGCTATGGATGGCGTGTCCCGGTCCCAGTGTTTCTCCTTGCCCCTATTTTTCTTATGATGGTCCTCTGGAGAAGTAGACGCCTACCTCAATTTCTTCAGTTCCTTTTCCTTGGATGCCACTTTCTTTTTGAGTAAATGGGCTTCCAGGAACTGCTGCCTTCGTTTCCGGGTAGCAGGATTGCATTTTCGGCAGTGCTCACTCTCCTCTACGTGGTGGTCTGGGCCGAGGCAGAAGGAATGGCCGTCCTTATGAGGGGTCTGGGATCCACACAAGTTGCACTTGTTTTTATGAGATTCTCATGGCGTCAGAGACAACATGCACAGCAAGGTAGTAATACACAATTATCAGAATAATGTAGAAAAACGTCGAAAAAGACTTATACTTATTTAAAATGGAGAGATAAGCGAGCACTGTTCTTCCGTGAAGTATTATAGCAAGCTGACGGCGGGAAAGAACTGGAGGGCGGGTGTAGGGACCGCCCCCTTTATACCGACATCGGCTGACACTGGTTACCTGACATGGGGGCAGTCCCCGCCAAAGACTGCTAGCTACAGATTTTTCCATGGGGTTCTGATGCCTGGGGGCTTAGTCCAACTTGTGAATACCTACTGCAAGAACCCTCGCAAGCAGGATCTTTGATTACTACCTTAGCACGTACATGGAATGAAATTCCTAGTTTTACTAAATAGAAAGCTACAGAAAGAGCATTCCAGCAAGAGATGAAAGATTTTTATTACAAAGGACGCAAGTGTTGAGCTTCTACTCATTTTATTGTACTCCCCTTCATGTTTTATGTATTTTGTCTATGTCTAATGCGTAAAGTGAATGTTATTTGTACACATTATTATTGGAGTTTTATGTTTTTTATACAGGGCATCATTTGTAAACAGGGCTTTATCCCTAAATTATGTCTCCTGGATAGAAATAAATATATCATCTATCTATTTATCTTTCTGGCAGCAAGGTCCCTAGAGAGACGATCTTGAACTTCTCCCAGTGTAGGAACTTGTTCAGTTTCCTGAGGCCGAGAATGGGGTGCATGCCCCCAGACCTCTTCGGAATGAGGAAGTAACAGGAGTAGAAGCCTGTATAGTGCTGTGCTTCCAGCACTGCCTTATTGCTCAAAAGGACTGCAATCTCTGTGGGGCAGGAGGTCCGACATGGAAGCTGAAAGAGGGTATTGCCTTTTGGTTGGATAAACCAGAGGTATGTTTGAGAAATTCGGTGAATATCCCTCACAGATGATCCTTAAAACTCATCTGTCTGTGGTGTTGGATTTCCACTGGTGGTAAAACTGAGCCCTCCCCCCACACACATTGGAGAGGAGAGGTCTGCCTGGAACCAGGGCCGGAGCTTCAGAAGGTGGCATTAAGTGCTTTTGGGGCCTGTGCCTTTGGCTGCACACTCTTCTGCTGTTGTGGAGACTGGGACTTGACTTGGAGTCTATTGCCTTTTGCCACAAAAGGACTGTTTATTGTGGTAAAAGACTCTGCCCCTCTTTGGGGATGAGCTGAGGCAGGCCGAGAAGTTTTAATGTTTTTTCTAGTTTTTTGTGAGGCCTCGAGGGACTGTTCCACCTATTGGCTAAGATATAGGAGCTAATGTAGGGAACATTCATGACCTGCTGTTGGACATTGTTGGAGAAGCCTTACATCTGAAGCCAGGAGTGCTTCCTGATGCAGATTCCTGTGGCAGCAGAACAGGAAGCAGTGTCATATGCATCCATAGCCACCTTCCTCTGATGACTGTTAGATTCAATACCATGAGTAACAATCTGAAGTATTTTCTGCTTCATATCAGTCTGGCAAGGCCTCTGTGAGAGATCTAAGAGAGGTCCAGAAGACATACTCGTACTTGAAGTGCCCTTGACAGCCAGATATTCGCATACTAAGGGTAGTTGCCATGAAAGCTCTCTTTCCCATTGTGTCTATCTTGTGCGACTCCTTACTGATGGGATGCAATGTGACCTCTTCAGGAAGAAAGGCCTTGTCATTCTTGGCCAGACTGACAATCTTCTTGGCAATGGGCTGGAAAGACAGGATTGGTCTGTCTTTAGGGGTTAGTATACTTAACGATCTATCTGCTTACAGACAGACAGAATAGACGCAGGCCTGGCCTACACTGCCTTCAAAAGAGTCTCAGATGCAGGTGAAACAGGAGGTTTAAGGTTGACTGGTACATTATGAATATTGAGCCACTGCAGCTGGAGTTGTTTCCCTGGGTCAGTGGCATAAGTCTCGAAGGCAAGGGTTGCATGCATATGGCGAAGTAAAGTCTTGAAAGAAAAATCCTCCTGTGGAACAGGAGGGGGGGGCTGGAGTTGGAGTTATACAGGCTGTAAAAGGAGTCACCGTCACTGCCCTCTGAAATAATGAGGTCTGGATCAGACTCATCCCCCTCTAACTGCTCTACGGAAAGAGGAGCAGAGAGAGAGGAGTGGACCTAGGAATGCCTAGTCCAGCTCTATGGATCGGAAAGACAGGTGACACTGGAACCAGCAAAACAGCTGGCACTGGCCCAGCAGGAACCAGCACTGGGGCCTGGCGTCAGCAGTAAAGGAGCCAGTGCTGGCACCGGCACCAAAGGAGCCAGGGACGGTGCAAACAAAGAGGCTGAGCCAGACCCGAGAAATCCCTCGGCATCGAAGGTGGCGCCGGGACAGGCCCCAGGAGGCCTGTACCCATCATGGAATCCGGCGCAGCCTGAGATATACATCCAGTGGGCACAGAAGTGACTGAAGAAGGTACCTGGGCTGGTCCCAAGACCGTGACATTGTGAGGGGGTACAGCTAGTGGTACTGGCATTGGTGGCGTGGTCATCAACAAGGGCTCAGGGTCCACTGTTGGAGTCAGATGGTCTACCTGGCTAGAATGTCCCAGCTGTGTCACCAGTGTTCCTGCCCCCACCGAGGGGCCCAGAACCAGTTCCACAGGAAAGAGCAGATAAGCCAGACACTGTACACACTGCTCCATAAGAGCTCTCCAGTGGTGAAAAGTACAGTTACGTAAGAACTTACTCTAACAACAGATCTTCAAGAGGAGCTCTTGCAGCAAGCTGTAACATTTAGGACTACGCCGCAGGCACTAGGACCAACCGTAAAACTTCTTAGCCAGCAGTATACAGCAGGGACCGCCCCCAATGTCGGCCCTGGTACAAAAGGGGGCAGACCCATCTCCACCTCAGTTCTCCCGCCAAGGCCCGCAACAAGCCCTGACAAGAGAAGGAGACGAAGTGACTGTAGGAGATGTAAATGAAGATGGATCTGCACACCTGAAGGTGGAAGGTGGGTGGGAAAGTAACGCCTGCTGCAAGAGCTCCTCTCGAAGATCTACTGTTACAGTAAGCTCTTACGTAACTGTACTATCTTACCCCGAGTGGGAGCTCTTGCAGCAGGCTAGAACATTTAGGGCTGAATACCAAGCAGTCCACGACAAAGCAGAATACCCAGGGAGGTGGAATATGCTGACTCCAGAGGCCTCAGGACACAAGTCCTTGCAACACAGCCAGGCCGAAGCCAGCTTGGCATCTGGAGACGATATCCAAGCTGTAGTGCTTGACAAAGGTGTGCACAGAGTTCCAGGTCGCGGCCGCACATATGTCCCTGATAGAGACATTTCTCAGAGCGGCGAATGAAGCAAACACTCCTCTAGTGGAGTGACCCCTACCCGGGCCCAGTAGGGGCTTACTGTGCTTCTCATAGTGGAAGGAAGCACAGTGGACTATCCACTGCGATATCATCTGCTTGGTCACCAGTTTACCCAAGCATTGTGGCGCAAAGGCCACAAAAAGCTGCTCCGATTGATGGTGCACTGCCGTCCACTTGAGGTAATACTTCAATGTCCTGCGGACATCCAGTGTGTGAAGGAGAGCCTCCCCTCTATTGGATGGGGAAGGAAAATAAACTGGAAGTTCAACAGACTGGTTGAGGGTCAATTCCGAGACCACTTTCGGAAGAAACTTAGGATTTGTTCTAAGGGAAACCCTTTCCCTGTGGAAAATTAAATATGGCTCTTTACACATCAGGGCCTGAAGCTCAGAAACTCTTCGAGCTGACGTAATAGCAACCAAAAAACAAACCTTTCAAGAAAGGTAACGCTGCTCACAATCCGCTGCCGGTTCAAAGGGAGGAAGGGTGAGCTTCTCCAACACAAAAAGGAGATCCCAGGGTGGAATAGGGTCCCGAATGGGAGGTCTCACGTGTAGAATTCCTCTTAAAAAGGTGCGGGTGACATTTAATTGTGCCAACGCCTTATCTCCAATGAGAGCATGATAGGCGGAGACAACCCAAATATACACCTTGATAGAGGAGTAACTCAGGCCATTTTGACACAAGGAGAGGAGATACTGCAATGCCGAGTTCACTAAACAAGTGACAGGGTCCAAATGTTGTGGCGGGGCCCATGGTACGCGGCTCACTTCATAAGCAAGCGTATTGGATGGAGGGCTTTCTCCCCGAAACTAGGACTGCCACCACTTCCGGGGAGACCCCGTATCTGTTTTGAGCTACGTCTGAAGGAGCCAAGCATGTAGGTGCAAGGACCGAAGGTCTGAATGGACCAACGAGCCCTGTTCCTGGGACAGCAACTGCCAGCACATGGGCAGCGGAACTGGAGGCCCCGTGGATAACCGCTGCAGGAGTGGGAACCAAATCTGCCGAGGCCATCTGGGGGCTATGAGAATCATGCGGGCCCTTTCTGCCTGCAACTTTAGTAGGACTCTCTGAATGAGAGGAAAGGGCGGGAAGGCATAGAGAAACCTCCCTGCCCAGCAAAGGGATAACATGTCTGGCCAGAAAACTCCAGGCACGTGCTCTCGCGAGCAAAACACTGGCAGTTTGGCATTGCGTGGTGATGCAAAGAGGTCCAGCTCTGGATGACACCACCTGTTGAAGAGCTGATCTGCTACAGATTGTAGCAGCTCCCACTCATGCGCTCTGGAACGAGACCGGCTTAGGCTGTTGGCCAGATCGTTGACGATGCCTGGAACATGCACTGCAGACAGCAGAATGTGCCGCTCCAGTGACCAGTACCAAACTCTCATCGCCCCCCTGCAAAGGGGATATGAATGAGTGCCCCCTTGCTTGTTGATGTAGAAGACTACCGCCATATTGTCTGTTTGAACCAGAAGAGAGCCTGGCACCAGGTCCTCTTGAAAAGCCTGTAAGGCATAGATAACCGCTCGCATCTCCAGTACATTGATGTGAAGGGATCGCTCCACCCCAGGTCCGATGCATCTGCTGTAAGAGTTTGACCTGGTGGCTCTGGACAAAAGCCGACCCCTTTCTCCATGTTCTGGAGGTCCATCCACCAAAGCAAAGTTCTCCCGACTGGCTCGGAGATCCTGACCATGTAGTCTTGATCGTCGTAGCCTTGGTCCCACTGTACCCTGAGCATCCACTGTGGGATCCGCATGTGGAGGCGGGCCAAAGGAGTTACAGGAATGGCCGCCGCCATGTGCCCCAGTAGTCTGAGGAAGTTCCGTGCTGGAACCTGAGGAGTTATTGCGATCCCTTCGGCAATCTCCCCCAGGCGATTGCCTCTGTCCTGGGGGAGGAAGGCCATGCCCTAGATAGAATCCAGGACGACTCCAATGAAGACGAGCTTTTGACTGAGCTCTGGGGACAGCTTTCGTAGGTTCAGGGTGATCCCCAGCTCTCGGAATAGAGTACAAGTGTCTCCGAGGGTACGAAGCAGGCCTGCCCTTGATGGGGCTGTAAGTAGCCAATCGTCTAGGTATGGAAACACACACTGTCCCATGCGCCTTAGAGCTGCAGCCACCACTGCCAGGCATTTGGTAAAGACTTGCGGAGCGGAAGAGAGGCCGAACGGAAGAACTCGAAACTGGTAGTGTTCCCCTTGGAAGTGGAACCTCAGAAACTTCCTGGGGGGAGGGAAGACCCCGATATGCATACACGCATCTTGCATGTCCAGGGAGCACAGCCAGTCTCCCTGGTGCAGCAGAGGAAGTAGACCTTGAAGGGTCACCATCCTGAACCTTTTGTACTCTATGAAGAGATTTAGAGAGCTGAGGTCCAGAATGGGACGAAGATCCTGTGTCTTTTTTGGGACCAGGAAGAAATGGGAATAAAACCCCTTTCCCCGTTGAAGCAAGGGGACCTCTATTGCCATTTTTTGCAAAAGGGTCTGAATCTCTCCTTCTATTAGTGGGATGTGGGAAGGACGATAACGGGAGAGCTTTGGCGGAGTATTTGGGGGAAACTCCGTGAACTCCAGCGTGTGTCCTCTCCTGATGACATCTAGGACCCAATGGTCCACTTAATAGACTTCCACCCTTTGAAATGAAGGGAGAAGCGGCCCCTGACCATCTCCCCTGGCTCTTCCTGCAGAAGGGGGGGGGCAGAAGGGAGTCACTGGGCTGAGCCGGGTGTAGGCAGAGAGGCCAGGGAGGACTTGGTCCCATGAGTAGGAGCTCCTCCAGGCTGCTGGTTATCGGATCTCCTATGGAAGCTGCCTCTCTGCCCCCGCTGGTTACCACAGGCATGACCTTGGCCACCTGAGGGCTTATGAAAAGGCTGGTTCCATTGACTTCGCTGGTCGCCACGGTTCATCTGGCGGACCGACCAGATAGACTTGCCCGACTCTTGGAGACGAGAAATCAAGGCTTCTGTCTCTTGCCCAAACAGCACGGTACCCTGGAAGGGTAAATCCCTGATACCGGCCTGCAGATCCTGGTGAAAGCCCAAGACTCTCAACCATGCGTGGCGCCATAGGCACACCCCGGAAGTGGCTGCCCTGGCTGCTGTATCTGCAGTGTCATAAGAGGCCCTCAAAACATGGGAGCCTACGTCTGAGCCCGACTTCATGATATCCAGAAGCTCTGTCTTCTGATCAGAATCTGGAATGGCCTTCAAAAGCTCTTGTCCCCTCTCCCATAGAGTATTCTGGTACTGGACCATATGCGTCAAGAAGTTGAGGGACCGTAAAGAACAGGTGGAGGAAGAATAAACCATCTTACTCATCTGGTCCAAACAGCGAGACTCCGGGTCGGAAGGCTGTGAGCTGAGGTGTGTCGGCTGTCTGGATTTATCATGGGCTGCCGTGATCACTGAGGAGTCCGCCTGAGGGTGTTCAACAAGGAAGGCTTCTGCCCTCAGGGCCTTGTACAGCCTATTCGACTTCTTCGGAACAGCCGGGACTGAAGCTGGATGTTTCCAGGTGGTCCGCATGAGGTCCTGGAAAGTATCCACCAAAGGAAGGACCACCAATGGTTTCGGCTCCTTCTGCTTCAGGTACTTTGCTAGTCTCCGGCGTTCCGGGTCTGGGTCCTCTGTCTCCCACTCGGAGGCCTGGATATGCCTCATGACGTACATGAAGGTGGGATCGCCTGGAGGTGAGCGAGGCTGGTCCTTCTCTCCCAGGGACCACTGCAGGCTGAGAGAGGAAGATGACGACGATGAAGATGAGGGAGATCAACTATGAGATCTTGAATAGTCTGATCGCTCCTTATGGCCCAACTCCCGCTGTCGTCGGTAACTGGAGGACCGATCTCGGTCCGAAGACCAACTCCGGTCCTGGGATTGGCGACAGAGCAGAGACCGACGTCGGGAGCGTTCCTGTCTAGAAGACCGGAAAGGACTCCACAAGCGTGACCTAGACTGACGATGGTCACCAGATGCCGTGGAGCGCCGTCGGTGGTCTCCGGACCAGGTGCGAGAACGAGCCTTGGAAGGAGGTGTAGGCGGTCGCTCTGGTGACTTTGGCAGGGAAGGCTCACCTCCTGGCTGTGGTTTATCCGCTGGGTCTGGTACTGGTGACTGGGCCGGCGATTGGGGTCCACTTGTGGACCTGCCCCCACCAAAAGGAAAACAGCTCCTGCAGCTCGTCCTTCGTAAAGATTTTGGCCGCTCGGCTCAAAAAGAAGTCTCCTGAACGACGGCCCGCGAAGGTAAGCCCTCCTGTGGGCCCAGGAGGGAGGAGGACTTGGGCGGCAGGGATGTCGGCTCTTCCATGGCCAATCCCTCACCCTTTGCCTCTTCAACCGGCGTTGGTGGTGGTACCGACGATGGGGTGCAACCGGAGAGTCCTTGGGCTCCGGAGGTGCACCTTTAGCAGTCGGCGCTGGTGCCTTGGGAGGTGGGGCCGTAGCTTTCACCTCCAAAGGCTTTGTGGTAACCCATGGCGGGTTACCTCGCATGGCCGGCCTCCCGAAGAACCGGCCTTAGCCTGAGAGGATTTTGGACACTCTCCTGATCCGAAGGGTGGGCCTTCTTGGGAGAGGGCTGTGAGAGAGACCAGGACCGCGACCAGGACCGACTACTGTCTTTACCGTGGCGCTTTTTCTCCTTGCGGTTCCCCTCGGAGGGGTGCAGATCCATTTTCTGCTCCAGAAGAAAAGCCTTCAGGGCCTTGAGACGACGGATGCGGGTCCAGCTAGTAAAAGCCTGGCAGGCGGAACATGGTCTGGCCCGAGGCAGAAAACGAAGTGGCGATGCCCATCCTTGGCCGGGGGATCTGCCTTCCACACTCGCACTTGTTTTGGTGATGTTCCAGCGAGGCCAACGACGGGAAAGACATCCGTTGGAATGACTACAAAAAACGAAGAAAATGGTCTGACGTCGGTAATAGTGAAAAAAGTCCAAAAACGGTGAAAAAGTGGGTTTCTTGATAGAAGTTCTGCTGAATCTGGCAAGCCAAGAAGTTTATCTTCTCTCTTCATGTGCGGGACGTGGCGGGAAAAGAATTGAGATTGAGCTGGGTCCGCCCCCTTTTGTACCAGGGCCAATGTCGGGGCGGGGCCGGTGTCCGGGGGGCGGTCCCTGCAGTGTACTGCTTGCTAAGAAGTTTTCCGGTTGGTCCTAGTGCCTGTGGCATAGTCCTAAATGTTACAGCCTGCTGCAAGAGCTCCCACTCGAAGTAAGACCTGCTCATTGGAATCACCACAAGAGGACAGTGAGCGGCTCCAGGTTGGAGGCCTTGAACGACCATGAGCAGGAATAGTCAGGGATACCGATGGTGCCAGAGATGGCCTCATGCTCCCGGACCTTGAAGACCTCATGGCTTACCTACCAGAAGGTGACCTCGAGCTGTACCATTTCTTCCCCTTCCAATGGGAAGAGGAAGAACTCGCGGTTGAGCAGTGCTGGGTCCCTGACCAAGATCGGGAATGGGCCCGCTTCTTTATGTATTAACGGGAAGGCTGTCCTCCCTCTTGAACATAGGGCCACCCATCATTAGAACCCTCTCTCGGAGAGGGAAGTGGAGTAGACACTATCCTGCTGCCGGATCAGCATGCCTGAAGAGGCTCCCTACCATCATCGTCCATGGCCTTCAATCATTGTTCAGTAGGGCTGAGAGAAACTGAAAGGAAAAGCAAAAAAAAAAAACCTTCATTGACACAAAAATAAATAGTGAAAATCTGACTCCTGGTTGGGGAGTGACATCACTGAAGTGCACTGTACGATGGAGAAAAAAGAAACCATGGTAGTTTAGAGTTGGTGCTAAGGTCTGGCCCTCATGGGGTCCTACCGCCTCCGGCTCAGAACCCATCAATGTGAATCAATGGTGAAGGTAGGTCCTGGAAGATCTAGGGATACAGGTGAGTAACCTGTTCTTCTAGGGATGTGGATATGGTTCACTTATCCAGATTATGACAAACTCCTAGCAGTCCTCCAGGGGGCGAGGGCAAGGCGTGCATCTCTACTTGGTGAACAGAGATTGGAGAACCGAGGTCCCAAAACATGCATCCCGGAGTGACTCAACGTCAGTGCTGCAGTGGGAAATAAGGTGTGGGCTGATCTAGAGATCTTCTGTATGGGTAAATCCCTGAAAGCAGCCACCGAGGCAATGGCATGTCTGGTGGAATGAGCCCTAATCCCAACGGGAGGCTCCCGACCAGCCAATCTATAGCAGAGGTTAATGCAGGATATAATCCACCTTGCAATCATCCACTTTGCTGTTGGTCTGCCTGGCGTAGCATCAATTTCAGTCACAAACAGTTAGTGAGCCATGGGACAGCGTTCTCCCCAGGCCCAGGGTATGGAGCCCGTGGTTGGTTTCTGAAGAAGGGTGGTAAAGTATACCAGTAAGTTAATCGTCTGGTTTTGGGAAACCCTTTACCATACTGTAATACAATGTCCCCTCTATAACCTTTCACGTGATCAAAACATAAAAAAGAAAAAATTCTCAAATTACACCAATATGGATTATGATCCGTTATTTATTCTTTCGCATCCCACGACTAAATATGATGCTAATTTTCAAATGTCTTACTTATGTGATAAACTTCAAAAGAAAATGCTCTCTGGCACTTTAATTCCAAAAATGTCATACTTATTGTCTTTTGAATTTGTGTTGCATACAGTATTGCATATCTGTCTTTGTACTCTTGTATTTATTTATGAACACTGCATGTATGATGTACACGTCATGTTTTCATTTTCCTTTTTAACTGCATCATTGTAATGTCCAACATTTTTAATGTTATGGAAGAACAATAAAGTATTACTACTACTTCTACCTAGTTAAATTGAAATTCCAATACCACCTTTGGGAAGAACTTTGAGTTGGGACAAACAACGACTCTGTCCCTGTGGAAGACCAACTACAGAGAGCCACTGAGAGCACCTGGAGCTCACCAATCCTTCTGGCATGTGGAACGGCCACCTGGAAAGCTGTCTTCCACAACAGGTGTGACAACTCACACCTCTGCATCTGCTCAAACAGTTTTCCCATGAGCCAGGAGCAGCAGTAAGTCCCATGGTGGAGATGGACCTCCCGCCAGAAGGGACTAGCAGTCAAGACTCTTGAAAAACTATCCGAACCACCTTCGAGGCCACCGCTGGCATACCGGCCCATGCCCAGTAAGCAGAGATGGCTGCCAGGAGTACCTTAAGGGTTGTAACTTGCAGTCCCAGTCAGGAAAGGGACCAGAGGTAGGCCAGGATGTTAGCCACAGGCGGCCAAGGGGATCAAGCACCAAATGGAACATCTCTTCAATTTAAAGGCAAAGCACCAGTGAGTTGACTCCTTTCTAGAGGCCTTCACCACATGGAGGACATGCTTGGATAGACCAAAGGCCTAGCACTCTAGCCAATCAGGAACCAGGCTGTGAGGTGCAGGGACTGCAGGCCCAGGTGCAAGACCGTCTCCCAAAGTCTGGTTAGCAGGGCTGGGCAGAGAGTTGGTCACCACGAAGACTGGCTGCTGAGGAGAACTGGGTACCAGAACTGTATTAGCCAGTCTGAAGCTATCATGATCTCATGTTAATCTGTGACTCTTTCTGACCTTGACCAGAACCCTGTGGATCAAGGGGAAGGGAGGAAAGGCATACATGAGGTCAAGGGACTCTCAACGGCATCTCCAATCAGTGTCCCAGGCTGGGCAGGCACAAAACAGACTTAGTCTGGTGTTTGCCCAGGAGGCAAACAGATCCACACGGGATGAGCCCCACAGGGAGAACAGGTGGTTCACAATCTTCTGATTTAGAGATCACTTGAGCGACATACGTGGAGTATGTACCTATTGTAATTCTTGATCTTCCTGTTTATCTTCATTAAGCACTGGTGGGTTCCAGCTGAAGACGCAGGACCCCGCAGGAAGCTTTTGCTTTAACAAAAAAGCTTTACTGTTCTAGGAGGAGGGACAACGTCAGGAATGGCGCTGCCCTCGAGGCTGATGTATTGTGTGGTGCTCTCGGGTTGGCCAGTAACTGACATTGTCCCCACCACTATCGGAGTTCTGCTCGCTGGAGAAGAAAACAGAAAGTAAAGGTGGAGAGTGGGCAAGGGAGCACAAAGGGATAGCAAAAGGAAAGGATATGAAGTGGAAAAAAAAAAAAAAAAAAAGACAACAAGAGAGGACAGATTCTTGAGGTTGGAGCCTACCTGGCTCTAGGTTAGGGCCCCAACCCCTAGGCAGGAGGATAATGAAGAAAGAATGGAGGATGAGGAGGGAGGGGGAGAAGGAGATGTAGCGGGAGGATGGACCATACCTCTCAATTCCAGAACCCTTGTGGACCAGGGTAACTTAAGTCGACTGGTTCCACCCCCTTGTGAAACAAAAACAACATTGTTTTTTTTTTGTTTTGTTTCGGAGATCCTGAAAGACATTAGCCCAGGAAGAAAGCGCAGCCCAAAAAGGAGAGGGAATTTTAACCCTCACCCACATGATGGGTTTGACAGAAGACATGGTCGGCAGGCAAAAAATAGCCTCCCCGGTCCATTAGGGAGAACACCAGGATTTAGTACCCCTTCTCCCCTTCAAGGCTGGGGGCCAAGAAAGGACAGCCCACTCGCCAGAGATCACCTTGGCGCCCAAGGGAGATCTGGGTGGAAAAGGAATAATTCCTAATTCCCAGCACCACCGAGGAGATGATATAGCAGGTCAGGACTACAGGGAGATTTCTCCTAATCTGAAATCCTAAAGAACTAGGAATATAACAAGGGACACTTAAAGGAGTCCCGTGTTAGGAAGTTAAGCTAGATAGCGGGGCCCCGGAGCCCTAGTTCCAGCAGAAGGACCAGGATGGAAGGACCCCACCAGGGGTGGGTGGGGTCTGCAACAGATCTCTAACGGAGACCTGAAGACTGCCCACTGTAAAAGGGGCACTGGGGAGCCACAGGAAACGGGCAAGAGACCCTACTGGCCACCTCCCATGGGTCCCTGTTGCTTCAGAGAAGTGACAGGGAGCCCAGAGGTACCAGTGGGACTGTGCTCACAATTGCCCTCAATGGGAGTGAGGGCAAGCAGGGAGGAGGCACTGCCCAGAGGCTGAGGCACATGAGGGGATGGAGACTGGGAAGTAGTGATGAATGGAGATATACAGAAAGATCAAAAATTACAGTAGGTACATTGTTGATATATCATCCCTGTATCAATCTTCACCATTCAGCACTAGTGGGTGAGTACCAGGCCCACAGAGGGGACTGGTACCTCCCTGCAGGCTGGATCACCTTCAGCCCATCGTGGGGGGAGTCATGAGGAGACAGGGCCCATCACAGGTCTGCCAGACCCACTACTGCTGAGAGTCAGAGAGGGTCTCCTGATCAGCAGAAGGAAGGTGCCTCAACAGCTCCCACCTGGCTCTTTGGGTGAAAAACCGGGCCCCCTGGAAAGGCGAGGCACACACCCTACAGCGGGCCATGGGCGACAACTGGGATAGGTGAAGCCATGCCCTCCGCCTAATGCAGACCGCAGATCCCATCAGTCTGGAAGTTACCGCGCTAGTGTCATACGATGCCTGTGCCTGGTGTCTCGCTAGCTCCAGACCTCTTACAGAGATGGCAACAGCTCGCCATCAGGCAAAGTCGATAGGAAAGATTCCATCGTGGTCCACAGGTGCCTCTGATAGGCCATCATGTGTGCCTGATGTGCTACGATAGTCAACAAGAGATACACAGAGGCAAAAATCGGTCTGCCCCAGCGGTCAAACTTCACAGAGTCTGTGTCCAGAGGACAGTCTCTTGTTAGGCACAGATGCCCAGAAGGGGTGCCCAGCCACTCTAGATCCCAGGAGGGGTGGGGCAATGACCAAGAAGACCCCAAGGGGGCACAATACCAGCGCCAGTAGTCCGCTGGGGAAGTGGAGGTGGGCGACTGCCAAGCACTGTGCGACTCCTCCGCAAGGGGCCAAGGCCACGGAGGGATCATTAAGGACTCCTGGCTGTACTCCCCAAGGAACACCATAGTTGTACGCTCAGTTTGCGTTGTAGCACTGGGGTCAAATTGAGCTCCTCTAGCATTGTCATCAAGAACCGCTGATACTCCGTAAAGTCATCATCAGATAACAGATATGAGGGACAGTCCTCTTCCTCAGAGGAGGAAGCGGACGACCTGGAGGGGCTCCGCATAGGGAACGATGGTCCTGCTTAAGGACCGGCAGAAAACAGCACATCCATGGCCCTATAGAATGTTGGGAAAGCACTCACCGAGGCTCTATACTGCTCCCAGGTAAGGGGCCCCAAAGGACCCAAGAGACATGGGAGAATAGGGGAGGTTGCAGAGAGGGCGAGGGCTGGGCAGGATGGTCGTGAAAGACCATGTCCTCCCAGACAGGGCTGTGAACACCAGCAGAGGACCCCTCTACCACGAGGGAGGGGTGGTGTTGTCTGGATCCCACCTGCTGCTCAACCGTCCCCAAGCCAGCAGGTGGAAGCCCAACAGAAGAAGACCCCTGGTGGAAAGACCGGAGCCCAGTGAGCCCAACAGGGCGGCCCCTGTCCCCACCTGATGCAGGACACTATCCCCTGCAGGAGGAAGCAGTACTTGGACCAGCACTCCTACTCCTCACCACAGTGGCCAAGGCCAGCTGGGCAGAGCGGGGCAAGGGCCGGTCCCCTAACCCCCCAGGAGAGGACAGAGACCTGCCCCTTGAGCGAGACCTCCCAATGGTGCCCGATCTCAAGGATGAGGGGAGAGAAAAGCTGGCACCATGGTTGGCCTCTAACTCCCCTAACCTCCTGATGGCACGCAAAAACGGCTCAGTGCCGAAATATGCTTCATCCTCAGAGACATGCCATGAAGTGGCACCGTCTCCAAGGGTGGCACCAAAAATGGCACAGAGGCTTGTAGCGGTACCGACCTCGGCATCATCCCGAGATGCAGCCCTGACCTTGACATAAGAAGAGGCACTAACAATGGGGATGGCGCCAACTGCGGGACTGGCCCCCCGAAACGGCACCGACACAGAGGATGGCACAGGCCATGGTGTCATCGCCAGGTGTGGCACCAACTGTGGCTCTGTCAATGACTGCCTGCAGCACCATCATCAAGCATGATGCCACAAGTGGCACTGTCACCTAAGACAGCACCAGGGACGATGCCCGAGTCCTCCGTGGCACCGACAGCGGCACCTGCACAGGAAGGGGCGGCACCATGCATGGTTTCCAGCGCAAGTTCTGATCGAACAGAATTCGGGGGAGACTGCTCCGGAGCTGGGTTGACAGTCCAGGTCCCCCAAGTTGTCCTCTGAAGCTGAGGAGGAGACCACGGAGACCCCAAGAGAGGCAACCCCAGTCACCCATTCCATCCCAGCACAGAGGGCAGTGTTGGGAAGGGACTCCTCGGTGTCATGAGCGACGGCCTTGCTCATCAACAACGGAATCAGTGCCAGGAGCCAAAGCCGCACCCTCCCAAGCCCCCAAAGGGACGACCGGTGTAGGCCTCACACGTAGCTGAGGTCCCGATACCGGGGTCACCTGGTTCCCCACAGGGGAACCCAGCCTGGAGCAGTCAGCAGCCGACCTCCTGGAGGAAGCCAACCGCCCCCCCAGGAGCCCGGACTCAGCGGGACACAAGTTCGCAGTGGCTGGCTCTCCCCTGGTGTGGGTAGCAGAGGGGGAAGGCACAGGGGACATGCCCAAAGTCCTTGTCTTATTGGCCCTCATGCGACACTCATTACCGAAGGTTGGTGGGGAGTGTGTCCCCACCTCGCCACATGGAGTTCAAGGGTGCGGAATTCCATACTGAAGCAAACATTGCACCAGTCCATGTCATGATTCGGCCCTAAACAAGTGAAGCACTGGCCATGCGGGTCCATTACAGTGAACTGATTTCTACAGTGGCACCAACGCATTGGGGGGGGTCCTCGCCTTCGAACTTTTATACCCCAAACCCAACACAGAACCGATCGGACAACAGAAAATATAACGAAAGTGAAGACTCAATACCAACTAACTTTTCCGATAAAAAATAAAAAACAGATGAAAAAGGCAGTGCGTAACTTTCAGCGAGCAGAAATGGCAAACGGTAGATACCCTTCAGGGTGGGCAGTATTGGGCTGTACCGGACTACCCAAGGGTATAATGAGGCCCACTGTTGCAGTTGTCTTCAGAAGTTGCTATCCCATGGAGCACCTGCAGCCTCGATGGCGGGAAGAGCAGAACTGAGGTAGTGGAGGGGACATCGATTACTGGCAGACCCGCAAGCACCATGCAATGGGTCAGCCTCAATGGCAGCGCCGTTCCTGATGTTGTTCCTCCTCCTAGAGCAGAAAAGCTTTTTTTTCTTAAAGCAAAAGCTTCCCACAGGGTCCTGTGCCTTTGGTTGGAACTCACCAGTGCTGAATGGTGAAGACTGATACACAGAAGCTCTCTACAATCCAGCTGACTGCTCTCCCCCGCGACTTGAATTACCAGAGATCTGTGCCCAGGCTGCACATAAGGGTACAGGTGTGGAGGGCCTCCTGACACAAAGGAAGGGAGTGTGTGTGCTGCCCTGCCTGTTCAGGTAAAACATGGTTGTGGTATTGTCTGTCTGGACTTGAATAACCTGACCCCTGACTAGCAGAGCAAATTCCCTAAGAGCCAAGTGTACTGCATAGAGCTCCACCAGGTTTATATGGCAACAGGACTTCCTGGGGGACTAGAACCTGTGGGCCGTGTGGTCTTCCAGGTGCTCTCCCCACCCTATCACAGACACGTTTGTCATCAGCATAATGGTTAGCTCTGGGTGGAGAAACAGGATTCTTTTCTCCAGATGTTCGGGAACCAGCCTCCACTGGATAGCATACCACATCGGCTGGGTCACTGTGACTGGCTGGTCCAAGTGACCTAAGCGCTGGGACCACTGATAGCCCTTCTCTCACTGAAGGGGGTGCATCCATCAGCAGGCCCAGCGGATCACACTGGTGCAGGATGCCATGTATCCCAGCAGCCGTAGGAAATCCTGGGCAGACCGCAGAAGACCAACCTGAAATGATCGGACAAAGGAGGTTAAGATCCTATGCCCAGTGTGCCATGATGCAGGCCTGGGCCTGCAAGAAGTCTAGTTCTGCCTTGATGAACTTGATCACCTGCTTCAGTACCAGTTTGGACTTGTCCAGGTTGACCAACAGGTCCCTGTCTCAGCAGGTCTGCAGAGCCAGATCTCAGGACCACTCTACTACGTCTCTGGATGGTCTGGTTAGCAGCCATTTATCCAGGCAAGGATACTCCCTAATGCCTAGGCACCTCAGTTAAGCTGCCACCATGGCTGTGCACTTGGTGAAGACCCTGGGCACCAAGGAGAGGCTGAAGCACATGATCTGGAACTGATACAGAACCCCTTCCACTCGAAAACTGTAGGTAGCAGCGGTGGGACAGATGGACAGGGATGTGGAAGAACACATCCTGGAGGTCCAGGAAGTAAAAGAACAGGTTACTCACCTGTAAATACAGGTTATTCACCTGTAACAGGAGTTGTAGGAATGGTATATGTTGTTCATCCACACTTATTGGCAGGTTCCTTGCTGCTTTAAATCTTGCCGGTAGGTCTTCAAGCTGGCTCCTCCCACCAACCCGGGTGGTAAAACTCTCGGCTCCGCCCCATGACGTCAGATCTAGCCCGCTGGAAGCCAGGTTGTGCGTCGAAGCCGGGAAGGCCGGGTGGGTCGTGTGGATGAACAACATATACCATTCCTAGAACTCCTGTTACAGGTGAGTAACCTGTATTTCTAGGGACATGGATATGTTATTCATCCACACTTATTGGCAGACTCCTAGCAGTTATCCGGGAGGAGGGAGGCAAGGCGCACACCCCCTACTTAGGTATAAAGACTGGAGAACCGAGGCCCGGACCAACATCCCGGCATGATCCAAGATCGATGTGGAAGGGGGAATCGGTATATGCCTGCTTCCAGGTAGGAGCCCTGCGGATATCCTGGACAGGGGTATCCTCGGAAGCAGCCACCGATGCAGCGGAAGGGCGGGTAAAATGAGCACTTATCCCTCTGGGAGGCTCCATGCCCGCCCACCTATAGTGGAGATCAATGCAGGAGGTGATCCACCCGCTCATCGTCTGCTTGGCTGCAGGTCTGCCAGGTGCGGCTTCAGTGTAGATGACAAACAGCTGGCGAACCTCTCCCAAACTTCAGCCCTACGCTCCCTGGGAAGGCGAGCGTTAAATAGGACTCCAATGGATCCTATATGTCACAACCTCAGTGAATGGGTTGAACCCCAGCAGAGACAATACCCGGTTAGGGAAAAAGGACTCCGCCACTGCCTACAGAAGGAACTTCGGTTGGGGCGGAGGACAACCTTGTCCCTGTGGAAGACTACATAGGGAGATTCAAAGGAGCGCCTGGAACTCTCCCGTCCATCTGGTTGGCATGGAAGCCCCAAGAAGGTGTTCTTCCATTACAGGTGGGGAACTCACACCTGTGCAAAGGTTCGAACAGCTTGCCCGTGAGCTATGCCCATACCAGCGTAAGATCCCACCAAAATGGGGATACTCTCCTCAGAGGGGAGGTGTGATCAAGGCCTTGGAAAGCGCCAGACCACCTTTCCTGCGCCACCGACTACCTTCCAGCCCGTGCCCGGAAGACAGGAGTGGCTAACAGAAGCACCTAGAGGGTCGTCGACCGAAGCCCTTGTTCAAGAAGAACGGACCGCAGATAGTCCGGAATGCTTGCCGAGGAACAGGAGAGGGGACCAGGCCCTATCCCAACGCCAAATGGAGGACTCTTCCATTTAAAGGCGAGCTTATCTGGTCGACTCCTGGCAGGACGCTTCAAAAATGTCGAGGACCTTGCCGGAAGACCCAAGGCCTGGCCACTAGCCACACAGGGACCAGGCCGTCAGGTGTAGGGATTGAAGGTCTGGATGGAGTACCTTCCCCTAAAAACAGAGAACAGGACCGGGCGGGCTGGAAGCCGCCTCGGGAGCCTGGGGCTGAGACTGAGGAGAGCTGGATACCAGAGCTGGCAAAACCAGTCTGGGGCTACCAGAATCACCTGCGCCTAGTCCCTCCTCGCCTTGCCTGAGGGTCAAGGGAAATGGGGGAGAGGCGTAGAAGAGGCCCGGGTCCACGGCCTCAAAGGCATCCCTACAGCGAGCCGTGCCGAGGGGGCGGGCATGAGACAGTCTCAGCCTCGATTTCTCCCTGGAGGGAAAAACAAAGGACCACCCGAGGTGTGACCTAGAGGGAAAAGATCTTGTGCTACCTCCAGCAGGGAAAACCATTCGTGAGGCGCAGCCCTTATCCGGCTTAGGGCATCGGCCAGGGTGATGGTGGCTCCTGCCATAAAAATGACTAGGAACCGCCTCCCGGCTGCGCGCAAGACCCAATGCGGAGAACCTCCTTACGCAGAGGCAAGGGGCTCATCCGATCATGGCGGGATTGGTAGCACATGGTAGTGGTGTTGTCCGCCTGGACCTAAACCACTAGACCCTGCACAGACGGAGCGAGCGGTGCAAGCTAAGCGGACTGCCTGGAGCTCCAGCAGGTAGGAAAGACATCGGGACTCCCGAGAGGGCCAGAGGCGGTGCACTCTGTATTCCCCTTGATGGGCACCCCCACCCATACGAGATGCATCGGTCGGAGAAGACCATCGACTCGGGGCGGACGAACGGGATGTCCTCCTGCAAATGAGCTGGAACGGTCCGAAGGAGAGCGTTCCCTAACCACTGGGCTGTTGTCACGGACTGGTCCAAAGGAACGCAGCGCTGTGACCACTGGCTGGCCAGCCCCCATTAGGGGGACGAATGAACCGGCGGATCCAAACAGACCACGCTGGTGCAGGCCGCCGCAAGGCCCAAGAGGTGCAGGAAGTCCCGGGCAGGGTGCAATTGCCTAGTCAGACCTGGCTAGGTAAGGGAGGAAGAACCTCGGCCCTGTCCGCCAGGAGCCGAGCTCGGACTCAAGAGTCGAGCCTCGTCCCGAAGAAGGATCACCCGCTAAGACACGAGTTCCAACGTGGCTCCAATAAAAAGGAGACCAGTCTGAGAGCAACCTAGAGGGCCAGAACTCTGGACCGTCCCCCTGGAGGGGTTGCAGTCAGGCCGCCATCCGGGTGGGGTTACGCCTTGACCCCTCAGTGCCACAGGAATGCTGCTGAGCAGAGACCGAAGTGCCTGGCCTGGAACTTGTAAATAGATCCCCCGCTTAAGAAATGGAGGAGTCTCCCAAGAAACGGACGGAATGAAGTGTGAGTACGTCCTGGAGGTCCATGGAAAGAGCTACACGCCTCGTTCGGAGGATGGGATATCTGAGACAGAGAGACCATCCCGACGTGCGGATCAAGAATGGGGCGCAAGCCCCGATCCGTTAGGGACCAGGAATACCTGGACACGAACCCAGGGTCTGGATGAGGATCCGCAACCTTCCTGAACACCTCTATTTCGAGGGGCCAGGCAAGTTGGCTCGGCGGGCCGACAACGAGGCTGCGGACCCCAAGACCCACGTGGGGCAACGGCTCGAAAGGGGGGGGCCTGCTCGCAATCCCGAGGCAGGACCTTCCCCTAGCACCTCAGACACTCAGAGGTCCAGGAAAGCGGACCAGGCGGAGCCGTCTCCCCACGGGGGAACCCGGGTAGGGGTGACAGGGCCGGGGACAGCGCCCCGCAGCCTGTCACTGAGCAGGCTTGGAGGAAAGATTGGCCGAGGGAGCTCCTGGGCCTTTATCTCCCTGCTTCCCTTTAGGGGATGATGCTGGCTTGGGGTCAGGATACCCAGCGCAAGCCTGTTGGCCCTCATGCTGGGGTTGATGGGCCGATCGAGCCGCAGGGGCCGAGGGGCCAAGGGGCTTACGCAAAGGCTGCCGCCGGCCCTTGTCCCACCGGGCGGGGGTGACAGAGTCCGGAGTAGCATCGGACTTTTCGGACACCTGGAGGTGTCCCTCCACTCCAGGGCCGAAGAGGTCAGTCCCCAAGAAGGGGATGTCCGCCAACTTGTGCTGGGTTTCCATTGAGAAAGAGGACAACCACACCCACGCCCTGCGGCGCATGGCCACTGCGGCTGCCACTGACCTGACACAGGAATCACCTAAGTCCAGAGCAGTCTGAAGCTGCTGCTTCGCCACCGCCCTACCCTGGTCCCGCACCCGCCGGACCGTGGTCCGCAGGTCGGCCGGGAGATGAGGGAGCACCTCGTCCAGGGAACCCAAAAGGATGTGGGAGAAATATGCCAACAGTGCAGCCGAGCTGGCCTGTCGGAGGCCATGGGAGGACGCAGCGTAAACCTTATGCCCGACATAGTCCATCCTTTTGGACTCTCTGTCGAGGGGCCTATCCACATCCCAAGCATTCCCAGAACACTGGAAAACATTATCGGTAACTAACCCCTCAGCCGAGGGGTGCTCCGAGAAACTGGGCAAAGAACCGACAGGGACAGAGTACTTCCTGGCCATCCTGGCCAAGGGCGCAGGACAGGAAGTAGGCTGCTGCCAGAGCTCCAAGGCCGGGCAGACAATGGCCTCGGCCACCGAGGGTGAACCCCCTCGGTCTAGAATCTCCGTCAGGGGATAAGAGACCCATTTGGACACGGGTTTAAGCTGCATCCCGGTGAACTCCGAGATGAGCTGAAGCAGACCCATAAAGGACGATGGGCTGTCGTCCACAGAGCGTTCCGGAGAGGACCCCGGGTCCTCCCGACTGGGGAACATGGAGGAGTCGACGTCAGACTCCGAAGGGTCTGCAAACAGCTGCCTCAGGCCTGAGTCACTCTTCGCCAGCCGAGGGCGGGCGAGAGTGAGGGGAACAGACAACCTGCAGGACAGGTCGTGACCCGACCGAGGTTCCACCGAAGATGGTGGGGCAGCAAGGTTCGGACGAACAACTGGCCCTGGAGTAGGCACCTCGAATGCAGCGAGCGGATGTGTCAGCCGATCGGGCGGCAGCTGCTTGCTGGACGGGGAATGAATCGGTGTCGATTGATTCTCGGACAGTAACAACTGCTGCCACATGAACTCCTCGTAACGTCGACGCCATCTGCATCAAAGCCAATCCTCATCCGAGGAGGGAGACGAGGAAGAACAGTAATGCCACTTAACTTAGTGCCCCAACAGAGATCGCCGAAGTCGGCGGGAGTGGCTTGACCGAGAAGAGGACTGAGACCGAGACTCAAATCCTCGGGGGAACCGAGGGTGGGCCTGGGAAGGAGCGGGGAGCGCCCGCTATTCCCTTGGCTCGGACGAAAGGACTGAGGCCTGTTGCCTCCGCCGGGGAAACCGGCTAAGGGATGTCGGCTCCAGCAGAAGACAGCCCAGATGACGGGTCGAGAGACTCGACAACGTTGATGGGAGTCCTGGCCGGCGGACCTGACGGGGACACTGTGAAGCCAGCGGCCTGAGCCGCACCCAAGACCGAAGTTGAAAGTCGGCTGACAGGGAAAGGGGAGCACTCCCGCTCCTGCCGACGATGAGACTTCAGCCTGCGACTCCTTTGACCTGGGCCAGGAAGGCAGTCGAAAAGGTCCCTCGCTTGAGGGGAAAGGGACTGGCAGTTCCTGAGCGAAGCTGAATGAGGAGAACTCAAGGAGAGCGGGATAGCGCCACGACTGAGGGGCGGGACAGACCTGGTCGCCGCCCCCTCCAAGGGGGAAAGGAGATTGAGCTGCTCAGCCGAGACAGCCGACGCGGACACTGCCCGACGAGTCTCCAAGGATTTTTCCGGCACGGATAAAGTTTCAGGTCGCCCGAGCCCCAAGTGGGCCGCACGATCCTCCAGGGCGCTGGTCGAAAGGGTACATCAAAAATCGCAAACTTGCGGATCATGGTCCAAGTCGAGGCAGTAAACGCACATGGAGTGCGGGTGTTTTCTGGAGGAATTAACCGGGCGCCTCCGGGAGCCGGAAAATGAATTATCCATCGCAGTAGAGAGGGAAGAAGATAGAAGCTTAGAAAACTTCCAACTAAATTCGGAGAGACCGAAAAATTCAGGAACCAGTCGAAAACGCAGAGCGCTAAGGAGGGAACCTGAGCTTCCAAGCGGTAAGGAAGATCTGGCGTCATGGGGCGGAGCCAAGAGTTTTACCACCCGGGTGGGTGGGAGGAGCCAGCAGCGACCTTCCGGCAAGATTTAAATCGGCAAGGAACCTGCCAATAAGTGTGGATGAACAACATATCCATGTCCCTAGAACAGTAGTTCTAGAAGTGGTATATGTTGTTCATCCACACTCTCTGGCATGTCCTTTTCCCCTTTAAATCTCGCCGAAAAGTCTCCAAGCTGGCTCCTCCCACCCACCCGGGTGGTAAATACCTCAGCTGTGCCCCATAACGCCAGATCTTAGCCCGCTAGAAGCAAGGTGGTGCGCCTAAAGTCAGGGAGGTCGGGTGGGTGAGTGCGTGTGGATGAACAACATATACCACTCCTAGAACTACTGTTATAGGTGAGTAACCTGTTCTACTAGGAGCGTGGATATGTTGTTCATCCATAGTCTCTGGCAGACTCCAAGCAGTTCTCCGGGAGGAGGGAGGCAAGGCGCACACCCCCTATTTAGAAAACAGAGATTGGAGAGCCGAGGCCCCAAAACCAGCATCCCGGCGTGACTCAAGGTC
This sequence comes from Neoceratodus forsteri, assembly GCA_016271365.2. NCBI lineage: Eukaryota > Metazoa > Chordata > Ceratodontiformes > Ceratodontidae > Neoceratodus > Neoceratodus forsteri. The sequence continues at coordinate 1,413,545,394 of CM057456.1, read as the reverse complement.
GATGTGGTAGTGGGTAATGAAAGTGTTTGCTGACCTTTAGGTAGCAGTCCGACAGATCTCCTGGATAGGGATGTCCCTGGAAGCAGCCACCAATGCAGCAGTATGGCGGGTAGAATGATCTTTTATTCCTCTGGGAGGCTCCTTGCCTGCCAACTCATAGCACAGACCTATGCATGATGTAATCCATCTCGCAACGGTCCGTTTAGCTGCAGGTTTGCCAGAAGTGGCTTTAATGTAGGTGATAAAACAGCAGGTCAACACCTGGTTAAGGTGAAACTCTGAAACCACCTTCGGAAGGAATTTCGGGTGGGAGCGCAGGACAACTTTGTCCCTGGGGAAGATGACAGGAGTCCGCCGAAAGCGCCTGGAGCTCCCCTGTCGTCCTGGCTGATGTGACAGCCTCCAGGAAGGCTGTCTTCCACGACAAGTGTGAGAGCTCACACTTGTGCATGGGTTTGAATGACTTGCCCATGAGCTTTGCCAAAACCAGCAAGAGATCCCACGGAGGTGGAGGTTCACGCACTGAAGGGGATATGTGATCCAGGCCTTTGAAAAAGCCCCCGACCACTGTCTCCTGTACCAATGTTGGCTGACCGGTCTGCACCCGGTAAGCAGAAACGGCTGCCAGGTGCACCTGAAGGGTCGATGACTGTAGACCCCCCCTTTGAAGAGAGACTAAAGGTAGTCTAGAATATTAGCCACAGAGCAGGATAAGGGATCCAAACTCTTACCCTGACACCAAATGGAAAACCTTTTCCATTTGAAGGCATAACTCTTCCTGGTCGATTCCTTACGAGATGCCTCCATCATGGAGTAGCCATCCTCGGAAAGATCCAGAGCCTGGAACTCTAGCCGCCCAAGTATCAGGCTGTGAGGTGCAGAGATTGAAGGTCCGGATGGAATACCTTCCCCTGGTGCAACAATATTATATCCAGGCATGTACAAAGCCGCTCCAGGGCCCTGCAGCTGAGGCTGAGGAGATCTGGATACCAGAACTGGTGGGGCCAATCTGGGGCTACCAGGATCACCTTCGCCTTGTCCCTCCTCGCCTTGAGTAACACCTTGTGGATCAAGGGAAAAGGAGAGAAGGCGTAGAGGAGGCCTGGGGTCCATAGCCTCGAGAAGGCATCCCCCTGCAGCGAGCCCTGCTGAGCGGGGGCGGGCATGGTACAGGCTCAGCTTGGTGTTCTGCCTGGAGGCAAACAGGTCCACCAACGGTTTGCCCAATGGGAGAACAGATTGTAAGCTACCTCTGGACAGAGAGACCACTCGTGGGGATGTCTGGCCTAAGCGGCTGAGAGCATCTGCCAGTTGGTTCGAGACTCCTGCCACATGGATGACAAGGAGATCTGCCTCCAAACTGCAGACGAGGGTCCAGATTCGGAGCACCTCCTTGCATAGCAGACGGAAGTGCATGCTGCCCTGTTTGTTGAGGTAGTACATGGTCGTGGTATTGTCCGTCTGGACTTGAACCACTTGACCCCGGAGCTGAGGAGCGGAAGCTGACAGGGCCAGTCTGACTGCTCTGAGCTCCAACAGGTTGATGTTGCATCGGGACTCCTTGGGGGTCCAGAACCCATGGGCCCTGCTGTCCCCCATGTGGGCTCCCCAGCCCATGAGAGAGGCATCGGTCGTCAGGACGACCATAGGCTCAGGGCGGACAAACGGGATTCCTTCCTGCAACCAGTCTCAGATGGTCCACCACTGGAGAGCATCCCACATCTTCTGGGTTACAGTGATTAGCTGGTCGAAGTGACCATATCACTGAGTCCACTGGGCGGCCAGCTCCCATTGGAGGGGGCGCATGTGCCACCTGGCCCAACGGACCACTGAGGTGCACACCGCCACATAGCCCAAAAGGCGCAGAAAGTCCCAAGCAGGTGGCAAGTGCCCAACCAGAAATGATTGGGCAAAGGAGGAGAGAACCCATCATCTGAGCGGGCACGAGTTACGACTTGGCCTCGTTGATAAGGAGGCCGAGTTGGGAGCAGGTTCGGAGGGCCAGATCCCTGGACCTCTCCACCTCCTGAAGGAAGGAACCCACCAAGAGCCAGTCGTCGACGTAAGGGTATATCCAAACTCCTCGACGCTGAAGATGGGCAGCCACCACTGCAATGCACTTGGTGAAGACCCATGGGGCCGATGACAGGCCAAGCGGCATGGCTCGGAACTTGCACAGGGTCCCCTCAACCCTGAAGCGGAGGAACCACTGGTGGGATGGACGGATTGGGATGTGAAAGAACGCGTCTTGCAGATCCAGTGAACAGAACCACATGTTTCGCTCCACAGATGGTATGATCTGGTTCAGAGTTACCATCCGGAAGGTGTGAGCCCTAAGATATTGATTCAGGTCGTGGAGATCTAGGATGGGGTACCAACCCCCCCCCCGGTCCGCTTGGACACCAGGAAGTACCTGGACACGAAGCCTGGGTCTGTAGGAGGATCCAGCACTGAAGCTACCACCTCCTTGCAGAGGAGCTGAGCAATGTCGTCCCGAAGGGCTAACTGAGCGTGAGCTGAGATCCTTTCCTTCCGAGGGGCACGGGCTCGGCTGGGAGGGTACTGTTGAATTCCAGAGGCAGTCCCTGGCCGACCACTTCCAAAACTTACCTGTCCAAAGTGATACCAGACCAGGCGGAAAGAAAGTGATGGAGCCTGCCCCCCTCGGGGAGGACCCAGAGCTGGTGTGACAGGTGGCAACCCTCAACCAGTCACTGAGCAGGCTTAGAGGAGGAGGAGGCACCTGGACCAGCACCTTGGCCTCCTTTATGGGGCTGTTGGGGACCCTGCTTGGGCCTAGGGTGCCAAGCTTGAGCCTGCTGCTGCTGCTGCTGCTGGCCTCCTTGAAAGGAGGGCTGCCTGACCGCAGGGGAAGAGTGCCGAAAGATGACATCTTGTGCTTCTGCTGGTTCTTGCCCGAAGAACCCTTTGCAGAGGTAGCATCCAAGGTGGCACTGGACTGCTATATTCACTGGAGGTGACCTGCCACTCCTGGACAAAAGAGGTCAGTGCCTAGGAAGGGCACGTCAGCTAACTTCTGCCAAGTATCCACCGGAAAGGAGGATAACCTCAGCCAGGCCTTGCGGCGAGTGTCCACTGCGGCTGCCAAGGAGCGGGCACAGGAATCTCCAATGTCCAGGGCCGTTTGGAGCTGCTGTTTCGCAACAGCACGGCCCTGGTCACGGACTTGCTTCACTATGGTCTGCATGTCTGCTGGGAGATGAGGGAAGACTTCATCTAATGACCCCAGAAGAGCATGAGAGAAGCGTGCCATGATCACAGCCGAGCTGCCCTGACGAAGGCCCAAGGATGAGGCCACATAAAACTTCCAGGCAGAATGGTCCATATTCTTGGACTCCTTGTCCGGAGGGCAGTCAGTGTCAGCTGAGCTACCTGTGCATCTAAAAACAGAAGCAGTCACAAGGCTCTCGGCCAATGGATGCTCTGTGAACCCCACCAGGGACCCCATGGGTATCGTATACTTGTGGGTCATGCGGGCAGACGGAGCTGAACAGGAGGCAGGGCGCTGCCATAGCTCAAGGGCTGGGCAAACAATGGCTTCAGCCACTGGAAAGGCCTCCGTCGGGATATTCCCCCTCTTGAAGATATCCGTGAGGGGGTATTCCACCTTCTTTTGGATTGGCTCCAAGGGCATTCTGGTCGATTTGGAAATCAGGTGGAGGATGCCCTGAAAAGAGGAAGGGCCTTCCTCCAAGCCTGCCACCGATGACTCGTCATCCCCCGGATGCAAGTGCAAACCAGGAGCATCACAGTCCAAAGAGTCTGGGATATAATGGTCTCCTGCCTATGTCTCCCTCGGTAAGCCAACAGTGATGGACCGATGATGGGGCAGTCTGGTGTCTCTCTGGTTATCTTTCAAGGGAGCCAGTCCCTGAGACTGCTTAGGCGGTGGTTCCACCAATATCGGTGGGGAAACCGAAATAGACCGAGCTGGAATATGTGCCTGCCCCACAGGTGATGGAACCGAGGCCTTCGGTTCCGGAGGGGTCGGTGTCGGCCTGAGAGGTGGGGGCCAAGTAATGGCCAGAGCCAGCTTTTGACTGGTCAGAATCAGCTGTTGCTACATGAGATCCTCATAACGTCGACGGAGTTTCTATCGAAGTCTCTCCTCAACTGAGGAAGATCGGTGGCGATGTCTCTTCCTGGAGTGCTTGTGAACTTTCTTCGGTTTTTCGACTGAAGGGATCTTGGTCCTCGATCGAGACTAACGGGGTCAGCTTGTTCGATTGGGAGATGCCGGAGTTGGAGAGAACCAAGGTTCTGGCATCTTTCCCTCGATCGGGACACCCGAGGGCAGAGTCTCCTTGTCAGGGAAGGAAAGGACAGGTGTCCTTTCCAAGGACGACGGGTGTCCTTTCCAAGGAGTCGGCGACTGGAGTCGGCGACAAAGGCTCAATTGGGTGGTGAGATATCTCGGCAGGTTCAGCTGTTTCCTCGGCCTCAGTGCCTTAGCCTGACGGAAGGTCTGAAAAGCTGGCGGCCAAGGAAGTGATCTCGCCCGAGGTCAAGACCACAAGTTCCTGTGAGTCGGACCTCTGTCAGTCCTAGGAACGTCTCCTTCTGGAGGAAGACGACTTGGGGTCCTTGTCCCTCTTCTGAGGGTGGGAGGAGTGCGAGCCCGAGGGCACCTCACCCCTGGTGGGGAAAGACTGGCACAACTCCTGAAAGGACCCAGTAAAGAAAGAGCCAAGGTTGAGAGGCATGAAAAAACTTCGGCTGGCTGAAGCTTGAGCAGCTTCCTCTCTGAAAGCCGCCATCTGATTGAGCTGTTCGGCGGATCCCGCGGCCGTGGAAACCGCCCACCTTGCCTCCTTCGATTTCACCGGTGGACTACGAAGCTCCGGTCTCCCCAATTTTAGGCGCACCTTGTGGTCGTCCAGGATGCTGGGATGGAAGGCCAGACAGATGGTGCAAGGGGTGGTGTCACGTACGACACCTAAGCAATAGACACACGAGAGGTGGGGATCGGTGCGTGACATTTTCTGGCCGCAGGGACACCGATGAAATCCGGGGAACGATTTGTCCTCCATGTCTGATGCGCTAGGATCAGAATCGTAAATGCTAATGAGTTTCAGAGAAAGTGTTTGTAGTGAAAACCGATGTTGAGAATACAGGGCCTATGAACTGCTGAAGTAGCACGAGGGACCTGAATCTTCCAGCGGAAAGGAAGATCTAGCATCATGGGGAGGAGCCGAGGTATCTGCCACCCGGGTGGGTGGAAGGAGCCAGCTTGAAGACTTTCCAGGGAGATTTAAAGGGGAAAGGGACATGCCAGAGTGTGTGAATTAACAACATATCCACACTCCTAGAAAAATAGGTTACTTACCCGTAACCGTAGTTCTAGGAGTGGTATATGGTTCACCTCAACACTCAAGGCAGTCTCTCTGTAAGAGCTGTTACTGACAGACATTCTTTAAGCTAAGCTCCTCCCACCACCCAGAAAGTATATATCTCAGCTCTGCCCCATGACGTCTAACCTTGCACGGTTGAAGCAGGGATTCGTGTGCCATATGCCAGGAGAGGTTGGATGGGGTGTGTGGATGTGAACCATATACCACTCCTAGAACTAGAAAGTACAGTTATGCAAGAACTTACCGTAACAGTAGATCTTCGAGAAAGGCTCTTGGAGTAGGTATTTCCATATAGGACTTACCCGGGAGGCGTCAGGACCCCACGGAAAAATTTCTAGCTAGCAGTCTCTGGCGGGGGACCGCCCCCACGTCAGGTGACCGATGTCATGCGACATCAGTATAAAGGGGTGGTCCCCCACACCCGCCTTCCAGTTCTTTCCCACCAAGGGCCAAAAAAGGCAAGACGAGAGAGAAGCAGATATTTCCCTTCCTGGAAAAGGAGTTGAAAAAGCTAAGGGAGATGGAGGACGATAAGGCAATACCTCCTGCAAGAGCCTCTCTCAAAGATCTACTGTTACGGTAAGTTCTTACGTAACTGTACTATCTTACTTCGAGCAGGCTCTTGCAGTAGGTATTTACATATAGGACTGAATCCCAAGCAGTCTGGAAACAGGAAAAGCACTCGGAAGGAGGAAAACTATCAAAATAATGGAACCTCCGGTTGAATGGGTCTTATGAAAGAAGACCTTGGAGTACAGCCAACCTGAAGCCTGCTCTATGGTGAGAGGCAATGTCCAAACTGTAGTGTTTTGTAAAGGTGTGGACAGGAGTCCAAGTTGCGGCTGCGCAGATGTCTGCTGCTGACATTCTTGAAACAAGCTGCAGAGGCGGCTACTCCTCTGGTGGAGTGACCTCTGACTTGACCCTGCAGGGTCTTGTTGTGCTTGTAACAGAAAGTGATACAATGAGCCAACCATTTAGATAGGCATTGCTTGGAAACTGCATTGCCCCCTCTTTTGTTAATAAAAGAGACAAAAAGCTGATCAGATTTTCTGAGATCCTTAGTCCTAGTGGTACCCAAGGGCACTACTGATTTCAGTAGACAGATAGGCCTGACAACCTCCGAGGTTTGTCCAACTCGGGTGGTGTTATGCAATGCCAGGTCTGTTAGGAATAAAACTGCTATTATTGCCGACCTTGTTGGTTCGGCTGACCTGGCTTGCATTACCGAGACCTGGCTGGATGAAAATTCTGGACCTATAGTAGAGGCCATGACTCCGGCCAGGTACTCGGTAATACACCGTCCGAGACTGGACCGCAGGGGAGCAGGGGTTGCAGTCTGTTTTAAGACTGAATTGGATCTCACGAGTGTGGTAGTAGGGGAACCTGAGTCCTTTGAGTGTTCAGTTGTAGCAGGTGTAGGCATTCGAATCGTTCTCATTTACCGTCCACCTGGTGATGGGAATCGCTTCTTACAGGAAGTAGCAGACTTCCTCGTTGACATGTCGTTTGAGTCGCCCACATTGATGGTGCTGGGTGACTTCAACGCCTGGGTCGACGATGAACTCTCACAATTTGGTAATCACTTCCTCCAATTAATGTCTTCTTTGGGCCTCACACAGGTAGTTTCCGCTGCTACGCATAAATCTGGGCACTCCCTGGACTTAGTTTTCCTTCTAGGGATTGATGCATCAGGACGTGGGGTGGAACCAGTCCTTGGTCTGACCACTACACCGTGAGGTTCAATTTTGCACTCCTTAGGAGGCCATCCCTGTGGAGATGGTCAGGTACCACCCATTACGGAATGTTACTTCAAAAGGCCTAGTGGCGGTCCTTGACCTTTCATCCTCGTGTTGGTGAGCAGTAATCCAGAGGCACTGGTGTTGGCCTATAATAAGGCCATCACTGTTGCCCTGGATTTTATTGCTCCTGTTCGTGAACGCCCTTTTTCTCTGCACCCCAGGGCCCCTTGGTTTGATGGGACTCTGGAGATGCAGAGAAAAGGGTGAAGGTTAGAGCGTTGTTGGCGCAGATCAGCTCTTGATGCCGACCACCTTAGACTGATAGAACATTATGCTAGCTATCAATCTGCAATCACCCATAAGACGGCAGCGTTCCTGTCCAGGGAGATTGCAGTTGCTCAGAATCGCCCGGCTCAGCTGTTTCGAACTATAGATAGACTGTGCAACCCAGCCTGTCTGCAAGTTTGGAAAGCCTTTTTGCTAGCAGAGTGCGATGAGCTAGCTCGTTACTTTGCAACTAAGGTGGCTGACATCAGGGCTGATCTGTGTTTGACAACCTCTAAGGGTGATGCTGTAGGGATGTGCAAGAACATAGTGCCTCATTTCTCTTGGGAGTTCTTTTTATCGATCTGAGTTCGTAGATATTATGAGGCTTATCCATAGTGAGCGCCCTACCAGCTGCAGCTTGGATCCTGGAACGACTACCATAATTTTGGGTTGTATTGATATCATCGGTCCAGTTTTGGCACAAATAGTCTGGTGCTCCTTGGAGTCAGGTGAGTTTCCCAGCTCCCTGAAAGAGGCAGTGGTGACACCTCTCTTGAAGAAAGCTTCCTTAGACCCAGACTGTTTTTCAAGCTACAGACCTATCTCTAACCTTCCCTTTATTGAGAAGGTTATTGAAAAGGTTGTAGCTGCTCAATTGGATGACCATTTAACCATCCATAGTATCTACGAATCCTTCCAGTCTGGTTTCCATAAAAGACATAGCACCAAGACTGCGCTGGTTCGGGTGCTTAATGATCTTCTGAGGGCGAGGGATCAAAAGAGACGTTCCATCTTGGTTCTCCTTGATCTCTCCTCAGCATTTGACACTGTGGATCACGTGGTGGTGTTAGCACGCCTGAGGCAAATCTGCAGAATGTCGGGAACCGTTTTGCAATGGTTCACGTCATTCCTTACTGGGAGATCACAAAGAGTTGTGTTGGGGATATTTTCCTCCGGCCCAGTCTCTTTGTTGTGTGGAGTGCCTCAGGGTTCTGTGCTGTCACCCATGTTGTTTGCAGTGTATATGCTGCCCCTCAGAAATATCATAAGACGGTATGGGCTGAGGTTTCACTGCTATGCTGATGATACCCAGCTATACCTGTCTTTTGCACCCGACCAGGATGGAGCTCTCTCAATGTTTAACAACTGTCTGGGGGAAATCAAAGACTGGATGGATTCTAGTTGGTTAAAATTGAACTCGGAGAAGACTGAGGTGTTGGTGGTGGACCCCGGGTAGTAAGATTGAGAGGTCGTGTACTGGCGCGCCTTCTGGAATTTTTCTTGGCGGCGTGTCATTACCGATCTCTGAATGGGTGCGTAACCTTGGGGTGATTTTTGACGATAAGCTGACTTTACAATCTCAGGTGTCAGCTGTCGTCAGCACTTCCTTTTACCATCTCAGGAATATTGCCAGGGTTAGGCACCATGTTCCATCTGACTCCTTGCCAACGCTGGTCCACGCCTTTGTGTCCTCGCGCCTGGACTACTGCAACGCCCTTTACTTTGGGCTTTCTGGGGTTGAAATCCGCCACCTGCAGCTGGTGCAGAATGCTGCAGCCCGGGTTTTGACTGGGACAAGTAGGTCCTGTCATATTACCCCGATGCTGCGTGAACTGCACTGGCTGCCTGTTCGGTGGCAGATCACCTTTAAAGTCATTTTATTGACTTTTAAAGCCCTTCGCGATCAGGGTCCGTCCTATCTGAAAGACCACTTGGTTCATTACTGCCCTGGCCGATCGCTCCGCCCGGCTGACATGGGGTAGCTGGAGATTCCAAGAATGAGTTTAAAAACTTCAGGCAGCAGAGTTTTTTCTCATGCTGCCCCCACTCTTTGGAACTCTCTACCAGGCCGGTTACGGGAGTGCACCTCCATGGAGATATTCAAGAAAGAATGAAAAACTTTTTAATGAAAAATGGCCTTTTTGGAGGATTAAGCTAGTTAGAATTTGATTGGATTTTATTGTAACTTATTAAGTTTTTATGATGTATCTATGATGGGTTTTTATAAGTTTATGTTTGTATGGATATGTGTATTTATTTTATTAACCTGTTCAGCGCTTTGATAATTCGAAAGGCGCTACATAAATAAAATAATTATTATTATTATAGTACCTCCGTATTCTATGAACATCCAAAGTATGCAAGAGGTACTCCCCTTAATTGAAGTATTGCGTAAAGAAGGCAGGTAGCTCAATGGATTGATTCAGCGTTGATTCCGCCACCACCTTAGGGAGAAACTTAGGGTTGGTATGCAGAGCCACATGTTCCTCGTGAAAAATCAAATACGGAATTTTGCACATCAAGGCCTGAAGCTCGGAGATCTGTCCAGCTGAAGTAATGGCCACTAAGAAGACAGTCTTCCAAGAGAGGAACTTCAAATCTGCTGAGGCTGCCGGCTCAAAAGGGGGCAGAGTAAGCTTCTCGAGAACAAAACTGAAGTCCCAAGGAGGAGCAGGAATTCAGATGTTGGGGGTGGGGTGTCTCAAATGGAGAACCCCTCTGAGGAATGTCTTCGAGAATTCCAATTGAGCGAAAGTCATGTCTCCAAAGGGGACATGGTAGGCTGAAATGGCAGCCATGTGGACCTTCAAAGTGGAATGGCTGAGACCCAGATAGAAGAGATGATGCATGTAGTCCAGGACTCTTTCAACTGGGCAAGAGAAAGGCTCAAAGTCCTTTGATGAGGCCCAAATAGAGAATCGCTTCCACTTCATGGCATAGGTGGACCTGGTGGAAGGCTTTCTGGCCTCCACCAGAATATTTGCTACAAGTGGAGAAACCCCGAACCGGGCTTGAGCTATGCATGCAACTGAAGGGATTTGAGACCTGGATGAACAAGGGTCCCCTGATCCTGGGTCAACAAGTGTTACGACAGAGGAAGAGGAAGCGGAGGTTCCTCTGAAAATTGTTGCAGAAGAGAGAACCAAACTTACCTGGGCCAGAATGGAGCAATGAGGATCATCCAGGCTCCTTCTGTTCTGAGCTTGTGCAAGACCCTCGGAATTAAGGGAACTGGAGGGAAGGCATAGACGAATCTGTCCCTCCAGAGACAAGAGCATCCAGCCAGAAAATGTCTTGCCCTGGAGCGAGTGAGAAGGCGGTGGGAAGTTTTGCGTTTTGAGGAGACACGAGCAGGTCTACCTGAGGGGTTCCCCAAAGCAAGAAGATGTTGTGTACTACCTCTTGGATCCAATTCCCATTCATGGGCCCTGGCTGAAGACTGACTGAGGTGGTCTGCCAGCGTGTTTTCTACTCCTGGAACGTGAACTGCTGTCAGGAGAAGGTTGTGCTGGATAGCCCAGCTCCAAATTCTCATTGCTTCCCTGCAGAGAGTGTAGGAACGAGTTCCTCCCTGCTTGCTGATGCACCAGACCACACACATGTCTGTCTGAATGGTTAGATGATCGGGAAGAATGGAGGAGAGCAGGGCCTGGAGGGTGTACAGGACTGCTCTGAGTTCGAGCACATTTCTATGCAGATTTTGCTCGAGCCTGGACCAGCTGCCCTGAGTCTTGCGAGACCCTAGGTGGGCTCCTCAGCCCTCTCCTGATACATCTGTTGTCAATATCTGGGAGGGGGGTTCGATACTGAAGTGAACGTCCTGAGAAAGGTTCTCTGGTACCATCCACCATTGCAAGACCCTGACCATGGGATCGGAGACTAGAACCTCCTGATCTAGGTCATCCAGTGTTTGGGCCCATTGAGACCGAAGCGTCCACTGAGAGATTCTCATATGGAGCCGAGCGTGTGGGACTGTCAGGATAGCAGCCGCCATTAGCCTGAGAAGGCAAAGGACAGACCCTGCATCGACCCTTCTGCAACTGGACAGAAGATGTGCCTAAGTCTGTAGGGTGTCCACCCTGTCCGGAGGCAAAAAGGCCTTGCCGATGATTGTGTCCAGGATAGCCCCTATGAACTGGAGTCTTCGGCAAGGGACCAAATGGGACTTTGCCTGGTTGATGGTGATACCCAAGCTGGTGAAAACCTGAAGGGTGAGGGAAAGGGAGTGAAGCTCCTCCCTGGGCCGGGGGCATCAGGAGCCAATCGTCCAGGTACCGGGAATACCACTCCTGGATACGCAGGTGGGCACCACAGAAAGGCATTTGGTAAATACTAAGGGGGGCCGAGGAAAGACCAAACGGGAGGGCATTGAATTGGTAGTGGTCCCCCTGGAAAAAAAAAACAAAGGAATTTGCGGTGAAAGGGGATGTGCAGGTAAGCATCCTGCATATCCAAAGTGCACAGCCACAGTGCCGGCCGAAGAAGAGGCAGAAGGCTCTGCGGGAGAGCATTCTGAAGCGTTTGTACTCCATGAACATGTTCAGGGAGCTGAGGACTAAAATAGGCCTCATGTCTCCCGTTTTCTTTGTAACTAGAAAGAAATGGGAATAGTAACCTGTCCCCCAAAGGTAGTTGGGAACTGGTTCTATCGCCGCCATCGAGAGAAGGGAGAAGATTTCTTCCAGGACCAGAGGAAGATGTTCTGGGAGTAAGACGACTGGGTGGGGGTGGGGGCTTTGGGGCGTTTCTGAAGAAACTCTATTGAGCATCCTGCTGTGATCAGTTGGAGCACCCAAGCATCTGATGTTATCCTCTCCGAACCCAGTAGATGGGAGGAGAATCTCCTTCCTACTGGTTCCTCTGGTGTGTCCAGAGGCCATGGGAGACGTGAGGAGTCAGGAGCAGCACAGCGGCCGAGGCTCCTGCAGCTTTTTTGGGAGGGGGAGTCTTGGTTGCTGGAGGGGCCCCGACGCTTGCTGGCCTGCTTGCCTGTGGTTTAGATTTTTGTCAGTTACGTCGACGAAAAGGGCGTAGCAGTCCCTGTGGGTGTCTGTACAAAGAGTCCACGGACTTAAGTACATTGTCCTTCTCCTCCAGATCAGTTATGATGTCCTTGACATCACCGTCGAACAGCACTGAACCTGACACCCGGAGCCAGGCATGATGCCGAAGGCCTACCACGAAAGCCGAACTCCGTCCAGCTGCGTCCACTGCATCGTAAGTGGCATGAAGCATGTGCCGACTGGCTGAACGAGCAGAACGGACAAGGTCTGCCACTTCCTGTTTCGTCTTAGACTCAGAAAGGGAGTCCAATTTAGATTCCACCGGACTCAGGATGGTCTTCTGGTAGTCCCCCATATGTACTACATAATTCAGGGCCCTAATATCCAGGGTAGAAGATGCATAAACCTTCTTCCTATACTGGTCCAGAAGCCAAGACTCCTAGTCAAGTGGAGACAAGCCGAGATGTTTGGGGTTAGCGGAACAGCCGTGAGCGGCGCTACTCACGACCGAGTCCACCTTCTGGTGTATATTCAGAGAATCCATTCCCTCAGGAGTCTGATATAGCTGATCTGCCTTCCGAGGAAGGAGGGCTAATGCGGATGGTTGTTTCCAAATAGTGGAAACAAAATCTGCGTGAGGCTCTATCCAGGGTGGAATCAATGCAGGAGTGGTCTCGAGCAGATCCAAGTGGCAGCGAGCTTTTTATGCTGTCGATCTGGCTCCAGAAATTGCCACTGAAGAACTTCCTGGATCTTTCTCAGTAACTCCAGAAAAGAAGGATACATACATACATACGTAGGGTCGATGGCCCACCCACTCTGCCCATCTGAGCTTATAAGTTCACTTTGTTTTCCTAGAGGTCTGTTGCCCCTTAACCCTGACCTCCAGAATTCCTTTATGTCTATCCCGTGCATTCTTAAATCCCGTGATTGTTTCAGCCTCCACCACTTCCTCTGGCAGGGTGTTCCACTTCACCACTCATTCTGTGAAGAAATTCTTCCTCCCTCCAACTTCATCCCATGCCCCCTAGTCCTGGAACATCGTTTTTGCTTAAAAATAGTGTATTCCCGCACCCTGTTCCTCCCTGAAAGGAGAGACTGGAGGAGTCCTTAGTCTGGGTCGTTCTGGAGTACGAGGCTTGTCATCCGGATTGGAGAATCCTCCTGAGTCCGAGGTCTCGGACGTAGAAGAGGAAGATTCCTCCCGATGCGGGGGAGGAATGGTCCCTTTGGGAAGCCCTCTGGGAAGCATGTCTTCCCTGCCCCTGGCACACGAGGGTTCACCTCTGGTGTCGGGTAAGGGGGAGGGAGTCTCCCATCTCTGGCGTAGGGGATCCTGTGCAGGGTCCAGCACCAGTAGACGACTCTCCACCTCCTTGGTAAGCTGAGCCTTGGCCTCAGCCCACCAGGCAGCCAGTCTCTCCCTCAAGTTCGCCGGCGGCTGTGGTGTGGGTGGCGGCAGAGGAGGAGGGGGGAAGATACAAATACTGGGGATATCCATATGGCAGGTATCCATAACCCGACAGTGGGAAGCCCGGCGTCGGGTATTGAGGTGCCAGGTACTGTGTGTCGGGTACTGTGGCATCGGATACTATATTTGACCCTTACCCAGATTTTAAAGAGGAAGCCCTGGAACCTCGTGGCGAGTTTTCAGTTATGAACTCAGCGTAAACTGTAGGCGGACACGTGGAGGGTATTCCTGTTCCCCACTCTCATGGATTGCACGGTGAGCTCAGTGGACCCAGGAGTTGGTTGGTGACAGTTGTCAAACTCACTCAGCAGGTCAGGCCCTCTGCTCCCACAGCGCCAATCTCCGAGCGCAGTCTTGTGAACAGTCAACAGAAACAGGGTAACCAACCCTCCTGTCTGTTTTCGTGGGTTCGAATCAACCTTTGGTCTCAAGTCTTGGAGGGATTCAAACTGGGAACCTCTTGTTAGCATACCCAATGTACAGGCTCAGATAATTCTGCTGTTCTGGGGAGGCCAGATATCTTTTGCCTACGGACACCTAACCAGGCGTACAAAATGAACCCTTAAAACTCTATTAAAGAATAAATCCTTACCTTTTCCCAGCTTGGTAAAACCAGTAAGCTTTGTACAGTGTCAGTTTTAATCATGTATGCTTCCCTTGTCAAAAAAAAGAATTTCAAAGGCACACCAAGTACTGTAGTCTCTAAAGCAGAGATATACTTCAAAATAGATAAAAATGTAAAACACAGAACTAAACATCACAAAAACATACAATCACTTAAAAAAACAAACAAAAAAAACACACCAGACAATTAGACCTGATCTATCTAATGCATCTCAAAGTGCTGCTAGCATGTTGTAGCTTTCAGAGTCCAAACTTTTGTGTCTAAATGGAAAACAGAATACTGTTTAAAAACTGACTTTGCCAATCTCTTTGCGTGAGGTCACGTAGCTCCTCCCTGCCAGAATATAAAAAATGTATCTATGCAAAACAGGATATCTTATCAAAGTATTAAATTCGGTGATCTCAGCACAATTCATTTTCTTTAAATGACTTTCTTGATCTATGAACAGCTTCCCCTTTCCAGGGCATCAAAGGACTTGTTATGTCTCTCTGCCAGATCTCACGGAGGTGCAACATGCTTTGTATCACCATGTGAATTTTAACTGTTTCCTCTGAACGTCATAAAAGTTTACAATCTATCTTGGCAGTTGGCAAGCTGCAATTAAGCACATAAACAGGAGATCCTAAATTTTAAATCTTTTCTAGCCTGTAATTATCTCTTGGCCTTCCAGGTAACACCTTGTAGCCAAAACCGGGGGTCATTCCATTAGACTGTCAGCATCTCTCATGAGACGCATTCAATAGCACATTTTATATTACAACAATTATAGATGAATCAGAACCAGCTGTCTGAGTGTCAACAGGCACTAAACTGCATGAGAGGATGTCCCTGAATGAAGAGGACCCACGGAATGGACAGCGAAGGAAGCAAAACAAAACAACAAAAAATAAATGGCAGGTTTTACCGATTTTGGGGGAGGGGTAGAGTTACTTACAACTTACCATAACAGCAGATCTTGACAGAGGCTCTTGCAATAGGTAATAACATACAGGACTGAAGTTGGCAGGCATCAGGACCCCACGGAAAAATTTCTAGCTAGCAGTTTCTGGTGGAGGACCGCCCCCACGTCAGGTGCCCGACATCATAAGACGTCAGCATAAAAGGGGCAGTCTCCCATGCCCGCCTTCCAGTTCTTTCCTGCCAAGGGCCAAAAAGGCAAGACGAGAGAGAAGCGGATATTTCCCTTCCTGGAAAAGGAGCTGAAAAAGCTAAGGGGGATGGAGGGTGGGAAAGCATCATCTACTGCAAGAGTCTCTATCAAAGATCTACTATTATGGTAAGTTCTTACACAACTGTACTATCTTACTTCGAGAGGGCTCTTGCAGTAGGTAATAACATATAGGACAGAGTCCCAAGCAGTCTGGAACAAGGAGATGTATACAGGAGGAGGAAAACTACACATTCACAGAACCTCCGGCTGTAAGGGTCTCAAGAAAGGAGACACTGCATAACAGCCAACCCGAAGCCTGCTCTGCAGCGAGAGGCAATGTCCATAGTGTAGTGTTTCGTAAAGGTATGGACAGAAGTCCAAGTTGCGGCTGCGCAAATTGTCAGCCGCTGTCACATTCTTGACACAAGCTGCAGAGGCAGAGACTCCTCTTGTGGAGTGACTTCTGACTTGACCTGGCAGGGTCTTGTGGCACTTGTCGCAACAGAAAGTGATACAATGAGCCAACTATTTAAATAGGCATTGCTTGGAAACAGCATTACCTTCTCTTTTGTGAGTAAAAGAGACAAAATGCTGATCAGATTTCCTGAGATCCTTAGTCGTAGTGGTGTAGTATCTCAGTATTCTGGGAACATCCAAAGTATGCAAGAGGAACTCCCCTTGATTGGAGTGTTGCGTAAAGAAAGCAGGTAGCTCAATGGATTGATTCAGCATTGATTCTGCCACCACCTTCGGGAGAAACATAGGGTTCATGCACAGAGCCACACGTTCCTTGTGGAAAATCAAATATGGGATTTTACTCATCAAGGCCTGAAGCTCGGAAATATGTCGAGCTGAAGTAATGGCCACTAGGAAGAGAGTCTTCCAGGATAGGAACTTCAAGTCTGCTGAGGCTGCCGGTTCAAAGGGAAGCAGGGTAAGCTTCTCAAGAATAAAGTTCAGATCCCAGGGAGGGGAAGGAATGCAAACAGGGTGTCTCAAATGGAGAACCCCTCTAAGAAAGGTCTTAGAGACTTCCAGCTGCGCGAAAGTTCTGTCCCCAAAAGGAACATGGTAGGCGGAAATAGCTGCCATGTGATCTTTCAACGAGGAATGGCTGAGACCCAGGTCAAAGAGATGACATCTATAGTCTAGAATTCTCCCGACAAGGCACGGGAATGGCTCAAAGTCCTTGGAAGAGGCCCAGATCGAGAACCGTTTCCATTTCATGGTGTAGGTATACCTAGTGGAAGGCTTCCTGGCCTCCACCAGAATATCAGCCACGAGCAGGGAAACCCCGAACCGGGCTTGAGCTATGTCTGCAGGAGCCACGCATGCAACTGAAGGGATTTAAGACCTGGATGAATCAGGGTCCCCTGATCCTGGTTCAGCAGAAGTTGTGACAGAGGAAGTGGAGGTTCCTCTGAAAATTGTTGCAGAAGAGAGAACCAAACTTGCTTGGGCCAGAAAGAATCGGTGTGGATCACACAAGCTCCTCCTAAGCTGAGTTTGTGTAAGACCCTCAGAATAAAGGGAATCGGTGAGAGGCATAGACAAATCTGTCCTTCCAGTCTAGAGACAGAGCGTCCCTCCAAAAAATGCCTCACCGGGAGTGAGCGATCAGAAGGCAGGAAGTTTTGCGTTGTGAGAAGACGCAAACAGGTCTACCTCAGGTGTTCCCCAGTGTAGGAAGATATCGTCTACTACCTCTTGATCCAGTTCCCATTCGTAAGCCTTTGCTGACGACCAACTGAGATGGACCGCCAGCGTGTTTTCGACTCCCAGAACATGAATTGCTGCCAGGTGAATGTTGTGCTGCACAGCCCAACTTCAAACTCTCATTGCCTCCCTGCAAAGAGGGTAGGAACGTATTCCTCCCTGCTTGTTGATGTACCAGACTACGCACATGTTGAGCCAGATGACCGGGAAGCAAATACGAGTTCAGAGCTCGGACAGCATATAGATCGGCCCTGAGCTAGAGCACGTTTATGTGAAGAGTCTGCTCAAGTCTGGACCAGGAGCCCCGAGTCCTGTGAGACCCTAGATGGGCTCACCAACCCTCTCCCGAGGGTGTCTGTTGTCAATGTTTGGGAAGGGGGAAGAGAGGCAGAAGGGAACTCCCCGGCAAAGGTTCTCTTGTACCATCCACCATTGCAAGTCCTGAACTATGGGGTTGGAAACCAGGACTTCTTGGTCTAGGTCGTCCAACGTCTGGTCCCAATGAGACCGAAGCATCCACTAAGAGATCCTCATATGGAGTCGAGCGTGAGGGACTGTCGGAATAGCAGCTGCCATGAACCCGAGGAGGTGAATGAAGGACTGACCTGGTGCCAACCTGCCTACAACTGGACAGCAGGCTTGCTTGAGCCTGAAGGGTATCCATCCTGTCCAGTAGCAGAAAAGCCATGCCGATGGTCATGTCCAGGATCGCCCCAATGAGCTGGAGCCTCTGGCAGTGGACCAGATGGGACTTGGCCTGGTTGATGGTGATACCCAGGCTGGTGAAAACCTGCAGGGTAGGGGAGAGAGAGCGCACAAGATCTTCCGTGGACGGGGCTGCCAGGATCCAGTCATCCAGGTACGGGAAAAGCTGTACTCCCTGGGTACGCAGGTGAGCCGCTACCACAGAAAGGCATTTGGTAAACACTTGGGAGTGCCGAGGAAAGACCAAATGGGAGGGATCTGAACTGGTAGTGGCCCACTGGAATGAAAACTGGAGGAATTTGCGGTGGGAAGGGCGGATAGGGATGTGCATGTAAGCATCCTGCATATCCAGGGCGCACAGCCACTGTCCTGCCGAAGTAAGGGCAGAAGGCTCTGCAGGGAGAGCATTTTGAACCATTTGTACTCCATGAACATGTCCAGGGAGCTGAGGTATAAAACAGGCCTCACATCTCCAGATTTCTTTGGAACCAGGAAGAAATGGTAGTAGTAGCCTGTCCCCCCCAAAGGTGGGTTGGGACAGGCTCTATTGCCGCCTTCAACAGAAGGGAGAATATTTCTTCCCGAACCAGAGGAAGATGTTCTTGGGAGTAAGACAACTTGGGGTGGGGGGTGGTTTTCTGGGTGGTTTCAGGAGAAACTCGATTGAGTGTCCTGCTGCTATCAGTTGGAGCACCCAAGCATCTGAAGTGATCCTCTCCCAACCCGGTAAATGGAAGGAGAACCTCCCACCTACTGGTTCCTCTGGGAGATCCAGAGGCTGTGGGAGAGGAAAGGAGTCAGGAGGTGTGGGGCATTACCGTGGCTAAAGCTCCCGCCACCTTTTTGGCCGGGGGGCTTGGCAGCCGGAGGGGCCCAACGTTTGTTGGCCCGCTTGCCCTGAAGTTTCACTTTAGGCCGAGAATGTCTGCGAAAAGGGCGACGCTGTCCCTGAAGGGGCCTGTACATAGAGTCAACAGACTTAAGCGTAGTGCTCTTCTCTTGCAGGTCGGTGATGATGTCCTTGACATCCCCACTGAACAGCACCTAACTCCTGAAAGGCGCATCCTGAATAGCAGACTGCACTTCAGGGACGAGACCCGACACCTGGAGCCAAGCATGACACCAAAGACCTACGGCGAAAGCAGAGCTCCGACCTGCAGCATCCACTGCATCGTAAGTGGCACAAAGCATGCGCTGACTGGCTGAACGAGCAGATTGGATGAGGTCAGCCGCTTCCTGTTTTGTTTGAGACTCAGGAAGGGAGTCCAACTTGGCTTCCACCTCACTCAGGATAGCCTTCTGGTAGTCCTCCATATGTGCGACATACTTCAGGGCCCTGATCCCTAGAGTAGAAGAAGCGTACACCTTCTTCCCGTACTGGTCCAGAAGACGGGATTCCTTGTCAGGTGGAGATGAGCTGAGATGTTTAGAATTTGCCAACTGGCCATGAGCGGCATTAATCACGACTGAGTCAGTCTTCGGGAGTGTATTCAAGGAATCCACACCATCAGAAGCCTGGTATAGCCTATCTGCCTTCCTCGGAAAGGGGGCTGATGCTGACGGCCGTTTCCAAACGGTGGAAACAAGGTCCGCGAGAGGCTCCATCCACAGTGGAATCAATGTTGGAGCATTTTTGGGCAGATCCAAATGAGCAGCGACTTTCTTCTGCTGTGAATCTGGCTCCAGAGATTGCCACCGGTGAATCACCTGGATGTTTCTCAGCAGCTCCAGAAAAGAGGGATCTTCCGGAGAAGACTTCGGAGGAGTCCTTGGCCTGGGAAGGTCTGGAGTGCGTGGCTTGTTGTCAGGATTGCAGCACCCCTCAGAATCTGATTCTGACGTCTCCGAAAAGGAAGATGAAGACCACTCCTGGCGCGGGGCAGGAACGGACCCCTTGGGGAAGTGTATCCTCCCCGTCCCTGGCACCTCGAGGGCTCACCTCTGGTGTCGGGTAAGGGGGAGGGAGTCTCTCGTCTCTGGCAAGGGGCATCTGGAACCGGGTCTGGCATAGGCAGATGGCTCTCCACCTCCCTGGTAAGCTGAGCCTTGGCCTCAGCTCACCAGGAAGCCAGAGTCTCCTTCAGATCCACCAGTGGCGGGGGGGGGGAGATATGGATTCTGAGGATATCCGTAGGGCGAGTATCTGTAGCCCAACAGCGTGAAGCCTAGCGTCGGGTACTGCGGTGCAGGATACTGAGGTCCTGGGTAGGATGGCGTCGGATAGGACGGGGTGGAATACCTGGGAACCAGGAGCTCTGACAGAGCAGAAGGCCCTGGGAGAGGCCCAGTGGGCGGGCCAGGTACAGGTGACCCGCCAGGCATCTGGTCCAGCGTTGGGATGGAGTCTGGTAAAGGGATGTTGCCCAGCGTCGGGTAGGCCGGCATTGGAGTCGGTGTCCGGCATCAGAGGATCCGGCCCAGTGGGAGGGAGAAATGATGGAAGCATACCAGTGTCCTCTGTGTCGCCCGGGGAAGGAGGACTAAAATCCCCGGGGTCCAACAGGGGAGATGCTGGAGCCTCGGTCAGCAGCGGCAAGCCGGGATCGGCAGACTGGAAGACGGGGTCTGGTGTCGGCTTTAATGCCGTGCATCCGTCGGAACAGCCAACGTCGGATTTATCAGATCAGACGCCTAACGAAGGCTGCGAGGGAGAAGCGGCATTGGTGGGTGTTTTTGAGGCCGTGCACTGCCCTGGAGGGTCGGGCATCTTAGCGGCCTCGTCTGAGCGGGCATAAGCAGCATCGGCATCCGACTTACCGGACCTGCTCGACCCAGAAGGCTGCGGTGGCGGCCTTCAAGGCCAGTCGCCTCTTTGTCCGAGGCTCCCGTGGAGCCCAAGCACGAGCCCGACAGGAGGGCGCGCCGCTGAAACCTCCAAGACGGCTGTCAAGCAACGTCCCCGAGGACATTACTTGATGTATCACGGCGACTTCTGGCTAGAGTCGCAGGTCGCGGAAGTGGAGTCTCGTCCCCGTGCTTCTCCCTCCTTCTTGCAGTAAGCCGGGGAAGTTGAGGCCTGCCAAGCTTCTTCAGCTCTTCCATGGAGGACATCTTTTCTAAAATATGCACCTCCAAGGACTGCTGCCTCCGTTTATGGGTGGAGGTGTTGAATTGTTGCTGGCACTTCTCCATGGGGTGTTCCTGGCCTAGACAGAAGAGGCACAGGGAAGGACCGACCTTATGCGGGAGCTGGGCGCTGCACGAGTTGCACACGTTTTTATGCAAATCAGATGGAGTAGGGGACGACATACATGGCAAATATAAGGAATTATTTAGGAAAAAAATTTGGTAATAAAACAGACGGCAGACTGACGAGGCAGTAGGATCTTAACCACAAGGTGCTTACACAAGCTAACGGTGGAAAAGACTGCTAGCTAGAAATGTTTCCGAGGGGTCCTGACGCTTCCAACTTCAGTCCTATATGTTATTACCTACTGCAAGAGCCCTCTCGAAGTAAGATCACGCATTGTTCTTGGCCACTCCAAGGCTATTACGAGAAACCTTCTCCCAGTTGCTGAATCTCTTGGAGATTCCAGGGTTAGTGTGACAGTGGAGGGAAAAAAACAAAAAAACTATACACGGTGACAATGGGCCACTCCTATAACCCAGAATGCACCATTTCTGCTCATGAGCACCAAAACTGACAGAAAAAACAGTTGGAAACAGCTTGACCTCACAGAAAAATAACCACCCGAGACCAGGGATCAAACCCTTTTACGCTGCCAGAACCTGTCAACAGGGGCAACTGTTGCTCTCTGTCCACTGACAGAACAAGTTGTTCTGTGAACATGTTTGTGGCACTGGGGACTAGTGCAGAAACACGTGCCGACAGTGTTGGCTGAACTCACCTTCACCATCTGCTATCGAACCCAGTCCTGACGAGAGTTCTAAAGTTAGATACACTGGCTGTACGTCAAAAATAGTGACTTAAAACCCCCGAGGGCACTCGAATTCCATAACTGCAAGTTGCAGAAGACAAATCCCCGTTCTGATTTTGACTGGTCAGGATCACTACAGCAACAGTGAGGAACTCCCTCTGACAAATTAGGCATTCTCTCTCAGTGGAAGTGACCACAACACAGATCTGGATACCAGACTGGTACCTGGAAGTCCTCTGATGCCAGGTTCCATACTGGCAACCTCCCATTTTTTTATTCAGAAGTGAAAAAGCCTGCTGACAGAATCAAAGGGTCGGCAGCTCCACCACAGTCTTCTGGACAGGGCTCTCCGACTTGACCGTGTGATGTGAAGACACTACAGTTACATAAGAAAGTACAGTTACGCAAGAACTTACTGTAACAGTAGATCTTCGAGAGAGACTCTTGCAGTAGGCAATAACCATTAGGACTGAGCCACCAGACGCTAGGACCACACGGACAAATTGCTAGCAGTGTCTGGCGGGGGACTGCCCACTATATACCACTGAGTCCACGGTGGTCATGTGACAGGGGGTGGGCGGTCTCCCGCACACCCGCTTCCAGTTCTCCCATCAGAGATCTGAGAAGGGTGCGGCAGGAGAAGGAGAAGGCTCCTAGAGCCACAACAAAGGCTGAGCAGAAAAGAAGCAGCAGCAAGGGGGGGGAGGAGGAAGGGAAAACCCCTGCCTACTGCAAGAGCCTCTCTTGAAAATCTTCTGTTATGGAAGTTCTTGTGTAACTGTATTATCTTACTTCGAGAGGGCTCTTGCAGTAAGCAATAACCATTAGGACTGAGCCCCAAGCAATCAAACAGAGACTCAAACACGGGAGGCAGGAAAGATCTGCAGTAGGCATGGATTTAAGACAGAAGGCCTTGAAGGATGGCTAGTCCAAAGCAAGCCCTGCGCCTAGAGGCAATGTCCAGACGAAAAAATTACTCACCTTAGTAATGTTGTTTCTTCTAATGGAGTCTTGCTATATTATGACATATGCAGTTTGTCCCAACCTTAGAACTGCTCCGGAGGTGAAAGAGTTAAAGTCCATGCCAGGCATGGAACTTAGAGCTCGAGCTCGGTTGAAAATTCTATCTGTTGTTCTTCAAACTTAAACTGTCAGATCTTTACGAGCAAAAACTCACTAAGACTCTGTGTGGAAGCTGTAAACCTACACTAGCCAACTGACTACTTAATTCAATAAACACATTTTTGGTGCTACAATGAAGACTCAAGTCAGGAGACCCAAAAATGACAAACACAACAAGATCACCCCAAAAGGGGTGAAAACAAGGTGGGCATCTAAAAGTGCCAACGCTGCCCTGCCCACCCACATCCCCAAGAGTAGGTTCTGAGAGGGGCAGGTGGGGAGGTATATAGCAAGACTCCATTAGAAGAAACAACATTACTAAGGTGAGTAATTTTTTCTTCAAACAACATGAAGTCTTGCTATATTATGACTATGCAGACTACACAGCAGTACCTCCATGGAGGAGGGACAGAACCTACTTAGAAATAGGCTCTGAAGCACAGCTTGTGCAAAAGCAAGCATCACTCCTAGCCTGGATGTCCAGGAGTAATGCTTAGTAAAAGTGTGCACCGTTTTCAGGTAGCTGCTTGACATATCTCTAGGATAGGGATGTCCCTGGCAGCAGCCAGAGACGCAGCTGTACCTCAGGTGAGTGAGCCCTCAGGCCTGAGGGAGGAACTTTACCCAGTTTTTCATAGCAGAATTGGACAGCAGAGAGCATCCACCTGGCAATGGATCTTTTAGTGGCAGGTTTCCCTTTCCCAACCTCATCATAAGTGAGGAACAGTTGGAGGAGTTAAACCTGTGACCTTTAGTACGATCTATGTAGTAGCTAAGTGATCTTTTGACATCTATACTATGCAACCTCCTCTCACCAGAAGAGGAATGGTCAGTGAAGCACACAGGGAGAGGGAGAGATTGATTAAGGTGGAAATCTGAAACCACCTTAGGCAAGAACTTTCGGTTAGTCCTGAGAACTACCTTATCTCTGTGAAAGGAGATAAAATCAGGCTCCACTAACAATGCTTGTAACTCACTTATGCGCCTGGCAGAAGTGATGGCTACCAAAAACACAGTTTTCCAAGTCAAGTACTTGAGCTCTGCTGAAGACAAGGGCTCAAAAGGGGGTTGCATAAGCTGGGCAATGCAAATATTAAGATCCCAGGCAGGGGAAGGATCCCTGAATAGGGGGTTGGTGTGAAGCAACCCTTTGAAAAACTTGGAGAATACAGGATGAGCTGAAAGAGAAGAGGGCTTACCTGCTGACAAGAAAGCAGACACGGCTGTCAAGTGTACTTTTAGGGTAGCTGGTCTCAGCCCTAAAGTATTTAAATGAACCATATAATCCAGGACTGTGGGTACATCAGCAGATTCTGGGGAAATATGCTTCCCAGAGCACCATATGGAAAATCTCTTCCATTTGGAATTATAAGTAGCCCTGGTGGAAGGCTTCCTGGAAGCCTTCAGAATATCCAATACACCTTGGGAAAGGTGTAGGTCACAAACTCTAACTCTTCAAGAGCCAGGCCTTGAGATTGAGAGATTTGAGGTTCGGGTACCAAACCCTCCCCTGAGCACAGGATAACAGATTGTGATTCCTGGGAAGACACAGGGGAAGGTGGACTGCTAAGGACATAAGGAGTGGGTACCAGGGCTGACTGGGCCAGTCTGGAGCAATCAGAATCATCTTGCAGGATTGAGACCTGATTTTTACTAGCACTTTGAACAGGAGAGGGAAGGGTGGAAAGGCATAGAGAAACTTCCCTTCCCAACTGAGAAGAAAGGCATCCAGGGGGACTGAGCCCAACACTGGGGCCTGCAACAAAAAGGGAAGTTGGTGATTGTCTGGGGCTGCAAAAATCCATCTGGGTGTGCCCCATCTGGCAAATCCACCTCCAGAACTAGGGGATCCAGAGCCCATTCAGTGATGGCCTGGGAAATCCTGCTGAGAGCATCTGCCAGGACATTGTCCTTGCCTGGGAGGTGAACTGCTACAAGGGAGGTGTTCAGGGAGTAAGCCAGAGACCACAACTTCATTTCATTGCTTCGGTGCACAAGGCCGTAGACCGAGTGCCCCCTTGCTTGTTGATGTACCACATTGTGGTGGTATTGTCTGTTATGACTTGAATAACCTTGCTCTTAACAGATTTGGAAAAAGCTTGAAGTGCTAGAAAAACTGCTCTGAGTTCCAGCAGATTGAAGTGGAGCAGAGATTCCTGAGGGGACCACAATCCCTGGGTGGTGAGGTCGCCCATGTGAGCTCCCCACGCCAATAGGGATGCATCTGTAGTAAGGATTAAGGAGTGAGACTGAGGGGTAAAGGGAACCCCCTGTCTCAAATTGCCCTGGTCCTGCCACCACCGAAGGGCCTGGATCAGGGTTCGAGTCACTGGAATTAATTTGGTTAGAGGCTCCTTTCTTTGAGACCAAAAGGCTCTCAAATGGAACTGGATGTCCCTCATCTGAAATCTGGCTCCCTGCACTACTGCTGTCGAAGCAGCCATGTGTCCCAGGAGCTGCAGAAAGTGCCTTGCTGGTCGAGAGACCTGCAGGGTGAAGGAGGAAGCCAGAGAAATCAGGGTATTTGCTCTTTCCAGAGGAAGGAAGGCTCTGGCTTCTTTTGTGTTCAGTTCTGCACCTATGAAGGTGAGAAGCTGGACAGGCTCTAGGACTGACTTTGGAAGACTGAGAAGAAACCTAGAGAAGTTAGCAGTTGCTGAGTTACTTGAAGGTGTAACCTGACTTGGTCTGGGGACTGGCCTACTATGAGCCAGTCGTCCAAGTAAGGAAAGATGGTAATTTTTGCCTTCTTAGTGGGCAACTGCTACTGCCAGGCATTTTGTGAATACCCTTGGGGCAGATGTAAGGTCAAGGGCATTGGTTTGAA
Source organism: Neoceratodus forsteri (assembly GCA_016271365.2). Taxonomy (NCBI): domain Eukaryota; kingdom Metazoa; phylum Chordata; order Ceratodontiformes; family Ceratodontidae; genus Neoceratodus; species Neoceratodus forsteri. The sequence continues at coordinate 1,413,519,735 of CM057456.1, read as the reverse complement.
CTGGTAATGACCTGAGGGCAGTTCGAATCTGAGGCTACTTTCACGGGAGCTTTGATGAGAACATGAAAATAAGCATCCTTGAGGTCCAGGGACACTAGCCAGTCCCTGGCCTTAAAGAGGGTAAAATAATTCCCAGAGTCACCATTCTGAATTTTGGTTTTAAAAGGTACTTGTTTAGATACCCGAGATCCAGGATGGGCCGCCATTCTCCTGTCTTTTTTGGGGTAAGGAAGTACCTGGAGTACAACCCTTTGCCTTGGTGTAGGGGTGGAACCCTTTCCACAGCTCTGAGAGCCAGGAGGGTAGAGACTTCTGCCTCCAAGGCAAGAGCCTCTGAAGGATTTGCAGGTGGAAAGGATCTGGTTCTCATCTTTGGAAATTTTTTGAAGCCGAGAACCGGTCTCTGGCTTACTACTTCCAGGACCCACTTGTCTGACGTTAGAGACTCCCAGTTCTGGACAAAGTAAGCCAGCCTACCCCCTACAGGTAGTGGAGAATTGGCCCTGGGCGCCCCATCAGGTGCCTGTTTGGCAGGGGCTTTAGGCTGAGGGGTGGAAGCAGGTCTGCCTGCACCCCGTCTGCCTCTCCCTCTAAAGAACCCCTTCTGTGCAAAAGCCGAAGAGGAAGCCTGGGCTTGGTAAAAAGGCCTATGAAAAGGCCTACCCCTGCCCCTGGGAGGCTGCCTTTGGGGAGTGACTTGCCTTTCCTGGCCTGTGCACTCCTATAGGTGGTCCTATTCATCCATTTTCTTCATGTAATTCTCTGTTTGCTCCCCAAACAGAGAGTTGCCTAACAGGAAATCCATGGCCTTAGTCTGGGTATCCTGTGACAGGCTAGTACATCTGAGCCACACCATTCTACGGAGAGCCACAGATGTAGCCATGACTCTGGATGATACATCATTAGAGTCCACTGCAGCATGGAATTGCACCTTGGATGCCTCAATACCATCAGCGGCCACCTGCTCCAGCTCTTTTGCCAGCTGGCCAGGAACCTGCTTTGCTAGAGCTAAAACCGTATCCCATCTGGATTTTTGATATCTAGCAACATAAGCCATATAATTAGCCTGTCTGAGTCCTAAGGAAGCTGCCATGTACTGTTGCTTTGCCATGGCATCTATCTTTCTGGAGTCCTTGTCAGAGGGGTGAGAGGCTAAGGGAACATTTGCCTTGTCACAGGCTGCAGCCTGCACCACTCCCACGTGGCTGCATTGTTGTGTAAGGAACTCCGTATCAGAGCCTGATAATGCATACCTTTTGTCCATTCTTTTATCAACAGGAGGTATGGTGTGAGGAGCTTTTAAAATCTTTACTGTCTGTTTCCAAAAAGATTTATGCAGAGGAATAGACAGTCTCCTAGACTCTGGGATATCCATCATTTCTACAAAATCAGGCTCTTCCTGATCATCCACAGCTTCCTCCATAGGGAGCTGGAGGGTTTCAGCCACTTTTTTATAAAACATGAAATGAGAAGGGGACTCAGAAAGCCTAGGGGAAGACACTCCTGAAGGTCTGTCTGGAGAGATGTCCAGTTCAATGGGCACATCCGAACTTTCAAAACCACATTCACTCTCCTCATACTCCTCTTCCCCCTCCTCTGGTTCATAAAATTCCTCTAAACAATACTCTTGAACCGAGGAACCAAACGAACCGAAAGCGCTTTATTCGATGATGCCGTTCGGTCGGAACCGGGGAGAGGGACTGAACAATTTTTATTGCTTTAGCTATTTCTTCAGTGGTTGGAGAGGGAAGTTTTGACTCCACACCAGCTGATTTTCTAGATTTCTTTGTTGGAACCGACTCCAAAGAGTCGGCTCTCCTTTTGCCCGAGGAAGTATCGCCCTGGTCAGAGGGCACTCCCTCCGGTTCGGCTGAAACCGAACCGGGTTGGCCATCCGGGTCAGCGGACTTTTTGGCCTCCCGTTCCCTGAGTCTACCAACTCTATTATCCAGGGTAGCTGCAGGAAAACCCTTGCAAATCTGGCCGTCTGAATTGAGGTGGTCAAACCCCAGACAATAAACACATGTGGTGTGGGGGTCAGCCTTGGCAAAGGCTTCCCCACATACAACACAGTGCTGAAACCCAGTGGGCCCGGTTTTTCTTTTGGTTTCTCAGACATAGTGCCAGCCTAACCAAAAACTTGCCCGTTTATGGCAACCTATGACAAGATTCCTTATTGGTTCCTAACCGTGTCATGGGTTGTGGAAAAAAACGTAATTAAATCCTTTTTTTTTTTTAGAACCGATAAGAACCGGGAACAGCACTTCTAAAAGACTGTAATGTAATAGAAGTAACTTGATCGGTTCAAACCGAACCGATGAAAATGTTTATAAGTTCCACACAGAAATAAAATGTAAAACCTATCTAGTACTTATAATACCACAGATAGAGCTTGAACCGACCAGTTGCGGTTTAATGTCGGTTAAAAGAACGAAAACTTTTATACTTTAACCGATAAAATGAACCGAGCAGAAGGAGGAATCTCCGGAGCGACTGTTCAGTGAGGCGGAGTAAAGAATCTGACAGTTTTAAGTTTGAAGAACAACAGATAGAATTTTCAACCGAGCTCGAGCTCTAAGTTCCATGCCTGGCATGGACTTTAACTCTTTCACCTCCGGAACAGTTCTAAGGTTGGGACAAACTGCATGTGTCATAATATAGCAAGACTTCATGTTGTTTGAATATAATGTTTTGTGAAGTTGTGGAAAGAGCTCCAAGTGGCTGCTGCTCAAATGCTTGCGGCAGAAACATTCCTGGAACAAGCAGCAGATGCAGCCATGCCTCTGGTGGAATGCCCTTTAACTTCTCCCTGGAACTGGTTTGTTGTACCTCTGGTAGCAAAAGAGAATACAGTTTGTTAACCATCTGGATAAACACCGTCTTGAAACTGCTGCGCCCTTCCTTTTGGGTGCAATGGAAACAAAAAGCTGAGCCGTCTCATGGACTGACTTGGTCAGATTCATGTAGTAACACAAAATTCTGTGCACATCCATAGTGTGCAGAATTGCCTCCCCTTGATTAGAATGCTAAAGATAATACATTGTCAAGTATATGGTCTGATTCAGAGAAAACTCAGAAACAACCTTTGGTAAAAACTTAGGATTTATACGTACAGCCACCCGGTCTCTGTGGAAAATCAAATAAGGCTCCATACACATGAGGGCCTGAAGCTCGGAAATTCTTCGAGCAGAAGTAATAGCAACTAAAAACAGTGCTTTCTGAGACAGCGTAGGTAGCAACTCGTGGCTGGTTCAAAGGGAGGCAGAGTGAGCTTCTCAAGGATAAAGTTCAGATCCCACGGGGCAACAGGGTTCCTGACTGGGGGTTTGATATGGAGTACTCCCCTCAGAAAAGTACTGGAGACCTCCAACTGATACAAAGTTTTCCCTTCCACCGGAGTGGAGTGTGGTAGGTGGATATGGTAGAGGGGTGGACCTTTAAGAAAGAATAGCAGAGTCCCAGGTTGGAGAGATGGAGTAGATACTGTAAGACCTGAGTAACAAGGCACGAAAAAGGATCCCAACCCTTGAAGGCTGCCCAGATGGAAAATATCTTCCACTTAATCTTGTAGGTGTTTCTTGTGGATGGCTTTCTGGCCTCCACAAGAATGTCAGTGACGTCCGACCCGGTGGCACAGAGGGTTGAGGTGCTGGATGCCACACCTCGTGTCACGCCGGCGACCCGGGTTCAGGAACGAGCCCGGACTGTTGGGGGTTGGCAGGGGTGAAAGAACATTGAGTGTCCGCTGGACTGCTTTCCTTTCTCGGGGAGGGATCCATGAGTAGCTCGGTGCAGCAGCGGCCCCTGGCGGAGACCAGCGGCACTGCTATGCACTTGGGCTCATACAGTAAGGGGACATCAGACAGCTGCCTCCAGATGTAGGTGGGAGCACCTACGCTACGGGCTGTGCAGCACTGCACGTCTCACGTTGAGGGAGTAACCAGGAACATGGAAAAACCCGGCGCCCAGGATCAGGCAACGACACCTATCCACCATGCCCAATGCCAGGCTCTCCACAGGCGGTCTTCGATTTCCAGGATCCACTCCTCATCCAATGACAGAGTCTGACTCGTAAGTGTGCCCAGGTAGAAGGGGTGACCCATCCCGGATAGGGTTAATCGGGGGTGCTGCCATCGGAAAGGAGGGAGAGAAGAGGCTTAGCTCGGGGATCCACAGGTGGGCAGCACAAGGCTAGGATGCCTGAGAGATAGGGCCTCTAGCCACCACCGGAAGGGAAAAAAAGAATTGTGGGGGGAGGAACGTCAGTGACCCTGGGAGAGACCCCAAAACGAGAGACAGTTATGTCTGAAAGTGCCATGTACGAAGGTGAAGGGACATGAGGTCCGGGTGGACCAGCCTGCCCTGATCCTGGGTCTGAAGGTCCTGGCAGAGGGGGAACAAGAACCGGACGCTTTGCTGTTATCTGCTGGAGCATGGGCGACCATATTTAGCGAGGCCAATACGGGGTGATGAGGATCATCTGAGCTCCCTGCACTTTGCAGCTTGAGGAGCATCCTCTGCAAGAGCGGGAAGGGAGGAAAGGGGTATAGGAACCTCCCTGTCCAGCAAAGAGACAGCGCATCTTGCCAAATAACATCAGGCCCAGGAATGAGAGAGCAGAAATTCTGTAGTTTTGCGTTGAATGGGGAGGTGAAAAGTTCTAGATCTGGACGACCCCAGAGGTCGAAGATGTTTTTGACCACTGACTGACGCAGTTCCCACTCGTGAGTCCTTGCCTGAGTGCATCTGATACTGTCCACTAGGACATTCTGGATGCCTGGGACGTGTACTGCAGTAAGCTGGATCTGGTGCTGCACTTCCCAATACCACAATCGCATCGCTTCCCTGCACAGGGGGTATGACAGAGTTCCTCCCTGTTTGTTTTGATACCAGACCAAGCACGTTGTCTGACTGGATCAGAAGTGGTCCTGGGAGGAGAAGGGGCTGGAATGTCTAAAGGGCATACAGCACAGCACACATCTCGAGCACACTGATGTGCAGTGAGCGCTCCCGCTGAGACCAGCATCCTTGAGTTCTGCGATCTCCCACATGTGCTCCCCAGCCCTGACCTGATGCATCTGTCATCAGGGTTTGAAGTGGAGGGGGAGGCTGGAAGAGAATCCCATGGTAGAGATTTTCGACACCCCGCCACCACAGGAGATCCATTCACATAGGGTCAGACACCAGAACCCTGTGATACAGGTTATCCAGTCTCGGATCCCACTGTACCCTGAGGGTTCACTGCATAACCCGCATGTGGAGATGGGCCAGGGGTACTGTGGGAATGGCCATCGCCTTAAGACCGAGGAGGCGGAGGACTGTTCTGGCTGTTATCCAATGGCTGGAAGCCACAAGCCGAGCTTGCCTTTGTAGCGTTTCTGCCCTAAGAGAAGGAAGGCCTGACCCTGGGAGGTATCCAGTACCGTCCCAGTAAATTGGAGGCACTAGGAACTAGTGAGGTGCGACTTGGGGTAGTTCACCGTGACCACCACACTGTGGAACAGGTCCAGGGTAGCCACTAGAGATGCTTTCAGACTGTGCCTCGACGAAGGTGACAGGAGCCAGTCATCAAGGTATGGGAAAATATAGTGGTCCTGATGTTGCAAAGCTGCCGCTAGGCGCCTGGTGAGCACTCTGGGTATCGAGGAAAATCCAAAAGGAAGGACCTTGAATTGGAAATACTACCCCTGGAAGGTAAACCAGAGAAAGTGGCAGCGGATAGATATATGTATGTACAGTATATGTGTGTGTGTGTGTGTGTGTATATATATATATATATATATATAAATATAAATATACATATATATATATATATATATGTATGGATTACAGAGACAACAGAAGCCTGCACCAAGACAGAGTAAGAAGAGCAGAGCAAGAAAACCATGCTGGTTGAACAGCGAGGTAGTGGAAGTGGTGAGAGCAAAATGAGAGGCGCACCAGAGGTATAGAAGAACAGGAAAGGAAGTGGACAGGAAGGAGTATGCAAGACGGTCCAGGGAGGTGGCCAGAAAAAAGTGAGAGAAGACAAGGCCCAGAGGGAGCGGAGATTAGCGCAGGGAATTAATGGGGGGAAGAGAAAGACTTTTTCAGATACATCAGGGAGAAAAGGAAGTGCAATAATGAGGATAAAAAGGGGTGGGGAGTGGACAGAAAAGGGTGAGGAGCAGGCAGAAGCAATGAATGAATACTTTTGCTCAGTGTTCATGGAAAAAAAGGGGGGACAGCTACCACCATGGGCTGGGAGGGTAGGGACAGGGGGAGAGGAGGCAACAGATGGAAGAACTGAGGTAAGTAGAGTCCTAGAGGGACTGAGGGCACTGAAGGTAGACAAGGCACCAGGGCCGGATGGTATCCACCCAGGGTAGTGAGGGAGATGGCAGAGGTGTTGGCGGAGCCACTGGTGGATCTGTACAGCACCTCACTGGAGTCGCAATGTGTGCCACAGGACTGAAGGATGGCACATGTAGTATCATTACACAAGAGCAGACCAAGGGATGAACCAGGTTATTATCGCGCAGTAAGTCTCACCTCCATAGTGTGCAAACTCATGGAGACAATACTAAAGGAAAGTCTGGTGTCATACCTGGAGGACAATGGCCTCCAGGATGCGAGACAGCATGGGTTTGTTTCAGGAAAGTCTTGTCAAACAAACCTGATACAATATTATGACTGGGTGACAGGTGAGCTGGATAAGGGTCATGCAGTGGATGTTCTTTACTTGGACTTCAGCAAGGCATTCGATTCTGTGCCTCATGGGCGGCATGGGGGGAAGCCAACTGGTGTAGGGGCAAAAATGATGAACTGGATTACAAGCTGGCTGAGTGGGAGGCTGCAACAGGTGGTGGTGAGAGGGGAATTCTCAACTCCGAGGCTGGTGACGAGTGGGGTGCCACAGGGCTTTGTGATGGGGCCAGTACTGTTCGGGCTCTTCATATCAGACATTGTACATGGGGTGGTGAGCAAGATAAGTCTGTTTGCTGACGACAGCAAAATCAGAGCAGTGGTGAATGGACAGGAGGGATGGAAGCAGCTGCAGGGGGACCTAAGCAAGCTAGAAGAGTGGTCAGAGAGGTGGCAGCTGGGGTTCAGTGCAAAGAAGTGTAAGGTTATGCACTTTGGGGTGAAGAACCCAAGGACAAAATACTGGCTGGGAGGGGTAAAGCTGGGGACCACTGAGAAGGAGAAGGACCAAGGGGTAATAACAACAGGGACCATGGACAATACTGTCCAGTGCAGGAGATCGGCTACAAAGGTGAACAAAATGCTGGGGTGCATAGCGAGGGTTTTTTCGTCCAGGTAAAGAGAGGTGATCTTGCCCATCTACAGGTCACTGGTAAGGCCGCACTTAAGAGTACTGTGTGCTGTTTTGGAGGCCATACCTAAAGCGTGATGATATGCTACTGGAAGGGGTGCAGAGGAGGGCAACAAAGATGATGTGTGGAATGGAAGGGACAGACTATGACAGCAGGCCGAGACACCCGAATATGTACACCCTGGAGGATATAAGGGACAGGGGGGACATGATAGAGACATTCAAGTATCTGAGGGGAATCAATAAGGATGGGGCAGATGGGGTCTTTAAGTTAAGGAGGGGGAGGGTCACCAGGGGGCATACGCTAAGAATAGAGGGGGAAAGATTTAGAAAGGGAATGAGGAGACACTATTTCACAGAGCAGGTGGTAGCAAAATGGAATGCCCTACCAGAATGGGTGGTATCATGTAAATCTATGAACAGTTTCAAAAGGGCATGGGACAGGGAACAGGGAGAGTGAGGGTGGGGTGGGGTGGCAGTGGGATGACAAATGGGGGGGTGGGGCAGCTGCAAACTAGGGGTGCTAGCTGCACAATTGAGCACACTTAGGTAGACCAGGTGGTCTGTTTCTGCTGGCACATTCGTATGTTGGTATACGGAGATAGGCATCCTGCATGTCCAGGATGCAGAGCCAGTGACCCTGATGGAGCAGTGGCAACAGTCCTAAGAGGGTCAGCATATAAAACCTTTTGTACTCGAACAGGTTGAGCGTGCCAAGGTCCAGTATCAAAAGAAGATCTCCCGTCATCTTTGGGCAGGCTGCTGCCTTGTTTGGCGGTTTCTCTAGGTGAAAGGAAGGCTGAGACTTGGGATTGGTATGGCAGAGGTACCACACTAAATGAAGTGCCGTCCCTCGTTCTTGCTGATCGGTCATTAAGTCTTTGACGCCCCCTCCAAAGTACACCGCACTCTGGAAGGGTGCCTCTAGAACAGATGGCAGGTAATCTCTGTCATCTTGACTGCTGAATTTTGGTCTTGGCTTCGGAGTCTGGCAAGTCCTCAAAGTCAGCTTTCAGTTGGCCAAGAATGGCCTTTTGATAACAGACCATGTGGGCTATATAGTTTAGAGCCTGCAGGGCCAAAGTGGAGGACGAGCACACCTTCCGACCGAACTGGTCAAGTTGCCTTAACTCCTTATCGGGAGAAGAGGTACTCATATGTTTCGGTTGAGTAGAGTGGGCATGCACTGCGTTGATAATCACCGAATCAGCTTTGGGGTGGTTGACCAGATCTTTCCATTCTGAAGCATAGTATAATCTGTTCGTTCTTTAGGAAATGGCCGAGACAGATGACGGTTGTTGCCATATGGTGGTGGCCAAATCTTCATGAGGCCCCGTCCATGGGGAATGAGAAGGGAGTTCAGCTACGGGAGGTCAAGGTGCTCCGCCAACCTCCGTCTCAGAGGATCTTGCTCTTTCAACCGTTAGCCTCCTGCATTTTTCGGAGGATATCCAAAAGGGAGGGTTCCTCTGGGGAAGATCTGGGAGACTCCTTAGGTCCGAGGTCTTTCAGGGGAGGGGATTCAGAGCCAAAGGAGGAAGAAGAAGAGTCCAAATCAGAGTCTCACGAAGGGCTCCCATGACCAAGGATCAGCCAGCCCATGACCCCGGTCCTCACCGTGGAGGCACTCAACGTACATCTGGAAGCGGGGGAATGGACCCTGATAGGAGACAGGGGTCACCCGTACTGGTGTGCGATCAGTGTCTGGCTGACGTCGGTCCAACTCCTCAACTTACTGGTGCTTACCCTTGTTCCACCAGGTATCAAAGAGAGCCTCATAATTTACAGGTGCCTGTGGAGGATACGAGTAGGCTGGCAATTGTTACCCCGATTTCGGATACCCCTGTGTTGGGTACCCGCCAGGTGTCGGATAGGCGGGAGTTTTATACTCCAGCGTCAGATACCCTTGCACTGGGTACCCTGGGGTAGGATGGCCCAGAGTAGGGTAACCCAGCATTGGATAGTCCAGCGTAGGATAGCCTGGTGTTGGGTAACCTGGGGTAGGGCCCGACAGTGGGGCAGAGGGGCCTGGCTGTGGGCCCGACGGGAAGCCAGAAGGACCCAGAAGCAGGGTATCCGGTTGCAGACCGGGAGGGGGACCCAATGTCAGCCCTGACAGGGCGACTGGTTTCTCCGGGTCCTGGGGGATAGGAAGAGGCCCAGACGAAAGAAGGACTGGCTGACTGGGTGAGGGTGACACAGGGTGGAATAGGAACCCGTCCCACTTGTTATGGAAAGAGTCTGAATGCAGGGATCTGTTCTCTCCTTTTCTGTCTCATCTGTCTGGTTGCGCAACCAAATTTTCTCGTGAGACATAGGATTTGATCACCCCGACAGTCTCGCAATTCTTTGCCTCTCACTGTCTTTCAGTCTTCTCTTGCCGTTGGTCTTTTCCTCCCTTACATATCTGCTCATATAAAAATATATGCAAATCATTATGTGGAAATGTAATTGATATTGGGATCCTTTTGTTTAGAAATTATATAGTGTTAATTTTTTAAATGTATATAATTATAGTCTGAGATGATTGCAAAAAGCTATTGGAAACTCAAGAGATTACCCGAGTGCAATTTCTAAGCCTTTTGCAGAAGAGCTGTGAAAAAGGGGTCTGAGCTCAGGAACACTGAGTTCCTGCCAGCACCTGCCTGAAACATACAAGAACACTTTGGAAGAAACAGGATGCTTGTTAAGAATGGGGGTTGGAAGGACTTATAAAAGAGCTGAGCTGCAACTGTATGTTAGATGGACACAGAGATTGAAGAAAAACTCAGATGGACTTTTTGTTTATTTGGCCTTTGTAAATAGCTATACTGAACAATTTTTTTTTATGTAACTGCTAGTACAAATAAAACTTTTGTTGCGAATTTTACAACTGCTCAGTTTTTCCTATGCTTCCTGACCTGTGCCTCGACAACAGGGGGTCCCCTAATGGGTCCGGCACAGGTTAGCCCAGCACTGGCTGATCGACTGGGTCAACGGGTGGCAGCTCCTCTGGCTCCGGGTGGGGAGGAGGGGAGAGTCTGAGGGCTGCACTAGAGGAGACAGAGGACGGCTCAGAGAGGGTGATTCCTCTTGGGTGGCTGCAGCAGAATCATCAGTGGGCGCTGGTCCAAGGGACCAGCATCAGACCTTGAGTCGGGGTCCAACACGAGTGCCATGGCTGTGCAGGCACTGGTAGAGCCGGTGTCCAACTTACTAGCAGAACCATCCGACTTAAACCCTGGAGTAAGTTTGAAGGGCCTAATGGTTGACTTAACCTCCAAATACCTGGAGGTCCCTGCCCAAACCATGACCAGCTCAGACAGGGAGACCGAAGGCTGCTTCACAGCAGGAGGAACAGACTTGGCCAGAGTGGCCCCTTCTTTACTGGTAGAGGGCCACTTGTTGGCCGTGGTCCCCGAAAAGAGACGCAGCCTGGAAGGAGACCGATCTCGGTCCCGGTGCTCGTCTTTGTCCCGTTTGTGCTTCTTCTGCTTGGAAGATTGGGAACCAGAAAAGCCCCCAAGAGATGAAGAAGCACTCTGCACCTGCTGCCGCTCCTTTTCCATGGAACCCAGTTTTTGTTTGAGAAGACGGGCTTCCAGGACTTGAAGACAGTGTTTCCATGTTGCCTGACTGAACTTCTGGCAGGCCTCACATTTCTTGGTCTTGTGATCAGGCCCCAGGCAGAGAGACACGAGGTATGACCATCTTTCTCTGGTATCTGCTTGCCGCAGATGCACTTGTTTTTGTGGGACTCTGACAAAGTTGGAGAAGACATGCAATCCGATGTCAAACTTACTGATTTTTCAGAGAAAATAAGAAACAATCTAAAGGTAATACTTATCAAAAATGGCGGTCAACTGTAGCAGCTTTCCTAGGTCCAACATGTGCAAGTTGTGAGGAAAAGAACTGGAGGAGGGCGTAGTGACAGCCCACTATATATGTGGGGCTGTCAGTCAATGATGTCGTGGATATGTCCTCGCTAGGACACTGGCTAGCAATTTTTCGCCAGTGGGTCCTAGCGCCTGGCGGCTCAGTCCCAATGGTTATTGCCTACTGCAAGAGGCCTCTCAAGTAAGATCTTACCGTAACAGTAGGTCTTCGATAGGATCTCTTGCACCAGGGCTAACCTATAGAACTACAGCTGCAGGCACCAAGACCTACAGGAGGCACTTACTAGCTAGCTGTCTAGGGGGCCTGCTCATCTTGATGTCACACGCAGACAACATCATTCCCATATAAGCGTGGGTGGCCCTGTGCCCTCCTCAGTTCTCCCGCCCCAGACCATAAGCAGAAAATCCCAAGCTGGCTAACTGAAGAGAGTTCACAGGTTCCCGCTAACAGAAGTAAAACAGAAGGTTCACTGACAAAAAGAAAGAGATACAAACAGAGAAAGTCCCCCCAGACCAAGGGGGATGGAAGGAGGCACGCACGGCCTGCTGCAAGAGATCCTCTCGGATATCTAATGTTATGGTAAATTCTTATGTACCTGTACTATCTTCATTGAGGGTATCTCCTGCAATAGGCCACACCTATAGGATGAGTTCGAAGCAGTTCTGAGAGCAAAAGAACCAGTCTGGGTGGCTGGAGACTATCAGCCTAAGAAAGAAGGCCCTGAAGCACAGCTAGGCCAAAACTGACCCTACATCTCGAGGCAATGTCCAAACTGTAATACTTGGTGAAGGTGTGTTCAGTACTCCAAGTGGCAGCAGCACAGATCTCAGCAGCTGACACATTCCTAAAACAGGCCATAGAAGTATCCTTCCTCCTACTGGAATGGCCATGGACAGCCCCAGGAAGTTCCTTACCGTACTTCCTATGAAACAGAAAAGAATACGGTTAGCCAACTATTTGGACAGGCCCCGTTTAGAAACAGGTACACTCACTTTTCCAGAAGTGAAGGAAATAACTGTGAGGACTTTCCACAGTCCTTCGTGCGGTGAGTATAATACCCGAGTAGTCTATGTACATCTAAAGTATAAAGTAATGCTTCCCCTGGATTGGCATGCTCTGAATAATAAACAGGCAGGTGGATAGTTTGATTTAACGTAAACTCAAGACACCATCTTAGAAAGAAACTTAGGATTTGTATACACAAACACTGTCTCTGTTGAAAATCAAATAAGGCTGCTCACACATAAGAGCCTACAGTTCCGAAATCCTTCAGGCAGAAGTAATAGCAACTGAAAATAATGCTTTCCATGACAGAAAGCGTAGCTCGCAAGTTGTGGCTGGCTCAAAAGGATCCAAAATAAGTTTTTCTAACACAAAATTCAGGTCCCAAGGCGGGACAGGATCATGAATGGGAAGCTTCAGATGAAGTATGCCCCTCAGGAAGGTACAGGACACCTCCAACTGTGCCATCCTACAGCCATCAACAGGCAGATGGAAAGCTGAAATAGCAGACAAGTGCACCTTGATGGAGAAATGCTTCAGAGTCTGACAGGGACAGCAAGTACTCCAGAATCTGATTCACAGGACAAGTAAAAGGATCAAGCCAGTCACCCACAAAGCAAATCACTTCCACTTCACAGAATAAGCAGCTCTGGTGGATGGCTTCTTGGCAGCCACAAGAACAGCCGCCACCCTTGGGGACACCCTGAATCTAGCCATGGCTACGTCTTCAGGAGCCAAGCATGAAGATGCAGAAACTTGAGGTCCGGACAGACCAAGGTGCCCTGTTTCTGTACGAGTAAGCCTGTGCACAAGGGTAAAGGCACTGGAGCTTCCACTGCCAACTACTGCAGTAGAGGAAACCAGATCTGGCGAGGCCAGAAGGGGGCAATGAGGATCAGAGGGGCCCCGTCCATCTGAAGTTTGATCAACATCCTCTGAATTAGTGGGAAGGAAGGGAAGGCACAGAGAAACCTCCCTTTTCATGAGAGGAATAATGCATCCTACCAGAAAACTATAGACTCTGGAGCGAGTGAGCAGAAACATGTCTTTTCTGCGTTGAGTGGGGAAGCAAAAAGGTCCAACTACATGGTCCCACTTGTTGAACAGGTCTTTGATGACTGACATCAGCATCACCCACTCGTGTACCCTGGACTGCAACCGCCTTAACTTGTCCAGCTGGACGTTTTGGACACCTGGAACATGGACAGCTGAGAGTCCTAGACCATGTTCTAGAGCCCAGTACCAGACCCTCATGGCTTCCCAACAAATGGTACGAGTGGGCCCTGCTCTTGCTTGTTGATGCAATGGACGACACTGATGTCTGTCTGTACCAACAGACGGCCAGGGGACAACTCAGTCTGTAAGGCTTGCAAAGCATACAGGTCAGTCCTCATCTCCAGGACACTGATGTGAAGGGCTGTTTCCTCTTCGGACCATGTCCCCTGAATCTGGTGAGGACCCAAGTGAGCTCCCCAGTCCAACCCCGAAGCATCTGTGGTGGAGATTTGCTGAAGGAAGGGGACTGAGAAAAGGGACCCCTTTCAACAAGTTGCTGGGTTCCATCCAACAAAGTAGTACCTTTTTGACCAAAGAGACCAGGACTGGTTGTCCTAGGTCATCAGTACCCTGATCCCACTGGACCCTCTATGTTCACTGGGGAATGGCCAGCAGAACTGTGAAAATGGCGGTGGCCATCAAGCCCAAGAGCCTGAAGAAGGATCTGGCGGAAACATATCTGCTGTTGTAAAGCAGTTGGGCCTGAGCTATCAGGTGTTCTGCCCTGTCCTGAGGCAGGAAAGCCATACCCTAAGCAACATCCAGGACCACTCACTCCTATGTACTGTAGGCACTGAGACGAGGTCAAGACTAATTTCAGCAGACTAACAGTGATCCCCAGGATGTGAACAGTTGTGTTGTATGCGCCAGGGTCTGGATAGTTGCTCGCTTAACTGTGCTTTGAGCAGCCAGTCATCCAGGTAGGGGAAACAAAGTCCCTCCCTCCTGAAAACTGCCACGCGTTTGGTAAACACAGTGGAGCCAAGGACAAGCCAAACGGCAAGGCATGGAACTGAAGAACAGGTTACTCACCTGTAACAGTAGTTCTAGGAGTGGTATATGTTGTTCATCCACACTGTCTGGCATTGTCCCTTCCCCCTTTAAATCTTGCCGGAAGTCTTCAAGCTGGCTCCTCCCACCCAACCGGGTGGTAAATACCTCGGCTCCGCCCCATGACGTCAGATCTAGCCCGCTGGAAGCCAGGTTGTGCGCCTAAAGCCGGGAGGTCGGGTGGGTGCGTGTGGATGAACAACATATACCACTCCTAGAACTACTGTTACAGGTGAGTAACCTGCTCTTCTAGGAGCGTGGATATGTTGTTCATCCACACTGTCTGGCAGACTCCAAGCAGTTCTCTGGGAGGAGGGAGGCAAGGCGCATACCCCCTACTTAGGGAATAGAGATTGGAGAACTGAGGCCCCAAAACCAGCATCCCGACGTGACTCTAGGTCAATGTGGTAATGGGTAATAAAGGTGCTTGCTGACTTCCAAGTAGCGGCCCAACAGATTTCCTGGATAGGGATGTCCCTGGAAGCAGCCACCGAAGCAGCAGTATGACGGGTAGAATGAGCCCTTAGCCCTTTGGGAGGCTCCTTACCCGCCAATTCATAGCACAGACCTATGCATGATGTGATCCATCTCGCAATAGTCCACTTGGCTGCAGGTCTGCCAGAAGCGGCTTCAGCGTAGGTGACAAACAGCTGGCGAACCTCTCCCCGAATTTCCGCCGTCCTCTCCTTATAATAGGAGAGAGCACGTCTGAGGTCCAGAGTATGGAGCCTATACCCGGCGTCCGAGGTGTAATTAGGGTAATATACTGGCAGGGTCAACACCTGGTTAAGGTGAAACTCTGACACCACCTTCGGAAGGAATTTCGGGTGGGGGCGCAGGACAACTTTGTCCCTGTGAAAGACCAGATAAGGGGAGTCCACTGAAAGCGCCTGGAGCTCCCCTGTCCTTCTGGCTGATGATAGCCACCAGGAAGGCAGTCTTCCACGACAAGTGCGAGAGCTCACACTTGTGCATGGGTTCGAATGGCTTGCCCATGAGCTTTACCAAAACCAGCAAAAGATCCCACGGAGGTGGAGGTTCACGCACCGGAGGGGATATGTGATCCAGGCCTTTGAAAAAGCGCCTGATCACCGCCTCCTGAGCCAACGTCGGCTGACTGGCCTGGGCCCGGTAGGCAGAGATGGCTGCAAGGTGCACCCTAAGGGTCGATGACCGAAGACCTCCTTTGGAGAGAGACCAAAGGTAGTCCAGAATGTTAGCCACCGAGCAGGATAAGGGGTCCAGACCTTTACCCTGACACCAAATGGAAAAACTCTTCCATTTGAAGGCATAACATTTCCTGGTCGATTCTTTTCGAGATGCCTCCACCACGGTGTAGACATCCTCAGAGAGACCCAAAGCCTGGAACTCTAGCCGCTCAGGAACCAGGCTGTGAGGTGCAGGAATTGAAGGTCCGGATGAAGGACCTTCCCCTGGTTCAGAAAAATCAGGTCTGGGCGTGTACTGAGCCGCTCCGGGTTCCTGCAGCTGAGGCTGAGGAGATCTGGATACCAGAACTGGCGCGGCCAATCTGGGGCTACCAGGATCACCTTCGCCTTGTCCTTCCTCACCTTGAGTAACACCTTGTGGATCAAGGGAAATGGAGGAAAGGCGTAAAAGAGGCCTGGGGTCCACGGCCTCAAGAAGGCATCCCCCTGCAGTGAGCCCTGCTGAGGGGGGCGGGCATGGAACAGCCTCAGCTTGGTAGTCCTCCTGGAGGCAAACAGGTCCACCACGGTTTGCCCAACGAGAGAACAGTAGTAGGCTACCTCTGGATGGAGAGACCACTTGTGGGATGTCTGGCCTAAGTGGCTGACAGCATCCGCCAGTTGGTTGTGACTCCTGCCACATGGATGGCTAGGAGATCTGCCTCCAGCCAGCTGACGAAGGTCCAGATCCGGGCGCCTCCTTGCATAGCAGACGGGAGTGCGTGCCGCCTGTATGTTGAGGTAGTACATGGTCGTGGTATTGTCCGCCTGGACTTGGAACCACTTGACCCCGGAGCTGAGGAGAAAGCTGACAGAGCCAGTCTGACTGCCCTGAGCTCCAACAGGTTGATGTGGCATTGGGACTCCTCTGGGGTCCAGAGCCTAGAGCTCTGTGGTCCCCATGGGCCCCCAGCCCATGAGAGAGGCATCAGTCGTAAGGACGATCGTCGGCTCGGGGCGGACAAACGGGATCCCTTCCTGCAGATGACTCGGGACGGTCCACCACTGGAGAGCGTCCCACATCCTCTGGGTGACTGTGACCAGCTGGTCGAAAAGACTCTGACGCTGAGACCACTGGGCGGTGAGCTCCCACTGGAGGGGCGCATGTGCAGTCTGGCCCAGCCGGACCACTGACGTGCACACCGCCATGTAGCCCAGGAGGCGCAGGAAGTCCTGGGCAGGGCGTGAGTGCCCAACCAAAAATGATTGGGCAAAGGAGGAGAGAACCTCCGCCCTGTCCGCCGGGAGCCGAGCTCTGGCTTGTCGAGAGTCAAGCTCTGCCCCGATCAAGCCCATCACCTGAGAAGGTACGAGTTCCGATTTGGCCTCGTTGATCAGAAGGCCCAAGTGTGAGCAGGTTCGGAGGGTCAGGTCCTGGAACTCTCCACCTCCTGAAGGGAGGATCCCGCTAGCAGCCAATCGTCCAGGTAGGGTTAAATACGAACCCCCTGACGTCGAAGATGGGCTGCCACCACTGCAATGCATTTGTTGAAAACCCTTGGGGCCGATGACAGGCCGAACGGCATGGCTCTGAACTCGTACAGGGTCCCTTCGACCCTGAAGCGGAGGAACCGCTGATGAGACGGACGGATAGGGACGTGGAAAAAAGCGTCCTGAAGATCCAGTGTGCAGAACCACATGTTTCGCTCCAGGGATGGTATAATCTGATTTAGAGTTACCATCCGAAAGGTGCGAGACCTGAGATACAGATTCAGGTCGTGCAGATCTAGAATGGGGCGCCAACCCCCCCGTCCATTTGGGCACCAGGAAATACCTGGAGACGAAGCCTGGGTCTGAAGGAGGATCCGTCACTCGGGCCACCACCTCTTTGAGGAGGAGTAGCGCAATGTCGTCTCGGAGGACAGACTGGGCGACTGAGATCCGCTCCTCCCGTGGGGCACGGGCTCGGCTGGGAGGGTACTGCTCGAATTCTAAGGGCAGACCCTGCCCGACCACTTCTAGGACCCATCTGTCCGTGGTGATACCGGACCAGGCGGAAACGAAGTGGCGGAGCCGGCTCCCCACGGGAGGACCCAGAGCTGAAGTGACGGGTACGGGGAGGACACCCCCGGCCTGTCACTGGGCAGGATTAGAGGAGGAGGGGGCACCTGGACCAGCGCCCCGGCCTCCTTTGCGGGGCTGCTGGGGACCTTGCTTGGGCCTAGGCGCCAAGCCCAAGTCTGCTGCTGTTGTTGCTGGACCCCTGGGAGGGTGGTTGTCTGACCGCAGGGGAAGAATGAATGAAAAGGCTTCTTCCCGTGCGCTTCTGCTGGTTCTTACTTGAAGAACCCTTAGCGGATGTAGCATCTAAGGTGGCATTAGATTGCTCGATCGCTGCAGGTGACCTACCACCCTGGCCGAAGAGGTCGGTGCCAAGGAAGGGCACATCAGCCAGCTTGTGCTGAGTATCCACGGGAAAGGAGGATAACCTCCGCCAAGCCCTGCGGCGAGTGGATACCGCTGCAGCTAGTGAACGGGCACAGGAATCACCCACATCCAGAGCAGTCTGGAGTTGTTGTTTAGCAACAGCTCTGCCCTGGTCCCTGACCTGCTTGACCGTGGTCTGCATGTCAGCTGGGAGGTGGGGAAGAACTTCGTCCAGCGACCCCAAGAGGGCGTGAGAGAAGTGTGCCATAATCACCGCTGAGCTTGCCTGACCAAGGCCCAAAGATGATGCAGCATAGACCTTTCGGGCCGAGTGGTCCATGAGTTTGGACTCTTTGTCTGGAGGGCGGTCAGTATCGGCTGAGCTGCCTGTCCGCCTGAATACTGAGGCAGTCACAAGGCTTTCCGCCGAGGGGTGCTCAGTAAACCCTGCCAAAGACCCAGTGGGCACCGCGTACTTGCGTGCCATGCGGGCAGATGGAGCTAGGCAGGAGGCTGGCGCTGCCAGAGTTCCAAGGCCGGACCCATAATGGCTTCGGCGACTGAAAAGCCTCCGTGGGGTATCCCCTCTTAGGATATCCGTAAGGGGATATTCCGCCTTTTTCTGGATAGGCTGTAGGGCCATCCCCGTCGATTCAGAAATGAGCCGGAGGATGCCCTGGAAGGAGGAGGGCCCTTCTTCCAAGCCTGACACCGAAAGCGCATCGAGAGAGTGAAGGCCAGTGTTATCGGAATCGGAAGAGTCCTGATATAAAGGCTGCCCACCTAAGTCCCCTTCGATACGCCAAGGGCGATCAGGGGTGACCGTAATTGACAGTCTGTGGGGAAGACCCGAAGACTGTAGTGCCTCTTTGGAGGGAATCCCTCTGAGGGGCAACTTAGGTGGAGGTTCCACCAAAATAGGTGGGGAACCTGAAACCGGTTGCGGCGGAAGACGCACCGGAGCCCCCGAAGAGGCTGAGGCCAGGAAATAGCCGGGACCCCCGAGAGGGCTGGCTTCTGACCTGCTAGCAGGAATTGCTGCCACATAAGATCCTCGCAGCGTCGACGAATCTTTCGTCGAAGCCTCTCCTCGTCCGAGGAGGAAGAGGAACGGGTGGCGGCGCCTCTTGCAGGAGTGCTTGTGTCCTTTTTTAGGTCGATTGACCGAAGAGGACTTACTCCCTGATCGAGACCGACGGTGTCGGCTTTGTCGATCGGGAGAGACTGGGCTCGGTGAAAACCGAGGCTCCGGTTCTTTTCCCTCGATCGAGACCCGCAGGGCGGGTCTCCTCGTCGGGGAAGGAGAGAATCAGCGTTCTCTCCAAAGAATCATCGACAGGAGTCGGTGACAACGGCTCAATCGGGTCGAGAATAATCTCGGCCGGATCAGCTGACTCTCGCTTCACGCCTGCACAGACGGAGGTCTGAAAACCCAGCGGCGAGGAGGGAATTTCGGATCAAGTCGAACCTCGGACTGCTCCTGATCCCAGGAGCCGCCTTCTTCAACTCAAGAAGATTTAGGATCCTTTTTCTTCGAACGGGAAGAGTGCGAGCCCGAGGGCGCCTCACCCTTGGTAGGGAGAGACTGGCACAAATCCC
Organism: Neoceratodus forsteri; assembly: GCA_016271365.2. NCBI lineage: Eukaryota > Metazoa > Chordata > Ceratodontiformes > Ceratodontidae > Neoceratodus > Neoceratodus forsteri. Next base: position 1,413,500,262 of record CM057456.1, on the reverse strand, counting down.
AAAAGGATACTGAAAAGGAAGAGCCCAGGTTGAGCGGCACGAAGAAACCTCGGCTAGCCAAGGCTTGAGCGGCTTCTTCCTCGAAAGCCACCATGCGCTCAAGCTGCTCGGCGGATCCCGCAGCCGCGGAAACCGCTCACCTGGCCTCCTTGGATTTTACCGGTGGGTTGCGGAGCTCCGGTCTACCCAGCTTCAGGCGCACCCGACGATCTTCCAGGACGCTGGGGTGGAAGGAAGTGCAAATGGAGCACTGCGAGGTATCGTGAATAGAACCGAGGCAGTAAACGCACGAGAGGTGGGGATCGGTGCGCGACATTTTCTGTCCGCAAGGACACCGGCGAAACCCAGGGGACGACTTGTCATCCATGTCCGAATCAGAGTCGTAAACTCTAACGAGTTTCAGAGCGAGACGATGCGGTGAAAACCGTCAAAACGAATCCAGGGCCTCAACACTACCGAAAGCACGAGGGAACCTGAATCTTCCAGCAGAAAGGAAGATCTGGCGTCATGGGGCGGAGCCGAGGTATCTACCACCCGGGTGGGTTGGAGGAGCCAGCTTGAAGACTTCCGGCAAGATTTAAAGGGGAAAGGGACAATGCCAGACAGTGTGGATGAACAACATATCCACGCTCCTAGAAAGTGTGCTCTCTGAAACCGAAATCTGAGGTACTGTCGGTGGGAGGTACATATCTTGATATGCAGGGATATACACTACATGTCGAGGGAGCATATTCAGTCTTCCTGGTGCAGAAGAGGTAGCAAGCCCTGAAGGGTAACCTTCAGGAAATGACAATTACGTACCTACTACAGTTCTTGATCTTCCCTTGTATCTTCACCATTCATTACTGCTGGGTGTAAGCTGGAGACGTGCACCTCCTCTGGATTTTTTTTTGTGTGGGAGGAGTCGGCGCCAACAGCACCACCCACAAAGCCGATGCACTATGTGGCGCTCGCGCATTGGCAGTTAGGCGCCGCTGACTCCTCCCCACTCCAGTTCTGTTTTGCCGGAGGGGGGAAAAGGATAGCAAAAATTAGGATGAGGCAAGGGAGCCGAGGGATAGGAAAAGGAAAGGATATAAACTGAAAAAGAATAAGCCGACTACAGGACAGAGGGGAGTAGGATTTCACTATCTGTACATTAGGGCCCCAGTCCCTGGGCGGCAGCACAGGAGAAAAAGAGAGGGAAAAGAATAAAAAAAAGAGAAAAGATAGAAGATAGGGGAGAAGGCGAGAGACCTCTGCCATGCTCGACCAGAAGACTGTTGACTCATCCTTATTCTCAAAACCTGGGGATATGAAGACACAGGTGCAAGGATTCTGTCAGGATCCAAAAACCACTGGACATAGGTCCAGAACAGGATAGTTTGAGATGGTCTTGGAGAATATAAGGCATGGCAGTGTCTGCTCCCTCCTGCCCCTAAATCCGCACTCGGGATGAAGGTCCTGGAGCATGGCCTTCTCAAGCCTGCCACTTGAGGGCTTAGCCAAGTGGGGAGCCTCTAAGCAGGAGAGGACCCTGTCCAGAAACAATGCCTATATATAGAGGGGACTGATAGAAAAAGGGGGGGAGGGCGAGTTCCCATGGGCGCTTCCGCAGGATGCTACGGACTGAGTGCTTAGCCCCCGAATCGGCAACAGACCGTGCCAAGTCATGGAAGTGAACCCACAGTGCATCCCCACTGAGAACCCTAGAAGTTCCCTCCATGGTCAGGAGGAAGCCCTACTCGATGCCATTAGGAGAAGGTGCCCCCTCCCCTGTACCTCTCCCCTCCCAACAGGGAGTATAAATTCCCCATGTGCCCAAGGTGACCCCACTTTGGACCAGTGGAAAGGAAGGGGGGGAGGGGGCACACAGAGGAAGGGGGACCCAGAGACTGAGGCCCTAGGGGGATGAGGATGGGATTGTGATGAATGGTGAAGATACACAGAAAGATCAAGAATTACAGTAGGTACGTCATTTTCATATCTTATCTGTGTCAATCTTCACAATTCATCCACAATAGATGATCATCTAGCCCCACAGAAACCCCAAAGGACAAGTCCTTTAGCCCTCTGTGGGTGAGACACCGAGAGGGAGAACCTTTGCGGGCCTGGCGAGGCCAGAGAGTGGGAAGAGTGAGATGAGTACCCTCTGGAGGGGGTAGGAAGTTGCCCCGACAGATACCGTCTTACCCTCCAAGAGTAAAGATGGGTTCTCTGGTAAGGGGAGGAAATCACCCTACGCTGGGCCAAGGGTGACAACCGGCAAAGAAGCAGTCATGCAGATTGCCTAGTGCAGATCGCTGTCCCTACGACCCTGGTAGCTACCTCGTTGGTGTCGTAAGATGCCTTCGCTTGGTGCCTTGCTAGCTCCAGGCCACGTGCAGAGTGTGCAATGGATTGTCTGGTTGCCTCCATATCAGGCAAAGAGGCTAGGAGCTGACCGAGCCTGGGCCACAGAAACCTATCATAGGTAGCATAGTGGGCCTGATGTGCTCAAACTGAAAGAAGCAACCGTGCCGGGGAAGAAAGTCCTCCTCCCCCAGAAGTCAAAATCCATAGAATCTTGATCCGCGGGCCAGTCACGGTGGGGGGCACAAAGCCTATCGGGAGTATCCAGCTGCGTCAATCCTGACTGAGGATGAGGCATAGAGTCTCTTGGGGGGGGGGGAGGCACAATACCTCTGCCTCAGATCCCTAGGGGCTGGGACTCCGGAAAAGGGTCTTTGCCAGAAGCGCAATGATGCCTCCTGAAAAAGAGCAGGCCAGGCAGGCACCACAAGGGTGTCTGCACTGAAATCGCCTAGGAAGGCACGCGTCAAGTGCTCCCGGATTGTGCTGCGTGGGTGGGGTGACATGCAGATCCTCCATCATCCTCACAAGGAAACGTTGATACTCTGCGAGATCAGCAGCAGGAGAGATGAGGACAGAGGGCGGTGAAGAAGCGGAGGATCTCGGAGATCCAGGGGTTGACTGCTGAGGGTGATGGTGAAACACCTGTCTGTCCATGGCCCTGACATACGAAGGGAAGCGAGCAGCCACACCCCTGAATTGCTCTCAGGAGAGAGGTCCCCTAGGACCAAGAATGACTGGGAGTGCAGGAAAAGGTGACAGAGGAGTGGGGACAAGGCCAACGGAGGAAGGCGAATGTCCTCTGTCCAAGCAAGAGAGTGCATCAGGGGCCCCAAGGGAAGAAGGGGCCCTGGAAAACTCTACAGCCGAAAGCCGATCAACCATTCCGGAACTGCCTAGGCTGTGCCCTGAAGATCCCCCCAGTGAGGTGACCGTGGAATTCCAAAAGGATGGTCTCTACCCTCCAAAGATCAGGGCCCTTTCGAGGAGACAGAGAGAAGGATAGGGGTCCGTACGATGACTCCTTTCCGAATCCAGGCGGGTCCCAGAAAAGGGTCGCCGAATCGAACCCTGACCCCTCAAAGTCCAAAAAGCCCTTCTCTTTGCACAGGCCAGCCTAGGCAGCTGACAACCCTTGTCAGTCCCCGAAGGGATCACCCAGGGAGTAGCACCCTCTCCTCCTGTAGATGCTCTGATCGGCCCTAAAGTTGGGCGATCCCAGCACACCACTTGAGGGGGTACCACCACTGAGGTGGCAGAAAACCCTCTGAGCCCAGGCTGCAGAGCAATAGCGGCCTGCACCACTGCCTGCTGGTCAGCACCCAACCCTGGACACTGGGGACAACTGCCCACTCCTCAGTGGGGGGCTGGCTCCGGTCAGTCAAGGAAACCACCAGGGTGTCCACATGGGCCGCCAACTCCAGAGTTGGACAGCTTGTCCGAATCAGACTCTGTGACTCCATCTCCGTGGAAGTAGAGACCGAAGTCCGATGCCAGATAGTATGCGGACGCCCACAGCCATCCCAACCAAAGGGGGGTACCAGTCCGGGTGTCTGCACCAGAGCTGGCGCCGAAGTCACCAACCACACTATAAACGGTGCCCGAAGAAGACATGGTGCTGTGGGCAGTAGCAGAAATGGAGTCCATGTCTGCCACGACACCGTCCCTACCCAAGGCGCCGCTTGTGGCACCAAGGTCAGGGATAGCACAGACAGCTCCCTCGGCATCAAGGACGACACCCCCATGGCGCCATGTCCTCGCTCGGCACCGCAAGCGGCACCAGAGCTAGACACAGCACTGAGGCAAGAAGCGGTCTAAGACGGAGCCGCAGAACCTCCCACAATGCCGTCTGTACCATCGGCGCTGCTAACAGCATCGGCAGTGGAGACAGCACCGAGTGACGGACCGGTGGCATCAGGGCCCACAGTACTGCTAATGGCGCCGAGGACGGTGCCGACCCAGACTTCCCAGCCCGAGGAAACTACACCCGGGGGGAACCCTCGCCTCTGAAAGGGAGACTGCCAGAGTGGTGCCTTCCGTCCGCTCCCCAGGGGGAATGGACTGGGCCTCCTGCACTGCGGAAGAGGTGTCTGCAAAGGCGAGGCTACTAAGAGCAGAAGCCCCCTCCTCCATGGTCCGCACAGAACCGGGAGTGGACCTGGAGGAAAGGCCGAGAGTCCATGGAGAAGCAGGCATCGCATGAATTCATGTCATGAAGCGGGCCAAGACACGCGAGGCAATGGTCATGCTGGCTGGTGACTGAGTACTTGCGACCGCATGGGCACTGTCACATGGGGTCCTCCCCATCTTCAACGATTTCTTGCCCCCTGACTGAGACATGATCAACGGCAAAATAAGTTAAAGACTCAATGTCGCTGACAAATAATGGTGAAAACGGAACCAGCAGGAATAAACAGACGGTGTCAAGAGAATTTTGGCAGCGAGAAACTTTTCGGCGTCGATAGCACGAAACATGGCCTCTTGTAGTGTAGCTCCTTACGAGGTGTGACCTCTACAGTGGGAGACGAAGAACTGGTGGGAGGGCACTGCGTTGGCCTCGAGGGCAGCACCGACAGTGCGTCAACTCCGACCATCGGGGTGAAAAGCTCCCACGGGGTCGTGACCAATGGCCAGAACCCACAGGTGATGAATGGTAAAGACTGACACAGATAAGATCTGGAAGTTCCTCGGGAGGCCATTCCAGGAGTTCCAGTGTGGCTGTGTTCTATGAGCTGTAAAACCCAAGCATCTGTGGTGAACCCTGCCACCTCCTGCAGAATTGAGGGACGGGGAAGGAGTCAGGCTGAAGTAGTGACAGTGGCTAAAGGCGCCCCACCCTTCTCCTATGGGGGCCTTCCCAGAGGTGGAGGAGGGGGGAGGGCAAGGCGGAAGCTGCTCTGTGTTTGCCTGGGGCGTAGGTCCAGGCTTGGATCCGTGGGTGGCACGACGAAATGGCACTCTCTGCCCACCTTTTGGCTGGGTGCAATACAAAGAATGGACTGACCGCAAGGTCCGGCCGGAGGCTTGCAGGTCTGAAAGGATGTCCTGCACATCCACCCCAAAAAGTTTGTAACCTCTGACATTAAAGATAGACTGTTGCACATCCTGTACGAAGCCTGACAGTGTAAGCCAAGAATGCCTCCACAGGCAAATGCCAGCTGTGGCTGCATGAGCTGAGGCATCTGTGGCATCAGAAGCTGATCTCAGCCGATGCCGATGTCTGTTAACTGATGCAACTCCTGTGTCTGAGGGTGCTCTGGGAGAGCACTGGCCACCTCTTTGGCCAGTCTCAGAGGTGGTTTTGAAATCTGACCATATGGGCACTATAGTTCAAGACACTAACGGTCAGAGTAGCTGAGGCAAAGGTCCTTTTGCCAATCAAGTCTAGCTTTCAGGACTCCTTGCCGGAGGAAGACAGCGGAGGTGTTCAGGTTTTTTAGTCTGATCATGGGTAGGATTAATGACCACAGAGTCGGCCTGAGTTTCTTCTGCAAAAAATTGTTTCCCCCGCAAGGGCCTAGTACAACTTGTCCACCTTCCTGGGCATGGCGGTGACAAAGTTGGGTCTATACCAGACAGCCATGGTAGCATCCTCGAAAGGCTCCATCAGGAAGGTAAGATGAGAGAAGGAGAGTCAGGCAACTCCAGGTAGTGGGACAGACAGCTTTGGGCAGGGTCTGTTCCTCTGCCTCAAAAAACCATAGTGGCCTGCAACTGCGGCATAACCGAGACAAAAGAAGGGTCATCAGTGTCATCGAGGCACAGGTCAGGAAACACAGGAAAACCAGGAGCACTTGTAGAATTCACCAAAAATTACTTATTTATTTACACTAGCAGTAACATAAAATAAACTTGTTCAGTATAACTATTTAGAAAAGCAAAATAAAATAAATTTTTCCTTCGGTCTCTGTGTCCCTTGTTCTCCTAATCTTTCTTGCAGTTGCAGCTGCACTCAAGTAACCTCTAGAGTTTACAACAGCTTTCTGCAATCATCTCAAAATATAATTATATGTATTTCAACAGTAACACAATGGCCGAGATATTCAAACTGCGCCAGGCTGTGGCGCAAGCCTGGGTGCAGCTCAACTTTGTTGCACAGGGGTGTGGCCTGGGAGATATTAAACAGAGCTGCGCTATGGCGCAGCAGCTTTGAATATCGCACCCTGGCCACCCCCACTGTGCATGGCACAGTGGCACTGTGCAGCGCAAGTGGCCAGAGTGGAGCATGGAGATGTGCTGGCGCAAGTGCCATTCACAGCACCTGCAATATTGAAAAGGGGACATGCAAATGGGGCCATAATATATGCAAGGCGCACGGGGGGCCATTTGCATCCCATTACAGCCCCATTTGCATTCCATTAGCATGCAGGTGCGCTGATCCTCAACAACTAGCACCTAGCGCCCTCCCAGGCAGCTGCTGTCGGGGACCGACGCCCCCCTGCAGCCCGACCGCGGGCATTCCTGTAATATAAAAACAGTCCAATATCCCTAGCGGTCCAGTGGACCTCTATGTGCCCCAAACGCTGGCATCATTACTAGAACCCCCCCCCAGTCCAATATCCCTGGTGGTCCAGTGGACCGCACTGAGCCCGATCGAGGGCATCATTACTAGGAACCTCCTCCAGTCCAATATCTCTGGTGATCTAGTGTACCTCACCCCACCCGCTGAGCCCCACCGCCCCGCACCCCTCGTCAGCCGGCAGCACCACCCACCTGCCACCCGCCGACCGACAGGGGCTGCACGTACCATTGGTTAACAGTGATGAGCCAATGGGCGCAGCCCATACCGTATTACTCAGTCCAGAAATGTGATCACCAGGGATATTGGACTTGGGGGGTCCCAGCAATGATGCCAGAAATCGGGCTCAAGTGCGCCCACTGGACCACCAGGGATACTGGACTTGGGTGGGGTTCCGTAATGATGCCCGTGATTGTCTCAGTGTGGTCCACTGGACCACCAGGGATATTAGACTTGGGGCTATAGTGATGCCCGCGATTGGGGCATGGGGGCGCCGTTAGGTGCGGGCAGGGATCTGGTACACCCACAGGTGGCAGCTACTGCATGCGCCTGCAATGCGGCAGCTCACCTGTGGGTGGCCATCACTTGTTCCTTTTTTGGGTGTAACTTTGTGCAGCGCAGGTGGGGTTGGTATGTATGACTCTGCACATCCCCGGCTGAATATCGGGCTGTGCAGGTTATGCATGTGCACGCCCACCCCACCTGTGCCTGCAGATGACATTGATGCGCCCATCGATTTGTGCGGCGACTTTTCCTTTTGAATATCGCGCAGGGGCGCATCAGTGGGTTGTGCATGGCACAATTTGAATATCTGGGCCTATGTATTTTCTAAATGAAAATGATCCCATTATCAGTTACATTTTAATACAATGATTTGCACATATATTTATATTAGCAGATATGTAAGGGAGGAAAAGACAGACAGCAAGAGACAAAGAATCGCGAGATTGTCAAGGTGATCAAGTCCGAAGTCTCTCAGGAAAATCTGGTTGCACAACCAGACAGAGAATAGACAGAAAAGGAAAGAATAATACAGATCCTTTCATTTAAACACTTTCTATAACAACTGGGACAGTCCTATTCTACATGTCACACCCCCTCCCATTAAGAGGGAACCTGTTCTGCAAAAATAGGTTTCCAGGACTTTCTATTAATTCTCTAATAGCATTTGCTGCTTTCAGCAATTACGCACATGTGCATCATGGTTTTTTTTTATATAATAGTACAGCAAGCAGCAAAGTTTAAACTCATACATTTGTTTTTCAACCTTCAGAATCCTCAAGTCCTGATTCATATCTTGACAGAAAATCAGCATTGCTATTCTCTTTACCAGATTTGCGTATCACAGTTAATTTAAATGCATGTAGTGCCAGGCACCACCTTGTGCTTCTGGAATTTTTATCTTTCCTCTGGCTAAGCCAACAGAGAGGATTGTGATCAGTTACAAGAACAAAGACAGTTCCTAGCAAATAAAACTTGAGGGACTCCATGGCCCACTTTGCTGCTAAACATTCCTTTTCGATACTGGAGTACTTTTTCTCTCTGTCATGCAATTTCCTGCTTATGTACAGAATAGGATGTTCTGTCCCATTTACATTTTGACTCAGTACTGCACCTTGGCCTACCTCGGATGTATCTGTTTGTAGAAAGAAGGGTTTCTCAAAGTCTGGACTTCTTAAAACAGGGGCTGAACATAATGCAGCCTTTATGGCTTGAAAAGCTTCATCACACTCTGGGGTCCATTTCACATTATTTGGGTACCATTTTTTCGTGAGTTCAGTGAGGGGAGTAGCTAACTCTACAAAGTTGGAAACAAATCTCTGATAATAACCAGCTAGCCCTACAAATGACCTGACATGTTTCTTTGTTTTAGGGACAGGGCTGTTAGCTACAGCTTCTATTTTAGAAACCTCTGGCTTAACTTCTCCATTTCCCATCACATAGCCCAAATATCTGGTTTCCTGCATGCCCAATGAACATTTGGTGGGATTAATAGTCAGACCTGTATTTTTGATATCTTGGATAACCTCTCGTAGGCGTTCCAGGTGGCTTTTCCAGTCTGGACTGTACACCACGACATCATCAAGGTATGTAGCACAATAACTAGTGTGAGGGGATAAAACTACATCTGTGTACCGGTGGAATGTAGCTAGTGCACCATGTAAACCAAATGGCATGGTGTTTAACTGACAGAATCCTATAGGGGTGGCAAATGCAGTTTTATCTCTGGATTCTTTAGCTAAAGGTACTTACCAGTAACCCTTGGTGAGATCGAGGGTACTGATATACTTTGCACTCCCCAGTCTGTCCACCAAACCATCTATTCTGGGCATAGGATAAATGTCAAATTCTGACACTTGACTAAATTTCCTAAAATCAAGGCAGTTTCTAACACCCCCATCTTTTTTGTTTACAATTACCATGGGAGATGACCAAGCACTCCTCGACTCCACTATGATACCCAATTCTTTCATTTTTTGTATTTCCTTAACCACATCAGCTCTTAACCGCTCGAACAACCTGTATGTCTTTTGCCTAACAGGACGAGCATTCCTTGTCACTATTACGTGCTCAACCCCCTTTGCACGGCCTAGTACCATGGTAAAAGTATTTTTAAATGTTTTTAGCACATTACGAATGTCTGCAGTTTGTTCTGAGGTTAAGGAAACATTCACCTTTACAGCATCAGCATTTATAGTTTGTTCCAGTCTATCATAAGCTACGGTACATCAATATCTTCCCTATCAGTTTCTGGTAAAACTAGGAAGGCAGCTTTTGGCATTTTTCAACCCATTTCTTGAGGAGGTTAGCATGGTGTATCTTAGTAGGATTTTTTTTTTTTGTCAGGGGTCTCAATCTCATAGTTAACAGTGCCAGTACGTCTAAGAACCTTATATGGCCCTTGCCACTTCGTTAACAGTTTATGTTCTATTGTGGGCAACAGTAAATACAGGTTACTCACCTGTAACAGGAGTTCTAGGAATGGTATATGTTGTTCATCCACACTTATTAGCAGGTTCCTTGCTGCTTTAAATCTTGCCGGAAGGTCTTCAAGCTGGCTCCTCCCACCCAGCCGGGTGGTAAAACTCTTGGCTCCGCCCCATGACGCCAGATCTAGTTCGCTGGAAGCCAGGTTGTGCGTCGAAGCCGGGTGGGTCATGTGGATGAACAACATATACCATTCCTAGAACTCCTGTTACAGGTGAGTAACCTGTATTTCTAGGGACATGGATATGTTGTTCATCCACACTTATCAGCAGACTCCTAGCAGTTCTCCGGGAGGAGGGAGGCAAGGCACACACCCCCTACTTAGGTATAAAGACTGGAGAACCGAGGCCCCGACCAACATCCCGGCGTGACCCAAGGTCGATGTGGAAGGGGGAACAGGTATAAGCCTGCTTCCAGGTAGGAGTCCTACGGATATCCTGGACAAGGGTATCCTCGGAAGCAGCCACCGATGCAGTGGAAGGGCGGGTAAAATGAGCACTTATCCCTCTGGGAGGCTCCATGCCCGCCCACCTAAAGCAGAGATCTATGCAGGAGGTGACCCACCCGCTCATCGTCCGCTTGGCTGCAGGTCTGCCAGGTGCGGCTTCAGCGTAGATGACAAACAGCTGGCGAACCTCTCCCGAACTTCAGCCCTATGCTCCCTGGAAGGCGAGCGTTAAATAGGGTCCCAATGGATCCTATATACGGCCTCTGAGGCGTGAATGGGGTTGAACCCCGGCAGAGACAATACCGGTAGGGAAAGAGACTCTGCCACCGCCTACGGAAGGAACTTCGGGTGGGGCGTAGGACAACCTTGTCCCTGTGGAAGACCAGATAGGGAGATTCAAAGGAGCGCCTGGAATTCTCCCGTCCTTCTGGTAGGCGTGGTAGCCCCAAGAAGGTGTTCTTCCACAACAGGTGGGAAACTCGCACCTGTGCGAAGGTTCGAACGGCTTGCCCGTGAGCTAAGTCCATACCAGCGTAAGATCCCATGGAAAGGGGGATACTCTCCCCAGAGGGGAGATGTAATCACGGCCTTAGAAGCGCCAGACCACCTTTCCTGCGCCACTGACTACCTTTCAGCCCGCGCCTGGAAGACAGGAGTGGCTAACAGGAGCACCTTGAGGGTTGTCAACCGAAGCCCTAGTTCAAGAAAGAACGGACCGCAGATAGTCCAGAATGCTCGCCGAGGAACAGGAGAGGGGACCAGGCCCTATCCCAACACCAAATGGAGAAATCTTCCATTTGAAGTCGAGCATATCTGGTAGACTCCTGGCAGGACACCTCGAAACGTCGAGGACCTTGCCAGAAGACCCAAGGCCTGGCCACTAGCCGCACAGGGACCAGGCTGTCAGGTGTAGGGATTGAAGGACCAGAGGGAGTACCTTCCCCTAACAACAGAGTTCAGGACCGGGCGGGCTGGAAGCCGCCTCAGGAGCCTGGGGCTGAGACTGAGGAGAGCTGGATACCAGAGCTGGCAAAACCAGTCTGGGGCTACCAGAATCACCTGCGCCTAGTCCCTCCTCGCCTTGCCTGAGGGTCAAGGGAAATGGGGGAGAGGCGTAGAAGAGGCCCGGGGTCCACGGCCTCAAGGGCATCCTCTACAGCAAACCATGCTGAGAAGGCGGGCATGAGACAGTCCCAGACTCGAATCCTCCCTGGAGGGAAAAACAAAGGTCCACCTGAAGTGTGACCTAGAGGGAGAAGATCTTGTGCTACCTCCGGCAGGAAAAACCACTCGTGAGGCGCAGACCTTATCCGGCCTAGGGCAATGGCCAGGGTGATGGAGGCTCCTTCCATAGAAATGGTTAGGAAACCGCCTCCCGGCTGCGTGAAAGACCCAATGCGGAGAACCTCCTTACGCAGAGGCAAGGAGGTCATCCGATCCTGGCGGGATAGGTAGCACATGGTCGTGGTGTTGTCCGCCTGGACCTAAACCACAAGACCCCGCACAAACAGAGCGAGCGGTGCAAGCTAAGCAGACCACCTGGAGCTCCAGCAGGTAGGAAGACAACGGGATTCCCGAGAGGACCAGAGGCAGTGCACTCTGTATTCCCCTTGATGGGCACCCCCACCCATCCGAGATGCTTCGGTCGGAGAAGACCGTCGACCCTGGGCAGACGAACGGGATGTCCTCCTGCAAAAGAGCTGAAACGGTCCGAAGGAGAGCGTTTCCTAACCCCTGGGCTGTTGTCACGGACTGGTCCAAAGGAATGCAGCGCTGTGACCACTGGCTGGCCAGCCCCCATTAGGGGGATGCATGAACCGGCGGATCCAAACAGACCATGCTGGTGCAGGCCGCCGCAAGGCCCAGGAGGTGCAGAAAGTCCCGGTCAGGGCGCAAATTGCCCAGTCAGACCTGACTAGGTAAGGGAGGAAGGACCTCGGCCCTGTCCACCAGGGGCCGAGCTCGACTTCAAGAGTCGAGCCTCGCTCCAAGAAGGATCACCGCTAAGGCACGAGTTCCAACGTGGCTCCAATAAAAAGGAGACCAGTCTGAGAGCAACCTAGAGGGCCAGAGCTCTGGACCGTCCCCCTCTGCCTGGAGGGGTTGCCGTCAGACCGCCATCCAGGTGGGGTTACGCCCGGACCCATTACTGCCGCAGGAATACTGCTGAGCAGAGACCAAAGGGCCTGGCCTGGAACACGTAACGGGATCCCCCGCAAGAAACGGACGGGACGAAGTTTAAGTACATCATGGAGAACCAGGAAGAGCCACACGCCCTGTACTGAGAATGGGATATCTGAGACAGAGAGACCATCCCGCTGTGCAGAGCGAGAATGGGGCGCAAGCCCCGCGTCTGTTAGGGACCAGGAATACCTGGACACGAACCAGGGTCTGGAGAAGGGTCCGCAACCTTCCTGATCATCTCTAGATAGAGGGGCCAGGCAAGTTGGCTCGGAAGGCCTACAACGAGGTTGCGGACCCCAAGGCCCCCGTGGGGCAACGTCTCGAAAGGGTGGGGCCTGCTCGCAATCCCAAGGTGGGACCTTCCCCTAGCACCTCCGACACCCAGAGTGCGGAAAGCGGACCAGGTGGAGAAGGCGAGCTGTCTCCCATGGAGACCCTAGAAGGGACGGGGCTGGGGACAGCGCCTCAGCCCGCCACCGAGCAGACTTGGAGGAAGGGATTGGCCGAGGAAGCTCCTGGACCTTTACCTCCCTGCTTCCCTTTAGAGGAAGCCGCTGGCTTGGATTCAGGACGCCCAGCACAAGCCTGCTGGCCCTCATGCTGGAGATGATGGGCCAGTCGAGCCGCAGGGGCCGAGGGGCAAAGGGGCTTACGCAAAGGCTGCCGGCGGCCCTTGTCTCTCCGGGCGGGGGTGACCGTGTCCGGAGTGGTATCGGACTTCTCCGTCCCCTGGAGGTGTCCCTCCACCCCAGGGCCGAAAAGGTCAGTCCCCAAGAAGGGGATGTCCGCCAACTTGTGCTGGGTTTCCAATGAGAAAGAGGATAACCTCAGCCACGCCCTGCGGCGCATGGCCACTGCAGCCGCCAGCGACCTGGCACAGGAATCACCTAAGTCCAGAGCAGTCTGAAGCTGCTGCTTCACCACCGCCCTACCCTAGCACCTCATCCAGGGAGCCCAAAAGGGCGTGGGAGAAATGTGCCATCAGTGCAGCCGAGCTGGCCTGTCGGAGGCCTAGGGAGGACGCAGCATAAACCTTGCGCCCCGACATAGTCCATCCTTTTGGACTCTTTGTCAGGGGGCCTATCCACATCCCGAGCGTTCCCAGAACACTGGAAAACATTATCGGTAACTAACCCCTCAGCCGAGGGGTGCTCCGAGAAACCGGGCAAAGAACCGACAGGGACAGAGTACTTCCTGGTCATCCTGGCCAAGGGCGCAGGGCAGGAAGTAGGCCGCCGCCAGAGCTCCAAGGCCGGGCCTACGATGGCCTCGGCCACCGGGAAGGCCTCCAAGGGTGAACCCCCTCGGTCTAGAATCTCCGTCAGGGGATAAGGGATCTGTTTGGACATGGGCCCAAGTTGCATCCCAGTGAACTCCAAGATGAGCTGAAGCAGACCTATAAAGGACGATGGGCTGTCGTCCACAGAGCGGTCCGGAGAGGACCCCAGGTCCTCCCGACTGGGGAACATAGAGGAGTCGATGTCGTACTCCAAGGGTTCTGCAAAGAGCTGCCTCAGGCCTGAGTCACTCTTCGTCTGCCGAGGGCGGGCGGGAGTGAGGGGAACAGACAACCTGCGGGACAGGTCATGACCCGACCGAGGTTCCACCGAGGACGGTGGGGCAGCAAGGTTCGGACGAACAACCGGCCCCGGAGTGGGCATCTCGACTGCAGCAAGCAGTTGTGTCAGCTGATCGGGCGGCAGCTGCTTGCTGCACGGGGAATGAATCGGTGTCGATTGATTCCCAGACAACAACAGCTGCTGCCACATGAACTCCTCGTAACGTCGACGCCATCTGCATCAAAGCCACTCCTCATCCGAGCAGGGAGGCGAGGAAGAACGGTAATGCCACTTAACTCTGTGTCCCGACCGAGAATGCCAAAGTCGGCGGGAGCGGCGTGACCGAGAGAAGGACCGAGACCCAAATCCTCGGGGAAACCGAGGGTGGGCCTGAGAAGGAGCGGGGAGCGCCCGCTCTTCCCTCGGCTTGGACGAAAGGACCGAGGCCTGTCGACCCGAAGGTACAGGCAGAACCTCAGCCTCCACTGGGGGAACCAGCAAAAGGATGTCGGCTCCAGTAGAAGACAGCCCGGATGACGGGTCGAGAGACTCAACAACGTCGACGGGAGTCTTGGCCGGCTGACCTGATGGGGACACCGTGAAGCCAGCGGCCTGAGCCGCACCCTCGACCGAAGTCGAACGTCGGCCGGCAGGGCAGGGGGAACTCTCCCGCTCCCGCCAGCGCCGACGATGGGACTTAACCTGTGACTCCTTAGACTTGGGCCGAGAGGCAGGTCCCGAAGTTCCCTCTCCCTTCGAGGAGAGGGACTGGCGAAGCTCCTTGAACGAAGCTGAATGAGGAGAACTCAAGGAGAGCGGGATAAGCGCCGCGACCGAGGAGGAAGAGGGAGCCGCCCCCTCCATGGAGGAAAGAAGATCGAGCTGCTCAGCCGAGACAGCCGACGCGGACACTGCCCGATGAGTCTCCAAGCGGAAAAAAAGTTTCAGGTCGCCCGAGACCCGAATGGGCCGCACGATCCTCCAGTGCGCTGGTTGAAAGGGCACAGCAAAAATCGCAAACTTGCGGATCATGATCCAAGTCGAGGCAGTAGACGCACGTGGAGTGCAGGTCTTTCTTGAAGGAATTAACCGGGCGCCTCCGGGAGCCGGAAAACTAATGATTCATCGCAGCAGCGAGGGAAGAAGATCGAAGTTTAGAAAAACTTCCAACTAAATTCGAAGAGACTGAAAATTTCAGGAACCAGTCGAAAACGCAGAGCCCTAAGGAGGGAACCCGAGCTTCCAAGCGGTAAGGAAGATCTGGCGTCATGGGGCGGAGCCGAGAGTTTTACCACCCGGGTGGGTCGGAGGAGCCAGCTTGAAGACCTTCCGGCAAGATTTAAAGCGGCAAGGAACCTGCCAATAAGTGTGGATGAACAACATATCCACGTCCCTAGAACAAAACCTTTTCACCTGGCTTGAACACTTTTCCTTTTAACCTATGGTCATAATATACCTTATGCTGGTTTTGGGCCTCTTCCTGATTACTATGGCCAATTTCAACATATTTTGCCAGCTTCTTTCTTCGGGCACACATATAAGAAGTTATAGATTGTTTCTGGGTGGGGTTTCTCCCACGTTTCTTTTATCACATCCAGTGGCCCTCTTGGCTGCCTACCATACAGGATTTCAACTGGCGAAAACTCTGTTGATGCCTGTGGCACTTCTCTGTAGGCAAAAAGTGGGTAAGGCAGGTACTGGTCCCAGTCTTTCCCTTCCCCTTTTACAAACCTTTTTAACACGCGTTTTAAGGTTTGGTTAAAACGCTCAACAAGACCGTCTATCTGAGGGTGACAGGGAAAGGCTCTTATGGCAGTGATATCTAGCAGTCTGTACAGTTCCTTAAGCAATGCAGCACCAAAGTTACTACCCTGATCAGTAATCATTTCTTTAGGTATACCCGTTCTGCTGACAATTTTTGCAAGCTCTGCTGCAACTTTTGGGGCTGTAACAGTACGCATTGGAACTGTTTCTGGGTATCGAGTAGCATAGTCGCATACTACCAGGATAAATCTATTACCCTTTTCACTTTTGTCTAGAGGACCAACCATATCCATTGCAATTCTCTCAAAAGGCACATCTATCAAGGGTAGGGGCACCTTGTCTTTTCTAGTGACTGGGGCTACTTTATGACGCTTAGCACAGGAATTACAGTAGGTAGCAACATCTTCATGAATTCCAGGCCAGTAAAATCTATACAGCAATCTGGCAAGGGTGAGATTCCTCCCTGAGTGACCAGCCATAGGACTATCATGTGCTATCTGTAACAACTTTGTTCTATACTTCTGTGGTATAACCAATCGTTTTGTCTGTTACTGTGTCTGAGGTTTAACCCAAACTCTGTAGATAACCCACTACATTTTTTAAAACATTGGTCCACCCTGTTTTGGTTTCACCCCCAGCTGCTTAAAATAACCCTGGAGAGAAACATAATTAGCTTGTTCTGAAAGAAAATCATAATCAGTTATCAATCTATTTTCAGCATTTCACATTTTAACCCTTTATGTCCATCAGTCATTTGTTGCCATAGTTTCTTCAGGCATCGTCTTTCATTCCTGGATTTCCAGATCTTGGAGCTATGCTCAAAAAAGTCCGAATCAAAATCACTGAAAGGAAAAGTGCACCCACTGTCTGAAAGTTTCCTTGCCTGAGCTCTTGTCACCACTGCTGCTGAAACATCAGGACTTACTCCTTCTTTGATTAACTCAGTAAATCCTGGAAAGACATTTCCAATAATCACAGGTACAGGTAACTTAGGTATTACTCCCACTTTCATTTGGTGTGACACCCCCTTAATGGTCACAGTCACTTGGGTGGTGGGATAGTATCGAGTGTCCCCGTGGATGCAGATGACACCAGTACCTGGTTCCTTTGCAGTTTTTTCCCAGCACTTTAACACACACTAGGGTCTGTCTGCTTCCCGAATCAACGAGTCCCTTCACAGTCTTATCCTCCACTTTCACATCTGTTAAGTACTTGCCCCGATTTGCCAAGGACGCATCTGCTCCATTGCCACTCTCATTACTACGGCAGTTTCTTGCAAAATGGCCTGGCTTATTACAGTTATAGCAGATAACGTCTTTGGGCCCAGATTTGTTACCCCCACCAGAGTTCTCATCAGGTTTGGAGTTTAAATGGGAAAAACAGTGTCTTAGCGGTGCTTGGCTGTTACCTTGCTGCTGTGGGACCTAAGAAACAGCCTTTTCCCCACTCTTTGGTCAGTGTTCCTTTACCCACAGCTGCACATCTGTAAGTAAGATGTTGATGAATTGCTCCATGGCAAATGTGTCTATCTGTGGGACTGTTTTGGCCTCCGGTTGGATCCATTTTATCAGGAGTTCTCCGAGTTGGGTGAAGGCTTCTCGAGGATTGTCGACCAAGCTGCACCTCAGAGATCGAAATTTCTGCCTGTATGTCTCTCCGGAGAGGTCTTCCTTTTCAGGATTTGGCTTTTCACCAGGTCATAGTTTTCTGACTGTGCAGTGTCCATACTACTGTAGGCAAGTTGGGCTTTCCCTGTCAGGTAGGGTAACAGTCTGATTGTCCATTGCTGCTTTGGCCATTGGCAGGCTGTGGCAACTCTCAAAAGTTGTCAGGTATGCCTCTATATCATCCGAGGGGCATAACTTTGTAAGTTTATTGGCTTTTAAATTGCTTGCATTTTGTTGCTCATCTAGGTCTGTGCCGGATCCTCTGCCTTTTATAGCTTACAAGGCATCCAGCCATTGCTGCTCCCGTCGCTGCATGTCTTCTCTCCTCCGCGCTTCTAAACATTGCATCTCGTTTTCTCTCTGCTTCTCAGTCTCTTTTTGTTGTATAGCCCACCATTTGAAAAAGTCCTTCAGGCTTTCAGGATCTGTTCCTGCCTGTTGTTTTCCCATAACTTGTGCTGGCTGTACAATCTCAGACTGAACGTCTGTCTCTGCTAGTTTAGCTGCTATTCTCCTAGTAACCACTCCTGGACTTGCTGCTGCAGAATCTATACCTTACTCTGTGCTTCCCTGGTACTAGGGTCCAATACACATGCACAAAACTCCTGTCTTAGGGTATGCACAGTATAAATCCCACTTAAAAACATACGAAATTTGACAGCAGATAAAGGCCTAGAGGTCTATCAAGTCTGCTAGAATGTGCAGCTAACACCCCTTCTAAAACCATCTGTCATCGAGGCAGAGGTCAGGCAGCATAGGAAAACCAGGAGCAGTTCTAGAATTAACCAAAAATTATTTATTTACACTAGCAGTATCATAAAGTAAACTTGTTCAGTACAACTGCAACCCCCCCCCTACAAACGGGGGCTCCTAAAAGCCTCCTAGGAGCTTGCCTAAGTGTTTCCCCTGCCTGCTGGCATTCGGCATTTAAGCCACTTAAATGGCACTGTGAGTGCTTGTACAGCCTCCACATGCCGTCTCTTTAAGAGCTGTCTGCTTGCAGACATAATTAGTGCTGATGAAGGGGGACTGGTGTTTCCTGCTCGAATCCCACCTGAGCTGCGGTGTAATTGCTCCATTTTGCAGTCGCTGAAAGTGCAAAAGGAGCCCATCTGACAGATGTAGCGGTTTGTCTGTAATCCTTCAAAGCATTAGTGTAATTGCAGTTTGTCTAACCTGCCTTTATTGCAGCTGGGACTCTGTGTGTGTCGCCCCTCCATTTTGGACTTGAAATGATGTGCTGGACCAATTGGGTTAATGGAGCCCTAAAATGGAGACTGCTTGGCCCAATCAGAATTGAAACTCTCACTGGAGCCAGATTACAAGGGGAGTATATGGCTAGTGCTCATGTGAATTGTAGTTTGGACCTTGACGCCTTTTTACACCAAAAAAAGGAGTTCTGGAGTGATTGACAGCTGAATCCACTAACTGGACCTGTTAGAACCTAAGGGAAATGCCCTGAACTGAAGCTGGCGAGGCAGATAATTGTTGCCTGTGAAAGGAGTAGAAGCTCTGTATTTTTCTGCGGTGTACAGTTCGTGCGGGAAGCGCATGAGAGGCCTTGAAGTAGGCCTGCAGCCGTTGTAAGCTATAGTCGGACTGAATCCTAATTTCCTGAGGAAAAGGAAGGCTGAAGAGTGAATACCAGGCTCACCCTGTAGAAGACTGGAGATACTGCTGAATCACGCTCGGTCTGTCAGGAACTGAAACTGATGTGCGTGCTCCTGGGTATTTTGCAGTAATTGTGATCGGGATCGAGGAGCAGCCTGCCTGGTACAATACTTTCCTTTTACATATGAATGTATGTAGAGCTTGTGGGGAATCGCTGTTTCTTGTCCCCTGTCCTCTGTAGTGAAGCTGGAAGCGAACCCCAGCGTGTTTCGGATTAAATCCATTTGCTATCAACTGCCTAGGGGTCCAGCCACAAGGGCCTTGCAGCCATACCTTGTTGTTTCTGGCAATCCAGAAGAACATCCACCATCAGGTTCTCAGCTTGGGTATCGTGAGTACAAATCAGGGTATTCCCCTGCAGCCTGTTTTCAATCACAAGTGTGTCATCTAATTTTTGTTGTTTCACTTCTTCATGGACGGAGCCATTCGGCTCCGGAACACAATTGGGTGTTGTGCACATATTTTCTTCTAGAGGGCCCCATCCATCTGTACCTGCCGGCCAACCCCGGGCAACGGACTTGGCTAGCCCAAACTGGATACCCAGAGTGTGACTTTTCAGACCCTGTATGTGTGCACAGTACTGTGATTTATTACTGCCAATTAACCTGATTTTCCCCCTCCCATGTTCCATTCCCCTAAAATAAAACAAATTTGATGTCATTGAACTTTATACTGTCTGAAGTGTCAGTACCTAGAGAACAAGCATTGTATTCTGCTGTGTATGTTGTTTAACCTTGTTTTACAGGGGGTCCTCAGAGATGTGCTGCAGAATCAGTCTCGTGGGTAAGTGGTACCTTATGAGTGAACAGTGTGTATATGTGGGGTATTGGGACTGTAACTCCTGTGTATTGGGTGAGCCACTAGAAGGAACCAAAGGGGGTCACGGTGTCCCAGAAGGCTGTAACCAAACTAGTCCAACCACTACAAACCCTGACCTCTGGGTGGAGGCATCCGTCATAGAACCTAGGCCCCTCAACCTGTCCGTAGTCAAGCAGACAGGGTAGCAGCCATTAGGATAGCGCCACCTGGGGGGTTACACAACTATTTACAAAGGCAAAATAAAAACTTTTTTTTTTCAGTCTCTGTGTCTCTTGTTCTCCTAATCTCGTTTGCAGCTGCAGCTTAGGTCTTATAAGTCCTTTCAACCCCCATCCTTAGCAAGCACTCTATTTTTGTAAATATCAGGCAGGGCTGCTAGAACAGTGTGCTTGAGCTGAGAGGCCCCCTTTTGCAGCTTTTGCAAAAGGCTGGAAGAATTGCTCTCAAGTAACCTCTAGAGTTTACAATAGCTTTCTGCAATCATCTCAAAACATAATTATATATATTTTTCAACAGTAAAGTACAGTTACATAAGAACCTCCCACAACAGTAGATCTTCGAGAGAAGCTCTTGCAGAAGGTACCACAATTAGGACTGACGCCACCTGGCGGCGGTTCCCAGCATTTTTTTATCCAGCAGTACCGACGTGGGAATGCCCCCCGCTGACGTCAGCTCCACCCCCGGTGTCACCCTATATAAGGGAGGAGTTTCCCACGTGCTCCAGTTCTTGTACGCCCCCGGTCAGGCAGAGAGATGGTAACAGGCAATAGTCAGAAGTGTGAACTAAAAATTATTCCCTCACAAGGAGGGAAGACCAGCCTGAAAAGGACCTGATCCCTGGGGGAAGGAGGGCGGGAAATATATCTACTGCAAGAGCTTCTGTCGAACATCTACTGTTAGGGTAAGTTCTTACGTAACTGTACTATCTTACTTCGACAGGAAGCTCTTGCAGCAGGTACCACAATTAGGACCGATTCCCAAGCAGTATAAACATATAACAACCCCTGGGAGGAGGAACAGTAAGGAAAGGAACAGCAGGAGGAGGGTTCCTCAGGAAACCAGGCACTACAGAACTGCGAGGCCAAGACCTGCTCTGCGTCTGGAAATGATGTTAAAGCTGTAATGCCTGACAAAGGTATGAACAGAACTCCAGGTAGTGGCAGCACAAATATCGGCTGCTGGTACCCGCTTCAGTGCCGTGAAGGAAGCCGCGACAGCTCTGGTAGAGTGAGCTCTAACTGGCCCCGGAGTAAACCTGTTGTGCTTCTCATAACAAAAAGTAATGCAATGAACCAACCAGAGCAAAAGCGTCTGCTTGGTGACCGGGCGACCTAAGGACCATTGAGCAAAAGATACAAAAAGTTTATCAGATTTCCTATCCCCTTTGGTCCTAGCCAGATAACACTGGAGAGCCCTGTGGACGTCCAAGGAGTGAAGCAGGGCTTTTCCCCATTAGAATTCTCCGTGTAATATACTGGGAGCTGAACGGATTGGTTCACAGTGAGCTCAGAAACTACTTTCACTAGAAACTTTGGGATAGTGCGAAGATCAGCCCTATCCTTGTGAAAAACAAGGTAAGGTTCTTTACACATGAGGGCTTGAAGTTCTGAAATGCGTCTTGCTGAAGTAATAGCTATCAAAAGCAAAGTCTTCCAGGACAGAAGACTAAGCTCAGCCTCTACAGCCAATTCAAAGGGAGGAAGTGTAAGCTTCTCCAGGACGAAAAAGAGATCCTAAGGGGGAACAGAATCCCGGATGGGAGGTCTGATATGAAGAATATCGCGTAGGAAGGCTTTGGAAACCTCCATCTGAGCCACCATCTTATCAGATACAGGCAAGTGACAAGCAGAGATGGCGGCCAGGTGTACTTTGATGGAGGAATAACTGAGACCTCTGTCTGTCAGAGAAGGCAGGTATTCTAGAACTGAATTAACCAGATAGACCAGTGGGTCCACCCTCTTGGCTGTGGCCCATATACAGAAATGTTTTCACTTCATAGCGCAAGTGGCCCTAGTGGCAGGCTTGCGCGCCACGACCAGAACTTGCGCTACCTGATCGGACACACCAAATCTGGCTTTGGCTAGGTACTAAGGAGCCAGGCATGCAGGTGAAGAGAGTGCAGATTCGGATGGATCAGGGACCCACTGTCCTGCGACAGGAGATGAGAGGATAGTGGAAGAGGCAGCGGATGCTCTGCCGCTAAACGCTGAAGCAAAGGAAACCAAATCTGACAAGGCCATAGCGGAGCGATCAGAATGAGGATGGAGGGTTCTGACTGCGCTTTGAGGAGAACCTTCTGTAACAGCAGGAAAGGAGGAAGCGCATAGAGAAACCTCCCTTTCCAGCAGAGGGACAACGTGTCTTGCCAAAAAGCTCCGGGCTCTGGACCCAACAAGCAGAAATTGGGCAATTTTGCATTGAACCATTATGCGAAGAGATCCAGGTCTGGCGTCCCCCACTAACAGAAGATGTGCTCTGCGACTTCTTGAGGCAGCTCCCATTCGTGAGCTTGCGATTTTGTCCTGTTGAGCGTGTCAGCCAGTACGTTTTGTTCCCCTGGAACGTGTACCACCATCAACATGAGCTGGTGCTCCAGAGCCCAGTCCCACATTCGCATGGTTTCCCGGCAGAGGGGTTAAGAGTGGGTGCCACCCTGCGTGTTGATGCAGAACATCACCAAAGTGTTGTCCATCTGTACCAAGAGGTGGCCCGGCACTAGGACCAAGTTCAGGGCTTGAAGGGCATAAAGACCTGCTCTCAGCTCCAGAATGTTGGCATGCAGATCTTCCTCTACTGGGGACCAAAAGCCTTGAGTGTTATGTGCCCCCAAATGAGCGCCCCATCCCGCAGACGACGTGTCCACGGTCAGAATCTGGGATGGTGCCCCTATGTGGAAGGGAATGCCCACCAGCAAATTTGACAACATCCACCAGCGTAATTCCCGGTGGACTGACTCCGAGATCCAGATCGAGGCGTCCAAGCTGTCTAATGTTTGATCTCACTGAACTCTTAAGGTCCACTGGATGGTTATGCGTAGGCGCGCCAGAGGGACCGGAACTATGGTAGCTGTCATATGTCCTAGTAGCCTGAGGAGGAGCCTTGCAAGGACTCTTGAGGCTGAAGAGATTTGAGACACCAAGACCTGAATGCGGCCTGCTCGGTCAGCAGGAAGAAGCACCTTCCCGAGAATGGTATCCAGAAGAGCGCCAATGAACTGGAGGTTCTGGGCTAGAAGCAGATGAGATTTGTCCCTGTTGATGGTGATCCCCAAGCGCTGAAACAACGAAATGGAGTCCCTGATGGTTTCTAACAGGCGGGACCTGGAAGGAGCCAGGAGGAGCCAATCATCCAGATAAGGAAACACAGAGTGGCCCCTTCTCCGTAGTGCCGCGGCGACTACAGCCAGACACTTGGTGAAGACTCTGGGGGCTGAAGAGAAACCGAAGGGAAGGACTCTGAACTGATAGTTCTGGCCTTCAAACCTGAACCTCAGAAATCTTCGATGACCCCTGGAGATAGGGATATACAAGCAGGTGTCCTGCATGTCCAGGGGTGCCAGCCAGTCTCCCGCTGAAACGAGAGGCAGAAGAATGGGAAGGGAGACCATCCTGAATCTCCGGTAGGAGACCCATTGGTTCAGATCGCTGAGGTCCAAAATGGGCCTGCGGTCTCCCGACTTCTTCGGAACTAGGAAGAAGTGGGAGAAGAACCCTCAAACTCTTTCAGCCAGGAAAACCGTCTCTATAGCATTTTTGTCCAAAAGGGATAAAATCTCCCTTCTGACCAGCGTAAGGTGTTCCCTTGGATAACAGGATGGGGGCGGTCGTCTGTCCGGTGGAATAGAGTTGAACTCTAAGGAGTGCCCAAACTCCACGAGATCGAGTACCCACTGGTTGGAGGTCATTTGACCCCATGCATCCACGTAGAGGGAAAAGCGGCCCCCAACCGGCTCCACCAACTGAATGTCTGGGGAAGGAGGGTAACCTGGATAGTCAGGTGGTGGAAGAGTGAGGGAGGGCGGCAGTGGCTGCCTTGGCCTGTCTAGAGGAGGAGACAGAGGAACCTTTGGCTCCGTCCCTGCGACTGAAGCTGCCTCAATGCGAATGTTGTTGAAAGAGAGACTGCTGATGCTAGTATCCCCCATGGCCACGAAAGCGAGACTTATAAGCTCACCCGTTTCGGCCGGTACATGGACTGCATGGTTCGGATTGCCTTGCTGGAGTCCTGCAGCCTGGTGATGATCCTCTCTGTGTCTTCGCCAAAGAGCACAGAGCCCTTGAAGGGAGCGTCCAGTAGGTTTGGATGTACATCTGGATCGAACCCAGAAACCCGAAGCCAAGCATGGCATCTGAAGCAAATGCCAGTGGCGGCCGCCCTTGAAGAGGTGTCCGCAGAGTCATAGGCTGACCCAGGACGTGGGTGCCCACGTCTGAGCCTGTCTGAAGCAGTTTGGCAAGCTCTGCCCGCTGAGGGCAATCAGGCATGCTTTGCACTATGTCTAACCCTTGTTCCCAAAGGGCATTCTGGAACTGGACCATATGAGCCAGGAAGTTTAGACTCCTGATACTGCAAGTGGCAGCAAAGTACACCTTGCGCCCCATAGACTCCAGCTGCTTTGGCTCTCTATCAGGCAGCTGGGTGCTCATGTGCTTGGGACTCTGCGAACGGTTGTGAGCTGCCGAAATCACCACCGAGTCCACTGCAGGTGGTTCAGCCAGAAAAGGATGGTCCTTAGGTGCCCGGTAAAGCCGATGAGCATTTTTGGGCACAGCAGAGGAAAAGTGAGGTTGCTTCCAGGTCGCGAAGGTGACATCCTTGAAGATGTTGACCATGGGAAGGATGACCACCGGCTTATGCTCTTTTTGGCGGAGGTATTTAGCCAACCATAGTCACTCGGGGTCCAGGGCCTCAGTGTCCCAGCTCATGTTGGCCTGGATGTGCCTCATCACCACCATGAAGCTAGGGTCATCTGAAGGAGATTTAGGGAGCCCCTTCGTGTCCCCTAGGTCCGGCTTGACATCGAAGTCCACATGTGAAGCGTCAGAGTCCATGTACGAGTCTGGGGTGGAAGAGGAAGGGGATCTGTGTCGCTTCCTCTTGCGCCTCTCACTTGGAGAAGAAGAGGAGGAGGAACTACTGGACCTGGTCCTCTTCCTCTCCTTACGTTTTTTGGGTGTCAGCTCCTTATCTGCCGGTTCTGGGGTACCAGGTGCTGGAACCGGAATGACCGTGGGAGGAGGTTCCCCTGCTGGTAGATCTCGCATCACAGTGTCCCACCAGTGGGAGAAGAGCTCCTTGACCTGCGAGAGGTTCAATTTGGGTGAACCAGGCGCAGGGGGGTGGAGGGGCACCTGAGCCTGAGCCAGCTTTGGCCCCCTTATCGGGGGTAGCAGTGTCGGGTCCGAACCCTTATCTGGAGAAGGA
Source organism: Neoceratodus forsteri (assembly GCA_016271365.2). Taxonomy (NCBI): domain Eukaryota; kingdom Metazoa; phylum Chordata; order Ceratodontiformes; family Ceratodontidae; genus Neoceratodus; species Neoceratodus forsteri. The sequence continues at coordinate 1,413,474,888 of CM057456.1, read as the reverse complement.
AGGATGTGATCGGTACTACGAATGGTAGCCAAGGCAAACTATCCCTGACCGTGCGGTGGGAAAGAACTGGAGCACGTGGGGAACTCCTCTCATATAGGGTGACGCCAAGGGTGGAGCAGATGTCAGTGGGGGGGGGGGGCCTTCCCACATCGGTACTGCTGTGGAGGCAGAGGAGCTGGCATTGGAGGTGGGGCTGGGGAGGGAGACAGTACATGCTGAGGCACTGGCATCCACCCAGTGACCTGGGTCATCATCAGGCTCTTAGGAGGATAGGACAACAGAGGAATGGCATGGGGTGATGCCAGTGGATACTGGGACTCCGAGATGACAATGGCCAAAGCTGGGCTGGCAGAGCTGCCTGGGCTGATGGCCTGCAGAGAATAAGGTCCTGAACAGCAGAGATTGAAAGGTCAGCAGGCCAAGGAAGAATCCGATGTCGACAAACCTGCACCCACCAGAGTAAGACCGTTGGGGGGCACCTTAGTGAGCTGTGTGGAAGAGAGCGGGCAGGTGGCAGGGGGGCAGGGATTGACAAATTTCAAAATGGCATGCTAGTCCCAGACAACTGGTCTGGTCAAAAATGGTAGTCCCAGAGTTCCGAGTGGTAGTCCAGTACGCTTATATGAAAATTTTAACCAAACTTATGTAGAAATAAATTACATGGTGTGTCTGGGGTTGTACTGTTGTATCAGAATGGATGTAGATGTAGAAGAACTGTGTAAATCGGGAAAAACAATATTGAGTGACTCTCCATCCAATTCCTCTCTTTTCTGAATGTTAATACGACAGGTCCAGGGTGGGACCGGTGTACCGTGTGTAGGGGTCCCGTACCCCCTACCAGATTTTGGGATGCCAAAAAGAGGACACCTAGTTCCCCAATGAGCCCTGGTGCCAGACCCCCGAGTAAACAGGTTTAAAGTCTCCACTTCCTTCACAGCTCATATACAAGGGGAGGTCCTAGGTAGGAGAAGAGACTGAGCAAAAAAATTATAAAAATAATAATAATAATAATACAACAGGATATTGAATTGAAGGTACATGAAGAATATTTGGCAGCTGGAAAAGAGGACATGTGCTCGTAAAAGAGGACATCTGGTGGTGACCCTAACTAACCATGTGTGCAGGCTGAAGTCTGTTTCAGAAGAAATTGGATAATTGTTTAAGAATTAGTGAAATGAAGCCAAGGCCATCAATCAACAAGCCATTCTGTGAATATAGCATGACTGTCATCAAGGGGTGGACTGACTAGAGATTGGGAAGACAGGAAGATGATGATGATGGCGCACTACTAGGAGTACTTGCATCAGGATCATCATCACTCATCAGGAGAAGAAACGGAAGCAGCAGCGGCACCGCCAGCAGTAACAGCAGCATGCCCATGAACATGTCTAGTTCCTGGACCACAGAGCAGCCAGTGGTTAATTGCAGGATCAGGATTAAATTCATGCAGTTCAGGACCTTCTACCGCTATCTGTGGGAGAGACTGTAGTGTGTCATCAGAAAGCCGTGTCCGTATTTTTGTTTTGATAAGGTTCTGAATAGAAAAAACTCTTTCACACTTAGCAGTTGAGACACTCATAGTTATTAGTATTTCGACTAAGTCAAGAATAATGTGCCCAATCTGTGGTGGTTTTTCTTTTAGTAATTTTGTGTAGACCTGCAAATATGGCTTGTCAGCTGAAGATTTAAGCAGCATTTTAAATGCAGCATACTCAGACTTTATATGTTCTTGCTGCTCTTCTGTGAACAAATCAAAGTATTTAACCAGGTTTGCCAGTTCACAGGTCCCAAACACCGCTAGTTGGTCTCTCGGCAGATCAAAATGCTTGAAATCTAAACAGCTGAACCATTTGAGAGGCACCTCTGAGAAATTTTTAAACCTCTCGTCTATGTACGTTATCGCTGCATCTATTAAATTCTGCAATTGTGTATCTCTTTCAAAACTGACTTCTGGGCAGTTGCCTCTGAATGGGAAAGGAACAGTCCTCTCCTCCTCCTCCTCCCTTCCCCTCTTTGACACAACATACTCCATCCATTTCTGTTCAGGTTTGTAATGGCTAAGGAAAGTTGCCACGTATTTCTCTGGTGATGTTTTCAGCTCCGTAAGCTGGAGTAGGCAGGTCTCAACAAGTTGTGGAACTTCCAGTATTACTATGTCATCTCTTTGAAACTGGAGTGACAGGTTTTTTAGTATTGGCAGGAAGTCTTGTAGTATATATAGGGATTTTACAAACTGTACACTCTGTACTTCCTTTAAGAGTGCCTTTGTTCTAGAACCTTCATCACCAGCAGCAGAAGATGCATGTTCTAGGTGTTGAGCGACACTGGGTAGGTTAACCTGAACTGCATGAACTGACCGTGACCTACTGGCAAGCAATCTCACTTGTTTTATAGCACTAAAGTGAGCAAGATCAGTATCCATGACATTAGCAAGTTCTTTTAGTTCTCTCATTTTTTTGGGACTGTAATGATAAAACTTAAATATTCCCTTGAGAGTACTTTCAAGCTTTGACACAAATGTATTTTTTTTTCACCACATCAAGAACTGCCAGCTCTAACTTATGGGCAACACAGTGCATTGCAATAATTTGAGGACAGTGTTCCCGCAACTTTGCTATGGTTCCTCCTCTTTCACCCATCATGACACTGGCCCCATCAAAATTTGCTGGAAACAAGGAATGGCCTGCATTGTGAACATTTTGTAGGTTACTTAGAGGAAGATTTACTGACTCAAGTGCAGTCTTATTACGTGAAATACACCTTCTGCATGTGCATGTTCCAGTGGCACAGCTTGGATAAGCACTGTACGCACCTGTTTTGAGTTTGGGTCAACAAACCGTATGAAAACATTTTCCCACTCAGTTATACTAGAATCTGTACTACCGTCAGCAAGAACTGTCACATATTTAACATCAATAAAAGTCTGCATCTGGGTTTGGGATATAACTGCTGATATAGCACCACAGAAGTCCCTGGCTCGTTTATCATTGGTATAATTAGAACCAAGCGTTATCCCATTTCTTTCTTGCAGTTCACAGAGCCACTCCATGTCCGGAAAGGCGAATTTTTGGCAATGGAATATGCTGTGTTGAACAGGCGTTGCATCTTGACCTTAGTGCCCTGATCCAACTGCGTAAATGCTTGATACAGTGAGGACTCAGTGATATCAAAATGTACCACACGCTGACCACTGTGTGCAATATGTTGATTCATACACAGCAAATGTGGATTGGACTTGTCATGAGCACGTAGTGACTCAATTCGAAAATTATTTGAGCCAGTGGCAAAAACATTAGGTTTCTTTGAAAAGGCTGGTACTGCAATGGTTGGATATTTTTCGCACACAGTGCAATACATCAGTTCTTTTTTTCATCATATCTCAGCCAGTTATAAATGGTTAACCAATGCCTTTGAAACAATCTGGCCCTTTTCTCCTGATCGTATTTCTTATCTTTATTTGGCCTCTCTGGCCTCTCATCCTGCTCATGGAACACTAAAGTATGTTTTTAAGGGAGTGGATGTAAACTATCAGTTAAGCCGTCACTGCTTAATTCAACACACTGATGATCAGCAGTTATATCTCCTGACACAGATATAGGCTCATTGTCATTGTTATTACTCTTATCTGCACTAGACACACTGACAGAGGTGGATTGTGTTTCTGTTTCAGGTGGTGTATTGCTGCTGATGGAGTCTGCTGTTACTCGTGAGGCTACTGACCAGAGAGAAAAAAGTCTGCTGTTTACTACTCCTACTCCTGTTCTGCATATTGTAGTGGCACTTATTTTCTTCCCCCAATGATAATAAAATATATTTTATTAATTAGGTGTGTCTGTGTGAGTTTCTTTGGGTGGACTGGGTGGCTGGCAGACAGTGGTGACACTGGGCGGGGGCCAGAAGGATGAGGTGCTTATTTGCCTAGTCTTTTCAACAAATAAAGGCAATGGATCTTTATTTACAAATGTCTGAAACTTTCAGAGTTAGGATTGTGCAGACTAAGGCAAGTCACTTATCCAATTTGGCAGGGCAGGCAGTGGCACACAAAACACTCAGAAGTCGTCACTGGACAAAGACAGTGGAAGAAGCTGGAAGGGAATGGGACTGGGTCTATACTAATAGGAAAAGCCCAGGTTACACAGGGTAGGACTCTGACCTGGTCCTGTTACTTACTAGTAATAACATGGACATGCACACAGCATGTAGAGAACTCCCTAAGGCAGGCTGTGCCTATTATTGATTTTAGTTTTGTTTTTTTATAATAATTCAATAGTCGACTGACTCACACACTCATCACACAGTTTAGGGCAGCTACAAATACAAACTAAGGTCAAGTTCAAATACAGTAGTAGTATACTCTTTTACAACAATTAGTGCAGTTTTGTAAGTACTGCTCTACTTCTCCTTCACCAGCTACTGTGCAGTTATTACAGTTTTTACTTTTTTGGGCAACTACTTAGCAAGTCCTCCCCTCCCCTTATTAGCAGGCTCACCTCACCACTGACTCCACAGCCTGGCCCTCAAGAATTTAGCACCAGACAGGAGCAAACCCAGCCAGACAGACAGAATGTGTGCAGACTACAGAGCAAAGTAAAAAAAAGTTGCAGCAGTTAAGTACACAGGAGCTGCCTCTTGTCTCTCTCTCTCTCTCTCTCTAGTCTATGAACTTCTTCTACCACCTTACAATCAATGCACTGTGTTCCTTGGATCTCACACACTGCACTGCAGCACACACTCCCTGTTTATTTTAGGTACTGTATACCTCTGATTTCCTCTCAATAATTAATGCTCCTTGTGTGGTCTCTTCTTAGGGCCACCCTTCAGTTAAGTTGTGTTAAATACTGGAACAAAAAATGCACAGCACAATGGCAAACTAATTTTTTTTTTGTGGCTTCTAAGTTCTGAACACTCATCAACAATAACAGTTGAAACTAAATAAGAATGGAGTGGTTTCTACAGCGTTCTCCCTCTCCTCTCAGGCTCTCCAGTCTCTATTTTTTGTTTCTGTGGGCAATAGCATGAGCTAACAAATAGCTTCCCCAATCCCCAACCCCTCCCCCGCCACAGCGCGCCCACCGACCTGCGACCTCGCACCAAGCAACCTCCCTCACTAACTCAAACTCTCCCTGAGTCCCTGGCTTTTTATTTTAAACCAAACGCTGAGGCCAAGTACAGGTACTACAGTGCACACTGCACTTCAAGTCTTCTCTCCAGTCTCCACAATAAAAACGACGACTCGTTAACTGCTCTCTCTGGGAACAGCACGCACGTCCTTTCTCTGTGAAAATGAGAGTGTGTGTGTCCCCAGATCGCTCCTGCCAAGTCTGCGCGAGCCAAACTCGCCACGCGCCTTTACCTTTTCCGGTGAGCTCTCCTTCCATTTGCTGCCACACATGCCAGTCTCTCGGCTCCTCCTCTGTGTTCACTCTTTGCTGCTCCTGTCTTGGCACCCGCTGCACCACTCCTACGCGCCATGCGCTGATTGCGCTCCCCGAGCCTCCTGTACTGTTTCTGCCCCCGCTCATAGCACGTGAGTGCTGCTCCGAGGGTCAGATGACCCAGAATACTCCCTCCGGTATCGCATGACGAGCGCACCCAGTGGCAAAAGGTGGTAACTGCAGGCAAATTAGGCAATTTTTTTTTAAATGCTTGTCCACGGACAACTGGCTATTTGATGCAGTGCTTGTCCCTGGCTGGAAAGTAACAGCCCGGGACGTCGGGCTATCGTATTTGTCGAACCCTGCAGAGGGGACTCCCGAAGTAGAAGGCAGCCCTGCCCCGATCGACGCTCGACATGGTGACCATGAAGGATCTGTGGAGAACTGCTCCTTAGCCTAGTCCTTATCCCAGTACTTGAGTTTCCCCACTGACTGCTCCAAGGCCTCAGATGAATGGGAACCGGAAAAAAAGGCTGGTGAAGCGGAGGAACTCCTGGCTTGAAGCTCCTTCTCCACATGGGCAAACTTCTGTTGGAGCAGGAAGGTTTCAGCTGGCCAGGTGGTACTGATGGTTGAGGCGCTGGATGCCACACCTCGAACCGCGCAGGCGACCCGGGTTTGGGAACGAGCCCTGACCGCCATGGGTCGGCAGGGGAGAGAGGGGATCGAGTGTCCATAGGACTGCCCTCCTCTCTCAGGGAGGGATTCTGGGGTAGCCTGGTGCAGCAGCGGCCCCCAGCGGCACTGCAACGCTCAGGGGCTCACGAGTGAGGGGCAGACATTGGCAGCTGCCTTCCGGACGTAAGTGGGAGCACCCACGTCGCGGGCTGGGTGGCAATGCACGTCCAACGTTGAGTGTGTAAACATCCAGAAATACCCCTCTGGCTCGGATAGGCAACGGCCCTGCCAGTGCCACCACCACATGCTGGTTCCCCGACCAGGGGAACCATGATGAAACTGAAGATGTAGGAGAACACAGCGGGCGGTAGAGCGAGTCGGCGAGTGCAGTGGCCCGAAAGAGTTCCACGCCGGAGGGCCAGAAAAATTGGGGGAAAAAAAGGAAGGTTTCAGGCGGCACCTTCTGGTGGCCTGGTTAAGCAGCGACAGAACTCGAAGGACTACATGACGTCGTCCGGGCCTAGGCAGTGGACACAGGCATCATGGCCGTCTGTCTCAAGTATCTTCTCAATGCAGCACAGTTCCAAAAGAGATTCTTCTTGGAGATGGAGTTCGGCATAAAAAGGAGAAAGAAATCACTTTGGAAACAAAGTGACGAGAAAAGCTAAAGAGAGAAAAATAAAAATAATAAAGGGGGAGTAGTGGTCGACTGAAGATGGCAGTAACTTCTATGAAGTCAAAAATGTGATGGTCGAGGGCGGGAACAGAACGGAGGAGGGCATGGGGCCGCCTACACTTATATGGGAAGGATGGCGGTGGCGTGGGTGGCCTTTCTCGTAGAATGCTAGCTAGAAAGTTTCCGTGTGGTTCTAGTGCCTGGTGGCTGTAGTTCTATAGGTGTGGCCTGCTCCAAGAGATACCACTGATAAAGAACGTCAGACTGCCCGACTGTTGCACCGCTCCCAGGTGCTGTAATCACTCTGACAAGCGAGAAAGGACGTCTCCCTATCAACTATCGAATGATATGTCTCTAGGATGTTCAATATCCTAGCCTCAAACAGCTGCACCATATCTCTCTCCTTATGTGTGAGCTTGCTGGAGAGGATTCTGCAGCACTGCACCAAGGGAAAACTCTGGGTAAAGAAATGTATTCATCTATCTTAAGTTTAGAGGCCTGAGCTCTTCTGCCCGCTTCAAGAGCTCACCAGGAAATTAGTGCATGCCTCAACTACCACTGGTGGAACACCAGAAAAAAATGGAAAGATTGTCCATATCTCTGGATACATAAGTTCCGAAGAGGCTGAAAAATGCTGATCGCCTACCTAGGAACCTGGGCCAATGTCATCTGGACAGGGTTAGTTTTCCATAGGCATGAGCAAGATGCCTTCCTAGTCCTGCACTTCTTGCAAACTCCATCCAGGGCTGGTTGACAGGCAGTTCCCCACTAAGTGGCATACTGTGCTGGTTGCACTCAGTGGCCTGATTAGCTGCTAAAACTCAGCTCTTCTGATTAGCAAAATACTGCCTGTTGCTCCCCTGTGATCAAAAGGACAGTACACTGGAAAACTATGTCTGTTAATCCCTCACAAAAACTCTGTGGCGTGACTGGCACTGCTGTCCTGATTCTCTGCTTGCAGAAGTTTATCTCTCAGCTCCCCCAACCCCCCGGAAGCTGAGACAGGTTTAAAGTGCTGCACAGGGACTGGTAACTAACCCATCTGGTGGTGGATGTTGTAGCAGGCTTGAGGGGACCATAGGAAAAAAAAAAAAAAGAAGGAACGTACATCGCTGACGGAATAATGCCACTCCCAGCATACTTCCATTCACGCCACATCCATTAGCTTGACATAAACATACTGACCTCCACAGTCTTTCAAAAGGTATGGTGATAAGCTACAGGCACAGTTCTGCAGACTGTTCTGTGACCGGCTCCTTGTAAACAGTTGAGACCGAAGTCAACATAAATAAATTCAGACTCATCTCAAGAATGCCTATGCCCCAGGCCTCCAAAAACATGCTATAATCCCTAGGTATACACCAAGACAGTGAACTTGACACCACGAGAGACTGGTACTTACAGCTGTAGGCTCTGTCCACTCCAATCCCCACTAGAACACCACAACCCAGACTGTTGTTACACTGCATTATGTTTGTCTCCAGAACCTCCTGCATTCACCACCTACAAGATGGGGGGTCACCTGCAAATCTGGGTGACCAGTGACACTCTGCTCTAGTGTATCTGGACATGCCTGTATGACACTTCCCTGATCCAAGAAGTAAGTAAAGTAAGTAATTAGTACTTTATTTATATGGCACCCAATTCCGGAGGCTAAGGGCGCCTTACAGGAAACAGGGTAAACAAACAGCATACAATTAAACAATTTGCATAATAATTAATAAATAGAAATGTTATAAAATCAGATAAATCATTGAAAATCCTCAGGAAATGCTTTATTAAAAAGGTAGGTCCTCAGGCCCATTTTAAATACCTCCACCGACGGGGCCTCCCTCAGAGATGTTGGAAGCGAGTACCAGAACGCCAGGCCAGCCACATCTATGTCCGATCACCCAAGGTTTTCAACCTGGCCCTCGTAAACACTAGGAGGCCCTGGGAGGAGGAATGGAGGGAGCATACTGGGAAGGCAGGTGTTAGGAGGGCAGACAGGCAGGCAACCAGGGCCCCTAGTCGTACATGGTCTTATAGGTGAGCAAGCCGACCTTGAAGATGAGCCTTCACCTGACAGGCAGCCAGTGCAGATCTTGCAGGACAGGAGTTACATGACAAGACCTGGGCAGGCCCGTGGGCAACCTGGCCAATGCGTTCTGCACCAGCTGTAGTCGGGCAGAGGTTCCCTCCACTGACCCCTAAGTATAGAGCATTGCAGTAATCTAGCCTGCTTGTAAGAAAGGCGTGCACCAGTGATGACAGTTCCTCGGCCGGAATCAAGGGTTTAATTTGGGTGACATTTCTTAAGTGGAAAAAAACACCTTGGACAACGGATGACACCTGAGCATCAGGAGTCAATCCGCTGTCCAGGATGATGCCCAGATTTTTCACCTTGGGGGATGTCATCAAGAGGGTAGATCTCAGGACAAATCCTGCAATCATCACGGAGGCATTCCCATCACGCACGCGACCCTGCTCAACCAACAGAACCTCAGTCTTGTCGGGATTCAGTTTTAGACAGCTCCTAGATCTTCAGCAGCGCACAGATGGGGACACCTCCAGGGAAGAAAACCCACAGGAAATGTGGATTCCATCTGCCGTAGCTTACAGAAGCCCCACTACGGAAGTCTCAACACCTTCTGAAGATGTAAAGGAGGAGGTGGAGAGGAGCAATGGTGAGGCTGTACAACCACCACCCGAGGATCGGAAGGAGGTACCAGACAGGGCAGCCATGCCAAGGGTTGCTCACGAGAGACGTTATCCATCCCGAATTTCAAAACCTCCAGAATGTCTGAACCTGTGAGACATTTAAAAGAAATAAATGTTTTGTGTAGTTAGAGAGCCAGATCAGATTATTGGGGCAGAATAATCCCCTTGACTGGTTCGAGGCCTGGGGCAGTCTACCCCCTACCTCTAGCACAGAATGAACCATCTTAATAATAGCGAATAATGATAATACTTGTTCATTTGGTAACAATATAATTTAGTGGGGAGGAAATGTTATGTATTTGAAATGGTAATGCATTACGTTACTCTGCCACTTCAGGGCAGCATTCCGATATGTGTAAGCTAGAAAGAGAGCAGACAGAGAGTGTTGTTGTTGAGAGAGAGAGGCTCCTGAATAAAAATGAAAGCTGCTCTATTCCTGTTGCCGTGTGAGTTTGTTGAACAAGACCAGATTAAATGTTAGAACACAACACCAGTCTTCCCATTTGAGCTTGTAAATTCAGTTTATGTTTTCCTAGAAGTCTGTTGCCCCTTACCCCTGACCTCCAGAATTCCTTTATCTCTATCCCATGCATTCTTAAATCCGGTGATTGTTTCAGCCCCCACCACTTCCTCTGGAAGGGTGTTCCACTTGTCCACCACCCGTTCTGTGAAGAAATTCTTCCTCACGATTCCTCTGAATCGTCCTCCCTAAAACTTCATCCCATGCCCTCTAGTCCTGGAACATCTTTTTCGCTTAAAAATAGTGTATTCCTGCACCCTGTTCCTCCCTGTAAGATACTTGTATGTCTCTATCATATCCCCTCTCTCCCTCCTCTCCTCCAGGGAGTACATGTTCAGTTCCTTCAACCTGTCCTCATAGGACCTGGGATGCAATCCATGCACCATCTTTGTTGCCCTCGTCTGAACCTTCTCCACCCTATGTCCTTACGTAGGTAAGGTCTCCAGAACTGTACTCCAGGTGGGGCCTCACTAGTGTCTTGTATAGTGGAACCATGACCTCCCTTTTCCTGCTGGTGATGCCCCTGCCTATGCTTCCCAGCATCCTATTTGCTTTACCTGCTGCCTTGTCACACTGTTTCCCTACCTTGAGGTCATCAGAAATGATAACCCAAGATCCCTTTCCTGCTTGGTGCATGCTATATCCTCACCCCCCAACTGATATATTCTGCCAGGGTTTTTGTGCCCCATATGCATTATCTTGCACTTCTTTGCATTGAATGTCAACTGCCAAATCCCTGACCATTCTTCAAGTTTCTGCAGGTCCCTTCTCATTCTTTCTACACCCTCTGGTGTGCCTACTCTGTTACAGAGCTTTGTGTCATCAGCCAACAGTGAAATTCTGCCTTCTAGGTCCTGCGCAATGTCACTGATGAAGATGTTGAATAGGACCGGTCCCAGCACTGATCCCTGTGGTACCCCACTGGTCACTCTTCCCTCTGTGGAGTGACAGTCATTTACTACCACCCTCTGTGTCCTGCCACCCAGCCCGTTACCTACCCACCACACTACTGTCCTGCCCACACCCATATTCCCCAGTTTGTGTAATAGTCTTCTATATGGCACAGTGTCAAAGGCCTTGCTGAAGTCCAGACAGACCATGTCCACTGCCTTCCCCTGATCCACCTCCCAAGTCACCCAGTCAAAAAATTCAATGAGGTTGGTCTGACATGACCTCCCCCTGGTGAAACCATGCTGCCTTGGGTCCTGTAGTCCATTGACAACCAGATGTTCCACCAATCTCTCCTTCAGTAGTGCTTCCATGATCTTCCTCACTACCGAGGTGAGGCTGACTGGTCTGTAGTTCCCCGCTTCCTCTTTGTTCCCACTTTTGTATAAGGGGACTACATCTGCTGTCCGCCAGTCTTTGGGTACCTCCCCTGTTTCCAGTGATCGGCTAAACAGGATAGCCAGAGGTTCAGCCACCACCTCGCTTAGTTCTTTATGGACCCTGGGGTGCACCCCATCTGGCCCCATTGCTTTATCAAAGAACAGTTACGTAAGAACTTACCGTAACAGTACATCTTCGAGAGAGGCTCTTGCAGTAGGTAATTACATATAGGACTGACGTCGGCCGGCGGCAGGACCCCTCGGAAAAATTTTCTAGCTAGCAGTCCCTGGCGTGGGACTGCCCCCTCGTCAGGTGACCAGCGTCATACGTCGTCGGTATAAAGGGGCGGTCCCAGACGCCCGCCTTCCAGTTCTTTCCCGCCACAGGCCCGGACGAGAGAGAAGCAGATATTTCCCTCGATGGAAAAGGAGCTGAAAAAGCCTAGGGGGATGGCGGGCGGGAAGGTACTACCTACTGCAAGAGCCTCTCTCGAAGATCTACTGTTACTGTAAGTTCTTACGTAACTGTACTATCTTACTTCAAGAGGGCTCTTGCAGTAGATAATTACATATAGGACAGAATCCCAAGCAGTCTGGAACAAATAAGAAGAGCACCGGGAGGAAGAACTACTCAGATAAGTAGTAGGAAAGCTTGCAACCCTCAAGAAAGGAGGCCTTGCAAGACTGCTAACCCGAAGCCTGCTCTACGACGAGAGGCAATGTCCAAACTGTAATGTTTAGTGAAGGTATGGACGGAAGTCCAAGTGGCGGCAGCAGAAATGTCTGCCACGGACACATTCTTGAAACAAGCCACAGAGGCAGCAACTCCACGAGTGGAGTGACCTCTGACTTGACCCGGTAGGGTCTTCTTGTACTTGTCATAACAGAAAGTGATGCAATGAGCCAACCACTTTGACAGGCATTGCTTGGAAACAGCATTGCCTTCTCTTTTGTGAGCGAAAGAGACAAACAACTGATCAGTCTTTCTGAGATCTTTCGTCCTATTGGTATATCATCTCAGAATCCTGTGAACATCCATGGTGTGAAGCAAGTATTCTCCATGATTGGAGTATTGCGTGAAAAGGCAGGTAATTCGATAGACTGATTCAAAGTAGATGCAGCTACCACCTTCGAGAGAAACTTAGGGTTTGTGCAGAGAGTTACTCGCTCTTTGTGGAAGATCAAGTAAGGGATTTTGTACATAAGGGCCTGAAGCTTGGAAATTCTGCGAGCTGAGGTAATGGCCACTAAGAAGAGCGTCTTCCATGATAAAAACTTCAAGTCTGCAGAAGCCGCAGGCTCGAAGGGGGGGAAGAGTAAGTTTCTTGAGGACAAAATTTAAGTCCCAAGGTGGAGCTGGGGTCTGGATCGGGGGTCTGAGATGAAGGACCCTTCTAAGGAAGGTTTTGGATACCTCTAGCTGGGCAAAGGCCTTATCAGCGAAAGGTATGTGGTAGGAGTAGATAGCTGCCATGTAGACCTTCAGAGAGGAGTGACTGAGACCCAGGTCGAAGAGATGACGCATGTAATCCAGCAAAGTGGTTACGGGGCAGGAAAAGGGTTCCTCTTTCCTGGATGCGGTCCAGATGGAAAATCTCTTCCATTTCATGGCATAAGTGGACCTAGTGGAGGGCTTTCTGGCCTCTACCAAAATCTCGGCTACCTTAGGGGATACTCCAAAGCGAGATTGAACTAGGTCTGAAGGAGCCATGCATGAAGTTGAAGGGACTTGAATCCCGGATGGACCAGGGTCCCCTGATCCTGAGTCAGCAATCCCGGAGATAAGGGAAGAGGAAGAGGAGGAACCTCTGAGTATTGTTGTAGAAGAGAGAACCAAATTTGCCTGGGCCAGAAAGGAGCAATTAGAATCATTTTTGCTCCTTCTAGAACCAGTTTCTGTAACACACGTGGGACCAGTGGAATTGGGGAAAGGCATGAGCGAATCTGTCTTTCCAGCTTAGAGACAGAGTGTCTCTCCAGAAAGCTTCTTGCTCTGGAGCGAGCGAGCAAAAGATTGGAAGTTTTGCGTATTGGGAGGAGGCGAACAGGTCTATTTGAGGAATCCCCAAAGCCTGAAAAATGCTGTTTAGGACTATTCCGTCTAATTCCCACTCATGTGGAAGAGCTGGCGAGCGACTTAGCCTGTCTACTAGGACATTGTCTACTCCTGGAACATGGATCGCCGTGAGGTGAAGGTTGTGGAGGGTGGCCCACTCCCAGCCCTCATCGCTTCCCTGCACAGCGGGTAGAATCGAGTTCATCCCTGCTTATTGATGTACCACACCACGTACATGTTGTCCGTTTGGACGGCTAGGTGACCGGGAAGGATGTATTGGTGAAGGGCCTGGAGTGCATAAAGCACAGCTCGGAGCTCAAGAACACTGATGTGGAGAACTACCTCCAATTTCAACCAAAGTCCTTGGGTTCGGTGAGGACCAAGATGGGCCCCCCAACCTTCGCCGAAAGCGTCCATGGTTAAGGTCTGATCGGGGGGAGAATGAAAGAAGGGAACCCCCCGGAAGAGGTTCTCTTGTACCATCCACCACCTTAAGTCTCTGACCATCGGCGAGGAGATCAGGATCGGAAGATCTAGGTCGTCTACTCGTTGGTCTCACTGAGAACGAAGAGTCCACTGAGATATTCTCATGTGGAGGCGTGCTCGTGGGATCGTCGGGATGGCAGCTGCCATGAGCCCCAGTAGACGGAGCACCAACCTTGCCGGAACCCTCCTGAAGTTCAGTAGGAGAGAAATCTGTGACTGAAGGGAAACCCTCTGGTCCGGAGACAGAAAGGCTTTGCACAAAGTTGTGTCGAGAATCGCCCCAATAAACTGGAGCCTCTGAGAACGCTCCAGAAGAGACTTGGAGAGGTTGATGGTAATACCCAGGTTGGTAAAAACCTGCCGGGAGAGGGAGAGGAAATGCAGGAGTTCCTCCCTGGACGGAGCCGCCAGGAGCCAATCGTCCAGGTAGGGAAAACCTGAGCTCCCAAAAGAGCAGGTGGGCCGCTACCACCGCCAGGCATTTGATAAAGACTCGAGGAGCCGAGGAAAGGCCAAATGGAAGCGCCGGTTGGTTATGGACCTCTGGAGCGCAAATCTGAGGTACTTGGGTGCGAGGGCTAATGGGGATGTGCAGGTATGCATCCTGCATATCCAGTGCAAAAAGCCATTCAGCCCGTCGAAGCAGGGCAGAAGGGATTGAAGGAGAGCATCCTGAACCTTTTGTATTCCACAAACAGGTTCAAGGAGCTGAGATCGAGAATTAGTCTGAGATCTCCCGTCTTCTTTGGTACAAGGAAGAAGTGGGAATAGTACCCGTTCGTAGAGGTGAGGAGGAACAGGTTCTATAGCCTGTTTTGCAAGAAGAGCTGAGATTTCTTCCTGACCAGAGAAGATGGTCCCTTGAATAAGCGGAATTCAGAGGGTGGCGTGGAGGTTTCTGCAGAAACTTTATGGAGTGTCCCTCATGCGATGATTGAAGCACCCATGAATCGAGTTATCTCTCCCACTCCGGGAGAGTGGAGGAGACCTCCCTCCCACGGTTCCTCAGAGTGTCCGGAGGCGGTGGAGAGAGGGAGGAGTCCAGGTGGTGTGAGGCAGCGCCCGCAGCTGGAGTGCCCGTCGCTTTTGGGCGGAGGGAGCCCCTGGCAACTTGAGGCCCGGCGTTTGAGTAGCCCGCCTTCCCTGGGAGTTCGCTTGAGGAGGCGGCAGCGTCTCCGAAAGGGCCAGGCGCTGCGGAGGATAGGGGCGAGTACAGTCAATCCACGGATTTAGGCGGTCCCTTCTCCTGCAAGTCAGTGATGATGTCCTTGACATCACGCCGAACCACGGAACCCCTGAAAAGGTGCCTCTTGAATGGCGGATTACCTCAGGACCAGACCTGACACACGAAGCCATGCGTGGCACGAAGGCTTCTAGGCGACACGAGCTCAATCCAGCGGTGTCCACTGCATCGTATATCATCCTTAGCGCGTGGCTGGCGAGCAGGCAGAGCGGACTAGGTGAGCCAACTCCCATAAGCAGGTTAGGAGTCAAGCGAAAGTCGATCTTGGATTCCGCCTGTGTAAGGACGGCCTTCTGGTAATCCCCCATGTGAGCTACATAGTTCAGGGCCCTTATACCCAGTGTGGAGGAAGCGTAGATGATCTTTCCAAACTGATCCAGAAGGAGAGATTCCTTATCCGGGGGAGATGAGCTCAAGTGTTTAGGATGTGCGGACCGGCCGTAAGCGGCGCTGGTCACGACCGAGTCAGCACGGGGGTGAGAATCTAAAAAGTCTACACCCTCCGGAGCCTGGTATAGCCTGTTCGACTTCCTACGAAGTGGGGCTAAATCCGACGGTTGTTTCCAAATAGTGGAAACAAGGTGGGCGTGAGGCTCGATCCAGGGTGGCACTAAAGTAGGGGCCGTAAGGGGCAAATCCAGATGTTCGGTGAGTTCCACCCGCTGAGGATCTGGATCTAAGGACTGCCACTGATGGACCTCCTGGATTTTCTTAAGTAACTCCGTGAAAGAAGGATCCTCCGGAGGAGACCTCGGAGGACTCCTTGGCTGGGGTTTGGATGGAGAACGTAGCTCGTTGTCTTTATCGGAAACTCCCTCGGAGGCTTCCGAGGAGTCCGAGAGGACCACAGAGGAAGAATGTGAGGCAGAAAAAGACTCCCTCACCTGTCTAGGGAAGGCCATTTCCCATGGGAAAGGAGTCCCAGAATCGTGTCCTGCCCCTCTCTGGAACCCGAGGGGAGACTCCGGGGAACTGGAGGAGGGGAGGAAGAGCGCCATCTAGGGCGTACGGGAACCGGTGGAGGCACAGTCGTCGTAAGACGGCTCTCGACTTCTCTGGTGAGCTGAGCCTTGGCCTCAGCCCACCAGGAGGCAAGAGTCTCCTGCAAATCCACCGGCGGCCAGGGGGGCGGTGGAAGAGGAGGAGGGGGATAGTGAAGCAGAGGATATCCGTAGGGAGAGTACCCAAGACCCGTCTGGGATAGAGTCAGAGGCAGATGGTGGGGCGTTTAGGTACTGTGGAGCGGAGGATTCGGCTCTGAGTGCAGTGGCTTGTTGTGAAATCTCTGGGCCCCAGGAAGACTGGCGTCCGGCGTATGGCGCGGTACCAAAGGCTGGAAGAGCTGCTGGAGCAGGCAGCCCAGCTGGGCACTCAGGGGCGGATCAGCCAGAAAAGGCCCTGGGGTGGAGGGCCCAGAGGAGGAAGAAATCCCTGCTGGGCGTTGGAGAGGCGGTGTCGGGTCCGGCGACAGCAGAGCAGTGTCGGCTCGGCCGGCGTCAGAGGGACGGAGCAGCGTCAGATCGGGTTCTCAATGGGGGATCTGTGCCAGCCAGGATCCCTAGTCTCCATCTGGGAAAGTAGTGAAAAATCCCGAGAGTCAGGCAAGGGGACTGGGGCTCCTGACAGCAGTGAAGGCTGCAGAGCCTAGCACGGCGGAAGAGGTGGTTCCGGCGTAGGCTCTGGGACCCGGCACATCGGAGGAGCCGGCGTGTGACTTATCGTCCAGAAACCCAGCGGGCGTCGGAGGGCAGCGTCAGCCGGTGCTCTCCGTCCGAGGCCAGGCTGAGGAAGAAGAGGCGGTCGGAGGAGACAGCCCGGTGCGCCCTGAAGGGTGGCGGCAAGGCCAACCTTCTCGGCGGGGCCCGTCGGAGGAGCCCGGCCCGGCTTATAGGGCGCCACTGATAGGCAGAGGATGTCGGGACGTACTGGAGGCTGAGAGTCTCCTTTGGCCGGAGACACCACAGGCCGGACTCACGAGCCTGATGGTGACCACGCCTCCTCCAAAACCTTTGGAGGCTGCCGTTGGAAGGATCCCCGGAGAGTTACCTGACCGGACCCTGGCGGAGTACGTGGAAGAGGGAGCCTCCTGCCGAGTGCTTATCCTTGTCCTTCTTTTTTATGTGCTCTTCTGGAAGTCAACGCCTGCCTTAACTTTCTCAGCTCTTTCTCCATCGCAGACATCTTTTTCTTCAGGAGATGGGTTTCGAGGGACTGCTGGCGTCGCTTGCGGGTTGCCGCGTTGAACCGGAGGCAGTGCCGACAGTTATCCACCGCATGGTCGGGGACTAGGCAGAGGGAGTGACCGTCCTTGTGTGGCAGTTGGGCGCCACACGAATCGCGACTTGTTTTAGAGGGCGACATAAAGCAGCGTTCACCTGGCGATCGAACAGAAAAACTGTAGCTTTCTCAGAAAAAAAATCGGCGGCGGAGACAGACTACAACGAACTTAACTGCGAGGTGCTACTAACAGCTAGGCGGAAAGAACTGGAAGGCATGGCATCTGGGACGCCCTTTATACCCGGCGTCTTATGGCGCTGGTCACCCTGGCCAGGGCATTGGCAGTGGTATGTAGAGTTACAGAGCTGCGTAATAGGAATGGCAGTGAAGTATTGAACTGAAGCCAACCCCACCACCACCCTGCAGAGAGTGACAGGCATTGGGGTGTGCATTTTGGGTAAAGCCAGGCATAACAGCCACGCATTTCACCCACCCTCTGAAGAGACTGACAAGTGTCACGTGTTCCTTGGGGTCTTTGGCCCTTAGCACCCCATTTCATTGGAAATACGGTGAGATGGAGTGCGATATAGGAAGAATGGGGTGAAGTTTGGGGCAGAAAGTCCAAGGCATACCTCTATGCCTCTCAGTGACTACAGGGTGTGGAATAGTATGAGCATCACAGGCAAGAATCCCAAGTCACACCCCTGATTCTTGTCATTCTCTATAGGGTTAGGCTGATTTAGTTGAAAAGCCTAATACCTCAGGCATTCAGTGGTAATTTAACTCCACATTTTCAACATGTTTGTTTGTGACCCCACCTCATGAACAGGGGAATATCAGTTTGGCAGCAGCTGAAACTGACAACTACGAGTTAACCACAGGTGCAAAAATATTCGAACAGGATGTAAAAATGACAGCTGTACTCTTTCATAGGGAGGTGTAAAAAGTAACTATGCTGCAAATGTGTAGTAAAATATTTAAAAAAAAATGGTGAAATCACAGGCATACATAGAAACTGTGCAATGCACACCACGTTATATAAGTAGGTTGGGGATATTTTATAGCAGATTGTCAACTCAGGCATTTTGTGCCTCCGATCATAAACAGTGTCACTGTGATTTTCTTTATCTGTGCCGAACAATGATCTCCCACAGCGACCACGCATCTCTGCACTGAAGTGTGAAAACACACTCGGCCATGTTGTGAAAAATGGCAGCTGTACTGTTCATGAGGAAGTGTTGAAAAATGCACTAGTGAAAATCTGGACTGAAAATATTACAAAGTCATGAACTACTTGAGGATGTGGAATTGCACAATGCTCACTGTAACACACAGTCATTTTATGGACTTTTTGTCACCAAATTTTCAACATAGCCATTTTAAGACCTCTGCTCATGAACAAGAGTAACTGTAATTTTCTTAATCTGTCCTAAACATTGCTTTGCACACTCAACAGCACCATTATGCGCTACATGTCTGCGATAACACATTCTGGGTGACATATGAAAAATTGCAGCTGTACTGTTCATAAGGAAGTTTAATAAAATGGACATGTTGAAAATCTAGAGTAAAATATTAAATTTGCAAAATTCTGAGCATGCACATAGGAACTGTGCAACACACACTCAGTGAAAAGTCATTTTAGGCATTTTTCACCAAATTTTCAACATAGCCATTCTAAGACCTCTGCTCATGAACGATGTCACTGTGGTTTTGTTAATATGTCCCATACACTGAGTTCGCCCGCGACATTGCACCATTGTGTGCACTACATGGTAAAACCGCGTTTTGGGTGAGATATGAAAATGACAGCTGTACTACTCATAGAAGGTGTGGAAAAATGGCAATATTGAAAATCAAGAGTGGAAATATTGAAAATTCGCAAACCTATGGTACGCGTAGATAGAACTGCATAAGCACAGCGCGTCAAAAACAGTCATTTTAAGAATTTTCACCAAATTTAAACATAGCCATTTCAAGAACCTCTGCTCATGAACAGTGTCACGTGATTTTCTTAATTTGTCCCGTACATTAACCTCGCACACAGACTCGCCATTCTAGCTACAAAGCGGAAACACATTTAGGGTGAGATGTGAAAAATGACAGCTATACTACTCATAAGACAGTGTGGTAGATAGCAATGTTGAAAATCAGGAGTGAAAATAATGAAATTTCACGAACTTACGGGCCTGCGTAGGAACTCGCATATGCAGCTCGTTAAACAGTCATTTTGGAATTTTGGCACAAATTTTCAACATGAAGTGTTGGGCCCCCTTCTCATGAATGATGTCACTGTCATGGCGGTATTCGGTCGAAGGTGATTTAAAAGTCGCTACGGCGAAATCACTGCCGAGGCCAACGCCATGAATGACGCATCACTATGAAGGAGTCTAAAAACCCATGTTGAAAATTTAATTACAAAAAATCCCAAAATACCTGAGATATACAATAAGTTAGACCCCTCCTATCTAGCCCATTACATACAACACGGCATTTCCTCCAGTTCGCGGTCGGCTTTGAAAGTGCAGGCGTGTTCCCGGTCCACGAAGATCGTCGTGCAGAGTCCAGAGGTAAGTATGGGGTGGGTGTGGGGGAGGCTGGTGCGCGGTGGGTGGTGCAGGTTGTGGGAGGCTTGGGAGGCACGCCGCGGAGACACGTTTTGTTTTACAGGGTAAAACAAAAAAAGACTTTAATGGGACACTTGCCCACGCTGGGGTGGGCTCCCAGCGTGGCACAAAGACTTTGAGGCGTTCAGCCGGCAAGGGGATTAGGCACCCCGTCGGCAAAAAACCCCGTGGGGCGTTTGCCACGCTGGGGTAGGCTCCCAGCGTGGCACAGAGGACTTTAGGCGATCAGCCGACGGGGGATTGGGCACCCCGTCGGCAAAATGACGATTGCCACGCTGGGGTGGGCTCCCAGTGGCATCAGCTACGGGGGAGGCGTGCAGCTCAGCCGGCGGGATTGGGCACCCGTCGGCTGCTCACACTGCGTGCAGAACACGCCGCCTGCTGCATTCAGGGGGAGCTGCGCGTGAGCACTTCTTATCGCCCTACTCACTCAAGTGTGGCTCCCCTTTCAACTGCTGATGCCACTGCATTTGGAGCGTGTCATAGACAGCTCCAAAATGCATTGGCTTACAGGGGCCGCGCCTGCCAGGACAGTACCTGAATTGGAGGAGGAGGTGACACACCTCCGAAATCTCCGATGATGGCACTGTGTTTCTTGCACATGCGTGCAATCAAACATAAAAATGATACTTAAGACTTCCGAACCGAACTGCAGGAGAACTCTCCGGAGCGACTGTTCAGTGAGGCGGAGTAAAGAATCTGACGGTTAGCGTTCAAAAGGATACAGACAGAGACATCAACCGAGCTTGAGCTCAGCATTCTAGCTCTGCATCGAAACGTTAACCCTTTGTTCTCCGGGGCAGTTTAAAGGCTGGGGCTAACTGCACTTGTCAGAATACAGCAAGACTTCAAGTTGTTTGAAGTAAATTTGTAAGCCTCAGCTGAACAGGTACGATTTCTAAATTTAGGGTTGCTCCCTGTCACCAGAAAGCCCCAATCTGTCAAAGTTACGCAATCCTAAAGAAAAATACTGAATAGCCATAAAAAAGTACAGGTACGTAAGAATTTACCTTAACAGTATATCTTCGAGAGAGGCTCTTGCAGTAAGTAATAACCATTAGGATTAGAGCCGCCAGGCACTAGGACCACATGGAAAACTCAACCTAGCATTGTCTGGTGGGAGACCGCCCACTCGAAATCACATGACAGAAGTCAGTGTGCACTATATAGTGGGCAGTCACCACAATTGCCCTCCAGTTCTCCTGCCGGAGACCTATGATGGTGCGACAGGAGAAAGGAGTGGGCTCCTGGAGCCAAAAAAGGAAAAAAGGCTAGAAAGAAGTAGCCGCAGAAGCAGGGGGACGGTGGGAGGGAAAAGGTACCTACTGCTAGAGCCTCTCGAAGATCTACTATTACGGTAAGTTCTTACGTAACTGTACTATCTTACTTCAAGAGGGCTCTCGCAGTAGGTAACCATTAGGACTGCCTCCCAAGTAGTGAAATTCAGACAAAGGCTGAAGCATGGAAGGTGGCAAAGGTCTGCAGTAAGTACCAGATTATGACAGAAGGCCCTGAAGGATTGCTAGTCCGAAGCCTGCCCTGCGCCTAGAGGCAATGTCCAGACTGTAGTGTTTGCTAAAGGTGTGGACAGAGCTCCAAGTGGCTGCCACACAAATGTCCGCAGCAGAAACATTCCTGAAACAAGCAGTAGATGCAGCCATGCCTCTGGTGGAATGCCCTTTAACTTCCCCCAGAAGAGATTTGTTATACTTCTGATGATAAAACAAAATGCAGTTTGCTAACTATTTGGACAAACGTTGTTTAGAAACCGCAGCACACACTCTTTTGGGCGCAAAGAAAACGAAAAGCTGATCCATTTTACAGACTGATTTTGTCTGGTACGTGTAATAACGCAAAGTTCTGTGCACGTTGAGCATGTGCAGAATGGCCTTCCCTTGATCAGAATGTCAGGATAATACACTGGCAAGTGTATGGTCTGATTCAAAGTAAACTCAGAAACCACCTTTGTTAGAAACTTAGGATCTGTACACAGAGCCACCCGGTCTCTGTGGAAAATCAAATAAGGCTCCTTACACATCAGAGCCTGAAGCTCAGAAATACTTTGAACAGAAGTAATAGCAACTAAAAATGAAAATTAAGTACCTACTGTAATTCTTGATCTTCCTGTGTATCTTCACCATTCATCACTGATGGGTGTATGCTGGAGGTTTTTTTTTTTCCTAAGGGGGAGGAACCGGCACCAGTGGCACCACAAACGAGGTGGACACACTGCTTAGCGCTCACGGGTTGGCCAGAAATGGTTGTTGGCTCCTCCTCTGCCTCAGTTCTGCACACCGGAGAGACAGAGGAAAAAGAGGAGAGAGAAAAATGTGGGTGGGGCGAAGGAGCCCGAGGGACAGTAAAAGGAAAGGATATAAACTGAAAAAAGGAATAGACTGGACAGAGGACAGAGTAGGAGGAGGACCTGGAAGGATTTGGACTGAAAGGATCCAGTCCCTGGATGAGCAAAAACCAGGACAGAAGAAAAGAATAAGAAGAGGAAGAGAGAGAAAGAAATAAGAATGGGGGAAGGAGAGGAGGGACCCGAATACCCCTATCCCTTAATTGGCACAGCACTACAGAGAGCAGGAACGCCCTCCAGAGGAGGATAGCCAGTTGATCAGCAGAAGCTGATGCAGGTTTAGCAACACAGCTAAGAGTTCCCTGCTATGGGAAGCAGAGAAGGTCCCTGCCCCTCTCTCTCCACCCCCCAAACCGGCTGTAACCAATCCCAGTTGAGAGTTCAGACTTCCAAACCCAGCCACTTCCAAAGAAGAAGAATCCACCGGGTTCGGGGTGTGTGTGTGTGGGGGGAGAGTGAAGATCCCACCTATTCAAACACCTCTCTCCAAAGAGAGGGAGACTAAAGAGATAGAGAGGAAAAATGAGGAAGAGAGAGTCCCTGCCAGCCCCACCCCTTCTCCACATCCTAGGGGACCCCGAAGAGAGCCTGCGCATCTCAAGCATTGACTGGACCCAAGAGTTCTCCCAAGACAGAGAAAGAGGGGGTCTGCCAGGAGTCCCCCCACAAAGCTCTTACCTAATGGGCCGTACTGACCCTCCTCCCAACTGAGTCCCCCCCTCTGCCATCTGTCACACTTGGACAGCTGGTTCTGATCCCTGTATCATTTTTTGTAAATATTAAAAAAAAAGTGTGATGGACTGTGTCAAGAGAAAATGCTGTCTTGCTGGAACTGACACATCAACCCCCCCCAGGGATAAGTTCAAAGGAGAGGAGGTAGCTTAAACTGCAGATATCTGAGGTGCAACTATCTTGTTAGTTTGCTTTGAAGGCAGGAACCAAGATATCCATTTTATAATGCCCTTAGGGAAACCCTTTGATGTGCACCAACGGTCATAGGCCAGGTTCTGGGTATCCTCCCAGGAAGCCAGCTCATTTCATTAAAGAGATCTTTGATGTCTGGGGATACCAGGTCCCAGACTAAATTAAGGAGTCCAATATACATCTGCTTTGAATATACAGTGACTTACATCAAAGAGACTTTTGATGTCTAGGGTAAAGCAGTTCACAGACCGGTTTGGACCAGTCACATAAAGAGAGACGATCTATTATGTCATCTATTATTTTTTTTAAATATCTTAGTAGGCCATCCTGTGTTGTAAAATATAAATTTTAATACTCCAAGGCGGAGTTAAGTGACCTCAGAGAGAAGGCCGGCTCAAGACCTACTGAGCAAACCTTAGAAGAGACACTCATATTTCTGACAGAGAAGAGGAACATCAAAGCACTGAAAGATTAAGAAGTAAGGAGACCTTAGATAAAACCAGTCTGAGTGTTATTTGTAGGAATCTGCACTTTTAAACCTGTTTGTTTTAAGGCTGTATGTGTTGGGATATCTTGTTCTGTAATTTTACCGTTTTCCTATTTTACTTATTTTTTTTTTCCCACCAGAGCTCCGGCTGCAAGCCTGCTGTCTGTTGTCCCCCCAGCGCCATCCCGGAAGGTCAGACCCCCCTCCCTTATGCACCTCGCGACTTACCCTTCGCAGCAGGGTGGTGGGGAGCAACTCAACCCACCCCAACGGATCCATGCCAGGGATGTGCCTTCTCAGGGACGGCGCTGCAGGGCACATCATCATTCTGCCGGGCTCTCTTTTTTTTCCCCCACTTTTTCCTCCCTGTAGGACATGGTGTGCACTGACACCAGCGACTGGGTGCACACACGCTCCCGTGCGTGTCCCAGTCAAGCGCCTGCCACGCCCCGCCTAACTTACAGCTACTGCCACCGACTCCCAGCCTCCGCTAGGGGATCAGGCAAGCACCGCCGCCCAACTCTTCCCTGGAGATGGACAGCAGTCCATTGGACGCTCAATCCATCTCCTCCCTGCTGACCCACGCCAACCCGTTCCTGTTCCCGAACACGGTTCGCCGGTGTGGCGTCCAGCGCCTCAACCCTCAGCACCACCAGGCCGGCCTATTTTACCTATTTTAAAGTAAAGATATACATTTTAAAAACAGAAACTGCCTGGTGTGCCTTGAAATTTATTTTTATATAAGTGAAGCTTTGTACGTTACAGTTGACACTGTGTATGAGGTTACTGTGATACCAAACTGGCAAACAGAGTTTTCCAGGTCTTGCACAGAGTTCTAAGGGTTCATTTTGTAATACCTGATTAGGTGCCCATAGGCAAAGATATCTGGCCCCCCAAAGACAGAATTATCGGAGCCTGACAATTGGGTACACTAATAAGAGATCATCAGTTTGAATCCCTCCAGAACTTGAGACTAAGGTGTCTCGAACCCACAAAACAGACAAGAGGGTTACCTTGTACTGTTCACTGTTCTCAATTCTACGCTCAGAGATTGGTACTTTGGAAGTAGAGGTCTGACCAGCTGAGCAAATCTGTGACACCACCTTCTACGAGCGAGAAGAGCTTTAAGATTCGGTCAACAAAAACTAAATAAATAAATATATAAATAAGATGTACAGGGAAAGCTTTACTGGTTCCCTGAGGAGGACAGTAAGCAGAGAGAAGGGTATTGCCAAGGGACTAAGGCCTTCTCGGGGAAGGTGGGAGGATTTCAATGATGAATGGTGAAGATACACAGGAAGATCAAGAATTACGGTAGGCATGTAATTTTCGTATCTTCCCTGTGTCAATCTTCATCATTTATCACTGGTGGGTAAGTATAGAGCCCCCCCCCCGAAGCGGCTCAGCACTTCCCTGAAAGACATATGTCCCTCAGCCTCCCGTGGGGGAAAACATGGGAAGAGGAGATCCATACCAGACCAGTTAGGTCTGTGACTGGTCAGGGTGAGGCAGGGTCCCCCATTCCTTAGGGGAAGGAAGGTGCCCCTGCAGATCCTGCCTCGCCCTGTGGGGAAAAAAGGCGGGTCCTCAGAAACATGGAGGTAATCACCTTACGCCGGTCCAGGGGTGATAGCCTTGACAGGCGAAGCCACGCTATCCGCCTAATGCAGATTGCTGTCTCCGCTAGCCTTGAAGCGATCCCACTGGCATCATAAGATGCCCTTGCCTGGTGCCTTGCTAACTCCAAGCCTATCGCGGAGAGGGCTGTGGCCTGAATGGCTGCCTCCAAATTAGGCAACGATACCAACACCTAACCCAGCATCGCCCACAGATGCCTCTTATAAGCACTGTGGTGTACTTGATGAGATGCAATAAAAATGGTTACCTGCGCCAAGGAGAAAATTCTCTGCCCCAGGTGGTTGAACTTCGCAGAGTCCGGATCCGGGGACCGGTCGCCTATGCCAAGTAGGGCCATCCACTAGCGTCAGTCCCATAGAGGGATGAGGCAATCTGCCTGGAAACCTCTGGGGTGCGCAATATCGATGCTGACAGCTCGAAGGGGCAGAAGCTGGGGCAGACAGAAGCTGCCAGGCGCTATACGACACCTCCTGGAAGGGTATAGGCCAGGAAGGGACCACCAAGTTGTCTGCACTGCATTCGCCTGAAAGGCGCACGCCATATGCTCAATGTTGCATCTTACCATGTAGGAAATGTGCAGGTCCTCGACCAGCCTAACGAGGAAGCGCAGATACTCTGTCTGATCAGCGCTGGAGGACAGAAGTCTCCTTTCCCTCAAAGGAGGAAGATGAAGAGGCCAAAGAACCTGTACATTCAGATTCTGGCTGCAGAGGGTGAGACATGCGGAAGACCTGCTCATCCATGGCCCTGACATATATCTTGGGAAGTCCGCAGCCTGAGATCTGAACTGTTCCCAGGTCATGGGACCAGAAGGACCCACATGGGCTGGGAGAAGAGGGTCTGGACGCAGAGGCCAGGGGGAGAAACCTTTCACAGCAATTGAAATGCCACTGTCAGGGCTAGGCGACCTAGCAGGCAATCCCAGACTTCAAGGGGATCTGTAGGTCGGGTTAGTCAAAGGCCACTCAACAAGCCTGATGTGGTCAGGACTGAGCCCTCTAAGTCCAGAAGGGTGGTCCCCAATCCTACCCAGCAAGGACTCCCTGGAAGGAGATGAGGGAGAGAGCTCGGGCTCAGTGCTGAAGGGCTCCTCCCCATGCTCTGAAGGATTGCAGAGGAGTGCTGCAACCTCTAGCCCTAGCCCCTCAACCCTGCTGACTCAGAGGAAGACCTCTTCCTCACACCATGCCTTGGACCCACCCAATTCCACAGGCTCTCCAAAGAGTGCTTTAGAAGGAGGGGGTCCAGTTCTAGTACGAGGAGAAGGTATGGCAGCCGACCCCGGTGCTGCGCCGACCACAGTCACTGGGGCCATGGAGAGGGGTACCTGGGAAGGCACAAGGGTCCTGGGCCCCTGGAGAGCCAATCCACTCCAAGGAGTCAGGTTGCCTGTCTAGATCGGCCTCTCAATCATCTGGCTTCAGAGAGGAGGAGATCCAAAAGACCTCCAAACTGGTGACCGTGGGGAGGCCCTCCCACCCGCAGGCGGACCCACTGCCCCTCGCGGCACCGTCTCGATCACTGGAGCTGCGGACCAAGTAACCATGGGCTCAGACACTGGGGTAGCCTGCACCTTCAAGGCGACTGCCAGAGCGGTGCTCCCGGCCCAGCCCCGGGTGGAACCAGCCCAGCCCTCCAGTACCATGGAAGAGGGCTCCTACGTGGCAAGGCTAGAAGAGGAGGAGGCCTCCTCCTCCTCACTGCAAGCCCATGAGGGGACCTGGAAGAAGAGCAAAGCAACCTACGCATGGAACCTTGCGAGTGAGAACGCCCCCCCGAAAGTCGGCGGAGCCCTGTCGACTTTAAACGTGCGGTACTATAGAACACAGCGGTCCATAGAGAAGCAGGTGTCGCAGTTGTCCCTATCATCCTGAGGTCCAAGGCAGGTAAGGCAGACATCATGCTGGTCCATCACGGAAGACTGCCGGCTGCAGGGACACCGACGCATAAGAGAGTGGCCCTCTTTAGAGGGGCGCTTCTTGTCCCCTGAACCTGGCATGATGCCAGAGGAAAACAAACAATAAAAAGTCAAGACTCTATGCTATTTAAAATAAGAAAATAGAAAGATCTTATTGGTCTTCAATAAATGGCGCGCCAAGTACCAAACAGCATAACAAAGGCGTTGAAGATACTGAAACGGCATTGAAAAATGGCTCCGTAGAATGAGGTGCAGTGCCACGCAGAAAACTAGCCCACGGACACAGAATTCTTTGCTCCTGAGCTCGCGAGATGCTGTCTCTACGGTGGGAGAAGCAGAACTGAGGCAGAGGGGGAGCCAATGGACGTTTCTGGCCAACCAGTGTGTCAGCGTTGTGGGCGCCGCTGCCGCCCCAAGGGGGAAAAAGCTCCCATGGGAGAAGATAGAGCACTTTCCAGGAAAGGTAGCGCAGGTCGCAACTTGCGGCCCATTCAAAGGGAGGCAAAGGGAATTTCTCAAGAATGAAATTCAGATCCCATGGAGGAACCGGGTTCCTGACCGGGGGTTTCAGATGGCGAGTTCCTTTCAGAAAAGTTTTGGAAACCTCCAGCTGGGCCAAGGTTTTGCCATCCACCGAACTGTGGTAGGCAGAAATGGCAGACAAGTGGACTTCAATTTCATACCATATGTGGTTCTTCTGGGTGGCTTTCGGTCCTCCACAAGGACTTGTGCCACTCTGGAAGAGACCTCAAAGCATGGAACAGAGCTGTCAGCAGGTGCCATGCGTGAAGGTCAAAGGACCTGAGGCCCGGATGGACCAGCTTGCCCTTTTAGTCAGCAAGTTCTGGCAGAGTGGAAGATGAACCGGAGGCTCCACTCTCAACTGCTGAAGCAGAGGGAACCACACTTGGCAAGGCCAATAAGGGGCTATGAGAATCATGTGAGCCTCTTCTTGCTGTACTTTCAGAAGCACCCCTGCAATAGCAGGAAGGGAGGGAAGGCGTACAAGAACCTCCCTGTCCAGCAAAGAGACAGCGCGTCTCGCCAGAGAACATCTGGCCTGGGAATGAGCGAGCAGAAAATGAAAATTATGTACCTACCGTAATTCTTGATCTTCTCTTGTATCTTAACCATTCATTACTGATTGGTGTAAGCCAGAGGCGCACACCCGCCATGGGAGTTTTTTTTTTCTCCCAAAGGGAGTCGGCGCCATCGCCCCAGAGACTGTTACATTGCGTGATGGGCGGCCGTTAGGCGCCGCAGATTCCTCCTCCTCCTCCATCCCAGTTCTGTTAGCTGGAGAGGTGAACAAG
Source organism: Neoceratodus forsteri (assembly GCA_016271365.2). Lineage (NCBI taxonomy): Eukaryota > Metazoa > Chordata > Ceratodontiformes > Ceratodontidae > Neoceratodus > Neoceratodus forsteri. The sequence goes on along the minus strand of CM057456.1, from coordinate 1,413,446,340 downwards.
GATAAGAAAAAAGAGTGAGGCAAAAGAGCAGAGGGATAGAAAAAGGAAAGGATATAAACTGAAAAAGGATTAAGCCGGTAGATGACAGACAAGAAGAAAATGCGTACCCTAAGGGACCGCCGGTCCTCATTTCTGGGGCGGCTCCAAGGGAGGAACAGATAAAGGAGAGGAGAGGAGAAAAAGGAAGAAGAAGAAGAGAGAGAAGAGAACGAGGGATGTTGGGAGGGGAGAATTCTGCCCATTGAGAGATTGGTTTAAAGGCTTATAAGCTCAGAACCAAAAACAAGGGAGCAAGGATCCCACTTGATAGGACTGAAAAGAAGGTTCAACCGAACTGCTTGCACAGACTGGACACAAAAGGCAGATTCTCTATACCTCCTGCCATCCCAACCCCTTAAACTCTAGCTGAGAGTGTCCTTATTAAGTGCAAACACAGATGTGTGTGGGGAGGGGGGTTAGCTTGACAGAGGGCACCCCTTTTCGTAAAGGATAAGAGTGGGAACTCAATCAGACTCCCTGAAGTCAAGGCAAGAACATCAGCTCAAGGTAACTGTAGTGTCAGGACAGCGCCAACCAGCAGAAGCTCACCAATAGGAGATTAAGACCTGCCAGAGGAAAACTACAAAAAGGAGACTGAGCCATAAAAGGGACGGTCTCATTAACTGTGAATTGAACAACATAGCTAAGTAAGAGCTAAGAGGTCACCCCTAGGGGCAATCAGAAAGAGTTCCCTCAGGATAGAAATAAATCCTACTCGTCCCCCCTTACCTTCAGGAAATAGGATTCGTTTTAGAGAAGAACTGAAAAATTAAGACAGTTTTTTTTTTTTGCTTAAAGGCCAACAAAGAAGAGGGAAGGAACGAGCAGGGAAGGGGAGATGCCGAAGTAGGAGGCCCTTGAGAGGAAGGTGGTCAGGAATCAGTAATGAATGGTGAACATACAAGAGAAGATCAAGAATTACGGTAGGTACGTAATTTTCATATCTTCCCTAGTCTATCTTCACCATTCATTACTGCTGGGTGAGTACCAAGCCCCCCGAAGGGGGCCTGGAAAGACCCGGAGGGAACAGATCCCTCAGCCTCCTACTGGTGGAAAGCAGGAGGGGGGAGACCCTAACCAGCAGACTGGGGCAGTCTAAGGTTGGTGAGGATAAGGAAGTATCCCCTGTGGTCAGGGAAGGGAGGGAGGGTGCCCCTGAAGAAGCCTCCTCACCCTACGGGAGAACAGGCGGGTCCCCTGGAAGGCAGAGATAGTCACCCTACGCCGGGCAATGGGTGACAGTCTGGAGAGACGAAGCCATGCCATCCGCCTAATGCAGATCGCTGTCCCTGCAAGTCTGGACGCCACCTCATTGGTTTCGCAGGATGCCCTCGCTTGGTGCCTTGCAAACTCCAGACCTTGAGCAGAGAGGGCAATGGCTTGTCTATACTGCTCTGTGTCAGGCAAAGATGCTAGGACCTGAGATAGCATCGACCTCAGATGCCTGTTGTAAGCAGCGTCGTGTGCCTGATGTGAACGTATGCACATCAACACATGACTTGAAGAGAAAACTCTTCGTTCCCACCGGTTTAATTCAGCAGAATCCAGATCTGGGGGTCTGTCATGTGCCAGGTGCCGAGGCCCGGAAGGAGTGTCTAGCGACGCCAAGCCCGAAGATGGGTGAAGCAGAGAACCTAGAGACTCTTGGGAGGTGCACAATACAGTCTCCTGCAGTCTGCTGGGGCTGGAGAAGGAGTGGCAGGAGACAGCCAGGTGCGGATAGACACTTCCTGGAAAGGGATCGGCCAGGAAGGCACCACCAGATGAGGAGCACTGAAATCGCTAAGGACTGCATGCGTCTACCGCTCGGTATTGTCCCTACGGATGTAGGAGATATGAAGCTCCGAAACCAGCCTCAAAAGGAACTGCTGACAGTCAGTGAAATCAGTGTCAGAGAAAAGGGACAGAAAGTTCCTCTTCCTCAGGAGAGGAAGTCAAGGAGGAAGTGGAGCTCGAATGTTCAGAGGACTCCTGTGGTGGAGGGGACAGGTGGAAAACCTGTTTGTCCATGGCCCTGACATAAGATGGGAAGGCAGCCGCAGGAGCTCTGAACGTCTCCCAAGTTAACGGTCCTGTGGGACCCACATGGACTGGGAGAGAGGGTGGTGGTTGCAGAGGGATGGGCTAAGGGCACCTAAAAGCACGTGCCTGGCCTCTGCCAGGGCTCTGAGATCCAAGGAGCGCCGCCGCCAGGATTGGGGACCCTGAGATCATGTCGGGTTGAGAAGAGGAAAGAGATGGAGGCAAACCCGGACAAAGCCCAGAAGGGGAATCTCCCTTGTGGCACGCCTGGGATTGCATGAGTCCAGAAGGGAAACCAGCAGAACCACTACTAGAAGGAGCTTTGGAGACTTTGAGAGAAAGGTGGGGATCAGCCCTGCGACTCCTCCCCACACCCCACAGGGCAGTAAGTATACGCCGCCGCTCCTCACCCCAACCTCTCATTCCCTCAGACCCCGAAGCAGCTCTCTTCCTCATTGTCAGTGGGGGAGGTCCCTGTTGAGCGAGCCCCAGAAGGGAACCCATTGTGGCAGGGTCCTCCACCCTGTCCTGAAGAACCCCAGCAGCACCAGAGATGGCAGCTTCCCGGGACCTCCAAGAAGAGGGCATCCCCTCCCAATCTCCTGAAGGGTCTGCCACAGAAGACTTCATGCCACCCCTAACCGTGGAATCCTCTGGGCTAACCAACTCCGGGGACTCAGGGAGAGGAACACTGGACTGCCTAGCACTATGGCCTATAGGAGGTTCCAAGTCAGAAGACTCAGGTCACCGGTCGTCCAGTCCGAGTCCCGATTGCCCCCGGCCATCCCCTCCTAAGAGGGGTCGAGCAGAGTAGACTCCAGCGAGACGACTGCAGGAACCTCACCCAAATGGAACCAGGCTTGGCATCGCCAAAGGGCGCAAGGCCAACAGTACCACTGGAGTCGACCGTACCACCATCAGCACCAGGAACCCAAGCGGCACCGCCTGAGTCCCCGGCACAGTGGACGGCACCAAAACCCAAAACAGCACTGCCAACGGTGCCACCCAAGTCCCCGGTGCCGCTGGAACCCAAAGCGGCTCTGCAGATGGCGCCGGCACTCAAAGTGGCACTGCCAACAGCGCCGACAGAGTCCCCGGAACCCAAAGCGGCGCCGCCCAAGTCCCCGGCACCACAGATGAAGCCGGACCCCACGGTGACATCGCTAGGTGATAAAGGATCCACCAGAGCTGCGACCCGCAACCAGGGGCCGCAACTCTGGGGGAGCCTACACCTCCAAGGAGGTGACTGCCGGGACGGAGCAGATGGTGCGACCCTGGGAGGGATCACACCATTCCTCCAGTGCCGAAGAAACAACCTCCTCCTCAGCAAGGCTAGAAATGGAGTAGGTTCCCTCCTCACTGGGCTGTATAGACCCGGGAGGGGACCCGGAGGAAGGGTAGAGATATCTGGCCTGGGAAGCCCACGGGCGACGTCGTCCTCCGAAAGTTGGTGGAGCCCTTCCGACTTTAAACGCATGGATTTCTAACACACGGCTATCCATGGAGAAACATGCATCGCAGTGGTCCATATCATGGTAGGTTCCCAGGCACCGAAGACAAACATCATGCCGGTCCGTGATGGAAACTGCCAGCCGCAGGGGCACCGATGCATAGAGGCATGACCCGCCTTAGACTTACATTTTGCCCCCGAACCTGACATGATGCAAAAATAACAATTTAAACAGCAAAGCTCCTGGCGTTGTCAAAAAAAAAAAAAAAAAAAAAAAAAAAAAAGAATGATCTTACCAGGACACAACGTCGAAGAATGAACGAGAATGAAGGAGTGTCGTTGAAAATCGACACGTGGCCTATGACGCAGGTACTAAATACAGGTTATTCACCTGTAACAGGAGTTCTAGGAATGGTATATGTTGTTCATCCACATTGTCTGCCAGGTTCCTTGCCGTTTTAAATCTTGCCAGAAGGTCTTCAAGCTGGCTCCTCCCACTCACCTGGGTGGTAAAACTCTCGGCTCTGCCCCATGACGCCAGATCTAGCCCGCTGGAAGCCAGGTTGTGCACTGGAGCCAGGGAGGTCGAGTGGGTTGTGTGAATGAACAACATATACCATTCCTAGAACTCCTGCTACAGGTGAGTAACCTGTATTTCTAGGGACATGGATATGTTGTTCAATCCACACTTCATGGCAGACTCCTAGCAGTTCTCTGGGAGGAAGGAGGCAAGGTGCACACCCCCTACTTAGGAAACAAAGACTGAAGAACCGAGGTCCCAAAACCAGCATCCCGGCATGACTCAAGGTCGATGTGGCAATGGGTAATGAAGGTGTGTGCTGACTTCCAGGTAGCAGCCCTGCAGATTTCCTGGATAGGTACATCCCTGGAAGCAGCCACCGAAGCAGTGATATAGAGGGTAGAATGAGCTCTTATCCCTCTGGGAGGCTCCATGCCTGACAACCTATATCAGAGATCTATGCAGGAGGTGACCCACCTGCCTATCGGCCTGCTTGGCTGCAGGTCTGCCAGGTGCGACTTCAGCGTAGGTGACAAACAGCTGGCGAACCTCTCCCCGAACTTCAGCCATATGCTCCTTGTAATAAGAGAGCGCTCTTCTAGGCTCCAAAGTGTGGAGCCTATATTTGGCCTCGAGGTGTGATTGGGGTAGAACACCGGCAGAGTCAACACCTGATTAAGGTGAAACTCCGACACCACCTTCGGAAGGAATTTCGGGTGGGGGCGCAGGACAATCTTGTCCCTGTGGAAGACCAGATAAGGAGACTCGATGGAAAGCGCCTGGAGTTCTCCCATCCTTCTGGCTGACGTGCTAGCCACCAAGAAGGCAGTCTTCCACGACAGGTGAGAGATGTCACACCAGTGCATCGGTTCGAATGGCTTGCCCATGAGCTTAGCCAATACCAGCAGTAGATCCCACGGAGGTGGAGGTTCTCGCACCAGAGGGGATATGTGATCAAGACCTTTAAAAAAGCGCCTGACCACTTTCTCCTGCGCCACTGACTGCTTTCCGGCCCGCGCCCCATAAGCAGAGATGGCTGCCAGGTGCACCTTAAGGGTCGTCGACCGAAGCCCTTGCTGAGAAAGGGACCATAAGTAGTCCAGAATGCTGGCCAAGGAGCAGGAGAAGGGTCCAACCCCTTATCCTGACATCAAATGAAGAATCTCTTCCATTTGAAGGCATAGCATTTTCTGGTCGACTCCTTACGGGATGCCTCAACAACGTTGAGGACCTCGTCGGAAAGACTCAAGGCCTGGAACGCTAGCCGCCCAGGAATCAGGCCATCAGGTGCAGGATTGAAGGTCCGGGGAGTACCTTCCCCTGGTTGACTGAGATCAGGTCCGGGCGGGCTGGAAGCCGCCGGAGCCTGAGCTGAGGCTGAGGAGATCTAGATACCAGAACTGGCGGGGCCAGTCTGGGGTTACCAGAATCACCTGCGCCTTGTCCCTCCTCGCCTTGAGAAGCACCTTGTGGATCAAGACAAATGGGGGAAAGGCGTAGAAGAGGCCCGGGGTCCATGGCCTCGAGAAGACATCTCCCTGCAGTGAGCTCTGCTGAGGGGGGCGGGCATGAAACAGCCTCAGCTTCGCATTCTCCCTGGAGGCAAACAGGTCCACCTGAGGAGTGCCCCAGTGGGAAAACAGATCGTGTACCACCTCCAACAGGAGAGACCACTCCTGAGATGCAGCACCTATCCGGCTTAGGGCATCGGCCAAAGTGTTGGAGGCTTCCGCCACATGGATGGCAAGGAGATCCGCCTCCGGTCTGCTCACGAGGGACCAAGTGCGGAGAGCTTCCTTGCAAAGGGGCAAGGACTGCGTCCCGCCCTGGCGGTTTAGGTAGTACATGGTTGTGGTATTGTCCGTTTGGACCTGGACCACTTGACCCCGTACAAACGGAGTGAAGGCGGTAAGGGCTAGTCAGACCACTCAAAGCTCCAGCAGGTTGATGTGGCATCGAGACTCCAGAGGGGACCAGAGGCCATGCGCTCTGTGCTCTCCCAGATGGGCACCCCAACCCATCAGAGAGGCATCGGTCGTTAGAATGACAGTCTGCTCGGGGCAGACAAACGGGATGCCCTCCTGCAGATGAGCTGGAACAATCCACAACTGGAAAACGTTCCACATCCCCTGGGTCACCGCCACAGGCTGGTCCAGAGGACCGGAGAGCTGTGACCATTGGCAGGCCAGCCCCCACTGAAGGGGACGCATGTGCCAGCGGGCCCAATGGACCACGCTGGTGCAGGCCACCATGAGGCCCAGAAGGCGCAGGAAGTCCCGAGCAGGGCGCAACTGCCAACTAAAAAGTATTGGGCAAAGGTGGAGAAAACCTCAGCCCTGTCCGCCGGGAGCTGTGCTCTGGCTCAAAGAGAGTCGACCTCTGCCCCAATGAATTGAATCACCTGCATTGGCACGAGTTCCGATTTGGCCTTGTTGATGAGGAGGCCAATCTGAGAGCAGACCTGGAGGGCCAGATCCCTGGACTGCTCCACCTCCAGCTTGGAGGGGGCTGCAATCAGCCAGTCGTCCAGGTAATGGTACACCTGGACCCTTAGGCACCGCAGGAAAGCAGTCACCACTGCCATGCATTTGGTGAAGACCCTGGGAGCTGGAGAAAGGCCGAAGGGCATGGCCCAGAACTCGTAAAGGGACCCCTCCGCTCTGAAGTGAAGGAATCGCTGGTGGGACAGACGGATTGGGACATGAAAGAACGCGTCCTGGAGATGCAGAGAACAGAACCACATGCCTCGTTCCAAGGATGGAATGATCTGTGCCACAGTGACCATCCTGAAGGTTCGAGACCTTAGGAACTTGTTTAGGTTGTGTAGATCCAGAATGGGGCGCCAGCCCCCTGTCCGTTTTGGGACCAGGAAATACCTGGACACAAACCCTGGGTCTGGTGGAGGATCCGCTACCTCCCTGATCACCTCCTTCTGGAGGAGCAGAGCAATGTCGGCTCGATGAGCTGACAGAGAGACTGCGGACCCCATAGCCCCCCGTGGGGCGACGGCCGATAAGGTGGGGCCTGCTCGACTCCAGAGGCAGACCTTCCCCATTACTCCAACGCCTAGCGGTCCGCAGTGATAGTGGACCAGGCCGAAAAGAGTGGTGAGCTGTCCTGCACAGGGGAACCCAGGGGAGGACGAGGTTGGGGCAACCCCCTCAACCCGTCACCGGGCGCGGGCTTGGAGGAAGGACCGCCTGTGGGACCCTGCTGGGCTCTTTTTTCCTCCCAGCTTCCTGTTGGAGGAAGCTGCAGGCTTGGCTTTGGGGTGCCAAGTGCGTGCCTGCTGGCCCTGATGCTGGTGTTGCTGGGCCGGATGTGCTGCAGGGGCAGAAGGCCAAAAGGGCTTACACTGCTGCTGGCGGTCTTTGTCCTTCTGGGCAGATGTGAGAGTCCAAGGTGGCACTGGACTTCTTGATCCTCTGCAAGTGGCCCTCCACCCCGGGACCGAACAAGTCGCTACCCGGGAAGGGAACGCCTGCCAGCTTGTGCTGGTATCCGCTTAGGGCAGGAGATCCAGCGTTTGGCGGCGATGGCCACTGCGGCCGCTACTGACTGGGCACAAGAGTCTCCAATGTCGAGAGCAGTTTGGAGCGGTTGCTTTGCCACTGCCCTTCCCTGATCCCCCACCTGCTTGACCGTAGTCTGGAGGTCAGCTGGGAGATGAGGAATCACCTCGTCCAGGGAGCCCAAAAGGGTGTGGGCAAAGTGTGCTACCAGTATGGCTGAACTGGCCTGATGAAGGCCTAAGGAGGATGCAGCGTAAACTTTACACTTGGAGTAGTCCAGTTTCTTGGACTCTTTATCCGGTGGCTTGTCCACGTCCCGAGCGTTTCAGGAGCGCCGGCAAACACTGCTGGTTACCAATCCTTCTGCAGAGGGGTGCTCCGAGAATTCGGAGAGTGAGCCAGTGGGAACGACATACTTCCTGGCCATCCTGGCCGAGGGAGCTGGACAAGAAGCCGGCAGCTGCCATAACTCCAGGGCCGGGCCGACAATGGCTTCTACCACAGGAAAGGCCTCCGTAGGAGAATCCCCTCGATCCAGTATCTCCGTGAGGGGATACTTGGCCCGTTTTGACATGGGTTCGAGCTTCATCCTAGTAGATTCTGAGATGTGCCGAAGTAATCCCATGAACGAGGATGGGCTCTCGTCCACCGACTGTCCCCCAGAGGACTCCAGGTCGAGAGGCCTGGAGAACACGGAAGAGTCATCATCAGACTCCGAGGAGTCTGCAAACAGCTGTTGAGGGCCTGAGCCACCCTCCACCTGCCGAGGGCGATCGGGAGTGAGGGTGACCGACAACCGATGGGGCAACCCAGGACCCGACCGAGAATCCTTGGTCGGGGCCCCAGTCTTTGGTTGTGGAGGTTCAATCATGATGGGTGGCGCAGCTGGTTTCAGCCAAACAACCGGCGCTGGCTTCGGCTCCTCGATAACCACGAGGGGTTGTTTCGGCCGCTCAGGTGACAGCCACTTAATGACCGGGGAAGGTGACGGGGTCAGCTTGTTCCCAGTCAGAAGGAGCTGCTGCCACAACAAGTCCTCGTAGCGTTGATGCAATTTGCGTGGAAGCCTTTCCTCCGAGGAGGAAGAAGATGAGGATGAGCAGCGCCGCCACACTTTCCTCGGTGCCGAGACCGAGACAGTCGGTGTTTCCGAGAGTGGGTCTGGGAGGGAGCGGGGGAAACCCGTTCTTCCCTCGGTTCGGAAACCTTAACCAGGGACTCCGGCACAGGAGGCGCAGGCAAGTCCTCGGTTTTCACCGGGGACCACAAGAAGGGTTGTCTGCTTCTCCAAGCCCACAGTCTGCCCAACGGGTCGAGAAAAATCTCGAACGCGTCGACGGGTGTCTCAGCTGGCTGACCCGACGGGGACACCGTGAAGCCAGCGGCCTTAGCTGCAACCTCAACCGAAGTAGAGTGTGAACTGTCCGGGGAAGGGGACCTCTCCTGCTCCCACGAATGCCTATGGTGGGACTTACCCTTCGAGTCCTTCTTCTTGGACCAAGAGGAATGTCCCGATGGACCCTCACCTTTTGTAGAGAGGGATTGACAAAGCTCCTTAAAAGAAGCCATGTAGGAGGAGCCCAAGGAGAGCGGGATAAATGCCGCGGCTGAAGAAGACGAAGATGCGGCCTGGGCCGCCTCCTCGAGAGCGATCATCTCCTCAAGTCACTCAGCCGAGCCTGCCGCCGGACACCGCCCAACGGGCCTCCTTTGACTACACCGGAGGAACAAGTCTCTCAGTGTGCCCAAGTTGGAGTCTGGCAGCACGGTCTTCGAGGACACTGACCGAGAAGGACTTGCACACTTCGCAGGCCTGCAGATCGTGATCGAGTCCAAGGCAATAGACGCACGTGGAGTGCGGATCGGTCTGAGACATTTTCTGCCTGCATGGGCACCGCCGAAATCCGGGAATCAACTTATCCATTGCAGCCGTGAAGGAAGAAACAGACCGAAGTCTAAAGAATTTAAGAATAAGTTTCGGTTTACCTGACGAGTTTGGATCCAGGCCTAAAACGCAGAGCGCTAAGTAGGGAACCTGAGCTTCCAAGCAGTAAGGAAGATCTGGCATCATGGGGCAGAGCTGAGAGTTTTACCACCCGGGTGGGTGGGAGGAGCCAGCTTGAAGACCTTCCGGCAAGAAACCTGCCATGAAGTGTGGATTGAACAACATATCCATGTCTCTAGAAACACTATTACTCCGCACAGCAGGTGCAGCCTCGATGGCAGGAGAAACCGAACTGGGATGGAGAAGGAGTCTGCGGAGCCTAAAGGCTGCCCCTTGCAGACTGCGTGATGCGTCCTCTTGGTGGCGGCGCCACTGGCGCCAACTCCTCTGGGGGGGGGGGGACACCTCCCATGGTGGGTGCGCACCTCCGGCTTACACCCAGCAGTAATGAATGGTGAAGACTGACAGGGAAGATCTGGGGCAGCTCTCTGTTGGATGGGGATGCAAACAGATCGAGATCTGGGTGATCTCAATGATCGAAAATGTCTTCAACTATTGACTGCCTCAGCCAACCCCCACAATGTGCCCCTGTTGCCTATTCTGATGCCTGGGTTGGCAACAAAAAGGCTGCTTTGGCTTGGTATTTGAGCGATACATAGACTGGACAGAGCAAAGTGCCTTGCCACTGTCCTGTAGTTCAGTAATGATGTCTTTGACATCACCCTTAAAAAGGACAGGTCCTTTAAATGGAGCATCCTGGATGGCCGTCTGGACACAGTGGGCCAATCCGGATACCTGCAGCCAGGAGTACCTATGCATGCTGACAGCCATGGCGGTATTCCGGGTAGAGGCGTCTACCGCATTGTATGTCGCCCTAAGAGAATGGCAGCAGGAGATTTCTGCTGTCCTGACCATATGGACAATCTAAGTTTTAGCCTCAGAATCGGGCAAGGCCTCAAATTCTACCTTCAGCTGGCCCAGGACAGATTTCTGATACACAATCATGTGTGTCAGGTAATTCAGTGCTCTAAGGGTCAGTGTGGAAGACGAATAAACTTTGCGCCTGAACTAGTCTATCTGCCTCAACTCCCTGTCCAGAGGGGAGGTGCTCATATGTTTAGGCTTTGCCATACGGTCATGGGCTGCATTAATGACCACCGACTCCGCTTTGGGATGGGAACTAAGGTGGTCTTTGCTCTCAGGGGCTCAATAAAATCTGTCAGCCTTCCTGGCAATTGTTACCATCGACAAAGGCTGCTGCCAGTCCGTGGAGGCAACATCCTCATGTAGTCCAGTCCACAGAGGAATGAGTAGAGGGGACAGCTCGGGCATATCTAGGTGTTCTGCCAACCTCTTATGTTGTGGGTCCTGATCCTCAGTCTTCCACCCATTTGTCTCCTGAATCTTCCGTATGATCTCTGTGAAAGAGGGGTCCTCCGGGGGGGGGAATTTAGGAGAGCCTTTGGGCTTGGGATCCTCTGGGAGGAGGGGTCTCAAAGCCTGAAGGAGAGGAGTCAAGAGTCCAATGACAGGCTTCTGTCCGGGGACAGAGCCCGTGGGAGCGGAATCTCCTGCAATGAGGCCGCGAGGCCCCTGCCACTACCAGCTATAGCGGTAGGGTGTAAGGCCTGTCCCAAGGTAGAGGGGGCGAGACAGATCCCAGCATAGGGCCATGCATCCTGCAGTGGAAGCCAGCTGGCACCGGTCCAACTCGGAAACCAGCTGTGACTTGGCCTCAGATCACCAAGACTGAAGTGCCGCCCTAAAGTCCACTTGAGGTTGAGGTGGTGGACTCCCGGTGGCGTCAGCATACTAATGGTAGCCTAGCTCCCGTAGCCCAGAACAAGAATCTAACGGCATCCACCGGTAATTCAGCATGCATTCTCTGGCTAAAGCCACCAACCAGGTCAAAAGGCAATGCATCGAAGAGCATCCAGACACTGGCACAAAAATTACAGATGTTGCTACAACAAGACAAACCCGCTTCCTCGATCGTTCCATCTGAGGAGGGAGCCAGCATGCTGCTCTCGGAAGAAACTGAAGAGAGCTGCTCGCAACTGGTGGCCTCAATACTGCAAACTGCTAAAACAGTCACTAAAATTGAAGTGGGATCAACAGAATTAAAAGTGGACATCCATAAAATAGAACACCAGACAGACAAACACGATGGAGCAATCTGATAGACACGACCGCCTTCTGCTGTATCTGATGGCCAGGGAAAGAGAATTAACAATAAAGTTGGATGATTTAGAAGGGCGCAGCCGGTGCCAAAACATACGAATATATGGGATCCCGGAGGGGGCTGAGAAGGGGACTGCTGACACCATCACTTTTCTGCAACGGGCGCTCCGGGATACCCTGAAACTGCCAGCAGATTTTGATCTCAGTATGGACTGAGCACACCGCTCCCTGGCACAGTGACCCAGAAATCCAAATGCACGGCCGAGATCTTTTGTAGCCAAGCTGACCACCTACCTGTCAAAGGAGGAGATAATCAGAAGAGCCTGGAGGGCACAATTGATCTCTTTTGGGTCACACTGCATCACAACAGAAAACGACTACACTAAGTTAGTTCAGGAGAGTAGGCGTGCCATGTGGCCGATTCTTAAACAGCTCAGAGTGAAGAATGTAAAGGCCCAAGTAATGTACCCAGCCAGACTGAAAGTTGAGCTGCTCAGGAAACAAAGATCTTTGAGGACCTCGTGGCCGCCTCCCGCTACCTGGAGAATCAAGGGATCGTAGTGCCAACACTAACGAAGGAGCGCCTGGAGAAAGAGTTAATGCATTCGGCGTGGTCAGTCACAAGAAAAGGCACCACAAAGAACCAGCAAGGCAGGAAGGTGTAACAAAATACCGAGAGCTGATGTATGTTCCATATTGAAGAAGTACATGTTAGCGGTGCAGCTGGAAGGAATTGTTGCCTGAGACAGGACGGGACAGGGATCCCAAGAGGAACCGATGACTATTACATGGACGAGGAACCTGAGAAAAAGGGGGGATAGTAATTTATCATCTGCGCGTTATCTCCCTTGGGTTACATCTACAATCAAAAGGTACTGAATGAACTTGGGTACTTTAATAGGAAGTGGGTGGAGGGGCAGTGAGGATCAGGAGGGCCAGTGTTCGGGGATCCTGTATGGGCCGTCCTAACTTCTGGAGGAGATGAGATGGGGAGCGCATTCCTAATACACGGACTGTTGATAATCCTGCACTGACAAGATAATGGAGGATTTTAGATAACCGGGGAGAGGAAAGGCAGAAGTAACTAAGCACAAAAAGGGGAGGGGGGGGCAGGTGACATACCGCTTAGTCTGAACTAGCACCAGTCACAGACTGCAACAGAAGACTGTACAGAACACCTACAAGTAGTGTGGATTTGAATTCCCACAATTAACTAGTTAACAATACAAGGAACAGTTATAGTAGAGGGGGAGGAGGGGGGGGTCAGAAATTTCGGGTCATCAAGAAGGGTGAATGCCTTCATGTTTAATCGAAGCAGGGGGAAAGGAGTGGAGGGAGGGGCTCCCTACTCATGGATGGGCAGGGAAGCGAGTAGGGGAGTCTTTACCAGAAATGTTCTGTTTATTGAAATTAGTAATGCTGATGTTGGTTCTGCCTCAGAGGGGAAGGGCTGAACTCCAAAAATACCCTCCGTATAGGCCAGGTCCATACCACCAAAAGGACCGAGTGCCCCAAAGGAGGCAAAAATCAGTTCCCTTGATTACAGGAGGGCTGACTAGGAAGAACACACCTGAAGGCAACTCCACAAGAAGCGTGAAGCGCTAATTAAATGAAAGGATGGGGAAGAGGTAAAGTGCAGTGTTGAAAGGCTCAGTTAAAATGAGGACTGGGGGAAAGGTTTTCCAGCATGGACTTGGAAGAGTCCAAGATGGAACTTGCCCCAGACGCACCCATCTCCTGACATTCATAAGTTAAATGAAATATTTGAGAGCTGTTGGTTTTAAAACAGGCCTGAGGTTACAGATATGGTTATCTTTCCACCTAGCGGGAGAAGTCTGAATTACGTTAATGGATTTAAGATGTTTTTTGCTCATATGTGGTATGCACTTGGAGGCACCAAATTGCATCGGAAATGGGGAGGGTCATCTATGGGGAGAGGTTTGAGGATGGAGGGAGGCTGAGAGGGCAGACTGTTGAGGGCAGAAGGATTAAAGGAAGGGATATACCCCCTTACAATATGAGAGATGTCAAAATACTTATGATAATGGATAAATATAAGGATAGCACAGGTCAAAACTAAACTGTTGTCCTATATCATCAATGGAATAAAGCACCCTGTCAAAAGAAAGCAATTACAAAAATTTCTCTGGAGTCAGAAGTGCGATATTAATTTCATACAGGAAACACATCTGACCCCTGCGGAGGCCTTGAAGCTGAAAAGTAAGAGATTTCCGGGTCTCTATCGTGCTTCCCTGCCAGGGGGCAAAAAGAGAGGGGTTGCAATTCTCCTGTTGGCCCCTCCTTTGAGGAGGAGGTGGTGGTGGTTGATGATGGGGCCATTGCTGTGATAGTGGTGGGAAGGATACAGGACGCTCGGCTGACTCTAATTAATGTATATGCTTCTCTGGATTCCGCTGTCATCTTCTATCCAGACTTACTTAAGAAAATAGCTGAGAAAGCAAGGGGAGTCATTATAGTGTGTGTGTGTGTGTGGTGGGGGGGGGGATTGGAATCTTACACTAGACAGGGGGCTTGACACCACTTCTAACATTCAGGCTCCTAATAGCAAAACAGCCAAATTACTAGTTAAGTTAATGCAGGATCAGAGGGTGGTGGATGTCTGGAGAGAAAAATATCCTAGTGCAAAAGATTATACTTATTACTCTCCCAGATATAAAATATACTCGAGGATAGATATGTTTTTCACCTACAACAGGGACCGATCGATTTTCGACTCAGTGTGGGTGGGCACAGCAACCTTATCGGATCACCAGCCTCTATTGATAGCCCTAGACTTACAAATGCCCAAACAGCCGACACAGTGGCGGCTGAATACTAGTCTGTTGAGGGACGAAGAAGTAAGAGAGACAATTAAACAAGTGATAGAGCAAACCACACAAGAGAACCAGACCCCCCGAAATTACCCCATAGATGTTCTGGGACACTGTAAAAACAAGAGAAAAACTGATTTCCATAGCAACACACAAAATAAGAGAGAGGAAGAAGCAGTTGGATGGACTAATGGAACAACTTAGAACCTTAGAGGGATGTCAAAAGGAAAAATGATGTAAAATTCGAGAATTAGAGAAAAAAAAAAGAAAATTCAGAACATAAATAAGATGGAGATAGAACAGGCCTTGTACTATTTAAAGCAAACTTTCTAAGAAGGTGGCCTAAAGGCAACTAGGCGACTGGCCCTCCGATTAAGGCGACAGAATGCCAGAGCCACTATAACGGCACTGAGAAACCCAGTCACTGGGCAGATCTCAGACAAGTGGGAACAGATAGTGGAATCCCTGGTTGCCTATTATAAATAGCTATATAAACCTAAGGCAGAATCTCAAATTAAAGAAGCCATGGACTTCCTTAGAAGTCTGGGACTCCCCAGACTTACAGACAAACAGAAACTGATCCTGCTTGCCCCAGTTTCCCAAAGTGAAATTTTGCTGAACATACAGAACTTAAAGGGGGGGCAAATGCCCAGGCCCAGATGGCTTCGGCAATGAATTATACAAAACCTTTGCCCATGAGATCACGCCCCTACTGAATGATACCTACAATCAGATGTGGTTGGAGGGAGAGGAGGTCCCTCCATCCTGGAATTATACCACTATATCGGTCATACCAAAAGCGGGCCTAGACCCTCAGGACTGTGGGTCATATAGACCCATATCCCTTTTAAACTCTGACTATAAAATGTTCACGGCTATAGTAGCAGCTAGACTCAACCCCATCTTACCAGAATTAATACATCATGACCAAATGGATTTCATAGAGGGGAGACGAGCTCCAGAGGGAGTTAGATGTACCGTAAACAAAGTAGACTTCACCAATAAAAATCATATACTCACATGCATTATGAGTGTGGATGCCGAAAAAGCATTCGACAGGGTCACTTGGGACTTCCTTTTCGCAGTCATGGGTAGAATGGGTTTCCCTCCGGCAATCATAGATGCTATTAAGGCCCTCTATGCATCTCCACAGTCCAGAGTGAGGGTCAATGGAGGTATACTGCATAGATTTAACTTGGGGAGAGGCACTTGACAGGGGTGCCCACTTTCATCCTTGCTGTTTGCGATATATATTGAGCCACTGGCGCAGACTATTAGGGAGGTCACAGAACCACCAAGGACCCACCATCCTAGAAGGGCAAGAGTAGCTCTCGGGCCCCCTCTAGCTGCTGGAGGTCTGCCTCTGAACAAGTAAGTGGTCTACTGAGAAATATAGGATATTCTTGTCTCAGAAAAGGACAATCAGGAGCTTAAAGGGCACACAGGCAGAAAGTAAGGAGAGAGAAAAAAACAGGAAAGAGTCAGGATTGCAAACAGTTAAGGGGCCAGAAATAAGACATGATTGGAGTGGTGCAGTGCAGTGGCTGTGGAGCAGCAGTCTTCCGGGAGATGTTCTGGAGGATGCGGTGTTGTCCCATCTGCAGGCACCTCTCTGGGCTGAGGGAGGAGGTTGCGATCTCCAGGCTGAGTTGGCCAGGATTTGTGGGACCTCCTCTTCCATCCAGGGACCACCAGTGCCACTACTGCTGCCCTCAGAGGCTGCCAAGAAAGAGGAGCGTTGGACCACAGTGGGCTCAGGGGGGGTGAGGGTGGTGAACAGAGGCATCCTCCAGTTGTACCTCTCTCACATCCTATGCACTTGGCAAAGTGTGGTTCCTCTATGGAGGCACCCACAGTGGAGACCAAAGAGGATGCTGGAAGCTCCACAAAGGACACTCACAGGAGGGTGGCAGGGATCCTGCAGGGAAGGAAACAACCCTGGTGGGGACCCATTGTTAGGAAGGTAGAACTGGGCAAGGAAGGGAGAGGAGGTAGGTGCCTGCCTCGCCATAGACTTGAGGGACAGGGAGCGAATCAGGATTGCCGGAGCAGCTGCACAGGAGGGAAGCTGGATGTCACTGTCCACCTAGGGACAAATGACCTGGCTAAGAAAGGATTAGAGAAGTGCAGGAAGAGTTTGTGGAATTGGGAGGGGCCTTATCAGGCAGCACGACAGTAACCTTCTCAGAGGTGCTACCCATCTATGGCATAGGAGAGGCTAGGGTGTTCTGCACCATGGGATTCAATCAGTGGTTGAAAAACTGGTGTGGAGCTCAGGGATTTGGCTTCATTGGGGACTGGGGGTCCACCTGGAGTGATGCAAGCCTATACTGGCATGATGGGCTGCATCTGTCTGGGAGGGGAACCAGGATCGTAGGTGATAGGTTTAAATGCTTCACTGGCAAGCTTTTAAACTAGCCAAGGAGGGAGGCACTGGAAAGGAGCAGGAAAATCCTAGCCCCCCAAACAATCACGGTAGTAAGTGTGGCAAACACCAACATGGAGGTGTCGATAGGGAGAAGGGCAGGGGTAAATGGAGAAAGCGACAAAGGCAAGAAGGACAGGGATGGGGCAAAGGGGGTAAGCCATCAGAAATGGAGGGTAATGAGTACCAATGCTCGTAGTCTGGGCAACAAGCTCCTGAGCTGGTGGCCTTAATGGAAGAGGGATGCCTGGATATTGTAGCAGTCACAGAAACATGGTACACAAAGAACCATGACTGGGATGTTAACATACCAGGGGTACATAACCTACAGGAGAGACAGGCAGGGGAGAAGAGGGGAGGAGTAGCTTCCTGTGTAAAGGAAGGGATAAAAGCAACTGAACAAAAGAGTAAACAGGGAGGAGAGGAGGCACTGTGGGTCACCCTGAGACTGGAAAGGGCACCACAATCCGCACAGGGTTAGGTACAGACCCCCATGTCAGGGGAAGGAATGGACAAGGATATGATGGAAGGCATTCTTAGAATGGCAGAGAAAGGAGATACTGTTGATGGGAGACCTGAATATGCCAGATGTTAACTGGAGCACATTTGCTGCAGCCACATCCAAGAGCAGGGCCATTCTTGATGCCCTACAGGTGGCAGGCATTAGACAGCTAGTTTCGAACCCACTCGTGAGGGAGCAACTTAGACCTCGTGCATCTCAAACGGGGCAGTGAGAGGATCTCAGATCTAGAAGTGGGTTGCCATCTGGGGACAAGTGACCATCAAACAGTGTGGTTCACGTTAAACTCAGCTACAGAGTCAAGCCACCAAAAGTGAGGGTACTGGACTTTATGAGGGCTGACTTTGGCAAGATGGGAGAGTGCCTCAGAAAAGCACTAGCAAACAGGCTAGAAGGAGGTGTGGAGCAACAATGGGAATTATCAAAACTGCCATCACAGAGGCAACAAGCCTTTGTGTGAAGCAAATAAACAAATCAAAACGAAAGAAAAAGCCACTATGGTTCTCAAGAGAGGTGGCTGTGAAAGTCAGGAAGAAAAGTTAGCATTCCAGAAGTATAAGAAAACACAGAAGGAGCAGGACAGAGAGCTGTACCAGTTAAGGCAGAAAGAAGCAGGAGGAAGTCAGAATAGCAAAGGCCCAAACTGAGGAAAAGATAGCCAACTCAGTTAAGAAGGGGGATAAAACCGTTTATAGGTACATCAGCGAGCGTAGAAAGACAAAGGGAGGGATAGTGAGGCTGAATAGAATGAACGGTGGGTGGGCAGAGGGGGACAGTGAAAAAGCAGGAATACTGAATGAATATTTCTGCTCAGTATTCACAAAAGAGGAGGGGGAAGTGCCTAATCCAATCAACAGAAGCACTCTTTATAGGGGGGTCGATCCCAGTCCTTTCACAGAAGAAAGGGTTCTGCAAGAACTCCTAAAACTGAAGGCGGACAAAGCAATGGGTCCTGATGGAATTCACCCCAGAATTCTAAAAGAATTAAGGAAGGAACTAGTGAAACCACTGGCTACTCTTTTAATAAATCATGGGAGGATGAGTGGTACCGAGGACTGGAGGAAGGCGGATGTGATTCCCTCACAAAGTGGGACCAAGACAGAGGCAGGAAACTACAGCCTGTCAGTCTGACCTCGTGGTAGGGAAAGTGATGGAGTCACTTGAAAGAAAGAATAGTTGAGTACCCAGAGGTCAGTGGAGCACAGGATCCAAGGCAGCATGGGTTCACAGCGGAAGGTCATGTCAGACGAATCTAATAGATTTCTTTGACTGGGTGACCAAAGTAGTAGACCAGGGAGGGGCTGTGGACATGGCCTATCTAGACTTTAGCAAGGCATTTGACACAGTCCCGCACAAAAGATTATTAGTCAAGTTAACCAGCCTGGGAGTGGGTCCCAGGGTGGTAGCCTGGGTAAAACACCGGCTGGACAACAGGACACAGAAGGTAATTGTAAATGGAGTCCACTCTGAAGAAAGGGCGGTTACTAGTGGGGTACCGCAGGGTTCAGTATTGGGTCCAGTCCTTTTAATGTCTTCATCAGTGACACTGCAGAGGACTGAAGGAAAAGTATGCCTTTTGCAGATGACACAAAGATCTGCAACAGGGTTGATACACAAGGAGGCGTGGAAAGGATGAAAAGGACTTTGCAAGGTTGGAGGAATGGTCAGACGATGGCAGCTAGGATTCAATGCAAAAAGTGCAAAATAATGCACCTGGTAAACAAGAACCCAGGGAAGAATACACAATGGGTGGGAGGTAGTAACAACAACAAAACAGGAAAGGGACCTGGGGTAATCATATCAGATGACCTTAAGGTTAGCAAGCAATGTGAGAAGGCAGTAGGGAGGGCGGGGTATACTGGGATGTACAGGAGAGGCATCAGCAGCAGAAAACAGGAAGTTGTTATCCTCTGTACAGAGAGTTGGTGAGACCCCATCTGGAATACTGTGTCCAGTTCTGGAGACCCCATCTCCGCAAGGACATAGACAGGATAGAGGCAGTCCAGAGGAGGGCAACTAAAATGGTGCAGGGTCTGCAAGAGAAGCCGTATGAGGAGAGACTATAGGAGCTAATATGTATACCCTTGAGGAAAGAAGGGAGAGGGGGCATGATAGAAACTTTCAAGTACCCCAAGGAATCAACAAAGTCCAAGAGGGTAGCATCTTTCAGAAAAGAAACTTGCAAGAACAAGAGGACACAATTTAAAGATAGAAGGCGGGTTGTCTAGGGCAATGTGAGGAAGTATTATTTCACAGAGAGGGTAGTGGATGCATGGAACAGCCTTCCTGAGGAAGTTGTGGGGTCTAAAACGGTGGGAGAATTCAAGAATGCATGGGACAGACATAAGGCAATTCTTGTGGGGGGCAGGAAGATATAGGCTGTTGGTTAACTAGGATCTGCGGCCTATCCTGTAGGTAGGGAAATGGGCAGACTAGATGGGCCTAGCGGTCCTTATCTGCCGTCAAAGTCTATGTTTCTATGGAGGACCGGGGCATTGGGGGAATTAGGATCGTTGGGGATGAACATAAAATGTCACTGTACACGGACGATGTCCTTTTATATCTGTCCACTCTGGACAAATCCATCCCAAAGGTGTGGAAAATATTAGATAAATTCAGACAATACTCAGGGTATGCCCTTAATAAGCTGAAGACAGAAATTCTCAAATTTAACTATACCCCCGCCCAGACTGTACAGCAACTGATTCCACTGAATTGGAATAGCAAAAAAATAAAATATCTGGGCACCCAAATCCCCAGGAATCTCACCACTCTATTCTCCCTTAACTTTGGGCCTCTACTGTCTCAATTAAAGGCGGACATTAAGAGGTGGGGCCTCCTGAACTTGTCATTATACTCCAGAATCCAGTCGGTAATCATTATTATACTCCCCAGATATCTTTACTTATTCCGGTGTAACCCCCCTGCAAATGGGGGTTCCCAAAAGACTTCCAGGAGCTTGCTTGAATACTCCAAGCCTGAATGGTGTTTGGCATTTAAGCCATTTATCAGTGAGTGTTTTTAGAACCTCTGGTACTGTCTCTTTAAGAGCTGTCTGCTTCCAGACATAATTAGTTTGTATGGGGACTGTGTGTTTCTTTGATTGAGTACCACTCAAGCTGCTGCTAATTCACTTCATTTTGCAGTCACTAGGAGTGCAAAGGAACCTATCTGAAAGATGTAACTGTTTGCCAGAAATTATTTAGAGTAATAATGAAATTACAGTTTGTCTAACCTGCTTTCTTTGCAGTCAGAACTGTGTCTGCTAGTTCCCATTCTAGTTTTGAACTGCTGAACTGGACCAATCAGTGTGGGTAAGCTAGCTCTAAATGGTGCCTTGGACGAATCAGAACTTGACTCATTATCTGAGCCAGCCACAAGAGGATTGTATGGGCAGTGACTCTGGGAGATGTAGTTTAGACTTCAGTGCCTTTTGGACCAACAGCAGCAGTCTATTGTGAGTGACAGCCAATCCAGTCAAGAACTGGGAGGAACTCAAAGGAAGTGCCCGTTTTGTCGGTTGGAGTTCAGTTGAGCTTTGGCAGTGAAGAAGGAAGGAGCCTGTGCTTTTTCAGTGTGCAGTTTTAGTCAAAAACGTGTAAGGCCCAGAGTTCCGTCTGCAGCTTGTGTAACAGCTTGTTAGGACTGAACTGCCCTGTGAAAAGAATCAAGGATCTCTGAAGAGTAGAAACCAGGCTCACCCTGTAGAAGACTGGAGGAATTGCTGAAAATTGCACTCGGTCTGTCAGGAACTGAATCTGCTGTGTGTTCTCCCGGCATTGCAGTCATTGCGATCGGGATACAGATGCAGCCTGCCTGGTATAGTGCTTTTATATGGATGTGTGAAGAGGTTTGTGTACCTCAAGTGAGCCCTGCTGACATTGAAGGACCCTATCTTATTTGGAGGTCGTGAGTACTAATTCAGGGTCGCTCCTGTTGAATTGCCACATTAAATCCAAATGGAATTACTGTACTGCTGACTGTTTAATTCTCCTTTTCTCTGTGTGAAAGGGCCCTACCAGCTGCCACGGTTTGGACTAGCCACTAGGGCTTGGGTACCCAGGGACAGTAACTGATAGGGATAGTTGTGCACAGAGCCATAGGCAGATTATTAGAGTGATAAGCTAATTAACCTGATTTCCCTGTCCTTGTTATATCCCCTAAATAAATCAGAGCTGCTTGTTTCAGCAAAGTTATACTGCCTGAGGTATTTGTCTATGTTAAAGTACTGTACTGTGATTGTTGCACTGTATCTCATTTCACAGGAGGTCCCAGTGCGGAACAAGACCTGGGGGTAAGTGTATACTGTGAAGGTAATTCTGATATATTGTGTGGGCCACTAGTGGGAAGAAAGGGGTTGCAGTGTCCCAGAGGGCTGTGACCAAGTTAGTTTAACTATTGCAAACCCTGACCTCTGGGTGGAGGCACCCGCCATTGGATCCAGGCCCCTCAACCTGTTAGTGGCAAATCAGGCAGGGGTAGTAGCCCCTGGGATAGCGCCATCTAGGGGTTACACCAGTCCCTGCCAATAAAGATATATTATCACCAATTCCAAATCTGGCAAATAATTATTTCAAAATATATGTGGAACAATAAAAGACCCAGAATTAGAAACACAATAATGTCTGCGGATAAAAGACAAGGGGGGGAGGAATGTCCCTAACCTGGAAGATTATTACCTTGTGGCCCAACTTAGGTGGGCTTTACTATGGTCAGCGGGTAATTACAAGGCCCACTGGAAACCAATAGAAACAGTGATCTCGGGGGGCAAGGTTGGCTAACCCGGAAATACAACAGGGGGATACTAAAACTTGGCCACTCTCAGTGAAAAACACATTGCAAGCCCTAAGAAGACTTTGGCATAAATATCACCTTGCAAAGGAATTGTGGACTCTTAGGTGGCAGGCGTGGGACACTTCATTCTTGCCCTCTGGACAGGACCTCACCTTTCATAGGTGGGGCAGACCGGGCTTAACCACACTCCAACAGTTTATGGATGGACCCAATATACAAGAATTTGGGCAGATCAGAGAGAAATTCCAATTGAGACAGACTGATCACTTCCGATTTCTGCAGTTTAGAACACACATACAGACCCTACAACGAAGTTTCGGTAGGAACATCACTCAAGGGAAGTTGGGACAGGTGATAGAGGGAATATTAACACAACAAAGAAAGAAAGGCCATATATCCACAATATATGAGGCTCTCAGACACAGGAGTAGCGAGCACATTAAACCTCTCTGGGGAAGGTGGGAAGCGGAACTCAGAGAACAGATACAGGGAGAGGAATGGAACATAATTTGGGCCCAGATGAATAGGACCACTTACTCTCCAATTTGGAGAGAATTTGAGTGGAAAGTTAGGGTATGATTTTTTATAACCCCAGCACTTAAGAAAAAATGACTCACCTTAGTAATTATGTTTTTTCTATTTGGAGTCTTGCTGTATGCTGACAAGTGCAGTTAGCCCCAGCCTTTAAACTGCCCCGGAGAACAAAGGGTTAACATTTCTATGCAGAGCATAGAATGCTGAGCTCGAGCTCGGTTGATGTCTCTGTCCGTTTGCCTTTGAAAGCTAACCTTCAGATTTTTACGAGCAACACTCTAATAGTATTCTATGTGGAAAGTGTAAAACAAAATGTTTAATAGCCAACTGACAACAAAAAGTTTTGGACTACCAAAAGAAGACTCAATTCAGGAAACTCAAAAACCCAAACAGGAATATAACAAAATAAACACCCATACAAGAAGAGGGTGTGAAAAAAACACCCCTGAGGTGCAAAACTGCACCTGCCCACCCACTTCCCAAAAACAGGTTCTGAGAGGGAAGGCAGGGATGGAGAGAGGTCAGCATACAGCAAGACTCCATTAGAAGAACCATAATTACTAATGTGAGTAATTTTTTCTTCAAACAACTTGAAATCTTGCTGTATTCTGACAAGTGCAGACTACCAAGCAGTACCTCCATGGAGGAGGGACAGAACCTACTTTGGGAATAGGCTCTGAAGTACTGCTGTGCCAAACCGAGCATCACTCCTAGCCTGGATATCCAGAGAGTAATGCTTGGTAAAGGTATGGACTGTTTTCCAGGTGGCTGCTTGACAAATTTCTAAGAAAGGGATATCCCTGGCAGCAGCTGTACCTCTTGTGGAATGAGCCCTCAGGCCTGAGGGTGGAGTTTTTCCCAGTTTTTCATAGCAGAATTGTATACAAGACACAATGCACCTGGCAATAGATCTCTTGGTGGCAGGTTTGCCCTTTCCTACTTCTCCATAAGTGAGGAACAACTGGAGGGAGTCAAACCTGTGACCCATGGTACGCTCTATGTAATAACTAAGGGCTCTTTCAACATCTAAACTGCGTAGCCTCCTCTCTCCTGAGGAAGAATGATCAGTGAAGAAAACAGGAAGAGACACAGACTGGTTCAAATGGAAGTCTGAAACCACTTTGGGCAAGAACCTTCTATTGGTTCTAAGGACCACTTTATCCCTGTGAAAGGAGATAAAATCAGGTTCCACTAACAGGACTTGCAATTCACTGATACGCCTAGCAGAGGTAGTGGCTACCAAGAACACAGTTTTCCAAGTCAAGTACTTAAGCTCTGCTGAGGACACAGGCTCAAAAGGGGGTTGCATAAGTTGAGCAATGAAAACATTCAAATCCCAGGAAGGGGCAGGGTCTCTAAAAGGAGGATTGGTGTGAAGCAATCCTTTAACAAATTTACAGAACACAAGGGGTGAGGATAGTGAAGAAGACTTCCCCACAGAGAGAAACGCAGAAACAGCTGAGTAGCTGGTCTGAGGCCTAGCCCATTAAAATGGACCATATAATCCAGAACAGTAGACAATCCAGCAGTATCTGGAGAAATATGCTTCTTAGAACACCAAATGCTGAATCTCTTCCATTTGGAGTTACAAGTCTTTCTGGTGGAGGGCTTTCAAGAAGCTTTGAGAATATCCAGAACCCCTTGGGAAAGATGCAGATATGCAAACTATAACTCTTCAAGAGCCACACCTTGAGATTCAGAGACTGGAGACTGGGGTACCAAATTCTCCCCGAGAGGATGTTAACAGGTTGTAATTCCTGGGAAGAGACAAGGGAAGATGGACTGTTAGGGACAGCAACAGGGGATACCAGGGCTGTCTGGCCCAATCTGGAGCAATCAGAATCACTTTGCAAGGTTGAGACCTTATTTTGACTAAAACTTTGAACAGGGGTTGGAAGGGAGGGAAGGCATACAGAAACTTCCCTACCCAATTCAGAATCAGGGCATCCGGGGGGACTGAGCCCAAGACTGAAGGTCTACAACAAAAGAGAGGGAGTTGGTGATTAACTAGAGCTGCAAAGAGATCTATCTCTGGAGTGCCCCACCTTGAAAAATCACTTTCAACACTTGAGGGTCCAGGGACCATTATTGATGGCCCCGAGAGATCCTGCTCAGTGCATCTGCTAGCACATTGTCCTTCCCTGGAACGTGAACTGCTACTAGAGAGGTTTGCAGGGAATCAGCCAGGGACCACAACTTCACAGCCTCCGTGCACAAGGCCGTGGACCGAGTGCCTCCCTGCTTGTTGATGTACCACATGGTGGTGGTGGTGTCCGTTCTGACCTGAACCACCTTATTCTGTACTGATTGAGAGAAAGCTTTCAGGGCCAGAAAAACTGCCCTGAGCTCTAGGAGACTGATATGGAGAAGGGATTCTTGGGGGTACCACAGCCCATGGGCAGTGAGGGCCCCCAGATGGGCTCCCCTGCCCAGTAGAGAAGCGTCCATGGTAAGGACCACTGAACAAGTCTAAGTGGCAAAAGGAACACTTTGTCTTAAATTGTCCTGATCCTGCCACCACTGGAGGGCTTGCATCAAGGTCAGAGTCACTGGGATCTGTTTGGTGAGGAAATTTTTTCCTCTGAGACCAAAAAGCTCTCAGATGGAACTGAATATCCCTCATCTGGAATCTTGCCCCTTGGACCACTGCTGTTGAAGCTTCCATGTGGCCCAAGAGCTGGAGGAAGTGCCTTGCTGGTCGGGATACCAGAAGGCTGAAGGAAGAGGCTACTTCCATAACAGCCCTTGCCCTTTCTAGAGGGAGAAAGGCTCTTGCCTGACTGTGTCCAGTTCTGCCTCTATAAAGGTGAGAACTGGCTTGGGAAGGTTGAGAAGAAATCCTAGAGAAGTGAGCACTTGCTGGGTCACTTGCAGATGAGACTGGACTTGGTCTGGAGACTGGCCCACTATTAGCCAATCATCCAGATGTGGAAAAATGGAAATCTTTTGCCTTCTTAGAAAGGCAACTACTACTGCCAGACACTTTGTGAAAACCCTTGGGACTGAGGTTATGCCAAACGGCATTGCTCTGAACTGACAGTGGCCTGAGGGCAACTCGAACCTGAGGTACTTTCTGTGGGAGCACCTGATGAGAATGTGAAATTAGGCATCTTTGAGGTCCAGGGAGGCTAGCCAGTCCCCTGGCCTTAGAGAGGGAAGGATTATTCCCAGAGTTACCATCTTGAACGTTGGTTTTAAAAGATGTTTGTTTAGATATCTTAGGTCTAGGATGGGTCGCCACTCTCCTGTCTTTTTTGGGGTCAGGAAGTAACTGAAGTACAGCCCTTTGCCCCAGAGTAGGGTAGGTACTCTCTCTATGGCTCTTAAGGCCAGAAAAGAAGAAACCTCTGCCTCTAGGGCAAGGGTTTCCGAAAGATTTGCAGGTGGAAAAGATCTGGCTCTCATCTTTGGAAATTTCTTGAAGCTGAGAACCAGTCCCAGGCTTACCACTTCCAGGACCCACTTGTCTGATGTAACAGACATCCAGTCCTGGACAAAGTAAGCCAGCCTGCCCCCTACAGGAACAGGAGAGTTGACCTGGGCAGGCCCATCAGGGTGTCTGCTTGGCAGGGGCTTTAGGTTGAGGGGTAGATGCAGCCCTGCTCATCCCCATTCTGCCTCTCCCTCTGAAGAACCCCCTCTGGGAAAAGGAAGAAGAGGCCTGTGCTTGGTAAAAAGGCCTTCCTCTGCTCCTAGACTGCTGCCTTTGAGGAGTTGCCTGCCTCTCCTTGACCTGAACACTCCTGTATGTGGCCCTGTACTCGTCCATTTTCTTCATGTAATTCTTTGTCTGCTCCCCAAACAGAGAATTACCCACTACAGGAAAATCCATGGCTTTAGCCTGGGTATCCTGCGAGAGGCCAGTATATCTGAGCCAAGCCATTCTCCGAAGAGTCACAGATGTAGCCATGACTCTTGATGACACATCATTAGAGTCTACAGCAGAATGAAACTGAACTTTAGATGCCTCAGTCCCATCTGCAGCCACCACCTCCAGCTCCTTGGCTAGCTGGGGGAGGCCTGTTTTGCCAATGCCAGTACAGTGTCCCACCTGGACTTCTGGTACCTGGCTGTATAGGCCATGTAATTCGCCTGTCTGAGTCCCAGGAAAGATGCCATGTACAGCTTTTTTGCCATGGCATCAACCTTCCTAGAGTCTTTGGGGGTGTGAAGTCAAGGGGATGCTTGCCTTATCACAGGCAGCAGCCTGCACAACCCCAACATGGCTGCATTGGTGGCATAAAAACTCTGTTTCTGAGCCTGAGTGTGTATACCTCTTGTCCATTCTTCTGTCCACAAGAGGCACAGAATTGGGAGACTTCAGAATTTTGTGTGTCCGTTTCCCAAAAGATTTGTGGAGGAGAACAGACAGTTTCCTGGACTCTGGGATGTCCACCATTTCTACATAATCAGGCTCCTCCTGATCCTCCATTGCCTCTTCCATAGGAAGTTGGAGGGTCTCAGCCACCTTTCTGTAGAACATAAAGTGGGAAGGGGACTCAGAAAGCCTAGGAGGGGATATACCTGAAGGTCTGTCTGGGGAGATGTCCGGTTCCACAGGCACATCTAGACTTTCATCATCACCATCATCATCAAATTCCCCTTCCTCCTCACACTCCGGTTCATAAAATTCTTCCAAAACATAATCGTGAACCAGGGGAACCGACCGAACCGAGCCCTTGCCAAAAGGTGCCGGATCGGTCGGAACCGGGCGAAGCGATTCCACAATCTGAATCGCTTTGGCTATTTCTTCGGCGGTCGGAACATGGGCTTCTGGATCCGAAACGGACGATTTTCCTTTTCGCTTTCTTTTTGTCGGAACTGAGCCCTCAGGATCGGCTCTGCTTATGCCCGGCACGCCTGGTCAGAGGGCATCTTTCCTGGTTCGTTGGAACCAAACCGGCTGGCCATCTGGGTCAGCAGACTTCGCGGCCTCCTTTTCCTTCAGTCTGCCTAATCTCTTTTCCAGGGTAGATTTAGGAAAATCCTTCCAAATTTGGCCGTCAGAATCAAGGTGGTCAAACCCCAGACAATAAATACAGGTGGTGTGGGTATCGGCCTTAGCAAAGACCTCCCCACACTCACTGCAGTGCTGAAACCCAGTGGGCTCATTTTTTTTCCTTTGGTTTCTCAGACATGTCCAACCTAACCAAACTTGCCCTTTTTTCGGCAACCGCCAGGCAAGACTCCCTTATCGGTTCCTAACCGTGTCACGGTGTTGGAAAAAAATGTTTCAAAATACTTTTTTTTTTTTTAAAGAACCGATAAGAACTGGCAACCACACACTAAAATTTACACAAGAATTAAACATATGATCGGTTCGGACGAACCGATATACACTTTTTACAAGTTCCACACAGAAACACAGTACAAAACTATCTAGTATTCACGATACCACAGACAGAGACTGAACCGAATTATGCGGGAAACTTTTTCGGTTGAAAACCGATGAAAAAACGACACTTAAACAGACTTTCGAAACGAGATGCAGAAGAGTTCTCCGGAGTGACTGTTCAGTGAGGCGGTGTAAAGAATCTGATGGTTAGCGTTCAAAGGGAAACAGACAGAGACATCAACCGAGCTCGAGCTCAGCATTCTATACTCTGCTTAGAAATGTTAACCGTTTGTTCTCCAGGGCAGTTTAAAGGCTGGGGCTAACTGCACTTGTCAGAATACAGCAAGACTTCCAAGTTGTTTGAAAAGGGTCGGCTGATTGCTGGAGGGGATGTCAAGGGGTACAAGCAAATCATACTCACATATTCTGGCAATGTCCCGAACTGACTCAGTTCTGGGAAGACATAATACAGAGTCTGAAAGACATCTTTAACATGACAGATTAACCAAGTGCCAGGTACCTGGTGCTGGGGTTGATACCAGAGGAAGTAAGCGGAGAGATAAAATATATTTGTGGAACATACTAGTGACGGCTGCACATAAAGCCATTACTAGAAAATGGTTATCATCTGAACCACCTACCCAGCCACAATGAAACTCAATAGTCCAGGAGATGGAAGAGCTGACATGTAGAATAAACTTCAAAGGGCAGATCTCAGTGCACAGATGGACACTGTGGATGCTGTGGAGGGAGGCCGGGCAGCCTGGGGGGAGAGGGGAGTAACCTGAAAGCCAATTCTAAGGTGAATCTGTAACAGGTACTAAAAGGATTGGCCCAGAAAAAGGACCAGTGGGGTGGGAAGATAAGATAAAGATAGCCCTCACTTATGTGAGACTGTATGATGATGTTCATTCTGGCTGACTCTACACGGAATGCCCTTCTTAATCTGTATAAAGAAAATTTACTGCTGTAATGGTGCCTGATTATGCAATAAACATGAATTTACAAAAAGAGAGGTTGAGGTAGTGGAGGAGCGGCGCCGGGAGGAGGGGGCGGTTTGAAAGACAGGCAGGTAAGCTTGAAAATAACCTGGAGTCATATTGTCTGGCTTCAGGAAATGAAAACCCAGCATACCATAGTTTGAATATCCTGGCATCGGATACCACAGCGTGGGGTGTCCTGGCATCTGATACACTGGGGAAGGGTAGTGCAGCACAGGAAAGTCTGGCGAAGGCCTGACGGTATAGCCGAGGGTACTGATGGAGGCCCTGATGGTGGGTAACCAGGTGCAGATGCAGATGGAGGGGATGTGGGACCAGCAGGGGGCCTTCATGGAGGGTGAGAAAAGCCCGGTAACATCAGGTCTGGCGCCGGACCCGCCGGAGAAAATTCCGGCATTGGTTCCAAAGGGGTGGAGGGTCCCACAGAAGTGTGGTGTGGGGGAACTGGACCAGAGAGATAAGCCAACAGTGTAGGAGACGCCTGCTCTTACAGGAGGTCTGACGTCGGGCGTTCTGGCCCTGGCACTAGGGTGGTGTCAGGCAGATGCTCCTCCAACTCCAGCTCAGAATATACGGGTGAGCTAGGAGTCTACACCAGGGGAGGTGGGGAAGGAGGATCCTGAGAGGGAGAGCTGCAGTAGGAGCAGCAGCGTGCACTGATCTGGAGGATCGACGTCAGGCCTGTTATTGGGGCCTGGCAAAAGCACAAGTGGTTGGGCGTATGCCAGAGCTGGTGTGCAGCTAATTGCCTGCACCACCTGACTTAGACCTTGGGGTTTTGAGGGGCCTAAGGGTGGCAGAGCTCTCCGGAACATTGGAGGCGCCCACCTGAACTGTAACCAACTCAGGCAGGGGAACCAAGGATTGCTCCATGGAAGAGGAAGCAGGCTTGGCTGGAGAAGCAGTACGCACGTCAATGGGAGGCCGCTCAGTGCCCGCGACCCCGGAAGGAGGTCATGGGAGGGAAGGAGACCGATCGTGGTCCCAGTGCTTCTCCTTGTCCTTCTTCTTATGGGAGTCTGAAGAACCCCAAGGGAGGATGATCCCTGCAGCTTCTGCAACTCCTTCGCCATGGAAATCATCTTTAGTTTGAGAATGTGGGCTTCCAAGGCCTGTTGGCTGCATTTCCGTGTGGCCTGGTTGAAACGCTCGCAGGCCTCACAGTCCTTGGTCTTGTGCTCAGGTCCCAGGCAGAAGAGACAGAAGGACTGGCCGTCCTTGTACGGGAGCCGAGTGCCGCAGGAACTGCACTTGTTCTTATGCAACTTGGAAGGCATCAGAGAAGACATGCACAAAAAATATTTACTTTTCTAAAAATACAGAAAAATAAACAAAGAATGGTGAAATATTCACACGAAAATGGCGGTGGACTGAAGCAGTGTTCTCTGTGCGCAGGTCGACGCCGGGAAAGAACTGGAGGGCAGACATGGTGACTGCCCACTATATGGTGTCATGCTGATGTTCATCACGTGACGTCGGGTGGGCGGTCCCCTGCCAGACACTGCTAGCTAAGGTTTTCCGTATGATTCTAGTGCAAGGCGGCTCTAGTCCTAATGGTTATTACCTACTGCAAGATCCCTCTCGAAATAAGATCAAGTAATTTTCTTCAGAGACCTCAATCTATGCTGCTGCCCCTTTTCAGTGGTACAGCTAACCTGGGTGGCTGATGGAATCGGACTCCTCATGTCCTCATGGTTGCATGCCGAGGTCACAGCCTTTCGCTGTACCACTACCCAAGTGGGGAAGCACATTACCCATATGTAATTACTCCCAACTGACAACATGCAGTGATACAGAGAGTCACATTTGAAGGAAGAGAACTTGTTAAAAAAGGAGGGGGCAGGGGAAAGAAGAAATACACACTCACTTTTCCAGCAGAGATGATCAATAGCATGGTTGTGATAAAAACACACAAGAAAGGGGAGATGAAGTTATATTCTATAGGTTTTCCAAAGGACTTCATTATTCTGCTATGTGGAAGGACTCCAGGTTGATTAAAAGTGGGACATACAGAATGTGCTAAGTGAGTACCTAATTCAAACGTTTCTGCCCTACAGGGATGGGATTCTACCCACTGTCTTCAGTGTAGTCTACAGGGATACACAGAACAAAATAAACAGGCACATCCTATGTATTTTGCCTTCTTAACACCAATCACCATGTTCTGAAAAGCTCAAATCAGCCACAGGGTGTTGACAAATGTCAATATGAACAGAAAATTACAGAAAGCTGTTTTTCAGATTTTAGCCATGTCTCCCTTCAATTCTTTGTTAGCAGAAAGGACAACATGATCAAGCAGCTAAAAGCATTTAATTTATTCTACTACCTCAGCAAATAAAAGAACTACAGTTCAGTAGTGGGTGATGAGTTATACATACCATAAGTGCATCCATTTCTGGGTATCCCATCAGACTGAATTATAAAGTCATGATTTGGAAGAAGAAGCTAAACAAAACAAATGAAGAAACCAATAAGATAGTGTTATTTTCTGTAAACAAAAAAAAAATACGGATACACAAGAACTCACCGAATAGTATCTTCGAGAGGAGCTCTTGCAGCAGGCAACACCGGTAGGACTGAAGCCGCCAGGTGACTAGACCACACAGAAAACTTCTAGCTAGCTGTGCATCACAGGGGACTGCCCCCGCTGACGTCCACCTATCATATAAAAGGGGTGGTCCCCCAGACCTACCTCAGTTCTCCCGCCGGAGACACCGGTGCAAAAGGCAAAAAGGAGAACCGAGGCAGTTCCTCAGAGCTGAAGAAGAGCAGAATAAATGCAAAGTAGCAGCAATCAGGAGGAAGGAGGGAGGAAAAGCAGTACCTGCTGCAAAAGCTCCTCTTGAAGATCTACTGTTGCGGTAAGTTCTTACGTAACTTACTATCTTCATTCAAGTGGGCTATTGCAGCAGGCAACACTGGTAGGACTGAGTCCCAAGCAGTATCAGAACTGACTGAAAGTTAGCCAGAAGGAGGCAATAGCAGGTTGCTTATGACAGGAGACCCTGAAGGACAGCTAGTCTGAAACTGGCCCTGTGTCTGGATGCAATGTCCAGACTGTAATGTCGGATAAACGTGTGAACAGAGCTCCAAGTGCCAGCTGCGCATATGTCCGCAGCAGACACATTCCTGAAGCAGGCAGCAGAGGCAGCCATGCCTCTGGTAGAGTGGCCCTTAACTGTCCCAGGCAAGGGGCTTATTGTAGTTACGGTAACAGTAAACAATGCAATTTGTCAACCATTTCGACATTGTTTCGAAACAGGTGCCCTTTTCTCTCTCAGAGGCAAATGAAACAAACATACTGATCAGTCTTTCTTACCAGATGC
Organism: Neoceratodus forsteri; assembly: GCA_016271365.2. Lineage (NCBI taxonomy): Eukaryota > Metazoa > Chordata > Ceratodontiformes > Ceratodontidae > Neoceratodus > Neoceratodus forsteri. Next base: position 1,413,413,905 of record CM057456.1, on the reverse strand, counting down.
ATGAGATTTGTATAATAATGGAACACCCTATGAAGGTCCAGAGTATGCAGTAAGACCTCCCCATGATTAGAATACTCAGGGAAATAAACAGGAAGGTGGATGGACTGGTTTAATGTAAACTCAGACACCACCTTAGGAAAAAACTTAGGATTTATAAGCAAAGACACCCTCTCTTTGTGAAAAACCAAATAAGGCTCTTTACACATCAGAGCCTTAAGCTCAGAAATCTTCTGAGTAAAAGTAACAGCAACTAAAAACAATGCTTTCCATGACAGAAAGTGTAGCTTGCAACTCGTGGCCATCTTGAAGGGAGGCAGAGTGAGCTTTTCCAAAATGAAAACAAGATCCCATGGTGGGACAGGCTCCCAAAATACAGGTTACTTACCTGTAACAGGTTCTAGGAATGGTATATGTTGTTCATCCAACTGTCTGGTAGGTTCCTTGCCGCTTTAAATCTTGCCGGAAGGTCTTCAAGCTGGCTCCTCCCACCCACCCACCCGGTGGTAAACTCGGCCCGCCCATGACACCAGATCTAGCCTGCTGGAAGTCAGGTTGTGTGTCAAAGCCTCGGAGGCCGGGTGGGTCGTGCGGATGAACAACATATACCATTCCTAGAACTCCTGTTACAGGTAAGTAACCTGTATTTCTAGGGACATGGATATGTTGTTCATTCACACGGTCTGGCAGACTCCTAGCAGTTCTCTGGGAGGAGGGAGGCAAGGCACACACCCCCTACTTAGAGAATAATGACTGAAGAAACGAGGCCCCAAAACCAGCATCCCGGCGTGACTCGAGGTCGCTGTGGTAATGGGTAATGAACGTGTGTGCGGACTTCCAGGTAGCAGCCCTGCAGATTTCCTGGATAGGGACGTCCCTGGAAGCAGCCACTGATCCAGCGGTATGGCGGGTAGAATGAGCTCTTATCCCTCTGGGAGGCTCTATGCCCGCCAACCTATAGCAGAGATCTAAGCAGGAGGTGACCCATCTGCCTATTGTCCACTTGGCTGCAGGTCTGCCAGCTGCAGCGTAGGTGACAAACAGCTGGCGAACCTCTCCCCGAACTTCAGCCGTCTACTCCTTATAATAAGAGAGCACTCTTCTAGGGTCCAAAGTGTGGAGCCTATACTCGGCCTCAGAGGTGTGATTGGGGTAGAACACCAGCAGAGTTAACACCTGATTAAGGTGAAACTCAGACACCGCCTTCGGAAGGAATTTCGGGTGGGGGCGCAGGACAACCTTGTCCCTGTGGTAGACCAGATAAGGAGACTTGATGGAAAGCGCCTGGAGCTCTCCCATCCTTCTGGCTGATGTGATAGCCACCAAGAAGGCAGTCTTCCACGACAGGTGAGAAATATCACACCTGTGCATCGGTTCGAATGGCTTGCCCGTGAGCTTAGCCAATACCAACAGTAGATCCCACGGAGGTGGAGGTTCTCACACCGGAGGGGATATGTGATCAAGGCCTTTGAAAAAGCGCCCGACCACCTTCTCCCGTGCCACCGACTGCTTCCCAGCCCGCACCCAGTAAGCAGAGATGGCTGCCAAGTGCACCTTAAGGGTCGTCGACAGAAGCCCTTGCTGAGAAAGGGACCATAGGTAGTCCAGAATGCTTGCCAAGGAACAGGAGGAAGGGTCCAGGCCCTTGCCCTGACACCAAATGGAGAATCTCTTCCATTTAAAAGCGTAGTATTTTCTGGTCGACTCCTTACGGGAAGCCTCAACAACGCTGAGGACCTCGTCGGAAAGACCCAAGGCCTGGAACTCTAGCCGCTCAGGAACCAGGCCGTCAGGTGCAGCGATTGAAGGTCTGGATGGAATACCTTCCCCTGATTGACTGAGATCAGGTCTGGGCGGGCTGGAAGCCGCCTCGGGAGCCTGGAGCTGAGACTGAGGAGATCAGGATACCAGAACTGGCGGGGCCAGGTTGGGGCTACCTGAATCACCCGCGCCCTGTCCCTCCTCGCCTTGAGAAGCACCTTGTGGATCAAGGGAAATGGGGGAAAGGCGCAGAAGAGGCCCGGGGTCCACGCCCTCAAGAAGGCATCCCCCTGCAGTGAGCCCTGCTGAGGGGGGGCAGGCATGAAACAGTCTCAGCTTCGCATTCTCCCTGGAGGCAAACAGGTTCACCTGAGCCATGCCCTAGTGGAAGAACAGATCTTGTACTACCTCCAGCAGGAGAGACCTCTCATGGGACGCAGCTCCTATCCGGCTTAGGGCATTGGCCAGAGTGTTGGAGGCTCCTGCCACATGGATGGCAAGGAGATCCGCCTCCAGGATGCACACGAGGGACCAAATGCAGAGAGCTTCCCTGCACAGAGGCATGAGTGTGTCCCGCCCTGGCGGTTTAGGTAGTACATGGTCGTGGTATTGTCCGTCTGGACCTGGACCACTTGACCCCATACAAACGGAGCGAAGGCGGTGAGGGCTAGATGAACCACCCGAAGCTCCAGCAGGTTGATGTGGCATCGGGACTCCCGAGGGGACCAGAGGCCGTGCGCTCTGTGCTCCCTCAGATGGGCACCCCAACCCAGAGAGGTGTTGGTCGATAGAGAGACTGTCGGCTCGGGGCGGACAAACGAGATTCCCTCCTGCAGATGAGCTGGAACGATCTACCACATCTCCTGGGTCACTATCACTGGCTGATCCAAAGGACCGGAGCGCTATGACCATTGGCTGGCCAGTCCCCATTGTAGGGGACGCATGTGCAGACAGGCCCAACGGACCACGCTGGTGCAGGCCATCATGAGGCCTAGGAAGCGCAGGAAGTCCCGGGCAGGGCGCAATTGCCCAACCTGAAATGATTGGGCAAAGGAGGAAAGAACCTCAGACCTGTCCGCTGGGAGCCGTGCTCTGGCTCGCAGAGTCTCAAGCTCTGCCTCGATGAATTGGATCATCTGCTTTGGCACGAGTTCCGACTTGGCCTCGTTGATAAGGTGGTCAACTTAAGATCAAACCTGGAGGGCCAGATCCTTGGACCGCTCCACCTCCATTCTGGAGGAGGCCTCAATCAGCCAGTCGTCCAGGCAGGGGTACACCCGGACCCTTCAGCGCCACAGGAATGCTGTCACCACTGCCATGCATTTGGTGAAGACCCTGAGAGCTAGCGAAAGGCCAAAGGGCATGGCCCGGAACTCATAGAGGGACCCCTCTGCTCTGAAGCGGAGGAATCGCTGGTGGGACAGATGGATTGGGACATAAAAGAACGCGTCCTGGTGGTCCAGATAACAGAACCACACGCCTCGTTCCAAGGATGGAATGATCTGAGCCAGAGTGACCATCCTGAAGGTTCGAGACCTTAGGAACCTGTTCAGATAGTGCAGGTCTAGAATGGGGCGCCAGCCACCCGTCCGTTTCGGGACCAGGAAGTACCTGGACACAAACCCTGGGCCACCTTCCTGATCACCTCCTTTTCGAGGAGCAGGGCAATGTCGGCTCGATGCGACAGAGAGGCTGCGGACCCCGTAGCCCTCCATGGGGTGACAGCTCGGAAGGGCGAGGCCTGCTCGAACTCCAGAGGCAGAACCTTTCCTACCACCTCCAACACCCAACGGTCCGTGGTGATAGCGGACCAAGCGGAAAGGAAGTGGCAGAGCCGTCCCCCCATGGGGTGAACCCAGGGGGAAGCGACATGGCTGAAGGCAACACCCCTCAACCCATTACTGGGCAGGCTTGGAGGAAGGACCGGCCGAGGGACCTCCTGGGCCTTTTCCTCCCTGCTTCCTGTTGGAGGAAGCTGCAGGCTTGGCTTTAGGGTGCCAAGTGCGAGCCTGCCGGCCCTGATGCTGGTGTTGCTGGGCCGGACGTGCCGCAGGGGCAGAAGGTTGAAAGGACTTATGTTGCTGTCGACGGCCTTTGTTCTTCTGAGCAGATGTGACCGAGTCCAAGGTGGCATTGGACTTTTCGATCCTCTGGAGGTGGCCTTCCACTCCAGGGCCGAACAGGTCGGTCCCCAAGAAGGGGACATCAGCCAACTTGTGCTGCGTATCCGCCGTAAAGGTGGATATTCTCAGCCAGGCTCTGTGGCGCATGGCCACTGCGGCCGCTACTGACCGGGCACCGGAGTCTCCGATATCAAGAGCTGTTTGGAGCTGCTGTTTTGCCACTGCCCTTCCCTGATCCCGCGCCTGCTTGACCGTAGTCTGCAGGTCAGCCAGGAGATGAGGGATCACCTCATCCAGGGAGCCCGTGAGGGCATGGAAGAAGTGCGCCATCAGTATGGTCAAACTGGCCTGACGGAGGCCGAGGGAGGATGCAGCGTATACCTTGCGCCCAACACAGTCCAGTTTTTTGGACTCCGTGTTGGGGGGCTTATCCACATCCCTAGCGCTCCCGGAGTGCCGGAAAACGCTATCGGTGACCAACCCCTCCACAGAGGGGTGTTCCGAAAAACCGGACAAAGAGCCGGTAGGGACCGCATACTTCCTGGTCATCCTGGCCGAAGGCACAGGACAAGAAGCCGGCCGCTGCCATATATCCAAGGCTGGGCCAACAATGGCTTCAGCCACCGGAAAGGCCTCCGTGGGAGAATCCCCTCAGTCCAGTATCTCCGTAAGGGGATACTTGGCTCGCTTGGATGCGGGCTCAAGCTGCATCCCAGAGGACTCCAAGATGAGCCGAAGCAGACCCATGAACGATGATGGGCTCTCGTCTATCAACTGCCCCCTGGAGGACTCTAGGTCAAGGGGCCTGGAAAACAGGGAGGAGTCGTCGTCAGACTCCGAGGAGTGTGCGAAGAGCTGCCTGGGGCCTGAGCCACCCTCCACCTGCCGAGGACGGTCAGGAGTGAGGGTGACCAACAACCGTTGGGGCAGACCCTGACCTGACCGAGAATCCTTGGTCGGAGCCCCTGATTTCGGTTGTGGAGGCGGAGGTTCCACCATAATTGGTGAGGCAGCTGGTTTCGGCCAAACAACCGGCCCAGGCTTGGGCACCTCGACCACTGCGAGAGGTTGTTTCGGCCTTTTGGGTGACAGCCACTTAATGGCCGGGGAAGGCGATGGCGTCGGCTTGTTCCCGGACAGAAGGAGCTGCTGCCACATTAAGTCCTCGTAGCGTCAACACAATTTGCGCTGAAGCCTCTCCTCTTCCGAGGAGGAAAACGAGGACGAGCGGCGCCGCCACTTTCCTCGATCCAGAGACCGAGACCGTCGGTGTCGGCGGGATTGGCTGGACCGAGACCCTCGGTGTTTCCGAAGGTGGGTCTGGGAGGGAGCGGGGGAAACCCGCTCCTCACTTGACTGGGGACTCCGGCACAGGAGGCACAGGCAAGTCCTCGGTTTCCCCCAGGGGAACCGGTGATGAAGGGTTGTCAGCTTCACCAGTCGACAGCCCGTCCGACGGGTTGAGAAAAATCTCGACCGCGTCGACGGGTGTCTCGGCCAGCTAACCTGACGGGGACACCATGAAGCCAGCAGCCTTAGCCGCAACCTCGACTGAAGTAGTGTGTCGACTGTTCGGGGAAGGGGACTTCTCCCACTCCCACGAACGTCGACAGTAGGACTTACCCTTCGAGTCCTTCTTTTTGACCAAGAAGAGTGTCCTGATGGTCTCTCACCCTTTGTGGAGAGGGATTGGCAAAGCTCCTTAAAAGAAGCTGTGTAGGAGGATCCCAAAGAGAGCGGGATAAATGCGACCGAGGAAGATGAGGATGTGGCCTGGGCCTCCTCCTCCTCGAGGGCGATCATCTGCTCGAGTTGCTCAGCCGAGCCAGCTGCCGCAGACACCGCTCAACGGGCCTCCTTGGACTTCACCGGCTGATAACGTTTCTCGGGGCGCCCAAGTTGGAGCCGGGCAGCACGGTCTTCAAGGACGCTAGCCGAAAAAGACCTGCACAACTCGCAGGCCTGCGGGTCATGGTCAAGCCCGAGGCAGTAGACGCACGTGGAGTGCGGATCGGTCCCGGTCATCTCCTGCCCGAATGGGCACCGCCAAAAACCGGGAGTCGATTTGTCCATCGCAGTCGCGAAGGAAGAAGTAGACCAAAGTCTAGAAAACTTTTAAATTATTTTCAGGTGAACCGAAGAGTTAGGATCCAGTCTATACGCAGAGTGTTAAGGAGGGAACCTGAGCTTCCAAGCGGTAAGGAAGATCTGGCGTCATGGGGCGGAGCCGAGAGTTTTACCACCCGGGTGGGTGGGAGGAGCCAGCTTGAAGACCTTCTGACAAGATTTAAAGTGGGAAGGAACCTGCCACACAGTGTGGATGAACAATATATCCATGTCACTAGAATGGGAGGTTTCAAATGCAGAATACCCTGCAAGAATGTGCGGGAGAGTTCCAGCTGGGCAACAGCCTTGCCCTCAATAGGTGCATGGCACTTGGTGATGGCGGAGAGGTGCACCTTAAGCACAGAGTAGCCCAGACCAGAGTCTGAAAGGGTGAGGAGGTACTCCAGAATCAGATTCACCGGGCAAGTGAAAGGATCCAGGTGGCGAGCTGTGGCCCATAGGTAGAAGCACTTCCACTTCATAGCATAGGTGGTTCTTGTGGAAGGTTTCTTGGCAGCCACCAGGACATCAGAAACCCCGGAAGAAACCCCAAAGTGGGCGATAACCAAGTCTGCAGGTGCCACGCATGGAGATGCAGAGACTTGAGGTCTGGATGGAGCAGGGTACCCAGTTCCTGGGAGAGCAAGGCGGGGCACAGGGGCAAGAGTACTGGAGGTTCCACAGCCAGCTGCTGCAGCCAGAGGAACCAGATCTGACGCAGCCAAAAGGAAGCAATGAGAATCATCTCTGCCCCCTTTGACTGAAGTTTGAGGAGATTCCTCTGCAGGAGCAAGAAGGCGTAAAGGAACCTCCCTTTCCAGGAGAGGGACAAGGTGTCATGCTGGAAAACTCCAGGCCCTAGATTGAGCAAGCAGAAAAGTGGCAGCTTTCTGTTGAGTGGGGACGCAAAATCGTCTAACTCTGGATTGCCCAACCTGTCGAAGAGGTCTTTGACCACAGAGGGTAGGAGCTCCCACTCATGCATCCTCGACTTGGACTGGCTTAGATTGTCAACCAGGGTATTTTAGACACCTGGAACATGGACTGCTGAATGTTCCAGGTCATGCTCGATGGCCCAGTACCAGACTCTCATGGCCTCCCGACAAAGGGGGTAGAAGCGAGTGCCCTCGTTTACTGATGTAGTATACGACAGACATGTCCATCTGCACCAATAGTAGGCCGGGAAGAATGTGGGTCTGGAAGGCCTGCAGAGCATAAAGAACTCCCTGTATCTCCAATACATTGATGTGAAGATGCTGCTCCGACTTGGACCAAGTTCCCTGGGTCTGATTGTCGGATGTGAGCACCTTAGCCCAGGCCCGAGGCATTTGTAGTGAGAATCTGCTGTGGTGACACAGCATGGAGAGGAACCCCTTTCAGGAGACTGGCGGGGTACTGCCACCACTCCAAGGTCTGCCTCACCAGGTCGGAAACCAGCACTGGCTGATCCAAATCATCAGTGCGTTGGTCCCATTGGGGAACCCTCATGTGCAGGTGGGCTAGAAGAACTGTAGCTATAGTCGCTGCCATGTGTCCCTACAAACGAAGGAACACATAGGCTGGTACCTAATGACGAGAGGATATTAGCCAGGCCTGCGCTATCAAGCACTCTGCTCTGTCCACTGGCAGGAAGGCTCCGCCCTGGGACAAGTCCAGGACAGCTCCTATATACTGGAGGCATTGGCTCGGAGAGAGACAATACTTCGGTAGGGTGATCATGATCCCTAGGGCCTAGAAGAGCTGAAAGGTACGTTCCAGGGTTTGCAGCAAGAGATCTCTAGAGGGAGCTTTCAGCATCCAATCATTCAGGTAAGGGAACACATAAAAGCCCCGTCTCCGCAGAGCCGCAGCTACCACTGCTAAGCACTTGGTAAAGACACGAGGTGTTGGGGAAAGGACAAAAGAAAGGGCACGGAACTGAAAGTGGTCCCTCTGGAAGAAGAAGCGGAGGAAGCGCTGGTGAGCTGGGAAGACCTGGATATGGAGATATGGAAAGCCAGGAATAGATGCACCAAGAAAGTTAGGGATGCAAAGGCTGCCTTCTACTTGGCCGAACTCTACTCTTCCTACCATAATCCTGCTGACAACAGACTTGACTTCACTCATCATTTAGAAGAACTGTTAAAAAGGCTTCGCCAAAGGCTTGGCCTTCTCTATAGGTTAAAACCCCTCCTAAGCAGAGACTCAAAGATGAGGTTAGTCCAGGCCATTTTTCTATCAGTTGTTGACTATGCAGACTTCCTTTATAGTCACTGCCCCATCTCCTACCATCACAAGTTGGATACCTTATATCATAGAGCAATAAGGTTCATTACAGATCTGCCATCTAATACTCATCATTGCTCTCTTTATGCTGCAGTTGGGTGGGTTTCCTTCACCTCAGAAGGAACAGAAATGCAGCACTATGGATTTACAGAGCGTTGTCAAAAACTTCCAAACTATATCCTGACTGCTTCACCCAGACCTCCTAGCTCCTATGCCCTAAGAAGCAACAACATCATCCTGCTCAAATTGCCCAAATTCAACACCAGGCTAGGGAGGACAGCAATCAGCTATTCTCTAGCTATAGCATGGAACACCCTACAAAATCCCTAAACTGTCCAATATCATTCCATTTGCATCCTTTAAACAGCATTGTACAGTCTTCTTCAAAGAGAAATGCAATTGCTACCACTAGAGCTAGCATTGTCATCTCACAAATCTCCCTTCCAAACCATATATGGCATATTCCTTCCAGACAGACACCCCATCTTATGGCACCCAGTAATACCTTCACAATCCTAGTATTACATTATGTTGAGTGTCAGCCATGCCCCCCCAACTGGGATATGAATATACTGTACATACTGTAAATATTAGCTTAACTTTCCTGTAACCGTTTTTTATCATGTGAATTTACTGTACAACACTGTGTTTATAAACATTATTTTCCCCTGTATGTATAACTGTCTTATATAAGTGTACGATGTATCTGTTGTGTATCAACTATTGAACCTTGACCTTATCAGGTCCGTCTTGTAAATGAGCATTGCTCAATGATGTTCACCTGAATAAATAAAGATTTGATGATGATGAGATAGGCATCCTGCATATCCAAGGAACAGAGCCAATCCCCCTGATGAAGGAGGGGAAACAACCCCTGAAGAGTCACCATCCTGAATCGCTTGTACTCTATGTAGAGGTTCAGGTGGCTGAGGTCCAGGATTGGCCTCAGGTCCCTTGTTTTCTTACGGATGAGGAAGAAGTGGGAGTAGAACTCCTTTCCTCTGAGCTGGGGAGATGGGCTCTATGGCCTTTTTGTCTAGAAGAGCCTGGATCTCTTTCCGGATGTGGGCCTGAGGGTAATGGGAGAGTGAGGGGGAGTGCCCCCCCCCCCGGCTGGTAGGGGGTTTGCCTTCTGCTTGAAGAGTCCTTTCAACTGCTGGCCACTGGCAGGCTGGTGAGGGGACCAGCAAAAGCACAGATGTTGGGACCGGTACATGGAATGCACTGACCTCATGGCCTTGGTTGATTCCTGAAGGCAGGAAATTATATCCTGGGCATGTCCCCCAAACAAAACAGAGCCCCGGAAAGGGGCATCCATTATCTTGGCCTGAACATCAGGTGCAAAACCAGACACACTGAGCCACGAATGGTGGCACATGCAGATCCCTGCCGCCGCCTCATGCCCGGAAGCATCTACAGTGTCATAAGCTGCTCTCAGCAAATGGGTGCCCACATCTGATCTGGACTTTAGGAGTTGGACTAACTTGGTTTTAGAGGAATCTTCAGGGAGGGTATGGACCAGATCCCTCAAATGATCCCAGAGGGCATTCTGGTACTGTAACTACCTTATGGACAGGATAGTTCTGGGCCTGAATGGCCAGTGTGGCAGTGGAATTTACCCAACTGGTTCAGCTGGAGAGATTCCTTGTCTGGAGGGTGTGTGCTAAGATGTTTGGGATTCTTAGTGCGGTCATGAGCTACGTTTATGACCACTGAGTCCACCATGGGGTGATCACTGAAAAAAGGTTTGCCCACCGGTGCTTGATAAAGGCGATCTGCCTTCTTGGCCTAAGCCAGGAGGAATGAGGGGTGGTTCCCATGCTACCTTAGTGACATCACCGTATGAATCAATTAGAGGAGGGTCCAACAAAAGGAGAGTCTCCTTCTTCCAGAGGTAAATAGCCGGATGACAGCGCTCTGGGTCAAGCTCCTCTGTCTTCCATCCCATAAGGGATTGGATATGGCGTATCACATCAAGGAAAGAGGGATCATTGGGGGAGACTTGAAGGGTCTCCTTGGTAGGCTCCTGACCCTCAGAGGAGGAATTATTCCCCAACTGATTGCTGACCGGGACTGGCATCTGAGGGAGACTGTCATCCATATGCTGGTCCGAGATCCACTTGTGACCCCTCAGAAGACCCCGTGGTGCAGGGGTTGCTAGGTCGGGCCTGTTCTGGATCCTATGGAGGGGGTTTCTGAGGAGGAGAAGGCCACCTGGGTATGTCCTTGTTCTGCATAAAGGTCCACCAGGCCATAAACAAGGCATTATAATCCACGGTGCACGAGGACTGTAGGGTGGGTAAGGATATTGAGGAGGAGAGTACTGGTATGTCGGTGGGGGAGCCGGCGTATGGTACCCTGGTGTAGGTCCAACAGGCGCCGGCTAAGGTGATGACGGTTGAGCTGCTGGTGGAGGCATCAGCGCTGGCGTCGGTCTGCCAAAGCAGCCAATGTAGGCCATAGAGGCAAAGCTGGTGCCTGCGGGGGTTGGGGTTCCCCTGAGGCAGGGGCAGAGGAATCAGCTGTGTGGAAAAAGAGGCAAGCGCTTGCTCCGGGTGATGCGTGGAAGGGCTAGTGCCGCCCCTGGAGTCAGGGACCAACGAAGGCAATGGCTTGATCGGGTTGGGGGGGCGAGGATCCGCCACTGAAGCAGCCAACCCCAGTAGAGCTGCCTGGCTGAGGACCCGTGGGGACTAAGAGCCTGAGCATCAGGGGCTGGAAGGCAGAGGACAAAGTCTGCTGTCCCAAAGACCCACTGCCAGTGTCGGAAATGAGGGCAGGCAACTGTAACACTGGCAATCTGGAGGGAGTGAGGGCTGTCGAGGAAGAAAGGGACAACCCCCCATGGGAGGAAGATCCAGAGGAGAAAGCTTGTCTATGCAGCGAATGAGAGCAAGAGGGTAACCGAGGATGGTCCTAGTGCTTATGCTCCCCGCTGGACTACTACTCCTTCTGGCCCCAGAGGCCGGGGAAGTAGAAGAGCTTCTAGCCTGAAGCTCCTTCTCCATCGTGGCTCATTCATGCTGAAGTAAGTAGCTTTGAAGGGTCTTCAAGTGGCATCTCCGTGTGGCCTAGTTGAAGTCCTGACAGTGCTGGCAAGCGTCGGTGTTGTCGAGGCCTAAGCAGAGCAAGCTGAAAGACTGACCATCTTTGGTGGGCATCTGCTTGCTGCAGGCATACTGCGTAGGCCGGCTGGAAGATGAAACTAGAGAAAAAGATAAACGAGATGGAGAAAACACTAAAAATCGATGTTAATACTACTGGAGAAAAAAATAAACAAATCGCTGGTTAAGCACAAACAAAATGGTGGTTGACCGAAGCAGGCGTTCGTGGAGGTCCGACGTGCGCAGGTCGATGGCGGGAAAAGAACTGAGGCAGGTTTGGGGGACTGCCCCTTTTAGAGTACAGTTGGACGTCGGCGTGCGGATGTCAGTGGGGGTGGTCCCACGTGACAGACTGCTAGCTAGAAGTTTTCCATGTGGTCCTTGCACCTTCTGTCCAACCAGTGTTGCCTGCTGCAAGAGCCCCCTCGAAATAAGATCAGTGAAACTCAGTAGATATGTAAGGCAGACAGATAAGACAATATGGAAAAGGGGATGTTTGGTTCTGAAACAAATTCATTGTCCCAGTACTGGCTTATTTGCTTGACCCATCCAATGCACTTCCTCACACAGAACAATGTGCTATACACTTACAATGTACACTTGTGACTCCTGGACCCACTGGCTTGAATTTCAGGTTACCCTTTTAAGTACATGGTGGAGATTTGCGAATATAAACTATGTGCTCTGAGCACGCTGACCCTTCTCCACTAAAGTGATAGGCCTCACTTGACAGTGTCACTCACTGAAACAGATATGAAGTCTCAAGTAAATCGTTACTGATTTTCTTATACTACCAGTCACAGATATTTGCAAAATGTACATGTAACCCCTAGATGGCGCTATCCCAGGGGCTGCTACCCCTGCCTGATTTACCACTAACAGGTTGAGGGGCCTGGATCCAATGGCGGGTGCCTCCACCCAGAGGTCAGGGTTTGCAATAGTTAAACTAACTTGGTCACAGCCCTCTGGGACACTGCAACCCCCCTTTCTTCCCACTAGTGGCCCACACAATATATCAGAATTACCTTCACAGTATACACTTACCCCAGGTCTGGTTCCGCACTGGGACCTCCTGTGAAATGAGATACAGTGCAACAATCACAGTACAGTACTTTAACATAGACAAATACCTCAGGCAGTATAACTTTGCTGAAACAAGCAGCTCTGATTTATTTAGGGGATATAACAAGGACAGGGGAAATCAGGTTAATTAGCTTATCACTCTAATAATCTACCTATGGCTCTGTGCACAGGCCTATCCCTATCAGTTACTGTCCCTGGGTACCCAAGCCCTAGTGGCTAGTCCAAACCGGCAGCTGGTAGGCCCTTTCACAGAGAGAAAAGGAGAATTAAACAGTCAGTGTACAGTAATTCCATTTGGATTTAATGTGGCAATTCAACAGGGAGCGACCCTGAATTAGTACTCACGACCTCCAAATAAGATAGGGTCCTTCAATGTCAGTAGGGCTCACTTGAGGTACACAAACCTCTTCACACATCCATATAAAAGAAAGCACTATACCAGGCAGGCTGCATCTGTATCCCAATCGCAATTACTGCACAATACCCGGGAGAACACACAGCAGATTCAGTTCCTGACAGACAGAGTGCAATTTTCAGCAATTCCTCCAGTCTTCTACAGGGTGAGCCTGGTTTCTACTCTTCAGAGATCCTTTTCACAGGACGGATTCAGTCCTAACAAGCTGTTACACAAGCTGCAGACCGGAACTCTGGGCCTTACACACGTTTTTTTTGACTAAAACTGCACACTGAAAAAGCACAGGGCTCCTTCCTTCTTCACTGCCAAAGCTCAACTGAAACTCCAACCGACAAAACTGGCACTTCCTGTGAGTTCCTCCCAGTTCTTGACTGGATTGGCTGTCACTCACAATAGACTGCTGCTGTTGGTCCAAAAGGCACTGAAGTCTAAACTACATCTCCCAGAGTCACTGCCCATACAACCTCTTGTGGCTGGCTCAGATTATGAGTCCAAGTTCTGATTCGTCCAAGGCACCATTTTAGAGCTAGCTTACCCCACACTGATTGGTCCAGTTCAGCAGTTCAAAACTAGAGTGGGAACTAGCAGACACAGTTCTGACTGCAAGAAAGCAGGTTAGACAAACTGTAATTTCATTATTACTCTAAATAATTTCTGGCAAACAGTTACACCTTTCAGATAGGTTCCTTTGCACTCCTAGTGACTGCAAAAATGAAGTGAATTGGCAGCAGCTTGAGTGGTACTCAATCAAAGAAACACACAGTCCCCCATACAAACTAATTATGTCTGCAAGCAGACAGCTCTTAAAGAGACAGTACCAGAGGTTCTAAAAACACTCACTGATAAATGGCTTAAATGCCAAACACCATTCAGGCTTGGAGCATTCAAGCAAGCTCCTGGAAGTCTTTTGGGAACCCCCATTTGCAGTGGGGGTTACATACAGGGCATGATCACAGAGCACAGATAGGCCAAGTATACATAGAAATAATTCAGAAATATCAGTACATTAAAAAAGAACAAAATAATAAAAAGACACCATTAAGAGATTGCAGTTCTAAGAAAGAAAACTAAGTAAGTTATTTCAACATCAATACAAAAAAAGAAAAAGAATCTTTGCTATATCACCTACCGTCTTTAGGACTGGTCAGTTAATGGTTGTGTCAGAAGATAAGAGGAAATTTAAGAATTTAGCTTTTAAGCAAGGTTTTTTTATTTTTTTACTTTGTAAACATGGATATTGACGTTTCCACTTGAAACACTATGTCAATTCCGTTGTTTACAGCATGCTCATAAATGCTGTTATATCCATTAGCAATATGTAAATGACCCCATATTGTCCAGAGGCACATTGTCAAAGGGGCAGAAAGAGAGGAACAAATACTTCTTTCCAGACATTTTGCACTTTTTAATGAGAGGAATTAAGCAATCAGGCATGACCAAGGATTATGTTAACGGTCTGTTAATAACCCTCTAGGGGTGTAATGTGGCACAAAGCATAGCCGAGTGCTACATTCCCCAGAAGGTGATTAACTGACTATTAACATAACTCCTGGGAGTGCCGTATTGCTATTATAATAAAAACAATGTTTAAATAGTATTAAACTTTGTTCAGCATATGATTAGGCTATACATGTATGTTAATCAAAGATTAACACAGGGCTGGTAGAAAGTTTACAACCAATCAGAAAGCTCTATTTCTGAGATCCTTTTTATAATTAAGGAAAAATCTAAATTAACTATATGGATATTTATATTATGCTGTCAACACAAACACTATGTTTATTTTTTCAATTTATATACCCAGGCTAAGATGCTGGGTAGGTCATTTCCCCAACAGAAAAAAGAGAACAGATACAACCCCATCCCACTGAAGAACAGTCGCACATTTTCTGTAACAGTACATTTTCAAGAGAATTTCTTCCTTTAGGCCAAATTTTTGGAACTATAGCCACCAGGCATTAGGACCACACAGAAACTTTTGCTAGCTGGGGGCATCCCACGATGATGTCATGTGTCAGCATCTATATCAACGTGGGTGGCCCCATCCTTCCTCAGTTCCCCACTGCATATTAGATTTGGAGAATCTCAAACTATGGAGAGCCAGGAGATCAGATCAGCACAAAGCACAGGTTCTGGATAGTTTAGCCATAGATAAGGATAAGACACAATATCTGATGTAACCCTTACTAAAGCAGAAAGGGGGATAAAGGGAGGGATGGCATGGCCTACTTGAAAAGATTCTCTCAAAGATAAAACAGTTATGTAAGAACTTACCATGACAGTAGATCTTCGAGGGAATGTCTGTCATCAGATGACACCTATGGAACTCCACTGCCTGGCGTCAGGATCCCATGGAAGCTTTTTCTGCAGCAGTCTATTAGGGCCGCCCATGCGGACGTCAGGCTCAGACATCACACACCCTATAAAAGTGTGGGCAGCCCCACACCCTCCTCAGTTCTTTCCCTAGCCACAGGCCACGAGAGACAGGAGTCCCAACAGGGAACTGGTGGGATGGCATGACCTGATGACAGAGATTCCCTCGAAGATCCACTGTTACGGTAAGTTCTTACATAATTGTCTGGCAGACAGGAAGGCCAGAAACCTAAGAAAGAAGACCCTGAAGCATAGCTAGGCCAAAGACTTCCCTTCTTCTGGAGGCAACGTCCAGACTGTAGTGCTTGGTAAATGTGTGGACAGTAGTACTTCAAGTAGCAGCACTGCAAATATCGTCTGAAGACACTGTGACAGGGTTGAATAGGACCCTGTCCCAGTTGTTATGGAGAGTCTCACTGCAGGGAGATTTGTTCTGTTCTTTCCTTTCCTGTCTCTTGTCTGTCTGGTTGCGCACCATATTTTCACATGAGACCTAGGACTTGACCGCCCCGCCAGTCTCAATTCTTTGCCTCTCACTGTCTCTCAGTCTTCCCTTGCTGTTTCTGTCTATTTCTTCCTTACAGCTCTGCTGGTATAAAAATATATGCAAATCATTATGTGAAAATGTAACTGATATTGGGATCCCTTTGTTTACAAATCATATTGTGTTACTGTTAAAATGTATATAATTATAGTTTGAAATTATTGTAAAAAGCTATTGGGAACTCAAGGGGTTAACCTGGAATGCAATTTTTAAGCCTTTTGCAGAAGCTGTGGAAAAGGGGCCTCAGTTCTGGGACATTGTGTTCCTGCCTGCACCTGCTTGAAATATACAAGAACATTTTAGAAAAAAAAAAACAGGATACTTGTTAAGAAGGGGGGAGGGGTTACAAGGACTTATAAAAATAAAGCTGCAGTTTCTTACTAGACACACAGACATTGAAGGAAAACTCAGATGGATCAGTTTATTCTGCTTTTGTAAATAGTTGCACGGAAAACGTTTTTTTTTTTTATATTACTGCTAGTACAAATAAATACTTTTTGTGAATTCTACAACTGCTCCTCGTTTTCCTATGCTTCCTGACCTGTGCCTCGATGACAGACACACCCCTGCAACAGACAACTTAAGTGGCCAAACCCCTGGTGGAATTTCCCTTAACAACCCCTTGAAGTTCCTTCCTACTTCCTGTAACAAAAAAAAATACAGTTGGCCAACCATTTGAACAAGCACTGTTTCAAACCTCGAGAGGGCCCTCTGTCAGGGGTGAAAGATCTGAAATTCTTCGAGCAAAAGTAATGGCAACTAAAAATAATGCTTTCCACGACAGAAAGCATAGCTCACAGGATGCGACTGGCTCAAAAAGAGGCAGGATCAGCTTCTCCAAAACAAAAGTCATGTCCCAAGCTGGAACCGGATTTCGGATAGGAGGCTGCAAATGGAGAATGTCTCTCAACAAAGTATGGGCCAATCAGGCTGTGCCACAATACGTCCATCAATGGGCAAATGAAAAGCTGATATGGCCGACAGGTGTACTTTAAGGGAGAAGTATTTGAGTCCTGCATTAGACAAGTTCAGGAGATACTCCAGAACCTGGTTTACCGGACAGATGAAAGGATCCAGGTTATGAGAAGCGGCCCAGACAGCAAACTGCTTCCATTTCATAGAGCAAGTGGCCCTGGTGGAAGGTTTTCTGTCAGCCGCCTTCTGAGACATCCCAAACTGAGCAATGACTACGTTCTCAGGAGCCATGCATGCAGGTGGAGGGACATGAGGTCTGGATGGATCAGGGTCCCTTGGGCCTGAGTCAGCAGGTCCCAGCAGAGGGGCAGGGGAACTGGAGGTTCCACAGCCAATTGTTGCAATAGTGGAAACCCTATCTGCCAAGGCTAAAATGGGGCCAACAGATTCAGAGTGGCACCCTCCATCTGTAGCTTGATGAGAACCCTCGGAATCAGAATGAAGGAAGGGAATGCATACAGAAAATACAGGTTACTCACCTGTAACAGGAGTTCTAGGAATGGTATATGTTGTTCATCCACACTCATTGGCAGGTATCCTTGCCGCTTTAAATCTTGCCGGAAGGTCTTCAAGCTTGCTCCTCCCACCCACCCGGGTGGTATAACTCTCGGCTCCGCCCCATGACGCCAGATCTGGCCCGCTGGAAGCTCAGGTTGTGCGTCGAAGCCGGGAGGTCGGGAGGGAATGGTGGATGAACAACATACACCATTCCTAGAACTCCTGTTACAGGTGAGTAACCTGTTTTCTAGGACATGGATATGTTGTTCATCCACACTCATTGGCAGACCCTAGCAGTTCTCCGGGAGGAGGGAGGCAAGACGCACACCCCACTACTTACTTGGGAAAGAGAGACTGAGAACCGAGGCCCCAAAACCAGCATCCCGCGTGACTCAAGGTCGATGGTAGTGGGTAATGAAGGTGTTTGCTGACTTCCAGGTAGCAGCCCTGCAGATTTCCTGGATAGGGACGTCCCTGGAAGCAGCCACTGCTGCAGCAGTATGGCGGGCAGAATGAGCTCTTATCCTCTGGGAGGCTCCATGCCCGCCAACTTATAGCAGAGATCTATGCAGGAGGTTACCCACCTGCTTATCGTCCGCTTGGCTGCAGGTCTGCCAGATCTTGGCTTCAGCGTGAGTGACAAACAGCTGTGAACCTCTCCCGAATTTCAACCGTCGCTCCTTATAATAATGACGCTCTTCTAGGGTCCAAAGTATGGAGCCTATATTCGGCCTCCGAGGTGTGATTGGGGTAGAACACCGGCAGAGTCAACACCTGGTTAAGGTGAAACTCCGACACCACCTTCGGAAGGAATTTCGGTGGGGCGCAGGACAACCTTGTCCCTGTGGAAGACCAGGTAAGGAGACTCGATGGAAAGCGCCTGGAGCTCTCCCATCCTTCTGGCTGACGTGATAGCCAACAAGAAGGCGATCTTCCACGACAGGTGAGAGAGAGCACACCTGTGCATAGGTTCGAATGGCTTGCCCATGAGCTTTGCCAGTACCAGCAGTAGATCCCACGGAGGTGGGGTTCCCGCACTGGAGGGGAAATGTGATCAAGGCCTTTGAAAAAGCGCCAGACCACCTTCTCCTGCGCCACCGACTGCTTCCCGGCCCGCGCCCGGTAAGCAGAGATGGCTGCCAGGTGCACCCTTAGGGTCGTCGACCTAAGCCCTTGACTAGAAAGGGACCATAAATAGTCCAAGATGCTTGCCAAGGAACAGGAGGAAGGGTCCAAGCCCTTGCTCTGACACCAAATGGAAAACTCTTTCCATTTGAAGGCATAGCATTTTCTGGTCGACTCTTACGGACGCCTCAACTACATTGAGGACCTCGTCGGAAAGACCCAAGGCCTGGAACTCTAGCCGCCAGGAACCAGGCCGTCAGGTGCAGGATTGAAGGTCGGATGGAACACCTTCCCTGATTGACTGAGAGCAGGTCCGGTGAGCTGGAAGCTGTCATGAGTCCTGGAGCTGAGACTGAGGAGATCTGGGTACCAGAACTGGCGAGGCCAGTCTGGGGCTATCAGAATCACCTGCGCCTTGTCCCTCCTCGCCTTGAGAAGCACCTTGTGATCAAGGGAAATGGGGAAAGGCGTAAAAGAGGCCCGGGTCCATTGCCTCGAGAGCATCCCCTGCAGCGAGCCCGCTGAGGGGGCGGGCATGGAACAGACTCAGCTTCGTTCTCCATGGAGGCAAACAGGTCCACCTGAGGTGTGCCCCAAAGGGAGAACAGATGCTGTACTACCTCCGGCAGGAGAGACCACTCGTGGATGCAGCCCCTATCGGCTCAGGGCATCGGCCAGGGTGTTGGAGGCTCCTGCCACGTGAATGGCTAGGAGATCCGCCTCCAGGCTGCTTGAGTGACCAAATGCGGAGAGCTTCCTTGCATAGAAGCATGGAGTCCGCCGCCCTGGCGGTTTAGATAGTACATGGTCGTGGTATTGTCCGTCTGACTCGACCACTTGACCCCGGAGGAACGGAGCAAAGGCGGTGAGAGCTAGGCGGACCGCCGGAGCTCCAGCAGGTTGATGTGGCATCGGGACTCCCGCGGGGACCAGAGGCCATGAGCCCGGTGTTCCCCCAGATGGGCACCCCAACCCATCAGAGAGGCATCGGTCGATAGAGAGACCGTCGGCTCGGGGCGGACGAACGGGATGCCCTCCTGCAAATGATCTGGAACGGTCCACCACTGGAGAGCGTTCCACATCCCCTGTGTCACCGACACAAGCTGGTCCAAGGGATCGCAGCGTTGTGACCACTGGCTGGCCAGTCCCCACTGAAGGGGACGCATGTTCCAGCGGGCCCAACGGACCACGCTGGTGCAGGCCGCCATGAGACCCAGGAGGCGAGGAAGTCCCGGTAGG
This sequence comes from Neoceratodus forsteri, assembly GCA_016271365.2. NCBI lineage: Eukaryota > Metazoa > Chordata > Ceratodontiformes > Ceratodontidae > Neoceratodus > Neoceratodus forsteri. Next base: position 1,413,394,297 of record CM057456.1, on the reverse strand, counting down.
CAGATTGCCCAACCAGAAATGATCGGGCAAAGGAGGAAAGAACCTCGCCCTGTCCGCTGGGAGCCGCGCCTGGCTCGAAGAGAGTCGAGCTGCGCCCGATGAATAGAATCACCTGCTTCGCTCGAGTTCGACTTGGCCTCGTTGATAAGGAGGCCCAGTTGAGAGCAGACCTGAGGGCCAGATCTCTGGACCACCTCCCCTTTCCTGGAGGAGCTGCTATCAGCCAGTCGTCCAGGTAAGGGTACACCCGACCTCGGCGCCATGAGGAATGCTGTCACCACTGCCATGCATTTGGTGAAGACCCTGGGAGCTGGAGACAAGCCAGGCATGGCTTGGAACTCAAGAGGGATCCTTCCGCCGGAAGCGAAGGAATCTCTGGTGAGACGGACGGATAGGGACGTGAAAACGCTGTCCTGCAAGTCCAGAGAGCAGAACCACACGCTGCTCCAAGGATGGTATTATCTGAGCCAGAGTGACCATCCTGAAGGTTCGAGACCTTAGGAACTTGTTTAGGTCGTAGGTCGAGAATGGGGCGCCAGCCCCGTCGCTTCGGAACCAGGAAGTACCTGGACACAAACCCTGGGTCTGAAGGAGGGTCCACCACCTTCTTACCACCTCCTTCTGGAGGAGGAGAGCTGCTGTCGGCTCGACGAGCCGCCAGTGAGGCTGGGGATCCCGAGCCCCGAGGGCACGGCTCTGAAGGGTGGTGCCTGCTCAATTCCAGAGGCAGGCCTTTCCACCACCTCCAAGACCCACCTGTCCGTGGTAACAGCGACCAGGCGGAACGGAAGTGCTGAGCCGTCCCCACGGGGGACCTAGGGTGGGTGACGGGATGGGGGCGACACCCCTCAGCCTGTCACTGGGCAGGCTTGGAGGAGGGACCGCCGAGGGACCTCCTGGGCCCTTTCCTCCTGCCTCCTGTTAGAGGAAGCGGCTTGGGTTTGGGATGCCAAGGCCGAGCCTGCTGGCCCTGGACGTTGTTGGGCGGGCGCGCCGGGGGCACAGAAGGACGAAAGGGCTTAGGCTGTGGTTTGCGGCCTTTGTCCTTCTGAGCGGAAGAGACCGAGTCCAAGGTGGCATTGGACTTCTCGATCCTCTGCAGGTGACCTTCCACCCCAGGGCCGAAGAGGTCAGTCCCCAAAAAGGGAACATCCGCCAACTTGTGCTGGGTATCCGAAGTAAAGGTGGATATCCTCAGCCAAGCCCGCCGACGCATAGCCACTGCGGCCGCCACCGATCTGGCACATGAGTCCCCTATATCCAAAGCAGTCTGGAGCTGCTGTTTGGCCACTGCCCTGGTCCCGCACCTGCTTAACCGTAGTCTGCAGATCGGCGGAAGATGAGGGATGACCTCATCCAGGAGCCCAACAGGGCATGAGAAAATGTGCCATGAGGACGGCCGAACTGGCCTGACGAAGGCCGAGAGAGGACGAGCGAGACTTTTCGCCCGACATAGTCCATTTCTTGGACTCCTTGTCAGGAGGTTTGTCCACATCCCTGGCGCTTGCCGGGCGCTACCGAAAACGCTGTCGGTAACCAACCCTCAGCGGAGGGGTGTTCCAAACCGACAAGGAACCGGTAGGGACTGCGATACTTCCTGGCTGAAGGCGCAGGGCAGGAAGCAGGGCGCTGCCAAAGCTCCAGTGCCGGACCCACTATGGCCTCGCCACCGAAAGGCCTCCGCCGGAGAATCCCTCGGTCCAGAATCTCCGTGAGGGGATACCTGGCCCGCTTTGGAACGGGTTCGAGCCCATCCCGGTAGACTCCGAGATGAGCCAAGCAGTCCTAGGAAGGACGACGGGCTATCGTCCATTGACTGACCTCCTGAAGACCCAAGTCCAGTCGCTTGGAGAAAAGGAGGAATCATCTTCGGACTCGGAAGAGTCCTCGAGAGCTGCCTCTGGCCTGAGCCACCCTTCACCTGCCGAGGTCGGTCGGGAGTGAGGGTAACTGACAGCCGATGGGTAGACCCTAGCCGACCGAGAATCCTTGGTCGGAGCCCCAGTTGGGCTGTGGAGGAGGTTCACGAATCGTGGAGCAGCTGGTTTGGCCGAACAACCGCCTGTATAGGCCTCGGATAAGTCGAGGGTTGTGTAGGCTGCCCGTGACAGCTACTTAATGGCCGGGAAGGCGACGGGTCGGCTTATTCCCGGCCAGGAGGAGTTGTTGCAACATAAGGTCCTCGCACCGCCGACGTAATTCACGCAAGCCTCCCTCATCCGAGGAGGAGGACGAGGACGAGCGCGACGCCGCTTACCGCGGTGCCGAGACCGAGACCGCCTATGACGGTGGGATCGCTGGATCACAAGAGGTCCGAGACCGAGAGTCCCGGAATTTCCGAGGTCGGTGCGGGAGGTGTCGGCCGGAACCGCACTCCTTCGCTCGGATGGTCCATCCGGGGGCTCCGAACCGAGGCACAGGCGAGCCCACGGATCCTCAACTCCTCCCTGGGAACCGGGAGAGGGGAATCGCTGTTAAAGGCGACAGCTCGTCAATGGGTCGAGAAAATCTCGACTTCATCGGTGGGAGTCTCGGTCAACTGACCTGACGGAGACACCGTGAGGCCAGTGGCGAAGCCGAGCAGTCGACCCGGCAGCCCGGGAGAGGACCTTTCCCGCTCCCAAGAGCGTCGACGAGAGGGACTTACCCTGTCCTCTTTTGGACCGAGAATAAGGTCCAGCAGACGCAGGCCCTTCTCCTTTAGTGAGAGGGACAGACAAAGCTCCTTAAAAGAAGCCGTGTAGGAAGAACCCAGAGAGCCGGATAAATGCCGCGGCCGAGGAAGAATCTGACCACGCCGCCTCCTCTTCGAGGCGACCATCCATCCGAGCTGATCCGCCGAAGCCCGCCACCGCTGACACCGCCAACCGGCCTCCTTAGACTTCACCGAGGGAAACGCTCGGACGGCCCAGCTGCAATTCGGCAGCACGGGTCTTCGAGGACGTAGGCGAGAAAGATGAGCACAGGTCGCAAGCCCGGCGGGTCGTGCTCAAGGCCTATGTAGACACGGGAGGTGGATCCGTCTCGAGACATCTTCTGCCCGCATGGGCATCTCCGAATCCGAGTCGATGGTCCATCGCAGCCATGAGGGATAGAAGACTCAAGTCTTTTGCAAAATTTATTTTAAACTGCAAACGGACAAATAGGAACCAGTCACAAACGCAGAGCGTTAAGGAGGAACCTGAGCTTCCAAGCGGTAAGGAAGATCTGGCGTCATGGGGCGGAGCCGAGAGTTATACCACCCGGGTGGGTGGGAGGAGCAAGCTTGAAGACCTTCCGGCAAGATTTAAAGCGGCAAGGATACCTGCCAATGAGTGTGGATGAACAACATATCCATGTCCCTAGAACTTCCCTTTACAGGAGACAGATGAGTCTCGTCAGAAAAACTCCAAGCCCTGAATCTAGCAAGCAGAAACATGGCAGTTTTGCACTGAGTGGGGAATGCAAAGAGGTCCAATTCTGGATGACCCCACCTGTTGATCAGGTCTTCTGTGTACTGAAGACAGCAGCTCCCACTCGTGTACCTTCGACTGTGACCAGCTGAGGCTTCCCACCAAGATGTTTTGGGCGCCAGGCACATGGACGACTGACAGTTCTAGACCAAGGTCTAGAGCCCGGTACCAGAACCTCATTGATTCCCAGCACACAGGGTAGGAATGGCCTCCCTGAGATAGTCTGACTGCACCAACAGAGGGCCCAGAGAAAGATGGTTTCATAAAGCCAGTAAGACATACAGAACTACCCTCGGTTCCAAGACAATTTTGTTGAAGTGAGCCTCCCAGTGTGGCCAAAGACCCTGGGTCTGATAAGGACCTAGGTGGTGTCCCCATCCCAGACCCGAAGCATCCGTGGTAAGGATCTGGTGAGGAGTGGGGATACGAAAGGGGGCCCCCTTTAAGAGATTAGCTAGATCCATCCACCAGAGAAACACTCTGTATACTGGCGAGGAGACAAGGATCAGCTGATCTAGATTGTCTGAGCACTGATCCCACTGAACCCTGGGGGTCTACTGTGGGATTCTCATGTGCAACCTGGCCAGAGGGACTGCAACAATAGTCACCACCATGAGGGATGACCTGGCAGGGACATGCTGACTCTGAGCCACCTCTTGGACTTGAACAATAAGGCAGTCCACCCTGTTTTGAAGGAGAAAGGCCTTGCCCTAGATGGAGTCCAGGACTGCCCCTATGTACTGCAACCGCTGGGAAGGGGGTCAGCACCAACTTGGACCGATTGACAGTGATTCCCAAGGACTGGAATAACTGCAAAATGCGCTCTGAGGTCAACAATAGGAGTTCCCTGGACTGGGCTTTCAGAAACCAGTCGTCCAAGTATGGGAACACATAGAGGCTCTTGCGCTGAAGGGCTGCTGCTACAGTTGCTAAGCACCTGGTACATACCTGTGGTACAGAGGATAAGCCAAAGGGCAACACCCTGAACTGGTAATGCTCCCCCTGGAACAGGAAAGTACAGTTACGTAAGAACTTACCGTAACAGTAGATCTTCGATAACAGCTCTTGCAGCAGGTTACACCATTAGGACTGAAGCCGGCAGGCGTCAGGAACCCATGGAAATTTTCTAGCTAGCAGTCTTTAGTGGGGACCGCCTCTGACGTCGGTCCCGCCCCCCAACGTCAGGCAGAGTACATAAGGAGGCGGTCCCCCCATAATCCTCAGTTCTCCTGCCGGAGACTCCCGGCCGCTGGATGACATCAGAAAAGCAGACCAAGGATCCGCCACCAGATGGCAAAGACTATAGAATAGGAATGTCCCATCCCATAAGATGGGTGCTTGACTACGACCTACCTCCAAAAGGGGGATGGTGGGCGGGAAGGTACCGCTGCAAGAGCTGTTCTCAAAGATCTACTGTTACAGTAATTTCTTATGTAACTGTACTATCTTACTTCGAGATACAGCTCTTGCAGCAGGTTACACCATTAGGACTGATTTCCAAGCAATAGTGGCAATCATGTGCCACTGGGAGGAGGAAAGGTAGAGATATTACTCGAGCCTAGGACAGAAGTCCCTGAAGGACGGCTAGACCGAACCCCGCTCTTCGCCTCGATGCAATGTCCAGACTGTAATACCTGATAAAGGTATGCACAGAGCTTCAAGTAGCTGCAGCGCTAATAGCTGAGGTGGAGACGTTCTTTAACGCCACAAAAGAAGTAGCCACCCCTCTTGTGGAATGACCACTGACCACGACCGGTAAGGGTTTATTGTGCTTGTCATAACAGAAAGTGATGCACTGGATGAGCCACCTCGAGAGGGACTGTTTGGAGACAGGAGCTCCTTTCATCCTGTGAGCAAAGGAAATGAAAAGTTGGTCCAACTTTCGGAGCTGTTTGGTTCTGGTCAGATAGTACTTGAGGCACCGATGTACGTCGAGGGTATGCAGAAGGGCTTCTCCTCAATTAGTGTACCTTGGAAAATACACTGGTAGATCAATATCCTGGTTAAGGGTGAGGGCTGAAACCACCTTAGGCAAAAACTTTGGGTTTGTCCTTAGGGATACCCTGTCCTGGTAGAAAACCAAATAAGGCTCTTTGCACATAAGAGCATGCAATTCAGAGATCCTCCTAGCCGAAGTAATGGCAAGTAAAAATAACTTTTTCCAAGAGAGAAAAAGTAGCTCGCAGTCCGCGGCTGGTTCAAAAGGTGGCAGCGTAAGCTGCTCCAGGACAAAAAGTAAGTCCCAAGGAGGAACTGGATCTTTGATGGGTGGCCTAAGGTGGAAGACTGCCCTTAAGAAGGCATGAGTAGTGTCCAGCTGGGCCACCGTCCGATGGCCTACTGGGGCATGGTAAGCAGAAATTGCACAAAGGTGCACTTTAATCAAGGAGTAAGCCAGTCCGGAGTGGAAGAGGGAAAGCAGGTAGTCCAGAACCAGCTTTTCGGGACATTCTAATGGCGAAAAGCTGCGTGCTTGAGCCCACAAACAGAATCTACTCCATTTCATGGCGTGGGTTGCTGGTTTTCTGGCGGGAGAGAGTACGTCTGCCACTTCTTGCGAGACCCCATATCACATCAAGGCTATGTCTCTAGGAGTCAAGCATGCAGGTTCAATGAACGTAAGTCTGGGTGGACCAATGAACCTGCCTCTTGAGACAAAAGATGGGAGCTGATTGGCAAAGGAACTGGAGGTTCCCGGGATATCTGGTGCAGAAGAGGGAACCAAATCTGTATGGGCCAGAAAGGCGCGATCAAAATGAGCGTCTCTTGCTCCCTGCGAAGCTTTAAAAGAACTCTCTGGATCAACGGAAAGGAGAGAAGGCATAGAGGAATCTGCCCACCCAGGAGAGGGACAACGCGTCTCGCCAGAAAACACCAGGCCCTAGATCTAGCGAGCAAAAATTGGGCAGTTTTGCGTCGGATGGGGACGCGAAAAGGTCTAACTCTGGAGTGCCCCATCTGTGAAACAGATCCTCTGCCACCTCCTGTAGAAGTTCCCACTCGTGGACTCTGGCCTGAGAGCAGCTCAGACTGTATGCGGTGGTGTTGTCCACTCCCGGGACATGTACTGCAATTAGGTTTGCGCCGTGTTGCAATATCCACTCCCACACTCTCATGGCCTCCCTGCAAAGCAGGTAGGAGTGAGTACCTCCTTGTTTGTTGAGGTAATACATCACCGTGGTATTGTCTGTTTGTAACAAGAGTGTACCCGGCGGAATCTCCGACTGGAAGGCTTGCAGAGCGTAAAGGACTGCCCTCATTTCCAAAATGCTGATGTGGAGATGAGACTCCTCAGCTGTCCACAGGCCCTGGGACCGAACACTGTCGAGGTGTGCTCCCCACCCAAGCCCGGAGGCATCTGTGGAGAGGGTCAGTCGAAGACGGCGCTGCAAAGGGAACCCCCGCAGATAGGTTCCCAGGATTTAGCCACCATTGCCAATGCCAAATTACGGCATTTGTGATTCGGATTGGATGCTGCAGATGGTCTTGCCTTTGGTCCCATTGGACCCTTAGCATCCACTGGGTTACCCGCATGTGGAGACGTGCCTGTGGGACTCTTGCAATGGCCGCAGCCATGTGTCCGAGCAGGCGAAGGACTGATCTGGCCAGAACAGTCTTCCTCACCGACAAGTCCCTGATGAGGGATCTGATGTGTTCCGCTCTGTCCAAGGGAAGAAAGGCTTTCCCTCTGACGGTGTCCAGAACTGCTCCTATAAACTGCAGTTTCTGGGATGGCACCAGGAGTGACTTCTCGTAGTTGATGAGAATACCCAGTGATTGAAAAAGGGACTGGGTGCAGTGAATGGCCGTCATCAGTGCCTCCCTGGAGGGCGCCATGAGAATCCAGTCGTCCAGATATGGCAACACGTATGGGCCTCGTCTCCTCAGAGATGCCGCTACGACCGCCATGCACTTCGTGAATACGCGAGGTGCCAATGACAGCCTGACGGGAAGAGCTCGGAACTGATAATGGCGGCTCTGGAACTCGAAGGAGAGGAACCTCCGGTGCACTTCAGCAATCGGAATATGCAGGTAGGCGTCCTGCATGTCCAAAGATGCCAGAAAGGCGTCTTGCTTCAACATGGGAATTAGGCCTGGAAGGGTCACCATGCAGAAGCGTTTGTTAACAACCGAAAGGTTGAGGCCGCTGAGGTCCAGTATTGGACGGAGGTCCCCTGTTTTCTTTGGAACCAGGAAGAAGTGAGAATAGTACCCTATTCCTTTCTGGTTCTCTGGAATGTGCTCGAAGGCTTCCTTTTCCAGAAGCGCAAGCACCTCCTGCTGTATGAGCAGGGCATGCTGACCCGAATATCGGGAGAGCAGGGGAGGTCTTGTGGGTGGACTGCTTACAAATTCTATAATGTGGTCTTTTTTGACCAGTTACAGAACCCACCTGTCGATGGTGATCGACTGCCACCCTGGAAAGTGGCATGCGATGTGACCCCCTACTTTCTTTTCCCGTTGATCCTGAGGAGGGGCGAGGGCCGGGAAGGAGTCATGCTGTGGCAGCGTTTGATCCAGCAGGCTGTGCCGACTTTGCAAATCATTGGCCTCGGCCTGGGGATGACTTGGCCTGGGCCTTGCGGGTGAAAGTGCCCCTCTGCTGATGGCCGGAACGTGGCAGTTGCCTTTGTAGCCAGCCATGGTAGCGGCTCTGGTTCCTACGAAAGGAACTGGGCCGAGACCTGTACATGGCCTGTACAGATCGGACTGCCTTCCCTTTGTCCTGAAGTTTGGTGATTACTCTCTAGGAGGCTTCACCAAATAAGACCTCACCATTATAAGGGACGTCTAAGATGTTCTTCTGGACGTCCTGGGTAAAACCGGAGACACAGAGCCAAGAGTGTCTCCAGAGACACACACCTGAGGCTGCAGCTCTGGCTGAAGAGTCTGCAGAATCATATGCGGCTCTGAGCACCCGCGTCCCCAAATCCGAACCGCAGGAAGAGGTTCAAGAGCTCCTCCTTTTGGTCCGCCATCAGGCATCTTCTCAACCAGGTCCTGTCCTGTTCCCACAGTGCGTTCTGGAATTGAACCATGTGGGTGAGGTAATTCAGTGACCTGGCCAGCAAGTCGCAGCTGCGTACGTGCACCTACCCAGGAGATCCAATTGCTTGGATTCCTGGTCCAGTGGCTGTGTGCTCAAATGCTGAGGTCTTTGAGACCGGTCATGCCAAGCAGTGATGACCAGGGAGTCAGCCAGAGGATGGTTCGCCAGACACTGGTCCTCCCTAGGGGCCTTGTATAGGTGGTCAGCCTTCTTCGGCACTGCTGGAGTGGAATGCGGATGTTTCCAGGCAGCATTGGTGACGTCTGCAAAGGTAGCCACCAAGGGCGGCACTACCATAGGCTTCGGGTCTTTCTGCCGAAGGCAGCGAGCAAGGAGTTGTCTCTTGGGGTCAAGTTTTTCAGCATCCCACCCCATACTCTCCTGGATGTGCGTCATGAACTCTGCAAAAGAAGGATCATTCGGAGGAGACCGAGGTAGGTCGTGTGGGTCCGGAGAGGGAATGCTGATGGGAGAAGGAGATCTGGAGCGCTCTGAGGTGTCAGATCTGGAATCCTCCCTAGATAGGGTGTACCGGCGTCGTTTGGGTCTCTTGGGACTGGGAGAGCCTGAGGCAGATCTGGAGGGAGGTCTTCTCCTTTCTGATGATCTGCCCCAAGGAGGTGGTGTCTGCTCCTTGGGGGTTGGTGGCCATCCTACAGGCCATATGGGCGGAGGAGGGGGCATAGGCGGAAAAGGAGTAGGAGGAGGCGGAGTTGGAAGAGGACGTGTGGCGACCACATCTTTCCTGATGGTGTCCCACCAGAAGGTAAAGAGTTCCTTTACCTCTGCCAAATTCATGCCCGACGGGCCTGGCGCCGGTGGCCTGTCGCCAGGGTCGGGTGTCGGATCTTCGAGGGTCTTCCTCTCCGGGGAAGGTTTCCATGGGAGCCTGGCATCTCCAGTGTCGCCCGCCTGGTCCTCAGGCTGTGTGGTATCCTCCTCTTAGGAGTCCTTCTGACCGGCGTCCGCTGGCGATGCGGTCACCTCTTTTCTCGGGTAGCCGACGTCGGTCCCTGCCCCAAGACTCGGAGGCAACACCGGCCGGGCAACGGTGTTTAGGTGTCGCTGCCCTGGGAGCGCCGTGATGCTTAGCCAACATCGGGTGGGTCAAGTCCATTTGAGGGACGCCAGGTCCTTGGTCTTGCGAGGAACCAGATCTGACCCACGTGGAGGCTGGGAAATTGACATGGCGTCAGAGTCCCGCCAGCGGGAAGATGATTTATGGCGCTCCCCAGACTTCGATGAGGCCTTAGATGGAGTGGAAGAGGTAGACGGCCTGGAAGTCTTCAGGGGCTGCAAAGAAGACGAACCGCTGGAGGACCTGACCTGAATCGAGGGAAGTTGCTGTTGAGCTCTGGAGGGAGAGTGGTCTGATCGTGAGCCAGAGCTTCGGGAGTCCGAGGCCCTCGCAGGGGACCTTGGCCTTTCCTTTTCCCCGGTGTTTGTCCCAGTGCTTGTGGGTTTTACCCAACGACTCCCACCTGGAGGAAGGTTCTTTATCCACGGTTTTCAGTTTGTCCTCCAAGAGAAACACTTGAAGGGCCTTCTGGCGGTGAATCCTAGTGTGACTGTTGAAGCCCTGGCAGAAGGAGCAGGCCTTGGTGTCGTGTTCCAGGCCTAGGCAGCGCACGCAGGCCGAATGTGGATCCTTGAAGGGGATCTGTTTGCTGCAGGCACACTTCGATTGGTCACCCTCCAGAGAAGTAATTGGAGAGGACATCAGTTGAATCCAAAGTTGAGAAGGAAGATGAAATCGTTGTAGTTCTAAAGGTCGTCGCGCACTAGAAAACAGACTGAGAGGCCGATACTGGCAATGTTGACGGCGGGAAAAGAAGAAATACAGGTTACTCACCTGTAACAGGAGTTCTAGGAATGGTATATGTTGTTCATCCACACTGTCTGGCAAGTATCCTTGCCACTTTAAATCTTGCCGGAAGGTCTTCAAGCTGGCTCCTCCCACCCACCAGGGTGGTAAAACTCTCGGCTCCGCCCCATGACGCCAGATCTGGCCCGCTGGAAGCTCAGGTTGTGCGTCGAAGCCGGGGAGGTCGGGTGGGTCGTGTGGATGAACATATACCATTCCTAGAACTCCTGTTACAGGTGAGTAACCTGTATTTTTAGGGGCATGGATATGTTGTTCATCCACACTGTCTGGCAGACTCCTAGCAGCTCTCCAGGAGGAGGGAGGCAAGGCGCACACCCCCTACTTAGGGAATAGAGACTGGAGAACCAAGGCCCCAAAACCAGCATTCCGACATGACTCAAGGTCGATGTGGTAATAGGTGATGAAGGTGTGTGCTGACTTCCAGGTAGCAGCCCTGCAGATTTCCTGGATAGGGACGTCCCTGGAAGCAGCCACCGATGCAGCAGTATGGTGGGCAGAATGAGCTGTTATCCCTCTGTGAGGCTCCATGCCCGCCAACTTATGGCAGAGATCTATGCAGGAGGTGACCCACCTGCTTATCGTCCGCTTGGCTGCAGGTCTGCCAGGTGCAGCTTCAGTGTAGGTGACAAACAGCTGGCGAACCTCTCCCCGAATTTCAGCCATGCACTCCTTATAGTAAGCGAGCGCCCTTCTAGGGTCCAGAGTATGGAGCCTATATTCGGCCTCCGAGGTATGATTGGGGTAGAACACCGGCAGAGTCAACACCTGGTTAAGGTGCAACTCCGACACCACCTTCGGAAGGAATTTCGGGTGGGGGACAGGACAACCTTGTCCCTGTGGAAGACCAGGTAAGGAGACTCGATGCAGGAGCTCTCCATCCTTCTGCTCACGTGATAGCCACCAAGAAGGCGGTCTTCCACGACAGGTGAGAGAGTTCACACCTGTGCATTGGTTCAATGGCTTGCCCATGAGCTTTGCCAGTACCAGCAGTAGATCCCACGGAGGTGGAGGTTCTCGCACCGGAGGGAAATGTGATCAAGGCCTTTGAAAAAGTGCTAGACCACCTTCTCCTGTGCCACCGACTGCTTCCCGGCCCGCGCCCGGTAAGCAGAGATGGCTGCCAGGTGCACCTTAAGGGTCGTCGAACTAAGCCCTTGCTGAGAAAGGGACCAAAGGTAGTCCAATATGCTCGCCAAGGAACAGGAGGAAGAGTCCAGGCCTTTGCCCAGGCACCAAATGAAAAATCTCTTCCATTTGAAGGCATAGCATTTTCTGGTCGACTCCTTACAGGACGCCTCAAATACGTTGAGGACCTCGTCGGAAAGACCCAAGGCCTGGAACTCTAGCCGCACAGGAACCAGGCCGTCAGGTGCAGGGATTGAAGGTCCAGATGGAACACCTTCCCCTGATTGACTGAGAGCAGGTCCGGGCGAGCCGGAAGCTGCCTCGGGAGCCTGGAGCTGAGGCTGAGGAGATCTGGGTACCAGTACTGGCGGGGCCAGTCTGGGGCTATCAGAATCACCTGCGCCTTGTCCCTCCTTGCTTTGAGAAGCACCTTGTGCATCAAGGGGAACAGGGGAAAGGCGAGAAGAGGCCCGGGGTCCATGGCCTCGAGAAGGCATCCCCCTGCAGCGATCCCGGCTGAGGGGGGCGGGCATGGAACAGCCTCAGCTTCACATTCTCCCTGGAGGCAAATAGGTCCACCTGAGGTGTGCCCCAATGGGAGAATAGATCTTGTACTACCTCCGGCAGGAGAGACCACTAGTGGACGCAGCTCTATCCGGCTTAGGGCATCGGCCAGGGTGTTGGAGGCTTTGCCACATGAATGGCTAGGAGATCTGCCTCCAGGCTGCGCGACGAGTGACCAGATGCGAGAGCTTCCTGCATAGAAGCATGGAGCGCCGCCCGCCCTGGCGGTTTAGATAGTACAAGGTCGTGGTGTTGTCCGCCTGGACCCGGACCACTTGACCACCAAGAAACGGAGCAAAGGCGGTGAGCTAGGCAGACCGGCTCGAGCTCCAGCAGGTTGATGTGGCATCGGGACTCCCGCGGGGACCAGAGGCTGTGCGCTCGGTGTTCCCCCAGATGGGCACCCCAACCCATCAGAGAGGCATCGGTCGATAGAGAGACCATTGGCTTGGGGCAGACAAACGGGATGCCCTCCTGCAGATGAACTGGAGCGGTCCACCACTGGAGAGCATTCCACATCCCCTAGGTCACCGTCACTAGCTGGTCCAATGGATCGCAGCGTTGGGACCACTGGCTGGCCAGCCCCCACTGAAGGGGGAGCATGTCCCAGCGGGCCCAATGGACCACGCTGGTACAGGCCACCATGAGACCCAGGAGGCGCAGAAAGTCCCGGGCAGGGTGCGATTGCCCAACTGGAAATGACTGGGCAAAGGAGGAAAGAACTCGCCCTGTCCGCCGGAGCCGTGCTTTGGCTCAAGAGAGTCGAGCTCTGCCCCGATGAAAAGAATCACCTGCTCGTTCGAGTCCGACTTGGCCTCGCTGATGAGGAGGCCGACCTGAGAGCAAACCTGAGGGCCAGATCTCTGGACCACCTACCTCCTGTCTGAGGGGGCTGCTATCAGCCAAAACGCCCAGGTAAGGGTAAACCCTGGACCCTCGGCGCCGCAGGAATGCTGTCACCACTGCCATGCATTTGGTGAAGACCCTGGGAGCTGGAGATAAGCCGAAGGGCATGGCTTGGAACTCGAAAAGGGATCCCTCCGCTCGAAAGCGAAGGAACCTCTGATGTGACGGACAGATAGGGACGTGAAAGAACGCGTCCTGCAGGTCCAGAGAGCAGAACCACACGCCGTGTTCCAAGGATGGTATTATCTGAGCCAGAGTGATCATCCTGAAGGTTCGAGACCTTAGGAACTTGTTTAGGTCGTGTAGGTCGAGAATGAGGCACTAGCCTCCTGTCCGTTTCGGAACCAAGAAATATCTGGACACAAACCCCAGGTCTGAGGGAGGGTCCGCCAACTCTCTGATCACCCTCTTCTCGAGGAGGAGATCGATGTCGGCTCGGCGAGCAGACAGTGAGGCTTCGGACCCCAAGGCCCCTCCGAGGTGCGACGGCTCTAAAGGGTGGGGCCTGCTCAAACTCCAGATGCAGGCCCTTTCCCACCACCTCCAACACCCACTGGTCTGTGGTGATAACGGACCAGGCGGAAAGAAAGTGGCGAAGCCGCCGCCCCCCCCCCACGGGGGCACCTGGGGTGAGGCGATGGGGTTGGGGGAGACACCCCTCAACCCGTCACTGGGCAGGCTTGGAGGAGAGGAAAGACCGGCCAAGGGACCTCCAGGGCCTTTACCTCCCTGCTTCCTGGAGGAGGAAGCCAAGGGCTTGGGCTTGGGATGCCAAGCTCAGGCTCGCTGGCCCTGGACGCTGCTGGGTCGGACAGCCGCGGGCGCAGAGGGATGAAAAGGCTTAGGCTGCGGTCTGCGGCCTTTGTCCTTCTGTGCAGATGAGACAGAGTCCAAGGTAGCATTGGACTTCTCGATCCTCTGCAGATGACCTTACACCCCAGGGCCGAAGAGGTCGGTCCCCAGGAAGGGGACGTCTGCCAACTTGTGCTGGGTATCCGGAGTGAAGATGGATATCCTCAGCCATGCCCGACGGCGCATAGCCACTGCGGCCGCTACTGACCTGGCACAAGTCCCCAATGTCCAGAGCAGTCTGAAGCTGCTGTTTGGCCACTGCCCTGGTCCCGCACCTGCCTAACCATGGTCTGCAGGTCCGCCGGAAGATGAGGAACCACCTAGTCCAGGGAGCCCAACAGGGCATGAGAGAGATGTTCCATAAGTACGGCCGAACTGGCCTGACGAAGGCCGAGGGAGGACGCAGCGTAAACTTTGCGCCCGGCATAGTCTAATTTCTTGGACTCTTGTTGGGAGGTTTGTCTCGTCCCTTAGCTGCTTCGGGCGCACCGGAAAACGCTGTCAGTAACTAGCCCCTCGGCTGAGGGGTGTTCAAAAACCAGACAAGGAACCGAGGGACCGCGATACTCCTGGCCATCCTGGCCAGGGCGCAGGACAGGAAGCAGGGTGCTGCCAGAGCTCCAAGGCCGGCCCACTATGGCCTCGGCCACCGGAAAGGCCTCCGGAGGGGAATCCCCTCGGTCCAGTATCTCCGTGAGGGGATACCTGGCCCGCTTAGACACAGGTTCGAGCTTCATCCCGGTGGACTCCGAGATGAGCTGAAGCAATCCCAGATAGGACGAAGGGCTATCGTCCATCGACTGACCTCCAGAGGACTCCAAGTCTACTCAACTGGAGAAAAGGGAGGAATCGCCGTCGGACTCTGACAAGCCCGCAAAGAGCTGCCCTGCCTGAGCCACCCTCCACCTGCTGAGGTCGGTCGGGAGTGAGGGTGACAGACAGCCTATGGGGCAGTCCCTGAGCCGACCGAGAATTCTTGGTCGGAGCCCCAAATAACGGCTGTGGAGGCGGAGGTTCCACCGGAATCAGTGGAGCAGCTGGTTTTGGCCGAACAACCGGCCTGGGAACAGGCTCCTCGGGTAAGTCAAGGGGTTGATTCGCCGCCCGGTGACAGCCACTTAATGGCCAGGGAAGGCGACGCGCCGGCTTGTTCCCGCTGTCAGAAGGAGCTGCTGTCATACGAGGTTCTCTCACTATCGACGCAACTTTACGTCGAAGCCTCCCCTCGCCCTAGGAGGAGGACGAGCGGCCAGACCACCTATGACGGCGATCGGCTGGACCGCGAAGAAGTCAGAGTCCCAGAACCTCGGCTTTTCCGAGGGCGGTGCGGGAAGGGGACAGGGGAACCGGCTCTCCCCTCGCTCGGAGGGTTCACCTGAGGGCTCTGGAACCGGAGGCACTGGCAAGCCCACGGGATCCTCAACTCCCACCGGAGAACCGAAAGAGGATTCGGTTTCGGCTTGATGGCCAACCCGTCCAACGGTCGAGAAAAATCTGACTGCTGCTCGACGGGAGTCTCTGGTCAACTGACCTAATGGGACACCATGAGACCAGTGGCTGAAGCAGAACGACGACCGAGTCGATGGTCGACAACTCGTGGAGAGGGACCTTCCCGCCCTCAAGAGCGCCGACGCGGAGAGACTTACCCTTGTCTTTCTTTTTGGACCGAGAAGAAGGTCCAGCAGACGCTGGTCCCTCTCCTTAGTGGAGAGGGACAGACAAAGCTCCTTAAAGGAAGCTGTATAACAGGAACCCAGGGAGAGCGGGATAAATGCCCTGTCGAGGATGATGCGTCTGCCACGCTCCTCTTCGAGGGCGCATCATCTGTTTCCAGCTGATCCGCCGAGCCCGCCACGTGAAACCGCCCGACTGGCC
The DNA here is from genome assembly GCA_016271365.2 of Neoceratodus forsteri. NCBI lineage: Eukaryota > Metazoa > Chordata > Ceratodontiformes > Ceratodontidae > Neoceratodus > Neoceratodus forsteri. The sequence continues at coordinate 1,413,378,588 of CM057456.1, read as the reverse complement.
TCCTTTTGACTTCACCAGAGGAAAACGCTTCGGACGCCCAGTTGTAAACGGGCAGTACGGGCCCTCAAGGACGAGGGTTGAGAAGGAAGAGCACAGGTCGCAAGCCTGCGGGTCGTGCTCAAGGCCTAAACAGTAGACACACGTGGAGTGCGGATCCGTCCTGAGACATCTTCTGCAAGCAAGGGCATCTCCAAAAACCAGGAGTCGATTTGTCCATCGCAGCCACAAGGGACAGAAGACCGAAGTCTAGAAGTGCAAAAACTTTTAAATTCACAAAACCGAAGAATTAGGAACCAGTCTTATATGCAGAGCGTTAAGGAGGGAACCTGAGCTTCCAAGCGGTAAGGAAGATCTGGCGTCATGGGGCGGAGCCGAGAGTTTTACCACCCGGGTGGGTGGGAGGAGCCAGCTTGAAGACCTTCCGGCAAGATTTAAAGCGGCAAGGATACCTGCCAGACAGTGTGGATGAACAACATATCCATGTCCCTAGAACTGAGGATTATGGGGGGACCGCCTCCTTATGTACTAGGTCTGACATCAGGGGCGGGACTGACGTCGGAGGTGGTCCTCGCTGAAGACTGCTAGTTGGAAAATTTCTGTGGGGTCCTGAGGCCTGCCGGCTTCAGTCCTAATGGTGTAACCTGCTGCAAGAGCTGTATATCGAAGTAAGATCTGCATATGCTGCCTGTGAGAGGGGCACACCAAAACATGCAGGTAGGCATCTTGCAGCTCGAGAGAGCAGAGCCAGTTGCCCTGCTTGAGAAGAGGAAGAAGGCTGTACAAAGGGACCACCCAAAACTTTTTGTACTGGATAAAAATGTTCAGTACTTGAGATCTACAATGTGCCTCGTCTCCTGTCCTTTTGGGAACCAAGGGAACCTGGAGTAGAACTTCTTGTTCCTTTCCAGCCTTGGCACTGCATCTGTGGCCTGTTTGTACAGCAAGGTGAAGGCCTCTTCCCTGAGCATCACTACGTGATCTGGAGGGTAAAATAAGGGAAATGGAAATTACGTACCTACCGTAATCCTTGATCTTCTTGGACGAAGTCTCCCCACTCATTCACACTAATGGGAGTTCGCTGGAGGCGCTAGGACCCAGCGGGAGCAAACATTTTCAAGAGGACCGGCGCCTGAGATGGAGCTGCGAGGAAGTAGCACCACAAGCCCCGGCTAGCATGGTAATGACTATCTCGGCATCGACCCTCTAACCACCTCAGTACCCACCCCCCGATGAGGTGCAGCATAATTAACCTAGAAGGACTAGCCTAAAAATCGGACACAAGATAATCCGAATGACCCGTATAAGAAGGGTCAACAATAAAGTCTTCACAGCCTAGCCACTGAGGGAGTGAAGACCATAAACAGAGAAGTGAGCTTGGGGAATGGTGGGTGGGCGTGTAAATGAGTAGTGGAGACTTTGTCCAAGAATATCAAGAATTACGGAAGGTAAGTCATTTCCTTATCTTCCTGGACATAAAGTCTCCACCACTCATTCACACTAATGGGAGAGTACCCAGCTAAATAATCCCCCCCCCAAGACGGGAAGCAGGCGATAAAGAGCTCACGTGCTTAGGACAGAAGTCCATTAATAATGGTCCTGCCAAATGACAGATGTCGTCTGGCATGGACAGCCAAGGCATAGTGCTTAACAAAAGTATGCACAGAGCTCCAGGTAGCCGCACTGCAAATATCTGCAATGGGCACGCTACGGATTTCTGCCAGAGATTCCGTGACTGCTCTGGTAAAGTGAGCATATACTCTAACCTCCAGCTTGACCTGTGCCATAGAATAGCAGTGGCGAAGGCATGCCACCAGCCACGCTGAAATGCATCTGATAGCGACAGGTTGACCCAGCCAGGTCTCGCTGAAGGAAACAAACAGTTGTTGAGCCTTGCGGATTTCTTTTGTTCTACCTAGCTAGAACCGCAGCACTATCTTAACATCTAGTGAATGTAGTGTATGCTCTCCTTCATTCTGGAACTTTGCAAAGTAGATAGGTAGGAAGGACTAAAGGTTGACTTAGATGGAATTCTGAGACAATCTTAGGGAGAAACTTAGGATGAGTCCTAGGAACTACTTTGCCCTTGTGAAATACAGTGTCTGGGGGTCTGTGACCAGTGCATGTATTTCAGAAACTCTACGGGCTGAAGTAATGGCCACCAGGAAGGCCGTGTTCCAAGTGAGGAACTTCAAGTCGCAAGTAGCTAGAGGCATGAAAGGTTTACGAGTGAGCATGTCTAGCACAAGGTTACTGTCCCAGGCTGCGACTGGACATCTGATAGGAGGTCTAGTATGCAGAATACCCTTAAGAAACCTCTTAACTACAGGCAACTGAGCCAGTGACACAAAGTACCAGCTCGTGATACTCTGAAATGGCACAAAGATGAACTTTGGCTGTGGAGTACTGCAGATCTGTATTTGAGAGGTCTAAAAGATACTCTTAAGACTTTATTCGGTGGGCAGGAAAAAGGGTTTCAAGAGGATTTTGCACACCAGACAGAGAAACGCTTCCATTTGGCTGTTTAGGTTTTTCTAGTGGCCGGCTTACGGGCAGCCAAAAGAATATCTGAAACTCTACAAGAAACGTTGAACCTATTCACCTCTATCTCTTCAGGAGCCAAGCATGAAGGTGAAGCGACCTGCTGATAGACCACGGATCCTGGGTCAGAAGGTTTGTCTGAAGTGGAAGCGCTGGGGTGTTCTGATACACTGTTGAGTAGCGGAAACCATATCTGCTAGGCCACAAGGGGGCAATGAGAATCATTCTGCCCCCAAGACTCCAATTTGAGAAGTACCCTTTGAATTAGGGGAAGAGGAGGAAAGGCATATAGAAAGCATCTGGTCCACCGCATCCTGACAGAAAACGCCAGGTCCTGGATTTCTGGAGCAAAAGAGAGGTCGTTTTGCATTGAGTGGGGATGCAAAAAGGTCCAGGTCTGGAGTTCCCCACTCTTTGAAGAGTGACTGAATGACAGTTAAGTCTAGAGACTATTCATTAGGATCCATCTCCGTTCTGCTGAGACAGTCTGCCAGTTCGTTTTGTATTCCTGGAAGGTAAACTACCTGAATCAGAGCCTTGTGTTCCAGGCACCACTCCCACACTCTCATTGCTTCCCTGCATAATGGGTAAGAGTGTGCGCCACCCTGTTAGTTGATGTAGTACATCACTGCTTTGTTGTCTGTTTGAAGGAGAATGTTCTTGTGACAGAGTATGTCCTTGAAGGCTCAGACTGCATAGAGGACGGCTCTCATTTCCAGGATGTTTAGGTGAAGTTGGGACTCGTCCCGAGTCCACGTACCCTGGGTGTGGAAATCCTGGCACTGGGGTCCCCAACCCACCAGGGATGCGTCCGTGGTAATGGAGATCTGATGATCCAGAGGGGCAAAAGGATATCCTTCCAGAAGACTGTCCTCCTGCGACCACCAGGTGAGTGACCTCTTCAGAGGTTCCGTCACCTTGATGAGAATGGACTGAGGGTGGGTGGCTGGGGACCACTGAGCATCCACTGAGAGGTTCTCATGTGGAGATGAGCGAGGGGTACAGTGAACACCGAGCATGCAATGAGCCCCAGCATCCGCTGAACCAAGCTGCGTTCTCTGATGTATCGGGCCATCTGTAAGATATTGCTCGTGTCTTCTGGAAGAAAAGCCTTTGCACAGGAGGTGTCCAGAAGAGTACCTATGAGGAGGAGCATCTGGGAGGGCTGCACATGCGACTTGTTGAGATTCAGCAGGACTTCCATGGACGCGAGGAAGTCTGAGGACATGGCCACGGCCTCCAGAGTCCCTTGCCTGGAGGGACTTGCTAGGTGCCAGTTGTCCAGATATGGGAACACTTGTATTCTGATTTTCCTGAGATGCGCTGCAAGAATTGCACAACACTTTGTTAAAACTCGAGGCACCAATGATTTATTTATTAAATTTATTTGCTTTTGTTAACCAGGTAAGCACGCTAGACAACCAAGTGCTTATTTTCAGGTGCAACCCGGGAGAGTTACAGAGCATACAAGAAACAAAATACAAGTCAAGGAAATAGAATACAAAGTAAAGGATTACAGTCAGGAGCCGCAGCCTCTACATAGGTGAGAGGTACAGGTCAAGCTCAAGCAAGGCAAGCAGACAAGTTATAGTATACAACACAACGTAGGGAGTCAACAAATTCTAATATGTCTATAGACTGAACACAACTCAATGGCAGTACATGATAATTCACTGACATAAAAATGACAGTATGTAATAAGCGTACAACAAGGGGGGGTAGTAAGTACTATACTGGCGGAGGGTAAAAATAGGCATACGCAAAGGGGATTGTGCAGCAGCTCCCCCCCCCCCCGGGGTCAGGAGGGGTAGAGGGAATGCCGGGCCTAGGCGGAGCGTAGGCAGGCTGCAGAAGTCTTGAGAAAGCTCCAGAGGGAAGTTTTAAAGCAGTGGTGGGAGGGTGAGGCACGCACCAGTGCCGGGAAGGGAGTTCCACATTTCAGACGCATGGACTGAGAAAGCCTGGTTACCAGTGAGGTGCGTGTCCTTGGAACAAGTCGCGCCTGAGAAGCACAGGATCTGAGATGGTAGGCTGGGGTGGGGGGATTAGGGGAGGCAGTTCGGACTATGTTATCGACAAAGTTGCCTAGGACGAAGGTACTGTGCTTTTCAGGGGGGAGTCATTCCAGTCTTGAGTAGAGCTCACATTGATGCGTTAGGTGGGGGGCAGAGAAAGCGAAGCGGCATATGCTGTTATAGGCAGTGTCCCATTTTATGAGATGTGCTTTGGAGACCGGGGCAAAGGCAACGAGCCCATAGCATAGTATGGGGAGGAGTATTCCCCTAGCTAAGGCAAGTCAGGCAGCAGGGGTGAGGCAGTCCTTGGCTCTGTAGGCAAGGTCGAGCTTGCCATTAGAGGCATTACACATGTTCCTGATGTGTGTAGAGAGATCGAGTTGGGGATCAAAGGTAACCCCAAGATATCTGGCTGAGTCAGTGACTGGAAGTATGTCTCCATTGGCCCCATGGATTTCTAGGGGAGCAGGGCAGGAAGAGGTGTTTATCCCAGACCCGAATAGCATGGCATGGGTCTTCCTTAAGTTGACGATGGGCTTGTGGCCCTTGAGCCAATTCTGAATATGCTCGAAGACTGAGTTTAGCCGAGAGTTGATGGTGTTGATTTTGCGGGAACTGGCCAGGACTACGAGGTCATCCACATACAAGATTGGGACCCCATGGGTAACTGTGGAGGGCAATCCATTAATGAACAGAGAGAACAGTAGGGGACCCCCAGGACGGATCCCAGGGGGACCCCACAGCCCAAAGGGCAGGACTCTGAACTGACAGTGTTGACCCAATGCCACGAACCTTAGGTATTTGTTCTGCTTTAGGTGTATGAGAATGTGTTGATAGGCATCCTGCATGTCCAGGGAGGCCAGCCAATCATGTCGATGAAGCAAAGGTAGCAGGGTTCCTACTGATATCATCTTGAACTTCTCCTTGTGAAGAAACTTGTTTAACTTTCTGAGATCCAGAATGGGACGCATGCTGCCGGTTTTCTTAGGGACCATAAAGTAATGGGAGTAGAAACTTGTGTTTCATTGATTCAGCTGAACCATTTCTACTGCCCTGTTGTTCAGAAGGCCTTGTATCTTGGAAGCAAGAAGGACTGACTGTACTGTCGACAGCCTGGGCTGTCGTTTGGGAGGATGATCCAGAGGGGTTTCCAAAAGACTGAGAGAGTACCCCTCGTGGATTATCCAGAGGACCCATTTATCTGATGTTATAGATTTCCACTGATTGTAGAACTGAGTCAGACATCCTCTCACCGCTGAGGAGTCCTCGGACAGCTGAGGTGGGACCTGGGCCAGAAACTCAGAAGGTGGCACTGGGCGCTTTGGGGACTTGTGCCTTCTGCTGCGCTTTCTTTTGTGGCAGAGGGTTTTGACCTTTATTAAAGCCTCCCCTGCCCCGAAAGGACTGACTGTTGTGAAATGGACGCTTGTTCGCACCCCCTCAGGAGGGGCCGGGTAGAGGCCTAGCTGTCTTAATGGCAGACCTAGTGTTCTGCGTGGCCTCTAGAACTTGACCCACCTGAGGCCCGAACAGATACATACCGTCAAAAGGTAAAGCCATGACCTGCAGCTGGGCGTCATTTGTGAAGCCCAAAGTACATAGCCAAGATTGGCGGTGGGTGCAGATGCCAGCTGCCACCGCCCAGAAGCAGTATCGTAGGCGTCCACTGCAGCTTTAACCTGTTCGTTATTGGATCGATACCCCTAGTTATGGTCTGGAGTAGCTCTGAGCTAACTTCCGATTTGGGCAGAGCTTCTACCATTTCTTAGAGGGAATGCCAAATTACATACTCATATTGAGAAAAATAGCCCTGGTAACTGGCAATACGCATACCCAGGGTTGAGGCAGCAAAGACTCTCTTAGCTAAGGTATCTATCTTGCGAGATTCTTTGTTCATTGGTCGGGCTGTAGATCCTTGAGGAAGGACAGCCTTATTCTCTGCCAAGACCACAATGACATCAGCAAAGGTTTTGTGAGGCCAAAATGGGTCGATCCTTGGGAGAGGCATACTTCCTATCTATGGACTTGACAAGGGAAGGAATGAGAGACGGATTCTTCCACACGATCTGAGAGAGGGTCTCAAAAGAGGGCTGTACCGGAGGGGTTAAATCCAAAGGGATCTCCGGAACATGAAGATATTAGAGTCGCAAAAGCCTCCCAGGATCGATTTCTGTAGTCTGGAGAGAAAGAGTAGAACTTAAATTTTTGAGCAAAGACTTAAAAGGAAAGGTCTTCGACCACAGGCTCTGCAGAAGGATTGATCCCTGCTCCAAGGGCAGTGTCATCATTACCCAGGCGAAGATCTAGGTCAGGCTCAAAATCAACTCCTGACAGTCTAAGGGGGACTGTATAGACAAGAAAGGAGTGAAAAATCAGAAGGAAGAACAGACGAAAGAAAGAATTGGGAGTCGAGAATCCCTGAAGACTGGTGCTGCACCAGTCCCCGGCGCCGTAGGTGACAAACGGCACCGAGAACAAGGAGGAAGGTGCTAGCTGAAGTGGCCTGTGGTGCCGTGCACGGCACCGCCAGAGCCCCCAGCGCCCCACATGGCGCTGACAGAGCCCCTGGCGCCCCATACAGCATCAACAGAGCCCGCGGTGACCCACACAGCGCTGAGACAGTCCCACAGGTCCAAAAACTGCCATTTGAGTTAAAAGAGGGAAAAATGGCAGGAGAGAGAGGCATTGGTGTGGACCCTTGCGCCGCAGCCATGTGAGGGGGATAAACAACTGAGCGCAGTCTCGACGGCGCCGAAAAAGGTGCTGTGCGACTAAGAAGGCTCAACTGTCCTACCTGTCCATCCAAAACCAAATGGCCCGGCGTTGGACTGACCAGCCCGGGCAACTGGACCAACCTCCAAGCCCACTGGTCAATAAGAGCAGCCCACTGGTGAAACTGCTCATCAGGAGCTTCTCCAACAGGCAGGGAGGGGCTCCACTGTCGAGGAGGTCGGCTACCAGGGACAGAAACCGGCGACTCCGACAGAGGTGGAGACTGGCGGCTGGCCCTAATAACTGACCGTCTACGCACAGATATTCCAGAGGGTGACCTCGAATTATGCCGTTTCTTCTTTGACCTATGTGTCAGAAGAACTCTAGATCGAGCAGTACGAATGGGACCGCTTCCTTTATACTTTCAGGGGACCGCCTATCTCGAAAGTATTGACCGTCTGGCTGTCGACCCTCCAGAAGGCGGCGGACTGACCCGCCTGGCTAGACTGAACAGCTTACAACGAAGACTCCCTACTGTCACCTGATCCGCTCATGGTCGACTCAGTCAATGGAGGGCTGAAGACTTCTGATGTACAATTAAAATATATAATCTGTACTGATTCAAAATAATTGTACAAAACAATAAACTGAACTATTGCTGCTAGTGAAGTTTAACTCCTGGTGGGCGAGCGACATCATCACTGAAGCACACTTGACGGTGGGAAAAAAGGAACGAGTAGCAATACCAACACCACTAAGGGGAAGTTCGCCGGTGGAAAGCGGGATGGCGAAGATGAAAAGGCTGGGTACCAGGTCGCCAGCAGCGGACTTGCGATTTACAAGAAACCCAAATGGAGAGCGGACTTCAGCTGACTGATTTATTGGCTGACCCGCGTACAAGCCGAGGTACTAACAATGAGATTATAAAATTGGAATAAAAAATTTGGCTTATACGCGAGTATATACAGCAGATCATAATATATAGGACTGAATCCCAAGCAGTCACTCTCAGATGGATAAAAACTGGAGCCCGGGAGGCAGGAAAACTGATAAGAGGAAACCCAGAGCCGACCTAGTCCAGAAAAGGTCCTACAGGAGTGCTAGGTCAGAACTCACTCCCAGCCAAGATGGCTCAGTCCAGACGGGGACAACTGGAGAAAGAAAATTAAACTCCAAGGTGCCACAGCACGAAAAACAGCTGCGGAAAAATAAAGTCTGCGAAAGCGGTTATGACCCCAATGGGAAGCCCCTTTGATGTCCCACAGAAGAGGGTTGTACATTCACTAAAGAACAGAATAAGAAAGTGCAGTCGCCCCATACGAACATATTCGGACAGGCACTGAGGGGAGCATACCGCCCCATAACCCTTAGGGCCAAAGGAAAACCTCTGCAAAATAAGTATAGTGTTTTATCAAATTGGATAAAAGAAAATTGAATGCTTATGAACAAAAGTAAAACAAATGTTATGTTATTCGGAACTCAACAAAAGCTGCTGAAACAGGACAACTTCAAATTATGGGTCAGAATTTTTTTTTTTTTTTGCCAACAGTAACTACATTCAAATATTTGGGCATACACTTAGACCCCTGCTTGAGCATGATACCCCGCATAGACAGACTGGGAAAGAAAGTAAACCTAAAATTGGGATTTCTGTACAGAAATGTAAACTCCCTGACTGACCAGGCCCGAATAACTATAGCTAAGCAAGTTCTCATGCCCATTCTAGAGTATAGGAACATTAATTTTTTTTAATGTAATGGTATCTTTGAGTCCAAATATAAAACATTATATAACAATATATGCAGATTTGCACTAAGGGCCCCACTAAAAACTCATCACTGTCACCTGTATACTAAGCTGGGTGTGCTATCTCCGGATAGGCGGTCAGGGAGTCTTGTAACTACTTTTGTATATAGAGCTGCTAGTTCAGCAGAACCACAGGTTTTATTTAATTCCCTGATTCAGAAGATTAGTGTGAAGAGTACCAGGACTAGTGGCTTAACACCCTATCAAATCCCTGCCTTCAAATTCCAAATGAGCAGGAAGGCTTTCACATGGTATGCACTTCCCCAGTTAAATGAATATGGAAATTTGACATGCAATGCAAATAGCATTTTACATTGTAAACATACAATATGTTGTACAAACTCCTGTATACTGCAAATTTACGTAAATGTACTTAACTGTATTGTTTGTTAATGTTCCTTGTAAGTGATGTTTTACATGTCAGGCGTGGCTGAAAACAGGCACTGCCCAGCCCACTTCCTGGTTAAAAATAAAAAAAAAACAGAAAATACCGACTGTATTTATGGACTTTTCCTTTGTCCTGTTAGTATAAAAACACTAAAAACTGAGCATCTCCCTAGTGCGCAGAAGAAAAAAAATTACTCACCTTAGTAAAGTACAGTTACGTAAGAACTTACCGTAACAGTAAATCTTCGAGAGAGGCTATTGCAGTAGATAATTACATATAGGACTGATGTCGGCAGGCGGCAGAACCCCACAGAAAACTTTCTAGCTAGCAGTCTCTGGTGACGGACCGCCCCCATGTCAGGTGACCGGCGTCAGGAGACGCCGGTATAAAGGGACAGTCCCTCACGCCGCCTTCCAGTTCTTTCCCGCCACAGGCCACGAGAGACCGGACGAGAGAGAAAAGTGGATATTTCCCTCACTGGAAAAGAAGCTGAAAAAGCTTAGGGGGATGGAGAGCGAGAAGGTATTACCTACTGGAAGAGCCTCTCTCGAAGACCTACTCTTACGGTAAGTTCTTATGTAACTATACTATCTTACTTCGAGAGGGCTCTTGCAGTAGGTAATTACATATAGGACTGAGTCCCAAGCATTCTGGAAGAAGAAGAAGAAGCACACGGGAGGAGGAAAGCTACTCAAAGCAGGTCCTCTAGCTGTGAAGGCCTTAGGAGAGAAGGCCTTGCAGAACAGTGAGCCCAAAGCCTGCTCTACGGCGAGAGGTAATATCCAAACTGTAATGTTTTGTAAATGTATGGACAGAAGTCCAAGTGGTGGCAGCACAAATGTCTGCCGCTGGCACATTCTTGAAACATGCTGCAGAGGCAGCAACCCCTCTGGTGAAGTGACCTCTTATTTGACCCGGAAGGGTCTTGTTGTACTTGTCATAACAGAAGATGATGCAATGAGCCAACCATTTAGACAGGCATTGCTTGGAAACAGCATTGCCTTCTCTTCTGGGGCGAAAGAGACAAAAAGTTGATCAGTCTTTCTGAGATCCTTTGTTCTTTTTAGTGTAGTATCTCAGAATGCAGTGAACGTCCATAGTGTGAAGTAGATACTCCCCCTGATTGGAGCACTGCGTAAAGAAGGCGGGTAATTCGATGGACTGGTACAATGTAGATTCCGCTACCACCTTGGGGAGAAACTTAGGATTGGTGCACAGAGCCACGCGTTCCTTGAGAAAAGTCAAGTACGGGATTTTACACATCAGGGCCTGGAGCTCGGAAATCCTCTGAGCAGAGGTAATGGCCACTAGGAAGAGCGTCTTCCATGAAAGGAACTTCATGTCTGCTGAGGCCGTCGGTTCAAAAGGAGGCAAAGTAAGTTTCTCAAGGACGAAGTTCAAATCCCAAGGAGGGGCGGGAACTCTGATAGGGGGTCTCAAGTGAAGAACCCGAGGGAAGTCTTAGAGACTTCCAGTTGAGCAAACGTCCTATGTGCGAAGGGAATATGGTAGGCCGAAATGGCCGCCATGTGTACCTTCAGAGATGAGTGACTAAGATCCAGCTCGAAGAGGTGACGCAGGTACTCCAGCAGTCACCCAACTGAGCAAAAGAAATGCTCGAAGCCTTTTGAAGTGGCCCAGATTGAGAACCGTTTCCACTTCATGGCATAAGCAGACCTAGTGGAGGGCTTCCTAGCCTCCACCAAGATCTCAGCCACCTGGGGAGAAACCCCAAACCGGGCTTGAGCTATGTCTGCAGGAGCCATGAATGCAGTTGAAGGGACTTGAGACCTGGATGAACCAGGGTCCCCTGATCCTGGGTCAACAGAATCCGTGACAGCGGAAGAGGAACAAAAGGCTCCTCTGAGTATTGTTGCAGAAAAGAACACCAAACTTGCCTGGGCCATAAAGGAGCGATCAGAATCATTTGTGCTCCTTCAGAACCGAGTTTCTGCAAGACACGTGGGATCAGAGGAATCGGGGGGGGGGGGGGAAGGCATAGACGAATCTGTCCCTCCAATCTAGAGACAGAGCATCTCTCCAGAAAATGCCTCGCTCTTGAATGAGCGAGCAGAAGTCGGGAAGCTTTGCGTTTAGAGGTGAAGCGAACAGGTCTAACTGAGGTGTTCCCCAGCGTAGGAAAATATTGTCTAGGACACCCTGATCCAGCTCCCACTCGTGAGCTTGAGCAGACGAGCGACTTAGTTTGTCTGCTAAGGAGTTCTCGACCCCCAGAACATGAACTGCCATGAGGTGAAGGGCGTGCTGTGCTGCCCAGTCCCAGACTCTCATCGCTTCCCCACAGAGAGGGTAGGACCGAGTCCCACCCTGTTTGTTGACGTACCATGCCACATACACATTGTCCGTCTGGACAGCTAGGTGGCCTGAAACAAGATGCAGGTGGAGGGCCTGGAGAGCGTAGAGCACCTCCTGAAGCTCGAGCACATTGATGTGCAGTGATTGCTTCAGCTTGGACCAAGAGCCCTGGGTCCGATGTGGCCTGAGATGGGCTCCTCAACCTTCGCCCGAGGCGTCTGTGGTCAGAGTCTGGGTGGGAGGAGGAAGGAAGAATGGAAGTCCCGGAAAAAGGTGTTCTCGAACCATCCACCACTGCAAGTCTCGAATTATGGGAGAGGAGACTAGGACCAAGTGGTCCAAGTCATCTACCAGCTGATCCCATTGAGAGCGAAGCATCCACTGAGAAACCCTCATGTGGAGCAGAGCGTGAGGGACTGTCAGGATAGCAGCCGCCATAAGCCCAAGGAGGCAAAGAACTGACCTTGCACTGACCCGCCTATGGACGAACAACAGGCTTATCTGAGTCTGGAGTATGGCTGCCCTGTCCGGAGGCAGAAAGGCCCTGCCTAGGGTCGTGTCCAGTATCACCCCAATAAACTGAAGCCTCTGGGATGGGATCAAGTGAGACTTGGAATGGCTGATGGTAATACCCAGACAGGCAAAGACCTGCTGGGTGAAGGAGAGGCAGTGCAGGAGTTCCTCTCTGGACGAGGCTGCCAGGAGCCAATCGTCCAGGTATGGGAAAACCTTCTAACCCCCCAGGTACGCAGGTAGGCCACCGCCACTGCAAGGCATTTGGTAAATACTCGAGGGGCTGAGGAGAGGCCAAATGGAAGTGCCTTGAACTGGTATTGGTCCCCCTGGAAAGCAAAACGAAGATATTTGCAGTGAGACGGACGGATAGCTATGTGCAGGTAAGCATCCTGCATATCCAGAGCGCACAGCCACTGGCCCGAGCGGATGAGGGGCAGAAGGGTCTGCAGTAAGAGCATCCTGAACCTCTTGTACTCCACGAAAAGGTTTAGGGAACTGAGATCTAGAATAGGTCTTACATCTCCTATCTTCTTCGGGACCAGGAAGAAGTGGGAATAGTAACCCGTTCCTTGCAAGGGAAGGGGGACAGGTTCTATCGCCTCTTTCAGCAAAAGTGCAGAAATTTCTTCCTGGACCAGAAGATGATGTTCCCGAGAGTACAACGACCTTGGGGGAGGGTAACGAGGTGGTTTCTGCAGAAACTCTATTAAGTGTCCTTCTGCGATTAGCTGGAGCACCCATGAATCCGATGTTATCCTCTCCCAACCGGAAGGTGGAGGGAAAACCTCCCTCTACCGGTTCCTCCAGGAAGCCCAGAGTAGTGGGAGGGAAGGAGTCAGGTGGTGTGGGCAGCACCGCAAGCTGAAGCTCCGCTGCTTTTTGGGCGGGGAGGCTTGGCAGCAGGGGCCCCCCTGACGTTTAGCGTCTTCTTCCTGTGGTCTTCGCTTAAATAATTCCATCTGCGAAAGGGACGGCGCTGCGATTGATGGGGATGGTACATAGAATCGACAGACTTTAGTGCCATCCCCTTCTCCTGCAGGTCAGTGATGATGTCCTTGGCATCATCCCTGAACAGCACCGAACCCCAGAAGGGCACTTCCTGGATAGCGGACTGCACTTTTGGGACCAACCCTGACACTTGGAGCCAAGGGTGATGCCGTAAACCTACTACGAAAGCGGAGCTCCTCCCAGCAGTGTCCACTGCATCGTAGGTCACATGAAAAATGTGCCGACTGGCCGAACATGCATCAGCTCATCCGTTGTGCAGACATTGGATGAACTGACGTGCGGCTTAGCAGCAGGATCCGGGCGGAGATCGGAGGGGCCGGCATTCGACTTAACGGACGCTTCACCGGAGGCAGGCCGCGATGGAGGAGTGGCCTGGTCGGGTAGAACGGGGGCCGCGCACCGCCCCGAAGGGTCTGGCGACTTACCGACCATCTCAGTGTGAGCGTCGGAGGAGCTCACGCCTGGCTTATTGGAGCCGCAGGACCAGTAGGCGTCAGAAACCACGGCTTGATTGAGAGTGATGCTCCACGAGCCCGGGAGGCGCCCGATGGGCCAGAGTGCGAGCCAGACGAAGGGCTAATGCCGCCTTTGAAGCTTCTAAGGCAGCTGTCGTGAGCGTCCTCGGTGGGGGACGTTACCTGTTTCACGGCGACTCCCGAGGAAGACGCTGTGGGAGAGGAGCCGTTGTCCTGGTGCCTTTCCTTATCCTTTTTCTTGCGATGGCCTTCAAGGGAAGTCAACGTTTGCCGAAGCTTTTTCAGTTCTTTCTCCATGGAGCTCATTTTCTTTTTCAAAATGCGGGCTTCCAGGGACTGCTGCCGCCTTCTCCAGGTGGCCGCATTAAAGCTGAGGCAGTGCTGGCACTTCTCCACCAGATGGTCAGGGCCTAGGCAAAAAAGGCACAGGTAATGCCCGTCCTTGTGCGGGAGTTGGGCGCCGCACGAGTTGCACTTGTTTTTGTGCTCAGAGGGTGTAGGGGACGACATACGCCGACGGATACTGGACGATGGCTGAGAAAAAAATTTGAAAATACTCGGTAAACTACTGACGAAGGAGCCTGACGAGCAGGGAACTTTTACGCGAGGCGCTGGCATAAGCTAACAGCGGGAAAGAACTGGAAGGCGGGCGTGAGGGACCGCCCCTTTATACTGATGTCTCCTGATGCTGGTCACCTGACGTGGGGGCGGTCCCTGGCCAGAGCCTGCTAGCTAGAAATTTTTCCATGGGGTCCTGCCGCCTGCCGATGTCAGTCCTATACGCAATTACCTACTGCAAGAGCCCTCTCTAAGTAAGATCTGTGTTTCTTCTAATGGAGTCTTGCTGTATTCTGACTTATTGCAGTTAGCCCCAGCACTTGAACTGCTCCTAAGAGGAAACAGTTCAAGTCTATGCAGGGCATAGAACGCTGAGCTCGCGCTCAGTTTAAACCTCTGTCTGCTGCACTTTGAAGTGTAACAGTCATATTCTTATGAGCTAATACTACCCAACTAAACCCACTATGTGGAAATTGTAAAGTTTTACTAGCCAAATGGCAACCAAATATGTTGGATCCCATAAAAGACTCCAGTCGGGAAATCAAAAACCAGGTAGTGAACAACTTATGACTATTAAAATAAAACATAACCCACTCCCCCTCTCAAGAGAGAGAGTATCCAAAGGCACCCCTGGGGTGCAGCACTGCACCTGCCAGCCCACTTCCCAAAAACCAGGTTCTGAGAGGAGAGGCAGGTTAGAATACAGTAAGACTCCATTAGAAGAAACACAATTACTAAGGTGAGTATTTTTTTCTTCAAACATGAAGTCTTGCTGTATTCTGACATATTGCAGACTACCAAGCAGTATCTCCATGGAAGAGGGAGTCTAACTTATTTTTGGAATAGGCTCTGCAGTACTGCTGTACCAAACCGTGCATCTCTTCTAGCCTGGATATCCAGAGAGTAATGCTTGGTGAATGTATGGACTGTTTTCCAGGTGGCTGCTTTGCATATCTCTAGTAATGGAAGTGGCTGTACCTCTAATCGAATGAGTCCGCAGGCCTGAGGGTGGTATTTCCTAGCTTCTCATAGCAGAATTGTATACAAGAGACGATCCACCTGGCAATAGTTATCTTAGTAGCAGGTTTGCCCTTCCCCATTTCCCCATGAGGAACAACTGGAGGGAGTCGAACTTCTGTGCCTTAGTAAGCTCAATGTAATAGCTAAGGGCCCTTTTAACATCTAAACTGTGTAATCTTCTCTCTCTCCTGAAGAAAAATGATCAGTGAAGAACACAGGGAGAGACATGGATTGGTTCAAATGAAAATCTGAAACCACTTTGGGTAAGAACCTCCAATTGGTTCTAAGGACCACCTTATCTCTATGGAATGAGATAAAAATCATCCTCCACTGAGAGAGCTTGTAATTCACTGATACGTCTGGTAAAGGTAATAGCTACCAAGAACACAGTTTTCCAAGTCAAGTAGAGCAGCACTGTAACAATCTGGAGAAAATTTTGACCTATACTTTTTCATGCTATTTTAGATTGCCACTTACTTCCTGACTTGTATGATACCCTTTTCACAATTTGTGTCTGCTTTAGTACTTTTTTTCATGTCTGAAATAATAAAAGGAGCACTCCTTTTAATATGGCTCAGACCAGGTTTTCATCAGTATTTGCAGCTGTTTTTGAACAAATATTGTTCTGTAAGGTCAGAGAACACTGCCTGCTACCCAGTTGTTAATTTTAGTCATAAGAGAAGTGATATATAAACAACAGATGGACAAAACCAGCTGAAAATACTGATGAAGACCTGATCTTCACCGTATTAAAAGGAGCGCTCCTTTTATTATTTCAGACCTGAAAAAAAAGTACTAAAGCAGACTAAAATAGTGGAAAGAATGGTATCATACAAGTCAGGAGGTAAGTGGCAATGTAAAATAGCATAACAAAGGATAGGTCAGAATTTTCACCAGATTGTTGCACTGCTGCTTTAAGCTCTGCTGAAGACAAAGGCTCAAAAGGGGGTTGCATAAGCTGAGCAATGCAAACATTAAGGTCCCAAGCAGGAGTAGGATCCCTAAAGGGGGGATTGGTAAGAAGCAATCCCTTGAAGGATTTACGAAAAACAGGATGAGATACCAGTGAGGAGGACTATCCCACTGACAGAAAAACAGAAACAGCTGACAAGTGTACTTTGAGGGTAGCTGGTCTGAGGCCTAGGCCATTAAGATGAACCATGTAATCCAAAACTGTAGACAAGTCATTAGTATCTGGGGATACATGTCTCTTGGAACACCAAATGCTGAATCTTTTCCATTTGGAGTTACAAGTTTTTCTGGTGGCAGGTTTTTGAGAGGCTTTCAGAATGTCCAGAACCCCTTGAGACAGATGCAAATTTGCATACTCTTAACTCTTCAAGAGCCATGCCTTGAGATGAGACCAAAGGTTGGGGTACGAGATCCTCCCCTGAGAGGAGGTTAACAGGTTGCGATTCCTGGGAAGAGACAGGGGAAGCTGGACTGCTAGGGACAGTAACAGGGGATACCAAGGCTGATTGGCCCAACCTGGGGCAATCAGTATCACTTTGCAAGACTGCGATCTTATCTTGACCATAACCTTAAACAGAAGAGGAAAAGGAGGGAAGGCATACAGAAATTCCCCTTCCCAATTCAGAATCAAAGCATCCAGAGGGACTGAGCCCAAGACTGGGGGCCTGCAACAGAAAACAGGAAGTTGGCGATTGTCTGGGGCTGCAAAGAGATCTATCTCTGGAGTACCCCACTTTGAAAAAATCACTTTTAATACTAGGGGATCCAGGGACCATTAGTGATAGCCCTGGGAGATCCTGCGCAATGCATCTGCTAGCACACTGTCGTTTCCTGGGAGGTGGATTGCTACCAGAGAGGTCTGTAAAGAATAAGCCAGGGACCATAATTTCATGGCTTCTGTGCACAAGGCCATAGACCGAGTGCCTCCCTGCTTGTTGATCTACCACATGGTGGTGGTGCTGTCTATCCAGACCTGAACAACCTTGTTCTGTACTGATTGTGAGAAGGCTTGCAGGGCCAGGTAAACTGCCCTGAGCTCCAGATGACTGATGTGGAGAAGATACTCCTGAGTGGACAACACTCCCTGGGCTGAGAGAGTCCCCAGGTGAGAAGCATCTGTGATTAGAACCACAGAGTGAGACTGAGTGATGAATGGAACCCCTTGCCTGACACTGACCTGATCCTGCCACCACTGAAGAGCCTGGATCAGGGTCTGAGTCACTGGAATAAGCTTGCTTAGAAGGTCTTTTTTCTGAGACCAAAAGGCCCTCGGGTAAAACTGAATGTCCATCTGAAATCTGGCCCCTTGGACCACTGCAGTGGAAGCTGCCATGTGGCCCAGAAGCTAAAGGAAGTGCCTTGCTGGTCGAGAAACCAGAAGGTGGAAGGAAGAAGCCAACTCTAGGATGACCCTCACCCTTACCAAGGGGAGAAATGCTCTTGCTTTGACCGTGTCCAGTTCTACCCCTATGGAGGTCAAAAGTTGCACTGGCTCGAGAACTGACTTGGGGAGATTGAGAAGGAAACCTAGAGAAGTGAGCATTTGCTGGGACATTTTCAAATCTGACTTGACTTGGTCTGGAGACTAAGCCACTATGAGCCAGTCGTCCAGGTACGGGGAATATGGAGATTTTTTTTTTCCTCAGGAATGCCACTACCACTGCTAGACATTTTGTGAACACCCTTGGAGCTGATATTAGGCTGAAGGGCATTGCTCTGAACTGATAATGGCCTGAAGGCAGTTCGAACTTGAGGTGCTTTCTGTGAGAGCACCTGATGGGAATGTGAAAGTAGGCGTCCTTTAGGTCCAGGAAAGCTAGCCAGTCCCCTGGCCTTAGAGAGGAAACAATTATTCCCAGAGCCACCATTTTGAACTTTGGTTTTAAAAGGTGTTTGTTCAGGTATCTTAAGTCTAGGATAGGCCGCCACTCCCCCGTTTTTTTCGGGGGTAAGGAAGTACCTGGAATACAGACCTTTGCCCCTGTGTATTGCAGGAAATCTCTCTATGGCCCTTAAGGCCAGTAGAGATAAAACCTCTGCCTCTAGGGCAATGGTTTTGGAGATGTTTGCAATTGGAAAAGATCTGGCTCTCAGCTTTGGAAATTTATTGAAATTGAGAGCCAGTCCCTGGCTTACTACCTCCAGGACCCACTTGTCTGAGGTAACAGGCTTCCAGTCCTGGAAGTAGTAAGCCATCCTGCCTCCTACAGGAATGGGGGAGTTGACCTGGGCTGACACATCAGGGTGTCTGCTTGGCAGAAGCATTAGGCTGAGAGCTGGATGCAGACCTGCTCATCCCCCTTCTGCCTCTCCCCCTGAAGAACCCCCTCTGAGAAAAGAAAAAATTACTCACCTTAGTAATGTTCTTTCTTCTAATGGAGTCTTGCTATATTATGACATATGCAGTATAACCCCAGGTTAGAACTGCTCCGGAGGTGAAAGAGTTAACTTTCCATGCAGGGCATGGAACCTTGAGCGCGAGCTCGGTTGGACACTCTGTCTGTTGTAGCTCAAACAAACTGTCAGATCTTTACGAGGAAAACTCACTAAGGTTCTGTGTGGAAGCCATAAACCTACACTAGCCCACTGTCTACTAACTACAAACACACATTTTTTGTTCTTGATCCCAAAATAAAGACTCAAGTCAGGGGATTCAAGAAAGAAAAATAATACATAACACCTAAGCACCCTAAGAAAGGGTGAAAATAAGGTGGGCATCTATGAAGTGCCAACATTGCACTGCCCACCCACATCCCAAAAGTAGAGGTTCTGAGAGGGGCAGGCTGGGGGGGAGGTTATAACATAGCAAGGCTCCATTAGAAGAAACAACATTACTAAGGTGAGTAATTTTTTCTTCAAACAACATGAAGTCTTGCTATATTATGACATATGCAGAATACACAGCAGTACCTCCATGGAGGAGGGACAGAACCTACTTAGGAAATAGGCTCTGAAGCACAGCTGTGCCAAATCGAGCATCACTCCTAGCCTGGATATCCAGAGAGTAATGCTTAGTAAAAGTGTGAACTGTTTTCCAGGTAGCTGCTTGACATATCTCTAGGATAGGGATGTCCCTGGCAGCAGCCAGGGACGCAGCTGTACCTCTGGTAGAGTGAGCCCTCAGGCCTGAGGGAGGAATCTTACCCAGTTTTTTCATAGCAAAATTGGATACAAGAGACAATCCACCTGGCAATGGATCTTTTAGTGGCAGGTTTACCTTTACCAACCTCACCATAAGTGAGGAACAACTGGAGGGATTCAAACCTATGACCCTTGGTACGCTGTATATAGTAATTAAGGGCTCTTTTGACATCTAAACTGTGTAATCTCATCTCACCAGAGGAGGAATGGTCAGTGAAGTACACAGGAAGAGACATGGATTGATTAAGGTGGAAGTCTGAAACCACCTTAGGCAAAAACTTTCTGTTAGTCCTGAGGACCACCTTATCTCTGTGAAAGGAGATAAAATCAGGCTCCACTGACAATGCTTGTAGCTCACTTATGTGCCTGGCAGAGGTGATGGCTACCAGAAACACAGTTTTCCAAGTCAAGTACTTAAGCTCTGCTGAAGACAATGGCTCAAAAGGGGGTTGCATAAGCTGGGCAATGCAAATATTAAGATCCCAAGCAGGGGCAGGGTCCCTGAACGGAGGATTGGTGTGAAGCAACCCTTTAAAAAACTTGGAGAACACAGGGTGAGCTGAAAAAGAAGAGGGCTTACCTGCTGATAAGAAGACAGACACAGCTGCCAAGTCCACTTTTAGGGTAGCTGGTCTCAGCCCCAAAGAATTCAAATGCACTAAATAATCCAGAATCATGGGCACGTCAGCAGATTCTGGGGAAATATGCTTACCAGCACACCATATGGAAAATCTTTTCCATTTTGAATTATAAGTAGCCCTGGTGGAAGGCTTCCTAGAGGCTTTCAAGAATTCCAATACGCCTTGGGAAAGGTGTAGGTCAGCAAACTCTAACTCTTCAAAAGCCATGCCTTGAGATTGAGAGATTTGAGGTTCGTATACCAAACTCTCCCCTGGGCACAGGTTAACAGGTTGTGATTCCTGGGAAGACACAGGGGAAGGTGGACTGCTAAGGACATGAGGAGTGGGCACCAGGGCTGCCTGGCCCAATCTGGAGCAATCAGGATCATCCTGCAGGGTTGAGATCTGATTTTTATTAGCACCTTGAAAAGAAGAGGGAAGGGGGGAAAAGCATAGAGAAACTTCCCTTCCCAACTGAGTAGGAAGGCATCCAGAGGGACTGAGCCCAACACTGGGGGCCTGCGGCAAAAAAGGGGAAGTTGGTGATTGTCTGGGGCTGCAAAGAGATCTATCCGAGGGGTGCCCCATCTGGCAAATACTACCTCCAGTACTAGGGGATCCAGTGCCCATTCGTGATGGCCCTAGGAAATCCTGCTGAGAGCATCCGCTAGGACATTGTCCTTGCCTGGGAAGCGAACTGCCGTGAGGAAAGCGTTCAGAGAATAAGCCAGAGACCACAGCGTCATTGCTTGAGTGCACAAGGCCGTGAACACGAGTGCCCCTTGTGTTGATGTACCACATTGTAGTGGTATTGTCTGTTCTAACCTGAACAACCTTGTTCTGAACAGATGTGGAAAAAACCTGGAGTGCTAGAAAAACTGCTCCGAGTTCCAACATATTGATGTGGAGCAGAGATTCCTGAGGGGACCACAACCCCTGGGTGGTAAGGTTGCCCATGTGAGCTCCCCACCCCAAGAGGGATGCATCTGTAGTAAGGGTCAAGGAATGAGACTGAGAAATGAAGGGAACCCCCTGTCTCAAATTGCTCTGGTCCTGCCACCACTGGAGGGCCTGGATCAGGGTTCGAGTCACTGGGATCAATTTGGCTAGAGGATCTGTCCTTTGAGACCAAAAGGAACTGAATGTCCCTCATCTGAAACCTTGCTCCCTGCACTACTGCTGTAGAAGCAGCCATGTGCCCCAGGAGCTGTAGAAAATGCCTTGCTGGTCGAGAGACCTGCAGGGTGAAAGAAGAGGCCAGAGAGACCAACGTCCAAAGACCTAGAGGTCAGTGGAGCACAGGATCCAAGGCAGCATGGGTTCACAGCGGGAAGGTCATGTCAGACGAATCTAATAGATTTCTTTGACTGGGTGACCAAAGTAGTAGACCAGGGACAGTCCCACACAAAAGATTATTAGTCAAATTAACCAGCCTGGGAGTGGGTCCCAGGGTGGTAGCCTGGGTAAAACATTGGCTGGACAACAGGACACAGAAGGTAATTGTAAATGGAGTCCTCTGAAGAAAGGGCGGTTACTAGTGGGAATTGCAGGGTTCAGTATTGGGTCCAGTCCTTTTAATGTCTTCATCAGTAACATTGCAGAGGGACTGGAAGGAAAAGTATGCCTTTTGCAGACGACACAAAGATCTGCAACAGGGTTGATACACAAGGAGGAGTGGAAAGGATGAAAAGGGACTTGGCAAGGTTGGAGGAATGGTCAGACGATATGGCAGCTAGGATTCAATGCAAAAAGTGCAAAATAATGCACCTGGAAACAAGAACCCAGGGAAGAATACACAATGGGTGGGAGGTAGTAACAACAAAACAGGAAAGGGACCTGGGGTAATCATATCAGATGACCTTAAGGTTAGCAAGCAATGTGAGAAGGCAGTAGGGAGGGCCGGGGTATACTGGGATGTATAGGAGAGGCATCAGCAGCAGAAAACAGGAAGTTGTTATCCGTCTGTACAAAGAGTTGGTGAGACCCCATCTGGAATACTGTGTCCAGTTCTGGAGACCCCATCTCATAAGGACATAGACAGGATAGAGGCAGTCAGAGGAGCAACTAAAATGGTGCAGGGTCTGCAAGAGAAGCCGTATGAGGAGAGACTAAAGGAGCTTAATATGTATACCCTTGAGGAAAGAAGGGAGAGGGGGGACATGATAGAAACTTTCAAGTACCTCAAGGGAATCAACAAAGTCCAAGAGGGTAGCATCTTTCAGAAAAAGAGCCTTGCAAGAACAAGGGGACACAATTTAAAGATAGAAGGAGGGCAGTTCAGGGGCACTGTGAGGAAGTATTATTTCACAGAGAGGGCAGTGGATGCATGGAACAGCCTTCCTGAAGAAGTTGTGGGGTCTAAAACTGTGGGAGAATTCAAGAATGCATGGGACAGACATAAGGCAATTCTTGTGGGGGGCAGGAAGATATAAGCTGTTGGTTAACTAGGATCTGCGGCCTATCCTGTAGGTAGGGAATGGGCAGGCTAGATGGGCCTAGCGGTCCTTATCTGCCGTCAAAGTCTATGTTTCTATGTTTCCTTGCTCTTTCCAGAGGGAGGAAGGCTCTGGCTTCTTTTGTGTTCAGTTCTGCGCCTATGAAGGTGAGAAGCTGGACAGGCTCCAGAACTGACTTTGGAAGATTGAGAAAGAAACCTAAAGATGTAAGAAGTTGCTGAGTTACTTGTAGGTGTAGTCTGACCTGGTCTGGAGACTGGCCTACAATAAGCCAGTCGTCCAGATAAGGAAAGATGGCAATCTTTTGCCTTCTTAAGCGGGCAACTACTACTGCCAGGCATTTTGTGAACACCCTTGGGGCCGAGGTGAGGCCGAAGGGCATTGCTCTGAACTGGTAATGGCCTGAGGGCAGTTCGAATCTGAGGTACTTTCGATGGGAGCTTCTGATGAGAAAATGGAAGTAGGCATCCTTGAGGTCCAGGGAGGCTAACCAGTCCCCTGGCCTTAGAGAGGGTAAAACAATTCCCAGAGTCACCATTTTGAACTTTGGTTTTAAAAGGTGCTTGTTTAGATACCTGAGATCCAGGATGGGCCGCCATTCTCCTGTCTTTTTTGGGGGTAAGGAAGTACCTGGAGTAAAACCCTTTGCCCTGGTGTAGGGATGGAACCCTTTCCATAGCTCTGAGAGCCAGAAGGGAAGAAACTTCTGTTTCTAGGGCAAGTGCCTCTGATGGATTTGCAGGTGGAAAGGAAATGGTTCTCATCTTTGGAAATTTTTTGAAGCTGAGAACCAGTCCCTGGCTTACTACTTCCAGGACCCACTTGTCTGATGTTACAGACTTCCAGTCTTGGACAAAGTAAGCCAGCCTGCCCCCTACCGGCAGTGGAGAATCGGCCCTGGCCACCCCATCAGGGGGCCTGTTTTGCAGGGGCTTTGGGTTGAAGGGTAGAAGCAGGCTTACTAGACCCCTTCTGCCTCTTCCTCTAAAGAACCCCCTCTGGGCATAAGCAGAAGAAGGCCTGGGCTTGGTAAAGGCCTATGAAAGGCCTGCCCTGCCCCTGACATGCTGCCTTTGAGGAGTGGCTTGCCTTTCTTTGGCCTGTGCACTCCTATAGGTGGTCCTATACTCATCCATTTACTTCATATAATTCTCTGTCTGCTCCCCAAACAGAGAATTGCCCACAACAGGAAAATCCATAGCCTTAGACTGGGTATCCTGTGACAGGGCAGTACATTTGAGCCAGGCCATTCTGCGAAGAGACACAGATGTAGCCATGATTCTTGATGAAACAACATTAGAGTCTACTGCAGCATGAAATTGCACCTTGGATGCCTCAATACCATCTGCAGCCACATGCTCCAGCTCCCTGGCAAGCTGGTCAGGGGCCTGTTTTGCTAGTGCCAGCACAGCATCCCATCTGGATTTCTGGTACCTAGCTGCATAAGCCATATAATTCACCTGTCTGAGTCCTAAAGATGCTGCCATGTACTGTTTCTTTGCCATGGCATCCATCCTCCTGGAATCCTTTTCAGGAGGGTGAGAGGCTAAAGGAATATTAGCTTTGTCACAGGCTGCAGCCTGCACTACCTCCACATGGCTGCATTGCTGAGAGAGGAACTCCGTATCAGAGCCTGATAATGTATACCTTTTGTCCATCCTTTAATCAACAGGAAGGATAGTGTGAGGAGTTTTTAGAATTTTTACTGTCTGTTTCCTAAAGGATTTGTGTAAGGGAATAGACAGTCTCCTAGATTCTGGAATATGCATCATTTCTACATAATCAGGCTCTTCTTGGTCATCAACAGCTTCCTCAACACGGAGTTGGAGAGTTTCAGCAACTTTCTTATAGAACATGAAATGAGAAGGGGACTCATGGGGGGGCCCTGAAGGTCTGTCTGGAGAGATGGGCACATCCAGACTTTCAAAATCACATTCACTCTCCTCATACCCCTCTTCCCCTTCCTCCGGTTCATAAAAATCCTCAAAATCATAATCTTGAACCGGTGGAACCGTCCGAACCGAGCGCTTCCCTGATGGTGTCGGTTCGGATGGAACCGGGGAAAGAGACTGGACAATTTGAATAGCTTTAGCTATTTCCTCAGCGGTTGGAGAAAGAACTTTTGGCTCCACACTAGCTGACTTTCTAGCCCTTTTAGCTGGAACCGGCTCCTCAGAGCTGGCTCTTCGTTGGCCCGAGGAAGTATCGCCCTGGTCAGAGGGCACTCCTTCAGGTTCGGTTGGAACCGAACCGGGCTCGCCATCCGGGTCAGTGGACTTTTTGGCCTCCCTTTCCCTGAGCCTACCAACTCTCTTTCCCACGGTGGCAGCAGGAAAATTCTTACAAATCTGGCAGTCTGCATTGAAGTGGTCAAACCCCAGACAATATACACAAGTGGCGTGTTGGTCAGCCTTAGCAAAGGCTTCCCCACAGAGGCCACAGTGCTGAAACCCAGTGGGTCCGGTTTTTCTTTTGGGTTTCTCAGACACAGTGCCAGCCTAACCAAAACTTGCCCGTTAGTGGCAATCCGCCAAGCAAGAGACTCTTATCGGTTCCCAACCGTGTCACGGGTTGTGGAAAAAAACGTAATAAAATCCGTTTTTTTTAGAACCGATAAGAACCGGGAACCGCACTCTAAAGGACTAGAAAGTAATTTTAAAACCCATCTGATCGGTTCAAACCGAACCGAAAAAGACGTTTACAAGTTCCACACAGAAGAAATAAATAAGCCTATCTATTACTTACAATACCACAGACAGAGCTTGAACTGACAGATTGCGGTTAATTTCGGTAAAATAAACCAAGAATTACACTTTTTGACCGACAAACGAACCGAGCAGCAGGAGAAATCTCCGGAGCGACTGTTCAGTGAGGCAGAGTAAAGAATCTGACAGTTTAAGTTTGAGCTACAACAGACAGAGTGTTCAACCGAGCTTGCGCTCAAGGTTCCATGCCCTGCATGGAAAGTTAACTCTTTCACCTCCGGAGCAGTTCTAACCTGGGGTTATACTGCATATGTCATAATACAGCAAGACTTCATGTTGTTTGAAAGGAGAAGAGGCCTGTGCTTGGTAGAAAGGCCTATGAAAAGACCTGCCCCTAGCTTGCTGCCTCTGAGGAGTTGCCCACCTTTTCTTCGCCTGTGCACTCCTGTAGGTGGTCCTGTATTCATCCTTCTTTTTCATGTAATTCTCTGCCTGCTCCCCAAACAAAAAAATTACCCACCACAAGGAAATCCATGACCTTAGCTTGGATGTCCTGTGAAAGGCTAGTACATCTGAGCCAAGCCATTCTCCGAAGAGCCATAGATGTAGCCATGACTCATGATGACACATCATTGGAGTCCACAGCAGCATGAAACTGGATCTTAGATGCCTCAATCCCATCAGCAGCCACCTCCTCCAGCTCCCTGGCAAGCTGGGGGGAGGCCTGCTTAGCCAGTGCCAGTACGGTGTCCCACCTGGACTTCTGGTACCTGGCTGTATAGGTCATGTAATTAGCCTGCCTCAGTCCCAAGGAGGATGCCATGTATTGTTTCTTTGCCATGGCATCCAGCTTCTTGGAGTCTTTATCTGGAGGGTGTGAAGCCAAGGGTATGTTAGCCTTATCACAGGCTGCAGCCTGCACAACCCCAACATGGCTGCATTGCTGGTATAAGTACTCCGTACCCAAGCCTGACACAGCATGTACCTCTTCTCCATCTTTCTGTCTACAGGAAGTAAAGAATTTGGAGTCTAACAGTTTTTGTGTCTGTTTCCCAAAAGACTTATGAAGGGGAATAGACAACCTCTTGGACTCTGGGATGTCCATCATCTCCACAGTCACGCTCCTCTTGTTCCTCAACAGCTTCTTCCAAAGGGAGCTGGAGGGTTTCTGCCACTTTCCTGTAAAACATAAAGTGGGAAGGAGACTCAGAAAGCCTAGGAGGGGAAACACCAGAAGGCCTGTCTGGGGAGATGTCTGGTTCAATGGGCTCATCCAGACCTTCCATTCCATCATCACCGCCACCACCACCAACTTCGTAATCATCAAACCCCTCCAAATCCGGTTCATAAAAATCTTCAGGGGTATAATCCTGAACCGGAGGAACTGATTGAACCGAACACCTACCAGAAGGCACCGGATCGGTCGGAACCAGACGAAGAGATTCAACAATCCTAATCGCTCGGGCAATCTCCACGACGGTCAGAACATGCAGTTCTGGATCCAAACTGGCCAATTTTTTTTTCCCTCTTTCTTTTTGATGGAACCGATCCCTCAGAATCGGTTCTCCTTTTGCCTGAAGGAGTATCACCCTGGTCAGAGGGCACTCCTCCTGGTTCGGTCGAAACCGAACTGGAGTGGCCATCCGGGTCAGCGGACTTCTCGGCCTCCTTCTCCCTAAGCCTACCCAATCTTTTATGCAGGGTGGGCTCAGGGAAATTCTTATAGAATTGGCAGTCTGAATTGAGGTGGTCAAACCCCAGACAATAAACACAGGTGGTGTGGGGATCAGCCTTAGCAAACACCTCCCCACACACACTGCAGTGTTGAAACCCAGTGGGCCCGGTTTTTCTTTTGTTTTTTTTAGATGTAGCCATACTAACCAACAAACTTACCCTTTACTCGGCAAAAGCCAGGCAAGACCCCCTTATCGATTTCTAACCGTGTTACGGTATTTGAAAAAAAAACTAAGAAAACACGTGTGTTTTTTTTTTTAAACTGATAAGGACCGGTACCACACACTTAACATGAAAGAAAGAAAAAAATACAATCACACACAAAGTAAAGAATTTTTAAAACTGCAATTTCCACAAGTTTTTTTTTTACAGCTAGTCCACTACCTAAGCACTTACTGTACCACAGACAGGGATCTGAACCGAAATAAACACAAAAGGATCGGTAAAACCGATGACTTTAACCGACTGAGAACCGTGACCAGAGGAAAAATCTCTGGAGTGACTGTTCAGTTAGGCGGAGTAAAGAATCTAACAGATGCACTTCAAAGTGCAGCAGACAGAGGTTTTAATCGAGCTCGGGCTCAACGTTCTATGCCCTGCATAGAATTTAACTCTTTCCTCTCCGGAGCAGTTCAAGTGCTGGGGCTCACTGCATTAAGTCAGAATACAGCAAGACTTCATGTTGTTTGAATCACACTCTACTATAATTTTTTTTTTTTGGTGATATAACCCAGACAATGAATAACCTTCAGGCCAGGGTACCCCCCACAGGGCAGGCAGCGTCAACCCCAGCTAGCTGTCTGTTCAAAGAGAAAGTAGTGAAGCATAAAACTCACACAAGGAGGGATTGCAGAAGAAGGGACAGTAAGTGGAGGACCCCTGTCAAGAAAATTGACAGGGAAGGATCCCCCAATAGGCCAGTGTGTCTCCGTCTATCAAGATAAGATAGCAGATAAGGCAGACAAGAGGATAATAAAAAAAAAAAAGGGCCACCTGAGCCCCACTACGATGGCTGTGATAATAACATCAGTACCCGGAATATCGGGCAAGAAAAAAGTCCTGGACTTTCAGGATTGCCCGAGTGGAAGAAAAATTATGCTCTTTTTACATAAGGAGACCTAGGGAAAAAGTTCCTGGTCTCCCCCAGAGTCTGGGTAACTTGATCAGAGATCCCCATAACCAGAGCAAGACTTCTAAAAAAAGGCACGCATACAAGAGAAAGACCTAAAGGCCCAAAAGTGGTCTCCTGATCTGTGTCCCCTTCCCTAGAGGTGAAGAGGAAAACAGAGGGTCTGATAGGACCCAAATCATCCACTAAAGCGGAAAAAAACAAAACGATCAGTCTAGGGCAGAGAGGGACAAAGAGTGCCAAGGCCGTTCCCTTTGCCCAGGTCCTTATCAGAAAAAACTCCCTACCAGAAGGTCAGTGGAGTGGGAGCAGAAAATAAATCTGAGTAGCAAAGTGTGCGCCTGGGGCGAGGACAGGTGTGGGAGAGTTGGCAATCAGTAATCTGACCGGTAACTCTTCTCTACATAGGGAATACTGATAGTTACCTCCGTGCTCCATCCGGTAACCAACTGTATACCTGCAAAAGGTCTGGACCGTGAAAGCCCAAAAAGCATTAATAGCTACTTCCCTCTCCATTGTAACAGAAAAAGGGAGAGGGCATTCAGCTAGGACCGCATCTAATGGATCTCCGGAGTCCCCAGCAATGAAAAACACCAATTCAGACTCAATGCAACCATGTTGACAGTCAACAAGGGGGGGGGGAGAGAACATCCCCTGAGAGAAAAAGGGTAAGAGACCTGCTGTCACCACAGATCTCTCTCTCTCTGGGATGTCAAACCTCAGAACTAGGAGTTCTAGAGTATGCATTCACAGACCCTCTTGGATACCCAACTTTCCAAAGGGGATTCTTGGGAATAGCTCGGTCCTGGGCACAGATAGGATGGATCACAGTCCTCATACCAAAAAAGCAGAGTCTCGCTCTAGCAGAGACACAGCCGGGAAAGGTGTCGTGGGAAGGCGGGAATGTGCAGGTAGGGAACCTGCGCATCCCGTAAGCAGAACAAACTGCCCCTCTGCCGTTCGACAGTGAATCTGGGATAGGCAGCCTGTGGCACCATCCCTACTGAGCAGAGGTGGCCTAAACAGAAAAACTGGAAGATGGGGCGACATTAAGTTGGTCACCCCGTAGGGTACAAGATAAAAATAAGGAAAAACCAAAGAACAAGTCATTTTCTATCTGTACCCTGTGTGACGAATAGCATCTGCTTGTTATTATATTGTATCACATTTGTGATATAAACATGTTTATTTGAATGTCTGCATAGGGAAATGGCAGCCAGTAGCTTTTAAAGGGGCCTGACCTTTTGACCCCAAAGGTCCTGGCTAGCTAACAACAGCTGTCTGTCGTAAAACTGACCAAGTGGAAACTCTATTTAAGAGCTTCCTTCAAAGGCCAAGTTATCATACATTGTAAACTATCCCTTTACTTTGAACTACAGGGACAAAGTACGCATTTTATGACCTCTGAGAAAAAGGCCATTTTAACCGATTTCTGTTAGCTTGTAAAACTTCATTTACTTTGGAGTCCAGCAAGTTTCTGAACAAAAGAGAATGCTCTGAGCAGGAAAATACTGTTAAATTAATATTGCCATCTCTGCAGATTTCCGGCAAGCAGTAAAATTACACCCTTTTGGATATACATGGTCAGGTTACAAAATTAATTTTAGGACTAACAGTGACCTCATGAGCTGTGACCTCACAGGATGGGAAGGGCATTTTTGGCTTATTATCACTCTGGCTCAAAGGAGTGGACACACATCTATCTCTGGACTTCTAAGAGAACATACAAACTGTATTCAGAAAAAAAGGCACTTTTGTCACAAATGGGTAATACCAACTAGAAACTGAGAACTAGAAATTTAAGTACCAGGCATTTTGTTTCTTTAATTTCCAATTTATGTTGTATGTTCTATGTTTTGTATGTATTTACTACTATTTTTTAATTCTAGTAAACAGTTTGGTTTCCTTAATCCTGCTTGAATCTTTTCTTTTGCATGTGAATGCTGAAACAGTACTGGATAATTCTGACAACTGTTAAGGGCTTAAGTGTGTTACTGTCTTGCTAAGTTAAGAAACTACCCAAGTCTCAAACTGAGTCAGCAGGGTATAACTGTGAACCAGGCTGGATGCCCACTGGGTGAAGTATTGCACTGCGTTTCCCCGAAGAGGGTGCGATGTCTGATCCTGTTAAAGGGGCGTGGTAGTGAAAAAGAGTTCATATTTTACCTCAGGACTCGAGGCTAGTAGGCGATTCCGACCCAAAACAGAGAGGAGGGTTACCTTGTTTGTCTCCTGTTCACATATTGCACTTTGAGGTTTGGCACTGTGGGAGCAGAGAGCCTGACTTGCGGAGTGCGTCTGTGACATCCTAAATGCTGCGATCATGGTAGTGTTCTGAGAAATAACCAAGATCTCATCTCCTCATAGAGAGAGAGGAGAATCAAGGAACAAAAAAAAAAAAAAGGAACAGCATACAGGGAAAGCAATGGGTCCCTCTAGAGAGGACTCCATTCTTACAGGAAAAAACTCTGAAATAGTAATGTTCCCCTCCCCGGTGGGTCCCCTTTATGGAAAAAGGATGAGATGCTGAGAGGGCTGCAAGAATTAAGCCTAAGAGGCCTGGGAGGGGAACGTCCCCATAGCCTTTTGCTGGTTCCTGGAAGCAGAGGGAGAGAAAATGGTGGAGCCCGACACACTCTGTGCATTCCAGCACCTATCGAAAGGCTGTTTAACAAGCCTTTTCTGATGGGATAGAGAGGGGTACTTAGACCCGAAGTCTACCCGATGTATAGGCCTAGAACTCAGAGCCTTGCCCTTGTCGAGCAGACCCATAAGGATGTCCTTAGTGCCACCCCCGAACAGTATGAGGCCCCGAAGGGGGTACATTGTACAGCTGCCTGTACATCCAGGGTCAGCTTGGATGTATGTAGCCAAGCATGATGTCTGATGCAGACTGCCATGGCTGAAGAGCGAGCAACGGCATCAACTGAGCCATAAGCCGCTTGCAGAGTGTGCCTACAGGAAAACTTGGACAGCTTTATGGTCTTAAAGATCAAATGCACACGTATTTCATAAAAAGCTTGAATTCACTTAAATTCATATCCCTGTGTCACGATTAGTGTTTCCTGAAAATACCACGCATTTTGGTTTTGTGGTTTTCTTTAAATCAACATCTGTTAATGTACTCTGTAGAAACTGAAAACTGAAGAAACAGTGAAGATGTTGCTGTCCCTGTCAGTGAGCAATGACATACCCGTCCTGCTTGCTGCTGCTGCAATTAAGTCCCTGACTGCTAAATAAGCTGCTGCAGTCCCTAGTTAGAGCAGTCTGTAGAGCTAATTGTTTTCACTCAGAGTTTGTTACTAATCCATCTGCTTTGTGTTTACAGAGATATGCTTAAAATGTAGCTTTCTGTTCGCATAAAAAAAATTGATCGTTTGAAGTCCAGTGCTGAATTGACGTGGTAAGAATGAATCAGTGAGAAGCAACATTTTGTATATCACAGCGCTCAGTTCTCTGTCATTACAACTCTGCATTCTATTCTGGCTATACAACACAGTGTTGTTTAATGAATATAAAATAAACCACATTCCATGAATTCATAGAAGCAGCATGTATTTAATGTAGTCTCAATAAATATGTTCATGTGATAACAATTTTGTTTCCATTTCAGACTGACAAATGTGTTTCTACCACCCTCTGCTATTTCAGGAACATGTACTGTATGAACTAATATTCAGTTCTTTGAGGTTTTCAAGGTGGAAATACATCATATATATGTATAGCTTGAAATACTATATGGCATCCTGATGCTCCTATCTTCTGCCTCTCATCTGAGGCTGCAGCACCCTGCTTCCTTCTGTCCCCAACCCCCACAGTCATGGCCAATGCACTCTGTTGCCCACTTTTCCCATCCCCACATACAGGGCTGATATGCTCTGCTAAGCCCTAGAGTCCCAGGGCCTCTGCCTCCACAGTTTGAGATGCTGCACCATGCTGCTCCAGGCCACCAAAGGTGGGGCTTTTGCTGCACCCTGCTACCCACTTCCACTGCCCCATATGGGCAGGGCCGCTGCACCACATGCACCCCAGCACACAGTTTGGGCTGCTGTACCCTGATGTCCCACTGTGTCCTGCACCACAGTCAAGGCTTCTGCATTATGCAGTCCTCTGTCCCCTGACACCACTGTGCCCTGCTGCACCATAAAGCCTCTTGCCTCCACAGTTAAAGCTGTTGCATCATGCTGCTCCCTGCCACTAGAGTCAGATCCTTTGGTACACTGCCAAAACTACTTGAAAGAAAAAACAAAAAATACTTTCACCTTGTGTTATAGGGTGGAGGACAGAGGGTAGCAAGGTGCAGCAGCCTCAACTGTTTGTGCAGGAGGCAGCAGCCTTGAATGTGTGGAGAAGACAGTGCGCTGCAGCAGCCTCAAATGAGGGTAGAAGACAGGGGCCTTTTGGACCAGGGGAAAGGGGGAAGCAGAGAGCTGCTGCCTAAACCATCGAGCAGGAAATAGGGGCATCAGGATGCCATATGGTATTTCTAGTTACACACATACAGTACATGATGTATTTTCACACAGAAACCCTCCAAGAACTGTGTGGCAGACACACATTTGTCAATTTGACATTAAAACAGAATTATCACAAACAGATTTATTGAGGCTACATTAAATAACACTCTGCTTCTATGAATTAATGGAATGTAGTTTATTTTATATCCATTATACAGCCAGAACAGAATGCAGAGTTTTGATGACAGAGAACTGAGAGCTGTGACATAGAAACTTGCGTCTCACAGATTCATATCACTTCAATTCAGCACTGAACATCAAGTGATCAACTTTTTATGAGAACAAAAAGATAGATTTTAAGCATCTCTCTCTAAACACAAACCAGCTTGGTTAGTAAACTCTGAATGAAAACAATTAGCTCCACAGACTGCTCTAACTAGGGACTATAACAGTTTATTTAGTCAATTAGGGACTTAATTGCAGAAGCAGCAGGCAGGACAGGTATGTCATTGGTCACTGACAGGGACAGAAACATCTTCACTATTTCTTTACTGTTTTCAGTTACTGCAGATCACATTAACAGATGCCGATTTCAAGAAAACCGCAAAACCAAACTACATTATATTTTCAGGAAACACTAATCATGACACAGGGATGTGTATTTAAGGGGATTCAAGCTTTTTATGAAACATGTGCATTTGATCTTTAACAGAGCTTAGCTCTTACGTCCAAGTCCTCAATGGAATCGAGGAGAGTTTCCAGTTGGGCCAAGGTGGCTTTCTGATGGGATACCATGTACGCTATGTAATTCAAAGAGCGCAAGGCACACGTAGAGGAGGCATAGACTTTGTGCCCCAAGTGATCTAGCAGTCTAGACTCCCTATCGGGAGGAGAGGATCCCGAGTACATAGGCTGTAGAGTGGGATCTTGAGCTACTGCTAATGCACTAAGGTCCGCCTTTGGATGGAAACCCATAAAAGGGGCACCCTCCAGAGTGAGATAAGTCCAGTCTGCCGGCTTGGGTATGACTGGAACCCAAAAAGGGTAACTGCTAGACGGTTGAAATGAGAACCTTATGGGGGGAACCCAAGGAGGAATCAGGGTGGGCAAAGCCTCAGCCAAGTCCAAATGTTCAGCAAGGCGTTTACGCTTAGGGTCCTGCTCCCCTTCCCGTATGTCAGTTGTAGGTAGTCTGGAGGATACATAGAATCTCTGCGAAGGAAGGATCCACTGGAGGCGATCTGGGAAATCCCTTTCCCCGGCTTCCATGGTCTCGAAAAAATCCCTGGAAAATGAAGAGGATGATTCCACCTCCAAAATAGAGGACTCTAACCTGTCCAAGGTACTGGCTCCTGAGAGGGTGACCTCCTGTGGAGTCTCCCCAGTAATATGCACCGTGGCTGAGTTCCCAGGGGACCTGGGATGTGAGGTGGAGGAGAACACTGCCACCTGCTGCGTCCGAGCAGGGTCCAGCAGAGATCTGGCCTCTTGCCACCAGGTCTGCAAGACAGCCCAGATGTTCTGTGGGGGCTGAGGCTGAGATGATTGAGGCAACTTAAAAGAAGAAAGGGCCACATCTGCAGGAAGAAGAGTGCACCCTTGAGCTTGGGAAAGGGGCAGGGTGAAGCCCAGCCCCATATGTTCTGAACAAAAACAACCCACGTTAGGACCAGGTGCTAAGGAGGCTGTTGCTTGGTCAGATATCGGGTAACCTGGTGTCAGGTAGCCTGGATAATGATGAATCTGCCCAATAGGTTTTTGAGGACCAGGCGGGGTAATCCGAGGACCAACCGGGGGTCCTGTAGGTAAAAATAAAGGACCCGGCGTCAGTGTATCTGACATTAGCAATTCTGACGTCAAGGCTCATGTCGGTCCGACTAGTGTCAGGGATGGTGGTAGGGGCCCTGGCGGCGGCACAGATGGGGGAACTTCCCATGCCCGCAGGCAAAACCAAAGTTTCCTGTGTCGGCTTGTCTGATGTCAGAGTCGATATCTAGCTGACGGATGTCAGGGATGGAGGTAGGAGCCCAGGCAGTGGCACTGATGGGCAACTCCCCATGCCCGAAGGCAATACTGAAGTGTTCTGCAATGGCATGTTTGACGTTAGAGCCTCCGACAAAAGGACTGTTGTCTGGACAACAAACGCCAGGGACGGATGTAAAGGCCCTGGTAGCGGCGCAAACTGGAGACTGCCCGTGGCTTCCGACGAGATCCCCAGCGCTGAAGGCTCTGAAGGTGCAGGGTTCGGAATAGGAACCTCCGATGTCAGAGCTGGGGAAAGGTCAGACGGAAACAGAGCATCCAACATAGGGGCAGGCTCAGACATCAGGTTACCAGGCGGGGGCACACCCGCGGGGGACTGTATGGGAACCAGCACTGGAGTGCGGGAAGGAGTTACCACATTCAGGGGACCCTCTTCCCCCTCCGATCCGGACTGAAGGTCAGAAAACGGAGGAACCACTGGAGGTGGTGGATGAGAAGGCTTCCGCCCAGTAGAAACCTGGCAGGAGGGCTGACCAGAGTAGGTTAGCGAGCTCAGCTGGGCGTCAGGTGTTTCGGCAGTAGCCCATGACAGGCAAGCTTCGACTGGGTGGACGTTGGAAGCTCTGACGTCTGACTTATCGGTCAATGGTGCCATGCAGGTGGAGGACAAGCCCCCAGCCGACTTATCGGTGGTGCAGCGTGGGCTCCCTCTGGGTGAGAGACCGACTTATTGGCGGCCATGTGGACTCCGGACGAGTCGGAGCCAGACTTACTGGTCAAGACCAGGCGTTCACTGGAGGATGACTTATTGGCTGAAGAAGCAGACTTTGAGCCCATCTGGAAGGGCTTGAAGGTAGATGTGGATCCAAAGGAGGAGGTCTGGACTGTGACCAGAGCTAGCAGTGGAGTAGCGGCCTTGTCCGTCGGGGCCTTACTGGAGGAGGGCCTTTCTCGGTTGTCTGACTGCTCTTGCTCCCGGTGCTTCTCCTTTTTCTATTTGAGGTCCGAAGAGGGTGAAGAAGTGGAGGCCCTCAGCTTCTGCAACTCTTGTTCAAAGGAGGCTATCCTGGATTTCAAGGCTTCCAAGGCTTGCTGCCTGTGCTTGTGAGCTGCCTGGCTGAATGGCTGGCAGTCCAGGCAGGCCCCAGCGTCGTGGTCTGGGCCTAGACAGAGGAGGCAGAGCCTGTGGTTGTCCTTGTGAGGGATCTACGTACTGCATTTCTCACACTTCTTCTTGGTCTTCGGAGTTTGAGAAGACATACAAGAAAAATAAAATAAACTTTACTATAAGAAAAAATAAGGATACTTATTCAAAATGGCGATTGATTGGAGCTATCCGACGTGCACAGGTCAACAGCCGGAAAGAACTGGAAGGCAGGTGTGGGGACCGCTCACTATACAAGGTCACGCTGACGTCCGTTATGTGACGTCAGGTGGGCGGTCCCCCACCAGACACTGCAAGCAAAAGTTTGCCATGTAGTCCTGATGCTGAGGGCGCAGTCCTACATGTTATGACCTACTGCAGGAACCCTCTCGAAGTAAGATCTAAGTTGCTTAGGGGCCTTAGATATGCCATTAGTGGCCTTGATAACCAGTCAGTCAGTTTCAGGCTGGCTCACATAAAAGGGCAATCCCTGAGGTGCCTGACAGAGCTTGTCAGACTTCCTGGGCATGGCTGGTATTATGCTGTGCCTGCGCCAGGCTGCCATGGCAGCAGCATTCAAGGCTGGCAGCAGGAGAGAAATAATCTTAGGTGGGGTAGCAAGCATAGCAACCTTCTCAGAGGTGCTGCCAGTCTATGACAGGGGTGAGGCTAGGGTACTGCACACCATGCAGTTTAATTAATGGTTGCAAAACTGGTGCAGAGCACAGGGCTTTGGCTTCATTGGGGACTGGGGGTCCACCTGGAGAGATGAAGGTCTATACTGGCATGGTCTGCATCTGTCCAGAAAGGGAAAGAAGCTCCTAGGTGACAGGTTTAAATGCTTGCTTGGCAAGCTTTTAAACTAGCCGGGGAGAGGGGTGCGGAGAGGAAGCAGGAAAGTTCAAGCCTCCCCCCACAAAACGTGACGGGTAGTAGGGTAAACACTGAGGTACACAGCTTGACAAAGGGCAGGACAGGTGTAAATGGAAAAACAGACAAGGGCAATAAGAGCAGGGATCGGGGAAAAAGGATAAAGCCAAAATTAAATGGAAGGCAATGAGTACCAATGCCGGTAGTCTGGGAAACAAACTTCCTGAACTAGTAGCCCTGAAGGAAGAAGACGACTTGAATATTGTGGCAGTCACAGAAACATGGTACATGGAGAACCATGACTGGGATGTCAACATACCAGGGTACACAATCTACAGAAGGGACAGGGAGGGTAAAAGAGGAGGTGAAGTAGCTCTCTACATAAGGGAAGGGATCAAAGCTACAGAACTAAAAAGTAAAGGGGGAGGACAAGAGGCACTCTGGGTCACCTTGGAGACTGGGAATGGCATCACAATCCGCATAGGGGTTGTATACAGACCCCCATCTCTAGGGGAGGAAACGGACAAGAAAATGATAGAGTACATTCTCAAAATTAAAAAAGGGGAGATACTGTTGATGGGGGAAGTGAATATGCCAGATGTTAACTGGACGACATGGACTGCAGCCACATCCAAGAGCAGGGTCATTCTTGATGCCCTAGCAGGGGGCATGCCTTAGACTGCTAGTGGTGAAACCCACTCGGGAGGGAGCAATGTTAGACCTGGTACTCTCAAATGGAGAGAGGATCACAAATTTAGAAGTCAGTAGACATCTGGGAACAAGCGACC
Organism: Neoceratodus forsteri; assembly: GCA_016271365.2. Taxonomy (NCBI): domain Eukaryota; kingdom Metazoa; phylum Chordata; order Ceratodontiformes; family Ceratodontidae; genus Neoceratodus; species Neoceratodus forsteri. Next base: position 1,413,341,236 of record CM057456.1, on the reverse strand, counting down.
ACTGCACAGTGTGCTTTACAATACACACAACCATGGAGACAAGCCATACAAAGACAAGGATACTGGACTTTAGAAGGGCTGACTTTGGCATAATGGGTGAATACCTGAGGAATGCATTAGCAAATGGCCAGAAAGAAGGGGTGGAGGAACAATGGAGAAAAATCAAAACTGCCATCATGGAGGCAACAAGCCTTTGTGTGAAACAAAGAAAACAAAGCAGAATAAAAAAACACTATGGTTCTCAAAAGACGTGTCAGGGAATGTTAAGGAGAAAAAGGCAGCATTCAAAAAGTACCAGGAATCACAGAAGGAGCACGACAGGGAACTGCATCAATTAAAGCAGAGAGAAGTGGGGAAGACAGTCAGAAAAGCAAAGGTCTAAACCAAGGAAAAGATAGCCAACTCAGTTAAGAAGGGGGATAAAACCTTTTATAGGTACATTAGGGAGCACAGAAAGGTTAACGGAGGAATAGTGAAGATTAATAAAGGAGAGGGGAGGTGGGCAGAGGGAGACAGTGAAAAGGCAGAGATACCGGATGAATACTTTTGCTCAGTATTCACAAAAGAAGAAGAGGTGGCGCTACCTAAACCAAACAATAGAAGCACTCTGGGTAGTGGGGTCGACACCAGTTCATTTACAGAAGAAAGAGTCCTGAAAGAAAGTACAGTTACTTAAGAACTTACCGTAACAGTAGATCTTCGAGAACAGCTCTTGCAGCAGGTTACACCATTAGGACTGTAGCCGGCAGGCGGCAGGACCCCACGGAAAAATTCTAGCTAGCTAGCTATCTTCAGTGGGGACCGCCCCCGACGTCGGTCCTGCCCCCGACGTCAGGCGTGGTACATGGGGGGGGTCCCGCCAGATTCTCCAGTTCTCCCGCCGGAGACTCCCGGCCACAGGATGACATCAGAATGGGAGACCGAGGATCCATCGTCAGAAGATAATAAGGCAAGAAATCCCTAATAGAAAAGGCAAAGCCATGCCTCCTCCAAGGGGGAAGGAGGGCGGGAAGGTACCTGCTGCAAGAGCTGTTCTCCAAGATCTACTGTTATGGTAAGTTCTTACATAACTGTACTATCTTACTTCGAGACACAGCTCTTGCAGCAGGTTACACCATTAGGACTGATTCCCAAGCAGTAACGCTGCCAGAAATTCCGGGAGGAGGAAAATAGGAAGTACCTTCCAGGTCCTGAACCTAGGACAGGAGACCCTGTAGCACCGCCAGGCCAAAACTGGCTCTTCGCCGAGAGGCGATGTCCAGGCTATAAAGCCTGATAAAGGTATGCACAGAGCTCCAAGTGGCTGCAGCACATATAGCAGAGGTGGTGACGTTTCTGAGTGCTGCACAGGAGGTGGCCACACCCCTAGTAGAATGACCCCGGACTGTTCCCGGGAGGGGCTTTTGTTTGATATCACAACAGTATGAAATACACTGGACAAGCCAGCGAGCCAGGATACAGTTTGGCCCATCATCCTCTCAGAGGAGGAAACGAAAAGTTGCTCAGAACTACGAAAAGGTTTAGTTCTGTTGAGGTAATACCTCAGGCTGCGGTGAACATCCAGGGTGTGGAGCAGAGCCTCTCCTCTATTCGAGTAACTCGGGAAGTAGACTGGTAGGTCAATGTCCTGATTTAGAGTGAGTGAAGAGACCACCTTAGGCAAAAATTTAGGGTTCGTCCTCAGGGATACTCTGTCCCGGTGGAAAACTAAATAAGGCTCTTTGCACATGAGAGCGTGAAGCTCAGAAATTCTTCTCGCTGAAGTAACAGCAACCAAAAATAACGTTTTCCACGACAGAAAACGTAGCTCACAATCCGCGGCAGGTTCGAAGGGGGGGAGCATGAGCTGTTCCAGGACAAAGAGCAAATCCCATGGAGGCACAGGGACCCTAATTGGAGGCCTAAGGTGTAACACCCCTCTCAGAAATTCCCGAGAAGCGTCTAATTGAGCCACTGTACGATGTCCCACCGGAAGGTGGTAGGCAGAAATGGCACAAAGGTGCACCTTGATAGAGGAGTAGGCTAGACCCGAATGAAAGAGGGAGAGCAGGTAGTCCAACACCACTCCCACTGGACAACCTAAAGGGGAAAAATCGCGTCCATAAACAAAAACGGCGCCATTTCATGGCGTACGTTGCATGCGTTGCTGGCTTTCTGGCTGCAGAAAGAACTTCTGCAACCTCTTGCGAGACCCCGTGACGCAAGATGGCTATGTCTCTAGGAGCCATGCATGCAGGTTCAGTGAGCGTAAGTCCGGGTGGACTAGTGAACCTTTCTCCTGAGACAGGAGATGGGAGCTGAACGGCAACGGGAGCAGGGGTTCCCAGGATAGCTGCATCAGCAAAGGGAACCAGATCTGTCTGGGCCAGAACGAGGACACCAGGATCATGACTGTGTGCTCTCTGCGCAGTTTGAGAAGAACTCTCTGGATCAACGGGAAAGGAGGGAAAGCGTAGAGGAATCTGTTCGCCCAGGAGAGGGACTACACGTCTCGCCAGAAAACACCAGGCCCTGGATCTAGCGAGCAAAAATTGGGCAGTTTTGCGTTGGATGGGGATGCGAACAAGTCTAGTTCTGGAGTTACCCATCGAAGAAACAGATCCTCTGCTACCTCTTGAAGAAGTTCCCACTCGTGGACTCTGGCCTGGGAGTGACCAGACCATCTGCAATTGTGTTGTCCACCCCAGGAACATGCACAGTGATCAGATTCGCGCCGTGTCCGATTACCCAGTCCCACGCCCTCATGGTCTCCCTGCAAAGGGGGTAAGAGTGTGCGCCTCCTTGTTTGTTGAGGTAATACATCACCGCCGTGTTGTCTGTCTGAAGCAGAAGAGTACACGGTGGGATTACTGACTGAAAGGCCTGCAGGTCAGAGAGAACCGCCCTCATCTCTAGAACGTTGATATGGAGATGAGCTTCCATCGGGGTCCACGTACCCTGGGACTTTACCCCGTCCAGGTGTGCCCCCCACCCTAGACCTGAGACGTCTGTGGTGAGGGTTACCTCCGGGGACGGCGCTACGAACGGAACGCCCATGGAGAGCGACCCTGGGACTAGCCACCACTGCCAGTCTCGAATCATGGTGTTCGTGATCCTGACCGGATGCTGCAAGTGGTCTTGCCTTTGGTCCCATTGCACTTTGAGCAGCCACTGAGTTACCCGCATGTGGAGCCTTGCAAAAGGGATGGTAGGAATGGCCGCAGCCATGTGTCCAAGCAAGCGAAGGACCGACCTGGCAGAGACGGTCTTGTTCGACGATAACTCCCTGATGAGGGATCTGATGCGCTCCGCTCTGTCGTCTGGAAGGAAAGCTCTTCCCTGAACAGTGTCCAGTACTGCACCTATAAACTGCAGTTTCTGCGATGGTACCAAGAGAGACTTCTCGTAGTTTATTAGGATGCCCAGAGATCGGAACAGGTCCTGGGTGCTCTGGACCGCAAGTAACAACACCTCTCTGGAGGCGGCCATGAGAAGCCAATCGTCCAGGTACGGGAACACATAATGGCCCTGTCTCCTCAGAGACGCTGCCACGACTGCCATGCACTTGGTAAAGACCCTTGGTGCGGATGACAGTCCGAATGGAAGGGCTCGGAATTGAAGGTGGTGGTCGAGGAACTCGAAGTGCAGGAACCTCTTGTGCGCCTGAGCTATAGGGATATGCAAGTATGCATCCTGCATGTCTAGAGACGCTAAAAAGGCGTCTTGTTTCAGCATGGGAATAAGACCCGAAAGAGTCACCATGCGGAATCTCTTGTAGGCGACCGACACGTTGAGGTCGCTGAGGTCCAGAATCGGACGGAGGTCTCCTGTTTTCTTTGGAACCAGGAAGAAGTGGGAATAATATCCTTGTCCTCTCTGGTTCTCCGGGACGTACTCTATTGCTCCCTTTTGCAGGAGTGCGAGTACTTCTTGCCAGATCAGAGATTTGTGCTGACCCGGATACCGGGAGAGCAAAGGAGGCCTCGAGTGTGGCTTTCTGCGAATTCTATATAGTGGCCTCGTCTGACCAACTGAAGAACCCACCTGTCGGTGGTTATAGCCTGCCATCCCGGCAGGAAGTCCGCAATGCGACCCCCGACCATGATTTCCCGTTGATCCTGAGGGGTGGGGGCCGGAAAGGAGTCAGGCTGTGGTGGCAGATGGGCCCGCTGGCTGGGCCGGCTTAGGAGTATGCTGGCTTCGGCTGGCGGGCTGTTTCCCCTGGGCTCTACGGAAGCCGGAGCCCCTCTGATGTGTAGCGGAGCGGGACTGCTGCCTCTACATCCGCCCACAAAATCGGCTTTGGTTCCTACGAAAAGAACTAAGCCTGGGTCGGTACATGGCCTGAACCGACCTTACCGCATTCCCGGCCTCTTGAAGTCTGGTAATCTTCTCCGAAGGATTACCAAACAAGACTTCTCCCTCGAATGGAGCGTCCATGATATTGTTCTGGACGTCCGGGGTAAAACCGGAGACGCGTAACCAAGAGTGCCTCTGGAGGCATACGCCAGAAGCTGCTGCTCGGGCCGATGAGTCCAGCGGGTGATGACGGCTACGTAGCACTAGGTTCCCGTCTGAACCCGTGCGGAGGAGCTGAAGCATCTCCTCCTTCTGCTCACCTTCGGCAGTTTCTCAGCCTTCAGACCCTGTTCCCACAAAGCGTTCTGGAACTGAACCATGTGGGTCAAATAGTTCAAGGATCTGATGGCGCAGGTAGCGAAGCATCTGTGCCTACCAACGCGTCCAACTGCTTGGACTCTGGGTCCGGTGGCAGGGTGCTCAGATGTTGTGGCCTCTGTGACCGGTCATGTGAGGCTGTGATGACCAGAGAGTCGGCCTGAGGCTGCTGAGTCAAGTACTGGTCTTCTTTAGGAGCCTTGTACAAGCGATCAGCTTTCTTCGGCATTGCCGGGAGCGAATGTGGACGCTTCCACGCTGCCTTGGTGATGTCCACGAAAGTGTCAACCAAGGGTGGCACCACCACAGGCTTGGGGTCTTTCTGCCAAAGATATTTGGTGAGGCGTATCCTTTCAGGGTCTAGCTCTTCTGCATCCCATCCCATGTTCTCTTGGATGTGTCTCATAATATCCAAAATCGAAGGGTTGTCCGGAGAAGATTTCGGCATCTCACGTGGGTCCGGAGAAGGGATGGAGAGGGGAGACGGGGATCTAGAAGAAGAGTACTCTGATCCCGTGTCCTCCGTCGAAGGCGATTGTCTGTGTCTCCTGGGTCTCTTGGGGCTGGGTGACCTATAAGAGGATTTAGACGGAGGTCTCTGTTTTTATGGTCTCCCCTGGGAAGGATCCGACTCCGGGGGAGGAGGAAGGCGGCCTGCCGACCCCGATGGTGCGGGGGGGGTGCAGGAACCGGGAGGAAGAGTGGGAACCATGTCCTTCTTTATGGTGTCCCACCAGTAAGTGAAGAGGTCCTTCACATCCACTAAGGAGAGGCCCGACGACGGTCCGGGCGCCGGTGGACGGTCGTCGGGTCCCGGCGTCGGCTCCACAGGGGGCTCGGGTAACTGAGAGGGTTCCCTGGGAGTCTCGACGAGACTGGGGTCGCCCGTCTGGTCCTCGGGCTGCGTTAGATCCTCCTCGGTCAAGGTCTTCTGACTGACGTCGGTCGGAGGCGTCAGGGCCCTCTTCTCAAGGGGAGCGGGCGCCGGTCCCCCTACCGGCGTCCACTGGGCTTGGCGGGCACGGTCGTCTGGCCGCGGCGGCTCCAGGATGTGTGCCTTGAGGCGGCGCGGTCGCATCGCGTCCGGGTCCAAGGTCTCTTCAAGGGGGTGAGCTCCATCGTCTTGCGAGGAGGCAAAGAAGAAGAACTGACAGGTACCGAAAGGCAGGAACCCGACTTATGATGGTGATGGTGGCGATCCCCGGACTACGCCAAGGCCCTGGAGGACGAAGACGAGGACGGCCTGGCGGACTTGGCCTGAGAAGGCTTCCTTACTGCAGCTGGGGGAGGCTGAGAACTGGCCCTGGAGGGAGAGCAGTCGGACCTGGAACTGGAGCTGTGCGAGTTCGAAGCCCTGAAGGGGGACCTGTAAGGGGCCTTCTCCCTTCGTCTCTCCGCATGCTTCTGGGTCTTTTGAGAAGATTCCCCCTTGGAAGACATGGTCTTCAGCTTCTCTTCCAATAAAAAAGCCTGGAGGGCCTTCTGACGTCAGATCCAGGTACGACTATTGAACCCTGGCAGAAGGAGCAGGCCGGGTATTCGTGGTCTGGGCCCAGGCACGAGCATGAGCCCGTATGGGGGTCCTTGAAGGGGATCTGTTTCCCAAAGCACTTGGAGGAGTGACCGGAGGTCGGGAGGACATCAGCAAAAATCTTGATAGAAGAAATCCAAATTTCCCGAAGGAAAGCACTTAACCACACGTCGCACGCTAGACTATAACCGAAGGGTCGAGACATGCAAGTCGATGGCGGGAAAGAACTGGGGAATCTGGCGGGACCGCCCCCCTACGTACCACGCCTGACGTCGGGGGCGGTCCTCGCTGAAGATCGCTAGCTAGAATTTTTCCGTGGGGTCCTGACACCTGCCAGCTACAGTCCTAATGGTGTAACCTGCTGCAAGAGCTGTGTCTCGAAGTAAGATCTCCTAAAACTCAAGGTGGACAAAGCAATGGGACCTGATGGGATTCACCCTAGAATCCTAAAAGAACTAAGGAAGGACCTAGTGACACCACTGACCACACTTTTTAACAAATCATGGGAGGATGGGGTGGTACCTGAGGACTGGAGGAGGGCACATGTGATTTCCCTTCACAAAAGTGGGAGCAAGGCAGAAGCAGGAAACTACAGACCTGTTAGTTTGACCTCAGTAGTGGGGAAATTGATGGAATCACTTCTGAAAGAAAGAACTGTTGAGTACCTAGATGCCAGTGGGGCACAGGACCCAAAGCAGCATGGATTCACAGCAGGAAGGTAATGTCAGATGAATCTAATTGATTTCTTTGACTGGGTGACCAAAGTAATAGATCGGGAAGGGGCTGTGGATATGGCCTACCTAGACTTTAACAAGGCATCTGACACAGCCCCGCACAAAAGATTAATAATCAAGTTAGCCAGCCTGGGAGTGGGTCCCAGGGTGGTAGCCTGGGTAGCAAACTGGCTGCACAACAGGACACAGAAGGTAATAGTGAATGGAACACATTCCGAAGAAAGAGGGGTTACTAGTGGAGTACCATACGGATCAGTACTGGGTCCAGTCCTCTTTAACGTCTTTAAAGGTGACACTGCAGAGGGTCTGGAAGGAAAGGTACGTCTCTCTGCAGATGACACAAAGATCTGTAACAGAGTTGATATACAGGGGGGATAGAAAGGATAAGAAGGGACTTAGCAAGGTTGGAGGAATGGTCAGACATATGGCAACTTAGATTCAATGCAAAGAAGTGCAAAGTAATGCACCTGGGAAATAAAAAATTCAGGAGAAGAGTACACAGTAGCAGGGGAGGTACTAACAACAATAATGGAAAGGGACCTGGGGGTAGTCATATCAGATGACCTAAAGGCGGGTAAGCAATGTGAGAAGTCGGTAAGGAGAGCCAGGGGCATACTGGGATGCATAGGGAGGGGCATTACAAGTAGAAAAAGGGAAGCAGTTATCCCTCTGCACAGACAGTTGGTGAGACCCCATCTGGAGTACTGCGTGCAGTTTTGGAGACCTCATCTACGCAAGGACATAGACAGCATGGAAGCAGTCCAGAGGAGGGCAACTAAAATGGTGCAGGGTCTACATCAGAAACCATATGAAGAGAGACTGAGAGAGCTTAATATGTATACCTTTGATGAAAGGAGAGACGGGAGACATGATAGAAACCTTTAGTACCTCAAGGGACTCAAAAAAGTCCAGAAGGGTAGCATCTTTCAGAAAAAGAAATGTGTAAGAACAAGGGGGCACAATTTAAAGATAGAGGAGGGATGGCTCAGGGGTAATGTGAGGAAATTTTGTTTCACGGAGAGAGTGGTGGACGCGTGGAACCACCTTTCTGGAGAGGTTGTGGGGTCTAAAACAGTGGAGGAATTCAAACATGCATGGGACAGACATAAGACGATTATAGTGGGGGGTTGCAGGAAGTAGGCTGTTGGTTAACTACAATCTGCAGCTTATCCAACAGGTAGGGAAATGGACAGACTGGGTGGGCCAAGTGGTCCTTATCTGCCATCAAAGTCTGTGTTTCTATGTGGTGACTCCGGGATTTCTAGGAAATCCACCAAACTCCTCTCAGCTTCATCTTCCCCCTGTTTGAAAACCCATGGTGGAGGAGAGCTGCTTCATAATGTTGAAATAGGAGGGTCCTCGCGAGGTACCTGGGAGTGTCCCTGACAGACTCCTCACTCATGGAAAAGGTAGTGGACCTGTCAGAGAACTCCACATCAATGTCTTCCTCCTCATTCTCAGGGAGGATGAGATCAGGACAGTATTCCTCATTGACCGCAGCCTGATCAAAGCAGGCACCGACGAATGGTATACTGACAGCTCTCTGGAGGGCATGGGGCGAGTGGGTCAGACTGGCATCTACACCGAAGCAGCACCCAACAGCGTGGATGACGATGACCAGGGCCATGAAACTAGCTGTTGAAAAAGAGATGTGTGCCCAACCCCATGGTGATTTCTTCCATATTCTGTGGAGTTGCCCACATATTAAAATCTTCTGGGCAAATGTCATAACTACCCATTCTAACATTCTACACCAATCCATATCCCCGTCCCCCGAGATGTTCCTACTAGGCCTGGACAAAAGCCAAATTTTCATGCCTAAGAGACAAAAATCACTATTAATACAAGCAAGTGTAACCCCCCTGCAAATGGGCATTCCCAAAAGTCTTCCAGTAGCTTGCCTGAATGCTCCAAGTCTGGGTAGTGTTCGGCATCTGAGCTGTTTAAATGTGGTTCCAAGTGAGTGCTATTTGAGCCTCCATGTACCGTCTCTTTAAGAGCTGTCTGCTTGCAGACTTAATTAGTTTGTCGGGGGACGACTGTGTATTTAATGCTCGAATCACGTCCGAGCTGCTGTCAATTCGCTCCATCTCGGCTGTCACTACATGTGCAGAGGGAGCCTTGTTGAAAGGTATAACTTTGTCAGAAATCATTCAGAGTGACTGAGAAGAAAAAATTACTCACCTTAGTAATGTTGTTTCTTCTAATGGAGTCTTGCTATATTATGACATATGCAGTATAACCCCAGGTTAGAACTGCTCCGGAGGTGAAAGAGTTATCTTTCCATGCAGGGCATGGAACCTTGAGCGCGAGTTCGGTTGAACACTCTGTCTGTTGTAGCTCAAACTTAAACTGTCAGATCTTTACGAGCAAACACTCACTAGGGTTCTGTGTGGAAGCTGTAAACCTACACTAGCCCACTGGCTATTAACTACAAAAACACATTTTTGTTCTTGATCCCAAAACAAAGACTCAAGTCAGGGGATTCAAGAAAGAAAAATTAAAGCATAACAGCTAAGCACCCTAAGAAGGGGTGAAATAAAAGTGGGCATCTATGAAGTGCCAACATTGCACTGCCCACCCACATCCCAAAAATAGAGGTTCTGAGAGGGGCAGGCTGGGGGAGGTCATAATGTAGCAAGACTCCATTAGAAGAAACAACATTACTAAGGTGAGTAATTTTTTCTTCAAACAACATGAAGCCTTGCTATATTATGACATATGAAGATTACACAGCAGTACCTCCATGGAGGAGGGACAGAACCTACTTAGGAAATAGGCTCTGAAGCACAGCTGTGCCAAATCGAGCATCACTCCTAGCCTGGATATCCAGGGAGTAATGCTTGGTAAAAGTGTGAACTGTTTTCCAGGTAGCTGCTTGACATAGCTCTAGGATAGGGATGTCCCTGGCAGCAGCCAGGGATGCAGCTGTACCTCTGGTAGAGTGAGCCCTCAGGCCTGAGGGAGGAATCTTACCCAGTTTCTCATAGTAAAATCGGATACAAGAGACAATCCACCTGACAATGGATCTTTTAGTGGCAGGTTTACCTTTACCAACCTCACCATAAGTGAGGAACAATTGGAGGGATTCAAACCTGTGACCCTTGGTACGTTCTATATAGTAACTAAGGGCACTTTTGACATCTAAACTGTGTAATCTTCTCTCGCCAGAGGAGGAATGGTCAGTGAAGTACACAGGAAGAGACATGGATTGATTAAGGTGGAAGTCTGAAACCACCTTAGGCAAAAACTTTCTGTTAGTCCTGAGGACCACCTTATCTCTGTGAAAGGAGATAAAATCAGGCTCCACCGACAATGCTTGCAGCTCACTTATGCGCCTGGCAGAGGTGATGGCTACCAGAAACACAGTTTTCCAAGTCAAGTACTTAAGCTCTGCTGAAGACAATGGCTCAAAAAGGGGTTGCATTAGCTGGGCAATGCAAATATTAAGATCCCAAGCAGGGGTAGGGGCAGGGTCCATGAACAGAGGGTTGGTGTGAAGCAACCCTTTAAAAAACTTGGAGAACACAGGGTGAGCTGAAAAAGAAGGCTTACCTGCTGATAAGAAGACAGACATGGCTGCCAAGTGCACTTTTAGGGTAGCTGGTCTCAGCCCAAAAGAATTCAAATGCACCAAATAATCCAGGATCGTGGGCACGTCAGCAGATTCTGGGGAAATATCCTTACCAGCACACCATAAGGAAAATCTTTTCCATTTTGAATTATAAGTAGCCCTGGTGGAAGGCTTCCTAGAGCCCTTCAAGATATCCAATACACCTTGGGAAAGGTGTAGGTCAGCAAACTCTAACTCTTCAAGAGCCATGCCTTGAGATTGAGAGATTTGAGGTTCGGATACCAAACTCTCCCCTGGGCACAGGTTAACAGGTTGTGATTCCTGGGAAGACACAGGGTAAGGTGGACTGCTAAAGACATGAGGAGTGGGTACCAGGGCTGCTTGGCCCAATCTGGAGCAATCAGGATCATCTTGCAAGGTTGAGATCTGATTTTGACTTGCACCTTGAAGAGAAGAGGGAACAGGGGGAAAGCATAGAGGAACTTCCCTTCCCAACTGAGTAGGAAGGCATCCAGAGGGACAGAGCCCAACACTGGGGGCCTGCAGCAAAAAAAGGGAAGCTGGTGATTGTCTGGGGCTGCAAAGAGATCTGTGGGGTGCCCCATCTGGCAAATACTACCTCCAGCACTAGGGGATGCAGTGCCCATTTGTGATGGCCCTGGGAAATCCTGCTGAGAGCATCCGCTAGGACATTGTCCTTGCCTAGGAGGTGAACTGCCGTAAGGAAGGAGTTCAGAGAATAAGCCAGAGACCACAACTTCATTGCTTCGGTGCACATGGCCGTAGACCGAGTGCCCCCTTGCTTGCTGATGTACCACATTGCAGTGGTATTGTCTGTTCTGACCTGAACAACCTTGTTCTGAACAGATGTGGAAAAAATCTGGAGTGCTAGAAAAACTGCTCTGAGTTCCAACAAATTGATGTGGAGCAGAGATTCCTGAGGGGACCACAACCCCTGGGTAGTAAGGTCGCCCATGTGAGCTCCCCACCCCAAGAGGGATGCATCTGTAGTAAGGGTCAAGGAGTGAGACTGGGGAATGAAGGGAACCCCCCCGTCTCAGATTGCTCTGGTCCTGCCACCACTGAAGGGCCTGGATCAGGGTTTGAGTCACTGGGATCAAATCTGGTTAGAGGATCTGTCCTTTGAGACCAAAAGGCTCTCAAATGGAACTGGATGTCCCTCATCTGAAATCTTGCACCCTGCACTACTGCTGTAGAAGCAGCCATGTGCCCCAGGAGCTGTAGAAAATGCCTTGCTGATCGAGAGACCTGCAGGGTGAAAGAAGAGGCCAGAGAGACCAAAGTCCTTGCTCTTTCCAGAGGGAGGAAGGCTCTGGCTTCTTCTGTGTTCAGTTCTGCGCCTACGAAGGTGAGAAGCCTGACAGGCTCCAGAACTGACTTTGGAAGATTGAGAAGGAAACCTAGAGATGTAAGCAGTTGCTGAGTTACTTGGAGGTGTAGTTTGACCTGGTCTGGAGACTGGCCTACAATGAGCCAGTCGTCCAGATAAGGAAAGATGGCAATCTTTTGCCTTAAGTGAGCAACTGCTACTGCCAGGCATTTTGTGAACACCCTCGGGGCCGAGGTGAGGCCGAAGGGCATTGCTCTGAACTGGTAATGGCCTGAGGGCAGTTCGAATCTGAGGTACTTTCGATGGGAGCTTCTGATGAGAACATGGAAGTAGGAATCCTTGAGGTCCAGAGAGGCTAGCCAGTCCCCTGGCCTTAGAGAGGGTAAAATAATTCCCAGAGTCACCATTTTGAACTTTGGTTTTAAAAGGTGCTTGTTTAGATACCTGAGATCCAGGATGGGCTGCCATTCTCCTGTCTTTTTGGGGGTAAGGAAGTACCTGGAGTACAACCCTTTGCCCTGGTGTAGGGGTGGAATCCTTTCCACAGCTCTGAGAGCCAGGAGGGAAGAAACTTCTGTTTCCAGGGCAAGTGCCTCTGATGGATTTGCAGGTGGAAAGGACCTGACTCTCATCTTCGGAAATTTTTTGAAGCTGAGAACCAGTCCCTGGCTTACTACTTCCAGGACCCACTTGTCTGATGTTAAAGACTTCCACTCCTGGACAAAGTAAGCCAGCCTGCCCCCTACCGGTAGTGGAGAATCGGCCCTGGCCACCCCATCAGGGAGCCTGTTTTGCAGGGGCTTTGGGTTGAGGGGTAGAAGCAGGCTTACTCGAACCCCTTCTGCCTCTTCCTCTAAAGAACCCCCTGTGGGCATAAGCAAAAGAGGAGGCCTGGGCTTGGTAAAAAAGCCTATGAAAAGGCCTGCCCCTGCCCCTGACATGCTGCCTTTGAGGAGTGGCTTGCCTTTCTTTGGCCTGTGCACTCCTATAGGTGGTCCGGTCCTATACTCATCCATTTTCTTCATATAATTCTCTGTCTGCTCCCCAAACAGAGAATTGCCCACAACAGGAAAATCCATAGCCTTAGACTGAGTATCCTGTGACAGGGCAGTACATTTGAGTCAGGCCATTCTGCGAAGAGACACAGATGTAGCCATGACTCTTGATGAAACATCATTAGAGTCTATTGCAGCATGAAATTGCACCTTGGATGCCTCAATACCATCTGCAGCCACCTGTTCCAGCTCCCTGGCAAGCTGGTCAGGGGCTTGTTTTGCTGGGGCCAACACACAGTATCCCATCTGGATTTCTGGTACCTAGCTGCATAAGCCATATAATTTGCCTGTCTGAGTCCTAAAGATGCTGCCATGTACTGTTTCTTTGCCATGGCATCCATCCTCCTGGAATCCTTTTCAGGAGGGTGAGAGGCTAGAGGAATATTAGCCTTGTCACAGGCTGCAGCCTGCAGCCTGCACTACCCCCACATGGCTGCATTGCTGAGAGAGGAACTCCGTATCAGAACCTGATAATGTATACCTCTTGTCCATCCTTTTATCAACAGGAAGGATAGAGTGAGAAGTTTTTAGAATTTTTACTGTCTGTTTCCTAAAGGATTTGTGCAAAGGAATAGACAGTCTCCTAGACTCTGGAATATCCATCATTTCCACATGATCAGGCTCTTCTTGGTCATCAACAGCTTCCTCAACAGGGAGTTGGAGAGTTTCAGCAACTTTCTTATAGAACATAAAATGAGAAGGGGACTCAGATAGCCTTGGGGGAAAGAGAACCCTGAAGGTCTGTCTGGAGAGATGTCCGGTTCAATGGGCACATCCAGACCTTCAAAATCACATTCACTCTCCTCATACCCCTCCTCCCCTTCCTCCGGTTCATAAAAATCCTCAAAATCATAATCTTGAACCGGTGGAACCGTTTGAACCGAGCGCTTCCCTAATGGTGTCGGTTCGGACGGAACCGGGGAAAGAGACTGGACAATTTGAATAGCTTTAGCTATTTCCTCAGCGGTTGGAGAAAGAACTTTTGGCTCCACACTAGCTGACTTTCTAGCCCTTTTAGTTGGAACCGGCTCCTCAGAGCTGGCTCTTCGTTTGCCCGAGGAAGTATCGCCCTGGTCAGAGGGCACTCCTTCAGGTTCGGTTGGAACCGAACCGGGCTGGCCATCCGGGTCAGTGGACTTTTTGGCCTCCCTTTCCCTGAGCCTACCAACTCTCTTTTCCACGGTGGCAGCAGGAAAATTCTTACAAATCTGGCAGTCTGCATTGAGGTGGTCAAACCTCAGACAATATACACAGGTGGTGTGTGGGTCAGCCTTAGCAAAGGCTTCCCCACAGAGGCCACAGTGCTGAAACCCAGTGGGTCCGGTTTTTCTTTTGGGCTTCTCAGACATAGTGCCAGCCTAACCAAAACTTGCCCGTTAGTGGCAATCCGCCAAGCAAGACTCTCTTATCGGTTCCCAACCGTGTCACGGGTCGGGGAAAAAAACGTAATAAAATCCTTTTTTTTTAGAACCGATAAGAACCGGGAACTGCACTCTAAAGGACTAGAAAGTTACTTTAAAACCAATCTGATCAGTTCAAACCGAACCGAAAAAGATGTTTACAAGTTCCACACAGAAGAAAATAAATGTAAGCCTATCTATTACTTACAATACCACAGACAGAGCTTGAGCCGACCGATTGCGGTTTAATTTCGGTAAATAAACCGAGAATTACACTTTTTAACCGACAAACGAACCGAGCAGCAGGAGAAATCTCCGGAGCGACTGTTCAGTGAAGTGGAGTAAAGAATCTGACAGTTTAAGTTTGAGCTACAACAGACAGAGTGTTCAACTGAGCTCATGCTCAAGGTTCCATGCCCTGCATGGAAAGTTAACTCTTTCACCTCCGGAGCAGTTCTAACCTGGGGTTATACTGCATATGTCATAATATAGCAAGACTTCACGTTGTTTGAAAATGTAGTTTGTCTAACCTTTCCATTTCAGCACGAACTGTTTCAGTGTAGCTTTTTTAATTTTGGTCCTGAATAGCTGACTTGGACCAATCAGGATGATAGGGAGACCCTAAAATGGAGCCTGTGGACGAAGCAGAACTTGGACTCTCAATTTTGAGCCAGCCGCAAGGGGACTGTATGGGCAGTGACTCTGGGAAATGTAGTTTTAACCTTGGTGCCTTTTTCCACCAACAGAGGGAGTCTTATTGTGAGTGACAGCCGAACCAGTCAACAGAATTGTGTGGAGCTGAAGGAAATGCCCTGCTCTGTGACTGGAAAGGGTAGATCAGTTGTGACTGTGAAGAGAGGAGGAGCTCTGTGCTTCTGCAGTGTACAGTTTCGCGCGGGAAGCGCGTGTGAGGCCCTGAGTTTTGGTCTACAGTCTTTGTGAGTGCCAGCTTGGACTGAATCTGAGTTGTGAGGAGAAAGAAGCAATAGAATTGTGGAAACTAGGCTCACCCTGTAGAAGATTGGAGAAATTGCTGAATCGCGCTCTGTCTGTCAGAAACTGAAGCTGCTGTGTGTGCTCCCAGGTATTTTCCAGTAATTGCGATTGGGATCGAGGAGCAGCCTGCCTGGTATAGTACTTTCCTTTTACATATGAATGTGCATAGTGCTTGTGGGGAATCGCTATTTCCATTCCCCCGTGCTGTGTGTTGAAGCGGGAAGCAAACCCCACCTTGTCTCGGACTAAATCCGGTTGCTATCAACTGCAGTGGGGTCCAGTCACAAGGACCTTGCCTCCATGCCCTGTTGTTCTGGCAATCCAGAAGATCATCCACCATCCGGTCCTCAGCTTGGGAAATGTGAGTACAAAATCAGGGTATTTCCCTGCAGCCTGGTTCCAATCACAAGTGGGTCATCTAATTTTTGTTGTTTCACTGCTTCATAGACTGAGCCATCCGGCTCCGGATTACAACTGGGTATTGTGCATATGTTTTCTTCTACAGGGCCCTATCCATCTGCACCTGCCGGCCAACCCCGGGTAACGGACCTGGCTAGCGCCCCCCCCCCCACCTGGGTACCCAGAGTGTGACTTTTCAGCCCCTGTATGTGTGCACAGTACTGTGATTTAATGCCCCCAATTAACCTGATTTCCCCCTCCCGTGTTACTGCCCCCTAAATAAATCAGATGTGTTGTTGTTGTTACACTATATACTGTCTGTGGTATTGGTACTTATGGAAACAGTATTGTGTTTTGCTGTGTATGTTGTTTAACCTTATTTTAAAGGGGGTCCTCAGAGACGTGCTGCAGAATCAGTCTCGAGGGTAAGTGGTATCTATACGAGTGAACAGTGCTTATACGTGGGGTATTGGGGCTGTAACTCCGGTGTACTGTGTGAGCAACTAGAGGGAATAAAAGGGGGTCTCAGTGTCCCAGAGGGCTGTGACCAAGCTAGTCTAACCACTACAAACCCTGACCTTTGGGTGGAGGCACCTGCTACAGGACCTAGGCCCCTCAACCTGTCCATAGTCAAACAGGCAGGAGTAGTAGCCCTTGGGATAGCGCCACCTAGGGGTTACACAAGCATTATAGTGAAACAACTACTGTTACAAAAATGGTGACCCTCAGTTACGCCTGCTATAATTGAATTCTTAAGTAACCTATCTCAACTAGCTACCTACAATCGCCTCTCATATATTTACTAACATTGTGCACAATCACATCCTTCCTGAGAACCCTTTTATCATTATCTGAACACTATTAATTATAGAACAGCTATGGGCAACCCTTCACTCCCGAGACAGGGAATCTGATAAGCACTCTCCCTGTCCTGGTTATACCACCTGTTGTAAGATCTTCCAGTCCCACAGTGGTGTTTTGGGAAGCTCTGATACGTCTTAAAGCGCTACTTTTCATTGAATTCACTGTACCTCCTATACTCATGTTTTACTTTTACTATTTTAGAAATACACAGTTACATGTTTACAATGGAGTACTAATATGCAGAATATTTGTTAAAGCTATCTCAGTACCATCACTCAGATAACTAGCTCAAAGAAACACTTCAACTTACTCTTGTTTAACAGTAGCCTAACATTTCCAATGTCCTCAAATGTAGCAATGTAACCCGAGCTACTTTATACTGCAGAATGATAATTATTACATCCTGGTGTCTCTCCTATCATGAGCCAACGTTAACCCTTTAGAGTATACGGTCTAATACTAATGTTTTCCCCCTTCCTCATTCCCCTAGGTATACCGTATAGTACTGATCATTGCACATGTACTGCTTAAATCATTCATATCATTGTTTATGTGTCCGTTTCTTTGTTGTAACTGGAAAACCTAATAAAAAGTTGAACTTCAAAAAGAAAAAAACGTGGTAATAGAGGTAAGTATAGTAAAGTATTAAGGCTGTCAGGAAAAGGAACTGGGGGAGATCTCTGGAGGAAAAGAATAATCCAGTGGGGGACTGGGATCGGAGACGGGGGGAGGGGAACAGTCCTTAGGCTGCTCCTTGTCCAGTTGAGTGCGTTTCCTCAAGGATTTGTCCTAGGCCTTGGTGGCCTGAGAGCCCAAAGAAGACACCGGCAACCGGGCTGGAGCTCTGGAGGACCACCGCTCTTCGCTGGCTCCCTGTTGCTCCATGAGGAAGTTCTGCAGGCCTTTCTTGCATTGGCGCTGAGTGGTGAGTTTAAATTCAGGCAGGACTCACAGGCAAGGACACTGTGGTTGGGCCCAACAGCAGACACAAAGCATGGAGGAGATCTTCTTTCCTCAGAGACAATGACGGAAAAGAGCCGACAGAATAGTTCTCGACATGCACAGGGCAAAAGAATCCCTTTAAACTAAAATGATTCAAAGGTAAGCAAAAGAAAATTGGCAAGTAAATTTGGCAGTCGAACTAAGTGACGAAGCTTCTTCGGAGTCCGTATGCAAATGGTTGACAGCAGAAAAGAACTGAGGTAGTAACGGTGCCACTTGCACTTTTATAGGGTGTGTGACATCAGATCCTGACGTTGGCATGGGCAGCCCTAAAAGACTGCTGCAGAAAAAGCTTCTGTGAGATCCTGACGCCTAGCAGCTGAGTTCCATAGGTGTGATCTGATGACAGAGATATCACCGAAGAAGATAGTACAGTTACATAAGAAGTTACTGTAACAGTAGATCTTTTGAGAACAGCTCTTGCAGCAGGTTACAGCACTAGGACTGAAGCCGGCAAGTGCCAGGCCCCCACAGAAATTTTCTAGCTAGCAATATTCAGCGGGGACCGCCCCCATCGGTCCCGCCCCCGACGTCAGGCATAGTACATAAGGGTGCGGGCCCCCAGAATCTCCAGTTCTCCCGCCGGAGACTCCCGGCCGCTGGATTACATCAAAAGAGGAGACTGCGGGTCCACCGTCAAATGACAATCGGAGAGATGCTGAAAAACCTGATCCTAGGAAAAGGATGTTGGAACTAGAATCTACCTCCAGTGGGGATGGTGGGAGGGAAAGTACCTGCTGCAAGAGCTGTTCTCGAAAATTTATTGTTACGGTAAGTTCTTATGTAACTGTACTATCTTACTTTGAGAAACAGCTCTTGCAGCAGGTTACACCATTAGGACCGATTCCTAAGCAATCCTGGAAATCCCACACCGCTGGGAGGAGAGAAGGTAGGAATGCTTGAATGAAAACAAGCCTAGGACAGAAGTCCCTGAAGGACTGCTAGACCAAAAACCTGCTCTTCGCCTCGATGCAATGTCCAGGCAATAATGCCCGATGAAAGTGTGCACGGAGCTCCAAGAAGCTGCAGCATAAATAGCTGAGGTGGACACATTCTTTAAAGGTGCAAAGGAGGTAGCCACCCCTCTGGTGGAATGACCCTTAACCGTGTCGGGTAAGGATTTGCTGCGCTTCTGGTAACAGAACGTGATACACTGAATGAGCCACCTGGATAGCGACTGTTTTGAAACAGGAGCTCCCATCATCCTGTGGGCAAAGGAGACAAAAAAGCTGGTCTGATTTTCGGTGGTGTTTTGTTCTGGTCAGGTATTATCTGAGACACCTATGCACATCTAAAGTGTGCAGGAGGGCTTCTCCTCGATTAGAGTACTTTGGAAAGTACACTGGTAGATCGATATCCTGATTAAGGGTGAGAGCTGAGACCACCTTAGGCAGAAATTTAGGATTAGTCCGTAGGGATACCCTGTCTTGGTGGAACAACAAATAAGGTTCTTTACACATAAGTGCATGGAGTTCAGAAATTCTTCTGGCCGAGGTGACGGCAACTAAAAACAATGTCTTCCAAGTAAGAAGGCGTAGCTCACAATCTGCGGCTGGTTCAAAGGGTGGCAGCGTAAGCTGCTCCAGGACAAAGGGTAGATCCCAAGGTGGAATCAGATCCTTAATCGGGGGCCTATGGTGGAGGACACCCCTCAGGAAGGCTCGTGTCTTGTCCAACTGAGTTATAGTGCGCTGGCCTATAGGAACGTGATAGGCGGAGATGGCACAGAGGTCTACCTTAATCGAGGAGTAAGCCAAGCCTGTCTGGAAAAGGGACAGCAAGTAGTCCAAGACCAACTTCTCTGGACAATCCAAAAGGCGGCGGCGATGCTTGAACCCATATACAAAACCTGCGCCACTTCATGGGCATGAGTCATATGGTAGCCAGTTTCCTAGCAGAAGCCAGAATGTCTGCTACCTCTTGGGCCGTGTCGCATCATGGCTATGTCTCTAGGAGCCAAGAGTGTAGGTTCAGGGCACGTAGGTCAGGATGGACCAAGGAACCCGCCTCCTGAGACAGCAAGCGAGAGCTGACTGGCAGCAGCACTGGAGGTTCCCGGGATACCTGATGCAGAAGAGGGAACCAGATCTGCCTGGGCCAAAACAGCACGATAAGTATTAGTGTCGCTTGCTCTCTGCAAAGTTTCAGAAGAACCCTCTGGATCAATGGAAAAGGGGGGGGAAGGCATAAAGGAATCTGCCCGCCCAGGAAAGGGACAATGCGTCTCACCAGAAAACACCAGGCCCTGAACCTAGCGAGCAAAAATTGGGCAGTTTTGCAATGGATGGGGACGCAAAAAGGTCTAATTCTGGTGTGCCCCATCTGAGAAACAGATCCTCTACTACCTCCTGGAGTAGTTCCCATTCGTGGACTTTGGCCCGAGAGTGGTGCAGGCCGTCTGCGAAGACATTGTCCACCCCTGGGACATGAACAACAATGAGGTTTGTGCCGTGTTGCAAAACCCAATCCCACACCCTCGTGGCCTCCCTGCAAAGCGGGTAGGAGTGGGTGCCTCCTTGTTTGTTGAGGTAATACATCACCGCGGAACTGTCTGTAACAGAAGAGTACTCGGTGGGATCTCAGACTGGAAAGCCTGCAGGGTGTGAAGAACTGCTCTCATTTCCAGAATGTTTATGTGGAGATGAGATTCTTGGGCCGTCCACCAGCCCTGAGACCGAACACCATCGAGGAGTGCTTCCCATCAGAGTCCTGAGGCGTCTGTGGAGTGTCACAATCAGAGAAGACGCATTGAAGGGGACTCCCGCCAATAGATTCCTCGAATCTAGCCACCATTGCCAATGCCGGATTACGGCCTTCGTGATCCGGATTGGGTGCTGCAGATGGCCTTGCTTTTGATCCCATTGGACCCTTAACATCCACTGGGTTACCCGCATGTGGAAACGGGCTAGCGGGACTGTTGCAATGGCCGCAGTCATGTGTCCAAGCAGGTAAAGGACCAGTCTGGCAAGAACAGTCATCTTCGACAAAAAGTCCCTGATGAGGGATCTGATGTGTTTCGCTCTGTCCGGGGGGAGAAACGCTTTCTCCTGGATGGTGTCCAGAACTGCACCTATGAACTGCAGAGTCTGAGATGGAACCAGGTGGACTTCTCTTGATTGATAATGCCCAACGTCTCGAACAGAGACTGAGTACGGTGAATGGCGGACATCAGGGCCTCCCGGGAGGGAGCCATTAGAAGCCAGTCGTCCAGGTAGGTGAACACGTAGTGGCCTTGTCTCCTCAGAGATGCCGCTATGACCGCCATGCACTTCGTAAACACTTGAGGTGCTGATGACAGCCCAAAGGGAAGGGCTCAGAACTGATAATGGCAACCTTGAAACTCAAAGCGCAGGAACTTCCTGTGCACTTGAGCAACGGGTATGTGCAGGTAAGTGTCCTGCATGTCCAGGGACGCTAGAAAGGCATCCTGCTTGAGCATGGGAATCAGACCTGGGAGGGATACCATATGGAAGCGTTTGTACAGGACTGATTCGTTGAGGTCGCTGAGGTCCAATATCGGACGGAGGTCCCCTGTTTTCTTTGGAACCAGAAAGAAGTGCGAATAATATCCTAGACCTCTCTGGTTCTGCGGTACGTGCTCTATAGCTTCTTTTTCCAGAAGTGCAAGCACCTCCTGCTGTATGAGCAGGGCATGCTGAGCCGAGTAACGGGAGAGCAGGGGAGGTCTGGTCGGTGGGTGGTCGAGAAACTTTATGAAATGGCCTTTCTTGACCAATTGAAGAACCCACTGGTCGGCGGTAATCGACTGCCACCCTGAAAAGTGGCGAGCGATGCGACCCCCGACCTTTTGCGCCCGTTGATCCAGAGGAGGGGCGGGGGCCGGGAAGGAGTTATGCTGTGGCAGCACTGGCCCCTGCAGGCTGGGCCGATTTCATGTAACGTTGGCCTCTGCCTGGGGACGACTTTGCCTGGGCTTTACGCTGAAAAGTGCCCCTTTGCTGCTGGCCGGAATGTGGCTGCTCCCTTTGATGCCGGCTGCGAAACCGGCTCTGGTTCCTGCGAAAGAAACCTGGCCTGGATCTGTACATGGCCTGTACAGACTGGACTGCCTTCCCAGAGTCCTGGAGTTTGGTGATGACCTTCTCCGAGGTTTCACCAAAGAGTACTTCGCGCCGTTATACGGGACGTCAAGAATGTTCTTCTGTATGTCCGGGGTGAAGCCGTAGATGCGGAGCCAGGAATGTCTCTGGAGACAAACGCCTGAGGCTGCCACTCTGGCAGACGAGTCTGCAGAATCGTATGCGGTTCATAGCACTTGGGTACCCACATCTGACCCTGTGCAGAGAAGGTTGATGAGCTCCGCCTTTTGATCGCCATCCGGAAGCTTATCGACCAGGTCCTGGCCCTGTTCCCACATGGCGTTCTGAAACAGTACCATGTGGGTGAGGTAGTTCAGAGACCTGATGGCGCATGTAGGAGCCGCATACGTGCATCTCTCCAGGGCATCCAGTTGCTTGGATTCCTGGTCCGGGTGGCTGTGTGCTCATATGTTGTGGTCTTTGAGACCGGTCATGCGAGGCCGTGATGACCAGGGAGTCTGCCAGAGGTTGTTGGGCCAAGTACTGGTCCTCTCTCGGGGCCTTGTACAGACGGTCAGCCTTCTTCGGCATTTCGGGAGTGGAGTGCGGACGCTTCAATGCAGCCTTGGTGACATCCGCAAAAGTGTCTATCAAGGGTGGTACTACCACAGGTTTTGGGTCTTTCTGCCGAATATAATGGGCAAGGTGTTGTCATTCGGGGTCAAGGTCTTCAGCATCCCACCCCATGTTGTCCTGGATGTGCCTCATGATCTCAGCGAAAGAAGGATCATCCGGAAGAGACCTGGGGAGGTCATGTGGGTGAGGAGAAGGAGATCTGGAGTAGTCCGAGGTGTCTGATCTGGAGTCCTCCCCCGACGGGGGGTACCGACGCCATCTGGGTCGCTTGGGGCTGAGAGATCCTGATGGAGATCTTGAGGGAGGCCTTCTCCTGTCTTTTGATCTGCCCCTAGGAGGTGGAGTCTGCTTCTTAGGGGTTGGTGGTCATTCTGCTGGCTCCTCTGGTGGAGGAGGGGGCGAAGGTGAAGGAGTAGGCGGAAGAGGTTTAACAAGGACCACATCCTTTCAGATAGTGTCTCACCACAAGGTAAAGAGTTCCTTTACTTCTTCTATGTTCATGCCCGACGACGGGCCTGGCGACGGTAGTCTGTCGCCGAAGTCGGGTCCGCAGGTGTCTCAGGGTTTGGGGAAGGTTCCCGCGGGAGCCCGGCATCCTCGGTGTCACCCACCTGGTCTTCGGGCAGTGTAGTGTCCTCCTCCGTAGAGTCCTTGTGACCGGCGTCCACCGGTGATGGGGGGAGGGGTGGTCTTCCGCTCTGGAGTGTGCAATGTCGATGTCTGTCTCTTGGCCGATGCGTTCGGATCCGGTGAACACCTGGCCGGCGACTGGTGTCTGGCTGGTGTCCTCGGTTCCGGCAAGCGCCTGGCCGACTTACAGAGGTTAGCCGACGTGGGTTACTGGCCAATGTTGGGTCCGACGCCCGCTTCAGGGACGTCAGGTCGTTGGTCTTCCTAGGAGTTCGGTCAAGACCTCTGGGAGGTTGGGAGACCAATCTGGAGTTGGTGTCCCGACACTGGGTGGAAGAGGAAGATTTATGGCGCTCTGAAGACTTGGGAGAGGCCTTGGAGGAGTGGAGGAAGCCGAGAGTCTTGATAGACTGGAGTGTAGAAGAGCCGCCTGAAGCCCAGACATTAACCGGGGGGGGGGGGGGCTGAGACCAAGCCCTGGAGGGAGAGCGGTCCGATCTAGTGGAGCCTGAGCTGCAGGAGTCCAAGGCCTGGTTCAGGGATCTGGACTTTTCTCCCATTGCTTGTCCCGGTGTTTATGGGCCTTCGAGGAAGATTCTCCCCTGGAGGAAGGTTATTGGTACATCCTTTTCAATTTTTGTTCCAGAAGATACACCTGAAGTGCCTTCTGATGGCAGATCCTGGTGTGGCTATTGACCCCTTGGCAAAAGGTCCAGGCCTTGATATCGTGGTCCGGGCCTCAACACCGCATGCAGGAGGAGTGAGAATCCTTGAAAGGGATCTGTTTTCCACAGGCATACTTAGAAAGGTGACCCGCAAGCTTAGGAGTTGGAGAGGACATCAGTTTGAAAAACATAGTAAGTTCTGTAGTCATCGTGTGCTAGGTAGAGACAGAGAGGCCGATGCTGTCTAGTCGACGGCGGGAAAAGAACTGAGGATTCTGGGGGACTGTCCCCCTACGTATTATGCCTGACGGGGGCGGGACCGACATCGGGGGTGGTCCCCGCTGAATAGTGCTAGCTAGAAAATTTCAGTGGGGTCCTGGCGCCTGCCGGCTTCAGTCCTAATAGTGTAACCTGCTGCCAAGAGCTGTTTCTCCAAGTAAGATCTACTATTACAGTAAGTACGTAACTGTTGTATATTCTTTGAGGATATCTCTTCCATTAGGCCACACTTTTGGAACAAGTCCCAAGCAGTCCCAAAAGGCAGCTGGAGGCTGGTACAGTCTGATACTGTATTCAAGACAGCAGGCATTGCAGCACAGCAAATCTGAAGCCAGCATGTCTACAAGAGACTATGTCCAGACTGTAATGCTCAGTGAAGGTGTGGACAGTGCTCCATGTGACTGCAGAACAAATGTCAGCAGCTAACACATTTCTGAAACAAGCTACAGAAGTGGCCATACCCCTTGCAGAGTGACCACTCACCGCACCAGGAAGCTCTTTACTGTACTTCCTATAATAGAAAGTAATACAGCGTACATTTGGACAGGCACTGTTTAGACACAGGAGCGTGCTCTTTCTCAGGGTGAATGAAAACAAAAAGCTGAGAGGACTTTCTGCAGTCCTTGGTGCTAGTACACATTATCTTGGTATTCTATGTACATCTAAAGTATGGAGCAATGCCTCACCCTGACTGGCATGCTCAGGGTAGTAAACAGGAAGGCGTATCATTTGATTCAGAGCAAATCTGGATACCACCTTTGTTAAAAAGTTAGGATCTGTGCGCAAAGAAACTATCTATGAAAAATCAAATAAGGAGGCTGACACATTAGAGCCTGCAGTGCTGAAATCTTTCAAGTAGAGTGATTGCAACCAAAATAATAGGTTACTCACCTGTAACCGTAGTTCTAGGAGTGCTATATGCTTCACATCCACACTCTGGCAGTTCCACTGGAACGATGTTACTGCCCAGACGTCTTTAACCAAAGCTCCTCTACATCCCCTGAATGCCCCATGACATCAGGTCTTACATGCTGGCAGCAGGATCAGTGTGCCACTTCCTAGGGGAGGTCAGATGGGTTGTGTGGATGTGAACCAACTCCTAGAAATGAAAATTATGTACCTACCATAATTCTTTATCTTCACCATTCATCACTGGTGGGGTGTTAGCCATGAGTGTAGCACCCAACGGGGGATTCTTTTAGGAGCTGGCGCCCACAAGGCCTGCGTACATTGTGGTGCTCGTGGGCTGGCCAGTAATGGCAGTTGGCTCCTTCTCCACTTCAGTTCTACACGCTGGAGAGACAAAGGGAAAGATGATAGAGAGAAAATGAGGGCGGGGTAAGGGAAACCATCCCTGGACGGCCAGGAAAGAAGAGAAGAAAGAAGAAGAGAAAAGGGAAAACCGGGGAACTGGAGAAATGGAGGACCTGAAGCCCGAACCATAGCCCAGAGGAAGACAGAGTGAGCCTCCACAGGAAGCAGTCATTTTAAAATGGAGCTTGAGTGCATACTGTAGCACTAATCCTCCTTGCTAAAGGGTGATCAGGAAGGAATCCCCCGGATGGCAGGGAACACCTCCACCCCCAGCCAAAGCTTGCAGAGGCAAACCCACAGGTTTTTTTTTTTTTTGGGGAGAGTGTGGTCAACAGCTTCCTCCAGAGGAGGAGGGAGAGTTAAGGGGTGGTAGAAGAAAGAGAGGAAGTACAAGAAGGGGGGGAGAGGGGAAGTCCTGTTGGACACCCTCGACTCCGCCCCCAAAACCAGGGACCTCCAGATGGACCAGCCCTCCGAAGGGAGGGGGACCGGTCCCGGAGGCTCCCTCGAGGGCGGAGGGAAGGAGCCCTCCAGAAGTCTCCCCAAAGTTCTCCCAAGGAGTATACCCACTGGCTCCTCTCCCAAGAGACCCCTCCCTTAATTTTGGGAGAAGAAGGTTCTAATGCCATGGGAGGAAGGGTGTCCACCCACAGACCCAGGGACTGGGGCCTTCTGAGGGGAAAGTGGGCCGGACTCAGTGAATGGTGAAGATACACTAGAAGATCAAGAATTACGGTAGGTACATAATTTTCATATCTCCCCAGAGTCAATTTTCACCATTCATCACTGGTGGGTAAGTAACAAGCCCCGAAAGAGATTCAGCACTGCCTCCCATGGGGGAGAGCATGGGAAGAGGATACCCTCTACAGACCAGCTAGGCCTGAGACTGGTCAGGGTGAGGCGAGGTCCCCCATCCCCGGGGGAAAGAAGGTGTCCCTGCAGTTCCTGTCTCGCCTTGTGGGTGAAAAGGAGGGTTCCCCCAGAACGTGTAGGCAATCACCCTACACCGGGCCAGGGGTGATAACCGGGAAAGGCGAAGCTATGCCATCTGCCTAATGCACTCGCTGTGCACACAAGCTGTGAAGTGACCTCAATGGCACCGTAAGATGCCCTTCTCTGGTGCCTTGCCAACCCAGGCCTATCCCGGAGAGGGCTGCGGCCTGCCTGGTTGCCTCTGAATCAGGCAACAATGCCAGTGCCTGGCCCAGCATCGCCCACAAGTGCCTGTTATAGGCAGCGTGGTGCACCTGCTGTGAAGCAATGCACATAAGCATCCACGCCGAGGAGAAGACTCTCCAACCCAGGTGGTTGAACTCCACAGAGTCCGCATCCAGGGGCTGGTAGCAGACCGGACGTCTATGCCCGGTAGGGGCGTCCAGTCACATCAGTCCTGCAGGGGAATGTGGCAGTGTACCTGGAGACCTCTGGGGTGTGCAGTACCGACGCTGGCAGCCAGAGGGGCTGGAACTGGGGCAGGTGGAAGCTGCCAAATGCTGTACGACGCCTCCTGGAAAGGGACAGGCCAGGATGGGACCACCAGGTGATCTGCACTGTATTCACCAAGAAGGCTCGCGTTGTACACTCGGTTATGTGACGAGCAACATAAGAAATGTGCAAGCCCTCGACTTGCCTCGCCAGGAAGTGCTGATACTGTGTCTGATCAATGTCAGAGGACAGGTGGATGGAGGTCTTCTCTTCCTCGATGGAGTAAGACGAGGAAGCAGAGGAACCCGACGATTCAGACTCTGGCTGCGGAGGGAGAGACAAGCGAAAGACCTGTTCATCCATGGCCTTAACACACTGGTGGAAAGGCACAGCCTGGGATCTAAACTGTTCCCAGGTCAGAGAACCTGAAGGACCCACATGGCCTGGGAGAAGAGGGGCTGGACACAGAGGCAAGGAAGAAGAATGTACCACAGCAAGAGGAGTGCCTCTGCCAGGGCTAGGGGACCTAACAGACGATCCGGACAACCAGGGGATTCGCAGGTCTGCTCTGTCACCCGGCCTTTGAAGGAACTTGAAACAGTCTGGACTGAGCCCTGTAGAAGAAGCATCCCTATGAGGGGACCAGGGCTGCATAAATCCAGAAGGGCGGACCTTGACCCCACGCAACGTGGACTCCTCGAGGGGAACGATGGAGAGAATATGGGCTCAGCACTGCTGCTCCTCCCCAAGCCCTGAAGGACTACAAAGGAGAGCTGCAGCTCCTCGCCCAGTCGACTCCGAGAAGACCTCTTCCTTGCACCCTGTGATATAGGACCCCCCCCCCCCAATTCCGCAGGTTCTCTTAGGAGAGCTGCAGAGAAGGGGTTTCCAGACCTAGCATCCGGAAGAGGGACGGCTCCAGGAACAGCAGCTGACCCCTCCCCCAAGCCTGGACCACCTCATCTCCAGCCCCGGGGCCTCTAACCTGTGCCATACCTCAGCATGGGAACTGGCGCCGGCCACAGTCATCACAGCTGTGTGATAGGGCACCTGGGAGGATGTAAGGGTCCTGGGTTACGGAGAGCACAGAGACTCCGAGGAGTCAGGTCATCAGTCTGGATCAGCCTCCCGATCATCCAGTTCTGGGGAGGAGGAGATCCAGAAGACCTCATGACCCCGGGGACTCTCCTGCCTATGGCACTGCGAATGGCTCTGCTGGTAGGCCCAGCACCCTTTGTGACACCGCCCAATCACTGAGCTACTTAACGCTCCGGGCAGCACTAGCGGGAACTTCCCCACGCCAGACCCAGCGACCGTCGGGCGCTGACAATGTGGGAGCCTGAACCTCTGAAGAGGTGAATGGCAAGGTGGTGCTCTCGGCCCGATCCGAATGGAGCTAGATTGGTCCTCCTCTGTGGCAAGGCTGGAAGAAGAGGAGGCCTCTTCTTCACTGGACCATATAGACCCGGGAGGGGATCCAGAGGAAGGGCAAAGAGACCTACGCTTGGACCGATGAGAGCGATTATGCCCCGCGAAAGTCGTCGGAACCCTGCAAACTTTTTTTTTTTTTTAAATTCTATCTTTATCGCTCCAAGCCGCCTGGTACCTCTGCTCAGTCATGGATCACGAGGCTTCCACCCCCAACGGCCGCGACCCTCTGATACCCCCCGGATTGCCTCCCGGGGTGGGGCTGTGGTACCCTGGCCTAGCACCACAGATGTTGGTCAGAGGGCCGCCTGGAGGGCTAATTGAAGCCTGTGGCAAGTGCCATCTACGGCGACGACAGCTCCCTCAGTTTCCTGGTTGGCAGAGACATACCATGATGTCCTATGTCCACCCTGCCCCCAGGAGTGCCACTACATGCCAGCAGCTGCGGTATCCTCGGCCTCCGCCACAGGTCCATTACGTGCTGTACGCCCCCCCCCCCCAGAGAAGAAGAGCAGTCTACGGGATGCTTTATCCTTCTCCCCCCAGGCCGGCCCTCCAGCAACACGAGTCCGTTCCTGAACCCGGGTCACAAGCGGAAATCTCACTGCTGCGCCGATGGGCCACCCCCCCACCACTGACTTTTAATGTGCAATGCTCGAGAACGCTGCAGTCCATCGAGAAGCAGGCATCGCAGTGATCCACGTCGTGTTGAGGTCCAAGGCAAGTGAGGCAAACATCACGCCTGTCTGTCGCAGAAAACTGCCAGCCACAAGGACATCAATGCATGGGAGGCCGGCCCACCCAAGAAGAATGTTTTCTGTCCCCCGAACCAGGCATGATGCGAGCGAGAAATTAAATCACAATATAGTACAGACCAGACGCTGCTCGGGTAAAAATAATTGGAAAGGTCTTACCGAGATTCAGGAATAGCATCGAGTGACTCTGAAGACGACATGAACGGCCCTGAACTCGAGGTAGTGGTGCCGCGCTAAACTAGGCCTTTGAAACAGCAGAGTAGAGCACAGCAGAGCAGAGTAGAGTAGGATGTGAGGTGCTGTTTGTAACAGCGGGAGAAGCAGAACTGAGGCGGAGGAGGAGCCAACGGCAGTTACTGGCCAGCCCACAAGCGCCACGATGTACATCGGCCTTGTGGGTGGGCACCACCGGCTCCCCCTTAAAAAAAAAAATCTCCTGCAGGGTGCTGCACTCACAACTAACACCCCGCCAGTGATGAATGGTGAAAATTGACACTGGGAAGATATGGAAATTACGTACCTACCGTAATTCTTGATCATCTTGAACGAAGTCTCCACCACTTATTCACACTAATGGGAGTTCGCCAAAGGCGCTAGGACCCAGCGGAAGCAAACTTTTTCAGCAGGGCCAGCGCCTGAGATGGAGCGACAAGGAAGCGGCACCACGAGCCCCGGCTCATGCGTAATGACCGTCTCGGCGTTGACCCTCCAACCGCCTCATTAAATGTTTTCCGAGGAGGTGCAGCGTAACTAACCTAGAAGAACTAACCTAAAAATCGGATGTAAGGTAGTCCGAATGACCCGTGTAAGAAGGGTTAACAATAAAGTCTTTAAAGCTCGGCCACTGAGGGAGTGAAGATTATAAACAGAGAAGTGAGTTCAGGGAATAGTGGGTGGGCGTGTCAATGAGTGGTGGAGACTTCGTCCAAGAAGATCAAGAATTAAGGTAGGCACGTAATTTCTATATCTTCCTGGACATAAAGTTTCCACCACTCATTCACATTAATGGGAGAGTACCAAGCTAATAGTCCCCCGAGATGGGCGGCAGGAGATAAAAAGCTCACGTGCTTAGGACAGAAGTCTGTTAAGAATGGTCCTGCCAGATGACAGGTGTTATCTGGCATGTACATCCAAGGTGAACGAAAGTATGCACGGAGCTCCAGGTAGCCGCATTGCAAATATCTGCAATGGGCATGTTGCAGAATTCCACCAGAGATGCCGCGACTGCTCTGGTAGAGTGAGCGAACACTCTGCCTTCCAGCGTAACCTGTGCCATAGAGTAGCAGTGGCGAAGGCATGCCACCAGCTACGCTGAAATGCATCTGATAGCGACAGGTTGACTCAGCCGGGTCTCGCTGGAGGAAATAAACAGTTGTTGAGCTTTGCACATTTCTTTCGTTCCATCTAGACAGAACCGCAACGCTCTTTTAACATCCAGCGAATGAAGGGTATGCTCCCCTTCATTCTCAAAGTTCGCAAAATAGGTAGGAAGGACTAAAGGTTGGTTTAGACGGAATTCTGAGACAGCCTTAGGGAAAAACTTGGGATAAGTCCCAAGAACTACTTTGTTCTTGGGAAATACAGTGTAAGGGGGGAGGGGTCTGTGACCAGTGCATGCATTTTAGAAACCCTATGGGTGGAAGTAATGGCCACAAGGAAAGCCGTTTTCCAAGTGAGGAACTTCAACTCCCAAGTAGTTAGAGGCTCGAAGGGTTTACAACTGAGCATGCCTAGCACAAGGTTAATGTTCCAGGCTGCGACTGGGCATCTGATAGGAGGTCTAGTATACAGAATACCCCTAAGAAACCTCTTAACTACAGGCAACTGAGCCAGTGACATGGAAAGTACCGGCTCATGATATGCCGAAATGGCACAAAGATGAACTTTGACTGTGGAGTACTGCAGACCTGAGAGGTCTAAAATATACTCTTAAGACTTTATTCGGTGGGCAGGAAAAAGGGTTCCAAGAGAATTTTGCACACCAGATAGAGAAACGCTTCCATTTGACTGTGTAGGTTTTTTTAGTGGCCGGCTTACGTGCAACCAAAAGAATATCTGAAACTCGACGAGAAACACTGAACCTATTCACCTCTATTTCTTCAGGAGCAAAGCATGAAGGTGAACCGACCTCAGGTTGGGATGGACCACGGACCCTAGGTCAGAAGGTTCATATGAAGGGAAGCATCTTTTGGGGTCCTGACAGACTGTAGAGTAGCGGGAACCATATCTGCAGAGGCCAGAAGGAGCAATGAGAATCATTCTGCCCCCAAGACTCCAATTTGAGTAGTACCCTCTGAATCAGGGAAAGGGAGGAAATTTGTGGGAAAACGTCTTGTGCACCGCAGCCTAAATGCATCTTGACAAAAAATACCAGGTCCTGGATTTCTGGAGCAGAAGAGAGGCAGTTTTGTATTGAGTGGGGACGCAAAAAGGTCCAGGCCTGGAGTTCCCCACTCTTTGAAGAGTGACTGAGCAACGGTTAAGTCGAGAGACCACTCGTGAAGATCAGTCTCTGTTCTGCAGAGACGGTGTGCCAGCTTGTTTTGTACTCCTGGCAGGTAAACTGCCTGAATTAGAGCCTTGTGTTCCAGGCACCACTCCCACACTCTCACTGTTTCCCAGCATAATGGGTAAGAGCATGCACCACCCTGTTTATTGATGTAGTATATCACTACTTTGTCATCCGTTTGAAGGAGAATGTACTTGTGACAGAGTATGTCCTTCAAGGCTTGGACTGCATAGAGGACGGCTCTCATATCCAGGATGTTGAAGCTGGGACTCGTCCAGAGTCCACGTACCCTGGGTGTGGAGATCCTGGCAGTGGGCTCCCCAACCCATCACGGATGCGTCCGTGGTAATGGAGATCTGATGATCCAGAGGAGCAAAGGGAAATCCTTCCAGAAGATTGTCCTCCTGCAACCACCAGGTGAGCAACCTCTTCAGAGGTTCCGTCACCTTGACAGGAAAGGACTGAGGGTGAGAGGCTGGGGACCACCGAGTACTGAGCATCCGCTAAGAGGTTCTCATGTGGAGACAAGCTAAGGGTACAGTGAACACCGAGGATGCCATGAGGCCCAGCATCCATTGCATCGAGATAGCTCGAACTGAGTGGTGTTCTCGGATGTATCGGGCCATCTGTAAGATATCGCTCCTTCTGTCCTCTGGAAGAAAAGCCTTCGCACAGGAGGTGTCCAGAAGAGTTCCTATGAAGAGGAGCTTCTAGGAGGGCTGCAACTGCGATTTGTTGAAATTCAGCAGGACTCCCATGGATGTGAAGAAGTCTGAGGCCGTGGCCACGGCCTCCAGAGTCTGTTGCCTGGAGGGACTTGCTAAGAGCCAGTCGTCAAGATATGGGAACAATTGTATTCCTATTTTCCCGAGGTGTGCGGTGAGAATTGCACAACACTTTGTAAAAACTCAAGGCCCCCCCCGAGGACAGCCCAAATGGCAGGACTCTGAACTGATCGTGTTGACCCAATGCCACGAACCTTAGGTATTTGTTCTGCTTTGGGTGTATGAGAATGTGTTAATAGGCATCCTGCATGTCCAGGGAGGCTGGCCCATCGTGTCGATGAAGCAAAGGTAGCAGGGTACCTAGTGATATCATCTTGAACGTCTCCTTGTGAAGGAACTTGTTTAACTTTCTGAGATCCAGAACGGGGTGCATGCCACCAGTTTTCTTTGGGACTGGAAAGTAATAGGAGTAGAAACCTGTGTTTCGTAGATCCAGTGGAACTATTTCTACTGCCCTGTTGTTCAGAAGGCCTTGTACCTCAGAAGCAAGAAGGTCTGACTGTACTGCCAACAGCCTGGGCTGTTGTTTGGGAGGATGATCCGAAGGGGTTTCTGAAAAATTGAGCGAGTACCCCTCGCGGATTATCCGGAGGACCCATTTGTCTGATGTTATAGATTTCCACTGGTTGTACAACTGAGTCAGACGTCCTACCGTTGCTAAGGAGGAGTCCCCCTCGGACAGCTGAGGTGGGACCTGGGCCAGAAACTCAGAAGGTGGCACTGGGCACGTTGGGCCCTTGTGCCTTCTGCTGTGCTTTCTTTTGTGGCTCAGGGTTGTGTTTTTGTTAAAACCTCCTCTGCCCTGAAAGGACTGATGGTTGTGCAAATGCTGCTTGTTCGCACCTCCTGGGGGCGGGTGGAGGTCTGGCAGTCTTAATTGCAGACCTAGTCTCTGCATGGCCTCCAGTGCTTGCTCCACCTGAGGCCCAAACAGATACATACCGTAAAAGGTAAGGCCACGAACTGCTGCTGGGCGTCATTCGTGATACCCAAAGTACGCAGCCAAGAGTGGTGGCGGGTGCAGATGCCAGCCGCCACCACCACCCGGGAGGCGGTATCGAAGGCATTCATTGCAACTTTAACCTGTTGGTTATTGGACTCGATACCCCTAGTTATGGTCTGGAGTAGCTCTGAGCTAACTTCCGATTTGGGCAGAGCTTCTACCATTTCCTTGAGCGAATGCCCAAGGACATACTCATAATGAGAAAAATAGCCCTGGTAGCTGGCAATGTGCATACCCAGGGTTGAGGCAGCAAAGACTCTCTTACCTAAGGAGTCTATCTTGCGAGATCCGTTGCTCATAGGCCGGGCTATAGATCCTTGAGGAAGGACAGCCTTATCATTCTCTGCCGAGACTACAATGGCATCAGCAAAAGCCTGTGAGGCTAAAATGGGGTGATACTTGGGAGGGACATACTTCCTAACTATGGACTTGGCCACAGAAGGAATGAGAGCCGGATTCTTCCACACCATCTGTGAAAGGGTCTCGAAAGAAGGCTGTACTTGAGAGGTTAAACCCATAAGGCTCTCCGGGACATGAAGATATTGGAGTTGCAAAAGCCTCCCAGGATCGATTTCTGTAGTCTGGAGAAAAAAAGAGTAGAATTAAAATTTTTGAGCAGAGACTTAAAGGAAAGGTCTTCAACCACAGGCTCTGCAGAAGGATTGATCCCTGCTCCTAGGGCAGTGTCATCAACATCATCACCCAGGCGAAGATCTGGAACAGGCTCAAAATCATCTCCTGACAATCCAGAGGAGATTGTATAGAGAGGAAGGAAGTGAAAATCAGGAGGAAGAACAGAAGAAAGAATGAATCTGAGTTAAGAACCCCTGAAGACAGGCCGGAGCCACACCAATACCCAGTGCTGTAGAGGAAAACGGTGCCAAGAACAAGGAGGGAGGCACTAAAGGAAACGGTGCTGCACCCAGTGCTAACAGAGCCCCTGGTGCAGCGAATGGCGCTAACAGAGACCGTGGCACCATCGACAAAGCCCGTGGTGCTGCAGATGGTGCCGACAGAGCCTGCGGCACCGCAGACAGCGCCAAGAGTGTCCCAGAGGTCTGAAAACTGTGATTTGAGGTAAAAGAGGGAAAAATGGGAGGAGATAGCGGCATCGGTGTGGACCCCTGCGCCGCAGCCATGTGAGTGGGATAAACACCCAAGCGCGGAGTTGACGGCAACGAAGGCGGCACCGTGCAACTAGGAAGGCCCAACCACCCTACCCATCCGTCTGAAACCGAATGGCCCGAAGACCCCGGTGTCGGACAGACCGGCTCGGGCAACTGGACCAACCTCCGAGCCCACTGCTCCGTAAGAGCAGTCCACTGGTGAAACTGCTCATCGGAAGTTGCTCCAATAGGTGGTGTCGAGGAGGTCGGCTACCAGAGGCAGAAACCGGTGACTCCGAGAGAAGTAGAGACTGGCACCCGACCCTAATAACCGACCGTCTACGTGCAGACATACCAGAGGGTGACCTCAAGTGATGCCATTTCTTCTTTGACATGTGTGTCGAAGAAGAACTTGAGGCCGAATGGCGCAGAGAATGGGACCATGTCTTTTTATGCTTTCGAGAGGTTAGCCATCCCTTGAGCAATGGACCGCCCATTGTCAGACACTTCGGCGAACCGACCCAGCTCAGCTGACTGAACTGCTTTCATATGAAGTCTCCCTACTGTCACCTGACCCACTCATGGTCAACTCGGTCAATGGAGGGGTGAAGACTTCTGTTGTACAATTAAAAATATAATCGGTACGGAATCGAAATAATTCAACAAAACAATTAACTGAACTACTGCTGCTAATGAAGTTAAATTCCTGGCGGGCGAGTGATGTCATCACTGAAATGCACTCAACAGCGGGGGAAAAAGGAACTGAGGCGGTTGGAGGGTCGACGCCGAGAAAGTCATTACTGCACGGGCCGGGGCTCACGGTGCTGCTTCCTTGTGGCTCCATCTCAGATGCCATCCCTCCTGAAAAAGTTGGCTCCAGCTGGTCCTAGCGCCTCCGGTGAACTCCCATTAGTGTGAATGAGTGGTGGAGACTTTATGTCCAGGAAGATCTATGGTTACAGGTGAGTAACCTATTCTTCTACGGACGTGGTTCTGGTTTACTTATCCACACTCTGGTGTACTCCTAGTAGTTCTCTGGGAAGGGGGGGGGGGCAAGGCGCACACCCCTACTTGAAAAACAAGAGACTGGAAAACAAAACCAACATCCTGGTGTGACTCCAGGGTGATGCAGCAGTAGGAAATGAAGGTGTGTGCGGACTTCTAGTTAGCAGTCCTTCAGACCTCCTCTTTGGGGACGTCCCTGGAAGCAGTCACTAAGACAGCGGTATGTCTGGTGGAATGAGGCCTAAGCCCTGTGGGAGGCTCCCCACCTGCCAACCTATAGCAGAGGTCGAGGCAAGAAGTGATCCACCTTGCATCTGTCTGCTTTGCTGCTTGTCTGCCAGGCACGGCTTCAACGTATGTGACAAACAGCTGGTGAACCTGTCCCTAAACCCTAGCTGTGCGTGCTACATAATATGCGAGCGCCCTCCACAAGTCCAGGGTAGGGAGCCTGTGGTCAACCTCTGAATATTAGCTGGCAAAATACACTGGTAAGTTGATCACTTGGTTAAGGTTAAACTCCGATACCACCTTCAGGAGGAACGTCAGGTTGGGGCAAAGGACTTTCCCCGCTGTGGAAGACCAGGTAGGAAGACTCCATTCATAGCGCCTGAAGCTTCCCAATCCTTCTGGCTAACGTAATGGCCACCAGGAAGGCCACCTTCCAAGACAGTTGCGACATATCACACCTGTGCCCTGGCTTGAAGGCTTGCCTATGAGCACTGCCAAAACCAACAATAATTCTCATGGTGGAGGTGGTTCATGCATGGAAGGGGACAAGTGGGCCAGCCTCTTGAAAAAGTGCCTGACCACTTTCTTCTTGGCCATCTTCAGCTTACAAGCCCATGCCTGGTAAGCAAAGATCGCTGCCAGGTGCACCTTAAGGGCTGTAGCCCACAGTCCTGTTTGGCAAAAGGACCAGAGGTAGTCCAGGATCCTAACCACAGGACAAGCAAGGGGATCCAGCCCTGTGCCCTGACACCAAATGGAAAATCTCATCCATTTGAAGGCACAGCATCTGCGAGTCGACTCTTTCCTGGAAGCATCCACAATGTGGAAAACATCCTCCGAGAGACCCAAGGCCTGAAACAGTAGCCACTCAGGAACCAGTCCGAGAAGTGCAGGTCCATCCCCTTAAGTATGGTCAGCAGATCTGGGTGGAGAGGCAGTCGGTGGGAAGGCCTGCTGCTGTGGCTAGTCTGGAGCTATCAGGATCATCTGTGCTTTGTCCTTTCAGGCTTTGACCACCACCTTGTGGAAGCGGGAAGGGAGGAAATGCGTACAAGAGACCTGGGGTTCAGTGGCTTGCAAAGGTATTCCCCAACAGTGTCCTGGACTGTAGGGGGCGAGCACAAAACAACCACAGTCTGGCGTTGTCCCAGGAAGCAAACAGGTCCACTAAGGACCTGCCCCACAGGGAGAACAGGTGATCACCACCTCCTGATTTAGGGAATACTCCTGCAAAGTCTCTCCCACCTGACTGCCTGAGAGTGTCTGCCAGCAGACTTCTCTCCTGTGACATGGATTGCCAGGAGATCTGCACCCAAGCTGCACGAGGATCCAGGTGTGGCATGCCTCCCAACACAGGGGAAGGCAGTGAGTTCTGCCCTGCCTGTTCAGGCAAAACATGGTCGTGGTATTGTCCGTCTGGACCAGCATGACCTGACCCCTGATTAGTGGAGTAAATTCTATCAGAGCCAAGCACACTGCATACAGCTCCAGCAGGTTTAAGTGGTGATGGGACTCCCTGGGTGACCAAAGCCCATGGGCACAGTCGTCTCCTAGGTGCGTTCCATATCCCACCAGATGCACATCTGTCATGAGCACGATGGTCATTTCTGGATGGACAATTGGAATTCCTTCCTCCAGGTGTTCTGGGACTAGCCACCACTGGATGGTATCCCACACTGGCTAGGTTACAATTACCACCTGTTCCAAGTGGCCTAGGCGCTGGGACCACTGATGGCCCAGCTCCCACTGAAGGTGGCGCATCTGCCAATGGGCTCAATGCAGCAGCTGAAAGAAATCACAGGCAGGGCATGAGAGCCCAACCTGAAATAATCAGGCAAAGCAGGTAAGACTCAGTGCCCAATATGCAGGGAGGCAGGTCTTGGCTGGTGGGGAGTCTAGTTCTGCACCGATACAGGCCTGGTAGTTTGCATTCCCGAGGCCCAGTGAGGCAGAGGCATATGTACACCTGCCTGTCATATCCAGCCTCCTAGACTCCTTGTCAGGAGGCAAAGTACTCATGTATTTAGGAGCTATAGACCTGTCATGAGCAGCCATGATTAAGTACAGTTACGTAAGAACTTACTGTAACGCAGATCTTCGAGAGGAGCTCTTGCAGTAGGCTATAACATTTAGGACTATGCCGCAGGCACTAGGACCCTCCAGTAAAATCTTCAGCCAGCAGTACACAGCAGGGACCGCACCCCGACACCGGTCCTGCCCCAACGTCAGTCCTGGTACAAAAGGGGGTGGACCCAGCTCCACCTCAGTTCTCCTGCCAAGGCCCACAACGAGGCCTGACAAGAGAAGGAGATAAAACGACTGTAGAAAATGGAAATGAAGCTGGATCTGCTCCACACCTCGAGGGGGAAGGTGGGTAGGAAGTAACACCTGCTGCAAGAGCTCCTCTCGAAGAGCTACTGTTACGTTAAGTTCTTACGTAACTGTACTATCTTACTTCGAGTGGGAGCTCTTGCAGCAGGCTATAACACTTAGGACTGAATACCAAGCAGTCCACGCCAAAGAGGTAGACGACCCCGGGAGGTGGAATATACTGACTCCAGAGGCCTCAAGACAGAACCCCTTGCAAAACAGCTAGGCCGAAGCCAGCTCGGTGTCTGGAGACGATATCCAAGCTGTAATGCTTGACAAAGGTATGCACCGACTTCCACGTGGCAGCCGCACATATGTCCCTTATAGAGACATTTCTCAGGGCAGCGAATGAAGCAGACACTCCTCTGGTGGACTGCCCCATGACCGGGCCCGGTAGGGGCTTATTGTGTTTCTCATTGCAGAAGGAGATGCAGTGAACTATCCACTTCCGAGACAGTCTGCTTGGTCACCGGTCAACCCAAGCATTGTGGCGCAAAGGCCACAAAAAGTTGCTCCGATTGACGGTGTGTAGCCGTCCACTTGAGGTAATACCTCAAAGTCCTGTGGACATCCAGTGTGTGAAGGAGAGCCTCCCCTCTATTGGAAGGGGAAGAAAATAAACAGGAAGGTCAACTGACTGGTTGAGGGTCAACTCTGAGACCACTTTCAGAAGAAACTTAGGATTTGTTCTGAGGGAAACCCTTTCCCTCACAATAGAGCCTGAAGCTTGGAAACCCTTCGAGCTAAGGTAATCGCAACTAAAAAACAAACCTTCCAAGAAAGGTAACGCAGCTCACAATCTGCTGCCGGTTCAAAGGGAGGAAGGGTGAGTTTCTCCAACACAAAAAGAAGGTCCCAGGGTGGGACAGGGTATCGAATGAGAAGTCTCATATGCAGAATTCCCCTAAGAAAGGTGCGGGCAACATCCAATTGAGCCAATGCCTTATCTCCCAAGAGGGTATGATAGGCAGAGATAGCCCACATATGCACCTTGATAGAGGAGTAACTCAGGCCCGTTTGTTACAAGGAGAAGAGATACTGCAATGCTGAGTTCACTGGACAGGTGACAGGATCCAAAGGCTGTGACGAGGCCCAAAGACAAAAACGCTTCCACTTCATAGCATAGGCGGAGCGAGTAGATGGCTTTCTCGCCGAAACTAGGACTGCCGCCACTTCCGGGGAGACCCCGTATCTGCGTTGACCTACGTCTGAAGGAGCCAAGCATGTAGGTGTACGGACCGAAGGTCCAGGTGGACCAGCAGCCCTTGATCCTGGGACAGCAACTGCGAGCATATGTGCAGCTGAACTGGAGGCTCCATGGATAACCACTGCAGAAGTGGGAACCAAACCTTACGAGGCCATTTAGGGGCTACGAGGATCATTCAGGGCCCTCCTGCCTGGAAGTTTAAAAGGACTCTCTAAATGAGAGGGAAGGGCGGAAAGGCATAAATAAACCTCCCTGCCCAGCAAAGGGATAACGTATCTGGCCAGAAAGCCCCAGGCGCGCGCTCTCGCGAGAAGAACATTGGCAGTTTGGCGTTGCGTGGTGATGCAAAGAGGTCCAGCTCTGGAAGATCCCAACTGTGGAAGAGCTGGTCTGCTGCAGACTGTAGCAGCTCCCACTCATGCGCTCTGGATAGCCACCTGTTTAGGCTGCCGGCCAGATCGTTGAGGATGCCTGGAACGTGCACTGCGGACAGCAGAATGCCTCGTTCCAGCGCCCAGTACCAGACTCTCATCGCCTCCCAGCAAAGGGGGTACGAGTGAGTACTCCTTTGCTTGTGGATGCAAAAGACGACTGCCATGTTGTCCGTTTGAACCAGGAGAGAGCCTGGTACCAGGTCCTCCTGAAAGCCCTGTAAGGCATCGAGAACCGCTCGCATCTCCAGTACATTGATGTGGAGGGACTGCTCCTCGGGTGACCAAACCCTTTGCGTTTGATGAGCACCCAGGTGCGCCCCCCCATCCCAGGTCCGATGCATCTGTTGTCAGAGTCTAACCTGGTGGCTCCGGACGAAAGCTGACCCCTTTCTCAAAGTTCCTGGGGTCCATCCACTAAAGCAAAGTTCTCCTGACTGGCCCCGAGATCTTGACTGTGGAGTCCAGATCATCGTAGCCTTGGTCCCACTGTACCCTGAGCATCCATTGCGGGACCCTCATGTGGAGGCAGGCCAAGGGAGTGACAGGAATGGCCGCCGACATATGCCCCAGTAACCTGAGGAAGTTCCAAGCTGGAACTTGAGGAGTTATTGAACTCCGTTCTGCAATCTCTGGCTGGCGATCTCCCCTGTCCTGGGGGAGGAAAGCCATGCCTTGGATGAAATCCAAGACCGCTCCAATGAAGACGAGCTTTTGACTGGGCTCTGGGGACGATTTTCATAGATTTAGGGTGACCCCCAACCTTCGGAATAGAGTATAGGTGTCTCCGAGGGTGCGAAGTAGGGCTGTCTGTGACAGGGCTGTAAGCAGCCAATCGTCGAGGTAGGGGAACATGTAGTGTCCCATGCCCCTTAGAGCTGCAGCTACCACTGCCAAGCATTTGGTGAAGACTCGCAGAGCAGAAGAGAGGCCGAACGGAAGCACTCTGAACTGGTAGTGCTCCCCTTGGAAGAAGAACCTCAGAAACTTCCGGTGGGGAGGGAAGACCTTGATGTGCATGTATGTGTCTTGCATGTCTAGGGAACAGAGCCAGTCTCCTTGGTGCAGCAGAGAAAGAAGGGCTTGGAGGGTCACCATCCTAAACCTTTTGTACTCGATAAAGAGATTTAGAGGTCCAGAATGGGACAAAGGTCCTGTGTCTTTTTTGGAACCAGAAAGAAATGAGAATAATACCCTTTTCCTCGCTGATGCAAGGGGACTAACTCTATTGCCCTTTTTTGCAAGAGGGTCTGAATTTCTCCTTCTATTAGTGGGACGTGAGGAGGAGGAGGATAACAGGAGAGCTTTGGTGGAGTATTCGGGGGAAACTCTGTCAACTCCAGCGTGTGTCCCCTCCTGATGGTGTCGAAGACCCATCGGTCCACAGTAACTGACTTCCACCCTTCCAAGTGAAGGGAGAAGCGGCCCCCGACCGGCTCCCCTGGATCTTCCTGCGGGGGGGCGGAAGGGAGTCATTGGGCCGAGTCAGGTGTGGGCAGAGAGGCCTGGGAGGACTTGGCCCACGGGTAGGAGCTCCACCAGACT
Organism: Neoceratodus forsteri; assembly: GCA_016271365.2. NCBI lineage: Eukaryota > Metazoa > Chordata > Ceratodontiformes > Ceratodontidae > Neoceratodus > Neoceratodus forsteri. The sequence continues at coordinate 1,413,300,313 of CM057456.1, read as the reverse complement.
GCTGGTTACGAAAGCTGCCTCTCTGCCTGTGCTGGCTTCCAGGGGCGTGACCTTGGCCACCTGAGGGCTTACGAAAAGGCCGTTTTCGTTGTCTTTGCTGGTTGCCACAGTACATCTGGCAGACCGACCAGATAAGACTTACCTGACTCTTGGAGACGAGAAATCAAGGCTTCCGTCTCCTGCCCAAAAAGCACGGTACCCTGGAAGGGTAAATCCCTGATACCGGCCTGCAGATCCTGGTGAAAGCCAGAGACTCTCAACCAAGCGTGGCGTCGTAGGCACACCCCGGAAGTGGCTGCCGTATCATATGAGGCTCTCAAAACATGCGAGCCTACGTCTGAGCCAGATTTCAAAATGTCCAGGAGCCTTTTCTTCTGGTCAGAGTCTGGAAGGACCTTCAACAGCTCTTGTCCCCTTTTCCATAGCGCATTCTGGTACTAGACCATATGCGTTAAGAAGCTGAGGGAACGTATGGAACAGGTAGAAGCAAAATAGACCTTCTTGCCCACCTGATCCAAATAGTGAGACTCCGGGTCAGGAGGCTGTGAGCTGAGGTGTTTTGGCTGTCTGGACTTATCATGGGCAGCCGTGATTACAGAGGAGTCCACCTGAGGGTGTTCAGCAAGGAAAGCTTCTGCCCTTGGGGCCTTGTACAGCCTATCAGACTTCTTTGGGACAGCCGGGACTGAAGCTGGATATTTCCAGGTAGCTCAGGTGAGGTCCTGGAAAGCATCCACCAAAGGAGGGACCACCAAAGGTTTAGGCTCCTTCTGCCTCAGCTATTTTGCTAGTCTCCGGCGTTCCAGGTCCAAGTCCTCAGACTCCCACTTGTTGGAGACCTGGATATGCCTCATGACGTCCATATAGGTAGGATCGTCTGGAGGCGAGCTAGGCTGGTCCTTCTCTCCTGGGGAGCGCTGCAAGCTGAGAGAGGAAGTCGAGGAAGACGAGGATGAGGGAGATTGACTATAGGATTTCGAATAGTCTGACCTCTCCCTATGACTAGACTCCCACTGTCGTCGGTAGCTGGGGGACCGACGTCGGTCAAAAGACAGACTCCGGTTCCTGGACCAGCGACCGACGTCAGGAGCATTCTCACCTAGAGGACCGAGAAAAACTCCTAGAACGTGACCTGGACCGATGACGGTCACCAGAGTCCCTGGAGCGTTGTCGGTGGTCCCCGGACCAGGTGCGGGAACGAGCCCTAGAGGGACGTGTAGGCTGGCGCTCCGAAAACTTCCGCGGGGAAGGCTCACCTCCCAGCTGTGGTTTATCTGCTGGGTCTGGTACCAGTGTCTGGGCAGGCTATTGGGGGGGGGGGAGGGTCCGCTTGTGCACCTGCCTCCACCAAAAGGAAAACAGCTCCTGCGACTCGTCCTTCTTGAAAATATCTGCCGCCCGGCCCGGAGGGGAAGTTATCTGGGACGTCGGCCCTCGAAGGAGAGCCCTCCTGGGGGCCCAGAGGGGAGGAGGACTTGGGTGACAGGGATGTCGGTTCTTCCACAGCCAATCCCTCGCCCCTTCAACCGACGCGGTGTTGGTACCAACGACGGGGTGCCGCCGGACAGTCCTTGGGCTCCGGAGGCGTGCCTTTAGCAGGCAGCGCCGGTGCCTTGGGAGGTGGGGCCGAAGCATGCACCTCAAGGCTTCGTGGTGACCCTTAGTGGGGTTACCTTAGGCTTAGCCAGCTTCTCCCCCGAAGGGCTGGCCTTGGCCCGAGTCGATTTTGAGCACTCTCCTGATCCCGAGGGACGGGTTTTCTTTGAAGAGGGCTGCAAGTGAGAATGGGACCGCGACTGGGACCGACTACGGCCTTTACCGTGCCGTTTCTTCTCCTTGCGTTTCCCCTCGGAGGAGTGCAGATCTGGCTTTCAGGGCCTTGAGGCAGCAGATGGGGGTGCTGCTAATGAAGGCCTGGGAAGCGGAGCAGTTTGCGGTGTCGTGTTCCGGTCCCAGGCAGAAGACACAGCAGCGATGGCCGTCCTTGGTCGGGATCTGCCTACCACACTCGCACTTGTTGAGATGTTCCAGCCAGGCCGACACCTGAGAAGACATTCGTCGGGACTGCAAAACACCGCTGGACAACGGCCTGACGTTGGGAACTTATGAAAAACCATCGAAAAAATGGTTTAAAAGCAGGTTTGATTGAAGAATTCTTGCTGACCTGGCAAGCTGAAGCTATTATTCTCTGTTCACATGCGGGACGCGGTAGGAAAAGAACTGAGGTGAAGCTGGGTCCGCCCCCTTTTGTACCAGGACCGATGTCGGGGGCAGTCCCTGCTGTGTACTGCTAGCTGAAGATTTTACCGGAGGGTCCTAGTGCCTGCGTCATAGTCCTAAGTGTTATAGCCTGCTGCAAGAGCTCTCACTCGAAGTAAGTTCCACAAAGTCAGTTTCTGGCTGGTTAGTGTAATAAGGCTTAGCAGATGGAGCTCATCAGTCTTTCTGGAAACTGCAGGTAGCGAGTTAGGTCTGTACCATGCAGCAAATGTTGCATTCTCTAAAGCAGGATAAACAAATGGAATTCTAATGGAGGGTGTGCAAGGGACCTCCAAAAATTCCATCAGGGTTCTTTGTGAGGAATAGTCCTCCTCCACAGCAAAGCCCATGGCAGACTGCATTTGTTGCATCATGGCTTGAAAAGCATCTTCAAGTGGAGCACTTGGGGTATAGACTATTGAGAGCTCACTGCACGATGAGAGGGCAGAAAGAACAGTTGCATAAGAACTTACTGTAACAGTAGGTCTTTGAGGGGATCACAGTCATCAGGTTGCACCATAGGAACCTTCGCTATCGGTGAAGGGGAATCCACACGGAAGATTTTCAGCAGTACAACTGGGGCTGCCCACGCTGTCTACGTCTGCCGACGTCACCAACCCTATATAGGCATGGGTGGCTCCGCTCCTTCCTCAGTTCCTTCCCTCTGGAGATGAAGGGAGCAAGGCTCATGCCCTGGGGAACTGAAGAGAGACAGAGGGACCCAACTCTACATAGAAAAGATGGAAACTGCAGATAGACAGGTCCTGAACAGGAGCCCCAAGGGGGGATGGTGGGAGGGAAAGCAGACCTGATGACTGAGATCCCCTCGAAGATCTACTGTTATGGGAAGTTCTTAAGTAACTGTTATATCTTCTTTGGGGGTATGTCAGTCATCAGGTCATACTGTAGGAACAAGTACCAAGCAGTGACAAGAGAAAGTGAAGTCTGGGAAGCCGGATCTCTATAAACTTAAGACAGGAGTCCTTGTAGCACAGCCCTGCCAAATCCCGCACAGACTCTTGAAGCAATGTCCAGACTGCAATGCTTGAAGAAAGTGTGGACTGTACTCCAGGTGGCAGCAGCGCAAATATCAGCGTCTGAGACCTCTTTGAAACAAGCCACCGAGGTAGCCATGCCTCTGGTGGAGTGAGCTTCAACAGCACCAGGCAGTTCCTTGCCATACTTATTATAGCAGAACACAATGCAATTAGCCAACCATTTGGATAAACATTGCTTCAAAACTGAAGCACCCACTCTACCTGGGGTGAAAGAAACTACTAACTGCATAGACTTTCTGGACTCCTTAGTCAGAAGAACATAATATTTCAAAGTTCTGTGCACATCTAACATATGGAGCAGTGCTTCCCTTGGACTGGCACGCTCAGGAAAATAAACAGGAAGGTGGATAGTCTGATTAAGTGTGAACTCATAAACTACTGTAGGTAAAAACTTAGGATCTGTGTGCAAAGATATCCTGCCTTTGTGAAAAATCAAATAAGGCTCCTCGCAACAGAGGGCCTGAAGGTCTGAAATTCTTTGAGCAGAAGTAACTACAACTAAAAATAGTGCTTTCCAAGAGAGAAAGTGCAAATTGTAAGTCTTGATTGCCTCAAAAAGAGACAGGGTTAACGTTTCCAAAATAAAATTCAGTCCCAAGCCGGGATGGGGGAAATCGACTGGGGGTTGCAGATGCAGGATGCCCCTAAGGAAGGTACTGGCGACATCCAGTTGAGCAACCATGTGGTCACCCACGGGCTCATGAAAGGCAGAAATAGCCGAAAGGTGGACCTTGAGGGAAGAATACTGGAGGCCTGAGTCAGGCAAAGAAATCAGGTAGTCCAGGACATGATTCACAGGGCAGGTGAAAGGATCTGGGGAATGCCTGGTAGCACAGATGGCAAACAGTTTCCATTTCATGGCACAAGTGGCACGGGTGGAAGGCTTGCGGGCGGCCACTAGGATGAGCGCCACTTGGTTAAAGACCCCGAACCTAGCGATGACTACATCCTCAGGAGCCATGCATGCAGATGGAGGAACCAGAGGTTGGTATGGACTGGGGTCCCCTGATCATGGGTCAGCAGATTCCTGCAAAGGGCCAGAGGGACATACAGATTACTCACCTATAACAGGAATTCTAGGAGTGGTATATGTTATTCATCCACACTGTCTGGCAGGTTTCTTGCCACTTTAAGTTGGGCCAGAAAGTCTTCAAGCTGGCTCCTCCCACCCACCCGGGTGGTAAAACCCTCGGCTCCACCCCATGATGCCAGATCTAGCCCTCTGGAAGCCAGGTTGTTTGTCGGAGCCTGGGAGGTTGGGTGGGTCGTGTGGATGAACATATACCACTCCTAGAATTCCTGTTACAAGTGAGTAACCTGTATTTCTATATTTCTAAGTATGTGGATATGTTGTTCAAGCCACACTGTCTGGCAGATTCCTAGCAGTTCTCTGGCAGGAGGGAGGCAAGGCACACACCCTCGATACCTACTTGGGAAATAAGGATGGGAGAACAGAGTTCTCAAAACCAGCATCCAGGAGTGACTCTAGGTCAATGTGGTAATGGGAAATAAAGGTGTATGTTGACTTCCAGGTAGCAGCCCTGCAGATTTCCTGGATATGGACGTCCCTAGAAGCAGCTACCAAAGCAGTGGTATGGCAGGTAGAATGAGCTCTTATCCCGTTGGGGGGCTCCATGCCCGCCGACCTTCAGAAAAGATCTATGCAGGAGGTGACCCACCTGCTAATCATCCGCTTGGCTGCAGGTCTGCCAGGTGTGGCTTCAGCGTAGGTGACAAACAGCTGGCGAACCTCCCCCCGAACTTCAGCCATCCGCTCCTTATAATAAGCGAGCACTTTTCTAGGGTCCAAAGTATGGAGCCTATATTCGGCATCCGAGGTGTGACTGGGGCAGAACACTGACAGAGTCAACACCTGATTTAGGTGCAACTCCGACACCAGCTTCAGAAGGAATTTCGGTTGGGGGCGAAGGACAACCTTATCCCTGTGAAGACCAGATAAGGAGACTCGATGGAAAGCACCTGGAGCTCTCCCATCCTTCTGGCTGACATTATAGCCACCAAGAAGGCAGTCTTCCACAACATGTGGGAGATATCGCATCTGTGCATCGGTTCGAATGGCTTGCCCATGAGCTTAGCCAATACCAGCAGTAGATCCCATGGAGGTGGAGGTTCTTGCACCAGAGGGAATATGTGATCAAGGCCTTTAAAAAGGTGCCCGACCTCCTTCTCCTGTGCCACCGACTGCTTGCCAGCCTGCGCCCGGTAAGCAGAGATGGCTGCCAGGTGCACCTTAAGGGTCGTTGACCGAAGCCCTAGCTCAGAAAGGGACCACAGGTAGTCCAAAATGCTAGCCAATGGACAGGAAGAGGGGTCCAAACCCTTGTCCTGACACCAAATGGAAAATCTCTTCCATTTAAAGGCATAGCATTTTCTGGTCGACTCCTTATGGGATGCCTCAACGATGCTGAGGACCTTGTCGGAAAGACCCAAGGCCTGGAACTCTAACCGCTCAGGAACCAGGCCATCTGATGCAGGGATTGAAGGTCTGGATGGAGTACCTTCCCCTTGTTGACTTGAGACCAGGTCCGGGCGGGCTGGAAGCCGCCTCGGGAGCATGGAGCTGAGGCTGAGGAGATCTGGTTACCAGAACTGGTGAGGCCAGTCTGAGGCTAACAGAATCACCTGCACCTTGTCCCTCTTTGCCTTGAGAAGCACCTTGTGGATCAAAGGAAATGGAGAGAAGGCGCAGAAGAGGCCTGGGGTCCACGGCCACAAGAAGGCATCCCCTGCAGCGAGCCCTGCTTGGGGGGGGCGGGCATGAAACAGCCTTTGCTTCGCATTCTCCCTGGAGGCAAACAGATACACCTGAGGGGTGCCCCAATGGGAGAACAAGTCTCGAACTACCTCCATCAGGAGAGACCACTCGTGAGATGTAGCGCCTATCCGGCTGAGGGCACTGGCCAGACTGTTCGAAGCTCCAGTCACATGGATGGCTAGGAGATCCACCTCCAGGTTGATTATGAGAGACCAAATGCAGAGAGCTTCCTTGCACAAAGGCAAGGAATGCGTCCCGCCCTGCCGGTTAAGATAGTACATGAACATGGTGTTGTCCATCTGGACCTGAACCACCTGACCCCGTACAAACGGAGCGAATGCAGCAAGGGCTAGTCGAACCACTTGAAGCTCCAGCAGGCTGATGTGGCATCAAGACTCCTGAGGGGACCAGAAGCCGTGGGCCTGGAGCTCCCCCAGAAGGGCACCCCAACCCATCAAAGAAGCATCGGTCATAAGAATGACCGTCAGCTCGGAGCAGAAAACCGGGATACCCTCCTGCAGATGAGCTGGGACGAGCCACCACTGCAGGCCATCCCACATCTTCTGGGTCACAGTTATTGGCTGGTTCAAAGGACCAGAGTGCTGTGACCTCTGGCAGGCCAGAACCCAAATGGACCACACTGGTGCAAGCCGCCATGAGACCCAGAAGGCGTAGGAAGTCCCGGGCATGGTGCAATTGACCAACCAGAAATGACTGGGCAAAAGAGGAAAGGACCTCAGCCCTGTCTGCCGGGAGCCGGGCTCTGGCTCAGAGAGAGTCGAGCTCTGCCCCAATAAACTGAATCACCTGCGATGGTACGAGTTCTGATTTGGCCTCATTGATCAGGAGGCCAATTTGAGAGCAGACCTGGAGGGCCAGATCTTTGGACCGCTCCACCTCCAACCTGGAGGGGGCTGCAATCAGCCAGTCATCCAGGTAAGGGTACACCCGGACCCCTCGGCGCCACAGTAATGCTGTCACCACTGCCATGCATTTGGTGAAGACCCTGGGAGCTGGAGAAAGGCAGAAGAGCATGGCCCAGAACTCGTAAAAGGATCCCTCTGCTCTGAAACGGAGGAATTGCTCATGTGATGGACGGATTGGGATGTGAAAGAACATGTCTTGGAGATCCAGAGAGCAAAACCACATGCCTAGTTCCAAGGATGGTATGATCTGAGCCAGATTGACCATCCTGAAGGTGCACAGCCTTAGGAACTTGTTCAGGTCATGCAGATCGAGAATTGGGCATCAGCCCCCCCCATCCATTTTGGGACCAGGAAGTACCTGGACACAAACCCTGGGTTTGGAGGAGGATCTGCCACCTTGCTGTTCGCCTCCTTTTAGAGGAGCAGAGCTATGTCAGTTCAACGAGCCGACAGAGAGGCTGCAGAACCGGTAGCCCCCCCCCCAAGAGGAGACGGCTCGGTAGGGAGGGGTCCACTCGAATTCCAGAGGCAGACCCCTGCCAACCACTTCCAGCACCCAAAAGTCCAAAGTGATAGCAGACCAGGCAGAAAGTCAGTGGCTGAGCCGTCCCACCACGGGGGGACCCAGGGGAGGAGCGACGAGGTTGGGGGCGGCACTCCTCAACCAGTCACTGGGCAGCCTTGGAGGAAGGGCCGGCCGAGGATCCGCATGGACTTTTCCCTCCAGGCTTCCTGCTGGAGGAAGCAGCAGGCTTGGTCTTGGGGTACCAAGCGTGAGCCTGCTGGCCCTGTTGCTGGTGCTGCTGGTCCGGACGTGCCGCAGGGGGCGGAAGGGCGAAAAAGCTTAAGCTGTTGCTGGCAGCCTTTGTCCTTCTGGGCAGATGTGACTGAGTCCAAGGTGGCATTGGACTTCTCAATCCTCTGGAGATGGCCCTCCACCCCAGGCCCGAACAAGTCGGTGCCCAAGAAGGGGAAGTCTGCCAGCTTGTGCTGGGTATCCGCCATGAAGGTGGAGATCCGCAGCCAAGCTCTGTGGCGCATGCCTACTGTGGCCGCTACTGACCGGGCACCAGAGTCTCCAATGTCCCAAGGCAGTTTGGAGCTATTGCTTGGTCACCGCCCCTTCACTGATCCTGTACCTGCTTGACCGTCATCTGAAGGTCAGCCGGGAGATGAGGAAGCACCTCATCCAGGGAACCCATAAGGGTGTGTGAAAAGTGTGCCATCAGTAAAGCCGAGCTAGTCTGTCTAAGGCCTAGGGAGGAGGCAGCGTAAACTTTGTACATGTAGTCCAGCTTTTTTGACTCCTTGTCCGGGGGCTTTTCTAGATCCTTAGCATTTCTGGAACGCCGGAAGACGCTATCGGTTACCAGCCCTTCAACTGAGAGGTGCTCCAAAAAACCGGAGAGGGAACCGGTGGGGACTGCGTATTTGTGGGCCATCCTGGCCAAAGGCGCAGAACAGGATTCAGGCCACTGCCACAACTCCAGGGCCGGACCAACAATGGCCTCGGCCAATGTGAAGGCCTCCGCGGGGGGTCCCCTGGGTCCAAAATGTCCGTGAGGGGATATCTAGCCCATTTCTGCACGGATTCGAGCTGCATCCCAGTAGACTCTGAGATGAGCTGAAGAATTCCCATGAATGAAGATGGGCTCTCGTCCACCGACAGACCCCCGGAGGATTCCAGGTCAAGGGGCCTGGAATACAGGGAGCAGTCATCGGACTCCAAGGAGTCCACGAACAGCTGCCAAGTGCCTCAGCCACCTTCCACTCGCTGAGGCCTATCGGGGGTGAAGGTGACCGACAACCTGTGGGGCAGGCCCTGACCCAACCGAGAATCCCTCGTCAGGGGCCCCGTCTTGATTTGTGGGGGTGGAGCAGCCAGTTTCAACCAAGCAATCTGTGCGGTCGGCTCCCCGACTAAGGAGCCGATGGCAAGAGGTTGCTTGGTCACCGGGCGATGCGCCACTTAATGGCCGGGAAGCGACAGAGTCTGCTTGTTGCCGGCCAATAAGAGCTGTTGCCAAATCATGTCCTCATAGCGCTGACGCAACTTGCGCCACAGCCTATCCACCGAAGAGGACAATGAGGATGAACGGCGCCACCGCCTTCCATGATGCCAAGACTGAGACCGCCAATGTCGGCGGGACCTATCGAACACAGAGGAGGACAGATACCGTCAGGGTTGCCAATGGGGCAAGGGAAACCCGCTCATCCCCCGGTTCAGGGTCCTTGACCGGGGACTTCAGCACGGAAGGCTGAGTCAAGTCCTCAGTAACCACTAGGGGTACTGGTGAAGAAGAGTTATCGGCTTCTCCAGTTGACAACCCATCCAAGGGGTCGAGAAAAATCTCGACCGCATCGATGGGCGTCTTGGCCGGCTGACCTGACGGGGACACCATGAAGCAAGCAGCCTTAGCAGCAACCTCAACTGAAGTCGAATGCAGACGCTCCAGGGAGCGAGATCTCTCCCATGAATATTCGATGGTGGGACTTACCTTTCGGTTCCTTTTTCTTCAACCTACTCATGAGAGTCCCTGAGGGCCCTTCTCCCTTGGTGGAGAGGGACTGACAAAGCTCCTTAAAGGAAGCAGTGTAGGAGCCCAAGGAGAGCAGGATAAACGCCGATGATGAGGAAGTAGAAGAAGCGGCCTGGGCCGCCTCCTCCTCGAGGGCGATTAACTGCTCCAGCTGCTCCGCGGAGCCCGCAGACATAGACACCGCCCAACAGGCCTCCTTCGACTTCACTGGTGGAAACAGTTTCTCTGGGCACCCCAGCTGGAGTCGGGCAGCACAGTCTTCCAGAACCGAAGCCAAAAAAGACTTGCAGAGATCACAGGCCTGCGTATCATGGTCAAGTCCCAGGCAGTAAACGCACATGGAGTGCGGGTCAATCCGAGACATCTTCTGCCCACAAAAACACCGACGGAAGCTGGGAGTAGATTTCGAATCCCTCACAGCCTCGAGGGAAGTAGAAGACTTAAGTCTTCTAAATTTTAAAAATATTTTGAAAAAACTGAATGATTAGGATCCAGGCCTAAAGATGCATGAGCGCTAAGGAAGGAACCTGAGCTTCCAAGCGGTAAGGAAGATCTGGCATCACGGGGCAGAGCTTAGGGTTTTACCACCCCGTTGGGTGGGAGGAGCCAGCCTGAAGACTTTCCAGCCCAACTTAAAGTGGCAAGAAACCTACCAGGCACTGTGGATTGAACAGCATATCCACGTCTCTAGAATGGAGGTTCCTCTGCCAGCTGCTGAAGCAGAGGGACCCACATCTGGCTAGGCCAGAATAGGACTACCAGAATCATGCTGGCCCCCTCCATGTGCAGCTTTATCAGCACCCTCTGAATTAGTGGAAACAGAGAGCATGCATACAGAAATGTCCCGCTTCAAGAGAGGGACGTGTCTCACCAGAAAACTCCAGGCCCTGGATCTAGTGAACAATATTTGGGCAGTTTTGCTTTGAGTGGGGACGCAAAAAGGTACAACTGTGAGCCACCCCATCTGTCAAAACAGATTGTCTACGGATGAGAGAAGCTCCCATTCATGCTTGCTGGATGGAGTCCTGCTGAGACTGTCAGCCAGAGTGTTTAGGGCACCTGGCACGTGGACCACAGAGAGCATTAGATTGTGCTCCAGTGCCCAATACCGCACTCTCGTGGCCTCCCTGCAAAGGGGCAACAGTGCGTCCCACCCTGCTTGTTGATGTAGTAGGCCACACTCAGATTGTCCGACTGCACCAGCAGCTGGCCTGGGGCAAGGTGCTCCTGAAAAGCCTGCATGGCACAGAGCACTGCTCTCATCTCCAGGACACTGATATGCAGGGTGGCTTCCCACTAGGACCAGGAGCCCTGAGTTTGAAAGGGACCCAGGTGTGCTCCCCAGCCTAGGCTTGAAGCATCTGTGGCCAGGATCTGATGTGGGGAAGAGATCTGGAAAGGGACCCCTTGTAGAAGGTTCAAGTAGTCCATCCACCACTGCAGTACTATGTGAACCAGGAAGGAGACCAGGACAGGTAGATCCAACTCGTCCATACGCTGGCCCCACTGCACTTTGAGGGTCCACTGAGGGATGCGCATGTGAAGTCTGTCCAGTGGAACGGTAGGAATGGCTGCTGCCATCAGACCCAGTAGCCTCGGATACAGTCTGGCAGGAATGTACCAACTCTGAGCGACTTCTAGAGCCTGGGCCATAAGGCAGTCTGCAGTTTTGGGGTAGGAAGGCCTCCCCCTGTTCAGAGTCCAGAATCACCCCTATGTACTGTAGTCTTTGGGCTGTTACTACAACAGACCTGGGCAGGTTGACAGTTATGCCCAGTGAATGAACGAGCTGGGGAGTATGCTCCAGGGTCAGCAGGAGCTGTTCCCTGGACAGGGCCTTGAGAAGCCGGTCATCCAGGTAGGGAAAGACATACAGACCCTCTCTTCTGAGAACTGGTGCGACTGCTGCTAAACACTTGGTAAAGACATGTGGCGCCGAGGATTAACCAAAGGGCAGCACCTTGGAACTGGTAATGCTCGCCCTGGAAGTCAAAACAAAGAAACCTCTTGTGAGGAGGAGAGACTGCATGTCCAGTGAGCAGAGCCAGTCTCCGGTTCTGAGGAGGGGCATAAGGCCCAGCAAAGTTACCATCCGAACTTTTTGTACTGGACAAAGAGATGGAGGAGTCCTTGAGGTCTAAAATGGGTCTCGGATCGCCGGTCTTTTTGGGGACCTTGAAGAACCTAGAATAGAACAGTACAGCTGCATAAGAACTTACCGTAACAGTAGATCTTCGAGTGGAGCTCTTACAGCAGGTTACACCATAAGGAGCGAAGCCACAAGGCACCAGGACCCCAAGGGAAACTTCAAGCTAGCAGTATACAGCGGGGGACTGCCCCGACATCCTCCAATAGTATATACAGGGAGGTCCACCAGCCCTACCTCAGTTCTCCCGCCAGAGAACCCGGCACACTCAGAAACAGAGAACCGAGGAGGTTCCTCTGAAACGAGGAAGGTAAAACAACAATGGAGAAATAGATACCAGGTGGAAGGTGGGAGGGAAAGCAGCACCTACTGCAAGAGCTCCTCTCGAAGATCTACTGGTGCAGCAAGTTCTTACGTAACTGTACTATCTTCCTTTGAGGAGGCTCTTGCAGCAGGCAACACCAGTAGGACCGAGTCCCCAGCAGTAAAAGGACTAACCCCCAAAGGATGGGAGGAGGTAAAAGTCGGCTGGCAAGCTCCGGACAGAAGGCTCTGAAGGACTGCTAGGCCGAAACCTGACGACCGGCAATATCCAATCTGTAATGCTGAATGAAGTGTGCACAGAATTCCAAGTGGCAGCTGCGAAGATAGCAACAGCAGACACATTCTGAATGGAGGTAAAGGAAGCAGCCATATCCCTGGTAGAATGGCCTTTGACCGGTCACGTCAAGGGTTTGTCATTCTTTTGATAACAGTAAACAATACAGTTAACAAGCCATGTGGACAAAGTCCACTTAGTAAATGGAGCCCCTTCAGTCCTCAGTGCGAAGGAAACAAACAACTAGTCAGACTTACGAATAGCACAGCTATGAATCCAAGTAGTAACGGAATACCCGATGAACATCCAGAGTATGAAGAAGAGCCTTCCTTTAATTGAAATATTCTGGATAGTAGAACTAGCCTGCCAAAGGCAGAGGGACAAGGTTGCACAGACCTTGGCCGTGTGGTCCAATTTCTTTGACTCCTTATTGGGAGGTTTGTCACCATCTCTGACATTATCCAAATGCCAAAAAACAGAGACAGCGACCAATCCTTTGGCCGAAGGATGGTCAGTAAACCCAGATAGGAACCCAGTGGAAAATGGAAATTATGTACCTACCGTAATTCTTGATCTTCTTGGATTAAGTCTTCACCACTCATTCACACTAATGGGACTACACCGGAGGCACTAGAACCCAGCGGGAGCCAAAAATCTTCAGGAGGGCCGGCACCGAGATAGGGCCATGCATGTGCGGCACTGCGAGACTGCCTCGCACCCGTATAGGCTTTCTTGGCGTCAACACTCCAATTGCCTCAGTACCTTTTTGACTGAGGGGTGCAGCATAAACTAATCTAGGAAATTTAACCTAATCTGGGCCTAAAATAGCCCAGATGACCCATGTAAGAAGGGTCAACCCAACAACGTTTTCACAGCCTAAGCTAACGAGAGAATGAAGAACAGAAACAGGATGAGAGAGCTCGGGGGATGGTGGGACGGCGTGTGAATGAGTAGTGGAGACTTCAGTCAAGAAGTACATAATTTCCATATCTTCCTGGAATAAAAGTCTCCACCACTCAGTCACACTAATGGGAGGTCCGAGCTAAAAACAATCCCCTCCCCCAGTAGAGTGGCAGGAGAAGAACTCACTCAGGACAGAAGTCCATAAGATTGTCCTGCCGAAGAAAGTGTGCTGTCTGGCATGGACATCCAGAGTGTAGAGCTTCACAAAGGTATGCAGTGAGCTCCAAATTGCCGCCTTGCAGATGTTTACAATGGGTACATTACAAATTTCTGTCAGGGATGCTGTGACCGTTCTGGTAGAGTGGGCACTACCAGGTCTTCCAACTTGACCTGCTCCATGGAGTAGCAGTGACGAGGACATGCTACTAACCATGCAGAAATACATCTAATGGCAACAGGCTGACCCAACCAAAGCATGCTGGAAAGATACAAAAAGTTGCTTAGACTGTGTATCTCTTTCATTCTGTCGATGTAGAATTGCAGAACCCGCTTAACATCCAGAAAATGAAGGGTGCGCTCTCCTTCATTCTGGAAGTCAGTGAAGTAAGTAGGGAGAAGTAAGGGCTGGTTGAGGTGAAAGTCCGAAACCACTTTGGGTAGGAATTTAGGAGGAGTACAGAGTACCACCTTGTCCTTGTGAAAGAGGGTGTGTGTGTGTGTGTGTGTGTGTGTGTGTGTGGGGTCTATGATCAAAGCATGGATTTCAGAGAACCCATGAGTGAAGTGACAGCCACTAAGAAGCCTGTCTTTCAGGTCAGAAATTTCAATTCACAGGTAGCTAGCGGCTCAAAGGGTTTACGGGTGAGCAATCTAGCATCAGGTTACTATCCCATGCGGCCACTGATCTGCTGACTTGGGATTTAGCGTGTAGGATACCTTTTACGAATCTCTTGACTAACGGTTGTTGTCGAGGCACAGGTCAAGAAGCAAAGGAAAACCAGGAGCAGTTGTAAAATTTGCAACAAGTGATTTATTATTAGTAACAGTCAAATAAAAAACTGTAACTGTTCAGTATAACTATTTACAAGGGCAGTATAAACAGAGAAAGTCCATCTGGGTTTCTTCTCAATTTCCAATCTGTGTCTCTCTTGGTCATTGTGTTTTTCTTGCAAGAAATTGTTTTACAAGTCTTTGCAAACCCCACTTGTTAAGAAAACAGCATGCGTCTCACAGTGTTCTTGTAAGTTTCAACAAGTGCAGCAAAAGGAACATTGTGACCCAGAACTGACCTCGTGTTTACATTTTCTGCAAAAGGCTTAAAAACTGCATCTCAGGTTAACCCCTTGAGTTCCAAATAGCTTTGCAATCATTTTGACAGTGTAACTATATGCAGTTTTAGCTTTGCAATCATTTCAACAGTATAACTATATACAGGTTTAAACAAAGAAATCCTAGTATCAATTAACATTTCCACAAAATGATTCACGTATATTTTTATACTAGCAGATATGCGGGGAGACAAACAGAACAGCAAGTAAGAGTAGAGAGACAGCAAGAGGCAGAGAATTGGAAGACCGTTGGGGTGATCAAGTCCTAGGTCTCACGAGAAAATTTGGTTGTGCAACTGGACTGACGAGACAGGAAAGGAGAGAACAGATCCTTGCATTTAAACTTTATCTCCAGAACAGGGACAGGGCCCTATTCAACCCTGTCACAATGGTAACTGAGACAGTGATATGCTCTGTACTGGATCAAGATGGGCTGAAATTGTGAGGAGGTGTACCTTCACTGCAGAGTATTACAGACCTGCGTTCGACAGGTCTAAGAGGCACTCCAACACCTTGCTTGGTGGACAACAGAAAGGGTCCAGACGAGACTTTGCACACCAGATGGAGAAGCATTTCCACTTAGCTGCTTAAGTCTTCCTAATGGAAAGCCTACGCACGGCTAAGAGGATTTCTGCGATTGACTGGGAAACTTTAAACCTGCCCACTTCCATCTCCTCAGGAGCTAGGCATGGAGATGAAGGGAGCGCAGGCTGGGATGGACCAGAGGTCCCTGTGTCAGAAGGTCCGCTCAAGAGGGAGTTGCCTCGGGGGAACTTCTGACAGTCTGTTGAATGGAAATCACATCTGTCGAAGCCAGTACAGGGCGATGAGAATCATCCTGCCCCCCCATGCCTCCAACTTGAGCAGCACCCTCTGAACTAAGCGAAGAGGAGGAAATGCATATAGGAAGCGCTTTGTCCACTGCAATCTGAATGCATCCTGACAGAAAATGCCAGGAACTGAATTTCTGAAGCAGGATAGAGGCAGTTTTTATGTTTCCTTGCACGCATGTGCAAGAAACATAGTGCCATCATCCGAGTTTTCGGAGGTGTGTCATCCCCTCTTCCAATTCAGTCAGTGTGTTGGCAGGCACGGCCCCAGTTCGCCAATGCATGCTGGAGCTGTCTATGACAGCTCCAAAATGCAGTGACATACAGCTGAAAGGGGGAGCTACGCTTCAGTGAGCAGCGATAAGATATCGCCTGCTCATGCGCAGCTCCCCTACACAAGAAAGCGCATGCATGCCTGCGTGCTGCCCCCAGGCACACACGTACAGCTGGCGAGGCGCAATCCGTCGGCTATGCTGCGCTCCCCCAAAGCCTTCCACATGCCACGCTGGGTGCTCCCAAAGCGCAATTCATAGAAACAGCTGGACGGGGGTGCCCAATCCCATCGGCTCCACTGTCCTCACCCCGAGCACAGGTGCCACGCTGGGAGCCCACCCCAGCGTGGCAATAGATGTTATGACTGACGAGGTGCCCAATCCCCGTTGGCTCCACGGCCCCCAAGCCGTCCTTGTGCCACCTTGGAGCCCACCCCAGCATGTGGCAAGCGCCAGTCAATTTAAAAAAAAAAAAAAAAAACACAACCCTGTAAATTAAAAAGCGGTCCCACGCAGTCTCCGGCCCCCTCCACAACTCGCACCCACCACGCGCACCCTGCCTCCCACACACACCCCTATACTTACCTCGGACCTCGGCAGCAGTCTTCGGTGGACGGGAACACGTCTGCACTTTTCAAAGCAGACCGCGAACTGAGAAATGCCGTAAGCTGTATAATGGGATAGATAGGGGTTTTCAACTGTTGCATATCTCGGTCATTTTTGAATTTTGCCCAAATTTTCAACATGGGGTTTGGGACCCCTTCTCATGAACGCTGTCACTGTCATGCGTTATTTGGGCCGAAGGGTGATTTTGCAGTCACTGCGCAACTCACCTTTGGACCAATTAACAAACTGACACTGCCAGTGTTCATAAGGTGGCTCTCAAGAAGCCTATTTGAAATTTGGTGGAAAAATTCCAAAGACTTCTACGAGCGCATTGCGCAGTTCCTACTATCAGAAGTTCGCTGATTTCAATATTTTCACTCCAGATTTTCAACATTGCCATTTTACCACACCTTCTTATGAGTAGTACAGCTGTCATTTTCATCTCACCCAAAATGTGTTTCCGCTCCATGTAGCGCACAATGGTGCAGTCTGTGCGAAATCAATGTCTGAGACAAATTAAGAAAACCACAGTGACACTGTTCATGACCAGAGGTCTTAAAATGGCTATGTTGAAAATTTGGTGAAAATTCAAAAATGACTTTTTACGAGCTGCATGCTAGCAGTTCTACGACGTCAGAAGTTCATGACTGTAATATTTTAAGTCCAGATTTTCACCAGTGGCATTTTTCCACACTTCCTTGTTTACAGTACAGCTGTCATTTTTCACAACATGGCCGAAGTGTGTTTTCACACTTTCAGCACAGAGATGCGTGGTCGCTGTAGGAAATCATTGTTCGGGACAGATAAAGAAAATCACAGTAACACTGTTCATGATCGGAGGCACCAAAATGCCTGAGTTGACAATCTGCTGTAAAAAAATCCCCAACCTAATTATATTACGGGTGTGTGTTGCACAGTTTCTATGTACGCTCGTGACTTCCCATTTTTTAATATTTTTACTGCAGATTTGCAACATTGCCATTTTTTACACCTCCCCATGAACAGTACAGCTGTCATTTTTACATCCTGTTCAGAATGTTTTGCACCTGCGGTACTAAATGCCGTAGTCGCTGTGCATAAGCAGCTTCGGCTAACAAACTGATATTCCCCTGCTCATGGAGGTGGGGTCACAAAAATATGTTGAACATTTGGAGTGAAAATACCAACGAATGCCTGAGGTATTAGGGTTTCCAACCATAACACCCAACCCTGTAGAGAATGACAGGCATCAGGGATGTGACTTGGGATTCTTGCCTGTAATATTCATACCATTCCACACCCTGCAGCCAGTGAGAGGCATCGAGGTATGCCTTGGACTCTTCGGCTCCAAAGTTCACCCCATTCTCCTATATCACACCCATCTCACCATATTTCCTAATGGAATGGGGTGCGCATAAGGGCCAAAGACCCCAAGGAACATCGTGACACTTGTCAGTGTCTGCAGGGTGTGGTGTGGTGAAATGGCGTGGCCGTTATGCCTGACGACCCAAAGGCACACCCCAATGCCTGTCACTCTCTGCAGAGTGGTGGTGGGGTTGTCTTCAGTTCAATACTTCACTGCCATTCCTATTACGCAGCTCTGTAACTTCTACACTACCACTGCCAATGCCAGCAAGCAAACATTCGGCATTGACAAATGCTTGTTTGTTGAGTGGGGATGCAAAAAGGTCCAGGTCCAGACTGCCCCACATGTCGAATAGCGACTGCACGACATCTGATGTATGCGATCACTCATGGGGATTCGCCTCCATTCTGCTGACACAATCTGCTAGGTTGTTCTGAATTCCTGGCAGAAAACTGCTTGAACTGATGCACTTTGTCCGAGGCACCACTCACATCCTCATGGCCTCCCTGCACAGAGGGAAGGGGAGCACTCCCCCCGCTTGTTGATGTAATATATCACAGCTTTGTTGTCCATCCGAAGAAGGATCACTTCATGACGGGACATCATTCACGACTTGGATCGCATACAACAGAGCTCTCATCTCTAAGACAATTATGTGAAGATGAGACTTCCCCTGGCTCCACACCTTAGTGTGGAGGTCTTGAGAGTGACCTCCCCAACCGACCAGGAATGCATCCGTGGTGATGGTAATCTGAGATTTCAGTGGGGTAAGGGGTAGATCTTGAAGAAGCTTGTCTTTCTACATCCACCGTGAGAGAGATTTTGTCAGAGGCTCTGTCACTTTACGTGGAAGGATTGCAGATGCGTGGTCAGTGACTACTGCTTACAGCGGATGATGCCATGAGTCCCAGCATCCGACCAAAAGGGGCCCGAACAGGGTTGTTTTCTATGTATTTATGAGCCATCTGAAGATGTCGTTTCTCCCGTCCTCCAGAAGGGAAACCCTTGCCCTGGAGGTATCCAGGAGGGATCCTAAGAAGAGGGGAGCTGCTGGGAAGGTGAATATGGCACCTTCCCTGAATCAGACCCCTCCCCCTACAGGAAGTGCTTCCTGTGTCTCCTGCCTGGATGGGATGGCTAGGAGTCAATCGTCCAGATAATGAAGACTTGAATGCCGAGGTTTTAGTGAACTTCTCCCTAAACAGGAACTTGTTTAAATTTCCAAGGTCGAGATTTGCGCGCATGCTGCCTGTTACCTTGGAACCAGAAAGCAACAGTAGTAGGAATCTGTGTTCCATTCTGTCGTGGAACAACTTCGACTGCCCTGTTCCTGAAGAGGTCTCGTATCTCGAGGTGGACAGACTGTGCTGCCATCTGGGTGGAAGGTCTGGAGAAATCTATGCAAAACTGAGAGAGTATCCTTCTCGGACAATCCTGAGGACCAATTCGTCGGCTGTAATGGACTTCCACTGCTTGTGAAACTGAGTCATATGCCCCCCTCCCTACCGCCAAGAGGTGTCCACTTCAGACAGCAGAGGTGGGACATGCTCCGGATGCTCAGAGGTTGGTACTGGGTTATTTCGGGCCCTGTGCCCTCTGCTGTGTTTTCTTTTGCAGCTGAGGAGTTGGTTCCTGATAAAGACTCCTCTGCCTCTACCTTTAAAGGACTGCTTGTTATGAAACTGTCAATGGTTCCCGTTCCTCTGAGGGGCTTCAGGAGCTGGCCTGGCTCTTTTAACGGCAGCCCTGGTGTTCTGAGCGGCCTCCAGAATTTAACCTGAGGGCCGAACAGATATGCACCGTCAAGTGAACGTTAATCACCTGCTCAGCACTGGTTGAGAAACCTGATGTTCTGGGCCAGGAGAGTCGCTGTCTACAAATGTCAGCAGCAGCTGCCCAGAGGCAGTGTCACAGGCGTCCACAGAAGCTTCAGCTGATTACTGGACTATATGCCTCTGATAATGGAGCATTAGATTCTGGGAGGTTCTCGAACACTGATTTGAGTGTGTGTTCCACAGGGTGTACTCGTACTGAGGAATATAGGAACTCAAGACACAGAAAGTCTGTTGTGGTCCACAGATGAAGTCTGTAATGCTGAGGTGGACCGCATATCCCGTAGGAGAGACTGAAAAGAACGGTCTCCTACCACAGGCTCCACTGATACAGAAGGCTCGCTTTCCAGCCCGTAAAATTAGTCCTCTGCTGTGTCTTTGACAAAAGCAGGTCAGGGTCAGACTCATCAAGATCCACTTCAACCCCAGAAGAGCCTCCAAAAGGCAGGTCTAGGACAGGAATCACAGGAGATGCCGCCACCTGGATCGGCGTCAAGCAATTCAGCGCCACCCGTGGAGAGAACACCACCCTCAGCGTAGCCACCAAATGCGGTGTCGGCACCGCTGCTGGGCCTGCCAGACTTGAAAGAAAGGGGGAAGGAAAGTGGTACCTGTGCCGACCCCTGGCAGGAAAGAAGGTGAGAGGGCAGGCATGTGGAGTTGGCGTCAATGGCACTGGCACCAGAGAGGGCACTGTGCGCACATCCTGGCCGGCACGACCGACCCGTCATGGCTCAGCGACTCCGAGGCCCCGGATCCACTGGCAAGGTCAGCTGGGACAGACACCGTACCCACTGCTCTGTAACAGTAGCCCAGTGATGAAACTGCTCACCGGAGCCCCATCTAAAGACAGAAAGGGGATCCAGTGTCAAAGAACACGGCCGTTGACCCAACCGGAGTCGGGTCAGGCCAACCGCTCTCCACCACCAACAATCCCCGCATAGACATACCAAAGGGTGACCTTGAGCAGTACTGTTTCTTCTTTGACCAACAGGAGGAAGAAGAACTCGAGGTTGAGCAGAGCCGGGTCCCCAATTGAGGTCAGAAACGGGCCTGCTACTTTATGTGCTTTGGGCTGACTGTCTCTCTCTCTCCCCCCCCTCAAAAAGCACTGGACTGCCCGTGGTCGGAACCCCCCCCTCTGCAAAGGGTGGCGGGCCAGACAGAGCACCACTGCCGGAACAGCTTTCAAGCAAAGACTCCCTACCATCTAATGTCAACTCAGTTGATGCCAGGCTGAAAATTTCTTGAGTTAGACTGTTTCCTTTTTTTTTTTTTTTTTTAAACAAAAAAGAACATGAAAAGTAGTAACTTAATCGAATACTGAACGGCTATAGCTGCTGTTGTATAGATGAAGACTTTACTCCCGGCAGGTGAGCGACGTCATCACTGAAGCGCACTTGACGCGGGGAAAAAAGGAACCGAGGTGGTTGGAGGGTCGATGCCGAGATAGCTTATATGGGTGCCAGGTAGTCTTGCGCGGCCCTATCTTGGCACCGGCCCTCCTGAAGATTTTTGACCCCCTCCTCGGTTCCTAGCGCCTCCTGCATAGTCCCATTAGTTTGAATGAGTTGTGGAGACTTTTAGTCCAGGAAGATCCATGTATTTGTGGACCATATGGGCCAACATCACAGGGCAGGAGGCAGGACACTACCACAGCTCCAAAGCAGGGCCAAGGATGGCCTCCTTGATGGGGAAGGCAACCACAGGGGAGTCGTCCTTGTTAAGGATCTCCATCAAGGGGTACTACATGCGCTTCTGGACTGGTTCCAGCAGGATCCCCGTAGGCTCAGAGATAAAACAGAGCAGGACCGCAAATGAAGTACGCCCCTGCTCCACCAAAACATCCTCTACAGACTCGTGGTCAAAGCCAGGGATCCGGTGAGAATGCATCGAAGAATCCTCAGAGTCCGAGGGCTCCTTGTACACCAGCTGAGCCCCCATATCCCTGCTGACTCGGTGAGGTTCATCACTGTGAGTCACCGGGACTGAAAACCTACAGGGAAGCCCAGTGACGGGGTGTGCAGACTTAGGAGGGGACCCCTACTTGGGCTGTGGAATCTCTACCTGAATGGTCGGAGAGGCTGGCATCTGCCTAGCAGGAGGCACTGGCTTGGGTTGGGGTTGCAGCATCCATGGAAGCGCTGGAGGGGGCTGAGGCACAGCCAGTGGCTTGTTGCCTGCACCGAGCAGCAGCTGCTGCTATACGAACTCCTCGTAGTGCCGCCGCATCTTGCAACGAAGCCGATCCTTCCCCAAGGAGGAGGAGGAAGAAGAAGAGAAATAGCGGTGGCCAGAGTGTCGACAGCGGGACCAACGACCACATTGGGAACTGCTTACCCTTGACTGCTGTGGTGTCTGATAGCAAGGGGAAGCAGGGACAGGAAAAGGACGCCTAGGATGCCCCAAAATGTCGGGCTCCTGTGAAGGAGTGTCCGGTTCAGCGTGCCGATCCAGCCAACTCTGGGAGAGATCAGGCAAGACCAGAGCCCTTGAGAGGAATCCCCCCCTCCCCCATCCAGCGACAATGGGTCAAACCGTTCAAGAAATATCTCGACTAATTGGTCAGTCCACGTCTCGTCCAACAAGGCTGACAGGGACACCATGGGGCCAGCAGCCCAGACAGAACTGTCGGCTGAAGCCGACGGCTCAACAGTCATCGAGCCATTAGAAGCACAGGAACCTGAGGCTCGAGAGTGCTCACAGTCTCACGACAGGACTTCGTGTGTCTGGAGTCCCGCTTGAAAGATTTTGACCCATGGGAAGGACCCTCCCCAAGGGTTGGGAGGGCCTGGCAAAGAACACTAAATGCCCCAGTAAATGAGGTACAAATGCCCACTGAAACAAGGGCGCATGGGGACGAGGCACCTGCAGCGGCCTTGGCTGCAGCCTTTCTGAAGGCAGCAAGTTGCTCATCTGAGCCCGCCATGGAAGAGACAACCCTATAGGCATCCTTGGATATCACAGGAGGGGTTCTGTTCGTCCGGACGACCAAGGAGAAGGCAGGCGTAACAGTACTCCAAGGTGGAGGTATGGAGAGTACGACACAAGCTGCAAGCCTGTGGGTCGTGCTGTGTACCCAAACAGTAAACACATAAAGTGTGCGGGACGGTGCGTGACATTTTCTGGCCGCAAGGGCACAGTTTCAACTCTGAACCAGATTTCGGGTCTCCCGATTCCATGTTCGAAGCAAAGTCCAAAAGCACAAACCTTGAAGGTGATGAAGATAACAATTTTAGAGCAGCTAGGGCCTACACCAAGCACAGAGCTGTGATGGAGAGGGAATCTGATGACATGGGGCAGTGCCAAGGAGGATACCATCTGGGTGGGAGGGAGGAGCCAGCTTGAAGACCTTCCAGCTGAATTTAAAGGGAAAGGATTCTGCCAACGTGTGGATAGTACACCATATTCACGTCCCTACAAAAGATTTTGCCATTGCAGTCAATGCATCCTGACTGAAAATGCCAGACTCCGGATTTTGGGAGCAAAGTCGAGGCAGTCTGGCGTTGAGTGGGGACACAAAGAGCATCAACTTTGGGGTGCCCATCTTGAACAGTGATCTCACGACGTCTGGAGCTAGTGACCACTCACAAGGATTGGCCTCTGTTGTGCTGAGCTCATCTGCCAGTGTGTTCTGGACTCCTGGCAGATAAATTACTTGGAACAGGATCCCCTGCTATAAAGACCATTACCACATTCCCAGCACCTCCTCGCAGAGAGGCTAAGAGTGTGCTCCTCCTTGTTTGTTGATGTAATCCATCACAGATTTGTTGTTTGTCTAGAGGAGTAATGTTTTGTGGCCGACTAGATCCACTAGGCCTCACAGGCCACATAAAACAGCTTGCATCTCCAATACACTGATGTGAAAATTAATCTCTGACAGGTCCCAGATACATTGTGTTTGGAGGCCCTGACAGTGAGCCCCTCACCCCAACTGGGAGGCATCCATGGTGAGAGTCACATAAGACGCTGGTTGGGAGAAGGAAAAGCCCTGGAGGACACTGTCCTCCACTGACCACCATGTGAGTGACTGAACCAGGGGCCTGGTCATCTGAATACGGTAGGTCTGTGGATGTGATGCATGTGACCACTGAGCATCCACCGAGTCGTTCCCATGTGCAACCGTGCCAGGGGCACTATGAACACTGAGGAGGCTATCAGACCCTGCACATGCTGCATGGAGTGGGCTTGGACAGATTTGCGCTCCCTTATGTAGCATTGCCTGCGTTCTGCTCTTCAGAAGATGGCCCAGGCCTTGGTCATATCTAGAACAGCAACTGCTGTGAGGGTTGCAGCTGTGCCTTTTCTAGATTCAGCAGAACTCCCACAGAGGTACGAAACAGAGAGGCTGTGACCACTGCTTGTTCTATCTCCAGCCTGAACTAACTGGCATCATCCAACTTTTCAGATAAGGGTAATTTTGGAATCCTAGTCTTTTCAGGTGTGCTGCAAGCGTTGCAAAATACTTTGTAAAAACTTGAGGCACTGGGGAGAGCATAAAAGGGCAGAACTCTGAACTGGTAATGCTGTCCCAGCACAATGAACCGAAGGTGTCTGTGGTGGCTGAGGAGCAAAATTATGTGCTGGTATGCATCTTGCATATCAATGGAAGCTAACCAATCCTGAGGTTTCAGAAAGGGAAGCAAAGAACCCAGAGAAATCATCATGGATTTTCTCAATCCAAGAACTTATTCAGGTTGCTGAGGTCAAGAATGTGGTGCATGGCCCTAATTTCTTTAGTACTAGGAAGTAATGGGAAAAGAAGACAGTTTTGTTCCAACTCTGGCACTACTACTACTGCCCTGTTACTCAGAAGGCCCGTACTGTGCTACGCCAGAAGCACTGACATATGGGCTAAGAGGGGCTGCCTTTTGGGTGGATAGTCATGGAGGGTGGGGGGGGAGATTTCTGTGAAGTCCAGGTACTATCTCTCCCAGATAATCCTGAAGACCCAATGTGTCCATCGTAATGGACTCCCTCAGACGGTACAACTAGGTCAAACCCCACCCCCCATGGGGAGGAGAGGTCTCCCTTGGACAGCTGAGGCAGGACCAGAACTGGAGCTTCAGAGGGTGGAATTTAGTGCTTTTGGTGCCCGATCCTTCAGCTGCAACTTGTGAGGCTGGGGTGTCTGAGATTCAATTTGGGCTTCCTTGCCTTTCCCGCAAAAGCACTGCCAGTTCTGAAAGAAACCATATCACTTTCTCCTCTGAGGATTAGTAAGAACTGGCCTGAAGTCTTAAGGGTTGTTCTAGTTTTCTGAGAAGCCTCGAGAGACTTCTCTACCTGCTGCTCAAACAGGTTAAGTGTCGTCAAATGGAACGTTCATAAACTGTTGCTCAACATCTGGAGAAAAGCCAGCATTACGTAGCCAGGATGCCTTCTCATACAGATGCCTGCAGTGGCACAGTGGGAGTCAGTATCAAAGGCACCCATTACAGCCATGAACTGATGACTGTTAGCCTTAATTTCATGTATGGCAGCCAGCAGAATCTTTTGTTTCATTTCAGAACTTTGCAGGGACCCTGCCAGAAACTTAAGCTAGCTCCAAAGGGTACACTCATATTTGGAAAAAATGCTTATGGTAGTTAGCAATCTGCATGCCAAGGGTAGCTACTGCGAAATCCCACCTTTTCCATAATGTCAATTTTGCACGACTCCTTGTTAATTGGATGCACAGTGACCTCTTGGGGAAGAATGGTTTTGTCATTCTCAGCGAGAACAATAATGGCATAAGCTGTAGGTTGAGAAACATACACTGGTCTATCCTTAGGGGCAGTGTGTTTCCTGTCTGTCTGTTTGAAGACAAAAGGGATACAGGCGGGTCTATTCCAGACTGCATCTGACACAGTCAAAAATGTGGGTGGAATAGGAGGAACTAAACTGACCAGTATGGTAGAAATATTTAATCGCTGCAGATAGAGATGTTTACTTAGGTCAATGGCCGAAGGCTCAAAATCAAGTGCAGAATTCATATTCTTGAGCAAAGCCTTGAAAGTTAGATCCTCCTGTGAAACAGAAGAAGGGCCTGGTTTTGAAGAATCCTGCCCAAAGAAAAGTTTCTGTCACTGCCCTCAGAAAAGATGAGGGTGAGGTCAGACTTGTCCCCCTCCACATCCTCCCAGGAGGGAGTGTCGTTGAGGGGGTGGATCTTAGGCCCTACAGAATGCAGCCTTGACAACAATGGTGACGATACCGGAACGGAATGAGATCTCGGGTACCAAGGACAGCACCGGAACCGGTGCCAGGCCAGGCCCAGATGTGCCTAAACCCTGCGACGATTACCCAGCTGACACCGCAGCCGGACGCATCACAGTGACACTGAACGGGGGTGTGGCCAGTGGGACAGGAGTCAGTGACACGGTCACCAGCAAGGTCAAGGGAGGTGTTGCTAGAGCCAAATACTCTACCCGGCTTGAGGACCCAGTCTATGGCCCCAGTTTGTCCGATCCTTAAGGACCAGGGACTGGCTCCACTCGCAGAGGCAACCAAGACAGACGCTGCACCCACTGCTCCATAACAGCTGCCCAACAGTGGAACTGCCCACTGAAGTCCCCACTTACAGTCAGAGAGGGGCTCTGGGCCAGAGATGTTGCCCTCCTAGTACCACAGGCCCCTGGTGAGGGCCTCTGACTTCGGAGAGCAAGGATCGTGTGGTAAACCTTACAGAGGGTGCTATTAAGTGTTACTGATTCTTCCCCATCTGACACGAAGAGGAAGAACTCGAGGATGAGTGGTGATGAGAACCTGACCAGGGTTAGGACAGCTTCTTTTTGTGCTTCCTGGAGGACTGTCCTTCCTTCCAAGCATATGACCGCCAGTTGTCATAACCCTTCCCCGTTTGGGAAAGTGGACCAGACATGGCCCCACCACTGGAGCAGCTTACCTGAGAAGACTCCCTGCCCTCGTCGTCCATGGCTGTTGACCATTGACTCGGCAAGGCTGTGAGAGACTGACACAAACATAAACTAGCTTTAAACACTAAAACAGAGAACTTAACGTTGTTGTGATATAAACATGAAGTTCTGACTCCCGGAAGGCGATCGACGTTGTCACTGATGCACACTCAAAGGCAGGGAAAAAGGAACTGAGGTGGCCGAGGGCTGGTGCTAAGGTGAGCCTTGTGCCACAAGCTCTCTGTTGCGGCACCGCACGTGTGCAGCTTGCCTTGATGTCAGCCCTCCTGAAAAGTTCTGGCTCCAGTGGGGTGCTAATACCTCTGGATAACATCCACTAGTGTGAAATGATGAAGATTGATTCCAGGAATATCTGCTGAGGCTCCACATGCACTACTGGGTCAATGATGAAGGTCTGATCCGAACAAGATTGGTTCACCACACAGGCCCAGGTGCATCAGTTCTGAGTACTACGCCTTTCAAGGCCAATACGGTGCAATGATAATCAATGTGGCCAGCTCCCTCTGCAACTTCTGAAGAACCTTCTGAATCAGGACAGCATCTGGCTATGCTAGGGAGAGGCAGCTGATCTCCAGTAATGGCTGTTTTGGTACTGGCTGAAGTATCTTGGAGCTCTGATGGCCAATGAAATACAGAAACGGATTCCTCACTGTTGACAGATAAGGGTTGAAGGTGTCCTGATTGAGCTCCCACTCCGTTGTAGGGAGTTATTGGCAAGTTAGACAATCAGACTGCCAGCCGATGGTGCGTTCCAGATGAACCACAAACAGAGAGAAGAGGTTCTTTTCCACCCAGAGAAGCAGCGTCTAGATTTCTGCCATCATTGCTGTGCTCTTTGTGCTGCCTTGGCATCTGATATACGTTATAGTCACCGTGTTGGCTGATCATATGACAATGCATTGGTTCTGCAGACTGCTCCTAAAAGTGAGCATTGCCCCGAATACTACCCTCATCTCGAAAATGTTGTTGGGAAGTTTGCAGTCCATTAAACTCCATGTCCCTCGAGTTGATGCCATGCTGAGCATGGCTCCCCGTCAGGCTGGCATCTATTGTGAGGGTGAGATTTTGCACATTCTGGATCATTTTTCTAGTCAGATTCTGCTGCCTTGAGCACATAAAGGTTGCTCTCACCGTCCAAGTCTGTGGAACACTGACTGATAGGGACATTATCTGTGGATCCCAGCGGTATAAGAGATGGAGCTGGAGGGAGCAAGTATGGATTATAGAAATATAGAATTTGACGGCAGATAAGGACTGCTTGGCCCGCCTAGTCTGCCCATTTCCCTACCTAACGGATAAGCTGCAGATCCTAGTTAACCAACAGCCTACTTCCTCCTACCCCCCACGAGAATTGCCTTATGTCTGTCCCATGCATTCTTGAATTCCTCCAGTTTTTGACTCTATGACCTCCTCAGGAAGGCTAGTCCATGTATCCACAACCCTCTCTGTGAAGAAATGCTTCCTCACATTACCTCTGAGCCGTCCCCCCCATCTTAAAATTGTGCCTCCTTGTATTTGCACGTCTCTTTTTCTGAAAGATGCTATCCTCTTGGACTTTGATTCCCTTGAGGTATCTGAAAGTTTCTATCATGTCCCTCCTCTTCCTCCTTTCCTTGAGGCTATACATTTTTAGTTCCTTTAGTCTTTCTTCATATGTCTTCTGATGCAGACCCTGAATCATTTTGGTTGCCCTCCTCTGGACAGCCTCCACTCTGTCAATGTCTCTGCGGAGATGGGGTCTCCAGAACTGTACACAGTACTCCAGATGTGGTCTTACCAACTGTCTGTAAAGAGGGCCAACAATTTCCTGTTTTCTACTATTGATGCCTCTCTCTATGCATCCCAGTATCCCTCCAGCCCTCCTTGCTGCCTTCTCACATTGCTGGCCCACCTTTAGGTCATCTGATATGACTACCCGGAGGTCCCTTTCCATTTTTGTTATCAGTATCTCACCCCCCATTGTGTACTCTTCCCCTGGGTTTTTGTTTCCCTGGTGCATTACTCTGCACTTCTTTGCATTGAATCTAAGCTGCCATACATTTGACAATTCCTCCAACTAAAAGTCCCTTTTCATCCTTTCCACCCCACCTTGTGTATCAACCCTGTTGCAGATCTTTGTGTCATCTGCAAAGAGACATGCTTTCCCTTCCAGTCTCTCTGCAATGTCACTTATAAAGACATTAAAAAGGACCGGCCCCAGCACTGAACCCTGCGTTACCCCACTAGTAACCCTCCTTTCTTCACTGTGGACTCCATTTATTATTACCCGCTGTGTCCTGTTGTCCAACCAGTGTTTTACCCAGGCTACCACCCTAGGACCCACTCCCAGGCTGGCTAATTTGTTTACTAATCTTTTGTGCGGGACTATGTCAAATGCCTTGCTTAAGTCTAGGCAGGCCATTTCCACAGCCCCTCCCTGGTCTACTGCTTTGGTCACCCAGTCAAAGAAATCAATCAGATTTGTCTGATATGATCTTCCCGCTGTGAATCCATGCTGCCTTGGGTCCTGTGCCCCACTGGCCTCTAGGTACTCAATTCTTTCCATCAGAAGTGATTCTATCATTTTCCCTACCACTGAGGTCAAACCGACAGGTCTGTAGTTTCCTGCCTCTGTCTTGCTCCCACTTTTGTGAAGGGGAATCACATCCACCCTCCTCCAGTCCTCAGGTACCACCCCATCCTCCCATGATTTATTAAAAAGGGTAGTCAGTGGTGTTACTAGTTCTTCCCTTAGTTCTTTTAAAATCTTGGTGTGAATCCCATCAGGCCCCATTGCTTTATCCACCTTAAGTTTTAAGAGTTCTTTCAGAACCCTTTCTTCTGTGAAAGGACTAATATCAACCCCACTATCCAGAGTGCTTCTATTGACCGGATTAGGTATTTCTCCCTGCTTTTCCACTGTGAATACTGAGCAGAAGTATTCATTCAGTATCCCTGCTTTTTCACTGTCTCCCTCTGCCCAACCACCTTCCTCTTTTTTCAGCCTCAGTATCCCTGCCTTAGTCTTTCTTTGCTCCCTAATGTACCTATAAAAGGTTTTATCCCCCTTCTTAACGAGTTGGCTATCTTTTCTCGGTTTGGGCTTTTACTATTCTGACCACTTACCCACTTCCTTCTGCTTTAACTCATACAGTTCTCTGTCCTGCTCCTTCTGTGTTCCTTATACCTCCTGAATGCTATCTTTTTTTCCCCTTACCTTCCCCGCCACTTCTTTAGAGAACCATAGTGGTTTTTTTCTTTCGTTTTGATTTATTTGCTTCACACAAAGACTTGTTGCCTCTGTGATGGCGGTTTTGATGTTTCCCCATTGTTTCTCCACCCTACCTTCTTGCCTGTTTGCTAGTGCTTTTCTGAGGCACTCTCCCATTTTGACAAAATCAGCCCTCTTGAAGTCCAGTACCTTCACTTTTCTGTGGCTTGATTCTACAGCTAAGTTTATTGTGAACCACACTGTTTGATGGTCGCTTGTCCCCAGATGGCTACCCACTTCCAGATCAGAGATCCTCTCTCCATTCCCATTTGAGAGTACCAGGTCTAAGACTGCTCTCTCCTGAATGGGTTCCCAATCTAGCTGTCTGAAGCATGCCCCCCCATAGGGCATCGAGAATGGCCCTGCTCTTGGATGTGGCTGCAGCAAAGGTGCTCCAGTCAACATCTGGCATATTCAGGTTCCCCATCTGCAATATCTCCCCTTTCTCTGCCTTCCCAAGGATGCCTTCTGTCATTTCCTTGTCCATTTCCTCCCCCCGAGATGGGGGTCTGTATACACCCCCTGTTCGGATTGTGGAGCCATTTCCAGTCTGCAGGGGGACCCACAGTGCCTCCTCTCCTCCCTGTTTACCCTTTATTTCTGTTGCTTTGATCCCTTCCCTTACATAGACAGCTCCTCCTCCTCCTCTTCCTTCCCCGTTCCTCCTGTAGATTGTGTACCCTGGTATGTTGACATCCCAGTCATGGTTGTACCATGTTTCTGTGACTGCCACTATATCCAGGCATCCCTCTTCCAATAAGGCCACCATTTCAGGGAGCTTTTTACCTAGACTACGGCCAAGTGAACTAATTTGATGTTTGCTGTTGTGAGACTTGGCACAAGTAAGATACCTCAAGGTCACTGCAGGCTTGCACTGGAGTCTTTCGCAGGCCTAAGACAGGGACTGTGCTCAATCACTGCGAATAGTACTTTGGCTGCGGCTGCGCTGAACAGCACTCCCAAGTGTTGAATGCACTTTGCAGGCTGTAGCATGCTCTTGCGGAGGTTGATTCTCTAACTGTGCTGTTGCAGAGTTATTGGGCCTTCAGAAACTGCTGTCTGTGCTGCATCAAGCAACTCTTGCCAGATTAGTCAGCTGTCCAGGTAAAAATGAACATGAATGCCTTCCTCCACAAAGTTTACAGCCAGCACTGACAGTATCCCGTAATAATAGCGAATCAAAAGCTGCGAGTACATAACAGCAATTCAAATATAACAATCTGTATAACGGTGACAACAGCATTATAGCTTCTGTACAAAAAGAGCGAATTCTGGTGTACAAAACCAGTGATTTTCATAATTGCTACTGTTGGCACTGAATGTCAGAATTTTCTCTGATATTTTTATTGGGTTACTTCATGCCTTGCATCCTGGCAAAATCAGACAGCATGCTACAGACGATTTCAGAGGAAATGGGATTCAGGGTGGATGTGTAGTCATTTGAGGAAATACGGCTGCAGGCTACAGATCCTTACCAGTCAAAATTCAAAGCAGACAGGCAACAGAACAAGTGATCCTGTTTCCTCAAACTTCCCCCTTGTGGATTAAGTTACAAAAATAAAAATACAGCTTATGCTTACCGTTGGTCTACCCCGTACAGCGTGCCACGCTAACTCCAGTAACTTAGGTGTACTACCAGTAGTCAAAATCACAGCAGTAGCTTGCAGCCAGAACTGCAATGCAGACCACAATATAATAATAAACCTGTAGCCAGCAAAGAGGATCGCCTATAGCCTGCTGTCCGATTTGCCTGTTTTCTGTCCCATTTTGACAGGATCGCTATTTTTATATCGGCAAGCAAGTGTAAGCTGTACTTTTATTTTTGCAGCCTGACGCGGAAGTAGTAACCCTGAATCCAGGCAGTTGGAGATGTGACAAGGTGGAGGGGGGAAGACTAGTATTCTGTCCCAAGACTGTTGGAAGCCTGCAAAGAGTATCGCTCTGTAGCCTGTGGCAGGTTTGCCAAGACAGCTCTCTAGTTTTCTGTCCCATGCCCCAGGATCACTATTTTTACATTGGTGATTTTATGCAGGTGCTATTTGTGTATTCCCCGAATTGTAATCGCTATTAAATCAATCGCGATTATATTTTTGCGATTTTAACATGACCTCCATGAACACTCCTGGTGCAGTGAGAGCCCACATGATACTGCCATATACTGGAAATTCTGATCTTGGAAACAGAAGAGCAGAAACTGGTGATGTGCTTCATGGATGGGGATATGCAGATATGCATCTTGCAGGTCCAGGGACACTACAAAATCCCCTGGACTGCCGCTATGGTGGATCACAGTGTGTCATCTTTAAGTGTGAAGAGCTGGATCTTTCTCTTAAGGTGTTTGAGATCCTGCGCATCAAAATTTCCCAGTCTTCCTGGGGATAATGAGAACGGTGGAGTAAATGTGCATCTCCTCCGATAAACTGGAACAGCTGGTACTGTTTTGATGTCTGTGAGAGATACACTACTGTATCGTGAATAACTCATACTTTGGCCAGAGCACAAGGTATGGGAGACTGCATGAGGAAATCTTTAATCTGAGGGCTTCAAAGCTCAGAGTAGCTGTTGAATATAATGTCCAAATATCCACTTTTCCGTGGTAATTTCTGTCCACTGGTCCCCAAAATGCAGCAGTCTTACACCTATGGGGTTTTGAGGACCGGGGATGGGTCTAATCTCAGTATTGTTGATCGTATTTTCATTCTGTTGTTGCAGCGATTTCCTCAGCTGTTCTAGTAAAAGGACCCTTGGTTGGAGGATTTTATTTTTGTTGTTTTAAGAAGAATCTTTATCGGGGAAAAAAAAAAATAAACACTACAGCAATACAGGCCTGAGACATACAGGGACTGAGTAGTTCAAAATACATCCGGAGCACACCATTTAAAATTTTTCACAGAATGAAAACAAAATAGCACTAAGAGTGTAATACACTCTATCACTACAGTTCGTCTAAAACTATGTTTCTGTTAAAGCAATAGCACAATAAATTATGACTGTGGAAAAGTAATAACTTTCATGCTGTAGCTGACAACACTTTTGAGGATTAGGCTTTCCAAACCTCCATTTTCTATAGGTATAATGTATCTTTTCAATTTTGATCAGTTCAATCACAGAGTTAACCCACTGTTTGCATGCAGGAGCAATTTCACTCTTCCAACTAAGAGAAATACATTTATTTTCATTTAACAAACATAGCTGTAATAGTTTCTGGTTGGAGGAATTCTGTGATTTTCCCTGTGAGAAACTGGAGCGTCAGCCTGGACGGTACTGATGGGTGTCATGAAAGGAGCATCTTCAAGCAGGTCTCTTGCCCTGAGACTGAGCTAGTCTGGGTAAGAGAACTGCCTGATGGCCTCCAGCTCTGGCCAAAGAGTAGATCTCTCTGGAACGGCTTATACAGGAGGGATACCTTGGGTGAGTTAACCTCTCCTGTCCCCATTCCTCCTCAGGCAAACCGACCAGAACATTCTCCCCAACCCCCAAGCAAGCAGCATTTACCGGCGGCCCTGGCCTGCAGCTCCGTAGCAGGTACAAGCAGCAGACTCCTTAACAGTTGTGGGCCTGTATTGAAAAAAGCATCAGAGGGCTGTGCCTGATTGCTTTAATTTGGTCAGAAGTGTGTGCAGACTACTATGTTTAGATTGTGATCGCTCTTGTGTGCCTCAAGTTAGCTGGCAGTTTCTGTGTGGTTTACTGTGGGTGTGTGGGGTACCTTAAAGCTGTTCATTTAGGCACTATAGTACTGTCGCTGCTGTTTTTCCTGTGTTCCTCTTTCCCTCTAGTCCCCCCAACCCCCCCCCATGCACTCTGTAGTCAAGCTTTCCTGCCTAGACCTTGTGTCAGAAGCTTATGTTGCTTATCTGTCTCCTTCCCTCCTCAGGCAAGCAGACTGGAATTGCCCCAGCAGCATTTACTGAAGGCCCTGGCCTGCAGCTCCAGTGCAGGTACGAAAAGCAGACTACTTAACAGTTGTGGGCCTGTGCTGGCCCTGCCGCCATTAGTGCGGTGCTACCCCACCCACAACCCTCCCTCCCTAGCTGGGCATTTACTATATACCTGACCCACATCACATGATCTTGTCATGTGACTATCTCCCCAAGACTCCATTAGCTGTTTATACAGCTTAGCCACCAGAGGTCACTACTGCACCTCTTTACATGATGTAACATTTTTATTTTTCCTCACCTACTGGATACAACTTTACCAGTATTAAATTTTCCTCCCTCCTCTTAAGTTTTGGCTCAGTGGTGCCTTTCCCGGTTATCAAATTTTAAATAAATAAATCCCTGCCATCACTTTATCCTCTCTTCACTCCCTGTGGCAGTTCTGAACCACGTCTCTTGACAACAG
This sequence comes from Neoceratodus forsteri, assembly GCA_016271365.2. NCBI lineage: Eukaryota > Metazoa > Chordata > Ceratodontiformes > Ceratodontidae > Neoceratodus > Neoceratodus forsteri. The sequence continues at coordinate 1,413,266,380 of CM057456.1, read as the reverse complement.
GATCTGCCATAGCCAACCATCCTAACCTCTAGGCCATTCAGCCTGCTAGTGTGTACCCAACTCCACTACCTTTGTTATCCTACAGTGCCCAGTGACCACATGTGGTATTACACTTCACTGTAGCCCTCCATTTCTGCTGAACAACTGCACCCAGCTCCCTTCGCTCTGCTATAGTGACATGACACACTCTTCCCAACTGTTTTACAATGCACATCTTTATCTCCTATTTTATTGGCCTTGCTGTCCTTCCCTCTCTAGTCATTACCCTCTTTCAATCTTCCCTCTACCCCCGTTCCCCCCACTTCACCTATCCTTTTCAACACACTCTTCACTCTCTCACCACCCAGTTCTAATCAGCTACCCCTGCCCCAATGCACTCCATACTCCTCACAGCTTACTTGCCTTTACTGAAACTCCTCCCCTCCTACCCCAACCCCCCCTCCTTCCCACCCTATTCATTTAAAAGCTACAAAATGGTTACTACTTCTAGCTAAATTGCTTAGCAACCTCATGCTCATCTCAGCAGGCGATATTGCATCCAATCCTGGCCCTACCCCTCTTCCCTCCATGCATTTCCCAAAGGGCTTAAATATCACATACCTCAATATATGAAGCAAACTCCCCAAACTAACCCTCCTCTAACCTATTATGTACAATCTACAACCAAATGTTCTGGTTCTGTCTGAAACCTGGCTATCCCACAAGATACTTGATAATCTTAGTATCCCTGGCTACCCTCTTATCAGGCAAGACATATCTAACAAGGAAGGTGGAGTTGCAATGTATTTATCCTCCAACCTCCAACAGTCTCCTGTTCTGTCACTCTCTCCCCATCCCAATACGAACTTCTCCTCATCAAACTTTCCCTACCCTTTACCATACCTATATATATTGCGGGCTCTTACTGCTCAGTCTGGGTCTCCCTACATCTACCACAGCCGACATCATCTCCACTACTACCTCACATACCACCTCTGGTGAGCTTTATATGTTAGGTGACATAAATGTGGATTGGTTCTCATTGACAAACAATAATATAAGTTCCAAAGTAAACTCCCTAAACGTAACACAATTAACCTAACTCAGCTAAACCACAAATCACTCAAGCACACCCTGACAGCCTGGGCCCTTACTTCCATCCCCATCACATAACTGACAATGGTATCCTGCCAGATTCCCTTAGAGACCACCATATGATGTGTCCACTAGATTGAAGCTCCCCTAAACTAATTCCTCTATGCCCCTTCACGTCACCGAACCTAGCTCCCCTATTAACAGATTTACACCGCACTGACCGGTCACTTGTCACAACGGAATCCTCTATTATTTCCAGACTAAATTCCTGGAAATTTGGGACTTGCACGCTCCCCCTAAACTAACTAGAGTCAAAGGGTCACACCACCCATGGATTAACGCCGAATTACTGGCCTGCATGTGCGCCAGGGATCAAGCCTGGAAGGCTTATAAGACATCCGGATCTCACCAACTCCTTTCTCCATTATCGCTATCTTAGAAATGCTTGCACTAAGGCCACCAGATATGCTGAATCTGAATAGTTCTACAATTCCAACACCAATTTAAACCATCCTTCCAAGTTTTGGAAAGTTGTCAAATCACTCTTCTCTCCCAGCCCCCCCATCCCAATCCTCATTATAGAAATGCTACTCATTCTGACCCTACACCTGTTGCATCTACTTTCAACACCTTCTTTCCATCTTGAGCCTCATCACTCCTAACCAACTTTCCCCATGCATACCTACTACCTCTCTAAAGCCCACTTCTTTACCAAACCATTCTTCAACTCTCTCCTTCTCTTTCTCACGCATATCACCTAATGGTGCTCTTAAAGCCCTCCTTGCCTTGAACCCTAGTAAGGGAAAGAGCCTGATGGCTTGGACCCAAAACTGCTCTCTCTCTCCACTTCTGCTATAGCTTCCCCACCTTTCTGCATTACTACACCTATCTTTTTCTCTTTCTCTAGTTCCCACTACCTGGAAACACTCTACAGTTATTCCTCTACCCAAAAGTGGCGATCCCACAGCCCCAGGGAACTACTGACCTATCTCCTTACTCCCTATCCTAGTTAAGCTCCAAGAACATTTAGTTCTCGCCTAGCTCACCCCTTACCTGGACTCTACTTCATTTTCCACTCATTTAAAGTCTGGTTTCTGTAAGTAACACTCCACCACCACCACCTCCCTCATACGTCCCACTGACTCCATACTCACCAATATGGACCTGGATCACATTACCTCTGCCTTTTCGACCTGGCAAAAACTGTCGACACAATATTCCACTCCCTTCTTCAAAAACTCATGGCTGCTGGGCTAACTTCCTCGGCTACAGCTTGGTTCCATTCCTACCTATCAGGCAGATCTCAATCGGTCAAGATTGCCTCCTCCTTCTCACCACCACTCCCTATCACACTGGAATCCAGGGCTCAGTACTCGGCCCTATTCTTTTTTCAATTTTTCTTAATGATCTCCCTACAGTCTGCTCCTCGTCGCAAATTCACATCTTTGCGGATGACACTATTCTGTATACATCTAGTACTTAATATGCAGATGCGGAGGCTAGACTTCAACATGATTTCAACAAGCTCCAACTATGGTTTCTGTCCAAACAGCTCTTCTTGGAACGCCAAAAAGACAATCTCCATGTCCTTTGGCACTAGGCATAGGCTAACTAAACTCCAATCCCCTCCCCCCACCTTTCACACCTTGGATGGGCACACTCATTGAAAACGTCACTGCATTTAGCTACCTTGGTGTGTGGCTAGACCACCATATGGACTTTTTGGCACATATGACTGCTGTCCAAAAGAACCATCACTCCAAGCTTGGTGCCTTACACAGGAACAAGGATTATATTCTGCAAGCTGCACGCTGTGCAACTGTGCAGAAAATGGTCCTCCCCACCTATGACTATGCTAATATAGTCTACAGTGACACTACCAAAACCACCCTGGCTAGATCATACACCCTTTTCAACTCCTTCTGTCCCGTTGTCCTATCCTGCTCCCCTCACACTTATCATTGTGACCTTTACAAAGCCCTATCACTCCCGTCTCTGTAGTCCAGACGTCCGTCCCACACTGCATCTTTCATGGCCAAATTCTGGACTGGTAACCTCCACTCCTGTCTTTCTTCCTCCATCTGTGTTTCCTCCAAGTGCAATTATTCCTTCCGCAACTCTGATCTAAAATCCTTCTCAATCCCCTATCACTCTACCACCACTGGTCAATCTGCATTTTCTTTCCGCGGTCCTAAACTGTGGAACGCATCACTTCACCTATCCGCAAAGCCACCTCACACAAATCTCTCTCCATCCTCCTATGGAAAACACAACCCATACCTGCTCCTGACGAAACCTACGTCCTCTGTTCTTACATTACCCACCGCTCCACTCCTGTATCTTAGTCCCAGGTTATGGCCTCTGTGGATACACCTCTGGCTGGGTGTCCTAACGCCTTAACCAACCACTTGCTATCTTCTGGTCTTGGATGTTAACTTGGTCACTCCATTTCTAGACCAATCTACTGCTGTCCAATGTTGTGGACTTCCTGCTCTATTATTTGCACTCTTACTGCCTTGTGTAGATTCTAAACGTGTATCTATGATGTCAATAATTTGCAAATGGTATGTATTTTGATGGTATGTAATGTATTAGGTGTACATGTGACTTTTCACTCATCTTCAATGCATTCTTGTGACTTTGTACTTGTAATCCCCATTTTCACCATCCCCCCATGACGCATCTGGAAACAAGCAATTCTGCTCATTATCCCTTCCTGGTGAGACACTTAAATAAACAAACTGCTGCCCACAGTTGAAGCTTTTGGGCTCTCCTTGCCACTACAGAGTATAGGGCACATTTCACATTTCACAAAGATTTGCAGGAAATTGTACGATGCATCCACCAAGAAGCCATCCCCAGGGATCTAAGCGATATGGGTGTAGTCAATTCCCAGAAAGTGGGGGAGGTCAAAGGAGATGTCCAAAAGCCAGTATACCATGGCCCTGGAAACATAAGGTGAAATCAGAAAAGTGTGCATGGAGGCTCCCGATGTCTCATATGCCCTTTTTATTATGGTTTCCAATAGGCAATCAAAGGGGTACTGAATGGCCTCTGCCCCAGGTATCAGGATGGTAGTTTTATTTATTGTAGCCAAGATAGGATCATCTACCTTTGGGCTTGTGCTCCTTATTCTGCATCCTTGCTGTTAATTTTGTAGATCTTTGTGTAAGACAGCCAAAATCCTGCAATCCACATGCTCCTATTCGGAAGTGGTGATGTCTTTTACTGTGTCGCAGACTGGGAATACTTTTTTCATTGCACTCAGATCTGCCAAATTTTTAGAATCATGTAGTGGGTCATCTTCCAGATCCGGGGTGAAGAAGAAAAAAATACTCACCTTAGTAATGTTGTTTCTTCTAATGGAGTCTTGCTATATTATGACATATGCAGTATAACCCCAGGTTAGAACTGCTCCGGAGGTGAAAGAATTAACTTTCCATGCAGAGCATGGAACCTTGAGCGCGAGCTTGGTTGAACACTCTGTCTGTTGTAGCTCAAACTTAAACTGTCAGATATTTACGAAAAAACTCACTAAGGTTCTGTGTGGAAGCCGTAAACCTACACTAGCCCACTGGCTACTAACTACAAACACACATTTTTGTTCTTGATCCCAAAATAAAGACTCAAGTCAGGGGATTCAAGAAAGAAAAATAAAACATAACACCTAAGCACCCTAAGAAAGGGTGAAAATAAAGTGGGCATCTATGAAGTGCCAACATTGCACTGCCCACCCACATCCCAAAAGTAGAGGTTCTGAGAGGGGCAGGCTGGGGGGGAGGTCATAATATAGCAAGACTCCATTAGAAGAAACAACATTACTAAGGTGAGTAATTTTTTCTTCAAACAACATGAAGTCTTGCTATATTATGACATATACAGAATACAGCAGTACCTCCATGGAGGAGGGACAGAACCTACTTAGGAAATGGGCTCTGAAGCACAGCTGTGCCGAATCGAGCATCACTCATAGCCTGGATATCCAGAGAGTAATGCTTACTAAAGGTGTGAACTGTTTTCCAGGTAGCTGCTTGACATATCTCTAGGATAGGAATGTCCCTGGCAGCAGCCAGGGACGCAGCTGTACCTCTGGTAGAGTGAGCCCTCAGGCCTGAGGGAGGAACCTTACCCAGTTTTTCATAGCAAAATTGGATACAAGAGACATTCCACCTGGCAATGGATCTTTTAGTGGCAGGTTTACCTTTACCAACCTCACCATAAGTGAGGAACAATTGAAGGGATTCAAACCTGTGACCCTTGGTACGTTGAATATAGTAACTAAGGGCTCTTTTGACATCTAAGCTGTGTAATCTCATCTTGCCAGAGGAGGAATGGTCAGTGAAGTACACAGGAAGAGACATGGATTGATTAAGGTGGAAGTCTGAAACCACCTTAGGCAAAAAATTTCTGTTAGTCCTGAGGACCACCTTATCTCTGTGAAAGGAGATAAAATCAGGCTCCACTGACAATGCTTGTAGCTCACTTATGCGCCTGGCAGAGGGATGGCTACCAGAAACACAGTTTTCCAAGTCAAGTACTTAAGCTCTGCTGAAGACAATGGCTCAAAAGGGGGTTGCATAAGCTGGGCAATGCAAATATTAAGATCCCAAGCAGGGGCAGGGTCCCTGAACGGAGGGTTGGTGTGAAGCAACCCTTTAAAAAACCTGGAGAACACAGGGTGAGCTGAAAAAGAAGAGGGCTTACCTGCTAACAAAAAGACAGACACAGCTGCCAAGTGCACTTTTAGGGTAGCTGGTTTCAGCTCCAAAGAATTCAAATGCACTAAATAATCCAGAATCGTGGGCACGTCAGCAGATTCTGGGGAAATATGCTTACCAGCACACCATATGAAAAATCTTTTCCATTTTGAATTATAAGTAGCCCTGGTAGAAGGCTTCCTAGAGGCCTTCAAGAATTCCAATACGCCTTGGGAAAGGTGTAGGTCAGCAAACTCTAACTCTTCAAGAGCCATGCCTTGAGATTGAGAGATGTGAGGTTCGGATACCAAACTCTCCCCTGGGCACAGGTTAACAGGTTGTGATTCCTGGGAAGACACAGGGGAAGGTGGACTGCTAAGGAAATGAGGAGTGGGCACCAGGGCTGCTTGGCCCAATCTGGAGCAATCAGGATCATCCTGCAGAGTTGAGATATGATTTTTACTAGCACCTTGAAAAGAAGGGGGGGGGCATAGAGAAACGTCCCTTCCCAACTGAGTAGGAAGGCATCCAGAGGGACTGAGCCCAACACTGGGGGCCTGCAGCAAAAAAGGGGAAGTTGGTGATTGTCTGGGGCTGCAAAGAGATCTATCTGAGGGGTGCCCCATCTGGCAAACACACTACCTCAGTACTAGGGGATCCAGTGCCCATTCGGTGGATGGCCCTGGGAAATCCTGCTGAGAGCATCCGCTAGGACATTGTCCTTGCCTGGGAGGTGAACTGCCGTAAGGAAGGCGTTCAGAGAATAAGCCAGAGACCACAACCTCATTGCTTCGGTGCACAAGGCCGTAGACCGAGTGCCCCCTTGCTTGTTGATGTACCACATTGTAGTGGTATTGTCTGTTCTGACCTGAACAACCTTGTTCTGAACAGATGTGGAAAATACCTGGAGTGCTAGAAAAACTGCTCTGAGTTCCAACAAATTGATGTGGAGCAGAGATTCCTGAGGGGACCACAACCCCTGGGTGGTAAGGTTGCCCATGTGAGCTCCCCACCCCAAGAGGGATGCATCTGTAGTAAGGGTCAAGGAATGAAGGGAACCCCGTCTCAAATTGCTCTGGTCCTGCCACCACTGGAGGGCCTGGATCAGGGTTCGAGTCACTGGGATCAATTTGGTTAGAGGATCTGTCCTTTGAGACCAAAAGGCTCTCAAGTCCTCCGGGAGTCTTTCTGGAGGCTGAGATGCTGCCCTGTTTGCAGACAACTATCTGCCCTGAGGGAGGAAGTTGCCCATCTTCAGGCCGCACTGGACAGTGGCAAGGGAACCTCCCCCATCCAGGGAGCACCGCAGCCACTACCTCAGAGGTTGCGAAGAAAGCACAGCAGTTGGACCACAGTGGGCTCAGGGAGGGTAAGGGTGGTGGAACAGAGGCACACCCAGTCAGTTGTTACACTCCACAATCCATACATCATTCTGGGAGCATAGTTCCCCTACGGATGCACCATAGAGGAGACTAAAGAGGTGCAGACAACTGTCTAAGGGAGGCCCTCAGGAAGGAGGCAGGAGGGCACCACAGAAAGAAAGCAGTTCCTGGTGGGGGACTCAATTATTAGGGGGATAGAACTGGGGGGAGCAGGGAAAACTGAAGTAAGGTGCCTGCCTGGTGCCATGGCTTGGAGGGACAGGAAGCGCATCCTTAGGATTACGAGAACAGTTGCACGGGAGTCTGAGCTGGACATCATTGTCCACCTAGGGACAAATGACTTGGCTCATCATGAGATTAGAGCAGTGCAGAAGGACTTTGTAGAGCTGGGGAGGGGCTTAAGACAAGTAGCACACACAGTATCCTTTCTCAGAGGTGCTGCCTGTCAGCGGCATGAGTGAGGCGAGGGTACTTTGCACCATGCAGTTTAACAAATGGTTAAAAAAATGGTGTGGAGCACAGGGGTTTGGCTTCATTGGGGACTGGGGTTCCACCTGGAGGGACACCAGCCTATACTGGCAGGATGGTCTGCATCTGTCCAGGAAGGGAACAAGTCTTTTGGGCAATCTGTTTAAATGCTTCATTGGCAAGCCTTTAAACTAGTCAAGGGGGGAGGCACTGACAAGCAGAAGGAAAATCCCAGCCTCCCCCTACAAAACAGGGTACTAAATGAGAAAAAGACCAAGGTAGAAAGGTCAGTGGGGGTTGCTGCTACAGAAAGTAAAGCCATCAAAAAAATGGAAAGCAATGAGAACCAATGCCCGTAGTCTGGGTAACAAGCTTCCTGAGTTAGTGGCCTTGATGGAGGAGGAAGATCTGGATATTGTAGCAGTCACAGAAACATGGTACACACAGAACCATGACTGGGACGTAAACATACCAGGATACACTATCTACAGGAGGGACAGGGAGGGTAAAAGAAGGAGGAGGAGTAGCTCTCTACATAAGAGAAGAAATCAAAGCAACAGAACAAAAGGGTAAACAGGGAGGAGAAGAAGCACTGTGGGTCAATTTGGAGGCAGGCAATGGCACCACAATCCGCACAGGGGTTGTATACAGACCCCCCTCTCAGGGGGAGGAAATGGACAAGGAAATGATAAAAAGTATACTTAGAATGGCAGATAAAGGGGGAGATATTGCTGATGGGTGATCTGAATATGCCAGATGTTAACTGGAGTGCAGTTGCAGCAGCCACTTCTAAGAGTGGGGTTATTCTGGATGCCCTACAGGGGGCATGCCTTAGACAACTAGTATTGGAGCCCACTTGAGAGGGAGCAATCTTAGACCTGGTTCTCTCAAACGGAGATGAAGAGAGGATCACAGATGTAGAAGTGGGTAGCCATCTGGGAACTAGCGACCATCGAACAGTATGGTTCACATTAAACACATCAATAGAGTCAAGCCATACAAAGACAAAGGTACTGGATTTTAGGAGGGCTGACTTTGACAAAATGGGTGAGTGCCTAAGGAATGCACTAGCAAATGGGCAGGAAGGAGGGGTGGAAGAACAATGGGGAATAAAAACTGCCATCACAGAGGTAACAAGCCTTTGTGTAAAGAAGATAAACAAAGCAGGAGTGAGAAACCACTATGGTTCTCAAAGGAAGTGGCAGTGAAGGTTCAAGAGAAAGAAAGCATTCAGGAATACAAGGAATCACAGAAGGAACAGGACGAGAACTGTGTCAGTTAAAGCAAAAGGAAGCTGGAAAGGCAGTCAGAACAGCAAAGGCCCAAACCGAGGAAAAGATAGCCAACTCAGTTAAGAAGGGGGATAAAACCTTTTATAGGTACATCAGGGAGCAAAGGAAGACCAAGGGAGGGATAGTGAGGTTTAATAAAGGGGAGGGAGGGTGGGCAGAGGGTGACTGTGAAAAGGCAGAGATACTAAACAAATATTTTTGCTCAGTATTTACAAAGGAAGAGGGGGAGGTACCTAAAACAAACAGTAGAAACACTCTGGATACAGAAGTTGATACCAACCCATTTACAGAAGAAAGAGTTCTGATGAGCTCTTAAAACTGAACGTGGACAAAGCAATGGGGCCTGATGGGATTCATCCCAGAATTCTAAAAGAACTAAGGATAGAACTAGTGACACCACTGACTACCCTCTTTAACAAATCATGGGAGGATGGGGTGGTACCTGAGGACTGGAGGAGGGCAGATGTGATTCCCTTCACAAAAGTGGGAGCAAGGCAGAAGCAGGAAACTACAGACCTGTTGGTTTAACCTCAGTGGTGGGAAAATGATGGAATCACTCCTGAAGGAAAGAATTGTTGCGTATCTAGAGGCCAGAGGGGCACAGGACCCAAGGCAGCATGGATTCACAGCGGGAAGGTCATGCCAGACAAATCTGATAGATATCTTTGACTGGGTGACCAAAGTAGTAGATCAGGGAGGGGCTGTGGACATGGCCTACCTAGACTTTAGCAAGGCATTTGACACAGTCCCACACAAAAGATTAATATACAAGTTAGCCAGCCTGGGAGTGGGTCCCAAGATGACAGCCTGGGTAAAGGGTGGCTGGAGAATAGGACACGAGAGCAATAGTAAATGAGTCCACTCTGAAAAAGGGGGTTAGCAGTGGGGTACCACAGGGTTCAGTATTAGGACGGTCCTCTTCAATGTCTTTATAAGCGACATTGCAGAGGGACTGGAAGAAAATATGTCTCTTTGCAGATGACACAAGATCTGCAACAGAGTTGATGCACAAGGTGGGTGGAAAGGATGAGAAGGGACTTGGTAAGTTAGAGGAATGGTAAAATGTATGGCAGCTTAGATTCAATGCTAAGAAGTGCAAGGTAATGCACCTGGAAACAAAACCAGGGAAGAGTACACAATGGGGGTGAGATACTAACAACAACAAAAATGGAAAGGGACCTGGGGGTAGTCATATCAGATGACCTAAAGGTGGGCAAGCAATGTGAGAGGGCAGCAGGAGGGCGGGGGATACTGGGATGCATGGGGAGGCATCACCAGCAGAAAACAAGAAGTTATTATCCCTCTGTACAGACAGCTGGTGAGACCACATCTGGAGTACTACGTGCAGTTCTGAAAGATCAATCTCATAAACATAGACAGGATGGAAGCTGTCCAGAGGAGGGCAACTAAAATGGTGCAGGGTCTGCACGGAAGACTATGAAGTGAGACTTAAGGAGCTTAATATGCTATAGCCTCAAGGAAAGGAGGAGAGGGGGACATGATAGAAGCGTTCAAGTGCCTCAAGGGAATCAACAAAGTCCAAGAGGGTAGCATCTTTCAAAAAAGAGGTGTGCAAGAACAAGGGCACAATTTGAAGAGAAGATAGAAGAGGCTCAGAGGTAATTTAAGGAAGTATTTTTCACAGAGGGTTGTGGATGCATGGAACAGCCTTCCAGAGGAGGTTGTGGAGTCAAAACAGTGGTGGAATTCAAGCATGCCATGGGACAGTCATAAGGCAATTCTAGGGGTTGGGGGTAGGAAGAAGTAGGCTGCTGGTTAACTAGGATCTGCAGCTTATCCATCAGGTAGGGAAATGGGCAGACTGGGTGGGCCAAGCGGTCCTTATCTACCGTCAAATTCTATGTTTCTATGTTAAATGGAACTGAATGTCCCTCATCTGAAACCTTGCTCCCTGCACTACTGCTGTAGAAGCAGCCATGTGCCCCAGGAGCTGTAGAAAATGCCTTGCTGGTCGAGAGACCTGCAGGGTGAAAGAAGAGGCCAGAGAGACCAAAGTCCTTGCTCTTTCCAGAGGGAGGAAGGCTCTGGCTTCTTTTGTGTTCAATTCTGCGCCTATGAAGGTGAGAAGCTGGACAGGCTCAGAACTGACTTGGAAGATTGAGAGAAAACCTAAAGATGTAAGAAGTTGCTGAGTTACTTGTAGGTGTAGTTTGACCTGGTCTGGAGACTGGCCTACAATGAGCCAAGTCGTCCAGATAAGGGAAAGATGGCAATCTTTGCCTTCTTAAGTGGGCAACTCTAGTGCCAGGCATTTGTGAACACCCTCGGGGCGAGGTGAGGCCGAAGGGCATTGCTCTGAACTGGTAATGGCCTGAGGCGAGTTCGAATCCAGTGCACTGTATGGGAGCTTCTGATGAGAACATTGGAAGTAGGCATCCTTGAGGTCCAGGGGCTACCAGTCCCCTGGCCTTAGAAGGTAAAATAATTCCCAGAGTCACCATTTTGAACTTTGGTTTTAAAGGTGCTTGTTTAGATACCTGAGATCCAGGATGGGCGCCATTCTCCTGTCTTTTTGGGAGAGAGTACCTGGAGTACAACCCTTTGCCCTGGTGTGGGGTGGAACTCTTTCCACAGCTCTGAGAGCCAGAAGGAAGAAACTTCTGTTTCTAGAGACAGAGTGCCTCTGACGGTTTGCAGGTGGAAAGGACCTGGTTCTCATCTTTGGAAATTTTTTGAAGCTGAGAACCAGTCCCTGGCTTACTACTTCCAGGACCCACTTGTCTGATGTTACAGACTTCCAGTCCTGGACAAAGTAAGCCAGCCTGCCCCCCTACCGGTAGTGGAGAATCGGCCCTGGCCACCCCATCAGGGAGCCTGTTTTGCAGGGCTTTGGGTTGAGGGGTAGAAGCAGGCTTACTAGACCCCCTTCTGCCTCTTCCTCTAAAGAACCCCCTCTGGGCATAAGCAGAAGAGGAGGCCTGGGCTTGGTAAAAAGGCCTATGAAAAGGCCTGCCCCTGACATACTGCCTTTGAGGTGGCTTGCCTTTCTTTGGCCTGTGCACTCCTATAGGTGGTCCTATACTCATCCATTTTCTTCATATAATTCTCTGTCTGCTCCCCAAACGAGAATTGCCCTGCTAAAGGAAAATCCATAGCCTTGGGCAGATATCCTGTGACAGGGCAGTACATCTGAGCCAGGCCATTCTCTGAAGAGACACAGATGTAACCATGATTCTTGATGAAACATCGTTAGAGTCTACTGCAGCATGAAACTGCACCTTGGATGCCTCAATACCATCCATGACCACCTGCTCCAGCTCCCTGGCAAGCTGGTCAGGGCCCTGTTTTGCTAGTGCCAGCGCAGTATCCCATCTGGATTTCTGGTACCTAGCTGCATAAGCCATATAATTCGCCTGTCTGAGTCCTAAAGATGCTGCCGTGTACTGTTTCTCTGCCATGGCATCCATCCTCCTGGAATCCTTTTCAGGAGGGTGAGAGGCTAAAGGAATATTAAGCCTTGTCACAAGCTGCAGCCTGCACTACCCCCACATGGCTGCACTGCTGAGAGAGGAACTCCGTATCAGAGCCTGATAATGTATACCTTTTGTCCATCCTTTTAGCAACAGGAAGGATAGAGTGAGGAGTTTTTAGAATTTTTACTGTCTGTTTCCTAAAGGATTTGTGTAAGGGAATAGACAGTCTCCTAGATTCTGGAATATCCATCATTTCTACATAATCAGGCTCTTCTTGGTCATCAACAGCTTCCTCAACAGGGAGTTGGAGAGTTTCGCAACTTTCTTATAGAACATAAAATGAGAAGGTGACTCAGATCGCCTGGATGGAACCCCTGAAGGTCTGTCTGGAGAGATGTCCGGTTCAATGGGCACATCCAGACTTTCAAAATCACATTCACTCTCCTCATACCCCTCTTCCCCTTCCTCCGGTTCATAAAAATCCTCAAAATAATAATCTTGAACCGGTGGAACCGTCCGAACCGAGCGCTTCCCTGATGGTGTCGGTTCGGACGGAACCGGGGAAAGAGACTGGACAATTTGAATAGCTTTAGCTATTTCCTCAGCGGTTGGAGAAAAAAACTTTTGACTCCACACTAGCTGACTTTCTAGCCCTTTTAGTTGGAACCGGCTCCTCAGAGCTGGCTCTTCGTTTGCCCGAGGAAGTATCGCCCTGGTCAGAGGGCACTCCCTCAGGTTCGGTTGGAACCGAACCGGGCTGGCCATCCGGGTCAGCGGACTTTTTGGCCTCCCTTTCCCTGAGCCTACCAACTCTCTTTTCCATGGTGGCAGCAGGAAAATTCTTACAAATCTGGCAGTCTGCATTGAGGTGGACAAACCCCAGACAATATACACAAGTGGTGTGGGTCAGCCTTAGCAAAGGCTTCCCCACAGAGGCCACAGTGCTGAAACAGTGGGTCGGTTTTCTTTTGGGTTTCTCAGGCATAGTGCCAGCCTAACCAAAACTTGCCCGTTAGTGGCAATCCGTTAACAAGACTCTCTTATCGGTTCCTGACCGTGTCACTATCGTGGAAAAAAGCGTAATAAAATCCGTTTTTAGAACCGATAAGAACCGGGAACCGCACTCTAAAGGACTAGAAAGTAATTTTAAAACCCATCTGATCAGTTCAAACCGAACCGAGAAAGACATTTACAAGTTCCACACAGAAGAAATAAATAAGCCTATTACTTACAATACCACAGACAGAGCTTGAACCGACCGATTGCGGTTAATTTCAGTCACGTAAACCGAGAATTACACTTTTTAACCAACAAACGAACCGAGCAGCAGGAGAAATCTCCGGAGCGACTGTTCAGTGAGGCTGAGTAAAGAATCTGACAGTTTAAGTTTGAGCTGCAACAGACAGAGTGTTCAACCGAGCTCGCGCTCAAGGTTCCATGCCCTGCATGGAAAGTTAACTCTTTCACCTCCGGAGCAGTTCTAACCTGGGGTTATACTGCATATGTCATAATATAGCAAGACTTCATGTTGTTTGAAAAACAGGTTACTCACCTGTAACAGTAGTTCTAGGAGTGGTATATGTTGTTCATCCACATTTTCTGGCAGTGTTTTTTCCCTTTACGTCTTGCTGGGAAGTCTTCAATCTGGCTCCTCCAACCCACCCGGGTGATGTAACCCTCGGCTCTGCCCCATGATGCCAGATTTTGCCTGCTGCAAGCAGTACTGTGTCCCGAAGCCAGGGGAGGTTGGGTGGGTCAGTGTGGATGAAAAACATATACCACTCCTAGAACTACTGTTACAGTTGAGTAACCTGTGTTTCTAGGGATGTGGATATATTGTTCTATCCACACTTTCTGGCAGACTCCTAGCAATCCTCTGGGAAGAGGGAGGTAAGGCGCACATCCCCTACTTAGGAAATAAGGACCGGAGAACTGAGGCCCCAAAACCAGCATCCCGGCGTGACTCTTAAGTCAATGAGGTAATGGGAAATGAAGGTGCACACAGATTTCCACATAGCAACCCTATAGCTTTCCTGGACAGGGATGTCCTAGAAGCAGCCACCGACACAGCGGTATGGCACGTGGAATCAACTCTAAGCCCTCCGAAGGCTCCCTACCCGCCAACCTATTGCAGAGATTAATGCAGGAAGTGATCCACCTGCCAATCGTCCGCTTGGCTGCAGGTCTGCCAGATGCGGCTTCAGCATAGGTGACAAACAGCTGGCGAACCTTTCTCCGAACTCCAGCAGTATGCTCTTTGTAGTAAGTGAGTGCTTGCTTCAGGTCCAGAGCACGGAGCCTGTGTTTGGCCTCCAAGGTATAATTCGGGAAGAACACCTCAAGAGTCATCACCTGATTCAAGTGACACTCTGACAACCTTCAGAGGAACTTCAGGTTGAGGTGCAGGACAACCTTCCCCTGTGGAAGACCAGGTAAGGAGACTCCACAGAAAGGGCCTGGAGCTCACTAATCCTTCTGGCTGACATGATAGCCACCATGAAGGCGGTCTTCCATGACAGGTGTGACATCTCACACCAGTGTATTGGCTCATATGGCTTGCACATGAGCTTTGCCAAAACCAGTAACAGATCCCACGGTGGTGATGGTTCACGCACCGGAGGGGGAATGTGATCTAAGCCTTTGCAAAAGCACCAGACCACTATCTCCTGCGTCACTGACCGGCCCACACCCAGTAAGCAGAGATGGCTGCCAGGTGCATCTTAAGGGTCACTGACCATAGTCCCCCTTTGGAGAGAGACCACATGTAATCCAAAATGCTGACCACTGGACAGGACATGGGGTCCAGCCCCTTGCCCCAACACCAAATGGAGAATCTCTTCTATTGTAAGGCATACCATTTTCTGGTCGATAACTTTCTAGATGCCTCCACGACAGTGAGGACATCATCAGAGAGACCCAAAGCCTGGAACTCTAGCCGCTCACAAACCAGCCTGTCAGGTGCAGGTATTGAAGGTCCGGGTGGAGTACCTTCCCGATTGATTGAGAGCAGGTCCGGGCATATGGAAAGACGCCTCGGGAGCCTGCTGCTGAGGAAGAGGAGATCGGGGTACCAAAACTAGCAGGGCCAGTCTGGAGCTACCAGGATCACCTGTAACTTGTCCCTCCTGACCTTCAGTAGCACCTTGTGGATCAAGGGACGTGGAGGGAAAGCATAGAAGAGGCCTAGGATTCCAAAGCCTCGAGAAGGCATCCCCCTGCAGAGAGCCTTGCTGACGAGGGTGGACACAAAACAGCCTCAGGTTTGCATACTTCCTGGAGGTGAACAGGTCCACCTGAAGGGTGCCCCACTGGGAAAACAGACTGTGTGCTACCACCGGATGGAGAGGCCACTCTTGAGACGCCTCGCCAACCTGGCTGAGGGCATCACCAGACGATTGGAGGTTCCTGCCACATGGATGGCTAGGAGATCTGCCTCCAGGCTGTGCATGAGGGTCCATATGCAGAGAGCTTCCTTGCACAAAGGCAGGAAGTGCATCTGGCCCTGCTTTTTGAGATGGTACATGGTTGTGGTGTTGTCCGTCTGGACTTGAACCACTTGACCCCGAACAAATGGAGCGAATGCAGTAAGCATCAGCCAAACTGCTCGAAGCTCCAGCAGGTTGATGTGGCATCAAGACTACTCGGGGGTCCGCAGCCCATGGACCCTATGTTCTCCCAGATGGGCACCCCAGCCAGTGAGAGAGGTGTCGGTCGTCAGGATGACCATCAGCTCGATGTGGAAAAACGTGATCCCTTTCTGCAGATACTCTGAGACAAGCCACCACTGGAGGGCATCCCACATCCTCTGGGTCACAGTGACCAGCTGGTCGAAATGATAGTTGCGCCGAGACCGCTGGCTAGCCAGCTCCCACTGCAGGGAGCGCATATGCCAACAGGCCTATCGGACCATGGTGGTGCAGGCCGCCATGTAACCCAGAAAGCGCAGAAAGTCCCGGGCAGGGCGTAAGTACCCAACCAGAAATGAACGGGCAAAGGAGGAGAGAACCTCTGCCCTGTCCGCCGGGGGCTTGGCTCTGGCTCAGCAAAAGTCAAGCTCTGCCCCAATGAAGCTGATCACCTGTGAGGGCACGAGTTCCGACATGGCCTCGTTGACCAGATCATCAAGCTGGATGCAGGTCTGGAAGACCAGATCCCTGGACCCCTCCACCTCCTGCCTGGAGGGACCTGCATCAGGTAGTCCAGGTAGGAGAACACCTGGACCCCTCAACACCACAGGTAGGCTGCCACCACTGCTATGCTTTTGGTGAAGACCCTGGGGACCAAGGAGAGGTCATATGGCATGGCCCGGAACTCGTACAGGGTTCCCTTGGCTCAGAAGTGGAGGAACCTTCAGTGGGATGGATGGATCGGGACACGAAGGAACGAGTCCTGTAGACCCAGAGAGCAAAACCACATGTCCTGCTCGAGAGATGGTATTACCTGGGACAGAGTTACCATCTGAAAAGTGCGAGACCAGAAGAATTTGTTCAGATCATGCAGATCTAGAATGGGGCATCAGCTCCCTGTCCGTTTTGGCACCAGCAAGTACCTGAAGACAAACCCTGGGTGTTTTGCAGGATCCGTTACCCTGACCATGATCTCCTTGCGGAGGAGCTGGGCTATGTCATCTCGAAGAGCCGACCGAGTGTCTGCAGATACCAAGTCCTCCTGTGGGGTGCAGGCTCAGTTGGGTGGGTACTGCGCGAACTCCAGAGACAGACCCTGGCCGACCACTTCCAGAATCCACCTGTCTATGGTAACAACAGACCAGGTGAAAAGAAGTGGCAGAGCTGGCCCCCCCACAGGAGGAGCCAGGGGAGACGTGATGGGCATGAGGGTGGCAGCCCCCATTCCATCACTGGGCAGGCTTGGAGGAGGACCCAGCTGAGGAGCCACCAGGTCCCTTCCCCTCCTGGCTTTTGGACCACCGAAGCCAACGACTTGGGCCTATGGTGCCAAGGCTAAGCCTGCTGGGCCGGTTTTGCCACAGGAGTGGGGGACCAAAAGGGTTTGCGCTTCTGCTGCTTGGAGCAGCAACCGTACCGAGTAGAAAGTTCTCCTACCCCAGAAGTCAAAATCCGAGGAGTCTTGATCTGGGGAACAGTCACAGTGAAGGGCGAAGCCCATCAGGAGTGTCCAGTTGTGTCAATCCTGACTGAGGATGAGGCAAGGAACCTGGAGAGTCGGGGGGGGGGGGCACAATACCGCTGGCAGAGATCCCTGGGGACAGGAACACTGGAAAAGGGTCTCTGCCAGGAATGTAACGACGCCTCCCGAAAGGGAGCAGGCCGGGTGGGCACCATAAGGGTGTCCTCGCTGAAATCGCCTAAAAAGGCATGCACCAAGTGCTCTGGATTGCTTTGAATGGGAGGGGTGATACGCAGGTTTTCCAACATCCTCACGAAGAATCACTGATGCTCCGCGAGATCAGCAGCTGGAGAAATGTGGACAGACATTTCCTCTCCTCCAGAAGAGGGGGATGAGGAGTCAGAGAACCTTGGCTGTTCGGAGAGCAGCTGCTCAGGGGGAGGTTGAAAAACCTGTCTGTCCATGGCCATGATGTAAGCGGGGAACTGAGCAGCCACGGCTCTGAACTGCTCCCAGGAGAGAGGCCCGAAAGGACCAAGAATACCTGGGAGCGCAGGAGAACGTGGCAGACGGATGGGGACAGAGCCGAGAAGAGAAGTTGACTGAACTCCGCCTGTGCTAGGGAGCGGACCAAGAGCTCCAGAAGAATGAGCTACGGAAGACTCCACAGCCGACAGCTGAACAACCATATTGGAACTGCCTTGGCTGCACCCGGAAGATTCCCAACTGTGAGGTGACCGGGGCCATGTAGATCCAGAAGGATGGTCCCCTACCTCCAAAGAATAGGGCCCTCTCAAAGAAACCGAGGGGGAAGAGTGGAGATCCACACTACGGCTCCTCCCAGAGCCTGGGTGGGTTCTGGAAAAAGGCCGCCGAACAGAACTCACACCCCTCAACCCCTTGGAATCTGAGAGTGCCCTCCTCCTTGAGAGAGCCAGCCTAGGCAGCTGGAAACCCTGGTCAGCCCCCGAAGGAGCTATCCAAGGAGCACTACCCTCCTCTCCTGTGGATGCTCCGATCAGCCCTAAAGTTGGGTGATCTAGGCACACCACTGGAGGGGGTACCACCACTGAGGGGTCAGTGAACCCTCCGAGGCCAGGCTGCAGAGCAATAGTGGCCTGCACCACTGCCTGCTGGTCCGCACCACAGACCCTGGCCATGATAGTCACTGTCCAGTCCGGGGGGAGTGCTGGTCACGGTCTGTCGAGGAAGCTACTAGAGTGCCCACCTGGGCAACTAGCTCCAAGGAGCCAGACTGCCTGTCCAACTCAGAATCAGACTCCTCCTCCTCCGAAGAAGTGGAGACCGAAGTCCTGTGCCAGACAGTGGGCGGGTGCTCTGCGTCATCCTGACCAAACAGGGCAACAGAAAGGGAGACTGCACCCAAGACGGTTCTAGTGCTCCTCTCAGCACTGCGAACGGTGGCAGAAGGTTGCACAGCTCCAACAAGGGCAGCAATCCTGGTGCCAGAACCTGGCATGGAGCTGTCCGGCCTCACGGAGCCATGAATGGCTCAGGGGACAGAGATGGAGCCAACAGCCCCATCGGCGCCAAGGGCAGAGGTGGCACAGACAGCGGTCTTGGCACCAGGACCGGTGCAGAGATCCGGAACTCCCACAGCACCGTGGCCTTGCTCAGAGCCGTGAATGACTCCAGAGGTGGACACTGCGCCGTACCCAACTTCAGTGCTGCGTACGGCGCTGAGGTAGGAGAATGATGAAGATGGCACAGTAGAGACTCCCACAGCGCTTCTAGCACTATCAGCGCCGACAGCAGCCATGGCGCCGAGTGACCGGCCGGCACAGACATCAGAACCCACAGCACCGAGGCCCAAAACGGCGTCAAGGACAGCAAAGACCCAGGCCTTCCAAGCCACGGGTCTGACACCGGGGGAGCCTTCATCCCTTAAGGGGCGACTGCCATAACGGTGCCTCCCGTCCGTCCCGGGAGAACAGACTGGGCCTCCTGCACTGTGGGAAGAGCCTCGGCCACGACTAGGCTAAGAAAGGCCGATGTTCCCTCCTCCTCGGTTCATATAGAACCGGGAAGGGACCTCGAGGAAAGGCAGAGAAAAGGCGGCTTGGCCTGACGAGTGCGAACCAGACACCCAAAAGTCAGCGGAGCCCTCCCCACGCGCGTTGTTCGATTACTCTCCGGTCCATGGAGAAACAGGCGTCGCATGAACACATGTCGTGAAGCGGGCCAAGACACGCAAGACAACGGTCATGCTGGTCGGTGACGGAATATTTTCAGCCACATGAGCACCGTCGCATTGGTGGGGCCGCCCTGTCCTGGAAGATTTCTTGCCTTCCGACCGAGACATGACCTACGGAGAAAAAAAACCCCACCAAAAACAGACTCGACGTCGCAGAAAATAGAATAATTGGAAAGGTCTTACCTGGTGACGTCGAGCATGGCAAACAGAACTGGCAGGAGGAACCGACGAACTTTGGCACCAAAATTGAAAATGACGACGGCGTTGAACTACGAAGCAGGTAGGCCTCAAACTCTTTTTAGCTTCCCACAAGGTGACCTCGACAACGGGAGACGAAGAACTGGAGGGAAGGCTGAGTCGACAGCACCTAACGGCCAACCCACGAGTGCCACGCAGTGCGTCGGCCTCTAGGGTGGCGCTGATGGTGCGTTGGCTCCGCCTATCAAAAAAAAAAAAAATCTCCCGTGGGGTCATGACCTCCAGCCATATACCCAAAGGTGATGAATGGTGAAGACTGACAAAGATAAGATCCCGGCCTTCCAACTTGAGCTGTGCCATGGATCACTAGTGTTGAAGACATGCTACTAACCAAGCAGAAATATATCTCATGGCAACAGACTGACCCAGTCAAGGCATGCGGAAAGATACAATAGTTGCTCAGATGCGTATCTATTCATTCTGTCGATGCAGAATCACAAAACCCTCAACATTCAGAGAGTGAGAGAGAGAGAGAGTTCTCCTTCACTCTGGAGTTAATAAAGTAAGTAGGGAGAGGCAAAACTTGACTAACAGTAACTGAGCCACTGATAGGTCTACTGGCTCAAGACAGTCCGAAAACGTCCAGAGGTAAACATTCTCTGCTGAGAAATGCAGACCTGCATTTGACAGGTCCACAAGGCACCCCAAAATTTTACTTGGTAACAGAAACAGAATTTGACAGCAGATAAGGACCGCATGGGCCCACCTAGTCTGCCTATTTTCCTACCCGATGGATAAGCTGCAGATCCTAGTTAACCAACAGCCTACTTCCCCCTACCCCTCACTAGAATTGCCTTATGTCTGTCCCATGCATTCTTGAATTCCCCCATTGTTCTCGACTCCACAACCTCCTCAGGAAGGCTGTTCCATGCATCCACAACCCTCTCCATGAAAAAATACTTCTTCACATTACCTATGCACCATCCCCCCTCGATCTTCAAATTGTGTCCCCTTGTTCTTCCACATCTCTTTTACTTAAAGATACTACCCTCTTGGACTTTGATTACCTTGAGATTCCCGCGAGCCCCAGCGTGTGCAGTAATGACAATCTTGGCGTCGACCCTCCAACCACCTCAGTACCCCGAGGAGGTGCAGCGTAGCTTAACCTAGAAGGAGTAACCTAAAGATCGGACATAAGATAGTATAAGAAGGGTCAACAATAAAGTCTTCACAGCCCATCCATTGAGGGAGAGAAGACCAAAAACAGAGAGTGAGCTGGGGGGAAGGTGGGTGGGTGTGTGAATGAGTGGTGGAGACTTCGTCCAAGAAGATGAAGAATTACGGTAGGTACATAATTTCCATATCTTCCTAGACATAAATTTTACACCACTCATTCACACTGATGAGAGAGTACTGAGCTAAATAATCCCCCGAGACGGGCGGCAGGAGATAAGAGCTCATATACCTATGACAGAAGTCCATTAAGAATAGTCCTGCCAAACGACAGATGTCGTCTGGCATGGACATCCAAGGCGTTGTGCTTAATGAAAGCGTGCACAGAGCTCCAAGTGGCCGCATTACAAATATCTGCGATGGGCACATTGTGGATTTCCACCAGAGATGCTGCGACTGCTCTGGTAGAGTGGGTGTACTTTGCCATAGAACAGCAGTGGCGAAGGCAAGCCACCAGCCATGCTGAAATACATCTGATGGTGACAGGTTGACCCTGCTGGGTCTCGCTGAAAGAGACAAATAGTTGTTGAGCTTTGCGAATTTCTTTTATTCCATCTATGTGTAATCGCAATGCTCTCAACATCCAGAGAATGAAGGGTACGCTCTCCTTTATTCTGGAAGTTCAAAAAGTAGGTAGGAAGGACTAAAGGTTGGTTTAGATGGAATTCTGAGACAACCTTAGGGAGAGACTTAGGATGAGTCTTAAGAACTACTTTGTCCTTATGAAATACAGTGGGGGGGGTCTGTGACCAGTGCATGTATTTCAGAAACTCTATGGGCCGAAGTGATGGCCACCAGGAAGGCTGTTTTCCAAGTGAGGAATTTCAAGTTGCAAGAAGCTAGAGGCTCAAAAGGTTTACGAGTGAGCATGTCTAGCACAAGGTTAATGTCCCAGGCTGCGACTGGATGTCTGATAGGAGGTCTAGTATGCAGAATAACCCTAAGAAACCTCTTAACCACAGGCAACTGAGCCAATGACATGGAAATTACCAGATCATGATATGCCGAAAAGGCACAAAGCTGAACTTTGACTGTGGAGTACTGCAAACCTGTATTCGAGATGTCTAAGAGATACTCCAAGACTTTTATTTGGTGGGGAGGAGAAGGGGTTCCAAGAGGAGTTTGCACACCAAATAGAGAAATGCTTCCATTTGACTGTGTAGGTTTTTCTAGTGGCTGGCTTACGTGCAGCCAAAAGAATATCCGACACTCTACCAGAAACATTGAACTTATTCATCTCGATCTCTTCAGGAGCCAAGCGTGAAGGTGAAGCGACCTCAGGTTGGGATGAACCACAGGACCTTGGGTCAGAAGGTTCGTCTAAGGGAAGAGTCTTGGGGGTCCGACAGACTGTTGAGTAAGCGGAAACCATATCTGCCGAGGCCAGAAGGGGGCAATGAGAATCATTCTGCCCCCCGGAGACTCCAATTTGAGAAGTACCCTCTGAATGAGGGGAAGAGGAGGAAAGCCATATAGAAAGCGTCTTGTCCACCGCAGCCTGAATGCATCCTGACAAAAAATGCCAGGTCTGGATTTCTGGAGCAGAAGAGAGGCAGTTTTGCATTGAGTGGGCATGCAAAAAGGTCCAGGTCTGGAGTTCCCCACTCTTTGAAGAGTAACTGAACGACGGTTAAGTTTAGAGACCACTCGTGGGGATCTGTCTCTGTCCTGCTGAGATGGTCTGCCAGTTCGTTTTGTACTCCTGGCAGATAAATTGCCTGAATCAGAGCCTTGTATTCCAGGCACCACACCCACACTCTCATCGCTTCCCTGCATAAAGGGTAAGAGTGTGTGCTGCCCTGTTTGTTGATGTAGTATATCACTACTTTATTGTCCGCTTGAAGGAGAATGTTCTTGTGGCAAAGTATATCCTTCAAAACTCGGATTGCACAGAGGATGGCTCTCATTTCCAGGACATTTATGTGGAGCTGGGACTCATCCTGAGTCCACGTACCCACAGTGTGGAGATCCTGGCAGTGGGCTCCCCAACCCATCAGGGATGTGTCCGTGGTAATTGAGATCTGATGTTCCAGAGGGGCAAAGGGATATCCTTCCAGAAGACTGTCCTCCTGGGACCACCAGGTGAGCGACCTCTTCAGGGGTTCTGTCACCTTGATGAGAAAGGACTGAGGGCGAGTAGTTGGGGACCACTGAGTACTGAGCATCCACTGGGAGGTTCTCATTTGGAGAAGAGCTAAGGGTACAGCGAACACAGAGGATGCCACGAGGCTTAGCATCCCTTGCATTGAGATAGCTTGAGCCAAGCTGCGTTCTCTGATGTATCAGGTCATCTGTAAGATGTCGCTCCTTCTGTCCTCTGGAAGAAAAGCCTTCGGACAAGAGGTGTCCAGAAGAGTTCCTATGAAGAGGAGCTTCTGGGAGGGCTGCAACTGTGACCTGTTGAGATTCAGCAAGACTCTCATAGATGTGAGGAAGTCTGAGGCCATGGGCGCGGCCTCCAGAGTCTCTTGCCTGGAGGGACATGCTAGGAGCCAGTCGCCCAGATATGGAAACATTTGAATTCTGTTTTTCCTGAGGTGCGCTGCGAGAATTGCACAACACTTTGTAAAAACTAGAGGAGCAGAGGATAGCCCAAAGGGCAGGACTCTGAACTGATAGGGTTGACCCAATGCCACGAACCTTAGGTATTTGTGGTGGTTTGGGTGTATGGAAATATGTTGGTAGGCATCCTGTATGACCAAGGAGGCTAGCCAATCATGTTGATGAAGCAGAGGTATCAGGGTACCTAGTGATAGCATCTTGAACTTTTCCTTGTGAAGGAACTTGTTTAGTTTTCGGAGATCCAGAATGGGTCGCATGCCACCAGTTTTCTTTGGGACCAGAAAGTAGTGGGAGTAGAAACCCGTGTTTCATTGCTCCAGCGGGACTATTTCTACTGCCCTATTTTTCAGGGGGCCTTGTACCCCGGATGCAAGAAGGTCTGACTGTATTGATGACAGCCTGGACTCTCGTTTGGGAGGATGATCCGGAGGGTTTCTGAAAGACTGAGAGAGTACCTCTTGCTATTTATATGAAGGATCCATTTGTCTGATGTTATAGATTTCCACTGGTTGTAGAACTGAGTCAGATGTCCTCCCACCGCTGAGGGGGAGTCCCCCTCAGACAGCTGAGGTGGGACTTGGGGCAGAAACTCAGAAGGTGCCACTAGGCACTCTGGGGCCTTATACCTTCTGTTGTGCTTTCTTTTGCGGTTGAGGGTTGGGGTTTTTGTTAAAACCTCCCCTGCCTTTGCCGCGAAAGGACCGACGGTTGTGAAACTGACGTTTGTTCACACCTCCCCAAAAGCCCTACCTGTCCCTTCAGAGCTGAATGGACCGAAGGCCCCGGCGTCGGAGTGACCAGCCCAGGCAACTGGACCAGCCTCTGAGCCCACTGCTCCATAAGAGCAGCCCACTGGTGAAACTGCTCATCGGAAGCCCCCCGGAAAGGTGGAGAGGGACCCCGATGCTGAAGAGGTCGTCCACCAGAGACAGAGACCGGTGACTCCGACAGAGGTGAAGACCAGTGCCTGTCCCCAACAACTGACTGTTTACGTGCAGACATACCAGAGAGTGACCTCGAGTGATGCCTTTTTCTCTTTGACCTATGCATTGAAGAGGAACTAGAGGCCGAACGGTGCCAGGAATGGGACTGTTTCCTTTTATGCTTTCGGGGGGACTGCCCATCCCCCTGAGCATTGGACAGTCTTGTCGCCCCCCCCACCGGGGAGGGCAGCAGATCAGACCCAGCCTAGCCAACTTAACAGCTTTCATACGAAGTCTCGCTACTGTCACCTAACCCGCTCATCATGGTCGACGCCATCAATGGAGGGCTGAAGACTTCTTGAAGTATAATTAATATATGTAGAATATAATCAGTACTTCGAAATAAAACTACAAAATAAACTAAACTATTGCTGCTAGTGAAGTTTACCTCCCAGCGGGTGAGTGATGTCGTCACTGGTAGTGCACTTGACAGTGGGGAAAAAAGGAACAGAGGCGGTTGGAGGGTCGATGCCGAGTCAGTCATTACCGCATGCGCTGGGGCTCACGGTGCCACTACTTGCAGCTCCATCTCGGCACCGGCCCTCTCGAAAAGTCTGCTCCCTGAGTGGTGGAGACTTTATGTCCAGGAAGATCTGAAAAGAAGATCTTCCCTCGCAGGTTCTGCCTATACAGAAGGTTTGCATTCCAGACCCTAAAATGAGTCATCCGCTGCGTCTCTGACAAAAGTAGGACATGGAGAGATTCATGCAGATTCACTTC
The DNA here is from genome assembly GCA_016271365.2 of Neoceratodus forsteri. Lineage (NCBI taxonomy): Eukaryota > Metazoa > Chordata > Ceratodontiformes > Ceratodontidae > Neoceratodus > Neoceratodus forsteri. Next base: position 1,413,241,034 of record CM057456.1, on the reverse strand, counting down.
TACCCCCAGAAGAACCCCCAAAAGGCAGGTCCAGGCCAGAATCACGAGACGCTGCCACCTGGAACGGCATCAAGGAGTTCAGCGAAATTCACGGCACAGGCACCAACCGTGGCGCCAGCACCAAACACGGAGTCAGGCACACTGGCCCTAGATCTGAAGAAAAAAGGGGGAGAAGGAAAGCTGTTCCCATAGTGGCCCATGCAGAGGAAAAGTGTAGGGGGTAGGCACGAGGGGTCAGTGTCGATGGTGCTGGCACTGGAGAAACATGGGGTTGGCGTTGATGGCGCTGGCACTGGAGAAGGCACTGCGCATATCCTGCCCGCCTTACTCAGCCGTGGCTCAGTGGCTCCGAGGCCCTGGAACTGGGTCCACTGGCCAAGTCAACTGGGCAGACGTCGTATTTCCTGCTCTAAAAGAGCGGCCCAGAGGGAAACTGCTCACCGGAGCCCCATCAAGGACAGAGATGGGGCCCAGTATCAAAGATCGCAGCATTAAGAACAGAGCCACAGAGGACTCCACCGAAGTTGGGTCAGGCCTACCACTAGCCACCACCGACAATCCTCGTGCAGACGTACCAAAGGGCAACCTCAAACTGTACCGTTTCTCCTTCCACCAACAGGAGAAGGAAGAAGAGCTTGAGGTCAAGTGGAACCTGGTCTCCAATCGAGGTCGGGCCCGCTGCTTTTGTGCTTTGGGCAGACTATCCTCCCCCCTTGAGCACTGGACTGCCCATGGTCGGACTCCCCTTCTGCAAAGGATGGTGGACCGGACACAGCCTCACTGCCATCACAGCTTCCTACCATCACCGCTACTGTCTAAGGTCGACTCCGTTGATGGTAGGCTGAGAATTTTTTCCCCTCTTCATCTTTTTATTTTAATTAAGAGGAGAACACTAAAAGTAGTAAATTAATTGAATACTGAACTGCTATAGCTGCTGCTGTATAAACGAAGACTTAACTCACGGCAGGCGAGTGTTGTCATTGAAGCGCACTCGATGATGGGAGAAAAGGAACCGAGGCGGCTGGAGGGTTGATGCCGAGATAAGACTATACAGCGCGAGCTAGTCTCATGGCGCCGCACATGCACGATCCTATCCCGGCGCTGGCCCTCCTGAAGATTTTTGGCTCCTGCGGGGGTCCTAGCGCCTCCGGCATTGTCCCACTAGTGTGAATGAGTGGTGGAGACTTTTAGTCCAGAAGATCTGAGCCAGTTACATGTTCTCTACTGGCTCAAGATAGTCTGAAAACACACACAGATGTACCTTCACTGTCGAGCACTGCAGACCTAGCGTTCGACAGGTCCAAGAGGCACCCCAAAACCTTACTTGGTGAGCAACTGAAAGGGTCCAGAAGGGACTTGCACACCAGAAGGATAATTGTTTCCACTTAGTCACATGTAGGCCTTCCATCAGGAGGGCTTACGCGGCTAAGATGATGTCTGCGACTGTGTGGGAAACCTAAAAGTTGCCCACTTCCATTTCCTCAGGAGATGAAGGGAGTGCAGCTTGGGATGGACTAAACTCTGTGTCAGAGGGTCCGCTCGTAGAGGGAGTCGCCTCGGGGGAACTTCTGACAGACTGTTGATTGATGCAAATCATATCTGCCGAGGTCAGTCTGGAATGATGACAGTCACCCTGCCCCCCCCGTGCCTCCAACTTGAGCAGCACCCACTGAACTAAAGGAAGAAGAGGAAAACGTACAGGAGTGTCTTGTCTAATGCAGTGAATACATCCTGACAGAAAACACCAGGGTCTGGATTTCTGAAGCAGGATAGAGGCAGTTTTGCATTGAGGGGGGACACAAAAAAGGACCAGATCCAAACTGCCCCACTCGTCGAATAACGACTGCAAGATGTCTGAACTGATGCATTGTGCTCGAGGTATCACTCCCATAACCGCATGGGCTTCCTACAGAGATGGTAGAAGGGCGCCCCACCCTGCTTGCTGATATAATACATCACAGCTTTGTTGTCCGTCTGAAGTAGGACCATTTCGTGGCAGAGGGCATCCTCTAGGACTTTGCGTATAAGACAGCTCTCATCTCTAAGATATTTATGAAAAGATGAGGTTCCTCCTGGCTCCAAACCTAAGTGTGGAGGTCTTGACAGTGTGCTCCCCACGGGATATTTCATCCGAGGCTCTGCCATTTTGTATAGAGGACTGCAGAGGCATGGTTGCAGACCACTGCTTGCTATGGAGGATGCAGAGTCCCAGCATCCGCTCCACCAAAAGGGGCCAGAATAGAGTCATTTTCCGTGATCCTCTAGAATGAAAACTGACGTCTGTGGAGGGTTTGTGGGATAACAGATGGACCAGACACCGAACTTCAAGTTCAACACACAATCTCTGTGTAATGTTTATTTAAAATGCAGAAGATAACCTTAAAACAATGGCATATCCCTTCTTCAGTACATCAGTTTGCAGCGACAAACTATGTATGTTCTTTATCTGCACTTAGCCAGCACCTACTGATGCACTTGATCTCTGATCTTACTTAGCAGTTGAGATTCAGCCTCCACCCCACATGGGCCTTATTTGCTTGGGTGGTGGGGGCTCAAATAAAAAAAAAAAACACACAAGACAAGCTAAAAACAAAGAACCGCAGTGCAGAAGCACTGACAACAAGCCAAGTTTCAAAGAAACAACATCACACATACTTCCCTAATGCAAAGCATCATGGGATATATGTAAATCACCATGACATTTCAGACTTGTTCGACTAACAGCAATTTACATGCATTTTAAATAGCAGAACTAACTTAATTTCTAGAACAGTCACCTAGTACTTTTTACCATTATTAAAAACACGTAGTGCCATGGTATTTTCAACATTTACAGGTTTTATACACGTAAGGTATATACGTTAATCCTTAGGCTACCTACAGAATTAGAACGTATAGGAATTTTGGACTGATATATCATTCCGCAGCCCTGCAAGAGTTAAAAGTATTTTATGGCATAATGCCATTGCATACTAAATCCAACAACGAGGAACACAGCCTGTTTTATGAATGCTTGGTGACTTATGAATGCTTGGAGGTCACCACAACAACCTCCCAGTACAAGAACGTGAGGGGAAAAGAAAAATTAAAAAGAACACTACAGCATAGTCAAGAAAGGGAAGAGGGTGGCCAACCTTATGGACTAGAAATTGTAAAGGACAGATTAGGCTAAGAAACAGAAAAACTCTTCCAACAGATTTAAGAAAAGGTTGGTCCTCAAGAGTGGCAGGAGCTCCCTGTCACATATCCCCCACCTTAACAGGGACGCAGTTATTGCAGACTGCTCACACCTTCCTGTCCCAGGAAGGGATGGAGTTTCCACCCATCCATCTTCAGAAGCTCTGGTGGTCTGCCTCGACACCACAGTAGTTCCTCGTCCCTTTGTATCTCTCTGTTGTCTTCAAGCATAGGCTTCCTCAGAGCTCCCAGGTCCAGTCCAGGCAGCAGCTTCTCTCCTTCTGTCAGCCATGGTTCTGGTCAGAACGCGGCCCATGGCATGTTTCTTAATTGGCGGGTCGCTCTAAGTGGCCCAAGTGTACACTGTTTACTTTTTAACTAATTATTTTAAATGCCATTAATCTTGATAAACAGATAATGGTTTATTAGTAACTAGACCCCTTCCCCTGTCTGCTGTTAAAATTTTACCTCTGTAGCTTAATGTATGGTAAAGTACTGACAATTTAAAAATGAGCAAAAAAAAATTTTTTGCTCTGCAGAATGCTCACTCACAGCACCTTTGTGATGCATGGAATGTTTCTCAGCTTAGAGCAGAAATCCACTCTGAGCTAAGACACATGCTTTCTCTCTAATAAGGGAAGACATTTTAGTTTACCTTTTATGTGTACTGTGAGGTATAGGAATAAAAACTGCTTGTATACTTTTTATTTTAGTTTGATACAAAACAAAACATTTTGCTTTCCAACTGATGCATCATATCATACCTCAGCTTTCTCTGAGCTAAACGCTGCAGTTCTTTCTAGCGTGTCGGACCTAAAGCTCTGCTAGTTTCTCGCTTGAGAATTGATAGAGAATTAGTTTCAAATCTGCTCAGCACCAGAAGCAGCTCAGCCTCTTTCACAGTTGAATTCTGATACAAAATAACAATATTAGATCAGCCCAGCACCTGTGTGGCAGCACACACTTTTTACTGTGCTGTTGATAAGTGGACCAAAGGATTTACTTGGCAATGAGGAACATTTTGAAAGTAAGTTCAGTAAAACTAATGTAGTGTTTTTGTGTGTGAATGCATTAGAACTTCAAAGCAAGGTTCTTGTCATGATTAATATATCATATTTCATTTACCCATTATTTATTTGCTGTTTTGGTTATTCATTTTTTATGAAGGGGCTTGAACTTCAGCGTCTAGGCATGGTTCGTCACTTCTGTTTCGGTAATGATCAGCATCTTCTAGCAAGACATTGATCTGATTTTGTTTTGTGTTGTTAATGGTAAGAGGGGACTGACTTTTATTTTGTTTTTATCTATTTTTTTCTACCATTTAGCAATTTAGCAAAGCTGTTGTATTTGCTACCCCCGCATTTCTTGATGCTGACTAAATGAGAGCTGAAGGAAGGAGTGAAGACTAGGCTACCAATTGTGCTTCTTTTCATGGAAACATGAATGCTTTATTGAGAATAGCAAGCTGTATTTTTTCTTCATTATGATGGTTTTCTTTAGCGGTACTGTTTTGAAAGGCTGAAAAAAAAAATCCCACGGATGTCATGTCCTGGCAGTTACAGTAAGTGCTTTCATGGCCATTTGCATATAACCTGTATTTGATTGTGGTGGTACAGCATACATAAATAATTTTTTTTCTTTCGTGCTCGACTGTATTGCAGCTTTTGGACCATGCACAATTGAAAGGCTCAGTGCAAACCTTTGTGCTGCAGTTTGTACTTTTTTGTGAATTCTGCCCCAGAGCTTTTACTGATTTTAAAGTGCAAGCCTGCTTTTCCTAGGATTTTTCTGCCCAGAACTCTTGGGACCAACAGAACTGGACCTAAAAATAGAAGTCCCTAGAACTTGGAAAGTTTTAAGATTTAGTACCAAAAAGCACCTCCGCTATAAAAATGGTTTGAAGGGGTTTAAATGCAAACTGTACATTAATGTTATTTATTAAAGATGTGGTCACCAGTATAGGCACAGTAAGCCTGGACTGGTTTACAGGTGCATCTGTGGGTGGGTGGGGGTGTCAAGGAATCCTTCAAAGGGTACAACAGGGAGTGAAACAGTAATAAAGTGATAGCAGTAGTAGTGTAAACTTGTACTGTAAAATCATAAAACTAAGGAATTTCAAAGAAATGCAAAAACAATGGTTATGGTGTAAACAAGCATGAGATCACGAATGTCATGCCAAGAACATTTCAAGACATGTGGTACACATTACCCTTGAGCCTAAACGCAAAAGCTTACCATAGGCCAGAAGGAATATTGGGGGGGGGGGGCACAACCACATTGGAAGGGCCAATGGATCAGGGTGAGGGTGGACCAAGAGCAGGGTCCCCAGGCTACAAGGGCTGGGGACATCTTTGGGAGGATGGAAGGGTGTACTGGTTGTGGGTCATCCATGGTACTGGATATATAGTAGTCTGGAAAATGGGGGGAATGCATGGGATGTAGCCAAATTGCACAGCTAAGGTAAGAGGTGGGACTGCTGAGGTGGATACTAAGATGGGGAAGGGAGAGAAGGAGAAGAAGAGAGGACAGGAGGGGTCCCACAGAGGGCGCTATTGCAGCTAGGGGGGATAAGTGCGAGTTAAAAGGGGGAGCTGCAGGGGGACAAGAAGCAAACATGGGCACAGGAAGGGAAAGATGGGATGGGTTATTGAGTAAAATAGAGGAGCAAGAAAGTAAGGAGGGATGTACGGGAAGGCTCCAAAGGGAAACAGGAACCTTGGATAATGGCAGAAAGGGAGCAAGAGTAACTGGGGATGGCTAGTGATAAAGCATAACAGTCCAAAGCCTTGAGAGGACAAGGGAGAAGACAGCAATGGGAAGAGGACTATCCACCAGAGAGATACAGGCGGTGGGCCTAGAACAAAAAAATTAATTAGCCCCACTAGGGGCACAAAATGTGAGGGAAGAGCAGGAAAATGGGAGTTGAAAAAGCACACAGGGGAAATAGGAGAGATAGGTACAAATGAAGGCTCAGAAAAATTGTAAAAGGTGGATTCCCAATCGGGTAAGAACAATGGGCAAGCCCAGAAGGAGGTGGGGCAGTGTGCTCAGGTCCAGACGTGCAAAAGCTGGATGGGGCAGGAAAGGGTGAGGGCCACCAGGAAAAAAAAATCAGTCAGGGCACAGGCAGGGCAGAAAGACATTGAGGAAAAGTTCACAGATAGAGGCGAAGCAGGAAGCCTGGCAGAAAGCTCCAGTAGCGGTCAAAAACTTGGGGCGCTAGCAAGACAGTCTTTGGGAGGTGACATGGGCAAAGGGGTATTTAAAACTAGGGTAGTAAATAGGATACAGGGGTCTGGGTAGGATAGAAGGGAGATATAACCAGAAGGAGATGGAGAGCGGATGGTCATACTGGTTGGGGAACTCTATACTGTAATAAAATTAATTGGGTGAAAGAGGCGGGGGGCAACAGCATGTTGTGGGTGGACTGTCTGCTTGGCATGATGGCAGCTAAGGTCATTCACTATATCCCCTCAAGAGGGAAGCAGCAGGATGAGAAATCGCACCTGCTGTTCTACCTGTGAATGAATGACCTGTCGGGAAGTTGCCTGATGGAGGTATAGGCAAGACTCAGAGCTCTTGCTAGATACCGTAGCAGTCTGGGGTTCAAATTAGTGACTTTTTTCAGAGGTGCTACCAGTACCAAGGGCAAGCACAGATAGGCAGATGAGGATAAGGGAGTTCAATGAGTGGCTGGTGGGGTGGGGTGAGAAAATGGGGTAAGGGTTAGTAGGGGACTGGGGCGCTACGGGGGGGGCGGACAAGATCTTGTTTGCACTGGACAGACTGCACCTGAATATGGAGGGGGTGGCAGTACCAAAAAAGCAAACTATAAGAACTGATAGCTGATGCCTACAATTTAAACCAGGTTGATTGGGGGGATCTGTTCCACAAGGACGAAAGTTTGGGGTGCTACAAGCCCCCCCCCCCAGGATAGCACTACATTGTTGGGCAAGAGGGAGAGGGTGAAGAGGGAACAATGGAGAGGCTGGAGGAAGGGATCAGCAGCAAACGCCAGACATTTTGGAAATAAGAGTGTGAACCTGGAGGCCATCATGAGGGATGAGGGACTAGATCTAGTGGCAATGAGTGAGACTTGGTGAACAGAGCATCACACCTTGGAAAAGTACAGTTACGTAAGAACTTACCGTAACAGTAGATCTTCGAGAACAGCTCTTGCAGCAGGTTACACCATTAGAACTGAAGCCGGCAGGCGTCAGGACCCCACGGAAAAATTCTAGCTAGCTATCTTCAGCGGGGACACCCAACGTCAGTCCCACTTCCGTCAGGCATGTGTGGTACATAAGGAGGCGGTCCCGCCAGATTCCCCAGTTCTCCCGCCGGAGACTCCCGGCCGCAGGATGACATCAAAGTGGGAGACCGAGGATCCACCGTCAGAAGATTATAAGGGAGAAAAATCCCAACGTGAAAAGGCAAAGTCATGCCTCCTCCAAGGGGGAAGGAGGGCGGGAAGGTACCTGCTGCAAGAGCTGTTCTCGAAGATCTACTGCTACGGTAAGTTCTTACGTAAATGTACTATCTTACTTCGAGACACAGCTCTTGCACCGGAAACCATCGTAGGACGATTCCCAAGCAGTGACGCTGCCAGAAATCCAGGAGGAGGAAATGGGAAGTACATTCAGGTCCTGAACTCGGGACAGGAGACCCTGTAGCACCAGAGGCCGAAACCAGCCCTTCGCACGAGGAGGCGTCAAGCCTAATATGTGCCTGATAAAGGTATGCACAGAGCTCCAAGTGGCTGCAGCACAAATAGCAGAGGTGGAGACATTTTTGAGCGTTGCAAGGATGTGGCCACACCTAGTAGAATGACCGGACCGAGCCCGGAGGGCTTTTGTTTATATCATAACAGTAGGAGATACACTGGACGAGCCAGCGAGACAGAGGCTGTTTGGAGACTAATTGGCCCATCATTCTCTCAGAGAAGGAAACGAAAAGCTGTTCAGAACTACGAGAGGGTTTAGTTCTGTTGAGGTAATACCTCAGGCTGCGGTGAACATCCAGGGTGTGAGAGCAAAGCCTCTCCTCATTTGAATAACTCGGGAAGTAGACCGGAAGGTCAATATCTTGGTTTAGAGAGAGTGAATAGACCACCTTAGGTAAAAACTTAGGATCGTCCTCAGGGATACTCTGTCCCGGTGGAAAACTAAATAAGGCTCTTTACACATGAGGCGTGAAGCTCAGAAATTCTTCTCGCTGAAGTAACAGCAACTAAAAATAACGTCTTCCACGACAGAAAACGTAGCTCGCAATCCGCGGCAGTTCAAAGGAGGGAGAGTGAGCTGTTCAGGACAAGAAACCAGATCCCATGGGAAGCTGGGGTCCCTAATGGGAGGCCTAAGGTGTAACACTCTCGCCTAAGAAATCTTTCGAGAGGCGTCCAATTGAGCTATAGTACGCTGTCTCACCGAGGTGATAGGCAGCAAATGGCCAGAGGTGCACCTGTAATAGAGGTAAGGCTAGGCCTGAATGAAAAAGGAGAGGAGGTAACCAACACTACTCCCACAGGACAATCCTAAATGGAAAGATCACGCAGCTCGTGACCATAAACAAAAACAGCGCCATTTCATAGCATACGTCGCATGCGTTGCTGGCTTTCTGGCTGCAGAAAGAACCTCTGCAACCTCTTGCAAGACCCCGTGACGCAAGATGGCTATGTCTCTAGGAGCCAAGCATGCAGGTTCAGGGAGCGTAGGTCCGGATGGACTAATGAACCTTTCTCCTGAGACAGGAGGTGGGAGCTGAGCGGCAACGGGAGCGGAGGTTCCCGAGATAGTTGCACCAACAAAGGGAACCAGATCTGTCTGGGCCAGAACGGGGCCACCAGGATCATGAGTGCGTGCTCCCTGCGCAGTTTGAGAAGAACTCTCTGGATCAACGGGAAGGGAGGGAAAGCGTGAGGAATCTGTTTGCCCAGGAGAGGGATAGCAGTCTCGCCAGAAAACACCAGGCCCTGGATCTAGCGAACAAAAAACTGGGCAGTTTTTGCGTTGGATGGGGATCGCGAACAAGTCTAGTTCTGGAATTCCCATCAGAAGAAACAGATCTCTGCTGCCTCTTGAAGGATTCCCACTCGTGGACTCTGGCCTGGGAACGACTCAGGCCATCTGCAATCGTGTTGTCCACCCGGGAACGTGCACAGTGATCAGATTTGCACCCGTGTCCGATCACCCAATCCACACCCTCATGGCCTCCTGCAAAGGGTAAGGTGTGCGTGCCTCCTTGTTTGTTGAGGTAATACATCACGCCGTGTTGTCTGTCTGAAGCAGAAGAGTACACGGTGGGATTACTGACTGAAAGGCCACCAGGGCATAGAGAACCGCCTCATCTCTAGGACATTGATATGGAGATGAGCTTCCAGCCAGGGTCCACGTACCACAGGACTTTACCCTGTCCGTCGCCCCCCCCACCCAAGACCGGGCGTCTGGTGGTGAGGATTACCTCGAGACGGGCGCTACAACCCAGGCGCCCGTGGAGGCGACCCTGGGACTAGCTACCACTGCCAGTCTCGGATCACTGAGTTCGTGATCCTGACCGGATCTGCAAGTGGTCTTGCCTTAGGTCCCATTGCACTTGAGCATCCACCAGGTTACCCGCATGTGGAGTGTTGAAAGGGACAGTAGGAATGGCCGCAGCCATGTGTCCAAGCAAGCGAAGGACCGACCTGGCAGGTACGATCTTGTTCGACGACAAATCCCTTGATGGGGGATCTGATGCGCTCCGCTCTGTCATCTGGAAGAAAAGCTCTTCCTAGAACAGAATCCAGGACTCGCCTATAAACTGCAGTTTCATGACGGTGCCAGGAGACTTCTCGTAATTTATGAGAATGCCCAGAGATTGGAACAGGTCCTGGGTGCTCTGGACCATAGTAGCAGGCCTCTCAGGCGGCACACGAGAAGCCAGTGGGTAAGTGCAGAAACACATAGTGGCCCTGTCTCCTCAGAGATGCTGCCACGACTACATGCACTTGGTAAAGACCCTTGGTGCGGATGACAGGCCAAACGGAAGAGGCTGGCGGAACTGAAAGTGGTGGTCGAGAAACTCAGGCCTTAGGAACCTCTAGTCGCGTGAGCTATGAGGATATGCAGGTATGCATCCTGCATGTCTAGGGAGACTAAAAGGCGCCTTGTTTCCCAGCATGGGAATAAGGCCGGAAGGGTCACCATGCGGAAGGAATCTTTAATAGGCGCACCGACAAATTGAGGTCGCTGAGGTCCAGAATGGATGGAGGTCCCCTGATTTCTTGGGAACCAGGAAGAGTAGAATAATATCCTCATCTCTCTCTGGTTCTCCGGGGCGATACTCATCACTCCTTTTCTTAGGAGCGCTAGAGTACCTCTTGCCAAATCAAATTTTTGTGCTGACCAGATACGGGAGAGCAAAAGGAGGCCTAGGGTGGGCTTTTCTGGCAGACCGCAAAAGTGGCCCACCGACCAATCAGAACCACCCGTTTATGGTAATAGCCGCCATCCCGCAGGAAAGTTCGCAATGCTAATTCCCATGATTCCTGTTGATCCTGAGGGCAGGGGCTGGAAAGGAGTCAGGCTGTGGCGGCAGATGGGCCCACTGGCTGGGTCGGCCTACAGGGCATGACCTCGGCTGGCGGGCTGTTTTTCCCCTGGGTTCTCTGAGCAGGGCCCCTCTGATGTGTAGTGGGCAGGGCAGCTGCCTCTGTGTCCATGCAAGCGGCTTTGGTTCTGAAAGGGCAAAGCTTGGGTCGGTACATGGCCGAACCGACCTTACCTTCCGGCCTCTTGAAGTTTGGTAATGATCTTCTTGGAAGGATTACCAAATAAAACTTCTCCTCGAACGGAACGTCCACCAACGTTTTCTGGACATCCGGGGTAAAGCCGAGACACGTAACCAGGAGTGTCTCCGGAGGCATACGCCAAAGCTGCTGCTCGGGCCAATGAGTCCAGCAGGTCGACGTGGCTCGAGCACTTGGGTCCCAACGTCTGAACCCTGCACGGAGGAGCTGGAGCATCTCCTCCTTCTGCTCACCTTCAGGCAGCTTTTCAGCCGCCTCCAGACCCTGTTCCCTAAAGCGTTCTGGAATTGAACCATAATGGGTCAGGTAGTTCAAGGATCTGATGGGCGCTGAATGTAGCGGAAGCGTCGTCTGCGCCTGCCCAGTCACGTCAACTGTTTGGACTCTGGGTCCAGTGGCAGGGTGCTCAAGTAATAATGTGACCCCTGCGACCCGGTCATGTGAGGCTGTGTTGACCAGAGAGTCGGCCTGAGAGGGCTGCTGAGCCAGGTACTGGTCATCCCAGGGAGCCTTGTACAGACGATCAGCTTCTTCGCACCGAGCGAATGTGGACGCTTCCACGCTGCCTTGGTGACGTCCACAAAAGTGTCCACCAAGGGTGGTACCACCACAGGCTTGGGGTCCTTCTGCCTAAGATATTTGGCAAGGCGTAACCTTTCGGGGTCTAGTTCTTCTGCATCCCATCCCATGTTTTCCTGGATATGTCGCATAATATCCATGAACGAAGGGTCATCCGGAGGAGATCTCGGCGTCTCATGTGGATCCGGAGGAGGGATGGAGAGAGGAGATGGGGATCTAGAGGAAGAGTAGACTGATCCCGTGTCCTCCGTGCGAAGGCCAGATCGGTGTCTCCTGACCTCTTGGGGCTGGGTGATCAAGAAGAGGATTTCGACGGAGGTCTCAGTTTTCAGATCTTCCCTGGGAGAGCATCAAAGCTCCCAGGGGGCAGTTAAGCCTGCCGACTCCGAAGAGTGAAGGGGGCCGACCGGCAGGGCCGGAGGTGAGGAGGAGGAGCGGGGGCCGCCCCTTTGTTTAATGGTGTCCACCAGTAAGTGAAACAGATCCTTTCACTTCCGCTAAAGAAAGTCCCGACGACGGCCCAGGCGCCGGTGGGCGGTCGTCTGGTCCCGGCGTCGGCTCCACAGGGGCCTCTGGTAAAGGCGAGGGGGCCCTGGGAGTTTCAGCGAGGCCGGGGTCGCCCGTCTGGTCCTCGGGCTGCGTTAAGTCCTCCTCAGTCAACATCTCCTGACCCGGCGTCGGTCGGGCGTAAGGAGCCCTCTTCTCAGGAGGCAGGCGTCGGTCCCCCAACTGGCGTCCGCTGGGATGATTGCCGACAGACGGCTCAGGAGGAATAACGTCTACGCCGACGACAGTCGAGCGGTGTCGGGTCCACAGGTCTCTTCAACAGTGTGAGCTCCAAAGTTTTGCGAGGAGGCACAGAAAACTGACAGGACGTCCCGTGCCGAAGGCGGGGAACCCGACTTATGATGATGGTGATGGGCTCCCGGACTTAGCCAAGGCCTTGGAAGAAGAAGCGACGACAGCCTAGCGGACTTGGCCTGAGAAGAAGAACTTTCTTACCGCGGCGGGGAGCTGAGAGCTGGCCCTGGAAGGAGGAGCGGTCGGACCGAGAACCGGAGCTGCGGGACTCCAAAGCCCTGGGCGGGGGACCTGGAAGGGACTTCTCCCTTTCTTTTCTCCGCGTGCTTGTAGGATTTGGACAGTAGTTTACCTTGGAGGACATGAAGTCTTCAATTTTCTCCTCCAACAAAAAGCCTGGAGAGCCTTCTGACGCCGGATCCTGGTTACGCTGTTGAACCCCTGGCAAAACAAGAACAGGCCCGGGTATAAATGGTCTGGGGCCCAGGCACCTAGCAGGCCGTGTGAGTCCTTGAAGGGGATCTGTTTCCCGAAAGCACACTTGGAGGGATGACCGGAGGTCGGAGAAGACATCAGCAACAATCTTGCTTGAAGAAAAAGGAATTTCCCGGAGGAAAGCTCTGAACCACGCGTCGCGTGCTAGACTGAAACCGAAGGGTCGAGACATACAAGTCAGCGGCGGGAAAAATACAGTTACTCACCTGCAACAGGAGTTCTAAGATGGTATATGTTGTTCTATCCACACTCATTGGCGAGTATCCTTGCCTTTAAATCTTGCCGGAAGGTCTTCAAGCTTGCTCCTCCCACCCACCCGGGTGGTATAACTCTCGGCTCACCCCATGACGCCAGATCTGGCCCACTGGAAGCTCAGGTTAAAGCGTCAAGCCGGGAGGTCGGGTGGGTCGTATGGATGAACAACACATACCATTCCTAGAACTCCTGTTACAGGTGAGTAACCTGTATTTCTAGGAACAGATATATTGTTCATCCACACTCATTGGCAGACTCCTAGCGAGGGTTCTCCGGGAGGAAGGGAGGCAAGGCCTTTTTTAATACTTACTTGGGAAAGAGACTGGAGAACCGAGGCCACAAAACAGCATCCGCGCGTGACTCAAGGTCGATGTAGTAATGGGTAATGAAGGTGTTTGCTGACTTCCAGGCAGCCCTGCAGATTTCCTGGAGGACGCCCTGGAAGCAGCCACTCACAGCAGTAGTGCGCGGTAGAATGAGCCTTATCCTCTGGGAGGCTCCATGCCCGCCAACTTATATGCAGGGATCTATGCGAGGTTACACTATTGTAAATCCATGGCACAGGGTCTGCCAGATCTCACGGCTTCAAGCGTGGGTGACAAACAATGGCGAACCTCTCCCGGAGCTGTGTCAGCCCTTATAATAAGCGAGCGCCTTCTCAAGGGTCCAAGTATGGAGCCTATATTCACTTCCGAGGTGTGATTGGGGTAGAACACCGGCAGAGTCAACACCTGGTTAAGGTGAAACTCCGACACCACCAACCCAGGAAGGAATTTCCAGGGTGGGAAGCTGAGACAACTCTGTCCCTGTGGAGAGACCAGGTAAGGACTCGATGGAAAGCGCCTGGGAGCTCTCCCATCCTTCTGGCCAGCGTGATAGCCACCAAGAAGCGGTCTTCCACGACAGGTGAGAAGAGCAGCACCTGTGCATAGGTTCGATAAGGCTTGCCCATGAGCTTTGCCAATACCAGCAGTAGATCCCACAGAGGTGGGGTTCCCACACTGGAGGGAAATGTGATCAGAGGCCTTTGAAGCATGGGGCCACCTTCTCCTCACTTTTCCGACTGCTTCCGGCCCAGCAGTAAGCAGAGATGGCTACTCAGGTGCACCCATAAGGTAAAAGTCAAGCCCTAAGACTGTGACTAGAAAGGACCATAAATAGTCCAAGATGCTTGCCAAGGAACAGGAGAAAGGGTCCAAGCCACTTGCCTCGACACCAAATGGAAAACCTTTTTCCATTTTGAAGGCACTTAGCATTTTCCTGGTGGGCGCTCATAGGACGCCTCAGCTACATTGAGGACCTCTCAGGAAAGACCCAAGGCCTGGAACTCTAGCAGCTCAGGAACCAGGCCGTCAGGTGCAGGATTGAAGGTCGGATGGAACACCTTCCCCTGATTGACTGAGAGCAGAGTCGGGCGAGCTGGAAGCTGCCATGAGTCCTGGAGCTGAGACAGGAGATCTGGGCACCCAGAACTGGCGAGGCCAGTCACGGGCTATCAGGAATCACCTGCGCCTTGTCCTCCTCGCCTTGAGAAGCACCTTGTGGATCAAGGGAAATGGGGGAAAGGCGTAAAAGAGGCCCGGGGTCCACTGCCTCGAGAAGGCATCCCCCTGCAGCGAGCCCTGCTGAGGGGGGCGGGCATGGAACAGACTCAGCTTCGCGTTCTCCCTGGAGGCAAACAGGTCCACCTGAGGTGTGCCCAAATGGGAGAACAGATGCTGTACTACCTCCGGCAGGAGAGACCACTCGTGGGATGCAGCCCCTATCCGGCTCAGGGCATCGGTCAGGGTGTTGGAGCTCCTGCCACGTGAATATGGGAGATCCGCCTCAGGCTGCCACGAAGTGACCAAATCACGAGGCTTCCTTGCATAGAAGCATGGAGCGTCCACTCCTGGCACAGTTTTAGATAATACATAGTCGTAGTATTGTCCGTCTGGACTCGGACCACTTGACCCGGAGGAGCGGAGCAAGGCAGTGAGAGCTAGGCGGACCGCTCGGAGCTCCAGCAGGTTGATGTAGCCGGGACTCCGCGAGGACCAGAGGCCATGAGCCAGTGTTCCCAGATGGGCACCCCAACCCATCAGAGAGCATCGGTCGAAAGAGACGTCCCGGCTCGGGGCGGGGCAGACAGGATGCCTCCTGCAAATGATCTGGGAGCAGTCCACCACTGGAGGCGTTCCACATCCCCTGTGTCACCGGCCCCTGTAAGCTGGTCAAAGGATCGCGTTGTGACCACTGGCTGGCCAGTCCCACTGAGGGCGCATGTTCCAGACTAACGGACAGCTGGTGCAGGCATATGAGACCCAGGGCGCAGGAAGTCCGGGCAGGCCAGTGCCAACCAGAAATGATCCGAACAAGGAGGAAAGACTCGGCTGTCCGCCGGAGCCAGCGCTCTGGCTAGAAGTCGGGCGCCCGATGAATAGAATCACCTGCTTGACTCGAGTTCGACTTGGCCTAGTTGATAGGAGGCCAGTTGAAGCAGACCTGGGCCAGATCTGGACCCTCCATGCCTCCTTCCTGGAGGAGCTGCTATCAATGATCGTCCAGAAGGTACAGGACCTCGGCACACAAGTGCTGTCACCACCATGCATTTGGTGAAGACCACAGGAGCTTGAGAGACAAGCCGAAGGCATGGCTTGGAACTCGAGAGGATCCTTCCGCTCGGGAGCGAAGGTCTCTGGTGGACAGACGGATAAGGGACGTGAAAAAGCGTCCTACAGATCCAGAGGCAGAACCACCGCGCGTTCAAGGATGGTATTATCTGAGCCAGGTAACCATCGAGTTCGAACAGGAACTTATTTAAGTCGTGTACAAAGGGCGGGCGCAGCCCGTCCGTCGGAACCAGGAGTACCTGGACCAAACCCTGGGTCTGAAGGAGGTCACCACTCTCTTATCACCTCCTTCTGGAGGAGGAAGCGATGTCGGCTCGACAGGCACCAAGTGGCTGGGGATCGGCCCCGGTGTGACTCTGAAGGGTGGTTATATAACAGATTCAAGTGAGGCCTCTTCCCACCACCTCAGACCCACCTGTCAAGTGCTAAGCGGACCAAGAGACAGTGCGGGCCGTCCCCACAGGACAGGGAGTGGAGTGAGAATGGGCGACGCCTCAGCCCGTCACTGGGCGGCGGAGAGGGACCAGCAGGGACCTCCTGAGCCTTTTCCTCCTGCCTCCTGTTAGAGCCGGCTTGGGTTTGGGATGCCAGGCAGACCACCTGGCCTATTGCTGGGCAGGGCGGCGCCACAGAAGGGCGAAGGGCTTAGAGCTGTGACTTGCGGCCTTTGATCGCCCTGGCCGGAAGAGCCGAGTCAAGGTAGCATTGGACTTCTCGATCTGCAGGTGACCTTCCACCCAGGGCCGAGGGTCAGTTCCCAAAAGAACATCTGCCAACTTGTGCTGGGTATCCAGTAAAGTGGATATCCTCAGAAGCCCGTCCCGCCATAGCCACTAAACTGCCACCGATCCTTTTATGAGTCCCCTATATATCCACAATGATCTGGAGCTGCCTGTTTGGCCACTACCCTGCCCTGGTCCACTTCCTGCTTAACACGTAGTCTGCAGATCGGCCGGAAGATGAGGATGACCTCATCCGGAGCCCAACAGAGCATGAGAAAATGTGCCAGGGACGGCCCGAACTGGCCTGGCGAACCGAGGAAGCGCAAAGCGTAGACTTACGCCCGACACAGTCAATTCTTGGACTCCTTGTCAGGAGGTTGTCCACATCCTGGCGTTGCGGCGCACGGAAACGCCTGTCGGTAACCCTCAGCGAGGGTGTTCAACGGACAAAGACGGTAGGAACCGCATACTTCCTGGCCATCCCTGGCGGGCGCGGGAGCAGGAAGCAGGCTGCCAAGCTCCAGTGCGGACCCACTGGCCTCGGCCACCGGGAAAGGCCTCCGTCGGAGAATCCTCGGTCAGAATCTCCGTGAGGATACCTGGCCCGTTGGAAGCAGGTTGAGCTCCATCGGTGGACTCGAGACAGAAGAGCAGTCCTAGGAAGACGACGGGCTCCTCGTCATTGACGCCCTCACGAAGACTCCAAGTCCAGTCGCTTGGAGAAAAAGGAATCATCTGGACTGGAAGGGTCCTCGAAAACTACCTCTGGCCTGAGCCACCTTCACCTGCCGGTCAGTCGGAGTGAGGGAATGACAGGATGGGGTGAACCCTTGCGACGAGATCCTCGGTCGGAGCTAATTAGTGGCTGTGGAGGCGGAGGTTCACGGAATCGATGGAGCAGCTGTTTAGCCAACAACCGGCCTGAGTGTAAACTCTCCGGATAAGCGGGGTTGTCAACCCTCGGTGACAACCATAATGGCGGGGAAGGCGGCGGGATCGCTTACTCCCGGCCAGGAAACTGTTGCAACAAGGTCCTCGTACCATCGCGTAATTTCACGAAGCCTCCCTCATCAGAGGAGGAGGGCAGGGGCCAGCGCCGCGCTACCGTGAGAGCCGGGAACCGCCTATGGCGGTGGGATGGCTGGACCGAAGAGGTCCAGACCGAAGTCCCGGGTTCCGAGGTCGGTGCGGGGAGGTCGGCGGAACCGGCCTCCCCGGCGGATGGTCCATCGAGGGCTCCAGACTTGGAGGCACCAAGCGAGCCGGGATCCTCAACTCCTCCCGGGAACTGGGAAGATCTCGGCTGCTAAGGACAGCCGTCAATGAATGAGAAAAATCTCGACTTCACCAGTCAAGTCTCGATCAACTAGCCTGTGAGGACACCGTGAGGCCAGTGGCCCAACCGGCGTCGACCCAGCTGCGGCAGTCGGCAACCCGGAGGACTTCCACTTTAAGGCGTCGTGAGGAGGACACCCTGTCCTCTTTTTGGACCGAGAACAAGGTCCCACGAGCGTGACCCTTCTCCTTTGGTAGAGGGACAGACAAGCTCATAAAGGAAGCCGTGTAAGAAGAGCCCAGAGAGAGGAGGCGGGATAGAAATGCTGTGACCCGAGGAAGATATGGCTGGCACGCCTCCTCTTCGAGGGCGACCATCCTTTCGAGCTGATCCGCCCGAGCCGCCGCCCAGCAGACACCGCCAACCCGGGCCTCCTTGGACTTCACGGAGGGAAGCGCTTCTCGGGGCCCAGCCCCGGTTGCAATCGGACGCACGGTCTTCGGGGCGTAGGCCGAGAAAGATGAGCACAGGTGCCAAGCCTGCGAATTAGTGCTCAAGGCCTAGCCAGTGAACCTGCGTGGGTGTGAATCAAGTCCGGGAACATCTTCTGCCCGCGGGCATCTCGAAAATCCGGAGGTCGATTTGTCCGCCGCGGCGAGGATCGAAGACTGATCTTTTCCATGAATTTTTAAATCAAAGCAGGAGGGCAGTCTCAAGCGCAGGCGTTAGGAGAACCTGAGCTAGCGGTAAGGAAGATCTGGCGTCACGGGCGACCAAAGGTTATACACCACCGGGTGGGTGGGAGGAGCAACAGGAGCCCGGCAAGATTTAAAGCAGGATACCTGCCAATGAAAGGTGTGGATGAACTATCCATGTCCCTAGAACTAAAGTCTGGCAGGACCAAGCATATGTACTGCATACAGCGTCCGGGCCAGGACCCGGCGTCGGGGCGGTCCCCGCTGAATAGCTAATGGGGAATTTTATGGGCGTGGGGTCCTGGCGCCGCGACCAGTTCTAATAATGTAACCTGCAAGAGCTGTATCTCGAATAAATCAATCATTCAGGATACAGACTGTTCAGAGGACAGGGAGAACCAAAGCAGAGGTTGCCTTATACATCAGAAATCACCAGTGTAACTGAAAGGCAGGAGGAAGGAGACTAACAGTGGTAACATAGTTGAAAAGATGGATGAATCCTGTGGCTGAAAGTGGTATACAGGCCACCTCATAGGGAGAACAGATGGCTAGCTCAGGCAATCATGAGGCTGGCCCCAGAAGAGACACTGCTGGTGGGTGAGCCTGGACACTGCAGATGTTAACTAGGAGTCAGTTTGGCACTGGCAGGGGCAGGGCGTGTTGGGCAGGCTGCAAGGGTATTCTTCAACAGCTGGTCGGGAGCCAATGATGAAAGCAACCCTATGTCAAAACGGTCTGGAGCTGCTGTTTGGCCCTGCCCTGCCCGGTCCCGCACCTGTAACCGCAGTCTGCAGATCGGGGGAAGATGAGGATGACCTCATCCAGGAGCCCAACAGGGCATGAGAAAAATGTGCCATGAGGGCGAACTGGCTGGCGAGGCCGAGAGAAGGGCTGGCCGTAGACTTTCGCCCACGACATAGTCCAATTTCTTGGACTCCTTGTCCAGGAGGTTGTCCACATCCCTGGGCGCTGTCAAGCCCGAAAAACGCTGTCGGTAACAACCCTCAGCAGAGGGTGTTCAAAACCGACAAGGAACCGGTAGGGACCAAAGATACTTCCTGGCCATCCTGGCCGGGCGCAGGGCGGGCTTGAGGCTGCCAAAGCTTGATGCAGGACCCACTGTGGCCTCGTACGGAAGGCCTCCGTCCGGAGGAGTCCCTCGGGTCCAGAGATCTCCGTGAGGGGATACCTGGCCCGTTGGAAAGCAGGTTCCAGCCCATCCCGTGGACTCAGCATGAGCCGAGCAGTCCTAGTAGACGACGGCTATCGGGCTCATTGACTGATTCTCTCAGACTCAAGTCCAGTCGCTGGAGAAAAGGAGAATCATCTTCGGACTCCGGAAGAGTCCTCGAAGAGCTGCCTCTGGCCTGAGCCACACTTCACCCGCCGAGGTCGGTCGGGAGTGAGGTAACTGACAGCCGGCGGGTAGACCTCAGCCGAACGAATACTCGGTCGGAGCCCCAATTGGTGGCTGTGGAGGCGGAGGTTCCACCGAATCGGTGGAGCAGCGGGTTTTGGCCGAACGCCCGTATACCTCGGATAAGTCGAGGGGTTGTGTCAGCCGGCCCGTGAAGACACCACGGCCGGGAAGGCACCGGCGTAAGGCATCTCAGCCAGGAGGAGTTGTTGCAACATAAGGTCTCGCATACCATCGACGTAATTCACGAAGCCTCCCTCATCCGAGGGAGGAGATCGAGGACGAGCGGCGACGCTGGCTACACGGGTGCCGAGACCGAGACCGCCTTGACGGTGGGATCGGCTGGATCACTAAGAGGTCAGACCGAGTCCGGAATTTCCGAGGTCGGTGCGGGAGGTGTCGGCCGGAACCGCAAAACTTCGCGCCGGATGGTCCATCCGAGGGCTCCGGAACCCGGAGGTACAGGCGAGCCCACGGATCCTCAACTCCTCCCGGGGAACTGGGAGAGGGGAATCTCGGCTGCTAAAGGCGACAGCCCGTCCAATGGGTCGAGAAAAATCTCGACTTCATCGGTGGAGTCTTCGATCAACTGGCCTGGCCACGGGACACCGTGAGGCCAGGTGGCCGAAAGCTCGAGCGCCGACCGGTCGACGGCCCGGGAGAGGGACCTTCTCCCCCTCAAGAGCGCCGACGGAGGACTTACCCTGTCCCTCTTTTGGACCGAGAATAAGGTCCCGCAGACGTAGGCCCTTCTTTAGTGGAGAGGACAGACAAGCTCCTTAAAGGAAGCCAGGTAAGAAGAGCCCAGAGAGAGGAGGAACAAAGCTGCGGCCGAGGAAGATATGGCTCACGCCGCCTTCTTCGAGGGCGACCATCCGCTCGAGCTGATCCGCCGGTCACCGCCCGCCGACACCGCCAACCGGGCCTTGACTTCACCGAGGGAACGCTCGGGACGGCCCAGTTGTAATCGGAGCAGCACGGTCTTCGAGGACGAGGGCGAGAAGATGAGCACACAGGTCGCCAGAAAGCCTGCGGTGCGTGCTCAAGGCCTAAGCAGTAGACACTGCGTGGAGTGTGGATCCGTCGAGACATCTTCTGCCCGCATGGGCATTCCGGAACCGGGAGTCGATTTGTCCATCGCAGCCGCGAGGATCGAAGACTGAAGTCTTTTCGCAAAATTTATTTTTAAATCCAAACGGAGAAATAGGAACCAGTCTCAAACGCAGAGCGTTAAGGAGGGAACCTGAGCTCCAAGCGTAAGGAAGATCTGGCGTCACGGGCGAGCCGAGTTATACCACGGGTGGGTGGAGGAGCAAGCTTGAAGACCTTCCGGCAGATTTAAAGCGGCAAGGATACCTGCCAATGAGTGTGGATGAACATATCCATGTCCCTAGAACTGGGAATCTGGCAGGACCGCCCCTTATGTACCACGCCTGGACGTCGGAGGCGGACCGACGCGTGAGGTCCCACTGAAGACTAGCTAGCTAGAATTCTTACGTGGGTCCTGACGCCTGCCGGCTAGTTCTAATGGTGTAACCTGCTGCAAGAGCAAGCCATCTCGAGTAAGATCAATCATTCCAGGATACAGACTGTTCAGAAGGGACAGGAGAGCAAGCAGGGGTTGCCTTATACATCAAGGAAATCATTAGTGTAACTGAAAGGCAGGAGGAGGAGGAAGGGAGACAGAACTGATGTGGTAACACTAGTTAGAAAGATGGATGAATCCTGTGGCTGGGGGTGGTATACAGGCCACCCACTGCAAGGGAAGAGGATAACAGATGGCTAACTCAGGCAATCATGAGGCTGGCCCAGAAAGAAACTGCTACTGGTGGGTGGACCTGAACCTCCCAGATGTTAACTAGGAAATCCCAGATGCAGCACTGGCAAGGAGCAGAGACGTGATAGACGCAGCTGCAAGGGGTATTTCTTCAACAGCTGGTCAGGAGCCAATGATGGGAAGCAACTTGTTAAATGGTCCTGACTAATGAGGAGAGTGTGGAGGAGGTGCAGGTGGGAGAAGCTCAGGCACCAGTGACCACAGCACGGTATGGTTCAGTTCAGGGTCAGGGCAGGAGGGAAACAAGTAAAACCAGTACATCAGCTGCTGAACTTCAGACACACGGACTTTGATAAGATGAGTAAGATAGAGAAAAATGGAAGGTAAAGTGAATATAGGAACCGTGGAGGAATTATGGGAAGCTATCAGGGAGGGATTCAGGAAGCAGCGGAAATATACATAAAAAAGGTCAGGAAGAGCAAGAGGGGAGGAGACCACTCTGGTTTACTAGGGAGGTGCAGGGACAGTCAAAAGAAAGCAGGAGGGCTTTCAGAAAATGTAAGAGGACACTGTGAGAGGAAGACAGGAAGAAGAGGAATTTGGCAGGGAGGGAGATCAGAAGGTCAAAAGCAGCCACTGAGGGGAAATATCTAAAAATGCTAAGAGAGGGATAAAACATTTTTCAGATACATGAGGGAATGAGAAGGCTGGGCAGGGTATTGCTAGACTGAGGGGAAAGAAGGACAAGCTTGAGCAGGACTATATAAAAGCAGAGGCATTAAATAAGTACTTGATCTTAGTATTCACAGAGGAAGAGGAAGGCAGGGCCCGGAGCTAAAGTCTAAGGGGAGGGAGAGAGGGCAAATGAGTGAATCAGAGCCCGTCACTGTGGATAGGGTCAGGGTGGAGCTAGATAGACTAAGGGTGGACAAGGCGATGGTGCCTGATGGGTTATACCCCAGAGTGATCAGGGAATTAAGAGAAGAGCTCGCGCCTTCACAAGGCTCTTCAACCTGTCCATGGATACAGGGAGGGTGCAAAGGACTGGAGGAGGGTGATGTGGTGCCCTGCACAAGGGAGGTAGCAGGGAGCCAAGGAGAACTACTGCCCAGTCGGTCTCATGTTTGTGGTGGGGAAGGTAATGGAGGCATTAATCAAGGAGAGGGTGGTGGATTACCTGGGAGGAGTGTGGCATTCAGGGCAGTAGACAGGTGGCTTCACCAGGGAAATCATGCAAGACCAACCTAATTGTGTGTTCTTTGACTGGTGACTCAGGTAATCGACCCGGGAGGGGGGCAGTGGATGTGGCCTATCTGTACTTCAGAAAGGCCCACTTAACACCGTCCCCACAGGAGGTTGGTGAGCAAGATGGAAAGCATGGGGTTGGGAAGGAAAATAGCTAGCTGGGTGGAGACATGGCTAGCAGGAGAACTCAGAGAGTGTTACTAAACGGTGCCACAGTGGTCAGTTTTGGGTCCTCACTCTCTTAACATCTACATCAGTTATAATGTAGAAGTTTTAAGAGGGCGGGCATGCCCATTTGCTGATGATACAAAAGTCTACAATAAGGTGGACACCCAGGAGGGGTGGAGGACATGAGGAAGGACCTTTAGATGCTCGAGGAGTGGGAAGTGGCAGCTCAAATTTAATGGCAAGAAATGTGCTGTTATGTATCTAAGGAGTAAAAACATGCATGCAAGGTGGCTATGCTGGGTGGTGAAATCAAAGAATGAAAAACAGGAGGGATCTGGGGATCATAGTCCCTGAAACCTTAAGGCAGGGTTCCAATGTAGCAGGGTGGGGAAGGGCCAATGGAATGTTGGCATGAGTAGGCAGGGGCACTACTAGCAGAAGGAGGAGGTAATAATGCCTCTATAAGCTATGGTGAGGCTGCAACTAGAGTACAGGCCTCAGTTCTGGAGACCACACTTCCACAAGGATGTAGATGCATTGGAGAGGGTTCAGAGAAGGCATCAAAAATGGTACAAGGTATACGGGAAGACATATGAGCAGAGGTGTAAGGAGCTGAATCTTTATACGCTGGAAACAAGGAGGAAAAGGGTGACATGAGTAATACATTTAGATATGTAAAGTGGCTAAATAAAGTAGGAGAAGGGGGTCTGCTAAAGAGGAAGGAGGAGCCAGAACTAGAGGGCACTGCCTCAGATTGCAAGGAAATAGATTCAGGGCATGTGAGGGCGCACTTCTTCACAGAGAGGGTGGTGGTGCCCTGGAACAGAATGCCAGATGGAGTGGTGGGAACTGAAAAGGTGGAAATTTAGAGGGCATGGGACAGGCATATGGGGCTGAGTATTGGGGTGGAGGCAGGGGCAGGTGGGGAGGGTATGTGAAGGGAGGGATGCAGAGTCTTGAAGGTCTGGAAGGGTCCTTTTCTGCCATCAAGCTTCGTATGCTTTCTGATTCTATGATAGGCACAGTGAGTCAAGGCTGGTTTACAGGTGCATCCGTGTTGGGGGGCATGGAAGCCTTCAAAGGAGTCAAGGGAGTGAAACAGTAATAAAGTGACAGCAGTAGGAGGCGTAAACATGTACAGTAAAATCCTACAAATAAGGAATTTCAAGAAATATAAAAACATTAGTTATGGTGTAAACAAGAATGTGATCAGGAATGTCATGCCAAGAACACTTCTAGAAATGTGGCACACAAAATATGAAACTGTTAGATACTACATTCTGTCATGGTGTTATGTGTGTCTGGTGGTTGTGAAGTGGAGTGGTGTGTGACAAAGGTGCATAGGAGTATGGGGTCATGAGATATGTCAGCATGCGTACTGGTTACAGATAGATTGTGACAAAGTGTATGAGTGTATGAGGTGTTGCTGTGTGTCACAATACATGGGGTGTGTAAGGTCTGTGTGTCAGAGTTCATGGTGGTATGTTGATGTTTGATGTGATAGCAAGTAAGGTGTTGAGTGGTGTGAGACTGCATGGGGCATGGTTTCATGATGTAGCTCAATGTGCATTTCAGTATGGTGCCAGGTTGTGTGGCAGTGCATGGAGGTTTCTGGTTTTGAGGCTTGTCAGTGTGCATGGTGGTATGATGTTGCTTGGTGTGACAGCATCGTTGGCTATGGTGCTGGATGCTGCGATCAGACTGCATGGGAACATGGGGTGTGAAGTGCATCAAAGAGTACAGGTGTGAAACTGTAAAAGTTCACCACCGAAATATTTTGCATAATTTAATTCCTGCGTTGTGAAATTTTTCACCCACGCCGAAACGTACTTCTGATTTCGCTTAATGTGAAATTTCACCAGTTTCGCCTTCACATATAACTCTGAGTTGAAGCCACTCACACAAGGTATTTGAATTTAAAAAAATACGCACTAGTCTGTGCACAAGGCTCAGATGGCCAATAGCTCGGCAGGAACCGCCATTTTATTTGCAAACTCAATACAGGGAATGCAACTGCACTACACATTATGTTTTTAAAAAGAAATCTTGTAGGTGTAACCGGCTCTAAGTAAAGTCACCACAAATAATTAGGGAATAAGATATTTATTAGGTGAGGGCTACATGGACACGGTACAGAATAAGTATAACAAACGACAGGCAGGATCAGTAGGACAACAATAAGCGGGAGAACTAACAGAAAGAACAAGAAAAGGACTGAATTCTACAGGGAGCATAAGACAGTAACAAACAACGGCATCAATGGTCAATAAAATTATTTTACATACAAAATAAAGAAACAAGAGGACTTAAGGAATGGATGTATATTAAAGAGAACAGAATAGTTTTTTTTGGTTTAAATTTTTTTATGGGGAGGGACATACAAACAACATAATGGAAGATAAAAAATGAAAACAAAAGGACAAATTAATTTGTGCTGCCACTTCAAGTGCCAGTGGTACCACCACGGAATTCTGACAGGATGCACATGATTCTGTCAACATCACACTGTAGTTTAGAAGTCTCCCCGGGCATCACTAAATTCCTGTCTGACATCGATTAACTCTTGTCGGACATGCTGGACTGAGGACAGCGGATAAGTCCGCATGTGTCACTGGCACTGCTGGCAAGGCGGGGCTGCCTGTGCTGTTGGCTTTGGACAGGAGGGCCCTAGAGGTGTCTTGATGTTACTGACTGCTGTTTTCTGGTATGGCGAGCACATTTAACTGGTCCAGTCATGCCTCCCTTCTGCTCACCCTTCAGTGCTTACACCTGCATTGCCCCCATTGCTGCACTTGATGATGCCACCACCTCCCGCAATTTGAGATACCATTGTGGCAGGTGGTGGTGGACCATGTCGGTATGCTGGTAGGTTGTCCCAAAGTGGGATCCACACTTTTCTTGATGCACTTCCTGCCTGCATAGACTGCAGGTGACGACTGGGTCACCAACCAATATTAAGCAGAAAAATCCCAGATAGGAGAACTTCTGGGATGACTGAGCCATGGGGTGCCGCAGATAATGCCCTCAGGCACTGGCTCCTTTGGCTGCTTGGGAGGGGCATGGTCTCCCTGCTACCTGGGTGGAGGAACAGTATCCTCCTGGTGCTGGGAGGGGCACTGTCTCCAACTGCTGCTGGTGAGGGACAGAGTTTGCTGCTGGGTGCTGGAGCAAAAGCCTCCTGCTGTGGCATTTCATTTGTGATGGTTAGCTGAAACACGCATACTGGTGCCCCACTGTCTTCACCCTTCTAGATTATGTCCACAATCACCACCAATTCAAATAAACAAAGAACAAAAAAAAGAAACCGAGATAGAGACTCAAGAGACAGTTGGGTATGAGGGAAGAATCACACACAAACACAATCACCAGGTACTAAAATAAGAACTATGACAAAGACAAGAAAAGTTAGACAAAAATAGCACAAATTAAGCAATTTAGGTATAAAGTGCACTCTGCAGTCACAGGGAGTATAAATGCTGCCTGCTTCCTCCAGATATATAGCACAGGAAATGAACCACTCACTTCCTGCCTGTTTAGACAACCATGTGACCAACAGAGTGAAATGCCCAATTTTGCCTAATCTTGCCTCAGATGTGCAGGAAGTGGTGGTGAAATTTTGCCAAAAGGCCATAATTTTGCAAATGTTTCGCTAGGTGAAATTGGCGATTTCGCCATCATTTCACCCATGAAATAAAATTCTCTGCATCTCTATCAGACAGCATGAGGGTATGGTGTCAGCTGGCTTGACAGTGTGCATGTGGTATAGTGTCACTGTGTGTGTCAGCACACACAGAGGTATAGTGCAGGGCTGTGTGGCAGCGTGCATGGAGTATGGTTTTGGTGGAGAGACAGCATGCTTGGGGTATGGGGTTGTGAGGTGTCCAATGTGCTTGGGAGTTTGGTAATGCTGTGTATGTCACAGTGCACTGGGGTATGATGTTGGCTAGTGTATCAGACTGCACAGTGGTATGGTGCTATGTGGTGTGACAGCATGTATGGTGCATAGTGTCTAGTGGAGTGACAGTGCACATGGGGCTGTGGGTTTATGTTGTCTCAGTGCGCATAGCAGTATGGTGTTGCAGTGTATGTCACATTGCATGTGGCATGAACCTGGGTGGGTTGACAGCATGCACTGTCAGAAAGCATGGGTATGGTGTCGGTTGAAGTGACAAAATGCATGGAGGTATTGGGTCTTTGAAGTGTGTCAGCATGCTTGGCTAGTATCATATTGGTTTGTGTGGCAATGGGCATGGAGTGTGATGTCAGGTGCTGTGTCAGACTGCATAGTGGTGTGGGGTTGTGAGAGCGTGTCAGAATGCAGCGGTATGGTGTAGGAAGCTGTGACAGTATGCATGAGGTATGGTGTTGGGTGGTGTGATCATATGCATGGGGTATGGAATTAAGTGGTGTGGCAGCGTGAATATGGATATCGGGTTTGTGAGGTGCATCAGCCTATTGTGTCTTTTCAGGCCAGAAAAGATCTGTTTTTACAAAGAAGCTTGAACTTAGACATGCTGTTTGTATGGGATTATTCCTTTTGCATAGGCTCTGTAACCTCTATTTTAATTGCTATGGTAACCCGCTCTCCAAAATTCCAGGCTAAGAATGTTATGCGAAACAATGTATCTAACATGAGGCACGCTGACATATGCTTCTAACAGCCAGTGTGAACTTTTTTAACCTCTTTCTCATCATCTGATCCAGGGTTTCACTCTTCATGTGTACTGTTTGAGCTGAACAAATTTCTGCTAGGAATTTTTAAATCAGTGTTATACTTTTATGTTTTCATATGAAGCTAATAGACTTAATGATTTCAATTTATTATAAGATGTATATACAACTCCTAAGTAGTGAATAATCATGAGTTGTGCAGCATTTTTATGCACAATTAGTTACGTGATCCAAGTTTGATTATGCATCTGAATGAAACATGAAAGAAAACACTGACAATCAAATATTTTGCAAGATTCCGACTGTCTGACAAACAGCACAACTTAACATTTCAATAAATTTGTAGTTACCCCCACGTCACCATGTCTGGGTTCATATCACTACCTGGTGACTGTACAGGGACCACCTGGATGAGAGTGTAAGTTTAATTCTTTGTGGTAGAGGGTTAGCCCAGATCAAATAAGAAATGGTGAAGTGGCTCCTGCCAGAGAAAATAAGTGGGCCAGATACTGTGTGCGGTAACACCTTCTTGGATGCAATATCTACCCACCTTCCACACTGGACTGGACCACCTCCTAGGTTCAACAAGACAGCTGTTACCTTCACTGATAAACACTCCAATCAGGTTATACAAATGTGGCACCCACACAGAAGTAAAAATTGAACAAATTAACAGGAAGGGAATACTGTTAACTGTTGTACCTGGGCAAGGAAGGGAGGCTGATGATGGCTGTACTCTGGCTGCAGGGTGGGTGGGCTGGTGACTGTTGAACCTGGTCTGGGGAGGAGGGCAGGTGACTGCTCTGGTTGGGGAAGGGTCAGGTGAGTGCTGTATCCAGGCCAGGGAGGAGAGCTGGTCACTGCTTTACTTGTGCCATGAAGGGAGGGCTAGTGACTGCTGTAACTGGGCCTGGGAGGTGATGGTTGTATCTGGGTTGGGAGGGCTGGTGACTACTTTACCTAGGGCAGAGGAGGTACGGCAGGGGACTGTTCTACCTGGTCAGGGATGGAGGGTCGGTGACTTCTGTACTGGTTCATAAAAAGAGCTGGTGATTGTTGTACCTGGGCTGGGGGTGAGGGGCTGGTGACTCTTGTACTCAGGCTGGGGAGGAAGGGCAGTTGACTGCTGTACTTTGGCTGGGGAGGGAGGGCAGGTGACTGCTGTACCCAGGCCTAGAAGGAAGGACTGGTGACCGTTATTACCTGGGGTGAAACAGGGACTGGTCACTGTTGTACCCGATCTGGGAGGGCGGCAAAGTGACTGTTGTACCTTGGCCAAGGAGGAAAGAAGCGGTGACTGCTGTCACCCTGGCTGGGGGCCTGGTGACTTTGTACCCAGACCATGGAAGAAGGGTCGGTGATATGTATACTTGGTCTGGGGATGGGGAAGGTTGGCGACTGTTGTATCTGGTCCGAGAGGGCAAATGGCTGCTGTACTTGGGCCAGTGAGGAAGGGTGGGAGACTGCTGTACACTGGCCTGGGATGGAGGTAGGTGACTACTGTACCTAGGCCAGGGAAGGAGGGCTGGTGACCTGTGTACCTGTGCTAGGAGGGCTGGCTGGTGACTGTTACACCTAGTCCGAGGAGGGAGTACTGGTGACTGTTGTACCCAGGGAGGGAGGGCTGGTGTCTGCTGTACTCTGTACTGGGAAGGGAGGGCAGCTGAGTGCTCTACCTGGGTCGAGGAGGAGGGTTAGTGACTGCTGTACCCAGGCCGGGAGGGAGGGAGGGCATGAGTCTAGTGTACTCAGGCCAGGATGGGAAGGCTGGTGACGGTTGTAACCAGGCCTGGGAGAGGGCTGGTGACTGTTGTACCTGATCCAGGATGGGAGGGCAAGTTACTACTGAACTTGGGCCAAGCATGAGATTTCCACCACAAAATGGTAAAATTTGCCACTAGCAGGCAAAATGTCACCATTTTGTTGAAATTATGGGTGAAATTTCGCAACTCTGCAACCGCAAAATATTTAATGGGAACGGCCAAATTCCACCAAAGTTTTTTAAGTGACTTAAATTGCCAATTTTGTGGGATTTTGCCACATCTCTACCTGTAGAGTAAGTGAGAACAGGTGGTTGTTGTACCCAGTTCGGGAGGGCAGGTGACAGCTGTACTGTGACCAGAGAGGAAAGGGCTGGTGACTGTTTGCTCAGGCCAAGCAGAGAGGGCTGGTGACTTTGTACCAGGTCTGAGGACTGATGACTGTTATACCTTTGCCGGCGAGGAGAGCAGGTGACTGCTGTACCTAGGCTGGGAGGGAGGGCTGGTGACCTGTGTACCTGGGCCAGGGAGGAGGTTGATTACTGTTGTACCAAGGTAGGGAGGGGTGACTTTTGACTGTTATACATGGTCTTGGGGGCAGGTGACTGCTGTACTCGGGCTGGGAAAAGGGGAGCAGATAAGTGCTGCACTTGGGCAGGGAGGGAGGGATAGTGACTGCTGTATTCAGTCTGAATAGGAGTTCTGGTGACTACTGTACCTGGGCCAGGGATTGATGGCAGGTGACTATTGTACTCAGGCCAGGGCGCAGGTGAGTGCTGTGCCTGGATAATGGAGGGAAGGCTGATGACTGCTGTATTCTAGCTGTGAAGCAATGGTGACTGCTGGACTTGGGCAGGGAGGAGTGCAGGTGACTACTGTGACACAGAAAATAGTAAAAGCTGATTGGCTGGCTTGCATGATTTACCTGTGGTAAATCATAGTATCACAAGTCAATTTCTGATAAGCCTGAAACCATACAGTTGTAACCTTGAATTTACTTAGTTGATCTCCAATATCAGCCCCCACTGAAATAATCCAGTAAATTAGTATTTTCAGGACATCACGTGATAAATTATTGATTTCTTGCAAACTGCCTGTCCTGATGTGGGATTGTACTGTTGACTGCTGTACTCAGTCCAGGAATGGAGTACTGATGAGTGTTGTACCATGGCCTGGTATTTGTTTTACCTAGTCCTGGGATGGAAGGGAAGTGACTGTTGTACCCTGGCAGAAAGGAAGGCTGAGTGGCTGCTGTACTCGGCCAGGAGAGAGGCAGGTAACTGTTGTAACTGGTCAGATGAGAGGGGGCTGTTTACATGTGCCCCATGCTGCAGGGGCAGGTGACTGCTACAACCTGTATGAGAAGGAGGGTTGGTGACGTGTGTACTCAGGGCTGTGGAGGAGGGCCATGTGACTGCTGTACCTGGGCTGGGTGAGTTGCTGGTGACTGCTGTACTCAGGCCGGAGAAGGAAGGAGGTAGTAGACAGCTGTACTTGGGCCTAGAAAGGAAGGGCAGGTGACATTCGTAACCAAGCTGGGGGCTGGTGACTGCTGTACTTGGGCTAGGAAGGGAGGATGGTGATAGCTGTACCGGGGTCAGGAAGGGGGCCTGGTGAATGTTTTACCAGGTTCGGGGAGGGCGAGCAGGTGACTACTACTCCAGACCTGGGAGTGGGGTGATCCAACATCCCTTGGCGCCGGGGTCAAGTGGACCATCTAGGGTGGTCAGAAGAGGCCTCCACCATAGCAGTTGCCCCATCGCAGACATCCTTGGTGCCGGGTGAAGAGTGAACCATCTAGGGTGATCAGAAGAGGGCCTTGGCCATAGCAGCTTGCCCTAATGAAGACAGCTTGACCCTGGGGTCAAGAATGGACCATCTAGTGTGGTCAGAAGAAGGCCTTCCACCTAGCAGCTTGCCCCGTCACAGACATCATTGTTGCCAGAGTCAATAGACTGGATTCCTCTAGTGATAGTGGTGAACTAGCTTGTTTAGCTGACACTGCTATGACTTTACAGATCTTACTCGAGGAGAATTCTGCAGCAGGCTATAACCATTAGGACTAATGCCGCAGGCCTTAGGACCCACCTGAAAAAACTTAGCTAGCAGTACCCAGCAGGGACCACCCCTGACGTCGGCTCTGCCTGACATCGGTCACACTATAAAAGTGGCAGACCCTGACTCCACCTCAGTTCTTTTCCGCCACAGACCCACTCTCATTGGGAAAGCCTTAGCCCATGCTACTGCAGTTCCAGTAAATTTTGTCAGATTCTTTCCATTTTTCTTCTTTTCAAACTGTTTTCACCTTTTCTCCTTTCTTCTGATCTCCTTGTCAGTGTATGTCTTCACCATCATCAGTCTCCTCCTCTGGGCCCAAAAGATGACGTGTGCCTGTGGCTGCCAAATTCCATCCAACAACGGCCACCAGAAATGCGTCTTCTGTCTGGGGCCAGACCACTGACAGTGCTGCCTGCAAGATCTGCAGAGGCTTCACCAGCAGGACTTGTACCAGATGCCTGAAGGCCCACTTATTGGAGCAGAAGATGGATGTCCTAGCAACCTCAGAAAGGAAAGCACCAGAATAAATCCCAAAAGGTCCTGGGACAATGACCGTAGCTGGTCCCGCCATCGGTCCCACTCGTTCTCCCCAGAAAGGTCTCCTCTTCTGGCTCTGGCAGATGTGACCGCTCGAAGCACTCCAAGCAGAGGAAGTCCAGACCGAACTTCCGCCAAGACACTGATGCCAGCCAAGGCAGAAACCTTCTCGGACAAGCTGACAAAAGCGAAGGTCACGCGGCTGAAATCATCTCCACTCCAGTGCAGTCTGCCAAGGCCTCTTTGGTGCATGCTTTGGCCCTGCCAAAGAAGGTTTCAGCAATGGCCCTGCCCAGTTCGGGTGAAGCTGCTGAGTAAGGACACAGGCTCCCAGGCCAAGTCTTCTACTGGGTCCCGCCCCTCCAAACCGGCAAGTTTGGAGCTGACGCCTGCCAAGACACCAACGCCAGCTGATTTACCTAAGGCCGAAGGGGCACAGGTGAACCTGCGCCAGTCAAGATGCTGTCACCGGCCCAGAAGTCTTTAACTCCGGAGGGCTCTTCTGTGGGTTCCTCCCGAAGGCCTGCCAGACCTACCGGCTTCTCTTATCCCCCACAGGGGATAGTGGCCTCGATGGTTTCGGAGGAGGAATTAAAGAACTCTTCTCCTTTGGTGAGTCAAGTTAAAGGAGGAGACTCCACGAAGCCAGTCCTGACACGGTTCCTGAACAGCCAGACAACCAGGAGGCCGAGAGTTTGCCCGATTGGATTGCCGGTTAAGGCCCCGAGGAGTGGCGTCAAACTAAGTGCCGCTTCTCGAGTGTACGCTCCTTGGTCTCAGTCTGCAGACCGCAATGCACCCCTTCCAGATTGGGCAGCCATCGTACAGTCCAGGCCTAGGAGCAAATCCACAGCCACCACAGATCTTTGTCTCGCTCCCACACCTGACGAGGTCTAAGGATGGGCATCAGTCATCACTCCGTTGTCAGTCCCGGAGCCAGCACCAGTCTCGGACCGCGTCGATCTGACAGCTACCACAAACGCAGCTGGGACTCTTCCCAGTCCATTGGAGTCTTCTCCTCTTCCTCAGGAGTTGGGGTTCTCCTGGGACAAGGATCTATCCGCTTGCCTCTGACGATCCAACCTTTATGGACGTCATTAGGCACATCCAGGCCCCTAATGAATGGGAGACAAGAGGACCTAGATCCTGAGCACGCGGAGACTGGCTCGTTACCTGAGGCAGGAGCAGCCCAAGCCCTTGGTGGTGCCTCCTCTGGTTGACACTTTCCAAGACCTTTGGCATTGAACCCAAGCTGCCAGGTGTGCAACCTCTCCTCAAGTCTTGCCAAGTCCTCCTGCAATAATTTGCTACCCTCCCCCATCCACCTCAGCACAGATCTTGGTGTCATCAGCGAAGAGGCTGGTCTTATTTTGATCCCAACAGCTATATCTGCGATGAAAATGTTAAACAGGACTGGTCCCAGTACTGATCCTTTTGGGACATCACTTGTCACTGCCCTGGGCTCCAATGCTTCTTCCCCATAACTACCCTCTATTGCCTGTCCCTCAGCCAGTTTTCTACCCATTGGGCTAGCTTCCATGCTATACCAAGACTCCTCAACCTGCAGGTCAGCCTTCCACTGTGGCACTGAATCAAAGGCCCTGCTGAAACCCAGGTAGACTACATCTACCGTATGGCCCTCGTCCAGTGCCCTCGTGACCCAGTCAAAAAAAAAAAAAATAAATAACAACCAAGTTTGTCTGACAGGATCTGCCAGCGACGAACCTGTGCTGTCTGTTGCCTTACAGTTCATTATCCTCAACAAACTGCACCAACCTTTCTTTGAGGATAGATTCCATCAGTTTCCCCACAATTGTGGTGAGGGCTCACTGGTCTGTAGTTCCCGCTTTGTCGAGAGGCACCACGTGCACCTCCTCCAATCTCTGGGCACACATCCGTATTTAGCGAGGTGTTGAACAGATCCACCAGTGGCTCTGCCAGGACCTCTGCCAGCTCCTCAGCACCCTGGGATGTACCCAGTCTGGCCCAGGTGCCTTGTCTACCCTCAGGGACCTAAGCCCTCCAGCACCCATTCCACCGTGATGACCCCATCTGTGGTTGTCTCACCCCCATGCCGTGCCCTCTTTTCCTGCAGGAATGGGCCCATCCTCTCCCTTGTGAACACTGAACAGAAGTGCTCATTAAGTACTTCTGCCTTCCTCGGCCCCTTGTCTACCCACCCACTGCCTTTCCTGATCCTAGCTATCTGATCCTTGCACTTCCTCTTTTCCTGACATACCTGAAATCCTTTTCCCTTACTTAATCCGTGCTAATTTCCTTTCCTGGCTGCCTTTGTAGTCCTCACTGCTCTGCTCACTTCCGTGGATTTCCTCAATAGTTCTCCTATACTCTGCTATGTTGGTTCTCTTGTAGGTTTGGAAGGCCCTTCTCTTATCCCTCACCTTCTCTGTTACCTCTCTGGTCATCCAGCTTGGATGCTTGGTCCTTGATTCTTTTGCTGGCTCTTGACACAAGCTTTAGTGGATTCAATCAGCCTAGTTTTATGATTGCCCATTTCTGCTCTGTGTCCATGCTGGATGGATGCCATCTATGTGTTCTCATATAATTGCCCCTTCCTGCCAAAGTCTGCCTTTCTGAAGTCCAGGGCCTTTGTTTTTGTATTCTGGATCTCTCTACCCAAACTGATAGAGAACCACACTGTATGGTGATCGCTACAAGCCAGTGGTTCCTCCACTCTTACATCTGTGACCTGTTCTCCATTCTCCAACACCAGGTCTAGAATATTTTCTTCCCTTGTTGGCACTGTCACCCTTTGGGTCAGGAAGCTATCCTGGACTGCTTCCAGGAGGATCTGCTCCCTGGCTCATGTGGTAGCTGGGATGCTCCAATTCACCCTGAAAAACTGAAGTCTCCCACCACCACCACAGTGCTCCCTTGCCAGAGGTCTCCTTAGCTGCTCCCCTAGCTCCTATATACGTCCTCTTTCTGGGTTGGGGCCTATAAACAACCCCCAATTGGACCACAGCCCCTTTGGGCATGCAGTTGTATCTAAATGACTTCTGACCTACTTTCTTCCCCTCCTCCCTGACGCATCCAATCCATTCCCTTATATAAATAGCTACTCCCCTCCTTACCTTTTCTCTGTCCCTCCTGAATAATTTAAATCCTGGGATGGCCAGTCCCAGTCATGGTTTTGGGTTGCTCATGTCTCAGTGATGGCTGCTATGTCCACCTCTCCTTCTCCCAGCAGCTCTGCCATCTTATTCCCCAGGCTCCTAGCATTTAGTGATACCACCCTCCACCCTGATTCTCTCCCAGCTGCCTGCCTCTCCTCTCCCCCAAATCCTAGACAGAGTAGGCCTTATCATTGCTATGGGGAGGTCCTCTTGATTCCTCTCCTGATTCACTCCACCTCCCCAGCCTCCCCACAGCAAGTTTAAATGATACTTTTGGAGATAAATTCCCTCAGTATCAGCTTTAACACCCCGAACCCTCCTTACTTAGCTGTAGCTGTCCCTGCAAATAGATCCAGGTTCTCCCATGTGTTGCCCAACTCTCCCACCCAGCCATACCCCATGGACTCGCACCATTCTCTCAGCCACTTGCTGAAGTCCATGGTTCTGCTTTTCTGTCCGTACTTGCTCTTGGCACTGGCAGAACGTCTGAGAATGTCACTGTGCTTCCCTCCTCTTTGCATAGCTTCCCACTTTTCTCAAGCTGTCCTGAACCTCCTCTATCTGCGTTCCTTTCAGATCATGTGTTCCCAGGAGAACAATGATGTGTGGATCCCCCACCTTCTGTCCACACCTACCGATGTGGTGTTGTACTCTACCCAAATACTGCTCTTCCTGGCACCTGTATCTATAACAAACAGCTAAACATCACATCTATTCAACATTTCACATGTATTTATCCGTAAAAATAAGCAAAGGTGTGTTTTATTACTGTAAATGACTAGAAAGTGGCCAAGCTTGTTTTAGGTCATGTGACCCAAGGCATCATGCCATTTGCCCATTCTATGATGTAGGTACACTTTAACAACCTGACAAGTATTTCTGCTTATTTCATACCATTTCTTCATTGATTTGGTGACATATAGCACATAGTGCCATAGGTGGTACACCACAGGTGTAAATTGGTCACAGCCATGGTAGTGAGGTATGGTACCCTATTTGAGATAAACTGGTGTGCAGTGTAACGTTCCAGATTGGAAATTACATCCAGGCAACTATATCTAAAACAAACAGCTAAACATCACACCTATTCAACATTTCACATGTATTTATCCATGTACATAAGCAAAAGGTGTGTTTTGTTACTGTAAATGACTATAACATGGCCACCATCTTGTTTTAGGTCATGTGACCTGAGGCATAAAGTCATTTGCCCATTCTATGGCTTATTTTACTCCTCAACTACCTTGACAAGTATTTCTATTGACTGCCATTACTTCATGGATTTAATTACTGACAGCACATAGTGCCATAGGTAGTACATCCCAGGCCTGAATTGGTCACAGCCCTGGTAGTGAGGTATGGTACCCTATTTGAGATAAACTGGGTGTGCAGTGTAATGTTCCAGATCAGTAATTATATCCAGGCACCTGTATCGATAATAAACAGCTAAACATCACACCCATTCAACATTCCACATGGATTTATCCATGTAAATAAATAAAGGTATGTTTTGTTACTGTCAATGACTATAACATGGCTGCCATCTTGTTTTGGATCATGTGACCGAAGGCATTAACTCATTTGCACATTCTGTAACTTATTTTACTCCTTAACTACCCTGACAAGTATTTCTGCCTACTTACTGCCATTACTTCATTGATTTAGTGACATACAGCACACAGTGCCATAGGTGGTACACCCAGGCCTGAACTGGTCACCAGCCCTGGAAGTGTGGTATGGTACCCTATTTGAGATAAAATGGGAGTGCAGTGTAATATTCCAGATCAGAAATTATATCCAGGCACCTGTATCTATAACAAACAGCTAAACATCACACCTATTCAACATTTCACCGTATGTATCCATGTAAATATGGAAAGGGTGTGTTACTGTAAATGACTATAAAGTGGCAGTCATCTTGTTGTGGGTCATGTGACCCAAAGCATTAAGTCATTTACCCATTCTATGGCTTTACTCTCGACTACCCTGAAAAGTATTACTGCCATTACTTCACTGATATAGTGACATACAGCACATAGTGCCATAGGTGATGCATCAAAGGCTAGAATTGGTCACAGCCCTGGTAGTATATGGTACCCTATTTGAGATAAACTGGAGGTGCAATGTAATGTTCCAGATCAGAAATTATGCACCTGCATCTATAACAAATAGCTGAACATCACACCTATTCAATATTTTACATGTATTTATCCATGTAAATAAGCAAAAGTGTGTTTTGTTACTGAAAATAATTAAAATGTGGCTGCCATCTTGTTTGGGTCATTTGATCCAAGGCATCAAGTAATTTTCCCATTATATGTCTTGTTTTACTCTTCAACTACCCTGACAAGTATTTCTGCCATTTACTGCCATTACATCATTGATTTAGTGACATATAGCACACAGTGCCATAGGTGGTACACCCCAGGCCTGAACTGGTCACCAGCCCTGAAGTGTGGTATGGTACCCTATTTGAGATAAAATGGGAGTGCAGTGTAATATTCCAGATCAGAAATTATATCCAGGCACCTGTCTCTATAACAAACAGCTAAATATCACACCTACTCAACATTTCACCGTATGTATCCATGTAACTATGGAAAGGGTGTGTTACTGTAAATGACTAAAAGTGGCCACCATCTTATTTTGGGTCATGTGACCCAAGGCATCAAGTCATTTGTCCATTCTATGGCTTGTTTTACTCAAGTACCTGACAAGTTCTTCTATTTCTTATTAGTACTTCATGGATTTAGTGACATACAGAACACAGTGATATAGACTGTTGTCCACATGTCTGAATTGGGCCCAATACACATCTTTTGAATAAAAAGCAACAATCCATGAAAAGGCATATTTTGTTGTCATACTTACTTTTTTTAAAATTTTATAAAACACATATTTTGCCATTAAACCTGTATTTTAAAATTTAGATGTTACACCAGAGTATTAGCTGGGGTCATGGTCAGTGAGCTAGTAGTATTAGAGGGTAGCATGGTGGCCATCTTGGATTTGATCACGTGGCAATTACATTGTTTCCATACTATCGATGTATGACTAAATTAAAAGAATAACTTAGGAATTCAAAATATATAGTTTGTTGAGGTTTCGACTCAAAAAGACATGGAACACTTGCTCAAATCTTAATAGATCCAATTACAGGAAAATGCCTGACATTTATCATTATTCCATTGCCATTAATTGGGTTAAGAGGAAGCAGTTATTGCAGACTGTTTACCACCTTCCTGTCCTAGGAAGGGATGGAGCTTCAACCCATCCATCTTCAGAAGCTCTGATGGTTTTGATGGTCTGCCTTAATGCCACGATAGTTCCCTGTCCCTTGCATCTCTCCGTCGTCTTCAAGCTTAGCCTTCCTCCGAGCTCCGAGGTCCAGTCCAGGCAGCAGCTTCTCTCCTTCAGTCAGCCATGGTTCTGGTCAGAATGCCACAAACTTTCTTCTCTGGGTTCTCCTGTGGCAACTCCTGGTGCATCAGTCCACTTGGGATATCTGGACAATATCCACCAGAAACGTCCTCTCTGGCCATTCTTGACACTTCCAGCAAGTAATCCCACTTCTAAAACCAAGTCTGTGGGATAACAGATGGACTAGACACTGAACTTCAAATTCAACACACAATCTCTGTGTGATGTTTATTCAAACTGCAGGAGATGACCTTAAGCAATGGCATATCCCTTTTCAATGCATCAGTTTGCAGCAACAAACTATGTATGTCCTTTCTCTGCACTCAGTTTAGTTAGTTTTTGTTGACCGAAAAAGTGCACTAGACAAATCCTGTCTATTATCAGGCATGACCGGGGAGGATACAGATGAATACCAACTGACCTTGAACCAGATTAAGCTTGTTGGTATGTTTTAGTGAATGGGGAAATTTGCCCAGGGCACGGAGAAATTCCCTACTCTTTTCGATAAGTGCCATGGGATCTTTAATATCCACCTGAACTACCACCAGATCAAGCAGATGGGACCTCAGTTTAAGGTCCCATCCAAAAGATGGCACCTCAGGAGTGCAGCACCCCATGCTGCACTACAGTGTCAGTATTGGGATAGTAACCCAAGTGCCTGGTGTGGGGATAGAACCTACAGCCTTCTGATCTCCCAGCCTCAGAGGCAAGTGTGCTACCTGCTGAGTCACTGACACTTAGCCAGCATCAACTGACTCACTGATCTCTTATCTTACTTGGCAGTTGAGATTCAGCCTCCACCCCTATGCGGGCCTTGTTTGCTTGTGTGGTGGGGGGCTCACAAAAAAAAAAAAAAAAAAAACAAGCTAAAACAAACAACCTCAGTGCAGAAGCACTGAAAAGGTACAGTTAGTTAGGAACTTGCTGTAACAGTAGATCTTGAGAGAGGTTCCTTCAGTAGGCCATTATTTACTGTACTAAGCGCCACCTGGCATCTGGGCTGCACAGCAGATTTTTCTAGCAATACCTGATGGGGACGCCCACCGACATCACGTGACTGACATCAGCATGACCGTATATAGTGGGCAGTCTCACGCCCTCCAGTTCTCCCTACCGAAGCTTGGAAGAGGCCTGACAGCAGGAGTAAACAGGATTTGGAGTCCCTGTATATGAAACAAAAAGAGTGAAGGAGGAAGGAATTATGACTTTACTAAAGGAACCTCTCTCGAAGATCTACTGTTATGGAAAGTTCCTATGTAACTGTACTATCTTACTTTGAGAGGGTTCCTTCAGTAGGTCATTACATATAGGACTGAATCCCAAGCAGTCCCTCAGAAGAAAGACCAAGAGAAACAAGGAGGAGGAGGAGAGAAACAAACTCCAACAAAACTGGGAACTAGAATGGACCCAGCCTAGGACAGAAAGCACTGCAAAACAGCTAGTCCCAAACCTGCCCTCCGCCTAGAAGCAATGTCCAGACTGTAGTGCTTTGTAAAGGTATGGGCAGATCTCCAGTTGCTGCAAGCGCAGATATCGGCTGTGGAAACGTTCCACAAAAAAAGCAGTGGAAGCAGCCATGCCCCTGGTAGAATGACCTCTGATGGGACCCGGCAGAGGTTTGTCGTGCACTGTGAACAGTAGCGAATACAGTTACCTA
Organism: Neoceratodus forsteri; assembly: GCA_016271365.2. NCBI lineage: Eukaryota > Metazoa > Chordata > Ceratodontiformes > Ceratodontidae > Neoceratodus > Neoceratodus forsteri. The sequence goes on along the minus strand of CM057456.1, from coordinate 1,413,200,789 downwards.
ACCAATTGGAAGGCACTGCCTAGAAACAGCTTTGGCCACCGACCTCGGAGCAAAGGAAACAAAAACTGATCTTAGCTACAGATATCTTTTGTTCGGTGTGTGTAACAACGAAGGATCTGATGGACGTCCATGGTGTGCAGGAGTACCTCACCTCTGTTCATAGGGGAGAGAAAGGAAACTGGAAGTTCCATTGATTGGTTCAGTGTGACTTCCGACACCACCTTAGGTAAAACTTAGGATTTGTCCTGAAGACAATAAAAAGGCTCTTTACATACTACAGCCTAAAGCTCCGAAATCCTTAGGCTGAAGTAACAACAACCAAAAATAACATCTTCCAAGAGAGGAAGCGTAAATCACAGCTCATTGCTGGTTCAAATGGGGAGAGTAAGTTTCTCAAACACAAAGTTCAAGTCTCAAGGGGTGTAGGGCTGCGGACAGTGGGTTTCAGATGGAAGATCCCTTTCAGAAAGGTTTTCGAGACTTCCAACTGAGCCACAGGTTTACCATCCACCAACTCATGGTATGCCGAAAGGTGGACCTTCACATAAGAATACGACAGACCAGAGTCTGAAAGATGGATGAGATATTCCATGACTTGTGAGGCAGAAGAAGAAAATGGGTTCCAATCCTTGGAAGTCACCCAAATGGAAAACGTTTCTACTTCATGGCATAAGTGGAATGAGTAGAGGGTTTTCAAGCCTCTACTAGGACTTGGCGACTCGAGCAGGAGACCCCAAAGCAGGAAACCGCCATGTCTGTAGGAGCCATGCATGAAGATGCAGTGTCCTGAACCCCGGATGAACAAGACGACCTTGATCCTGGATCAGAGGTGTGAGTCACTGGAAGTGGAACCAATGGTTCTCTCACTAGCTGTTGCAGCAGCGGAACCAAATCAGTCTCGGCCAGAGAGGGGCGATGAGAATCATCCTGCCTCCTCTGCTTGAAACTTGAGGAGAACCTCTGGAGAATGGGAAATGGAGGAAGGCATACAAAATGTCCCTGTCCATGAGAGAGAGTGCACGTCGTGCCAGAATGCACCATGCCCTGGAACGACAGAGTAAAAACTGGGAAGTTTTGCATTGGAGTGGAGGCTAAGAGGTCGAGTTCCAGATGCCCCACCTTTAGGGAGAGAGACTCTGCCACTTCCTGATTTAGTTCCCATTCGTGACTTGGGGTCCGAAACTTGCGAGACTGTCCTCCAGGACATTTTGAATGCCTGGAACATGCACGGCCACTGGGGCCAGATTGTGCTGGACCACAGAGTTCCACGCATCTCCTTCCTGCAAAGGTACTGAGCGACTTCCTTCTTGTTTGTTGAGGTACCAAACTACTGACATATTATCTGTCTGGACAAGCAGTGATCCTTTGGGAAGGAGGGTCTGAAAGACCTATAAGGTGTATAAGACCACCCTAATCTCCAGGACACTGATGTGTAACAATGCTTCCAAGCTGGACCACAGTCCTTGGTGCTCCCCATCCCAAATTTGATGCATCCATAAGTCAGGGATGCAGAGGGGCAGGCTCCTGAAAGGAAGACCCAAGAAAAGGTTGCAGGGGTTCCTCCACCACAGTAATTCTTTCTGAACTGCTGATGACACCAGGACCAGATGGTCCAGGTTGTCCAGGAGGCGGATCTCATTACCCGCCAGGACCACTGAGTAACACTTATGAGGAGCCTCGCAGAGGAACGGTAGTCATGGAGGATGCCACCAGGCCAAGAAGGCGAGGGACCTTCCGGGCCAGGATGGTCCTGGACAAGCCATTAAGGAAGCCTGATGGACCAGTATCTCCACCCTGTCTGGAGGAAGGAAGGCTCTGCATTGGACCGTATCCAGAACTGCCCCAATGAACTGAAGTCTCTGGGACGGAATCAGGGATGATTTGGGAATACTGGCAGTAATCCCCAGTTTGTCAAAAGGTCCACAGTAAAGGACAGAGCCTCCAGTAAGGAAACCCTGGAGGGGACGAAATCAGCCAATCATCCAGGTAAGGAAACCGCAAAACCCTGGTGGACGTAGAAAGGCCACCACCACCGTCAGGCACTTGGTAAACACCAGAGATGCTGAGGACAGACCAAAGGGAGGGGCCCGAAACTGGAAGTGCTGCCTCTGGAATAGGAACCGAGGAATCAGTGGTGGCTGGGGAAGATCGGGATGTGCAGGTAAGCATCCTGCATGTCAGAGCGCAAAGCCAACAGTTCTCCAGAAGAAATGGGAGAAGGCTCTGGAGCATCAGCATCTGGAACTTTTGTACTCGATGAACAGGTTGAGACTGCTCGAGCCGAGGATGGGTCTCAAGTCTCCGTCTTTTGGAACCAGGAAAAACTTGGGAGTAAAACCCTCTTCCTTGCCAGAGGAACGGACTCTATTGCTTCTTTGAGCAGCAGGCTTTGAATTTCTTCTCGACAAGGGCCTGTTCCTGGAGTAGGAAGACCTTTTGGCAGAGGGTCTGGTGGGATCTCCAGAAACTCATGGTATTCCGACGGACACTAGTTGCAGGACCCATGCATTGGAGATTACACCCTGCCAATCCTGCGCATGGCAGCAAACCCCAGTGGCTCCTTGCCATGAGGCTGAGGAGGTGGTGGGGCTAGGAGTCAGGAGGTGGCAGGGCGTTCAGGAAGAGGACCTCCTGAGTGTCTCTGGTTCCTGGAGAAAGGAGGTGGTGGAACCCATGGCCTGGCATTTCCCCTGGCATCAAGCCGGGCCTGCTTCCTCTGCCTCCAGGTCCTGCTGCTGTTGAGTGCCCGATCGGTACATGGACCACACTGACCTCAGGGCGAGGCCTTACCCTGGAGGTCAGTGATGACGTCTTTGGTATCACCACCAAAAGCACAGAGCCTCAGAAGAGGGTGTCAAATCGCAGAGTGCACCTCACTGGCAAGGCCAGAAATGTGAAGCCAGGTATGCCATCTTAGGCGGACGGCTGTCGCCAAGGCGTGGGCTACAGAGTCGACGGAGTCGTATGTGGCCCACAGAGCATGCCTACAGGAAACATGTGAGAGGTGGAGATCCTTGGTGAGCTCCTCCTTGAGACTCGAGGGGTCCATAGCCTGGACTTGGGCCTCCAACCTGGTCAAGGTAGCTTTCTGGTGTGACACCATTTGGGTCACATAATTTAGGGACCAGAGTGCGCATGGGGAAGAATAAACCTTTCTACTGAACTGGTCCATCTGTCTCGACTCCTTATCTGGAGAAATGTGCTCATGTGCTTAGGTGCAAACGAGCTGAAATAACGGAGAGCCTGCCTTCGGATGCACCTAAAGAAATGGAGCCTACTCAGGCGCCCAATGCGCTCCGTCTGCCCTCTTGGAGACAGCAGGGATGGAATGAGGCATCTGCCAGACCGTAGAGTTGACGTCCTGGTGAGGTTCAATCCAAACTAGGAATCGGTACTGGGGACAGAGTCTCTAAGTCCAGATGTTTGGCAAGCCTCTGTTGCATGGGGTCCTGGTCCTCCGACTCCCAGTCAAAAAGTCTTGCATGGACCGCAAGAGGTCTGAAAGCAGGGTCCTCCGGGAGACGACACCTTACTCCTTCAGAACCTCGGTTCGCCGAGGGCTCTTCCGCGACTCATCGCCATCCTCATCATCATCCACCTCCTCATCTGGAAGGTCACTAAGGTCTGGGAGAACAACGGTTTTGTGGACCGTTCCCAAGACATGAATTATGGATAGAAGAGAACTCCTTGGGGACGGAGATCTAGGAGAGTGCGGGTGTGGGAGCCTGCTTTCCAGGTCTGACACCAACTCTGAGCACGCCCCTGCCATCAAGACTGAATTAGGGTCTTGAAGTCCAGCGGAACTGGTGTAGGGGGTGGGGAGGAGGCTGAGGCTGGGGTGGGGGTACATCGGGGAGATGGGTAGTGATACCCTGGTAACCCACAAAGTGATAGCCCTGGTAGGGACTGAACCCAGGTAGTACTGTCCTGTACTGCTCCAATCAAGCAGAGGACCAACTGGGTAGTGGTCTTCAGGATACCCCAGGGTAATGAAGAACAGTTCGAGGTCTGGAATAAATCTCCAATGTCAGGGGTCCTGACGTCGGGCCCGCCATCGTATAGACTGGCGTCCAGGATAGCCAGCGTCTGGGGTCCAGTCGGGACCAGCACCACCTGATCCGGCACCAGAAAGGATCTGTCGTTTACATCCGGCGCCAGGCCCAGGCGAAGGGACCCGATGGAGGGTTACGTCTGCTGCCAGGCCAAAGCAGACAGATGAGCACAGGCTCTTAAGCCGTTGTCGGAGGCTCCGTCGTCAGGTGAATGTGAGCCGGATCCAACGATAGGATTGGGACCAGGATAGTCACCAGATCTGGAGATCCCAGCAGACGGGAGGAGGCAGCTCCACAACAAGGCTGGGCGGCCAAGGAGGAGCCTCTTTCCCGGTGACCCTGTCAGGGCAGCATGGAATGGACCCCGAGAATGGTCTTGTACATCGAGGGCTCTGCACTGTCCTCGCCTGAAGTAGCCACCTGGGAAGGGAGGTACGGCGGGGAGAAGTGCGAGAGGGGTATCTCTCCCTGGCTCTTCCGGACGTTGGGTGAGGCGCAGTCAGCCCGATGGGAGAGCCACACCTGAGCAGCCATCAGAGATGGGCGTCGTACCAGACACTCCGCCCAACTTATCGGCTGCAGCCGCATGGTGTCCCCGAGGTCTGGGAGCAGATTTTCTGGTTGGCCCGCCGGGGCTGACTTAACGGGCAGTGGTGGTGTGGCTGTTTCAGGGCCAGCGGCTGACTCTACCCACAGAAGTTTTGTCCACTTACCGTCAGAAGTCTTCACTTAGGCAGCGGCTGGGAAGCGGCCTTGCTCATCGAGGGCTGAGAGGCCTCAGACTGGGCCTCAGCAGGCGCACCCAAGGTTTCTCCTTTCAGTGCTCTTTTAGAAGGAGAAGATTTTTCTGAAGAGGACTTTCGGATCCAGTCCATTTGCTTTTCCAATGAAGCAAGATGGACTCTTAAAAGATGGCCTCCAAAGTCTGCTGCCTCCTTTTTCTGGTGGCCTGGTTGAAAGGCTGGCACTCCGGGCAGGATGAGATAGGATGGTCAGAGCCCAGGCAGATCACGCACTTAAGGTGGCCGTCCTTGTGTGGTATTTGTGTGCCACAGGATGAGCACTTTTCTTAAACAAAGACATAAGCGAGAAAAATTCAAGTATTTTTCAAAAAGCAATGGAATAAATCTGACTTAAGAACTTTACACAACGATCGCTAATGGAAATCTGCAATGCGACTGACATGAGAGGCGATGGGAAAGAACTGGAGGGGTGAAGTGGGGACCGCCCACTATATCTGATCACATGGCGTCAGGCAGGCGGTCCCCGTCAGGTATTGCAACAAAAGTATGCAGTGCGGCCCAGGCACCAGGTGGCACTAGTCCAGTATGTAATGACCTGAAGGAACCTCTCAAGTAAGATCAAGGGTTACTCCAAAGGGCATTGGACAATAAGCCAAGTTTCAAAGAAGCACATCACACATACTTCCTTAATGCAAAGCATCATGGGATACAAGTAAATCACCATGACATTTCAGACTTGTTCAACCTACAGCAATTTATATGCATTTTAAATAGCACAACTAACTTAATTTATATAATAGTCACCTAATACTTTTTACTATTATCAAAAAACACCTAGTGCCATGGTATTTTCAACATTTACAGGTTTTATACACACAAGATATATACATTAAAGTGTTTTATGACATAGTGCCACTGCATATTAAATCCAACAATGAGGAACATAGATACAGGTTACTCACCTGTAACAGGAGTTCTAGGAATGGTATATGTTGTTCATCCACACTTATTGGCAGGTTCCTTGCCACTTTAAATCTTGCGGAAGGTCTTCAAGCTGGCTCCTCCCACCCACCGGTGTGAAACTCTCTGCTCCGCCCCATGGCCTTAGATCCAGCCGCTGGAAGCCAGGTTGTGCGTCGAGCCGGGAGGCGGGTGGAGTCGTATGGATGAACAACATATACCATTCCTAGAACTCCTGTTACAGGTGAGTAACCTGTATTTCTAGGGACATGGATATGTTGTTCATCCACACTTATTGGCAGACTCTAGCAGTTCTCCGGGAGGAGGGAGGCAAGCGCACACCCCTACTTAGGTATAAAGACTGGAGAAAAGAGGCCCCGACCAGCATCCCGGTGTGACCCAAGGTCGATGTGGAAGGGGAATCGGTATATGCCTGCTTCCAGGTAGGAGCCCCGCGGATATCCTGGACAGGGTATCATGGAAGCAGCCACCGATGCAGCGGAAGGGCGGGTAAATGAGCATTTATCCTCTGGGAGGCTCCATGCCCGCCCACCTATAGCGGAGATCAATGCAGGAGGTGACCCACCCGCCATCCGCTTGGCTGCAGGTCTGCCAGGTGCGGCTTCAGCGTAGATGACAAACAGCTGGTGAACTTCTCGAACTTCAGCCCCTACGCTCCTGGAGAGGGCGAGCGTTAAATAGGGTCCCAATGGATCCTATATACGGCCTTCAGGCGTGAATGGGGATGAACCCCGCAGAGACAATACCCGTTAGGGAAAAGGACTCCGCCAACCGCCTATGGAAGGAACTTGGTGGGCGCTGGGACAACCTTGTCCTGTAGAAGACCAGACAAGGAGATTCAAAGGAGCGCCTGGAACTCTCCGTCCTTCTGGTGGCATGGAAGCCCCATGAAGGTGTTCTTCCACAACAGGTGGGAAACTCACACCTGTGCAAAGGTTCGAACGGCTTGCCCATGAGCTAAGCCCATACCAGCATAATATCCCACCAAATGGGGATACTCTCCCAGGGGAGGTGTGATCAAGGCCAGGCGCCAAACCACCTTTCCTGCGCCACCGACTCACCTTCCGGCCTCGCTCGGAAGACAGGAGTGGCTAACAGAAGCACCTAGAGGGTCATCGACTGAAGCCCTTTGTTTAAGAAGAACGGACTGCAGATGATACGGAATGCTCGCCGAGGAACGGGAGAGGGACCAGGCCCTATCCCAACACCAAATGGAGAACTCTTCCATTTGAAGGCGAAGCTTATCTGGTCGACTCCTGGCAGGATGCCTCAAAAACATCGAGGACCTTGCCGGAGGCCCAAGGCCTGGCCACTAGCGCACAGGGACCAGGCGCTCAGGTGTGAGGGATTGAAGGTCCGGATGGAGTACCTTCCCTAAAACAGAGAACAGGACCGGGCGGGCTGGAAGCTGCTCGGTAGCCTGGGGCTGAGACTGAGGAGAGCTGGATACCAGAGCTGGCAAAACCAGTCTGGGGCTACCAGAATCACCTGCGCCTAGTCCCTCATCGCCTTGCCTGAGGGTCAAGGGAAATGGGGAGAGGCGAAGAAGAGGCCCGTGGTCCCGGCCTGAAAGGCATCCCCAAAGCGAACCGTGCTGAGGGGTGAGCATGAGACAGTCTCGGCCTCGAGTTCTCCCTGGAGGGAAAAACAAAGGTCCACCGAGGTGTGACCTAGATGGAGAAGATCTTGTGCTACCTCCGGCAGGGGAACCACTCGTGAGGCGCAGCCCTTATCCAGCTTAGGTATCGGCCAGGGTAATGGAGGCTCCTGCCATTGAAATGGCTAGGAACTGCCTCCCGTTGCGCGAACACCTAATGCGGAGAACCTCCTTACGCAGAGAGCAAGGGTTCATCCGATCCTGGCGGGATAGGTAGCACATGGTAGTGGTGTTGTCCGCCTGGACCTAAACCACTAGACCCCGCACAGACGGAGTGAGCGGAGCAAGCTAAGTGGACCGCCTGGAGCTCCAGCAGGTAGGAAAGACATCAGGACTCCAGAGAGGACCAGAGACGGTGCACTCTGTATTCCCTTGATGGGCACCCCCACCCATCTGAGATGCATCGGTCGGAGAAGACCGTCGACTCAGGGCGGACGAACGGGATGTTCTCCTGCAAAGAGCTGGAACGGTCCAAAGGAGTGCGTTCCTAACCCCTGGGCTGTTGTCACGGACTGGTCCAAAGGAATGCAGCGCTGTGACCGCTGGCTGGCTAGCCCCCATTAGGGGATGCTTGAACCGGCGGATCCAAACAGACCACGCTGGTGCAGGCCGCCGCAAGGCCCAGGAGATGCAGGAAGTCCTGAGCAGGAGCGCAATGCCTAGTCAGACCTGACTAGGTAAGGAGGAAGAACCTCGGCCCTGTCCGCCAGGAGCCGAGCTTGGACTCAAAGAGTCGAGCCTGTCTCCAAGAAGGATCACCCGCTAAGACACGAGTTCCAATGTGGCTCCAAAAAAGGAGACCAGTGAGAGAGCAACCTAGAGGGCCAGAACTCTGGACCGTTCCCTGGAGGGGTTGCAGTCAGGCCGCCATCCGGGTGGGTAACGCCTGGACCCTTCAGTGCCGCAGGAATGCTGCTGAGCAGAGACCAAGGGCCTGGCCTGGAACTCGTAAAGAGATCCCCCGCTTAGAAATGGAGGAGTCTCCCAAGAAACGGATGGAACAGTGTAAGTAAGTCCTGGAGGTCCAGGAAACAGCCACACACCTCGTTCTGAGGATGGGATATCTGAGACAGAGAGACCATCCCGACATACGGATCAAGAATGGGCGCAAGCCCCCGTCCGATGAGGGACCAGGAATACCTGGACACGAACCCAGGGTCTGGAGGATCACTAGCCTTCCTGAACACCTCTATTTCGAGGGCCAGGTAGTCGGCTCGGCGGGCCGAAACGAGGCTGCAGACCCTAAGACCCCCGTGGCCAACGGCTCGAAGGGTGGGGCCTGCTCGCAATCCCGAGGCAGGACCTTCCCTAGCACCTCCGACACCAGAGGTCCGGGAATCGGACCAGGCGGAGGAGGGGCGGAGCGCCTCACCACGGGGAACCCGGTAGGGGTGAGGGCCGGTGACAGTGCAGCCTGTCACTGAGCAGGCTTGGAGGAGGAGTTGGCAGAGGAGCTCCTGGGCCTTTACCCTGCTTCCCTTTGGGAAGCCGCTGGCTTGGGGTCAGGCGCCCAGCCAGCCTGCTGGCCCTCATGCTGGAGTTGATGGGCTGATCGAGTCCAGAGGCCGAGGGGCCAAGGGGCTTACGCAAAGGCTGCTGGCGGCCCTTGTCCCTCCGGCGGGGTGACCGAGTCCGGAGTGGCATCGGACTTTTCGGACCCTGGAGGTGTCCCTCCACCCAGGGCCGAAGAGGTCAGTCCCAAGAAGGGATGTCCGTCAACTTGTGCTGGGTTTCTGTTGAGAAAGAGGATAACCTCAGTCAAGCCCTGCAGTGCATGGCCACTGCGGCCGCCACCGACCTGGCACAGGAATCACCTAAGTCCAGAGCAGTCTGAAGCTGCTGCTTCGCCACCGCCCTACCGTGGTCCACAAGTCGGCTGGGAGATGAGGAGCACCTTGTCCAGGGAGCCCGAAGGCGTGGGAGAAATGTGCCATCAGTGCAGCTGAGCTGGCCAGTCGGAGGCCTAGGAAGGACGCAGTGTAAACTTACGCCTGACATAGTCCATCCTTTTGGACTCTTGGTGGGGGCCTATCCACATCCCGAGTGTTCCCAGAACACTGGAAAACATTATCGATAATTAACCCCTCAGCGAGGGTGCTCCGAGAACCGGAAAAGAACCGACAGGGACAGAGTACTTCCTGGCCGAGGGCGCAGAACAGGAAGTAGGCCGCCACCAGAGCTCCAAGGCCGGGCCAACAATGGCCTCGGCCACCGGAAAGCCTCTGAGGGTGAACCCCTGGTCTAGAATCTCCGCCAGGGAATAAGAGACCCGTTTGGACATGGGTTCAAGCTGCATCCCGGTGAACTCCGAGATGAGCCTAAGCAGACCCAGAAAGGACGATGGGCTGTCGTCCACAGACCCAGTCCAGGGAGGACGCCGGGCCCTCCCGTCTGGGGAACACAGAGGAGTCGTCGGACTCGAAGGGTCTGCAAAGAGCTGCCTCAGGCCTGAGTCACTCTTCGCCCGCCGAGCAGGCGGGAGTGAGAGAACAGACAACCTGCGGGACAGGTCATGACCCGACCGAGTTCCACCGAGACGGTGGGGCAGCAAAGTTCGGACGAACAACCGCCCTGGAGTGGCAATCTCTACCGCAGCGAGTGTTGTGTCGGCCGATCGGGCGGCAGCTGCTTGCTGGACGGGAATGAATCGGTGTCGATTGATTCCCAGACAATAACAACTGCTGCCACATGAACTCCTCGTAATGTCGACGCCATCTGCATCAAGCCACTCCTCATCAGAGGAGGGAGACGAGGAAGAACAGTAATGCCACTTAACTCGGTGCCCGACCAAGATCGTGAAGTCGGCGGGTGGCTTGACTGAGAAGAGGACCGAGACCCAAATCCTCGGAAACCGAGGTGGGGCCTGGAAGGAGCGAGGCGCCTGCTCTTCCTCGGCTCGGACGAAAGGACCGAGGCCTGTCACCCGGTTACAGACAGAACCTCAGCCTCCCGCTAGGGAACAGGAAAGGGATGGCGGCTCCAGCAGAAGAGAGCCCAGATGACGGGTCGAGAAACTCTCGACAACGCCGATGGGAGTCCTGGCCGGCTGACCTGATGGAGACACTGTGAAGCCAGCAGCCTGAGCCGCACCCACCAAAGTCGAAAGTCGGCCGACAGAAGGGGAGCTCTCCGCCAGCGCCCGACGAAGAGACTCAGCCTGCGTCCTTTGGCCTGGACCGAGAGGCAAGTCCGAAGGTCCCTCTCCCTTCGAGGAAAGGGACTGCGAAGCTCCTTGAGCGAAGCTGAATGAGGAGAACTCGAGGAGAGCGGGATAAGTGCTGCGTCCGGAGGAGAGGACAGCCGCCCCTCAAGGGAGAAAGGAGATCGAGCTGCTCAGCCCTAGACAGCCGCCAGCGGACACTGCCTGTCGAGTTCAAGGATTTTCCGTGCGAAAAGTTTCAGTCGCCTCGAGCCTAAACGGGCCGCAACGATCCTCCAGGGTGCTGGTCAGAAGCAGCAAAAATCACAAACTTATGGATCATGGTCCAAGTCAGGCAGTAGCCTGCGTGGAGTCCGGGTCTTTCTGGAGGAATTAACCAGGCGCCGGAAAGGTGATCCATCGCAGCGCGAGGGAAGAAGATCAAGTTTTGAAACTTCCAACTAAATTGGAGAGACTGAAAAATCAGGAACCAGTCGAAAACACAGAGCACTAAGGAGGGAACCTGAGCTTCCAAGCGGTAAGGAAGATCTGGTGTCATGGGCGGTGCCAAGTGTTTTACCACCCGGTGAGTGGGAGGAGCCAGCTTGAAGACCTTCCGCAAGATTTAAGCGGCAAGGAACCTGCCAATAAGTGTGGATGAACAACATATCCATGTCCCTAGAACCTGTTTTACATATGCCTGGAGGTCACCACAATAACCTCCTTTACGAGGACCTGAGAGGAAAAAGAAAAATTAAGAGGACACTATAGCATAGTCAAGAACGGAAGGGGTGCCCACCATGGGTGGTCAACCTTATGGACTAGATTGTAAAGGATAGATAAGGCTAAGAAACAGAAGAACTGTTGCAACAGATTTAAGAAAAGGTCGGTCCTCAAGAGTGGCAGGAGCCCCTGTCACAACGCCCTGGAGGTATCCAGGAGGCTCCTAAGAAGAGGAGCTGCCTGGAAGATGAAACTGGCACCTTCCCAAAATTAGAAAATCTCTCCTCAGCTGGCCCCGTGGCGCTAGACGTCACCTCATGCCACATGTTTGGGAGCGATCACGGGTTCCCGGAGTTGCAGGGTCAGAAATAGATCAGGCATCCCTAGGACTGCTCACCTTCTCTCCGGGAAGGGGACATCAGAAGTCGAATGCCTGACCTCTAGCAGAGGCTGTGGGCAGCACTCTGACACTGCGAACAGGGGTGGGGATGGAGCAGAGCGCCTACAGGAGCGCACACGAAGTGTGTGCGCTACCTCTGCCGCGCGTCATTGCACGTCCAGCCCCAAGGGAAGCAGAAATGGAAAAAAGTGGCACTCGGTCAGTGGTGGCTTGATGGCTGAATCTCACGACCATAGACCCAGAGGATCCGCTCCCAGAACACAGATCCAGACCCGATGGGGTGATAGGCCCCCTCCACGGGTACCAAGTGCACGCTGGCCCGGGAAGCATGTGTTTACCTGGTGGAGTCGAGTGGGTGATGGCCAGATGACCTGCAGACTGAGAGAAAACACATGATAAAAACAGAAAACCGCTTCTGGAGAAGTGAGAAGCTGTCTGCGAACTGTTATCGGTGTCTCCTGCCCAGATGGGCTGGCTAGGAGCCAAATGCCGGAAGAGGAGACTTGAATGCAGAGGTTTTAGTGAACTCCTCCTGAACAGGTACTTTTTAACCGTCCAAAGGTGAGCAAATGGGCGATGCAGCCTATCCTAGAATTAGAAGCAATGGAAACAGGAACCTGTGCTCCGTCCCACTGTGGAAATCACTTCTACTGCCCAGTTCCTCAGACGCCCGTATCTCAGAACCAATGAAGTGTGAGATAGAGGCGGACACACTGGGCTGCTGTCTAGGTGGAAGGTATGGGAAATCACTGCAAAATTGGGAAAGTATCCTTCTCGGACAATCCTGATGACCCATATGTTTGCTGTAATGGACTTCCACTGGTTGTAATACTGAAGTAGACGCCCAACCTACCGAGAGAGACAACCCCTCACACAGCTAAGGTGGGACCTGGGCCAGATCAAGAGAGGTTGGTGCAGGGCTTTCACGACCCTGTGCCCTCTACTCGTTCTCTTACGTGGCTGAGCAGTTGGTTCCTCATAAAGGCATCTAGGCATTTCCTTTGAAAGGACTGCCTGTTATGAGAATGTCGACTGTTCCCATCCTTCTGAGAGCAGCAGGCGCCACTTGTTGTTTAAATAGCAGCCTTAATTGTTCCTCCAGAGCTCAACCTGAGGCAGACCAGATAAGCACCGTCGAGAAGGTGTTAACCACCTACTGCAGCTGCCCTAGAGGCAGAGTCGTGGGCATCCATAAAAGCTTTCAGCTGATTACTGGGCTATCTGACCCTAGCAATGGAGCGTTAGATTCCAGGACGGTCTCGACCACTTGAACTGAGAGTGTTCCACAGGTGTACTCGTACTGAGGAATGTAGGAAGCCAAGATGTAGACCTTTGCTTTGGTCCACAGATGAAGACTGAAATGTTATGGTGGACACCATATCCCTGAGGAAAAACTGGAAAGATCTTCCATCACACGCTGATACAGAAGACTTGCCTTCCAGCCCATAAATGAGTCCTCCACCGCGTCTTTGACAAAGCAGAACAGGAGAGACTCATCCAGATCCACTTCCACCCAGAATAACCTCCAAAGGCAGGTCTAGGCCAAGAAAATGGGAGATGCCAGCACCTGGATCGGTGTAGAAAAGTTCAGCACCACAGGTGGTGCGGCACCATATCCAGCACCAGAACCGCTGCTGGACCTGGACCTGAAGGAAAAAAAGGGGGGCAGTGCTGTCGTGACGGCCCTTCAGGAAAAGGAGAGGGGTAGGCACATGGAGATGGTGTCGGCACTGAAGGGGCACCACGTACATCTTGGCCCGACCAACCTGACCATGGCCCAGTGGCTCTGAGGACTCTGAACCAGGTCCACTAGCCAGGACAACCAGGCAGATGCTGTACCTTTGCTCTAAAGGAGTGGCCCAGAGATGAAACTGCTCACTGGAGTCCCACGAGGACAGAGACGGGATCTGGTGTCGAGACTGCGGGCATTAAGGCGGAGCCACAGAGGAACCCACGGAGTCAGTTCAGGCCTACACTCTCCACCACCGCAGATCGCCATGCAGACATACCAGAGGGCAACCTCAAGGGTACGATTCTTCTTCCACCGACAGGAGGAAGAAGAGCTCGAGGTCAGCGGAGCCGGGTCCTTACTTTTGTTCTTTGGGTGGACTGTGTCCTCTGCCAGAGCACCGGACTGCGCATGGTTGGACCCCGTCCCCAAGCAAAGGGCGATGGATCGAACACAGCCCACTGCCATCACAGCTTCAATGTAAGTCTCCTACCATCACCGCTACTGTCTAAGGTCGACTCCGTTGATGGTAGGCTGAGAATTCTTCATCTTTTTCTTTCAAACTAAGAAAATAACACTAAAAATGGTAAGTTAATTGAATACTGAATGGCTACAGCTGCTGTCATACAGACGAAGACTTGACTCCTGGCAGGCGAGTGATATCATCGAGCGCACTAGATGGTGGGAGAAAGGAACTTTGGCGGGTAGATGCCTTACGATAACCCACTACACAGTAGCTAGTCTCAAGCACCACATGCATGGTCCTATCCGGTGCTGGCGCTCATGAAGATTGTGGCTCCCGTGGGGTCCCTAGCACCTCTGGCATAGTCCCATTAGTGTAAATGAGTGGTGGGGCTGTTAGTCCAGGAAGATCAGAGAGACCCCTAGGTTTGAGAAGGTTAAAGAATGGCTAACCAAGATTGGTTCAACCTGACAGTAACATAGCGGGGGCACCGGGCTAAGCACCCTCTCCCTAGAGATGAAAGGAGGAGCGGGTAGAGGGTCTCCCCACTCCTGTGCCTATGCTACCCTGGAGTAGGGACAAAACCCACCCATGCAGAGTCCCCCTAGAAAGGCTCCTCACAAGAGGATCTAAAGATGGATGTCACTTCTCTGGACTGAAGCCAGAGAGAAGAGGATGCCTGAAGACTTTTTTTTTCCCAGACACATCTTATGTTGGTTTAGAGAGGACTCTGCCCAGGAGGACTTAGCTGGAAATGGAAAGGAAAGAGGCACAGCTCCTGAAAAAGGGGTGGTGGAAACTAATGGACCCCAGGGCCCTCCACTCTTATTACATCCTGGTGAATGTCCCACAAGCCAGCAGCTGGAGAAACAACGGTCCCCAAAACAGGGACAGATAGTTGCGGAGGCAATAAAGCCTTCCGGAATGTGAGAAGAGGGTCAGGAGAGCACTCAATAGGAAAGGCAGCGCCTGTTTGCCTCCCACCAATGGTAGATCCCGACGCTTTAGAGAAATGGCAGGAAACCTAGCAGTTCCAGTGAGACTTTGCTCACAATTGGCCTCAATTTTTTTTGGGGAGGGAGGGCCAGGAAGAGAGAGGCGCTGCCCAGAATGTGAGGCCCAAGAGGAGTAAGGAGGACAGGAAGCAGTGATGAATGGTGAAGATACACAGAAAGATCAAGAATTATGAAGTGCGTCTGTAATTTTCATATCTTATCTGTGTCAATCTTCCATTCATCACTGATCGGTGATACCAAGTCCCCGAAGAGAACCTGGTACCTCCTGAGGGAGGACTGTCCCTCAGCCTCCTGTGGGGAGACATGGGGGGACCTTACAGGCCTAGTTCGGCTGGGGACTGGTCAGGGGTGAGGCGGGGTCTCCCTCTGCATGTGAGATGGAGTTGCCCCTAAGTTCCACCTTACTCTGCGGGGAAAAAAGTGGGTTTCTTGTAAAGAGGAGGCACTCACCCTCGCCGGCCACGGGTGATACCAGGTAAAGACAAAGCCATGCCATCCACCTGATGCAGATCGTTGTCCCTGCCAGCCTGGATGCCACCTCACTAGCATCGTATGATGCCCTTGCATGTGCCTCGCAAGCTCCAGGCCACGTGCAGAGAGGCAATAGCTCTGGTTGCCTCCGTATCAGGCACAGATGCTAGGATTTGTCCTAGCAAAGACCATAAGGTGCCTACTGTAGGCAGCATGATGAGCCTGATGCGCTGCAATGGAAAGAGGCAGCCGAGAAAAGCTCGCCTCCCCTAGAAGTCTAACTCCATGAGTGCATCAGGGGCGCGGTCGTGCCTGGAGGAGTGTCCAGGAGTGTCATGCCCAAGGGAGTGAGTGGGTCTCCTGGAGATCCCTGGAGTGTGCAATACCTGGACCAGCAGTCCATCAGGGCTGGGGAGGGACTGATGGATGATGCCAACTGCGATACAATGACTCCTGAAGGGGAGGGCCAGGCGGGCACCACCAGGCTGCCAGCACTGTATTTGCTTAAAAAGTGAGTGTTGCTGCTCAGGATTGCATCTTGCCAATCGCAAAATGTGGAGCTCATCAACCAATCCTGAAAGGAAATTCTGACAGGAGGCCTGATCAGCGTCCAAGGATAGGTGGACAGAAGGATCCGCTCCCTCATGTGAGGAAGATGAGGGCTGACGAGTCAGAGTCTGGCTGCTGCAGGGGTGAGTGTTGAAATACCTGCTCATCGATGGATCTGACATATGCGGAAAATGGGCAGCCATAGCTCTAAACTGCTCCCAGGTTACAGGCCCGTGAGGACCAGAGTGGCCCAGGTGAAGGGGGAGGAATGCAGAGGTAAGGGCCAAATGCCTCTGAAGGAGAGGATGTCCTCTGCCAGGGCAAGCAGACTGTATAGGTGAATGAACACCCCAGAAGGATCCATCAGTTGAGGTAGTCACTGGCCATTCAACCATTCTGAAATGGTCAGGGGCTGAGCCCTGAAGGGATTCCCCACCCTGCAGGCGACCGGGGCAGCGTGGGTCCAGAGGGACGATCCTAGCCTCAAGAAATGAGATCCCGCCTGGGAGACCTCAGGGAGAAGACAGAGCCAGCGCTGGCTCCTACCCGAACCCTGTGGGATACCAGGGAAGGGCACTGCTCCTGGCGCTGTCCCCTAACCCCTCAGACTCTGAGAGGACCTCTTCCTCAGGACCAACTGGAGGCTCAACCTCACCTACTAGCTCCTGAAGGGCAGTCAGTGAGGGAACCTTCACCCACCCCAGACATCCGAGCAGGCCCAGCCTAGACCACGTAAAGCAGGGGCTCACCTCCTCCAAGTCCAGAGGCCATACCAGCTCAGGTGAATCCTCTGGTGCATAGCGGCTCGAGAGAAACCAACAGCTGAAGGAGAGGGTTGGACAGGCGCAGAAGTGCTGGGCGGGAGGTCCAAGAACTCCTAAGAATCGGAAGCCAGTCCGGATCCACCCCAGTCGTTATCCCCAGAGGAGGTGGATCCAGAAGACCTCCCAAACCCTATAACCTATGGCACCGCACATCAGCCAACACTGCACACAGCCCTGCCCAAATCACTGGCACTGTGAACAGCACCGGGATCCAGGAAACCACCTGGCTGGGCACGGCGAGACAGGCTACGATAGCATTCACCTCCGAGGAGGTGACTGCCAGAATGGTGCCTCTGACCTGACCCGGAAGAGTCGGACTGGGCCTCCGGCACCATGAGAGGTGACCTCCACCGTGGGCGAGACTAGGGCATGGTGAAGCCCCTCCTCCGCGGACCGTATAGAACCGGAGGGGACCTGGAGGAAGGGTCAAAGGACCCGTGTCTGGTGTCCCTAGTGTGTGACTGTCATCCAAAAGTTGGCAGTGTGTGACCAACTTTAAACACGCAGTGTTCCAATACTCTCGGTCCATGGAGAATGGGCAGCCATAGCGTTCCGTATCGTGGTTGGGGCCCAGGCAGGTCAGGCAACTAACCGCTGGTCCGAGATGGAATAAAGTCGGCCACAGAGACACCGCCGCATCAGGGCCGGCCCGCCTTTGATGTTTTTTTCTTTTGTTCCCAGGATGAGACATGATCGGACGGAAAAAATCAACAAACACAGCAACACAATGGCTCCAGAAGAACTAGGGTGGACTCTGATGGACTAGGTTGTGACGTTAGTTTGAATCGCTCTCTCATGAGGTTGTGCTCACTTGATGGTGGGAGAAGCATAACTGGGGTGGAGAAGTCAGTGTTGGTTACTGGCTAACCCATGGCCATGCAGTGTGTCAGCCTCGAGGGCGGAGCCATCCATGGCACTGGCTCCTCCTTTTAAAAAAGGAAAAAATGCTCCCACGGAGTCCTGCTCTTTGACCAGAACCCACCAGTGATGAATGGTCAAGACTGACACAAATAAGATCTTGGGTTCAGCACTGTGACTCCACCCGAGCTCGAAGGGCTACAGAGGAGTGCGCAGCTCCTCACCTCAACATCACTGGTTCCGAGAAGACCTCTTCCTTGGATCCTGTGTAAAGGACCCCAACTCCGCAGCCTCCCAAGGAGAGTCACAGTGGAGGGGATCCGTTTAGCCCCCCCACCTGTAGCAGCGGGCCGCTGACCGCACCACCACCCCCAGCACTGCCACTCGGCGGCAAGGGGTCAGTGCCGGCCGCAGACACGGGCGCGCAGGGAGGCACCTGTGGAGCCGCAAGGGTCCTTGGCCCCGGAGAACCCACCAAGTCCAGGTAGTCAGGTTGCCAGTCCAGGTCAGCTTCCTGATCATCCGGCTCTGAAGAAGAAGATCCAGAGGAGCTGCGGTCCGGTGACCCGAGGTCTCCAGCAGGCAGTGCAATGAATGGTGCCGTGGGTCGGCCCAGCACTCCTTTCAGTGCTGCCCGATTGGCTCTGGGATCTGGGGTGGTGCTGAGGAACGCCCACGCCAGGCCAAGCAACCGGGGCCCCAACAATGGAGAACCTGCACCTTGAAGTGACTGCCAGGGCGGTGCTCCCCGCACAGCCCTGGGTGGAGCCAGACCAGTCCTCTGGCACCGTGGTAGATACCTCCTCCATGGCAAGGCTACTAGAGGAGGAGGCCCCTCTTCAACAGACCATGTTGGCCGGGAAGAGAATCGGAGGAAAGGCGAAGAGTCCTACACTTGGACCGCGCCACCCCAAAAGTTGGCAGAGCCCTGCCGACCTTCAACGTGTGGTGCTCAAGAACATGGCGGTCCATCGAGAAGCAGGAATCGCAGTGGTCCATGTCATGCTGGGGTCCAAGGCAAAAAGAAGGCCAGACATCATGCCGACCTGTAATGGAGACATCTGCCAGCCGCAGGGACACAGGACGCATAGGCCAGCCTGTTTTTGACTAATGTTTTTGTCCCCGAACCTGGCATGATGCAACGGTAATAAAAACTTTACATGAGAGAAAGACTCAATGCCATTAAAGAAAAAGAAAGATCTTACTGGTTATCTTCAATAACGGCACTGAGTGAATGGCGGAACTGAGTGGAACTCAAAGGCGGCGTTGATTCGGCTCCGGTGTTGGAAAGCGGCTCTGAGGAGGCGACTCTCAGGCGTCGAAAAATGGCTCAGATGGACTAGGCTACAATGGCATATCACTTATTATAAAAAGGCTCTAGAAATGCTGCAATCTGATTGGCTGTTAGGATTCCAACAGCCTTACATTAATCCATGTTATACTGTCATGTACAGCCTGATCACCATGGCACAAGGATTCTTCCTGTCGCATTCCATCCTCTAGCACTGCTGAATGTGTGGAATGATGCATTCTGATTTTGAACCAGTATTCTTAAACTGTTGGTGGGCATACCTCTCAACCTCTTGCCTCAGGAATCAGGGACAAGGCTTAAAAACATCAGGGACAAAGACCCCAAATCAGGGACGCATCTTAAAAATTGGTACTATGCACTCAGTAAGCTGATAGAATAAAGGGATTGGTATTAAGATGCATTTTCTGAAGAAGAACAAGTCTGTTACTTTAATGTTTGACATTATTTTGTGCTTTTACTCCCACTGTTCTGTCACAAAATACAAATTTTATGAGGACAGAGGAAAATTCTGAGGCAAAATCAGGGCGTCCCTGAAAATCAGGGACAGCTGAGGAGGTATGGGTGGAAGAACTATTTTATTAAAATCTCCCTCTAAATGAGGAAAACATTCAAAAAGTATACTTTTAACACATTTCTTTTGGAGCCATTTTTTATAATGCAATAAGGCACTCCCAGGAGGTAGATTAACAGACTGTTAATCTAACCCTAGTCATGCCTTATTGCTAATTCACTCAGCTGCAGGCAAGGTGCTGTCTCAATGGCAGGAGAAGCAGAAGGTGAGGAGGAGCCAATGGCCATTTCTGGCAACGTGCGCGAGCGCCACGCAGTCGTCTGCCTCGTTGGCGAAGATCGGCTCCTCTGGGGGCTCACGGGTACTCGTTCTGGCCAATCACCACCAGTGATGAATGGTGAAGAAATGACAAAGGAAGATCTGATGAAAGTTCCGATTGGAACCAGGAACTAGTACCAAATGAATCAAGGTTATCAGTTACTTTTTTTAAACTTATCTGTAAATTTCAAAAATAATATGTATAAACTAAACAACTAACTAACGGAGTTTTAGATTAAAAAAAAACTCCAGAAATAGAGACTAAGACTCGGATCCCTCGTGAAACCAGAAAATACAAAAAACTAACTAGTTTAGCGGCTGACAAATTAACAAAAATACAGGCAGCAAATGAAAAAATATACAAGATACTGAATTCAGCATGACAGGAACAACTGATAAGGAGAGTACTCCGAGGTGTCTGTACTTGTCAGCGGAGATAAAATCTAAGCAGAAGAACACTGGCAGTTGATAAGTGCAGCGTTTAAAATCAGCATGAGCCAATGATGATTCCATTATTAGCATACATTCCATCTCCAGACAGCTCTACTTAAGGGATAACTGCAAGAGTTACGAATATTGGAGAATTCCTTGGGTGAGAAGGGCGATCCGCCAGCTTGTGCAGAGTGTCTGCTGTGAAGTCGAGAGCCTCAGTCAAGCCCTCTGACACATAGCGACTGTGGCGACCACCAGCTGAACGCAGGAATCCCCAATGTCCAGAGCCGTCTGGACTTGCTGTTTAGCCACAGCCTGGCCCTGGTCTTGGACCTGCATGACCGTGGGTCTGAGGTCCATAGGGAGATAGGAATCACCTCATCCAGGGAGCCCAAAGGGCACGAGAGAAGTGTGTCATCAGGATGGCGCGAGGAGGCAGCATAGAACTTTTGGCCAAGTGGTCCAATTTCTTGGACTCCTTGTCCGTGGTCTGTTGACATTACCTGCGTTGCTCCAGCACTGAAACATGAAATTGGCCACCAACCCCTCGGATGAGGTGTTCCGTGATCGCAGAGGGAACCGGTGAGAGTACATATTGCGGGCCATCGCGGCCAAAGGTGTTGTTCAGGGGCATGGTGCTGCCAAAGCTCCAGCCGGGCCGAAATGGCCTCGCCACCGGAAGGCCTCCATTGGAGAGTCCACTTTATGTAGAATCTCTGTGAGGGATAGCGAGCCTGCTTCTGAATGGGCTCAGAGGCATCCCGCGTAGACTCGGAGAAGAGATGGAGGATTCCCATGAAGGAAGTGGGTCCTTCCTCCGTCGAGAAAAGGAGTGCTCGGACTCAGAAGGAGTCTGCATAAAGCAGCCGACCACCCGAGTCTCTCTTGACCCGCCACGATGGTTGGGCGAGTGACCAACAACCAATGGGGAAGACCCTTAGCCGCCAAGACTCCTTGGTCTGAGCCCCGGTCAGAGGCTGCTGGGGTGGTGGCTCCACCACAGTGGTGGGCGCCAACCCGGCTGAACCAAAGTGGCCTCAACCGGCTCCCAGAGAGGAGTGGTGTCGACCAGCCCCTTTGGAGGCGTCGGTATCGGCGTGTCGGGTGACATCCATGTGATGGCCAGTGTGGGAGCCGGGTCAGCTTCAGACTGGACAACACTAACTGTTGCCCATGAGGTCTTCGTAGCATCAAGCAACTTGAGCCAAAGCCTCTACTCAGCCAACGAATACCGGTGGCACTGTTTCCCGTGGCATCAAGAGCAGGATCGCCAACGTTGGCGGATCTGCTCGACCCACTAGATGAGGAAGACCTAGACCTCGACCGCCCGATGGTGCGATGGGATCTCTGAGGGGCGAAGTGCGGCGGCTCCTCTAGCTGGGTCGATGACTGAGGGTCCGCCCAGTGGGCTGATCCGCCTTCGTGGTCACTGGCAGGACCAGAGTCCTGAATAAAGAACTGTCTAGCCTCATCTAGCAATAATGGGTCCGACAGGGTTGAGACAAATCTCAGCTGCATCGTCGCACGTCTCAGCTGGCTGACCTGACAGGGCACCGTGAAGACAGCGGCCAAGACCACGGGTTTTTGACCGTGGTCAAATTGGGGATTCCTGAGATCAAGATCACTCTCAATCCCAAGAATGTCAACTGTGAGTCTTCTCCTTGTCGTGTCTGGGACGACTTCTTGCAGGAGTGCAGCTTATGCGAACTCAAGGGCCCTCTTGGTCAGGAGAGACTGGCACAGCTCTTTGAAGGAGCCAGAAAAAGCAGAGCCCAATTTGAGAACAAATGCAGAAGCCACAGAAGACTGTGCAGCGGCCTGAGCCGCCTCCTCCTCGAAGGTCTTAAGTTGCTCCAACTGCTCAGCAGACCCACGGCCACCACCCAACTAACGCCCTTGGATTTGACTGGTGGATTTCGTTTCTCCAGGTGACCCAACTTCAGGCGGACAAGGTGGTCCTGAAGGACCAATTGCTGAAATGACTGGCAAATGTTGTAGGCCTGGAGATCGTACTCGTGGCCTAGGCAGTAAAGCACATGGCATGCGGTGGGTGCATATCTTCTGCCGCATGGGCACTGGCGAAAATCCGGTCGAGGACTTTTCCTCCATCATGGTCACGATGAAGATCGTACTGAAACGGAACTCTAACAAGTTTATGTTTTGGAAGTAAATCTGAATTTTAGCGCCAAGGCCTACTCAACGCGGGAGTGGTAAGGAGAACCTGCTTCTTCCAGTGGAAATGAAGATCTGGCGCCATGGAGCACAGCCGAGGGTTATACCACCCAGGTGGGTGGGAGAAGACAGCTTGAAGACTTTCTGGCAAGACTTGACAGGAAAGGACACTGCCAAAAAGTGTGGATAGAACAACATATCCACGTCCCTAGAAGATTTGTTCATCAGTGCAGTGAGGTCCTCTCAGGTGAAGCCTCTGCTTGACCTGACTTCACCCAACTCCTCTTCAAAATAATGGTAATCTCCATTCTCTGCATCAGATTCTGGTTAGATCTCACCAGACAGCACTGGCAAGTTCTCCTGGGAGCTTGGGTTATCTCCTGGATGTGGCCTAGCAAACTCTGGCAATGACCTTGGAGATGCTAGTAATGCATCCGATGGCTTCTTCGCTTTACTGGAGCATGACTCCTTCAGTACTTCTGTCAGCATATCCGTGGCTTTTGAGAGCATTTTTTTTTTTTTTAATATATTTATTAAAAGTTGTATAGGATAAGTTCTGTGAGAAACAAGTCTTGTTAACATAGTGTCCCAAGTCATTATAGTAATATTAGATAATGGGTAAAACAAAACTAACACTCTGATTGGCTAAAACAGCCTGCCACCGGGCTGTTATTTCTCAACAATAGCCCCATCAAAAACAAGTTCCAATTGCCACTACCCTGTAACTACACACGATCCTTGAGCATCCCAATCGAAACCTGCCACCTGCCATTTTTCCCCGCCGCTTAGCCACACTGACTTCTCTACACAGTCCCACAGCACAGTCCAAAAGAAAGGTAATCGATGCTAAATGTTTTTCCCTTCTTAATTACTGAAATTTCTTTACTACACACGGTTGTGCTTCCTCTCAAAATATTTTTACACCGACTTCCAGAGTTGCATGGCGTCACATGTCAGAACTCAGCAAAGAAAAAATAAAGAGGTACTTATTTCAAAATACCTAGAAGCAGGCAATACAAATTAAAATAAATGGGTCTCATCTCTCTTTGTCTGTGACTCGGGGACAAAGCGAGACAGAAATCGAGCCGACAAGCTAAAGAACCACCTCTCCTGTTTTACTATGTAGAAAACGAAAGCAACAGCGCTAGCTCATGGCACTCATAGAAACACAGCAGTGCCCTCTTGTGGTCATTCACTACTACAGGATTACTTTACAAGAACACTTATTTTTTGAGTTTTTAATATAATTTTATATACAAATATTTATTATATAGTTTTCCAAAACATTACATCTACATCCATTATCTAAGTGTAATAATACCCTCCAGGATTGGGCGTTATGTGCTATAATGGACCTTCCAGAGGCTACAAGGCCCTCCGCCTCGTCGCCCCTGGGTGGTCCTTTATATCCTAATAGCCCACCCTGTCGGGTATTATTACTTACATAAAGAACAGTTATGTAAGAACTTACCGTAACAGCAGATCTTTGAAGGATTTCAGGCATCGGGTCACACCATAGGAACTTCACGGTGGTGAAGGGGAATCCATGTGGAAGCTTTTCAGAAGTACAACTGAGGCTGTCGACGTCACCAACCCTATAAAAGGTGTAAGCAGTCCTGCTTCCTCCTCAGTTCTTTCCCCAAAGACAAAGGAGCACAGCCCTAGCAATGGGGCCCAAGGAGAGAGACAGGTGCCCAGACCAATGAGAAAGACTGGATACACAGACAGCCAGTTCTCAGACAGAAGCCCCAAGAAGGGGGCCGGTGGGAGGAAGGCAGACCTGATGACTGAGATCCTCGAAGATCTACTGTTATAGTAAGTTATTACTAACTATTCTATCTTCATTGGGGTTATCTTAGTCATTAGGTCAAACTGTAGGAGCAAGTCCCAAGCAGTTACAGGCGCAAACAGATATAGTCTGGGAGGAGGCGCCCATAAACTTAAGATAGGAGCCTCTGCAGCACAGCCCTGCTAAAACCTGCACAGGCTCTTAAGGCAAGACTGTAGTGGTTGGTGAAAGTATGGACTGTACTCCAGGTGGCAGCCACACAGATGTCAGTGGCTGAGACCCCTCGGAAACAAGCCACAGAGGTAGCCATGCCTCTAGTGGAATAAGCTTTGACAGTATCAAGCAATTCTTTGCTGTACTTGTTGTAGCAAAACACAATGCACCTAGCCAACCATTTGGATAAACACTGCTTAGAAACTGAGAGCTCTCTACCTAGGGCAAAAGAAACAAACAACTGCTTTGACTTTTCTTAGTACGAAGCAAATTTTTCTTAGTATGAAACAACTAGTATTTCAAAGCTCTGCAAACATCTAATGTATGAGGCAGTGCTTCTCTGGATTGGCATGCTCAGGAAAATAAACAAGATGGACAGACTGACTGAGTATAAACTCGGAGACCACCTTAGGGAGAAATTTAGGATTTGTGAGCCAAGACACCCTGTCTCTGTGAACAATCAAATAAAAGCTCCTTGCACCAGAGGGCCTGAAGCTCTGAAATTCTTCAAGCAGAAATAATGGCGACTAAAATAACGCTTTCCAAGAGAGAAAGCACAGGTTGCGATTGGCTCAAAAGGAGACAAGGTCAACTTCTCCAAAATAAAATTCAAGTCCCAAGCGGGACCGGAAAACAGATTGGGATTTCAGATGTAGGATGCCTCTGAGAAGGTACCGGAGACATCCACCTGAGCAATCGTGCGGTCACCCATGGGCTTATGAAATGCAGAAATGGCCGAAGAGTGCACCTCGGGGAAAGAGTACTGAGACCTGAGCAGACAGAAAGACCAGGTAGTACAGGATGTGGTTCACCAGGCAGGTGAATGGGTCCAAACGATGCGTAGCAACCTAGACAACAAACAGCTTCTACTTCAAGGCATATGTGGCTCTATGACAGGGTTGAATAAAGACCCTGTCCCATTTGATGTATGAAAGAGTTAAATACAAGGACCTCTTCTGTCCTCTCCTTTTCTCTCTCTTGTCTGTCTGGTTGGCCAGACAAATGTTCTCGTGAGAGTTGGAACTCATCACTCTGACAGTCTCAGGATTCTCCGCCTCTCGCTACTTCTCTGCCTTCACTTGCTGTTTCTGTCTTTCCATTCCTCTTGCACATTTGCATTTATAAAAAATATATGTAAGTTTCTGTGTGAAATTAAGTGATACTGGGCTCTCAGTTTGAAACTGTATATAGTTATACTGTTGAAATTATTGCAAAAAGCTATTTGGAATTTAGAGGGTTAACTTTATCTACAGCACTTAACCTAAATGGGTAAAACGGGTTGGAAATTGGCTAAAAGGCAGGACCCAGATGCTGGTAGTAAATGGCATAAAATCCAGGGAGAGGGAGGTGACCAGAGGGTGCCACAGGAATTGGTGCTGGGCCCAGTCCTATTCAATGTCTTCATCAACAACACTGCAGAAAGGTTGGAGGGAATGGTATGCCTGTTAGTAGATGATACTAAGATCTGCAACAGAGTCGACACACAGGAGGGCTGGAAAAATGAGAAACGATCTATGACTTCTGAGGAATGGTCAAGAGTATGACAGTTGGTTTTCAATGCTAATAAGTTCAAGATAATGCACCTGGGACACAGAAACCCAAGAGAGGAATACAGGATGGTGGGGCAGATTCTAGCCACCACAAGTCAGGAGAGAGACCTGGGGGTCATCATATCCGATGACCTGAAGTCATACAAACAATGTGAAAAGCAGTGGGGAAAGCAAACAGAATGCTGGTGTGCAAAGGAAGAGACATAACCAGTAGGAGGAGCAAGGTGGTGATGCCACTGTATGAATCACTGGTGAGGCCTCATCTGGAATACTGTCTCCAATTCTGGAGACCGTATCCCAGG
Organism: Neoceratodus forsteri; assembly: GCA_016271365.2. Lineage (NCBI taxonomy): Eukaryota > Metazoa > Chordata > Ceratodontiformes > Ceratodontidae > Neoceratodus > Neoceratodus forsteri. The sequence goes on along the minus strand of CM057456.1, from coordinate 1,413,174,585 downwards.
AAGGACATAGATATAATGGAAGCAGTCCAAGTCAGGGTGACTGTGGAGAAGCCCGTGATTGCCGGGCGCAGAGGAGCCATGACCAAAGTCAGAGTTTCTGTGACCCAGCAGAAATAAAAAGCATAAAATAAATAAATAAATAATGAAAGCAGTCCAGAGAAAAGCAACACAAATGATACATGGGCTATACCAGAAGCCTTATGAGGTAAGACTCAAGGAACTTAACTATTCACTGGAGAGAGAGAAGGAGAGAGGGATATGATGGAGACTTTCAAATACCTTAGGGAATAAACAGGGTACAGGAGAAAAGCACATTTCAAAGAAGGAAGTGCGCAGGACAAGGGACATAACATGAGGCTGGAGGGAGGAGTAAGGCTTAGGGTAATGTTAGGAAGTATGTTTTCACAGAGAGGTGGTGGATCTGTGGAACAGCCTTCTGGCGGAGGTGGAGAAGCAAAACAGTATGGGGCTCAAAAGTGCATGGGATAAGCATATGGGCACCCTGCTGTGAAGCAGAGCGGGGAACAGCAGTCCAAATAAGGGTAGGGATTACTAAACAGAGTAGGGAGATGTGCAGACTAGGTGGACCAGTTGGTCCTTATCTGCCATCATATTTTATGTTTCTATGTAACCTTGACATGCAGCGCAGAGTTGTCAACAAGAGGACAATTCTGGGACATCATGTTTCTATTTTGATGCACCTGCAAGAAGAAACTGTTACAAAGTTCTGGTCTCTAAACGAGCTCAGGAGGCAGAAATAGGAGCAACAATGATTTGCCTAGACTGAGAGAGACCGAGAAACTTGGAATTAGAGATGTCCTCAGATGAAGGACTTTGTTTCCTCTGTTTGTACTGCCTTTGTAAATAATTATACTGAATAATTTTTATTTTGCTCTTATTGATAACAAAACATTACTTGGGAATTTTGCAACTGCTCCTGGTTTTCCTATGCTTCCTGACCTATGCCTTGACAACAGGTGGTGTCAGCCTAAGTGGGATTTAGGCCATGCATACTCCTAAGCCATTAGTTTGTGCATGATAGTGGACCTGGTACCAGGGAAGCACAGAGAAAGATATGGATTCTGCAGTAGCAAACCCAGGAGTCATTACCGGAAGATGGCAGCCAAATTAGCAGAGACAGAAGTCCAAGCTGAGACTGTACAGCCAGCACCAGTGATGGAAAAAAAAAAAAAGAACTGGCAGTGACATAACCTGAAAGCCTGACTGCCTTTTTCAAATGGTGCGCAGTACAACAAAAGAGATGGACAAACAAAGAAGAAATGCAGCAACTCGAGAATCAGAAAAAGAAGAAGAAATGCAGTGACAGGTGCAACAAAGAGAAGAGATGCATGAAAGGAGCAACAAAGGAGAAGAGATGCAGTGACAGGAGCAGCAAAGAAAAGAGATGCAGTGATGGATCGATGCCTTGCAAGATATCAAAGCTGGAGGATCTGGACACAAACAACAAAAGACATTAAACTTACAAACCTATGTCCCTTGTGTAACCTAGATGGCGCTATCCCAGGGGCTACTACCCCTGCCTGATTTGCCACTAACAGGTTGAGGGCCTGGATCCAATGGCGGGTGCCTCCACCCAGAGGTCAGGGTTTGCAATAGTTAAACTAACTTGGTCACAGCCCTCTGGGACACTGCAACCCCTTTCTTCCCACTAGTGGCCCACACAATATATCAGAATTACCTTCACAGTATACACTTACCCCAGGTCTGGTTCCGCACTGGGACCTCCTGTGAAATGAGATACAGTGCAACAATCACAGTACAGTACTTTAACATAGACAAATACCTCAGGCAGTATAACTTTGCTGAAACAAGCAGCTCTGATTTATTTAGGGGATATAACAAGGACAGGGGAAATCAGGTTAATTAGCTTATCACTCTAATAATCTACCTATGGCTCTGTGCACAGGCCTATCCCTATCAGTTACTGTCCCTGGGTACCCAAGCCCTAGTGGCTAGTCCAAACCGTGGCAGCTGGTAGGGGCCCTCTCCCACAGAGAAAAGGAGAATTAAACAGTCAGCAGTACAGTAATTCCATTTGGATTTAATGTGGCAATTCAACAGGAGCAACCCTGAATTAGTACTCACGACCTCCAAATAAGATAGGGTCCTTCAATGTCAGCAGGGCTCACTTGAGGTACACAAACCTCTTCACACATCCATATAAAAGAAGTACTATACCAGGCAGGCTGCATCTGTATCCCGATCGCAATTACTGCACAATACCCGGAGAACACACAGCAGATTCAGTTCCTGACAGACCGAGTGCAATTTTTCAGCAATTCTTCCAGTCTTCTACAGGGTGAGCCTGGTTTCTACTCTTCAGAGATCCTTTGATTCTTTTCACAGGGACAGATTCAGTCCTAACAAGCTGTTACACAAGCTGCAGACCGGAACTCTGGGCCTTACACGTTTTTGACTAAAACTGCACACTGAAAAGCACAAGGCTCCTTCCTTCTTCACTGCCAAAGCTCAACTGAACTCCAACTGACGAACGGCACTTCCTTTGAGTTCCTCCCAGTTCTTGACTGGATTGGCTGTCACTCACAATAGACTGCCGCCGTTGGTCAAAAAGGCACTGAAGTCCAAACCACATCTCCCAGAGTCACTGCCCATACAATCCTCTTGTGGCTGGCTCAGATTATGAGTCCAAGTTCTGATTCGTCAAGGCATCATTTTAGAGCTAGCTTACCCCACACTGATTGGTCCAGTTCAGCAGTTCAAAACCAGAATGGGGAACTAGCAGACACAGTTCTGACTGCAAAGAAAGCAGGTTAGACAAACTGTAATTTCATTATTACTCTAAATAATTTCTGGCAAACAGTTACATCTTTCAGATGGGTTCCCTTTGCACTCCTAGTGACTGCAAAATGAAGTGAATTGGCAGCAGCTCGAGTGGTACTCAGAAAGCACACAGTCCCCATACAAACTAATTATGTCTGCAAGCAGACAGCTCTTAAAGAGACAGTACAGAGGCTCTAAAACACTCACTGATAAATGGCTTAAATGCCAAACACCATTCAGGCTTGGAGCATTCAAGCAAGCTCCTGGAAGTCTTTGAGACCCCCATTTGCAGGGGTTACACCTTCCTGGCCTGGGGAAAGCTTGCGTCCGCGTCAAGCAAGTACCCCATAAGTTTCAACTGCAACCATATACATTTGCATTAGGCTCGCACATGTAATCATCAGTCAATATATCATTTTACCAAGAACACATTTCTGAAACATTGCAGTACGTCACTCTTTACACAGTATTACATACACATTGTACCATAACTCAAGTTATTACCTCTTGTACATGAAACCTGAAGAGAGGGGCCCTTCCTATCAGTTACCTTGGGGCTGGATGGGGCAAGGGCAACCATACTAGAGGGCAACACAAGTAACTTGGAGTTAGCACTGATGCTCAGTTTGGGCAATGAGCTCGGGACACATACACCCTTTATGGACAACATTGAGAGGCAAGTCCACAGGCCTCCCAAGTGAATCATAACTGAGGTGCACCACAGGCTTTACAGCTCGACCAGTCTTTCTAGGGGAACTGTTATAGTCTCTGCACTCTGAGCCTCATTTTCAGCATTGTCCTCACTTGTCAGGGGAGTCTCCATGGGGTAGAGGCTAGAACCTGGGGCACTTTCAGCTCCAGGAGTTACAGTTTCTGAGTCCACAACATTTGGCTCGCATGGAGAGCTTTCGGACACTGGCAGTGGACTGTCAGGGCACTCAAAATACTCTTCTTGTTCGGTGTATCACCAGTCTGCCCCAATCTATCATTTTCCTCCCTGAAAGCTCAAACAGTTCAACCATGCACAATGATTCCATTTCATCTGATCTGATGCTTTGCACTTCACTTTCTGGGAGCATTGGCTCCAGGGATGAAGCTGGGGGCTTAGACAGTCCAGAAGGCCCAGCTTTGTCTCCAGTATTGACTAGGGATTGCCCGAAACAATTGACTCAGTTCGTAAGAAGGATAGTATTCAAAGTCCTCTCACTTTCTTCCGATATGGACTGACAGTCATGCTCAACTGGGACTTGTGGAGGGAACACTTTAACTTTGCTTCTGTAGGTGCAGACTTTCTTGATCTTTTCTTAGCAGCAGCTCTAGTCACTGGTCCAGAGGGGCATCTTCTAGGGCTCAGACTCAATTAAGATTTGTCCAATGGGCAGTAATGATTTCTATGCATTGTTTTACATCTTTTGAATTATTCTCAGGCCTTACTTTGTACACTGGCAGATCATCTAGTTTGCCCACTACAATGTGAGGGAGATGGTGCCATCTGTCAGCAATCTTGTGCTTGCCATGCAGTCCCAGATTTCTTAGCAATACCCGATCTCCTCCTGAGTTCCTGTGCTTTCACCTTTTATCATACCTTTCTTTGTTGGCCAGATTTCTTTTGGCAGCCATGGTTTGAGCCAGTTGTGCGCATGAGTTAGCTGGGCCTTTAACTTTTGCACATACTGTAAATGGTTGTCAGCTTGAACCCCATCAGGAGAGACCCCAAAACACACATCTACTGGTAGTCGAGCTTCTCTTCCAAACATCAGGCGGTAGGGGAGAATCCAGTGGCATCACTTTTGGTGCAGTTATAAGCATGTACCAGGGTGCTAATTTGTTGGCTCCATCTGAGGCTTGTCCTTTGGGTGCAGGTGCCTAGCATATCTAGCAAAGTGCGGGTTGAAACGTTCAGGCTGTGGGTCCCCCTAGGGGTGGTAGGAGTGGTTCTGGACTTTCGCACTCCCACACAGAAAGCATCTCTTTGATCAGACGACTCTCAAAGTCTCTCCCTTGATCAGAATGGATTCTTTGTGGAGCCCCATAGTGAACAAAAAGTTTTCTACAAGTACTTTGGCTACAGTGGATGCTTTCTGGTCTTTGGTGGGAAAGCTTGGGCATATCTGTGAAATGGTCAGTGACCACCAGCACATTACTGATATTTCTTTGATCTGACTCCAAACTTAGAAAATCAATACAGACCAGCTCCATGGGTGCACTGGTGGTTATGTTAACAAGGGGGCAGCCCTCTGGAAAAGCTTTCCTCTGTAATAGCGACTACAAGTTCGAATGTGTTGCTCCACATCAGCCCCCATCTTAGGCCAATAGAATCTGGATCTCACCAAGTCAAGTGTTCTGTCTATACCAAGGTGCCCCATGTGGTTGTGCAAGGACCTCAATACTGAGTCTCGAAGGCAGTGGGCAGCACTAGTTGTTGTTTGTCTACTTGTCCCCTCTGTCTACTGTTTCTCTGTATAACAGTTTATTGATCAGTTTCAACTTAGGACCTTCTTTGTATAACAGTGCAGTTCTCAAATCAGTGGGCGTAATTTGGACACATCTTTTCCTGCATAGAGGGCTTCTAAAGCTGCTTTGATCATGGGATCGATGAGTTGAGCCCGCCTGAATACTGTCATTGTCCAGCTGAGGCAGTGCACCAATGTCTATTGCAGAAAAGTGGCAATAAGCAGCAGGTATGCAATTCTCAGAGGCTCCCAAGCAATCCACCATGCAGTCCACTCGTCCGTGGACATTTGTTCCTCCCTGTCAAACTTCCGGCAGAGTGCCCGAATGTCAGGTTCTGCCAGTGGACCCAATCATTCTGGGGAACAGGCCTCCGGAGAGAGCATCAGCATCTATGTGGTTCAGACCTGCTCGGTATTAGAGCATAGTCATATGTAGATAATGCAGAAAGCCACCTATGGCCAGTGGCATCCAACTAGCTGAGGTCTGCACATAGGTCAAAGGATTATTGTCAGTTTTACTAGTATTTTAGCCCCATACAAGTACTCATGGAATTGGTCAACAATAGCCCACTTCAAAGCTAGGAACTCTAACTTATGTACAGGATAGTTCTTTTCGGATGGGGTCAGGCTTCTACTGGCAAAGGCCACTGGTCTCAGGCCATTCGTGCTCTTGGTACAACTGGCCCCCAACCCTTGCAAGCTAGCATCAGTGTGCAGGACGTAAGGTTTTCTTGGATCGGCATAGGCCAGCACTGGAGCATGGGTAAGTTGATATATGATCTCATGAAAAGCAGTCTCACAATCAGGAGTCCAGCGGACCCCAAATACTTCACTCGGATGAAAATACACTCTTTCAGTCTTGAGGATGCTGACTTTGTATTTTTGTGGGTTGGGGATACCCTTGAGTAAGGTTAAGTAAAGGCGGATCACTCTTGAATAGTCCTTGATGAGCGCCGATATAACCACAGAATCCCAGGAATCTTGCAGTTCTTTTAGATTTTGGGCTGTGGCCAGGTGGTCAAGGCCTCAACTTTACTTGGGTCGGTCTCTATTCCTCGGTGGATACTATGTGTCCCACATACTTTACTGATGTTTGAAAAATTGACACTTATCAATGGACAGTTTAAGGCCAAAGTCCTCCAGTCGGTCCAATACCTTAAATAATCTGCTCTCATGTTCCTCCAGTGAGCTGCCAAACACAATAACATCATCTAGGTATACCAGGCACTCTAGTAAGTTCATGTCCCCACTGCGCGCTCCATCAATCGTTGAAAAGTGGCTGGGGCACCTGAAATCCCTAGGGCATCCTCATTGAATTCATAAGAAGCCAAGCGGACAGATAAAGGCTGTCTTTTCACGGTCCTCTGGGGCCATCGGGATCTGATAGTACCCACTACGGAGATCCAGCACAGAGAACTCACTTGCTCCCGTTTAGGCAGTCCAAAGCATCCTGAATGCGGGCATTGTGTACTGATCAGGGATAGTCCGCCGGTTTAAGGTGCGATAATCCACACATCCTTACTGTTCCATTCTTTTCCTCACTACCACAATGGGGAAGCATAAGGGCTTCTGGATTCTTGTATTACACCAGCAGCTAACATCTCTTGCAGATGCCGTCTCACATCATCTATGTCAGCAGGTGCCAGGCGTCGAGACCTCTCACCGAAATGGTCTTTTCGTCATGCAGCCGGATATTGTGCTCAGCTCCTTGCCATCCTACATCCCATTCCTTTAAAGAAAACACCTGGTCTCTCTGGGCAAGCTTCTCACTGATCTTCACTTTCCATTCAGCTGGCAGCGGGGAGTCGCGAAATCAAACAAGTCAGGCGTTACTCTGTCATTCTTCCTTGAACTCTTGCTGCTGGGTAGCACTGCAGTGTCTGCACAATGCACATTAGCCAGGATGCAACCTCTGTTTACTCGAATGTCTCTTTCAGACACATTATGAACTTGGACCATTACCCTTCTGGCATAAGCATGGGCTCTAGCGGGCAAAATACTAGGCTTGACCAGCAGTCCTCTGGCAATTTTCCATCGCCTGGTGCATCCAACATTAATATTTTATTCTAACATCCTTTCTGACACGGACCTCTCCTGTAAGGTACACTGGGCATTTGGCGCCAGGATCAGAGACTCAGGATCCTTCTTCCATACAATTCCGACCGGTTCCTCTGGTTCTGTTTTCAGCATCTCTCTGTGCCTCATAGGCCTTCTTAATTAAAGCGGAACTCTTAAGCTCTACTAGTCTTTGACCCTGTTTTTCATAACACAACTGTGCCAGCCTTCCGAACATATGAGCATTTGTTCCAATCAACAAAGGGACACCATCTTACAGTCCAGTGGGGGACACACTAAGGCTAGGGTCTCTACTTGTTCGGCCACTCCAGCCACGGAGGTGGGGAAAGACAGCCAAATTCGGATATACCGGAATAGGGGTAGGCCTTCTCACTTAACCCCCATACATGCAGTCCTTCTAATGGTTGTAAGGGTATGTCTGACAAATGCTTCTGATACCAATCTTGGAACATAATTGTCACTTGGGAGCCACTGTCTAATATAGCTCTTGTAGACACTCCGTTCACCTTTACAGTGGTCTCCATGGAGGGGACCCACTATTCTGGACCAGTCTGGAGGCGGTAGTAGGGCCTGGGCAACTGACCTTGCCACAAAAGGACGTGAATTAGCATTTTTGGTGCCCTCACTGGGATCATGTCGTGCACCTCTTAACCACTGATTTCTTCTCAAGCTCTCCTTGTAGCCTATATGCAACTTTGTCAGTGTCTTTTGGGGACTGGCATTCCCTTTTCATGTGCCCATCTTTCCCACAATTATAGCAAAACATACTTTCTGGAGTTTGAGCTGTGAGGCGCCACACTGGGAGCCAGGGCGGGGTATTACTAACTGGAAACCTTGGTGCCATCTCTGTCTGCGCGTGATAAGCATTTGGAGACATCTCGTCAGTTTCTCCACTTCCATGGTCAAGGAATCGAGTTCGGAGCTGTTATCAGCAGGAGATACATGGGTGGGTACCCCCACCCCATAGCAGATACAGTCGGATATAGGTCAGGGCCCGTACTTGCAGGCGTGGCCTTCATAAAGGGACTGTTTTTGAATTCCTGGATCTCTCTCAACAGTTACCCCCATTGTGACATATCTTTTCCTTGTCAGAGCACTCATTGACTGCCAACCTCTGCCCTGAACTTCACTTGATGGGTCACCCTCAGTCACTCGGGTCGTAGCAGCAGCTATTGGTGCAGGTCCCTCCGAGGTCGTCTTTCTCAACTCCTCAATTTCTCTCATTAACTCATCATAGGAGGGTGGGATTCAGTCGATCTGCCAGGTGTAACTGAAGCAACAGCAGTTCTGAGAAGGGGCAGACTTAAGGATCCTGTCCAGCCTGGTTCGGTCCAGTTCAATCGCTGGCAAACTACCTTTCTGAGGCATTCTTGCAACAATTTTTCCAGCCGAGATACATACACAGACAACAACTCCCCTTGGTACTGTTGTGCATCTCTTACTCTCCACCATAGGTCCTCATCAGAATCTGGGCTCCATACACATTCTCCAAGGCCTCAAGATAGGCCTGTGCAGTCGCTTCAGGGTTACTGGCCCGTTTAGCACGGATGGTAGCCAGGGCAGGACCTCGGAGGCTCTCACTAACCCTCTTCGCTTTTCACCTTCCGAGCATTGCCATTCTAGCACTTGGGGCAACATAGTCTATCCAGGTCTCCCAGTCATCCTCCCTTGGGGGTGGGAGGGTGCCAGAAGATCCTCAACCTTGGTGAAGAGTCGTGACTAATGGCAGGTGCAGAAATAGGAGTCTGCATTGGTTCAGCCACCATTACGGGCACTGGAGCAGGAGAGGGTGTTGGGGAGGAACACCCCCAGGTGGAAAGAATAGTTTCTTCAAGTCCTCCACAGTTTCCCCTCTCCCAGCAACCATTCAGCAAATTTCTCCTCAAAAGTTTCAGATAGTGGTGGGGGCTGATTCCCCTGGTCTTTACTGTCCTTAGTTATCACTCTCCAAGCAGTGAGGGCTCCCTCTGGGGTAATGGTCTGTGGCACTTTGGAGCTATCTATGGGATCCTTAAACTCTACTAGGGCCAGGAAAGTGTGGGTGAGCAGATTAGCATGCCGACCCACCACCACAGGGTTTGTAAACCTTCCACCTTGGAAAGTACTCCTGCACAGTGTCCGTATTGATACACGGGGATGTCCAGGATAAGCATAGCATTTTGGGGTCGATCTCCTCCCCAGTACACCACTCCACCAGCCGGTGCACAGCCACTTCTGTCGGGTACCCATTTTTTCTTAACAGTGGTTGTAAATATGGCCACTAGAGGACACGCAATCCCAGCGGTGAGCCTCCAAGATGTAACCCTAGATGGCGCTATCCCAGGGCTACTACCCCTGCCTGATTTGCCACTAACAGGTTGAGGGCCTGGATCCAATGGCGGGTGCCTCCACCCAGAGGTCAGGGTTTGCAATAGTTAAACTAACTTGGTCACAGCCCTCTGGGACACTGCAACCCCCTTTCTTCCACTAGTGGCCCACACAATATATCAAATTACCTTCACAGTATACACTTACCCCCAGGTCTGGTTCCGGCACTGGGACCTCCTGTGAAATGAGATACAGTGCAACAATCACAGTACAGTACTTTAACATAGACAAATACCTCAGGCAGTATAACTTTGCTGAAACAAGCAGCTCTGATTTATTTAGGGGATATAACAAGGACAGGGAAATCAGGTTAATTAGCTTATCACTCTAATAATCTACCTATGGCTCTGTGCACAGGCCTATCCCTATCAGTTACTGTCCCTGGGTACCCAAGCCCTAGTGGCTAGTCCAAACCGTGGCAGCTGGTAGGGCCCTCTCACACAGAGAAAAGGAGAATTAAACAGTCAGCAGTACAGTAATTCCATTTGGATTTAATGTGGCAATTCAACAGGAGCAACCCTGAATTAGTACTCACGACCTCCAAATAAGATAGGGTCCTTCAATGTCAGCAGGGCTCACTTGAGGTACACAAACCTCTTCACACATCCATATAAAAGAAAGTACTATACCAGGCAGGCTGCATCTGTATCGATCTGAATTACTGCACAATACCCGGAGAACACACAGCAGATTCAGTTCCTGACAGACCGAGTGCAATTTTCAGCAATTCTTCCAGTCTTCTACAGGGTGAGCCTGGTTTCTACTCTTCAGAGATCCTTTGATTCTTTTCACAGGACGGATTCAGTCCTAACAAGCTGTTACACAAGCTGCAGACGGAACTCTGGGCCTTACACGTTTTTGACTAAAACTGCACACTGAAAAGCACAGGGCTCCTTCCTTCTTCACTGCCAAAGCTCAACTGAACTCCAACTGACGAAACCGGGCACTTCCTTTGAGTTCCTCCCAGTTCTTGACTGGATTGGCTGTCACTCACAATAGACTGCCGCCGTTGGTCCAAAAAGGCACTAAGTCCAAACCACATCTCCCAGAGTCACTGCCCATACAATCCTCTTGTGGCTGGCTCAGATTATGAGTCCAAGTTCTGATTCGTCCAAGGCATCATTTTAGAGCTAGCTTACCACACTGATTGGTCCAGTTCAGCAGTTCAAAACCAGAATGGGGAACTAGCAGACACAGTTCTGACTGCAAAAAGCAGGTTAGACAAACTGTAATTTCATTATTACTCTAAATAATTTCTGGCAAACAGTTACATCTTTCAGATAGGTTCCTTTGCACTCCTAGTGACTGCAAAATGAAGTGAATTGCAGCAGCTCAGTGGTACTCAGAGAAGCACACAGTCCCCCATACAAACTAATTATGTCTGCAAGCAGACAGCTCTTAAAGAGACAGTACCAGAGGCTCTAAAACACTCACTGATAAATGGCTTAAATGCCAAACACCATTCAGGCTTGGAGCATTCAAGCAAGCTCCTGAAGTCTTTTGGGAACCCCCATTTGCAGGGGGTTACACTTGGATGACATCAAAGCACACCTGACAACTTCTGAAAGGGTTACCGTAGCCTGCCAGTGGCCAAAGCAGCAATGGGCAATCAGACTGGTACCTTACTGGACACTACAGAGAACTATGACCTTGTGAAAGAAATCCGGAAAGATAAGACATCTCAGGAGAGACCTACAAGCAAAGATTCCGGTCCCTGAAGTACAACTCGTTTGACAATCCTCAGAAGCCTTCACCTGACTCAAGAGAACTTCTTATTAAATGGCTCTAACCAGAGGCATAACAGACTCACAAATGATTGACACATTTGCAATGGAGCAATTCATCAACATCCTGCCAACGGAGCTGTGCATCTTTGGGTGAAAGAACAAAAGTCTGTTTCCTGTGGCTAAGGATTATCAGATGGCCAGACACATCATGTAGCAGCAAGGTAATGGCCATGCAGTAAGCCCCCTCCCCGGATTTAACTCCAGCTCAGATAAAACCCTGGTGGGGTAAAAATCTGCAACCAAAGACTATTTGCTGTAACTGTAACCAGCCAGGCCCCTATCGCAAGAAAAGTGCCACAAGAACAAGGAGGGTGACACTGAATCAGATTTGGCCTTAGCAAATTGGAGCAAGCATTTAACAGATGTCTAGATGGGAGATAAGATTGTAAAGGACTTACTGATTAGGAAGCAGACAGACTCAAGTACGTTGAAGTGCTGGGAAAACACTATGTAAAGGACCAGGTATGGTGTCATTTGCATCCACTGGACACACAATATCATCCTACCACATAGGTGACCCTGAATATTAACAGGGTGTCGCACCAAATGAAAGAGGGGTATACTCAAGTCTCAGACACCTGAAACAACAGTGGCAACAAAAGACTGATGGACATAAGGGGTTAAAATATAGAAAATGCTGAAGCTAAACTGATAACTGATTGTGATTTTGTTTCACAGCAAACTAATGATGCTTCCTCCAAGGTTATTTAAACAGCCAAGGTAAAGCAAAAAATGAAAATTACGTACCTACCGTAATTCTGATCTTTCTGTGCATCTTCACCATTCATCACCATTGGGTACATGGCCAGAAGTCATGATCCTGCAGGAGCTTTTTTTTTTAGGTAGGCGGAGCCAACGCACCATAGGCGCCACCCTGCGGGGCCCATTTGCTGCGTGGTACTCACGGGTTGGCCATTAGGCGGCTGTCGACTCCGCCTGCCTGCCAGTTCTGAGTCGCCGGAGGGAAAGAGGAAGGGAGTGAAGGGTGGGACAAGGAAGTCCAAGGGACAGGAAAAAGGAAAGATATAAAACTAAAGGGAGAAATAATGACTGAGAGGACAGAAAGAGGACGCTGGAAACTAAAGGGATTGGGAAGGGCCCAATCTTTGGAAATAGAGAAGGGAGGTAGGGTGGGACAAAGAATTTAGAAAGTCGGATGAGAGGGAGAAGGTTAACACATCCCAGGCCCTGGTCAGTCTCCAGATTGTATTGGAACTGCAAGGAGTAGCCAGAGGCTTCTTGCCAGAATTCAAGGCGCAGAATGGCTGGCAAAACTCCATCTGAGCAGAATCTGCTATTCTGAAAGAAGGACAGGGCACAGAGAATTAACACCCTCTCAAGGAAAGATTTTGGTGAAAAAGGAGTTTTTTTTTTGTAATAAAGGATAGTCCTAAGGACGAAGGAAAATAAGATGGACGGGATGAGGAGCAGGAGAGAATGGAGGGCAACTACCAACTTCCACCCCATGGGTGGAGCAAACGCACTAGAAAAGGGTGCCCACCCCATGCTGACCACTCTACCCAGAACACAGTCCCCAATGTGTCCCTGTTTATCCCTCCTAACAAGAAAAGGGGAGGATGGGCACAGAGAGGGAGGTGGACCCAGAGACTGAGGCCCCAGGGGATGGAGGGTGGGGTTGTGATGAATGGTGAAGATACACAGAAATATCAGAATTACGGTAGGTACATAATTTTCAAATCTTATCTGTGTCAATCTTCACTATTCATCACCACTGGGTGAGTGCGAGCCCCAGAAGGGTTTTCTTTTACACCCTAAGGGACAAAGTCCTTAGCTCTCAGTGAGTGACACTCTAAGAGGGAGAACCTTCAGGGTCTGGAGGCCGAGGTGGGGAGAAGTGAGGCAGGGACCCCACGGAGGGAAAGAAGTTGCCCCGACAAACGTCTCGCTCTATGGGAGAAGAGATAGGTCCTCTGGTGAGCGGAGTTAATCACCCTACGCTGGGCCAAGGGTGACATCCGGGAAAGACGCAGCCATGCCGTCTGCCCTAGCGCAGAGTGCTGTCCCTATGACCCTGGTAGCTACATCGCTGGCATCATAGGATGCCCTCGCTTGGTGCCTTGCTAGCTCCAGGCCACGCGCAGAGTGCGCAATGGCTTGTCTGGTTTGCTCCGTGTCAGGAAACGAGCTAGGAGATAACCTAGCCTGGACCACAAGAACCTGTCATAGGCTGCACAGTGGGCCTGATGTGCAGAAATGGAAAGCAAAAACCGTGCCGAGTAGAAAGCCCTCCTACCTCAGAAGTCAAAACCGAGGAATCTTGATCTGGGGGCGGTCACAGTGAAGGCGCAATGCCCATCAGGAGTGTCCAACTGCGTCAATCCAGACTGTGTAGGAGGCATGGAACCTGGAGACTCTGGGGAGGTGGCGCGCAATACTGCTGGCAGAGTTCCCTAGGGGCAGGAACTCGGAGAAGGGTCTCTGCCAGAAGTGCAACACACCTCCCGAAAGGGAACAGGCCAGGGAGGCACAAGGGTGGTCTCGCTGAACTCGCCTAGAAAGGCGCATGAGTGCTCTGGATTGCTTATAGTGGCAGGGATGAGGTGCAAGTCCTCCAACATCCTCAAGGGAAATGCTGATACTCAGCGAGATCAACGGCTGAAGAGATGTGGACACAAAGCTCCTCTCCCCAGAAGAGGGGATGAAGGGTTGGAGGGCACCGACTGCTCAGAGGGTGGCTGCCTGGGGGAGGTTGAAAACCTGTCTGTCCATTGCCCTAATGTAAGCTGGTAACTGAGCAGCCACAGCCCTGAACTGCTCCCAAGAGAGAGGCCTGCTAGGACCAAAGATGCCTGGGAGCACAGGAGAATGTGGCAGAGAGATGGGGACAGAGCCAAGAAGAGATGTCGGCTGACCTCCGCCTGGGCTAAGGAGCGGACCAAAGAGCACCCAAAGAAGAAGGTGCTCCAGAAGACTCCACAGCCGACAGCTGAACAACCATTTTGGCACTGCCTTGGCTGCGCCTGAAGAATCCCTCTCCCGCGTGAGGCTACTCAGGGCTGTACAGGTCCAGAAGGACTGTCCCCTACCTTAAAAGAATGGGGCTCCCTCAAAGAGACCGAGGAGAAGGAACAGCGGAGATCTGCACTACAGCTTCTTCCAGAGCCGGGTGGACCCCAGAAAAAGGTCGCCATGCAGACCCCATGCCCCTCGACCCCCAGAGTCCGAAGAGCCCTCCTCCTCGAGAGTGCCAGCCTAGGTAGCCGACAGCCTGGCCAGCACCGAAGGAGCTATCCAGGGCACAGTACCCTTCTCTCCCGTGGGTGCTCTGATCGGGTCCCAAAGTTGGGCGATCCAGGCACACACAGGTGGGGGGTACCACGGCTAGGGGTCAGTGAACCCACCAAGACCAGGCTGCAGAGCAATGGCGGCCTGCACCACTGCCCGCTGGTCCGCACCCCTGACCCCAGTCCGGCAACCACCGACCCCACCTCAGAAGGGGCTGCCGGCTCATCGAGGATACTACAGGGCTGCCCACCCCAACAGTCAACCCCAAGGAGTCAGACTGTTCGGTCTGACTCAGAGCCTGACTCCGCCTCCGAAAGGTAGAGGCCGAGGCCCTGTGCCAGACCGTGGGAGGGCGCCCGGTGCCATCCCTGCCAAAGTGGGTGCCAGGAACTGAAACCATGCCTGAGCCAGTTACCTCTACAGCACTATGAGCGGAATCCACAGAGGGCATGGCCCCAGCCCGAACCACAGCTCAACAGTCGGGACCAGCCACGGCGCCGAGGGCAGAAACTAATCTGGCTTCCCACGAGGTGACCTCTCGTCGGAGATGAAGAACTGGCAGGCAGGCAGAGTCGACAACGCCTAATGGCCAACCCGCGCGCCACGCACGCCATGGCCTCGAGGGCGATAACTCAACTGTGCATTGGCTCCACTCACCTACAAAAAAAATTCCCACGGGTCATGATCTCCGCCATGTACCCAAGGGTAATGAATGGTGAAGACTGACACAGATAAGATCAAGGTGAACCAGTGTTTTAATGGGTTACTGTACCGAGCTTGTGTTAAACCCTCAGACACAGGAACAGATAAAACAATTGGTTATACCACAAAAATGGAAATTACGTATCTACAGTAATTCTTGATCTTCTTGGAAGAAGTCTCCACCACTCATTCACACTAATGGGACTATGTCAGAGGCATTAGGACCTTGCAAGAGCAAAAAATCTTCAAGAGGGCGGTGCGAGGGATAGGGACGATGCACGTGGCGCCACAAGACTAGCTCACGCGTATAGGCTATCCTTCAACCACTTCTGTACCCTTCAACTGAGGAGGTAAGCGAAAGCAACGAAAAGAAACCCAACCTTAACTTCCGGGTCATATAAGGCTCAGATGAATCATGTAAGAAGGGTCAATTCAACAATGTCTTCACAGCTCAAACAACAAGGAACTGAAGACCAAATCAGAACGAGTGAGCTCGGGGATGATGGGTGGGCACGTGAATGAGTGGAGGAGACTTCACCCAAGAAGATCAAGAATTACTGTTAAGTATGTGATTTCCATATCTTCCTGGACTAAAAGTCTCCACTACTCATACACACTACTTGGAGTACCAAGCTGAAAATCAAACCCCAAGAAGGGAGGTAGGAAACAGAGTTCACTCAGGACGGAAGTCCATAAGGACTGTCCTGACGAAGAAAGTGAACTGTCTGGCATGGACATCCAGAACACAGTGCTTTTAGAAAGGTATGCACTGAGCTCCAATCTCGCCGCCTTGCAGAAGTCTGCAATGAGTACATTATGAATTTCTGCTGGAAAGCTGCAACCACTCTGGCAGAGTGGTGTGAACCCGCCTTCAAACTTGACCTGTGCCATAGATTAGTTGTGTCGAAGACATACAACTAACCAAGTTGAAATACATCTCATGGCAACAGGCTGACCCAGCCGAGGCATGAAAGATGCAACAGTTGCTCAGATGTGTGCGTCTTCGTTCTGTCGATGTACAATTGCAGAACCCTCAACATCCAGAGAAATGAAGGGCGCTCTCCATTCTGCAGTTAACGAAGTAAGTAGAAGTAAAACTTGACTAACAGTAACTGAGCCAGTGATATGCAGTCTACTGGCTCAAGATAGACCGAAAACGTGCAGAGGTGTACCTACACTGCTGAGCAATGCAGACCTACGTTCAACAGGTCCAAGAGGCACCCTAATACCTTACTTGGTGGGCAGCTGGAGGGTCCAGACAGTACCTGAACCCCAGAAGGAGAAAGGTTTCCCACTAGCTGCCAAGCCCTCCTGGTGGAAGGCCTATGAGTGGCTTAGAAGATGTATGAGATGGCTTGGGAACCTAAACTTGCCCACTTCCATTTTCTGAGGACCCGGCATGAGATGAAGGGAACGCAGGTTAGGATGCACTAAAGTCCCTGTCAGAGGTCCACTCAGTAAGGGAGTTGCCTTGGGAAACTTTTGACAGACTGTTGATCAATGCAATCATATTTACCAAGGCCAGTCTAGGACGACGAGAATTATCCTGCCCCTGTGCCTACAACTGTGCAGCACCCTGAATTAAGGGAAGAGGAGGAAAACTTACAGGAGCGTCTTGTCTACTGTGGTGAATACATCCTGACAGGAAACACCAGGTCTGGATTTCTGAAAGAGGATAGAGGCAGTTTTGCGTTGAGAGGGGCATAAAAGGAGCAGGTCTGAACTGCCCTGCTCGCTGAAAGGGACTGCACGAATCTGAACTGACGCATTGTGCTCAAGGTACCACTGTCACAACCTCACGGCCTTCCAGCAGAGAGGGTAGGAAGCGCCCCACCTGCTTGCTGATGTAATACAAATCACAGCTTTGTCGTCCGTCCAGTAGGATCATTCGTGGCAGAGGGCAACCCTTCAGGACTTTATTTATAAGATAGCTATCATCTGTAAGAAATTTAGGAAAAATGAGGTTCCCCTGGCTGTACACCTTAGTGTGGAGGTCTTGACAGTGAGTTCTCCATGAGAGATTTTGTCCGAGGCTCTGTCATTTTGAATGGTGGATTGTGGATGCGTGGTCGTGGACCATTGCTTGCTGTGGGGTGCCCAGAGTCCCAGCATCCGCTCGACGGAAAGGGGCCTGAAATACAGGTTACTCACCTGTAACAGGAGTTCTAGGAATGGTATATGTTGTTCATCCACACTGTCTGGCAGGTATCCTTGCCGCTTTAAATCTTGCGGAAGGTCTTCAAGCTGGCTCCTCCGACCCACCGGGTGGTAAAACTCTCGGCTCCGCCCCATGACACCAGATCTGGCCGCTGGAAGCTCAGGTTGTCTGCGTCAAGCGGGGGAGGTCGTGGATCGTAGTGGATGAACAAATATACCATTCCTAGAACTCCTGTTACAGGTGAGTAACCTGTATTTCTAGGGACATGGATATGTTTTTCATCCACACTGTCTGGCAGACTCCTAGCAGTTCTCCGGGAGGAGGGCAAGGTGCACACTCTACTTAGGGAATAAAGACTGAGAACTGGAGGCCCAAAACCAGCATCCCGGGCGTGACTCAAGGTCGATGTGGTAATGGGAGATGAAGGTGTGCTGACTTCCAGGTAGCAGCCCTGCAGATTTCCTGGATAGGGACATCCTAGAAGCAGCCACCGATGCAGCAGTATGGCGGGTAGAATGAGCTCTTATCCTCTGGGAGGCTCCATGCCCGCCAACTTATAGCAGAGATCTATGCAGGAGGTGACCCACCTGCTTATCGTCCGCTTGGCTGCAGGTCTGCCAGGTGCGGCTTCAGCGTAGGTGACAAACAGCTGGCGACCTCTCCCGAATTTCAGCCATGCGCTCCTTATAATAGCGGCGCCTTCTAGGGTCCAAAGTATGGAGCCTGTATTGACCTCCGAGGTGTGATTGGGGTAGAACACCGGCAGAGTCAACACCTGGTTAAGGTGAAACTCCGACACCACCTTCAGAAGGAATTGGTGGGGCATGAGGACAACTTCTGTCCCTGTGGAAGACCAGGTAAGGAGACTCGATGCAGAGCGCCTGGAGCTCTCCCATCCTTCTGGCTGACGGATAGCCGCCAAGAAGGCGGTCTTCCACGACAGGTGAGAGAGTTCACACCTGTACATTGGTTGAATGGCTTGCCCATGAGCTTTGCCAGTACCAGCAGTAGATCCCACGGGTGGAGGTTCTGACCGAGGAAATGTGATCAAAGCCTTTAAAAATGCCAGACCACCTTCTCCTCCGCCACCGACTGCTCCCTGGCCCGCACGGGCAAGCAGAGATGGCTGCCAGGTGCACCCTTAGGGTCGTTGACCTAAGCCCTTGCCAAGAAAGGGACCATAAATAGTCCAAGATGCTTGCCAAGGAACAGGAGGAAGGGTCCAAGCCCTTGCCCTGACACCAAATGGAAAACCTCTTCCATTTGAAGGCATAGCATTTCCTGGTCGACTCCTTACGGGATGCCTCAACTACATTGAGGACCTCGTCGGAAAGACCCAAGGCCTGGAACTCTAGCCACTCAGGAACCAGGCCATCAGGTGCAGGGATTGAAGGTCAGGCTGGAAACACCTTCCCTGATTGACTGAGAGCAGGTCCGAGTGAGCTGGAAGCTGCCTCAAGAGCCTGGAGCTGAGGCTGAGGAGATCTGGGTACCAGAACTGGCGGGCCAGTCTGGGGCTATCAGAATCACCTGCGCCTTGTCCCTCCTTGCTTTGAGAAGCACCTTGTGTATCAAGGGAAATGGGTGGAAGGTGTAGAAGAGGCCGGGGTCCACGGCCTCGAGAAGGCATCCCTGCAGCGAGCCCTGCTGAGGGCGGGCATGGAACAGCCTCAGCCTGCGTCTCCCTGGAGGCAAACAGGTCCACCTGAGGTGTGCCCCAATGGGAGAACAGATCTTGTACTACCTCTGGCAGGAGAGACCACTCGTGGGATGGAGCCCTATCCGGCTAGGGCATCGGCCAGGGTGTTGGAGGCTCCTGCCACAGAATGGCTAGGAGATCCGCCTCCAGGCTGCGGACACGAGGACCAACGCGGAGAGCTCTTGCACAGAAGCATGGAGCGCGGCCCCGCCCCTGGCGGTTTAGATAGTACATGGTCGTGGTATTGTCCGTCTGGACTCGGACCACTTGACCCCGGAGAAACGGAGCAAAGGCAGTGAGAGCTAGGCGGACCGCTCGGAGCTCCAGCAGGTTGACATGGCATCGGGAATCCGCGGGGATCAGAGGCCGTGCACCCGGTGTTCCCCAGATGGGCACCCCAACCCATCAGAGAGGCATCGGTCGACAGAGAACCGTCGGCTCAGGCGCGACAAACGGATGCCCTCCTGCAGATGAACTGGAGCGGTCCACCACCGGAGGCGTTCTACATCCCCTGGGTCACCGTCACTAGCTGGTCCAATGGATCGCAGCTGCCAGACCACTGGCTGGCCAGTCCCACTGAAGAGGGGCGATCGTGCCAGCGGGCCCAACGGACCACGCTGGAGCAGGCCACCATGAGACCCAGGAGGCGCAGAAGTCCTGGCAGGGCGCGATTGCCCAACCAGAAATGACTGGGCAAAGGAGGAAAGAACCTCAGCCCTGTCCACCGGAGCCGTGCTCTGGCTCAAGAGAGTCAAGCTCTGCCCGATGAAAAGAATCACCTGCCGACTCGAGTTCGACTTGGCCTCGTTGATGAGAAGGCCGACTTGAGAGCAAACCTGGAGGCCATATCTCTGAACCGCTCCACCTCCTGTCTGGAGGGACTGCTGTCAGCCAATCGTCCAGGTAAGGGTACACCGACCCTCGACGCTGCAGGAAAGCTGTCACCACTGCTATGCATTTGGTGAAGACCCTGGGAGCTGGAGACAGGCTGAAGGGCATGGCTCGGAACTCGAAGGGATCCCTCCCTCGAAAGTGAAGGAATCTCTTATGTGACGGATGGATAGGGATGTGAAAGAACACGTCCTGCAGGTCCAGAGAGCAGAACCACACGCACGAGTTCCAGGGATGGTATTATCTGAGCCAGAGTGACCATCCTGAAGGTTCGAGACCTTAGGAACTTGTTTAGGTCGTGGTAGGTCGAGAATGGGCGCCAGCCCCGTCGTTTGAACCAGGAAGTACCTGGACACAAACCCGGGTCTAGGGGTCCGCCACACCCTGATCACCTCCTTTTGGAGGAGGAGGCGATGTCGGCTCGGCGAGGCGACAGTGAACTACGGATCCCGATGCCCCGAGTGCGACTGCTCTGAAGGGTGGGGCCTGCTCATTCCAAGGCAGGCCTTTTCCCACCACCTCAATGCCCACCTGTCCGTGGTAATAACGGACCAGGCGGAAAGGAAGTGATGGGCCGTCCCCATGGGGGAACCTGGGAGTGAGGTGGCGGGGTTGGGCGACACCCTCAACCCGTCACTGGGCAGGCTTGGAGGAGGGACCGCCGAGGGACCTCCTGGGTCTTTACCTCCCTGCTTCCTGTTGGAGGAAGTCCCGGCTTAGGTTTGGGATGTCAAGCTCGAGCCTGCTGGCCCTGACGTTGCTGGGCCGGATGTGCCGTGGAGCAGAGGGACGAAGGGCTTAGGCTGTGGTTTGCAGCCTTGTCCTTCTGAGCAGATGAGACTGAGTCCAAGGTAGCATTGGACTTCTCGATCCTCTGCAGGTGACCTTCCACCCCAGGGCCGAAGAGGTCGGTCCCCAAGAAGGACATCCGCCAACTTGTGCTGGGTATCCGAGTGAAGGTGGATATCCTCAGCCAAGCCCGACCGCGCATAGCCACAGCGGCCGCCACAGACCTGGCACATGAGTCCCGATGTCCAAAGCAGTCTGAAGCTGCTGTTTGGCCACTGCTCTGCCCTGGTCCGCACCTGCCCAACCGGTCTGCAGGTCTGCGGGAAGGTGAGAGCGACCTGTCCAGGGAGCCCAACAGGGCATGAGAGAAATGTGCCATGAGGACGGCCGAACTGGCCTGGCGAAGGCGAGGGAGGACGAGCGTGAACTTTAGCCCGGCATAGTCCAATTTCTTGGACTCCTTGTCGGGAGGTTTGTCCCACATCCTAAGCGTTCCCAGCACGCCGGAAAACGCTGTCAGTAACTAACCCCTCGGCCGAGGGTGTTCCAAAACCGGCAAGGAACCAGTAGGGACCGCGTACTTCCTGGCCATCCTGGCCAAGGCGGAGGGCAGGAAGCAGGGTACTGCCAGAGCTCCAAGGTCAGCCCACTATGGCCTCGGCCACCGGAAAGGCCTCCCAGGGAATCCTCGGTCCAGAATCTCCGTGAGGAGATACCTGGCCCGCTTGAGAGCAGGTTCGAGCTTCATCCCGGTGGACTCGAGATGAGCCAAAGCAATCCTAGGTAGGACGAAGGGCTATCGTCCACCGACCGTCCTCCCTGAGGACTCCAAGTCCATTCCGCTTGGAGAAAGGGAGGAATCGCCGGACTCGGAAGAGTCCTCAAAGAGCTGCCTCGGCCTGAGCCACCCTCCACCTGCCGAGGTCGATCGGGAGTGAGGGTGACAGACAGCCTATGGGGCAGTCCCTGAGCCGACCGAGATTCCTGGTCGGAGCCCCAAATAACGGCTGTAGGCGAGGTTCCACCGGGATCGGTGGGGCAGCTGGTTTTGGCCGAACAACCGGCCTAGGAACAGGCTCCTCGGGTAAAACGAGGGGTTGTTTCGACGCCCGTGACAGCCACTTAATGGCCGGAAAGGCGGCGGCGCGCTTCTTCCTGGTCAGAAGGAGCTGTTGCCACATGAGGTCCTCATATCGTCGGCGTAACTCGTGAAGCCTCCCTCATCAAGGAGGAGGAAGAGGGCGGCGGCGGCCACTTGCCGCAGTGCGAGGAGACGCCTATGACGGCGGGGATCGGCTGGACTCGGCAGTCCGAGACCGAGAACCTCGGCTTTCCCGAGGACGGTGCGGGGGAGGTGTCGTGGGGCGGCACTCCCACTCGGTTCGAGAGGTTCATCCAAAGGCTCCCGGAACCGAGGCACAGACAAACCAGCGGGTCCTCAACTCCCACCGGAGGAACCGGGAGAGGGATTCTCGGCTTCTCCTGCTGACAACCCGTCAACGGGTAGAAAAATCTCGACAGCGTCGATGGGAGTCTCGGTCAACTGGCCTGACGGGACACGTGGACCAATGGCCGAAGCCAAGCGGTCGACTGAAGTCGGCGGCCGACAACTTCGGGAGAGGGATCTTTCCCGCTCCCAAGAGCGTCGACGAGTGGACTTACCCTTGTCTCTCCTTTTGGACTGAGAAACGGTCCAGCAGAAGTTGGTCCCTCATCTTTAGTAGAGAGGTTCAGACAAAACTCTTTAAAAGAAGCTGAATAAGAGGCACCGAGAGAGAGTGGGACAAAAGCCGGCCGAGGCAGAAGCGGCCAGCCGCCTCCTCGTGAGGGCGATCATCTGCTCGAGCTGATTCACCGAGTCCCGCCACCGCTGCCACTGACCGGCCTCTTTTGACTTCACCGAGGAAAACGCTTCTCGACGCCGTAGTTGTAAACGGGCAGCACGGTCTTTGAGGACGAGGCCGAGAAGGAAGAGCACAGGTCGTAAGCCTGCGGGTCGTGCTCAGGCCTAGACATAGTAGACGACGTGGAGTGCGGATCTGTCCGAGACATCTTCTGCCCGCAAGGGCATCTCCGGAAACCGAGTCGATTTGGTCCATCGCAGCCGCGAGGGAGAAGACCAAGATTATTTTAGTGAAAACTTTTAATTCGTAAAAACCAAGAATTAGGGAACCAGTCTTATACGCACAGCGCTATGGAGGTAACCTGAGCTTCCAAGCGTGTAAGGAAGATCTGGCGCCATGGGTGGAGCCGAGTTTATCCACCCGGTGGGTGGAGGAGCCAGCTTGAAGACCTTCCCGCAAGATTTAAAGCGGCAAGGATACCTGCCAGACAGTGTGGATGAACAACATATCCATGTCCCTAGAAAGAGTCGTTTCCATGATGTAACGAGCCATCTGAAGATGTAATTTCTCCCGCCCTTCTGAAACGAAAAACGACATCCTGGAGGTATCCAGGAGGGCTCCCAAGAAGAGGAGCTGCTGGGAAGATGAAGCTGGCACCTTCCCGAATCAGAAAACCTCCTGAAGAGAACTGAGAAGCTGTGGCAACTGCCTCCAGTGTACCTTGCCTGGATGGGCTAGCTAGGAGCCAAATGTCCAGGAAGTGAATACTTGAACACAGAGGTTTTAGTGAACTCCTCCTGAACAGGTACTTGTTTAACCTTCCAAGGTCGACAAACAGTGCATGTCACCTGTTATCTTGGAACCAGCAGCAATGGAAATAGTAAGCTGTTCTCCGTTTGCTGTGGAACAACTTCTACTGCCCTGCTCCTGCAGAGTCCCGTATCTCAGAAGCAAGAGTGTGTGACTGAGGTGTGGATAGACTGAACTGCCGTCTTGGTGGAAGATCTGGGAAATCTGTGAAATTGAGAGAGAATCCATCTCTGACAATCCTGATGACCCACATGTCCACTGTAATGGACTTCCACTGGTTGTAAAACTGAATTAAATACTCCTCCTACCGCGAGAGGCATTCCCGTCGGACAGCTGAGGCAGACCCTGGGCTGGATCCACAGAGGTTGGTACAGGGTGCTTTGGGGCCCTGTGCTCTCTACTGGTTGGTCCTGGTAAAGACTCCTAGGCCTTTACCTTGAAAGGACTGCCTGTAAGGAGAATGTCAAGGTCCCATCCCTCTGAGGTAGCAGGCGCCGCCTGTTGTTTAAATGGCAGCCGTATTGTTCTGAGTGGCCCCCAGAACTCAACCTGAGGGCCGAACAGATAAGCACTGTCAAGGAGACATTAACCACCTGCTGCCAGCAGCAGCTGCCCTAGAGGCAGAGTCGAGGAATCCATAAAACCTTTCAGCTGATTATTGGGCTATAAGCCCTAGCAAATTAGTGTTAGATTCCAGGAGGCTCTCGACCATTGCATTGACTGTGTTCCACAGGGTGCACTCATACTGAGGAATGTAGGAACTCAAGAGCAGAAGTTTGCTTTGGTCCACAGATGAAGACTGAAATGTTATGGTGGACACCATATATGTCATGGTGGACCCCATATCCCTGAGGAAAAGAACTGGAAAGAAGATCTTCCATCACACTGATACAGAAGGCTTGCATTCCAGCCATAAAATGAGCCATCCGCTGTGTCCTTGACAAAACAGAATAGGAGAGACTCATCCAGATCCACTTCTACCCCAGAATAACCTCCAAAATCGGGTATAGAACAGAAACATGGTGAGCGACACCACCTGGATTGGCGAAGAGTACAGCACCATCTGCGGCACTGGCACCAGACCGTGAATTACCCATGGTGCGGCACCACCCACTGTGCCAGCACACACACAGAGTCAGACACAGCGCCGGCACTCACACCAGGTGCCAGCACCAAACATAGTGTCAGCTCTGCTGCTAGACTTAAGAGAAGAGGTGGAAAGAAAGCAGTACCCGTGCCAGCCCCTGCAGAAAAGAAAGGAAAGGGGTAGAGGCATGAAGAGTCGGGCGCCTATGGCACTGGAGAAGGCACCGCGGCACATCCTGGCTCGTCTGACTGAGCTGGCGCGCCTAATGGCTCTGGGCCTTGACGGATCCACTGGCCAGGACAACTGGGCAGATACCATGCCCTGCTCTAAAAGAGCAGCCCAGAGGTGAAACTGCTCACGGAACCCCATCGAGGACAGAGACGAATCTGGTGTCAGTAGATTGTGGCCGTTAAGAGCGGAGTCACAGAGGAACCCACTGGAGTGGGTTCAGGCCTCACTGCTTTCCAACACGGATGATCCCCACGCAGACATACCAGAGAGCTTCCGAGGGGCACCGATTCTTCTTCCACCGATAGGGAGAAAGAAGATTGAGGTCCAAGCATAGCCGGGTCCTGGAACCCACTTTTGTGCTTTAGGCGGTCTGCCCCCGGCAAACGACGGCGGACGGGCACAAACCCACTACCATCACAGCTTTCAAACTAAGTCAGTCACTGCTACCATCTAAGGTCAACTCCATTGATGGCAGGCTGAAAATTTCTTCTTCATCTTTTTTTTAAAAGGAAAGAACACTAAAATGGTAAGTTAAAGCGAATACTAAATGGCTATAGCTGCTGTCGCATAGACTAAGACTTGACTCCTGGCAGGTGGCGACATTGTCATCGAAGTGCACTCGGCGGCGGAAAAAAAGGAACTGAGGGGTTGGAGGATCAACACCAAGATAGCCTAGACTCGCAAACTAACCATGCGGCGCTGCGTGCATGCTGGTCCTATCCCGCACCTGCCCTCCTTAAGAAGTTTGGTTCCTATGGGGTCCTAGCACCTCCGCGTTGTCCCATTAGTGTGAATGAGTGGTGGACACTTTTAGTCCAGGAAGATGTATAGATCAGAGTTGTTCCAGATAGCACATGATAGTCCTATGGCTGGTTATTCGGGAGGATCACACCTAGCCAGACTGCTGTACAGATTTTACTGGCCTGGAATTCCACAAAGCTATTGCTACCTACTGCAGCTCTTGTGATGAATGTCAGAAAGTAGACCAGTGACTAAAAAAGAAAAGGTGCCCTACCCTTGATAGACTGCCTTTTAAGAGAACTGCAATGGATGTGGTTGCCCTTTAGGCAAAAGTACAAAGGGAAATGGATTAATTATGGTAGTATTTGACTATGCTACTCAATACCAGAAGCAGTTCCAGTGGGACAACCTCAGGTGCACCTGTTTGCCTCCCGGAGAATGCCAAGTGTCATCGAGGCACAGGTCAGGAAGCATAGGAAAACCAGGAGCAGTTTCAAAATTTGCAAATAGCATTTTATTTTCTCAATAACAGCAAAATAAAAATAAAAATTATTCAGTATGACTATTTACAAAGGCAGTACAAACAGAAAAAGCTAAGCTCTTCTTCTGAGGGTATCTCAATTCTGAGTTTCAGTTTCTCACTCTCTCTCTAGCAAAGCACGGCTGCTCTTTTTATAAGTCTCTGTCTCGAACTCGTTAAGAAAGCCTGCTTCTAACAGAATGTTCTTGTAAGTTTTGTTCCCAGGTGCAGCAAACAGTACATGGTGTCCCAGAACTGACCACTTGTCTACAGCTCTGCAAAGGCCCTAAAACTGCAATTCAGGTTAACCCCTCGAGTTCCAAATAGCCTTGCAATCATTTCAACAGTATAACTATACACAGTTTTAAACAAAGTAATCCCAGTATCAGTGACATTTCCACATAAAGATTCACATATATTTTATACCCGTAGACATGCAAAGGTAAAGAAGAGACAAAACAGCAAGGAAGGCAGACAGCTAGCAAGAGGCGGAGAATTGTGAAACCGTCAAAGTGATCAGTTCCTAGGTCTCACAAGAAAATTTGGTTGCAAACCAGAAATGGAGAGGATAGAAGAGAACCCTGCGTTTAAACTCTTTCTGATAACAAATGGGGCAGGGCCTTATTCAACCCTGTCACACACAGCCCTAAAAGTGGCAGAAGAGCTTGCCAAAATTTTCAGCAGCATGGGCATACCTGAAGAAATTGTTGATGATCAGGGTAGTAATTTTGGTGCTGCATTACTGAAGGAGCTGTACAGACTAGAAACATAGAATGTGATGGCACATACGGACCGCTTGGCCCACCTAGTCTGCCCATTCCCTACCCAATGGATAAGCTGCAGATCCAAGTTAACCAACAGCCTACTTCCTCCTCCCCCACTAGAATTGCCTTATGTCTGTCCGTGCATTCTTGAATTCACCCACTGTTTTTGACTCCACGAACATTCTCAGGAAGGCTGTTCCATGCATCCACAACCCTCTCCGTAAAAAATACTTCCTCACATTACCTCTGAGCTGTCCCCTCGATCTTCAAATTGTGACCCCTTGTTAGTGCACATCTCTTTTCTGAAAGATGCTACCCTCTTGGACTTTGTTGATTCCCTTGAGGAACTTCAAAGTTTCAATCATGTCCCCCTCTCCTCAAGGGTATACATATTAAGCTCCTTTAGTCTCTCTCTTCGTATGTCTTCTGGTGCAGACCTTGCACCATTTTGGTTGCCCTCCTCTGGACAGCCTCCACCCTGTCTATGTCTTTGCTGAGATGTGGTCCCTAGAACTGCCGCAGTACTCTAGATGGGGTCTCACCTACTGTCTGTACACAGAGATAACAACTTCCTGTTTTCTACTGGTGATGCCTCTCCCTATGCATCCCAGTATCCCCCGACCCTCCTTACTACCTACTCACATTGCTTGCCCACCTTTAGGTCATTGGATATAACTACCCCAGGTCCCTTTCCATTTTGTTGTTGTCTGTATATCACCCCCCATTGTGTACTTGTCCCGGTACATTACTTTGCACTTCTTTGCATTGAATCTAAGCTGCCATACATTTGACCATTCCTCCAATCTTGCCAAGTCTCTTCTCATCCTTTCCACTCCACCTTGTGCATCAACCTTGTTGCAGAACTTTGTGTCGTCTGCAAAGAGACATACTTTTCCTTCCAGTCCCTCTGCAATGTCACTTATAAAGACATTAAAAGGACCAGACCCAGTACTGAACCCTGCAGTACTCCACTAGTAACCCCTTTCTTCACTGTGGACTCCATTTACTATTCCCCTCTGTGTCCTGTTGTCTAGCCAATGTTTTACAGGCTACCACCCTGGGACCCACTCCCAGGCTGGGTAATTTGTTTATTAATCTTTTGTGCGGGACTGTGTCAAATGCCTTGCTAAAGTCTAGGTAGGCCATATCCACAGCCCCTCCCTGGTCTACTACTTTGGTCACCCAAAAGAAATAGACTGCTAGGTATCACTGCCATAAGAACCTCCCTATCACTCTCAGACAGGTGAGTCTTGTTGAGCATTTTAACCGAACTCTAAAATGCATGTTAAAAAGTTTGCAAAGGAAAGACTGGGGCCAATACCTACCTTACCTGCTTTTTGCTTAAAGAAAGTGCCACAAGCTTCAGGTTTTTCACCATTTGAAATGCTGCATGGTAGACAACCTAGAGGGCCACTAGACGTAATCAAAGAAACATGGGAAGATAACACCACTCAAAACAATCTATTACATCTTACATGTAGCCCTGAGAATGGAACTGGCAAAATATGTTGAAATTGCCCATAGGAATCAGGAAGAGGTCCAAACCCAGCAGAAGGCATATTATGACCATGGGGTAAAATAAAGTTTTGAGCCAGGTGAAAAGGTCTTGGTACCATTACCCACTACAGAAAATAAACTATTGATGAAGTGACAAGGTCTTATAAAGTGCTTAGACATACTGGCACTGTTAACTATAAAATTGAGACCCTGATAGGAAAAATCCTATTAAGATACACCATGCAAACCACCCGATGAAATGGGTTAGAAAAAAAAAAGTACACCAAAGGTTGCTTTGCTAATTTTACCAGAAACCGATAAAGAAGGCATTGATATAGCCTATGGCAGACGAACAAACTAACTGCTGATGTTGTAAAGATGAATGTTTCCTTAACCTCCGAACAAACTGCAGAAATGTATAACTACTAAAGACATTTAACAGTACTTTTACCAGTGCCAGGCTGAGCAAAGGGGTCGAACTACATAAAGACAGAGAGAATGCTCCCCATTAGACAAAAGACATACGGATTACCAAAGCGGTTATGAGCAGATGTGGTTAACGAAATAAGAAATAATTGGGTATCCCAGAAGAGTCGAGAAGTGCTTGGTCATCACCAATGGTGATTGTAAATAAAAAGAGGGGGTACAAGAATCTGCCTTGATTTTAGGAAACTTAATCAAGGGCTAAATTTGACAGTTATCCTATGCCCCAGATAGATGATCTGGAGGACTGACTGGGAAGGGCCAAGTACATCAATACCCTCAATCTCACAAAGGGTTACTGGCAGATTCCCCTAGCTAAACAATCCAGAGACAAAAGTGCATTTGCCACCACTGTTGGATTCTATCAGTACACCACCACGATTTCTAGCAACTATAGACCTATCTCTATACTTCCTCCTCTCTCTAAAGCACTGGAAAAATAGTTTCTGACCAGTTCACTGAACACCTAACTAGATTCAACCTCCTAAGCCACGCACAGCACAGTTTCGGGCAGGCCATAGCACCGTCCACGGCTCTTTCTGAGCTCACCTCGTTCATACACGAGTCCCTTGATAAGGAGACATTGCAGGTGCAATCTTTGTGGATCTTACCAAAGCCTTCGACACGGTTAGCACGACCTGTTGCTTCGTGTTATGCCACAGCTACACGTGGTCCCCAAGACAATGGCCTGGTTCAAGGACTACTCTCTGGCCGGTCTCAGCAAGTTAGGTTAAATACTAGCATCTCCTCTCACGAAAGCAGTGGGCTCCGGGGTCCCCAGGGGTCTATCCTTGGCCTCTTCTTTTCCCTCTTTTAAACTCCCTTCCCAAAGCTTGCAGTGGCCATTTGATTCTCTGTGCGGATGACGCGGTACTATTCTGGAAACACTTGCAACCTAGCGCCCTACAACAAGCCCTACAGGGTTTCTTTGGGGAGCTTGAATCATGGTTTGATGAGCACCGTCTGATCATCAACTACTCAAAACAAAATCCATGTTATTTGCGCACCGTCAAAGCCCACACAGCCATTCGGCCCTACTAATTAAAAACAAACAAGGAACCACCCTTGAACACGTCTCTAATTTCAAATACCTGGGAATCACGTAGATACCGCTCTCTCTTACCATAGCCACATTAAACTGCTTTCAACCACTGTTAACACTAGAGTGGGAGTCCTCATAGACTTAAACACTGTCTAACCCGCAGGCCTTGCACCTAGCTGTTTCTGCCTCAATCCTCTCCCTAATTGACTATGGGATTACGATATATGGATCAGCTGAACCCACCACTTTACACAGTATTAACACTGCCCTAAATAAAGCATGCCGATAGTCACCGGCAGTGACCGTCTTACTCATACATGCAACCTTTTGCCTTACCGGGTGGTTAAATCTCCAACGACGACTTCATTACCACACCTGCATATAGGCAAAAATACAATTCCAGAAAGCCCCACTCGGCCTCCTCCCTTAATCCAAGCAGCCCCACCAGACGCAATACTCACCTCACTACTAGACTCCCATTCCAGGTCCCCCACTGTAGGACATCTATGGGTCAAAGATCACTTCTGGTACTGTGCTCCCATGTGGCTTAATGCTCCACCTCCTCGCCTCACTCAGACTCACAGCATTTCCCTGTTCAAAGCAGGTCTCAGAGCCCACCTAATTGAGTCAAAAACTGCGACTGTGGCTAGCTCTACCGGCTTTGCTTCCTAACCTCGCTAATCACAGACACAGGGTCTACCTAGACCCCACGACTTTGCCCCTCCTTCTCACTACAAATGGTGCCACCTAACACTGCCCAACTCTGTCTATGCATATCATTGATAGAGCCTGGTATGTAATACAAGCACTGTTTTTGCTAAATGAGTGTGTATGTTTTCTCATATACTGCTTTTCTATGTATGCATCCTTATAGTATGTTTCCTCCACCCTGTAACTGACGTGGAGCCGTTGCAAATGAGTCTGTGACTCAAAGGGCTATAATTCGATTTTATACAATAAATAAATAAATAAATTTGGTTTACACGGTATACCTGCTACATTCCAGCTGATACATGGATGTAATTTTATCCCTCACACTGGCTATTGTGCTGTGTACCTGGATGATGTCGGTGTGCAGTCCAGACTGGAAAAGCCACCTGGAACACCTACGAGCAGTTATCTAAGCTATCAAAAAGCAGGTCTGACCATTAATCCTACCAAATGTCCATTGGGCATGCAGGAAACCAGATAGTTGGGATATGTTTTTGGAAATGGAGAAGTAAAGCCAGAGATTTCTAAGGTAGAAACTATAGCTAACGGTCCTATCCCTAAAACAAGGAAACATGTCAGGTAATTTTTAGGGCTGGCGGTTACTATTGAGATCTGTTCTGAATTTTGCCCAGTTAGCTTCTCCCTCACTGAACTCACGAAGAAACGATTCATGAATAATGTGAAATGGTCCCCATAGTGTAATGAAACTTTTAGGTCATCAAGGCTGCATTATGTTCAGCTACTATTTCTGAAGCCCAGATTTTGAGAAACAATTTTCGTTACACGGATGCATTAGAGATTTGCCTAGAGCGGTCTTGAGTCAAAATATAAACGGACGGAACATCCCATTCTATATATCAGTAGGAAGTTGCACAAGAGAGAGAAAAGGCACACCTTGCGGTAAAGTAGGCCATGGAGTCCCTTAAATTTTATTTGCTAGGAGCTGACTTTGTACTTCTGACCGATCATAATCCTCTCTGTTGGCTTAACCAAATGAAGGATAAAAATTGCAGAATCAAAAGGTTATACCTGGCACTACAGCTATTTAAAAGAGAATGTCAATGCTGATTTTCTGTCAAGATATAGATAAGAATTGAGAATTCAGAAGGTTGGGAAAAAAGTGCGAGTTTAAATTTCACTATTTGTTATACTGCACATACACGGAACTGCAAACGTTATAAGCTAATGTTAGAAGAGTGTTATAGAACATTTTGGAAATCTGTTTTAAAACAGGTTCCCTCTTAAAAAGGGGTATGTTACAGGGTTGAATAAGACCCTGTCTCATTTGTTACTAAAAAGTTAAATGCAAGAGGATCTGTTCTGTCCTCTCCTTTTCTGTCTCTATCTGGTTGGCCAACCAAATGTTCTCGTGACACCTAGGAAATGATCACTCCCATGGTCTTGCGATTCTCCGCCTCTCGCCATCTCTCTGTCTTCACTTGCTGTTTCTGTCTTTTCATGCCTTTGCATATTTGTGTTTATAAAAATGTATGTGAATTTTGTGTGAAACTGTAAGTGATACTGGGATCCCTTAGTCAAAAATGTATATAGGTATACTGTTGAAATGATTGCAAAAACTATTTGGAATTTAGGGGTTAACCTTGAATGCAGCACAAACTCTTTTCAGAGTTGTCGTCAAGAGGCCATTTCTGGGACATCATGTTCTATTTTGTTGCACCTGCAAGGAAAGAAACTTACAAAGTTCTGGTCTCTTAAAGGGCTCAGGAGGCTTCTGCTAGAGTGAGAGAGAGATTGAGAAACAAACTTGGATTTAGAGATTCCTTCAGATGAATGACTGTTTCTCTGTTTGCACTGCCTTAGTAAATAGTTATATAGAATAAATATTATTACTGGAAAAACAAACGCTACTTGCAACGCTTATATCTTTTCCTTGTCTTCCTATGCTTCCTGACCTATGCCTTGACAACAGGCTCAGTGGAAGGCTTCTGGCAGCCACAAGAACATCCACCACCCTGTTCAAGTCCCTGAACCTGGTGATGGCTATGTCCTCAGGAGCCAAGCATGTAGATGGAGGAACCGTAGGTTGGTATGGACAAGGGTCCCCTGATCCTCGGTCAGCAGGTTCCTGCAGAGAGGGCGAGGGACCAGAGGTTCCTCCATCAGCTAATGTAGCAGAGGAAACCATATCTGCTGAAGCCAGAATGGAGCCACTAAGATCATGCTGGCCTCCTCCATCTGCAACCTGATTAGCATCCTCTGGATCAGAGGAAATGGAGGAATACATAAAGAAACCTCCCGCTCCAGGAGGGGACAACGTGTCTTGACAGAGAACTCCAGGCCCTGGATCTAGCCGAGCAGAAACTGGGCAGTTTTGCATTGAGTCGGATGCAGAAAGGTCCAAATCTGGCTGACCCATCTGTTGAACAAGTCTTCTACGACGGATGAGAGAAGCTTCCATTCATGTATGCTGGACTGAGTCCTGCTAAGACTGTCCATCAGAGTGTTTAGCACATCTGGCACATGGACTGCAGAGTGCGTCAGACTGTGATCCAAAGCCCAGTACCACACCTCATGGCCACCCTGCAAAGGGGCACACACACTGGGACCAAGAGCACTGGGTATGGAAGGGACCACGTTACGCCTCCCAGCTTAGACCTGAGGCATCAGTGTTTAGGATCTGTTGTGGGAGGAGATCTGGAATGGGACACCTTGAAGCAAATTCAATCCACCACTACAGCACCTTGCACACTGGGAGGAGACAGGACTGGATGATCCAACTCGTCCGTACGCTGGTCCCACTGTACCGGAGGGTCCACCGGAGGAATGTGCATATGAAATCTGGACGGTGGAACAGTGGCTATGGCAGCTGCCATAGGCTCAGCAATATGAGGTACCCTGGCAGGAATGGAGGGATCTGGATGACTTCCCTTAGCTTGAGCTGTGAGGCAGGCACTCTGCCCTGTTTTGGGCCAGGAAGGCCTTCCCTGTGCAGAGTCCAGAACCACTCCTACATACTTCTGGGACAGTACCAGGACTCAACTTGGGCATACTGACAGTGATGCCCAGAGAGTGGAAGAGCTGGAGAGTTCGCTCCAAAGTCAGCAAAAGCTGTTCCTGGATGGAACCTTTAAGAGCCAGTCATCCAGATAAGGGAAAACATACAGTCCCTCCCTTCTGAGAGCTGCTGCAACTGCTGCTAAGCACTTGCAAAGACTTGCGGCTCAGGGAACAAGCCAAAGGACAGCACTTTGAACTCATAATGCTCGGCCCTGAAAGGCAAAACGGAGAAACTTCTAGAGAAGGAAAGACCGAGATTTGCAGGTAGGCATCCTGCATGTCCAGTGAGCAGAGCCAGTCTCCTGTTTTGAGAAGGGCATCAGGCATAGTAACGTTACCATCCAGAACCTTTCGTACAGATTATAGTCCTAGATCTAGGATAGGCCTCAGATCACGGTCTTTTGGGGACCAGAAAAACCTGGAGTAAAACCCCTCGTTTCTCTGGCACCTGGGCACTGGCTTGATGGCCTTCTAGCACAGAAGGGACTGTACTTTCTGCTGGAGAACAGATAGGTGAGCTGGTGTGGGGTTTCTGGAGGCTGCCTGATGAGCTCCAAGGTGTGTCCCTTTTATGATCCACAGAATTCATGCATCCGAGTTATGGTTCTCCATTGGTTCAGATGGAGGAAAACAGAGCTCCAGCCACTGCCCCTGGTCCGGGACCAGAAGAGGGAGTCTGGCAAGGAGTCAAACAGAGGTGGAGCCAGCAGCAGGGCTGTTCCTTCACTTCTGGGGTGCTTGGTCACTGCTCCGGCACTCAATTGGGCGGCCAAGACAGCCTAGGCTCTGCATTTTCTTGGGACTAAGAAGCTGTCCCAGGCCAGCTGTTTGTTTTGTGAAAAGAAGGGCGCCCTTGGTTGGATGTGTAGAGGGAGTGGACAGACTTGAGGGTCCTGCCTAAGGCTTGCAGATAGTGCAATTGAAGGGGGCATTAAGCACTTTGCTCCACATTGGCCGCAAAGCCGACACTCTGAGCCAGGAGTGCCTAGGTAAGCATATACCCATGGCAGCCTGGCAACTGTGTCAGCCATGTCATACAAGGCTCTGAGGAGATGATTAACATCCTCAACAGCTTAAAGGCACTGAAGCAGTTCCTGCTTTTGAGTGCCCTCTGAAGGGCTTGGGCAGCAGCACTGCCCTTCTTCCAGCTGCATTCTTGCACTTTACGGTGTGTGACAGATAAGTTTGCAATCCTCAAACCTAGAGTAGATGAGGCATATACTCTTTTACTCCAGAGGTCGAGTCTGCAAGACTTTTATCTGGGGAAGTGAACTAAGGTGTTTAGGCACCTTAGACCTGTCATGAGCTGCCTTGATGACCACTGAGTGTCTTGGGCTGGGCAGCATAACAGGAGAAACCCAGAGGGCATGATAAAAGCTTGTCTGCCCTCGCGAGACATAGCTGGCACCATGCCTGGTCTGTGCCAGGCTGCCTTTGGCTGCATTCCTCAAGGCTGGTAAGATTGGAGGAATGATTTTTGGGGAGATTCTGGGATCTCCAGGAAGTCCACCAATTATTTCCTGGTAGCATCATCTTCCTCAGTGTGAAAGCCCACAGTGCAGGGCAGCTGTTTCATCACATTGAAAATGTGGGCTCCTCAGGATAAGATCTAGGTGTGTGCTTTACAGATCCCCACTGACAGAGAAAGCAGTGGACCTGTCAGAGACAAGGATTTCCTCCTCATCCTCAGGAAGAATGACATCTGGATGGGACTCCTACTAAACAGCGACCTCCTCTAGGTCAGGGTCTGGCATCGGCCTACAGGAGGTTTCTCATGGCTGACAAGTAGGTGTTGCGCTGCCATCGGCGGCATCGGCGAGGGAGGGCCTAGGGCATCCAACTCCTGCACAATCACACTGGTAAGTTTGACCAGAATTTCGCTTAGGTCGACAGTGTTAGTTGATTTTGGGGCGTCAATGGCACAGATGTAGACGACCCACCAGCTGGGCCCTGAGAACCTGTAGCCCGAGTAGGAGAAAGGGCAGGTCTCGACGGGAGAGTTGTCGACGATGATCTCATCAACGGAGGTGCCAATGACCAGGAGGTCGACGGCTGACAGACCTGGGACTTAGGCTTGATGCTGTCAGTACAGGTCTGGTGGGCAGAGAGACCTGGAAAGCAGATTTTGTCACTGGTGCAGCTGCAGACGATTAGAAAATCCCCTATAGGAGAGGCCCAATGGGAGGAGCGACATCAACGCTGGGGGAGTGGTACGATCTCAGTTTTGTTTTTTTTTAACCCCCCGTGAGTTGTCTCGGCCTTGGAGGCCTGGGAGCTTGAAGATCCAGTAGGTGACAGAGCCCAGGACATCAGATGACCCCTGTCCAGAAATGGCTACCTTTTGATCCATCAGGAAATGTTTAAAACCTTTCTGCATCTCCCGAGGGTTGTCTGGTTAAACTTCTGGCAAAACTCACAGTCAAAAACTTCATGGTCAGGCCAAGACAGCTGGCTGAGAGAGAGTTTTAGTCTGTGGAGGCAATCTTCTTTCGAAGCAGCAGCGATGGAAAAGAGAAGTTGAAGGATTAACTCTACATAAACAAGTCGTAGGACTCTCTTTACAAAAGAGATTCTGAAAAATAAAGTTAGAGAAAACCACAGGCGAATAAAGGCACGAATACTGTGACAGAGCTTCATGGAGACCCATGCGAGGGAGTCCATAGCGGGAAAGAATTGAGGAAGGAGCAGGGCTGCTAGGTTGATGACGCCAGTGGTGTGGCAGCCCCAGCTGTACTGCTGAAAATCTTTCCGTGGATTCCCTTCAAAGACGGGTGGAAGTTCTTACGGTGTTACCGGATGAGTGAGATACCCTGAAGATCCTCATTTAAAAAAAGACACTATTTCAGTTGGGCAACTCTGGGTAAAAAAAACTGCAAGCATTTTAAAACTACCAAAACAAAATTAGCTCTAATTTAAGTTGACTTCTGGTGGAGTTGGATGGTGTCAATCTCTAGGGTTCCATACAAATTTTCTTTACTTTTTATAAGCTTATACAGATTTTGGGACATGCTTCTTCTGTACTTACATTATTTTATATTCCACAATAAATACAACGTACCCAGATCAGGAGACAACCATATGCATACATGTCCGAGGATGAAGAAGCTGGCTGTCCAGTTTTTACTTCTGGTGCAAGAATGTTGAGCTTATCTGCTAGCATCCAATTCTCAGAGCTTCGTTGATCCTGCAGCAGTAAACAGATAATAAATACTAAACACACTGATGTTTAAAATTATGATGATCTGTGTTTTCAAGAGACTTGAGGTCCTATACAGTCACAATGCCTGGTAGTGCAAAATGAGAAGGGGAGAAACCACTGTCCAACTGTGCAAGCAACCCATTTCCACTACATTCAAGGCCTTATTCAGTCCCCAAGCACATCAGAAT
This sequence comes from Neoceratodus forsteri, assembly GCA_016271365.2. Classification (NCBI taxonomy): domain Eukaryota; kingdom Metazoa; phylum Chordata; order Ceratodontiformes; family Ceratodontidae; genus Neoceratodus; species Neoceratodus forsteri. Next base: position 1,413,137,480 of record CM057456.1, on the reverse strand, counting down.
GCAAATATTCTGACACCTTGTGTTCAACTCCCATGGAGTTTGCAGCATGGCACAGCACAGCCCTAATCATATGGCTCTATGACATACTGCATGGCTGTGGCTGTGAGAGAGCTCCTTAAGTCTTTCTCCCAATCCCCTTTGCTTTTAGGCCCACTTTTGGACACCGGATGGCTCTGACCTGCTCTCTAATCCCAAAAGCACTCAGCTGCCATCAGCTAAACCCCTCCCAAACATTGTTCACCTATAGTGTGCTGCTCCAAACCCTCTCTTCACCTCCCAGCACCAAATGATCTTATTGCAGCTGTGCAACACGGATTACCAAGGCTTATATGCTTAGTGCTCAGGGACTCCACCCTTCCCATACAGCAGCAGTGTGTTTACTGGCAATGTAGTGAAGGGCCATTACCACCAATGCAAGCCAGAACTGGACGCAGTTACAACTCACCAAATGGTCACTACCATCACTCTGTAACAGTCCCTTCCACCTGTACATATGGCCCTCATTCCCTGGCAGAAACATTACAGTAAAATATTCAGAAACATTCACCACTTTACTCTCTTTAGCTCCTAAAGCAAACTCAGAGTGGCATATTTTGTCAACCAGCAGAGAAGCTGAATTAACAGACCACTGAATCATTAATAAGCCACAGTATGATTTTGAACATAAAATCACTGCTGTTAAATAGAACAGTTATGTAAGAACTTACTGTAACAGCAGATCTTCAAGGAGATCTCAGTCATCAGGTTATACCATAGGAACTTCAACATCATTGAAGGGAATCCACATGAAAGATTTTCAGCAGTACAACTGGCCCCGCTCCTTCCTCAGTTCACTTCCCAGGAGATGAAGGAGAACAAGGCTCATGCCATGGGGGACTGAACAGAGAGAGGTGCCCAGGCCTATAAGAAAGGCTGGATACACCAGACAGCTAGTTCCTAGACAGGAGCCCAAAGAAGGGGATGGTGGGATGGAAAGCAGACCTGATGACGGAGATCCCCGAAGATCTACTGTTAGAGTAAGTTCTTACGTAACTGTTCTGTGTTCTTCAGAGGTATCTCTATTATCAGGTTACACCACAGGAATGAGTCCCAAGCAGTTACAGGTGCAAATAGTCTGGGAGAAGGACTCACCATAAACGCAAGACAGGAGGCCCTGCAGCACAGCCATGCCAAATCCTGCACGGGCTCTAGAGACAATGTCCAGACTGTAGTGCTTGGTGAAAGTATGAACGGCACTCCAGGTGGCAGCAGCGCAAATGTCAGTGGCTGAGACCCCTTGGAAACAAGCCAGAGAGGTAGCCATGCCTCTCGTGCAATCAGCTGCTAACATCTGGATAAACACTGCTTAGAAACAGAAGCACCTCTCTAACTTGGGCGTAAGGAAACAACTGCTTCAACTTTCTACATCTCAGTGCGGCAGGTAGTACTTCAAAGTTCTAGACACCTATCGAGAGGGCAGAGCTTCCCTGGATTGACATGCTCAGAAAATAAACAGGAAGGTGGACAGTCTGGTTGAGTGTAAACTCAGAGACCAACTTAGGGAGAAACTTAGAATTTGTGCTAAAAGGCACCTTTGTCTTTTTTTTTTTTATACTTTATGTTTGTTGTTTTAAGTAGTAAACACAATACATACATTTCATACAAGGCTATCACAAAATTGTATGACATTGTAGTTGATATACAACAATGTTCCCTGTAATCTGTTACAATAGGAGTTGGGGGTTCTGTAATATAATATCCATACAAGTAATCAGATAATGCCAACCATCTCAGTAGCTCCTGGATTGTCCATTTCAGGTAGTAACAACAGGAATAGACTAAAGCAATCTAAAGTGATTGCTATTTATCCCTATATAGATATGAAATTTAAGGTAAGATTATGCTTACAGATCATTTACCATACTTCCACAGAGGAAGATCCCACTCATTACCCCAACATATCAAGACAGACGCAAGGAGGAGAAAGAAAGAAAAACCAAGCAAATCAACTTAACTTTCGGTTCTTATCTCATTAAGAGGATAACTTTAACAAGGCTTACAAGGCTGTATTTATATTTTAAAGTCCAAATGAAAAGTGTCTCTTCAAAAGGAAAGCATAATTACTATTTGCCCACTCAGTCCCTGCAGCCCAGATCAACGCCAAGAGAGCTAGGTTCCCGTGAATACCAACTTAGTTCAATCATTGTCCGAGTCCTCTTCAGCCCTCCTTTCGACTGCTTTTGTTTGAAATTCCGCTTCTATCTTCTCCATCCAGCATCCAGCATCTTTAGGCTCATTGAACTGCCAAGTCTTTCCCGTATATTATCCGTAGTAGCGCCGGTAAGAGAACGAGTGCACTATTCCCAATGCCCTGAGCCTTTGCCTGACACCATCAAACTGTTTGCGGCGGCCCTTGTTTGAAAGGAGAGATCTGGGAATATTTTAACATCATGTCCCTCTATTTCAATTGGGTACACCGACCTTGCTGCAGATAGTAGAAGGTCCCAGATTCTACTCCGCCGTGCGACTATGACAGCTGGCGGTTGCTCTGTGGTCAAAGGCCTGATCCTCGGATTGACTCTATATGCCCTTTAAGGGCAGACCATTCAAAATTTTCTGAGACCAGAATAGTTTCAGACATCCACTTTGTTAGGAAATTCAGGAGATTGGCCCTTGGGTCCCCTCCGTTACCGACCAGTCTTAAATTACAACGCGGATCTCGTTCTCCAATGCTTCCAGTCGACCTCGTAGTTGGGTATTTTCCTTGGTCAGGAGGTAACAATTGCCATCATGGAAATGGAGCGTTTCTCTGCTTCGGCAACAACGCTGGTCAAATCTTTAATGGCCACATCATGCATTTCAAGTTTGGCTAGAGTGCATTCCATTTTACTGTCCATTGATTTGACTGTTATTAATATTTGTTGCCAAGGTGGGGCTTGCGCTTCATTTGTCTCAGGCCCTGCCTCGTGGGCTGCAGTTTCCTCTCGGCCTGTCCCTGTTTGCCTCCGGTGGATTTAGGCGCTCCAAAACTTGACGATTTTGGTTTCCCATGGCGAGTTTAGATTCGTTGTGAGCTGAACCCCTCCTAAAAACGATTCTCCGTTTTATTTCTCTCTTTCTTTTATTTTTGGAATAATGGGGTTTATCCCAGTTCTGATATGAAGCTGATCTGAAAGCGTCACTAGGAGGAATGGCTCTCTAGCGCCGCTTAAGGCACCTTGTCTTTGTGAAAACAAATGCGCCCCTTTACCAATGGGCCTGAAGCTCTGATATTCTTCTTCGAGCAGATAATGGCAATTAAAACACAGGTTACTCACCTGTAACAGTAATTCTAGTAGTAGTATATCTCGGTTCATTCACATTGCTAGGCATGTCCTTTCCCCATAAATATTTTGCCGGAAGTCTTTGTTGGCTCCTCCCACCCACCTGGGTGGTATACTCCTTGGCTCCACCCTTGACTCCAGATCTTGCCTGCTGGAAGCAGTGGTAGTGTGTGTTGAAGCCGGGAGGTTGGGTGGGTCCATGTGAATGAACAACATATACAACTCCTAGAAAGTTTGTTATGCAAGACCTTACCATAACAGTATATATCTTTGAGGTACGGTCTCTGCAGTAGGTTATTACTCTTGGGAGTCTGCTGGGTGGAGCTGTCACACGGTAGCGTCTTCCAGAAGTCTTCTATGGGACCACCCTCATACATCACTTCCTCTGGCTGTGTATAAAGAGGACAGCCCCAGGTACACACTGTTCCCCTCCGGCTGCAGCACGCAAAAGCAGATAAACGGGGGACCAAGGAAACACCCATCCCAATGTCCTGAGATCCAAGGACCCTGAGCAACAAAGGCAGGGGGACAAGGGAGATTTACCTACTGCAATAAACCGTATCTCGAAGATCTACTGTTACAGTAAGGTCTTAACTAACAAACTATCTTCTATGGACAGGTCTCTTGCAGTAGGTTATTTCTCTAGGGAGAGTACCAAGCAGTTATACAAAGGAGGACAGGCAGAGCATGAAGCCAGGTTATAGGCCATGGCAACAAGCAGAGCTAAGAAGACACATCCGTGACAACGGAAAAAGAGGCGGCAAACAGGAACCAGGCAGAAGCCATGGAGGGCCAACAGAACAAGCCAAGAGACAGCCATGTGGGACCGGAAAGGCGCACACAAAGTCCAAGTCAAGTTATCTCAAATCACACCCGTCGGTCGACAGGTCAAAGGTGTGCGAGGAAGAAAGTACTCCATGAAGGGAAGTAGGGAACAGGGCCATGCCAATGATTCAACCTGTCAAGCAGGGTAAAAGGCAATGACGTGACAGCAAGTCCAGCAGAGCATCCAAAGCACCATCGGAGACTGGCAAGACATGTCAATGCGGACCAAATAGATGCAGGAGGCCGTGCACAGTGATGCAACCTGATTAGGCAGGGTCAAAGGCCACGGCAAGAAAACATCAAATGCAGGACAGCACACCAGCAGCGCAGCGACGCGGCAAGGATTGGAGCACCAGGGCAAGGAGCACCAGACAGGTCACAGCAAAGAACAACTGAGGGACTCCAGGAGGGAGAACAGCAGGAGTTCCAAAAGGACCACAGAGAGGAGGGAAGGACCAGGAGGAGGAAACAGGCCTCTGAAGAAAAAGGCGAAGGACACCCAGGTGCCTCAAAGGCATGCAGAAGGAGGCGGGTGCAAGCCCTGTAGAGCAGTAAGGAGAAGGGCAGGCCCAGCCTCGCCAGGAGGACAGACGCAGGGGGGGCAGATGCAGCTGCCCCACAAGAGGCCCCACTGGAGACAGGAGCAGTACCCAGGGAGGGGGACAGGAATGGGACATCCCAGCAGTCGAGGAAGACAACAGGAACCGGGGCAATGGAGAGGTCCTGGACCGACTGTCTGACTACATACGTAGAAATCAAAAGGGCGACGGCAGCCGATAGCAGACATCGGGTGCCAAACTAGACACCCGAGGTCTCGTGGGCTGCGCAGCAACTGCTGTGGCAGATAGATAGCAGATGAAGCCATGGCGATCGGGCTGGCAGGAGGCGGTGTCGGGAAGTGCATACAGGGTAGCGTAATAGGGCCTACCCTGGGCAGTGAAACATCAGTCGGGGAGGGACGGCCGCCGGGCACGCCCAGCGCGCCGGGCGCACGGACTACGCGCCCACAGAGAAAGGCCGAGAAGCAGTAAGGCAAGGGAGGCAAACCCACTCGCCAAGCAAAATGGCACCAGGAACCACATCCGCGAACAAGAAGTGGTATGACGGGCATGGGCTGGGCAGGAGCGCCCCAAGATGCCCCTGAGGCAGCCGAAGAGTGGCAGTAAATCGGAAGGCACGACAGGGCGAGTACAACCGGGAGGTCCACACGGGACAGGACTGAGGGAAGCCAAACCCAGGCATGGGCAGAAGAGGCCCCGGCAGGGAATCCCAGGGCCGGAACCCCAAAAACAGGAGGAAGGAGGGAGAACCAGGTGGAGACAGCCCAACACGGACGATGCAAGAAAGGTGGGGCATCCCGGCTCCCTAGCGGGGTGGCACGAGAAGGGCTGAGGAATGAGAGGCAAGACTCAGGAACCCCGCCTGACAGCACAAAAGGCGCCCAAATGGCGAATGAGGGGTACTCCGACGATGTAGGAACAGGATACTGGTGCCAGGATTGGGGGCAGAAAGGGAACCCCTGGACCGGAGATGCCTGAGGGTGTAACCCCCACCGGTGACAGAGGGAACCAGCCCGCTAAGAGGAATGGCAATGGGGACATCACGCCGATGGGGAAGGTGCCCTGTCGACGAGGAACACACAAGATGTCTCGTCAACAAGGAACACCCGCCGACGGTGGAAGAGTCCGTGTCCACGAGAGAAGAGCCCCATCCACGAGAGACAGAAAGCAACATGCCCTATCAACGGGGGACAGTGCCTTGACGGAAGCACCCAGAGTGTGCTCCGTTGACTAAGAGTGGGGCAACGAAGGCTCTCGCCGAGAGGGAGCAGTCCCGGCCGGCAGAGGAGTGAAAGGAGTATGAGTCCTGCTGCCTCCAAGTCGGGAACCCTTAACACAGGTCCCCGAGGTCTGTCCTGGTAAGGCTGCCTTGTCAGCCATGAACAGAGTCCCGGTCCAGCAAGAGAGCCTGGCCAAGGCGCAGCGGGGTACTGTGAGTGAACACAGGCCCGCTGAAAAACAAGGAGAGCTGGGGGTACTGTGAGTGGTTCACAGACCTGGCCCAGTGGAAGTAGAAGACCTGGGGCCTGGGGTGAGCCTCAGGGCCAGCACAGATAAGAAAAATCGGGTTCAGGTTCACGCCTAAGACTGCAACACAGAAAATTGAGCTAGCTGCTGTGTGGGCTGAAGCCGTGGAAAATGAACAGTGTGTACCTGCCCCCCTTTACACACAGACAGAGGAAGTGATGTATGGGGCAGCCATATAGAAGACTGGAAGAAGCTACCATGTGACAGCTCCACTAGAGGACTCCCAAGAGTAATAACCTACTGCAAGAGACCTGTCTGTAGAAGATCTACTGTTACAGTTGAGTAACCTGTGTTTCTAGGGATGTGGATATGTTGTTCTTATCCACACGTTATGGCAGACACCTAGCAGTTCTCCAGGAGGAGGGAGGTAAGGCGACACCACCTACTTAGGGAACAGAGACTGAGAACTGAGGCCCCAAAACCAGCATCCTGTCATGACTCTAGGTCAATGTGGTAATGGGAAATGAAGGTGTTTGCTGACTCCTGCAACAGCCTTGCAGATTTCTGGTATAGGGCGCCCCAGACACAGCAACCGATGCAGCCGTATGGAGGGTGGAATGAGCCCTAAACACTCACAGGAGGCTCCTACCTGCCAACCCATAGCAGAAATCAATGCATGATGTAATCCATCTGCCAGTTGTCCACTTGGCTGCATGTCTGCCAGGTGTCGCTTCAGCGTGGGTGACAAACAGGTGGTGAACCTCTCCCAGAACTCCAGCTGATCGCACTTTATAATAACAGCGCCTTCTCAGGTCCAAAGTACTGAACCTGTATTTGGCATCCGAGGTGTGACTGGGGTAATACACCGGTAGAGTCATTGCCTGATCCAGGTGAAACTCCAACACAACCTTCAGAAAGAACTTAGGTTGGGGTGCAGGACAACCTTGTCCCTGTGGAAACCAGATGAGAAGACTCAACAGAGACGCCTTGAGCTCCTCAGTCCTTCTGGCTGACATGATAGCCACCAGGAAGGTGGTCTTCCATGACAGGTGAGACATCTCACTACTGTGCACTGATTTGAATGGCTTGCCCATGAGCTTTGCCAGTACTGGCAACAGACCCCACAGTAGTAGTGGTTCATGCACTGGAGGAAATACAGTCAAGGCCTTTGAAGAAAAGCCACACCACCTGACTGGTCCCCGCCCAGTAAGCAGAAATGGCTGCCAGTTGCACCCTAAGGGTTGTAGACCGAAGACCTCCTTTAGAGAGGGACCAAAGGTAGTCAAGAATGCTGCAATCGTGCAAGACAATCATCCAATACGCTCGGCTGGAACAAGCGACAAAAATCGCAAAGCCTGGGTATCGTGATCACGGCCGAGGCAACAGACGATGTATGTGGGTCAGTGCTGTTGTCGAGGCACAGGTAAGAAACCATAGGAAAATCAGGAGCAGTTGTAAAATTGCAGCAAACATTTTATTAGTACTAGCAGTAACAAAAAATAAAACTGCTCAGAGTAACTATTTACAAAGGCAAAACAAACAGAAAAACGGAGTTTTCTTCAATCGCTGTGTCCTCTTTGCAAGCAATTGCTGCTCTGTCTTATACTGTAAGTCCTTGCAACCCCTTCTTAACAAACATTCTCTTTTTTCTAAAGTGTCATTGTATATTTCAGGCAGGAACAGTGTGTCCCAGAGCAGAGGCCCTTTTCACAGCTCTTCTGCAAAAGGCCTGAAAACTGCACTCGGTAACGTCATGAGTTTCCAACAGCTTTTGCAATCATCTCAAACTACAATTATATACATTTCAAAAATTAACACTACATAATTTCTAAACAAACAGATCCCAATATCAGTTACATTTCCACAATCACTTGCATATATATATATATATTTTTTAACACATATGCAAGGAGGAGAAAGGACAGAACAGCAAGAGAAGGTTGAGAGACAGTGAGAGGTAGAGAACTGCGAGACTGTCGGGGTGATCAAATCCTAGGTCTCTCAGGAAAATTTGGTTGTGCAACCAGACAGGAAGAGATAGGAAAGGAAAGAACAGAACAGATCCCTGCATTCAAACTCTCCATAACAACTGGGACAGGGTCCTATTCCACCCTGTCACAAGTGTGAAACATCTTCTGCCCGCAGGAGCACCGGTGGAACCCGGTGAAGACTTGTCCTACATTGTGGTCACGATCAAAGATCGATGGGATGAAACTCTAACGAGTTTAAGTTCAAGTATTGGTAAGTAATCCGAAGATTTAAGGTGCCAGAGCCTACTCAAAGAGGAGTGATAAGGAGGGAACCTGAATCTTCCAGCGGAAAGGAAGATCTGGCATTAAGGAGCGTAGCTGAAGGATATACCACCAGGTGGGTTGGAGGAGCCAGCTAAAGACTTACGGCAAGATGTTTAAAGGAAAGGACATGCCATAACGTGTGGATAAGAACAACATATCCACATCCCTAGAAACAGCCGCTTTCCAAGAGAGAAAGTGCAGATCGCAAGTTGCAATAGGCTGAAAAGGAAACCGGTCAATTTCTCCAGAACAAAATTCAAGTCCCAAACCGGGACAGGAGAATGGACTCGGGCTTCAGATGGGATGCCCTATAAAAGGCACAGGAGACATCCAGCCTAGCAATCGTGTGGTCATCCACAGGCTCATGAAAAGCAGAAATAGCGAAGGGTGTACCATGAGGGAGGACTACTGGAGACCCGAGTCAGACAGAGATCAAGGAGTCCAGAATATGGTTCACTGGGTAGGTGAAAGGGCCCAAACTATGTCTGGCAGCCCAGATAGCAAACCGCTTCCATTTCATGGCATATGTGGCTTGAGTGGAAGGCTTCCAGGTGGCCACTAGGATGTCCCACACTCTGTTAGAGACCCTGAATCTGGCAATGGTTATGTTCTCAGTAGCCAAGCATGCAGATGGAGGGACCCGAGGCTGGGATGGACCAGGGTCCCCAACTTGGTCAGCAGGTTCCAGCAGAGAGGGACCAGAGGATCCTCCTTGAGCTGCTGAGGCCAGAATGGAGCTACCAAGATCATGATGGCTCCCTCCATCTGCAGCGATTAGCACCCTCTGAATTGGAGGAAACAGAGGGAAGGCATAAAGGAACCTCCACCCAGGAGAAGGACAACACGTCTGCCAGAAGACTCCAGTCCCTGGTTCTAGCAAGCAGAAATTGGGCAGTTGTGTGTGCATGGGAGCAAAATGGTCCAACTCCGGATGAATCCATCTATTGAACAAGTCTTCTGTGATGGATGAGACAAGCTCCCATTCGTGCAAGCTGGATTGAGTCCTGCTGAGACTGTCCGCCAAAGTGTTTAACACGCCTGGCACATGGACCACTGAGAGTGTCAGACTGTAATCTAATGCCAAGTACCATACTCTCATGGCCTCCTGCAAAGGGGGCCAAATGAGTCCCCCGTTTGTTGCTGTAGTATACTACGCTTAGATTGTCTGACTTCACCATCAGCTGACCGGAGCGAGGTGTTCCTGAAAGGCGTACAGCACTGCCCTCATCTCCAGGACACTGATATGCAGTAAAGTTTCCAACTAGGACCAAGAGCCATGGGTCTAGAAGGGACCAGGTGTGCACCCCAGCCCAGACCTGAGCCCTCCGTGGTTAGGGATCTGCTGCAGGAGGAGATCTGAATGGGAGACCTTGAAGCAAATTCAAGGGGTTTGTCCACCACTGCAACACCTTGTGGACTGAGGAAGAGAAAAGGACTGGGTTATACAACTCATCTGTGTGTTGGTTCCACTGGAGGATGCGAATATGAAGACTGGCCAGTGGTTCAGTGGTTATGGCGGCTGCCATCAGGCGCAGCAGTCTGAGCTACACCCTAGCAGGAATGTAGCAACTTTGAGCGACTTCCTGAGCTTGGGATATAAGGCACACTGCCCTGTTTTGGGGCAGGAAGGGCTTCCTGGGCCGAGTCCAGAACCACCCCTATATACTGCAGCCTTGGGACGGAACCAGAACCAACTTGGGCAGACTGACCATGATGTCCCAGGAGTGGAAGAGCTGGAGAGTTCGCTCCAGAAGCAGCAAAAGCTGTTCCCTGGATGGAGCCTTTAGAAACCAGTCGCCCAGATAAGGGAAAACATACAATCCACTCCCTTCTGAGAGCTGCTGCAACAGCTGCTAAAGTGCTTGGTAAAGCCTTGCTAGAGAGGACAAGCCAAAGGGCAGCACTTTGAACTGATAATGTTTGCCCTGAAGGGCAAAACGGAGAAACTTCCTGTGAGGAGTGAAGATTGAGATGTGCAGGTAGGCATCCTGCATGTCCAGTGAGCAGAGCCAGTCCACTGTTTTGAGGAGGGCATCAGGCCTGGCAAAGTTACCATCCGGAACATTTTGTATTGGACATACAGAATGAGGTCCTTAAGGTTAAGGATGGCCTCTTTGGAGACCAGGAAAAACCTGGAGTAAAACCCTTGTTTCTCTGGTGCCTGGCCACTAGCTCCATGGACTGCTTGGGCAGAAGGGGCTGTATTTCCTCTTGAACAGACAGGTAAGCTGGAGGATAACAGGAGGTGGGGAGGGTTTCTGGAGGTTGCTAATGAACTCCAGGGTATGTCCCTTCTATGACCTGCAGAATCCATGCATCCGGTTATTGTTCTCCAATGATTCAGACAGAGGAGAACCAACCTCTGACCACCGCCTCCTAGTCTGGGACTAGCGGAGGTCTGACAAGGAGTCAAACAGAGGAGGAGTCAGCCACGGAGGCTGGTCCCTCACTTCTGGGGTGCTTGGCCACCATTCTGGCACTGGAGGGGCGGGCAAGGTAGCCTGGGCTCTGTGCTTTGCTTGGGCCGGGGAGCTGTACTGAGCCTATTGTTTGCTTTGCAAAGGAGAGCACCCTCTACCCCTTGGCTGAGTGTGGTAGAGGCAGTGGACAGACTTGAGGGCCTTGCCCAAGGCTTGCAGATCATTAATAATGTCCTGGAAATCAAGGCCAAACAGCTTGATGCCATTAAAGGGGCTTTAATCAATTTATGCTGAACATTGGCATCAAAACTGGATACTCAGCCTGCAGTGTCTACGTAGGCATATGCCCTTGCAATAGTGTCAGCCATTTCATACAGGGCTCTGAGAAGAGGTTTACTAACATCCTCAGCAGCTTGAAGGCACTGAATCAGATCCTGCTTTTGAGTGCCATCTGAAGGGCCTGCGACAGTCTTGCCCTTCTTCCAACTGGCATTTATGCTGAGGACAGCTCTTCCCACTGAAAATGTGGGGTCTTCAGGAGATCTAGGTGTGTGCTTCACCGAATCCTCACTGACAGAGGATGCAGTGGACCTGTCAAGAGATCAGGATTTCTTCCTCCTCATCATCAGGAAGGAGGAGGCTCCTCCTCAACCTCTTCTAGTTCTGGGTCTGGCATCGGTTGCGATGGCGGCGGCCTGCAAGGGGCTTCCCGTGGCTGATAAGTAGCGTTGACATCAAGCTGCCATCGACAGTGTTGGGGATGAGGGCCTAAGGGCACCCAGATGCTGCAGAATCACTGTGGTAAACTTAACCAGAATTTCATTTAGGTCGATGGAGGAGGGTCAACAGCACAGATGTTGATGACCTACTAGCTGGGCCTTGAGGACCTGAGGAGGCTGCAGCCCGAGTAGGAGAGGGGCCGGCCTCAATGGGAGAGCCGTCAACAATGGGCCCGTCGTTGATTGGGGGTAGTGGAAGACCTAGAGTTCAACGCCAACCACTCTGAGAATCTGTGTGGATGCTGTCGGTATGGGTCTGCTGGGCACAGACAGCTGGACAGATTTCTTTGTCAGTGCAGTCTCGAAGCCGCCCCCAGAAAAAGGAGAAGCCTATGGGAATGAGACAGATGCCAGGGGAGGCGATTGCGATCTCTGTCATTTTTATGACTTGTCCCAAAGATTTGTCACAGGCCTTGGAGCTCAAACATCTACTAGGTGACAGAGGCGGACCCGGAGGACCCTGCCCAGAACTGGCTACCTGAAGATTCATCAGCAGGTTTTTAGAGCCTTCCTCGTCACCTGAGGTTTGTTTGGTTAAACTTCTGGCAGAGCTCACAGTCAGAAATGTTGTGGTCAGGTCCAAGAAGCAGTCACAAAGAGAGAGTGTTCGTCTGTGAAGGCAATCTTCTTTCGCGAGTGACGGAAGAGAGAAGTTGAAGGATCAACTCTCGACATAAACAGGTTGGAGGAATCTCACTGGAAAAAGAGATTCTGAAAAAAAAAAAAAAAACTATATAAGCCGTAAGGAAAAAAGTACAATTATTGTCATGGTGCTTCTGTGGAGACCCATGCGAGTGATTTGACAGCAGGAAAGAACTGAGGAGGGAGTGGGTTGTTTACACCTTTAGAGTAGAAGATGTCAGCGGACATCGACAACATGGATGGCCCCAGATGTACTGCTGAAAATCTTCCATGTGGATTCCCTTCACCGATGGTGAAGTTCCTACATGTAACCTGATGACTGAAATACCCCCAAAGAAGATCATATCATCTGCACACTGCTGCCTTAATTACAGCAGTAGGGATATACATCACTAAATCAGGACTTTTCCCCACAATGTTTTAGTTTCACTTGGTTGAGCACCTGAAGCAGCTGCCTTTGCTTCTGCAATTGCTGAAACGCTGCACTATTAAAATTCAAGAACACACCTAGCCTGCCAGCTTAACAGCGTTACTGCAAGTGGTGTAGATGGCCCTAGGTTTGGGAGAGAAGTAGGGCATTAACCAGGGAGGAGGATTGAGCAGAGCCTAAGGTATGCCTGGCTCCTAGCTGTGACTTGTGGGGAGGATGCAGGAGCCACAATGTGTAGGCGGAGGAGCGACAGACGGTGCACTGTGCAGAAGCTTGCACTTTGCCATCACTGCATGTATGCTTCCTCATGAGGGAAGAAAATCGGAAGAGCATCTTTGCTGGTAGGATGACCACTGACTCCTCAAAGGCCCCACACCAGTGACCCAGGCACCAACCATACTGGATTCATAACACAGCAGTTCGAGGACTCCCATTGCCACCGGGGTGCGCCCATGGAGCATCAGCCAGGGAGAAGCCAGGTGACGGGCTGGGTGACTACAGCAGGGCCCAGCTAAGTCAGAGAAGCATGAAAGATCTAAAGAAATAAATAAATAAACAAGAACGCAACAGATGGAAAATTATGAAAATGGCAGTGTAAGTCATGTTGCAGGGCAAGGCATATACCACTTAATCAAGCCAGTAACCTTTAGAGCACTGCGATTCAGAGGTATGTAACTCCACCACACACACAAGCTCGATCCTAACTTCTGTACTTTTCTGTTATCACTAATTTTTTTTGTTCCTCCCGCCCCTGGCCAGACCACACCTTCGGGCCACCTAGGACCCCACAGCCACCCACCGCCTCCGTCGCCATCCGCTGCCCTCCACTTCCATCAATGGATCCCCCATGTGACCTAACATAACCCTTAGTTGGTGGGCCTCCCCACTGGGGAAAAGTGCCCGTGAGCACAGCCAATTAGCCCAAATTGGATCAGTGTCGGGCGGGGAGGGTTAGCATGGGGCTATCCCGGCCAATGTAGGCATTGGGGACAGGTGGCCATCATCCAGTCAGACCAGGGGCATTCTTTCCACTGGATTTCTGGGAGTGTGATGTGCTACATGACATCAAGGCGTCGCCCGACATCTGCCATGCACCACCCACGGTGTGACATGGTTGCCATGCTACCAGCCTTCGCCAGGGGCAAGCAACCACCGAACCATGAACCCCTCCTCCTCTAAGGAGAAGGCGGCGAGCAGTCGTCCGGATGATTGAGCCACCCTCCCCGGCTGACCTTCAGAAGTCTCCCTACCGTCACCGTTCATAGTTGTCTCCGCCAACGGCGGGCTGAAGAAGACTGCTTTTCTTTGTTACTTCAGTTTAAAAAGAAAATATATATTATATACTGTATTTTTAAATAATACTAGTAAAACTACTAAAACAATCAAACACTGAACGACTAAAGCTGCTGTCGTACAGACATGAAGGTTTGACTCGCGGTGAGGGCGTCGTCATCAATGAAGCGCATTAACAGGCGTGAAGGTTTGACTCCCAGCGAGTGAGCACTGCCATCAATGAAGCACACTGTCGATGGCGGGGAAAGGGACAGAGGCGCTGAAGGGTCGACGCCAAGATAGCCTATACAGCGAGCCAGTCTTGTAGTGTCAAGCATGTGTGGTCCTACCTTGGCGACTGGCCACCCTGAAGATTTAAGGCTCCAGCTGGGTCCTAGCTCTGGTGTAGTTCCCACTAGTGTTAATGAGTAGAGGAGACTTTAGTCCAGGAAGATCTGACGGTTCCAGCCCATTTGAGTGGCAGAAGGAGCCGGTCTGGCTGTTTTAAAGGCAACTGCTTCACTGTCAAACAGGTGAGAATAATCAGAAATCCTGATGTTCTAAATCAGGAGAGTTGCCTGACACAGATCCCAGCAGGTGCTGCAATGGCGGCAAAGTCACAGGCCTCCACAGAGCTTTGGCGGCAGTGACTGCTCATTTCCCCAAGGTGTCACTCTTGCAAGATTCCCTATTGATAGGACGAGCTGTGGACCCCTGAGGGAGAACAGCCTCGTCATTCTCTCTCCGACAACCATAGTATCTGCAAAGGGTTGAGAGTTAAAAGGTTTCCTCCCTGGGATGGGCATCAAAGGAACCAGAGTTAGCTTTTCCCACACTGCATGTGACAAGATGTCAAGGAGGGTGGGCAGAAGTCATAATGTTTTGAATATGGGAAACACGAGACGGAAAGGGCTGCAGAGCCAAGTCAGAACCCATGTCTTAAGGAGAGACTGAAAAGACATGGCTTCAACCAGGGTTCAGTTGGGATGAGGAGCTCATGTCCAGGCTGTAAAACAAGTCATCTTGCTATTGTCAGAATGATGAGGTGCAGATCAGACTCGCCAAGCTCCACATCCGCCCCACAGAAACAGGAAATGCCCCAGCAAGGAAAATCTGACAAGGGATAGCCGGAGGGCACCTGGGCCTAGAAATGAGCCTGCCCCCATAGAACCAGACACCACATGTGACACCAAGAAGATGGCACCGCACACGCACCGAAGTCGATGGTGCCACACAGCAACAAAGTCACGGTGCAACATGCAGCACCAAAGTTGATGGCATCACACGCAGCAATCGAAAAGACAGCACTGCATGTCGACTGAAGCAGAGGAACCCAAAGAACGGCCATCCCTGGAAGGAGGTGAAGGAATGGTACCTGTGGTGGCCCCCTGGGGAGGGCACAATGGATCAGAGTGAGACAGCGTTGGCATCAAAAAGGTGCCGAACACAGATCCTGGACTGAAAACCCCGGCTGTGGCCAGTGGTGCCAAAGTCTGAAGGCCTCGGCACCAGAGCCACCAGCAAGGGCAAATGAGCCAATGCTTAGCAATGCTCTAAGAGCTGCCAAAGATAAAATTGCCCATCAGAACCCCCCACCCACACACACACACACACAAAGGACAGAGAAGGGCTCCAAGTGATGAGAGTACAGGCTGTTGAGAGCCAAGGCCACGGAAACCCAGAGGGCTCATGACTACCGGAGACTCCTGACAGACATACCAGAGGGCGACCTCGAGGGGTACCATTCTTCTTCTTCTAACGGGAAAAGGAAGAGCTCGAGGTTGAGTGGTGCTGGGTTCCCGACCTGGATTGAGAACTGGTCCTGCTTCTTTACATCTCTGGGAGGACTGTCTTCCTTCCTGGACACCGGACTGCCTGTGGTCGGACCCCGGAGAGTGTGGCAGACTGGACACAGCCCGCTGCCGGAACAGCCTTCTGTAGAATCCCTACCGTCACGAGACCGTCCATGGCCAACTCTGATGGGTAGGGCTGAGAGAAATCTTCTTTCTTCCTTCCTTTTTTTTTTTAAACAGTAAATGAGAAAAGCACTTAAAATTAAACAGAATGACTGAAAGCTGCTGTCATACAGATGAGAGGATTTGACTCCGGCAAGCGGCGATATCATCACTGAAGCACACTTGGCGGCAAAGAAAAGGGACTTGAGGCGGTTGGAGGGTCAATGCTGAGATAGCCCATACAGTTGCAAGCCAGACTCACCGCATGCACGGTCTTCCTTGGTGCCGCCTTCTTAAGATTTTTCGCTCCAACTGAGTCCTAGCACCTCCGCATAGTCCCATTAGTTGCGCCTCAGCTTGGTGCCTTGTTCAGGAACCGCAGTTGCATCCTCCCTTGGCTGGGCGTGAACTTGTTCAGAAGATGATCCTCCACATTTCTGACTACTAAGACATAATCTATGGTGCTGCTCCTATGTCCTTCCTGACCAGACCTGACTTTCTTCAACTTCGTCTACTGCTTTGCCCTTGATGCTCCCCTCTCACACCCACCACTGTGACCTCTATCGAGCCATTTCCTTCCTCCCTTACAAACAAGATGCCTCTCACACTGTGCTAAATTCACCACTGAACACTGACTGGGTGATTCCTTCCTACCCCACTCCCTCAGAACTATCGAAACACGACGCTAACTGCTCCCCACCACTATACCCTCTCTGGCCAATCTGGGTACTCTCACCATTTTCCTAAAATATGGAACTCTCTACCTCCCCATATCAGACACTCCTCCTCCTCCTCTCTATTCTATCAACACTGCCCTCTCCAACTATCTTACCTAACTGCTCCTGTCATGACCTGCCTTTTTCCTTCATTTTGCTTTGTAGTTCATCTCCTTCAGAACTTACCCAATGCCCCTATCGACTCTACTGACCCTAGCCCCTCCTAGGTGCTAGTTCTCATACCTTTCTCAATTCCCCTACTCTTTCCCTTTTCCCTAGCCTTCATACCCCCTGCAGGTTTCTCAGCATCCTAAAGGAGTTCTACAATACCAAGGCTTTCCACCATTTCTTCCCCATCTACCTATCCTTGACTTTCCAGGTCCCTTGCAGGGTCCCCAGCATCCTGGAGGGTTCCTTGGATCAGGCCTCATCCCTCCCTCATACTATCCCTTTATAATTACAACGCCTAACCACAGGAGGGTTTACAATCGCCTGAACTTCCCTGCCCCTTGCAGGGTTCATCGCATCCTGAAGGGTCCTCTTTTGGGGCAGCCCTTATTTACCCTTCTAGGTGTTAATCACACGTACTCTCTCTCTCTAAGCCCTGCTCCAGTCACGTGTCCCTTGCAGGGTTCCCACATCCTGAAGGGGTCTCTCTAGGACACAACTCTGCACTATCTGTCATCTTATTCTCTCTCTCTTTTCTCCCTTATTTCACGATAGCACTTGTTCACTTACCACCATTGCACTAATTGTTCTCACAAATTACATGTGTGTGCAACACGGTTTGTAACAACTGCCTTAATTAATTGTATGCTATGTTAATCTTTATTAACTTTTTATCACATCTCTTTTCCACCTTACTGTGTCAACTACTGGCGGGGCATCCTGCCCGCTGGGAAGAGCACCAGGCTCACTCACATGATGGGGATCCGGTACAGCCGTCGCCAGAGCACTGGAATCCTCCCGTACCCAGTCCAGCGGACCAGCCCCAGACAGCCCCCAAGTGCGATTCCACAAGAGTCCTCCCGGGCGAGGCAGGGCGGGCCATCAAGCTGCACGGTCGTGCCTCAGCCATTTTCCACCTGACTGTGCTCCACTGAGCACAGCGCAATGATGTCTTTTTTCCACCTTACTGCGGCACCACCGGCAGGGGCATCCAGCCACTGGCCCTGCTCACTGGGAGGGCACCAGGCTCACTCACATGATGGGGATCCAGTACTGCCATTGCCAGACCACTGGAGGGCCTCCCGTACCCTGACCAGCCCGGACCCCCCAGTGCGATTCCACGAGAGTCCTCCCGGAGAGGCAAGGCGTGGCCATCAAGCTGCACAGTCGTGCCCAGCCATTTTCTACCTGACTGTGCCCACTGGAGCACAGACGTGCAATGATGTCCAAGCATGGCGTGCCTTTGTCCACCTCCCAGATGCCCACCAACATGCAGTGCCCCAGGCATCCCCAGGGGCCACTACAGCTGTGGTTCCCCAGCCCTCCCCAGGATCACAAGGCGCCTGCAGATGCTCGATCCTGATCCTCCCCTGCCCGACCAGAGTCTGTTCCGAACCCGGTCGCTGGCATGGTGCGGCGCCGCAGCCAACTCAGAGCCACCGGCCGGCGATCTTTGTAACTTGAATGTAAAATGACTCATCCCTATTGTACCCTGTGACAGGGTTGAATAGGATCCTGTCCCAGTTGTTATGGAGAGTTTGAATGCAGGGATCTGTTCTGTTCTTTCCTTTCCTGTCTCTTGTCTGTCTAGTTGCTCAACCAAATTTTCCTGAGAGACCTAAGATTTGATCATGCTGACAGTCTTGCAATTCTTTTGCTCTCACTGTCTCTCAGTCTTCCCTTGCTGTTTCTGTATTTTGCTCCCTTGCATATCTGCTAGTATAAAATATGTGCAAATCATTATATGGAAATGTAACTGATATTGGAACCCTCTGTTTAGAAATGAATAGTGTTACTGTTGAAATGTATTTAATTATATTTTGAGACGACTGCAGAAAGCTATTGGGAACTAAAGGGGTTAACCTGAGAGCAGTTTTAAGCCCTTTTTAGAAGCTAGGAGAAGGGGCCTCAGTTCTGGGACACTGTTCTTGCTGCACCTGCCTGAAACATACAAGAACATTTTAGAAAAGAAAAGAAAAAAAAAAACAGGATGCCTGCTAAGTAGAGGGGTTGCAAAGACATAAAACAGAACTGCAGGTTTTGCAAGTGGGAGACACAGACACACAGAGATTGAAGGAAAACTCAAATTGATCTCTGTTTACTCTGCCTTTGTAAACCGTTACTCTGAACAATTTTTATGTTACTGCTAGTACTAATAAACACTTTCTGCAATTCTACAACTGCTCCTGTTTTTCCTATGCTTACTGACCTGTGCCTCGATGACAGATAGTGTCAACCTAAGTGAGATTTATGCCGTGCATACTCGTAAGCCAGGAGTTTTGTGCATGGGTACTGGACCTAGTACCAGGAAGCATAGAGAAAGATATGGATTCTGCAGCAGCAAGTCCAGGAGTGATTGCTAAGAGCCAGCCAAACTAGCAGAGACAGAAGTCCAAGCCGAGATTGCACAGCCAACAAAGTTATGGAAAAAGAACAGGCAATGGCAGAACCTGAAAGCCTGATGGACTTTTCAAATGGTGGGCTATACAACAAAAGAGATGGAGAAACAGAAGAGAAGAGATGCAGCGCCAGGAGCAGCAGACAAGGAAGAGATGCAGCAACAGGAGCAGCGATGGCTAGATGCCTTGCAAGCTATCAAAGGCAGAGGATCTGGCACAGATCCGCATGAGCATAGAACACAAGCAACTTAAAAGCCATTAAACTTACAAGTTGTGTCCCTCAGATGACAGAGGCATACCTGACAACTTCTGAAAGAGTGACCTCAGCCTGCCAATGGCCAAAGCAGCAATGGACAATCAGACTGGTACCCTACCTGACAGGGAAAGACCAACTTGCCCACAGCAGTATGGACACTGCACAGTCAGGAAACTGCCTGGTGAAAAACAAAATCCAGAAAAGGTATGACATCTCAGGAGAGCCCTACAGGCAGAAATTTTGATCTCTGAAGAACAACTCGATCGGCAATCCTCAAGAAGCCTTCACCCAACTCAGAGAACTCCTGATAAAATGGCTCCAACCAGAGGCAAAACAGTCCCACAGATCACGGACACATTTGCAATGGAGCAATTCATCAACATCCTGCCTACAGATGTGCAGCTTTGGGTAAAGAACACCAACCAGAAAGTGGGGAAAAGGCTGTTTCTTTAGCCAAAGACTACCAAATGGCCAGACAGATGTCACAGCAGCCAGGTAACAGTCAAGCACCAGTGAGACACTCTTTTCCTCATTTAAACTCCCAAGTCTGACAAGAACTCTGGTGGGGTAACAAATCCGTGCCCAAAGACTTTATCTGTTATAACTGTAATAAGCCAGGTCATACTGCATGGAAACTGTCGTGGAAAGAGTGACACTGGAGCAGATTTGTCCTTGGCAAATTGGGGCAAGTATTTAACAGATGTGAAGGTGGGGATAAGACTGTAAAGGGACTCATTGATTCGAGAAGCAGACAGACCCTAGTGCATGATGAAGTGCTGGGAAAACACTGTGCAAAAGGACCAGGTACTGGTGTCATCTGCATCCACAGGGACACTCGATACTATCCCACCACCCAAGTGACTCTGACCATTAACGGTGTGTCGCACAAAATGAAAATGGGGTAGTACCCAAGTTACCTGCACCTGTGATTATTGGAAATGACTGTCCAGAATTTACTGAGTTAATCTCAGAGGAATTAAACCCTGCAGTTTCAGCAGCAGTGGTAACGAGCTCAGACAAAGAAAATCTCAAACAGTGGGGACACTTTTCCTTTCAGTGACTGATTTGGACTTGTTTGAGCACAGTTCCAAGACCCAGAAATCCAGGAAAGAAAGATGATGCCTGAAGAAACTGTGGCAATAAATGACTGATGGACATAAAGGGTTAACATATGAAAATGCTGAAATTAAACTGATCAATGATTGTGATTTTCATTCAGGACAAGCTAATGATGTTTCTCTCCAGGGTTACTTTAAGGAGCTGGGGTGAAACCAAAAGAGGGTGAACCAATGTTTAAAAATATAATGTGTTACTGTACAAAGTTTGGGTTAAACCTCAGACACAGGAACAGACAGAACAATTAGTTATACCACAGAAGAATAGAACAGAGTTGTTACAGATAGCACATGATAGTCCTATGGCTGGTAACTCAAGGAGGGACTGCACCATTGCCAGATTGCTGTATAGATTTTACTGGCCTGTGACAAGGTAGAATAGAACCCTGTCCTATTTGTTGCAGAAAGTGTGAAAATGCAAGGATCTGTATTCTTTCCTTTTCTCTCTCCTCTGTCTGGTTGCACAGCCAATTTTCCTGAGAGACCTTCAGACTTGATCAACCCAACAGTCTCATAATCCTTTTGCCTCTCACTGTCTCTGTTTTCCCTCCTTTGCATATCTACATCTGGTAATATAAGAGTATGTGCAAATCAATACATGGAAATGAAACTGATAATGGGATCACTTTTGTTTAGAAAATATAGTGTTACTGTTGAAATGTATACATATTTATAATTTGAGATAACTGTAAAAAGCTAGAGGATACTTGGGTGCAAATTCCTGAACCTTTTGCAGTTGCTATGGGGACCTCAGGAAGTTCTCAATGTTCTAGCAACTCCTGAAATTTACAAAGAACAGGATGCTTGCAAAGGATGGGGTTTAAAAGACTTATAAAACAGCTAAGTTGAGCTGTAAGGAAGATTTTTTTTTTTTTTTTTTTTTTTACAAGATTTTGTTTTGCTTCTGTACATAGTTATTCTTAACAGTTTAATTTTATTTTATGCTACTGCTACAATAAAGAAAGTTTTAGTGATTTTACAACTGCTCCTGGGTTTTCCCTATGCTTCCTGACCTGTGCCTCACGACATGGCCTGGCCTGGAATTCATGAAGATGTTGCTACCTATTGTAATTCCTGTGTTGAGTGTCAGAAAGTAGCCCAGTGACTAAAAAGACAAGGTGTCCCTGGTGCCACTATCTTTGATAGATGTGCCTTTGAGAGAATTGCAATGGATGTGGTTGGTCCTTTAGACTATGCTACTCGATACCCATAAGCAGTTCAATGCGTACTGTCACAGCTTCAAAAGTGACAGCAGAACTTACAAACATTTTCAGCACAGTGGGCATACCTAAAGAAATTATTACTGATCAGGGTAGTCATTTTGGTGCTGCATTACTTAAAGAGCTGTACAGACCACTAGGCATCACTGCCATATGAACCTTCCGATCACCCTCAGACAGATGGTCTTGTTGAGCGTTTAGCCAAACCCTAAAATGCATGTTAAAAGGTTTTAAAAGAGGAAGGAAAGACTGGGACCAATGCTTGCCTTACCTACTTTTTGCTTACAGAGGAGTGCCACAGGAATCAACAGGGTTTTCACCATCTGAAATGCTGTCTGGTAGGCAGCCAAAAGGGCCACTGGACGTGATAAAAGAAATATGGGAAGATAATCCCACTCAAAACAGTTTAGAACATCTTATATGTGTGCCTAAGAAAGAAGCTAGCAAAATATGTTGAAATTGCCCACAGTAATCAGGAAGAGGCCCAACACCAGCAGAAGGTATATTATGACCATGGGGTAAACAAAGGTTTTGAGCCAGGTGAAAAGGTTTTGCTACTGTTACCCTCAACAGAAAAACTGTTAATGAAGATGCAAGGGCCTTATAGAGTGCTTAGACATACTGGCACCATTAACTAAGAGATTGAGACCCTGACAGGAAAAATCCTACTAAGATATACCATGCTAACCTCCTCAAGAAATGGGCTGAAAAAATGCCAAAAGTTATTATGCTAGTTTTACCAGAAACTGATAAAGATATTGATGTAGCTTATAATGCGCTGGAAAAAAAAAACTGTAAATGTTGATGCTGTAAAGGTGCATGTTTCATTAACCCCGAATACAGACATTCGTAACTTGCTAAAGACATTTAACAGTACTTTCACCACAGTACCAGGTCGAGCAAAAGGGTCAAGCATGTAATAGTGCCAAGGAATGCTCGCCCTAGTAGGCAAAAAGACATACAGGTTACCAGAGTGATTAAGAGCTGATGCGTTAAGGAAATACAAAAATGAAAGAACTGAGTATCGTAGAAGAGTCGAGGGCTGCTTGGTCATCTCCACTGGTAACTGTAAACAAAAGAAGGGGGGGTAAAATCTGCCTCGATTTTAGGTAACTTAATCAAATGTCAGAATTTGACAGTTATCCTATGCCTAGAATAGATGATTTGGTGGACAGACTGGGAAGTGGAAAGTATATCAGTACCCTCGATCTCACCAAGGGTTACTGGCAAATACCTTTAACCAATCGAATCCAGAGACAAAACTGCTTTTGCCACTCCAGTTGGATTCTATTGGTTCACCACCATGCCATTTGGTTTACATGGTGCTCCTGCTACATTTCAGCATCACATGGATGTAATTTTATCCCCTCACAGTGGTTATTGTGCTGTGTACCTGGATGATGGCGTGGTGTACAGTCCAGATGGGAAAAGCCACCTGGAACACCTACGAGCAGTTATCCAGGCTATCAAAATGCAGGCCTATTAATGCTACCAAATGTGTATTGGGCATGCAGAAAACCAGAAATTTGTACTATATGTTGGGAAATGGAGACAGGAAGCCAGAAATTTCTAAAATAGAAGCTGTAGCTAATAGCCCTGTCCCTAAAACAAAGAAACATGTCAGATAATTTTAGGGCTTGCTGGTTATTATCAGAGATTTGTTCCCAACTTTGCTGAGTTGGCTACTCCCACTGAACTCACTAAAACGTACCCAAATAATGTGAAATGGAGGCCCCGAAGTGTGATGAAGCTTTTCAAGCCATTAAGGCTGCATTATGGTCAGCCCGTTTTAAGAAGCCCAGACTCTGAAACCATTTTTGCTACAAACAGATGCATCAGAGGTAGGCCTAGGTGCAGTACAGAGTCACTTGTGTCAGATGTCCCCATGAGGCCTGGTAACCTCCTGATGGCCTCCCTCAACATCTGCAGCCTACAGAAAAAGCTTACACCCCTCCAAGGCTGGCTTGCTCTACACTCCCGGACATACTTGCCTTATCTGAGACCAGGCTCTCCAATGAAATCCCAAGATGCCTCAGTTGCCCTCAATGATTACTCCATCTTCGTGACAGGCTTAGTTAACAGGGTGGAGGATGTGTCCTGCATGTACTGCGTGCAGTTCTGAGACCCCATCTCCACAAGGACATAGGATGGAGGCTGTTCAGAGGAGGGCAACTAAAATTGTGCAGGGTCTACAACAGAAGACATACGAAGAGAGATTAAAGGACCTTAATTATGTATACCCTCGAGGAGAGGATTTCCACCAAGAACTACTGCAAAACTTAACTATAAAAACTTGAATATTTGCATATTTTACAAGCTGTCTGCTGGAACATTGTTAAATCTGAAAGGAATGAGAAATAAAAAGGCTTGCCGTGGTGGAGTCAAACCTGAAAACTTAAAAACAAGAACAGAGACTGTGAAAAGGCAGAAAAAAACCAGTAACAAAGAAACCAGTTCCTGAAGAAGGGTTTAACTGAAACGTAGAAGTTAATACTGGATGTTACTGAAATAAAAGAAAAATTCTGAGAATTAAAACAAATATAGCTTTGTGGTTTAATTGGGAGAGTGGGGTGAAAGTCCAGTATTCATTTTGTATAATTGAGCGTAAGCTTATACTGGAAATTACCTCCTCCCATGTTTACTTTTCTAAAACTATGTTTTATAACTTTTGAGATACTGGCTGTACTGGAAAACTTTTCCTGCCCCAGCTTACCAAAATTCTTAACCTGTCCATATGCCTCAGCCAATTCCCCACCCTGGAAACATGCTGTTATAACCTCCATCCTGAAGAGTGGTCACGCACATCCATCTGTAATCATTGACCCATCTTGATTCTACCTCCCATCTCCAAGGTTCTTGAAAAATGTTCTTGTCCAACTACAGACTTCCTGTCCAAACACAGGCTACTCTGTCCGAGCAGCATGGCTTCCAGAGTAGCCATAGCACCACCAATACACTCAAGTTTACGCTTTTTATACATGAAGCCCTGGAACAGGGCCACTTGGCTGGGCTATCTATGTTGACTTGACTAAAGCATCTGATACTGTGAGTCACGCCTGCTACTTCCGCCTCCCTTGCATCTCTGGGCTCCTCCCTGAGACCACCTCTTGGTTCAAAGACCATCTCTCTGATAGATCACGGCAGGTCAAAATAAACACCACAATCTCCCCAGTAGACCTCTCCTCTCAGGTGTGCCACAAGGGTCCATACTGGGCTCCCTGCTCTTCACCCTCTTCCTGAACTCCCTCCCTAAATCCTGCAGTGGAAAAATTGAAATTACATACCTACCATTATTCTTGATCTTCTTGGACGAAGTCTCCACCACTCATTCACACTGATGGGATCTACCAAGAGGCGCTAGGACCCAGTGGGAGCAAACTTTTACAAGAGGGCCGCGCCAGAAATGGAGCAGCGACACACATGAGTTCCTGACTTGTGCGGCAATGACCATCTCCGCCGACCCTCCAACTCTCTTCAGTACCCTCCCCCGAGGAGGTGCAGCGTAACTTACCCAGAAGGATAACTTAACAAAAAACAGACATAAGTTAGTCCTAATGACCCGCATAAGAAGGGTCAACAAAGAAGTCTTCACAGCCTAAAGATTGAAGGAGTGAATACCAACAACAAAGGTGAGCTCGGGGATGGTGGGTGGGCATGTGAATGAGTGGTGGAGACTTCATTCCAAGAACAACAAGAATTACGGTAGGACATAATTTCCATATCTTCCTGGACATAAAGTCTCCACCACTCATTCACACTGATGGGACAGTACTGAGCTAATACTCCCCCGAGAGGGCTGCGGCAGGAGATACAAAGGGCTCAGAATTTAGACAGAAGTCCGTTAAGGATAAGTCCTACCAAACAAAAAGATGTTGCCTGGCATGGACATCCAGGGCACAGTGCTTATGAAAAGTATGCACTGAGCTCAGATAGCTGCATTGCAATATCTGCAATGGGCACATTCATGGTTCCACCAGGGATGCCGCGACTGCTCTAATAGAGGGAGCACACTCTGCCCTCCAGCTTAACTTGCACCATGGAATAACAGTGGTGAAGGCATGCCACTAGCCATGCCAAAATGCATCTGATAGCGACAGGTTGACCCAGCGGGTCTCGCTGAAGGAAACAAAACAGTTGCTGAGCTTTGCGAATTTCTTTTGTTCTATCAAATAGAAACGCAGCTCTTATGACATCTAAAGAATGAAGAGTACGCCTCCTTCATTTTGGAAGTTCGCAAATTAAACAGGTAGGACCAAAGGTTGGTTTAGATGGAATTCTGAAACAACCTTAGGGAGAAACTTAGGATGGGTCCTAAAGAGAGGCAGTTTTGTGTCGAGTGGGGATGCGTAAAGGTCCAGGTCTGGAATTCCCCACTCTGCAAATAGTGACTGAACTACGGTTGAGTGGAGAGACCACTCATAAGGATCTGTCTCTGTTCTGCTGAGGCGGTCTGCCAGTTCGTTCTGCACTCCTGGCAATGAACCCGCCTGAATTAGAGCCTTTGCTCTAGGCACCATTCCCACACCTCTCATAGCTCCAAGGGTCACGTTAACGCACTAGTGGACGTCCTCATCGGAGAAATTTCATCTTTTGGCGCACTGATTCGGATTCAGTGCGTCTTGATTGTTCTACACTCCTAGCTTTTAACTGCAGCTGGAAGGGAAAAAACAATTTATTTTGCTTGCCTGTGAGCTGCAATACAAAAAGCCACCACAAAAGTGCACAGCTAGCACTTAGCCCATTTAATTACACTGCCTGAGCTCAGGATCACGAGTTAGCTCTCATCATTACAATACAGGGGTTGAAATAGGGGGCACTGAGGCTAATTTCGCTTCTGTTTTGATAATTGCGCCTGCTGCTTTAGAGAGCAGCATGTTAAGGGCGCCCAAAAGCTCCTTGTGTGTCTGCAGTGTCAGGAGGGCACGTCCGAGCTCCATCTTAAGTAAACGGCACATTGTGCTGAAATTGGATGCGTTGAGTCGGCAAGCAGAAAAGGAAAGGCGTGACATATTTAAATATGTTTCCCAAAGCTGAAATTCCCAGGGCTGAAACTGCATGCAGACAGATCAGTGAGCACAAAATGGAAAGGGCGTGACATATGCAACGATGTTGCTGGACAGCTGAAATTGGTACGGACGAGTCAGCCGGCTGAAATAGAAGGGGAGTGAAGTATGCAAAACGTGCTGAGAACTGAAATTTCTTTGCAAAGCCAGAAGAAAGAAATGATTAGAGCGAGTGCATGAAGAGAGGTAGGGACTGGGGAAGTATGTAAACAGATGGAGCACAAGACGGGGATAGAGAATGGGGAAGTATTCAAATAGTGATGAGCTGCAATTTGGAAATGTCATGGGAGGAAGCCAGTTCAAATATGAACAGTCTAAGCTAAGTAGCATACAAGAGGAGGGGAAGCTAGCACTGGCTTCAATGGACCTGTACCCTACCAGACTCTTGTGCCCTTACCACAGTTTCAGTTTTGTTGGTATAGGTACAGAGTGTGCTGTGTGTACACTTTGATGTAATAGCCTGAGAATGTAATGTACTTTTACAGTCTGAGAAAGAAATCATAATGTAGCAGGTTACAGGTATTGTGTTAAGTGTTTACCACTGCCAAATATCCTTGAATACTACAGCAAGGAAGGATATATTGAACTCCTACACACACACACACCCCTACCCTATAAACAGCACAGAAGCGTTGGTACAGCAGAGGAAACAGATAAGCTGGTAGACACACCCTCCCATGGCAGCCAGGTTATTGTGAAAAATAAAATTATGATAAACAGCACAACTGTGTCAGAGAGCTTAAAAAATTCTATATTTTTCTTTTATCCTGGAAAGCCCAGCCTGGATTCAACATCTTGTTTTTTGTGTGGTCCTGCTTCTTCCAATTCCTGCAGCTTGGTGGACGGGAGCACTGAAAAGTTAAATGGAAGCAGGTTTGAGGCAGTATAACACAGCGGTTTAAGGCTCTGAGCTACAAATCTGGAGACCTGGCTTTGAATCCCATAGCCCTCACTTTCATATTGTGTGATCCTGAGCAAGTCACTTCACTGTGTTCCCAGGTCACACCTGTAAACAACCTTTCAGCTTACTGTGTCTCTCCTGGTTAAATAACTGGAAATTGCTTGCCCAAAGTCACACAGTCTGTATTTGGCTTCACTGGGGTTTGAGCCTGTGGTCTCCCAATTCCCAGACCAGTGTTACCATTATAACCCACAGACTTACCCTTAAGATACCCACAAGTCTCCTAACAGACCTCACTGCCTCAATGCATACATTTTGTAAGGGAAGAAGGTGATTCTGCCATCACACAGATCACTGGTCAGACCCCACCTGGAGTACTGCATTCAGCTTTTGGCATCCTTATCTAAAGAGGAACATTAGATTTCTAGAAGGGGTGCAGTGCCAAACAACAAATATGATCCTGGGTCTGAGGAGTTACCATATGAGGTTAGACTGAGGAAGTTGAACATGTATTCTCTGGAGGAGAGAAGGGACAGGGGATATGACTGAGACCTTTAAGTACATGAGAGGAATAAACAGGACAGGCACAGAGGGACTGTTCAAGAGGAGAATGGGAGAGACAATCAGGGGTCATGATTTGAGATTGGACAGTGGAAGGTTTAGGAGGAAATCAGGAGGCATTTCTTTATAGAAAGGGTGGTAACAGAATGGAACACAATACCAGCAGAGGTGGTGGCCTATAAAACAGTGGGATGCTTCAAGAGGGGCTGGGATAGGGGAAAAGGAGGGTGATGGGAGAGGCAGCTGCAGAGTAGGGTGCTAGCTGCAAAATCTAGCAGACTCGACTGACCAAATGGCCTTTTATGCTGGCAGTTTTGTATGTATGTTCGTATTTAAAGTCAGCTCCTGGTTTTGCAAAGTAGCTCCTGGTTGGCTAGAAAGTGCCGATACCCAGGAGCTATTCCAGACTCCTGGCCATTAAATCCTTATTCGACCCTGCAATACCTCCTCTCCCGATGTGCCTTCTGTTGGATGGTAAATGCTTTGGTGTCAGTGTGGTGTCCAGTGATGTTGCACCTGCTAGGTCTGTTTTGGGAGTCTGGCAGAAGTACTGAAGAAGAAAGCGACTGTCAGCCCACCAATTTTCTGAGTGCACAGGGGTAAAGAGAGAGACGGACAGACTAAATGGGTGCTTCTTTGGGTTGGGTTCTACTGCTGTGTGTTTGGGGGGTCCTCATTTACTTAGGATGCGGCAAGGTCATGATGGATCGGATGGCCGATGCAGAGAGCAGGGTTGAGCAGCATGAAGGAGGTTCCACAAGCTGTGCTGAGTCAGACATAGAAAGGTGTTCTGCCCAATGCCGTAACTACAGAAAAAATTCCAGGCTAGCTTATTTAAATGGCAAGTCGTCAATGGTGCTGCTAATGCCGCACCTTCAGTGTAATGTAAAGAACAGCAAAAACACCAGCCCTTATTGTATTACACAACATAGATGGGTTAATTATTAATCCTTCTGTGTTTTGTACTGCATCAGGACTGGTGTTTTTGCTGTTCTCTTGACAGTTCACTGAAGGTGGCGGGTAACTGCTGCTTGACGACTTGGCACTTAAATCAGCCAGCCCAGATTTTTTTCTTGTTTCACAGCCAGCAGAGCAGCTTTTACTCATGTGTCTGACTCGCAGCAGCTGCCTGCGTCCTCCGATCTTCATGCTGTTTACTGTGCTGACCCAACTAGGAAGACTTAAGTTGAACTTGCCGTAACAGATTGACGGGACTTGGGCTAAAACGATTTCTCTTACTGGGAGGCAGAGAGTGTAATGAGACCTACCTGGAGGAGTGGCAATGGGGAGATGAGTGATGCACTATGCAGGCTCTAGTCGCGGCATTAATTACACAGCAGCATGTAATAATTTAGCCATATTCAGTGAAGTGCTGTGACTCGGATATGAGAGGCAGGGGTTCCAGTAAGTGTCCACCCAACATGCATGCTCATTAACAGAAAGTCTGTATCACGTGGTGCCTCTTCCAGTCTTCCATATGCACACATGGTACACATATCGTGTTAACTCGACTATGCATTAACATGCAGTTACTTTAAGCTACTCAGCCATTGGAGAAGGATCTCCTTTAGCAGTGCAGGACAGTTGAACTATTTGGCGTGTAAAACATTAAAACTTTCTCCTCCTGAGGAGAACTCATTCTAAATATTCTTTCTGTCTGAGTTTTTTGAAAAAAGAATTACTCTGGACAACAGCTTTTTGAGATAGATCGAAGGCTAACAGCATGACTGTAGTGTAGGAGAGTCTGAGGGAATAGGGGCATCAGTGAAACGGATCAGAAACCCAATTTTTATTTTCATTTTTTATACACATTATTTCTGACTTTGGATGCAACTTGCAGACAAAAAAAACAAAGGAGGCAGAGAAAAGTGACTTAAAAACTGCTTGCTATGCGTAATTACTGAAGAGCTTGCTAGTTGGCAAAGCACTCAGGATTTGAAGAAGACAGTCTGTATAACTCAAGACTTTAGTCTTGGGGACTGGATCTTGAATTTCTGACTAACCTTTGCATTTCTCTGATTGATTAGTCAGCACAATCTGGCTAAAGTGGTACACTGCCTCTCTGTACTGACTTTAATATTCTTTCTAGATTTTTTTTTTTGTCTTTGGTAACTGGGTAAGGCCCACTAGGCACAAGTGCCTGTTTTCAGGGGCGACCTGGGAGCACTGGGTGGTTAAGTGACTTGCTTAGAGTCACAGAGTATGCAAGTGGAGGTTGTAAGAATCAAGCCAAATTAATAAAAGCCATTTATTTTGGTGTTCACTAAAATTTACAATTTCGGTGCATTGACCCTCAACTTTGGCTTCTGACCCCTGATTTCCAACCCTAACGCAAGGCCTGTAGCTTCCTGCATAAATGGTAAGAGTGTGCTCTGCCCTGCTTGTTGATGTAATACATCACTGCTTTGTTGTCCGTTTGAAGGAAAATGTTCTTGTGACAGAGAATGTCGTTCAAAGCCCAGACAGCATAGAGGACGGCTCTCATTTCTAGGACATTTATGTGAAACTGGGACTCGTCCCGAGTCCACGTACCTTGGGTGTGGTGATTCTGACAGTGAGCTCCCACCCCATCAGGGACGAGTCCATGGTAATGGAAATCTGATGATCCAGGGGAGCAAGGGATACCCTTCCAGAAGGTTGCCCTCTTGCGACCACCAGGTGAGTGACATCTTCAGAGGTTCTGTCACCTTGATGAGAAAGGACTGAGGGTGAGTGGTTGGGGACCCTGAGTACTCAGCATCCACTGAGACCTTCTCATGTGGAGGCGTGCTAGGGGTACAGTGAACACCGAGGATGCCATGAGACCCAGCATCCGTTGCATCGAGATAGCTTGAACTGAGCTGTTCTCTGATGTATCGGGCCATTTGTAGGATATCGCTCCTTCTGTCCTCTGGTAGAAAAGTTTTCGACAGGTGGTGTCCAGAAGAGTTCCTATAAAAGGAACTTCTGGGAGGGTTGCAACTGCGATTTCTTGAGCTTAGCAGGACTCCATGGACGTGAGAAAGTCTGAGGCCGTGGCTACTGCATTGAGAGTTCCTTGCCTGGAAGGGCTTGCTAGAATAGAAGCCAGTCTTCCAGATATGGGAACACTGATATTCCGACCTTTCAGAGATGCACTGCAAGAATTGCACAACACTTTGTAAAACTCGTGGTGCCGAGGACAACTCAAAGGGCAGAACTCTGAACTGATAATGCTGGCCCAGTGCTACAAACCATAGGTATTTGTGATGCTTTGGGTGTACAGGAAGAAAAAATTACTCAACTTAGTAATGTTGTTTCTTCTAATGGAGTCTTGCTATATTATGACAATTGCAGTTTGTCCCACCATTAAAACTGCTCCAGAGGTGAAAGAGTTAACTCCCATTCTAAGAATGGAACTTGGAGCGAGCTCGGTTAGAGAAGCTCTGTCTGGGTTATTTCAAACTTAAACTGATCTTTACGAGCAAAACTCACTAAGGTCTGTGTGGAAGCTGTAACCTACACTAGCCAACTGGCTACCTGACTATTAACACATATTCCTGGTCCCAACACAAAGACTCAAGTCAGGGGACCAGAAGTAATAATATAATATAAGCAATAATATGAGATAAAATAAAAACACCACACCCAAAACCCCAAGAAGGGTGGAAAACATATAATGGGCATAACTAGCGCCCACACTAGGCTGCCCACCCCATACCCAAGTAGAAGTTCTGAGAGGGCAGGCTGGGGGAGGTCATAATATAGCAAGACTCCATTAGAAGAAACAACATTACTAAGGTGAGTAATTTTTCTTCAAACAACATGAAGTCTTGCTATATTATGACAATGCAGACTACACAGCAGTACCTCCATGGAGGAGGACAGAACCTACTTAGGAATACGCTCTGAAGCACAGCTGTGCCAAACCGAGCATCTCTCCTGGCCTGGACATCCAGGGAGTAATGCTTGGTGAAAGTGTGTACCGTTTTCAAGGTAGCTGCTTGACATATCTCTAAGATAGGGATGTCTCTGGCAGCAGCTAGAGACGCGCTGTACCTCTGGTAGAATGAGCCCTCAGGCCAGAGGGGGAACTTTCCCCAGTTTCTGATAACAAAATTGGATACAAGAGACAATCCACCTGGCAATAGATCTCTTAGTGGCAGGTCTCCTTCCGACCTCACCATAAGTGAGAAAAGGAGGGATTCAAACCTGTGACCCTTGGTACGTCTCTATATAGTAACTTAGGGCCCTCTTAACATCTAAACTGTGCAATCTCCTTTCACCAAAGGAAGAATGTTCAGTGAAAACACTGAAGGAGATAGATTGATCAAGATGGAAATCTGAAACCACCTTAGGCAAAAACTTCCCGTTAGTCCTGAGGACGACCTTATCCCTGTGGAAAGAAATAAGTCAGTTTCTACTGACAAGGCTTGCAACTCACTTATGCGCCTGGCAGAAGTGATAGCCACTAGGAAAACAGTTTTCCAAGTTAAGTACTTAAGCTCTGCAGAAGACAGAGGTTCAAAAGGGGTTGCATTAACTGGGCAATGCAAACATTAATTGCCAGGCAGGGCCGGATCCCTAAAAGTTGGATTAGTATGAAGTAATCCTTTAAAAACTTGGAAAATACAGGGTGAGCGGAAGAGAGGAGGGCTTTCCTGCTGAAACAAAAGCAGAGACAGCTGCTAAATGTACTTTCAGGGTAGCTGGTCTCAGGCCCAAAGAATTAAGATGGACCATATAGCCAAAAACAATGGGCAAATCAGCAGATTATGGGGAAATATGTTTCCCAGAACACCAAATGGAAAACCTTTTCCACTTAGAATTATAAGTAGCCCTAGTGGAAGGCTTCCTAGAAGCCTTTAGAGATTTCAAGAACACCCTGAGAAAGGTGTAGGTCAGCAAATTCTAACTCCTCAAGAGCCAGGCCTTGAGGTTGAGGGATTTGAGGTCTGGATACCAAACTCTCCCTGGGCACAGGTTAACAGGTTGTGATTCCTGGGGAGACACAGGGAAGATGGACTGCTAGGACAGAAGGAGGGTACCAGGGCTGCCTGGCTCAATCTGGGGCAATCAGAATCACCCTGCAAGGCTGGGATCTGATTTTAACTAGCACCTTGAATAGAGAGAGGGAAGGGGAAGGCATAAAAGACTTCCCTTCCCAATCTAGGAGAAAGGCATCCAGGGGACTGAGCCCAACACTGGGGCCTGCACAGAACAGTGGAAGTTGGTGATTGTCTGGGGCTGCAGAAAGATCTATCTGAGGGTGCCCCATCTGGCAAAACTATCCCCAGTACTTGAGGATCCAGAGACCTCGTGATGGCCTTGGGAAATCCTGCTGAGAGCATCTGCTAGGACATTGTCCTTTCCTGGAAGGTGAAATGCTATGAGGGAAGTGTTCAGGGAATAGGCCAGAGACCACAACTTCATTGCCTCGGTGCACAAGGCCAAAGACCGAGTGCCCCCTGCTTGTTGATGTACCACATTGTTGTGGTGTTGTCTGTTCTGACTTGTACCACTTTGTTCTGAACAGACGAGAAAACACTTGAAGTGCTAAAAGACAGCTCTGAGTTCCAGCAAATTGATGTGGAACAGAGATTCCTGAGGGACCACACTCCTGTGGAGAGGTCGCCCATATGGGCTCCCACCCCAGGAGGGAAGCATCCGTAGTGAGGGTCAAGGAGTGAGACAGAGGAATGAAGGGACCCCAGTCTTAAATTGCTCTGATCCTGCCACCACTGGAGGGCCTGGATCAGGTTCGGGTCACTGGGACCAACTTGTAAAGGGGTCTCTCTCTGAGACCAAAAGGCTCTCAAGTGAAACTGAATGTCCCTCATCTGAAATCTTGCTCCTTGCACTACAGCTGTGGATGCAGCCATGTGCCCCAGGAGCTTCAAAGTGTCTTGCTGGTCGAGAGACCTGCAGACTGAAGGAGGAGGCCAAAGCCACCAAGTTCCTTACCTTCTCTAAGGGTAGGAAGGCTCTGGCCTGCTTTGTGTCCAATTCTGCACCTATGAAGGTGAGCACCTGAACTGGTTCCAGAACTGACTTTGGAAGATTGAGCAAGAAGCCCAGGGAGGTGAGCAGCTGCTGGTAACTTGCAGGTGAGATTTTACCTGTTCTGGGACTGGCCTACAATGAGCCAGTCGTCCAGATAGGGAAAGACAGCAATCCTTTGCCTTCTTAAATGAGCAACTGCTACTGCCAGACATTTTGTGAATACCTTTGGGGCAGAGGTGAGGCCGAAGGGCATTGCTCTGAACTGGTAGTTACCTGAGGGCAGTTCGAATCTGAGGTACTTTCGGTGGGAGCTTCTGATTAGGACGTGAAAACAGGCATCCTTGAGGTCCAGGGAGGCTAGCCAGTCCTCTGGCCTTAGAGAGGTAAAATCACTACCAGAATTACCATTTTGAACTTTGGTTTCCAAAGGTGTTTGTTCAGATATCTCAGGTCTAAAATGGGCCGCCATTCTCCTGTCTTTTGGGGTAAGGAAATATCTGGAGTACAGACCCTTGCCCTGGTGTGGGAGAAACCCTTTCTACAGCTCTGAGAGCCAGGAGGGTTGAGACTTCTGTTTCTAAAGTAAAGGTCTCTAAAGAGTTTGCAAGTGGGAAAGATCTGATTCTTATCTTTGGGAACTTTTGAAGCCGAGAACAGACCCTGGCTTACTACTTCAGGACCCACTTGTCTGAAGTTAGAGACACCCAGTTCTGAACGAAGTAAGCCAACCTGCCCCCTACAGGTAAAGGAGAATCGGCCCTGGGCACCCCATCAGGGTGTCTGTTTGGCAGGTGCTTTAGGCTGAGGGGTGGGAGCAGGCCTGCCCACACCCGTCTGCCTCTCCCTCTGAAGAACCCCTCTGAGCATAAGCAGAGAGGCTTGAGTTTGGTAAAGGCCTGTGAAAAGGCCTACCTCTACCCCTGGGTCTGCCTCTGAAGGTGACTTGCCGCTCCTTAGCCTGAGCACTCTTATAGGTAGTCCTATATTCATCCATTTTCTTATATAATTCTCTGTCTGCTCCCCAAACAGAGAATTTCCAACCACAGGAAAATCCATAGCCTTAGTCTGGGTATCCTGTGACAAGCTAGTACACCTGAGCCAGGCCAATCTACGAAAGCTACAGACGTAGCCATGACTCTAGAGGATACATCATTAAAATCCACAGCAGCATGAAACTGCACCTAGATGCCTCAATGCCATCAGCAGCCACCTGTTCCAGCTCATTAGCGAGCTGGCCAGAGGCCTGTTTGGCCAAAGCCATGACAGTGTCTCATCTAGATTTTTTGATACCTTGCTACATAAGCCATGTAATTGTTTGCCTGAGTCCCAAGGACGCTGCCATGTATTGTTTTTTAGCCATGGCATCAATCTTCCTGGAATCCTTGTCAGGAGGATGTGAAGCCAAGGGAATATTAGCTTTATCAGAGGCTGCAGCCTGAACCACACCAACGTGACTGCATTGCTGTGAAAGGAATTCTGTATCAGGACCTGACAGAGTGTACCTCCTGTCCATCTTTTGTCCACAGGAGGCACAGAATTAGGAGTTTTAAAATTTTTTTTGTTTCCTAAATGATTTATGCGAGGGAATAGACAATCTCTAGACTCTGAATATCCATCATGTCTACAAAATCAGGTTCCTCTTGCTCATCCACAGCTTCCTCCAATGGGAGCTGGACGGTTTCGCAACTTTTGTAAAACAAAGTGAGAGGGGACTCAGAAAGCGAAGGGAGATTCTAAAGGTCAGTCTGGGGAGATGTCCGGTTCAATGGGCACACCCAGACCCTCCAAGTCACATTCATACTGTTCATAATCATCCTCCCCTCCTCTGGTTCATAAACTCTTCAACATCATATTCCTGAACCGGTGGAACCGACCTTTTACCAGACAGTGGCGGTTCGGACGGAACCGGAGAAAGTGACTGGACAATCTGAATAGCTCTTGCTATCTCTGCAGCAGTTGGAGAAGAATTTTGGGCTCCACACCTGCTGATTTTCTTGTTTTCTTTACTGAACTGGCTCCTCCGAGCCAGCTTTGCGTTGCCGGAAGTCTGCCCTGGTCAGAGGCACTCCCTCCGGTTCGGTTGGCACCGAACCGGGCTGGCCATCGGGTCAGCGGACTTTTGGCCTCTCGCTCCCTGAGCCTGCCAACTCTCTTATCCAGGGTGGCTGCAGGAAATTTTTACAAATCTGGCAGTCTGAATTGAGGTGGTCAAACCCCAGACAATATACACATGTGTGTGTGGTCAGCCTTGGCAAAGACTTCCCCACAGACATCACAGTGTTGAAACCCAGTGGGCCGGTTTTCTTTTGGGTTTCTCAGACATAATGCCAGCCTAACCAAAAACTTGCCCCTTTACAGCAGTAGCCAGGCAAGACACCCTTGCTCGGTTCCTAACCGTGTCACTGTTCTTGGAAAAACGTAATGAAATCCGGTTTTTTAGAACCAATAAGAACCGGAACCGCACTCTAAAACCTTCAATTTCAAGTTTTAAAACAAGCTGATTGGTTCAAAACCGAACCGATAACATTTACAAGTTCCACACAGAAAATAAACTGTAATTACTTCGATACCACAGACAGAGCTTGAACCGATCGGTTTTGCGGTTAAAATAAAAATATTCTCGGTTGATTTGAACCGAGAAAACACTATTTAAACCGAGAAATGAACCGAGCAGTAGGAGAAATCTCCGAGTGACTGTTCAGTGGTGGAGTAAAGAATCTGACAGTTTAAGTTTGAAATAACTCCAGACAGAGCTTGCTAACCGAGCTCAGCTCTCCAAGTTCCATTCTTAGAATGGAAGTTAACTTTTCACCTCCGGAGCAGTTCTAATGGTGGGACAAACTGCAATTGTCATAATATAGCAAGACTTCATGTTGTTTGACTATGCTGATAGCGTCCTGCATGTCCCAAGGAAGTTAGTCAGTGTTGATGAAGCAAGGGTAACAGGGTCCTGAGCAAAATCATCTTGAACTTTTCCTTGAAAAGAAACTTGTTTAACTTTCTGAGGTCCAGAATGGGCGCATACCACCGGTCTTTTCGGACCAGGAAGTAATGGGAGTAGAAACCTGTGTTTCTGTTGATCCAGCGGAACTATTTCTACTGCCCTGCTGTACAGGAGGCCTTGTATCTCTGACGCAAGAAGGTCTGATCACCTGTTGACAGCCTGGGCTGTCGGTTGGAGGGACGATCCAGAGGGGCTTCTAAAGGTTGAGGGAGTACCCCTCGCGGATTATCCAGAGGACCCATTTGTCTGATGTTATGGACTTTCACTGGTTGTAAACTGAGTCAGATGTCTCCCACCACTGAGGAAGAGTCCCCTCGGGCAGTTGAGGTGGGACTTGCCAGAAACTCAGAAGGCACTGGGCGCTTTGGGCCTTGTGCCTTCTGTTGCATTTTTTTTGAGGCTGGTGGGCTTGGTTTTTGTTAAAACTTCCCTGCCCTTGCCCCGAAAGGACTGACGGTTGTGAAACTGACACTTGTTAACACCCCCACCCCGAGAAGAGGTGGTAGCGGTCGAGACGTTTTAATGACCTAGTCTTCTGCATGGCCTCCAGAGCTTGCTCTACTCGAGGTCCGAACAGATACATACTGTCAAGGGTAACACCATGACCTGTTGTTGGGCATCATTCGTGAAGCCCAAGTGCATAGCCAGGAGTGGCGATGGGTACAAATGCCTGCCGCGCTCGGGAAGCAGTATCAAAAGCGTCCATAGCTGCTTTAACCTGCTAGTTGTTGGACCTCGATACCCCTGGTTATGGTCTGAAGTAGTTTGAACTAGCGTCCAACTCGGCAGAGCTTCCACCATTTGTTTGAGCAATACCAAAGAACATACTCATATTGAGAGAAATAGCCCTGGTAGCTGGCTAACGCATACCCAGGGTAGAGGCAGCAAAGACTCTTACCCAAGATGTCTATCTTATGAGATTCTTTGTTTATAGGTCGGGCTGTACATGCCTGAGGAAAACGACTATCATTCTATGCCAGGACTACAATAGGGTCCGCAAAGGCCTGGGAGGCCAAAATGGGTTGATCCTTGGGATCAGCATACTTCCTGTTTATGGACTTAGCCACAGAAGGAATGAGAGTGGGATTATTCCATACCATCTGAGAGAGCTGCCCAAAAGACGGTTGTACCGGGAAGTTAATTCATAGGGATCTCCAGGACATGAAGATATTGGAGTTTAAGAACTTCCCAGGATCGATATCAGTAGTCTGGAGAGGAGTAGTAGTATTTAAATTTTTCAACAGAGACTTAAATGACAGGTCTTCAACCACAGGCTCTGTGGCAGGAGTGATCCCTGCTCCTTCAACATCATCATCCAGTCGAAGATCTGGGTCAGGCTCAATATCATCTCCTGACAGTCCAGGAGGACCATATGGACAGGAAAGGAGTGAAAATCAGAATGAAACACAAAAGAGAAGGATTCAGAGTTGTGAACCCCTGAAGCTGGACAGCGCCGCGAAGGCAAGGGAGACAGCGCTGTCGGAAACAACCCAGCACATGGCACGACAGAGCCCACAGCGCGACAGGTGTATTGACACCAAGGACGGCACCGACAACCCTCGGCACAGACAGGTGCATCAGCACCAAGGATGTCGCCAACGGCACCAACAAGCGCTGCAGAAGATGCAGAGACACCCGTCCGATACCAAGACAGTTGCCGACGGTGCCGAAGCAATCCAGGGCCCCAAGACTCGGATTTGAAGAAAAGGAAGGAAGAATACCAGGAGATAAAGCATCAGTGTGGCCCCCTGTGCCGCAGCCATGTGTGTGTGTGTGTGTGTGTGGAGGGGTGGACACCTGAGCATTGAGTGGGCGGCACTGAAGATGGCGACGCGCAGCTAGGAAGGTCCAACCGCCTACCGCTCCCCGACGGGCTGAAAGCCTCGGAGTGACCGGGCCAGGCAGCTGAACCAATCCTCCATCCCATTGCTCCATACGAGTGGCCCACTGATGAACTGCTCATTGGAAGCCCTTTTCAATAAGCGAGGAAGGGCTCCAATGCCGAAGAGGCCGATCACTGGAGACAGAAACTGGGGACTCCGGGGAGGAGACCAGCATCTAACCCCAAAGACCGACCATCGATGCGCAGAAATACCAGAAGGCGACCTCGGTGGGCCCTTTTTTTGACCTGTGGGCGAAGATGAGCTCGAGGCCGAACGTGCAAGAGGGTTCGACTGTTTTCTTTTATTCTCCTGGGGACCGCCCATCTCCAGGCATTGGACCGCTTATTGTCGGACCCTCCATCCAGAGGGTGAGGCGGAATGGACCCAGCCCGGCTGACTGAACAGCTTTACACGAAGTCTCCCTACCGTCACCTGACCCGCTCATGGTCGACTCCGTCAATGGAGGGCTGAAGACTTTTCTTAACAAGTAAAATTGAAGGTAAGTGGTACTTACTTGTAAATAAATTACTAAACAATAAACTGAAAACTATGCTGCCAGTTTGACTCCGCAGGCGAGTACGTCGCCACTGAAGCGCACTTCGATGGCAGGAAAAAAGGAACAAGGCAGTTGGAGGGTCGAGCCGAGATAGTCACTGCTGCATCGAGCTGAGGCTCGTGGCGCCTCGCGCTCCATCTCTGGCGCCCGTCCTCTTGCAAAATGTTTGCTCTGCTATCTTAGCGCCCGCGAGATCCCATCAATGTGAATGAGTGGTGGAGACTTTATGTCCAGGAAGATCTACTGCTCTCACGAGATGCTGCTGCAGTTTTCTGGAAACACCCCATCCTAACTCCCTATATTCTGTACTTCAGCGCTTCTTTGGCGAACTTGAAATCTGGTTGTCTGAACACTGCCTAATATTAAACTACAAGAAAACCAAGTCCATGATTTTTGCCCACTACCACAGCACACACTGATATTAGCCGTTAATCACAAACTCTGGGTACTTCCTAGATCATCTACCTCGTTCAAATACCTTGGTGTCACGCTGGACACCTCCCTCACTACCACTCCATATCCAGCACCTCAATTCCTCCATTAACACTAGGCTGGGACTTCTCACCGAATAAATATTGCCTACCCCAGAGGCAATCCGACTAGCCATTTCCTCCTCTGTGTTATCCCTTGTAGACTCTGGCTTCATGATCTATGGGACTGCAGAACAAACTGCCTTACACCGCTTAAAATAGCCACCAGTAAAACATGCCGCCCTAGTCTCAGGATGCGATAAACTAACACACACCTGTGAACTATACAAGCTTATAAACTGGCTAAACTTTGATGGTAGGCTTAAGTACCACCCTGTCTCCCAACCAAGAAAATACTTAAGAAGCAAGCCCCTCTGACCTCCATCCCTCATCCAAACAATCCCTCACAGAAGGACCTCCAGATGTTATGCCAAACCTCCTCCTAATCCCACACTGTGGGACCTCTCTTTGTTACCATACCCATCCCTGGCTAAGCATCCTTCCCCTACCATCAGTTTGAAACAGTCTCAGACGCTTTAAAAATGAAAATTACGTACCTACTGTAATTCTTGATCTTCTTGGATGAGTCTCCACCACTCATTCACACTATTGGATATAAGCGCGGAAGCACTTAGGACCCATCGAGGGCAAACTTTTACTGGAGGGGTCGGTTGCCAGAGATGGCGCCGCGAGCCTAGCTCACTTGTAACGATTATCTCGGCCAGACCCTCCAACCGCCTCAGTACCTTTTTTACCAAGGAGGCAGCGCAACCAAACTAAAGATAACTCATCTTCTAGACCCGACATAAGATAGTCCGGCGACCCGCGTAAGAAGGGTCAATAAAGAAGTCTTCACGGCCTAAAGATTTGAGGAAGTGAAGACCAACACAGTGGTGAGCTGGGGATGGAGGGAGGGAGGTAGATCGAGTGGTGGAGACTCGTCCAAGAAGATCAAGAATTACAGTAGGTACGTAATTTTCATATCTTCCTGACATAAGTCTCCACCACTCATTCACACTATTGGGAGAGTACCGAGCTAATAATCCCCGAGAGGCGTGCAGGATAGATCAAGAGCTCATGTTTCTAGGACAGGAGTCCATTAAGATAGTTCTGCCAAAGGTGGAATGTCTCCTGCATGAACATCCAGTGCATAATGTTTAACGAAGTATGCACTGAGCTCCAGGTGGCGTGCATTGCAGATGTCTGCAATAGGCACGCTTGCAATTTCCGCTAGGGATGCCGCTACTGCTCTGGTAGAGTGAGCGTAAACCCTACCTTCCAATTTAACCTGTGCCATGGAATAGCAGTGTCGAAGACATGCCACTAGCCATGATGAGATACATCTGATAGCTACAGGTTGACCCAGCTGGGTCTCACTGAAGGAAACAAAAAGTTGTTGGCATTATGAAAATTTTGGTTCTATCGAGATAGAAACGAAAGCTCCTCTTAACATCCAAAGAATGAAGAGAACGCTCTCCTTCATTTTGGAAGTCCGCAAAGTAAGAGGGAAGGACCAAAGGTTGGTTTAGATGGAATTCTGACACAACCTTGGGAAGAAATTTAGGATGAGTAAGAACTATTTTGTCCTTATGGAACACAGTATCGGAGGGTCTGTGACCAGGGCATGCATCTCAGAGACCCTAAGGGCCGAGGTAATGGCCACTAGGAAGGCAGTCTTCCAGGTGAGAAATTTTAGCTCACAGGTAGCCAGAGGTCTGAAAGGTTTCGAGTGAGCATGTCTAGCACAAGGTTAATATCCCAGGCTGCAACTGGACGTCTTATAGGAGGTCTGGTATTCAGAATTCCTTTAAGAAATCTCTCGAACCATAGGTAACTGAGCCAGAGACAAAGAAGAGACCGGCTCATGATACGCTGACATGGCACTAAGGTGAACTTTAACTGTAGAGTACTGAAGACCTGAATTTGAGAGGTCCAAAAGGTACTCTAAAACCTTGTCAGGTGGACAGGAAGAGGGATTCAAAGAGGACTTGCACACCAGAGCGAAAACGCTCCACTTAGCTGTGTAAGTTTTCCGAGTGGCTGGCTTCCGAACAGCCAGAAGAATGTCTGAAATCTTCAGAGACGTTGAACTGGTTCACTTCTACCTCTTCAGGAGCCAAGCGTGAAGGTGAAGCGATCTCAGGTTGGGATGGACCACCAGACCCTGAGTCAACAGGTTCAACTGCAAGGGAGTGGTCTCGGAGGAACTGCCAACATATTGTTGAGTAGTGAAACCAGAGTTGTCGAGGCCAAAAGGGAGCAATGAGAATCATCTTGGTCCCTAGACTAACTTGAGGAGTACTCTTGAATTAGAGGAAGGGCGAAAGGCGATAGAAATCGCTTTGTCCACTGCAGCCTGAATGCATCCTGACAGAACATGCCAGGCCCTGGAATTCTGGAGCAGAAGAGAGCATGTTTATGTTGAGTGGGGATGCAAAAGGTCCAGGTCTGGAGTTCCCCACTCTTCAATAGTGACTGAACTATGACTGAGTCGAGAGACCACTCATGAGGATCTGCTTCTGTTTTGCTGGAGACGGTCTGCCAAGTCGTTTTGTACACCTGGCAGGTAAACCGCTGAATTAGAGCTTTGTGTTCCAAGCACCATTCCCAACCCTCATCGCTTCTGCTAAGGGTAAGAGTGAGCACCGCCTGCTTGTTGATGTGTACATCACTGCTTTGTTGTCCGTTTGAAGGAGAATGGTCTTGTGACAGAGAATATCCTTCCACGCTGGACCGCGATAAAGGACGGCTCTCATCTCTAGGACGTTTATGTGAAGCTGGGACTTCGAGTTGAGTCCACACCCCTGAGTGTGGAGAGCGCAACAGTGAGCTCCCCACCCCATTAGCGATGGCGTCGTGGTAATGGAGATCCGATGATCCAGAGGAGCAAAGGAAATCCTCCAGGAGATTGCTCTCCTGAGACCACCAGGTGAGGGACCCTGTAAGGGTTGTGTCACCTTGATGGGATAAGATCGTGGGTGAGTGGTTGGGGACCACTGAGCACTGAGCATCCATTGAGTGGTTCTCATGTGCAGCCGTGCTAGAGGTACAGTGAACACTGAGGATGCCATGAGGCTCAACATACGTTGCATCGAGAGAGCTGTAACTGATCTGTTCTTCCAATGTAACGGGCCATCTGAAGGATATCGCTCTTCTGTCCTCTGGAAGGAAAGCCTTCGCACAAGAGGTGTCCAGAAGAGTCCCTATGAAAAGGAGTCTCTGGGAGGGCTGCAACTGAGACTTTTTGATGTTCAGCAGAACTCCATGGACGTAAGAAGGCGAGAGGCCGCTTGTACGGCGCCCAGAGTCCCTTGTCTGGAAGGGCTTGCTAGGAGCCAGTCATCCAGGTAGGAAACACCTGATACCGAGTTTCTGAGATGCGCCATGAGAACTGCACAACACTTTGTAAAGACTTACGGCGCCGAGGATAGCCCAAAGGCAGGACTCTGAACTGATAGTGTTGACCCAGAGCCACAAACTTCAGGAATTTGTGATGCCTTGGTTAACAGAAATGTGCTGGTAAGCATCCTGCATGTCCAGGGAGGCTAGCCAGTCGTGTTGATGAAGCAAGGGTAACAGGGTTCCCAGAGAAATCATTTTGAACTTCTCCCTGGGGAGAAATTTATTTAGCTTTCTGAGGTCTAGAATGAGGCAATTCCCGGACTTCTTTGGAACCAGAAAGTAGTGGGAGTAGAACCCTGTGTTTCGTTGATGTAGAGGCACCACTTCTACTGCCCTGTTGTTCAGAAGGCCCTGAATCTCTGCGGCGAGAAGGTCTGACTGAAGGGATGACAGCCTGGGCTGTCGCTTGGGAGGACAATCCAGAGGGGTCCAGAAAATTGAGAGAATACCCTCACGAATTATCCAAAGGACCCATTTGTCTGAGGTTATGGACTTCCACTGGCTGTAGAAGTGCATCAGACGACCTCCCATCGGAGAAGAAAAGTCCACCTCGGCAGTTGAGATGGGACTTGGGCCGCAACTCATAAGGTAGCACTGGGCGCTTGTGGCCCTTGAGCTTTCTGTTGCGCCTTTCTTTGAGGTTGGGCAGGTTGGTTCTGGAAACCTCCTCTGCCCCGAAGGACTGACTATTATGAAACTGCTGCTCACCGACATGCCCTTGAGATGGGGCTGGAGGGGTCGAGCCAGTTTAATGGCTGACCTAGTCTTTGGTAGCTTCTAGAGCTTGCTCTACCTGAGGACCGAAAGATAAGAGCCATCAGGGCAACGCCATCACCTGCTGTTGTGCATCA
This sequence comes from Neoceratodus forsteri, assembly GCA_016271365.2. Classification (NCBI taxonomy): domain Eukaryota; kingdom Metazoa; phylum Chordata; order Ceratodontiformes; family Ceratodontidae; genus Neoceratodus; species Neoceratodus forsteri. Next base: position 1,413,093,008 of record CM057456.1, on the reverse strand, counting down.
TTCGTGAAACCCGGCACGCAGCCAGGCGTGACGGCGAGTACAAATACCAGCAGCTGCTGAACGAGAAGCAGTGTCGAAAGCATCCATGGCTGCTTTGACCTACTGGTTATTAGATTCAATACCTCTGGTAATGGTTTGAAGAAGCTCTGGCTTTGAGTCCGAGTCCGGAAGAGCTTCAACCATTTGTTTGATAGAATGCCACAGGATATACTCATACTGGGAAAAATAACCCTGGTAACTGGCAACGATACTTAGAGTGGACTTAGCAAAGACTCTCTTACCTAATGTATCTATCTTACGAGACTCTTTGTTGATAGGTCGAGCTGTAGTAGTTTGAGGAAGAACTACCTTGTCATTTTCTGCCAGGACTACAATAGGATCCGCAAAGGCTTGGGATGCCAAGATAGGAAATACTCAGCTCCCAAGGATCGTCCTATCAATGGATTTAACCACCGAAAGGGTAAGAGAAGGATTATTCCATACCATTTGAGACAGCGCCTCAAGGAAGGTTGAAACGGAGGAGTCAAATCCGAGGGATCTCCGAGCATGAAGATATTGGAGTCTTAACAGCTTCCCAGGATCGAGGTCTGTAGTCTGGAAAAAGAGTGGAGCCCAGATTCTTCAACAGAGACTTAAAGGACAGCTCCTCGACCACAGGCTCTGTAGCAATAAAAGATCCTGCTTCATCCATTTCATCACCCAGCCGAAGGTCTGGGTCAGGCTCAACGTCATCTCTTGACAGTCCAGGAGGGACTGTATGGACAGGAAAGGGATGAAAGCTAGAAGAGGAAGGAGAAAAGAGACAAAGGGAAGTCCCGAGTCCTCGGCGCCGAACCGCACGGGCGCTAAAACGGCGCCGAAGACGATGGCGCCGCAGCAGCCAGAGAAGACGCGCGACGGCGCCGCAGGTCGACGGCGCCGGGGAACTCCTAGAGACCGAAAAACAGGCTTTGAAGGAAAGGAAACAGGAGATAAGGGCATCGGTGTGGCCCCTGTGCCGCAGCCATGTGAGGGGTGGGAACACCCATATCGGAGTCGACGGCACCGAAGAAGTGCCGCGCGACTCACGAAAAGTTCAACCGCCTCACCCCGTCCGCCCAGAGAGCCCACGAGCGACTGAGCCAAGTAGCAACCAACCTCCGAGCCCACTGCTCCAAAAGAGCGGCCCACTGATGAAACTGCTCATCTGAAGACCTACCTGCGGGCGGGTAGGACTCGATGTCGAGGCACTGGCCATCAGAAGCCGCTGCCCGGCGACCAAGGAGGAGACCGCAACTAGCCGAGACAACCGAACGCCTATGCGTAAGACGTATCAGAGGGCGACCTCGAGTGATGCCTTCTCTTTTAGACCTGCGGGCAGAAGAAGAGCTCGAGGCCAAATGGTGCGAGAATGCGACCGCTTGGCTTTATATGCCTGTGGGGACCGCCCATCCCCGGGCACTGGACTGCCCGTTGTCAGACTCCCCTTCCGGAGAAGGCGGACCGGACCCAGCCCGACTGACTGAACAGCTTTCTTACACGAAGTCTCCCTACCATCACCTGACCTGCTCATGGTCGACTCCTCTCAAAGTAGGCCGAGACTTCTTACCGCTTTAATTTAAAAAATAAGAATAACTTAAGCGATACTGTATTCGTGATAATACTATAAAAATAATAAAAACTGAAAACTATGCTGCAGTTTGAAGTTTGACTCCCGACAGGCTAGCGACGTCTGTCCACTGAAGCGCACTCGGACGGCGGAAAAAGGGACTGAGGCGGTTGGAGGGTCGACGCCGAGATAGTCACCGCCGCATTTAGCTAGGCCGCGGCGCCGTGCCAGATGGTGCCACCTCCAGCAAAGTTTGCTCCTGATGGGTCCTAGTGCCTCCCGCGCTATATCCAATAGTGTGAATGAGTGGTGGAGACTTATGTCCAGGAAGATCTGGCCTAAAGACCCTCGTCCTGTGACTGCTCTTAGCCCCACCAGCCTAGTGGACAAGCCTCCTGAGCGCCATCATCCTGATAAATACTCCTGGAAATGATGCTACTGATATCCCTAACTATGAACATGCTTCTTTTTATTCTCGCTATTGTTTCTAATCAATAGTGTACTACGACGACAACTTCTGACATTGGGTCAATGACCCTAATCTGCACGTATCTTTGATCTCTGTCACTGTTTATATTTCAGCACTGTTTGCATTTCCTGATGTGCGCCTTTACAAAGAGTCATTGACTCAAAGGGTTGTAATTCTGATTGTCAAATAAATAAAATAGAGATGGGACAGAAGAAAAATTACTCACCTTAGTAATGTTGTTTCTTCTAATGGAGTCTTGCTGTATTCTGACAGTAGCAGTGAGTCCTAACCTTCGAACTGCCCCAGAGATGAAAGAGTAACTTTCCATGCCAGGCATGGAACGCTGAGCTCGAAGCTCGGTTGAGACTCTGCCTGTTGCTGTTTGAACTCAAACCGTCAGATCTTTACGAGCAAACTCACTAAGGTCCTGTGTGGAAGCTGTAAACCTACACTAGCCAACTGGGCACTAAACATAAAAACACATTTTTTGGTCTCAAAACAAAGACTCAAGTCAGGAGACCCAAAATGAAAAACAACACCAATTCACCCAAGAAAGGAGGGTGAAAACAACAAGGTGGGCATCTACTGAGTGCCAACATTGCCACTGCCCACCCACATCCCAAAACAGAGGTTCTGAGAGGGGCAGGCGGGGGTCAGAATACAGCAAGACTCCATTAGAAGAAACAACATTACTAAGGTGAGTAATTTTTTCTTCAAACAACATGAAGTCTTGCTGTATTCTGACAGTAGCAGACTACAGCAGTACCTCCATGGAGGAGGGACAGAACCTACTTAGGAAATAGGCTCTGAAGCACAGCTGTGAAAATCGAGCATCACTCCTAGCCTGGATATCCAGGGAGTAATGCTTGATAAAAGTGTGAACTGTTTTCCAGGTAGCTGCTTGACAGATCTCTAGAATAGGGATGTACCTCTGGTAGAGTGAGCCCTCAGGCCTGAGGCGGAACCTTACCCAGTTTTTGATAAAATTGAATACAAGAGACAATCCACCTGGCAATGGATCTTTTAGTGGCAGGTTTCTTTACCAACCTCACCATAAGTGAGGAACAGCTGGAGGAGTCAAACCTGTGACCCTTGGTACGTTCTATGTAGTAGCTAAGGGCTCTTTTCACATCTAACTGTGGAGCCTCCTCTCGCCAGAGGAGGAATGGTCAGTGAAGTACACAGGAAGAGACATAGATTGATTAAGGTGGAAATCTGAAACCACCTTAGGCAAAACTTCCTGTTAGTCCTGAGGACCACCTTATCTCTATGAAAGGAGATAAAATCAGGCTCCACTGACAAAGCTTGTAACTCTCTGATGCGTCTGGCAGAGGTGATGGCTACCAGAAACACAGTTTTCCAAGTCAAGTACTTAAGCTCTGCTGAAGACAAAGGCTCTAAAGGGGTTACATAAGCTGAGCAATGCAAACATTAAGGTCCCAAGCAGGGGCAGGGTCCCTGAAAGGAGGGTTGTGTGAAGCAATCCCTTGAAAAGAATACAGGGTGATCTTAAAGAGAAGAGGGCTTACCTGCTGAGATAAAAGCAGAAACAGTTGCCAGATGCACCTTCATTGTAGCTGGTCTAAGCCCCAAGCTATTTAAATGGACCATATAACCAAGGACTGTGGGCAGATCAGCAGACTCTGGGAAGAATGCTTTCCAGAGCACCATATGGAAAATCTTTTCCACTTGGAATTATAAGTAGCCCTGGTGGAAGGTTTCCTAGAAGCCTTCAGAATGTCCATTATGCCTTGGGAGAGTGTAAATCAGCAACTCTAACTCTCTCAAGAGCCAGGCCTTGAGATTGAGAGATTTGAGATCTGGTACAAACCCTCCCCTGAGCACAGGTTAACAGGTTGTGATTCCTGGGAAGACACAGGGAAAATGGACTGCTAAGGACAGTAGGAGTGGATACCAAGGCTGTCTGGCCCAGTCTGGAGCAATCAGGATCATCTTGCAGGGTTGAGATCTGATTTTGACTAGCACTTTGAACAGGAGAGGGAAAGGGGGACGATACAGGAACCTCTCTTCCCAACTGAGAACTAAGGCATCCAGAGGGACTGAGCCCAACACTGGGGCCTGCAGCAAAAAGGGAAGTTGGTGATTGGGGCTGTAAAAGATCTATCTGTGGGTGCCCCATCTGGAAAATATCACTCTAAGACCAGAGGATCCAGTGCCAATTGTGATGGCTCTGGCATATCCTGCTGAGAGCATCTGCCAGGACATTGTCCTTGCCTGGAAGGTGAACTGCTGTGAGGGAGGTGTTCAGGAATAAGCCAGAGATCACAAATTCATTGCTTCTGTGCACAAGGCCGAGACAGAGTGCCTCCTTGCTTGTTGATGTACCACATTGTGGTGGTATTGTCTGTTCTGACCTGGATAACTTTGTTCTGAACAGATTTGGAAAAGGCTTGAAGTGCTAGAAACACTGCTCTGAGTTCCAACAGATTGATGTGAAGCAGAGATTCCTGAGGGACCACAACCCCTGGGTGGTCAGGTCACCCAAGTGAGCCCCCCACCCCAAGAGGGAAGCATCTGTAGTAAGGATTAAAGAGTGAGACTGAGTGACAAAGGGACTCTTTGTCTCAGATTGTTCTGATCCTGCCACCACTGTAGGGCCTGGATCAGGGTTCGAGTCACTTGGATCAATTTGTCAGAGGGTCCTTCCTTTGAGACCAAAAGGCTCTCAAATGGAACTGAATGTCCCTCATCTGAAATCTTGCTCCCTGCACCACTGCTGTGGAAGCGCATGTGCCCCAGGAGCTGTAGAAATGCCTTGCTGGTCGAGACACCTGCAGGGTGAATGAGGAGGCCAGAGAGATAAGGGGTCCTTGCCCTGTCCAGGAGGGAAAACTCTGGCCTCTTCTGTGTCTAGCTCTGCCCTATGAAGGTGAGGAGCTGGACAGGCTCTAGAACTGACTTTGAAAGATTCAGAAGGAAACCCAAAGAGGTGAGCAGTTGCTGAGTTATCTGTAAGTGTAACCTGACTTGGTCTGGGGACTGGCCTACTATAAGCCAGTCATCCAGGTAAGGAGGATGGCAATCCTTTGCCTCTTAGAGAAGCAACTACTACTGCCAGGCATTTTGTGAATACCCTTGGAGCAGAGGTCAAACCAAAGGGCATTGCTCTGAACTGGTAATGGCCTGAGGGCAGCTCGAACCTGAAGTACTTTTGATGGGAGCTTCTGATGAGAACACAGAAGTAGGCATCCTTGAGGTCCAGGGAGACTAGCCAGTCCCCTGGCCTTAGAGAGGTAGAATTATTCCCAGAGTCACCATTCTGAATTTTGGTTTTAAAAGGTGCATGTTTAAGTATCTGAGATCCAGGATGGGCTGCCATTCTCCTGTCTTTTTGGGGTAAGGAAGTACCTGGAGTACAACCCTTTGCCCTGGTGTAGGGGTGGAACCCTTTTCACAGCTCTGAGAGCCAGGAGGGAAGAAACCTCTGCCTCTGGGCAAGTGCCTCTGAGGGGTTTGCAAGTGGAAGGGACCTGGTTCTCAGCTTTGGAAATCTTTTGAAGCTGAGAACCACTCCCTGGCTTACTACTTCCAGGACCCACTTGTCTGATGTTAGAGACTTCCAGTCCTGCACAAAGTAAGCCAGCCTGCCCCTACAGGTGGTGGAGAATCGGCCTGGCAAACCACATCAGGCGCTTGTTTGGCAGGGGTTTTGGCTGAGGGGTGGAAGCAGGTCTGCTGGTACCCTTCTGCCTCTCCTCTAAGAACCCCCTCTGAGCGGAGCCGGAGGCAGAAGAGGAGGCCTGGGCTTGGTAGAAAGGCCTATGAAAAGGCCTGCCCCTGCACCTGGGATGCTGCCTTTGAGGAATGGCCTGCCTTTCCTTGGCCTGGGCACTCCTGTAGGTGGTCCTATACTCATCCATTTTCTTCATGTAATTCTCTGTCTGCTCCCCAAACAAAGAATTACCAACAACAGGAAAATCCATGGCCTTAGTCTGGGTATCCTGTGACAGGCTAGTACATCTGAGCCAAGCCATTCTGCGAAGTGCCACAGATGTAGCCATGACTCTTGATGACACATCATTAGAGTCCACTGCAGCATGGAATTGCACCTTGGATGCCTCAATACCATCAGCAGCCACCTGCTCCAGCTCCTTGGCAAGCTGGCCAGGGACCTGTTTTGCCAAAGCCATGACAGTGTCCCATCTGGATTTCTGATACCTAGCAACATAAGCCATATAATTTGCCTGTCTGAGTCCCAAGGATGCTGCCATGTACTGTTTCTTTGCCATGGCATCAATCCTCCTGGAGTCCTTGTCTGGTGGGGTGTGAAGCCAAGGGAATATTTGCCTTGTCACAGGCTGCAGCCTGCACTACCCCAACATGGCTGCATTATTGTGTAAGGAACTCCGTATCTGAGCCTGACAATGCATACCTCTTGTCCATTCTCTTATCCACAGGAGATATAGTATTAGGAGTCTTTAAAATTTTAAATGTCTGTTTCCCAAAAGATTTGTGCAAGGGAATATACAGTCTCCTAGACTCTGGGATATCCATCATTTCCACAAAGTCAGGCTCCTCTTGGTCATCCACAGCTTCTTCCATAGGAAGCTGGAGGGTTTCAGCACTTTTTATAAAACATGAAATGAGAGGGGACTCAAGAAAGCCTAGGAGGAGACTCTCCTGAAGGTCTGTCTGGGGAGATGTCGGGTCAATGGGCACATCAGACTTTCAAATCCACATTCACTTTCCTCATCACTCTTCCTCCTCCTCCGGTTCATAATACTCCTTTAAATCATAATCTTGAACCGCTGGAACCGACCGAACGAGCGCCCCTGATGGTGGCGGTTCGGTCAGAACCGGGAAAGCGACTGGACAATTTTGATTGCTTTGGCTATTTCTTCAGCAGTTGGAGATGAAAGTTTTGGCTCCACACCAGCTGATTTTTCCTTTCTAGTTCTCTTTGCTGGAACCGACTCCTCAGAATCGGATCTCCTTTTGCTTAAGAAGTCTCGCCCTGGTCAGAGGGCACTCTTTCTGGTTTGGTTTGAACCGAACCGGCTGGCCATCCAGTTCAGTGGACTTTTGGCCTCCCTTTCCTGAGCCTACCAACTCTCTTTTCTAGGTAGCTGCAGGAAAATGTTTACAAATCTGGCAGTCTGCATTGAGGTGGTCAAACCCCAGACAATAAACACAGGTGGTGTGGGGTCAGCTTAGAAAGACTTCCCCACATGCTACAGTGTTGAAACCCAATGGGCCGGTTTTTCTTTTGGGTTTCTCAGACATTGTGCCAGTCCTAACCAAACTTACCCTTTTAATGGCAATCCGCCAGGCAAGACCCTCTTATCAGTTCCTGACCGTGTCATGGGTCGTGGAAAACCGTAATAAAATCCGTTTTTTTAGAACCGATAAGAACGTAACCACACTCTAAAAGTACAATTTAAGATTTTCTAACAACGTGATCGGTTCAAACCGAGCCGATAAACCGCTTACAAGTTCCACAGAGAATAGAATTAATATATAACCTATCTAGTACTCACAAATACCAACAGGGTTACGGTTTAAATTTGGTCGAAAACCGAGAAAATGGTACTTTAACCGACAAAGTGAACCGAGCAGGAGGAGAAATCTCCGGAGCGACTGTTCAGTGAGGCGGAGTAAAGAATCTGACGGTTTGAGTTCAAACAGCAACAGACAGAGTCTCAACGAGCTCGAGCTCAACGCTCCATGCCTGGCATGGAAAGTTAACTTCATCTCCAGGGCAGTGCGAAGGTTGGGATTCACTGCTACTGTCAGAATACAGCAAGACTTCATGTTGTTTTAACATCCTATTCTGTACACAAGTAGGAAGTTGCATGACAGAGAGAAAAGGCACTCCACCACTGAAAAGTAATGTTTAGCAGCTAAGAGGGCACTGGAGTCCCTTAAGTTTTATTTGCTAGGAACTGATTTTGTACTTATAACAAATCACAGTCCACTCTGTTGGCTTAACCAAATGAAAGATAAAAATTCCAGAATCACAATGGTACATGGCACTACAGCCATTTAAATTCAAGGAGATACACGAATCTGGTAAGGAGAATAGCAATGCTGATTTTCTGTTAAGATACGGATCAAGAATTAAGAATTATTAAGATTGAAAGACAAATGTATGAGTTTAAACTTTACTGTTCGCTATACTGTTATAGAAAAAAGGATACTGCATATGTGCCTAATTGTTTAAAGTTAGAAGCCAATACAAGTAGAGAATTCTGTTTGATAAAACAGGTTCCCGGGGAAGAGTGTATATGATAGGGTTGAACAGGATCCTGTTCCAGTTGTTACGGAGAGTTTGAATGCAGGGATCTGTTCTGTTCTTTCCTTTCCTGTCTCTTGTCTGGTTGCTGTAACCAGATTTTCCTGTGAGACTTAGGATTTGATCACCCCACAGTCTCAATTCTTTGCCTCTCCACTGTCTTCTCAGTCTTCCCTAGCTGTTTGTCTTTTCCTCCTTGCATATCTGCTGGTATAGAAATATATGGAAATGTAACTGATATAAGGATCCCTCCTTTTTTTTTTTTTTTTTTTAGAAATTATATAGTATTACTGTTGAAATGTATATAATTATAGTTTGAGATGATTGCAAAAAGCTATTGGGAACTCAATGGTTTAAACTGAGAGCAGTTTTAAGCCCTTTTCAGAAGCTATGGAGAAGGGTCTCAGTTGTGGGGACTGTTCTTGCTGCACCTGCCTGAAACATACAAGAAAATGTTAGAAAAAAAAACAGGATACTTGCTAAGGAGGGGTTGCAAAGACTTATAAAGACAGAGCTGCAGTTTCTTGCAAGTGGGAGACACAGACAGAGATTGAAGGAAAACTCAAATGGATCTTCTCTGTTTATTCTGCCTTTGTAAATAGTTATTCTGAACAACTTTATTATTTTTATGTTACTGCTAGTACTAATCAACACTTCTTGCGAATTCAACAACTGCTCCTGGTTTTTCCTATGCTTCCTGATCTGTGCCTTGATGATCTACCCCTTCCCCAGGTCGCACTAGGAGATGAGCCTCCTGTTGCTCAGTGTGCCTTCCTGGTGAAACGTTTAATAAATAAATAAATTAGTGTGAATGAATGAAGACTTTTAGTCCAGGAATATCAGCTGAGCTCAAGGTCTGAAACGTGCAACAGGTACTCCATGATCTGTGGGACAGGGCAGGGGAACGGGTCCCAACTCTTAGAGGTTGCCCAAAGGAGAACCGTTTCCATTTCATAGCGTAAGTGGTTCTTGTGGATGGCTTTCTGGACTCCACAAGGGCTTGAGCAGCTCTGAAAGAGACTCCAAAGCACGAGGAAGCTATGTCAAAAGGTGCCACGTCAGAAGGCGAGGAACTAGAGTCCTGGATGAACCAGCCTGCCTTGCTTCTGGGTCAGGAGGTCTTGTAGAAAGGTAGAGGAACCGAGGCTCCACTGCTAACTGCTGGAGCAGAAAGAACCAAATTTGGCAAAGCCAATAAGGGGTGATCAGAATCATGTGAGCCCTTCCACCAGTAATTTCAGTAGTACCCTCTGCAGGAGTGAGAAGGAAGGAAGGCATACAAGAACCTCCCTATCCTGCAAAGAGGCGCATCTCACCAGAAAACACCAGACCTGGGAACGAGCAGAAACTGGGTAGTTTTGCATTGCATGGGAGGCTAACAGATCCAGATCTGGGCAACCCCAGAGGTCGAAGATGTCTTTGACCACCAACTGATTCAGTTCCCTCTCGCGGGCCTTGCTTGGATGCAGCTGAGACTGTCCGCTAGGATGTTCTGAATGCCCGGGATTTGCACTGCCATGAGCTGGAGGTGATGCTGACTGCCCAGTTCCATACACACATCACTCCCCTGCACAGGAATACGAATGTGTGCCTCCCTTATTTGTTGAGGTACCATACTATGCACATGTCCGACCTGGATAAGTAGTGTGCTTGGGAGAAGAGATTGGAATGCCTGAAGGGCATACATCACCACCCTCATCACTAGCATGCTGATGAGCAGTAAGAGCTCCCTCTGAGACCAAGATGCCAAAGTCCTGCAGTCTTACCAGATGGGCTCCCCAGCCCTGCCCGAGACATCCGTGGTCAGGGTCTGATTCAAGCGGGTGACTGGAATGGAACACCTCAGCAGTGACTGTTCAGGTCTGCCACCAGAGGAGATCCTGCCACATGGGATTGGACACCAGAACCCAGCTGTCCAGGTCGTCCGATCTCTGATCCTGAGCATGGAGGGTCCACTGCGTGACCTGCATGTCGAGCCTGGCTAACGGGACAGTGGGGATGGCCACTACCATAAGGTCCAGGAGACCAACACAGCCCTATTACCCAGCAGCTGGATGCCACATGCCTGGCCTGCTGCTGCAGCATTTCTGCCTGGTCAAACGGGAGGAAAGCCTGACCCTGGATTGTATCCAGCACTGCCCTAATAAATTGAAGTGCTGACAAGGGATAAGGTGAGACTTGAGATAGTGCACCGTAATACCAAACTGTCGGAACAGATCCATGGTAGCAGACAGGCTGCAAGCTGTCCCTCAGCAGGGCTGGCAGAAGTCAGTCCTCGAGCTACAGAAACACATAATAGCCCTGACAACTCAAAGCCACTGCCACTAACGCTAAGCACTTGGTAAAACCCTGGGTGCCGAGGACAGGCCAAAGGGAGAGCTTTGAACTGGAAGTGTTCCTCCTGGAAGGCACACCTGAGGAAGCATCGGTGGGCCGGAAAACTGGGATATGCAGGTAGGCATCCTGTAGGTCTAGTGCACAATGCCACTGTCCCTGGTGGAGCAGTGGAAACAGGTCTGGGAGAGTCAACATGCAAATCTCTTGTACTCTACTTACAAATTGAGCATGCTGAGGTCCAAAGGTCTCCTGTCTTTTGGGGACCAGAAAGAAGTGGAGTCATATCCCTTCTGATCTGGCTCTGAGGAATGGGCTTATGGAGGATTTTCTCAGCAGAGCCTCGACATACTTTCAGATGAGCAGAATGTGACCTTTTGGGTAATGAGAGTGACCTGGAGGATTTTCTGGAGGTCTCTCTAGAAATTGTAGTGAGTGACCTTGAGCTATGAGCTGAATGACCAAGTCTGCCATGATCGCCTCCCACCCGCCAGGTGGCTGGCGAACCTACCTCTACCCGCTCTCCGGACCCAGTGGAAGATTATTTTGGGGAGGCTGCGAGTCAGGAGTCAGTGGGAGGGTTGGGGTGCGCCATACCAGAAGCTTCTCTGGGACGTGACTGGAGGGGTGGAAGCTGAGGAAGTAGCCAGATGTTTGGTCTGGCGTCTGGCAGGCTGCTGTCTGTTTTGGCACTTTTGCTGGCGACGAAAGAGCTGCTTAGGCTTAGTACTGGACTGGTACAGAGATTGCACTGAGCGTGAGGCTTTGCCATCATCTTGTAATTCAGTCAGAATGTTCTTGACATCTCCCCAAAGAGGACAGAGCCTCGAAAGGGCATCCAGGATAGAGTTCTGAACATCCTGGGTGAATCCAGACACCCGCAACCAGGAGAATCTGCATAGGCAAACAGACGTAGCAGTGCTCGAGCTGAAGCATTGACAGCATCATAAACTGCTTGCAAGGCATGGCGGCAGGTAATCTCTGCCGTTCTGTCTGTTTGATGCCAGTCCTGGCTTCAGAAGCAGGCAAGGCCTCAAATTAGACTTGAGCTGCCCTAGAATAGTCTTTTGATAAAGAATCATATGGCTCATATAATTCAGAGCCCACACAGCCAGAGTAGAGAACAAATAAAACTTGTGTCCAAACTGGTCCAGCTGGAAGTGAGGTACTCATATGTTTGGGTTAGTGGTGTGATCATGCGACATGCTGATGACCACGAATCAGTTTTATGGTGGGTACTGAGGTAATCCTATGGCTGCTTCCAGACAGTGGTGGCCAAGTCTTCATGAGGACCAATCCATGGAGGAATGAGAAGGCGACAGCTCAGGGAGGTCAAGATGCTCGTCAATCTCTTATGCTGAGGATCCTGGTCCTCAGTCTTCCATCCATTAGCCTCCTGGATCTTCTTGCGAATTTTCATAAAGAAAGGTTCCTCGGGAAGAGACATGGACTGTGGAGTCTCCTTAGGCTTGGGATCCTCCTCCGGAGAAGTCTCATACCCCGAGGCAGAGGAAGAGTCAGACGCTGAGTCCGACCATGACTCCCATCTGACAAAGCCCTGGGAAAGGCCATCTCCTTATGAGGTTCAGCCAAACCACTGCTCCTGCCCTCCACCGAGGAGGCACCCAATGCGCGACCCGACATGGAGGGGCATGTCTCCAGTGGTGACGGAGACTGTGGAGTGAGTCGGTGGACCGCATGGAGGCCACCACAGGCTGACGTTGGTCCGTTCCTTTACCAGCTGAAACTTGGTTTTAGCTCACCAAGAGTCAAAACAGGCCTCAACAAAATCACCTGTGGCTGCAGAGGAGGTGGCTGGTACAGTGGCATATAGCCTGGCGTCAGATAGCCCACCAGGTATTGCGGTGTCGGGTAGCCCGGCATTGGATTGCTGGGTGCTGGGATAGTCCGCATTGGTTACCCTGGCAGAGTTCCCCGCATCTGGTACAGCGTTAGATACCTCGGGTAGTACTGTGGCACCGGATAACCAGGCATCAGGTAACCTTGTACAGGCCGGCGGTGGTGCCAAGGACCTAGCGGTGGCCGGAGGGAATATAGAGGGCCCTGTAGAGTTAGATCAGGCTGTGGGCCTGCTGGAGGTAGGCCTGACACTGTGTCGGGGGGTCAGGAGGCCCAGGAGGAGGGCCCCAGGCGTAGGTGCCAGAGCCTCTGAATGGCGGTCTGGCACTGGTATATTAGAGGGACCAGTGGTGGCCACCCTCCTCCTCTGGCTCCCAGTGGGCGGCCGCCTCTTGTCCGGCTCTGAAGGGATGAATGAGTTCAGAGGTACCACCGGAGGGTGTAAGAGGGTCTTAGGAGGAAGATTCTTCCTGAGAGGCTGCGCATAAGCGGCAGCGGTGCTGGTCTAAGTCCAGTGTCAGAGCTGTTATTGGGGTCTGGCGGGAGCGCCGTGGCTGGGCGTTCATCACATGGACCGGCGCCTGGCGTATCAGCTGGGCTGTGCGTTCATCGGAAGGCCGATGCCCGACTTACCAGCCGACCACTTTGCTTAGACCCAGGAGTTTTGAGGGATCTAAGGGGTGATGGAGCCTCCGAATCCCAGAGGTGCCCGCTTGAACTGTAACTAGCTCAAGCGGGGTGGAACAGACTTAGCCAGAGGGGTGTTTCCCTTGCTGGAGGAAGGACTCGTCAGCCACAGCCCCTGGAGGAGCCACAGCCTGGAAGGAGAACATTCTCAGTCCGATGTCTCTCCTTGTCCTTCTTCTGCTTGTGGGAGTCAGAAGAACCTCCTTGTGATGCAGAAGCACTTCGCATCTGCTGCAACTCTTCCCATGGAAGCAAGTTTTGTTTTCAAAAGGTGAGCTTCCAGGGCCTGTTGCCCGCGTTCCATGTGGCCTGGTTAAATTTCTGGCAGGTGGCACAGGCCTTGGTGTTGTGGTCGGGTCCCAAGCACAAGAGGCACAGGAGTGTGGGTGTGATCCTCAGGGCTGCTTGCCATGAGGCACTTAATGTGATGCGATTCGAATGAGTTAGAAGACATGCAATCTGACAAATTCAACAATTCTGTTGAGAAACAGAGATTTGAAAGATACACTTATCGAAAATGGTGGTCGAACCGTCCAACATTCCTCAAAATCCTTGCAAGCAGGTTGACAGTGGGAAAGAACTGGAGGGCGAATGTGGAGACTGTCACTTATATGGTGTCAGGCCGACACCAGTCACATGACATCAGGGCGGTCCCCACTGTACACTGCTAGCTAAGGTTTTCTGTGTAGTCCTGGTACCAGGCGTCTCAGTCCAAATGGTTATTCTCTACTGTAAGAGCCCTCTTGAAGTAAGATCTGAGATTGGAGAACTGAGGCCCCAACACGAGCATCCCGTGACTCAAGGTCGATGTGGTAATGGGAATGAAGGTGTGGGCTGACCTCCTGGTAGTAGCCCTGTAGAATTCCTGGATATGAACATCCCTGGAAGCAGCCACTGAGGCAGCAGTATGACAGAAAGTCAGTTCCACCACCTGTTAAAAAGACAAAAATGGGAACAGATTGAAGGTATCCCATTGGGGATGACTTATGACATATGCTATACACAGATGATATTCTTCTCACATTATTGGACCCTGATCGCTCTATCACAGGTACATGTTCTCTATACAAACTTTTGGGTCCCTCTCAGGAATTAAGATCAACCTGCACAAAAGCAAAACTTTACTTTATAATTATTCCTCCTCCCCTAGGTCCACAAGTCTTTCCTTGGAATCGGTGAAGACTAAACTTAAATATCTTGGGATCATTATCCCCAAGACTTGCAAAATCTTAGCCTTTTAAATTAAGAACCCCTTACGGAATAAATAAAAGAAGACTTAGATACATGAGATAGATTAGTTATTTAGAGGCAGAAAACTACAGACCTGTTAGTTTGACCTCAGTGGTAAGAAAAATTATGGAATCACTTCTGAAAGAAAGAACTGTTGAGTACCTAGAGGTCAGCGGGACACAGAACCCTTGGCAGCATCGATTCACAGTGGGAGGTCATGTCAGACGAATCTTATAGATTTCTTTGACTGGGTGACCAAAGTAGACCAGGAGGGCTGTGGATGTGGCCTACAGTGGTAGCCTCAGACAATGCAAGCTATTTCCAGACATTTCGAAAATTTCTGAAGAGTTTCTCTCTCTCTGCCCTTACTGTTTAAATGCAAAAGCATCAGATATTTCTGGAAATATCACAGACATTTCAGGAAATAGCTTGCAGTTTCTGTGGCTACTACCGTACCTAGACTTTAGCAAAGCATTTGACAGTCTCACACGAAAGATTAATAAACAAGTTAGCCAGCCTGGTGGTCCCAGGTCCCAATTAACTGGACAACAGGACGCAGAGGGTAACTAATAAACTGAGTCCATTCCGAGGAAAGGGGTTAACTAGCAGGTACCGCAGTGTCCAGTACTGGGACTGGTCCTCTTTAATGACTTTATAGGTGACATTCCGGAGGGGCTGGAAGGACAAGTATGCCTGTTGCAGATGACACAAATATCTGCAACAAGGTTGATACAAAAGGGTGGAAAGAAGAGAGGGACTTGGCAAGCTTGGAAGAATGGTAAAAGTATGACAGCTTAGATTCAATACAAAGAAATGTAAAGTAATGCACTTGGGAAACAAAAACCTAGGGAAGAGTACACAATGTGGGAGACAGACCAACAACAAAAATGGAACGGGACCTGGGGTAGTCATATCAGATGACGAACGGTAAGCAAGCAATGTGACAAGGCAGTAAGGAGGGCTGGGGGTACTGGGATGCATAGGGAGGCATCATCAGTAGAAAACAGGAAGTTGTTATCCCTCTGTACAGACAGTTGTTGAGACCCCATCTGGGGTACCGCGGCAGTTCTAGAGACCAGTCCAGAGGAGGGCAACTAAAATGATGCAGGGTCTGCACCAGAAGCCGCATGAAGAAACACTAAAGGAGCTTAATATGTATACCCTAGAGGAAAGAAGGAGAGGGGAACATGATAGAAACATCCTAGTACCTGAAGGGAATCAACAAAGTCCAAGAAGGCAGCATCTTTCAGAAAAACAGATGTAGAAGAACAAGGGGCACAATTTGAAGATAGAGGGGATGGCTCAAGGGGCAATGTGAGAAATATTTTTCACAGAGAAGGTGGTAGATGCATGGAACAGCCTTTCAGAGGAGACAGTGGGGTCAAAACAGTGGGCAAATTCAAGAATGCATAGGACAGACATAAAGGCAATTTTAGTGTGGGGTGGGGGGGTAGGAGGAAGTAGGCTGTTGGGTAACTAGGATCTGTAGCTTATCCAAAGAGTAGGGAAAAGGCAGACTGGGTTGGCCAAGCTGTCCTTATCTGTCATGTGTGTCTGTTTCTACATTTCTTTTCTTCTAAAATATAAATCATTTGTATGGACATTTTCCCTGCTTATTATATTTCCTTCAAACACTCCCACTTCTTCCTGAACCCTATTATTTTTCTTTTTGGAATAAACGTATTTCTAGATTTCTTTGGGGGAGGGGCCTTAGCTACTCTATCCTTCAACTCCCTCTTTCGAAAGGAAGTATGACTCTCAGAATCTTCTTTTTATGCAAGGGCTGCTCATTTAAATATTATCTCTATCATGTCTTCCCCAGATTACACCTGCCTGGAAAAATATAAAATGAACCATAAATGATCTGCTTGATTTGAGTGGTCTTTTTTCACTCAGACCCTCTCTCCGCTCTTACTCCTTTTACCTTTTCACCGTTCAAACTCTGAAAGTCTGGTTTAAACATCAAGCATCACCTTCGTTTGCCCTGTTATTTTACTTTTGCAGAACTTTAGCTACAGACGAGGAATTTCTCCCTCTGCTATGGATCTTACATTTCACAGACTTGAGACGCAGTGGCCATTCCACATATATCAATTTTAGACAACCATGGGGTGGTCCATTTTGAAACACATCAACAGGCCTTACCAGTAGAGAACATTACCGACACCTTCAGGTACGAACATACTTGTTACAAAAACATAAAGAATATACTAAGCTTCCCACTGTTCTCCTATATTATTAGCCATGATAATAAACTTTCAGAATGACTGCCCCTGAGAACATGTGACTGGGAACATCTATAAGGGGTTCCAAGAATTCAATATCAAATTAACTCTTGGACAAATGGAACCAGGAGCTTCAAGTTTCTATCGATTATACCCAATGGGAGAGTTCAGCTATTGCAGCCTACAAGATTACCTCATCTCCCTATAGTCGTGAATTTGTGGAAATGTTCACAGTATTTCCACACCCTGCTATTCTTTTATACTTTTTCCGCATCATTTTGGGGATTGTTGGCTGCGCTGCAGATGCAATCTGGCTGACCAAGCTCATATGTGTTGCTTTACCCCACTTTATATTCTTTCTGGTCGTCAGTGTTGACTCAGATAAATCTGCTGACTGCCCAATCTTTGAGGCAACTCTTGAATTTATTTTGATGTCAGTACTTCCTCTAGTTAGCATTTACCTTGTAAGTCCCTTATTTTGGATATATATATATATATATATATATATATATTGGCTGCTAAAAACAATTATTCGATTATGGATGAAACCTGCATCACCGATGTTGGAGATGTGGCATTCTTTTATGGTAGATATAGTTTATAGAAAATATTTACAGCAGCTCAACAGAAACGCTTTGAGTAGGCTGAGATCCTGGAGACCTTGGGTTTTCTATTATGCTTCTGTGGATGAACATTGGCTTCCTTAAGACCACGAGTAGTTCATTAGCCATGCTTGGTCCCCATTTTGCTGGGGGTTTATTATAATAGGATTTCTTTCTAGCACAAAGCTTTATTCTTTGCTTTTCCTATGCTGGCTTGGCTGCCCTAGCCGGTTTGACCCCCTTCCCTCCCCTCCTCCACATTCGACTATGATATCAAGTTAGAATACTATCTAATTACAGTTTCATGTAACTCCATTAATTTTTATATGTTTATGTTTGATATTTATATCTATGGGGTGAATTCCCTATTCTTCTTGATCTGCATTCTATACTACCTGGTGTGCCAGATATTAATCGCTTGTTGTTTGCCTATTTATGTTTTCTGTTGTGTGTTGTCGAGGCACAGATCAGGAAGCATAGCAAGTCCAGGAGTAGGCATAAAATTTGCAAGTAGCGTTATTTTTTTCCAATAACAGTAAAATAAAAATAAAATTGTTCAGTATAACTATTTACAAGGGCAATACAAACACAGAAAATAAAGTCCTTCATCTGAGAATATCTCTAATTCCAAGTTTCAGTCTTGCTGTCACTCTAGCAAAAGTACTGCTGCTCTTTTATAAGTCTTTGCCTGGGAGCTTATGAAGGAGAACATTCTGTTTCTCAATGTTCTTGCCAGTTTACTTCCTTGCAGGTGCAACAAAACAGTACATGGTGTCCCAGATCTGACCTCCTGTTGACAGCTCTGCAGAAAGAGCTAGTGTTGCAATTCCAGGTTAACCCTAAATTCCAAACAGCTTTTTGCAATCACTTCAACAATATAATTATATACATTTTCAAGCCAAGGGAACTTCAGATACTCTAAGGGGGGGAAGAAAAGACAGAAACAGTAAGTGAAGGCAGAGAAAAACTGACTGCAGTCAGACAAGAGGTGGATAGAACAGATCTTTCGTGTTAGCTCTTTTCTACATAACAAATGTGACAGGGTCTTAATTCAACCATGTCACACTGTGTGAATAAAATTTAAATATAAAAGAAAAAACTGTATGATGGTTCCACCCTCTCCATCATCACTTGAGTGGCCATCTTGGGCATGGTGGGATATTCTTTCTGCCTGCAACTGCAAAAGTGATGGGCAGAAAAATAGTGCCCTCAAGAGAGGGAGCGCACTGATGGCAAATTACTGGAATCTTGCCACAGCACTGTAGAGCACATGACTGAGGAATGCAGTAATGTGCTTCCACAGTCTCCTTTCTCTCTGCTAGATATCACAGAATATCTGCAAGGCACCACCTAGCAACCATAAAAGGAATAGTCCCTTCCTGTAGGATGGACTGTTCTCCAAAAATCTATCAGCCCTAGTTCTTGTGCTAAATCGGACAGTGGTTCAGAAGCCAGGGCACGATACAGTACTGGGGCTTTATTCTAAGAACTTGTTTAGGACAGTATTCATGTCGCCCCAATACCAGTTGGCTTTCATGCTGCACCAGCAATGTCTGTGTGAGCATCTGAGAGAAAGGCTGCATCTGCAGTATTTGGGCCACAGATGTCACATTTGATAACTAACTGGTCTGCAATGACACCTTGCACTATAACATACCACTCTTCTGGGTCTGAGTACCTTATCCATTTAGAATAGTATATTTCTGTTAACCAGTATTGCAACTCCTCTGCTCTTGGTATCAAATGATGCACACAAAACTTGAGAAACCCATCCAGTCTTAATTTTATCAGATTCAGCTTTGGTAAGATGGGTATCCTGTAGAAAGGCTACCCAATCCTCTCCTCTTTAGGTGATCTAATATCTTTCACCATTTTATGGGGTCTGAATATCCGTAACATTCCAAGATATCCATTTTATTTGCTGGTTAGCCATATTAGGTGGTGGGTGGTGTCAGCAAATCAAGAGCTGAGGGGTCTTACGTGAGGCCTGGTTACAATGGGTTGAAATGGTATGACAAAATGAGAAAAGAGTATTAACTGGTGCAAGTGTAGTTTTAGTGGCTCCTCTTGTAACCCATGTAGCATATGAGCTTTCACTGTTCCTCAGCAGCAGCAAGGCATAGCAGGCATTTAATTTTTTTTTTTTTGCTATTTATACTCCTCCCCTCCCGGGCACTCCACTCCATTCAGGAGACGCCTATGGCCATTCTAGTCCCCACCTCCTACCTGTATCCTGTGGCGGTTCATCCTCCACGTAGCCTTGGCTTATCCCCAGGCGGGACGAGGTGGGGGGCACACTCCAATTCCTGAGTCTCATCAGGACACGGTCACCGGGAAGGTAGGGTACTGGGGATCTGGGCCTGATGCTCTGTCTACCTGGGAGTGCCAGGTGTTTTCAGATGTTCTGGGGCAGTGGCTATGTCTCGCGCGTCAGAGTCTCTGCTGAGATCCGCCACTTCCCACTTCTCTGCGCTCATGTGTCTGCTATGCCTCCGGGTTCCGCCAGAGGCCAAGTCAGGCACTGAGCGTGTCCCTCCTTCCCAGGAGAGGAGAGCTGTCCTCGGACACTCAATCCTCTCCTCTCCTAACGACCCTTGACGTCCCAGGCTCATTCCCGAATGCGGGTGCTGGCATGGCACGAGGTGTGGCGTCCACGCCTCAACCCTAAGCGCCACCAGGCCGACCGCCAGGCTTGTTTTTAACACATCCAAACATATATACAAAAACATACCCTGGTTGGTACAACTGTTTCCCTCTGCTTGGAAATTATAAATAAATCAGGCATTGTCTGAAGAGACCATGTCTGATGTGGACATATAGAAATAACACTCAGAAGGTTAATAAGTAACATAAATCTAAAGTAACATTAGCAAAACAACTCTCTAAAACCGAGAGGTGTTGCTGGTACAAGAGTGAGATCCTTTAATCACCCACAATATGATCTGTATCCATGCATAGATCACAACCACTGCTGAGTAGACGTGGAGTCCCATACACCTATACAGCCAGCTGAGCGAGGGTCAGCTGGCCCCAAGCCACTGCGCAGATGAATAGAACCAAGGTTCATTCAGTTCCCCCACATTATATTAATCCCCATTTTGTTAAGCGTGAGGAGTTCCTTCACAAAGATATCACCTCCTGAAGTGGCTGGAGAAACTCACCTGCTAACAATGGAGAAGTGGGAATGTGTTGTAAAGTGTATAGGACCACTGACTTTTGGTGTATCCCTTTGGAAAATGAATGTATATAGAGGTCAGAAATTATTCTCAAGTCATGTTAATTGGTGATATGGGGAGGGAGGAGGGAGAGTGGGTGGGGAGTGAGAACAGCCTAAGGAGGGGAATTAAGCAATATGGCACTGATCATGTAGCATGAAGATAAGGAGAGGGCACTGTAAAAGAAGTGGCCATGCTTTCTATCAGATGAAGTGCAAGTGACTGAAACTTTAACCAGAGTTTCTATTAGCTTGTCAACAACAGAACTGCATGCTGTTTACAGAAAGAGGTCTGTCCAAAGGCACAGTGTAGGACTATTAGATGGGAGACAGATGGTGGATTTAATGTTAGGAAAATGCTGCCCCACCCAGGTGTTACTGTGGTGCAGTTTATCAAGGCAGTTTATGTTGCACTGTTGTCCCCTATTGCATTCTTGTACTGTCTAGTCAATTGGGACCACAGTCTGAAAGGATGCAAAGAGGTATGAGATGAGATAGCCCGCTAAGGTTTGTTAGGTGGAGTGTTCTTGAAGGCAAGCAGGAAGGAATACAAGCTCTCCATTCAATTTGAGTGGTACCCTAATTTGCCAGGGATGCCCCATGGACACAATTGTATTGGAGGAAAGCTGCATGTGCAGTATGTTTGCCTGTACGTGCAGTAAGTTTGCTTTTGGAAAACGTGGTGCACAGTCTGTTGGAGTAACCACACGAACATGCGCACACCCAAGGAGTGCCTCAATAGTGCTGCATGACCAGGGAAAGAGCTCATGAAAAACGCACTTAACAGAAGAAAAGGAAAACATAACACTAGCGGGTGCCCATTAGATAAGAAAAAGTGCCATGACATATTTCTATTTTATTTTAATATTTCCTTTGTTGCATGGTGACGATCAAACCTATTTTTTTTTGTAACTTCTTTTAACATAGAATAATTTTTTTCCTGCAATCTGAGACAAGGAGAACAAAAGCCAGACTACTTGGAACAGGTTCCTTTGCTCAGAAAACTGTGCTGGGGACAGTTTCAAGTTAATTGGAGTCCACTTGAAATCTAAAAGCCCAGCAATTTGGGTTTGAATAGAGCCGTGAAAGAAAACAGCAGAACAAAAGGCCCTGGGCTAGCTCTCTCTGCAGGCGGTCGGTGCCGGGATGTCTCCAGGGACAGGTCAGGAATTGAGCGTTTCTTTTTTCTAACTGGGTGTAGGATGTGTGCGTGAAGAGACCTCCCAAAAAAACTCGTTAGTTACTTTTTTTTTTTTTTTTTAAAGTGAAACAGAACAAGCCGGTTGGTTAAGCTGGAATTTTTGAACAAAATACAGAACCAGTTCGTAATTTGCAGCAATGTGACAAAGGTAGCCACTGCCATGGTAGGAAATCAGAGGCAGCATTTGGAAACTGCTTTGAAAAAGCCCAGGAGAGGCTTGTGGAACTCAGTCCTGTATGTGATGCACAACTAATCAGATGGGACCCCATGGCATGGATCATAAACAAGCACATTTTAATTTTCTGGACTCTAACTTCAACTGCACTGGAACAAGGTAGAACTATATGGTAGATTTTAGAAAAGTTGGTGTACTGTTTTGTGTAATTGTCCAACTTTTTCTTGCATCTTGAAACCAAATCTTGAAATGCTATTTTCATATTAAATTATACTATCTAATAGTTAATAGTAAAGCCTTTTAGCATACTTTTTTTTTAAATATTTCTGAAACTGTCGTGTGTGCAAGTTTGGGAGGTTTCGTTCAAACAATACTAAGCATGATCTAACGCTCAAAGGCCAAATGCTACCAGGAAGGGTCACGAGAAGGGACTCTGAGTGAAAGGAAAGATACATGAGGTCTCTTACAGTAGTCTGTGGGGTCTGAACCAGCCTCTGCATTCTTCTGGGAAAAGACACATATATAGAGCGTACAGGGCGCTCCAAAGGCATATGCATGCCTGTGGCTTTCTGGTTCACTGTGCAGGGGCCAAGAGGGTTCTTCCCAGGAACACAGACTCAAGGCTGTATTTTCACTCATCACATAGAGACAGACACCCCAGGATTCCCTGGTGGACACTCAGCTGTTAATCCAGACAGTGCCCTGGAAGGACAGGGAGGGGTCTCTGACCTGTACCACCACAGGCTGCAATTAGGGGTTTGCTGTGAGCCTAGTGAACCTGGCCCCACATGAATGGGTCTGTTTTTGACAGACTGGTGCCAGCACATGGGATTGTAAACTGTTTGAACAAATCACACACAAAGAGGGCAAAAATTGGCAAAGGGAAATTTGGTTACAAAATATAGTTCCTACCATATTTTGTTTTAAACATATAAACATAGAATTTGACAGCAGATAGGACCGCTTGGCCCACCTAGTCTGCCCATTTTCCTACCTAACAGATAAGCTGCAGATCCTAGTTAACCAACAGCTTACTTCCTCTTACCTGCCCCTAGAACTGCCTTATGCCTGTCCCATGCATTCTTGAAGTCCCCCACTGTTCTTGACTCCACGACCTCCTCAGGGAGGCTGTTCCATGCATCCACAACCCTCTCAGTGAAAAATACTTCCTCACATTACCCCTGAGCCGTCCCCCTCTATCTTCAAATTGTACCCCTTGTTCTTGCACATCTCTTTTCTGGAAGATGCTACCTCTTGGACTTTGTTAATTCCCTTTGAGGTACTTGAAAGTTTCTATCATGTCCCTCTCTCCTTCTTTCCTCAAGAGTATACATATTAAGCTCCTTTAGTCTTTCTTCGTATGTCTTCTGGTGCAGACCCTGCACCATTTGTGCCCTCCTCTGGACAGCCTCCACTCTGGCTATGTCTTTTGCGGAGATGGGGTCTCCAGAACTGCACAGTACTCCAGATGGGGTCTCACCAACTGTCTGTACAGAGGATAACAACTTCCTGTTTTCTACTATTGATGCCTCTTCCTATGCATCCCAGTATCCCCTCAGCCTTCCTTACTGCCTTCTCACATTGCTTGCCCACCTTTAGGTCATCTGATATAATTACCCCAGGTCCCTTTCTAATTTTACTGTTGTCAGTATCTCACCCCCATTGTGTACGCTTTCCTGAGTTTTTGTTACCCATGTGCATTACCTTGCACTTCTTTGCATTGAATCTGAGCTGCCATACATTTGACCATTCCTCCAACCTTGCCAAGTCCCTTCTCATCCTTTCCACTCCATCTTGTGCATCAACCTTGTTGCAGATCTTTGTGTCATCTGCAGAGAGACATACTTTTCCTTCCAGTTCCTCTGCAATGTCACTTATAAAGACATTAAAAGGACTGGTCCCAGTACTGAACCCTGCAGTACCCGCTAGTAACCCTCCTTTCTTCACTGTGTACTCCATTTACTACTACCCTTTGCGTCCTGTTGTCTAGCCAATTTTTATCCAGGCTACCACCTTGGGATCCATTCCAAGGCTGGCTATCTTGTGTATTAATCTTTTGTGGGACTGTATCAAATGCCTTGCTAAAATCTAGGTAGGCCATGTCCACAGCCCCTCCTGGTCTACTACTTTGGTCACCCAGTCAAAGAAATCTATTAGATCTGGCTGACACAATCTTCCATCATGAATCCATGCTGCCCTGGGTCCTGCAGCCCACTGGCCTCTAGGTACTCAACAATTCTTTCCTTCAGAAGTGATTCCATCATTTTCCCTACCACTGAGGTCAAACTAACTAGTCTGTAGTTTCCTGCCTCTGTCCTGCTCCCACTTTTGTGAAGAGGAATCACATCTGCCCATCTCCAGTCCTCGGGTACCACCCCATCCTCCATGATTTGTTAGAGAGAGTAGTCAGCGATGTCACTAGTTCTACCCTTAGTTCTTTAGAATTCTTGGGTGAATCCCATCAGGCCCATTGCTTTGTCACCTTCAATTTTATTAGTTCTTTCAGAACCCTTTCTTCTGTAAATGGACTGGTATCGACTCCGTCTTCAGAGTGTTTCTCTTGTTTGGTTTAGGTAACTCCTCCTCTTCCTTGTGAATACTGAGCAGAAATATTCATTCAGTATCCCTGCTTTTCACTGTCACCCTCTACCACATTCTCTCCCTTTATTAAGCTTCAGTATCCCTCCTTTGGTCTTTCTTCACTCCCTAATGTACCTATAAAGGTCTTATCCCCTTCTTAACAGAACTGGCTATCCTTTCCTCGGTTTGGGCCTTTGCTATTCTGACTGCCTTCCCAGCCTCTTTCTGCTTTAACTGATAAAGTTCTCTGTCCTGCTCCTTCTGTGTTTCCTTTATTTCCTGAATGCTGTCCTTTTCTCCTTAACCTTCCCTTCCACCTCTTTTGTGAACCATAGCGTTTTTCCCTTTGTTGTGTTTTATTGATTTGCTTTACACAAAGGCTTGTTGCCTCTGTGATGGCTGTTTTGATCACTCCCCATTGTTCCTCCACCCATCCTTCCTGCCTGTTTGCTAGTGCTTTTCTGAGGCACTCTCTCATTTTCCCAAAGTCAGCCCTCCTAAAGTCTAGTACTCTTGCTTTTGTATGGCTTGATTGTATGGCTGTGTTTATCGTGAACCACACTGTTTGGTAGTCACTTGTTCCCAGATGGCTACCTACTTCTAAATCTGAGATTCTTTCTCCATCCCCATTTGAAAGTACCAGGTCTAAGATTGCTCCCTCCCGAGTGGGTTCCGATACTAGCTGTCTGAGGCATGCCCCTGTAGGGCATCAAGAATGACCCTGCTCTTGGATGTGCCTGCAGCAAAGGTGCTCCAGTTAATATCTGGCATATTCAGGTCCTCCATCAACAATATCTCCCTTTTTCTGCCATTCTAAGAAAGCCTTCTAACATTTCCTTGTCCATTCCCTCCCGAGATGGGGGTCTGTATACAACCCCATGCGGATTGTGGTGCCATTTCTGTCTCCAGGGTGACCCAAAGTGCCTCATCTGTTCCCTGTTTACTCTTTAGTTCTGTTGCTTTGATCCCTTCCTTTACATAGAGAGCTACCTCCTCCTCCTCTTTTACCCTCCCTGTCCCTCCTGTAGACTGTGTATCCTGGTATGTTGACATCCCAGTCATGGTTCTCTGTGTACCATGTTTCTGTGACTGCCACAATATCCAGGCAACCTTCTTCCATCAAGGCCACTAGTTCAGGGAGCTTGTTACACAGACTACGGGCATTGGTACTCATCACCCTCCACTTTTTGATAGCCTTACCCCTTTAGCCCCATTTCTGTCCTTACTGCCTTTGCCTTTTTTTTTACATTTAAATCTGTTCTGCTCCCTAATAACTTCTGTACCTTGGTATTTACCTCACTAATCACCATGTTTTGTGGGGAGGCTCAGATTTCCTGCTTCTTTCAGTGCCTCCCTTGGCTAGTTTAAATGCTTGCCAATGAAGCATTTAAACCTCTCACCTAGGATCCTGGTTCCCTCGACAGATGCAGACCATCACACTAGTATAGGTCTGCATCCCTCCAGGTGGCTCCCAGTCCCCAATGAAGCCAAAACCCTGAGCTCCACACCAGTTTTCAACCACTCATTGAATTCCTGGTGAGAGTGCCCTAGCATCTCCCTTGCCATAGACAGGCAGCACCTCGAGAAGGTTACCGTATGCGCACTTGTCTAAGGCCCCTTCCCACTCTACAAACTCCTCTTGCACTGCTCTGATCCCATTCCTAGCCAGGTCATTTGTCCCTAGGTGGACAATGACATCCAGCTCCCTCCTTCATGCAGCTCCTCCCACGATCCTGAGGATTCGCTTCCTGTCCCTCAAGCCATGGCGCCAGGAAGGCACCTTATCTCCTCTCCTTCCTCCCCATTTCTACCCCCTAATGACTGAGTCCCCACCAGGAGTTGTTTCCTTCCCTGGGGTCCCATGCCACCCTCCTTTGGGTCTCCTTTGTGAAGGTTCCCAGCATCCTCCTTGGTCTCCACTGCAGGTGCCTCCATAGAGGAACCACTATCCACCAGAAGAGCTAATGAATTGTGGAGGGGTACAGCTAGAGGTATGCAACTCTGTTCTGCCACCCTCTCCCTCCTTGAGCCCACCCTGGTGCAGCCTCCTCCTTTCTTGGCAACCTCTGAGGTAGTGGCATTGGCCCTGGTGGTCCCTGGGTGGGGAGGTTTCATGAATCCTAGTCAGGTCAGCCTGGAGATGGGCAACCTCCTCTCTCAGACCAGAGGTGCTTGCAAATAGGGCAGCATCGCAGCCTCCAGAATGTCTCCCGGAACACTGCCGCCCACAGCCATTGCACTGCACCACTCCTAACATGTCTTATTTTGTGTCCCTCTACTGTTTCTCTGGATGCTTACTCTCTCCTCTCCTTACAACTCTCACCCTTCCTGTTCTGGGACAGCAACTTCATATCTTCGTCAGTAGCCTCCTTCTTTCTTGCTCAATATCAGACCACCAGCAGCTGGGGGAGTGGGCTACTTTTCTACTTTAGGGTTGACAAAACCAATGTTTCTCTATGATCCTTTCCTTCTTACTGCCAAACAGGAAGTTCCTGTTGACAGTCAAATCCAGTGGCTATAAAAGTAGAACTGGCTTTGGGTGGGTGGGATGGAGGGCAATTAGTAAGAAAAAGGCTAGCAACAGGAAGTTGTAATTTGACTCACCTGCTTTTATAGTGTCTAAACCACACCCCAGGTAAGCTCTCTCTCCTCCTACTGGTTTAGCAAAGTCAGCTGATACTACACAGAATACACACTGACCTTCTTTCTTTTTTAATCCTAAATAAGTCCCTTCTACTTCTAATAAAGTTATCTGTCTACTTAATCTTAACAGACACTGACTCCTGCTGAGATATATGTTTTAAATTAAGAAGAAAAGTAGCTTCTTTAGTTAGCTGCTTTCTGCTCTACAAGCAAGGCTAGCAACAGGAAGTTGTATTTTGACTCACCTGCTTTTATAGTGCCTAAACCACACCCTAAGGTAAGCTCTCTTTCCTCCTACTGGTTTAGCAAAGTCAGCTGATAAGAGTACCCTTCACTGCACAGAATACACACTGACCTTTTTCTTTTCTTTTTTTTTAACCCTAATAAGTCCCCTTCTCGTCTAATAAAGTTATCTGTCTCTTAATCTTAACAGACACTGACTCCTGCTGAGATATACGTTTTAAATTAAGAAGAAAATGTAGTTTCTTTTAGTTAGCTGCTTTCTGCTCTACAAACAAGGCTAGCAACAGCTTTCTTTCTAGTTTTCTTTTTGTTGCTGTGTAGTTAGATCAGTGACAGTGTAGGAAGGAAGATGGCTTCCAGCTACAATGACTACACTGTGGAACAGCTGTGCAAGGAGAGCGTCCTTTATGATGGACCCACTAAAATGCAGCATATGGCGGCACAGCGGTTGGATTTCTGCTTGCAATGCCAGCGACCTGGGGAAGAAAGGCTTGGCGTCCTACGACTGCTCGCCTTCTCCAGAGGGCTCGCTGTCTGCTGCCTCCTGGCGAAGCCGGGAGAGCAGCAGGCCGCGGAGCCCCACTGTACAAGGGGCGTGGTGAATGTTGGTTTGGCCTAGACATTTCTGTGGCACACCACGCCCTGGGGAGAAAAGCGGAAAATCCTGGCCTCCTGGTCTGCCGGATGATGGCTGCTGGCCCTGTCGACTCGAGATGCCCTGACGCTCTGGAATCCACCTCAGCAGCGCCTGGGGACTGACCAGTGCGCTGGTTCCTCCTCCTGGCGCCTTCCCCTCGGAGAGGACCCATCCGCGAAGGGATACACCAGGGCCACCCCTGGGTCAGCTGTGATCTGAGGTGAAGTGGAAGGGGCCAGGGTGAGGGAGTCGGAGGAGTCATGAGCAGCCGGAAGGACAGGCAGGCCAGGGGCAAGTAAGGCACCAAAAAATAAAAAAGGCGGCACATGGAAGTCTTCATTGCAGATGATGACTACGCAGACTGGGGCTTCAGTCACAGCTGATGACTGCAGGGGACCAGATCTTGGACTTGAAGGTGACAGATGGAACTGCAATGACCAGATACAAAACGGAGGCAAGTGGGACCAGAAGCCAGAGCACCAAGGGAAAGCCAGTGCAGATTTTTTTAATATACTTTTGTTTTGCCCTTGGTCACCATTCCTTCAGTGCTGCTCCTCAGCACCCACCTCTACTTCCCTTGTGCCCTACCTTCAGGATACCTCCTAGCTTGCCCCCCCAGGGCAGGGCCACAGAACCTTACCAGGCCTGTCTCGATGGGGAAGGTGTCGGCTACTGTCGACATTACCTCCCCCAGGGGCAGGGTTCAGGCCTGAAGATCCATCTGTGGAGCCGTATTGGGTTGAAGAGGCGAGGGATCAATTGAGGCAAGGCGCTGGGGCAGCTGTCATTCTCAGCGGCCAACAAGTAGTTTTTCCTGGGGATGGGGACGTGCAATGATGTCCAGCTGCCTGCCCCGCCTCAGAACATTCAGGTGCCGCCGCTGTAGTACCCCCGCCTCGCCAGGAGTCTGTCAAGTGCTGGACACACTCTCCACCTCTCCCCAGACAAGGAGAGCAGTCCTCAGGACACTCCATCCTCCCCCCAAGCTGGCCCTCTGACGCTGGTCTATTCTCGAACCCAGGTGGCCAGCATCACAAGTGGAAATCCAACCACTGCGCCTAATGGGCCAGCCTAGCCAGCACAAATTTTGATCTGGAGAGCTTATAGCTGCAACTGAAGATGAAGAAACTGGAGCTTGCCATGCAAGAAGAATAGAAGCTTGAGGAGAAAAAGACAGAAAAGAGAAAACTGGAAGTAGAGCTATAGGACAAACACCACCAAAGGGACTTTGGGCTGGAGAAACTAAAGCTTGATAAGCACTGGAGCCGGCCCAGTGGTGCCGAGGGTTGAGGCGCTGACGCCATACCATGCACCACACCAGCGCCCAGGTTCCTAAGGAACGCGGGACACTGGGGTTCAGCAGGAGAGGAGTAGGATTGAGGGTCCGAACAGCTTCCCACCCTGAGGTGGGTGGGTCCTCTCGCACAGCACTCGGGACCCCCTGGGATGATGGGGAGTGCTGCAGGCTGCATGAGATGTGTAGCAGGGTACTGGGTGGTGGAAGGTGTCTTTCACCCAGGTGTGGAATGTGCCTGGTCTGCACCCAGGCAACACACACACACAAGCAGAACCCCCGGGTCCCTGGATAGGTGACGATGTCTTACTGTCACACTCCCAATGCCGGGTTCACTCCACTGGCTCTTCTGATCCCTCTCTTGCCTGGCGAGATGGGACTGAACGTTGGACCAGGTAGGTAGGGAGTGTCTGTCCCGGATTTCTGGTGGGGTGACTTCAGGTGGGAGGTAGTATAGTAGGCGGCGAGTTGGGAGAGGTCTAAGGGATTGGACGAGAAACAGAGTTAACAAAAAAAAAAAAGGCACCAGAAAAGGCAGGTGGTGGGGTGAAAATGAAACTCCAGGGCTGGGGAATAAGCTAAATTCTAAATCAAATGCAGAATTTAAAGAGGGGATAATACGGATGTTCTTCTTACTTCATTTGAAAAGGTCTGCATTCAGGCAAAAATACCCAAGGAGGCCTAGAGTTTTCAGTTGTCCCCGCTTACTGGGCAGGGGTGTGAAGCACTGGGGCAAATGGACAATGCTGACGGCCAGGACTATAATAAACTCAAAATTGCTTTGTTGAGAAAGCACGATTTAAGTTGTAGAGGCCTACAGAGTGAAATTTCTGAAGCTCTGTAAGTGCCTGAGATGAGCTTTGAGGAACTTCACAAAACAACGCCTAATTTTAAAACTTTGGGGCGGGGACGGTAAAGCTAACTCTGTGGAAGCAACTGAGGAAGTCATATTGTTGGAACAGTTCTTTTGGACATTTCCAGCAGAAATGAAAGCCTGGTTAGAGTAACTAGGACCCTCAGACAGCAAAACATGCTGCTGAGCTTTCTGACAGTTGTGCCAGAACAAGCCTGCTTTGAAGGGAAGTGGGAGCAGGGACTCCAGTGGCAAGGTGGGGAAAAACGCACCTTCAGGGCAGCTAAAATGCTCGTGCCTCTGCAGAAAGAGGGAACCACAGTTTACCAAAGTGGGATTTTGGGGGAAAGAAACTGATGATTGTTGGGGTCTGTAAAAGCCAGCATATTGCCAAGCAGTGTCCTAAACAGATGCAAGGTGTAAAGGGTTCCTTTCAGCTGAGCTGGTTGCTAACTGTATTCCTGTGAATATGAGGGAGCACATGCATCCTGTTACAGTGAACAGGGTACAGACCGAGGGATAAGGGACACTGGGGTGTCTGTTACCCTGGTAAAAGGGATTTGGTTGGCCTGAGCAACTCCTGAGAAACCAGTTCGTTTCTGTAAAGGGAATCACTGGGAAGGAGAAAACCCCGCCACTAACCAGTGTTATTCTGGTCTGGGGTGATGCAGGAGAAAGGTGTGACAGGTGGCTGTAGCAGACACTTGCTGTGGGCGTTGTTTTAGGAATGATGTTCACCAGGGGGTGGTATGTGCCGCTACCTGGAGCCAGACTGCTAGGGACTCCTGTGATCCCCTGAACCCCACAGAAGCTTATGCAACATTGGGCAGGGAGACTGGTCCACCAGCCAGTGTCTCTCTTTCATGGGAGAGTGATAAAAGGGACATGGAACTCACCCAAGTAGTGAAGAGTAACACACAGCAAGGGGCTGGGAATTGCTGTGACACTGAATCCCTGAACACCACAGCTATGGACCTCACTCTGGAAGATGAAGGGACATGTCCCACGCTTTGGGAAAGTGTGAGGACTTTACAGCAGCACAGAGGACTGAAACACAGAAACATAAAAGTTGATGGCAGATAAGGACCGCAAGGCCCATCCAGTCTGCCCATTTCTTTTTCACTTGAGAATGTGCCATAGGCCTTTGCTCTGTCAATGGCCTATCTATTCACACGCATCTGTATTGCTCCCTTGTGCCTATCCCATGCCTGTCTGAAGCCCTGCACTGTATTCATATCCACCACTTCCTGAGGTAGGCCATTCCATGCATCCACCACATTTTCTGTGAAAAAGAACTTCCTCACATATAATCTGCCTCCCTCTAATCTCATGCCGAGTCCTCTTATCCTGCTATTTTTCTTATATTGAAACATGTTAGACTCTTTCACCTTGTTAATGCCCTTAAGGTGTTTGAATGTTTCAATCACATCACCTCTCTCCCCTTTGCTCTAGGGTATATATACTGAGTTCAGATGATCTGTCCTCATGATGTTTTCTGATGCAGTCCCTGCACCATTTTGGTTGTCCTTCTCTGACTGCCTCAATTTGGTTAATGTCCTTGTGAAGGTGTGGATCCAGTACTGCACTAGTATTCCAGATGGGACCTAACCAGTGTCTTATAATGAAAGATTATTACCTCCCTCTTCTGACTTGTGATACCCCTACTAATACACCCCAACATCCCTCTAGTCTTACCAACTGCTTTAGAAGTCTGCTTGATGATTTCAGGTCATCTATGATGACGACGCCCAAGTCTCTTTCTTCCCCTGCGACTGCCAGCAACTCCCTCCCAGCCTGTAGGTGGCTTCAGGGTTTCTCTTTTCTATGTGCATGACCTTGCACTTCTTTGCATTAAACCCCAGTTTCCACTCTTGACTACTAACCCTAGCTTAGAGAAACTGAGGGCATGTGCAGTCTCTGATGGGACACAAGGGGTGACATAAAACGTAAGGTTTACTGGGATAATGGCCTGTTATACATGCAGGACGGAGGACAGAGGGTGGGATGCTGGGCAGGCAGCTTGCTGTTCCCCGGGGTATCGTGAGTTTCTGCTCAAGACAGCTCATGATAGTTCCATGTTTGGACATCTGGCATTGATTGCACCACGAGCGATTAGCTCATAATTTTTATTGGCCCAACTTTACCAAGCAGATGAAAGAATACTGCAGATCCTGCCACCAGTGTCAACGAATAGGGAAGGCAGGAGGAAAAGCAAAAGCTGCTTTAAATCCTCTTACCTATTGTGGAGGAACCTTTCCAAAAGGTGGAATGGATATTGTAGGTGCTTTGAATAGCCCAAGCTCCTCTGGGAAAAAGTATATTCTGGTGGTGGTATATTATGTCACCTGATGTCCAGAGGTGGTCGTCCTTGTGACAGGTTGTTATGGAGAAAGAGTTAATGCAAGGATCTGATCTATTTCTCTTCTTTTCTCTCTCTTCTCTGTCTGGTTGCGCAACCAAATTTTCATGTGAGACCTAGGACTTCATCACCCGATGGTCTTGCAATTTTCTGCCTCTCGCTACCCTCACTTGCTGTTCTGTCTTTTCTCCCCTTGCATATCTGCTGGTATGAAAATATATGTGAATCTTTATGTGAAATTGTCACTGATACTGGGATCCCTTGTTTAAAACTGTATATAGTTTTACTGTTGAAATTATTGCAAAGCTTATTCGGAACCCAAGGGTTAACCTGAAATGCAGTTTTTAAGCCTCTTGCAGAGATGTAAACAAGAGGTTGTTCTGGGTCACAATGTTCTTTATGCTGCACTGCTGACACGGACAAGAACATTGTGTGAGAAGCAGAATGTCCTTTTAACGAGCTCCTGCAAATACTTGTTATAAAAAGAGCTGCAACGTTTTGCAAGAGGGAGACAGACAGACTGTGATTTGAAATTGAGAAGAAAAGGACTCTGCTTTCTATGTTTGTACTGCCATTGTAAATAGTTCTGAACAATTTTACATTTTTATTTTACTGTTAATAGCAAAACACTTGTTGCAAATGTTACAACTGATCCTGGTTTTCCTATTCTTCCTGACCTGTGCCTCGACAACAGCACTGTCCTGCATCAAGGCAGGAAAAATAGCTGACACCTTGTTAGGGATCTTCTCCTGTGTGGGATTTCCACAGGAGGTTATCTCTGACTAAGGGGAAAACTTCATCTCGAACCTGATAAAGTGTTTGTGGGAGAGGTGTGGGGTGCTAGAGAGGCTGCATGCCACAACCCCACAGGTAAATGTGCTGGTGGAAAGGTTTAATGGGACCTTGAAAATCATGCTCAGGGCATTTGCAGAACAGCAAGGGTGGGAATAGGGAGGATACTTCCCTCCTGCTGTCTGTCTAGAGGGAAGTGTCACAAGAGCTGACAGGATTTCCCTTCGAGCTCTTGTATGGACATAGGTGCAGTGGCCCATATATTTGATATAAGAGGATTGGGAAGGCAAGCATGCCACCCAGAGGACTCCCATAGTAGAGTATGTCGAAGTTTAGAGAAAAGCTGAAGGAGCTTATGGGAGTCACCCGAGCAACCGGTCAGCAGCCCAAGAGGAGACAAAAGACCTGGTATGACCGTGATAAAGGCAGTAGTAAGTGATCTATATGCAGATGAAAAAACAGGTACTCATCTGTAACAGTATTTCCAGGAGTGGTATATGATGTACATCCACACTTCTGAAGTGTCCTTTCCTTTAAAAGCTTGCCGGAAAGTCTTCAAGTTGGCTCCTACCACCCATCTGGGTGGTAAGTCCCTAGGCTCCGCCCCATGACACCAGATCTTGCCCAATGGAAGCAGTAGTGTGTGCCAAAGCGAGGGAGGTCAGGTGGTTTGTGTGGATGAACAACATATACCACTCCTAGAAAATACAGTTACGTAAGAACATACTGTAACAGCAGATCTTACTGTAACAGCAGATCTTCAACAGGTTCCTGCAGTAGGTCATAATGTATACGACTGAGCCCCTGGTGTCAGGACCATACGGAAAACTCTAGCTAGAACTGTCTGGTGGGACTGCCCACCCAACGTCAGTAGCACATCAGCATGAGCCTATATAGTGGTAGGTCCTCACGCATGCCCTCCAGTTCTCTCGCTTACAGACCAAGAGATAAGTACGACAGGAGAAAAGGAGTTAGCTCCTGAAGCCCCAAAGGTAAGGCTCAAGAAAAGTAGTAGAAGCTAGTTTTATTGGGACACCTTGTGGCGGACTACTAGTCCCACTACAGCCATCCCTTAAACAGAAGGGATTTAAATGCTTATTTCTCCTGTTTTGCATTGTCTCAACATTGCACCCATTGCTTATGTCTATTATCCTTTTTAAATGTGTTTTTTATTTTATTTATATTTGCACATTGCACGGAGGTTGCCTGCCTGATGGTAAGGACTCACGCTCTCTCTCTCTCTGTCCTCTCTCACACTCTCGTCGAAGGCACTAATATGTAGACAGAGAGAGCCTCTGAAAAATTTCCCAACATTACTGAGACCATCCAGGGTTACTTGGTGAGTGCAGCAAGGTAGAGCAGTGACATCATCTTTTCAGCAGTTACGGAGGTCGCCAAGCACATGACTCTTCTCTCTCGCCCAATGCATGGTAAAGAACGCAATCTCTTCGGCACCAGCGAGAAAGAGCGTGTGTGTGTGACACAGAGAGAGAGAGAGAGAGAGAGACAGCGTGGTCGAAGAAATTTTCCAAGATTACTGGAGACTGGTCAAGTTAATTGGCAAATGCAGCAAGTTAGGCAGTGTCTCTATTATTTCAGCAGGGGCAGTGGTTGCCGGGGTTACTTGTAGAGTGCGGCTAGGTAGGGCAGTGCAGTTTACTGGAAAGAGAGATGTAAATAAGAGAGATCGAGTAAGTGGCATGTGTTAAACTAACTCCAGATTAGCATACAATCTCCAGCTCACTTAGGCCAACAGAGAATGAATGGGACTGATAACGGGTTGGCTCACTGAGATGCTGGAGGGCTAAATCATCCCATATATCCGCGTCCTTGTCCCACTTAAAAGGAGTACACCTCCATTGAAATACATAGCCACTTAATCATTTCACAGGGCGCCCCAGTAAAGCGAACATCCCGATTATCCGCATCCCAATTAAGTGGCTTCTATTGTAGTTGCAAAGTTGGGGGAAGGTGACTTATTGCAGGAACCTCTTGCGAAGATCTACTGTTACGGTAAGTTCTTATGTAACTGTACTATCTTACTTTGAGAGGGTTCCTGCAGTATGTCATAACTCACAGGATTGATTCCCAAGCAGTTAGAAATCAGTCAAGGACTGAAGCCCGGAGGCAGGAAAGGTCCGCAGGATAAGCAGGAGCAGAAAAAATGGGGCCAAAACCATCCCTGCACCTAGAAGTAATAATTAGCCAAAAGCTCAGAAAAGTAGAGACAGACCTGTATTGACTCTCACAACCCAGCAACTTGTACGAATAGTACAAGTAGTGGGAAAACACCCTTGTCTCTCTAGGAGAATTCCTTAAACTTTCCCCGAAATGGCTTCCAGAGTGTCTGTGAATGTCATGGACACAGATCAGCAGCATGTGGACACAGCCACACCCTACAGTAGGGCCTAAAAGCAAAAGATAAAATGCTGCTGAATATGCAGCACAAAAGACCGCCTCCTGAGAAAAGCTCAGAAAGGTCGGCATTTGAATGGTCCATCAAACTGAGAACTTGAACCAAACAAAGTTTGTAGGCCTCCTGAAACCATGAAGGGACCCATGGGCCATGGGAAAATCCTGCCCTGCTAAAAGAAGGAAGGACTCAAACCTCCTCGCACTGGCCCTACCAGAGGATCAGGCAGTGGTAGGGGCGTCCATCACTAGCCAAGAGGCCAAGGCATGGGAGGACATTGCTCCCCAGAGGCCCACCAGAGTCGACTGGGGTTGGAGCCCTCAGATGCCGGAGTCCGTTGTTTGGTCTGGACGCTTGGCTGAAGCCTGTGTCGCTTGATAGGTCAAGTCTGCTGACGACTAAAAGACCGCTGAAGTGACAGCCCACGATACCTGGGGCGGACCGAATCATGGCCATTCCTCTGTTCTGCAGCCCCACAAGGATGTCCCTGAGTCTACGCCAAACAGTACCAACCCCTGAAAGAAGCATCCAGTACGGTGGATTGGACACACTGTGCCAACCCAGAAGTCTGGTGCCACAAATTTGTGTGAAGACAGATGGCAGTGGCTGCAGACTGAGCTAGAGTCATAGGTGGCCCGGAGGGCATGACGGAGGAGAGCCACACACGAACTCACAGCCCTAGCTATCTTGGTCTTAAGCCTGGAATCCTGGATGGCCCCAAACCTGGATTCTAACAGGCTCATAGTGGCGTTCTGAAGGAGACCATATCGCCTACATAATTAAGGGATCTAATAGCGCAAGTGGATGAAGAATAAATCTGGTGCCCAAACAGATCCAGCTGCCCAGATTTTTTTTTTCTTGAGGTGAGGACAGGCCTTTAGGACACGCCTCGCAGTTCTGGTCATCTGCCAAGATGAAAACATCCACTGCAAAAGGGACCTGTTCTGGGGAGCTGCACGCCCTATCAGCCTTTTGGGGACAGAAAAGGAGGCTGCCAAATGGACAATGAGAGGTCCTCATGAGGAGCAAGCCAGGGTGGGATAGGCGAGATGAAGATTCCGCCATACCTAGATGCTCTGCCAGCCTTTTCCTCTTAAGGTCCTGTTCCTCAGTGGCCCACCCATGAGCCTCCTGGATTATTTTTAGGAGCTCTGAAAAGGAGGGTCCTCAGGAGGAGACCTAGGGACTCCTCCTGTTACGGCTCATCCCAGGGGTATGAGAATCAGAGCTAACGGACGATGGAGAGTCAGACTTACTGTCCCAAGAGCTTTCTCCAGCGACTGAACCCTAGGCAGGGGAAGTCCCAGACATTGTTCCTCACATGGACGTGGACAGTGGAAGAAAGGTGAGACTGTCCTGTCAAGGAAGACTGGGTGTCAACAGGCGACCTGGGCCAGTGAGTCGGCAGAGATAGGGACGGTGCCAAGGCCCCTTGCAGCCCACGCTCCAGATCAGAGGCCAGTTGAGCCTTGGCCTCTGCCACCAGGACTGGAAAACCACTTGTAAGTCAGTCTGAAATGATAAGGCGGCAGTGAGGGCTGACAAGGCTGGAATACTAGTGTCTGACAATGATGCACTGGATATCCTGCACCTGAAAAGGGAAGGGTACCCGAAGCTGGGTAACCTGGAAAAGATGCCCGACGTCAGTGACTGGGCAAGTCCAAGTTCAAGTTTATTGCAGGAAAAAAAAATAACTCCATTGAGCAAGCTCATTCACAAGGAGGTCCTGGAATATATATACTGACAAGACTAACAGAAACAAACAGTAAATGCACATGACAGGATTACAAGTGCTGATAAGGTACACATGTGACAAGTGTTTGGGCAATACTTGTATCTCTTAAAGTAGGTCATCACACTCTTACATAAGGTGCAGATTCTGCCTACATGGACCTTAAGACTAACGGTAGGCTTAAATAATCATAGAAAAGATACTTTATTGACAACTACAAACATCTTTTGTTTTTTCAATAGCTAACTTTTAAAGAGACTAACAGAGACTACTTTGGGTAGTTTCAGAGACGACTGTAGCTGATTCCAGATAACAGGTAGGACAATGGAGATGGTGCCCTGCCAAAGGAGGTGCACGAGTCTTGGGGATATCCAGGAAGATAAAGTCAGACTTCCGAGTGAGTAAGTACTGTGGCAGGTGTGGATAAGGAAGTTAGATAGGCTCAGAAGCTTGTTAAGGAGAAGATTTAGGTCCAGGTACCAGCGTGCATAATACATCTAGTGGTAAGGGATGTCCAACCTCATAGTTGAGTACAGGTCGCAATGGTGCGCCCAGTATGGGAGTTTGTAATGAAGCCAGAGCATGGTGATAGAGAATGTCCAGTTTATTTAGACTGAAGGTTGTAGAAGAGCTAAAGATTATATCCCCGTAGTCCAGTAACGGGAGGAATGTGGCTTGGACAAGCCTAGTTCTGATCTCAAGTGGGAAGAGGACCTGTTGCGGAAGAGAAAGCCTAGCCTTATTTTTAGTATTCTAGATAGATCATCAAGGTGTCAGTGAAGGCGAGCTTGCTGTCTAACCAAAAATCCAGGTATTTAAATTTAGGTGACTTCCAGTGGCGCTATAGGGAGATAACTCATGAAGTCCTTCGCAGGTGGTGGTAGGTAGAGCAGATGTATTAGGGGAAAAGATCATAGCTTTGGTTTTCTTAGCGTAGGAGAAGTCTGCACGTTAATGAGATTGGATTCAAGCTGAGCAAAGTCATCTTGGAGGACATCCCTAACCTCAGGTAATGATGCTCGGATGCATAGAGAACAGTATCATCGGTGAAGAAGTGCAGTTTTGACATAGATATGTAATGGACAAGGTTGTTAATGTATAGGAGAAGAGGATGGGACCCAAGATGGAGCCTTGTGGGACTCCACTGGTGATTGGTTTGGGGGTTGGATTTTGCATCCTTCCTGAAAGGTAACTGCTAAACCACTGGATGGTCATCGGGTGGCACCTATTTTAGCAAGGCTGTTTTCAATTAGGTGTGCTCTACGGCATCGAATGCTTTGCAAACATCTAGGAAGACAGCTCCCGTGATGATCTTTGAGTCCATAGTGGAGATCCAGTCGTCGTGACATCAGCCAATGCAGTAACGGTACTGTGGTTAGCACGGAAGCCAGATTGGGCTGGGTTCAAGAGCGAACAGGTTTCTATGTGGGTATTTTAGTTGTGTAAATCAGCTTTTGAGACTTGAGAGGATAGGTAAGATAGAAATTGATCTGTAGTTATTTAAGTCGCATGGATCCTGATTTAAATAAGGCGAAAGTGGGCCTACTTTCCAGCACGAAGGGACTATGGAAGAAGAAACAGAAAGGTTGAAAATATGGAGGATTGGGGCCGTGAAGGTAAGTGTACCCGAGTTTTAGAAAGCGGTTCAATTCCGTCCCTCTCTTTTTTCTTGATGTCTAGGTTCATGAGAGAATCTTCACTTTGAAGTTAAGGGGAGCAACTGAAAGGGATAAACCATTGCTGAGGGAGAGGAGTTTGTACTGCCAAGGCTATTAACACGTGCAGCATACGGGAAAGTGTCGAAAGCTAGCCAGCAGCTACGAAGTGAGAAGTTGAATTTTCAATGATTTGGCTATTGTTTTCCACACTTTATCATTTTTGATGATCTTGGATGTTTGGGGTGCTTACTGATCGCTCCTTCAATGGACTTGACGGTCTTCCTATTTTTAAGTGAGATTATGCAGGGTACCCTGATATCAAACATCCCTGTGTCAGGCACGCTGGTAACCCTATGGGAATAGCCGGAGACAGGCTCGATAGAGTGGCCGAGGGCCAGTGGGGATTCCCAGGAGAGACTGAATGCCACAACGTGGGACCCGCCGGTCAGTCGACTAACCTGAAAAGTGTCTGGCAATGGGAAGCCTGGCAGAAGTCCAGGTGTCGGAACCCCAAGCATCTGGGAAACAACAGAACCAGACAGGGATTAGCTGACACTTTTTTTTTTTTTACGGAGAGGATGGTATCTGGGTGGAATGCATTGCATGCGGAAGTGGAATCCTGTAGGACAGTGGACTGCTCCAAAAGGGATAAGACAGGGTAAGACGGAGGAAGGGAGTAGCAGCTGCATTATAAGAGCTGCTAGCTGCACACCGAGCAGACTGATAGACCATAAGGCTTTTATCTGCTGGCAAATTCATATGTTCGTATGGAGCTCCACCGGTCCAAATGGAGGAATTCAAAAGTCTGCCATCTGCAGAGGAGTCTGCGACCCTGATGAAAGACCCCATGAGGGGCTTCCGGGGCCCAGCAGGCAGATTTGGCTTACCAGATTCCATGGAAAGCAACAGTAACAACCACGCCTAGAGACCCAGCTTCCTCAACCATCCCCGGAGAGATGGGGGAATGGGGAAACCACTTTCGAGGTGGGAGGAACATCCAGAGGGCTAGCCTCAGGGGACAGCTGCTGCGGGAAGCAGGCAGTGCGCTCGACATCGGGAGTTACAGTGACCAGGAGGTCGCCAGATAAGCGACTTACCAGCCAGAGCAAAGGAAAGAGTCCCATACGCGGATGCCAGCGCGAAGCAGACGGCCAGCTTACTGGCAGTAACTGAGTGAGGTTGGCAGAGTCGATGTCAGATTTACTGGCAGACGCCGGTGAAACTAATATCCAACTTACCGGCAGTAATCGTATGGATGCCAGGAGGACAGACGTTAGACTTTTTGGCTGAAGCAGCATTTGACTTACCGGCAAGAGCCATGCGGACACTGACAGGACTGACAACAGACTTATTGGTAGTAGCTATGCGGGCGGGGTCGGCAGGCTGATATCTGACTTACTGCCGATGACTGGGTGTACCCCAGTGGAACTGGAGTCCCACGTCCGACTTACTGACCTTTGCTGCCCGGCGACCCGTTGTCTGAAGATGCCTAAGGGCGGCAAGTGCTCTAGCATCACCAGAGGAATCCACCTAAACCGGCTACCAGTTCAGGTGGCAGTCCAAACCTGATCTGCTGCAGCGGGAGGAGGCTTGGACAGAGAGGGTGCTTCCAGATTCAATGGAAGGACCCCCACTGTCTGTGGTAGCCCAAGGTGGCTGTGGATGGAAGGGACTGATCTCGCCCTGGTTCTTCTCTATCTTTTTTCATCGTTTTATGCCCTGCAGTGGGAAGAAGAGGAATCCCACAGCCTCTGCAACTCTTTTCTCCATGTTTGTCATGTTAATCTTTAACAGATGGGCGGCCAGGGCTCAGGCCGCCTTTTCCGCATGGCTGGGTTAAAACCTGCAGGCCGCACAGCCTTGGTATTATGGTAGGGGCATAGGCAGAGCAGGCAAAGAGTATGGCTGTCCTTGTGCGGAATTTGCTTACCGCAGGAGTCGCACTCTTCTGCAGAGCAGACGTTGGGAGAAGACAAAGAAGAATAACCAGCTTTATAAATTAAAGAAAAATAAAGAAATTGATATTCGACACTAGTCGGGTTCACTGTGAGGTACAAATACACACTGGTTAATCATGGGAATGAACTGGAGGGGGACCGCAAACAATATAGGCTCACACTGACAGTCACGTGACGGGTGGGCGGTCCCATGTCAGACATTGCTAGCTAGCTTTTCCATGTGGCCTTGATACCAGGGGATGCAGTCTTATAGGTTATGACCTACTGCAGGAAGCCTCTTGAACCAAGATCTACTGTAAAAGGTGAGTAACCTGTTTTCTAGGGACGTGATATGATGCTCATCCACACTTCTGGCAAACTACTAGCAGTTCTCCAGGAGCAGGGAGACACATACCCTTACTTAGGGAACAAAGACTGAGAACTGAGGTCCAAAACCAGCATCCCGTGTGACTCTAGGTCAAATGTGGGAAATGAAGGTGTATGCTGACCTCCAGGTAGCAGCCCTGCAGATATCCTGAATAGGGACATCCCTGGAAGCAACCACTGATGTAGCGGTATGGCAGGTGGAATGAGCCCTTAGCCCTCTGGGAGGGGTCCCTACTTGCCAAACTATAGCATGGATCAATGCAGGATGTAACTGGTTAGTAGACTCGAGAAAAATCTCAGCTGGGACTTCGACCAGCGTCTCGGCCGACAGGGTTACCATACAGCCAGCTGTCAAGGCCTTGATTCGACCAAGTCAAGTCCGAGAAGCACGGGAATCGGAGGCCGCCGACCGAGAGTGCTCCCAATCCCACTACAGAGGAGACTTCTTTTAGACTTTTTTTTTTTTTTAGATTTGCCGGTGGGTCCCTGACTGAAGGTCGGCAGAGACTGGCACAATTCCCTGAAGGAACCCATAAATGTTTAACCCAAGTACTAAGGCAGGCCAAGGAAGAATGGGCCACGGCCTGGGCTGCCTCCTCTTCAAGGCCACAAGCTGTTTGGCAGATCCTGCAGCCATGGAGACCACCCAATGGGCATCCTTGGATTTAACCAGCAGTTTCACGCGCTGGGCAGCCCAGGTTCAGGCGGTGAGATGGTCCTCCAGGATGGTCAGGGTGAAACAAGTGGCAACATTTGAAGGCCTGGGGATTGTGGTCATGCCCCAGGCAGCAGATGCATGTGGCATGCAGGTCGGTCTTGGACATCTTCTGCCTGCAAGGGCATTGGCAGAACCCGGAGCGGACTTATCGTCATCCATCGCGATCAAAGATCGAAGCTGAAGACAAAATCTTGTAAGAGTTGAAGTTTTGGAAGAAATTCCAAAGAATTTAAGCACTAAAGCCTACTCAATGCAGGAGCAGTAAGGAGAAACTGCTTCCTGCAGCAGAAAGGAAGATCTGGCATCATGGGGAGGAGCTGAGGAGTTACCAGCCATGTGGGTGGAAAAGCCAGCTTGAAGACTTTCCGCAAGCTCTTAAAGGAAAGGACACTGCCAGAAGTGTGGATAGAACATCTCCATGTTCCCAGAATCATATTCTTACTGCAGAAAACAGTTCAGAGACATGAAAACAATGAACATTTACAAGTCTGCATCTTGGGAAAGACCACTGAACAGCCCAGGGTGAAGCCCCCACCCGCCAAAATAATGAGGGAGCAAAACCAGAGATCCCATGAGGTCTGAATTAGTCAACCGATGAGGCCCAGTTATCTGTGACTGCCAACCACAGACATGGAGTCCCTGCTACAGGGCCACAACAGTATAACTGGGAAGGGCAGGGCAGAGAGTTGCAAAGGGAGGGATAAAGGCAGCAAAAGTTGAAAGGCAGTTCACTTTACTATATTTGCTGCATCACATGAGTGACTCCCACTGCTTGGCCCCTCTACCAAGAATACCCCCAGACGAGCAGCCCTCTGCAATTAGTGATTTCAAAGTTAACATGCATCATTTGTGTCAATAACTGGCCACCAGCATTGATCTTGGCACACTGATTTTGGTATCCTAAGCATTCCGACTCAAGCTACTTAACCAAATCGACCTCCCACATCATCTG
The DNA here is from genome assembly GCA_016271365.2 of Neoceratodus forsteri. NCBI lineage: Eukaryota > Metazoa > Chordata > Ceratodontiformes > Ceratodontidae > Neoceratodus > Neoceratodus forsteri. The sequence goes on along the minus strand of CM057456.1, from coordinate 1,413,049,972 downwards.
AATAACCAGTCACCCTGAGTGCAGATGCTCTGGACCAAGGGACAGGCCCCAAAAGCCAGCACCCCAAACCTGTACCTGATGTGAATGCAGCCTCCAAATATGCCCATGTCCGAAGATGTCAACTCGAGCACAAAGATCTCTAATTGTCAGTGAAGAGCTGTCTGATAATAATCGAAAAATCCAGGCATGATGTGTTAGTCTACCCATCGACAGGGCAGGAGAGACCCACACTTGTTATTTATTTATTGAAATTTTCATTTGGGTTCTCTCTGGAATTGTTTCAGGAGCTCCTTAATGGTGTTTAGGGTATCCTGTGCTTGGCATGCTCACCTTGCGGTTCCACCCACTGTGCTGTTTGCTGCCTGTATCCACCTCTCTCTGGCAGCGTCCGTCTACCCTGGATCTGGTAGCTCTTCTCAATGGCTGCAGAATCACCATCCCGCTTTTCTAAGTCTTACCTGGTATCTTTTGTGGTATGGTCAAGTATGTAATCATCCAGGAAGGAGACTCAAAACTGTGCTGGGTATACAGTTTGGAATTCTATGTCCACATTTTAAGTGCCTACAGGCAGGGTGTATAGACCAGTTTCTTTTGCTGTACAGCCGAGTTAAAATCATGGTCAAGAAGAAAAAATTACTTACCATAGTATTCTTGTTTGTTCCAAGGGAATCTTTACTGTATTCTGACTAATGCAGTTAGCTTTCACCATTCAATTGCCCCAGATAGAAATGGGTTAACAGAACCTATGTTAATAGTGGAGCGTTGATAGGCCTGAGCTCGGTTTTCAAACCACTGTCCCTGGTGCATTCTATGCAACAGTCAAATTGTTATGAAGTATACACAAAAATCCTATATTCTATCGATGCTATCCTAAATGACTAATACACCCACTGAAAACCAATCCTCCGATAAATGAGGGCATTAAAAGACTCAAGTCACAGATGCCCAAAGCTAACTAACCCAACAACTGCAAGAACACCACATCAGCTGGAGTGCAGTAACCCCAGATTCTGGCAGAGGAGGTAGGGAGCTCAGAATACAGTAAAGATTCCTTGGAAGAAATAAGATTACTGTGGTAATCTTTCTCCCAACCCCAGAAATCTTTGCTGTATTCTGACTAATGCAGACTACCAAGCAGTACCTTTGGAGATGGGCTTAGAACCTACTTAGAAAAGAGGCTCTGCAGTACTGCTTGCAGCCAAAACCTGATGTCACTTCAGCCGGGAGGTAATTTGAGCAATGTGTTTTAGTAAAGGTATGAACAATTTTCCAGGCGACTGCTTTGCAAATTTCCAGCAAAGAAATGTCTCTACAGCTTGTGACAGGATGGAATGAGACCCTGTTCCAGTTGTTATGAAAAGAGTTTGAATGCAGGGATATGTTTTATTCTCACCTATCCTGTTTATTGTCTGTCTGCTTGTGCAACCAGATTTTCCTGTGAGACCTCGGACTTGATCACTCTGACAGTCTCGCAGTTCTTTGCCTCCGTCTCTCAGCCTTCCTTGCTTTCTAATTTTCCTCCTTGCATATCTACAGACATAAAATATATGCAAATCATCATGTGGAAATGTAACTAATATTGTGATCCCATTGTTTAGAAAATATATAGTGTTAATTTTTGAAATGTATATAATGGTGGTTTGAGATGACTGCAAAAGCTACTGGAGACTTGAGAGGATACCCGAGTGCAACTTTCTAAGCCTTTTGCAGAGAAGCTGTGGAAAAGGGCCTCAGCTCAGGCACACTGTGATCCTGCCTTGCACATGCCTGATACAGTACTTACAAGAACAAGATGCTTGTTAAGAATGGGGTTAGAAGGGCTTATAAGAGAGCTGAGCTGCAACTGTAAGAAAGAGAAGAATGGACACAGAGATTGAACAAAACTCAGATGGACTTTTACCATTTTATTTGGCCTTTGTAAGCAGTTATACTGAAAAGCTTACTTTTTATGTTACTGCTAGTGTAAATAAATATTTTTGGTGAATTCTCTGACACCCCTGGTTTTCTATGCTTCTTACCTGTGCCTCAATGACAGATGGTGTCAGCCTAAGTGGGATTTTGCCATGCATGTGCTAATAAGCCAGGAGTTTTGTGCATGGGTACTGAACCTAGTACCAGGCAAGCACAGAGAAAGGTATGGATTCTGCAGCAGCAAGTCCAGGGTGATCACCAGGAGAATGGCAGCCAAACCAGCTGAGCTAGAAGTCCAACCTGAGACTGTACAGCCAGCACAAGTTATGGAAAAAACAGGCAGTGACAGAACCCAAAAGCCTGATGGACTTTTCAAATGGTGGACTATACAACAAAAGAGATGCAACGTTCAGAAGTGCAGAGAGAGAAGAGATGCAGCGACATGAGCAGCAGAGAGAGAAGAGATGCAGCAACAGGAGCAGCGATGGCTGGATGCCTTGCAAGCTATCAAAGGCAGAGGATCTGCACATATCCAGATAAGCAACAAAACACAAGCAACTTAGAAGCCATTAAACTTACAAAGTTGTGTCCTCGGATGATACTGAGGCATACCCGACAACTTCTGAAAGAACTGCCACAGCCTAGCAACGGACAATCACACTAGTACTCTACCTGACAGGAAAGCCCAACTTGCCTACAACAATATGGACACTGCATAGTCAGAAAACTAAGACTTGGTGAAAGTGAAATCCTGGAAAGGTATCGATATCCAGAGAGACCTACAGGCAGAATTTCAACTCTGAGGTACAACTCGGTCGACAATCCTCGAGAAGCCTTCACCCGACTGGGGAACTCCTGAAACAATGGCTCCAACCAGAGGGTGAACACTCCCACAGATCACACTGACACATCAGCCATGGAACAATTCATCAATATCCTGCCTACAGCTATGCAGCTTTGGGTATACAGTTTGGAATTCTATGCCCACATTTTAAGTGGGCATAGAACCAGAAACCATGGGACCAGAGAGTGGGGAAAACAGGTTACTCACCTGTAACAGTAGTTCTAAGACTGGTATATGTTGTTCATCCACACTCTTTGGCATGTCCCTTCCACTTTAAATCTGATGGAAGTCTTCAAGCTGGCTCCTCCGACCAACTTGGGTGGTGTATATACCTTGGCTCCGCCCCATGGCGCTTGAATCTTAGCCACTGGAAGCCAGGTGTTGTGCATCCGCGATCGGGGAGGTCAGGTGGGTCCCATGTGGATGAACAACATATACCACTCCTAGAACTACTGTTACAGGTGAGTAACTAGTTTTTCTAGGATTGTGCATATGTTGTTCATCCACACTAATTGACAGACTCCTATCAGTTCTCCGGGAGGAGGGAGGCAAGGCACATCCCCTACTTAGGGAACAGAGATTGGAGAACTGAGGCCGCAAAACCAGCATCCCGGCGTGACTCAAGGTCGATGGGTAATGGGTAATGAAGGTGTTTGTTGACTTCAGGTAGCAGACCAACAGATTTCCTGGATAGGGATGTCCCTGGAAGCAGCCACCGATGCAGCGGTATGGCAGGTAGAATGAGCTCTTATCCTCTGGAAGGTCCTTGCCTGCAACATCATAACACAGACCTATGCATGATGTAATCCATCTTGCAATAGTCCGCTTTGCTACAGGTCTTCCAGAAGCGGTTTGAGAGTGTAGGTGACAAACAGCTGGCGAACTTCTCTCCAATTTCTGTCGCCCTTCTATGTAATAGGAGAGAGCACATCTGAGGTCCAAAGTATGGAGCCTGTACTGGACTCGAGCTGTATTTTATTTTTTTTATTTATTTATGGATTCGGATCATACCTTTGAGTTCAGAGATCTTTACAAAGGTTCCACGTCAAACAGTGACAATGACAGCAATAAAAACAGTTTACATACAATACTCGAATAGTAGGTAGCCAGAATACAATAAGGTTACAATGTCATTCATAGTACCAATTGTGATAGTACAGCATCAGGAGCATTCAGCTAGGGTAAAGGAAGGTGTTTATATGTAGCGAAGGAGATAAAGAGGTGTGACACCTAGTGTGAGAGTCCAAGGAGGAGTCAAGGGAGGAGACTGGCAGGGGGAGTGACGGCCAAATGAAGTGGCTTTGTCTAGGAGGTTGGGAGGTAGTGGTAGTAGGTTGGTTTTAGGTTGATCCAGTGGGAGAAAAGGCACGGGGGAGAGGAAGACAGAGGATAGGGCAAGAGGGAAGAGTGGGGTTAAAGGAAAGGGAAGGAGAATGTGGATGACTGGGCATTATGGGTGTTAAGAGTCCTAGTGGCAGTCACAAAATGTCCTAGTAAGAAGGTGTTGCCTTAGGCCATTTTTGAATTAGAGATGCACTGGGAGTTTAGAATGTGCACTGGGATTTCATTGAGCCATTGGAGGACCTTACAGCTGAAAGCACGCTGTCCCTGCACAGTTCGATGGAAAGGTGTTGATAGGGCCCTCATCCTGCCTCTGGTTGTATAGGTGTAGTTAGGGTAGTAAACCGGCAGAGTTAACACCTGGTTGTTGAAACTCCTGACACCACCTTCGGAAGGAATTTTGGTGGGGCTTAGGACAACCTTGTCCCTGTGGAAGACCAGATAAGGAGTCCACCAAAAGTGCCTGAGCTCCCAAGTCCTTCTGGCAGATGTCATAGCCACCAGGAAGGCAGTCTTCCATGACAAGTGTGACAAGACACACTTGTGCATTGGTTCAAATGGCTTGCCCAGAGCTTTGCCAATACCAGCAGTAGATCCCATGGAGGTGGAGGTTCACACACCGGAGGGGATATGTGATCCAGGCCTTTGAAAAGCGCCTGACCACTGTCTCCTGAACCAACGTCGGCTGACCGCCAGCACCCAGTAAGCAGAGATAGCTGCATAGGTAATTCTAAGGGTCGATGACCATAGACCCCTTGGAGAGAGACCAAGGGTAGTAGAGGATGTTAACCACTGACAGCACAAAGGGTCCAAACCTTGCTCTGACACCAAATAGAAAACCTTTCCATTTGAAGGCATAACATTTCCGGTCGATATTTTAGATGCCTCTACCATGGTGTAGACATTGTCGAAAGACCCAAAGCCTGGAACTCTAGCTGCTTAGTTACCAGGCTGTGAGGTGCAGGGATTGAAGGTCCAGATAGAATACCTTCCCTGACTGAGAGATATCCGGTCCAGACGTGCTGGAAGCCGCTCCAGGGCCAGCAACTCAGGTTGAGGAGATCTGGATACCAGAACTGGCACGGCCAGACTGGGGCTACCAGGATCACTCGCCTTGCCCCTCCTCACCTTGAGGATCAAGGGAAATGGAGGGAAGGCACAGAGGAGACCTGGGGTCCACGGCTCCGAGAAGGCATCCCCTGCAGCAAGCCCTGCTGAGGGGGTGGCATAGAATAGTTTTAGCTTGGTGTTGTCCCTGGAGGCAAACAGGTCCACTATCAGTTTGCCCCAGTGGGAGAGCAGGCTGTAAGCTACCTCTGGATGGAGAGACCACGCTGGGTCGCCTGGCCTAAACGGGCTGACAGCATCCGCCAGATGGTTTGAGGTTCCTGCTACATGGATGGCTAGGAGATCTGCCTCTAAATCAGCTCATGAGGATCCAGATGCGGAGCACCTCCTGCACAGCAGACAGCAGTGTGTGCTGCCCTGTTTGCTGAGGTAGTACATGGTCGTGGTACTGTCCGTCTGGATTTGAAACCACTTGACTCGGAGCTGAGGAATGAAAGCTGACAGTGCCAGTCTGACTGCTCTGGGGTCCAGAACCCGTGGTCCCTTTGTCCCCCATGTGGGCTAGCACCCAGCCTATAGAGAGAGAAAGACATCGGTCGAAGGACGATAGTCGGCTTGGGGCGACAAACGGATCCTTCCTGCAACCGGTCTGGGGCGATCCACCAGTGGAGGCGTCCCACATCTTCTGGGTTACAGTGATCAGCTGGTTGAAATGACCGTGGCGCTGAGTCCACTGGGCGGCCAGCTCCCACTGGAGGGGCACATGTGCCACCAGGCCCAACGGACCACTGAGGTGCACACCGCCATGTAACCCAGAAGGTGCAGAAAGTCCCGGCAGGGTGCAGTTGCCCAACCAGAAATGATTGGGCAAAGGAGGAGAACCTCCGCCCTGTCCGCTGAGAGCAGAGATCTGGCTTGACAAGATTCGAGCTCTGCCCCGATGAAGCCCACCACCTGAGAAGGCACGACCCGACTTGGCCTTGTTGTCAGGATGCCGAGTTGGGAGCAGATCTGGAGGCCAGGTCCCTGGACCTCCACCTCCGCTGGGTGGAAACTGCTAAATGCCAATCGCCTAGGTAAGGATAAATACTGCCCCCACAACGCCGGAGATGGGCCGCCACCACTGCAATGCACTTGGTGAAGACCCTGGAGCCGAGTGACAGACCAAACGGCATGGCTCAGAACTCATACAGGGTCCCATCGACCCTGAAGTGGAGGAACCGCTGATAGGGCGGATGGATTGGGACATGAAAGAACGCATCCTGCAGATTCAGTGAACAGAACCACATGTTTCGCCCAAGGATGGTATGATGTGGGACAGAGTGACCATCCGAGAAAGGGACCTGAGATACTGATTCAGGCCGTGCAGATCTAGAATGGGGCACCAGACCCCGGTCTGCCTGGGCACTAGGAAGTACCTGGAGACAAAGCCTGGGTTTGCTGGAGGATCCGCCACTGGAGCTACAGCCTCCTTGAGGAGGAGTTGAGCGATGTCGCCTCGAAGCCAACCGAGTCTGAGCAGATACTTTCCTCCCGAGGGGTTGGCTTGGCTTGGAAGGTACTGCTCGAATTCCAGAGGCAGTCCCTGTCTGACCACTTTGAGAATCCACCTGTCCGAGGTGACAGTGGACCAGGCGAAAGGGAAGTGGAGGAGCCGGCCCCCCATGGGCAGACCCAGAGCTAGGGTGATGGGAAGGGGTTGGCAGCCCCGCCCAATCACTGAGCAGGCGAGGAGGAGGATGATCCAGGACTGGAACCTTGCCTCCTTTATGGGCCTGGGCTTGGGCCAGGGTGCCAAGCAGAGCCTGCTGTGTTGCCGCTGTCCCCTTGAAAAGGGACAGCTGAGCCGCAGGGAAGAATGCGAAAAGGTTTCTTTTTCTTCTGCTGGTTCTTGCCTTAGAACCCTCGGCAGAAGTAGCGTCCAAGGTGGCATTGGACTGCTCAATGCGCTGAAGATGACCAGCCACTCCTAGGCCGAACAGGTCGTTCCTAGGAAGGGCACATCAGCTAGTTTGTGCTGAGCATCCGCCAGGAAGGAGAAGCGCCTCAGCCAAGCCCCCTGCAACGAAGGCAACAGCGGCTGCCACCAATTGGGCACAAGAATCCCCAATGTTTGGGCTGTCTGCAGCTGCTGCTTGGCTACAACCCGCCCTGATCCCGGACCCGCTTGACCATGGTCTGCATGTCCGCGGGAGATGTAGGAGGACTTCATCCAAAGACCTAAGAAGGCCGTGAGAGAAGTGTGCCATGATGATGGCGAACTTGCCTGATGAAGGCACACGAAGAAGCCGATAGACTTTCCTGGCTGAATGGTCAAAAGCTTGGACTCTTTATCAGGAGGTTGGTCAGTATCAGCAGAACTGCCAGTACGCCTGAACACAGAGGCGGTCACCAGGCTCTCTGCCGAGGGTGGTCTGTGACCCCACAAGGGACCCCATGGTCACCGCATACTTGCAGGCCATCGGATAGACAGAGCTGGACAAGAGGCAGGGTGCTGCCAGAGTTCTAAGGCCAGGCCAACAATGGCCTCTTCCACAGGAAAGGCCCCTATCGGGGTATCCCTCCTCTGAGGATGTTCTTGAGAGGGTACTCCACCTTTACTGGATTGACTCGAGGGGCATCCCTGTGGACTCAGAGATGAAGCGAAGACTGCCTTGAAAAGATGAGGGACCTTCCTCCGTCCTCTAAGCCAACGGTTGATTCATCATCCCCTGGATGAGAATGCAGACTGCTGACGTCCGAATCCGAGGAATACTGATATAACATTCAACCGCCCAGGTCACTTTCGACCTGTCAAGGGTGATCCGGGTGACCATGACCGACAAACAGCGGGGAATCCCGTGTCCAGCCTATCTTCCTTGGAAGGAGCCTCCACAGGCTGCTTGTGCGGTGGTTCCACCACAATCAGTGGAGAGACCGTTTCAGGCCGAGGCAGGGTTTTACCAGCTCTACTGGTAGGGGAACAGACTTGATCGGCTCGAAGAGTCGGCTTCGCCTAAAAGGCAAAAGCCAGTTATGGCCGTAGTCAAGTCAGAGTCGGCTTGTGTCTGGTCAAAATCAGCTGCTGCCACATGAGGTCCTCGTGGCACCAACGGAGTTTCCGCCGGAGGTTCTCCTTGTCCGAGGAGGACAAAAGGCGACCGATGGCGTTGCCTCTTTAGGCGTTTATGGCTCTTCCTCGGCCTTTAGTCGAGGGTGTCCAAGACTACGATCGAGATCAGACAGGCCGATTCGGTCACTCGGAGACACCAGCGGGACCGGTGATTTCCCGGGCGGGGACCACCTTCCTTGATGGGAGTCCCAACAGGCTGGGTCTCCCTCTGGGGAAATTCATACTAGGAGGTGATCGAGGGAATCGCCAACCGGAGTCGGCGATAAGCATCAATCGGGTCGATGACGATTTCTACACTGTCGACTGACAGTTCGTGGACTGGCCAGACAGCAAAGCCGAAAAGCCAGAGGGCGAAGAAGCAATCGACTGATGTTGAGACAGCCAGTTCCTGGATCGAGCTTCCCACTCCCAAGAGCAGCCCTGTTGAGACAAAGATGATCCCGGACCTTCTCCTTTATGGGATCAACAGGAACGCTGCACTGCGAGGGCCCTTCCCATGGTAGGGAGAGACTGGCACAACTCGGAAGGGATTCCAAGAAGGTGGAGCCCAGGTTGAGCGGAACAAAGAAGCCTCGAGAAGCTTCTGCAGCCCGAACTGCTTCCCTTCAAATCCTTGCATTCGCTCAAACTGCTCAGCGGATCCTGCAGCAGCTGAAACTGCCCACCGAGCCTCCTTGGATTTCACCAGAGGTTCAGTTTCTCCGGCCTCCCCAACTTCAGGTGTGTGCAGAGTGTCGTCGAGGACGTTAGAATGGAAAGCAGACACAAATCGCATTTCGAGGTGTCATGGTCGACACTGAGAAAATATGACGCGAAAGGGATCGGTGCGAAAATCTTCTGGCCACAAGGGCACTGACGATATCCGGGAAGACTTATCGTCCATAATTGAAGAAGCAAATTCGAGATTGCTAATACGAATAGGATGGATTTTCAGAATAACCAAAAGTTTTAGAGCCAGGGCCTACAAAATGCATGAGCATGAGGGAGGCAACCTAAATCTTCCAGCAGAAAGGAAGATCTGGCACCATGGGGTAGAGCCAAGATAAATACGACCCGGTGGGTGGGAGGAGCCTGCTTGAAGACTTCAGGCAGATTTGAAGGGGACATGTCAAAGAGTGTGGATGAACAACATATCCACAATCCTAGAAAAGGTTGTTTTTGGCTGAGGACTACCAGATGGCCAGATAGACACCACAGCAAGCGTAGTAACAGCAAGTACCTGTAAGACCTCTTTCCCATTTACAAACTCCAAGCCTGATAAGAACTCTGTTGGGAGGGTAGCAATCTGGGCCCACAAACGTTATTTGCTATAACTGTAATGAGCCAGAGCCACACTGCAAGAAACTGCCCGTAGTAAGGAGAGTGGCACTGGAGACAGATTTGTCCCTTAGTAAATTGGGCAGGTACTTAACAGATGTAAAGGTGGGGGATAAGACTGTAAAGGACTCATTGATTCGGAAAACAGACAGACCCTAGTGCATGTTGAAGGGCTGTGAAAACACTGTGCAGAAGAACCAGGTACTGGTTTCGCCTGCATCCACGGGACACCTGATACTATCCTACCACCCAAGTGACTTTGACCATTAAAGGTATGTCGCACCAAATGAAAGTGGGGGTAGTACCTAAGTTACCTGCACCTGTGCTTATTGGAAATAAATCTCGTGGATTTACTTAATTAATCAAGCAGGAGTAACTTGATGTTTCAGCAGCTGTGGTGACAAGAGCTCAGACAAAGAAAATCTCAAATGGTGGGGCACTTTTCCTTTCAGTGATTTTGATTCGGACTTGTTTGGGCACAGCTCAAGATCCGGAAATCCAGGAAAGAAAGATGCCTGAAGAAACCGTGGCAGCAAATCACTGATGGACATAAAGGGTTAAAATATGAAAATGCTGAAACTAAACTGATAGCAGTTGTGATTTTCTTTCAGGACACACTAAAAGCGTTTCTCTCAGGGTTATTTTAAGCAGCTGAGGTAAAACCAAAACAGGGTACACCACTGATTAAAATGTAATGGGTTATTGAACAGAGTTTGGTTTAAACCTCAGACACAGGAACAGACAATTGGTTATACCACAGAAGTATGAAACAGAGTTGTTACAAATAGCACATGATAGTCCTATGGGTTGTCATCGGGAGGGATCGCATCCTTGCCAGATTGCTGCATAGATTTTACTGGCCTGGAATTCATGAAGATGTTGCTACCTACTGTAATTCCGTGCAGAGTGTCAGTAAGTAGCCCCGTCACTAGAAAAGACAAGGTGCCCCTGGTGCCCTTACCCTTGATAGAGGTACCTTTGAGAATTGCAATGGATGTGGTTGGTCCTTAGACAAAAGTAAAAGGGTAATAGATTTATCCTGGTAGTATGGGACTATGCTACTTGATACCCAGAAGCAGTTCCAATGTGTACTGTCACAGCTTCGAAAGTGGCAGCTGAGCTTGCAAAATTTTCAGCAGAGTGGACATACCTAAAAATTTTACTGATCAGGATAGTAATTTTGGGGCTGCATTACTTAAGGAGCTGTACAGACTGCTAGGTATCACTGCCATAAGAACCTCCCATCACCCTCAGACAGATGGTCTAGTTGAGCGTTTAATCAAATCCTAAAACACACGCTTAAAAGGTCTGTAAAGAGGAAGGAAAGACTGGGACCAATACTTGTGTCGCAAATGCCCTCCATAGTCAACCCTCTGCTCCAACAATGCCAACCTCAGAGCGCAATAGTGTGAACAGATAACAGACAGGGTAACTCTCCTGTCTGCTTCTGGGTCTGAATCAACTTTAGTCTCAAGTTCTGGGGATTCAAACTGAGAACCTTATGCTAGTGTACCCAAATGTACAGGCTCAGATAATATTCTCTTGGGGATGCAATACATCTCTTGCCTAAGGGCACCTAACCAGGTATCCAAATGAACACTTAAAACTCCGTAAGACCTTTAGGTATATTCTTACCTTTTACCAAGCTTAGTAACACCATCAAGCCCTTCAAACAGCTGTCAGACTTACCACGTATACATTATATGCAAAAGAAAGTACAGTTCGTAAGAACTTACCGTAATAGTAGATCTTCAAGAACAGCTCTTGCAACAGGTTACACCATTAGGACTGAAGCGGCGGGCGCCAGGACTCCACGGAAATTTCTAGCTAGCAGTATTCAGCGGGACCGCCTCCGTTGGTCCTGCCCCCACATCAGGCGAGTACATATGGAGGCGGTCCTCCATAATCCTCAGTTCTCCCGCTGGAGACCCCCAGCCGCTGGATGACATCAGAAGAGGAGACAGAGGATCCGCCATCAAACGGCACGCACGCCTGCAATACTAACTGTCTATGGTGCACTCTATCTCTTATTGTTACAGCCAGCTGCCTACTCAAGCTGCTCATTATATGAATATTATATCAAAGTATGTTATAATTGAGTATCTTTATTTTTTCTTTAGTTGTTTTGGTTGTTTATTGTGCATTCTTTTACTACCTCTGTATGTATGTTGACCCTCATCCTTTGACATGGAACCTTTGTAAACGAGCAGTTTCTGCTCAAAGGTATTTGTAATCCGAGAATTTAATAAATAAAAAATAAATAAATAAAAACAAAGAGACTGTAAATGCCTTATCCTAGGAGAAGGATGTTGTGACTATAACCTACCTCCAGCAGGGATGGTGGGAGGAAAGTACCTGCTGCAAGAGCTGTTCTTGAAGATCTACTATTACGGTGAATTCTTACGTAACTGTACTATCTTACTTGAGAAACAGCTCTTGCACACATTCTATTAGAGACTGATTCCCAAGCAATACTGGAAATCACACATCATCGGAGGAGGAAAGGTAAAATCCTCAAATTACATCCATTCTAGGACAGAAGTCCCTGAAGGACTGCTAGACCGAACCCCGCTCTTTGCCTCGATGCAATGTCCAGGCTGTAATGCCTGATAAAAGTGTGTATGGAGCTACAAATAGCTGAGGTGGATACATTCTTTAAAGCAGCAAAGAGGTAGCCACCCCTCTGGTGGAATGACCCTTAACCACGCCCAGTAAGGGTTTGCTGCTTTGGCAACAGAACGTAATGCACTGAATGAGCCACCTGGACAGCGACTGTTTTGAAACAGGAGCTCCCATCATCCTGTGGGCAAAGGAGACGAAAAGTTGGTCCAATTTTCGGTGGTGTTTGGTTCTGGCCAGGTAGTATCTGAGAAACCTATGCATATCTAGAATGTGCAGAAGGGCTTCTCCTCGATTAGAGTATTTTAGGAAATACACTGGTAGATCGATGTCCTGAATAAGGGTGAGAACTGAGACCACCTTAGGTAGAAATTTAGGATTAGTCCTTAGGATACCCTGTCTTGGTGGAAAACCAAATAAGGTTCTTTGCACATAAATGCGTGTAGTTCAGAAATTCTTCTGGCTGAAATGCGCAACTAAAATAACGTTTTCCAAGAGAGAAAACGTAGCTCACCAACCACGGGTGGTTCAAAAGGTGGCAGCGTGAGCTGCCCAAGATCGAAGGGTAGATCCCATGGTGGGATCGGATCCTTAATTGGGGCCTAGGGTGGAGGACACTCATCAGGAAGGCACGTGTCGTGTCCAGTTGAGCTTAGTGTTGGCCTATAGGGACATGATAGGCTGAAATGGCACAGAGATGTACCTTAACCGAGGACTAAGCCAAACCAGAGTGGAAAAGGACAGCAGGTAATATAATACCAGCTTCTCTGGGCAGTCAAAGGTGATAAACTGCGCTTGAACCCAAAAGCAAAACCTCGCCACTTCATGGTGTAGATCATATGGGTAGCCAGTTTCCTGGCGGCAATCAGGATGTCTGCTACCTCTGCGAGACCCGTGCAGCATCATGGCTATGTCTCTAGGAGCCAAGCATGCAGGTTCAGGGAACATAGGTCGGATGGACCAAAGAATCCGCCTCCTGAGACAGCAAATGGGAGCTGATTGGTAAAGGTGCTGGAGATGCCCAGGATAGCTGCTGCAAGACAGGGAACCAGATCTGTCTGTGCCAAAAGGCGCAATCAGTATAAGTGTCGCTCCTCCTGCGAAGCTTTAGAAGAACTCTCGGATCAACGGAAAGGGGAAAAGGCGAGAGGAATCTGCCCGCCCAGGAGAGGGACAGCAGCGTCTCGCCAGAAAACACCAGGCCCTGGATCTAGCGAGCAAAAATTGGGCAGTTTTTGCGTTGGATGGGGACGCGAAAAGGTCTAGCTCTGGAGTTCATCATCTGTGAAACAGATCCTCTGCCACCTCCTGCAGTAGTTCCCATTCATGGACTCTGGCCTGAGGCGGCTCAGGCCGTCTGTGATGGCGTTGTCCACTCCCGGAACATGAGCGGCAATAAGGTTTGCGCCGTGTTGTAAGACCCAATCCCACACTCTCATGGCCTCCTGCAAAGCAGGTAGGAATGGATGCCTCCTTGTTTGCTGAGGTAATACATCACCAGGAATTGTCTGTTTATAACAGAAGTGTACCGGTGGAATCTCCGACTGGAAGACCTGCAAGTCGTAAAGAACTGCCCTCATTTCCAGGATATTTATGTGGAGATGAGACTCTTGTTCCATCCACAGGCCCTGAGACCGGATACCGTCGAGGTGTGCTCCCCAACAGAGCCCTGAGGCGTCTGTGGAGAGCGTCACAGTCGGGATGGCGCTATGAAGGGACTCCGCTGAGAGATTCCTCAGATCTAACCACCATTGCCAATCTCAAATTACGGCCTCCGTGATGCGGACTGGATGCTGCAGATGGTCTTGCCTTGGTCCCATTGTACCCGTAACATCCACTGGGTTACCCGCATGTGGAGACGGGCTAGCGGGACTATCGCAATGGCTGCACCCATGTGTCCGAGCAGGCGAAGCACCAGTCTGGCAGGAACGGTCTTCTTTCGCCAAAAGTCCCTAATTAGGGATCTTATGTGTTCCTCTCTGTCTGGGGGAAAAGCTTTCCCTTGGACAGTGTCCAGAACTGCACCTATGAATTGCAGAGTCTAGGACAGAACCAGGCTTGACTTCTTGTAATTGATAATGCCCAGTGTCTCGAACAGAGACTCTGTGCAGTGAATGGCAGACATCAGGGTCTCCGGGAGGCGCCATGAGAAGCCAATCGTCCAGGCAGGGGAACACGTAGTGGCCCTGTCTCCTCAGAGATGCAGCTACGACCGCCATGCATTCGTGAACACCGAGGTGCCGATGACAGCTCGAAGGGGAGAGCTTGGAACTAATAATGGTGGCCCAGAAACTCGAAATGCAGGAACCTTCTGTGCGCCTGAGCAATAGAAATATGCAGGTAAGCATCCTGCATGTCTAGGGATGCTAGAAAAGCACCCTGCTTGAGCATGGGAATCAGACCGGGAGGGTCACTATGCGGAAGCATTTGTACAGGACCAAGACGTTGAGGTCGCTGAGGTCCAGTATCGGATGGAGGAACCCTCTCTTCTTGGAACCAGAAAGAAGTGAGAATAACATCCTAGTCCTCTCTGGTTCCTTGGTACGTGCTCTATGGCTTCTTTTTCCAGAATCATGAGCACCTCCTACTGTATGAGTAGGGCATGCTGACCCGAGTAACAAGGAGAGCAGGGAGGTCTTGTAGGTGGGTCGTCTAGAAATTCTATGCAATGGCCTTTCTTGACCAACTGGAGAACCCACCTGTCGGTGGTGATCGATTGCCACCCTAAAAATAGCGAGCAATCGACCCCCAACTTTCCTTGCCCGTTGATCCAGAGGAGGGCAGGGGCGGGAAGGAGTCATGCTGTGGCAGCATTAGTCCCTGCAGGCTGGGCGGCTTTGTTTAACGATGGCCTCTGCCTGGGGACGACTTGGCCTGGCCTTTGCTGCTGGCTGAAGGTGGCTGCTGCCTTTGTTGCCAGCTGCAAAACGGCTCTGGTTCCTACAAAGGAACTAGGCCTGGATCTGTACATGACCTGTACAGATGGGACTGCCTTCCCTGCATCCTGCAGCTTGGTGATAACCTCTCGAGGATTCACCAAAGAGCACCTCACTGTTATGCGGGACATTTAGAATATTCTTCTGTCGTCCGGGGTGAAGCCAGAGATACGGAGCCAGGAGTGTCGCCAGAGACAAACGCCTGAAGCTGCAGCTCTGGCATAAGAGTCCGACGGAATCGTATGTGGCTCTAAGTACTTGGGTCCCCACATCTGACCCGTACAGACTAGGTTGAGGAGCTCCGCTTTCTGGCCGCCATCGGGAAGCTTTTCGACCAGGTCCTGGCCCTGTTCCCACAGGGCGTTCTGGAACTTGTACCATAGGGTAAAGTAGTTCAGAGACCTGATGGCGCATGTAGCAGCCAGACCTGATGGCGCATGTAGCAGCCACATATGTGTGCACCTCCCCAGGGCATCCAATTGCTTGGATTCCTGGTCCGGTGGCTAGTGCTCATATGCTGGGGCCTTTGAGACTGGTCATGTGAGGCCGTGATGACCAGGAGTCTGCCAGAGGCTACCCGTCAAGTACTAGTCTTCTCTTGGAGCTTTGTACAAGCGGTCAGCCTTCTTTGGCACCTCAGGAGTGGAGTGCAGGCGCTACCACGCAGCCTTGGTGACGTCTGCAAAGGTGTCCACCAAGGGTGGCACTACCACAAGGCTTCGGTCTTTGACGGCGTAGCGGGCAAGGCGCTATCATTCAGGGTCAAGGTCTTCAGCATTCCACCCCATGTTGTCCTGCATGTACCTAATGATCTCAGCGAAAGAGGGATCATCGGTGGAAACCGGGGAAGTCATGTGGGTCAGGAGATGAGATGCTGAGCGGAGAAGGAGATCTGGAGAGTCTGAGGTGTCCCATCTTGAATCCACACCCGGAAGTGTACGGCGTCGTCTGGGTTGTTTGGGGCTGGGCAACCCTGATGGAGATCTGGAGGAGGCCATCTCCTGTCTGTAGATCTGCCCTAGGAGGTGGAAGTCTGTTCCTTGGGGTTGGTGGTCGTCCTACTGGCCCTTAGGTAGAGAAGGGGTGTACGGTGAAGGGGAGTAGGAGGGAGGAAGTCTGATGGGGACATCCTTTCTGATGGTATCCCACCAAAAGTAAAAGATTCCTTTACTTGCGATATTCATGCCCGACGACGGGCTGACCCGTGGTCTGTCACCGTGTCGGGTCCCTGGGTGTCTACTGGTCCGGGAGGGTTCCCGTGGGAGCCCGGCAGCCTCTGTGTTGCCCACCTGGTCTTCAGGCTGTGAGGTATCCTCCTTCGTCGAATCCCAATGACTGGCGTCTGATGGGGGCGGTCTTCCCTCCGGAGATGCCGATGTCGGTCTCCTGGCTGGCGCCTCGGATCTGCGAGCACGCCTGGCTGGCGACTGGTGTATGGCAGGTGTCATAGGCTCCTGTGAGTGCCTGGCTGATTTGGACGCTTAGCCGACGCCGGGTCCGATGCCCTTTTCAGGGACGTCAGGTCCTTGGTGTTTCTGGGTTCAGGATCAGGACCTCTGGGTGGTTGGGAGACAGACCTGGTGTTGGTATCCAGACGTTGGGTGGAACAAGAGGACTTATGGCGCTCAGAAGACTTGAAGAGGCCTTGGACCTCGATGTCTTGACTGGCTGGGCGGGAAGAGCCGCCTGAAGTCCAGACCTTGGGGGAGCTGCGACCGAGCCCTGGAGGTAAGCGGTCCGATCTGGAGCCGGAGCTGCGGGAGTCCAAGGCCCGAGTTGGGGACCTAGACCTCTCCTTCTCCCAGTGCTTGTGGGATTTAGAAAAAGATTCTCCCCTGGAGGAAGGTTCTTGGTCCATCCTTTTAATTTCTCTTCTAGGAGATATGCCTGTAGTGCCTTCTGCGGCAGATCCTGGTGCGGCTGTTGAAACCCTGGCTAAAGGTGCAGGCCTTGGTGTACGTGGTCCGGGCCTAGGCAACACACACAGGAAGAGTGAGGATCCATGAAAGGGATCTGTTTTCCGGAGGCACACTTAGAAAGGTGACCCTCAAGTGACGGAGTTGGAAATGACATCAGTTGTGCATAGAAAAACTTCACGAAAGTTCTGTAGTTGTTGTATGCTAGATAGAGACTAGAGAGGCTGATGCTGGCGGGTCAGCGGCGGGAAAAGAAATAGGATTATGGGGGACTGCCGCCATATGTACTCACATGCCTGACCGGGGGACCGATGTCTGAGGCGTCCCCGCTGAATACTGCTAGCTAGAAAATTTCGTGGGGTCCTGCCGTCTGCCGGCTTCAGTCCTAATGGTGTAACCTGCTGCAAGAGCTGTTTCTCTAAGTAGGATCTTGGAAGACACACCCAGGCAGTATCTTAAGA
Source organism: Neoceratodus forsteri (assembly GCA_016271365.2). Classification (NCBI taxonomy): domain Eukaryota; kingdom Metazoa; phylum Chordata; order Ceratodontiformes; family Ceratodontidae; genus Neoceratodus; species Neoceratodus forsteri. The sequence goes on along the minus strand of CM057456.1, from coordinate 1,413,032,447 downwards.
AAATGTTTACTAACAATGGATAAAAACAGTAAGATAAAATACAGAACAAATATCAAAGAGCATCACAATCACATAAAAGAAAACAAAAGGAAAACTACAGAACTCCTACCACAATACATTTAGATCTTTTCTATCTAATGTATTACCTCTGTAAGTGCCTTTAAGGTTAGATCAGAGAGCTGTGTCTCTCTAGAGTCCCAAAATGATATATCAAACATTTCAGACACAAGTATCAGTGTAAACTCTGTTTCCACACCTCTTCTGTGTGTCATCTAGCTACTCCTTTTAGAATATCAAATTACAAACATGATTCTCTACCAGGAGAATTTTAAATAATGTGAAGATCAGCAAAACCCATTTCCCAAATTATGAGTCTTTGATCAATCAGAACGTTTGAGGTTTACAACTCTGCAGTCAGTCACCCAGGTGTGAGGTATCCAACAAGAATCAGCTAAATGATGTCCTTTCCTAATGTAATAAAATGTATATTAAGTTTCCAACTTCAAAAGCATGAGGTCATAAAATGCAATTTCTCAAGGAAGTTAAATACGTTACGGAGATCTCCTGGTCAGTGTAATACATCCTATGATTTCAAATGCTGACACCTTACTTGGTTTGAAAAAGTGGAAGTAGGCACTAGGCCCATCAGACCACTTTCTCCACAACAGTGGTGGTACTTACAAAATGTTCCCTAGGAGGAATTTATCCAATTCAGTTTTAAATTGCTTAAACAATGACAGCTCCACTATATGTTGAGGTAAGGTGTTCCATAATTCAGCTGATCTGAGAGTAAAATAATATTTTCTTTTATTTGTAAAGGCCCTTGGGATTTGAAGTTGCCTGTTATATCGTAGTCAGGGCCAAATCTTACAGACTGACATTTCATACACTGACCATTTATCTATACTACCAATATCACACAATAATCATAACCAGCTGGCCAAGCATCACACTTGCCTTACCTACTTTTGCTTACAGAGAAGTGCCACAGGCATCAACAGGGTTTTCACCATTTGAAATGCTGTATGGTATGCAGCCAAGAGGGCCACTGGATATGATAAAAGAAGCGTGGGAAGATAACCCCACTCAGAAACAATCTATAATGTCTTATATGTATGCCCTTAGAAAAGCTGGCAAAATCGTGAAATTCCCATAGTGATCAGGAAGAGGCCCGAAACCAGCAGAAGGTATATTATGACCATGGGGTAAAAGAAAACATTTTGAGCCAGGTGAAAAGGTTTTGCTACTGTACCCACAACAGAAAATAAACCGTTAACGAAGTGGTAAGGGCCTTATAGAGTGCTTAGACATACTGGCACCACTAACAATGAGATTAAGACAACTGACAGGAAAAATCCTACTAAGATATACCATGGTAACCTCCTCAAGAAATGGGATGAAAAAATGCCAAAAGCTGCCTTGCTAGTTTTACCAGAAAATGATAAGGAAGATATTAATGTAGCTTATGATAGACTGGAACAAACTAAATGCTGATGCTGTAAAGGTGAATGTTTCCTTAACCTGAGAACAAACTGCAGACATTTGTAAAGTGCTAAAGACATTTCATAGTACTTTTACCGAGTATCAGGTTGAGCATGTAATAGTAACAAGGAATGCTCGTCCTATTAGGCAAAAGACATACAGGTTACCAGAAGCGGTTAAGAGCTGCGTGGTTAAGGAAATACAAAAATGAAATAAATGGGTATCATAGAGGAGTTGAGAAGTGCTTGGTCATCTCAATGTAACTGTAAACAAAAAAAGTTAGAATCTGCCTTGATTTTAGGAAACTTAATCAAGTGTCAGAATTTGACAGTTATCCTATGCCCAGAATAGATGATTTGGTGGACAGACTGGGGAGTGCAAAGTATATCAGTACCCTCTATCTCACCAAGGGTTACTGGCAAATACCTTTAGCTAAAGAATACAGAGATAAAACTGCATTTGTCACTTCTGTTGGATTCTGCCAGTTCACCACCATGCCCTTTGGTTTACATGGTGCACCAGCTACATTCCAGCGGTACGGATGTAATTTTATCCCCTCACACTGGTTATTGTGATGCATACTTGGATGATGTCATGGTGTATAGTCCAGACTGGAAAAGCCACCTGAAACGCATACAAGCAGTTATCAAGCTATCGAAAATGCAGGTCTATTAATCCTACCAAATGTGCATTGTACATGCAGGAAACCAGATATTTGGCTATGTGTTGGGAAATGGAGAAGTTAAACCAGAAATTTCTAAAATTGAAGCTGTAGCCAACAGCCCTGTTCAAACAAAGAAGCCAGTCAGGTCATTTTTAGGGCTTGCTGGTTATTATCGAGATTTATTCCCAACTTTGTGGTATAGCCACTCCCCTCACTTAACTCATGAAAAACGGTACTCAAATAATGCAAAAAGGACCGAGAGTGTGATGAAGCGTTTCAAACCATTAATGTTACATACATTCAGCCCATTTAAGGCCCAGACTTTGAGAAACCATTGTTGTTACAAACAGATGCATCAGAGGTAGGCCTAGGTGCAGTCCGAGTCAAAATATAGATGGGACGGAGCATCCTATTCTGTACATAAGCAGGAAGTTGCATGACAGAGAAAAAGGTACTCCACCACTGAAAGGAATGTTTAGCAGCAAACTCGGCCATGGAGTCCCTTAAGTTTTATTTACTAGGAACTGACTTTGTACTTATAACAGATCACAATCCTCTCTGTTGGCTTAACCAAATGAAAGCTAAAAATTCCAGAGTCACAAGGCAGTACCTGGCACTATAGCCATTTAAATTCATGGTGATACACAAATCTGGTAAAGAGAATAGCAATGCTGATTTTCTGTCAAGATATGGATCAGGAATTGAGAGTTCTGAACAAAAATTACTCACCATAGTAATCGTTTCTTCTAAAGAGTCTTGCTGTGTTCTGACTATATGCAGTTAGCCCAAGCACTTGAACTGCCCCAGAGGGAAAGTGTTAACGCTATGCAGAAGCACAGAACGTTGAGCTCAAGCTCAGTTTTCAAACCTCTGTCCCTGGTACATTCTCTTGTAACCGTCAGATTCTTACGAGCACTAATACTAACTAGACTAACCCTGGGGAGGAGGCAGGTCACAGGCCAACAAAGTACAGTTACATAAGAACTTACCGTAACAGTAGATCTTTGAGAGGAGCTCCTACAGCAGGCTATTACAATTAGGACTATGCTGCAGGCACTAGGACCCTCGGAAAACTTCTCAGCTAGCAATACCCAGCAGGGACCGCCCCGGCGTCGGCTCCACACCTAGCGTCAGCTCTGTGGTACAAAGGCGGACCCAGCTCCACCTAGTTCCCCACCAAGTCCCATAAGCAGGCCTGACAGGAGGAATGGAGCGAAGCACGAAGATGGAATCCGCACACCCTCAAAGGAGGAGGAGGCGGGAAAGTAACGCCTGCTGCAACAGGTCCTCTCAAGATCTACTGTTACAGCAAGTTCTTACGTAACTGTACTATCTTACTTTGAGTGGGAGCTCTTGCAGCAGGCTATTACAATTAGGACTGAATCCCAAGCAGTCCCTCACCAAGGAGTAATCGACCCCAGGAGGCAGAGAAGAAGCTGAACACAGAAGCTTAAGACAGTAGTCCCTGAAGGACTGCTAGGCTGAAGCCTGCATGGCATCTGGAGGCAATGTCCAAGCTGTAGTGCTTTTCTGAAGTATGCACCCAATTTCAGGTAACAGCCAGGCAAATATCCTTAATGGATATGTTCCATAAGTCTGCGGCAAAGAAGTGGACACTCCCCTGGTGGAGTGACCCTAACCGAGCAGGAAGGGGCTTGCTGTACTTTCATAGCAGAAAGACAGTGGACAATCCATTTAGAAATGGTCTGCTTTGACACGGTCTACCCAAGTGTTGTGGCAAGGCCACAAACAGTTCTCGATTCTGAAAGATTAGCCATTCGCTTAAGGTAATACATAAGCATCCTGTGAACATCCAAAATGTGAAGAGTTCCCCTCTGTTAGAGGGCAAAGGAAAATAAACTGGAAGGTCAACCGACTGGATGAGGTCAACTCTGAGACCACTTCGGAAGAAACTTAGGGTTCGTCCTCAGGAAACCCTTTCCCTGTGGAAAATTAAGTATGGCTCTTCACAATCAGAGCCTGAAGCTCGGAAACCCTTCAAGCTGAAATAATGGCAACCAAAAAACAAACCTTCAAGAAAGATATGCAGCACACAATCCGCTGCAGGTTCAAGCAGGGAAGAGTAAACTTCTCAACACAAAAGAGGTCCCAGGGTGGGATAGGATCCCGAATGGGAGGTCTCATGTGAAGAATCCCCGTAAAAGTGCGGGCCACATCCAATTGGGCTAAGGTTCTGTCACCCGAAGAGGCGTGATAAGCGAAATGGCCCACATGTGCACCTTTACGAATGAGTAGCTCAAGCCTTGCTGATATAAGAAGAGGAGATACTGAAGAGCTGAGTTCACTGGACAGGTAACTGGATCCAGATGGTGAGGCAGGGCCCACAAACAAAACCGCTTCCATTTCATAGCGTAATGGAGAGCTTCCTTGCCGACACAAAGCGTCCACCGCCTCTGGCAATACCCAGTACCTGTATTTTGCTCGTCTGAAGGAGCCAAGCGTGAAGGTGCAATGATTGGAGATTGGGATGAACCAGCAAGCCCTGATCCTGGGACAGCAACTGCGAGCATACTGGCAGCTGAATTGGAGGTTCCATTGAAGCCGCTGAAGTAGTGGGAACCAAATCTGCCAAGGCAGCAGTGGGGCGATCAGAATCATTTGTGCCCCTCGGCCTGTAACTTCCAACAGAACCCTCTGGACGAGAGGAAAGGCGTAAAGAAACCTCCCTGACCAACACAGGGACAATGGTTCAGGCTAGAAAACACCAGGCGTGGGCTCTCGCGAGCAGAAAAGTGGCAGTTTGGCGTTGCATGGTAACACAAACAGGTCCAGATCTGGGCGACCCCATCTGTCGAACAGCTGGTCCTCTACTGACTGCAGTAGCTCCCACTCATGCGCCCGGACGAGATCTGCTGAGACTGTTGGCCAAGTCATTGCGGACACCTGGGACGTGCACTGCAGAGAGAGTGATGTGCCGTTCCAGTGCCCAATACCAGACTCTCATCGCCTCCTGGCATAGGGGTAAGAATGGCTCCCCTTGTTTGCCGATATAGAAGACTACCACCATACTGTCCGTCAAACCAGGTGCGCCCCCACACCCAAATCAGAGGCATCCATAGTATGGGTCTGATTAGGGGCTCCAGACGAAGAACCCCTCTTTCCAAATTGAGTGAATCCATCCACCAAAGAAGAATTCTCTTTCGGCTCTGTGACTCTGACCTTGTGGTGGGGTCATCTGAGCACTGATCCCACTGCACCCTGCGCATCCACTGTGGGATTCTCATGTGGGGCGGGCCACAGGAGTAACTGGAATGACCGCGCCATGTGCCCCAGAAGTCTGAGGAAGGTCCTTGCTGAGACCTGAGGAGTTACTAGAACCAATCCGGCTATCTCCTGCAAGCGATCATCCCTATGAGGGTAGAAAAGCCATGCCCTGGACTGAATCAGGACTGCTCCACTAAAGGCAGAGTCTTTGGCTACGTTCTGGGGAAGACTCTGGAAGGTTCAGGGTGATCCCAAGTCTCAGAAGAGAGTACAGGCTTCTCCGAGGCATGAAGCAGGCGTGACCTTGATGGGGCCACTAGCAGCCAATTGTCCAGGTAGTGAAGACATAAAGCCCCTGACGCCTTAAAGCCGCAGCCACTACTGCCAAACACTTCATAGAAACATAGAATTTGGGCAGATGAGGACCGATTGGCCCACCCAGTTTGCCCATTTCCTACCTAATGGATAAACTGCAGATCCTAGTTAACCAGCAGCCTACTTCTTTCTACCCAGACCCCTACAATTGCCTTATGACTGTCCCATGCATACTTGAATTCAACCACTGTTTTTGACTCCACAACCTCCTTCGGAAGGCCATTTCATGCATCCACAACCCTCTCTGTGAAAAATACTTCCTTACCATTACCTCTGACCCTACGCCCCCCATCTTCAAATTGTGCCCCTTGTTCTTTCCACCTCTTTCTTTGAAAGATGCTACCCTCTCGGATTTTGTTGATTCCCTTGAGGTACTTAAAAGTTTCTATCATGCCCCCTTTCCTTGAGGCTATACATATTAAGCTCCTTTAGTCTCTCTTCATATGTCTACCAGTGCAGACCCTGCACCATTTTAGTTGCCCTCCTCTGGACAGCTTCCATCCTGTTTATGTCCTTGCGGAGTGGGTCTCCAGAACTGCACGCAGTACTCCAGATGGGGTCTCACCAGTTGTCTGCACAGAGGGATAACAACTTCCTGTTTTCTACTGGTGGTGCCACTCCTACATTGCTTGCCCACATTTAAGTCATCTGATATGACTACTCCCAGGTCCCTTTCTACTTTTGTTGTTGTTAGTATCTCACCCCCACTGTGTACTCTTACCCTGGATCTTTGCTTCCCAGGTGCATTACCTTACACTTCTTAGCACTGAATCTAAGCTGCCATACATTTGACCATTCCTCTACCCTTGCTAAGTCCCTTCTCATCCTTTCCACCCCACCTTGTGCATCAACTCTGTTGAAGATCTTTTGTGTCATCTGCAAAGAGACATACTTTTCCTTCCAGTCCCTCTGCAATGTAACTTATAAAGACACTGAAGAGGACTGGTCCTAATACTGAACCCTGCGGTACCCTACTAGTAACCTCCCTTTCTTCAGAGTGGACTCCATTTACTGTTTCCTTCTGTGTCCTATTCTCCCGCCAATTCTTTACCCAGGCTATCATCTTGGGACCCACTCCCAGGCTGGCTAACTTGTATATTAATCTTTTGTGTGGGACTCTGTCAAATGCCTTGCTAAAGCCTAGGTAGGCCATGTCCACAGCCCTTCCTGATCTACTACTTTGGTCACCCAGTCAAAGAAGTCTATTAGATTCGTCTGGCATGACCTTCCCGGTGTGAATCCATGCTGCCTTGGGTCCTGTGCCCCTCTGGCCTCTGGGTACTCGACAATTCTTTCCTTCAGAGTGATTCCATCATTTTCCCTATCACTGAGGTTAAACTAACAGGTCTGTAGTTTCCTACTTCTGCCCTGCTCCCACTTTTGTGAAGGGAATCACATCTGCCTTCCTCCAGTCCTCAGGTACCACCCCATCCTCCCATGATTTGTTAAAGAGGGTAGTCAGTGGTGTCACTAGTTCTACCCTTAGTTCTTTAGAATTATGGGATGAATCCCTGAGCCCCATTGCTTTGTCCACCTTTAGTTTTAAGAGTTCTTTCAGAACCCTTTCTTCTGTAAATGGGCTGGTATCAACTTCTGAATCCAGAGTGTTTCTATTGTTTGTTTTAGGTACCTCCCCTCTTCATTTGTAAATACTGAGCAAAATATTTGTTTAGTATCTCTGCCTTTTCACAGTCACCCTCTGCCCACCCTCCCTCCCCTTTATTAAGCCTCACTATCCCTTCCCTTGGTCTTCCTTTGCTCCCTGATGTACCTAAAAGGTTTCATCTAACTTCTTAACTGAGTTGGCTATCTTTTCCTCAGTTCAGGCCTTTGCTGTTCTGCCTGCCTTCCCAGCTTCCTTTTGCTTTAACTGATACAATTCTCTGTCCTGCTCCTTCTGTAATTCCTTGTACTTCCTGAATGCTTTCTTTTCTCTTGCACCTTCACTGCCACCTCCTTTGAGAACCATAGTGGTTTCTTATATCGTTTTGTTTTGTTTATTTGCTTCACAAAGGCTATTACCTCTGTGGTGGCAGTTTTATTATTCCATTGTTCTTCCACCCCTCCTTCCTGCCCATTTGCTAGTGTATTCCTTAGACATTCACCCATTTTGTGAAGTCAGCCCTCCTGAAGTCCAGTACTTTTGCCTTTGTATGGCTTGACTCTATTGCTGTGTTTATTGTGAACCATACTGTTCGATAGTTGCTAGTTCCCAGATGGCTACCCTCTTCTACATCTGTGATCCTCTCTCCATCTCCATTTGAGAGAACCAGGTCTAGATTGCTCCACTAGAGTGGGATCCAGTACTAGTTGTCTAAGACATGCCCCCTGAGGGCATCTAGAATAACCCACTCTTAGAAGTGGCTGCTGCAACTGCACTCCAGTTAATATCTGGCATATTCAGATCACCCATCAAGCAATATCTCCCCTTTTCTGCCATTCTAAGTATACTTTCTATCATTTCCTTGTCCATTTCCTCCCCAAGAGAGGGTTTGTATCTAACCCTGTGCAGATTGTGGTGCCATCGCCTGCCTCCAAACTGAGACACAGCGCTTCTTCTCCTCCCAGTTTACCCTTTTGTTCTGTTGCTTTGAGTCCTTCCCTTATGTGAGAGCTACTCCTCCTCCTCCTCTTTTACCCTCCTGTCCCTCCTGTAGATAGTGTATCCTGGTATGTTTCGTCCCAGTCATGGTTCTGTGTATACCACGTTTCTGTGACTGCCACGATATCCAGATGTTCCTCCTCCATCAAGGCCACTAATTCAGGAAGCTTGTTACCCGACTATGGGCATTGGTACTCATTGCTCTCCATTTTTTGATGGCTTTACCTTCTGCTAGCAGTATCCCCACTGACCTTTCTACCTCGGTCTTTTTCTCATTTAGTACCGTTTTGTAGGGAGGCTGGGATTTTCCTGCTGCTTATCAGTACCCCCGACTAGTTTAAAAGCTTGCCAATGAAGCATTTAAACCGACTGCCCAAAAGACCTGTTCCCTTCCTGGAAAGATGCAGACCATCCTGCCAGTATAGTCTGGTGTCCCTCCAGGTGGAACCCAAGTCTAATGAAGCCAAACCCCTGTGCTCCACCATTTTTCAACCATTCGTTAAACTGCATGTGCAAAGTACTCTCGCCTCACCCATGCCACTGACAGGCAGCACCTCTGAGAAGGATACTGTGTGTGCTACTTGTCTTGAGCCCCTCCCAACTCTATAAAGTCCTTCTGCACTGCTCTAATTTCATGATGAGCCTAGTCATTTGTCCTTGGGTGGACAATGCCATCCAGCTCAGACTCCCGTGCAACTGTTCTCGTGATCCTAAGGATCAGCTTCCTGTCCCTCAAGCCATGGCACCAGGCAGGCACCTTACTTCAGTTTTCCCTGCTCCCCCAGTTCTATTCCTGTAATAACTGATCCCCACCAGGGGCTGCTTCCTTTCCCTGTGGTATCCTCTGCCTCCTTCTTGAGGGCTTCCCTTGAGACAGTTGTCTGCAACCACCTTAGTCTCCTCTCTGGGTGCATCCATGGGGAACTATGCTCCTCAAGAATGGTGTATGGATTTTTGTGGGTGGAACAACTGACTGGGTGTGCCTCTGTTCCTACCCTTATCCTCCCTGAGCCCACTGTGGTCCAACTGCTGTGTCTTCTTGCAACCTCTGGGGTAGTAGTGGTGGCTCTGGTGCTCCCTGGATGGGGAGGCTCCTTACTACTGTCCAGTGTGGCTAAGGCAGGCAACTTCCTCCCCAGGGCAGAGAGTTGTCTGCAAACAGGGCAGCATCTCAGCCTCCAGAAAGACTCCGTGAAGACTCCAGGAGGCGGAAGAGAGGCCGAATGGAAGAACTGAAACTGATAATGCTCCTCCTGGAAGTGGAACCTCAGGAACTTCCTGTGAGGAGGAAAAGACCTCGATATGCATATCGCATCTTGCATGTCCAGGGAGCACAGCCAGTACCCTTGGTGCAGACAAGGAATAAGACCTGGTAGGGTCACCATCCGGAACCTTTTGTACTCTATATAAAGATTTAGCGAGCTTAGGTCCAGAATGGGACGAAGGCCCAGAGTCCTTTGGGGACCAGGAAGAAGTGGGAGTAATACCCTTTTCCCGCTGTCTCAGAGGGACTGGTTCTATTGCCCTTTTTGCAAGAGGGCCTGCATCTTTCCTTCTATGAGAAGAATATGAGGAGGATATCTGGAGAACCTTGGTGGAGTGTCTGGAGGAATCTCCATGAACTCTAAAGTGTGTCCTCTCCTTATGACGTCTAGGACCCATTTGTCTGCAGTTATTGAGCTCCATCCTGAAAGTACAGGAGAAGCGAACCCCTACCACCTCCCGGTACCTCCAAGAGGAGGCGGGGGTCAGAAAGGGGTCACTGGGCAGAGCCAGGGGTGGGCAGAGAGGCCTGGGAGGCTTGGGCCTACGGGAGGAGGCGGCTCAGGCTGCTGGTTGCCTGCTCTCCTCCAAGCCTCCTCTCTGGCCCTGCTGACTGCCACGGGCTTGACCACCTGAGGTCTTCCGAAATGGCTGCTTTCGCCGTCTGCTGGTCTCCACGGTACATTTGGTGGACAGACCAGATGGATTTGCCCTGACTCTTGGAGGCGAGAGATCAGAGACTCCATCTCCTGCCCAAACAAAACTGCACCCTGGAGCGATAAGTCCTGGATGCGGACTGCAGATCCTGATGAAAGCCTGAGACCCTCAACCAGGAATGGCGCCTGGGGCAGACACCTGATGCTGCGGCTCTGGCTGCCGTATCCGCAGTGTCGTCTCGAGGCACACAAAACACATGTGCCTACATCCGAGCCGATTGAGAACATCCAGAATCTCCGTTTTCTTCTTGGAGTCTGGCAAGGCATTAATCAGCTCTTGTCCCTGCTCCCATAATGCATTCTAGTAATGGATCATGTGCGTAAGGAATTAGGGACTTAATTGAACAGGTGGAGGCAGAATACACTTTCTTGTCCACCTGGTCCAAGTAGCGGGACTCCGGGTCGGGAGGCTGTGAGCTGAGGTGTTTAGGCTGTTTAGATTTGTCATGAGCAGCCGTGTTAACTGAAGAGTCCTGCAGAGGGTGCGCAGCCAAAAATGGTTCATCCTCGGGCTCTATACAGCCTGTCCAATTTCTTGAACTGCGGGACTGAAGCCGGATGCTTCCAGGTCACTCTGGTGAGGTCTTGGAATGTGTCCACCAAAGGAGGCACCACCAAGGGTTCAGGCTCCTTTGCCTCAGGTACTAGCCAAGCGTCAGCGTTCGGATCCATTCCTCCGTGTCCACTCATTTGAGGCCTAGATGTGCCTCATGACAATCATGAAAGTGGGATTGTCAGGAGGCAAGCAGGACTAGTCCTTCTCTTCAGGAACCCCAATTCCCGAAAAGAAGAGGTAGAAGATGAAGAAGAGGAGGAATGGCTACTGGGTGACGAGTAGCCAGACCTATCCTTATGGCTAGCCCCACTCAAGCGTCGGTGGCTCACTGACAGATGTCAATCCGAAGACTGGCGTCGGGAGGCGGTCCTGTCTAATGCTGGGAATGGCTCCTGGTGTAAACCTGACCGGCGTCAGCTACCCTGATCTGGTAGGCGCGGTGTCTCTCTCGAACCGTGATGATACGAACCCTGGGAGGAGGAGGTATAGGCGGCGGCCACTCAGGGGTCTTCCTTGGAAGAAGCACCTCCTGGCTGTGGTTCACCGAAGGGTCGAGACTGGTGATGGGGCCGGCTTGGGGGTCTGCTTCTGGACCTGCCCCATCAGAAGAAAGCAGATCCTGGAGCTCGTCCGCAGAAAAACAGAGGCAGCTTTCCTGGAAATGGAATATCCAGAATATCGACCTTAGAAGGAGAGAACCCTTCTGAGCCCGGGGAGGAGGACTGAGAGAATGGTGGCGCAGCCCCTTAGCTGGCTGTGTCCGGATCCGTTGCCCCATCACCGGCGTCAGTAAGGGGACCGGCAGCGAGGGTTCGAGCGAGAAGTGCGTGAGTGTCTTTGGACTCGAAGGCACGCTGTTGACTAGCGGCGCCGAGACTTGGAAGAGCGGGGCGAAGCCTGCGCCTCCGAGGGCGTCACGGTGAACCTTAGCAGAGTCATCTTGGCAACGCTGGCCTCTCCCCAAGGCCCAGCCTTAGCCTGGTCTTCAGACTCGGATGCTTACCTGAGCCAGTCGACCCACAGGCTGTCTTTGTGAGAAGGCCGTGAATGGGAGCGGGACGGGACCGACTACAGTCCTTTTGCGGGACCACTTGGATTTATCCTTTTCTTCTGCTTCTCCTGAGGTGTGCAGATTCATTTTCCGTTCCAGCAGAGTGCGCTTTCAGGGCCTTCAAGTGGCAGATCCGAGTTCGACTGGTGAACTTCTTACAGGCCAAACAGACCGCTGTATCCTGCTCAGGCCCAGGCCACAGCGCACCGCCTATGGCAGTCTTCAGACAGAATCTGGCGGCCACAACGCACTTATTGGCGTGGGGTCTTGGCGAAGAGACTCGCGGCGGTGAGAACGACGTCAGTAGCGATAAAACCATCGAAACTGTGGAAAACTAATGATTTTGCTAAAAACTGAGGTTCTTTTAACTGGGCTGGCAAGCCAAGGCGAGCAAGAACTCATCACGTTTGTGGGATGCGGCGGAAAATAACTGGGTGGAGCTGGGTCCCCCTTTTGTACCAGAGCTGATGTCGGGGGTGGAGCAGAGGTCGGGGTGGTCCCTGCTGGGTACTGCTGGCTGAGAAGTTTCCCGGAGGGTCCTAGTGCCTGTGGCATAGTCCCTAGTGTAAGAATATGCAAGAGCTCCCACTGAAGTAACATAGAAACATAGACGTTGATCGGCAGATAAGGGACCGCAAGGCCCATCCAGTCTGCCCATTTCTTTTTCTACCTTATAAATGTGCCATCGGCCTTTGCTCTGTCAGTGACCTATCTATTCATAGTCATTTGTATTGCTCCCTTATGCCTATCCCATGCCTGTTTGAAGCCCTGCACTGTATTCATAGCCACCACTTCTTGTGGTAAGCCATTCCATGCATCTACCACCCTTTCTGTGAAAAGAATTTCCTCACATTCCCCTTAATCGCCTCCCTCTAATCTCATGCTGTGTCCTCTTGTCCTGCTATTTTTCTTATATTTAAACATGTTAGACTCTTTCACCTTGTTTATGCCCTTAAGGTGTTTAAATGTCTCGATCATATCACCTCTCTCCCTCCTTTGCTCAAGGGTATACATATTGAGCTCCGTTAATCTGTCCTCATATGTCTTCTGATGCAGTCCTGCACCATTTTAGTTGCCCTTCTCTGGACTGCCTCAATTTGGTTAATGTCCTTGTGAAGGTGTGGCCTCCAATACTGCCGCAGTACTCCAGATGGGGCCTAACCAATGTCTTGTACAGAGGGATTATTACCTCCCTCTTACGACTTGTGATACCCTACTAATACACCCTAACACCCCCTAGCCTTACCTACTGCTTTAGAGGTCTGCTTGGATGATTTTAGGTCATCAGTGATGATGATGCCCAAGTCTCTTTCTTCCTTTGTGACTGCTAGCAACTCCTCCCAGCCTATAAGTGGCTTCAGGGTTTCTCTTCCCTATGTGCATGATTTTGCACTTCTTTGCATTAAATCCCAGTTGCCACTCTTCTGACCATTCTGCTAGTTTATCCAGATCTCTTCTCATTCTGCCCACCCCATCTGGATCATCTACTCTGTTGCAGATCTTGGTGACATCTGCAAACAGACAAGCCTTACCCTCTAGTCCATCTCGGGGTCACTAATGAAGATGTTGAATAGGACTGGCCCCAGGACTGATCCCTGAGTACCCCACTTGTGACTTGCATCTCTTCTGACTGTATACCATTTACCACCACTCTGTTTTCTGCCAGTCAACCAGTTTGCCACCCAGTTGACCAACTTCTGACCCACTCCGAGCCTACCTAGCTTATTTATCAATCTTCATGTGGAACAGTGTCAAAAGCTTTGCTGAAGTCAAGGTAGGCGACATCAACTGCTCCCCTTGGTCCACCACTCTGGTTACCCAGTCAAAGAAATCTATGAGATTAGTTTGACAGGACCTTCCTTTGTAAACCCATGCTGTCTTGGATCCTGTGCCCCTATGGATTCCAGGTGTTGCACTATCCTTTCCTTAAGGAGTGCCTCCATAATCTTGCCCACTACTGAGGTAAGACGGCGGTCTGTAGTTCCCCGCCTCCTCCTGCTACCACTCTTGTGAGTGGGATCACATGAACCCTTCTCCAGTCTTCTGGGACCTCTCCTGTGCTCAGAGACTCACTAAACAATTCTGCTAATGGCTCTGCTAGTTCCTCCTTTAGCTCCTTAAGTACCCTGGGATGTATGCCATCAGGTCCCATTGCCTTATCCACCCTGAGCTTAGCAAGCTCTTGCAGGACCCTTTCTTTTGTGAAGGAGTAGTGCTCACCTCCCTCCCCTGTGTCCATGATGCTGAGCTGTGGGCCTGCCCTACCTTCTCTTCAGTAAATACTGAGCAAAAGTATCTATTTAGGATAGATGCCTTTACAGGGTCCTCCTCCTCACATGCTCCCTTTTCTCCATTAAGCTTAGCAATACCCCTCTGGACTTTCTCCTTTCACTAATGTATCTATAGAAAGTCTTGTCACCTTCTTTTACTGTTCGTGCTAGTGTTTCCTCAGTTTGGGACTTTGTAAGATGTAAATCGTCAAAGACTCCAGTCAAGAACCCAAGAATAAAACCTTAAATATATGGTAACAGTGGTAATAATAATAATAAAGCCAACAAACTCATCCCCACTTAGAATGAAACTGAGAACCACACCTCTGGGGTGCAGCACTGTACCTGCAACACTCAAAGTAAGGTTCTGAGAAGGAGGAAAGTCAGAATACAGCAAGACTCCATTAGAAGAAACAAGATTACTCACGGTGAAAATTTTTTCTTCAAACATCATGAAGTCTTGCTGTATTCTGACTATATGCAGAACTACCAAACAGTACCCTGGAAAGGGATACACAGAACCTAATTTGGAAAGAGGCTCTGCAGTACTACTGTGCCAAACCTAGCATCACTTCTGGCTCAAGTATCCAGACAGTAATGCTTGGAAAATGTGAGAACAGTCTTCCAGCTGTCTGCCTTGCAGATTTCTAATAGAGGAATGTCCTAGCTGCTGCCACAAAGGCAGCTATGCCTTGGTCAAGTCAGCCCTCAGGCCTTTGGGGGAGGCCTCTTGCCTAATTTTGTGCAACAGAACTGGATACGAGACAATCCACCTATCATCCTTTTGGTGGCAGGTTTACCCATGCCCACTTATCCATCAGTGAAAACAGCTGGGAAATGAAAATTATGTACCTATCGTAATTCTTTTTTTTTTTTTATAATAAAATTCTTATTAGGCACAAAGACATTTATACATTATACAAAACATTTTACATAGATATGTAACCCCCTGCAAATGGGGTTCCCAAAAGACTTCAGGAGCTTGCTTGAATGCTCCAAGCCTGAAATGGTATTTGGCATTTAAGCCATATATCAGTGAGTGTTTTTAGAGCCTCTGGTACTGTCTCTTTAGAGCTGTCTGCTTGCAGACATAATTAGTTGTATGGGGGACTGTGTGCTTCTCTGAGTACCACTCGAGCTGCTGCTAATTCACTTCATTTTGCAGTCACTAGGGTGCAAAGGAACCTATCTGAAAGATGTAACTGTTTGCCAGAAATTATTTAGAGTAATAATGAAATTACAGTTTGTCTAACCTGCTTTCTTTGCAGTCAGAACTGTGTCTGCTAGTTCCCCATTCTAGTTTTGAACTGCTGAACTGGACCAATCAGTGTGGGGTAAGCTAGCTCTAAAATGGTGCCTTGGACGAATCAGAACTTGGACTCATAATCTGAGCCAGCCACAAGAGGATTGTATGGGCAGTGACTCTGGGAGATGTAGTTTAGACTTCAGTGGCTTTTTGGACCAACAGCAGCAGTCTATTGTGAGTGAAAGCCAATCCAGTCAAGAACTGGGAGGAACTCAAAGGAAGTGGCGGTTTTGTCGGTTGGAGTTTCAGTTGAGCTTTGGCAGTGAAGAAGGAAGGAGCCCTGTGCTTTTCAGTGTGCAGTTTAGTCAAAAACGTGTGTAAGGCCCAGAGTTCCGGTCTGCAGCTTGTGTAACAGCTTGTTAGGACTGAATCCGTCCTGTGAAAGAATCAAAGGATCTCTGAAGAGTAGAAACCAGGCTCACCCTGTAGAAGACTGGAGGATTGCTGAAAATTGCACTCTGTCTGTCAGGAACTGAATCTGCTGTGTGTTCTCCCGGTATTGTGCAGTAATTGCGATCGGGATACAGATGCAGCCTGCCTGGTATAGTGCTTTCTTTTATATGGATGTGTGAAGAGGTTTGTGTACCTCAAGTGAGCCCTGCTGACATTGAAGGACCCTATCTTATTTGGAGGTCGTGAGTACTAATTCAGGGTCGCTCCTGTTGAATTGCCACATTAAATCCAAATGGAATTACTGTACTGCTGACTGTTTAATTCTCCTTTCTCTGTGTGAAAGGGCCCTACCAGCTGCCACGGTTTGGACTAGCCACTAGGGCTTGGGTACCCAGGGACAGTAACTGATAGGGATAGGCCTGTGCACAGAGCCATAGGTGAGATTATTAGAGTGATAGCTAATTAACCTGATTTCCCCTGTCCTTGTTATATCCCCCTAAATAAATCAGAGCTGCTTGTTTCAGCAAAGTTATACTGCCTGGTATTTGTCTATGTTAAAGTACTGTACTGTGATTGTTGCACTGTATCTCATTTCACAGGAGGTCCCAGTGCCGGAACCAGACCTGGGGGTAAGTGTATACTGTGAAGGTAATTCTGATATACTGTGTGGGCCACTAGTGGGAAGAAGGGGGTTGCAGTGTCCCAGAGGGCTGTGACCAAGTTAGTTTAACTATTGCAAACCCTGACCTCTGGGTGGAGGCACCCGCCATTGGATCCAGGCCCTCAACCTGTTAGTGGCAAATCAGGCAGGGGTAGTAGCCCCTGGGATAGCGCCATCTAGGGTTACATGTTTGATATTATATTTATACCACGGGTTAAGGATCTAGCCAAAGAATCGGGGAAAGGCACTGTTCACTGCAAGGATCTCAGAAAAATGCCTCCATGGGCAATAATCTTTTATTAAGTACAGTCAGCCACAGCTTAAACACCTCTGCAGTATTTTGTGGGAATCTAGAGAGGTATGCAACCAGGAGGATATCCAAAGAGATATCCGTCAGGTCCTCTATGCCATTCAAGTCATCTCAAACTGCTTCAGGGCATAATATAACTAGGGTTCATCCAGGAAAGTAAGATCTTTAACGTAGAAACTCAGGCATAATTTAGGAGATTTGGTAAATTTAACCCACCTCTGTCTTTTGATAACTGTAATAGAATACCGAATCCTGGGAGGTTTCCCTGCCATATAAAGTGAGAGATCAACCTATTCCAAGCTTGAAACTAAGTCTGTCCGGAAATAATGGGAGTGTCTGCAGACGGAACAAAATCCATGGAACTATGTTTTGTTTAATAGTTTCTATTCGAGCTAGGAAACTCAAAGTTATCTGTGTCCATCGTGTAAGGTCCTCAGGTATGTTTTGGGTTAGGGGTTCAAAATAAGCAATATCTGCATGTATCTGATTTTTAGTAAGAGCGGCTCCCAAGGTACCACATTGATTGTTTATACCACTTAAGGGAAATGCACGTTTAAAGCAGGGAAGGGATGTAGTTAACACAGTAGTACTCTGTTTTTTGTTGGTTAATTTTATACCCTGAGATTTTACCATCATCTCCAGTTGCTCCCCGACCCTTGGGACTGATATATCGGGGAGGACAAAGTTATAAGGATGTCATCCACAAACAGTAAAATTGTATGGTTTGTGCCTTCCATAGGTATGCCCTCAATCTCTGGGTGAGCTCTAATGGCTTGAGATACAGTGCAAATAACAGAGTATCCTGACGAGTTCCCTCTGTAGAGTAAAAGGTAAGAGACAGAGTCATCTAATTTTTAGCCCGAGGGTGTTTATACATATTTTTGTAATTGTTGTATGATCTCAGGGAAAGCCAAAAGTAAATAAGCTAGCCCACAGAAATGGCCAGGCCACTTTGTCAAATGCTTTTGGCATCAATCCAATTGGTGCCAGGAATCGAACGTGTTGCTACGTACTCTAAGTAGATGTGTTTGTTGCACTGCATCATGAACCTGTCATCCCATAATAAAGCACACCTTATCAGCATGATTGATCAACAAAGGCATGATGTTTTCAAGTCTATGTGCTAGCACAAACATATACATTTTGTAATCAAAATTTAACATTGAAATTGGCCTGTATGATGAAGGTAGGGTAGGGTTTTTGTTTTGTTTAAGTATGGCAGATATCACTGCGTATTGCCAAGAGGGGAGGAATACCTCCTTCCTGTATCTCATGGATAGCCTGGAGTAATGGTGGTAGTATTTCTTCTTTATGAATTTTATAGAACTCCAATGGATATCCATCTGGTCCTGGAGCTCTCTGGGTCTTAGCTCTCTGCAACCTCCTTTTAACTCAATCAACGTAGCAGGGGCTCTAAAATATCTATCTGGGAGGCAGCTTTAAGTTGTTACGATGCGCCTCTATCTGTTGACTATGGTCTTCAGACTATGCCCTATATAAATTCGATAATATCCAGCTATGACTCGTCTAATGATCTTAGGGTGGTACCTATCGTAATTCTTGATCTTCTCTTGTATCTTCACCATTCATTACTGCTGGGTGTGAAGTTGGGATACGGCGTACCTGCCATGGGAGCTCTTTTTTTTTGGGAGGGAGAGTAGTGGCACCAGGCACCGCCCACAAGAGTGACACACTGTGTAGTGCATGAGGGGCAGCCGTTAGTTTTCGCAGACTCCTCCTCCATCCCAGTTCTGTGAAGCTGGACAGGCAGAAATAGGTTATAGGAGTAGAGGGAGGCAAGGGCAGAGAGATAGGAAAAGGAAAGGAAATAAACTGAAAAAGGAATAAGCTGAAGAGGGACAGAAACATAGAATTTGACGGCAGATATGGACAGCTTAGCTCACCTAGTCTTCCCATTTCCCTACCCTAACGGATAAGCTGCAGATCCTACTTAGCCAACAGCCTAATACTCCGACCCCCACTAGAATTGCCTTATGTCTGTCCCATGCATTCCTGAATTCCCCACTGTTTTTGACTCTATGACCTCTTCAGGAAGGCTGTTCCATGTATCCACAACCCTCTCTGTGAAGAAATACTTCCTCACATTACCTCTGAGCCGTCTCCCTCTATCTTCAAATTGTGCCCTCAAGTTTTGCACATCTCTTTTCTGAAAGATGCTACGCTCTTGGACTTTGTTGATTCCCTTGAGGTATTTGAAAGTTTCTATCATGTACCCCTCTCCCTCCTTTCCTCCAGGCTATACATCTTTAGTTCCTTTAGTCTTTCTTCATATGTCTTCTAATGCAGACCCTGCATCATTTTGGTTGCCCTCCTCTTGACAGCCTCCACCCTGCCTATGTCTTTACGGAGATGGGGTCTCCAGAACTATACAGTACTCCAGATGTGGTCTTACCAACTGTCTGTATAGAGGGCCAACAACTTCCTGTTTCTACTGGTGAAGCCTCTGCATCTCAGTATCCCCCAGCCCTCCTTACTGCCCTTCTCACATTGCTGGCTCACCTTTAGGTCGTCTGATATGATTACCTCCAGGTCCCTTTCCATTTTGTTGTCAGTATCTCACCCCCATTGTGTACTCTTCCCTGGGTTTTGTTTCCCAGGTGCATTACTCTGCACTTTTTGCACTGAATCTAAGTTGCCATACATTTGACCATTCCTCCAATCTTGCCAAGTCCTTTTCATCCTTTCCACCCCACCTTGTGTATCAACCGTTGCAGATCTTTGTGTTATCTGCAGAGACATACTTTCCTTCCAGTCCCTCTGCAATGTCACTTATAAAGACATTAAAAGGACCGCCCAGGTACTAAACCCTGTGGTACCCCATTAGTAACCTTTCTTCACTGTGGACTCCATTTATTATTACCTGCTGTGCCCTGTTGTCCAACCAGTGTTTTACCCAGGCTACCACCCTAGGACCCACTCCCAGGCTGGCTAATTTGTTTATTAATCTTTGTGCAGGACTGTGTCAAATGCCTTGCTAAAGTCTACGTAGGCCATGCCCACAGCCCCTCCCTGGTCTACTGCTTTATCACCCAAAGAAAAGAGAGAGAAAAAATTACTCACCTTAGTAATGTTGTTTCTTCTAATGGAGTCTTGCTGTATTCTGGCAATAGTAGTGAGTCCCAACCTTGAACTGCCCGGAGATGAAAGTGTTAACTTTCCATGCCAGGCATGGAGCATCAGTTGAGACTCTCTCTGTCGCTGTTTAAAATCAAACCGTCAGATCTTTACGAGCTAAACTCACTGAGGGTCCTGTGTGAAAGCTGTAAGCGTAAACTAGTCAACTGGCTACTACATATAATAAAAATATTTTTGGTCCCAAAACAAAGACTCAAGTCAGAAACCCAAAAATGAAATAAACACAACAGCCACTCACCCAAAGAAAAGAGGGTGATAATAAACAAGGTGGTGCACCTCCTGAGTGCCAACACTGCTACTGCCCACCCACATCCCAAAACAAAGGTTCTGAGAGGGAAGGCAGGAGGGGATGTCAGAATACAGCAAGACTCCATTAGAAGAAACAACATTACTAAGTTGAGTAATTTTTCTTCAAACAACATAAGTCTTGCTGTATTCTGATAATAACAGACTACCAAGCAGTACCACCATGGAGGACGGACAGAACCTACTTAGGAAATAGGCTCTGAAGCACTGCTGTGTCAAACCGAGCATCATCACCCTAGCCTGGATATCCAGAGAGTAATGCTTGGTAAAAGTGTGAACTGTTTTCCAGGTAGCTGCTTGACATATCTCTAAGATAGGAATATCCCTGGCAGCAGCCAGGGAAGCAGCTGTACCTCTGGTAGAGTGAGCCCTCAGGCCTGAGGGTGGAATCCTACCTAGTTTTCATAGCAAAATTGAATGCAAGAGACAATCCACCTGCCAATGGATCTTTTAGTGGCAGGTTTTCCTTCACCAACCTCACCGTAAGTGAGGAACAGTTGGAGGAGTCAAACCTGTGACCCTTGGTACGTTCTATGTAGTAACTAAGGGCTCTTTTCACATTCAGACTGTGCAACCTCCTCTCACCAGAGGAGGAATGGTCAGTGAAGAACACAGGAAGAGACATAGATTGGTTAAGGTGGAAATCTGAAACCACCTTAGGTAAAACTTCCTGTTAGTCCTGAGGACCACCTTATCTCTATGGAAAGAGAAAATCAGGCTCCACTGACAGGGCTTGTAACTCAGCTTATGCGCCTGGCAGAAGTGATGGTCACTAAGAAAACAGTTTTCCAAGTCAAGTACTTAAGCTCTGCTGAGGACAGAGGCTCAAAGGGGGTTGCATAAGCTGAGCAATGCAAATATTAAGGTCCCAAGCAGGGCAGGGTCCCTGAATGGTGGATTGGTATGAAGCAATCCCTTGAAAAACTTGGAGAATACAGGATGAGCTGAAAAGAAGAAGGCTTACCTGCTGAAAGAAAGCAAAGACAGCTGCCAGGTGCACCCTTAGTGTAGCTGGTCTGAGTCCGCTATTCAGATGAACCATATAGTCAAGGACTGTGGGCAGGTCTGCAGACTCTGGAAATATGCTTCCCAGAGCACCATATGGAGAATCTTTTCCATTTGGAATTATAGGTAGTTCTGGTGGAAGGCTTCCTAGAAGCCTTCAGAATATTCATAACACCTTGAGAGGGTGTAAATCAGCAAACTCTAACTCTTCAAGAGCCAGGCCTCGAGATTGAGAGATTTGAGATTGGGTACCAAACCCTCCCTGAGCACAGGTTAACAGGTTGTAATCCTGGGAAGAGACAAGGGAAGGTGGACTGCTAAGGACAACAGGAGAGGGTACCAGGGCTGTCTGGCCCAGTCTGGAGCAATCAGGATCACCTTGCAGGATTGAGACCTGATTTTACTAGCACCTTGAACAGGAGAGGGAAGGGGAAGCATACAGGAACTTCCTTTCCCAATTGAGAACCAGGGCATCCAGGGGATAAAGCCCAACACTGGGGCCTGCAGCAAAAAGGGAAGTTGGTGATTGTCTGGGGCTGTAAAAGATCTATCTGTGGGTGCCCCATCTGGAAGATCACCTCCAAAATCATGGGATCCAGTGACCATTCATGATGGCCCTGGGATATCCTGCTGAGAGCATCTGCCAGGACATTGTCCTTGCCTGGGAGGTGTACTGCTGTAAGGGAGGTGTTCAGAGAAAAGCCAGAGACCACAACTTCATTGCTTCTGTGCACAAGGCCGTAGACCGAGTGCCCACTTGCTTGCTGATATACTACATTGTGGTGGTATTGTCTGTCCTGATCTGAAAAACCTTGTTCTGAACAGACTTGGAAAAGCTTGACGTGCAAGAAACACTGCTCTGAGTTCCAACAGATTGATGTGAAGCAGAGATTCCTTAGGAGACCACACCCTTGGGTGGTCAGATCTCCCAAGTAGGCCCCCACCCCAAGAGGGAGGCATCCGTAGTAAGGATTAGAGCGTGAGACTGAGTGACGAAAGAAACTCCCTGTCTTAGATTGTCCTGATCCTGCCACCACTGCAAAGCCTGGATCAGGTTCGAGTCACTGGTATCAGTTTGGCCAAAGGGTCCTTTTTCTGAGACCAAAAGGCTCTCAAGTGGAACTGAATGTCCCTCATCTGAAATCTTGCTCCCTGCACCACTGCTGTTGAAGCAGCCATGTGTCCCAGGAGCTGCAGAAAATGCCTTGCTGGGACGAGACACCTGTAGGGTGAATAAAGAGGACAGTGTGAAAAGGGTCCTTGCCCTGTCCAGGGAAGGAAGGCTCTCCTTTTCTGTATCTAGCCCTGCGCCTATGAAGGTGAGGAGCTGAACAGGCTCTAGAACTGACTTTGAAAGATTCAGAAGGAAACCTAGAGAGGTGAGCAGCTGCTGAGTTATCTGAAGGTGTAACCTGACTTGGTCTGGGGACTGGCCTACTATGAGCCAGTCGTCCAGGTATGGGAAGATGAAAATCCTTTGCCTTCTTAGGGAAGCAACTACTACTGCCAGGCATTTTGTGAACACCCTTGGAGCAGAGGTTAGGCCAAGGGCATTGCTCTGAATTGGTAATGGCCTGAGGGCAGCTCTAATCTGAGGTATTTTCGATGGGAGCTTCTGATGAGAATATGGAAATAGGCATCCTTGAGGTCCAGGGAGACTAGCCAGTCCCTGGCCTTAGAAGGGTAGAATTATTCCCGAGTCACCATTTTGAACTTTGGCTTAAAAGGTGCTTGTTTAAATATCTGAGATCCAGGATGGGCCGCCATTCTCCTGTCTTTTGGGGGTGAGGAAGTACCTGGAGTACAATCCTTTGTGTGGGGTGGAACCCTTTCTACAGCTCTGAGAGTCAAGAGGAAGAGACCTCTGCCTCTAGGGCAAGTGCCTCTGAAGGATTTGCAGGTGGAAAGGATCTGATTCTCATCTTTGGAAATTTTTGAGCGGAGAACCAGTCCCTGGCTTACTACTTCCAGGACCCATTTGTCTGATGTTAAAGACTTCCAGTCCTGGACAAAATAAGCCAGCCTGCCCTACAGGTGGTGGAGAATCGGCCTGGCAAACCCATTAGGGTGCCTGTTTGGCAGGGGTTTAGGCTGAGGGTGGAAGCAGGCCTGCTTGTACCCCTTCTGACTCTCCTCTAAAGAACCCCTTTGAGCATAGGCAGAAGAGGAGGCCTGAGCTTGGTAGAAAGGCCTGTGAAAAGGCCTGCCCTGTGATGCTGCCTCTGAGGAGTGGCTTGCCTTTCCTTGGCCTGGGCACTCCTATAGGTGGTCCTGTATTCATCAATTTTCTTCATGTAGTTCTCTGTTTGCTCCCCAAACAGAGAATTACCTACACAGGAAAATCCATGGCCTTAGTCTGGGTATCCTGTGACAGGCTAGCACATCTGAGCCAAGCCATCCTACGAAGGGCCACAGATGTAGCCATGACTCTAGATGAAACATCACTGGAGTCCACTGCAGCATGGAATTGCACCTTGGATGCCTCAATACCATCAGCAGCCACCTGCTCCAGCTCCTTGGCAAGCTGGCCAGGGACCTGTTTAGCTAAAACCATAACAATGTCCCATCTAGATTTCTGATATCTAGCTGTATAGGCCATATAATTGGCCTGCCTGAGTCCCAAGGATGCTGCCATGTACTGTTTCTTTGCCATGGCATCAATCCTCCTGGAGTCCTTATCTGGGGGTGTGAAGCCAAGGGTATATTAGCCTTATCACAGGCTGCAGCCTGCACTACCCCAACATGGCTGCATTGCTGGGTAAGGAACTCCGTATCTGAGCCTGACAGAGTATACCTCTTGTCCATTCTTTTATCCATAGGAGGTATAGAATTAGGAGTCTTTAAAATCTTAAATGTCTGTTTCCCAAAAGACTTGTGTAGGGGAATAGACAGCCTCCTGGACTCTGGGATATCCATCATTTCCACATAGTCAGGCTCCTCCTGGTCATCCACAGCTTCTTCCATAGGAAGCTGAAAGGTTTCGCCACTTTCTTGTAAAACATGAAATGGGAGGGGACTCAGAAAGCCTAGGAGGAGACACTCCTGAAGGTCTGTCTGGGGAGATGTCCGGTCAATGGGCACATCCAGACTTTCATAATCACATTCACTTTCTCATACTCTCCTTCCTCCTCCTCCTCTGGTTCATAAAATTCCTCCAAATCATAATCCGAACCGTGGAACCGGCTCGAACGGAGCGCCTTCCTGATGGTGTCAGTTCAGTCAGAACCGGGATAGCGACTGAACAATTTTTATCGCTTTGGCTATTTCATCAGTGGTTGGAGAAGAAACTTTGGATACACACCAGCTGATTTATCCTTCTTGTTCTCTTAACGGAACAGACTCCTCAGAATCGGTTCTCCTTTTGCCGAAAAAATTTCGCCCTGGTCAGAGGGCACTCCTTCTGTTCGGTCTGAACCAACCGGCTGGCCATCCGGTCAGCGGACATTTGGCCTCCCTTTCCCTGAGCCTACCAACTCTCTTTTCTAGGGTAGCTGCAGGAAAATTTTTACAAATCTGGCAGTCTGAACCGAGGTGGTCAAACCCCAGACAATAAACACAGGTGGTGTGGGGTCAGCCTTAGCAAAGACTTCCCACACACACACACACTCGACAGTGTTGAAACCCAGTGGGCCCAGTGTTTCTTTTGGGTTTCTCAGACATAGTGCCAGTCTAACAAAACTTATCCTTTTAATGGCAATCTGCCAGGCAAGACACACTTACGGTTCCTGACCGTGTTACGAGTCGTGGAAAAACGTAGTAAAATCAGTTTTTTTTTTTTTTTTTTTAGAACTGACAAGAAACGGTAACCACACTTAAAAGTAGAAATAAAGATTTTAAACAACCTGATCAGTTCAAATCGAACAGATGAACCGCTTACAAGTTCCACACAGAACAGAAAACAATATAAACCTATCTAGTACTCACGAATACCACAGACAGAGACTGAACCGATAGGTTGCGGTTTAAATGGTTGAAAACCAAGAAAACGGTACTTTAACCAACAAAGTGAACCGAGCAAAGGAGAAATCTCCGGAGCGATTGTTCAGTGAGGCGGAGTAAAGAATCTGACGGTTTGATTTCAAACAGCAACAGACAGAGTCTCAACCGAACTCGAGCTCAGCATTCCATGCCTGGCATGGAAAGTTAACTCTTTCATCTCCAGGGCAGTTCAAGGTTGGGACTCACTGCTATTGTCAGAATACAGCAAGACTTCATGTTGTTTGAACCCTACCTTAAGTGACCACAGGGCCATAATCCTTGGCGGTTCTAAGGGAAGAGAAAGTAAGAATAGGAAAAGGAAGGAAGAAGCAGAAAATGGGGTAAATGATGAGGAAGGAGGACTTCCATCCAGGTAAAATGGAAGACCACTGACCTAAATTTTCAAATCCAGCAGGGACTGAAGACAAGGGAGCAAGGATCCCACCAGCTAATGATTAAGAGTCTAAGGTTGGACCACAGGTCCTTACTGCTTGAAGACAGACCTCTCTTCCTCCATTTATCCAAAATTTTAAGTAACCAAGAATTTAGGATCACAGCTCTCTCCAGAAGAGGAGCAGCTCCGCTCAAAAGAGGAGTGAGACCTGACTTAGGAGTAGATGACAAAACTTTACAATACCCTCATGGGGTACTGACATAGTTCCATTTGAGATAAATATAGAACAGCCAAAAGAGGAAGAGAGAGAAAGGAGAACTCCCATGAACTCTCTTAGAACTGTATTGAAAAACAGTCGGGGACACAATGCATATAAGAGAATCAAAGGAAGTTCCTCAGAGAGTTAGAGAGTAGGCTCCCTACCACCATCCCCTGAAGCGAGTGCTCTATGACTTCAGGGAAGGGACAGAGAGCCCTAAGATCCACGGGACTCAGCCCCCAATTGGCCTCAAGGAGGGAAGGTGAGCAGGGTGGTGGAGACACACAAGAATTGAGGCCCATGAGGGAAGGTGGTGGGATTCAGTAATGAATGGTGAAAATACAAGAGAAGATCAAGAATTATGGTAGGTACATAATTTTCATATTGTCCTTGTCAATCTTCACCATTCATTACTGCTAGGTGATATAGCCCCGAGGGGGCCTGATGTTCAGCCCTGAGGAACAGATCCCTCAGCCTCTTACGGTGGAAAGCAGAAGGGCGACCACAGCCAATAGACTGAGGTAGTGTAAGGCTGCTGAGGATGAGGGGTGTCCCCTGTGGCCGGGGGGCAGTGGATGCCCCTGAAGAATCCTCTCTCGCTCATGGGAAAACAAGACTGATCCCAGAAAGCAGAGGAAGTCACCCCACGCTGGGCAACGGGCGAGTCTGGACAGACGGCCATGCCATCCACCTTATGCAGATCGCTGTCCCTGCCAGTCTGGAAGCCACCTCACTGGTGTCATAAGATGCCCTCGCCTGGTGCCTGCATGCTCCAGACCCTGTGCAGAGAGGGCAATGGCTTGTCTGGACTGCTCCATATCAGGCGAGATGCCAGAACCTAAGCCAGCATCAACCACAGCTGCCTGTTGTAAGCAGCATGGTGTGCCTGACGTGAACCTATACAGATCAACAGACAAGTCTAAGAGAAGTTTCGTACCCACTGTCGAATTCTGCAGAATCCGGATCTCGGGTGGGATTGCGTGCCAGGCGCAGAGGCCGGAAGGAGTGTCTAGGGATGTCAAACCGAGGGGTGAGGTAGAAACCCAGAGACCGTGGGGGGTACAACACTGCCTCCTGCAGTCTGCCGGGCTGGAGAAGGGGCGGCTGGAGACCGCTGGCGCGGATAGACGCCCCGGAAACGGACTGGACAGGAAGGCACCACAAGGTGGCGAAAGCCAACTACCAAGGAATGCATGCGCCTGCTACTTCCGGTATTGTTCCCGCGAACAAAGGAAATACGGAGCTCTGTAACCAGCCTCGAAAGGAACCACTGATATTCTGTGAAATCAGCGCGGGAGGGCAGGTGGACAGGAAGTTCCTCTTCCTCGGAAGAGGAAGACGAGGAGGAAGTGGAGCTCGAATGATCAGAAGACTCCTCAGGGGGCAGGCGGAAGACCTGTTCGTCCATGGCCCTAACATATCAAGGAATGGCCGCTGCAGTAGCTCTGAATGTCTCCCAAATTTAGGGCCCCTAAGACCCACACGGCCTAGAAAAGAGAGGGATGTCTGCAGAAGGATGGATGAAGGGCACCGAGAATGTGTCCAGCCTCGACTGGGGCTCTGAGATCCAGGGAACACGCCACGGTGACTGGGGACCCTGAGACAACACCAGTTTGCGAAGAAGAAAGCTGAGAAAGCTTACTCTTGAAGTGCTCAGAAGGGGAATCTCCCCTGATGCGACTGGGGTTGCATGCATCCAGAAGGGGCAACCCTCTGCGCTGCTACCAGAAGGCACCCTTGAGCCTTCGAGGGAAGGCAGGTTCAGCACTGTGACTCCTCCGACCCCCGCGGGGCGGTGGGGATTCACCATCAATCTTCACCTCGACCTCTCAACCCTTCAGACTCAAACCTGCATAGGCGCTCCCCACTTTTCAGGCCACCCCAAGGAAGGCCACAGAAGCAGGGATCTCTGCCCTCTCCCGGGGATCCCAGCGGTACCAGAAATGGCACCTGCCTGGACCCCGCAGAAGAGGGTACCCTCTCCTAAATCCCGGAGTCATCGCCCAGAGAGGATGATCCCTGGCCAGCCCCAGCTGTGGGACCCCAAGAGGCAAACTGCCCTGTGGACTCAGGAAGAGGAACGCTGGGCCGCCTGACGTTGTGACCTACAGAGACCTCCAACTCCAAAAATCAGATTGCCAGTTGTTGGAGGTGAACAGAGCGACTTCAGAGGCGTGGCACCGTGAGCGGCGCACCACAGGCCATGGATGGCGCCAGAAGCACACAGTGGTGCTGCCCAAGTCCCCAGTGCCATGTACGGCACCAGAATGGCGCCGCCCAAGTCCCCAGGTGCCAGAATCAAGGACAGCGCCACCCGAGTCCACGGCGCAACAAAAACAGCCCAAATTACCTGCACCAGGGACAGCACCAGGATCTAGTGTGGTACCACTCAGCGGTATCGAGGGTACACCAGGCAAGGTCCCGCAACCGAGGGCTGCGACATTGGGGAGCCTGCACATCCATGGAGGTGACTGTCGGGACAGCAACAGCAATGTGACTTGGGAGGAATCACGCCGCTCCTCCAGCAGAGAAGAAGAAACCTCCTCCTCGGCAAGGCTGGAAGTGGAGGCCTCCTCCTCCTGGGCTGTATAGACCCGTGAGAGGACGTGGAGGAAGGTTCTAGAGAACTGGCCTGGAAGCCCACAGGCGACTTTGCCCTCAAAAGTCGCGTAGCCCTGCTGATCTTGAATGCGTGGATTTCCAGTACACAGCGTCCATGGAAAAACAAGCTCGCAATGATCCATATCATGGTTGGGTCCCAGGCACAGAAGGAAAACATCATGTCGATCCGTGATGGAGAAGTGCCAGCCACAGGGACACGAAGCATAGGGCATGGCCCACCTTGGATTTCCGCTTGGCCCTAAATTGGACATGATGCAAACAAATTATCAAAAACAGCAAAGATCCCAGAGCCATTGAAATACATATATAAAAACGGTCCTACTGGGCTCAATGGTGTCGGGATGTAGAACCGGATGAAGGGTGGCGTCGAGAAAACTCAGCGTTGAAGAAAGGCCTAATGGCTAGAAAAATGTTCTTCGAACTCGAGCAGCAGGTGCAGCCTCGACGGCAGGAGAAACAGAACTGGATGGAGGAGGCGCTAACAGCCGCCTCTTGCTCACTACTCAGTGTGTTGCTCGAAAAAAAATAAAAAGAGCGAGCTCCCGTGGTGGCTGCGCATGTCCGGGCTTACACCCAGCAGTAATGAATGGTGAACACTGACAAGGACGAGCAATCATTTCTATGGGCCTTTCTATCGTCCACATAATAACTTAAAGCCCTTTTACATCCAAACTGTGCAGTCTTCTCACCTGAGGAAGAATGATCAGTGAAAACACTGGTAGTGACAGACTGGTTAAGGTGAAAATTTGAAACTACTTTGGGAAGAAATTGTCTATTTGTCCTAAGCCCAACCTTGTCTCTGTGAGTGGATAAAGTCAGGCCCTATGAAAAGGGCCTGTAATTCGCTGATCCTCCTGGCAGAAGTAATGGCCACCAAGAAAACAGTTTTCCAAGTCAAATACTTTAACTCAGCTGAAGACATAGGTTCAAGGGTGGGGTGGGGGGCTGCATAAGCTGTGCAATGCAGATATTAAGATCCCATCCTGGAGTAGGTTCCATGAAAGGAGGGTTAAGATGCAACAAACCTTTGAAGAATTTACTAAAACAGGGTGAAGCCACCCACCGGCGCAGCAGTTGGATTTCAGCTTGCGGCGTCAGCGACCGGGTTCGGGAACGAGCCTGGGTCACTGGAGAGGGACAGCCAGGGAGAAGGATTGAGCATCCTATGGACGGCTCTCCTCCGGGGAGGTGTAGGGGACTGGTCTGGCGCTTGCTGGCTCTAAGCGGAGGCTGAAAGTATCACAGGATGCACGGCCCAAAGTTAACTGGGGGAGGAGCGGACGTCAGCATATGCTGTGACGTCCACACTGCCCCCAACAGAAAAATGGAAAAATTGCTGCTGGCTGCTGGATGATGGCTCTTTGTTTCTTGAGTGCCTCCAGTACCTTCCCAGGGCCTCCTGTTCCTCAGCAGCATTCCTGTGCCTAGTAGTGTGTGCTGGGGCCATCCCTTCCCCTCGGAGGAGGGACCCGCCAGCGAAAGGATAAGCTGAGATATCCCGGGATTGGCTGCGATCTGAGGACCAGAGGAGGGCTGGGTAAGGACAGTGGGGCCGGGGAGAACCTGTGGAGCCTGAAGGAGTGGGACCAGCAAAGCATGGGAGGCGGGGGAACAGGGTGAGATTCTAGGAAGATCCCTTCCTGCAGATAGAAAACAGACACAGCTGCCAGGTGAACCTTAAGAGTGGCAGACCTAAGGCCCAGACAATGCAAATAGACCAAACAGTCCAGAGTCGAGACAGACCAGCTGAATTTGGCTGCACATTCCTTTGAGAGCAAATCTCTTCCACTTAGAATTATAAGTCTTTCTGGTGGAAGGCTTCATGAGACTTTCAAAACATTCAGGACTCCCTGTGAGAGATGCAGACCTGCATACTCTTAACTCTTTAAGAGCCAGGCCTTGAGCCCGAGAGAGCGGAGATTGGGATACCAAATCCTCCCGAGAGGAGGTTAGGAGGTTGTGCCTCCTCGCGAAGGCAGAGAGGAAGTGTCACTGACAGAGATATTAACAGAGGGTAACATGGATGCCTGGCCCAATCCGTGCCACCAATATCACTGTGCAGGACTGAGACATGATTTTATCAGCACCCTGAAAAGAGGAGGAAATGGTGGAAGATATATGAACCTGTCCCTCCAGTCCAGTACTAGAGCATCCAGAGGTACAGACCCCAGAAGTGGAGATCTGCAGCAAAACAAGGGAAGCTGATTATTGTCTGGGGCTGCAAAGAAATCTCTGGAGTGCTCCACCTCCTGAAAATTGTGTGTAGGACTTGTTTGTTCAGGGACCACTTGTGATGACCCTAAGAGATTCTGCTGAGAGCATCTGCTACACATTGTCCTTCCCTGGGAGATACACAGCTATGAGAGAAACTTGGAGGGAGTAAGCTAGACTCCAAACCTTCATGGCTTCTGTGCACAGGGCTGTGGACGTGCGCCCTTGCTTATGTAGTACATGGTGGTGGTGTTGTCCGCTCTGACCTGCACCACTTTTCCCTGTACATTTTCTGAGAAAACCTGAAGGGCCAGGAACATAACCTTGAGTTCCAGAAAGTTGATGTGTAGAAGAGACTCCTGCTGTGACCATGTGCCTTGAGTAGTGATGCTCCATAAGTGGGCTCCCCAACCCAGAAGGGAGGCGTCTGTGGTGAGAATCACTGAGGTTGACTGCTGAAGAAAAGGAACCCCTTGCTTGAGATTGTACTCTTCCAACCACCACTGGAGAGCCTGTATGAAAGTTTGGGTAACTGGAATCAGCTTGGTAGATGCTGCCATGTGGCCCAAAAGCTGGAGAAAATGACTGACTGGACGAGACACTTGAGACCTGAAGGAAGCTGCCGGGTCTGATAGGGCCCTTAATCTTTTAAGAGGCAGGAAAGCCTTTGCCTGAATAGTATCCAACTCTGCCCCTATAAAGGTGAGAAGCTGGACAGGTTCCAGCACGAACTTGGAAAGACTGAGAGGGAATCTAGGGAACCCAGAAGCCTCTGGGCAATGGCCACAACTAACCTTATTTGAGCTGGAGACTGGCCCACAATGAGCCATTCATCTAGGAAGGGAATACAGAGATGCCCTGCCTCCTGAGGAAGGCTACCACCACTGCCAGGCATTCTGTAAAAACTCTGGGGCAGAGGTGAGGCCAAAGGGCATGGCCCAGAACTGATAATGGCCTGAGGGCAACTGGAACCTGAGATACTTTCTGTAGGAGCATCTGATTGGTATGTGGAAATAGGCATCCTTGAGGTCCAGAGAGGCTAGCCACTCTCCTGGCCTCAGAGAGGGAAGAATGATTCACAGAGTCACCATTTTGAATTTTGGTTTTGTAAGATGTCTGTTTAGACAGCTGAGGTCCAGGATGGGTCGCCACTCCAGTCTTTTGGGGTAATGAAGTACCTTGAGTACAACCCTTTCCCCTGTGCACAAGAGGAACTTGTTCCACAGCTTTCTGGAGCAGTTACAATGACATCTCTGCCACTAAAGTAGCGATTTTCTGTTCGGTGGCAGGCTTTAAAGACCTTGTTCTGATTTTGGGAAATCTTTTGAAATTTAGAGCAAGTCCGCCTCACCAATTCCAGAACCCATTTGTCTAAAGTATGGACTTCCAGGTCTGGAAGAAATGAGCCAGCCTGCCCCTACTGGAATAGGGAGGTGACCCGAGCTGACACATCAGGGTGTCTGTTTGCAGGAGTTCTGGGCTGGGAGGTGGATGCAGCATTGCTCATCCTCTCCACCTCTCTCTGAAGAACCTTCTCTGCTGGAAAGTAGAGAGGCCTATGCTAGTATAAAAGCCTCTGAAAGGCCTACCCCTGGCAGCCCTAGACTACTGCTTTGAGAAGTAGCAGACCTTTCCTTGGCCACTGCACTCCTATAAGTAGTCTTGTACTTGTCCAGCTTCTTCATGTACACCTCTATCTGCTCTCCAGAGAGTTCTGAACCACAGGAAAATCCATGGCCTTAGCCTTGGTATCCTGAGAAAGACTGGTACATCTGAGCCAAGTAAATCTCCCTCATGGAGACAGATGTAGTTATGACTCTAGATGAGATGATATTACAGTTGACAGCAGCATGAAATTGAACTTTGGATGCCTCAATTCCATCTGCAGCCACCTGTTTCAGCTCCCTGGCCAGCTTAGTGGGGTGGGGGCATTCTTTGCTAGGTCCAAGATAGACTCCCACCTGGACTTCTAGTACTTAGCCACATAAGCCATATAGGAGGCCTGTCTGAGTCCCAAGAAGGATGCCAGGTACTGTTTTTTAGCCAAAGCATCCACCTTCCTGAAGTCCTTATCGGGGTTGTGAAGCCAAGGGAATATTAGCCTGTCATAGGCTGCAGCCTGCACTACCCCAACATGACTGCAATGATTACATAGGAACTCCGTCCCAGGACCTGATAGCATACATCTCTTATCCATCTTCCTATCCACAGGAGATATGGAAGTAGGCAATTGCAGAATTATTTGTGTTTGTTTCCCCAAGGATTTATGCAGGGAATAGACAGTTTCTTGGACTCTGGGACATCCATCATCTCCCCAAAGTCAGGTTCCTCCTCCTCTTCAGCTGCTTCCACAGTAGGAAGCTGAAGAGTGTCTGCTACTTTTGCAGAACAAAACGTGGGAAGAGGACTCAAAGTCTGGGGAGAAACAGAAGAATGCCTGTCTGGGGAGATGTCAGGCTCCACTGGTTCATCTAGGCCTCTTTCAAAATCATCTTTTCTTCTCCTTCCACTCATAGAAAGCCTCCAGATTATATTCGGATTGAACCTGGCCGACCGTCTAGAAGTAGATAGTCTGTTTGGAAGGAACAGGTTGTAGCGACTGCACAATTTTAATCTCTTTTGCAATTTCCTCGGCAGTTGAGAACTGCGGTTTTGGATCTGAACCAGCCTATTTTCTTTTTTTTTTTAGATGGAGCCGATCCCTCGAAATCGGATTTCCTTTTCCGTGGAGATATCGCCTTGGTCAGAAGGCACCTCCTCAGGTTCATTCGGCACCGAACCGAGCTGGCCATTCAGGGCAGTGCATTTCGCCATTTATTC
This sequence comes from Neoceratodus forsteri, assembly GCA_016271365.2. Lineage (NCBI taxonomy): Eukaryota > Metazoa > Chordata > Ceratodontiformes > Ceratodontidae > Neoceratodus > Neoceratodus forsteri. The sequence goes on along the minus strand of CM057456.1, from coordinate 1,412,998,822 downwards.
CTTCAGCCTATTCAATCATTTATCAAGCGTGGCTTTGGGAAAATTAGCACAAATTTGGCAGTTTGTTTTAGGTGGTCAAACCCCAGACAATAGACAGACGAGATAGGGATCAGCTTTAGCAAAAGCCTCCTTACACTCCATGCAGTTCTGAAACCCAGTGAGACCGGTCATCTTCTTGGTTTTCTCAGACATTGCACCCTTCTCGCCAAGTTACTCTGTGAAGGCGTTTAAGCGCATAACAAAAACTGTCAGTCACCAACAGGTTCAAGGGCTGTGAGAAAAAAAAAAAAAAAAAAAACCTTTTTTTTGAGCCGAAAATAACCGGAACCCACAAGATACAAGAAGAAAAAAAAGTTTACAACAATCAAAGTATTTGGTTCGGGACTGTGGAGCCTGAGCAATATGGCAGTTGAACTCTAATGCTCTGCCGATAATGGAGGAAAATTCGGTATTTTGGATTAGAAATACATAGACTGGCACGTCAGAACTGCATTAATTCTGAAGCGGAGACACTGCAGCAAGTCATGGGTAACCCTCGTGAGATAAACAGCAAGGAGATAGAACTAGAACTAAAATAGCTCCCGGAGCTTCTACCACGAGGGCGACGTGAGGCCTTGACTACGAAGAGGCTGCAGGAGAAGAGACTTTGCAAACCCTGGGAACAAATTGAACAGACTCATCTCATCAGTCGAGACTCTATCAACAAAATTTGACTACCTCACTACTTGGGTGACCGTTGTTGAGTCTACACTTAAAACAATTACCACAGCTAATGGCAGCTACTAAAACCGCTAATTCTGCGATGGGGCTGTAACCTCTTTGGGAAAAGAAAACACGCACCTGAAATCGCGACTGGAAAGCGGCGAGAACCAGATAAGGGCCAACAATGTGCGGATCTTAGGGCTAACTGAAGGATGTGAAGGGACATCTGGCTCTTTTCTTGCAGGAGTGGAATGTGAGTCAGCTGGGTGAAGAAGCGACCCAGGTAGTTCAGAAGATCAAAAGGCATATCGGGTTTGCTTTCCGAGGCCGTCAAGACAATCCAGAAGTCACGCACTGTTCTGATGATGCTGGATGGAGTGGGATCGAGGATTATCGGCTAGCCCTAACAAGAAGAAAAAAAACACTTCTTTATGATGGCCAACAAATAAAGTTTTTCCTGATCTCTCCTATGTCACAAGGCAAAAAAAAAGCGATTTGATGGAGTGAAGGCACTACTAAGGGAAGCAGGGATACCTAAAGGATTGATTTTTCCAGCTCGGATGCGGATTGTCCATCGAAATAAAGTCTTTCTATTCTCAGACCCAGCGGAGGTTCTTAAATGGGCCCAACGGAATCTGCCGACCCAAGGAATAAACAACGAGGAGGGCGAGCTCTCTTCTGATGAGGAAGCCACTTGAAAGGATTGGACATAACACGGAGAACAGTCTATACGGACCTGGTAAAGGGATAAGAAGGGGAATATATATAATTAAAAGTGTCGCCATCTCCTGCCCATTAACTTTGCTTTTTATTTAATTTTCACTTGTGGCCTAATTGGGCTATGTAATAGAATGGGCTAAAGGAAGTGAAGGACTTAGCTTTTGATTTCCTCATCCCAAGAACTGTATGCCTGTTAATTAGGTTATATTAAAGATGTATAAGCTTTCTACAAGTCCCCATTGGATAGTTAGCCATGCATATTAAGCATTGTTTCACGCCTCAAATAATTTAAGTACAATAATAATGCTGTCTGTCTAAAGAAATATAAAGGATGCAGAGTTAGACGAGTTCTATACATATTAGTACGCAATTGTGTATTTACTGTGGGTAAGCATGGTTCTTGATCCCTGTTATAGGAAGAAAATCGGTTAATTAATGCTGTGGACTATAAGGCTAAAATACCATGCAGCTCTGGGACTCTATACAGTCATAGGAGTACAAACACTATGGACTTTTCTTTTATATGAGTAACACCTCCCAAAGACTTATCTTTTTCTTTTAATGATTAATTTGTGAATATTAAGAGGAGTGGCACCCTCAATTTGAGCAATATATGTAGGTTAAAAGAAGATATAACGACTGTATGTTGATCTTTGAGAAAAGAATAAACATAAAGTTTAAAAAAAGTATTCAGTTCAACACCGGACTGACCAATGAAGAACTGAAAGAAAAAATACCACTATCTAAGTATACTACCTGTACCATAGACAAGAGATTTGATGACGAAAAAAACAAGAAAAGCGGTTGAAAAGAAACAGGTCGAATTTACTACCGAACCGGAAGCAGCGAGAGAGATCTCCAGAGCGACTTCACAATCAAGAGCGGACTAAAGAATCTGACAGTCACAAGAGAATGTGCCGGACAGAGGTTTCAAACTGAGCTCAAGCTCAACGTTCTATACTTCTGCATAGAGTTAACTCTTTCCTTTCCTGGGCAGTTCAAGTGCTTGGGCTAACTGCATACAGTCAGAATACAGCAAGACTTCATGTTGTTTGAAGGTTGAAAAACAAATGTACAGTTTAAACGTTACTGTTTGCTGTACTGTTATACAAAAATAGATAATGCATATGTGCTTAATTTCAGAAAGCAGCAAATGTTAGTAGAGAATTAATAAAAGTTTTGAAAACAGGTTCCCTTTTTGGGGGTGTACGTGACACGGTGAAATAAGACCCTGTCCCAGTTGTTATGAAAAGAGTTTGACTTCTGCCAGAGAACAGACAGAACACCAGGAGGAAGGACCTACTGGTATAACTAAAACTTCTCTACTGGAGCGAAGAACTAGAACTCCCTTCAATTTAAGGTTAAAAAAAAGCGTTTGTCAGAGGTAGATGAAGTAAATTGTTATCTGATATCGGTGTTATTTGTGTACTTATCTAGGTACTTGTCACAGGCGTCAGAAGGAATTATCTGTGAAATTAACTAAGCATAGAAAGATTTGCAAAGTACGGAGAGTGGCTTAGCTAGAAGGAGCCAGGTTAAAACCAGATTTAAGCACTTCCTAGACAGCTTCTGCCAGAGAACAGACAGAACACCAGGAGGAAGGAGCTACTGGTATAACTAAAACTTCTCTACTGGAACTATATTGCCCTCCTTCCTCCCCTTCCACCCTAAACCAGTTCTACTTTTATAGGCACAGGATTTAACTGACAACAGGAAATTCCTGTTTGGGAGCAGAAAGTGAGTGATCACAGAGCCACCAAAGACTCACCATCCTAGAAGGGCAAGAGTAGACCCCCCAGCTGCTGGAGGTCTGACTCTGAGCAAGTAAGGAGACTACTGAGAAATACAGAACTTCTTGTTTCAGAACAGGAAGATCAGGAGCTAAAGGGCACTGAGGCAATAAGTAAGTAGGGGAAGAAAAAAAAGAAAATAAACAGAGGAAAGAAGTATTCCTAACAACAGTTAGGAGGCTAGTAAAAGACATGATGGGAGTGGTTCAGTGCAGTGGCTGTGGAGCAGCAGTCTTCCAGAAGATGTTCTGGAGGATGCAGTGTTATCCCATCTGCAGGCACCTCTCTGGGCTAGGGAGGAGGTTGCTCATCTCCAGGCTGAGTTGGCCAGGATTTGTGGGACCTCCTCTCCACCCAGGGACCACCAGGGTCACTGCTGCTGCCTCAGAGGTTGCCAAGAAAGAGGAGCGTTGGACCACAGTGGTCTTAGGGAGGTGAGGGTGGTGGAACAGAGGCACATCCCTCCAGCTGTACCTCTCCACAATTTCTATGCCATTCTGGAAAAGTGTGGTTCCTCTATGGAGGCACCCACAGTGGAGACTAAGGAGGATGCTGGGAACCTCCACAAAGGAGACCCACAGGAGGGTGGCATGGGACCCTACAGGGAGGAAACACCTCCTGGTGGAGGACTCCATTGTTAGGAAGGTAGAACTGGGGAGCAAGGAGAGGAGGTAGGTGCCTGCCTGCGCCATGGCTTGGAGGGTCAGCGAGCAAATCCTCAGGATCACAGGAGCAGCTGCACAGGGAGGGAGCTGGACGTCATTATCCACCTAGGGACAAATGACTTGGCTAAGAAAGGGATCAGAGCAGTGCAAGAAGCGTTTGTGGAGATGGGAGAGGCGCCTAGACAAATAGCACACACTGTAACCTTCTTGGAGGTGCTGCCAGTCTATGGCACGGATGAGGCTAGGGGTGCTCCACACCATGGGATTCAATCAGTGGTTGAAAACTGGTGCAAAGCTCAGGATTTGGCTTCATTGGGGACTGAGGGTCCACCTGGATGGATGCAGGCCTATGTGGCGTGATGGTCTGCATCTGTCCAGGAGGGAACCAGGATCCTAGGTGACAGGTTTAAATACTTCATTGTCAAGCATTTAAACTAGCCAAGGGGGAGGCACTGGAAAGGAGCAGGTAAATCCTAGCCCCCCAAAAAAATTCAGGGTACTAAGTGAGGTAGACACCAACATAGATATGTCAATAGGGAAGTGCATGGGTACATGGAGAAAGTGACAAACACAATAAGGACAGGGACGGGCAAAAGGGGTAAGGCCATCAAGAAATGGAGGGTAATGAGTACCAACGCCCATAGACTGGGCAACAAGCTCCCTGAACTGGTGGCCTTGATGAAGAGGGATGCCTGGATATCGGAGCAGTTACAGAAACACGGTACACAGAGAACTATGACGGGATGTTAACATACCAGGATATACAACCTATAGGAGAGACAGGACGGGTGGGGCAACAATGGGGAACTATCAAAACTGCCATCACAGAGGCAACAAGCCTTTGTGTGAAGCAAATAAATCAAAACTAAAGAAAAGCCACTATGGTTCTCAAAAGAAGTGGCAGGAAAGTTGAGGAGAAAAAGATAGTATTTAGGAAGTACAAGAAAACACAAAAGGAGTGGGACAGAGAACTGCACCAGTTAAGGCAGAAGGAAGCAGGAAGGGTAGTCAGAATTGCAAAGGTACAAACTGAGGAAAAGATAGCCAACTCTGTTAAGAAGGGGATAAAACCTTTGTATGTATATCAGGGAGCGTAGAAAGACAAAGGAGGGATAGTGAGGCTGAACAGATATGGTTGGTGGGTGGGCAGAGTGACAGTGAAAAGCAGGGATATTGAATGAATACTTCTGTTCAGTATTCACAAAAGAGGAAGTGGGAGGTGCCTAATCCAATTAACAGAAGCACTCTGGAGAGAGGGTCGATCCAGTCCTTTCACAGAAGAAAGGGTTCTGAAAGAACTCCTAAAACTGAAGGTGGACAAAGTAATGGGGTCAGATGGAATTCACCCAGAATTCTAGAAAGAATTAAGCAGAGAACTCGTGACACCACGACTACCCTTTATAATCAAATCATGGAGGATGGTGTGGTACCTGAGGACTGGAAGGAGGCTGATGTGATTCCTTCACAAAGTGGGAGCAAAACAGAGGCAGGAAAGTACAGACCTGTCAGTCTGACCTCTGTGGTAGGGAAAGTGATGGAATCACTCTGAAGAAAAGAACTGTTGAGTACCTAGAGGCCAGTGGGGCACAGGACCCAAGGCAGCATGGGTTCACAGCAGGAAGGTCACCAGACAAATCTAATTGATTTATTTGACTGGGTGACCAAAGAAGTAGACCAGGGAGGGGCTGTGGACATGGCCTACCTAGACTTTAGCAAGGCATTTGACTCAGTCTCACACAAAAGATTAGTAGTCAAATTAACCAGCCTTGGAGTGGGTCCCAGGGTGGTAGCCTGGGTAAAACACTGGCTGAACAACAGGACACAGAAGATAATTGTAAATGGGTCCACTCTGAAGAAAGAGGGGTTACTAGTGGAGTACCATGAGGTCCAGTCCTTTTAATGTCTTCTAAAGTGACATTGCAGAGGACTGGAAGGAAAAGTATGCCTCTTTGCAGATGACACAAAGATCTGCAACAGGGCTGATACGCAAGGAAGCGTGGAAAGGATGGGAAGGGACTTGGCAAGGTTGGAGGAATGGTCAGAAGTATGGCAGCTTGGATTCAATGCAAAGAGCAAAAGGTAATGCACCTGGGAAACAAAAACCAGGGAAGATTACACAATTGGAGTGGTAACAACAACAAAAATGGAAAGAGACCTGGGGTAATCATATCAGCTGACCTTAGGTTAGCAAGCAATGTGAGAAAGCGGTAGGGAGGGGCTGGGGGATACTGGGATGTACAGGAGAGGCATCACCAGCAGAAAACAGGAAGTTGTTATCCCCTGTACAGACAGTTGGTGAGATCCCATTGAGAATACTAAGTCCAGTTCTGGAGACCCTATCTCCAAAGGACAGACAGAATGGAGGCAGTTCGAGGAGGGCAACTAAAATGTTGCAGGGTCTGCAAGAGAAGCCATACGAAGAGAGGCAAAGGAGCTTAATATGTATACCCTTGAGGAAAGGAGGAGAGGGGATGTGATAGAAACGTTTAGTACCTCAGTGGAATCAACAAAGTCCAAGAGGTAGCATCTTTCAGAAAAAGAGATGTGTAAGAACAAGGGACACAATTTGAAGATAGAGGGGGACGACTCAGGGACAATGTGAGGAAGTATTTTTCATAGAGAGGGTGGTGGACACATGGAACAGCCTTCCTGAGAGAGTTGTTGGGTCTAAAACTGTGGGAGAATTCAAGAATGCATGGGACAGACACGACAATTTTGTAGAGGGTGGGAAGAAAATGAGTTACTCACCTGTAACAGGAGTTCTAGGAATGGTGTATGTTGTTCATCACACTGTCTGGCAGGTATCCTTGCCGCTTTAAATCTTGCGGAAGGTCTTCAAGCTGGCTCCTCCACCCACAGGGGTGGTAAGAGCTCTCGGCTCAGCCCCATGGCGGCCAGATCTGGCCGCTGGAAGCTCAGGTTGTCTTGTCGAGGCCTGGGAGGTGGGTGGTCGTGTGGATGAACAACATATACCATTCCTAGAACTCCTGTTACAGGTGAGTAACCTGTATTTCTAGGGACATGGATATGTTGTTCATCCACACTATCTGGCAGACTCCTACCTAGCAGTTCTCCGGGAGGAGGGAGGCAAGGCACACCCCTACTTAGGGAATAAAGACTGGAGAACCTGAGGCCCCAAAACCAGCATCCCAGTGTGACTCAAGGTCGATGTGGTAATGGTGATGAAGGTGTGCTGACTTCCAGGTAGCAGCCCTGCAGATTTCCTGGATAGGGGTGTCCCTGGAAGCAGCCACCGATGCAGCAGTATGGCAGGTAGAATGAGTTCTTATCCTCTGGGAGGCTCCATGCCCGCCAACTTATAGCGAGATCTATGCGGAGGTGACCCACCTGCTTATCGATCCGCTTGGCTGCAGGTCTGCCAGGTCTGCGAGCTTCAGCGTGGGTGACAAACAGCTGGTGAACCTCTCCCAAATTTCAGCCATCGCCTCATTATAAAGCGGCGCCTTCAGTGTCCAAAGTATGGAGCCTGTATTCGGCCTCCGAGGTGTGATTGGGGTAGAACACCGCAGAGTCAACACCTGGTTAAGATGAAACTCTGACACCACCTTCGAAGGAATTTCGGTGGGGCGCAGGACAACCTTGTCCCTGTGGAAGACCAGGTAGAGACTCGATGCAGAGCACCCAGAGCTCTCCCATCCTTCTGGCTGACGTGATAGCCACCAAGAAGGCGTCTTCCACGACAGGTAGAGTGTGCATTGGTTGAATGGCTGCCCATGAGCTTGCCAGTACCAGCAGTAGATCCCCGGAGGTGGAGGTTCTCGCAGGGAGGAAATGTGATCAAGGCCTTTGAAAAAGCGCCAGACCACCTTCTTCGTAAGCACCGACTGCTCCCTGCCCACGCCCGCAAGCAGAGATGGCTGCCAGGTGCACCCTTAGGGTCGACGTCGACCAAGCCCCACGAGAAAGGACCATAAATAGTCCAAGATGCTTGCCAAGGAACAGGAGGAAGGGTCCAAGCCCTTGCCCTGACACCAAATGGAAAACATCTTCCATTTGAAGGCATAGCATTTCCTGGTCGACTCCTTAACGGGACGCCTCAACTATATTGAGACCTCATCGCAAAGACCCAAGTCCTGGAACTCTAGCCGCTCAGGAACCAGGCCATCAGGTGCAGGGATTGAAGGTCCGGATGGAAACCTTCCCTGATTGACTGAGAGCAGGTCTGGGCGAGCTGGAAGCTGCCTCGGGAGCCTGGAGCTGAGGCTGAGGAGATCTGGTACCAGAACTGGCGGGGCCAGTCTGGGGCTATCAGAATCACCTGCGCCTTGTCCCTCCTTGCTTTGAGAGCACCTGTGTATCAAGGAAATGGGAAGGCGTAGAAGAGCCAGGGTCCACGGCCTCGAGAAGGCATCCTGCAGCGAGCCCCGCTGAGGGGGCGGGGGCATGGAACAGCCTCAGCCAAGGCGTTCTCCTGGAGGCAAACAGGTCCACCTGAGGTGTGCCCCAATGGAGAACAGATCTTGTATCTACCTCCAGCAGGAGAGACCACTCGTGGGATGCAGCCCTATCCGACTTAGGGCATCAGCCAGGGTGCTGGAGCTCCTGCAACATGAATGGCTAGGAGATCCGCCTCCAGGCTGCGCATGAGTGACCAAATCGGGAGCTTCCTTTGCTAGAAGTTACGGAGCGCTGCACCGTCCCTGGCGGTTTAGATAAGTACATAATTCGTGGTATTGTCCGTCTGGACTCGGACCACTTGACCCCGGAGAAAGCGGAGCAAAGGCGGTGAGAGCTAGGCGGAGCAGCTCGGAGCTCCAGACAGGTTGATGTGGCATCGGGACTCCCGCGGGGACCAGAAGCCGTGTGCCGGTGTTCCCCAGATGGGCACCCCAACCCATCAGAGAGGCATCGGTCGATAGAGACCATCGGCTCAAGGCGGACAAACAGGATGCCCTCCTGCAGATGAACTGGAACCGTCCACCACCGGAGTGTTCCACATCCCTGGGTCACCGTCACTAGCTGGTCCAATGGATCGCGTTGTGACCACTGGCTGGCCAGTCCCCACTGAAGAGGGTGCATGTGCCAGTGGGCCCAATGGACCACGCTGGTGCAGGCCACCATGAGACCAGGAGGCGCAGGAAGTCCCGGCAGGCAGTGATTGCCCAACCAGAAATGATTGGGCAAAGGAGGAAAGAACCTCGGCCCTGTCCGCCTGGAGCCGTGCTCTGGCTCAAGAGAGTCGAGCTCTGCCCGATGAAAAGAATCACCTGCTTTGGCTCGAGTTCCGACTTGGCCTCGGTTGATGAGAAGGCCGACCTGAGAGCAAACCTGGGGCCAGATTCTGGACTGCTCCACCTCCTGTCTGAAGGGGGCGCTGCTATCAGCCAATCGTCAGGTGAGGGTACACCCGGACCCCTCAGTTACCCTTAGGAAGGCGTCACCACTGCTATGCATTTGGTGAAGACCCTGGGAGCTGGAGAAGGGCCGAAGGGCATGGCTCGGAACTCGAAAGGGATCCTCCTCTCGAAGCGAAGGAATCTCTGATGTGACGGATGGATAGGGACGTGAAAGAACGCTGCGTCCTGCAGGTCAGAGAGCAGAACCACACGCCGAGTTCCAGGATGGTATTATCTGAGCCAGAGTGACCATCCCAGAAGGTTCGAGACCTTAGGAACTTGTTTGAGTCGTGTAGGTCGAGAATGGGCGCCAACCCCGTCGTTCGGAACCAGGTACCTGGACACAAACCCGGGTCTGAGGAGGTTCGCCACCTCCTGATCACCTGCCTTTGGAGGAGGAGGCGATGTCATTTCCGGCGAGCCGACAGTGAGACTGCGGATCGATGCCCCCGGTGCGACGCTCTGAAGAGGCGGGCCTGCTTGAATTCAAGGGCAGGCCTTTTCCCACCACCTCCAACACCCACCTGTACATGGTAATAATGGACCAGGCGGAAAGGAAGTGATGGAGCCACCTTCCAGGGGGAACCTGGGAGTGGTGGCGGGGTTGGGGGCGACACCCTCAACCCGTCACAGGGCAGGCTTGAGGAGGGACCGCCGAGGGACCTCCTGGCCTTACCTCCCTGCTTCCTGTTGGAGGAAGCCCCAGGCTTGGGTTTGGGATGCCAAGCCCGAGCCTGCTGGCCTGGACGTTGCTGGACCGGACGTCATGGGGTGCAGAGGGACGAAGGGCTTAGGCTGTGGTTTGCGCCTTTGTCCTTCTGGAGCGGATGAGACAGAGTCCAAGGTAGCATTGGACTTCCTCGATCCTCTGCAGGTGACCTTCCACCCCAGGGCTGAAAAGGTCGGTCCCCAAGAGGACAACCGCCAACTTGTGCTGGGTATCCGAAGTGAAGGTGGATATCCTCAGCCAAGCCCGATGACGCATAGCAACTCGCGGCGCCACAGACCTGGCACATGAGTCCCGATGTCCAAAGCAGTCTGAAGCTGCTATTTGGCCTCTGCCTGCCCTGGTCCCACACCTGCCTAACAACCGTGGTCTGCAGATCCGCGGGAAGATGAGGGCGACCTCGTCCAGGGAGCCCAGCAGGGCATGAGAGAAATGTGCCATGAGGACCGCCGAACTGGCCTGGCGAAGGCCGAGGGAGGACGCAGCGTAGACTTTTCGCCCGCATAGTCCAATTTCTGGACTCCTTGTCGGGAGGTTTGTCCATCCCTAGCGCTTCGCACGCCGGAAACGCTGTCGGCATCAACCCTTGGCCGAGGGTGCTCAAAACCGGACAAGGAACCGAGGGACCCATACTTCCTGGCCATCCTGGCCGGAGGCGAGGACAGGAAGCAGGCGCTGCCAGAGCTCCAAGGCCGGGCCCACTATGGCCTCGGCCACCGGAAAGGCCTCGTGGGAATCCCTCGGTCCAGAATCTCCGTGAGGGATACCTGGCCCGCTTAGAAAAGGGTTCGAGCTTCATCCCGTGGACTCGAGATGAGCCAAGCAACTCCTAGGAAGGACGAAGGGCTATCGTCCACCGACTGTCCTCTCTGAGGACTCCAAGTCCATTTGCTTGGAGAAAAGGGAGGAATCGCCTCGACTCGGAAGAGTCCTCAAAGAGCTGCCTTGGGCCTGAGCCACCTTCCAGCTGCCGAGGTCGATCGGGAGTGAGGGTGACAGACAGCCTATGGGCAGTCCCTGAGCCGCCGAGAATTCTTGGTCGGAGCCCCAAATAACGGCTGTGGAGGAGGAGGTTCCACGGATCGGTGGGCAGCTGTTTTGGCCAAACACAACGCCTGGGAACAGGCCCTCAGATAAAACGAGGGGTTGTTTCGGCCGCTCTGGTGACAGCCACTTAATGGCTGGGAAGGTGACGCGCCGGCTTGTTCCCGGTCAGAAGGAGCTGTTGCCACATGAGGTCCTCATACCGCCGAGCGAACTTACGCCAAAGCCTCCCTCGTCCGAGGAGGAGGAGCAGCGCGGCTTGCCACATGGAAAGCGACCGCCTATGACGCGGATCGGCTGGACCTGAAGAAGTCCGAGATCGAGAACCTCGGCTTTCCCGAGGACGTGCGGGAGGTGCTCGGGGAACCGTACTCCCCGGTTTGAGGGTTCAACTGAAGGCTCCGGAACCAGAGGCGCAGACAAGCCAACGGGTCTCAACTCCCACCGGGGAACCAGGGAGGGGATTCTCGGCTTCCTGCCGACAACCCGTCCAACGGGTCGAGAAAATCTCGACTGCGTCGATGGGAGTCTCGGTCAACTGGCCTGACGGGACACCGTGAGACCAATGGCCGAAGCCGAGCGATCGACGAAGTCGACGGTCGACAACTCGAGAGGGATCTTTCCCACTCCAAGAGCTCGATGGTGGGACTTACCCTTGTCTCTCTTTTGGACCGAGAAACGGTCCAGAAGAGTTGGTCCCTCACCCTTAGTAGAGAGGGTTAGACAAAGCTCCTTAAAAGAAGCTGAATAAGAGGCACTGAGAGAGAGAGAGCGGGACAAATGCTGCAGCCGAGGTAGAAGCGTCCGCTGCTGCCTCTTCTCGAGGGCGATCATCTGCTCGAGCTGATCCGCCGAGCCCACCGCCGTGAAACTGCCGACCGGGCCTCTTTGACTTCAACCGAGGAAAAGCTTCTCGACACCCCAGTTGTAAACGGGCAGCACGGTCTTCGAGGACGAGGTCGAAAAAGGAAGAGCACAGGTCGCAGGGCTCTGGTCGTGGCTCCAGGCCTAGACAGTAGACACACGTGAGTGCGGATCCGTCGAGACATCTTCTGCCCGCAAGGGCATCTCCAGAAACCGAGTCGATTTGTCCATCGCAGCCATGAGGGAGAGAAGACCAAAGTCTTTTAAGCAAAAACTTTAAATTCAAAAAATCGAAGAATTAGGAACCAGTCTTATACGAGAGCATTAAGGAGGGAACCTGAGCTGCCAAGCTGTAAGGAAGATCTGGCGCCATGGGCGGAGCCGAGAGTTTTACCACCGGTGAGTGGGAGGAGCCAGTTTGAAGACCTTCCGCAAGATTTAAAGCGGCAAGGATACCTGCCAGACAGTGTGGATGAACAACATATCCATGTCCCTAGAATACACTGTTAGTTAAATAGGATCTGCAGCTTATCCTCTAGGTAGGGAAATGGGTAGACTAGGTGGGCCAAGCGGTCCTTATCTGCCGTCAAAGTCTATGTTTCTATTAATGAAGGGATATGTTTTATTCTCTCCTTTCCTGTCTCTTGTCCGTCTGGTTGCGCAACTCAATTTTCCTGTGAGACCTTGGACTTTATCACCCAGACAGTCTCGCAGTTCTTTGCCTCTCACTGTCTCTCAGCCTTCCTTGCTTTCCGTTTTCCTGCCTTGCATATCTGTGGATATAAAATATATGCAAATCATTATGTGGAAATGTAATTGATATGGGATCTCTTTGTTTAGAAAATATATAGTGTTAATTTTTGAAAGCTATATAATGGTGGTTTGAGATGATTGCAAAAAGCTACCAGAAACTTGAGAGGTAACCAGGGTGCAAGTTTTAAAGCCTTTTGCAAATGAGCTGTGGAAATGGGGGCCTCAGCTCAGGCACAATGTGATTCTGCCTTGCACATACCTGATACAACACTTACAAGAACAGGATGCTTGTTAAGAATGGGGTTGAAAGACTCATCAGAGAGCTGGGCTGCAATTGCTAAGAAAGAGAAGAATGGACACAGAGATTGAACAAAAACTCAGATGGACTTTTTCTATTTTATTTGGCCTTTTTAAATAATTATACTGAACAAGTTTTTTTATGTTACTGCTAGTGTAAACAAACATTTTGGTGAATTCAACAACTGCTCCTGGTTTTCCTCTGCTTCCCGACCTGTGCCTCGCTGACACAGCTGCTATAGAAACAACTGTACCTCTTGTGGACTGGTCTTGAGACCAGCTAGGGCTCCTTGCTCAGCTTTCCATAGCAAAACAGAATGCAACCCATAATCCAACATGCAATAGTCCTATTTTGTGGCAGGCTTGACGTGCCCACTTCTCCATAGGTGAGAAAAGTGGAGTATTCTCATTCCTGTGGTCTTTGTGTGGTGCAAATAATAACCGATAGCTTTTTTTTTTACATCTAGGCTATGCAGCATGCGTTCCCCTGAGCTGGAGTGGTCAGTGAAAAGACAGGCAGGGTAATACACTGGTTGATATGGAAGTCAGATACCACTTTGGGAGGAACCTATTCTGAGGACTATCTTGTCCCTGTGGACTGAAATGTAGTAAGGCTCTATGACAGAGTCTGCAGTTCACGAATCCTAGCAGTGACAGCAACTAGAAGACTGTTTTCCATGTCACATATTTGAGTCTGCTGAGGACATGGGCTCAAGGGGTCTGCATTAGCTGTGCAATGCAAACATTCAGGTCCCAGGAGAGAGTTGGTTCTCTGTGAGGCAGGTGCAAGTGAAGCAAACCCCTTTAGAACTTTCTAAAAATCAGATTGGGCTAGGAAGAGCCCTTCCCTGCTGAGAGACAGGCTGAGATAGCTGCCAAGTGCACCTTGAGGGTTGTTAGCATAAGGCCCAGAAAATGAAGATGGGCCAAGTAATCCAACAGGACGGACAGTCCAGCTTGCTGAGGGTCTACAGCCTTTGCTGGCACCAAATTGAAAATCTTTTCCACTTAGAAACATAGACGTTGACGGCAGATAAGGACCGCAAGGCTCATCCAGTCTGCCCTTTTCTTTTCTACCTTAGGAATGTGCCATCAGCCTTTGCTCTGTCAATGGCCTATCTATTCATACTCATCTGTATTGCTCCCTTATGCCTATCCCATGCCTGTTTGAAGGCCTGCACTGTATTCACATCCACGCTTCCCAAGTATGCGTTCCATGCATCCACCACCTTTCCATGAAAAGAACTTCTCACATTCCCCTTAATCAGCCTCCTCTAATCTCATGCTGTAGCCTCTTGTCCTGCTATTTTCTTATACTGAAACATGTTAGACTCTTTCACCTTGTTAATGCCTTTAAGGTGTTTGAATGTTTTGATCATATTACCTCTCTCCCTCCTTTGCTCTAGGGTATACATATTGAGCTCCATTAATCTGTCCTCATATGTTTTCTGATGTAGTCCCTGCACCATTTTGGTTGCCCTTCTCTGGACTACCTCAATATAGTTAATGTCCTTGAGAAGATGTGGCCTCCAGTACTGCACGCGGTACTCCAGATGGGGCCTAACCACTGTCTTGTAAATACAGGTTACTCACCTGTAACAAGAGTTCTAGGAGTGGTATATGTTGTTCATCCACACTTACTGGCAGGTTCCTTGCTGCTTTAAATCTTGCCGGAAGGGCTTCTCCCACCCACCGGGTGGTAAAACTCTCGACTCCGCCCCATGGCGCCAGATCTAGCCCGCTGGAAACCACAGGTTGTGCCGGCCGGGAGGTCGGGTAGGGATGAACAACATATACCATTCCTAGAACTCCTGTTACAGGTGAGTAACCTGTATTTCTAGGGACATGGATATGTTGTTCAATCCACACTAACAGGAAGACTCCTAGCAGTTCTCCGGGAGGAGGAGGCAAGGCATGCACTCCCTACTTGGGAAATAAGGACTGGAGAACAGAGGTCCCAAAACCAGCAACCCGGCATGACTAAAGGTCGATGTGGTAGTGGGTAATGAAGGTGTGTGCTGACTTCCAGGTAGCAGCCCGGCAGATTTCCTGGATAGGGGCGTCCCTGGAAGCAGCCACCGAGCAGCAGTATGGCGGGTAGAATGAGCTATTATCCCTCTGGGAGGCTCCATGCCTGCCAACCTATAGCAGAGATCTATGCAGGATGTGACCCACCTGCCTATCGTCCGCTTGGCTGCAGGTCTGCCAGGTGCGGCTTCAGCGTGGGTGACAAACAGCTGGCGAACCTCTCCCGAACTTTCAGCCGTCCGCTCCTTATAATAAGAGAGCGCCTTCTAGGGTTCAAGGTATGGAGCCTATATTCGCCTCCGAGGTGTGATTGGGGTAGAACACCGCAGAGTCAACACCTGGTTAAGGTAAACTCCGACACCACCTTTGGAAGGAATTTCGGTGGGGCACAGGACAACTTTGTCCCTGTGGAAGACCAGATAAGGAGACTCGATGGAAAGCGCCTGGAGCTCTCACATCCTTCTGGCTGGCGTAATAGCCACCAAGAAGGCGGTCTTCCACGATAGGTGGGAGATATCGCAGCTGTGCATCGGTTCGAATGGCTTGCCCATGAGCTAGCCAGTACCAGCAATAGATCCTACGGAGGTAGAGGTTCTCACACCGAGGGGATACGTGATCAAGGCCTTTGAAAAGCGACTCGACCAGCGGATGAGTCCTGGTATAAAAGACAAGAACACCTAAAATGTAGGGCCCCTTGGCAGTTTCTTAAAGGGAAAGATTTATATCATTTGAGGAAGCACAAAATAAGTTTGGGTGGAATGCAGAATTGTTACATTATTATCAGATAAGAGATTTCATATCTGAACAACTGAATAATGCTTTGAGGAAATCTAAAGGAATACCTGGACCAGAAGTCTTTGAGGTAATATGGAAATCAGATAGAGGAAAAGGCAATAACGATATTATATCAAAATTACGTCAGGGACTTGCAATATTCTACAGATTATATCAGAATTAAATGGGAACAGGATCTCAACATCAGAATAAATGAGGAGGATGGTTCAGAATATGGCAAAATACATGGGAGTTTCTTCCTCGCCTCAATAAGTAATTAAGCCTGGAAACAGAGTGCGGTGCTAGAGTGCCGGCCAGGCAACAAAATGGCAAACAAACAGCTCTGGCCACTGTTGGAGAAATTGCAAGGAAACAATAGTCACACAGGCACACATATTTTGAAATGTCCTGTCCTGACTGAATTCTGGCGGAGACAGGACAAAGGTTCAAGCTATCTTCTCTCTGTTAGAACCGTTGGGTCCTGAACATATAATCCTGGGCCAATACCCTGCTGGGGTGAGAGGGGCTGAGGCCAGATATCTGTGGAATATTTTAACAGTGGCAGCCTGCAAATTAATCACAAGGAAATGGTTTTCAATCACCCCGGACCATAAAGGAGTGGTTACAATTAGTAGGGACAGTCAAGCAATATGACAATATGAGATAATTACTTTCTCTCTCAGACAGGCTATGCCCAATATATAAATAGGTGGACAAGATGGGACCTTGCCATGGGCGCTGAATAGAAAAACCCACACACATGATCTAGGTCAGGAAATGATGCCAGTGGTTGGAATTCCCCACTTCCTCTTTAAATAAACAAAAGTAATATTTGGGTGGGACGGCCATGAAATAAACTAACAATAAAAGACAAGAACAACAAAAATATAAGAAGAAAGGTTTATTGTTAATGAATAAAATGAAGTGGATCCATGATTTGGGATAATCTGCTAATGTCTCAGTGACAGAGTGAGGCAAGAACAGAAATAAAATCGGAGATAAAAGAGGAGAAAAGTGAACTGAGTAGACATGAATTGAAGGTATAAAATTGCAGGAGGTAGTCATTTCGGAATGAATCTGTGAAGAAAAGAAGATAAATTAGCTTATGAAAATGATAAACATTAACACGGTAGTAAAATAAGGCATGTCATGGGAAAACAAATCTAAAGATGCTAGATGAAGTTAATTGCAAATATTTGTTTTTATTGGCTTTATCTTTTTCTCATATTGTTTTATGGTTCATGATATAAAGAACGAAATGATGTCATTGTAAATACAACCTAAATTGATGAATATAATGGAAGTGAATAAAGACATGAAGTATAAAAAAGAAAAAGCGCCCGACCACCTTTTCCTGCGCCACCGGCTGCCTTCAGGCCTGTGTGATAAGCAGAAAGGCTACAGAGTGCACCTTAAGGGTCGTCGACCAAGCCCTAGCTGATTAAAGGACCATAGGTAGTCCAAAATGCTGGCCAAGGAACAGGAGGAAGGGTCCAACCCTTATCCTGACACCAAATGCAGAATCTCTTCCATTTGAAGGCATAGCATTTTCTGGTTGACTCCTTATGGGATGCCTCAACAACGTTGAGGACCTCGTCAGAAAGATCCAAGGCCTGGAACTCTAGCTGCTCAGGAACCAGGCCGTCAGGTGCAGGGACTGACGGTCCGAGTGGAATACCTTCCCTGGTTGACTGAGATCAGGTCCGGGCGGCTGGAAGCTGTCTTGGGAGCCTGGAGCTGAGGCTGAGGAGATCTGGATACCAGAAATGCACGGGCCCGTCTGGGGCTACGAGAATCACCTGCGCCTTGTCCCTCCTCGCCTTGAGAAGCACCTTGTGGATCAAAGGAAATGGAGGAAAGGCACAGAAAAGGCCTGGGGTCCACGGCCTCGAGAAGGCACCCTCTGCAGCGAAGCCCTGCTGAGGGGTGGGCATGAAACAGCCTCCGCTCGCATTCTCCCTGGAGGCAAACAGGTCCTGAGGTGTGCCCCAGTGGGAGAACAGATCGTGTACTACCTCGGCAGGAGAGACCACTTCTGAGATGCAGCACCTAACTGGCTTAGGGCATTGGCCAGAGTGTTGGAGGCTACCGCCACATGAATGGCTAAGAGATCCGCTCCAGACTGCCCACGAGACCAAGTGCAGAGAGCTTCCTAGCACAGAGGCAAGGAGTGCGTCCTGCCCTGGCGGTTTAGGTAGTACATGGTCATGGTGTTGTCAGTCGGACCTGGACCACTTGACCACCTACAAACAGGCGAGAAGGTGGTGAGGGCTACTCGGACCACTCGAAGCATCAGCAGGTTGATGTGGCATCGAGACTGCTAAGGGGACCAAAGGCCATGCGCTCTGAGCTCCTCCAGATGGGCACCCCAACCCATCAGAGAGGCGTCCATCGTAAGAGTGACCGCGGCTCTGGCAGACAAATGGGATACCCTCCTGCAGATGAGCCGGAACGATCCACCATTGAGAGCATTTCCCATCTCCTGGGTCACCATCACTGCCTGGTCCAGAGAATTGAGCGCCAGGACCACTGGCGGGCCAGTCCCCATTGTAGGGGACGATGTGCCAGCGGCCCAAAGGACCACGCTGGTGCAGGCCGCCATGAGGCCCAGGAAGTCCAGGGTACAACTGTCCAACCAGAAATGATTGGGCAAAGGAGGAAAGAACCTCGGCACTGTCCGCCGAGCCGTGCTCTGTCTCGAATAGAGTCAAGTTCTGCCCGATGAACTGAATCACCGGCGTTGGCACAAGTTCTGATTTGGCCTCGTTGATGAGGAGGCCAATCTGAGAGCAGACCTGGAGGGCCAGATCCTGGACC
Organism: Neoceratodus forsteri; assembly: GCA_016271365.2. NCBI lineage: Eukaryota > Metazoa > Chordata > Ceratodontiformes > Ceratodontidae > Neoceratodus > Neoceratodus forsteri. Next base: position 1,412,980,284 of record CM057456.1, on the reverse strand, counting down.
GCTCCACCTCCGACTTGGAGGGGCTGCAATCAGCCAGTCGTCCAAGTAAGGTACACCCAGACCCTTCAGTGCGCCGGAATGCTGTCACCACTGCGTGCATTTCGTGAAGACCCTGGGAGCTGGAGAGAGGCCGAAGGGCATGGCCCAGAACTCGTAAAGGGATCCCCTGCTCTGAAGAGGAGGAATCGCTAGTGGGACGGATGGATTGGGACGTGAAAGAATGCATCCTGAAGGTTCAAAATCAGAACCACACACCTCGCTTCCAATGATGGGATGATCTGAGCCAGAGTGACCATCCTGAAGGTTCAAGACCTTAGAACTTGTTCAGGTCATGTAGTTCTAGAATGAAGCGCCAGCCCCTGTCCGTTTTGGGACCAGGAAGTACCTGGACACAAACCCTGGGTCTGATGGAGGATCCACTGCCTGCCTGATCACCTCATTCTGGAGGAGCAGGGCAATGTTGGCTAGACAGGCCGACAGAGGCGCTGTGGACCCTACAGCCCCGTGGGCGACGCCTCATTAGGGTGGGGAATGCTCAATTCCAGCGGCAGACCCTTTCCTACCACTTCCAACACCCAGCGGTCCGTGGTGATATCAGACCAGGCGGAAATGAAGTGGAGGAGCTGTCCCCCAAGGGGAATCCAGGGAGGAGTGATGAGGTTGGGGCGATACCCCACAACTAGTCACTGGGCAAGCTTGGAGGAAGGACCGACCAAGAGCCTCCTGGACCTTTCCTCCTGGCTTCCTGCTGGAGGAAGCAGCAGGCTTGGCTGGGGTGCCAAGTGCGAGTCTGCTAGCCCGATGCTGGTGTTGCTGGGCCGGACATGCCACAGGGCTGAAGGACAAAAGGGCTTACATTGCTGTTGGCAGCCTGTGTCCTTCTGGGCAGACATGACCGAGTCCAAGGTGGCAATGGACTTCGATCCGCTGAAGATTCTCCTCAACCCTGGGACCGAACAAGTCGGTACCCAGGAAGGAACGTCTGCCAGCTTGTGCTGGTATCTGCCGAAAGTGGAGATCCGCAGCCAAGCTCTGCGGCACATGGCCACTGCAGCCACCACTGACCAGGCACACGAATCAGTGATGTCCAGGAAGTCTGGAGCTGTTGTTTGGCCACCACCTTCCCTGATCCGCACCTGCTTGACAATAGTTTGGAGGTCAGCCGGGAAATGAAGAATCACCTCATCCAGGAGCCCGAAAGGGCATGTGAAAAGTGTGCTACCAGGACAGCCGAGCTGGCCTGATGAAGGCCTAGGAGGAAGCAGCATAAACTTTCCACCGGAGTAGTCCAACTTCTGGACTCCTTGTCGGGAGGCTTGTCCACGTCCCCAGCATTCCCGGAACGCCGGAAAATGCTATCGGTCAGGAGCCCCTCTGCAGAGGAGTGCTCCAAGAAACCGGACAGTGAACCGTGGGAACAGCATACTCCGAGCCATCCTGGCCAGAGGTGCTGGACAAGAAGCTGGCCGCTGCCACAGCCCAGGGCTGGGCCAACAATGGCTCGCAAGGCCTCCGTGGGGAATCCCTCGGTCCAGTATCTCTGTGAGGGGATACTTGGCCTGCTTTTGAAACAGGTTGGCTTCATCCCAGTGGACTTGAGATGAGCTGAAGCACTCCCAGAAATGAGGATGGGCTCTCGTCCACCGACTGACCCCAGTGGACTCCCAAGTCATGCAACCTGGAGAACAAGGAGTTGTCATCATCAGACTCCAAGGAGTGAGCGAACAGCTGCCGAGCGCCTGAGCCACCCTCCACCTGCCGAGGTTGATCGGGAGTGAGGGTGACTGACAACCTATGGCGCAAACCCTGACCAGACCAAGAATCCTTGGTTGGGGCCCCAGTCTCGGCTGTGGAGGCGGAGGTTCCAACAGAATGGGTGGCACAGCCAGTTTTGGCTGAACAACCGGTGCCGGCTTCAGCTCCTCGACCACTCAGAGGGGTTGTTTCGGCGCTCTGGTGACAGCCACTTAATGACCGGGAAGATGACAAAGTCAGCCTATTCCCAGTCAAAAGGAGCTGCTGCTACATTAGCTCCTCATAGCGCCAAGAGGACAAAGATAACGATGGCGGCACCGCCGCTTCCATGGTGCCGGACCGCCAATATCGGTGGGATTGGCTGGACCGAAGAGGTGGTCCATGACTGACACCTTCAGTGTTTCTGAGGGTGGGTCTGAGAAGGGCCTGGGGAAACCCGCTCCTCCCTCAGTTCAGGGACTTTAACCGGGACTTTGGCACATCAAGTCCTCGGTTTCCACTGGGGAACCAGTGAAGAAGGGTTGTCGACTTCTAGTCGACAGCCTGTCCGACAGCTTGAGAAAATCTTGATCACGCCGACGGGTGTCTCGCCAGCTGACCTGACGGGACATCGGAAGACAGCGCCTTAGCCGCAACCTCGACCAAAGTAGAGTGTCAACCATCCGGGAAGGGCACCCCTCCCGCCTCCCACGAACGCCGACGGGACTTACCTTAGGTCCTTCTTTCTGGACAGAGGAATGTCCCAAGGGCCTTCTCCTTGGTGGAGAGGGACTGGCAAAGCTCTTTGAAAGAAGCTGTGTAGGAGGATTCCAAGGAGAGTGGATAAATGCACAACCGAGGATGATGATGATGCGGCCTGGGCCACCTCCTCTTCGAGGGCTATCATCTGCTCCAGCTGTTCCGCCAAGCCCGCAGATACAGACACCGCCCAATGGGCCCCTTAGACTTAAACGGAGGATAACGTTTTCGGGTCGCCTAACAGTAACTGGGCAGTGGTCCTCCAAGACCGAGCCGAAAAGGATTTGCACAACTCACAAGCCTGTAAGTCATGGCCGAGTCCAAGACAATAAACGCATGTGGCATGCGGATCGGTCCGGACATCTTCTACCCACAGGGCACCGGACGAAATCCGGAGTAGATTTGTCCATCGCGAGCGAGGGAAGATACAGACCAAGTCTTGTAAATTTTAAAATAAGTTACGGATTAACCAAGAGTTTGGATCCAGGCTAAAACTTAAAGCGTAAGGAGGGAACCTGAGCTTCCAAGAGGTAAGGAAGATCTGGCGCCATGGGGTGGAGTCGAGAGTTTTACCACCTGGGTGGGTGGGAGGAGCCAGCTTGAAGACCTTCTGGCAACATTTAAAGCGGCAAGGAACCAGCCAGTAAGTGTGGATTGAACATATCCACGTCCCTAGACACCATGAATCTCTTCCATTTCATGGCATACACAGATCCAGGGACGGTTTTCTGCCTCCACTAAGACCTGGGCAACTCGCCAGGAGATGCAAATCGTGAGACTGCTACATCCAAATGTGCCACGATGCAAGTTTACAGACTTCAGGCTCAGATGCACCATGCTGCCCTGTTCCTGAGACAGAAGGTTGTTGAGGAGGGAGAGGTACTGGGGTTCCAATGCCAGCTGCTGTAGCAAGGGGAACCAGATCTGTCGAGGCCAGAGGGAGCTATGAGAATCATGAAGTGCCCTTCTGCATGAAGCTTCAGCAGTACCTTCCCAGAATTGGAAAGGGAGGGAAAGCGTACTGACACCTCCCTATCCAACAAAGAGACAGCATGCATCGCCAGAAGGAGAGGGGATGAAAGGCCCTCCCCGAGGAGAGATTGGATGGCTCCTGCCACCAAAGAAGACCCTCCTTCATACTGCCGAGACCAGGACCCTGTGGTCCAGGTCATCCAAGCGCTGGTTCCACTGGACTCTGAGGGTCCACTGAGTCACCCTCATATGCAGTCTGGCCAACAGAACTGTGGGAATGGCCACCACCATTAATCCCAACAGGCGGAAGATGGAGTGGGTTGTGGTCCAATGAGAGCTGGACACAGACTAAGCTTGTTGAATCAGAATTTCCGCCTGTTCAAAGGTAAGAAGGCCCTGGACGGATCTATACAGCACAGATCCAATAAACTGGAGCTGCTGAAGGGTGAAAGCTAAGACTTGGGAATAGTACACAGTGATGCCAAGCCAGGAAAAGAGGTCCAGGGTGGTGATGAGGGACTCCATCAGACTGTCCTGAGACTGGTCCAACAACAGTCAGTCATCCAGGTATGGGAACACATAAATCCCCTTGCGGTAGCAAGGCCACAGCCACCACCGTCAGACACTTGGTAAAACCTGAGGTGCCGAGGAATGGCATGAAGGGAGGGCCTTGAATTAATAGTGGTTCCCTGGAAGGTGAACCAAAGAAAATGGTGGTGGGTCTGGAAGATAGGGATGTGCAGGTTAACATCCAGTGAACACAGCCTTTGGTTCTGTTGGAGCAGGGGTAGAGTCCCTGGAGGGTTAGCATGAGGAACCTCTTGCATTCCACAAAGAGGCTGAGCAGGCTTAGGTCCAGGATGGGCCTCAGATCGACTGTCTTTTGGCACCATGAAAAATGGGAGTAATAACCTCTTCCTGCCTGCCTGAAAGGAAACAGAACTATGGCTGATTTTGCTAATAGAGCCTGGATTTCCTGCTGAATGAGGTGCAGATGGCCTAACAGGTAGTGAGACCTGCCCAGAGGATTGTCCAGGGGTCTATCCAGGAACTCAATTGAGTGCCCTCTTGCAATAAGTTGGAGGACTTGAGTGTCTGCAGTTATTGCCTTCCATTTGTCCTAGGTGGAGGGCGAACCCCGGCTTCACTGGAAGAATGGGAGGTGGAAGGGATCCCCGAGTCAGGAGGTGGAGGGAGGGCCACTTTACTGCCTCCAGTGGCCTTCTGACTGAGGGGTTCGGGTGTCAGAGACCAGTGGCACGCGCTTCCCTGGCGTCTGGTCTGGTTCAGTCTAGTTCATCTGTGCTAAAAAGGCTGACTGGGTTTTGGCCAGAGGCTGTACACAGAGCAGACGTCCGCATGGATCTGCCGCCTCTTGTAGCTCTGTAATTATATCCTGCGTCGCTGACAAACAGGACAGAACTCCTGAAGGGGCTTCCAGGAGAGTGGTTTGGGCGTCTTGCGCCAGTCCCACATACGGAGCCATACGAGACGCCTCAGGAAATGCCCGGTGGTGCATTGGGCCACCGAGTCCACGGTCGTAGGTGGCATGCAGTGCGTGGCAGCAGGGAGACTTGTTAAGTCTCACATTGTCCAACAGCTTGTTCCAGAGTTCCTCATTTAGGATAGACACTAGCTCTTTCTAGGTCGGTCAAGGCCGACTTCTGGAACGAGGTCTTGTGGGCTATGTAATTAAGACAAGTGGAAGAAGCGTAGACATTGCGGCAGTAAGAGTCCATCTGCTTGGACTCTTATCAGGAGATGAGTCACTCAGATAGTTTGGCTGAGCCGACCTATTGTGGGCCACTGTGACAACTATCGAATCGGCCTTAGGTTGGTTGTTGCCATATTGTGGATGTTAGGTCCTATGCGGCCCCGCTCAAGGTGGGATGGGTAGGGGTCCGCATTGGTCAAATCCAGGTGCTCTGCAAGCCTCTTCCATTTAAGATCCATCTCCTAGGATGCCCAGCTGCAAGCCTGCTGGATAGATCGAGGAGCTCTGCAAATGACGGGTCCTCTGGCGGAGATTTCGGAGACTCCTTGGGTTATGGTTCCAAAGGAGACTGAGGCTCGGAGCGCAACAGAGTTGAAGTTGGCATCAGAGTTGGAAGACTCCAGTTTGCTGGGTCAGAGGGACTATGCCAGGAACCTATTCCGTGATCCTGATGCCCGAGAGGGCCCCAGTTGGACGCCTGCAAGAGTCCCAACCGATGACTGATGGTCGACCAGGATGGGCTCCTAGGAACTGCCCTGGTGGTCGGGTGAAACCATGACTGGATGAGGGTGTCCCAGCTCCTGCAGGAGCTGCAATTTGGCATCCTTCCACTAGGCTGGAAGCTGATAGCCTGGAAGAATATGGGGGTAACCAGGAGCCTGGTACCAGTAAGGGTAAGGCTGATGATGGTACCCTAGTACATATGGGCCCAGCATTGGGTATCCTGAAGTCGGCACATGTGATGGGTAACCCCAAGACAACCCACTGGCACTGGGTGAATGGGTAACCAGGGTTTGTACTTGTAGGACCGGAGGACAGTGGAGGGGCTGATGGCCCAAAAGGAGGTGGGGCAGAGGAACCGCTAGGAATGTGGGTCAATCAGCAGGCCTGGGGTCCTGGCTGGAACCCCGGAAGGGCCAGGCGGGGGCTCAGCGTCAGAGAAAGATCCAGAGGCCATCCCAAGTCAAGACTGACATAGACGGAGAGTGGCCCGGCATCGAGGGCCTAAATGGACCACCGCCTGATCCGAGAAAGGCGAGGGGGTAAACGAATAGAGACCCCTGTCGACAGTCCCACTGGGGAAGTGGGAAGCTCAGAAGGAAGGCCCATTGTAGGAGAAGGAATCCCTGGCCAGAAGCACTCGTGTCCCAGAGTTCTGGGGAAAATGACGGATTGGGCCGAGTCAGAGTGTCCCAGGATGAGAGTGTGCCTGGAAGCTGGCTCTGCATGACGTCGGGTATGACAAACCCACCTGATGAGAGTGCTTCAATAGCGGTGCGTCAGGCAGGCTGGCGACAGACTGATCGGCCTCGACCTAGTGGACGCCTGAGGAGCCGGCATCAGACTTATCAGTCGCGGTCGGTCGGCAACATCAGAGCTAGGTCTGGCTTATCAACCGAGACCATACCCGCGCCAAGCTGGAGGGCAACTTATCGGCCTCAGAGCTATCGACAGGCCCCAAAGAGAGCTCCTTCTGGGAGGACCACCCTTGTTACCCCCGGACGAAGGGGGTCGGCGATCGATCCGCTGGGGGCGGACGTAAGACCGAGAAGTACTCACTGAGGCAGACACCCCACCTGAAGTACCGCTTGACTGCCTATAGTGACGCTGGGTAGAAGGACTGGTCCCGTGCTTCTCCTTTCTTTGCGCCAGAGATGGGTGAAGAAGAACGTTCTCGCAGCTCCTGAAGCTCTTTTTCCATCGATGCTAGGCATTTTCCAGCAGATGGGCATTGAGGGCTTTCTGCGCCTGATGCGCATGGCCCTGTTGAAGGACTGACAGATGTCGAGTCATCAACTCCGGTGTTTTGGGACTAAGCAGAGGATGCATCGGGACCGATCATTCCTGTGGTGGAATCTGAGCGCCGTGACTGTGAGCACTTCTTCTTGGGTCTCACGGAGACGATAAGAAATTAAAATTACATACCTACCGTAATTCCTGATCTTCTGTGCATCTTCACCATTCATCACCGTGGTAGTGAGCCTTTTTTTTGCAAGAGGAGGAGTCGACGTCGAGACAGTGCCACCCTCAAGGCCGACGTAATACATGGCACTAGCGGCTGGACAGTAACCATCATCAATGCCTCCTCAGCCTCAGTTCTGCACACCAGAGACAGACACACAATAAGGAGGGAGGGTGGGCAAGGAATCCCAAAGGACAGCAAAAGGAAAGGATGTAAAACCAAAAGAAATATGCTGAAGAGAGGACAGGAAAGGAGGAAGCCTAAGGGATTGGGAGAGTAGGGCCCAATCTCTAGGGAAAGAAGGAATGGGTGGAATAAGGAGGGATAGGAGGATAAAGGAAGAGGAAACACCACCCTGGACTGCTCTGGAGTAATATGCCACAGGTCGAGCAGGCAGGCCAAAGGATGAAGGCAAGGACTTCAGAAGATGGTACTTATTTAAGGATCAGAGGCAGGGCAAGGGCTAAGGATGGGTTGGTGTCTCCTTCTCCTGCAAAGAAATGAGCAAAATAACCGGCTTAAAAGGCTCTGGAGAACACCACAAGGTCACTGGAACTTCGTATTTTGACTGGGGACCTCCAAGGAAGGGTAATAACATACACTCCTGAAGGAGGATAAAAACAAATACAAGGAGACACAAGAGGTTGGAGGATAACTGAGGGAACTACTAGAGTCTCATTCTGCAACCAGACTCCTCAAGAGGTTCAAGAAGGAGCGACCCCCGGAGCTACCTGGGCTGAGAGGAGCTCTGGCAATTTCAACAACAGCAACCCTCCTGTCTGCCCACCCAGAGGAAAACAAAACCCACCCCAAAGGGAGGGGGTAGGAGGTGCTGGGAATCACCAAGGTCCTAATGGGAGACAAACAGGGAGGTCTGATAGGGAAGGAGGGGAGGGACTGAGTGACTAATGGTGAAGATACAGAAAGATCAGGCATTATGGTAGGTCTGTAATTTTCATATCTTGTCTGCATCAGTCTTCATCATTCATCACTTGTGGGTGATTACCGAGCCCCAAAGGGGGCCCAGAACCTCCTAAGGGACAAAAAGTCCCTCAGCCTCCAATGGGGAGACACTACAGGAGGGAACTCGAGCAGGCCTGGCTAGGTCTGAGGCTGGTCTGCGTGAGGCGAGGTTCTCCAGCAGAAAGAAGTCGCCCTGAAGCTCTCGCCTCACCATACTTGAAAAAGATGGGTTCCTCGAAAGAAAGGGCAGTCACCCTACGCCTGGCCAGGGTGACAACCGGGAGAGATTTAACCCACACCATCTACTTAATGTAGATCGCTGTTCATACCAACCTGGAAGCCACCTCACTGGCATTGTACGATGCCCTTGCTTAGTGCCTCGCTAGCTTCAGGTCCTGTATGGAGAGGGCAACGGCCTGTCTAGTTGCCTCTGAATCAGGCAGAGATGCTAGGATTTGACCTAGCAGAGACTACAAGTGCCTGCTGTAGGCAGCATGGTGGGCCTGATGAGAAGAGAGATACAAAAGGAGGTGTGTCGAGAAAGCCTCCTCCCCAAAATCTAACTAAGCTGAGTCGGATTCTGGGGGTCGATCATGCCTGGGCTTCTATGCCCAGTGGGTGTGTACAGGAGACTTGTGCCCGACGGGTGAGGCAAGGCTCCTGGAGACCTGAGCAAGTACAATACCATGTAGAGGTCTCTTGGTACTAGAAGTTGGTTTGAGGGATGTCGCCAGGCCTGGTACAATGCCTCCCGAAAGGGATTAGGCCAGGCGTGGAACCATCAGGTTTGCCGCATCAAACCGCCTAAAAGGCCACGCTGACTGGTCAGTACTGCATTCACCAAGGATGGAAATATAAAGCTCATCAAACAACCTTGACAGGAAGCACTGATAGCTGGAAAGATCAGCCGCTGAGATAGGTGGACAGAAGAGTCCTCTCCTCAAAGGAGGAAGATGAGGGAGCTGACGAGATCAGAGAGCCGGGTTCTGGCTGCACAGGGGAGTGGTGAAACACCTCCTGGTCCATGGACTGAGAATAGGCAGGGAACAGCGCAGCCAGAGACCTGAAATGTTTCCAGGTGAGGGGCCCTGTGGACCAGAGTGACCTGGGAAAAGGGGTGGAGCTGGCAGAGGCAAGGGACCAGGCACCTCCGAGGAGGGCATGACCTCTGCCCGGTAAGTGACCCACCGGAGACTTCAAAGAAGGAAGAGATCCGTGGTTCTGTCAGACAAAGACCGCTGACCGAACTGGAGTGGCCAGAGAGGAGCCCAGATGAAGAAATCTTCCGCGAGGCGATTTGGGCCATATGAGCCCAGAAGGGCATCCTTAACCTCTGAAGATGAGGTCCCTCTCAAGGAGACCCAGGGAGAAGGTTGGACCAGTACTGGCATCTTCCTGAACCCCGACGGGTTCCCAGGAAAGGATGCTGCCCTGACTCCAACTCCCCAACCCTTCGGATTCCGAGACAGTCCGCTTCCTCAGAATCAGCTGAGGCAACTGACACCCCCCAGTTGCCCCTGAGAGAAAGCCAAAAAGTAGTGCCTCCTCACCTGAGGTGCTCCAGCCAACCCAAGAACCAGGGTCAATAAGAACAACCACTGGAGGGGTATGCCTCCCAAGATGACAGATGCCTTACCAACCCAGGCTGCCCTGAAGCACCAATGGACTGTTGGAACCACCGACCATGGAATTCACTGAAGTCATCTGTGGACTCCTGAGAATCCAGGAGCCAGTCTGGGTCAGTCTCAGAATCATCCTCCCCAGAGAAGACCCGAACTCAAGACTCACTCCCGATCCCTCTCAGTGGTGGTGCCATGAAGGACACTGCAATTGGCCTCGTGCAACCACGGCACCACCCCATCTCCTGCACCATGAACGGCGCCAGAGGCTGGCCCTGTGCCACCGAGGCACTGCCCCGATCCCCAGCGCCACAAGTGGCACTGAATCAGGCGTGGCTGGGCCCGGAGGCCCTCAGACCGTGACGCCTGGAGAGCCTTCACCTCTGAAGAGGTGACTGCCTGAACGGTGCCTCCCGCCTAACCCCAAGGAGGCCAGGCTGGGCCTCTTGCTCCATGGAAGGAGTTCACCACAGCAAGGTTGGAACTGGTGGAACCCTCCTCTGTGGGCCGATAGACCTGGGAGAGGACCCGGAGGAAGGGCCGAGAACCCTGCTCTTGGTGAACCGTGTATGTGCCTGTCCCCTGAAAGTCTGTGGCAATGTCCGACCTTCAGCACGCACAACCCCAGAACACGATGATCCATGGAGAAACAGGCATTGCACCTGTCCATATCGTGGTTCAGTCCCAAGCAGGTAAGACAGTGGTCATGCTTGATCCATGACGGACAAAACTGGTCGAGGGACACTGATACATCAGAGGCTCCACCCACTCAAAGACTTTTCTTGTCCCCTGAACCAGACATGACCAGATGGAAAACAAAATTAGCACTCGCATCGATGAGAAATAATCAGGAACGCCTTACCAGTCGACACCGAGGATGGAGCAGAAGAACTAGGACTGTAGAAAACTAACCAAGAGACTAGACCGAGAAATAATGGCATGCCACGCAAGGTTGTGCCCACTCGACAGCGGGAGAAGCAGAACTTGGTCTGAGGAGGCATCGACGATGGTTACTGTCCAACCCATGAGCGCCACGACACATCAGCCCCGACGCCTCCTCTAAAAAAACAACTCCTGCGAGGTCCTGATCCTCCGCTCACTACCCACCAGTGTTGAATGGTCAAGACTGACACAGACAAGATCTAGAAATACTTAAAAGTGGCAGTCTATTGTAGCCGAGTTCACCATGAGGTTCAAATATACAGGTCGATGGTGGGAAAGAACTGGAGGGCAGGCATGGGGACCCTGCAATGTAGTGCTAGCTAGAAGTTTGTCATGCTGTCCTGACGCTCGGGTACAGTCCTATCTGTGAAGACTTACTGCAGGAACCCTCTTGAAGTAAGATCCATACTTAGTTAGGGTCAAGTAGTACACCCAAATATTTAAAGGTTTCTACCTGTGGAAGACATGCTGCATTTTGCCAATAATCTGCAACTGGCCAGATTCCTTCAATAACCTCTGCCTTGTACTAAACATCATTACGTTTGTCTTTGCCTCATTTAAAATAAGTTTACTATCTCATTCAGTGGACTAACTTTACATACTTGTTTTGCATAGATACCTGAATTTCCTTAATGGAAGTGGCACAATCCCAGATAACTGTCATCTGGGTATAGTAGACTTATTTACAGAAAAGGGGTCAGGTAGATCATTTACAAGCATGAAAACAACAGGGGATCTAACACTGACCCCTGTGGTACCTCGCCTTACAATCATAGGAACTGATAATTTATTACCAATTACTGCTCCTTGCACTTTGTCCCTTAGATAACTATCAAACCCTGCTAAACTTGTCCCATTAACCCATTCTCCACAGTTTATTCAGTAAAGTTCATGATCCACCGTATCGAAGGCACCGCCAGGTCCACAAGCACTGCACCAGTGGCAGCCTCCCATCACTGGCCACCAGCATGGTGTCTGCAAACCTGCCCAGCGCATTCCGTGGATTGACCCTTTCTAAATCTGTGTTGTTGGTCAATCAGCAGCTCTAAATAAGCAAGGAGATGGCGAAAGACACATTTCTCCAAAAGCTTACTCAATACTGATAACACGGAGATCAGCCTGAAGTTTGACACAGAAAACTTATCCCCACTTTTATCTATGGGAATTACTTTAGATCCTTTCCATCCTGATGGATTCAGTCCCTTTCAAGTGAGAGGTTAAATGAGGTTGTTACATGGCTCGGTATCTTGGATGCTGATACCTTCAGCAATCCAGGGTGGAGCAAGTCTAACCCATTACTCTTCCCTATTTTAGTTAATTTAGCAAAGTCAATACTTTGTCTTCCTTAATTTTCAAATGCAAGAATAGGTTGTTACTAGCTAATCTCACGTAGTTACTGTGGCGAGCTAGCCCCTGCCAGTCATATTTTGTTATATTTTTATGTGATTTTGTATACGTAAATGCCACAAGAATGCAAGTGTTACTGAAAGGGTCTCAGAGAGAGAGAGAGAGAGAGAGAGAGACTGGATTTTCAAATGTCTGACCTTCTCTGTGACCAGTGTGGAAGCTAGCTGGGCAGGAAGCCAAATTACTTCAACGGCTGTTCAACAAGGATATGCCAAAATCCATCTGCCTTTAATAAATGATGCACTTCAAGGGAGAGAACTGTCTAGCAAAATATGACATCTCTCTATGACTTGAGAAAACAGGTTAGTCACCTGTAACAGTAGTGCTGGGAGTGATGCATGTTGTTCATCCACACTGTTTGGCATGTCCCTTTCCCCTTTAAATCCTGCCAGATGGTCTAAAGCCTGGCTCTTCCCACCCATCCAGGTGGTACAAGCCTTGGTTCTACTCCTTGACGCCAGATCTTGCCAGCTGGAAGCAGAGGGCTGTGTGTCAAAGCCGGGAGATAGGGTGGGTTCATGTGGATGAACAACATGTACCACTCTAGAAAGTACAGTTACGTAAGAACTTACGTAACAGTAGATCTTCGAGAGGCTCGCAGTAGGTAATTACATATAGAACTGGCGCTGGCCAGCGGCAGGACCCCTGAAAAATTTCTAGCTAGCAGTCCCTGGTGGGACTGCCCCATCGCCAGGTGACCAGCCGCCAAGACGCTGGGGCCAAAGGGGCGGTCCTCGACACCCGCCTTCCAGTTCTTCCCCGGCACAGGCCCGGACGAGAGAGAAGCAGATATTTCCTCAATGGAAAAGGAGCTGAAAAAGCCTAGGAGGATGGAGGGCGGAGATAGACATTTATTGTAAGAGCCTCTCTCAAGATCTACTGTTACAGTAAGTTCTTACGTAACTGTACTATCTTACTTCGAGAGGGCTCTTTCAGTAGGTAATTACATATAGGCAGAATCCCAAGGTCTGGAACAAATGAAAGGCACCGGAGGAGGAACTACTCCAAAAGTAGTAAATAATCTTGCAAGTCTCAAGAAAGGAGGCCTTGCAAGACAGCTAACCCAAGCCTGCTCTCACGGCGAGAGGCAATGTCCAAACTGTAATGTTTAGTAAAGGTATGGACTGAAGTCCAAGTGGCGGCAGCACAGATGTCTGCTACAGACACGTTCTTGAAACAAGCCGAGGCTGCAACTCCATGAGTGGAGCGACCACTGACTTGACCAGGGAGGGTCTTGTTGTACTTGTCATAACAGAGAGTGATGCAATGGGCCAACCATTTTGATAGGCATTGCTTAGAGATAGCATTGCCTTCTTTGTGCGCAAAAGAGAAGAACAACTGATCAGTCTTTCTGAGATCCTTCGTCCTATTGGTGTAGTATCTCAGAATCCTGTGAACATCCATGGTATGGAGCAGGTATTCTCCTTGATTGAGTACTGCGTGAAGAAGGCAGGTAATTCAACAGACTGATTTAAGGTAGATTCCACTACCACCTTCGGGAGAAACTTGGGATTCGTACGAAGAGCTACTCGCTTTGTGAAAATCAGATAAGGGATTTTGCACATCAGGGCCTGAGCTCGGAAATTCTATGAGCAGAAGTAATGGCCACCAAGAAGAGTGTCTTCCATGATAAAACTTCAAGTTCAGGAAGCCGCAGGCTCAAAGGAGGAAGGGTAAGTTTCTGAGGACAAAGTTTAAGTCCCAAGGGAGCTGGAGTCCGGACAGGGGCCTGAGATGAAGGACCCCTCTGAGGAAAGTTTTGATACCTCCAGCTGGGCAATGCCTCATCAGTGAAAGTAACATGGTAGGCTGAAATAGCCGCCATATGGACTTTCAAAGAGGAGTGACCGAGACCCAGGTCTAAAAGATGACGATGTACCAAGTAGAATGGTCACAGGACAGGAAAAGGGCTCCGCCCTGGATGCAGCCCAGACAGAAAATCTTTCCATTTCATGGCGTAGGTGGACCTAGTGGAGAGTTTTCTAGCCTCCACCAGAATCTCGGCCTCCTTAGGAGAAACGCTAAAACAAGATTGAGCTAGGTCTGCAGGAGCCATGCATGAAGTTAAAGAGACTTGAGTCCCGGATGGACCAGGGTCCCCTGATCCTGGGTCAGCAATCCTGGAGATTAAGGAAGAGGAATAGGAGGAACTCTGAGTATTGTTGTAGAAGAGAGAACCAGATTTGCTGGGCCAGAAAGGAGCAATCAGAATCATTCTCGCTCCTTCCAAAGCAAGCTTCTGCAGCACACGAGACACCAGAGGAATTTGGGGAAAGCATAGATGAATCTGTCCTTCCAGCTTAGAGATAGAGCGTCGCTCAGAAAGCGCCTGCTCTGGAGCAAGCGAGCAAAGATTGGAAGCTTTGCTTTGGGAGGAGGCGAACAGGTCTCTGAGGAGTCCCCAAATCTGGAAGATGTTTTAGAACTTTTCGTCCAATTCCCACTCTGGTGGTAGAGCAGACGAAAGGACTTAGTCTGTCTGCCAGACACTGTCGATCCCGGAACATGGATCGCCGTGGAGGTGAAGGTTGTGGCTTCATCCCCAAACCCCTCATCGCTTCCCTGCACAGCGGTAGGACAGAGTCCCTCCTGCTTGTTGATGTACCACACCATGCACATGTTGTCCGCTTGGACAGCTAGGTGACTGGGAAGGATGTATTGGTGAAGGGCCTGGAGAGCATACAGCACTGCTTGAAGCTCGAGCACGCTGATGTGGAGAACTAACTCCAACTTTGACCATAGGCGCTGGGTCTGGTGAGGACCCAGATGGGCTCCCCAACCTTCGCCTGAAGCGTCCGTGGTCGGAGAGTCTAACTGGGAGATGAAAAAGGGGACCCCGAATAGGTTCTCTCGAACCATCCACCATTGCAAGTTTCTTACCATCGGTGAGGAGATCAGAACCAGATGATCTAGGTCGTCTCACCCATTGATCCCATCAAGATCAGAGAGTCCACTGAGAGATTCTCATGTGGAGGCACGCGCAGAACTGGCCGGGATGGCAGCTGCCATAAGCCCCAGTAGACAGAGCACCAACCTTGCCCGAACCCTCCTGTGTCTGGAAGGGAGGAAAATTCAGACTGAGGGAGGCCCCTGTCTGGAGGCAGGAAGGCCTTGCACATTGTCGTGTTGAGGACTGCTCTCGATGTACTGGAGCCTCTGTGAAGGATCCAGGTGAGACTTGGAATGGTTGATGGCAATACCCAGGCCAGTGAAAACCTGCTGGGTGAGGGAGAGAAAATGCAGGAGTTCCTCCTTGATGGGGCCGCCAGGAGGCAGTCGTCCAGGTAGGGAAAACCTGAGCTCCCAAAGCACGCAAATGGGCCACTACCACCGCCAGGCATTTGGTAAAACCTCGGGAGCCGAGGAAAGACCAAAAGGGAGCACCTGAATTGGTAGTGGTGCCCCTGGAACGCAAACCTGAGGTACTTTGCGCGAAGGGAAGTAATGGGGATGTGCAGGTACGCATCCTGCATATCCAGTGCACAAAGCCACTGGCCCGGCTGAAGCAGGGGCAAGAGGGTTTGAAGGAGAGCATCCTGAACCTCTTGTATTCCACATATAGGTTCAGGAGCTGAGATCTCCAGTCTCTTTGGTACGAGGAAGAAATGGGAATAGTAACCCGTCCCGTGGAGGTGAGGGGGATGGCTATATAGCCTGCTTGCAAGGAGAGCAGATATTTCTTCCTTGACCAAAGGAAGATGGTCCCTTGAGTAAGAGGAGTCAGAGGGGGTGACGTGGAGGTTTCTGCATAAACTCTATGGAGTGCCCCTCTGCTATGATCTGAAGCAGCCATGAATCTGATGCCATCCTCTCCCAACCCGGAAGGTGGAGGGAGAACCTCCTCCTACCGGTTCCTCCGGGGCGTCCGGAGGTGGGAGAGGGAAGGAGTCAGGTGGTGTGAGGCAGCCCGCAGCTGGGGCACCCGCTGCTTTTTGGGCAGCGGGGCCTGGCAGCTGTGGGGCCCGACGCTTAGTGGCCCGCCTTCCCTGAGGTTTCGCTGAGGCCGGCTGCATCTGCGAAAGGGACGGCGCTGTGGGGGATGGGAACGTATATTGAATCAACAGATTTAAGGGCTGTCCCTTCTCCTGCAAGTCAGTGATGATGTAATTGACATCACCGAAAAGCACAGAACCCTGAATTGCTGACTGCACCTCCAGGACCAGACCTGACATACGGAGCCATGCATGACGCCGAAGACTTACGGCGAACGCAGAGAGCTCTGTCCTGCGGTGTCCACTGCATCGTAGGGTCGCCCTCAGAACATGACGACTGCCCGAACGAGCAGAACGAACCAAGTTGGCTAACTTCTGCTTGACTTGGGAGTCAGGCAAGGAGTCAGTCTTACATTCCGCCTGGGTAAGGACAGCCTTCTGGTAATCCCCCATATGTGCTACATAATTCAGGGCCCTAATCCCCAGTGTGGAAGAAGCTAGATCTTCCTTCCATACTGATCCAGAAGGCGATTCCTTATCTGGGGAGACGAGCTCAGTGTTTTGGGTGTGCTGACCCGGGAGCGGCGCTAATCACAACCGAGTCTGCACGGGGTGAGTCTAACAAGTCTACACCCTCCGGAGCCTGGTATAGCCTGTTGACTTCCTAGGAAGTGGGCTAAAGCAGACGGTTGCTTCCAAATAGTGGAAACAAGGTGGGCGAGAGGCTCGATCCAGGGTGGCACTAGAGTAGGAGCCGTAAGGGCAAGTCCAGATGTTCAGCGTAGTTTAACCCATTGAGGATCTGGCTCTAAGGAACGCCACTGATGGACTTCCTGGATCTTCCTGAGCAACTCCGTGAAGGAAGGATCCTCCGGAGACTTCGGAGGAGCTCGGCCAGGGCTTGGACGGAGAGCGAGGCTCATCGCCTTTCTCGGAACACCATCAGAGGCCTCCGAGGAGTCCGAGAGAGAATAAGAGGAGGAATTTGAAGCAGAGTAAGACTCCTAGCTCATCTAGGGGAGGAACAGGTTCCCTAGGGGGAATCCCAGGACGCGTATCCTGCCCCTCTCTGGATCCCGAGGGCAAAGCCCGGGAATCCGGAGGTGGAGAGGGAGGTGCCGCCTGGGGCGAGCAGGAGCTGGTGGTGGCACCGGTCGCCAGAAGACAGTTCCTCGACTTCCTTGGTGAGCTGAGCCTTGCCTCAGCCCACCAGGAGGCAAGAGTCTCCTGGAGATCCACCGCAGCCTAGGGGCAGTGGAGGAGGAGGGGGATAGTTGTATGGATGAAACCGGAGGGAGAGTATCCATAACCCGCTGTGGAATACCGGAGCCTGGTATTGCGGCCGGAGAAGTCGGTACCAGGTACTGCGCGCAGGATACTGTGGACCTGGGAAAACCGCGCCGGATAGGACGGCGGATACCCAGGCACTGGAGGAGCTGCCGCCCAGCTGGGTACCTGGCGGGCGGATCAACCGGACAGGCCCGTGGGTGTGGAGGGCCTGATGGAAGAGGAATATCCCCACTGGCGCCAGAGGGGCTGGTGTCAGAACCGGCGCTGCCGGGGAGCTGGCGCCAGATCCGCTCTGTAGGAAGAGGATCGGATGGTAGCCAGGATCCCGAGCCTCGTCCGGGGACGGAGGACAAAAATCCCGGGTCGGGTAGGGGGACTCTGGCTCTGGACGGCAGCGAAGGCTGCAGAGAACCTGGTACGACAGACAAGGAAAGGTCTGCCAGAGGCTCCGAGGCCCGCGCACGCCGGAGGAGCCGACGGTGACTTAGGGGCCGAATCCCAGAGGATGCCAGAGGAGCCGCGTCCGACTCGGGGTCCCTCGTCGGAGACGGGCAGAGGATGGGAAGAGGCCCAGTCCGATGGGGACACTGCCGTCGGCGCCGCTCGAAGGGTCGGGTGTCTTAGCGGCTTCCGGGCGGACGCCGGAGGAGCCGACATCCGACTTATGGGAGGCACCTCACCAGTAGGCCGCGAAGTCGCGGCGCGTACTTGGGGCTGGAGCCTCCTTTTTGTTCGAGGCACCCGGGCGGGCTCGACGCGAACCCGACGGGCGGGCCGACGATCCTCCAAAGCCTTGAAGCTGCCGTTGGGCGATCCTCGGAGGGGATGTTACCTGCCCACAACTCCGGCCGGAGTCGCGAGGAGGAGGCCTTCTCCGGTGCCTTTCCTTGTCCCACTTCTTGTGCCCTTTAGGGAGGTCGATGCCTGCTTAAGTTTCTTCAACTCCTTCTCCATCACCGACATCATCTTCTTGAGGAGATGGGCTTCAGAGACTGCTGGCGCATCTGCGGGTGGCTGCGCTTGAAATGTAGGCAGTGCGGACACTTGTTGACCGCGTGGTCGGGGCCTAAACAGAAAGGCAAAGGGAGTGACTGTCTGTGTGTGGCAGATGGGTGCCGCATGAGTCGCACTTATTTGAAGGGATGACATACACCAACGTTCACCTGATGATGAAAATATAAAATACAAAATACTGAAACTTTCGGAAAAACTGATGAAGTAACAGGACTGGCGAAGGAACTTCACCGTGAGGCTACTGCAGCGAGCTGACTGCGGGGCATCCAGGACCCGCCCTTTATACACCGACGTCAGTATGATGCCGGTCACCTGACCGTTAGGGGCTCCCGCCAGGACCTGCTAGCTAGAAATTTTTTCCGGGGTCCTGCCGCCAGCCGCGCCAGTCCTATATGTAATTACCTACTGCAAGAGCCCTCTGAAAGTAAGATCTACTGTTACATGTGAGTAACCCATTTTCCTAAGATCGTGGATATGTTTTTCTGTCCACACTGTTTGGCAGACTCTAGCAGTTCTCCAGGAGGAGGAGAGGCAAGGCGACACCTCCCTACTTGGGAAACAGAGTTTGAGAACTGAGGCCCCAATACCAACATCCCGGCATGACTCTAAGTCGATGTGGTAATGGGAAATGAAGGTGTTGCGTACTTCAGGTAGCAGCCACCGACACAGCAGCATAGCAGGTGGAATGAGCTCATCCTCCAGGAGGCTCCTTGCCCGCCCAATAGCAGAGAGATCAATGCAAGATGTAATCCATCAGCCAACTGTCCGCCCGGCTGCAGGTCTGCCAGGTGCGGCTTCAGCGGAGGTGACAAACAGCTGGCTAACCTCTCCCTGAACTTCAGCAGTACACTCCTTGTGATAAGAGAGCGCCCACGGGTCCAAAGCATGGAGCTGGTACTCGCCTCTAAGGTGTAACTGGGGTAGTGCACCAGCAGAGGCATCACCTGGTTCAGGTGAAACTCCAATACAAGCTTCAGGAAAGAACTTCGTGTTGGGGCGCAGGACAACCTTGTCCCTGTGGAAGACCATATAGGAAGACAACAGTGTGTGCCTGGAACTCCCACCCCTTCTGGCTGATGTAATAGCCACCAGGAAGGCGGTCTTCCACAACAGGTGTCACATCTCACTCCTGTGCACTGGTTCAAATGGCTTGCCCATGGTTTTCGACCCAAAGCCTGGAACTCTAGCCACTCAGGAACCAGGCTGTCAGGTGCAGGGATTGAAGGTCCGGTAGAAGACCTTCCTCTGATTGACTGAGATCAGGTCCAGGCATGCTGGAAGACGCCTCAGGAGCCTGTTGCTGAGGCGGAGGAGATCCAGGTACCAGAATTGGCGAGGCCAGTCCGTTGCCACCAGGATCACCTGTGCCTCGTCCTCCTGACCTTGAGGAGCACCTTGTGGATCAAGGGAAGTGGAGGAAGGCATAGAAGAGGCCTGGGGTCCACGTCCCTAGCATACCACCAGCATCCAACCTGGGTGGGGTGGGTGGCCATGAAACAGCCTCCGCTCTGTTCCTCTTGGAGGCAAACAGGTCCACCTGAGGGTGCCCCAGTGGGAGAACAGGCTGTGTACTATCTCCAGATGGAGAGACCAGTCATGGGACACCTCACTCACATGGCTGAGGGTGTCCGTCAGTTGATTTGAGACTCCTGCCCATGGATGGCTAGGAGATCCACCTCCAGTCAGCTCACGAGAGTCCATATGAGGAGAGCTTCCTGCACTGTCCAGGAGTACGTGCCACCCTGCTTTGTTGAGATAGTACATGGCCATGGTATTGTCCTTCTGGCCCTGCACTACTTGACCCCAAAGTAACAGAGCAAAGGCAGAAAGTGCCAGCCAACTGCTCTGAGCTCCAGCAGGTTGATATAACATCGGGATTCCGTGGGGGTCCAGAGCCCATGGATTCTGTGATTCCCATGTAGGCACCCCTGCCCCTGAAAGAGAGGCTGAGGTCTTTAGAAGAACTGTTTGGGGTGGACAAATGGGATCCCTCCTGCAGATGTTCTAGGACAGTCCACCACTGCAGAGCGTCCCACATCTTTTCGGTCACGGTGACCAGCTGGTTGAAATGACCTAGTTACTGAGTCCACTGGCTGGCCAGTTTCACTGAAGGGACGGATATGCCACTGGGCCCACTGGACCATGGAGGTGCAGGCCGCCATGTAACCCAGAAGGCGCAGGAAGTCCTGGGCAGGCGCAAGTGCCCAACCAGACCTTAATGGGCAAGGGTAGAGAACCTCCACCCTGTCTGCTGGGGGTCTGGCTCAGCAAGAGTCGAGCTCTGCCCCAGTGAAGCAGATCACCTGTGAAGGCACAAGTTCAGACTTGGGTCTCGTTGATTAGGAGACCAAGTTAGGTGTAAATTTGAAGGGCCAGACCCCTGGACCTCTCCACCTTCTGTTTGGAGGCCCAATGAGCCAATCGTTGAGATATGGGAACACTTGACCCCTAATGATGAAGATGGTCGCCACCACCAATGCAATGCACTTGGTGAAGACCCGGGGCTGATGACAGGCCGAATGTCATGGCTTGAACTCAAAGAGGGTTCCTCTGCTCAGAAGCGGAGGAAACTTCGTGTGACGAACGGGTCAGGACAAGGAAGAACATGTTCTGCAGATCCAGGAGCAAAACCACATATTCTGCTCGAGACATGGCATGATCTGAGATAGAGTTACCATCCTGAAGGTAGGAGACCTGAGAAACTGGTTCAGGTCATGCAGATCTAGAATGGGGCACCAGCCCCCGTCCGTTCAGGACCAGGAAGTACCTGGATACGAACCCTGGGTCAACAGGAGGATCCGTGACCCTGACCACTACCTCCTTGTGGAGGAGTTGGGAAATGTCATCTTAGAGAGTGACTGAGTGTGCATGGAAACCATTTTCTCCCATGCAGTGTGGGCTTGGCTTGGTGGGTACTGCCTGAACTCCAGGGCAATCCCTTGGTGACCACTTCCAAGACCCTCCTGTCCGTTGTGACAGCAGACCAGGCAGAAAGGAAGTGGCGGAGCTGGCCACCCACAGGAGGACCCAGAGTGGGCGTAGACGGGTATGGGGTTGGCCACCCCATCCCGTCACTGTGCAGGCTTGGAGGAGGAAGATCCGGTCGGGGACCGCCAGGACCCCTGACTTGGGCCAAGGGCGCCAAGATTGAGCCGTGCTGCTGTTGCCCCAACTGAAAATGGGGCTGCTTGCCATGGGGCAGAAGGCTGAAAGGGCTTTCTTCTGCTTTCTGGAACCCTGGGATTACTTCTGGGCAGATGTAATGAGTCCAAGGTGGCACTGGACTTCTATGCACTGAGGTGACCGTCCACTCCTGGACCAAAAGATTGGTGCCCCAGAAGGGAACATCTGTCAATGTGTGCTGAGTGTCCGCCATGAAGGTTTGTGACCCTAAGCCAGGCCCTGCAGCACATGGCGTGGCCCTCCACCGAGAGGTGCAAGAATCCTCCATGTCCGAGCCATCTGGAGTTGCTGTCTGAAAATGCCCGTCCCTGGTCATGGACGCGCTTAACCGTGGGTCTGGAGGTCTGCAGGGAGATGAGGAAGAACCTCATCCAGAGAGCCCAAGAGGGCATGAGAAAAATGCACCATGATGACAGCTGAGCTCACCTGACGAAGGCCAAGCAAAGAGGCAGCACAGACTTTCCTGGCAGAATGGTCCAGTTTCCTGGATGCTTTGACCGGGGTCTGTACCTTCCCAACTACCTGAGCGCAAAACACAGACTCTGTCACCAACCCCTTGACCGATGGGTGTTCTGTGAACTCAAAGGAAGTCGATGGGAACTGTATTTGTGGGCCATCCGGGCTGAGGATGCAGAACAGGAAGCTGAATGCTGCCACAGTTCCAAGGCAGGGTCAACAATGGCTTTGGCTACAGAGCAGGCCTCTGTCAGAGGATCCTCTATTGAGGATATCACTGAGGGATATTCAGCCTGCTTTTGAACAGGTTCAAGGGCATCCCCATAGATAAGATGGAGGATGCACATGAAGGACGGTATTTCCTCCGCCGAGACTCCGATCAATTCATCGTCCAATGGACGAGAATGCAAGTCTGAGTCCTCGAACTGGATAGATCTGCTGACCACCTGTGTCACCTTCATTTGTTTGGCATGTCTCCTAGAGTGTTTACTCAGAGAATAAAAATTATCTGTTTGCAAGCATCTGCACACATGCCAAACAAATCTAAATATCTTGGAAGCTTTACAAGCTATACAAAAATGACCGGTGGCAAAGTTGTTCAGGACAAAAATACCTTTACAATGAGGGTAGTCATTAAGCTGAACTCTGTATAGTTTTTAAAATATAGCCATCTCTACTGTTGTGAACTGATTGTAAAGCAGTGCTTGCTGCAGAATCTATGGTCCATGCTACATCACTGTCACATGAGACATGATGCATTGTAGGTACAAGAAAAACAAACCTTGCTGAGATGGAGATCTCCAGGGGTCATAAAACTACCATAAAGCTAGCAGGCTAATTTAGGAAAAACTCCTAATTCCAGAAGAGAGGAAGGACACACTAGGACTTCACACACAGATCAAAACACTCTGCACAACATATGTTTTTGCAAATTCTGGTGTACTACTCCTTTAAAGAGCTTGGAACCAGGGGCTTGTCTTCATTTTCCTGGAGAATTTCATTTTGGACACTCTTCTGACGATAAGAAGCAAGACTGCTTCAAAGAAAAACTTTTATTTACTTTTTCTGAACTTCAATTCACTACGAACCTAAGGTAGAATTAGATAAAATTATAATGCACTTTTTCTGGTACATGTCTACTTTCTGTGTGTGTTATTCTGTGACCAAATTGATAAAACCTTTAGTTGTAAATATATGATAGTTATTTAAGTGTTTAGTATATATATATATATATATATATATATATATATATATATTTTTTTTTAAGAAAACCTGCCAGAGTGAGATTTTTTAAATTGTGTGAATTGTGGGATAGTTGTTAATAATCTGTGATCAAACTGTTATTGCTAAAGGGTACCACCATAGCAACCAATCAAGCAAGGATCTATAAGGGAAATTGCTAAAGATAGGAGAATAGAGAAGTCTCAGGCAAAAATCTGTGGGATTTGAACCAGGTTATTGCATGTCCTGTGGAAGACGACAAAATCAGGGTCACATGGCTACCCTGAAGAGTGTGACACCTGGCTCTTCCCTGTAATAAACCAAGAAGGGCTCATATTTGGCTACAAGACTCGAGACTAGTATTGCACCCTTATCCAGAGTTTAAAGAGGGATGCTCTGGGACCTTGTGGCAGGTCTTCAGTTGTGAACTCAGCGAGTACTGGAAAGACACAAGGAGGGCAATTCCTTCCCCCCTTCACAGATTACACTTAGGGTAGGCACAGTGAGCTCAGTGGACCTGGACCCCCAGGAGTGTGTTCATGACAGTTACCACTATGGGGTCTCCTCCTTCCTGTCCCATTATCTTCACAGGTTAGGAGAGGATGGCCCCAAATATATATCCAGTCAACCAACAGGTCACTCTCGTGGTGAGGTGGGGTAGGGGTGCAGTGCGCAGTGTCAGAAATGCCCACCCTGCTACTGTTATTTCTACCATTTTTTCCACCTTGTTGCTGGGGTGCACATGTCAATGTGTGCATTTAGAGCACATGCATGCTGCAGGGTTCCGCAGCACTACTGCTACAGCTCATAGATATACACTGCAACCAAGTGTAAACACAGTGGCAGTCATTTGGTGGAAGTGAAAGGCCTCCTCTGAAGAGGACAGCAGTCCATTGGATGCTCTCCTCTGCCCCCAGCAACCCGAGATCACTTCCAATTCCAGGTCACTGACATGACAGTGCTACCGCCACGCCACTGGGCCAGTCAGTTCAATTATATCTCCAGTAGGGTTCTGATAATATTTAGCTGATTTCTAAATGCAAGAAATCGGTACAAAATATAGATAAAACTCAATATTATTTTGTGCTGAAATTAAGAAACACAAGGGATACAAATAATGAAAATTACGTACCTACTGTAATTGTTGATCTTCCTGTGTATCCTCATCATTCATCACTGGTTGAAGCCGGAGGCACCAGGACCCTCACGGGAAGCTGCTTAGCTTTAAAAGCTTTCATCCTACTAGGAGGTAGAGGATGCTGCCACCCCGAGGCAGACTGATTAGTGTGGTACTCGTAGGTTGGCCAGTAATAGACACCGCCCCTCCAAAGCCTCAGGTTCTGGCTTGCCGAGAGGGGAATCACATAGAGAGAAATTAAGGAGGAGGGTGGGCAAGGCAGCCCAAGGGACAGGATAAGTGAAGGAAGTAAACTGAAATGGAATGAGCCAACCAAGAGGAGGGGTTGAGTGTAACTTGGTTTGAAGATGGAGCCCAACCACGGGTAGGCTAAAGGTGGGGAGTAGGAGAAGCGTGGAAGAGGAGAGAAAGAAAAGATAAAGAATAAGGAATAGAGGTAGAGGGGATAGCGCCGAGAGAGAGAAGAAAGGAGGAATGCTGCCTCCTAACACCTAAGGTGCCCTAGTGGACAAGGATGGTAATCATAAACTCTGCAGAACTCCTCCTCTTAGAGGTCTGGAACCTTGTGAGTTATGTTGAGATGGATAACCTCGCAGAGAATCCGATCTCATCTAGATAAGAAAGGATAGCCTCAGAGCATATGCTCATGAAGGCGCCGGGCCCAACACACCAGACGTCAGCCCAAAAGTCCGCCACGCAGATGGGCTATGATGTCTCAATCCTCTCCCCCTAAGTGAAAAAGGTGGAGACAGGACCCACCTCATGACAAAATCCCGTGGGAATTAGAGTTAAACGGGAAAAACTTTAACTCCTACGCTCAGCATCACCAGAGGCAGTGAGAGAAGGAACCCCACATAGGTTGAAGACCTTCGGAAGAGCCTGAGAGACTTTTTCCTCCAGAAGAACCCAGGAGTGTTCCTGTGTTTTGAAGCTCACCCGGATAGGCCGTTACAAGGAAGAGGAGGTCCCTGAAGCTCCCTTGGCAGTGAAAGAACCCTGCCAGAACCTGGCAACTAAGACAAGGAACCCAGAGGCAGAGATCTCGGTGCTTGGAGTCATGAAAGAGTCTCCCCAACTGCCAAAGGCTCCCCCGGAGAGAAGGGCAAGAGCTCCTGTTTGCCCTCCCCAGAGGTGGGTCCCTGAGCTTCAGCAAAGTGGCAAGGAACCCAGAGGCACCAGCGACCTTGCTCACAAAATGGCCTAAACCAGAGGGAAGGCAGGAGGTGGCACTGCCCAAAGGCTGAGGCCCAAGAGGAGACGGAGGTGGGAACCAGTGATGAATGATAAAGATATATAGGAAGATCAAGAATTATGGTAGGTACGTAATTTTCATATCTTACCTTGTCAATCTTACCATTCATCCTGGTAGGTGAATACAAAGCACCACGAGTGGTACTGGTACTCCCCTGAAGGCTAAAGCAGCCTTCAGCCTCTCACAGAGGACCCATGAGAGAAGAGGGACCATCACGGGTCCGCCAGACCCGCCTACTGCTGAGGGTCAGGGCGAGCCTCCTGGCCTGCAGGAGAGGGAGGGTGCCCCCACAGTTCTCATCTGGCCCTGCAGGAGAAAAAGCTGGCCCCTGGAATGGCAATAGCCTGCCTGGCTGCCTCAATTATCAGGCATGGCTGCCAGGATCTGTCCCAGCAGCCCACACGTCTTTCATAGACCACCATGTGTGCCTGATGAGCTGCTATGGAGAGCAAGAGACATGCCGAAGAGAAAACTCTCTTGCTTCAGCAATCAACTATGCAGAGTCCGTATCTGGAGGATGGTCTCTGAAAGTCACAAATGACTGGCAGACTGCCCTAGACAAAAGAATAATACCTGTGCTGTGTTTCTGGATCTAAGCAAAGCCTTTGACACTGTGGATCATGATCTTCTAATCACCTCACTAAACTCCATAGGCCTTGACTCACTCTCTATTAAATGGTTCAGATGCTATCTCTCTGGAAGGCTACAACTGGTAAAGAATGATGGTGATCTATTTACCCCTAAGCCACTCCTAAGAGGTGTACCGCAAGGCTCCATCCTGGTCCCATCCTTTTGCCATTTACATCAACAATATTGACTCAATCTCTCTTTCTAATATCCACCTTTTGCAGATGACACTGTACTTTATGTGAGCGATCCTCACCATCAAAAGCCTGTGAGCTCCTACAGTCTCAATTCTCCCTCCTCCAGCATAACCTATTAAAAAGAAATTATTGCTAAATGCTAAGAAACCAAAGCTATGTTCTTTGCCCCAAGAACTGTTCTTCCACTATCCCATCATTCACCCTCCCACAACTCTCTACCATCCTTGGTGAAAATCTGAATATGTTGATAAATTCAAATACCTAGGAGTATGGATAGACAATAAACTAGACTATACTACCCACGTTGAAGAGCTCCTGAAAAGCTAAGACAAAGACTTGGTCTATTCTATAGAATCAAACACTACCTGACCAAAGATTCCAAACAAAGATTAATCTTGCATCATTCATGTCCCTCATTGATTATGCTGACTTCTCTATGGTCATTGCTCCCTCTCCCATCTAAACAAACTAGACACCCTGTATCATAGAGCTATTAGATTCATTACTGACCTTCCTCTAGCACCCATCATTGCTCTCTCTACAATGCAGTCAGCTGGACATCCCTGCAACATAGAAGAAGAAAAATGCTGCTACCTGGATCTACAAAGCTCTGACAAACAAACTCCCTTCCTACATCTCAGACTGCTTCAACAGATCACATCCAGGCTCCTACACTTTGAGGATCAACAAACTGATCCTGCTGAAGATTCCTATCACCTGCACCCGTATGGAAGAGCCGCAATCAGTTATTTCCTGGCACTTATCT
This sequence comes from Neoceratodus forsteri, assembly GCA_016271365.2. Classification (NCBI taxonomy): domain Eukaryota; kingdom Metazoa; phylum Chordata; order Ceratodontiformes; family Ceratodontidae; genus Neoceratodus; species Neoceratodus forsteri. Next base: position 1,412,953,135 of record CM057456.1, on the reverse strand, counting down.
GGAATTCTATCCAAAGACATTGAAATGGAAACACTGATCCCCTTACATCCTTCAAAAGCTGTACACCAGCCTAATCCCAGATTCATGCAATTGCTTCCACAAGGCCCAGTCCTCCCACACCCCCACCCCCACACCTCTCTCTCCCCACCCCACCCCTTCTAAAGCTCCTCCCTATTCTTCTATCATTCCTCTGGTCCTTTCCACATCAAACCTCAAACATATATGCCCACCCATGTACCATTATCCAAGCCTTATCCCTACCAGACTGTTTGTTTCTCACCTTTATAGGTTTTTGGTTTACTGTCCTTGCCTTGTATATATGTAAATAATTGTACATCTATCTCACTATAAATGTTTGTATTTGTGCTATTTCAATATCATGTTTTTGTATACACTCTGTAACCTTTTGTTATGACCACTCAGGTCCATCTTGTAAATGAGCTATGCTCAATGATGTTCGCCTTGAATAAATAAAGATTTTGATTGATTGATTGATTGATAGGTGCAAAAGGCATATCCAGCCACTCAAAGCCTGATGTGCGGTGGGGAAAAGACCTTGGAGATCCAGTGGGAGAGCAATACGCATTAAATAAGGGCAGCACTCACAATTTTCAGATTGGGTGCTGGTAAAGAAAAATAATACGTCAGTAAAGAAATGAAAAACAGCACTCCATGCTTGCCTTTTTTAGATTTTTACTCATGAATTAAAAAATTTTTTTAAACACAGTACCTCTGTATTACAGATGCAAATTCAATACAGGTTCCACACCATGAGTTTAGTATCCCAGCCCAGTGCTTCCGTGATGCAATACCTCTGTGATAGCAGTCCTAGGGCTGGAGAAGAAGCCAGCAGCTGCCAGGCACTGTGCGACTCCTCCATGAAGGGCGAGGCCATGGAGGGCTCACCACAGATTCTTGGCTGTATTCCCAAAAGAATGCCAGTGTCGCATGTGCAGGATTGCGTTGAGAAGGGAAAGACTAATTCATCCAGCATTGTCACTAAGAACTCTGATACTGTGAAGTCAGCATCAGTAGACGGGTAAGAGGTGGAGTCTCCCTTCCTTGGAGGAGGAAGTCAGAGAAGTGGAAGAGCTCTGCACTGGGAATAACGGGGCTGGAAGAGGAGATGAAAGCACCATCTCATCGATGGCCCTAAAATAAATAGGCAAAGCATTCACTTGCCTATACTGCTCCTGATGGACGGTCCCAAGGACCGGAAAGACCTGGGAAAAGAAAGGAGGCAGAGAGAAGAGGGGTGGGAAGAATGGTCCTGGGAGACCAAAGCCTTCTGCTAGGGCTGGGAGACAAGCAGGGACCCCTTTGAAGTGAGGAGATGCCCTGCCCAGTCAATATCTGCTGCTCAATCCTCCCAGAGTCAGCAAAGTGAAGCACTAGGGGAATAAAACCCTGGTGAGGAGACCAGAGTTGAGCATGCCCAGAAGGGTGGCCAGTGTCCCCACCTGCAGCAGGACTCCGACCCTTAGAAGGGGTGGGGTGCAGCACCATGCTACTCTAGATACCGGGGTGGCCAAGGCCACCTGTGCAGAAACGCCGACTGGGCCCCTCAACCCCACTGACTCAAGAGTATAGGGGCCTGCCCCTCACGAGAGGGTTCACCACGCAATCGGCTCTAAGGCCAGAGGAGAGAAGCTGGCCTCAGGGTCGGCCTCCGACTTCCCTCAATCTCCGTGTTGACACCAGTACCCGCGTGACACCGCATCCAAAATTCCCAATGAGGACAGCCCCAGAGGCGGTGCCGGCCACCCTAAGTGTCATCAACCGCAGCACCATCATCGGCCACAGTACTGACATCGGCGCTGTCACCAGAAGCAGCACAGACATCTACATCTACATCAACAGCGCATCAACCTCAAACCTGGTGTCATCTTCAGGAACGGTGCCGACCGCAGAGCAGTCACCCAGTACGGCAACCACGACACCAAGCATGTGGCGCCATCCACTCGAAACGGCACCAGAGACAGTACCGGTAGAGGAAAGGCAGTGCTGCATAGTGTCGAGCCTACTTAATGGAACCCAAAGAAGCCCTTCTGCTGAGCCTGAGGAGCATCCACACTCCGGAGAGTTCAGCGCCAATCCGGTCATACTGATCATCCTCCAAACCGAGGAGGAGACCACAGCGACCCCCAGAGAGGCAACCTCAGACGTTCTATCTGTCCCGTCACTGAGAGCGGCGTTGGAGGGATTCAGCAGTGACGGAGGTTTGGCTCGCCACCGGCACTGAGTCAGTGCAAGGAGCAGAATATGCACTCCCCAAAGGAACCACCAATGAAGTCCTCGATAGAGCGGAGGATTCAACACTGGGGTTGGCCGGTTCTAGGGATTGGAGGGGCCTCAAGTGATCCATAACACCCCCCCAACTGCTCACCCAGATGCTCAGGGCTCAGCCAGACCTGAGCTAGCTGAGGCCTGCTCTCCCAGAATATATAGCAGTAGGGAGAGGCCTGGGGAAGGGCCCAAGGACCTTAACTTTACAACCCTTGTGTAATGCCTACCACCAAAGTTTGCGGGATCGTGGCCCAATCTCGCGGCCGATCTCCAACATGCGATAATCCACAGAAAAGCAGGCGTTGCAACAATCCATGTCATGGTTTGGCCCTAGGCAGGTGAAACGTCAATCATGCGGATCCATTACGGTGAACTGATACCACAGGGACACAGACGCTTAGGGGTTGTCCCCTGCTGCCAAACACCTTTGCCTCGAACTCGACATGATCTGACTGCACACACACGAACAACAAAAGAAGAGAGTCAATCCCAAATTGTGTTTTTAAAATAATAAACAGTGCATAAAACTGCACAAACTAGCAGGGCATCAAGAATTAACTAGAATGAGCAGAACCAGAAACTGGGAGTGATGCAGAAGAATACTGCCATCCCACGAAGTCACAGATGTGCTGCCTCAATGGCGGAAAAGCAGAACTGATGTATTGGAGGGCGGTGTCAGTTACTGGCCAACCATAGCGCCACACCAATCACATGTTGGCCTCGGGTGGCGCCATCCTTGATGTCGGCCCCTCCTCCTGGCTTGAACCCACCAGTGATGAATGGTGAAGATGACACAGGTAAGACCTATATCCATCTGAAGAGGGTTGACCTCAGCAGTTTGTTCTTATACATATCTCGGTTTGTGGTCTGATCCTCATATTAAATGGGACGGCCATCTCTTACCACTTAAATTTGCTAGTATCCAGGATAGTATTCTCAATAAGATACAATTATTAATTAAAAAAAAAAACATAATATTTACACATCTCTTGAGAAGTCAAAATCTCCAACAATTCCCCGCTCTTCTGTCTACAGCAAACACATTATTTGGGTGCAAAGATCCATGAGTTATATTTGAACTATGCAAGGCATGTAGGCCAACAGCAACTCCTCTCATGACCATTGCCACCTCCTAAAAACAAAATAATAAAACATTAGCTGCATGACTGCAGAAATGTAAACCCAAAATCATATGGCTGATTTCTCAACCAGACCACAGGTTTATGTTAGATATACCAAAACAATCTTATCCCTGTTTTTTCTCTACTGAAATAACATGGATTAATCTGATTTGGGAAGGGGGTGCTTCTACTGAATGTGTAGAAGTATTTCCACAACTGCAAGGTACTCAACCCAGTCAAAACAAAACATTTTAAATTAATATTAATTATATGATAGTTCATATTTTTCATTCTTCATCACTTCATTCTTATCAAATCGTAAAAATGTTTTCTTTTTACAGTTGCTTAGCCCTTTTCCTTTAATGACTGCGGGTGGAGCAGACAGCCATCTTGCTATATGTAGCTGGAAAATGGGAGTATCGTGGAAATACAGGTTACTCACCTGTAACAGGAGTTCTAGGAATGGTATATGTTGTTCATCCACACTGTCAGGCAGGTTCCTTGCCGCTTTAAATCTTGCTGGAAGGTCTTCAAGCTGGCTCCTCCCACCCACCCGGTGGTAAACCTCGGCGCCGCCCATGACGCCAGATCTAGCACGCTTGAAGCCAGGTTGTGCGCCAAAATGGGAGGTCGGTGGAATATGTGGATGAACAATATATACCATTCCTAGAACTCCTGTTACAGGTGAGTAAGCTGCATTTTAGGGACATGGATATGTTGTTCATCCACACTATCTGGTAGACTCCTAGCAGTTCTCCGCAAGAAGGTAGGGAGGCGCTTACACCCCTACCTAGGGAATAAAGACTGAGAACCGAGGCCCCAAAACCAGCATCCCGCGTGACTGAAGGTTGATGTGGTAGTGGGTGATAAAGGTGTGTGCTGGACTTCAGTAGCAGCCCTGCAGATTTCCTGGATAGGGACGTACTCAGGAAGCAGCCACCGATGCAGCAGTATGGACGGGTAGAATGAGCTCTTATCCCTCTGGGAGGCTCCATGCCCACCAACATATAGCAGAGATCTATGCAGGAGGTGACCCACCTGCCTATCATCCGCTTGGTTGCAGGTCTGCCAGGTGCGGCTTCAGCGTAGGTGACAAACAGCTGGCGAACCTCTCCCTGAACTTCAGCCATCTGCTCCTTATAATAGCCGAGTGCACTTCTGGGGTCCAAAGTATGAGCCTGTATTCGGCCTCGAGGTGTGACTAGGTACAACACCGCAGAGTCCACACCTGGTTAAGGTGAAACTCCACATCACCTTCGAAGGAATTTCGGTCAGGGCGCAGGACAACCTTGTCCTTGTGGAAGACCAGATAAGGAGACTCGATGGAAGCGCCTGGAGCTCTCCCATCATTCTGGCTGACGGATAGCCACCAAGAAGGCGGTCTTCCACAACTGGTGAGATGTCACACCTGCATCGGTTCTAATGGCTTGCCCATGAGCTTGGCCAATACAGCAGTAGATCCCACGGAGGTGGAGTTTCTCAGACCGAGGGGATATGTGATCAAGGCCTTGAAAAAGCGCCTGACCACCTCCTCCTGCATCATCGACTGCTTCTCGCCCGCGCCGAGTAAGCAGAGATGGCTGCCAGGTGCACCTTTGGGGTCTTCGGATCAAGCCCTGCTGAGAAAGGGACCAGGTAGTCCAGAATGCTTGCCAAGGAACAGAAGGAAGGGTCCAGGCCCTTGCCCTGATACCAAATGGGGAATCTCTTCCATTCAAGGCGTAGCATTTTCTGGTCGACTTACGGGACGCCTCAACGACGTTGAGGACCTCGTCGGAAAGACCCAAGGCCTGGAACCCTAGCTACTCAGGAACCAGACAGTCAGGTGCAGGATTGAAGGTCCAGATGGAATACCTTCCCTGATTGACTGAGATCGGTCTGGGCGGGTGGAAGCCACCTCGAAGCCTGGAGCTGAGACTGAGGCAATCTGGATACCAGAACTGGCGGGGCCTGTCTGGGGCTACCAGAATCACCTGTGCCTTGTCCTCCTCACCTTGAGAAGCACCTTGTGGATCAAGGGAAATAGGGAAAGATGTAGAAGAGGCCCGGGTCCACAGCCTGGAGAAGGCACCCTTGCAGCGAGCCCTGCTGAGGGGGCATGAAACAGTCTCAGCTTCGCATTCTCCCTGGAGACAAACAAGTCCGCCTGAGGCATGCCCCAGAGGGAGAAGAGATCTTGTACAACCTCCGCAGGAGAGACCACTCATGAGACGCAGCCCCTATCCGGCTTAGGGCATCGGCCAAGGTGTTGGAGGCTCCTGCCACGTGAATGGCAAGGAGATCAGCCTCCAGGCTGCGCACGAGACCAAATGCGGAGAGCTTCCCTGCACAGAGGCATGGAGCACGTCCGCCTGGTGGTTTAGGTAGTACATGGTCATGGTATTCTCCATCTGGACCTGAACTACTTGACTCCGCAGAAACGGAGCGAAGGCGGTGAGGGCTAGATGAACCGCCAGCTCCAGCAGGTTGATATGGTATTGGGACTCCCGAGGGACCAGAGGCCGTGCGCCTGTGCCCCCCAGATGGGCACCCCAACTCATCAGAGAGGCATCGGCCTACGAGAGAGACTGTTGGCTCGAGGCGGACAAACGGGATGCCCTCCTGCAGATGTGCTGGAATGGTCCACCACTGGAGAGCATTCCACATCCCTGGGTCACTGTCACTAGCTGATCCAGCGGATCAAAGTGCTGTGACCATTGGCTGGCCAGTCCCCATTGAAGGGGACACATGTACCAGCGGGCCCAACGGACCATGCTGGTGCAGGCCACCAGGAGGCCCAGGAGGCGAGAAGTCCCGGAAAGGCGCGATTGCCCAACCTGAAATGACTGGGCAAAGGAGGAAAGAACCTGGGCCCCTGTCCACCGGAGCCGTGTTCTGGATCGAAGAGAATCGAGCTATGCCCCGACGAAATGCACATCACCTGCTTTGGCACGAGTTCCGACTTGGCCTCGCTGATGAGGAGGCTAATCTGAGAGCAAACCTGAGGGCCAGATCTCTGACCGCCTCCACCTCCGCTCTGGAGGGGCTGCAATCAGCCAGTCGCTCAGGAAGGAGTACACCCAGACCCTCCGTGCTTGCAGGAATGTTGTCACCACTGCCATGCATTTGGTGAAAACCCTGGGAGCTAGGGAGAGGCTGAAGGGCATGGCCCAGAACTGTAGGGATCCTCCGCCTGAAGCGGAGGAATCTCTGATGGGATGGATGGATTGGGACATGAAAGAACGCATCCTGAAGACCCAGGAACAGAACCACACACCTTGTTCCAAGGATGGGATTATCTGAGCCAGAGTGACCATCCTGAAGGTCCGAGACCTTAGGAACCTGTTCAGGTCATGCAGGTTGAGAATGGGGCCCAGCCCCCGTCTGTTTGGGACCAGGAAATACCTGGACACAAACCCCGGGTCTGGAGGAGGATCCGCCACCTTCCTGATCACCTCTTTTCGAGGAGCAGGGCAATATCGCCCGGCAGGGCCGACAGTGCGCAAGGCGGACCCCGTGGCCCCGAGGCGACGGCTCGAAAGGGTGGGGCCTGCTTGAACTCCAGAGGCAGGCCCTTTCTTACCACCTCCAACACCCAGCGGTCCGTGGATATCGGCCCAGGCAGAAAGGAAGTGGCGGAGCCATCTCCTCACGGGGAACCCAGGGGGAGGACGAGGCTGGAGGCGACATCACTAAACCAGTCACTGGGCTTGGAGGAGGACCGCTGAGGGACCTCCTGGGCCTTTACCTCCCGCTTCCTATTAGAGGAAAGCGCTGGCTTGGGTTTGGGATGCCAAGCGCGAGCTGCTGGCCCTGGTGCTGTTGGCCGGACATGCCGCAGGTGAGAAGGATGAAAGGACTTGTGCTGTTGCTGTCAGCGGCCTTTGTCCTTCTGGGCAGAGATGACAGAGTCCAGAGTGGCACTGGACTTCTCGATCTGCTGGAGGTGACCTTCCACCCAGGGTCAAGAGGTCGGTCCCCAAGAGGGGACGTCCCGCCAATTTGTGCTGGGTATCCGCCGGAAGGTGGATATCCCTCAGCCATGCTCTGGCGGCAAGATGGCCACTGCAGCCGCAACCGATCTGGCACAGGAGTCTCCTATGTCCAGAGCCGCTTGAGCCGCTGCTCGCCACCACCCTAGCTCTGGTCCCGAACCTGCTGGACCGTGGTCTGCAGGTCAGCCGGAAATGAGGGATCACCTCATCCAGGGAGCCCATGAATGAGGGCGTGCGGAGAAGTGTGCCATCAGCACGGCCGAGCTGGCCTGGCGGAGGCCAAGTGAGGACGCAGCGACACCTTGCGCCCGCATAGTCCAGCTTTTTGACTCTTGTCGGGGCTTGTCCACATTCTTAGCATTCCCAGAACGCCAGAAATGCAGTCGGTGACCAACCCTGGGGAGGGTGTTCCAAAACTGGCAAAGAGCCAGTAGGGACTGCAAACTTCCTGGCCGAAGGCGAGGACAGGAAGCAGGCTGCCACCAGAGCTCCAAGGCTAAGCTCATAATGGCTTCAGCCACCGGAAAGGCTTCCATGGGTGAATCCTCGGTCCAGTATCTCCATCAGGGATACTTGGCCCGCTTGGATATGGGCTCGAGCTGCATCCCGTGGACTCAGAGATGAGCCAAGCAGACCCATGAAGGACGATGGGCTTTTGTCCATCGACTGGCCTCGGAGGACTCAGGTCAATGGGCCTGGAGAACAGGAGTCGCCGCCAGACTCGAGGAGTCCGCAAAGAGCTGCTTGAGGCCTGAGCCACTCTCCACCTGCTGAGGACGGTCGGGAGTGAGGGTGGCCGACAACCTGTGGGCAGGCCCTGACCCGACCAAGAGTCTTTGGTCGGCGCCTGATTTCGGGTTGTGGAGACGGAGGTTCCACCACACCGGTGGGGCAGCTGGTTTCGAGAGAACAACCGCCCAGGCTAGTGCACCTTGACTACAGCGAGGGTTGTTTGCCGCCGGGTGACAGCCACTTCATCGCTGGGAAGGCGACGGTGTCTGCTTGTTCCCGGACAGAAGTAACTGCTGCCACATCAGGTCCTCGTAGTGTCGACACAATTAGCACCGGCCTTCCTCTTCCAAGGAGGAAGACAAGGACGACGGCGCGCATTGCTACTTCGGTGCCGAGACCTAGACTGCCGATGTCTCGCGGATCGGCTGGACCGAGAGGATGTCCGAGACCGAGAAACTTGTTTCAAGGACGGGTCTGGGAAGGACGGGGACACCAGCTCTTCCTCGGCTCGGAAGCCTTAACCAGGGAATGCGGCACCAGAGGCGCAGGAGGTCCTCTGTCTCCACCGGGGAACCGTGAAGAAGGTTGTCGGTTTCACCAGTTGATAGCTCGTCCGACGGTCGAGAAAATCTCGACCAAGGCCGATGGTGTCTTCGCCAGCTGACCCGATAGGACATCAGAAGCCAGCGGCCTTAGCCGCAACCTTGACTGAAGTAGAGGTCGACTGTCCGGGGAAGGGGACCTCTCCGCCCCCACGAACGCCGACGATCGGACTTACCTTTTAAGTCCTTCTTTGACCGAGAGGAATATCCCTAATGGCCCTCTCTCCTTCGTGGAAAGGGATTAGCTAATCTCCTTAAAAGAAGCTGCTGAATATGAGGTACCCAGAGAGAGCGGATAAATGTCACGACCTAAGGAAGAGGATGATGCGCCTGTGCCACCTCCTCCTCGAGGGCAACCATCTGCTCGAGCTGCTCAGCCGAGCCAGCCGCTCACTGATAAACCGCCCAACGGGCCTCTCTGACTTCACTGGTGGTAGCGCTTCTTGGGGCGTCAAGCTGTAACCGGCAGCGCGGTCTTCCAGGACATGGCCGAAATGAATGACATAACTCGCAGGCTCGCGGGTCATGGTCTAATCCGAGGCAGTAGATACACGTGGAGTGCGGGTCCGTCCTGGACATTTTCTGCCCACAAGGGCACTGCCAAAATCCGGGAGTCGATTTGTCCATCGCAGCCGCGAGGGAGAAACTTGACCAGTCTAGAAAATTTTAAAATAAGTTCTGGCAAACCAAAAATTAGGATCCAGTCTACATGCAGAGCGTTAAGGAGAGAACCTGAGCTTCCAAGCGAAGGAAGATCTGAGGCCATGGGCGAGCTGAGTTTTACCACCCAGGTGGGTGGGAGGAGCTAGCTAAAGACCTTCCGTAGGATTTAAAGCTGGCAAGGACCTGCCAGACAGTGTGGATGAACAACATATCCATGCCCCTAGAAGTAATATTAAGGCATTGGTTAGACTCATCTACCCCCATTTAGAATGGTTCAAGAAATCATGTTTGCCCTACAAGCAGAACTCATAACTGCAGGAGCCAAGAATAGACTGGGAACATACAAACAAAGATGGGAAACACTCCATACTCTTATTCCGGTGCAATAGACACAATCCATACTTTCTGTTATGGCGTTCTTTATGATGGTTATATCCACTAAGTATAACCCTGTAGCCAGTAATTCATATCTACATTTTTCATAACATTTTTAATAAAACCATGTGGCAGACTGGAACGGGTAGGCGGGAGGGTGGGGATGCAGATAACTTAAACATATTGCAGTTTTTTTTTTTGACAGTAACCTGTCACCAATGCAATATTTCATGTAATTGTCTATTAGTAGTAGTTGTTCTCATAGCAAGCAATGTCATGCTGTCTGTATTAAAATGTTGTTAAATACCTAAAATGAATAAAGTTTATTAAATAATAAAAAAATTTCTGCTCAAATGCCAGCTCCAGTTCCCTTTCTCACCATTTTCTGCAAGCTCAAATTTCCTCAACTTCAGCTGCAGACTGATCCCTTCCAGACCCAGCTCTGTGGTTACACCCCTACTGCTGTGGCTCTGGTATCCTTCTCGTCTTCTGCCCTCCTCCTGGGACTAGACTTTGCAACAGAACCTGGCACTCCACCCCAGGATCTGGTCCGCCCTTCACACGAGCCTCCACAAAGCGCTTTTGGTTCACCCCTCATACTGGACCCCTATTTCTGACACAACTGCCTTAGGTGGTCTGCAGTGCATTTGTTATAGTTGGAAGCCACCTTCTTCCCAACTATTACTACGTTAGCAAACATAGGAAAAAAAAAAAGGGAGAGAAAACAGGTAGGTAACTTTATACTGTAATCAAATTATTTTTCCAAATCTCTGCCTTGACTGTGGGTGGATTGCTTTCAGTTTATCAATATCTGATATCAATCTGATACACTGACTTTGAATTCAGCTGTTATGCCTGTGCCACCAATATCTCACTGCTACCACAGCTCTCAGATCCCATCGCTGCCACAAGATTTCTCACAAACCCACTGCTGAGGGTCAGATCCACTGAGCTCACAGTGCCCATCCCAAAGTGCAATCCGTGACAGGAAGGGGACATGGGATACCCTCTTCGAGTCCTTCTATAGTGCTCTGCTGGCTTCACAAATGAACACTCACCACAATGTCCTAGGTCCCTTCTTTACTCTGGATCAGGACACAATACCAGTCTTGAGTCTTGTGCAAATGAGAACCCTTTCTCGGTTGTTACACAAAGGAGGAAGATCCAGACGTTGCAACCTCATCAGGTAGCACTGTAACCCTGATTCTGCCTTCTCCCCACGGGCTGCAATAACCTGGTTCAAATCCCCACAGACCTTTCTTTAGAGACTTTCATATTCTCCTGTCTTTTATCCAGATTTTCCATTACAGACCCTTGTTTGATTTGGCAGCCTATGGTGACACCCCTTTGGCAGTAAAATGAAAATTGATTACTTGCGTAATTCTGATCTGTGTATCTTCACCATTCATTATCTTTGGGTAATGTGGCCAGAGGTCACAACCCAGCGGAACTTTTATTTTGGATTGGCGGAGTTGATGCACCATCAGCACCGCCCTTAGGGCCGACGCACTGCATGGCACCGTGGGTTGGCTGTTAGTCATCGACCCTGCCCTCCCGCCAGTTCTGGAGTCACTTAGAATAAGGTTGGAGGAGGGACAAGGGACAGATAAAGGAAATGATATATAAACTAAAGGAGGAATAAATGACTGGGAGGACAGAAAGAGAGCTGAAATTTAAGGGATTGGGAAGGGCCCCAATCTCTAAGTAAAAGAGGGAGGGAAGAAATGGAAATTGCATACCTACCGTAATTCTTGACCTCCTTGGATGAAGTCTCCACCACTCATTCACACTGATGGGATCTACGCCGCAGGGGCTGGGACCTGCAGGAGCAAACTTTGCAAAGGGCCAGTGCTAGAGATGGAGTTGCAAGGAGCAGTGCTCTGAGCCTCGGCTCATGCGGCAATGACTACCTCAACGTCGACCCTCCAGCTACATCAGTACCTTTTTTTTCCTGAGAAGGTGCAGTCAAACTAACCTAGAAGGATAGTCTAACAAAAACAAAAAAACGGACACAAGATAGTCTCAGTGACCCGATAAGAAGGGTCAAGAAGAAAATTACTCACCTTAGTAATTATGTTTCTTCTAATGGAGTCTTGCAGTATTCTGACTAATGCACTTACGCTCCAGCCTTTAAACTCGCCTGAGAACAAAGGGTCAACTTTCTATGCAGAGCTTGAGCTCTGTTGAGGTCTCTGTCTGGAGCCCTTTGAAATCAGACAGTCAGATTCTTACGAGCAAAAACTCATTAACTATTCTATGTGGAAACTAACATTTTACTAGCCAACTGGCAACAAAAGATTTGGATCCCCAAAGGAAGACTCAAGTCAGGAAACCCAAAAAAAAAAATAAAACAAACACCCAAACAAAAGGCGAGGTGTAAAGGAGCACCCCTGAGATGCAACACTGCACCTGCCCACCCACTACCCAAAAACAGATTCTGAGAGGGAAGGCAGGAGGGAGGTCAGAATATAGCAAGACTCCATTAGAAGAAACATAATCACTAAGGTGAGTAATTTTTCTTCAAACAACATGCAGTCTTGCTGTATTCTGACTAATACGATTCCAAGCAGTACCTCAATGGAGGAGGGACAGAACCTACTTTGGAATAGGCTCTGAAGTACTGCTGTGCCAAACCGAGCATCATTCCTAGCCTGGATATCCAGAGAGTAATGCTTGGTAAAGGTATGGACTGTTTTCCAGGTGGCTGCTTGACAAATTTCTAAGAGAAGAATATCCCTGGCAGCAGCCAGGAAGCAGCATACCTTTGGTTGAGTGAGACCTCAGGCCTGAGGGTGGAATCTTTCCTAGTTTTCTCATAGCAGAATTGTATACAAGATACAATTCACCTGGCAATAGTTCTCTTGGTGGCAGGTTTGCCCTTCCCCACTTCTCCATAAGTGAGGAACAGCTGGAGAATCAAACCTGTGACCCTTAGTACGCTCTATAGTGTGCCAAGGGCCCTTTTAACATCTAAACTGTGAAGCCTCCTCTCTCTCCTGAAGAGGAATGATCAGTGAAGAAAACAGGAAGAGAGACTGGTTCAGGTGAAAATCTGAAACCATTTTGGGTAAAAACCTTCTACTGGTTCTAAGGACCACTTTATCCCTATGAAAGGAAATAAATCAGGTTCCACTGACAGGGCTTGCATTCACTGATATGTCTGGCAGAGGTAATGGCTACTAAAACACAATTTTCCAAGTCAAGTACTTAAGCTCTACTAAGGGCAATACAAACATTTAAGTCCCAGGCAGGGCAGGGTCTCTGAATGGAGGATTGGTATGAAACAATCCTTTGAAAATTTTACAGAACACAGGATGGGATGATAGTGAGAAAGACTTCCCACTGACAGGAAAGTAGAGACAGCTGACAAGTGTACTTTGAGAGTAGCTGGTCTGAGGCGAGGCCATTAAGATGGACCATATAATCCAGAACTGTAGGCAATTCAGCAGTGTCAGGGGAAATATGTTGCTTAGAACACCAAATGCTGAATCTCTTCCATTTGAGTTATAGGTCTTTCTAGTGGCGGGCTTTCAAGAGGCTTTTAGGATGTCCAAAACCCGAGACAGATGTAAATCTGCATACTCTAACTCTTCAAGAGCCATGCCTTGAGATTGAGAGACTGAAGACTGGAGTACCAAATCCTCCCTGAGAGGAGGTTACCAGGTTGTCATTCCGGGAAGAGACAGGTGAAGATGGACTGCTAGGACAGTAACATGGGGTACCAAGGCTGTCTGGCCCAGTCTGGAGCAATCAGAATCACTTTGCAAGGCTGTGACTTTATCTTGACTAAAACTTTGAACAGTAGAGGGAAAAGGAGGGAAAGCATACAGAAATTTTCCTTCCCAGTTCAGGATCAGAGCATCCAGAGGGACTGTGCCCAAGACTGGGGGTCTGCAACAAAAGAGAGGAAGTTGGTGATTGTCTGGGGCTGCAAAGAGATCCATCTCTGGAGTGCCCCACCTTGAAAAAATCACCTTCAAGACCAGAGGGTCCAGGGACCATTCTGTGATGGCCCTGTGAAATCCTGCTCAGTGCATCTGCTAGCACACTGTCCTTCCCGGAAGGTGGACTGCTATCAGAGAAGTCTGCAGGGAATAAGCCAGGGACAACTTCATGGCTTCTGTGCACAAAGCCGTAGACCGCATGCCTCCCTGCTTGTAGATGTAACACATGGTGGTGGTGGTGTCTGTTCTGACTTGAATCACCTTGTTCTGCACTGACAGAGAAAGCTTGCAAGGTCAGAAAACCGCCCTGAGTTCCAGGAGATTGATATAGAGAAGAGATTCCTGAGGGGACCCCAATCCCTCAGCAGTGAGGGCTCCCAGATGGGCTCCACAGCCCAGGAGAGAAGCATCTGTGGTAAGGACCACTGAATGAGACTGAGTGGCAAATGGGACCCTTGCTTTAAATTGTCCTGATCCTGCCACCACTGAAGGGCTTGGATCAAGGTCAGAGTCACTGGGATTAGTTTGGCAAGGAATCCTTCTTTGGGACCAAAAGGCCCTCAGATGGAACTGAATGTCTCTTATCTGAATCTTGCCTTGGACCACTGCTGTAGAGGCTGTCATGTGGCCCAAGAGCTGGAGGAAATGCCTTGCTGGTCGAGACACCTGAAGGCTGAAGGAAGAAGCCAGTTCTATAAGAACTCTTGCCCTTTCCAGGGAAGAAAGGCTCTTGCTTTGACAGTATCCAGCTCTGCCCCTATAAAGGTAAGGAGCTGCACTGGCTCAAGAACTGACTTAGGAAGGTTGAGAAGAAATCCTAGAGAAGTAAGCACTTGCTGGGTCACTTGCAGGTCTGACTTGACTTGGTCTGGGGCTGGCCCAGTATGAGCCATCGATCAGATATGGAAAAATGGAAATATTTTGCCTCCTTAGAAAACCAACGACTACTGCCAGGCACTTTGTGAAGACCCTTGGGCTGAAGTTAGCCAAAGGCATTGCTTGAACTGATAGTGGCCTGAGGGCAACTCAAACCTGAGGTACTTTCTGTGGGAGCACCTGATGGGAATGTGAAAATAGGCATCTTTGAAATCCAGGAGGCTAGCCAGTCCCCTGGCCTTAGGGAGGGAAGGATTATTCACAGAGTTACCATCTTGAACTTTGGTTTTAAAAGATGTTTGTTTAGGTATGTTAGGTCTAAGATGGGTCGCCACTCCCTGTCTTTTTGGGGTAAGGAAGTACCTGGAGTACAGACCTTGCCCCAGTGTAGGGTAGGTAACTCTATGGCTCTAAAGCCAGCAGAGGTGAAACCTCTGTCTCTAGGGCAAGGGTTTCTGAGAGACCTGCAGGTGGAAAAGATCTGGCTCTCAGCTTTGGAAATTTTTGAAGCTGAGAACCAGTCCCTGGCTTACTACTTCCAGCACCCACTTGTCTGATGTAATAGACATCCAGTCCTGGACAAAGTAAGTCAGCCTGCCCCTACTGGAATAGGAGAGTCGACCGGGCAGGCCCATCAGGGTGTCTGCTTGGCAGGGGCTTTAGGCTGAGGAGTGGATGCAGCCCTGCTCATCCCCTTCTGCCTCTCCCTCTGAAAAACCCCTCTGTGAAATGAAGAAGAGGCCTGTGGCTGGTAGAAAGGCCTATGAAAAGGCCTGCCCCTGCCCCTAGACTGCTGCCTTTAAGGAGCTGCCTGCCTCTCTTCGGCCTGAGCACCCTGTAAGTGGTCCTGTACTCATCCATTTTCTTCATGTATTCTCTGTCTGCTACCCAAACAGAGAATTACCCACATAAGAAAATCCATGGCCTTAGCCTGGGTATGCTGCAAGAGGCTAGTACATCTGAGCCAAGCCATTCTCCGAAGAGGCACAGATGTAGCCATGACTCTTAATGACATCACTTGAGCCCAGCAGCATGAAACTGAACTTTGATGCCTCAATCCCATCTGCAGCCACCTCCTCCAGCTCCTTGGCTAGCTGGGGAGGCCTGTTTAGCCAGTGCAGTGTCCCACCTGGATTTCTGGTACCTGGTTTGTATGGAGCCATACAATTCACCTGCCCAAGTCCCAAGGAAAATGCCACGTACTGTTTTTCACCATGGCATCAATCTTCCTGTAGTCTTTATCTTGGGGGGTGAGAAGCCAAGGAATGTTTGTCTTGTCACAGGCAGCAGCCTGCACTACCCCAGCATGGTTCACTGCTGGTATAAACTCAGTATCTGAGCCTGATAGTGTGCACCTCTTGTCCATCCTTCTGTCAACTGGGGTACAGAATTGGGAGACTTCAGGATGTTTTTTGTCTGTTTCCCAAAGGATTTGTGAATGGGAATAGACAGTCTCCTGGTCTCTGGGATGTCCATCATTTCCACATAATCAGGCTCCTCCTGATCCTCCATTGCCTCCTCCATAGGAAGCTGGAGTGTTTCAGCCACTTTTCTGTAAAACAAAAATGGGAAGGGGACTCAAAGCCTAGGATGGGATACACCAGAACGTCTGTCTGGGAGATGTCCGGTTCCACAGGCACATCCAGACTTTCATCATCATCACCATCATCTTCAAACTCCCCTCCTCCACAAATTCCGTTCATAAAAATCTTCAGGGTGTAATCTTGAACCGGGAACCGGACCGAACTGAACCCCTGCAAAAGGTGCTGGATCAGTCGGAACTGGGGAAGCAATTCCACAATTAGAATCACTCTGGCTATTTCCTCGTGGTCGGAACATGAACCTCTGGATCCAAACCGGTCGATTTTTATTTGCGCTTCCTGTTTGTAGGAACCCACCCTATAGGATTGGCTCTCCTCTGCATGAAGAAGCATCACCCTGGTCAGAGGGCACTCCTTCTGGTTCAGTTGGAACCGAACCGGGCTGGCCATCCGGTCAGCGGACTGCTCGGCCTACTTTTCCTATGTCTACCTAGTCTCTTTTCAAGGGTAGATTTAGGAAATTTTTACAAGTTTGGCAGTCTGAATCGAGGTACCAAACCCCAGACACAAACACAGGTGGTGTGGGGGCTGGCCTTAGCAAAGACCTCCCACATCACCGCAGTGTTGAACCCACTGATCCCGCTTTTTTCTTGGGTTTCTTCAGACATGGCCAACCTAACCAAACTTACCTTTTATGGCAACCGCCAGGCAAGACTCTTTATCGGTTCCTAACCGTGTCATGGGTGTTGGAAAAAACATTCAAAACACTGTTTTTTTTTTTTTTAGAACCGATAACCACACTCTAAAGTAAAACACAAGGATTCAATACAAATGATCGTCAGCTGAACCAATCTAACACTTTACAACTTCCACAGAGAAAAACAGAACAAAACCTATGTAGTACTCAAGGTACCACAGCCAGAGACTGAACTGACTATAAAATAAAATTGGGTAAGCGACAACAACCAAGACTTTAACAGACTTCCGGACCGAGCTGAAGGAGAACTCTCCAGAGCGACTGTTCAGTGAGGGCGGAGTAAAGAATCTGACGGTTGGATTTCAAAGGGCTCCAGACAAGACCTCAACTGAGCTCAGCATTCTATGCTCTGCATAGAAAGTTAACCTTTGTTCTCCAGGGCAGTTTAAAGGTTGGGCTAACTGCAGTAGTCAGAATACAGCAAGACTTCATGTTGTTTGAAAGAAGTCTTCACAGCCTAATATTGAGGAGTGAAGACCAAAACAGAGTGAGCTCGGGGATGGTGGGGCATGTGAATGAGTGGTGGAGACGTCGCCCAAGAAGATCAAGAATTACGGTAGGTACGTAATTCCATATCTTCCTGGACATAAAGTCTCAACCACTCATTCACACTGATGGAGACTACTGAGCTAATAACTCTCGAGAGGGCGGCAAGAGAGACCAAGAGCTCACAAATTTAGGACAGAAGTCCGTTGAAGATAGTCCTGCCAAACAAAAGATGTCACCTGGCATGGACATCCAGGGCACAGTACTTGACGAAAGTATGCACTAAGCTCCAGGTAGCTGCACTGCAAATGTCTGCAATGGGCACGTTGCAGATTTTCCAGGGATGCCACGACTGCTCAAGTGGGTGAGCGACACTCTGCCCTCCACTTTAACCTGCACCATGGAATAGCAGTGGCGAAGGCATGCCACCAGCCATGCCGAATGCATCTGACAGCCATTGTGTTGACCCAGCTGTGTCTTACTGAAGGAAACAAACAGTTGTTGAGCTTTAATTTCTTTTGTTCTATCCAAATAGAAACACAGAGCTCTTTTGACATTTGAAGAATGAAGGGTATACTCGCTTCATTTTGAAGTTTGCAAAGTAAGTACATAGGACCAAAGGTTGGTTTAGATGGAATTCTGCAACAACCTTAGGAGAAACTTAAGGCGGGTCCTAAGAACTACTTTATCCTTATGAAACACAGTATATCAAGGGTCTGTGACCAAGGCATGTATTTCAGAGACCCTGCTGGCCTAGGTAATGGCCACCAGGAAGGCCGTTTCCAAGTGAGAAATTTCAGCTCACAGCAAGCTAGAGACTTGAAAGGTTTTCAAGTGAGCATGTCTAGCACAAAGTTATGTCCCAGGCTGCAACTGGACGTCTGATAGGAGGTCTTGTGCAGAATACCCTTAAGAAACCTCTTAACTGCTGGTAACTGGGCCAGTGATAAGGAAAGTACTGGCTCATGATAAGCTGAAATGGCACAAAGGTGAAATCTGACTTTAGAGTATTGTAGACCTGAATTTGAGAGGTCTAAAAGGTACTCTAGAACTTTATTGGGTGGGCAGGAAAACGGATTCAAAGAGGGTTTTGTACACCAGAGAGAAAACATTTCCATTTGGCTGTGTAGTTTTTCTAGTGGCTGGCTTGCATACAGCCAAAGAATATCTGAAACTCTCCGAGAGATATTGAACTGTTCACTTCTATCTCTTTAGGTGCCAAGCATGAAGGTGAAGCGACCTCAGATTGGGATGGACCACAGGCCCTGTGTTAGAAGGTTCGTCTGATGAGGAAGCTTTCGAGCGGGGTTCTGACACACTGCTGAGTAACAGAAACCATATCTGTCGAGACCAACAGGGAGCAATGAGGATCATATTGTCCACCTGGGACTCTAATTTAAGAAGTACCCTCTGAATTAGTGGAAGGAGAAGGAAAGGTATAGAAAGCGTTTTGTCCACTGCAGCCTGACAGAAAATGCCAGGCCCTGGATTTCTGGAGCAGAAGAGGGATAGTTTTGTGTTGAGTGGGGATGCAAAAGGTCCAGTTCTGGAGTTCCCCTCTGCAAATCGTGATTGAACTACGGCTGAGTCGAGAGACCACTCGTGAGGAGATGTGTCTGATTTGTTTAGACGGTCTGCCAGTTAGTTCTGCACTCCTGGCAGGTCGACCCGCCTGAACTGGAGCCTTGTGCTCTAGGCACCATTCCTACACTCTCATCGCTTCCCTGCATAAAGGGTAAGAGTGTGCACCGCCCTGCTTTTTCATGTAATACATCACTGCTTTGTTGTCCATTTGAAGGAGAATGTTCATGTGACAGAAAATGTCCTTCAAAGCTTGGACTGCATAAAGGACAGCTCTCATTTCTAGGACATTTATGTGAAGCTGAGACTTGTCCCGAGTCCACATACCTTAGGTGTGGAGATTCTGACAGTCAGCTCCCCACCCCATCAGGGACGATCAGTGGTAATGACAATCTGGTGATCCAGGGAGCAAAGGGATACCCTTCCAGAAGATTGACCACCAGGTGAGTGACCTCTTCAGAGGTTCTGTCACCTTGATGAGAAAGGACTGAGGGTGAGTGGTTGGGGACCACTGAGTACTGAGTATCCATTGAGAGATTCTCATGTGGAGGTGTGCTAGGGGTTCAGTGAACACCGAGGATGCCATGAGACCCAGCATCCGTTACATCGAGGTGGCTCGAACTGAACTGTTCTCTCCGATGTATCGGGTCATCTGTAGGATATCGCTCCTTCTGTCCTCTGGAAGAAAAGCCTGACAGGTGGTGTCCAGAAGAGTTCCTATAAAAAGAAGCTTCTGAGAGGGCTGCAATTTGATTTTTTTTAGCTTTAGCAGGACTCCATGGACGTGAGAAAACTTGAGGCCGGGCTATGGCATCGAGAGTTCCTTGCCTGAAGGGGCTTGCTAGGAGCCAGTCGTCCAGATACGGGAACACTTTGGATTCCGACCTTTCTGAGATGTGCGCAAGAACGGCACAACACTTTGTAAATACTCTGGCACCGAGGATGGCCCAAAGGGCAGGACTCTGAACTGATAATGCTGACCCAGAGCTACATACCGTAGGTATTTGTGATGGTTTGGGTGCATAGGAATATGTTGGTAAGCGCCCTGCATGTCCAGGAAAGCTAGCCAATCGTGTTGACGGGCAAGAGTAACAGGATCCTGAGCTATATGATCTTGAACTTTCCTTGAAAAGAAATTTGTTTAACTTTCTGAGGTCCAGAATGGGATATCACCAGTCTTTATCGGGACCAGGAAGTAATGGGGAGAAACCTGTGTTTCGTTGATTCAGCGGAACAATTTCTACTGTCCTGTTGTTCAGAAGGCCTTATCTTGGAGGCAAGAAGGTCTGACTGAGCTGTTGACAGATTGAGCTGTTGACAGCCTGGGCTGTCGATGGGAGGACGATCCGGAGGGTTTCTGAAAGGCTGAGGGAGTACCCTCTGAATGTCGGAGAACCCATTGGTCTGATGTAATGGACTTCACTGGTTGTAGAACTGAGTCAGATGTCCTCCCACCGCTGAGGAGTCCCCTCGGGCAGTTGAGGTGGGGCCTGGGCCAGAAACTCAGAAGGTGGCACTGGCGCTGGGCCTTGTGCCTTCTGTTGGGTTTCTTTTGAGGCAGAGGGGCTTGGTTTTGTTGAAACCTCCGTGTCCTTGCCCGAAAGGACTGACGGTTGTGAAACTGACACTTGTTAACACCCCAGGAAGGGGTGAGAGCGGGTTGAGCCATTTTAATGGCCGACCTAGTTTTCTGTGTGGCTCCAGAGCTTACTCTACTTGAGGTCCGAACAGATACATACTGTCAAAGGGTAATGACATAACCTGCTGTTGGACATCAGTCGTGAAGCCCAAAGTCCGTAGCCAGGAATGACGATGGGTACAAATGCCCGCTGCTGCCGCTTAGAAGCAATATCAAAAGCGTCCATACCAGCTTTAACCTACTGGTTGTTGGACTTGATACCCTGGTTATGGTGTGAAGTGGCTCTTAAATAATGTCTGACTGGGGCAGAGCTTCTACCATTTGTTTGAGTGAATGCAAAAGAACATACTCATACTGAGAAAAGTAGCCCTGATAGCTGTCAATATGCATACCCAGGGTGGAGGCAGCAAAGATTCTCTCCACGAGATTCTTTGTTTATAGGCACGGCTGTAGATGCCTGAGGAAGAACGGCCTTATCATTCTCTGCCAAGACTACAATGGATCTGCAAAGGCCTGGGAGGCCAAAATGGGTCGATCCTTGGGAGCAGCATACTTCCTGTCTATGGACTTAGCCACAGAAGGAATGAGAGCGGATTATTCCATACCATTTGACAGAGTGTCTCAAAGGAAGGTTGTACTGGGGGTTAAATCCATAGGGATCTCTGGGATGTGAAGGTATTGGAGCCTTAAGAGCTTCCCAGGATTGATATCTGTAGTCTGAGAAAGAGTGGAATTCAAATTTTTCAGTAGAGACTTAAATGACAGGTCCTCGACCACAGGCTCCATGACAGGATTAGGTCCTGTTCCTTCTATGTCATCACCCAGTCGAAGGTCTGGGTCAGGCTCAATATCATCTCCTGACAGTCCAGGAGGGGCTCAGTATGGACAGGAAAGGAGGAAGAAAAGGGTTCTGAGTCGAGAAGCCTGAAGCCCTGAAGGCGTTGTACCAAGCCTCGGCACCGAAAGAGCTTGGCACCCGCTTGACATAGCACAGTGCAGTGCCCGGCGGGGACCCAGCGCCTAGGATGGCACTGACAAGCCCAAGGCAGAGAGAACGGTGCCAAGTCCAAAGGCACCGACAATCAAAATGGCACTGATAGACACATTGGCGCAGAGGATGGCGCTGAGCGACCCACTGATGCCGATGGTGCCAAAACAACCCAGGGCTCTGAAAATAGGATTTCAGAAGAAAGGAAGGAAGGAGACCAGGAGACAGAGGCATCGGTGTGGCCCCTCGCCCATAGTCATGTGAGGGGAAAACACCTGAACATGGAGTCGATGGCACAGAAGAAGGTGTTGCTGACTAGGAGGTCAGAGCACCTACCTGATCCCCGAAGGCCCAAAGGCCCCACAGTGACTGGACCAGGCAGCTGGACCAACCTCCGACCTCACTGCTAAATAAGAGCCACCCACTGATGAAACTGCTCATCTGAAGCCCTACCAGAAGGCAGGGAAGGGCTCCAATGTCGAAGAAGTCAGTGACCGGAAACAGAAACCGACGACTCCAAAGGAGGAGACCGCAACTGACCCCAATAACAGACAGTCGACGTCAGACATACCAGAGGCGACCTCGACTCATGCCTTCTCTTTCTTGATCTGTGTTCCAAAGAAGAGCTCGAGGCCAAATGGTGCTAAGAATGCAACCTGCTTTTTATGCTCGAAGACTGCCCACCCCTCGGCACTGGACCGTCTGTTGTCAGACCTCCCCTGAGAGGGCGGGGGACTGGACCCAGCCCGGCTGACTTAACTTTATATGAAGTCTCCCTACCATCACCTGACCCGCCATGGTCAACTCTGTTAATGTAGGCTGAGACTTCTTTCTTGAATAAGAAAATGTTATATTAATCGGTACTTATTCAAGATCTACTACAAAACAATAAACTGAAAAGTATTGCTGCTAGTTTGAAGTTTAACTCCGGCGATGGCGTCGCCACTGAAGCGAGTTGGAGGGTTGAGCGAGATAGTCACTGCCGCGCGAGCCAGGCTCGCCGCCACTCCCGCGGCTCCATCTCTGGCGCCGACCCTCTTGCAAAGTTTGCTCCCGCTGGGTCCTAGCACCTCCAGTGTAGATCCCATCAGTGTGAATGAGTGGTGGAGACTTTATGTCCAGGAAGATTTAGAAGTAAGGATGTTGGGGATGAAACATACCCTGAAGCCTTGTCCTGTCTCGGATTGTATAGAAACTGCGAAGGAGTAGCCAGAAGGCTATACTGCCAGAATTCAAAGCACACAATCACTGGCAATAAACCCAACATAAGCAGAAGCAGCTATTCTGGAAAAAAGACAGGATACAGGCTGTACTCCCCCACCAAACCAACTTTGGTGGTAAGAAACAAGTTTCTTCAATTAATTTGAGGGTTGAGTCCCCAAGGACAAGAACGAGGGAGAATAGTGGAGACAGAGAGAGAGAGAGAAGAAGAAGAGAGGGCAACCATCAACCCCCACCCCACAGGGTGGACCCAAGGCACTGAGGAAAGAAGTGCCCTCTCTCCTGATCACTCTCCTCTGACAGAATGTAAAACTCCCTGAGTGCCCAAGGTCACCCTGCTCCTGACTAACGGAAAGGAAGTGGGGGAGAGGAGAGGAAGGCACGACACAGGAGGGGGACCCAGAGACTGAGGCCCCAGAGGGATGGAGGGTGGTATTGTGATGAATGGTGAAGATACAGAAAGAGCAGGAATTACAGTAAGTGCACAATTTTCATATCTTATCCGTGTCAATCTTCACCATTCATCACATTTGGAACGATACTCCCCCCCCGGAAGGGTCCCTGGACTCTAAAGGACTAAGTCCCTTAGCTCTCAGTGGGTGGCACACTGGGAGAGAGAACCTCACGGGTCTGGAAAGGCCGGAGACTGGGGAGAGTGAAACGGGACTCCCCGGAGGGGGCAGGAGTTTGCCCCGACAGACGCCGCCTTGCCCTATGGGAGAAAAGATGGGTTATCTGGTATGCGGAGGAAATCACCCCACGCCAGGCCAAGGGAGACAACCGGGAGAGATGTAGCCATGCCATCCGCCTAGTGCAGATCACTGTCCCTATGACCCTGGAAGCTACCTCAC
Organism: Neoceratodus forsteri; assembly: GCA_016271365.2. Classification (NCBI taxonomy): domain Eukaryota; kingdom Metazoa; phylum Chordata; order Ceratodontiformes; family Ceratodontidae; genus Neoceratodus; species Neoceratodus forsteri. Next base: position 1,412,929,498 of record CM057456.1, on the reverse strand, counting down.
TGGCGCTGAAGATACCCCGCTGGTGCCTTGCTAGCTCCAGGCCATGTGCAGAGTGCAGTGCTTGTCTGGTTACTCCGAATCAGGCACAGAGACTAGGAGTTGACCAGCCTGGACCATAGGAGCGTAGTGGGCCTGATGTGCTGAAATTGACAGTAGCAACCGTGCCGAGTAAAATTCCTCCTCCCCATAAGTCAAAATCCATGGACTCTTCATCTAGGGCGGTCACAGTGAAGGGCGTGAAGCCCATCGGGAGTGTCCAGCTGTGTCAGTCCTGAGGATAAGAACAAACTACCTGGAGACTCAGGTGGGGCACAATGCCTCTGGCAGAGATCGCTTAGGGGCTGGGACTCTGCCAGAAGCAAGCGCCTCCTGAAAGGGATCAGAGGCCAGGGGGCACCACAAAGGTGTCGCACTGAAATCACCTAGAAGGGGCGTCAAGTGTCTGGATTGTGCTGTGTGGGTGGGTGACATGCAGATCCTCCACCATCCTCAAGAGGAAATGCTACTCCGCGAGATCAGCAGCAGGGAGATGTGGATAGAGGGCTCCTCTCCCCAAGAGGAGGAGGAGGAGGATGAGAAGTGGAGCACCTCGTAGATTCAGTGGCTGGTTGCTCAGGGGAGGTTGGAACACCTGCCTATCCATGGCCCTGACATATGAAAGAAAATGAGCAGCCACAGCCCTGAATTGCTCCCAGGACAGTGGCCCGCTAGACAGGGCTCCAGATAAGGTGTGTACCAGCCTATTTTATTCACCTCATTTTAGGAAATACTCTTCAGAAATTTTTAATGAGTGCCAGTACTCATATAACATTTGTAAATACTCCACACGCCAAAGAATAGTGCTTCATAACATAACTGGTGATTCAAAAGGAAGTTTTTGCCAGATTTACAGCACTTGTATGCATCCCACTTTTGTTTTACTCGTTTTAAAACTGGTGAGTAAATTCCTACCGCCAACATTATTTGGGAGCATTGTTGGCACCAGAAATTTTAGCTAGGAAAAAACATTTTTCTTTTAATAAATGTACTCTCAGTCCACTCTAGCAAGACATTTGTACATATCTGAATTTCGTCTTTACTCACCTCACTTTCAAAATGAGGAGTACATGTACTCATCGCAAAATCTCATCTAGGCCCTGCCGCTTAGGGCCAAGAATGCCTGGGAGAGCAGGAAAGGTGACAGAGGAGGGGGACAAGGCCAACGGTAGAAGGCAACCGCCTCTGTCCAGGCAAAAAGGCACACCAGGGGCCACAAGAGTAGAAGGGGCTTGAAGACCCTACAGCTGACAGCTGATCAACCATACTGGAACTGCCTTGGCTGTGCCCTGAAGATTCCCCTGTGAGGTGACTGGGACCATGGACTTCCAAAAGGATGGTCCCTACCCTCCAAAGACCAGGGCCCCTCTCCGAGTAGGCCGAGTGAGAAGGATGACGGTCCGGTTCAACTCCTTCCTGAACCCGGTGGGTCCCAGAAAAGGTAGTCGATCAAGCTCAACCCCTAGAACCCTCAGAGTCCGAAAGAGTCTCCTCCTCGCAGAGACCAGCCTAGGCAGCTGAGACCCCTGATCAGTCCCTGAAAGGACCACCCAGGAGTAGCACCCTCCTCCTGTGGGTGCTCTGATCGGCCCTGAAGTTGGGCGATCCAGGCACACCACCCGAGGGGGTACCACAACTGAGGGGAAGAAACCTCCGAGCCCAGGCTGCAGAGAACAATGGCCTGCACCACTGCCTGCTGGTCAGCACCCCAACCCTGGACACAGGGGCAACTGCCCACCCCTCAGAGGGAGCTGGCCCCGTCAGTCGAGAAGCTATCAGGTTGCCCACATGGGTCACCAACCCAAAAGTAAGACAGCCTATCTGAATCAGACTTGACCCATTTCTGAGGAGGCAGGACCAAGTCCAAAGCCAGACAGTGCGCAGGCACCCGCTGCCATCTCGACCACAGGTGGTACCAGTGTCTCCAACCACAAAGCAAACAGTGCCTGAAGAAAACACGGTGTCAAGGGTGGTAGCAGAAGCGCGCCAATGCCTGCCACGATGCCGCCGCGTCCACAAGCGGCACCAAGGTCAGATGGTACCACAACGTCTCTGACAGCTCCTCGGCACTGCTAGCAGCACCGAGGATGAAGACATTCCCAACGGCACTGTGTCGCCACCAGCACCGCAAGTGGTACTAGAGCTAGACACGGCGCTGTCCTCAGTCTTGGCACAGAGGCGAGAAGCGGCCAAAGACTGTGCCAGATAACCTCCCATAGCACAGTCAGCACCATCAGTGCTGCAGACAGCATCAAAAGTAGAGATGGCGCCAAGCGACGGACCGCATCGACTACAGCACCATCAGAGCCCATGGAGCAGCAAGGCGCCAAGGCCCAAGACAGCACCGACAAGACTGTTTTGAGGATCGCCGACCCAGGCTTTCCAGCCCGAGGAAACGACACCAGGGGAGCCTTCGCTCAAGGGCGATTGCCAGTGCGGTGCCTCCTGTCCACTCCCGGGAGGATATACTAGGCCTTCTTGCACAGCAGAAGAGGCTTCTGCAATGGCGCAGGCTACTGGAGCGGAAGCCCTCTCCCCATGGTCTGTACAGAACCGGAGGGGACCTGGAGGAAAGGCTGAGAGACCGTGACTTGATTCCGACGAGTGGCACCTGTCTCCAGAAAGTTAGCGGAGCTCGCCTAACTTTCAACACGCATTGTTCGATGACACAACGGTCCATGGAGAAGATGGTGTCGATGAATCCATGTCGTGAAGTGCGCCAAACACGCGAGGTAACGGCATGTTGGTCGGTGACTGAGTATTTACGGCTGCATGGGCACCGGCCGATAGGCTGCCATCCCGCCTTTGAAGATTTCTTGCCCTCCCCACCCAGGACATGACCTACGTAAAACAGTAAACAAGACCTGACGTCGCTGAGAAAATAAAGAAAAGAACAGTCTTTCAAGCAGCCACAGTGAGGCGACAACGGAACCAGCAGGAGACAAAGGGTTTCGGTGTTGACCGGTTTCGCATCGATTGAAGGCTTGGAAGAAGTAGGCCTCTTGCACAGTTTCAGCAGCCCCTCATGAGGTGCAACCTCTCAGCGGAGGGAGGGAGGGGCCACAACACCTAACGCTCAAACTCCTAGCGCCATGCAGTGTGTCAGGCTCGAGGGCTGCAACCGATTTGTGAGTCAACTCCACCCATCCAGAAAATAAATAAATGCTCCTCATGGGATTGTGACCTCTGGCCACATTACCCAAAGGTGATGAATGATGAAAAATGTTTTTTTAATTCAAGTTTATTAACAATAAACTGGTATACTGTTATATACATTCTGTTAATATCCATATATCTCAGGTTACATATCCATTTTATAGATTATTTTTCTTATTTTATTTTTATATAATCAAGTGAAGGTGTTTCACTTGATCTTATTTAAGCAGTGAATTAATTAATAAATTATGATTTCCTTCAACAGCTTTAAATTCCTTTGTTTTCTTTAGAAGAGGTCACAGGGTTAACCAGCAACATCACTCAGCCCTGGTCAAGCACTAATTTTCCTGATTTCTAGTGTTTATTATTTCTATATTTTTCCCACTCGCCTCCCCTTTTCATTTTTATACTCTTTTGGCTTTCTGAAGCCTGGACCCCAGGTCCATCCAGAATCGTAGGGTCTATAGTCTCTTGTCTCCCATTTGGTGGTCCCATATATCTGTTCATTAGCAGACCTCCAAATCTCCCATCTAGACCACCTTCTTAAGTATAAATGGATTCGGTTGTTGATTTTAAAGGTTAGTTCTTCTAATTCTGCTATTGTGGCAACCACCTGTATCCATTCTTGTGTGGTGGGGGATATTGGGACCGCCATTTTCTCATGACAGCTTTATGTGCTGTTATTAGTATGACTCAGGGATATATTGTGTCAGTGCCTTTTATTTCTTCAGGGAAAGCCCCAGGATCATATTGGGTTGATTTAGCAAGACCTGTATCTGAAATACGGTCTTAAATATCTATATTAGTTCACCCAGAAATTCACCAGTCCAGGGCAAGCCCAGAAAGTGTATGTGGTTTGCTTCTACGAACCCACACCCTTCCAGCAGTGTGGCATAAAGTTCGGGTTCCTTTTACTTATTACATAGAGGGTCAGAAAATATCGGACCTAATCTGCCAGGCGTCCTGCCAATATGCCGATTGTGAAGTTTTTTAGTTAGAGAAAATTCGTCCCAAATGAGTTTAACTACTTCCTGGGGTGTTTCTTCTCCATCTGAGTTTGATTTTGTGGAGTGGGTCCCTCTCAGAGTCAACAGAGCTTTATACAGGTAGGATATTAGCCCTTTTGTTTATTAGTCTTAGAAGCATCGCTAATAGCCTCAAGAATTTGTTGGTCCCTATCGGCTTCTAAGTCTTTTTCTTTAGCTAAACAATATAATTTCTCACTTGCAATATCTAAAGTGGTCTGTATTTTGCAGCCCAAATTTATTTTTGAGAGAACTGAAGTCGAGAAAGACCCCCTGCCAAAACTGTGCTAGGAATTTAAGACTCTTTTCTTCCCTATTTGTGAAATCCTCATCTAGAAGTCCTGGTTGAACTCTGGGTCCCATGCCAGCCTTTTAGCGCCACATGGAGTTTCTAAGGTTGTATTTCTGCCATATTCTGTGTACTGATTTTATTGGTTCTCCAACGGAGGCTAGGCGGGTGAGGCATTTGTTCTAACTGAAGACCAGAATTCTGGTTTCTAAAGGTAGTACTCCGGGCCCTTCTCCTCTTCTTTCTCCATGAGTTTCCAGCCCGTCTCAGTATTGGAATTGAGCCACATTATGGCATTTTTTAATTGGGTACTAAGAAGTAGTCTTCTAGGTCAGGAAGGGATTGCCTCACCTTTCCCGACGCGTTGGAGAATTTTAGGTTTATTCAGGGTTTTTAGAGCTCCAAATGAATTTGGAGAGTGTTTTATTCCATGCTTGAAAAGTTGATTTGTTTATTTGTAGGAGGATACATTGTAATAGGTAGAGGAATCTGGGCAACACGCTCATTCGGACCGAAAACAAGTCTGTACGTTGCTTTGTGATGTATATACCAAGGTATTTCATTCTGGTCGCTTCTCCAGTTTACTGGGAGGAGATTGCATATCTCTGACTAGGTTTGTAAAAGAAAGTGAGTACCACTGTTTTATTTTTGTTAAGTGAGTATCCTGAGTGTTTACCGTATTCAGACAGTATAGTCCAGACTTGTTTTATAGACTGGTTGGGTGTCGTTAGAGATAAAGCACATCATACGCATAAAGCGATATTTTTTCTGTATATCTCCATCTTACCTCGACTCCCTCTGCATTACGGATTGCCTCTGCCAGTGGCTCATTATATAGGGCAAAGAGGAGCGGACAAGGGCAGCCTTGACGCTGCTCATCTACCTAGATCAAACCTCTGATATTCCACCATTCACTCAACATACGCCTGTGGGCCCAAGTATAACTGTTGAATCACGTTAATAAATGGTTGGGGAAGCCTCTGTGTTCTAATGTTGCAAACAGAAAGCTCCAAGATACCTTATCAAAGTTGCCTTCTCTGTGTCCAGGCTCATCAGACATGCCAAGTACCTGTCCTTTTAATGTTATCTATTAGATTTAATCGCTGATCTAACACTGTCTGGGGGCATGTCGGCCAGTGATGAAGCCTGCTTGATCCAGGTGTATTAGTCTAGGTAATATCAGATTTAGCCTGGAGGCTATTATTGCTGCAAAGAATTTGTAATCTACGCTTAGCAGTGAGATCGGCAGCAAGATTCACAAAGTGGGGTCTTTCCCCACTTTGTGTATAACTGAGATGGGGGTATAGGTTAATTCCCTCCATGCCTCCGTAAAGACCTCTAAGAGGATATGAAAATCACTGGTTCAAAAGTTTTATAAAATTCTGCGCTGAACTCATCCAGTCCTGAACATTTAGTTGTTTTAAGTTTCTTATGGCAGTCTTGATCTCTTGCTGGGTAATGGGTTTCATTATGGCCTGTATGTCAGATTGTGACAAGGGAGGGAGTGGGAGAGACTCTAGATATTTCTTTTTTCTTGGATAGAGGTCTGCTCTTGGGAGAGTATAGATTGGAATAGTAGCTCATGAAGGCCCTTGTTATTTGGGCTATCTGTGTGGTTTTCTGATTATTATTAGAGAGGTTATCTTAGTAATTGTTGCCTGGCCATGTTTTGTCTAAGCTTATAGGCTAGTAGTCTAGTCCTCTGGGCCCCCTTCATAGTACCTTTGCTTCAGCTAGGACAGTGCTCTCTCAATCTCCATTGTTTGTATTCATTGTAACTTATTCTTAGCTTCCTTAGCTGGTTTTCTCTCTCTGGATCCCACTTATTTTTTTGATCTCTTTCCCAATCTTTAATTTGGGAGTTTAATTCTAATTGTTTTTATGTGTAGCTATTTGGATTAATTTCCCTAGCCAGTACCTTGAGAGTGTCCCAAAGAGTTCGGGAGATATACCCGGGTACTACTATCCTCAATAGCTTGTCTCAAGAATTGCTTGAGTTGTTTGACTACCTCGTTATCCTGAAGTAATGATGTATTTAATCTTCAAAGCATTTTTCTTATAGGTGTCCCTAGATCCACCTCCTGGAAAAGCGGACTGTGGTCCAACAGAACACTAGTTCCCACCCAGCTTGAGGCGTAAAGAGGAGAGGTCCCTAGAAAGTAAAAACATATCTAGTCAGGAGTAGATATGGAATCTCGGGAGTGACATGTAAATTCTTTACTAGTAGGATATTTTTCCTCCAAATGTCAACCATGCCCAGTTGTTGAGCTAGTGCTTTAAATGCTTTAGCTTTATAGTGCTCCGCCTTGGTATTTAGCGATGTGGTGTCCATCTCCTGTTAAGGATTATGTTCCAATCACCCCCATTATAAGTGTCCCTTCGCCCTCTCCGCCACCAGTCTGAGTAAATTGCACAGAGGAGGCTATCGGTGACCCTGGAGTAATATAAACATTTACACAGGGTGATCCAACGGTCTTGCACTGTACCTGTCACCAGTAGATACCTTGCACCTGGGTCTTCCACCACCTAGGAGACTGGAAGGAGATCGGCAGAGAGCAGGATAGCCACCCTCTTCTACCATTCTCCATTGAGGATTGGAATAGTTGTGGTAGGGTTCTACTTTTCAGTTTTGGGCCTCATTCGAGTGAGGTGTGTTTCTTGTAGGAAACACCACATCGCATTTTGGGTATTTAAGTATCTCTGTAACCTCTTTCTTTTAATTGGACTGGTACATCCGTTATGTTAAAGGAGACTACCCTAGACATTTGAACAGCCATTTGTACACATATAAATCTTCACTTCTGCTCTCAAATTTTTAGGGTGCCTGAGATAAGAATGCTGAAACAGGTAAGTACCACATGACATTAAGAACCAAACATCTCCATAACTTTTCATACTTTCTGATAACTTTAACAGTAGATATATTAAACTAATACACTCATGTTTTGGCCTCGTCCAACATCAGGCCATAAGCAAACCTACTGACATAACATCCACAGCTAAGGTAATTCCCAGCCAAGGGGTCACTGTTCTCTCTGTTAGACTTCCTAGGTGTGACTGAGTGATGGAATTAGTAAGGAGGAAAATCCTCAATGGACTTGTAGAAAGCCCGATAGCGCAATGAGCTCTCCTTTTGGCCACATCTGAGAATTTTCGTGTGGTCATCCTCCCGATCGCACCTTTTGAACTCGATAGGGTCCAGGTCCGCCCTCTCCCTGTGTGGATTACCCTCTCATCCCCCAAAATACCCATTTGTATCTGGGGCCGGGGTCATTCATTACCCCATTTTGAATGCACCTGTTTTCGGGAATATAATTTACATCATCCAGACTTCTCTCCTTGTCCCAGCTCCTCCCTGCTCTATTCGACCTTCTTAGTCTCCGCCCTTATATTGACTCTGGGCTTCTCCTGGTGCATTCAAACCCCATGTTTTAGCCCTGGGCTTTTAGTTTCTGTGGTTAGTGACCTCTCCTACTCATAAAGGAGGTAGAGCCTCTCAGTGGCCACCCAGAACGTGGGGTCTCCTCTCCCGCTTCACCGTGTCAACTCGCCTTTCCCTTTAGTTTTCTTCCTTTCTCACTTGCTTCAGTCTCCCGTCCTTGCTCGTTAATCATGCTGTTTCGCGTTTCAACTGTTCAACTAACCTTTAATCCATCCTTTAATTCAGTGGCTATATTCCTCATTTCTTGCCCTATGATTCAGCTTCCCCAACCCAGAGTCAGTTTCCCTCTTCTCCACGTCAACCCTCCATTCCAACGCCTCCTTTATCCCTTTTCTGGTCTCTCCTTTCAGCGTCCGTATCGACCCCCTTAGTCACTCAAACTCTCTTTGGAGCTTAATCTCCAGTAATCTAAATTCAGGAGGGCCTCGAGTCATGGCAGCTCTCTTGACCACCGGAGGCTTTTCGTGGTGGGGCCATGATTCAAGAGGATCCTCACAGCCTCAGGGGCCATCCCTTCAGGTCAACAGTTCCAGTACGGAGAGGCGAGTCCCCAGCTAAGCGCTCCAGGACTTCTCAACTCAGCCAAGTGTCGCAGTCTCCAAATCCATCTATCTATCTATGGGTCTGCACCTGGGAAGGCGAGGGCTCAGTACATATAGCACCCTTTTCTTTTTGGGGCTTAATATGCATATGACTCCATTTATGTATCCCCCTCCCCGAATGCCACACCCAGCATCTCCCTGCAGCTCAGGTGCCACCACAGGGATGGTGTAGATCTCATTTCACCCATCCTCACGACCGTGGTCGTTCAAGTCTGAGGTGGGATCATCATTTTCCACTCTTCCCTTGTCTCCCTCTCAGGCTGCCACTCCCTAATATATAGGCCTTCAGAATTCTCTCTCTTCTCCCTCCCTCATCCGGATTCAGCCCACCCGCTTCCCCTCCCAGTCCCTCCCTCCTCTCGGGTCATTCCATTCTCCCCTGGTCTCCTCTCTTCTGACTTCAGTTTATACTTTTCAGTTCTTAAGTGAGATGTTCAGAACAGGTCAGTCGGGATTATGTAAGTCACCTTTTCCCTCAGGGACTTTACTTTGAGTTATCCCCGGAAAACAGTCAAGACGCTCCGCGGCCATTCCCCGGTGTCCCCGACCAAGATCAACTCGGCCGCGCGAGGAGCACGCCCCAGGAGGCTCAGATCTAAGAGGCCCGCTATGGGTCTCCGGCCTTCGCTGGGACGAGATCTCGGGCTGAAGCACCAGGTCTCTCCTGACCACCCAAGCGGTCAGCTCTCCATCCGCCATTGCACCCCACGGTGCATGCAGGCTAATGGGGGAGGGCCGCGCCCACACCGTGGACAGTCCCTCCCTCCGCCCCCAGCCGCAAAGACCACGAGCACAGCACCAGCTGGCCAGGCCCCATCCCGACACACCGCTCCGTCGCAGAGAGGGAGAGAGTCAAGTCAGGATCCATTCAGGCCCAAGCCCCGTATTTGGCGCCCGCCTGTCTCCTCCTCCAAATTGGGTGCATATGTCCTCATATCCAGGACCTCCAGGCACCGGCTTTCTAAAGTCTCCTACCCTGTCAGATGGCCCGACATTGCTTCTGCTAGGGTGTTTACTGGTATATATTGAAATAAATTCTCAGTTTCAAACTAGTAGAAATAAGGAAAACACTCGAAAACTTACAGAATCCGTTTACAAGTCTTTTTACCTTTTCGCGGTTGAGCCATCTCCATTGGGGCCTATGTGGGCTGCATTATGTTATTGCCTCTGAAGGTGGGTTCACAATCTATGTATCTTATCTTTTATTTCCGACTCCCCACCCATGTGTTGGCCCTCTTCCTTCCTTCCCCTCAAATGACAAAGTTATGTAGTTAAGGCTCATCTAGATGAAGTCCAAGCAAATTATATAAGTTAAAACTGCCTCTCGATTTTGGGTGCGACCCCAGTGCCAGTTGCATTGCTCTCCAGAGGAGAAAGCCCAGGGTCTTCAAAGTTCTGTTGTCTGGGGGTCAGTTCCAGCATTGAGCTGTGGAGTTCGGAAGTCAGGACTGGGGGTCGATCACCAAACCGCCAGGTGTAGCTCGGGACAGGGTCGGGTTCGTTTGTTTCAGGATGGAACATCTGGGTGCCACAAAGGTAGGTTCAAGAAGATTTTCACTTATTTAAGAATGTACAGCTCATCTGGGGCTTTGTTGTTCCTCAGTCGGTCGTTCTTCCAGTTGCAGGGGTCCTCATCAACGTCCGAACAATCTGTTTGCACAAGATGCCTTGCTGCCTTATTCACAGTTGCCAAGTTGCCATATCTTTGTACCATCAAGGCATCATCTTCCTGAGGGTTGTGTTTGGATTTATGCTTGAGCCCTTTTCGCTGGCCTCCTCGGGCTATCGTCCAGGCCAACAGGAGGTCCCTCTCCAGCTTCTCCTTGGCCATCTGTGGAGTGGTGATACCCAGGCCTCAAGGTATGGTGCTGCAGTGAGTAGGTCTTTGAGTATCTTGGTGCCTTGCTGGAAGGTAATCTTGAGCCTGGCAGGGTGTAGGAGTTGTGCCTTTAGGCCCTTGGCCCTTAATTGTTTGATCACAGGTCACATGGTCTTCCTCACCTCCTGTGTTTCCGCAGTATGATCGTTGTCTAAGGCTATCTTATGCCCCTAAACGATAGAGCCTTTGCTGTCAGGCCTTTTTCAGGATGTCCTCTTTTGTCTGTAAGACGCCGCGTTAACAATGATTGAGCGAGGCCTTGCATCTACATTTCTGGGCGGGTACAAGAGAGCGGTGGGCTCTATCTATTTCAATTTCCATTTCTTTGGACAGGGTCAGTGATTCTCGAAGGAGGCCTTGTACAAAGGTGCTTGTATCAGATTCTTGCCTCTAGTCCCTCTGGGACTCGTAAATACAAATATTCGGGGTCGGCTCCCTCCAGATCCTCTATCCTTCTATTTAGCTCACGGTCGTGGCCAGGAAGTAGAGAATGAGCCCATCCTGTCTATCAGTTTGCTCCATTGTCTGCGCGAGTCCCAGCTCCAGTTGTTCTGTTTTGTGGTCTATTTGATTTAGATCTGCACGTAGTCTGTGAGAGTAGTATCAACTTTTGTGACTGTTCGAGCTGTCTGTTTTATCATCTCGATTATGTCTTCCGAAGGTGACTCTCGCTATGGAGAGGCCTGTTGAGGGTCTAGGTGCTCTCCTCGAGGCTCCGGCAGTATGTCTATTTCTGCTTGAAGCATCTCTCTCAACTTCTGGATAGCAGTCGCGTGATGTTTGGCAGGTTTATTTCTTTTCTGTTTTGCTGGTGATGCCATCCTTTTCAGAGCGATTTACTTAGATTGCTGTCGGGGTCGAGGAGCTCCTATCTCAAGGCCATATCAAACGGTGACGTCACCAAGTCCATGAATGGTGAAAACTGATACAGATAAGGTCAGTTTAGTCACAGATTATTGATAAACATCCCCAATCATAAACAATATAGAAAATCTCACTCGAGCAGATTTTCTGAAAAACAAAATGTTTTTACTAAATGGTTACTAATCATACAGTTAAAACTAAACAAGTTTAATTAATCTTTTGGTCACAGCATAACATAAATAAGTGGAATTGTACCAGAAAAATGAAAAAAAAAAAAAAACACTGACAGTTATCTAAAGTGCTACCTTAGTTTGTAGTGAATTGAAGTCCATAAAGCTTAAGTGTAGTCCCTGTGCTGTGGCAGTTTTGCTTTTCTGTGTGTTCAGGAGAGAGTCCAGATGAAAAGTGTGCTACATGCCCTGAGTGAGGGCTTTAAATACCTTCTGCAACTTGAAGTGTCATCAATATCCCAGTTCTAAAGAAACTGGTCAATTTACCCATCAGGTGAGTCAGAGCAACTACTCCATTTGGCCAGGAGATGTCACTGTTCCGTTGTTTCCAAAATTCCAAGAATATCATAAATCAAATCCAGACACAAATAATTAACATGGATATGACATTCAGACTAAGCCTTTTGAAGTCCCTTGTAGACAATTCGCACCCATAAGACAAAATTCACATTAGCCTGTGAGAATGGTCATTTGTTGCTCAAATCATGGCTAAAATATCCTGAGCTTTGAACTGGCTTCCTTCAATTAAATTACAAGGAAGATCCTGTAAGGTTTATGATTATACGAATTGATTTTATTACCTCTGGGTCAGCTAGCCTAGGAAATGCAATTAGCTTTTGCCAAGCAAGCTGTTTTGCAGGTTACAGGACCATCAGCAATTAAAAACAAACAAACAAAAAAAACACCTCTTCACATTAGCATTTACCATGTGCCATTTTTAAACATGTACAAGGATATAACCGAACATAACACCACACATCTGCCCATCTGACTGGCTGGGGCATAGCATGCCACAGTACTTTCTGATGTCCTCCTGAAATTCCCAGCTTTTAATTTCCACTCATGCCTCATGTTACAGAACTGGTGTTCCTGTTGAAAAGTATGGTGTGTGGCACTCTGTTTATGCCCCTAGGGAACTTGAATGTTTCGATCACATCTCCCTGTCTCTCCTAGTTTTCAATGAGTACATGTTCAAAGCCCCTAGCCTCTCCTCATAGATGACTCCATGAAGGCCATATATCATCTTTGTTGCCCATCTCTGGACCACCTCTAACCCATCAATATCCTTTCTAAGGTAAGGTCTCCAGAACTGGACACAGTACTCAAGGTGAGGCCTCATTAAGGACTGGTAGAAGGGCAGTATCACCTCCCTGTCCCTGCTATCTATGCCCCATCCAATATGTCCCAGTACCGCTACCTTACTGTAAATACAGGTTACTCACCTGTAACAGGAGTTCTAGGAATGGTATATGCTGTTCATCCACACTTATTGGCAGGTTCCCTGCTGCTTTAAATCTTGCCGGAAGGTCTTCAAGCTGGCTCCTCCCACCCACCCGGTGGTAAACTCGGCCCCGCCCATGCGCCAGAACTAGCCCGCTGGAAGCCAGGTTGTTCGTCAAGCTGGGAGGCCGGGTGGGTCGGTGGATGAACAACATATACCATTCCTGGAACTCCTGTTACAGGTGAGTAACCTGTATTTCTAATGACATGGATATGTTGTTCATCCACACTTATTGGCAGACTCTAGCAGTTCTCCGGAGGAGGGAGGCAAGGTGCACACCCCTACTTAGGTATAAAGACTGGAGAACCGAGGCCCGACCAACATCCCAGCGTGACCCAAGGTCGATGTGGAAGGGGAACTCGGTATATGCCTGCTTCCAGGAGAGCCCATGTGATATCCTGGACAGGGGTATCCTCGAAGCAGCCACCCATGCAGCGGAAGGGTGGTAAAATGAGCACTTATCCCTCTGGGAGGCTCCATGCCCGCCCACCTATAGCGGAGATCAATGCAGGAGGTAACCCACCCGCTGTCGTCCGCTTAGCTGCAGGTCTGCCAGGTGCGGCTTCAGCGTAGACAATCTTGTCCTCGTGGAAGACCAGATAGGGAAATTCAAAGGAGTGCCTGGAACTCTCTTGTCCTTCTGGTTGGCATGGAAGCCCCAATAAGATGTTCTTCCACAACAGGTGGGAACTCACACCTGTGCAAAGGTTCGAATAGCTTGTCCGTGAACTAAGCCCATATAGCGTAAGATCCCACCAAATGGGGATACTCTCCCCAGGAGGGGTGTGATCAAAGGCCTTGAGCGCCAGACCACCTTTCCTGCGCCCACCGACTACCTCTCCGCCCGCACTGGAAGACAGGAGTGGCTAATAGAAGCACTCAGAGGGTCGCTCTAATCAAGCCCTTGTTCAAGAAGAACGGACGCAGATAGTCTGGAATGCTTGCCGAGAAACAGGAGAGGGACCAGGCCTATCCCAACGCCAAATGGAGGACTCTTCCATTTGAAGGCGAGCTTATCTGGTCAACTCCTGGCAGGACACCTCAAAAACGTAGAAGACCTGGCCGGAAGACCCAAGGCCTGGCCACTAGCCGCACAGGGACCAGGCCGTCAGGTGTAGGGATTGAAGGTCCGGATGGAGTACCTTCCCAAAACAGAATAGGACCAGGCGGGCTGGAAGCCGCCTTGGGAGCCTGGAGCTGAGACTGAGAAGTCCCTCCTCGCCTTGCCTGCTGAGGGTCAAGGGAAATGGGGAGAGGAGAAGAGTGCCCGGGTCCACGGCTCAAACGCATCCCCTACAGCGAGACCGTGCTGAGGGGCAGGCATGAGACAGTCTCGGCCTCGAGTTCTCCCTGGAGAGAAAAACAAAGGTCCATCCGAGGTGTGACCTAGAGGGAGAAGATTCCAAGGCTCCCGCAGGAAAACCACTCGTGAGGCGCAGCCCTTATCCGGCTTAGGGCATCGGCTAGGGTGATGAAGGCTCCTGCCATAGAAATGGCTAGAACCGCCTCCCGGCCGCGCCGAAACACCCAATGCGGAGAACCTCCTTATGCAGGTGCAAGGGCTCATCTGATCCTGGCGGATAGGTGGCACATGGTCGTGGTGTTGTCCGCCTGACCTAAACCACTAGACCCTGCAACAGATGGAGCGAAAGGCAAGCTAAGCGGATCATCTGAGCTCCAGCAGGTAGGAAAGACATCAGGACTCCGAGAGGACCAGAGCGGTGCACTCTGTATTCCCTTGATGGGCACCCCCACCCATCCGAGATGCATCGGTCGGAGAAGACAGTCGACTCGGCGGAGGAACGGGATGTCCTCCTGCAAATGAGCTGAACGGTCCGATGGAGGCGCCTCAACCCCATGGCTGTTGTCACGGACTGGTCCAAAGGAACGCAGCGCTGTGACCGCTGGCTGGTCAGCCCTCATTAGGGGGACACATGAACTGGCGGATCCAAACAGCCCATGCTGGTGCAGGCGCCGCAAGGCCCAGGAGGTGCAGGAAGTCCCAGGCAGGGCGCAATTGCCTAGTCAGACCTGGCTAGGTAAGGGAGGAAGAATCTCATCCCTGTCCGCCAGGAGCCGAGCTCGACTCAAGAGTCAGCCTCGCTCCAAGAAGAATCACCCACTAAAACACGTAGTTCCAACGTGGCTCCACAAAGGAGACCAGTCTGAGAGCAACCTAGAGCGCCAGAACTCTGGACCGCCCCTGGAGGAGTTGCAGTCAGGCCGCCATCGGTGGGGTTACGCCTGACCCCTCAGTGCCGCAGAAATGCTGCTGAGCAGAGATCGAAGGGCCTGGCCTGGAACTCATAAAGAGATCCCCGCTTAAGAAATGGAGGAGTCTCCCAAGAAACGGACGGAACGAAGTCTAAGTACATCCTGGAGGTCCAGGGAAAGAGCCACATGCCTCGCTCTGAGGATGGGATATCTGAGACAGAGAGACCATCCCGACGGCAGATCAAGAATGGGGCGCAAGCCCCGTGTCGATAGGGACCAGGAATACCTGGACACGAACCCAGGGTCTGGAGGAGGATCCGCTAACCTTCCAGTACCTCTATTTCGAGGGCCAGGCAGAGTCGGCTCGGTGGGCCGACAACGAGGCTACATGGACCCAAGACCCCGTGGGCAACGGCTCGGAGGGTGGGCCTGCTCGCAATCCCTTGTGCAGGTGACCTTTCCCTAGCACCTCCGACACCCAGAGGTCCAGGAAAGCGGACCAGGCAGAGGAGGGCGGAGCCATCTCCCATCGGGAACCCGGTAGGGGTGACGGGGCCAGGACAGCACCCCGCAGCCCGTCACTGAGCAGGTTTGGAAGAAGGATTGGCCGAGGGAGCCTTGAGGCTTTACCTCCCTGCTTCCTTTTAGGGAAGCTGCTGGCTGAGTCAGGACGCCCACGCAGCTTACTGGCCCTCATGCTGGGGTTGATGGGCTCGATCGAGCCGCAGGGGCCGAGGGGCTTACGGAAAGGCTGTCGGTGGACCTTGTCCCTCCGGTGGGGGTGACCGGTACCGAGTGGCATCGAACTTTCGACCCCTGGAGGTGTCCCTCCACCCAGGGCCAAGAGGTCAGTCCTCAAGAAGGGGATGTCCGCCAACTTGTGCTGGGTTTCTGTGGAGAAAGAGGATAACCTCAGCCACACCCTGCGGCACATGGCCACTGCGGCCGCCACCGACCAGGCACAGGAATCACCTAAGTCCAGAGCAGTCTGAAGCTGCTGCTTCGCCACCGGCCCTACCCTGTCCTGCACCTGCCGGACTGTGGTCCGCAGGTCGGCCAGGAGATGAGGGAGCACATCGCCCAGGAGTCCAAAAGGGCGTGAGAGAAATGTGCCATCAGTGCTGCTAAGCCGCCTGTCGGAGGCATAGGGAGGATGCAGCGAAATCTTATGCCCGACATAGTCCATCCTTTTGACTCTTTGTCGGGGGCCTATCCATATCCCGAGCGCTCCCAGAACACTGGAAAACATTATCAGTAACTAACCCCTCAGCCGAGGGTGCTCCGAGAAACTGGGCAAAGAACCGACAGGGACAGAGTACTTCTGGCCATTCTGGCCGGGCGCAGGACAGGAAGTAGGCCGCCACCAGAGCTCCAAGGCTAGGCCAACAATGGCCTCGGCCACTGGGAAGGCCTCCGAGGGTGAACCCTCGGTCTAGAATCTCAGTCAGGGATAAGAGACCCGCTTGGATGCAGGTTCAAGCTGCAACCCGGTGAACTCCGAGATGAGCTGAAGCAGACCCATAAAGGACAATGGGCTGTCGTCCACAGAGCGCTCGGAGAGGACCCCGGTCCTCCCGACTGGGGAACATGGAGGAGTTGACGCCGGATTCGAAGGGTCTGCAAAGAGCTGCCTCAGGCCTGAGTCACTTTCGCCACCGAGGGCGGGCGGAGTGAGGGGAACAGACAACCTGCGGACAGGTCGTGACCGACAGGTTCCAATCAAGATGGTGGGGCAGCAAGGTTCGGACGAACAACCGGCCCTGGAGTGGGCACTGACTGCAGCAGCAGTTGTGTCAGCCGATTGGCGGCAACTGCTTGCTGGACAAGGAATGAATCGGTGTCGATTGACTCGGACAATAACAACTGCTGCCACATGAACTCCTCAGAACGCCGACGCCAGCTGCATTGAAGCCACCTCATCCAAGGAGGGAGACAAGGAAGAACGGTAATGCCACTTAACTGGGGTGCCCGACCGAGATCGCCCGAGTCGGCAGGAGCGGCTTGACCGAGAGAGGACCGAGACCCAAATCCTCAGGGGAACCAAAGTGGGCCTAGGAGAAGCGGGCGCACCGCTCTTCCCTCGGCTCGGACGAAAGGACCCGAGGCCTGTGCCTCAGTACAGGCAGAACCTCGGCCTCCGCTGGGGAAACCGCGGCGGGATGGCGGCTCCAGCAGAAGACAGCCCAGATGATGGGTCAAGAGACTCGGAACGTCGATGGGAGTCCTGGCCGGCTGACCTGACGGGGACACCAGAAGCCAGCGCCTGAGCCGCACTCCACGACCGAAGCCTAAAGTCGGCCGACAAGGGAAGGGGAGCTCTCCTGCCGATTTATGGGACTTAGCCTCTGACTCCTTTGACCTGGGCCGAGAGGCAGGTCCCGAAGGTCCCTCTCCTTCAAGGAAAGGGACGTGACGAGCTCCTTGAGCGAAGCTGAATGAGGAGAACTCAAGGGGAGCGGATAAGCACCGCGACCGAGGGGGAGACAGACTTGGTCGCCGCCCTCCAAGGGAAAGGAGATCGAGCTGCTCAGCTGAGACAGCCGACGCGACACTGCCCGACGAAGTCTTCCAAGGATTTTTCCGGCGCCGAAAAGTTTCAGGTCGCCGAGCCCCAAATGGGCTGCACGATCCTCCAGGGCGCTGGTCAAAAGGGTACAGCAAAAATCGCAAACTTCGGATCATGGTCCAAGTCGAGGCAGTAACGCATCGAGAGTGCGGTCTTTTCTGGAGGAATTAACGGGCGCCTCTGGGAGCCAGTAAACAAATTATCCATCGCAGCTGCGAGGAAGAAGATAGAAGTTTAGAAAACTTCCAACTAAATTCAGAGAGACCGAAAAATTCAGGAACCAGTCGAAACACAGAGCGCTAAGGAGGGAACCTGAGCTTCCAAGCGGTAAGGAAGATCTGAGCGCCATGGGCGGAGCCAAGAGTTTACCCACTGGTGGGTGGGAGGAGCCAGCTTGAAGACCTTCCGCAAGATTTAAAGCGGCAAGGAACCTGCCAATAAGTGTGGATGAACAACATATCCATGTCCCTAGAAGCTTTATTACACTGGCTTTGTTGCTTGAGGTCATCCCTAATGATGACCCCAAGATCCTGCTCCTTAGCTGAGGGGCTAAGTTTGACCCGCTTAGCCAGTATTCTGTCTTAGGGTTAGCTTCTACTCACGTGCATCACCATGCACTTCTTAGCACTGAATTTCAACTATCATATGTGAGTCCACCATTCTAATTTTTTAAGATCCTCCTGAAGCTCTCCGACTCTCTTACATGCTGTCCACTCTACCGCTAAGTTTTGTGTCGCTCTGCAAACAGGGCGACGTATACCCTTTATACACTCGCTGATGAATATATTGAAAAGGATCGGCCCCAGGACTGACCCCTGAGGCACCCCATTAGTGACATGCCTTTCGTTAGATCCCACCCATTTACTACTACTCTCTGTTGCCAGTCTTCCAGCCAATTTTGCACCCACTTTACTATCTTCTCTACTGCTCCCAGGTCCTCCAACTTCTTTAAGTTGTGCCTGGGCAGAACTGTATCAAATGCCTTACTAAAGTCAAAGTAAAGCAGGTCAACTGCTCGGCCCCTATCCAATTCCCTGGACATGTGTTCAAGAAAGTAATAAGGTTCATTTGACATGACTTATCCGCCACATACCTGTGCCGCTTATCGCTCTGGAGGTGATTTTCTTCTAGGTACTCCAGATCTTGTTTAATAAGCATCTTCTTCAGCTTGACTATTACTAATTTGAGGCTGACTGGTCTATAATTACTTGTCTCCTCCTTATCTCCATTCTTATGGAGTGGTACCACGCCTGCCACCCTCCAGTCCCTTGGTACAATCCTGGACTTCAGTGACCCATTGAATAGGTGCAAGAGAGGGCTGCTAGCTCCTTTGCCAGCTCCCTCAGCAACCTGGGGTGCAAACCATCAGGTCTAGGGTCTTGTCAGATCTGATGTCTGAAAGGCCTTTCCTGACCTTCTCATTAGTGAACTCCCCGGATGCACATTCTCTGGATCCCCTGGCAACAGCCCTGATACCACTGTCTGGCAATGGGCCTTAGTCTTCTAGTGAATACCAAAAGTATTCACTGAGGCCCTCAGCTTTTTGCCTGTTGCCCTCAAGCACCTCATCCTCAAGCTTTAACCTCAAAATCCCACCCCCACTTCTTCCTCTTTTCGCTGATATAGCTAAAGAAATTCTTTTCCCTGATTTAATCCAGCATGCAACCTGCAGCTTGTGACAGGGTGGAATAGGACCCTGGCCCAGTTGTTATGGAGAAAGTGTTTAAATGCAAGGATCTGTCCTTTCCTGTCTATTTGTCTGTCTGGTTACGCAACCAAATTTTCCTGTGAGACTTCGGACTTGATCAACCTGACAGTCTCTGTAATTCTTTGCTTCTCTGTCCCTCTTGCTGTCTGTCTTTTCCTCCCTGCACATCCGCTGATATAAAAATATATGCAAATCAATATGTGGAATTGCAACTGATGTTGGGATCTCTTGTTCAGAAAATATACAGTGTTACTTTTGAAATGTATATATTTATAATTTAAGATAACTGCAAAAAGCTGTTGGAAACTAGAGATTACATTAGTGCAAATCTTTGAGCCTTCTGAAAAAGATGTACAAAGGGGCCTCAGCAAGCACTGTTCTAGCAGCTCCTGCCCGATATTTACAAAAAAGGATACTTGTTAAGAATGGGAGTTGAAAGGACTTATCAAGGAGCTAAGTTGCAATTACTGAAGAAGAAAAGGTACACAGACTCAAGGAAAACTACTGTTTTTTCCTTTGTACACAGTTATACTGAACAAGTTTATATTTATGTTACTGCTACTGTAAATACATATTGTTGATGAATTCTACAACTGCTCCTGGTTTTCCCTATTCTTCCTGACCTGTGCCTCAATGACACACCTCCTTTGCTGCCTTGGCATCCCTCACTAGTCTCTTGGCCTCCCTGCTTTTCTGAATGTACCTCCCATTTCTTGTCCCCATTTGCTGCCTTAACACTAGTTTAAATGCTTTCCTCTTGACTGCCTCCCTTACTGAAGGAGAGCCACATGAGGCCTTTTATTCCTATTTTTTGTCACTGTTTGGATGCAGAGCCCAGTTGCCTCTAGGACTGCTTCCTAATATGTTTCCTTATTTCCTCCACTTATGACGTCCCTCATATTCGTTAGCCATTCCCTAACTGACTTAATCTGTCCTTCTAAAGCATAGCAACTCTGAGGAGGTTTTGTATCCCTGTGGATATTTCAAACCAGAGTTGTGGTCGCCGTTGCCAAGGGTTTCCTACCTTGACTGCGGTAATTATTTCTGAATTTGTAGGATCACGTCCAGGATGGCATCCTCCTGGTTGGATCCATCACTAGTTGGGACAGTGGGCAGTCCTGGGTTGCATCCAGTAAAGCCCGACTTCTCAAGCTCTTTCCTACTAGAACCCACCAGTCCACATCTGGTAGGTTTAGGTCCCGACCAACATTATATCTCCTTGCCTGCCATCTTTGCATCTCCTCAGCTAACTGCCCATCCCCTCATCTCCCTGCCCCAGGGGTCTGTATACCACCCCCACTTGCAGTTTCCTTCCTGCTGCTGTGGTTAGGGGAACCAAAATGACTCTATGCCCCCTTGCCAGTCTTGGCTCTTATTTCTTCAGCAGCTTCAATGCCCTCTTTCACATAAAGGGCGCGTCCCAGCCCTCCCTCCTGTCCGTCCCCTGAACAGTATGTTGCCTGGAATTTCAAGGTCCCAGTTGTCTGTGGCCCAGGATTCAGTTATGGCCACCATAATGACCTTTGTGTCTGCCACAAAGCCTGGTGGTCACTGATCTTGTCTTGCTCCTAGCACTGAGGCAGACTCCCTCCATGAGCTTGCAGCATGCTTTCTGCTGTCTGATTTGTGTTCTCCCTTCTCAGCTACTCCCCTTGTTTCACTGATGTCAGTCCTATGTCACACCTTTCTCTGTCTTCATGTGATGAACAATTTTGCCTACTCCAGGTTTCCATATGGTGGTTGAGTTGGCAAGGCACAATACCTGTTTCCGATCAGACAGGCTTACCCCCAAACATCCCTTTGCTGTTTGGTGACCGTCCAGTATCCCCCTCCTCCCATCATGCAATCCTCCCCAGTTTCTTGCACCCAAAATGCATGATTTTGCACTTTTCGTATTGAATCAGCTGCCACACTCTACACCAGTCCTCTAGTTTATCTAGATCCCTCCTCATTTTTCCACCTCCCGGAGTGTCCACCCTGTTGCAGATCTTAATGTTATATGCAGAGGCACACCTTCCCTTCTAGCCCCTCTGCAATGTCACTTGTGAAGACATTAAACAGGACTGGACCCAAGACTGATCCTGAAGCACCCGCTGGTCACCCTCCTTTCCTCAGACTGAGTGCCATTTACCACCAATCTCTGTTTTCTATCACTCAACAAGTTCCCAACCCAGTTTACCACCTTGTGACCCACTCCGAGCCTGCCCAGCATCTTCACAAGTCTTCTATGTGGAATGGTATTGAAGGCCTTATTGAAATACAGATAGGCCACAACCGCTCTTCTTGATCCACTTCCTAGTCACCCAATCAAAGAAATCAACTAGAATTGTTTGACATGACCCTCAGCTGTGAGTCCATGCTGTCTCGGAGCTTGTGCTCTGCTGGATTCAAGGTGTTCCACAATCCTTTCTTTAAGTAGTGATGCCATCATTTTCCCACTACTGAGGTGAGGCTGACTGGTCTACAGTTTCCAGACTCCTCCCTACTCTTGTTCTCACTTTTGTGAAGAGGGACTACATCTGCCCTCCTTAAGTCCTCTGGAACCACTCCCATATCGAGTGACTCGAACAGGGCTGGCAGTGGTGCTGCCTGCACCTCCTGTAGTTCCTTAATATTCTAAGATGCATCCCATCCGATCCCATTGCCTTGCTCACTTTCAGTTTTGTGAGTTCTTTTAGGATGCTCTCTTTCGTAAACGGACTGGTGTCTACCCACCCCACATATTTGCTCATCCTGCTTAACTGTGGTCCTCAACTTCTCCTCCTTCTGTGAATACAAAACAAAAATATTAGTTCAGGACTTCCGGTGACGTCCACGAATATGACTGCACGCTAACCCGAGGTGC
This sequence comes from Neoceratodus forsteri, assembly GCA_016271365.2. Lineage (NCBI taxonomy): Eukaryota > Metazoa > Chordata > Ceratodontiformes > Ceratodontidae > Neoceratodus > Neoceratodus forsteri. The sequence continues at coordinate 1,412,907,360 of CM057456.1, read as the reverse complement.
TCCACCACAGCCCCAGAAAAGAGAAAGATATGTTATTTTCCGTGGTTCATTGGTAATTTTGAAGGTCTCCTTAACATCCTGACATGGCAGGGAAATCATCGAAACCGAAAAATTCAAAGCGAATGCAGCAGTTAGCAAAATGAAGCAGCTGGTACTTGGAGAGGCCTTGAAGGGTCTAACAGTGCTACCGCCGGGAGGCGCCAGGCCTCTGAATCGACAGTGGAATCGAAGGAAGAGCTGTTATCCTCGGAGAAAATACAGTGGATACCCTGCAACAAATTTTGAAAATGGTCACAAAGATAGACACTTCCCTGACTGACCTTAAAAATGATGTGCGAGTCCTGGATCGTAAAGTTTCTGAGAACGCGGCTAAAGTAGTAGAGCTTACAGAGGTCCAGGACACTAGTGAACGCCTCTCCTCTATCTCCTCCTGCGACGGGATCGGGAAAACCAGCAAAGAATGGAAGATCTGGAAAATAGGTCCCACCGTAACAATTTCAGGATACATGGGGTCCCGGAGAGGCAAGAAGAGGGTTTCGCTACCATGGAGGACTTTGTGCAACAGTTGCTTCAATCAGTGCTCTCGATTCCCCGACCTAAATTTGGACATTGACAGGGCCCACCGATCACTGGCCGCCAAACCTCGGACCCTGCAGCAAACCACACTCTTTGATTATAAGGATGGTGTACTACCAAAGCAAAGATTGTCTGCTGAAAGAAGCATGGAGACTTAGAAACTTAAAGTACCATGACACACCTATAATTTTTGATCAGGATTTCGAGCACATTACAAGCGGAGAGGCAGAGGGCTAGAGGTGTTGTGAAGGAACTGAAGACCAAGAGACATACGAGCCCAGATCCTCTACCCGGCCAGATTGAAAATACATTTAGAATCACGAATAAGATCTTTCTCCTCCTTGGTTAAGTGATCCCACTTTTAAATTTATATTTAAATTATCATTTATATAGTCCTGAGGTTTTTAAATTTCTTGGGCCTTATATCTAGCTTGAGAATACAGCTGGGTGACAGGTCCAGCTTAGGTTTTACACATCACACAGTGTGCGCTGATGTTTTTAAGACAACTTTACTGGTAAATTCTTGTCTATAATGCAAACATTGAAACTTCATGAGCCCTATAACAATCTTAGTTTGTCTTTAATCTGGGTGGGGTTGCCTTTCAGTAATCACATCCTTATACTAACTGTGACACTCATAGCTTGATTTAGGAGTTATCTGCTTCAGCAGTGTTATCTTATGTCAATTAAATTTATATGCAGTAGGATTCTTTGTATGTGTGTTCCACCAAGCACGCCTGACCCAAGGTTCTTTCTGGCTGAAGGCAGTATGGTACCGTTAAAACATCTCTGACATCATCTTCTGTTTTTTTTTTTTTTTTTTAAATGAGTATTTTAAACCAATGGGATTTTTCTGTTTTTCTCTGCATTATCTAGTTGTTATAAGTATTGTATTTTCTAAACAACTGCTATGAGCTTCTGAAGAAGGACTGGTTGGTCTGAAAGCTAGAGCACTTTGTTCTTGTTGTTACATCTATGTTCATCCATTAAAAGGTATCAAATCATTTGCTTCTGGATCCCACTTTTAAAGGAACTAGATATTCCAGTGCCAGATTTGGAGGTGGAAATCTTAGACAAAAACTCTCGATCTGAAACGTGGTCTGGTCGATCAAGAGGAACCAACAGGAAAAGAGGTTTGCCAGGAACCATCCGCCAGAGGCAACTCGAGATGTTGGCAAATTGTTGAAGCATGCAGACCTAAGAGAACAAGAAGGCAAAATAAACCCACAAAAGATCGTTCACAGAGAACATAAGTCTTGAACTTTTTTATACTGGGATTAAATTAAGTTTTTCCAATGGTTCTGTCTTCCCCCCTCCTACAGAGTGGGTTAAGGGAAGGAGGGGTTGTATTCGTGGAGCTTAGTTAGTGGGGTTTAGAATTGGTAAGGAGGAGCCTAAAGTATCGAAGGTGGTGGCGGGGTGTCTTTCTCACTTTTGCTCGCCTTACATGAAATGGTTCTGCCAGTGGCGATTTGTAGTTCAAAGTAAAGACATGCAAGGATCTGGGAAGCCAGGGCCTTTCGACATTGCTTGGGCCACATCCTGCCCCATGTGGGCCATATTGAAAGCCTTAGGAACATAGCAGGTGCTTAATCTGAACTCGTAACCTTCACTAGACATCCACAGACAGGACTGCCCCGCAGTTGTTCTGGCCTTGCGACTGCATTCAGCTCCATGTGGGGCGGATGAACAGCGGTTTGTTGGCGGGTGGGTACCGACCACAGAGTCACACTGGCTAACGAACTGAAAGTAGAAGAGGGGTAAGGGAAGGAGATTGCCATTTAAAAAAAAAATATGGACCCTAAATGGACTGGGAGGCGAGGGTGGGGTGAGAGGGAATGTTGGCACTCCCAAAAGTGGACAGCCGGTGGCTCTAGAAAGCATGGTTGAGGTGCGTGAAGTATCGGCGGGCCAGGGAAACGCCTTCCCATTTCCACTATTAAGATGGCCAGAGCTGGGAGAGGGAGGTTTCATACATATTAAAGACGGCCTTGAACGACTGGCTCTAGGTAGAGGAGATTCCAGGCTACATGTTACTGGAGAGGTCTATGGGAGCTCCATGGAGGTCATAGTTCTGACCACAGGGGCAGATGGGAAGGCGATGACCAGTGAGGAAAACAGCCATAGGAGGTGGGAATGGGGGATGATTTTGTAACTGATGGAACTAGGAGATATGAGGAGAAGTAAAGTGCAAATGGGAATTCATATGTACAAAAAAAAAAAGAAGAGGATAACCATGCTCCAGGGATAAGGGGGGGGGAGGGGGCAACGGTGTGCAGCTAGATAGGGTGACGCCAGTTCCTAGTGGTAAAGTCCATGCACGGAGGGCGTGAGCAGCCACAACCTCCACTAAACAACCGGGAGGTGGTCAAGATTCGCAGCTAGCCATAAAAGGCTAGTACTTCCTTGGAAGTTGGAATAAAGTTAATAGAGGTGTTTTATAAGTTACAGAGTTATTACGGAAAAGTTATTCTTGGTATTTATCCATATGTTGTTGGCCAATTTGCCACACTGTTTTTTTATTTATTCTTTATAAAAGTTCATAAAAGTGCAAAATCTTGTGAGCCAAAACTCAGTGTAAGGAGGGCTGGCGCCTTGGACTGGTCAGGAGGGAACTTAATGGGCACCGTGTCAAGGGTACAGTAGTACGATGATGCTTTTAAGATGACACAGCTAAACATTATATCTTATAATGTCAAGGGCATTAACTCGCCAATTAAACGCACTAGATTGTTGGCCAAGTTAAAACACTTAAAGTGCGACACAGCCTTATTACAAGGAAGCATAAGTGCAGTGGGCACAACATACTCCGGAGAGCATAGGTGGGTCGGGTGGAGGCGGCATCACACTAAACAGCAAAAAGGCTGGGGTGGCGGTCCTCTTCAGGAGGGATTGCCCATTTCAGATTCAAGAAGTGGAAGCGCCGTCTTGGGTAGATTTATCAGGTAACTGGTAGTATTCAGGACCAATTGATCCACTTAATAAATGTGTACACCCCAATATAGGTATGGACAAGTTTTTGGATGAGATACATGTCAAAATAGGGGCTTGTGGGGGACTTCAATGCTATGCTCTGTCCCACCTTGGACCGTTTATCTGGGCAGACATCCACTAATAGAATAGCTACCAGAAAACTGAAGCTATTGCTGGAGGATGGGGTTTATCTGATGTGTAGATCAATGCATGGATCAGAACATGACTACACGTATTATTCTCTAACCCAAAGGTAGTACTCACGGATAGACATGATTTGGATGCTGAAATCAGACCTTTTCCGTGTACCGCCTCCACCATATACCCCATAACGTTGTCTGATCATGTGCCAGTGGGTATGCAGGTATCCTGGGGTAGCTTGGTAGAAACAGTATGGAGGCTGAATACCTCCTTGTTAAATGATAAAGTATTTCAGCAACATATTTTTCAGACGCTGAAAGACTTAGAATCTGACTTTCCATAGAAGACACATCACCTCTGATTTGGTGGGACATGATGAAGGCGGAGGCAAGGGGACAAATAATAAGCTACGCCTCAAACAAGAAGAGATGCAGTAATAAGAAAAGGATAGAGTTAACACAGGCAATAGGGACGTGGGAAGAGAAGCATAAGGCCAACCTGACAAACTCAAGGGTGGTAGGAGATTAACAAGGCCCCAGAAGCTTTGCAGGTATTTGATAATAAAAAGGAAGGCATACTAAGGTTTTCCAATCAAAAGTACTACGGGGCCAGGGCATCGAAGCTGTTAGTCACTCGGGCTTAAAAGGTTCAAGCCAACAGATGCATTTAAGTATCAGAAATAGGGACCATCCTAGCCAAAATGGATGGTGCCCCTAGACACTGCAGCGCAATTTCGGTAGTATTATGAGAAATTATATAGTGAAAATAAACACCCACACAAGGTAATACGGGACATGGAAGAATTCCTCTGGACGTTGACCCTCCCAAGCTCCCCATAGAAGATCAAAATGCCTCTCTGCACCCATTACTGAACAAGAGCTATACTGGTGATAAATAGCCTGCCAGTTGGTAAATCCTGGGCCTGATGGGTACCCAGTGGAGTTCTACAGGACATTTAAGAAACTACTAGTGCCTAAGCTGAAATTGATCATGAACTCTATCCTAAAAGAGGAGCAACTTCCACAATCCTGGACAGAAGCTCTGATTTCAGTTATTCCCAAAGCGGGAAACCGGTAGACTCATGCGACTCTTACAGGCCAATATCATTATTGAACCAGGATTTCAAATTTTAACTAAAATAATGGGCAATGGACTACAGCAGTGTATTGAATGCCTTGTGCACCGGACCAAGTTGGCTTCATACCACACCGCCACCTCTCCGACAATATAAGATTATTAAACATAACAACAGCCCAGGTTGAAACAAATACACCCCAGGTAGCGCTTTTTCTTGGCTAGAAAGCATTCGATCATATCAATTGGACATATAAGAGAAATACTATCACATATGGGAATAGGAGATAAATTTTCAAAATGGACCATGCTAGCTTACAAAATCCATCCACCAGGGTCAGAGTGAATGGGACAGTTTCAGAGGCCCTAAAGGTTGAGCGAAGTGCACAAGGCAGGGCTGTCCCGTCCCGCTGTTATTTGCATTAAGTATAGAGCTTTGGCCCAAGCCATAAGAGCAAGATAATAATAGAGGGATTGAAGTAAGCGGTGTGACGAATAAAGTTTCTATGTATGACGACACCCTAATTTATATAATAACCCAGGGACTTCTCTCCCACCACTCTTACAGCTCCTGAACAGATTTGGGAGAATGTCAGATTTAAGGTGAATGAGAGTAAGTCTGAGATGCTGATGATTAGGAAGGGCGGAGAGGATTTCAGAATTTAAATTTGAGCTCGTCCTTCTCCGTGGCCAAAGATAAGATACCTGGGCATACAGATACCACCAAACTATCAAAGTTATACTTGTTTAACTATGGGACACAAACAAGTTTTGTGGACTTGAACGCTGGCAAGACATGCCATGACCCTTTTATAATAGAGTCGAAACAGTTAAGATGAACATACTGCCCAGATATCTGTTTTGTTCATGAATCTGATAATCCCGTTTAAGCGAGGAGATTGGAAGGAATTGAGACAGAGACTGAGACTGAGCAAATTTACTTGGGCGGACGGTGTCCCAGAAAGAGATGGGAGTTACTGTCAGAGGCCAGGGAGAAGGGGGCTCGGGGTCCCACATTTTATAATTATTACTTGGCAGCTCAGACCCTACCAATACTGCACATGATATCCCGGCACAAGGCTAGCTGGGTTGAGATGGAGCAAAACGATTTCCAGAAATGCCTCTCAAATATTTGGTATGGATAGCCCTCAGACCAGACATAAATAAAATTAAAAATAGATGGACCACAATAGCACAATGGCGGTGGCTGTCCATTCGGGCAGTGGCGCTGGAACAAAGATCTTATCAGTTACAGGATAGGCTAGAGAAATTTGCGGTCAATGGACCCATTTCATAGGAAACTCTCAGTGGATGAACTTATGATACTGAATGCGGGATAGGCTAGGAGGAAGGAGCAGTAAGGAGGTGGGGAGGATGAGAATCGTTGATGGCTAGAGAGAGGATGCTAAATGGGAGGAATGGACGGAGGGACAGTAAGCTGGCCGACTTAGTAGATTGTACATAGGTTAAATAATGTAGTGAACTGTATGATTTTTTATTGTATTAATATTTTATTTTAGAGGTAATTGGTATATTGTAAGGGCTTCTGTCTGTTTTTCTTCTTGTTCGCCTTGTTGGCTCAGGGGTGCCCTTTTTATGGTGTTTTAAAAAAAAAAAAGAAAGAAATGAGCTAGTAATATGGGAGAGAATATGGTTCTATAAGAATAGATGAATTGTCTGAAATGTCATTTGTGATGTCTCTTAAGTTGACTATCGTAGTCATTTTAATATGTTGAAAAAAAAAAAGATGGACCAAGCATACCCTAGATTTCTGGCTCCAGACATGACAGAAATGGAAGACCCGACACCAGTGTGGCCTTACATACCTTGACCTATCTGCCCCACTTCCCTTTAAATAATAAGGACAATAATTTTTTAAACTGGAAAAGACAAGAGCTAATGAATCTCACACAATTCCTACAGGAGATGTCTTGAAAAGTTTCACAGACTTGCAACAGGAATTTAACCTTCCCAGGCAAGATTTTTAAAAATATTTACAATGCAGACATTACATCGAGACAAGGGTAGGCCTGACGGCCTTATCCAGCCCATAACACCGTCCCTGGTAGGAACATATCAGAAAGCACAAACCAGGGAGATGAGAGGTTTCACTTCTTATATCTACAAGGCGTTACAGGAGGGTGAGGGCACCTTACAGATTCAATGCATAGAACAGAAGTGGGAAAAAGAACTAGACATAAAATTGTCAGAGGAGGAGTGGGAGGGATTTGGCTAGGGGTGGCAAAACATCCAACTCCCAATATGGAGGAACACAGCTGGAAGGTGGTGAGTAGATTTTATAACTCCGATAATTTCCCAATATTATACAACACCCTCTGATAGCTGTTGGAGGAATTGTAGGCAAGGGGCACGACCACCCATATACTTTGGAGCTGCCCACAACTCACTAATTGGAATGAAATAACTCAAGCCATTAAGGACAAATTTCATTTGGAGGAAGACTGGGATGAGGTCGAGCCCAAAAGTACTTATTTTACATCTTGATAGCAGCAGCCTCAAAGACCATCACACAGCATTGGCTTACCACCTACCCCCAACATTGTCTCAATGGGTAGCTAATGTAAATCATGTTAAAGAGTCTGAAGGAGCCACAACACGTTTGAGGTTGATCACTGACAAGTTTAAGTCTAGATGTTTACCTTATTATGATTTTACAGAAAACCGTACTGGCACTCCGTGCTAGAGCAGTATATATATCCGTGGTAAAGAGAAGAGAATGAAGGGGATAGCTACTCACAGTTGCCCCCACCACAATGTGGCAGCGCCAGGTGCTGTCGACTGTAGATAGCACAACTAGATCAACCAGGATGCCAGCCTCCTATAAGTTGGAATAGGAATAGACTTTGACAGAGAATTCATTTCTAAAAGACCCTAGAAAATATAATTTAACGGTCTCATGATCATAACTTTGCACAAAACAGGTTATGCAGTTATCTATATTATTCCTTTTCTTTCTTTCTTTTTTTTTTTTTTTTTTTACTGTTCAATGGATATGGTAGTTATAAATATTTGAAATGAAGTACATTATCTGAAAGTTAATTGATCTACTGGGCATAATACCAGCTCATTCAAGCAGGAACACAGAGGGAGTTAAAGGTGGACATTCCTGATCAAAAACTGATTCATGTCGAAAGACAACTGAGTAACTGAAATATGGAACTTTCCTCTGTAAAACAACACATGGCTACGATAGATTTATATGCAACAAACCACCCTAATATGCTGCATTGTATACTATGTATGTAATGTCAATCTAACCTTGGTATATGCTCTTTTTATGTTTGGAACACTGAATACAGATAAATGTACTGTATATTTTAACAAAACAAATAAAAACATCTGGTAAGTTAAAAAAAAAAAATTAGTTCAGTATCGATGCTTTTTCCAGGTCCTCTTCCACACACACACCCCTTCTTCCCTTTTAAGCCTTACAATCCCACCAGTTTTTCACTAACGTACCTATAAAAAGTCTTGTCCCTCTTTTTTTCTTAATGTGCTGTTTTCCTCAGTTTGTGCCTTTGCACTGCAGACTGCTTTCCTGCCTCCCTCTGTTTATCCTGGTACATTACCCTGTCCTCCTCCTTCTGTGCTTCCTTGTATTTCCTGAAAGCCATCTGTTTTGCTCTTATCATCCTGGCCACTTCCTTTGAGAACCACAGTGGTTTCTCTTGTTTACTTGCCTAATGCAAGGTCTGTCGCCTCCACTATGGCTCTTAAGAAGGGCCTGCTGCCAGCCCGGTGGCACAGAGGGCTGAGGAGCTGGCACCCTACTCACACCACACCGCGACCCGGGTTCGGGAACGGACTTGGGTGCTGGAGGGTCAGCAGGGGAAGGTAGGACTGAGCGTCCGGAGGACTGCCTCTTCTTCTGGGGTGGGTTGGGGACTGGCATTGCTCTGCAGTGGCCCCTCCTCCGGATGACGGCCGCCTGGACCAGTGCCCCCTCGGGATCCATGGCAGCCGACCCGACCACAGCAGCACCCAGTTCCAATGCCTAGGCCATTTCTCCTCGGAAGAGGAGGACCCACCCAACGCAAGGGATACGCTCGGGGTACCCTGTGGTGGCTGTAATGTGGGGTCAGAATGGCGGAACAGAGCAACAGTTGAGTGTCCTGGCAATTGGCCTGAAGGAGTGGTAGGGAGTCACAGGGAGATAAACACATAACACACACACAAAAAAGGTCTGCTGCTCAATCCCCCACCAATTCGTCCCTCCCTGCCAGGGCATTCATGAGACGTATCCCCATCTTAGTAGAGTCAGCTCTCCTGAAATCTAGAACCCTTGCCTTTGTGTGGCTTGACTGCCACTGTACTCATACTGAACCACACCATACAATGATCAATGGACACCAGCTGTCTGCCTACCCTGATTCTGCAATTCTGCTCCCGTTGGCGAGTACCAGATTCAAAATTGCACCCTCCAGGGTAGGCTCTAGCACTAGCTACCTCAGGCCTTCAGAAGACATAAATGGTCCGGAAGAGAACTGGATGGAGGATGATATGGAGAGGTTTGCAGAAGCTCCACAGCATGCCTCTTGCAATTGTTCCACAACCCGGGTCGACCCTGAAAAAGGGACTGTAATTGTCTCAGTGGACTTACCCAGTTACCAAAACTCACATAAAAATCTAAAAACCACTCATTTGTTTTACTCTCCTTCCACTGCAGCAGATGCAAGAAAAGCCTGCTCCACCCTGGCAACAGTGGAGGTGGGGTTGGATATGGACGCATGTCTTTTTCTTTTAAACCAGGAGGTGAACTGGGCATAGCCATTTTGCAGTCACATCTGACATACAATGACTAACAACAATAGCATACAATACTACATACAAAATGCAATCAGATAAAGAATGGACATTTGGCACTCTCACTATACAATTTCTTTAAAATATGTTTAAAATGAGTGACATTTCATGTAGATGTAACCAAATCAAAACAGTTCATTCAGAACACATAGGCTGAACCAAGAAAATGACCCCCGCCCACCGTGTCAGTTTGACAGAGTTAGCTAAAACAAGCATTTGTCAACGTTGAATGTTTGCAGCTGGTATTGCTGTTGTACAGAGTCTTTGCTTGTACACATTTGTACTCTATAATTACCCAGAATACTGTGGAAATAAGTTTGGAGGTGATTTCAAAAATGACACCTGCCATGTTCAAGAGGTGGGGTAACACAGGGATTTGTTGAACATTAGGGTCAAAATCTGCAAAATAGAGTTATGAGTAAAGTTGGAAAGTACAGTTATGTAAGAACTTACCGTAACAGTAGATCTTCGAGAACAGCTCTTGCAGCAGGTTACACCATTAGGACTGAAGCAGGCAAGGGCCAGGACCCCATGGAAAAATTCTAGCTAGCAGTATCCAGCGGGGGACCACCCCTGTCAGCCCCTCCGCGTCAGGCATCACACATAAAGGGCGGGTCCCCAGCATCCCCAGTTCTCCCACTGGAGACTCCGACCCAAAAGGAAGGTTTGCAATAGGTTGGCATCAAAGGCGCTGTAGTCTAGTAAGTAGGTGAAAGACAACCTCCAGAGGGAAGGTGTGAGAGAAACTGCTGCAAGAGCTGTTCTCGAAGATCTACTATTCGGTTAAGTTCTTACGTAACTGTACTATCTTACTGAGAAACACCTCTTGCAGCAAGTTACACAATTAGGACCGATTCCCAAGCAGTAAGGGAAAGTACAATTCGTACTGTAGAGAACTTACCTTAAGAGTAGATCTTGAGAACAGCTCTTGCAGCAGGTTACACAATTAGGACTGAAGCCGGCAGGCGCCAGGACCTCACGGAAATTTTCTAGCTAGCAATATTCAGCGGGACCGCTCAGACGCCGGTTCCACCCCATCAGGCATACTACATTTGGAGGCGGTCCCCAGAATCCCCAGTTCTCCTGCCGGAGACTCCGGCCGTTGGATGACATCAGAAGGGAGACTGAGGATCCCCATCAAATGGCAATCAGAGTGGTGTTGAGAACACCTGTTCCTAGGAGAAGGATATCTGAACAAAAATTCTACCTCCAGCGGGATGGTGGAGGAAAGTACCTGCTGCAAGAGCTGTTCTCAAAGGTCTAGTGTTATAGTAAGTTCTTACGTAACTGTACTATCTTACTTTGAGAAACAGTTCTTGCAGCAGGACTGATTCCCAAGCAATAGTGGAAATCCCACACCACTGGGAGGATGGAAGGTTGAAATCCTTAGTGAAACCTAAGCCTGGGACAGAAGTCCTTGAAGGACTGCTAGATCAAAACCTGCTCTTAGCCTCGATGCCACATCCAGGCTACAATACCTGATAAAGGTGTGCACAGTGCTCCAAGTCACTGCTGCACAGATAGCCAGGTGGACACGTTCTTTAAGGCCACAAAGGAGGTAGCCAGCCCCTTGTGGAATGACCTTAACTGCGCCCGGTAAGGGTTTGTTGTGCTTCTGGTAACAGGCAGCGATACAATGTATAAGCCACCTGGACAGCGACTGTTTGAAGCGGAGCTCCCAGCATCCTGTGGGTGAAGGAGACAAAAAGCTTATCAGATTTTCGGTGGTGGTTGGTCCTGTTCAGGTAGTATTGAAGAAACCTATGCACATCTAAAGTGTGCAACAGGGCCTCTCCTCGATTCGAATATCTCAGGAAGTACACTGGTAGATCGATATCCTGATTAAGAGTGAGAGCTGAGACCACCTTAGGCAAAAACTTCGGACTGGTCCATAAGGATACCCAGTCCTGGTGACAAACCAAATAAGGTTCTTTGCACATCAGTGTATGAAGCTCCGAAATTCTTCAGCGATAGCGGCAACTAAAAACAACGTCTTCCATGTAAGGAGGCGTAGCTACTTAATCATGGCTGGTTCAAAGGGTGGCAGTGTAAGCTGCTCCAGGACAAAGGTAAATCTCGAGGCAGAATAGGATCCTTAATTGGAGGTCTAAGGTGGCGAACACCTCTCAGGAAGGCTTGTGCCGTGTCCAACTGAGAGATAGGACATTGGCCTATAGGAGTGTGATAGGCTGAGATGGCACAAAGGTGTACTTTATCGAGGAGTAGGCCAAGCCTGTCTGAAGAGAGACAGGAGGTAGTCCAAGACCGGCCTTTCTGGACAATCTAGTGGCAAAAACCTCCGCACTTGAGCCCATAGGCAAAATCTGCACCATTTCATGGTGGAAGTAGCACGAGTGGCGGGTTTTCTAGCGGCCGCTAGAACGCCAGCTACCTCTTGTGAGCCCCCATGTCACATAACGGCTATGTCTCTAGGAGCTGCCTGCAGGTTCAGCGAGCAAAGGTCCGGATGGACCAAGGGCCCGCCTCCTGAGACAGCAAGTGAGAGCTGATTGGCAGAGGCAATGGAGGTTCCAGGACAGCTGATGTAGTAGAGGGAACCAGATCTGCCTGGGCCAGAATGGCGCGATAAGTATCAGCGTCACTTGTTCTCTACAAAGTTTCAAAGGACCCTCTGGATCAACGGAAGCGAGGAAAGCATAGAGTAATCTGCCGCCCAGGACAGGGACAATGCGTTTCGCCAGAAAACACCAGGCCGAGATCTAGCAAGCTAAAATTGGGCAGTTTTGCGTTGGATGGGGACACAAAAGGTCTAACTCTGGTGTACCCCATCTGCGAAACAGATCCTCTACTACTTCCTGGAGTAGTTTCTACTAAGTGGACTCTGGCCTGAGAGGCGACTCAGGCCGTCTCGATGACACTGTCCACTCCTGGTACATGAACAGCAATGAGATTTGCGCTGTGTTGTAAAACCCAATCCCACACCCTCATGGCCTCCTACCGGCGGCTAGGAATGGGTGCCTCCTTGTTGTTGAGGTAATACATCACACGGAATTGTCTGTCTATAACAGAAGAGTACCTGGTGGAATCTCCGACTGGAAGGCCTGCAGGGCATGAAGGATTCTCTCATTTGCAGGATATTTATGTGGAGATGGGTCTCTTGGGCTGTCCACAGGCCCGAGACTGGACACCATCTAGGTGTGCTCCCCAACCGAGCCCTGAGACATCTGTGGAAAGCCATATCGGAGACAGCGCAGTGAAGGGACTCCCCAGAGGTTCTTGAATCTAGTCACCATTGCCAATCGTGGATTGCGGCCTTCGTGATCCAAACTGGGAGCCGCAGATGGTCTTGCCTTTGATCCCACTGGACCGTAACATCCACTGGGTCACCCGCATGTGAAGATGGGCTAGCAGGACTGTTGCAATGGCTGCAGCCATGTGTCCGAGCAGGCAAAGGACCAGTCTGGCTGGGAAAGTCTTCTTTGCCAAGATGTCCCTGATGAGGGATCTGATGTGTTCCGCTCGGTCCAGGGGTAGAATGGCTTTCCCTGGACGGTATCCAGAACTGCACCTATGAACTGCAGAATCTGAGATGGAACCAGGCGTGACTTCTCTTGATTGATAATGATGCCCAGCACCTCAATCAGAGACTGAGTATAACGAATGGCGGACATCAGGGTTCGAGAGGGTGCCATGAGAAGCCAGTCGTCCAGGTAGGGGAACACGTAGTAGCCTTGTCTCCTCAGAGTCACCGCTACTACCGCCATGCACTTCTTGAATACCGAGTGCCGATGACAGTCAAAGGGAGGCTCGGAACTGACCATGAGGACCTGAAACTCGAAGCGCAAAAACCTCCTGTGCGCTTGAGCTATGGGTATATGCAGGTAAGCATCCTGCATGTCCAAGGACGCTGAAAGGCACCCTGCTTGAGCATAGGTATCAGACCTGGGAGGGTCACCATGCAGAAGCGTTTGTACAGGACTGATGTGCTGAAGTCTCTAAAGGTCCGGTATCGGACGGAGGTCCCCTGTCTTCTTGGGAACCAGAAAGAAGTGAGAATAATAACCAACACCTCTCTGGTTCCATGGTACGTGCTCTATAGCTTCTTTTCCGAGAAGCGCGAGCACCTCCCGCTGTATGAGCGGGCGTGCTGACCGAATAACGGGAAAGCAGGGAGGTCTTGACAGTGGGTGGTGGAGAAATTCTATGAAGTGGCCTTTCTTGACCAACTGGAGAACCCACTGGTGGTGATGATTGACTGCCACCCTAAAAGTGGTAGCGATCGGCCCCGACCTTTGTGCCCGTTGATCCAGAGGAGGGGGGAGTTGAGAAGTCGTCATGCTGTGGCAGCACTGATCCCTGCAGGCTGGGCCGGTTTGGTCTAGCGCTGGCCTCTGCCTGGGGATGACTTAGCCTGGGCTTTACGCTGAAAAGTGCCCTTTGTTGCTGGCGGAACACGGCTGCTGCCATTGTTGCCAACTACGAAAATGGCTCTGGTTCCTACGAAAGGAACCAGGCCTTGATCTATACATGGCCTGTACAGACCTGACTGCCTTCCCAGCGTCCTGGAGCTTGGTGATGACCTTCTCCGAGGTTCACCAAAAATACTTTGCCATTGTAAGGGACATCAAGAATGTTCTTCTGTATATCCGAGTAAAACCGGAGACACTGAGCCAAGACTGTCTCCTGAGACAGATGCCTGAAACTGCAGTTCTGGCAGACGAGTCCTGAAGAATCGTATCGGCTCGTAGCACTCGGTTCCCACATTAGACCCTGTGCGAAGGAGGTTTAGGAGCTCTGCCTTCTGATTGTCATCCGGTAATTTATCAACCAGGTCCTGACCATGTTTCCACAGGGCATTCTGAAACTGTACTACGTGAGATAGGTAGTTCAGGGACCTGATGGAGCATGTAGCAGCCGCGATAAATGTGCCTCCTCAGGGCAACCAGCTGTTTGGATTCCTGGTCCGGTGGCTGTGTGCTCATATGCTGCGGTCTTTGGGACCGGTCCGTGAAGTCGTAATGACCAGGAGTCAGCCAGAGGTTGTTGAGCCAAGTACTGGTCCTTTCGGGCCTTGTATAGGCGGGTCAGCTTTCGCACAGTGGAGTGGCGCTCCACGCAGCCTTGGTGATGTCCGTGAAGGTGTCCACCAAGGTGGAACTACTACAGGTTTGGGTCTTTCTGCCCAAGATAACGGGCAAGGCGCTGTCTCTCGGGATCGAGGTCTTCAGCATCCCATGTTGCCCTGGATGTGCCTCATGATCTCAGAGAAGGAGGGATCATCCGTGGGAGACCTGGGTAGGTCATGTGGGTCAGGTGATGGGATGCTGGGTGGAGAAGGAGATCTGGAGAATTCTGAGGAATCCGATCCGAGTCCTCCCCTGACGGAGTGTACCGACGACGTCTGGGTCGCTTGGGGCTGGCAGACCCTGATGGAAATCTTGAGGAGGCCTTCTCCGATCCTTGGATCTACCCTAGGAGATGGGAGTCTGCTCCCTAGGGGTTGGTGGTTGTCCTGCTGGCCCCTGTGGTGGAAGAGGGGACGTAGGAGGTGAAGGAGTAGGAGTAGGAGGTTTTACGGGACCACCTCTTTTCAGATGGTGTCCCACCAGAAATAATGAGATCCTTTACCTCTTGTATGTTCATGCCCGGACGATAGGCCTGGCGCCGGTGGTTTATCGCCAGGGTCGGGCGTCGGGTCTGGGTGTCTCCGGGTGGCGAAGGTTTCCTCAAAGCCCGGCATCATCTGTGTCGCCTCGCCTGGTCTTCAGGCAATGTTGTATCCTCCTCCATGGAATCCCTGCGACTGTTGTCCACCGGTCACTGGGGTGGTCTTCGCTCCAGTGAGTGTGAAGCCGATGACTTCAGGTCTGGCGAACGCCCCGGCCGGCGTCTGGTGCTTGGGTGATGTCTCGGCCCGTGAACGCCACAACTTGGAAGCTGCCAACGCTTGGGTCCGGCTGTCCGCTTTAGGGACATCAGGTCTTTCGTCTTCCTGGGTGTTGGATCCGGATCCCGGGAGGCTGGGAGACCGATCTGGAATCGAGGTCCTGACGCCGGGCAGATGAGGAAGACTTGTGGTGTTTGGAAGAGGCCCAAGAGAGAGTGGAGGAAGCAGAGGCCTACAAATCTAGATGGGCTGAAGTGAAAAGAACCGCCTGAAGCCTGGACTTTGATCGGAGGGGCGAGAGCGAGCCCTGGAGGAAGAGCGGTCAGATCTGGTGGAGCCTGAGCTACACGAGTCCGAGGCCAGTTTGGGGATCTGGACCTTGCTTTCTCCCGTGTTTATCCTGGAGTTTATGGGCCTTGGAAGAAGAATCACCCCTGGAGGAAGGTTCTTTGTCCATCCTGCTAAGTTTTTCTTCTAACAGGTAAGCCTGAAGTGCCTTCTGACAGTGGATCCATGTGCGGTTGTTGAACTCTGGGCAAAGGTGCAGGCCTTGGTGTCGTGGTCGGGTCCAAGCACCGCACACAGGAAGATTGAGGATCCTTGAAGGGATCTTTTTCCATGAGGCACACTTTGAAAAGTGTCCCTCAAATGAAGGAATTGGAGGACATTAGTTTGCAGAAAACACCTGAAGTTCTAATTAGTCATGCTAGGTAGAGACCAAGAGGCTGATGCTGGTGAGTCAACGCGGGAAAAGAACTGGGAATTCTGGGACCGCCTCCTTATGTAGTATGCCTGACGTCCGGGGCTGGACCGATGTCTGTGGCAGTCCCGCTGAACACTGCTAGCTAGAAAATTTCCGTGGGGTCCTGGCACCTGCCGGTTCAGTCCTAATGGTGTAACCTGCTGCAAGAGCTGTTTCTCAGTAAGATCAATTTGTTATCAGGAGGAGGAGGATAGGAGAGATGTTTCAAACTTCAGGACAAAAGTCCTTGAAGGACCAAAAGCTGAAACCAGCTCTGCGTCTGGAGCAATATCAAACTGCAGTGCCTGATGGTGTGTAAAGTGCTCCAAGTTGCTGCCACACAGTAGGCTGAAGTGGAGACATTTTGAGTGCAGCGAGGAGGTGGCCACCCTCCTCATAGAATGACCTTTACGGTCCCAGTAAAGGTTTGTTGTGCTTCTGGTAACAGAACATAATACGCTTGACCAGCCATCTAGAAAGCAACCGTTTGAAGACAGGAGCACTGGGCATCCTTTATGCGTAGGAAACAAGAGTTGGTCCGACTGCGATGGGCCTTGGTTCTGGTCAGATAATATCGGAGACTCCTATGCATGTCCAGAGTGTGTAACAGGGCTTCCCCATTACAGTGATTTGGGTAATACACTAGCAGGTCTATAGCCTGGCTGAGCGTGACAGCCGAGACCACCTTAGGAAGGAACATAGGATTTGTTCTTAAGGACAAACTGTCCTTGTGAAAAATCAAATAAGGATCCTTGCACATTAGTGCATGAAGCTCAGAAATTCTTCTGGCAGAAGTAACAGCAACTAAAAGGAGAGTCTTCAAGCGAGGAGACGCAGCTCACAATCTGCGGCTAGTTCAAAAGGAGGCAGTGTAAGTTGCTCTAGAACCAAAGGGAGGTCCCAAGGTGGAACCGGGTCTTTGATGGGATGTCTCAAGTGCAGGATACTGCGCAAAAAGTCGAACCTCTAGTTGAGCTAGAGACTTGTGACCTATCGGAGAATGGGACACCGAAATGGCGCATAAGTGCACCTTAATGGAGGAGCAGGCATGACCTGCCTCAGAGAGGACAGGAAGTAGTCTAAAACAGACCTCTCAGAACAATCCAATGGTGTCAATCCACGAGCTTGAGACCAGCTACAAAATCTGCGCCACTTCATGGCGTAAGTGGCATGAATGGAGGGTTTTCTGGCCACCACCAGAACGTCCAACTTCCTGAGAGATCCTATCTCAGGACTGCTATGTTCCTAGAAGCCAGGCATGCAGGTTCAGTGACCAAAGTTCGGATGGACCAAGGAGCCTCCCTTCTGGGACAGAAGGTGAGAGCTGAATGGCAGAGGCACCGGAGGTTCCTGGGCCAGCTGATGGAACAGAAGAAACCAAATATGCCTGGGCCAAAAGGGCGCTACTAGAATAAGGCACGCCTGCTCTTTGTTGGAGCTTCAACAGAACCCTCTGGATCAAGGGAAGGGCAGAAACCGTAGAGGAACCTGCCCGTCCAAGACAGGGACAACACCAGGCCCTGGAGCTAGTGAGCAGAAATTGAGCAGTTTTGCGTTGGATGGAGTACGCTAAAGAGATCTAATTCTGGTGTCCCCATCTGCAGAACAGATCCTCTGCACTTCCTGAAGCAGTTCCATTCGTGGACTCTGGCCTGTGATCAGCTTAGACTGTCCGTGATAGTGTTGTCCACTCCAGGAACATGTACTGCAATGAGATCTACGCTGTATTGCAGTACCCAAATCCAAACCCTTTCAGCCTCCTGCAAAGGGGTAGGAATGAGTGCCTCCTTGTTTGTTATGATAGACAATACCGGTATTGTCTGTTTGTACCAGAAGAGTACCTGGTGGAATCTCCGTCTGGAATGCCTGTAGGGCATATAGGGACGGCTATCATCTCCAGAATGTTTATGTGAAGTTGGGACTCTAGACTAGATGACCAGGAGTCTCGAGTTCTGACCCGTTGAGGTGAGCTCCCATCCGGACCCCGAGGCGTCCCGGAGAAGTCGCCAAAGGAGGTGGTGCAATGAAGGGACTCTCATCGAAAGGTGGTCTGGAGACGAGCCACCAATGCCAGTCTCGGATGACTGCGTTCGTGATCAGGACTGGATACTGCAGATGATCTTGCTTTTGGTCCCATTGTGCCCTCAACGTCCACTGGGTGACCCGCATATGGAGTCGAGCTAGGGGAACAGTTGCAATGGCAGATGCCATGTGCCCAAGTAGGCAAAGGACGGTCAATGCCAGTACCGTATGCTTTTCTTTATGTCCCTTATAAGGGATCTGATGTGTCCTGTCCTGTCCTGAGGAAGGAATGGCCTTCACATAGTGGTGTCCAGAACTGCTCCTATAAACTGCAAGTTCTGAGACAGGACAAGGAGCGACTTCTCCTGGTTGATGGTGATGCCAAATGATAGAAAGAGGGAACAGGTATCTTGAATCGCGGACATCAGTGTGTCCTGTGAGGGTGCCATGAGGGAGACAGTCGTCTAGGCAGGAAACACATAGTGGCCCTCTCTCTGAGAGCAGCTGCCACGACTGCCATACACTTCATGAATACTCGGGGTGCCAAGGACAGTCCGAAAGGGAGGGCTCGGAACTGGTAGTGGCATCACAGAAACTCAAGCGCAGAAATTTTCGTGCGCCGAGCAATCGGGAGATGTAGGTAAGCGGCCCTGCATGTTCAGTGACGCTAGCCATGCGCGCATTCTTTGAGCATGGGAATGAGACCTGGCAGGGTCAACATGTGGAAGCTTGTACAACACAAAGGTGTTGAGGTCGCTGAGATCCAAGATCGGTGCAGGTCCCGTTTTATTTGGAACCAGGAAGAAGAGAATGGTAACCTTTTCCTCTCTGGTTTTGTGGAACATACTCTATGGCCTCCTTGTCGAGGAGGGCCATGATCTCCTGCTGGATGAGCAGGGAATGCTGACCCAAGTAGCGAGAGAGCAAGGGAGGTCTGGACGGTGGGTGGTCGAGGACCTCTATAGAGGCCTCGTTTACCAACTGCAACACCCACCGGTGGGAGGTTATTCTGTGCCATCCCAAAGGTGACGAGAGATGCACCTCGACCTTCTCGACCCTTGATCCAGAGGAGGAGCGGGCCGGAAGGAGTCATGCTGTGGTGGTATTGACCCCGCTGGCTGGACAGCTTTGGGATGCTTTGGGCCTGGCCCGGGGAACCTGGCTTGTATTTTTACGACCAAAGTTGGCCCTGGGTTGCTGGCCAGAATGTGGCTGCTGCCGTTGCTGCCAGCTACAGCGGTTCTGGTTCCTATGAAAGGAACCAGACTTGGGTCTGTACATGGCCTGTACAGTCTGTACTGCCTTCCCGGTGTCCTGTAGCTTGGTAATGGACCTTCTTGGATTTCTCACCGAACACAACAGCTCCATTATAAGGGACGTCCCAGATGTTCTTCTGGACGTCCATGGTAAATCCGGAGACTCTCAACCAAGAGAGTCTCTGGAGACAAACACCTGTAGCTGCTCCCTGGCTGCCCAGTCCGCTGGATCATAAGCGGCTTGGAGAACCTGGGTCCCCACGTCTGACCCAATGTGAAGGAGGTTAAGCAGTTCCTCCTTTTCGCGTCCAGGAAGTCCTTTACAAGGTCTTGGCCCTGTTCTCAAAGGGCATTCTGAAACTGCACCATGTCGAGATAATTCAGAGACCTTATTGAGCATGTAGCAACCGCATACGTTCGTCTTCCCATAGAATCTAACTGCTTAGATTCATGGTCCGGAGGCTGGGTACTCAAGTGCTGAGGCCGCCGAGATCGATCATGAGATGCGGTAATGACCAGGGAGTGGGCCAGGAGTTGCTGCGCTAAATACAGGTCCTCCATAGAAGCCCAGTAAAGGCGGTCAGCCTTCTTTGTAACAAGCCGGTGTAGAATCGCGGACACTTCCAAGCCACCCTGGTGATGTCCGAAGGTGTCCACCAGAGGTGTGACCACACAGGCTTGGTCTTTCTGCCGAGGTAACGGGCAAGGTGTTGTCTCTCGGGATCTAAGTCTTCTGTCTCCCATCCCATATTTTCCTGGATATGCCTCATGATTTCTGAAAAGGAGAGATCATCCGGTAGTGACCTGGAAGTCTCATGGGTCTGGCGATGGGGACTAAAAGGAACGGAGACCTGGAGGTATTAGACGTATCGGTCTGCACCTGGGTTGTTCTGGACTCTGGGACCCTGAGGGAGACCATGATGGGCATTTTTCTCTCTCGATCTGCCCGAGGAGGTGGAGTTGGTTCTGTAGGGGTCAGGGGTCTTGAGCCTTCAGCGACTCGAAGTGGAGGTGGTGGAGGCTTGGGGAACCACATGCTTCTTGATGGTCTCCCACCAGAAGGTGAACAGTTCTTTCACCTCCTGTATATCCATATCAGACGATGGGCCCAGTGTCAATGTGGGTCTGTCGCTGGGGTCGGGCATCGGGTCCCGGGAACCACCAGGTCCGTGACGGTTCCCTGGGCAAAGCGGCATCCTCCATGTTGCCCGTCTGGTGGCATGGTAGCCACTTCTCCTGATGACCCCTAACGTCCACCGGCATCTGTATTATTTGTCTCAGGATAGTCCGTTTTGCAGGCGCTGGGTTGGATGCCCTCTTAGCCTCCGACATCTGCTTAAGGGGCGTCAGCTCTGCAGTCTTCCTTTCAGGGATCTTTGAGGCTGGG
Source organism: Neoceratodus forsteri (assembly GCA_016271365.2). Classification (NCBI taxonomy): domain Eukaryota; kingdom Metazoa; phylum Chordata; order Ceratodontiformes; family Ceratodontidae; genus Neoceratodus; species Neoceratodus forsteri. Next base: position 1,412,886,517 of record CM057456.1, on the reverse strand, counting down.
AGACAGACCTGATGTTGGTGTCGGTGTTGGTCGGACGCTCCGCTGGATTTAGAGGAAGACTTCTTGTGCCTGTCAGAAGAATCAGGCTGGGAGGCGGCGTCAGGCACCGAGTAGTCTTGAGCGGGTGTGAAGAGGCAGAGGAGCCCCTGAAGACCTTACCTTAACAGGGGAGGTTGGGAGGGGCCCAGGAAGGAAATCTGTCAGACCATATAGAGCTGAAGCTGGCCCAGGACTCAGAAGCCTGGCTGGGGGATCTCTACCTACCTGAGTCCCGATGCTTGTCCCAGCGTTTCCCTGACTTGTGGGAAGATTCCTCTTTGAAGGAAGGCCTTTTCCATTTTCTTTAATTTCTCAAGGAGGAACCCTGAAGGGCCTTTAGGCAGTGGATCAGGGTCTGCTTAGCGGGGTGTCCTTCGAGAGGGCAGGAGAAGCAAACATGGATTGAGATTAAACAAGGTAAAGATTTCATGCATCGTTTCGTTGATGCAGGCATCCGTGAGGCAATGCTGGCGAGCTGACGGCGGAAAATAACTAGGGATGCTGGGGGACTGACCCCTTTTATGTGATGCCCTGACGTCGGAGGCATTTGAGTTGGTCCCCGCTGGATACTGCTAGCTAGAATTTTTCCGTGGGGTCCTGGGGTGTAACCTGCTGCAAGACCTGTTTCTCTAAGTAAGAGTAATTAGTATCCTCATAATTTAGTTGGTTTTCACATTTTTACCCAAATTTTCCACACAATCTTTTATGACCACTCCTTTTGAGCATGACCTGTGTCATTTCTAAAACAATGGCTGAAATGTCATTTCTTTCAAGTGCTAGAACACACTTGGTAGGATTTGAGAAATGACCGCTATCGCATTCATGAGGTGGCGTGAAAAAATGGCTACATTGAAAAGTTGGGGTCAAAATATTAAAAAATACTACAGTTACTTAAGATGTGTTGAAAAACTGCAATGTAGACATAACTTCATTTTCTTATATTTGTACTCGATTTTCAACTCAGTCTTGTGACCCCACACAGCCTTCTTAGCCCACCTCAGGGACAAGAGCGGAGAACATTTTCAAATTCTGCTAAAAATATGTTTCATGCCACAAGTACGAAAAAGTATTTGACCAGGATTAAAAAAATAAAATTTCTTCATACTTCCAGTAATTTCTTTTTCTGTTAGTTCCAACATTGTCAATGGGTAGTAATAGCAACTGGGTAATGTGCACCTTACTAGAAATGGCATTGCCCAAAGCATTGGAATGCTGGGCACATGAGGGTTCCTGACAGCAGCATTCTCTAGCCACTACTGTCTCGCAGTGCCTCAAAATGTGAAACTAAATCAGGGTATTAAATAAGCCGTAAAAACTGATTAGCAGTTTTGTGGTAAAAGTGCCATTCAGTTGTGAAAATGCACAGCACATGGCACAGAATGGTTAACAAATATCATTATAATTTTATTAATACTGTTTTTGTGCCATGGACTTACTCAAAAATGGTTAGCAGTCTACTGCTGATCGTTTCTGAAATCTTAGCATTATCCTGTGTTTTGCGTAGCGTTTGCTATACTATACCAGCTATTTAATACACTGCTAAATGCCATACCAGTCTAATTAGCTATGTAGATGTGACTTTAATCAAATCAAGTACAGTGAATACTGTCTTATCTTGTCTGAAGACAACAGGAGAGCAAAGGAAAGTACAGTTATGTAAGAACTGCTGTGACAGTAGATCTTAGAGAAAGCTCTTGAAGCTGGCCAACACTGGTAGGACTAAGTCACCAGGACTACATGGAAAACTTTCTAGCTAGCAGTCTACTACAGGAGACTGCCCACATGAGCATGCCAGCCACAGACGTCAATCTATCCTATAATATGAGTGGTCCCCCTCCCCCACTCTCCTCAGTTCTCCCAAGACCCAGCGGGCAGCGAATGGAGAGCCAAGGAGGTTTCAGAGCCAAAGGAAAAAAGGCAGAAGTAGTAGAAGAGAAACAAGAACAGCAAGGGGAAGGAGGGAGGAAAGTAGGGCCTGCTGTGAGAGCTGTTACTCGAGGAAGGCTCTTGCAGCAGGCCAACACCGGTAGGACAGAGTCCCAAGCAGTTCCAGGCAAGGACCAGGAGAACAGCACAGGGAGGAGAACAGATCAGCAGCGAAGAGCTCAGGAGAGGAGGCCTGAAGAACTACTTAGGGCTGAATTGCCATGCGCTGAAAGGCAATGTCCAGACTGTGGTGCTTGGTGAAGGTGTGGACATAACTCCAGGTGGCAGCTGACAGATGCCCACAGCAGTCACATTTCTGAAACAAGCTGTGGAGGTGGCCATACCCCTGGTGGAATGGCCCTTAACCACTTACAGATGGCCTTATTATGCTTACGGTAACAACAAACAATACAACTGGCTAACCACTTAGGCAAACACTGTTTAGAAACAGGAGCCCTCTCTCTTGAGCGAACGAAACAAACAACTGTTCAGACATCCGCGAAGCCTTGGGATATAGTACATCAAAATTCATGAACATCCAAAGTATGGATCAAAGCCTCCCCTGATTAGAATACTCGGGTGGGGGAGAGAAATAAACTGGAAGGTGAACAGTTTGGTTCGATGTAAACTCAGACACACCTTGACCACAAACTTAGGATCAGTACCCAAAGTCTCTGTGAAACCCAAATAATGCTGTTTAACGTGAAGAGCTTGAAGCAAAGAAATCTTTATCAGAAGTACCACAACTAAAAAGGGTGCTTCCAGGACGGAAAAAGGGTCACAACCTCGCAGCTGGTTCAAAGGGAGGTAAAGTACAGTTACGTAAGAACCTACCGTAACAGTAGATCTTTGAAAGGAGCCCAGGCAGGTAACACCCTTTAGGACTGAAGCAGGAGCCAGGACCCCACAGAAACTTTCTAGCTAGCAGTACCCAGCGGGGACCACCCCGATGTCGGCCAGCCCCGATGTCACAGACAGTATAGTATAAAAAGTGCGCTCTCCCAGCCCATCCTCAGCTCCACCACCAGAGACCAGCAAGTGAGAAAAGAATAGAGAACTGAGAAATGAAGATATCAGAGATGGAGAGGAAATTATTTTACTAGGGGAAGAATGGAGGGAAATCCTAACTGCAGCAAGAGCTCCTCTCCAAGATCTACTGTTATGGTTAAGTTCTTACGTAACTGTACTATCTTACTGAGATTTACTTTATAGCAGGTAACACCTTTAGGACAGAGTCCACAGCTAGAGGAGAAATCCTGGGCAGAAAGGTGGAGGAAAAGTCTCTCACGTGAAATTAGGACAGAAGTCCTTGAAAGACTGTGAGCCCAAAGTCAGCCCTGCAGCGAAACAATGTCCATACAATAGTATTTCACAAAGGTGTTTACAGAACTCCAAGTAGCAGCTGCACAAATGTCAGCAGCAGACATTTTTCAGTGAGGCAAAGGAAGTAGCCATGCCCCTAGTAGAATGACCCTAACCAAGCCATGTAAGGGTTTGTCATGTTTATTATAGCAAAACACAATGCAGATAAACACTGTTTAGAAACTGAAGCCCCACCATTGGGGTGAAGGAAACAATACTGATCAGATCTGTGAGCTGGATGGGTGCATTCCATATAACAGTGGAGCACCCTGTGGACATCCGGAGTATGTAACAAAGCCTCTCCTTGGTTCAAGTACTCTGGGTAATAGACTGGTAGGTGGATATCCTGATTCAAGGTAAATTCTGACACCACCTTCAGCAGAAACTTAGGATTAGTCCGCAAGGATATCCTGTCTTTGTAGAAACCCAACTAAGGCTCCTTACACATTGAGGCCTGAAGCTTGGAAATTCTTCAAGCACAAGTAAAGACATCTAAAAATAACACTTTCACAACAGAAACCGCAAATCACAGCTTGTGGCAAGCTCAAAGGGAGGCAGAGTGAGCTTCGCTGAAAGAAAAGTACAGTTACGTAAGAACTTACAGAACAGTAGATCTTCGAGAACAGCTCTTGCAGCAGGTAACACCATTAGGACTGAAGCCGCAGGCGCCAGGACCCATGGAATTCTTCTAGCTAGCTATCTTCAGCGGGACCGCCCCTGATGTCGGTCCCGCTCAGACGTCAGGCGTGAGTACATAAGGGGGCGGTCCCGCCAGATTCCCCAGTTATCCCGCTGGAGACTTCCGGCCGCAGGACGACATCAGAATGGGAGACCGAGGATCCACCATCAGAAGACAAAAGGCGAAACCTGCCAAAGGCCTCGGAAAGCCATGCCTCCTCCAAGGGGGAAGGTGGGTTGAAGGCTTGCTGCAAGAGCTGTTCTCGAAGATCTACTGTTACGTAAGTTCTACGTAACTGTACTATCTTACCGAGACAGCTCTTGCAGCAGGTAACACCATTAGGACTGATTTCCAACAATAACGCTTGTAAGCATTCTGGGAGGAGGAAACTAGGAAAATCCATGACAAGTCCTGACTCTAGGACAGAAGACCCTGCAGCATGGCCAGGCGAAACCGGCTCTTCGCCATGAAGCAATGTCCAGGCTATAATGCCTGATAAAAGTATACACAGAGCTCCAAGTGGCTGCAGCACAAATGGCAGAGGAGGAGGACGTTACTAAGTGCTGCAAAGGAGGTAGCCACCCTCCTAGTGGAATGGCCCAGGACTGTACCCGGAGGGGTTTCTGCTTTGTATCATAGCAGTATGATATACACTGGACAAGCCAGCGAAAGGGACTGCTTTGATACTGGTTGGCCCATCATCTTCTCAGAGAAGGAAACGAAGAGCTGCTCCGACTTGTGAAGCTGTTTAGTCCTGTTCGGGTAATACCTTAGACAGCGTGAACATCCAGGGTGTGGAGCAGCGCTTCTCCTGTTAGAATATTTAGGGAAATATACAGGCAGGTCAATGTCCTGATTAGAGTGAGTGCAGAGACCACCTTAGGCAAGAACTTAGGATTGTCCATGGGACACACTGTCCTGGTGGAAAATCAAATAAGGTTCCTTACACATGAGACCAAGCTGGAAATTCTCCTTGCTGACGTAAAGCAACTAAAAATAACGTTTTCCATGACAGGAAATGCAGCTCGCAATCCGCGGCAGGCTCAAAAGGGGGGGCGTGAATTGTTCCAGGACAAAGAGTAAATCCCATGGAGGAACAGGGTCCTTAATGGGTGGCCTAAGGAGTAACACCCCTCTCAGAAAGTCTCGAGAGGCTTCAAGTTGCGCCACTGTCGCTGTCCCAGGAAGTGGTAAGCAGAAATAGTGCAGAGGTGCACCTTAATAGAGGAGTAGGCGAGACTTGAATGGAAAAGGGACAGCAGGTATTCTAACACCGCTTTCGCAAGGCAACCTAGAGGGAAGGCCGGCGTGCTTGCGCCCACAAGCAAAACAGGCGCCATTTCATGGCGTGCGTCACGATGTGTTGCCGGATTTCTGGCCGTGGAAAGAACTTCCGCCACCTCTTTGAGACCCGTGTTGCAAAATGGCTATGTCTCTAGGAGCCAAGCATGCAGGTTCAGTGAACGTAAGTCCGGGTGGACCAGTGAACCTTCCTCCTGAGACAAGAGATGGGAGCTGAAGGACAACGGGACCAGAGATTCCGGGACAGCTGCGTGAGCAAGGGAACCAGATCTGCCTGGGCCAGAAAGGGGCTACCAGGATCAATGTTGTGTGCTCCTGCGCAGTTTGAGAAGAACTCTCTGGATCAACGGGAAGGTGTAGAGGAATCTGTTCGCCGGAGAGGGACAACGCGTCTTGCAGAAAACACCAGGCCCTGGATCTAGCGAGCAGAAATTGGGCAGTTTGCATTGGATGGGAAGCGAATAAGTCCAGTTCTGGGTGCCCCATCGAAGAAACAGATCCTCTGCAACCGCTTGAAGAAGTTCCCACTCGTGGACCTTGGCCTGGAACGACTCAGGCAGTCTGTGATTGTGTTGTCCACTCCGGAACGTGAACTGCAATCAGGTTCGCGCCGTGTTAGATTACCCAATCCCATACTCCATCGCTTCCTGCAAAGGGATAAGAGTGCGCCTCCTTGTTTGTTGAAGTAATACATCACCGCCGGTTGTCTGTCTGGATCATAAGAGTAATTGGCGGGATCTCTGACTGGAAGGCCTGCAGGGCATAAAGGACCACCCCATCTCCAAAATGTTGATGTGAAGATGAGCTTCTTGAGGGGGTCCACTTTCCTGGGACCCCACCCTGTTCAGGTGTGCTCCCACCCCAGCCCTGAGGCATCTGTGGAAAGGATCACCTCTGGGACGGTGCTGAAAAGGACACCCACAGAGAGCGTTTCTGGGTCTAGCCACCACTGCCAGTCTCGAATCATGGCATTTGTGATTCTGACCGGATGCTGCATGTGGTCTTGCCTTTGGTCCCACAGCACCTTGAGCATCCACCGAGTTACCTGCATGTGGAGCCTTGCCAAAGGGATGGCAGTAAGGTCGCAGCCATGTGTCCGAGCAGACGAAGGACCAGCCTGGCAGGGACAGTCTTTCGCCGAGATCCCTGATGAGGATCTGATGCATTCCGCTCTGTCGCCTGGAAGAAATGCTCTTCCCTGAACGGTGTCCAGAACTGCGCCTATGAACTGCAGCTTCTGCGACGGTACAAGGAGAGACTTCTCGTAATTGATTGTGATGCCCAGAGACGAAACTGAGCCTGGGTGCTCTGGATAGCCATCAACAATGCCTCTCTGGAGGCGCCATGAGGGCCAATCGTCCAAGTATGGAAACACACAGTGGCCCTGTCTCCTTAGAACGCTGCCACGACTGCCATGCATTTGGTAAAGACCCTGGGGCCGATGACAGTCCGAACGGAAGAGCTCGGAACTGGAAGTGGTGGCCGAGGAACTCAAGCGCAGGAACCTCCTGTGCGCTTGAGCTATGGGGATATGCAGGTATCGTCCTGCATGTCCAGGGACGCTAAGAAGGCGTTCTTCTTTAGCATGGGAATAAGACGCTGCAGAGTCACCATGCGAAATTGGCTTGTGGGTGACCGACACATTGAGGTCGCTGAGGTCCAGGATTGGACGGAGGTCCCTGTTTTCTTTGGAACCAGAAAGAAGTGGAATAGTAGCCATACCCTCTCTGGTTCTCTGGGACATACTCTATCGCTCCCTTTTGCAGGAGCACAAGTATTTCTTGCCTGATAAGCAATTTGTGCTGACCGAGTAACGGAGAGCAGAGGAGGCCTCGACCACTTCCAGTTCCGAGCTCTTCCGTTCTGTGAATTCTATAAAGTGGCCTCTTTCGACTAACTGAAGAACCCACCTGTCGGTTGGTTATGGACTGCCATCCTGGCAGGTAATTACTGAATTGACCCCTGACCTTTATGTCCCGCTGATCCTGATTGGCGGGGCCGGAAGGAGTCAGGCTGTGGCAGCGGAGGGGCTCTGCGGGCTGAGCCAGCTTAGCTGGACGCTGACTCGGCCCGCTGGCTGTCTCCCTGGGCTCTCGCGGGAACCGGAGACCTCTGTTGTGGACGTGCAGGACTGTTGTCTCTGTGCCTGTCCACGAAATGGCTTTGGTTCCCTACGAAGGAACTGAGCCTCAGTCGGTACATTGCCTGGACCGACCTCACCGCCTTCCGGCCTCTTGGAGCTTGGTGAGAACCTTTTCAGAGGGTTCACCAATGAGAACTTCTCCTTGAAAGAGGCGTCCATGATGTTCTTCTGGACGTCCGGTAAATCGGAGACATGGAGCCATGAGTGTCTCCGGAGGCATACGCTGAAGCTGCCGCTCTGGCCTAGGAGTCCGCGGAATCGCTACAGCTCGCAGCACCTGGGTTCCCACGCCTGAACCTGTACAGAGGAGCGCAACATCTCCTCCTTCTGGCAATTTCTCTGCCAGATCCAGTCCCTGTTCCCACAAGACATTTTGGAACTGCACCATGTGGGTCAAGTAGTTCAGGGATCTGATGGCGCAAGTAGCGGAAGAATACATGTGCCTGCCCATAGCGGCCCAGCTGTTTGGACTCCGGGTCCGTGGCAGGGTGCTCAAATGTTGCGTCTCTGGGACTGGTCATGAGAGGCTGTTTTGACCAGAGAGTCGGCCAGAGGATGTTGGGCCAAGTACTGGTCCTCCTTAGGAGCCTTGTACAGGCGGTCAGCTTTCTTCGCATCGCTGAGGCGAGTGTGGCGCTTCCACGCTGCCTGGTGACGCCCACAAAAGTGTCCACCAAGGGTGGTACCACCACAGGCTTAGGATCCTTCTGCCGAAGATACCCAGCGAGGGGTAGCCCTCGGGGTCTAATTCTTCCGCATCCCAGCCCATGTTCTCTTGGATGCGCCCCCATGATCTCCGAGAACGATGGGTCATCCGGAGGAGATCTAGGAAGCTCCACGTGGGTCCGAGAGGGATGTGGAGGGAGAGGGGATCTGGATCCTGCCGAGAACTCCGATCCCGTATCCTCCACCAAAGGCGAACGACGGCGCCTTCTGGGTCTCTTAGGACTGGGTGACCCTGAAGAAGATCTAGACGGAGGTCTCCTTTATCTGGTCTCCCTTGGAGTGTCCGAGGCTCCTGGGAGAGATACTCGGCCTGCTGCCCCAGATGGAGAAGGGGCGAGGAGCCGGAGGGTCGCAGGTGGCGGAGGAAGATGAGGTGGTGTGGAACCATATCCGTTTTAATGGTATCCCACCAGGAAGTAAAGAGCTCCTTAACCTCAGAAATGGAAAGGCCCGACGACGGACCGGGCGCGGTGGCCGGGTCGCCTGTTCCGCCGGCTCCTCAGGTTGTGGGAGGGTTCCCTGGGAGGTGCGACAGGACCGGGTTCGCCTGTCTGGTCCTCAGGCTGCGCCAACTCCTCCTCCGTGATAGTCTCCTGACCGACGCCGGTAGGAGGTGTCGAGGTCCTCTCTACACGCACAGATGTGGAGGTCGGCCCACCTGCCGACGACGGAGAGGGCGAAGGCCTGACCGCGACGGCCCGCCTGGGCGGTCGACGGCCCTGGGACTCTGGATGAGTGGCCCACGCCGGATGGGCCGACATCGGGTCCAATGGCTTTAAGAGAGGTAAGCTCCTTGGTCTTCCGCTGGGGAAGAGGGGCAAGGAGGCAGACCTGACGCTGGTTCGGAATGACAGGAACCCGACTTGTGGTGATGAAGACGGTCCCCAAACCTAACCAGGGCTTTGGAAGAAGATGACTAAGAGGGCTTGGAGGTCTTGGCCTGTGAGGAGGAAGAGGAGCCAAGGTTTCTTCACCGCAGGGGAGGCTGGAACCCGGGCCCGAGGGTGAACGGTCGGACCGGAGCCGGAACTACGGGAGTCAGAGGCCCTAGATGGGGACTTGGATGGAACCCTCTCCTGTGCTTTCCAGGTGTTTCCGGGTCTTCTCTGCTGAATCCCCTTGGAGTGTCCACTGCCTTAATCTTGCCTCGAGCAAAACGCCTGCAGGGCCTTCTGGCGACGGATCCAGGTCCGGCTGTTGAACCCCTGGCAGAAACTGCAGGACCGGGTGTCGGGTCTGGGCTTAGGCAACGACACAGGCTGAATGCGGTCCTTGAACGGGATTTGCTTCCCACAGGCGCACTTGAGGGATGCCTCAACGGAGGTTGGAGAGGACATCAGACAGCAACTGAGCCAAGAAATGAACATTTTCCCGAAGGAAGAACTTACCCGTGCATCGCTGCGCCAGAAAGCGATCCAAAGGGTTGAGACATGCAAGTCGGACGAGGAAAGAACTGGAGAATCTGGCGGGACCGCCCCTTGTAACTACTACGCCTGACGTCGGGAGGCGACCGGCGTCGGGGGCAGTCCCGCTGAAGATAGCTAGCTAGAAGAATTCTGGGGTCTTGACGCCTGCCGGCTTCAGTCCTAATGGTGTTACCTGCTGCAAGAGCTGTATCTCGAAGCAAGATCAAAGATCCCAAGACGGGACAGCATCCCGGATGGGAGGTTTCAATTGTAACATGCCCTGTAGGAAAATGTGGGGAAGGTCCAGCAGGGCAATGTACTTGGCCTCAACAGGCAAATGGTATGGAAAGGGAGGACAAGTGCACTTTAGCTAAGAGTAGCAGAGTCCTGTATCTGAAAGGGAGTGAAGGTATTCCAGCACAGAGTTCACTGAGCAGGTGAATGGGACCAGATGCCTGGTGCTGGCCCAAACACAGAACCATTTCCATTTCATGGCATAGGTTGCCCTAGTTCAGGGTTTTCTGGCTGCCACTAGGACATCTACTAACCTGGAAGGAAACCCCAAATCTGGAGATGCAGAGATCTGGATGGACCAGGAAGCCCCACTCCTGGGAGAAGAAGTCTGATCTGACGGGCAGGGGCACTGGAGGTTCCACGCCAGTTGCTGCAGCAGTGGAAAGAGATCTGACGAGACCAGAAAGAGCCACCAGGATCATTTCTGCATCCTCTGACTGCAACTTGATGAATACCTGTTGCAGCAAGGTAAAAGAAGGAAGGCATAAAGGAACCTCCCACCCAGGAAAGGGACAACTCACTCACCAGAAAACACCAGACCCTGGATCTATTGAGCAAAAACTGTGCAATTTTGCACTGGATGGGAGGCGAACAGATCGAGTTTAGGTGACCCCATCTGGCAAAAAGATCTACTGCCACCACGAAAAAAGTTACCACTCATGGGCCCTGGACTGAGTCTGACTGAGGCTGTCGGTCAGGCTGCTATAAATGCCCATCACGTGACTGCCGAGACCTCTAGCTGATGGTCACTGCCCAAGTCCACAGTAGCATGGCTTCTCTGCACAGAGGATAAGAGTGCCCCGCTTGCTGATACAAAACACCACCGACATATTGTTGGTTTGCAGCAGCAGAGGGCCAGGCAGCATGACTGTTTGGAATGCTGGGAGGGCATAAGGACTGCCCTCATCTCCAGAACACTGTTGTGGAGATGAAGCTCTTGCAATTCAGAATCCTGGAGTCTGGCGAGTGCCCAGATGAGCTCCCCAAACCTGGCCAGATGCATCTATGTTCAGGATTAGGAGGAGATTCCTTCAAAAGGAACCCCACTGGAAAGGTTGGGAAAATCTAGCCACCATGTCACTGAGTGCTTGACTGGGCCAGATACCTGGACAGTTTGGTTCAGGTCATCTGAACTCTGATCCCACTGGATCACCCTCATGTAGAGACAGGCCATGAAACAGTGGCAACAGCCGCTGTTATATGTCCCAACAGTCTGAGTATTGTCCGGGCCAGAACTTGGCAAGCTGGAGCAATTGACTAGCGGAGGACTGAAGGCGCTCTGCTCTGTCCTGGGGAAAGAAGGCCCTGTCTTCTGCCATGTCCAGGATTACCACTACGTACTGAAGCTGCTGATTTGGCCAGCGGGAGGATGTGGGGAGATTTAGTGTAATCCCCAGGTCCTGAAAGAGGAGAACATGTCTTGAATGGTGCCTACAAGCTGGTCCGAGAGGAAGCGGTTAGAAGCCAATGCCGAGGTAGGGAAGACATAATGCCCCTGCCTCCTGAGACTTACTGTTACCATGGCAAGGCACTGGTGAACACCCCTCAGTGCCAAGGACAAGCCGCAAGAGTAGGGCCCTGAACTGGTAATGGCGCCTGGAATCGGATGCAAGAACCTCCTGTGCTGCTGGAAGATCAGAATGTGGAGGTATGTGTCCTGTGTCATGAACCCACTCCTGGGGCAGGTTCACTGAGCTCACAGTGCCCACCCTGAAGTGCGATCTGTGATTTGGGGAGGGTGGAGAGACAGGACAGGGATATACTCCTCGTGCTTTCAGAATGCTCACTGAGGTCACAACTGCGCCTCTGCCACTGAGAACAGGCGTCCCTCTAACTATGGATCAGGGCACAGTACCAATCTTTAGTCTTGGGCCAAATGTGAACTCTTTCCTGGCTATTACACAAAGGAGGAAGACACAGGTATCACACTCTCTTCGGCGTAACAGTGCAAGTCTGACTTGGCCTTCTCCCTACAGGACATGCAACAGCCTGGTTCAAAATCCCTCTGGATCCGTCCCTCAAACTTTGGTTTCTCCTATTCCTTCCAAATCCTAAAGGTAGAAATCTCACGCAGTCAGAATTTCTTTAGGAAAACAAATGTTTTTACTAAATACAGGATACTCACTTGTAACAGGAGTTCTAGGAATGGTATATGTTGTTCATCCACACTGTCTGGCAGGTTCCTTGCCATTTTAAATTTTGCGGAAGGTCTTCAAGCTGGCTCCTCCACCCACCTGGGTGGTAAATCTCAGCTCCGCCCCATGGCCAGATCTAGCCGCTGGAAGCCAGGTTGTGCGTCGAGCTCGGGTGGGTCGTGTGGATGAACAACATATACCATTCCTAGAACTCCTGTTACAGTTGAGTAACCTGTATTTCTAGGGACATGGATATGTTGTTCATCCACACTGTCTGGCAGACTCCTAGCAGTTCTCGGGAGGAGGGAAGCAAGGCGCACACCCTACTTAGATAAAGACTGGAGAACGGAGGCCCCAAAACCAGCATCCGGTGTGACTCAAGGTTGATGTGGTAGTGGGTGATGAAGGTGTGCTGACTTCAGGTAGCAGCCCTGCAGATTTCCTGGATGGGGCGTCCCTGGAAGCAGCCACCGATGCAGCGGTATGGCGGGTAGAATGAGCTCTTATCCCTCTGGGAGGCTCCATGCCCGCCCTATAGCAGAGATCTATGCAGGAGGTGACCCACCTGCCTATCATCCGCATGGCTGCAGGTCTGCCAGGTGCGGCTTTAGCATAGGTGACAAACAGCTGGCGAACCTCTCCCGTCCGCTTCTTATAGTAAGCGGCGCTCTTCTAGGGTCAAAGTATGGAGCCTATATTCGACCTCCAGGTGTGACTGGAGTAAAACACCGGCACAGTCAACACCTGGTTAAGGTGAAACTTTGACACCACCTTCGGAAGGAATTTCGGGTCGGGCCAGGACAACCTTGTCCCTGTGGAAGACCAGATAAGGAGACTCAACAGAAGCGACTGGAGCTCTCCCATCCTTCTGGCTGACGTGATAGCCACCAAAAAAGCGGTCTTCCACGACAGGTGGGAGATGTCACACCTGTGCATGGTTCAATAAAGCTTGCCCATGAGCTTAGCCAATACCAGCAGTAGGTCCCACGGAGGTGGAGGTTCTCACTGGAGGATATGTGATCAAGGTCTTTCAAAAGTGACCAGGTGCCCTTAAGGGTCGTCGACCAAGCCCTTGCTGAGAAAGGGACCACAGATAGTCCAGAATGCTTGCCAAGGAACAGGAGGAAGGGTCCAGGCCCTCGCCTGACATCAAATGGAGACTCTCTTCCATTTGAAGGCATAGCATTTTCTGGTCGACTCCCTTACGGGCGCCTCCACAATGTTGAGGACCTCGTTGGAAAGACCCAGGCCTGGAAATCTAGCAGCTCAGGAACCAGGCCGTCAGGTGCAGGGATTGAAGGTCTGGATAGAATACCTTCCCTGACTGACTGAGATTGGGTCCGGGTGGGCTGGGAGCCGCCTCAGGAGCCTGGAGCTGAGACCGAGGAGATCTGGATACCAGAACTGGCAGGGCCAGTCTGGGGCTACCAGAATCACCTGCGCCTTGTCCCTCCTCACCTTGAGAAGCACCTTGTTGATCAAGGGAAATGGGAAAGGCGTAGAGGCACCGGGGTCCACGGCCTCGAGAAGGCATCCCCTGCAGCGAGCCCTGCCGAGGGCGGGCATGAAACAGTCTCAGCTCGCATTCTCCCTGGACACAAACAGCTCCACCTGAGGCATGCCCCAGTGGGAGAACAGATCTTATACTACCTCGGCAGGAGAGACCACTCGTGGACGCAGCCCCTATCCAGCTTAGGGCATCGGCCAGAATGTTGGAGGCTCCTGCCACATGGATGGCAAGGAGATCTGCCTCCAGGCTGCGCATGAGGGACCAAATGCGGAGAGCTTCCCTGTGCAGAGGCATGGAGCACGTCCCGCCCTGGCGGTTTCACGATACATGGTTGTGGTATTGTCCATCTGGACCTGACCACTTGACCCGACAAAATGGAGCGGAGGCGGTGAGGGCTAAATGAACCACCCAAGCTGCAGCAGGTTGATGTGGCATCGGACTCCAGGGACCAGAGGCCGTACACTCTGTGCTCCCTCAGATGGGCACCCCAACCCATCAGAGAGGTGTCGGTCTCGTAACCAGGCATGCCGCCACAGGCAGACACCTGGCACTGCCTTCCTTGACGTCAGATTCGCAGTGTCACACGAGGCACACAGAACACGCCTGCCGGACATCCCAGCCCCGGGTTCAGGATATCCAGGACCTCCGCCTTCTAGCGGGAGTCTGGTTAGGCATTAGCTATCTCTAGCCCTTCTCCCATAAAGCATTTTGGTACTGGACCATATGCGTAAGGAAGTTCAGGGACTTTATGGAACAGGTGGATGCAGAGTACACCTTCTGGCCAACCTGGTCCAAGTAAGAGGACTCCTGATCGGGAGCCTGAGAACTTAGGTGCTTGAGTTGTCGAGATTTGTTATGTGCAGCTGCTATGACCATCGAGTCAGCCCGACGGTGTTCCGCCAAAATACTCATCCTCGGCACTCTAAATAGCCTGTCCGATTTTTTGGGAACTGCGGGACTATGGCGGGATGTTTCCAGGTGATCCTCGTGAGGTCTTGGAATGTATTCACCAAAGAAGGCACTACTAATGGCTTAGGCTCCTTTTGCCTCAGGTACCTAGCCAGTCTCTGGTGTTCTGGATCCAGGTCCTCCATCTCCCATTCATTGGAGGCCTGGATGTGCCCATGATGTCCATAAAGGTTGGGCTGTCAGGTGGTGAACAGGGGTTTCTTTATCGTCAGGAGAACCTCCAACTCCAAGAGGGACTTGTCTGAAGGAAAATGACAAAGACCGGCTCCTACTAGGATGAAGGGAGGCCAGACCATACCTGGGAGGACTTTCCTCCTGGAGTGTTGGCCACTATCCGACCATCAGCCATGGGACTGATGTTGGTTCGGGACGGACGCTGTCTCCGCGCGGCGGCTGGAAGAGCGTCTGTGCCTGGTAGAAGATCTCGGCAGCTGCAAGACTTGCTCCTGGACGAGGCGATGGCTAGAAGACCGTGAGCGATGCAGTCAGCGGTCCTCAGACCTGGACCAAGATCTGACTACTGGGGATAAGCAGAACTTGGAAACTTTATGCCGCTCTCCCGGAGGGTTCAGGAGGCGGCTTTGAGGAGAACCTGGTGCCTTGGATGTCCGGCGGGTTGAACACCGGTGTTGGATCGGCTTTGGGGAGGCGATGTCCTTCTTAACCTGGCTCCACCAGAAAGAAAAAAGCTCTGTGAGCTCTTTATTTAATACCGAGGTCACAGTCCCTCCAGGAAATCGGTGAAGTCAGAAGATCCAGAAGGGCCTTGGGAGAAGACTCTGTCAAATGCCCTTTGGTGTGGAAGACCTCGAGGCCGGAGATGGTACCGTGACCAGCGTGGATTTTCTGAGGTTGGTCTGCCTTGGTATCCGTGGCGGTACCCGGCCGGTGTCTTAGCCAACACCGGATCAGGCTTTGACGGCTTTCAGGGACGGGCCCCGAAGAAGTCTTGCCAGAGGGTCCTGTTCATTGGTCAGCGACTTCCGGGACCACCGGGCAAGGCTGCGACAGAGGCCTTCTTTGGCGGGGTTGAGGCATGCGCTGAAGTAGAGGCCTTTAGAAGCATCCGCCAAGCCCACAGAGACATGCAGTGGTGTGGCCTTCACCTCGGCTGGAGCGGTTTCAGAAGTGGCCCCGCTGAGACCACCATTGGTTTCTTGGTGGGAGTGGGAGACTTCGTCTTATCCCGTGCTTGAAGTGGCACGAACGGTCAGAACCACCAAGCCCTAAGATTAAGCCTCTTGTGGGGAATACGACCAGGACCGCTGTGTGGGAACAGCTACTGTCTTTCATATGGAACTTATGGTGGCATTTGTCCCAATCCTTGTTTTTTTCCTGGGAGAGCTCTGCATGATGTTCACTTGTTTTCTAAAAGGTGGTCTTTCAGGGCCTTCAGGCGACGGATCCTAGTCCTGCCGGTGAAGCCTTGCAGATTTTGCAGGCTTGACGGTTGTGGTCTAGGCCCAGGCAGAAGATGCAGGCTTTGTGGCCGCCCTTCGATGGGATCTGGCAGCCACAGGCACACTTGGGTCTTCTTGCGGCCGGAGGATAAGACCAAAACGGAGAAGACATGCGATGGGAAACCACTTGATGGATCAGAAGAAGTCTGAAGAGAATGACGGAGAAAACTACAAATGTTTATAAACTTCACTAGAACTGCTGAAGAACACACGCTAAGACTTCCCATTGAGAGCAGTCTGTGGTGGGAAAAGAACCGAGGTGGAGCTGGGGACCTCCTTTATGGTGTGACTGATGTCATGGTGGAGCCGATGCTGGGGTGGGGGGCCTGATGGGTACTGCTAGCTAAGATTTTCTCAGTGGGTCTTAAGGCCTGAGGCATTAGTCCTAATGATTATAGCCTGCTACAAAGAGCTCCCACTCAAGTAAGATGTTCAAGTTTTAGTAACCGATTCTTGGCACAGCCCTGTGGCAAAAGTGGGCTGTCTTACAAACCCACTCCTTGGGGGGAGGCAGCACTGAGATCACAGTGCCCACCCTTAAGTGCAATCCATGACGTGGGAAGGGGGGCAGAGATACTCTCCTTGTCATTTAGAATGCTCACCGAGGTCACGAATGCACCTCTGCCACAAGGATCCCAGGTGCCCTCTAGCTCTGGATAAGGGCACAATACCAGTCTTGAGGCCAAATATGAACCTTTCCTTGGCTATTACACAAAGGAGGAAGATCCAGGCATCACTCTCTCTTGGGGTAGCAGCTAACATCTGATTTGGCCTTCTCCTACAGGGCATGCAACAGCCTGGTTCAAATTCTTTGTAGACTCTGGTATTCTCCCTATCATTCCAGATCCCTTACAGATCCTTTTCTCAATTTGGTTGCTTACTGTGGCCTCTCTGGCAATAACAGTTTTCTAAATTATTAATAAACCTTCTACTGTCACACATACAATATAAGAACTCTCACATGGGCAGAATTTCTTGAAGAAAACAAAACTTTTACTAAAATGTTTAAATAAATACAAGTACAACTGAAAAGAATATTAATTTGGGTTACAGTATACAGGAAAAGAAAATGGAAAAATGTACAATGAAATGCACCACGACTGTTAACTAATCTACCTGAGATATGAAGATTTCAAAGTCAGAATCGTTGGTTTGCAAAATATTGCAGCCTTTGTCTCTTAGGCAGTCTCTGTGCTGGCCGCTGCTACTTATGGTCAGGAGAGTCCAAGCAAAATGGCTCAAGTGTCTGTGCTGGAGAGTTTATATAGAAGACTACCCCTAGTCTGTGAATAAAGGATGGCCCTTCCATTTAGGCCACCGGTGTCACTCTTAAAGCTTTCAAAAAATTTATTTTCTCATTTTGATGTGTCAGATTCCCATAGTTAAACCAGATTTTACAATCGTAACTCCTGTAAGTAGAATTTCACACAGGCCTGTCAGAATGATCTTTTAAAACATCCTGGGCTTTTGAACTGGCTTAATTTAATTAGTTATAAGGATGATTTTGTAAGTTGTATGGTTATACAAACTCATTTTATTACTTTTGTTTCCCTTGGCCAGTTAACTTAAAGGAATACTCTTTGATCATGTATCCAGAATCTTTTTCAAGAATCTGTCAGATTCCTGCACCAGGATGGCCTTATAGGTCCGAAGAAGGTCAAACCTTTTTTTTTAAAGCCAGTGTTTTTGCTATGTATCACTACTGACACTGCCATGTACATATATATAGAATCACACACACAAAAACATAGATACAACAGAATAATATCTACAGATAAGGGATAGCAGCCAGGCAGCTCACCACACATTGCAGCTTTCCACAGACTGTTCTAGTACTCTGTCATATCAGCCTGATAATTTGCAATTCTAAGGCGCAGTGAGGCAGAGGCATATGTGCTTGCCATCACATCCAGTCTCCTAGATTCCTGGTCAGGAGGCAAAATACTCATGTGTTTAGGTGCCTTAGACCTATCATGAACAGCCATAATGACCACAGAGTCAGTTTCTTGCTGGCTGGCTTAATACAGCCGAGCGATAGAGCAGGATACTGCTCATCAGCCTTTCTGGGGACTGCAGGCAGTGAGTTTGGTCTGTACCATGCAGCAAGGGTAGCATCCTCTAATGCAGGATAAATAGGTGGAATTATAGTGAAGGTGTACACAGCACCTCAAAAATTCTATTTGGTTCCTTTTGTGGAATCTCCCTCTTACACAGTAAAGCCCACAGCAGTTTGCATTTGCTGCATCATGGTTTGGAAAGTAGAAGCCTCAGGAGGAGACCTTGGGGTATAGACCACGAGTCCTCACTGCAGGATGAGAGGGAGAACTAGAACGAGGTGCCACATACTGTTTTCTACCATAATCCTCTTCTAAAACCACGAGATCAGAATTATATTTAATTTTGCCATTGACAGTGATGTTGACAACAGAGGCAGGAAGGCGCCAGAGGCAATGCCAGCAGTCGAGGAGGAATCTGTGTATTGAAGCGGTTGTAGACAGAGTAAGAGTGCTTACTGGCCCAGTCGGCGGGATTACTGCATACATTAGTAAGCCAGGCAGAATCGTTTTATCATCTTTGAAAGCGACATCAGCACAGCTTGAAGGTTGACAATGCCCTGGCCAGAGGCCATGACCCAACCTTAGTGTCGGGGATGGGCAGTAAAACTGCCTTGTCTCAACGGCGACTGGGATCTCACTGGAGAAGCAAGCTTATTTTTGTCTCTGTGCTTTTTGTCAGATGATGAGGGCCATGATGATGATCTGTCTTGGTCCTTCAACTTAGGGGACGTGTTCCCGCCAACACGGATGGCAACACAGATTTTGGGACTTGTTCATTCTCCAATGGCTACTAAGGATTTAAAGAGCAGGAAATTTTCTTGAGCTTCCTTATGATGTTGCCTTGTAGCTTGGTTCAAGCTCTGGCAGATCTCACAAGTCCCACGTTGTGAGATCGGCCTGAACAGCACTCAGACTTAATGTGTGTCTGCTTTATAAATTTTATCTCTGCACTTACAGTACCGAAATGAAACCTCTTTTGATTTTGGTCACAGAGAGATGATGACAAAACAGTTGTTAAATAAATGGCAATGGCTAGTTCATATTTCCTTCAGTGGGTCCAACAAGGATGATAGCGGAAAAAGAACCAAGGGTGATGAGGCTGTATACAGACACTGATGCAGGACATCGCATATTCGCACCCAGGTAGAAATAGTTTACATATGGTCCTAGTGCCTGGTGGTGCAGTTCCAAAGGTGTGGCCTAAAGGAAGAGATATCCACGAAGATCAAAATGAATCCCTGGCTTTAGTGATGCCTTCTGTGTGTGTGTGTGTGGGGGTGAACATTCAGCCAGTAGAATTCTGCAGACATTTCAATTACTGCTTTCCAAGATAAACATTCTATCTGTTGAATGTGTGGACATACATATTGGAGAGTGTGGAGGACTACTTTTACTAGTTACTTTTAGCAAAACAAACACCTGTTTTAATTAAAAAAAAAAAAACTTGATTGTTTATCAATGTTCTCAGTTCACCCATTTATGAAGCAATAAGACACTTTAAGGTGACGCTGTGCTGGCACAACTCACTTTCAAGGGATGAAGGCACTCCACCTGCAGCCCTGTACCAGCACAATGCGTACACGGTCATGTCTTTTTGTTTACATAACATTAAAAGATACAGACATGGTAACCAGCTCCCCTGCCACATGCTTATCAGAATAAAGAACGTTCAGCTCTGTCACCACTCCACCCAATCTGATTTAACTTACCATTGCAGTTAAAGGGTTTGTGTCTTGCACTGCCTTCAAACTTGACCCTGGATAGAATGGAACCATCATATATGCTAGAGGATCAGACTGAAAAAGTAAATGAATTATTATGAAGCCATTTCATGCAGAGTTTTAAGACATCATCACAAACTTTATTAAAATTAATGTTAAATACTGAGATATCATTAAAAATGTATTACATGGTAAAACAGATAAATAGCATTTTTCCAAATTTAAGGTAAGAAATACAGTCTGCAGCTAGTGCAGAATGCAACCACCTGCTAATATCTGGTACTCAGATTTCAATCATATGATCACTGTGCTGCATGATCTGCACTTGCTCCCATTACATGGAGCACTTTCTTAAAGATTTTCTGAAAGGTTTTCAAGGCCTTGCACATGCTGGGTTCTGGCTACATTAAAGACCTCCTACATTCATACACTCCGAGTGCCTCCTTCGGTGGTGTGAATCTCCTTGAAGTTCTGCGAGTACACCTGAAGGACTCTAGAGACAGACCCTTTGTTGTTGCTGTTTCTCGGCTATGGAACTCTCTCCCATCTCAGCTGCGGATCATCTCATAGAAATATAGAATTTGACGGCAGATAAGGACAGCTTAGCTCACGCTGTCTGCCCATTTTCCTGCCCATCCCATCCAGTCACCACAGACCCTACTTGATCTCGGGCTCTCTCTCCCTTGCTTCCCAACTAAGATTCCCATGTGCCTATACTAAGCATGCTTGAATTCCACCAATGTTTTGACCCACCAACTCCACTGGAAGACCGTTCCAGGCATCCAGCACCCTTTCAATAAACCACTTTCTCACATTACTCACAAACTGTCCCTTTACAGCTCCACTGCATGTACCTTTATGTTTGTGCATGTTTTCTTCTGAAAAATGCTCCCTATTGTACCGTATTTAACCTCGTGAAGTATAGGTTTCAATCATGTCCCCCACTCTGCCTTCTCTCTTCCTGGGTGTACATATTCAGGTCCTTCAGTCTCTCTCCTTGTAGGGCTTCTGATAAAGCCCTTGCCATTTAGCTGCCCTCCTCTGGACAGCTTCCACCCTATTACTGGTAAGGTAGGCAGCAGTCGCATGATTATTTCTTGCCGGCTCAGGCTGGGCGACATGTGGCGGGCCCGATGTGGCATCCGCACAGCAACTGTAATCCTTGCAGCATGATTCTGAATCCATTTGGAGCCACTGTTTGAATGAAGCTAGGGCTAAACTGATCATTAATTACGCATGGGTCCTGTAGCCCAGTGCTCTACTGTATGTAAACTGATAGAGATTCTTGTTCTTTCATTTGGAAAGAAAAAAAAATCTACTCTCTGAAAGACACAGTTTCTTTACTTGCTATATACCTTCCTTTCTTCCCATCCTCAAGATCCTCTCGAACCGGTAAGATTTCTCTGAACCCTGAATCATACTTTAATCATGCGTCCCCACCATTCTCACCCCTATTCTATTTCTTCTTGCCTGTCTTCCTCCCTACTGCACTCCCCAAAGCCTGCTTTCCTCCCTCCCCACAGCTTCCACATTGGCATGCTGCACACTGGTAACTGCCCTTGCCCATGGTCCATCCTAACACCATGAAACTATCCTACACCCACACTAGTCCTAGCCCTCCACTCTGGTCCCCCTGTCTACGCTTACCCTCACCCACTATCGTCGATGCTCGGTAACTTCCGAGATGCCAGCAGGCGAAAACATTCCCTTAAAAGAAATACGCGCAGCTCCTTGAGGCTAGTCCTCCTCCTTCTCCTAATGCTGTCAGGCAACGTGCACCCAAACCTGGCCCATTCTGCTCTAAAGCCACTAATCTGAGCAAGCCTTCGGATGCCCTCTCATTCATATCAATCAACATCTGCAGCCTCCTTCCTAAAATGGATGCTCTACAGGCCTTCACCAGCCAACACTGCCCTGACATCCTGGCAGTAGTCGAAACCTGGCTCACGCCATCGGTGCCGGACCATGAAATCAGCATTCCTGGCTACGTCGTCTCTAGGCTGGATCGCCTCTCCAAAAGAGGCGGGCGCCTCTACCTAAAAGACTCCATACAAGGACACCACATCATTACCTCAATCCAACCAACAACTGCTCAGATACTGCCAGTGAGAATCCTCCTCGGTGCCCAAACAAAACCTTCACTGTTGCCACCATCTACATCCCTCCCAAAGAACAGGAACTGGTCTAACAGCTGTGCTTGACTTTGTAAAGTCACTCCCACCAGACACTGAATCCATCCTCCTAGGCGACTTCAACATCAACTGGCCTGCGGTGATGCTGGTGCACACAGGGATACCGTTGCTCGCGTGAACCTCACACAAATGGTTGACTCACCAACCAGGAAAATTTACAGGACTGGCACCAGCACACTCTTGGACTGGATCCTTACCAGTCAACCATCGTGGATATCTAACACTAATGTCCTCCTGACTCTCTCAGCGATCACTCCCGTTAGCTGCACCTGGTCAAATAAATTCATCAAACAACCACCAAAACAATCACCAGCAGGGTTCTGCCCAGTGGTCACCTTCCTCAACTCAAATCCCACCTCCTCCACCAAGACTGGTCCCTCATCTTCAATGCAACCAACGTAAACACTGCCCTTGACCACTTCATAAACATCTTCACTGTGGCCTGTGACACGTATGCTCCTATTAAGAAATGCAAAGTGAAATCACTGAGTAACCCTGGCTCACAGGTGACCTCCTCAGGATGCTAAAAACAAGAGACCACCTATGGGAGCTGGCCAGAAACTCTGGAAAGCAAAACGACATTCAAAACTACAAATGTGCCTGCAATGACTGCACAAAACCATCCGGCAAATGAAGTCCGCCTACTATAAGCATGACCTCACAAACTCCTGGGGCAATGGTGGGAATTCTGGAACATAAAGGAACTCACTGGGAATCCACCCAAAACCCCCATCAATACTCAACATCAATGGAACCACAACCTCAACCCAAAAACCATTGCAGATACCTTTAACAAAGCCTTTACGACCTCAGCTGTCCTACCTCAGGACTACTTCAAAGATGGTGTAGCCCCCTATCTGGAATGAACACTACTCTCACCAGCTCCCCTGCTTCTACTTAAAAGCAGTCAAGGCTCACCAAGCACGCAAATACGTTACCATAGCCCTTGGTAAATCAAGATTCAGTAATGACTCTCTCGATCTCAAAATCCTGTCTCTACACTTGATGAAGTGCTTAGTCCTCTGACCAGAATTTTCAACCTCTCCTCAGCCTTAGCCAGTTCCCAGACAGATGGAAATCTGCCACTGTCACCCCATTCCATAAAGTGGTGACAAAACTGCCATGATAACTACAGACCTATCTCCCTACTACCGCCACTCTCCAAGGCACTAGAACGCATTGTCTCGGACCAGCTCACAGAATACCTGGATACCTACAACATCCTGTGCAAGCAACAACACGTTCAAAGGTCACAGCACCTCCACAGCCCTACTTGAATTCACGGCGCAATCCACAACGCACTTGATTCCGGTGAACTACTAGGCTCAATCTACATTGACTTAACTAAAGCCTTCGACACCGTCAATCACCACCTCCTACTTGTCCAGCTTCAGAATACTGGGCTGTCAACCGACACCATTGGCTGGTTTAAGAGCTACCTTGAAGAATGGTCCCAAACAGTAAGAATCGCTGATACACTCTCGGACCCTAGACCGGTCCCTCAGGAGTCCCCAGGGCTCCATTCTGGGACCCCTACTCTTCAGCCTATTCTTAAACTCACTACCGGACAGCTACCCAGAACAAATAATTCTCTCATAAACAATGCTGTGATCCTCACCTCAGACCCTGATCCAAACCAATTACAAAATAAACTTCAGCGGGCCTTCTCCTCCACGAATCCTGGTTCCTAAATCATAAACTGCTTCTCAATCAGAAAAAAGAAAAAGTCTATGGTCTTTTGCAGCCCCCACAACAAAACAAACAACTCCACCTCTCCACTGCAACTGAACAAGGAGCCATCCTAGAACAAACACAATTGTTCAAGTACTTTGGCATCACCTTGATCCCCCCTCTCATACGATGTCCATATTAGCAATGTGGCAAAGTCTGCCAATGCAAGGTTAGGCATATTATTCCGGCACAGGAAACACCTAACCCCAGAAGCACTGTCAGTGGCCGTCCAAAGCTTCATTTTCAGCATCATAGACTATGGTCTTATCATATATGGGTCTGCAACTACCACTGCTCTCAAATGTATCGCGACCTCCTGAATAAGGCCTGTTGTCTTATCACTGTCTCACATCGCCATACCCACACGTGACCTTTATTCCCAATCTGGATGGCTTCAACTGGACAAGCGCATAAAATACCAAACCTGCATCACAGCCAAGAAAATCATAATGAGACTTGCCCCACCTGGTGTCTGTGCCCTCCTTAAGCCTAGACATAGGAATGTCACTACAAGGAGATAAAATTCCCTTCTACTACATATGCCACGATGTAGCATGACCCAAGGACAAAGATCATTTGCCTATCGGGCATCCAACTGGCTCAACTCTCTTGGCAGCGACATAGTGACCGCTCCAACACTCGGCCTTTTCAAGTCAAGCTCGCCCTCACTGCTTGTATCCCGCGATTGCCCATCTTAACATTTCCACTGCTCCAGCTGCACATGCCCCAGCACTTACAATCAGTCTTTACACCCTAACACCTTACCTGGCTTATTCCTCGACAAGGCCCCTGGCTGCACTGTCTCCCACCCTCACCCACCTCCCCGTATCTCCACTCCTGCCCCTGCCCCCACCACCTCCTGTACTACCCCTTACCCCATGCACCTCCTACCTCACTTCTCCCATCGACCTCCCAATCTCCCTTGTCTTGCTCATAGCTCAAGTCTTTGTACTGGTTATTACATGTCTGTAAGTCAGTGACGTTATGTTTGTAACTAAAATATATAGCCGGCCGGTGGCGTCGAGGCTGGGCGCCACACCTCGCCGCCGGCGACCGGATTCGGGAACGGACTCGGTCGGCCGGGGAGGGAGGATCGGCGTCCCCAACGGATGCTCTCCTCCTCAGGGGTGGGTTACCAACCCTGAGAAAGCCAGCGGGAGCACTGGTGCTCCAAGGGGCTTGCAGCTCCGTTCACGGAGTCGGGAGGGACGCTGTCAACCGCTTGAGAGAGACGTGCATCTGCGTCGCCTCTCTGGATGTTCATTCGCCCTGTGCCAAGGCCCTAGGGGTGGGGCTGAGGGGAGTACAGAAAACAAGAAACCTTTGGTGGTTCTAGATGAAGACTGCTCCACCCAGAGACCACCAATTCCCAAGACAGACCCGCTGTGCAGGAGAGAAGGGAAGAAAGCACTCTGGGGCAGATCCCGGAGGCAGTGGATCCAGGGAAAAAGGTATGAGCAGTCTGAAGGAGGGAGGCGAAGGCAGGAAGGTGGATAAATAACACAAAAAAAGGATGACTGTTGCACACGCTGGCGTGGAACCTTTGTAAAGAGCTCGGCTCAAAGGTATTGTAATCCTAGATTGAAATGGATAAATAAAATATGCTATAGCAAGTATCTTTAAGTTGTACTGCATAGTTATGGCAGTACTGTTTGTAATATTGTGATAAACTGAGCTTTCTACTGAATGCCGCCAAATGAATTGTGTTCTGACCGCATTGTCTACCAACTCAGGGCAGCCAATTCCGCTGAGCTTGTATGCATGTTTTGGGGCTACTGTAGCATTAAGTTTAAAGCACAGCAGTAGTGAATGTTTTTCTAATTTTATTAAGTAGAAAAGCACAGCAGTAATGATTATCTGTCTAGTTTTACTAAGTAGAAAAACACAGCAGTATTGAATGTGTCTAGTTTTACTAAGTATAAAGGTACAGCATTAGAGAACATTTTACTAGTTAGTGTGCGTGTTCCCTTGTATTGGGTAGAATAAATGGGACTGTGTTAACTCCTCCTGTGCTCAACTGTTGCATCTACCATTCACTGTGTAGGTTTAGGTCAATATGCTAGCATAGTGTGGCAGTGAGGTAATCTGTAGCCTTACATAGAGAATAATAGATAGGCAACTGTGTGTTATGGATTTTTTTTTTTTTTTAACTTGATGACCTGTGTGGTGGATAAACTCATAAACCTTGAGAGCGAAGCTCGAGAGGTTTATGAGGTAATCACACACCGAGGATGTGTTAAAAAATCCACATACACACAGTTGCTTATTTTTATAATTACTGGCAACCCCTTTATCAAACTGTTTTCAAGCATCTTAAAATGCAGAGTTTACGCTGTCTATCTGCTATTTACAAACACACACACACAACACAGTCTGTCTGTCTCACACAGACACACTGTCTTTCTCTTTCTCCGTTTCTCTTTCAGACTGACCTTTTTTCGGGCGACGGCATCTCCCGATCCGGAGACACGGTGATCAACCAGATAGTCCTTATCTATTTGGAAGGTGGGATCAACCAGATCAAACATTTAAAAATCAAATAGAGATGGGAGGTGGTAAATAAAAGCGTCACAAACCGGCAAGCGGAAAACGAGCCGTTTTTTTAAAGCTATTCAGCCCGCCCACTCAGAGGCTAACCAATGAAAAGGCAGAATACAGATGAGTGACACAAGGAGACAGGGGAGTTTTGAAATGCCAGAATAACTCATTTTTGAGTTATTACGGCATTTTTAAGATGCTTGAAAACAGTTTGATAAAGGGGTTGCCAGTAATTATAGCAGTATAAAGAAGCTGAACGCCCAAGCCTGTTGCCATGCCCTGTGGGGAGTCCGATACACCAGGGACAAGCTCTCAGTAGCACATCACTGGAGGGCACTTTTAATTCCTTCTCCTCTATTTTATATGGACCGTTCCCATCTGTTTCAACAAGCGGAGACTGAGGGTCAGGAAGGGCACTCTGGAAGGCTCTCCCCAAAGCCACTGCTCACCTCACCGCTCCTTAGGACCACCAAGGTAGGCAGCAGCTGGCTGACTGTTCTCGCCGAGCTTAGGCTGGACGCAAAGAATAATCCTCCTACCACCCACTGTGGGGTCTCTAGTTTTATATCCTCATCCCTTTGCTTGGCCACTGCCTTCTAGACTTGCACCCGGCTAGGTTCTAATATCATCCTTCAGGGAGAACCAATCCTGCTCCAGCCTTTGCTTGCAAGCCTGGCCCCTTGACCAGCTGTGGGTTACCTGTTACTTACTTGATCAGCAAGTGAAAGTAATTAATAATGCTTTCTAACTCTTTACGCCAATGATGCAGTTATATATATATAAGCAGGGTTCTTCTGTTGAGGACCTAGGTGATTCTCTAACAGAAGAAATGTTAATTTTCAATCATCCCTTATTGCTTGTAGGATGGTTTGAAATAAATCAAAAACAAAGGTGATGATTTTTGGAACCTCGGCAAGATTAAGAACTGTGGGACAGTGTCTGAAGGTTAAATCTCTTGATGGATCATTGTTTGATCAAGTAGATACATTTCAGTATCTTGGGTATTATTAGATTCCAATTTAAATTCTAACCTCATTTTATGAGGGTAACCTTGAGAATTCATTGTAGAATGGCCCCTCTATAGAATTTGTTCATTTCTTTATTATGTAGTCTAGGTCAGCTATTTCTAATCGTTGTTTAGTTCCTATTGTAAATTATGATTCTATTGTAGCTGATACTGCTTCATGCACGATCACGTCTAGGAAATCCACTTTACTTCAGCTGATTGCTAAATTTGCTTTAAACTATCCTAAATTATCTCATCATTGTGAGATTTTGAAAGAGATGGGCTGGCTTCGTTTCATTAAGTTTTCAGTATTATGTAGCTAAATTTACACATAGAATTGTTAATTCTGGAGTTCCACAAAATTGTGTAATTTGTCGAGGCCGTATAATGAGGGCTATTTTTCTAGATATAGGACAGATAGTTTGGTTCTTAAAATTCCATTTATGAGAACTAAAAGTTGACAGAAAGCTTTGCTTAAATCGTTCATCAATTGGGATGAAATTCCTGTGACATAAGACAGTTACGTTTTTGCTAAAATGTTTGCAGATGAATTAAGGACGTTTTCTGAATTTCAATTAAACTGTAAATGTTTTTATGAGTGTCTTTTTGTAACAAAGACATTTTTTGTCTGCTATATCTGTACTGTATATGTATGTCTTTTGTATTGAATATATGTAATTTATGTGGTCATACCTGTAAAAGGAACTAGTTTTCCAGTGTGCTTACCCATTGCTTAATAAACAACAAACAACAACAACAAGGTTCTTTACCTGAAACTGTCTTGCACTTGGAAGCAAGTCTCACCTGCTCCCCCCACTGGGCATACTGTCAATTCTGCAGTCATATCTGTGGTTATACTGCTCCCCTACCTCTCCTTAACTACACTGCAGGGGTGACGTATCTCAACCTTGGTATTGCTAGCGAAATTTCAATTGTGTTGCTTCACCCTCCCCTACCTGTTCCTCATGGCCATTTACCCCTGAACTCACACTGCCATGTCTTCTCCTCTCCATATCTCTATGTGTAATAACTGTTTTTTGTTTATGCCTTACCCTGCCATCTCAAGTAAACACTCCCCAATCATTCCCTTCCCCAGCAGCCTACCTCCTATCAGTCTCCAATCCCACCCCTTCCAACTTACTGTCCCCTACTTTCCTGCCCTACCTCCTCTGTACCCTGCCTCTCAGTTCTCTCCTCACACCAACCATTTCCTCTCTCCCACTACTCCTCTCCACCCTCACTCCCCCACAATCCACCCAGCACTACTCCTTCTCCGCTACATTCTGAATTCCTGGTACGCTGCACTAGGCCCTCCACCCTGCCCTCATCAGATATCTCCAGGAAGCAAAAATATCCACACACTACCATTAGGTCTACTGCTCCTGCTACTGCAGGAGACACACAACTCAATCTCAGGCCCTATGCACCATCGACCTCTCTTCTCTGCCTCTACTGGCCCTTCCCAGCCTTCATACCTTCACTCCCAAAGGCCTTCAAATCTTTCACCTAAATGCCAGAAGCTCTCCCAAAGATGGATGCCCTTAAAGTTTGGATTTCTCAGCACTTCATCAATATTCTGTGTCATCAAACTTGGCTATCAGCCAAATTCCTGACACTGCCATTTCCAGCCTAGACTTCAACCTCTTCAGGCAAGATCGTGGTAAGCACAGTGGAGGCATAGCTTTGTTCACTAGACAATCCTCTCCTGCTTCATCACCTTCAAAGAGGCCCACCCTTCGTCCCACAAACTCGGCACTGCCCTCCTATCCCTCCCTTTCTGTTCCCACTTTACATAAGCACACTGTATGCCCTTCCACAGCTACTCCCTAGTCAACACCATCTCCTCACATGCGGCTAATGGCGAGCTGCTACTCCCAGGGATTTCAATCTTGACTGGCGCTCTGCTGCCTCTAAGCCCACCCAGGGACTGAATCCTCAACCTCACACAGCTAATCCCTGAACCCACCCATTTGAATCACCGCTCCCAAAACCACCCCTGATAAACTGAGTGCTCTTCCCACCCCCCATAGGATCACCGCTCAGACGCCTTCCCTATCGCTCTCAGTGATCATTAGATCACCCACTGAGTTAGAAAAATGCATGTCCCCACTCCATCCCTAAGGACATTTGGACTCACCCTCTCACAACGTGGACACTGCAGCCCTACTCCAGGACCTATATATGCAGACTGGCTGTCAGTTTCACTACCGCGATGTCGACTCAGTCCTACTCCTCTTCACTAGTATATTTTTGCACAACTGACTGCCATGCAACATTAAAAAATCCAGAGTCAAACGGCACCATCACCCCTGGATAACATCTGATGATCTGGCCTTATGCAGATCCAGGGACAAAGTGTTGGTCGCAATATAAATCCTCCTCATCACCAGACAACCTGGAAACCTATAAAGCACTTAGAAACATATGCACCAAAGCCATCCGCCTCTCCAAGTACAGTTATTTAAATCCCAGAAACAGCATAAAAATCTAATTCCTGCTTCATTCTGCAAAGTTATTCACTGCCTCCTTGATCCTCCTACACAACTTTTCCTCACCAGTCCTCAAATTTGAAGGCTCCTCTGTCTCAGTCTATTCCACAGTAGCAGAGATATTCAACAAATGTTTTGCTACGTGCGCTGTTCAATTATCTCTCCATGATCCCTCCTGCCCCTCCCTCCACCAGATGACCTCCACCTCCCCATCCTCCCTCATGAGTCCTCAATGCCCTCTTTCTCTTGACCCACCCAAAACTAGCCCCAATGGCCTCCACCCCAGGCTCCTTACATATCTTCCCAGCCATTGCTTAGCCTTTAGCCCACATTCTTAACCCATCCCTCTCAACCTCATCCATCCCAAAAGCCTGGAAATTTGCAAATGTCTTTCCTCCACAAGGGCGATCACTCCTCCATTCCTGGGAATTACAGGCCCATCTCACTCCTCCCATCTCTAGCCAAGCTACAGGAGTCCCTTATCCACTCAAGGCTCTCTTAAACATTCACTCCTGTATAGTCTGGTTTCATAAAGCAGCATTCTACTATCTCCTCGTTACAGATTCACGGACACCATTTTCTCAGCTATGGACCAGAGCCACATAACTGTCGCTATATTCATAGAACTGCCAAGGCCTTCGATTCTGTTTCCCATTCCGCACAAATTGAGCTATGCTGGTTTAGCAGCCTCAACAGTTAACTGGTTCCGTTCCTATTTAAAGATAGGCCAATTGTTCAAAATAGGCGACGTACTGTCCACCCCTATTCCTATCCTACCGGAGTCCCTCAAGACTCTATACTTGGCCCCATCCTATTCTCCCTGTTCATTAACAGCCTCCCTCTGCCTGCACTTCCTCCCACATACAAATGTATGTGGGCCAATACTATCATCTTCACTTCTGGTCCCTCATCTGCAATGTACAATCCCCCCTTCTACAGGACTTCTCTTAGTTCCCGACAAACCAGTTAAAACTGAATGCAAAAAAAAAAAAAACTTACCATACACTTGGCACAAGGCAAAACTGTCTTCCTCCAATCCACCCCAGTTTTCATTACTTTGGATGGCACACCCTAGAGTCTGTTACAGCTTTTAAGTACCTAGGGGTCTGACTGGGCAACCACTTAGACTTCTACACACAGATGCCACCAGCTCTAACCTCTGCCCGAAACTTGCAGTCTTATACCAGCACAAGGATAGTCCTCCTCCCCACCCGTCAGAGCTTGTAAATACAGGTTGCTCACCTGTAACAGGAGTTCTAGGAATGGTATATGTTGTTCATCCACACTGTCTGGCAGGTTCCTTGCCGCTTTAAATCTTGCGGAAGGTCTTCAAGCTGGCTCCTCCCACCCACCCGGTGGTAAAACTCTTGGCTCCGCCCCATGACGCCAGAT
Source organism: Neoceratodus forsteri (assembly GCA_016271365.2). Classification (NCBI taxonomy): domain Eukaryota; kingdom Metazoa; phylum Chordata; order Ceratodontiformes; family Ceratodontidae; genus Neoceratodus; species Neoceratodus forsteri. Next base: position 1,412,855,440 of record CM057456.1, on the reverse strand, counting down.
CTGGCCGCTGGAAGCTCAGGTTGTGCGTCGAAGCCAGGGAGGTCGGAGTCGTAGGATGAACAACATATACCATTCCTAGAACTCCTGTTACAGGTGAGTAACCTGTATTTCAAAGGACATGGATATGTTGTTCATCCACACTGTCTGGCAGACTCCTAGCAGTTCTCCGGGAGGAGGGAGGCAAGCAGACACCCCTACTTAGAAAATAGAGACTGGAGAGCAGAGGCCCCAAAACCAGCATCCCGGGCGTGACTCAAGGTCGATGTGGTAATGGGTAATAAAGGTGTGTGCTGACTTCCAGGTAGCAGCCTGCAGATTTCTGGATAGGGACGTCCCTGAAGCAGCCACCGATGCAGCAGTATGACGGGTAGAATGAGCTCTTATCCCTCTGGAGGCTCCATGCCCACCAACTTATAGCAGAGATCTATGCAGGAGGTGACCCCTGCCTATCGTCCGCTTGGCTGCAGGTCTGCCAGGTGCGGCTTCAGCGTGGGTGACAAACAGCTGGCGAACCTCTCCCGATTTCAGCCGTGCGCCCTTATAATAAGCGAGCGCCCTTCTAGGGTCCAAAGTATGGAGCCTGTATTCGGCCTCCGAGGTGTACTGGGGTAGAAACACCGGCAGAGTCAACACCTGGTTAAGGTGAAACTCCGACACCACCTTCGGAAGGAATTTCGGTGGGGGCGAGGACAACCTTGTCCCTGTGGAAGACCAGGTAAGGAGACTCGATACAGAGCGCCTGGAGTTCTCCCATCCTTCTGGCTGACGGATAGCCACCAAGAAGGCTGTCTTCCACGACAGGTAGAGAGTTCACACCTGTGCACTGGTTCGATGGCTTGCCCATGAGCTTTGCCAGTACCAGCAGTAAATCCTATGGAGGTGGAGGTTCTCGTGACCGGAGGGGAAATGTGATCAAGGCCTTTGAAAAGCGCCAGACCACCTTCTCCTGCGCCACCGACTGCCCTCGCCCGCGCCTGTAAGCAGAGATGGCTGCCAGGTGCACCTTTAGGGTCGCTTTACCTAAGCCTTGACTTGAAAGGGACCATAAATAGTCCAAAATGCTTGCCAAAGAACAGGAGGAAGGTTCCAAGCCCTTGCCCTGACACCAAATGGAAAATCTCTTCCATTTGAAGGCATAGCATTTCTGGTCGACTCTTACGGACGCCTCAACAACATTGAGGACCCGTCGGAAAGACCCAAGGCCTGGAACTCTAGCCGCCAGGAACCAGCCGCCAGGTGCAGGGATTGAAGGTCCGGATGGAACACCTTCCCTGACTGACAGCAGGTCCGGGCGAGCTGGAGCTGAGGCTGAGGAGATCTGGGTACCAGAACTGGCGGGGCCAGTCTGGGGCTATCAGAATCACCTGCGCCTTGTCCCTCCTTGCCTTGAGAAGCACCTTGTGAACCAAGGGAAATGGGGAAAGGCGTAAAGAGGCCCGGGTCCACAGCCTGAGAAGGCATCCCCTGCAGCGAGCCCTGCTGAGGGGCGGGCATGGAACAGCCTCAGCTCGCGATCTCCCTGAGGCAAACAGGTCCACCTGAGGTGTGCCCCAGTGGGAGAACAGATCTTGTACTACCTCCGGCAGGAGAGACCACTGTGGGATGTAGCCCTATCCGCCTCAGGGCATCGGCCAGGGTGTTGGAGGCTCCTGCCACATGAATGGCTAGGAGATCCGTCTCCAGGCTGCGCAGGTGACCAAATGCAGAGAGCATCCTTGCATAGAAGCATGGAGCGCGTCCCGCCCTGGCGGTTTAGGTAGTACATGGTCGTAGTATTGTCCGCCTGGACTCGGACCACTTGACCCGGAGGAACGGAGCAAAGGTGGTGAGAGCTAGGCGGACCGCCGGAGCTCCAGCAGGCTGATGTGGCATCGGACTCCCGCGGGGACCAGAGGCCGCGCCGGTGTTCCCCCAGATGGGCACCCCAACCCATCAGAGAGGCATCGGCCGATAGAGACCGTCCGCTCGAGGCAGACAAACGGGATACCCTCCTGCAGATGCGATGGAACGGTCCACCATCGGAGAGCGTTCCCACATCTCCTGGGTCACCACCACAAGCTGGTCCAACGGATCGCAGTGTTGTGACCACTGGCTGGGCAGTCCCTCACTGGAAGGGGGTGAGCGCGCCAGCGTGCCCAACAGACCACGCTGGTGCAGGCCGCCATGAGACCCAGGAGACGCAGGAAGTCCCGGCAGGGCGCGATTGCCCAACCAGAAATGACTGGGCAAAGGAGGTAAGAACCTCGGCCCTGTCCGGCGAGCCATGCTCTGGCTCGAAGAGAGTCGAGCTCTGCCCGATAAACAGAATCACCTGCTTGGCTCGAATCCCGACTTGGCCTCGCTGATGAGAAGGCCGACTTGAGAGCAAACCTGGAGGGCCAGATCTCTGGACCGCTCCACCTCCTGTCTGAGGGGGCTGCTATCAGCCAATCGTCCAGGTAAGGGTACACCGACCCCTCAGCACCGCAGGAAAGCTGTCACCACTGCAATGCATTTGGTGAAGACCCTGGGAGCTGAAGACAGGCCGAAGGGCATGGCTCGAACTCGAGGGATCCTCCGCTGAAAGCGAAGGGTCTCGATGTGACGGCGGATAGGGCGTGAAAGAATCGTCCTGCAGGTCCAGAGAGCAGAACCACGCCGTGTTCCAGAGACGGTATTATCTGGCCAGAGTGACCATCCTGAAGGTTCGAGACCTAGGAACTTGTTCAGGTTGTGTAGGTCGAGAATGGGCGCCAGCCCCTGTCCGTTCGGAACCAGGAAGTACCTGGACACAAACCCGGGTCTGAGGGGTCCGCTACCTCCTGATCACCTCCTTCTGGAGGAGGAGGCGATGTCGGCTCGACGAGCCGACAGTGAGGCTGCAGACCCGGGCCCCCGAGGTGCGACGGCTCTGAAGGGCGGGCCTGCTCAATTCCAGAGGCAGGCCTTTTCCCACCACCTCCAGTACCCACCTGTCCATGGTAATAACGGACCAGGCGGAAAGGAAGTGTGGAGCCGTCCTCCACGGGGGAACCAGGGTGAGGTGGACGGGATGGAGCGACACCCTCAGCCCGTCACTGAGCAGGCTTGGAGGAGGGACCGCCGAGGGCCTCCTGGCCTTACCTCCTGCTTCCTGTTGAGGAAGCCGACGGCTTGGGTTTGGGATGCCAAGCCTCAGCCTGCTGGCCCTGACATTGCTGGGCCGGACGCTGCCAGGGCGCAGAAGGACCAAAGGGCTTAGGCTGTGGCTTGCGGCCTTTGTCCTCTGAGCGGGAAGAGACAGAGTCCAAGGTAGCACTGGACTTCTCGATCCTCTGCAGGTGACCTTCCACCCCAGGGCCGAGGTCAGTCCCAAAAGGAACATCCGCCAACTTGGCTGGGTATCCAAAGTAAAGGTGGATATCCTCAGCCAAGCCGACAACGCAGCGGCCACAGCGGCGCCACAGACCTGGCACATGAGTCCCCAATGTCTAACGCAGTCTGGAGCTGCTGTTTGGCCACTGCCCTGCCCTGGTCCCGCACCTGCCTGACTGCAGATCCGCGGGAAGATGAGGGACGACCTCATCCAGGAAGCCCAACAGGGCATGAGAAAAATGTGCCACGAGGATGGCCGAACTGGCCTGACGAAGGCCGAGAGGACGCAGCATAAGATTTTTCGCCTGGCATAATCCAATTTCTTGGATTCCTTGTCGGAGGTTTGTCCACATCCCTGGCGTTTCGGGCGCTACCGAAAACGCTGTCGGTAACCAACCCCACAGCAGAGTGGTGTTCAAAACCGGACAGGGAACCAGTAGGGACGCATGACATTTCTGGCCATCCTGGCCAAGGCGGAGGGCAGGAAGCAGGGCGGCTGCCAAAGTTCCAAGGCCGGACCCACTATGGCCTCGGCCACCGGAAAGGCCTCCGTAGGGGAATCCCTTGGTCCAGAATCTCCGTGAGGGGATACCTGCTCGCTTAGAAATGGGTTCGAGCTTCATCCCGGTGGACTCCGAGATGAGCCGAGCAATCCTAGGAAGGACGGCGGGCTATCGCCCACTGACTGTCCTCCTGAGGACTCCAAGTCCATTCGCTTGGAGAAAAGGGAGGAATCGTCCTCAGACTCGGAAGAGTCCTCAAAGAGCTGCTCGCCTGAGCCACCTCCACCTGCCGAGGTCTATCGGGAGTGAGGGTGACAGACAGCCTATGGGGCAGACCCCGAGCCGACGAGAATTTTTGGTCGGAGCCCCAACTAACGGCTGTGGAGGCGGAGGTTCCACCAGAATCGGTGGGGCAGCTGGATTTGGCCGAACAACCAGCCTGGGAACAGGCTCTCGGCTACAATGAGGGGTTGTTTCGGCGCTCCGGTGACAGCCACTAAATGGCCGGGAAGGCAGGTCGGCTTATTCCGATCAGAAGGAGCTGTTGCCACATGAGCTCTCATAACTCCGACGCACTTGCGCCGAAGCCTCCTCATCCGAGGAGGAGGAAGAGTGCAGCGCCGCTTGCCGTGGTGCCGAGACCGAGACCGCCATGACGGCGGATCGCTGGACCGGCTAAGAAGTCCGAGATCGAGAACCTCGCTAGGCCGAGGACGGTGGAGATGTCGGGAATCGGCACTCTCCTCGGTTCGGACGATTCCACCGGGCTCCGGAACCGAGGCACAGACGAGCCGATGGGATCCTCAACTCCCACCGGGGAACGGGAGAGGGATTCTCAGCCTCTCCAGCCGACAACCCGTCTAATGGGTCGAGAAAAATCTCGACCGTGTCGTGAGGTCTCGGTCAACTGGCTAGCGGTGACACCGTGAAGCCAGTCGCCCGAAGCTGAGGGGTCGACCAGCCCACTGTCGACAACTAGGGAGGGGATCTTTCCGCTCCAACAGGCGCGACGGTGAGACTTACTTTTGTCTCTTTTGGACCGAGAAAAGGTCCAGAAGAAGTTGGACCCTCACCTTTCGTCGAGAGGGTCAGACAAAGCCCTTAAAAGAAGCCAAACACAGGCACCGAGAGAGAGCGGACAAATGTCACAGGCCGAGGTAGAAGCTGCCCGCGCCGCCTCCTCTTCGAGGGCGTATCATCTGCTCGAGCTGATCCACCGAGTCGCCACCGGACACCGCCAACCGGGCCTCTTTAGATTTAACCGAGGAAATCTTTCTCAGGACGCCCAGCTGTAAACGGCAGCACGGTCTTCGAGGGCGTGGGCCGAAAAAAGAAGAGCACAGGTCATAAGCCTGCGGGTGCGATACTCAAGGCTAAGCAGTGAAGCGCCGTGGAGTGCGGATCCGTCCAGACATCTTCTGTCGCAAGGGCATCTCCAGAAACCGGAGTCGACGAACTATCGAGTCATAGGAGAGAAGGATCAAGTCTTTTAGCAAAAACTTTGATTTAAAATTCAAGAATTAGAACCAGTCTTATACGCAGACCGCTAAGGAGGGAACCTAGTCAAGCGGTAAGGAAGATCTACGCCATGGGGCGGAGCGAGTTTTACCACCGGGTGGGTGGGAGAGCCAGCTTGAAGACCTTCCGCAAGATTTAAAGCGGCAAGGAACCTGCCAGACAGTGTGGATGAACAACATATCCATGTCCCTAGAACTAAAATGATCATGCTGGTCCTTGATTACGCACATGTTGTTTATAGCTCAGCCCGTCACACCCCTCTCTAAACTTGATACTGTCCTCAATTCGTTCTGCCAATTTACGAATGCTGAACACCCACTCACTACTGCACCTTGCTTTCTGCACTCTCTCCCCACTATCCCACAGAAGGATGGCTCATTGCCTCCCTTATCGCCAAATTCTGGTTTGGGACTCTCCACCCCACCTCCCTTCCCATCTCTCCCAAGCCCCACCTCTGTATACTCTCTAAGGCACAGAAACTCACGCATTTTTGCTATCCACACCCCTATTGGCAGTTGACCAGCCTGCCTTCTCCTATCGAGTGCCCTTACTGTGGAATAAGTTCCTGCCAAACCCCAGTGTGCACACTGCTGATAAAACAACCTCAGCTCCTGAGCCGAGTTTTTCAAGCCTTGGTCAAGGACCAACAAGATCACTATAATTGGCAGGATCCCTACTCTGACTCACTTACTATTACCTTCCACAGGTATAAATTTTTACCCACAATTCTGTTCCTTTTTTTTTTTTAAGTTTTGTTTCCTGTGTATATGTTGGGATTATGCCAACTACGTTTTAATCATAATGCACAAATGTATAGCTCTTTCTCCTGTCTTGCTCATAATGATTATCCTGTACTTATTCTGCTTACTCATATGCTGTAAAGTTTGTAAATCTTGTCACATTTCATATTCCCTCTTCTCCGGTCGCACCTGAAACAAGCCTCGGCTCAGTGCGCCTTTTCCGGATACCAAGTTTTAAATAAATAAAATGTCCTTCCTGAGGTGTGCACCCCAGACATGGACACAGTACGTCAGGTGGGGTCTCACCAGCAATCTATACAGTGGCAACACCACCTCCTCTTTCTGCTGCAAATATTCCTCCCTATGTACTCCAGTAATCCACTGCCCCTATCCACTACCTTGCTGCGCTGTCTTGTCACCTTGAGATCATCAGATATGATTACTCCCAGATGCTGTTCTTGTCTGGCAACCATCAATGCCTCTACTCCCTAGGTGCTCGATTCTGCACTTTTTCACTAAAACCCAGCTGCCATGCCCTTGGCCACTCCTTCAGTTTTTCAGGTCTCTGTACATTCTTTCCACCCTCTGGAGTGTCCACCCTACTGTAGATTTTAGTGTCTTGCACAGAAGCATACCCTCCTTTCCATTTCATCTGCAATGTCATTTACAGACATTAAAGAAGACTGGTCCCAGTACTGTGCCCTGAGGCACCCACTAGTCATCCCTCCTCCCTGGCATAAACTATTTACCACAACATTTGTTACCTATCCATGAACCAATGTCTTACCCAGTTTACTACCTTAGGACCCACCCTGCCCAGTTTTCTTAGGAAGTCTTCAAAGCACTGGTAGAACTCATAAGCAATGAGCAGCAGATGTAAAATACTGCATAAACTTTTAAATTTAAAGAAAAATACCCAAAAGCGCTGCAAAGATCAACAATACTACAGATAAATCAAGACTGCACTACAGACCCAAGTGCTTGACTCTCTGCAAGGCTTCCCTGAAGATTAGAAGGGGCCCGGGAAGCAGGTTTGTCCGAAAGGCCTGCAGGGCATAAAGGATGGTCCTCATCTCCAAGACACTGAAAAAAGAGGATATGCCTGGGGACAGGGTCCCCTGTGTCTAAATAGCTTGCCAGATGGGTGTGCCAGCCTGGCCTGACATGTCGTTAAACAAAAAGGGTGTGGTGATGCCACCTGAAAGTGAACCCCCAGATTGGAGGGTCCAACTGCCAAGCCAGTAGCTGTTGCACCGAGGTGGAGACAAGTACCTGCTGCTCAGCATCCGTGCGCTGATCCCAAAGAAACTGATGGTTCCATTGAGAAACCCACATGTGGAAAACGGCAGAGGAACAGTTGCGATGGACACTGCCATGTGTCCCGTCCACCACAGGAATGCTCTGACTGGGGCTGAGAGAGATGAGGAGACATGTTAAGCTTGTGTCTGAAGATCGTCTGCTCTGCCTGGGGACAGGAAGGCATTGCTTTGAGCTGCCTTTAGTATGGTCCCTATGCACCGGAGTCTCGACTCAGCCCAGGAAAGGATATGGGAAGTTCAATGCGACTCCTAGGTCTCAGAACAGGGATGTGGATTCCATGGTTCTGATCAGTTGATCCTTAGTGGTTAACTGTCAGAAACCAGTCATCCCAATAAGGGAGACGAAGCCATTGACTCCTTAGGGCGCAGCCATCAGCTCAAGGTACTTTTGAAAAGACACAGGAAATCGGAGACGGGACGAATGGCCACGCCCAAAAACCGGTAAGGGTTCCTTGAAAAAGCAGGTAAAACTGCTGTGCAGCTGATAAACCAGGATGTGGCGATAAGCTTCCTGCCTGTCCAGCCAAAAGGCCAATCCCCAGATGTAATCTGTGTACTGATAAGGCTAGCTAGAACAGGTCCTATGGCCTGTCCCTGCAGTATTACCTGAAACTCTTCTCGGATTAGGGTAAAAGAGCCAGAGAATGGGAGGGATGTCTGGTGGCATATCTAGGCGCTCCAGAGAATGCCTTCTTCTCCATCAGCTGGAGAAACTAGTGGTCTATGGTTATCCTGCATGTCCTCTAAGTGGAGGGAAAAGGTCCCTCCACCACCACCTCCCACAAGGTCTCTGTTGAAGGAGGGGGTCGGATAAGAGCCAAGCTGAGGTATTAGGATTGGCAAGCTATCTAGAAGGTTCTGGGGCCCCAGGGCAGAACCTCCGATGGCTGAGAAGCAGTTGTGGTACAAATCCATTGGACTGCTGGCTGGAGACTGGCGGAAGGGCTGGCGTTGGTTAAATTATTGCTGGGAGCCATGTCTGCAGCTCTCCCAGCACCATGTGCTGCATCCTGTGAGGATCGAAGGACGAGTGCCTACATCAGAGTCTGTTTCGAATAATGGGGCAGTTCTGCCATGTAAGAGGCATTTGGCAGTGCTGGTATCATCTCAAAGCAAATTTTCTGCAAAGGGCATTCAGGTATTGGGCCATGTGGGTGAGGAAATCAAACAATGGATAACCCCAGTGACAGGAGAGTAGATCTTCCTGCCAAGGTGATCAACCTTACGAGGTATATTGTCTGGTGGAAGGGTACCAAGATGCCTAGGGTGCTGAGAGTGATCATGGGCAACATGAATGACCACAGAGTCTGCCCTTTGGTACTCCCCATGGAAAGGCTAGACCCAGAAGCCCTGTAGAGGCGATCAGTCTTCTGAGACACTGCCAGGATGAAAGCACACTTCTACCTTAAGGTATTGGTACCTTTGACAGAGTCTATGAGAGGTGGTACAACCCTGGGGAGTTCAAACTGTCCGAGGCAGACAGCTAACAGACATCATGGGGTCTAAACCCTAGTGTCCCGCCTCCTTTATTAGTTATGTGTCATCAAATCCAGAAAGGAAGGGACATCTGGAGGAGACCTGGTGGTGCCTTAGTCTCCTCAGGTTCAGAAGGAAAGTCTGAGCCGTCTGCCCTGGAGGGAAGAACAGGACTGTCTGCCGGAGCTACTGGAGTCCGGTGAAGGAGAGTGGCAGTACCACGCTGGGGAGTCTTAAGATGGCCTTCACCAGAAGTAAACTGGCAGAGGAGAAGATACTCACGGGGAGGCACAGATGACCCTTTAGGTGCCTCTTGAGTTTCTCCCCATTCTTCCGTCGCTTGGGGAGGGGTGAAGGGTCTTCCTTGAAGTACCATGAGGAAAAGCCCACCACAAAGCAAAAAGAAAATGAATCTTTGGAGGTGAGGCAGGGGTGATGGTTCAGGGGCACCGGCATCGGGTTCTGAGGTCATGGTAAACCTGGCGTCAGTGACTGAAGTTCTCGAAACTGGCATCGGCCTGAAAGGCACAAGGGAATCGGCTAAGTGAAGATGGTGGGACTGACGGGCTCTCAGGCATCAGCTGAATGGCAACAGGGCTGGCGACTACATAGTGCCTGGTTTAGACAGTCCTGGTGCGGTTCCAGGTTGTGGTAACCCTGATGTCAGAGGCTGAGGTTATGGGAGAATTAGCGTTGGCCCAAAGGGTACAAGAGCATCAGGCGTCCAGCTAAGCGAGCAGTAAGCCTGGCATTAGCGGGTAACAACAGGGCCTGCTGGCAATTAAAGAGTTCCAGGGTGACGAGATGTCACCCTGGCCGACGCCAGGATAGCCGGGTCGGCATGACAGGCATAGGCAGACACTGGCCATAAGAAAGGGCTGACGTGTGCCTAAAAGGAGCAGCCTATTATAGGGAGTGTACCTCAAAGAGGCAGAAGTGTAGCTTTGCAGGAGGTGACAGCATGCCCCAGGAGTCACTAGAAGGAGTCGGACACAGTCGTCAGGTCCGACTTGGCAGATGTCCGGGGAGAGAAGACGAACAGGGATGGGACAGACAAAGTCCCCACCCGATTTGGGGAACCCGACCAAGCCTCCTGTGTTAGATCCTGCTGGAGACCGGGGCAAAGAGGCAGAGGACAAAAGTTTGTGCTCTGAAGAACTGCCCGAGACAGAGAAGAGGGTGGGTGGTCTCCCCACTGGTAGCCCAAAGAAAGAGAGGGCCACCGCAAAAAAGATCAACCCCTGCACGAGAGGAAGACCCCTACAGTCACCAGCCAGTGCAGGGACCTGGAAGGGAAGCAGATCGTTGATTCTCCTGGAGTTTCTTGCTTGCCGCTGGGCTTCTTCACTCTGAAGGAAGCCGGGTCCTACAGGCTGCGGAGGAAAATGGAGCTCCTTCTCCATCTTTTTGAGTTAACCCAGGGACTTCTGTTGGCAGGTGCAAGTTCTATGGTGGAAGTCCTGGCAGAGCTGGCAGGCCTCAAAAAGAATAAGTCCAGGCCTATACAGGATAAGCTAGCAGTGTGGTCATCCCGGGGACCACTGCCAAAGTACCCTTCATCCGCCGCCACACTGTATAGAAGGATGGAAAAGAATACCTATAATAAAATCACTGAAAAGTAAAATTATTAAGAATAAATAATAAAACACAGGTAATCTCTGTAAAATGGTGGTAGACTACTGCAGAAGGTGTCTGTGAGCTGATATACACGGCTTGACGGTGGGGAAAAGAACGGAGGATGGACTGAAGGACCACCCCATTAATACCATACGTGATGTCGGAGGCAGCCTCCCCATAGGCTATAATGGAGCCGTCCCGCTCTCCTGGCCTTCCATTACAATGTGGTGAGTCTTGCCCAGAAGCGGTGCTATGTACCAGGGAAGTAACAGGACCGGTGGCTGCAACTTTTACGAGCGAAAAAATACAGTGTTCTTTTGGTAACATCTGCACCAAACACTTCTCACGGGGCAAGGTACCACTATATGTGTGCATATCTATATTTGTATAACTTGGTAGATCTCTTTAAATCATATTAACTTTATGAATTTGAATATTACAAAACTTATCAGATGGTACGGTACAAACTGATCTGTTCAGGAAAAAGAGACAGAAATACCATCTTACATGCTTCAAGCTATCACTCACGCCACAAAACAAAATTGTACAAATCCCTTGGATTTTGAAACTAGAATGGCAGAAATGGCAACCACATTTAGAGCAAGAGGAATGCTGAAAACAAATTGCAGGATGCTATAACATCAGTTACAGAAATGCCACATGTTAGTCTATTGGAGTAAAGGAGTAGACCAATTCCAGATGAGAATCAGATTAATTGAATCACCACATATGAAAATAAATTCAGGAGAAATACAAAATACAACAGAGAAAAATTGGCATATTCTAGCACAGAACCTTCATTAGAAATGGAGGTAAGTTTGTTATCTAGGACAGTCCACAAAAGGGGCAGAAATCTTACAGACATGTTGGTACATTTGTACCAACCATGTGTGAAACCCACCCAAATTGGTTACCTCAACTATCCAAAGGATGTCATGTTTGTAGCCACTGTAATGTTGTAATGAGATACTGAAAGTACCTCATTTAAATCTGTGAATGCAAGTAAGTGCTATGAGAGAAGACACTTTATCAATCGCCCCAGTGTGTGTGTGTACAGGGCTTGGCAACTTGTTCATGTCAATCTTTTATGCTGGCAAGACAACAAGATCTCTAAAATCACGAGTATGTGAACACTGGAGTGATATCAGGTGTCTAAATGAAATAAATGCTTTTGTGAGACGTATTAATCAGGTGGGACACTGAAGATCACAAGTTTAAATTCCATGGTATTGAGAAAGTTAATGTGGGCCCTTGGGTGGGGATTTGATAATAGCCTTCTTTGCAAAGAGGCATTTTGGATCCATCAACTAGGGGCTTTAAAAGCTGCAGGATTGAATTATATTTTCATATAGCCCCTTATCGAGGGAACAAATATGCTAGATACATAATTTGAATAAGCTAATTTTAAATTATAGTTCTATACATAAAACTGATTTATGCCTATTAGTAAAGAATGCCCCACTGCCTGATACCCTTTGCTTGTTGTTTTAGTCTCTTTACAGAACTTCACGTTGGTTGCCGCTTGTTTGACTAACTGGCATCTTGCTATATACATGAGGCCTGTGGTCCTGATGTAGAGATTGAGCATCTGCAGCATTATTTTATGGTCTTACATATTATAAATAGTGAAAGTACAGAATAGTATTGTTATAATATTATGCCATTACAATAGTTATGCTATTAGCAAACTGTTACTGTTAAACAAGAATAGACCATAAATACAGGTTACTCACCTGTAACAGGAGTTCTAGGAATGGTATATGTTGTTCATCCACACTCATTGGCAGGTATCCTTGCCGCTTTAAATCTTGCGCGGAAGGTCTTCAAGCTTGCTCCTCCCACCCACCCGGTGGTATAACTCTCGCTCCGCCCATGCCCAGATCTGGCCGCTGGAAGCTCAGGTTGTGCGTCGGGCTGAGGAATGGAGAGTCAGGGATGAACAACATATACCATTCCTAGAACTCCTGTTACAGGTGAGTAACCTGTATTTCTAGGGACATGGATATGTTGTTCATCCACACTCATTGGCAGACTCCTAGCAGTTCTCCGGGAGAGGAGGCAAGACCACACCTCAATACTTACTTGGGAAAGAGAGACTGAGAACCGAGGCCCCAAAACCAAGCATCCCGCGTGACTCAAGGTCGATGTGGTAATGGGTAATGAAGGTGTTTGCTGACTTCCAGGTAGCAGCCCTGCAGATTTCCTGGATAGGGACGTCCCTGGAAGCAGCCACCGTTGCGCAGTGATGGTGAGAATGAGCTCTTATCCCTCTGGGAGGCTCCATGCCCGCCAACTTATAGCAGAATCTATGCAGGAGGTTACCCACCTGCTTATCGTCCGCTTGGCTGCAGGTCTGCCAGATGCGGCTTCAGCGTAGGTGACAAACAGCTGGCGAACCTCTCCCATTTCAGCCGTGCGCTCCTTATAATAAGCGAGCCTTCTAGGGTCCAGAGTATGGAGCCTATATCTGCCTCCGAGGTGTGATTGGGGTAGAACACCGGCAGAGTCAACACCTGGTTAAGGTGAAACTCCGACACCACCTTCGGAAGGAATTTGGTGGGGGCGCAGGACAATCTTGTCCCTGTGGAAGACCAGGTAAGGAGACTCGTGGAAAGCGCCTGGAGCTCTCCCATCCTTCTGGCTGACGTGATAGCCACCAAGAAGGCGGTCTTCCACGACAGGTGAGAGAGAGCACACCTGTGCATAGGTTCGAATGGCTTGCCCATGAGCTTTGCCAGTACCAGCAGTAGATCCCACCGGAGGTGGGGTTTCCCGCACTGGAGGAAATGTGATCAAGGCCTTTTGAAAAGCCAGACCACCTTCTCCTGCTACCGACTGCTTCCCGGCCCGCCCGATAAGCAAGCAGAGATGGCTGCCAGGTGCACCCTTAGGGTCGTCGACCTAAGCCTTGACTAGAAAGGACCATAAATAGTCCAAGATGCTTGCCAAGGAACAGGAGGAAGGGTCCAAGCCCTTGCTCTGACACCAAATGGAAAACCTTTTCCATTTGAAGGCATAGCATTTTCTGGTCGACTTTACGGACGCCTCAACTACATTGAGGACCTCGTCGGAAAGACCCAAGGCCTGGAACTCTAGCGCTCAGGAACCAGGCCGTCAGGTGCAGGGATTGAAGGTCGGATGGAACACCTTCCCTGATTGACTGAGAGCAGGTCCGGGCGAGCTGGAAGCTGCGCGGAGTCCTGGAGCTGAGACTGAGGAGATCTGGGTACCAGAACTGGCGAGGCCAGTCTGGGGCTATCAGAATCACCTGCGCCTTGTCCCTCCTCGCCTTGAGAAGCACCTTGTGGATCAAGGGAAATGGGGAAAGGCGTAAAGAGGCCGGGGTCCACTGCCTCGAGAAGGCATCCTCGCAGCGAGCCCTGCTGAGGGGGCGGGCATGGAACAGACTCAGCCTGCTCTCCTGAGGCAAACAGGTCCACCTGAGGTGTGCCCCAATGGGAGAACAGATGCTGTACTACCTCCGGCAGGAGAGACCACTCGGATGCAGCCCCTATCCGGCTCAGGGCATCGGCCAGGGTGTTGGAGGCTCCTGCCACGTGAATGGCTAGGAGATCCGCCTCCAGGCTGCGACGAGTGACCAAATCGCGAGAGCTTCCTTGCATAGAAGCATGGGCCAGCGTCCCGCCCTGGCGGTTTAGATAGTACATGGTCGTGGTATTGTCCGTCTGGACTCGGACCACTTGACCCCGGAGGAACGGAGCAAAGGCGGTGAGAGCTAGGCGGACCGCCGGAGTTCCAGCAGGTTGATGTGGCATTGGGACTCCGCGGACCAGAGGCCATGAGCCCGTGTTCCCCAGATGGGCACCCCAACCCATCAGAGAGGCATCGGTCGATAGAGAGACCGTCGCTCGGGCGGATTTAACGGGATGCCCTCCTGCAAATGATCTGGAACGGTCCACCACTGGAGAGCTGCCCACATCCCTGTGTCACCGACACAAGCTGGTCCAAAGGATCGCAGAGCTGTGACCACTGGCTGGCCAGTCCTCACTGAAGGGGACGCATGTTCCAGCGGGCCCAACGACCACGCTGGTGCAGGCCATGAGACCCAGGAGGCGCAGGAAGTCCTGGGCAGGGTGAATTGCCCAACCAGAAATGATCGGGCAAAGGAGGAAAGAACCTCGGCCCTGTCCGCTGGAGCCGCTCTGGCTCAAGAGAGTCGAGCTCCCGATGAATAGAATCACCTGCTTCGCTCGAGTTCCGACTTGGCCTCGTTGATAAGGAGGCCCAGTTGAGAGCAGACCTGGAGGGCCAGATCTCTGACCACTCCGCCTCCTTCCTGGAGGAGCTGCTATCAGCCAGTCATCCAGGTAAGGGTACACCGGACCCCTCGGCGTCAAGAGGAATGCTGTCACCACTGCCATGCATTTGGTGAAGACCCTGGGAGCTGGAGACAAGCCGAAGGGCATGGCTTGAACTCAAGAGGATCCTTCCGCTCGGAAGCGAAGGAATCTCTGGTGAGACGGACGGATAGGGACGTGAAAAACGCGTCCTGCAAGTCCAGAGAGCAGAACACCACAGCGTTGCCAAGGATGGTATTATCTGAGCCAGAGTGACCATCCTGAAGGTTCGAGACCTAGGAACTTGTTTAAGTCGGTAGGTCGAGAATGGGGCGCCAGCCCCCGTCCGCCTCGGAACCAGGAAGTACCTGGACACAAACCCTGGGTCTGAAGGAGGGTCCATCACCTTCTTATCACCTCCTTCTGGAGGAGGAGGAGATGCTGCCGGCTCGACAGCCGCCAGTGAGGCTGGGGATCCCAAGCTCCCGAGGCGGCGACGCTCTGAAGGGTGGTGCCTGCTCGATTCCAGAGGCAGGCCTCTTCCCACCACCTCAAGACCCACCTGTCCCGTGGAAACAGCGGACCAGGCGGAGCAAGTGCCCGGGCCGTCCCCAGGGGACCAGAATAGGTGGCGGGAATGGGGGCACCTCAGCCCGTCACTGGGCAGGCTTGGAGGAGGACCGGCGAGGGACCTCCTGGGCCTTTTTCCTCCTGCCTCCTGTTAGAGGAAGCCGGCGGCTTGGGTTTGGGATGCCAAGGCCGAGCCTGCTGGCCCTGACGTTGCTGGGCCGGGCGCGCCGAGGACAGAAGGACGAAAGGGCTTAGGCTGTGGTTTGCGCCTTTGTCCTTCTGAGCGGAAGAGACCGAGTCCAAGGTAGCATTGACTTCTCGATCCTCTGCAGGTGACCTTCCACCCCAGGGCGAAGAGGTCAGTCCCCAAAGGGAACATCCGCCAACTTGTGCTGGGTATCCGGTAAGGTGGATATCCTCAGCCAAGCCCCCGACGATAGCCACCGCGCGCGCCACCGATCTGGCACATGAGTCCCCTATATCCAAAGCAGTCTGGAGCTGCTGTTTGGCCACTGCCCTGCTCCTAGTCCCGCACCTGCTTAACCGTAGTCTGCAGATCGGGCGGGAAGATGAGGATGACCTCATCCAGGAGCCCAACAGGGCATGAGAAAAATGTGCCATGAGGACGCCGAACTGGCCTGACGAAGGCGAGAGAGGACGCAGCGTAGACTTTTCGCCCGACATAGTCCAATTTCTTGACTCCTTGTCAGGAGGTTTGTCCACATCCCTGGCGTTGCCGGCCGGAAAACGTCTGTCGGTAACCAACCCCTCAGCAGAGGGGTGTTCCAAACCGGACAAGGAACCGGTAGGGACCGTGATACTTCCTGGCCATCCTGGCCGGGCGCAGGGCAGGAAGCAGGGCTGCCAAAGCTCCAGTGCCGGACCCACTATGGCCTCGGCCACCGGAAAGGCCTCCGTCCGGAGAATCCCTCGTCCAGAATCTCCGTGAGGATACCTGGCCGCTTGGAAACGGGTTCGAGCTCCATCCCGTGGACTCCGAGATGAGCCGAAGCAGTCCTAGGAAGGACGACTGGCTATCGTCCATTGACTGACCTCCTGAAGACTCCAAGTCCAGTCGCTTGAGAAAAAGGAGGAATCATCTTCGGACTCGGAAGAGTCCTCGAGAGCTGTCTCTGGCCTGAGCCACCTTTCACCTGCCGAGGTCGGTCGGGGGAGGGGTAACTGACAGCCGATGGGTAGACCCTTAGCCGATCGAGAACTTGGTCGGAGCCCCACTGGTGGCTGTGGAGGGAGGAGGTTCCACCGGAATCGGTGGAGCAGCTGGTTTTGGCCGAACAACCGGCCTGGAGTATGGGCTCCTCGGATAAGTCGAGGGGTTGTGTCGGGCCGTCCGTGACAGTTACTTAATGGCCGGGAAGGCGACGGGTCGGCTTACTCCCCGCCAGGAGGAGCTGTTGCAACATAAGGTCCTCGCACCGTCGGACGAATTTACGCGGAGCCTCCTCATCCGAGGGAGGAAGACGAGACGAGCCGGCGACGCCGCTATCAAGGTGCCGAGACCGCCTATGACGGTGGGATCGGCTGGACACAAGAGGTCCAGACCGAGAGTCCCGGAATTTCCGAGGTCGGTGCGGGAGGTGTCGGCCGGAACCGCACTCCCTTCGCTCGGATGGTCCATCCGAGGGCTCGGAACCGGAGTCACGAAGCGACCACGGGATCCTCAACTCCTCCCGGAGGAACTGGAGAGGGGAATTCGGCTACTAAAGCGACAGACCCGTCCAATGGGTCGAGAAAATCTCGACTTCATCGGTGGAGTCTCGGTCAACTGACCTGACGGGGACACCGTGAGGCCAGTGGTCGAAGCCGAGCGGTCGATCGAAGCCGACGGTCGACGCCCGGGAGAGGGACCCTTCCGCCCCAAGAGCGTCGACTGAGGGACTTACCCTGTCCCTCTTTTGGACCGAGAATAAGGTCCAGAGGCGCAGGCCCTTCTCCCTTAGTGAGAGGGACAGACAAAGCTCCTTAAAAGAAGCCGTGATAGGAAGAACCCAGAGAAGGCGGGATAAATGCAGCGGCGTGAGGAAGATCACGGCCGCGCCGCCTCCTCTTGGGCGACCATCCGCTCGAGCTGATCCACCGCTACCTGCCGCGCGGACACCGCCAACGGGCCTCCTTGGACTTCACCGGAGGAACGCTCGGGGCGGCCCAGTTGCAATCGGGCAGCACGGTCTTCGAGGACGAGGCCGAGAAAGATGAGCACAGGTCGCAAGCCCGCGGTCGTGCTCAAGGCCTAAGTAGACACACGTGGAGTGTGGATCCGTCCGAGACATCTTCTGCCCGCATGGGCATCTCCAAACTGAGTCGATTGTCCATCGCAGCTGCGGGGGATAGAAGATGAAGTCTTTTCGCAAAATTTATTTTAAATCCGCAAACGGAGAAATAGGAACCAGTCTCAAACGCAGAGCGTTAGAGGGAACCTGAGCTTCCAAGCGTAAGGAAGATCTGGCTCATGGGGCGGAGCGAGAGTTATACCACCCGGGTGGGTGGAGGAGCAAGCTTGAAGACCTTCCGCAAGATTTAAAGCTGCAAGGATACCTGCCAATGAGTGTGGATGAACAACATATCCATGTCCCTAGAAATACCGCTTTTATATTTTCATTGATTTTAATTGGTGCACTGTCACTTTAAATAACTTACGCTATTGTTTGGTGCTATGAATGAAGGCTGTCTCTGATGAAGTAGTATGCGCCAGCCGGTCGGGTGTTTCATTGATGTGTGGGGAACAGTTGGCACTGCATTGCACTGCTTTGATTTTTTATCTCCAAACTGTGAGTAAATAAATCTCTTTTGCATTCGCGGAGGCACCAGCCTCCTATCTCCAAAAAGCCCACCAGGTCTCTTCTGGTGGCAACCTCTTCCTCAGTGTGGAAGCCCATAACTGTAGACAACTGCTTCGTTATATTAAAGAAGGTAGGGTCTTCAAGAGGGACCTAATAGTATGCTTAACAGAGTATTCGCTCACGAAGAAGCTGTAGATCTATCGGAGGAAAGGGGTTCCTCCTACTCCTCAGGGAGGATAAGGTTATAGAAACAGAAGTTGACGCAGACAAGGACGCAAGGCACATCCAGTCTGCCCACTACTTCTTCTATCTTATAAATGTGCCATCGGCCTTCACTCTGTCAATGGCCTATTTATTCATACTCATCTGTATTGCTCCCTTATGCCTATCTAATACCTGTTTGAAGCCCTGCACTGTATTCATATCCACTACTTCCTGAGGTAGCGTCCATGCATCCACCACCCTTTGTGAAAAGAACTTCCTCACATTACCCTTAATCGACCT
The DNA here is from genome assembly GCA_016271365.2 of Neoceratodus forsteri. Taxonomy (NCBI): domain Eukaryota; kingdom Metazoa; phylum Chordata; order Ceratodontiformes; family Ceratodontidae; genus Neoceratodus; species Neoceratodus forsteri. The sequence continues at coordinate 1,412,836,761 of CM057456.1, read as the reverse complement.
CCCTCTAATCTCATGTGGTGTCTTGTCCTATTTTGCTTCCATTGAAACATGTTAGATTCTTTCACCTTGTTAATGCCCTTAAGGTGTTTGAATGTTTCAATCATATCACTCTCTCCCTCCTTGCACTAGGGTATACATATTGAGTTCCATTAATCTGTCCTCATATGTTTCCTGATGCAGTCCCTGCACCATTCTGGTTGCCCGTCTCTGGACTGCCTCAATTTGGTTAATGTCCTTGTGAAGGTGTGGCCTCCAGTACTGCATGCAGTACTCCAGGTGGGGCCTAACTAGTGTCTTGTAAAGAGGATTATTACCTCCCTCTTCAGACTTGTGCTACCCCTACTATTACACCCCAACATCCCTCTAGCCTTACCTACTACTTTAGTGGTCTGCTTGGATGATTTCAGGTCATCAGTGATGATGATGCCCAAGTGTCTTTCTTCCCTTGTTGACTGCCAGCAACTCCCCTCCCAGCCTATAGGTGGCTTCAGGGTTTCTCTTCCCTATGTCCATGATCTTGCACTACTTTGCATTAAACCCCAGTTACCGCTCTTCTGAACATTTTGCTAGTTTATCCAGATCTCTTCTCATTCTACCCACCCCATCGGGATCATCTACTCTGTTGCAGATCTTGGTGTCATCTGCAAACAGACAAACCTCACCTCAGTCCATCTGCAATGTCACTGATGAAGATACTGAAGAGGACTAGCCCGGGACTGATCCCTGAGGTACCCCACTTGTGACTTGCATCTCTTCTGACTGAATACTGTTTACCACCGCTTCTCTGTTTTCTGCCCGTCAACCAGTTTGCCACCCAGCTGACCAACTTCTGACCCACCCAGAGCCTACCTACCTTATTAACCAATCTTCTATGTGGAACAGTATCAAAAACAGGAACACTGCTACTCCTGTCTTACCTAAAGACTTTATTATTACCTCTCTAGGAGAAAAATTGGAAATCATTCTCAAAGTTCAAATAAATTGGCTTCTGGCTCGATAACAAGCTCTCCTGCAACGATCATCTTGATGACCTGTCCAAGAGACTAAAAGCCAGGTTAAGCTTTTTCGTCACAACAGATCCTTCTTTCCCACGGAGATCAGAGCCAGGCTGGTACAGGCCACATTCCTCCCCTTCTTGATTACGGTGATATAATCTACAACCTCCGCACTTACCAACCTTCATGAGCTAGACATCCTCTACCATAGTATCCTTCGTTTCATCACAAACTCCCTACCTCAACCCATCACTGTGATCTATACGCCACAGTTGGCTGGTCCTCACTGACCACTAGACGGACACTCCATGCTAATATCTGGACTCTTAAAGCTTCTTTTGAATAAACTTCCGCAATACCTAACCACCCTTAGTACAGATATCTCTGGTGTCTACTCCCTCAGAAAGTCTGATTTTCCCTCCTCAATGTACCCAGGACCCGTATCTCCTTTGGCAAATGCTCTATTCATGGCCTTGCCAACTATTTGGAATCTGTTACAATCCTCACTGAAATTATCCAGTACTGTCCCCTTAACTTTTCAAAAGGATAACTATTGATAAAATAAAAGACACTTGCAGCTGTCATTAAACTTGCGCCTATACTGTGGTTCCCATGCAGCTACCACACGGTACCACAGGTCCTTGCTCTCTATATCATTAGTGTTACTTTTCATCATGAACATTTTGTACCGTGGAACTTTTTATGTATGCTATGTATTGTTATGTAATTTTCTTTATGTATTGTATACTTGTCTGAATACCTGTCCCAGGACCTCCTTATGAATGAGCCTGCTCAACAGAGATTTCCTGCAATAAACTTGAACTTGAAAGCTTTGCTGAAGTAAAAGTAGGTGACATCAACTGCTCCTCCTTGGTCCCCACTCTGGTTACCCAGTCAAAGAAATCTATGAGATTAGTTTGACAGGACATTCCTTTTGTAAACCCATGCTGTCTTGGATCCTGTGCTCTATGGATTCCAGGTGTTGCACCATCCTTAATGAGTGCCTCCACAACCTTGCCTACTACTGAGGTAAGACTGACGAGTCTGTAGTTCCTGCCACCACTCTTGTGGAACGGGATCACATGAGCCTCTCTCTAGTCTTCTGGGACCTCTCCTGTGCTCAGAGACTCACTAAACAGTTCTGATAATGGCTCTGCTAATTCCACCCTTAGCTCCTTTAGTACCCTAGGATGTATGCCATCAGGTCCCATTGCATTGTGCACCTAAGCTATCAAGCTCTTATAGGACTCTCTTTTGTGAAAGGACTAGTGCACACTACCTCCCCACTGTGTCCATGGTGCTGAGCTGTGGGCCCTGCCCCACCTTCTCTTCAGTAAATACTGGCAGAAGTATCTATTTAGGATAGATGCTTTTACGTAGTCCTCCTCCTCACACGCCTCCTTATCTCCTTTGATCTAAGCAATACCCTCTGGACTTTCTCCTTTCACTAATGTATCTATAGAAAGTCTTGTCACCTTCTTTTGCTGTTTGTGCTAGTGTTGCCTCAGTTTGGGCCTTTGCCTGCCTTCTCTGCTTCCTTAGGGAAATTTGGTATCCCTCCTATCTTCATCCCTCGTTCCCTTATATTTCCTGAAGGCCAGCCTTTGGCTCCGACCTTTTCTGCTACTGTTTTGAGAACCAAAGTGGTTTCCTTCTTCTTTGCACTTCCTTTTCTCTCTAGCACAATGGGATGTTGCTTCAAGTACTGCATCTTTAATGCTTGCCCACTTTGCCTGTACCCCTCACCTGTATTTCTTTTGCCAGGGCTAGCTTAACTCTGTTTGACATCTTATCAAAGTCAGCTCCTCTGAAGTCCCATATTTTTGCCTTGGAATCGGATGATTTAGTTCTAGTGGCCAAATTGAATCATGCCATGTGATGGTCACTGGCCCCCAAGTAACTTTCTACCCCGAGATCTGTGATCCTTTCCCGTTAGTCAGTACTAGATCTAGGACAGCCTGTCTCTTGTGGGTTGTTGTACCAGTTGTTTGAGGTCTCTCCCTGCAGGGAATCCACCACGTGTCTAGTTCTGGCGGATATTCCTGCTGGTATTGACCAATCTGTATCTGGCATGTTGAAGTCTCCATTATCAGAACCTCCCTTTAGCTGTCATGTTTTGTATATCTTCTAACAGTAACGTGTCATGACCTCCCCTGGTCTGGGAGCCTGTAGACATCCCCAGTTCTGTATGCTGTCCCATTTCCTGATTCCAGGGTCAGGGTGGTACTTCTCCTCGCTTCAACCATTCCAACTTAGGGTCCGACGAGCAAGGGACTGACACAGTGCCCTGAGAGGAGCAGGTCAATAAAGCTCGACAGACAGCGGTGACAAAGCGCCAGACTGCACTGGGGACACGGTCTATGTGTACCCAACTATTGCACCAGAGCCATGGTCAAATGGGTTAAAACAGTATTGAGGTCGATGGCAAGTAAAGGCTGCATCGAGGGCAGAGGAGTCATCGGGACAGGGCACGATGAACCATTCTGCAGGACTTCAGAGCCTGAAGGCCACAGTGGCTGAGGACCAGGAGAAGCATGAGGCCTCGACGGAGGGCTGGACAACTGAGGACCTGAAGGTCAATGCTCGGCTTCCTGAGAAATGGGAGGAGGCGCTGTTGGTATGGGCCTGGTAGAAGCAAAGGCCTAGACAGAGGAGGATGTCTGTGCAGCCGCACCTGAGGGAGTAGCTCGAAAGTGGAAGAAGCTGTCGGGAATGGAAGTGCCGCCGGGAGTGACCTACTCTTTCTTGACTCTCCCCCGAGGACCTGTCTTGGGCCATCAAGGCTGGGAGCTTGACGAACCCACCAGCAACTGGGAAGGAGGGACCACTGCCCAGAACTGCTTACCTGCTGTTCCATGAGGAATCTCTTCAAAGCCTTTCAGGCCACCTGAGAGTTGTAAGGTTGAATTTTGGCAGAGATCACAGTCAGAGGCGTTGTGGTCAGGCCCAAGACAGCAGACACTGAGGTTGTGGTAGTCTGAAGCAGCAAACTTATTTCGCAAGTGGCAGTGACAGAAGAGATGTGGAAGGAGTGACTCTTGATAAACGAGGTAAAAACTCTTTCCTAAAAATATTCCCAAAGTTAACACTGAAGTGTAGGCACAAATGGCATGAACTATGGCAAAGCTTCTGCAGAGACCCATGTGAGAGGAGTCTAAGGAAGTAAAGAACAGAGGAGGAGAGGGACCACATGCTTTTATAGGATTGATGACATCGGCAGGTGATGGCGACGTGGCTGCTCCAGTTGTACTGCTGGAAAATCTTTGTGTGGATCCTCCTCACGGACTGTGAAGTTCCTATGGTGTGACTTGATGACTCAGATACCTCTCAAAGAAGATCTACTGTTACGGTAAGTATTCATGTAACTGTATTATCTAACTGGGGTACCTCTTGCAGCAGGCCACATCTATGGAAGAGTTGCAAGCAGTTCTGACATTGGGAAATGCAGTCTGGGTGGTACGAACCAACAGCCTAAGAAAGCAGGCACTGAAGAACAGCTAAGCCGAAACTGGCCCTAGGCCTTGAAGCAATGTCCAGACGGTAGTGCTAGGTGAAGCTGTAGACAACACTAAGTGGCAGCATCACATATCTGCAGCTGACACATTCCTGAAAAAGGCAGTAGACGTGGCCATGGCTCTGAGGGATTGGCCATGAATGCCAGGAAGGTCTTTACAATACTTCCTGTACCAACAGGTGATACAGTTGGCCAACTATTTGGGAAAGCTCTGTTTTGAAACAGGGAAACCCCCTTTCCAGGGTGCAAGAAAAACTGGTTATTCACCTGCAACAGTAGTTCTGGGAGTGGTATATGTTATTTATCCACACTTATTGGCATGTCCTTTCCCTTTAAGAATCACCACAAGTCTTCAAGCTGGCTCCTCTCACCCAACCAGGAGGCATAACCTTGGCTCTGCCCCATGACGCCAGATCTTAGCCCGCTGGAAGCCAGGTTTGTGCATCCACAGCCAGGAGGTCGGTGGGTCCGTGTGGATGAACAACATACAACACTCCCAGAACTACTGTTACAGGTGAGTAACCTGTTTTTCTAGGATCATGGATATGTTGTTCATCCACACTTATTGGCAGACTCTAGCAGTACTCCAGGAGGAGGGAGGCAAGCGCACCCCCACTGATACTCACTTGAGAAACAGAGATTGGAGAACTGAAGCCCCAAAACCAGCATCCCGGCGTGACTCAAGGTCTAAGTGGTAGGGGTGATAAAGGTGTTGCCAACTTCCAGGTAGCAGCCCGCAGATCTCCTGGATAGGGATGTCCTGGAATCAGCCACTGATGCAGCAGTATAGTGGGCTGAATGAGCTCTTATCCCTCTGGGTGATTCCTTGCCCGCCAACTCACAGCACAGACCTATGCAAGATGTAATCCATCTTGCTATGGTCCATTTGCCTGCAGGTCTGCCAGAAGCGGCTTCAGCGTGGGTGACAAACAGCTGGCAAACCTCTCCACGGATTTCCGCCATCCTCTCCTTGTAACAGGAGATAGCACGTCTCAGGTCCAAAGTATGGAGTCTGTACTCGGGCTCGAGGAGTAATTAGGGTAGTATACCGGCAGAGTCAACACCTGGTTAAGGTGAAACTCTAACACCACCTTTGGAAGGAATTGCTGGTGGGGCAAGGACAACTTCTCCCTGTGGAAGACCAGATAAGGGAGTCCACCAAAGCAACTGGAGCTCCCCTGTCCTTCTGGCAGACATGACAGCCACCAGGAAGGCCGTCTTCCACGACAAATGTGACAAGGCACACTTGTGCACTAGTTCGAATGGCTTGTCCATGAGCTTTGCCAGTACCAGCAGTAGATCCCATGGAGGTGGGGGTTCACAACCAGAGAGGATATGTGACCCATATTTGAAAAAGCGGATGAACACTGTCTCCTGTGCTATGTTGGCTGACCAGCCCGCGCTGGTGGCAGAGATGGCTGCCAGGGCACCCTAAGGGTTGATGATCAAGACCCCTTTGGGAGAGACCAAAGATAGTCGAGAATGTTAGCCACCAGACAGGACAGAGGGTTCAGGCCCTTGTTTCTGACACCAAATGGAAAACTCTTTCCATTTGAAGGCATAACATTTCCTGGTCGATTCCTTACTGGATGCACCCACCACGGTGAGGACATCCGCAGAAAGACCAAAAGCCTGGAACTCTAGCCATTCATGTACCAGGCTGTGAGATGAGGATTGAAGGTCCGGATGGTATACATTCCCTGACAGAGATCAGGTCCGGGCGTGCTGGAAGCCGCTTCCAGGGCCTGCAGCTGAGGCTGAGGAGATATGGATACCAGAACTGGCGCTGCCAGTCTGGGGCTACCAGAATCAACTTTGTTTTTTCATATTTTATCTTTTTCTCCCTGGCAGAGCGGCCCCCACGATCTCCGGCTGCTGGCCCCTGCACCCCAGGCCTGGTCGCGCACAGGCTACATGAACCCTTACCCCAATAGGCCGCCATTATCGCCTCCGCTACCACATTAGGTACGCCGATTCTCTCAGGTCACTACTGGGGTGCAATGGCACATCCATCAGCCGCCAAGATTGCCCTCCGATTTTCCGCTTCCTCCCTTATGGAGAGCCAGCGGTGCAATGGTGTCTGAGCATGTAGTGCTGATGCTTGCCAAGTTCTCCTCCCCTAATGTTTGTATGCTACTGTGGTGCTGTGCGGCTGGCCTCCGCCAGTCTTTGCTACAAACTGATGCAAGCCCATTACCCACCCAGAGAGGAGAGCAGTAGGTCGGACGCTCGATCCTCCCTCCCTGCCAACCTCGCTGGCCCAGATCCGCTCCTCAACCTGGGTCGCCACGCCGTGGCGTGTAAGTGTGGCGCCCAGTGCCTCAACCCTGAGAGCCACCGGCCACCAGAATCACCTTTGCCTTGTCCCTCTCACCTTGAGGAGCACCCTGTGGATCAAGGGAAATGGAGGGAAGCGTAGAAGAGGCCTGGGGTCCACGGACTTGAGAAGGCATCCCTGCAGTGAGCCCTGCTGAGGGGGGCGAGCATGAAAAAGTCTTGGTATTTTCTGGAGCAAACAGGTCCACCATCGGTTTGCCCCAGTGGGAGAACAGGCTGTAAGCTACCTCTGGATGGACAGACCACTCATGGGATGTCTCGTCAAGCGGTTGAAAGCATCCACCAGATGGTTTGAGGCTCCTGCCACATAAATGGCTAGGAGATCCACCTCCAGACGACTAACGAGGGTCCAGGTGCGAGCCTCCCTGCAAAGCAGACAGGAGTGTGTGCCGCCTGTTTGTTGATTTAGGTACATGGTCGTGGTATTGTCCGTCTGGACTTGAACCACTTGACCCCAGAGCTATGGAACAAAAGAAAAATTACTCACCTTAGTAATGTTGTTTCTTCTAATGGAGTCTTGCTATATTAAGACATATGCAGTTTGACCCAGCCTTAGAACTGCTCCGGAGGTGAAAGAGTTAACTTTCCATGCCAGGCATGGAACCTTGAGCTCAAGCTCGGTTGAGAACTCTGTCTGTTCTTCAAACTCAAACTGTCAGATCTTTTCGAGCAAAACTCACTAAGATTCTGTGTGGAAGCTGTAAACCTACACTAGCCAACTGGCTACTAAAATATTAACACATTTTTGGTTCCAAAACAAAGACTCAAGTCAGTGGATCCAAAAATAAAAAAACCCAAACACCCCAAAAAGGGTGTGAAAAACAAGGTGGGCATCTACTAAGTGCCAACACTGCACTGCCCACCCACATCCCAACAGCAGAGGTTCTGAGAGGGGCAGGTGGGGAGGGTCATAATATAGCAAAACTCCATTAGAAGAAACAACATTACTAAGGTGAGTAATTTTTTCTTCAAACAACATGAAGTCTTGCTATATTATGACATATGCAGACTACACAGCAGTACCACCATGGAGGAGGAACAGAACCTACTTAGGAAATAGGGCTCTGAAGCACAGCTGTGCTAATCGAGCATCACTCCTAGCCTGGATGTCCAGGAGTAATGCTTGGTGAAAGTGTGAACTGTTTTCCAGGTTGCTGCTTGACATATCTCTATGATAGGGATGTCCCTGGCTGCAGCCAGGACGCAGCTGTACCTCTAGTAGAGTGAGCCCCAGGCCTGAAGGGGGAGCCTTACCCAGTTTTTGATAACAAATTGGATACAAGAGACAATCTACCTGGCAATGGATCTTTTAGTGGCAGGTTTCCCTCTACCAACCTCACCGTAAGTGAGCAACAGTAGGAAGGAGTCACACCTGTGACCCTTGATGCCTCTATGTAGTAACTAAGGGCTCTCTTCACATCTAAGCTGTGTAGCCTCCTCTCGCCAGAGGAGGAATTGTCAGTGAAGTACACTGGAAGAGATACACATTGATTAAGGTGGAAATCAGAAACCACCTTAGGCAAGAACTTCCTGTTGGTCCTGAGGATCACTTTATCTCTGTGAAAGGAGATAAAATCAGACTCCACTGACAAAGCTTGTAATTCACTTATGGGCCTGGCAGAAGTGATGGCTACCAGAAACACAGTTTTCCAAGTCAAGTACTTAAGCTCTGCTAAAGACAAGGGCTCAAAGGGGGTTGCATAAGCTGAGCAATGCAAACATTAAGATCCCAGGCGGGAGCAGGGTCCCTGAACGGAGGGTTGGTGTGAAGCAATCCTTGAAAACTTGGGAGAATACAGGGTGAGCAGAAAGAGAAGAGGGCTTTCCTGCTGATATAAAAGCAGAGACAGCTGCCAAGTGCACTTTCAGGGTAGCTGGCCTCAGCCCCAAAGTATTTAAGTGGACCATATAATCCAGGACTGTGGGCAAATCAGCAGATTCTGGGGAAATATGCTTCAGAGCACCATATGGAAAATCTTTTCATTTAGAATTATAAGTAGCCCTGGTAGAAGGCTTCCTAGAAGCTTTCAAGATATCGAGTACACCTTGAGAAAGGTGTAGGTCAGCAAACTCTAACTCTTCAAGAGCCAGGCCTTGAGATTGAGGGATTTGAGATTCGGTGTACCAAACTCTCCCTGGGCACAGGTTAACAGATTGTGATTCCTGGGAAGACACAGGGAAGGTGGACTGCTAAGGACAGAAGGAGTGGATACCAGGGCTGTCTGGCCCAATCTGGAGCAATCAGAATCATCTTGCAAGGTTGAGATCTGATTTTGACTAGCACCTTGAACAAGAGAGGGAAGGGGAGGCACAGAGGAACTTCCCTTCCCAGTTGAGAAGGAAGGCATCCAGGGGACTGAGCCCAATACTGGGGGCCTGCAGCAAAATAGCGGAAGTTTGTGATTGTCTGGGGCTGCAAAAGATCTATCTGAGGGGTGCCCCACCTGGCAAATACTACCTCCAGTACTAGGGGGTCCAGAGACCATTTGTGATGGCCCTGGGAAATCCTGCTGAGAGCATCTGCCAGGACATTGTCCTTGCCTGGGAGGTGAACTGCCATGAGGGAGGTGTTCAGGGAATAAGCCAGAGACCACAACTTCATTGCCTCGGTGCACAAGGCTGAAAACCGAGTGTCCCTTGCTTGTTGATGTACCACATTGTAGTGGTGTTGTCTGTTCTGACCTGTACCACTTTGTTCTGAACAGATGCAGAAAAACCTGAAGTGCTAGAAAAACTGCTCTGAGTTCCAACAGATTGATGTGGAGCACAGATTCCTGAGGGGACCACAATCCCTGGGTGGATGAGGTTGCCCATGAGCTCCCCACCCCAAGAGGGACGATCTGTAGTAAGGGTCAAGGAGTGAGACTGAGGATGAAACCTGCCACCACGGTAGGGCCTGGATCAGGGTTTGAGTTACTGGGATCAATTTGGTTAGAGGATCTCTCCTTTGAGACCAGAAGGCTCTCAAATGGAACTGAATGTCCCTCATCTGAAATCTTGCTCCCTGCACTACTGCTGTGGAGGCAGCCATGTGCCCTAAGAGCTGCAGAAATGCCTTGCTGGTCGAGAGACCTGCAGAGTGAAGGAGGAGGCCAGAGCCACCAGGGTCTTTGCTCTTCTAGAGGTAGGAAAGCTCTGGCCTGCTTTTGTGTCCAGTTCTGCGCCTATGAAAGTGAGTAGCTGAACAGGCTCTAGAACTGACTTTGGGAAATTGAAAAGGAAACCTAGAGATGTAAGCAGCTGCTGGGTAACCTGAAGGTGTAATTTAACTTGTCTGGAGACTGGCCCACTATGAGCCAGTCGTCCAGGTAAGGAAAGATGGCAATCTTTTGCCTTCTTAAATGAGCAACTGCTACTGCCAGGCATTTTGTGAATACCCTTGGGCAGAGGTGAGGCCGAAGGGCATTGCTCTGAACTGGTAATGGCCTGAGGGCAGTTCGAATCTGAGGTACTTTCGGGTGGGAGCTTCTGATGAGAACATGGAAGTAGGCATCCTTGAGATCCAGGGATGCTAGCCAGTCCCCTGGCCTTAGAGATGGTAAAATAATTCCCAGAGTCACCATTTTGAATTTTGGTTTTAAAAGGTGCTTGTTTAGGTATCCGAGATCCAGGATGGGCGCCATTCTCCTGTCTTTTTGGGGTAAGGAAGTACCTGGAGTACAGTCCTTTGCCCTGGTGTAGGGAGGTACCCTTCTACAGCTCTGAGAGCCAGCAGGGTTGAGACTTCTGTTTCAGAGCGAGAGCCTCTGATGGATTTGCAGGTGGAAAGGATCTGGTTCTCATCTTTGGAAATTTTTGAAGCTGAGAATAGTCCTGGCTTACTACTTCCAGGACCCACTTGTCTGATGTTAAAGACTCCCAGTCCAGGAAGAAGTAAGCCAGCCTGCCCCTACAGGTAATGGAGAATCGGCCCTGGCCCTCCCATCAGGGTGCCTGTTTGGTAGGGGCTTTAGGCTGAGGGGTGGGAGCAGGCCTGCTCGAACCCCGTCTGCCTCTCTCCTCTGAAGAACCCCTCTGGGCATAGGCTGAAGAGGAGGCCAGGGCTTGATAAAAGGTCTGTGAAAAGGCCGGCCCTGGAAAGCTGCCTCTGAGGAGTGGCTTGCCTTTCCTTGACCTGTGCACTCCTATAAGTGGTCTATACTCATCCATTGTCTTCATGTAATTCTCTGTCAGCTCCCAAACAGAGAGTTACCCACAACAGAAAATCCATGGCCTTAGCCTGGGTATCCTGTGACAGGCTAGTACACCTGAGCCAAGCCATTCTATGGAAAGCCACAGATGTAGCCATGACTCTTGAAGATACATCATTAGAGTCCACTGCAGCATGGAATTGCACCTTGGATGCCTCAATACCATCAGCAGCCACCTGCTCCAGCTCCTTGGCAAGCTGGCCAGGGACCTGTTTCGCTAGAGCCATAACAGTATCCCATCTGGATTTCTGGTATCTTGCAACATAGGCCATATAATTTGCCTGTCTGAGTCCCAAGGATGCTGCCATGTACTGTTTCTTTGCCATGGCATCAATCCTCCTGGAGTCCTTGTCAGGGGGTGTGAAGCCAAGGGAATATTTGTTTTATCACAGGCTGCAGCCTGCACTACCCCAACATGGCTACATTGTTGTGAAAGGAACTCCGTATCAGGGCCTGACAATGTGTACCTTTTGTCCATTTTTATCCACAGGAGGTATAGTGTGAGGAACTTTTAAAATTGTTATTGTCCGTTTCCAAAAGATTTATGTAAAGGAATAGACAATCCCTAGACTCTGAGATATCCATCATTTCTACATAGCCAGGCTCCTCCTGTTCATCCACAGCTTCTTCCAAAGGGAGCTGGAGGTTTCAACCACTTTCTTATAAAACATAAAATGAGAAGGGACTCAGAAAGCCTAGGGAGACACACTCCTGAAGGTCTGTCTGGGGAGAAGTCCGTTCAATGGGCACATCCAGACTTTCAAAATCACATTCACTCTTCATAATCTTCCTCCCCTCCTGCAGTTCATAAAATTCTCTATATCATATTCTTGAATCAGTGGCACTCGACCGAACCGACCACTTACCTGATAGTGGCGGTTTGGTCGGAACTGGGAAAGCGACTGGACAATTTTGATCGCTGGCCATCTCTGCAGCGGTTGGAGAAGGAAATTTTGGCTCCACACCTGCTGATTTTCTAGTCCTTTGCTGGGACTGACTCGTCCGAGTCAGCCCTCCGTTGCCAGAGGAAGTCTTGCCCTGGTCAGAAAGCACTCCTCCGGTTCGGTTAGCACCGAACCGGGCTGGCCATCCGGGTCAGCTGACTTTTGGCCTCTCGTTCCTGAGCCTACCAACACTCTCTTATCCAGGGTAGCTGCAGGAAATTCTTGCAAATCTGGCAGTCTGCACTGAGGTGGTCAAACCCCAGACAATAAACACATGTGGTGTGGGTCAGCCTTGGCAAAGGCTTCCCACAGACACTACAGTGCTGAAACCCAGTGGGCCCGGTTTTTCTTTTGGGTTTCTCAGACATAGTGCCAGCCTAACCAAAAACTTGCCCGTTCGGCAATCTGATAAGCAAGACACCCTTATCGGTTCCCAACCGTGTCACGGGTCGTGGAAAAAGCGTAATGAAATCTGCTTTTTTAGAACCGATAAGAACCGGAACCGCACTCTAAATTGCAATTTAATGAAGTTTAACAACAACCTGATCGGTTCAAACCGAACCGATAATATCGCTTGCAAGTTCCACACAGAAATAATGTAACACCTATCTATTACTTACTATACCACAGACAGAGCTTGAACCGATCGGTTGCGGTTAAAATATAGACAAAATGCGGTTTAAAATTACACTTTTAACCGACAAAATGAACCGAACAGCAGGAGAAATCTCCGAGCGACTATTCAGTGAGGCGGAGTAAAGAATCTGACAGTTTGAGTTTGAAGAACAACAGACAGAGTTCTCAACCGAGCTTATGCTCAAGGTTCCATACCTGGCATGGAAAGTTAACTCTTTCACCTCCGGAGCAGTTCAAGGCTGGGTCAAACTGCATATGTCATAATATAGCAAGACTTCACATGTTGTTTGAAGCTGACAGTGCCAGTCTGACTGCTCTGAGCTCCAGCAGGTTGATGTGGTATCGGACCCTTGGAGGTCCTGAACCCATGTCCCCATGTGGGCTCCACAGCCCATGAGAGGCATAGTTCGTGAGGACGGCCATCTGCTATGGGCGGACAAACGGGATCCCTTCCTGCAACCGGTCTGGGGCGGTCCACCATTGAGAGCATCCCACATCATCTGGGTTACAGTGATCAGCTGGTCAAATGACCGTGGCGCTAAGTCCATTGGGCGGCCAGCTCTCATTGGAGGGGGCATGTGACACCAGGCCCAACAGACCCACGGAGGTGCATGCCGCCATGTAACCCAGAAGGTGCAGGAAGTCCCGGGCAGGTGCAATTGCCCAACCAGAAATGATTGGGCAAGGAGGAAGAACCTCCACCCTGTCCGCTGGGAGATGAGCTCTGGCTTGACAAGAGTGGAGCTCTGCCCCGATGAAGCACATCACCTGAGAAGGTACGTGTTCCGACTTGGCCTTGTTGATCAACAGGCTGAGTTGGGAGCAGGTCTGGAGGACCAGGTCCCTAGATCTCTCCACCTCCTGCTGGGTGGGACCCGCTTAAGAGCCATTCGTTAAGGTAGGGTACCCTGACCCCCCCATGCCCGAGATGGGCTGCCACCACTGCGATGCATTTGGTGAAGACCTGTGGGTCCGATGACAGGCTGAACAGCATGGCTTGAACTTGTATAGGGTCCTTCGGCTCTGTAGTGGAGGAACCATCAATGAGACGGATGGATTGGGATGTGAAAGAACGTGTCCTGCAGATCCAGTGAACAGAACCACATGTTTTGCTCCAAGGATGGTATGATCCGGGACAGAGTGACCACCCGAAAGGTGCGTGACCTGAGATACTAATTCAGGTCATGCAGATCTAGAATGGGCCAGCCCCGGCATCAGGAAGTACCTGGAAACAAAGCCTGGGTCTGCTGGAGAATCCGCCACTGGAGCTACTGCCTCCTTGAGGAGGAGCTGAGCAATGTCGTCTTGGAGAGCTGACTGAGTATGGATGGATACTCTTTCCTCCCGAGAAGGGAGGCTCAGCTTGGAGGGTACTGCTCGAATTCCAGAGGCAGTCCCTGACCGACCACTTTCAAACCAACCTGTCCATGGTAATAACGGAACAGACAGAAAAAGAGGGCGGAGCCGGCCCGTGGGGACCCACTGGGTGGAAGGACCCAGAACTGGCGTGATGGGAGAGGGGTGGAAGCCCCGACCTGTCACTAGTAGTTTTGGAGGAGGAGGATCCAGGACCTGAACCTTGGCCTGCTTACGGGCCTGGGCTTGGGCTGGGGCGCCAAACTTGAGCCTGCTGCTGCCCTCTTGAAAGGAGGGTTGCTGCGACTGCCATCGAGCGGGCACAAGAATCCCCAATGTCCAGGGCTGTCTGAAGCAACTATTTGGCAATAGCCCGGCCCTGCTTGACCGTGGTCTACATATCTGCAGGGAGGTGTGGAGGACTTCATCCAAAGACCCCAAGAGGGCAAGGAGAAGTGTGCCATGATGACGGCTGAACTTGCCTGATGAAGGCCTAAAGATGAGGCCACAAGACCTTTCGAGCCGAATGATCCAAGAGTTTGGATTCTCTTTCAGTAGGTCAGTCATGTTGGCAGAACTGTCAGTCGCCCGAACACAGAGGCAGTCACCAGGCTGTCGCATGAAGGTGCCAGTGAACTCTGCAAGGGACCCCATGGGCACCGCATACTCGCTGAGCCATGTGGGCAGATGGAGCTGGACAAGAGACTGGTGCTGCTAAAGTTCTAAGGCCGGGCCAACTATGGCCTTAGGCACAGGAAAGGCCTCCGGGGTATCACCACTCTTGAGGATGTCCGTGAGAGGGTACTCCGCCTTTTTCTGGATAGGTTTCAGGGGCATCCCTGTAGACTCAGAGATGAGGCGAAGAATGCCCTGAAAGGATGAAGGACCTTCCTCCGTTTCTAACTCACCGGCCGATTTGTCATCCCTGGGATAAGAATGTAGGCGGTCTCATCGAATCAGAGGGAATCAGGATAAAGCGGTCGACCGCCCAGGTCACCTTTCACCCGCTGAGGGCAGTCCGGGTGACAGTGACCGAAAGACACCAGGAAGCCCAGTGTCTTGTCCATCTCCCTTAGAAGGAGCCCCTCCCACAGGCTGCTTGGGCAGTGGTTCCACCATGATCGGTGGAGACTGGTTCAGGCTGAACCAGAGGTTTCGCTGGCTGCCAGGCGGGGAGCCGACCAATTGTCTCCAGAGGAGTTGGCTTCGCCTGGGAGGTGAAAGCCAAATAATAATCGGTAGAAGCTGGGTCGGCTTGTGCCTGGACAAATCAGCTGTTGCCACATGAGGTCCAGCGTTACCGGAGTTTCCTCCGAGCCTCTCCTCATCAGAGGAGGATGAGGATGACCAATGGCGTCGCCTTTTCAGCGCTTGTCGCTCTTCCTTGGCCTGTCGGTGGGGTCCTGAACCTCGATCGAGATTGGAGCGGAAGCAGATTGATCGGTTAGGAGACATTGGGCGGGGCGGTGATTTCCAGTGGGGCTGGGTCTCCTCGTCAGGGAAAGAAAGGACCGAGTCCGACTGTGAGAATAGTTGACGGAATCTGCGACAATGGGTGGAATGATTATTTAAACCTCGTCTATCAACACTTCGATGGACTGGGCAAGCGGCAAAGCCAGAAGCCAGAGGCCGAAGAGGCAATTCGACAGTTGAGACTGCCGGTTCCTGGGACCGATTTCTCTCCTGATCCAAGAACGTCTTGCAGACGAAGACGATCCCAGGTCATTTTCCGCTTACGGGACCGAGAGGAGTGCGTGCCTGCATGACCTCTCCCTTAGTCAGGCACAACTCTCAGAAGGAACCCGAGAAGGTGGAGCCCAGGCTGAGCGGGCAATAAGCTCCAAGAGGAAGATTCCCGGCATAAGCCATTTCCTCCTCAAGGCTTGCGTGCCAATTGCTTGGCGGATCGGCTGCAGGAAACGCCCACCGAGCCTCTTTTTGATTTCACTGAAGGAGTTCCAGTTTTCCGGCCTCCCCAACTGCAGGCGTGTGAGACTGTCATCGAGGACATTGGGGTGAAATGCAAGACAAAAATTGCACTGGTGTTATAATCAACACCCAGGCAATAGATGCACGCGGTGTGGAGATCGGTCGCGAGGCATTTTCTGGCCGCACAAACACTGGCAAAATCAGGAAGACTTGCCTTCCATAATCGAAGATAAATAGTCACAATCGTGGATGCAAACTACACGATTTTCGAATAACCGAAAGTTTTGAAGCCAGGGCCTACAAAATGTGGGAGCACAAAGGAGGCAACCTAAATCTTCCAGAAGAAAGGAAGATCTGACATTATGGGGCAGAGCCGGGATTATGCCACCCGGATGGGTGGGAGGAGCCAGCTGGAAGACTTCTGGCGATTCTTAAAGGGAAAGGACATGCCAGTAAGTGTGGATGAAAAACATATCCACAATCCTAGAACAAATGTTTGGACTGCCTACAGTCCTTTGTATGATAATTGCACATGTTGTACATGTAAGTGGCGGCTTAAGGAGCCAAAGTAAGTTTTCCAACACAAAATTCAAGTCCCAAGACAGGAATGGATTGCAGATAGGAGCTTCAAGTGCAGAATGCCTCTCAAATATGTATAGGACACCTCCAGGTGTGCAATCGCATGTCCATCAATAGGCACATGGAAGGCAGAGGCGGCAGGCGGGTACCTTAAGAAAAGAGTACTTCAGACCAGAGTCTGAAAAGTACAGCACATAATCAGAATGTGATTCTCTGGACAAGTGGAAGGATCCAGTGACGAGAAGAAGCACACAGCAGCAAAAGCACTAACATTTCATAAAATAAGTGGCCCCTAGTGGAAGGCTTCCTAGCTGTCACCAGGACATCAGCCACCTTGGGAGACACCAACCGAGCTATGGCTATGTCCTCAGGAGCCAGGTGTGAAGGTGCAGGGATTTGAGGTCCAGATGGACAAGGGTTCCCCAGTTCTAGGAGAGCAAGCTGGTGCACAGAGGAAGAGGTACTGGAGGTTCCATTGCTAGCTGTTGCCGTAAGAGGAACCAGATCTGAAAAGGATAGGAGTAAAATCATGGCCTATTCCAACTGGTGCTTGGTCAGAACCTTCTGAAGCACGGGAAGGGAGGAATGCATACAGAAACCTCCCTTTCCATGATATGGACAATGCAGCTCACAGAAAACTCCAGTCCCTGGATCAAGTGAGCAAAAAGCAGTTTTATGTTGAGTGGGGACCAAAAGGTCCAACTCTGAACACCACCACTTGTCGAACAGGTCTTCTACTACTGAGGTGAGCAGCTCCCACTCGTGTGACTCTGACTTCGACGGACTTAGGGTGTCTGCCAAGATGTTTTGATGCTTGGAGCTTGGATGGCCATCAATTTGAGACTGTGATCCAATCAATCAATCAATCACTTTAATTAACTAGGCATAAACACCACTGAGCAAGTTCATTTCAAGGTGGTCCTGGGCATAAATACAATACATTACACTTCATAGATTACAATTATGGTGGACAGGGTGCCAAAAAAAAAAGAAAAGAATAGAGTGCCTAGTTAATATGGGCCTTTACATACAGTCAACATAATTAACATGCAAGGTACATAATGATAAGCTTTACTAAAATGAGGAAAGACAACAATCCCATATAGTCTCCGCTGAGTAAGAGCTCATACCTAAATGATAAAAATAAGAAGGTATTAAGGAATAGGGTAGAAACTGGGGTGAAAGAGTAGGCAGCCAAAGGGAGGCCAGAACAGGTACAAGGCAGAGAATAGGCAGGGTCATCCTGGATTAAGGGAACTAGGCTTGTAGGTCCTAGGTTTCTGTTGTTAGGAATGTGGGGTGGATGAGATACTTGGGCGTAGGATTTGAGAGTGGCACCCGAGGCTTAGGGGTCATCGACATCTGAAACAGTTGCATGATTCCTTCAGATAATCCGTTAATACAGCTTTGAATGTGAAAATGCTTGGAAGTGAGGAAAATTTTTAATGAGTCTTGCATAGTGTTCCAAAGTGAAGGAAGTGAGAAGTTGACTGCTGCTGAGCCAAGGGTAGTTTTCACTCTAGGAATCTGGAAGCAGATTAAGGAGAAGCATCTGAGGCCATAGGAACCTTTAGCCCATTTGAAGATGTTCGAGATGTATGCAGGGAGGTTATCAGATAATGCTCTAAAAACCAGAGGAGAGCATTCCTTTTCTTCTAGTTGAGAGTGAGGTCCATCCGAAACCTGGTATAGACAGTGAGCCCCATACCAGACCCTCAATGCTTCCCAACAGAGGGAGTAGGAGCAAGTGTCCCCTACCTCTTGATGTAACGGACTACTCTGACGCTATCCATCTGCAGTAGCATAAGACCCAGGGACAGCAGCGTCTGGAAGGCCTGCAGGGCATGAAGAATGGCCAGAATCTCCAGGACACTGGCGTGGATGGAGGATTATGGATGGAACCAGGTCCCTTGTGTTAGGGGCCCTAGACGCACCCCGCCCAATCCCTGAAGCATCAGCTGTGAGGATTTGTTGAGGAGAAAGAATAGGGAAAGGAACCCTTCTTGGTTGTTGGGTTCCGTCCACCAGAACAGAACTCTCTTCACTGGAGATGAGACCAGGAGTTGTCGCTGGACACTCTGTGTCCACTGAGCTATCCTCATTGTCGTCCGAGGTACAGGTCAGGAAGCAAAGGAAAATCAGGAGCAGTTGTAAAATTTGCAGTAAAGTTTTATTATTAATAACAGTAAAATAAAAAATGTTATTGCTCAGAATAACTATTTACAATGGCAGTACAAACACAGAAAACCACTCAGTTTTCTTCTCAATTTCCAATCTCAGTCCTGTCCTCCCTTTTACAAAACATTTCAACTCCTTTTATTAGTCTGTGCAGGGCGTGTTAAGAAATTAACATGCTTCTTGCACAGTATTCTTAAAGTTTACAATGTTCTTGTCAGTTTCCAGATGCAGCAATAAGAACATTGTGATTCAGAACTGACCTCGTTTACATCTTACGCAGACAGACTTAAAAACTGCATCTCAGGTTAACCCCTTGAGTTCCAAATACCTCTGGAATCATTTTACCAGTATAACTATATACAGTTTTAAACAAAGGGATCTCAGTATCAATTACATTTCCACAAAATGATTCACATATTTTATACCTACAGATATGCAAGGGGAATCTACAGCTATGCAAGGGGAAGAAAAGACAGAACAGCAAGTGAGGGTAGAGAGATAGTCAGAGGCGGAGAACTGCAAGACTGTAGGGGTGATCAAGTCCTAGGTCTCACGAAAAATCTGGTTGCGCAACCAGACAGACAAGAGACCGAAAAGGAGAGGATAGAACAGATCCTTGCAGATCTTTCTCATAACGACAGGGCTGTACTCAACCCTGTCACACTCATATACAACCTGGCTAGGGGCACTGTGACCTATGGCCGCAGCCATCAGATCCAAAACCAGAGGAAGGCTGTGACCGAGACATGCTGATTGCTGTACAGCAGGTGGGCTTGGGCTTTAATGCAATCTGCCCAGTCCTGGGACACGAAGGCCATGTCCTGAGAAGTATCCAGGACTGCCCTATGTACTGCAGACACTGGAAGGGGTCAGAACTGGCTTGGGCAGGTTGACTGTGATGCCCAGATCCTGAGAAAGGTGGATAGTATGTTCCAGACTCTGTAAAGGCGCTCCATAGGCTTGGCTGGGAGAAGCCAGTCGTCCTGAAGGGAAAGGCGGAGCATTTAAAGAGAAAAAACCTTGCAATCCTCGCCTGGTAATAAAGGATGAGTTTGAATTGCACCAATGTGCAGAAAATCAATAATTTATTAAACATATCCACCTACGTAAAAATGAAAATGATGTAGTCCCAGATGGACTTTGTAGAACTGGGGAGGGCCTAAGACAAGTAGCACACACAGTATCCTTCTCAGAGGTGCTGCCTGTAAATGGCATGAGTGAGGCAAGGGTACTTTGACCATGCAGTTTAATGAGTGGTTGAACAAATGGTGTGGAGCACAGGGGTTTGGCTTCATTGGGGACTGGGGTTCCACCTGGAGGACACCAGCCTATACTGGCAGGATGGTTTGCATCTGTCCAGGAAGGAACAAGTCTTTTGAGCAATTGGTTTAAATGCTTCATTGGCAAGCTTTTAAACTAGTCAAGGAGGAGCACTGATAAGCAGCAGGAAAATCCCAGCCTCCCTACAAAACAGGTACTAAATGGGAAAAGACAGAGGTAGAAAGGTCAGTGGGGGATGCTGCAACAGAAAGTAAAGCCATCAAAAATGGAAAGCAATGAGTACCAATGCACATAGTCTGAGTTACAAGCTTCCTGAATTAGTGGCCTTGATGGAGGAGGACATCTGGATATCGTGGCAGTCACAGAAACATGGTACACACAAAACCATGACTGGGACGTAAACATACCAGGATACACTATCTACAGGAGAGAGAGAGGTAAAAGAGGAGGAGGAGTAGCTCTTTACATAAGGAAGGAATCAAAGTAACAGAACAAAAGAGAAACAGGGAGGAGAAGAAGCACTGTGGGTAAATTTGGAGACTGGCAATGGCACCACAATCTGCACAGGGTTGGATACAGACACTTATCAGGGGAGGAAATAGATAAGGAAATGATAGAAAGTATACTTATGCAGGCAAAAAAGGGAGATATTGCTGATGGGTGATCTGAATATGCCAGATGTTAACTGGAGTGCAGCTGCCGAGCCACTTCAAGAGTGGGGTTATTCTAGATGCCCTACAGGGGGATGCCTAGACAACCAGTATTGGAGCCCACTCGAGAGGGAGCAATCTTAGACCTGGTTCTCTCAAATGGAGATGAAGAGAGGATCACAGATAGAAGTGGGTAGCCATCTAGGAACTAGCGACCATCGAACAGTATGGTTCACAATAAACACAGCAATAGAGTCAAGCCATACAAAGGCAAAGGTACTGGACTTTAGGAGGGCTGACTTTGCAAAATGGTAAATGCTCTAAGGAATGCACTAGCAAATGGGCAGGAAGAGGGTGGAAGAACAATGGGGAATAATAAAACTGCCATCACAGAGGCAACAAACCTTTGTGTGAAGCAAATAAACAAAACTAAGCGATGTAAGAAACCACTATGGTTCTCAAAGGAAGTGGCAGTGAAGGTTCAAGAGAAAGAAAGCTTTCAGGAAGTACAAGGAATCACAGAAGAAGCAGGACAGAGAACTGTATCAGTTAAAGCAAAAGGAAGCTGGGAAGACAGTCAGAACAGCAAAGGCCCTAAACCGAGGAAAAGATAGCCAACTCAGTTAAGAAGGGGATAAAACCTTTTATAGGTACATCAGGGAGCGAAGGAAGACCAAGGAGGATAGTGAGGCTTAATAAAGGGGTGGAGGGTGGGCAGAGGAGACTGTGAAAAGGCAGAGATACTAAACAAATATTTTTGCTCAGTATTTACAAGGGGGGTACCTAGAACAAACAGTAGAAACACACTGGATACAGAAGTTGATACCAGCCCATTTACAGAAGAAAGGGTTCTGAAAGAACTCTTAAAACTGAAGGTGGACAAAGCAATGGGGCCTGATTGGATTCATCCCAGAATTCTAAAAGAACTAAGGGTAGAATTAGTGACACCATTGACTACCCTGTTTAACAAATCATGGGAGGATGGGGTGGTACCCGAGGACTGGAGGAGGGCAGATGTGATTCCCTTCAGAAAAGTGGGAGCAAGGCAGAAGCAGAAACTACAGACCTGTTAGTTGAACCTCAGTGGTAGGGAAATGATGGAATCACTTCTGAAGGAAAGAACTGTCGAGTATCTAGAGGCCAGAGGGCACAGGACCCAAGCAGCATGGATTCACAGCAGGAAGGTCATGCCAGACAAATCTGATAGATTTCTTTGACTGGGTGACCAAAGTAGTAGATCAGGGAGAGGCTGTGGACATGGCCTACCTAGACTTTAGCAAGGCATTTGACACAGTCTCACACAAAAGATTAATATACAAGTTAGCTAGCCTGGGAGTGGGTCCCAAGATGACAGCCTGGGTAAAAAATTGGCTGGAAAATAGGACACAGAGAGTAATAGTAAATGGAGTCCACTCTGATGAGAGTGGGGTTATTAGTGGGGGTACGCGGGGTTCAGTATAGGACCAGTCCTCTTCAATGTCTTAATAAGCGGCATTGCAGAGGGACTGGAAGAAAAGTTCTTTGCAGATGACACAAAGATCTGCAAACAGAGTTGATTCATAAGGAGAGGTGGAAAGGATGAAAAGGGATTGCAAGGTTAGAGGAATGGTCAAAGGTATGGCAGCTTACATTCAATGCTAAGAAATGCAAGGTAATGCACCTGGGAAACAAAACCCAGGGAAGAGTACACAATGGGGGTGAGATACTAACAACAACAAAAATGGAAAGGGACCTGGGGTAGTCATATCAGATGACCTAAAGGTGGGCAAGCAATGTGAGAGGGCAGCAATGAGGGCTGGGGGATATTGGGATGCATAGGAGAGGCATCACCAGTAGAAAACAGGAAGTTATTATCCCTCTGTACAGACAGCTGGTCAGACCCCATCTGGAGTACTGTGTGCAGTTCTGGAGACCCAGTCTTGCAAAGACAGAGACAGGATGGAAGCTGTCCAGAGGAGGGCAACTAAAATGGTGCAGGGTCTGCACGGAAGACATATGAAGAGAGACTAAAGGGAGCTTAATATGTATAGCCTCGAGGAAAGGAGGGAGGGGGACATGATGGAAACTTTCAAGTACCTCAAGGGAATCAACAAAGTCCAAGAGGTAGCATCTTTCAAAAAAGAGGTGTGCAAGAACAAGGGGCACAATTTGAAGATGGGGGGCTCAGAGGTAATTTAAGGAAGTATTTTTTCACAGAGAGGGTTGTGGATGCATGGAACGCCTTCCGGAGGAGGTTGTGGAGTCAAAACAGTGGTGGAATTCAAGCATGCATGGGACAGTCATAAGGCAATTCTAGGGGATGGGGGTAGGAAGAAGTAGGCTGCTGGTTAACTAGGATCTGCAGCTTATCCAGTAGGCAGGAAATGGGCAGACTATGTGGGCCAGCGGTCCTTATCTGACGCCAAATTCTATGTTTCTATGTACCTACCGTAGTTCTTGATTTTTCAGTGCATTTCACCATTCATCTCTGGTGGGTTCTGGCAGGAAGACAAGGACCCTGCATGAGCTTTTTTGCAGGAGGAGGAGGAGCTGATGTGGGACAGCGCCACCTTTGAGGCTGATGCATTGCATGGCGCTTGTGGGTTGGCAAGCAACAGACGCTAACTCTTCCTCAGACTCAGTTCTGCATGCCAGAGAGTAGCATGGAGAAAGGGAGCATGGGGCAAGGAGCCTAAGGATACAAAAAGGAAAGGATACAGAACTAAGGGAGGAATAAAGAAGAGTGAGAAGACTGAACGATAAGAACCTAAGACCATGGGACAGGAGGCCTCAGCCTCTAGGCGAGCAAGGGAGGTATAGGGCACAGACAGATAAGGGATAGGGTAGGGAGAGAAGAGAAAAAGTGTGGGGTGGGGAGAAGAAGACACCGACTCCTCACCACAGGTTTGAAGGACTGCCTGAGGAGAACAGAAGGGCAATGTACCAGTCATTCTACTTCCTCCAAAAAGAAAACGAGGGAGGAGAGGCAAGTGGACGGTCACACCTTTGAAAGGCAAAGAAGCAGACTGAGTCTGGAGAGTCCACAGGGATACAGGAGGCAATGTCTCCCCCAAAGCAAGGGAGAAAGAGAAGGACAGGACTTGTCCTGAATTAGAGAAGCAATTAAGCCCCTAACCCCCCCCCTGAGTAGTCACAAGGCACAGGGAAACCAGGAGCAGCTGCAGAGTTCAACAAAACTATTTATTTACAGTTACATAAAACAATAAACTTGTTCAGAATAACTATGTACAGAGAAATAAAATCTTTCTTCGGTCTGTGTCCTTTTCTACTAAAACTCCTTTTTGCAGATCAAGCTTAGCTCTTTTACAAGTCTTTTCAACCCCATCCTTAGCAAACATCCTGTCCTTGTAAGTTTAAGAGCTGCTAGAATACAGTATGCTTCTTGAGCTGAGGCCCCTTTGCAAAAGGCTGGAAGATTTGCACTCAAGTAACCTCTAGAGTTTACAATTATCTCAAATTATAAATATATACATTTCAGCAGACACACTATATATTTTCTGAACAATAGGGTCCCAATATCAGTTACATTTCCATACATCGATTTGCACATATTAGCTGTTATAGATATGCAAGGGAGGAAAACGGATAGCAAGAGAAAACTGAGACAGAGAGGCAAAGAATTGCAAGACTGTTTGAATTGATCAAATCTGAGGTCTCTCAGGAAAATTAGGCTGCGAACCAGACAGAGAGGAGACAGAAAAGGAAGGATCCTTGCATTTAAACACTTTTCTCCGTAACAAATGGGACAGGGTCCTATTCTACAATGTCACACCATGGACTTGACGAAGAGGGAGCCCAATTTAGAAACACAGGGCCACAGGAATCCCAGAGGGAAAACCTAAAGGCATACCTCTCAACTTCCCTCATCCCAAATCAGGGACAAGGCTTAAAATGATCAGGGACAAATGACCAAAATCAGGACACATCTGAAAAAATAGTAATAGTAGTTCCAGAAGCTGTGTACAACATGCTTCTTAGTGTGAATAGCATTTTCTTAATGAGAACTAGGCTGTAACACCAGTGGCTGGCATTATTTTATGACTCAAATCCTACTCTTCAGTGACAGAAATGCCAAATTTAGGAGGGACAGAAGAAATTTCTGAGGCAAAATCGGGACATCCCTGAAAATCAGGGACAGCTTGAGAGGTATGCCTAAAGGCATCTACTCAAACAGAGATGGAAAAGGATCACCACGGCCTCACCATTTTGGCTTTAAGAAAACCTTAGGGCTTAGATAAGCATGGAAATATCGATGCTTCCGACCCAGAGGAGGGCCCATTAGGGAGAAAAGAGAGCTGTCCTGAGGACCAAGGGGTTGCCTCCCTGCTTATCTCCCCAAGTGCTCTCAGCACTCCCAGAAGCAACAGAGCTGGAGGAACCAGATCTACTGACAGAACACAATTTGGAGCGATAAACAGGAGGTGGTATCGCCAAGAGACTGAGGCCTGAGAGGGAAGGTGGGCAGGAAGCAGTGATAAATGATGGAGATACACAAAGATAGGAAAATTACGTATCTACCGTAATTCTTGATCTTCTTGGACGAGTCTCCACCACTCATTCACACTAGTGGGATTAGGGCCGGAGGCACTAGGACCCATCGAGAGCAAACTTTTGCTGGAGGTGGTGAGGAGATGGCGCCCATGAGACACGAGCTGCTGTGACTCGCGGCTCAGCGGTAACGACCTTCTCGGCCCGACCCTCAACCGCCTCAGTACCTTTTTACCAAGGAGGTGCAGCGCACTAACGTAAAGAGTAACTGTAACATTAAAACACGGACATAAGATAGTCCGTACGACCCTGTAAGAAGGGTCAGTAAAGAAGTCCTCACAGCCTAAAGATTTGAGGGAGTGAAGACCAACACAGCGGTGAGCTCGGGGATGGAGGTGGGCAGGAATGAGTGGTGGAGACTCGTCCAAGAAGATCAAGAATTACGGTAGGCGTAATTTTCCTATCTTCCTGGACCTAAGTCTCCACCACTCATTCCCACTAGTGGGAGAGTACCAGCTGATAATCCCCAAAAGGGCGGCAGGAGAGCCAGAGCTCACATGTCTCAAGGTAGAAGCCCATTAAGGATGGTTCTGCCAACGCGGAATGTCGCCTGGCATGAACATCCAGTGCATAGTGCTTAACAAGGTATGCACTGAGCTCCAGGTGGCGGCGTCAGATATCTGCAATTGGAACATTGCAATTTCCCAGGATGCTGCGCACCGCTTCTAGTAGAGTGAGCGACACTCTACCTTCTAATTTAACCTGAGCCATGGAGTAGCAATGTCGAAGGCATGCCACTAACCATGAGGAGATGCATCTGATAGCGACAGGTTGACCCAGCCGGGTGTCGCTGAAAGAAACAAAGAGTTGTTGAGTCTTGAACATCCTGGGTTCTGTCCAAATAGAACCGCAAGGCTCTCTTAACATCCAAGGAATGAAGAGCTCGCTCCTTCATTTTGGAAATTAGCGGAAGCGGAAGTACCAGAGGTTGGTTTAGATGGAATTTGACACAACCTTGGGAAGAAATTTGGATGAGTACTGGAGAACTACTTTGTCTTTATGGAAGACAGTATACTGGAGGGTCTGTAACCAGGGCATGTATCTCAGAGACTCATGGGTGAGGTAATGGCCCCCAGGAAGGCAGTCTTCCAGGTAAGAAATTTTAGCTCACAGGTAGCTAGGGTTCGAAGGCTCTTGAGTGAGCATGTCCAGCACCAGGTTAATGTCCCAGGCTGCAACTGGACGCTTAACAGGGGTCTGGTATGAAGAATCCCTTAAGAAATCTCTTCACCATAGGTAACTGAGCCAGAGTCAGGGATGAAACCAGCTCATGGAACGCTGAGATGGCACTAAGGTGAACTTTAACTGTGGAGTACTGAAGACCTGAGTTAGATAGGTCCAAAAGATACTCCAGAACCTTGTCAGGAGGACAGGAAAAGGGGTTCCAAGAGGACTTTGCACACCAGAGAAAAACGCTCCATTTGGATGCGATGTTTTCCGTGTGGCTGGCTCCCGAGCAGCCAGAAGGATGCTCGAGACTCTACGGGAGACGTTGAACCGATTCACTTCTATCTCTTCAGGAGCCAAGCATGAAGGTGAAGTGATTTCAGGTTGGGATGGACCAACGAACCCTGGGTCAAGAGACTGACTTGCAAGGAAGTGGACTTGTGCTCCAAGCACCACTCCCATACCCTCATTGCTTCCCCTGCAAAGGGATAAGAGTGAGCACCGCCTTGCTTGTTGATGTAATACATCACAGCTTTGCTGTCCGCTTGAAGGAGAATGTTCTGTGACAAAGGACATCCTTCAGAGCTTGATCGTGATAGAGGACCGCCTCACCTCCAAGACATTTATGTGGAGATGAGATTCAACGGAGTCCATACACCTTGAGTGTGGAGGAGAGACAGTGAGCTCCCATCCCATTAGCGATGCGCCTGTGGTGATGGAGATCTGATGGTCCGAAGAGCAAAGGGAACCTTGAGGAGATTGTTCTCTTGAGACCACCAGGTGAGAGACCTTCAAGGCTAGGCCACCTGATGGGATAAGACTGGGGTGAGAGGTCGGAGACCACTGAGTGGAGAGCATCCATTGGGTGGTTCTCATGTGCAACCGGCCAGGGGTACAGTGAACACCGAGGACGCCATGAGACCCAACATGCTGCATCGAGAGAGCTGTAACCGATTGGTTCTCCCTCGATGTAACGGGCCATCCGGGGATGTCGAGTCTTCTGTCCTCTGGAAGGAAAGCCTTCATGAAGAGGTGACTAGAAGGCCCCTAAGAAAAGGAGCTCTGGGAGGCTGCAGTTGGGATTTTTTTAGATTCAGCAGAGCTCCCATGGACGTGAGAAGACGAGAAGTCGCTTGCACGGCTTCCAAAGTCTTTGGCTGGACGGGCTTGCTAGAAGCCAATCGTCCAGGTAGGGAAAGACTCGAGTCCGCTTTTCCGAGATGCGCCATGAGAACTGCACAACACTTTGTAAAACTCACGGCGCCGAGGATAGCCCAAAAGGCAGGACTTGAACTGATAATGCTGACCCAAAGCTACAAACCTGAGGAACTCATGTGGGTCGGGTGGACGGGATATGCTGGTACGCATCCTGCATATCCAGAGAGGCCAGCCAGTCGTCCTGATGCAGCAAGGGTAACAGGGCACATAGGGAAATCATTTTGAATTTCTCCTGGGAGGAATTTGTTCAGCTTTCTGAGGTCTAGAATGGGGCGATCCCCAGTTTCTTTGGAACCAGAAAGAAATGGGAGTAGAACCCTGTGTTCCGCGAAATGCGGGGCACCAGTTCTATTGCCCTGTTGTTCAGAAGGCCCTCGATCTCGGTGGTGAGGAGGTCTGACTGAGAAGCCGACAACCTGGGTTGTCGCCTGGGAGGACAATTTGGGGGGAATTGAAGAGTAACCTCGCGAATTATCCAAGGACCCATTTGTCTGAAGTTATGGACTTCCACTCGCTGTAGAAGTACATTAGACGACCTCCCACTGAGGAGAAAGTTCCATCTCGGCAGTGTGGATGGAACTTGGGCCAACAACTCATAAGGTGGCGCTGGGGCTTTAGGCCCCGCGCTTGCCGCGCCTTCTTCTGAGGTTGGGCAGGTTGGCTTTTGTGGAAGCTTCCCTGCTTCTGCCTCGAAGGACTGACGACTAAGAAACTGACGCCTGTTCGTATGCCCGCGAGAGGGGCAGGCGGAGGTTCTGGCCAATTTAATGGCCGATCTAGTCTTTAGGAGGCTTCTAAGGCTTGCTCCACCTGAGGGCCGAAAAGATAGGTGCCATCAAAGGCAGCGCCATTACCTGCTGCTGAGCATCCTTCGTGAAGCCCAGGAACGCAGCCAGGAATGGCGTCGGTACAAATCCCTGCAGCAGCTGAACGAGAAGCAGTGTCGAGCGCTCACATGCGCTTTGATTGGTTATTGGATTCAATACCTCTAGTAACGGTCAATAGAAGCTCTGACTTGGAGTCCGAATCTGGAAGAGCTTCAACCATTCTTTTCATAGAGTGCCACAGGATATACTCATACTGAGAAAAATAGCCTTGATAACTGGCAAACGATACTTAGAGTGGGGCAGCAAAGACCTCTTACCTAATGTATCAATCTTACGAGACTCTTTGTTAATAGGTCGAGCTGAAGTAGTTTGAGGAAGAACGACCTTGTCATTCTCTGCCAGGACTACAATAGGATCCGCAAATGCTTGGGATGCCAAAATAGGACGATCCTTGGGAGCTGAATACTTTTATCAATGGATTTAGCCACTGAATGATTAAGAGCAGGATTATTCCATACCATTTGAGACAGCGCCTCAAGGAAGGCTGGATCGAGGAGTCAAACCGTAGGGATCTCCGAGCATGAAGGTACTGGAGTCTTAATATCTTCCCAGGATCGATGTCTGTAGTCTGGAGAGAAAGAGTGGATCTCAGGTTCTTCAACAGAGACTTAAAGGACAGGTCCTCACCACAGGCTCTGTAGCAAAGAAAGATCCTGTTTCTCCACTTCATCACCCAACCAAGGTCTGGGCAGGTCAACATCATCTCCTGATGGTCCAGAAAGGACTGTTTGGACAGGAAAGGAATGAAAATTAGGAGAGGAGGAAATATCAGAAAACAAGGAGAGTCCTCGAGACTCCCGCGCGCCGACGGCAAAGCGGGTCAAGACGGCACCAAGGAGGCACACGGGCGCTAAAGAGGCACGCGTTTCGCAAGCGCACCGCAAATCCCTGTGGCGGCGCCGCTAACGGGCGCAGAGCCACGGGCAATGAAGCGACGGCGCCGCTAAGCCGACGGCGCCAGCACACGGCGCTACCAAGCCGACGGCGCCATCAAGCCGACGGGCGCCACCACACGCGCCGGCGAAGCCGACGGGCGCCAAACCGACGGCGCCGACACGGTACCGCCAGCCGACGGCGCGCACGACGGCGCGCCAAGACACGCGCCGCCGACCCAGCGGCGGCGCCGACGGCGCCGCCAGATCCAACGGCGCTGGACGGCCGCAAGACCCACTGCACCAAAACGGCGCCGACAAGCCAACAGACTCGAGAAGGCGCCGAAAAGCCCCAGGAACCTGGAAAGCAAGAGGAGGAAACAAAACCAGGAGATAAGGGCATCGGTGTGGCCTCGCGCCGCAGCCATGTGAGGGGGAAACACTTAGCACGGAGTCGCAGGCATCAAGAAGGCGCCCGCGACTAGGAAGGTCCAACCGCCTACCTGATCGCCGAGGCCCGAGGGCCAGGCAACCGAGCCAGGCAGAAGAACCAACCTCCGAGCCCATCGCCTCATAAGAGCGCCCACTGATGAAACTGCTCATCTGGAGCCCTACCTATAGGCGGGAGGGGCTCGGGCGTCGAGGACGACGACACAGAAGTTGGCGACTCAAGAAGGAGACCGCAACTAGCAATGATAACCGACCATCGCCGACGCCAGACATACCAGAGGGCGACCTCGAGAGTGCCTTCTTTTGACCTGTGGGCCAAGAAGAGCTCGAGTCCGAACGGGTGCCGGAAAGCTACCCGCTTATTTTATGCCTGACGGGGACCCCATCCCCGGCATCGGACTGACCGCTGTCGGAACCCCGCTGAGTTTCTTGAGAAGGAGGTTGACCGGACCCAGCCCGGCTGACTGAACAGCTTTCATACTGAAGTCTCCCTACCGTCCACCTGACCTGCTCATGGTTGACTCCGTCAAAGGCCGAGACTTCTTCAAGTAAGTTAAATTTAAGATATTAGAAAAAATTTTCAAATAGAATAAAATTAAGCGATACTACTATCGTGATAATGTTACAAAACAAACTGAAAACTAAGCGCTAGTTTGAAGTTTGACTCGACAGACGAGCGACGTCAGATACTGAAGCGCACTCGACGGGCGGAAAAAGGAACTGAGGCGGTTGGAGGGTCGGCGCCGAGAAGGTCGTTACCGCTGAGCCGCAGCTCATGGGCGCCAGTGTCTCGCGGGCGCCATCTCTCGCGCCACCCTCCAGCAAAAAGTTTGCTCCCGATGGGTCCTAGTGCCTCGGCCCAATCCCACTAGTGGGAATGAGTGGTGGAGACTTAGGTCCAGGAAGATCAGAATTACGATGCATGTAATTTTCATATCTTATTTGTGTTAATCTTCATCGTTCATCACTGGTGGGTGATTGCAAGCCCCACTGAAGGGGACCTGGCACCTCCCTGAGGGACAGAAGTCCCTCAGCCTCGTGTGGGGAGACACCAGAGGATGGAACCCTTCTAGGCCTAGTTAGGTCTGAGACTGGTCTGGATGAGGCGTCGTTCTCCTTTGAGAAGGACAGGGAAGGCACCCTAAAGCTCTCACCTCACCCTGTGGGAGAAAAGGTGGGTTCCTGGAATGGGGAGGCAGTCACCCTATGCTGGGCTATGGGTGATAACCTAAAAAGATGAAGCCATGCCGTCTGCCTAATGTATATCGCTGTCCCCGCCAGCCTGGATGCTATTTCACTGGCGTCATATGATGCACTTTGCTGGTGCCTCAAAGCTCCAGGCCGCGAGAGGGAGAGGGCAATGGCTTGTCTGGTCACCTCCGAATCAGGCGAGGATACTAGTATCTGTCCTAGTAGGGACCATAAGTGCCTGTTATAGGCAGCATGATGGGCCTGATGTTCAGAGAGGATAACAAATGACATGTCAAGAGAATACCCTCCTCCCCAAAAGTCAAACTCAGCAGGAGTCAGACTCAGGGTCGGTCACGCCTGGGGCATCTATGTCCAGGAGTGTCATCCCGAAGGAGGGTGAGCCAAGACTCCTGGAGACCCTAGGGGTGCGAGTACCTTTGTCGGAGGTCCCCAGGGCTGGAGGGAGGGTTGAAGGACTTCCCAGGCACAGTACGACGCCTCCTGAAAGGGAAGGCCAGGCTGGCCACACTGAATTCATGTAAAAAGGGTGCCACTTCAGATTACTAGGTGGAGATATGGAGCTTGTCAAGCAACCTCGAAACAAAGTGCTGACAGCCAGAGATCTGCAGCTGGGGACAGGTGGACGGAAGATTACTCCCTCAGAAGACTATTAGAGCTGATGAGTCCGGAGAATCAGATACTGGTTGCACCGGGAATGGTTTAACACCTCCTCGTCCAAGGACCTAAAGTAGCCGGGAAGAGTGCAGTCATGGACCTGAACTGCTCCTAGGTGACAGGTCCTGTAGGGACAGACATGGCCTGGAAAAGAGGGAGGTGTTGGCAGAGACAAGGGAGCTAGACATCCAGGAGAAAGCATGACCCCTGCTAGGGATGGGGACTGAACAGGAGACCTCAAGACTGGAGAAGATCTGCCGACCACACAAGTTGAGGGTGGTTCAACCACTGGAATGGCCAGGACAAAGTCCTAAGAGAGAACCCCCGGGGCAATCAACGGGCTGCATGAGCACAGAAGGGTGGCCTCTGAGCCTCTAAAGAGGAGATCCTCCGTGAGACCTCAGGAGAAAACAGGACCAGTGCTGAGACTCCTGCCTGGGCCCCAGAGAAGGGGCTGAAACCAAATTCGTCCTCTCAAACCCTCAGACTCAGAGAGGACCTCTTCTCAGAATCAGCTTAGGTAACTATCACCATGGCAGTGTCCTGAGAGAGGTCATGGAGAAAGCACCTCCCAGCATGAGACGCCCAGCTGTCCTAAAGGTGGGGCCAGCCTGAGCGACCAAAGAAGGGATGCGCTCAAAGGGAGAAGGGAACCACTGACTCTGGTATCTCCCACGGTGCCACCATCAGCACCAGAGGAGTGGTCGGGACCACTGACACCGGAATAGACAGTACCCGCTAACTCCAAGGAAGGGAGCTGAAGCACTGGGCGAGGAGGAGTCAGAGGACTCAGGGAGCCACCCGGGTCCGCCTCAGAGTCATTATCCTCACCAGAGGAGGCTCAGACCCAGACCACTCCAAGATCTCCTCCAGTTCTGGGGCTGCATGTGGCACCGCAAACCCGCCCTGCACTACTTACGGCACCGTCATGATCACTGGCGCTGTGCCACCGCCCGATCTCCGGTACCGGATCAGAGGCAGCAGCGATAGGCAATGCCAAGAAGATGCTGGACTGGGCCCGAAAGCCATAGGCCATGAGACCAGGGGCCTTCGCCTCTGAAGGCCACTGCCAAAAGCGGTGCCTTCTGCCTGGCTCCTGGGGAGTCAGGCTGAGCCATCTGCACCATGGAAGGAGTTCCGGCCAAGGCAAGGCTAAAGTGGTGAAACCCCTCCTCCACGGGCCATACTGGACTGGGAGGGGACTCGAGGAAAGGTCAAGAACCTTGCATTTGGCGTCCCGGTGAGACTGTCCACCGAAGTTGGCAGTGCACATCCAACCTTAAATGCAAGATTTACAAGAACTCGACAGTCCATGGAAAAACATGCGCTGCAACAATCCATATCATGTTTGGACCCAAGCAGATCAAGCTACAGTCATGCTTTTCCGTGGCGGAATAAAGTAAATCCATGAGGACACGCCACATAGGAGGCCGACCCACCTTTGAGGGTTTCTTCTTGTCCCCAAACGAGACATGACCAGACGGAAAACAAAAACAAAAACAGTACTCGTGTCGTTGAAAATAAAATAAATGGAATGCTCTTACTAGCTTGACAGCACAGAAAGAAGCAGTATAGAACTAGGTGTCAACAAGGATGCTGGCGCAGTTTTGAGCAGCTTCACATGAGGTACATGTCAACTTGACAGTGGGAGGCAGAACTAGGTCTGAGGAGGAGTCAGCGCAACTACTGGCCAACCGGAG
This sequence comes from Neoceratodus forsteri, assembly GCA_016271365.2. Lineage (NCBI taxonomy): Eukaryota > Metazoa > Chordata > Ceratodontiformes > Ceratodontidae > Neoceratodus > Neoceratodus forsteri. The sequence continues at coordinate 1,412,803,464 of CM057456.1, read as the reverse complement.
CGCCCACGCAATGCGCCGGGCCTTGAGGGTGGCACACTGCCCCACATCTCGGGGAGAACTCCTGTAGGGTCCTTGTCCTCCGCCAGGTGAAAACCCACACAGATAAGATCACAGGGTACTCACCTGTTACAGTAGCTCTAAGAGCGATGTATGTTGTTCATCCACACTTTCTGGCAGTGTCCTTTCCTTTAAGTTTTGCGGAAAGTCTTCAAGCTGGCTCCTCCCACCCACCCAGGTGGTATAACCCTCGGCTCCACCCATGATGCCAGATCTTGCCCGCAGGAAGCAGTACTGTGCGCCAAAGCTTAGGAGGTCGGGTGGGTCAGTGTGCATGAACATGCTGTATACCACTTGTAGAACTAGTTAAAGGTGGGTAACCTGTTTCTAGGGACGTGGCTATGTTGTTCTATCCACACTTTCTGGCAGACTCCTAGCAGTTCTCTGGGAGGAGGGAGAAAGGCACACCTCACATAGGTTATAAGAACTGAGGCCCCAAAACCAGCATCCCTGTAGGACTCAAGTCAATGGTAATGGGAAATGAAGGAGTGTGCTGACTTCCAGGTAGCAGTCCTGCAGACCTCCTGGATAGGGACATCCCTAGAAGCAGACACTGACGCAGTGGTATGGTGGGTGGAATGACTCCTAAGCCCTTCAGGAGGCTCCCTATCCACCAACCTATAGCAGAGATCAATGCAGGGAGTGATCCACCTGCCAATCGTCTGACTGGCTGCAGGTCTGCCAGCTTCAGCTTCAGCATAGTTGACAAACAGCTGGCGAACCTCTCCCGAACTCCAGCTGTGTGCTCTTTGTGAATGAGCAGCACTCTCTTCAGGTCCCGAGTATGGAGCCTGTGTTCGGCCTCCGAGGTGCGATTTGGTAAGAACACTGGAAGAGTCATCACCTGATTCAAGTGAAACTCTGAGACAACCTTTGGGAGGAACTTTGGGTTGGAGCAGGACAACCTTGTCCCTGTGGAAGACCAGGTAAGGAGACCTCATCGATAGCGCCTGGAGCTCACTGATCCTTCTGGCTGACACAACACCCATCAGGAAGGCGGTCTTCAATGAAAGGTGCAACATCTCACACCTGTGCATCGGTTTGAATGGCTTGCCTATGAGCTTTGCCAAACGAGCAACAGATCCACGGTGGTGGTGGTTTACAAACCGAGGGGAAATGTGAGCTAAGCCTTTGAAAAGTGCCAGACCACTGCCTCCTGTGCCACTGACCAGCCTGCTCCCGTAAAGCAGAGATGGTTGCCAGGTACACTTTAAGGGTCACAGCCAAAGTCCCCTTTGGAGAGAGACAGAGTCCACAGGTAATGCAAAATGCTGGCCACTGGACAGGAAAAGGGTACAAGCCCTCGCTTGAAACCAAATGGAGAATCTTTTCCATTTGAAAGCATAGCATTTTCTGCTCAATTCCTCTTTAGATGCCTCCATGACAGTGAGGAGCATCATCGGAGAGACCCAAAGCCTGGTACTCTAGCCGCGCAGGAACCAGGCTGTCAAGGGCAGGACAGAAGGTCCGGGAGGAGTAACTTCCCTGACTGATTGACAGCAGGTCCAGTGTATGGGAAGACATCTTGGGAGCCTACTGTTGAGGCTGAGGAGATTGGGGTACCAAAACTGGCGGGCCAGTCTGGAGACACCATGATCTCCAGTGCGTTGTCCCCCCTGACCTTGAGCAGCACCTTGTGGATCAAGGGAAGTGGAGGAAAGCACAGAAGAGGCCTGGGGTCCACAGCCTCAAGAAGGCATCCCCTTGCAGAGTCTTGCTGAGGGGCAGGCACAAAACAGCCTCAGCTTTGATTTCTCCTTGGGGACGAACAGGTCCACCTGAGGGTACCCTACTGGGAGAACAGACTGTGTGCTACCTCTGGATGGAGAGACCACTCATGAGAGGCCTCGCCCACCTGGCTGATGGTGTCCGCCAGCTGACTAGGAGCTCCTGCCACATGGATGACTAGGAGATATACCTCCAGGCTGTACATGAGGGTCCATACGTGGAGAGCTTCCTTGCACAAAGGCTGGGAGCGTCCCCTCCTGCTTGTTGAGAGAGTACATGGTCTAGTGTTGTCCGCCTGGACTTGGAACCACTTCACCCCAAACAAATGGAGCGAATGCAGTCAGTGCCAGTCGAACTGCTCAGAGCTCCAGCAGGTTGAAGTGGCATCGGAATCCTCGGGGTCCAGAGCCTGTGGACAGGACAGATATGAAAGAACTTACCATAACAGTAGATCTTTGAGAGCAGCTCTTGCAAGCAGGCTATTACCATTAGGACTAATGCTGCAGGCCTTAGAACCCACTGGAAAATCTTAGCTAGTAGTACCCAGTAGGGCCCGCCACCCCCGCCCGGCGCAGTTATGCTACAAAGGGGGCAGTCCTGCTCCACCTCTGTTCACCCGCCGAGGACCCGCTAACAGGCCCCAGCAAGCGAACCAGGTGAAGCGCCCTTAGTCATCATGCTGAAATTCTCCAGGGGAAGGAGGAACATGCAAGTTGTTGCAAGAGCTCCTCAAGATCTACTGTTATAGTAAGTTCTACGTAACTGTACCACTTTACTCGAGAGGAGCTCTTGCAGCAGGCTATTACCATTAGGACGGAGTTCCAAGTAGTCCCACGCTAAGGAGGTGACAAGCCCCGGAGGAGGGATGTCAGAAGCTGACAAGACAGCAATGACACACAGGCAGAAGATAGTATGCCAGGACAGTAGTCCATGAAGGAGTGCCAGGCCAAAACCGTGCGCGCCTGGAAGCTATGTCCAGGCTGTAATGCCTGACAAAAGTATGTACTGAACTCCAAATAGCTGCTGTGCATATGTCTCTAATAGAGATGTTTTTAAAAGAAGCGAGGAGGCAGCCACTCCTCTGGTAGAATGACCTCTGACCGCTTCAGGGAAAGGTTCGTTATACCCATTGTAGTGGAAGACTATGCAGTGAACTAGACACCTTGATATAGTTTGTTTAGACACCAGTTTGCCCAGGTGTTGAGGGTTATAGGTCACAAAGAGTTGCTCCGACTTACAGTGTGCGGCTGTATGCCTCAGGTAGTACCTCAGCGCTCTGTGGACGTCAAAAGTGTGTAAGAGTTCCTCTGTTGGAAGGGGTAGAATAATAAACTGAAGATCAACCACTGGCTGAGGGTTAATTCAGAAACCACTTTAGGCAGAAACTTAGGATTTGTCCCGAGGAAAACACTTTCCCTATGAAAAATCAAATAAGGCTCCTATCACATCAGAGCCTGAAGCCTCGAAGCCCTTTGAGATGAAGTAACAGCAACCAAAGGACACTTTCCAGGATAGATAAGCTTCTCTAACACAAAGGAGATCCCAGAGGGTAATTGGATCCCTGATGGCAGGCAATATGTAGTATGCCCGTGGGAAGGTGTAGGCCACCGTCCAACTGGGCTACGTTCTGCCTTCTACCAGCGTGTGATAGGCAGATATGGCCGACATATGCACTTTAATGGAGGAGTAGCTCAAGCCTTGATGTAATAAGTACAGTAGATACTGCAGGGCTGAGATCACTGGACAGGTAAAATGGTCCACATGTTGTGATGAAGCCTACAGGCAGAAATGCTTCCACCTTCATAGCGTAAGTGGACCATGTAGAGGGCTTCCTCGTGAAAACGAGAACATCTGCCACCTCTATTAGACCTCATACCTCATCTTAACTACGCCTGCATGAGCCATGCATGAAACTGCAGGGACTTGAGATCTGGATGTACCAGCTTGCCCTGGTCCTGAGACAGCAACAGCGAGCATACTGGCAGCAGAATCGGTTCCAAGAAAGTCGCTGAAGTAGTGGGAACCAAATCTGCTGTGACCATAGTGGGGCGATTAGGATCATCCGAGCCCACTCAGCTTGTAACTTCAGCAGAACCCTCTGAATTAGAGAGAAAGGAGGAAGACATAAAGAACCTCCCTGTCCAGAGAAGGACAGCACATCTGGCCAAAAAACTGCAACACTTGCTCTCATGAAAGCAGAAACTTGGCAGTTTGTGTTGCATGGGGACGCAGAGGTCCAGCTCTGAAGACCCCATGTCCCAAGAGCTGGTCCGCTACTGACTGAAGTAGCTTCCACCTCTGCACCTTGGACTGAGACCACTTAGGCTCCGTGTGATGTTCCAGCGTCCAGTATCAGACTCTCATCACCTCCCTCCTCCACAGGGGGTAAGAGTGTGTTCCTCTTGCTTGTTGATGTAGAAGACAATGGCAGTGTTGTCTGACTGAACGAGAAGAGAGCCTGGCAAAGGATCTTCCTGAAAGGCCTGTAAGGCTTTGAGGACCGCTCACACCTCTAGGATGTTGATGTGCAAATTGTACTCCTCTAGGGACCAAACGTCCTGTGTCTGGAGATCCCTAGATGTGTCCCCAACCAAGGTTGGAGGCATCCATTGTCAAGGTCCGACAAGGGGCTCCTGACTAAAAAGATCCCCTTTCTAACTTGGGAGGGTCTAACCACCAGAGATGATCCTTATGACCAGCTTGGAGATCCTGACCAGATGGTCTGACAGACAGAACCTTGGTCTCACTGCACCCTAAGCATCCACTGAGGGACCCTCATGGAGGGGAGTTAAAGGAGTTACAGGGATGGACGCTGCCATGTGCCCCAGAAGTCTAAGGAAAGTCCTGGCTTGGACCTGGGGGGTTATCATAACCGATCGGGCCACCTCTCACAGGCGATCTCCCCTTTCCTGTGGGAGGAAAGTCAAGCTCTGGACAGTGTCCAGGATCACACCTATAAAGAAGTGTCTTTGGCTGGGCTCTGGGGAATAATTTGGGAAGATTCAGGGTGATCCCCAACTCTCAGAATACCATATAGGTGTCAGAGTGTGAAGGAGGCGTGACCTTGACGAGGCCACCAACAGTCAGTTGTCCAGCTAAGGGAAGACATAATGACCTTTGCGCCTTAGAGCCACTGCTAGGCACTTGAAGACTCGAGGATGCGCCAAGCGCACAACCCGGAACTGGTAATGCCTCTCCTTGAAATGGAAAGCATAGTTACATAAAATCTCACTGTGAACAGATCTTCGAGAGAAGCTCTTGCAGCAGGTAACACATTTAGGACTGGACGCCACCTGGCACCTGTTCTTGGCAATTTCTTTTCTAGCAGTACCGACGTGGGAACACCTACGCCTGCACCACCTCCGACATCACCCTATATAAAGGGGAGTTCACCACGTGTTCCAGTTCTTGCACGCCCACTAAAGGTAATCAGAATTGCATGAGGGCGAAAAATAGAGTGCATACATTTTCCCATAACAGGGTATTAAATGAAGTAAAGACCAAGGTAGAAAGGTCAGTAGGGAGCAGGACAGGGTAAATGGAGAAAGCAAAGTCAACGAGGACAGGATAGTGCTACAAGAGGTAAAGCCATCAAAAATGGAGAGCAATGAGCACCAATGCCCATATTCTGGGTAACAAGCTTCCTGAATTAGTGGCCTTGATGGAGAAGGAACATCTGGATATTGTGGCAGTCACAGAAACATGGTACACACAGAACCATGACTGGGATGTAAACATACCAGGATACACCATCTACAGAAGGGACAGGGATGGTAAAAGAGGAAGAAGTAGCTCTCTCATAAGGGAAGGAATCAAAGCAATAGAACTAAACGGTAAACAGGGAGGAGAAGAAACACTGTGGATCAATTTGGAGACAGGAAACGGCACCACAATCCATAGGGTTGTATACAGACCCCCATCTCAGGGGAGGAAATGGACAAGGAAATCATAGAAAGTATCCTTAGAATGGCAGATAAAGGGAGATATTGCTGATGGGGATCCGAATATGCCAGATGTTAACTGGAGTGCATTTGCAGCAGCCACTTCTAAGAGTGGGGTCATTCAGATGCTTTAAAGAGGGCATGCCTTAGACAACTAGTATTGGAACCCACTCAAGAGGGAGCAGTCTTAGACCTGGTACTCTCAAAGGAGAGATGATCACAGATGTAGAAGTGGGTAGTCATCTGGGAACTAGCTGACCACCCAACAGGATGGCTCACTATAAACACAGTAGTAGAGTCAAGCCTTACAAAGGCAAAGGTATTGACTTTAGGAGGGCTGACTTTGCCAAAATGGGTGAGTTCCTAGGAATGCACTAGCAAATGGGCAGGAAGGAGGTGTGGAAGAACGATGGGGAATAATATCAAACTGCCATCACAGAGGCAACAAGCCTTTGTGTGAAGCAAATAAAACAAAACGATGTAAGAAACCACTATGGTTCTCAAAGGAGGTGGCAGGAGAGAAAAGAAAGCATTCAGGAAGTACAATGAATCACAGAAGGCGAGGACAGAGAATTGTATCAGTTAAAGCAAAAGGAAGCAGGGAAAGCAGTCAGAACAGCAAAGACCCAAATCGAGAAAAAATAGCCAACTCAGTTAGGAAGGGGATAAAACCTTTTTAGGTACATCAAGGAGCCAAGGAAGACCAAGGGAGGGATAGTGAGGCTTAATACAGGGAGGTGGGGGTGGGCAGAGGGTGACTGTGAAAAGGCAGACACATAAACAAATATTTTTGCTCAGTATTCACAAATGAAGAGGGAGGTACCTAAACAAACAATAGAAACACTCTGGACACGCTGGGGTTGATATCAGCCCATTCACAGAAGAAAGGGTTCTGAAAGAACTCTTAAAACTGAAGGTGGACAAAGCAATGGGGCCTGATGGGATTCTTCCCAAAATTCTAAAAGAACTAAGGGTAGAACTAGTGACACTACTAACTACTATTTTTAACAAATCATGGGAGGATGGTGGGTACCCGAGGACTGGAGGAGGGCAGATGTTATTCCACTTCACAAAAGTGGAGTAGGGCAGAAGCAGGAAACTACAGGCCTGTTAGTTTAACCTCAGTGATAGGGAAAATGATGGAATCACTTCTGAAGGAAAGAACTGTTGAGTACCTAGAGGCCAGAGGGGCACAGGACCCAAGGCAGCATGGATTCACAGTGGGACGGTCATGTCAGACTAATCTAATAGATTTCCTTGACTGGGTGAACCAAAGTAGTAGATCAGGGAGGGGCTGTGGGCATGGCCTACCTAGACTTTAGCAAGGCATTTGACAGTCCCACACAAAGATTAATATACAAGTTAGCCAGCCTGGGAGTGGGTCCCAAGATGGTAGCCTGGGTTAAGAATTGGCTGGAGAACAGGACATAGAGGGTAATAGTAAATGAAGTCCACTCTGAAGAAGGGGGTTACTAGTGGGTACCGAGGGTTCAGTACTAGCACCGGTCCACTTCAGTGTCTTTTAAGTGACATTGCAGAGGACTGAAGCAAAAGTATGTCTCTTTGCAGACGACACAAAGATCTGCAACCGAGTTGATACACAAGGTAGGGTGGAAAGGATGAGAAGGGACTTGGCAATGTTGGAGGAATAGTCAAATGTATGGCAGCTTAGACTCAATGCTAAGAAGTGCAAGTAATGCACTTGGAAACAAAACCCTGGGGAAGTGTACACAATGGGGTGAGATACCAACAACAACAAAAATGGAAAGGGACCTGGGGGTAGTCATATCAGATGACCTAAAGGGGGCAAGCAATGTGAGGGCAATAAGGAGGGCTGGGGGATATTGGGATGCATAGGGAGAGCATCACCAATATAAACAGGAAATTGTTATCCCTCTGTACAGACAGCTGATGAGACCCCATCTAGAGTACTGGGCAGACCTGGAGACCCAACTCTGCAAAGACATACAGGATGGAGGCAGTCCAGAGGAGGGCATCTAAAATGGTGCAGGGTCTGCAACCAGAAGACATATGAAGAGAGACTAAAGAAGCTTAATATGTATAGCCACGAGGAAAGGAGGGACATGATAGAAACTCCAGCACCTCAAGGAATCAAAGTCCAAGAGGGAAGCATCTTTCAGAAGAAGAGATGCAAGAACAAGGGGGCACAATTTAAAGATGGGGTGGTGGGCAGCTCGAGAGATAATGTAAGGAAGCATTTTTCACAAGAGATTTTGTTGGATGCATGGATCGGCCTTCCTGAGGAGGCTGTGGAGTCAAAAACATGATGGAATTCAAGAATGCATGGGACAGTCATAAGGCAATTCTTGGGGGGTAGGAAGAAGCAGACTGTTGGTTAACTAGGATCTGCAGCTTATCCTTTAGGTAGGAAATGGGCAGACTAAGTGGGCCCAGCGGTCCTATCTGCTGCCAAATTCTATGTTTCTATGCAACAGAAAGGAAATGGCCATCATAGCTGAGGTCTGATCCTGTGGGGAAGGAAACATACCTGCTGCAAGAGTTTCTCCAAGATCTACTGTTACGTTAAGTTCTAACGTAACTGTACTATCTTACTTCAAGAGGAAGCTCCTGCAGCAGGTAAATACATCTAGGACCGATTCCCAAGCAGTATAAACTAAAGACAATCCTTGAAGGGGAGAAGAAAAGGCAGGCAAAAGGGAGCAGCAGGGATCCCCTCGACCAAGCCCTGCAAGACCGCAAGTCTAAACCTGCTCTGGGCTGGAAATGATGTCCAGCCTATAATGCCTGATGAAAGTGTGAACAGAGTGCCAAATGGCTGCAGCAGGAATGTCAGCGTAGAGATCCTTTTAAAACCACAAATGAGGTGGCGACCGCTGTAGAATGTGCCTTGATTGGCTCATGAGCAGACTTATGTTTTCATAGCAAAAGGAAAAGCAGTTGACCAGCCAGTGCAAGAGCATCTGCTTGGAACCGAGGCAACATCAAGGATCTATGCACGAAGGAAACGAATAGCTGATCGGATTTCTGTCCCTGGCCAGGTAGCAATGGAGTGCCCTGTGAACATCCAAAGAATGAAGCAACGCTTCCCTTTATTAGAGTACTCTGGGTAATACACCGGAGTTGATTAGCCTGACTGAGAGTGAGCCCCAGACTACTTTGTTCGGAAGAAACTTTGGATTGGTGCTAAGATCAGTCATATCCTTGTGAAAAATCAGATGGGGTTCTTTACACATAAGAGCATGAAGCTCTGAAACACGCCTTGTCAAGTAACAGCTACCAAAATGGTTTTCCAGGACAAAAAATGAAGCTCAGCCTCCACTGCTGGTTCGAAAGGGGAAGTGTCAGCTTTTCCAGAACAAAATGCAGATCCTAAGGAGGGACAGGATCCCGGATCGTGGGTCCTGATATGTAGAATACTGCGAAGGAAAGCCTTAGAAACTTCCATCTGAGCCACCGCCTGACCCTGGACCGGGATGTGATAGGCAGAGACGGCACCGTGTACTCTGGATGGAGGAGTAACTGAGACCCGACTCCGAAAGGAAAGCAGGTATTCCAACACTGAATTAACTGGACAGACCATAGAGTCCACCTTCTTGGTTGTGGCCCAGATGCAGAAACGCTTCATTTCATAGCGTAGTGGCCCTGGCGGCAGGCTTACAAGCCTCAACCAAAACTTGCACTATCTTGTCTGAGACTCCAAACCTAGTTTTAGCAAGGTCCTGAGAAACCAGGCATGCAGGTGAAGGGAGCGCAGATGTGGATGGACCAGGGACCCACTGTCCAAAGACTGGAGCTGAGATGAGATTGAAGAGGAAAGTACAGTTACGTAAGAACTTACCGTAACAGTAGATCTTCGAGAACAGCTCTTGCAGCAGATTACACCATTAGTACTGAAGCCGTCAGGCGATCAGGACACCACGAAAATTTCTAGCTAGCAGTCTTCAGCGGAAACCACCCCTGACGCCAGGCATAATACATAAGGAGGCGGTCCCGCCACAATCCTCAGTTGTCCCGCCGGAGACTCCCGCCACTGACTGACATCAGAAGAGGAGACCAAGGATCCGCCATCAGATGGCCAAGACTAAAAACAAATGGTTCCATCCTGAAAGATGGATTTTTGCTATAACCATCTCCTCCAAAGGGGAATGGTGGGCGGAAAGAGCTGCAAGAGCTGTTCTCAAGATCTACTGTTATGGTAAGTTCTTACGTAACTGTACTATCTTACTCGAGATACAGCTCTTGCAAGCAGGTTACACCATTAGGACAGATTCCCAAGCAATGGCGACATTCTAAAGCCGCCGGGAGGAGGGAGAACAGAGAGCCCACCCTGCTCGAGCCTGGACAGAAGTCCCTGAAGGACGGCCAGGCCGAACTGCGCCCTTCGCCTTGAGGCAATGTCCAGGCTATAATGCCTGATAAAGGTATGCACCGAGCTCCAGGTGGCTGCAGCACAAATAGCTGAATGGACACATTCTTCAGCGCTGCAAAGGAGGTGCCACTCCTCTGGTAGAATGGCCCCTGACCGCACCTGGCAAGGGTTTGCTGAGATTGTCATAACAGAAAGAGATACAATGTATGAGCCATCGTGAAAGGGTCTGCTTGAAACAGGGCGCCCTTTCATCCTCTCAGCAAAGGATACAAACAGCTGATCCACTTTTCGGTACTGCTTGGTTCTGGTACAATAATATCTGAGACACCTGTGCACATCCAGGGTGTGAAGAATGCTTCTCCTCGATTGGTGTACTTGGGAAAGTGCACTGGTAAGTCGATATCCTGATTAAGGTAGGCTGAAACCACCTTAGGCAGAAACTTAGGATTTGTCCTCAGGATACCCTATTCTGGTGGAAAATTAAAAAGTTCTTTGCACATGAGTGCATGCAATTGGAAATTCTTCTGCTTGAAGTCACTGCAACTGAAAAAGGTTTCCAAGACAAAAGTAGCTACTTAATCTGCGGCTGGTTCAATGGGTGGCAGCGTAAGCTGCTCAGGACGAAGGGCAAATCCCAAGGAGGAACCGGATTCTGATAGGCGGCCTAAGGTGGAGTACCCCTTAAAAAGGCACAAGTAGTTTCCAATTGAGCCACCATCCGATAGCCTATTGGGGCTTGATAAGCTGAGATTCACAAAGGTGCACCTTGATTGAGGAGTAAGCTAGCCCAGCTTAAAAAGGGAAAGCAGGTACTCCAAAACCAGCTTCTCAGGACAGTCTAAGGACGAAACACAGCGCTTGAGCCCACATGCAAACTTGCATCACTTCATGGCGTATGTTGCGTGCATTGCCAGTTTTCTAGTGGCAGAAAGAACATCTGCCACCTCTCATGAGACCCCCGTGCCGCATCATGGCTATGTCTCTAGGAGCCAGGCATGTAGGTTCAATGACTAAGTCCGGTGGACTAATGAACCCTCCCACTGAGACAACAGATGGAGCTGATTGGCAAAGGAAGCGGAGGTTCCCGGGATAGCTTATGTAGTAGCTGGAACCAGATTTGCCTGTGCAGAAAGGCGCTATCAGGATAAGCGCGCATTCCCTGCGAAGTTTGAGAACAACTCTCTGGATCAACGGGAAAGGAGGGAAGGCGAGGAATCTGCCCGCCCAGGAGAGGGACAACGCCTTGCCAGAAAACACCAGGCCCTGAATCTAGCGAGCAAAATTGGACAGTTTTGCATTGGATGGGGACGCTGATAGATCTAATTCTGGAGTGCCCCATCTGTGGAACAGATCCTCTGCCACCTCCTGTAGAAGTTCCACTCATGGACTCTGGCCTGGGAGCGACTCAGGCTGTCTCTTGACGGTGTTGTCCACCAGGGAACGTGAACAGCAACAAGGTTTGTGCCGTGGTCGATTACCCATTCCCACACCCTCATGGCCTCCTGCAAAGGGGTAAGAATGTGTGCCTCCTTGTTTGTTGAGGTAATACAACACCACAGTATTGTCCGTTTGCAATAAGAGAGTACTCGGTGGAATCTCCAACTGGAAGGCTTGCAGGGCATAAGGACCGCCTCATCTCCAGTATGTTGATATGGAGATGAGATTCCTGGGTAGTCCATGTTCCCTGGAGCGTCACCCCTGTTCAAATGCGCTCCCCACCCCAGCCCTGATGCATCTGTGGAGAGAGTTATAACCGGAGACGGCGCTGTGAAAGGAACCCCACGGAGAGAGTTCCCGGATCTAGCTAATTATTGCCAGTCCTGAACCACGCCTTCGTGATTCTGACTGGATGCTGCAGATGGTCTTGCCGTTGGTCCCATTGCACCTCTAACATCCACTGGGTTACCCGCATGTGGAGTCTTGCCATCGGACTGTAGGAATGGCCGAGCCATGTGTCCGAAAGTGCAAAGGACCAGTCTGGCTGGACGGTCTTTTCGCTGACAATCCTTTATGAGGGACTCCGAATGCTCTGTTTCGTCTTTGGGGAAAAAGGCTTCTTGATGGTGTCCAGACTGCCCTTATGAACTGCAGTTTCTGGGATGGTACCAGGAGAGACTGTAGTTGATGAGTATGCCTAGAGACTGAAAAAGGGTCTGAGTACATTGGATGGCTATCAGTAGTGCCTCCTTGGAAGGGGCCATGAGAAGCCAATCGTCCAGGTACGGAACTCAGTGGCCCTGTCTCCTCAGAGATGCTGCCACAACTGCCATGCACTTGGTAAAACCCCGAGGTGCTGATGACAGTCCAAGGGAAGTGCTCGGAACTCATAATGGCAGCCGACAAACTCGGCGCAGGAACCTCCTGTGCGCCTGAGCAATAGGAATGTGCAGGTAAGCATCCTGCATGTCCAGGGAGCGCCAAGAAAGCGTCTTTCTTTAGCATGGGGATTAGTCCGGAAGGGTCACCATGCGGAAGCACTTGCAGACGACTGACAGATTGAGGTCGCTGAGGTCCAAGATTGGATGGAGGTCCCTGTTTCTTTGGAACCAGGAAGAAGTGCGAATAGTATCCTGCTCCTCTGGTTCCCTGAGCGTGCTCCAAAGCTTCCTTCTCTGAAGCATGAGCACCTCCTGCTGTATAAGCAGGGCGTGCTGACCGAATAGCGGGAAAGCAGAGGAGGCCATGTGGGCGTGGTTGTCTACAAACCTCTATATAATGGCCTTTTTCGCATCAATGGAGAACCCACCTGTGCGGTGGTGATCGACTGCCACTCTGGCAGGTGGTCTCACGATGCGACCCCTGACCTTCATTTCCGGCTGATCCTGAGGAGGGCAGGGGCCGGAAGGAGTCATGCTGTGGCAGCACTGGATCCTGCAGGTTGGGCCGACTTTGCTGGTTGGCCTCTGCCTGAGGATGTCTTGGCCTGGGCTTTTCGGAGGAAGAGCCCCTCCGCTGCTGGCCGGAGCGAGGTTGTTGCCTTTGATCCGCTGCAAAAGGAACTAAGCCGAGACCTGTACATGGCGTGAGACAGATCTAATCGCCTTCCCAGCTTCCTGCAATTTGGTGATCACCTTCTCCGAGGCTTCACCAAACAGAACTTTGCCATGATAAAGGGCGTCCCATGATGTTCTTCTGTACATCCAGGGTAAACCCGGAGACACGGAGCCATGAGTGTCTCAGAGACACATGCCTGAGGCTGCAGCTCTGACCGAAGAGTCTGCAGAGTCGATTGCGCTCTAAGCACCTGGGTCCCCATGTCCGAACCCGCATCGAGGAATTGCAACAGCTCCTCCTTCTGGCCACTGTCTCTGCAATTTTTCTACTAGGTCCTGTCCCTGTTCCCACAATGCGTTCTGGAACTGAACCATGTGGGAGAGGTAATTCAACGACCTAATGGCATAAGTCGCAGTTCGTTGCGCGCCTGCCCAGGACGTCCAACTGCTTGGACTCCGGTCTGGTGGCTGCGGCTCAAGTGCTGCGGTTTCTGAGACCGGTGATGTGAGACTGTAATGACCAGGGAGTCAGCCAGAGGATGGTTCGGTCAAGTACTGGTCCTCCCTTGGGGCCTTAGTAGTAGGCGGTCAGCCTTTTGCGCATTGCGGAGTCTAATGTGGACCTTCCACGCCGCCTTGGTGGCGTCCACGGGTGTCCACCAAGGTGGCACTACCACAGGCTTTGGGGTCTTTTTGCTGAAGGTAGCAGGCAAGCCATAGTCTTTCAGGGTCCTGCTCTTCAGCATCCCACCCTATGTTCTTCTGAATATGCCTCATTATCTCGGAGAACGAGTGCTCATCCGGAGGGACCTGAGAAGGTCGCATGGGTCCGGAGAGGGCGCTGACTGGAGAAGGAGATCTGGAGCACTCAGAGATGTCAGATCTGGAATCCCCCACGGACGGGGTATACCAACATCTTCTGGGTCTCTTGGGGCTGGGTGACCCTGAAGTGGATCTTGACGGAGGCCTTCTCCTCTCAAAGATCTGCCCCTAGGAGGATGCTGGCTCCTTGGGGTCGATGCCCATCCTGCTGACCCCCTGGGTGGAGGAGGGCAAAGGTCTCGGGGAGGGGCAGCGGGTGCAGGAGGAGGTAACGTGGTGACCACATCCTTCTTGATGGTGTCCCACCAGAATGTGAAGAGCTCTCACCTCTGCCAAATTTAGGCCCGGCAGGACGGGCGCTGGTGGCCTGTCGATCCGGCGTTGGGTCCCGGGGTCTCCCATTCGGGGAGAGATCGTGTGGAAGCTCGACAGGTGAGGTCGCCCGCCTGGTCTTGGCTGGGTAGAGTCCTCCTCCTCTGCCTTCTGACCGACATCGGGTAGGCGGTGGTATGGTCCTTCTTTCTGTGATAGCCAACGCCGGTCCCCTGCTGGCGTCCTCTGGGGTGAATGCCTGACCCGGTGGCCGGGTGACGAACAGTAGCCGGTTCTGGGAGTGCCTATGTATCTTGGCCGATGTCGGGTGGGCTGGACGGTCTGACATCTGCTTCAGAGAGGTCAGCTCCTTAGTTTGCACTGGGGTGGTGGCAGTGGGGAGACAGACTAGGCGTCGGAGGCCGGATGAAGGGAGGAAGACTTGTGGCGCTCCCCAGATCTGGACGAGGCCTTAGCCAGAGTGGAAGAAGATGCAGGCCTGGAGGTCTTGACAGGCTGCAGAGAGAAGGAACCACTAGCCGATCTGACAAGAACCGGGGAGGCTGAGGCGGGCCTTGAAGGAGAGTGGTCCGACCAGGAGCCGGAGCTGCAGGGAGTCCGAGGCCCTGGAAGGGGATCTGGGTCTCTCCTTCTCCCGGTGCTTTTCGCGATGCTTATGGGACTTCCTGAAGACTCCCTTTGGAGGAAGGGTCTCGATCCATTGCTTTGAGTTTTTCCTTCCAGGAGAGGGACAATGCGTCTTACCAAAAGCTCCAGGCTGCAGCCCTAGCGAGCAGAAAATGGGCAGTTTTGTGCAGGACAGAGATGCAAAGAGGTCCAAGTTCTGGGGTCCCCCATCTGCAGAAGAGTTGATCTGCAACTTCTTGAAGTAGCTCCCATTCAGTGAGCCTCGGACCTGGTTCGGCTGAGAGTTGGCCAGCACATTTTGTGACCTGGGAATGTGAACTGCCATCAAAGTGAGCTAATGCTCCATAGCCCAGCCCACACTCCTTGTTGATGTAGAACATCACGGATGTGTTGTCTGTCTGAATCAACAGGTGGCCTGCATCAGGACCGAGGCTAGGGCCTGAAGAGCATACAGGACTGCCCTTAATTCCAGGATACTGATGTGCATAAACTCCTCTTTAGGGACCAGAAACCCTGGGTGACGATGAGCCCCAAATAAGCGCCCCATCCCGAGGACGAAGTGTCCGTGGTCAGAGTCTGGGACGGGCCCCCACATCAAAGAGAAGCCCTGCCAGAAGGTTTTGTGATATCCACCAGAGTAACTCTCTGCAGATTGGGTCTGTGGTCCTTATCAAGGCATCCAAATCATCCTGTGTCTGATCCCACTGGACTCTTAAAGACCACTGGATGGTCCACATGCTGCAGTAGTGCTAGAGGGACTGAAACAATGGCAGCTGCCATGTGTACCAGCAGCCTGAGAAGGAGCCTTGCCAGGACCCTTAAGGCTGTAGAGACCTGAGATGCCAAGACTTGGATGCAGGACACACTGTCGGAGGAGAAAACCTTCCAGAGAGTGGTATCCATAAGGGCCCTGATGAACTGAAGCTTCTGGGATGGGAGAAGCTGAGACTTGTCCCTGTTGACTGTTATTCCCAGCCGCTGAAACAGCGAAAGGTATTCCTGGAGCCAGTCGTCCAGGTAAGGAACATGAAATAGTCCATCCTTTGAAGCACTATGCAACCACTGCCAGACAACTGGTGAATACCATGGGCTGATGAGAAACTGAAGGGATGCACCTTCCCATGAACCTGAACCTCAGGAACCTTCAATAAGACATGACAATTAGAATATGCAGATATGCATCCTGCATACTGATGGATGCTAACCAGTCTCCTGCCAAAATAAGTGGCAGAAGAGTGGGAAGGGAGACCAACCGAAATCTTCGACAAGTGACCCATCTGTTTAGTCTATGGAGGTCCAGAATGGGTATAGGATCCCTGACTTCTTCGGAACCAGGAGGAAGTGGGAGTAGTACCTTGTCTCTACTTGCCAGAGGCACCGTCTTGATGGTGTTCTTCTCCAGGAGAGATGGGATTTCCCTCTGGATTAGAACCGTGTTCCCTTGGATAGCGGGATGGGGGTGGTGGTCTGTCCGGAGGGATATGCGTCAAAATCTATAGAATGCCCAAACTCCATGAGATCGAGGACCCACTGGTTGGAGGTCACTTGACTCCAAACTTTGCATAAAGAAAAAGCGATCTCCTTCCGGCTCCCTGGCGAGGTGTCTAGGGAGATGGGTCACCGGATAGTCAGGCTGTGGGCAGGTGGCAACTGTTGTCTTGGCCTGCCAGGAGGTAGCAACAGAGGTACTCCTGGCTCCTCCTCTGCGACCAAAGCTGCCCGCTGTTATTGATAGCGGGCTGTTGATGCGGTTGTCCCCATGGGCATGAAAATTAGACTTCGTGATCATCCCTGTTTCAGGCAGAACATGGACTGCACAGTTCGGATAGCCTTGCCGGAGTCCTGCAACTCAGTGATAATCTTTCCATGTCTTCTCTGAATAGCATGGAGCCCTTAAAGGAGCATCCAGAATGTTTGATTGCATATCTGGATTGAACCCAGAAACCCAAGCCAGGCATGGCGTCAGAGGCAGATGCCAGTAGTTGCCGCCTCAAAGAGGTGTCCACAGAGTCATAGGCTGAACGCGAGAACTTGGGTCCCCACATCTGAACCAGACTGTAACAATCTGGCAAGCTCGGCCCATTGAGGGACTTCCGTGCAGCTTCTGGGCTTATGGCAGCATAGCTCACGAGCTTGTGCCCTGCTACCCTTTTATTAGTTATTAAACTAGCCACAAAATCAACAAATATAACTGAAAAGTACAGAGAAATATATGGCTACCTGCAACCTGCGAGGAGGACCTAATAGATTTGCTCCAATTGGTCCAGAAACAGAGAATTCAGACGAAGACATAACTGACTCTGGGCCTCCACGCTTCTCCAGACCTATCAAACTAAGCCTCGTAGAAGAAATAAATCTAAAGCTACTCAACAGGCCAAAATGGATTCTAAGTTAGATAAAATATTGCAGGAATGGCAAGAATTTAAGTCAGACTTTCAAGCGTTTAAACAAACCCAGGAGTCCTTCCAAGGAAAGAATGCTGAACTGCATACCACTGTGTCCTCCTAGACCAACGACATCGCAGCAGGACTCAACTGTCTCTCAGATGCAAGACACCCTGAAGCAAGCAGTCCACCTCTGTCAGCTCACAGTTGCAAGACAAGACGACGCTGAAAAACTGCAGCCGCTTATAAAATATCCGTGCAGGTACGTTCCTGAAATAGCGAAGCACGAATCTTCTTATTTTGCTAGAGTCCCTCCTACTAAAGGCTCCTAAATCTTGATACAGATTTTAATTTCAAAATAGAAAGATTGCACAGAGCCTTAGGTCCGAAACCTACATTAGCCACAGCCTGTCACAGGTCTATAATAATCAGATTCCTCAGATATCAAACCAAAGAACTCATTTTAAAACAAGCCTGGGCAAAATCAAGCATTTTTGTGGGGAATCACGCATCTTCATTGACAACAATTACGCACCTACTAAGATGCAGAAAAGACAAGCCTATATTCCACTCTTTCCTGCCTAAGACAACAAAAGCTTAAATTCAGAACCCACAGCCTAGCAAATTAGTGGTTCAATTTCCATCAGGGCAACAAACTTATGACACCATGGAAGCTGCTTGTTTAAATCTTAAACACAGGGTTTTGCATTACCAGCTTGGATCCGCTTACCCAGAGAGAATCGGAGGATAAGGGCTTCCTATAGGATCATCCACCAGGCAACTTACAGACCAACAAGCTACCACTTAATCCATCAAGAAAATGCTGGCACAGTTCTCCAGGCAGAACAGATGAAACTCCTTTGAGTTGGAACAAACTGATGTGCAGTGAGTGAATGAGTGGCGGGGAGGCGGCCTGCAGAGCTTCATCTAAAAGGTTTATACAGGGGTTAATTTCAAACCTCTGTTAGGAGGGCAGGACATATGTATGTAATTCGACAGTGTTTCCATTCGGGGGAGCGAGGTCGGAGCTGGGCCTAGATTATGCCTAGACATAGCAGTTGTGTGGGGAGCTGAGGAGATGTGGGACATGAAGATTATCCTGGGCTGCTCTGTTTGTGAGGGACGGGAGGGTGGAGACAGATGAGGCTCTACCAGGCTTCATGGACTGATTACGGAGTTGAATCCCAGGTGTAGATGGACCTCTGTTGGGTTGTGCTGCAGGGGAGAGCTGGCCTGTGCCCTTTATGTTTTTTTTTCCCTTCTTGCTTGTGTCTCTTTTGAATTGGCTTGAAGGTGGCATGTTTGGACTCTCCTTTGCCCTGTCCCCTTAGATAGGGGCTGAGAACCCTAGATGAGGTAGGGGCTAATGGACTATCGAGCGATTGGTACAGGCCATTTAGACCCTGATGCCTATTAAGGGGCTATATTTCACTGATCTGAGATGTTTTTACTGCTCTAGCCGCTAAATAGGGTGCAGTCAAGGGGTCTTATTTCTGTCAGAGGCAACCTTACCACAGAAAGAAGACACCCCGGTGTGGAGATTTATGGAGAACTGAAAATGAGATGCCAACGGATGGAGGATTAAACACTCTCTGGCTGGGGGATCTTGGCTTGTCTCCCCAGATTCCACACGAGGAGATACTGCTGATATCTTAACTTGAGATAGGTTGCCGTCTCCACTCACCTGCCCCTTAGCGCCCAATACAGGTATAAATGGCTGGCTGGATGTGAATATGGTCTAGGCTCTCCGGTGGGCTTCCCCTCTCTGAGGTCATTTAGCCCCAGGCTTAATGAGGTGGCGGGCTTGCAGGCGACACTAAGCCACCCGACCCGTGCTGGTCTACAGTTGCATTCTAGTACCATTACTCTCCGGGAGTGTGTGGAGATGGAGATGAACATCCGAGAGAGACTGATGGACTTAAAAAGCGCCGATACACCTTGTTAATCCTGATGCGCCTCCCTCAGAGAACGTCAGACAGCCGCGCCTGGTGGGGACAACCGTCCTTGACTACAACCAAATCAACAAGCAACGATACAATCAAACAAACAAATGCTGGCCCAGTCTTCCGGGCAATCCTGCTGAACTAATGTGTTGTACGGTTTCACAGAGTATTATGGTAGGGAGGTTGACTGGAGGGTCCGAGGATTGCCCAGATGGTATTCCTGCCCTAAGGGGGGTGGGGGGAATGGTGCAATGGGGGAGAGTCATGTCCAGTCATAGTAGATTGAGGGGTTGGGCCGGGTGGACAGGAGTCACCTGTGGGCATGTCTCTCCACTGGACATCGAGACTTGGCCAGGAAGGTACTAACATACTAAAATGCCGCAGAATAGGCCTAACAGTCTTTCGTGTCTGTTCGTTTGGTGGTCAGCCCCACCCTGGGTGCTGACCTTGCTGTCCCCTCGCCTTCTCTGGCTTCTCCCTTCCCAGTTCCGGATATTCTTGCTGCATTGGATTTTGCTTCCAGAACCCTTCCCTGTACCTGTCCCACCCCTCTTGAACCCCTCCACTGTCTCTGCCTCCACCAGCCCCTAGGCAGTGCATTCCATGGCTCCACCACCCTCTCAGTGAAGTAGCACCCTCCTTTCTCCCGAATCTTCCCCTCCAGCTTCCACCCATGCCCTCTAGTGGCCCCTCCTCCTTCCTTCAGCACCTGACTGTTCCTCCCTATTTAGCCTCTTCATGTACCTGAAGACCTCTAGCATGTCCCCGGTCCCTTCTCTTCCAATGTGTACATATTTAGCTCTTCGAGCCTCTCCTCTTAGGTCCTGTCCCCAAGCCCCAAATCATTTTGGTTGCCCTCCTCTGGACCCTCTCCAGGAGGTTAATGTCCCTCTTAAGTGTGGCCTCCAAACTGCACCCAGTACTCAAGGTGCGGCCTCACCACAGTTATACAGAGGGAGTATCACTTCCTCCTTCTGGAGGTGATCCCAGCGATGCATCCCAGCATCCTGTTGGCCTTGGCTGCTGCCCTCCTACAAGTCTCAGAGTTGTTCATCTTGACATCCACCACCACCCCAGGTCCCTCTCAGCCATCGAGACTTGTAGCACCCCCAGGGTGTACACTTGGCCTGGGTTTCTGCCCCAGGTGGAGTACCTTGCATTTCCTGCATTGAACCTCAGCTTCCACTTTCTAGACCATCTTTCCAGAGCCTCAGGTCCCCTGTAGGGCCACCCTCCCCTCCTCCCATCCACCACCGCCCCAGTTTGAGTCATCCTGAAGACTCATCTCACTCCTGATTCCTGTCCTTATGTCAGAGACGAGGCGTTGAACAGAAGGGGCCCAAGGACTGATCCTCTGGGACCCCACTAATGACCCTCCTGGGGATGAGACTATCCGCCAACTACGACCCTCTGGGTCCGGTCCTGGAGCCAATTGCCTATCCATCTGATCATCTGGTTCCCCACCCCATTTCTCCCAGCTTATCCAACAGGCCCACGTGAGGAACAGAGTCAAATGCCTTGCTGAAGTCTAGAAAGGACGCCCACTGGTCTACCCAGGTCCAAGGCACTAGTCGCCCAGTCATAGAACTCCACCAGGTTTGTCTGACACGATTTCCCGGATGAATCCATGCCGTCTATCGTCCAGGCACCCTGACTTATCCAGGTCCCCCCTAGCCTCTCCTTGATAATGCCCTCCATCACCTTGCCCACCACCGATGTCAGGCTGACAGGCCTGTAGTTCCCTGCCACCTCCTTGATTCCCCCTTGTGGATAGGCACTATATGCCACCTTCCAGTCTTGGGGCACCCACCCTGTCCTCAGAGAGATGGTGAAAAGTCTCCAGGAGTTTCGCAGGACATCCACAAGTTTCTTCAGCACTCTGGGATGTAATTTATCCGGCCCTGGCGCTTTCTCCGTCTTAAGGGAGCTGAGGGCTTCCCTCACTCCTCTGCTGTGATTTCTACTTCCGGTACCTCTTCTCCCTGCTTAGCCTCCCCACCTGCCAGTGATGCCCTCCTCTCCCCAGACCAGGTACGTCCAACAATCTGACAGCATCACTGTTGGGAGTCGGCAATGCAACTGTGTGAGTCGTCGCAGAGGTAACCTGGCAGACATGATACCGCATAACTTTGGTGACGCCTACACTGTTAAGTCCCCACTAAATAGGGGTCCTCCGATGTTCTCCAGCTCGGGATAGGGTGGGTAGGCCAGGGCGGACGCCTCCGCCTGGCTGGGCCTCCAGACCCCTCCTGGGACTTGGGGATGGAGCAGCTTTATAAACAGCAGCTGGATGCACAATATCGACCTGCTAAATGGGGATGGCTCCTTGGTCTCCTCGGCCCTGGGCGGTCTGGCGACAATAGACCACACTTGTGATTCACATGGCATCAAAGAAAAATATACTGCATAGCCTGGGACTGATTCAGGGCTCTCAGGAAGTTTTGCTCTTGCTAGTCCTGGACCTTGTGGTGGATAGGGGAATGGATATTATGCTCACTGAGTTGACTCCTCTGGTGCCCCCAATGAACCATCCTCCCATAAACTGCCCACCTGAGATTGTTACTCTATGGGGTGAGATGTGGTCTGGATGACTGGTGTCTCGGACCCCGCCCCCAGCTGCCCTCTCATTTGTGGTGTCCTCCCATGTCTCTCTTGGGTTAGGAAGCACCCAGGGCCCTTGGTGGCCCCTGGCTCCTCTAATGGATTCCACCTGTCTTTACCTATGCCTCCTTTGTCTCCCCACTTACTTTGGTACTGGAAGACCATTAACTTTTGCCGAATTTCCACCAGGCCACTTTCTTGAACCTGAACTCCTATAGATTATATCTTGAACTGAATCTGGACTACAACTGAGATCTTCTGATTTGTATGACTGATGCTGATTGGAGAGTATGGATATGTCTCGGGACCTTACAATCCCTTTTTTTTTGTTTTTTCAGATGTTACACTTTGACCTCTGGATGCGAATATTTCTGTGACACACTATGTCACATTATTTATCCCCTCTATACCATATTCTGAGGGCGGGCCACAAGCTCCTAACCAATCTGGAGCAGAGCCCTGACGGAACAGCACTTTTTTTCCCACCTTACTTTCCCATTCCTTTTCTACAGTTACCCACAATATGTGTTACCCTTATTACTTACCTCCTCCTTAACTTTAGGGGCAAGAGTTTCCCTTGGTCCCATTCCATATTTTGGAGTGGGTCCTTAGCTAAGGACAGTCACATATGACCATGCATTGTTGGAAGTCACAGAAAGCCCTTTATGAGGGTCTGTACATAGTTCTTTGTTTAGTGAACTGTTACCAATACTATGTGTTACTATAGTTACGCCCAGTTGGCAAATATGTTACCTCTTGCCTGACCAGCTGTTAGACATAACTTACTGTATTATAGCTGGGCCTAACTGGCCTTATTGTAATCTCCAGGTAGTGAATATTTTTACCCAACCAACTGGACCCAGACCATCAATATACAATTTTTTATACCACTGGAATCACCATAAAGTACAGGAAATCCATGCCAAGGACATATGGAACTCGGAGGGGATGGGACTCGGGGGACCGATAGACTTTACACATAGACATAGGTATGCAGTCTCCGTTAAGATTGTTTCCCATAATGTCAATGGGCTGGCGGCCCCATTAGAGAGACCATACGATTCGAGGCTCTCAACAAACTAAACTCTGACGTGCTTCTTTATAGGAGACTCACCTCTGTTCTTCAGAGCACCAGAAACTGCTTAAAGTTCGGATTTGCGGCGATGGTAGAATCCTCTTATCAGAGAGGGCGAAAAAGGAGAGCTGCTGTTCTGATCCCGAGACACTCGCGCTATAGATCAGTATTTGGACAGGGAGAGTAGGCTGGCGCTTGTGGTTCAATTAAATCAAAAGATATTAACCCTTTGTAGTGTATATATCCCTCAGGCACTGATGCCTCCACCATCCAGCGACTCAGTGGCGCTGTTTTGACACGGCAACAACGAATCATGATGTTAGGAGGAGACCTCAATTGTCTTCTTAATCCGTGCTAGACTCCTCTGTCTCACCCCCCTTCACAATCCTCCGGTCAGAAACATCTTAAGACGCTTGATTAGAGACGGGCAGAGACACCTGGAGACAGCTCTCACCGACACAAGAAAATTTACTTACTTTTCCAATGCCTTTAAACAATACTTCACACTAGATTACATTTGTATTCCAAAAGAATATACAGATCTGATAAGATCAGCTGATATTCTTAACATTTGCTTCTCAAATCTCGTGCCCATTACAGTTTAACTTAATCTTAATGTAACCCCCTGCAAATGGGGGTTCCACAAAGACTTCCAGGAGCTTGCTTGAATGCTCCAAGCCTGAATGGTGTTTGGCATTTAAGCCATTTATCAGTGAGTGTTTTTAGAGCCTCTGGTACTGTCTCTTTAAGAGCTGTCTGCTTGCAGACATAATTAGTTTGTATGGGGGACTGTGTGCTTCTCTGAGTACCACTCGAGCTGCTGCCAATTCACTTCATTTTGCAGTCACTAGGAGTGCAAAGGGAACCTATCTGAAAGATGTAACTGTTTGCCAGAAATTATTTAGAGTAATAATGAAATTACAGTTTGTCTAACCTGCTTTCTTTGCAGTCAGAACTGTGTCTGCTAGTTCCCATTCTAGTTTTGAACTGCTGAACTGGACCAATCAGTGTGGGGTAAGCTAGCTCTAAAATGGTGCCTTGGACGAATCAGAACTTGGACTCATAATCTGAGCCAGCCACAAGAGGATTGTATGGGCAGTGACTCTGGGAGATGTAGTTTAGACTTCAGTGCCTTTTGGACCAACAGCAGCAGTCTATTGTGAGTGACAGCCAATCCAGTCAAGAACTGGGAGGAACTCAAAGGAAGTGCCCGGTTTTGTCGGTTGGAGTTTGAGTTGAGCTTTGGCAGTGAAGAAGGAAGGAGCCCTGTGCTTTTCAGTGTGCAGTTTTAGTCAAAAACGTGTGTAAGGCCCAGAGTTCCGGTCTGCAGCTTGTGTAACAGCTTGTTAGGACTGAATCCGTCCTGTGAAAAGAATGAAAGGATCTCTGAAGAGTAGAAACCAGGCTCGCCTGTAGAAGACTGGAGGAATTGCTGAAAATTGCACTCTGTCTGTCAGAACTGAATCTGCTGTGTGTTCTCCGGGTATTGTGCAGTAATTGCGATCGGGATACAGATGCAGCCTGCCTGGTATAGTGCTTTTTATATGGATGTGTGAAGAGGTTTGTGTACCTCAAGTGAGCCCTGCTGACATTGAAGGACCCTATCTTATTTGGAGGTCGTGATACTAATTCAGGGTCGCCCTTGTTGAATTGCCATTAAATCCAAATGGAATTACTGTACTGCTGACTGTTTAATTCTCCTTTTCTCTGTGTGAAAGGGCCCCACCAGCTGCCACGGTTTGGACTAGCCACTAGGGCTTGGGTACCCAGGGACAGTAACTGATAGGGATAGGCCTGTGCACAGAGCCATAGGTAGATTATTAGAGTGATAAGCTAATTAACCTGATTTCCCCTGTCCTTGTTATATCCCCCAAATAAATCAGAGCTGCTTGTTTCAGCAAAGTTATACTGCCTGAGGTATTTGTCTATGTTAAAGTACTGTACTGTGATTGTTGCACTGTATCTCATTTCACAGGAGGTCCCAGTGCCGAACCAGACCTGGGGGTAAGTGTATACTGTGAAGGTAATTCTGATATATTGTGTGGGCCACTAGTGGGAAGAAAGGGGTTGCAGTGTCCCAGAGGGCTGTGACCAAGTTAGTTTAACTATTGCAAACCCTGACCTCTGGGTGGAGGCACCGCCATTGGATCCAGGCCCTCAACCTGTTAGTGGCAAATCAGGCAGGGGTAGTAGCCCCTGGGATAGCGCCATCTAAGGGTTACATTAATAAGAGGAGGAAAATTCTCAGTGGAGATTTAATCCATCTTTGCTCCGAGACAGGGAGTTTAGGGAACACTTGGAGGCATGAATCTCAGAGATACTTCGGGACAACACTTCTCCCCAGACTCTCTGGGACACTATTAAAGTAGTGCTCAGAGGTCACATTATCGCATATGCCTCGCGTGAGAAAAAGCAGGCTGAGGCAAAGCTAAAGTGCACTGCAGGAGAAGCTTAGATTTCTGCAGGAGGCACACATGCAAGGAAACTTGGACTCGCTCCCTTAATCTCTCGGACACAGGCCGCGATCGCCCTCTTGATGGCTAAAACACAGCAGGCTCCTGGCCTGGCTTAGGCAACGTATTACGAGGGTGGCGCCTAGGCCTCCAAGATCCTGGCATACCATCTGAGGAATCAGATACAGCAAGGTACCATCTCCAAAATTAAGGACCCTGTCTCCGACAGATTTGCTACGCTACCAGACAGATTCTCGATTCATTTAAGTCATATTATCAATCTCTATTCACCTTAGGAAGTCCCAGATCCCTATGAAATATCTACCTTCTTGGCCCAACTTCATTTACCTGCTCTTCTTCAGAGTCTCAGCGGGCACAGATAGCAGCCCCTACCACGCTTCTAGAACTCCAGACTATCACTAAAAGCCTCAAAAATAGGAAGTCTCCAGGACCCAATGGGTTCGGCCCAATTTTTTTTAAAAGTGCCCTGGAGTCGATACAAACCACCTCCTCCAAGTTTTGATGCCATGCCATACCACATCTTCCTTCCCAGTTTCTTGGAGACAGACTACAATTTCAGTGATCCTGAAACCACAGAAACCCCCACACCTCAGTCATTCATACCGCCCCATATCTGTACTCAGCCAAAATTATAAAATCTATACCAGCACAATGGCCCACAGACTAAATCAATTCTTCCTACTGATACACCCACATCAGTCGGGTTTATCAAAGGTAGACACACCACAGATAATATAAAACATACTCTCTATTTAATAGAGCAGGCTATTTCAACGAAATCTCCTTAATGTTCCTTAGCCAAGACTCTCTGCCCTGAGGAAGGAAGTTGCCAGTTTTCTAGGCCACACTGGACAGTGGAAGGAACCTCCCCATCCAGGGAGCACCAGAGCCACCACCACTACCTCAGAGGTTGCGAAGAAAGCACAGCAGTTGGACCACAGTGGGCTCAGGGAGGGTGAGGATGGTGGAACAGAGGCACACCCAGTCAGCTGTTCCACTCCACAATCCATACACCATTCTGGGAGCATAGCTCCCCTATGGATGCGCCAGCAGAGGAGACTAAGGAGGCTGAGGACAACTGTCATAAGGGAGGCCCACAGGAAGGAGGCAGAGGACACCACAGGGAAAGGAAGCAGCTCCTGGTGGGGACTCAGTATTGGGGGATAGAACTGGGGAGCAGGAAAACTGAAGTAAAGGTGCCTGCCTCATGCCATGGCTTGGAGGGACAGGAAGCGATCCTCAGGATCATGATAACAGCTGCAAGGAAGTCTGAGCTGGACATCGTTGTCCACCTAGGGACAAATGACTCTCGTCATCATGATATTAGAGCAGTGCAGGAGGACTCTGTACAGTTGGGGACGGGCCTAAGACAAGTAGCACACACAGTATCCTTCTCAGAGGTGCTACCTGTCAATGGCATGGGAGAGGCGAGGGTACTTTGCACCATGCAGTTTAATGAATGGTTGAAAAACGGTGTGACACACAGGGGTTTGACTTCACTGGGGACTGGGGTTCCACCTGGAGGGCACCAGCCTATACTGGCAGGATGGTCTGCATCTGTCCAGGAAGAGAACAAGCCTTTTGATCAATCGGTTTAAATGCTTCATTGGCAAGCTTTTAAAATAGTCAAGGCGGAGGCACTGATAAGCAGCAGGAAAATCCCAGCCTCTCCCTACAAAACAGGGTACTAAATGAGAAAAAGACCGAGGTAGAAAGGTCAGTGGGGATGCTGCAACAGAAGGTAAAGCCATCAAAAATGGAGAGCAATGAGTACCAGTGCCCGTGAGTCTGGGTAACAAGCTTCCTGAATTAGTGGCCTTGATGGAGGAGGAACATCGGGATATCGTGGCAGTCACAGAAACATGGTACACAAAACCATGACTGGGATGTAAACATACCAGGATACACCATCTACAGGAGGGACTTGGAGGGTAAACGAGGAGGAGGGTAGCTCTTTACATAAGGGAAGGAATCAAAGCAACAGAACAAAAGGGTAAACAGGGAGGAGAAGAAGCACTGTGGGTAAATTTGGAGACAGGCAATGGCACCACAATCCTCACTGGTTGTATACAGACCCCTTCTCAAGGGAGGAAATGGACAAGGAAATGATAGAAAGTATACTTAGAATGGCAGAAAAATACAGGTTACTCACCTGTAACAGGAGTTCTAGGAATGGTATATGTTGTTCATCCACACTCATTGGCAGTATCCTTGCGCTTTAAATCTTGCGGAAGGTCTTCAAGCTTGCTCCTCCACCCACCGGGTGGTATAACTCTCGGCTCCGCCCATGGCGCCAGATCTGGCCCGCTGGAAGCTCAGGCCAGCGTCGGGCCGGGAGGTCGGTGGTCGTGTGGATGAACAACATATACCATTCCTAGAACTCCTGTTACAGGTGAGAACCTGTATTTCTAGGGACATGGATATGTTGTTCATCACACTCATTGGCAGACTCCAGCAGTTCTCCGGGAGGAGGAGGCAGACGCACACCCCATATACTTACTTGGGAAAGAGAGACTGGAGAACTGAGGCCCCAAAACCAGCATCCCGTGACTCAAGGTCGATGTGGTAGTGGGTATGAAGGTGTTTGCTGACTTCCAGGTAGCAGCCCTGCAGATTTCCTGGATAGGGGCGTCCCTGGAAGCAGCCACCGTTGCAGCAGTATGGCGGGTAGAATGAGCTCTTATCCCTCTGGGAGGCCCATGCCCGCCAACTTATAGCAGAGATCTATGCAGGAGGTTACCCACCTGCTTGTCGTCCGCTTGGCTGCAGGTCTGCCAGATGCGGCTTCAGCGTAGGTGACAAACAGCTGGCGAACCTCACGAGTTTCAGCCGTCGCTCCTTATAATAGCGCCCTTCTGAGGTCAGGTATGGAGCCCTATTACGACCTCCGAGGGTGTGATTGGGGTAGAACACCGGCAGAGTCAACACCTGGTTAAGGTGAAACTCCGACACCACCTTCGGAAGGAATTTTGGTGGGGCGAGGACAACCTTGTCCCTGTGGAAGACCAGGTAAGGAGACTGGATGGAAAGCGCCTGGAGCTCTCCCATCCTTCTGGCTGACGTGATAGCCACCAAGAAGGCGGTCTTCCACGACAGGTGAGAGAGAGCACACCTGTGCATAGGTTCGAATGGCTTGCCCATGAGCTTTGCCAGTACCAGCAGTAGATCCCACGGAGGTGGGGTTCCCACACTGGAGGGAAATGTGATCAAGGCCTTTGAAAAGCGCCAGACCACCTTCTCCTCGCCACCGACTGCTTCCGGCGCGCCCGGTAAGCAGAGATGGCTGCCAGAGTGCACCTTTAGGGTCGTCGACCTAAGCCCTTGACTAGAAAGGGACCATAAATAGTCCAAGATGCTTGCCAAGGAACAGGAGGAAGGGTCCAAGCCCTTGCCCTGACACCAAATGGAAAACCTTTTCCATTTGAAGGCATAACATTTCTGGTCGACTCCTTACGGGAGCCTCAACTACATTGAGGGACCTCGTGGAAAGACCCAAAGCCTGGAACTCATAGCCAGGAACCAGGCCGTCAGGTGCAGGGATTGAAGGTCCGGATGGAACACCTTCCCCTGATTGACTGAGAGCAGGTCCGGGCGAGCTGGAAGCTGCCGTGAGTCCTGGAGCTGAGACTGAGGAGATCTGGTACCAGAACTGGCGAGGCCAGTCTGGGGCTATCAGAATCACCTGCGCCTTGTCCCTCCTCGCCTTGAGAAGCACCTTGTGGATCAAGGGAAATGGGGAAAGGCGAAAAGAGGCCCGGGGTCCATTGCCTCGAGAAGGCATCCCTGCAGCGAGCCCTGCTGAGGGGGCGGGCATGAAACAGACTCAGCTGCTCTCCATGGAGGCAAACAGGTCCACCTGAGGTGTGCCCCAAAGGGAGAACAGATGCTGTACTACCTCCTGCAGGAGAGACCACTGGGATGCAGCCCCTATCCGCTCAGGGCATCGGCCAGGGTGTTGGAGGCCCTGCCACGTGAATGGCTAGGAGATCCGCCTCCAGGCTGCGCACGAGTGACCAAATGCGGAGAGCTTCCTTGCATAGAAGCATGGAGCGCGCCCCGCCTGGCGGTTTAGATAGTACATGGTCGTGGTGTTGTCCGTCCTGACTCGGACCACTTGACCCCGGAGGAACGGAGCAAAGGCGGTGAGAGCTAGGCGGACCGCCGGAGCTCCAGCAGGTTGATGTGGCATCGGGACTCCCCGGGGACCAGAGGCCATGAGCCCGGTGTTCCCCAGATGGGCACCCCAACCCATCAGAGAGGCATCGGTCGACAGAGAGACCGTCGGCTCGGGCGGACGAATGGGATGCCCTCCTGCAAATGATCTGGAACGGTCCACCACCGGGAGAGCTCCACATCCCCTGTGTCACCGGCCAAGCTGGTCCAAGGGATCGCAGCTGCCAGGACCACTGGCTGGCCAGTCCCCACTGAAGGGGACGATGTTCCAGCGGGCCCAACGGACCACGCTGGTACAGAGCCGCCATGAGACCCAGAGGCGAGGAAGTCCCGGTAGGGCGAATTGCCCAACCAGAAATGATCGGGCAAGGAGGAAAGAACCTCGGCCCTGTCCGCCGGGAGCCGCGCCTGGCTCGAAGAGAGTCGAGCTGCGCCCGATGAATAGAATCACCTGTCGTCGAAGTTCACTTCGGCCTCGTTGATAAGGAGGCCCAGTTGAGAGCAGACCTGGAGGCCAGATCTCTGACCACTCCGCCTCCTTCCTGGAGGAGCTGCTATCAGCCAGTCGTCCAGGTAAGGGTACACCGGACCCTCGGGCCCGAGGGAATGCTGTCACCACTGCCATGCATTTGGTGAAGACCTGGAGCTGGAGACAAGCCAAGGGCATGGCTTGAACTCAAGAGAGATCCTTCCGCCGGAAGCGAAGGAATCTCTGGTGAGACGGACGGATAGGGACGTGAAAAACGCTATCCTGCAAGTCCAGAGAGCAGAACCACACGCCAGGCCAAGGATGGTATTATCTGAGCCAGAGTGACCATCCTGAAGGTTCGAGACCTTAGGAACTTGTTTAGGTCGGTAGGTCGAGAATGGGCGCCAGCCCCCGTCCGTTCGGAACCAGGAAGTACCTGGACACAAACCCTGGGTCTGAAGGAGGTCCACCACCTCTTACCACCTCCTTCTGGAGGAGGAGAGTGATGTCGGCTCGACAGCCGCCAGTGAGGCTGGGGATCCCAAGCCCCCGAGGCGACGGCTCTGAAGGGTGGTGCCTGCTCGGATTCCAGAGGCAGGCCTCTTCCCACCACCTCAAGACCCACCTGTCCGTGGTAACAGCGACCAGGTGGAACGGAAGTGCCGGAGCCGTCCCCACGGGGACCAGGGTAAGGTGACGGGGATGGGGAGACACCCTCAGCCCGTCACTGGGCAGGCTTGGAGGAGGGACCGGCCGAGGGACCTCCTGGGCCCTTTCCTCCTGCCCTGTTAGAGGAAGCCGCGGCTTGGGTTTGGGATGCCAAGGCCGAGCCTGCTGGCCCTGACGATACTGGGCCGGGCGCGCTGGGGACAGAAGGACGTAAAGGGCTTAGGCTGTGGTTTGGTGCCTTGTCCTTCTGAGCGGAAGAGACCGAGTCCAAGGTGGCATTGGACTTCTCGATCCTCTGCAGGTGACCTTCCACCCCAGGGTCGAAGAGGTCAGTCCCCAAAGGGAACATCCGCCAACTTGTGCTGGGTATCCAAGTAAAGGTGGATATCCTCAGCCAAGCCCGCCGACGACAGCCACTGCGGCCGCCACCCGATCTGGCACATGAGTCCCCCATATCCAAAGCAGTCTGGAGCTGTTGTTTGGCCACTGCCCTGCCCTGGTCCCGCACCTGCTTAACCGTGAGTCTGCAGATCGGCGGAAGATGAGGGATGACCTCATCCAGGGGCCCAACAGGGCATGAGAAAAATGTGCCATGAGGACGGGCCGAACTGGCCTGATCGGGCGGCCGAGAGGACGAAGGACTTTTCGCCCATCGTAGTCCAATTTCGGACTCCTTGTCAGGAGGTCGTCCACACCCCGCGCAGTGCCGGGCGTCACTGAAAACGCTGTCGGTAACCAACCCCTCAGCAGAGGGTGTTCAAAACCGGATAAGGAACCGTAGGGACCGAGCATTTCCTGGCCATCCTGGCCGAAGGCGCAGGGCAGGGGTTGTACGCCGCCAAAGTCTCCAGTGCCGGACCCACTATGGCCCGCCACCGGAAAGGCCTCCGTCGGAGAACCTCGGTCCAGAATCTCCGTGAGGGGATACCTGGCCCGTTTGGAACGGGTTCAGCTCCATCCCGTAGACTCCGAGATGAGCCGAAGCAGTCCTAGGAAGGACGACGGGCTATCGTCCCATTGACTGACCTCCTGAAGACTCCAAGTCCAGTCGCTTGGAGAAGAAGGAGGAATCATCTTCGGACTCGGAAGAGTCCTCGAGAGCTGCCTCTGGCCTGAGCCACCCTCTCACCCGCCGAGGTCGGTCGGGAGTGAGGGTAACTGACAGCCGATGGGGTAAACCCTTAGCCGACCGAGAATCTTGGGTCGGAGCCCCAATTGGTGGCTGTGGAGCGGAGGTTCCACCGGAATCGGTGGAGCAGCTGGTTTGGCCAACAACCGGCCTGGGTATAGGCTCCTCGGACAAGTCGGGGGTTGTGTCGGCCGCTCCGGTGACAAGCTACTTAATGGCCGGGAAGGCGCCGGAGTCGGCTTATTCTCGGCCAGGAGGAGCTGTTGCAACATAAGGTCTCGTATCGCCGACGATTTACGCCGGCCTCCTCATCCGAGGAGGAGGACGAGACGAGCGGCGACGCCGCCATCAGGGTGCCGAGACCGAGACCGCCACGACGGTGGGAACGGCTGGACCGCCAAGAGGTCCGAGACCGAGACCGAGTCCCGAATTTCCGGGTCGGGTGCGGGAGGTGTCGGCGGAACCGCACTCCTTCGCTCGGAAGGTCCATCCGAGGGTCCGGAACCGGAGGCACAGACGAGCCCACGGGATCCTCAACTCCTCCGCGGGAACTGGAGAGGGAATCTCGGCTGCTAAAGGGGACAGCCCGTCCAATGGGTCGAGAAAAATCTCGACTTCATCAGTGGGAGTCTCGGTCAACTGACCTGACGGGACACCGTGAGGCCAGTGGCCGAAGCCAGCGGTCGGATCAAGCCGACGGACGACGGCCCGGAGAGGGACCTTCCCCGGCCCCAAGAGCGCCGACGAGGGACTTACCCTTGTCCTCTTCTTGGACCGAGAATAAGGTCCAGCAGACGCAGGCCCTTCTCCTTTAGTGGAGAGGGACAGACAAAGCTCTTAAAAGAAGCCGGTAGGAAGAACCCAGAGAGAGCGGATAAATGCCGCGGCCGAGGAAGATACGGCCCGCGCCGCCTCCTCTCGAGGACCACCATCCGCCGAGCTGATCCGCCGAACCGCCGCCGCGACACCGCCAACCGGGCCTCCTTGACTTCACCGGAGGGAACGCTTCGGACGCCCAGTTGCAATCGGGCAGCACGGGTCTTCGAGGCGTGAGGGGCCGAGAAAGATGAGCACAGGTCGCAAGCCCGCGGGTCGCTCAAGGCCCATAGACACACGTGAGTGTGGATCCGTCCGAGATATCTTCTGCCCGCATGGGCATCTCCGAACCGAGTCGATATTTGTCCATCGCAGCTGCCAGGGATCAAGTGACTGAAGTCTTTTGCAAATTTTTATTTTAACCGCAAACGGAGAAATAGGAATTAGTCGCGAAACGCAGAGCTGCTATGGAGGGAACCTGAGCTTCCAAGCGTAGGGAAGATCTGGCCATGGGGCGGAGCCGAGTTATACCACCGGGTGGGTGGGAGGAGCAAGCTTGAAGACCCTTCGGCAAGATTTAAAGCGCAAGGATACTGCCAATGAGTGTGGATGAACAACATATCCATGTCCCTAGAAAGGGAGATATTGCTGATGGGTGATCTGAATATGCCAGATGTTAACTGGAGTGCAGTTGCAGCCACTTGAAGAGTGGGTTATTCTAGATGCCCTACAGGGGGCATGCCTAGACAACTAGTATTGAGCCCACCGAGAGGGAGCAATCTAGACCTGGTTCTCTAAATGGAGATGGAGAGAGGACCACAGATGTAGAAGTGGGTAGCCATCTGGGAACTAGCGACCATCGAACAGTATGGTTCAATATAAACATAGCAATAGAGTCAAGCCATCACAAAGGCAAAAGTACTGGACTTTAGGAGGGCTGACTTTACAAAAGGGTGAAAGCCTAAGGAATGCACTAGCAAATGGGAAAAGGAGGAGGGTGGAAGAACAATGGGGAATAATAAAAACTGCCATTACAGAGGTAACAAGCCTCTGTGTGAAGCAAACAAGCCAAACAAAACGATGTAAGAAACCACCATGGTTCTCAAAGGAAGGCAGGAAGGTTCAAGAGAAAAAGAAAGCATTCAGGAAGTACAAGGAATCACAGAAGGAGCAGGACAGAGAACTGTATCAGTTAAAGCAAAAGGAAGCTGGGAAGGCAGTCATAACAAGCAAAGGCCCAAACCGAGGAAAGATAGCCAACTCAGTTAAGAAGGGGATAAAACCTTTATAGGTACATCAGGGAGCGAAGGAAGACCAAGGGGGGATAGTGAGGCTTAATAAAGGGAGGGAGGGAGGGAGGGTGGGCAGAGGGTGACTGTGAAAAGGCAGAGATACTAAACAAATATTTTGCTCAGTATTTACAAATGAAGAGGGAGGTACCTAAAACAAACAGTAGAAACACTCTGGATACAGAAGTTGATACCAGCCCATTTACAGAAGAAAGGGTTATGAAAGAACTCTTAAAACTGAAGGTGGACAAAGCAATGGGGCCTGATGGGATCTCATCACAGAATTCCTAAAGAACTAAGGGTAGAACTAGTGACACCACTGACTACCCTGTTTAACAAATCATGGGAGGACGGGGTGGTACCCGAGGACTGGAGGAGGGCAGATGTGATTCCCTTAATAAAAGTGGGAGCAAGGCAGAAGCAGGAAACTACAGACCTGTTAGTTTAACCTCAGTGATAGGGAAAATGATGGAATCACTCTGAAGGAAAGAACTGTCGAGTATTTAGAGGCCAGAGGGACAGGACCCAAGGCATCATGGATTCAGCGGGAAGGTCATGCCAGACAAATCTGACAGATTTCTTTAACTGGGTGACCAAAGTAGAAGATCAGGGAGGGCTGTGGACATGGATTACCTAGACTTTAGCAAGGCATTTGACACAGTCCCACACAAAAGATTAATATACAAGTTAGCCAGCCTGGGAGTGGGTCCCAAGATGACAGCCTGGGTAAAGAATTGGCTGGAGAATAGGACACAGAGAGTAATAGTAAATGGAGTCCACTCTGAAGAAAGGGGGTTACTAGTGGCTACCGCAGGGTTCAGTATTAGGACCGGTCCTCTTCTAAATGTCTTTATAAGCGACTTTGCAGAGAGACTGGAAGGAAAAGTATGTCTCTTTGCAGATGACACAAAGATCTGTAACAGAGTTGATGCACAAGGTGGGGTGGAAAGGATGAGAAGGACTTGGCAAGGTTAGAGGAATGGTCAAAGGTATGGCAGCTTAGATTCAATGCTAAGAAGTGCAAGGGCAATGCACCTGGGAAACAAAACCCAGGGAAGAGTACACAATGGGGGGTGAGATACTAACAACAAAAATGGAAAGGGACCTGGGGGTAGTCATATCAGATGACCTAAAGGTGGCCAAGCAATGTGAGAGGGCAGCAAGGATGGTTGGGGGATACTGGGATGCATAGGGAGAAGCATCACCAGTAGAAAACAGGAAGTTGTTATCCTCTGTACAGACACCTAGTGAGACCCCATCTGAGTACTGCGTGCAGTTCTGGAGACCCAATCTCCGCAAAGACAGACAGGATGGAAGCTGTCCAGAGGAGGGCAACTAAAATGGTGCAGGTCTGCACCGAAGACATATGAAGACAGACTTAAGACGCTTAATATGTATAGCCTCAAGGAAAGGAGGGAGAGGGGGATAGATAGAAACTTTCAGTACCTCAAGGAATCAACAAAGTCCAAGAGGTAGCATCTTTCAAAAAAAGGCAGCAAGAAGAAAAAATTACTCACCTTAGTAATGTTGTTTCTTCTAATAGAGTCATGCTGTATTCTGACAAATTGCAGTGAGGTCCAACCCTTGAACTGCCCCGGAGATCAAAGAGTTAACTTCCATGCCAGGCATGGAACGCTGAGCTCAAGCTCGGTTGAGACTCTGTCTGTTGCTGTTCGAACTCAAACTGTCAGATCTTTACAAGCTAAACTCACTGAGTGTCCTGTGTGGAAGCTGTAAACCTACACTAGCCAACTGGCTACTAAATATAATAAACAGATGTTTTGGTCCCAAAACAAAGACTCAAGTCAGGAAACCCCAAAATGAAATAAACACAACACCCACTCACCCAAAGAAAAAGGGGTGATAATAAAAGGTGGGGCACCTCTGAGCGCCAACACTGCTACTGTCCACCCACATCCCAAAACAAAGGTTCTGAGAGGGGGTTAGGAATACAGCAAGACTCCATTAGAAGAAACAACATTACTAAAGTGAGTAATTTTTTCTTCAAACTACATGAAGTCTTGCTGTATTCTGACAATAGCAGATCACCACAGTACACTCCGATGGAGGAGGACAGAACCTACTTAGGAAATAGGCTCTGAAGCACTGTGTGTTACAAACCAAGCATCACTCCTAGCCTGGATATCCAGAGAGTAATGCTTGGTAAAAGTGTGAACTGTTTTCCAGGTAACTGCTTGACATATCTCTAAGATAGGAATATCCCTGGCAGCAGCCAGGGAAGCAGCTGTACCTCTGGTAGAGTGAGCCTCAGGCCTGAGGGGTGAATCCTACCTAGTTTTTCATAGCAAAATTGAATGCAAGAGACAATCCACCTGGCAATGAATCTTTAGCGGCAGGTTTTCTCTTACAACCTCACTATAAGTGAGGAACAGTTGGAGGAGTCAAACCTGTGACCCTTGATACGCTCTATCATAGTAGCTAAGGGCTCTTTTCATCAAACTGTGCAGCCTCCTCTCACTAGAGGAGGAATGGTCAGTGAAGAACACAGGAAGAGACATAGATTGGTTAAGGTGGAAATCTGAAATCACCTTAGGTAAAACTTCCTGTTAGTCCTGAGGACCACCCTATCTCTATGGAAAGAGATAAAATCAGGCTCCACTGACAGGGCTTGTAACTCGCTTATGTCTGGCAGAAGTGATGGCCACCAAGAAAACAGTTTTCCAAGTCAAGTACTTAAGCTCTGCTGAGGACAAGGGCTCAAAGGGGGGATGCATAAGCTGAACAATGCAAACATTAAGGTCCCAAGCAGGGGTAGGGTCCCTGAATGGCGGATTGGTATGAAGCAACCCTTTGAAAACTTAGAGAATACAGGATGAGCTGAAAGGGAAGAAGGCTTACCTGCTGAAACAAAGCAGAGACAGCTGCCAGATGCACTCTTAGTGTAGCTGGTCTGAGTCCCAAGCTATTTAGATGAACCATATAGTCAAGGACTGTGGGTAGGTCAGCAGACTCTGGAGAAATATGCTCCTACAGCACCATATGGAGAATCTTTTCCATTTGGAATTATAAGTGGTTCTGGTGGAAGGCTTCCTAGAAGCCTTTAGGATATCCATAACACCTTGAGAGAGGTGTAAATCAGCAAACTCTAACTCTTCAAGAACCGTGCATTGAGATTTGGGTTCAAACCCTCCCTGAGCATAGGTTAACAGGTTGTAATTCCTGGGAAGAGACAAGGAAGGTGGACTGCTAAGGATAACAGGAGAGGGTACCAGGGCTGTCTGGCCCAGTCTGGAGCAATCAATCACCTTGCAGGGTTGAGACCTGATTTTGACTAGTACCCTTGAACAGGAGAGGAAAGGGGGAAGCATACAGGAACTTCCCTTCCCAATTGAGAACCAGGGCATCCAGGGGACTGAGCCCAACACTGCGGGCCTGCAGCAGAAGAGGGGTTGGTGATTGTCTGGGGCTGCAAAAGATCTATCTGTGGGTGCCCCATCTGGAAAGATCACCTCCAAAACCAGGGGATCCAGTGACCATCGTGATGGCCCTGAGATATCCTGCTGAGGGCATCTGCCAGGACATTGTCCTTGCCTGGGAGGTGTACTGCTGTAAGAGAGGTGTTCAGGAATAGGCCAGAGACCACAACTTCATTGCTTCTGTGCACAAGCCGTGAGACCGAGTGCCCCTTGCTTGTTGATATACCACATTGTGGTGGTATTGTCTATCCTGATCTGAGCTACTTTGTTCTGAACAGACTTGGAAAAAGCTTGAAGTGCTAGAAACACTGCTCTGAGTTCTACCAGATTGATGTGAAGCAGAGATTCCTGAGGAGATCACAACCCTTGGGTGGTCAGGGTCTCCCAAGTGGGCCCCACCCCAAGAGGAAGGCATCTGTAGTAAAGACTAAGAGTGAGACTGAGTGACAAAAGAACTCCTGTCATAGGTTGTCCTGATCCTGCCACCACTGCAAAGCCTGGATCAGGGTTCAAGTCACTGGGATCAGTTTGGTCAGAGGATCCTTTTCTGAGACCAAAAGGCTCTCAGGTGGAACTGAATGTCCCTCATCTGAAATCTTGCTCCTGCGCATTGCTGCAGAAGCAGCCATGTGCCCCAGGAGCTGCAGAAAATGCCTTGCTGGTCGAGACACCTATAGGGTGAAATGAAGAGGCCAGTGGATAAGGGTCCTTGCTCTGTCCAGGGGAAGGAAGGCTCTTGCCTTTTCTGTATCTAGCTCTGTGCCTATGAAGGTGAGGGAGCTGTACACGCTCCAGAACTGACTTTGAAAGATTCCAGAAGGAACCTAGAGAATGAGCAGCTGCTGAGTTATCTGTAGGTGTGACTAGACTTGTCTGGGGACTGGCCTATGAGCCAGTCGTCCAGGTATGGGAAGATGGAAACTTTTCCTCTAAGGAAAGCAACTACTACTGCCAGGCATTTTGTGAACACCCTTGGAGCAGAGGTTAGGTCAAGGGCATTGCTCTGAATTGGTAATGGCCTGAGGGCAGCTCGAACCTGAGGTATTTTCAATGGGAGCTTCTGATGAGAATATGGAAACAGGCATCCTTGAGGTCCAGGGAGACTAGCCAGTCCCTGGCCTTAGAGAGGGTAGAATTATTCCCAGAGTCACCGTTTTGAACTTTGGCTTTAAAGGTGCTTGTTTAAATATCTGAGATCAGGATGGCTGCCATTCTCCTGTCTTTTTAGGGTGAGGAAGCACCTGAGTACAACTTTCCTTTGTGTAGGGGTGAACCTTTTCTACAGCTCTGAGAGCCAAGAGGGAAGAGACCCTGCCTCTAGGGCAAGTGCTCTGAAGGATTTGCAGGTGGAAAGGATCTGGTTCTCATCTTTGGAAATTTTTGAAGCTGAGAACCAGTCCCTGGCTTACTACTTCCAAGACCCATTTGTCTGATGTTAAAGACATCCAGTCCTGGACAAAGTAAGCCAGCCTGCCCCTCACAGGTGGTGGAGAATCAGCCCTGGCAAACCCATCAGGGTGCCTGTTTGGCAGGGGTTTAGGCTGGAGGGTGGAAGCAGGCCTGCTTGTACCCAGTCTGCCTCTCCCTCTAAAGAACCCCTCTGAGCATAAGCAGAAGAGGAGGCCTGGCTTGTAGAAAGGCCTATGAAAAGGCCTACCCCTGCCCCTGCGATGCTGCCGCTCTGAGGAGTGGCTTGCCTTCCTTGGCCTGAGCACTCCTATAGGTGGTCCTGTATTCATCCATTTTCTTCATGTAGTTCTCTGTTTGCTCCCCAAACGGAGAATTACCCACAACAGGAAAAGCCATGGCCTTAGTCTGGGTATCCTGAGACAGGCTAGTACATCTGAGCCAAGCCATCCTAGAAGGGCCACAGATGTAGCCATGACTCTAGATGAAACATCATTGAGTCAACTGCAGCATGGAACTGCACTTGATGCTTCAATACCATCCAGCTACCTGCTCCAGCTCCTTGGCATGCTGGCCAGGGACCTGTTTTGCTAAAGTCGTAACAGTGCCCCATCTAGATTTCTGATATCTAGCTGTATAGGCCATATAACTGGCCTGCCTGGTCCCAAGGATGCTGCCATGTACCGCTTTTTGCCATGGCATCTATCCTCCTAGAGTCCTTATCGGGGAGAGGGAAGGGGTGAAGCCAAGTGTATATTTGCCTTACCACAGGCAGCAGCCTGCACTACCCCAACATGGCTACATTGCTGGGTAAGGAACTCTGTATCCAAGCCTGAAAAGAGTATACCTCTTGTCCATTCTCTTATCCACAGGAGGTACAGTATTAGAAGTCTTTAAAATCTTTATTGTCTGTTTCCCAAAAGACTTGTGAAGGGGAATAGACAGCCTCCTGGACTCTGGAATATCCATCATTTCCACATAGTCAGGCTCCTCCTGGTTATCCACAGCTTCTTCCATAGGAAGCTGAAGGGCTTCAGCCACTTTCTTGTAAAACATGAAATGGGAGTGGGACTCAGAAAGCCTAGGAGAGACACTCCTGAAGGTCTGTCTGGGAGATGTCCAGGTCAATGGGCACATCCAGACTTTCATAATCACATTCACTTTCCTCTACTCTCCTTCCTCCTCCTCCGGTTCATAAAATTCCTCCAAATCATAATCCGGAACCGGCCGAACCGAATGCCTTCCTGATGGTGCCGGTTCGGTCGGAACCGGGATAGCGACTGAACAATTTTATCGCTTTGGCTATTTCATCAGCGTCTGGAGAAGAAACTTTTGGATCCACACCAGCTGATTTTTCCTTCTTGTTCTCCTAACCGAACAGACTCCTCGGAATCTGTTCTCCTTTGCCTGAAGAAGTTTCAGCCCTGGTCAGAGGGCACTCCTTCTGGTTCGGTTTGAACCGAACCGGCTGGCCATCCGGGTCAGCTGACTTTTGGCCTCCTTTCCCTGAGCCTACCAACTCTTTTCTAAGGTAGCTGCAGGAAAATTTTTACAAATCTGGCAGTCTGAATCGGTGGTCAAACCCCGGACAATAAACACAAGTGGTGGTGGTGGGGGTCAGACTTAGCAAAGACTTCCCCACACACACTACAGTGTTGAAACCCAGTGGGCCGGTTTTTCTTCTGGGTCTCTCAGACATGGCCAGTCCTAAACAAACTTACCTTTTTATGGCAATCCGCCAGGCAAGACACTCTTATCGTTCCTAACCATGTTAGCGTGGTCGGAAAAAAACGAATAAAATCCGTTTTTTTTTTTTAAACAGATAAGAAACCGTAACCACACTCTAAAAGTAGAAGTAAAGATTTTTAACAACCTGATCGGTTCAAACCGAACCGATGACACGCTTACAAGTTCCACACAGAACAGAAAAACAATATAAACCTATCTAGTACTCACGAATACCACAGACAGAGACTGAACCGATAGGTTTCGTTTTAAATTCGGTTGAAAACCGAGAAAAACGGTACTTTAATCGAAAAACTGAACCGAGCAAAGTAGAAATCTCCGGAGCGACTGTTCAGTGAGGCGGAGTAAAGAATCTGACGGTTTGAGTTCAAACAGCAACAGACAGAGTCTCAACTGAGCTCGAGCTCAGCGTTCCATGCCTGCCATGTAAAGTTAACTCTTTCATCTCCGGGCAGTTCGAGAGGTTGGATCTCACTGCAATTTGTCAGAATACAGCAAGACTTCATGTTGTTTGAACAAGGAGGCATAATTTGAAGATAGAGGGAGGGCTTCAGAGGTAATTTAAGGAAGTATTTTTTCACAGAGAGGGTTATGAATGCATGGAACGGCCTTCTGGAGGAGGTTGTGGAGTCAAAAACAGTGGCAGAATTCAAGCATGCATGGGACAGTCATAAGGCAATTCTAGGGGTAGGGTAGGAAGAAGTAGGCTACTAGTTAACTTGGATCTACAGCTTATCAGTAGGTAGGAAATGAGCAGACTGAGTGGGCCAAGCGGTCCTTATCTGCCAGTCAAATTCTGTTTCTATACGCTCAAAAGGCCTTTGATATGGTGGACACCATCCAAAGGAGCATACTAACCCAGAGGCAGAGGTGAGACTGAATGGATCACATTCTGACAGTTTCCTACTTTTCAGAGGTACACGTCAGGGTTGTCCTTATCCCCCTACTTGTTTGCTATTATCATGGAACCCATCGCCCAGTTTTCCGTCAAACCCCTAACCTATACTGGATATAAAATTTCAGAATCCTCCTCTCATAAAGTAGCCTATTACGTGATGACCTTCTCCTCTATATTACTCATCCAGAAGAATCCATATAGAATTTTACTACTTTTTACAAAAATAGAGGGCCTTACAGGTTACACAATAAATCCGAATAAATTTGAAGTTCTACTTATACAACCTCCATTCCCTCCTGAGCTTACCCAGAGATACCCCTACAAATGGAACAAACCCTACATAACTTACCTAGGAATTAAGATTCCCCAGGATTTCTCAGACCTCTACTCCGTCAACTATATCCCAACTCTCAAAAAAATTAAATATTAGCTGGAGCACTGGACCCTCTACCTCTCTCCTTATTGGCTAGGGTACAGTCTGCCCAGATGAACTCCCTTCCAAAATGTTATATCAATGCAAAATACCCCAATCCCTTACAAGGTAAAGAAACACGAGAATGGGATCATTCAGTTAGTAGATTTCTATGGATGAATAAATGACCTAGATTAGCACTGGGCAAACTCCAATACTCTGATGACAGGGAGGCCTGTTTCTCCCTTGTATCTATAATTATTAGCTAGTGGCCCTACTCACACATACAATGTCCTAGTTTCTCCCCCAAACACAATCCCTGCCTTGGCTCGGGGTAGAGAGGAAGATGGCAGATCGCTCATTAAATTACTCTCTAGAGTTTCAACCCCATAATAATACTCCACTGGGTAGTGGATCCAGTTTCACCAAGGGACTTCTCCAATGCTGGACTAGGTTTTGACCCGACCGCTAATAAGTTTCTCTCGACCTGGATAAGTATGCCTGCAGAGGATCCACATTAGCCTCCGCACAACCAGACATAACATTCTGTAATTGGACGCCACAAGGCCTGAAACACCCATGTCAATTTTACGATGGGGATGTTTTAAATCATTTGAAAACTTAGGCAGGAGTTCTCCCTGAATCACAGGGATTTCTTTCGATTCCTACAGATCTGCCATTTTCTGGAATCCAGAATTGGGTTAGATGTCACAGACCATCCCACTTCTCTGCTGTGCCCTTATTAATTCAGCTGCGTGGAGAACAAAGCCACTTACTATCTCACTTTTACAAGGCCATATGGGAAACCCTTCCTTATCATGGACCTGGTACAATTTCACTGGGAAGTCGAACTCCAGGTCGGCTTATCTCAGGAAGACTGGGTCCGAATCTGGTGAAGACAACACAAGATATCTAACTCTTACATCTGGAGGAGTTTTTCCTGGAAGGTGGTCTCAGATTCTTTCGCACACCAGATCACCGCCAAGTACATGGAGCGAAGGATTCCAGTTGTTGGAGACATGTGGATGCGACATGGCCACCCTGCACATATATTTTGTTGTGCCCGTGTTAACAGCCTGCTGGAAGGGATAGAAAGTAGGATCCTGGACCTTTTTCCAAGCCTAGGTGCACTTTCCTCGGATGTAGGGATTCTCTTACATTACCCCGTCACTTTAAAGAT
The DNA here is from genome assembly GCA_016271365.2 of Neoceratodus forsteri. Lineage (NCBI taxonomy): Eukaryota > Metazoa > Chordata > Ceratodontiformes > Ceratodontidae > Neoceratodus > Neoceratodus forsteri. Next base: position 1,412,760,510 of record CM057456.1, on the reverse strand, counting down.
TCACATCAAATATATTTCCTCAATATTCTTCTAAAGCGCTGCAAAAATGATGCAACTATGGTTGCTCCGGATTGCCCCACTATACCAGTGTGGGAAGATACTGTATATGATATATACAAGCTGAAACACATGACAGCCAGACTTCAAAACCGAGTAATTAGAGCTGATGAACCACTGGAACAAGTGGTTCATGTGCATTGTACAAACTCGCCCAGATCAGCCCCGCTAAGTTTTCTCCTCTCAAAATAGCCAGTCCTTCTGTGCGGTTCATAGGATGGCCAGCCAGCCAAAGACCTTTTCCCTCTGAAGAGTAATCTCTGAAGTTTCCTATGGATGGGACCTGAATTAGGTTGGTTGGTGTGGGGATACATTACCTGACTTTAATTTTCACCCCGCATTTTAACTCTCTAACAGTCTACTGCCTCAGTGCATGCATTATAATTTAATAATCCTGTTAATCTTTCTTTATATAAATGTGGTAGTGACATAAGTACATGGATACTCTTTCTGTATATGAATTTTAGTTTATGCGATGCTTTAGTTGGCAATAACTATGACGATAAATTCTATTTCAGCAGATGTGTAACAAAATTTATATGCAACTCTGCTCCGAGTCTCCCAAGATAAAAAAGAAAAACTATAATAAATAAGTTTAAAAAAAAAAAAAGTCTCTGCTCATTGAGGACAGTTGTGCAGGTTTGCACAATGTCCAGACCACGTTCCCAAAGGTGTTCTGGTACTGGACCATGTGTGTCAAGAGTTAAGGCTGCTGATACTGCAAGTGGCAGCAGAGTACACCTTGAGTCTCACAGAATCCAGCTGCTTCGACTCCTGTCAGGCAGCTGGGAGCTCAGGTGTTTGGGTGCTTGGGCCTCTGTGAACGGTCATGAGCTGCTCAAATCACCACTGAATCCACAGTGGGAGGTTCGGACAAAAGGGTGGTCCTTAGGTGCCCGGTACAGCCGATTAGCCTTTTGGGCACAACAGTGGAGGAATGAGGACACCTCAGGTGGCGTAAGTGACATCCTCAAAGGTGTCGACCATGGGATGACCACCAGCATAGGTTCTTTTAGCGGTGGTATTTAGTCAACCGCAGGTGCTCGGGTTCCAGGGCCTCTGTATCTCAGCCCATGTTCTCCTGAATGCCTCATTACCTCCATAAAGCTGGTGTCATCATGAGGGGATTTAGGGTTCCTCCTGGTCCCCAAGATCAGGGTCGTGGTCGACGTCCCGAGTCCGTACCAAGGAACTGGGAGTCGGTATAGGACTCGGACGGAGAACAACACCTTCTCCTCTTGTGCCTCTTATCGGAGAGCAGGAGGAGTTTCTGGATCTGGTCCTCCTGGTCCCTGTGCTTCCTGGGTGTAGTGGGGCTTCTTCCTGACTCATGGTCGGAGGAGTCCAGAACGGGAACTGAACCTGGTTCAGGCTCCTCAAAGGTCCGGAACAGGAGGCGTGAGAGGCACACCCACTGAGAGATCCTGTTTAATGGTGTCCCACCAGTGGGGAAAAGCTCCTTTACCCAAGAGAGGCCTAACTTGGGGACTCTGTTATAGGGGAGCAGGCACACCAGAGTCGGTGCCAGTGTCGTCCGTCCAGGTGGTGGTGGTGCTGGGTCACCAGTAACGGTCTAATAAGTAGCGAAGGGAGGGGCCGTCGTCGGTAACCCCGTCGTCGGGCTCTGACATCTGATGGACCGCGTCTGTTGTGGAGAAGGGGCACAGAACTGACAACAGGCTGGATGGCGAGAGACCACTGTCACCAGTCATGGAACAACCTTCGCCAGCGGGAGTCGGGGTGAAGGCAGGTGGGCTGACGGCAGGGCATTGGTCCGGCACCTGCTTGTCTCCAGACTCAGGCGGCGCCACCCGCGGTCTTGGCATAGAGGAGTGTTTGTGCTATGTTTCTCCGATGAACGCCGATCAGACGCCTGGGGGCTGGCAATGGTCGCAGTGCTTGTTTTTTGGCGGAGACAACGCCTGCTGCTGGAATGCCTGGAGGACTTACCAGTAGCCACCAAGGAAGCTCTCTCAGCGGGCGGGTGCACCTTCAAGTGCGTAAGGATGGTCCCAGAGGACTTAGGCGCTGAAGACCTGGAGGCAGCAGTCGATAGCTTGAGGGTTGCAAGACAGGGTTTCCCGAAGAAGCGGACCTTGAGTCAGAGGACCTGGGCCTGGGTTGGGACGCCTCGCTCCCTTGTCCCAATGCTTTTTCTTCTGGTGCTTCTTATGAGCGGTGAGTGGGACGATTCCCCAGGAGGAAGATCTCTCCATGGCGGCCAATCTGGACTCTGCAAGGAAGGCAGAAAGGGACTTTTGTCGCTTAACACGTGTCAAGACTATTAAAATGCCTGGCAGTGGGGGCAGGCGCTGGTGTCGATGTTGGGCCCCAGGCAGTAGATGCACATGGAGTGGTCAAGTCCTTAGAGGGGCTCTGTCGCCCCAAGAGCACTTGTTGATGTGCCCTTTGAAAAAGAGGACATAGGTTGATGTTCGAAAAATTGGGAAAAATTGTGAAAAATGGTGGAGGAACATAGATGGCGTTCAGTACTGATGCTGCAGTCAAGAGAACTTACCCAAGCCACGTGGCAGGAAAGAACTGGAGCACATGGGGAACTCTCCCTTTATGTAGGATGGCGTTGGGGGTGGGCAGAGCATCGACAAGGCGTTCCCACATCAGTACTGCTAGAAAAGAACTGCCAAGAACAGCTGCCAGGTGGCGCAGTCCTATATGTGTTACCTGCTGCAAGAGCTTCCTCTCAAGTAAGATCCTCAAATACTCCGCTGGGGAGGTAAGACCCCGATATACATGTATGCATCTTGCATGTCCAGGAGCAAGCCAGTCCCCTTGTGCAGCAGGGGAATTAGATGTGAAGGGTTACCATCCTGAAACTTATGTACTATATATAGTTGTTTAGGGAAACGAGGTCGAGAATGGAGCGAGTGTCCTGAGTTTTGTTTGGTACCAGAAGTGTGAATAGTTTCTTTTTTCCGCTGATGCAGCGGACTGGCTCTATTGCCCTTTTGTAAGAGAGCCTGAATCTCCCTTATATAAGAGTGATATGAGAAGGAGAATAGCTTGAGGATCTTGGTGGTATTCTGGGGGATTAATGTGAACTCCATTGTATGTCTCCTTATAATATCTAGGACACAGCGATCTGAGGTGATTTTGCTCCACCCTGCCAAGTGGAGGGAGAAGCAACCCCTACTGCCTCCCCGCATCCGCCGGGGGCGACAGAGAGTCATTGGGAGGATCCAGGAGTTGGCAGAGAGGGCTGTGAGGACTTTGGGCCTCAAAGGAGCACCTCCGCTTGCTGGGTTGCAGCCTACTTTTAGAAACCTCTGCAAAACTGTTGCTATGGAATTCTGGCCTGAGGGTCAAATGTCAGTTTCCAGTAGCGCTTTTGGTCCCCTTGTATAGCTGTTGGACACACCAACGACTACCCAGATTCCTGGAGGCTAGAAATATGAAAATTACGTATCTACCATAATTATGATCTTTCTGTGTATCTTCATCATTCATGACAGATGGGTTATCTGGCCGGGAGTTTTTTTTTTTTGGGGTAGGCAGAGTCGACACACCACGCGCGCCGCCTCGGAGGCCGACGACTGCATGCCGAGGGTTGGCCGTTAGGCTGTGTCGACTCTGCCTGCCTGCCAGTTCTGAGTCGCCGGAGAGGTAAGAGGAAGGGATGGAGAGTAGGACAAGAGAGTCCAAGAGACAGAAAAGGAAAGGATGACTGAACTAAAAGGAGAAATAACGACTGAGAGGACAGCAAAGAAGAGGTTAGACTAAGAGGATTGGGTAGGGGCCCCAATCTCTGGAAGCAGAAGAAGGGAAGGGTAGGGAGGGAAAGAATTTAGGAGAGAGGGAGAGGTATTATGTATCCGAGACCCTTGCCCATCACCAGAATGTATAGGAACTGCAAGGAGTAGCAAAGCTATCTGCCAGAATTCAAGGCACAGAATAACTGGCAAATACCCCAGAAGCAGTGTCGTTATTCTGGAGGAAGGACAGGGTACAGGATTTAGTACTCTCTCAGGAAAGATGTTTGGTGAAAAAGGGGTTCTTTTTTTTCTTTAGAGAAATAGTTGGATGGAAACCAGGAGGAGAACAGAAGGAGGGCACTACTAACTCCCACCCCACTGGGGTGGAGACAAAGTAGAGAAGGAGTGCCGCCGAGCTGTCTACTCATTGGAAATACCCCCTGTGTGTTCCTTACTTTACCCCCGCCTCCTAAGGAGGAGAGGGGAGTCACAGAGAGGAGGGGACCCAGAGACTGAGGCCCCAGGGGATGGTAGGGTTAGATGAATGGTGAAGATAAACAGAAAGATCATAATTACAGTGCACGTAATTTTCATATCTTATCTGTGCCAATCTTCACCATTCATCACAGATGGTGAGTACTGGCCTCTGAAGGGGTTGTTTTTAGCACCCTAAGGGACAAAGTCCCTTAGCCCTCAGTGGTGACACACTAAGGGTGGCCCGGAGTGGGGAGAGAGAGAGACGGAGTTCCCGAGGGGAAGGAAGTTGCCGACAAGCCCGCCTCACCTACAGGAGAAAAAGGGTTCCCTGGTGGGCGGACAATCACCCACCGGGCCAAGGTGACAACTCGAAAGACGTAGCCATGCTGATCTCCTAGTGCAGATCGCTGTCCTCACGACTCTGGTAGCTACCTCATTGGCATCATAAGATGCCCCGCTTGGTGCCTTTGCTAGCTCCAGGCCACGTGCAGAGAGCGATGGCTTGTCTGGTTTGCTCGAGTCAGGCAATGATGCTAGGAGCTGACCAGCCTGGACCACAAGAACCTGTTGTAGGCTGCATAGTGGGCCTGATGAGCAGAAATAGAGAGGAGTAACTGTCGAGTAGAAGGTCCTCCTCCCCAAAAATCAAAATAAGAGGAGTCTTGATCTGGGGCCGGTCACGGTGAAGGCGCGAAGTCTGTCCAGGAGTATCCAAGTCGTCAAACCAGACTGTGGATGAGGCATGGAACCTGAGACTCGTAGCAGAATACCCTGGCTGAGATCCTTGGGGAAGGAATTCGGAGAAGGGTCTCTGCCAGAAACGCAACCACGCCTCCCGAAGGGAGCTGGCCAGGTGGCACCAAAAGGGTGGCCTCGCCAAATTGCCTAGAAAGGCGTGCGCCAGATGCTCAGGATTGCAGATAGTGGAGGGTGAAAGGTTCAAATCCTCCAACATCTTACAGGAAACGCTGATACTCCAAGAGATCAGCAGCTGAGAGATGTGGACAGAAGGTCTCTCCCCTGAAGAGGGGATGAGAGCTGGAGGTCACCATGTGCTCAGAAGGTGGCTGCATGGGGAGGTTGAAAAACCTGGCTATCCATTGCCCTAACGTAAGCAGGGAACTGGGTAGCCACCGCCTGAACTGCTCCCAGGTGAGAGGCGCCAGGACCGAGGATGCCTGGGAGCGCAGGAGAATGTGGCAGAGGGATGGGGCAGAGCCGAGAAAGAAGTCGGCTGACCTCCGCCAGGGATAGGGAGCGGACCGTGAGCACCCGAAGGTGCCCCGAAGACCCCACAGCCGACAGCTGTACAACCACATTGGTACTGCCTTGGCTGCGCCCGGAGAGTAATCCCAAAAGTGAGGCGACTGGGGCCGTGAAGGTCCAGGAGGACGGTCCCTTGCCTCAAAAGAACGGGACTCCTCAAGGAACCCGAGGGGAAGGGTGGAAATCTGCACCACGGTTCTGTCCAGGGTCCGGGTGGACCCCAGAAAGGGCAGACGCAGCGACCACACACCCCCGACCCCTCAGAGTCCCTCCCTCTCGAGAGGGCCAGCCCAGGTAGCTGGCATCTCTGGGCAGCCCCTCAAGGAGACCCAGGAGCAGTACCTCCCGCCCGCAGGCCCTGATGGGCCCCAAAGTCAGGCGACCAAGACACACCACTGGAGGGGGTACCACACTGAGGATCGGGAAACCCCAAGACCAGGCTGCAGCGCCATGGTGGCACGCACACTGCCTGCTGGTCAGCATCACTGACCCTAACTCGGAGGCCACCGACCTCTCCTCAGGAGGGGCTGGCTCTGACCAGTCAACGAGACCACTGTGCCACCCACGCCCACAGCCAACCCCGAGGGGTGCGACTGTCCATCCGACTCAGAGCGCCGACTCCACCCAAGAGGTAGAGTCCAAGCCTGAGCTAAACCGCAGGGAGGGTGGGCAGAATCAACCTTGCCACCGGGCCCGGAAGCCACTGTTGTGCCCGAGTCGGTGCCAGTGCCCTCCGCAACCCCACGAAGGACCTGCAGGAGGCACGGCGCCAGCCTGAACCAGAGGTCCAATGCCAGGACCAGTTGCGCACCATCCAATCCACCGCACCGGAGCAGTACCAAGGACAGGAACGGCGCCGACTAATAGCCCCAGCGGCACCCTCGGTGCCGCCACCCGCCCCACAGCACCGTGAGCGGCACCGAGGACCGTACGGCGCCTGATGACAGCCCTCAAGGCAGACCTAGCACCTAACATAGCGCTGCGTTCTTTGGGAGAGCGTGGATGGCACCAACAGAAGGAGTTGAAGGCCCCATGGCGCCGAGCCCCAGGACACGGCGCCGTGCTCAACCTCGGCGCCGAGGCAAGATATGGCGGATGACACTGGATCTGGTCTCACGGCCACAAACAGTGTTGGCGCTCGCGAGCGTCGACGCAAAGCCGCGGTGCAGACGGGCCTTCCGAGCGCGAGAGCGACACCGGGGATCCTTCACTCCTCGGCGGGGCGCACATGGTGGTATGCCCGCCCGCCTCCCGGGAGGAGCGGGACGGCCTCCTGCGCTGCGGGAGGTGCTCGGCAATGGCCAGGCTACAGTAGCCGAGGCCCCTCCTCCTTGGTCCATATAGAACCGGAGGGGACCCGAGGAAAGGCAGAGAGAGCACGGCTTGGCCCGACGAGTGTGAACCCTACCCGAAAGTCGGGCGGAGCTCGCCCCACTTTCAATGCGCTTGTTAGAGGACCCGCGGTCCATGGAGAAGCAGGCGCTGTATGAGTCCATGTCGTGAAGCGGCCAAGACACCGTCGTGCTGGTCGGTGACAGAGAAATTTCGCCACATGGGCACGCCGCATGGGGGCCACCCATCTTCAAGACTTCTTGCCCTCCGACCGAGACATGACCTACAGAAAAACTACCAAAACAGACTCAAGGCCACAAAATTCAAAAAATAAGGAAAGATCTTACCGGCGACGCTGAGTGGAGGCAGAAAACAGAACCAGCAGGTAACCGACGGACTCTAACGCTGAAGGCGAAGGATTCAAACAGGCTCAAAATCTTCTTGAAGCTTCCCACACGAGGCGACCCAGACAGCGGGAGACTAAGAACTGGCAGGTGGAGTCGACACAGTCAACGGCCAACCCCGAGCACCACGCAGTACGGCCGGCCTTGAGGGTGGGCGCTGTGGTGTGTTGGCCCGCTTACCCCTTTTAAAAAAAAAAGCTCCCTGCTGGGTCCTGACCCCTGGCCAGATAACCTGTCTGTGATGAATGGTGAAGACTGGACACAGATAAGATCAACTTCCTAGTCTCCTCCCTGGACAAAACGGAACCATGGAAGAGAAGATCTTTGATTCCGCCTGCAGATCCTGGGTGAATCCAGAGACTTTCAACCAGGCGTGGCACCTCAGGCAGACGCCGAACCTACCACCCTGATGCAAAGTGTCTACAGTGTTGCATGAGGCACGTGGTACGAGTGCCCACGTCTGAACCCGATTTTAAGATCTCCAGTAGCTCGGTTTTCTGAGCCAAGTCTGGCAAGGCATGGCTATCTCTTGTCCCTTCTCCGATAAGGCATTTGGTACTGTACCATATGCATTAGGAAGTTCAGGGATCGTATGGAACAGGTGGATGCAGAGTACACCTTCTTGCCCACTTGATCCAAATAACGGGACTCCTGATTGGGAGGCTGAGAACTAAGGTGCTTGGGCTGTTGAGAATTCTCATGAGCAGCTGTTATGACCATCGAGTTGGCCTGAGGGTGTTCCTCCAAAAGGGCTCCACCCTCAACGCTCTATACAGCCTGTCCGATTTCTTCAGGACTGTGGCTGGATGCTTCCAGGTAATCCTCGGGAGGTCCTGGAATGTATCCACTAAAGGAGGTACTACTGGTGGTTTAGGCTTCTTTGCCTCAGGTATCTCACAAGTCTCTGACGCTCGGATCCAGGTCCTCAGTCTCCCATTCACTGGTGGCCTGGATGTGTCTCATGACATCCATAAAGGTTGGATCATAAGGAGGTGAACGAGTGTACATTGTCATCAGGAGAACCTCCAACTCCTAGAAGGAGTGGTATGAGAAAGAGGATGATGAAGACAGGCTCCTAGGAGAATGAGGGAAGCAGACCCATGTCTGAGGGGCTTCCATCTTTGGAACATTGGTCGCTATCTGATGGACAACAGTTAAGGAACTTGTGTTAGCTCGGGGACCGATGACGGAGTGGAGACCGCGCCCGTCTCTGAAGCGTGATGGTTAATAGAGCATCTGCGCCTGGTGAGGGACCTGTGACAGCTGCAGGACTTGCTTTGGGCTGGGACCAGCGACGGCTGGAAGATGTGAACAGTGCTGTCGACGGTCCTTAGACCGGACCTAACCACTGAGGGTGAGTGCGATCTGGAAGCTTTTGCACCGCTCCTCTGGAGGTTTAACAGGAGACTTTAGAGGAAGATCTCCAGTGTCTTGGATGTCTGGCTGGTCGGGACTGGTGTCGGATCCAGTTTCAGGGGAGCAATGTCTTTCTTCACCTGGCTCCACCAGAAAGAAAAGAACTCCATAAGCTCTTCTTTGTTAAACACTAAAGCCGCCATCCCTTCAGGGGTATCGGTGAAGCCATAAGATCCGAAGGGCCTTTGGCGAGGACTCTGAGGAGTGTCCTCCGGAGTGGAAGCCCTTGGAGCCTGTGGTACCGTGACTGGTGTAGGCTCTTCTTGAGGCTGATCGGCCTTGGAATCCGTGGCCGGTGTCTTGGCAGTGGCGGCTCTGGCTTAGCTGATTTGAAGGCGGGACCGAAGGGGTCTTAGTCAGAGGGTCCCGATCCTGGCCAGTGACTTACTTGAAGCACGGGTAAAGCCGTGCAGAGGCCTTCTTTGGCAGGGCTGAGGCATGCACCAAAGTAGAGGCCTTAGAAGCATCCCCGAGGCCACAGAGACACGCAGTGGTGTGGTCTTCTCCTTGGTCGGCGCCTCGAAAGAAGCCCTTGCTGGGGTCGAGGCGGTGCCTTGGGAGCAGCAGATTTATCTTTTCTCATGCCTGAGGAAGTAAACAGGTCGGAACAACCCGAGCCCAAAGACGGAAGCCTCTTGTGGGGAGAACGCGACCTGGACCACTGGTGGGACCGCTACGGTCCTTCTCATGGGACTTATGGTGGGATGTGTCCTGATGTTTTGCCTTTTCCCCAGGACAGCTCTGCATGACTTTCCACCTGCTTCTCAAAAGGTGGGCCTTCAGGCATCGGATCCTGGTCCTGCTGATGAAGCCCTTGCAAATTCTAGAGGCTTGAAGGCTGTGGTCTGCGGCCAGGCAGAAGATGCAGGTTTCGTGGCCGTCCTTTGAGGGAATCTGGTGGCCACAGCACACTCGGTCTCTTTGGACCGGAGGCAGCAGACCTACTACGGGGAAGACATGCGATGGTAGACCACCTGGAACAGGAGAAAATTCAAGAAGCACAAATGAGAAACTACAAAACTTTAAGCTAAATTTGCTAGGACTACTGGAAACACGCTCCAAGACTTCTCATTGAGAGCGGGTCTGTGAGGAAAGAAGTGAGGTGGAGCCAGGACTGCCCTCCTTATAGCATAACAGGCGTCAGGCGGGCCTGACGTCAGGAGGCAGGCCCTGCCCCAGCTAAGAAATTTCAACGTGTCCTAAGGCCTCGCGGCATTAGTTCTAGTGGTAATAACCTGCTGCTAGAGCTCCCACTCTAAGTAAGATCCTGTGTTCCCCTATATGGCAACTCAGCCGAGAGAGAGACGTCGATCGTCAGGATGACAGTTGGCTCAGGGCAGACAAATGGGGATCCCTTCCTGCAGATGCTCGGGACACAGTGACCAGCTGGTCAAAGTGACTGTTGCGTTGAGACCACTGGCTGGATGGCCAGTGCAAGGAGCGATATGCCAATGGGCTCTAACGGACTATGGTGGTACAGGCCACCATGTAACCAAGAAGGCGAGGAAGTCTGGGGCAGGGCGTGAGCAGGCCAACCTGAAATGACCGGGTAAAGGAGGAACCTCCGCCTGACCGCTGGGAGCCTGGCTCTGGCTTGGCCCCGGCGAAGCTGGATCACCTGCAAGGTAAGGAGTTCCAGCTTGGCCTCGCTGACTAGGAGACCAAGTTGGATGCAGGTTTGAAGGGCCAGATCCATGGACCTGCTACCAGCCAGTCATCCAGGAAAGGGTACACCCGGAAATCTAGATGTTGCAGGTAGTCTGCCACCACTGCTGTGGATTTAGTGAAGACCCTGGGGATCCGAGGACAGGCGAATGGCATGGCCTGGAACTCGTAAGAAGTTCCCTAGGCTCGGAAGTGGAGGAACCTTCGTTGGGATGAACACATCCTGTATATTGAGAGCAAACCAAACATCCTGCTCGAGAGATGGTATTATCTGAGACAAAGTTACCATCTGAAAGGTGCAAGACCTGGAGGAATTTGTTCAGGTCATGCAAATCTAGAATGGGGCACCAGCCTCCCCCACCCCGACTGCTTTTGGCACCAGGAAGTACCTGGAGACAAACCCTGGGTATTCTAAAGGATCTGTTAACCATGACAACACTCCTCTTGGGAGCTGGACTCTGTTGTCTTGAAGAGCCGACTGAGTGTCTGTGGACACCAATTCCTCCCGTGGAGCGCGGGCTCAACTGGGAGGGTACTGCCGAACTCAGATGCAGACCCTGGCCGACTACTTCCGGAACCCACCTGTCAGTGGTAACAGCAGACCAGCTTTAAAAGAAGTGGCGAACCGGCCTCCCAGGGGGACCTAGGGAGGCGTGGCGGGAATAAGGGTGGCAGCCCCATCCCGTCACTGGTAGGCTTGGAGGAGGACCACCTGGCTGAGGAGCCACGGGTCCCATCCCTCCTGGCTCTGGACCACCAAGCAACTGACTTGGGCTGATGGTGCCAAGGCTGAGCCTGCTGGCCAGGTTGGTGCTGGACTGGTTTTGCGCAGGAGTGGGGGACCAAAGGGCTTACCCTTCTGCTGCTTGGAGCCCTTGGGATCCTTCTGTGTGGATGCAATGGAGTTCAAGGAGGTACTGAACTTCTCGATCGCTGAGGTGACCCTCACACCAGGCCCGAACAGGTCAGCGCCTAAGGGAATGTCCGCCAGCTTCTGCTGAGTCTGCCATGAAGGTCGAGATCCTCAGCCAAGCCCACGGAGGATAACGACCGCGGTCGCAACCAGTGGGCACAGGAATCCCCAATGTCCAGAGCCATCTGAGTTGCTGTTTGGCCACAGCCCAGCCCTGGTCTCAGACCTGCTTGACCGTGGCCTGGACGTCAGCAGGGAGACGAGGAATAACATCATCCAGGGAACCTAAAGGGCATGGGAGAAGTGTGCCATCAGGATGGCTGAGCTCGCCTGGTGGAGGCAGCATAGACCTTTTAGCCAAGTGGTCCAGTTTCTTAGACTCCTTGTTCGGCAGTCTATCAACATCACTTATGCTGCCCGAGCACCAAACATGGAATCAGCCACCAACCCCTAGCCTCAGGGTGTTTCGTGAACTCTGGGAGAGGGAACTGGTGGGTACCTGATATTTGCAGGCCATCTGAACTGAGGCGCTGGGCAGGGGCAGGGTGCTGCCAAAGCTCCAAGGATGGGCAGACAATGGACTCAGCCACTGGAAATGCCTCCGTAAAGTCCCTTTATCCAGAATCTCTGTGAGGGATAGTGAGCCGCTTTTGGGACGGGCTCCAGAGGAATCACCGTAGACTCTGAGATGAGGCGGAGGATGCCCATGAAGGATGTGGGTCCTTCCTTTGTCAGAGACCCCCACCGACTCCACGTTAATGGGACAGGAGAAAAGTGAGAGTCCTCAGATGAGTAAGAGTTCACATAAAGTAGGCGACCACCCGAGTCGCTCTTGACCACCGCAGATGGTCGGGTATGAGAGTGACAGACAGCCGATGGGGAAAGATCCTTAGCTGGCAGAGACTCCTTGTCTGGAGCTGGTGAGGGCATTGGTATCAGCCTCTCAGGCAACAGTCATGTGATGGCTGGTGTGGGAGTAAGGGTGGCTTCAGGCCAGACAACACTAATTGTTGCCATATGAGGTCCTTGTAGCATCTATGCAACTAGCTGAAGACTCTCCTCAGCGAGGATGATGAAGATGACAAATAGTGGCAGCGCCCTACCCGTGGCGTCGACAGCTGAGTACGTGGAAGTTGGCGGTATCTGCTCGACCCACTGGATGAAGAGGCCTAGACCTTGGCCGCCGGTGGTAGCCGACGGGGATCTTGAGGGAGCCAGGAGTGCTGGCTCCCTCCAGGTCTGGTCGGTGAACAGAAGGTCTGCTCAGCGGGTGGTCCGCCCCTCACGGTGGTCACCGGCAGGACCGAGTCCTGAATAGAAAACTGTCATCATCTAACGACAACAGGTCGACAGGGTTGAGAAAAATCTCGGCCGCATCGTCTGTCAGTGTCTCAGCCAGTTGACCAGACAGGAGTACCGTGAAGCAAGTGGCCAAGGCCAGCGGTTTCGACTATGGTCAAACCGAGGATCTCGAGACCAAGATTGTTCTTGATCCTAAACGTCGACAGCGAGTCTTCTTTGTCGTATCTAGACTCCTCCTTCCAGGAGCGCGAGCTGTCACGAACCTGAAGGGCCCTCTCCTCAGCCAGGAGAGACTGGCACAGATCCTTGAAGGAGCCCAAAAAGTGGAGCCCAATTTGAGTGGAAGAAATTCGAAGAGGATCATGAGCGGCCCAAGCCGCCTCTTCCTCGAAAGCCTTAAGTTGCTCCAACTGCCCGTGCACCCGCGACCCTGGAGACAACCCAACAGGCATCATTTAACAGGCAGATTCCATTTTTCCAGGCAGCCCAACTCAGGCGGTCCTGAAGGACCAACAGCTGAAACAACTGGCAAATGTTGCAGGCCTAGGGATCATGCTAGTGGCCCACGAGTAAATGCATGTGGAGTGCGGTCGTGCACGTGACATCTTCTGCCTGCATGGGCACCGCGAAATCCAGACAAGGACTTTTCCTCTATCGCGGTCGAAGATCATGTTGAAGCACGGAACTCTAAGAGTTTAAGTTTTGGAAGTAATCCGAAGATGTGAGTGCCAGGGCCTACTCAACACGGGAGTGGTAAAGAGGGTCCTGCTTCTTACAGCAGAAAGGAAGATTGACATCATAGGCGGAGCCGAGGGTTATACCACCCGGAATAAAGTTAACACCTGGCTGAACAACCTTTGGAAGGTGGCAGGCGTTCATTCCAAAAGGCATTACTCGGAACTCGAATAATCCCAGTGGTGTGATGAAAGTCGACCGTTCACTAGCTCTGGCAGTTAACTCCACCTGCCAGTAACCTTCTGTCAAATCAACTGTGGTAAGGTGCGTCGCCCTCTCAACTTGTTCAGTAGTTCATCTGTCCGTGGCACTGGCGGGCATCGGACTTCGTGACTGCGCAGAGTCCACGATAGTCCATACAAAGCGAGTGAAGCCATCCAGCTTGGGAGCAGGGACTACGGGTGAGGCCCTAGGGGCTGTGGGATTTCTGGATTACCACTAAATCCAGCATTTCCTCCACTTCCCTTCTCATGTCCTTTAGGACAGCCTCAGACACCCTAATAGGCTGTCCGTGGTTTGGTAGCTTACATCTCCGTATCTACATCATGAGTGCTAAGGGGTTCCGTCCAGGCTTGGCCATAAAGAAAGGGCAAAGTCCTCTAAAACCTACCTCCTTCCTGGGAATGTTCTAGGTTCAACTGGGGTAAAACTCTGATTGCCTCCACAGATGACTCCTGCTTGCTTTCCTCTAGCAAGTCCAGTAGGGGTCTTTTTGTCCGTCCCCTTCTCAGGACTACACACTGCAAATACCATGTCAGCCCCACTGGCATATGGCTTCATCATGTTGACATAGTACATCCTATAGGTTTGTCTCCTGTCAGGCAGTTCTACAATATAGTTCACGTCATTAACCTGTTAAGACGACCTTGTCTGGTGCGGCCCACTTGGCCTACAGCTTGTCCTTCTGGACTGAAGTGGGACTATTACTTTACAACCTCGTTGTATGTACAAGCTCTGCGGTCGTACCAGACCTTTGCTTCTGCTGGGCAGCTGACAAGTTGCTTTGGGCCACCCCATAAGCTCCTTCCGTTCTCCCTAAACTTAAGGACATACTCCACTATGGGAGTCCCTAGGGTGGTGTGCTTGCCTTCCCAGTCTTCCCAGATCAAGTCTAGAGGCCCACACACCTTACTCCATACAAGAGTTTGAAGAGGAGAACCCTCTCGATTCTTGGGGCACCTCCTGTATGCAAACAGGTGGGGCAGTATTTCTCCCAGTCCCTCCCATGCTGTTCAGCAAATGCTTGGAGCATCGATTTTAGGGTACCATTAAACCTTTCTCGAGCCCACTGACTTGTGGGTGATAAGTGTCTAGTGCATCTCAGCACCACCTTACACTTCTCCCACAAAGCGCTTCATCAAGTCCGAAATGAAGGTACACCTTGATCAGTGATAACCTCCTACGAAACCCAACACAGGAGAATATCCCTAGCAAGGCATCTGCCACTTTATCTGTCCTAAGTGAGGGTGGGTGACTGCTTCTGGGTATCGGGTGGCGTAATCAACCACAGTCAGGATCAACTTCTTCCCAGAGGAGCTTGGGGTACTCAAAGGTCCCACAATATCCATTCCTACCCTCTGAAATGGCTCCGCCACAATGGGCAAAGGAATTAGGGCAGCTTTGGTTTCACTATCTGCCTTCCCTAATTGCTGGCACAGTGACAAGACCTGCAATATTCCTTCACCTGCTTGGTGAAGGTGTGCTCAGAAATCCTGGCCAGGGCTGACCTTAAGGGGTGCAAACTGTGCATTCACACAGGTGCAACGAGCAGAGGGGCAATCAAAAAAAATCAACCGTCCAGTTGGCCTCCTTCCTGGTGCTGTATGTACTAATTCAAGTAAAGTGCAAAAATAGCACACAAAACTAGCTAAAAATGAAGCTACAAGGAGACCATGATAGGGATGAGAATGTTCCTTGGGGGGCTTTGTGACTTCTGATATGGGGCCCCAGCAAGGAGGTTTGTGCAGGGCCCAGGAATAGCTAACGCCAGTGCTGTTCTGATCCATTGGCTGCGTGGTGTGCGTGATGCTCAGATGTCGGACATGGGGATATCATGGCGATGACCAGCTGCCTGCAGATCACCCTCCCTCTTTCTTCACGTCCTGTGTATAAAATAGTTTGTTGCCAAAAGTACCCTATCTCTCGTCACCTGCCGGTGCCCAGTCAGATTCTGCACAAGCCCTCAGCCTCTCCAAACTAGGATCAGTCCTCTGAGCAGCTGCAAACCTTCACATTTTCCCCAAACCATGGAACATGCCCCCAGTTCCTGAATTGGGATCCATAGATCTAGCGTCAGGGCATTCAGACTCACTGCCATTCCTAACCTTGGACCATTTGTTGCCCTCCCTCTTCAGGTAACCTTCTGTAGCTGGTTTGTGGCTGGCTAGGGGAAGTCCTACCTCCCTTTCACTACTCTCCCGTCAGGGGAGACAAGCTGAGAACCAGCCTCCTATTCTTTCCACAGGGGCTTCTGTGGGGATCGAGAACTACAACTTGACTTAGCAGTCTGACTGCGGGTGTACGCACACACCACCCCTGCTGCGGTTATTCTCTATAATCACATCCAGGGCGAGGCTGTCTGTCACTGCCACTTTTGCGCCTCTCTCCTGTCTCACACCAGGCCAGAGAGAACACAACTAGTGGCAGAGTTTTTCCTCCCGTGAATCCCTCACCGTTACAAACTTGATTAGGTATAAACTGTTAAGGCCCAACCAAATCCCTTTTAGTAAGGTAAGAGATGGCCCTGTGTCCATTAACACATGGGTTTGCACCACTTATACAGTAACCAGGTGTATATGCTACCTCATGTTTACAGGAATGCTTTCAGGGATACACAGTGCACCCAACTCTGATCAAGCACCACTATGTGCCTTTTAGGATACTGTCTAGCAAGATGCCCAGGCTGTTTAGAAACCCAACATTCATCATTCTTTTTTCCAAGAAATCCCTTTTGGTAACCTGGGACTTCCCCTTTCTACAGAGGCTGTGAGGTTTTAGCTGCCTTGAAGGCATGCTTTTCCCTTTCGCCCTGCCACATCTGCCCACACTTCCTTTCAGAGCAGGCCTGCTCCTGGCATAGCGATCCGAGAACTTAGCAGCTTGCTGGGCGTTTTGGATCTGTGTCTTGTAGCCAGGTTTTCCAGCTGCTAGGCAAGCCAAAAAGAACTGCTCTAAAAGTACAACCTCCTCAATTCCCAAACCCCCAAGAGTTTGCTTCACCCTCCCACCAATGTTTCAAGAACTGATGTTGCTTTGTGGCGAATTCCTCAAAGCTTATGCCAGGGTTTTTATAAGTTACGGAATTTAACCCTGTAAGCCTCAGGAGTCAGTTCATACTTTTTAAGTAAAGCAGTTTTAAGTTTCTCAAAGTCTTGGCTGTCCTCATTATCCATTTGGCCTAGTGCTTCACATCCTTTACCAGCAAGTAGCAGAGAAAGCTAGAAGCTCCAGGACTCCCTGGGTACTTGGCCTGGATGCAGACCATTTCAAACTAATTTTAAAATGTATCCATATCAGCCCTTCTTTAAACTCAGCTATTAATTTGGAATTTAACTTAGACTCCGCCCCTAGAATTTCAGGACCACCTCTGCCACTTACCTCCTCTGGCGCTGGTCACTGAGAGACTCAGTCCTCCAGTTCAAACTCTCTCTGGCACCATTTTTCCTTTTCTTGGCCTCTCTGGCACTGCCGTTCTGCATCTCCAGTTCAAACCTCTTCTGCTCCCTTTCTTTCTGGCTTCGAACTTTCTCTGCTCCAGCTCCAATTTCCCTCAGCTCAAACTGCAGCCTGATCCTTCCAGCTCCAGCTCTGTGGTGGCCTTCCCCTGGCGCTGGGCTCTGGGTTTCCTCTGGTCTCGCTGTCCTCCTCCACAGGGCTGGAAACTGCGATGTCCCACGACAACCCCAACGTCTGGTCCCTTTCAGTGACTCATGGTTCGGGGCAGTGGCTTGCTCATCGGCTGCCACAAGAGCCTCCACAAGGTTCTTTTGGTTCGCCCTCATACTGGACCTCTCTTTCCTGATACAACAGCCTTAGGTGGTCTGCAGTGCATTCACTGTTGTTAGAAGCCATCTTCTTCCCTAACTACGCTACATTTACTGCGAAACCCCCACAAACCAGGGTAGAGAACTTTATACTGTAATCAAATTGTTTTTCCCCAAATCTCTGCCGCTTTGTGTGTGTATCGCTTTTCAGTTTATCAATCTGATACAATGGCCTCAGAGCCAACTGATATATACGTGCTACCAATATTTCTCAAATTGCCTCACTATGCCACCAGAGCTCTCGGATCCCACCACTGTGTATCAAATCTGTCACAAACCCACCCTAGGGGTTTGGTCCACTGGGCTCACAGTGCCCACCTCTAAGTGCAATCCGTCACAGGGAGGGGAACAGAAATACCCTCCTCGTGTCCTCCCAGTGTGCTCGCTGAGTTCACAATTAAACACCTTCCTCGAGTTCCTAGGGCTCACTCTTTACTCTGAATAAGGCGCAATACCAGTCTCAATTCTTGTGGCTAAATAAGAACCCGTCTTGGCTGTTGACAAAGGGGACGATCCACGTGTTACAATCTCTTTGGGGTAGCCTTGTAAAGTACAGTTATGCAGGAACTTCCCGTAACAGTAGATCTTAGAGAGAGGGTCTTTCAGTAGGTCAATACATATAGGACTGGCGCCACCTGGCATTGAGCCGCACGGCAGACTTTTCTAGTAATCCCTGATGACCGCCCACCTGACGCCACATGACCGATGTCAGTGGCGTATATAGTGGATGGTCCTCACTCCCACCCTCCAGTTCTCTGCACGGAGCCAGGAAGAGGCCTGACAGCAGGAGTAAACAGGATTTGGAGTCCTGTGTAAGAAATAAAATGAGAGGAGGGAGGGAAATATGACCTACTGAAGTAACCTCTTGAAGATCTACTGTTACGTAAGTTCCTATGTAACCGCATTTCATCTTACTGAGAGGGTTCCTTCAGTAGGTCTTTACATATAGGACAGTTCCAAGCAGTCCCTCCAAAGAGAAACTGAGAGAAACAAGGAGGAGGAGAAAATCACTCCAACAAAACTGGGAACAAGAATGGACCCAGCCTAGGACAGGGGCCTGCAAGACAGCTAGGCCAAAGCCTGCCCTGTGCCTTAGTAAAGGTGTGGACAGAACTCCAAGTGGCTGCGGCACAGATATCAGCTGCAGAGGCGTTCCACAAAAAAACAGCGGAGCGGCCATGCCCCTAGTAGAATGACCTCTGATGGGACCCAGCAGAGGTTTGTTGTACTTTGGTAACAATACCAATACAGTTGCCTAACCAGTTGGTAAGACTGCTTCGAAACCGCTTTGCCCTTCGACCTGGGGAGCAAAGGAAACAAACAGCTGATTGCAGCTATGGATATCCTTTGTTCGGTGTGTGTAACACCAAAGGATCCGATGGACATCCACGGTGTGCAGGAGTGCCTCACCTCTGTTCAGAGGATGGAAAGAAACTGGAAGCTCTACTCATTGGTTCAGTATGGCTTCTGACACCACCTGGGGTAAAAGTTAGGATGTGTCCGAGGACCGCCCGGTCCTTGTGGAAAATAAGATAAGACTCTTTACAAACTAGACCGTGAAGCTCCGAAATCCTTTGAGCTGATGTAATGGCAACTAAAAATAACATCTTCCAGGAAAGGAAGCGTAAATCGCAGCTCATTGCTGGTTCAAATAGGGGAGAGTGAGTTTCTCAACACAAAGTTCAAATCCCAAGGTGGGGTAGGGCAGCGGACTGGGGGGAGTTCAGATGGAGGATCCCCTTCAGAAAGGTTTTGGGACCTCCAGCTGAGCCATGGGTTACCACTCCACCAGCTCAAGGTATGCAGAAATTGCAGAAAGGTGGACCTTCAAAGAAGAATATGACAGACCTGAGTCTGACAGATGAAGGAGGTATTCCATGACTTGTGGGGCAGAACAAGAAAAGGGGTTCAATTCTTTGGAAGTTGCCAGATGGAAAAACAGTTTCACTGCGTCATGGCATAAGTCGAATGAGCAGAGGGCTTTCTAGCCTCTAAAAGAACCTGAGCTACCTAGAGGAAACTCCCAAAGTGAGAAATCATTATATCTGCAGGAGCCACATGAAGATGCAGAGTCCTGAGCCCGGAAGACAAGGCGACCTTGATCCTAAGTCAGAAGTCGTGAGTCACTGGAAGTGGAACTAGTGGTTCCCTAGATTAGCTGTTGTAGCAGGAACCAAATTTGTCTCGGCCAGAGAGGGCGATAGGATCATCCTGCCTTCTCTGCCTGAAGCTTGAGAAGGACCCTCTGGAGAATGGGAAATGGAGGAAAGTGTACAAAAATGTCCCTGTCTGGGAGAGAGACAGCACGTTGTGCCAGAATGCACCATTCTCTGGAACAAGCGAGCAAAAACTGGGAAGTTTTGCATTGTATTGGGAGGCGAAAAAGGTCGTTTCGGATGCCCCCCATCTTAGGAAGAGAGATTCTGCCACTTCCTGATTTAATTCCCATTCACGAGTTAGGGTCCGAAACCTGCTGAGACTGTCGGCCAGGACATTTTGAATGCTTGGAACATGCACGCCACTAGGGCCAGACCGTACTGGACCATCCAGTTCCACACCCACATCGTCTCCCTGCACAGAGAGTGCAGCGGGTTCCTCATTTTTGTTGAGGTACCAAACTACGACATATTGTCTGACTGGACCAGCAGTGATCCCTTAGGAAGGAAGGTCTGAAAGCCTGTAAGAGTACAAGCACTCCGGGTAGGGGGTTGATACCAGTCCATTCACAGAAGAAAGAGTCCTGAAAGAACTCCTGAAACTCAAGGTGGACAAAGCAATGGGGCCTGATGGGATTCACCCCAGAATCCTAAAAGAACTAAGGGGGACCTAGTGACACCACTGACCACACTTTTAACAAATCATGGCAGGATGGGGTGGTACCTGAGGACTGGAGGAGGGCAGATGTGATTCCCCTTCAAAAGTGGGAGCAAGGCAGAAGCAGGAAACTACAGACCTGTAAGTTTGACCTCAGTGGTAGGAAAATGATGAAATCACTTCTGAAAGAAAGAATTGTTGAGCACCTAGAGGCCAGCGAGGCACGGGACCCAAAGCAACATGGATTTACAGCAGGAAGGTCATGTCAGACTAATCTAATTGATTTTTGACTGGTGACCAAAGTAATAGACCAGGAGGGGCTGTGGATATGGCCTACCTAGACATTAGCAAGGCATTTGATACAGTCCCGCACAAGATTAATAATCAAGTTAGCCAGCCTGGGAGTGGGTCCCAGGGTGGTAGCCTGGAAGTAGCGAACTGGCTGCACAACTTGGACACAGAAGGTAAATGAATGGAACACATTCCAAGAAAGAGGGTTACTAGTGGAGTACCTCAGGGCTCAGTACTGGGTCCAATCCTCTTTAACATCTTTATAAGTGACATTGCAGAGGGTCTGGAGGAAAGGTATGCCTCTTTGCAGATGACACAAAGATCTGTAAGAGTTGATACACAAGAGGGTAGAAAAAGATGAGAAGGGACTTGGCAAGGTTTGAGGAATGGTCAGACATATGGCAACTTAGATTCAATGCAAAGAAGTGCAAGTAATGCACCTGGAAACAAAACCCAGGAAAAGACACAATAGCAGGGAGGTACTAACAACAACAAAAATGGAAAGGGACCCGGGAGTAGTCATATCAGATGACCTAAAGGTGGGTAAGCAATGTGAGAAGTCAGTAAGGAGCCAGGGGATACTGGGATGCATAGGAAGGGGCATCACAAGTAGAAAAGGGAAGTGATTATCCCTCTATACAGACAGTTGGTGAGGACCCCATCTGAGTACTGTGTGCAGTTTGGAGACCTCATCTACGCAAGGACATAGACAGGATGGAAGCAGTCCAGAGGAGGGCAACTAAAATGGTGCAGGGTCTACATCAGAAACCATATGAAGAGAGACTGAGAGAGCTTAATATGTATACCCTTGATGAAAGGAGGGACAGGGGACATGATAGAAACGTTCAAGTACCTCAAGGAATCAAAAAGTCCAGGAGGGTAGCATCTTTCAGAAAAAGAGATGTGTAAGAACAAGGGGCACAGTTTAAAGATAGCGGGGACGGCTCAGGGGTAATGGAGGAAATTCTTTTCACGGAGAGAGTGGTGGATACATGGAACAGCCTTCCTGAGGAGGTCGTAGGGTCTAAAAACAGTGGGGAATTCAAACATGCTTGGGACAGACACAAAGCAATTATAGTGTGGGTTGCAGGAAGCAGGCTGTTGGTTAACTGAATCTGCAGCTTATCCAGTAGGTAGGGAAATGGGCAGACTGGTGGGCCAAGTGGTCCTTTTCTGCCGTCAAAGTCTATGTTTCTATGTTTCTAAGACCACCCTAATCTCCAGAATGTTGATGTGTAATGATGCTTCCAAGCTGGACCACAGTCCTTGAACTTATTGCTCCCCTAGTTGTGCTCCCCATCCCATGTTCAATGCATCTGTAGTTAGTGATGCCGACGGAGCCGGCTCCTGAAAGGAAGACCCAAGGAAAGGTTGCAGGGTCCCTCCACCACAGCAATTGTTTCTGAACTGCTGAGGAGACTAGGACCAGATGGTCTGGATTGTCCAGGAGTTGGTCCCACTGCACCTGCAAGGACCACTGAATGACTCATGAGGAGCCTCGCCAGGGAATGGTAGTGATGGAGGATGCCATCAGGCAGAAGAAGGTGGAGCCTCCCAGGCCGGATGGTCCTGGATGAAGCCACCAAAAAGCCTGCCAGACCAGGGTCTCCGTCCTGTCTGGAGGAAGGAAGGCACTGCATTGGACCATATCCAAAATCACTCCAATGAATTGCAGTCTCTGGGATGGGGTCATGAATGACTTGGGAATATTGACAGTAATTCCAGTTTGCCAAAGCGGTCCAGAGTAAAGGACAGAGCCTCCAGTAAGGAGTCCCTGGAAGGACTGAGATCAGTCAATCGTCCAGGTAAGGAAAACACGCAACACCCTGGTGGCGCAAAAGGCTGCCACCACCGCCAGGCACTTGGTAAACACCTGAGGTGCAGAGGATAGACCAAAGGAGGGCCCAAAATTGGAAGTGCTCCTCTTGGAAAAGGAACCGCGAGGAATCGCAGTGGCTGGGAAGATCGGGATGTGCAGGTAAGCAACAAGCATGTCTAGAGCGCACAACCAATGATTTGCCAAAAGGAGTGGAAAAGGCTCTGAAGCGTCAGCATCCTGAACGCTTTGTACTTGGCAAACTGAATGAGAGTGCTTAAGTCGAGAATGTGTCTCAAGTCTCCGCCTTTTTGGAACCAGGAAAAATGGGAGAAAAACTCACTGCCCTTTGCTCGAGAATCGCCTATTGCATCCTTGAGCAAAAGGCTTTGAATTTCTTCCCGAATGAAGAGCCTGATCCCTGGAGTAGGAAGACCTTTTAAGCAGAGATTCTGGAGGAATTTCAAAAACTCTATAGTGTGTCCGAAAGACACCAGTTGCAGGACCCATGTGTCTGAGGTCATTGCCTGCCATTCACCTGCACGTGGCGAGTGAGCCCCCCACCTGCTTCTCATCGACGAGACGGAGGAGGTAGTGGGGACAGGGAGTCAGGAAGTGGCAGGTCGCTCAGGAGTAGGGCCTCCTGAATGTCTCTGGTTTTTGGAAATAAGTGGCGGAACCTGTGGCCTTGCATTTGCCCAGGCGTCGAGCAGGGCCTGCTTCTCTGCCTCCAGATCCTTTTCCCAAAGGGCTGCTGCTGCTGAGTGCCCGATCGGTACATGGACCTACCTGATCTGAGTGGAGGCCTCTGTCCTGGAAATCAGTAACATCATCTTTGGTGTCCCCAACAAAATCACCGAGCCCCGGAAGAGGGCATTCTGAATTCAGGCAGTACCTCATTAGCAAGGCCAGGATGCAAAGCCAGGAATGCAGTCTTAAAGCGATGTCAGTCACGAGGCGCTGAGCTACAGAATTGACAGACTCTTATGTAGCCTGCAAAGAATGCCTACAGGAGAAAAGAGACACAAGATCCTCGGCAAGTTCCTCCTAGAGGCTTGAAGGTCCATCATTTGGACTCAGGCTTCTAACCTGGCCAAGGTAGCTTTTTGGTGTGACACCACGTGGGGCCACATAGTTTAGGGACCAGAAGCACATGTGGCTGAAGCATAAACCTTCCTGCCGAACTTGTCCATCTGCCTCAACTCTTTGTCTGAAGGAGAGGTGCTCATGTGCCTGGGTGCAGACAAGTGATCATGAGCAGCTGAAATGACGACAAAGTCCGCCTTGGGATGCGTTTGAGAAAGGAGCCCTCTTTGGCACCCGGTACACTCTGTTCGCCCTCTTGAGAATGAGGCAACTGCCAGACCACAGAAGTGAAGTCTTCGTGAGGTCCGATCCAAGGAGGAATCGGGACCGGGACAGATACTCTAAGTCCAGGTGTTCAGCTAGTCTCTGTCTCATGGGGTCCTGATCCTCCTGACTCCCAGTCGAAAAAATCTTTCATGGACCTCAACATGTCTGAAAAGGCAGGGTCCTCCGAGGAGACTTGGAGAAACCTTGCCCTTCTGACCCTCGGGTTCCTCAAAACATCCTCCGCTGACTCGTCGACATCCTTGTCACCATCATGATCATCCGTCTGGGAGACCACAGAATGTCGGGAAGAACGATGGTCTGACGTGTCATCCATAAGACATGGACTGTGGAAGGAGAGGAGCTCCTCGGGGACGGAGATCTGGGAGGCGGGGAGCCTACTCTCCAGACCTGTGACAAACTCGAGTGCGCCCCTGCCACCAAGGCTGGATTAAGGTCTTGAAATCCAGCGTAGCTGGAGGCAGTGGAGGAGGAAAGGTGGAATTACTGGTGGAGGGTAATGATACCTGGAAATAGCACACCGGTAGGGATTTGCACGCAGGTAATACTGTCCCAAGGAACTCCAACCAGGAGGAGGACCAGCTGGGTAGTGGTCCCCAGGGTACCCTGTGGGTAACGAGGAACAGTTCAGGATCTGGAAAAATACCCATCGCTAGGAGGTCTGACAGAGGGGACCCATGTTGAACCTGCCGTTGTAGAAATCGGTGGCGGATCCAGCATCGGGATAGCAGCGTCAGGGGTACCCGATGTTGGGACCGGCACCATCCGATCCAGCGTCGGAGGGGCCAGCATTGGGGCCGGACGAAGGGGACCCGATGGAGGGACCATGTCTGGTGCCAGAGTCAAAGGCCGGAGCAGACCCCTGGGCCCAAGCTGAGGAATAGTCGTCTGAGGTTCTGGCGTCCGGGTTGCAGTCGTCGGATCCAATGGTGGGATCGGAGGGTCTCCACTGTAAGGCCAGATGGTTTAGGAGGAGCCTCCTTCCCCTGACCCCATTGGGGAGTGCAGGACAGACCCCGAGGAATGGTCTTCATGTCGATGTGTCCGCACTGTCCTCGCCTGCAGTACCCGCCGGAAAAGGTGAGTCTCCTCTGGTTCTGCCAGGTGTCGGGGTGGTGCCGTTGGGCCCCGACGGGAGAACCATGCCTGAGTGGCCATCAGAGACAGGTGTCTTACCAGATGGAGCAGGCGGGAGAAGAGCCCCGGCCGACTTATTGGCTGTAGCTGGGCGGGTCCCAGAGGCCTGGGAGCCAACTTACCAGCAGCCAGGCGGTCCCCAGAGGTGCCGAAGCTGACTTAATGGCCGTGGACGGTGCGACTGGCCGGAGGAGCTGGATGACTGACCGCAAAGTTTTATCAGACTTACCATCCCAAGACTTTTAGGCGGTGGTTGGGTGTCTTGCTTGCCGAGGGCCTCGAGGTCACAGGCTGAGCCTCCGTGAAGCGCCCTTGAGGTTTCTCCTTGTGGTGTTTCTTGGAGGGAAAAGGTTTTTCTGATGAGGACTCGAGATCCAGTCCATTTACTTTTCAAGAGAAGCAAGATGGACTTTTAAAAGGTGGGCCTCCAAAGCCTGCTATCTCTGCTTTTTGGTGGCCTGATTTAATGTTTGACACTCCAACTAGGATGAGACAGGGTGGTCTGGACCCAGACAGATCACGCACTTCAGATGACCATCCTTATGAGAAATCTGTGTACTGCAGGACGAGTACTACTTCTTGGGTGAAGACATAAGCAAAATTTGAAAGAAAAGGCGAAGGAAAAAAAATCAGGCATAAAAGCTAACACGACGATCATTACTGGAAGTCTGCTATGTGACTGACACAAGGCGATGGCAGGAAAGAACCGGAGGGCAGGTCCGGGCATGCTGGAAGACACCTCGGGAGCCTGATGCTGAGGAAATCAGGGTACCAGAACTAGTGGGGCCAGTCTGGTGCCACCAGGATCACCTGTGCCTTGTCGCTCCTACCTCGAGGAGCACCTTGTGGATCAAGGGAAGTGGAGGAAGGTATGAAACAGGTCTGGGGTCCACAGCTTGAGAAGGCATTCCCTGCACCATGCACCGCTGAGCGCGGCGGGCACAAAACAGAACTTATGTACCTACCATAATTCTTGATCTTCCTGTGATCTTCACCATTCATTGCTGTTGGGTGACTGGCCGAGACTGGCACCCCACGGGAGATTTTTTTGGGGGACTAGCTGTTCATTTGGTAACACGACGCGTGGTGCTCGTGGGTTGTCCAGTACTGTGCTACAAAGATAGCATAACAGTGTCGGCAGATAAGGGCCTATGGCCCACCCAGTCTGCCCATTTGAGCTTCTAAGTTCAGTTTGTTTTCCTAGAAGTCTGTTGCCCCTACCCTGACCTCCAGAATTCCTTTATGTCTATCCCATGCATTCTAAATCCGTGATTGTTTCAGCCCCACCACTTCTCTGGCAGGGTGTTCCACTTGTCCACCACCCGTTCTGTGAAGAAATTCTTTCTCATGTTTCCTCTGAATCATCCTCCTCCAACTTCATCCCATGCCCTCTAATCCTGGAACATCTTTTTCGCTAAAAATAGTGTTTTCCTGCACCCTGTTCCTCCCTGTAAGATACTTGTATGTCTCTCTATCACATCCCCTCTCTCCTCCTCTCCTCCAGGGAGTACATGTTCAGTTCCTTCAACCTGTCTTCATAGGATTTGTGATGCAATCCATGCACCATCTTTGTTGCCCTCCTCTGAACCTTCTCTACCCTGTCTATGTCCTTATGTAGGTATGGTCTCCAGAACTGTACACTGTACTCCAGGTGGGGCCTCACTAGTGTCTAGTATAGCGGAATTATGACCTCCCTTTTCCTGCTGGTGATGCCCTGCCTATACATCCCAGCATCCCTATTTGCTTTACCTGCTGCTCTGTCACACTGTTTCCACCTTGAGGTCATCAGAGATGATAACCCCAAGATCCCTTTCCTGCTTGGTGCATGCTATATCCTCACCCCCCAACTGATATATTGTGCCAGGGTTTTTGTGCCCCATATGCATTATCTTGCACTTCTTTGCATTGAATTTCAACTGCCAAACCCCTGACCATTCTTCAAGTTTCTGCAGGTCGCTTCTCATTCTGGCTACACCTCTGGTGTGTCTACTCTATTACAGAGCTTTGTGTCATCAGCTAACAGTGAAATTCTGCCTTCTAGGTCCTGAGCAATGTCACTGATGAAGATGCTGAATAGGACCGGTCCCAGCACTGATCCCTGTGGTGCCCCACTGGTCACTCTTCCTCTGTGGAGTGACAGCCATTTACCACCACCCTCTGTGTCCTGCCACCCAGCCAGTTACCTACCCACCACACTACTGTCCTGCCCACACCCATATTCCCAGTTTGTGTAATAGTCTTCTATGTGGCACAGTGTCAAAGGCCTTGTGAAGTCCAGATAGGCCATGTCCACTGCCCTCCCTGATCCACCTCCCTAGTCACCCAGTCAAAAAATCAACGAGGTTGGTCTGACATGACCTCCTGGTGAAACCATGCTGCCTTGGGTCCTGTAGTCAATTGACAACCAGATGTTCCACCAATCTCTCCTTCAGTAGTGCTTCTATGATCTTCCCACTACCGAGGTGAGGCTGACTGGTCTGTAGTTCCTGCTTCCTCTTTGTTCCCACTTTGTATAAGGGACTACATCTGCTGTCCTCCAGTCTTTGGGTACTTCCTGTTTCCAGTGATTGGCTGAACAGGATAGCCAGAGGTTCAGCCACCATCTCTTAGTTCTTTATGACCCTGGAGTGCATCATCTGGCCCCATTGCTTTATCAACTCTTATTACTTACAGTTCCTTCAGGACCCTTTCTCGTGTAAAGGGACTTGTGTCCATTTCTGCACCATTCTCACGCCTTGTACTCCCTTCAGACCCATTACCTCCTCTTCCTCAGTAAAGACTGAGCAGAAATACCTGTTCAATATGTCAGCTTTACTGTTGTCATCCTCCACACGGCCCCCATCCTCCCCCTTCAGTCTCACTATCCCTCCCTTTGTCTTCTTTTTTCACTTATGTACCTGTAAAAGGTTTTGTCCCTCTACCCACTGATTTTGCAATGTGCTCTTCTGTCTGAGCTTTGGCTTCCTTTACTGACCTCCCTGCCTCCCTCTGCATCTCCTGGTACTTCTCCTTATCCCTTCTGCCTGTGTCTTTTGTATTGCCTGCATGCAGTCTTTTGGCTTTCACTTTCTTTGATACCTCTTTGGAAAACCATAATGGTCTCCTCTTCCTTTTCCTCTTGCTAACCTGCTTAATGCATAATTCTGTTGTTCTTGTAATCCCCATTTTAAATACTGCCCACTGTTCCTCAACCCGATTCCTGTCCCATTCCCTTAATGCCCCTCTCAGGTATCTCCCCATTTTCTCCAAAGTCTGCCCCCTAAAATCCAGGATACGTGTTTTGTGTGGTTTGGTTCTGCTCTTTGTGATTTCAAACCACAATGACTGGTGGTCACTGTTTCCCAGGTGCTCCCCACTGTTTTATCCCCATCACACTGTCCCTGTTTGTGAGCACAAGGTCCAGTATTGTCTTCTGCCAAGTTGGTTCCATGACCAGTTGCTTGAGGAAGGCACCCTGAAGGAGTCCAGGATAAATCTGCTCTAGTTGATGCTGCTGCTGGGATGCTACAGTCCACGCTCTAATATTGAAGTCTCCAACCAGTACTACCTCACCCTTGTCTGCCATCCTTTGGATGGCTAGCATCAGCTCCTATCTGTTTCTTCCTCCTGGGCTGGTAGTCTATAGACCACAGCTGTGCGGATGGCTGGCCCCATTTTCCTTTCCAGCTTAACCCACAGTATCTCCCCATTTTGTTCCTCCTGGATCTCTGTGGCCCTTATGTCATTTTTCACATACAGTGCCACTCATCCTCCTTCCTGCCTGCTCTGTCTCTTCTGAATATGCTGTAGCCAGGTATGGCCTCTCCCAGTCGTGGTTATCATTACACCAGGTTTCAGTGATGGCCACAATGTCCAGGTCTGACTGCACCATGACAGCCTCCAGATCTTCCATCTTGTTGCTAAGGCTCCTGGCATTTGCACACATGGCTTTCCATGATTTGACCTCCTAGACTGTTTCACTGTTCTACTCAGCCCTTCCTTTGGTTGTCATTTATCCCTTGTTCTCCTTGCTGTCTGCCCTTCTGCTGAATTTTGCCTCTTTTCTGCTTATCCACCTCTTGGGCACTAATCTCCATTTTTTGCACACTGCTTTGCAGAGATAGCCACCCTCTGGTTCACTGGTTCCACTGTTAGCTGTGGGGGTGAGCAAGTAGGTACCCTCCTTGCTGGCCTGCCACCCCTTTGCAAGTTTAAATGCTTGTCAATGTAGCATTTATACTTATCATTGAGTGCTTGAATCCCCTCCAGGATGGATGCAGGCCATCAGGCTTGAACAAACCTCCATCCCTCCAGGTGGGTACCCAGTCACCAATGAATCAAACCCTTCCTCACAGCACCAGTTCTTCAACCATGAGTTAAAGTTCCTGGTGCATGCACTCTATGCTCTCCTTGCCTCTCACAGGTAGTACTTCTGAGAAAGTGACAGAAGTAGCTACTTGCTTGAGACCCCTCCCCAGTTTCTAAACTCTTCCTGAACTTCCTTTGCTCCCCATTTGCCAGGTCATTAGTTCCTAGGTGGATAATGACATCCAGCTCACCCTCCGCCTTGCCTTCCCAGTGATCCCCAGGATCTTCCTTCCATCCCTCCATGCCGTGGCACCTGGTAGGCACCTCACCTCCTGTCCTCCCCTCCTGTGTTCCTAGCTGGATCCTCTTATGATGGAGTCCCCACCAGGATTCGCTTCCTCCTCTGGGGTCCATTGCTTCCCCGCTGAGGTCACCTCCTTGGCTAACCTCCACATCCTTTCCTTCCACTTCTCTGGGTACCTCTATTTGGTTGTCCTCATTTGCCAGTGTGGCATATGAGTTCTTGAGTGGAATAGGATATGGGATGTGCCTCTGCCTGACCGCTCTAACCCTCCCTGAGCCCACTGTCATCCAAGTGCTCCTGCTCTCGGCATCCTTTGAGGCAGTTGCATTGGACTGGGTGGTCCCTGGATAGGGTGATGGTACCTGACCCAGTTTACTTCCGCCTGAGTCTGGCTACCTCCTCCCACAGTCCAGAGAGATGCATGCAGATAGGCAGCACCTCAGTGTCCAGAAGGTCTGCCTGAATATGGCTGCCCCACAGCCACCGCATTGCACCACTCCCCACATTATACCGCAATTCCACTACTTGTCTGCTACTGAAGCTCTCCTAGTTCCCTTTTTATTAATTTACTGTCCTAAAATCCTGCCACTGATCCTCAGATAAATTTTTTTTTTTTTTAAGAAAAGAAACCAATAAATAAATAAATGAATCAAACACTTGTGCTGAGGGTGGGCTTCTTCCCTTATGCCCTCCTACTTACACACCCCTTACTATACCCTGTATTTAGCTCCTGTCAATCAGATTTAACAGGCATATAACTAAGAGTTGGGGAAGGGAGGCGAAAATTTGCAGCAATTAAAGACAGCACAGAATTACACCACCACTATGTTTTAAATTTTCAACAGCCCAAAACAATTGTAAGTAAAGACAACAACGGAAGTATAGTGTCACTAAAAGTCCACAATCTAAGTTAAAAAGAAAATAGCAATTACCAGTTACTCTAAAGCACTGAATTGAATAGGTTTCCTTCCTTCCCTTCTGGCTTCTTCTGAGTTGGATTTCCTCCACCTCGGCTCTCCGACCGGGAGACAGAAGGAAAAAAGGTACAGAAAAATAAGGGTGGAGCAAGGGACCCCATAAGACCGCAAAAGGAAAAGAGGCAACTGAAAAGGATAAGCTGACCAGAGGACAGAGAAGGGGTGGAACTTGAAGATTATGGGCCAGGGAAGGCCCCAGTCCTTGTACGACCAAAGAGAGAAAGAGAG
Source organism: Neoceratodus forsteri (assembly GCA_016271365.2). NCBI lineage: Eukaryota > Metazoa > Chordata > Ceratodontiformes > Ceratodontidae > Neoceratodus > Neoceratodus forsteri. Next base: position 1,412,729,965 of record CM057456.1, on the reverse strand, counting down.
ATAGAGAAGAGATTTGAGGAAAGCAGGATGGAGAGAGAGAGAGAGAGAGGAAGGCCAAGACCCATCAGGATAGTTTGATCAGAAGATCAATAAAATACGTTCTCACAGGAGGTTCCAAGATTTGAAGAATCCGAAATTGGGCAAGACTCTCCCTTCCTCTGATCCCAATTCCCCAAGGGAATAACCTACTGTTCCCCCACAGTTACCATAAGGAGAAAACCAAGGTTTTCGAGGGTGAGGGAGAGAAGGGACCCTAATAATAATACCATCCCACAGGGAAGGTAAAGAGAGAAGAAACAACAAGGGCAAGAGAGTTATGGGTCAGCCCTAGAACATCCTCATCCTAGATGACTCAAGAGTTGGAAACACAGAGGATATCTGGACCCACACAGCAGCTCAGGATAGGGAGGAGCCCACCAGAAGGTTCTATGAAAACCCCCACAAAGGTCCCACTCACTGCACATCCCCCCCAGGCTTCTTGGCGGCCTGCAAGAAAGGAGGGGAAATAATCCATCGATGGGGGACTAGGCACGGCTCTGGGACTGAGGCATTGTGAGGGAAGGTGGAGGGATTCAGTGATGAATGGGGAGATGCACAGGAAAATCAAGAATTACAGTAGGTACGTAATTGTCATGTATTTCCTGTGTCAGTCTTCACCATTCATTACTGTCGGGTGAGTACAGAGCTCCCACAAAGAGGGCCCAAGAATCCCTGAGAATAATATCCTCAGCCACCCTCCCGGGAAAATGGGGGTGGGGGGTGGGGAGAGAAGAGAGACCTCCGTGAGCCAGTTAGGCCTGGGAGTGGTCAGGATGAGGCAGGGTCCCTGATCCCTAGGTGAAGAAGGCGCCTGTAGTTCCCAGTCTTGCCCTGAGTGTAGAAAAGATTGGTCCCTGGAAGGAGGCGCCAGTAACCTATGTCAGGCCAAAGGTGATAACCTCGAAAGGTTGGCTATGCCGTCCCACCTAAAGCAGATCACTGTCCATGCAAGCTATGAAGTGACTTCGGCCAGAAGATGCCCTTGACTGGTGCCTTGCCAACTCCAGGCCTACCGCGAGAGAGGGTTATGGCAAGCTGGGTAGCCTCCGAATTGGTAGCGATGCTAGTGACTGCCCAGCATTGCCCACAGATGCTCTGTTATAGGCACCGTGATGCGCCTGGATGAAATAATAGGCAAGCATCATCCGCAGAGAAGAAAAACTCCACCCCAGCTGATCAACGCTTGAGAGTCAGGATCAGGGGCTGGTCACGACTGGGCGCCTATGCCCAGAAGAGGTGTCCCAGGGTGACGCTTAACTTTTTTGCACTGGTCCACCTGGGAAAGTGATGACCCAGCCACACTGCCCCTCCCCGAGACTGCACTAGCTAGAACATAATCATAAAATTTATGAAAGAAAGCACACAGTGACAAAGTTAGATGTCTGAAACAGCACTTTTTACTGTTTTAAGAAAAATATAATTGACTGCCATCATGGATGATACCCCATAAATATACAGGAAAGAGACACAAATTAACTTTATTCCCATCCCCTCATGTCATCATGGATCTCACTCTCTGCCTGTCATGGTTGCCAGACTAGCAGAGAAAAGTACCTCTCCAGGCCTAGATTTGCCAGCAGCTACAATAAGCAGTTGCTACCTCCCAGCACTAACAGCTCAACTGCAGTCATGTGACCAGCAGTTGCTGGTGGATCAAGGGTGCTGCAAAGTGCACTGTTGCTGTATGGCATACTGACAGGAACAGAGCCCACACCACAGCTCAAAGCTGAGGATTTTCTCCCAAGTGAGGATCTTGCCTCAAGTTCACTAACACTCCCCTCTCCTCAACAAGCCAGAAAGGGTTGTGTAAAGTTGACCAGGATTCATAGATACCAACCTGAATCAGCAGATTTAGTACCCCCTAATCAGCCACAACTGGGCATTACATGCCTGCCAACAGTTACAAACTCAGCAGCTGATGCTCCCACAGAGCTCAGCTGCAGTCAAGAAAGGTGACCAGCAATGGTGGTTGGTTTGACTGACTGGGAACTTGTTGCCCACTACAGCTCAGGATTTTATCCAAAAGGAATCACCCTGCCTCAAAGCTCAAGTTCACCCAAGCCCCAAACTAACAAATCAAAGATGCCTGGTTTTCATGGCCTTTCCTCACCCTTCACTTGTCTTCCCACATTCACTGGGCAGCAGGTCAATCTGGCATCTTAGGCATGTTCTGCCAGTTGCACAAATTTAGCCAAGGACTATCATCTCCTCCCTAGCAAAAGCCTTCTAAGTTCTTCAGGTCTGCAATACATTAAAACACTGACATTCCAGACACAAAATACTGTTTACTTGTGACCCTGTAAAAAAAAATAAAAAAAATGAAAAATTGTCTAGCCGAGCATCATACAGATCCATTGGGGCTCCAAACAAAACACACCCAGCCGCCAGACTGATGCGGCCACCTCAACCCCGAGTCTTGTTCAGAGAGTGACTTACAAGCCATACAACTTCCAAACAAAAATACCCTGCATAATTACTCATGTCTTCATTGCACAACTTGAGTAAATAAGACGAACCGAATGTCCTTTGCTTTGCTGGCAAATCTCTCGACTTCCACAAAGGCCACCACAGAATTCTTAAGTCCCAGACCTACCAGGACCCCACCCCTTCCCCAGTGGCATAAGAGACTTGAGCCCAACCAGCTACCTTCTCTTCCTGCCAATGATCCCTGTTCCATCAGTCTTGCACCTAGCAACTCACCCAACCCATCTCCCCCAGCACAAATTTGGCTCGCCGCTGGTCATCCTGTCCTATAATTCAGAATGCAGCGGGACTTCACTACCTCCTAGCTGCACCGTGGCCCTTAACCCAAGAGTAAACAAGCAGGCTCACAGTCTGCAGAATGGAAAGCCCAACAAACACAATATGTACACCCCTCAACCCCTCTGGAAATGAGCAGTTCAGCCACCAGAAAGGAAGTTAATAAATAAAATTAATACCGAATCTGCTTGGGCTGCCAGTTCTTCACCAAACCCTGAGACACAACAGGAGGTGAGGGAAGAGCTCAGACCCAATATGCAGCCAATTTAGACTCACGGTAACTCCGGACTCGCTACAAAAATCAGTGGGTACAGCACAGAACCGAACGAGTTGCGAACTCCCCATTACCATTTTGGCAAACTGCATCAGCTCTGGCCCACACGGTTTAAGCTGTTCCCCACGCGACTAGCCTAGACCGTGAGATGAGCCATCACCATTTCGCCCTCATTCACAAATCTGACTCCACATCTCGATTGTCAAAAACTGCTTGCTAAGTAAAATATTTAGCCGAGTGTTCTTACAAAAAACTTGGGGCAGCAAGACACCATTGTCGCTCACTTGCTGTGTTCTGCACAGGCACATCGCTTCACTGCATGCACGCAGGAACTCAGCAGCTCAGAAGGTGGGCTGTGAGGGGAGCTGCAGACTGGTGCCAAATCATCATCTCCTCCAATCAGATGGCTCCAGAGGACCTGGTAGAAGTTGCCAGCCAGCAAAAATTACTATTCAGACTAAAAAAAAAAAAAAAAAGGGACCCAGCGATTCTTAAAGGGCCGTTTACAGTTAAGGGCTAGATTGCACTAGCCAAGCTGGGAAAGTCGGGGAATAACACACTGGCCCGAGGCTATTTGCACTATGCCTTGGGCCAGTAAAATAATGTTACAATTGACCCTGGTGTTCAGATGCATCAGTCTAGAAGTGGGATGACGAAAGAGCCCGGAGACCCCTGGGTTACTCCATACTGTCTCCAGCAGTCCATAGAGGCTGGTTCTGAGGAATATGGAAGCCAGGTGCTGTACGATGCCTCCCGGAATAAAACTGGCCAGGATGGGACCACCAAATGATGTGCCCGTATTTGCCTAAGAAGGCTTGTGTCGCACGCTCGGTATTGTCTCGGCATAACGGGAAAGTACAAGTCCCTGACCAGCCTCGTTAGGAAGCGCTGATACTGGGCCTCATCAGCATCTGAGGACAGATGGATAGAGGGCCCCCGTGGAGGAAGATGAAGATGCAGAGGAACTTGTAGAGTGAGATTCTGGCTGCAGAGGGGAACCAGTTGTAAGATCTGCTCGTCCATGGCCAAAACATACTGGGGAAATCTGCAACCCAATATCTGAACTGTTTCCAGAACAAAGTTCCCAGAGGAACCACATGGCCTGGGAGAAGGAAGCTGGGCGCAGAGGCACAGGCGAGCCGCACACCTAACTTGATGCGTCTCTGCCAGGGCTAGAGGTGTGACAGGGTAGAATAGGACCCTGTCCCATTTGTTTTGGAAGAACAAGAGAAAGTTTTACAAGAAAGATTTATTTTTTTTTTTATTCCTCTTTATATAGTTATTCTGAACAAGTTTTTCTTTTTTCCATGTTACCGCTACTACAAATAAACAGTTTTGTTGGATTCTACAACTGCTCCTGGTTTTCCTATGGTCCTGACCTCTGCCTCGACGACAAGAGGAATCTACAGATGAACCTGGCACAAGCAGGAATCCACAGGTCTGTAAATTCACCGACCTGTTAAGGAACATAAATCGGTCGGGACTTAACCCTGCAGGGTGAGCTACCCTAGAAGAGGACGGGCAGCATGGATCCAGAAGGGTGGTCCCCAGCCCCACCCAATGAGACCTCCCTAGAAGAGGATGAAAGGAAGAAACCAGGCTCAGCACTGCGGCTCCTCCCCAGCCCAGAAGGGCCATGGAATTGTGCTGGTGTCCTTCACCCTGTTCACTCCGCTGACTCTGAGGAAGCTCTCTTCGCTGCACTCTTCGCCAAAGAACCCCCAATTCAGATGACTCCTCGGGGCTCGATTTTGACTGAGAAGAGGAATGGCACTGGGGACGGCAGCCATCCCTCACTCAAGATCCTGATTGCCACTCCGCAACAGCAGGACCAACAACCTGCAGCTGACCCACTGAGCGGCCACTGGCTCGAGAATCAGCACGAGTCACAACCACCAGAGCCGCTGGAGGGGCACTTGGGAAGGTGCAAGGTGCCAGGTCATGGAGAACCCTCAGACTCCAAAGAATCAGACCCCCATTCCGGATAAGCCTCCAACTGTCCGGTCCAAGAGATCAAGAAGTGCTCTGGACTGATGGCCTCGGGGTTTCCCCATCTCTGCACTGCCCTGGGATCTGACAAGGCACCATCGGGGCACCCCATCAGAGGAACGCCCCACGCCGGGACCCGAGCCAATGGGCCCTGAACGGAGCTGGACTGACCTCCAGCACGCCGGTAGGACCCTCCTCACGGCAAGCATGAAGAAGAGGAGTCCCTCTTCACCGGACCATGTAGGCCCAGGAAGGGACCCAGAGAAAGGGCCTAGCATCCTCCGCTTGGACTGACGGCTCTTCGAAAGTCGGCGGAGCCCCGCCGACTTTTAACGCGCGGAGATTCAGTTCTGCGGTCCGCTAGAAGAAGGCATCACAGGAATCCATGTCATATTGAGGTCCAAGGCAGGAGAGGCAAATGTCATGTTGGTCGGTAATGGAAATCTGTTGGCTGAAGGGACACTGATGCATGGGAGGCCGACCAGTTTTCTTCGACTGTTTCTTGTATCGAGGACCAGGCATGACGATACAGTAACTTAAAAACAAACCAGAAAAGACTTGACACCGCTTAATAAAAAGGAAAGGCCTTACCGGACTGGAAATGGCATTGAGCAGGCAGCAGAACTGAGGCGGAGTTGTAGTGGAGAAGTTGAAGGATGGCATCGACGTCAAACTAGGCCGCCAAGAGGGAAATTCAAGCAAGGTGCTGTCTCAACGGCCGGAGAAGCAGAACTGAGGTGGACGAGGATCCAACGCAGTTACTGGTCAGAACCCACGTTTACACAATGCGTCGGCCTTGTGGGTGGCGCTTGACCTCCCTTTAAAAAAAAAAAAAAAAAATCTTCTGCCAACAGTGATGAATGGTGAAGACTGAGACAGGGAAGATCATCCGTTCTTCCCTGGAGGCAAAGAGGTCCAACATGAGGAGGTGCCCCACTGGGAGAACAAGCTGTGTACTACCTCTGGATGGAGAAACCACTCATGGGACGCCTCACCCACATGGTTCAGGGCTTCTGCCAGCTGATTTAAGGCTCCTGCCACATGAATGGCTTGAAAATCTGCCTCCAGTCGGCTCATGTGCATCCAGATGCAGAAAGCTTCCTGCACAGAGGTCACGAGTGTGTGCCGCCCCTGTTTGCTGAGACAGCACATGGTCGTGGTGTTGTCCGTCTGACCTGGAACCACTTGACCCCGGAGGAATGGAGTAAATGCAGTCGGTGCCAGCCGAACTACTCGTAGTTCTAGCAGGTTGATGTGGCATCGGATTCCTCGGTCCAGAGCCTGTGGACTCTGTGGCCCCATGTGGAACCCCAGCCCGTGAGAGAGGTGTCAGTCATCAAAATGACCATTGGCTTGGGGCAGACAAATGGAAGCCCTTCCTGCAGATGCTCCAGGAAGTTCCACCACTGGAGAGCGCCCCACATCTTCTGGGTCACAGTGACTAGCTGGTCGAAATGACCTAGTTGCTGAGTCCACTGGCTGGCCAGCTCCCATAGAAGGGGTGCATATGCTACTGGGCCCATCGGACCACAGAGGTGCACGCTGCCATGTAACCCAGAAGTCGAGGAAGTCACAGGCAGGGCGCAATGCCCAATCAGTAATAATCAGGCAAAGGAGGAGAGAAATTCCACTGTCTGCCAGGAGCCTGGCTCTGGCTCAGTAAGAGTCTAACTCTGCCCCAATGAAGCAGATCACCCGTGAAAGCACGAAGTTCTGACTTGGCCCTGATGACCAGGAGGTCGAGGTTGATGCAGGTCTGGAGGGCCAGATCCCTGGACCTCTCCAGCTCCTGTCTGAAGGACCTGCTATAAGTCAATCGTCCAAACAGGGATACACTCTAACCCCATGATGCCACAGGTGGGCCAGCACTGCAATTCATTTGGTGAAGACCCTGGAGGCCTATGACAGGCTGAACGGCATGACTTGAACTCAGATGGGGTTCCTCTGCCCTGAAGCAGAGGAACTTCGTGTGATGGATGGACTGGGACGTGGAAGAATGCATCCTGCAGATCCAGGGAGCAAAACCACATGTTCTGCTCAAGAGAAGGCATGATCCGAGATACAGTTACCATCCTGAAGGTGTGAGGACCTAAGAAACTGGTTCAGGTTGTGCAAATGTAGAATGGGGTGAGAGACCCCATCCGCTTCGGGACCAGGAAGTACCTGGGAATGAACCCTGGATTAACAGGGGATACGTGACTCTGACCACTAGTTCCTTGTGCAGAGGTTAGATGATGTCATCTCAGACAGCCGACTGAGTATGCACAGTGCCTTCTCCCGTGGGGCATGGCTTGATGGGTAGAGATCGAATTCCAGAGCGCAGCCCCTGGCTGACAACTTCAAGACTCACCTGTCCGCTTGTGAGCGGACCAGGCGGAAGGAAAGTGGCTGATCTGGCCCCATGGGAGGATCCAGAGTGTGTGATGGGTATGGGGTGGAAACCCCATCCCGTCACACTGCAAGCTTGGATGAGGAGGATCCAGCCAAGGGACCGAGGGACCTTTCCCTCCGGCTTACGGGTCGCTTGAAGCCCCTGACTTGGGCCGAGGGTACCAAGATTGAGCCTGCTGCTGCTGCCATCCAGATTGATATGGGGCCTGCTTGGCTGCAGAGGCAGAAGGACGAAAGGGCTTCGCTTTTGCTTTTTGGAACCTTGAGATTCCTTCTGGGCGAAAGCAACTGAGTCTAAGGTGGCACTGGACTTCTGATGCGTTGAAGGTGACCATCAACCCCTGGACCGGACAAGTTGGTGTTCAGGAAGGAAACATCTGTCAGTGTGTGCTGGTGTTTGCTGTAAAGGTCGGCATACTCAGCCAGGCCTCCTGGTGCATGGCTACTGCAGCCACCACCAAACAGGCACAGGAACCCCCAATGTTCAGAGCAGTCTGGAGTTGCTGTTTTGCCACAGCCCGGACCTGCTTGACCGTAGTCTGAAGGTCCATTGGGGTTGAGGAAGCACCTCATCTAGAGAGCCTAGGTGGGCATGGAAGAAGTGTGCCACAATGACAGCCAAGCTCGCCTGACGGAGACCAAGCGGAGAGACAGTATAGACTCTTCTGGCAGAATGGTCCAATTTTGGACACTCTGTCCGGAGGTCTATCAGTGTCTCCTGAATAACCAGAGTGCCATGAACACAGATTCGTCACCAACCCCTCCGCCGAGGGGTGCTCTGTGAACCCAGAAAGGAAGCCAATGGAAACCGTGATACTTGTGAGCCATCTGGCTGATGGCGCAGGGCAGGAGGCAGGGTGCTGCAAAGCTCCAGGGTCGGGCCAACAATGGCTTTGGCCACTGGGAAGGCCTCTGCCAGAGAAACCCTCTTTTCCAGAATGTCTGTCAAGGGACATCGAGCCCATTTCTGAACAGGCTCCAAAGGCATCCCGTGGATTCGGAGATGAGATGGAGAATGCCCATGAAGGACGTGGGACCCTCCTCAGTCAGAGAACCCACAAGCGAAACCTCATCGAATGGACAAGAGTGCAAAGAGTCGTCCTAGACTCAGGTAGATTGGCCGACCACCTGAGTCACCTTCAACCTGCTGTGGATGGTTGGGAGTGAGGGTGATTGATAGTCTGTGTAGGAGGCCCTTAGCGGGCTGAGACTCTTTGCAGAAGCCCCAGAGGGAGGTTGTTTAAGTGGCGGCTCCACCATAATTGGCGGAGTCCGGTTTCGCTGAGCCGGGAGGGCCTTCACTGGCTCCGCTGGCAGAGGGACGGTGAACAGTTATGTGATGCCTGGCATGGAAGCCAGGTCGATTTCAGACCAGCCAACACAAACTGTTGGCACGAGATCTCGTAGCATCAACGCCACTTTTGGAATGCCCAGAGTTGCGCTTTGTGAGTTCTCTTTGACCTGTTGGTCGGGTTGACAGAGACCCAGACTTTGACCATCAGGGTGCTCAGAAGGAGCAGGGGAGACCCGCAGCTCCTCCAGATCAGGGAGAAGGACCTTGAAGAGTTTCCCAGCAGGCTGGGTCTCTCCTCAGTAGGTCCAGTCAGGACCGAGTCCTGAACAAGGAATTGTTGGGCTCATCTAGCAACAACGGGTCGACGGGATTGATGATAATTTTGACCGGTCGTTGTCCCATGTCTTAACCAGCTGGCCTGACGGGGTACCGTGAAGCCAGCGCAAGGCTGCAATATCGATCAAAGTCAAAACTAGAGATTCCTTGAAATGAGACTGTTCTCGATCCTAAGAATGAGGTCGATGAGACATCTCCTCTCTCAACTCCTTTTACGGAACAATACTTGAAGGGTTTACGGGCTCCCTTGATCGGCACAACTCCTTGAAGGAGCTCAAAAGGCAGAGCCCAGTCTGAGGGTACAAAGACCGATGCTTAAGAGGACTGATCAGCAGCCTGAGCCTCCTCCTACTCAAAAGCCTTCATTTGCTCAAGTTCTTCAGTGGAAATCTTAAGATTTGACCGCAGGTTCCGCTTCTTCGGTTGGTCAAGCTGTAATGTGGCGAGGTGATAGTCTAACACGTTCGTTGAAATGAGCGACAAAACCTCAAGCCTGGGTATTGTGATCGTAACCCAGGCAACAGACGATGTGGCGCATGGTCAGTGCGAGACATCTTCTGCCCACAGCAGCACTGGCAGAACCCAGGCGGGACTTGTCCTTCATTGCAATCATGATCAAGATCAAAGCGTGAAACTCTACTGAGTTTAAATCAACGTTTTGGTAAGTAATCTGAGGATTGCCGCCAGGGCCTATTCAATGCGGGAGCGATAATGAGGGAACCTGATTCTTCCAAGCGGAAAGGAAGATCTGGTGTCGAGGGCGGAGCCAAGGGATATACTACCTGGGTGGGTGGGAGGAGCTAGCTTTAAGACTTCCGCAAGATATTTAAATTTATTTATTAATTTAAAAGTTTCAGTAGGAAAGCATACTGAGCAGACACCTGCTCGCTTCCAGATGCGCTTGGGGTGGTATATGAGAGCAGGTATATTTGTTTACAATAACAAGTACAAAAGTGGAGATGTTTACGCATTAAGTACAAAGTAGAAATGCTTACATAATAAGTAGAAGAGTAAAATGCACAAGTAGTTGTACAATATAGAGAATAGGTAAACAGAAGTAGCAAATGCATAGTAATTTTAATGCAGCAGAATAAGTCAGAAGATACACAGGTAACAGCTGAAATGGTAGCCTGCCTACCCTCGTATCAACTGCCATGACATAACTCCAGTTAATAGGATGATTAGGAGCAGGAACAGACGGAGTGGAAGTGGGCTTTGAGGAGTGTGCTGAGGCAGCAAGAAGGTGCGTGGCAGATGGTGGGGGGATTCCACAGTTTAGGGCAAGCGAAGACGGCAATGGCTAGCAGAGGTGGACATGCATGGAACGGACAATGCGCTGGGTTCATAGTGTCCAAGGGAGTGGGGGACGGGAGAGTGCGTGAAGAGAGATAAGAGGGCAGGGACTGTGACCAGAATCCTGCACATGGGCCAGCCTCCTATCCTGAACGGATGGGAGAGTTAGGGGCTTGGTAGAGGGCACAATCATGGGTCTGTGATGACAGTCAAGGGCGAAATGACAGAAGGAGTGGAAGAGGGCATCCAGTCTGGTTAGGGAAGTTTTTGGAGCAACACTGTAGACTACATCTCTGTAGTCGAAAATGGGGCAAGGACATGCCATAATGTGTGGATAAAGAACATATCCACTTCCTAGAAGACAAAATTACTCACCGTAGCAATTGTATTTCTTTCAATGGGTCCTTTAGCATCAGTAAGAATAGCAGTAAGCTGACCAGGTTGAACTGCCTCGAGGTGGAGCCATGAATATTGATTAAAATAGAGTGGCAAATCAGAATGAAGCAGGAAGTTGTACAAAGAGCCCACAGGGCTTCAGAATTTTGAAAACAAAAGAATGACTAAAAGGACTATGCCAATAGGTTTTAAACCCATGCAATAGCATGACCTACACAAATACTATAACTAACCATTAACATGCTCTAAAAACAATCCAAAAAAAACAACAAATTTGGCAAAAAATATGAAGCAGAGCCCTCTTAACATAGGTGCCTGGGGAGGCAGGGTGGAGGTTACTGATGCTAAAGGACCCCTTGGAGTAGTAGACTTACTACGGTGAGTAATTTTTTCTTCTCACCTCAGGAGTCCTTTAGTATCAGTAACAGTAGCAAACTACAAAGCATTTCAGTTGGGAGGCGGTACAGAACCTACTTAGGGAAGAAGCTCTGCAGGACTGCCCTGCCAAATCTGGCATCAGACCTACAACTGTACATTCAGGCAGTAATGCTTTATGAATGTATGTACAGTCTTCCAGGTAGCTGCTGTACAGACCTCTAGCAAGGATGTTCCTTGCAGCTGCCATAGAGGCAGCAGTGCCCCTAGCAGAGTGGGCCGTGGAGGGCTTGGGGGGGCTGTTTGCCAACCTTGGCCTAACAGAAGTGAATAAAGGAAACTAAACAGCGAGAGATAGTTCTCTTGGTGGCTAGTTTTCCTTGCCCACCTCACCATAAGTGAGGAAAAGCTGAGTAGAGGAGCCTCGACCTTTGGTATGCTCCATGTAATAGGACAGCGCCTCCCAACATCTAAGCTGTGAATAATTATTTCCTGGAGTGGAATTTTTCTGTAAAAAGACAGGAGAGTAGGGACTGGTTAGGGTAGAACTCTAGACCACCTTGGGAAGGAATTTCCTATTTGTTCTGTGTTCTACTTGGTCCTTATGCAGGGCCATGTATAGTTAAGGTTCAGTGCAGAGTGCTTGCAGTTCTGAAATCATTCTCGCAGAAGTGATAGTCACTAGGAATACGTTTTCCAGGTAAGGCAGTTAATGTGGACTGTAGCCATGGCTCGAAGGAGGCTCTAGTGAGCTTAGCAATGCAGAGGTTAAGGTCCCAAAGGGGAACAGGTTCCCTAACTGGGGCAAAATGAAGGAGGCTCTTGAACTTTTGAAAATGTTCCTAGAAATGATGGACTTTTCTTTCCCACTGGAAAGGTAGGCTGAAACTGCAGCTAAGTGAAGCCTCAAGAATGAGGCTGAGGCCTGATGACTGCAGATAAACTAAATAGTCCAAATCGGAAGGGATAGAGGCCTTCAGAGGGTCTATTCTTTTCCTTTGCATCAGATTGAAAATCTTTTCCATTTAGCTGCATAGGTTTCTTTGTGCTTTTCAACCATGTGAACAATTTTCAGAACTTGTTCTGAATACTGTGTATCTGGGAATTCTAGCTCCTCATGAACCAGGCTTTGAGGTGAAGGGATTCCAGTTCTGATAAGTCACCCCTACTTGTGGTAGGGTGAGGAGACAGTGAGTCAGAGGAAGTCGAATTGGTTTTTGTGGGGCAATGGCCAGCAGGAGAGGATACCAGGCTTGCCTTGGCCAGTCTGGTGCTATGAGAATCATGGTTGCAGGCTGATCCCTGAGCTTCAGCAGCACTCTGTGGAACAGGGAAATGGAGGAAAGCATACAGAAACTTCCCTGTCCAGTTCAAAACTAGTGCATCTGCTAGGAGAGTTCCCATTGCTGGGGTGTAGTGCAGTACAGAGGAAGCCGGTAGTTGAGGTGGAATGCAACAGGCCACCTCCGTGTGCCCCATCTCCTGAAGACTGTGGCAAGGACTTGTCTGTTCAGAGTCCATTCATTGTGACCTTGGCTGATGAGGCTCAAAGCATCTGCCACGATACTGTCCTTGCCTGGGAGGTGTGGCATGGAGACTCGCCGGGAGGAATAGGCCAGGGACCAGATTCTCATGGCCTCTGTGTACAGAGCAGTAGACCTCATGCCACCCTGCTTGTCTATGTAAAACATAGCAGTGGTGTTGTCTATTCTGATCTGAACAGTGCGTCTCTAGACCCGAGGGGCAAAGCTTTCAGTGCCAGGTACACAGCTCTGAGTTCCAGAAGATTTATGTGGCTTTTTGGACTCCCTTTGGTATCCAAGTGCCACTGACTGAAGAGCTGAAAGGGGATACCCACTGAGAGGTTTTCCTCTTCCACCAGTCAAGAACATGAAGCAGTGCGTTGTCACTGGTACTAGCTTGGACAGATCATTTTTCTTTTGACCAGTGGGCTTCAAATGATATTGAATGTCTCTCATTTGAAACCTTACCCTGGGACTACAGTCGTCATGGAAGTCATATGGTCCAGGAGCTGTAGAAATGCCTCGCAGGCCTTGGCTGGCCTAGCTGAAAAGAATTTGCTGCAGTCAGAACATTTTGAATTTTGTCCTGAGTAAGAAAGACTTTTGCCTGCTGAGTATACAAGTCTGCTCCTATGAAGCTGAAGTGGATTTCTGACTTACCTACGACAGCTACCACTTATGTGGTGTGTAGCTACCCTCATGATAGTCATTCTAGCCAGATTATACAAAATGTGTGCAGCCCATATTTCTGATATCTTCCTCATCAAATTACTTTTAGCATCAGCTACCCAATGCATTCTAAGAGCCCCAGTCCAGCTTCCACGCCCCTCTCATTTCAAAGCATGTAATTGTGGCCAGGGAGAACGTGAGGCGTTCTATTGAAATGAATGGGTTGATTTTCATTCATTAAATGATTATGAGCATTAATAGACACGAAAGACACCACTTGACTAACAAGGATCATGTTAGTGAAGCGGTGCCTTTCATTAATCTGTTAGTGTCCGATTTGATGTTAAAAATGAATGAAAAATCTAGCCCATTCATTTAAATGGGGCGTATCTGCGTTTCCTGGCCATCATTTCATTACGTGCATGAGGGCGGTGGCTGGACTGGGGTTTAGAATGCATCGGGCAGCCGATGCTAAAACTAATTTTATAAGGAAATTATCAGAAATATGGGCTGCACATACATTTTGTCTAACCTGGCTAGAATGACTACCACAGAGGGCAGCTACCACACCATGTGAGTAGCTCCTATATCGGAAACTCCCTTTGAGGAGCTGAGAGGGTTCCAGGTTGGATTTCTTTCGTTGATTAGAAACCCCAGAGAGGACAGAGTTTGTCTTGTGCGGTTTAGAGCCCTCTAACTTGAGGGTCTTGCCCACTATGAGCCAGTTGTCCGGTATGGAAAGACTGAGATGCCCTGCCTTCTCAAGGGGCTATAACTACAGACAGGCACTTCATGAATACTCTGGGAGCAGAAGTGAGGCCAAAGGCCATGGCTGCAAACTGGTAATGGCCTGAATGCAGCCTGAACCTCAGAAACTTTCTGTGGACTGCCTTATTGGTATGTGAAAATAGGCGTCCTTGAGATCCAGGGAGGTTAGCCAGTCTCCATGCTGCAGAGTGTATTACCATTTGAAGGGTAACATCTTGAATTTTGGTTTGAGTAAGTGCCTGTTTGGATATCAGAGACCTAAAGTAGGTCACCACTCCCTGTTTTTCTTTGATGTCGTGAAGTATCTGGAGTAGGTACCTTGTCCATGATGTAAAAGGGGAACCCTCTCCACCACTTTGGCTGGTAATAAGAGTCTTAACTTCCAGCTCCAATAAGTTATCTTTCTGTTGGGGACAGGGTTTTGAGAGAGCCGGACCTCAAGGGCAGGAAACTACTTGAACTATAGGGTAGACCTTTTTTCCACTATCTCCATGACCCACTGCCTGTGGTGATGCAGGTCCAAGCTTGAGGTATAGGAGAGCCTGCTCCCTACTGGAGGAGGGGAGGCAACCTGATTGCAGAAGTTGGGAGAAACATTATTAGAGGCCATCTCTTTCTAGTCTTTTGGCCTTCTTTTATAGTTTTTGAGCCGAATTTAGAGCAAAATGTTCTGGACCCAAGCACTGTAAACACACCGCACTTAAAAACAATTTCTAAACCTGTGGATTCAGCCCTTTTTGACGAACAATGTATCAGAAAGCTGTACAAAATCAGTTCCCAAATGAAAACTCTACAAAGGCAGTCTGTTTCCTAGCAGTAAAGAACTGCATATTTAAAATAAGAAAACCCAGTAGAAATACAGAACAAACAACTGTTCCCGATAAAATAAGGGAGCCTCTATTAGAAAGACCTTGAAAACTGTTGAAATACTCAAAACGCGTATATTTTACCTCAGAAAATAAAAGGAACCGAGGGTAAAAACCTTGCAAACTGGAGAGGAAAACCAGGATCAGTTGATCAAAGTCGCTCGAGTGCTGGTCCCACTTAACTCAAGGTTCCACTGGGGTATATACACATGAAGCCTGGTTAGGGGAACAGTGGCTAGCCACTGCAATGATGCCCAGGAGTCTCAGACAGGACCCGATCAGACACGGATCTCTCGAGCTACGAGATATGTGAGCCATCAGGCTGTCTGCCCTGTCCTGGGGCATGTCCAGAACCATGCCAATGTACTGTAAGCGCTAGGATGGAAAAAGAACAGTTTTGGGAGATTGTGTAATGCCCAGAGAATCAAACAACTGCAGGGTCCTGTGAAGTGCGGCCAGCAACAGGTCTCTGGACTGGGTCTTGCAGTCAGTCATCCAGATATGGGAACATGTAGAGGCCCTCCTGTCTAAGAGCTGCTGCCATTGCTGCTGAGACCTTGGTAAAGACTCGGGTCACAAGGGCAAGACACTAAACTGGTAATGTTCCTCAACAGGAAAGTACAGTTACGTAACAACTTAGCAGCAGGCAGCACCGGTAGGACTGAAGCTGCCAGGCCCCAGGCCCACATGGAACACTTCTAGCTAGAGTCTATCATGGTGGACTACCCCTGCTGACGCCAGCACGCTGATGTCCGCCTATCCTATAAAGGGGCAGTCCCCACACCTACCCTCAGTTCTCCTGCCAGAGACCCCATAGCAGGTGGCGTAAATGGAGAACCAAGGCAGTTACTCAGAGCTGAGGAAAAGCAGAAGAGCAGCAAAGGGAAGAAACTATCAGGGGCATGAAGGGAGGGAAAGGCGCCTGCTGCAAGAGCTCCTCTCAAAGATCTACTGTTACGGTAAGTTCTTGCATAACTGTACTATCTTACTGAATGGGGCTCTTGCAGCAGGCAACACCAGTAGGACTGATTCTCAAGCAGTACCAGAACTGACTAAAAGGCAGCCAGCCCAAGGCTGAAGGCAACAGCAAAAGATTCAGGAAAGAAGGCCCTGAAGGACAGCAAGTCCGAAATGGCCCTGCACCTAGAAAGAATGTTCAGACTGTAGTGGGAATGACAGTGTGGACAGAACTCCAGGTGGCAGCTGCCAAATGTCTGCAGTAGACACATTCCTGAAACAAGCGGTAGCGGCAGCCATACTCTCTGACAGGGTTGCTTTTACAGCCTGCAAGGGCTTGTGCTTACGGTAGCAGTAAACAATGCAATGAGCCAACCAAAGACAAACACTGTTTTGAAACAGGTGCCCTCTTCTCTTAAGGCAAATGAAAAGGATATGCTCTTTGGGTCCTCTAGGAAAGTCCATGCCGTGTCCCCTAAGCTGCATCCTTTGTTATGATGGATCAGCAATCTCAACCACTGACTCTTTAAATACCTGGCAGTGGCGCTTGATCCCATACTTGACTTCTCCTCTCACATAAACAAGGTATGCAAATCTGTTAACTTCAAGATTGGTGCCACCTATCGTGTATGTCACTCCCAACCCCTGCTACTAGGATCTCTGTAGCCAGGGGGTCCTGCTCCCAGGCTTCTATATGCTCTCCCTATCCTTTCCCAGGCCAATGCTGGTGTTCTTCAAAGTGCGACACCGCTTACAACATTTGCAGATTTGCCCTATCGGCCCCATGCCCTACGCACTACTGTTTGCTCTACTCCACCTTGCACTGGCTGTCGCCCAATCTCGCTGCTCTTACTCACTGGGATGTTTCACTGACTCTGACTAGATATCCCTGACCTGACTATCTAGGGCTACGCTTCCCTGCATCACTCCCACCCTCTGAGGTCCTCCACGCTCAGTTACTCTTGTCCCGTACTGCTCAACTAAATGGGGGCAACTTCTCTTCATTTCGCCCCAAATACTGGAATTTCCTGCCTCCCACTTAAAGTGCTCATCTCACCTCTTTAAACAGCACTTTTTCTCAACTCCATGCACTTGATACTTGTGACTGTAACTAATCATGCTTGACCTTCTGCTCTTGCTTTTGCTTGCCTGGATTACTGCTTCTCAATGTTCCAAGTGTATCACTGGGCTTGCCCACATTTGACTTTCTCATCCCTGCATGGATGGTTTTGCTTGTATGTATAATCTTCCAACTATCTCTATACCTGTTTGGAAGCGGTCATGTTCTGATTACATGCCACCAGTGACTGTTGTAAGACTGTATCTTTTACTCCCCGTGTCGTACTCTGAAAAATAGGCAGGGTTATTGCCTAATGTACTTACCCAGTCATCAAAAGCTAATAAACAGACAAAATAACTGGTCAGTTTTCCTCACAGCCTGGGTGTGGTTTGTATAATACCGGAGCACCCCATGAACATCCAATGTATGTATCAAAGCCTCCCCATGATTAGAATACTCAGGACAGTAAATTAGTAGGTGGACAGATTGAGTTAAAGTAACTCAGACACCATCTTACAGAAAGTTAGGATTAGTACACACACACACAACCGGTCTTTGTGAAAAACAAGCAAGTCTCATTACACATCAGAGCCTGAAGCTTGGAAATCTTCAGAGCAGAAGTAACTGCAACCACATAGAGTGCTTCCCACATCAAAAGCACAGCTCACAACTCATGCAGGATCAAAGCAAGGCAGAGTGAGCTTTTCCATCATGAAAAGGAGCTCCCCATGGAGAGACAGGGTCCTGGATGGGGCTTTAAAGGAAGGATTCCCACAAGAACATACAGGACACATCCAAATGGCAATAGATTTGCCATCGATAGATGCATGGTATGCAGAGATGGCAGAAAGGTGCACCTTAAGAGAGAAGTATCCCAGACTGGAGTCCGAAAGGGAGAGCAGGAACTCCAAAATTAGATTCACCGGTAGGTAAAGGGATCCAGGTGGCGAGCGCCACGAACCCATTCTGGGGACCAGGTCACTGGGCTCACGTTGCCCACCCCTCAGCGCAACCGTGATGGGGGAGAGATACATGAATACCTCCAAGTGCCCATCCAGAGTGCTTGCTAAGCTCACAACTGAACACCCGCCACGAGGTCCCAGGGTTTCTCTCTATTCTGGTAAAGATATAGTACAGTCTCAAATCTGTAGCCAGGTGGGAATTCTATCTGTTGTTGTACCGGGAGAGGGGACCCATGTTACGAGCTCTTAGGGGTTTGCCCCATAAACCGGATTGTGTCTTCTCCCACGGGATGTGCAGCACCTGTTTCCCTTTACAGACTCCTTCAGAGACCTATGTATCTCCCTTACTTAAGGCACCCAGATATTCCTTTTGGATCCTAGACTTGGTAGCTAATGGTGACACCTTACACTAACCAGGTTGGTCTCAGAACAAAATAAACCTTTTACCTTTTACACACAAAATCACTCACAGGCCATTTTAAAAGCAAAATGCCTTTACTAACTCTAAATGATTATCATATAAACTTTACAAACAAAACATTTAGAAACGTGGTTACAGACTAACAAAAATAAAGAAGGAATTATACATAAAAAGGCATTGCAAACTTTAAACTGTCTTGTTTCTACCTGGTTCGTGGAAACCTGACGCTCAGAAAACTAAAAAGTTCACAAGTTTTAGTCCTTCTGTAGCATTCACTGTTTCTTAGTCTGTCTGTGTTGTGGCAGGCCTTGCTTCTCTTGTGGTCAGGAACAAATGTCCAAATGCAATGCAAAAGCCAAATGCTCTGAGCTTCTGTTTGAAGGGCCTTTCCATACCCTTCCAGACTGTAAAACCCTCTCGTTTATAGCTGGTGGCCTTATCTTTTAGGCCATCAGGGTTTCTCTTGCACTTTCTCAAACTTTGGAGGTAATCATCTTGAGTAATACAGTATTTCAGTGTCCGCCCACCCCAACTTCCTGGCCCTTATAAAAAAAAAAACAATCAAACTGTGGTAACTCTGTTGACACCTCTGCCTAAAACCATTTTTCCTTTGATCTTAATTTTATGACAAGGGACAGAGCCTCATCTCCTGAGTTTTATTACCCTCTTCCTTGATTAGTTAACCAGGAAATCCCTTGAAAATGGACTCTTGGTTTCCTGGTTAATCAGCCTGTTCTCGAGTCACAGAGGACTGCCAAATATTTTACGAGATTGTCTCTTTCCTGTGATCTTTCAGTGAAACTATGTACCCCTTTAAAAAAACAAAACTTGCATCTTTTGGCAACCCTTAGTTCTGGCCTGTTTGGACATTTCAAACATAACCGAACTCCTCTGCATGTAACCCTTTAAAGCACAAACAAAATCACAGAAGAAAAATAGAACAAAAAAAAGTCTAATATTCAAGCAGTTATAAACTGCCACAGCGAGCAGTGGCCCACAGGGAGTAGTGCTTCCACTTCAAGGCATAGGTGGCCCTAGTGGAAGGTTTTCTATCGGCCACCAGGACATCAGTAACCCTGGAACAAACCTCAAAGTGGGCTATAGCCAAGTTTGCAGGAGCCACGATGGAGATGCAAAGACTGAGGTCTGGGTGCCCTGTTCCTGGAAGAGCAAGTTGGGGAAGGGTACTGGGGTTCCACTGCTAACTGCTGCAAAAGGAGGAACCAAATCTGACATGGCCAATAAGGAGCTATGAGGATCAACCCTGCCCGCCTCCAACTGGAGCTTAAGAAGCACCCTCTGCAGGAGTGGGAAGGAGGAAAGGTGTACAGAAACCTCCTTTTCCTGGAGAGGGACACACGACACGCCAGAAAACCCCAGGCCCTGGATCAAGCAGGCAGAAAAGCAGCAGTTTTTCATTGATTGTGGACACAAAAGATCCAACTCTGATGGCCCCACCTGTTTAAGACATTCGACCACCGAGGGCGAAGTTCCCACTTGACAGCCCTCGACCTGGACCCGCTGAGACTGCCAGCCAGGATGTTTTGGACACCTTGAACATGAATGGACGATACTTCCAGGTTGTGCTCGATGGCCCAGTAGCAGACTCTCACTTCCTGACAAAGGGGTATTACAAGTGAGTGAGTGCCCCCTGCTTGCTGATGCAGCACACTATGGACTTGGTTGTTTGTCTGCACCAGCAGCGGGCTGGGAAGAATGAGAGTCTGGAAGACCTGTAGAGCATCAAGAACTGCCCGCATCTCCAACACATTGATCTGAAGATGCTGCTCTGCCTCGGACCAAGTTCCTGGAGTCTGACACTCAGCCAAGTGGGCCGCCCAGCCCAGGCATCCGTTGTGAGGATCTGCCGAGGGGTGCATTCCAAAAGGGAACCCTTTTCAGGAGGTTGGCAGGGTTCTGTCACCATTCCAACGTCCCTCCTCACTGGATCGGAGACTATTACTGGCTGATCTAGGTCATCGACGGCAGGTCCTCTGGATCCAAAGGGTCCATTGGGGAACCCTCGTTTGCAGATGGGCTAGCGGAACTGTGGCTGTGGCAGCCGCCATGTGCCACAGCAAGCGGAGAAATGCTCTGCCCAGAATTGGTTGACTAGACGGGCCTGCTCCATCAAGCGCCCGCTTTGTCTGCTGGCAGGAAAGCTCTGCCTTGAAAAGTCCAGGACCGCCCCAATATACTGGAGGCGCTGGCACAGAGAGAGACAAGACTTCACAGATTGACTGATCCCCAAGGCCTGAAAAGCCGAAGGTGCATTCCAGAGTTTGCAGCAAATGGTCCCTTGAAAGGGACTGTCAGCAGCCAGTCGTCCAGGTAAGGGAACACATAAAAGCCCTGTCTACTCACAGTTGCAGCCACCACTGCTAGGCACTTGGTAAAACCCTAGGTGTTGGGAAAGGCCTAAAGGAAGGACCAGGAACCTGGATATGAAGATAGGCATCCTGCATGTCCAGGAAACTGAGTCAGTCCCCTGGTGAAGAGGGGTAGCAACCCTGGAGGGTCGCCATCCTGAAGCACTTCTACTCGGTCTACAGGTTCAGGTGGCTGAGGATTGGCCTCAAAATACAGGTTACTCACCTGTAACAGGAATTCTAGGAATGGTATATGTTGTTCTTCCACACTGTCGGGCAGGTTCCTTGCCACTTTAAATCTTGCCAGAAGGTCTTCAAGCAGGATCCTCCCACCCACCTGGGTGGTAAAACTCTCGCCCGCCCCATGATGCCAGATCTAGCCCGCTGGAAACCAGGTTGTGCGTCGAAGCCGGGAGGTCGGGTGGGTGGTGGGATGAACAATATACATTTTTAGAACCCTGTTACAGATGAGTAAATACAGGTTACTCTACCTGTAACAGGAGTTCTAGGAATGGTATATGTTGTTCATCCACACTTATTGGCAGGCTCCTGCCGCTTAAATCTTGCCGGAGGTCTTCAAGCTGGCTCCTCCCACCCACCCGGTGGTAAACTCTCGGCTCTCCCCATGACGCCAGATCTGCCCGCTGGAAGCTCAGGTTGTGCGTCGAAGCCGGAGGTTAGAATGTAGGGATGAACAAATATACCATTCCTAGAACCTGTTACAGGTGAGTAACCTGTATTTCTAGGGACATGGATATGTTGTTCATCCACACTTATTGGCAGACTCCTAGCAGTTCTCCGGGAGGAGGGAGACAAGCACAATTTTAATACTTACTTGGGAAATAAGGACTGAGAACTGAGGCCCCAAAACCAGCATCCCGGCGTGACTCAAGGTTGATGTGGTAATGGGTAATAAAGGTGTGCTGACTTCCAGGTAGCAGCCCTGCAGATTTCCTGGATAGGGACGCCCCTGAAGCAGCCACCGATGCAGCAGTATGATGGGTAGAATGAGCTCTATCCCTCTGGGAGGCTCCATGCCTGCCAACTCATAGCAGCGATCTATGCAGGAGGTGACCCACCTGCCTATCATCCACTTGGCTGCAGGTCTGCCAGATGCGGTTTCAGCGTAGGTGACAAACAGCTGGCAACCTCACCTCGACTTCAGCCGTGCGCCCTTATAATAAGCGAGCCTTCTAGGATCCAGAGTATGGAGCCTATATTCGGCCTCCGAGGTGTGATTGGGGTAGAACACCGCAGAGTCAGCACCTGGTTAAGGTGAAACTCCACACCACCTTGGGAAGGAATTTCGGTGGGGAGGACAACCTTGTCCCTGTGGAAGACCGGTAAGGAGACTCGATGAAAGCGCGTGGAGCTCTCCCATCCTTCTGGCTGACGGGATAGCCACCAAGAAGGCGGTTCTTCCACGACAGGTGAGAGTTCACACCTGTGCATTGGTTCGAATGGCTTGCCCATGAGCTTTGCCAGTACCAGAGGTAGATCCCACGGAGGTGGAGGTTCTCGCGGAGGGGAAATGTGATCAAGGCCTTGAAAAGCGCCCGACCACCTTTCCTGCGCCACTGACTGCCCCCAGCCCACGCCTGTAAGCAGAGATGGCTGCCAGGTGCACCTTTAGGTCGTCGACCTAAGCCCTTGACTAGAAAGGGACCATAAATAGTCCAAAATGCTTGCACAGAACAGAAGGAAGGGTCCAAGCCCTTGCCTGACACCAAATGGAGAATCTCTTCCATTTGAAGGCGAGCATTTTCTGGTCGACTCTTACGGGACGCCTCAACTACATTGAGGACCCTCGCCGGAAAGACCCAAGGCCTGAAACTCTAGCTCACAGGAACCAGGCCGTCCAGGTGCGGGATTGAAGGTCCGGATGGAACACCTTCCCCGATTGACTGAGAGCAGGTCCGGGCGAGCTGGAAGCTGCCTCGGAGCCTGGAGCTGAGGCTGAGGAGATCTGGTACCAACTGGCGGGCCAGTCTGGGGCTATCAGAATACCTGCGCCTTGTCCCTCCTTGCCTTGAGAAGCACCTTGTGAATCAAGGAAAATGGGGAAAGGCGAGAAGAGGCCCGGGTCCACAGCCTCGAGAAGGCATCCCCTGCAGCGAGCCCTGCTGAGGGGGCGGCATGAAACAGCCTCAGCTTCTGCTCTCCCTGGAGGCAAACAGGTCCACCTGAGATGTGCCCCAGTGGGAGAACAGATCTTGTACTACCTCCGCAGGAGGGACCACTCGTGAGATGCACCCCATCCGGCTCAGGGCATCAGCCAGGGTGTTGGAGGCTCCTGCCACATGAATGGCTAGGAGATCCGCCTCCAGGCTGCGCACGAGTGACCAAATGGAGAGCTTCCTTGCATAGAAGCATGGAGCGCCCGCCCTGGCGGTTCAGGTAGTACATGGTCGGGTATTGTCCGTCCTGACTCGGACCACTTGATCCTGGAGAAACGGAGCAAAGGCGGTGAGAGCTAGGGCGGACCGCCTCGAGCTCCAGCAGGTTGATGTGGCATCGACTCCCGCTGGGACCAGAGGCCGGGCACTCGGTGTTCCCCAGATGGGCACCCCAACCCATCAGAGAGGCATCGGTCGACAGAGAGACCGCGCTCGGGCGGACAAACGGATGCCCTCCTGCAGATGAGATGGAACGTCCACCACTGGAGAGCTGCTCCACATCTCCTGGGTCACTAGCACTAGCTGGTCCAATGGATCGCAGCATTGTGACCACTGGCCGACCAGTCCCTCACTGAAGGGGCGAATGTGCCAGCGCTGCCCAACGGACCACGCTGGTACAGGCCGCCATGAGATCCAGGAGGCGAGGAGTCCCGGGCAGGGCTATTGCTCAACCAGAAATGATTGGGCAAAGGAGGCAAGAACCTTGGCCCTGTCCGCCGGGAGCCGCGTTTCTGCCCAAGAGAGTCGAGCTTTCGCTCGATGAACAGATCACCTGTTTCGCTCGAATTCAATTTGGCCGCTTGATGAGAAGGCCGACTAGAGAGCAAACCTGAGGGCCAGATCTCTGGACCGCTCCACCTCCTGTCTGGAGGGGCTATCAGCCAATCGTCCAGGTAAGGGTACACCTGACCCTCGGCGCCAGAGGAATGCTGTCACCACTGCCATGCATTTGGTGAAGACCCTGGGAGCTGAGCGATAAGCCATGGCTTGAATCAATAGGATCCCTGCTCGAAAGCTAAGGAATCTCCGATGTGACGGACGGATAGGGACGTGAAAGAACGCGTCCTGTAGGTCCAGAGAGCAGAACCACACCGTGTTCCAGAGATGGTATTATCTGTGCCAGAGTGACCATTCTGAAGGTTCTGACCTTAGGAACTTGTTCAGGTCGTGCAGGTCGAGAATGGGGCGCCAGCCCCGGTCCGCTTCGAACCAGGAAATACCTGGACACGAACCCCAGGTCTGAGGGGGTCCTCCACCTCCCTTATCACCTCCTTTTGGAGAAGGAGATGATGTTTGCTCGACGAGCCGCCAGTGAGGCTGCAGACCCCGAGGCCCCCGAGGTGCGACTGCTCTGAAGGGCGGGCCTGCTCGAATTCTCAGAGGCAGGCTTTTTCCCACCACTTCCAGTACCCACCTGTCCGTGGTAACAGCGGACCAGGCGGAAAGGAAGTGTAGCCATCTCTCACGGGGAACTAGGGGAAGGTGACGGGGATGGGGGCTGACACCCTCAGCCCGGCCACTGGCAGGCTTGAGGAGGGACCGCCGAGGAACCTCCTGGGCCTTTCCTCCTTGCTTCCTGTTGGAGGAAGCCGATGGCTTGGGTTTGGGATGCCAAGGTCGAGCCTGCTGGCCCAGACGCTATGCTGGGCCGGGAGGCCATGCTGGCGAGAAGGACGCAAAGGGCTTAGGCTGTGGCTTAAGTGCCTTGTCCTCTGAGCGGAAGAGACCGAGTCCAAGGTAGCATTGGACTTCTCGATCCTCTGCAGGTGACCTTCCACCCCAGGGTCAAGAGGTCAGTCCCCAAAAGGGAACATCCGCCAACTTGTGCTGGGTATCCGAGGTAAAGGTGGATATCCTCAGCCAAGCTCGACGACGATGTCATACTGCGGCCGCCACCGACCTGGCACATG
This sequence comes from Neoceratodus forsteri, assembly GCA_016271365.2. NCBI lineage: Eukaryota > Metazoa > Chordata > Ceratodontiformes > Ceratodontidae > Neoceratodus > Neoceratodus forsteri. The sequence continues at coordinate 1,412,705,136 of CM057456.1, read as the reverse complement.
AACTCGGCGTTCAAAGCAGTCTGAGCTGCTGTTTGGCCACTGCCCTGGTCCCACCTGCCTGACCGTAGTCTGCAGATCCGCAGGAAGATGAGGGACGACCTATCCAGGGAGCCCAACAGGGCATGAGAAAATGTGCCATGAGGACGCCGAACTTGGCCTGGACGAAGGCCAAGAGAGGACGAGCATAGACTTTTCGCCCGGCATAATCCAATTTCTTGGATTCCTTGTCAGAGGTTTGTCCACATCCCTGGCGCTCTCGGCACGCGAAAACGCTGTCGGTAACCAACCCCTCAGCAGAGGGGTGTTCCAAAACCGACAGGGAACCGTAGGGATCAGATACTTCCTGGCCATTCTGGCCAAGGCGTAGGGCAGGGAAGCAGGGCGCTGCCAAAGCTCCAAGGTCGACCTACTATGGCCTCGGCCACCGGAAAGGCCTCTCAAGAGAATCCTCGGTCCAGAATCTCGTGAGGGATACCTGGCCTGCTTAGAATGGGTTCTGAGCTTCATCCCGGTGACTCCAAGATGAGCCGAGCAATCCTAAGAAGGACGAAGGGCTATCGTCCACTGACTGTCCTCCCGAGGACCCAAGTCCATGCGCTTGGAGAAAGGAGGAATCATCCTCGGACCCGAAGAGTCCTCAAAGAGCTGCTCGAGCCTGAGCCACCCTCCACCTGCCGAGGTTTATCGGGAGTGAGGGTGACAGACAGCCTATGGGGCAAACCCATAGCCGACCGAGAATTTTGGTCGGAGCCCCAACTAACGGCTGTGGAGGCGGAGGTTCCACCAGAATCGGTGGGCAGCTGGAATTGGCCGAACAACCAGCCTGGGAACAGGCTCCTCGCTACGAGGGTTGTTTCGCCGCCCGTGACAGCCACTAATGGCCGGGAAGACAACTGGGTCGGTTATTCCCCGGTCAAAAGGAGCTGCTGCCACATGAGCTCTCATACCCGGCGCAACTTGCGCCAAGCCCTCGTCCGAGGAGGAGGGAAGAGCGCGCGCCGGGCTTTTGCCGCGTGCCGAGACCGAGACCGCCATGACGGCAGGATCGGGTGGACCGCTGAGGATGTCCGAGACTGAGAGTCTCGACTGAGCCGAGAAGGAGCAGGAGAAGTGTCGGAATCGGCACTCCTCGGCTCGGACGATCCCACCGGGCGCTCCGGAACCAGAGGCACAGTCGAGCCGACGGGATCCTCAACTCCCACCGGGGAACTGGGAGAGGGATTCTCAGCTTCTCCAGTTTATAACCTGGCTCAACGGATCGAGAAACATCTCGACCGCATCGACGGGAGTCTCGGTCAACTGGCCTGACGGGGACACCGTGAGACCAGTGGCCGAGCTGAGGGGTCGACCAAGTCGACTGTAGACAAGAAGGAGGGGATCTTCCCGCCCCAAAAGCGCCAACAGTGAGACTTACTTGCTCTTTTGGACCTGAAAAGGGTCCAGAAGAAGTTGGACCTCACCTTTGTCGAGAGGGTCAGAAAGCCCTTGAAAGAAGCCGAGTATGAGGCACCAGAGACAGCAGGACAAATGCCGAGAGCCGTAGGTAGAAGCGGCCCACCGCCTTCTCTCGAGGGCGTATCATCTGCCTGCTGATCCGCCGAAGCCGCCGCCGCTGACACCGCCAACCGGGCCTCTTTAGATTTCACCAGTGGAATTCTCTTCTCGAGCACCCAGTTGAATCGGGCAGCACGGACCTCAGGACGTGAGGTCGAAAAGGACTTAGCACAAGTCGCAGGCTCCGCGGGTCGTGGCTCAAGGCCTAGCAGTAGACGGATGGAGGCGGATCCATCCTAGACATCTTCTGCCCGCAGGGCACCTCCGAAACGGAGTCGATTTGTCCATCGCAGTCACGAGGAAAAGAAGACCAAGTCTTTTTAGCAAAACTGATTTCGAACTTTCAAGAATTAGGAACCAGTCTTATACGCAGAGCGCTAAGGAGGGAACCTAAGCTTCCAAGCGTAAGGAAGATCTACGCCAGGGGCGGAGCTGAGAGTTTTACCACCCGGTGGGTGGGAGGAGCCAGCTTGAAGACCTTCCGCAAGATTTAGTGCAAGGAGCTTGTTATTATGTGGATGAACAATATCCATGTCCCTAGAACCTGTATTTCTAGGGACATGGGTATGTGGTTCATCCACACTGGCAGACTCCTAGCAGTTCTCTGGGAGGAGGAAGGCAAGGTGCACACTACTTGGGAAATAAAGACTGGAGAACCGAGGCCCCAAAACCAGCATCCCGTGTGACTCAAGGTAGATGTGGTAGTGGGTGATGAAGGTATGTGTTGACTTCCAAGTAGCAGCCCTGTAGATTTCCTGGATAGGGACCTCCCTGGAAGCAGCCACCGATGCAGCGGTATGGCAGGTAGAATGAGCTCTTATCCTCTGGGAGGCTCCATGCCCGCTAACCTATAGCTGAGATCTATGCAGGAGGTGACCCACCTGCCTATCGTCCGCTTGGCTGCAGGTCTGCCAGGTGCGGCTTCAGCGTAGGTGACAAACAGCTGCGAACCTTTCCCCGAACTTCAGCCGTCCGCTCCTTATAATAAGAGAGCGCCTAGGGTCCAAAGTATGACGCCTATATTGCGCCTCCGAGGTGTGACTGGGTAGAACACCGCAGAGTCAACACCTGGTTAAGGTGAAACTCCGACACTACCTTCGGAAGGAATTTCGATGGGGGCGAGGACAACCTTGTCCCTTGGAAGACCAGATAAGGAGACTCGATGGAAAGCACCTGGAGCTCTCCCATCCTTCTGGCTGACGTGATAGCCACCAAGAAGGCGGTCTTCCATGACAGGTGAGAGGTGTCACACCTGTACATCTGTTCGAATGGCCTGCCCATGAGCTTAGCCAATACCAGCAGTAGATGCCACGGAGGTGGAGGTTCTCTCCACCGAGGGGATATGTGATCAAGGCCTTTGAAAAGTGCCCACCACCTTCTCCTCGCGCCACCGACTGCTTCCCGGCCCGCAGGGTAAGCAGAGATTACTACCAGGTGCACCTTAAGGGTCGCGGATCAAGCCCTTGGTGAGAAAGGGACCACAGGTAGTCCAGAATGCTTGCCAAGGAACAGGAGGAAGGGTCCAGGCCTTGCCTGACACCAAATGGAGAATCTCTTCCATTTGAAGGAGTAGCATTTTCTGGTAGACTCCTCACGGGATGCCCTCAGCGATGTTGAGGACCTCGTCGGAAAGACCTGGCTTGGAACTCCAGCCACTCAGGAACCAGGCCGCCAGGTGCAGGGATTGAAGGTCCGGATGGAATACCTTCCCTGACTGAGATCAGGTCCGGCGGGCTGGAAGATGCCTCGGAGCCTGAGCTGAGACTGAGGAGATCTGGATACCAGAACTGGCAGGGCCAGTCTGGGGCTACCAGAATCACCTGCGCCTTGAGAAGCATCTTGTGGATCAAGGGAAATGGGAAAGGCGAGAAGAGGCCTGGGGTCCACGGCCTGAAAAGGCATCCCTGCAGTGAGCCCTGCTGAGGGGGCGGGCATGAAACAGTCTCAGCTTCGTATTCTCCCTGGAGGCAAACAGGTCCGCCTGAGGCGTGGCCCCAGTGGGAGAACATATCTTGTACTACTCCGGCAGGAGAGACCACTGTGGGACGCAGCCCCTATCCAGCTTAGGGCATCGGGCAGGGTGATGGAGGCCCTGCCACATGAATGGCAAGGAGATCCGCCCAGGCTGCGCACGAGTGACCAAATGAGGAGAGCTTTTCTGCACAGAGGCTTGAATGCGCCCCCCTGGCGGTTTAGGGTTGTACATGGTCGTGGTATTGTCTGTCTGGACCTGAACTATTTGACCATGAAGAAACAGAGCTAAGGTGGTGAGGGCTAGATGAACCGCCAAAGCTCCAGCAGGTTGATGTGGCATCGACTCCTGAGGGGACCAGAGGCCGTGGTGCTCTGTGCTCCCCAGATGGGCACCCCAACACATCAGAGAGACATTGGCTGATATAGAGACCGCCGGCTCGGGCAGACAAACGGGATGCCCTCCTGCAGATGTGCTGGAACGGTCCACCACTGAGAGCTGCTCCACATTCCCTGGGTCACTGTCACTAGCTGATCCAGAGGATCAAGTGCTGTGACCACTGGCTGGCCAGCCCCATTGAAGGGGACGATGTACCAACAGGCCTAACGGACCACGCTGGTGCAGGCCGCCATGAGGCCCAGAAAGTCCCGGCAGGGCGCGATTGCCCAACCTGAAATGACTGTGCAAAGGAGGATAGAACTCGACCCTGTCCACCGAGCCGTGCTCTGGCCTCGAGAGAGTCAAGCTCTGCCCCGATGAATTGTATCACCTGCTTTGGCATGAGTTCAGACTTGGCCTCGCTTGATGAGGAGGCCAACCTGAGAGCAAACCTGAGGGCCACATCTCTGGACTGCTCCACCTCTGCTCTGGAGGGGCTGCAATCAGCCAGTTGTCCGGTAGGGGTACATCTGGACCTTCAAGCCAAGAGGAATGCTGTCACCACTGCCATGCATTTGGTGAAGACCCTGGGAGCTAGGGAAAGGCCAAGGGCATGGCCCGAACTCTTAGAGGAATCCTCTGCCCTGAAGCGGAGGAATCTCTGGTGGATGGACGATTGGGACGTGAAAGAACATGCTCTGAAGGTCCACAGAACAGAACCACACGCCTGCTCCAAGGATGGGATTATCTGAGCCAGAGGACCATCCTGAAGGTCCGACACCTTAGGAACCTGTTCAGGTCATGCAGGTCGAGAATGGGCGCCAGCCCTCGTCCATTTTGGGACCAGGAAGTTCCTGGACACAAACCCCGGTCTGGAGAAGGATCCGCCACCTTCCTGATCACCTCTTTTCGAGGAGCAGGGCAATATCAGTTCAACGAGCCGACAAAGAGGCTGCAGACCCCCTAGTCCCCGGAGGGGCGACGGCTCGGAAGGGCGGGCCTGCTCAACTCCAGGGCAGGCCCTTTCCTACCACCTCCAACACCCAACGGTCCGTGGTGATAGTGGACCACAGAAAGGAAGTGGCGGAGCAGTCACCCCATGGGAGGAACCTCAGGAGGGAGGACGAGGCTGGGGCGACACCTCAACCCGTCACTGGGCAGGCTTAGAGGAGGGACCGCCGAGGGATCTCCTGGGCTCTTACCTCCTGCTTCCTGTTGGAGGAAGCCCTGGCTTGGGTTTGGGATGCCAAGCGCGAGCCTGCTGGCCCTGATGCTGTTGGGTCGACGTGCCGCAGGCATAGGACGACTGAAGGACTCTGTGCTGCTGCTGTCGGCAGCCTTGGTCCTCTGCCGGAGGTGACAGAGTCCAGAGTGGCACTGGACTTTCGATCCACTGGAGGTGACCTTCACCCAGGGTCAAGAGGTCGGTCCCCAGGAAGGGACATCGCCAGTTTGTGCTGGGTATCCGCTGTGAAGGTGGATATCCTCAGCCATGCTCTGCGGCGCATGGCCACCGCGAGCCGATCTGGCACAGGAGTCTCCAATGTCCAGAGCCGCTTGAGCTGCTGTTTAGCCACCGCCTACTCCTGGTCCTGTACCTGCTGGACTGTGGTCTGCAGGTCAGCCGAAGATGAGGGATCACCTCATCCAGGGAGCCCATGAGGGAGTGGGAGAGGTGTGCCATCAGAACAGCCGAGTTGGCCTGGCAGAGGCCAAGAGGGACGCAGCGCACACTTCACAGACAGCATAGTCCAGTTTTTTGACTCCTTGTCGGGGGCTTGTCCACATCCCTAGTGTTCCCAGAACGCCGGAAAACGCTGTTGGTGACCAACCCCTCAGCGGAAGGGTGTTACAAAAACAGGCAAAGAGCCGGTAGATCGAATACTTCATGGCCATCCTGGCTGAAGGCGCAGGACAGGAAGCAGGCCGCTGCCAGAGCTCCTAGGCTGGGCCAACAATGGCTTCAGCCACCGGAAAGGCCTCCGTGGGTGAATCCCTCAGTCCAGTATCTCAGCCAGGGGATACTGGCCTGCTTGGACACAGGCTCGAGCTGCATCCCGGTGGACTCAGAGATGAGCTGAAGCAAACCCATTAAGGACGATGGGCTTTCATCCATTGACTGGCTCTCGAGGCCTGGAGAACAGGGAGGAGTTGCTCAGACTCGGGAGTCCGTGAAGAGCTGCCTGGGACCTGAGCCACCCTCTACCTACAGAGGATGATCGGGAGTGAGGTTGACCCGACAACCTGTGGGGCAGGCCCTGACCTGACCGAGAGTCCTTGGTCGGCGAGATTTCGTTTGGAGGTTCCACCACAATCGGTGGGACAGCTGGTTTCGCCGAACAACCGGTCAAGGCTTGGGCACCTCAGCCACAGCTAGGAGTTGTTTCTGCCGCCAGGTGACAGCCACTTGATGGCTGGGGAAGGCGATGGTGTCGGCTTGTTCCTGGACAGAAGTAACTGCTGCCACATCAGGTCCTTGTAGCATCGACACAACTTGCGCCGCCAAGCCTCCTCTTCAGAGGAGGAAGACTAGGATGAGGGCGGTGCCGCTTCTTCAGTGCGAGACAGAGACCACCGATGTCGCCGGATCGGCCGGACTGAGACGATGTCCGAGACCAAGATCCTCTGTGTTTCCGAGGACGGGTCTGGGAAGGTGGGGGACACCGCTTCTTCCTCGGCTCGAAGCCTTAACTCGCGATTGCGGCACCAAAGGCGCAGGCAGGTCCTCGGTCTCCACCGGGGAACCGATGAAGAAGGATTGTCGGTTTCACTGAATGACAGCCCGTCCGACGGGTCAAGAAAAATCTCCGACTGGCCGACGGGTGTCTCAGCCTGCTGACCTGACAGGGACACTGGAAGGCAGCAACCTCGACTAAGTCGAGTGTTGACTGTCTGGGGAAGGGACCTCTCCCGCTCCTACGTAACGCCGACAATGGGACTTACCTTTTGAGTCCTTCTTCTGGACTGAGAGAATGTCCCGATGGCCCCTCCCTTCGTGGAAAGAGACTGGCAAAGTTCTTTGAAAGAAAATGAATATGAGGTACCCAGAGAGAGCGGATAAATGCCGCGACCAAGGAAGAGGATGATGCGGCCTGTGCTGCCTCCTCCTCGAGGGTGATCATCTGCTCGAGTTGCTCAGCTGAGCTAGCTGCTGCGGTAACCGCCAACGGGCCTCCTTCGACTTCACTGGCGGGTAGCGCTCTCGGGCGCCTAAGCTGTATCCGGCAGCGCGTCTTCCAGGACGCTATTAAAAATGAACGGATAACCTCGTAGGCCCGCGGTCATGTTCTAGGCCGAGGCAGTAGACGACGGGAGGCGTGTCTGTCCTGGACATTTTCTGCCCACAAGGGCACCGCCAAACCGGGAGTTGATTTGTCCTTTGCAGCCACGAGGGAGAAACTTGACTCAAGTCTTGAAAATTTTAAAATAAGTTTTGGGTGAACCGAAGAATTAGGATCCAGCTCCATACGCAGAGCGTTATGAGGAACCTGAGCTCTGCCGGTAAGGAAGATCTGGCGCCATGGGGCGGAGCCGAGAGTTTTACCACCCGGTGGGTGGGAGGAGCCAGCTTGAAGACCTTCCGCAAGATTTAAAGTGGCAAGGACAGTGTGGATGAACAATATATCCATGTCCCTAGAATCCAGTTTTCTTCGACAAGGAAGAAGGGAATAGAACCCACTTCTTCTTTGAGCCAGATGGATGGGCTCTACAACTTTTTGTGCAGGACAGCCTGAATCTCTTCCTGGATAAGGGAGATGTGGGCCAGCGGGTAGCGGTAAAGCAAGTTTTTTTTTTTCCTTCTATTGGTCGGAGGTCACTGCTCGTTACCTGTTGACGTAAAGGAGAACCGCCCCCAAGGTCTCTGCTGGGGGTCCAAACAAGGAGTCAGGCGGTGGAGCCAAGGGGTGGGCAGAGCGGCTATGGGCACTCATGGGGCCTTAGGAGCAGCCACTCCTGCTGCGGGCAGTGTGGGCCTTGAGTTTGAAGAGGCCCTTTGCCGGCTGGCGAAGTGAGTGTTATCGAGGCACAGGTCAGAAAGCAGAGAGAAAATCCAGGAGCAGTTTTAAAATTCCACAAAACTGTTTACAGTTATAGGAACATAAAATAAATCTATTCAGTATAACTACGTACATTAGCAAAATAGAATTCCTTGTAAAAATCTCTTGTTCTTCTAAAACAGCAACAAAACTCTGTGGCTTAGCAATTTTATGAGGCTTTTTCTACCCCCACCTAAGCAAACATCCTGTCCTTGCAAAACTGTTCTGTTCTTGCTGCTCAGCCAGGATCTGCTAGAACAGTGAGCTTCCTGAGGCATCTTCAGCCTTTGCAAAAGGTTCAGGCATTTGAACCCTGATGACCTCTAGCTTTTTACAGTTATCTTAAATTATAAAGTTATACATTGCAACAGTAACAGATTTTTCTAAATAAAAGTGATCTCATTATCAGATACATTGCCATACATTGATTCCCATTTATTTTATACTACCAACTAGATATGCAAGGAAGGAAAGATGGCAAGAGGAAAACAGACAGTGAGAGGCAAAGGACTGTGAGATTGTTCGGCTGATCAAGTCCGAAGGTCTCACAGGAAAACTAGATTGTGCAACCAGACAGAGGAGAGAGAAAAGCAAAGTATTCAGATCCTTGCATTTTAACACTTTCTCCCTAACAAATGGGACAGGGTCCTATTTTACCCAGTCACATATACCTCTCTTTAATAGGGAACCTGTTTTATTAAACAAGTTTCCAAAACCTTCTACTCTCTACTAGCATTTTCTTTCAGAATTTAAGCACATTTGCATCCATTTCTTTAACAGTAGAGCAAAAATTACAGTTCCAACCATACATTTATTTTCAACCATCAGAACCTCAATTCCTGATCCATAACTTGGCAGAAAATCAGCATTGCTATTCTCTTTACCAGATTTGTGAATCACAGAGAATTTAAATTGCTGCAGTGCCAGGTACCACCGTAGTGATTCTGGAATTTTATCCATCATCTGGTTAAGCCAACAGAGAGGACTGTGATCAGTAACAAGAACAAATTCAGTTCCTAGCAAATAAAATTTGAGGGACTCCATGGACCACTTTGCTGCTAAACACCTTTTCGATAGTGGAGTACCTTTCTTCTGTCATGCAATTACCTACTATATACAGAATAGAATGTTCTTTCCATCTATATTTTGACTTAGGACAGCACCTAGGCCTACCTCACATGCATTTGTCTGTAAAATTGTTTTTCAAAGTGTGGGTTTTTAAAACAGGTGCTGAACATAATGTAGCCTTTATGGCTTGAAAAGGTTCATCACACTTCTACGGAGTCCATTTCACACTATTTGGGTACTTTTTCTTTGTGAGTTCAGTGAGGAGAGTATCTAATTCAGCAAAATTAGAAACAAATTTCGATAATAACCAGCCAGCCCTAAAAATGACCGGACATGTTTCTTTTGTTTTAGGTACATAGACTGTTAGCTACAGCTTCTATTTTAGAATCTCTGGTTTGACTTTCATTTCCCAACACATAGCCCAAATATCTAGTTTCCTGCATGCCCAATGCACATTTGGTAGGATAAATTGTCAGACCTGTATTTCTGATAGCCTGATAACTGCTTGTAGGTGTTCCACGTGACTTTTCCAGTCTGACTGTACACCACGACATCATCCAGGTAGGAAGCACAATATCCAGTGTGAGGGATAAAATTGCATCCATGTAGCTGGCGACTCATGTAAACCAAAGGGCATGGTTGTGAACTGATAGAATCCTATACGGGTAGCAAATGCAGTTTTATCTCTGGATTCTTCAGCTAAAGATATCTGCCAATAACCCTTGGTGAGATCCAGGGTACTGATATATTTTGCATTCCTCAGTCTGTCCACCAAATCATCTATCTTGGGTATAGGGTAACTGTCAAATTCTGACACTTGATTAAGTTTCTGAAATCAAGGCAGATTCTGACACCCCTTCTTTTTGTTTACAATTACCATGGAGATGACCAAGCACTGACTCCTCTATGATACCCAATTCTTTCATTTTTGTATTTCCTTAACCCATCAGCTTTTAACCGCTCTGGCAACCTGTATGACTTTTGCCTAATAGGACGAGCATTCTTTGTCACTATTACATGCTCAACCCTTTGCTCGGCCTGGTACCGCAGTAAAAGTACTGTTAAAGACTGTTAGCACATTATGAATATCTGCAGTTTGTTTTGAGGTTAAGAAAACGTTCACTTTTACAGCATCAGCATTTACAGTTTGTTCTAATCTATCATAAGCTACATCAATATCTACCTTATCAGCTTCTGGTAAAACTAGCAAAGTAGCCTTTGGCATTTTTCTACCCATTTCTTGAGGAGGTCAGCATGGTATCTTAGAAGGATTTTTCTTGTCAGGGGCCTCAATCTCATAGTTAACTGCCAGTATGTCTAAGAATTTTATATGGCCCTTGCCACTTCATTAACAACTCATTTTCTGTTGTGGGTAACAGCAGCAAAACCTTTCACCTGGCTCAAATGTTTTCTTTTACCCCATGGTTATAATATACCTTCTGCTGGTTTTGGACCTCTTCCTGATTACTATGGGCAATTTCAACATATTTTGCCAGTTTTTTCTTAGGGCACATATATAAGAAGATATAGATTGCTTCTGTGGGGTTATCTTCCCACATTTCCTTTATCACATCCAGTGGCCCTCTTGGCTGCCTACCATACAACATTTCAAATAGCTTAAAATCCTGTTGATACCTGTGGCACTTCTATGTAAGCAAAAAGTAGGTAAGGCAAGTAATGGTCTCAGACTTTCCTTCCCTTTACAAAACTTTTTAACGTGTTTTAGGGTTTGATTAAAACACTCACCAAGGCCATCTGTCTGAGGGTGATAGAGGGAGGTTCTTATGGCAGTGATATCTAGCAGTCCGTGATAGCTCTTAAGCAGTGCAGCACCAAAATGACTACCCTGATCAGTAATAATTTCTTTAGCTATGCCCACTCTGCTGAAAATTTTGGCTAGCTCTGCTGCAACTTTTGGGCTGAAAGAGTACGCATTGAACTGCTTCTGGGCATCGAGTAGCATAGTCGCATACTACCAGGTAAATCTAGTACCCTTCTTACTTTTGTCTAAAGGACCAACCATATCCATTGCAATTCTCTCAAAAGGCACATCTATTAAGGATGGGAACTCGGGCAATTTTGTCTTTCTAGTGACTCTGGCTACTTTCTGACACTCAGTACAGGAATTACAATAGGTTGCAACACCTTCATGAATTCCAGGCCAGTAAAATCTATACAGCAATCTGGCAAGGGTGCGATCCCTCCCTGAGTGACCAGCCACAGGATCATCATGTGCTGTCTGTAACAAATCTGATCTATACTTCTGTGGTATAACCAATTGCTCTGTCTGTTCCTGTGACTGAGGTTTAACCCAAACTGTGCAGTAATCCATTACATTTTTTAAACATTGGTCCACCCTGATTTGGTTTTACTCCTATCTGCTTGAAATAACCCTGGAGAGAAACATCGTTAGCTTGCTCTGAAAGAAAATCACAGTCAGTTTAGTTTCAGCATTTTCATACTTTAACCCTTCATGTCTATCAGTCATTTGTTGCCACATTTTTCAGGCTTTCTTTCTTTCCGGATTTCAGATCTTGGAGCAGTGCTCAAACAAGTCTGAATCAAAATCACTGAAAGGAGAAGTATCCCCACTGTCTGAAATTTTCTTTGCCTGAGCTCGTCAACACAGTTGTTGAAACATCAGGATTTACTCCTCTTTGACCAATTCAGTAAATCCTGTGAAGTCATTTCCATAATTACATGTAACTTGGTACTACTCCCCTTTATTTGGTGTGACACAACCTTAATGGTCAGAGCCACTTGGGTGGTGGAGTACAGTAGTATCAAGTGTCTCCACAGATGCAGAAGACACCAGTACCTGGTCCCAATGCACAGTGTTTTCCCAGCAGTTTAACATGCACTAGGGTCTGTCTACTTCCCGAATCAATGAGTTCCTTTAGTCTTGTGCCCCACCTCCACATCTGTTAGGTACCTGCCCCATTTGCCAAGGACAAATCTGCTCCAGTGCCACTTTTATTACGGCAGTTTCTTGCAAAATGGCCTGGCTTATTACAGTTATAGCAGATAAATGAAAATTATGTACCTACCGTAATTTTGATCTTCTTGGACGAGTCTCCACCACTCATTCACACTAGTGGATCTGGCGCCGGAGGCACCAGGACCCATCGGCAGCAAACTTTTGCTGGAGGGTCGGCGCAAGAGATGGCGCTGCGAGGCACGGGCGTCATGAAAGGTGGCTCACGCGGTAATGACTATCTTGGCGATTTCCCTCCAACCGCCTCAGTACCTTTTTTACCAAGGAGGTGCAGCGCAACTAACGAAAGAGTAAACTTAACCTTACAAAATGGACATAAGATAGTCCGGATGACCCGCAAGAAGGGTCAGCAAAGAAGTCTTCACGCCTAAAGATTTGAGGAAGTGAAGACCAACACAGCGTGAGCTCGGGGATGGAGGGAGGGGGGGATCGAGTGGTGGAGATCGTCCAAGAAGATCAAGAATTACGGTAGGCAGTCACTTTCATATCTTCCTGACATAAGTCTCCACCACTCATTCACACTAGTGGGAGAGTACTAAGCTGATAATCCCCCAAAAGGGCGCAGGGAGCTAGAGCTCACAATGCCTAGGACAGAAGTCCATTAAGGATAGTTCTGCCGGGTTGCGGAATGACGCCTGGCATGAACATCCAGTGCATAATGCTTAACGGTAAGGTGTACCGAGCTCCAGGTATGCATTGCAGATATCTGCACTGGAACATTGCACTTCCGCTAGGGATGCCGCTGACTGCCCTAGTAGAGTGAGCGCATACCTACCTTCCAATTTAACTCTGTGCCATGGAATAGCAATGTCAAGACATGCCACTAACCATGATGAGATGCATCTGATAGCTACAGGCTGACCCAGCCGGTCTCGCTGAAGGAAACAAACAATTGCTGAGTCTTATAAAATTTGGTTCTATCTAAGTAGAACCGCAAGGCCTTCTTAACATCCAAGGAATGAAGAGACCGCTCTCCTTCATTTTGGAAGTTCCAAGTAAGAGGGAAGCACCAGAGGTTGGTTTAGATGGAATTCTGACACAACCTTGGGAAGAAATTTAGATGAGTACTAAGAACTACTTTGTCCTTATGGAACACAGTATACGGAGGGTCTCAGAATCAGGCATGTATCTCAGAGACCCTGTGGGCTGAGGTAATGGCCACTAGGAAGGCTGTCTTCCAGGTAAGAAATTTTAGCTCACAGGTAGCTAGGGGTTCGAAAGGCTTACGAGTGAGCATGTCTAGCACAAGGTTAATGTCCCAGGCTGCGACGGACGCCTAACAGGGGTCTGGTATGCAGAATTCCTTAGAAATCTCTTTACCATAGGTAACTGAGCCAGAGACAAGGAAGAAACCTGCTCATGGAACGCAAATGGCACTAAGGTGAACTTTAACTGTGGAGTACTGAGACCTGAGTTTGATAGGTCCAAAGGTACTCCAGAAGCTTGTCTGAGGACAGGAAAAGGATTCCAAGAGGACTTTGCACACCAGAGAGAAAGCGCTTCCACTTAGACGCAGTAGTTTTCGGTAGCTGGCTCCGAAAGCAGCCAGAAGGACGCCTGAGACTTCATGAGACGTTGAACCGTTCACTTCTACCTCTTCAGAGCCAAGCATGAAGGTGAAGTGACCTCAGGTTGGGATGGACCAACTAACCCTGAGTCAAAAGATTGATTTGTAAGGGAAGTGGTCTCGAGAGGCTGCCGCATACTGTTGAGTAGAGGAAACCATAGCTTCGAGGCCAGGAGGGAGCAATGAGAATCATCTTGGTCCCCTGAGACTGAACTTGAGGAGAACTCTGAATTAAAGGAAGCGTGGAAAGGCGTAAAGAAAGCGCTTTGTCCACCGCAGCCTGAACGCATCCTGACAGAAAATGCCAGGCCCTGATTTCTTGGAGCAGAAGAGAGGCAATTTGCTTGAGTGGGATGCAAAGGTCCAGGTCTGGAGTCCCCCACTCTTGAACAGTGACCGAGCTACGGCTGGGTCGAGAGACCACTCGTGAGGGTCTGCCTCCCTCCTGCTGAGGTGATCTGCTAAGTCGCTTTGTACACCCGGCAGATATACCGCTGAATTAGAGACTTGTGCCCAAGCACCACTCCAACACGCCATTGCTTCCTGCAAAGGGGATAAGAGTGAGCACCGCCTTGCTTGTTGATGTAATACATCACAGCTTTGTTGTCCGCTTGAAGGAGAACGTTTGTGACAAAGAACATCCTTCAACGCTGATCGCGATAGAGGACCGCCTCATCTCCAGAACATTTATGTGGAGCTGAGTTTCGAGCTGAGTCCATACACCTTGAGTGTGGAGAGAGAGACAGTGAGCTCCCCATCCCATTAGCGATGCATCTGTGGTGATGGAGATCTGATGATCCAGAGAAGCAAAGGAATCCTTCCAGGAGATTGCTCTCTTGAGACCACCAGGTGAGAGACCTTCTAGGGGCTCCGCCACCTTGATGGGATAAGACTGGGGTGAGAGGTCGGTGACCACTGAGCGGAGAGCATCCATTGGGTGGTCCTCATGTGTAACCGAGCTAGGGTACAGTGAACACTGAGGACGCCATGAGACTCAACATACGTTGCATCGAGACAGCTGTGACCGATCGGTTCTCCCCGATGTAACGGGCCATCTGAAGGATGTCGAGTCTTCTGTCCTCTGGAAGGAAAGCCTCATGAAGAGGTGTCCAGAAGAGTCCCTATGAAAAGGAGCCTCTGGGAGAGCTGCAGTTGTGACTTCTTCAGATTTAGCAGAACTCCCATGGACGCAGAAGAAGGCAGAGGTCGCTTGAACGGCTTCCAGAGTCCCTTGGCTGGAAGGACTCGCTAGGAGCCAATCGCCTAGGTAGGGAAATACTCTGAGTCCGAAGCTTCCTGAGATGCGCTAAGAGAACTGCACAACACTTTGTAAAACTCATGGGCGCCGAGGATAGCCCAAAAGGCAGGACTCTGAATTGATACTGCTGACCCAGAGCTACAAACCTTCAGGAATTTGCGATGGGTCAGGTGGATGGGGATATGCTGGTAAGCCCTGCATATCCAGGAGGCCAGCCAGTCGTGTTGATGCAGCAAAGGTAACAGGGTACCTAGGGAAATCATTTTGAATTTCTCCTGGGAGGAATTTGTTCAACTTTCTGAGGTCTAGAATGAGCGATCCCCAGATTTCTTTTGGAACCAGAAAGTAATGGGAGTAGAACCTAGTGTTTCGCTGATGCGGGGCACCAGTTCTATTGCCCTGTTGTTTAGAAGGCCCTGGATCTTGGCAGTGAGGAGGTCTGATTGAGAGGTTGACAACCTGGGTTGTCGCTTGGGAGGGCATTGGGGTTTTCCAAAGATTGAGAGAATAACCTCGTGAATTATCCGAAGGACCCATTTGTCCGAGGTTATAGATTTCCACTGATTGTAGAAGTACATCAGACGACCTCCCACTGGAGGAGAAAGTTCCATCTCGGCAGTGTGGATGGAATGGGGCCGCACTATAAGATAGCGCTGGGGGCTTTAGGCCCTGGGCTTTCTGCTGCGCCTTCTTTGAGGTTGGGCAGGTTGGCTTTATGGAAGCTTCTCTGCCTCGAAAGGACTGGCTACTATGAAACTGACGCTATTTACATGCCCTCGTAGAGGGGTATGGGGTTCAGCCAACTTAATGGCCGACTAAGTCTTCTGAGTGGCCTCTAGGGCTTGCTCTACCTGAGGCCCAAAAGATAGAGCCATCAAAGGGCAACGCCATTACCTGCTGCTGAGCATCATTCAGAAGCTAGAAGTACGTTAGCTGGAAATGGCGCCGAGTACAAATACCAGGCTGCTGAACGAGAAGCAGTGTCGAAAGCGCCCATGGCGGCTTTGACCTGTTGGTTATTGGACTCAATACCTCTGATAACGTTAGAAGGAGCTCTAACTTGGGAGTCGGAATCTGGAAGAGCTCAACCATTCGTTTACAGAGTGCCACAGGATATACCATACTGGAGAAAAATAGCCTTGATAGCTGGCAATACGCATACTTAAAGTGGAGGCAGCAAAGACTCTCTTACCTAATGTATCAATTTTACGAGACTCTTTGTTAATAGGTCGAGCTGTAGTAGCTTGAGGAAGAACGACCTTGTCATTCTCTGCCAGGACTACAATAGGATCCGCAAAGGCTTGGGATGCCAAAATGGACGATCCTTGGGAGCTGAATATTTTATCAATGGATTTAGCCACTGAAGGAATAAGAGCAGGATTATTCCATACCATTTGAGACAGCGCCTCAAGGAGGGTTGAATCGGAGGAGTCAAACTGTAGGGATCTCCGGCATGAAGATACTGGAGTCTTAATATTTTCCCAGGATCGATGTCCGTAGTCTGGAGAGAAAAGAGGATCTCAGGTTCCTCAACAGAGACTTAAAGGATAGGTCTTCTCATCACAGGCTCTGTAGCGTGAAGGATCCTGTTTCTCCACTTCATCACCCAACCGAAGGTCTGGGTCAGGCTCAACATCATCTCCTGATAGTCCAGGAAGGACTGCTTGGACAGGAAAGGAGTGAAAGATAGGAGAAGAAGAAAGAGCAGATAGAAAGGGAGAGTCCTCGAGGGCCCCCGCGCCGAGGAGGCGAAGGAGTCGAAAACGGCGCTGCGGAGGTGCACGGCGCCAAGAAACACCCGCACCGCAAGTGGCACCGCTGCAGCCTCGCGGCGCCGCAAAGATCTGCCGGCACCGCGGACGGTGCCACAAGACCCAGCAGCGCCATGACGGCGCCACTAGGCTCTCGCGGCCAAAAAAAGCGCAGCGATTTCGCTGGAGGCGCCGAGGACACCCCCTGAACCTGGAAAGGAAGAGAAGGAAAACCAGGAGATAAGGGATCGTGTGGCCCCGCGCCCGCAGCCATGTGAGGGGGAAACACCTAAGCACGGAGTCGCTGGCACCGAAGGAGGCGCCCAGCGACTAGGAAGGTCCAACCGCCTGCCTGATCGCCTCGACGAGCCCAAGGCGCTCGGGCAACCGAGCCAGGCAGAAGAACCAACCTCCGAGCCCATCGCCCATAAGAGCGCCCACTGATGAAACTATTCATCTGGAGTCCTACCTATAGCGAGGTGGGGCTCCGATGTCGAGAAAACGGCGGAAACCAAGTTGGCGACTCTGAAGGAGGAGACCGGCAACTAGATACGATAACCGACCGTCGGCCAGCAGATGTATCAGAGAAGCGACCTCGGTGATGCCTTCTCTTTTTTGACCTGTGGGCGAAGAAGAGCTCGAGGCCGAATGGTGCCGAGAATGCGATCGCTTATTTTATGTCAAGGGGACCGTCTATCCCGGCATCGGACTGACCGCTGTCGGAACCCCTGCTGAGGAGAAGAGGGCTGACCGGACCTAGCCCGACTGACTGAACAGCTTTCATACGAAATCTCCCTACCGCCACCTGACCTGCTCATGGTCGACTCCTGCCCAGTAGGCCGAGACTTCTTTACTATAAGTTAAATTCTAAAATATAACAGAAATAGAATAAAATTGCGTATACTACTATCGAGATAGAATTACAAAAAAATAAACTGAAAACTATGCGCTAGTTTGAAGTTTGACTCCGACAAGCAGCGACGTTGTCACTGAAGCGCACTCGGCGTGGAAAAAAGGAACTGAGGCGGTTGGAGGTCATCAGCCAAGATAGTCGTTACATGGCGAGCCACGCATGTGTGTAGGTCATGTGGGCGCCTATCTCTCGCTACCACTCTCCAGCAAAAGTTTGCTCTCTGGTCCTAGTGCTCCGGCACAGATCCCACTAGTGTGAATGGAGTGGTGAGACATTATGTCCAGGAAGATCATCTTTGGCACAAAATTGCTACCCCCACCAGAGTTCTTAGCAGGCTTGGAATTTAGATGGGAAAGAGTTTCTTACCAGTATTTGGCTGTTACCTCTTTGTTGTGGTGTCTGTCTGCCCATTTGGTAGTCCTCAGCCAAAGAAACAGCTTTTTCTCCATTCTTGGTCGGTGTTCCTTTACCCACAGCTGCACATCTGTAGGCAAGAAGTTGATGAATTGCTCCATGGCAAATGTGTTGATCTGTGGGACCATGTTGTCTCTGGCTGGATCCACTTCATTAGGAGTTCTCGAAGTTGGGCGAAGGCTTCTAGATTGTTAGCAGACTTGTACCTCAGAGATTGAAATATCTGCCTGTAGGTCTCTCTGAGATGTCGCATTTTTCAGGATTTCGCTCACTCAGGTCATAGTTTTCTGACTGTGCAATGTCCATGCTGCTGAAGGCAAGCTCAGCTTTCCTGTCAAGTAGGGAACCAGTCTGATCGTCCATTGCTGCTTTGGCACTGGCAGGCTGTGGCAACTCTTTCAAAGGCTGTCAGGTATGGCTCAATATCATCTGAGGAACACAACTTTGCAAATTTAATGACCTTTAGGTTGCTTGTGTTTTGCTGCTCATCTGGTCTGTGCCGGATCCTCTGCCTTTGAGAGCTTGTAAGGCATCCAGCCATCACTGCTCCTATCGTCAGCAGCTCTTCTCTCATCTGCTGCTCCTGTTGCTGCATCTCTTCTCTCCTCAACGCTTCTAACCATTGCATTTCTTTTCTCTAACTCAATCTCTTTGTTGAATAGCCCACCATTTCAAAAAGTTCTTCAGGCTTTTAGCTTCTGTCATTGCCTGTTCTTTTTTCATGACTTGTGCTGGCTGTACAATCTCTGACTGGACTTCTGTCTGCTAGTTTGGCTGCCATTCTTCTGGTAACCACTCTAGCCTTGCTGCTGCAGAGATCATATCTTCCTCTGTGCTTCCCTGGTACTACGTCCAGTACCCACACACAAATCTCCTGCCTTAGGGTATGCATGGCTTAAATACCACTTAGGCCAGACACCATCTGTTGTCGAGGCACAGGTTAGAAGCATAGAGAAAATCCAGGAGCAGTTTTAAAATTCCACAAAACTCTTTATTTATAGTTATAGGAACATAAAATAAAAGAAATCTATTCAGAATGACTATATACATTAGCAAATTAAAATCTCTTGTAAACAAATGTCTCTTGTTCTTCCAAACCAAAACTCTACAACTGCAGCTTAGCTATTCACATATAGATACATGGACAGTGTCGGCAGATAGCCTGTGGCCCACCCAGTCTGCCATTTGAGCTTCTAAGTTCAGTTTATGTTTTCCTAGAAGTCTTTGCCCCTACCCGACTTCCAGAATTCCTTTATGTCTATCCCACGCATTCTTAAATCCTTGATTGTTTCAGCCCCCACCACTTCCTCTGGCAGGGTGTTCCACTTGTCCACCACCCGCTCTGTGAAGAAATTCCCACCTCACGCTTCCTCTGAATCGCCCCTCCTTCCAACTTCATCCCATGCCCTCCAGTCCTGGAACATCTTTTTCGCTTAAAAATAGTGTATTCCTGTACCCTGTTCCTCCCTGTAAGATACTTGTAGGTCTCCATCATATCCCTCTCTCCTCCCTCTCCTCCAGGGAGTACATATTCAGTCCTTCAACCTGTCCTCATAGGACTTGTGATGCAATCCATGCACCATCTTTGTTGCCCTCCTCTGAAGCTTCTCTACCCTGCCTATGTCCTTACGTAGGTAAGGTCTCCAAACTGTACACTGTACTCCTGGTGGAGCCTCACTAGTGTCTTGTATAGTGGTATTATGACCTCCCTTTTCCTGCTGGTGATGCCCCTGCCTATGCATCCCAGCATCCTATTTGCTTTACCTGCTGCCTTGTCGCGACTGTTTCTCACCTTGAGGTCATCAGAGATGATAACCCCAAGATCCCTTTCCTGCTTGGTGCATGCTATATCCTCACCCCCCAACTGATATATTGTGTCAGGGTTTTTGTGCCCCATATGCACTATCTTGCACTTCTTTGCATTGAATTTCAACTGCCAAACCCCTGACCATTCTTCCAAGTTTCTGCAGGTCCTTCTCATTCTGTCTACACCCTCTGGTGTGTCTACTCTGTTACAGATCTTTGTGTCATCGGGAACAGTGAAATTCTGCCTTCTAGGTCCCATGCAATGTCACTGATGAAGATGTTGAATAGGACCGTCCCAGCACTGATCCCTGTGGTACCCCACTGGTCACTCTTCCCTCTGTGAAGTGACAGCCATTTACCACCACCCTCTGTGTCCTGCCGCCCAGCCAGTTACCTACCCACCACACTACAGTCCTGCCCACACCATATTCCCCAGTTTGTGTAATAGTCTTCTATGTGGCACAGTGTCAAAGGCCTTGCTGAATCCAGACAGGCCATGTCCACTGCCCTCCCCTGATCCACCTCCCTAGTCACAGTCAAAAATTCAACGAGGTTGGTCTGACATGACCTCCCTGGTGAAACCATGCTGCTGCCTTGGGTCCTGTAGTCCACTGACAACCAGATATTACACTAATCTCTCCTTCAGTAGTGCTTCCATGATCTTCCCACTATCAAGGTGAGGCTGACTGCTCTGTAGAGTCCCTGCTTCCTTTTTGTTCCCACTTTTGTATTTCCTTAAGGCTTTTCCACCCCACCTCAGCAAACATCCTGTCCTTGCAAAAATGTTCTGTTCGCTCAGTTTCAGGCATGATCTGCTAGAACAGTGAGCTTCCTGAAGTATCCAGCCTTTGCAAAGATTCAGGCATTTGAACTCAAATGACTTGTAGCTTTTACAGTTATCTTAAATTATAAATATATACATTTCAACAGTAACAGACTTTTCCAAATAAAAGTGATCTCATTATCAGCTACATTGCCATACATTGATTCCCATTTATTGTATATTACCAACTAAATATGCAAGGAGGAAAGACAGCCAGAGAAAACAGATAGTGAGAGGCAAAGGATTGTGAGATTGTTCAGGTTGATCAAGTCGAAGGTCTCACAGGAAAACTTGGCTGTGTAACCAGAGACAAAGGAGAGAGAGAAAAGGAAAGAATACAGATCCTTGCATTTTAACTCTTTCGCCCTAACAAATGGGACAGGGTCCTATTCCTACCCTGTCACACAGAGTACCTATGAAAGGAATGATGCTGGGTAGTAAGAGGCGGAGATCGCAGGGGAATGAACCAAATAAAGCACTTTGCCAGACTCCTGGAGGTGGGAGATGATGTCCTGGGCATTTCTACCAACAGAAAGGAACCCTGAAAGGGCATCCAAGATGCTGGCCTAAACATCTGGAGCAAAGCTAGACACCTAAGCCACGAACAGCAATTGAGGCAGATCCCTATCACTGTCCCATGCTCAGAGGCTTCAACAGTGTCATATGTCGCCCACAGGACATAGGTGCCTGCATCTGACCCTGATTTTAGGAGTCTGGCCAACTATGTTTTGGTAGAGTTCTCAGGGAGGGTTTGAACCAGATCCCTCGCCTGATTTCTCAGCTTCAGGAGGCAGAAGAATGCTATCTTATGGACCTACAAAGCCATCATCCATAAGCTCCCTCAGTATTTCTCAGATGATTGCCTACCTATTTGTTCCCCTGGCAGCTACCCAAGGAAGCCTTACCTATACATCCCTCATTACCTCCATGGTCAGACCTCCGTTTCAGTAGAGCTGCAAGCATGCCATGCTCTCCCTGTCCTTTGCAAAATAAGTCGAGAAATCACAAGGCTCAAGTACCCCTGTGACATTCTCCTCCTCAAAGCCCTGTTCCGAGGTCCTTCTCAGAGGCCAGTAATTCTTCAAATAAGGGTTACAGCACTGCCTTACGTCTTAGTTCTCCATCATAATGTTTATCTCTCACGGGCCCTTCCTTACATTAATATCTTCGAGATACTTACTTCTTCCACTATCATCGTCTTTGCTGGCAATCTGTACATATGAATCAAATTTTTGTCTGTGGATGTACTACACACATCTTCCTGGCCTGTATTTACTTGCAGCTGTGCTGTAGTAATTTTTCATTCTATATGTGTTTTACGCTTCGCCTTCTCATATGTTCTAATGATTTGTCTCCTGTTGTTGATCTGTCTGTACACATTATCTTCGCTTTGTAAAGTTATATGCTTGATTTATGGCCACTGTGGCTGCTGTACTGTTCCCAGGTCCATCTTGCAAATGAGCTTTTCCTCAATGGTGTTCCATCTGGCAAAATAAGACACTGACTGACTGATCCCAGAGGGCATTCTGGTACTGCACCATATAAACTAAATAGTTAACCGCCGAATGGCCATAGTGGTGGAGGAATACATCTGCTTGCCCACTGGCCCAGGTGTCGAGACTCCTTGTCAAGGGGTGGGTACTCTGCATTATGGCTTTTTGTGCGGTCATGGGCTGCATTCATTACCACGGAGTCTGCCATTGGGTTCTCTTCTAGGAAGGACTTGCCCACGGTGCTTGATAAAGGCAATACGCCTTCTGAAGCCAGGGTGAAAGAAGGGTGGTTCCATGCTGCCTTAATAACATCTTCATAAGAGTCTATTAAAGGAGGTACCACCAAGAGAAGGTCTCCTTTTCCAGAGTTGTATCTCCAAGCGGCGGTGCTCTGGGTCAAGCTCCTTCATTTCCCAGCCCATGATGGATTGGATAGGACGCAGAACATCAACAGGAGGGATCATCGGAGGGATTTTGGGGCTTCCTGGCCTGGTCTTGCCCTCAGAGGAGTCTCCTCAAGACAGATCAGAATCAGGGAATGGTGTCTGAGAGGAGACAGTCATCCACATGGTGGCGGAGCCCCACCAATGTGGCCCCAGAAAACCCACTGGTACAGGATCACTAGAACCTGCCCGTTCCGGATCCTGAGGCGGGGGAATCAGAAGGAAGAGGGGAGAAGACCTTCTGGAGTGCCCTTATTTTGCACGAAGAACAACAAGCATTAAACAGAGCATTATAATCCACCGCAGGGTGAATTACAAGGAGGATAAAGACACTGAGGTGGGGGTACAGATACATCAGTGGAGGAGCTGGCATAAGCCATCCTGCTGCCGGCTGTGGATCCAGAGGAGGCCAGGCAGCATCGGCTGGCATGGCACAGGCTAAGGTGGCGATGGCTGAGGCATTAGCAAGCGGCGCCCGGCCTAAGAGGTGAAGGCTGGTGTCAGTCAAGAGGTGGCCAATGCTGGCCCCAGTGGTGGGCTGGCTTCACGGGTGACGCCCCCATGGCAAGGGTGGTGCTTGCTCCAGGCGATGCCTGGAAGGACCAACAAGGGCAACACCTTGACCGGAGGGGAGATGGGTGAAACCTGCTGCCAAAGAAGTCAACCCTGACTGACCCACCTGGCTGAGGACCCACCTGGCTGAGGACCCACGGGAGCCAAGAGTCCTAGGCCAGAGGCTGGGAATCAGAGGACAAAGTCCACACCCCAGAAAAGTTACAGCCTGAAATGGATATGAGGGCAGGTGGCTGTACCACTGGCAGCCTGGAGGGTGTGAGGGCTGACAAAGAAGGAGGGCCAACCCGGGCGGGAGGAAGACCTCAAGGCGGTGGCAGTTCTGTGCAGCGAGCGAGGCTGACAGAAAATGGTCTCAGTGCTTGTTCCGGTGCTAAGCGCTCCCACTGACTTCTGGGAAAATAATGATGATGCCGGAGGACTGACCCTGGGAAGGATAAGAACTCTTGCCTGAAGCTTCTTCTCCATCGCAGCAAGCTTCTGCTTGAGCAGGTAGCTTTCTAAGGTCAAGTGGTGTCCCTGTGGCCTAGTTGAAGTCTTGCAGTGCTGGCAGGCCTCAGTGTTGTGGTTGGGGTCTAAGCAGAGCAGGCAGGACAACTGACCATTTTGGCAGGAATCTGCTGCTGCAGGCATACGCTGTCAGTCTGAAGACGAGCCTGGAGAAGAGGACAAACTTGATAGAGTAAACACCCGAAACATCGATGTTAGAAACGCTGAAAAGAAAAAAATAAGTGCAGGTAAACGCGATAAAATGGCGGTCAACTGAAGCAGGCGCCTGTGAAGGACAGATGTTCGTGGGTCGATGGCGGAGAGAACTTGAGTTAGGTGTGGGGACTGCCCTTTATAGGATAGGCAGGCGTCAGCGTGCAGGCGTTAGTGAGCCCGTCCCCACAGATAGACTAGCTAGAAGTTTTT
Organism: Neoceratodus forsteri; assembly: GCA_016271365.2. Taxonomy (NCBI): domain Eukaryota; kingdom Metazoa; phylum Chordata; order Ceratodontiformes; family Ceratodontidae; genus Neoceratodus; species Neoceratodus forsteri. Next base: position 1,412,681,176 of record CM057456.1, on the reverse strand, counting down.
CTGTGGTCCTGCTGACTTCAGTCCTACGGTGTTGCCTACCACAGAGCCCCTCGAAATAAGATACTGTGTGTGTGGGGAGACAATCAAGATATGCACATGATGTCCTGCATGTCCAGGGAACAAAGCCAATCTACCTGTTTGAGCTGGGGCAGCAAGCCGTACAGGGTGACCATATGGAACTTCACTGAATCGTTGGGTTTAGTACCGAGATCTAGAACGGATGCAGAATCCTTTTCTTCTCAGGACCAGGCAACACCTGGAGAAACCCCGTGTTCAGCAGAGCATGCAGGACAGCCATGACCTGTCTGTGCACCAGGAAAGGACATTGTCCCGCAGCAAGGGAAAGTGTGGTTTTTTTTTTTTGGGGGGTTAGAGGCTGGAAAAGGCAGAAGTCTGGAGGCTGTTCCAGAAGCTTTAGAGTGCAGCCCTGCTCTATTTGCAGAATCAAGAGTCTGTGGTAACAGTCCTCCCATTACTCAAGAAGGAAGGAAAATGGCGCCACAGCCACCTCCTTGCTTGGAGTAAGAGGAGGAGGGCCAGGCAAGGAGTCAGGCTGAAGCAGCACCAATGGCTCTAGGGATACTGGCTGATGGATCAGTGGTTGAGGAAGGTAGGCAGAGAGGAGGTAGCTGTGCGATTCCCTTTAATGAGTGCCTGACCTTGGTTTCTGGGAGATCTTGCGAAGGAAGGTCTCGGACGACTCTGGTTGAGATGATAGAGTGTGGACCGACCTGATGGCCTCCTTGAGGCCTGCAGCTCACTGATAATGTCTTGCACATCAGGGCCAAATAGTTTGGAGACCAAAAACAGGCTGCCTCACCTGTAACAGTAGTTCTAGGAGTGGCATATGTTGTTCATTCACACTCACTTCGCATGTCCCCACACTTTAAGATGGACCAGAAGTCTTCAAGCTGGCTCCTCCACGCACATGGGTGGTATACATCTCTGCTCCGCCCCATGCGCCAGATCTTAGCCCACTGGAAGTGTCAGGTGCTGTGCGCCTGCAGCCAGGGAGGTCGGGTGGGTCCGTGTGGATGAACATATACCACACCTGCAACTACTGTTACAGGTGAGTAACCTGTTTTCTAGGAGCGTGGATAGTTGTTCATCCACACTCATTGGCAGACTCCTAGCAGTTCTCTGGGAGGAGGAGGCAAGGTTAGGAACAGAAATTGAGAACTGAGGTCCTAAAACCAGCATTTCAAGCGTGACTCAAGGTCGATGTCGTGAGGTGATGAAGGTGTTTGCGGACATCCAGGTAGCAGCCTGGCAGATTTCCTGGATAGGGATGTCCCTGAAACAGCCACCGATGCAGCAGTATGGCAGCGTAGAATCAGCTCTCATCACTCTGGGAGGCTCTTGACACCAGCTCGTAGCACAGACCAGGTCTGCCAGAAGTGGCTTTAAGCGTAGGTGACAAACAGCTGGTGAACCTCTCCTGAATTTCCGCCGTCCTCTCCTTAAAGTAGGAGAGAGCCATCTCGGGTCCAAGGTATAGAGCCTGTCTCGGCCTCCAATGTGTAATTAGGGTAGTATACGGCAGGGTTAACACCTGGTTAAGGCTGAAACTCTGACACCACCTTCGGAAGAAATTTCAGGTGGGGGCATAGGACAACCTTGTCCCTGTGGAAGACCAGATAAGGAGAATCACCAAAAGCACTTGAGCTCCTGTCCTTCTGGCAGGACGTGATAGCCACCAAGAAGTCTCGTCTTTCCACAAGTGTGACAAAGCACACTTGTACATTGTCTGAATGGCTTGCCCATGAGCTTTCCCAGTACCAGCAGTAGATCCCACGGAGGTGGAGGTTCATGCACCAGAGGATATGTGATCCAGGCCTTTGAAAAGTGCCCAACCACTGTCTCCTGCACCACCGTCCAGCTGACTGGCCCACACCCGTAAGCAGAGGCGGCTGCTAGGGCACCCTAAAGGTCGATGAGTGAGACCCCCTTTGGAGAGACCAAAGGTAGTAGAATATTAGCCACGGACAGGACAGAGGGTCTAGACCCTTGCCCGACACCAAATGGAAAACCTTTTCCATTTGAAGGCCTCTTTGTTCCTGGTGGTTCCTTTCTGGATGCCTCCACCACGGTTGTAGACATCTTGAAAGACCCAAAGCTTGGAACTCTAGCAGCCAGGTGCCAGGCTGTGAGGTGCAGGGACAGAAGGTCCGATGGAATACCTTTCCTGATTGAGTGATACCAGGTCCGGAGTGCTGGAAGCTGCTCCAGGGCCTGCAGCTGGATACCAGAACTATCGCGCCAGTCCGGGATACCAGGATCACCTCCGCTTTGTCTCCTCACCTCGAGGAGCACCTTGTGGATCAAGGAAATGGAGGGAAGGGCACAGAGGCTGCCTGGGGTCCACGGCCTTGAGAAGGCATCCACCTGCAATGAGCCCTGGTGAGGGGGGAGCGGCAAGAAACAGCCTCAGCTTGGTGTTTTCCTGGAGGCAAACAGGTCCACCATCGTTTTTCCCAGTGGGAGAACAGGCTGTAAGCTACCTAAGGATGGAGAGACCACTTGTGGGATGTCTGGCCTAAAGCAGCTAAGAGCATCTGTCAGATGGTTTGAGGCTCCTGCCACATGGATGGCTTGGAGATCTGCCTCAATCTGCTGATGAGGGTCCAGATGCAGAGCGTCTCCTGCACAGCATCACGGAGTGCGTGTTGCCCTGTTTGTTGGCGTAGTACATGGTGGGGTTTCGTCCGTCTAGACTTGAACCACTTGACCCCGGAGCTGAGGAGCTAAAATTGACAATGCCAGTCTGACTGCTCTGAGCTCCTAACAGGCTGATGTGGTCATTGGGGTCCGTCCAGAGCCCGTGGGCTCTTTTGTCCCCATGTGGGCTCCCCAGCCCATGATAGAGGCATCAGTCGTGGGGACGACCGACTGCTAGCGGCGGAGAAACTGAATCCTTCCTGCAACGCGGTCTAGGGCAGTCCACCACTGGAGAGTGTCCCACATCATCTGGGTTACAGTGATCAGCTGCTTGAAATGACTGAGGCACTGGGTCCACTAGGCAGCCACTTCCCATTGAAGGGGGCATGCTTGTGCAACTGGGCCCAATGGACCACTGAGGTACACGCTGCCATGTAACCCAGAAGGCACAGAAAGTCCCAGGAGGGTGCATTTGCCCAACCAGAAAGGATTGGGCAAAGGAGGAAAGAACGTCCACCTGGTCTGCCGGGAGCTGAGCTCTGACTTGACAACAGTCGAGTTCTGCCCTGATAAAGCCCCATCACCTGAGAAGAGGCAAGTTCCGACTTGGCCTCGTTGATTAGGAGGCGAGTTGGGAGCAGGTCTGCAGGGTCAGTCCCTGGACCTCTCCACCTCCTGTTGGGTGGAAACTGCTAGCAGTCAACTGTTTGGTAAGGATAAATCCTGACCCCCTCCCTGATGCCGAAATGGGCCGCCACCACTACAATACATTTGAAGACCCATGGGGCCGATGACAGGCGAATGGCATGGCTTGGAACTTATACAGGATCCCTGCGACCCTGAAGCACAGGAACCGCTGATGGGACGGATTGGGACATGAAAGAACGCGTCCCTGCAGGTCCAGTGAACAGAACCACGTCTTGCTCCAAGGATGGTATGATCTGGGACAGTGACCATCCGAAGGTGCGTGACCTAATATATGGATTCTGATCGCAGATCTCGACGGAAAGGCCAGCCCACCATCCGCTTGGGCACCAGGAGGTACCTGGAGACAAAGCCTGGGTCTGCTGGAGGATCTGCCACTGGAGCTACTGCCTCCTTGAGGAGGAGCTGAGCAAGGTCGCCTGGGAGATGACTGCGTCTGAACGGATACTCTTTCCCTCCTGAGGGGTGCGGGCTCGGCTTGGATGGTACTGCTCGAATTCCAGAGGCAGTCCCTGACCAACCACTTCAGGAACCCACCTGTCCAAAGTGGCAAGGGACCAGGCGTAAGGAAGTGGCGGAGCCGGCCCCCACGGGAGGACCAAAGCTGAGGTGATGGGAGAGGGTTGACAGCCCCGCCACATCACTGAGCAGGCTTGAGGAGGAGGGCTCCAGGAACTGGAACCTCGCCTCCTTTACGGGCCTGTTGGGTCCAGGATTGAGCCGGGGCTCCAAGCTTGAGCCTGTTGTTGTTGCTGCTGTCCACCTTGAAAGGAGGACTGCTGAGCTTCAGGGAAGAATGCCGACAAGGCTTCTTTTTCCTTCTGCTGGTTCTTGCCCGATGAACCCTTGGCAGAAGTAGCATCCAAGGTGGCACAAGGCTGTTCAATGCGCTGCAGGTGATCGGCCACTCCTGGGCCGAACAAGTCGTTCCAGAGGAAGGGCACGCTAGCTAATTTGTGCTGAGCAACCCGCCGGAAAGGAGGAGAGTCTCAGCCAAGCCCCTGCAAGGAGAGGCACCGCGGCAGCCATCGAGCAGTCACAAGAATCCTCAACGCCCAAGGCTGTCTGAAGCTGCTGTTTGGCAACAGCTCGGCCCTGATCCCAGACCTGCTTGACCGTGGTCTGCATGTCCACATGGAGATGTGGGAGGACTTTCATCTAAAGACCCTAAAGGGCATGAGAGAAGTGTGCCATGATGAAAGCCGAACTTGCCTGACCAAGACCCAAAGAGGAAGCCAACGTAGACTTTCCTGGCTGAATAGTCCAAAAGGTTGGACTCTACCTGGTCGGTCGGTCAGTTTTGGCAAAACGACCAGTACACCTGAACACAGAGGCGGTTACCAGGCTCTCGGCCAAAGGGTGTGCTGTGAGCTCCCAGGGCACCGCTACTTGCGTGCCATGCGGGCAGATGGAGCTGGACAAGAGGCAGGGCGCTGCCAAAGCTATAGGGACAGGCCGACAATAGCCTCAGCCACAGGAAAGGCCTCCGTCAGGGTAGCTCCTCTCTTAAGGATGTCCGTAAGAGGGTACTCAGCCTTTTTCTGGATTGATTCCAGGGTATCCCTGTAGATTAAGAGATGAGGTGAAGAATCCCTTGAAAAGATGAGAGACCTTCCTTCGTCTCTAAGCCAACGGTTGATTCATCTTCACTTGGATGAGAATGTCGATGACGTCCGAATACGGGTGTAACGGCCGACCACATAGGTCACCTTCGACTTCCTGAGGGTGGTCCAGGGTGACCGACAACCACGGGAAGCCAGTGTCTGGTGTATCTTTTATTTTGTTAGTTATTTAACCAGGACTAGCACCAAGCTGAAAGTTTTTTTTTTTTTTTACAGGTGCCACCTGGGGAGCACAGGGTTAAGGACTTGCTCAGAGTCACACAGTCTGCAAGTGGAAACTGTGGGATTCAAACCCAGGTCTGGTCTGCTGGATGTCACCAGATTTGCAGCTCAGAGCCTTAAAGCACTGCGCTAAACTGCCTATCTTCCTTGGAAGGTGCCACTCCCACAGGCTGTTTGAGTGGTGGTTCCACCACAATCGGTGGAGACACCATTTTGGGCCCTAACTGGTGGCTTTGCTGGCTTCGTGGGCTGAAGAACAGATTTAATCTGCTCGCAACGACGGCTTCGCATAGGCGGCAAAGTCAGGTAAAGGCCAGTGTAGGCCAGAGTCGGCTTGTGCCCGGTCAAAATTAGTTGTTGCCATTGCTGAGGTCCTCATAGTGCCGGAGTTTCTGCCGGAGCCTCCTCATCTGAGGAGGACAAGGTGACCGATGGCACTGCCACTTTTTAGAGCCGTTATGGCCCTTCCTCAGCCTGTCGGTCAAGGGGTCCGAGATTTCGATCAAGATCGGACAGGCCTACTCGGTCGCTTAGGAGACACTGGCGGACCGTGTTTTCCCGGAACAGGGACCACTTTTCGATGGGAGCCCCAGCAGGCTGGGTCACGTCATCTGGAAAGACCAGTTTAGAAGTTCGATCGAGGGAATCGTTGACCGGAGTTGGTGATATTAGGTTGATCGAATCAATCACGATTTCAACACCGTCAATCAATAATCCAGTCAACTGACCATATGTAAAAGCCGAAAAGCCAGCAACCCGAAGAAGCAATCTCAAGCGAGTCGAGACCGCGTCCTTCCTAGGATCGAGATCTCTCCTGCTCTCAAGAATGTTTCCTCACGAGACTAAGACGATCCTGATCCTTCTCCTGCTTACTGGAATAAAGAGGAGGTGAGCTACAGGCACCTCTCCTTGGTCGAGAGAGACGCACAACTCTTGGAAGGAACCCAGAAGTTGGAGGCCAGGTTGTGTGGAACTAAAAGCTCCAAGAAGTCTGTAGAGCACAAGCAGATTCCTCCTCAAACGCTTGCAGCGTGCTCCAATTGCTCAGCCGGATCCCAAGCTGGCGAAACTGCCCATTGACCTCCTTGGATTTCACGGTTTCCTCATCTCCGGCCTCCCCAGCTTCAGGTGTGCAAGAGCGGCCGTCGAGGCGTTGGGATGAAAGCCGAAAGACATATCGCATTCGAGGGTCATGATAAACACTGAGGTAATAGATCGGACACGGTGTGCAATTGGTGCAATTTCTCTGCCACAAGGGCACCGACGAAATCTGGGGAAAACTTGTCTTTCATAATCAAGCAACAATGCAAATTTTCAGAATAACCGAAAGTTTGAAAGCCAGGGCCTACAAAGTGTGCGAGCACAAGGGAGGCAATCTGAATCTTCCAGCGGAAAGAAAGATCTGGTGTCATGGGGCGGAGCGGTATATAACTCGGTAGGGAGGAGCCAGCCTTAAGACTTCACTCATCTTAAAGTGAAAGGGGACATATTATCGAGTGTGGATGAACTTATCCACACTCCTAGAAAACAGGTTACCACCTTTAACAGTAGTTCTAAGAGTGCTATATATTGTTCATCCACATTAGATGGCATGCCCTTTCCCCTTTAAGGATTGCCATAATATCTTCAAGCTGGCTCCTCCCACCCACCTAAGTGGTATAGCCCTCGGCTCTGCCCTATGACGTCAGATCTTAGCCCGCTGGAAGCCAGTTTAGTCTTTGGTCACAGCCGGAAGTCAGGTGGGTCCGTGCGTGATGAACAACATATACCACTCCTAGAAGTACAGTTACGTAAGAACTTGCCGTGAATAGTAGATCTTCGAGAGGCTCTTGCAGTAGGTAATTACAGATAGGATTGAAGCCGCAGGCATCAGGACCCCACGAAAAATTTCTAGCTAGCAGTCTCTGGCGGGGACCGCCCACGCTCAGGTGACCGACGCCATGCGATGTCAGTATAAAGGGGTGGTCCCCAATGCCCGCCTTCTAGTTCTTTCCCCGCCAAAGGCCAAAAGGCAAGATGAGAGAGAAGCAGATGGTTCCTTCCTGGGAAAGGAGCTGAAAAAGCTCAGGGGATGGAGGGTGGGAAGGTATTACTACTGCAACAGCCTCTCAAAGATCTACTATTGCGTTAAGTTCTTACGTAACTGTACTATCTTACTGAGAGGGCTCTTTGCAGTAGGTAATAACATACAGAACGTAACAGAAAGTGATACAATGAGCCAACCATTTAGAAAGGCATTGCTTGGAGACAGCACTGCCTTCCCCTTTACGAGGAAAAGAGACAAACAGTTGATCAGTCTTTCTGAGATCCTTCGTCCTGGTGGTGTAGTATCTTAGAATTCTGTGAACATCCAAAGTATGCAAGAGGTACTCCCCTTGACTGGAGTGTTAAGTAAAGAAAGCAGGCAGCTCAATGGATTGATTCTGCTACCACCTTAGGGGAGAAACTTAGGGGTTGATGCATGAGCCACCACGTTCCTTGTGAAAAATCAAATACTGGACTTTGCACATCAAGGCCTGGGCTGAAATCCTTCAAGCAGAAGTAATGGACACTAGGAAGAGTAAGTGTCCTTTCAGGAAAGGAACTTAGGTCTGCTGAGGCTGCCGGCTTGAAAGGAGGCAGTGTAAGCTTCTCAAGAATAAAATTCAAATCCCAAGGAGGAGCAGGAATGCGAATAGGGGGTCTCAAGTGGAGAACCTCTAAGAAAAGTCTTAAGAGACTTCTAACTGCACAAAGTTCTGTCCCCGAAAGGAACATGGTAGTTTAAGACGGCCACCATGTGAACCTTCCGAGGAATGACTGAGACCCAGATCAAAGAGATGGCGATGTCATCCAGAAGCCTCCCGACAGAGCAAGAATGGCTCAAATCTTTGGAAGAGGCTCAATTCAAGAACTGTTTCCATTTCACTGCATAGGTAGATCTAGTGCAGGGTTTCTGGCCTCCACCAGAATTTCAGCCACCAGTGAGGAAACCCCTGAATTGGGCTTGAGCTATGCCTGCAGGAGCCAAGCGTGCAACTAAAGGGACCTGAGGCCTAGATGGACAAAGGTTCCCTGATCCTGCATCAGCAAAAGTTGCGACAGAGGAAGAGCAGTTCCTCTGAATACTGTTGCAGAAGAGAGAACAAAAATTGCCTGTTCCAGAAAGGAGCGATTAGGATCATGCGAGCTCCTTCTGAGCTAAGTTTTGCAAGACCCTCAGGAATCAAGGGAGTCGGGGGTAGGCATCGACAGAATCTGCCATTCCAGTAAAAGACAGAGTCCCTCCAAAAAATGCCACACCGGAGCGAGCGAGCAGAAGGCGGGAAGTTTTATGCTGCCAGAGCAGACGCAACAGGTCTACCTGAGGAGTTGCCCAGCCGAGGATATTGTCTGCTACCCCTGATCCAGTCTGCACTTGTGAGCCTGGGGCAGACCACTGACTGAGGTGGTCTGCCAACATGTTCTTGACCCACGGAACGTGAACTGCCGCGAGTGGTGAAGGTTGTGCTGTAACGCCCAATCCCAAACTCGCATCGCCTCCCCTGCAGAGAGGGTAGGAATGGGTTTCTCCTGGTTTGCTGATGTACCAGACTACACACACGTTGTCCGTCTGACAGCCAGATGACCAGGAAACAGATACAGAGCTTATAGAGCATACAACACGGCCTGGAGCTCGAGTACATTTATGTGAAGAGTCTGCTTGAGCTTGGACCAGGAGCCCAGGGTCCTGTGAGACCTCAGGTGGCTCCCAAACCTCGCCTGAGGCTTCCGTTGTCAGCATCTGGGAGGGGGGGAGAGAAGGGAACTCCCCGCAAAGGTTCTCCTGAACCTCCACCACTGCAAGTCCCGAAGCATAGGATTAGAGACCAGGACCTGTAGATCCAGGTTGTCCACGAATTGATCCCACTGGGACGGAAGCGTATACTGAGAGTTTCTCATGTGGAGCTGAGTGCGGGACTGTCGGAATAGCAGCCACCATGAGCCCGAGAAGGCAAAGGACTGATCTGGCGCTGACCCACCTGCAACTGGACAACAGGCTGACCTGAGCCTGGAGGTGGCTATGCATTCCAGCGCAGGAACGCCATGCTGGAGGTCGTGTCCAGGATCACCCAGATGAACTGGAGCCTCTGGGACTTGATCAAATGGGACTTGGCCTGGTTGATGGTAGTACCCAGGCTGGTGAAAACCTGCAGGGTAAGACAAAAAAGTGCAGGAGCACCTCCTGGACGGGGCCACCAGGAGCCAGTCAGTCTACATATGGGAAAACCTGAACTCCCTGGGTACGTAGGTGGGCTGTTACCACCAAAAGGCATTTGGTGAACACCTGGGCACTGAGGAAAGACCAAATGGGAGGGCCCTGAACTGGTAGTGGTCTCCCTGGAACCAAAAAGAAGATATCTGCAGCAGAACGGCAATAGGGATATGCAGGTAGGCCATCCTGCATGTCCAGAGTGCACAGCCACTGTCCCGGCCGAAGGAGGGACAGAAGACTCTGCAGAGAGAGCATTCTGAACCTCTTGTACTCCCACAAACAAATTAGGGAGCTGAGGTCTAAAATAGGCCCCACATTTCCTGACTTTCGGAACCAGGAAGAAACAGGAGTAGTAAACCTGCCCCAGAAGGTGGGATGGACAGGCTCTATTGCCGACTTCAGAAGAAGGGAGGATATTTCTTCCCAAACTAGAAGAAGGCGTTCCAGGGAGCAAGATGATCTGTTTTTTTTTTTTTTTGGGGGTCTGTGATTTCTGAAGACTCTATTGAGTGTCCCTCTGTTATCATCTGGATCATCCAAGTGTCTGAAGTGATCCTCTCCCAACCTGGCAGATGGAAGGAGAATCCTCCCTCCACCAGTTCCTCTGGGAAGCCCAGAGGCTGTGGGAGAGGAGAGGAGTCAGGAGGGTGGGGCAGTGTCATGGTTGAAGCTCCCACGATCTGTCAATACCAGCAGGAACATCTGCCAGAACTAGACAGATGGTGGATTCCCTGCATGGGGAGGGCCTCAAACAACTGGTACAACAACCCAGAACAGACAGGGCTATCCTAGATCGAGTACTGACTAACAGGGAAGGGATCACAGTTCTCCAGGTAGAAGGTCACCTGGGGCCAGTGACCATCACATGGTATGGTTCAATTTGGCCACTACATCTAAATCATCCCATTCCAAGAAAAATATGGGACTTCAGAGGAGACGACTTTGATAAGATGGCCAACAGAGTTAAGCTAGCCCTGGCAAAAGAAACACAGGTGAGGGTGTGCTGGCAAAGTGGCAAGCATTAAGGACACAATACTTGAAGCAACATCCCATTGTGTTAGACAGAAAAGGAAGTGCAAATGAAGAAGGAAACCACTTTAGTTCTCAAATACAGTAGCAGAAAAGGTCAGAGCCAAAAGGCTTGCCTTCAGGAAATATAAGGAACACAGCAGGATGAAGACAGGAGGCATACCAAACTGCCCTAAGGGAAGCAGGGAAGGCAGTAAGGCAGGCAAAGTCCCAAACTGAGGAAACACTAGCACGAACAGTAAAAGAAGGTGACAAGACTTTCTATAGATACATTAGTGAAAGGAGAAAGTCCAGAGGGGTACTGCAAGCTCAGGAAGAAGAAGGGGTATGGAGGAGGAGGACCCTGTAAAAGCATCTATCCTAAATATATACTTTTGCCTCAGTATTTACTGAAGAGAAGGTAGGGCAGGGCCCACTCCGCATTCATGGATACGGGAGGGAGGTGAGCACTACTCCTTCACAAAAGAAAGAGTCCTACAAGATGTTCCTACAGAACTGCACCAATTAAAGCAGAAGGCAGGAGGGTAGTCAGAACAGCAAAGGCACAAACTGAGGAAAGATAGCTAACTCAGTTAAGAAGAGGGATAAAACCTTTTATAGGTATATCAGGAGCATAGAAAGACAAAGGGAGGGATAGTGAGGCTGAACAGAATGGATGGTGGGTGGGCAGAGAGTGACAGTGAAAAGCAGGGATATTGAATAAATACTTCTGTTCAGTACTCACAAAGAGGAAGTGGGAAGAAAGTGAACCAAATCCGAACGGAAGCACTCTGGAGGGGGTCGATCCCAGTCCTTTCACAGAAGAAAGGTTCTGAAAGAACTCCTAAAACTGAAGGTGGACAAAGCAATGAGGCCAGATGGAATTCACCTCGAATTCTAAAATAATTAAGCAGAGAACTAGTGACACCACGGACTACCCTTTTAACAAATCATGGGAGGATGGGTGTGTACCCGAGGACTGGAAGATGGCAGATGTGATTCCCTTCACAAAAGTGGGACCAAGACAGAGGCAGGAAACTACAGACCTGTCAGTTTGACCTCTGTGGTAGGGAAAGTGATGGAATCACTCTGAAGGAAAGAACTGTTGAGTACCTAGACGCCAGTGGGGCACAGGACCCAAGGCAGCATGGGTCACAGCGGAAGGTCATGTCAGACAAATCTAATTGATTTCTTTGACTGGGTGACCAAAGTAGTAGACCAGGGAGGGGCCTGTGACATGGCCTACCTAGACTTTAGCAAGGCATTTGACACAGTTCCACAAAAGATTAGTAGTCAAATTAACCAGCCTGGGAGTGGGTCCCAGGGTGGTAGCCTGGGTAAAACATTGGCTGAACAACAGGACACAGAAGGTAATTGTAAATGGAGTCCACTCTGAAGAAAGAGGGGTTACTAGTGGGGTACCGCAGGGTTCAGTACTGGGTCCTGTCCTTTTTAATGTCTTTATAAGTGACATTGCAGAGGGACTGAAGGAAAATATGCCTCTTTGCAGATGACACAAAGATCTGCAACAGGGTTGATACACAAGGAGGCGTCGAAAGGATGAGAAGGGACTTGGCAAGGTTGGAGGAATGGTCAGAAGTATGGCAGCTTGGATTCAGTGCAAAGAAGTGCAAGTAATGCACCTGGGAAACAAAAATCCAGGGGAAAATTACACAATGGGGGAGGAGTAATAACGACAACAATGGAAAGGACCTGGGGTAATCATAACAGATTACCTTAAGGTTGGCAAGCAATGTGAGAAGGCGTAGGGAGGGCTGGGGGGATACTGGGATGTATGGAGAGGTATCACCAGCAGAAACAGGAAGTTATTATCCTCCTGTACAGACAGTTGGTGAGACCCCATCTGAGTACTGAGTCCAGTTCTGGAGACCCCATCTCCGCAAGGACATAGACAGGATGGAGGCAGTTCAGAAGAGGGCAACTAAAATGGTGCAGGGTCTGCAAGAGAAGCCATACGAGGAGAGACTAAAGGAGTTTAATATGTATACCCTTGAGGAAAGGAGGGAGAGGGGACATGATAGAAACGTTTAAGTACCTCAGTGGAATCAACAAAGTCCAAGAGGGTAGCATCTTTCAGAAAAAGAGATGTGCAAGAACAAGGGGACACAATCAGAAGACAGAGGGGGGAAGGCTCAGGGCAATGGTGAGGAAGTATTTTTCACAGAGAGGGTGGTGGACACATGGAACAGCCTTCCTGAGGAGGTTGTGGGGTCTAAAACTGTGGAGAATTTAAGAATGCATGGGACAGATATAAGGCAATTTTGTGGGGATGAAAGAAATAGGCTGTTGGTTAAATAGGATCTGCAGCTTATCCTCTAGGTAGGGAAATGGGCAGACTAGGTGGGCCAAGCGTCCTTATCTGCCAAAGTCTATGTTTCTATGTAAGAGCTCGCTAAGCTCAGGGTGGACAAAGCAATGGGTCCTGAGCATACATCCCAGGGTACTTAAGGAGCCAAGGGTGGAACTAGCAGAGCCATTAGCAGAACTGTTTAGTGAGTCTCTGAGCACAGGAGAGGTCCCAGATGACTGGAGAAGGGCTCATGTGATCCCGGCCCACAAGAGTGGTAGCAGGGAGGAGGCAGGGAACTACAGACCAGTCAGTCTTACCTCAGTAGTGGGCAAGATTATGAGGCACTCCTTAAAGAAAGGATAGTGCAACACCTAGAATCCATAGGGCACAGGATCCAAGACAGCATGGGTATACAAAAGAAGGTCCTGTCAAACTAATCTCTCAGATTTCTTTGACTGGGTAACCAGAGTGGTGGACCAAGGGGAGCAGCTGATGTTGCTCACCTTGACTTCAGCAAAGCTTTCACAATGTTCCACGAGAAGATTGATAAATAAGCTGGATAGGCTCGGTGGGTCAGAAGTTGGTCAACTGGGTGGCAAACTGGTTGACAGAAAACAGAGAGTGGTGGTAAATGGTATACAGTCAGAAGAGATGCAAATCACAAGTGGGGTACCTCAGGGATCAATCCTGGGGCCAGTCCTCTTCAATATCTTCATTAGTGACATTGCAGATGGACTAGAGGGTAAGGCTTGTCTGTTTGCAGATGACACCAAGATCTGCAACAGAGTAGATGATCCAGATGGGGTGGCAGAATGAGAAGAGATCTGGATAAACCAGCAAAATGGTCAGAAGAGTGGCAATTGGGATTTAATGCAAAGAAGTGCAAGCTTATGCACATAGGGAAGAGAAACCCTGAAGCCACCTATAGGCTGGGAGGGAGTTGCTGCAAGTCGCAAAGGAAGAAAGACTTGGGCATCATCATCACCGATGACCTGAAATAATCCAAGCAGACCTCTAAAGCAGTAGGTAAGGCTAGGGGGATGTTAGGTGTATTAGTACGGGTATCAAGTCGTAAGAGGGAGGTAATAACCTCTTTACAAGAAACTGGTTAGGCCCCATCTAGAGTACTGCATGCAGTACTGAAGGCCACACCTTCACAAGGACATTAATCAAATTGAGGCAGTCCAGAGAAGGGCAACCAAAATGGTGCAGGGACTGCATCAGAAGACATATGAGGACAGATTAACAGAGCTCAATATGTATACCCTTGAGCAAAGGAGGGAGAGGTGATATGATCAAACATTCAAACACCTTAAGAGCATTAACAATGCGAGTCTAACATGTTTAAATATAAGAAAATAGCAGGACAAGAGGACACATCATGAGAATAGAGGAGGCGGATTAAGGGGAATGTGAGGAAATTCTTTTCACAGAAAGAGTGGTGGATGCATGGAACGGCCTACCTCAGGAAGTGGTGGCTATGAATACAGTGCAGGGCTTCCAACAGGCATGGGATAGGCACAAGGAGCAATACAGATGAATATGGATAGATAGGTCATTGACAGTGTAAGGTGTGTGGCACATTCATAAGGTAGAAAAATGGGCAGACTGGATGGGCCTTGCCGGTCCATATCTGCTGTCAACATATATGTTTCTATCTGTGGTGGGGGGCTTGGCAACCGAGGGGCCCAACGTTTGTTGGCCTGCTTTCCCAGAGGTTTCGCTTTGGGCCAAGAACGTCCTACAAAAGGCGACGCTGACCCTAAGGGGCCTGTACAAGGAGACAACAGACTTTAGTGCAGTACCCTTCTCTTGCAGATTGGTGATTATGTCCTTGGCATCGCCACCAAGCAGCACTGAAAACCTGAAGGGCACGCCCTGGATAGCAGACTGCACCTCTGGGACCAAACCAGACACCCGAGCCAGGCATGACATCGCAAACCCCACGGCGAAAGCCGACCTGACCAGCAGCGTCCACTGCATCATACGTGGCACGAAGCACATGCAGACTGGCCGAACGCACAGACCGCACTAGATCAGCCACTTCCTGCTTCGCCTGAGACTCAGGAAGGAAGCCCAATTAGTTTCCACCTCGCTAGGATCACCTTCTGGTAATCCCCATGTGAGCAAATATAGTTCAGGGCCCTGATTTCCAGAGTGGAAGAAGCATAGACCTTCTTCCCGTACTGGTCCAGAAGGTGGGATTCTTGTCGGGTGGTGACAAGCTCAAATGCTTGGGGTTAGCAGTATGGCCGAAGCGGCGCTTAATCATGACCGAATCAGCTCTGGGGTGAATTTAAGGAATCAACACCCTCCTGAGCCTGATACAGCCTGTCTGCCTACCTCGAAGGGGCTAATGCTGACGGTGGTTTCCAAATAGTGGAAAAAGGTCGCCATGAAGCTCAATCCAGGTGGAATCAGAGTGGAGCTGTCTCGGCAGATCTAGATGTGCAAGGTTTTACGCCGTGGACCTGACTCCAAAGATAGCCACTGATGAACAGCCTGGATATCGCGCAGCAACTCCAGGAAAGAAGGATCTTCCGGAGAAGACTTGGAGGAGTCCTTGGCCTGGACTTGTCTGGAGTGCGTGGCTGGTCATCCGGATCGGAGCTCCGAGTCATCCGAGGTCTCCGAGAGGAAGAAGAGGAAGACCCTCCCAGTGCGGGAGGAATGGGCCCTTAGGAAACCCTCGGGAAGTGTATCTCCTGCCTGGAACCAGAGGGCTCGCCTCTGGTGTCCGGAGGGGGAAGAATCTCTGCCTCTGATGTCAGGGGTCCGAACTGGTCTGGCGCCGGAAGACGGGTTTTCACTTCCCTGGTGAGCTGAGCCTGGCCTCAGCCCACCAGGAAGCCAGAGTCTCCTTCTGATCCACCGCGCAGAGAGGGCGGAGGAGAAGGAGGGGTACGGATACTGTGGATATCTGTACAGCGATATCCATAACCCAAAGAAGTGGGAAGCCTGGCGCTGGGTACTAGGGTACCAGGGGCTCTGACAAAGCAGAAGGGCCTGGTAACGCCCAGCGGGTGGGTCCGCAGGGGATGTTGGCGGCATTGGCAGGCAGATGCTGGTGTCCAAAGGTCCAACATCAGGTCATCCGCCCAGCGGGAAGGAGAGCCGACGGCAGCGTACAACATCCCCTGTGTCACCCGGGAAAGCGCAGGCTTCGGAATGCAACAAGTATGGCGGCAAGCTCAGGACTGACAGGCCCGGGATCCGGTGTCAGCTCAGACACCCGCAGCTATCAGAAGAGCCGGGCCCCACTTATCAGACCCTAAGCTCGGCTGGGCTGCGATGGAGGGCTGCCTTTGGCAGGTGCTTTAAAGGCGCGGTGGCTGCCCTGAAGTGTAAGGTGTCTTATCAGCCATACCTGGCCGGGCATCTGAGGAGCCGACGTCCGGTTTACTGGGGTCGCTGGACCAGAAGGCCGCACAGTGGCGCTTACTTATGAGCAGCCGCCGGCCTCTTTGATCTAGAGGCTCCTAAGGGGCCCGAGCCGCGGAGCCCACCACCACCGCCTTTGAAGCCTCCAAGAAGCGCCATCACGGGACCGTCCCCTGAGAGGATGTTGACTTCAGCACCGCTGCACCACAGCCGGAGCTGCTGGAGACCACAGAAGAGAAGTCCCGTCCTGGTGCTTCTGCCAATGGCTCTCGGGAAGCAGAGGCCTGCTTAAGTTCTTTCAGCTCCTTTTCCATGGAGGACATCTTCAGTTTAAGAACGTGGGCCTCCAGGGATTGCTGCCTGCTTTGGTGGCCGCTGAACTGCTGGCAGTTCTCTGCAGGGTGGTCAGGCCAGGCAAAAGGCACTGAGAGTGTCCGTCTCTGCAGCAGCTGAGCCGCAGGAATCGCACTTGTGTTTGTGCTCGGAAGGAGTTGGGATGACATACATGGCAGCTGAAGAAAAGATATTGAATAAGGTGCAAAACTACAGACGATAGACTGGTGAAGCAGTGAACTTAACCGTGAGGTGCTAATCGTGCAACGGTAGGAAAGAACTGAAGGCGGGCATGGGGAATCGCCTTTATACTCACGCCGATGATGTCGGTCAGCTGACGAGGAGGTCCCCCACCAGAGACTGCTAGCTAGAAATTTTTCTGTGGGGTCCCGACACCCGCCGCTTAAGTCCCTATATATAATTACCTACTACAAGAGCCCTCTCAGGTAAGATCTACTGTTACCGTGAGTAACCTGTTTTTCTAGGATTGTGGATATATTATTCATCCACACTAGTTGGCAGACTCCTAGCTTGTTCTCTGGGAGAAGGAGGCAAGGCACACACCCCTCACTTTGGGGACACAGACTGGAGAACTGAGGCCCCAAACCAGCATCCTGGCTTGACTCAAGGTCAAAGTGGTAATGAGTGATGAAGGTGTTTGCTGTCTTCCAGGTGGAAGCCTGACAGATTTCTAGGATAGGGTTGTCCCTGGAAGCAGCCACCGATGCAGCGGTATGGCGGGTAGAATGAGTTTTATCCCTGTGGGAGGCGACTTGCTCGCCAACCCATAGCAGAGATCAATGCAAGATGTAATTCATCTTGCGATAGTCTGCTTTGCTGCAGATCTGCCAGAAGTGGCTTCAGCGTGGGTGACAAACAGCTGATGAATCTTGCCCTGAATTTCCACTGTCTCGGTCTCCAAAGTATGAAGCCTGTACTGGCCTCTGAAGTGTAGTTCGGGTAGAACACAAGCAGAGTCAAAACCTGGTTAAGGTGAAACTCTGACACCACCTTTAGGAGGAATTTCGGGGGGCGAGGACAACCTTGTCCCTGTGGAAGACCAGATAAGGGGAGCCCACCGAGTGCGCCTGAGCTCCTTGTCCTTCTGGAAGACGTGATAGCCACCAGGAAGGTAGTCTTCCACAAGTGTGACATCTCACACTTGTGCAAGGGTTTGAATGGCTTGCCCATGAGCTTTGCCAAGGCCAGCAGTAAATCCCATGGAGGTGGAGGTTCATGCACTGAGGGATATGTGATCAAGGCCTTGAAAAGCACCAGAGCACCTTCTCCTGTGCAGTCTGTTGACCAGCTCACGCCTGGTAGCAGAGATTGCTGCCAGGTGCACCTTCAATCAATCAATCAAGTCTTTATTTATACAGGCGGTCACCGCTGAGCAGATTTTCAAGGTGGACCTGTCTGAAACAGATACAGTATACAGTGTGGGCAAGGCCCCAAGCAGAATTTTATACAGGTAGTAATACACATAAATATATAAGAATTAGGATACCGTTAGGTCTGGTCAGTAAAAGATAACTGCATAACAACATTTGAGGACTACAGACCCATATGCGCTTAAAGCTGCACCGGCTGGTGTTAAGAGGTAAAGGATAATTTCACAACAGCATATATGATTACAGACCCCATGTGCGCTTAGAAGCTGTGGCTAACTGACTAGAGAGAAGTACGGCAGCGCATTTAAATGGGGCAGAATATAGGGTGCGGAGTAGGTAGGTATAGTGTTGAAGCACAAGTTGGAAGTTTTCTCAACATACAGACGATAAGACAGTAACAACCACCATAATTTAGAGGTGGCTGTGGTCATGGTTCAGACCTGTGGGCAAGCCATGAGTGGGTCAGGAGCCATTTGAGGATGAGCAAAGCAGCTGCAGACTTCGCTTGCTGCATGCTAGTATAGTGCCTTAAAATGGGCAGAGGGACAAGGGCGCCTAATTTAAGAGTCTTTGCAAGTTATTCCAAAGGGTAAGGAGCGTGAAGCTAATTGCCACTCTACCAAACACAAGTTTACTCTGGGTATTGTAAGGTAGATGAAGAAACTGTTTTGGAGCGCATATTTTCTTATTGTGCACAGGGGTAGACAATCGGAAATATATTGGGGCAGTTTGTTTGTGAGGGCACGGTAAGTCCAGAGAGCAGAGTTTTATGGCACCTAAGTTTAAGGGATGACCTGTGATAAACCTTAGTGCACGGTGGTACAGCAGTTTAGCTAACTGGCAGATGTGGCAATGGCTATATAAGAAACCAAATCCACTAGAGATAGGAAAGTAGATTGGACCAGTCTTGTTTTGGCATCTATAGTGAGAAGTGGTTTAGCCTGAAGAAAAGTCCAAGCCTTTGTCGGAGTTTTTTCAACAAGTCTTCAATGTGTTCTGTGAAGGAGAGTCTCATCAATCCATACTCCCAGATATTTAAATCTGGTTATGAAATCTAGTTTTTCAGCTAGTATTGTAATGATTTCTGGAGTGGGTCCACTGTCTGTAGGGCTCGCGAGTAGGCAAGCGGAGAAAAGAGCACTGCTTTTGTTTTTTCAGCGTTCAATAGTAGTTTTTGTGGATTAACTGGTTTTGCAGGAGGCCGAGCTCATTTTGAAGTTGTAACAGACAGCCTGTGTGGGTCTGCTGATGTATAGGACAGTGTCATCTGCAAACAAGTGGATATTGGCATTTTTTATATAGTAGTCTATGTCATTTTATATATTGCAAATAAGAGCGGACCTAGTATAGATCCCTGAGGGACCCTCTTAGAAGCGGTTTAAGAGGGACAGTTCGCCTCTGCTTTAACTTGCTGGAAACGCCTGAGAGGTAGTCAGTGAACCAGAGCAGCGATGTAGTCCACTCGATGGTTTGAAGCAAGGTGGAGAAGGCTGTGTCAACAGTGTCAAAAACTTTGCTTAGGTCCAAAAGACCGCATAGGTGAATTTCCTGTGTCAAGGGCTCTCAGCCAACATATCAGTAACTTTGGACAGCGCTGTAATAGTGCTATGTTTGACTCTGAATCCTGACAGCATCGGGTTCAATAGATTTGTTACTTGAGGTAGTTCCTTAGCTGTGTATTCATGATTTTCTCCAGTAATTTAGATAGCACTTGGATTAGAGAAATGGGTCTATAATTGTTGAGGTCCCCTGATTTTAAAAAGTGGTATGACATGGGTGGTTTTCCAGACAGGCGGTAGGTGCCCTGTGAGAGGGATAGATTGAACAGGAGAGTGATGGGGATGGCGAGGACATGGTATGCATTTTAATAAAGCAAAGGTCCAACGAGTCAGCACCTGCGCTTTTTTTAGTGTCCAACCGTAATAAAAGTTCTTCAACTTTTTAGTGAAGTGGGTTGCAGCCTGAAAGAGGTTGGAGGTAGCTGGACGTATTTGAGGGGTAGTTTGACATAGAGCGTATCTTGCAAGCTGGGGAGTTGTCAAGCGCCAGACCTGCAGTTGCGAAATGATTATTGAAGGAATCTAAGATCTCTGCCCGGCATTAATGATATTTCCTGAGGTAACTTTGTTCAGGAGGGAGTTACCTGTAGGGTGGCCCATCAAATGCTTGATAGTGCTCCAGAATTTGCATGGGTTCTTGGAAGAAGGCCGAATTCTGTGTGGTAGAAAGTAGCTTTTGCATCTTTAATGGATTTGGTGCATAGGTTACGGACCTTTCTGAATAGGTTCCAGTCGTTAGGCAGGTTAGAGTTTTGTGCGCTTTCCATAGTTTGTCTCTTTCGAACAGAAGTGATCTAACCTCAGAGGTGAACCATTTGTTGGTTTTATTCTTTGTCTGAACTTTGGTCAGGGTGTGTTTGTTGAGAGCCCCTGATAGTATATCATAAAGGATGTTGTTGGTGGCGGTGACTGTTTTAGCAAGGTAAAACTCTGCCAACGCAAGGAGAACTTCAGGTCAGCAGTGTAGGCAGCTAAGTTAAAATTTCGTCTTGATCTCTTCTGGTGAAAGTTGAAGCAACGGGAAGCTTGCTGGTAGATTTTATCCCTCCGATAAAGCAATGATCACTGACATCCGAGAAAAAGTGCCAGCATGGGAGAAAAGGTGGGTTTGCTTTACAAGCAATACATCCAGAATGGTACTTTAGCAGGATTTTTAGTATTTGGGCGTGTCGGATCGTTGATGAGCTGGGTTAGTCCGTGGGCTTCACAAAAGAAACAAGCAGTGCAGCTGCTTTGGACATCCAGTCAATGTTAAAGTCGCGAGAATGATGGTTTCAAACGATCCTTGTTCTAAGATATCACTTAGATAGGTTAGAGCTTTGCCGTACAGAAGGGGGGTCTGTAGCATCTTATAAGCTGGAGAACACGAGTGATTTCCACTTTGAGGGTAAGGCACTCATACTGTTGGGAACGGAGGATGGTTGTACAGGAGGCTGAGAATTTATCTTCGACATATATGGCCACACCACCTCCTCTAGTGTGCCTATCTGCTCTGAATAGGGCATAATTAAGGATGTTTACTCCCGTGTCAGTAGTAGTTCTAGCCAGGATTCAGAAATCACTAGTATATCGGGGAAGTATGGGATACCCATGCTCGATCAGGTTAGTTTTTTGAGCAGGCTACACAGGTTGATGTACAAGAAGCTCAGGCCTTTAGCAAGGGCAGGCCTGAGGGTGAAGGGATTATTGCCGGTGGGCCAGGGTTCAGTTCTACATTGCCTGAGCATTTTTCTGAGAGTGGCAGAGGATAGCTTTGGAGTCTTAGTCTTGTCCCATTTATTGAATCTAGTAGTTGGGTGATACGTTATTCTATTGCAGAAGGCGCCACCAGTAATTGCTGCTATTAGTACTCTGAGTGAATACAGCCTGGTGATGCAGGAGTGTTGCGTGGTGGGGTCGACGCTGAGATGTGTGTATCAAGCTTGTGCCACCTGAACTAGGGAAGCCATATGCAATGGTGCAGTTGAATGTCCATGATCATACAGGGGCGGGTAGACTTTAAGGTACCAGAGGACGAAGGTACAGGAATGTATTATAATCCATGCAAGGTATCGGGTCCGCTGGGGTATAGGCCAACCAAGATTCTGAGAAGAGAGGCAGTAGACCTAGCTCTAAAAGTCCCCACATGGTGAGGCTTATGTGTAGACAGAAGGGAGCCAACAGCAATAAGGGGCGGAGCAAGACGATCTATATAGAAATGGGTGGGGGCAAAATTTGTAGCTTTGCTGCACTCTCTCAGCGAGCTGTGTCTGGCTTTGTGGTCTCGGCATCGGGTTTGAAGCGCCACCAGCCGGTGGCCACGGTGGAAGGACTGGGAGCCCTAGGAGGGTCTTGGCTGAGGAGAGAAGGAGAAAGGAGCCAGTTTAGTACTGGGGAGGACAAGAGTCTCACAAGCCAGTGACAAAACAAATTTCCACTTGAATAGGGCGATTTCTGGCGCCAGGAGTCTGGCTGCAGTATTAAGTCAAGGAAAGGGCTGTAATCACTCTATCATTTAGGTAACTTTAGCAAGGTAAAACAGCTTTTCAAGAAGATTTTAACAATTTCTAGGCAGAATAGGCATAAACACTCTAGATAGATAGATTACAGTCAGGTTTGCTATTAAAATTACGCTTTTCGCTCCGCTAGATAAGAAGAATGGGTGAAGTAAAGGGACCAATTGGAGTGAGCCTGGTGAAAGCGTGCCTCGCAGATTGGATTGTTTGGCGTTCTGCTGTACCTCTCAGCCAGCTGTATCCGCCTTGTGGTCTCGGGGCCGGGTTCGAGTGGCAGAAGGGCTGGGAGCCCTAGGAGGGTCTCTGCTTTCATGGCTGTGAAGTGTGTTGATTTGTGGTTTGTGGTGGCCCAAAGACCATAGGTGCTGCTGGTCTGGCGGAACGCCGGCTGAAGTCCGGGAGAAGGGTAAGGGTGTGGAGGCTAGGGGTCTTCCAGGCTGCGGCAAGCTAGTTGTTCATTTCTCATGTGGCACTGCATATGGAGCCCCTTCTGGACCGAACACTACTCAATAGATCCTTTGAACACCTCCTACAGGGGTTTAACTTCTGGTCATGTCGTTTACACCCAGTACTCTGGCGAGTCTTGCTTTCCTCTCAGTCCGCTGAGCCGGATGCAGCCGCACGACAGACTACTACATTTCGGATTCAGCTGAGGGCTTCTCTTCACCCTCTCAAGTGATGCATCTTAAGGGTCGAAGACTGAAGACCTCCTTTAGACAGAGACCAAAGGTAGTCTAAAATGCTAGCCACAGGACAGGCCCTGTCTCTGACATCAAATGGAAAATCTTTCCATTTTAAGGCATAGCACTTTCTGTTGACTCCTTCCAGGATGCCTCACTACTGTGAGTACATCCTCGGAGAGACCCAAAGCCTGGAACTCTAGCCAGGTACCAGGCTGTCAGGTGCAGGGACTGAAGGCCTGGTTGGAGGACCTTCCCTGACTGAAAAGATCAGGTTTGGGCGTGCTGAAAGACGCCCGGAGCCTGTTGCTGAGGCGGAGGAGATCTGATACCAGAACTGGCATGGCCAGTCTGGGGCTAACTAGGATCACCTGCTTTGTCCCTCCTCACCTTGAGGAGCACCCTTTGAATCAAGGGAAATGGAGGGAAGGCAGAAGAGGCCTGGGGGTCAACAGCCTCAAAAGGTATCCTCTACAGTGATCCCCAGGGGACTACATGAAACAGCCTCAGCCTGGTGTTTTCCCTGGCGAAAATGGGTCCACCATTGGTTTGCCCCAGAGGGAGAACAAGCTGTAAGCTACCTCTGGATGGAGAGACCACTGTGGGATGTCTCGCCATGCGCCTGAGGGCATACACCAGTTGATTTGAGGCTCCTGCCACATGGATAGCAAGGAGATCTGCCTCAATCGGCTCACGAGTGTCCAGATGCAGAGCTTTTCCTGCACAGCAGCTGGGAGTGTGTGCCACCCTACTTGCTGAGGCAGTACATGGTTGCAGTATTGTCCATCTGGACTTGAATCACTTGACCTCAAGCTGCTGAGTGAATGCCATCACCGCCAGATTCACTGCCAGTCTGACTGCTCTGAGCTCCAGCAGGTTGATGTGGTAATGGGACTCCATGGGGTCCAGGACCATGGGCCCTGTTGTCCCCTATGTGGGCTCCATAGCCCACGAGAGAGGCATCGGGTCGTGAGGACGACCATCGGCTCGTGGAGGACAATCAGGATCCCTTCCTGCAACCGGTCTAGGACGGTCCACCACTGGAGAGCGCCCCACATCTTCTGGGTCACAGTGATCAGCTGGTTGAAATGACCTAGGTGCGGGGTCCACTGGGCGCCAGCTCCCATTGAAGGGCGATATGCCACCCAGCCCAATGGACCATGGTGGTGCAGGCCGCTATGTAACGCAGGAGGCGAGAAAATCCCGGCAGGCTAATTGCCCAACAAGAAATGATTAGGCAAAGGAGGAAATCTCCACCTGCCAGGAGCCAAGCTTTGGCTCAGCAAGAGTTGAACTCTGCCCCGATTAAGCACATCACCTGAGAAGGCACGAGCTCAGACAGTCTCGTTGATCAGCAGGCCAAAGTGAGAGTAGGTCTGAGGGCCAGGTCCCTGACTCTCCCCTCTTGTTGGGTGGAACCTCCTAAGAGCCAATTGTCGAGGTAAGGGTATACCCTGACCACCAATGCCTGAGGTGGGCTGCCACCACTGCCATGCATTTGGTGATGACCCGGTCATGCATGCCGAATGGCATGGCTCAGAACTTGTAAAGGGTTCCTCTGCTCTGAAGTGGAGGAACCACTGGTGAGACGGATGAACTGGGACATGAAAGAATGCGCCCTGAATATCCAGTGAGCACAACCATGTTTTGCTCCAGGATGGTATGATCTGGGACAGAGTTACCATCCAAAAGGTGCACGGCCTGAAATACTGATTCAGGTCATGCAGATCTAGAATAGGCGCCAGCCCTCAGTCTGCTTTGGGACCAGGAAGTATCTGGAAACCAACCCTGGGTTGACTGGAGGATCTGCCACTCAGACTACTGCCCTGAGGAGGAGCTGGGCTATGTCATCTCTCAGAGCTGACTGTGTTGGCCAATCACTCTCCTCCCATGGGGTGTGGGCTCAGCTGGGTGGGTACTGCTTGAATTCTAGAGGCAGACCCTGGCCGATCACTTTAAGTCCCACCTGTCCGTGGTAAGAGCGGACCAGGTGGAAAGAAAGTGGCAGGCTGACTACACACGGAGGATACAGAGGTGACGGGAATAGGGGTGGCCACCCCAATCCTGGCCACTGGGCAGGCTTGGAAAAGAAGATCCAGGGCCTGAACCCCGATCTCTATGCAGGCCTGGGAGGTCTGGGCTTGGGCCGGAGGTGCCAAGCCTGTGCCTGCTGTGCTCCTTGAAAGGAGGACTGCTGGGCTGCAGGAGCAGAGTGCCGAAAAGGGTGCTTCTTCTTATGCTGCTGCTTCTTAGGACAGAAACACTTTGAGCAGAAGAAGCAGAGTCCAAGGTGGCATGATTCGCTGAAGGTGACCATCCATACCTGGACCAAAGAGATTGGTGTCCAGGAAAGGAACATCAGCAAGTTTGTGCTGGGTATCAGCCATGAAGGTATAAAGCCTCAGCCAAGCCCTCTGCGGCATGAGGCAAACACGGTTGTTACTGAATTGGTGCACGAGGCCCCAATGTCCAGAGATGTCTGAAGCTGCTGTTTGGCAATGGCACAGCCTTGGTCCAAGACCTGCTTGACTGTAGAAGAATAATAATCAGCATTTATATAGCGCTTTTCATACACAGTATCCCAAAGCGCTTTACAAGCAATGCTAGACTGGTGGTGAAGTGACTGAATGTGTGGTGGTGGCCATTTCGCACATCATCACCCACACACAGCCTGGATAATTGCATGAACCGGTTTATGGGAAGGGGAATGTTGGCCAGGACACCAGGAATGTTCCCTGCTCTTTGGGAGGTGCCTGGGTTCTTTTACTTCCACCTGGACACTCACCAGGATGGGCAGAAGGGACCTCGGTTTAACGTTCATAATCTGAGGACGGCACACTTGCAGTACAGCACTTCCCCAATACTGCACCCAGATGCCAGTGAATTTTAGGTGCAAGTCCAATCCCTGTGGACTGAAGGTCTGTGGAGGGATGTGGGAGAACTTGCCAAGGACCCTAGAAGGGCATGGGAGAAGTGCGCCATGATGAGGGCTGAGCTTGCCTGGCGGAGGCCTAAATAGGAGGTCGCACAGACCTTCCTGGTAGAGTGGTCCAGTTTCTGGACTCTTGTCTTGGGGGCGGGGGTGTCTATCTGTGTTGGCAGAACTACCTGTACATCTGAACACAGAGGCAGTCACAAGGCCTCGGCCAAGGGATGTTCTGTGAACCCCGAAGGGACCCCATGGGCACCAGATACTTGCGGGCCATCCTGACAGATGGCGCTGGGCAGGAGGCAGGATGCTGCTAAGAAGCTTCAAGGCCGGGCCAACAATGGCTTCGGCCACAGAAAAGGCTTCTGTCACGGTATCCTCTCTTGAGAATGTCAGTGAGAGGGTACTCTACCCGTTTCTGGCTTGGTTCCAGTGGCATCCCGTAGATTCAGAAATAAGGCAGAGAAACCCTTGAAACGACTAAGGGCCTTCCTCCGTCAACAGATCACTGGCCAACTCTGTCATCCAGGTGAGAGTGAAGGTCGGTGTCATCAGAATTCGAGGTATCCAGAAAGATCGGTCATCCACTAAGGCCCAGCTCAACGTGCCTGGGGCGATCAGGCATGAGGGTGACGAAGATCCCAGAAGATCCGGGGTTGACCGAACTTCCTTCAAGGTGCCCCTCCCAAAGGCTCTTTAGGTGGCGGCTCCACCACAACGGTGGAGAGACCAATATCGGCTGAACCAGAGCAGGTTTAGCCGGCCCGCAGGCAGAAGAACTGATTTCACAGGTTCCAGAAGAGTCAGCTTTGGCCTAGGAGGCAAAAAGCCAAGTAATGGCCAGAGAGAGACTATGGTCGGCTTCTGCCACATCAGATCCTCGTAGCGCCAGTGAAGCTTCTGTCAAGCCTCCTCATCCAAGGAGGATGACCTATGGCATCGCCTCTTTCTGGAGCGCTTTGTGTGCCTTCCTGAGTTTGTCGCTGAGGGGGTCCGAGATCTCGATCTGATCAGACTGGTCGAGTTGGTCGCCGGGACACACCAGGGTGGGACCGTAACCTCCCAGGATCAGGGACTGGTTCCTCAACGGATCCCCAGCTGGTTGGGTCTCCTCATCGAAAAGACAGGACCGAGTCCACTGAGACAGTCCTCGACCAGAATGGGTGACAACAGATCGATGAGATCAAGAACCATCTCAACCTCGTCGATCGAGACCTCAGTCAACCGCCAGACGGCAAGACCGAGAAGCCAGGGGCAGAGAAGGCAATTTTGACTGAAGTCGATACTGCCAGCTCCTGGGACCAAGATCGCCACGATCCCAAGAGCGCCTTTGCCGAGACGAAGACTGATTTGGATCCTTATCTCTTACGGACCGAGAGGAGTGAGAGCCACGAGGTCCCTCACCCTTATTGGGGAGAGTGTGGCACAACTTTGGAAGGAATCAGAAAAGGTAGAGCCCAAGCTAAGAGGAACGAAAACGACAGAGGAAGACTCTGTGGCTCAGGCCGCTTCTTCTTATTCTAAGGCTTACATTCGCTTCCAGCTGTTGGGTGGATCCCGCAGCCACGGAGACCACCCACTGGGCCACTTTAGATTTCACAGGAGAATTTTGTTTTTTTGGGCCTGCCCAATTTGAGATGTGCAAAATGATTGTCAAGGATGTTCGAGTGAAAAGCGAGACATCTCGCAAGTCTTGGTGTCATGGCCAACACCAAGGCAATAAACGACGCTGTATGCAGATCAGTGCACATTTTTTGGCAGCACGGGCACCAGTGAAATCGGGAGAAGATTTATCTTCCATGATAGAACGATGAGAATCTCAGTTGCTAACTCAAATGAGTTGAAGTTTCGAGTAACCAAAGGTTTTGAAGTCAGGCCTACAAAAAGCGAGGGCAAAGAGGAAGCAACCTGAATCTTCCAACGAAAGGAAGATCTGGCGCCATGGGGTGGGGCAGAGGGCTATGGAACCCGGTGGGTGAGGAGCCACCCTGAAGACCTTCCGATGAGCCTTAAAAGGGAAAAGGGACATGCCAAATAGTGTGGATGAACACATCCATGATTCTAGAAAGGGGCATCCAGGGACTTTTGCTGCATATCTGCAGCAAACTCAGAAACACAGAGCCAGGAGTACCTCCTCAGGCAAATACCTGTGGCAACTGCCCTAGCTGGTATCTGACATATCATAGGTGGTTCGGAGGAGGTGTTTACTGACATCCTCTGTAGCCTGGAGTACCGTAACGAGCTCCTGCTTCTAAGACCTCTTGAGGGCTCAGTGTGTGACAGGGTAGAATAAGAACCCTGACCCTTTTGTTGGAGAAAGTGTATAAATGGAAGGATCTGTATTCTTTCTCTCTCTCTCTTCTGTCTGGCTGCACAGCCTGATTTTCCTGCTAGACTTTGGACATGATCAACCCGAGCAGTCTTGCAGTCCTTGCCTTTCTCTGTTTTCTCTTGCTGTCCGTTTTCCTCCCTTGCATATCTACATCTGATAATATAAGAATCAATGTATGGATATGTAGCTGATAATGGGATCACGTTTGTATAGAAAAATCTGGTGTTACTGTTGAAATGTATATGTATTTCTAATTTGAGATAACTGTAAAAGTCAGAGGTTATTTGAGTGCAAATGCCTGAGGCTTTTGCAAAGGCTGGAGGGACCTCCAGAAACTCTCAATGTTCTAGCAGCTCCTGAAATTTACAAAGAACAGGATGCTTGCAAAGGATGGGGTTGAAAAGACTTATAAAACACATAAGCTGAGCTGCAAAGAAAATTTTCTTTTGCAAGAGATTTTATTTTGCTTCTGTATAGTTATTCTGAACAGGTTTATTTTATGTTACTGCTACAACAAATAAAGTTCTGGTGATTTTACAACTGCTCCTGGGTTTCCTATGCTTGCTGACCTGTGCCTTGACGACATGCGGCCACACTGCCCTTCCACAGGATATTCTGGAACTTAACCAGATCAGACAAGTAGTTGGAGATCTGAATAGCCAAAGTAGCAGAGGCAAAGGTCCTCACCCCACAAATCAAGCCTCCTGACGCCCTGTCAGAAGGGAGGGAGCTGAGGTGTTTGGGCACCTTAGAGCAGTCATAGGCAGCATTAATGACAGAGTCTGTTTCAGACTGAGCAGAATAAATAGGTTACTCACCTGTAACAGTAGTTCTAGGAGTGGTATATGTTCATCCACACTTGCTGGAAGATCTGCTTTCCTTTAAGATCGCCAGAACGCCGAATCTTCGGATTTACTTCCAAAAGTTACTTTACAATTCATTCGAGTTTCATCTTCTACCTCTTCCCTTGCTACCACGATGGAAGAAAATTGGTTCTTGGGTTTCGCCGTGCCCCTGTGGGCAGAAGATGTCTCACACCGACACTCACGCCACATGCATTTACTGCCTGGAACATGACCACGATCCGCAGGCCCGCGATCTCTGTCAGTCCTTTATCTCCTCTGGTTCTGGAAGTCTGCGCTGCAGACTTCAACTGGGTGACCGAAAAGCATTACCTGTCAGTTAAATCTAAGGATGCACGTTGGGTGGTCTTCACAGCTCACGGGGTCCGCTGAGCAGCTGGTACAGGCCAAGGTCTTGAAGAGGTGGCGGCCCAGGCCATGGCGGGCTCTGCTTCAGCCTTCATTCACTCCAACTGGGATACTCCTATTTGGGCTTCCTTCAGGAGTTGTGCCACTGTCTCTGACAAAGGGAGAGGGCCTTCTGGGTCACACATTTCACGCTCCCGCAAGGAGGAGTCCAAGAAGGAAAAGTCACAGCATCGATGCTCTGGGACCGGAGCCGCGAACTCCTGTTTCCCGACTTTGGTCAAGTCGCGGCAGAGGGCCGCTTTTGTTCACAGTGCCCCTCACCAGACCAGCTGTCCAAGATGCCTGTCAATGCGGCCGAGATTTTTCTGTTGATCGGGCGAGTTGTCACCCAATCTGGGCTGACAACTCTTATTTACAACTCTGTGCCTCGGACGGGTCGCTCCAGACCGCAAAGTCGGACCTGCCCGTCCAGGAGCCTGACCAGCAGCCGCGGGTTTCCTGACTAATTCTTCAGAGGTGCCCCACCGACTGTGTCTGTCTCTGCCTCCTGCCTCAGCATCTGACAAGACTCGCTGTCACTGGCGATGTTGATCCCAACACGATCCTAGAAAAAGGCTTCCGAGGGGGGCCTGATACAGTCTTTCAGCTTTTCTAGGCATGGTAGGGACTGAATTAGGTCTGCGCCAAACAGCCTATTCAGCACCATCCACAGCTGGAAGCAACAGTGGAATGATCTTGAGAGGAGACTCGGGATCTCCTGACAATCCATCAGATTCTTCCTCGTGATGTCATCCTCTTCAGTCTGGAACCCCATAGTGGATTGGAGCAGTTTCATCATATTATAGAAGCTGTGGTCCTCGGGGGGATCTGGTGGGATTTTCTCCAAGTACCCAGTTCTGTAAAAGGCAGTGGACCTATTAAATGAATATGCCCCAATGCCTCCTCTTCCTCAGGGGAGGATAAGATCAGGCGCTACTCCTCCTCAATGTCGACCCTATTTAGAAGTAGGTATTGACGGAGCGGATGCCGATGATACCTAAAGGATGCAAAGTAAGAAGGCCGGACCTGCAAAAAGTGGAGGGAAGCCCTGGAGGAGATGACGATGGCAGTGTCAGGCATGGGGTGAACTGCCTGACCAGAGCCATCATGAGAGAAGTCAGAATAGAATTAAGGTTGATGACTGGGTAGGGATGAAAGCTGTGACCGGAATGATGGCAAATGCCTGAAGTCTGCTGCAGACATCCCCACTGGGACTTATGGTGATGGCACTGTGGAAAGACCAGCTGTCGACGGCAGTGATGGGGCTGAATTCAGGCCAGTCGTCGATGACCCGCTGTCCACGATGGGAGCAGCGCGGCCTGGCACCAAGAAGCCCTGCGACAAAATAAGGAGGTCAACAGCCTAGCATCCGAAGATGCTGGAAAAGGATCCCTGCCTGGAAGAAACCAAGGCTGCAGAGGAAGTTGGCCCCAAAAGTGCCGACGATGCAGCTCTGGAGGACTAGGGAGAAGGCAGCAGGAGTGGGACCGTGACCTGGGAGCGGTCCCTGCAATGATTCTTATCCCTACGCTTCCCTGAGGATTTGTTCCATGCCTTGGATGCCTGTGAACCCGAAGAGCACGCCAGAGAGGGAAGAAGTAGTCCCCGAGCCCCTGTTCCATACTGGTTAGGTTATGTTTCATTAAAAATACCTCGTGGATCTGTTTTTGGTGCCTAAGAGTGGTGAGATTGAACTTCTGGCAGAGCACACCGGCAAGGGCATTACGAGAAGACCAGAGATAGCAGACACAAAGTTTCATGTCGTCCTCATGATAAATCTTCTTCCGAACAGAAGAGAATGACTCGGCAGTTCTAGACATAAAATACTGAAAATAAAAACTTGAGAAAGTTTTGGTGGTTGACTGAATGAGCCGAAGCTTCCTATGAAGTCTGTGAGAGAATGGTTGCCAGCAGGAAAGAACTGAGGAGGGTGGGGCCACCTATGCCTTTATATGGCGGTACCTGGTGTACGTGGCCCCGGACAGACTGCTACAGAAAAAGCTTCCGTGGGATCCTAGTGTATGATGGCTAAGTTCCATAGGTGTGACCTGATGAAGAGATATCCCCAAAGATCTTAGGATTTATACACAAGGAGAGACTGTGAAAATCAAATAAGGAGGTTCACACATTATGCTAAAGATACTGCAATCAAAAATGGAAATTACGTACTCTACTGTACTTCTGATCTTCTTGGACTAAGTCTCCACCACTCATTCACACTAACGGACTATGCCAGAGGCGCTAGGACCCAAAAATCTTCAGGAGGGGCTGGGGTAGGACCATGCATGTGTGGTGCTGCAAGACTGTCTTGCGCTGTTAAGCCACCTCGAGGTCGACCCTCAACCGCCTCAGTACCTTTTTGCCGAGGAGGTGCAGTGTAAACTAACAATCAAACTAACCTACTCTGGACTCAGACAGCCGCATGACCTGTGTAAGAAGGGTCAACTCAACAGTTTTCACAGCCCAAACAAAGAGGGGATGAAGGCCAAAAACAGGATGAGTGAGCTCGGGGATGATGGGGGGGTGGGCATGAATAAGTTGTGGAACTTAGTCCAAGAAGATCAAGAATTACAGTAGGTATGTAATTTCATTATCTCCCTGGACATAAAGTCTCCACCTCTCCTTCACGTTAATGGGAGAGTACCAAGCTAAAATAACTGGGTCAGGCGGCAGGAGAGAGGAGCTCAATTAGGACAGAAGTCCATTAAGGATTGTCCTGCCAAAGGACTGATGCTGCCATGCACAGACATCCAAAGTGTAGTGCTTTATGAAAGAGTGCATGGAGTTCCAAGTGGCCACACTGCAGATGTCTGCAATGGGCACATTTTGGATTTCTGCCAGAGATGCCACAACTGCTCTGGTAGAACGTGGCGTATACTCTGCCTTCCAGCTTAACCTGTGCCATGGAGTAGCACTGGCGAAGGCATGCCACTAGCCATGCTGAAATGCATCTGATAGCAACAGGCTGAACCAGCCGGGCCGTGCTGAAGGAAACAAATAGTTGTTTTGATGAGCGGACTTCTTTAGTTCTGTCTAAATAGAACTGCAAAGCTCTCTTTACATTCAGAGAATGCAGGGTACGCTCCCTCATTCTGGAAGTTTGCTAAGTAGGTTGGAAGGACCAAGGGATGATTTAGATGGAATTCTGAGACAACCTTGGGAGAAACTTAGGGCATCCTAAGAATTACCTTGTTTTCTGAAATATAATATCACGGAGGGTCTGTGACCAAAGCATGTATTTAAAGACACTCTGCAGCGGAGGTAATGGCTACAAGAAGCGGTCTTCCAAGTCAGAAACTTCACCTTACAAGTAGCGAGGGGCTTGAAAGGTGTTACGTGAGGCATGTCTAGCACAAGATTAATATCCCAGGCGGCTACCGGTCATCTGACTGGTGGCCTAGTATGCAGTATGCCCTTAAAACCTCTTGACCACAGATAACTGAGCCAGAGACACGGAGTGTACGGACTCATGGTATGCTGAGATCGCGAGAGGTGAACCTTCAGGGTTCAGTAATGAAGGCATGTGTTCGAGAGATCTAGAAGATATTCTAGGACTTTGTTTGGTGAGCAGGAAAAAGGATTCCAGGAGGATTTTGCGCACCAGATGCAAAACCGCTTCCACTTAGCTGTGTAAGTTTTTCGAGTAGTTTGCTTAGTGCAGCTAACAGAATATCCGAGACCCTACGTTAAACGTTAAACCTGTTCACCTCTATCTCTTCAGAAGCCAGGCAAGGAGGTGAAGGGACTTCAGGTTGGGTTGGATCACTGAGCCCTGAGTCAACAGGTTCATATGAAGTGGAAGCTGTTTGCGAGAAGTTTCCGATAATCTGTTGATTATTGAAACCAGATCTGACGAGGCCAGAATGGGGCGATGAGGATCATTCTGCACCTCCAGCTTGAGCAGCACCCTCTTAACTAGGGAAGAGGAGGAAATGCATACAAAAGCATCTTGTCCACCATGATCTGAATGCATCCTGACAAAAAGCTGGTTCTGGATTTCTTGAGCATAGAAACATAGAAGTTGGACGGGTAGATAAGGACCGCAAGGCCCATCCAGTCTGCCCATTTCTTTTCTACCTTATAAATGTGCCATCGGCCTTTGCTCTGTCAGTGGCCTATATATTCATAGTCATTTGTATTGCTCCCTTATGCCTATCCCATGCCTGTTTGAAGCCCTGCACTGTATTCATAGCCACCACTTCTGTGGTAAGCCATTCCATGCATCCACCACCCTTTCTGTGAAAAGAATTTCCTCACATTCCCCTTAATCGGCCCCCTCTAATCTCATGCTGTGTCCTCTTGTCCTGCTATTTTTCTTATATTTAAACATGTTAGACTCTTTCACCTTGTTAATGCCCTAAGGTGTTTGAATGCCTCGATCATATCACACCTCTCCTCCTTTGCTCAAGGGTATACATATTGAGCTCTGTTAATCTGTCCTCATAGGTCTTCTGATGCAGTCCCTGCACCATTTTGGTTGCCCTTCTCTGGACTGCCTCAATTTGGTTAATGTCCTTGTGAAGGTGTGGCCTCCAATACTGCACGCAGTACTCCAGATGGGGCTAACCAGTGTCTTGTAAAGAGGGATTATTACTCCTCTTACGACTTGTGATACCCTACTAATACACCCTAACACCCCCTAGCCTTACCTACTGCTTTAGAGGTCTGCTTGGATTTCAGGTCATCAGTGATGATGATGCCCAAGTCTCTTTCTTCCTTTGTGACTGCTAGCACTCCCTCCCAGCCTACAGGTGGCTTCAGGGTTTCTCTCTCTATGTGCATGATTTTGCACTTCTTTGCATTAAATCCCAGTTGCCAGTCTTCTGACCATTTTGCTAGTTTATCCAGATCTCTTCTCATTCTGCCCACCCCATCTGGATCATCTACTCTGTTGCAGATCTTGGTGTCATCTGCAAACAGACAAGCCTTACCCTCTAGTCCATCTGCAAGGTCACGAATGAAGATGCTGAAGAGGACTGGCCCCAGAACCGATCCCTGAGGTACCCCACTTGTGACTTGCATCTCTTCTGACTGTATACCATTTACCACCACTCTCTGTTTTCTGTCTGTCAACCAGTTTGCCACCCAGTTGACCAACTTCTGACCCACCCCGAGCCTATCCAGCTTATTTATCAATCTTCTACGAGGAACATTGTCGAAAGCTTTGCTGAAGTCAAGGTAGGCAACATCAACTGCTCCCCTTGGTCCACGACCTTGGTTACCCAGTCAAAGAAATCTATGAGATTAGTTTGACAGGACCTTTCTTTGTAAACCCATGCTGTCTTGGATCCTGTGCCCCTATGGATTCCAGGTGTTGCACTATCCTTTCCTTAAGGAGTGCCTCCATAATCTTGCCCACTACTGAGGTAAGACTGACTGGTCTGTAGTTCCCGCCTCCTCCTGCTACACTCTTGTGGAGCTGGATCACATGAGCCCTTCTCCAGTCTTCTGGGACATCTCCTGTGCTCAGAGACTCACTAAACAGTTCTGCTAATGGCTCTGCTAGTTCCACCTTTAGCTCCTTAAGTACCCTGGGATGTATGCCATCAGGTCCCATTGCCTTATCCACCCTGAGCTTAGAAAGCTCTTGTACCCTTTCTTTTGTGAAGGGAGTAGTGCTCACCTCCTCCCCTGTGTCCATGATGCTGAGCTGTGGGCCCTGCCTACCTTCTCTTCAATAAATACTGAGCAAAAGTATCTATTTAGAATAGATCCTTTACAAGGTCCTCCTCCTCACATGCTCCCTTTTCTCCATTAAGCTTAGCAATACCCCTCTGGACTTTCTCCTTTCACTAATGTATCTATAGAAAGTCTTGTCACCTTCTTTTACTGTTAGTGCTAGTGTTTCCTCAGTTTGGAACTTTGCCTGCCTTACTGCCTTCCCTGCTTCCCTTAGGGCAGTTTGGTATGCCTCCTATCTTCATCCCGCTGTGTTCCCTTATATCTCCTGAAGGCCAGCCTTTTGGCTCTGACCTTTTCTGCTACTGTATTTGAGAACCAAAGTGGTTTCTTCTTCTTCTTTGCACTTCCCTTTCTGTCTAACACAATGGGATGTTGCTTCAAATGTATGCATCCTGAATGCTTGCCCACTTTGCCTTGTACCCCTCACCTGTGTTTCTTTTTGCCAGGCTAGCTTAACTCTGTTGGCCATCTTATCAAAGTCAGCTCCTCTGAAGTCCCAATATTTTGCCTTGGAATGGGATGATTTAGATGTAGTAGCCAAATTGAACCATACCATGTGATGGTCACTGGCCCCAGGTGACCTTCCACCTGGAGATCTGTGATCCCTTCCTTGTTAGTCAGTACTAGCAGAGCAGAACAGAGGCAGTTTAGCACTGAGTGGGGAAGCAAAATGGTCCAGGTCTGGAGTTCCCACTCATCGCAGAGTGACTGCACAATGTTTGTGTCAAGAGACTACTCATGACGGTCTCAGTTCTGCTGAGATGATCTGCCAGACTGTTCTGCACCACTGGCAGGCAGACCGCCTGGATCAGTGCTTTGTGCTCCAGGCACCACTACCACTCTCTCATCGCCTCCCTTCATAAGGGGTGAGAGTGCTCCACCCTGCTTGTTGATGCAGTACATCACTGTTTTGTTGTCAGTTTGAAGGAGAATGATCTTGTGACAGAGTATGTCCTTCAAGGTTCGGACTACATACAGGATGGCTCATTTCAAGAACGTTATGTGAAGCTGAGACTCGTCCTGACTCCATTGACCCTGGGTGTAGAGATCCTGGCAGTGAGCTCCCCATCCCAGTAGGGATTCATCTGTGGTGATAGAGATCTAAGATTCTAGAGGGGTGAAGGGATAACCTTCCAGAAGGTTGCCTTCCTGAGTCCACCAGGTGAGTGACCGCTCAAAGGTTCCATAATAACTGTGGGTGCATGGCGGTGACAACTGAGTGCTGAGCATCCACTGAGTAGTCTTCATGTGAAGGCGAGCCAGAGGCACAGTGAACACTGAGAATGCCATGAGACCCAGCCTCCGCTGCATTGCGAGAGCTCAAACGAATTGTTCACCCTGATGAAGTGGGCCATCTGAAGGATGTCGTTCCTTCTGTCTTTGGGAAGAAAGGCTTTTGTACTGGAGGTATCCAGAAGGGCTTTATGAAGAGCAGCCGTTGGGAGGGCTGTAGCTGTGACTTTCCTAAAATTTAGTAGGACTCCCATGGACATAAGGAATTTTGAAGAGCCATACAGCTTCCTGAGTCTTCTAGTCTGCAGGGGACGTGCTAGAAGCCAATCGTCCAGATACGGGAACACCTGAATTCCGAACTTCCGAGATGTGCTGCGAGAACTGCAAAGCACTTTGTAAAGACTCGAGGCGCCGAGGATAACTCTAAAGGGCAGGACACTGAACTGGTAGCATTGACTAATGCCACAAATCTGAGCTATTTGTGGTGGTTTGGGTGTGTTAGAACATGCTAGCAGGTGTCCTGCAAGTCCAGGGAGGCCAGACAATTGTTTTGATGAATCAGAGGTAAAAGTGTACTGAGGATATCATCCTGAACTTTTCCTTGTAAAAGAATGTTTAACTTCCTCAGATCGAGATTTGGGTGCATGCCGCCTATTTTCTTTGGAACTAGGAAGTAATGGGAGAAACCCTGAGTTCCACTGATCCAGCAGGACTACTTCTACTGCCCTGTTGTTTAGAAGGCCTTGAATCTTGGAAGCAAGAAGGTCTGACTGACAGACAGCTTGGCCTGTCATTTGGGTGGGTGATCCGGAGGGGTTTCTAAAGGTTTAGAGAGCACCTCGCAGATTATCCTGAGCACCCACTTGTCTGATGTGACTGACTTCCACTAGCCATAAACTGAGTCAGACGCCCCTACTGCTGAGGAAGAGTTCCCCTCGGACAGCTGAGGTGGGACTTGGGCTGGAATCTCAGAAGGTGGCACTAGGAGCTTTGGGGCCGTGAGCCTTCTGCTGCGTTTTCTTTTGTGACTGAGGGGCTTTGTTTCTGCTGAAGCCCCTTACCTTCTACAAAGGACTGATGGTTATGAAACTGACGCTGTTCCCACCCCTTTGAGGGGCTGCAGATGGTGGTCTCGCTGCTTTGATAGCCATTCTAGTTTTCTGTGTGGCCTCTAGCACCTGCTCAACCTGAGGACCAAACAGGTACATACCATCAAAAGGCAAACTCATAACACACTGCTAGGCATCATTCAATGAATCAACGTGCATAGCAAGAGTTAGGTGGATATACAGCCGCTGCTGCTCTGGAAGCAGCGTCAAAGGTATCCATAGCAGCTTAAAGCTGCTGGTTATTGATTCAAAGCCTCTAGTAATGGTCTGAAGAAGCTCTGTGTTAACTTTTGAATCTGGGAGAGCTTCTACCGTGGCCTTGAGCGAATACCAAGAGTATATACTTATGTTGAGGAGAAATAACCCTGGTAGCTTGCAATTCCACATGCCCAGGGTGGAGGCAGAAGACTCACTTTCCCAAAGTGTTGATTTTATAGATTCCTTGTTTATCGGACGTTGTCAGAGATTCTTGAGGAAGAACGGTCTTGTCATTCTCTGCCAGGACAACTATGGCATCAGCAAAGGCTTGTGAGGCCAGAATAGAACAACCTTTGAGGGGTGTATTTCCTATCTATGGATTTAGCCACAAATGTCCAGAACATGCAGGTCCAGCAGATGAAGCAATTTCCCAGGCTCGATCTCTGAGGTCTGGTGCTCATTCATGTTTCTAAGCAGAGACTTGAAGGAAAGGTCCTCGACCAGAGGCTCTGCTGTAAGAGAAGGTTTATTCTCCACCCCTAGAGGAAATCATTGTCAAAGCCATCCTCCAATCGAAGATCAGGATCAGGCTCAATAACATCTTCTACTAGTCCTGAAGGACTAAATAGATAGGAAATGGAGAAAAAAGAGGAGAAGGAGCACCACAAATCAGAGCCGAAACCCCAGTGCCCCACACGGCGCTGCAGGCGCCCAGGCACCAGAACAGAAGGCGGTGCCAGGAATACTGGCAGCATCGAACCAGAGATTCCCAACCCCACTCGCTGAGGAAAGTCTAAGAAATTCAGTAGGAGACAAAGGCACTGGTGTTGGACCCCGTGCCACAGCCATATGAGGGGGGACACCAGAGTGCAGCGTTGATGGCACCAGAGAAGGCGCGCAACTACTAAGCCCCAACAGCCCTGCCTGCAGGTCCAAACCACCAACAACGGACTCACCGACTCAGACAGATGGAACAACCGCTGCACCCACTGTTCCATAAGAGCGCCCAATGCTGAAAATGCTCACAGGAGGACCCTCTAGGGGCGGAGGGACTCCGGAGTCGAGAATGCCCATCACCAGAAACGGAAGCTGGAGGAGACAGAGTCGGGTCCCTGCCGCCAGTAACTGACGATTGATGTGCAGACATACCAGAAGGCAACGCCGAGCTGTACCATTTTCTTTATCGACTAGGAGGCCAAAGAACTCTAGGCTTAACGGGTGCAGAGTCCTTGACAAGATAGAGAATGGGACCGCTTTCTTTAGTTGAAGACCATCCACCCCAAGCGCTTGGACTGCCTGTAGTTAGACCCCATGTGAAAGGGTGGTGGACCAGACCCAGCCCTGCTGACAACACAGCTTTCAAACAAAGTCTCCCTACCATCAACTTGCCCTGTTCATGGTCGACTCTGTCAAAGGAGAGGGAAGACTTCGACAAAAAATGTACGCAGTAAAATTTATTTACTTATTTTTCTTTAAACTGATAAATAAGGGTTGAGGTGCTAGATGCCACACTTGCACCATGCCGTTGACCCAGTTCGGGAACAAGCCCGTGCCATTGGGGTCGGCAGGGGAGAAGAGGATGGGTTGATGATTCCCGGTGTTAGTGACTCCCAGCGGAGGCTGGGGTGCAAAACCAGGGATCACGTCAGGAATGGGGAGGAGCATAGGTGGACGTCCCGCGGAGAGTGCACAGCCTGAGCTGGATGTCACTGCATGTCCGTACTTCTGACGGGAGGGAGCTCAAGAACAAGGAAACCACCTGTTGGTTGGAAGGAAGACGCCGCCTGCCCCAGCTGCAACGCCGATCCTGCCCACCGACTCTCGCCTCGCCCATCACAGCCGCCCGAGGAGCATTAGAAGAGGGAGTGCCAAGGAGCAGAAGGTGGTCCCGCCTCGGGAGGCGTGGACTGGGAGAGTCTCCGTAGGTGTGTCCGGTAAAGGCAGATAGTTCGAACTGGGAGGATCTAGGCTGCAGGGGAACAGGCAGGATGACTGATGGGGCTCCAGCCAGCAGTGACAGGAGGGAAAATAGTTGTAAAAATAAAATTAAATAAAAAATTATAACTTTTCAATACGAAACACTTTAAGCTGCTGTTGTATAGGCGTGAAAATTTGACTCCCTGCGGGCGAGCAACATTGTCACTAAAGCGCACTTAATGGGGAAAAAAGGAACTGAGGTTGCTGGAGGGTCGATGCCGAAATAGTTCTATACGGCGCGAGCAGTTCGCAGCACTATGTATGTGCGGTCCCACCGTGCCAGCCCTCCTTAAGAGTTTTGTTTCACTGGGTCCTAGCACCTTTGGCGTAGTCCCATTAGTATGAATGAGTGGCGGAGACTATGTCCAGGAAGATTAATGCTTTCCTACGACAGAAAATGTAGGCCACAACTGGCCGGGCTCAAAAGTAGCCAAAATCAGTTTCTCAAGTATAGAATTCTAGTCCCAAGGAGGGACTGATTATGGATAGGTTCCATATGGAAAATACCTCTCAGAACCATACAGGACACTTCTAACTGGGCAACTATATGACCATTAATAGGTGCCCGAAAGCTGATATAGTGGCCAAATGTACCATAAGTGAAGAATACTGTACACCAGAATTTGACAGGGACAGTAAGTATTCCAAAACACAGCGTTCTACATAAGTGAATGGGTCCAAATTTCTGAAGCAGCCCACAATGTTAACCATTTCTAGTTCAAGGAATAATAATAACTATTTTTAAAGCTTTTCAATATCAAAGCGGCTTTACATGTCGAAAAGCACAATATAAAACATCACATAAAACATATAAACACAATAAATACATAATATCGCATATTAAAAAATACAATAAAATCATCCATACTATCCAAAAATAATATTAATACTCAAATATCAATTA
This sequence comes from Neoceratodus forsteri, assembly GCA_016271365.2. Classification (NCBI taxonomy): domain Eukaryota; kingdom Metazoa; phylum Chordata; order Ceratodontiformes; family Ceratodontidae; genus Neoceratodus; species Neoceratodus forsteri. The sequence goes on along the minus strand of CM057456.1, from coordinate 1,412,640,963 downwards.
ATTATCCAAGAAGGCGCTCCGCCACAGGTAGGTTTCAAATTTTTCTTAAATACCTCCAAAGGAGGTGCACCCTTAACTGGCGAGGTAGAGAATTCCAAAGAGTGGGAGCTGCATAAGAAAAGCTCTGCTACTAGAAGATTTTAAACTCACTCTTGGAATCTCTAACAACCCCCTCGATAGCCGAAGCGAGCGATTGGCCTGGGCAGTAAGGCACCAGAAGTTCTTTAGATAGGTCGGACCCTGATCGTGAAGGGCTTTAAAGTCAATAAAATGACTTTAAAGGTGATCCGCCACCATATAGGAAGCCAGTGCAGTTCGCACAGTACTGGGTGATATGACTGAATCTCTTTGTCCCAGTCAACACCCTGGCTGCAGTGTTCACTGCACCAGCTGAAGGCGATGGTTCAACCCCAGAAAGCCCAAAGTAAAGGCGTTGCAGTAGTCCAGCCACGAGACACAAAGGTGACCAACGCTTGAAGAGTCAGACGGAACAAGGTGATGCACCCTGGCAATGTTCCTAGGATGATAAAAGGAAGTCCTGACAATGGCAGACACTTGAGATTGAAAGGTCAGCCTGTCATCTAGGACAATCCCAAGGTTGCGCACCTGCTCAGAGGTCGGAAGTGACACGCCGTCAAGAAAAATTCCAGAGGGCGAGCCATCTTTCGCCTCATTATCTGACCACCAGGGTCCACCACCAATACCTCTGTTCCTCTGAGTTCAACTTCAACCAGCTAGAATCCAATCCATCCATCCTCTGATTTCTTCCAGACAGTTATTAAACACGAGACAGCTCCATCCTGGTCAGGCGCAAAGACAGGTATAGCTGGGTGTCATCTGTGTAGCAGTGAAACCTCAGCCCATACCGCTTTTATAATGTCTCCGAGGGCAGATATACACTGCGAATAACATGGGTGACAGCACTGAACCCTGAGGCACCCCACACAACAAAGAAGTTGGGGCGGAGGAATGAATCCCACACAACTCCTCTGATCTCCGGTAAGGAATGAAGTGAACCATTTTAAAACAGTTCCCGACATTCCACATATTTGCCTCAGGCGTGCTAACACACCAGGTGATCCACAGTGTCAAAGGCCGATGAGAGATCAAGAAGAACTAGAATAGAACATCTCTTCTGATCCCTCACCTCAGAAGATCATTAAGCACCGAACCAGCGAGTCTCGTGCTGTGTCTTTTACTAAAACCAGACTGGAAGAATTAGATATTATGGATGGTTAAATGGTCTTCCAATTGGGCTGCCACTACCTTCTCAATAACGTTCCCCAAAAAGGGAAGGTTAGAGATAGGTCTGTAGTTTGAGAAACAGTCTGGGTCCAAAGTAACTTTCTTTAGTAGAGGTGTAAACACTGCTTCTTTTAGGAGTTAGGAAACTCACCTGACTCTAAGGAACACCAGACTATCTGCACCATAACTGGGCCAATGATCTCAAGACAGCCCAAAATTATTGGAGTTGGTCCAGGATCTAAACTACAGCTCAGGTGCGCACACTATGGATGATCCTCATTATATCCACGACCTCCGGTTGGCAACAGGAACTCAAGAGAAACTAGGCATCGTGAGTTCGCACTGTTCCACAACATCACCCTAGAGGTTGCTGGATGCAAGCCCGCCCTGATGTCGTCCACCTTATTTGCAAAGAACCGAGCGAGCTCCTTGCACTCCATTTGCGAAAAGGCTCTCGGACTTGTAGACAGGCTGGGTTGCACAGTCTGAAACAGCTGAGCCAGTCGATTCTGTGCAACTGCAATCTCCCTGGACAGAAATTCTGCCTTCATATGGGTGACTGCAGATTGATAGATAGAATAATGTTCCATCAATCTAAGGCGGTTGGCATCAAGGGCGGACTTGCTTCAGCACTCTAACCTTCGCCTCTCTCCGTAACTCCTCAGTGTCCCATCAAACCAAGGGGACCTGAAAGGAAGGATAAGGGGTGCCTACGAACAAGAGCAATAAAACCAGGGTCACCGTAACGCTATATTATAAGCAGACACCAGTTCCCTGGATTACTGCTAGCCAACATGGGGAATGAGAGATCAAGGACAGCAGCAAGGCCCTGAGAAGTAACATTTTGCAATGGGCGGTACCTGACCATCTCCACAGGGAAGGCCTTCTAAAGGGGGTGTAAAATTGAACCTCACTGTGTGGTGGTCAGACCAAGCGACTGGTTCCACCCCTTATCAGATGAATCAATCCCTAAGAGGAAGACTAAATCCAGAGAGTGCCCAGATCTATGTGTAGCAGTGGAAACTACTGTGTAAGGCCCAAAGAAAACATAAGATGGAGGAAGCGGTTACCAACTTCAGAGAGTTCATCGTCGATCCAGGCGTTAAAGTCACCCAGAACCATCAATCTGGGAGACTCAAACGACATATCGACGAGAAGTCTGCTACTTCTGTAAGAAACGTTTCCCATCTCCGGGTGGATGGAAGATGAGAACGACTCAACGCCTATACCTGCTACAACTACGCACTCAAAGATTCAGCCTCACCTACTACCACATTCGTGAGGCCCAATTTAGTCTTGAAACAGACTGCAACCCCCTCGGTCCAATCTCGGCGTGTATCACTGAATACCGGCCGGAACCATGGCCTCCAATATGGGGCCAGTTTTCATCCAGCCAGGTCTCTGTGATGCAAGCCAGGTCAGCTGAGCCAACAAGATCTGGCAATAATAGCGGTCTTATTCCTAACAGACGTGGCATTGCATAACACCGCCCGAAGTTGGACAAACCTCGGAGGCTGTCCGACCTATATACTCCACCAAATTCCGCACTGCTCCTTGGGAATGGGCACCAGACATAAGAAACCCTGTCTGATTCCATTTCCCCAGGCGCCTTCTGGACTTAATAACCCCGATACGATGGCCGCTTTGTTCATCCTCACTTTCGCCACTCCCGCCCCTAACCACCTCCTACTGAACAATCCCCAGTGCTCTACAGCGCTGGTAGGTCTCAAATTGCAAAGGAGGGTATAAAAGGCGGAGGCGGAAGAGAGGGATGAATAGTGCACCCCCGTGGAACCTACAGGCCAACACATATTACTGCTAAAACTAAACAAAATATGTCAAATTAAACAAAAACTAATCCTCAAAACCCATACAAAGAACATATAAAAATAAAATAATAAAACAAACAAAATAAAATAAATTATAAAATAAATATAAAGCGGAACTCTCACTACCCCAACACAAAAATCCCTCCTTCAGCCCTCTCACAGCAAAGGTGAGGGGAACAAACAATCTTAGCACTCTCACTGCAAGATAAAATAAAATCACATACAAACAAATAAAACAAAAACATAGGTCTAAGGCTGTCGTATTATTTAAAAGCCCCAACTAAAAAGTCCTTGGACTTAAAATTAATCATAAGCCCCACATAACAAAAGTTCGTGAAAGTCTCAGAGTCAGTGTATTTTCTTCATACTCCTGGCATTTAACCATTCAAAATTCCACCTGGAAGGAAGCACTTTACACAATGAACCCCAGGAGGACGCCGATATGCAAACTGTCCCTCTACTTAGGATGCTAGACACAGCCTGGCCTCTGCCAGACTATTCAAGCTCCACCTGAGGCCCCGAGAACATCAACCCACCAGCAGGCCCTCCCGGCCCTCCCAGGTACAGACAGCAGCACCCCGCACCCACCTCCGGGACAACTGGGCCAACCACTTAGATCCTTCTTCCTCTCTTCCTTCCCTGACACTCCACAGTCAAACTCCCTGGCCAAGAATTCAACTTTAAGTCCTGTGGTCCACCGAGTCCAAACAGGGAGCAGACAGAGTAAACAACAAAGGACACACTTCTTTCTTTGGATCCACTTAATATCCAAACACTTAAAATCCAAGTTTAAAAAGCCTCCTTCAATCTTTCTAGTCTCCACAGCCCATCACGCTGTGACCAAGAAGACGCTCAGGTCAATAATGCAGAACAGTGTCACTAGGGACAAAGCAAAATCAGTGCCCAAATAAAATCTTCTCCACAGTTGCTTCCACTCCTCAATAACACAGCTTCCCAAGTCGCAAATCCAGGCAAAATTCAAGCATAAAGAGTCAAACAAACTCACTGGGGCAAACAATATAAAACTTTCGAGCAAGTCTTACGTTCCTTGCTTCAGTGCCCTGCCAAAAAAACCGACTCCCTCTCACGCTGAAGTCGGAGATCGAGAACAGCGAAGAATGTTAAGGAGTCACAACGAACAATGCCAAACGACAAAACAAATGCAGGACTCCAAGCAACAGAAGGGCTCCAAGAAACGCTTCCACAAAAACGCCAATCACAAAACAGAGAGCATCCCAACCTCACGCTGCTACAGTCCAAACTAAAAATGCTAAAAACTCAAAGTCAACTAAAATTAACTAAAACAAATCAGTCTGGTAGAAGGCTTTCTAGCCGCAATCAGGATATCCGCAACCTTAGGGCATACCTCAAAATGTGCAATGGCTAAGCCTTCAGGAGCCAGGCATGCTGATGTAGGCACTTCGGTCCGGATGGACCAGGACCCCTTTATCCCATGACAACAGACCCTGACACGGAGGTAGAGGACACGAGTCTCTACTACCATCTGCTGCAGAAGTGGAAACCACATCTGGCGGGCCATAATGGAGCAAGGACGACTGAATGCTGAACTTTCCATCTGTAGCTTGAGAAGAACCCTTGTACTGGAGGAAATGCATACAGGAATTTCCTTTCCAGCAGAGAGTCAATGCATCTTCTCCACAGAACTCCAGGCCCTGGAGCGAGCTGGCAGAAACGTGACAGTTTTGTGTTGTGTGGTGATGTAAAAGTCCAACACTGCATGACCCCATCTTTCTAAGAAGTAGTTTACTATAGCGGTTAGCAATTCCCATTCGCAAATCCTGGCCTGTGACCTGCTTAGCCTGCCTGCCAAGACATCGGAGACCAAGGAGATGCAAGATAGCTGTAGGTCATGGGACAATTTTCTGACCCTGATGAAGGTAGGCATCCTTCATGTCCAGAGAACAAAGCTAGTTCTGTTTGCAGAACAGGAATCAGAGCTTGCACTGATACCACTCAAACATTTTCGGATCCCCATCCATTTTGGGACCAGAAAGTATCTGAAATAGAACCTTTGTTGCTCTGAGAAGGTGCCAATTCTACAGCATGTTTATGGTATAATGACAGAACGTCTTCCTTCAGAAGGGGCAACTGGCGAAGGATGATCCGCCCGCTTTCTAGTAGCGCCAGATCATGCACCCTGGAATTATCTCCAAAGCCTACTCGTCTGTAATGACCTCCTCCACTGTTTCAGATGCAGGGGAGCCTGCCCCAAAACCACTCAAGGAGGTAACAATGGAGGTGGGTTTGTAGTTGGGAGACAGGTGGAACAGGTGGGAGCAGTGCCACCAGTACGGATTGCTTTAGGTGCTTTTTATGGGCACCTGGAATGAGGGACCATTCCTTACCATGGCCTTGCTGGCGATAGGCATGGCCACCTCTGTAGCAGGCTGATGAAAGAAGCCCTCCCACAACCCCTACCAGAAGTAGGATACAGGGACTTTACCGACCTGAAGAGTTAGTTTTGAGGTCTGAAAGCCACATAGGGCCTCTTCAACATAACAGCCAAACAGTTTTGTCTCCTGAAATGTGCATTTAACATTGCTAGTTGCAAATCACTGGCAAAGCCAGCAGCTGTGAGCCAAGAATATCTCCTCATGCAAATGTCAGATGCAGCAGCCCTGGCAGAAGCATCCAAGACATCATAAGCTGACCGTAGCAAATGTTTGCCAACCTCAGCACCAGAAGTAGTTTTTAGTAACTCACCGTGGCAGAGCCCTCAGTAAAGGAGCTTTCCATTGGCTATTCTGATATTTTATCATGTGGGCCTGGTGGTTTGCAATCCTATGGTCCAGTGAGGCAGAGGCATAGGTACACCTGCCCAGCACATCCAGCCTAATAGCTTTTTTATCAGGAGGTAAAGTGCTCATGTGTTTAAGTACCTCAGACCTATCAGGAGCAGCCATGATTACTACAGGAGCAGTTTCTGGCTGGTTAGCATAATAAGCCTTAGCAGATGGTGCATGATGCTGCTTATCAGCCCTTCTGGGAACTGGAGGCAGTGAGTCTGGTCTGTACTATGCAGCAAAGGTAGCTTCCTCTAATGCTCGATATACAGGTGGAATTGTAACGAAGGTGTGCAAGGCACCTCTAAAAATTACACTAAATTTCTTTTGTGAAATCTTCCACAGCAAAGTTTGTACTTGCAGCATCGTGACTTGAAAAGTGGGATCCTCAGGAGGTGATCTCGGGTACAGACTACAAAGTCCTCACCGCATGAGGAGAGAAAGAACTTACATACACAGAACACAGACTTAGACGGCACATAAGTACCGCTGGCCCACCCAGTCTACCCATTTCCTACCTACTGGATAAGCTGCAGATCCTAGTTAACCAACAGTCTACTTCCTCCTACCATCCACCAAAATTGCCTTCTGTCTGGTCCCATGCATTCTTTAATTCCCTACTGTTTTTGACCACATCACCTCCTCAGGAAGACTGTTCCATGCGTCCACCACCCCTTCCGTGAAAAATACTTCCTCACGTTGCCCCATCTTCAAATTGTGACCCTTTTGTTCTTGCACATCTTTTTCTGAAAGATGCTACCCTCTTGGACTTTGAGGATTCCTTGCAGTACTTGAAAGTGTCTATCATGTCCCCTCCCTCCTTTCCTCGAGGACATACATATTAAGCTCCTTTAGTCTCTTCAGTGTGGCTCCTGTGCAGACCCTGCACCATTTTAGTTGCCCTCTTCTGGACAGCCTTCACCCTGTCTACGTCTTTGTGGAGATGGGGTCTCCAGAACTGCATGCAGTACTCAGATGGGGTCTCACCAACTGTCTGTACAGAGGGATAACAACGCTTGTTTTCTACTGGTGATCTCTCTCCCTATGCATCCCAGTATCCCCTGCTCCTTACTGCCTTCTCACATTGCTTGCCTACCTTTAGATAGTACAGTTACGTAGGAACTTACTGACAGTAGATCTTCGAGAGAGGTTCTGTAGGTCATCACAAGTAGGACTGGCGTTGTTTAACGACTGCACGGCAGACTTTTCTTGCAATCCTGACAGGGGACCGCCTACCAGACGTCATGTGACTGACGTCAGCATGATGGTACATAGTGGGCGGTCCCAGGCTCCCCTCCAGTTCTTCTGCCGGAGCCAGGAAGAGGCCTAACAGCACGAACGAACAGGATTGGAGACCCTGTAAAATTAAAATGAGGGGAAGGAGGAAGGGAAAAATATGACCTACTGAAGGAACCTCTCTCGAAGATCTACAGTTACGGTAAGTTCCTACGAAACTGTACTATCATCTTACTTTGAGAGGGTTCCTTCCAGTAGGTCATCACAAGTAGGACTGAGTCCCAAGCACTCCCTCTAAGGAGAGAGATGTGAGAAACTAGGGAGGGCAAAACAAAACCACGGAAAGACTGAGGTCCAAAAGGACCCAGACTAGGACAAAAGACCCTGCAGGACAGCTAGGCCAAAGCCAGCCCTTCGCCTACAAGCAATATCCAAACTGTAATGCTCGGTAAAGGTATGGACAGAACTCCAAGTAGCGGCAGCACAAATAGCTGCTGCAGAAACATTACAAGGTAGGCTGCAGAAGTAGCAGTGCCCCTAGTAGAATGACCCTGATAACTCCTGGGAGGGTTTTGTCATACTTTTGGTAAAGTACAGTTACGTAGGAACTTATTGTAACAGTAGATCTTCGAGAACAACTCTTGCAGCAGGTTACACCAATAGGACCGAAGCCGGCAGGCGCTAGGGACCCCAAGGAAATCTTCTAGCTAGCAGTCTTCAGCGGGGACCGCCTCAGACGCCGGTCCCGCCCCTAACGCCAGGCGAGTACATAAGGAGGCGGTCCCACCAGAATCCCCAGCTCTCCTGCCGGAGACTCCCGCCGCTGGATGACATCAGAAAGGAGACTGAGGACCCGCCATCAGATGGCCAAAACTAAGAACAATCTTTCTAAGCATAGGCTGGAACTTACCTCCTCCAAGGGGAAGGTGGGTGGGAATTTACCTGCTGCAAGAGCTGTTCTTGAAGATCTACTGTTACGGTAAGTTCTTACGTAACTGTACTATCTTCTTGAGGCACAGCCTTGCAGCAGGTTACATCATTAGGACTGATTCCTGCAATAGCGCTAGAAAAGCCATCGGGAGGAGGCGATACTGAGATACCAACATGTCCTGAGCCTAGGACAGAGGCTTTGCAGGACAGCAAGGCGAAACCTGCTCTTCGCTGTGAGGCGTTATCAAGGATGCAATGCCTGATAAAAGTGTGCACTGAGCTCCAGGTGGCTGCAGCACATATGGCCAATGTGGATACATTTTTCAGTGCTGCAAAAGAGGTAGCCACTTCCTTGTCAAATGGCCCTTAACTACACCTGGTAAGGTTTTTTGTCGCTTGTTGTAGTAAAGGGACATGCACTGGATGAGCCAACAAGAAAGGGTCTGTTTCGAGACTGGATCTCCCAACATCCTCTCAGCGAAAGAGACTAACAGCTGTTCCGTTTTTAGGTACTGTTTGGTCCTGGTCAAGTAGTATCTAAGACACCGGTGAACATCCAGGGTGTGAAGCAGTGCTTCTCCTCGATTAGCGTACTTGAGGAAGTACACTGGTAAATCAATGTCCTGGTTAGCGTGAGGGCTGAGACCACCTTAGGCAGGAACTTGGGATTCGTCCTCAGGACACCCTGTCCTGGTGAAAAATTAAATAAGGCTCCTTACACATAAGAGGTGTAGTTCGGAGATTCTTCTCACCAAGTAACAGCAACCAAAAATACAGGTTACTCACCTGTAACAGGAGTTCTAGGAATGGTATATGTTGTTCATCCACACTTTCTGGCAGGTATCCTTGCCGCTTTAGTTCTTGCCGGAAGGTCTCTCAAGCTGGCCCTCCCACCCACCCGGGTGGTAAACTCGGCTCCGCCCCATGACACCAGATCTGGTCCCTGGAAGCTCAGGTTGGTTGTCGAAGCTGGGAGGTCAGGTCGTGGTGGATGAACATATACCATTCCTAGAACTCCTGTTACAGGTGAGTAACCTGTATTTCTACGGACATGGATATGTTGTTCATCCACACTTTCTGGCAGACTCTAGCAGTTCTCCAGGAGGAGGGAGGCAAGGCGCAACCCCTACTTAGGGAATAGAGACTGGAGAACCGAGGCCCCAAACCAGCATCCCGGCGTGACTCAAGGTCAAAGTGGTAGTGGGTGATGAAGGTGTGTGCTGACTCCAGGTAGCAGCCTGCAGATTTCCTGGATAGGGATGTCCCTGGCAGCAGCCACCGATGCAGCGGTGTGGCGGGTAGAATGGGCTCTTATCCTCTGGGAGGCTCCATGCCCGCCAACCTATAGCAGAGATCTATGCAGGAGGTGACCCACCTGCTTATCGCCTGCTTGGCTGCAGGTCTGCCAGGTGCTGCTTCAGTGTAGGTGACAAACAGCTGGGCGAACCTCTCCCCGACTTCAGCCATGCGCTCCTTATAGTAAGCGAGTTTCTCTAGGGTCCAAAGTATGGAGCCATATTCGGCCTCTGAGGTGTGACTGGGTAGAACACTGGCAGAGTCAACACCTGGTTAAGGTGAAACACCGATACCACCTTCGAAGGAATTTCGGTGGGGCAGGACAACCTTGTCCCTGTGGAAGACCAGGTAAGGAGACTCGATGGAAAGCACCTGGAGCTCTCCCATCCTTCTGGCTGACGTAATAGCCACCAAGAAGGTGGTTTTCCATGACAGGTGAGAGAGATCACACCTGTGCATTGGTTCGAATAGGCTTGCCCATGAGCTTTGCCAGTACCAGCAGTAGATCCCACGGAGGTGGAGGTTCTCGCCGGAGGAAATGTGATCAAGGCCTTTGAGAAAGCGCCAGGTCACCTTCTCCTGCGCCAACAGACTCGTTCCCCTGGCCTGCGCCCGTAAGCAGAGATGGATACCAGGTGCACCTTTAGGGTCGTTGACCTAAGCCCTTGCTGAGAAAGGGACCATAGATAGTCCAAGATGCTTGCCAAGGAACAGGAGGAAGGGGTCCAGGCCCTTACCCTGACAGCAAATGGAAAATCTCTTCCATTTGAAGGCATAGCATTTCCTGGTCGATTCTCTTACGGGACGCCTCAACTACATTGAGGACCTCGTCGAAAGACCCAAGGCCTGGAACTCTAGCCGCTCAGGAACCAGGCCGTCAGGTGCAGGGATTGAAGGTCCGGATGGAACACCTTCCCTGATTGACTGAAAGTAGGTCTGGGCGAGCTGGAAGCTACCTTGGGAGCCTGGAGCTGAGGCTGAGGAGATCTGGATACCAGCATTGGCGGGCCAGTCTGGGGCTACCAGAATCACCTGCGCCTTGTCCCTCCTCACCTTGAGAAGCACCTTCTGGATCAAGGGAAATGGGGAAAGGCGCAGAAGAGTCCGGATCCACGGCCCTCGAGAAGGTATCCTCCTGCAGCGAGCCCTGCTTGGGGGCGGCATGGAACAGCCTCAGCTTCGCCTTCTCCTGGAGGCAAACAGGTCCACCTGAGGTGTGCCCCAATGGGAGAACAGATCTTGTACTACTGCCGGCAGGAGAGACCACTCGTGAGACAGCCCCTATCCGGCTTAGGGCATCGGCCAGGGTGTTGGAGGCTCCTGCCACATGAATGGCTAGGAGATCCGCCTCAGGCCTGCGCACAGTGACCAAATGCGGAGAGCTTCCTTGCACAGAGCATGGAGTGCATCCCGCCTGGCGGTTTAGGTAGTACATGGTCGTGGTATTGTCAGTCTGGACCTGAACCACTTGACCCGTAGAAATGGAGCAAAGGCGGTGACAGCTAGACTGACCGCCCGAAGCTCCAGCAGGTTGATATGGCATCGGGACTCCCGAGGGACCAGAGGCCGTGGCGCTCTGTACTCCCCAGATGGGCACCCCAACCCATCAGAGGAGGCGTCAGTCGAAAGAGAGACCGTCGGTTCGGGACGGACAAGCGGGATGCCCTCCTGCAGATAAGCTGGAGCGATCCACCACTGGAGAGCATTCCACATCCCGGGTCACCGTCACTAGCTGGTCCAATGGATCGCAGCGTTGAAACCACTGGCTAGCCAACCCCACTGAAGGGACGATGTTCCAGCGGGCCCAATGGACCACACTAGTGCAGGCCACCATGAGACCCAGGAGACGCAGGGAAGTCCCCGGAGGCGCATTGCCCAACCAGAAATGATTGGGCAAAAGGAGGAGAACCTCAGCCCTGTCCGCCGGGAGCCGTGCTCTGGCTCAAAGAGAGTTGAGCTCTGCCCGATGAAAAGAATCACCTGCTCGGTTCGAGTTCCGACTTGGCCTCGTTGATGAGGAGGCCGATCTGAGAGCAAACCTGGAGGCCAGATCTCTGGACCACTCCACCTCCTGTCTGGAGGGGCTGCTATCAGCCAATCGTCCGGTAAGGGTATACCCAGACCCCTCGGCGCCGCGAAATGCTGTCACCACTGCCATGCATTTGGTTGAAGACCCTGGGAGCAAGAGAAGGCTGAAGGCATGGCTCGGAACTCATAAAGGATCCTTCCGCCGAGCGAAGGAATCTCTGGTGAGACGGACGGATAGGGACGTGAAAAACGCGTCCTGTAGATCCAGAGAGCAGAACCACACTCGTGTTCCAGGGATGGTATTATCTGAGTCAGAGTGACCATCCTGAAGGTGCAAAACCTTAGGAACTTGTTTAGGTCTGGCAGGTCGAGAATGGGCGCCAGACCCCGTCCGCTTTGGGACCAGAGAGTACCTGGACACAAACCCGGGGTCTGAGGGAGGGTCCGCCACCTTTCTGATCACCTCCTTCAGGGAGCAGAGCGATGTCGGTTTGGTGAGCCGACAGCGAGGCTGCGACCCAGGCTCCTGGGGGCGACGGATCGGAAGGGCGGGCTTGCTCGAACTCCAGAGGCAGGCCTTTCCCACCACTTCCAACACCCACCGGTTTTGTGGTGATAGCAGACCAGGCGGAAAGGAAGTGGTGAAGCCGTCCTCCACGGGGAAACCTGGGGTGGGGTGACGAGGTTGGGGGCTGCACCCTCAACCTGTCACTGAGCAGGCTTGGAGGAGGGACCGCCGAGGGACCTCCTGGGCTTTACCTCCCTGCTTCCTGGAGGAGGAAGCAGCAGGCGTGGGTTTGGGATGCCAAGCGCGAGCCTGCTGGCCCTGATGCTGCTGGGCGGACGTGCTGGCAGGCAGACGGACGAAGTGCTTGGAAAGCGGTCTCATGGCCCTTGTCCCTCTGGGCGGATGAGACCGAGTCCAGAGTGGCACTGGACTTTCGATCCTCTGGAGGTGACCTTCCACTCCAGGGCCAAGAGGTCGGTCCCCAGGAAGGGACATCTGCCAACTTGTGCTGGGTATCCGCTGTGAAGGTGGATATCCTCAGCCATGCCAGGCGGCGATAGCCACTGCGGCCCGACTGACCTGGCACATGAGTCACCGATGTCCAAAGCAGTCTGAAGTTGCTGCTTGGCCAATGCCCTGCCATGGTCCCATCTGCTTAACCGCGGTCTGCAGGTCAGCGGGGAGATGAGGACTACCTCGTCCAGGGAGCCCAACAAGGCGTGAGAGAAGTGTGCCATCAGCACGGCCGAGCTGGCCTGACGGGCGCTGGGTGAGTACGAGCGAGACTTTGCGCCCGCGAGTTCATCTCTTGGATTCTGTCGGGAGGTTTGTCCACGCCCCGGCGCTTCCGCACGCCGAAGACGCTGTCGGTAACCAACCCTTTGGCCAAGGGTGTTCCAAAACCGACAAGGAACCGTAGGGACGGCGATTTCGCCATCCTGGCCGAGGGTGCAGGACAGGAAGCAGGCGCTGCAGAGCTCAAGGTCGGGCCGACAATGGCCTTGGCCACCGTAGAAGGCCTCCATGGAGAATCCTCGGTCCAATATCTCCGTGAGGGATACTTGGCCCGCTGGATCTGAGCTCGAGCTGCATCCCGTGGACTCGAGATGAATCTAAGCAAACTCATGAAGGATGATGGGCTATCGTCCAGCGACTGACCTCTGGAGGACTCCAAGTCGACCCGCCTGGAAAACAGGGAGGAATCGTGAGTCGGACTCTGAAGAGACCGCAAAGAGCTGCCTTGGGCCTGAGCCACCCTCCACCTGCCAAGGGCGATTGGGAGTGAGGTTGACCGACAGCCTATGGGGCAGACCCTGGACCGACCGAGAATTCTTGGTCGGGGCCCCAAACAATGGCTGTGGAGGCGGAGGTTCCACCAGAATCGGTGGGGCAGCCGGCTTTGGTCGAGCAACAGGCCTGGGAGCAGGCGCCTCGGCTACAGCAAGGTGTTGCTTCGCCGCCCGGTGACAGCCACTTTATAGTCGGGAAGGAGACGACGTTGGCTTGCTCCCGGACAGAAGGAGCTGTTGCCACGAGGTCCTCGTGGTGCCAGCGCAACTGCGCAAGCCTCCCTCATCCGAGGAGGAAGGCAGAGCAATGACGCCACTTGCCCGCAGTACCCAGACCGCCCGCATGACGGCGGGATCGGCTGGACCGTAGAAGAAGTCCGAGACCGCGAACCTCGGCTTTCTCTGAGGAGGGTTCTGGGGCAGGACGGGAAACCCGCTTCCTCGGCTCGGAGGGTTCAACCATGGACTCCGGAACTGGAGGCACAGGCAAGTCCACGGAAACCTCAATCTCCGCCGGGGAACCGGGAGTGAGGTTTCAGCTTCACCGTCAACAGCCCATCCAACGGTCGAGGAAAATCTACGTGGAGTCTCGGTCAACTGACCTGACGGGGACACTGAGGCCAGTGGCCGGAGCCAAAGGATCGACTGAAGTCGATGGTCGACTACTTGGGAGAGGGACCTCTCCGCTCCCAAGAGCGTCGATGGAGGACTTACCTTTGTGGTCCTTCTTCTTGGACCGAGAGGAAGGCCCTGAGGATGTTGGTTCCTCTCCCTTAGTGGAAAGGAGGACAGAGCTCCTTAAAACAAGCTGAATAGGATCCCAGGGAGAGCGGGATAAAGGCGCGCCAAGGGAGATGAAGATGCGGCCTGTGCCGCCTCCTCCTCGAGGGCGATCATCTGCTCAGCTGTTCTGCCAAGCCCCACGCCACTGAAACCGCCAAGCGGGCCTCCTTCGACTTTACAGGAGGGTAACATTTCTCGAGGCACCAAGTTGTAAATGGTGCGGTCTTCCAGGGACGTGGGGCGAAAGGAAGAGCACAGGTCGCAAGCCTACGAGGTTGTGCTGAGGCCCAAGCAGTAGACGACGTAGAGTGCGGATCCGTCCGAGACATCTTCTGCCCGCGCGGCACCTCCGAAAACCGAGTCGATTTGTCCATCGCAGCCGCGAGGGGAAAAAATGACCAAGTCTTGAAACCTTAAAGTAATTTGTAAACCAAGAAATAGGAACAGTCTTATATGAGAGCGTTAAGGAGGAACCTGAGCTTCAAGCGGTAAGGAAGATCTGGCGTCATGGGGCGAGCGAGTTTTACCACCGGGTGGGTGGGAGGAGCCAGTTGAAGACCTTCCGGCAAGAATTAAAGCAAGGATACCTGCCAGAAAGTGTGGATGAACAACATATCCATGTCCCCAGAAATAATGTTTTCCACGACAGAAAACGCGAGCTCGCAATCTGCGGCAGGTTCAAAGGTGGCAGCGAAGCTGCTCAGGACAAAAGGTAGGTCCCAAGGAGGACAGGATCCTGATGTGTGGCCTAAGGTGGAGCACCCTCTTAAGAAGACGCAGGGCATATCAACTGTGCCACCGTGTGTTCTGACCTACCGGGCGTGGTAGGCTGAGATTGCACAAAGGTGCACTTTGATCAAGGGTAAGCCAACTCCGATGGAAAAGGGAGAGCAGGTACTCAGAACTAATTTCTCTGAACAGTCTAAAGGGAGAAGCCGCGTGCTTGAGACCACAGACAAAACCTGTGCCATTTCATGACGTATGTAGCGTGTGTCGGTTTTCTGGCGCAGAAAGTATTCGCTATTACCTCTTGAGACCCGTGTCGCAAAATGGCTATGTCTCTAGGAGCCAAGCGTGCAGGTTCAGTGAATGTAAGTCCAGGTGGACTAGTGAACCTCCTCCTGAGACAGCAGATGGGAGCTGACTGGCAAGGAAGCGGAGGTTCCCAGGACAAGTGACTCAGAAGTGAACCAAATCTGTCTGGGCCAAAAAGGCGCTATCAAAATCAGCGTTGTGTGCTCCCTCAAGTTTGAGAAGGACTCTCTGGATCAACGGGAAGGGAGGAAGGCATAAAGGAATCTGCCCTGCCAGGAGAGGACACTTGCCAGAAAACACCAGGCCCTGGATCTAGCGAGCAAAATTGGGCAGTTTTGCGTTGGATGGGGACCGAACAAATCCATCTGGAGTGCCCCATCTGTGAAACAGATCCTCTGCCACTTCCTGTAGAAGTTCCCACTGTGTACTCTGGCCTGGGAACGACTCAGGCTGAATGCGACGGTATTGTCCACTCCAGGAACGTGAACTGCAATGAGGTTTGCGCCGTGTCGACACCATTCCCACACTCTCATGGCCTCTGCAGATGGGGTAGGAGTGTGTGCCTCGTTTGTTGAGGTAATACATCACCGCTGTATTGTCTGTTTATAACAGGAGAGTACTTTGTTGAATGTCCGACTGGAAGGCTTGCAGGGCATAAGGACCGCCTCATCTCGATATGTTGATATGGAGATGAGCTTCCTGAATAGTCTATGTTCCTGAGACCTTACCCTGTTCAAGTGTGCTCCCACCCCAGCCCTGAGGCGTCTGTGGAAGATATTATCACCGGGATGGCGCTGTGAACGGAACCCTAGCAGAGAGGTTCCTGGATCTAGCCACCACTGCCAGTCCCGAACCACGGCCTTCGTGATTCTGATGGCTGCTGCAGATGGTCTTGCCTTTGGTCCCATTGCACTCTGAGCATCCACTGGGTTACCCTCATGGGAGCCTTGCCATCGGGACTGTTGGAATGGCACGCAGCCATGTGTCCGAGCAGGCGAAGGACCAATCTAGCTGGGACGGTCTTCTTCGCTGATAGGTCCCCTATGAGGGACCGGATGCTCCGCCCTGTCTTCGGGAAGAAAGCATTCCCTTGGGTGGTGTCCAGAACTGCCCTATGAATTGCAGTTTCTGGGACAGTACCAGGAGAGACTTCTCGTAGTTGATTAGGATGCCCAGAGACTGAAAAAGGATTTGGGTGTACTGGATAACTATCAGCAGCGCCTCCTTGGAGGAGGCCATGAGAAGCCAATTGTCGAGGTACAGGAACACATAGTGGCCCTGTCTCCTCAGAGACGCTGCCACGACTGCCATGCACTTGGTAAAGACCCTGGGAGCCGATGACAGCCCGAAAGGGAGCGCTTTGGAACTGATAGTGGTGGCGAGAAACTCAAGCGCAGGAACCTCCTGTGCGCTTGAGCGATGGGGATGTGCAGGTAAGCGCCCTGAATGTCCAGGGACGCCAAGAATGCATCCTTCTTCAGCATGGGGATTAGGCCGGAGGGTCACCATGCAGAAGCGTTTGTAGGCGACCGACATATTGAGGTCGCTTAGGTCCAAGATTGGACGGAGGTCCCCTGCTTTCTTTGGAACCAGGAAGAAGTGGAATAATATCCTGCTCCTCTCTGGTTCTCTGGGACGTGCTCCAAAGCTTCTTTCTGCAGCAGCCTGAGCACTTCTTGCCTGATGAGCAGGGTGTGCTGACCCGAGTAACGGAGAGCAGAGGAGGCCTTGTGGGTGGCTTGTATAAGAATTCTATATAGTGGCCTTTTTGACCAACTGTAGCACCCACCTGTTGGTGGTGATCGATGCTACCCTGGCAGGTGGTCTGGCGCGACCCCCACCTTTGTTTCCGTTGATCCTGAGGGGCGGGCCGGGAAGGAGTCATGCTGTGGCAGCAGAGAGTCCCAGGTTGGGCCGACTTGGTAGGATGTTGG
This sequence comes from Neoceratodus forsteri, assembly GCA_016271365.2. NCBI lineage: Eukaryota > Metazoa > Chordata > Ceratodontiformes > Ceratodontidae > Neoceratodus > Neoceratodus forsteri. The sequence continues at coordinate 1,412,624,046 of CM057456.1, read as the reverse complement.
CCTCTATCTGAGGACGACTTGCCCTGGGCTTTGCGGGTGAAGGAGCCCCTCTGTTGCAGGCCAGAACGAGGATGTTGTCTCTGAGTCCAGCTGCAAACGACTCTGGTTCCTACGAAGGAACTGAGTCTAGATCTGTACATGGCCTGGACAGATCTAACGGCCTTCCCAGCTTCCTGCAGTTTGGTGATGACGTTCTCAGATGCCTCACCAAATAAAACTTCACGTGAAAAGGGCGTTCAAAATGTTTCTGGATGTCAGGCGTAAATCCGGAGACATGGAGCCATGAGTGTCTCCGAGGCATCGCCTGAGGCTGCCGCTCTGGCCGAGGAGTCCGCGGAATCGTACATGGCTCGGAGCACCTGGGTCCCCACGTCTGAACCCGTGCGGAGGAGCTGGAGAAGTTCCTCCTTTGCCCACTGTCTGGCAATTTTCTACCAGATCTTGTCCCTGTTCCCACAGAGCGTTCTGAAATTGAACCATGTGGGTAAGGTAGTTCAGGGACCTGATGGTGCAGATCGCAGCTGCATAAGTGTGCCTACCCAGCTGCTCCAGTTGCTTGGACTCCGGGTCCAGTGGCTGTGTGCTCAAATGTTGCAGTCTCTGGGACCGGTCATGAGGCTGTGATGACCAGGAGTCGGCCAGAGGATGATTAGCCAAGTACTGGTCCTCCCTTGGGGCCTTGTACAGGCGGTCAGCCTTCTTCGGCATCGCCGGGAGCGAATGTGGATGTTTCCACGCTGCCTTGGTGGCGTCCACAAAGGTGTCCACCAAGGGTGGTACCACCACAGGCTTAGGATCTATCTGCCGAAGATAACTAGCTAGGCGTAGCCTTCGGGTCGAGTTCTTCTGTGTCCCACCCATGTTCTCCTGGATATGTCTCATGATCTCAGAGAACGCGGGGTCGCCAGAGGAGACCTAGGAAGTTCACGTGGGTCCGGAGGGGACGCTGATGGGAGGAGATCTGGAGCCATCCGAGATGTCCGATCTGAGTCCTCCGTAGACTGCGAGTAGCGGCGTCTTCTGGATCTCTTGGGGCTGGGTGACCCAGAAGAGGATCTGGACGGAGGCCTTTTCTTGTCTGTAGGTCTGCCCCTAGGAGGACTGGCTGGCTTCTGGGGAAGGTGCTTGCCTGCTGCCCCTTTGGGTGAAGGAGGGCGCTGGGGCCGGTTGTAGCCGCAGGTGCAGGAGAAGGGCGTGGCGACCACATCCTTTTTGATGTGTCCCACCAGAAAGTGAATAACTCTTTCACTTCCGAAAGGTTAAGGCCAGACGAACCGGCGCGGTGGCTGTAGCTGGGTCCCAGCCGGGCTCCTCGGGGTCTCCGGTTCTGGGGAGGGCTCTCGTGGAAGCTCGACAGGTCCGGGTGCTCGCCTGGTCCTCAGGCTGAGTGGATTTCTCTCCGTCAACACCTCCTGGCCGTCACGCCGTAGGCGGCGGGGTTCTTCTGCTGCTATATCGGACGCCGGTCCCGCTGCCTGAAGGGTGAGTGCCTGACCGGCGATGGGTGTCGGACTGTCGTCGGTTCCTGGGGTCTATGAGGTTGGGCCGATGTCGGGTGGGCGGCGTCCGCTTCAGGAGGTCAGCTCCTTAGTCTTACGTGTGAGGAGGCGGCAGGAAACTGACCGGGCGTCGGGGCTGAGTGCCGCTTGGTGGTGATCCCCTGACCTAGACGAGGCCTTGGAGAGAAGAAGGCCTAGAGGTCTCAGCAGGTCGCAGGGTAGAAGAACCGCTGGCAGACTTTACCACGACCAGGAGGCTGAGAGCAGGCCGAGATGGAAGCGGTCGGACCTGGAGCTAGAGCTGCGGGAGTCCGAGGCCCTAGAAGGGATCTAGGTCTCACCTTCTCCTGTGCTTCTCATGGTGCCTGTGGGATTTTCCGAGGATTCCCCTTTGGAGGAAGGTTCCACGCCTTGAGCTTTCTTCTAAAAGGTAAGCCTGGAGAGCCTTCTGTTGGCGGATCCGGGTCCGGCTGTTGAAGCCCTGACAAAAAGAACAAGCCTGGGTGTCGTGTTCTGGGCCCAGGCACCGGACGAGGCAGTGTGGGTCTTTGAATGGAATCTGTTTCCAAAGGCGCACTTGACGAATGGCCTCCACGGAAGTTGGGGAGGACATCAGACAGAGGAATAAATCTGGAGAAAGAAATCTTGAAGAAGAAACAGTTTGAATGGATTGCCTGATCGTCACAAGACTAGATACTGACGAAGGGTCGAGACATGCAAGTCGACGGTGGGAAAGAACTGGGATTCTGGCAGGACTGCCTCCTTATGTACTACACCTGACGTCGGGGCGGACCAACGTTGGAGGCGGTCCCCACTAAAGACTGCTAGCTAGAAGATTTCCGTGGGTCCTGACGCCCGCCGCTTCGGTCCTAATGGTGTAACCAGCTGCAAGAGCTGTACCTTGAAGAAGATCAGTATCTGATGCAGTTGCCCAACCAATAGGAAAGGCCCTGCTTGGAAATCAGTTTGCCTTGAGTTCGAGATCGAAGGAGACAAACAATTGGTCACAAGAGCGAAAGTCTTGGTTCGGTGGTGTGTGTAACACCTGAGACTTCGTGCACATCCATCGTATGGAGGAGGGCCTCACCCCTGTTAGCGGGAGCGGATAATATACCGGAAGCTCTACCGATTGGTTCAGAGTAGCTTCCGACACCACCCCTTGAAGGGACCTCTGATGGGTTCTGAGAACCGCACTGCCCCGTGAAAAATAAGGCAAGGCTCCTTACAAACCAATGCGTGAAGCTTCAAATTCTTTGAGCTGAAGTGATGGCAACTAGAAACAACGCTTCCAAGATAGGAAGCGAGGTCACAGCTCATTGCTGGTTTAAAAGGAGACAAGGTGAGCTTTTCCAGGACGAAATTCAGGTCCCATGGTGGTGTTGGGCTGTGGATGGGGTTTCAGATGGAGAATCCCTTTCAAAAAGTCTGAGATATCCAACTAAGCCACGGGTTTACCATCCACCAGCTCACGGTACGCTGAAATAGCCGAGGCTGTACTTTCAGAAAGGAATAGGCTAGACCTGAGTCCGATAACTGAAGGAGGTATTCCATGACTTGTGGGGCGAGCAAGAAAAGGGTTCCAGCCCTTCGGTTGTCCAAATGGAAAACCGCTTCACTTCAATGCATAAGTGGAAAGGTGGAAGGTTTTCTGGCTTCGACAAGGATCTGTGCCACTCTGAGGATACCCCAAAGCGAGAGATGGCTACGTCTGCAGGAGCCATGCATGTAGATGCAGGGTCCTGAGCCACGGAAGAACCAGACGACCTTGATCCTGGGTAGGGCAGTCGTGTGTCAGTGGAAGTGGAACTGGTGGTTCCCTGGACAGCTGAAGCAGTAGGAACCAAATTCTTGGCCAAAGAGGAGCTATGGGAATCATCTTGGCCTTCTCCGTCTGTAGTTTGAGGAGGACCCTCTGCTGAATGGGAAATGGAGGAAGGCATACAAAAAGTTCCTGTCCAGGATAGAGACAATGTGTCGCTCCAGAAAGCAACTAGCTCTGGAGCAACTGAGCAAAACTTAGGAAGTTTTGCGTTGAATTGAGAGGTGAATAGGTAGAGTTCCGCTGCCCCCATTTTGGAAGATGGATGCCGCCATTTCCTGATGAAGTTCCCACTCGTGAGCAGAGGTCCTTGATCTGCTGAGACTGTCCACCACGACGCTTAGAATACCCAGTACTGCACGGCCACTAGGGACAAGTGATGCAGGACTGCCCAGTTCCACACCCTGGTCGCTTCCCTGCAAAGAGGGTACGACCGGGATCCTCCTGTTTGCTGATGTACCAAACCACCGACATGTTGTCCATTTGGATCAGCAGTGCCCTCTAGCAGCAGGGGTTGGAAGGCCTGTAAGGCATACAGGACAGCCCTGAGCTCTAGAACACTGATGTGAAGAGAAAGCTCCAAGCCAGAACAAAGTCCCTGGGCTTGGTGATCCCCAGATGCACACCCCACCCCATGTCTCGAGGTATCCATGGTAAGAGCGGCTACGGGCGCTGGTCTTCAAACGGGAGACCCAAGGAAAGATTGTGTGATTCATCCACCATAGAAGATCCTTCCAGACTGCTGAGGAGATGAGAACCGGATGGTCCAGATCGTCCAAAAGCTGGTCCCATTGCACCTCATGGACCATTGAGAGATCCTCATGTGGCGCCTGGCTAGGGAACGGTACAGATGGAAGCTGCCATGAGGCATAACAGGCGAAGGACCTACCTGGTCGGAATGGTCTGGCAAGACCCCACCTTGGTGGCTTGGTGGGCCAGAGTCTCCACTCTCTTCGGAGGAAGGAAAGCTCTGCACTGGACCGTGTCGAGGACCGCCCAATAAACTGAAGTCTCTGGGTGAATGACGGTGACTTGCACAAGCTGACAGTGATCCCAAGTCGACTGAACAAGTCCAGGGTAAATGACAAAGCCCCCAATAACGCATCCCTGGAAGGGGCCGCTAGTAGCCAATCATCCAGGTAGGGAACACTGCAATACCCCTGCGGCATAAAAAGCTGCCACCACCACAAGGCACTCAGTAAAACCCAGGTAATCAAGACAGACCAAACGGGAGTGCTCGAACTGGAAGTGCTCCTCGGAACATGAACCGCAGGAACAGACAGTGGTTGGGGAAAATAGGGATATGTAGGTAGGCATCCTGCATATCCAGGCGCAGAGCCAGTGATTCTCAAACAGTAGTGGCAAGGCTCTGCAATGTCAGCATGCAAAACTTCTTGTACTCGACAAAATGATTCAGCTGACAGATCTAAAATGGTCGGAAATCCCGTTCTTTTCGAACCAGGAAAAAATGGGAGTAAAGCCTTTCCCTGTTTGCCCTGGAGGGATCGCTTGTTTTAGCAAGAGCAAATTTATTTCCTCTTGGACGAAGAAAGCCTGGTCCTGAGAGTATGAGGGTTTCCAGGAAGAATTTCCAGGAACTCTATAGTGTGACCTGAGGTCACTATTTGCAGGACCCACTGTCTGAGGTAATCGCCTCTCTCCAGCACATGGAGAGCGACCTCCCTCCCCACCTGCTCTCGCTGAGAGGCTGAGGAGGCAGTGGGGCCAGGGAGTCTGAAGCAGGTTCTATCAAGGGAGGACCCCATAAGTGACGAGACTCTTGAGGCGGGGAGGGTACCCGTGGCCTTACACTTGCCTTGGCGACACGCCTGAGTGGATTTCCCTGCAGCCAAGTCCTCTTCCTAAAGCGGTTGCTGCTGTCTCGTTGAGGAGCAACCGGTCGGTACATCGACGAACAGATCTAAGGGCAACACCCTTGTCCTGTAGTTCTGTAATTACGTCTTTGTGTCGCCTCAAAAGGAGCGTCCTGAATCGTCGACTGAACCTGGATTGCGAAGCCAGAGAGGCAAAGCCAGGAGTGCTGTCTCAGGGGCCACGGCAGTCGCTGAGGTATGGGCCATGGCATCGACCAAATCGTAAGCGGCTCGTGAAGCATGCCTATAAGAAATCTTGGAGAGGCTAAGGTCCTGGCGAGTTCCTCCTTGAGAGGTGAAGGATCCATAGACTGGACCTTCGTCACCAACCTGGCCATTGTCGCTTTTGGTGGGACACCATATGGGCAACTATAACTGAGGAGTGGAGCACACACGTGGCCAAAGAATAGACTTTTGCCATACTGGTCTATCTGCCTCGACTCCTTATCTGAAGAAGTAGTGCTCAAGTGCTTGGGTGTAGAGGAGCAACCATGAGCCGCTGAAATGACCACAAAGTCTGCCTTGGATGGGTCTTCAAAAAGGAGCATCCTAAGGTGCCCAGTAAAGCCTGTCCGCCCACTTGGGGACAGCCGGATAGAATGAGTCATCTGCCAGACGGTGGTGGTGAGGTCTTGGTGGGGGCCATCCACGGAGGAACTGGGACTGGAGACAGACTCCAAATCAAGGTGCTCCGCGAGACACTGTCTCATTGGGTCCTGTTCCTCTGACTCCCAAATCAGAAATAATCTCTGAGGGCCCTCAAGAGATCCGAGAAGGAAGGATCCTCAGATGGCGATTGGATGCGGTCTTGCCTCTCGGCTCTGGTTCCTCCATGAATTCCTCCTCTGAAGAGTCCTCTCTCTCGTCAGAACTATTGTCTGCCCCTCCACTGGGCGGCGTTCAAAGCGAGAGGAGCGTCCAGTCGAGTCTTCAGTGAGAGGTGGACAATCGAACCCAAACTGCTCAGGGAAGGAGACCTATGAAGGCGGAGGTGGGAGTCTTGCTTCTAGGTCCAAAGCCAACTCCACTCACCCCTGCCACCAAGACTGTAAGAAAGATTTTGAAACCGCATAGCCAGAGGGTGTGGAGGAGGAGTTGGTTGAGACTGGAGGGAGAAGGTGGAGGGGAACAGCAACTGGCAGAGGGTAATACCCATGCGACCCATGTAATGGGTATATGGATGATAACCCTGATAAAACTGTCCCATTGGACTCCATCCAGGAGCAGGAACCTCTGGTTAAGGATCCTCAGGATACTCGTGTGGGTAATGGGGGACAGTGAGGGGACGGTTATAGATAGTACACCGTCGTCAGCCCTGACGTCCGGGGAACCCATGTTGGACCCGCTGTAGTATATATTAAATTCGGGTCTGGCGCCAGAACACTCCATGTTATAGGGACTGACGTCGGCACCGGGCGCCACTTGATCCGGTGCCAGAAAAGGATCTGGCATCAAAGGAGGCGGTGTTGGCTCCAGAAGAAGGGTCTCAGTGGTAGGAGTCCGGTCCGGCGTCGAGGCTGACAGAATAGGCCTGACCACCGGGCCCAGCGCCGGACTGGTGGCGTGGAGGTGCTGGCGGTCCCGCATCGGGCTGCTGTGGTAACGGGCAGCAGAGTTGCCAGCGGGTCCGGCGCCGGAACTGTAGTGACTGGATGGCGCTGAAGCGCCCGCAGTCCATCCTCGGGCTGAGGAGGGGCCTCCAAGGAAAGGCCTTCTGGCTGAGGAAGAGCCTCCTGACCCTGGTCCCCAGCGGAAAGAACCCCTGAAATCGGCTGGTTCACCAGAGACCCCATCAGCCTCGCCGGACGTGTCCAGTAGAATGAGAGGACACGGGTGAGGGAATAACAAGGAGAGCGGGCTGTCTCCCTTCGGGTTCCGCAGGACGCCGTAGTGGTGCTGAAGGCCCGACGGGGAACTGAACCTGCGCGGTCGCCGGGGACGGCTGACTTAGTGGGCGTGGTCGGGAGAGAACCCCGGCGCTGGCGGACTTAACGATCAAGACTGGGCGACTGCCCCAGCCGGGGACTTGACTTAACGGCCACTGGGCAAGTTCTGGAGGAGCCGGCGTCGACTTATCTGCAGGAAGTTTCACCTTACCTGGGTGCTATGACAGTGGCTGGGTCTTGCTGGTAGAGGCCAGAAGGCCCGACGGGGAACTGAACCCGTGCAGTCGTCGGGGACGGCTGACTTAGTGGGCGTGGTCGGGAGAGAACCCTGGTGCTGGCGGACTTAACGATCAAGGCCGGGACTTGACTTAACGCCACTGGGCAAGTCTCTGGAGGAGCCGCGTCAATTTATCTGCACCAAGTTTCACCTTACCTGGGTGCCATGACGGTGGCTGGGTCTTGCTGGTAGAGGGCCTGACATTTTTTAGGGGAAGATTTGTCAGACGAGTCCCTAAGTTTGTCCATTTTCTTCTCAAGCGAAGTAGACGGCCTTGAGAAGATGGGCCTCCAACGCCTGCCGCTCCAATTTTTGGTAGCCTGATTGAAGGACTGACAGTCAGGGCAGGAGGAGACTGGATGGTCTGGGCCTAGGCAGATGGACGCACTTGGAATACCCGTCTGTGCAGTATCTGAGTGACACACTTGAAGCATTTTTCTTGAAGAAAACATGAGCTATTTAATACTAAAAGATGAAATAAGCGAGTTTGTAGAAAAAACGCGAAAAATACTTCCAATGGACGCTGAATGGAGTCTGCAAAGCCGACCAGCACGTAGGCGACGGCTGGAAAAACAGGTGGCGGGCATGGGGACCGCCCACTATATACCGTCACACTGATGTCGGTCACGTGATGTCAAGTGGGCAGTCCCCTGTCAGGGATTGCTAGAAAAGTCTGCCATGCGGCCCGGCGTCAGTCCTACTTATGATGACCTACTGAAGGAACCCTCATGATAAGATCATCTGATATGGCTACCCCGGGTCCCTTTCTATTTTTGTTGTTCTTTATACTACCCCCAAATCAAGTACTCTTCCCTGGGTTTTGCTTCCCAGGTGTATTACTTTGCACTGGATCTAAGCTACCATACATTTGATCATTCCTCCAACCTTGCCAAGTTCCTTCTCATCCGTTCCATTCCCCCACCCTTGTGTATCAACGGTCTCGGGTGTGCTGCTGTCACAGTGGATTCAACTTGTCTCAGTGGTGACTGGAACCTTGCCAGTGAAGCAGATCTTTGTTTTTCTCTGTGCCAGATGATGAAGAGGGCTGTGATGACGACTGTTCCTATCCTAATCCTATGACTCGGCTGAGTCAGGGAGGCAGACTATGGGCCACTTTCCCTCTCTATGGCTTTTAAAGGTTTCAGAAGGAGGAAATTCTCCAAAGCTTTCTTGAGGCATCACTGGTAGCCTGGTAGAAGTTCTGGCAGATCTCACCAGTCCTCACATTGTGAAAGAGGCCGAAACAGCACACCAGACTGCATGTGTGTCTTCCTTGCAATTTTATCTCTGTACTTGCATAATACCAAATAAAGGCGCTTTTGATTTCGGCAACATGCAGAGATGAAAATTAACACTGTGATAAAATAAACAAGCATTTGTCAATGCCGAATGTTTGCTTACTGGCATTGGCAGTGGTAGTGTAGAAGTTACAGAGCTGCGTAATAGGAATGGCAGTGAAGTATTGAACTGAAGCCAACCCACCACCACCCTGCAGAGAGTGACAGGCATTGGGGTGTGCATTTGGGTCATCAGGCATAACGCCACGCCATTTCACCACACCCCACTCTGCAGAGACCGACAAGTGTCACGTGTTCCTTGGGGTCTTTTGGTCTTTATGCTTACTTCATTTCATTAGGAAATATGGTGAGATGGGTGCTATATAGGAGAATGGGGTGAAGTTTGGGGACTAAGAGTCCAAGGCATACCTCGATGCCTCTCAGTGACTGCAGGGTGTGGAATGGTATGAGCATCACAGGCAAGAATCCCAAGTCACACCCTGATTCCTGTCATTCTATATAGGGTTGGGCGATTTAGTTGAAAAGTCTAATACCTCAGGCATTCATTGGTATTTTAACTCCAAATCTTCAACATGTTTGTTTTGTGACCCCACCTCACGAACAGGGGAATATCAGTGTGGTAGCAAGCTGCTTATGCACAGTGACTACGGGATTTAGCACCACAGATGCAAACATATTCCGAACAGGCTGTAAAAATGGCAGCTGTACTCTTTCATGGGAAGGTGTAAAATGGCTATGTTGCAAATGTGTAGTAAAATATTTAAAAAAATGGTGAAGTCACAAGTGTACATAGAAACTGTACAGCACACCCATTATATAAGTGAGGTTGGGGATATTTTATAGCAGATTGTCAGCTCAGGCATTTTGGTGCCTCGATCATGAACAGTGTCACTGTGATTTTCTTTATCTGTGCCGAACAATGATTTCCCATAGCGACCACGCATCTCTGCACTGAAAGTGTGAAAACACACTTTGCCATGTTGTGAAAAATGGCAGCTGTACTGTTCATAAGAAGTGTTGAAAAATGCCACTAGTGAAAATCTGGACTGGAAATATTACAAAGTCAAGAACTAACGAGGATGCGTGGAAACTGCACAATGCTCACTGTAACACAGTCATTTTATGGACTTTTGTCACCAAATTTTCAACATAGCCATTTTAAGACCTCTGCTCATGAACAGTGTAACTGTGATTTTCTTAATCTGTCCTAAACATTGCTTCGCACACCAACAGCACCATTGTGCGCTACATGTGCGATAACACATTTTGGGTGACATATGAAAAATTGCAGCTGTACTGTTCATAGGAAGTTTAATAAAATGGACATGTTGAAAATCTAGAGGAAAATATTAAATTTGCAAACTAACGAGCATGCATAGGAACTGTGCAACGTACTGTAAAAGTCATTTTAGGCATTTTTCACCAAGTTTTCAACATAGCCATTTAAGACCTCTGCTCATGAACAGTGTCACTGTGGTTTTGTTAATGTGACCCATACATTGAGGTTGCACACCGACTGCGCCATTAATGCGCTACATGGGCGGAAACACGTTTTGGGCAGGATGTGAAAAATGACAGCTGTACTGCTCATAAGGAGGTGTGGAAAATGGCAATGTTGAAAATCTGGAGGAAACATTGAAAATTCGCAAACCTATGAGCGGCGTGGGAACTGCGCAACGCACGCCTGTGGAAAGTCATTTTAGGAATTTTTCACCAAATTTTCAACATAGCCATTTCAAGACCTCTGCTCATGAACAGTGTCACTACGATTTTCTTAATTTGTCCTTGAGCATTAATTTCAAGACACCGACTGCGCCATTCTGCGCTACAATGGTGGAAACACATTTTGGGTGAGATGTGAAAATGACAGCTGTACTACTCATAAGGCGGTGTGGTGAACTGGCAATGTTGAAAATCTGGAGTGAAAATATTGAAATTTCGCGAACTTACAAGCCTGTGTAGGAACTGCATAGCATACGCTTGTTAAACAGTCATTTTTGATTTTAACCAAATTTTCAACATGGGGTTTGGCCCCTTCTCATGAATGATGTACTGTCATGGCGGTATTCGGTCCTGAAGGGTGATTTCGCAGTCACTGCACGAAATCATCCTTCGAGCCCGAATAACGCCATGACAGTGACATCATTCATGAGAAGTGGTCCCCAAAACCCCATGTTGAAAATTTGGCAAAAATTCCCAAAATGCCCGAGATATGCAATAAAGTTGAACCCTCCTATCTAGCCCATTTCACAGCTCACCGGCATTTCCTCAGTTCGCGGTCGGCTTTGAAGAGTGCAGACGGTTCCCGGTCCACCAAGATTGCCACGGAGTCCGGAGGTAGTATGGGGTGAGGGGGTGGGGGAGGCTGCCAGTGGGTGGGTGCGGATGTGGGAGGGGCTCGGAGACGCTCGTGGGACAGTTTTTTTACAGGGTAAAAAAAAAAAGTCGTCGGGATTGCTGCTACCGCTGGGGTGGGCTCCCAGCGTGGCACAGGGACTGGGGGGCGTTTCAGCCGATGGGGATTGGGCACCCCGCGGCAAAAAAAAAAACGCAGGACTCATTTGCCACGCTGGGGTGGGCTCCCAGTGTGGCACAATGACTTTGGGGAGGGGGCATTCAGCCGACGGGGAATGGGCACCCCGTCGGGCAACATATCGGATTGCCACGCTGGGTGGGCTCTCAGCGCAGCAACCATTGAGAGGGGAGGAGACAATGTTCAGCCGACGGGGATTAGGCACCCGTCGGCTATCTCTGCGGGCGCGCCGCCTGCAGGCGGGGAAGCTGCGGCGTGAGCAGCTATATCGCTTCTCACTCAGCGTAGCTCCCCTTCAACTGTAGGCTACTGCATTTTGGGCTGCACAGACAGCTCCAAAATGCATTGGCTTACAGGGCCAAGGCCAGCCAGCCCAGTGCCTGAATTGGAGGAGGAGGTGACACCTCCAAATCTCCATTCATGGCACTATGTTTTTGCACATGCGCAAGCAAACATAAAATAAGCGGCAACGGCTAGTTTGACAATGTTTCCTGCAGCAAGTCCAATGAGGATGAACGATGGTGAGGAAAGAAGAAAAAATTACTTACCATAGTAATCTTGTTTCTTCCAGGGGTACTCAATATTCATAACTCTTATGCAGTATGCCTTTAAGCCAGATCTGCCCAGAGATGGAATGTTATGCTAATGATGGAACACCATTGGCATGTGCCACTTTTCAAATGCTGCCCCTATCAACTGCCTACATTCTACCCTCTCAGATTTCATGGATGCCTGAACAAGACAGGCCCCAAGAGGAAACTACCTATATAACACTGTAATAATAATAATAATGATAATGACAATGACACCACCACCACCACCAAAGGGCCTCCAACAGGAGGAACAACACCAAAACACCCCCGGATGTCAGAATCACCTGAAGAAGGTAAAACCAAGAAAACAGAGTTTTAACAGAAATGCCAGTGTGTGGCACTCATACCACTGACTACACAGCATGGAGTGCAGAGGTCACTGGTTCCAGCAGAGGAGGCAGGGTGAGAGAGTTACGAATACTGAGTATCCCTGGAAGAAACAAATTTGCTGTGCTAAGCAATTTTTCTTCTCACCCCAGAATACACCATTATTCCCAATTCTTATGCAGAATAAGAAGCAGTAATTTTGGAGGTGGGCACAGAACCTACTTTAGGAATAGACTCTGCAGGACAGCTATGCCAAACCTGGCATCACCCCTAGCCTGTGTGTCCAGGCTGTAATGCTTATGAAGGTGTGCACTGTTCTCCAGGTAGCTGCTTTACAGACATCCACCAGTGGAACATCCCTGGAAGCTGCTATGGTAGCAGCTGTACCTCTAGTGGAGTGGGTCTCAGTCCTGCTGGGGCTCCTTCCCAGCTCTTGAGTAAAAAATTAAATATACAGAACTGTCCAGCGACAAATGGACCTCTAAGATGCTGGACATCCTTTACCCACATCTCCATAAATCAGGAAAGTACAGTTACGTAAGAACTTACTGTAACAGTAGATCTTTGAGAGAGGCTCTTGCAGTAGGTAATCACTTGTAGGACTGGCGCCCCGGCCAGAACTGCATGGAAACATTTGCTAGCATTGTCTGACGGGGACCGCCACCAGATGCCATGTGAATGACGCCAGCATGACCCTATATAGAGGGCGGTCCCACACATTCGCCTCCAGTTCTCCCACTGCAAACCAAAGAGGTCATGACAGGAGAGGGAAAAAGAGGCTCCTGGATCCAAGACAAAATGGCCTTTTGGAAGAGAGCATGCAACTACCCCATTAAGTTAAGGGGAAAGGTGGGTGGGAAAAAGGTTACTTATGCAAGAGCCTCTCTCGAAGATAGTACAGTTACGCAAGAACTTATCGTAACAGTAGATCTTCTAGAGAGGCTCCTGCAGTAGGTAATTACATATACGACTGACGCCGCCGCGGCAGTACCCCACGGAAAATTTCTTAGCTAGCAGTCCCTGGTGAGGGCCCGCCTCACGCCAGGTGACCAGCGCTACGACGTATCAGTATAAAGGGGCGGGTCCCAGACGCCCGCCTTCCAGTTCTTTCCCGCCACAGGCCCGGAAGAGAGAGAGCGGATGTTTCCATTCCTGGAAAAGGAGCTGAAAAAGCCTAGGGAGATGGAGGCAGGAGAGTTACTTATGCAAAAGCCTCTCGAAGATCTACTGTTACGGTAAGTTCTTACGTAACTGTACTATCTTACTCGAGAGGGCTCTTGCAGTAGGTAATTACATATAGGACTGAATCCCAAGCAGTCTGGAACAAGGAAAAAAGACACCAGGAGGAGGGAACTACGGGCCTTGCAAAACAGCCAGCCGAAGCCTGCTCTACAGCGAGAGGCAATGTCCAAACTGTAGTGTTTCGAAAGGTATGGACCGAAGTACTATGGCGGCAGCGCATGTGTCTGCCGCAGACACATTCTTGAAATAAGCCGCAGAGGCAGCTACTCCTCTTGTGGAGGGTTTCTGACTTGACCCGGGAGGGTCTTGTTGTACTTGTCATAACAGAAAGTGATGCAATGAGCTAACCACTTAGACAGGCATTGCTTGAAACAGCACTGCCTTCCCTTTGTGAGCAAAGAGACGAACAACTGATCAATCTTTCTGAGATTCTTCGTTCTGTTGGTGGTCTCTCAGAATCGTGAACATCCATAGTATGGAGAAAATGTTCCCCTTGGTTAGAGTACTGCGTAAAAAGGCAGGAAACTCTATGGACTGATTTAAGGTAGACTCTGCTACTACTCTGGGTAGAAACTTAGGATTCGTATGCGAAGAGCAACTCGTTCTTTGTGAAACATCAAGTAGGGGATTTTACACATCAGGGCCTGAAGCTCGGAGATTCTTCGAGCCAAGTAATGGCCACCAAGAAGAGAGTCTTCCATTAAAGAAATCTCCAAATCTGCAGAAGCTGCAGGTTCAAGGAGGAAGAGTAAGTTTCTCAGAACAAAATTCAAGTCCCAAGGGGGGCGGGCAGGAGTATCGGATGGGGGCCTCAAATGGAGGACCCTCTGAGTAAGGTCTTAGAGACCTCCAGTTGAGCGAAAGCTTTATCTGCTGAAGGGGACATGGTAGGCTGATACAGCTGCCATGTGAACCTTCAAGGAGGAATGGCTGAGAACCAGGTCGAACAGATTACGTAAGTACTCCAGCAGAAAAGCCACTGAACAAGAGAAAGGTTCCACGCTTTTGGAGGCTGCCCAAATAGAGAATCTCTTCCACTTCATGGCATAAGTGGACCTGGTGGAGGGCTTTCTAGCCTCCACTAAAATATCCGCCACTTTTGAAGACACACCAAAACGGGATTGGGCTAGGTCAGCAGGAGCCATGCATGTAGTTGAAGGGATTTTAGGCCTGGATGGACCAGGGTCCCTGATCCTGGGTCAGCAAACCTCGAGATAGGGGAAGAGGAAGAGGAGGATCCTCTGAATATTGTTGTAGAAGGAGAACCAGATTTGCCTGGGCCAGAAAGGAGCGATCAGAATCATTCTTGGCGGCTTCTGAGGCTAGTTTCTGCAATACTGTGGATCAGAGGAATTGGGGAAAGGCATAGACGAATCTGTCCTTCCAGTCTAGAGACAGAGCGTTGCTCCAGAAAGCGCCTCGCTCTGGAACAAGCAAGCAAAAGGTGTGAAGTTTTATGCTTTGGGGAGACGAACAGGTCTACCTCGGAGTCCCCAAAGCTGAAAGATATAGTCTAGTACCCTTGGTCCAGTTCCCATTCAGTGAGTCAGAGCAGAAGAGCGGCTTAGCTTGTCTGCCAGAGTGTTGTCGACTCCTGGAACATGAATCTCGCGGAGGTGAAGGTCGGTTGTGTTGCCCAATCCCAAACTCTCATTGTCTCCTGCATAGAGGGTAGGACCGAGTTCCTCCTCTTTGTTGATGTACCACACTATGCACATGTTGTCCGTCCTGGACGGCTAGGTGGCCAGGAAGGATGTATTGGTGAAGGGCTTGGAGAGCGTACAACATAGCCCAAGCTCGAGCACATTGATTTGGAGAGCTTGGTCCAGTCTGGACCAGGAGCCCTGGGTCCGATGAGGACTTAGATGGGCTCCCAACCTTCACCTGACGATCTGTAGTCAGAGTCTTGGAGGGGAGGATGAAAGAAAGGGACCACGAAACAGGTTCTCTCGAACCATCCACCATTGCAAGTCTTGCACCATCGGGACGAGATCAGAACTAATTGATCTAGGTCATCCCAAGTTGATCCCACTGAGGCGAAGAGTCCACTGAGAGATCCTCATGTGGAGTTGAGCTCGGGGGACCCGTGGAATAGCGACGCATGAGCCCCAGAAGGCGAAGGATCGACCTCGCCAAGACCCTCCTCTCGTTCTACGCGGCGGGAAATCTGGGTTTGAAGAGAGGCCGCCTGTCCGGAGGAAGGAAGGCCTTGCTCACGGTCGATCGAGGATAACCCCGATGAACTGTAGCCTCTGGGAAGGGTCCAGATGAGACATGGAATGGTTGATGGTTAATACCCAGACAAGTGAAAACCTGCTGGGTAAGGGAGAGAAAATGCAGGAGTTCCTCCTGTGACGAGGCTACTAGGAGCCAGTCGTCCAGGTAAGGGAACACCTGTACTCCCATTGTACGAGATGGGCCACTATCACAGCCAGGCATTTGGTAAATACTGGGAGTGAGGATATACCAAAGGGAGCGCCTTGAATTGGTAGTGGTCCCCTGAAACACAAAACGAAGATACTTATGTGGGGAAGGTGAATGGGAATGTGCAGATAGGCATCCTGCATGTCCAGGGCACAAAGCCATTGACCCGGCCAAGGAGGGCAGAAGGCTCTGCAGAGAGCATCCTGAACCTTTTGTGTTCTACATAAAGATTCAGGAACTGAGATCTAGAATGGGTCTGAGATCTCTCGTCTTCTTTGGGACCAGGAAGAAATGGAATAGTAACCCGTCCTTGAAGATGAAGGGGACGGGTTCTATCGCTTGCTTTTTGAGAACAGCCTAGATTTCTTCCCGGACCAAAGGAAGGTGTTCTCTGAATAGGCAACTTCAGAGGGGGTGGCGGGTGGTTTCTGAAGAAACTTCATGGAGTGCCCTTCCGCTATAAGCTGGGGCACCCAAGAATCGTGGTTATCCTCTCCATCCCAGAAGGTGGAGGGAAAACCTCCCTCCTACCGGTTCCTCTGGGAAGTCCAGAGGCAGGGGAGGAAAGGAGTCAGGTGGTGTGGGCAGGGCCGCAGCTGAAGCACCTGCTGCTTTTTGGGTGGAGGGGCTTAGCAGCCGCGGAGCCGGCGTTTGATGGCCCGCCTTCCTGTGGTTTCGCCTTTGGCCGAATCAGTCTGCGAAAGGACGGCGCTGCTGTTGATGGGGATGGTACATGGAATCCACTGATTTCAGAGCCGTCCCTTCTCCTAAATGGGGATGATGTCCTTGACGCCACCACCGAAAGCACCGACCCCAGGAAAGGTGCCTCCTGAATAGCGGATTGCACTTCCGGACCAACCCTGACACGCTGGAGCCAGGCATGACGCTGTAGACCCACGGCGAAGCGGAGCTCCGCCCGGCAGTGTCCACTGTCTTCGTGATGTTGCCTGCAGAAAGTGGCGACTGGCCGAACGAGCAGAACGGACGAGGCCGGCTAACTCCTATTTGACTTGGGAGTCAGGCAAGGAGTCCAGCTTGGATTCCACCCGAGTAAGGACAGCCTTCTGGTAATCCCCATGTGGCCGACGAAGTCGGCCCAAATTCCCAGTGTGGAGGAAGCGAATCTTTCTTCCATACTGGTCCAGAAGGCAGATTCCTTATCAGGAGGGGACGAGCCAAGATGCTTTGGGAGTGCTGACGGCCATGAGCGGCGCTAATCACGACTCGAGTCGGCCTGAGGGTGAGAGTCTAGGTAGTCAACACCCCTCAGGAGCCTGCTATAGCCTGTTCGACTTCCTTGGAAGTGGGCCAACGCCGACGGCTGTTTCCATTTCGTGGTGACAAGGTTGGCGTGAGGCTCTCATCCAATGTGGCACTAATGTAGGAGCTGTCACGGGCTGATCCAGATGTTCAGCAAGTTTCAGTCGCTGAGGATCTGGTTCTAAAGAGTGCCACTGATGCACCTCCTGGATTTTTCTAAGCAACTCCGTAAAAGATGGAGACTTCGGAGGAGTCCCGGCCGGGCTTCACGGAGAGCGGGTCGTCTGCCCTCTCGGAGCATCCTTTGAAGAGTCCAAGGAATCCAAGAGTGAAGAGGAAGAAGAAGAATAAGACTCCTTAGTTGAGTATCCGTAAATGCTGATCCTGCCCCTCTCTGGACCCAGATGGGAGAACCCTGGAGTCCGGAGGTGGAGAGGGAGTTGCAACTCTGACGACGGGAACCTGGGGCGGCACCATCATTGTAAGGTGCCCTCGACCTCCTTGGTGAGCTGAGCCTTGGCCTCGGCCCACCAGGAGGCCAGAGACTCCTGCAGATCCACCAGCGGCTGTGGGGCGGTGGAGCTGGAGGAGGGGGGAAGTGTATGGGTTATACCTGTAAGGAGAGTATCCAAACCCAGCTGTAGGAAACCCGCGCCAGGTATTGTGGCGCCTGGTACTGCGGCGCTGGATACCGCGGTCCCAGGCATGATGGCGCCGGATAAGACGGCGTGGTACCCAGGAGCCGGGGGCTGCCGGAGCAGTTGGCACGCCAGCAGCCTCACGGGCTGGTTCACATTGGAGGCCTGAATGCAGAGGGCCCGGAGGGGAGACATCACGACATGGGATGTCTCCTGGGATCGAAGAACCGGCACTGGGTCGGGCGCCTGGGGCCAACGCCAGATCCGGGTTTCAACGGAGGGGGTCTGACAGAGGAGGAAGATCCCACATTACCCGGGATGGAGGAGAGAAACCGGGTCAGGCTGGGATGACTCTGGGTCCCCGGACGGCAGGAAGGCTACGGGAACCAGGTATGACGGACGTGGGGTCAGTCGTCGGTTCCATCGCCCCGAGCATCAGAGGAGCTGACATGCGGTTTGAGGGCAAGCTCCCAGCGGGCGCCAGAGGAGCCGGGCCTGGCTTACAGGAGCCATCACCAGAGGCGGGCTGAGGGAAGGGTCGGCCCGTCCGGTGGTAGAGGCTGCACGCCTGGGGCGGTCATGCTCACGAACCTCTATGCGGACGTTGGAGGAGCTGACGCCGACTTAGAGAAGTCGCCCACGCCAGTAGGGCCACAAGCCCGCGGCCAAACCGGGACGGAGGCCTCCATGCCGGAGGCGCCCGCAAGGCCCGAAAAGCAGCCAGACGGGCGGGCCGCCACCGCTCTGAAGCGGTCGTCGAGGAGCTGCCCCCAGGGTGGACATTACCCGAGTCCCTGCGCTCTCGGAGGGAGAGGCGGTAGAGGAGGTCTTCTCGCTGCGCCTCCTTGTCTTTCTTTTTCCGATGTCCTTCAGGGAAGTGGACGCCTGCCTCAGCTTTTTAGTTCTTTTCCATAGAACTCATCTTTTCCTTGAGAAGATGGGCTTCCAGGGATTGTTGCCGCTGTTTTCAGGTAGCCGCGTTGAAGCTGAGGCAGTGTTGGCACTTCTTGACTGGGTGATCGGGGCCTAGGCAGAAAGCGTAATAGGAATGGCCGCCCTTGTGTGGCAGTTGGGCACCGCACGAGTTGCACTTGTTTTGTGCTCAGAGGGTGTAGAAGCACAACATACATCAAGATGACCTGATGTTATAAGAAAACAAAAATAGCTAATTTTCGCAAACCGACGAAAGATATGTGCCGACTGCCACAAACTTTACCGGGCGATAGCTGCACGAGCTAACGGCGAAGAACTGGAAGGCGGGCGTCAGGACCGCCCTTTATACTGACGCTGTATGACACCATTCACCTGACATTAGCGTCCTCACAGGGACTGCTAGCTAGAAATATTTCTGGGGGTCCTGCCGCTGGTCACGCCAGTCCTATATGTAATATTTACTGCAAGAGCCCTTCGGCGAAGATCTCATTGTTAAGGTAAGTCTACGAACTGTACCATCTTACTTCTAGAGGGCCCTTTCAGTAGGTAATCACTAGGACTGAGTCCTAAGCAGTAAAGGGTCCAAGGGACATAGAAGAAAGAATACTAAGCAAGAACTTACCGTAACAGTAGATCTTCAAGAGAGGCTCTTGCAGTAGATATTCACAAACAGGACTAAGCCTCCAGGCCAGGACTTCACGGAAAATCTCTAGCTAGCAGTCTCTGGCGAGGGACCGCCCCACATCAGCTGACCGGTATCAGCCTACGCCAGTATAAAGGAGCGGTTCCCAAGCCCACCTTCCAGTTCCTTCCCATCAGAGGCTGAAAGGGCATGACAGGAGAGAAGAGGATTATGCCCCTAAGAAAAGAGAGAAGAAAATCAGGGGACGGAGGAAGCAAGGTATATATCTGCAAGAGCCTCTCTCAAGATGTACTGTTCTGGTAAGTTCTTACGTAACTGTTCTATCTTACTGAGAGGGCTCTTGCAGTAGGCATC
This sequence comes from Neoceratodus forsteri, assembly GCA_016271365.2. Classification (NCBI taxonomy): domain Eukaryota; kingdom Metazoa; phylum Chordata; order Ceratodontiformes; family Ceratodontidae; genus Neoceratodus; species Neoceratodus forsteri. Next base: position 1,412,604,446 of record CM057456.1, on the reverse strand, counting down.
TACAAACAGGACCGATTCCCAAGCAGTCTGGAACAAGCCTAATAAAAGAGAGGAGGAAAATCATCCACAGAGAGTCAGAAAGGCAGGAGAGGGATTCATGAAAGAAGTCCCTGCAACACAGCCAATCCGAAACCTGCCCTGTGGCAAAAGGCAACGTCCAAACTGTAATGCTTTGTAAAGGTATGGACAGAAGTCCAAGTAGTGGCGCACAAATTTCAGCAGCCGACACATTCTTGAAACAAGCAGCAGAGGCAGCTACCCCTCTGGTGGAGTGATCTCCGACTTTGACCCAGGAGGGTCTTGTTGTACCTGTCATAACAGAAAGTGATGCAATTAACTAACCACTTAGAGAGGCACTGTCTAGATATAGCATTGCCTTCCTCTCGGGTGCAAAGGAAACGAATGAGATCCTTGGTCCTGTTAGTGTAGTATCTCAGAATTCTTGAACATCAAGAGTATGTAAAAGATACTCTCCGTGATTCGAGGAGCCGGAAGAATACCAGGAGCTCAACAGACTAGTTAAGTGTGGATTCAGCCACCACCTTAGGAAGAAACTTAGGTTCATACGCATGGCCACATGGTCCCTGTGGAAAATCAGGTAAGGGATCTTACACATCAGGGCCTGAAGCTCAGAAATCCTTCGAGCAGAGGTAATGGCCACAAGAAAGTCTTCCAAAAGGAATTTTAAATCAGTCTCTGCTGCCTATTCAAAAGGGGGCAGCATGAGCTTCTCCAGAATGAAATTAAGATCCCGGGGAGCAGTATTATGGATCGGGTCTTACGTGAATGTGGCAGGCCGAGATGGCCGCTTATATTAACCTTCAAAGAAGAGTAACTAAAAGGCCCAGATCATAGAGGTGCCTCAGGTAATCCAGGATTTTGGTTGCAGGGCATGAAAAGGTTCGGATCCTTGAACCTGTCCAAATAGAAAAATCGCTTCCATTTCATAGCGTAGGTAGACCTGGTGGAAGGCTTTCTGGCCTCCACCAAAATGCTCGCCACTAGAGGCTAAACGTCAAGTGAGCTGTGACTATACACCTGCAGGAGCCAAGCATGAAGGTGGAGCGATTTGAGTCCTGGATGGAATAGGGTCCCCTGATCCTGGGTCAGCAATTCCTGCAATGGAGGTAGTGGAAGAGGAGGTTCTTCTGAAAACTGTTGCAGACGAGAACACCAAACTTGCCTCGGTCAGAAGGGTGATAAGAGTCATTTGCCTTCTGCCCGAAGTTTGTCAAGATACCCTCAGAATCAAAGGAATGGGGGTATACACAAATCTGCCCTTTAGCACAGAGACAGTGCGTTCTGCCAAAAAGTCTTGCCCTGGGCGAGCAAGCAGAAGGTGGGAAGCTTGGCATTGTCGGGGAGACAAACAGGTTCACCTGAGGAGTCCCCACTGCTCAAAGATATCGTGTATGACCTCTTGTTTGAGTTCCCACCGTGAGACTTGGATGACGAGCACACAGTATCTGTCAGGGTGTTCTGCATGCCTGGCATGGGGACTGCCATCAGATGCATGTTGTTCTGAGATGCCCAATACCAGCCTCTCATAACTTCCTGGCACAGGGTATAGGAACAGGTTCTCTCTGTTGAGATACCCAGACTACACACACATCTGACTGATCAGAAGGTGACCGGGAAAATGAAGGGAAGAAGAGCCTGCAGGCATACAGAACCATCATCATCTCAAGAACGCTAATGTGTAACCTCTTCTGAAATGAGACTAGGTTCCCAACCTGCACCTGATGTGTACATGGTCAGAGTCCTCGTGGGATGATCAGTGCAGCAAGGGACCCCAGACTGAGGTTCTCCTGAACCATCCACCACTGTAAGTCCCTGATCATCGGGTCTGACAGTAGGACCTCGTGATCTAGATCGTCCTTGGATTTGTTCCATTGAGAGTGGAGAGTCCACTGCAAGACTCTCACATGGAGTCACGCCAGGGGACCAGAAAGGCCCTGCCTAGGGTCGTGTCCAACACTGCACCAGTGAACTGCAGTCGGTTGACAAGGGGCCAGGTGGGACTTGGCTTGGTTGACCATGATACCCAGGCTCGAAAGACCCCAGGGTAAGGGAAAGGATTGTTGGCGGTCCTCCTGGATGAAGCCACTAGGAGCCAACCATCCAGGTAAGGGACAACTTGAACTCTGGGCGGTATGCATTTGATGAATACTCGGGTAAAGGAAAGGCCAATGAGAGGGCCCTGAACTGGTAATGTGCCCGCTGGAAACAAAAAGGAGGTATTTGCAGTGGAAGGGCGTATGGGGATATGCAGGTGAGCAGCCTGCATATCCAGGGTGCATAGCCACTGGCCCACCCAGAGCAGGGAAGGAAAGACTCTGCAGAGAGTAAGATTGGAATCTTTGTACTCCACCAACTGGTTTAGAGAACTGAGATCCAAGATGGGTCTCAGGTCGCCTGTTTTCTTTGGTACTAGGAAGAAGTGTGAATAGTAACCTATCCCCTGGTGGTGGGGTGGGGGGGGGGGGGTTCTATCGCTGCCTTTCTGAGGAGGGACCTGATCTTCTTGAGTACCAGTGGTATGTGAAGAGGAGAGTACGATGACGGAGGAGGTGGTCTGGGGTGGTTTTGGTAACTCTATTGAGTGTCCCATTGACACTAAATGTAGAACCCATGCATCGGTAGTTATTCTCCCAGCCAGGCAGATGGGAGGAAAATCTTCCCCACGGTTCCTCTGCAGGTACCAGAGGGAGAGATAGGAGTCAGGAGGCTGAGGGTAGAGTGGCGGCCGGGTTCAGGGAGTCTTACAAGACTTACTTGGGGAGCTTTGGCCGCTGATGCGGCTCAGCATTTATTTGGACGCTTAGCTCAGCGCCTGCTTCGCTGCCGACGATTTTGGCACAGAAAGGGACGCTTCTAGCCCAGAGAGGATTTGTACATGGTGTTGATCGACTTTAATGCCAAACCCTTCTCTTGTAATTCAGTGATGATGTCTTCACATCACCTCTGAACAAAACTGAGCCCCGGAAAGGGGCGCTAGGTTTAGCAGTCTGTATCTCAGGGCCAAACCTGAAACACAAAGCCAGGAACGATAGTAAACCTCACGCCGAAAGCTGAGCTCGACCTGCAGTGTCCACCGTGATTGTAAGTGGTGTGGAGCAAGTGCCTATATGCTAAGCAAGCGAACGGACTAGATCTCCCAGTTCCTGCTTCGCTGGGAATCTGGGAGAGAGTCCAGTTTTGACTCCACCTGACTCAGAACAGACTTCTGGTAGTCCCCATATATCCCACATAATTAAGGGCTCTCAAACTCAGGGTAGAAGACGATAAATCTTCTTGCTATACTGCTCCAGAAGTCTAGTCTGGATTCTTTTGTTTTTGGGGGAACGAGACGAGCGGAGGTGCTTAGGGTTGGCAGTTCTGTCATGGGCAGCACTGACAACTGAATCTGCCTTAGGGTGAAGACTAAGAAAGTCTCTTGCCCTCGGGAGCCTGGTAAAGCCGATCTGCCTTGCAAGGAGGAGGGCTAATGAGAAGGTTGCTTCCAGATCGTGGAAACAAGATCCTCATGAGGCTCAATCCAGGGAGGAATCGTGTAGGGGACATTTCAAGAAGATCCAGGTGAAGGTCAGTTTCTTCTGTTGTGGATCTGGCTCCACTAATTGCCATTCATAAGCAGCCTGGATCTGTTTTGGCAACTCCAGGAATGAAGGATCTTCCGGAGGGGACTTGGGAGAATCCATAGGCCTTGGAGTCTCTGGGGTGTGGGATGGTCTCCTGGGTCGGAGGGTTCAGAGTCTGAGTCACTGTCTGAAGGCTCCAGGAAGAGTACTCCTTAATATGTGAGGGATCGACGCTTTGGGGTTACCTCCGAGGTGCGTGTCCTCCTTAGAATGAGAGCCAGAAGGTACTGCTCTGCTGTCTGGTAGAGGCGGAAGAGTTGCTTGTCGCCAATGAACGGGATCTGGCATAGGGTCCAGCCAGTGGACAATTTTTCTGCCTCCTTAGTGAACTGGGACTTAGCCTCAGCCCACCAGGAAGCTAAAACCTCCTTAACGCCAACTTGAGGTTGTGGAAGATTTTTGGGAAGAGAGAGACGGGGACTTGGATACTGGGAACCCGTAAAAGAGTACCCATAACCTGACAGCGGGAGGCCTGGCATCGGGTAATGAGGCTTTGGGTACTGAGGCATTGGGTACCCAAGGCCAGGCTCCAAAGAGCTGAAAGACCTGATGTTGGCCCCGCTGGAGGACCGGATGGGTCTGGAGTCAGTCTGGAAGGCGTAGGGGCCGGATTGGGAGGTCCCAAGGGAGGGTCCGAAAGACGGGCCCTGCAGGATCTGGCAGTGGAGCAGCTCTTGTCATCAGGTACTGGTATGCTGGAGGTGACGCGGGTTTACCAATGTCAAGTCCAGCATTTGAGGCTCTGGCAAAGGGGCACCCGACGGCAACAGAACAGACTTTCACTTCAGCGACTCACGGCATCAGGCTGTGTGATAGTCGGACGAGCAGACAATCGGCTTTGCAGCCATGTCTGGGCGGGCGATGGCAGAGCAGAAGACAGGGGTGGGGGTCCGACGACACTTGGTGACTCACCAAGGCGGCGGAGAACAATCTCCGGAGGGAAGATAGCTGTAAGGCCGTGATCTGCCGGGTTATGGAGTAGTGGAAGACTAATCCCGTCCCTATGTTCTTCCTTGTCCCTTTTATTCTTATGGTGGCCTTCGCGCGAAGCGGACGCCTGCTGGAGTTTCTTCAGTTCTTTTCCATGGAGGCCATCTTTTCTTTAAAATGTGGCTTCCTGGGATGCTGTCGCCTCTTGTGGGTGACTGAATTAAACTTCTGGTAGTGGTTGCACTCCTCCACGCTGTGGTCTGGGCCTACACAGAAGAGACACAAGGAGTGGCTGTCCTTGTGAGGGAGCTGGGATCCGCACGACTCGCACTTGTTTTTATGCGATTTGGAGGGCATCTGCTGGATATAAAGAGCAATTTAGAGAAATAAAGTACAGTTATGCAAGAACTTACCGTAACAGTAGATCTTCGAGAGAGGCTCTTGCAGTAGGTAATTACATATAGGACTGGCCCGGCTGGCAGCAGGACTACGGAAAAATCTCTAGCTAGCAGTCCTAGCTAGAGGCCCATACGTCAGGTGACCGGCGTCATAGTGACGTCGGTATAAAGAGGCGCCCGGCCCCCACCTTTCAGTTCTTTCCCGCCACATGCCCGGACGAGAGAATCGGATGTTTCCATTCCTGGAAAAGGAGCTGAAAAGCCTAGGATGGATGGATATTTATTGTAAGATTCTCTCGAAGATCTACTGTTACGGTAAGTTCTTACGTAACTGTACTATCTTACTCGAGAGGGCTCTTGCAGTAGGTAATTACATATAGGACAGAATCCCAAGCAGTCTGGAACAAATGAAAGGCACCGGAGGAGGAACTGCTCCAAAAAGAAGCAAATCTAGCAGGTCTCAAGAAAGGAGGCCTTGCAAGACAGCTAACCCGGCCTGCTCTAGGCAGAGGCAATGTCCAAACTGTAATGTTTAGTAAAGGTATGGACTGAAGTCCAAGTGGCAGCAGCACAGATATCTGCTGCAGACACGTTTCTTGAAACAAGCCACTCGTGGAGTTGCAGCCTCTGTGAGTGACCTCTGACTTGACCCAGGAGAGTTTTGTTGTACTTGTCATAGCAGAAGGTGATGCAATGTGCCAACCACTTTGATAGGCATTGCTTAGAGACAGTATTGCCTTCTCTTTGTGAGCAAAAGAGACGTAACAACTGATCAGTCTTTCTGAGATCCTTCGCTCTATCGGTGTAGTATCTCAGAATCCTGTGAACATCCATCGTATGGAGCAGATATTCTCCTTGATTGGAGTTCTGCGTGAAGAAGGCAGGTAATTCAATAGACTGATTTAAGGAAGACTCGCTACCACCTTCGGAGAAACTTAGGATTCGTGCGAAGAGCTACTCGTTTTTTGTGAAAATCAGATAAGGGATTTTGCACACCAGGGCCTGAGTCGAAATTCTAAGAGCAGAAGTAATGGCCACCAAGAAGAGCCGCCTTCCATGATAAAACTTCAAGTTCAGTGGAAGCTGCAGGCTCAAAGGAGGAAGGGTAAGTTTCTCGGGACAAAGTTTAAGTCCCAAGGGGAGCTGGAATCTGGACAGGAGGCCTGAGATGAAGGACCCCTCTGAGAAAGGTTTTGATACCTCCAGCTTGGGCAAAAGCCTCATCAGTGAAAGGGACATGGTAGGCTGAAACAGCCGCCATATGGACTTTCAAAGAGCAGTGACTGAGACCCAGGTCGAAAAGATGACGCTATGTACCCAAGTAGAATGGTCACAGGACAGGAAAAGGGCTCCACGCTCCTGCACGCAGCCCAGATGGAAAATCTTTTCCATTTCATAGCATAGGTGGACCTAGCGGAGGGTTTTCTAGCTCCACCAGAATCTCGCCACGTTAGAAGAAACGCCAAAACGAGATTGAGCTAGGTCTGCAGGATTCATGCATGGAGTTGAAGGGACTTGAGTCCCGGATGGACCAGGGTCCCCTGATCCTGGGTCAGCAATCCTGGAGATAAAGGAAGAGGAAGAGGAGGAACCTCTGAGTATTGCTGTAGAAGAGAGAACCAGATTTGCCTGGGCCAGAAAGGAGCGATTAGAATTATTCTCACTCCTTCCAAAGCAAGCTTCTGTGGCGATTTAGGGACCAGAGGAATTGCGGAAACCATAGACGAATCGGTCCTTCCAGCTTAGAGATAGAGCGCCGCCCAGAAAGCGCCGCTTCTGGAGCGAGCGAGCAAAAGACTGGAAGCTTTATGCTTTGGGAGGAGGCGAACAGGTCTATCTGAGGAGTCCCCAAATCTGGAAGATGCTTTTCAGAACTTTTCGTCCAGTTCCCACTGTGGTGGTAGAGCCGACGAGCGACTTAGTCTGTCTGCCAGGACATTGTCGCCTCCGGAACATGGATCGCCGTGAGGTGAAGGTTGTGAAGCGTTGCCCATTCCCAAACTCCATCACTTCCCTGCACAGCGGGTAGGACCGAGTCCCTCCCCTGCTTGTTGATGTGCCACACACACATGTTGTCCATTTGAATAGCTAGGTGACCGGAAGGATGAATTGGTGAAGGGCCTGAGAGCATACAGCACTGCTCAAGCTCGAGCACGTTGATGTGGAGAACTATCTCAAGTTTGACCAAAGGCCCTGGGTTTGGTGAGGACCCAGGTGGGCTCCCCAACCTTCGCCTGAAGCGTCCGTGGTCTGAGTCTGATCGGGGATGAAAAAGGAGACCCCGGAAAAGGTTCTCTCAAACCATCCACCATTGCAAGTCTCTTACCATCGGCGAGGCGATCAGAACAAGACGATCTAAGTCGCTACCCGTTGATCCCACTGAGATCAGAGAGTCCACTGAGAGATTCTCATGCGGAGGTGCGTGGCTGAACCATCGGGATGGCCACCGCCAAAAGCCCTAGTAGACGGAGAACTGACTCGCCGAACCCTCCTGTTTTCCGATAAGAGAGAAATCTGGGACTGGAGGAGGCACCCTGTCCAGAGGCAGGAAGGCTCTGCACATTGTCGTGTCAAGGATTGCTCCGATGAACTGGAGCCTCTGTGAAGGATCCAGGTGAGACTTGGAATGGTTGATGGTAATACCCAGGCCAGTGAAAACCTGCTGGGTGAGGGAGAGAAATTGCAGGAGTTTCTCTCGGATGGGGCTGCCAGGAGCCAGTCGTCCAGGTAGGAAAAATCCTGAACTCCCAGAGCACGCTGGTGGTCCGCTACCACCACCAGGCATTTGCAAAGACTGGGAGCCGAGTAAAGACCAAAAAGGAGCGCCTGAATTGGTAGTGGTCCCCTGGAACGCAAATCTGAGGTACTGTGAAGGGCTAATGGGATGTGCAGCACGCAGATCCTGCATATCCAGTGTGCAAAGCCATTGGTCTGGCCAGAGCAGGGGCAAGAGGGTTTGAAGGGAGAGCATCCTGAACCTCTTGTATTCCACATATAGGTTCAGGAGCTGAGACTGAGAATGAGTCTGAGAGCTCCCGTCTCTTTGGTACGAGGAAGAAATGGGAATAGTAACTCGTCCTGTAGGTGAGGGGACGGGCTCCAGCCTGCTTCAAGGAGAGCAGAGATTTCTTCCTTACCAAAGGAAGATGGTCTCTTGAGTAAGAGGAGTTCAGAGGGGTGACGTGAGGTTTCTGCAGAAACTCTATGGAGTACCCTCTGCTATGATCTGAAGCAACCATGAATCTGATATCCCTCTCCCAACCCGAAGGTGGAGGGAGAACCTTCCTCCTACCGGTTCCTCCGGAGCGTCCGGAGGCGGTGGGAGAGGGAAGGAGTCAGGTATTGTGAGGCAGCGCCGCAGCTGGGGCACCCTGCTGCTTTTTAGGGCGGCAGGGCCTGGCAGCTGTGGGGCCGGGCGCTTAGTGGCCCGCCTCCCTGAGGTTTCGCTGAGGCCAGCGCGCCCGCTGAAGGGACGGGCGCTGGGGGATGGGGACGGTACACTGAATCAACAGATTTAGTGTGGTCCCTTCTTCAGTAAGTCGGTGATGATGTCCTTGACATCACCACCGAAAATCACAGAACCCCTTGAAACGTGTTTTTGAATTGGTTGACTGCACCTCCGGGACCAGGACTCTGGACACACGGAGCCATGCATGACGCCAAGACTTACGGCGAACGCAGAGTCTGTCTTGCGGTGTCCACTGTGTCGTAGGTTGTCCTCAGAATGTGACGACTGGCCGAACGAGCAGAACGGACTAGGTCGGGCTAACTCCCTGCTTGACTTGGGAGTCAGGCAAGGAGTCAATCTTAGATTCCGCCTGGTAAGGACAGCCTTCTGGTAATCCCCCATATGTGCTACATAATTCAGGGCCCTAATCCCCAGTGTGGAAGAAGTGTAGATCTTCCTTCCATACTGATCCAGAAGGCGGATTCCTTATCCGGGGAGACAAGCTCAAGTGTTTCGTGTGCGGACCGCCGAGAGCGCGCTAATCACAACCGAGTCTGCACGGGTGAAAGTCTAAGAAGTCTACACCTCCGGAGCCTGGTATAGCCTGTTCGACTTCCTAGGAAGTGGGGCTAACGCCGACGGTTGCTTCCAAATAGTGGAAACAAGGTGGGCGTGAGGCTCCGATCCAGGGTAGCACTAAGGTGGGAGACGGAAGGGCAAGTCCAGATGTTCGCGAGTTTAACCCATTGAGGATCTGGCTCTAAGGAGTGCCACTGATGGACTTCCTGGATCTTTCTGAGCAACTCCGTGAAGGAAGGATCCTCCGGAGGAGACTTCGGAGGAGTCCTCGGCCGGGCTTGGACGGAGAGCGCTGCTCGCTGCCTTTCTCGAACACCCATCGGAGGAGTCCGAGAGAGAAGAAGAAAAGGAATTTGAAGCAGAGTTAGACTCTAGCTCGTCCAGGGGAGAAACGGTTCCTTAGGGGAAATCCCAGGACACGTGTCCGCCCTCTCTGGATCCAGAGGGCAAAGGGAGTATGCCGCCTGGGGCGACGGGATCTGGTGGTGGCACTGCTGCCGTAAGACAGCTCTCGACTTCCTTGGTGAGCTGACCCTTGGCCTCAGCCCACCAGGAGGCAAGAGTCTCCTGGAGATCCACCGCGGCCTATGGGGTGGTGGAGGAGGAGGACAGGGATAGTTGTATGGATGAAACTGTAGGGAGAGTATCCGTAACCCGCCGGGAATACTGGAGCCAGGTACTGCAGCGCCAGGTACTGCGCATCAGAGGAGTTGGCGCCGGTACTGCGGGCGCAGGATATTGAGGACCTGGGAAAACTGGCATCGGATAGGACGGCGGATACCCAGGCACTGGAGGAGCTGCCGGAGCAGACGCGCCGGTACTCCACGGGCGGATCCGCTGGGATAGGCCCGTGGGTGGAGGCCCGATGGAAGAGGTATCCCGCTGCCGCGGCCAGCGCCAGATCCGGCTCTGAAGGAAGAGGATCGGACGGTAGCCCAGGATCCAGAGCCTCGCCTGGGGATGGAGGAGAAAATCCTGGGTCAGGCAGCGGGGCTCGGGCACTCTGATGGCAGCAAAGGCTGCGGGAACTTGGTACGACAGGCAAGCAGGGTCTGCCGAGGCCCGAAGGCCCGGCGACGTTGGTGATGTGTGGCTTAGAGGTTGCATCTCCGCGATGCGAGGAGCCGGGCGTCCGACTTCAAGAGTCCTCATCGGAGACGGGCCGGTGGGTGGCAAGAGGCCCGTCCAGGGGACACTGCCGTATGCCACCCTGAAGGGTCGAGTGTCTTAGCGGCCTTCTCCCGGCAGATGTCGGAGGAGCCGACGTCCGCTTATGGGAGGCGCCCGCACCAGTAGGCTGCAAGCCTCGCGGCGGCACCAGGGGCTGGAGCCTCCTTTGCCCGGGAGGCACCCGGGCGGGCTCGAGCGTGAACCCGGACGGGCGGCCGACGCTCCTCCAAAGCCTGGAGGCTGCCGCCGGGTGATCCTCTGAGGATGTTATTTGCCCGCGACCCAGCCGGAGTCGCAGAGGAGGAGGCCTTCTCCCGTGCCTTTCCTTGTCCCGCTCTTGTGCCCTCAGGGAGGTCGACGCCTGCCTAAGTTTCTTCAACTCCTTCTCCATCGCGGACATCATCTTTTGAGGAGATGGAATTTGAGGACTGCTGGCGTAGTCTGCGGGTGGCAGCGTTGAATCAAAGGCAGTGTAGACACTTGTCGACCCGGTGGTGAGGCCTAAGCAGAAAAGGCAGAGGGAGTGACTGTCTTTGTGAGGCAGTTGGACGCCGATGAGTCGCACTTATTTCTTTGAAGGGACGATATAAACTGATGTTCACCTGACGAAAGAAGAATAAAATTCTACACTAAAAACTTTTTCGAAAAACGAAGTAACAGGACTGAGCGATAAGAACTTAATCATGGTGGATGCTGCATGAAAGCTGGACGGTGGGAAGAACTGAAGGTAGGGCCCGGCCCGCCTTTATACCGCCATATGACACCGTCACCTGACGTGGGGCGGTCCTCCCAGGGACTGCTAGCTAGAGATTTTTCAGAATCGCCGTCAAGGCCAGTCCTATATGTAATTACCTACTGCAAGAGCCTCTCAAGTAAGATCTTAGTTTTGTAGAAAAATGAGGAAATACTTATCCAAAATTGCAGTAGAAGCAGCGCTGTTCTTTCGCCAAGTAGTTTTGTAAGTCGACGGCAGGAAAGAACTGGAAGGCGGGCGGGGACCGCACCTTTAGAACTGAAGTAGGTCGACGCCTGTCAGCTGACATGGGTGCGCCCCCGCCAGAGACTTTTTCCGTGGTGTGCTGATGCCTGGAGGCTTAGTCCTATTTGTGAATACTTACTGCAAGGGCCCTCTCAAGTAAGATCAAGGGAGGCTGGTACATAATCCCAGTATAAGTTAGGACAAGAGTCCCTGGAGGACTGGTAGTCTGAAACCAGCCCCACGCCTCGAGGCAATGTCCAGATTAATGTTTTGTGAAAGTGTGACAGAACACTTCACATAGTTGCCGCTCAGGTATCTGCTGCAGATACATTTTTAAATAGGTTGTGGAAGCAGCCATTCCCTGGGAGAATGTCCTTTACCTGACCCGAAGGACCTTACCATACTCTGATAAGAAAAATAATGCAGTTTGCAAGTCATTTCAACAAACGCTGCTTGGAAACTGACACCTTCCCGCTTTGGTGGTGTAGAAATTAAAAGTTAATCTGTTTTACTGACATCTTTATTCCTGTTCGTGTAATAACATAAAATCCTGTGAACATCTAATATATGCAGGATGGCTTCTCCTCGATTAGAATGCTTGGGATAATATGCTGGCAATTCCAAAGACTCATTGAAAGTTGTTTCGACACGACTGTAGGAAGAAACTTAGATTTGTATGCAGAGCCACCCTGTCTCTGTGAAAAATCAAACAAGGCACCTACATATCAGGGCTTGAAGCTCAGAAATTCTACAAGTTGAGGTAACTGCAACCAAAAATAATGCTTTTCAGGACAAAATAACTCGCAGCAACTTACCGGCTCAAAGGGAAGCAAGGTCAATTTCTCTAACAAAAATTAAGGTCCCACAGTGGAGCAGGGTTATGCACCGGGGTTACAGATGCAGGATACCTTTCAAAAGGTTTTGGAGACCTCCAACTGAGCCATTGTCCTGCCACCAACTGCATCATGGTAGGTGGAGACGGCTAAATGCACCTTCAGGGATGAATAACTCAGGCCCAGGTCTGAGCGATGAAGAAGGTATTCCATGACCTGGGGAGCGGGACATGTGAATGGGTCCAGATCTTTGCAGTGGTCAAAACTGAGAAACGCCTCGCTTCATGGCATAGGTAGTTCTGGTGGACGGTTTTTATGCTTTTACCAGAATTTGTGCTACCCTGGGGGAACCCCATACCTACAAGCAGCTATGTCCTGAGGCACCACGCATGAAGATGAAGGACTTTAGCCCTGGGTGTACCAACGTGTCCTGTTCCTGAGTGAGAAGGTCGTGAGGACAGAGGAAGAGAGATTGGAGGTTCCACTGCCAACCACTTAAGTAGAGGGAACCAGATCTGTTGAGGCCAATCACGGAGCTATCAAAATCATTTGCGATCCTTCCGCTTGGAGCTTGGTCAACACCCTCTGTAGGACTGAAAAGGAAGGAATGTGTACAGAAATCTCCCTGTCCAAGAAACCGACAGTGTGTACAGCCAGAAAACACCATGCCTGGGATCGAGCGAGCAAAACTTGGTAAGTTTTGCGTTTGATGGGGCTGCGAATAGATTCACTTCGGATGACCCCACAGATCGAAAATGTGATCTATTACTTCTTGCTTTAGCTCCCATTCGTGGCCCTTACCCTGGTGCAGCTGAGACCATCAGCAAGAACGTTCTGCACTCCTGGGACGTGAATTGCACTTAGATGTAATCTGTGCAGAACTACCCAGTTCCAGACCCGCACTGCTTCTCTGCAAAGAGGATACGAGCTGGTGCCCCGTTTGTTGATGTACCACACCACACAGACTGTCCATCTGAATAAGGTGTACTTCATGAAGAAATATGTGCCGAAATGCCTGACAAGCATAAAGCACTGCTCTCATCTCCAGCATGCTTATGTGTAAGTGTGATTCCATGAGGGACCACAGTCCCTAGGTTCTGTGAGATCCCAGATGGGCAACTCCAACCTTGTCCTGACGCATCTGTAGTCAGTACTTGGGAGTGGGAAGGGGTCTGAAAAGGGCTCCCAGCAAAAGATTGCTGGGGTCCTGCCACAACAGGTCCTGTTGCATTGGGGAGCGGAGGATCAGGCAATCTAAATCGTCTTCCTCTGATCCCACTGAGAGCTCAGACTCACTCTGAAATCTGCATGTGGAGGCTGGCCAAAGGACCGTGGGGATAGCCGCTGCCATGAGGCCAAGAAGACAGAGGACCACGCTGGCCAAGATGACAGCTGGAAGAAACCATCTTGGCCTGACCCATCAGGGTTATCTACCCTGTCCAAGGGAGAAAGGCCATGCCCTGCACTGTGTACAGAACCACCCCAATAAACTGACGGCGTTGGGAGGAGCAAGTTGTGACTTGGGGTAACAGACTGTGATACCAAAGCGCCTGAATAGGTGCAGAGTAGCAGATAGGGAAGCTTCCAACTCCTCCTCGATGGGGCCGCTATGAGCCAATCGTTGAGGTAGGGGAAATGGCATGTCCCTGACACCGCAAGATCCCTGCCACTACCACCAGGCATTTGTCAAAACCCACGGGCAGAGGATGGACCAAAAGGAGAGCCCTGAACTGGTAATGTCCCCTTAGAAACAAAATTAGAGGAATCTAGGTGAGGACAGAAGATTGGGATGTGAAGATATGCATCCTTCATGTCCAGAGCACAGAGCCATTGGCCGCTCGATAGGAGGGGCAGAAGGCTTTGCAATGACAGCATCCAAACCTCTTGTATTCTATGAAGATGTTCAGGGCGCTTAGATCCAGTACTGGGCGAAAATCCCTGCCTTTTGGGTACCAGAAAGAAGTGGGAATAGAATCCCTTCCCTAACTGGTTTGCCAGCACCAGCTTTATTGCTTCCTTGTGAAGAAGAGCTGTGATTTCTCCCTTAAAGAGCTAGTGTACTGCTTGGAATTAATAGTAATTTTCAGATGCAGTCAGCTATCAGTACCCTAGTATCCAGACTTGTTTGCATCTTCCCGACCTGTGAAAAGTGTGGATATTAGACTGTTTTCTCACATATGTCAAAAGCAGTTTGACCTCCACCTGCCTGCTTTCTTGATTTCTTCTTCAGACCCAAATATTTCTGCTACAGCAGATGCGGCTCCTATTATAAATGAATGAGAAGAATCATTTTGTGTTCTCCCTAGGTGCTCCATCCCTTCTTCAACACCCCATTACCTGGAAACATGTCACGGTTTTCCGTCTGTATGTGTAAAGAACTGCCTGCTTTTTTCCTGTCTCTTCACCTTGTACTTCCATATCGCCGCTACTGGGCATGTTCTCTCACTCTCATGCTTGTCTAATACAATCTCTGTCCCCTTCCTAGCTGGTCTGTTTTTGAACGTCTCAGTCAAATTGTGATCTTCTCTTATTCCCAGTGTATTTCTTTCTCCCACAGTCCCCTACTCGTCCATTTTGTTGGCAGCTACTACCTGGCTGACCCTGAATGCGCCTCCTGCCATCACCGTGAAAATGGCCCTGAATAAAAATGGCTTCGAAGGGTGCGGTACAAATCTCTACCAAGGTTTCCACCTGCCCTTCAAGTTTGTCCCCAGCAATAGGTTCTCTTACGTCTCACCTTCCTCCTTTTAGCCATTGCCACCCCATCAACATGCGGCGCACTACCTTAAACTTATTTGGCCTGGCCTAACCTTTGTACTGCATGCCCATGCTATCCCCGCCAGCTGCACCCCACTGTGTCGCTAGCCATTCCTGCCTTCCACTTCTTCACCATGTACCTTGTTACCTGGTCCTGTAAAACTGGCTCATTTATCTTGAACCCTTCCTGTTATCGGAACTCCTGGAAGGCACCCCATACCCTTCGTATGCCTTCAGCGTGTTGGTGGACCAGGAGCTCCTGTATAACAGTCAGGCTCCTTCCAGCCAATTTCCCATACTTTATTTGCCACCGGTGTTCTCTTTGCAGCAGCTCATGGCGCCAAGGACCTGAATCTTTCCAGCTGTAAATGGAAAAGCCGTCAGCTATGTCATTTTTTGCCCCTCTATGTGCTTGGCTTTAAACGACATGCTTACTTGTAATCCCCTCAACACCAACTGTCTCAGGACCCTGTTCGCCTGCCTCCGAATGCCCTCCTGCCTGTTGATAACCTCTACTACGGCTCTGTTATCGCATCAAAACATTATTTTCCTATTCCTTAGGAGTTCTCCCCATGTCAACATCGCCACCATATTGGGAAAATCTCCAGTAGAGTTATGTCCTTTAGCAGCCCCTTCTTCCAAGAATCCCGCCATCCGGCTTATCCATCTCCCTCAGAAATAAGCCCCCAACTCAATAGCCCCAGATGCATCTGTATATAGATCCAGATCGTTATTTCCTAGCCATTCTTTCTGCCAGAATGTAACCCTGTTGTATTCCTTTAAGAATTGTTCCACACTTCCAAATCATGTCTAATCCTCGTGATATGTTTACCCAATGGTGCGGATGCTTTTGCCCGCTGTTGCCCTAGGTAACCTCTTGGTGCACACCCTCCTGGTCGACCACCCTGCATGCAAAGTTCAAAGTGCCCCAATAGCTGCTGAACCTGCCTCAGGAACTCTCCTCCTACATTTTACCTCTTGTAGCAAAGCCCTGAGCCTGGCCACTTTCTGTTACGGTTATCTTAAGACTTGCTCGTCTACATCATTCTCAGTCCCCAGGAATTCCAGCTTCCTGGCTGGACCTTCTGTTTTATCTCCCACCAAAGGCACCCTAACTGCTCATACATCTCCTCAAAGTCCTAAACATTGTTCTTACCTCTTCCTCCACACCCCTATCATGAGGAAATCATCCAAATAGTGCATCACTGCCTTGTGCCCGTATCTGTTCCCAAGCATCATTGTATCCAGGAGCTGAATGCCTCGAACTTGGCACAGGCTGTGGAACAGCCCATAAGGCATTGCCTGTCAAAGTAGAAGGGCCCTTGGAAGCAGAATCCCAACAGGTCCCAATCCTCCTTCCGAACTGGTAGTAGCCAGAAAGCTGACACTAGATCAGTCTTTGCTAGCCAGGCCCCTTGCTCTGATCAACACCACTGCTTGATCCAGGGTTGCATACTTAAACTGTGCTACATTCATCTGGTATAAGGTCGCTCACCCATCGCCCTTCTGGGTAAGACAGGTGATGAATTAGCCTAAATTCTCTTGTTGCTTCTTGGGCACTAGGCCCAATGGGGAAACCCACAGGTTGGGTAATGGGTGTGTGTGAATGGCCCTCCAATCTCCTTGCTTCTATTTCTTTTATTTTTTGAAAGCTATGTCCTCCTCACCTTAATGGGCGACAAGTTTTTAGCTCTTGTTCCTCCTCTCCCTTGATATTCTAAACTAAATCCCTTTTCAAGCCTCTAACATCTGTCCTGCCTTCTCCTCTGGATATCCGTTCATCCATTCTTTAGCACCCTACCTGACCGGCGTTCTGGCCAGCCTAAAACCTCCCCCAACCTCTCCTACCCTCTCATTGGTTCCCCATACCTCCATCGCTAAACCCCCTCTTCCTTGAAATCCCTCCCTCTCCCCGTTTGGTATCCCCCCAAAATGGCTGCCCATTTCCCCATTGCCCATTCTTTCTGCCCCCATTGCTCTTGCACCGGATGCTGGGTGCTGTCCTGCATATTTTGAACAAATGTGCCTGAATTTGCAATTACTCCAGGAGCATGATACCTTATTAAAACCTCAACACGCTTTTCTTCACAGCCCGCCTCCCCTTGTCTATTCCTTTTCCATTCCAGTAAAACCTGCTAGGGCTCCTTACCCATAGTTCACAATGGGTCGAATCCCACCCAGAACCCCTCTGGCTGCCATTCTCTCGCCAGAAGGCCTCATCATACTTTAGCCAACCTATCCCCATCCTAGCCTTGTAGGCATCTTTTATAGTGGTGGCATACATGAGCAACGGGATTCTCCAGCATGATGGCACTGAATATTGAGAACCCTGCCTGCCAGGCCTCCAAACTCTTCCCTTGTAACTTGTCTCCTCTGCCTTGTTTCCAGTGATTGCCAAAGCCACCGCAATCTCAGATTTTCCTATAGTCTCTTTCTGCATGTACTTCTTGCAAACTCCTTATCCACCAGTGCAAATAAATCCACGTACTCCCCTTTCCATATCTTTCCTTTTATTGTTAGGGGATGTGATTCCCCATTGTCATGCCTGGTATCCACTCATTACCCATTCTAGTTTTTGTATTCCTTCAACCCCTGGAGCCTTAATTTCCTGCAACACCTTTTCCATTTGTTCTAAGCCCTTTCTCCCATGTCCCCATGAACCTGCTAGATATTCAGTCAACTCCCTCTGGGGTCTGTTCTTAAATCCTTACCAATCGTGCTTTCGTCTGCGCTCCAAATCCATCAACCGCTACAGATCCAGCACCTTTCTTGAGGCTCTCTTTTCCGCTGGGCTCTTCCCTGACCCTCCAGCCAGCGTCTTCTGTTTTCCACCAATTGTTGGCCTCTTTCTGCTTTGTTGCCTCTCTCAGCTCATTTATTTTCTCCATCAGGCTTTTTCCTTGACCTTTTGCTCCTTGCCCTCTCTGCCTCCTCTTCCGCTTCCTTCTTTCTGGCCATATCCAGCATCTCCGTCACCTTCTTCATCATTTCTGCGCTGCTCCATCTTCTGTGTGCTCGAGACTTCTGCCATCCTGGATAATTAAATACTTAAAGGGGGTATACAACAAATACAGGTTACTCACCTGTAACAGGAGTTCTAGGAATAGTATATGTTGTTCATCCACACTGTCTGGCAGGTTCCTTGCCCGTTTAAATCTTGCGGAAGGTCTTCAAGCTGGCTCCTCCTACCCACCTGGGTGGTAAACTCTCGGCTCCACCCCATGGCCAGATCTGGCCAGCTGGAAGCCAGGTTGTCTTGTCGAAGCGGTTGGGTCGTGGATGAACAAAATATACCATTCCTAGAACTCCTGTTACAGGTGAGTAACCTGTATTTTAGGGACATGGATGTTGTTCATCCACACTGTCTGGCAGACTCCTAGCAGTTCTCCGGGAGGAGGGAGGCAAGACACCCCCTACTTACGGAATAAATACTGGAGAACCAAGGTCCCAAACCAGCATCCCGGCGTGACTTAAGGTCGATGTGGTAGTGGGTAGTGAAGGTGTGTGCCGACTTCCAGGTAGCAGCCCTGCAGATTTCCTGGATAGGAACATCCCTGGAAGCAGCCCTCGATGCAGCAGTATGGCGGTAGAATAAGCTCTATCCTTTGAGAGGCTCCATGTCCGCCAAACTATAGCAGAGATCTATGCAGGAGGTGACCCACCTGCCTATCGTCCGCTTGGCTGCACGTCTGCCAGGTGCGGCTTCAGCGGGTGCACAAACAGCTGGCGAACCTCTCCTCGAACTTCAGCCGCCCCGCTCCTTATAATAATAAGAGAACACCTCTTCAGGGTCCAGAGTATGGAGCCTATATTCGCCTCCGAGGTGTGACTGGGGTAGAAGACCAGCAGAATCAACAACTGGTTAAGGTGAAACTCCGACACCACCTTTGGAAGGAATTTTGGGTGCGAAGAGGACAACCTTGTCCCTGTGGAAGACCAGATAAGGAGACTTATGGAAAGCACATGGAGCTCTCCCATTCTTCTGGCTGACGTGATAGCCACCAAGAAGGCGGTCTTCCACAACAGGCAGAGATGTCACACCTGTGCATTGGTTCGAATGGCTTGCCCATGAGCTTAGCCAGTACCAGCAGTAGATCCCACGGAAGTGGAGGTTCTCAGACCGGAGGATATGTGATCAAGGCCTTAAAAAGCGCCAACCACCTCTCCCCGCGCCGGACTGCTCCCGGCCTGCACCCTTAAGCAGAGATGTTTGCCAGGTGCACCTTAAGGGTAGTCGATCGAAGCCCTAGCTGAGAAAGGGACCACAGGTAGGCCAGAATGCTTGCCAAGGAACAGGAGGAATGGTCCAACCCTTGTCTCTGACACCAAATGGAGAATCTCTTCCATTTGAAGGCATAACATTTCTGGTCGACTCTACGGGAAGCCTCAACAACGTTGAGGACCTCGTCAGAAAGACCCAAGGCCTGGAACTCCAGCCGCTCAGGAACCAGGCCGTCAGGTACAGGGACTGAAGGGCCAGATGGAATACCTTCCCTGAATGACTGAGATCAGGTCCGGCGATGCTGGAAGCCGCCTCAGGAGCTGAGGCTGAGGAGATCTGGATACCAGAACTGGCGGGGCCAGTCTGGAGCTACCAGAATCACCTGCGCCTTGTCCTTCCTTGCCTTGAGAAGCACCTTGTGGATCAAGGGAAGCGGCGGAAAGGCGTGAGAAGAGCCCGAGGTCCACGGCCTGAAGGCATCCCCCAGCGAGCCCTGCTGAGGGGGGGGCATAAAACAGCTTCAGCTCGCATTCTCCCTGAGGCAAACAGGTCCACCTGAGGCATGCCCCAGTGGGTGAACAGATCTTGTACTACCTCCGACAGAAGAGACCACTGTGGACGCAGCTCCTATCCGGCTTAGGGCATCAGCCAGAATGTTGGAGGCTCCTGCCACATGGATGGCAAGACAGCCACTCCAGGCTGCGCACGAGGGACTAAGTGCGGAGCTTCCTGCACAGAGGCATGGAGCGCGTCTTGCCCTGGCAGTTTAGGCAGTACATGGTCGGGTATTGTCTGTCTGCACCTGGACCACTTGACCGTGATAAACGGAGCAAAGGCGGTGGGGGCTGGACGAACGCTCAAGCTCCAGCAGGTTGATGTGGCATCGGACTCCAGAGGGGACCAGAGGCTGTGCGCCTGTGCTCCCCCAGATAGGCACTCCAACCCAGAGAGGCCGGTCAAAAGAAAGACCGTCGGCTTGGGGCGGACAAATGGGATGCCCTCCTGCAGATGAGCTGGAACAATCCACCAGATTCAGAGCAGAGGAATCTGGAGAGCATTCCCATCTCCTGGGTTACTGTCACTGGCTGATCCAACGGACCGGCGCGCTGTACCACTGGCTGGCCAGTCCCCATTGTAGGGACACATATGCCAACGGGCCCAACGGACTACGCTGGTGCAGGCCACCATGAGGCCCAGGAAGTCCCGGTAGGAGCGATTGCCCAACCAGAAATGATTGGGCAAAGGAGGAAAGAACCTCGGCCCTGACCACCGGGAGCTGCGCTTTGCCTCGCAGAGAGTCGAGTTCTGCCCTGATGAATTGGATCACCTGCATTAGCACGAGTTCCGACTTGGCCTTGTTGATGAGAAGGCCAACTTTAGAGCAAACCTGGGGCCAGATCCCTGGACTGCTCCACCTCCGGTCTGGAGGAGGCCGAATCAGCCAGTCGTCCAGGTAGGGGTACACCGGACCCTTCTGGCCCGAGGAATGCTGTCACCACTGCCATGTATTTCGTGAAGACCTTGGGAGCTAGAGAAAGGCCACAGGGCATGGCCCGAACTCGTACAGGGACCCTCTGCTCTGAAGCGGAAGTATCGCTCGGGACGGATGGATTGGGATGTTAAAGAACGCATCCTGGAGGTCCAGAGAACAGAACCACACGCCTCGCTCCAAGGATGGAATGATCTGAGCCAGAGTGACCATCCTGAAGGTTCGAGACCTTAGGAACCTGTTCAGGTCGTGAGGGTCTAGAATGGGGCGCCAGCCCCCCGTCCGCTTCGGGACCAGGAAGTACCTGGACACAAACCTTGGTCTGGTGGAGGATCTGCCACCTTCCTGATCACCTCCTTTTGGAGGAGCAGGGCATGTCGCTCGACGGGCCGACAAGAGGCAGCGGACCCTGTAACCCCGTGCGATGGCTCGGAAGGGTGGGGCCTGCTCGAACTCCAGAGGCAGACCTTTCCTACCACCTCCAACACCCAACGGTCCATGGTGATAGCGGACCAGGCGGAAAGAAATGGCGGAGCTGCCTCCCACGGGGAACCGACTCAGCTGGGGAGACAGCCTCAACCCGTCACTGGGCAGGCTTGGAGGAAGGACCGCCGGGGACCTCCAGGGCCTTTTCCTCCCGCTTCCTGTTGGAGGAAGCTGCAGGCTTGGCTTCGGGGTGCTGGCGGCGGAGCCTGCTGGCCCTGATGCTGGGCCGGACGTGCCGCAGGGGCAGAAGGGCGAAGGACTTATGCTGCTGTCGGCAGCCTTTGTCCTTCTGGGCAGACATGACACAGTCCAAGGTGGCATTCGACTTTTCAATTCTCTGGAGGTGGCCTTCCACCCCAGGCCCGAACAAGTCGTTTACCCAGGAAGGGGCGTCTGCCAACTTGTGCTGGGTATCCGCCATAAAGGGAGATCCGCAGCCAAGCTCTGTGGCGAGGGCCACTCGCGGCCGCTACTGACTGGCACAGCAGTCTCCAGTATCGAGAGCTGTTTGGAGCTGCTGCTTCGCCACTGCCCTTCCCTGATCCCGCACCTGCTTGACCGTAGTCTGCAGATCAGCTGGGAGATGAGGGATCACCTCATCCAGGGAGCCCATATGGGCGTGGGAAGAGTGCCATCAGTACAGCTGAACTGGCCTGATGGAGGCCGAGGGAGGACGCAGCATATACTTTACACCCAGCATAGTCCAGCTTTTTGGACTCTTTGTCGGGGGTTTGTCCATGTCCCTAGCGCTCCCGGAACGCCGGAAAACGCTGTCGGTAACCAACCCCTCTGCAGCGGGTGTGTCCGAGAAACCGGACAGAGACCGGTAGAGGCCACATACTTCCTGGCCATCCTGGCCGAAGGAGCAGGACAAGAGCTGGCGCTGCCATAACTCCAAGGTTGGGCCAACAATGGCTTCAGCCACCGAATGGCCTCCATGGGAGAATCCTGGTCCAGTATCTCTGTGAGGGATACCTGGCCCGCTTGATACAGGCTCGAGCTGCATC
This sequence comes from Neoceratodus forsteri, assembly GCA_016271365.2. Lineage (NCBI taxonomy): Eukaryota > Metazoa > Chordata > Ceratodontiformes > Ceratodontidae > Neoceratodus > Neoceratodus forsteri. The sequence continues at coordinate 1,412,582,507 of CM057456.1, read as the reverse complement.
CCAGTGGACTCTGAGATGAGCCGAAGCAGACCCATGAACGATAATGGGCTCGTCCATCAACTATCCCCGGAGGACTCCAGGTCAAGGGGCCCGGAAACAGGGAGTCGCTGTTGTGACTCAAAGGAGTCTGCGAACAGCTGCCTAGGGCCTGAGCCACCTCCACTTGCCAAGGATGGTCGGGAGTGAGAATGGCTGACAACCGGGTCGGGAGTCCCTGACCTGACCGAGAATCCTTGGTCGGAGCTCGATTTCAGGTTGTGGAGGTGGGGGTTCCACAACAATCGGTGGGGCAGCTGGTTTTGGCTGAACAACCGACCCAGGTTTGACACCTTGACCACCACAAGGGTTGTTTCGACCTTCGGGTGACAGCCACTTAATGGCCAGGAAGGCGACGGTGTCTGCTTGTTCCCGGTCAGAAGGAGCTGCTGCCACATGAAGTCCTCGCAGCATCGGCAAATTTACGCCGAATCCTCCCTCCTCCTCCTCCTCCGAGGGAAGACAAGGACGAGGTGCCACCTTTCTTCGGTGCGAGACCGAGACCGCCGGTGTTTCCGAGGGTGTCTGGGAGGGAGCGGGGAACCCATTCCTCCCTTGGCTCAGGAACCTTAACGGGGACTCGGCACAGGAGGCGAGGCAAGTCCTCGGTTTCCACCGGGGAACGGGTGAAGAAGGGTTGTCGACTTCTCCAGTCGACAGCCTGTCCGACGGGTGTCTCGGCCGCTGACCTGACGGGACACCATGAAGCCAGCGGCCTTAGCCACAACCTCGACCAAAGAAGTAGAGTGTCGACTGTCCGGAGAGGGGACCTCTCCCGCCCACGAACATCAACGGTGGGACTTACCTCGAGTCCTTCTTCTGGACAGAGAGGAGTGTCCTGATGGCCTCGCTCTTCGTGGAGAGGGATTGCAAAGCTCCTTAAAAGAAGCTGTGTAGGAGGATCCCAAGAAGAACGGGATAATGCTGCAACCGAGGATGATGAAGATGCGGCCTGGGCCGCCTCCTCCTCCTGAGGCAATCATCTGATAGAGTTGCTCAGCCGAGCCAGCCGCCATGAAACCGCCCAACGGGCCTCCTGAGACTTCACCGGCGGATAACGTTCTCGGGCACCTAGTTGGAGCCGGGCGGCGCGTCTTCAAGGAAGTTTGCCAAAAGACCTGCACAACTTGCAGGCCTGCAGGTCATGGTCAATCCCGAGGCAGTAGATGCACGTGGAGTGCAGATCGGTCCTAGACATCTTCTGCCTGTATGGACACCGCCAGTACTGGGAGTCAATTTGTCCATCACAGTCGGAAGGAAGAAGTAGACCAAGTCTAGAAAACTTTAAAATTATTTTCGGCTGAACCGAAGAGTTTGGATCCAGTCTAAACGCAGAGCGCTAAGGAGGGAACCTGAGCTTCCAAGTGGTAAGGAAGATCTGGCGCATGGGGCGGAGCCGAGAGTTTTACCAGCCGGTGGGGGAGGAGCCAGCTTGAAGACCTTCCGCAAGATTCAAAGTGGCAAGGAACCTGCCAGACAGTGTGGATGAACAACATATCCATGTCCCTAGAAACAAAGTTATCCCTTGTCCTGTGCTGAAATTCACCCCATAACATGCCTCCTATAGTTTTTTTTTTTTGTTCCTTACCCTGACTCACTAACCATTTCCACAAGAATTCTCAAATTGCACATTTTAACTATATTACAGATAGAGAAACGGGCAAGAGAGAAAGAGATAAGTGACTTCCTGCCCTTTTATTGACTTTGGAGACAGTGTATGAAGCTGTGCAAATAAAAACTCTTTTGCCCATAGAACAACCGTACAGCACAACATGCAAGATCAACCTCTTCTGTGGGTGGTCTATTAATCACTGTCTTCTGTAATCAACTTAACTTGCCAAGACCATGTATCATGTGTGACTACCACTGAATTTATTTGGCTGTGCAACTGTGCACAAGACAAATGCCCCCGCTTATCTCCTAGCCCACTCACACAGTCGCGAAGTGCCTACTCATTACATTAGACAGCAGCACTTACATTCTATTACTGTAATATCCTTGATGCAGTTCTGTAATTCTCTATCACACCACGCACAGACAATTGCACAGGCAACTATAAAATCAGCCCTGCCTCTCATACAAAAAGACTTCCCTACCTTGCAATTCCAAACGTAAATATACATGTAAGTAGAGAGCAAGAGAATAAGTGCTTATATTGTTGCAATAAATAGTGCTTAAACTGACATATCCTTGCTGCCTTTCTGTAATTATCCCTGCCGTGCCTCCATAAAATTATTCTGAATCTACCTACTTTGTGTGTGTGTGTGTGTGTGTGTGTGGGGGGCTGTGACGGTTGGCTGTTATATCTGGCTCTTCTGTGCTTGCCCTCCCCTGACGCATGTGCAAATGTCTTCTGTCTTATGCCCATGAGCGGTCCACGCAGTTCCCCGGCGTCCCACCTGTTGCCTCGGAGCCTAGTCCTTTACTGCTGCTCCCCCATGGCACGGGCTTCTCCGGCCTACAGGAGCACCTCCCAATCGCGGGCCTCTTCAGCTTCCTTCAGGAGCCACGAATCCTCCAGCGACCAGAGAAGTGCAAAGCAAGACCCTGCCTGCTCCCTGGTGGAGTACTTGGCTCTGTGGCCTATTTTTTGTGTGGCGCACCTCCGACCCTTGAGGGATCTCCTGCCAAGCAGTCCCTATGTGGATTCTCCTGCCACGCATCCTCCGCGACCAGAGAAGACCAAAGCGAGACACCTGTCCACTCCCGGTGGAGTGCATGCTCCGCAGCTTCTTTTTGTGTGGCGCCCTCCCAACCCTTAAGGACCTCCTGACTAGCAGTCCCTATCCGGATTCCCCAGGGACCACAAGACAGAGCAACTCCCCAACAATCCTCTGTCGCTTGCCTGGTCGCGGCAGCACAGCCTCCTCTCTTTTTCTGCTGGTGGGCTTCCTCCCAACCTCCGGTCCACTTCCCACCCACTGGCTCCACACAGAAATCCCACATCTCTCCTCCTTACCGCAGCGCCACATACACTGGTCGAAGGCCCTAGCCTCCCAGGAGCCCCCCATCAATGCCCGGCCAGGACATAATGTCCCTTGCTCCTCCCCCAAAAGGATCACTGACCTGCTGGATGCACCAACTCCGTGAGAAAAACCCATCAACCAGCAGCGGAAGTAGCACCGAACCCAGCCACCAAACCAGTAAGTGCCTTCTAGTCTCTTACCCAAACTAATTTTGTGTACACACATATATATACATACACTTTTTTTTTTAAACTTAGCCAATCTCTGGTCCCTAGAAGCACCAAGCTCCCCACCACCCATGCAGTCCATACATTTTCACCATCAGCAATTATACCCATTGCAAGATACCATGTAGTACCCCTATCCCTAACCACCAAACTACTACCAGCCCCATGCAGGCCCTGCTAGGCCTCTGACCAAAACAAAGCCCTTGCCGTGCGGCTGGCCTCCTCACTCCCACACCAGCATTACCTTCTATAATCTCTTGCCAGTCAAAGTGCTTGAGCTCTGTTAATCTCGAAAACCCAGAAAAGAGGGAGACCCTTCCTCTGCTGGCTCCTAAATATCCTCAAGATCCCGTCCCCTTTCCTTCCTGCCAATCCTCACCTGATCTACCTGCCTAGTCATATTGGTCATATCAAGGTATGACATCATGCCCCTCCCTCCGTACTTGAGCCCTCCCTCCTCTCCTCCCTTTCTTTCCTTCTACTCTCGATCTGACCTGTCTTTGACTTGCCTAGCCTTCCCTCCCAACCCTCCCCGTGCCCCCTTTTCTTTGGGATCCCCTGACAATTTATGTTGTCCCTTGGGGCAACTCGATTTTCCTTAAAGTCCACCTGAGGCTGTTGAGGAGATGGAGTGGGAGGAGGTGGTGGTTGCATAAACCCAGCCCAGGCCCATGTCCCCAAAACTGTGGTGGCGGTGGTGGTGGGGGTAATGGTGAGGGTAGCCCTGCAAAGAGTAAGAACCAGGGTAGCTCGGATAAAAGTAAGCTGACGGTAGGGTACCCTGAAGCAGTATAAGGTGATGCCTAAAGCCCAACATCAGACCATATTGTGTTAAGACGAAGGCTGATGGAGGGTAACCAGATGGCTGCCCTAATGGAGGAAAAGTAGAAGTTCCTGATGGAAGGTAGTCAGAAGGAGGCCTCGCTGAAGGATAGCCCAACGGTGGTCCCGACAGGAGATAGCCGACAGCGGTCTGGACAGCAGGGGAGGGCCTGATGGAGGGAAGCCTGATGAACCAGCCGGGCTCCCAAAGGAGCAGCAATCCTTGACGGAAGAGATCCTGAGGGGTGCCCGATGAAGGAATGATAGGAGGTGCACCCGATGGGTTCGAGCATGATGGTGGTCCCGGTGGAGGCAAGGAGACCTGCAGGCAATGGGGAAAAGGGTCCAGCATCGCTGGATACACCGCAAGGCCTAATGGTCCTCTGTCATTGGGAAACTCCAGCAAAGGGTGGTTATCCGTCGGGCTTGCGCCCCATTGATAGCGGGAAAGCTCTGAAGGATCGGGCAATGGGGGTTCATGAAGAGATCCCGTGGAGACCCCAGTCCTCCAGCCTGACAGTACTGATGTCCGCAGCATCACGTCACAGCCTGACTGTCGCAAAGTGGTCGGGCGATCATCAGAGGGGTCGAAGATCGGCTGATCGATCTGGGTTGGGTGGGAGTCAGAGGAGCCGGTTCCCACTTATCGGCTGTGCCTGCCATCTTAGAGCCCTGGGTGGAGATGGGCCTAAGAGCGTGATGGCCTTGAACAACTGAGGTTTCGCCACCACTGTGACCAGTGGTGGTGGGGGGACCAAGGCCTGCTCAGAAGGCGGAATGCAGGCTGGGTCCTCGGCGCTACCTTCTCGGAAGAAGGGGGCTGATCCTCAGACGAAGGACCCGTGGGCATCTTCGCTGGAGGAAGGGTATGCTCCTGTTCCCTGTTTCTCAGTGTCCTTTTCCTTTTCTTGTGGAATCCCGGGTGAGGGCGATCGCTCTTCAGTTTCTTCAATTCCTGCTCCATTGAAGCAATTTTTCATAGGATATGAGCGCAAGCCTGCTGGCGTAAGTTTCCGCATGGCCTGGTTAAAGTGGGCGTGGGTCTGCACTCCTTGACCTTGTGGCTAGGCCCAAGACAAGAGACAGAGAATGTTGGTCTTGTGCGGAAGTTAGACTCTGCACAAACTGCAACTTGTTTTTATGCTGATCTGGAGAGGACAACATACAAACAACTCTTAGAAAAATAAGAAAACTAACACTCATTGGATGGGCATACAAACTGGGCGACAAGCTCGAGTCAGTCTAACGTGTGCAGCTCAACGGCGGAAATAACCGGACGGATGTAGGGACCACCACTATAAAGGGTTATACTAACGTCAGCCACGTGATGTCCTGGTGGGCGGTCCCTGGCCAGACAATGCTAGCAAAGCTTTATGCGGTCCTGATGCCAGGAGGCACCAGTCCTACAAGTGATTACTTATTGCCAGAACCTCTCTCAAGTCAGATCAGCGCTTCCTGTTCTGTCTATGTGCCTTAGTAATAGTCATGTAGTAGCCAAGAGCTATCTTGACATCAAGACTGTGGTCTACACTCACCAGAGCTAGAATGTTCAGTAAAGAAAACAGGTAAGGTAATGGACTGGTTCAAATGAAAGTTCAAACCACCTTTGGAAGAAATTTTCTGTTTGTTCACAGGACCACTTTGTCCCTGTGGAATGAAATGTAGTCTTGTCCAATGCAGAGAGCCTGGAGTTCACCGATCCTTCTAGCAGAAGTGATTGCCACTAGGAAAACAGTCTTCCATGTGACATACTTCAAAGGAGCTGAAAACATGGGTTCAGGGGAACCCATGAGCTTGGTAAACACACATTTAGGTCCCAGGCTGGCACCAGTTCCCTGCAAGAGAGGCAAGGTAGCAGACCTTTAAAAAACCTCTCAAAGATAGGGTCTGATGCCATAGAGGCATTCTTTCCAGCAGAGGTGTAAGCAGACACTAAATATAGAAGGACTTCTAGAGTAGAGGGCTGCAGGCCCAGTGAATGCAAAAGTAGGGTAGTCCAACACAGCTGGAACCCCTGCCTGAGCTGGCACCACATCCTGGTGTAGCACCAGATAAAGAACCTTTTCCATTTTGAGGCGTAGATTTTCTTGGTGGAAGACTTCCTGTAACCTCTTAAAATGTCCAGAGCGCTCGGAGAGATGTAAGCCTGCATACTCTATGTCTTCAAAAGACATGCTTTGAGCCAGAAGAATTTGAGGTTCGTACAGGAGTCTCCCTTGACTGGAAGTTGGCAGGTTGTGCCTCCGAGGAAGGTGTACTGGTTCAGCTACAGACATGATGAGCAGCAGAGTACCTTGGCTCCCTGGGACCTGAGCTTGAGTAGCACACTGTACATCAGGGGAAAGGAAGGAATGAACAGGTACTTCCCTGACCAATCCAAATCCAGAGCATCCAGGGTTATTGTTCCCCGAGCTGGGGCTCTGTAACAATACTATGGCAGGTGGGGACTTTCGTGGATGCAAAAGAGCCATCTCTGGATGCCTCATCTTCTGAAAATCACTTCCACCACCTGTCTATTTAAGTTCCATTAGTGATGGGCCTGGTTGATCCGACTCAGAGCATCTGCTAGGGTATTGTCCTTGCCTGGCAGATGAATGACCTGTAGTGAAACTCCTAGGGAGTAGGCCAGAGTCCAAATTCTCATACCTTTTCTACAGAGAGGATCCAACCTTGTTCCTCCCTGCTTATGTAGTACATTGTGGTGGTATTGTCTGTTCTGACCTGTACCACCCTTCCTTATACCAGTGGTATGAAGGCTTGGAGTGCCAGCAACACTGCTCTGAGCTCCAGCATATTTATATGCTGGAGTGACTCTGCACCGACCAACTACCGTGGGTGGTACAATCCCCTAGATGGGCACCCCACCCCAGTAGTGATGCATCTGTTGTGAAAATCACTGATGGAGACTCTTGAAAAGGAACCCCTTCTCTGTGGTTGGCTTCCTCTTTCCACCACTGAAGAGCTTGAAGTAACATTTTTTTTTACTGGGATTAGCTTTGAGAGAGATCCTTTCTGACACCAATGTGCTCAGAGGTGGAGCTGGATGTCTCTCATCTGGAACCTGAACCCAGAACTGTGCCAATAGCGGCTGCCATGTGGCCAGTAGTTGTAAAACTGTCTTGCAGTTTTTAGCCTGCTCAGGCTGAAGGAGCCTGCCATCTGCAGAATACTTTTTGCCCTGTCCAGAGGTAGGTTGGCCCTGCCATCCTGGGTATTTAATTCTGCTCCTATGAACTGCAGTACTTGTGCAGGGAGAAGAACTGACTTTTTGAGATTTATCAGAAAACCCAGTGACTCTAGAAGTCCTTGGGTGAGCTGCAGATGTTCCTTACCTGTTGTGGCGACTGTCCAACCACCAACCAGTCGTCCAAGTAAGGGAAAACTGTGACACCTAGCCTTTGCACATGTGCCACCACCACTGCCAGGCACTTTGTGAACACTCTTGGAGCTGAAGTGAGACCGAATGCAGGGCTGAGAACTGGTAATGACCTGAAGGGAGTCTGAATCTGAGGTACTTTCTGTGAGACTCTTATAGGGATGTGGAAGTAAGTATCTTTTAGATCCAGAGATGCCAGCCAATCCCTCTTTGGAGTGCTGGCAGAATCAGTGACAAGGTTACCATTTTGAACCTTGGCTAATAAGTGCCTGTTTAGCACCCTTAGGTCTAGGATAGGCCGCCATTCCCCATTTTTCTTCGTTGTGAGGAAGTATCTTGGATAAAACCCTTTTCCCTTTGTTGTGGGGCATAGGTTCCACTGCCTCTGACAACAGTAGGTTTTGTACTTCCTTTCCAGCAGCTTTCTTCTGCATTGGAGGCTGGATTGAACACTCTGGTTCTGAAGAGTGGGAAGGGTTTTGAAGCTTAGGGACAAACCCTGATTCACTACTTCCAGGACCCACCTGTCTGTGGTGATGTTTCCAAGCCTGGAAATAGTGAGTCAGTTTGCCCCTACTGGTAGTGGGGAGGCGGCCTGGGAAAGCATGTCAGGGGTCCTGCTTTGCCCGAGGCTGAGACTGGGAACCACACCTGGAACCCATTCTGCCCTGAAGTACCCTTGCTGTGGGTACTGCTGAACCTGGGTAACAGCCATGGCCTGATAGACAGGCCTGTTGTGGAAAGGTAACTGCCCTGCCTCCCTTCCATAGTGGCTAGTGGAAGAAGAGGCCCTTTCATTGACAGAATTGCTTTGTAGGTGGCCATGTACTCGTCCACCTTTTCATGTAAGCCTCTGTCTGAGTTCCAAAGAGGGAGTGACCTCAACAGGGAAGTCTAAGCCCTTGGCCTATATCCTGAGGTTTGTGGTTCTAACCAAGCAAACCTCCTCTGAGTAATAGTATTAGCCATCCGCCTGGCAGCAGTGTCGTTAGTGCCTGCTACCATCTGGAATTGGCATTTGGCTGCTTCTAGACCAAACCTAGCAGTTTCAGCGAGAGACCAGATGGAGTTTTTATCTGCCATAGCCATGACAGACAGCCACAGAGACTTCTGATAATGGGCAACATAAGCCTGGAAATTTGTTTGTCTGATGGCCAAAGAAGCTGACAGGTAACCTCTTCTTGGACATGCTATCAATTTTTCTGGAATCTTTTCAAGAGGTGAGATGCCAGAGGTACTTCTGCCTTGTCACAGGCTGCCGCTTGTACCACTCCTTGGTGGTCAGGGTGGGAGAACAAGAATTCAGCCCCTTTCCTGTCCAGCTGATATTTTTGTCCAGCCGTTTGTCTAAAGGAGGGACAGACCCAGGTGTCTGGAGAATTTTAAATATGTCCTTTTAAAGAACTTATTCACAGGAAGCAATTTCTTGGTGGGTGCTAACCCCATGATTTCTAAATATTCTGCTTTCTCTTCATCCTCCATCACTTCAGTGGTAGTTGTGTCAAGGGCATGTACCATTTTCTGACAAATGTGAAATGGAAGGAATAATCCTCTGAGGCCCTGGGTGGTGAACCAAACTCCTGTTCAGGGAGACTTCAGGCTCTATAGGCTCCCTTCACCTTCTTCCTCATACTCCTCCATATCATCATGGAAGGAAGACTGGGTAGATTTACTAGGGTCTGAACTGGTGGCTGCTTTCCAGCAGGCAGCATCCCCTGTAAAGCCTCCAAGACTTTCAAAGCCTGTGCAAATCTCCTGTGGAGAAGGCATATTTTCAGTCACTCCAGAAGTCCCTAAACGCTGTCTAGCAGGGGTTCTGTGTGTTTAGTTTTTTCAGTTTTCTTTAATGGAACCGGGAGTTAGCTGGTTCAGCAGGCCTTTTCCAAGGACCCTGGAATCCATATCAGAGGTAGATGTAGTGAACTCTGCAGTTTCACCCACAGGAATGGAGCGTGTCTGCTTGTCAGAGCTCATGAACCCTCAGGTGAAGGCTACTTCTTATTGAGCCTTGCCAAACGTTTTCCAGGAAAGGTCTTGCAAATTTCACAATCAGACTTTAAACGTTCATAGCCAAGACAGGCCACATAAGAAACACTCGGTACAGTTTTTAAAACCACGTTCACTGGTTTTCCACTTAGGTTTTCTGACATATTGCCCAATTTGAAAAAAAAAAACTGCAAAAAGATTTTTATATTTTAAATAATATTTTAGTTGAGGTTGGTTCAGGAACCGATCAGAGAACTGATTGGAACCGAGAACCCATACAAAAAAAGAACAGAGGTTATCGGTTCAGTAACTGGTATTAGAGTTACACAAAATAAATTTACTTAAACAATTTAAGCTGAAAAAAGCAACTTTTTCACAACACTGTGCACTAGACTGAAAAATTCCCAGTCTCCTCCTGTTATGCTGACCCAGGAGAAACCGAGAAAAAAAAACAATTTTAACTAAATAAACTTAGTGGTTAAGCTAAAAACAAAAAGACTTGAGGCAATGTTCAGACTGTACTGCTTGGCGAAGGGTGGACTAAACCACGGGTGGCTGTCGATAATGTCAGTGGCTGAGACCTCTTTGAAACAAGCCGCCGAGGTAGCCATGCCTCTGGTGGAATGAGTTTTGACAGCACCAGGTATATCTTTGCTGCACGTGTTGCAGCAGAACACAATGCAATTTGTCAACCATTTGGATAAGCACTGTTTAGAAACTGAAGTGCCCTCTCTACCTGGGGCAAAGGAAACATACAGCTGCTTTGACTTTCTGGACTCCATAGTCCTAAGCTGGTAGTACTTCAAAGTTCTGCCCACACTAACATATGGAGCAGTGCTTCCCTGGATTGGCACGCTCTGGAAAATAAACAGGAAGGTGGATACATCGAGTGTAAACTCAGAAACCATCTTAGGAAGAAACTTAGGATTTGTGCGCAGACACACCCTGTCTTTGTGAAAATCAAGTAAAGCTCCTCACTACAGGGTTGAAACCTCAAACCTCTGAGCAGAAGTAATTGAAATGAAAAAGAGCACTTTCCAAGAGGGAAAGTGCAAATCGAAGTTGTAAATGGCTCAAAAGGAGACAGGGTCAATTTCTCCAAAATAAAATTCAAGTACCAAGCAGAGACAGGAGAATGGATTGGGGTTTTCAGCTGCAAGATGTCCCTCAGAAATGTAAGAGACACATCCAGCTGAACAATTGTGTTGTCACCCACGGGCTCATGAATAGCAGAAATAGCCGAAAGGTGGACCCTGAGTGAGGAATACTGGAGGCCTGAGTCTGACAAAGTGATCAGACAGTCCAAAATATGATTCACTGGACAGGTGAAGGGTCCAAGTTGTGTTTGGCCAGTCCAAATGGCAAACTGCTTCCACTTCATGATGTATGTAGCTCGAGTGGAAGGCTTCCAGGCGACCACCAGGATGTCTGCAACATTGTTAGAGACCCCATACCTGGCAATGGCTATGTTTTTAAGGAGCCAGGCATGACAATGAAGGGATCTGAGGTTGGGATGGACCAGGGTCCCCAATCCTGGGTCAGCAGATCTCCGCAAAGAGGAAGACAGACTGGAGGTTCCTCTGCTGGCTGCTGAAACAGAGGGAACCATATCAGGCAAGGCCAGAATGGAATCACCATAATCATGCTGGCCTCCTCCATCTACAAACTGAGCAGCACCCTCTGTATGAAGTGGAAATGGAAGGAATGCATACAGAAACCTCCCACTCCAAGAGAAGGACAACACGTCTCACCAGAAAACTCCAGGCCCTGGATCTAGCAAGGAGAAATTGGGTAGTTTCGCGTTGAGCGAGATGCAAAAGGTCCAACTCTGGACGACCCCATCTGTCAAACAGATCTCTTGGAAGGATGAGAGGCGCTCCCATTCGTGCATGCTGGACTCAGTCTTACGGAGACCGTCCGCCAGAGTGTTTAGGATGCCTGGCACATGGATTGCAGAGAGTATCAGACTGTGTTCCAGTGCCCAGTACCACACTCTCATGGCCTTCCTGCACAGGGGGTAAGAGTGAGTCCCACCCTGCCTGCTGATGTAGTAGACTTCACTCAAATTGTCCGACTGAACCAGCAGCTGGCCCGGAACAAAGTGTTCTTGAAGGGCCTGCATGGCATAGAGCACCACTCTCATCTCCAGGACATTAATATGCAGGGCAGCTTCCCACTGGGACCAAGAGTCCTAGGTTTTCAAGGACCCAATGTGCTCCCCAGCCCAGACTCGAAGCATCTGTGCCTAAGACCTGATGGGGAAGAAATCTGGAAGGCATACCCTGATGTAAATCTGGGGTCCATCCACAACTGCAGTACCTCTGCATTGGAAAAGAGACCAGGACTGGTCGGTACAACTCGTCCTGTGTGCTGGCCCATTGTAACCAGAGGGTCCACTGGAGGGCAATGTATGGAGCCTGGCTAGAACAATGGGAATGGCCGCTGCCATCAGGCCCAACAACCGAGCAACACCCTGGCAGGAATGTACCAACTTGGAGCGACCTCCTGAACTTGTGCAATCAGGCACTCCGTCCTGTTTTGGGCAGAAAGGCCTTGCCTTGAGCAGAGTCTAGAACCGCCTCTATGTACTGCTGCCTTTGGGACATTACTAGAACAGATTTGGGCAGGTTGACTGTAATGCCCAAGGTATGAAAATGCTGGAGGTGCGCCCAGAGTCAGCAAAAGCAGTCTTCGGACAGGGCCTTGAGCACCCAATCTTACAGGTACGGGAAAATGTATAGTCCATCTTGTCTGAGAGCTGCACCGCTGCCATGCACTTGGTAAAGACTTATGGCCTAGAGGATAAGCCACAAGGCAGCACCTTGAACTGATAATGCTTGCCCTGAAAGGCAAAACGAAGAAAAACTCCTGTGAGGAGGGAAAACCGTAAGTGCAGGAAAGCATCTTACATGTCCAATGAACAGTTCCCAGTCTTGGGGAGTGGCATCAGGCCTGGCAAAGTTACTATACAAAACTTTTTGCACTGGATGAAGACACAGAGTTCCTTCAGATCTAAGATGGGTCTAAGATCTCCTGTCTTTTTGGGACCAGGAAAACCTGGAATAAAACTACCATTTCTTTTCAGGTGCCTGGGCCCTGGCTTGATGGCGCAGAAGAAAAATTACTCACCTTAGTAATGTTGTTTCTTCTAATGGAGTCTTACATATTATGACATATGCAGTTTGTCTCAGCCTTAGAACTGCTCCGGAGGTGAAAGAGTTAACTTCCATGCCAGGCATGAAATCTGGAGCGAGCTCGCTGAAAAACTGTTGATCTTCAAACTGAAACTGTCAGATCTTTACGAGCAAAACTCACTAAGGTTCTGTGTGGAAGCTGTAAACCTACACTAGCCAACTGGCTACTAAATATTAACACATTTTTCTGGTCCCAAAACCAAGACTCAAGTCAGGGGACCCAGAAAATAAGATAAAATAAAATACAACACCCAAACACCCCAAAAGAAGGAGTGAGAATACAAGGTGGGCATCATTATGCCAACACTGGACTGCCCACCCACATCCCAAGAGTAGAGGTTCTGAGAGGGGTAGGGGTCATATAGCAAGACTCCATTAGAAGAAACATTACTACTAAGGTGAGTAATTTTTTCTTCAAACAACATGAAATCTTGCTATATTATGACATATGCAGACTACAGCAGTACCTCCATGGAGGAGGGACAGAACCTACTTAGGAAATAAGCTCTGAAGATAGTTAGTTAAACCAAGCATCCCTCCTAGCCTGATGTCCAGGGAGTAATGCTTGGTGAAAGGTGTACTGTTTTCCAGGTAGCTGCTTGACATATCTCTAAGATAGGGATGTCCCTGGCCGCAGCTAGGAGGCAGCTGTACCTCTGGTAGAGTGAGCCCTCAGGCCTGAAGGGGAACCTTACCCAGTTTTTGATAGCAAAATTGGATACAAGAGACAATCCACCTGGCAATGGATCTTTTAGTGGCAGGTTTCTTCCCCAACCTCACCATAAGTGAGGAATAGTTGGAGGAGTCAAACCTGTACCCTGTGCACGCCTATGTAGTAACTAAGGGCCCTCTTCACATCTAAATTGTGCAGCCTCTCGCCAGAGGAGGAATGGTCAGTGAAGTACACTGGAAGAGATATAGATTGATTAAGGTGAAATCTGAAACCACCTTAGGCAAGAACTTCCTGTTAGTCCTGAGGACTACCTTATCTCTGTGAAAGGAGATAAAATCAGGCTCCACTGACAAAGCTTGTAATTCACTTATGCGCCGGCAGAAGTGATGGCTACTAGAAACACAGTTTTCCAAGTCATACTTAAGCTCTGCTGAAGTCAAAGGTTCAAAGGGGGTTGCATCAGCTGAGCAATGCAAACATTAAGATCCCAGGCAGGAGCAGGGTCCATGAATGGAGGGTCGTGTGAAGCAATCCCTTGAAAAACTTGGAGAATACAGGGTGAGCAGAAAGAAAAGAGGGCTTTCCTGCTGAAATAAAAGCAGAGACAGTTGCCAAATGCACTTTCAGGGTAGCTGGCCTGAGCCCCAAAGTATTTAGATGGACCATATAGTCCAAGACTGTGGGCAACATCAGCAGATTCTGGGAAATATGCTTCCAGAGCACCATATGGAAAACCTTTTCCATTTAGAATTATAAGTAGCCCTGGTGGAAGGCTTCCAGAAGCTTAAGATTTTGAGTACACCTTGAGAAAGTGTAGGTCAGCAACTTAACCCTCAAGAGCCAGGCCTTGAGGTTGAGGGATTTGAGATTCGGATACCAAACTCTCCCCTGGGCACAGGTTAACAAATTGCGGTTCCTGGGAGACACAGGGAAGATGGACTGCTAGGGAAGAAGGAGGGATACCAGGGCTGTCTGGCCCAATCTAGAGCAATCAGAATCATCTTGCAAGGTTGAGATCTGATTTTGACTAGCACCTTGAACAAGAGAGGAAGGGGGAAGGCATAGAGGAACTTCCCTTCCAATCGAGAAGGAAGGCATCCAGTGGGACCGAGCCCAACACTGGGGCATGCAACAAAAAAAAGCAGAAGTTGGTGATTGTCTGGGGCTGCAAAAGATCTATCTGAGGGTGCCCCACCTGGCAAAAACTAACCCCAGTACTAGGGGATCCAGTGACCATTCGTGATGGCCTGGGAATCCTGCTGAGAGCATCTGCCAGGACATTGTCCTTGCCTGGGAGGTGAACTGCTATGAGGAAGGCGTTCAGGGAATAAGCCAGAGACCACAACTTCATTGCCTCGGTGCACAAGGCCAAAACAGAGTGCCCTTGCTTGTTGATGTACCACATTGTAGTGGTGTTGTCTGTTCTGACCTGTACCACTTTGTTCTGAACAGATGCAGAAAACCTGAAGTGCTAGAAAAACAGCTCTGAGTTCCAACAGATTGATGTGGAGCAGAGATTCCTGAGGGATCACAATCCCTGGGTGGAGAGGTCGCCCATGTGAGCTCCCCCATCCCAAAGAGGGACGATCTGTAGTAAGGGTCAAGGAGTGAGATTGAGGGATGAAAGGAACCCCTGTCTCAGATTGCTCTGATCCTGCCACCACTGCAGGGCCTGGATCAGGGTTCGAGTTACTGGGATCACTTTGGTTAGGATCTCTCCTTTGAGACCAGAAGGCTCTCAAATGGAACTGAATGTCCCTCATCTGAAATCTTGCTCCTTGCACTACAGCTGTGGAAGCAGCCATGTGTCCTAGGAGCTGTAGAAGTGCCTTGCTGGTCAAGAGACCTGCAGAGTGAAGGAGGAGGCCAGGGCCACCAGGGTCTTTACTCTTTCTAGAGGAAGGAAAGCTCTGGCCTGTTTTGTGTCCAGTTCTGCGCCATGAAGGTGAATAGCTGAACAGGCTCTAAAACTGACTTTGGGAGATTGAGAAGAAAACCTAGAGATGTAAGCAGCTGCTGGGTAACCTGAAGGTGTGATTTGATCTGGTCTGAGACTGACCCACTATGAGCCAGTCATCCAGGTAGGAAAGATGGCAATCTTTTCCTTCTTAAGTGAGCAACTGCTACTGCCAGGCATTTTGTGAATACCCTTGGGGCAGAGGTAAGGCTGAAGGGCATTGCTCTGAACTGGTAATGGCCTGAGGGCAGTTCGAATCTGAGGTACTTTCGGTGGGAGCTTTGATGAGAACATGGAAGTATGTATCCTTGAGGTCCAGGGACGCTAGCCAGTCCCTGGCCTTAGGGAGGGTAAAATCATTCCCAGAGTCACCATTTTGAATTTTGGTTTTAAAAGGTGCTTGTTTAGGTATCTTAGATCCAGGATGGGCCGCCATTCTCCTGTCTTTTTGGTGTAAGGAAGTACCTGGAGTACAGTCCTTGCCCTGGTGTAAGGGAGGAACCCTTTCCACAGCTCTGAGAGCCAGGAGGGTTGAGACTTCTGTTTCCAAAGCAAGAGCTTCTAATGGATTTGCAGGTGGAAAGATCTGGTTCTCATCTTTGGAAATTTTTGCTGAGAACCAGTCCCTGGCTTACTACTTCCAGGACCCACTGTCTGATGTTGAAGACCCCAGTCCTGACGAGCAAGCCAGCCTGCCCCACAGGTAATGGAGAATCGGCCCTGACATCCCATCAGGGTGCCTGTTTGGCAGGGGCTTTAGGGTGAGGGTGGGAGCAGGCCTGCTCTGCCCCCCGCCTGCCTCTCCCTCTGAAGAACCCCTGGGCATAAGCTGAAGAGGAGGCCTGGCTTGGTAAAAGGCCTGTGAAAGGCCTGCTCCTGCCCTGGGAGGCTGCCTCTGAGGAGTGGCTTGCCTTTCCTTGGCCTGTGCACTCCCATAAGTGGTCCTATACTCATCCATTTTTCTTCATGTAATTTCTCTGTCTGCTCCCCAAACAGAGAATTACCCACAACAGGAAAATCCATGGCCTTAGCCTGAGTATCCTGTGATAGGCTAGTACACCTGAGCCAAGCTATTCTACGAAAAGCCACAGATGTAGCCATGACTCGGAAGATACATCATTAGAGTCCACTGCAGCATGGAATTGCACCTGGATGCCTCAATACCATCAGCAGCCACCTGTTCCAGCTCCTGGCAGCTGGCTAGGGACCTGTTTCGCTAAAGCCATAACAGTATCCCATCTGGATTTCTGGTATCTGTAACATAGGCCATATAATTTGCCTGTCTGAGTCCCAAGGATGCTGCCATGTATTGTTTCAGCCATGGCATCAATCCTCCTGGAGTCCTTGTCAGGGGTGAAGCCAAGGAATATTTGCCTTATCACAGGCTGCAGCCTGCACTACCCCAACATGGTTGCATTGTTGTGAAAGGAACTCCGTATCAGGGCCTGACAAAGTGTACCTCCTGTCCATCTTTTTATCCACAGGAGGTAAAGAATTAGGAGCTTTTAAAATTTTATTGTTTGTTCCAAAGGGAGCTGGAGGGTTTCAGCAACTTTTTATAAAACAGAAAATGAGAAGGGACTCAGAAAGCCTAGGGGAGACACTCCTGAAGGTCTGTCTGGGGAGATGTCCAGTTCAATGGGCAGATCCAGACTTTCAAAATCACATTCACACTGTTCATAATCCTCCTCCCTCCTCTGGTTCATAAAATTCTCTATATCATATTTTGAACCGTGGAACCGACCGCTTACCTGTTAGTGGCGGTTCGAGGAACTGGGGAAAAGCGACTGACAATTTGGATCGCTTTGGCTATCTCTGCAGCGGTTGGAGAAGGAAATTTTGGCTCACACCTACTGATTTTCTAGTCCTCTTTGCTGGAACTGGCTCCTCCGAGTCAGCTCTTCTTTTGCCCGAGGAAGTCTCGCCCTGGTCAGAGAGCACTCCTCCGGTTCAGTTGGCACCGAACCGGCTGGCCATCTGGGTCAGTAGACTTTTGGGCTCTGCTCCTGAGCCTACCAACTCTCTTATCCAGGGTAGCTGCAGGGAAATTCTTGCAAATCTGGCAGTCTGCATTGAGGTGGTCAAACCCCAGACAATAACACATGTGGTGTGTGGGTCAGCCTTGGCAAAGGCTTCCCACAGACACTACAGTACTGAAACCCAGTGGGCCCGCTTTTCTTTTGGGTTTCAGACATAATGCCAGCCTAACCAAAACCTGCCCTTTTCCGCAAATCGCACAAGACACCTTTATCAGTTCCCAACCGTAATACGAGTCGTGGAAAAAACGAATGAAACTGCTTTTTAGAACCGATAAGAACCGGAACCGCACTCTAAATGTAATTTTAGTAAGTTTTAAAATAACCTGATCGGTTCAAACCGAACCGATAACAACGCTTACAAGTTCCACACAGAGAATGTAAACCTATCTATTACTTACGATACCAGACAGAGCTTGAACCGACCAGTTTATGGTTAAAATAAATATAATTGCGGTTTAAACAAACCGAGAAAACACGTTTTAACCGAGAAATGAACAGAGCAGTAGGAGGAATCTCCGAGCGACTGTTCAGTGAGGCGGAGTAAAGAATCTGACAGTTTCAGTTTGAAGATCAACAGACAGTTTTTTTCAACCGAGCTCATGCTTCCAGATTCCATGCCTGGCATGGAAGTTAACTCTTTCACCCTGGAGCAGTTCTAAGGCTGAGACAAACTGCATATGTCATAATATAGCAAGACTTCATGTTGTTTGAAGGAACTGCACTTCCTGCTGGAAAACAGTTAATGAGCCGGGTGGTAGTTGGCTAATGGGGAGGGATATCTGGAGGTTGCTGTATGAGCTCCAGGGTATGACCATTTTCTATGATCTGCAGGATCCATGCATCTGAAGTAATGGTTCTCCACTGATTCAGATATAGGAAATCGACCAACCACCTTCTCCTTGGTTGTGACCAGAGGAGGTGGTCTGGCAAGGAGTCAAGCTGTAGAGGAGCCAGCCACAGGGCTGGACCATCAGTTCTGGGAGCTTGGCTGCCGCCTGGCATTAGAGGGGCGGGCAAGGGAGCCTGGCTCTGCGCTCTTGGGAATGGGAGGGAGGGAGCCGGCCTATTGGTCTGTTTACAAAAGTAGGCTGCCCTCTGCCCTTGGCTGAGTGTGTGGTCTGACTGAATGGTAGTGCCAGAGGCCTGCAGATCATTCATAATGTCCTGCACGTCAGGGCTGAACAACTTGGTGCTACTGAAAGGGGCATTAAGCACCTTGTTTTGCACATCAACTGCAAAGCCAGACACTCTAAGCCAGGAGTATCTGCGAAGGCATATGTCAGTGGCAGCAACCTGGAGTGTATCAAGCAATTGTACAGGGCCCTGAGGAGGTGTTTGCTACAACATCCTCTCGAGCCTGTAAACAGTGAAGCAATTTAGTTTGGGAGCCATCAGGGAGGGCTTGAGCGGCAGCTCTGCCCTTTCTCCAGCTGGCATTCTGGTACTTAACCATGTGAGACAGATAGTTTGCAATCCTCAGACCTAAGGTGGAGGAGGCATAAACCCTTCCCCCGAGATCAATCCTACAGGATTCCTTGTCTGGGGACATGAACTAAGGTTCTTGGCACCTTGATCTATAATGAGCTGCTCTGATGACCACTGAGTCAGTTTCGCCTGGGCAGCAAAGTAAGGGAGATCCTGAGGGGCATTATAAAGTTTGTCCACCCTACATGGCATGGCTGGCACCAAGTCTGTCCTGTGCCAGGCAGTTGAAGTTGCATTCAATGCTGGAAGCATTGGAGGAATGATCTTGGGGAGACCCTGGGATCTCAAGGAATCCACCAGATATTTCCTAGCGACATCCTCTTCCTCAGTCTGGAAGCCCATGGTGGAGGACAACTGCTTCATCACATTAAAATGTGGCATCCACAGGAGGGGACCTGAGAGTATGTTTCACAGAGTCCTCACAAACAAAGGAGGCAGTGGATTTATCCAAGACCAAGATCTCCTCCTACTCCTCCTCACTGGGGAGGATGAGATCAGGCTGATACTCTTCTTTGACGCGGACCTCCTCTACTTCTGGGTCTGGCATCAGAATTGCCGTCAACAAGAAAGCTGTCATCGACTGCAACAGCGAAGCAGGCCTGTTCAAGGTGCCAAGTTGTTGAACAAGTACATTTGTAAATCTAACCAGTACTTGCTCAGATCAATAGTGGACGCCGACGGGGTGGGGTCTGACATTACAGGTACTGATGACCCTCTGGCTGTGTTCTGGGAGCCTAATGAGCCTGTAGGGAGAAGTGTCAGGCTCAACAGGACGGTCAACAACAAGCCCATCGCCGACGCCGAGTGGCAGCCAACCCAGAGATCAACAGCCAAGTGCCCTGTGAGCCAGGCAGAGGTACTGTGGGTATGGGTCTGGTTGGTACAAGACCTGACAGCTGGTCTCGTCGCAGCAGCCATAGACAACGATGAACCCCTCAAAGAAGGGCAGGCTGACAGGAATGGGACCGCCGGGGAGCGGCTGTGATCACGGTCTTTATGACACCCCCTCCCGACTTGTCTCGGCCTGGGAGGTCAAAGAGTCAATCGGGCGACTGGGAGGCTTGGACCCTGGAGGATCCCTTCCCAGAGCTGGCTATCTGCTGCCCATCAGGAACTTTTGAGCCCCTTCTTGCATCACCTTAGGGTTGTTTGATTAAACTTCTGCAGAGTTCACAGTCAGATACGTTGTGGTCAGGCCCAAGACACACTGCATAAATGGAGTGTTCACTTGCAGAGACAATCTTTCCACAGCGCAGACGGAAAAGATGGATTAACTCTCACTTAAATGACGAGAAACAAATATCTAAAAGAGAGATTTTGGCAAAAGTAAAGGCCATAGTCAGAAAAAAGGGCTAACACTGCATGAAGTTTCCACAGAGACTATGTGAGCAAGCTGATGGCTGGAAAGAACTGAGGAGGGAGAGGGTCCCCCCCACACAGAATTGGTGATGTTGGTGGATGTCAACGGCGGGTGGTCCCAGTTGTACTGTGAAAATCTTCTGTGGATTCCCTTCACTGATGGCGAAGGTTCCTGATGTAACTTGATGACTGAGATACCCCTGAAGAAGATCTGAACACTGATTGAGCCAACCATGTTTATATAGATATAGACACAGACATGGTATGTCATTGTGGGCAATCCCTGCTATCAAAAGTTTCTGTGTGGTCCTACATCTGACAGCCATAGATAGACAGGTATAGCCTAATGAAGGAGATATTTTCAAGATTCTTTCCAACTCAATTTATCACCAGCTGGCCAGGAACTCTCTCAGGCAAACTCCCACACCACTGCTGTTCTACCACCCTGCCTGAAGCCCGGTCACTGAGAAATCGGGACAGATACCTCACTCCAGCCCGACCAGACGCCCCTCCGGCTCTGAGCCCTCTGAGGCAGGGTAGCTGTCCACCCTGGCGCCCTTCTATAATCAAGTGTGCTGAGCCAGGGCAAGGTGAAAGATCAGGAGAGGCGGAGAACTGAGCCAGACGCTGGGCGAGGTGCAGGCGGTTTAAGAGGCTGCCGCCGCTTCATGCTAGGGGCCGGTTTTTTTTACCTGGGTAGTTTCCCTGGGAGTGCATACTGCAATGATAAGTGCTCATGTGCACCACCACTCCACCCTTTGACTGCGTTGTTCCTGTAGGGCCCCTGATATCAACCCTGGGCCGCTTAAGGAGCAATGAGATGTCCCTAACCCACTGCAGGAGAGGAGAGCTATCCTATGGAAGCTCAATCCTCTCCTCCCCGCTGACCCCTGGCAGCCCAAGTCCGCCCCAACCTGGGTCACCGGCGGTGTTCAACACCTCAACCCCAGTGTCACCGGCCAGTATTCTCTAAGATGATTTGACATTTCAGTTGGTCCGTATTTTGTAGTGCAGCCTGTCTATGCTGTAATGGTAGATCCAGAAACTTAGAAAACAAATGATTTCAAGGAAGATTTCCACAAAATCTGTTTTTTCTCTTAATTATTGCCTTTATTTAGCTCACCTCCAGCCTGCTCCTCTGGACAGCCCTCCCAGCCCAGTCACCCACCATCTTTTAACCTATAAATAAATATATTTTAATGATGCATTTTAAAACGTAAGACTGATAGATTTTAAGTCTGCTGTTCGCTGTCTATTTGGATCTGGTTTATGGTATTGCTTATTATTTGATGTACACTGTACTTAATTGATATGTGACGTACTCTGAGTCTCCGGAAAGAGGCGCCTACATAAATAAAGTATCTATCCATCCGTCCATCCATCCATCCATCTGTCATTAGAGGCTGTTCTTAAGGTCAAGTACTTCTGGGCATTACAGTGAAACATCACATAATGCTAGAATACAGCAGGATATAGTAACCAGTAGTCAAGCTATGGAAGCAGCTTCATATGGAGTGACTGATATAACAAACTACTTTGAAAGTTACCTTATTCCTGAACAATAAAGTTATTGGTTACCACTTGCCTTGCAGAAGAAAAGGAATATGACTGGCAGCAATCCAGAGTCTTCCTTCATCTCACACCAAGCCTGGTGGTATTTGGCAGCTCTTTCTATCACTTTAGCCTCTGTGGCATTGTCTACAGAGTAGCCCTGTAGATCAGATTAAACAGAGTCACAATTTGCAGCACCTTTCTCACCTTAAAAGATTAAATTAATTTTCAGTTTCTCCAGAAATTCCTCAAGGACATGGATATTTTTCTTTCAGGACTCAACTATCTAAGTATCCAGAGTCTGCTGCAGCTATAATTCATAACCCATCTAATAAATGCCAACACTCAGATTTAAAGAGACCCTCTGTGAAACACACATTTGGCAAGGAAAAATTTTGTCACGCCTGGCATTCTAGGTTTGGGACAGTCAATAATAGAGGCACTCAAAAATATGAAAATAAGCTTTGTTAAATCCTGAAATGGCTCCACTAATGGGGAATGACTAATGGTTTTGGGTCAGTAGCTCCCAAAAATTTAGCCCAGTGTCTCCTTTCCAAGTCTAATACCTCTGTTTCCCACTGGTTGAGGAATTAGATATGCCTCATAACCTGAAGTAGGTGGGATCATCAGGTGGACACCTGGGTGAATAATTCCTGGATCTGGTGAAGGCAGAGGGAGGTCATCCTCAGAAGAATCATAAAGTGAGGAGGAACCGCTGTAGTCAACAGACGGCTCAGAGTGATGGTCGTGGACCTACTCAGACATTGGGAGCAACATCCGCCTCGGGAGTGATGATCGCTAGACCTACTCCACCTGTGGGAGGAAGATCTTGATGACAGGCGATGTTCATGCCTCCCGACGTCCATCAGAGCCCTAATCTGAGCTTCCTGGAGTCGAGTAATTTGGCAGCGGGGCAGCAGCGAGTCCTGAGGGAGGTGTAGGCCATGAACAGCCGCCCAGTGGGTTCAGGCTTGGGTAGGTCACCCTTCATGGTGTTCCCACCAACTGGAAAAAGAGAGCCCTACTTCCGCCAAGGGTACTATCGAGCCTGACGGCAGGTTTGACGCCTGTTAGTTGATCCCGAGGAGTTGGCGCCATGCCTAGTGTCTGAGGGCTTCCAGCACCCACTGACAGGAAAATCATCTGACGCCTGGTCCTCCATCTAAGCACCAGTCGCTTTGGCCTTGGCTGACAACTGTGCATCAAGCCCTGTGGTCGTAGGCTTAGTGGGGTGGACGTCAGATCGGTGGTCGCCGGGTCCATTAGTGTAGTCCCATGCCTCTAGCAAGGCCGATGACATCTTGGAGAATGATGTAGAGTCTGACTCCAGAGTGATGGGAGACAGACGACACTGGAGGCTGTAGTTGGTCTGATGGAATGGCCAACAGGGAGGGCACCTCCTTGGTGTGCTCGTGGCCCTGGTGCCTGTCATGGTCATCAGCCTTGGCTCACAAACCAGAAGATGAGGTTTTACCAACGCGGGCCTGAATGGACGGGCCAAGGAAGTAATAGGAGGCCAAGACCTTGGCCCTTGACCTAGCGCCTGTTTGTGGGGGTCCAATGGTCAAGAGATCATGAAGAGAGCCTGGGAAGACCTTGCCTCGATCCTCCACCTGACGCCTGGTAGAGACAGAGTGTCTGCGATTGGAAAGTCCTGGGAGGATTAGCGACCTGCTGGGGGGCATGGAAACCGACCTCCAGCCAGAGGCCTTGGAGCCCTTTGTGCGGGAACGGACTGTGAGTTTGACCTGGACTTGTCCTTCTGTCCTGCAATGCTTCCCAGAGTGCTTCTTTCTCCTTGGGGAGGCGCCATGGGCTAAGAATGAAGAAAAGTTTTGCCAGAGCGTAGACTTTGCATCGCGGCCACATGTTGATTCTTAATTAGCTTGGTAGTGTGGGTTTAAAATAATGGAAACTATTTAATTGTGCAATCTTTCCTGGCCTATGTGTGAGGCAGAGCTGGGGAAGGGTTTTGATTGCCTCCCAGAGGAGCTCTCTAGGTTTGGAATTCTTGGACTGAGTTTGCTCTCCTTGACAACATTTTATTCTGATACATTGCCATAAATGTTTTAAAATGTATACCTTTCTTTTTGTTGTTGATAGTTTTATTTGATTTGGGTAGTGTTTAGTTATTCTGGGTGTGTTTGCTGCTAGTTTAGAAATATGCTGGGAGGGCCTAAAGACGGTCAAGGCAGTATTCCCCACCAAGGTCAGGGAACTGCATTCTTTTGACTGCCCCTATTTACCAACTGAAACCTACAAATGCTGTCAATCTTTAGGGATTGCCAGGAGGTGTAGGAAAAGGGAGAACTGGGTCTGGTGGGGGAATGGAAGGGAGGTGAATTGGGGTAGTGGGGACCAGGAGACGCCTTAGGCAAAAGGTGTCAGGACAGAGGTAATCCCTGTCTTGTTCCCACACCCAAGGGCTCAGCAGTAGCAGTGATGCTGGCCTATAACAAGGCAGTGGGAGATGCCTTGGACTTGACTGCTCCTGTTCGTGTTTGACCACTCACTCTTCACCCAAGGTCCCCTTGGTATGATGGTTCCTTGAAGGAGTTGGTCAAAGGTTGGAGAGCGTAGGGAAGTCCGCCTGGATGTTGACAGGCTTAGATTGATGGAACACTAAGGGCCATCAATCAGAAATTACCCATAAGAAGGCAGAGTTCCTGTCCAGGGATTTCCTACACAGACTCGACCGGCTCAGCTTTTCTGAACTGTTGACAGATTGTGCAATCCAGAAACCACGTGATGCAGCCGCCGAGTAATAGCTACCATTGCAGCTCCACGCTTCTGGCGAATAATATAGCCTTTTCACAACCTCTTCTCTACAAACATCGGTAGCTGGGTGCTAATTACCTGCTGAACGTCAGGAGTAGAGTCCGCCCTGAGAATGGAAGCGGAGATGAGATCGGCGCCCCAGACATACCCCGCCGGTATCACCCAAAAGCAGAGCAACGGCCTAAGGCCCAGCAGAGCCAGGCCGGAAAAGTAATACCCAACAGTACAAACCCCTGGAGGGATGCCGGGATACCTCTGATGCTACAGCGGTTTCTAGCCGAGTTCTCCCATTCAGGGAAGACGTTAACCCTGACAATGGAGGTCAAACAGATAACCACTGTACTGGAAGACTTAACAAGGATTTCTGATAACTGCGGTACGCACCTCGCTTGAGAAAAAGACAGAGAGCATAAAAGAGGAGGTCGAGAGAGCCGTCATAAGCTCAAAACCTGGAGGCGAGCTTAGAAGATCTGGAGGGAGGAGCCGGAAATAATGCAGTCATTCTCGTATTCCCTAAAAGAGGAGGCATCGAGGTTATCAGCTTCATCCAAAAGTTGCTGGAAAACTAGCTGGCCCCTCTCCTTTCGCAAAGTTTATATGATAGAACGTGCACATAGAGCCCTGAGACCCATGCCCCCACCAGGAGCCGTGTCCGCCAGATTCCTCAATTATCAAAAGAGGTAGTACTGTCTGGGAAAGGCAAGACCTGCAAGAAATCAGATGGGATGGTACAAAAATTAGAGTTATGAAGACCTCCTGCCTCCGTCGGCAACACCGCACTCAATTTCACCCGATTGTCTCCAAATTAATTGCCTCGGATAAAGTTTAAGATGGGGTACCCTGCCAGGCTGCAGATTTTATTGGAGGCTCTTGGGCTGTATTCGAGGAGGTGGAGGCGGTGAAAATGACCCTTCAGAAGTCCCTCGCCTGATCTCTTCAATGCCCGCTAAGAAGGAAAAGGGTAAAGAAAATAGTGATGGGGAATCTATCGAATGCCGTAATTTTGTTTTCTGTTAACTGAATTGCGTGATTTAACACCTGCTCGAATCTCCGGCTAAAGTGACTGGAAGTGCGCCTCCCCATGTTGGCTCAGAAACTTTTTTTTTTTTCTCTTCAAGTGTTGTGGATCCTTTGAGGTGGACTCGAATAGGAATGAGGAGTTCTGCATTCTTGAGCGGTCTGCATCTTCATGGGCCGACACTGCGCTAAGTAGCATCTGCACAGCCGGTATCTCTGTGTTCAGTTTTCCTCAATGAGTGGTAGCTGTATTTACGCTTGACAACCGCCAGAGGTCCTCAGAGAACTGTTTTCATATGAGTGATTTCTAAGGGAACACAGAGGAATACTAATTCTGGACCAATTATTGCGTGGTTTGGTGGTCTATTTGATCCCTGTAGCAGACTCTCGAACTTATCCCAAAAGATGTCATTGCTGGGGGTTCTCTGGTTTCTTCTCTTTCTTTTTCATTTTGCAAGTTTTGGGATGAGAAGGAACTTCAGCCCTGAAATGTTACTGGGGGATACCATTTGGGCTTGTACATAATTCGAGATATGTCTCCCCTTTTTTGTTGTTTTTCTTTGTATTCTGCTACTCCTCACATCACAAAGCAGTGTATGTCATGTATATATAGGGACAAGTTCTAAGGGATGGTCGCCATGGGGTTCGAATGGGGACTGTCTGATTCATGTGTAGGACCTAAAGGGTCTAGGGATGTTGTAACTATAGCCCCTCCTCGATCTAGAGAGGTTTTTTTTCCCTTCATTGCCACAGGAGGCGTAGGGGTGATAGTTTAAGACAATTTAGCCGAATTAGCACCGGAGTTTTTTTTTTTGGGCACACTGTAGTTATCACATCATAAGGTACTGTTAATAGTGTCAAATGCATTAAGGTTGCAGTCTATTTATTTAGGTTCATTGTTATTTGAAGAGGAGTACCTGAGGTTGTGTTCATGTTGGGAGTACTTCTCTTATTTTTCCTGCGTTCTCTCCCGAACTACCTTTTCTTTTTTTATCCGTTAAATAGTTTCGGGTAGTCCCTGAATCACTCTCTTGAAGCTTGTACACGGAGCAGAGCAATTGGGAGAGTGATGAAAAGTGGCTCTGCACCTACTGGAAGTAACGGGGGATACTCGGTTTCTGAGTTGATCAAATAATGTGTGTTACATGGTTTGAGGAGGAGGGTCGGGGAAATTAAGGGGCGAGGAGTAGACTGCATAGAGGAAGAGTGGGAGAGCACAGCACTGTGGTTACAGTTCTCTACTATTTTCCCAGTGGCCTTCTTTTTTTTTGCACCCAAATTAGGCTCAACTGAGAGATAAGGGCTAATGGCTAATCCAATGAAAGTTGTTACGTGGAATGTTAAAGGGTCAGAGCTAAAACTGAACAATATATGATTTTAAAGCACTTAAATTCGGTCAAAGCTGAAATCATGCTCTACAAGAGATGCATTTATTAGATGTTGAAGCTTCTACACTTAGGAGGCAGCAGGTGGGACTGATTTTCTCAGCGGAGGGCTCTACTAATAGTGGTGGCATGATGATACTTGTGCACAGAAACTCCCTTTACTCCATCACAAACAATAAAAGACCCCAAGGGCAGATTTATTTTGTAGTTGGTAACCTTTATGCAAGAGAGAGACTCTTGGGGAGCATTTATGGGCAAATAATGACTCCCTAATTTTTCTCTCAAATTATTTCCACCCTGCTTCCTTCCTTTCAACCCAATGATATTAGGAGGAGATTTTAACTTGGTGTACGACCCGTTGGTAGACAAATCTGGACACTCAAGGAAGGGTTTATCCCCAGCTCAACGCTGCTCAGAGACTTAATTGATCAGGTCGGACTGTGTGACATCTGGAGGATTCTGCACCCTAGGGTCAGAGAATATACCTTCTTCTCTGCAGTGCACAGAACCTCGTCCAGGATAGATTATTTGCTTATCTCAAAGACCTATATACCGCAAGTCTCGACTCCTCCATACAGGCAGGTCCCCAGTCGGATCACTCTCTGTAGTTTGCTAATTGATTACAGAACACCCGCTAGGGGTAGAGGAAGGTGGAAACTTAATGACCAGCTTATCAAGGACCTCAAACTGATTTGTATAATACAAAATCACATAGATCAGTTTATCCAGTTTAATCAGAATATAACCCAAGACCGGACATCCTCTGTGTGTCTTTAAGGCCTATTTGAGGGGATATTCATTGGACTAGCCTCCAACAGGAAGAAAGCCAAAGAGCAGGAAATGTCTCAACTACTGTCCTGGATAAGGGCCATGGAAAAGATCTATCCCCCACACCTCAGAATGTACCATCCAAGAACTTATTAAATTAAGAGCAGCTTACCTAGAGATACTCCATGAAAGCGGAATATGCCATTTTAAAACACAAGCATCATTTACCGACCAGGTGGAAAGCAGGACGCCTCTTGGCGTAGAATTAAACAAATGGAATCTTCTAGGTAATCGCCTGATTCTGTCCTAAAAGGACGGACTTCTGAAGACCTCCCTAATGACATAATTGGGAATTCCTTGATCATTACACAACGATCTCACGGTCCAATGTCAGATCCCCAACTGAGAGTCAACTAGACGGTTATCTTATGAGACCCTTTGCCGAGTCTTACAGAAGATCAACAAAGGGCCTTAATTTTGCCCATTACCAGTAACGAAATATTCAATGTAATAAGCACTTTACCATCAAATAAAACCCCAGGATGGATGGTTTCATAGCTTATGTTTATCAAAGGTTCAAAACTTCCTCATTCCTTTATTGCTTCCCTATTTCAATATATTCTTTCTGGAGCAGAAGTAGATCCTCTATTTTTGAAGCTCTAATTGTGCTTATCCCTAAGCTCCGCAAAGCACCTGAGTTAGTGGTAAATTACGCCTCAATCTCCCTGCTGAACCAGGATGTCAAAATATTGACCAAGTTAATAGCTTGTCGTCTTAACCCAATTCTCCTTCCATTATAGGCTTCAACACGAGGATTCATGAAAGGTAGACTCTCCTCAGACTACCTTCGACCCTGGCTCATGTCTTCTCGGCGCTCAGAGATGCCTCATACCCCGCGGCCTTAATTTCTGGACGCGAGAAGGCCTCTGACAGAGTTAACTGGCAGTACTTATTTCAGACTCAGGGTGCCTTTAAATTCTCCGATTTATTCTGGATATGGATCAAATCCTTTACCATTTTCCCACGGCTAGAATATTGGGTAATGGACTTATCTCTGAGTCATTTACTCTCCACTCTGGTACCAGGCAAGGTTGCCCTCTCCCCATTACTGTTTAACATATACTTAGAACCTTTAGTCCGTAGATTGCAAGCCTGTCCAGAGATACAAGGAATTCGATTTTCCTCAGAAGTTAAGGTCTCTGCTTATGCAGATGACCTTCTCCTCCAGGTTGCTAATCCTGTTTTCTATCCCCAATGTTAAAGATTATTAATTCTTTGGTGCAGTCTCCAACTACAAGTTAAATGTAAATAAAACAATTGTTTTCCTCTCAATCATAAGTTCCACAAAGCAGAAATCCTAGAGATGGGACTGGCCTGGAAACAAGACTCCTTCGATACTTAGGCATTAAACTATCTAGATTCCTGGGAAATACTATAAAACTGAATTTGGGATCCCTTTACAAGTGATCAAACAGGATCTTAACAGGTGGGCCTCCTCCCAATTCCATCTGGGGTAGAATTAACCTGCTTAAAATGAACATATTTCCATGACTCTTCTACCCTCTCAATGCTAAATATCTGGTTTCCAATGTCGTGGTTCAAAAAGGTAAACAGTTTGTTCCAAGAGTTTGTCTGGGCTACAAGTGCCCTAGGATAGCATTCCACAAACTAACTGCCCCAAAGTCGAGAGGAGGTTTACTGTTACCCCATTTGGGGTTTCTATTTCTGGCCAGTCACACTAGCAAATACTTGAGGTGGACTTTACCCATTTCATCGGATTACACCCCGCTCTGGCCCAAAAAGAGAGGGCCCTGATTAACTCTGCCTGGTTTAGCTCCCAAGCATTGTTACACATCAAGGGAAATCTCCTCCCAACAGGTTAAAAACACCCTTATTGCAGTTTCTAAGGTTCACTCTCAACTGTGTCGCTTTTCTTAAATATGATAACCAAAGAGATATAAATCAGCACCTGTTTGGAATCCCAATTTAAGATTGGCGAGAAAGCCTCCCTGTAGATTGGTTACCCCAACTGAAGGACTCTCCCTGCACTCGCTAATAGGAGATGACAATGCTTGGTTACCTAGTCATAGTATAATGCAAAGTGTAAGATTCACACTAAATACTTTTTAGAATTACTCAACTCAGACACCTATTAATCAAAGTACTGGGGCCAAAGCTATGTTTACAAGCAGACCCTCCATTAGTCCTTAATTTAGCCCAATGGGCGGCCAGCAGAAAGCTGTCTCCCAACATATAACGGTACTTTGTTTGATAGAGTGTATCCAGACTACTATGGTCCAACCTGCTACTGGTCTGCCCACTTTTCCGGGACATGAAATTAACTGGCTGACTTTGGTCTAGCTGCCATAAATTTATAACGCAAGACAGATTAAGGGTGATGCAAATGTTTATTTTACATAATGCATATCTCTCCTGAGAGATTGTTTAAATTTGGACTAATATCCTCTCCCCATTGTGTGAGATATAATAATCAGGAAGGGTCTTTATTACATATTTTCTGGTCCTGCCTGAAAATAAAGCCCTCTGGATCAACATACGTAATAACCTCGACCCCATTTTGGGATTAGAAGACTTATTTAAGCCTGAAATATGTATTTTAGGTGACTTTTCGAGTATTAGGTTTCCTAGCAAAAATACCACATGGCCTTGATAAACCTTGACTCTTAAGAAAGTCGTCTTAAGACACTGGAAAGATCAATTGGAAATTAAATATGGGGAATGGCTATCTGAACTCCTCAAAAACCTCAGAACGGAAAAGGCTACTGCAAGTCTTAACAACAGGTTGGATGGATTTAAGAAGATATGGGACCCCATATACACCTTATTCTCGATTCAGAACTTACAGCCTAAAGCTCTCTCCTTAGGGATACCCCTGTATTTCGGTATTGTCAGCACTGTGAAATCGAGAATAGGTTTTTATTTTGAGTCTGTGCTATTGGGATGGGAGGGGAGTGGGGGAGTGGACAGGTTTTGGACTAATGTATACCGTATATGTGAAGTATATCTGTTATGACGGACCTGTCATGTATGTAAAACCTTTAATAAACTTTAAATGGAAAAGAAAAAAAAAGATTGTGCAGTCCAAGCTATCTCCAGTCTGGAAGAGCTTTTTCACAAATTAAGTGTGATGAGCTAGCTCGATTCTTCTAGAAAAGGTTGCCAGCATCAGGTCTGGAATCGGCCAGTCTCTCTCTATGAGGGGTTGCAGAGGTCGCTGGAGGCGGTTTGCACCGGTCTGTCTGGACGGATTTCAGCTGGACGGAATTGGTGGACATTGTGAAGATTGTCCAGGACTCTCTGCCCAACCTGTTGTAGTTTGATCCGGCCCTACCCCTTTAGTGGAATGTGTAGATGTTATCTGCTCGATCCCAGCTG
Organism: Neoceratodus forsteri; assembly: GCA_016271365.2. Classification (NCBI taxonomy): domain Eukaryota; kingdom Metazoa; phylum Chordata; order Ceratodontiformes; family Ceratodontidae; genus Neoceratodus; species Neoceratodus forsteri. The sequence goes on along the minus strand of CM057456.1, from coordinate 1,412,551,492 downwards.
AAATTGTCTGGAGATCTTTTGGGGGTGTCTTTCCAGATCCCCTAAAGGAGGCAGTCATTCGACCGCTCCTTAAAAGCCCTCCTTGTACCCGACTATCCAGTTAACTACCACACCATCTCTAACCTGCCCTCTGTGGGTATGGTTATTGATTTTTTAACTTTATTTAGTTGCTTCTTTCAGTGAATTAATACAGGAAACAACAATATAGATATACATTTTAAACAATTACATCACATTAAACAGACAAACATTGGGCACTTAATAAAATCCATCAGTATTTAGATTTTAGTCTCGGGGTAAAGATGAGTAGAAAAGGGGAGGGAGGGAAAGCGAAGGACAAAAAGGGAGGAGGAGAGGCTAGGTCAAGGGGGAATAAAAACATCACTTTTTCTTTTGAGAGAGCAAGAAATTAATCACATGTTTCTCTTAGTAATAACCTGCTTCAACTTATTCTGTAAGGTACAAAATCTGGGTTTATCAAGTCATATATAGTACCCATCTTCTCCCTAAAACTCAAACTGTGATCGCTCTCTTACTTATCATTGCTGCAATAGCTTCCATCCTATATACCGAGATCATGATCCCATGCTACTGAGAAAGAGAGAGATCTGGTGCTAGTCCACAAAGTCATTTTTAGTAATTGACTTCTGAGCTGCCAGAAGGGCAATCTTCAGAAGTTTCTCTGTGTTTGAGTCCCTGTATCCCAGTGGTACGTTCATTAAAAAAAAAAAAAAATTTATAGTGTGGGGTTCAACACCAGATTTGGGCTAAATATAGTGCTTAATGCCTGTTGTAGTTCTCTCAGACACTTAGTCAAACCAGACACTCCACATTATGTGACCTAATGCTGCCACAGGCTCTCCAGCACTCTGCCTGAAATTTCACTTGTACCACTGGGGTCCAATAAAAAAAGGATCAAGATTTTCCAGGAGAATTCTCTCAAAGTTATTGTTGACAGACCCCAATATAGCTTCATTTGTGCCCCGTTTCATCTTCTACTGGTATCCGTAGATCCTTAGCCCAGGCCTTTGACCAGTCATGTGGAGTCCCCTTCCAGGATAGCAGAGCCCTGTATATGCAGAATATAATGTGATTCAGGAAGCCTTATCCTTTACCACAGCTTTGCACAGGGTTAGTATCGGTTGGGGTGGGGGAGAGAGACAGCCTCCCTGTTCTGGGTGAAGATTTTTAATATAAGTCCGAATTTGAAAATATCAAACCTGTCGCCCCATGTAAGCCCATACTGAGTTATTAAAACCTGAAGGGTCATGATCCCTTCCTCCCCTATAAAATGTCAGATCATATGCAACCCCTGCAAATGGGGTTCCCAAAAGACTTCAGGAGCTTGCTTGAATGCTCCAAGCCTGAATGGTGTTTGGCATTTAAGCCATTTATCAGTGAGTGTTTTTAGAACCTCTGGTACTGTTCTTTAAGAACTGTCTGCTTGCAGACATAATTAGTTTGTATGGGGACTGTGTGTTTCTTTGATTGAGTACCACTCAAGCTGCTGCCAATTCACTTCATTTTGCAGTCACTAGGAGTGCAAAGGAACCTATCTGAAAGATGTAACTGCCAGAAATTATTTAGAGTAATAATGAAATTACAGTTTGTCTAACCTGCTTTCTTTGCAGTCAGAACTGTGTCTGCTAGTTCCCCATTCTAGTTTTGAACTGCTGAACTGGACCAATCAGTGTGGGGTAAGCTAGCTCTAAAATGGTGCCTTGACGAATCAGAACTTGGACTCATAATCTGAGCCAGCCACAAGAGGATTGTATGGGCAGTGACTCTGGGAGATGTAGTTTAGACTTCAGCACCTTTTTGGACCAACAGCAGCAGTCTATTGTGAGTGACAGCCAATCCAGTCAAGAACTGGGAGGAACTCAAAGGAAGTGACCGGTTTTGTCAGTTGGAGTTTCAGTTGAGCTTTGGCAGTGAAGAAGGAAGGAGCCCTGTGCTTTTCAGTGTGCAGTTTTAGTCAAAAACGTGTGTAAGGCCCAGGAGTTCCGGTCTGCAGCTTGTGTAACAGCTTGTTAGACTGAACTGTCCTGTGAAAAGAATCAAAGGATCTCTGAAGAGTAGAAACCAGGCTCACCCTGTAGAAGACTGGAGGAATTGCTGAAAATTGCTACTCGGTCTGTCAGGAACTGAATCTGCTGTGTGTTCTCCGGGTATTGTGCAGTAGTACAATCGGGATACAGATGCAGCCTGCCTGGTATAGTGCTTTCTTTATATGGATGTGTGAAGAGGTTTGTGTACCTCAAGTGAGCCCTGCTGACATTGAAGGACCCTATCTTATTTGGAGGTCGTGAGTACTAATTCAGGTGCTCCCTGTTGAATTGCCACATTAAATCCAAATGGAATTACTGTACTGTTGACTGTTTAATTCTCCTTTTCTCTGTGTGAAAGGGCCCTACCACCACTGCCACGGTTTGGACTAGCCACTAGGGCTTGGGTACCCAGGAACAGTAACTGATAGGGATGAGGCCTTTGCACAGAGGCCATAGGTAATTTTGGGTGATAAGCTAATTAACCTGATTTCCCGTCCCTTGTTATATCCCCTAAATAAATCAGAGCTGCTTGTTTCAGCAAAGTTATACTGCCTGAGGTATTTGTCTATGTTAAAGTACTGTACTGTGATTGTTGCACTGTATCTCATTTCACAGGAGGTCCCAGTGCCGGAACCAGACCTGGGGGTAAGTGTATACTGTGAAGGTAATTTGATATATTGTGTGGGCCACTAGTGGGAAGAAAGGGGTTGCAGTGTCCCAGAGGGCTGTGACCAAGTTAGTTTAACTATTGCAAACCCCTAACCTCTGGGTGGAGGCACCCGCCATTGGATCCAGGCCCCTCAACCTGTTAGTGGCAAATCAGGCAGGTAGTAGCCCCTAGGATAGCGCCATCTAGGGTTACACATATAAAGGTTTTCTTTTCCCATAATTTAAATCTCATATCCCATTTTGCAGGGCTAAAGCCTCCAGGTATGGGAGAGACACTAGAGGTACCTCCATCTCGTTAGGCTCTTATCTTCTAGGACTCGGTATCAGCTCTCCAGGGTATGGGCTGTGTGCGGGTTGGGGGTCTCCTATGGACACCAGCTTTCTTTTTCAGCTAATAGGGCTCGGTGCAGGTTGGTGAGGTTCCTTCCTCTAACTACAGGGACTTCCACTTAGCCAAATGGCTCTTTTGGATCAGTATAAAACTGTCCTGAGTTGTGCCGCTTAATCACAATTTGAAGTTAGGAAGAGACAGCCCCATTCCCTTGGTAGTTGAAGGGTCGCCAGGCGTCTCGGTTTTTGTAGGCCCCATATAAATCTGGAGACCTTTCTAGTGAAGGAATTATAAAAGAGGTTTGGGATATGTACAGGTAACGTTTGTGCTAGGTAAAGAAACCTGGGTAACACTACCATCTTCACCACCTGCACCTTTGCAACAATGGGATAGGGATAATTGCCCATCTTTCAAGTCCATGATTATTTGCTTTAGAATTGGGATATAATTAAGAGTGACCAGATGCTCATATTCTGGTCCTATTTGTACCCAGGTATTTTAAATGGCTTGATTCCACTTAAAGGGGAACTGTTGTTGGATAGTTTCCGAGGGTCAGTAGTGTAACCAAGAGGATTTCAGTTTTTGTGGTGTTCATCTTAATACCCGCCAGATGACCAAAGTTCTCTAAACAATTCCACAATCGGGGAGAGCTTGTTCTGGGTAACCAGATAAATTAGTAAATCACCTGCATACAATGCCAATTTCTATAGTTTTCCTCCAAGTTCCATCCCCTGTACCCGATCACGCCCCATAACGCCGAGCCAGTGGCTCCAAGTACTGGGCAAAGAGGAGAGGGGATAAAGGGCACCACTGTCTTGTGCCTCTGTGTAGTGAGATCATTCAGATACCAGGCCATTAATCTTTACAAAGGCCTTAGGTTTGGAATAAATTCTATTAATTTTAATATAAGATTCCGAGAAGCCAAAGTGGGCTAAGGTTAGACGGAGAAAATTCCATGCTACCCGGTCGAAGGCCTTTCGGCATCCAAACTCAGAAGCAGGAAGGAGACCTCAACTGGGCAGCATGGTGTAAAATGTGCAGTGTTCGCCTGATATTATCCTGGATTTGTCTACCAGGTATCGAATGTTTTGCATTTAAACTGGTAAAGCGGTTTGTAACCATTACAGAAACCTGTTGTGAAGTGATTTCAAGAACAATTTCTGTAATGGTTTCAAAGCTCTGTTTAACCCTGTCCACACTACACAAGTAAAATCCTTTAACGTTTTCAAAGCGTTTTCAGTGGTAGTGGATGCATTGTAACGGTTTCAGTCTGTACCAGTTTCAAAATGTTACAGATTTCCTGTGCGGTATAGACAGCGCCAAAACGTTACAGTGCATCCACCCTACCAATGAAAATGTTACAGGATTTTACGTATGTAGTGTAGACAGGCCCAGAATATCAGTTTTCAACAATGGTTTTGAAAACGCTTTCTGTGATGTTACCAGTGTAAATGCAAACTGTTACAGTAAGTTTGGACCCTCTGTAATGTTACAGAGGATTTTTCTGGTGTAGTGTGGATGGGGCCTTAGGATCCTGAATCTGGGTCATCATGGATCGAGTTGAGTTGTCTGCTGTTGCAGATGATGAGCCAGTAATCTAGTGACTCTATGACCCACTTCACCATATTTCGGCGCAGCTGCAGCGCCTGTTCTGTTTTAACATCTACTTGTTTCTGTATACGCTGTCTGAGAGTCTGTATTCTGACTAAAGCAACTTATCCTCGCCACATGTAGGGCCTGAGCTTCTTACAGCTGCTTCTGCAACGCTTCCAATTGTGTGGTCTGCTGTTTCTTAAAATAAGCTGCAAATTTAATTACATCCTCTCTAAACTCTGTTTTCAATGTATCCCAAAGCGTGGCCCTTGAGAGCTCGGTTCATCATTCTCCTGTAGAATTTGTGCAATTCTCAGTTTGGCCATATCTGTAAATTCTTTCAGATTTAATAATTATTAACTTTCCATAATGTTTGTCATTTCTCTCCTCCCAGTTCAATTGCAACATTAACTGTGAGTGGTCAGACAAAACTGAGGGGTGTGTTCACAGTCAGCGACCTGATGCTGGTGTTCAATAGATATTAAAAATAGTCAATATGGGCATAGGACCCATGCGGGGAGAAATTTGTATACTCCCGTCCCCTAGGATGCACTAATCTCCACACGCCAACCCAGGAGGCCCCTCTCATGTGCTTAGTTGCCTTAGTAGCAGGACTGTTTCTAAATGCAGCCGATCTTGAGGTATCCATATGCCCCAATGTCTGGTTGAGGTCCCCCGCACCACCAGTGTCCCCTATGGTGCTCAGTTATCTTAAGGAGGAGTCCCTTATTATTGTGACAGGGGAGCCTGTGCTATGTAAAGTGACACTAGGGTGATGGGTGAGCCCTCCCAAGTCTCCTGATACCATGGCCAGCGTGCCTCCAATCAGTGTAGCTAGAAGTTTTTTAGTGACCCTCTGGGGAGTAAAATAGCTGTTCCCTTTTTTCTTGCCCTGCCATACTGAAGAAGCAAATCAGCTCCGCAAAGCCAACCCATTCCAGCAGCTTTTTTCAATTCAATCTTATTGAAAGTTTCAGTATACAGAGAACAGTCTCATGAGTAATACAGTGATACTTGTACAGAGATATAAAGTTACTGTTCTCCCCTCACCCATTATGCCCACACATCCCCAACACCCCCAGCACGGCACCAGATACTGACATAGTGTATCTATCTTAGAGATCAGGACTAATAATTACATGGCTTATAATGTATAAAAGGGATCCCAGATTTTTTTTGTCAGGCTTATTAGTCAGGCTTGCTAGCATTGTCTCAGTTTTGAGATGAGCTAAAAGTTCAGTGATCATTCCTTATAAGATAGTTCTTCTTGATCTACCCAGTGTCCCAACACCAATTTTTGACCGATATGGACATAAGTGCTATGTAGTATTTATGTCTAATGACTGAAATTTCAGAATAGTCCCCAGCAGACAGATCGTAGGAGTGAACAGTCCTTCCAATCCTAAGTGAGGATCTACATTTTGCTCAGTCTTAACCATAGTGGGGATACTTTTCAGGTCCAGAAAATATGATATAGAGTACCGCCCTTTTGGTGACAACGGTTACAAAAGAGGGAGGGAGAGAGAACCAGTTTAGCTAGTTTTGAGGGGAATAATATAAATGTGCAAAATATGCATTTTGCAAGTCGGAGTCTATCCTGGTAAGAAACCTGTTGCAACTGTGCCAGAGAATAGCCCATTCTGTCTTCCTGTCTGGAAACAAGCTAGCCCAGTAAGTTGTGGGACCAAAATAGTCTGGGTATTTCCAATTGAAAAGGATACCATAGATCTTAGAAACCGCCTGTGGAAGGCCTGTTACTGAGGATAATTCTTTTGGAAAGGAGGTCCAGTCTGTATTGAAGGGTGCTTCCCAGCACTTTTATAATTAGATCTTTAGTTGATACACTTTAAAGATCTGTGTATTGGGGATGCGATATCTATGTAGGATATCTATTGTGGATAACCACGCTCTGTGGTCAGTAACCAAACTTGCAAGCAGACCCTCCCTAAATGTGATAACCAGGAGAAAGGACAGTGCTACTATTTATTTTGAAACGGTTACTACAGATCGATTGTGTTAAGTCAATAGTGTGTTTATATTTAAGAAAACTGCAAAGATGAGAATGGATCCTAACTGAAGTTGCAATTGGGGTATTTCTTAAATTGTTGGGCAGGTTTTTTCCCTTGTATATAGAAGTGTGACTGGGGAAAGACCAGAAGAAAGAATCTGAGCTAATTAAATTCTCAGCCATACTGGAGAATAGGCACGGGCACAGGGGAAAGCCATATAAGGTATCTATTGGGTGGCTTGCCCAAAAATAAAAGGCCAATATGAGGTATTCATAATCCACCTCTCGATTTAGGGCAGCTAATTTGTAAAAAGCCAATTTAGGTGTTTTCTTGGACCAAATAAATTTAGTGAAAAGGCTATGGACTTTCTTATACCAGGACATGGAAAGCCACATATTTAATAAACTAAGTGGGTAATAAATTCATGGGTAAACATTCATTTAACAAATTTATTCTGCCCCAAATGGAAATTGGAAGAGAAGCCATCAATTTAAGTCCTGACAAATTGTAAATAACAAAGAGTCCAGACTAAGTTTTAAACATTTACCCAGGTTTTTGTAAGCTCTATCCCTAGATATCTTAGTGAAGCTAGTTTCCATTGAAGATCTAGTGCTGTTATGTCTGATTTAAATATTTTATGATTGAGGGGAAAACTATGGTCTTGCCAGCATTCAGTTTATAATTTGCCAATAGACTACATTCCTCAATAATTTCTAACACTGGAGGGATAGAAAGAGACGGATGGGAAAGCTGGAGGACCAAATCATCGGCGTATGCCAAAACCTTTACTTCATGGGAATGGATGGGGATACCCTGAATCCTTTGGCAATTAACCAGTCTCGGATCAGAGGTTCTAAATAAATAATGAAAAGTAATGGGAAAGGAGGTATCCTTGCCTAGTTCCTAAGTGTAGTATGAAGGAGTTAGAGAACTGTCCATTAGCAGTAATACTGAGCTGAGGAAATCGATACAAGGATTGAATCCATTGTTGGAATTGTAATGGGAAACTAAAAGCACTGAGAGTCCAAAAGATGTAATGCCAGTGTATCTTGTTAAATGCCTTCTCGGCATCCAGAGAAACCAGAGCCGCTGGAAACTGGGCATCCCCGAGACTGAGAAGACATGAGACAGGGCGAGATGATCTGCCCTTCATGAATCCAACTTGTTCTAGCCCAATGATGTCTGGAAGTACCATGTTGAGGATATTAGCTATTAACTTGGTTAATATTTTATATCTTGATTGAGGAGTGAGATTGGCGATAGTTCGAGACCAATTCAGGAGCCTTGCCTGGTTTGGGTAACAAAACAATCAGAGCTTCAAATAAGGTGGAATCAATTTCAGCCCCAGAAAGTATATATCTGATATAGGGGAGGAAAAAGGAATAAGATATATATTAAATTTGGTTGTATAACCATCAGACCCAGGAGTTTTATTTCTGAAGGTTTTAATTACATCCTCTATCTCCATTACTGTAACCGGATGTAATTAAGATATTAATCTAATACTTATTCGGGAGAGACTAGCCTTTTGGCTATATAAGGATTTATAATAATTAGTGAATTCTGAAATAATATCTTTGGGGATGTTCTCAGAGAGCCGTCAGACAGAGCGATCGAGGCTATGAAACGAGAAGATTCCAGTTGTTTAACCTAAGGGCCAGTAATCTTCCTGTCTTTCTCCCTGGTCTGTATAAGAAGCTTTAGTTTTAAGTATCACAAATTCTGATTTCTCCTCAATAACTCTAGATATGAAGCTCTTAGTCTGATCAACTCCTGGTGAAGGGAATCCAGAGAATGTGGAGATAAGAGTATGTTCTAAAGTCCTAATTTGGGAAAGCAGCTGAGGCGTTTTGTTCTCTTTCTTTCTACTAGATGCCAACCATATCAAAATGCCTGTGAGGGAAGACTTGAGGGCACACCATTCAATATCTGGCTGTTCCATAGAGCCCTGATTATTAAAGAATATTGCTCTATGTGATCCTGAATTGTTTGGGCTACCTCTGGGTCCTTCGACAACTGGTCATTGAATTTCCATCTGGACCCCCCCCTTGGACAACAGTGATATACAGAAAATGACCAATGAGTGGTCCAAGGAGAGCCAGGTTGGATGGATGAGTCAAGTATCCCGGGATGAGTGAATGGAAGCAAAGTAAAAAATCTATGCGGGAAGAGGTACCATGAACCGGGAGGTATAGGTATATTCTTTATCTGTTGGGTGGAGAACACACCAGAGATCGCGATAACCCGACCTGGTCCATTAGTTCGCACAGTGCTCTGAGCAGGAGAAAGACCCTTCCGGTGATTACCAGAACGATCCAAATTCGGTCATAACGAGGTTAAGATCCCCACCCAGGATCATTGGTAGTGATAAAAGGGAGTTAAAGCCAGGAGAAGTTGCATGAAGAACCCAGGTGTACCCTGAATATGGCCAGAAATGCTCCCAACAAAATCTCTTTAGACAACAATGTGCCCTGTACCAGTATATATCTCCCTTCAGGGTCCTTTATTAGATTAGTGGGAGAAAAGGGAATATTTCTATTAATTAAGATCCCAGTGCCACAGCTGTTAGTAGAGCCCTCAGCTAAAAATTACCTGTGCCTTTTGTTTCCTCAGCTGTAAAGCTCGAGTCTAAAAGATGGGATTCTTGAATAAAGGAGATATCTGCAGACAAGATATTTAAATGCTTCATCACCTTGTATTGCTTGAGTTTCTGTCTTATCCCCTTCACATTCCATGTTGCAAACGTATCCTACCAGCCATTATCCCGTTTAAGTCTGCCCTGAAATTTTCCAGAATAAGTAGATACCAGCATCCCTCGATGTCTCTAATAGAAAATCTTGCTGTGCTTGTTTTCCTCTTCTACCCCAAAAATAACACCCATCTCAATACAGCCGTTCCAGATTCTTATGCTCGGCTCTGCTAAAGTGAGTCTCCTGGGAGGAGCACAAAATCTGGGGCTCGTCTCTTCTGTGTCAATTGGACCTTGTATGTTTAAATCGGTCGTTTAACCTGTTCACATTGTGTGATATAATTTTGATCCTATTCTTTTCAATCATTTGGAGGCTGGCACTCTATCCCTGTGATGTAATTGTGTACCGCTATCTGATGTTGAAAATTCGCTCCTTTCCCAGAGTTGTGCACCCTCCCTGCAGTTCAGAGTAGTTATTTCCCGCCCCCACCACCGCCCTCCCATCAGACCAAAATACATAAGAATTGCAGTGCCCTTACATAGATCAACAGGTAACCAACAGTACCATCTGGCTACAAACAGGAAAAACAAAGCCAAAACCTCCCGAGGAGGAGGAGGTGCAAACATAGCTAACCTCTACCCCAGGACCAAACTATGTACAGTATGACCCCCAAGGCAGGGGAATTGTTTACTTTGTTCCCTAAAGCCCCAAAACAGTCGATTTGGAGGTAGAGAGACAGACCCCGGTGAGGGTTCATTCCTCTAGGGCCCTAGCAAAGCGGCCCAGGGCCTGATATTGCACCCCAAGGCCACAAAGTCTCGGCATAGTCAGAAGGGACCTGGGGTTCCCCTGTGTAAAAGCAGGGAGGCTCACCCATTCCTCCTCCTCCTCCTCCTTCTCCCAAGACCAAGGCAACTACATCCCAGCAGCTCAACTTCCCAAAAGAAGGCAGAGCGAGTGGTCCATCCCCCCAAAAAGACAATAATGATCGATCAATTAAGGTGTTATCCCTATGCATATTCATTTCAGGTTAATGCAGCCAGTAATTGACATAGTTCTCACTAAAGTTCAGTTCCACTGGCGATGGCTGCACACTCAACTGTGAGATCGAGTGACCCAACAATTATGATAAAATAGAGCAGGTCAGAACCTGGGTCTAAAGGGCAATCCATAAGTTATAGTCTCGTTCAGTTTAAGCCTGCAATAAAGTCCCCTGCTCCAATGACCCCGATCACAGATTCATTATAACTGATGTTTCAGTCACAGGGATTGCACATAGATCATCCCTCTCCCCAGAGCTACCCCCACCACAAAGCCAATTGTGATGAGGTAAATTGAAGAATGCTCTCCAAGCCAAAAGTCGTGCTGAGCCTAAGATGAAGCTCCCTGCCTAGTCTCAGGCCTTGCATACTGCTTTTACCAGACAGAAGAGAGAGGATCCGCTATGAGATTCAAACAACACTCACATATTGCCAGTCCTCTCCTTCAAGTGTCCTCATCTTCTGAATCCACTTGTGATCCATGGAGTGATTGAGTAAGCTGGGGCAGTATCTCCTTAATGTCATGCATCATGCTGGGGGCAGTTCTCTTTCCAGATTTCCGTGCATTGTGCTGTGTGGAGTCTTGCCACCTTGCTTGACGGTTAGGCCATATGGTAGAATGGATAACATCTTCAGGGATCTCGTGGCCTTTGTTCTTCACTGCAGGGCTTCATCCGCCATGTGGTACAGTTCGCCTCCAGACTCCCAACAGACTCATAAGTGAGCAGGGTATGGTGTTTGAAATGTAACTACCAGCGCTTTACTTACGGAGAATAGGGCCATATGCCAGGTGATGCTGCTGGATTGAGGGGGTAGTCTTGATCAAGTTGTGAGCCATTATAGTCAACCTATTACTGTCTCCATGCCGTCCGAAAGATAATTTCCTTATCTCGATAGCTAGAAATTTTGCAATTATCTATCTGGGTCTTGAATTTCCCGAGGTTGGTTTGGAGATCAGGACTCTATGAGCTCATTCGATTCTGAATGTAAATGCCTTTGGTAAGTCTAGTACGTGTTTCAGGAGATCAGTGAGGAAGTCAGCCATCTCTCCAACTTCAGCCTCCTCTGGAAGCCATAAATTCTCAAGTTCTCCTGGCTCGAGCCCCTTGGTCCAGGCATTTAGCTGCTGTTTGTTCCTGTTGGTTCGTTAGCAACTCGACTGCATGAGACCAATGCCTAATGTCATCTTCAGCTGTGGAGATTCTGTCTTGGCCTCATATAACCGTGTCTAGTTTAGTTAGGTCAGAATGTAGTTTCTCAAATTCTGATTTATTTATGGATCTGAATTGTTTAATTTCAGATAATAAAATCTCAAAGTGCGAGTGGGACAGGGTCTCTAGCTCAGATTCTGTATAGCAGCTCGCCATGCTTGCTGGAGATTCCCCTGCTGTGATGCCGGGTTCATCTGGTGCAGTCCGTCCATTTTCTAGGTCTGCTTGGAATTCCTCAAATGGATCTTTCTCCTGCTTTACTCCCACTGGTAATTCTGCTCATATTTTAGTATAATGCACGATTTTCATTAGTATGGGATGATTTCTTGCCTGAGGGTTTAGGAGCTCCCTGCTGGGCAGCCATGCTCCAGTGGCGTCACGGAAGTCTGGGTAAGGTTATTGAGAAGGTGGTTGCATTGCAACTTGACAAATCACCTTGCAACTCACAATGTCTATGAAGCTCTAGGTATGGATTTAGGAAGAGGCACAGCATGGAGACGGCCCTTGTTCAGGTATTAAATGACCTCTTAATGGCGAGAGATCGAAAGGCTTGTACCATCTTTGTTCTTCTCAATCTCTCAGCAGCTTTTGACACTGTGGACCATGGTGTGCTTTTGGAGTCCCTCGGTTCCTTTGGGGACTGTTGGGTACAGTCCTCAAATGTTTTTATCGTTCCCTGTGGGCAGGTCTCAGATGGTGGTCACTGGAATTTATTCCTCCAAGCCCACCCCATCCTGTGAGGTGCCGCGAGGGCTCCATATTGGCATCAATGTTGTTCACAGTCTATATGCTGCCATTGGGAGACATCATCAGGCGATATGGCTTGAGTTTTCACTGCTATACAGATGATACTCAGCTGTATATGTACTCTATGCCCAAACAGGTTGATGCAATTCAGTGCTAAACAACTGCCTCTCCGAGATCAAAGATTGGATGAGCTCTAGTTCGCTGAGACTGAATCTGGATAAGAATGAGGTATTGGTTGTTACCGGGTCACCTGGGGGCGGATTTGGGGGCTGGGCATGTGTGGGCATTTGGCTTGATGGTGTTTAGCTCACTACCTCAGATCAGGTGCGTAACCTAGGCGATATTTTGACAACGTTTCATCCTGAAATCTCACGCTTGTCAGCCATGGTTAAATCCTCATTTTATCATCTTAGCAATATCATACGGGTGAAACACCTGGTTGCATCGGACGACCTTCCAACACTGGTCCATGCCTTCATTACCACCCATCTTGACTACTATAATGCCCTCTACCTAGGGCTGCCTGGGGTCGATATCCGCTGCAGCTAGTGCAGAACGCTGCAACCAGGCTGTTCATAGGGTACTTCAACGACCAGCCATATTACACCTGTGCTGCGCTGACTGGACTGGCTGCCGTTTAGTGGCAGATCACATATTAGGAAGGCTTGCTTACCTTCAAAACCCTACATGAATAGGGACCCGACTACCTGAAAGATCTCCGACTCCTGCTCCCCAATCGCTCCCTCCGATCTGCCAGCGAGGACAGCTAGAGATGCCCAGGGTTCGTTTAAAACTTCTGGTTCCCGTGCTTTTTCATTTGTAGCACCAACCCTGTGGAATTCTTGACCTCGTTGGTTAATAGAATGCCTAACCGTCAGTAGCTTTAAAACTACGTTACAAACATATTTATTTTCGTTAGCCTTCCCAGATTGTTCTTAAATAACTGATATTGTTTTATCTTGTTTATTGTATCTCCATTTCAAAGCGTACAGAACCTTGATATTTGACAGGTGCTAGATAAATAAAGCTTTGTCTAACTGTTGTCCAGCAGGTGAGCCCTGAGCATCTTCAGGTGAATGTGGATGCACTTGCTAAAGCTGGTGACTTGGGCAGTTGTCCAACTTGTGCTCGGTCCTGAAGCATAGGAGCAGGGTGCAATTCTATACTTTAGGTGCCCCAGGGCAGGTACTTACCCCTCTGACACCCTACTGCGATTTGTACCTGCCCACTGGGGCACCTAAGGTATTTTATAGTGCAGAGCTCCGTTTTCCGTTTTTCGTTTTTCCCTACCCTAGTGATTTTTTTCAGAAGAGGCGGGGAGCCTTTGGAGGAGTGAGGCGCCAATCACGAGTGTGCCTTTGTAACTGTCAGCTGACACAGTAATGAAACGCCCCTGATTTGACTGACACAGTCATCAGCCAACCGCCTGCCTAGGTCGTCGCATCGGTCGCTCACTGCACCAGCGTGAACCAATTAGATGACTGTGTTTCGGAGTTACGCCCGCCTTAACTTGCCGTTATGCTGGAATGCAGCTCAATGACGCCATTCTATCAACGATTTAGGAGACAGAGGTCCGTGTGAGTGCAGTAGCTGTAGACTGCAAGTTTGCTGCTGTAATTGGCATTTCTATTAAAAAAGACCCAAAAGCTCTTTAAGAGCTCTTTAGTACAGTCAGAGAAGTGGAGGTGTGGAGCGTTTATAGGCAGGGAGGGACTTGGAAGTGAGAGAGGAGACAGAGGGTGAGCGCAGACTGTGAAGGTGTCTGTAGGTCTTGGAGGAAATCGGGAATCGTTAAAGAGGAGACAAAGAATAGAAGCAGACTCAGTAAAGTCAAGAACAGGACTTTTAAAGTCTGCAGACAGTGCTCAGTTTTCAGCATTGCAGTCTACTGTTGAACCTGTGGGAGCTATTCAATTAGATAAAGCCATCCAGCTAGTGCCTGATACTACTTCTCTGTTTGGGTGTGTTAATTAGCAGGAGAGGCAGATAGTAGGAAAAAAACAGAACCAACTGCAGCAAAGAGGAGGGGACCTATTCTGTGATCTCTGCAGCCACAGTTGCTGTCAGCTAAACTTGCTAAGTTTGCAGGGGAACTGAATTTAAAACCTATAATAAACTATCTCTATCTAACTGAAGCTAACTATTAAAGATCAGCAGCCTATACTGATACAGACAGTTCACTGCTCGAAGTACTAAATCCTGTGTGAGGACTAGCAGCAAGTCAGTAGTCAACTCATCACTAGTGTGTCTATATTCAGTTACTGGCTGAAGGAACTGAATTGAGGCAAAGAAAAAAAACTCTACCTAACTAAACCATATAAAAAAAAAAGCTCATTATAGTTTTACAAACTTAGTGTGTTAAAATAAGCTTGTATGCTGTGTATTGCATAAAATCTAATGGGAATACATAAGGAATTGTTGGATTCTAAAAGCGTTTATTAAAAGCTACTTGGACCACCTAAAATAATCTGTGGTGGAGTACCTAAACTCTAAATACAAAGGGATCTGCAAACTAAGAAAATCTAATTAAAAGTAATTGTTAATTAAAGTTCTAAAAGCTTTTGTGAACTTGGTGGAACACCTAAAATTTAGGGATCTACTATTATTCTACTAGCTAAAGCTACTTTAGGTGAAGTTGACTATCTCAGTCAAATCTAAATACTGTTATTAAAAAAACTTTCATTGGACTTAATATCTAAAATCTGTATACAGTTATAAAAAATCTCTAGCTTTTACAGGCTACAGTACACTGTCTGTGGACTATCTAAAATCTGAATACCTGAGGCTTTATAATACCTGTTATAATAAATAATCAGACAACACAGTCAGGTTTTCTTGTTAAGATTATTATAAAAATAAAGACAAGACACACTTTTTCCTTATTGCATTTATTAATACTGAGTAATACAAATAAAAATTCTTAAAATCAGTATTCACAAATTCAACTCTGAACAGCCAGGCAGACACCATGAGTCTTTTTAAATTTGGATTTAAGAGAAAGCGTTCTGATGAGACTGCAGGAGCTGACTCGGATTCCTAACACAAAGTGCTAGTACCACTACAGGCACAGCTATAACCCCACCATCTCCTTGCCCAGACAGTGAAACTGTTGTGACCACTGAAGTTTCCTCAAGTGCTACTGCTTGTACTGAAAGCCGCTAAGGCCCCGAAAGTTAGAAAATTTCAGGAATCCTGGAAAAAGGGCAGGAAGTGGCTTACGTATGACACAGATAAATGTGCCATGTTCTGTACATGGTGTCAGAGTTATGATAAAAGCCAAAGCAAAAATAATTTCAGAACTGGATGCAGTACTTTTAGAGTACACATTATCTCAGCACATGAAGTGTCCATAGCACACAAAAATGCTGAGATGGCATACATTGCAAATAAAACAAAAGTTGAGAAAGACCAATAAGAAATCCATACAATTCATGGAACAAAAAGAAATGGATCAGATTTGTAAATTGTTCTGTACTGCATATTAGTTGCTAGGACCGAAAGGCCTTTCAGGGATTTTCCTGGGTTGATAGATTTACAAAGAAGAAATCATGGGGTGATGCTATGAGTCACAGTTACAGTAGTGACAAGCAATGCCGTGTCTTCATTCACTATATTGCCCAAGATATTCAAAGCACTACAGCTAGTCTACTACAAGACAATGACTTCTTTTCTTTTCTTGTTGATTCCTGCACAGATAAAAGTGTGACTGAGGAGGAGGCATTTATGTACGTGTTTTGAAAATGGCCTACCTGTAACAAGATTTCTTGCACTGAAACCAGTCAGTGTCCCTAATTCAGAAAGCATTTTAAATACTGTGATTAATGCTTTAGAGGGTGAAGGTGGTTTAAAGGATGGTGGTTGGAAACATAAGCTGATAAGTGCGGCATCTGATGGTGCTGCTGTAATGTTGGGGAGCACTTAGGTGTCCTTAGTCGAATAAAGCAAGATTTCCAGTGCCCACACCTCATTGACATACACTGCTGTGCACATCGTTTAGAGCTTGCTGTTAAGGATCTGCTCAGAGACTGTCCCTTTACAAGTCATTAGAACAACTTCTGCTGAACATTTACTCGTTTTACCACAGGTCACCAAAAAGTTGGAAAGGCCTACAGGAAACGGGATCCCTTTTAAATATTAATGTGGTCAAACCAGTTAACACTGGTGGCACTAGGTGGCTTGCACACAGAGAACGGGCCATTTCTGCCCTTGAAAGGAACTGGCTGCATTAGTGCCTCACTCGAACATGTGTCACTGACAAACAAGCAGGATCATGGCCAAAAGCACTAGGAATACTTAAAGTGCTTAAGACTTTAAAATGTGTTATATACATGAACTTTCTGAAAGTGTTTTTGGTTACTTATCTGTCTTAGTCTGTGCTTTCAGCAAGAGGATGCCACTGTTGAAAAGTTCACAGCAGAGTAGAAAGCACAATTCAAAAACTAAATGGTCTCTTGAATCGAGAAACTCTTCACCGCATAACACTTACATCTGTAAATGAGAACCTAATTCAGTACAACAGTGTTGACTTAACTAATGAAACTAGCAGGCACAGATCAGGTTCTCCTTCAGACATTGTAGAAGCCACAATTACAGAGATCAAAAAATTCTTCAGAAAATTCAGCACATTGAATCTCGCTTCAGTCCTTCACGACCAATAAAGTGCTACTAGCTGCAAGAGCTTTAAATTTTCAGTCCTGGCCAACATCCACAGAGGCACTTCAAACAT
The DNA here is from genome assembly GCA_016271365.2 of Neoceratodus forsteri. NCBI lineage: Eukaryota > Metazoa > Chordata > Ceratodontiformes > Ceratodontidae > Neoceratodus > Neoceratodus forsteri. Next base: position 1,412,534,428 of record CM057456.1, on the reverse strand, counting down.
ATGGAGATCAAGCAATTCAAACAATTGTTGATCACTATAAAGTGGTCCTAGAGTCTCGTGGAGTTGATGTTACTTGGTACTGCTGGAGTGGCTAGACTTAAAAAGCACGATTTCTTGCTGTCTGTTGAAAATTGTAAGTCTCTGAAATTGTGGCAGAAAGTGATTCTTGGGATGTGCTGGATCAACAATTTCGAAATGTGCTGGCCATTGTCAGAATCATCCTCCTGATTCCTGTTCACACTGCTGCTGCAGAACGAGGCTTTCTAATGGGAAGAATAAAAATGACTGGAGGGTTGGATTACGCCCAGACACCCTACACGACCTAATGTCTATATCTCTGAATGGACCCCAACTTAGTGACTATAACCCTGAAGGTGCCATATCACTGTGGTGGAAAATGGCAAAAGAAGGCCCACTACCAAAGCTTATGGTTCCAGAACACTGTCAGTGCATGCTGCTTCTGCCAGCCCTAGTGGTGATGATGAAAACGAAGCGCTTGGTCCAGTGAAGATGACGTGTAAATTATGCAAACTAAGGGCATGTAAATAGTTTGTTGGGCATGTACATTTTCTTCTTACATGCCCAAGTGAGTACTTTTTTTCACGAATTTCATACTCCTGTATAGGAGGCAAGCCGCTTGGTTGGAATTTGTTTGCTGCACCGACACTTTGTCTTACACTGCGTGTAGAGATGGAAGACTGGCAGACATAAAAAAAAATTTGATTAACTCAAGAACTGAACTGCACGTAGCATCGAAAAAATGGAAGTCGGCAGCAGAGGCGCCTGTAGAGCCGAAATGCAGGGTCGATGGCAGAAAAAGAACTGAGTTGATGCCGGAGACTACCTCTTTATACTGAGGATGTTGGGGTGGACCCACGCCTTGGATTGCTAGCTGGCATTTTTCCGTGGGGGCCTACTGGCTAGTGGCATAGTCCTAATGGTCATTACCTGCTACAAGAGCTCCATCTCGAAGTGAGATCTGTTATATCCTCTCCTTTGTCTCTTGTCTGTCTAGTTGCGCAACCAAATTTCCTTGTGAGACCTAGGAACCGATCACTCCAACTGTTTCGCATCTCTCTGCCTCTCGCTATCGCCTACCTTCCCTTGCTATTTCTGTCTTTTCTTCCCTTGCATATCTATGGTATAAAAATACATGTGATTGTTCATGTGGAAATGTCATCATACTGGGATCCCTTTGTCTGAAACTGTATCCCTTAAAACTGCATATGGTTATACTGTTGAAATAATAACAGTTATTTGGAACTCAAGTGGTTAACAGGAGATGCAGTTTTAAGCTTTGATCACAGCTGTAAACAAGATCTCAGTTCTGGGTCACGTTCTTTTGTTGCTCCTGCAAGGAATGAAACGACAAGAACATTCTGTAAACGTACAAGAACATTCTGTGAGAAGCAGGCTCTCTTAACGAGTTCCCAGACAAAGACTGATAAAAGAGCAGCAATGCTTTTAGTTAGAGAGACAATCCTGGAATTAAGAGATTCCCTCAGAAGAAGGATTTGGTTTTCTGTTTGTGCTACTTTGCAAATAGTTATATTGAATAATTTTTATTTTGCTGTTATTGAGAAAATAAAGCCACTATTTGCAAATTTTGAAACTGCTCCTGGTTTTTCTATGCTTCCTGACTTGTGCCTCAACGACACAGATAAAATCCCTGCTTCAGACACCATTCCCACCCACACTGTCACTGCCACCGCCACCCTGCAGAGGGGCAAGAGTGTGCTCTCCTGCATGTTTATATAGTACACGATAGACTCATCTTTCTGGAGAACTGTATTTCGCTGACCCAAGCCCACTAGTGCCTTCAGACCATACAGAACTTAATGCATCTCCAGCACCTTGATGTGGAGATGAGTCTCTAGACAGGTCCCAGAAACACTGTCTGAATGCCCTGGCACTCAGCTTCCCACCCCAACAGGGAGGCATCTTTGGTGAAGTGTCCACTCTGGCTCCGGTGGGGAGAAGAGAAGCCCTGGAGGAGGTTGTCCTTCACTTATACTACATCTGGGACCTCACAAGGGGTTTGGTCACATGAACTGGATTGTTAAGGTATGATGCCTGCAGCCACTCGTTGTCCTCATGGGCAGCTGTGCTAGAGGCACCACGAACATGGAGAAGACTATTAAGCCCAGCTTGCGTTATGTAGGAATGACTTGCACAATCTTGAGTTCCATGATGTAGCTTGCCACAGACTGCTCGCAGCCTCCTGGCTGGGAGGAAGGACCAAGCCCGGTCATGTTCAGAAATAAAATTATGTATTTACTGTATTTGTTGATCTTCCAGAATATCTTCACCATTGAATCATACTCGTGGGTCCAAGGGAAGGAGACACTAGGACTACGTAGTCAGCTTTTTTCTTACAGGGAGGAAGCTGATGTCTGTTAGTGATGTCGCTTGCACACCTCACATGCTGCCACGCATGCTAGCCAATAACCATCATCGGCTCCCTCACACAAGTTGTGTTCCCAGAGAGAAAAAGGAGAGAAAAAAAAAAGAAGAGAACTAGATACTTACTAGGCCAAAAGGAAAGTAAAAGGATATAGCAAATAAGCAACCAATTAAAATCAACTACCAACTTAAAGACTAAGGGTTGGACCTAGCAGGTGGCACGAGGGTAGTGGGTCCAAAAAGAGCCAGAGCCTGTTTTCAGTAGCAAGAGAGGGTGTGGACAGTGATACATAAAATGATGGGCAGCAGCCCTAATCAAATGGCTCTGGTGGAAACAGAAAAGAGGGCAGTCCAACTGGGACCCCCTTGCAAATGAGATGGCATATATGCCAAAAAGGAAAACTGGCCCATAACCCTCTTTTCTTTGACAGAGGAGAAAAAGTAGGGATAAAGAGCATAGGAGTTGCAGGACTAGCAATCCTAGGACGTCAAGATGTGGTCATCTCTTCTGACATGCACTATGTGGCGTGGCTAAGACCAAAGCAAAGAGAGAAGTTACAAGGGACACTAACCAAAAATTCCAATGTGGATATAAGAACATGACCTCCTCCCTGCACCAGCAGGAATGTACCCTGTGTGAGGCTAGTACACTGATCCAAAACAAAGCTACAGCACCTCTCCACAGACAGAGCATTTACTGAGTGGAGTTAAGACTGGATAGTGCACAGGGCACATGTTGTATATAGCAACAAACAGGGATATATCCCAGGCAGGGAGGAGGAGGAGGATAAAGAAAAAATGGCAGAAAGGGGGCGACCTACCCATTCCACAGAAATGCATTTATCAATTCTATTCATTTGCTTGCAATGTAGTAGGCTTAAAGGGCCCTGATGTGGTCAGACAACTATGAAAAAATCTAGAAATAGTTTAGCATGTTTTTTTACTTTTTGTCACTGGCATCCTTATTTGTTTATTTCTATGTATAGTAGCATGGAAACAGGATCTCTGCCCTATTTGCTTTGTTTGTCTACTTCTGTAGTTACAATTCTGTTTACGACTTCCCAATCTGTTGTTGTGGCAATGATTATGTCAAACAGGGCATTATGATGTCATCTGTAGACAAGCAACCAAAGATAATAATGTTCAAGGGACAGTAATCTTGTTATGTCATTTTATTTATTTGCTTTTGTTAACCAGGTAAGCACACTAGACAGCAAAGTGCCCATCTTCAGGAGTGACCGGGAGAGTTACAGGGTATCCATGAGACACAAGATATAGGGTAGGGGTACGATGCAGGAGCCATGGGTTACATACAGGAGCCACATGCTCCAACAGCTGGTAATACAGTAGAGGTTACATACAGGAGCAACATGCTCCGCACAGGGTAATACAGAGATAAAGTACAGTTACGTAAGAGCTTACCGTAACAGTAGATATTCGAAACAGCTCTTGCAGCAGGTTATACCATTAGACTGAAGCCGCCAGGCGCCAGGACCCCACGGAAATTTTCTAGCTAGCAGTCTTCAGCGGGACTGCTCTCGGTCGGTCCCGCCCCTGACGCCAGGCATAGTACATAAGGAGGCGGTCCCGCCATAATCCCCAGTTCTCCCACCGGAGACTCCCCGCCGCCTGACATCAGAAGAGGAGACAGAGGATCCGCCATCAGATGGCCAAGACTAGAAAGAAATGGTTCCATCCTGAATGATGGAATTTAGGCTATAACCTATCTCTTCCAAAGGGGAATGGTGGGCGGAAGGTAACTGCTGTGCTAGAGCTGTTCCCAAAGATCTACTGTTATGGTAAGTTCTTACGTAACTGTACTATCTTACTTGAGATACAGCTCTTGCAGCAGGTTACACCATTAGGACTGATTCCCAAGCAATGGTGACAATCTTACGCCATCAGGAGGAGGAAAGACGGAGATTACGACTCTGTCGGAGCCTAGACAGAAGTCCCTGGAGGACGGCGAGCCAAAACCTGCCCTTTGCCTTGAAGCGATATCCAGGCTGTAATGCCTAATAAAGGTATGCATCGAGCTCCAGGTAGCTGCAGCGCAAATAGCTGAAGTGGAAACATTCTTCAGCGCTGAAAAGAGGTGGCCACTCCTCTGGTAGAATGACCCTTGACCATGCCTGGCAAGGGTTTGCTGCGCTTGTCATAACAGAAAGAGATATACTGAATGAGCCAATGTGAAAGGGTCTGCTTCAAACGGGGCCCCTTTCATCCTCTCAGCTAAGGATACTAACAGCTGCTCCACTTTCCGTGCTGTTTGGTTCTGGTCAGATAATATCTGAGACACCTGTGAACATCTAGGGTGTGAAGCAGTGCTTCTCCTCGATTGGAGTACTTGGGAAAGTACACTGGTAAATCGATATCCTGATAAAGGGTAAGGGCTAAACCACCTTAGGCAGGAACTTAGGATTTGTCCTCGGGATACCCTATCCTGGTGGAAAATTAAATAGGGTTCTTTGCACATGAGTGCATGTAATTCGGAGATTCTTCTCGCTGAAGTAACCAACTAAAATCAACGTCTTCCATGACAGAAACGTAGCTCGATTCGCTGGCTGGTTCAAAGGGTGGCAGCTTAAGCTGCTCCAGGACGAGGGCAAGTCCCAAGGAGGAACTGGATCCTTGACAGGCGGCCTAAGGTGGAGGACCCCCTTAAAAGGCACGAGTAGTATTCAATTGAGCCATCATACGATGGCCTATGGGGGCATGATAAGCTGAGATTGCACAAAGGTGCACTTTGATCGAGGAGTAAGCTAGCCCAGATTGGAAAAGGAAAGCAGATACTCCAGAACCAGCTTCTCAGGACAGTCTAAGGGGAAGAAACGCGCATTTGAGCCCACAAGCAAACCTGCGCCACTTCATGGCGAGTTGCCGGTTTTCTAGCGGCAGAAAGTACTTCTGCCACCTCTTCGAGACCCTGTGTCGCATCATGTCTATGTCTGTAGGAGCCAGGCATGTAGGTTCAATGAATGTAAGTCCGGTGACTAGTGAACCCTCCTCCTGAGACAACAGATGAGAGCTGATTGGCAAGGAGCGGAGGTTCCCGAGATAGCTGATGCAGTAGCGGGAACCAGATTTGCCAGGCCAGAAAGGCGCTACAAGATAAGCTGCGTGTGCTCCCTGCGAAGTTTGAGAAGAACTTTCTGGATCAACGGGAAAGGAGGGAAGGCATAGAGGAATCTGCCCGTCCAGGAGAGGGACAACGTCTCTGCCAGAAAACACCAGGCCCTGGATCTAGTGAGCAAAAATTGGGCAGTTTTGCGTTGGATGGGGACGCTTAAAGATCTAATTCTGGAGTGCCCCATCTGTGGAACAGATCCTCTGCCACCTCCTGTAGAAGTTCCCACTGTGGACTCTGGCCTGAGAACGACTCAGGCTGTCTGCAACAGTACTGTCCACCCCGAGACGTGAACTGCAATAAGGTTTCATGCCTGTCGTATTACCCATTCCACACTCTCATGGCTCTTCTGCAAAGGGGGTAGGAGTGTGTGCCTCCTTGTTTGCTGAGGTAATACATCACCGTAGTATTGTCTGTTTGCAACAGGAAAGTACTGGTGGAATCTCCGACTGGAAGGCTTGCAGGGCATAAAGGACCGCCCTCATCTCCATATGTTGATGTGGAGATGAGATTCCTGAATGTCCATGTGCCCTGAGACCTCACCCCGATCAAGTGCGTTCCCACCCTAGCCCTGAGGCGTCTGTGGAGAGAGCTACGGCGGGGACAGCGCGCTGAAGGGAACCACCACAGAGAGGGTCTCCCGAGTGTCTAGCCACTATTGCCAGTCCCGAACCACGGCCTTCGTGATTCGGACTGGCTGCTGCAGATGGTTCTTGCCTTTGGTCCACTGCACCCTTAACATCCACTGGGTTACCCGCATGTGGAGTCTTGCCATCGGGACTGTTGGAATGGTCGCAGCCATATGTCCGAGCAGGCGGAGACCAGTCTGGCCGGACGGTCTTCTTCACTGTTAGATCCCTTATGAGGGATCGAATGCGCTCTGTCCTCAGGAAGAAAGGCTTTTCCCTTGACGGTGTCCAGAACTGCCCCTATAAACTGCAGTTTCTGGGACGGTACCAGGAGAGACTTCAGAGTTGATGAGGATGCCCAGAGACTGAAAAAGGGTTTGGGTACGCTGAATGGCCATCAGTAATGCCTCCTTGGAAGAGGCCAGAGAAGCCAATCGTCCAGGTATGGGAACACTGAGCGCCCTGTCTCCTCAGAGACGCTGGACACGATTGCCATGCACTTAGTAATACCCAGGTGCTGATAACAGCCCGAAGGAAGCGCCCGAACTGATAATGGCGGCCGAGAACTTGGAGCGCAGGAACCTCCTGTGCGCTTGAGCAATAGGGATATGCAGGAAAGCATCCTGCCTGTCCAGGGACGCCAAGAAGCGTCCTTCTTCAGCATGGGGATTAGACCCAGAAGGGTCACCATGCGGAAGCGCTTGTATACCAATCGACAGATTGAGGTCGCTGAGGTCCAAAATTGGCCGGAGGTCCCCTGTTTTTTGGAACCAGGAAGAAGTGTGAATAATAACCTGCTCCTCTCTGGTTCCCTGGGACGAACTCCAAAGCTTCTTTCTGTAGAGCGTGAGCACTTCCTGCTTTATGAGCAGAGCGTGCTGACCCAAGTAACGGAGAGCAGAGGAGGCCTCGTGGGGGCTTCTCTGGGAATTCTATATAGTGGCCTTTTCGACCAACTGTAGCATCCACCTGTCGGTGGTGATGACCGCCACCCTGGCAGGTGGTCTGCGATCGACCCTGACCTTTGTTTCCGTTGATCCTGAGGAGGGGCGGGGCCGGAAGCGAGTCATGGCTGTGGCAGCAGAGGGTCCTACAGGTTGGGCCGAATTTGGTAGCACAATGGCCTATACCTGAGGGACGCCGTGACCTGGGCTTTCCTGGAGAAGGAGCCCTCTGTTGCTGGCCGGAATGAGGTTGTTGTGTCTGAGTCCAGGTGCAGAAATGACTCTGGTTCCAACGAAGGAACTGAGTCTAGATCTGCACGGCCAGGACAGATCTAACAGCCTTCCCAGCTTCCTGTAATTTGGTGATGACCTTTCGAGGCTTCACCAAACAAAACTTTGCCATGAAAAGGAGCTGCTCATAATGTTTTTTCTGACGTCCGGTGTAAACCCGAGACACCGCCTGAGGCTGCCGCCTGGCGAAGAGTCCCACGAGTCGTGCGCAGCTCGGAGCACCTGGGTCCCCACATCTGAACCCTTGCGAGGAGCTGAAGGAGTTCCTCCTTTGGCCACCATCTGGCAATTTCTCCGCCAGTTACTGTCCCTGTTCCCACAGCGTGTTCTGGAACTGAGCCATGTAGGTCAGGTAATTTAACAATCTAATGGCGCAAGTCGCGAGTCGCATAAGTCGCCTACCCAGCATGTCCAGTTGCTTGACTCCGTGTCCGTGGCTGTGTGCTCAGATGTTGCGGTCTCTGAGACCGGGTCGTGAAGAGGCTGTAATGACAAGGGAGTCGGCCAGAGGATGGTTAGCCAGGTACTGGTCCTCCCTGGGGCCTTGTACAGGCGATCAGCCTTCTTCGGCATTGCCAGGATCGAATGTGGATGCTTCCACACTGCCTTGGTGACGCCCACGAAGGTGTTCACTAAGGGTGGCACTACCACAGGCTTGGGATCTTTTTGCCGAAGGTAGCGGGCAAGGCGAAGTCTTTCAGGGTCGAAGTTCCTCCGCATCCCATCCCATGTTCTCTTGGATGTGTCTCATTATCTCGGAGAACCAGGGTCATCCGGAGGAGACCTAGGGAGGTCGCTGGGTCCGGAGAGGGGATGCTGATCAGTGAAGGAGACCTGGAGCATTCAGAGATGTCGGATCTGGAATTCTCCGTAGACGGTGAATACTGATGTCTTCTGGGTCTCTTGGGGGCTGGGTGACCCTGAAGAGGATCTAGACGAGGCCTTCTCATCTCTGTAGATCTGCCCCTAGGAGGTGCTGCTTGCTCCTGGGGAAAGGTGCTCAGCCTGCTGCCCCTTTGGCAAAGGAGGGGCGAGGCATCACTGGTGCCGCGGGTGTGGGAGGAGGTTGCGTGGTGGCCACATCCTTTTGATGGTGTCCACCAGAAAGTGAAGAGCTCCTTCACTTCTGCCAGGTTGAGCCCGGCGACGGACCGGGCGCTGGTGGCCTGTCGTCGGAGCAGGCGTCGGCTCCCCAGAGGTCTCTGGTTCTGGGCAGGGTGCCTGGTCTTCGGGCTGAGTGGACTCCTCCTCCGACAATGCCTCCTGACCCACGTCAGTAGGTGGCGGTGTGGTGGTTCTGGCTGTGGTATCTGACGCCGTCCCCACTGGCGTCCCTGGGGGTGAATGCCTGACCGGCGACAGGTGACGAACTGACGCCGCTCCCCGGAGTGTTTGTGTTCCTTGGCTGATGCCAGTCCAACGCCCGCTTAAGGAGGTCAGCCCTTGGTCTTGGCGTGTGGGGTGGCGACGCAGGAGACTGACGGACGTCGGTAGTCGAGTGTCGGGATGAGGACTTGTGATGCTCCCCTGACCTGGACGAGGCCTGAACTGAAGAAAGCGGGCCTGGAGGTCCTGGCAGGCTGCAGAGTTGAAGAACTGCTGGCTGATTTGACCACGACCGGGGGCTGAGAGTGGGGTCTAGACAGGAGCGGTCCGACCTGGAACCGAGCTGCGGGAGTCCAAGACCTCAGAGGGGATCTAGGTCTCACCTTCTCTCCAGTGCTTCTCGTGGTGCTATGTGACTTACCCAAAGAATCCCCGGAGGAAGGTTCCACAGCCTTGATTTTTCTTCAAGAAGGAAAGCCTGGAGAGCCTTCTGTCGGCGGATTCTCGTTTGGCTATTAAAGCACTGGCAGAAGGAGCAAGCTCTGGGTGTCGTGGTCCGGCCCAGGCACCGAACGCAGGCCTAATGAGGGTCTTTGAAAGGAATCTGCTTCCCACAGGCACATTCAAGAATGGCCTCCACTGAAGTTGGGGAGGACATCAGACAAAGAAAGGGCTTGAAAAGGATTTTTCCGAAGTTTGGATGGTTTCTGAATAGATCTGGTCGCCGCCTCGCTAGACTAAACCGAAGAGGTCGAGACATGCAGGTCGAGTGGCGGAAGAACTGGGATTCTGACGGGACCGCTCTTTATGTACCACGCCTGACGCCGGGCGGACTGACGCCTGAGGCGCGTCCCCGCTTAAGACCGTTAGCTATAAAATTTTCCGTGGGTCCTGACGCTTCGCCGTTTAGGTCCTAATGGTGTAACCTGCAGCAAGAGCTGTACCTCAAGAAGATCAACATAAGTAGGAGCAAAACATCAAAATAGTGTTAGAGTACATAGGTGTGTAATAGCCTGGCTAGACGCCTGTCAAGAGAAGGAGGACTTGGTACTAGACTGGGTTAGGAGCGTAAGTGCCTAAGGAGGGTTATCAGAAACGGAAATTACACTGGGAGAAACTGCACTCTTGGGAAGGGTGGGGCCAGATATATGCTTAACACAGGCAGGTGGATGCGGTTTTTAGAAGTTCCATAAGAAGATTTGAAGCAAGGGTCGGAGGCGGAGTGCACAAACACGAGCTGGGAGGGAGTTCCACAATTTTGATGCATGGATGGTGAAAGCCCGATTGCCTGTGAGGGTGTGGGTCTAGGGGACCAGACGGGCCTTAGCTGCACATCACCTGAGGATGCAGACAGGGAGGCGGTATCAGTGGAAGGGAGTGAGGCGGGAGTGGCTGTTCTAACTACATTGTCAATGAAGTTGCCAAGGGTGTAGGTCCGAGAACTTCTCAGGGGTAGCCACCTAGTCGTGGAGTAGAGCTCACAGTGGTGTGAAAGGCAGGGGGCCGAGAGTACAAGCGGCATCGTTCGTTGTATGTGGTGTCCCACTTAGTAAGGCTAGAGGTCAGGATTGGGGTACAAGGCAACAAGCCCGTAGGACAGTGTGGGAAGGAGAATCACTTGGCTAAAGCAAGTCAAGCTGCGGGGGTGAGGCAGTCCTTAGCTCTATAGGCTGGGCCGAGCTTGCCTTCATCGCTTTACAAATGGTATGAATGTGATCGGAGAGATCCAATTGAGGATCAGAGTGGCGCCTAGGTATTTAACACAGAGTCAGTGTTGGAAGGAGGGAGTCACTTGACCAGTGGATTTTTAGGGGATCGTGGCAGGAGGAGGTTTTGGCCATGGAGCCAAAGAGCATGGCCTGCGTTGCTACAGATTCACTGTAAGTTTGTGTCCATCAAGCCAGTTCCTGATATGAGAGAAACTGCTAGTTGAGCCGGGAGTTGATGGAGGGATGTTCTGTGAGCTGGCTAGGATGACTAGGTCATTGGCATAAAGAGTTATGTGCCCATTGGTAGTGACGGAGGGCAAATCATTAATGAACAGGAGAACAGGATTGGTCCAAGGACGGATCCTGGGGAACCCCGCTGTTCACTGGGGAGAGGGGTGAAAGGGTTCGATTAAAGCAGGTGTATTGCTGCTGCCTACCCCCTAGGTAATTGGCGAACCAGTCAAGGGTATGGAGGGAGAATTGTGGACTGCAGGGCAGCGAAGAGGAAGGGTGGTCCACCGGGCAAAGAGGCCTTCTATAGATCAATGAAGATGGCCCATCAATTTGCCTTGGTCAGTTGCGGACCGGATCTGGGAGGTGGCGACGGGTAGGGCTGTTGATGTACTGTGCCCTTTTCGGAAACCATGCTCGGAAGGGGATGGGAACATCATGTCCCTGGAGGTAGTGAGAGTTGCGAAGCAACTGCCTTTGAGGAGCTTGCTGGCGTGCATAGTATAGCAATGGGGCGATAATTATTGACGCCTTTTGGGTCGCATGTTTAAGGACAGGGATGACCTTAGCAACTCCACAGGTCAGGAGGATCCCTGAGGTAAGGGAGTCAAAGATGTGGGCAATCGGTCGGGAGGAGAGGAGCCCCAGGCTAAGAAGCTTCGCTCAGGGTTGTCATGGCCAGCTCATGTGGTGGTGAGAGTCCGGCAAGGAGTTTCTGGGTCTCACCAATAGTGACTCATTTGAGGTAGAAGGGGGATGGATGGGGGTGCTCCCAGCGATTCTGGGGCAGAGGGTACGGAAGGAGTGGGAGCCGCAGGTCTGTTAACAAGCGGTTAAAAGTGGTGGCGATGGTTGGGGGTCATTGCGGTTTGAACCCCCTATGAGCATATCAGTGAGCTGTTTCATGGCCGACCCTCGACAAGGTTTTCACGTTATCTAGAAGCGATGGGGTTATTTGCCGAGGCCAGCAGGGCAGCTCTGCAGAACTCACATTTTGCGGCACGTGCAGCTCCGCTTGCAGGAGTTTTAGCTGTCGATACTCCAGGAGATCACCATTCATTACGACAGAGCCTGTGTTTTATCCATCTTTGTCATGCTGTTTCATGAGGGAGAGAAGGTCACTATAGAGCCACTCGTGGTTGTGCCTTGAACTCTCCTCTTTGAGAAGAGAGTCTGCCTGTTTTGCAGTGGGACAAATACTGCAATGAAATGGTCTAGGCTGCAACAGGGTCATTTGTAAAAGTGATCCTAGACCAGTCAAACCCCCCAGGTCATCGACGTGGTAGCTGAGAATTTATAGTAGTCCCTCATCAGGAGCACTTGATTAGGGACTTTGGGAAGGTAGAGCCTCATACGCAGTAGGTTGGGAAGTGGTGGGAGATGGAATCAGGAGTATCCTGATTGGATGATGTTGTCTGAGTTGGTTGCTCATCACCAGTCGATGAGCGTCCAGTGTCTCCACGGTCGGGAGGGCCTATTGGGTTCAGTGATGACCTGACTGAGAGCTAAGGCCAGAGAGCAGCGGTTGGAACTGCTTTATTGTTGGGCCCCAGCCAGTTGAGGTTAAGGTCCCCAGGATGAGGAGCTCATTTGGGCCTGACCTGTCCCTAAGTTGCCTCGAGCAGGGAGAAGAGCCCTAGTAGGCCACCCTTCGGAGGGTTATAAGTGCAGACGACATGCACCTTTTTTGTATTCCCGAGGAGGAGGGGGTGGAGGGACTTGCAGGGCTTGGGGAGGGGTCAGGGGTAGAATGTGCAACTATGGACCACGCTTAGGTGCACCTCATAATAGAGTACGAAACCACCGGCTTACTACCTGCCTGATTGCACCATGCAAGGCTGTAGTCCGGGAGGGAGCAGGAAGAGTCAGTGGGTGCTGGGACTTGAGCCAGGTTTCAGTTTTGCCCAAGATGTCAGGCTTATAGAGGCTACCTAAGCTGTTAGTTCCTGCAGGATTCTGGAGGATGCTGCGTGATGTTAAGGTGCGCTATTTTTAGAGCTTTGGCCGCACACCAGGCAGAGGGAGAGGACGGGGCCGGCGAGGCTTATCCGGCAGCTAGCTGAGGGAAACTGCCTGAGCGCTATGGGCCATATCCCTGGGTCGAGCGCAGGCCAGGGAGAGTTATCAGCAGGGAGAGGAGCCAACAGCAGGGAGAGGACCAGGCAGTGGGTGGCCGCTGCTGACTGACATGGGGCCTATTTAGGGGCAACAAGGAGGCAGGCAGAGGTAACTGGTGGGCTCTCCAGAGGCTGCTGGCTGGCCACGCCCAGGGGAGCCGGGGGTTAGGAACTCCCAGCAGGATGGAAGGCGTGAAAGTGAGAACTGGAGGCAGGCAGAGGTAAGCAGGTAGACTGGGTGAGGGGTGGGGTCTATGGTATAACAGTGAACAGGAATCAACAATGATGGAATACCTGGAATTTACTGCAGAGTAGAATGGAGGAAATGGGAATGCCCCTAGAGACAGGGAGAATATAGACTGCCAATGGCAAATGGGCTAACAGGTTTATTCGTGCACGTGACCTCCGCTTATAACTTTGAGTAACGACTATGGTGGTGGTGGGGCGGTGGAGCAGCTGGCGGCCTGTATTTCCACAGCAGCAGCTCGTGGCAGCAGCAGCAACTCACAGGGGCCAAGGCATGCATGTAGGCAGGAACCAGGGTGGGCAAGGCGCTGGCGGGGCGTGGGAGCTGAAGGTACCACCGTAGGGATTGTTTTTTGCAGCAGTAAAGCAATGCAAATTAGGGTCCCAGTAATATTAACGTCTGACTGCTGAGTCGCTCTCTGCAGGCGAAATTACCTGGCATGTTCAGGGTTAGATTGCAGCATGGGAGGACAGAGCTTGGGGGGCCTTGCAAGCAGCCCTCGCAACCACGACCGTGTCCTTCTGAAGGTAGACAACCCTCTTGAATGCCCCACATCAGGAGGGGCAGTCCCTCATTTCACCACTCAGATGTCCTCTGTCCACATGGACAGGCTGCTGGCCCAGGTTCTGCACCAGTACTTGGCTTGCATCCCTAACCTCAACTCCACTGCAGCAGAAATATGTACTTCCCTCAGTAATAAAGAAAAAAGTGAAAGAACTGCATAAAACACAGTTCTGGCTGAATGGCATAGATGGTAAAAGCACAGAACTATAAAAAGTGGGCTGTAGGTTCTAAATCCTCCCCAGAGCCACAAATACAGGTTACCCACCTGTAAGGAGTTCTAGGAATGGCATATGTTGTTCATCCACACTTATTGGCAGGTTCCTTGCTGCTTTAAATCTTGCGGAAGGTCTTCAAGCTGGCTCCTCCCACTCAACCGGTGGTAAAACTCTCGCTCCGCCCATGACGCCAGATCTAGCCAGCTGGAAGCCAGGCTGTGCGTCAAAGCCAGGGAGGTTGGTTGGTGTGTGGATGAACAGCATATACTATTCCTAGAACTCCTGTTAGAGGTCAATAACCTGTATTTCTAGGAACATGGATATGTTGTTCATCCACTCTTATTGGCAGATTCCTAGCAGTTCTCCGGAAGGAGGGAGGCAAGGCACACACCCCTACTTAGGGAATAAAGACTCTAGAACCGAGGCCCCAAAACCAGCAGCCTGGCATGACTCAAGATCAATGTGGTAGTGGGTAATGAAGGTATGTGCCAACTTCCAGGTAGCAGCCCTGCAGATATCCTGGATAGGGACATCCCTGGAAGCAGCCCCCGATGCAGCGCCATGGCAGGTAGAATGAGCTCTTATCCCTCCGAGAGGCTCCATGCCTGCCAACCTATAGCAGAAAACTAAGCAGGAGGTGACCCACCTGCTTATCCACTTGGCTGCAGGTCTGCCAGGTGTGGCTTCAGCGTAGGTGACAAACAGCTGGCTAACCTCTCCTGAACTTCAGCCATCCGCCTCATATAATAAGCGAGCGCTTCTAGGGTCCAAAGTATGGAGCCTATATTCGGCCTCCGAGTGAGATTGGGGAAGAATACCGGTAGAGTCAACACCTGGATAAGGTGAAACTCCGACACCACCTTCGGAGGAACTTGGGTAGGGGCGCAGAACAACCTTGTCCCTGTGGAAGACCAGATAAGGATACTCGATGGAAAGTGCCCCGAGCTCTCCCATCCTTCTGGCTGACATGATAGCCACCAAGAAGGCGTTTTCCACAACAGGTGGGAGATATCGCACCTGTGCATCAGTTCGAATGGCTTCCTCATGAGATTGGCCAATACCAGCAGTAGATCCCATGGAAGTGGAGGTTCTCGCACCGGAGGAAATGTGATCAAGGCCTTTGAAAAAGTGCCGACCACCTTCTCCTCGCCACTGACTGCTTCCTGCCCGTGCCCGTAAGCAGAGATGTCTGCCAGGTGCACCTTAGGGGTTGTCGGCCAAGCCCTTGCAGAGAAAGGGACCACAGGTAGTCCAGAATGCTTGCCAAGGACAGGCGGAAGGGTCCAAGTCCTTCCGACACCAAATGGAGACACTCTTCCATTTGAAGGCATAGCATTTTCTGGTCGACTTACGGGACGCCTCAACGACGCTGAGGACCTTGTCGGAAAGACCCAAGGCCTGGAACTCTTGCAGCCAGGAACCAGGCTGTCAGGTGCAGGGATTGAAGGTCTGATGGAATACCTTCCCTGATTGACAGCGATCAGGTCCAGGTGGGCTGGAAGCCGCCGGGAGCCTGGAGGCGAGACTGAGGAGATCTGGATACCAGAACTGGCGGGCCAGTCTGGGGCTACCAGAATCACCTGCGCCTTGTCCCTCCTCACCTTGAGAAACACCTTGCAGATTAAGGAAATGGGGAAAGGTGTAGAAGAGGCCCGGGGTCCATGGCCTTGAGAAGGCATCCCTGCAGTGAGCCCTGCTGAGGGTGCGGGCATGGAACAGTCTCAGCTTCACATTCTCCCTGGAGGCAAACAGGTCCGCCTAAGGCGTGCCCCAATGGGAGAAGAGATCTTGTACTACCTCTGGCAGGAGAGACCACTTGTGAGACACAGCCCCTATCCGGCTTAGGGCATCGGCCAGGGTGTTGGAGGCTCCTGCCACGTGAATGGCTAGGAGATCCGCCTCCAGGCTGCACGAGGGACCATATTGGAGAGCTTCCTTGCACAAGAGCATGGAGAGCGTCCTGCCTGGCGGTTCAGGTAATACATGGTCGTGGTATTGTCCGTCTGGACCTGAACCACTTGACGGTGTACAAATGAAGCAAAGGCGGTGAGAGCTAGGCGGACAATTCGAGCTCCAGCAGGTTGATATGGCATCGACTCCAGAGGGACCAGAGGTCGCGCTCTGTGCTCCCCAGATGGGCACCCCAACCCTTTAGAAATGCATCGGTCGATAGAGAGACCGTCGGCTCGGGCAGACGAACGGGATGCCCTCCTGCAGATGTGCCGGAACAGTCCACCACTGGAGAGCATTCCACATCTCCTGGGTCACTGTCACGGCTGGTCCAACGGATCGCAGCCATGCACCACTGGCTGGCCAGTCCCCACTGACGGGCACGCATGTACCAACGGGCCCAAAGGACCATGCTGGTACAGGCTGCCATGAGGCCCAGGAGGAGTGCAGGAAGTCCCGGCAGGGCGCACTGCCCAACCAGAAATGATTGGGCAAAGGAGAAAAGAACCTTAGCCCTGTCCAGGAGAACCGCACTCTGGCTCAAAGAGAGTTGAGCTCTGCCCGATGAAGAGTATCACCTGCTTCGCACGAAGTTCTGACTTGGCCTCATTGATGAGGAGGCCAATCTGAGAGCAAACCTGGAGGGACAGATCTCTGGACCACTCCACCTCCGGCTCTGGAGGGGCTGCAATCAGCCAGTCGTCCAGGTAGGGGTACACCCGGACCCTTCACGCCGCGCAGGAATGCTGTCACCACTGCCATGCATTTGGTGAAGACCCTGGGAGCTAGAGAGAGGCTGAAGGGCAGGCCGGAACTCGTAAAGGGATCCCTCCGCTCTGAAGCGGAGGAATCTCTGATGAGACGGACGGATTGGGATGTGAAAGAACACGTCCTGGAGGTCCAGGGAACAGAACCACATGCCTCATTCCAAGGATGGGATAATCTGAGCCAGAATGACCATCCTGAAGGTCTGAGACCTTAAGAACCTGTTCAGGTCATGCAGGTCAAGGATGGGCGCCAGCCCCGTCCGTTTGGGACCAGAAAATACCTGGACACATACCGGGTCTGGAGGAGGATCCGCCACCTTCCTGATCACCTCCTTCTCGAGGAGTAGGGCAATATCAGCTCGGCGGGCCGACAGTGAGGCCTGGACCCGTGGCCCCGGGAGGCGGCAGCTCGAAAGGGAGGGGTCTGCTCGAATTCCAGAGGCAGGCCTTTCCTACCACCTCTAACACCCAATGGTCCGTGGTGACAGCAGACCAGGCGAAAGGAAGTGGCAGAGCTGTCCCCCACGGGGACCTAGGAAGGGTGACAAGGTTGGGGCGACACCCTCAACCCGCCCATTGGGCAGGCTTGGAGGAGGAACCGCCGAGGGACCTCCTGAGCCATTACCTCTTGCTTCCTGTTGAGGAAGCCACCGACTTGGCTTTGGGACGCCAAGCCGCCGAGCCTGCTTGGCCCTGTTGCTGGTGCTGTTGGGCCGGTTGTGCTGCAGGGCCGAAGAACCAAAGAACTTATGCTGTTGTTGATGGTGGCCTTTGTCCCTCTGGGCGGAGGTGACAAAGTCCAGAGTGGCACTGGACTTTTCAATCCGCTGGAGGTGTCCCTCCACTCCAGGGCCGAAGAGGTCAGTCCCCAAGAAGGGACGTCCGCCAACTTGAGGCTGGATGTCCGCCGTGAAGGTGGATATCCTAAGCCACGCCTCGCGCGCAAGGCCACAGCGGCCACCACCTGACCTGGCACAGGAATCACCCATGTCCAGAGCAGTCTGAAGCTGCTGCTTCGCCATCGCCCTACCCTGGTCCCGCACCTGACGGACCGTGGTCTGCAGGTCGGCCGAGATGAGGGACAACCTCACGAGGGAGCCCATGAGGGAGTGGGAGAAGTGTGCCATCAGCACGGCCAAGCTGGCCTGTCGGAGGCCGAGGGAGGCCGCGCACACCTGCGCCCGGCAAAGTCCACTTTTTGGACTCTGTCGGGGCTTGTCCACATCCTGAGCGCTTCGAACGCCGGAAGACGCCTATCGGTGACTAACCCTTGACAGACGGGTGCTCCGGGAAACCGGGCAAAGAGCCGGAGAGGCATACTTCCTGGCCATCCTGGCCGAGGGCACAGGACAGCAGGCTGCTGCCAAAGCCCCAAGGCTGGGCCGACAATAGCCTCAGCCACAGGAAAGGCTTCCGTGGGTGAATCTCCTCAGTCCAGTATCTCCGCCAGGGATACTAGGCCCATTTGGACGAGGGCTCGAGCTGCATCACGGTGGACTCCGAGATGAGTCAAAGCAGACCCATGAAGGGCGATGGGCTATCGTCCTAATGACTGGCCCGGAGAACTCCAGGTCGACTTGCCTGGAGAACAGGGAGGAGTCGTCACTGGACTCGAAGAGTCTGCGAAGAGCTGCCTCAGGCCTGAGGGTGACCGACAACCTGTGGGGCAAGCCATGACCCGACCGAGAATCCTTGGTGGTGCCCAGACTTCAGTTGTGGATGTGGAGGTTCCACCACAATCAGTGAGAGCAGCTAGTTTCGCCAAAACAACAGGCCCAGAAATGGGCATCTTGTACTGGGCGAAGGTTGCTTCGCCTATTCGAGCGACAGCCACTTGATGGCCGGGGATGAATCGGAGTCGATTGACTCCCGGACAACAGTAACTGCTGCCACATAAGCTCCTCATAACGCTGCACGCAATTTACGTTCAAGCCTCTCCTCATCTGAGGAGAAGGACGAGAGGAACGTGTCGCCGCTTACTTTGGTACTGAGCCAAGATCAGCGTCGAGACCGAGACCCTCAGGGTGACCGAGGCGGGCCTGGGAAGGGGCGGAGACACCCGCCTTCCCTCGGATCGGGCACTTTAGCTGGGGACTGCCGCCCCAAAGGCCAGGCAGATCCTCGGTCTCCACCAGGGAATCAGTGAAGATGGGTTGTGGCTTCACCAGTCGACAACCTGTCTGACAGGTCAAGGAATATCTCGACTGTATCGAGGGAGTCTCGGCAGGCTGGTCTGACAGGGACACCGTGAAGCCAGTGACCTGAGCTGCAACCGGATCAAGTCGCACGGTTGGCTGTCCAGGAAGGAGACCTCTCCGCTCCCATGAATGTCAACGGTGGGACTTACCCTCGACTCCTCCTTCTTCTTGGGCCTAGAGGAATGTCCCAATGGCCCCTCTCCCTTCATGGAAAGGGACTGACAAAGCTCCTTGAACGAAGCAGAGTACAAGGAACTCTGAGGCGGGATAAATGCTGCGGCCGAGGAGGAGGAAGATGCGGCCTGGGCCGCCTCCTCCTCAAGGGCGATCACATGCTCGAGCTGCTCAGCGAGCCAGCCACCGCGGACACCGCCCAACGAGCCTCTTTGGATTTTACCAGTGGGTAACGCCTCAGGGCGCCCGAAGCTTCAATTGGGCAGCACGATCCTCCAGGACGGTGGCCGAAAAGAGCGGTACAACCTGCAGGCCCGGGTCGTGGTCTAGGCCGAGGCAGTAGAAGCACGGGAGTACGGATATGTCCTGGACATCTTCTGCCCGGAAGGCACCTCAAAGCCGGGATTGATCTGTCCATCGCAGCCGTGAGCGATAATGAAGACCAAGTTTAGAAACTTCAAAACTAGTTTTGGATGAACCAAGAGTTAGGATCCAGTCTAAAACGCAGAGTGCTAAGGAGGAACCTCAGCTTCCAAGTGGTAAAGAAGATCTGGCATCATGGGTGGAGCCGAGAGTTTTACCACCGGTGGGTGGGAGGAGCCAGCTTGAAGACCTTCCGGCAAGATTTAAAGCAGCAAGCAACCTGCCAAAAGTGTGGATGAACATCATATCCATGTCCCTAGAAACAATCTTCAAGGCCACAGTTTTTACCAGAAAAATGGTCAACTTTCAGAGTCTGGACTGTCTTCACACGGTAAAACAACGAATTTTATGGAATTTGGCATTTGGACCAGATCAGTAAATCTGCAGAAAAGTACGGTTATCTAACAATTTACCATAACAGCAGATCTTAGAGAATCTCTTGCAGCAGGCCATCACCATTAGGACTAAGCCACCAGGCACTAGAACCACAGGAAAACTTTCTAGCTAGCAGTCTACTAGGAGCCACCCATGACGACGCCCTGCCGACAAACATCCTTTCCTATACAAATGTAGGTGGCACACGGCCTCTTCAGTTTGCCAAAGACCATATACAGAGGATCTCCTGGGGAACTGAGGGAGAACCAGAGGTTCCCACCACAAAGCAATGTGAAACAGAAGGTAAACCATCCTAGAGAGAGAGAGAGAGAGAGACAGAGAGACAGAGACAGAAGGCCTGAAGGCCAAGGGTTACAGAGGGTGGAGGCATGGTCTGATCACGAGATTCTCTTACAGATCTACTGTTCTGAGCAGGCCTGGTGGTGTGGGGCTGAGGCTGGATGCCTTACCTCGTACCACGCCGGCCACCCGTGTTTGGGAATGAGCACGGGCCACCGGGTGTCGGCCAGGCAGGAGAAGGAAGGAGCACCCAGCGCTGCTCTCCTCCGGGATCACCTGCATACTCCCGCCGCAATACTGCCATCTGAGGGAGCCAGGTGGAAGGTGCAGTAGTTGGGAGTAGCAGCAGGGCACTGGGCAGATGTCAGCAGAGGGGCGGAGCAGGAGGCACGTCTTAGCACGCCTCCTAGCTCACTGGCCCTCACTGCCGCCACGACATCTGGGGAGATGAACAAGGAAAAACCCTCTGTCTCTCCTGAGGCGACACCTCACTGCACATCTCAGCTTGTAGGGCAGATTCCGCTGTGCTGGGATCCACGACAGTATGCATGGCTCCAGGGAGGTAAGAACAGGGGTCCCTCCACCCTGCCCGGGAGTTATCAGAGTACCTAGGCTAGGTGGAACCATATATTCAAGGGCAGACCACGATGGGACTAGATGCTGCAGGAAGAGAATGTCAGAGAGTGGACAGAGGAGGCTGGAGGTGCAAAAATGCAGGTTACTCACCTGTAACAGGAGTTTTAGGAATGGCATATGTTGTTCATCCACACTTACTGGCAGGTTCCTTGCAGCTTTAAATCTTGCCGGAAGGTCTTCAAGCTGGCTCTCCCACCCACCCGGTGGTAAAACTCTCGGCTCTGCTCCATGGCGCCAGATCTAGCCGCTGGAAGCCAGGTTGTGCGTGGAAGCCGGGAGGTTGGGTGGGTTGTGTGAATGAACAACATATACCATTCCTAGAACTCCTGTTACAGGTGAGAAAGAACAGTTAATCAAGAACTAACCATAACAGTAGATCTTCTAGAACAGCTCTTGCAGCAGGTTACACCATAAGGACTGAAGCCGGCAGGCACTGGACCCATGGAAATTTCCTAACTGCTTGATCTTCATGGGGACCGCCTCAAGCGTCGGTCCCCTTCAACGTCAGGCGTGAGTACATAGGAGGGGTCCCCATAATCCTCAGTTCTCCCGCCGGAGACTCCCGGATGCTGGATGACATCAGAAGAGAAGACTGAGGATCCGCCATCATATTGCCAAGACTACAGAATCGGGCGTCCGTAAGATGGGTGTTTGGCTGACCTACCTCCAAAGAAGGGGGATGGTGGGCAGGTACCTGCTGCAGAGCTGTTCTCAAGATCAGCTGTTAGAGTGAGTTCTTCACGTAGCTGTACTGTCTTACTTTGAGATACAGCTCTTGCAGCAGGTTACACCACTAGGACTGATTTGAAGCAATAGTGGCCCATCGCCACTGGGAGGAGGAAGTAGAGATCTCGATATTACTCGAGCCTAGGACAGAAGTCCCTGAAGGATGGCTAGACCAGACCAAGTTCTTCGCCTCGATGCAATGTCCAGACTGTAATGCCTGATAAAGGTATGCAGAGCTCCAAGCAGCTGCAGCGCAAAATAGCTGAGGTGTAGACGCTTCTTTAACGCCGCACAAGAAGTAGCCACCCTCTTGTGGAATGACCTTGACAGCGTCCGGTAAGGGTTTTTGCGCTTGTCATAACAGAAAGTGATGCACTGGATGAGCCACCTCGAGAGTGACTGGAGACAGGAGCTCCGTCCATCCCGAGAGCAAAGGAGACAAAAAGTTGGTCCGCCTTTCAAACTGTTTGGTTCTGGTCAGATAGTATCTTGAGGCAATCGATGCACGCCGAGGGTGTGCAGAAGGGCTTCTCCTCGATTAGTGTACTCCATGAGACACAAGATATAGGGTAGTAACGCAGGAGCTTTCATGGTTACATACAGGAGCCACATGCTCCAACAGCTGGTAATACAGTAGAGGTTACATACAGGAGCAACATGCCCGCACAGGGTAATACAGAGATAAAGTACAGTTACGTAAGAGCTTACCGTAATAGTAGATATTCGACGAACAGCTCTGCAGCAGGTTATACCATTAGACTGAAGCCGCCAGGCCAGGACCCCACGGAAATTTTCTAGCTAGCAGTCTTCAGCGGGACTGCTCTCAAGTCGGTTCCCGCCCCTGGACGCCAGGCATAGTACATAAGGAGGCGGTCCCGCCATAATCCCCAGTTCTCCCACCGAGACTCCGCCGCTGGCTGACATCAGAAGAGGAGACAGAGGATCCGGCCATCAGATGGCCAAGACTAGAGAGAAATGGTTCCATCCTGAATGATGGAATTTAGGCTATAACTCCATTCTCTTCCAAAGGGGAATGGTGGGCGGAAGGTAGTTGCTAGCAGAGCTGTTCCAAAGATCTACTGTTATGGTAAGTTCTACGTAACTGTACTATCTTACTTCGAGATACAGCCTTTTGCAGCAGGTTACACCATTAGACTGATTCCCAAGCAATGGTGACAACTCTTACGCCATCAGGAGGAGGAAAGACGGAGATTACGACATTGTCGGAGCCTAGGACAGAAGTCCCTGGAGGACGGCTAGGCCAAACCTGCCCTTTGCCTTGAAGCCATATCCAGGCTGTAATGCCTAATAAAGGTATGCATCGAAGCTCCAGGTAGCTGCAGCGCAAATAGCTGAAGGGAAACATTCTTCAGCGCTGTGAAAGAGTGGCCTACTCCTCTGGTAGAATGACCCTTGACCATGCCTGGCAAGGGTTTGCTGCGCTTGTCATAACAGAAAGAGATATACTGAATGAGCCAATGTGAAAGGGTCTGCTTCAAACGGGGCCCCTTTCATCCTCTCAGCTTAAGGATACTTAACAGCTGCTCCACTTTCCGTGCTGTTTGGTTCTGGTCAGATAATATCTGAGACACCTGTGAACATCTAGGGTGTGAAGTAAGTGCTTCTCCTCGCATTGGAGTACTTTGGGAAAGTACACTGGTAAATCGATATCCTGGATAAAGGTAAGGGCTAAACCACCTTAGGCAGGAACTTAGGATTTGTCCTCGGGATACCCTATCCTGGTGGAAAATTAAATAGGTTCTTTGCACATGAGTGCATGCAATCGGAGATTCTTCTCTAAGTAGCAACTAACTAAAATCAACGCCTTCCATGACAGAAAACGAGTCGTATTCCGCGGCTGGTTCAAAGGGTGGCAGCGTAGCTGCTCCAGGACGAAGGGCAAGTCCTAAGGAGGAACTGGATCCTTGACAGGCGGCCTAAGGTGGGAGGACCCCCTTAAAAGGCACGGTAGTATCCAATTGAGCCATCATACGATGGCCTATGGGGCATGATAAGCTGAGATTGGCACAAAGGTGCACTTTGATCGAGGAGGCTAGCCCAGATTGAAAAGGGAAAGCAGATACTCCAGAACCAGCTTCTCAGGACAGTCTAAGGGAAGAAACTGCCGATTTGAGCTCACAAGTAAAACCGCGCCATCATGGCGCATGTTGCCGTTTCCGAAGCAGAGAAAGTACTGCCACCTCTTGGTGACCCTCATGTCGCATCATGTCTATGTCTGTAGGAGCCAGGCATGTAGGTTCAATGAATGTAAGTCCGGTGGCTAGTGAACCCTCCTCCTGAGACAACAGATGAGAGCTCGATTGGCAAAGGAAGCGGAGGTTCCCGAGATAGCTGATGCAGACGGGAACCAGATTTGCTAGGCCAGAAGGGCGCTTACTAAGATAAGCTGCCGCGGTGCTCCCTGCTAAGTTTGGTGAAGAACTTCTTTCTGGATCAACGGGAAAGGAGGGAAGGCATAGAGGAATCTGCCTGCCCAGGAGAGGGACAACGGCTCTTGCCAGAAAACACCAGGCCCTGGATCTAGTGAGCAAAAATTGGGCAGTTTTATGCTGGATGGGGACGCTAAAGATCTAATTCTGGAGTGCCCCATCTGTGGAACAGATCCTCTGCCACCTCCTGTAGAAGTTCCACTGTGACTCTGGCCTGAGAACGACTCAGGCTGTCTGGCAACAGTACTGTCCACCCCGAGACGGAACTGCAATAAGGTTTCATGCCTGTCGTATTACCCATTCCACACTCTCATGGGTCTTCTGCAAAGGGGGTAGGAGTGTGTGCCTCCTTGTTTGCTGAGGTAATACATCACCGTAGTATTGTCTCGTTTGCAACAGGAAAGTACTCGGTGGAATCTCCGACTGGAAGGCTTGCAGGGCATAAGGACCGCCCTCATCTCCAATATGCTGATGTGGGAGATGAGATTCCTGAATTGTCCATGTGCCCTGAGACCTCACCCTGATCAAGGCGCTCCCCACCCTAGCCCTGAGGCTGCTTGTGGAGAGAGCGCCACGTCGGGGACAGCGCCGTGAAGGGAACCACCACAGAGAGGTTCCCAAGTCTAGCCAATTGCCAGTCCCAACCACGGCCTTCGTGATCGGACTGGTTGCTGCAGATGGTCTTGCCTTTGGTCCCACTGCACCCTTAACATCCACTGGGTTACCCGCATGTGGAGTCTTGCCATCGGGACTGTTGGAATGGTCGCAGCCATATGTCCGAGCAGGCGAAGGACCAGTCTGGCCGGGACGGTCTTCTTCACTGTTAGATCCCTTATGAGGGATCGAATGCTGCGCCCTGTCCTCAGGAAGAAAGGCTTTTCCCTTGACGGTGTCCAGAACTGCCCCTATAAACTGCAGTTTCTGGGACGGTACCAGGAGAGACTGTGAGTTGATGAGGATGCCCAGAGACTGAAAAAGGGTTTGGGTACGCTTGAATGGCCATCAGTAATGCCTCCTTGAAGAGGCCATGAGAAGCCAATCGGCCCAGGTATGGGAACATCGTGAGCTGCCCTGTCTCCTCAGAGACGCTAAGACACGATTAGCTATGCACTTAGTAAATACCCCAGGTGCTGATAACAGCCCGAAGGAAGCGCTCGAACTGGGATAATGGCGGCCGAGAACTTGGAAGCGCAGGAACTCTCCTGGTGCGCTTGAGCAATAGGGATATGCAGGAAAGCATCCTGCCTGTCCAGGGACGCCAAGAAAGCGCCCCTTCTTCGTATCATGGGGATTAGACCCAGAAGGGTCACCATGCGGAAGCGCTTGCATACCAATCGATAGATTGAGGGTCGCTGGAGGTCCAAAATTGGCCGGAGGTCCCCTGTTTTGGAACCAGGAAGAAGTGTGAATAATAACCTGCTCCTCTCTGGTTCCCTGGGACGAACTCCAAAGCTTCTTTCTGTAGAAGCGTGAGCACTTCCTGCTTTATGAGCAGAGCGTGCTGACCCAAGTAACGGGAGAGCAGAGGAGGCCTCGTGGGGGGCTTCTCTAGGAATTCTATATAGTGGCCTTTTTCTACCAACTGTAGCATCCACCTGTCGGTGGTGATCGACCGCCACCCTGGCAGGTGGTCTGCGATGCGACCCTCGACCTTTGTTTCCCGTTGATCCTGAGGAGGGGCGGGGGCCGGGAAGGAGTCATGCTGTGGCAGCAGAGGGTCCTACAGGTTGGGCCGAATTTGGTAGCACAATGGCCTATACCGAGGGACGCCGTGACCTGGGCTTTCCTGGAGAAGGAGCCTCTGTTGCTGGCCGGAATGAGGTTGTTGTGTCTGAGTCCAGGTGCAGAAATGACTCTGGTTCCAACGAAAGGAACTGAGTCTAGATTCTAGCACGGCCAGGACAGATCTAACAGCCTCCCAGCTTCCTGTAATTTGGTGATGACCTTTCCGAGGCTTCACCAAACAAAACTTTGCCATGAAAAGGAGCTGCTCATAATGTTTTTTCTGACGTCCGGGTAAACCCGGAGACACACGCCTGAGGCTGCCGCTCTGGCCGAAGAGTCCACGGAGTCGTACGCAGCTCGGAGCACCTGGGTCCCCACATCTGAACCCTTGCGGAGGAGCTGAAGGAGTTCCTCCTTTTGGCCACCATCTGGCAATTTCTCCGCCAGTTACTGTCCCTGTTCCCACAGCGTGTTCTGGAACTGAGCCATGTAGGTCAGGTAATTTAACAATCTAATGGCGCAAGTCGCAGTCGCATAAGTGCGCCTACCCAGCATGTCCAGTTGCTTGGACTCCGTGTCCGTGGCTGTGTGCTCAGATGTTGCGTGCTCTGACCGGGTCGATGAAGAGGCATGTAATGACAAGGGAGTCGGCCAGAGGATGGTTAGCCAGGTACTGGTCCTCCTTGGGGCTTTGTACAGGCTTATCAGCCTTCTTCGGCATTGCCAGGATCGAATGTGGATGCTTCCACACTGCCTTGGTGACGCCCACGGCAGGTGTTCACCAAGGGTGGCACTACCACAGGCTTGGGATCTTTTGCGGAAGGTAGCGGGCAAGGCGAGTCTTTCAGGGTCGAAGTTCCTCCGCATCCCATCCCATGTTCTCTTGATGTGTCTCATTATCTCGAGAACTAGGGGTCATCCGGAGGAGACCTTAGGGACGGTCGGGTCCGGAGAGGGGATGCTGATCAGTGAAGGAGACCTGGAGCATTCAGAGATGTCGGATCTGGAATTCTCCGTAGACGGTGAATACTGATGTCTTCTGGGTCTCTTGGGGCTGGGTGACCCTGAAGAGGATCTAGACGGAGGCCTTCTCATCTCTGTGAGATCTGCCCCTAGGAGGTGCTGCTTGCTCCTGGGGGAAAGGTGCTCGGCCTGCTGCCCCTTTTGGCAAAGGAGGGGGCGCAGGCATCACTGGTGCCGCGGGTGTGGGAGGAGGTTGCGTGGTGGCCACATCCTTTTTGATGGTGTCCCACCAGAAAGTGAAGAGCTCCTTCACTTCTGCCAGGTTGAGGCCCGACGACGGACCGGGCGCTGGTGGCCTGTCGTCGGAGCAGGGCGTCGGCTCCCCAGAGGTCTCTGGTTCTGGGCAGGGTGCCTGGTCTTCGGGCTGAGTGGACTCCTCCTCCGACAATGCCTCCTGACCCACGCCAGTAGGTGGCGTGTGTGGTGGTTCTGGCTGTGGTATCTGACGCCGTCCCTCACTGGCGCCTGGGGGTGAATGCCTGACCGGCGACGGGTGACGAACTGACGCCGCTCCCCGGAGTAGTTTGTGTTCCTGGCTGATGCCAGTCCAACGCCCGCTTAAGGAGGTCAGCCTTGGTCTTGGCGCGCTGGGGTGGCGACGCAGGAGACTGACCGGACGCCGGTAGTCGAGTGTCGGGATGAGGACTTGTGATGCTCCCTGACCTGGACGCAGGCCTGAACTGAAGAAGCGGGCCTGGAGGTCCTGGCAGGCTGCAGAGTTGAAGAACTGCTGGCTGATTTGACCACGACCGGGGCTGAGAGTGGGTCTAGACAGGAGCGGTCCGACCTGAACCGAGCTGCGGGAGTCCAAGACCCTAGAGGGGATCTAGGTCTCACCTTTCTCCGGTGCTTTCGTGGTGCCTGTGTGACTTACCCAAAGATCCCCGGAGGAAGGTTCCACAGCCTTGAGTTTTCTTCAAGAAGGAAAGCCTGAGAGCCTTCTGTCGGCATGGATTCTCGCTTGGCTATTAAAGCACTGGCAGAAGGAGCAAGTCTGGGTGTCGTGGGTCCGGCCCAGCACCGAACGCAGGGCCTAATGAGGGTCTTTGAAAGGAATCTGCTTCTCACAGGCACACTTCGAAGAATGGCCTCCACTGAAGTTGGGGAGGACATCAGACAAAGAAAGGGCTTGAAAAGGATTTTTTCCGAAGTTTGGATGGTTTCTGAATAGATTTCCTGGTCGCCGCCCGCTAGACTAAACCGAAGAGGTCGAGACATGCAGGTCGATGGCGGGAAAGAACTGGGGATTCTGACGGGACCGCTTCCTTATGTACTACGCCTGACGTCGGGGGCGGGACTGACGTCTGAGGCGGTCCCCGCTTAAGACTGCTAGCTATAAAATTTTCCGTGGGGTCCTGACGCCTGCCGGCTTCAGTCCTAATGGTGTAACCTGCAGCAAGAGCTGTACCTCGAAGAAGATCAACATAAGTAGGAGCAAAACATCAAAATAGTTAGGAGTACATAGGTGTGTAATAGCCTGGCCTAGACGCCTGTCAAGAGAAGGAGGACTTGGTACTAGACTGGGTTAGGAGCGGTAAGTGCCTAAGGAGGGTTATCAGAAACGGAAATTACACTGGGAGAAACTGCACTCTTGGGAAGGGGTGGGGCCAGATATATGCTTAACACAGGCAGGTGGATGCGGTTTTTAGGAAGTTCCATAAGGAAGATTTGAAGCAAGGGTCGGAGGCGGAGGCACAAACACGAGCTGGGAGGGAGTTCCACAATTTTGATGCATGGATGGTGAAAGCCCGATTGCCTGTGAGGGTGTGGGTCTAGGGGACCAGACGGGCCTTAGCTGCACATCACCTGAGGATGCAGACAGGGGGAGGCGTGTATCAGTGGAAGGGCGAGTGAGGCGGGAGTGGCCGTTCTAACTACATTGTCAATGAAGTTGCCAAGGGTGTAGGTCCGGAACTTCTCAGGGGGTAGCCACTCTAGTCGTGAGTAGAGCTCACAGTGGTGTGAAAGGCAGGGGGCCGAGAGTACGAAGCGGCATACGTTGTTGTATGTGGTGTCCCACTTAGTAAGGCTAGAGGTCAGGATTGGGGTAAAGGCAACAAGCCCGTAGGACAGTGTGGGAAGGAGAATCCCCCTTAGCTAAAGCAAGTCAAGCTGCGGGGGTGAGGCAGTCCTTAGCTCTATAGGCTAGGCCGAGCTTGCCATTCATCGCTTTACAAATGGTATGAATGTGTGCGGAGAGATCCAATTGAGGATCGAGAGTGACGCCTAGGTATTTAACAGAGTCAGTGTTCGGAAGGAGGGAGTCACTTGACCAGTGGATTTTAAGGGGGATCGTGCAGGAGGAGGTTTTGGCCATGGAGCCAAAGAGCATGGCCTGCGTTTTCTTCAGATTCACTGTAAGTTTGTGTCCATCAAGCCAGTTCCTGATATGAGAGAAATCATAGTTGAGCGGGGAGTTGATGGAGGTGATGTTCTGTGAGCTGGCTAGGATGACTAGGTCATTGGCATAAAGAGTTATGTGCCCATTGGTAGTGACGGAGGGCAAATCATTAATGAACAGGGAGAACAGGATTGGTCCAAGGACGGATCCTTGGGGAACCCCGCTGTTCACTGGGGAGAGGGGTGAAAGGGTTCGATTAAAGCAGGTGTATTGCTGCCTACCCCCTAGGTAATTGGCGAACCAGTCAAGGGTATGGAGGGAGAATTCGTGAGACTGCAGGGCAGCGAAGAGGAAGGGGTGGTCCACCCGGGCAAAGGCCTTCTATAGATCAATGAAGATGGCCCATCAATTTGCCTTGGTCAGTTGCGGACCGGATCTGGGAGGTGGCGACGGCTAGGGCTGTTGATGTACTGTGCCCTTTTCGGAAACCATGCTCGGAAGGGGATAGAACATCATGTCCCTGGAGGTAGTGAGAGTTGCGAAGCAACTGCCTTTTTGAGGAGCTTGCTGGCAGTGCATAGTATAGCAATGGGGCGATAATTATTGACGTCTTTTGGGTCGCATGTTTAAGGACAGGGATGACCTTAGCAAACTTCCACAGGTCAGGGAGGATCCCTGAGGTAAGTGAGCCGTTAAAGATGTGGGCAATCGGTCGGGCGAGGAGAGGAGCCCCCAGGCTAAGAAGCTTCGGCTCTAGGTTGTCATGGCCAGCTCCCATGTGGTGGGAGAGTCCGGCAAGGAGTTTCTGGGTCTCACCAATAGTGACTCATTTGAGGTAGAAGGGGGGATGGATGGGGGGGTGCTCCCAGCGATTCTGGGGCAGAGGGTACGGAAGGAGTGGGAGCCGGCAGGTCTGTTAACAAGCGGTTAAAAGTGGTGGCGATGGTTAGGGGGTCATTGCAGTTTGAACCCCCTATGAGCATATCAGTGAGCTGTTCCTTGGCCGACCCTCCGACAAGGTTTTTCACGTTTATCTAGAAGCGACGGGGGTTATTTGCCGAGGCCAGCAGGGCAGCTCTGCAGAACTCACATTTTGCGGCACGTGCAGCTCGCTTGCAGGAGTTTCTTAGCTGTCGATACTCCAGGAGATCACCATTATTACGACAGAGCCTGTGTTTTATCCATCTTTTGTCATGCTGTTTCATGAGGGAGAGAAGGTCACTATAGAGCCACCTCGTGGCTGTGCCTTGAACTCTCCTCTTTGAGAAGAGAGCGTGCCTGTTTTGCAGTGGGACAAATACTGCAATGAAATGGTCTAGGGCTGCAACAGGGTCATTTGTAAAAGTGATCCTAGACCAGTCAAACCCCCCCCCCAGGTCATCGACGTGGTAGCTGAGAATTTATAGTAGTCCCTCATCAGGAGCACTTGATTAGGGACTTTGGGAGAGGTAGAGCCTCATACGCAGTAGGTTGGGAAGTGGTCGGAGATGGAATCAGGGAGTATCCCTGATTGGATGATGTTGTCGAGTTGGTTGCTCATCACCCAGTCGATGAGCGTCCCAGTGTCTCCACGGCGGGAGGGCCTATTGGGTTCAGTGATGACCTGACTGAGAGCAAGGCCAGAGAGCAGCGGCTGGAACTGCTTATTGTTGGGCCCCAGCCAGTTGAGGTTAAGGTCCCCTAGGATGAGGAGCTCATTTGGGCCGACCCTGTCCCTAAGTTGCCTCGAGCAGGGAGAAGAGCCCTAGTAGGCCACCCCTTCTGAGGGTTATAAGTGCAGACTTACATGCACCTTTTGTCATTCCCTGAGGAGGAGGGTGGAGGAACCTCGCAGGGTTGGGGAGGGGGTCAGGGGTGAATGTGCAACTATGGACACGTTTAGGTGCACCTCATAATAGAGTACGAAACCACCGCGCTTACTACCTGCCCGATTGCACCATGCAAGGCTGTAGCCCGGGAGGGAGCAGGAAGAGTCAGGGGTGCTGGACTTGAGCCAGGTTTCAGTTTTGCCCAAGATGTCAGGCTTATAGAGGGCTACCCAAGCTGTTAGTTCCGCAGGATTCTGGAGGATGCTGCGGATGTTAAGGTGCTCTATTTTTAGAGCTTTGGCCGCACACCAGGCAGAGGGGAGAGTGACGGGGGCCGGCGAGGCGACCCGGGCAGCTAGCTGAGGGAACGGTCTGAGCGTCATGGGCCATATCCCTGGGTCGAGCGCAGGCCAGGGAGAGTTATCAGCAGGGGAGAGGAGCCAACAGCAGGAGAGGACCAGGCAGTGGGTGGCCGCTGCTGACTGACATGGGGCCTATTTAGGGGGCAACAAGCAGGCAGGCAGAGGTAAACTGGGGGCTCTCCTAGAGGCGTTGGTTGGCTTCACGCCCAGGGGAGCCGGGGGGGGGGGGGTTAGGAACTTCCAGCAGGATGGAAGGCGCAGTGAGAACTGGAGGCAGGCAGAGGTAAGCAGGTAGGACTGGGTGAGGGGTGGGGTCTAAGTGGTATAACAGTGAACAGGAATCAACAATGATGGAATACCTGGAATTTACTGCAGAGTAGAATGGAGGAAATGGGAATGCCCCTAGAGACAGGAGAATATAGCCTGCCAATGGCAAAATGGGCTAACAGGTTTATTCGTGCACGTGACCTCCGCTATAACTTTGAGTAACGACCATGGGTGGTGGTGGGGGCGGTGGAGCAGCTGGCGGGGCCTGCATTTTCCACAGCAGCAGCTCGTGGCAGCAGCAGCAACTCACAGGGGCCAAGGCATGCAGCGAGGCAGGAACCAGGTGGGCAAGGCGTGCTGGCGGCGTGGGAGCTGAAGGTACCACCGTAGGATTGTTTTTTGGCAGCAGTAAAAGCAATGCAAATTAGGTCCCAGTAATATTAACGTCTGACTGCTGGAGTCGCGCCTGCAGGCCGAGAAATTACCTGGCATGTTCAGGGTTAGAGTGCAGCATCGGAGGACAGAGCTTCGGGGCCTTGCAAGCAGCCCTCAGAACCACGACCGTGTCCTTCTGAAGGTAGACAACCCTCTTGAATGCCCCACATCAGGAGGGGCAGTCCCTCATTTCACCACTCAGATGTCCTCTGTCCACATGGACAGGCTGCTGGCCCAGGTTCTGCACCAGTACTTGGCTTGCATCCCTAACCTCAACTCCACTGCAGCAGAAATATGTACTTCCCTCAGTAATAAAGAAAAAAAAAGTGAAAGAACTGCATAAAACACAGTTCTGGCTGAATGGCATAGATGGTAAAAGCACAGAACTATAAAAAAGTGGGCTGTAGGTTCTAAATCCTCCCCCAGAGCCACAAATACAGGTTACTCACCTGTAACAGGAGTTCTAGGAATGGCATATGTTGTTCATCCACACTTATTGGCAGGTTCCTTGCTGCTTTAAATCTTGCCGGAAGGTCTTCAAGCTGGCTCCTCCCACTCAACCGGGTGGTAAAACTCTCGGCTCCGCCCCATGACGCCAGATCTAGCCAGCTGGAAGCCAGGCTGTGCGTCAAAGCCAGGGAGGTTGGCTGGGTCGTGTGGATGAACAGCATATACTATTCCTAGAACTCCTGTTAAAGGTCAATAACCTGTATTTCTAGGAACATGGATATGTTGTTCATCCACTCTTATTGGCAGATTCCTAGCAGTTCTCCGGAAGGAGGGAGGCAAGGCACACACCCCCCTACTTAGGGAATAAAGACTCTAGAACCGAGGCCCCAAAACCAGCAGCCTGGCATGACTCAAGATCAATGTGGTAGTGGGTAATGAAGGTATGTGCCAACTTCCAGGTAGCAGCCCCTGCAGATATCCTGGATAGGGACATCCCTGGAAGCAGCCCCCGATGCAGCGCCATGGCAGGTAGAATGAGCTCTTATCCCTCCGAGAGGCTCCATGCCTGCCAACCTATAGCAGAAAAACTAAGCAGGAGGTGACCCACCTGCTTATCGTCCACTTGGCTGCAGGTCTGCCAGGTGTGGCTTCAGCGTAGGTGACAAACAGCTGGCGAACCTCTCCCTGAACTTCAGCCATCCGCTCCTTATAATAAGCGAGCGCTCTTCTAGGGTCCAAAGTATGGAGCCTATATTCGGCCTCCGAAGTGAGATTGGGGAAGAATACCGGTAGAGTCAACACCTGGATAAGGTGAAACTCCGACACCACCTTCGGAGGAACTTGGTAGGGGCGCAGAACAACCTTGTCCCTGTGGAAGACCAGATAAGGATACTGATGGAAAGTGCCCCGAGCTTCTCCCATCCTTCTGGCTGACATGATAGCCACCAAGAAGGCGGTTTTCCACAACAGGTGGGAGATATCGCACCTGTGCATCAGTTCGAATGGCTTCCTCATGAGATTGGCCAATACCAGCAGTAGATCCCATGGAAGTGGAGGTTCTCGCACCGAAGGGGAAATGTGATCAAGGCCTTTGAAAAAGTGCCCGACCACCTTCTCCTCAGCCACTGACTGCTTCCCTGCCCGCGGCTCCGTAAGCAGAGATGTCTGCCAGGTGCACCTAGGGGTTGTCGTAACGAAGCCCTTGCAGAGAAAGGGACCACAGGTAGTCCAGAATGCTTGCCAAGGGACAGGCGGAAGGGTCCAAGTCCTTCCCGACACCAAATGGAGACACTCTTCCATTTGAAGGCATAGCATTTTCTGGTCGACTCCTTACGGGACGCCTCAACGACGTTGAGGACCTTGTCGGAAAGACCCAAGGCCTGGAACTCTTGCCGCTCAGGAACCAGGCTGTCAGGTGCAGGGATTGAAGGTCTGATGGAATACCTTCCCTGATTGACAGCGATCAGGTCCAGGTGGGCTGGAAGCCGCCTCGGGAGCCTGGAGGCGAGACTGAGGAGATCTGGATACCAGAACTGGCGGGGCCAGTCTGGGGCTACCAGAATCACCTGCGCCTTGTCCCTCCTCACCTTGAGAAACACCTTGCAGATTAAGGGAAATGGGGGAAAGGTGTAGAAGAGGCCCGGGGTCCATGGCCTTGAGAAGGCATCCCCCTGCAGTGAGCCCTGCTGAGGGGTGCGGGCATGGAACAGTCTCAGCTTCACATTCTCCCTGGAGGCAAACAGGTCCGCCTAAGGCGTGCCCCAATGGGAGAAGAGATCTTGTACTACCTCTGGCAGGAGAGACCACTTGTGAGACACAGCCCCTATCCGGCTTAGGGCATCGGCCAGGGTGTTGGAGGCTCCTGCCACGTGAATGGCTAGGAGATCCGCCTCCAGGCTGCGCACGAGGGACCATATGCGGAGAGCTTCCTTGCACAAGAGCATGGAGAGCGTCCTGCCCTGGCGGTTCAGGTAATACATGGTCGTGGTATTGTCCGTCTGGACCTGAACCACTTGACGGTGTACAAATGAAGCAAAGGCGGAGAGCTAGGCGGACAATTCGAGCTCCAGCAGGTTGATATGGCATCGGGACTCCAGAGGGGACCAGAGGCCGTGCGCTCTGTGCTCCCCCAGATGGGCACCCCAACCCTTTAGAAATGCATCGGTCGATAGAGAGACCGTCGGCTCGGGGCAGACGAACGGGATGCCCTCCTGCAGATGTGCCGGAACAGTCCACCACTGGAGAGCATTCCACATCTCCTGGGTCACTGTCACGGGCTGGTCCAACGGATCGCAGCCATGCGACCACTGGCTGGCCAGTCCCCACTGACGGGCACGCATGTACCAACGGGCCCAAAGGACCATGCTGGTACAGGCTGCCATGAGGCCCAGGAGGTGCAGGAAGTCCCGGGCAGGGCGCAATTGCCCAACCAGAAATGATTGGGCAAAGGAGAAAAGAACCTTAGCCCTGTCCGCGGAGAACCGCACTCTGGCTCAAAGAGAGTTGAGCTCTGCCCCGATGAAGAGTATCACCTGCTTCGGCACGAGTTCTGACTTGGCCTCATTGATGAGGAGGCCAATCTGAGAGCAAACCTGGAGGGACAGATCTCTGGACCACTCCACCTCCGCTCTGGAGGGGGCTGCAATCAGCCAGTCGTCCAGGTAGGGGTACACCCGGACCCTTCGGCGCCGCAGGAATGCTGTCACCACTGCCATGCATTTGGTGAAGACCCTGGGAGCTAGAGAGAGCTGAAGGGCAAGGCCCGAACTCGAAGGGATCCCTCCGCTCTGAAGCGGAGGAATCTCTGATGAGACGGACGGATTGGGATGTGAAAGAACACGTCCTGGAGGTCCAGGGAACAGAACCACATGCCTCATTCCAAGGATGGGATAATCTGAGCCAGAATGACCATCCTGAAGGTCTGAGACCTTAAGAACCTGTTCAGGTCATGCAGGTCAAGGATAGGGCGCCAGCCCCCTCCGTCTGGGACCAGAAAATACCTGGACACATACGCGGTCTGGAGGAGGATCCCACCTTCCTGATCACCTCCTTCTTCGAGGAGTAGGGCAATATCAGCTCGGCGGGCCGACAGTGAGGCTCGGACTGTGGCTCCGGGAGGCTGACGGCTCGAAAGGGAGGGGTCTGCTCGACTTCAGAGGCAGGCCTTTCCTACCACCTCTAACACCCAATGGTCCGTGGTGACAGCAGACCAGGCGAAAGGAAGTGGCAGAGCGCCTCCACCGGGGACCTAGGAGGGTGACAAGGTTGGGGGGCGACTACCCTCAACCCGCCATTGGGCAGGCTTGGAGGAGGAACCGCCGAGGGACCTCCTGAGCCATTACCTCCTTGCTTCCTGTTGAGGAAGCCACCGACTTGGTTTGGGACGCCAAGCCGCCGAGCCTGCTGGGCCCTGTTGCTGGTGCTTGGGCCGGGAGTTGTGCTGAGGGCCAAGAATCCAAAGAACTTATGCTGTTGTTGATGGTGGCCTTTGTCCCTCTGGGCGGAGGTGACAAAGTCCAGAGTGGCACTGACTTTTCAATCCGCTGGAGGTGTCCCTCCACTCCAGGGCCGAAGAGGTCAGTCCCCAAGAAGGGACGCCCTCCAACTTGAGCTGGATGTCCGCCGTGAAGGTGGATATCCTAAGCCACGCCTCGCGCGCAAGGCCACAGCGCCACTACTGACCTGGCACAGGAATCACCCATGTCCAGAGCAGTCTGAAGCCGTTGCTCGCCATCGCCTTCCCTGGTCCCGCACCTGACGGACCGTGGTCTGCAGGTCGGCCGGGAGATGAGGGACAACCTCACCGAGGGAGCCCATGAGGGAGTGGGAGAAGTGTGCCATCAGCACGGCCAAGCTGGCCTGTCGGAGGCCGAGGGAGGACGCAACGCACACCTTGCGCCCGGCAAAGTCCAGCTTTTTGGACTCTGTCGGGGTGCTTGTCCACATCCTGAGCGTTTCCGGAACGCCGGAAGACGCTATCGGTGACTAACCCCTTGACAGACGGGTGCTCCGAGAAACCGGGCAAAGAGCCGGTAGGGGGCGCATACTTCCTGGCCATCCTGGCCGAGGGCACAGGACAGGAAGCAGGCCGCTGCCAAAGCCCCAAGGCTGGGCCGACAATAGCCTCAGCCACAGGAAAGGCTTCCGTGGGTGAATCTCCTCAGTCCAGTATCTCCGTCAGGGGATACTAGGCCCATTTGGACACGGGCTCGAGCTGCATCACGGTGGACTCCGAGATGAGTCAAAGCAGACCCATGAAGGACGATGGGCTATCGTCTAATGACTGGCCCCCGGAGAACTCCAGGTCGACTTGCCTGGAGAACAGGGAGGAGTCGTCACTGGACTCCGAAGAGTCTGCGAAGAGCTGCCTCAGGCCTGAGGGTGACCGACAACCTGTGGGGCAAGCCATGACCCGACCGAGAATCCTTGGTCGGTGCCCCAGACTTCAGTTGTGGATGCGGAGGTTCCACCACAATCGGTAGAGCAGCTAGTTTTCGCCAAAACAACAGGCCCAGAAATGGGTATCTTTGACTGGCGACGTAGGTTGCTTCGCTATCTCGAGCGAAGAAGCCACTTGATGGCCGGGGATGAATCGGAGTCGATTACTCCCCGACAACAGTAACTGCTGCCACATAAGCTCCTCATAACGCTGGACGCAATTTACGTTGAAGCCTCTCCTCATCTGAGGAGAAGGACGAGAGAGCAACGGTGTCGCCACTTACTTTGGTACTGAGACAAGACCGCGTCCGAGACCGAGACCCTCAGGGTGACCGAGGGCGGGCCTGGGAAGGGGCGGGAGACACCCGCTCTTCCCTCGGATCGGGCACTTTAGCTGGGGACTGCCGCCCCAAAGGCGCAGGCAGATCCTCGGTCTCCACCAGGGGAATCAGTGAAGATGGGTTGTTGGCTTCACCAGTCGACAACCTGTCTGACAGGTCAAGGAATATCTCGACTGTATCGACGGGAGTCTCGGCAGGCTGGTCTGACAGGGACACCGTGAAGCCAGTGACCTGAGCTGCAACTTCGACCGAAGTCGACGGTTGGCTGTCCAGGGAAGGAGACCTCTCCCGCTCCCATGAATGTCAACGGTGGGACTTACCCTTCGACTCCTCCTTCTTCTTGGGCCTAGAGGAATGTCCCAATGGCCCCTCTCCCTTCATGGAAAGGGACTGACAAAGCTCCTTGAACGAAGCAGAGTACAAGGAACTCTGAGAGAGCGGGATAAATGCTGCGGCCGAGGAGGAGGAAGATGCGGCCTGGGCCGCCTCCTCCTCAAGGGCGATCATATGCTCGAGCTGCTCAGCCGAGCCAGCCACCGCGGACACCGCCCAACGAGCCTCTTTGGATTTTACCAGTGGGTAACGCTTCTCAGGGCGCCCGAGCTTCAATTGGGCAGCACGATCCTCCAGGACGGTGGCCGAAAAAGAGCGGTACAACTCGCAGGCCTGCGGGTCGTGGTCTAGGCCGAGGCAGTAGAAGCACGTGGAGTACGGATATGTCCTGGACATCTTCTGCCCGGAAGGGCACCTCCGAAAGCCGGGGATTGATCTGTCCATCGCAGCCGTGAGCGATAATGAAGACCGAAGTTTAGAAACTTCAAAACTAGTTTTGGATGAACCGAAGAGTTAGGATCCAGTCTAAAACGCAGAGTGCTAAGGAGGGAACCTCAGCTTCCAAGTGGTAAAGAAGATCTGGCATCATGGGGCGGAGCCGAGAGTTTTACCACCCGGGTGGGTGGGAGGAGCCAGCTTGAAGACCTTCCGCAAGATTTAAAGCAGCAAGCAACCTGCCAAAAGTGTGGATGAACATCATATCCATGTCCCTAGAAACAATCTTTCAAGGCCACAGTTTTACCAGAAAATGGTCAACTTTCAGAGTCTGGACTGTCTTCACACCGGTAAAAACAACGAATTTTATGGAATTTGGCATTTTGGACCAGATCAGTAAATCTGCAGAAAAGTACGGTTATCTAACAATTTACCATAACAGCAGATCTTAGAGAATCTCTTGCAGCAGGCCATCACCATTAGGACTAAGCCACCAGGCACTAGAACCACACGGAAAACTTTCTAGCTAGCAGTCTACTAGGAGCCACCCATGACGACGCCTGCCGACAACATCCTTCTCATACAAATGTAGGTGGCACACGGCCTCTTCAGTTTGCCAAAGACCATATACAGAGGATCTCCTGGGGAACTGAGGGAGAACCAGAGGTTCCCACCACAAAGCAATGTGAAACAGAAGGTAAACCATCCTAGAGAGAGAGAGAGAGAGAGAGACAGAGAGACAGAGACAGAGAAAGGCCTGAAGGCCAAGGGTTACGGAGGGTGGGAGGGCATGGTCTGATCCGAGAGATTCTCTTACAGATCTACTGTTACGAGCCGGCCTGGTGGTGTGGAGGGCTGAGGCGCTGGATGCCTTACCTCGTACCACGCCGGCGACCCGTGTTTGGGAATGAGCACGGGCCACCGGGTGTCGGCCAGGCAGGAGAAGGAAGGAGCACCCAGTGCTGCTTCCTCCGGGGATCACCTGCATACTCCCGCCGCAATACTGCCATCTGAGGGAGCCCAGTGGAAGGTGCAGTAGTTGGGAGTAGCAGCAAGGGCACTGGGCAGATGTCAGCAGAGGGGCGGAGCAGGAGGCACGTCTTAGCACGCCTCCTAGCTCACTGGCCCTCACTGCACGCCGACATCTGGGGAGATGAACAAGGAAAAACCCCTCTGTCTCTCCTAGGCGACGACACCTCACTGCACATCTCAGCTTGTAGGGGCAGACTCCGCTGTGCTGGATCCACGACAGTATGCATGGCTCCAGGGAGGTAAGAACAGGGGGTCCCTCCACCCTGCCCCGGGAGTTATCAGAGTACCTAGGCTAGTGGAACCATATATTCAAGGGGCAGACCACGATGGGACTAGATGCTGCAGGAAGAGAATGTCAGAGAGTGGACAGAGGAGGCTGGAGGTGCAAAAATGCAGGTTACTCACCTGTAACAGGAGTTTTAGGAATGGCATATGTTGTTCATCCACACTTACTGGCAGGTTCCTTGCAGCTTTAAATCTTGCCGGAAGGTCTTCCAAGCTGGCTCTCCCACCCACCCGGTGGTAAAACTCTCGGCTCTGCTCCATGACGCCAGATCTAGCCCGCTGGAAGCCAGGTTGTGCGTGGAAGCCGGGGAGGTTGGGTGGGTTGTGTGAATGAACAACATATACCATTCCTAGAACTCCTGTTACAGGTGAGAAAAGTACAGTTACGCAAGAACTAACCATAACAGTAGATCTTCTAGAACAGCTCTTGCAGCAGGTTACACCATAAGGACTGAAGCCGGCAGGCACTAGGACCCCATGGAAATTTTCTAACTAGCAGTCTTCATCGGGGACCGCCTCCGACGTCGGTCCCGCCCCCAACGTCAGGCGTAGTACATAGGGAGGCGGTCCCCCCATAATCCTCAGTTCTCCCGCCGGAGACTCCCGGATGCTGGATGACATCAGAAGAGAAGACTGAGGATCCGCCATCATATGGCCAAGACTACAGAATCGGGACGTCCCGTAAGATGGGTGTTTGGCTCCGACCTACCTCCAAAAGAAGGGGGATGGTGGGCAGGAAGGTACCTGCTTCAAGAGCTGTTCTCAAAGATCAACTGTTACGGTAAGTTCTTACGTAACTGTACTGTCTTACTTTGAGATACAGCTCTTGCAGCAGGTTACACCACTAGGACTGATTTCGAAGCAATAGTGGCCCACATGCGCCACTGGGAGGAGGAAAGGTAGAGATCTCGATATTACTCGAGCCTAGGACAGAAGTCCCTGAAGGATGGCTAGACCGAACCAAGTTCTTCGCCTCGATGCAATGTCCAGACTGTAATGCCTGATAAAGGTATGCACAGAGCTCCAAGCAGCTGCAGCGCAAATAGCTGAGGTGTAGACGTTCTTTAACGCCGCACAAGAAGTAGCCACCCCTCTTGTGGAATGACCCTTGACAGCGTCCGGTAAGGGTTTATTGCGCTTGTCATAACAGAAAGTGATGCACTGGATGAGCCACCTCGAGAGTGACTGGAGACAGGAGCTCCGTTCATCCCGTGAGCAAAGGAGACAAAAAGTTGGTCCGCCTTTCGAAACTGTTTGGTTCTGGTCAGATAGTATCTGAGGCACCGATGCACGTCGAGGGTGTGCAGAAGGGCTTCTCCTCGATTAGTGTACCTTGGGAAACACACTGGTAAATCAATATCCTGGTCAAGGGTGAGGGCTGAAACCACCTTAGGCAAAAACTTTGGGTTTGTCCTTGGGGATACCCTGTCCTGATCGAAAACCAAATAAGGCTCTTTGCACATAAGAGCATGTAATTCCAAGATTCTTCTCGCCAAAGTAACAGCTACTAAAAATAACATTTTCCAAGAGAGAAAACGTAGCACGCAATCCGTGGCTGGTTCAAAGGGTGGCAGCACAAGCTGCTCCAGGACGAAGGGCAAGTCCCGAGGAGGAATTGGATCCTCAATGGGCGGCCTAAGGTGAAGGACTCCCCTTAAAAAGGCACGAGTAGTGTCCAGTTGGGCCACCGTCCGATGGACTACTGGGGAATGATAAGCAGAAATTGCACAAAGGTGCACCTTAATCAAGGAGTAAGCCAGCCCGGAATAGAAAAGGGACAGCAGATAGTCCAGAACCAGTTTTTTGGGACAGTTTAACGGCAAAAAACGACGCGCTTGGGCCAACAAACAGAATCTACGCCATTTCATGGCGTACGTTACGTGGGCTGCCGGTTTTCTGGTGGCAAAGAGTACATCTGCCACTTCCTGCGAGACCCCGTGTCACATCATGGCTATGGCTCTAGGAGCCAAGCGTGCAGGTTCAATGAACGTAAGTCTGGATGGACCAATGAACCCTCCTCCTGAGACAACAGATGGGAGCAGATTGGCAAAGGAAAGTACAGTTACGTAAGAACTTACCGTAACAGTAGATCTTCGAGAACAGCTCTTGCAGCAGGTTACACCATTAGGACTGAAGCCGGCAGGCGTCAGGACCCCACGGAAAATTCTAGCTATATTCAGCGGGACCGCCTCGACGCCGGTCCCGCCTCCGACGTCAGGCGTGGTACATAAGGGGGCGGTCCCGCCAGATTCCCCAGTTCTCCCGCCGGAGACTCCCGGCCGCAGGATGACATCTGAGTGGGAGACCGAGGATCCACAGTCAGAAGAAAATAAGGGAGAAAAATCCCAACATGAAAAGGCAAAGCTGTGCCTCCTCCAAGGGGGAAGGTAGCTGCTGCAAGAGCTGTTCTCGAAGATCTACTGTTACGGTAAGTTCTTACGTAACTGTACTATCTTACTTCGAGATACAGCTCTTGCAGCAGGTTACACCATCAGGACTGATTCCCAAGCAGTAACGCTGCCAGAAATTCCGGGAGGAGGAAAATAGGAAGTACATTCCAGGTCCTGAACCTAGGACAGGAGACCCTGTAGCACCGTGAGTCCGAAACCAGCCCTTCGCCGAGAGGCGATGTCCAGGCCATAATGCCTGATAAAGGTATGCACAGAGCTGGTGGAGACGTTTCTGAGTGCTGCAAAGGATGTGGCCACACCCCTAGTAGAATGACCCCGGACCGAGCCCGGAAGGGGCTTTTGTTTTATATCATAACAGTAGGAAATACACTGGACAAGCCAGCGAGACAGAGACTGTTTGGATACTGATTGGCCCATCATTCTCTCAGAGAAGGAAACGAAAAGCTGTTCAGAACTACGAGAGGATTTAGTTCTGTTGAGGTAATACCTCAGGCTGCGGTGAACATCCAGGGTGTGGAGCAAAGCCTCTCCTCTATTTGAATAACTCGGGAAGCAGACCGGAAGGTCAATATCTTGGTTTAGAGAGAGTGAAGAGACCACCTTAGGTAAAAACTTAGGATTCGTCCTCAGGGATACTCTGTCCCAGTGGAAAACTAAATAAGGCTCTTTGCACATGAGAGCGTGAAGCTCAGAAATTCTTCTCGCTGAAGTAACAGCAACTAAAAATAACGTTTTCCACGACAGAAAACGTAGAACGCAATCCGCGGCAGGTTCAAAGGGAGGGAGCGTGAGCTGTTCCAGGACAAAGAGCAGATCCCATGGAGGCACAGGGTCCCTAATGGGAGGCCTAAGGTGTAACACTCCCCTAAGAAATTCCCGAGAGGCATCCAATTGAGCTATAGTACACTGTCCCACTGGGAGGTGATAGGCAGAAATGGCACAGAGGTGCACCTTAATAGAGGAGTAGGCTAGGCCTGAATGAAAAAGGGAGAGGAGGTAATCCAACACTACTCCCACAGGACAACCTAAAGGAGAAAGATCACAAGCTCGTGACCATAAACAAAAACGGCGCCATTTCATGGCGTACGTCGCATGTGTTGCCGGCATTCTGGCTGCAGAAAGAACCTCTGCAACCTCTTGCGAGACCCCGTGACGCAAGATGGCTATGTCTCTAGGAGCCAAGCATGCAGGTTCAGAGAGCGTAGGTCAAGATGGACTAATGAACCTTTCTCCTGAGACAGGAGGTGGGAGCTGAGCGGCAACGGGAGCGGGGGTTCCCGAGATAGCCGCACGAACAAAGGGAACCAGATCTGTCTGGGCCAGAACGGGCCACCAGGATCATGAGTGTGTGCTCCTGTGCAGTTTGAGAAGAACTCTGGATCAACGGAAAGGGAGGGAAAGCGAGAGGAATCTGTTCGCCCAGGAGAGGGATAACGATCTCGCCAGAAAACACCAGGCCCTGGATCTAGCGAGCAAAAAATTGGGAGTTTTGGTGTGGATGGGGATGCGAACAAGTCTAGCTCTGAATTCCCCATCGAAGAAACAGATCCTCTGCTACCTCTTGAAGAAGTTCCTACTCGTGGACTCTGGTCTGGGATTGACTCAGGCCATCTGCAATCGTGTTGTCCACCCCGGGAACGTGCACAGTGATCAGATTTGCGCCGTGTCCGATGACCCAATCCCACACCCTCATGGCCTCCCTGCAAAGGGGGTAAGAGTGTGCGCCTCCTTGTTTGTTGAGGTAATACATCACCGCCGTGTTGTCTGTCTGAAGCA
The DNA here is from genome assembly GCA_016271365.2 of Neoceratodus forsteri. Classification (NCBI taxonomy): domain Eukaryota; kingdom Metazoa; phylum Chordata; order Ceratodontiformes; family Ceratodontidae; genus Neoceratodus; species Neoceratodus forsteri. The sequence goes on along the minus strand of CM057456.1, from coordinate 1,412,491,165 downwards.
GGAGAGTACACGGTGGGATTACTGACTGAAAAGCCTGAAGGGCATAGAGAACCGCCCTCATCTCTAGGACATTGATATGGAGATGAGCTTCCAACGGGGTCCACGTACCCTGGGACTTTACCCCGTCCAGGTGCGCCCCCCACCCAAGACCCGAGGCGTCCGTGATGAGGGTTACCTCCGGGGACGGCGCTACAAAAGGGACGCCAGTGGAGAGCGACCCTGGGACTAGCCACCACTGCCAGTCTCGGATCACTCAGTTCGTGTTCCTGACCGGATGCTGCAAGTGGTCCTGCCTTTGGTCCCATTGCACTTTGAGCATCCACTGGGTTACCCACATGTGGAGCCTTTCGAAAGGGACAGTAGGAATGGCCGCAGCCATGTGTCCGAGCAAGCGAAGGACCGACCTGGCAGGTACGATCTTGTTCGACGACAAATCCCCTATGAGGGACCTGATGCGCTCCGCTCTGTCGTCCGGAAGAAAAGCTCTTCCCTGAACAGTGTCCAGTACTGCGCCTATAAACTGCAGTTTCTTCGACGGTACCAGGAGAGACTTCTCGTAATTTATGAGACTGCCCAGAGATTGGAACAGATCCTGGGTGCTCTGGACCGCGAGACACAACACCTCTCTGGAGGCGGCCATGAGAAGCCAGTCGTCCAGGAACGGGAACACATAGTGGCCCTGTCTCCTTAGAGATGCTGCCACAACTGCCATGCACTTGGTAAAGACCCTTGGTGCAGATGACAGTCCGAACAGAAGAGCTTGGAACTGAAAGTGGTGGTCGAGAAACTCGCAGCGCAGGAACCTCTGGTGCGCCTGAGCTATAGGGATATGCAGGCATGCGTCCTGCATGTCTAGAGACGCTAAAAAGGTGTCCTGTTTCAGCATGGGAATAAGACCCGGAAGAGACACCATGCAGAATCTCTTGTAGGCGACCGACACGTTGAGGTCGCTGAGGTCCAGAATAGGACGGAGGTCCCTTGTTTTCTTGGGAAGCAGGAAGAAGTGAGAATAATATCCTTCTCCTCTCTGGTTCTCCGGGACGTACTCTATCGCTCCCTTTCGCAGGAGCGCGAGTACTTCTTGCCAGATCAAATTTTTGTGCTGACCCGGATACCGGGAGAGCAAAGGAGGCCTCGAGGGTGGCTTTTCTTCGAATTCCATAAAGTGGCCTAGACTGACCAACTGAAGAACCCACCTGTCGGTGGTTATAGCCTGCCATCCCGGCAGGAAGTTCGCAATGCGACCCCCGACCATGATTTCCGGTTGATCCTGAGGGGTGGGGGCCGGAAAGGAGTCAGGCTGTGGCGGCAGATGGGCCCACTGGCTGGGCTGGCCTAGGAGAACGCTGACCTCGGCTGGCGGGCTGTTTTCCTGGGCTCTGTGGAGCCGGAGCCCTCTGATGTGGTAGCGAGCCGGGCTTTCAGCCTCTGTGTCCGCCACGAACGCTTTGGTTCCTACTTAAAGGAATCCCGCTTGGGTCGGTACATGGCTTGAACCGACTTTACCGCCTTCCCGCCTCTTGAAGTTTGGCACGATCTTCGAAGGATTACCAAACAAGACTTCTCCTCGAACGGAGCATCCATAATGTTCTTCTGAACGTCCGTAAAACCAGAGACGCGAACCAGGAGTGTCTCCGGGAGTGTACCGCCAGAAGCTGCTGCTCAGGCCGATGAGTCCGCGGAGTCGCGACGCTGCCTCGAGGCACTTGGGTCCCCACGCCTGCACCTCGTGATGGAGGAGCTGAAGATCTCCTCCTTCTGCTCACCTTCGGCAGCTTTTGAGCAGCCTACAGACCCTGTTCCCAAAGCGCTCTGGAACTGAACCATGTGGGTCAGATAATTTATGATCTGATGGCGATGTAGCGAAGCATCACGCGGCGCCTGCCCAGTGCGCCCAGCTGCTTGACCTGGTCCGTGGCAGGGTGCTCAAATGCTGCAGCCTCTGTGACCAGTCATGTGAGGCTGTGATGACCAGAGAATCGGCCTGAGGCTGCTGCGTCAAGTACTGGTCATCCTTAGGAACCTTGTACAAGCGATAAGCTTTTTTCGGCATCGCCGGGAGCGAATGTGGACGCTTCCACGCTGCCTTGGTGACGTCCACGAAAGTGTCCACCAAGGGTGGTACCACCACAGGCTTGGGATCCTTCTGCCGAAGATATTTGGCAAGGCGTAGCCTTTCGGGGTCTAGCTCTTCTGCATCCCACCCCATGTTCTCTTGGATATGTCTTATAATATCCATGAACGAAGGGTCATCCGAAGGAGATCTCTGCGTCTCACGTGGGTCCGGAGAAGGGATGGAGATGGGGATCTAGAGGAAGAGTAGACTGATCCTCTGTCCTCCGCCGACGGCGAACGCCGGTGTCTCCTGGATCTCTTGGGCTGGGTGACCCAGAAGAGGATTTCGACGGAGGTCTCCGCTTGATCTTCCCTGGGAGAGGATCTAGGCTCCCGGGGGGGGAGGTAAACGGCCTGCCGACCCCGATGGTGAAGGGGGTGCAGGAACCGGAGGAAGAGGAGGAGGAGAGGTGGGGACCATGTCCCTCTTAATGGTGTCCCACCAGTAGGTGAAGAGATCCTTCACTTCCGCTAAAGAAAGACCCGGGTCCCGGCGTCGGTTCCACAGGGACCTCGGGTGCCCTGGGAGTGTCGGTGAAGCCGGGGTCGCCCGTCTGGTCTTCGGCTGCGCTAAGTCCTCTCCGCAAATTCTGAGCCAGACGCCGTTGAGGCGCCAGGGCCCTTCTCTGGGAGGAGCAGACGCCGTCCCCTACCGGGCGGCCCGCCGTCATTGGATGGTTTTTGCCGGCGACGGCCGACGGGCAGCTCCAGGGAGGAATGGTGCACGCCGACGACGGTCGCCGAAGGCCAGGTCAACAGGTCTCTTCAAAGGTGTGAGCTCCAAGGTTTTCCGAGGAGGCACAGACGAAGACCGGACGTCGGGAACCAAAGGGCGGGAACCCGACTTGTGATGGTGGTGATGGCGCTCCCCGGACTTTGCCAAGGCCTTGGATGAAGAAGACGATGACAGCCTGGCGGACTTGGCCTGAGAAATACAGGTTACTCACCTGTAACAGGAGTTCTAGGAATGGTATATGTTGTTTATCCACACTTATTGGCAGGTTCCTTGCCGCTTTAAATCTTGCCGGAAGGTCTTCAAGCTGGCTCCTCCCATGCACCCGGTGGTAAACCTCGCCCGCCCCATGACGCCAGATCTGGCCCGCTGGAAGCTCAGGTTGTGCGTCAAGCCGGGAGGTTTGGTGGTCGTGTGGATGAACAATATATACCATTCCTAGAACTCCTGTTACAGGTGAGTAACCTGTATTTCTAGGGACATAGATACGCTTGTTCATCCACACTTATTGGCAGACCTCTAGCAGTTCTCCGGGAGGAGGGAGGCAAGGCGCACACCCCCTACTTAGGGAATAAAGACTGGAGAACCGAGGCCCCAAAACCAGCATCCCGGCGTGACTCAAGGTCGATGTGGTAATGGGTAATGAAGGTGTGTGCTGACTTCCAGGTAGCAGCCCTGCAGATTTCCTGGATAGGGACGCCCTGGAAGCAGCCACCGATGCAGCAGTATGACGGGTAGAATAAGCTCTTATCCCTCTGGGAGGCTCCATGCCCGCCAATTTATAGTAGAGATCTATGCAGGAGGTGACCCACCTGCTTATCGCTCATTGGCTGCAGGTCTGCCAGGTGCGTGCTTCAGCGTAGGTGACAAACAGCTGGCAAACCTCCCCCAAATTTCAGCCGATGCGCCCTTATAATAAGCGTAGTGCCCTTCTAGGGTCCAAAGTATGGAGCCTATATTCGGCCTCCGAGGTGTGATTGGGGTAGAACACCGCAGAGTCAACACCTGGTTAAGGTGAAACTCCACACCACCTTCAGAAGGAATTTCGGTGGGGCGCAGACAACCTTGTCCCTGTGGAAGACCAGGTAAGGAGACTCCCGATGCAAAGCGCCTGGAGTTCTCCCATCCTTCTGGCTGACGTGATAGCCACCAAGAAGGCGGGTTCACCACGACAGGTGAGAGAGTTCACACCTGTGCATTGGTTCAATGGCTTGCCCATGAGCTTTGCCAGTACCAGCAGTAAATCCCACGGAGGTGGAGGTTCTCGCACCGAGGGGGAAATGTGATCAAGGCCTTGAAAAGCGCCAGACCACCTTCCCTCCTGTGCCACCGGACTGCCCTCGCCCGCCACCGGTAAGCAGAGATGGCTGCCAGGTGCACCTTTAGGGTCGCCGACCTAAGCCCTTGACTAGAAAGGGACCATAAATAGTCCAAAATGCTTGCCAAAGAACAGGAGGAAGGGTCCAAGCCCTTGCCCTGACACCAGATGGAAAATCTCTTCCATTTGAAGGCATAGCATTTCCTGGTCGACTCTCTACGGGACGCCTAACAACATTGAGGACCTCTGCCGGAAAGACCCAAGGCCTGGAACTCTAGCCGCTCAGGAACCAGGCCGTCAGGTGCAGGGATTGAAGGTCCGGATGGAACACCTTCCCCTGACTGACTGAGAGCAGGTCCGGGCGAGCTGGAAGCTGCTTCGGGAGCCTGGAGCTGAGGCTGAGGAGATCTGGGTACCAGAACTGGCGGGGTCAGTCTGGGGCGATCAGAATCACCTGCGCCTTGTCCCTCCTTGTCTTGAGAAGCACCTTGTGAATCAAGGGAAATGGGGGAAAGGCGTAAAAGAGGCCCGGGGTCCACAGCCTCGAGAAGGCATCCCCCTGCAGCGAGCCCTGCTGAGGGGGGCGGGCATGAAACAGCCTCAGCTTCGCATTCTCCTTGGAGGCAAACAGGTCCACCTGAGGTGTGCCCCAGTGGGAGAACAGATCTTGTACTACCTCCAGCAGGGAGACCACTGTGAGATGCAGCCCCTATCCGGCTCAGGGCATCGGCCAGGGTGTTGGAGGCCCTGCCACATGAATGGCTAGGAGATCCGCCTCCAGGCTGCGCAGACGAGTGACCAAATGCGGAGAGCTCCTTGCATAGAAGCATGGAGCGGCCCCGCCCTGGCGGTTCAGGTAGTACATGGTCGTGGTATTGTCCGCCTGACTGGACCACTTGACCGGAGAAACGGAGCAAAGGCGGTGAGAGCTAGGCGACCGCCGAGCTCCAGCAGGTTGATGTGGCATCGGACCTCTGGGACCAGAGGCCGCACTCGGTGTTCCCCAGATGGGCACCCAACCCATCAGAGAGCATCGGTCGATAGAGAGACCGTCGGCTCGGGGCGGACAAACGGGATGCCCTCCTGCAGATGAGATGGAACGGTCCACCACTGGAGAGCGTTCCACATCTCCTGGGTCATCATCACTAGCTGGTCCAATGGATCGCAGCGTTGTGACCACTGGCTGGCCAGTCCCCACTGAAGGGGGCGCATGTGCCAGCGTGCCCAACGGACCACGCTGGTACAGGCCGCCATGAGACCCAGGAGGCGCAGGAAGTCCCGGGCAGGGCGCGATTGCCCAACCAGAAATGACTGGGCAAAGGAGGTAAGAACCTCGGTCCTGTCCGCCGGGAGCCGTGCTCTGGCTCGAAGAGAGTCGAGCTCTGCCCCGATGAACAGGATCACCTGCTTCAGCTCGAGTTCCGACTTGGCCTCGTTGATGAGAAGGCCGACTTGAGAGCAAACCTGGAGGGCCAGATCTCTGGACCGCTCCACCTCCCGCCTGGAGGGGGCTGCTATCAGCCAATCGTCCAGGTAAGGGTACACCCGAACCCCTCGGCGCCGCAGGAATGCTGTCACCACTGCCATGCATTTGGTGAAGACCCTGGGAGCTGGAGATAAGCCGAAGGGCATGGCTTGGAACTCGAAGAAGGGGTCCCTCCCTCGAAGCGGAGGAATCTCCGATGTGACGGACGGATAGGACGGAAAGAACGCGGCCCTGTAGGTCCAGAGAGCAGAACCACACGCCGTGTTCCAGAGATGGTATTATCTGCGCCAGAGTGACCATTCTGAAGGTCCGAGACCTTAGGAACTTGTTCAGGTCGTGTAGGTCGAGAATGGGGCGCCAGCCCCTCGTCTGTTTCGGAACCAGGAAATACCTGGACACGAACCCCGGGTCTAAAGGGGGGTCCTCTACCTCCGTGATCACCTCCTTTTGGAGAAGGAGAGCGATGTCGGCTCGACGAGCCGCCAGTGAGACTGCGGACCCCGAGGTGCGACGGCTCTGAAGGGCGGGCCTGCTCGAATTCTAGAGGTAGGCCTTTTCCCACCACCTCCAGTACCCACCTGTCCGTGGTAACAGCGGACCAGGCGGAAAGGAAGTGTCTGAGCCGTCCCCCCACGGGGGAAACCAGGGGTGAGGTGACAGGGATGGGGGCGACACCCCTCAGCCCGTCACTGGGCAGGCTTGGAGGAGGGACCGGCCGAGGGACCTCCTGGGCCTTTACCTCCCTGCTTCCTGTTGGAGGAAGCCGACGGCTTGGCTTGGGATGCCAAGCTCGAGCCTGCTGGCCCTGACGTTGCTGGGCCGGGCGCGCTGCAGGCGCAGAAGGACGAAAGGGCTTAGGCTGTGGCTTGCGGCCTTTGTCCTTCTGAGCGGAAGAGACCGAGTCCAAGGTAGCATTGGACTTCTCGATCCTCTGCAGGTGACCTTCCACCCCAGGGCCGAAGAGGTCAGTCCCCAAAAAGGGAACATCCGCCAACTTGTGCTGGGTATCCGAGGTAAAGGTGGATATCCTCAGCCAAGCCCGACGACGCATGGCCACTGCGGCCGCCACAGACCTGGCACATGAGTCCCCGATGTCTAACGCAGTCTGGAGCTGCTGTTTGGCCACTGCCCTGCCCTGGTCCCGCACCTGCCTGACTGTAGTCTGCAGATCTGCGGGAAGATGAGGGACAACCTCATCCAGGGAGCCCAACAGGGCGTGAGAAAAATGTGCCATGAGGATCGGCCGAACTGGCCTGACGAAGGCCGAGAGAGGACGCAGCATAGACTTTTCGCCCGCATAATCCAATTTCTGGATTCCTTGTCGGGAGGTTTGTCCACATCCTGCGTTGCCGGCACGCCGGAAAACGCTGTCGGTAACCAACCCCTCGGCCGAGGGGTGTTCCAAAACCGGACAGGGAACCGGTAGGGACCGCATACTTCCTGGCCATCCTGGCCGAAGGCGCAGGGCAGGAAGCAGGACGCTGCCAAAGTTCCAAGGCCGGACCCACTATGGCTTCTGCCACCGGAAAGGCCTCCGTAGGAGAATCCCCTCTGTCCAGAATCTCCGTGAGGGGATACCTGGCCCGTTTAGAAACGGGTTCGAGCTTCATCCCGGTGGACTCCGAGATGAGTCGAAGCAACCCTCAGAAGGACGAAGGGCTATCGTCCACTGACTGCCCTCCCGAGGACTCCAAGTCCATGCGCTTGGAGAAGAGGGAGGAACCATCATCGGACTCAGAAGAGTCCTCAAAGAGCTGCCTCGGGCCTGAGCCACCCTCCACCTGCCGAGGTTTATCGCGAGTGAGGGTGACAGACAGCCTATGGGGCAAACCCAAGGTCGACCGAGAATTTTTGGTCGGAGCCCCAACTAATGGCTGTGGAGGCGGAGGTTCCACCAGAATCGGTGGGGCAGCTGGAACTGGCCGAACAACCGGCCTGGGAACAGGCTCCACGGCTACAACGAGGGGTTGTTTCGGCCGCTCTGGTGACAGCCACTTAATGGCCGGGGAAGACGACTGGGTCGGCCTATTCCCGGTCAAAAGGAGCTGTTGCCACATGAGTTCCTCGTACTTCCGACGCAACTAGCGCAAGCCTCCTCGTCTCGAGGAACAGAGGCGCTGAGACAGAGACCGCTTATGGCTGCGGGGATCAGTTGGACCGCGAGGATGTCCGAGACCGAGAGTCTCGACTAGGCCGAGGAAGGCGAGGAGAAGTGTCGGAAATCGGCATTCCCCTCGGCTCGGACGATCCCACCGAAGGCTCCGGAACCGGAGGCACAGACGAGCCGACGGGATCCTCAACTCCCACCGGGGAAACCGGGGAGAGGGGATTCTCAGCTTCTCCAGCCGACAACCAGTCTAACGGGTCGAGAAAAATCTCGACCGCGTCGTCGGGAGTCTCGGTCAACTGGCCTGACTGGGACACCGTGAAGCCAGTGGCCGAAGCTGAGGGGTCGACTCAAAGTCGACTGTCGACAAGGGAAGGGGGATCTTTCCCGCTCCCAAGAGCGTCGACAGAGAGACTTACTTTTGTTTTTTGGACCCTCACCTTTCGCTGAGAGGGTAGACAAAGCTCCTTAAAAGAAGCAGAGTATGAGGCACCGAGAGAGAGCGGGACAAATGCCGAGCCAAGGTAGAAGCGGCCCGCCGCTCCTCTTTGAGGGCGATCATCTGCTCGAGCTGATCCACCGAGCCCGCCGCCGTGACACCGCCAACCGGGCCTCTTTAGATTTCACCGGTGGAATTCTTTTCTCGGGGCGCCCCAGTTGTAATCGGGCAGCACGGTCTTCAACGTCGGGCAAAAAGAAGAGCACAAGTCGCAGGCCTGCGGGTCGTGCTCAAGGCCCAGGCAGTAGACGCACGTGGAGTGCGGATCTGTCCTAGACATCTTCTGCCTGCAAAGGCACCTCCAGAAACCGGGAGTCGATTTGTCCATCGCAGCCACGAGGAGAAGAAGACCGAAGTCTTTTTAGCAAAAAGCTTTTTGATTTCGAACTTCCGAAGACTTAGGAACCAGTCTTAAACGCAGAGCGTTGAGGGAACCTGAGCTTCCAAGCGGTAAGGAAGATCTGGCGTCATGGGGCGGAGCCGAGAGTTTTACCAGCCGGGTGGGTGGGAGGAGCCAGCTTGAAGACCTTCCGTCAAGATTTAAAGCGGCAAGGAACCTGACAATAAGTGTGGATGAACAACATATCCATGTCCCTAGAAAAAGGCTTCCTTACCGCAGCTGGGAGAGGCTGAGAGCTGGCCCTGGAAGGAGAGCGGTCGGACCGAGAACCAGAGCTGCGGGGCTCCGAAGCCCTGGAAGGGGCCTTCTCCCTTCTTTTCTCCGCGTGCTTGTGGGATTTGGAAGAGGATTACCCCTTGGAGGGCATGGTCTTCAGCTTTTCCTCCAACAAAAAAGCCTGAAGGGCCTTCTAACGTCGGATCCTAGTTCGACTGTTGAACCCTTGGCAGAACGAACAGGCCCGGGTATCGTGGTCTGCGCCCAGGCACCGAACACAGGCCGTGTGGGTGTCCTTGAAGGGGATCTGCTTCCCGCAAGCACACTTGGAGGAGTGACCGGAGGTCGGAGAGAACATCGGCAAGAATCTTGCTTGAAGAAAAGTAAATTTCCCAAAGGAAAGCTCTGAACCACGCGTCGCGCACTAGATTGTAACCGAAGGGTCGAGACATGCAAGTCGACGGCGGGAAAGAACTGGGGAATCTGGCGGGACCGCTTCTTATGTACCATACACGCCTGATCACCGGAGGCGGGACCGACGTTGGGGGCGGTCCCCGCTGAAGATAGCTAGCTAGAATTTTTCCGTGGGGTCCTGACGCCTGCCGGCTTCAGTCCTAATGGTGTAACCTGCTGCAAGAGCTGTATCTCGAAGTAAGATCTGGAGGTTCCCTGGACAGCTGGTGCAGAAGAGAGAACCAAATTAGTCTGGGATAGAAAGGCGCGATCCAAATGAGCATCGCTTGCTCCCTGCGAAGTTTTAGGCGAACTCTCTGGATCAACAGGAAAAGAGGGAAGGCATAGAGGAATCTGCACGCCCAGGAGAGGGACAACGCGTCTCGCCAGAAAACACCAGGCCCTGGATCTAGTGAGCAAAAATTGGGCAGTTCTGCACTGGATGGGGGTATGAAAAGGTCTAACTCTGGAGTGCCCCATCTGTGAAACAGATCCTCTGCCACCTCCTGTAGAAGTTCCCACTCGTGGACTCTGGTCTGAGAGCGACTCAGACTGTCTGCGACGGTGTTGTCCACTCCCAGGACGTGTACTGCAATTAAGTTTGCGCCGTGTTGCAATATCCACTCCCACTGCCTCCCTGCATAGCAGGTAGGAGTGAGTACCTCGTTTGTTGAGGTAATACATCACCGCGGTATTGTCTGTTTGTAACAGGAGTGTACCCGGTGGAATCTCCGACTGGAAGGCTTGCAGAGCGTAAAGGACTGCCCTCATTTCCAAAATGCTGATGTGAAGATGAGACTCTTGGGCTGTCCACAGGCCCTGAGACCGAACACCGTGCAGGTGTGCTCCCCACCCGAGGCCTGAGGCATCTGTGGAGAGTGTCACAGTCGGAGACTGCACTGTGAAGGGAATCCCCACGGACAGGTTCCCCGGATGTAGCCACCATTGCCAATCCTGAATTACTGCAATGGTGATTCGGATTGGCTGCTGCAGATGGTCTTGCCTTTGGTCCCATTGCACCCTTAGCATCCATTGGGTTACCCACATGTGGAGACGTGCCAGCGGGACTGTTGCAATGGCCGCAGCCATGTGTCCGAGCAGGCGAAGAACTGATCTGGTCGGGATGGTCCTCTTCACCGACAGGTCCCTGATGAAGGATCTGATGTGTTCCGCTCTGTCCGAGGGAAGAAAAGCTTTCCCTCTGATGGTGTCCAGAACTGTTCCTATAAACTGCAGCTACTGGGACGTCACCAGGAGTGACTTCTCGTAGTTGATAAGGATACCCAGTGATTGAAAAAGGGACTGGGTGCAGTGAATGGCCGTGATCAGTACCTCCCTGGAGGGCACCATGAGAATTCAGTCGTCCAGGTACGGGAACACGTAGTGGCCTTGTCTCCTCAGAGGCGCCGCTACGACCGCCATGCACTTTGTAAAAACGCGAGGTGCCGATGACAGTCCGAAGGGAAGAGCTCGGAACTGATAATGGCGGCCCTGAAACTCGAAGCACAGGAACCTCCGATGCGCCTGAGCAATCTGAATGTGCAGGTAGGCGTCCTGCATGTCCAAAGACGCCAGAAAGGCATCTCGCTTCAGCATGGGAATTAGGCCCAGAAGGGTCACCATGCGGAAGCGTTTGTAAACGACCGACAGGTTGAGGTCCAGTATTGGACGGAGGCCCCCTGTTTCCTTTGGAACCAGGAAGAAGTGAGAATAGTACCCTCGTCCTTTCTGGTTCTCCGGGACGTGCTCTAAGGCTTCTTTTTCCAGAAGCACGAGCACCTCCTGCTGTATGAGCAGGGCATGCTGACCCGAATATCGGGAAAACAGGGGAGGTCTTGTGGATGGACAGTCTACAAATTCTATATACTGGCCTTTTTGACCAACTGCAGAACCCACCTGTTGGTGGTGATCGACTGCCACTCTGGCAAGTGGCATGCGATGCGACCCCCGACTTTCTGTTCCCATTGATCCTGGAGGGGGGGGGGCAGGGGCTGGGAAGGAGTCATGCTGTGGCAGCGTTGGATCCAGCAGGCTGTGCCGACTTTGCAAATCATTGGCCTCTGCCTGGGGATGACTTGGCCTGGGCTTTGCGGGTGAAAGTGCCCCTCTGCTGTTGGCCGGAACATGGCTGTTGTCTTTGTAGCCAGCCAGGAAAACGGCTCTGGTTCCTGCGAAAGGAACTAGGCAGAGACCTGTACATGGCCTGTACAGATCTAACTGCCTTCCCTGCGTCCTGAAGTTTGGTGATAACCTTCTCGGAGGCTTCACCAAAAAGCACCTCGTCGTTGTAAGGGACGTCTAAGATGTTCTTCTGGATGTCCTGGGTAAAACCGGAGACATGGAGCCTAGAGTGTCTCCGGAGGCACACACCTGAGACTGCAACTTTGGCTGAAGAGTCCGCAGAATCATATGCGGCTCAGAGCACCTGGGTCCCCACATCCGAACTCATGTGGAGGAGGTCCAAGAGCTACTTCTTTTGGTCGCCATAGGGCATCTTCTAGACCAGGTCCTGCCCCTGTTCCCACAGTGCGTTCTGGAATTGAATCAAGTGAGTGAGGTAATTCAGAGACCTGATGGCGCAAGTCGCAGCCGCATACGTGCGCCTACCCAAGACATCCAATTGCTTGGATTCCTGGCCCGGTGGCTGTGTGCTCAAATGCTGAGGTCTTTGCGACCGGTCATGCAAAGCAATGATGACCAGGGAGTCAGCCAGAAGATGGTTCGCCAGATACTGGTACTCCCTAGGGGCCTTGTATAGGCGGTCAGCCTTCTTCGGCACTCGCAGAGTGGAATGCGGATGTTTCTAGGCAGCCTTGGTGACGTCCCAAAGGTATCCACCAAGGGCGGCACTACCACAGGCTTTGGGTCTTTCTGCCGAAGGTAGCGGGCAAGGCGCTGTCTCTCGGGGTCGAGCTCTTCAGCATCCCACTCCATAATCTCCTGGATGTGCCTCACGATCTCCGCGAAAAAGGGATCATCTGGAGGAGACGTAGGTAGGTCGTGTGGGTCCGGAGAGGGAATGCTGATGGGAGAAGGAGATCTGGAGCACCCTGAGGTATCAGATCTAGAATCCTCCCCAGACGGGGTGCACCGGTGTCGTCTGGGTCTCTTAGGACTGGGTGACCCTGAGGTGGATCTGGAGGGAGGTCTTTTCCTGTCTGAGGGTCAGCCCCTAGGAGGTGGTGTTCACTCCTTGGGGGTTGGCAACCGTCCTACGGGCCCCTTGGGCGGAGGAGGGGACATAGGCAGTGAAGGAGTAGGAGGAGTCGGAGGATGTGTGGCGACCACATCTTCTCTCATGGTGTTCCACCAGAAAGTAAAGAGCTCCTTTACCTCTGCCAAGTATATGCCTGACGATGGGCCTGGCGCCGGGGTTGGGCGTTGCGTCCCCAGGGGTCTTCCGCTCCGGGGAAGGTTCCCGTGGGAGCCCTGCGTCTCCGGTGTCTCCCGCCTGGTCCTCGGGCTGTGTGGTATCCTCCTCCGACGAGTCCTTCCGACCGACGTCAGCCGGCGACGGTGGTGCAGTCCTCCTCTCTGGAGTAGACAACGTCGGTCCCCTGGCCGACGCCCTCGGAGGTGAATGCCTGGCCGGCAACGGGTGTTTCGATGTCGCCGGCTCCTGGGAGCGCCAGTGATGCTTGCCTGATGTTGGGTCCGATGTCCGTTTGAGGGACATCAGGTCCTTAGTCTTGCGAGGAACCGGGTCTGACCCACGCGGAGGCTGGGAAACTGACATGGCATCGGAGTCCCGATGGCGGGAGCAAGATTTGTGGCACTCCCCAGACTTCGATGAGGCCTTGGATGGAGTGGAAGATGCCGATGGCCTGGAAGTCTTCAGGGGCTGCAGAGAAGAGGAGCCGCTGGAGGACCTGACCTGAACCGAGGGAGGTTGCGATTGAGCCCTGGAGGGAGAGTGGTCTGAACACGAGCCGCAGCTTCAAGAGTCCGAGGTCCTCACAGGGGATCTGGGCCTTTCATTATCCCGGTGTTTATCCGAGTGCTTGTGGGTTTTACCCGACGACTCCCCCCTTAAGGAAGGTTCCTTGTCCATGGTCTTCAGTTTCTCCTCCAAGAGAAAAGCTTGAAGGGCCTTCTGGCGGCAGATCCTGGTGCGACTGTTGACGCCCTGGCAGAAGGAGCAGGCCTTGGTGTCGTGTTCCGGGCCTAGGCAGCGCACGCAGGCCGAATGTGGATCCTTGAAGGGGATCTGTCTGCCGCAGGCACACTTCGATTATTGACCTTCCAGAGAAGTATTTGGAGAGGACATCAGTTGAATCCAGAATTGTGAAGAAAGACGAAAATGTCGTAGCTCTAAAGGTTATCGCACGCTAGAAAAGGGACAGAGAGGCCGACACTTGCGATGTCGACGGTGAGAAAAGAACTGAGGATTATGGGGGACCACCTCCTTATGTACTACGCCCGACGTTGGGGACGGGACCGACGTCGGAGGCGGTCCCCGCTGAAGACTGCTAGCCAAAACATTTCCGTGGGGTCCTGCCGCCTGCCGGCTTCAGTCCTAATGGTGTAACCTGCTGCAAGAGCTGTATCTCAAAGTAAGATTCTGTATTTCTAGGGACATGGATATGTTGTTCTATCCACACTTACTGGTAGACTCCGAGCAGTTCTCCGGCAGGAGGGAGGCAAGGCGCGCATACCCCCTACTTAGGAAATAAGGACTGGAGAACCGAGGTCCCAAAACCAGCATCCCAGCTTGACTCAAGGTCGATGTGGTAGTGGGTAATGAAGGTGTGTGTCGACTTTCAGGTAGCAGCCCTGCAGATTTCCTGGATAGGGACGACCCTGGAAGCAGCGACCGAAGCAGCGGTATGGCGGGTAGAATAAGCTCTTACCCGTCTGGAAGGGTCCATGCCCGCCAACCTGTATCAGAGATCTATGCAGGAGGTGACCCACCTGCCTATCATCCGCTTAGCTGTAGGTCTGCCAGGTGTGGCTTCAGCGTACGTGACAAACAGCTGGCGAACCTCTCCCCAAACTTCAGCCGTCTGCTCCTTATAATAAGAGCGCGCTCTTCTAGGGTCCAAAGTATGGAGCCTATATTCGGCCTCCGAGGTGTGACTGGGGTAGAACACCGGCAGAGTCAACATCTGGTTAAGTTAAAACTCCAACACAACCTTCGGAAGGAATTTCGGGTGGGGGCGCAGGACAACCTTGTCCCTGTGGAAGACCAGATAAGGAGACTCGATGGAAAGCGCCAGGAGCTCTCCCATCCTTCTGGCTGACGTGATAGCCACCAAGAAGGCAGTCTTCCATGACAGGTGGGAGATATCGCACCTGTGCATCGGTTCAAATGGCTTGCCAATGAGCTTAGCCAATACCAGTAGTAGATCCCATGGAGGTGGAGGTTCTCACACCAGAAGGGATATGTGATTAAGGCCTTTGAAAAAGTGCCCGACCACCTTCTCCTGTAATACCAACTGCTTCCCGGCCCGTGCTCGGTAAGCAGAGATGGCTGCCAAGTGCACCTTAAGGGCTGTCGACCGAAGCCCTTGCCAAGAAAGGCACCACAGTTAGTCCAGAATGCTGGTCAAGGAGCAGGAGGAAGGGTCCAACCCCTTATCCTGACACAAAATGGAGAATCTCTTCCATTTGAAGGCATAGCATTTCCTGGTCGATTCCTTATGGGATGCCTCAACAACGTTGAGGACCTCGTCGGAAAGACCCAAGGCCTGGAACTCTAGCCCCTCAGGAACCAGGCCGTCGGGTGAGGCACTGAAGGCCCGGATGGAGTACCTTCCCCTGGTTAACCGAGATCAGGTCCGGGCGGGCTGGATGCCACCACAGGAGCCTGGGGCCAAGGCTGAGGAGATCTGGATACTAGAACTGGCGGGGCCAGTCTGGGGCTACCAAAATCACCCGCGCCTTGTCCCTACTCACCTTGAGAAGCACCTTGTGGATCAAGGGAAATGCGTAGAAGAGGCCCGGGGTCCACGGCCTCGAGAAGGCATCCCCCTGCAGCAAGCCCTACTGAGGGGGGGCGGGCATGAAACAGCCTCAGCTTCGCATTCTCCCTGCAGGCAAACAGGTCCACCTGAGGTGTGCCCCAGTGGGAGAACAGATCGTATACTACCTCCGGCATGAGAGACCACTCGTGAGATGCAGCACCTATCCGGCTTAGGACATTGGCCAGAGTGTTGGAGGCTCCTGCCACATGGATGGCTAGGAGATCTGCCACCAGTCTGCTCACGAGGGACCAAGTGCGGAGAGCTTCCTTGCACAGGGGCAAGGAGTGCGTCCTGCCCTGGCGGTTTAGGTAGTACATGGTCGTGGTATTGTCCGTCTGGACCTGGACCACTTGACCCCGTAGAAACGGAGTGAAGGCAGTGAGGGCTAGTCGGACTGTTTGAAGCTCCAGCAGGTTGATGTGGCATTGAGACTCCAGAGGGGATCAGAGGCCATGCACTCTGTGCTCCCCCAGATGGGCACCCCAACCCATCTGAGAGGCACTGGTCATTAGAATGACCGTCGGCTCGGGGCGGACAAATGGGATGCCCTCCTGCAGATGAGCTGGAACGATCCACCACTGGACACTATTCCACATCTCCTGGGTCACCCCCACTGGCAGGTCCAGAGGACCGGAGCGCTGTGACCATTGGCGGGCCAGCCCCCACTGAAGGGGACGCATGTGCCAGCGGGCCCAAAGGACCACGCTGGTGCAGGCCGCCATGAGGCCCAGGAAGTCCCGGGCAGGGAGCAATTGCCCAACCAGAAATGACTGGGCAAAAGAGGAAAGAACCTCGACCCAGTTCGCCAGGAGCCATGCTCTGGCTCGAACAGAGTCGAGTTCTGCCCAGATGAATTGAATCAGCTGCATTGGCACGAGCTCCGATTTGGCCTCGTTGATGAGGAGGCCAATCTGAGAGCAGACCTGGAGGGCCAGATCCCTGGACCATTCCACCTCAAGGCTGGAGGGGGGCTGCAATCAGCCAGTCATCCAGGTTAGGGTACACCCGGCCCCTTCGGCACCGCACGAATGCTGTCACCACTGTCATGCATTTGGTGAAGAACCTGGTAGCTGGAGAGAGGCCGAAGGGCATGGCCCGGAACTTGTAAATGGACCACTCCGCTCTGAAGCGAAGGAATCGCTGGTGGGACGGACGGATTGGGACGTGAAAGAACGCGTCCTGTAGGTCCAGAGAACAGAACCACACACCTCGTTCCAAGGATGGAATGATCTGTGCCAGTGTGACCATCCTGAAGGTTCAGGACCTTAGGAACTTGTTTAGGTCTTGTAGGTCTAGAATGGGGCACCAGCCCCCCCCACCCCCGTCCATTTCGGGACCAGGAAATACCTGGACACAAACCCTGGGTCTGGTGGAGAATCTGCACCTCCTGATCACCTCCTTTGGAGAAGCAGATCAATGTCATTCGACGACTCAGAGAGACTCGCGGACCCCATAGCCCCCCCGTGGGGCGGCAGCCTCGATAGGGTGGGGCCTGCTCGAATTCCAGAGGCAGACCTCTTCCTACCACTTCCAACACCCAGCAGACTGCGGTAATAGTGGACCAGGCGGAAAGGAAGTGGCGGAGCCGTCCCCCCATGGGGGGAACCCAGGGAGGAGTGACGAGGCTGGGGGCGACACCCCTCAACCTATCACTGGGCAGACTTGGAGGAAGGACTGACCGAGGGACTTCTGGGCCTTTCCCCGGCTTCCTGCTGGAGGAAGCTGCAAGCAACTTTGGGGTGTAGTATAGGGCCCTGCTGGCCCTGATGCTCGACTGGACGTGCCGCAGGGGCAGAAGGCCGAAAGGACTTACGCTGCTGCTGGCGGCCTCTGTCCTTCTGGGCCAACGTGACTGAGTCCAAGGTGGCACTAGACTTCTCGATCCTCTGCAAGTGACCCCCCACCCCGGGACGAACAGGTCGGTGCACCCAGGAAGAGCGATCTGCCAGCTTGTGCTGGGTATCCACAGTGGTGGAGATCCACATCAAGCTTCTGCGGCAATGGCCACTGCGGCCGCTACTGACGGTACAAGAGTCTCCAATGTCGAGAGCAGTTTGGAGCTGTTGCTTTGTCAACGCCCTTCCCTGATCCCGCACCTGCTTGACCGTAGTCTGGAGGTCAGCAGAGAGATGAGGAATCACCTCATACAGGGAGCCTAGAAGGGTGTGGGAAAAGTGTGCCATCAGTATGGCTGAACTGGCCTGATGAAGACCTAAGGAGGACGCAGCGTAAACTTTACACCCGGAATAGTCAAGTTTCTTGGACTCTATCGGGTGGCTTGTCCACGTCCCGAGTGTTTCCGGCTGGAAAAACACATGTTACCAACCCCTCCGCAGAGGGTGCTACAAATCCAGAGAGTGAACCGGTGAGACAGCATACTTCTTGGCCATCCTGGCCGAGGGAGTTGGACAAGAAGCCAGCCCGCCATATCCACGGCCGAACAATGGTTTCGGATTCAGAAAGGCCACCGTAGGAGAATCCCCTCGGTCCAGTGTCTCCGTGAGGGGATACCTGGCTCACTTTGAGACGGGTTCGAGCTTCATCCCAGTAGATTCTGAGATGAGCCGAGGCAAACCCAAGAATGAGGATGAGCTCTCGTCCACCAACTGTCCCCCAGAGGACTCCAGGTCGAGAGGCCTGGAGAACAGGGAAGAGGCATTGTCGGACTCCGAGGAGTCTGCAAATAGCTGCCGAGGGCCTAAGCCACCCTCCACCTGCCGAGGATGATTGGGAGTGAAGGTGACAGACAATCGATAGGGCAACCCATGACCCAGCTGAGAATCCTTGGTCGAAGCCCCAGTTTTTGGTTGTGGAGGCGGGGGTTCCAACACAGTGGGTGATGGGCTGGTTATATTTTAGGGTAACCAGGCGCTGGCTCCTCAGATGACCACGAGGGGTTTTTTCGGCCGCTCAGGTGACAGCCACTTAATGGCCGGGAAGGCGACAGAGTCGGCTTGCTCCCGGTCAAAAGGAGCTGCTGCCACATCAGATCCTCGTAGCGCTGATGCAACTTGCACCAGAGCCCATCCTCCGAGGAGGACGATGATGAGGATGAGCGGCACCGCCGCTTCCCTAGGTGCAGAGACCAAGACTGCTGATGTCGGCGGCATCGGCTGGACCGAGAGGAGGTCCGAGACCCTCGGTGTTTCTGAGGGTGGATCTGGGAGGGAGCGGGGGAAACCCGTTCCTCCCCCGGCTCAGGAACCTTACCCGGGGACTCCGGCACAGGCAAGTCCTCGGTTTCCACCGGGGGAACCGGTGAAGAAGGGTTGTCTGCTTCTCCAGTCGACAGCCCGTCCGACGGGTCGAGAAAAATCTCGACTGCATCAACGGGTGTCTTGGCCGGCTGACCTGATGGGGACATCGTGAAGCCAGCAGCCTTAGCCGCAACCTCGACCGAAGTAGAGTGTCGACTATAAGGGGAAGGGGTCCTCTCCTGCTCCCACGAACGTCGACAGTAGGACTTACCTTTTAAGTCCTTTTTCTTGGACAGAGAGGAGTGTCCCGATGGCCCCTCTCCCTTAGTAGAGAGGGACTGACAAAGCTCTTTAAATGAAGCAGAGTAGGAGGAGCCCAAGCAGAGCGGGATAAATGCTGCGACCGAAGAAGATGCAGCATGGTCCACCTCCTCCTCGAGGGCGATCATTTGCTCCAGTTGCTCAGCTGAGCCTGACGCCGCGGACACCAACCAACGGGCCTTCTTCGACTTTACCAGAGAAATACGTCTCTTGGGGCGCCCAAGTTGAAGTCTGGCAGCACGGTCTTCAAGAATGCTGACCAAGAAGGATTTGCACAATCAAGTCCCGCGGATCGTGACCCAGCGCAGGCAGTAAGCATGCAGCGATGGTCGCGGATCAATCAAAGCATCTTCTGCCGACAAGGGCACCGCGAAATCCGAGAGTGGATTTGTCCATCGCAGCCTCGAAGGAAGAAAAAGATCGAAGTCTAGAAAATGTAAGTATGAGTTTCGGTTTAACTGACGAGTTAGGATCCAGGCCTAAAACGCAGAGTGCTAAGGAGGGAAAATACAGTTACATAAGAACTTACCTTAACAGTAGATCTTCGAGAACAGCTCTTGCAGCAGGTTACACCATTAGGACTGAAGCCGGCAGGTGTCAGGACCCCACGGAAAAATTCTAGCTAGCTATCTTCAGCGGGGACCGCCCCCAACGTCGGTCCCGCCTCCGACGTCAGGCGTGGTACAAAAGCGGGCGGTCCCGCCAGATTCCCCAGTTCTCCCGCCGGAGACTTCCGGCCGCAGGCTGACATCGAAATGGGAGACCGAGGATTCGCCGTCAGAAGACAGAAAGATATAAATCCCTGCTCAGGAAGACTGAGCCATGCCTCTCAAGGGGAAGGTGGGCGAGAGGTACTTGATGCAAGACTGTTCTAGAATCTACTGTTACGGTAAGTTCTTACGTAGCTGTACCATATCTTCAGAGACACAGCTCTTGCAACAGGCTACACCATTAGGACTGATTCCCAAAGCAGTAACGCTGCCAGAAATTCCGGAGGAGGAAAATAGGAAGTACATTCCAGGTCCTGAACCTAGGACAGGAGACCCTGTAGCACGCAAGGCCGAAACCAGCCCTTCACCTAGAGGCGTGTCCAGGCTATAATGCCTGATAAAGGTATGCACATAGCTCAAGTGGCTGCAGCACAAATAGCAGAGGTGGAGACGTTTCAAGAGTGCTGCGAGGATGTGTACACCTAGTGGGGATGACTCGGACTGAGCCAGGAGGGCTTTGTTTTAAATCAAAACAGTAGGAAATACACTGGACAAGCCAGCGAGACAGAGACTGTTTGGATACTGATTGGCCCATCATTCTCTCAGAAGGAAACAAAAGCTGTTCAGAACTACGAGAGGGTTTAGTTCTGTTGAGGTAATACCTCAGGCTGCGGTGAACATCCAGGGTGTGGAGCAAAGCCTCTCCTCTATTTCAATAACTCGGGAAGTAGACCGGAAGGTCAATATCCTGGTTTAGAAAGTGAAGAGACCACCTTAGGTAAAAACTTAGGATTAGATCCTCCAGGGATATCCTCACGGTGGAAAACTAAATAAGGCTCTTTGCACATAAGAGCGTGAAGCTCAGAATTCTTCTCGCTGAAGTAACAGCAACTAAAAATAACGTTTTCCACGACAGAAAGCGTAGCTAGCAATCAGCAGGTTCAAAAGGAGGGAGCATGAGCTGTTCCAGGACAAGAGCAGATCCCATGAGGCACAGGGTCCCTAATGGGAGGCCTAAGGTGTAACACTCCCTAAGAAATTCCTGGAGGCGGCCCAATTGAGCTACATTGCATCATGTCCCACCGGGAGGGTGATAGGCAGAAATGGTACAGAGGTGCACCTTAATAGAGGAGGGATCAGGCCTGAATGAAAAGGGAGGAGGAAATCCAACACTACTCCCACAGGACAACCTAAAGGGAAAAGATCATAGGCTCGTGCCATAAGCAAAAAGCGTAGCCATTTCATGGCGTGACGTTGCATGAGTTCTCGACTTTCTGGCTGCAGAAAGAACCTGCAACCTCTGGCGAGACCCCGTGATGCAAGATGGCTATGTCTCTAGGAGCCAAGCATGCTGGTTCAGAGCGTAGGTCCGGATGGACTAATGAACCTTTCTCCTGAGACAGGAGGTGGGAGCTGAGCAGCAGGAGGCGGGGTTCCGAGATAGTTGCACCAACAAGGAACCAGATCTGTCTGGGCCAGAGCAGAGCCACTAGGATCATGATGCGTGCTCCTCTCGCAGTTGAGAAGAACTCTCTGGATCAACGGGAAGGGAGGGAAAGCGTAGAGAATCTGTTCGCAGGAGAGGGATAAGCTGGCTCCCAGAGAAAACACCAGGCCCTGGATCTAGCGAGCAAAATTGGGCAGTTTTATGCTGGATGGGGATGGAACAAGTCTAGTTCTGGAATTCCCAACGAAGAAACAGATCCTCTGCTACCTCTTGAAGAGTTCCCACTCGTGGACTTGGCCTGGATAAGACTCAGGCCGTCCTGCAATTGTGTTGTCCACCGGGAACATGCACAGTGATCAGATTTGCGCCGTGTCCGATTACCCAATCCCATACCCTCATGGCCTCCCTGCAAAGGGGGTAACAGGGTGCGCCTCCTTGTTTGTTGAGGTAATACATCACCGCCATGTTGTCTGTCTGAAGCAGGAGAGTACACGGTGGGATTACTGACTGAAAGGCCTGCAGGGCATAGAGGACCGCCCTCATCTCTAGGACATTGATATGGAGATGAGCTTTCAACGGGGTCCACGTACCTTGGGACTTTACCCGTCCAGGTGTGCCCCACCCCAAGGCCTGAGGCATCCGTGAGTGAGGGTACCCTCCGGTGGCCTTTCTGAACGGGGCGCCCGCAGGAGAGCGACTGGGGACTAGCCACCACTGCCAGTCTCAGATCACTGAGTTCGTGATCCTGACCGGATGCTGCAAGTGGTCTTGCCTTTGGTCCCATTGCACCTTGAGCATCCACTGGGTTACCCGCATGTGGAGCCTTGAGAAAGGGACAGTAGGAATGGCCGCAGCCATGTGTCCAAGCAAGCGAAGGACCGACCTGGCAGGTACGATCTTGTTCGACGACAAATCCCTTATGAGGGATCTGATGCGCTCCGCTCTGTCGTCCGGAAGAAAAGCTCTTCCCTGAACAGTGTCGAGGACTGCGCCTATAAACTGCAGTTTCTGCGACGGTACCAGGAGAGACTTCTGGTAATTTATGAGAATGCCCAGAGATTGGAACAAGTCCTGGGTGCTCTGGACCGCGAGTAACAACGCCTCTCTGGAGGCGGCCATGAGAAGCCAGTCGTCGAGGTACAGGAACACATAGTGGCCCTGTCTCCTCAGAGATGCTGCCACGACTGCCATGCATTTGGTAAAGACCCTTGGTGCAGATGACAGTCCGAATGGAAGAGCTCGGAACTGAAAGTGGTGGTCGAGAAACTCGAAGCGCAGGAACCTCTGGTGCGTGTGAGTTATGGGGATATGCAGGTATGCGTCCTGCATGTCTAGAGACGCTAAAAAGGCGTCTTGTTTCAGCATGGGAATAAGGCCGGAAGAATCACCATGCGGAATCTTTTGTAGGCGACCGACACATTGAGGTCGCTGAGGTCCAGAATTGGACGGAGGTCCCTGATTTCTTGGGAACCAGGAAGAAGTGGAATAATATCCTCTTCCTCTCTGGTTCTCCGACGCATTCTCATCGCCTCCTTTTCTTAGGAGCGAGAAACTCTTGCCAGATCAATTTTTGTGCTGACCCGATACCGGACAGCAAAGGAGGCCTCGAGGGTGGCTTTTCTGCGAATTTTATAAAGTGGCCTAGACTGACCAACTGCAGAACCCACCTGTCGGTGGTAATGGCCTGCCATCCCGGCAGGAAGTTCGCAATGCGACCCCGACCATGATTTCCCGTTGATCCTGAGGGGCGGGGGCCGGAAAGGAGTCAGGCTGTGGCGGCAGATGGGCCCGCTGGCTGGCTCGGCCTAGGGGAACGCTGGACTTGGCTAGCGTGCTGTTTTCCTTGGGTTCTACGGAAACCGGAGCCCCTCTGATGTGTAGCGGAGCGGCTGCTTGCCTCTGTGTCCGCCTCATCGAAACGGTCTTTGGTTCCTACGAAAGGAACCAAGCTTGGGTCGGTACATGGCTTGAACCGACCTCACCGCCTTCCCGGCCTCTTGAAGTTTGGTAATGATCTTCTCGGAAGGATTACCAAATAAAACTTCTCCCTCGAACGGAGCGTCCAAAATGTTTTTCTGGACATCCGGGGTAAAGCCGGAGACACGTAACCAGGAGTGTCTCCGGAGGCATACGCCAGAAGCTGCTGCTCGGGCCGATGAGTCCGCGGAGTCGTACACGGCTCGAAGCACTTGGGTCCCCACGTCTGAACCCGTACAGAGGAGCTGGAGCATCTCTCCTTCTCTACTTCGGCAGCTTTTCAGCCGCCCAGACCCTGTTCCCACAAAGCGCTCTGGAATTGAACCATGTGGGTCAAGTAGTTCAAGGATCTGACGGCGCAGGTAGCGGAGGCGACGCGCGCCTGCCCAGTGCGGCCCAACTGTTTGGACTCTGGGTCCGTGGCAGGGTGGCTCAAATGTTGCGCCTCTGTGACCGGGTCATGTGAGGCTGTGATGACCAGAGAGTCGGCCTGAGGCTGTTGTGTCAGGTGCTGGTCGCCCTAGGAGCCTTGTACAGACGATCAGCTTCGCACCGCCGAGTGAATGTGGACGCTTCCACGCTGCCTTGGTGACGCCCACAAAAGTGTACACCAAGGTGGTACCACCACAGGCTTGGGGTCCTTCTGCCGAAGATATTTGGCAAGGCGTAACCTTTCAGGGTCTAGTTCTTCTGCATCCCATCCCATGTTCTCCTGGATATGTCGCATAATATCCATGAACGAAGGGTCATCCGGAGGAGATCTCGGTGTCTCACGTGGGTCCGGAGAAGGGATGGAGAGAGGAGATGGGGATCTAGAGGAAGAGTAGACTGATCCCGTGTCCTCAGTCGACGGCGAACGTCGGTGTCTCCTGGATCTCTTAGGGCTGGGTGATCCAGAAGAGGATTTCGACGGAGGTCTCCGTTTTTCTGATCTTCCCCTGGGAGAGGATCCAGGCTCCCGGGGAGGAGGTAAGCGGCCTGCCGACCCCGAAGGCGAAGGGGGGGCTGGTACCAGAGGAGGAGGAGGGGAGGAGGAGGAGCGGTGGGGGCCATGTCCCTTTTAATGGTGTCCCACCAGTAAGTGAAGAGATCCTTCACTTCCGCTATAGAAAGTCCCGACGACGGCCCAGGCGCCGGTGGGCGGTCGTCGGGTCCCGGCGTCGGCTCCACAGGGGCCTCGGGTAAGGCGAGGGGGCCCTGGGAGTTTCGGTGAGGCCGGGGTCGCCCGTCTGGTCCTCGGGCTGCGTTAAGTCCTCCTCAGTCAACGTCTCCTGACCGACGTCGGTCGGAGGCGTGGGAGCCCTCTTCTCAGGCGGAACGGACGCCGGTCCCCCAACCGGTGTCCGCTGGGATGGTTTGGCAGACGACGGCTGTCCGGCCGACGACGGCTCCAGGGAGGAACGACGTACGGCCGACGACGGTCGGGCCGGCGTCGGGTCCACAGGTCTCTTCAACGGTGTGAGCTCCAAAGTTTTACGAGGAGGCACAGAAGATGACCGGACGTCGGGAGCCGAAGGGCGGGAACCCGACTTATGATGATGGTGGTGGCGCTCCCCGGACTTCGCCAAGGCCCTGGAAGAGGAAAACGATGACGGCCTGGCGGACTTGGCCTGAGAAGAAGGAGGCTTTCTTACCGCAGCCGGGGGAGGCTGAGAGCTGGCCCTGGAAGGAGAGCGGTCGGACCGAGAACCGGAGATGCGGGACTCCGAAGCCCTGGATGGGGACCTGGAAGGGGCCTTCTCCCTTCTTTTCTCCGCGTGCTTGTGGGATTTGGACAAAGATTCCCCCTTGGAGGACATGGTCTTCAGTTTTTCCTCTAACAAAAAAGCCTGGAGGGCCTTCTGACGTCGGATCCTGGTTCGGCTGTTGAAGCCCTGGCAAAACGAACAGGCCCGGGTATCGTGGTCTGGGCCCAGGCACCTAACACAGGCCATGTGGGGGTCCTTGAAGGGGATCTGTTTCCCGCAAGCACACTTGCAGGGATGACCGGAGGTCAGAGAGGACATCAGCAACAATCCTGCTTGAAGAAAAAAGAATTTCCCGGAGGAAAGCTCTGAACCACGCGTCGCGCGCTAGACCGGAACCGAAGGGTCGAGACATGCAAGTCGACGGCGGTAAAGAACTGGGGAATCTGGCGGGACCGCCCCCTTTTGTACCACGCCTGACGTCGGAGGCGGGACCGACGTCGGGGTGGTCCCCGCTGAAGATAGCTAGCTAGAATTTTTCCGTGGGGTCCTGACGCCTGCCGACTTCAGTCCTAATGGTGTAACCTGCTGCAAGAGCTGTGTCTCGAAGTAAGATCCTGAGCTTCCAAGCGGTAAGGAAGATCTAGATCTGGCATCATGGGGCGGAGCCTAGAGTTTTACCACCCAGGTTGGTGGGAGGAGCCAGCTTGAAGACCTTCCGTTAAGATTTAAGGCGGCAGGGAACCTACCAGTAAGTGTGGCTAGAACAACATATCCATGTCCCTGGAAATGAATGTTTGTGAGTCATCTCCTGTCTATCACAGCTGAGTTCTGTCACATAAAAACTCTGCATTGTTTTTTGCCTACATAAACCCAGAGTTGTTTAATGGATATAAAATAAATCTAAAGTTTGTTAGCTCATAGAAGTAATGTCCCTAGAAATACACGGTTAAAAAAAGATCTATTGTTACCGTAAGTTCTTATACTACTGTACTATCTTCATCGAGGATATCTCTTGCAGCAGGTCACACCTATGGAACGAGTCCCAAGTAGTACTGACAAAGACAGTCTGGGTGGCTGGAGGCTATAGGCCTAAGATACAAGGCCTTGAAGCACAGCCAGACTGAAGCCTGCCCTTCTCCTAGAGGCAATGTCGACTGCAGTGTTTAGTGGTTTAGTGAAAGTGTGGACAGAATTCCAGGTGGCAAACGCACAGATTTCAGCAGCTGATACATTCATATATATGTATACACACACACACATATATATGTACACATATACATGCTTTGTTCTCCTCCCATCCCCCCAGCGGCCTCCATCTGCTCAACCCCCCAATCACCCGTTCCTCTGGGATCTTACCTTGTTAGCCGTCATGGCCACAGGATCAGCTGCCTGGCCACCAGTGTGGAGCCTGCAGGGGTGGATCATCATCAACCGCCACGGGGTATTTTCCACCATTTTCTCCAGAACCCTCCCTATTGCTGGGGCACATGTCACTGTGCGTACGCAGAGGAGTACGCATGCTGTGTGTGACCTGGTTGAATAGGACCCTGTCCCAGTTATTATGGAAAGAGTGGGAATGCAAGGATCTGTCCCATTCCCCCTCTTTTCTGTCTGGTTGTGTAGCCAAATTTTTCTATGACACCTAGGATTTGTACTCCCCAACAGTCTAGCAATTCTTTGCCTTTCACTGTCTCTCAGTCTTCCCTTGCTGTTCTGTCTTTTCCTCCCTTGCATATCTGCTGGTATAACAATATATGCAAATCATTATGTGGAAATATAACTGATACTGGTATCTCTCTGTTTAGAAATGATATAGGGTTAATTTTGGAAACGTACATAATTACAGTTTGAGATGACTGCAAAAAGCTACTGGAAACTCATGAGGTTACCAGAGTGCAATTTTCAAGCGTTTTGCAGAAGAGCTGTGGAAAAGGGGCCTCAGTTCTGGGACATTGTCTTCCTGCCAGCACCTGCCTGATACTTACAAGAACATTTTAGAAAAAAAAACAGGATGCTTGTTAAGAAGGGGGTTGTTGCAAGGACTCACAAGACAGAGCTTGAAAAAGAGGGACACATAGATCGAAGGAAAACTGATGGATTTTCTGTTTATTTGGCCTCTGTAAATAGTTATACTGAACAATTTTATTTTTTGTTATGTTACTGCTAGTACAAATAAATACTCTCTTTGCGAATTTTACAACTGCTCCTGGTTTTTCCTATGCTTCCTGACCTGTGCCTCGACAACACTATGGAGTCCCACAGCACCCACCTTTCCATTGGCACCTGTGACAGGGTTGCATACGGCCCTGTCCAGATTGTTCTGGAGAGAGCGTTTAAACACAAGGATCTGTTCAATTCTCTCCTTTTCTGTCTCGTGTCTGTCTGGTTGCGCAACCAGATTTTCTCATGAGACCTAGGACTTGATCACCTTGACGGTCTTGCAATTCTTTACCTATCGCTATCTCTCTACCTTCTCTTGCTGTTCTGTATTTTCTCCCCCTTGCATATCTGCAGGTACAAAAATATATGTGAGTCTTTTTGTGAAAATGTAATTGATACTGGGATCCTTTGTTTAAAACTGAATGTAGTTATACTGTTGAAATGATTGCAAAACTAAAACCGTATATAGTTATACTACTGAAATGATTGTAAAGCTATTTGGAACTCAAGGAGTTAACCTGAGATGCAATGTTTAACCATTTTGCAGAAGATGTAAACAAGAAGCCAATTCTGGGTCACAATGTTCTTTTTGCTACACCTGCAGAAACTGACAAGAACACTAGAAATTTACAAAAACACCATGTGATAAACATGCTATTTTCTTAACGAGCTCCTGCACAGACTTATAAAAAGGGGCTGCAATGTTCTGCAGAAGCAAGAGACAGAGAGAAAATTGAGAAAAACTCAGAAGAACCCTGTTTTCTTTTATTTAAAAACTTCAAGTTTATTATATATCAGATGGACAATACAATTCTGCCAATTTCAGTAAATACTAAGTGTTATCATCCGATTGATGAAAAAGATCTCATCAGAAAATACATACACTGTATGAGTTGTCATTTCTGTAATACTTAACCTGATGTTACAACAGTTAATCAGAAAAGGAAGTGTCACAGTTTCTGATATGATAGTAACTCATTTAAAAGATTATTTTAACCATTATAAAATTCTTAAAATATAAAGATAGATGTAAAATGCATTCCGTTATAACTCAACTAGATAAACTTAGGCATTCTGGGGTTCTGAGCTTTTCTCTAAGTTTGCCATGCTCTCAATAGGACCCTTTAAGGATCATTAAGGGGCAGTCAGTTAGGCTTGTATATATCTCTGCCAAGGTGATCAAACAGTAATAAAACCATCACTATTCTACCCTACGGTACAAGTGAGTTGTTCCATTGTCTCCAGCTGGGACATTCTGGCTTTCCAATTTTCTACTGTGTGGGGAAGGGGAGAAAGCCATCTTGATGTAATTGATTTTAACGTTGCCACTCATTATGTGAGACAGTTCATTTGATTGTCTTGGCCCTGATATTAAAGTTGGAAGGTCTAAAACCAGGTCTTTTCCCATAAATGAAATCTGTTGTCCTGTAATGATTTGCATGAGATCATGCACTTTCGTCCAAAACTGGAGCAGAACTGGACATGCCCAGAAAATGTGTTGTGGACCCTTTAGATTGACACCCCCTCCAACAGAGCTCTGTTTGGTCTGGATCGTAATGTTTCGTTATAGAGGGAGTAAGAAAATATCTTAGAAGTATCCTCCAATGGAATTCCCTCCACGTTGGAGAGCTGATTACCTGCCATGCCCTACTTAATCTTTTGTTCCATGATTATTGGGAAATTATGTTTCACTAAATCTAAGTTATTCTTGTTAGTGTTGATCAAAACTTTATATAGTTGGGAAAGGGGGCGTAGGACATTTTTAACTAATGTTGAAATAAAAATAGTTTTCAAGCTGAGTCTTGTCTCTATTAATCTTTTGTATTCTATTCTCAGAGAGAATATAATGACGGACTTGGAAGTACCTAAATAGGTCTTCCTTGCAAAGATGGAATTTTCCCATTAATGGTACAAAAGAAAGGCACTGGTAATTGTTTATACACTGTACAAATGTGGAGAGGCGTTTTGAAGCCCAGTATCTATAGTCTGAATCAGACATAACCACTAGCAAACAGGAGAGTATCACGAGAGTCTGGGCTCAGTTAACTTGAATTATAAACCCTTAGCAATACAACAGCACATGGCAACCTGTCCTAAGGGTACAGTAAATGTGTGTATGTATGTATGTGTATATCAACAGGATATTAAAACAGTGCACAAACTGAATGGTGACCTTCCTCACCCTACAACATTTACAGTGGTAGTCAAAAAATACAGATTACTCACCTGTAACAGGAGTTCTAGGAATGGTATATGTTGTTCATCCACACTGTCTGGCAGGTTCCTTGCCACTTTAAATCTTGCCGGAAGGTCTTCAAGCTGGCTTCTCCCACCCACCCGGTGGTAAAACTCTCGGCTCCGCCCATAACACCAGATCTAGCCTGCTGGAAGCCTGTACAGCGGCCGCTGGGGAGGTAGGGAGTCAGGATGAACAACATATACCATTCCTAGAACTCCTGTTACAGGTGAGTAACCTATATTTCTAGGGACATGGATATGTTGTTCATCCACACTGTCTGGTAGACTCCTAGCAGTTCCCCGGGAGAAAGGAGGCAAGGCGCACACCTGCTGCTTAGGGAATAATGACTGGAGAACCGAGGCCCCAAAACCAGCATCCTGGCATGAATCAATGTCGATGTGGTAGTGGGTGATGAAGGTGTGTGCTGACTTCCAGGAAGCAGCCCTGTAGATTTCCTGGATAGGGACATCCTTGGAAGCAGCCACCGATGCGGCAGGTAGAATGAGCTCTTATCCCTCTGGGAGGCTCCATGCCCGCCAACCTATAGCAGAGATCTATGCAGGAGGTGACCCACCTGTCTATCGTCCGCTTGGCTGCAGGTCTGCCAGGTGCGGCTTCGGCGTATGTGACAAACAGCTGGCGAACCTCTCCTTGAACTTCAGCCATCCGCTCCTTATAATAAGCGAGCGCTCTTCTAGGGTCCAAAGTATGGAGCCTATATTCGGCCTCCGAGGTGCGACTGGGGTAGAACACCAGCAGAGTCAACACCTGGTTAAGGTGAAACTCCGACACCACCTTCGGAAGGAATTTCGGGTGGGGGCGCAGGACAACCTTGTCCCTGTGGAAGACCAGATAAGGAGACTATGGAAAGAGCCTGGAGCACTCCCATATTTCTGGCTGACGTGATAGCCACCAAGAAGGCGGTCTTCCATGACAGGTGAGAGATGTCACACCTGTGCATCGGTTCGAATGGCTTGCCCATGAGCATAGCTAATACCAGCAGTAGATCCCACGGAGATGGAGGTTCTCGCACCGGAGGGGATATGTGATCAAGGCATTTGAAAAAGCGCCCGACCACCTTCTCCTGCGCCGACTGCTTCCCGACCCACGTCCGGTAAGCAGAGATGTCTGCCAGGTGCACCTTAAGGGTCGCCGACCGAAGCCCTTGCTGAGAAAGGGACCACAGGTAGTCCAGAATGCTTGCCAAGGAACAGGAGGAAGGGTCCAGGCCCTTGCCCTGACACCAAATGGAGAATCTCTTCCATTTGAAGGTGTAGCATTTTCTGGTCGACTCCTTACAGGACGACTCAACGACATTGAGGACCTTGACGGAAAGACCCAAGGCCTGGAACTCTAGCTGCTCAGGAACCAGACCGTCAGGTGCAGGGATTGAAGGTCCGGATGGAATACCTTCCCTGATTGACTGAGATCAGGTCCGGGGGCTGGAAGCCGCCTGTGAGCCTGAAGCTCAGACTGAGGAGATCTGATACCAGAACTGGCGGGACCAGTCTGGGGCTACCAGAATCACCTGCACCTTGTCCCTCCTCGCCTTGAGAAGCACCTTGTGGATCAAGGGAATTGGGGGAAAGGCGTAGAAGGGGCCCGGGGTCCACGACCTCGAGAAGGCATCCCCCTGCAGCAAGCCCTGCTGCGTGGGGGCGGGCATGAAACAGCCTCAGCTTCACATTCTCCCTGGAGGCAAACAGGTCCACCTGAGGCGTGCCCCAGTGGGAGAAGAGATCTTGTACTACCTCTGGCTGGAGAGACCACTCGTGAGACGCAGCCCCTATCCAGCTCAGGGCATCGGCCAGGGTGTTGGAGGCTCCTGCCACATGAATGGCGAAGAGATCCGCCTCCAGGCTGCTCGCACGAGAGACCAAATGCGGAGAGCTTCCCTGCACAGAGGCATGGAGCGCGTCCCACCCTGGTGGTTTAGGCAGTACATGGTCATGGTATTGTCCGTCTGGACCTGAACCACTTGACCCCGTAGAAACGGAGCGCAGGCGGTGAGGGCTAGACGAACCGCCCGAAGCTCCAGCAGGTTGATATGGCATCGGGACTCCCGAGGGGACCAGAGGCCGTGCGCTCTGTGCTCCCCCAGATGAGCACCCCAACCCATCAGAGAGGCATCGGTTGATAGAGAGACCGTCGGTTCAGGGCGGACAAACGGGATGCCCTCCTGCAGATGTGCTGGAACGGTCCACCACTGGAGAGCGTTCCACATCCCCTGGGTCATTGTCACTAGCTGATCCAGCGGATCGAAGTGCTGTGACCATTGGCTGGCCAGTCCCCACTGAAGGGGACGCATGTACCAGCGGGCCCAACGGACCACGCTGGTGCAGGCCGCCATGAGGCCCAGGAGACACAGAAAGTTCTGGGCAGGGCGTAATTGCCCAACCTGAAATGATTGGGCAAAGGAGGAAAGAACCTAGGCCCTGTTAGCCGGGAGCCATGCTCTGGCTCGTAGAGGGTCGCGCTCTGCCCCAATGAATTGTATCACCTGCTTTGGCACGAGTTCCGACTTGGCCTCGTTGATGAGGAGGCCAACCTGAGAGCAAACCTGGCGGGCCAGATCTCTGGACCACGCCACCTCCGCTCTGGATGGGGCTGCAATCAGCCAGTCGTCCAAGTAGGGGTACACCTAGACCCTTCGGCGCTGCAGGAATGTTGTCACCACTGCCATGCATCTGGTGAAGACCCCTGGAGCTAGGGAAAGGCCGAAGGGCACGGCCTGGAACTCGTAAAGGGATCCCTCCGCTCCAAAGTGGAGGAATCTCAGGTGGGACGGATGGATTGGGACGTGAAAGAGCGCGTCCTGAAGGACCAGAGAACAGAACCACACGCCTCGTTCCAAGGACAGGATTATCTGAGCCAGAGTGACCATCCTGAAGGTCCAAGACCTTAGGAACCTGTTCAGGTCATGCAGGTCGAGAACGGGGCACCAGCCCCCTCGTCTGTTTTGGGACCAGGAAGTACCTGGACGCAAACCTCGGGTCTGGAGGAGGATCTGCCACCTTCCTGATCACCTCTTGCTCGAGGAGCAGGGCAATATTGGCTCGACGAACCGACAAAAAAGCTGCGGACCCCGTAGCCCCCCCGAGGGGCGATGGCTCGGAAGGGCGGGGCCTGCTCGAACTCCAGGGGCAGGCCCTTTCCTACCACCTCCAAAACCAAATGGTCCATGGTGATAACGGACTAAGCAGAAAGGAAGTGGCGGAGCCGTCCCCCCACAGGGGGAACCAGGGGGGTGGGGTGACGAGGCTGGGGGCGACACCCCTCAACCCGTCACTGGGCAGGCTTAGCGGAGGGACCTCCTGGGCCTCTGCCTCCTTGCTTCCTGTTGGAGGAAGCCGTGGGCTTGGGTTTGGGATGGCAAGCATGAGCTTGCTGGCCCTGGTGCTGGTGGGCCGGACGTGCTGCAGGCGCAGAAGGACGAAAGGACTTGTGCTACTGCTGTCACTGGCCATTGTCCTTCTGGGTGGAGCTTGACCGAGTCCAGAGTGGCATTGCACTTTAGGATCCGCTGGAGGTAACCTTCCACTCCAGGGCCGAAGAGGTCGGTCCCCAAGAGGTGACATCCGCCAGTTTGTGCCGAGTATCCGCCGTGAAGGTGGATATCCTCAGCCATGCCCTGCGGTGCATGGCCACTGCAGCTGCAACCCATCTGGCACAGAAGTCTGATGTCCAGAGCCGTTTGGAGCTGCTGCTTAGCCACTGCCCTACCCTGGTCCCGTACCTGCCGGACCGTGGTCTGCAGGTCGGCCGGGAGATGAGGGATCACCTCATCCAGAGAGCCCATGAGGGCGTGAGAGAAGTGTGCCATCAGCACGGCTGAGCTGGCGGAGGCCAAGGGAGGACGCAGCGTACACCTTGCGCCCGGCATAGTTCAGCTTTTTGGACTCCTTGTCGGGGGTCTTGTCCACATTCCTAGCGTTCACGGAATGCCGGAAAACACGGTCTGTGACCAACCCCTCGGCAGAGGGATGTTCCGAAAAACCGGGCAAAGAGCTGGTAGGGGCCGCATACTTCCTGGCCATCCTGGCCGAAGGCTCAGGACAGGAAGCAGGCCGCTGCCAGAGCTCCAAGGCTGGGCCAACAATGGCTTCAGCCACCGGAAAGGCCTCCGTGGGTGAATCCCCTTGGTCCAGTATCTCCGTCAGGGGATACTTGGCCCGCTTGGATACGGGCTCGAGCTGCATCCCAGTGGACTCTGAGATGAGCCGAAGCAAACCCATGAAGGACGATGGACTTACCTCCATCGACTGGCTCCCAGAGGACTCCAGGTCAATGGGCCTGGAGAACAGGGAGGAGTTGTCGTAGGACTCCGAGGAGTCAGCGAAGAGCTGCCTGGGGCCTGAGCCACCCTCCACCTGCTGAGGAAGGTCGGGAGTGAGGGTGACCAACAACCTGTGGAGCAGGCCCTGACCCGACCAAGAGTCCTTGGTCGGTGCCCCCGATTTTGGTTGTGGAGGCGGAGGTTCCACCACACTCGGTGAGGTAGCCGATTTCGGTTGAACAACCGGCCCAGGCTTGGGCACCTCGACTACAGCGAGGGGTTGTTTCAGCCGCTCGGGTGACAGCCACTTGATGGCCGGGGAAGGAGACCGCGTCGGCTTGTTCCCAGACAGAAGTAACTGCTGCCACATCAGGTCCTCGTGCGTCGACAATTTGCGCCGAAGCCTCTCCTCTTCTGAGGAGGAAGACGAGAACGAGCTGCGGCGCCACTTACCTCGGTGCTGAGAATGCCGATGTCGGTGGGATCGGCTGGATCGAGACGATGTCTGAGACCGAGATCCTTGGCGTTTCCGAGGACGGGACTGGGAAGGGGTGGGGGACACCCGCTCTTCCCTTGGCTCGGAAGCCTTAACCAGAGACTGCGGCACTGGAGGTGCAGGCAAGTCCTCAGTCTCCACTGGGGGAACCGGTGAAGAAGGGTAGTTGGCTTCACCAGTCGACAGCCCGTCCGACGGGTCGAGAAAAATCTTGGCTGCGTCGACGGGGTGTCTCGGCCGGCTCGCCTGACGGGGACGCCGTGAAGCCAGTGGCATTAGCCGCAACCTCGACCGAAGTAGAGTGTCAACTGTCCGGGGAAGGGGACCTCTCCCACTCCCACGAATGCCGACAATGGGACTTACCCTTTGAGTCCTTCTTTTTGGACAGAGAGGAATGTCCCGAAGGCCCCTCTCCCTTCGTGGAAAGGGACTGGCAAAGCTCCTTGAAAGAAGCTGAATATGAGGTACCCAGTGAGAGTGGGATAACTGCCACGACCGAGGAAGCGGATGATACGGCCTGTGCCGCCTCCTCCTCGAGGGCGATCATCTGCTCGAGTTGCTCAGCCGAGCCAGCCGCCGTGGTAACCTCCCAACGGGTCTCCTTCGAGTTAACCGGCGAACAGCGCTTCTGAGGGCACCCACGCTGTAACCAGGCAGAGCGATCTTCCAGGACATTGACCGAGAACGAACGGCATGACTCGCAGGCCTGTGGGTCGTGTTCTAGGCCGAGGCAGTAGACGCACGTGGAGTGCGGGTCCGTCCTGGACATCTTCTGCCCACAAGGGCACTGCCGAAATCTGGGAGTCGATTTGTCCATCGCAGCCATGAGGGAGAAACTTGACCGAAGTCTTGAACATTTTAAAATAAGTTTCAGGCGAACCGAAATATTAGGATCCAGTCTACATGCAGAGCGTTAAGGAGGGAACGTGAGCTTTCAATCGGTAAGGAAGATCTGGCATCATGGGGCGGAGCCAAGAGTTTTACCACCCGGGTGGGTGGGAGGAGCCAGCTTGAAGACCTTCCGGCAAGATTTAAAGCGGCAAGGAACCTGCCAGACAGTGTGGATGAACAACATATTCATGACCCTAGAACAGGTATCTTAACAGTAGCTCTCCTGAAAGAAGCAGAAAAACTGGTAAACTGACCATTAACATATGAATGAGTCTGCCTGAGAGACAAAGCATAACAGCAAAAGTCCTTAAAGTCCACTTAACCGGACCATAAGTGCACACAGTCCCAATTTTTAGACAAGGGTAGGATATGTACTCTAAGAGCAGTGTATTAAATTAGCCCCTCTTCCTCAGAAGCCTCGTCTAGCGTGCTTTGTTGGCGCAGAAGTTTTTGAGAGAATTGGGCTGCAGCTGTAGGATCCTGGAATATGTAGATCTTTGATTCATGCCTAACACGTAGTCTTGCTGGGTAGTTTAAGCTAGCTTCTATGCTGTGGCTTAAAAGGTCTTTTTTAATTGTCTGGAGTTCAGTTTTGTGTGTCTGCGTTAGAGCTGCGAGGTCTGGAAAGAAACCAAGCCGGCTACCCTCCCACATGATCTCTCCCCTTGCTCTAGCCACTTGCAATAGTGAAATTCGGGCCTTCGGCGCCAATAGTGTGGCAATCACCATGAGTAGTCTTTGCTGCACATCACCCCGCTGTTCAGCACATTGAGGGTTTGCAAAGACCCACAGAATTTTAAGTCCCGAATCCCTAGGCAGGAGTTGCAGGTCTTCAAAGATCATTTTAGTCACCACTGGCAAAATCTCCATCACTCCAGCGTACCGTGGGGGGAACCAGACCATACGAACGTTAGCCTGCCTCTGAGTGTTTTCAATGGACTCCAGCTTAGACTTCAGAAAAGATAAGTCCTTAACATACGTGGCATTACAATCGGCTTGTCTGTCTTGTGATTGCTGAAGGTTTTTAATTGCCTCTGCGTTATCATGTATGAGCCAGTCGCTGTCGGTTAGTTTCAACTCTACTGTCACGAACTTCTTATTTGTCTCTTCCCCATTAGATTGTATTTTAGACAGCAGCGCTAAAATCTGGGCAGTTGGAAGCTCGGACGCAGGCATCCCACTTGTGCTAGGCTCCAAGCTCACAGTCGTGTTTGCTGGAGAGAGGAAGGAATCCAGGCTATGCATAGCCTTCTTCGAGTCTTTTTTGGGTCCCATTCTATAGCAGAGGACTTCCGTCACTGCTACATTAAGTTTTAAAAAGAAATCTTGTCTTGCATCTCAGGTTGTCGGTGTTTTATTACACAGCTATGCAGGAGCTATTTTAAGACGTTAGGGCCATCTTGCTGCTCCACAGCACCCCTCACTCCTTGGGTATTTTGACTTGCCCTGATTTCAATCGCCAGTGGTTCAAGGGATAATGCAAAAAGGAGCGGGGAGAGGGGGCAACCCTGCCTCATCCCCCGCATCAGAGAAAATCTCTCAGAGAGGCAGCCATTTACCTTGACTCTAGCTTCTGGAGCTTTGCATAGTGCCTTCATGCTATTGATAAATCTAGCCCCCACTCTGAATCTCTTCAAAGTTTCTTCCAGGAAGACTTAGTCGACCCTGTCGAATGTCTTTTCAGCACCCATGCTAATGGCTAATTGGAAAAGTTTGGTGTTCTTGTGAGCTGAAATGATTTTTAACAATCGCCGAATGTTATCCTGCAGGAATCGTCCAGACATGAATCTCGTTTGATCCATGTGTATTAAGGAGCAGGCTACTAATTGTAGCCAGTTGGCCATAATTCCGTTAAAACTGTTTAGGTCTACCTGAAGTAGTGAAATGGGGCGGTATGACTTATAGTCTTCTAGATCTTTCCCTGGTTTAAGAATCACCGAGATTTGAGCTTGGTTCCAAGAAACCGGGGCTGCCCCTCCATAGCTCATTGTATGTGTTCGAGAACACCGGTACCAAGAACTCAGAAAATGCCCTGTAAAATTCATCTGTGTAGCCATCGGTCCCCGGAGCCTTCCCATTTTTAAGTTGTTTAATTTTTGGGGTTATTTCTAAGTTAGAGATAGGAGCGTCCAGATTTTGTCTTTGTTCAACCGTAAGGGTGGGGAAAGTACAGTTACGTAAGAACTTACGGTAACAGGAGATCTTCGAGAACAGCTCTTGTAGCAGGTTACACCATTAGAACTGAAGCCGGAAGGCGTCAGGACCCCACGGAAAAATTCTAGCTAGCTATCTTCAGCAGGGACCGCCCCCGACGTTGGTCCTGCCTCCGACGTCAGGCGTGGTACAAAAGGGGGCGGTCCCGCCAGATTCCCCAGTTCTTCCGCCGGAGACTTCTGGCCGCAGGCTGACATCGAAATGGGAGACCGAGGATTCGCCGTCAGAAGACAGAAAGATAAAAATCCATGCTCAGAAAGACTGAGCCATGCCTCCTCCAAGGGGGAAGGTGGAAGTGTATTTGTTGTAAGAGCTGTTCTCAAGATCTACTGTTACGGTATGTTCTCGCCGTAAACTGTACCATCTTACTCGAGACACAGCTCTGCAGCAGGTTACACCATTAGACTAATTCCCAAGCAGTAACGCTGCCAGAAATTCCGGGAGGAGGAAAATAGAAAGTACATTCCAGGTCCTGAACCTAGGATAGAGACCCCTGTAGCACGCAAGGCCGAACCAGCCCTTTTCGCCGAGAGGCTGCATGTCCAGGCTATAATGCCTGATAAAGGTATGCACAGAGCTCCAAGTGGCTGCAGCACAAATAGCAGAGGTGGAGACGTTTTAGTGCTGCAAAGGATGTGGCCACACCCTAGTAGGATGACCGGACAGAACCGGGAGGGGCTTTTGTTTGATATCATAACAGTATCTGAAATACACTGGACAAGCCAGCTAGACAGAGACTGTTTGGATACTGATTGGCCCATCATTCTCTCAGAGAAGGAAACAAAAGCTGTTCAGAACTACGAGAGGGTTTAGTTCTGTTGAGGTACACTCAGGCTGCGTGAACATCCAGAGTGTGGAGCAAAGCCTCCTCCATTTGAATAAGACGGAAGTAGACCGAAGGTCAATGTCCTGGCTTAGAGAGAGGAAGAGACCACCTTACGTAAAAACTTAGGATCTGCCCTCAGGGATACTCTGTCCCGTGGAAAACTAAATAAGGCTCTTTTGCACATAAGAGCGAAGCTCAGAAATTTTTCTGCTTTAGCACAGCAACTAAAAATAACGCTTTTCACACAGAAAACGTGCTCTCTAATCCGCCGCAGGTTCAAAAGGAGGGAGCGGAGCTGTTCCAGGACAAAGAGCAGGTCCCATGGGGCACAGGGTCCCTAATGGGAGGCCTAAGGTGTAACACTTCTAGGAAATTCCCGAGAGGCGCCCAATTGAGCTACTGTATGATGACTCCACCGGGAGGTGATAGGTCAAATGGGTACAGAGGTGCACCTTAATAGAGGAGTAGGCTAGGCCTGAATGAAAAGGGAGAGGAGGTAATCCAACACTACTCCACAGGACAACCTAAAGGGGAAAGATCACGAGCCTCGTGACCATAAACAAAACCGCGCCATTTCATGGCGTACGTCGACATGCGTTGCCGGCTTTCTGGCTGCAGAAAGAACCTCTGCAACCTCTTGCGAGACCCCGGACGAAGATGGCTATGTCTCTAGGAGCCAAGCATGCAGGTTCAGACAGCGAGGTCCGGATGGACTAATGAACCTTTCTCCTGAGACAGGAGGTGGGAGCTGAGTGGCAACGGAGCGGGGTTCGCAGATAGTTGCACCAACAAAGGGAACCAGATCTGTCTGGGCCAGAACGGGCCACCAGGATCATGAGTGCGTGCTCCCTACGCAGTTTGGAGAAGAACCTCTGGATCAACGGGAAGGGAGGGAAAGCGAGAGGAATCTGTCGCCCAGGAGAGGGATAACGCTGCCCGCCAAAAACACCAGGCCCTGATCTAGCGAGCAAAAATTGGGCAGTTTTGCGTTGGATGGGGATGCGAACAAGTCTAGTTCTGGAACTCCTCAACGAAGAAACAGATCCTCTGCTACCTCTTGAAGAAGTTCCCACTCGTGGGCTCTGGCCTGGGATCGACTCAGGCCATCTGCAATTGTGTTGTCCACCCCGGGAACATGCACAGTGATCAGATTTGCGCCGTGTCCGATTACCCAATCCCACACCCTCATGGCCTCCCTGCAAAGGGGGTAAGAGTGTGCGCCTCCTTGTTTGTTGAGGTAATACATCACCGCCGTGTTGTCTGTCTGCAGCAGGAGAGTACACGGTGGGATTACTGACTGAAAAGCCTGCAGGGCATAGAGAACCGCCCTCATCTCTAGGACATTGATATGGAGATGAGCTTCCAACGGGTCCACGTATTCTTTATTCTTACTCCCGTCCAGGTGTGCCCCCACCCAAGACCTGAGGCGTCCGTGGTGAGGGTTACCTCGGGACAGCGCTACTAACGGACGCCCTTGGAGAGCGTACCTGGACCAGCCACCACGCCAGTCTCGGATGACCGAAGTTCGTGATCCTGACCGGATGCTGCAAGTGGTCTGCCTTTGGTCCCATTGTATTCTTTGAGCATCCACTGGGTTACCCGCAGCGGAGCCTTGCGAAAGGACAGTAGGAATGGCCGCAGCCATGTGTCCGAGCAAGCTTGCATGACCGACCTGGCAGGTACGATCTTGTTCACCACAAATCCCTTTGCGAGGGATCTGATGTGCTCCTGCTCTGTCGCCTGGAAGAAAAGCTCTTCCCTGAACAGTGTCGAGGACTGCGCCTATAAACTGCAGTTTCACGACGGTACCAGGAGAGACTTCGTAATTTATGAGAATGCCCAGAGATTGGAACAAGTCCTGGGTGCTCTGAATCATGAGTAACAACGCCTCTGGAGGCGGTCGCGAGAAGCCAGTCGTCGAGGTACGGGAACATAGTGGCCCTGTCTCCTCAGAGATGCTGCTCACGACTGCCATGCACTTGGTAAAGACCCTTGAGGTGGATGACAGTCCGAACGGAAGAGCTCGAACTGAAAGTGGTGGTCGAGAAACCGAAGTGCAGGAACCTGCGCGCGCGTGAGCTATGGGGATATGGTATGCATCCTGTATGTCTAGAGACGCCAAAAGGCGCCTTGTTTCAGCATGGGAATAAGGCCCGAAGAGTCACCATGCGGAATCTTTTTTTTAGCGCATCGGCACATTGAGGTCGCTGAGGTCCAGAATCGGAGGAGGTCCTCGATTTCTTGGGAACCAGGAAGAAGTGGAATAATATCCTCGCTTTCTGGTTCTCTGGGACGACTCTATTGCTCCTTTCTTAGGAGCGGAGCACCTTTGCCAGATCAAATTTTTGTGCTGACTCGGATACCGGGAGAGCAAAGGAGGCCTCGAGGGTGGCTTTTCGTGCACTTTAGTAGCGGCCTAGACTCACTAACTGCAGAACCCACCTGTCGGTGGTAATGGCCTGCCATCCCGCAGGAAGTTCGCAACGCGACCCTCACCATGATTTCCGCTGATACTGAGGGCGGGGCTGGAAAGGAGTCAGGCAGTGGCGCAGATGGGCCCGCTGGCTGGGTCGGGTTTAGGGAACGCTGACCTCGCTAGCGGGCTGTTTTCCTGGGTTCTACGGAAACCGGAGCCCTCTGATGTGTAGCGGAGCTGGCTGTTGCCTCTGTGTCCGCCCACGGAACGGCTTTGGTTCCTACGAAGGAACTGCTTGGGTCGGTACATGGCTTGAACTGACCTTACCGCTTTCCCGCCTCTTGAAGTTTGGTAATGATCTTCTCGAAGGATTACCAAATAAACTTCTCTCGAACAGAACGTCCATAATGTTTTCTGGACATCTGGGGTAAAGCCGGAGACACGTAACCAGGAGTGTCTCCGGAGGCATACGCGCCGAAGCTCGTCCGATGAGAGTCCGGCGGAGTCGGACGCTGGCTCAAAGCACTTGGGTCCCCACGCCTGAACCTGCACGGAGGAGCTGGAGCATCTCCTCCTTCTGCTCACCTCGGGCAGCTTTCAGCCACCTCCAGACCCTGTTCCCACAAAGCGCTCTGGAACTGCTGAACCATGTGGGCTGTGGTAGTTCAAGGTATCTGACGGCGCAGGTAGCGAAGCGACGTCTGCTCTGCCCAGTGTGTCCAACTGTTTGGACTCTGTGTCCGTGGCAGGGTGTCAAATGTTGCGGCCTCTGTGACCGGTCATGTGAGGCTGTGATGACCAGAGAGTCGGCCTGAGGCTGCTGTGTCAGGTACCGGTCGTCCTTAGGAGCCTTGTACAGACGATCAGCTTTCTTCGGCACCGCCAGGAGCGAATGTGGACGCTCCCACGCTGCCTTGGTGACGTCCACGAAAGTGTCCACCAAGGGTGGTACCACCACAGGCTTGGGGTCCTTTGCCTAAGATATTTGGCAAGGCGAACCTTCGGGTCTAGTTCTCTGCATCCCATCCCATGTTCTCCTGGATATGTCGTGACAATATCCATGAACGAGGGTCATCCGGAGGAGATCTCGTGTCTCTCGTGGGTCCGGAGAAGGGATGGAGAGAGGAGATGGGGATCTAGAGGAAGAGTAGACTGATCCCGTCTCCTCCGTCGACGGCGAACGTCGTTGTCTCCTGGATCTCTTGGGGCTGGGTGATCCAGAAGAGGATTTTGACGGAGGTCTCCGTTTTTCTGATCTTCCCTTGGGAGAGGATCCAGGCTCCCGGGGGGGAGGTAAGAGGCCTGCCGACCCCGAAGGCAAAGCCGGTACCGGAGGAGGGGGAGGAGGAGGAGGAGCGTGGGGCCATGTCCCTTTAATGGTGTCCCACCAGTGTGAAGAGATCCTTCACTTCGCTTAGAAAGTCCCGACGACGCCCAGGCGCCGTGGGCGTCGCCGTCCCGCGCCGGCTCCACAGGGGCCTCGTGGCGTAGGGGGCCTTGGGAGTTTCGCGCAGGCCGGGTCCGCCCGCCTGGTCCTCGGGCTGCGTTAAGTCCTCCTCAGTCAGCGTCTCCTGACCGATGTCGGTCGGAGGCGTGGGAGCCCTCTTCTCAGGTGGAATGGACACCGTTCCCCCAACCGGAGTCCGCTGGGATGGTTTGGCAGACGACGGCTCCAGGGAGGAATGACGTACGGCCGACGACGGTCGGGCCGGCGTCGGGTCCACAGGTCTCTTCAACGGTGTGAGCTCCAAAGTTTTGCGTGGAGGCACAGAAGACGACCGGATGTCGGGAGCCAAAGGCGGGAACCCGACTTATGATGATGGTGGTGGTGCTCCCCGGACTTCGCCAAGGCCTAGGAAGAGGAGAACGACGACGGCCTGGTGGACTTGGCCTGAGAAGAAGAAGGCTTTCTTACCGCAGCCGGGGGAGGCTGAGAGCTGGCCCTGGAAGGGGAGCGGTCGACCGAGAACTGGAGCTGCGACTCAAGCCCTGGACGGGACCCGAAGGGGCCTCTCCCTTTTTTTCTGCGTGCTTGTGGGATTTGACGAAGATTCCCCTTGAGGACATGGTCTTCAGTTTTTCCTCTAACAAAAAGCCTGGAGGGCCTTCTGACGTCGGATCTTTGTTCGCTGTTAAAGCCCTGGTAAAACGAACAGGCCCGGTACTGTGGTCTCGGGCCCAGGCACCTGATACAGGCCGTGTGGGGTCCTTGAAGGGATCTGTTTCCGTAAGCACACTTGGAGGGATGACCGAGGTCGGAGAGGACATCAGCAACAATCTTGCTTGAAGAAAAAGAATTTCCCGGAGGAAAGTTTGAACTAGGCGCAGCGCTAGACTGGAACCGAAGGGTCGAGACATGCAAGTCGACGGCGGAAAGAACCGAGGAATCTGGCGGGACCGCCCCCTTTTGTACCACGCCTGACGTCGGAGGCGGGACCGACGTCGGGATCGGTCCCCGCTGAAGATAGCTAGCTAGAATTTTTCCGTGGGGTCCTGACGCCTGCCGGCTTCAGTTCTAATGGTGTAACCTGCTGCAAGAGCTGTGTCTCGAAGTAAGATCTGGATTTTGTCAAGAAAATTTGAGATGGTGCTATAATGTTCTGGGCCTCTCTCTACTGAATACAAATTCTTATAGTAATCCTTGAATTTGGCAGTGATCTGTTGAGGGGACCAAAGCAGAGCTCCCTCCACTTCAGATTTAAGCTTGGGAACTGCCCGAGATGCTCTCTCCTTGCGGAGCTGCCACGCTAGTAATCTCCCGGCTCTATTACCGTGCTCGTAGTATTGTTGTTTAGCATAGGAGTTGGCACTCCACCTGCAATTCTATAATTTTATTTCGTTTGGCTTTAGTCTTAGATCTTCTTCTATTTGTTGATTCCTAGTTAATGTGTTAGCTCCAGTTGAGAAATTCTACTTTCCAACTCTAAATGCTCTTTAAGTTCGATTTTTTGGTGTTTAGAGGCATACGATATTATAATACCCCTCAGGTAACATTTTAGGGCATCCCATCTAATCCCAGCCTCTGTATCTCCCTCCAGGTTTGTCTTTAAGTATTGCTTGACAGATTGCTGCATTAATTGTTTAAGCTCTTCATGGCTCAGAAGGCTGACATTGAGACACCACAAGGATTCTTGAGGCTTTGGAGTTAAAGCTACCTCCAAAAAAGGAGTGGCATGATCTGATAATAAGATATTACCTATATTTGCGCTTATGAGATAGGGAAGTTCATTGGAAAATACCAGAAGGAAATCTATCCTGGAGTACACTGTGTATTTAGGAGAACAAGCATTTGTCAATGCCAAATGTTTTCTTGCTGGCATTGGTAGTGTAGAAGTTACAGAGCTGCATAATAGGAATGGCAGTTACGTACTGAACTGAAGCCAACCCCATCACCACCCTGCAGACAGTGACAGGCACTGGGGTGTGCCTTTGGGTCATCAGGCATAACAGCCACGCCATTTCAGCACACCCTACCTTGCAGACACCGACAAGTGTCATGGTGTGCCTTGGGGTCTTTGGCCCTTATGCGAACCTCATTCCATCAGGAAATATGCTGAGATGGGTGCGGTATAGGAGAATGGGGTGAACTTTGCGGCCGAAAAGTCCAAGTCATACCTCGATGCCTCTCAGTGGCTGCAAGGTGGGGGTGGAATGGTATGAGCAGTGCATGTGACAATCCCAAGTCACAGCCCTGATGCCTGTCATTCTCTACAGGGTGGGGCGTTATGGTTGGAAACCCTAACACCTCAGGCATGCACTGGTATCTTCACTCCAAATTTTCAACATGGTTTTTCTGTGACCCCCACCTCATGAAAAGTGGCAATATCAGTTTGTTAGCCGAAAGCTGCTGTTGCACAGCGACTACGGCATTTGTCACCACAGGTGCAAACATGCATTCCAAACACGATGTGAAAAAGGACAGCTGTACTGTTCAGGGGGAGGTGTAAAAAATAGCAATGCTGAAAATCTGCAGTGAAAATCTTAAAAAAACTGGTGAAGTCACGAGTGTGCATAGAAACTGTGCAACACACACCCGTAATTATCAGTGTCAGTGGCTCAGTAGGTAGCACACTCTCCTCTGAGGCCGGGAGATCAGAGGGCTGTGGGTTCAGTTCCCACATCTGGCACTTGGGTTAATACCCCAGTACTGACACTGTAGTGCAGCATGAGAGGGGTGCTGCACTTCTGAGGTGCCGTCTTTCGGATGAGACGTTAAACCGAGGTCCCATCTGCCTGGATTGGTGGTAGTTCAGGTGGACGTTAAAGATCCCATGGCACTTATCGAAAAGAGTAGGGGAAGTTTTTATTGAACATCAACTGAACAGAAAAGAAAAACGAAAATGATAGAGAAAAATATGAAACACAAAGTAATTAAGTAACAGGAAAATCAGAATCAGTTATCCAAGGTAATAGTGTCCATAATTCCAA
Organism: Neoceratodus forsteri; assembly: GCA_016271365.2. NCBI lineage: Eukaryota > Metazoa > Chordata > Ceratodontiformes > Ceratodontidae > Neoceratodus > Neoceratodus forsteri. The sequence continues at coordinate 1,412,446,589 of CM057456.1, read as the reverse complement.
TAAAAAGAGAGACAGACGCAAATGCTCTGCCTCTGAAAATATATGGCTTCAAATCATGTTCGATCCTTCAATAATGGTAAGAAGAGGCACATCCTGATTCTGTAAATTAAACAGACAACGAAGTATTCCATACATGCCATTTGATTATTACAAAATCAAATTTAACGATTAATATTCCAGTGACACCAAGTGAGGGGGGAAAAAAAAACATACATCAAATTGTCATAAGTAATGAGAGCAAACAAGGGTTCACGCCATCTGGCAGCTAATAGAGTCCAAAAAGAAACAATAAATGTACATGGAAAAAAAAAGGTGTGAAATAGTTTCTTCTTGTTGCTGACATTCAGGTCTGGAACAAAATCTGTCCTGTAGTGATTTGTGTTTATGGTTACATTTGACGTTGATATGTTCATGGGAGCTAAGCCAATGCAAGTCCCACATCTTCTGGGGAACCCTAGAATTACAAAGTAAAGTGAGCAAAGCAGGGAGATATTGCGTAGGACATTTGGGAAAAACAACAATCTCCAAACATACACGGTCCACTAAATACTTATGCAATGATTTTCTGGAGACAGTTATTAGCATATGGCTAGTAATCTGCCAGTGTTTCAAACGAAAAAAAAAACTATCCCTAATATAAGCAGAAATCTGGGGGGAATGTGTTAAAACTGTCAATTTAAGTTCCCATTTATGAAACCAAGGACCACAGGATTCAAGAAACCAAGGTTCCCAACCTCGATCTTGGTTAACCAGCAGGGGTCTAATATTATGAAACAAGAAAAAACTAGCATAAAAAAAAAAAAAACAGGTTGGACCATAGCTAGGCCTCCATCCCGAACAGGGAGATAGGTGATCTGACGTTTAATGGGGTTCAGGCGGCTACCCCATAGGGCTTGAAAAAAGAGACTAAGTAATCTGGTTTCAAATTGCCGGGAAGGGGGGAAAATATAAGTCAGAAAGAGAAAAAGGGGAAGCAGAAAGGTTTTAATCATGTAAATCCTTTTTTTCTTACTCATCTGCCATGAATTCCAACGTGCAACCATAGTCTGAGCATAATCTAATTTGGGAGTCCAGTTAAGGACATCTAAAGGACTAGTACCGTATAAAATGCCCCAAATCCTAATAGGGTCATCACAAAGTCTAATGTCAACAGAAGACTCATCTACAAAAGGGGAACCTAATCTACGGCCTACACATTTATCAAGATTAAGGGCATCGCCAGAAACAGCCCCAAACTTGGAACAATGCCATAATGCAGAATGCACGGAGGCAACATTAGCCACCATGAGGCTCATATCGTCTGCATAGGCCAACACGGAATATGGGGCTGAGGGAAGTGGCATTTTTGTTGGGGCCGAATTAATAGAACGAAGTAAGGGATCCAAAAAAAAAAAACATATAAAAGTGGACTAAGGGGACAACCCTGTCTAACCCCTCTGTGTAGAGGAAGCATAGGGCCCTTCCATCCATTGACCAGTGGGACAACAGCTGCAGACCGATACAGCAACCAGAGTCTAGTCAGGGTATAATCAGGTACTTTATAATATCGAAGAGTAGACCATAAAAAATCATGATGTACAGAATCAAAATCCTGCCGTTGGTCCAGTGAGAATATGAAACCATATAAAACATTAGAATTTCCACGTTCAGTCATTTCTCTAAGTAAAATTAGATGGTCCTGAATACATCTCCCAGGGACACTGCAAGATTGTGCGGTAGAAATCACATATATGGCCAATTTAGAAAGTCTGAGGGCCAAAATTTTGGTCAATATTTTAAAATCAGTATTTAAGAGGCATAAAGGTCTCTAATTGGAGAGCAATCTTCTATCCCCTTTTTTATGTAAGTAAAATAAACAACCCATGTTAAAGTCTAAAGGAAGATGTTCACACTGTAGAATAGAATTATAAACTGTAGCCAATTCAGAACTCGGGTCAGCAGAAAACAATTTATACAGCTCACTGGAGAGACCATCCAGGCCCGGTGTCACTCTTGGACGTAAAGACTTGATTACTGCTTCAATTTCATGTGCTTGCATCTCAGTATCTAACATATCTACAACAGAAGAAGGTACATCAGGAAGTTGTAAAAAGGAAAAGTAGCCATTATGGATGCAGATTGGGGGGGGGGGGGGGCTACGGGACCTAATAGTTTTGTGTACAACAGGTAATCACAGTGCCTGATATCCAAAATATCAGTGAGCTCGGTGAAACTGTCATCAAACAGCGTAGTAAAGGTTTTACTCTCTACTGTTCGCCGAATAGAAGCATATGGACATACTACGTCACGGGTACCAGAGGTCCCAAAACGCTGTTGATGCTGAACAGAAGCAGCCTTCAGAAGGTGATAATCCATCATGCACTCCTTAAGAGTACTTATTTGGGTGGAAAAATCATGGCCAGTTTCATGAAATAAAGTAAGTAATTTTTGAAGTCGTCTGTTAGTGTGATAAAGGAAATGCAATGAATCATGATGATGTTTACTAAAATTTTTAAATAAAGTTTGGAGTCCAGATTTCATATCCCACCACCAATCCCAGGGGGCATCATATAAAAAAATACAGTCTTTCGATTATGAATATACTCAGTTAAATGACTTAAACATGAATCAGATAACAGGGAAGCATTCAGTTTCCAAATGCAAGGGCCAAAACGAAATGTCAAGGAAGGGCCTAAAGAAAAAGATAAATTATGATCTGAAAATTCTGCAACTTGAATTACAGCATCAGAAAGCTGGAGGTGGGAAGAAATAAAAAACAAATCAATACGGGTTGTAAGGGGGCCTTTGTGAAAAGTAGGAGTATGCCGACCCAGAAAGATAAATATGCATCCTGTAAACCTGTGGAATGGAGCAATTGTTTCAGAAAATTCGTGTCACAAAACAACTTAGTAGTCTTTAAGTAGAAGACTTATCTTTAGTGGATAACCCACAATTGAAATCACCCCCAAAAATCACATGCATTGATGTATATAAATAGGGTTGAATCAGTTTCAGTAGTTCAATTCTGTGGGATTTCAATTGAGGGCGAAATAATAATCCGGAAAGGGACAGAAGAAATCAAAATATCCAACAACAGAAGACGTACTCGGTAGACATCCAACAGTTTAACAACAGTAACATCAGGTATACTAAATAAAATACCCAAACCAGAACAAGAGTCCTGTCCAAAGGACCAAAAGAGAGCTCCAGAGGTCCAGGCAACGAGTGGCCCTGGAAATTTCTGGAAGAGCATGGAAACGTCATATCTTGCAAAAGAAGAGACCAGCTGTCGAGCCAGATAAAAAGGAAAAACTGCATCTCTTAGCATGCTTCTTTATACTGTTAACATTAACAGTATGCACTGAGAAAGCAAAAGACATGAAACGGGAAAGTGAAAACAAAAACACAAAGTCACCTTAGCCTACCTTTCCTAGGGGTACCTTCCCATGTTTCAGTTTTGCCTTAGCTTTCCTTTTGAGAACCAATATTATCAATGGGTACTTAGTGTCCTTAGTCACATCAGGGTGGGAGGAAAGAACAGAGGACGAATAGAGTCCGTGGTTGTCCTGAGGGTGTGAAACCTCAAATTTATTCATATGAGTCACAGTAGAGGATTTCAGGCCTTAGAAGAGGGAGAAGTCCCTTCTTAGATCCTCGTGTAACTCTAACAAAAAGGTTCGGGGGTCCATGGAAGACCCAGAAATACTAGGCAAGACAGGAATAGGGACTCCTTCCGAGGTAGAAATAGCAAGATCAGAGGAAGGGGAGGGAGAGCTGTAGTAAAGGTCTGTGGTTCCAAAACAGGAGCAGACCACTGTGTAAAGTAGAAGAGGGGTCAACAGCAGGTACAACAGGGTGAAGAGGGGTACGCTGCTGAGGTCTAGGAAAGAGTGTCAGATAAACGAACGCTTGTGTGACAGTAATAATCAAACGTTGTTCTTCCCCATCAGCAAGAGTCGGGAGTTGTGAGCGGCCCAAGTACGTTAGTCCTGAAAGTGTGCCCCAATTCGCTACAAAGGACGCAAAGAGGTTCATCCACACATTGGGGAACCTGCATGGCCAATGTTACCACAAACAGAGTATTTAATCTTGTCACAGACACTACTGATATGATTCTGAGAGCTACATCTGTAGAAGCTTTTAGGCTGGCTGTAAAAAGAACTCCCTGTCTTTTCCAAGCATAAAGCTGTTCGAGATGCTGTATTCCAACCTCCGAGTGCAAAGCATAACCCCTGCCTCCACCTACCTGTCCAGATATTCTCAGAATCAAAGATAGCCTCAGGGTCAGAAAGGACAGTACATCTTTGCTTTAACCAGACAGTAATATCATTAAGACTGACACCTTCACGGAACAATATAGTAACAGTTTTCTGAGTAGGTTTAGTTAAGGGAATGGCATTAAATGGTGACCATAAAGGAGAAGTTTTAAGCTCCTGATATTTTCTCCAAAACTTTTCTAAACCAGTGATAGTTTTAAAACTAATATCAAAATGAGACTCTGAAGAAACATGAATTAAGGCATGAATCTCAAAAGCAGCAAATTGCATAGAATCCTTCAAAAGAGTGCGACCTACAAAAAAAAAAAAAAAATCAGTCAGGAAAGCCAGGTAAGCCTCCCAAATAATGCAGCCGAACAGCGTTGCGTCTTTTAGCTTGATGTACAGGGGGTTGAAAGCATGCAGCATAAGTGTTAGGGGACGAAGCAGTAGAAGTAGCAGGAACTGACGAGACACAGGGTCCCAAAGAGTCTGTTGTTCTTGAGGCGTCGAGGAAGCAGAACCAAATTGCAAAGTCAGGTTCTGAGTCAGAAGAAGTTCAGTTGGCAAAGAAAGATCAAGAGAAGCAGCAGTGTCTTTCAAAACAGGAGAGGCCAGCAGTTTGTCAGTGACAGGTGGCCTAGTACAGATCGGGGAAGAACCAGAACGCCAAGTCCCAACGGTAGGATACTTCTCCCACCCAGCTGCTTCCAGGGCCGACTCAACAGACCAGTCCGTCGTGTGCAAGGCATCAGGGAGAGCAGAAGCAGACACCTGTACAGAAGAAATTTCTGGAGAAAGCTGAGCAAGAGGTGGTCAGTACAGGCGGTAGGGAGTGAGGAGGGTCTGTAGCAACAGGCAAAGAATGCGGAAGTGTCAGAATCGGTGAACAGACAGTAAAACAATCTTTCCCAGACAGTGAGTCAGTAGCAGCAGGTACAAAACCAGACTGAGGCTTAAGGGCTAACAAACGCTGTCTAGCAGTGAAATAACGCTGTTCCTCGATTTTAAGTAACATATCTACATCCATAGAAACAGGAGGAGCAGACTCACGTATATCCATAGTAGCAGGGCTAGAAGACGTAAGCACAGTTTGAGGAATAAGTGAAGGATCCACAGGCAAACACTGCACACAAGTATCCACAACAGCAGCAGGGAAGTATCCAAAGGCACAGAAGAACCATATTCAGTAGATTGCAGCACAATAGGCATAGAAGATGGGGTCTCTCTCAGAACAGACACAGGGGAAGAGACCAGCTCCACTGCCTCCAACACCTCCATGTCCTCCACAGCATGTCCAGCGGCAGCCATTTTGGTCCCACATGAAAATGGGACCCCTCTGCTTACAGGAAGCAGAGAAGGGGAATTTCTCTGGTGTCCTGGCCAAATTTCCCTCATTCCCGATAGATACCACCAACAGCTTAATCTGGTTCAAGGTCAGTTGGCATTCATCTGTATCCCCCTCCCCCAGGTCGTGCCTAAAAATAGGCAGGATTTGTCTAGTGCACTTACCCGGTCAACAAAAACTAAATAAATAAATGTAATCAGTTTGGGGATTTTTTTTTTTTTTTTTTTTTACAGCAGATTGTCAACACAGGTATTTTGGGACCTCCGGACATGAACAGTGTCACTGTGATTTTCTTTATCTGTCCCGAACAATGACTTCCCACAGCAACCACGCATTTCTGTGCTGAAAGTGTGAAAACACATTTCGGCCATGTTGTGAAAAATGACAGCTGTACTGTTCACAAGGAAGTGTGGAAAAATGCCACTGGTGAAAATCTGGACTGAAAATAATACAAATTCATGAACTTACGAGGGTTTGTTTGTTTATTGTTTATTGAACATTTCGGAATTACAACCTTTGAGTCAAGGACTCCTTTGCAAAGGCTCCACGTCATTCAAGACAGGACATAACAACAACAGAGTGTTAAGAATTCCACAAAAACCAGTGACATTACAATACGACAGAGATAAATATCATAGCATATGTTAAAGCTATTCGTCAGAATGGAAATCATAGGGTTTACAGTAGAGGCCGGCTGGTTAGAGGCTTCCAACAGGACATTACCATGTTCAACAATACAGGATATGGTTACGCAGGGCTCGTTAAAAAGAAATCTACGGCTGAGAAAGATCGAGCTGGAGAGGTGGCCCCTGTGTTCAGCCAGTCCAGGGGATAGAGGGGAACATTTGCAGGTCACAGAGTTGAGGAGAAAAACTTGGTCCCTGATTTGAATTGACTTAGGGTGGGGGTGAGTAGGACGGAAGACGGTATGTTGTTAAGCCAGAGGGGAGCACGATACCGGAAGGATCTTTGTCCTAGCCAGGTCCTACAGATGGGGACTTTGAAGGTGGTCCCAGCCAGCCGTCTCGGTGTGCTCCTATTGGGGGCCGGTTGGATTAGGCGGTGTAATTCGGCTGGTGTGAGTTTCATAAGGATCTTTTTGGCTTGGAGACAGGTGTGATATTTAAGCCTCCCTTCAAAGGTAAGCCAACCCACTTGAGAGTAGAGCAAGCAGGTATGTGTCTGTCTAGAGCTGCTAGTGACCAAGCGGCAGGGTTTATTGAGTGCTGTTCTGATGCTGTTAAGTGCCGATTGGTCAGCCGTGCCATAAATAGTTATACCATAGTCAATTAATGAAAGGACAGAGCTAGTAACCGCAAGCCTTAGGGCCTGTGGGGGAGGCAATGTCTATGTCTGTAGAGGATGCCAAGACGGCTATTGACAGAGGTGGAGAGAATCTTAATATGTTGATGGTATGTAGGGATGTGCAAGGGTGATGCAAGATATTTAAAGCAGGAGACCTGTTCAATGTGGGTGCCCAGTATGTTTGTTAGGAGAGCTGTGCGGTATTGAGGGGTTTTGTCGATGCAAACATCATGGATTTTGTTTTATCATAGTTAAGTAACAGCCGGTGTTCAGTGAACCAGCCCTCCAGCTCCTAAAGCAGCCTTGAAGAGTATTTTGGAGGTGGGTGAGGTTGGTATGCTTCAGTAAAGCACCGCGATCATCGGCATAAAGCAGAAGCTTCCACTACAGGCTTGAGGGAGTGAGTTTAGAAAGAGAGTGAACAATAGGGGCCAAGTATCGACCCTGAGGGACACCTAGCAAGGACCGGTTTTGGGGAGAGTGTTTTCTAATTTTTACCTGTTGCGATCTGTCAGTCAGATAGTTTTAAACCAGGAGATAGTATCAGGTGCACTATTGAGGGATGCAAGGGCATGCAGAAGTAGCTCATGATTGACAGTGTCAAATGCCTTAGTCAAATCAACGTAGATTGCTCCAACTGCAGCCCCTGATCGAGTGCTTCATGGATATGTAGGACGTGAAATCTAGTAGTGCTGTGGTAGTACTGTGCCCTTTTCTGAAACCATGTTGCTCATGGCAGAGGAGTCCATATCTGTCGAGGTATTCTGTGAGTTGATCGGACACAATTCTTTCTAGTGCTTTTGAGAGGGAGGAGGGAGGATCAGAATGGGTCTATAGTTGCTAGGGTTTGTTGGATCACCTTTTTAGGATAGGTGTGATAATACCCTCTTCCATAGAGTAGGGATTTGGCCACGGCAAGAGAGAAGTTGAGAGGAGTTTGGTGAGATGCGGTAGTGTCTCAGTAAGCGTAAGTTTAAGGATTTTAAGATCAAGGGAGTCACTACTAAAGCACTTGCTTTGCAGGGCTTTGAGAGATAGCGTTTAGCCTCATTGCAGGAGATTATGCGCAGCCTGAAAGGAGGGTGTGTATGAGAACAAGGTGTGTTGGTAGCTGTGCAGGAAATGGGGTCAAAGAAATTTGGAGGAAGGACATCACTAAGGTCAGTGAAGGTGTTGTTCAGGGTATCGGCTATGGCGGTGGGGTCTTGTGAGAGGGTGCCCTGAACTAGGAGCTGGGTAGGGTCGGGGTTAGTGTTTTTCCCACACAGTTCCTTAACATTGCTCCAGAAGGATTTCCCAGAACTCCATGTGGTAGTGAAGGCTTGTTGATAGTATGTGGCGTTGGCATGCATGGAAACTGCGCAATGCTCATTCGTAACACAAGTCATTTTATGGACTTCTGTCACCAAATTTTCAACATAGCCATTTTAAGACCTCTGCTCATGAACAGTGTCACTGTGATTTTCTTAATGTGTCCCATACATTGATTTGGGACACCGACTGCGCCATTGTGCGCTACATGCGCGGAAACACATTTTGGGCAAGATGTGAAATATGACAGCTGTACTACTCATAAGGAGGTGTGGTAAAATGGCAATGCTGAAAATCCAGAGTGCAAATATTAAAAATTTGCGAACTTACGAGCGTGCGTAGGAACTGCGAAGCGCATGCTTGTAAAACAGTCATTTTTAGGAATTTTTCACCAAATTTGCAACATAGGCTTTTTGAGAGCCAACTCGAAAGTACACTGGCATTCGTCGCTTCTTTAATCTTGTTCCTTCGGCCCGACTAACGCCATGACAGCTCAAGAATTCATGAGGAGGGGTCCCAAAAACCCCATGTTGAAAATGTGGTGCCAAAATTCCAAAAAATACCCGAGATGTGCATCAAAGTTGAAAAAAACATTTATTACATTATACAGCTTACCGGCATTTCCTCACTTCACAGTTGGCTTTGAAGAGTGCAGACGTGTTCCCGATCCACCAGAGATTGCTGTGCCGGACTCCAGAGGTAAGTATGGGGTGAGGGAAGCAGAGTCGCAGAGGGGTGAAGCGGGTGAGCTGGGAGACCGTTGGGAACTCTTTTTGTTTAGACTTTTTTTTGGAAGCGCCACGGGATGTTTGCCACACTGGGGTGGGCTCCCAGCGTGGCAGCTGGAGGCTGTTTGGGGAGGGCCTGGAGCCGATGGGATTAGGCACCACGTCGGCTATAGCAATTGTTGCCACGCTTAGGATGGGCTCCCAGCGTGGCACCTGGAAAGCTTTTTTGGTGTGTTTTGGGGGGGCACGGTGAAGCCAACGTTGGATTGGGTCACCCCCTTTGGCCATACAGTGTGTGAGTGGGGGGCGTGCATGAGCACACAGTATGCGTGCGTGTATTGGGGGGGCGCTGCTCACTAAAGCGGAGCGCTCCCTTTCAACTGTACGACACTGCATTTTGGATGATCGCACTATGTTTCTTGCACATGCATGTGAGCAAACATAATAATGAATAAAATCCCTTTGTTTAGGGTTTATAAACCTCCATGCATCTACCAGCGACAAATCTGAGCATAATCTATTAAGGATTCTTACTGGATCTAGCCAGACCCGAGGACCTGGAGCCCACCCTGTCCAGGCCCAAGTCTTGAACTGAGTTAAAGTCTCCCCCAATAAAAATTAAACTGTTAGGGTCCGTCACAGAGTCTGTTAATGTTTTAGTTATAAAGGTAATCTTTTCCTGCTCTTCATTCGGGGGATAAAGATTTAAAAAGACAGAGTTTTGGACCTTATATGTGCCTGTAAGTCTCACAAATCTCCCCTCTGGATCTGACAGACTGAGTGACTGTGAGGGGAGCATCTTTTCTGAAGAGTATGGCTGTTCCCCCATTAGTCTGTTGATGGTATTCGGCAAAGTATACCTCCCCACCCACCCTCTACATTACTTCCCATGTTCCACCTGATTTAAGTGAGTTTCCTGTAGGAAGGCTATGGTGGCCCGTTGTCTCTGCAGTTCCTGTATAATTCTGGTCCTCTTAACAGGACTATTTATTCCTCCAACATTCCAAGAAATTATTTTAAGGTCCACCATAAAGGCACATTATTATAGTATACAAGCACCATCGACCCTTTTACTGCCTGTGGGAATGAATAAACTAATCGAATATTAACCTCTTTTAACATAAACATCTGAACAGAAAATATATTTAACAATAGAACGACTTTTGGGTGTGTATATACCCTATTCCACCTCTTGGAAATCACCAACGAGACGTGGCATGAGACTAATTTTCTAGTCCCCCATATCAGAACTAAACCTCACGATATAATGGTGAGAAGTCCCAACTGAGCTGTAATTGGCTGCCAATATGAAACCTTTGTCTGCCCACCATCGAAGATCATCTCACTGATTTAGTTGGTATCTCCTATCGTTGTGGGATAATGTTAGGCAGGGACAGACTTGGGCCCCCCTAGCCCAGTCCAGGGACTGGTGCCTCCCAGCCAGCGTGCCTGCCCGGGGCCATTCTCTCTCATCCTACCCAGGGAGGACAACAGCATGCTTCCCCTCCCAACAACAGGAGGGCTAGGGGATACAGGAGATTAGCCAGGGCGCTGGGCAAGTCACTTCAACCTCCGTCACTGATCGCTCCTCACCAACCTTCCGGGACAGGATCTTCCCTCTCTCCCTCTGTATGTTTTGAGCATAGGGGGTTCTACTCCCAGACACATATTGTAGAGTCCGCACACCTTTGACATCATGAAGTATAAGGTGAGAACAAGTTAATAGGTTGTGTCGTCTCACTTCCTCAGGCACTTCCATTTGCTTTATTTTTAATTTGGAGGGGTGGTCGGGGGGGCGCGCCCTTTGGCACTTCACTACCAGTCCCACCAGGGGCCATTTATGTACTGGTTTATTTTTTAGCCTGAAATAGAAATCTGAAGACCGTAGTGCCCTTGTGACGTATGCTTAGCCTTCTCACCCCTCGGCCTTGCCAAACCTCACAGACTACAACCTTCTGTGTCCACTAGGGAGGTACCACCCAAAACCCTGAGGGAGGATAGAGGACCCACTCATCCAAGGTCCACGACCCAGCTCGAAGAGAGGGAGAGGTAGACAATCTCCTTTAATAATTGTGGCCCTGGGACAGCCCACACACCAGGAAGCCCCCTCGCAGGGCCAGAGAGGGCACTGTTGCCCCTAATCCACTAGTTTGACCTCCCGGAATCTATCTCAAATGTTGGCTAGTGCTGCCTCTTCAGTATCCAACTTCCACCACACTGAGTAACCCCATAGCCAAACTCTTGTGGAAGGAATTTCAGGATCGTGGATGGACTAGGATTCAATAACTTTCCCCTTCAATGCTAATTTACAACATTCATTAGCTTATATTTATAACCAAAGATCCTCACAGAACAACTCTAGGAGTTTAACAAGGTTTCTATAGTAAGTCTCTGGGGAGGCTCCGACTAGAAAAAGAACCAAAAAAAAAAAAAAAAAATGTTTTGTACATATCTGATCAAAAAAAATCGCTGGGAAATAAGACCCTTCCTGCTTCCCTCCCCAAGAGTGGGACATTTAAGTCTGTCCCTGTACATTGTCTGAGGTCCTTACCAGAGAGGTAGTATAACTAAGTCTCTGTTAATGAGTTTTAAAAAGCGTGAAGAGAACGGAGGAATGTATACTCAGCCACTGGATGTTGATGCTTCCTCTAATAGGAAGTCCGTAGGTTGGGTTTCGCCGGATGGTTCGTGGGGGGGGGCGGAGTGAGTGTACACTTTGTCCCACAGTGTTTTAGATCCCTCTGTACGCGATATCTTGGAATTCTTTGCTCCCTTTACTTGCCAGGACTTCCGAGAAAGGGCTCTTTCCATGGCTTCAGTGCCCTCTGTTGGAATCAAGATGCCCTATACCTTTGCCCACTTAAGTACCTCCGGAACATCTTGAAATCTCTGCCATCCTTCGTTGGTTTTGATCTTTATTTTTGCAGGATATTTGAGCTGGGCAGGAAAGCCGGCCTGTCTTACTATTTTAACTATACTGTAGGCTTTTTTGTCTGCTCACTAGCGTTTGCGGAGCGTAGTCTTGATCGAAAAAGAGCCTTGTGTCACCAAAGACTACTTGTTTCTTGGACCAAGCTGCTCTAATAATTTTCTCCTTAACTCTGAAGTCGACAAAGGCCATTATTATTGATCTCAGGCAGGCTTTGGGATCTTTAGGCTTAACTATGAGAGACCTATGCACCCGGATTATGCCCAGGTCCCTCTCCTTCTCTAGATCCAGCAGTTCCTTCAAGAAACTATCCATGAATTGGACCATGGGCCCCAATTCGGTACCTTCTGGGAGGCTGTGTAAACGCAAGTTATTACATCTATTTCGATTTTCGAGCTCTTCTGATTGTTGCTGAAGTAGCAGTTATCTATGGTGAAGGTCTCAAAGCTGCATTATGAACATCCGAGATGCTGGTGTACTCAGTCATTACCTCCTCTAAGTGCACTGTGTGGTAGGTGAGGTCCGTTATAGTCTGTATCTTCTTTGGCTCTTTGCAGCAAATTAATGAAACACTGAGCAGGCTGGAAAAAACTGCTGCATAACGTTTTGGATGTTATGGTGAATTCTTCTTCCGTAGTCTATGTGACTGTGGGAGTTTGTTGGATTAGGTCTGCTATCTCCGTACGTAGTGCGGCCTGTGTCTGTGCGCTCTGAAACTGGAATTTTAGCTTCGGGTGTGGAGTTGAACTCCCATCTTTATATTTTGATTTAGGAGGCATCATAGGCTGTCGGAAGGGTTAGGATCCCAGCAAAGTTTCAAGCAAATGTATTAGGATTCCGGAGGATTGAATGTTATTTAGTGAGTTCTCTGATTAGGCTTCCATGTCTCAGCCAACCGGAACCGGAATTCCAGAACCCTGTTTTCGATGTTTCTACTGCCTCTGTAAATAGTTATACTGAACAATTACATTTTTTTTTATTTAATTTTTATTAATAATAAATCACTTGTGAATTTTTTACAACTGCTCCTGGTTTTCCTATGCTTCCTCACCTGTGCCTTAACGACAGCACCCCCGTCCTGTTCTGGTAGTCATTTGGCAGGGCAAACAAGCCACCCTTCCCGAGAGAGGAGAACTGTCCTCCAGAAGCTCAATCCTCTCCCTCCTTGGCTGCCCCTGGCGACCCACTTGCACAGCGAAAATGGGTTGCTGTTGTGGCAGGAGGGAAGGCACTGATGACAGCCCACCATGCCACTGGACCGGCCCAGCTGACACATTCTTGAAACAGGCAATAGAAGTGACCATGCCTCTTGTGAACTGGCCACGTACAACTCCAGGAAGTTCCTTACCATACTTCGTATAACACAAAATAATACAGTTAACCAACCATTTGGACAGGCACTGTTTAGAAACCAGTACAACTGAAGCGGCACTGTCTCTGTGGAGCCTGACATGTGATGCTCGATGGGGGGAAAAGAACTGAGAAGGGCACGGGCTGCCCATGTTAATATAATGATATCTATCTATTATGCGCCTTTCAACTGTCAAGGCGCATTATTAAACTTATAACAACGGATAAAACAGCAATAATAAATACACAGCAAAATCCAAGAATTAACCTTATTAGTTACAGTATACCCTGCTCCATAAATAGGTCTTCAACACCTATTTAAACCCTCCACGGCCGCGCACTTCGAGCAGATGTGGTAAAGAATTAGGGCTGGGGCCGCTGCATATAAATGCATCACGGCCCCTGAAGATTTTAAACTACCACTGGAATCTCTAGCAACCCCTCGTCTGCCGAATGTAGTGATCGCTCAGGGCAGAAAGAAAACAGGAGCTCTTTCGCGTATTCCGGGCCAAGTCCACGTAGGACTTTATAAATCAGTAATCTGACTTTAAAGGTGATCCTCCACTGAACTAGCAGCCAGTGCAGTTCGTGCAGCACCGGTGTGATATGGGAAGTCTGAGGAGTCCCCTTCAACAACCGGGCCTCAGCGTTCTGCACCAGCTGCAGGTGGCGGATATTAACCCCTGGAAGCTCAAAGTAAAGGAAGTTGCAATAATCGAGGTGCGAGGTCACAAAGGCGTGGATCAGTGTGGGAAGATTACCGGACGGAACAAGGTGCTTGATCCTAGCAATGTTCCTCAGATGGTAAAAGGATAACTTAACGACAGCCGACACCCGAAATCATAGTGTCAACCCATCGTCTAATATCACCCCTAGGTCCCGCACCTGTTCAGAGGCTAGGAGCTGGGAACCCCCCCAGGAAAAGCCCTGTGGGTTGACCAGCACCCGACCCCCGCTATCCGGCGACCTGGATCCACAACCATCACCTCAGTCTTTCCTGGGTTCAACCTCAGCCAGCTGGAATTGATCTAATCCTGGATTTCAGCGAGGCAGGTATTAAATACTGAGAGTGCTCCATCCTGGTCAGGTGCAAAAAACAAGTAGAGCTGGGTATCATCAACACAGCAGTGAAACCTCAGCCCATACCTTCATACAATGTCTCCGAGGAGCAGCATATACACCGTAAACTACATGGGAGACAGCACATAGCCCTGAGGGACTCCACATGACAGAGAGAGGGTCAGAGGAATAAATCCCAGACACCACCCTCTGAGTTCTGCCAGTGAGGAAGGACCTTAACCACTTGAGGACTAAACTAGTCAGGCCACAGATGAACCTCAGGCACTCAAGCAGTACCCCATGGTCCACGGTGTCAAAAGCTGATGACAGATATAGAAATTACGTACTTACCGTAATTATTGATCTTCTTGGACAGTCTCCATCACTCATTCACACTAGTGGGATAGCACTGGAGGCGCTAGGACCAAGCAGAAGCCTAAAGTTTTCAGAAGGGTCGGCGCCGAGGACCACGCATGTGCAGCACTGCGAGACTAGCTCGCGCCTGTGTAGGCTATCTCGGCGCCGCCCCTCCAACCGCCTCAGTACCTTTTCGACCGAGGAGGTGCAGCATGACTAATGAGAATAACTCATCCTGAGTTTCTGGGCCTGAGACGGCCCAGATGGCCTTTGCAAGAAAGGCTAATGAATAATGTCCTCACAGTCTGAATCATAGGACCGTGAGGACCAGGAAAGAAAACGAATGAACCCACGGAATGGTGGGTGGGTGGGCATGTGCATGAGTGATGGAGACTGTCCAAGAAGATCATCACTACGGTAAGTGCATCGACATCTTCCTGGACCAAGTCTCCATCACTCATTCACACTAGTGGGAGAGTACCAAGCTAAACCAACAACCCTGAGTAGGGTGGTAGGAGATAGGGTTCACTCAGAAAGGACAGCCAAGGACTGTCCTGTTAATAAAAAGAGCTTTCTTGTAAGAGCATCTATAACATAGTGCCTACAAGATAAACACTCGAGTTGTAACTCGTCACCTTGCAGACGACTACAATGAGCACAAAATGAAAGTCTGCCAGGCAGCCGCAACCACTCTAGGAGAGCGGCAAGAACCTGGCCTCACAATTTGATCTAGGACCAACATTAATCATGTCAAAGACATGTACTAATGTAACATAAAGGGACCTCAGGAACTGAAAGAGTAGGAGGTAAAGTCTACTGGTTCAGGGTAGACTGGAAAGTGCAGATGGAAACCCCCACTATCCAGTACAGCTGACCTGTAAACAACAGGTCCAGAAGCACTTGAACCCCATGCTTGGCGAGCAAGGGGGTCCAGGTGGGATTAGCCCATCAAGGAGAATGGTCTCCACTTAGTCACAGGATCTCCCTGATGGAAGTCCAAGCATGACTTAGAATCCTCTCGTGGTGGTCTAGTAAAATCAGATCCTGTAGCAGCAGTCTCTGAACTCGGGGAAGAAAGGAAAAAGGTGTACAGGAGATGTGTCCACTGCGGAAAAAAACATTCAGACAGAAAAAAAAACAGGGGCTGGATTTCTAAGGTCAATAGAGGCAGATGTGTGTCGAGGAGGGACACAGCAGGACCAAGTTAGGGCTAACCCATTTATTGAAGTGATTGAAAGAGGCAGTGACTCAATGCGGTGAGGCACTAGCCACTCTGGCTTTCCTGAAAGGAGTAGGAAAGGATTCTAGTTCATTTGCTGAAAAAAGAAACATCACCACTCCCTCTCGCACTTGAAGAGCATAGCTTCGTGAGCGACTGGCATGGACCAGAGTGCAGGAACCGAAGGTGTGAATATTTCAGAAGCTTCCTCAGAAAAAGGGACCTACTTGACCATCCGTCAAGGAGGAGGAAATCACCTGTTAAATTAAGCAAGCAAGGAAGCAGGAACCTGAGTTCTGACTCGGTGGAGAGTCGCTTCTGCTGCTGTAAGGCTCTGTTCAAGAGAAGAAAGCCTGATAAAAAGAAAAGGAATTAACAGACTGGGCAGTTGCCTAGGTCTAGGAAATGTCTCTGAATGAGAGAAATCTCTCAGAGAAGAGATGACCGATATAGTCGCCGGATCGAACTCCCCGTAGGGGAAGAAGAAATCAGGTACTCTTTACCGTATCCCGAAGAAAAGCGCCTCAGTGGCAGAGGAGGAATCTGATCAGATCCCCCTCAAAAAAAAAAAAAGGGGGGGGGGGTACCAGGTAATTTCAGCTAGGCCCTGTGTTGTGATAAAAATCATATGATATAATTTTTTTTTTTTTTTAGTCCAGCCTAACAAGGCCTTCAGGCTGCTATTTTGAGGATTGTCTTAATACAAAAAGACGAAGATGTTCTCCATCTGAGTGCAGAAAGAGCCTGAGTGTCCAAACTGAAATTATGACCGACTAACAGTCACAGCTGGAGAGAAGTTAACCACCTATGCCGAAGAAGCCACCGAAGAGGCAATATCACAAGGGGGCTATATACCCCTATCAAAGGAATGGAAAAGTTAGAGCGGCCCTCGACCATTAAAATAAAATGTTCCACAGAGTGTAACTGTCTTGACGATTGAAAAAGTCTAGAAGCAAAAGAATATGGTCCACGGACGCAGTGTGAAATACTATAGTGGACCCCATTACCGAGGAACTACTGAAAGGATTTTCCATCACGGACTCTGAAGATAGAGATGACGTACCCTCCAGTATATAAAATGAGCCGTCCGCTGTGTTACTGACCAGAAGGACAGGGAAAGACCCATCTAGATGCACTTCTACCCCAGAAGGACCTCCAAGAGTGGTCTAGGTCAGAGCCACTAGAGACGCCGCCATCAGGAAGGATGTCGAGGAGCTTGGTACCACTTATGGAGCAGAGAAAGTGCTGAGCAGAATGAGATTCCGCTGGCAGAATGGTACAGCAGAGTTCCAAAACCGAAAACCACCGCTGGATGACAAGATCCCACATAGACCACCACTCACTAAAATGTGTGGAAAAAATAGTCCACAAACAGGAGTTCATTCTGCGGTAAACATCCCGCCACAAGTTCTGTGGAAAGGAGTCTGAAAGGAAAAATGTGTCACTAATTCTGCTATACAGCACCCACTAGCACCCGTGTGGCATCAGCAGCACTCGTGGCACAGGAGGGCACCAAGCAGTGCCTATGCCAACCTGGGCGATACCCAAGGGTAGCCATGGCAATATCTGCAGGTACTCCCGGCACCCATGTAGCAATGGCACTCGAGGGCACCTCCGACACCCATGGCAACATGGCACCAATGGCACCTGAGGGCACCAGTGACATCCATGGACACCTGCGGCACCCACGGGTGTCACCCCGCTACTCAAGCAAAAGTGGCAGTGGCACCCATGGCACTTGAAGCATCCATGGGTGCCCACAGTGTCACCCGCGGCACCCACTGGTGCTCCCTGCACCACCCCGGCATTCCTAGCACCCGCTGGTAGTCCTGCGCGCACCCGCAGGTGCACGGCACCACTGACGGCGCCGACAACCAGTGGCAGCAAAGAGAGCACCCACAGTGCCGCCACACAGAGTAACGTGCCCGACCAAGGCCCAGAGACACGCGCAACGAACCATGGCACCGAGCCTATGGAGCTGACAAAATGCCAATGGAAATCCTGAAAGAGGGGAGAAGGAAAAAGGTGGTGCCTGTGCCATCCCCTGCATGGAAAAGGGAGAGGGGGTAGGCATGAGGGGTCGACACGATGGCAAAGGCACCCAGAGGGCACCTCACCATACGCGACCCAATCAACCCGGCTCCGCTACAACAGCTCAAAGGCCCAGACGTCCCAAAATCAGGAACAGAGCCAGGAAAACTGGAAAGTCGAACCCCCTGCTCCATTGGAGCGACCCAAAGGTGAAACTGCTCACCGGAGCTCCAGCAAGGACAGGGATGGAGCTCGGAGTCGAGAAAGCAGCAGTTGGGAGTGGGGTCAA
The DNA here is from genome assembly GCA_016271365.2 of Neoceratodus forsteri. Classification (NCBI taxonomy): domain Eukaryota; kingdom Metazoa; phylum Chordata; order Ceratodontiformes; family Ceratodontidae; genus Neoceratodus; species Neoceratodus forsteri. The sequence continues at coordinate 1,412,428,428 of CM057456.1, read as the reverse complement.
GAGGAACCCTCCAAAGTCGGTTCGGGCCCATCGCCCCTCCAGACGAGCATTCCTCGTGCAGACATACCAATGGGCAACCTCAAGTGGCACCGATTCTTCCCCGAACGAGGAAGAGGAGCTCGAGGTCAAGTGGAGCCGGATCACCGAAACCGTTAGATCTGTGCTTCAGAGGACTGTCCTTCCACCCCCCCCCCAGCACAGGACTGTCCATAGTCAGACCCCCCCCATTAATTAAGGGCGGCGGGCCGGACACAGCCCCTCTGCCATAAAAACTTTCAAACAAAGTCCTCCGACCGTCTAAGGACGACTCCGTTGATGGCAGCAAATAATTTATTTTTCTTCTTCTTCATAATCTTGTTCCTAAAATAATAAATTACTACTTTAAAATATTAAAGCATTAAGAGCTGTTGTTGTATAGACGAAAACTTCGACTCCGGCAGACGAGCGACGTCAACATCCAAGCGCACTCGATGGTGGGAGAAAAGGAACTGAGACAGTTGGAGGGTCGATGCCGAGATAGTCTACACAGGCGTGAGATAGTCTCGCGGTGCCGCGCACGCGTGGTCCTCTCTCGGCGCCGACCCTTCTGAAAACTTTAGGCTCCCGCTTAGTCCTAGTTCCTCCAGCGCTATCCCACTAGTGTGAATGAGTGATGGAGACTTAGTCCAGGAAGATCAAGAAGTACCAAGATGGACCAGCTTTTCTGATCTCTTGCCAGCAGGAGATCACTGGGCACCCGAACCAGTGCAGTCTCGGTACTATGCCTCTTTCGAAAACTGGATTGGAGAGGTTTGTAGATGCTATGGATGGTCAAGTGGGAAGGACGTTGTTGAGGGGGGCCCATAGACGACTGCTAGCTAGAATGGTTTTCATGTGATCCTAGCGCCTGGCAGCTATAATTCTATAGGTGAGGCCTGATGCAAGAGATGTCCTCGATGAAAATGCACAGCTATGCAAGAACTTACTCAACAGATCTTCAAGAGAATCTCTCATCAGGTCACACCTATGGAACTACAGCACCAGGCACTAGGAGCACACGGAAATTTTCTAGCTAACAGTCTAGTAGGGGCCGCCCACGACATCAGTCAATTATGTCCTTCCCTTATAAATGTGGGCGGTCTCGCGCCCTCCTCAGTTCCTTCGATGAAGACCATGCACAGAGAATTTACTCCTGGGGAACCGAAGGAGAGACAGAGGTTCCCGCCACTAAGCAAAGTGAAACAGAAGGTAAATGGTAATGGAGACAGAGAGAGAGGGAGACGCTCTAAGGCCAAGTGGGAAGGTGGGTGGAACGGCATGGCCTGATGCAAGAAATTCTCTTGAAGATAGTATAGTTATGTAAGAACTTATCATAACAGTAGATCTTCGAGAGGATCTCTTGCAGCAGGCCATCACAGGTAGGATTAAGCAGCCAGGCGCTAGGACCACATGGAAACATTCTAGCAAGTAGTCTACCAGAGGGGGCTGCCCACCTCCGACGTCAGCCAGTCTTATAAAGGTGGGCAGCCACCACCCCTTCTAGGTTCTCCTGCCAGAAACCATAAGCAGGATGCCTGGGGGGACGGGGACAGAGGAGAATCGTTTATGGAGGAGAGAGTTCTGAAGGAATCTGCAAAACAAAGTGGACAAGGCAAAAGAACCAGATGGTATACATCCTAGAATATTAAAGGAGCTTAGGGAGGTACTGGCTACACCACTGGCAGCCCTGTTCAATGAACTGCTGGAAATGGGAGTGGTTCCAGAAGACTGGAGGAGAGTAGATGTAGTCCCTCTACACAAAAATGGGAGCAGGGAAGAGGCTGGAAACTACGGAACAGTCAGCTTGACCTTGGTGGTGCGGAAAAATAAAAATGACGTACTTACTGTAATTATTGCTCTTCCCAAGTATCTTCACCATTCATTACTAATGGGTTTAGCCGGAAGTCTGGACTCTGCTCGGGAAGATAAAGAGCACTGGCTCTTTAAATTTTCAGAGCCCACAAGGCAAGCATTGTACGTGGCACTCTTGGAGAGGCCAGTAACTGATGCAGATTCCTCCCAGCCCTAAGTTCTGTCCACCAGGAGAGAAAGAAAGAAAGAAAGAAGACCGGAACAGAATGAAGTCAAGGGTGCCTGAAGGATAGAGGTGGGTGAGAAGAAAATAAAGATAAAGCCGACTGAAGGGGTACAGATAAGAGGGAAAACTAGGAAGGACCGGGATGGCCAGCATGCTGGGCAGCCCCAAGTAGTACGACAGACAAATTGGGGGGAGGGAGAGAAGAGAAATAGGGAGACAACAGGCCTCCTCCTGAAAAACTCACTCCTTCCCCACAGACCTTCCTTCTGTTGATTGTTTTTACGGCTGTAGTGGGCGGAACCTGCAGACTTTTTGCATGTACAAAAGGAGTGATGTCATGTTTTCTGTCCGCGGAACTGACTGAAGGTATAAATAGTCTCCTCCGCCTTACCCTCCTCGAAATGTGTTCTGCCCTCAAATAAATATGCGTTCACCTTAGTCAATGGTTGCAGGGCACTATTTTCTTTCTTAAAAGGGGGGGTACTGGAACTGGAGTACTGGGAGGCAGCATTAGTTTTCTGGTGGGAGTAAGATTCACCCCCACCTCCACCAGAGAAGCTCCTAAAGATCCACCCCCACCTTTTTTTTTCGTTCATGTGGGAGGGGCATGAGGTGGATCTATCATGTTGGAACTGACCATCAGAGCTGCCTGGGGAAGTAATTAAGGAGTGCCTGAAACTGCATCTAGGCATATCGCCCCTTCCCCACACACACACAGATATCAGGATTTATTTATTTGTTTTCAACTCTAAGCATGTCAATGTTTGGCTCATACAGTATGGGCAAGTTGGGCATAAAAATAAAATAGAAAAAAAAAAGGATCAACAGGTGCATTTTCCTTTGTCAGATACATGCAGACAGAAGGTCATAAATCCTGTTTGACAAGTTCATTATATGGGTGTTTTCCATGTAAAACACACATTTTGTTACTGTCATGTTTGTAGCATCGCCTGTAGCCAGTAAACTATTACTTACATAGGTGCTATTAATGACAGGTTTTAATTTAGAAATCCAGTCTTGATAAATTTGTTTTTTTAGCAGTTCTGTAAGATTTATGCCACTCTGATGTAAGCGTGCATAGCATAAACACGAAAGGGTTTCTGTAATTGACTGGTTCCATTACAAGTGGGCGTGACAGTGGCGTGCAAGAGTGAAGCTTAGATTGTTTCTTGGCCATTCTGGAATCTAAAGTTTAACAGTAATGTGTGAAGAGAATAAAGTCTTGTTTTTTTTTTGCATTTGAATAGATTTAGTGCTTTGAAGTAAAAAGATATAAATATATATACACAGTGTCATGGGCACCTGAAAAGGAAGGAGATACTACTAAAATAAATGCTATTCTGATGATTTATTTATGTTTGAGATTTTAAGTGTAGTTCTGCCTAGGTCATAGACACAAGTTATAAATAAGGATGGGTGTATTAGTCAAAGCTTGTAGTAGCAAAATAAAGCAAGAAAAATATATTGTATTTTTTTTTTCTTTAAATTGTTTAACCAGCATGGACACGCTAAGCTGAAAGCTTGTTTACAGGGGCAACCTGGGAGCACATGGAAGTAAAGTGACTTGCTCAGGGTCACTCAGTATGCAAGTGGGGGATGTGGGATTCAAACCCAGATCTCCCTATTTGAAGCTCAGAGCCTTAAACCACTGTGCTATACTGCCTCCTTAGTTATGGCAGTCATCTGTCTGATGGTTCATGATGTTGGTGTAGTAAGCATACTAACATACTGAAATGTCAGCAGAATAGGCCTAGCAGTCTTCCGTGTCTGTTCCTTTGGTCAGACACCCTACCTGGAAGCTGACTTTGCTGCCCTTCCCCCGCCCTCTCAGGCTTCTCCCTTCCCAGTCCAGGGTTTTCCTGCTTCATTGGACTTTGCTTCCACAACCCTTCCCCTGAACCACCTCCTCTTGAAACCCTCCAAAGTCTCTGCCGCCACCAGTCTCCCACGGCAGTGCATTCCATGGGTCTACCACCCTCTCAGTGAAGTAGCACCTCCTCCTTTCTCCCGAGTCTCCCCTTCCAACTTCCACCCATGCCCTCTAGTTGGCGCCTCTTCCTCGGAGCACCATGACTGTACCGCCCCTATTTACCCCTTCATGTTCTTGAAGACCTCTTTCATGTTGCCCTGTCCCTTCTCTCTTCCAATGTGTCCATATTTGGCTCTTCGAGCCTCTCCCCATAGGTCCATTCCCCCCAAGCCCCAGATCATTTTGGCTGCCCTCCTCTGGATCCTCTCCAGGAGTTCAATGTCCCTCTTTAAGTGTGGCCTCCAAAACTGCACGCATTACTCTAGGTGCGGCCTCACCAAGCAGTTATACAGAGGAAGTATCACTTTCCTCTTCTGGAGTGATCCCCCTAGCAATGCATCCAGCATCCTGTTGGACTTGGCCACTGCCCTCCTACAAGTCTCCGAGTTGTTCATCTTGACATGCACCACCACCCCAGGTCCCTCTCAGCCATACAACAATAGCAGCAGTACATTGCATAGAATGTGTTTTTGCACCTGTGGTGCCAAATGGCTCAGACGCTGTGCAAAATCACCTTCCGGCTAATGAACTGATCGTGTCAATATTCATGTGGTGGGGTCACAAAAAGCCCATGCTGAAAACCTGGAGTGAAAATACCAACAAACACCCAGGGAATTAGGGTTTGTGACCACAACACCCTGCCCTGTACGGACTGACAGGCATCAGGGGTGTAACTTGGGATTGTCAACAGTAATGCTCACGCCATTCCACCCCCATCCCCACTCTTCAGCCAGTGACAGTTATCTAGGTGTGCCTTTGACTCTTCAGACCCAAAGTTCACTCAATTCTCTTATACTGTACCCATTTCAGCATATTTCCTTATGGAATGGGGTGAGTGTAAAGTTTTAAAACCCCAAGGCACACCTCAACTCTTGTCTGTGTCTGCAGGGTAAGGGAGGTGAAATGGCATGAGCGTTATGGGCAATGACCCAAAGGCACACCCCAATGCCTATCCAGGTCTGCAGGGTGGGGATGGGGTTGGCGTCACTTCAGTACTTCACTGCCATTCCTCTTCTGCCTGTCTGCGTCTTTCTGTCTCTCTCTGTATGTCTATGTAATTATCTTATCTATCAATTGCATGTATTGCCATTTTTACCTTTTTCTAAAACAAACCTGCATATCACATTTGCCTACACTCTGAGCATGTACTTATGAAACTGTGCATATTTGTAATCCACTTCTGCATAGTCCGCATACTTTCCTAATATTCCCATTATCACAAGCTAACTACCTTGCCCTTATCAAATGCGACCCCCTCTGAAAGTTCGTATCACATTTTCTCTAATAGTCCATCTTCATTACACCTGGCTTCCGGACATCAACACATGGACAGAAACCGTGTTTCTCACAAAACAAACAAAAAAAAAAAAAAAAGGGAAGTGCCCCACCCCCGGGTCCAACCCTTACTCTTCTGGCACAGCCAGGGATCTTCACCTTGCCCCAGTACAACATTAATACCAGTGGCAAGCATTCGGCATTGACAAATGTCTTTTTTTTTTTTTTAAATAATAGCAAGGCTCCCCGAGGGAGCCATGCGAGGATATCTAGCCCCCAACCAGAAAAGAGTCGGGAGGGGGAGGGGAGAAGAACTGGTCCAGCTGAGCCAAAAAGAAGTGGCACCAGACGTGAACACACCTCCACCCACACCGCTGAGAGCTCTCCTGTTTGACTGGAGTGGAAGGAGGTTGGGGGGTGGAATAAAGGGTTCAAGCCTGAAGGTAGCTCTCAGGAGACAGGTATCGGTGGAGACCCCAAGGATCTCTCTCCCTTCATTGAACACTCTACAAGGGTCTCCAAGAGTGGTTTGACAAGGCTGAGGTACAGAAGAACGTGATCCATGCTTCTTCCTGCTTTTTTTTCTTTTCTTAAACTCATGCAGAGGGGGAAACACGAGAAGAATGGACCCATGCTGTGCACTGGAAAGCTAAGATGGTCCCCTGAATAGGACAGTCGCCCTTGGAAGAGAGGCAGCGGAGTAGACGCCCCGAGGGGAGCTTCTCACCCTCTAATACAGAAGGGTTAAGAACAGCCTCGCAGGGAAGGCCAGCCCAAGAGAGGCCGGCAGAATGCCCGATGGTGTAAGGAGCAGGGCTTGCCCCTAATAGAAGGGCCACCCCCTTAACTCTCGCCCTAGACTCAAGTGAGTAGAGAGAGAGAAGGGGGTACTGCACTGCCCAGTGCCTGGTTACAGGGAGCGAGGGTGGGCCATAATGAATGGTGAAGATACCTGGGAAGATAGTACAGTTATGCAAGAACTAACAACAAGAATAGATCTTCGAGAAGAGCTCTTGCAGTAGATAACTGTTAGGACTATGTCATACTAGGAGCCCACGGAAAAATTCTAGCTAGCAGTCCAAGATGGGGAAACTGCTCCCAATGTTGGCTCTGCCCTCGACGTCCCCATCAGTATATAAGGAGGCGGCCCCTCGGCATCACCTCAGTTAGTCCGCCGGAGACCCTGCTAGCATTAAGGTCAGGACAAACTGAGGAGGCTTCGTCATCCCAATAGGGACATACAGGAAGAAGCACTAGGGGAAAGAGGAAGGGAAAGCAAACCTGCTATAAGAGCTCTTTTGGAAGACCTACTGTTACGGTTAAGTTCTTATGTAACTGTACTATCTCTCTTCGAGATAAGAGCTCTTACAGCAGATAACAGTTAGGACCGAGTCCAAAGCAGTACCAGGATAACACCTGGTCAGACAGGCAGTGGATATAAAAATGCCCCATGGCTCCTAGGAGAGCATAGCCTGGATGACTGCCAGGCCGAAACCTGCCCTCCGTCTGAAAGCAGTGTTCAAACTGTAGTGCCAGACAAAGGTGTGTACCATTCTCCAGGTGGCTGCAGCACAGAGATCTGCTACTGACACATTTTTGAGAGATGCAAAAGAAGTCGCTATCCCTCTGGTCAAATGCCCTCTGACTGGGCCCAGAAGGGGTTTGCCATACTTTTCATGGCAGAATACAATGCAGTTGACTACCCACTTGAGCACAGTCTGTTTGGTGACTAGTGCCCCTAACATCCGTTGAGCAAAGGACATGAACAACTGACCTGACTTCCTTATGGACTGGGTACGTTCAACGTAATACCTTCGAGAAAAATTAGTGATCGACGGTAGCAGGAGGAGTCTGTGGATCCGAAATGCAGGGCTGATAGCAGGAAAAGAATGGAGGAGGTGCTGGGGGACCGCCTCCTATATACTGAGTGTGATGAGACTCACCGTGCATGACTAAGCAAGTCACAGCTGCATTATTCCTTGACCTCAGCAATGCAATCAACACCATCAACCACAATCTCATCCTAAATGGTCTCAGTAAAATAAGCGCGGTTGATACCACGCTAAATTGGTTCTCCAGTTATCTTACAGGAAGAGTTCAGAAAATCAAAGCACATGGTCAGATATCAGACTCCTTTCCCATCGAGCATGGTGTTCCGCAAGGCTCCATTTTGGGCCCCATATTTTCCATTCACATAACCTCTCTAGATTCTATCACCCTCAAGTCCAAGATATACCTTTGTTTGGATGATACCATCCTATATACTTCCAAACCAACATTAGCTGAAGTACATGATTAACTCCAAGGTGATTTCACACAGCTAGAGTGCAACCTCATCAGTTGCAAGCTGCTACTCAACGTGAAAAAACCCAAGGTACTGTACTTCATACCCAATAGCAACAGACCCTCCCCCCGAAACAGTGCAATGCCTACTCCAATCGTGACTACCCTAGGCGTACCATTAGACGTGGAAGATAAATTCAGATATCTGGGCGTATGGACAGACAGCAAGCTTCCTTTTTCCATACACATCAACTGCCTTTCCATCAAGTTGAAGGCAAAGCTAGGCTTTATCTTCAGGGACAAAGCACTCTTTCCCCCCTCTGACGTTAGACACAGACTAGTGCAAGCCACATTCCTCCCATTCCTAGGCTACGGTGACATCATTTATAATTGTTCTGCTGCTTCCAACCTCCGCAAGCTTGATATACTGTTCCATCGGGCTCTGGGATTTATTACTAAAGCACCTTACTGGATGCACCACTGTGATTTGCATAAAGAAGTAGGTTGGCAACCCCTTGCCACCACGCAGTTACTTCATCCAAGTACCTGGTCCCTCAAAAGTCTTCAAAACAAATTACTGGCCTGTATTGCCTCTCTTGTTAACTTCTCACACTGTTCCTATTCCCTTGGAAAATCAGACTACATCCTCCTTGATGTACCTCGGATGCACACCTCCCTCGGAATGGATGCCATTAGCCACGCCATCCCACTGGTGTGGAATCTCATCCAGACAACATTCAGGCTCACCAGTACTGTTTCAATAAATATCTTCAAATCCCTGACCTATAAACACTTCACAGTAGTCTGTCACTGCCACAGGAACTAGTACCCTCTGCCAGGCTTTCGGCTCTGCAGTCAAGGGTAGTATCTATCGTCTTCCATACTCTCCCTGGTCCCCCCAGGACCCAGTCTATCTCCCACCCTACCGGCCAGCCCATCCATGTCTGGATTCCCTCTGAACCCATCATCCCTGCCCAGCTCTCGCCCTTGCTGCCCTTTTTATCCTCTCTAAATTTTCTAGCACTTATCCTTTGCTGCCATACCTATTCATGACATCCATGACAGTCTTTACCTAGCTCACCCACCCAGTTCATCCTCCTTACCCACTTGAAAGTACAGTTACATAAGAACTTACTGTAACAGTAGAGCTTCAAGAGAAGCTTTTGCAGCAGGTTCCACAATGAGGACGGACGCCACCTGGCGGCAGTTCCAGCAACTTTTCTTTAGCAGTACTGCGTGGGTATGCGCCCTGCAGGACGCCGGCCCCACCCCCTAACATCGCCCTTGTATATATAAGGGAGGAGTTCCCACGTGCTCCAGTTCTTGCACGACACCCCCCAAGTCAGGCAAAGATAACGACAGGCAGTGGCCAGAAACACGATCGTCACGGACAATCCCTAAAGAGGAGAAAAACCAACCTGAACAGGGCCCGATCCCTGAGGGAAGGAGGGCGGGAAATTTACGTGCTGCAAGAGCTTCTCACGAAGATATACTGTTATGGTAAGTTCTTATGTAACCGTACTATCTTACTTCTAGGAGAAACTCTTGCAGCAGGTTCCACAATGAGGACGGAGTCCCAAGCAGTATAAACATATTTATTTTTTGTTGACCGGGTAAGTGCATTAGACAAATCCTGCCTATTTTCAGGCACAACCCGGGGGAGGGAGATACAGATGAATGCCAACTGGCCTTGAACCAGATTAAGCTGTTGGTGGCATTTTTAGTGAGCGAGTGAAATTTGGCCAGGACACCAGGGAAATTCCCCTACTGCACTGCTGTCAGTAGGGGGAGATTTTGGCCATCTGTTAGTTACGGCCACTCAGAACAAGGCTGAATGGTGTGCGGATGCACTCCAGGTAGGAGAGCTAGCCTCCTTTTCTACCACAGTATTACCAGAGGCTGAGAATGAGAAATTTAATGAGGAACTCGTTTGTGGAAAAGATGACGATGTCACAGATATTTACGCCTCGGCAGAAGATATCTTCGCTGATGTTACTGAAATTAATCTGACTGAAGTTCACTCGGAGGGGAAACCAACTGAAAGAAATGCTGAATTTACTGGAAATGAAGAATCTATGCAGAGAAATTTAGTGAGTCGGTCTGCCTTTATTTCTGAGCAGTGGGAAGGATCAGCTGTCATTCAGTCTTCCTTCACCTGTCAGTTTGGCATCTCATGCAGCAGCATCAAAGGCTTCGCCGAGGCCGGGTAAGTAATTTTCTCCTATGGCCCCTTTTTCTATTACAAATGATTCTAACATTCTACAGGCTGGCAGTTCAAACACTACTGAGATAGATGTGGGCCAAAAGCCTACAGTACTTTCGGTTGCACAAATTTCAGGTCAAATTCCTTTTCGTTCCAACATGAACTCTATTGCAAGCAAACCTAGTGTCCGATTGCAGGGTAACAGCATGGACTGTGGGCTGGGTCCCCAGCTTTCCAAGACGACTGGTTTTGTCTTCAAACACCCTGAGACACCTGAAATGTTGATAAACCCCAAAGCCCTATTATATATCAAACATCGCACAATCAGCAATCCACAGCTACGGTATTTTAATTTACTGATACTACCAACATGAAAAAACTTTCGGAAACAAGGCAGAGATGTTTTGCAACAAGAGAAAAAGGACAACAGATACTTGATTGGACTACTACACCTACCTGCCCTACCACTAATATTGCACCCACAGAAGCTCTTCCTTGCATTTCCTGATCTCCTCAGAAAGCACTTCTATTAGCTGGATAGAAGAACATGTCTGGAGGGAACTGGCTCCCTGATCCAGCATGAGATTAGACATTTGATTTTACTTTGGCCTCACCGGATTGGAAACCAGGGCCTCAGGCACGATCTATGAGCAATCCTATAAATTCAACAGGATTTACCTGTAACTTTAGTGGGGACTTTAACACCTAACAAAGATCATGAGTGTATACAGAATAAAGATTCTACAGTTATTTCGGACAACACTAAGCACATACAAGAAAATGGTGATGGAGATCCGAATCAGGATAAAAAATACCCTGACACTAAACAAAAACCTTTAATGTCAGATTTATTTTCTCTTGCCAAAAAAAGAAGCAGCCCCTAGAAGGAATGCTGTACACATTAAATATAAAGGGAGTTTAGCAGAGACACCAGACCGCTATATGTGGGCAGGACTTTATTAAAGGGGACACTGCATTTTTCACATACTGATGTTTTTGCCTTTATAAATATATCAGGAGAAGACAACTTTGATGTCAGTTTTCGGACGACAAATGCATTAGAGTTATTTTGGGAACATTTTGGTCAGGTTAAGTTCTCTCCCATATGGACCCCCTTCTTAGAAATTCCACTCACAAAACCACTTGTAAAATATATTACAGTGATGTTTTGGAATGAGGGGGTTCATGTGGAAGATGTCATTTTTTGGTTGAATCAAAAATGTGATGTGGTTAGTGCTCCAGAAGCAATTCTGGATTCCGAAAGATTCTGGACGTGAGGTTGGAAACATAAAGTTAAACTCAGACAGACTGATTCAGAAATAGAATACATTCCCAACTAACTTCTTCTGGGGAGGTATAGAGGGCAACCAAGAGCTTGTTACAAGTGTGGGGCCCGTACCCACTTGTCAAGTACCTGTGACAAACTGCGTTGCGACAATTGCGGAGAAATAGGCCATGTCACTATGCAATGTACTAATCACATAAAGTGTGATTTATGTGAAGAATATGGACACACTTTTGGAGACTGCCCTTGGGCTGCAAAACATAAAGCATCATGTGTCAGCCCTGAATTGCTTATACAACAAGCCCAGGACACAGTACCTCCTTCGGCTAAGAACCCTCCCCCACCTCCCTCTCCTGAACATTCCCTTCCAGGCCTCCCACCACCACCTCACTTCTCCCCTCCACTCCCTGAGTTAACTAAAATAATTACACATGTTCAGGAACACCCCCCACCCCCTTTCCAGTGACAGGTCCAGTTGTACTTACTCAGAATACCATACGAGAGTCAGATAAAGTCTCTAGTTCTGATCCACAGTTACTACTTCCTGTATACTATAAAGATCCTCCAGGCTCGGAAGAATCTTTTTCCACACCTCCTGCTGCCTCACCTCCTTCTAGATGGCAGTCCACTAGATTTTCAAAATTTAAATCACCCCCCCTTCCCCAGAACCTCTGGAGACTGAAAATTCATATACAGCACTATTTTTGGGTGACTGAAATGGATCACGGGGATTCAGATTCACAGGCCTCGACCTTAGAACCTCCCTCTCAGAGTACTGGTGATTACAAGGTTAAAAAGGAAAAATAATTAAAGCACTCTGAACATTCAAAACATGACTACATGTACTTGGGGTTCCTTCAATACGCATAGTATCCTTAATTATGTTAAACGTCAGGCTGTCTTCCAATATGTTCATGATTTGCAAATTGATGTCTGTTTCCTACAAGAAACTTGGATGCATTCTGCGGAACAAGTGGAGGCTTTTAAAAGGGAATGGCAATGGGGTCCTTCCCATTGGTCATTCGGTCCAGATAAGGCGGATGGAACTGGAATTCTTTTTAATTCTTATAAATTCACTATGAAGAAATTGATAGATTTAAATGCAGGGAGGGTGTTGTTATTGGATGGCTTATGAGAAGAAACACACTTTAGGTTTATTACTATTATAACCCCCAAACTAAAGCTGAGAGGGTAGCCCTTGTGAAAGCTATTCAACCCTTCCTAGTTACCACTTATTTAGTTCTTTTTGGAGGTGATTTTAATTGTACTTTACATCTGAAATGTGAGGCCTCTACTTCTCAGGACAAGAAGAAAATTTATTGCGACTCCCATGCATTAGAACACTTGGTTAAAACTGCAGATCTTACAGATTCTTACTAATTACCTTCCATCCCACCCTAAGCCAGTTCTACTTTTATAGCCACTGGATTTGACTGTCAACAGGAACTTCCTGTTTGGCAGTAGGAAGGGAAGGATCACAGAGAAACACTGGGTTTTGCCAACACTAAAGGAAAAAAGTAGCCCCCCCCCCCCAAGCTGCTGGTGGTGGTCCAACACTGAGCAAGGAAGGAGGAGGCTACTGAAGAATATAGGAAGTTGCTGTCCTAGAACAGGAAGGGTGAGAGTTGTAAGGAGAGGAGAGAGTAAGCATACAGAGAAACAGGATAGGGGACACAAAATAGGACATGACAGGAGTGGTGCAGTGCAATGGCTGTGGGGCGGCAGTGTTCCAGGAGACATTCTGGAGGCTGCGATGCTGCCCATTTTGCAGGCACCTTTCAGGTCTGAGGGAGGATTGCCCGTCTCAGGCTGACCTGGCTGGGATTATGAACCTCCTGCCACCAGGGACCACAGGGCCAATGCCGCTACCTCAGAGGTTGCCAAGAAAGAGGAGCCGCTGGACCAAGGTGGGCTCGGGAGGGAGGAAGGTGGTGCAACAGAGCTCGTCCTCAGCTGTACCTCTCCACAATTCATTCGCTTTTCTGCTGGATAGTGGTTCCTCTATGGAGGCACCTGCAAAGGAGACCAAAGAAGAGGCTGGGAACCTTCACAAAGGAGACCCACAGGAGGGTGGCATGGGACCCCACAGGGGAGGGAAACAACTCCTGGTGGGGGACTCGATCATTAGGGGGGGTAGAAATGGGAGAGGAAGGGGAGAGACAGGAAAGGTTCCTGACTGGTGCCACAGCTTGGAGGGACAGGAAACGAATCCTTAGGATCGTGGGAGCGGCTGCACGAGGGAGGGAGCGGGATGTTACTGTCCACCTAGGGACAAATGACCTGGCTAGGAATAGGATCAGAGCAGTGCAAGATGAGTCTGTAGAGTTGGGGAGGGGACCTTAGACAAGTAGCGCATACAATAACCTTCTCAGAGGTGCTGTCTGTCTATGGCAAGGGTGATGCTAGGGTACTCCTCACCAGGGTATTCAATGAATGGTTGAAAAACTGGTGTGGAGCTTAGGTTTAGCTTCACTGGGGACTGCGGAGCCACCTGGAGGATGCAGACCTATACTGGTGCGATGGTCTGCATCTGTCCAGGAGAGAACCAGGAACCTATGTGAGAGGTTTAAATACTTCATTGGCAAACATTTAAACTAACCGGGGGACTGAAAAGGGCAGGAAAGTCCCAGCCTCCCCATAAATCCTGATAATTAGTAGAGGTAAACACCAAGGTAGAGAAGTCATTAGGGAGCAGGACAGAGTGAAATGTAAAAAAAAAAAAAAGGCAAAGGCGGTAAGGACAGGAATCTGCGGCTAAAAGGGGTAAGGCCATCAAAAAGTGTAGGGTGATGAGTACCAATGTCCGTAGTCTGTGTAACAAGCTCCCTGAAGTAGTGGCCCTGATGGAAGAGGGATGCCTGGATATTGTGGGAGTCACAGAAACATGGTACACAGAGAACCATGACTGGGATGTCAACATACCAGGATACACAATCAACAGGAGGGATAGGGAGGGTAAGGGAGGAGGAGTAGCAGCTCTCTATGTAAAGGAAGGGATCAAAGCAACAGAACTAAAGAGTAAACAGGGAGCAGATGAGGTACTCGGTCACCCTGGAGACAGAAAATGGCACCACAATCCGCATGGGGGTTATATACAGAGCCCCATCTCGGGGGAGGGAATGGACAAGGAAATGACAGAAGGCTTCCTTAGAATGGCAGGAAAAAGGGGAGAAATTGTTGATGGGGGACTTGAGTATGCCAGATGTTAACTGGAGCACCTTTGCTGCAGGTACATCCAAGAGAAGGGTCATTCTTGATGCCCTACAGGGGGCATACCTCAGACAGCTAGTACTGGAACCCACTTGGGAGGGAGCAATCTTAGACCCGATACTCTCAAATGGGGATGGAGAAAGAATCTCAGATTTAGAAGTGGGTAGCCATCTGGAAACAAGCGACCACCAAACAGTGTGGTTCACGATAAACACAGCCATACAATCAAGCCATACAAAAGCAAGAGTACTGGACTTTAGGAGGCCTGACTTTGGGAAGATGAGAGTGTGCCTCAGAAAAGCACTAGCAAACAGGCATGAAGGAGGGGTGGAGGAACAATGGGGAGTAATCAAAACAGCGATCACAGAGGCAACAAGCCTTTGTGTAAAGCAAATCAATAAAACACAACGAAGGAAAAAAACTCTATGTTTCTCAAAAGAGGTGGCAGGGAAGGTTAAGGAGAAAAGGATAGCATTCAGGAAATATAAGGAAACACAGAAGGAGCAGGACAGAGAACTTTTATCAGTTAAAGCAGAAAGAGGCTGGGAAGGTAGTCAGAATAGCAAAGGCCCAAACTGAGGAAAGGATAGCCAACTCTGTTAAGGGGGATAAGACCTTTTATAGGTACATTAGGGAACAAAAAAAGACCAAAGGAGGGATACTGAGGCTTAAGAAAGGGGAGGTAATGTGGGTAGAGGGTGATGGTGAAAAAGCAGAGATACTGAATGAATATTTCTGCTGAGTATTCACAAAGGAAGAGGAGGGGAAGGTAACTAAACCAAACAGGAGAAGTACTCCGAAGACGGGGGTCGATACCAGTCCATTTACAGAAGAAAGGGTTCTGAAAGAACTAATAAAATTGAAGGTGAACAAAGCAATGGGGCCTGATGGGATTCACCCAAGAATTCTAAAAGAACTAAGGGTAGAACTAGTGACATCGCTGACTACTCTCTAACAAATCATGGGAGGATGGGGTGGTACCCGAAGACTGGAGGAGGGCGGATGTGAGTCCTCTTCACAAAAGTGGGAGCAGGACAGAGGCAGAAAACTACAGACCACCTAGTTTGATCTCAGTGGTAGGGAAAATGATGGCATCACTTCTGAAGGAAAGAATTGTTGAGTACCTGGAGGCCAGTGGGGCACAGGACCCAAGGCATCATGGATTCACGATGGGAAGGTCGTGTCAGACAAATCTAAGAGATTTCTTTGACTGGGTGACCAAAGTAATAGACCAGGGAGGGGCTGTGGATGTGGTCTACCTAGATTTTAGCAAGGCATTTGATACGGTCCCACACAAAAGATTAATACACAAGTTAGCCAGCCCTGGAGTGGGTCCCAAGGTGGTAGCCTGGATAAAAAATTGGCTAGACAAGAGTATGCAAAGGGTAGTAGTAAATGGAGTCCACAGTGAAGAAACGAGGATTACTAGCGGAGTGCCGCAGGGTTCAGTACTGGGACCGGTCCTTTTTAATGTCTTTATAAGTGACACTGCAGCAGAACTGGAAGTATGTTTCTTTGCAGATGACACAAAAATCTACAACAGGGTTTATACACAAGATGGAGTGGAAAGGATGAGAAGGGACTTGGCAAGGTTGGAGGAATGGTCAAATGTATGGCAGCTCAGATTCAATGCAAAGAGTGCAAGGTAATGCACCTGGAAACAAAACCCAGGAAGAGTACACAATTGGGGGATAATAGCAACAATAAAAATGGAAAGGACCTGGGGTAATTACATTAGATGATCTAAAGGTGGGCAAGCAATGTGAGAAGGCAGTAAGGAAGGCTAAGGGGATACTGGTATGCATAGGCAGAGGCATCAATAGTAGAAAACAAGAAGTTGTTATCCCTCTGTACAGACAGTTGGTGAGACCCCATCTGGAGTACTGTGTGCAGATCTGGAGACCCCATCTCCACAAAGACAGACTGGAGGCTGTCCAGAGGAGGGCAACCAAGATAGTGCAAGGTCTGCACCAGAATACATGCGAAGAAAGACTAAAGGAGCTTAATATGTATACCCTTGAGGAAAGAAGGGAGAGAGGGGACATGATAGAAACTTTCAAGTACCTCAAGGGAATCAACAAAGTCCAAGAGGGTAGCATCTTTCAGAAAAAAAGATGTGTAAGAACAAGGGGCACAATTTGAAGATAGGCGGGGACAGCTCAGAGGTAATGTGAGGAGTATTTTTCTGAGAGAGGGTTGTGGATGCATGGAACAGCCTCCTAGAGGAGGTCATGGAGTCAAGAACAGTGGGGGAATTCAAGAATACATGGGGCAGACATAAGGCAGTCCTAGTGGGGGGGGGTAGGAGAAGTAAGCTGTTAGTTAACTAGGATCTGCAGCTCATCTGTTAGGTAGGAAAATGGGCAGACTAGGTGGGCCAAGCGGTCCTTATCTGCCATCAAATTCTATATTTTTGTATCAAATTTCAGGGCCAAACTTCATGTATTTTCGCAGTAAATTACTTACCACAATAGATTATTTATTTACTTCCCCTAATGTACCAGTTGGAAACTTTAAATCATGTCCAGTAGAATTTTTGGACCATTTATTTTCATTTTGTACAATTCATCTAGGAGCACAAACTCTCCCAAATTTAAATAGATGGAAACTTAATTCTTCCATTTTGTTAGATTCATATGTTCACCATATTATTCTAAATCTTCTTACAGCTAGATTGTCGGTAGTTTTTCTATACCCTAATATAGAGGAATGGTGGAAAACTACTAAATCTGATTTAAAAACTTGGTTTATAAAACATGGGAAAAGGACGGAGAATTAAGTTTTTATAATATCTCTCACTCAGACAACAATTGCAAAAACTTTATACCTTTTCATATACCTCTAAATTTGCTTATACAGACCAAATTGCACAAATAAAAACAGAAATGAAGTCCTATCAATATGACAGAGCTCGAACAATCCAGGCATTACTGTATAGTGGGACTCAAAAATCCCCTATAGGTGAACCTTATGAAGCATGTAAATCCTTTAAAGCTTCTACCAATATTGATTACCTAGTAGATCCAGCTGGAAACCGTATAGCTACAGTTAAAGGAATTAATGATTTACCAAACAATCATTTTCATTCCCTAGCTCCTAAAACTCCTATTTTTCAGACCACCTTCAAAGCTTTTTTACTTGACATTTCAGTTCCGGTTTTTCCGAATGAGATTTCTGTTTTGCAAGAACCAATAACTGTGACTGAAATTGCAGTAGCCATCAACGCATTGAATAATAATTCATCACCAGGGAATGATGGACTTCCTAATAAATTCTATAAATCTTTTTCAAAAATTATAGCACTTTGTTTAAAATTGGAAATAGAACTAATATCAAAAACTGGAGACCTATCACTTTATTAAACTCAGATTATAAAATGTTAACAATTTTGCTTAATCGATTGAAAAATTACGCAGCTAAAGTAATCTCTCCACAGCAATACTGTGGCCTTCCTAACAAAACAATACAGTCAGCTCTGATGACTATTAGGAAAGTGACTGAACACTACACAATCTTGGGGGCATCTAACTGTACAGTGGCAGCTGACCTGGAAAAAGCTTTTGATAAGGTTTATCTGCCTTTTTTATCCCAAGTTTTGGAACTCTATCATGTTCCGATTCAGGTTACACAGAACATAAAGCTCTTATACCAGTCTTCTCATTTATTTTCCCAGTTATACAGGGTCAGATTGCTTCAGGTTTTTCAGTTCATAAAGGTGTACGGCAGGGCTGTCTGCTAAGCCCTTTATTATGTATTTTTTCTTTGGGCCTTTATTAAGGTTAGTAGATACCCCTAAATGGGAAGGAATTACAGGTATGGGAATACATCATCAATTGGTAGTACAAGCATATGCGGATGTTTTTTTTCACATCATACCGGTTTTAACCTTTTTTTATCTGAATCTGCAAAATATGCAAGTATTTCAAATCCTAAATTAAATCTAACCAAAACACAAGGTTTGTTTATTGGTACAGGAAAAGATTTACTGGTTAGAGGTAATGGTATTGAATTTTCTATGGAACCTATTGCCATTCATGGTATTTTATTTGGTCCAAAAAATTTGCCACTAGAAAACTGGGATGAGGCTCGGAACAAAACTGAGCCAAAAGTACTGAGATGGAAGCAGTGGAAACTTACAAAGCAGAAACAAATCCAAATTTCTAAGCAATTTCTTTTGCCCTGCTTACAACATGTTGCAAAGATTTGTCCATTACCTGTCATATTAGAGACTAAGGTTTATAACTTATTCTTCCAGATGTGGGGAAACGGGCTCAATCCTATTAAAATACAGTTTACTTACCTGGATAAGACTAAGGGAGGTATTGGAATGACTGATCCAGTGTTGGCTCATTATTCTTTTCAGTTACAGTTCGTAGTGGATTATTAGAAACTGCAAAGGGTGGTAATAACTGGGTACAATTAATTTTAATAAATTTTTAAGTTGCTTGGAAACATGTACCTCCTAGGTGTAGTAAACGTTTATATATTCCATTATATTTTAAGCCTGTAGCACAGAAAATGTATAAATGGGGCCTATCAAAGGAAATACTACTACGTTGTAATGGAAAATCCATTTATAAATCTCTCATGTGTCAAATTTATCCCACAGTTCCAAACTTTAAAAATTGCCCTGAAGGAGATAATCATTTAATTTTATCCCAACTTAATAGTAAAAGACTTCCCCCTCAGATGTGGGAAACCCTCTAGTTACTTATGTATGGAAGAGTAAACCTTAGAAGGCAATGCTAAATATAAAGCCAGAGAAGAAAGAAACTGCCCATAAATGGACTGCATAAATTAAGAATAAACAGAACATTTTCTTTTGACTTGCTCTTATTCAAAAAATCTATGTGAATTTTGGCAAAAAAACTGAATTTTAAATGGTTGTTTTTTTCTAACCTATGACATTCTGGTGATTGTTAAATATCCTCAGTGTTTACTGCATTTTCATCATGAGACTTTGTCTATTTTCTTTTGTTGTCTTCGTTTTTATTTATGGCAGGCACGCTGTCAGTGGGTACTCTACCAGAAGAAGACAGATAAGAAAAAATTACTCACCTTAGTAATTATGTTTCTTCTAGTGGGGTCTTGCTGTATTCTGACAAATGCAGTTAGGTCCTGCCTTTCAACTGCCCCGGAGAACATACGGTTAACTTTTATATGCATGGCATAGAATGTTCATCGCGAGCTCGGTTGAAGCCTCTGCCTGTTGTTATTCGAACTGCAACCGTCAGATCTTTACGAGCAAAAACCCACTAGGTGTTCTGTGTGGAAACTGTAAAATTTTCAACTAGCCAACTGGCAGAAATATAATGTTTTTGGTTCTCAAAGGAAGACTCAAATCAGGAAACCCAAAAACAAAACCCAATCAAATGAACAACATTCCACCCAAAGAAAAAACGAGGGTGTAGAAGGGCGGCACCACTAGGGTGCCAACACTGCACCTGCCCACCCACATCTCAAAAATCTAGGTTCTGAGAGGGGAGGTCAGAATACAGCAAGACTCCACTAGAAGAAATATAATTACTAAGGTGAGTAATTTTTTTCTTCAAACAACATGAAGTCTTGCTGTATTCTGACTAATCTGAGCTCTCAAGCAGTACCTCCATGGGAGGAACAAGAACCTACTACTGAAGCAGGCTCTGAAGTACTGCTGTGCCAAACCGAGCATAACTCCTAGCCTGGATATCCAGAGAGTAATGCTTGGTAAAAGTATGGACTGTTTTCCAGGTGGCTGCTTGACAAATTTTTAAGAGAAGGATATCCCTGGCAGCAGCCAGGGAAGCAGCTGTACCTCTTGTGCAATGAGCCCTCAGGCCTGAGGGTGGAATTCTACCCAGTTTTTCACAGCAGAATTGTATACAAGAAACAATCCACCTGGCAATAGATCTCTTAGTGGCAGGTTTGCCCTTCCCAACTTCTCCATAAGTGAGGAACAACTGGAGGGATTCAAACCTGTGACCCTTGGTACACTCTATGTAGTAGCTAAGGGCTCTTAACATCCAAACTGTGTAGCCTCCTCTCTCCTGAGGAAGAATGATCAGTGAAGAAAACAGGGAGAGATATAGACTGATATAGGTGGAAATCTGAAACCACTTTAGGCAAGAACTTTCTGTTCGTTCTAAGGACCACTTTATCTCTGTGAAGAGAGATGAAATCAGATTCCACTGACAAGGCTTGCAATTCACTGATAGGTCTGGCAGAAGTAATTGCTACCAAAAACACCGTTTTTCAAGTCAAGTACTTAAGCTCTGCTGAGGACAAAGGCTTAAAAGGGGGTTGCATAAGCGGAGCAATGCAAACATTAAGATCCCAAGCAGGAGCAGGACCCCTAAAGGGGGGATTGGCGTGAAGCAATCCCTTGAAAAACTTACAGAATACAGGACGGGATGACAGAGAGGAAGACTTGCCTAAAGACAGGAAAGCAGAAACAGCTGCCAAGTGTACCTCGAAAGTAGCTGGTCTGAGACCTAGGCCATTAAGATGGACCATATAATCCAGAACCGTAGGCAATTCAGCAGAGTCTGGCGAAATATTTTTATTACAACACCAAATGCTGAATCTTTTCCATTTGGAGTTGTATGTCTTTCTGGTGGAATGCTTTCGAGAAGCCTTAAGGATATGCAGAACCCCTTGGGAAAGATGCAGATCTGCAAACTCCAACTCTTGAAGAGCCAAGCCTTGAGATTGAGAGACTGAAGATTCGGGTACCAAATCCTCCCCTGAGAGGATGTTAACAGATTGTAATTCCTGGGAAGAGACAGGGGAAGATGGACTGCTAGGGACAGCAACAAGGGATACCATTGCTGCCTGGCCCAGTCTGGAGCAATTAGAATCACTTTGCATGGATGTGACCTTATGTCAACAAGCACTTTGAACACCGGTGGGGGGCATACAGAAATTTCCCTTCCGAGTTCAGGATCAGAGCATCCAGGGGGACTGAGCCCAAGACTGCGGGTCTGCAACAAAAGAGAGGAAGTTGGTGATTGTCTGGGGCAGCAAAAAGATCTATCTCTGAAGTGCCCCACCTTGAGAAAATCATTTTCAACACCAGAGGATCTAGGGCCCATTCATGATGGCCCTGGGATATTCTGCTCAGTGCATCTGCTAGGACATTGTCCTTCCCTGGGAGGTGATCTGCTATCAGAGAGGTTTGCAGTGAATAGGCCAGGGACCACAACTTCATCGCTTCTGTGTACAAGGCCGTAGTCCGAGTGCCTCCTTGCTTGCTGATGTACCACATGGTGGTGGTGGTGTCTGTTCTGACCTGAACCACCTTGTTCTGTACAGATTTGGAAAAAACTTGCAGTGCCAGAAACAATGCTCTGAGTTCCGAGAGACTGATGTGAAGCAGAGATTCCTGAGGTGACCACAGTCCCTGGGTGGTAAGTTCCCCCAAATGGGCTCCCCAGCCTAGCAGGGAAGCATCTGTGGTGAGGACCACTGAATGAGACTGAGTGACAAATGGAACCCCTTGCCTCAAACTGTCCTGATCCTGCCACCATTGCAGGGCTGGGATCAGAGTTTGAGTAACTGGAATTAGTTTGGTAAGGCAATCCTTTCTTTGGGACCAAAAAGCTCTCAAGTGGAACTGAATGTCCCTCATTTGGAATCTTGCGCCCTGGACCACTGCTGTAGAAGCTGCCATGTGGCCCAGTAGCTGAAGGAAATGCCTTGTTGGTCGACACACCTGAAGGCTGAATGAAGAGGCCAGTTCCATGAGGGCCCTTGCCCTTTCCAGGGGCAGGAAGGCTCTTGCTTTTACCATATCCAGCTCTGCCCCTATGAAGTTGAGGAGCTGCACTGGTTCGAGAACAGACTTTGGTAGGTTGAGAAGAAATCCTAAAGAAGTGAGTACTTGCTGGGTCACTTGCAGGTGTGACTTGACTTGACTTGTTCTGGAGACTGGCCTACTATGAGCCAGTCGTCCAAGTATGGGAAAATGGAAATCTTTTGTCTTCTTATGAAGGCAACAACTACTACCAGGCACTTTGTGAAGACCCTTGGAGCTGATGTTAAGCCAAAGGGCATTGCTCTGAACTCATAGTGGCCTGAGGGCAACTCAAACCTGAGGTACTTTCTGTGGGGGCACTGGATGGGAATGTGCAAGTAGGCATCTTTGAGGTCCAGGGAGGCTAGCCAGTCCCCTGGCCTGAGAGAGGGAAGGATAATTCCCAGAGTTATCATTTTGAACTTGGGCTTTAAAAGATGTTTGTTCAGGTATCTTAGATCCAGGATGGGTCGCGCCACTTCTGTCTTTTTGGGGGTTAGGAAGTACCTGGAGTACAATCCTTTGCCCCAGTGTAGGGTACGTACTCTCTCTCTATAGCTGTGAGAGTTAGGAGAGAAGAAACCTCTGCCTCTAGGGAAAGTGTCTCTGAAAGATTTGCAGGTGGAAAAGATCTGGCTCTCAGCTTGTGAAATTTTTTGAACCGGTGAGCCAGACCCTGGCTTACTACTTCCTGGACCCACTTGTCTGATGTAAGAGACATCCAGTCCTGGACAAAGTAAGCCAGCCTGTCCACTACTGGGTTAGGAGAATCAACCCGGGCAGACCCATCAGGGTGTATGCTTGGCAGGGGCTTTGGGCTGAGGGGTGGATGCAGGCCTGCTCATCCCCTTCTACCGCTGAAGAACCCCCCTCTGTGAAAAAGAAGAAGAGGCCTGTGCTTGGTAAAAAGGCCTTTGGAAAGGCCTGCCCCTGCCCCTGGACTGCTGACTTTGAGGAGCTGCTTGCCTTTCCTTGGCCGGAGCACTCCTGTAAGTAGTCCTGTATTCATCCATTTTCTTCAGTAATTCTCTGTCTGCTCCCCAAATAGAGAATTACCCACTACAGGAAAATCCATGGCCTTAGCCTGGGTATCCTGTGAGAAGCTAGTACATCTGAGCCAAGCCATTCTCTGAAGAGCCACATATGTGGCCATGACTCTTGATGATAAATCTTTGGAGTTTACAGCAGCATGAAACTGAACTTTCAATGCCTCAATCCCATCTGCAGCCACCTGCTCCAGCTCCTTGGCAAGCTGGGGAGGAGCCTGTTTAGCCAGTGCCAGTACAGCGTCCCACCTGGACTTCTGGTACCTGGCTGCATAGGCCATATAATTAGCTTGCCTGAATCTTAAGGATGATACCATGTACTGCTTCTTTGCCATGGCATCAATCTTCCTGGAGTCCTTGTCTGGGGGGGTGTGATGCAAAGGGAATGCTTGCTTTATCACAGGCAGCAGCCTGTACAACCCTAACATGGCTGCATTGCTGATAAAGGAACTCCGTATCTGAGCCTGAAAGAGTATACCTCTTGTCCATTCTTCTGTCCACAGGAGGTATGGAATTAGGAGACTTAAGAATTTTTTGTGTCTTGTTTCCCAAAAGATTTGTAGAGGGTAACAGACAGTCTCCTGGACTCTGTCTCTACATAGTCAGGCTCTTCCTGATCCTCCACTGCCTCCTCCACAGGAAGCTGGAGGGTATCAGCCACCTTTCTGTAAAACATACAGTGTGAAGGAGACTCAGAAAGCCTAGGAGGAGAAGCACCTGAAGGTCTGTCATGGGAGATGTCCAGGTCAATAGGCACATCCAGACTTTCATCATCACCATAGTCATCTTCCAACTCTCCTCCTACCTCAAACTCCGGTTCATAAAATTCTTCCAGGGTATAATCCGGAACCGGGGGAACCGACCGAACCAAGCCCCTGCCAAAAGGTGCCGGTTCAGTCTGAACCAATTGAAGCGATTCCACAATCCTAATCGCTTTGGCTATTTCATCAGCGGTCAGTGTATGAGATTCTGGATCCGAACTGGTCGACTTGTCTTTTTCCTTTTGTCGGAACAGATTCCTCAGAATCGGCTCTCCTTTTGCCCAAAGTATCACCCTGGTCAGAGGGCACTCCTTCTGGTTCTGTCGGAACCCAACCGGGCTGACCATCCGGGTCAGCAGACTTCTCGGACTCCCTTTCCCTCAGTCTACCGAATCTCTTTTCCAGGGTAGATTTTGGAAAATTTTTTGCAAATTTGGCAGTCTGAATCGAGGTGGTCAAACCCCAGACAATAAACACAACTGGTGTGGGGATCAGCCTTAGCAAAGACTTCCCCACACACACTGCAGTGTTGAAACCCAGTGGGCCCGTTTTTTTTCCTTGGGTTTCTCAGACATAGCCAACCTAACCAAACTTACCCTTTTTTCGGCAATCCGCCCCTATTGGTTCCTGACCATGTCACGGGTCTTGGAAAAAAAGTACTAAACCCCGTTTTGTTTTTTTTTAAGAACCGATACGGACCGGTAAGCATACACTAAAGTAAAGTACAAATTTTACCTCAAAATGATCGGTTCACCCGAACCGATCCACAGCTTTACAAGTTCTACACAGAAAACAGAACAAAACCTATAGAGTACTCACAGTACCACAGACCAAGACTTGAACAGACTATGCAGAAACAACAATTTTGGAAGAAAACCAACCGAAAAGCGACACTTCAACCGACTTTGAACCGAGCAGCAGGAGAAATCTCCGGAACGACTGTTCAGTGAGGCGGAGTAAAGAATCTGACGGTTGCAGTTTGAATAACAACAGGCAGAAGCTTCAACCGAGCTCGAGACGAACATTCTATGCCATGCATAGAAAAGTTAACCCTATGTTCTCCGGGGCAGTTGAAAGGCAGGACCTAACTGCATGTGTCAGAATACAGCAAGACTCCATGATATTTGAATGTTTTTTCTACAATAACTGTGTATGAGATGGGAAGGCTGTATTCCAGAGATAGTTTTTTTTTTCTTCAAGACAAACCAATAGATGATGGAGAGGTTTTCATACCTTTGTTAAATATAAGTAGAATGTATTATTTTGGGAATTGGTACACTGTATAAGTGTGTCTCCGATATAGGAATTTCATTTGTACACTGTAACCTTTATTTACTGGTATAATTTATTTTTGGTGTTCCTTTTCTGTTTTTCTTGACAATAAAAACTCCCCTACTCTTTTTGATAAGTGCCATGGGATCTTTAACATCCACCTGAACTACCACCAATCCAGGCAGATGGGACCTCGGTTTAACGTCTCATCTGAAAGACAGTACCTTATATAACAACCCCTGAGAGGGGGAAACAGTAAGGAAAGGAACAGCAGGATAAGGAAGGTCCCTCAGGAAACCAGGCCTGGCAGAACTGCGAGGCCAAACCCAGCTCTGCATTTGGAAATAATGTCGAGGCTGTAATGCCTCATAAAGGTATGAACAGGACTCCAGGTAGCCGCAGCACAAATTTCCACTGTTGGTACCCTCTTTAGAGCTGCAAAGGAAGCAGCGAGGGCTCTAATCGTATGAGGTTTAACCGGCCCAGGTGTCTACCTGTTGTGTGTCTCATAACAGAAACAGAGGCAATGAACCAACCAGTGCGAAAGTGTCTGCTTGGTAACCAGGCTACCTACAGACCATTTGGCAAAGGACACAAAAAGCTGATCAGACTTCCTGTCCCTGTTGGTTCTATCTAGGTAGCATCGGAGGGCCCTGTGGACGTCCAAGGAATGAAGCAGGGCCTCCCCCGTTTGAATGCTCCGGGTAATAAACTGGAAGCTGAACTGATTGGTTCAGTGAGCTCCAAAATGACTTTTGATAAGAACTTTGGATTAGTGCGGAGATCAACCCTGTCCTTGTGGAAAACAAGGTAAGGCTCTTTACACATGGGGGCCTGAAGCTCTGAAATGTGCCTCGCCGAAGTAATAGCTACCAAACAAAGTTTTCCAAGAAAGGAAACTGAGCTCGGACTCCATGGCCGGTTCAAAGGGAGGAAGAGTAAGCTTCCCCAGGATGAACAGGAGATCCCAAGGAGGAACCAGGTCCCTGATGGGAATCTGATGTGGAGAATACTACGCAAAAATGCCTTGAAACCTCCATCTGAGCCACCGTCTTACCCGACACAGAGAAATGGTAAATGGAGATGGCGGCCAGGTACACCTTGATGGAGGAATAGCCGAGACCTTTCTAGGAAATAGAAAGCAGATATTCTAATATGGTATTAACCGGACAGAACAACAGATCCACTCTTTTGGCTGTGGCCTAAATACAAAAGCGTTTCCACTTCATAGTGCAAGTGGCCCTCATGGCAGGTTTCCGAGCCTCAACCAACACTTGAGCGACCTGATCAAACACACTGAACCTGACCTTGGCTAGGTCCTGAGGAGCCAGGCATGCAGGTGAAGGGAACGCAGGCTTAGGTGTAACAGGGCCCCCCTGTCTGGTGACAGGAGGTGAGAAGAAATAGGGAGAGGCATCGGTGACTACCGCTAGACGATGTAGTAAGGGAAACCAGATTTGACGAGGCGTAGCGGAGCGATCAGGATAAGAGTGAAAGGTTCTGACTGAGCCTTGAGAAGGACCTTCTGTAAGAGCAGAAAAGGAGGGCAGGCATATAGAAACCTCCCATTCCCGGAGAGGGATAACGCATCTTGCCAAAAAGTTCCAGGTTCTGGACCCAGCGAGCAAAAACTGGGAAGTTTTGCGTTGAATCGTGATGTGAAAAGGTCCACTTCCGGCATCCCCCACAGACTGAAGATGTGATCTGCAACCTCTTGGAGCAACTCCCATTTGTGGGCTTGCGATTTTGTCCTGCCAAGTGTGTCAGCCAACACATTTTGTAGCTTGGAAACATGCACTGCCGTCAGAAACAGATGATGTTCGAGGGTCCAATCCCACACTCACATGGCTTCCCTGCGAAGGGGGTAGGAATATGTGCTGCCCTGTTTGTTGATGTAAAACATCATCGAGGTGTTGTCTGTCTGCACCAAGAGATGGCACCATGCTAGGACCAAGGCCAGGGCTTGAAGGGCGTAAAACACCGCTCTCATCTCCAGGACGTTGAAATGTAGATCTGTTTCTATGGAGGACCAGGAACCCTGGGTACGGTGAATCCCCAAGTGAGCGCCCCACCCCTGGGATGAAGACTCCGTGGTTAGAGTTTGGGACGGCGCCCCCGACTGGAAGGGGATGCCCGCCAGCAAATATTTGGACGACATCCACCAGCGAAGCGCTCAGTGGACTGGCTCCGATATCATGATCGAGGCATCCAGACTGTCTGACATCTGATCCCACTGGACTCTCAAGGACCACTGTATGGTCCTCATGCGCAGACACGCCAGAGGAACTGAGACTATGGCAGCGGCCATATGCCCAAACAGCCTGAGAAGTAGCCGAGCCGGCACCCTTGAGGTGGAAGATAACTGGGATGCCAGGACCTGAATATGACCCGCTCTGTCAGAGGGAAGAAAAACCTTCCCGAGAGTGGTATCCAGAAGAACTCTGATGAATTGGAGAATCTGGGCTGGGATCAAATGAGATTTGTCCCTGTTGATGGTGATTCCGAGACTCAAACAGCAAGATGGAATCCTTGATAGTTTCTGAAAGGCGAGACCTGGAAGGAGCCAGGAGAAGCCAATCGTCCGGGTAAGGGAACACGAAGTGGCCCCACCTCCGAAGTGTCGCGGCAACGACAGCCAGGCACTTGGTGAAGACCCTGGGGGCTGAAGACAGACCGAAGGGAAGGAATTGAAACTGATGGTCCTCGTCTTCGAATCTGAACCGTAGGAATCTTCGATGGTTCCTGGCGATGGAGTGGGGGGGGGGGGGCGCACCCGCTGGCACATCCTTCTTCAGTGTATCCCACCAGTGGGAGAAGAGCTCCTTCACCTGTAAGACGTGTAGCTTGGGGGAACCAGGTGTAGGTGGAGGAACACCGGAGCCCGAACCAGTGTCAGTTCCACAGTCAGGGGGTAACGGCGTCGGCCGAAGGAGGGACGTCAGAGCGGTGTCAGCACCACCATCACCAGGCAGACTGGTGGTCGAGGAGAAGGGGTACTTGAGCTGACATTGGGTGTCGCCGGGATAACCTGCGGACGAACCACAACCGGCGGCGGAAGATCAGTTGCCAGGACAGGGGCCGTAGGAGTCACGGGCGGACGTCGGTCTGGCGTCTGCTTCTCTTTGTGCACCTGCGATCGTCCTTCAGCGATGTGAGCCTTGTGATGGTCGGCTTTGTGGCCAGGAGCTGGCATCTGCTGAAGTCGCGAGATTTTGGCGGCAAAGAGGCCCTGCCACCAGAAGACCCAGAGGCCTTGCTCGACTCCTGGGAGTCAGCCTTTGAGGAAGGGGCCGAGCGGGAAGAGACCTTACCTGAGCCCTTCGATTTCTCAGCGGGCTGAGGAACCTTCAGCAGCTGGAGAGTAGGAGGCGGCTTGGAGACAGCAGAGGAAGGCTTAAGGTTTGTGAGGTGGGATTTGTGTCCAGACGACCCAGACTTCGATCTTGAAGACCTGTGCCTGGAGAGAGACCTTCCCCTGTCTTGCTCCCGGTGTTTATGAGACTTGTGGGCTGGAGGAGGATCAGATTCCCCCGAGGAGGCGGCGGCTCGTTCCATGGCGGCAAGTTCTGTCTCAGCGAGGCAGGCATTGGTGTCGTACCCCAGGCAATAAAGACATGCAGAGTGACTGTCTTTGGTGGGTATCTGTCGCCCACAAGTGCACTTGTTGAGATGCGATGACATGAAAGCAATGACTACGAAAAATAAACGAATTTCCAACGGTGGAGATGAAGTGATCAGTAATGAGCCTTAACAGAGTGAACTACCCCTGACCGTGCGGCGGGAAAGAACTGAAGCACGTGGGGAACTCCGCCCTTATACAGGGCGACATCGGCGGGGACATTCTCACGCCGGCATTGCTAAGAAAAGTTATCAGAACTGCCGCCAAGTGGTGTCAGTCCTCATTGTGGAACCTGCTGCAAGAGCCTCTCCTCGAA
This sequence comes from Neoceratodus forsteri, assembly GCA_016271365.2. Lineage (NCBI taxonomy): Eukaryota > Metazoa > Chordata > Ceratodontiformes > Ceratodontidae > Neoceratodus > Neoceratodus forsteri. Next base: position 1,412,399,302 of record CM057456.1, on the reverse strand, counting down.
GTAAGATCTTATGTATTTCACCTCACCTCTGTTCTGCCCGCACTCTCAGCCCAATTCTGGCACTTGTCAAATTTTATTTCAAATATCTACTGCCATTTCTGTCACCTGTGTCTCACTTTCAACATGAATTGGTTCCTTTTGGATTAGTAACTGCCAAATACCTTGCCTTGCCTGTTAGAATACTCTCACTGTTTCCCTGCACTACATTTAGTTATTAATGTTAACCGTCTCAGACGTTGTATTGTATACATTCATGTACCTATTTCTGAAAAAATGCTCACTGTTTGTTGTACTTACTGTATATTGTCCCTTTATGCATCAGGACCTCCTTGTGAATGAGCCTGCTCAATGGAGTATTTCCTGCAATAAATTTGAATACCGGGGGCGCCTTCTTTTCCAGGGTTGTACGAAAATAACTGGTTGGACTTCCTGAGTCCTTAGTCAGGTGTGTATAGTACCTCAAGATTCTATGCACATCAAGGTATGGAGCAAAGCCTCCCCTGACTGGAATGCTCTGGATAACAAACAGGCAGATGGGTGGACTGATTCAAAGTAAATTCTGACACCACCCTAGGAAGAAACTTAGGGATTGTAGGCAATGACACATTTGTCTTTGTGAAAAATTAAACTAGGTTCCTTATACACAAGGGCCTAAAGTTTGAAAATTCTTCGAGCAGATGGAAAATTGCAGTTACGTAAGAACTTACCGTAACAGTAGATCTTCGAGAGAGGTTCCTGCAGTAGGTCTTCACATATACGACTGCGCCCCCTGGCGTCAGGTCCGAACGGCAAACTTGAAGATAGCAACCATCAGCAGGGACCGCCCCCGACGTCAGCCTGGCTATAAAAGAGGCGGCCTCGTGCCCCCTCTCCAGTTCTTTTCCACTGGAGACCTAAAGAAAGGTAAACAATATCCAGGAGTAGAGGGAAAAACTCCTAGAACCCCGCTTCCTCTCTAAACCCAAGGACTAAGTAGGATGGAAAATAAAAGAAATAACATCCAGCAACTGTGGGAAGGTGGTTGGGAAACTATACCAACTGCAGGAACCTCGCTCGAAGATCCATTATGGTAAGTTCTTACGTAACTGCAATATCTTACTTCCAGAGGGTTCCTGCAGTAGGTCTTCTCATACAGGACTGAATACTAAGCAGTCCCCAAAATAATTATGTAAAGGTGTATCCAGAAGGAAGAGAAGTTGCCATAGGGAATCATGACAGGAGGCCTTGCAGAACTGCAAGACCAAAACCTGTTCTGTGCCTAGAGGCAATGTCCAGACTGTAATGATTGGTGAAAGTGTGAACAGACGACCAAGTGGCCGCTGCACAAATCTCTGCAGTGTACACATTCCTAAAGAAGGCAGCAGAGGTAGCCACGCTGCGGGTGGAGTGACCTTTGACTGCCCCTGGAAGGGACTTCCCATATTTTGTGTAGGAAAAATGGATGCAGTAGGCTAAGCATCTAGAAATGGTTTGTTTGGAGATAGCCTTGCCCTTGCACTAGGGAGCAAAAGCTACAAAAAGTGGGTTCGAGTTACGAACCTCTTTAGTCCGGTTTACGTAGTACCTCAGAATCCGGTGTAGGTCTAGGGTGTGCAGAAGGTATTCCCCTCTGCTGGAATGCTGGGGATAGTATACTGGTAATTGATTCAGAGTGGTTGCTGATACCACTTTGGGGAGAAAGGAAGGGTTAGTCCAAAGGACTACTCTGTCTCTATGAAAAATTAAATAAGGTTCTTTACAGACGAAAGCCTGGAGCTCAGAGACCCTTGTGGCGGAAGTGACTGCGACTAAAAATAAAGTCTTCCAAGAAAGGAAGCGAAATCGCAAGTAGAAGCTGGTTCAAACGGGGGTAAAGTCAGCTTCTCGAGCATGAAATTAAGGTTCCATGGGGACACGGATTCCGGATAGGAGGTTTCAAGTGAAGGATGCCTTTTAAAATGATTTTGGCAGCCTCCAACTGAGCCAAGGTTTTGCCCTCCTGACACCGTAGAGAGATGGACCTTAATCAAGGACTAGCTAAGGCCCGTCTCAGATAAATGTGCGAGGTACTCTAACACCTGGTCCGCCGAGCACTAAAAGGGATCCCAGCTCCTTGCTAGGGCCCAGATCAAAAATCTTTTCCTCTTCATGGTATAAGTGGATCTAGTAGAGGGTTTTCTGGCTTTATTAAGATGTGTGCAACTTGCGAAGAGACACCATAGCGTGACACCGCTATGTCCACAGGTCCCACATATGAAGGTGGAAGGACTGAAGGCTTGGATGCACCAGGGTGCCCTGCTCCTGTGTCAGAAGGCCGTGGGAAAACAGCAGAGGGAAAGTACAGTTACGTAAGAACTTATCGTAACAGCAGATCTTCGAGAACAGCTCTTGCAGCAGGTTATACCATTAGGACTGAAGCCGGCAGGCGTCAGGACCCCGCGGAAAAATTCTAGCTAGCTATCTTCAGCGGGGACAGCACCCTACGTTGGTCCCGCCTCCGACGTCAGACATAGTACATAAGGGGGCGGTCCCGCCCGATTCCCCAGTTCTCCCGCCGGAGACTTCCGGCCGCAGGCTGACATCGTAATGGGAGACCGAGGATCCACCGTCAGAAGTCAAAGGGAAAAACCCTGATAGTAAAGACGAAAGCCATGCCTCCTCCAAGGGGGAAGGTGGGCGGGAAGGTACCTGCTGCAAGAGCTGTTCTCGAAGATCTACTGTTACGGTAAGTTCTTACGTAACTGTACTATCTTACTTCGAGACACAGCTCTTGCAGCAGGTTACACCATTAGGACTGATTCCCAAGCAGTAACGCTGCCAAAATTCTGGGAGGAGGAAACTAGGAAATACATTCCAGGTCCTGAATCTAGGACAGGAGACCCTGTAGCACCGCCAGGCCGAAGCCGGCTCTTCGCCGAGAGGCGATGTCCAGGCTATAATGCCTGATAAATGTATGCACAGAGCTCCAAGTGGCTGCAGCACATATGGCAGAAGTGGAGACGTTTCGGAGTGCTGCAAAGGAGGTGGCCACACCCCTAGTAGAATGACCCCGGACTGTACCCGGGAGGGGCTTTTGTTTGATATCATAACAGTAAGAGATGCACTGGACAAGCCATCGAGACAGGGACTGTTTGGATACTGGTTGGCCCATCATTCTTTCAGAAAAGGAAACGAAAAGTTGCTCAGAACTACAAAGTAGTTTAGTTATGTTGAGGTAATACCTCAGGCTGCGGTGAACATCCAGGGTGTGGAGCAGTGCCTCTCCTCTATTAGAGTAGTTCGGGAAGTAGACCGGCAGGTCAATATCCTGATTTGAGAGTGAGTGAGTGTAGAGACCACCTTAGGCAAAAATTCTGGATTCGTCCTCAGGAATACTCTGTCCCGGTGGAAAACTAAATGAGGCTCTTTGCACATGAGAGCGTGAAGCTCAGAAATTCTTCTCGCTGAAGTAACAGCAACCAAAAACAGCGTTTTCCACGACAGAAGCGCGGCTCGCAACCAGCGGCAGGTTGAAGGGGGATGCAGGTTGCTCCAGGATAAAGCAAATCCCTGGAGGCACTGGGTCCTTAATGGGTGGCCTGGGTGCAACACCCTCTCAAAAATACCGAGAGCGTCTGATTGTGCCACTGTGATGTCTCACGGAAGGTGGTAGGCCGAGATGGCACAGAGTGCACCTTGATAGAGGAGTAGGCTGAGACCCGAGCGGAAAGGGAGGCAGGTAGTCCAACACCACTCCCACAGGGCAACCTAAAGGGAAAAATCGCGTGCTCACGACCATAAACAAAAACGGCGCCATTTCATGGCGTATGTCGCATGTGTTGCCCGCTTTCTGGCCGCAGAAAGAACTTCTGCAACCTCTTGCAAGACCCCATGACGCAAGATGGCTATGTCTCTAGGAGCCATGCATGCAGGTTCAGTGAGCGTAAGTCCGAGTGGACCAGTGAACCTTCCTCCTGAGACTAGAGATGGGAGCTGAACGGCAACGGGAGCGGAGGTTCCCGGGATAGCTGAATTAGCAAGGGGAACCAGATCTGTCTGGGCCAGAAAGGGACCACCAGGATTATTGTTGCATGCTCTCTGCGCAGTTTGAGAAGAACTCTCTGGATCAGCGGAAGGGAGGGAAGCGTGAGGAATCTGTCCACCCAGGAGAGGGACGTGTCTCCCAGAAAACACCAGGCTCTGCATCTAGCAAGCAAAAATTGGGCAGTTTTGCGTTGGACGGGGATGTGAACAGGTCCAACTCTGGAGTTCCCCATCGAAGAAACAGATCCTCTACCACCTCTTGAAGAAGTTCCCACTCATGGACTCTGGCCTGGGAGCGACTCAGGCCGTCTGCAATCATGTTGTCCACCCCAGGAACATGTACAGTGATCAGATTTGCGCCGTGTTGGATTACCCAGTCCCACAACCTCATGGCCTCCCTGCAAAGGGGGTAAGAGTGTGCGCCTCCTTGTTTGTTGAGGTAATACATCACCACCGTGTTGTCTGTCTGAGGAAGGAGAGTACTCAGCGGGATTTCTGACTGAAGGACCTGCAGGGTATAAAGGACCGCCCTCATCTCTAGTACATTGATATGGAGATGAGTCTCCAGAGGGGTCCACGTACCCTGGGACTTCACCCCATCCAGGTGTGCTCCCCACCCTAGACCTGAGGCGTCTGTGGTGAGGATTACCTCCAGGGACGGCGCTACAAACAGGATGCCCGTGGAGAGCGACCCTGGGTCTAGCCACCACTGCCAGTCTCGAATCACGGTGTTCGTGATTCTGACCGGATGCTGCATGTGGTCTTGCCTTTGATCCCATTGCACCTTGAGCATCCACTGAGTTACCCGCATGTGGAGCCTTGAGAAAGGGATGGTAGGAATGGCGGCCGCCATGTTTCCGAGCAAGCGAAGGACCGACCTGGCAGGGACGGTCTTGTTCGACGATAACTCTCTGATGAGGGTCTGATGCACTCCACTCTGTCGCTGGAAGAAAAGCTCTTCCCTGAGACGGTGTCCAGTACTGCGCCTATAAATTGCAGCTTCATGCGGTACCAGAGAGACTTCTCGTAGATGATTAGGATGCCCAGAGATCGGAAAGGTCCTGGGTGCTCTGGATTGCACTTAACGCCTCTCTGGAGGCGGCCATGAGAAGCCAATCGTCCAGGTACGGGAACACATAATGGCCCTGTCTCCTTAGAGACGCTGCCACGACTGCCATGCATTTGGTAAAGACCCTGGGTGTCGATGACAGACCGAATGGAAGGGCTCGGAACTGAAGGTGGTGGTCGAGAAACTCTAAGCGCAGGAACCTCTTGTGCGCCTGAGCTATAGGGATGTGCAGGTATGCGTCCTGCATGTCTAGAGACGCTAAGAAGGCATCTTGCTTCAGCATGGGAATGAGACCCGGAAGAGTCACCATGCGGAATCTCTTGTAGGCGACAGACACATTGAGGTCGCTGAGGTCCAGAATCGGACGGAGGTCCCCTGTTTTCTTTGGAACCAGGAAGAAGTGGGAATAATATCCTTGTCCTCTCTGGTTCTCCGGGACATACTCTATCGCTCCCTTTTGCAAGAGCGCGAGTATTTCTTGCCAGATCAGTGACTTGTGCTGACCCGGGTACCGGGAGAGCAAAGGAGGCCTCAAGGGTGGCTTCTCTGTGAATTCTATAAAGTGGCCTCTTCCTACCAACTGCAGAACCCACCTGTCGGTGGTTATAGCCTGCCATCCGGGCAGGAAGTTCACAATGCGACCCCCGACCATGATTTCCCATTGATCCTGAGGGGCGGGGGCCGGAAAGGAGTCAGGCTGTGGCGGCTGAGGGTCCCGCTGGCAGGACTGGCTTGGAAGTACGCTGGCTACGGCCTGCGGGTTGTTTCCCCTGGGCTCTGCGAAAGCCGGAGCCCCTCTGATGTGGAACGGGGTGGGACTGTTGCCTCTGCGTCCGTCCATGAAATCGGTTTTGGTTCCTACGAAAGGAACTAAGCTTGCGTCGGTACATGGCCTGAACCGACCTCACCGTCTTCCCGGCCTCTTGGAGTTTGATAATAATCTCCTCTGAGGGCTTACCAAACAAGACTTCTCCCTCAAATGGGGCGTCCATGATGTTCTTCTGGACGTCTGGGGTAAAGCCGGAGACACGTAACCAAGAGTGTCTCCGGATGGATACGCCTGAAGCTGCTGCTTGAGCCGAAGAGTCCGCGGAGTCATACGCGGCTCGTAGCACTTGAGTTCCCACGTCCGAACCCGTACAAAGGAGCTGAAGCATCTCCTCCTCCTTTGCTCACCTTCCGGCAGTTTTTCAGCCGCATCCCGACCCTGTTCCCACAAGGCATTTTGGAACTGCACCATGTGGGTCAAGTAACTCAGGGATCTGATGGCGCAGGTAGCGGAAGCATACGTGCGCCTACCCATAGCGTCCAGCTGTTTGGACTCTGGGTCCGGTGGCAGGGTGCTCGGATGTTGCGGTCTCTGGGACCAGTCATGTGAGGCTGCAATGACCAGAGAGTCGGCCTGAGGCTGCTGAGTCAAGTACTGGTCTTCTCTGGGAGCCTTGTACAAGCGATCAGCTTTCTTCGGCATCGCCGGGAGCGAATGTGGACGCTTCCACGCTGCCTTGGTGACGTCCACAAAAGTGTCTACCAAGGGTGGCACCACCACCACAGGCTTGGGGTCCTTCTGCCGAAGATACTTCGCAAGGCGTAGCCTTTCGGGGTCTAGCTCTTCCGCATACCATCCCATGTTCTCTTGGATGTGTCTCATAATATCCGAGAACGAAGGGTCATCCGGAGGAGACTTTGGCATCTCGCGTGGATCCGGAGAAGGGATGGAGAGGGGAGATGGGGATCTGGATGTTGAGAACTCTGATCCCATGTCCTCCGTCGAAGGCGATCGTCGGCGTCTTGTGGGTCTCTTAGGGCTGGGTGACCTGGAAGAGGATTTGGACGGAGGTCTCCGTTTGTCTGGTCTCCCCCTTGGAGGTGTTCTGTGCTCCCGGGGAGGAGGTAATCGGCCCGCCGACCTCGATGGGGAGGGGGGTGCAGGAACCGGAGGAGTAATCAGTGTAGGAGGAGGAGGAAGAGGAGGTGGAGTGGGAACCATGTCCTTCTTTATGGTGTCCCACCAGTAAGTGAACAGCTCCTGCACTTCTACCATGGAAAGGCTCGACGACGGTCCGGCGCCGGTGGACGGTCGTCGGGTCCCGGTGTCTGCTCCACAGGGGGCTCAGGTAATGGCGAGGGTTCCCTGGGCGTATCGACAGGACCGGGGTCGCCCGTCTGGTCCTCGGGCTGAGTTAATTCCTCCTCGATTATGGTCTCCTGACCAACGTCCGTCAGAGGCGTCGAGGTTCTCTTCTCAACAGGAGCGGGCGCTGGTCCCCCTACCGGCGTCCGATGATGTGTTGGCCTGGCCGGCGACGGTCGTCTGGCCGACGGCGGCTCCGGGGATCTGTGGCGAGAGGACGACAGGCGCACCAGCGTCGGGTCCTGCGGTCTCTTAAGAGAGGTAAGCTCCAAGGTCTTGCGAGGAGGCAAGAAAGCCGACCTGACATCGGGTTCAGAAGGGCGGGAACCCGACTTATGATGATGGTGGCGATCCCCAGACTTGACCAAGGCCCTGGAGGACGAGGAAGGTCTGGTCGTCTAGGCCTGAGAAGAGGAAGCCTTCTTAACCACAGCAGGGGGAGGCTGAGAGCTGGCCCGGGAGGGAGAGTGGTCGGACCTGGAACCGGAGCTGCGTGAGTCTGAGGCCCTAGACGGGGACTTCTCCCTTCATTTTTCAGCGTGCTTGTGGGCCTTTTTTGAAGAGTCCCCCATGGAAGACATGGCCTTGAGCTTTTCTTCGAGCAAAAAAGCCTGAATGGCCTTCTGGCGACGGATCCGGGTTCTGCTATTAAACCCCTGGCAAAAGGAGCAGGCCCGGGTGTCGTGGTCTGGGCCTAGGAACCGGACGCAGGCCGCGTGAGGGTCCTTGAAGGGGATCCGTTTCCCACAAGCACACTTGGAGGAGTGACCGGAAGTCGGAGAGGATATCAGAGAAAACTTGCTTGAAGAAATTTGAATTTCCTGTAGGAAAGAACTTAACCACGCGTCGCGCGCTAGAGGCTGAACCGAAGGGTCGAGACATGCAAGTAGACGGCTGGAAAGAACTGGGGAAATCGGGTGGGACTGCCTCCTTATGTACTACGTCTGACGTCGGAGGCGGGACCGACGTCGGGGGCGGTCCCCGCTGAAGATAGCTAGCTAGAATTTTTCCGTGGGGTCCTGACGCCTGCCGGCTTCAGTCCTAATGGTGTAACCTGCTGCAAGAGCTGTGTCTCGAAGTAAGATCAGAGGTTCAAGTGCCAGTTGCTGCAAAAGGGGATACCAAATCTGGCGTGGCCAGAGAGGAGCGGTAAGAATCATATGAGCTCCCTCCTGCTGAAGTTTCACCAGAACCTTCTGAATGAGAGGAAAGGGAAGAAATGCGTAAAGAAACCTCCCTGTCCAAGAGAGAGAGACCGTGCATCTTGCCAAAAAGTACCATGCCCAGGAACGAACAAGCAAAAGTTGGGGAGTTTTGTGTTGAATGGGGAGGCAAACAGATCTACGTCTGGACAACCCCATCGAAGAAATAAATCTTCGATCACCCCTGACTTTAGCTTCCACTCGTGCGCCCTGACCACTGATCGACAGACTGTCCGCCAGGATGTTGCTTTCTCCTGGTACATGGACTGCTGTCAAGTAATGGCTGTGCTGCATCGCCCAGTACCAAACCCTCATTGCTTCCCTGCAGAGAGGATACAACCAGGTTCCTCCCTGTTTGTTGATGTACCAGACTGTGAACATATTGTCCGTCTGGACCAGAAGAGATCCCGGTACCAGAAGGTACTCAAATGCCTGGGGAGCGTAAAGAACCGCCCTGGTCTCCAGAACGTTGATGTAGAGCACACGCTCCTGATCGGACCAAGACCTCTGTGTCTTGTAAACCCATAGGTGGCCTTCCCAGCCCAAGTCCGAGGCGTCCATAGTGAGGATTTGAGTAGAAGCAGGGGAATGGAAAGGGGTTCCCCTTGATAGCTTTGAGAGATCCTGCCACCAGCGAAGATCTCTCTGAAGGTTGGTGGAGAACATGACTTTTTGGTTTATGTCATCCATCCTCTGTGATCCCATTGGACTTGAAGAGACCATTGGGTGACCCTCATGTGAAGTCTGGCCAAGGGAACTGAAGAAATTGCTGCTGCCATCAGTCCCAAAAGACAGAGCACAGCATGTGCTGGGATCCATCGAGCCTGGGCCACAAAAGTAGCCTGAGCCACCAAAGTCTCAGCTCGATCTGATGGCAGAAAAGTCTTGCTCAGAACTGTATCCAGTACAGCTCCAATCTATTGGAGCCGTTGAGATGGTACTAGCTGGGACTTGGGGAAGTTGACCATGATCCCCAAAAGGGAGAACAAGTTCAGAATGAGAGAAAGAGACACTCTTTCAGGCTGGTAGGAGAGGGTGCTGCGAGGAGCCAGTCGTCCAGGTATGGGAAGACATAAATGCCCTGGCACAGCTAGACACTTCGTGAACACCCGGGGGGCCGAGGAAAGGCCAAAAGGGAGTGCCTGAAACTGGAAGTGATCCTCCATGAAAGTAAAATGGAGGAAGTGGCGGTGGGCTGGGAGGATAGGTGTGTGCAGCTAGGCATCCTGCATATCCAGGGAGCACAGCCAAGAGTTGGGACGGAGCAAGGGGAGGAGCTCCTGAAGGGTCAACATACGAAACTTCTTGCACTTGACAAAGATGTTTAGTGTGCTGAGGTCCTCGATCGGTCTCAGGTCACTCATCTTCTTTGGGAGTAAAATCCCCTTCCTGTCTAGTTTTGAGGGACAGGTTCTATGGCCTCCTTTAGAAGAGCCTGAATCTCTTGCTAGACGAGGGGGACCTAATCCCGAGGATAGCAAGACTGACCCGGAGGTAGAGGGGCTGGAATCTTGAGGAACTCAATCGAGTGACCCCACTGGATGAGCTGAAGCATCCAAGACTCTGCAGTGACAAGCCTCCAACCTTCCAGGTGGAGGCCGAACCTCCTCCGACGGTTCCTCCTGAAGTAAGAGAGGAGGCGGAAGGGAAGAGTCAGGATGCCGGGAGGGAGCTTGGCCCCAAGGCTTGTTTGGAGAATTTAGCCTGTGGGGTTTGGGCTCCTGAGCCAGGGGCACGTCTTTTACCATGATGTTTGGCCTGGTTCTTGTTCCACCTTCTTTGGTGGCGAAAGAGATGCTTTTTTTGGCCTGTCTTGTACATACAGCACACATCTCTTAAGAAGCGTCCACTCTCTTGCAGTCCCATAATGTCATCTTTAGCATCGCCGCCAAAGAGGACGGTACCCCTAAAAGGGGCGTCCAAGAGGGAAGTCTGAACATCCTGTGCCAAACCGGCTATCCGAAGCCAGAAGAGCCGGCGGAGAGAGATCCCGGTGGCTGCCGCCCTCGCCACAGAATCCACACAGTTGTACGTCACTCAGAGTGTGTGTCGACACAAGACTTCTCCATCCTAACCTTGTCCAGGAGCTTCCTCTAAGGTTTTTGTTCTGAACCTCAAGTAGATCCTTTCCAGCTCCAAAGGGTAGCTTTCTGGAAAGCAACCATGTCATGTGAGGCATAGGTGAGACCTAATGCCACAGGAGGAAGAAGAATAGATTTTTAGCTTGAACTGGAATAATTGACGAGAGTCCTATCAGGTGGTGAGGAACTCAGGTGTTTGGTTGGCGCTGACCGTTCATGGGTAGAAGTAATGACCATGGAGTCAGCCTTAGGATGGGAGTTAAGGTGTTGAATCGCTTCCGGGGGATAACAGATCCGGTCTGCCTTCCTTGAGACCGCTGGAATGGAGGACGGTTGTTGCCATATTGTGGTGACCAAGTCCTCATGGGGTCCCATCCACGGGGGTATGGGAATAGGATCCGATGTAGTAAAGTCCAGGTGCTCCGCTAGCCGTTTGCGTTGCGAATCAAGCTCTTTTGTGGGTCAGCTTCCTGCTGCCTGTATGGATCACAAGACGGGTCCTCCGGAGGAGACTCCTTTGGGGGAACCTCAACCGGAGATCTGGGATCCGAGGGATCGGTGTCAGACTCCATGTCAGAGGGCTCGGAGCCACTGTGAATGAGTGAATGAAAGGTTCCATACCCGTGGCACCCGCAGCAAGAGAACCAGAGGTTCTGCCCGCAGGAGGCAGTGGAGAGGGGGCCCTAGGCTGGGGAGGTTCCCCTACAGACTGCCTAAACTCCGACAGTCACTGGGTTCTGGCCTCCTGCCACCAGTGGGGTGCTTTCTCCGGCACCGGTGGTGGCAGAGGAGGAGGCTGGTAGAATGGATAACCCGGTACTGAGGCCAAGAAGGTAATGATAACCTGTATAGGACAGTATGAATACCCAAGGTATCACAGCATCAGAGCACATATTGGCATGTTGATTGAAATCGGCCGGGCGCCGGAGGCGGGACATGGGTTCTCAGCGAGCCGCTTGGAGGATCTGGTCTGCCAAAGGCCCTCAGGGAGGCGCGGAATCTGGGAGGGCTCCTGAAGGTCTTGAGGGAGGAGGCTCCATGAAGAGATCCCCAGCCAGTGATGGACTGAAGTCCGGGAACGGCAGAAGGCCTGGTGAGAGGAGGGGGTTCCAGAAGGAGCCCCAACGGCAGGTCTGAATGTGATTTCACTGGCAGAAAGATCAGCGGATCAGGTGGCGAGTTCCTGGGATGTAACACCCTAGAGGACGAAGGGTCACTCTGCCCCTCACTCTGTCCCACGTCAGGAGCCATACTGGAGCCTGGCGGAGGTGGAAGGATCAAGGCGGCGAAGGAGGGCCATCATTCGGACTGATCAGACCAGGCCAGGCTAGTGGAAGTCTGGAGACCGCTGCTAGTCTTACAGGCAGAGCTGTGCGCCTTCGACGGGGTAGAGGAAGTCTTATCGGCAGGGCAGGTAGACTTTGCTGAAACATCTAAAGAGGCGACCCTTGGCTGCCAGCTCACCTTGGCAGGAGGGGGAGAAGATGCCGGTCTTAAAGAAGCAGACATGGCACCAGCAGAAGTACTCTCAGTTTCAGAGGGCCTCCCGCATGGTGATGGACTCCGTTCATAGCGCTTCTCTTTCCTTTTCTTCTTTTTCGGGCCCGGCGACAACGACCTATCCCACAGTTCCTGGAGCTCCTTTTCCATCGATGCCAGCCAGCAGGTCAGGAGATGGGCCTCGAGGGGTCTGCTTACGCCTGGTTCGGGTCGCCTGGTTGAAGGCCTGGCAGATGGAGCACTTCTGGGAGTTGTGCTCAGAACCGAGGCAGGAGGCGGCAGCGGGAATGGTCGTCCCCGTGCGGGATTTGAGCGCCGCACTTCGAGCACTTCTTCTGTCTAGAAGACATCAAACAGAGCGAAACAACTTAGTTGAAAACGTGTTATGAGGTGAAGAAAACTTCGACAAAATGGTGGACATCTGATCGCTGTTCTATCGTGTGCTGAATGTTACTGAGGCAACGGTGGGAAAGAACTGAACAGCAGGTGCGTGACCACCTCTTTTATAGCAGGGCTGACGTCACGATGCCCGACGTCAGGGGCGGTCCCCGCTAATGATTGCTATCTACAAGTTTGCCATTCAGACCCAACGCCAGGGGGGGGTGCAGTCCTATATGTTAAGACCTACTGCAGAAATCCTCTTGAAGTAAGATCTAAAAATAACACTTTCCACGACAGAAAGCGTAGCTTGCAAGACGCGGCCGGTTCAAAGGGAGGCACAGTATGCTTTTCCAACACAAAATTAAGGTCTCAGGGCAGGACAGGATCCCTCATTGGGGGCTTCAAGTACAAAATGACCCACAAGAATGTACAGGATACACCGAGTTGGGCCACTCAGCGCCCAGCCATAACTACAGGATATGCAGACATGGCATTGAGAAGTACCTTTATAAAGGAGTATCGTAACCCAGAGTCTGAAAGAGACGCAAGGTACTCCAAAACCTGATCCACTGGACATGTGACGGGATCTAAATGGTGCAATGCAGCCCAAAGAATGAAGTGCTTCCATTTCACAGAGTAGGTGGCCCTGGTGGAGGGCTTCCTGGCTGCCACCAAAACATCAGCCACTCTGGGGGAGACCACAGATCTGACAATGTCCATGTTCTCCAGAAGACATGCAGGGAGATGATACGACTTGAGGTCTGGATGGACCAGGGAGCCCTGTTCCTGGGAGAGCAAGTCTGTGCACAGGGCAAGGACAGCAGAGGTTCCAATGCTAGTTGCTGTAGCAAGGGGAACAAGATTTGAAAAGGTTAGAAGGTGGCGAGGAGGATCATTGGAGCACCCCTCCATTTGGAGTTTGGTCAGAACTCACTGAAGGAGAAGTAAGGGAGGAAAGGCATACAAGAAAGCTCCCTGTCCAGGAGAGGGACAAGAAGTCTTGCCAGAAAACTCCAGGCCCTGGATCTAGCAAGCAGAAAATGCAGGTTACTCACCTGTAACAAGAGTTCTAGGAATGGTATATGTTGTTCATCCACACTGTCTGGCAGGTTCCTTGCCGCTTCAAATCTTGCCGGAAGATCTTCAAGCTGGCTCCCTCACACCCACCCGGGTGGTAAAACTCTTGGCTCTGCCCCATGACGCCAGATCTAGCCTGCTTGAAGCCAGGTTGTGCATCGAAGCCGGTGAGGTCGGGTGGGTCGTGTGGATGAACAATATATACCATTCCTAGAAAGTACAGTTACGTAAGAACTTACCGTAACAGTAGATCTTCGAGAGAGGCTCTTGCAGTAGGTAATTACATATGGGACTGGCCGGCCGGTAGCAGGACCTGAGAAAAGATTTCTAGCTAGCAGTCCCTGGCGAGGACCGCCCACATCAGGTGACCGCATCATAATGACTTCGTATAAAGTTGGCAGTCCCAGACGCCTGCTTTCCAGTTCTTCCCGCCACAGGACAGGAAGGCCGGACGAGAGAGAGAAGAAAATGTTTCCATTCCTGGAAAGGAGCTGAAAAGCCAAGGGGATGGAGGCGGGAAGGTGTACCTGCACAGAGCCTCTCTCGAAGATCTACTGTTGCAGTGGCTCCGTATTCTATACACTTGAGAGAGGGGCTCTTGCAGTGAAATTACATAGAGGACTGAATCCCAAGCAGTCTGGAACAAAGGAAAAACACCGGGAGGAGGGAACTACTCTAAAAAGTAGCCCTAGCCGTGCAAGCCTCAAGACAGGAGGCCTTGCAAAACAGCCAATCTGAAGCCTGCTCTATGGCAAGAGGCAATATCCAAACTGTAAGGTTTCGTAAAGGTATGGACGGAAGTCCAGGTGGTGGCAGCACATATGTCTGCCGCAGACACATTTTTGAAACAAGCTGCAGAGGCTGCTACGCCTCTTGTGGAGTGACCTCTAACTTGACCCGGAAAGGTCTTGTACTTGTCATAACAGAAAGTGATGCAATGAGCCAACCACTTCGACAGGCATTGCTTGGAAACAGCATTGCCTTCGCTTTTGTGAGGAAAAGAGACAAACAACTGATCAGTCTTTCTGAGATCCTTCGTCCTGTTGGTGTAGTATCTCAGGATCCAGTGAACATCCATGGTATGGAGTAAATATTTCCCTAGGTTAGAGTACTGCATAAAAAAGGCAGGAAGCTCTATGGACTGATTTAAGGTAGACTCTGCTACTACTTTGGGTAGAAACTTAGGATTAGTGCGAAGAGCAACTTGTTCTTTGTGAAAAATCAAATGGGGAATTTTACACATAAGGGCCTGGAGCTCGGAAATTCTTCGAGATGAAGTGATGGCCACCAAGAAGAGCGTCTTCCACAAAAGAAAAGTACAGTTACGCAAGAACTTACCGTAACAGTAGATCTTCGAGAACAGCTCTTGCAGCAGGTTACACCATTAGAACTGAAGCCGTCAGGCGCATGGAGACCAATTATCTAGCTAGCTATCTTCAGGCGGGGACCGTTGACCCCAGTCCGCCTCCGGCGTCAGGCGTGGTACATGAGGCGGTCCCGCCAGAATTCTAGTTCTCGCCGGAGACTCCGGCCGTGAGGATGACATCAGAGGGAGACCAAGGATCCGCCGTCAGAAGACAATAAAGGAAAATCCAAGCCAAGGCGTTTCTTTCTTTCCTCTGTCTCAATCATTTTCATTTTTTTTTTTAAAACAGAGCGAATCTACTCTAAGGGGGTGGGGAAGGTACCTGCTGCAAGAGCTGTTCTCAAAGATCTACTGTTGCGGTAAGTTCAACACGTAGCTGTGCTATTTTACCAAGAGATACAGCTCTTGCGGCAGGTTAAATAGGACTGATTCCCAAGCAATGCGCTGCCAGAAGATCGGGAGGAGGCATAAAGACAAGGAAAACCAATCCAAGTCCTGACTCAGGACAAGAGGCCTTACAACACTGCCAAGCCGAAACCAGCCTCAGCCTAGAAGCTATGTCCAGACTATAATGCCTGATAAAGGTATGCACAGAGCTCAAGTAGCAGCGGCGCAAATAGCGAAATGGAGACATTCTGGCGCTGCAAAGGAAGTGGCCACACCCTGGTAGAATGACCCGGATAGAACCGGGAGGGTTTTGTTTAACTTCGGTAGCAGTGTGAGATACACTGGACAAGCCAGCGTGACAAGGACTGTTTGGACACGGCTGGCCTTCCATTCTCTGAGAAAGGAGGCGAAAAGCTGGTCAGAAGCCGCAAGGGCTTAGTTCTGTTAAGGTAATATCTCAGGCTGCGGTGAACATCCAGGGTATGAAGCAAAGCCTCTCCTCTGTTGGAGTAACTCGGGAAGTAGACCAGAAGGTCAATATCCTGATTTAAAGTAAGTGTCGAAACCACCTTAGGCAAAAACTTTGGGTTTGTCTGTAGAGATACTCTGTCCCGGTGGAAAACCAAATAAGGCTCTTTACACATAAGAGCGTGAAGCTCAGAAATCCTTCTGGCTGAAGTAACGGCAACTAAAAATAACGTTTTCCACGACAGAAAATGTAGCTCGCAATCCGCGGCAGGCTCAAAGGGAGGGAGCGTAAGTTGTTCCAGGACAAAGAGTAGATCCCACGGAGGCACAGGGTCCCTAATGGGAGGCCAAGGTGCAACACTCCTCTAAGAAACTCCCGAAAGCGTCAAGCTGAGCAATAGTACAGTGCCCACCGGAGATGGTAGGCGAAATAGCACAAAGGTGCACTTTAATAGAGGTAGGCTAGCCCAGAATTGAAAGAGAAAGGAGGTATTCTAGAACCGCTCCAGCGGGCAACCTAAAGGGAAAGGTCACGAGCCCGTGACCATGAACAAAAAACGCCACTTCATGGCGTAAGTAGCATCGTTGCCGGCTTTCTGGCTGCAGAAGAACCTCAGCAACCTCTTGCGAGACCCGTGGCGCAAAATGGCTATGTCTCTAGGAGCCATGCATGCAGGTTCAAGAGCGTAGAGTGGGATGAAGCAATGAACCTCTCTCCTGAGACAGTAAGTGGAGTTGATCGGCAGCGGAGGCGGGGTTCCCGAGATAGCTGTGCCAGCAAGGGAACCAAATCTGTCTGAGCCAAACAGGGCCACCAGAATCAATCTTACGTGCTCCCTGCGCAGCTTTAGAAGAACTCTCTGGATCAACGGGAAGGCATAAAGGAATCTGTTCACCCAGGAGAGGGACAACGCGTCTCGCCAGAAAACACCAGGCCCTGGATCTAGCGAGCAAAAATTGGGCAGTTTTGCGTTGGATGGGGATGCGAACAAGTCCAGTTCTGGAGTTCCCCATCGAAGGAACAGATCTTCTGCCACCTCCTGAAGAAGTTCCCACTCGTGGACTCTGGCCTGGGAGCGACTCAGGCCGTCTGCTAACGTGTTGTCCACTCCGGGAACATGTACAGCGATCAGGTTTGCGCCGTGTCCGATTACCCAATCCCACACCCTCATGGCTTCCCTGCAAAGGGGTTAAGAGTGTGCGCCTCCTTGTTTGTTGAGGTAATACATCACCGCTGTGTTGTCCGTCTGGAGCAGGATCGTGCACGGCAGGATTATGGACTGAAAGGCCTGGAGTGCATAGAGGACCGCCCTCATCTCTAGGACGTTGATATGGAGATGAGCCTCCAACGGGGTCCATACACCCTGAGACCTCACCCCATCTAAGTGCGCTCCCCACCCGAGACCCGAAGCATCCGTGGTGAGGGTTATCTCTGGGGATGGCGCTGCAAACGGGACACCCTTGGAGAGCGACCCGGGGGCTAACCACCACTGCCAGTCTCGAATCACGGTTTCGTGATCCTGACTGGATGCTGCAAATGTCTTGCCTCTGATCCCATTGCGTTTGAGCATCCACTCGTTATTCGCATGTGGAGTCGTGCGGAGGGACAGTGGGAATGGCACGCAGCCATGTGTCCGAGCAGGCGAAGGACCGACCTGGCTGACGGTCTGGTTCGGTCGATAAGTCCTCTATGAGGGACTTTATCTGCTCCGCCCTGTCGGCTGGAAGAAAAGCTCTTCCTGGATCGTGTCCAGCACTGCTACTATGAACTGCAGGTTTTGCGGCGGTACCAAGACGGACTTCTCCTGATTTATAAGAATGCCCAGCAATCCAAATAGGTCTTGGGTGTCCTGGATCGCGAGTAAAGCGCCTCACTGGAGACAACCATGAGAAATAATCGTCGAAATCACCACAGGGCCCTTTCTCCTTAGAGGCAGCTGCCACGACTGCCATGCATTTGGTAAAGACCCTTGGTGCGGATGACAGTCCGAAGGGAGAGCCTGGAACTGGAAGTGGTGGCTAAGAACTCAAGCGCAGGAACCTCTGATGCGCTTGACCTTGGGATGTGCAGGTGGCGTCCTGCATGTCTAGGGCGCTAAATAGGCGCCCTGCTTTAGCATGGGATCAGGCCCTGGAGGGTCACCATGCGGAATCTTTGTATCGACCGACATGTTGAGGTCGCTCAGGTCAAAATGGGACGGAGGTCCCCTGTTTTCTTGGGAACCAGGAAGAAGTGAGAATAATACCTAGTCCTCTCTGGTTTCCCGGGACGGACTCTACTGCCCTTGTTCAGGGCGTGAGTATTTCTTGCGTAGTAAACGTACTGACCGAATACACGGGAAGCAGAGGAGGCCTCGAGGTGGCTTTCCACGAACTCTAAAAGTGGCCGATGCTGACCAACTGAAGAACCCACCTGTGGTGGTGACTGCCTGCATCCCGGCAGGAAGTTATAATCGACCCCGACCATAGCGTCCGTTGATCGGTGAGCGGGGCGGAAGAGTCATGCTGTGGCGGCAGATGGGCCCGCTGGCTGGGTCGCTCTAGAGTACGTTGACCTCTGCTAGCGGGCTGCTTCCCTGGGTTCTCACGAAAACCAGAGCCCCTCTGTTGTCTGGCGGAGGCGAGGTTGTTGCCTCTGTGTCCGCCATGGGAACGACCTTGGTACCTCGAAGGACCCAGGCCTAGGCCGGTACATTGCCTGGACCGAACCTCACTGCCTTTCCAGCCTCTTGCAGTTTGGTAATAATTCTTTCGCGGGATTACCAAACAAACATCTCCCTCAAAAGGGGCGTCCATAATGTTCTTCTGGACGTCCGGGGTGAAGCCGGAGACACGGAGCCAGGAGTGTCTCCGGAGACAAACGCCTGAAGCTGCTG
This sequence comes from Neoceratodus forsteri, assembly GCA_016271365.2. Taxonomy (NCBI): domain Eukaryota; kingdom Metazoa; phylum Chordata; order Ceratodontiformes; family Ceratodontidae; genus Neoceratodus; species Neoceratodus forsteri. The sequence continues at coordinate 1,412,380,759 of CM057456.1, read as the reverse complement.
CTCTGGCCGATGAGTCCGCGGAATCATACGCGGCTCTAAGCACTTGGGTCCCCACGTCTGAACCCGTGACGGAGGAGTTGGAGCATCTCCTCCTTCTGACCACCTTCAGGAAGCTTCTCAGCTGCCTCCAGACCCTGCTCCCACAATGCGTTCTGGAATTGAATCATGTGGGTGAGATAATTCAGGGATCTGATGGCGCAGGTCGCCGAGCGTACGTGCGCCTGCCCAGAGAGTCCAACTGCTTGGATTCTGGGTCTGGTGGTAGGGTGCTCAAATGCTGCGGCCTTTGGGACCGGTCATGTGAGGCTGTTATGACCAGAGAATCGGCCAGAGGTTGGTGCGTCAAATACTGGTCCTCCCTAGGGGCCTTGTATGAGACGGTCAGCCTTCTTTAGCACCTTGATAGCGAATGTGGACGCCCCACGCGGCCTTGGTGACGCTCCGAAAAGAGTCCACCAAGGGTGGCACCACCACAGGCTTAGGGTCCTTCTCCAAGATATTTAGCCAGGCGCAATCTCTGGGGTCTAATTCCTCAGATTCCCACCCATGTTCTCCTGGATGGCGCATGATATCCATGAGCGAGGGTCATCCGGAAGGAGACCGTGGAAGTCTCACATGGGTCGGAGAAGGGACTGAGATTGGAGATGGAGATCTGGAAGTGGAATACACTGATCCTCGTCCTCCGTCGGCGGTGAACGTCGGCGTCTTCTGGATCTCTTTGGGCTGGGTGATCCGGAAGACGAGGCTCTAGACGGAGGTCTCCTCTTTGCACTTCGAGCCCTGGGAGGGGACCTGGACTCCCTGGGGACAGTAGAGCGGCCAGCCAACCCCACAGGCGAAGGGGGGGCCGGAGCCGGAGGAGGAGGAAGAGCGGTGGGCGCCACATCCTTCTTGATGGTGTCCCACCAGTATGTAAAGAGATCCTTACATCCGCAATAGATAATCAGCGCGGTTCAGGCGTCGAGGTGCGACGTCGGGTCGCGGCGCGGCACACAGGACCTCGGGCAGCGGTGAGGAGCCCTGGAGACTGCTGCTGAGGCGGATCGCCCGTCTGGTCTTCCGAGCTGCGTCGAGTCTTCCTCCGTGGGGACTCCTGCCCGGCGGCGGTCGGAGGCGCGAGGAGCCCTCTTCATCAGGCGCCCGCGGGCGTGGTCCCCTGCCGGCGTCCGATGGGTAGATTTGACCCGGCGGTCCTGACAGCTGACGACAGCTCCGAGGAGGCGGTGACGAGCGGCCGGCGGGTCGAGCCTGCGTCGGGTCTGCCGGCCTCTTGGAGGAGTAGCTCAGGGTCTTCCTCGGCGGCACTGAAGAGGACCGGACGTCTGGTACCGACGAGCGGGAGCCCGACTTGTGGCGATGGTGATGACGCTCCCCGGACTTCGCCCCGGCCTTAGGGGTGGAGGATGACGACGGCCTGGCGGAAGGGGCCTGAGAAGATCTCGAAACAACCACTGCAGCCGGGGGGAGGGAAGAGGCCCTGGACGGGGATCGGTCTGACTTCGAACCAGAGCTGCGGGACTCGGAGGCCCGAGTCGGGGACCTGGAAGGGTCCTTCTCCCTTCGCTTCTGTTCGGCGTGCTTGTCGAAGATTCCCCTTTAGAAGGACATGGCTCTAAGTTTTTCCAGGAGGAACGCTGCAGAGCCTTCTGTCGCCGGATCCAAATGCGACTGTTAACCCCTGGCAGAGGGAGCAGGCCTGGGTGTCATGCTCTGGGCCCAGGCACGAGCATAAGCCGTGTGAGGTCCTTAAAGGAATCTGTTTTCCACAAGCACACTTTGGCGTATGCCGGAGGTCGGTGAGGATATCAGAGAAGCAAAATCTTGAATGAAGCAATTTCCGGTAGGAGTTCAAAACCACAGCGTCGTAGCTAGACTGAGCCGAAGGGTCGAGGGCATACAAGTTCCGATGGCAGGAAGAACTACGTGATTCTGGCGGGACCGCCCCTTATGTACCACGCCTGACGTCGGAGGCGGGACCGGCGTCGGGGGCGGTCCCTGCTGAAGATAGCTAGCTAGAAAATTTCCGTGGGGTCCTGGCGCCTGACGGCTTCAGTTCTAATGGTGTAACCTGCTGCAAGAGCTGTATCTAAGTAAGATCTTCAGATCTGCAGAAGCTGCAGGTTCGAAGGGAGGAAGAGTAAGTTTCATGAGAACAAAATTCAAGTCCAAGGGGAGCAGGATGCGGATGGGGGGCCTCAGATGGAGGACCCCTCTGAAAAACCTCAAGGGACCTCCAGTTGACTGAGCGTTATCTGCGAAGAAACATGGTAGGATGAATAGCTGCCACGTGAACCTTCAAGGAGGAATGGCTGAGACCAGGTTGAAAAGATGATGCAAGTACTCCAGCAGAAAGGCCACTGAACAGGAGAAAGGCTCCACATTCTTGGAGGCTGCCCAAATAGAGAATCTCTTCCACTTCATGGCATAAGTGGACCTGGTGGAGGGTTTTCTAGCCTCCACTAAAATTTCTGCCACTTTTGGAGAGACACCAAAACGGGATTGGGCTAGGTCTGCAGGAGCCATGCATTTAGTTGAAGGGATTTGAGGCCTGGGTGGACCAGGGTCCCCTGATCCTGGGTCAGCAAACCTCGAAACAGAGGAAGAGGAGGAACCTCTGAATATTGTTGTAGGAGACAGAACCAGATTTGCCTGGGCCAGAAAGGAGCAATCAGAATCATTCTCGCTCTTCTGTGGTTAGTTTCTGCAATACTCGTGGGATCAGAGGAACTGGGGAAGAAGCATAGATGAATCTGTCCTTCCAGTCTAGAGACAGAGCGTCGCTCCAGAAAGCGCCTCGCTCTGGAATGAGTGAGCAAAAGGTGGGAAGTTTTGCGTTTTGGGGAGAGGCGAACAGGTCTGCCTCACGGAGTCCCCAAAGCTGAAAGATATCGCCTAGTACCCGCGGTCCAATTCCCACTCATGTGCCAGAGCAGAGGGCGGCTTAGCTAGTCTGCCAGAGTGTTGTCGACTACTGGAACATGAATCACCGGTAGGTAGAAGTCGTGTGAGTTGCCCAATCCCAAACCCCTCATTGCCTCCTCACAGAGGGTAGGACAGAGTTCCTCCCTGTTTGTTGATGTACCACACTACGCACACGTTGTCCAGCTGGACGGCTAGGTGGCCAGGAAAAAGGTAATGGTGAAGGAATTGGAGAGCGTATAGCACAGCTCAAAGCTTGAGCACGTTGATGTGGACAGCTTGTTCCAGTCTGGACCATGAGCCCTGGGTCCGATGAGGGCCTAGATGGGCTCCCCAGCCTTCGCCTGATGCATCTGTAGTCAAGAGTCTGGGAGGGGGGAGGATGAAAGAAGGGGATCCCCCGAAACAGGTTCTCTCGAACCATCCACCATTGCAAGTCTCGTACCATCGGTGGTGAGATCAGAACTAACTGATCTAGGTCGTCCACAAGTTGATCCCACTGGGAGCGAAGAGTCCACTGAGAGATCCTCGTGGAGTCGAGCTCGGGATCGTCGGAATAGCGGCCGCCATGAGCCCCAGAAGACAGAGGACTCACCTCGCCAAGACCCTCCTGCTCTGATAGCAGGACAATCTGGGTTTGAAGGGAGGCTGCCCTGTCCGGAGGCAGGAAGGCCTTGCTCATGGTCATATAGAGGATAGCCCCGATGAACTGTAGCCTCTGGGAAGGATCCAGATGAGACTTGGAATGGTTGATGGTAATACCCAGGCAAGTGAAAACATGCTGGGTGAGGGAGAGAAAACGCAGGAGTTCCTCCCTGGACAAGGCTGCTAGGAGCCAGTCGTCCAGGTAAGGGAACACCTGTACTCCCATTGTACATGGGTGGGCGCCACCACAGCCAGGCATTTGTGAAATACTCAGGAGCTGAGGATAGATCAAGGGGCGTCTTGAATTGGTAGTGGTCCTCTGAAGCATCAAAACGAGGTATTTGCGATGGGAAGGGCGAATGGGAATGTGCAGATAGACATCCTGCATATCCAGGGCACAAAGCCATTGACCCGGCCGTAGGAGGGGCAGAAGGCTCTGCAGAGAGAGCATCCTGAACCTTTTGTACTCTACATAAAGATTCAGGGAACTGAGATCTAAAATCGGTCTGAGTTCTCCAGTCTTCTTTGGGACCAGGAAGAAATGGGAATAGTAACCCTTCCCCTGAAGATGAAGGGGGACAGACTATCGCTTGCTTCATGAGAAGAGCAGAGATTTCTCCTGGACCAAAGGAAGATGTTCCCTTGAGTAGGACTACTTCAGAGGGGCTGGCAGGGTGGTTTCTGAAGAAACTCTATGGAGTGTCCTTCGCTATAACTGGAGCACCCAAGAATCCGTGGTTATCCTCTCCCATCCCGGAAGGTGGAGGAAAACCTCCTCCCACCGTTCCTCCGTCGGGGTCCGGAGGCGTGAGAGGAAAGGAGTCAGGTGGTGTGGGGCAGCTGAAGCACCCGCTGCTTTTTGGGCGGAGGGGGCTTAGGCAGTGCGGGGTCCGACGCTTGATGGCCCGCTTCTTCCCTGTGGTTTTGCCTGGTTGACTGAATCTGGCGAAGGGACGGCGTTGCTGTTGTTGGGGACGTACATGGAATCCACTGATTTCAGGAGCCCCTCTCTTGCAAGTCGGTGATGATGGCTTTGACATCACTGCCGAAAAGCACCGACCCCTGAAAAGTGCTTCCTGAATAGCGGATTGCACTGGGTGGGTATCTTCGCCCTACAAGTGCACTTGTTGAGATGCGATGACATGAAAGCAATGACTACGAAAAATAAGCAATTTCCAACGGTGGAGATGAAGTGATCAGTAATGAGCCTTAACAGAGTGAACTACCCCTGACCGTGCGGCAGGAAAGAACTGAAGCACGTGGGGAACTCCGCCCTTATACAGGGCGACATCGGCGGGGACATTCTCACGTCGGTACTGCTAAAGAAAAAGTTATCAGAACTGCCGCCAAGTGGTGTCAGTCCTCATTGTGGAACCTGCTGCAAGAGCCTCTCCTCGAAGTAAGATCTTATGTATTTCACCTCACCTCTGTTCTGCCCGCACTCTCAGCCCAATTCTGGCACTTGTCAAATTTTATTTCAAATATCTACTGCCATTTCTGTCACCTGTGTCTCACTTTCAACATGAATTGGTTCCTTTTGGATTAGTAACTGCCAAATACCTTGCCTTGCCTGTTAGAATCTCTCACTGTTTCCCTACACTACATTTAGTTAATATGTTAACCGTCTCAGACGTTGTATTGTATACATTCATGTACCTATTTCTGAAAAAATGCTCACTGTTTGTTGTACTTACTGTATATTGTCCCTTTATGCATCAGGACCTCCTTGTGAATGAGCCTGCTCAATGGAGTATTTCCTGCAATAAATTTGAATACCGGGGGCGCCTTCTTTTCCAGGGTTGTACGAAAATAACTGGTTGGACTTCCTGGAGTCCTTAGTCAGGTGTGTATAGTACCTCAAGATTCTATGCACATCCAAGGTATGGAGCAAAGCCTCCCCCTGACTGGAATGCTCTGGATAACAAACAGGCAGATGGGTGGACTGATTCAAAGTAAATTCTGACACCACCCTAGGAAGAAACTTAGGGATTGTAGGCAATGACACATTTGTCTTTGTGAAAAATTAAACTAGGTTCCTTATACACAAGGGCCTAAAGTTTGAAAATTCTTCGAGCAGATGGAAAATTGCAGTTACGTAAGAACTTACTGTAACAGTAGATCTTCGAGAGAGGTTCCTGCAGTAGGTCTTCACATATACGACTACGCCCCTGGCGTCAGGTCAGCAGCGGCAAACTTGAAGATAGCAACCATCAGCAGGGACCGCCCCGACGTCAGCCTGGCTATAAAAGAGGCCTCGTGCCCCCTCTCCAGTTCTTTTCCACTGGAGACCTAAAGAAAGGTAAACAATATCCAGGAGTAGAGGGAAAAACTCCTAGAACCCCGCTTCCTCTCTAAACCCAAGGACTAAGTAGGATGGAAAATAAAAGAAATAACATCCAGCAACTGTGGGAAGGTGGTTGGGAAACTATACCAACTGCAGGAACCTCGCTCGAAGATCCATTATGGTAAGTTCTTACGTAACTGCAATATCTTACTTCCAGAGGGTTCCTGCAGTAGGTCTTCTCATACAGGACTGAATACTAAGCAGTCCCCAAAATAATTATGTAAAGGTGTATCCAGAAGGAAGAGAAGTTGCCATAGGGAATCATGACAGGAGGCCTTGCAGAACTGCAAGACCAAAACCTGTTCTGTGCCTAGAGGCAATGTCCAGACTGTAATGATTGGTGAAAGTGTGAACAGACGACCAAGTGGCCGCTGCACAAATCTCTGCAGTACACATTCCTAAAGAAGCGCAGAGGTAGCCACGCTGCGGGTGGAGTGACCTTTGACTGCCCCTGGAAGGGACTTCCCATATTTTGTGTAGGAAAAATGGATGCAGTAGGCTAAGCATCTAGAAATGGTTTGTTTGGAGATAGCCTTGCCCTTGCACTAGGGAGCAAAAGCTACAAAAGTGGGTTCGGAGTTACGAACCTCTTTAGTCCGGTTTACTTAGTACCTCAGAATCCGTGTAGGTCTAGGGTGTGCAGAAGGTATTCCCTCTGCTGGAATGCTGGGGATAGTATACTGGTAATTGATTCAGAGGGTTGCTGATACCACTTTGGGGAGAAAGGAAGGTTAGTCAAAGGACTACTCTGTCTCTATGAAAAAATTAAATAAGGTTCTTTACAGACGAAAGCCTGGAGCTCAGAGACCCTTGTGGCGGAAGTGACTGGTGACTAAAATAAAAGTCTTCCAAGAAAGGAAGAAATCGCAAGTAGAAGCTGGTTCAAGCGGGGTAAAGTCAGCTTCTCGAGCATGAAATTAAGGTTCCATGGGGACACGGATTCGGATAGGAGGTTTCAAGTGAAGGATGCCTTTTAAAATGATTTTGGCAGCCTCCAACTGAAGCAAGGTTTTGCCCTCCTGACACCGTAGAGAGATGGACCTTAATCAAGGACTAGCTAAGGCCCGTCTCAGATAAATGTGCGAGGTACTCTAACACCTGGTCCGCCGAGCACTAAAAGGGATCCCAGCTCCTTGCTAGGGCCCAGATCAAAAATCTTTCCTCTTCATGGTATAAGTGGATCTAGTAGAGGGTTTTCTGGCTTTATTAAGATGTGTGCAACTATGAAGAGACACCATAGCGTGACACCGCTATGTCCACAGGTCCCACATATGAAGGTGGAAGGACTGAAGGCTTGGATGCACCAGGGTGCCCTGCTCCTGTGTCAGAAGGCCGTGGGAAAACAGCAGAGGGAAAGTACAGTTACGTAAGAACTTATCGTAACAGCAGATCTTCGAGAACAGCTCTTGCAGCAGGTTATACCATTAGGACTGAAGCCGGCGGCGTCAGGACCTGGAAAAAATTCTAGCTAGCTATCTTCAGCGGGACACACCCTACGTTAGTCCCGCCTCCGACGTCAGACATAGTACATAAGGGGGCGGTCCCGCCCGATTCCCCAGTTCTCCCGCCGGAGACTTCCGGCCGCAGGCTGACATCGTAATGGGAGACCGAGGATCCACCGTCAGAAGTCAAAGGAAAAAACCCTGATAGTAAAGACGAAAACCATGCCTCCTCCAAGGGGGAAGGTGGGCGGGAAGGTACCTGCTGCAAGAGCTGTTCTCGAAGATCTACTGTTACGGTAAGTTCTTACGTAACTGTACTATCTTACTTCGAGACACAGCTCTTGCAGCAGGTTACACCATTAGGACTGATTCCCAAGCAGTAACGCTGCCAAAATTCTGGGAGGAGGAAACTAGGAAATACATTCCAGGTCCTGAATCTAGGACAGGAGACCCTGTAGCACCGCCAGGCCGAAGCCGGCTCTTCGCCGAGAGGCGATGTCCAGGCTATAATGCCTGATAAATGTATGCACAGAGCTCCAAGTGGCTGCAGCACATATGGCAGAAGTGGAGACGTTTCGGAGTGCTGCAAAGGAGGTGGCCACACCCCTAGTAGAATGACCCCGGACTGTACCCGGGAGGGGCTTTTGTTTGATATCATAACAGTAAGAGATGCACTGGACAAGCCAGCGAGACAGGGACTGTTTGGATACTGGTTGGCCCATCATTCTTTCAGAAAAGGAAACGAAAAGTTGCTCAGAACTACAAAGTAGTTTAGTTATGTTGAGGTAATACCTCAGGCTGCGGTGAACATCCAGGGTGTGGAGCAGTGCCTCTCCTCTATTAGAGTAGTTCGGGAAGTAGACCGGCAGGTCAATATCCTGATTTGAGAGTGAGTGAGTGTAGAGACCACCTTAGGCAAAAATTCTGGATTCGTCCTCAGGAATACTCTGTCCCGGTGGAAAACTAAATGAGGCTCTTTGCACATGAGAGCGTGAAGCTCAGAAATTCTTCTCGCTGAAGTAACAGCAACCAAAAACAGCGTTTTCCGACGACAAGCACGGCTCGCAACCAGCGGAGGTTCGAAGGGGAAGCATGGGTTGCTCAGGATAAAGCAAATCCCTGGAGCACTGGGTCCTTAATGGGTGGCCTGGGTGCAACACCCTCTCAAAAATACCGAGAAGCGTCTGATTGTGCCACTGTGCGATGTCTCACGGAAGGTGGTAGGCCGAGATGGCACAGAGGTGCACCTTGATAGAGAGTAGGCTGACCCGAGCGGAAAAGGAGGCAGGTGGTCCAACACCACTCCCACAGGGCAACCTAAAGGGGAAAAATCGCGTGCTCACGACCATAAACAAAAACGGCGCCATTTCATGGCGTATGTCGCATGTGTTGCCCGCTTTCTGGCCGCAGAAAGAACTTCTGCAACCTCTTGCAAGACCCCATGACGCAAGATGGCTATGTCTCTAGGAGCCATGCATGCAGGTTCAGTGAGCGTAAGTCCGAGTGGACCAGTGAACCTTCCTCCTGAGACTAGAGATGGGAGCTGAACGGCAACGGGAGCGGAGGTTCCCGGGATAGCTGAATTAGCAAGGGGAACCAGATCTGTCTGGGCCAGAAAGGGACCACCAGGATTATTGTTGCATGCTCTCTGCGCAGTTTGAGAAGAACTCTCTGGATCAACGGGAAGGGAGGGAAAGCGTAGAGGAATCTGTCCACCCAGGAGAGGGACGTGTCTCGCCAGAAAACACCAGGCTCTGCATCTAGCAAGCAAAAATTGGGCAGTTTTGCGTTGGACGGGGATGTGAACAGGTCCAACTCTGGAGTTCCCCATCGAAGAAACAGATCCTCTACCACCTCTTGAAGAAGTTCCCACTCATGGACTCTGGCCTGGGAGCGACTCAGGCCGTCTGCAATCATGTTGTCCACCCCAGGAACATGTACAGTGATCAGATTGCGCCGTGTTGGATTACCCAGTCCCACAACCTCATGGCCTCCCTGCAAAGGGGGTAAGAGTGTGCGCCTCCTTGTTTGTTGAGGTAATACATCACCACCGTGTTGTCTGTCTGAGGAAGGAGAGTACTCAGCGGGATTTCTGACTGAAGGACCTGCAGGGTATAAAGGACCGCCCTCATCTCTAGTACATTGATATGGAGATGAGTCTCCAGAGGGGTCCACGTACCCTGGGACTTCACCCCATCCAGGTGTGCTCCCCACCCTGAGACCTGAGGCGTCTGTGGTGAGGATTACCTCCAGGGACGGCGCTACAAACGGGACGCCCGTGGAGAGCGACCCTGGGTCTAGCCACCACTGCCAGTCTCGAATCACGGTGTTCGTGATTCTGACCGGATGCTGCATGGTCTTGCCTTTGATCCATTGCACCTTGAGCATCCACTGGTTCACCCGCATGTGGAGCCTTGAAAGGGATGGTAGGAATGGCGCGCCATGTTCGAGCAAGCGAAGGACCGACCTGGCACGAGGACGGTCTTGTTAAAGCGATAACTCTCTGATGAGGGTCTGATGCACTCCACTCTGTCGTCTGGAAGAAAAGCTCTTCCCTGAGCCGGTGTCCAGTACTGCGCCTATAAATTGCAACTTCTGCGCGGTACCAGGAGACTTCTCGTAGATGATTAGGATGCCCAGAGACGGAAAAGGTCCTGGGTGCTCTGGATTGCATAGCGCCTCTCTGAGGCGGCCATGAAAGCCAATCGTCCAGAATGCGAGACACATAATGGCCCTGTCTCCTTAGGGCGCTGCCACGACTGCCATGCATTTGGTAAAGACCCTGGGTGTCGATGACAGACCGAATGGAAGGGCTCGGAACTGAAGGTGGTGCGAGAAACTCTAAGCGCAGGAACCTCTTGTGCGCCCTGAGCTATAGGGATGTGCAGGTGTCGTCCTGCATGTCTAGAGACGCTAAGAGGCATCTTGCTTCAGCATGGGAATGAGACCGGAAGAGTCACCTATCGGAATCTCTTGTAGCGACAGACACATTGAGGTCGCTGAGGTCCAGAATCAGACGGAGGTCCCTGTTTTCTTTGGAACCAGGAAGAAGTGGAATAATATCCTTGTCCTCTCTGGTTCTCGGGACATACTCTATCGCTCCCTTTTGCAAGAGCGCAGTATTTCTTGCCAGATCAGTGACTTGTGCTGACCGGGTACCGGAGAGCAAAGGAGGCCTCGGGGTGGCTTCTCTGTGAATTCTATAAAGTGGCCTCTTCCTACCAACTGCAGAACCCACCTGTCGGTGGTTATAGCCTGCCATCCAGGGCAGGAAGTTCTATCGACCCCGACCATGATTTCCCATTGATCCTGAGGGGCGGGGCGGAAGGAGTCAGGCTGTGTGGCTGGGGTCCGCTGGCAGGACTGGCTTGGAAGTACGCTGGCTCAGCTCGCGGGTTATTTCCCATGGGCTCTGAGCTTGAGCCCCTCTGATGTGGAGCAGGTGGGACTGTTGCCTCTGCGTCCGTCCATGAAATCGGTTTGGTTCCTCTGAAAGGAACTAAGCTGCGTCGGTACATGGCCTGAACCGACCTCACCGTCTTCGGCCTCTTGAGTTTTAATAATCTCCTCTGAGGCTTACCAAACAAGACTTCTCCCTCAAATGGGGCGTCCATGATGTTCTTCTGGACGTCTGGAGTAAACCGAGACACGTAACCAAAGTGTCTCCGGATGGATCGCCTGAAGCTGCTGTGAGCCGAAGAGTCAGCGGAGTCATCAGCGGCTCGTATAGAGTTCCCATGCGAACCCGTTACAAAGGGCACAAACATCTCCTCCTCCTTTTGCTCACCTTCCGGCAGTTTTTCAGCCGCATCCCGACCCTGTTCCCACAAGGCATTTTGGAACTACCATGTGGGTCAAGTAACTCAAGGGATCTGATGGCGCGGTGGCGGAAGCATCGTCGCCTACCCATAGCGTCCAGCTGTTTGGACTCTGGGTCCGGTGGCAGGGTGCTCGGATGTTGCGGTCTCTGGGACCAGTCATGTGAGGCTGCAATGACCAGAGAGTCGGCCTGAGGCTGCTGAGTCAAGTACTGGTCTTCTCTGGGAGCCTTGCAAGCGATCAGCTTTCTTGACATCGCCGAGGCGAATGTGGGCGCTTCACGCTGCTTGGTGAGCGTCCACAAAAGTGTCTACCAAGGGTGGCACCACCACCACAGGCTTGGGGTCCTTCTGCGAAGATACTTAGCAGGATGCCTTTGAGGTCTAGCTCTTCCATACCATCCCATGTTCTCTTGGATGTGTCTCATAATATCCGAGCAGAAGGGTCATCGGAGAAGACTTTGGCATCTCGCGTGGATCGGAGAAGGGATGGAGAGGGGAGATGGGGATCTGGATGTTGAGAACTCTGATCCCATGTCCTCCGTCGAAGGCGATCGTCGGCGTCTTCTGGGTCTCTTAGGGCTGGGTGACCTGGAAGAGGATTTGGACGGAGGTCTCCGTTTGTCTGGTCTCCCCCTTGGAGGTGTTCTGTGCTCCCGGGGAGGAGGTAATCGGCCCGCCGACCTCGATGGGGAGGGTGCAGGAACGGAGGAGTAATCAGTGTGGGAGGAGGAGGAAGAGGAGGTGGAGTGGGAACCATGTCCTTCTTTATGGTGTCCACCAGTAAGTGAACAGCTCCTGCACTTCTACCATGGAAAGGCTCGTGACAGTCCGGCGCGGTGGACAGATCGTCGGGTCCGGCGTCGGCTCCACAGGGGGCTCAGGTAATGGCGAGGGTTCCCTGGGCGTCTCGACAGGACCGGGGTCGCCCGTCTGGTCCTCGGGCTGAGTTAATTCCTCCTCGGTTATGGTCTCCTGACCGACGTCGGTCGGAGGCGTCGAGGTTCTCTTCTCAACAGGCAGGCGCTGGTCCCCTACGGCGGTCCGATGATGTGTTGGCCTGGCGCGCGGTCGTCTGGCCGGCGCGGCTCGAGGATCTGTGGCGAGAGGGCGACAGGCGCACCAGCGTCGGGTCCTCGCGGTCTCTTAAAGAGGTAGCTCCAAGGTCTTGCGAGGAGGCAAGAAAGCCGACCTGACATCGGGTTCAGAAGGCGGAACCCGACTATGATGATGGTGGCGATCCCAGACTTGACCAAGGCCCTGGAGGACGAGAAGGTCTGGTCGTCTAAGGCCTGAGAAGGAAGCCTTCTTAACCACAGCAGGGGAGGCTGAGAGCTGGCCGGGAGGGAGGTGGTCGGACCTGGAACCGGAGCTGCGTGAGTCTGAGGCCCTAGGCGAGGACTTCTCCTTCATTTTCAAGCGTGCTTGTGGGCCTTTTGAAGAGTCCCCATGGAAGACATGGCCTTGAGCTTTCTTGAGCAAAAAAGCCTGAATAGCCTTCTGGCGACGGATCCGGGTTCTGCTAATTAACCCCTGGCAAAGAGAGCAGGCCCGGGTGTCGTGGTCTGGGCCTAGGAACCGGACGCGGGCCATGTGAGGGTCCTTGAGGGGATCCGTTTCCCACAAGCACACTTGGAGGGTGACCGAGTCGGAGAGGATATCAGAGAAAACTTGCTTGAAGAAATTTGAATTTCCTGTAGGAAAGAACTAACACCGACGTGGCGCTGGAAAGCTGAACGAAGGGTCGAGACATGCAAGTAGACGGCTGGAAAGAACTAAGGAAATCGGTGGGACTGCCTCCTTATGTACTCGTCTGGCGTCGGGGCGGACCGACGTCGAAGGCGGTCCCGCTGAAGATAGCTAGCTAGAATTTTTCCGTGAGGTCCTGGCGCCTGCCGGCTTCAGTCCTAATGGTGTAACCTGCTGCAAGAGCTGTGTCTCAAGTAAGATCAGAGGTTCAAGTGCCAGTTGCTGCAAAGGGGATACCAAATCTGGCGTGGCCACAGAGGAGCGGTAAGAATCATATGAGCTCCCTCCTGCTGAAGTTTCACCAGAACCTTCTGAATGAGAGGAAAGGGAAGAAATGCGTAAAGAAACCTCCCTGTCCAAGAGAGAGAGACCGTGCATCTTGCCAAAAAGTACCATGCCCAGGAACGAACAAGCAAAAGTTGGGGAGTTTTGTGTTGAATGGGGAGGCAAACAGATCTACGTCTGGACAACCCCATCGAAGAAATAAATCTTCGATCACCCCTGACTTTAGCTTCCACTCGTGCGCCCTGACCACTGATCGACAGACTGTCCGCCAGGATGTTGCTTTCTCCTGGTACATGGACTGCTGTCAAGTAATGGCTGTGCTGCATAGCAGTACCAAACCCTCATTGCTTCCCTGCAGAGAGGATACAACCAGGTTCCTCCCTGTTTGTTGATGTACCAGACTGTGAACATATTGTCCGTCTGGACCAGAAGAGATCGGTACCAGAAGGTACTCAAATGCCTGGGGAGCGTAAAGAACCGCCCTGGTCTCCAGAGCGTTGATGTAGAGCACGCGCTCCTGATCGGACAAGACCTCTGTGTCTTGTAAACCCATAGGTGGCCTTCCCAGCCCAAGTCCGAGGCGTCCATAGTGAGGATTTGAGTAGAAGCAGGGGAATGGAAAGGGGTTCCCCTTGATAGCTTTGAGAGATCCTGCCACCAGCGAAGATCTCTCTGAAGGTTGGTGGAGAACATGACTTTTTGGTTTATGTCATCCATCCTCTGATCCCATTGGACTTGAAGAGACCATTGGGTGACCCTCATGTGAAGTCTGGCCAAGGGAACTGAAGAAATTGCTGCTGCCATCAGTCCCAAAAGACAGAGCACAGCATGTGCTGGGATCCATCGAGCCTGGGCCACAAAAGTAGCCTGAGCCACCAAGTCTCAGCTCGATCTGATGGCAGAAAGTCTTGCTCAGAACTGTATCAGTACAGCTCCAATCTATTGGAGCCGTTGAGATAGGTACTAGCTGGGACTTGGGGAAGTTGACCATGATCCCAAAGGGAGAACAAGTTCAGAATGAGAGAAGACACTCTTTCAGGCTGGTAGGAGAGGGTGCTGCGAGGAGCCAGTCGTCCAGGTATGGGAAGACATAAATGCCCTGGCACAGCTAGACGCCGTGAACACCGGGGGCGAGGAAGGCCAAAGGAGTGCCTGAAACTGGAAGTGATCCTCCATGAAAGTAAAATGGAGGAAGTGGCGGTGGGCTGGGAGGATAGGTGTGTGCAGCTAGGCATCCTGCATATCCAGGAGCACAGCCAAGAGTTGGGACGGAGCAAGGGAGGAGCTCCTGAAGGGTCAACATCATGAAACTTCTTGCACTTGACAAAGATGTTTAGTGTGCTGAGGTCCTGATCGGTCTCAGGTCACTCATCTTCTTTGGGAGTAAATCCCTTCCTGTCTAGTTTTGAGGACAGGTTCTATAGCCTCCTTTAGAGAGCCTGAATCTCTTGCAGACGAGGGGACCTAATCCCGAGATAGCAAGACTGACCCGAGAGGTAGAGGGGCTGGAATCTTGAGGAACTCAATCGAGTGACCCCACTGGATGAGCTGAAGCATCCAAGACTCTGCAGTGACAAGCCTCCAACCTTCCAGGTGGAGGCCGAACCTCCCTCCGACCGGTTCCTCCTGAAGTAAGAGAGGAAGCGGAAGGGGAAAGGAGTCAGGATGCCGAGGGGAAGGGAGCTTTGGCCCCCAAGGCTTGTTTGGAGAATTTAGCCTGTGGGGTTTGGGCTCCTGAGCCAGGGGCACGTCTTTTACCATGATGTTTGGCCTGGTTCTTGTTCCACCTTCTTTGGTGGCGAAAGAGATGCTTTTTTTGGCCTGTCTTGTACATACAGCACACATCTCTTAAGAAGCGTCCACTCTCTTGCAGTCCCATAATGTCATCTTTAGCATCGCCGCCAAAGAGGACGGTACCCCTAAAAGGGGCGTCCAAGAGGGAAGTCTGAACATCCTGTGCCAAACCGGCTATCCGAAGCCAGAAGAGCCGGCGGAGAGAGATCCCGGTGGCTGCCGCCCTCGCCACAGAATCCACACAGTTGTACGTCACTCAGAGTGTGTGACGACACAAGACTTCTCCATCCTAACCTTGTCCAGGAGCTTCCTCCTAAGGTTTTTGTTCTGAACCTCAAGTAGATCCCTTTCCAGCTCCAAAAGGGTAGCTTTCTGGAAAGCAACCATGTGCGAGGCATAGGTGAGAGACCTAATGCCACAGGAGGAAGAAGAATAGATTTTTCGCCCGAACTGGAATAATTGACGAGAGTCCTTATCAGGTGGTGAGGAACTCAGGTGTTTTGGTTGCGCTGACCGTTCATGGGTAGAAGTAATGACCATGGAGTCAGCCTTAGGATGGGAGTTAAGGTGTTGAATCGCTTCCGGGGGATAACAGATCCGGTCTGCCTTCCTTGAGACCGCTGGAATGGAGGACGGTTGTTGCCATATTGTGGTGACCAAGTCCTCATGGGGTCCCATCCACAGGGGTATGGGAATAGGATCGATGTAGTATTAAAGTCAGGTGCTCACTCCTGGCCCGTTTCGTTGAATCAAGCTCTTTTGTGGGTCAGCTTCCTGCTGCCTGTATGGATCACAAGACGGGTCCTCGGAGGAGACTCCTTTGGGGAACCTCAACGAGATCTGGGATCCGAGGATCGGTGTCAGACTCCATGTCAGAGGGCTCGGCCACTGTGAATGAGTGAATGAAAGGTTCCATACCCGTGGCACCCGCAGCAAGAGAACCAGAGGTTCTGCCCGCAGGAGGCAGTGGAGGGGGCCCTAGGCTGGGAGGTTCCCCTACAGACTGCCTAAACTCCGACAGTCACTGGGTTCTGGCCTCCTGCCACCAGTGGGGTGCTTTCCCGGCACCGGTGGTGGCAGAGGAGGAGGCTGGTGAATGGATAACCCGGTACTGAGGCCAAGAAGGGTAATGATAACCTGTATAGGACAGTATGAATACCCAAGGTATCACAGCATCAGAGGCACAGCCGGCATGGCAATTGAGAAATCGGCCGGGCGCCGGAGGCGGGACATGGGGTTCTCAGCCCCGAAACCCGCTTGGAGGATCTGGTCCTGCCAAGGCGCCTCAGGGAGGCGCGGAATCTGGGAGGGCTCCTGAAGGTCTTGAGGGAGGAGGCTCCATGAAGAGATCCCCAGCCAGTGATGGACTGAAGTCCGGGAACGGCAGAAGGCCTGGTGAGAGGAGGGGGTTCCAGAAGGAGCCCCAACGGCAGGTCTGAATGTGATTTCACTGGCAGAAAGATCAGCGGATCAGGTGGCGAGTTCCTGGGATGTAACACCCTAGAGGACGAAGGGTCACTCTGCCCCTCACTCTGTCCCACGTCAGGGGCCATACTGGAGCCTGACGGGAGAGTGGAAGGATCAAGGCGGGCGAAGGAGGAGCCATCGTCCGACTGATCAGACCAGGCCAGGCTAGTGGAAGTCTGGAGACCGCTGCTAGTCTTACAGGCAGAGGCTGTGCGCCCTTCGACGGGGTAGAGGAAGTCTTATCGGCAGGGCAGGTAGACTTTGCTGAAACATCTAAAGAGGCGACCCTTGGCTGCCCGCTCACCTTGGCAGGAGGGGGAGAAGATGCGGGTCTTAAAGAAGCAGACATGGCACCAAGCAAGTACTCTCAGTTTCAGAGGGCCTCCCGCATGGTGATGGACTCGCTTCATAGACGCTTCTCTTTCCTTTTCTTCTTTTTGGGCCCGCCGACAGCGACCCTCCCACAGTTCCTGGAGCTCCTTTTCCATCGATGCCAGCCAGCAGGTCAGGAGATGGGCCTCGAGGTCTGCTACGCCTGGTTCGGGTCGCCTGGTTGAGGCCTGGCAGATGGAGCACTTCTGGGAGTTGTGCCGGAGACCCGAGGCAGGGCGGCAGCGGAATGGTCGTCCACGTCAAGGGATTTGGCGCGACTTCGAGAGCACTTCTTCTGTCTAGAAGACATCAAACAGAGCGAAACAACTTAGTTGAAAACGTGTTATGAGGTGAAGAAAACTTGACAAAATGGTGGACATCTGATCGCTGTTCTATCGTGTGCTGAATGTTACTGAGACAGCGGTGGAAGAACTGAACAGCAGGTGCGTGACCACCTCTTTTATAACAGAGACTGGCAAATCACGATGCCCGGCGTCGAAGCGGTCCCGCTAATGATTGCTATCTACAAGTTTGCCATTCAGACCCAAAGCCAGGGGGTGCAGTCCTATATGTTAAGACCTACTGCAGAAATCCTCTTGAAGTAAGATCTAAAAATAACACTTTCCACGACAGAAAGCGTAGCTTGCAAGACGCGGCCGGTTCAAAGGGAGGCACAGTATGCTTTTCCAACACAAAATTAAGGTCTCAGGGCAGGACAGGATCCCTCATTGGGGGCTTCAAGTACAAAATGACCCACAAGAATGTACAGGATACACCGAGTTGGGCCACTCAGCGCCCAGCCATAACTACAGGATATGCAGACATGGTGAAGTACCTTTTATAAAGGAGTATCGTGAACCCAGAGTCTGAAAGACGCAAGGTACTCCAAAACCTGATCCACTGGACATGTGACGGGATCTAAATGGTGCAATGCAGCCCAAAGAATGAAGTGCTTCCATTTCACAGAGTAGGTGGCCCTGGTGGAGGGCTTCCTGGCTGCCACCAAAACATCAGCCACTCTGGGGGAGACCACAGATCTGACAATGTCCATGTTCTCAGAAGACATGCAGGGAGATGATACGACTTGAGGTCTGGATGGACCAGGGAGCCCTGTTCCTGGGAGAGCAAGTCTGTGCACAGGGCAAGGACAGCAGAGGTTCCAATGCTAGTTGCTGTAGCAAGGGGAACAAGATTTGAAAAGGTTAGAAGGTGGCGAGGAGGATCATTGGAGCACCCCTCCATTTGGAGTTTGGTCAGAACTCACTGAAGGAGAAGTAAGGGAGGAAAGGCATACAAGAAAGCTCCCTGTCCAGGAGAGGGACAAGAAGTCTTGCCAGAAAACTCCAGGCCCTGGATCTAGCAAGCAGAAAATGCAGGTTACTCACCTGTAACAAGAGTTCTAGGAATGGTATATGTTGTTCATCCACACTGTCTGGCAGGTTCCTTGCCGCTTCAAATCTTGCCGGAAGATCTTCAAGCTGGCTCCCTCACACCCACCCGGGTGGTAAAACTCTTGGCTCTGCCCCATGCGCCAGATCTAGCCTGCTTGAAGCCAGGTTGTGCATCGAAGCCGGTGAGGTCGGGTGGGTCGTGTGGATGAACAATATATACCATTCCTAGAAAGTACAGTTACGTAAGAACTTACCGTAACAGTAGATCTTCGAGAGGCTCTTGCAGTAGGTAATTACATATGGGACTGGCCGGCCGGTAGCAGGACCTGACGGAAAGATTTCTAGCTAGCAGTCCCTGGCGAGGGACCGCCCCCACATCAGGTGACCGGCATCATACGACTTCGGTATAAAGGGGCAGTCCCAGACGCCTGCTTTCCAGTTCTTTCCCGCCACAGGACAGGAAGGCCCGGACGAGAGAGAGAAGAAAATGTTTCCATTCCTGGAAAAGGAGCTGAAAAAGCCAAGGGGGATGGAGGGCGGGAAGGTAGTACCTGCACAGAGCCTCTCTCGAAGATCTACTGTTGCAGTGGCTCCGTATTCTATACACTTGAGAGAGGGGCTCTTGCAGTGAACAATTACATAGGGACTGAATCCCAAGCAGTCTGGAACAAAGGAAAAACACCGGGAGGAGGAACTACTCTAAAAGTAGCCCTAGCCGTGCAAGCCTCAAGACAGGAGGCCTTGCAAAACACCAATCTGAAGCCTGCTCTATGGCAGAGGCAATATCAAACTGTAAGGTTTCGTAAAAGGTATGGACGGAAGTCCAGGTGGTGGCAGCACATATGTCTGCCGCAGACACATTTTTGAAACAAGCTGCAGAGGCTGCTACGCCTCTTGTGGAGTGACCTCTAACTTGACCCGGAAAGGTCTTGTACTTGTCATAACAGAAAGTGATGCAATGAGCCAACCACTTCGACAGGCATTGCTTGGAAACAGCATTGCCTTCGCTTTTGTGAGGAAAAGAGACAAACAACTGATCAGTCTTTCTGAGATCCTTCGTCCTGTTGGTGTAGTATCTCAGGATCCAGTGAACATCCATGGTATGGAGTAAATATTTCCCTAGGTTAGAGTACTGCATAAAAAAGGCAGGAAGCTCTATGGACTGATTTAAGGTAGACTCTGCTACTACTTTGGGTAGAAACTTAGGATTCATGCGAAGAGCAACTTGTTCTTTGTGAAAAATCAAATGGGGAATTTTACATATAGGGCCTGGAGCTGGAAATTCTTGAGATGAAGTGATGGCCACCAAGAAGAGCGTCTTCCACAAAGAAAAGTACAGTTACGCAAGAACTTACCGTAACAGTAGATCTTGAGAACAGCTCTTGCAGCAGGTTACACCATTAGAACTGAAGCCGTCAGAAGCATGGAGACCAATTTCTAGCTAGCTATCTTCAGGCGGGGACCGTAATGACCCCGGTCCGCCTCCGGCGTCAGGCGTGGTACATGAGGGCGGTCCCCAGAATTCCCAGTTCTCCCCGGAGACTCCGGCCGTGGGATGACATCAGAGGGGAGACCAGGATCCGCCGTCAGAAGACAATAAAGGAAAATCCAAGCCAAGGCGTTTCTTTCTTTCCTCTGTCTCAATCATTTTCATTTTTTTTTAAAACAGAGCGAATCTACTCTAAGGAGGGTGGGGAAGGTACCTGCTGCAAGAGCTGTTCTCAAAGATCTACTGTTGCGGTAAGTTCAACACGTAGCTGTGCTATTTTACTAAGAGATACAGCTCTTGCAGCAGGTTACACCATTAGGACTGATTCCCAAGCAGTAACGCTGCCAGAAGATCCGGGAGGAGGCATAAAGACAAAGGAAAACCAATCCAAGTCCTGACTCAGGACAAGAGGCCTTGCAACACTGCCAAGCCGAAACCGGCCCTACGCCTAGAAGCTATGTCCAGACTATAATGCCTGATAAAGGTATGCACAGAGCTCCAAGTAGCAGCGGCGCAAATAGCCGAAATGGAGACATTTCTGAGCGCTGCAAAGGAAGTGGCCACACCCCTGGTAGAATGACCCCGGATAGAACCCGGGAGGGGTTTTTGTTTAACTCGGTAGCAGTGTGAGATACACTGGACAAGCCAGCGTGACAAGGACTGTTTGGACACCGGCTGGCCTTCCATTCTCTGAGAAAAGAAGACGAAAAGCTGGTCAGAAGCCCGCAAGGGCTTAGTTCTGTTAAGGTAATATCTCAGGCTGCGGTGAACATCCAGGGTATGAAGCAAAGCCTCTCCTCTGTTGGAGTAACTCGGGAAGTAGACCAGAAGGTCAATATCCTGATTTAAAGTAAGTGTCGAAACCACCTTAGGCAAAAACTTTGGGTTTGTCTGTAGAGATACTCTGTCCCGGTGGAAAACCAAATAAGGCTCTTTACACATAAGAGCGTGAAGCTCAGAAATCCTTCTGGCTGAAGTAACGGCAACTAAAAATAACGTTTTCCACGACAGAAAATGTAGCTAGCAATCGCGGCAGGCTCAAAGGGAGGGCGTAAGTTGTTCCAGGACAAAGTAGATCCACGGAGGCACAGGGTCCCTAATGGGAGGCTAAGGTGCAACACTCCTCTAAGAAACTCCAGAAGCGTCAAGCTGAGCAATAGTACAGTGCCCACCGAAGATGGTAGGCGAAATAGCACAAAGGTGCACTTTAATAGAGGAGTAGGCTAGCCCAGAATTGAAAGAGAAAGGAGGTATTCTAGAACCGCTCCAGCGGGGCAACCCTAAAGGGAAAGGTCACGAGCCCGTGACCATGAACAAAAAACGCCACTTCATGGCGTAAGTAGCATCGTTGCCGGCTTTCTGGCTGCAGAGGAACCTCAGCAACCTCTTGCGAGACCCGTGGCGCAAAATGGCTATGTCTCTAGGAGCCATGCATGCAGGTTCAAAGGCGTGAGTGGGATGAAGCAATGAACCTCTCTCCTGAGACAGTAAGTGGGAGTTGATCGGCAACGGGAGCGGGGGTTCCCGAGATAGCTGTGCCAGCAAGGGGAACCAAATCTGTCTGGGCCAAAACGGGGCCACCAGAATCAATCTTGCGTGCTCCCTGCGCAGCTTTAGAAGAACTCTCTGGATCAACGGGAAGGCATAAAGGAATCTGTTCACCCAGGAGAGGGACAACGCGTCTCGCCAGAAAACACCAGGCCCTGGATCTAGCGAGCAAAAATTGGGCAGTTTTGCGTTGGATGGGGATGCGAACAAGTCCAGTTCTGGAGTTCCCCATCGAAGGAACAGATCTTCTGCCACCTCCTGAAGAAGTTCCCACTCGTGGACTCTGGCCTGGGAGCGACTCAGGCCGTCTGCTAACGTGTTGTCCACTCCGGGAACATGTACAGCGATCAGGTTTGCGCCGTGTCCGATTACCCAATCCCACACCCTCATGGCTTCCTGCAAAGGGTAGAGTGTCCGCCTCCTTGTTTGTTGAGGTAATACATCACCTGTGTTGTCCGTCTGGAGCAGGATCGTACGGCAGGATTATGGACTGAAGGCCTGGGTGCATAGAGGACCGCCCTCATCTCTGGGGCGTTGATATGGAGATGAGCCTCAGCGGGTCCATACACCCTGAGACCTCACCCCATCTAAGTGCGCTCCCCACCCGAGACCCGAAGCATCCGTGGTGAGGGTTATCTCTGGAGGCGGCTGCAAGCAGGACACCCTTGGAGGCGACCGGGGCTAACCACCACTGCCAGTCTCGAATCACGGTTTCGTGATCCTGACTGGATGCTGAAATAGTCTTGCCTCTGATCCCATTGCGTTTGAGCATCCACTCGTTATTAGCATGTGGAGTCGTGCGGAAGGACAGTGGGAATGGCACGCAGCCATTGTCCGAGCAGGCCGAAGGACCGACCTGGCTGTACGGTCTGGATTCGTCGATAAGTCCCTATGAGGACTTTATCGTTCCGCCCTGTCGGCTGGAAGAAAAGCTCTTCCCTGGATCGTGTCCAGCACTGCTACTATGAACTGCAGGTTTTGCGACGGTACCAAGCCGGACTTCTCCTGATTTATAAGAATGCCCAGCAATCCAAATAGGTCTTGGGTGTCCTGGATCGCGAGTAAAGCGCCTCACTGGAGACAACCATGAGAAATAATCGTCGAAATCACCAGGGCTTTATAGTGGCCCTTTCTCCTAGAGGCAGCTGCCACGACTGCCATGCATTTAGTAAAGACCCTTAGTGCGGATGACAGTCCGAAGGGAGAGCCTGGAACTGGAAGTGGTGGCCTAAGAACTCGAGCGCAGGAACCTCTGATGCGCTTGACCTAGGGATGTGCAGGTGGCGTCCTGCATGTCTAGGGCGCTAAATAGGCGCCCTGCTTTAGCATGGGATCAGGCCCTGGAGGGTCACCATCACGGAATCTTTTGTATCGACCGACATGTTGAGGTCGCTCAGGTCAAATTGGACGGAGGTCCCCTGTTTTCTTGGGAACCAGGAAGAAGTGAGAATAATACCTAGTCTCTCTGGTTTCCGGGACGGACTCTACTGCCTGTTCAGGGCGTGAGTATTTCCAGGTGTAAACGGTACTGACCGAATACACGGGAAGCAGAGGAGGCCTCGAGGTGGCTTTCACGAACTCTAAAAGTGGCCGATGCTGACCAACTGAAGAACCCACCTGTGGTGGTGACTGCCTGCATCCCGGCAGGAAAGTTATGCAATCGACCCCGACCATAGCGTCCCGTTGATCCCGAGACGGGGCGGAAAAGGAGTCATGCTGTGGCGGCAGATGGGCCCGCTGGCTGGGTCGCTCTAGGGGTACGTTGACCTCTGCTAGCGGGCTGCTTCCCCTGGGTTCTGCGAAAACCAGAGCCCCTCTGTTGTGCGGCGGAGCGAGGTTGTTGCCTCTGTGTCCGCCCACGGGAACGGCCTTGGTACCTACGAAAGGACCCAGGCCTAGGCCGGTACATTGCCTGGACCGACCTCACTGCCTTTCCAGCCTCTTGCAGTTTGGTAATAATTTTTTCCGCGGGATTACCAAACAACACATCTCCCTCAAAAGGGGCATCCATAATGTTCTTCTGGACGTCCGGGGTGAAGCCGGAGACACGGAGCCAGGAGTGTCTCCGGAGACAAACGCCTGAAGCTGCTGCTCTGGCCGATGAGTCCACGGAATCACGCGACTCTAAGCACTTAGGTCCCACGTCTGAACCCACGTGCGGAGGAGTTGGAGCATCTCCTCCTTCTGACCACCTTCAGGAAGCTTCTCAGCTGCCTCAGACCCTGCTCCCACAATGCGTTCTGGAATTGAATCATGTGGGTGAGATAATTCCAGGGATCTGATGGCGCCGGTCGCTGAGCGTACGTCGCCTGCCCAGAGAATCCAACTGCTTGGATTCTGGGTCTGGTGGTAGTGTCTCAAATGCTGCGCCCTTTGGGACGGTCATGTGAGGCTGTTATGACCAGAAAGAATCGGCCAGAGGTTGGTCGTCAAATACTGGTCCTCCCTAGGGGCCTTGTATGAGCGGTCAGCCTTCTTTAGCACCGCCATTAACGAATGTGGGCCTTTCCCACGTGACGCGGTGGCGTCCGCAAGAGTCCACCAAGGGTGCGCACCACCACAGCTTGGGGTCCTTCTGCCGAAGATATTTAGCCAGGCGCAATCTCTGGGGTCTAATTCCTCAGATTCCACCCATGTTCTCCTGGAATGGCGCATGATATCCATGAGCGAGGGTCATCGGAAGAGACCGTGGAGTCTCCCATGGGTCGGAGAGGGACTGAGATTGGAGATGGAGATCTGGAAGTGGAATACACTGATCCCTCGTCCTCCGTCGGCGGTGAGCGCGTCGGCGTCTTCTGGATCTCTTTGGGCTGGGTGATCCGGAAGACGAGGCTCTAGACGGAGGTCTCCTCTTTGCACTTCGAGCCCTGGGAGGGGACCTGGACTCCCTGGGGACAGTAGAGCGGCCAGCCAACCCCACAGGCGAAGGGAGGGCCGGAGCCGGAGGAGGAGGAAGAGCGGTGGGCGCCACATCCTTCTTGATGGTGTCCCACCAGTATGTAAAGAGATCCTTTACATCCGCAATAGATAATCACGACGCCGGTTCAGACGTCGAGGGTCGGACGTCGGGTCCCGGCGACGGCTCCACAGGGACCTCGGGCAGCGGTGAGGGAGCCCTGGGAGACTGCGCGAGGCCGGGATCGCCCGTCTGGTCTTCGGGCTGCGTCGAGTCTTCCTCCGTGGGGGACTCCTGCCCGACGACGGTCGGAGACGCAGGAGCCCTCTTCTCAAGCGCCCGCGGGCGTCGGTCCCCTCCCGACGTCCGATGGGTCAAGATTTGACCCGGATTCTGACAGCTGACAGCGGCAGCCGAGGCGGTGACGAGCGGCGACGGAGGTCGAGCCTGCGTCGGGTCTGCCGGCCTCTTGGGAGGAGTAGCTCAGGGTCTTCCTCGGCGGCACTGAAGGGACGGACGTCTGGTACCCGACGGCGGGAGCCCGACTTGTGGCGATGGTGATGGCGCTCCCGGACTTCGCCCGGCCTTAGGGGTGGAGGATGACGGCCTGGCGGAAGGGGCCTGAGAAGATCTCGAAACAACCACTGCAGCGGGGGAGAAGAGGCCCTGGACGGGATCGGTCTGACTTGAACCAGGCTGCGGGACTCGGAGGCCCAGTCGGGACCTGGAAGGGTCCTTCTCCTTCGCTTCTGTTCGGCGTGCTTGTCGAAGATTCCCTTTAGAGGACATGGCTCTAAGTTTTTCCAGGAGGAACGCCTGCAGAGCCTTCTGTCGCCGGATCCTGGTGACGACTGTTAACCCCTGGCAGAGGAGCAGGCCTGGGTGTCATGCTCTGGGCCCAGGCACCGAACGCAAGCCGTGTGAGGGTCCTTAAAGGGAATCTGTTTTCCACAAGCACACTTTGACGTATGCCCGGAGGTCGGTGAGGATATCAGAGAAGCAAAATCTTCGGAATGAAGCAATTTCCCGTAGGAAGTTCAAAAACCACGCGTCGCGAGCTAGACTGAGCCCGAAGGGTCGAGGCATGCAAGTTCGATGGCAGGAAAGAACTGGGGATTCTGGCGGGACCGCCCCCTTATGTACCACGCCTGACGTCGGAGGCGGGACCGGCCTCGGGGGCGGTCCCTGCTGAAGATAGCTAGCTAGAAAATTTCCGTGGGGTCCTGGCGCCTGACGGCTTCAGTTCTAATGGTGTAACCTGCTGCAAGAGCTGTATCTCGAAGTAAGATCTTCAGATCTGCAGAAGCTGCAGGTTCGAAGGGAGGAAGAGTAAGTTTCGCGAGAACAAAATTCAAGTCCCAAGGGGGAGCAGGAGTACGGATGGGGGGGCCTCAGATGGAGGACCCCTCTGAGAAAGGCCTCAGGGACCTCCAGTTGAGCGAAAGCGTTATCTGCGAAGGAAACATGGTAGGATGAGATAGCTGCCACGTGAACCTTCAAGGAGGAATGGCTGAGACCCAGGTTGAAAAGATGATGCAAGTACTCCAGCAGAAAGGCCACTGAACAGGAGAAAGGCTCCACATTCTTGGAGGCTGCCCAAATAGAGAATCTCTTCCACTTCATGGCATAAGTGGACCTGGTGGAGGGTTTTCTAGCCTCCACTAAAATTTCTGCCACTTTTGGAGAGACACCAAAACGGGATTGGGCTAGGTCTGCAGGAGCCATGCATGTAGTTGAAGGGATTTGAGGCCTGGGTGGACCAGGGTCCCCTGATCCTGGGTCAGCAAACCTCGAAACAGAGGAGAGAGGAACCTTGAATATTGTTGTAGGAGACAGAACCAGATTTGCCTGGGCCAGAAAGGAGCAATCAGAATCATTCTCGCTCTTCTGTGGTTAGTTTCTGCAATACTCGTGGGATCAGAGGAACTGGGGAAGAAGCATAGATGAATCTGTCCTTCCAGTCTAGAGACAGAGCGTCGCTCCAGAAAGCGCCTCGCTCTGGAATGAGTGAGCAAAAGGTGGGAAGTTTTGCGTTTTGGGGAGAGGCGAACAGGTCTACCTGCGGAGTCCCCCAAAGCTGAAAGATATCGTCTAGTACCCCTTGGTCCAATTCCCACTCATGTGCCAGAGCAGAGGAGCGGCTTAGCTTGTCTGCCAGAGTGTTGTCGACTACTGGAACATGAATCACCGTTAGGTGAAGGTCGTGTTGAGTTGCCCAATCCCAAACCCTCATTGCCTCCCTGCACAGAGGGTAGGACAGAGTTCCTCCCTGTTTGTTGATGTACCACACTACGCACACGTTGTCCAGCTGGACGGCTAGGTGGCCAGGAAAAAGGTAATGGTGAAGGAATTGGAGAGCGTATAGCACAGCTCAAAGCTTGAGCACGTTGATGTGGACAGCTTGTTCCAGTCTGGACCATGAGCCCTGGGTCCGATGAGGGCCTAGATGGGCTCCCAGCCTTCGCCTGATGCATCTGTAGTCAAGAGTCTGGGAGGGGAGGATGAAAGAAGGGGATCCCCCGAAACAGGTTCTCTCGAACCATCCACCATTGCAAGTCTCGTACCATCGGTGGTGAGATCAGAACTAACTGATCTAGGTCGTCCACAAGTTGATCCCACTGGGAGCGAAGAGTCCACTGAGAGATCCTCGTGGAGTCGAGCTCGGGGGATCGTCGGAATAGCGGCCGCCATGAGCCCCAGAAGACAGAGGACCGACCTCGCCAAGACCCTCCTGCGTTCTGATAGCAGGACAATCTGGGTTTGAAGGGAGGCTGCCCTGTCCGGAGGCAGGAAGGCCTTGCTCATGGTCATATAGAGGATAGCCCCGATGAACTGTAGCCTCTGGGAAGGATCCAGATGAGACTTGGAATGGTTGATGGTAATACCCAGGCAAGTGAAAACATGCTGGGTGAGGGAGAGAAAACGCAGGAGTTCCTCCCTGGACAAGGCTGCTAGGAGCCAGTCGTCCAGGTAAGGGAACACCTGTACTCCCATTGTACATAGGTGGGCCGCCACCACAGCCAGGCATTTGGTAAATACTCAGGGAGCTGAGGATAGATCAAAGGGGAGCGTCTTGAATTGGTAGTGGTCCCCCTGAAACGCAAAACAAAGGTATTTGCGATGGGAAGGGCGAATGGGAATGTGCAGATAGACATCCTGCATATCCAGGGCACAAAGCCATTGACCCGGCCGTAGGAGGGGCAGAAGGCTCTGCAGAGAGAGCATCCTGAACCTTTTGTACTCTACATAAAGATTCAGGGAACTGAGATCTAAAATCGGTCTGAGTTCTCCAGTCTTCTTTGGGACCAGGAAGAAATGGGAATAGTAACCCTTCCCCTGAAGATGAAGGGGGACAGACTATCGCTTGCTTCATGAGAAGAGCAGAGATTTCTCCCTGGACCAAAGGAAGATGTTCCCTTGAGTAGGACTACTTCAGAGGGGGCTGGCAGGGTGGTTTCTGAAGAAACTCTATGGAGTGTCCTTCCGCTATAAGCTGGAGCACCCAAGAATCCGTGGTTATCCTCTCCCATCCCGGAAGGTGGAGGGAAAACCTCCCTCCTACCGGTTCCTCCGTGGGGTCCGGAGGCGGTGGGAGAGGAAAGGAGTCAGGTGGTGTGGGGCAGCTGAAGCACCCGCTGCTTTTTTGGGCGGAGGGGGCTTGGCAGGTGCGGGGGCCCGACGTTTGATGGCCCGCCTTCCCTGTGGTTTTGCCTTTGGCTGATTCAGTCTGCGAAAGGGACGGCGTTGCTGTTGTTGGGGACGGTACATGGAATCCACTGATTTCAGAGCCGTCCCCTTCTCTTGCAAGTCGGTGATGATGGCTTTGACATCACTGCCGAAAAGCACCGACCCCCTGAAAAGTGCTTCCTGAATAGCGGATTGCACTCCGGGACCAAACCTGACACGCGGAGCCAGGCATGACGCCGTAGACCCATGGCGAAAGCGGAGCTCCACCCGGCAGTGTCCATTGCATCGTACGTCGCCCGCAAAATGTGATGACTGGCCGAACGAGCAGAATGGATGAGGTCGGCTAACTCCTGTTTGACTTGGGAGTCAGGTAAGGAGTCCAGCTTGGATTCCACCTGGGTCAGGACAGCCTTCTGGTAATCCCCCATATGGCCGACATAATTCAGGGCCCGAATTCCCAGTGTGGAGGAGGCGTAGATCTTTCTTCCATACTGGTCCAGAAGGTGAGATTCCTTATCAGGAGGAGACAAGCTCAGATGTTTTTGATGTGCTGACCGGCCGTGAGCGGCGCTAATCATGACCGAATCGGCCCAAGGGTGAGAGTCAAGGTAGTCCACACCCTTGGGAGCCTGGTATAGCCTGTTACTCTTCCTGGGAAGTGGGGCTAACTCCGGCGGTTGTTTCCGAATCGTGGTAACAAGGTCAGCGTGAGGCTCGATCCAGGGTGGCACTAATGTTGGAGCTGTCACGGGCAGATCCAGATGTTCAGCAAGTTTAAGTCGCTGAGGATCTGGTTCCAAAGAGTGCCACTGGTGTACTTCCTGGATTTTTCTAAGCAACTCTGTGAAAGATGGATCCTCCGGAGGAGACTTCGGAGGGGTCCTCGGCCAGGGTTTAGACGGAGAGCGGGGCTCGTTTTTCTCGGAGCATCCCTCGGAAGAGTCCGAGGAATCCAAGAGTGAAGAGGAAGAAGAAGAATAAGACTCCTTGACCCGACTAGGGGGAGGAACGGGTTCCTTGGGTAGTATCCGTAAACGCGTATCCTACCCCCCTCTCTGGACCTAGATGGGAGAACCCTGGAGTCCGGAGGTGGACAGGGAGTGTCCCGTCTTGGACGTATGGGAACCTGGGGCGGCACCATAGTCGTAAGGCAGCTCTCGACCTCCTTGGTGAGCTGAGCTTTGGCCTCTGCCCCCAGGAGGCCAGAGTCTACAGCAGATCCACTGGCGGCTGTGGGGGCAGTGAAGGAGGGGGAAAGTGTACGTGTTATACCCATAAGGAGAGTATCCAAAACCCGGCGTCAGGTACTGTGGCTTGAATACTACAGTCCCAGGTATGATGGCATTGGATAAGACGGCAGGTGCCGGGGCGGCGGGCTGCCAGAGCAGTCGGCCCGGACGGCGAGCCTCAGGCGGATCCACATTGGAGGGACAGGAAGGTGGAGGGCCTGTCAGAGAGGGGACATCCAGACGTGGGATGTCTCCTGGGGCCAGTAGAACCGGCATTGAGGCCGGCGTTGGCGTTACCGGCAGAGATACCGGCATCGGGGCCGGCGCCTGGGGGGCCAACGTCGGAGTGTCTGATGGAAGAGGAAGATCCCCCACATCACCCAGGGATGGAGGAGAGAAATCTCCGGGGTCAGGCTGGGGTGACTCTGGGTCACGACGGCAGCGAAGGCCGCGGGAACCGGTGACGGACGGGAGGGGGTCCGTCGTCGGTTCAGCCACCGAACGCTGGAGGAACCGGACGCATGGTTTGAGGGTGAGCTCCCGGGGGCACCAGAGGAGCCGGCATCTGGCTTACGGAGCCATCACTGGAGGCGGGCTAAGGAGAAGGGTTGGCCCGGTCGGTGGTGTAGAGGCTGCGTGCAGCCATGAAGGGTCGGGTGTCTTGACCACCCTTTCCATACGGGACGTCAAAGAGCCAACACCGACTTACAGTAGTCGCCAGCCAGTAGCCGCATGCCTGCGGTGAACAGCAGGCGCAGGCCTCCACAGCCGGAGGCACCCGAAGGCCCGAGCGCGAAGCCAGACAGGCGGGCCGCTGCTTCCCGAGGCGGCCGCCGAGGAGCCGGTCCCCTGGGGGAGGGACGTTACCTGAGTCCCGCGCTCTCCCGAGGGAGACGCTGTAGAGGAGGACTTTCCCAGTGCCTCTCTGTCTTTTTCTTTTTCCGATGTCCTTCGGGGAAGTGGACGCCTGCCTCAAGCTTTTTAGTTCTTTTTCCATAGAACTCATCTTTTCTTGAGAAGATGGGCTTCCAGGGATTGCTGGTGCCGTTTTTGGGTAGCCGCGTTGAAGTTGAGACAGTGTTGGCACTTCTCGACCGGGTGATCGGGGCCTAGGCAGAAAAGGCACAGGAATGGCGGAATCTTGTGTGGCAGTTAGGCGCGCGTGAGTCGTACTTGTTTTGTGTGCCCGGAGGGTGTAGGGGGCGACACCAGCGATGACCTGACGTTATAAGGGAAAAAACCAAACTAATTTTCGGTAAAACCGACGAAAGATATGGGCTGACGAAGCACGAACTTTACCGCAAGGCGCTGCACGACGTAATGGTGGGAAAGAACTGGAAGGCGGGCGTCCGGGACCGCCCCTTTATACCGACGTCATATGACTCCCTTGCCAGGGACTGCTAGCTAGAAATTTTTCCGTGGGGTCCTGCCACCAGCCAGCGTCAGTCCTATATGTAATTACCTACTGCAAGAGCCCTCTCGAAGGAAGATCTACTGTTACAGGTGAGTAACCTGTATATCAAGGGACATAGATATGTTGTTCATCCACACTGTCTGGCAGACTCCTAGCAGTTCTCCGGGAGGAGGAAGGCAAGCCGCACACCCCCTACTTGGGCAATAAAGACTGGAGAACCAAGGCCCCAAAACCAGCATCCTGGCGTGACTCAAGGTCGATGTGGTAGTGGGTGATGAAGGTGTGTGCTGACTTCCAGGTAGCAGCCCTGCAGATTTCCTGGATAGGGACATCCCTGGAAGCAGACACTGATGCGGCGGTATGGCGGGTAGAATGAGCTCTTATCCCTCTGGGAGGCTCCATGCCCGCCAACATACAGCAGAGATCTATGCAGGAAGTGACCCACCTGCCTATCATCTGCTTGGCTGTAGGTCTGGCAGGTGCGGCTTCAGCGTAGGTGACAAACACCTGGCGAACCTCTCCCCGAACTTCAGCCATCTGCTCCTTATAATAAGGGAGCGCTCTTCTAGGGTCCAAAGTATGGAGCCTATATTCAGCCTCTGAGGTGCGACTGGGGTAGAACACCGGCAGAGTCAACATCTGGTTAAGGTGAAACTCCGACATCACCTTCGGAAGGAATTTCGGGTGGGGGGCGCAGGACAACCTTGTCCCTATGGAAGACCAGATAAGAAGACTCTATGGAAAGCACCTGGAGCTCTCCCATCCTTCTGGCTGATGTGATAGCCACCAAGAAGGCGGTCTTCCACGACAGGTGAGAGATGTCACACCTGTGCATTGGTTCAAATGGCTTGCCCAGGAGCTTGGCCAATACCAGCAGTAGATCCCACGGAGGCGGAGGTTCTCGCACCGGAGGGGATATGTGATCAAGGCCTTTGAAAAAGCGCCCAACCTCCTTCTCCTGTGCCACTGACTGCTTCCTGGCCCACACCCGCGGTAAGCAAAGATGGCTGCCAGGTGCACCTTAAGGGTAGTCGACTGAAGCCCTTGCTGAGAAAGGAACCACAGGTAGTCCAGAATGCCTGCCAAGGAACAGGAGGAAGGATCCAGGCCCTTGTCCTGACACCAAATGGAGAATCTCTTGCATTTGAAGGCGTAGCATTTTCTGGTCAACTCCTTACGGGACGCCTCAACGATGTTGAGGACCTCGTCGGAAAGACCCAAGGCCTGGAAATCTAGCTGCTCAGAAACCAGGCCGTCAGGTGCAGGAACTGAAGGTCCAGATGGAATACCTTCCCTTGATTGACTGAGATCAGGTCCGGGCGGGCTGGAAGCCGCCTCGCGAGCCTGGAGCTGAGACTGAGGAGATCTGGATACCAGAACTGGCGAGGCCAGTCTGGGGCTACCAGAATCACCTGCGCCTTGTCCCTCCTTGCCTTGAGAAGCCTCGAAAAGGCATCCACCTGCGAGCCCTGCTCGGGGGGAGGGCAGGCATGAAACAGTCTCAGCTTCGCATTCTCCTTGGAGACAAACAGCACCGCCTGAGGTGTTCCCCAGTGGGAGAATAGATCTTATACTACCTCCGGCAGGAGAGACCACTCTTGGGACGCAGCCCCTATCCAGCTTAGGGCATCGGCCAGGGTGTTGGAGGCTCCTGCCACATGAATGGCGAGGAGATCCGCCTCCAGGCTGCACATGAGTGACCAAATGCGGAGAGCTTCCCTGCACAGTGGCATGGAGCGTGTCCCACCCTGGCGGTTTAGGCAGTACATGGTCGTGGTGTTGTCCGTCTGGACCTGAACCACTTGACCCCGTAGAAATGGAGCGAAGGCGGTGAGGGCTGGATGAACCACTGCAAGCTCCAGCAGGTTGATGTGGCATCGGGACTCCCGAGGGGACCAGAGGCCATGCGCTTTGTGCTCCCCCAGATGGGCACCCCAACCCATTAGAGAGGCATCGGTCGATAGAGAGACCGTCGGCTCGGGGCAGACAAACAGGATGCCCTCCTGCAGATGTGCTGGAACGGTCCACCACTGGAGAGCGGTCCACATCCCCTGGGTCACTGTCACGAGCTGATGCAGAGGAACAAAGTGCTGTGGGGACGCATGTACCAGCGGGCCCAACGGACCACGCTGGTGCAGCCGCCATGAAGCTCAGGAAGTCCTGGGCAGAGCGCGATTGCCCAACCCGAAATGACTGGGCAAAGGAGGAAAGAACCTCGGCCCTGTCCACCGGGAGCCGTGCTCTGGCTCGTAGAGAGTCAAGCTCTGCCCCGATGAATTGCATCACCTGCTTTGGCACAAGTTCCGACTTGGCCTCGTTGAAGAGGCCAACCTGAGAGCAAACCTGGTGGGCCAGATCTCTGGACCGCTCCACCTCCGCTCTGGAGGGGGCTGCAATCAGCCAGTCGTCCAGGTAGGGGTACACCCGGACCCTTTCGGTGCCACAGAAATGCTGTCACCACTGCCATGCATTTGGTGAAGACCCTGGGAGCTAGGGAAAGGCCGAAGGGCATGGCCCAGAACTCGAAGAGGGATCCCTCCACCCTGAAGCGGAGGAATCTCTGGTGGGACAGACGGATTGGGACGTGAAAGAACGCGTCCTGGAGGTCCAGGGAACAGAACTACACGCCTCGTTCCAAGGATGGGATTATCTGAGCCAGAGTGACCATCCTGAAGGTCCGAGACCTTATAAACCTGTTCAGGTTGTCCAGGTCGAGAATGGGGCGCCAGCCCCCGTCCGTTTTGGGACCAGGAAGTACCTGGACACAAATCCTGGGTCTGGAGGAGGTTCCGCCACCTTCCTGATCACCTCTTTTCGAGGAGCAGGCGATGCTCGGCTCAACGAGCCGACAAGAAACTCTGCGGACCCCGTAGTCTGAGGCGATGACTGACAGGGCGGGGCCTGCTCGATCTCCAGGGGCAGGCCCTTTCCTACCACCTTCAACCCGTGGTGATAACGGACCAAGCGGAAAGGAAGTGGTGGAGCCATCCCCCCATGAGGTGAACCCAGGGGGGGAGTGATGAGTCTGGGGGTGACACCCCTCAACCTGTCACTCGGCAGGCTTACAGGAGGGACCGGCCGAGGGACCTCCTGGGGCTTTACCTCCCTGCTTCCTGTTGGAGGCCGCGGGCTTGGGATGCCAAGCGCGAGCCTGCTGGCATTGGTGCTGTTGGGCCGGACGTGCTGCAGGCACAGAAGGACGAAAGGACTTGTGTTGCTGCTGTCGGTGGCCTTTGTCCTTCTGGGCAGAGGTGACAGAGTCCAGAGTGGCACTGGAAGTTTTCTATCCGCTGGAGGTGACCTTCCACTCCAGGGCCGAAGAAGTCAGTCCCCAGGAAGGGGACATTCGCCAGTTTGTGCTGGGTATCCGCTGTGAGGGTGGATATCCTCAGCCATGCTCTGCGGTGCATGGCCACCGCGGCCACAACTGATCTGGCACAGGAGTGTCCAATGTCCAGAGCCATTTGGAGCTGCTGTTTAGCCACTGCCCTACCCTGGTCCCGTACCTGCCTGACCGTGGTTTGCAGGTCAGCCGGGAGATGAGGGATCACCTCATCCAGGGAGCCCATGAGGGCATGGGAGAAGTGTGCCATCAGCACGGCCGAGCTGGCCTGGCAGAGGCCAAGGGAGGACGCAGCGTACACTTTGCGCTCGGCACATTCCAGCTTTTTGGACTCCTTGTCAGGAGGCTTGTCCACATCCCTAGCATTCCTGGAACACTGGAAAACGCTGTCTGTGACCAACCCCTCGGCGGAGGAGTGTTCTGAAATACCGGGCAAAGAGCCAGTAGGGACCGCATACTTCCTGGCCGAAGGTGCAGGACAGGAAGCAGGCAGCTGCCAGAGCTCCAAGACTCGGCCAACAATGGCTTCAGCCACCGGAAAGGCCTCCGTGGGTGAATCCCCTCAGTCTAGTATCTCCGTCAGGGGATACTTTGCCTGCTTGGATACGGGCACGAGCTACATCCTGGTGGAGTCCGAGATGAGCCTAAGCAAACCCATGAAGGACAATGGGCTTTCGTCCATCGACTGGCCCCGGAGGACTCCAGGTCAATGGGCCTGAAGAACTGGGAGTCGTCGGCGTCAGACTCCAAGGAGTCCGCGAAGAGCTGCCTGGGGCCTAAACCACCCTGCACCTGCCGAGGATGGTCGGGAGTGAGGGTGACCGACAACCTGTGGGGCAGGCCCTGACCAGACCGAGAGTCCTTGGTCGGCGCCCCCAATTTTGGTTGTGGAGGTGGAGGTTCCACCACAATCGGTGGGGCAGCTAATTTCGGCCGAACAACCGGCTGAGGCTTGGGCACCTCGGCTACAGCGAGGTGTTGTTTCGGCCACTCGGGTGACAGCCACTTGATGGCCGGGGAAGGCGACGGCGTCGGCTTGTTCCCAGACAGAAGTAACTGCTGCCACATCAGGTCCTCGTAGCGTTGACGCAACTTGCGCCGGAGCCTCTCCTCTTCCGAGGAGGAAGACGAGGACGAGTGGCAGTGCCGCTTACTTCGGTGCTGAGACCACCGATGTTGACGGGATCGGCTGGACCGAGACGATGTCCGAGACAGAGATCCTCGGCGTTTCCGAGGATGGGTCTGGGAAGGGGTTGGGGACACCCGCTCTTCCCTCGGCTTGGAAGTCTTAACCGGGGACTGCGGCACCGGAGGCGCAGGCAAGTCCTCAGTCTCCACTGGGGGAACCGGTGAAGAAGGGCTGTCGGCTTCAGCAGTCAACAGCCCGTCCGACAGGTCGAGAAAAATCTCGACTGCGTCGACGGGTGTCTCGGCCAGCTGACCTGATGGGGACACCATGAAGCCAGCGGCCTTAGCCGGAACCTCGACCGAAGCAGAGTGTCGACTGTCCGGGGAAGGGGACCTCTCCCGCTCCCACGAATGCAGACGATGGGACTCACCTTTTGAGTCCTTCTTTCTGGACCGAGAGGAATGTCCCGATGGCCCCGCTCCCTTCGTGGAAAGGGATTGGCAAGGCTCCTTGAAAGAAGCTGAATATGAGGTACCCAGAGAGAGCGGGATAAATGCCGCGACCGAGGAAGAAGGATGATTGCGGCCTGTGCCACCTCCTTTCGAGGGCTGATCATCTGCTCGAGTTCATCAGCCAGCCAGCCGCGCAAATCGCTTAACGGGCCTCTTCGACTTTACCAGCGGGTAGCGCTCCGGGCGCCCAAGCTGTAACTGGCAAGCGGTCTTCCAGGACGCTGGCCGAAAACGAACGGCGTAACTCGCAGGCCTGCGGGTCGTGTTCTAGGCCGAGGCAGTAGACGCACGTAGAGTGTGGGTCCGTCCTGGACATTTTATGCCCACAAGGGCACCGCTGAAATCCGGGAGGCGATTTGAGAAAGTTGATCGAAGTCTTGAAAATTTTAAAATAAGTTTCGGCCGAACCGAAGAATTAGGATCCAGTCTACACGCAGAGCGTTAAGGAGGGAACCCGAAGCCCAAGCGGTGAGCGAAGATCTGACGTCATGGGATGGAGCCTAGAGTTTTACCACCCGGGTGGGTGGGAGAAGCCAGCTTGAAGACCTTCCGGCAAGATTTAAAGCGGCAAGGAACCTGCCAGACAGCGTGGATGAACAACATATTCATGTCCCTAGAAAGTGGCAGTTTTGCATTATGTGGGGATGCAAAGAGGTCCAACTCACGCTGACCCCATCTGTTGAAGAGGTCTTCTACCAGTAAGGTCAGAAGTTCCCAATGTAATTACACACATGCTGCCTGTCTGAACTAAGAGTGGACCGAGAGCTGAGTTTAAAAGGCCTGCAGGGTATAGAGAACTGCTGTCATCTCCAGGACATTTATGTGGAGATCTTTTTCTATCTTGGACCATGTCCCTTGAGTTTGGTGGGTCCCCATGTGGCCCCCCCCCCCCAAAGACTTCCATACTAAGGATCTGCTGAGGGGGAAGATATTGAAAAGGGAACTCCCCAAAACAGTCTGCTTGGTTCTAGCCACCACAACAGCAAAGCAGGTTCTGGTAATGTACCATATGGGCCAGATAACTGATGGCACGGATGGCCAGAGTGGCAGATGCAAAGGCCTGTTTGCCTATCTGGGGAAGAAAGTTTAAGTGCTTCAGCCTTTTGGTACAGTCGTGCGCTGCACTGATAACGACAGAATTGGCCTTGGGCTGTTCCCCAAAGAATGGCTTCCACGTCAGGGAGTAGTAAATCTTATCTGCCTTTTTCAGTACTGCCGGTACCATATGGGGGCAGTTCCAAGCAGCCCAGATAACGTCTTCATAGGGCTCCATCATCGAGGAACCACCAGAGGAGGGGTGCCTGGCTGATGCAAGTACATGGCAAGCAGACGCTGCTCCAGGGTCCTGTTCCACTGGGTCATCGGGGGGACACTGTTGGGTGCCTCTTCCCCATCTGTAGAATCTGACCCCTAGGAGGAGGACATACTGCTGAAGCTATGGTCAGCATCATCTGGATTGTTGTCACAATTCTTTTCAGGGCAATGATTGTCCGAATGCCCAGCTGACCCAGTGTCAGGCCTATCCCTGGGGGTGCAAGGCGCACTAGGACCTGGCTGAACAGGAACCAGGGAGGTGGATCCCAAGGGAGGCCCTTGAGGGGCTGCTGTGGCCAGGACCTGCGTCTCCCTTAAGGACCAGAGAACAGAAATCAGACCATGATAGCTCAAAGGTGTCTACATCGGTCTCACTGGCATCGGGTAAATGGGGACCGGCGACAGTCCCACAGGAGCTAGGTTTGGGTAGCCCGGCATAGGTACTGCCGCCGTTGGATAGGGGTACACAGGTGCTGGACCTGCAGGAGCTGGTACCCAGGTGTAGGTCCTGCAGGCATGGATTGTGGCAGGATGGGCAGCAGACCCATCCGAGTACTTGGTGGAAGAGCGGGTATCAGGCCCATAGCGTTGGGGGGTGGGGGGGCAGGGCAGTAGCAGAACAACAGGTGGGGGCACTGCGGCTGTAGGCCAAGGCAATGTCGAGGGGCATGGGTGCTGGCAGCGTGGAGACAGGCGCCGGGGTGGAAGGCGATCCCTCCCACCGGTGAAGGATAAGGACAGACTGGACCCTGGCAGGGGCTAGTGTCCTACAGTGTCTGCCTCTAAGAAGGAGGGGCAGAACCGGCAGCGGTCCCTGAACATGAGATCCACATGGGTGGCACAGGTGTCAGCAGCCTGGAGGCTTGCACCAACAGCACTCGTGCCAGCCGAAAAGACTCAGTCCTTCGAGCCACCTTACAGAGCCTGGGAGAACAAGGGCTAGAACAGCAGGGGCTGGGGGATAGAGTATACTGTCCTGAATAGCTGCCACCTGCAGGGGAAACCCGGGCGGGCTGTGGGGCCATCGGCAGCCCTGTGGGAGTTGGGGCATGCAGGGCCGAGAAGACTGAACCCCTGAAGGACGAAGACCATTTTGTGGCCGAAGAATCCTTGTGTGGGGACCACAAGTGGGAGGCAAACTGGGGTTGGTCCTGGTCTTTGTCCCTATGCTTATGCTTCCCAGAAGATCTGTCCCGGCACGTCGATGATGAAGAGCCCAAGGACTGGGCAGGGGATCCAGAGCAGCTCCTGTTCCACCGAGGCGACCTTCTGCTTAAGGAGGTGATTCTCCAGGATCTTCTGGCAACATCTGTGGGTGGCTGGGTTGAACTCCTGGCAGGCCTCACAGGTCTGGACGTTGTGATCTGAGCCTAGGCCAAGATGCAGACAGAATGGCCAACCTTGTCTCGGATCTTATTCCCAAAGGCACACTACGATAAGCAGCTTGATGATGAGGAAGGCTGTTAAGACAAACTGTCCAGTAAGAAATGGAAATTACGTACCTACCGTAATTATTGATCTTCTTGAACGTAGTCTTCACCATTCATTCACATTACTGGGACTACACCTGAGGCGCTAGGACCCAGCAGGAGCCAAAAATCCTCAGGAGGGCTGGTGCTGAGGTAGGATTGCGCATGAGTGGCACCGCAAGACTGGCTCTTGCCGTATACATTATCTCGGCGTCGACCCTCCAACCACCTTTTTGACTGAAGAGGTGCAGTGTGAGCTATCCTAGGAAACCTAACCTGGGCATAAGATAGCCCGGATAACCTCTGTAAGAAGATCAACACAACAATGTCTTCACAGCCCAACCAACAAGGGAGTGAAGCCCAAAACAGAGTGAGTGAACTCGGGGGATGGTGGGTGGGCGTGTGAATAAATGAAGGCTATACATCCAAGAAGATCAAGAATTACGGTAGGTACATAATTTCCATATCTTTCTGGATTAAAAGTCTTCACCATTCATTCATACTAGTGGGAGAATACCAAGGTAAACACCAATCCCCCAAGCAGGGTGGCAGGAGATTGAGCTAGCTCAAGACAGAAGCCCATTTAGGATTGATCTGCTGAAGGATATATGCTGTCTGTCATGAACGTCGAGAGCACAGTGCTTTACAAAGGTGTGCACTGAACTCCAAGTAGCCACTCTGCAGATGTCTGCTATGGGTATGTTATGAATCTTTGCCAGGGAAGCTGCAACCACTCTAGTAGAGTGGGCAGAAACCTGGCCATCCAGTTTGACCAGTGCCATCGAGTAGCAGTGTTGGAGACAGGCTAATAGCCACACAGAGATACGTCAAATGGAGACAGGCTGACCAAGCCGGGTTGTACTGAAAGAAATGAAGAGCTGCATAAATTGGCAGATTTCCTTAGTTCTGTCAATACAGAACCGCAAAGCTCTTTTCATGTCCAGCGGGTGAAGGGTGCGCTCCCCTTCATTCTGGAAGCTGGCGAAGTAAGTCGGAAGCACCAAAGGCTGGTTAAGATACAATTCTGAAACCACCTTTGGAAAGAACTGAGAGTGTGTGCGAAGCACCACTCTGTCCTTGTGAAAAACCATGAACGGAGGGTCGGTGACCAATGCGTGAATCTCAGAGACCCTACACGCTGAAGTAATTGCAACCAGTAATGTAGTCTTCCAGGTCACAAACTTCGAATCACAAGAGGCTAAAAGTTCAAATGGCTTGTGAGTGAGCATATCTAGCATGAGTTTGATATCCCATGCAGCCACTGGCCTTCTGACCAGGAGTCTGGTGTGAAGGATGCCCTTAAGGAACCTTTTGACCAGAGGAAGCCGAGCCAAAGCTAGGTTATGCACTGGCTCATGGTAGGCAGAGATCACGTAGAGGTGTACCTTCACTATGGAATATTGTGGCCCTACATTCGATAGGTCTAGAAGGCAACAGAAAGGATCCAGATGGCACTTTGCACACCAAACCGAGAAACGCTTCCACTTAGCTATGCAAGTCCTCCTAGTGGAAGGCTTATGAGTAGCTAGCAGGATTTCCGAGATCTGTTGAGATATCTTGAACCTACTCACGTCTCTCTCTCTTCAGGAGCCAGGCATGGAGATGGAATGAGTGCAGACTGGGATGGACCAAGGGTCCCTGTGTCAGGAGATCCATCCATAGGAGCAGTTACTTCGGTGGAACCTCTGACAATCTGTTGATCAGCTGGAATCATATCTGCCAAGGCCAGCATGGGGTGATTAGAATAATCCTACCCCCCTGTGGTCCACCAATTTGAGGAGCACCCTCCGAACCAACGGAAGAGGAGGAAATACATACAGAAAAGCGTTTTGTCCCCCAGGGTCTGAATGCATCCTGACACACGCCAGGTTCTGGATTTCTGGAGCATAATTGAGGCAGTTTTGCATTGAGTGGGGACACCAAAAGGTCCAAATCTGGAGTGCCTCCGTCGTCGAACAGCGACTGCACAATGTCTACCATGAGCGACCACTTGTGAGGATCTGCCTCTGTTCTGCTGAGGTGGTCCGCTAGGTAGTTCCGAACTCCAGGTAGGTAGACTGCTTGGATGGATGACTCATTCTCAAGGCACAATACCCACTCTCTCATCGCTTCCATGCATGGGGGTAGCAGTGCGCTCCACCCTGCTTGTTGGCGCAATATATCACAGCTTTACTGTCTGGAAAAGGATCACTTTCCGACAGAGGACGTCCTTCAGGGCTCGAACAGTGTACAGGGCCACCCTCATCTCCAGGACATTTATGTGAAGGTGAGCCTTGTCCTGGCTCCACACTCCCTGAGTGTAGAGGTCCTGCTAGTGAGCCCCTAACTAGTCAGAGACGCATCTGTGGTGACAGTGATCTGCGGCTCTGGTGGGGCAAAAGGAAGACCCTGTTGCAGGTTGATTTCCTGCATCCATCATAAAAGGGACCTTGCCAGCGGTTGTGTCACTCTTATGCGAAAGTACTGTGGGTGTGTGGTCAGAGACCACTGTGCAGTGAGCATCCATTAAGTAGTCCTCAATTGCAATAGTTCCAGGGCCACCTTTAAAACAGAGGACGCCATGAGGCCTGGCATTTACTGCATCATGATGGCTCAAACTGACGTGTTCTCCTGATGAAGCGGGCCATCTGGAGATTTCCTACCCTCCGGGAGGAACGCTCTCGCTTGGGTGGTGTCCAATAGAGCTCCTATGAAGAGGAGCTGCTGGGAAGGTTGAAGATGAGGCTTCTCCAGGTTCAAGAGAACTCCATGGATGTAAGGAACTGGGAGGCTTCGGCCACCACACTCTGTCTCCTCTTCAGAGGGGCTTGCAAGGAGACAGTTGTCCAGGTAAGGGAAGAATTGAATACCAAGCTCTCTGAGGTACGCAGTGAGGACCGCGAAGCACTTTGTGAAGACTTGAGGCGCCGAGGATACCCCAAAGGGCAATACTTAGAAAGTATAGTTACGTAAGAACTTACCGTAACAGTAGACCTTTGAGAACAGCTCTTGCAGCAGGTAACACCATTTGGACTGAAGCCAGCAGGCGTCAGGACCCCACGGAAATCTTCTAGCTAGCAATCTTCAGCGGGAACCGCCCCCGACATCGGTCCCGCCCCTGACGTCAGAAATAGTACATAAGGAGGCGGTCCCGCCAGATTCCCCTGTTCTCCCGCCGGAGACTCCCGGCCGCAGGATGATATCAGAATGGGAGACCGAGGAACCGCCATTAAAAGATAAAGGTCGTAAGCCCCTGCCCAAGGCTCTGTAAGCCATACCTCCTCCAAGGGGGAATGGTGGGCGGGAACGTACCTACTGCAAGAGCTGTTCTCGAAGATCTACTGTTACGTTAAGTTCTTACGTAACTGTACTATCTTACTTCGAGATACAGCTCTTGCAGCAGGTAACACCATTAGGACTGATTCCTAAGCAATAGCGCCTGTAAGAATTCTGGGAGGAGGAAATTAGGAGAGATCTTTAAAGAGGTCCTGAGTCTAGGACAGGAGACCCTGTAGCACGGCCAGGCCGAAACCGGCTCTCCGCCGTGAAGTAATATCCAGGCTATAATGCCTAATAAATGTGTGCACAGAGCTCCAAGTAGCTGCAGCACAAATGGCAGAGGTAGAGACGTTACGCAGTGCTGCAAAGGAGGTAGCTACACCTCTAGTCGAGTGGCCCCAGACTGTACTTCGGAGGGGCTTCTGTTTGCTAGTCGTAGCAAAATGAAATACACTGGACGACCAGCGAGAAAGGGTCTGTTTTGAGACTGGTTGGCCCAGCATCCTCTCAGCAGAAGGAAATGAATAACTGCTCCGACTTATGAAGCTTCTTAGTTCTGTTCAGGTAGTACCTTAGACAGCGGTGAACATCCAGGGTGTGAAGCAACGCCTCTCCTCTACTGGAGTACTTGGGAAAGTACACCGGCAAATCGATGTCCTGGTTGAGAGTGAGACCAGAGACCACCTTAGGTACGAATTTTGGATTCGTCCTCAAAGACACTCTGTCCTGGTGGAAAATTAAATAAGGCTCCTTGCACATGAGAGCGTGAAGCTCGGAAACTCTCCTTGCTGACGTGACAGCAACTAAAAATAACGTTTTCCACGACAGAAAACGCAGCTCACAATCCGCGGCAGGTTCAAAGGGGGGAAGCATGAGTTGTTCCAGGACAAAGAGTAAGTCCCACGGAGGAACTGGATCCTTAATGGGTGGCCTAAGGTGTAACACCCCTCTCAGGAAGTCTCGAGAGGCATCAAGCTGTGCCACTGTGCACTGTCCCACCGGGAAGTGGTAAGCCGAAATCACGCAGAGGTGCACTTTGATACAGGAGTAGGCGAGACCCGAATGGAATAGGGAAAGCAGGTATTCCAGCACCACTTTCACTGGGCATCCTAGAGAGGAAAGG
Source organism: Neoceratodus forsteri (assembly GCA_016271365.2). Lineage (NCBI taxonomy): Eukaryota > Metazoa > Chordata > Ceratodontiformes > Ceratodontidae > Neoceratodus > Neoceratodus forsteri. Next base: position 1,412,338,122 of record CM057456.1, on the reverse strand, counting down.
CCGCGTGCCTGCGACCACAAGCAAAAACGGCACCATTTCATGGCGTACGTTGCATGCGTTGTCGGCTTTCTGGCCGCGGAAAGAACTTCCGCCACCTCTTGCGAGACCCCGTGTCGCAAAATGGCTATGTCTCTAGGAGCCATGCATTCAGGTTCAGTGAGCGTAAGTCCGGGTGGACTAGTGAACCTTCCTCCTGAAACAAGAGATGGGAGCTGAAAGGCAACGGGACTGGAGGTTCCCGGGACAGCTGCGTCAGCAAGGGGACCCAGATCTGCCTGGGCGAGAAAGGAGCTACCAGGATCATTGTTGCATGCTCCCTGCGCAGTTTGAGAAGGACTCTCTGGATCAACGGGAAGGGAGGGAAGGCGTAGAGGAATCTGTCCGCCCAGGAGAGGGACAACGCGTCTCGCCAAAAAACACCAGGCCCTGGATCTAGCGAGCAGAAATTGGGCAGTTTTGCGTTGGATGGGGAAGCGAATAGGTCGAGCTCTGGAGTGCCCCATCGAAGAAACAGATCCTCTGCTACCCCTTGAAGAAGTTCCCACTCGTGGACCCTGGCCTGGGAACGACTCAGGCTGTCTGCGATTGTGTTGTCCACTCCGGGAACGTAAACTGCAATCAGGCTCGCGCCATGTTGGATTACCCAATACCACACTCTCATGGCTTCCCTGCAAAGGGGTAAGAGTGTGCGCCTCCTTGCTTTTTGAGGTAATACATCACCGCCGTATTGTCTGTTTGAAGCATAAGAGTATTCGCCGGGATTTCTGACTGAAAGGCCTGCAGGGCATAAAGGACCGCCCTCATCTCCAGAATGTTGATGTGGAGATGAGCTTCTTGAGGGGTCCACGTTCCCTGGGACCTCACCCCGTTCAGGTGTGCTCCCCACCCCAGCCCTGAGGCATCTGTGGAAAGAATCACCTCCGGGGACGGCGCTATGAATGGAACACCCGCAGAGAGTGTCCCTGGGTTTTGCCACCACTACCAGTCTCGAATCACGGCACTCGTGATTCTGACTGGCTGCTGCATGTGGTCTTGCCTCTGGTCCCACTGCACCTTGAGCATCCACCAAGTTACCCACATGTGGAGCCTTGCCAAAGGGACGGTTGGAATGGCCGCAGCCATGTGTCCGAGCAAACGAAGGACCAGCCTGGCCGGGCAGTCTTCTTCGCCGAGAGATCCCTGATGAGGGATCTGATGTGTTCCGCTCTTTCGTCGGGAAGAAATGCTTTCCCTTGGACGGTGTCCAGAACTGCACCTATGAACTGCAGCTTCTGAGGGCAGTGAGGAGAGACTTCTCTAATTGATTAGGATGCCCAGAGACTGGAACAGAACCTGGGTGCTCTGGATAGCCAGCAACAGCGCCTCTCTGGAGGCGGCCATGAGAAGCCAATCGTCCAGGTACGGGAACACATAGTGGCCCTGTCTCCTTAAAGACGCTGCCATGACTGCCATGCACTTGGTAAAGACCCTGGGGGCCGATGACAGTCCGAACGGAAGAGCTCGGAACTGAAAGTGGTGGCCGAGAAACTCGAAGCGTAGGAACCTCCTGTGCGCTTGAGCCACAGGGATATGCAGGTAGGCGTCCTGCATGTCTAGGGACGCTAAGAAGGCGTCCTTCTTTAGCATGGGGATGAGACCCTGAAGGGTCACCATGCAAAATCGTTCGTAGGCGACTGACATATTGAGGTCGCTGAGGTCCAAGATTGGACGGAGGTCCCCTGTTTTCTTCGGAACCAGAAAGAAGTGGGAATAGTATCCGGACCCTATCTGGTCCTCTGGAATATATTCCATTGCTCCCTTTTGCAGGAGCGAGTATTTCTTGCCTGATAAGCAATTTGTGCTGACCCAAGTAATGGGAGAGCGGAGGAGGCCTCGAGGGTGGCTTGTCTGCGAATTCTATAAAGTGGCCTCTTTCGACCAACTGAAGGACCCACCTGTCAGTGGTTATGGACTGCCACCCTGGCAGGTAGTCCGCAATGCGACCCCCGACCCTGCTGTCCCGTTGATCCTGAGGGGCGGGGGCCGGGAAGGAGTCATGCTGTGGCGGCGGAGGGACCCCCGGGCTGAGCCGGCTTAGCTGGACGCTGACTTCGGCCCGTGGACAACTTTCCCTGGGCTCTGCGAGAAAAGGAGCCCCTCTGTTGTGGGCTGGTGTGGGACTGCTGTCTGTGTCCGGCCACGAAAACGGCTTTGGTTGCTATGAAAGGAACTAAGCCTAGGTTGGTACATTGCCTGGACCGACCTCACCGCCTCCTTCCCGGCCTCTTGGAGCTTGGTGAGGACCTTCTCAGAGGATTCACCAAAAATAACTTCTCCGTCAAAAGAGGCGTCCAGGATGTTCTTCTGGACGTCCTGGGTGAATCCGGAGACATGGAGCCATGAGCGTCTCCGGAGGCATATGCCTGAAGCTGCCGCTCTGGCCGAGGAGTCCGCGGAATTGTACGCGGCTCGTAGCACCTGGGTTCCCACGTCTGAACCCGTACGGAGGAGTTGCAACATCTCCTCCTTCTGCTCACCATCTGGCATCTTGTCCGTCAGATTCAGTCCCTGCTCCCACAAGGCATTTTGGAACTGTACTATGTGGGTTAAGTAGTTCAGGGATCTGATGGTGCAAGTAGCGGAAGCATACCTGCGCCTGCCCATAGCGTCCAGCTCTTTGGACTCCGGGTCCGGTGGCAGGGTGCTCAAATGTTGCGGTCTCTGGGATCGGTCATTATTAGCTGTTATGACCAGAGAATCGGCCAGAGGATGTGAAGCCATGTACTGGTCCTCCTTAGGGGCCTTGTACAGGCGGTCAGCTTTCTTCGGCATCGCCGGGAGCGAGTGTGGACGCTTTCACGCTGCCTTGGTGACGTCCACGAAAGTGTCCACCAAGGGTGGTACCACCACAGGCTTAGGGTCTTTCTGCCGAAGATACCTGGTGAGGCGTAATCTCTCGGGGTCTAATTCTTCTGCGTCCCAGCCCATGTTCTCTTGGATATGCCTCATGATCTCTGAGAACGATGGGTTATCCGGAGATGATCTTGGAAGTTCATGTGGGTCCGGAGAAGGGACGTTGATCGGAGAGGGGGATCTGGATCCTTCTGAGAATTCCGATCCCGTGTCCTCCGTTGAAGGCGAATGAGGGCGTCTTCTGGGTCTCTTAGGGCTGGGTGACCCTGAAGAAGATCTGGACGGAGGTATCCTTTTGTCTGGTCTACCCCTAGGAGGATCCGCAGGCTCCTGGGGGGGAAGGTACTCGGCCTGCAGCCCTGGATGGAGTAGGGGGCGCAGGGGCCGGTGGAGTCGCAGGTGGAGGAAGAGGAGGTGGTGTGGGAACCACATCCCTTTTTATAGTGTTCCACCAGTAAGTGAACAACTCCTTGACCTCGGATATGCTGAGGCCTGACGACGGACCAGGCGCCGATGGCCTGTCGTCTGGTTCCGGCGTTGGCTCCCCAGGGGTCTCAGGTTCTGGAGAGGGTTCCCTGGGGGATGCGACAGGACCGGGTTCGCCCGCCTGGTCCTCGGGATGGGTCAGCTCCTCCTCCGTAATCGTCTCCTGACCGACGACGGTGGGAGGCGTCGGGGTCCTCTTCTTGATGGGTACGGACGTTGGTCCCCCGGCCAACGACCAGGAAGACGCAGGCCTAACCGGCAACGGACGTCTGGCAGTCGACGGTTCCTGGGACTTATGATGAATGGCCGGCGTCGGAAGTGCCGGCGCCGGGTCCAACGACTTCTTCAAGGAGGTAAGCTCTTTGGTCTTCCGCTGTGGAGGAGGAGGCAAGGAGACAGACCTGACGTCAGATTCAGAACGGCGGGAACCAGACTTGTGGTGGAGATGGCGGTCCCCCGGCCTAGCCAGGGCTGAAGATGAGGAAGGCCTGGAGGTCTTAGCCTGAGAGACAGAAGAGGGGGCCCGAAGGGGTCTTCACGGCTGCAGGGGGAGACTGAGAACAGGCCCGAGAAGGAGAGCGGTCGGACCGGGAGCCGGAGCTATGGGAGTCAGAGGCCCTAGACTGGGACTTAGATATAACTCTCTCCCTGTGCTTCTCGGGGTGTCTCCAGGCCTTCTCTGAAGATTCCTCCTTGGAGGTTGCGTCCATGGCTTTGATTTTCTCTTCGAGCAGGAACGCCTAAAAGGCCTTCTGATGGCAGATCCGGGTCCGGCTGTTGAACCCCTGACAAAAGGAGCAGGACCGGGTGTCGTGGTCTGGGCCTAGGCACCGGACACAGACCGAATGCGGATCCTTGAACGGGATTTGCTTTCCACAGGTGCACTTCGCGGATGGCTTTCAACAGAGGTCGGAGAGGACATCAGACAGCAAATGAGCCGAAAAAATAACTTTTCCCCCGAAGGAAGAACTTAACCGGGCGTCGCGCGCTAGAAACGAGCCGAAAGGTCGAGATATGCAAGTCGACGGGCGGAAAGAACTGGGGAATCTATGGACCGCTTCCTTATATACTACGCCTGACGCTGGCGAAGGGACCGACATCGGGGGCGGTCCCCGCTGAAGATTGCTAGCTAGAAGATTTCCGTGGGGTCCTGATGCCTGCCGGCTTCAGTCCAAATGGTGTTACCTGCTGCAAGAGCTGTATCTCGAAGTAAGATCAGATAGTGCTGATCCAAGACCACAAAGCGGAGGAACTTGCAGTGATTCGGGTGCACCAGAACATGCTGGTAAGCGTCCTGCATGTCGAGGGACGCGAGCCAGTCGAACTGATGAATCAATGGAAGTAGCATTCCCAGGGAGACCTTCTTGAACTTCTTCCTTAAGAGATACTTGTTTAACTTTCTGAGATCGAGAATTGGGCACATGCCGCCCTTTTTTCTTCAGAATCAGAAAGTAATGAGAATAGAATCCGGTGTTCTTCTCCGCGGGGGGAACTTCTTCTATTGCCCTGTTCTTCAAGAGGCCCTGAATCACTGCAGCAAGAAGGTCTGACTGGACAGACTGGGCTGTTTTGGTGGAAGGTCTGGCGGAGACTCCCATCAGATTGAGGGAGTAGCCCTCCCTGACAATTCTGAAGACTCACTTGTCTGACGTGACTTGCTTCCACTGCTCGTAGAAAAGAATGACGACCTGCCACCACAGAGGATGAGTCCCCCTCAGGCAGGAGGGACGTGGGCCGAATACTCAGAGGGTGGCGCTAGGTGTCTGCGTCTTCCGCTGAGTTTTCTTTTGAGGCTGGGGAGCTGTGTTTCTATTACTAGCTCCTTGCGCCTTACCTTGAAAGGTCTGTCTGACACGAAATTATCTATGGTTCCCATCTTTCTGAGAGGCACAGGCTGCTGGTCTGCCCATTTTTTAGGGCAGACCTAGTCTTCTCTGCTGCCTCTAGTGCTTGCTCCACTTGAGAGCCGAAAAGGTAGGCACCATCAAAAGGCACATTCATCACCCTCTGCTGGGTATCAGGTGGGAAACCTGATGTCCAGAGCCACGAGTGGCATCTTATACAAATTCCAGCAGCAGCAGCCCCGGAAGAAGCATAACAGGCATCCACTGTAGCTTTCAGCTGCTGGTTATTGGACTCTATGCCTCAGCTGATGGTGTGAAGTAGCTCCAAAGAGACATCAGACTCTGGAAGCTTCTCGGCCAAAAGCCTTAGTGAGTGCCACAAAGTATATTTATACTGTGAGAAATGCCCCTTCGCAGCTAGCAGTGCATATACCCAGAGTTGCAGCTGCAAATGTCTGCTTGCCAGAGTGTCGATTTTGTGGGACTCCTTATTAACAGGTCGAGCAGAAGGCTCCTAAGGGAGAACGACCTTGTCATTTTCAGCAAGGACCACCAAAGCAACCTCAAATGCCTGCGAGGACAGGATAGGTCTACCTTTAGGCGGGGCATATTTCCTATCGATGACTTTTGACACTGAGGGAATCAAAGCTGGCTTGTCCCAAATCATCTCTGAAAAGGTCTCGAAAGAAGGTGGAACCGGAGAAGTCAAGTCCACTGTACTCTCAGGAACATGCAGGAACTGCAATCGCAACAGCTTACCTGGATCCACCAAAGAGGTTTGCAAAGCCAGGGCGGATCCCATATTCTTGATTAGAGACTGGAAAGAAAGATCTTCCACTATGGATTCGGCAGAGATTGAAGGCTTGCTCTCCAATTCAAAAACTGAGTCGTCCGCATCGTTATCAGAAAGGATGTCTGGATCAGACTCATCAAGATCTCCCTCCATGCCAGACAGGCCACCAATAACAGGCTTGGGCCAGGAAAAACGAGGAATCAAAAGAGGTCACCACAGGAGTCTAAGCCCTCAGCATCAGCCGCGGTGCCAGAGGTGGCACCACGGGAATCGCCGATACAGAGGCCGGCCGCATCGCACTCTACACTGGAGCTGCCTGCGACCTTCGATCAATCCTGACAGACCTAGAAGAAAGCGGAGAAGAGGTTGCAGGTACCTGTCCCATCCCCTGCTTAGACAATAGTTGAGGGGGTTGGCACGAGGAGTGGATGAGGGGATGACGCTTACCCCTAAAGGGGACCGCACCTCTTGGCCCAAACACTCCGGCCTCGGCTCAACGGCTCCGAATCCTGATGGTTCTGGCACCAGAGCCGCTGCCAAAGGCAGACGGGACAAACGTTACATGCACTGCTAAGTAAGAGTGGCCCAATGATGAAACTGCTCACCCAATGGAGGACAGCAAGGGGCTCCAGGGTAGAGAATTGAGGCCGCTGGGAATGTAGGGCACTGGAGACCCAACCAAAGTCAGGTCAGGCCCAACACTCCTCGGCACTGACGACCCACACACAGACATATCAGGCGATCTCGAGCTGTACCTCTTCTTTGACTGATGGGTCGAAGAAGAGCTCGAGTCCAAGCAGTGCCGGGTCCCAGACCACGATCAGGAAAGGGACTGCTTCTTTTGGTACTTATGAGAGAACTGTCCTCCTTCCCGAGCACCGGACTGTTGGAGGTCGGACAACTCCCTTCAAAAAGGGTGACGGACCTGGACACAGCCCCACTGCCAGAACAACTTTCAAGCAAAGTCTCCCTACTGTCACCATTCATGGCCGACTTCAGTCAAGAAGGCTGTGAAAAGTTAAACTTTGTTGTATAGACTTTCGGACTTGACTCCCAGTGGCGAGTGACGTCGAACTAAAGCGCACTCGACAGTGGGGGGAGTAACCGAGGCGGTTGGAGGGTCTATGTTGAAACAGCCTATATGGCGCAAGCCAGTTTCGAGGTGCTGCAAATGCGCAGTTCTACCTCAGGACCAGCCCTTCTGAAGACTTTTGACTCCTGCTGGGTAGAAGCACCTCTGGCACAGTCCCACTAGTGTGAATGAATAGAAACATAGAATGTGACGGCAGATAAGGACTGCTTGGCCCACCTAGTCTGCCCATTTTCCTACCTAACAGATTAGCTGCAGATCCTAATTAACCAACAGCTTACTTCCTCCTACCCCCAACTAGGACTGCCTTATGTCTCACCCATGCATTCTTGAATTCCCCCACTGTTCTTGACTCCACGACCTCCTCAGGGAGGCTGTTCCATGCATCCACAACCCTCTCTGTGAAAAAATACTTCCTCATATTACCTCTGAGCCGTCCCCCCTCTATCTTCAAATTGTGCCCCCTAGTTCTTGCACATCTCTTTTTCTGAAAGATGCCACCCTCTTGGACTTTGATGATTCCCTTGAGGTACTTGAAAGTTTCTATCATGTCCCCTCTCTCTCCTTTCCTCAAGGGTATACATAATAAGTTCCTTTAGTCTTTCTTCGTATGTCTTCTGGTGCAGACCCTGCACCATTCTGGTTGCCCTCCTCTGGACAGCCTCCACTCTGTCTATGTCTTTGTGGAGATGGGGTCTCCAGAACTGCACACAGTACTCCAGACGGGGTCTCACCAACTGTCTGTACAGAGGGATAACAACTTCCTGTTTTCTACTATTGATGCCTCTCCCTATGCATCCCAGTATCCCCCCAGCCTTCCTTACTGCCTTCTCACATTGCTTGCCCACCTTAAGGTCATCTGATATAATAACCCCCAGGTCCTTTCCATTTTCACTGTTGTCAGTATCTCGCCCCCCATTGTGTACTCTTGCCCTGGGTTTTTGTTTCCCAGGTGCATTACCTACACTTCTTTGCATTGAATCTGAGCTGCCATACATTTGACCATTCCTCCAACCTTGCCAAGTCCCTTCTCATCCTTTCCACTCCATCTGGTGTATCAACCCTGTTGCAGATCTTTGTCTCATCTGCAAAGAGACATACTTTTCCTTCCAGTTCCTCTGCAACGTCACTTATAAAGACATTAAAAAGGATCGGTCCCAGTACTGAACCCTGCGGTACCTCACTAGTAACCCTCCTTTCTTCACTGTGGACTCCATTTACTACTACCCTTTGCGTCCTGTTGTCTAGCCAAATTTTTATCCAGGCTACCACCTTGGGACCCACTCCAAGGCTGGCTAACTTGTGTATTAATCTTTTGTGTGAGACTTTATCAAATGCCTTGCTAAAATCTAGGTAAGCCACGTCCACAGCCCCTCCCTAGTCTACTACTTTGGTCACCCAGTCAAAGAAATCTATTAGATTCGTCTAACACGACCTTCCCATCGTGAATCCATGCTGCCTTGGGTCCTGTGCCCCACTGGCCTCTAGGTACTCAACAATTCTTTCCTTCAGAAGTGATTCCATCATTTTACATACCACTGAGGTCAAACTAACTGGTCTGTAGTATCCTACCTCTGTCCTGCTCCCAGTTTTGTAAAGAGGAATCACATCCACCCTCCTCCAGTCCTCAGGTACCACCCCATCCTCCCACGATTTGTTAAAGAGAGTAGGCAGCGGTGTCATTAGTTCTACCCTTAGTTCTTTTAGAATTCTTGGGTGAATCCCATCAGGCCCCATTGCTTTGTCCACCTTCAATTTTATTAGTTCTTCCAGAACCCTTTCTTCTGTAAATGGACTGGTATCAACCCCCATCTTTACAGTGTTTCTCTTGTTTGGTTTAGGTACCTCCCCCTCCTCTTCCTTTGTGAATACTCAGCAGAAATATACGTTCAGTATCCCTGCTTTTTCATTGTTACCCTCTACCCACATTCCCTCCCCTTTATTAAGCCTCAGTATCCCTCCTTTGGTCTTTCTTCGCTCCCTAATGTACCTATAAAAGGTCTTATCCTCCTTCTTAACAGAGATAGCTATCCTTTCCTCGGTTTGGGCCTTTGCTATTCTGCCTACCTTCCCAGCCTCTTCTGCTTTAACTGATAAAGTTCTCTGTCCTTCTCCTTCTGTATTTCCTTATATTTCCTGAATGCTATCTTTTTCTCCTTAACCTTCCCTGCCACCTCTTTTGAGAACCATAGCGTTTTTTTCCTTCGATGTGTTTTGTTGATTTGCTTTACACAAAGGCTTGTTGCCTCTGTGATGGCTGTTTTGATTACTCCCCATTGTTCCTCCACCCCTCCTTCTTGCCAGTTTGCTAGTGCTTTTCTGAGGCACTCTCTCATTTTCCCAAAGTCAGCCCTCCTGAAGTCCAATACTCCTTCTTTTGTATGGCTTGATTGTATGGCTGTGTTTATCGTGAACCACACTATTTGGTGGTCACTTGTTCCCAGATGGCTACCCACTTCTAAATCTGAGATTCCTTCTCTGTCCCCATTTGAGAATACCAGGTCTAAGATTGCTCCCTCCCGAGTGGGTTCCAATACTAGCTGTCTGAGGCATGACCCCTGCAGAGCATCAAGAATAACCCTGCTCTTGGATGTGCCTGCAGCAAAGGTGCTCCAGTTAACATCTGGCATATTCAGGTCCCCCATCAACAATATCTCCCCTTTTTCTGTCATTCTAAGAAAGCCTTCTATCATTTCCTCGTCCATTCCCTTCCCCTGAGATGGGGGTCTGTATACAACCCCCATGCGGATTGTGATGCCATTTCCTGTCTCCAGGGTGACCCAGTGTGTCTCATCTGCTCCTTGTTTACTCTTCAGTTCTGTTGCTTTGATCCCTTCCTTTACATAAAGAGCTACTCCTCCTCTTTTACCCTCCCTATCCCTCCTGTAGATTGTGTATCCTGGTATGTTGACATCCCAGTCATGGTTCTCTGTGTACCATGTTTCTGTGACTGCCACAATATCCAAGCAAGCAACCCTCTTCCATCAAGGCCACTAGTTCAGCGAGCTTGTTACACAGACTACGGGCATTGGTACTCATCACTCTCCACTTTTTGATGGCCTTACCCCTTTTAGCCCCATTCCTGTCCTTACTGCCTTTGCCTTTTTTTTACATTTACTTCTGTCCTGCTCCTTAATGACTTCTCTGCCTTGGTGTTTACCTCACTAACTACTGCTATTTGTGGGGGAAGGCTGGGATTTCCCTGCTCCTTTTCGGTGCCTCCCCCTTGGCTAGTTTAAATGCTTGCCAATGAAGCATTTAAACCTCTCACCTAGGATCCTGGTTTCCCCCCTGGACAGATGCAGACCATCGCACCAGTATAGGTCTGCCTCCCTCCAGGTGGCTCCCCAGTCCCCAATGAAGCCAAAACCCTGAGCTCCACACCAGTTTTTCAACCATTCATTGAATTCCTGGTGAGGAGTACCCTAGCATCACCCTTGCCATAGACAGGCAGCACCTCCGAGAGAGGTTACTGTATCGCTACCTGTCTAAGGCCCCTTCCCAACTCTACAAACTCCTCTTGCATAACTCTGATCCCATTCCTAGCCAGGTCATTTGTCCCTAGGTGGACAACATCCAGCTCCTCCCTCGTGCAGCTGCTCCCACGATCCTGAGGATTCACTTCCTGTCCCTCAAGCCGTGGCGCCACGCAAGACACTATACCTCCCTCCCTTCCTCCCCATTTCTACCCCTTAATGATATGAGTCCCCACCAGGAGTTGCTTCCTTCCCTGTGGGTTCTCATGCCACCCTCCTGTGGGTCTCCTTTGTGAAGGTTCCCAGCATCCTCCTTGGTCTCACTGCAGGTGCCTCTGTAGAGGAACCACTATCCACCAGAAGAGCGAATGAATTGTGGAGGCCGGTACAGCTGGAGGGATGCAACTCTGTTCCACCACCATCTCCTCCTAAGCCCACCCTGGTCCAGCCTCTCCTCTTTCTTGGCAACCTCTGAGGTAGTGGCATTGGCCTGGTGGTCCCTGGGTGGGGAGGTTTCACGAATCCTAGCCAGGTCAGCCTGGAGATGGGCAACCTCCTCCCTCAGACCAGAGAGGTGCCTGCAAATAGGGCAGCAGCGCAGCCTCCAGAATGTCTCCCGGAACACTGCTGCCCCACAGCCATTGCACTGCACCACTCCTATCATGTCCTATTTTGTGTCCCCTCTCCTGTTTCTCTATATGCTTACTCTCTCCTCTCCTTACAACTCTCACCCTTCCTGTTCTGGGACAGTAACTTCCTATATTCTTCAGTAGCCTCCTCCTTCCCTGCTCAGTGTCAGACCACCAGCAGCTAGGGGGGGAGAGAGCTACTTTTTTCCTTTAGTGTTGACAAAACCAATGTTTCTCTATGATCCTCCCCTTCCTACTGCCAAAATGGAAGTTCCTGTTGACAGTCAAATCCAGTGGCTATAAAAGTAGAACTGGCTTAGGGTGGGATGGAGGGCAATTAGTAAGAAAAAAAGGCTAGCAACAGGAAGTTGTAATTGGAGTCACTTGCTTTTATAGTGTCTAAGCCACACCCCCAATTAAGCTCCCTCTCCTCCTACTGGTTTAGCAAAGTAAACTGATACAGAACCCTTCCCAGCACAGAACACACACTGACTTTCTTTTTTTTTTTTTTTTTTTTAACCCTAAATAAGACCACTTCTACTTCTAATAAAGTATTCGTTTGGTTAATCTCAACAGACACTGACTCCTGCTAAGATATAAGTGTTAAATTAATAAGAAAATGTAGCTTCTTTTAGTTAGCTGCTTTCTGCTCTACAAGCAAAGGCTAGCAGCAGCAGGTGAAGATCACCAAAATTTCAGTGTTAAAACTGAAGAAAACAAGAAAACTAAAGTGTGGGAAAATGGTCAACTGTAGCTGTGGTGGTATCAGAGATTCGACGTGCACTGATCAATGGCGGGAAAAAACTAAGGAGGGTGTGGGGGCCGCCGGCATTTTATAGGACTGGCTGATGTCAGGCACTATCAGAGGTGGGCAGCCCCCCTCTGGTAGACTGCTAGCCAGAAAGGTTTCCATGTGGTCCTGGTGCCTGATGGCTTAGTCCAACCGGTGATGACCTGCTGCAAGAGATACCCTCAAAGCAAGATACTGTATACAGAGCACTGGCAGGTTCAACAAAGTTGATACTGGATCTGGGGGGGTGGAAATAGGTTTATTAATGACTGCAGAGCCATGGGCAGGAGCTGTTGAAATAGTTCAGACTTAGTCTGAAACAGCATCTGTGTGCTGATGGGGCCTGAATGGGGTTGAATGATTTGTCGACAGGATTTGTCAAAGGGAGGCAGGGAGGTCAGTAAGAGAAGCCAAAGCTCAGACAGAAGAACACATTGCAAAATCAGTGGGTAGAGGGGACAAAACCTTTTACAGGTACATAAGTGAAAAAAGAAAGACAAAGGGAGGGATAGTGAGACTGAAGGGGGAGGATGGGGCGCGTGAAGGATGACAACAGTAAAGGTGACATATTGAACAGGTATTTCTGCTCAGTCTTTACTGAGGAAGAGGAGGTAATGGGCCTGAAGGGAGTACAAGGGTGAGAATGGTGCAGAAATGGACACAAGTCCCTTTACAAGAAAGGGTCCTGAAGGAACTGGAAGTAATAAGAATTGATAAAGCAATGGGGCCAGATGGGGTGCACCCCAGGGTCCTTAAAGAACTGAGAGGTGGTGGCTGAACCTCTGGCTATCCTGTTTAGCCGATCACTGGAAACAGGGGAGGCACCCAAAGACTGGAGAACAGCAGATGTAGTCCCCTCATACAAAAGTGGGAACAAAGAGGAAGCAGGGAACTACAGACCAGTCAGCCTCACCTCGGTAGTGGGGAAGATCATGGAAGCACTACTGAAGGAGAGATTGGTGGAACATATGGTTGTCAATGGACTACAGGACCCAAGGCAGCATGGTTTCACCAGGGGGAGGTCTTGTCAGACCAGCCTCATTGAATATTTTGACTGGGTGACTAGGGAGGTGGATCAGGGGAGGGCAGTGGACATGGCCTATCTGGACTTCAGCAAGGCCTCTGACACTATGCCACATACAAGACAAATACACAAACTGGGGAATATGGGTGTGGGCAGGACAGTAGTGTGGTGGGTAGGTAACTGGCTGGGTGGCAGGACACAGAGAGTGGTGGTAAATGGCTGTCACTCCACAGAGGGAAGAGTGACCAGTGGGGTACCACAGGGATCAGTGCTGGGACCGGTCCTATTCAACATCTTCATCAGTGACATTGCGCAGGACCTAGAAGGCAGATTTTCACTGTTCGCTGATGACACAAAGCTCTGTAACAGAGTAGACACACCAGAGGGTGTAGACAGAATGAGAAGGGACCTGCAGAAACTTGAAGAATGGTCAGGGGTTTGGCAGTTGAAATTCAATGCAGACGATGCAAGATAATGCATATGGGGCACAAAAGCCTGGCACAATATATCAGTTGTGGGTGAGATATAGCATGCCAAAGCAGGAAGTCTTGGGGTTATCATCTCTGATGACCTCAAGGTGAGGAAACAGTGTGACAAGGCAGCAGGTAAAGCAAATAGGATGCTGGGATGTATAGGCAGGGGCATCACCAGCAGGAAAAGGGAGGTCATAATTCCGCTATACAAGACACTAGTGAGGCCCCACCTCGAGTACATTGTACAGTTCTGGAGACCATACCTCCGTAAGGACATAGACAGGGTAGAGAAGGTTCAGAGGAGGGCAACAAAGATGGTGCATGGATTGCATCCCAGGTCCTATGAAGACAGGTTGAAGGAACTGAAAATGTACTCCCTGGAGGAGAGGAGGGAGAGAGGGGATATGATAGAGACATACAAGTATCTTACAGGGAGGAACAGGATGCAGGAATACACTATTTTTAAGCGAATAAGATGTTCCAGGACTAGAGGGCATGGAATGAAGCTGGAGGGAGGACGATTCAGAGGAAACATGAGGAAGAATTTCTTCACAGAACGGGTAGTGGACAAGTGGAACCCCCGGCCAGAGGAAGTGGTGGGGGCTGAAACAATCACAGGATTTAAGAATGCACGGGATAGACACAAAGGAATTCTGGAGGTCAGGGGTATGGGGGCAACAGACTTCTAGGAAAACAAACTGAACTTACGAGCTCAAATGGGCAGACTGGGTGGGCCATAGGCCCTTATCTGCCGACACTGTCTATGTATCTATGTAGGACAGTGCCACAAGGCTGAATTGGCTGTGAATTCCTTGGCGGGTAAGTACAGGCACTGCCAGACTCAAGACGTCATCTGAGAGTTGGTTGGGGAGAGGGGTGAGGGTGGGGTGGGGGGCAGAGCACGAAGACATAGCCTGGGATCTGTCTTTTAAGAGGAGAACGAGATCTGGCAGGGCGAGGTATCTCTTTCACCCTGCTGCTGCTTTTGTCAGCATCGCAGTGTTTTTTCGCCAGCGTAGCAGCTTTACCCTTCATGTTTTTCTTCAACAATTCTGCAGGCAGCACAGTCAACCACAGGAACTGGCAAGTCAATGGTGAGCTGTGGGGAGAAGGAACAGACAACAACAGCGACAAACGCTGTTTCTCCTCCATTTGCCTTAAGTTTGAAATAAACTTCTAAGGCTTTCCTAGATGCCTCCATATAGCCTGGATACAATCATGGCAAACGCAGCAGGCCTTCTCATTTTAAGATATGCCTAGGCAGTGGACTCACATGTTGTGAACACTGTCTTTGTAAATCTTAATTTTACTGCAACAAAAACAGTGCAACAGTTCTTAAGTTTCCTTCATCAGCGACAAACAAACTAAAACTTGGCCAAGGAGCTGCCCACATACAGCGATGGCGCTCTTGTGGCGTCAGGTCGCTAAGCCTAGGGGTGTGGTGGAGGAAAAGCAGAAAAATGCCTGCCATTGCGGAAGATGGAGCCTCCGGAGACATGCCCTCGATGTGCCTTCGCCCGCCCGATGGCCCCCGGACCAACGATAGTTGATTGTTGGGGTAAGGGGGCTCTGCCCCATCCCTGCTCAGGGGGTAAACCGTAGCTCGACGGGGTTCCTGCGGGGTCATACGGGCAGGGTGAAAGGCAGAGGGATGTCTACCTTAAGGCTCCTGAAGGGTCAGGGATGGCAGGCAGGAAGGAGAAAAAATAGTAATTTCAAAAAAAAAAAAACTTGGCCAAAACCATTCCCACCTTCTGAGTTTTACTCCAGCCAGTCAATTAACCATTTCAGATTGCAGTGTGTTATCCGTGTCATGAATTTTATTTATTACTTTTAGGGTCCTTCCAACCTCGATACCACCCCTCCCCCAACTCACCCCCGCCCCGAAAAAAAAAAAAAAAAATCTCTCGACTATCCATTATATACAGTAGAGAAAAGTTAAAATGTCTCTTTTGGCCTTGAATGTGGCAACATGGTAAATGATGCTTTCTGCTTAGTTCCTTCAACCCTGCAACCCACCCCCCATCCCAAAAGAAAATTCTATTGACCTTAAAAGAATCTTCTGACCTTGAATGTGGCAACATAGTAAGGGACGTTTTCTGCTTAGTTCCTTTAAGGGCTTAGTATCAAGCAGATCCCTTTCCAGACTGTTTGTGACAAGTCCACCAGAATTCTACAAGGAACAGAAATATAAATAATCATTTTAAAGGAAATACATTAATATGCAAAACAAGAATTCAGGGTTCAATGCAAAACTCAATGTAAGCATATAAAACAGGCACATATTAAACATAGACATTCTGCCTGAAGATGTACAGAAATATAGACTGACGGTAGATATGGACTGCTTGGCCCACCCAGTCTGCCCATTTCTCTATCGACTGGATAAGTTGCAGATCTTAGTTAACCAACAGCCTACTTCCTGCTATCCCCCACTAGAACTGTGTTATGTCTGTCCGATGCATTCTTGAATTTGCCAACTGTTTTTGACCCCATGACCTCCTCAGGAAGGCCGTTCCATGCTTCCACCCATGCCCTCTACCGTCTCGTGAAAAAATACTTTTTCACATTGCCCCTCAGCTGTCTCCCCCCCTCCATCTTCAAATTGTGCCCCCACAATACAAATACAATTCTTTAGTAAGATATGATATAGGTAGACAAGAAAAAATTACTCACCTTAGTAATGTTGTTTCTTCTAATGGAGTCTTGCTGTATTATGACATATGCAATGAGTCCCAACCTTCGAACTGCTCCGGAGGTGAAAGAGTTAACTTTCCATGCCAGGCATGGAACTTTGAGCGCAAGCTCAGTTGAAAACTCTGTCTGTTGTTCTTCAAACTCAATCTGTCAGATCTTTACGAGCAAAACTCACTAAGGATCTGTGTGGAAGCTGTAAACCTACACTAGCCAACTGGCTACTAAATATAACAACACATTTTTCTTGGTCCCAAAAGAAAGACTCAAGTCAGGGGATCCAAAAAAATTAAAACATAACACCCAAACACCCCAAAAAGAAGGGGTGAAAAATAAGGTGGGCATCTACTAAGTGCCAACACTGCACTGCCCACCCACATCCCAAAAGTAGAGGTTCTGAGAGGGGCAGGCAGTGGGGGAGGTCATAATATAGCAAGACTCCATTAGAAGAAACAACATTACTAAGGTGAGTAATTTTTTCTTCAAACAACATGAAGTCTTGCTATATTATGACATATGCAGACTACACAGCAGTACCTCCATGGAGGAGGGACAGAACCTACTTAGGAAATGGGCCGTGAAGCACAGCTGTGCCAAACCGAGCATCACTCCTAGCCTGGATGTCCAGGGAGTAATGCTTGGTAAAAGTGTGAACTGTTTTCCAGGTAGCTGCTTGACATATCTCTAGGATAGGGATGTCCCTGGCAGCAGCCAGAGACGCAGCTGTACCTCTGGTAGAGTGAGCCCTCAGGCCTGAGGGAGGAACCTCACCCAGTTTTTCATAGCAAAATTGGATACAAGAGACAATCCACCTGGCAATGGATCTTTTAGTGGCAGGTTTCCCTTTACCAACCTCACCATAAGTGAGGAACAGTTGGAAGGAGTCAAACCTGTGACCCTTGGTACATTCTATGTAGTAACTAAGGGCTCTTTTGACATCTAAACTGTGCAGTCTCCTCTCACAGGAAGAGGAATGGTCAGTGAAGTACACAGGGAGAGACACAGAATGATTAAAGTGGAAGTCTGAAACCACCTTAGGCAAGAACTTTCTGTTAGTCCTGAGGACCACCTTATCTCTATGAAAGCAGATAAAATCAGGCTCCACTGACAATACTTGTAATTCACTTATGCGCCTGGCAGAAGTGATGGCTACCAGAAACACAGTTTTCCAAGTCATGTACTTAAGCTCTGCTGAAGACAAGGGCTCAAAAGGGGGTTGCATAAGCTGGGCAATGCAAATATAAAGATCCCAGGCAGGGGCAGGGTCCCTGAATGGAGGGTTGGTGTGAAGCAACCCCTTGAAAAACTTGGAGAATACAGGATGAGCTGAAAGAGAAGAGGGTTTACCTGCTGATAAGAAAGCAGACACGGCTGCCAGGTGCACTTTTAGGGTAGCTGGTCTCAGCCCCAAAGTATTCAAATGCACCATATAATCCAGGACTGTGGGCAAGTCAGCAGATTCTGGGGAAATATGCTTGCCAGAGCACCATATGGAAAATCTCCTCCATTTGGAATTGTAAGTAGCTCTGGTGGAAGGCTTCCTAGAAGCCTTCAAGATATCCAATACACCTCGGGAGAGGTGTAGGTCAGCAAACTAACTCTTCAAGAGCCAGGCCTTGAGATTGAGAGATTTGAGGTTCGGGTACCAAACTCTCCCTGGGCACAGGTTAACAGGTTGTGATTCCTGGGAAGACACAGGGAAGGTGGACTGCTACGGACATAAGGAGTGGTACCAGGCTGTCTGGCCCAATCTGGAGCAATCAGGATCATCTTGCAGGGTTGAGATCTGATTTTGACTAGCACCTTGAACAGAAGAGGGAAGGGGAAAAGATAGACAAACTTCCCTTCCCAACTGAGAAGGAAGGCATCCAGAGGGACTGAGCCCAACACTGGGGCCTGCAGCAAAAAAGGGGAAGCTGGTGATTGTCTGGGGCTGCAAAGATCCATCTGCCGGTGCCCCATCTGGGCAAATACTACCTCCAGTACTAGGGGATCCAGTGACCATTCGTGATGGCCCTGGGAAATTCTGCTGAGAGCATCTGCCAGGACATTGTCCTTGCCTGGGAGGTGAACTGCCATAAGGGAGGTGTTCAGGGAATAAGCCAGAGATCACAACTTCATTGCTTCGTGCCCAAGGTCAGACCGAGTGCCTCCTTGCTTGTTGATGTACCACATTGTAGTGGTGTCTGTTCTGACCTGTACAACTTTGTTCTGAACAGATGTGGAAAAAACTTGAAGTGCTAGAAAAACTGCTCCGAGTTCCAACAGATTGATGTGGAGCAGAGATTCCTGTGGGGACCACAATCCCTGGGTAGTGAGGTCGCCCATGTGAGCTCCCCACCCCAAGAGGGATGCATCTGTATTAAGGATTAAGGAGTGAGACTGATGGGTGAAGGGGACCCCCTGTCTCAGATTGCTCTGCTCCTGCCACCACTGAAGGGCTTGCATCAGGGTTCGAGTCACTGGGATCAATTTGGTTAGAGGGTCTCTCCTTTGAGACCAAAAGGCTCTCAAATGGAATTGGACGTCCCTCATCTGAAATCTTGCTCCCTACACTACTGTTGTAGAAGCAGCCATGTGCCCCAGGAGCTGCAGAAAATGCCTTGCTGGTCAAGAGACCTGCAGGGTGAAAGAGGAGGCCAGAGAGACCAGGGTCCTTGCTCTTTCCAGAGGAAGGAAGGCTCTGGCCTCTTTTGTGTTCAGTTCTGCACCTATGAAGGCGAGAAGCTGGACAGGCTCTAGAACTGACTTTGGAAGATTGAGAAGGAAACCTAGAGATGTGAGCAGTTGTTGAGTTACCTGAAGGTGTAGTTAGATCTGGTCTGGAGACTGGCCTACTATGAGCCAGTCAGCTCCAGGTAAGGAAAGATGGCACCTTTTGCCTTCTTTAAGTGGCAACTGCTACTGCCAGGCATTTTGTGAATACCCGGGCAGAGGTGAGGCCGAAGGGCATTGCTCTGAACTGGTAATGACCTGAGGCAGCTCGAATCTGAGGTACTTTCGATGGGAGCTCTGATAAGAACATGGAAGTAGGCATCCTTGAGGTCCAAGGGACGCTAGCCAGTCCCTGGCCTTAGAGAGGGTAAAATAATTCCAGTCACCATTTTAAATTTTGGTTTTAAAAGGTGCTTGTTTAGGTATCTGAGATCCAGGATGGGCCGCCATTCTCCTGTCTTTTGGGGGTAAGAAAGTACCTGGAACCCTTTGCCCTGGTGTAGGGGTGGAACCCTTTCCACAGCTCTGAGAGCCAGGAGGGTAGAAACTTCTGTCTCTAGGGCAAGTGCCTCTGATGGATTTGCAGGTGGAAAGGACCTGGCTCTCATCTTTGGAAATTTTTGAAGCTGAGAACCAGTCCTGGCTTACTACTTCCAGGACTCACTTGTCTGATGTTAAAGACTTTCGTCCTGGACACAAAGTAAGCCAGCCTGCCCCTATCGGTAGTGGAGAATCGCCCTGGCCACCCCATCAGGTGCCTGCTTGGCAGGGGCTTTGGGCTGAGGGGTGGAAGCAGGCTTGCTTGTACCCCGTCTGCCTCTCCCTCTAAAGAACCCCCTCTGGGCATAAGCAGAAGAGGAGGCCTGGGCTTGGTAAAAAGGCCTATGAAAAGGCCTGCCCCTGGGATGCTGCCTTTGAGGAGTGGCCTGCCTTTCCTTGGCCTGTGCACTCCTATAGGTGGTCCTATATTCATCCATTTTCTTCATGTAATTCTCTGTCTGCTCCCCAAACAGAGAATTGCCCACAACAGGAAAATCCATGGCCTTAGACTGGGTATCCCAGGATAGGCTAAGAACATCTGAGCCAAGCCATTCTGCAAAGTGCCACAGATGTAGCCATGACCCTTGATGACACATCATTAGAGTCTACTGCAGCATGAAATTGCACCTTGGATGCCTCAATGCCATCCGCAGCCACCTGTTCCAGCTCCCTAGCAAGCTGGTCAGGGACCTGTTTTGCTAGGGCCAGCACAGTATCCCATCTGGATTTCTGGTACCTAGCAGCATAAGCCATATAATTTGCCTGTCTGAGTCCAAAAGATGCTGCCATGTAATGTTTCTTTGCCATGGCATCACTTCTCCTGGAGTCCTTTTCAGAGGGGTGCGAAGCTACAGGAATATTTGCCTTGTCACAGGCTGCAGCCTGCACTACCCCCACATGGCTGCATTGCTGTGTGAGGAACTCCGTATCAGAGCTTGATAATGTATACCTCTTGTCCATCCTTTTATCAGCAGGAGGCATAGTGTGAGGAGTTTTTAGAATTGTTACTGTTTCCGAAAAGATTTATGCAAAGGAATAGACAGTCTCCAAGACTCAGGAATATCCATCATTTCTACATAATCAGGCTCCTCTTGGTCATCAACAGCTTCCTCAACAGGGAGCTGGAGAGTTTCAGCAACTTTTTTATAGAACATAAAATGAGAAGGGGACTCAGATAGCCTGGGAGGAGAAACCCCTGACGGTCTGTCTGGAGAGATGTCCGGTTCAATGGGCACATCCAGACTTTCAAAACCACATTCACTCTCCTCATACTCCTCTTCCCCCTCCTCCGGTTCATAAAAACCCTCAAAATCATAGTCTTGAACCGGTGGAACTGGCCGAACTGAGCGCTTCCCTGATAGTGTCAGTTCGGTTGGAACCGGGGAAAGTGAGTGGACAATTTGAATTGCTTTAGCTATTTTCTCAGCGGTTGGAGAAAGAACTTTTGGCTCCACACCAGCTGACTTTCTAGTCCTTTTAGTTGGAACCGGCTCCTCAGAGCTGTCTCTTCGTTTGCCCGAGAGAAGTATCGCCTGGTCAGAGGGCACTCTTCCGTTCGGCTGGAACCAACCAGGCTGGCCATCCGGTCAGCTGACTTTTGGCCTCCCTTCCTAAGCCTACCAACTCTTTTCTATGGTGGCAGCAGGAAAATTTTACAAATCTGGCAGTCTGCATTGAGGTGGTCAAACCTCAGACAATACAATTACTAGGTGGTGTGGTGGGTCAGCCTTAGCAAAGGCTTCCCCACAAACACTACAGTGCTGAAACCCAGTGGGCCCGGTTTTCTTTTGGGTTTCTACAGACATACTGACCAACCAACAAACTTGCCCGCTTATGGCAATCTGCCAAGCAAGACTCTCTTATCGGTTCCCAACTGTGTCACGGGTCGTGGAAAAAAACGTAATGAAATCCTTTTTTTTTTTAGAACCGATAAGAACCGGGAACCGCACTCTAAATAAGGACTAGTAAAGTTTGAAAAATAACCTGATCAGTTCAAACCGAACTGAAAAGCGTTTACAAGTTCCACACAGAATAAAATAAATGTAAGGCTATCTATTACTTACAATACCACAGACAGAGCTTGAACTGACCGGTTGTGGTTTAATTTCGGTCAAAAAAACGATAAAATAATACTTTAACCGACAAAACGAAGCAGAAGGAGAAATCTCCGGAGCGACTGTTCAGTGAGGCGGTAAGACAGTTTGAGTTTGAAGAGCAACAGACAGAGTTTTCAACTGAGCTCTCGCTCAAAGTTCCATGCCTGGCATGGAAAGTTAACTCTTTCACCTCCGGAGCAGTTCAAAGGTAGGGACTCACTGCATATGTCATAATATAGCAAGACTTCATGTTGTTTGAAAAAACAAGTTTCTGAAGACAATAGACAAGAGAACTCTAGTAATGTTGCCACTCTACAACCAGCAAACATATAAGACCCACGATTTAAAGGAAACTGTCACAGAATGAAATGGAGCTAAGGGTTCCATGGTGATGACACAATTTTGGAGTGTTTGGCCCCTAGTAGGGGAGAATGCACAACCCAGAAGTAAATGACTAGCTCTGTGACAATGCAGAATGACAGAAGAAAAAATTACTCACCTATAGTAATCTTGTTTCTTCCCAGGGATCCATTAATATTTTTACTCTTTGCAGTGCTCCTTTAAGCCAGCACTGCTCCAGAGCCAAATAGAATGCTATGCTAATTATGGAATGTTTAGCTTGTGCATTCATTTTCAAACTGCCCTATTCTAACTGCCTGCCTTCTACCTCAGATTTCTGTGAAGCCTGCAAAGAGGCCATAATGTATATAACAATTCTAGAATGCTAATGCCCAACAGGGCCACATCAAATAGTAGTAACAGGCCAAGAAAGGGCCAACAAAAACACAGTACTAGGAGGAGTCTTTTCTGAACCAAATATACCCTTAGAAAAGAACCTACCAGCTAAGCATTACCTAAATGTGCCAGCCAGTGAGCTACCTTTCATATTGAGAAGCATCCCAGCTATACAGAGTATTTTTCAGTGATTCTAAGGGGAGGACCAGGGCGGGGACTAATAATATTAGTGGATCCCTGGGAAGAAACAAGATTACTACAGGCGAGTAATTTTTTTCTTCTAACCCCAGGAATCCACTAATATTATTACTCTTTGCAAACTATGTAGCAATACCACTAGAAGGTGAGCAGAATTAATTTAGGAAAAAGACTGCAAAACAGCCTTTCCAGAAGTGGTATCACTTCTGGCCAGAGTATCCAAGCTGTAGTGTTCAGTAAAGGTGTGGACTGACCTCCAGGTAGTTGCTTTACAAATCTCCAACAGAGGGACCTCTCTGGCAGCTGTGCCCCTTGTGGAATGGGCCCGAAGACCTGAAGGAGGGATCTCGCTCGCCCACCTTTGAATAGCATAACTGAATATACTGGACTATCCACAGAGATGTAGTCCTCTTTGAAGCAGGAGATCCCTTACCTACTTCCCCATAGGTAAGGAACAGCTGATGTCTGTCCTGCCTATGATCCTGGGTATTGGCTATATAGTAGCTCAATGCTCGCTTCACATCCAAACTATGCAGCCTATGCTCACCAAAGCAGGCGTGTGCTGTAAAAAATACTGGTAGGGTACTGGACTGGTTTAAATGAAAGTCAGAAACTACTTTGGGAAGGAACTTTCTATTAGTTAATACTACCTTATCACTGTGGAAAGAAATACAGTCCTTCTCCACACACAGGGCTTGTAACTCACTTATCCTCCTAGCAGAGGTAAGTGCCACTAGGAAAACTACCTTCCAGGTAAGAAATTTGAGCTCTGCAGAAGCTAAGGGTTCAAATGATGGAAGCATAAGCTGGGCAATACAAATGTTGAGGTTCCAAGCTGGCACTGGTTCCCTATGAGGAGGAAACAGATGTAAAAGGCCCTTAAAGAACTGTCTAAATATGGGATTTGAAGCTTGGGTTACCTCTTTCCCTACAGAAGGGTAAGCTGAAAGTGAAGCCAGATGAACCTTCGGAGTTGAGTGCTGCAAGTCCCAAGGAATGCAGATGATAAATAATTAAGGAGGGTTGGAATGCCAGCCGGTGTTGGGATTATGCCCTTATCTGTACACCAAACAGAAAATATCTTCCATTTTGAAGCACACATTTTCTTAGCAGAAGGTTTTCTGCAACTCTTAAGGACTTCTAAAACTGCTTGGGAGTATTGGGACTCTGAATACTCGAAGTCCTCAAGAGCCAAGCTTTGAGTCTGAAAAGTCTGAGATTGGGATAAACCACCCTGCCTTGAAAGGAAGTCAGTAGATTGTACCTCTGAGGGAGGTAGATCAGTTTGCTCACTGACATTCAGAGCAACTGGGAGTACCATGGCTGTCTTGGCCAGTCTGGGGCTACCAGAATCATCGAGGCTAGCTGTGACCTGAGCTTCATGAGTACTCTGAGAATCAAAGGAAAAGGAGGGAAGGCATAAAGGTAGTTTCCTGTCCAATCGAGAATCAGGGCGTCCACAGGAACAGTCCCTTTCACTGGAGCCCTGCAGCAATAAAGGGGTAAATGGTGATCCTGGTGGGAAGCAAAAAGATCAATTTCTGGGGTTCCCCATCAACTTAATAGGATCTGCACTACTTGGCTGTTCAGTGCCCATTCGTGATGGGCCTGGTTTATCCTGCTCCAAGCATCTGCCAAGGTACTGTCCTTTCCTGGCAAATGAAGTGCTTGTATGGAGGCATTTAGGGAGTTAATAAGGCTCCATATTTTCATTGCTTCTGTGCACAGAGGAGCAGCTCTTGTCCCTCCTTGTTTGTTGATACAGTACATTGTGGTGGTATTGTCTGTACTAATCTGAACCACTTTTCCCCTTTATAAGATGAGTGAAGGCCTGAAGGGCCAGACAAACTGCTCTTAACTCCAAGAGATTTATGTGCAGGAGGGACTGTACACTGTTCCAGGAGCCGTGAACTGTGAGGTCCCCTAGGTGGGCACCCCATTCTAGAAGGGAGGCATCTCTTGTGAGCACTAAGGAGGGGGGCTCCTGCTGGAAAGGCACCCCTTCCCTTAGGCTGTCTGGATCCCTCCACCACTGGAGGGCCTGTAGAAGAGTTTTTGTTACAGGGACTAGTTTTGAAAGAGGATCTCACCTCTGGGACCAATGGGCCCTGAGGTAAAACTGAATGTCCCTCATTTGGAATCTGGCACCCATGACTGTGCTCGTTGCTGAAGCCATGTGGCCTAACAGTTGTAGAAACTGAGTTGTTGGTTTTTGGCCTGCCCAGGACGAATGAGCTTGCTAGAAGCTGGATAGCCTGTACCCTTTTTCCAAGGGTACAAAAGCCTTTCCCAGAATTGCATTGAGTTCTGCCCCCTATGAACTGCAATACTTGAGACTGAGGTGAGAACTGACTTCTTGGCATTTAAAAGAAACCCCAGGGAGGAGAGAACACCTTAAACTAGTAGTAAGTGTTTTGACACTTGTCGGGATTTTCCTACAATCAGCCAGTCATCCAGATATCAGAAAATTGTGACACCCAGCTTCCTGAGATGTGCCACTATTACTGCTATGCACTTTGTGAACACCCTTGGTGCAGAAGTAAGGCTGAAAGGGAAGTGTTGAGAACTTGTAGTAGCCTGAGGGGAGTGTGGACCTGAGATATCTTCTGTGTGATTCTCTGACAGGGATGTGAAAATATGCATCTTTAATATCCAAAGAGGCTAGCCAGCCCCCCTTTTGTAGTATTGGGCAGGATTATTGCCACTGTGACCATTCTGAACTTGGGTTTCGCCAAGTACTTGTTTAGATGTCTGAGGTCCAATATAGGCCGCCACTCTCCAATCTTTTTTGTTGCTTGGAAACACCTGGAGTAGAACCCTTGCCCTCTTTGATTGTGTGGGACAGGCTCGACTGCTTTTGCCAGTAATTAGTTTTTTTTACTTCCTGCTCGAACAGGTTTCTTTCTGAGGGAGAAACTGATGCAAAAAGTTTTACCACTGGAGGGGGAAGGGACTTAAAACAAAGGGAGAGACCCTGACCCACTGTTTCCAAGACCCACCTGTCTCATGTGATTTCTGACCAGTCCTGAAAATACTGGGGAAAGGCTGCCCTATACTGGATGTGGAGAGGCAGTTTGAAGGGAAGAGTCAGGGGCTCTGCTTTTGTTGTTGAGGCGGAGTAGAATGAGACCCTCTGCGGGAGCCTCTTCTGCCCCAGGCCCTATAAAAACCTTGTCTGCTGGGGTTGGTACTGTATCTGAGGAGCAGCCTGCACCTGAAAGAAAGGTACTCTAAAAGTAGACCTGCCCCTGCCTCCCCTAGAATAACAAATAGAAGGAGAAGGTTTGTCCCTGGTAGAATTACTTCTGAAAGTAGCCTTGCATTCATCTACTTTCTTCATACAGGTGTCAGTTTGTGCACCAAAAAGGGAATGGCACTCAACTGAGAAATCCACTGCTTTGTTTTGAGTGTCCTGGGTGAGGCTGGTAGCCCTCAGCCAGGTGAACCTTCTCATACCTATAGTACCAGCCATCCATCTGGCAGCAGTGTCATTTATGCCTGCTGCCATCTGGAATTAGTATTTGGAAACTTCCAAACCTAATTTGGCTGTCTCTAGTAACTCCGAAACTGTGAGGGAGGGATCTGCCTCTGCATTATCCACCACAGACTGCCATAAAGCCTTCTGGTAAAGGGCAGCATGCGCCTGGTAAGTGGCTTGCTTGATAGCAAAAGATGCTGAGAGGTACCCCCTCTTAGCCATACTGTCCACCCTTCTGGAGTCTTTTTCAGGTGGATGAGAAGACAAAAAGGGCTTTTGGCCTTCTCACAGTGTACCTGCTGTACAATGCCCTGATGATCTGGGTGACTGAATAAAAACTCAGCACCAGATCTCTCCAGTTGGTACTTGTCACATTTTTTTGTCAATACGTGTGACAGTTTGAGGAGCTTTTAATATTTCCAGAATGTCTTTTCTGAAAAATTTGTAAAGAGGAAGGACTAGTCATTTTGAGGGTATTAGCCCCATTAGTTCTATATACTGAACGTTTTTCTTCATCCTGCACTTCATCAATTGTCTGGAGGTCCAGTGTTTCCACCATTTTCTTAATGAAAGAAAAATGGGAGGAAAAAATCTTTGAGGGCCTGGGGGGCAAAGTCTTCTGCTCGTGACATCTCAGGCTCTATTCCTTCCTCCTCCTCACCACACCACCGAGGAGTAGCAGCAGCTGTTTTATCAGCTGGAACAGTTACAGGCTGCTGGGGAGCAGGCCCTGCAGCACTTGCAACAAAGCCAGAGCTTGTGAAATATCAGCAGGACAGGGAGTATGTGTGGGCACCTGAGGAACCCTTGAGGCGTTTCAGCCAGGGTTGTCAGTGTGCTTACTTTTTCTTAGTTTTTTTGCAGGCACCGGAGAGTCAGCCAGCTAATAGACTCTCTTACTAGAGCCCTCACCCGTATCGGGGTGGATTTGGAGGCTCTAGAAGGAATGGCCACATTTTTTGAGGGGGTGCACTGGTCAGAGCCCAGGGACCCCTCTTTAAGTCTTCTCTTAAGCCTCTCCCTGTGCTTCTACACAGTTTTTTCAGGGAAAGATTTGCAAATCTCACACTCCTCACTGAAATGTTTAATACCAAGGCAGAGCAGACAAAGGTCATGTTTGTCAGCCCTGGCAAATACCTCAGCACATTTAATACAATTCTTAAAACTTGTAGGTCCTGTGTTCTTTTTAGGTTTATCCACCATTATAGAAAACAGGACTCAAAAACCGCTGAATAGAACAAGATTTAAAAATATGCGGTCCATTTAAATAATGAAGCGATCGGTTCAGAAACAGATACATTTAAACAGAATTGCAGTTCCGAAACCGAGAAACCGCTAGGAGAACTGGAACCACCTTGGTTCAAATGCAGTTAAATTAAATACTTTTACAGAAAAAACAATTGGAAACCTACCTAAAGGTTTCTTGAGAAATTTACAAAGTGATCGGTTACCCCTCTGTTCAAAGGAACTGCGAGGAACCAATAAAAAAAACTAAAGAATTTAAGCTATGAGGTAAAAACATTAAACAACAATAAGAATCAGGCAGTAATAACAAAATAAGACAAAATTCTTAAGTTCTTTTGATCTTATGCACAATTTAGATGGTCCTGATAGAGAGAGATCTCGAGGGTGTCTGGACTTTGCAGTGGAGACAGAACATCTGAGGTAGAAGGCAGGCAGTTAGAATAGGGCAGTTTGAAAATGAATGCAAGAGCCAAACATTCCATAATTAGTATAGCATTCTATTTGGCTCCGGGCAGTACTGGCTTTAAGGAGCACTGCAAAGAATAATATTATTACTGAATTCCTGGGGTTAGAAAGTACAGTTATGTAAGAAATTACCATAACAGTAGATCTTCGAGAGGAGTTCTTGCAGCAGGCAATAACCATAAGGACTAAGCCACCAGGTGCCAGGAACCCACGGAAAACATCTACCTAGCAGTCTTCAGCGGGGAGCGCCCTGGATTTCGGCTCACCCCAACATCAGACAATGGTATAAAAGTGGCAGTCCCCAACCCCACCTCAGTTCTCCCGCCGGAGACCCAGAGCTTAGGAGAAAAGAAGAACCGAGGAGGTCTGAGTTATAATAAAGGAAAGAAGAAGGAAAATCGGGGGAAGGGAAAGAAACACCTGCTGCAAGAGCTCCTCTCGAAGACCTACTGTTACGATAACTTCTTGCATAACTGTGGTATCTTACTTTGAGGTGGAGCTGTTGCAGCACACAATAACCATAAGGACAGAGTCCAAAGCAGTCAAGGAAGAGACACTGACAGGCATGGGTTGTGGCTATAAGTGGCCAGAAGCCTTCACGACAGCAAGCCAAAACCACTCCTGCATCTGGAAGCAATGCCCAAACTGTAGTGCTTATTGAAGGTGTTAACAGAACTCCAGGTGGCAGCTGTGCAGAGGTCTGCTGCGGAAGCATTCTTTAAGGAGGCAAAGTAAGTAGCCATACCCCTGATAGAGTGACCTTTAACCGGACCTGGTAAAGGCTTGTCGTACCTATGGTAACAGAAAACGATGCAGTTTATTTAATTTTTGTTTACCAGGTAAATGCACTAGACAAAACTTTGCCTATTTTCAGATACGACCCGGGACAGTTACATACAGAGGAACTGGCAAATTCAGGAAAAAATACATTACACGTTATTATTGTGCAATGGTAGAAACTTGGGTAACTATAACAGTCATTTCAGCAATGCAGTGGGAGAAACAGTTACAAATAGGGGAAACTGCAAAAATAGGTGAAATACATTGCAGAACTTGAGAAACTTATCAGTCATTTAAGGCACTGTAGGACCTCTAGAGACAACCCAGAGACATTACACAATCACACAGCAGCCAAGGACAAACAAATAATGTAAAAGTGCTTTAAAATGTGGGAGAAACAAGCTAAGGGATAAGGGTACATGTGCACCTGCACCTGTCTGAGCCCAAGAGGGAGGTACGGAGCTCATTTCTAAATACCTAGTGTGGACTGGTGTGCCTCATGGCTTAAGGCAGGGTGGTTCCATAGTTTAGAGGCAAACACTGCGAAGGTTTGTTCCCCTATTTTCGTTGAACGTTTAGGTATGCTAAGAGGAGACTTTTCGGCTGACCTCAGCAGGTAGGCCTGAGTAGCTCGATTTATCGGGCAGGCCAGGGACTTCGGTGTTCCAGACCTAATGATACAGTCTATTGTACATCCAGCAGTGAATATATGATAGATGGTCAGTGAGAGCCAGCCTAGACTTGAGTACAGTATGCAGCGGTGTGTCCATCTGAGTATCAACAGGACAAAGCAGCAGATGCTGTTGTAGCAAGTGTCCCAGTTTTGAAGTGCCCTTTTGTTGACATCTTGGTATGACATTAAGCCATAGGTTAGGCTTGACCTTAGAACCCCCTGGGCAATGGCCAGTTTAGCTGCTGTGTTTAGAGAAGACCGAATTTTATAATTATAATAAACTTTAATATAGCGCCTTTCAAAAATCAAGGCGCTGCACAATTAGATAAAACCAGAAAATACAGCAAATGTCAATAAAATCAAAGAAATTCGGGGTAGGCTTTACCTCACAAAAAGGTCTTCAGTGCCTGCTTAAAGCACCCCACTGTCCTGCACTCCCGTAGCTGACGGGGCAGAGAATTCCAGAGGGTAGGGGCAACAAACCCAAAGGCACGAGCACCAGATGACTTTAGGCTAACCCTCAGAAACTCCAGCAACCCCTCGTCAGCCGAGCAGGGCTGTCGCAAGGTGGTGCAGGGAACCAGAAGCTCTTTCAGGTAGTCAGGAGCCTGTCCATGTAGGGCTTTGTAAGTTAATAAACCTACCTTAAAGGTGATCTGCCACTGAACAGGCAGCAAGTGCAGATCGCGCAGCACTGGGGTAATGTGAGCTCTCCTAGACACCCCAGCCAATAAACGTGCCACGGCTTTCTGCACTAGCTGCAAGCAGCGGATATCAACCCCAGGAAGCCCTAGATAAAGGGAGTTACAGGAGTCAAGGCACAATGTTACAATGGCGTGGACCAGAACAGGCAGGTCGCTGGATGGAACGAGGTGCTGGATCCTGGCAATGTTCCTAAGATGGTAAAAGGACAGCTTGACGACTGCCAACACCTGATGTTGGAGGGTCAGCCCATCGACAAGCACCACTCCCAGGTCACGCGCCCGCTCAGAGGTAAGAATCTGAGCCCCACCCCCTGGACTAAACCAGAGGTGAGATCAGTCCTCAACCCCTCTGTCCTACGACCTGGGTCCACCACCAAAACCTCAGTCTTTCCTGCGTTTAACTTTAAACCAGTAGAACTCATCCAATCTTGGATTTCTATAAGGTAGCTGTTCAGTACTGAGATAGCACTAACCTGGTCGGGGGCCAAAGATGGGTAGAGCTGGGCGTCATCAGCACAGCAGTGAAACCTCAGCCCAAACCATCTTACAATGTCTCCGAGGGGCAGCATATACACTGCAAATAACATGGGAGACAGCACTGAGCCTTGAGGTACCCCGCAAGGCAGAAAGAAAGACTCGGAAGAAAATATTCCAGAGACAACTCTCTGAGTTCTACTGGCGAGGAACTGTCCCCGACAGCCCACAGATGAACCTCAGGCACTCGAGCAGAGCCCCATGATCCATAGTGTCAAAAGCTGATGACAAATCAAGCAGTACCAAAATGGAGCGGTTTCTCCGATCTCTCGCCATCAGGAGATCATTGCGCACCCGAATCAGAGCAGTCTCAGTACTATGCCTCTTACGAAAACCCGACTGGAGAGGTTCGTATAAATTATGGATGGTTAAATGGTTCTCCACATGAGCTGCCACAACTTTCTCGATGACCTTTCCCACAAAAGGAAGGTTAGAGATAGGTCTGTAGTTCGCTAGGTTCTCCGGATCCAAAGAAGCTTTCTTCAGGAGGGGTGTCACCACTGCCTCCTTCAGGGAGCTGGGGAACTCACCTGATTCCAAAGAGCACCGGACAATCCGAGCCAATATCACTACAATCAAAAAATCAGGGAAGTAAGGCCCGGATCTAAACTACAGTATGTGGTACACATCCCCTGGATAAACCTCATAATGTCAGTGGACTCCGGCACATCAAAGTACTGCAGGAAACTCCGGGCTCTGTGGCCAAGCACCGACCAACAGCATCTCCTGTAGAGTGAAGCTGACGGCACTCCCGCCTGATGCTGGCCACCTTATTCACAAAGAAACGAGCGATCTCATCACACTCAATTTGTGAAAAGTCAACGGAACTGCAAAACAGGCTGGCGCTACTACGTCTGTCCATAGTCTGGAAGAGATGAGCCGGTCAGTTCCGTACAACAGCAATTTCCCTGGGCAGGAATTCTGCCTTCTTATGGGAAATTTCTGTTTGAGGGAGTTTATAATGATATAACAAAATAAGGTGATTGGCATCCAAGGCAGACCTCCGCCAGCGACACTCTAACCTATGCCCCAACCTCTGCAACTCCCTCAGAGTCCCATCAAACTATGGGGCCCCGAGGCGAACTTGAAGAGGAGCAATCAGATTGAGAGCTGAAGAAATGGTCCTGTAATAGGCTGTAACTAACAGCTCAGGGTCTGTGCTGGTCTCGCCAACCATCGAGAGGTCAATCACCGCCGCCAGGTCTTTCAGGGACCACATCCCGCAAAGGGTGATAACTGACCATCTCCACAGGGGTTGACCTACGCCGGGGGCGGGGGGGCAGAAAAATTTAACCCAACGGTGTAATGATCAGACAGGTTTCCACCACCAAGTCGGAGGCCTCGATCCCCAGAAGGAAGACTAAAACGAGAGAGTGACCGCCATGGTCCAGTCTCAGGCGACGTATAACCGAGTACCAGGAGGGGATAGCTGCCTCCAAAATAGGGACAGCATTCCCATCTAACCTGGTCTCGGTAATGCAAACCAGATCTGCTGTTCCAACAAAATCTGCGATAAGAGCAGCTTTGTTCCGAATAGCTCTGGCGTTGCATAACAGCACCAGAGTTGGATGATGATGGTGAGCGGTCCAAACTACTTGCCCTCCCACAGAAGAGGTGCCCTTGGGTATGGGGACCAGAACAGAATCACCACGTTCCAGGCACCATTTCGCCCCAGGGTGTCTTCTGGTCCAAACCACCCTGATGGGAGAACACTACTCATTCGAACTCTGTTGTCTGCGCCCCTCCCCTTCCCTCTCCTGCAAGCAATCCCCAGTGCTCGACAGCACTGATAGATATGAACAGGTGGCCGGGGAACGGGCGAGGGCAGAGGTCGAGTAGCACAGGACGGCGGGGGGGGGGCAAGCAACCACATTCCACCAATTATTTACAAAGAACAATGCGGAAAACACAAAACTCCAGTTTCTTAAATTAATTCAAAACAGAGCTGCAATTTAGAGTTAAAGATTCCTAAAAGCCCCAAAAAACAATAATAAAATGAAACAACAATCCCCACCCACTAAAATAAACATAAAATACTACCCTACTCCCACTATTTGGATGAATTCAAACCCAGATATAACAATATTATAATCCCCTCTCACAGGATATAAAACACAAACACAAGTATAAATTCAACCCCCTGCCCCAGCCCTCTCACAGCCAAGGAAAAGGGGAGGTCCAGGCACTCTCACTGCCCACAATAAATAATCAAATACAAACTAAAACCAACAAAAACATAACATTAAATAAAGAAAATAAATAAAAATAAAATGTGGACACCCTGGTCCTCTCACCACTGGGAGATCACAAAACAAGTAAACTTAAAAAAAAACAGGTCCAGGAGAGAAGTCATCCAAATGAAGGACAGACCACTAAGTAAATCCACTCGATAAAATCCAATAATCCAGCACATATCATAAATCCAAATAACTCAAGCTAGGAAGGGTCCAACAAAGAAAGGACTGTAGTCTTTTTAGGCCTACTAAACTTCGCAAACTAGAGGACCCCAACCAGAAATTTACCACTGCTCCACCACAACACCTGGAACAAGCCAAACAAATAGCCAGTCCCAGGAGTCTAGGGGCTCCCAAGGATCATCGGCCAGCTTCCTGACCACTGATCCCCCCAAGCCCCCGTAAGGCAGCAGACTCCAGTCAAGAACCCCTGCAGAGTCAAGATGGTTACAAAAAACACTAGCTTCAGGCCTTCCAAGACACAGTCCAGGACCCAACGCACAATTCCCGAATCCAAGACACTGGAACTTTCACAGGTTAAAACGAACTTCCACACACAAGTCAACCCGGCTCTCACATCTCCAACGGTTCCTCCAGAGACTCCTCCTCTAACAGACACCCCACCAGGGCAGTAGGACGGCCACCCGTATTAATCCCCACCAAATGCTCAGAACTTAGGAGGGGGAGAACCAAAGGGCTAAAACTTCACCCAGTCTGAAATAGACTGCTCAAAACAGCGAGGCATCGAAAAAACCCCACCTCAGTCCTGCGTCTTCGTAAATAGCGGCGGCATCCAGTAACACCGCCACGGGCAGCAGAACAAAGCAGGACGATCGGGCAGATGAAATAAAGCAAACAGTCGTCTTACCCCAGCTTTACCCTCCAAGACGGCATAGAACGAATAAAAGAACAAGCATTTGTCAATGCTGAATGTTTGCTTGCTGGCATTGGTAGTGTAGAAGTTACAGAGCTGCATAATAGGAATGGCAGTGAAGTACTGAACTGAAGCCAACCCCACCACCACCCTGCAGAGACTGACAGGCATTGGGGTGTACCTTTGGGTCATCAGGCATAACGGCCATGCCATTTCACCACACCCTACCCTGCAGACATTGACAAGTGTCACGGTGTGCCTTGGGGTCTTTGGCCCTTATGCGCACCAGATTCCATCAGGAAATATGGTGAGATGGGTGCGGTATAGGAGAATGGGGTGAATTTTGGGGCCGAAGAGTCCAAGGCATACCTCAATGCCTTCTCACTGGCTGCAGGGTGTGGAATGGTATGAGCATTACAGGCGAGAATCCCAAGTCACACCCCCTGATGCCTGTCGTTTCTTACAGGGTGGGGGTTATGGTCGGAAACCCTAACACCTCAGGCATTCGTTGGTATTTTCACTCCAAATTTTCAACATGTTTGTTTTGTGACCCCCACCTCATGAACAGTGGCAATATCAGTTTGTTAGCCGAAAGCTGCTTTTGCACAGTGACTACGGCATTTAGCACCACAGGTGCAAAAACACATTCTGAACAGGATGTGAAAAATGACAGCTATATTGTTCATGGGGAGGTGTAAAAAATGGCAATGATGCAAATCTGCAGTGAAAGTATTAAAAAAAAAAAACTGGTGAAGTCAGAGTGTGCATAGAAACTGTGCAATGCACGCCAGTAATGTAATTTTTTTTTTTTTTACAGCAGATTGTCAACACAGGCATTTTGGGACCTCTGATCATGAACAGTGTCACTGTGATTTTCTTTATCTGTCCCGAACAATGATTTCCCACAGATACCACGCATTTCTGCGCTGAAAGTATGAAAACACATTTCGGCCATGTTGTGGAAAATGACAGCTGTACTGTTCATAAGGAAGTGTGGAAAAATGCCACTGGTGAAAATCTGGACTGAAAATGTCACAAAGTCATAAACTTACAAGGGTGTGTGGAAACTGTGCAATGCTCACTCATAACACACTCATTTTATGGACTTTTGTCACCAAATTTTCAACATAGCTATTTTAAGACCTCTGCTCATTAACATCTGTCCCAAATATTGCTTTTGCATAACGACTGCACCATTGTGCGCTACATGTGTGGAAACGCATTTTGGGCGAGATGTGAATAATCGCAGCTGTACTGCTCACAAGAAAGTGTAATAAAATGGCAACGTTGAAAATCTGGCATGCAAATATTAAAAATTCACAAACTTGCGAGTGTGCGTAGGAACTGCGCAACATGCGCTCCTAAAACAGTCATTTTTAGGAATTTTATCACTAAATTTTCAACATAGCCACTTTAACACCTCTACTCATGAACAGTGTCACTGTGATTTTCTTAATCTGTCTCAAACATTGATTGTGCACACCAACTGTGCCATCGTGTGCTACATGCAGGGAAACATATTTTGGGCGACACATGAAAAATGACAGCTGTACTGCTCATAAGGAGGTATGGTAAAACAGCAATATTGAAGGTCTGGAGTGCAAATATTACAAATTTGTGAAATTACGAGAGTGCGTAGGAACTGCACAACGCATGCTCGTAACACAGTCATTTTTAGGAATATTTTCACCAAATTTTCAACATAGCCATTTTAAGACATCTGCTCATAAACAGTGTGACTGTGATTTTCTTAATGTGTCCCACACACTGATTTTGCACACCGACTGTGCCATTGTGCGCTACATGTGCGGAAACACATTTTGGGCAAGATGTGAAAAATGACAGCTGTACTGCTCATAAGTAGGTGTGGTAAGATGGCAACGTTGAAAATCTGGAGTGCAAATATTAAAAATTTGCGAAGTTACAAGCGTGCATAGAAACTGCGCAATGCACGCTCGTAAAAGTCATTTTAACAAATGTTTTCATCAAATATGCAACAGAGGCTTTTTGAGAACCCACCTAATGAACACTGGCACCGTCATTTTGTTAAATCGGTCCCGAAAGGTGATTTCGCGCAATGACTGCGAAATCACCCTTCGGGCCCGATTAACGCCATGACAGTTCAAGAATTCAAGAGGAGGGGTCCCAAAAATCCCATGTTGAAAATGTGGTGCCAAAATAACAAAATATGCCAGAGATACGCAGTAAAGTTGAAAAAACCCTATTCATTACATTATACAGCTTACTGGCATTTCCCCAGTTCGCGGTCGGCTCTGAAGAGTGCAGACAAGTTCCCGGTCCATCGAAGATCATTGCACCAAGCTCCGGAGGTAAGTATGGGGTAAGGGGCGGTGTGGAAGGCAGGGTACGCTGTGGGTGGGCGGTGGGCTGGAGAGCGCAGAGGAAACGTTTCTGTTTACAGGTTTGTTTTTAAAGGAAGATGACGCTGACGCTTTGCCACGCTGGGGTGGGCTCCAACGGGCAGCTAGAAGGCTGTTTTGGGGCTGGAGCAGACGGGCGGATTGGGCACCCCATCGCCATACGGACTTGTGCCACGCTGGGGTGGCTCCAAGCATGGCAGCTCTAAGGCTGTTTTTTTGGAGGGGGGACTGAAGTCGACAGGGACTGGGCACCCCGGCCATATGGATGTGTGCCACGCTGGTGGGCCTCAGCATGGCAACTGGAAAGCTTTTTGGGGGCGGAGCAGATGGGGATTGATACCCCCATCGGCCATACAGTATGTGCGTGGTGGTGGTGGTGGGGGAGCGCGTGAGCACGCAGCATGTGTGTGTGTGTGTGTGTGTGTGTGTGTGTGTGTGTGTGTGTGAAGGGGGGGAGCTCTACTCACTGAAGCGGAGCTCTCCCTTTCAACTGTACAATATGCCACTGCATTTTCAACTGCTGTCATAGACAGCTGGAGCAGTGATTGGAGAATTGCGACCGCGCCTGCAAACACACTGACTGAACTGGAAGACACGGACACACCTCCGAAAAACTCTGATGATGGCACTATGTTTTTTGCACATGCGTGCAAGCAAACATAAAAAGGAAAAAAGTAAAACAAATTTAAAAACGAAGCCAAATAAAATAAAGTATAACTTCTAGCTTGCAGCTCATAGCACGCACAGCCTGGCGGCCGTGTTTACAGCTTTGCAAGTGGCAGCTATGAGCAAACTGAAATCCAGCAGGGCTTCAAGTGTCATTCCCAGGTACCTAAAGGAGTCAACTACTTCCAGCACAGATCCATCTAGGCCAGGAATAGACAGAGTGGATGCATTTGCTTTTGATCCTGGGTGCTGATCTGAATAGCACAGTGACAGTTTTCCTGGCATTCAGCAGCAGTTTGTTTTGTGTCAGCCAAGTATGTAGATTAGCAAAATCCATTTGTAGTACAGAATTTAAAGTGGTAAAGTCCTTGGCAATGGCGTACAGCACCATGTCGTCTGCACACAGTATTGTGGAGCAGGACCCAAACAATTCTGGCATCCTGTTTAAAAACAGCGACAAGAGCAGTGGGCAGGGTGTGAAATTCCTATACCGTAGGTGCCCCAGGGCAGGCACTATTGTGTCAGGACACCTAGTGCTGTTTAGTATCTGCCCAGTTGGGCACCTAAGGTATAGGTGCAGTGCAGAGCTCGGGGTTTTTTTTTTTTTAAACCATCCTCTGTGTTCTGGCTGCTTTTTTTTTTGGGGGTACTGGTCTTCACTGATGTCTTCGGGGAGCGGGGCACCTGAGACGATCGCATGTGCAGCACTGACACAGTCGAGAGATCTTCAGAAGTCATGTCAGCTGACAGGCTCCCTGGGGCAGAGACGACAAGCGGGCTAAAGCCCCATCCCTTCCTTAGACTGGCATCCGCTGCAGCAAGTCAAAACTCTTGAGGACTGTCAATCGGACTGGAGGCGGGCTGCAGCAGTATGAGACCAATTGGGACTGCAGAGTGAAAGTTCACCCACCGCTTTGGTCCGCGTGTCTCATGGTCTGCCACATAGCGCGCTATTCTCCTGCTCCACAGAGGTAGGTCAGACTTGTGCTGTGCAGTAGTTACTCGGATTAGAGGAGCATTTGGATCGCCGATTGCGATAAAGCTTGTGCACAAAATAAAAAATAAATAAAGTAAAAGCTCTTTTAAGAGCTCATTACTGCTTTGGGGTGTAAAAGTGGAACAGGGGAACGACTTCCGGAGAGGAGAGGTACAGACCCGTAGTGTCTGCATCGGGGGTGGTTACACAAAGAAATCAAATTATGTGTTTGCATTCACTGAGCAGGAGGATCAAGATTATTAGACTGGGGCAACTGCTTTTGTCACTTGCTTGCATAAAAAATAAAAATGAAGTTTGGCTGAGAGGAAGGGGGGTGGGGTGAGGCTATTTCAAGCACTGAAAATCTAAGCTCTCAGCTCTTCTAGATAACTATTTGAGCAAATGTGCTGATCTGCTGCATAAAATAATAATTATTAAGTGAATGTGTACTGCATATTTTTGGGATACTAGCAGCAGCTTCAGTCTCAAACTTGCAACCAACTTGTGCAGTACTTTAGGCAAGTAGACTGCCGCAGATTGAGGGGGAGAAGTGGGACTCAGAGGTGGCCATTCCCAGTAAGTTTGCAGCCTACAGCAGTTTTTTTTTTTTTTTTTTGTAGTCAGTCACTGACTAGTTGCTGAGCTGAACTTGCAGGGAAAATCTGTAGTCTCTCTGTCATTAAAAATCTAGACTGTCTACTCTTTTTTGTTTACCCTTACCTAATAAAGAGCTAACTAAGCCTAAAGCCATCAAACAGAAAAGCTGTGTGTGTGTATAACTTTTTTGAGCTGAGCAAGGTACTAGTAGCTACAGTATTTGACAAAAAAGTTTAGGGGGAACTACATCCACTGTACGAGTATATAAATTCGAATCCATTACCTTATAGATAATAGATAAAGGGCAGGGGCAGAGTCTACAGCTATTGCGGAGGTGCCATATAGACTTTCTCAGAGTTTGAAGGCAGCAGCAGTATTTCTATTTTTTCTTTTGGTACTCTGTCACTCTCACTAATTGTTTGGTGGTCCAGAGAAGACAACATTTAAAATTATGAAAACTAAGGGGCAGCACCTAAGTGGTTTCTTGGGCATGTACTTTTTTTCACGAATTTCATACCCTGGCAGTAGGCCTACGATGGATCCTTGAGGTACCCCGACTCTGGTGGGTAAGAGTTCAGGTTTGCTTTTATTGATTTGTACAAACAGCCTTCAACCCATTAGGTAGCTGTTGAACCAGGAGGTAGAGTTCTGTGAGAAACCAAGAGGGCATTGAACTGGCAGTAGCAAGGGGGTGGTCCACCAGATCAAACACCTTCAAGTCAATAAAGACTGCTCTTCTGCACAATCCCTTGTCCATGGCCAATTTTGTGTCATTTGTAAAACTGAGGAGAGCCGTGCTAGTGCTGTGTTTCTTCCTAAATCCACGTTGTGCTGGAGAGACCAAGTTATTCCACTGCACGTATTCTGTAACCTGAGTGGCCACCACTTTTTCAAGTAACTTGGTTCAGCACCGATAGTATGGCAATTGGTTGATAATTATTTAGTTCCTTGGTGTCCCCTTTTTATGGCTATGGGCGGAGCCTACAGCCATCCTGCTTTCACCTGAAAAAAGGTGTTTCTGAGGAACACATCTTTTAAGAGTTTTCAGTGTAGCCTTCCATTCTGCAAATCTATGGTAGTTAAATAAATACTCCCTTCTTTCTGTTCAATTAGAATGATGGACACAGAACTCCAAGCTGCTTTTCTCCGAGAGCAAATGTGCACATCTTCCAAACAAATCTAAATATCTTTAAAACCATTCAAGGGGCACAAAAACAGCCAGCATGAAAGCTGTTCAGGGTTCTCATGAGGGTATTCACTAATCTGAATTCTTTATATTTTGTAAAACAAGGTCTTCCAAACAACCTCATTTGTTTTCTCTCTGAGTGAACACAGTAAGAGTCATGCCAAACAAATGTAAATCTTTCGGAAAGTATACAAGTTACCAACGTACCACCAACATGAAGGTTGTTAGGACAAAATGTCCTTTCAAATGAGTGCAGTCAAAAATCTGAATTCATTAGATTTTTTTAATAACCATTCAAAGCTGGCTCCATGGCGCCGAGAGGAGAGCAAGGGATTACGCTGGAAATGCGTTGGCGACCGGGTTCCGCCCTGAGCCCGGTAGCAGGAGTGGAGACTGGCATGGGAGGGGTTCTATAAGTGTTCATTGGACGCCTCCCTCCCAGGGGGGTGGGATTTGCCTGGGGACCTGTGGGCGGATTGGTGGCGAGCTTGGGGAAGTGCTACCTCGACACGCCCCCGCCCCAGAAATACCCTGCGTGCTTACACAAGGCCGAAAACTGCAGTAGCCGGGGCAGAGAAAAACGGAAAAGTATGCCCCATTCTGACCGGATGATGAGCGCCTTGGCCACTGCCACCCAAAGCCCCGGATCCAGCCCCGCAGCACTTGGGATACAGAGTTGGCTATAAAGGCCCCCGGAAGAGAGGGACCCTCCCGGCATAGGGATATGCCGGGCTACCCAAGGTAGGCTGCAACTGGGGCTGGGAGTAGGTGGCAGGAGGTCTGAGGGAGGCAGGAAGGCGGTGGCGCTCTGAAGGAGTGG
The DNA here is from genome assembly GCA_016271365.2 of Neoceratodus forsteri. Taxonomy (NCBI): domain Eukaryota; kingdom Metazoa; phylum Chordata; order Ceratodontiformes; family Ceratodontidae; genus Neoceratodus; species Neoceratodus forsteri. The sequence goes on along the minus strand of CM057456.1, from coordinate 1,412,298,034 downwards.
CCCGGTCGGAGTGTGTGGGACACGTATTAAAAAAAATAAAATAAAAAAAAAAAAACAGCCATTCGAAAGGTGAAAATTGTGAAGAAAAATTAAAATTCAGGTAATCTGATAGCCATAGTTAAAAAAATATAATCAGTGGAGCTTAATGAATAAGCTCATTTGAAAGATTGTTTTGTCCCGAACAACTTTCATACTGATGGTTTATGTACAGGGACAACCCATGTGATTTTCCACAGCGATGATACTGCCTTTGTGCTAATTGAGAGATTGAAGATCCTGGTGACCGTTGCTGCTAGGACTGCAGCCGCTAGTTTCAAGAACCTGGGTATCAGACCATCTGACCCTGCTGATCCAAAAGCAGGAATTTTTCTTAGACTCAGTACTTCCAATGTTGTGACCTCTCCGAGACTAAGCGATGTGGCGGCCGAGTGCATGTAGTAGGGTGTAGTGGTTGAGGACTGGCTAGTGAGCTTCTCATAGCCGGAGAGGTCTGAAAAGTGAGAATTTGCAATTGTATTAATGTTGTTACAGTTCGCTCCTTCCAGTGTCACATCAGTTATCGTGGAGTTGCAACACTGGCCCCATGAATGTTTTTATGTGGTTCCAGAAACCACGTGCATCACTGAGATGCCTGTAGCAACTGAATGGAGTAGGCCATTTTTGCCAAACGAATGACTTTCTTGCAAGTGTTCCTCTGCCTTCTGTATTCCTCGCAGTCATTTTGTCAGTTTTTCTTTGCAGAGACCTAGGTCTTATCCCTGCTTCTTGTGGTGGCTAATAGCTCACTGTGTACCCAACTTGTCACCGAACCTTGTACCCTTCTTTTTTAGGGATACATGTTTATTTTGTAATTCCTGGAGAGTGGTTATGAGGAAGGTTAGCACATTAGCAATATTCCTTGTCTGGTAAACTGGGGACCAGTCAATGCTGTGAAGGTCCGCATGAAGGTCTCTTGAGATTAGTTTTGAAAAATCAAACTCAATTTCTTTGGGAGGAGGATTTGGTGTCTGTGCACTCCAGACACACAAAAAACTAGGGTATGGTCACTTATTGAGTCAGGTAGTGTGCCAGTAGCCTGCACTCTATCAGCTCTATTTCTAGCAATACAGTACAACAGGGAATTGTGACTGCCACGTTGCGATAATCTGGTAAGGCTCAATATCAGCTGCGTTAGGTGTAGTTTTCCCAGCACCGTGTCATATGACCCAGAGTGTTTCCCTGACCAGTCCAGATTTATATCTCCCATTAGCAGGAGTTCCTTCATATCTCTTAGTGAGGTCAGGTAGTCCGTTAGGCTCGTTGAACACGTGAAATCACTTCTGGGTGGGATGTATGCGCGGATTAGGTTGAGTTTTTTTGTGTTTCCAAGTAACAGCATCACATGAATGGCTTCAACGGTGCCTGTTATAACAATGTGTGGTATTGTTAGGTTTAGGAGTTCTCTTGCATAAATGGCAATCTCCCCCCAGAGGAGATTCTGTCAGCTCTGATTAACTTGTATCCCTTAATATTACAGACGGAGTCAGAGATGTTCGACTTTAGCCATGTTTCAGTTAGCCCACGTATGTCTGGGGAGTAGTGGGCCATCCATGCTTCCAGTTCTGCAAAGTTTGCTGTAAGGCTCCTAATGTTCATGCAGGACATTTTTAGATCTTTTATTTTAAACCACTGCAGTACTGGTTAAAGGATCTGCCCAGGAAGAGGTCCAGGGTTTTTTTCAATGTCCCCTGACAGGCATATGTATAGGAAGTGCAGTCCCGAATCAGTGATTAATTTTTGCAGGCGTCTGTAGCCCTTTGGCCCCTGGAACAAATGTGTGATTAGGTAATACCCAAGTGTAGCTGTACGGATATTTTTCAGGTGCCAGTTTGTGGGCTTATCCGTCCTTACCACTTGGTTAGAAAATAAGAATGAGGTCACATACCGGTTTCCACACACACACACACACACACACTGGTGCAGTCTGAAGGTTTTTGGAGACTACAAACATCACTATTATGAGGCCCCGAGCACATAGTAAATACTTGGTGTTAGCTGCCTCATGTCCACATTTGGTAGTGCTCGCTTACAGAATCCTGGGTGCAACTTATACATTGGATAGGCAAGCTCATAACTAGCAGCTGCCTTATCAACTAAACTCTGTTTAAAGTGCCCCTACAAGTTTAGGTTCCCATAATACTGACTCAGTCAATTGTTTTGTTAGCAGCAATTTTTCCCAGATATACGCAAAATTAGACTAGAAGAGATTTTCACCTAGTCTCTGTACCAGTTCCTCCCAGTGTAGTGGTGCTTGTCAAAAGTGTTTTTTAGGCCTAAGGATACAAGCATTGCAGGTACTGTCTCAAAATTACAACTAATTATACAACCACACTATAGACTGGATATGTCAGGACTACATGAAGAAAATGAAAATTACTTACCTACTGTAATTCTTCATTTTCTCTTGTATCTTCACCATTCATTACTGCTGGGTGTAAGCTGGAGGCACGTGCCTGCTCGGGAGCTTTTTTTTTGGGTGTCGGCGCAGATGGCGTCACCCAAGAGGCTGATGCACTGCATGATACATGAGAGTTTGCAGTTAGGCGCCACAGACTCCTCCTCCACCTCAGGTCTGTTCTGGCAGACAGGATGAAAAACAGGGATAGAGAAAAACAAAGGTGAGGAAAGAGAGCCGAGGGATAGGACAAAGCAAAGGATATAAATTAAAAAAGAAACAAGCTGACCAGAGGACAGAGGGAATAAGAGTTTCCTAACTGGCCTTAGGGTCCCAGCCCCTGGGCAGCAGCACAGCAAAGAGAGAGAGAAAAGAGAAGAGAAAGATATTAATGGGGAAGAAGGGGAGACCGCCACCGTGCTAAGCTGAAAGACCACTGGCGTATTTTCAGCCACAAAAACCTGAGAGGTATAAAGACACAGGTGCAAGGATCCCGTCAACTTCAGGGACCACTGGACATAGGTCCAGAGAGGAAAATTTGAAACGGTCTTGGATAATATAAAACATGGCGGAGTCTGACCCCCCACCCCTAAACCCACATTAGGGATGAAAGTCCTGGAGCATGGCCTTCTCTAGCTTATCACCCAAAGACTTAGCCAAGGGGGAAACAAACCCTTAAACAGGAGAGGACTCTATCCAGAATGAGCCCTATAAGTAAGGGGACAGCGGAAAGAAAAAAAAGAGAGGGGGAAACCCTACGGATCCTCCCACGAGATGCACTGACGAAGTCCCCACCCAAAAACAAGTTGAAAATGGACCAACAGATCCATGCCAAGTCATTGAAGACCACACACCGCACCCCACTGAAAACACCAGAGAGTTCCCTCTAAGGCCAGGGCGAAGACCCTACTCGCCACCCTCCTAGGTTGGGCTCTATGTGACTTTATGAAAAGGAAACAAGAGAGCCCAGAGGTACTGTGACAGGGTAGAATAGGACCCTGTCCCAGCTGTTATGCAGAAAGTGTTTAAATGCAAGAATCTATTCTCTCCTTTTCTGTCTCTTCTCTGTCTGGTTACGCAACCAAATTTTCCTGCGAGACCTAGGATTTGATTACCCCAACAATCTCACGGATTATTTGCCTCTTGCTATCTCTCAGTCTTCCCTTGCTGTTTGTCTTTCTCTCCCTTACATATCTGCTGATACAAGAATATATGCAAATCATTATGTGGATATGTAACTGATATTGGGATCCCTTTGTTTAGAAAATATATAGTGTTACTGTTAAAATGTATAGAATTATAGTTTGAGATCATTGCAAAAAGCTATTGGAAACTCAAGAGGTTACCTGAGGGCAAGTTTTAAGCATTTAGCAGAAGAGCTGTGGAAAAGGGGCCTCAGCTTAGGCACACTGTGTTCCTGCCAGCACCTGCCTGAAACATACAAGAACACTTTGGAAAACACTTGTTAAGAATGAGGAGTTGGAAGGACTTATAAGACAGAGCTGCAATTGCTTGCAAGTTGGACACAGAGACGGAAGAAAAACTCTGATGGATCTCCTCTTTTATTTTGCCTTTGTAAACAGTTATACTAAACAATTTTATTATGCTACTGCTAGTACAAATAAATATTTTTTTTTAATTCTACAACTGCTCCTGGTTTCCCTATGCTTCACGACCTGTGCCTCGACGACAGAAAGTGTCAGCCTAAGTGGGATTTACGCCATGCATACTCTAAAGCCAGGAATGCTGTACGTGGGTATTGGACCTAGTACTAGGGAAGCATAGAGAAAGGCATGGATTCTGCAGTAGCAAGTCCAGGAGTGGTTACCAGGAGAATGGCAACCAGACTAGCAAAGACAGATGTCCAAGCTGAGATTGTACAGCAAACACAAGTTATAGAAAAAGAACAGGCAGTGACAGAACCCGAAAGCCTGATGGACTTTTTCAAATGGTGGGCTATACAACAAAGAGAGACTGAGAAGGAGAGAAAAAAAGATTCGACGTTTATAAACACAGAGGACAGGAGAGATGCAGTGACGGGAGCAGAGGTGACTGGATACCTTGCAAGCTATCAAAGGCAGAGGATTTGGCACAGATCCAGATAAGCAAAAAAAAAAACACACAAGCAACTTAAAAGCCATTCAACTTACACAGTTGTGTCCCTTGGATGATATCGAGGCATACTAGACAACTTTTGAAAGAGTCGCGACAGCCTGCCAATGGTCAAAGTAGCAATGGACAATCGGACTGGTACCCCACCTGACAGGGAAAGCCCAACTTGCCTACAGCAATATGGATACTACAGTGTCAGAAAACTATGACCTGGAGAAAAGCAAAATCCTGAAAAGGTTTGACATCACAGAAGAGATCCACAGGCAGAAATTTCGATCTCTTTAAGTACAACTTAGTCGACAATACTCGAGAAGCCTTCACCCGACTCAGAGAACTCCTGATAAAATGACTCCAACCAGAGGACAGGGCAGTCCCACAGATCGACACATTTGCAATGGAGCAATTCATCAACATCCTGCCTACAGATGTGCAGCTTTGGGTAAAGAATCACTGACCAGAAAGTGGTGAAAAGGCTGTTTCTTTGGCCGATGACGACCAAATGGCCAGACACCACAGCAGCAAGGTAACAGCCAAGCACTGGTAAAATATTATTTTTCCTATTTAAACTCCAACTAAGAACTCTGGTGGGGGTAACATATCTGTGCCCAAAGACGTTACTTGCTATAACTGTAATAAGCCAGGCCACATGGCAAGAAACTGCCATAGTAACGAAAGTGGCACTGGAGCAGATTTGTCCTTGGCAAATTGGGGCAAGTACTGAACAGATTTGAAGGTGGGGGATAAGACTGTAAAGGGACTCACTGATTAGGGAAGCAGACAGACCCTAGTGCATGTTGAAGTGCTGGGAAAACACTGTGCTAAAAAAAAAAAAAACAGGTACTGGTGTCCTCTGCATCCATGGGGACACTCGATACTATCTCACCACCCAAGTGACTCTGACCATTAAAGGTGCGCCGCACCAATTCAAAGTGGAGTAGTACTTACGTTACCTGTACCTGTGATTATTAGAAATGACTGTCCAGGATTTACTGAGAATCTCAGAGGAAAGTACAGTTACATAAGAATTTACCGTAACAGTAGATCTTCGAGAACAGCTCTTGCAGCAGGTTACACCATTAGGACTGAAGCCGGCAGGCACCAGGACCCCATCGAAATTTTCTAGCTAGCAGTATTGAGCGGGGACCGCCTCTGACTTCGGTCCCGCCCCCAACGTCGGGCGTACTACATAAGGAGGCGGTCCCCCCAAAATCCTCAGTTCTCCTGCCGGAACCTCCCGGCCGCTGGATGACATCAGAATGGGAGACCGAGGATCCGCCATCAGGTGGCAAAACAAGGCATCAGTAAATGTCCTATCCTAGGAGATGGATGCTTGACTATGACCTACCTCCAACGGGGATGGTGGGAGGGAAAGTACCTGCTGCAAGAGCTGTTCTCGAAGATCTGTTACGGTAAGTTCTTATGTAACGGTACTATCCTACTTCCAGAAACAGCTCTTGCAGCAGGTTACACCATTAGGACCGATTTCCAAGCAGTAATGGCAATCATGCACCATCAGGAGGAGGAAAAGTAGAAATCCTCGAGATACTTCGAGCCTAGGACAGAAGTCCTTGAAGGACTGCTAGACCGAACCTTGCTCTTCGCCTCGATGCAATGTCCAGGCTGTAATGCCTGATACAGGTATGCACGGAGATCAGAGTAGCTGCAGCGCAAATAACTGAGGTGAATATGTTCTTTAAAGCCGCAAAAGAGGTAGCCACCCCTCTGGTGGAATGACCCTTAACCGTGCCTGGTAAGGGTTTGTTGCGCTTCTGGTAACAGAACGTAATGCACTAGATAAGCCACCTAGACAGCGACTGCTTCGAGACAGGAGCTCCCTTCATCCTATGGGCGAAGAAGACGAAAAGTTGGTCTGACTTTCGGTGTTGTTTGGTTCTGGTTAGGTAGTATCTGAGGCACCTATGCACATCAAGGGTGTGCAGAAGGGCTTCTCCTCAATTACAGTATTTCAGAAAATACACTGGTAGACTGATGTCCTGATTAAGGGTGAGATCCGAGACCACCTTAGGCAGAAATTTAGGATTAGTCCATGGGGATACCCTGTCCTGGTGGAAAACCAAATAAGGCTCTTTGCACGCAAGTGCGTGCATTTCAGAAATCCTTCTGGCAGAAGTAACTGCAACTAAAAACAACATTTTCCAAGAGAGAAAATGTAGCTCGCAATCCGCGGCTGGTTCAAAGGGTGGCAGCGTGAGCTGCTCCAGGACAAAGGGTAAATCCCATGGAGGGATTGGATCCTTAATCAGGGGCCTAAGGTGGAGGACGCCCCTCAAAAAAGCATATGTCGTGTCCAGCAGGGCTACAGTGCATTGGCCTACGGGGGCATGGTAAGCCGAAATGGCACAAAGGTACACTTAAATCGAAGAGTAAGCCAGACTGGAGTGGAAAAGGGATAGCAGGTAGTCCAGTACCAGCTTCTCTGGATAGTCCAAAGGCGAAAAACCGCACGCTCCAGCCCATAAGCAGAACCTGTGCCACTTCATGGTGTAGGTCGCGTGGGTAGCCGGTTTCCTAGCAGCAGTAAGCACATCTGCCACTTCTTGGGAGACCCCGTATCGCATCATGGCTATGTCTCTAGGAGCCAAGCATGCAGGTTCAGGGAACGTAGATCCGGATGGACTAAGGAACCCGCCTCCTGAGACAGTAAATGGGAGCTGATTGGCAAAGGCACTGGAGGTTCCCGGGATAGCTGATGCAAGAGAGGGAACCATATCTGTCTAGGCCAGAAGGGTGTGATCAGAATGAGCGTTGCTTGCTCCCTGCGGAGTTTTAAAAGAACTCTCTGGTTCAACAGGAAAGGAGGAAAGGCAAAAAGGAATCTGCCCGCCCAGGAGAGGGACAACGCATCTCGCCAGAAAACACCAGGCCCTGGATCTAGCGAGCAAAAATTGGGCAGTTCTGCATTGTATGGGGACGCGAAGAGGTCCATCTCTGGAGTACCCCATCTGCGAAACAGATCTTCTGCCACCTCCTGGAGTAGTTCCCATTCGTGGACTCTTGCCTGAGATGCTGTCCACTCCCGGAACATGAACTGCAATAAGGTTTGCGCCATGTTGCAAGATCCAATCCCACACTCTCATGGCCTCCCTGCAAAGCGAGTAGGAGTGGGTGCCTCCTTGTTTGTTGAGGTAATACATCACCGTGGAATTGTCTGTTTGTAACAGAACTGTACCCAGTGGAATCTCCGACTGGAAGGCCTGCAGGGCGTAAAGAACTGCCCTTATTTCCAGTATATTTATGTGGAGAAGAGACTCCTTGGCTGTCCACAGGCCCCAAGACCGAACACCATCAAGGTGTGCTCCCCACCCGAGCCCTGAGACATCTGTGAGAGGTCAGTCGGGGATCCAGGCCGTCAAGGGACTCAAGAGAGGTTCCTGAATGTAGCCATCATTGCCAATCTCGAATTACGGTCTTCATGATTCGGACTGATGCTGCAGATGGTCTTGCCTTTGGTCCCATCGTACCCGTAACATCCACTGGGTTACCCGCATGTGGAGACGGGCTAGCGGGACTGTTGCAACGGCCGCAGCCATGTGTCCGAGCAGGCAAAGGACCAGTCTGGCTGGGACAGTCTTCTTCGTCAACAATTCCCTGATGAGGGATCTGATGTGTTCCGTTCTGTCCGTGGGAAGGAAAGCTTTCCATTGGACGGTGTCCAGAACTGCTCCGATGAATTGCAGCGTCTGGGACGGAACCAGGTGTGACTTCTCATAATTGATGGGAATGCCCAAGGTCTCGAACAGAGACTGAGTGCAGTGAATGGCAGACATCAAGGCCTCCCATGAGGGCACCATGATAAGCCAGTCGTCCAGGTAGGGGAACACGTAGTGGCCCTGTCTCCTCAGAGATGCGGCTACGACCGCCATGCACTTCGTGAAGACTCGAGGTGCCGATGACAGCCCGAAGGGAAGAGCTCAGAACTGATGATGGCAGCCCTGAAACTCGCAGCGCAGGAAACTCCTGTGCGCCTGAGTGATAGGAATATGCAGATAGGCATCCTGCATGTCCAGGGACGCAAGAAACGCATCCTGCTTCGGCATGGGAATCAGGCCCGGGAGGGTCACACTGCATAAGCACTTGTAAGCGACTGAAAGATTGAGATTACTGAGGTCCAGTATTGGACGGAGGTCCCCTGGTTTCTTTGGAACCAGGAAGAAGTGAGAATAGTACCCTAGTCCTCTCTGGTTCCCTGGTACGTGCTCTATAGCTTCTTTTTCCAGAAGTGTGAGCACCTCCTGCTGTATGGGCAGGGCATGCTGGCCCAAATAACGGGAAAGCAGGGGAGGTCTTGTAGGTGGGTTGTCTATGAACTCTATGTAATGGCCATTTTTGACCAACTGTAGAACCCACCTGTCTGTGATCGATTGCCACCCTGAAAGGTGGCATGCGATGCGACCCCAACTTTCTTTGCCCACTGATCCTGAGGAAGGGCGGGGGCTGGGAAGGAGTCATGCTGTGGCAGTGTTTGTCCCTGCAGGCTAGGCCGACTTTGAGTAGCATTGGCCTCTGCCTGGGGACGATTTGGCCTGGGCCTTGTGAGAGAAAGTGCCCCTCTGCTGCTGGCCAGAATGTTGCTGCTGCCTTTGTAGCTGGCCGCAAAAACGGCACTGGTTCCTGCGAAAAGAACTAGGCCGAGATTTGTACATGGCTTGTACAGATCGGACTGCCTTCCCTGCGTCTTGGAACTTGGTGATAACCTTCTCGGAGGCTTCACCAAACAGCACCTTGCCGTTATACGGGACGTCTAGAATGTTTTTCTGTACGTACGGGGTAAAGCCGGAGACACGGAGCCAAGAGTGTCTCCGGTGACAAACGCCTGAGGCTGCAGCTCTGGCCGAAGAGTCCGCAGAGTCGTATGCGGCTCTAAGCACTTGGGTCCCCACATCTGACCCGGTGCGGAGGAGGTTTAGGAGCTCCGCTTTCTGGTCGCCATCAGGAAGCTTTTCGACCAGGTCCTGGCCCGTTCCCATAGGGCGTTCTGGAACTGAACCATACGGGTAAGGTAGTTCAGTGACCCAATGGCACAAGTAGCAGTCGCATACGTGCGCCTCCCCAGAGCATCAAATTGCTTGGATTCCTGGTCCGGTGGCTGAGTGCTCATATGCTGGGGTCTCAGACCGGTCATGTGAAGCAGTGATGACCAGGGAATCTGTCAGAGGTTGGTTCGCCAAATACTGGTCCTCCCTAGGGGCCTTGTACAGGCGGTCAGCCTTCATCAGCAGCGCGGGAGTGGAGTGTGGACGTTTCCATGCAGCCTTGGTGATGTCCGCGAAGGTGTCCACCAAGGGTGGCACTACCACAGGCTTCAGGTCTTTTGCCGAAGGTAGCGGGCAAGGCGTTGTCGTTCAGGGTCAAGCTCCTCAGCGTCCCACCCCATGCTGTCCTGGATGTGCCTCATGATCTCGGTGAAAGAGGGATCATCTGGTGGGGACCTGGGGAGGTCGTGTGGGTCAAGAGAGGGGATGCTGAGTGGAGAAGGTGATCTGGAGTACTCTGAGGTATCCGATCTTGAATCCTCCCTGGCGTGTACCAGCGTCGTCTGGGTTGTTTGGGGCTGGGTGACCCTGAGAGGGATCTGGAGGGAGGCCTTCTCCTGTCGGTAGAGCTGCCCCTAGGAGGTGAAGTTTGCTCCTTGGGGGATGGAGGTCGTCCTACTGGCCACTTAGGTGGAGGAGGAGGCGTAGGCGGTGAAGGAGTAAGAGGAGGAAGAGTAGTAGGAGGAGGACTGGCAGGGACCACATCTTTCTTGATGGTGTCCCACCAAAAGGTAAAGAGCTCCTTTACCTCTGCAATGTTCATACCATACGACAGGCCTGGTGCCGGTGGCCTGTCGCTGGGGTCGGGTGTTGGGTCCCCGTGGGAGCCCAGAATCCTTGGTGTCGCCCGCCTGGTCTTCAGGCTGTGGGGTGTCCTCCTCTGTAGAATCCCTACAACTGGCGTCCACCGGCGACGGGGGTGTGGTCTTCCACTCCGGGGTAGCAGACATCGGTCCCCAGGCCATCTTCGGACCTGGTGAACGCCTGGCCGGTGACGGGTGTCTAGCTGGTGTCGTCGGCTCCTGTGAGCGCCGAGCCGATTTAGAGTGCTTGGCCAACGTTGGGTGGTGGTCCGACGTCCATTTGAGGGACGTCAGGTCCTTAGCTCTCCTAGGTGCCGGATCAGGACCTCTGGGTGGTTGGGAGACAAACCTGGAGTCAGTGTCCCGGTGACGGGAGGATGAAGACTTGTGGCGCTCACACGACTTTGAAGAGGCCTCGAAGTCTTGAGAAGCTGGAGCGATGAAGAACCGCTGGAAGACCTGACCTTGACCGTGGGAGGTTGTGACCGAGCCCTGGAGGGAGAGCGGTCCGAGTAGGGGACCTAGACCTCACCTTCTCCCGGTGCTTGTCCCGGTGTTTGTGGGATCTAGAGGAAGATTCACCCTGGGAGGAAGGTTCCTGGTCCATGCTTTTAAGCTTTTCTTCCAGAAGAAATGCCTGAAGTGCCTTCTGACTGCGGATCCTGGTGCGGCTATTAAAACCCTGGCAAAAGGTGCAGGCCTTGGTGTCGTGGTCCAGGCCTAGGCAGCGCACGCAGGACGAATGGGGATCCTTGAAGGGGATCTGTTTGCCGCAGACACACTTCGAAAGGTGACCCTCAAGAGATGGGGTTAGAGAGGACATCAGTTGAGCAGAGCAAAAAAGGTTCTAAATTATTTCGGTAGTTCAGTAGTCATCGTACGCTAGAAAGAAGACCGAGAGGCCAATGCTGGCGAGTCGACGGTGGGAGGAGAGCTGAGGATTATGGGGGGACCACCTCATGTACTACGCCTGACGTCGGGGGCAGGACCGACATCAGAGGCGGGCCTTGCTGAATACTACTAGCTAGAAAATTTCCGTGGGGTCCTGGTGCCTGCCAGCTTCAGTCCTAATGGTGTAACCTGCTGCAAGAGCCATTTCTCGAAGTAAGATCTGAAACCTGCAGTTTCAGCAGCAGTGGTAACAAGAGCTCAGGCAAAGACAATTTCAGACGGTGGGGGCACTTTTCCTTTTAGTGATTTTGATTCGGATGTGTTATGAGCATAGCTCCAAGATCTGGAAATCCAGGAAAGAAAGACGATGCCTGAAGAAACTGTGGCAAAAAGTGACCGATGGTCATAAAGGGTTAAAATATGAAATTGCGATTTTCTTTCAGAGCAAGCTAATGATGTTTCTCTCCAGGGTTATTTTAAGCAGCTGGGGGGAAACCAAAGCAGGGTGGACCAATATTTAAAAAATGTAATGGAACCATTTCTACTGCCCTGTTGTTCAGAAGGCCTTGCATCTCGGAGGCAAGAAGGTCTGACGGTATTCTTGACAGCCTGTCCTATTGTTTGGGGGGGGGGGGGATCCGGAGGGGTTTCTGAAAGGCTGAGGGAATACCCCTCGCGGATTATCTGGAGGACCCATTTGTCTTATATTATGAACTTCCACAGGTTGTAGAACTGAGTCAGATTTCCTCCCACCGCTGAGGAAGAGTCCAGTTGAGGTGGGACCTGGGCCAGAAACTCAGAAGGTGGCACTGGGCGCTTTGAGTCCTTGTGCCTTCTGCTGCATTTTCTTTCGAGGCTGGAGGGCTTGGTTTTTGTTAAAACCTCCCCTTGCCCCAAAAGGACTGACGGTTGTGAAATTGATGCTTGTTAACCCCTCCCCCCCCGAGAAGGGGTGGGAGCGGGTTGAGAAGTTTTAATGGCCGACCAAGTCTTCTGTATGGCCTCCTGAGCTTGCTCTACTTGAGGTCTGAACAGATACATACCGTCAAAGGGTAACGCCATGACCTGCTGTTGGGCATCATTCATGAAGCCAGAAGTGCGTAGCCAGGAGTGACGATGGGTACAAATGCCCGCCGCTGCTCGGGAAGCATTACAGAAAGTGTCCATAGCTGCTTTAACCTACTGGTTGTTGTACTTGATACCCCCTGGTTATGGTCTGAAGTAGCTTTGAACTAGTGTGTGACTCGGGCAGAGCTTCCACCATCTGTTTGAGCGAATGCCAAAGAACATACTTGTATTGAGAGAAATGGCCCTGGTAGCTGGCAATATGCATACCCAGGGTAGAGGCAGCAAAGACTCTCTTACCTAAGGTGTCTAACTTGCGAGATTCTTTGTTTATAGGCCGGGCTGTAGATGCCCCAGGAAGAACGGCCTTATTCTCTGCCAAGACTACAACAGGGTCCGTAAAGGCCTGGGAGGTCAAAACGGGTCGATCCTTGGGAGCAGCATACTTCCTGTCTATGGACTCAGCCACAGAAGGAATGAGAGCGGGATTACTCCATACCATCTGAGAAAGCGTCTCAAAGGATGGTTGTACCGGGGGAGTTAAGTCCATTGGGATGTCTGGGACATGAAGGTACTGGAGTCTTAAGAGCTTCCCAGGATGGATATCTGTAGTCTGGAGAGAAAAAGAATTAACATTTTTCAGCACAGACTTAGATGACACAGGCTCTGCAACCAGATTAACTCCTGCTCCTTCAACATCATCACCCAGTTGAAGGTCTGGGTCAGGCTCAATATCATCTCCTGACAGCCCAGGAGGGACTGCATGGACAGGAAAGGAGTGAAAGTCAGTAGAAAATGAAGAAGATAAAGGAATCGGAGTTCAGAATCACTGAAGACTGGACAACGTCACACCAAGTCTTGGTGCTGAAGAGGAACACGGCACTGAAGGCAAGGAAGTCGGTGCTGTCTGAAACAGCCCACCACATGGCACTAACAGGGCCCACGGTGCCAGAAGGCCGCCCGGCACCGACAACCCCAACAGCGCCGACAACACAAGTGGCGCTGACAGGCGCATTGGTGCTGAGAAAACCACTGACGCCGATGGCGCCAAAAGCAATCCAGGGCTCCAAAAATTGCGATCTGAAAAAAAAAAAGTGGGAGGAATATCAGGAGATAGAGGCATCAGTGAGGTCCCCTGTGCCGCAGCCATGTGGGGGACAATGAGCGCAGAGTTTACTGCACTGAAGAGGGCCCAAGATTAGAGGTCCAGCCGCCTACCCGATCCCTCAAGAGGCCAGAGGGCCTCGAAGTGACCTAGCCAGGCAGCTGGACCAGACTCCGAACCCACTGCTCCATAAGAGCAGCCCACTGATGAAACAGCTCATCGGAAGCCCCTCCAAAAGGCAGGGAAGGGCTCCGATGTTGAAGAGGTCGGTCTCTGGAGACAGAAACTAGCAACTCAGGCGGAGGAGACAGACACTTGACCCCAATAACCGACCACTTACGTGCGGACATACCAGAAGTCTACCTTGAATGATGCCTTCTCTTTTTTGACCTGTGGGCCGAAGAAGAGCTAGAGGCCAAACAGTGCCGAGAGTGCGACCGTTTTCTTTTATACTTTCGCGGGGGACTGCCCATCCCCTCTAGTATCGGACCATCCGTTGTTAGACCCCCCCCCAAGAGAGGGCAGCGGACTGGACTCAGCCCGGCTGACTGAACAGCTTTCATAAGAAGTCTCCCTACCATCACCTGACCCGCTCATGGTCAACTCCGTTAATGTAGGCTGAAGACTTCTTTTTTTTTTTTTAAATTATGGTTAAAAGTAAATGGTACTTATTTTCGAGCAATATTACAAAACAAACTGAAAACTATGCTGCTAGTTTGACTCCCGGTGAGCGACGTCGTTACTGAAGCACACTCGACAGCGGGAAAAAAAAGAACTGAGGCGGCTGGAGGGTCGACATCGAGATAGTCACTGCTCCATGAGCCGCACCGCTCTTCGTGGCACCATCTCTGGCGCTGGCCCGCTTGCAGAAAGTTTGCTTCCACTGGGTCCTAGTGCCTCCGGCATAGATCCCATCAGTGTGAATGAGTGGTGGAGACTTTATGTCCAGGAAGATCAGACAGAACAATTGGTTATACCACAGAAGTATAGAACAGAGTTGTTACAGACAGCACACGATAGTCCTATGGCTGGTCACTCAGGGAGGGATCGTACCCTTGCCAGATTGCTGTGTAGATTTTACTGGCCTGGAATTCATGAAAATGTTGCTACCTATTGTAATTCCTGTGCGGAGTGTCAGAAAGTAGCCCCAGTCACTAGACAAGACAAGGTGCCCCCTAGCCTTAATAGATGTGCCTTTTGAGAGAATTGCAATGGATGCGGTTGGTCCTTTAGACAAAGGTAAAAAGGCTAATAGACTTATCTTGGTAGTATGCGACTATGCTACTCGATACCCAGAAGCAGTTTCAGTGCATACTGTCATAGCTTCAAATGTGGCAGCAGAGCTTGAAAAAAAATTCAGCAGAGTGGGCATACCTAAAGAAATTATTACTGATCAGGGCAGTAATTTTGGTGCTGCATTACTTAAGGAGCTGTTCAAACTACTAGGTATCACAGCCATAAGAACCTCCCCATCACCCTCAGACGATCTTGTTGAGCATTTTAACCAAACCCTAAAACACACATTAAAAAGGTTTGTAAAAGGGGAAGGGAAAGATTGGGACCAATAATTGCCTTACCTACTTTTTACTTACAGAGAAGTGCCACAAACATCAACAAGATTTTCACCATTTGAAATGCTGTATGGTAGGTAGTCAAGAGGGCCACTGGATGTGATAAAAGAAACGTGGGAAGATACCCCACTCAAAAACAACCTATAGCATCTTATATGTGTGCCCTAAGAAAGAAGCTGGCAAAATATGTTGAAATTGCCCATAGTAATCGGGGAAGAGGCCCCAAACCAGCAGAAGGTATATAATGACCATGGGGTAAAAGAAAAAGTTTTTGAGCCAGGTGAAAAGGTTTTGCTACTGTTACCCACAACAGAAAATAAACTGTTAATGAAGTGGCAAGGGTCTGACAAGGTTCTTAGAAGTACTGGCACCTTTCACTTTGAGACTGAGACCCCTGATAGGAAAAATCTTACTGAGATATACCATGCTAACCTCTTCAAGAAATGGGCTGAAAAAAATGCCAAAAGCAGCTTTGCTAGTTTTACCAGAAACCAATAAGGAAGATATTGATGTAGTTTATGATAGACTGTAACAAACTGTAAATGCTGATGCTGTAAAGGTGGATATTTCCTTAACCGCAGAACAAACTGCAGGCATTTGTAATGTGCTAAAGACATTTAACAGTACTTTTACAAAAGTACCAGGCTGAGCAAAACGGGTTGAGCATGTTACAGGAACAAGGAATGCTCGTCCTATTAGGCAAAATACATACAGGTTAGCAGAGGGGCTAAAAGCTGATGTGGTTAAGGAAATACAAACAAGCATTTGTCAATGCCAAATGTTTGCTTGCTGGCATTGGTGGGGTGTGCCTTTGGGTCGTCAGGCATAACGGCCATGCCATTTCACCACACCCTACCCTGCAGACACAGACAAGTGTTATGGTGTGCCTTGGGGTCTCTGGCCCTTATGCTCACCCCATTTCATCAGGAAATACGGTGAGATGGGTGCTGTATAGGAGAACGGGGTGAACTTTGGGGCCGATGAGTTCAAGGCACACCTTGATGCTTCTCACTGGCTGCAGGGTGTGGGTGGAATGGTATGAGCATTACAGGTGACAATCCCAAGTCACACCCATGATGCCTGTCAGTCTCTACAGGGTGGGGTGTTATGGTCAGAAACCCTAACGCCTCAGGCGTTCGTTGGTATTTTCACTCCACATTTTCAACACAGGTTTTTTGTGACCCCCACCTTATGAACAGTAGTAATATCAGTTTGTTAGCCGAAAGCTGATTTTGCACAGTGACTACGGCATTTGGCACCACAGGTGCGAAAACACATTTTGAACAGGATGTGAAAAATGACAGCTATACTGTTCATGGGGAGGTGTAAAAACTGGCAATGCTGAAATCTGCAGTGAAAATAGTAAAAAAAACTGGTGAAGTCACGAGCATGCGTAGAAACTGTGCAATGCACAACCTTAATATAATTACTTTGGGGATTTTTTTTTTTTTTTTACAGCAGATTGTCAACACAGGCATTTTGGGACCTCCACTCATGAACAGTTTCACTGTCATTTTCTTAATCTGTTCCAAACACTGATTTCCCACAGTGACCACGCATTTCTGCGCGGAAAGTGTGAAAACAAATTTTGGCTATGTTGTGAAAAATGACAGCTGTACTGTTCATAAGGAAATGTGGAGAAATGTCAGTGGTGAAAATCTGGACTGAAAATATTACCAGTTCATGAACTTACAAGGGTGCATGGAAACAGCGCAATGGTCACTCGTAACAAAGTAATTTTATGGACTTTTGTCACCAAATTTTCAACATAGCCATTTTAAGACCTCCGCTCATGAACAGTGTCACTGTGATTTTCTTACTCTCTCCCAAACATTAATTTCACACACCGACTGCGCCATTGTGCACTACATGCGCGGAAACACATTTTGGGGGAGATGTGAAAAATGACAGCTGTACTGCTCGTAAAGAGGTGTGGTAAAATGGCAATGTTGAAAATCTGGAGTGCCAATACTAAAAATTGGCAGACTTACGAGTGTGCGTAGGAATTGCGCAACGTAAGCTCATAAAACAATCAATTTTGGGAATTTTTCCACCAAATTTTCAACATAAGAGTTTTTGGGGGAGAACCTCATGAACTATGTGACACTGTCGTTTCGTACATCGGTCCCAAAAGGTAGTTTTGCGCAGTGACTGTGAAATCACTTTTCGGGAACAAATAACAAAATGACAGTGCAAGAATTTATGAGGTAGGGTCCCAAAAACCCCATGTTGAAAATTTGGTGAAAAAAATTCCCCAAAATGCCCGAGATACGTATCAAAGTTGAAAAAACCCTATTTATTTCATTATACAGCTTACCAGTATTTCCTCAGTTCGCGGTCGATTTTGAAGAGTGCAGACGTGTTCTTGATCCACCGAAGGTCGTGCCGGACTCCGGAGGTAGGGATAGGGTGGGGGGTGTGAGTGGGGAGGCAGAGTGTGCGAGTGGGGGTCAAGACAGTCAGCTGAAGGACCATTTTTCTTTCTAGGTCTTTTCCTTTAGGAAGGAAGCGACCGCGACATTTGCCACGCTGGGGTGGGCTCCCCAAGCGTGGCAATGGGCCATTTTTTGGGGGGGGCGCAAGCAGACCGACAGGGGATTGGGCACCCTCGACCAGAGATTTTGCCATGCTGGGGTGGACTCCCAGCGTGGCACCTGGAAGTGTGTTGGGGGGAAGACTGATGTTTGCCATGCTGGGGTGGGCAGGCGTGGCCTTGAAACTGTTTGGGGGACCAGTGAAGCCTCACGAGGTGGGCACCCCGGCCCTTAAGATTGTTGCCACACTGGTGTGGGTTCCCAGCGTGGCACCTGTAACTGTTGGGGAGGAGCGGCAGCACGTCAACGGGATTGGGCACCCCGTCGGCCATACTGTGGGGGGGGGGAGCGTGTGAACATGCTGGGGTGGGCTCCCAGTGTGTTACTGGCTTGTGGTGGGGAGAGGAGCTGTCTGACAGCTCTTGCACTGCAGTGCCAACGTGTAGGCACTTCCCATACTGCTGACATCAATATGCAAATTGCCTACATGCTGCAGCGCCCTTCTTTCAACTGTACGCTGCTGCATTTGCAAACGCTGTCATAGACAGCTCTTGCATTCATTGACGAGGGCTGCCATCGCAAAAGGCAGCAGGACATTGGAAGTAGGGAGGCACACCTACGAATTCTTGTATGGTGGCACTATAATTTCTTGCACATGTGTGCAAGCAAACATAAAAACTAAAGAACTGGGTATCATAGAGGAGTCAAGGAGTGCTTGGTCATCTCCAGTGGTAATTGCAAACAAAAAAGAAGCAGGTGTTAGAATCTGCCTTGATTTTAGGAAACTTATTCAAGTGTCAGAATTTGACAGTTATCCTATTCCCAGAATAGATGATTTGGTGAACAGACTGGGGAGCGCAAAGTATATCAGTACCCTTGATCTCACCAAGGGCTACTGGCAAATACATCTAGCTAAAGAATCCAGACACAAAACTGCATTTGTCACTCCTGTTGGATTCTATCAGTGCACCATCATGCCACTGGTTTACATGGTGCGCCAGCTACATTCCAGCGGTACATGGATAGAATTTTATCACCATACTGGTTACTGTGCTGTGTACCTGGATGATGTTGTGGTGTACAGTCCAGACTGGAAAAGCCACCTGAACACCTACAAGCAGTTATCCAAGCTATCAGAAATGCAGGTCTGACAATTAATCCTACCAAATGTACATTGGGCATGCAGGAAACCAGATATTTTGGCTATGTGTTTGGAAATGGAGCAGTTAAGCCAAAATTTCTAAAACAGAAGCTGTAGCTAACAACCCTGTCACTAAAACAAAGAAACATGTCAGGTTATTTTTAGGGCTGGCTGGTTATTATCAGAGATTTGGTCCAGCTTTGCCGAGATAGCTACTCCCCTCAATGAGCTGATGAAGAAACAGTTTCCAAATACTGAGAAATGGACCCCAGAGTGTGATGAAGCTTTTCAAGCCATTAAGGCTGCATTATGTTCAGCCCCTGTTTTGACAAACCATTTTTGTTGCAGATGAATCAGAGGTAGGTCTAGGTTAAGTCCTGAGTCAAAATATAGATGGGACAGAAATACAGGTTACTCACCTGTAACAGGAGTTCTAGGAATGGTATATGTTGTTCATCCACACTGTCTGGCAGGTATCCTTGCCGCTTTAAATCTTGCCGGAAGGTCTTCAAGGTGGCTCCTCCCACCCACCCCGGGTGGTAAAACTCTCGGCTCCGCCCCATGGCGCCAGATCTGGCCTGCTGGAAGCTCAGGTTGTGTCTCGAAGCCGGGCAGGTCGGGTGAGTCGTGTGGATGACAAGCGTATACCATTCCTAGAACTCCTGTTACAGGTGAGTAACCTGTATTTCTAGGGACGTGGATATGTTGTTCATCCACACTGTCTGGCAGACCCCTAGCAGTTCTCCGGGAGGAGGGAGGCAAGGCGCACACCCCCTACTTCGGGAATAGAGACTGGAGAACAGAGGCCCCAAAACCAGCATCCCGGCGTGACTCAAGGTCGATGTGGTAATGGGTGATAAAAGTGTGTGCTGACTTCCAGGTAGCAGCCCTGCAGATTTCCTGGATAGGGATGTCCCTGGAAGCAGCCACCGATGCAGCAGTATGGCGGGTAGAATGAGCTCTTATCCCTCTGGGAGGCTCCATGCCCGACACTTATAGCAGAGATCTATGCAGAGGTGACCCACCTGCTTATCGTCCGCTTGGCTGCAGGTCTGCCAGGTGCGGCTTGTGCAGTGACAAACAGTTGGCGAACCTCTCCCCGACCAGCCGCAGCCACAGATGTTTAGCGCACTTCTAAGGTCCAAAGTATGGAGCCTGTATTCGGCGTGATTGGGGTAGAACACCGGCAGAGTCAACACCTGGTTAAGGTGAAACTCCGACACCACCTTCGGAAGGAATTTCGGGTGGGGGCGCAGGACAACCTTGTCCCTGTGGAAGACCAGGTAAGGAGACTCGATGGAAAGCGCCTGGAGTTCTCCCATCCTTCTGGCTGACATGATAGCCACCAAGAAGGCGGTCTTCCACGACAGGTGAGAGAGTTCACACCTGTGCACTGGTTCGAATGGCTTGCCCATGAGCTTTGCCAGTACCAGCAGTAAATCCCACGGAGGTGGAGGTTCTCGCACCGGAGGGGAAATGTGATCAAGGCCTTTGAAAAAGCGCAGACCACCTTCTCCTGTGCCACCGATTGCTTCCCGGCCCGCGCCCGGTAAGCAGAGATGGCTGCCAGGTGCACCCTTAGGGTCGTCGACCTAAGCCCTTGACGAGAAAGGGACCATAAATAGTCCAAGATGCTTGCCAAAGGACAGGAAGAAGGGTCCAAGCCCTTGCCCTGACACCAAATGGAAAATCTCTTCCATTTGAAGGCATAGCATTTCTGGTCGACTCATACGGGCGCCTCAACAACATTGAGGACCTCGTCGGAAGACCCAAGGCCTAGAACTCTGGCAGCTCAGAAACCAGGCCGTTAGGTGCAGGGGTTGAAGGTCGGATGGAACACCTTCCCTGATTGACTGAGAGCAGGTCCGGGCGAGCTGGAAGCTGCCTCAGAGCCTGGAGCTGAGGCTGAGAGATCTGGGTACCAGAACTGCAGGGGCCAGTCTGGGGCTATCAGAATCACCTGCGCCTTGTCCCTCCTTGCTTTGAGAAGCACCTTGTGAATCAAGGGAAATGGGGGGAAGGTGTAGAAGAGGCCCGGGGTCCACGGCCTCGAGAAGGCATCCCCCTGCAGTGAGCCCTGCTGAGGGGGGCGGGCATGAAACAGCCTCAGCTTCGCGTTCTCCCTTGAGGCAAACAGGTCCACCTGAGGTGTGCCCCAATGGGAGAACAGATCTTGTACCACCTCCGGCAGGAGAGACCACTCGTGAGATGCAGCCTCTATCCGGCTCAAGGCATCGGCCAGGGTGTTGGAGGCTCCTGCCACATGAATGGCTAGGAGATCCACCTCCAAGCTGCGCATGAGTGACCAAATGCAAAGAGCTTCCTTGCATAGAAGCATGGAGCGCGTCCCGCCCTGGCGGTTTAGGTAGTACATGGTCGTGGTATTGTCCGTCTGGACTCGGACCACTTGACCCCGGAGAAAAGGAGCAAAGGCGGTGAGAGCTAGGCGGACCGCTCGGAACTCCAGCAGGTTGATGTGGCATCGGGACTCCCGCGGGGACCAGAGGTCGTGCGCCCGGTGTTCCCCCAGATGGGCACCCCAACCCATCAGAGGCGCATCGGTCGATAGAGAGACCGTCGGCTTGGGGCGGACAAACGGGATGCCCTCCTGCAGATGAGATGGAACGGTCCACCACCGGAGAGCGTTCCACATCTCCTGGGTCACCATCACCAGTTGGTCCAATGGATCGCAGCGTTGTGACCACTAGCTGGCCAATCCCCACTGAAGGGGGTGCATGCGCCAGCGTGCCGAACGACCACGCTGGTAGAAGCTGCCATGAGACCCAGGAGGCGCAGGAAGTCCCAGGCAGGGCGCGATTGCCCAACCAGAAACGATTGGGCAAAGGAGGTAAGAACCTCGGCCCTGTCCGCTGGGAGCCATGCTCTGGCTTGAAGAGAGTCGAGCTTTGGCTCGAGTTCAGACTTGGCCTCGTTGATGAGAAGGCCGATTTGAGAGCAAACCTGGAGGGCCAGATCTCTGGACCGCTCCACCTCCTGTCTGGAGGGCTGCTATCAGCCAATCGTCCAGGTAGTACACGGACCCTGGCGCCCATGAGAAGGCTGTCACCACTGCAATGCATTTGGTGAAGAGCCTGAGGAGCTGGAGACAGGCCTGAGGCATGGCTCGGAACTCAAAGGGATCTCTCGGCTGGCGAAGGAATCTCCGATGTGACGGATGGATAGGGACGTGAAAGACACGCGTCCTGCAGGTCCAGAGAGCAGAACCACCGCCTGCTGTTCCAGGGATGGTATTATCTGAGCCAGAGTGACCATCCTGAAGGTTTGAGACCTTAGGAACTTGTTCAGGTCGTGTAGGTAGAGAATGGGCGCCAGCCCCGTCCGTTGGAACCAGGAAATACCTGGACACAAACCCGGGTCTGAGGGAGGTCCGCCCTCTCCTGATCACCTCCTTTTGGAGGAGAGGCAATGTCGGCCGGCAGGCCGACAGTGGCGCGCGGACTCCGAGCGGCAGCTCTGAAGGCGGGGCCTGCTGAATTCTAGAGGCAGGCCTTTTCCCCACCTCCAGTACCCACTTGTCTGTGGTAATAACGGACCAGGTGGAAAGGTGCGGAGCCGTCCCCCAGGGGAACCTGGGAGGAGGTGGCGGGGTTGGGCGACACCTCAGCCCGTCACTGGGCAGGCTTGGAGGAAGGACCGTTCGAGGACCTCCAGGGCCTTACCTCCCTGCTTCCTGTTGGAGGAAGCTCCGGGCTAGAGTTTGGGATGCCAAGCCCGAGCCTGCTACCAGAGCGTTGCTGGGCAGGGCCTTGTGAGCGCAGAAGGACAAAGGGCTTAGGCTGTGGTTTCTGACCTTTGTCCTTCGTGCCGGAAGAGACAGAGTCAAGGTAGCACTGGACTTCTCGATCCTCTGCAGGTGACCTTCCACCCCAGGGCGAGAGGGTCTGTCCCAAAAAGAGAACATCCGCCAACATGCTGGGTATTCCTCAGCTAAGCCCGGCGGCTACCATCCACTGCGGCCGCCACAGACCTTGCAAGTCCCCAATGTCTAAAGCAGTCTGGAGCTGCTGTTTGGCCACTGCCCTGCCCTGGTCCGCACCTGCCTGACCGTGGTCTGCAGATCACGGGAAGATGAGGGCGACCTCATCCAGGGAGCCAACAGGGCATAGAGAAATGTGCCATGAGGGCGGCCGAACTGGCCTGGCCGAAGGCAGGGAGGGCCAGCATAGACTTTTCAGCCAGGCGTAGTCCAATTTCTTGGACTCCTTGTGGGAGGTTTGTCCACATCCCTAGCGTTTCGACACGCTGCAAGCGCTGTATGTAACAACCCTCGGCGAGGGTGTTCAACCGGACAGGGAAGCGGTGGGACCGCGATACTTACAGCCATCCTGGCGAAGGCGCAGGGGCAGGAAGCAGGGCGCTGCCAAAGTTCCAAAGCCGGGCCCACTATGGCCTCTGCCACTGGAAAGGCCTCACGAGGGGATCCCTCGGTCCAGAATCTCCGTGAGGGGATACCTGGCCCGCTTAGAAACGAGTTCGAGCTTCATCCCGGTGGACTCCGAGATGAGCGAAGCAATCCCAGGAAGGACGAAGGGCTATAGTCACCGACTGTCCTCCTGAGGACTCCAAGTCCATTCGCTTGGAAGAAAGGAGGAATCATCTTGGACTCGGAAGAGTCCTCAAAAACTGCCTCGGGCTGAGCCACCCTCCACCTGCCGAGGCTGATCGGGAGTGAGGGTGACAGACAGCCTGATGGGGAGTCCCTGAGCAGACCGAGAATTTTTGGTTGGAGCCCCAACTAGCGGCTGTGGGCGGAGGTTCCACGGAGTCGGTGGGGCAGCTGGTTTGGCCGAACACGGCTGGGAGCCAGCCTCCGGATAAGCGAGGTTGTTTGACGCTCGGTGACAGCCACTTAATGGCGGGGAAAGGCGATGGCGTCGGCTTATTCCCGGACAGAAGGAAGCTGTTGCCACATGAGTTCCTCATATCTTGGCACATAACGGTGCGAAGCCTCCCCTCGTCGAGGAAGAGAGGACGAAGCCGGCGGCGCGAGACAGGGAACCGCCTATGGCAGCGCAGGAGCAGCTGGACCCAGAAGAAGTCGAGAACGAGCCTCGGCATTGCCGAAGCGGTCGCGGGGAGGTGTCGTGGGGAACGGCACTCCCTCGGTTGAAGATTCAACCCGAAGGCTCCGGAACCGGAAGCACAGGCGAGCCAGCGGGGTCCTCAGCAACTCCACTGGGGAACGGGGAGAGGTTCTCGGCTTCTCCAGCCGACAATCCGACCAATGGGTCAAGAAAAATCTTGACCCCGTTGGCGAGTCTCGGTCAACTGGCCTGTGAGGGACACCGTGAGGCCAGTGGCAGCGCGAAGTCGACTGAAGTCGATGGCGGCGCTCGGGAGAGGATCTTTCCGCTCCCAAGAGAGTCGGACAGTGAGACTTACCCTTGTTTCTCTTTTGGACCGAGAAAGCGGTCAGAAGAATTGAGTCCCTCACCTTTAGTCGGAGGGTCAGACAAAGCTCCTTAAAAGAAGCTGAATAAGAGGCACCGAGAGGCGGGACAAATGCGCAGCTGAGGTAAGCGGGACCGCCGCCTCCTCTTCGAGGCGATCATCTGCTTGAACTGATCCGCCGAGCCCGCCGCCCGGGACACATAACCGGGCCTCTTTGACTTCACCAGAGGAAATCGCTTCTCGGGGCGCCCCAGTTGTAAGCAGGCATGCGGTCTTCGAGGATGTAGGCCGAAAGGAAGAGCACAGGTCGCAAGCCTGCGGGTTGTGCTCAAGGCCTAAGCAGTGAACACATGTGGGTCTCGCGGATCCGTCCGGACATCTTCTGCCCTAAAGGGCATCTCCGGAAACCGGAGTCGATTTATCCATCGCAGCTGCGAGGGAGAAGACCAGAATCTTTTAGCAAAAAAACTTTTGATTTCGAAAAGTCGAAGAATTATGAACCAGTCTTACACGCAGAGCGTTAAGGAGGAACCTGAGCTTCCAAGCGGTAAGGAAGATCTGGCGTCATGGGGTGGAGCCGAGAGTTTTACCACCCGGGTGGGTGGGAGGAGCCAGCTTGAAGACCTTCCGGCAAGATTTAAAGCGGCAAGGATACCTGCCAGACAGTGTGGATGAACAACATATCCATGTCCCTAGAACATCCTATTCTGTACATAAGTAGGAAGTTGCACAACAGAAAGAAAAGGTACCCTACCATTGAAAAGGAATGTTTAGCAGAAAAGCAGGCTATGGAGTCCCTTAAGTTTTATCTGCTAGGAACTGACTTTGTACTGCTAACAGATTACACTACTTTCTGTTGGCTTAATCAAATGAAAGATAAAAATTCCATAATTACAAGGTGTTACCTTGCACTACAGCCATTTAAATTCAATGTGATGCAGAAATCTGGTAAAGAGAACAGAAATACAGATTACTCACCTGTAACAGGAGTTCTACGAATGATATATGTTGTTCATCCACACTTATTGGCAAGTTCCTTGCCGCTTTAAATCTTGCTGGAAGGTCTTCAAGCTGGCTCTTCCCACCCACCCGGGTGGTAAAACTCGGCTCCGCCCCATGACATAGATCTAGCCGCTGGAAGCTCAGGTTGTCGTCGAAGCCGGGGAGGTCGGTGGGTGGGTGGATGAACAACATATATAGTCCCTAGAACTCCTGTTACAGGAGTAACCTGTATTTCTAGGGACATGGAATATTTGTTCATCCACACTTATTGGCAGACTCCTAGCAGTTCTCCGGGAGAGAGGGAGGCAAGGCGCACACCCCTACTTAGGGAATAAAGACTGGAGACGAGGCCCCAAAACCAGCATCGCGGCGTGACTCAAGGTCGATGTGGTAATGGGTAATAAGGTGTGCTGACTTCCAGGTAGCAGCCCTGCAGATTTCCTGGATAGGGAGTCCCGAAAGCAGCCACCGATGCAGCAGTATGGCCGGTAGAATGAGCTCTTATCCCTCTGGGAGCTCCATGCCCGCCAACTTGTGAGATCTATGCAGGAGGTGACCCACCTGCTTATAGTCAGGCTGGCTGCAGGTCTGCCAGTGCTGAC
The DNA here is from genome assembly GCA_016271365.2 of Neoceratodus forsteri. Classification (NCBI taxonomy): domain Eukaryota; kingdom Metazoa; phylum Chordata; order Ceratodontiformes; family Ceratodontidae; genus Neoceratodus; species Neoceratodus forsteri. The sequence goes on along the minus strand of CM057456.1, from coordinate 1,412,272,308 downwards.
TTCAGCGTGGTGACAAACAGCTGTGAACCTCTCCCGAATTTCAGCCGTGCGCTCCTTATAATAAGAGAGCACCCATCTAGGGTCCAAAGTATGAAGCCTGTATTCGGCCTCCGAGGTGTGATTGGGGTAGAACACCGGCAGAGTAAACACCTGGTTAAGGTGAAACTCCGACACCACCTTCGGAAGGAATTTCGGGTGGGGGCGCAGGACAACCTTGTCCCTGTGGAAGACCAGGTAAGGAGACTCAATGCAGAGCGCCTGGAGTTCTCCCATCCTTCTGGCTAACGTGATAGCCATCAAGAAGGCGGTCTTCCACAACAGATGAGAGAGTTCACACCTGTGCATTGGTTGAATGGCTTGCCCATGAGCTTTGCCAATACCAACAGTAAATCCACGGTGGAGGTTCTCGCACGGAGGAAATGTGATCAAGGCCTTTGAAAAGCATGGACCACCTTCTCCTGCGCCACCGACTGCTCCCGGCCCGCCAGTGCAAGCAGAGATGGCTACCAGGTGCACCCTTAGGGTCGTGCGACCTAAGCCCTTGACTAGAAAGGGACCATAAATAGTCCAAGATGCTTGCCAAAGGACAGGAGGAAGGTCCACCTTGCCCTGACACCAAATGGAAAATCTCTTCCATTTGAAGGCACAGCATTTCCTGGTTCGACTCATACGGACGCCTCAACAACATTGAGGACCTCGTCAGAAAGACCAAGGCCTGGAACTCTGGCAGCTCAGGAACCAGGCAGTCAGGTGCAGGGATTGAAGGTCCGGATGGAACACCTTCCCCTGACTGACTGAGAGCAGGTCAGGGCGAGCTGGAAGCTGCCTCGGGAGCCTGGAGCTGAGGCTGAGGAGATCTGGGTACCAGAACTGGTGGGGCCAGTCTGGGGCTATCAGAATCACCTGCGCCTTGTCCCGCCTTGCTTTGAGAAGCACCTCGTGAATCAAGGGAAATGGGGGAAAGGCGTAGAAGAGGTCCGGGGTCCACAGCCTCGAGAAGGCATCCCCCTGCAGCGAGCCCTGCTGAGGGGGGCGGGCATGAAACAGCCTCGGCTTAGCGTTCTCCCTGGGCAAACAGGTCCACCTGAGGTGTGCCCCAGTGGAGAACAGATCTTGTACTACCTCCGGCAGGAGAGACCACTCGTGAGATGCAGCCCCTATCCGGCTCAGGGCATCGGCCAGGGTGTTGGAGGCTCCTGCCACATGAATGGCTATGAGATCCGCCTCCAGGCTGCGCACGAAGTGACCAAATGCGAGAGCTTCCCTTGCACAGAAGCATGGAAAGGCCCCGCCCTGGCGGTTTAGGTAGTACATGATGTCGGTATTGTCCGTCTGGACTCGGACCACTTGACCCGGAGAAAGCGAGCAAAGGCGGTGAGAGCTAGGCGGACCGCTCGGGCTCCAGCAGGTTGATGTGGCATCGGGACTCCAGCGGGACCAGAGGCCGTCTTGAGTGTTCCCAGATGGGCACCCCAACCCATCAGAGAGGCATCGGTCGATAGAGAGACTGTCGGCTCGGGGCGGACAAACGGGATGCCCTCCTGCAGATGAGATGGAATGGTCCACTACCGGAGAGCGTTCCACATCTCCTGGGTCACCATCACTAGCTGGTCCAGTGGATCGCAGCGTTGTGACCACTGGCTGGCCAGTCCCTACTGAAGGGGGCGCATGTGCCAGCGTGCCCAATGGACCATGCTGGTACAGGCCGCCATGAGACCCAGGAGGCGCAGGAAGTCCCGGGCAGGGCGCGATTGCCCAACCAGAAATGAATGGGCAAAGGAGGTAAGAACCTCGGCACTGTCCGCCGGGAGCCGTGCTCTGGCTCAAAGAGAGTCGAGCTCTGCCCCGATAAACAGAATCACCTGCTTCGGCTCGAGTTCCGACTTGTCCTCGTTGATGAGAAGGCCGACTTGAGAGCAAACCTGGATGGAGGGCCAGATCTCTGGACCGCTCCACCTCCTGTCTGGAGGGGGCTGCTATCAGCCAATCGTCCAGGTAAGGGTACACCCAGACCCCTCGGCGCTGCAGGAAAACTGTCACCACTGCAATGCATTTGGTGAAGACCCTGGGAGCTGGAGACAGGCCGAAGGGCATGGCTCCGAACTCGAAGAGGGATCCCTTCGCTCGAAAGCGAAGGAATCTCCGATGTGACGGACGGATAGGGATGTGAAAAGAGCGCGTCCTGCAGGTCAGAGAGCAGGAACCACACGCCGTGTTCCAGGGATGGTATTATCTGAGCCAGAGTGACCATCCTGAAGGTTTGAGACCTTAGAACTTGTTCAGGTCGTGTAGGTCGAGAATGGGCGCCAGCCCCGTCCATTGGAACCAGGAAGTACCTGGACACAAACCCGGGTCTGAGGGAGGTCCGCTACCTCCTGATCACCTCCTTTTGGAGGAGAGAGCGATGTCGGCCCGACAGGCTGACAGTGAGGCCTACGCGGACCCGGGGGCCTCAGTGCTGACGGCTCTGAAGGCGGGGCCTGCTCGAATTCAGAGGCAGGCCTTTTCCCACCACCTCCAGTACCCACCTGTCCGTGGTAATAACGGACCAGGCGGAAAGGAAGTGCGAGCCGTCCCCCATGCAGGGGAACCTGGGTTGAGGTGGCGGGGTTGGAGGCGACACCCCTCAGCCCGTCACTGGGCAGGCTTGGAGGAGGGACCGGCCAAGGGACCTCCTGGGCCCTTACCTCCCTGCTTCCTGTTGGAGGAAGCTCCGGGCTTGGGTTTGGGATGCCAAGCCCGAGCCTGCTGGCCCTGACGTTGCTGGGCCGGGCGCGCCGGGGGCGCAGAAGGACGAAAGGGCTTAGGCTGTGGTTTGCGGCCTTTGTACTTCTGAGCAGAAGAGACCGAGTCCAAGGTAGCATTGGACTTCTCAATCCTCTGCAGGTGACCTTCCACCCCAGGGTCGAAGAGGTCAGTCCCCAAAAAGGGAACATCCGCCAACTTGTGCTGGGTATCCGGAGTAAAGGTGGATATCCTCAGCCAAGCCTGACGACGCATGGCCACTGCGGCCGCCACAGGCCTGGCACATGAGTCCCCAATGTCTAGAGCAGTCTGGAGCTGCTGTTTGGCCACTACCCTGCCCTGGTACCGCACCTGCCTGACCGTAGTCTGCAGATCCGGTAGGAGATGAGGACCGACCTCATCAGGAGCCCAACAGAGCATGAGAAAAATGTGCTATGAGGGCGGCCGAACTGGCTATGAAGGCCTAGAAGACCTGTAGCATAGACTTTTAGCCAGCATAATCCAATTTCTTGGATTCTTTGTTGGGAGGTTTGTCCACATCCCTAAGCGTTCCTGGCATGCCAAGCGCTGTCGGTAATCAACCCCTCAGCAGAGGTGTTTGACAAAAGGACAGGGAACGGTGGGGACACGCATGCTTCCTGGCCATCCTGGCCGCAAGGCGGGGCAGGAAGCAGGCGCTGCCAGAGTTGCAGGCCGGACCCACTGGCCTCGGCCACGGAAAACCTCCGTGGGGAATCCCCTTGGTCCAGAATCTCCGTGAGGGATACCTGGCCCGTTGAAAGCAGGTTCAAGCTTCATCCGGTGGATTCGAGATGAGCGAAGCAATCCTAGGAAGGACGAAGGGCTATCGTCCTGACTGTCCTCCTGAGGACTCCAAGTCCATTCGTCGGAGAAAGGAGAATCATCCTCGGACTCGGAAGAGTCCTCAAAAGCTGTCTCGGGCCTGAGCCACCCTCCACCTGCCGAGGTCTATTGGGAGTGAGGGTGACAGACAGCCTATGGGGCAGTCCATGAGCCGACCGAGAATTTTTGGTCGGAGCCCCAACTAACGGCTGTGGAGGCGGAGGTTCCACCGGAATCGGTGGGACAGCTGGAATTGGCCGAACAACCGGCCTGAGAACAGGCTCCTCAGCTAAAAAGTACAGTTACGTAAGAACTTACCGTAACAGTAGATCTTCGAGAACAGCTCTTGCAGCAGGTTACACCATTAGGACCGAAGCCGCCAGGCGCCAGGACCCCATGGAAAAATTCTAGCTAGCTAACTACAGCGGGGACCGCCCCCGACGTCTGTCCCGCCTCCGGCGTCAGGCGTGGTACAAGAAGCGGTCCTCAGATTCCCCAGTTCTCCCTCGGAGACTTCTTGCCGCAGGCTGACATCAAAATGGGAGACCTAGGATTAGCGTCAGAAGACAGAAAGATAATTCCTGCTCAGAAAGACTGAGCCATGCTTCATCCAAGGGGAAGGTGGGCGGAAGTATCTGCGGAAGAGCTGTTCTCGAAGATCTACTGTTACGGTAAGTTCTACGTAACTGTACTATCTTACTTCGAGACATAACTCTTGCAGCAGGTTACACCATAGGACTGATTCCCAAGCAGTAACGCTGTCAGAAAATCGGGAGGAGGAAATTAAAGGATAAAAACCAGGTCCTGAACCTAGGACAGGAGACCCTGAAATATGCCAAACCAAAACCAGCCCTTCGCCCGAGAGAATGGTCCAAGCTATAATGCCTGATAAAGGTATGCACAGAATTCCAAGTGGCTGCAGCGCATATAGCAGAAGTAGAAACATTTTGAGCGCTGCAAAGGAAGTAGCCACCCTTTGAGTGGAATGACCCCGGACTGTACCCGGGAGGGGCTTTAGTTTGATACCATAACAGTGAGAAATACACTGGACAAGCCAGCGAGAAAGGGACTGTTTGGAAACTGATTGGCCCATCATTCTCTCAGAGAAGGAAATGAAAAGCTGCTCAGAACTACGAAAGGACTGAGTTCTGTTGAGGTAAAACCTCAGGCTGCGGTGAACATCCAGGGTATGGAGCAGAGCCTCTCCTCTATTAGAGTAGTTCGGGAAGTAGACCGGAAGGTCGATATCCTGGTTCAGAGTGAGTGAAGAAACCACCTTAGGCAAGAATTTAGGGTTCGTCCTCAGGGATACTCTGTCCCGGTGGAAAACTAAATAAGGCTCTTTGCACATGAGAGCGTGAAGTTCAGAAATTCTTCTTGCTGTGGTAACAGCAACTAAAAACAACGTTTTCCACGACAGAAAACGTAGCTCGCAATCCGTGGCAGGTTCAAAGGGGGGAAGCGTGAGCTGTTCAAGGACAAAAAGCAAATCCCATGGAGGCACAGGGACTCTAATAGGAGGCCTAAGGTGCAACACTCCCCTAAGAAATTCCCGAGAGGCGTCCACCTGAGCCACTGTACGATTTCCCACGGGAGGTGGTAAGTCGAAATGGCACAGAGGTGCACTTTAATAGAGGAGTAGGCTAGACCCGAATGAAAGAGGAGAGCAAATATTCTAATATTACTCCCACAGGACAACCTAAAGGGAAGGTGGTCTGCTCAGCGACCATGCCCTAGCATGGCGCCATTTCATGGCGTCGTGCAACATGCGTTACTTGACTTTTCTGGCTGCAGAAAGGACTTCTGCAACCTCTTGCGAGACCCCGTGACGCAAAATGGCTATGTCTCTAGGAGCCAAGCATGCAGGTTCAAGGAACGTAGGTCCGGGTGGACAAGTGAACCCTTCTCCTGAGACAGTAAGTGGGAGCTGAGCGGCAACGGGAGCGGGGGTTCCCGAGATAGTTGAATCAACAAAGGGAACCAAATTTGTCTGGGCCAAAATGGGGCCACTAGGATCATTATTGCGTGCTCCTGCGCGGTTTGAGAAGAACTCTCTGGATCAACGGGAAAGGAGGGAAAGCGTAGAGGAATCTGTTGGCCCAGGAGAGGATAACGCGTCTGCCAGAAAACACCAGGCCCTGGATCTAGCGAGCAAAATTGGGCAGTTTTGCGTTGGATGGGGAGCTGAACAAGTCCAGATCTGGAGTTCCCCATCGAAGAAACAGATCCTCTGCTACCTCTTGAAGGGTTCCCATTCGTGGACTCTGGCCTGAGAACGACTCAGGCCGTCTGCAACCGTGCTGTCCACTCCGGGAACGTGCACAGTGATCAGATTCGCGCCGTGTCTGATTACCCAATCCCACACTCTCATGGCCTCCCTGCAAAGGGGGTAAGAGTGTGCGCCTCCTTGTTTGTTGAGGTAATACATCACCGCCGTGTTGTCTGTCTGAAGTAGAAGAGTACACGGTGGGATAACTGACTGAAAGGCCTGCAGGGCATAGAGGACCGCTCTCATTTCCAGCACGTTGATGTGAAGGTGAGCTTCCATCTGGGTCCACGTACCCTGGGACTTTACCCCGTCCAGGTGTGCCCCCCACCCAAGACCGGAAGCGTCTGTGGTGAGGGTGACCTCCGGGAGGCGCAATGAGCAGGGACGCCTGATGAGGCGACCCTGGTCGAAAAAGAACTATTCACGCGTCGCGCTAGACTGGTAACCGAAGGGGTCAGGTAGCTAAGTCGAGCCGGGGAAAAGAACTGGGGAATCTGGCGGACCGCCCTTTGTACCACGCCTGACGCCGGAGGCGGACCGACGTCAATACGGTCCCGGCCAGGTTAGCTAGCTAGAATTTTTCCGGTGGTCCTGGCGCCTGGCGGCTTCGGTCCTAATGGTGTAACCTGCTGCAAGAGCTGTGTCTCAAGTAAGATCGAGGGTTGTTTGGCCGCTGCGGTGACAGCCACTTAATGGCGGGGAAGCGACAGCGTCGGCTTATTCCTGGTCAGAAGGAGCTGTTGCCATGAGTTCCCTCATACCTCCGGCGCAACTTAGCGAAGCCTCCCTCGTCTGCCAGAAGAGGGGATGGCGGTGGCGCCGCTTGCCTAGTGCGGGGCCGGGACCGCCTATGACAGCGGGATCGGCTGGACTGCGAAGATGTCCGAGACCGAGACCCTCGGCTAGGCCGAGGACGGTGCGGGGAGGTGTCGCAGGGAATCGGCACTCCCCTCGGCTCGGACGATTCCACCGACGGCTCCGGAACCGGAGGCACAGACGAGCCGACGGGATCCTCAACTCCCACGGGGAGAGGGGATTCTCAGCTTCTCCAGCCAACAACCCATCCGACGGGTTGAGAAAAATCTCGACCGCGTCGACAGGAGTCTCGGTCAACTGGCCTGACGGGGACACCGTGAAGCCAGTGGCCAAAGCCGAGGGGTCGACCGAAGTCGACTGTCGACAACTAGGGGAGAGGGATCTTTCCCGCTCCCAAGGCGTCAGCAGTGAGACTTACTCTTGTCTCTCTTTTGGACCGAGAAAAAGCAGTCCAGAAGAGATGGACCCTCACCTTTCGTCGAGAGGTCAGACAAAGCTCATAAAAAACCCCGATCTGAGGCACCGAGAGAAAGCGGGACAAATGCCACAGCCGAGGTAGAAGCGGCCCGCTGCCTCCTCTCTAGGGCGATCACCTGCTCGAACTGATCCGCCGAGCCCGCCGCCGGACACCGCCGACCGGGCCTCTTTTGACTTAACCGGAGGAAATCTTTTCTCGGGACGCCCCAGCTGTAAACGGGCAGCACGGTCTTCGAGGACGTAGGCCGAAAAGGAAGAGCACAGGTCGCAGGCCTGCGGGTCGTGCTCAAGGCCCAAGCAGTAAACGCACGTGGAGTGCGGATCCGTCCGTGACATCTTCTACCCGCAAGGGCATCTCCGGAAACCGGGAGTCGATTTGTCCATCGCAGCCGCGAGGGAGAGAAGACCGAAGTCTTTTTAGCAAAAACTTTTAATTTCGAAAATTCGAAGAATTAGGAACCAGTCTTATACGCAGAGCGTTAAGGAGGGAACCTGAGCTTCCAAGCGGTAAGGAAGATCTGGCGTCATGGGGCGGAGCCGAGAGTTTTACCACCCGGGTGGGTGGAAGGAGCCAGCTTGAAGACCTTCCGGCAAGATTTAAAGCGGCAAGGAACCTGCCAATAAGTGTGGATGAACAACATATCCATGTCCCTAGAAATGCTGATTTTCCGTCCAGATATGTATCAGGTTCTCAAGGTTGAAAAACAAATGTATGAGCTTAAACTTTACTGTTTGCTGTACTGTTATAGAAATAAGGATAAACCACATGTGCTTAATTTCTGAAAGTTAATAGCAAATGTTAGAGAATTAATATAAAGTTTTGGAAACCTATTTGATAAAACAGGTTCCCTCTCAAGGAGGGGGGTGTATGTGACAGGATAGAATAGGACCCTGTCCCAGTTGTTAGTGAGAAAGTGTTTAAATGCAAGGATCTATTCTCTTCTTTTCTGTCTGGTTGTGCACCAAATTTTCCTGCGAGACCTAGGATTTGATCACCCCGACAGTCACGCAATTATTTGCCTCTTGCTATCTCTGTTTTCCCTTGCTGTTTGTCTTTTTCTTCCTTACATATCTGCTGATATAAAATATATGCAAATCATTATGTGGAACTGTAACTGAGATTAGGATCCCTTTGTTTAGAAAATATATAGTGTTACTTTTAAAATGTATATAATTATAGTTTGAGATGATAGCAGAAAGCTATTGGAAACTCAAGAGGTTACCCGAGGGCAAGTTTTAAGCCTTTTGCAGAAGAGCTGTGGAAAAGGGACCTCCGCTCAGGCCCACTGTATTCCTGTCAGCACCTACCTGAAACATACAAGAACACTTTGGAAGATGCGTGTTAACAATGGGGGTTTGGAAGGATTTATAAGACAGAGGTGCAACTGCATGCAAGTTGGAAATTGAAACGCTGAAGGAAAACTCTGATGGAGCTCTTCTTTTATTTTGCCTTTGGAAACAGTTATACTGAACAGTTATTTTTTATGCTACTGCTAGTACAAATAAATATTTTTGGTGAATTCTACAACTGCTCCTAGTTTTCCTATGCTTCCTGACCTGTGCCTCAACAACAGGTACCAGGGGGACTCTGCTCCCAATTGGCCTCGAAGAGGGGGAGAGCAAGCAGGGAGGAGGTGGCACCCAGGAGCCGAGGCTCAAGAGGGGAAGGTGGGTGGGAATCAGTAATGAATGGTGAAGACACAAGAGAATATCAAGAATTACGTTAAGTATGTAATTTTCATATCTTCCTCTCGTCAATCTTCAGGACAGGGCAAAGGTTCTCGCCTCCTTCGCCTGATGATTTCTGGTTGGGCACTTGTGCCTTGCTCGATACTTCCTGTGACTTCTGGGTTACATGGCGGCCTGCACCTCTGTGGTCCAATGGGCCTGGTGGCATATGCACCTCCTTCAATGGGAGCTGGTCAGCCAGTGGACTCGGCGACTAGGTCATTTTGATCAGCTCTTCACTGTGACCCAGAAGACATGGGACACTCTCCAGTGGTGGACCTTCCTACAGCATTTGCAGGAAGGGACCCCGTTTGTCCACCCTGAGCAGACAGTCATCTTGATGACTGACTCCTCTCTCACGGGCTTTGGTGCCCATATGTGGGACAACAGAGTCCACAGGCTCTGGATCCCTGAGGAATCCCGATGCCATATCAACCTGCTAGAGCTATGAGTGGTTCTGCTTGCAATGTCTGCATTCGCTCTGTTCCTTTAGGGTCAAGTGGGTTCAGGTCCAGACGGACAACACCACGACCATGTACTATCTCAACAAACAGGGCAGCACGCACTCCCAGCCTCTCTGCAGGGAAGCTCTCCACATCTGGACCCTCGTGAGCCGAATGGAGGCGGGATATCCTAGCCATTCATGTGGCAGGAGCCTCAAATCAGCTGGTGGACAGATTCAGCCGTGTGGATGAGGTGTCCCCAGTGAGTGGTCTCTCCATCCAGAGGTAGTACACAGCTTGTTCTCCCAGTGGGGCACCGCTCAGGTGCACCTGTTCGCCTCCAGTGAGAACGCTAGGCTGAGGCTGTTTTGTGCCAATGCCTCTCAGCAAGGCTTGCTGCAGGGTGATGCCTTCTTGACTGCCTGGACCCCAGGCCTCTTTTATGCCTTCCCTCGAGCCACATGGTGCTCATCAAGATCAGGAGGGAGAAGGCACAGGTGATCCTGGTGGCTCCAGACTGGCCCTGGCAGTTTTGGTACCCCAATCTCCTCAGCATCAGGCTCCCGAGGCACCTTACAGTACGCCCGGACCTGCAGTCAGTCAGGGGAAGGTCCTCCACCTGGACCTTCAGTCCCTGCACCTGACATCTTTGTTCCTGAGCGGCCAGAGTTCCAGACTTTGGGTGTCTCTGAAGAAGTACTCACTGTAACTGAGGCATCTAGGAAGGAATCAGCAAGGAAGTGCTATGCCTTCAAGTGGAAGAGATTATCCATTTGGTGTCAGGGCAAGGGGTTGGTCCCTTTGTCCTGTCCAGTGGCTACCATTCTCTCCTACCTTTGGTCTCTCTCCAAAGGGGGTCTTAAATCTAAGACCCTTAAGGAGCACCTGGCAGCCATCTCTGCTTACCAGGCGCAGGCCAGTCAGCAGACAGTGGCACAGGAGGTGGTGTTCTGGTATTTCTTCAAAGGCCTTGACCATATTTCCCTTCCAGTTTGTGAACCACCACCACTGTGGGATCTACTGCTGCTACTGGCAAAGCTCATGGGCGAGCCACTGGATGTCACACCTGTCGTGGAAGACCGCGTTCCTGGAAGCTATCATGTCAGCCAGAAGGATGGGGGCTCTCCAGGCACTCTGTTGAATCTCCTCATCTGGACTTCCACAAGGATAAGGCTGTCCTGCACCCCAACCAGAAGTTCCTTCCAAAGGTTTTATCGGAGTTTTGCCTGAACCAGGTGATGACTCTGCCGGTGTATTACCCCAATCACACCTCAGATACCGAATACAGGCTCCATACTTTGGACCTAAGAAGTGCACTCACTTATTATAAAGAGCGCACGGCTGGAGTTCGGGGACAGATTCGCCAGCTGTTTTTCACCTACGCTGAAGTCGCACCTAGCACACCTGCAGCCAAGGGGATGCTTGGCAGATGGATTACATGATGCATTGATTACTGCTATAGGTTGGCAGATAGGGAGCCTCCCGTAGGGCTAAGGGCTCATTCCACCCACTATACCGTTGCACCAGTGGCCGGTTCTAGGGACATTCCTATGCAAGAAATCTGCAGAGCTGCTACCTGGAAGTCAGCAAACACCTTCATTTCCCATTATCACATTGACCTAGAGTCACGCCGGAATGCTGGTTTAATGGCCTCCATTCTCCAGTCTCTGTTGCCTAAGTAGGGGATGTGAGCCTTGCCTCTCTCCTCCTGAAGAAATGCTAGGAGTCCACATAATGTGTGGAGAAGAACAACATATCCACATCCCTAGAAACACAGGTTACTCTCCTGTAACAGTAGTTCTAGGAGTGATATATGTTGTTCATCCATACAAACCCACCCGACCACCCAGGCTTCGACGCACAACCACTGCTTCCAGTGGGCAAGATCTAGCGTCAAGGAGCAGAGCCAATGGATACACCACCTGGGTGGGTGAGAGGAGCCTGCTTTAAGACTTCTGACAAGATATCTAATGGGAAAGGACATGCCATAACGTGTGAATGAGCAAGTTATACCATTCCTAGAACTACTGTAGCAGGTGAGTAACCTGTGTGTAAGTATTTTATTAAAAACATTTGTTTTCCTAAAGAATATCTGTCTGAGTGAGATTTCTATATTTGTGTGTGAAGTGTAGAACAGTATTAATAATCTGTGACAACTGTTAATTGCTTAGGGATGTCACCATAAGCAACCAAATCGAGCAAAAGGGTCTGTAAGGGATCTGGAAGAATAGGGAGAATACCAGAGTCTGCAGGGATTTTGAACCAGGCTGTTGCATGTCCTGTAGGGAGAAGGCCAAATGGGGATTTACACTGCTACCCCCAAAGAGAGAGTCACACCTGTATCTTCCTCCTTTGTGCAATAGCCAAGGAAGGGTTTATATTTGGCCACAAGACTCGAGACAGGTATTGTGCTCTTATCCGGAGTTAGAGGGTAGCCCATGGTCCTCATGGCAGAGGTGTAGTCATGACCTCGGTGAGCATTCTAAAAGCACGAGGAGGGTAGCCCCGTCTCCCCCCATTACGGACTGCACTTAGGGGAGGGCATTGTGAGCTCAGTGTATCTGACCCCCCTTCCCCGAGTGGGCTTGTGACAGATCTGGTGCGCAGCACTGGGATCTGAGAGATTTGGTTGCATAGTGTTGCGATTCGAGAGATATTGGTGGCACAAGCATAACAGCCGGATTCAAGCCTAGTGTATCAGATTGATAACCTGAAAACAGTCCACACACAAGCAAGGCAGAGATTTAAAATATATATATATAAAAATGTGGCTATAGTATTAAGTTCTCTACCTGTTTTCTTTTTTGTGTGTGTAAGCTAGTGCAGTAATACTTGGGAAGAATTTGGATTCTAATTAACGCATACACTGCAGACTACCTAAGGCAATTGTGTTAGGACAGAGGAGTCAAGTACAAGGGTCTAAACAAAAAGAACCTCATGGAGGCTCTTCTGGCAGCCGATGAGCTAGCGGTTGCCCAGGACCTCGAGTCACTGCCAGTGACTGAAAAGGACCAGAGCCTGGGAGTGAGGGTGACAGGGTTCATCACAGTATCCATTCCCAGGGAGGAGGGCAGCGAGACCAGAGGAAACCCAGAGCCACAGCAACAGGGGAAGGTCATCACAGGGCTGCAGCCAGAAGGGATCAGGTTGCCACTGGAGTTGAGGACACTGGAGCTGGAATTCAAACGGAAGAAGTCTGAAGTCCAGTAGCAAAGGTAATTCGAGCAGAGAAAGTTCCAGATGGAATTGAAAGAAAGACCGCGCCAGAAAGAGGCCAAGAAAAGAGAAAGGCAGCGTGAGAGAGAGAACAGCGTCAGAGGGAGTTTAAACTGGAGAAGATAAAACTCTAGCGACCAGCGCCAGAGGAGGTAAGTGGCAGGGGTGAACCTGAATCTCCAGGGCTGGTGTATAAATTTAATTCCAAATTTATTTATTAAATTTTTGGTGACCAGGTAGGCCTACTGAGCCTCAAAGGTCCCTTTTTCAGGGGCGACCCGGGATAACAATACTAGGTAAGATAGAGTGTAGAGAAAAACAAAAAAAACTTTTGAACACATTTGTTTGTTACATCAAGAAGTGGTTACAGGAACAGTAGTTACAGACAGGGTTATCATCATGACACAGTTTTGAATTGGTACTACTTAGCATAATGTTATACAGGAGGTAGCATATGTCCCCAGGTGATCAGACAGTAGAGGGCGGTACTTGGTCGGCTCAGCTATAAGGTGGTTTGTTGCAGAAAAAGGGGATACCTTAAGAGCCTTATGTGACGTGGCAGTAGCATGCACTTGAGGCCAGTATATGGGACTTGAGCCTGGTGTGGAAGTTCATGAGTGAGGAGGAGTCCTGGACGGGGGGGTGGGGGGAGCTTGTTCCATTGGCAGGGGGCTTGGGAAGGAAAGGGTCTGCCGCCAGCATTGGTCCTTACTCTGGGGACTTCTAGTAGTGTTCTTTCTGAAGTCCTTAAGTTCCTAGGGTTGTGCTTAATGGTTATGGTTCCAGCTATGCTTGTTGGAGCATGGGGGCTTGAGTAGCTTGTAGGCCTGGACAAGCAAAGGGAATTGGAGGCGAGTGACCAATGTGGGCCAACGGAGCTGGGCCAGAGTGTCACAGTGGTGACGTCGCGGGTGGTCTTCGGTAGCGAAGCAAGCCATTTTATTATATACAGTTTGCATCCTGGTGATTTCTTGCTTTGCCATGCCCTGTATTATCAGGGCCACAAAGGACAGGGTAGGAAGCAGGACACTTGTAGCAATGGAGAGCCTGGCCTCAGGGATGAGCTTGTCCCTGAGTCGGTACAAGGTACCGAGTTTGCGATGTAGGGTCCTGGTGACCTGGCCCACGTGGTCCTTGTAGGGATATTATGATCCAGCGTTAGGCCTAAGTATTTTAGGGAGGGAACTACATTAACGCTTTTGCCAGAGTGTGGTTAGACGGAGGGATGAGGACCTGTCAAGTCCTAGTGATCTTGGCCCGAATAGCACTGCCTTGGTCTTGTCAGCATTAAGTACCATTCTGTTCTCGCACAGCCATGCCTCTAGGGATGTGAGGTCCTTTGGAAGATTACAGTATTGTCAGCATACTGAACAACCAAGCTCTCCCCGCAGTAGGTGCTTAAGTCATTGGAAAAAAGGGAAAATAGGAGGGGGCCTAGTATTGAACCCTGAGGTACTCCCTGTTTTAGAGGCAGTGGGTCCGACATGGCCCCTTTCCATGTGACCCTCTGTGCCCGGCCTGATAACTCCCAAACCACTTGAGGGCATGATTGCCTAGGCCCACATTTTGCAGCTTCTGTAGCAGAAGATTGTGGTCGACAAAGTCAAATGTCTTGGATACGTCTATAAAGACTGCACCTGTGGGCATCCCTTTGTCCATAGCCCTGAGCACTTCGTCCAAGAAGTTAATGAGGGCAGTGTCAGAACCATGTTTTTTTTATGAATCCATGTTGAGAGGGGGGGCAAGGAGCTGATGTGCTTCCAAGTAGTCCCCGTGTTGATTGTAGATTACCCTTTCTTGCACCTTGGCGAGTGTGTACAGGAGGGAGATTGGCCTATAGTTTAGTCCCCCCCCTTCGAGTCCACCTTTGTGGATAGGGAGTACATTGGCACGTTTCCACTTGTCAGGGACTGCTCCTTCCCTCAGTGGTCTGTTAAGGAGCATGGTTAAGGGCCAGGATAAGGAGGTGGCTCCTGCCTAGAGTAGCCGAGGGTTAATCCCATCCGGTCCCCCTGATCCTTTAGGTTTCAGGGTCTTTAGGAGAGTTAGGACCTCAGCGCGCATAGCCACACTCAGGTGGAAAAAGGGTCATTCCAAGTGAGGTGCTTCAGCTGAGCTTGGGGTCAAAGTCAGGGGAGACTGGCAGGTCTTGTAGATCTCCAGATCTGAGAAGTGCCTGTTAAGGGCAACCGATATTAGAGAAGAAAAAATTACTCACCTTAGTGATGTTGTTTCTTCTAATGGAGTCTTGCTGTATTCTGACAATAGCAGTGAGTCCCAACCTTCGAACTGCCCTGGAGGTGAAAGAGTTAACTTTCCATGCCAGGCATGGAACACTGAGCTCGAGCTCGGTTGAGACTCTGTCTGTCTGTTCTTCAAACTCAAACCGTCATATCTTTACAAGCTAAACTCACTAAGGCCCTGTGTGGAAGCTGTAAACCTACACTAGCCAACTGGCTACTAAACATAAAGAACAGGTTACTCACCTGTAACAGTAGTTCTAGGAGTGGTATATGTTGTTCATCCACACTGTCTGGCATTGTCCCTTTCCCCTTTAAATCTTGCCGGAAGTCTTCAAGCTAGCTCCTCCCACCCACCCACCCGGTGGTAAATACCTCGGCTCCGCCCCATGACGCCAGATCTAGCCCTCTGGAAGCCAGGTTGTGCGCCTACAGCCAGGGAGGTCGGGTGGGTGCGTGTGGATGAACAACATATACCACTCCTAGAACTACTGTTACAGGTGAGTAACCTGTTCTTCTAGGAGCGTGGATATGTTGTTCATCCACACTGTCTGGCAGACTCCAAGCAGTTCTCCGGGAGGAGGGAGGCAAGGCGCACACCCCCTACTTAGGGAATAGAGATTGGAGAACAGAGGCCCCAAAACCAGCATCCTGACGTGACTCTAGGTCAATGTGGTAATGGGTAATAAAGGTGCTTGCTGACTTCCAGGTAGCGGCCCGACAGATTTCCTGGATAGGGATGTCCCTGAAGCAGCCACCCAGCAGCAGTCGACGGGCAGAATGAGCCCTTAGCCCTTGGGAGGCTCCTCACCCGCCAATTCATAGCACAGACCTATGCATGATGTGATCCATCTAGCAATAGTCCGGCTTGGCTGCAGGTCTGCCAAGCGGCTTCAGCGTGGGTGACGAACAGCTGGCGAACCTCTCCCCGAATTTCCGCCGTCCTCTCCTTATAATAGGAGAGAGCATCTGAGGTCCAGAGTATGGAGCCTATACTCGGCATACGAGGTGTAATTAGGGTAATATACTGGCAGGGTCAACACCTGGTTAAGGTGAAACTCTGACACCACCTTTGGAAGGAATTTCGGGTGGGGGCGCAGGACAACTTTGTCCCTGTGAAAGACCAGATAGGAGGAGTCCACTGAAAGCGCCTGGAGCTCCCCCGTCCTCCTGGCTGACGTGATAGCCACCAAGAAGGCCGTCTTCCACGTCAAGTGCAAAAGTGCAGACTTGTGCATGGGTTCGAATGGCTTGCCCATGAGCTTTGCCAAAACCAGCAAAAGATCCCACGGAGGTGGAGGTTCACGCGGAGGGAGGATAGTGGTCCAGGCCTTTGAAAGCGCCCGACCACCTTTTCCTGAGCTAACGTCGGTCTGACGCGACCAGCGCCCAGTAAGCGATATGGCTGCTAGGTGCACCCTAAGGGTCGATGACCGAAGACCCCCTTTGGAGAGGGACCAAAGGTAGTCTAGAATGTTCGCCACCGAGCAGGATAAGGGGTCCAGACCGTTACCCTGACACCAAATGGAAAATCTCTTCCATTTGAAGGCATAACATTTCCTGGTCTATTCTTTTCGAGATGCCTCCACCACAGTGTAGACATCCTCAGAAAGACCCAAAGCCTGGAACTCTAGCCACTCAGGAACCAGGCTGTGAGGTGCAGGGATTGAAGGTCCGGATGAAGGACCTTCCCCTGGTTCAGAAAAATCAGGTCCGGGCGTGTACTGAGCCGCTCCGGGGTCCTGCAGCTGAGGCTGAGAAGATCTGGATACCAGAACTGCGCGGCCAATCTGGGGCTCCTAGGATCACCTTCGCCTTGTCCTGCCTCACCTTGAGTAACAAGTTGTGGATCAAGGAAATGGAGGAAAGGCGTAAAAGAGGCCTGGGGTCCACGGCCTGAGAAGGCATCCCCTGCAGCGAGCCCTGCTGAGGGGGCGGGCATGGAACAGCTCCCCAGCTGGGGTTCTCCTGGAGGCAAACAGGTCCACCAACGGCTCTGTCTTAACGACAGAACAGGTAGTAGGCTACCTCTGGATGGAGAGACCACTCGTGGGATGTCTGGCTCTAAGTAGCTGAGAGCATCCGCCAGTTGGTTCGCGACTCCTGCCACATGGATGGCTAGGAGATCTGCCTCCAGCCGGCTGACGGAAGGTCCAGATCCGGCGCCTCCTTGCATAGCAGACGGGAGTGCGTAGTCACTGTTTGTTGAGGTAGTACGTCGTGGGTATTGTCAGTCTGACTTGAACCACTTGACCCCAGAGCTGAGGAGCGATAGCTGACAGAGCCAGTCTGACTGCCCTGAGCTTCAACAGGTTGATGAAGCATCGGGACTCCTCTGGGGTCCAGAGCCCATGAGCTCTGTGGTCCCCCAAGTGGGCTCCCCAGCCCATGAGAGGCGTATCGGTCATAAGGACGACCGTCGGCTCGGGACGGACAAACGGGATCCCTTCATGCAGATGACTCGGGACGGTCCACCATTGGAGAGCGTCCCACATCCTCTGGGTGACCGTGACCAGCTGGTCGAAAAGACTCTGACGCTGAGACCACTGGGCGGCGAGCTCCACTGGAGGGGCGATGTGCAGTCTGGCCCAGCGGACCACCGACCAGGCACGTCCGCCATGTAGCCCAGGCAGCGGGGAAGTCCCGGGCAGGGCGTGAGTGCCAACCAAAAATGATTGGGCAAAGGATGAGAGAACCTCCGCTTAGTCTTGGGGAGCCCAGCTCTGGCTTGGCGAGAGTCGAGCTCTGCCCTGATGAAGCCCATCACCTGAGAAGGTACGAGTGTCTCGATTGGCCTCGTTGATTAGAAGGCCCAAGTGTGAGCAGGTTCGGAGGTCAGGACCCTGGACCTCTCCACCTCCACAGAGGAGGATCACCAGGGGCCAGTCGTCCAGGTAGAGGTAATCTGAACCCCTGGCGCTTGAAGATGGGCTGCCACCACTGCAATGCATTTGGTGAAGACCCTTGGGGCTGATGACAGGCTCGAGCGGCATGGCTCTGAACTCAGACAGGGTCCTTTGGGCCCTGGGCGGAGGAACCGCTGATGGGGCCGGATGGATAGGGACGTGGAAAAAAGCGTCCTGAAGATCCAGTGTGCAAAACCACATGTTTTTAGCTCCAGGATGGTATGATCTGATTTAGAGTTACCATCCGAAGGTGGGGACACGAGACCGATTCAGTTAGGTGCAGATCTAGAATGGGTGCTAACCCCGTCGTTGGGCACCAGGAAATACCTGGAGGCGAAGCCTGGGTCTGAAGGAGGATCCGTCACTCGGGCCACCACCTCTTTGAGGAGGAGTAGGCGCAATGTCGTCTCGGGGAAGGACAGACTGGGCGACTGAGATCCAGCTCTTCTCGTGGCGGACGGGCTCGGCTGGGAGGATTGCCTAGATTCTGAGGCAGACCCTGCCTGACCACTTCTAGGACCCATCTGTCCATGGTAGATACGGACCAGGCGGAAATGAAGTGGCGGAGCCGGCCCTCACGGAGGACCTCGAGCTGAAGTGGCGGCAGGTGAGAGACACCCGGCCCGTCACTGGGCAGAGCTTAGAGGAGGAGGGCACCTGGACCTTCTCGGCCCTCCCTTTTGTGGGCTGCTGGGGACCTTGCTTGGGCCTGGGAGCATGAAGCTGGAGCCTGCTGCTGTTGTGGCCCCCTGGAAGGTGGTTGCCCTGACACTTAGGGGAAGAATGACGAAAAGGCTTCTTCCCGCGCTTCTGCTGGTTCTTACTTGACAACCCTTAGCGGATGTAGCATCTAAGGTGGCATTAGATTGCTCGGACGCTGCAGGTGACCTGCCACCCTGGCCTGAAGAGGTCGGTGCCAAGGAAGGGGCACATCAGCCAGCTTGTGCGGAGTATCCACTGAAAGGAGGATAACCAGCTGCTCCCCGCGGGCGTAGTGGATACCATGCTGTGCTAGTGAACGGGCAGAGAATCACCCATGCAGAGCAGTCTGGAGTTGTTGTTTAGCAACAGCTCTGCCCTGTCCCTGACCTGCTTGGACCGTGGTCTGCATGTCAGCTGGGAGGTGGGGAGAACTTCGTCCAGCGACCCCAAGAGGCGTGAGAGAAATTGTGCCATAATCACGCTGAGCTTGCCTGATTTAAGGCCCAAAGATGATGCAGCATAGACCTTCCGGGCCCAGTGGTCCATAAGTTTGGACTCTTTGTCTGGAGGGCGGTCAGTATCGGCTGAGCTGCCCGTCCGCCTGAATACTGAGGCAGTCACAAGGTTTTCCGCCGAGGGGTGCTCAGTAAACCCCGCCAAAGACCCTGTGGGCACCGCGTACTTGCATGCCATGCGGGCAGGAGGCTGGACGCTGCCAGAGTTCCAAGGCCGGACCAATAATGGCTTCGGCGACTGGAAATGCCTCCGTAGGGGTATCCCCCCTTAAGAATATCTGTAAGGGGATATTCCGCCTTTTTCTGGATAGGCTGTAGGGCCATCCCCGTCGATTCGGAAATGAGCTGGAGGATGCCCTGGAAGGAGGAAGGCCCTTCTTCCAAGCCTGACGCGAAAGCTCATCGAGAGAGTGAGGCCAGTGTTACCGGAATCGGAGGTCCGATATAAGGCTGCCCACCTAAGTCCCCCTCGTGACACTAGGGCGATCAGGGGTGACCGTAATTGACAGGTCTGTGGGGAGACCGAGACTGTCGTGCCTCCTGAGGAACCCACCCGAGGGCAGCTAGGTGGAGGTCCCACCAAAATTGGTGGGGAACCTGAAGCCGGCTTGTGGGAAGGCGACTGAGCCCCGAAGAGACCGCTATTGAGCAATCGGTGTCTGAGGCGGCAAGAGGCTGAGGCCAAGTGATAGCCAGGACCACCGAGGGAGCCGGGCTTCGACCTGCTATATAGCAGGATGCGCACAGAGATCCTCGCAGCGTCGGCAGATTTACTGAACAGGCTCTCCTCATCCGAGGAGGAAGGGGAGCGGTGGCGGCGCTCTTTAGGGGAGTGCTTTGTCTCCTTTTCAGGTCGTCGGTCGAAGAGGACTTGCTCTTGATCGAGACCCGGCGGTGTCGCTTCTGTCGATCGGAGAGACTGGGTCTGGTGAAACCGAGGCTCAGTTCTTTCCCTTGATCGGGAGACCCGTGGGGCGGTCCTCGTCGGGGAAGGAGAGAATCGGTGTTCTTCCAGAGAATCATCGACAGGAGTCGCTGATAACGGTCGATCGGTCGAGAATACTCCGCCGGATCAGCTTACCGCTTCACCGGTACAGACGGAAGGTCTGAAACCAGGTCAAGGGCAATTTTGACCGTCGAGTTGACCCGTCCCTGATCCAGGTCTCCTTCTCGACTGAAGAAGATTTAGGATCCTTTTCTTCTCGAACGGAAGAGTGCTGCCAGAGGGCGCCACCCTTTGGTAGGGAGAGACTGGCACAACTCGAAGGATCCTGAGAAGGAAGAGCCCAGGCTGAGCCGCACGAAGAAACCTGGCTAGCCGAGGCTTGGGCGGCTTCTTCCGTAAAGCCGCCATGCGCTCGAGTTGCTGGTCAGGATCCCGTAGCCGCGGAAACCGCCCACCTGGCCTCCTTGGATTTTACCGTGGGTTGCGGAGCTCGGGTCTACCCAGCTCCAGGCGCCGACGCGATCTTCCAGGACGCTGGGGTGGAAGGAAGCTGAAATGAGCACCGCGCGTATCGAATAGAACCGAGGCAGTAAACGCAAGAGAGGTGGAGATCGGTGCACGCTATTTTCTGTCCGCATGGACACCGGCGAAACCCGGGACGACTTGTCATCCATGTCCGACCAGAGTCGAAACTCAACGAAGTTTCAGACGAGGAAGATGCGTGAAAACCGTCGAAACTAATCCAGGGCCTCAACACTGCAGAAAGCACGAGGGAACCTGAATCTTCCAGCGGAAAGGAAGATCTGGCATCATGGGGCGGAGCCGAGGTATTTACCACCCGGGGGGGTGGGAGGAGCCAGCTTGAAGACTTCCGGCAAGATTTAAAGGGGAAAGGGACAATGCCAGACAGTGTGGATGAACAACATATCCACGCTCCTAGAAAGCACATTTTTTGGTTCCCAAACAAAGACTCAAGTCAGGAGACCCAAAAAATGAAAACACAACACGTACTCACCCCAAGAAAAAAGGGGGTGAAGAGAACAAGGTGGGCACCTACTGAGTGCCAACACTGCACTGCCCACCCACATCCCAAAAACAGAGGTTCTGAGAGGGGGCAGGCAGGGGGGAGGTCAGAATACAGCAAGACTCCATTAGAAAAAACAACATTACTAAGGTGAGCAATTTTTTCTTCAAACAACATGAAGCCTTGCTGTATTCTGACAATAGCAGACTACAAAGCAGTAACTCCATGGAGGAGGGACAGAACCTACTTAGGAAATAGGCTGTGAAGCACAGCTGTGCCAAACCAAGCATCACTCCTAGCCTGGATATCCAGGGAGTAATGCTTGGTAAAAGTGTGAACTGTTTTCCAGGTAGCTGCTTGACATATCTCTAGAATAGCGATGTCCCTGGCAGCAGCCTGGGAAGCAGCTGTACCTCTGGTAGAGTGAGCCCTCAGGCCTGAGGGTGGAATCTTACCCAGTTTTTCATAACAAAATTGGATACAAGAGACAATCCACCTGGCAAGGATCTTTACTGGCAGGTTTCCCTTACCAACCCTCGCCATAAGGGTGAGAACAGTTGAGGGAGTCAAACCTGTGACCCTTGGTACGCCTATGTAGTAGCTAAGGGCCCTTTTCACATCTAAACTGTGCAGCCTCCTCTCGCCAGAGGAGGAATGGTCAGTGAAGGACACTGGAAGAGACAGACAGATTAAGGTGGAAATCTGAAACCACCTTAGGCAAGAACTACCTATTAGTCCTGAGGACCACCTTATCTCTATGAAAGGAGATAAAATCAGGCTCCAGCGACAAAGCTTGTAATTCACTTATGCGTCTGGCAGAAGTGATGGCTACCAGAAACACAGTTTTCCAGGTCAAGTACTTAAGCTCTGCTGAGGACAAAGGCTCAAAAGGCGGATGCTGAGCTATGAAACATTAAGGTCCCAGGCAGAGGCAGGGTCCCTGAATGGAGGGTTGGTGTGAAGTAACCTTGAAAACTTGAGAGAATACAGGGTGAGCTGAAAGAGAAGAGGGCTTACCTGTTGAAATAAAGGCAGACACAGCTGCCAGATGCACTTTCAGTGTAGCTGGTCTCAGCCCCAAGCTATTTAAGTGGACCATATAATCGATAACTGTGGGCAACTCAGCAGATTCTGGGAAATATGCTTCCCAGAGCACCATATGGAAAACCTTTTCCATTTGGAATTATAAGTAGCCCTGGTGGAAGGTTTTCTGAAGCTTCAGGATATCCATTACACCTTGGGAGAGGTGTAAATCAGCAAACTCTCAACTCTTCAAGAGCCAGGCCTTGAGATTAAGAAATTTGAGGTTCGGGTACCATACCCTTCCCTGAGCACAGGTTAACAGGTTGTAATTCCTGGGAAGACACAGGGGAAGATGGACTGCTAAGGACAGTAGAAGTGGATACCAGGGCTGTCTGGCCCAATCTGGAGCAATCAGGATCATCTTGCAGGGCTGAAATCTGATTTTGACTAGCACTTTGAACAAGAGAGGGAAGGGGGGAAAAGCATAGAGAAAAGTACAGTTACGTAAGAACTTACTGTAACATTAGATCTTCGAGAGAGGCTCTTGCAGTAGGTAATTACATATAGGACTGACGCCAGCCGGCGGCAGGACCCCACGGAAAAATTTCTAGCTAGCAGTCCCTGGCGAGGGACCGCCCCCCCGTCAGGTGAGCCGACGCCGGATAAAAGGGCGGTCCCGACGCCCGCCTTCCAGTTCTTTCCCGCCACAGGTCCGGAAGGCCCGGACGAGAGAAGCAGCAGATATTTCCCTCGATGGAAAAGGAGCTGAAAAAGCCTAGGGGGATGGAGGGCGGGAAGGTATTACCTACTGCAAGAGCCTCTCTCGAAGATCTACTGTTACGGTAAGTGCTTGCGTAACTGTACTATCTTACTTCGAGAGGGCTCTTGCAGTAAGTAATTACATACAGGACAGAATCCCAAGCAGTCTGGAACAAAGGAAAAGGCACCGGGAGGAGGTACTACTCCCAAGAGGTAGCAAGGAAAACCTTGCAAGCCTCAAGAAAGGAGGCCTTGCAAGACAGCTAACCTGAAGCCTGCTCTACGGCGAGAGGCAATGTCCAAACTGTAATGTTTAGTAAAGGTATGGACGGAAGTCCAAGTGGCAGCACAGATGTCTGCCGCAGACACGTTCTTGAAACAAGCCGAAGAGGCTGCTACTCCACGAGTGGAGTGACCTCTGACTTGACCCGGTAGGGTCTTCTTGTACTTGTCATAACAGAAAGTGATGCAATGGGCCAACCATTTTGATAGGCATTGCTTAGAGACAGCATTGCCTTCTCTTTTGTGAGCAAAAGAGAAGAACAACTGATCAGTCTTTCTGAGATCCTTCGTCCTATCGCTATAGTATCTCAGAATCCTGTGACCATCCATAGTATGGAGCAGGTATTCTCCTTTATTGGAGTACTGCGTGAAGAAGGCAGGTAATTCAACAGACTGATTTAAGGCAGACTCCGCTACCACCTTTCGGGAGAAACTTAGGATTCATGCGAAGAGCTACTCGTTCTTTGTGAAAAATTAGATAAGGGATTTTGCACATCAGGGCCTGGAGCTCGGAAATTCTGCGAGCAGAAGTAATGGCCACCAAGAAGAGCATCTTCCACGATAAAAACTTTAAGTCTGTGGAAGCCGCAGGCTCAAAGGGAGGAAGGGTAAGTTTCTCAAGGACAAAGTTTAAGTCCCAAGGGGGAGCTGGAGTCCGGACAGGGGGCCTGAGATGAAGGACCCCTCTGAGGAAAGCTTTGGATACCTCCAGTTGGACAAATGCCTTATCAGTGAAAGGGACATGGTAGGCTGAAATAGCCACCATATGGACTTTCAAAGAGGAGTGACTGAGACCCAGATCGAAAAGATGACACATGTACTCAAGTAGAATGGTCACAGAACAGGAAAAGGGCTCCACGTTCCTGGACGCAGCCCAGATGGAAAATCTTTTCCATTTCATGGCATAGGTGGACCTAGTGGAGGGTTTTCTAGCCCCCACGAGAATCTCGGCCACCTCAGAAGAAACGCCAAAACGAGATTGAGCTAGGTCTGCAGGAGCCATGCATGAAGTTGAAGGGACTTGAGTCCCGGGTGGACCAGGGTCCCCTGATCCTGGGTCAGCAATCCTGGAAATAAAGGAAGAGGAAGAGGAGTAACCTCCGAGTATTGTTGTAGAAGAGAGAACCAAATCTGCCTGGGCCAGAAAGGAGCGATCAGAATCGTTCTCGCTCCTTCCAAAGCAAGCTTCTGCAGCACACGAGGGACCAGAGGATTGGGGAAAAGCACAGACGAATCTGTCCTTCCAGCTTAGAGATAGAGCATTGCTCCAGAAAGCGCCTTGCTCTGGAGCGAGCGAGCAAAAGATTGGAAGCTTTGCATTTTGGGAGGAGGCGAACAGGTCTATCTGAGGAGTCCCCCAAATCTGGAAAATGCTTTCTAGAACTTTTTCGTCCAATTCCCACTCGTCTGGAAGAGCTGACGAGCGACAGTCTGTCTGCCAGGACATTGTCGACTCCCGGAACATGGATCGCCGTGAGGTGAAGGTTGTGACGTTGCCCATTCCCAAACCCTCATCGCTTCCCGGCACAGCGGGTAGGACCGAGTCCCTCCCTGCTTGTTGATGTACCACACCACGCACATGTTGTCCGTTTGGACAGCTAGGTGACTGGGAAGGATGTATTGGTGAAGGGCCTGGAGAGCATACAGCACTGCTCGAAGCTCGAGCACGTTGATGTGGAGAACTAACTCCAACTTTGACCATAGGCCCTGGGTTCGGTGAGGACCCAGATGGGCTCCCCAACCTTCGCCTGAAGCGTCCGTGGTCAGAGTCTGATCGGGGAGGATGAAAAAGGGGATGTACAGGTATGCATCCTGCATATCCAGTGCACAAACCATTGGCCCAGCCGAAGCAGGGGTATGAGGGTTTGAAGGAGAGCATCCTGAACCTCTTGTATTCCACATATAGGTTCAGGGAGCTGAGATCGAGAATGGGTCTGAGATCTCCGCCTTCTTTGGTACGAGGAAGAAATGGGAATAGCAACCCGTCGTGTGGAGGTGAGGGGGACGGGTTTCATAGCTCGCTTCAGAAGGAGAGCAGAGATTTCCTCCCTGACCAAAGGAAGATGGTCCTTGAGTAAGAGGAATTCAGAGGGGATGACATGGAGGTTTCTGCAGAAACTCTATGGAGTGTCCCTCTGCTATGATCTGAAGCACCCATGAATCTGATGTTATCCTCTCCCAACCCGAAGGTGGTGGAGAACCTCCTCCCTACCGGTTCCTCCTGGGCATCCGGAGGCGGTGGGAGAGGGAAGGAGTCAGGTGGTGTAAGGCAGCGCCGCAGCTGGGGCCCCCGTTGCTTTTTTGGGCGGCGGGGGCCTGGCAGCTGTGGGGGCCCGACGCTTAGTGGCCCGTCTTCCCTGAGGTTTCGCTTGAGGCCAGCTGCGTCTGCGAAAAGGACGGTGCTGTGGGGGATGGGGACGGTACATTGAATCAACAGATTTAAGGGCCGTCCCCTTCTCCTGCAAGTCAGTGATGATGTCCTTGACATCACTGCCGAAGAGCACAGAACCCCTGAAAGGTGCTTCTTGAATTGCTGACTGCACCTCTGGGACCAGACCTAACACATGGAGCCGTGCATGACGCCGAAGACTTACGGCGAATGCAGAGCTCCGTCCTGCGGTGTCCACTGCATCGTAGTTCGTCCTCAGAATATGACAACTGGCCGAACGAGCAGAACGGACCAGGTCGGCTAACTCCTGCTTGACTTGGGAGTCAGGCAAGGAGTCAATCTTGGATTCCGCCTGGTTAAGGACAGCCTTCTGGTAATCCCCCATATGTGCTACATAATTTAGGGCCCTAATCCCCAGTGTGGAAGAAGCATATATCTTCCTTCCATACTGATCCAGAAGAAAAAATTACTCACCTTAGTAATGTTGTTTCTTCTAATGGAGTCTTGCTATATTATGACAATTGCAGTTTGTCCTACCATTAGAACTGCTCCGGAGGTGAAAGTTAACTTCCATGCCAGGCATGGAACTTAGAGCACGAGCTCGGTTAGAAAAGCTCTGTCTGGAATATTTCAAACTGAAACTGTCAGATCTTTACGAGCAAAACTCACTAAGGTTCTGTGTGGAAGCTGTAACCAACACTAGCCAACTGGCTACTTAAATATTAACACATTTTCCTGGACCCAACACCAAGACTCAAGTCAGGGGACCATAAGATAAAATAAAATAAAACACAACACCCAAACACCCCAAATAAGAAAGGGTGGAAAACATAAAATGGGCATCAACAAGTGCCAACACTGGACTGCCCACTCCATACCCAAAGTAGAAGTTCTGAGAGGGGCAGGCTGGTATAATATAGAAGACTCATTAGAAAACAACATTACTAAGGTGAGTAATTTTTCTTCAAACAACATGAAGTCTTGCTATATTATGACAATTGCAACCATCAGCAGTACCTCCATGGAGGAGGGACAGAACCTACTTGGGAACAGGCTCTGAAGCACGGCTGTGCTAAACCGAGCATCCTCCTGGCCTGGATATCCAGGAGTAATGCTTGTGAAAGTGTGTACTGTTTTCCAAGTAGCTGCTTGACATATCTCTAAGATAGGATTTCTGGCAGCAGCTAGAGACGCAGCTGTACCTCTGGTAGAGTGAGCCCTCAGGCCTGAAGAGGGAACCTACCAAGTTTTGATAGCAAAATTGGATACAAGAGACAATCCACCTGCCAATGGATCTCTTTAGTGGCAGGTTTCCCTTTCCCAACCCTCACCATAAGTGAGAAATAGTTGAGGGAGTCAAACCTGTGACCCTTGGTACGCCTATGTAGTAACTTAGGGCCCTCTTAACATCTAACTGTGCAACCTCCTCTCACCAGAGGAGGAATGGTCAGTGAAGAACACTGGAAGAGAAACAGATTGATTAAGGTGGAAATCTGAAACCACCTTAGGTAAAAACTTCCTGTTAGTCCTGAGGACTACCTATCCCTGTGAAAGGAAATAAAGTCAGTCTCCACTGACAAAGCTTGTAACTCACTTCTCGCCTGGCAGAAGTGATGGCTACTAGAAACACAGTTTTCCAAGTCAAGTACTTAAGCTCTGCCAAGACAGAGGTTCAAAGGGGTTGCATCAGCTGAGCAATGCAAACATTAAGATCCCAGGCAGGGAGGTCCCTGAATGTGATTAGTATGAAGCAATCCTGAAAAACTTGGAAATACAGGGTGAGCGGAAAGAGAAGAGAGCTTCCCTGCTGAAATAAAAAGCAGAGACAGCTGCCAAATGCACTTTCAGGGTAGCTGGTCTCAGTCCCAAAGAATTAAGATAGACCATATAGTCGAAAACAGTGGGCAAATCAGCAGATTCCAGGAAATATGCTTCCAGAACACCAAATGGAAAACCTTTCCATTTAGAGTTATAAGCGGCCCTAGTGGAAGGCTTCCTAGAAGCTTTCAAGATTTCGAGAACACCTTGAGAAAGGTGTAGGTCAGCAAACTCTAACTCCTTAAGAGCCAGGCCTTGAGGTTGAGGGATTTGAGATTCGGATACCAAACTCTCCCCTGGGCACAGGTTAACAGATTGTGGTTTCTGGGGAGACACAGGGGGAGATGGACTGCTTAGGACAGAAGGAGTGGGTACCAGGGCTGCCTGGCCCAGTCTAGAGCAATCAGAATCATCTTGCAGGGCTGAGATCTGATTTTGACTAGCACCTTGAAAAGGAGAGGGAAGGGGGGAAGGCATAGAAAAACTTCCCTTCCTAATCGAGGAGAAAGGCATCCAGGGGGACTGAGCCCAACACTGGGGGCCTGCAACAAAACAGTGAAGTTGATGATTGTCTGGGGCTGCAAAAGATCTATCTGAGGGGTGCCCCATCTGGCAAAAACTATCCCTCAGTACTCTGGGATCCAGTGACCATCGTGATGGCCCTGGGAAATCCTGCTGAGAGCATCTGCCAGGACATTGTCCTTGCCTGGGAGGTGAACTGCTATAAGGGAAGTGCTCGGGAATAAGCCAGAGACCACAACTTCATTGCCTCGTGCACAAGGTCAAGACTGAGTGCCCCTTGTTTGTTGATGTACCACATTGTAGTGGTGTTGTCTGTTCTGACCTGTACCACTTTGTTCTGAACAGATGCAGAAAAACAGCTCTGAGTTCCAGCAGATTGATGTGGAGCAGAGATTCCTGAGGGGACCACAATCCCTGGGTGGAGAGGTCGCCCATGTGAGCTCCCCATCCCAAAAGGGACGCATCTGTAGTAAGTGTCAAGGAGTGAGATAGAGGGATGAAGGGAACCCCTTGTCTCAGGATTGCTCTGATCCTGCCACCACTGAAGGGCCTGGATCAGGGTTCGAGTCACTGGGATCAACTTGAAAGAGGATCTCTTTGAGACCAAAAGCTCTCAACAGAACTGAATGTCGCTCATCTGAAATCTTGCTCCTTGCACTACAGCTGTGGAAGCAGCCATGTGTCCTAGGAGCTGTAGGAAATGCCTTGCTGGTCGAGAGACCTGCAGAGGAAGGAGAAGGCCAGAGCCACCAGGGTCCTTACCCTTTCTAGGGGAAGGAAGGCTCTGGCCTGCGTTGTGTCCATTCTGCACCTATAAAGGTGGAGTACCTGGACAGCTTCCAGAACTGACTTTGGAAGATTGAGAAGAAAGCCCAGAGAGGCAAGCAGCCTGGCAACTTGCAGGTGTAATCTGATCTGGTCTGGAGACTGACCCACAATGAGCCAGTCGCTCTAGGTAGGAAAGATGGCACCTTTGCCTTCTTAATGAGCAACTGCTACTGCCAGACATTTTGTGAATACCCTTGGGGCAGAGGTAAGGTCAAGGCATTGCTTTGAACTGGTAATGGCCTGAGGGCAGTTCGAATCTGAGGTACTTTCGTGGGTTCTGATAAGAACATGGAAGTAGGCATCCTTGAGGTCCAGGGAAGCTAGCCAGTCCCCTGGCCTTGGGAGGGTAAAATCATCTCAGAGTCACCATTTTGAATTTTGGTTTTAAAAGGTGCTTGTTAAGATATCTTCGGTCCAGGATGGGGCCATTCTCCTGTCTTTTGGGGTAAGGAAGTACCTGGAGTACAGACCTTGCCCTGATGTAGAGGAGAAACCCTTTCACAGCTCTGAGAGCCAGGAGGGTGGAGACTTCTGTTTCCAAAGCAAAAGTCTCTATAGAGGATTTGCAGGTGGAAAAGATCTGATTCTCATCTTTGGAAATTTTTTGAAGCTGAGAACCAGACCCTGGCTTACTACTTCCAGGACCCACTTGTCTGATGTTAAAGACTCCCAGTCCTGGACGAAGTAAGCCAGCCTGCCCCCTACAGGTAATGGAGAACCCGCCCTGGGCATCCCCCTCTGAGCATAAGCCGAAGAGGAAGCCTGGGTTTGGTTAAAAGGCCTGTGAAAAGACCTGCCTCTACCCCTGGGGGGCTGCCTCTGAGGAGTGGTTGCTGCTCCTTGGCTTGTGCACCCTATAAGTGGTTCTATATTCATCCATTTTCTTCATATAATTCTCTGTCTGCTCCCAAACAGAATTTCCCACCACAGGAAAATCCATAGCCTTAGCCTGGGTATCCTGTGACAAACTAGTACACCTGAGCCAAACCATCTATTTAAAAGCCACAGATGTAGCCATGACTCTAGAGGATACATCATTAGAATCCACTGCAGCACAGAATTGCACCTTAGATGCCTCAATACCATCAGCAGCCACCTGCTCCAGCTCCTTGCAGCAAGCTGGCTAGGGGCCTGTTTGGCTAAAGCCATGACAGTATCCCATCTAGATTTTTGGTATCTTGCGCCACATGTTTCTATAATTTGCTTGTCTGAGTCCCAAGGACGCTGCCATGTATTGTGTTTTTAGCCATGGCATCAATCTTCCTGGAGTCCTTGTCAGGAGGATGTGAAGCCTGGGAATACTAGTTTTATCACAGGCTGCAGCCTGAACTACCCCAACATGGCTGAATTGTTGTGAAAGAAATGCTGTATCAGGACCTGATAAAGTGTACCTCCTGTCCATCTCTTTGGCCACAGGAGGCATAGAATTAGGAGCTTTTAAAATTTTATTGTTTGTTTTCAAATGATTTATGTAAAGGAATAGACAATCTCCTGACCTTGGATATCCATCATCTCTACAAAGTCAGGCTCCTCTGTTCATCCAAAGCTTCCTCCAATGGAAGCTGGAGGTTTCAGCAACTTTATAAAAACAGAAAATGAGAAGGGGACTCAGAAAGCCTAGGGGAGATTCTCCTAAAGGTCTGTCTGGTTCAATGGCACATCCAGACTTTCAAAGTCACATACACACTGTTCATAATCATCCTCCTCCTGTTCTCATAAACTCTCTATATCATATTCCTGAACCGGTGGAACCGGCCGAACCGACTTTTGCCAGATAGTGGCGGTTCGGACAGAACCGGAGAAAGTGACTGGACAATTTGGATTGCTTTATTATCTCTGCAGCAGTTGGAGAAGGAATTTTGACTCCACACTGCTGATTTTCTAGTTCTCTTTGCTGGAACTGGCTCCTCTGAGTCAGCTTTACGCTTACCGAGAAGTCTCGCCTGGTCAGAGGG
This sequence comes from Neoceratodus forsteri, assembly GCA_016271365.2. Classification (NCBI taxonomy): domain Eukaryota; kingdom Metazoa; phylum Chordata; order Ceratodontiformes; family Ceratodontidae; genus Neoceratodus; species Neoceratodus forsteri. The sequence continues at coordinate 1,412,241,862 of CM057456.1, read as the reverse complement.
CACTCCTCCGGTTCGTTGGCACCGAACCGCTGGCTTGCCATCCGGTCAGCGGACTTTAGCCTCCTGCCCCTGAGCCTACCAACCTTTTTATCTGGGGTAGCTGCAGGAAATTCTTGCAAATCTGGCAGTCTGCATTGAGGTGGTCAAACCTCAGACAATAAACACATGTGGTGTGTGGGTCAGCCTTGGCAAAGGCTTCCCCACAGACACTACAGTGCTGAAACCCAGTGGGCCCGGTTTTCTTTGGTTTCTGACATAATGCCAGCCTAACCAAAAGCTTGCCTTTTTCCGCAGTGCCAGGCAAGACACCCTTACCGTTCCCAACCGTATCATGGGTCGTGGAAAAACGTGAATGAAACTGCTTTTTTTAGAACCGATAAGAACCGGGAACCACACTCTAAAAGCTTTTAAATGCTTCAGGATAAAGTTTTAAAACAATCTGATCGGTCTAAACCGAACCGATAAACATTTACAAGCTCCACAGAAATAAACTTGTTTGATTACTTACAATACTATAGACAGAGCTTGAACGATCGGGTTTAGTTAAAATAACAATAATTGCGGTTGAATTTAACCGGAGAAAACCTTTAAACCGAGAAATGAACCGAGCAGTAGAGGAATCTCCAGAGCGACTGTTCAGTGAGGCGGAGTAAAGAATCTGACAGTTTCAGTTTGAAATATTAGACAGAGCTTTTCTAACCGAGCTCGTGCCCTAAGTTCCATGCCTGGCATGGAAGTTAACTCTTTCACCTCCGGAGCAGTTCTAGTGGTGGGACAAACTGCAATTGTCATAATATAGCAAGACTTCATGTTGTTTGAAGGCGAGATTCCTTATCCGGGGGAGACGAGCTCAAATGTTTCAGGTGTGCTGACCGGCCGTGAGCGGCGCTAATCACAACCGTGTCTGCACAGGGGTAAGAGTCTAAAAAGTCTACACTCTCCGGAGCCTGGTATACCCCTGTTAGACTTCCGAGGAAGTGGGGCTAAAGCCGATGGTTGCTTCCAAATAGTGGAAACAAGGTGGGCGTGAGGCTCGATCCAGGGTGGCACTAGAGTAGGAGCAGTAAGGGGCAAGTCCAGATGTTCGCAGAGTTTAACCCGTTGAGGATCTGGCTCTAACAAACGCCACTGATGGACTTCCTGGATCTTCCTGAGCAACTCCGTGAAGGAAGGATCCTCCAGATGAGACTTCAGAGGAGTCCTCAGCCGGGGCTTGGACGGAGAGTGCGGCTCGTCATCTTTCTCGGAACACCCATCGGAGGCATCCGAGAGTCCGAGAGAAGGAGAAGAAGAATAAGAATTGGAAGTGCAAGACTCCCTGGCTCGCCTAGGGGAGGAACGAAGTTTCTTAGGGGGGATCCCTGACGCTGTCCTGCCCTCTCTGGATCCCGAGGGCAGAGCCCAGGAATCTGGAGACGGAGAGGGAGTGTGCCGTCTGGGGCGTACGGGAGCTGGGGGTGGCCTCAGCCCACCAGGAGGCCAGAGTCTCCAGGAGATCCACTGACGGCCCGGGGGGCTGTGGAGGAGGAGGTGGGGGATAGTTGTATGGATGGAATCCATAAGGAGAGTATCCGTAACCTGGCTGCGGGAATACCGGAGCAGGGTACTGCGGCGTCGGTGGAGTCGGCGCCGGGTATTGCGGCGAAGGATACTGTGGACCTGGGAAAACCGGTGTCAGATAGGACGGCGGATACCCAGGCAACGGAGGAGCTGCCGGAGCAGACGGCCCAGTTGGGAACTCCATGGGCGGATCAACCATGATAGGCCTGTGGGGTGGAGGGCCCGATAGAAGGGGAATATCCCCCGCCGGCATTGGAGGAGCCGGCGTCCGATCCGGCTCAGTAGGAGGAGGATCAGACGGTAGCCCAGGATCCCGAGCCTCGTCCGGGGATGGAGGAGAAAAATTCCCGGGGTCAGGCAGGGGGGACTCAGGTTCCCCTGATGGCAGTGAACGCTGCGGGGAGCCTGGTACGACAGACGTGGCAGGGTCTGCCGTAGGCTCCGAGGACCGGCGCACGTCAGAGGAACCGACGGGTGACTTACGGGCTGGGTCCCGGCGGATGCCAGAGGAGCCGGGCGTCCGACTTCGGGGTCCTCGCCGGAGACAGACCGAGGATGAGAGAGGAGGCCCGTCCGATGGAGATGTTGCCGTGCGCCGCCCAAAGTGGTCGGGCGCCTAGCTGCCTTCTCCCGCAGACGCCGGAGGAGCCAACGCTCGACTTATATGGGAGGCGCTCGCGACCAGTAGGCGGCAAGCCTGTGGCGGTACTGGGGGCTGAAGCTTCTTTTGCCCGAGGCACCAAGGCGGGTTTGAACGCAAACCCGACGGGCGGGCAGACGCCTCCAAAGCCTTGGAGGCTGTTGCCGCGATCCCCAGAGGGGATGTTACTTAGCCGCCGCTCCGGCCGAGTCGGGAGGAGAAGCCTTCTCCCGGCGCTTTCCTTGTCCCGCTTCTTGTGCCTTTCAATGGAGGTTGACGCCCGCCTAAGTTTCTTCAACCCTTCCATCGCAGCATCTTCTTCTTGAGGAGATGGGCTTCAGAGACTGCTGGCGCTATCTGCGGGTAGTCGTGTTGGAAATGAAGGCAGTGCAGACACTTGTCGGATCCAGTGGTCGGCCTAAACAGAAAAGGCAGAGGGAGTGACCATCTTTGTGAGGCAGTTGGGCCGCATCAGTCGCACTATTTTTTGAAGGGACCATTATATACAGACGCTCACCTGACGATAGAAAATACAAATACAAAATACTGAAACTTTTCGAAAACCGGACGTGTCAGGACCGAGCGATGCGAACTTCACAGCGAGGCGCTGTAACGAGATGACGACGGAAAGAACTGGAAGGCGGGCGTCCGGACTGCACCTTTATACCGACGCTTACTGACTCGTCACCTGACGGGGCGGTCCTCGCCAGGACCGTTAGGCTAGAAATTTTTCCGGGGTCCTGCTGCCGTCACGGCTAGTCCTATATGTAATTACCTACTGCAAGAGCCCTCAAGTAAGAGCTTCCTTCCCAATTGAGAACTAAGGCATCCAGTGGGACTGAGCCCAACACTGGGGCTGCAGCAAAAAGGGAAGTTGGTACCGTCTTGGGGCTGCAAAAGATCTCATCTGCGGGTGCCCTATCTGAAAAGATATCACCTAAGACTCGGGGGTCCAGTGACCATTCGTGGATGGCCCCGGGAAATCCTGTTGAGAGCATCTGCCAGGACATTGTCCTTGCCTGGGAGGTGTACTGCCATGAGAGAGGTGTTCAGGAGTAAGCCAGAGACCACAACTTCATTGTTTTGGTGCACAAGGGTGCAGACCGAGTGCCTCCTTGTTTGTTGATATACCACATTGTGGTGGTGTGTTCTGTTCTGACCTGTACAACTTTGTTCTGAAATAGATTTGGAAAAAGTTTGAAGTGTTAGAAATACTGCTCTGAGTTCCAACAGATTGATGTGGAGCAGAGATTCCCTGAGGGGACCACAACCCCTGTGTGGTGAGGTCGCCCATGTGAGCCCCCCACCCCAAGAGGGAGGCATCTGTAGTAAGATTAAAGAGTTTGGACTGGAGTGACAAAGGAAACCCCTTGTCTTCAGAGATTGTTCTGATCCTGCCACCACTGTAGGGCCTGGATCAGGGTTCGTAGTTGGGATCAATTTGGTCAGAGGGTCCTTCCTTTGAGACCAAAAGGCTCTCAAATGAAACTGAATGTCCCTCATCTTGAAATCTTGCTCCCTGCACTACTGCTGTAGAAGCAGCCATGTGCCCCAGGAGCTGAAGAAAATGCCTTGTTGGTCGAGATACCTGTGGGTGAATGAGGAGGCCAGAGAGACCAGGGTCCTTGTCCTGTCCAGGGAAGGAAGGCTCTGGCTCTCTGTGTCTAGCTCTGCACCTATGAAGGTGAGGAGCTGGACAGGCTCTAGAACTGACTTTGGAAGATTTAGAAGGAAACCCAAGGAAGTGAGAAGTTGCTGAGTTATCTGTAAGTGTAACTTGACTTGGTCTTGGGACTGGCCTACTATGAGCCAGTCGTCCAGGTAAGGGAAGACGGCAATCTTCTGCCTTCTTAGAGCAGCAACTATCACTGCCAGGCATTTTGTGAATACCCTTGGAGCAGAGGTGAGGCCAAAAGGCATTGCTCCGAACTGGTAATGGCCTGAGGGCAGCTTGAACCTGAGGTACTTTCGATGGGAGCTCCTGACGAGAATATGGAAGTAGGCATCCTTGAGGTCCAGGGACACTAGCCAGTCCCCTGGCTCTAGAGAGGGTAGAATAATTCCCAGAGTCACCATTCTGAATTTTGGTTTTAAAAGGTGCTTATTTAAGTATCTGAGATCCAGGATGGGCACGTTTCTCCTGTCTTTTTGGGGTAAGGAAGTACCTGAGTACAACCCTTTGCTCCTGGTGTAGGGGTGGAACCCTTTCCACTGCTCTGAGAGCTATGAGGATGAGACTCTGCCTCTAAGGCAAGTGCCTCTGATGGACTTGCAGGTGGAAAGGATCTGTTCTCATCTTTGAAACTTTTTGAAGTTGAGAACCAGTCCCTGGCTTACTACTTCCAGGACCCATTTGTCTCATGTCAGAGACTCCCAGTCCTGGACAAAGCAAGCCAGCCTGCCCCCCACAGGTAGCTGAGAATCGGTCCTGGCAACCCCAAGGAGGGTGCCTGTTTGGCAGGGGCTTTGGGGTGAGGGGGAAGCAGGCCTGCTTGTACCCCATCTGTCTCTCCTTCTAAAGAACCCCTCTGGGCATTAGCAGAAGAGGAGGCCTGGCTTGTAAAAGGCCTCATGAAAGGCCTGCCCTGGGAAGCTGCCTTTGAGGAGTGGCCTGCCTTTCCTTAGCCTGTGCACTTCTATAGGTGATCCTATACTCATCCATTTTTCATATAATTCTCTGTTTGCTCCCCAAACAGAGAATTACCCACAACAGGAAAATCCATGGCCTTAGTCTGGGTATCTCCAGACAGGCTAGTACATCTGAGCCAAGCTATTCATCAAGTGCTACAGATGTAGCCATGACTCTAGATGACACATCATTGGAGTCTACTGCAGCATGGAATTGCACCTTGATGCCTCATCACTCAGCAGCCACCTGCTCCAGCTCCTGGCAAGCTGGCCAGGGCCTGTTTTGCTAGGGCCATAACAGTGTCCCATTTGGATTTTAATACCTAGCAGTATAGGTCATATAATTGGCCTGTCTTGAGTCCCAAGGATGCTGCCATGTACTGTTTCTTTGCCATGGCATCAATCCTCCTGGAGTCCTTGTCCGGGGGGTGGGTGAAGCCAAAGGAACGTTTGCCTTATCACAGGCTGCAGCCTGCACTCACCCCAACATGGCTGCATTGTTGTGTAAGGAACTCCGTGTCAGAGCCTGACAATGTATACCTTTGTCCATTCTCTTATCAACAGGAGGTATAGTGTTAGAGTCTTTAAAGTCTTAAATGTCTGTTTCCCAAAGATTTGTGCAAGGGAATAGACAGCCTCCTAGACTCTGGGATATCCATCATTTCCACATAGTCAGGCTCCTCCTGGTCATCCACAGCTTCTTCCATAGGAAGCTGGAGGGTTTCAGCCACTTTTATAAAAGATGAAATGGAGGGGACTCAGAAAGCTCAAGAGGAGACAATCCTGAAGGTCTGTCTTGGGAGATGTCCGGTCAATGGGCACATCCAGACTTTCAAATCCATATTCACTTTCCTCATACCCTCTTCTCCTGTTCATAAATTCTCTAAATCATACTTTGAACCGTGAACCGGCCGAACCGAGCGCTTGTTTGATGGTACCGGTCGGTCGGAACCGGGAAAGCGACTGGACAATTTTGATCGCTTTGGCTATTTCTTTAGCAGTTGGGGAGGAAAGTTTTGGCTGCACACCAGCTGATTTTTCTTTTCTAGTTCTTTTAGCCGGAACCGACTCCTCAGAATCGGCTCTCCTTTTGCCCGAAGAAGTCTCGCCCTGGTCAGAGGGCACTCCTTCTGGTTCGGTTTGAACCGAACTGGGCTGGCCATCCGGTTCAGCGGATTTTTTGGCCTCCCTATCCCTGAGCCTACCAGCTCTCTTTTCTAGGGTAGCTGCAGGGAAATTTTTGCAAATCTGGCAGTCTGCATTGAGGTGGTCAAACTCCAGAAAATAAATACAGGTGCTGGGGTCAGCCTATAAAGACTTCCCACAATACACTTGCAGTGCTGAAACCCAGTGGGTCCGGGTTTTTCTTTTGTTTCAGACATAGTGCCAGTCCTAACCAAACTTACCCTTTTATGGCAATCCGCCAGGCAAGACTCTCTTATCGTTCCCAACCGTGATCACTGGTCGTTGAAAAACCATAATAAAATCTGCTTTTTTAGAACCGATAAGAACCGTAACCACACCTCTAAAAGCACAATTTAAGATTTTTAAATAACTTGATCGGTTCTAACCGAACCGATAAACTGCTTACAAGTTCCACACAGAATAGAATAAAATAAAATCTATCTAGTACTCACTAATACCACAGAGAGACTGAACTGTACAGGTTACGGTTTAAATTCGGTCAAAACCGAGAAAAGCGGTACTTTAACCGGCTAAATTGAACCGAGTAAGAAGGAGAAATCTCGAGCGACTGTTCAGTGAGGCGGAGTAAAGAATCTGACAGTTTGAGTTTGAAGAACAACAGACAGTCTCAACTGAAGCTCAGCTCCACATGCCTGGCATGGAAAGTTAACTCTTTCAAGTCCGGGGCAGTTCAAGGTTGGGACTCACTGCTATTGTCAGAATACAGTAAGACTTCATGTTGTTTGAAGAGTCTAGTAGTGAGCTGACCGTTGATCTCCATTGGACAGGATTCAGACTTTACTGCCCTTGATCAGGTCGTTGACATGATTCCAGAATTGCTAAGGGTTGCTTAGGCTACTTTTCTGGAGGTGTGTGATGTACCTCTTAGCAAGTTTAATGGCTCTCTGGTTTGTTTCTCAGGGCTTTGTATTCCAAAGATCTGAGGTGAGGTGGAGAGCTCTAAACTTTTCAGCCTTCCCGAGTAGTCATTAGGGCTCTGAGGGAAGGAGAGATCCATTTGTAAACAGCTGCCTTTTGCCCTCAGTCTCTTCCATAGGAGCGAAGAGGTTGGCAGCTGTACTTAGTCGTCCTGGAAGTAGTGCAAGGCCTCAGTAAGAGTTGGGAGGAGATTTATGGGACTCCAGTCCTGGCTACTTAGGTAGCAATTGAATTGTACTTCTGAAAATTTGGAGAAGTCACGGGCATTAAGGATTCTTGGCTGGACCTTGGGTGGTCTGTTCTTCCATATACAGAAGATCGGGAATAGTCACTCAAGGAGTCTGCCATTGTGCCCGCACTCTGGATATTTGTGGGGTTTGACACCAGAGGCCAGTCCAGGGTGGTGTGGTTCCCAGTTTTGTAATTCAGTCTGGTCGGTTCAGAGATGACCCGTGTCAGACCTACTTCATGGGTCAGGGATATCGAGGCATGACCAGGGTCCTGGGCCCAGTTGAGGTCAAAGTCGCCCAATATAAGTTGCTCCATAGCTACCTCGAGGGCCAGTGCATTTGTGATGGCTTCGAGGGATTGGAGGGCTGACTTTGGTGGGTGGCAGACACAACCTATCGTTAGTTGCTTGGCGTGTCCTAGGGTTATCCAGATGAATATACTTTCACCCTCAGCAGGGAGATTTCTCTGCAGGGTTAGAGGTGACACAGTGAGGTCAGCCTTTGTATAGATTAGAACCCCACCCCCTTTTCTGGATTCTCTGTCCTTGCGGTAGGTGCTATAGCCCAGTACTTTTATCTCGTGATCAAGGATGTGTTTTTAACCAGGTATCGGAGATGGCTAGGACATCGGGTTTGTAGAGGTCCAGCCAGGTGTGAACTTCATGTATTTTTGGTCTGAGGCTACATACATTCATATGTGCTATCTTTAGACCCTTGGCAGACACCCAGCGAGGGTCCTGGGGATGCAAACAAGGTATTTGGGGTATAGGGGCCAGGACTGGGTTGAATAACTCTTGCCAGGAGTAGAGTACTACTAGTAACCTGAGTAGTTTAGTGCAGAGTATGGAGATGAGGTTCCTTAGATATCCTGCTCATGTAATAGAGCAGATCATAGCATATACCCTTTTACCATCTCGTGTGCCATTAAGAGAACAGTCATGCTTGAGACAGGGCTAATGCTGTGAAAATCGTGGGGGGTCATTATGCAGGTTGCCCACTGGTTCAGGGTGGCATGGGTCAATGAGCCTGTCCACCCAGAGGAGGGTCAGTGAGTAGATTATGGCAAGCACCACCTGCTAGGGGAGAGACACCTTGATTTTGAGCACACCAGGGTGCAAGGGGGGAAGCATATGTTTGTAAGGCATAATTGATTGATCCCTGTACAGATCAGTTGAGTAGGGTGCTCAGAGTCTATCTCCTTAGGTCTACCTGGGGGCGAACTCGCTGAGAGCTTAGGGTTTTCTGTTGCAGAGCAGTCCCTGGCTTACGGATAAAGTTTAGCAGTAGTTTATATGGGCTTACCACTAGGGAAGGGCCACTGCCACGTTTGGTGGTGGCAGTGGGGGCAAAAGAGGGGAAGGAGAGAAAAAAAAAGAAAGAGAGGCACGACACTTTGTCTATTGTAATTCAGGGTGGTTTTGCTGTAGCAGTTGCTCCTTCAGCCCCCTGAGATACGTTGATAAAACTGTGGTATCAGGAGACACAATTAATGACAAGGTTTGATCTGGCTGGAGACCAGTTCAATCAAACTGCTGGCAACTAGCTGTTGTCATTAACTGACTGTGGATTAAATAACATTCTGTCAAAACACTGTGTAGAAGCAGCTAGTATAGTTACTATAAGGCAAACAGCAGGTTATTCCTGTATGGTGTATTATCAGGAGTAACAATGTAGGATAAGGTTTGCCTTGGCAGGAGACCAGTTCAGTCAAACTGCTGGTAGCTTGCTAATTGATATTAACTGACTGTATAGTAAATACCATATTCTTATAAAACACTGTATAGAAGCCGCTAGTATAGTTACTCTAAAGTAGGCAGTAGCTTATTCCTGTATAATATGTTATAGGAAAAAAAAGAGAAAGGAGCAAATGCAGCAATCAGAGAGAGAAATCACAAATTCGATCACAGCTTACAGTGAGTTAGGGACAGGGGGTGTATGGAAAAAAGACATCAACTGGCATAAGGGATATAGTAGATTCGAACTGTATAGCAGGTGATCCCCCTTTTCTCTCTGTGGACTGGCTAGAGTGTCCCTGTGGGCATGGCACTCCCGTATTTAATGGGAGGAGGGAACTGAGTGAGTGGGCAGAAGAAAACAAAAGTCAAGTTATCTGATCGTCCCCTGCTCCGGTGCAGGGGAGGTATGGGCTTAGGGTAGTGTGGGAGGTCTGCCTGGTGACACCATTCCGCACACTTCAGGGTCTGGATGTGGGGAGGGGGGCCCTCTTGCAGCGAGGCCTCCCTCGCCTCCCCAGCAACAGTGTCTGTGGTGGAAGTCTTGGCTAGTGATCCACGGGGGCTCCAACAGGCTTTTATGTGTAGCCTGGGTCGGAGCGTCACCGTGGCCGAGTAGCCAATCGGGCGGTCCTGTATTTTTTCAAAGTTGGCGCCCAAACTGTAGTCGCAATCGCTCCCTGGTGTCGCAGATTCCGACTGGGCTTGCAGAGCTTGGTGTTAGTCTCGAGGAGGAACAAGCGCCTGTATGCCGTAAAGCCCAGAAACGGGTTGAGTTCCGATTTTGTGAAGTAAAGCAATGCAAAAGTCAAGTTATCCGGGTCGTCATATGTATGCATTTTTGAATTTGTTTGAAAAGGTCTGTATCTAGGCTAAAATACCCAGGGAGTCCTGGAGCTTTCAACTACCCCTGCTACTTACTAGTAAAGGACGTGAAGCACTAGGCTAACTGGACAATCGGGACAGTAGTAATTATGAGAAACTTAAAGCTGTATTGTTTAAAAAGTATGAACTAACGCCTGAAGCATACAGAGTTAAGTTCCGCAAGCTCCAGAGAAGCCCTGACGAGCTATGAGGAACTCTCCACAAAGCAATGCCAGTTTATGAAAAAAAGTGGGAAGGAGTAGAAGCAAATTCTGTAGAAAAAATTGAGGTGGTAATGTTGCTAGAGCAGTTCTTTTGGGCTTGCCAGCAGAGTTGGAAACATGGCTAGAGTACCAAGATCCCAAAACAGTACAGCAAGCTGCTGAGCTCGCTGATCGCTATGCCAGGAGCAGGCCTGCTTTCTGAAAGGAAGTAGAACAGGTGTAGCAGCGCAGAAAAGGAAAAACGTCCCTTCAGGGCAGCTAAAACCCTCACTGCCTCCACAGAAATGGGGAGGCCCCAGGTTAGGGAAAAAAAGAACTTATGACCGCCGGTGAGAGCATCACCCTGATGGTAGCCTGAGCTCGGAGCTCCAGACCACTGCCGAAACGATCTGCACACATCTACAGATATGACACACACTGACCTTCAAAAATAAGAAGAGATCCTCCAGGATGTCATCTAAACACAAATTCAAGGATAAAAACTCCGGGCCTCCTCCAAAACATAAAACCCTGCTGGATTACTCACAGCCTGTGTCGACCTGTTTAGCCGAGACCTCATCAACGGTGGCTTTGGAGATAAACGCCGACTCAGAACAGGACTGCACATCACATCCAAGCAACTTTGCGACATTCTACTCACAGAGAAGGGTCCACAATGGTTTCCTGACCTTCAAAAAGCAAGAAGACCAAAGGGTCTGGAGGAGAACTACTGAGCTTTAAAAACAGGGGTGTGCACTCATTCCTCGGCGCTCAAAATGGCCAGAGTAAAAAGACCTGCGTCTATGGTGAGGTCAGCACATAACAAAAGGGGATCTCTGAACACCGCTATTTACAAATAAATCTCCTTTATTCAAAGAAAAAAACTTCCACATGGTATAGACAGAAAACAAGATAAAACATCTCACCCACTGTAGGGAAAGTGCAAAGAGCCTGGGTCCTCGAGTCACCGAGTCCAAAACTGCATGCTTAGAGAGCCACAGTAAAGGCAGTGGGCGGGCAAAAACAAACAAAAAAAAACTGGAAATATGCCCCCCAATAGACCGGATGATGAGTGCCCTAGCTCACTGCCAGCTGAAGCCCTGGAGCCAGCCGGATCCAGCCCCACAGCGCCTGAGATGCATAGCCAGCCACTGAGGCCATTTCCTCCAGGAAGAAAGGGACCCTCCCGGCAAAGGGACAGGCCAGGCTACTCAAGGTAGGCTGCAATGGGAAGCTGGTGGAGGTGGCAAGAGGTCAGTGGGTGGTGGGACGGCACTGGTGCTCTGAAGGAGTGGCCGATTGGGGCGGGCTGGGTGGAGGTGCATGAACAGATAATACAAAAAACGCAGTAGCGAAAGATCATTTGGATGCATCCAATTTGTGGGACTCTGTACATGCTTGAGAGATTAAAGGATCAATCGGCATTGCAGTGCGTTCAATGACTTTTGTCTGGGGGGTGTCGAGGCCAAGGGACTGGACCGCCTTGTAGATTGCACTTATTAATATCTCCATAAATTAATAATGGTAACTAGATGACCGGGAGGCCTGAAAACACAGCGGATGGCACTGGGGTCCTAGCCGTAGTTTTAGGCTGAAATGTGAGATACTATGAAGGTTCTAGAGGCCAGATTGGTGCACCCACAGGGTGTGACCACTGGCGATGGGCACCTTTCCAAAAGGTTTGACCTACGAAGAGACACTGGCATGAGATCTCTCAGATGCACAGGGTTACTTCTCATTTGGCTTTCGGCACCCTCTCAGCGAGCTAATGCCCAAGATCTCCCCAGCTGAATGGCTGGCTATGTGCCACCCAATAAGGCCTTACACTTTTCTGCCCGGAGGGGCTCCCTGTTGATCAGCCAGGGGAAGGGGAGGCTGGGGGTCGTAATCCCACCCTCTGACTTTTCCAAAGCCCCTTGGCACACTATTACAAGGAGGGCAGATGTCCTCCCCCGGGGCGATTGGCCTGGCCCCGATATATAGATACAGTGGTAGTACACCACAAGCTCAGACTTACTAAAACTTTATATCGCATCTTGACAGTTGTGTGGTATACAACTGATTTATTGCCATCCAGGCCAGAACAGTCCTAGGCTGTTGCCCGAGATAGGACCCACAGATTTTGGGGATCCTCTCACACACCCCAGTTGCCATTCTTGCGATGGGTGTGACCTGCAATTCACCTTGAAGTCTTTTATTTACTGTTTGAAATGTTTCTGGTTGGGTTGACTTTCCTGGTTCCAAAGTTCTTTAATCTTACCATTTTTCCAAGTTGCATTGTATTACTGGTATGGTGCTATTTCCCCCTCCCCCAGGTGTACAATCATATGCCAACTGCTGGTAATCATGATTGACCTTAATACAATCACACTCAATGTGAGAGGTATCAATAGCCCAATTAAGACCGCGAGGGTTCTATAGTATTTTCAGTGCCAGAAGGCCATTGTAGCTTTCCTGTAGGAGACCCATCTGACGGAGGCAGAACACTTGAAACTGTCGAGATAATGAGTAGGGAGGTCTATGCCCCTCACTATGAATCAAGCCCGCACCGTAGAAGGGTAGCTATATTAGTCAGATGCAATGCCCTCCCCCCGTGGTGAGAAACATACGACTGACCCAGAAGGAAGATCTGTCCTAGTACACGGCACGTATAGGGGCCATAGCTGTGTGCTGTTTAACCTTTACGTACCAAGCAAGCAGAGACTGCAACCCCCCCTTTTTGGAAAAAGGTATGAATGATAGTGTGACAGACCCACATAGCATGGTGGTGATAGGAGAATTCAATGATGTGGGTACATTTGGGGTTGGACTGCACGGGGGTGGAGGGACAGAACAGGACATGGAGACTACTCAGGCTTAGTCAGGAATTGGAGGACAACTGGCAATTCATGCACCCAATGGGGAAGGACTACACCTATTATTCTCCATGACATAAGGATTACTCTAGAACTAACTACTTTTTAATGTCGTCCAATTGGGTTCAGAAGATGCACAAATGTGATACAGGACACTTTACCCTGTCTGACCATGCCCCAGTACCACTACAGATAATCACCACATATACAACACCAAAGTCTTGCTGGAGACTGTCAGCCTACTCACAAAAGACGATTTGAAGGACATGGTCAGATGCTATTAAATTCTTTTCTCAAGACAACCCCCATCAAGACACCCAAGAGGGAATCAGGTGGGACACACTGAAATGTTGCCTGGGAGGACAAATATACAGGAGTTCAAGGAATGGTATATGTTGTTCATCCACGCTTACTGGCGGGTTCTTTGCCGCTTTAAATCTTGCCAGAAGGTCTTCAAGCTGGCTCCTTCCACCCACCCAGGTGGTAAACCTCTCGGCTCCACCCCATGATGCCAGATCTAGCCCGCTGGAAGCCAGGTTGTGCGAAGTCAGGGAGATCGAGTGGGTCGTGTGGATGAGCAACATATACCATTCCTAGGACTCCTGTTACAGGTGAGTAACCTGTATTTCTAGGGACGTGAATATGTTGTTCTATCCACACTTACTGGCAGACTCCTAGCAGTTCTCCGGGAGGAGGGAGGCAAGGCGTACACATCCTACTTAGGAAATAAGGACTGGAGAACCGAAGTCCCAAAACCAGCATCCAGGCGTGACTCAAGGTTGATGTGGTAGTGGGTAATGAAGGTGTGTGCCGACTTCCAGGTAACAGCCCTGCGGATTTTCTGGATAGGGACGTCCTTGGAAGCAGCGGTATGGCAGGTAAATGAGCTCTTATCCCTCTGGAAGGCTCCATGCCCGCCAACCTATAGCAGAGATCTATGCAGGAGGTGACCCTCCTGCCTATCGTCCGCTTGGCTGCAGGTCTGCCAGGTGCGGCTTCAGCGTAGCTGACAAACAGCTAGCAGCACTCTCCCTGAACTTCAGACGTCCGCCCTTGTAATAAGTGAGCGCTCTTCTAGGGTCCAAAGTATGGAGCCTATATTCGGCCTCCGAGGTGTGATTAGGGTACAACACCGGCAGAGTCAACACCAGGTTAAGGTGAAACTCCGACACCACCATCGGAAGGAATTTCGGGTGGGGGCACAGGACAACCCTGTCCCAGTAGAAGACCAGATAAGGAGACTTGATGGAAAGCGCCTGGAGTTCTCCTATCCTTCTGGCTGACGTGATAGCCACCAAGAAGGCAGTCTTCCACGACAGGTGGGATATTGCACTGTGCATCGTTCGCTAAGCTTGCCATGAGCTTAGCCAATTACCAGCAGTAGATCCCATGGAGGTGGAGGTTCTCGCACCGGAGGGAATACGTGATCAAGGCCTTTGAAAAAGCACCCGACCACCTTCTCCTGCACCACCGACTGCTTTCCCGGTCCGCTCCCGGTAAGCAGAGATAGCTGCCAGGTGCACCTTAAGGGTCGTCGACCGAAGCCCTTGCTGAGAAAGGGATCAGAGGTAGTCCAGAATGCTGGCCAAGGAGGAGGGATCCAACCCCTTATCCTGACACCAAATGGACAATCTCTTCCATTTGAAGGCATAGCATTTTCTGGTCGACTCCTTACGGGATGCCTCAACAACGTTGAGGAACTCGTCGGAAAGACCCAAGGCCTGGAACTCTAGCCGCTCAGGAACCAGGCATTCAGGTGCAGAGATTGAAGGTACGGGTGGATTACCTTCCCTGGATGACTGAGATCAGGTCCAGGCGGGCTGGAAGCCACCTCGGGAGCCTGGAGATGGCTGAGGAGATCTGGATACCAGAACTGGTGGGGCCAGTCTGGGTCTGCAGAATCACCTGCACCTTGTCCCTCCTCGCCTTAAGAAGCACCTTGTGGATCAAGGGAAATGGGGGAAAGGCGCAGAACAGGCCCGGGGTTCACGGCCTCGAGAAGGCATCCCCCTGCAGCGAGCCCTGCTGAGGGGGGCGGGCATGAAACAGCCTCAGCTTTGCATTCTCCCTGGAGGCAAACAGGTCCACATGAGGTGTGCCCCAGTGGGAGAACAGATCGTGTACTACCTCCGGCAGGAGAGACCACTCGTGAGATGCAGCACCTATCCGGCTTAGGGCATCGGCCAGAGTGCTGAAGGCTCCCACCACATGGATGGCTAAGAGATCCGCCTCCAGTCTGCTCACGAGGGACGGAGGTAGACAGCGCCCTGCACGGGGCAAGGAGCACGTCCCGCCCTGGCGGTTTAGGTAGTAGATGGTCGTGGCACCGTCTGCCTGGACCAGGACCACTTGACCCCGTACAAACAGAGCGAAGGCAGTGAGGGCTAGTCAGACCGCTAAAAGCTCCAGCAGGATGATGCGGCATCGAGACTCCTGAGGGGACCAGCGGCCATGTGCTCAGTTATCCCCCAGATGGGCACCCCAACCCATCAGAGAGGCATCTGTCGTTAGAATGACCGTCCACTCAGGGCAGACAAATGGGATGCTCTCCTGCAGATGATCTGGAATGATCCACCACTGGAGAGCGTTCCACATCTCCTGGGTCACCGCCACTGGCTGGTCCAGAGGTCCGGAGCGCTGTGACCATTGGCGGGCCAGCCCCCACTGAAGGGGACGCAAGTGCCAGCGGGCCCAACAGACCACGCTGGTGCAGGCCGCCATGAGGCCCAGGAAGTCCCGGGCAGGGTGCAATTGCCCAAAGAAATGACTGGGCAAAGGAGGAAAGAACCTCGGCTCTGTCCGCCGGGAGCCGTGCTCCGGCTCGAAGAGAGTGGAGCTCTGCCCCGATGAATTGAATCACCTGCGTTGGCACGAGTTCCGAGTTGGCCTTGTTGATGAGGAGGCAAATCTAAGAGCAGACCTGGAGGGCCAGATCCTTGGACTGCTCCACCTCCAGCCTGGAGGTGGCTCCAATCAGCCAGTCATCCACATAAGGGTACACCCAGACCCTTCGGCGCCGCAGGAATGCTGTCACCACTGCCATACATTTGGTGAAAACCCTGGGAGCTGGAGAAAGGCCGAAGGGCATGGCCCGGAACTCGTAAAAGGACCCCTCCACTCTGAAGTGAAGGAATCGCTGGTGAGATGGACGGATTGGGACATGAAAGAACGCGTCCTGGAGGTCCAGAAAACAGAACCACATGCCTCGTTCCAAGGATGAAATGATCTACGTCAGAGTGGTCATCCTGAAGGTTCGAGACTTTAGGAACTTGTTTAGGTCGTGTAGGTTTAGAATGGGGCACCAGCCCCCCCCCCCCGTCCGTTCTGGGACCAGGAAATACCTGGACACAAACCCTGGGTCTGGAGGAGGATCCGCTTCCTCCCTGATCACCAAATTCTGGAGGAGCATAGCAATGTCGGCTCGATGAGCCGACAGAGGCTGCGGACCCCATAGCCACCAGATAGGGAAGGGACAGCTTGAATTCCAGAGGCAGACCTTTCCCTACCACTTCCAACACCCAGCAGTCCGCGGTGATAGCGGACCAGGTGAAAAGGAAGTGGCGGAGCCGTCCCCCCGGGGGGAACCCTGGGAGGAGTGACGAGGCTGGGGGCGACACCTCTCAACCTATCACTGGGCAGGCCTGGAGGAAGGACCGGCCGAGGGACCTCCTGGTCCTTTTCCTCCTGGTCTCCTGCCAGAGGAAGCTGCAGGTTTGGCTTTGGGGTGCCAAGTGCGGGTCTGCTGGCCCTGATGCTGGTGTTGCTGGGCTTGACGTGGCGCAGGGGCAGAAGGCTGAAAGGGCTTACGCTGCTACTGGCGGCCTTTGTCCTTCTGGGCAGACGTGACTGAGTCCAAGGTGGCACAAGACTTCTCGATCTTCTGGAGATGGCCTTTCACCCCCGGCCCGAACAAGTCGGTACCCAGGAAGGGAACATCTGCCAGCTTGTGCTGGGTATCTACCATGAAGGCAGCGATCCGCAGCCAAGCTCTGTGGCACATGGCCACTGCGGCCACTACTGACTGGGCACGAGAGTCTCCAATGTCGAGAGCAGTTTGGAGCTGTTGCTTTGCCACCGCCCTTCCCTGATCCCGCACCTGCTTGACCGTAGTCTCGAGGTCAGCCGGAAGATGAGGAATTGCCTCATCCAGAGAGCCCAAAAGGGCATGGGGAAAGTGTGCCATCAGTATGGCCGAACTGGCCTGACGAAGGCCTAAGGAGGATGCAGTGTAAACTTTACACCCGGAGTAGTCCAGTTTCTTAGACTCTTTATCTGGTGGCTTGTCCACATCCCAAGCATTCCCGGAGCGCCGGAAAACACTATCGACCACCAACCCCTCCGCAGAGGTGTGCTCCGAGAATCCGGAGAGTGAGCCTGTAGGAACGGCATACTTCCTGGCCATCCTGGCCAAGGGAGCTGGACAAGAAGTCGGCCGCTGCCATAACTCCAGGGCCGGGACAATGGCTTCGGCCACAGGAAAGGCCTCCGCAGGAGAATCCCCTCAGTCCAGTATCTCCATGAGGGGGTACTTGGCCCACTTTGACATGGGTTCGAGCTTCATCCCAGTAGAGTCTGGGATGAGCCGAAGTAATCCCATAAACGAGGATGGGCTCTCGTCCATCGACTGTCCCCCAGAGGACGACGGGTCGAGAGGCCTGGAGAACAGGGAAGAGTCAGACTCCAAGGAGTCTGCAAACAGCTGCCGAGGGCCTGAGCCACCCTCCACCTGCCGAGGGCGATTGGGAGTGAGGCTGACAGACAACCGATGAGGCAACCCATGACCCGACTGAGAATCCTTGGTCGGGGACCCAGTTTCTGGTTGTGGAGGCGGGGGTTCCACCATGATGGGTTGCGCAACTGGTTTTCAGCCGAACAATTGGTGCCGGCCCTCGCCCTCGATGATCACGTAGGGCTGTTTTGGCTGCTCACGTGGACAGCCACTTAATGGCCAGGGAAGGCGACGGGGTCGGCTTGTTCCCTGTCAGAAGGAACTGCTGCCACATTAAGTCCTCGTAGCATCGACACAATTTGTGCAAAGCCTTTCCTCCGAGGAGGAAGAAGATGAGGATGAGCGGTGCCGTGACCGCCGGTGTCGGCGGGATCAGCTGGACCGAGAAGAGCTCTGAGACGAAGACCGTCAGTGTTTCCGAAGGTGCGTCTGGGAGGGAGCGGGGAAAACCCGTTCCTCCCTCGGCTCGGGAACCTTAACCGGGGACTCTGGCACAGGAGGCGCAGGCAAGTCCTCGGTTTCCACCGGAGGAACCGGCAAAGAAGGGTTGTCGGCTTCTCCAGTCAGCCCATCAGACGGATCAAGAAAAATCTCGACCGCGTCGACGGGTGTCTCGGCCGGCTGACCTGACGGGGACACCGTGAAGCCAGCGGCCTTAGCCGCAACCTCGACCGAAGTAGAGTGTTGACTGTCTGGGGAAGGGGACCTCTCCCACTCCCACGAATGCCGATAGTGGGACTTACCCTTTGAGTCCTTCTTCTTGGATCGAGAGGAATATCCCAATGGACCCTCACCTTCTGTAGAGAGGGACTGACAAAGCTCCTTAAAAGAAGCCATGAAGGAGGAGCCCAAAGATAGAGGGATAAAGGCCGCGGCCAAGGAAGACGAAGATGCGGCCTGGGCCGCCTCCTCCTCGAGGGTGATCATCTGCTCAAGTTGCTCAGCCGAGCCTGCCGCCATGGACACTGCCCAACGGGCCTCCTTTGACTTCACCGGAGGAACACATCTCTCGGGGCGCCCAAGTTGGAGTCTGGCAGCACGGTCCTCGAGGACGTTAACAGAGAAGGACTTGCACACCGCAGGACTGCGGATCGTGATCAACTCCAAGGCAATAGATGCACGTGGAATGCGGATTGGTCAGAGACGTTTTCTGCCAGCATGGGCACCGCTGAAATCCGGGAGTTGACTTATCCATCGCAGCCGCAAAGGAAAAAACAGACCGAAGTCTAGAAAATTTAAGAATAAGTTTCGGTTCAACTGATGAGTTTGGATCCAGGCCTAAAACGCAGAGCACTAAGCAGGAAACCTGAGCTTCCAAGCGGTAAGGAAGATTTGGCATCATGGGGCGGAGCCGAGAGTTTTACCACCCGGGTGGGTGGGAGGAGCCAGCTTGAAGACCTTCCGGCAAGATTTAAAGCGGCAAGGAACCTGCCAATAAGTGTGGATGAACAACATATCCATGTCCCTAGAACAGAATATTTTGCAAAACAGGATGTTTGCTACAGGTATGCTTGAAAAGATGATAAAACAGCTAAGCTGCTTCTGCAAAAGAGATTAAAAAGATTTTATTTTGCTTCTGTACATAGTTATTAACAAGTTTATTTTTGTTATATTATTGCTATCATAAATAAAGTCTTGGTGAATTTTACAACTGCTCCTGGGTTTTCCCTATGCTTCCTGACCTGTGCCTTAATGACAGGGCACCTCAGACCTATCATGGGCTGGCACAGAATCTGTCTCTGGTTGGGCAGCATGGTGACAGACAGAGGGGCATGATTTATCCGCCTTATAGGGCATGGCTGGCACCATGCCAGGTCTGTGCCAGGCTGCAGTTGTGGCATTTCTTAAAGCAGAAAGGATAGGAGGAATCACTTTAGGAGGAGACTCCGAATTTCCAATAAGTCCAACAGATCTGCATGGTGGCATCATCATCATCCTCCTCCTCCATATGGAAGCACATGGCTGAGGACACCTGCTTTATCACACTGCAGAAAGTAGGGTCCACTGGAGGAGACTTAGGAGTATACTCGGCAGGATCCTCACTGACTGAGGAAGCTGTGGATCTGTCAAAAGTAGAGAAGCTCTTCCTCCTCCTCATCTGGAAGGATGAGATCCAGATGGTACTCCTCCTCGATGATGACCTGTTCCAAAACTCCAGATCCAGATGACGGCCTGCAGGGCAGAGTTCTGTCGACGGTACAGGCGAAGTAGGCCTACATGCGGCTAACTGGTGGAACAAAACTGCTGTGAATTTGGCCAGAATATCGTTACGGTAGACAGCACAAGCTGTGAAAACCCGCCAGACTGTCCCTAAGAGCCAGCAGCCCGAGGGCCTGGGGAAGTAGTAGGCCTTGACGGGAGGGCCATCCACAACGGGCCCATCGTCAGCAGAGAGGGGGCCGATGACCCTGAAATCGACAGTCAGCTGCCTTGCAAGTCAGGCGGCGGTGCTGTCAGTAGGGTTCTGGAAGGGATAAAGACTTGAACAGCAGGCTTAGGCGTCAGTGCAGCCATAGCCAACGGGGCACCCGAGAAGAAGAGGCCTTCGGGGGGAGCGGGGTCAATGGTCCTGATCTCGGAGCTTACTACTTTCCTGAGGACTTGTGTTTGACGTTAGTGGTCTGGGAGCTCTATGACACTGCTGGTGACTGGGAATGAGGGACCCTGAGGACCCCTGCCCAAAACTGGCCACCTTTTTCTATGATAAATCGAGACCTTTTGCATCACCTGAGGAGGTTTGATTAAACTTCTGGCAGACTTCACAGTCCGAGACATCGTGGTCAGGCCCAAGACAGCAGCCAGAGAGTGAGTGTTCGTCTGAAGAAGGAATTTTCTTTCTGCAAGCGGCATGGACAGAAGAGTGAAGTCGAAGGACTAATTCTCTACATAAACAAGGTAAACTAATCTCTTTAGAAAAAGAGATTCTAAAGTCTCAAGTTAGAAAAGCCGTAGGCAAAAAAGTGGCAAGAAACTGTCGGAGCTTCCACGGAGACCCATGCGATCGAGTCGACGGCAGGAAAAAACTGGAGAGACAGCAGGGCCACTCATGCCTTTATAGAGTTGGTGACATCGGTAGACGACGTCAGTATAGGTGGCTCCAGCTGTACTGCTGGAAATCTTCTGTGTGGATCCTGCTTCACTGACAGTGAAGTTCCATCGTGGGACCTAATGACTGAAATAGCCACGAAGATTTACTGATCCGAGATTTTAGCTGTACAAGTGATTTTTGTAATCCGTTACTAACCAGAACATTTATGACTGACAAGATAGAATAGAGTTGAATTATCTACATGTCATCTTATAACAGTAATTAAAGTTGGAAGGGACACTAGGTCCATCATGCCCATCCCATCGGATCCATCAACAGGAGTAGAAAAAATAAATATTACTTTAAAACATGTACTAATTTCTAGGGATTACCCAATCACTTTATTATGCAGGGTACCACCTGTCAATTCCATTGCTCAGTATGAATTTGTCCAGGATTACCTTGAAGGCCTGCACTGTCTCCGTATTCATAGTCTCCACCGATAGGCTATTCCAGGCGCTTACCACCCTCAGGGAGAAAAAGTGCACACTGAAGTTACCCCTGCATTTTACCACCTCTGAGCTTAAGAAAATACTCTTATCCTACTGGAGGACACCAGACGAAACACCTCTGTATGTTCACTCTTCACAATATAAAAATACAACAAATTTCAATAGGGTATTACTGTACCATAAAACTGAGTATTCCAACTTCAGGATAAAGGAGAGGCAATTCTGGAAACCACTTCTTAACTAAGGTGCTCAGCATCTCCTAGAATACAAATTAAATCAAGAACAAGATCCAATTAATATATATGGTGGATGTAAAGGCCTGACTTAAAATTTATCTCTTAAGTATGGGGTGGGCCCCAAACCATACCTTACCTCATTAGAAGTTATAATGAACTGTGTATTTTGAAGTAGGTAACTGCATACACAGGTTACTCACCTGTAACAGTAGTTCTAGGAGTGGTATATGTTGCTCATCCACGATTGCTGCCAATGTCCATTCCCCTTTAAGAGTTGCTGGAAAGTCTTCAAGCTGCCTCCTCCCACACACCCGAATGGTATACCCTTGGCTCCACCCCATGATGCCAGATCTTGCCCACTGGAAGCAGAGGTTGTGCACCTGAGCCTGGGTAGGTCCGTGTGGATGAACAACATATACCACTCCTAGGACTACTGTTACAGGTGAGTAACCTGTGTTTCTAGGATGTGGCTATGTTGTTTTATCCACACTTCTGGCAGGCACCTAGCAGTTCTCCTCGAGGACAGAGGCAAGGCACACACCCTACTTAGGAAATAAGAACTGGAGTACTGAGGCCCTAAAGCCAGCATCCCAGTGTGACTAAATCAGTGTGGTAATGGGAAATGAAAGTGTGTATACTGACTTCCAGGTAGCAGCCCTGCAGATTTCCTGGATAGGGACGCCCTAGCAGCAGCCACCAACACAGCAGTATGATGGGTGGAATGAGCCCTTAGCCCTCTGGGAGCCTCCCTATCTGCCGCCTATAGCAGAGATCAATGCAGGAAGTGATCCACCTGCCAATCGTCCGCTTGGCTGCAGGTCTGCCACATGCAGCTTCAGTGTAGGTGACAAACAACTGGCGAACCTCTCCCCTAACTCCAGCCATGCGCTCTTTGTAATAAGCGAGCGCTCGCCTCAGGTCCAGAGCATGGAACCTGTGTTCAGCCTCTGAGGTGTGATTCGGAAAGAACACCGGAAGAGTCATGACCTGATTCAGGTGAAACTCTAACACAACCATTGGGAGGAATATTGGGAGGCAGGACAACCTTGTTCCTGTGGAAGACCAGGTAAGGACACTCCACAGAAAGCGCCTGTAGCTCACTAATCCACATGGCTGACGCAATAGCCACCAAGAAGGCGGTCTTCCATGACAGGTGAGACATGTCACACCTGTGCACTGGTTCGGTATTTGCCCATGAGCTTCGATAAAACCAGCAACAAGTCCCATGGTAATGGTGGTTCAAGCACTGGAGGGGAAATGTGATCTAAGCCTTTGAAAAAGTGCCAGGCCACCGACTACTGACCGGCCCACACCCGATAAGCAGAGATGGCTGCCAGGCGCACCTTAAGGGTCAAACGAAATCCCCCTTCTGAGAGAGACCACATGTAGTCCAAAATGATGGCCACCGGACAGGATAAAAGGTCCAGCCCTTTGCCCTGACACCAAATGGAGAATCTCTTCCATCTAAAGGCATAGCACTTTCTGGTAGATTCCATTCTAGATGCCTCTACAACAGTGAGGACATCTTCGGAGAGACCCAAGCCTGATACTGAGCCCTTGAGAACCAGGCTGTCAGGTGCAGGTATTTAAGGTCCGGGTTGTAGAGCACTCAGCCCTGACTTGATGGACAGCACATCCGGGCGATGGAAGGTGCTTCGGGAGCTTGTTGCTGAGGCCGAGATCATCGTGGTACCAAAACTGGCATGGCCAGTCCAGAGCCACCAGGATCACCAGCACCTTGTCCCTCTTGACCTTGAGTAGCACCATGTGGGATCGAGGGAAGTAGAGGGAAGGCACAAGAGAGACCTGAGGTCCAAAGCCTCAGGCATCCCCCTGCAGCGAGCCCTGCTGAGGGGGCGGGCGCAAAACAGCCTCAGATTTGCATTCTCTCTCTGGAGGCGAACAGGCCCACCTGAGGGGTGCCCCACTGGGAGGACAGACTATGAACTACCTCTGGATGGAGGGACCACTCGTGAGACGTCTCACCCGCATGACTGAGAGCATCCCCTAGCTGACTGGAGGCTCCAGCCACATGGATGGCTAGGAGATCCACCTCCAGGTTGTGCATGAGGGGCCATACACAGAGAGCTTCCATGCACAAAGGCAGGGAGTGCATCCTGCCCTGCTTGCTGAGGTACTACATGGTCGTGGTGATGTCTTTCTGGACTTGGACCACTTCAACCCGAACAAATGGAGCATATGCAGTCAGCGACAGCCAAGTGATGTGGCATCGGGACTCCTCGGAGGTCCAGAGCCCGTGGACTCTGTGTTCCCCCAGATGGGCACCCCAGCCCTGAGAGAGGCATCGGTCGTCAGGATGAACATCGGCTCGGGGTGGGCAAACGGAATCCCTTCCTGCAGATGCTCTGGGACTAGCCACCAATGCAGAGCGTCCCACATCTTCTGGGTCACAGTGACCAGTTGGTCGAAGTGACCTTTGCGCCGAGACCACTGACTGGCCAGCTCCCACTGCAGGGAGCACACATGCCAATGGGCCCATCGGACCACGCTAGTGCAGGCTGCCATGTAACCCAAAAGACACAGGAAATCCTGGGCAGGGTGCAAGTGCCCAAACCGAAATGACTGGGCAAAGGAGGAAAAACCTCCGCCTCTGTCCGATGGGAGCAGGCTCTGGCTCGGCAACAGTCGAAGCTCTGCCCCGATAAAACTGATCACCTGCAGAGGCATGAGTTCCAAATTGGCCTCGTTGACTAGTTTACTGAGTCCTGGTGGCCATTTTGAGTCAGGTTCTGTGATGGATGGTTCCGACACTATATGGCGTCTACTGGATCCAAAGAGCTAGGAATCCAAGGGAGATGCAGGTCTGGAGGGCCAGGTCCCTGGACCGCTCCACCTCTTGCCTGGAGGAACCTGGAGATCAGTTACAAGTTGTAAATTTATCTAAGCATAACCTTACTATTACGGAAACCTCTCTTTTACAAAAAGAGTTAAATTTGTGCCTCACCCCATCGGTTAATGAATTCAAAATATACGTGGATCTTCAGAAATTCTTTCATAAAATCAAACTGAGAGCCTTTTTCTATCAACAACAAACGCCTGTAAAAATGTGAGGGATCTTAATAGAAGACTCGAGGAACAGTGAAGATTTGGATATATTAATATCTGCTATGCAAGATGAGACTGTGCAACCTACAGAAACCTTAATGACATGGGAGTGGGTTTTGAAAGTGGCAATACTGATGTGGACATTGAACACAACTTGGACATATTAGAAAGTCTAAGTCTGGATGAACAAGTCGAGACTGATGCATTTCATTCTCAGTCTCAAATAGCAGGTAATTGTATATTAAATGCCAATAAAAGACTAGCGATTCTAAGGAAAAGTAAATTGATAAGGACTTCTACATTTTATCCAAATATATTTAATCCTAGTATACAGGTTTTTGAAAAGGTTGTATGCAAATAGGTACAGGACGTTTTGAAAAATGGAGCTAATCCTAGGTATTTTAACCTAAGGAAGAAAAAAATGCTCTGGAAAGTATTTCTAAAAATCAACAGATTGTAATTAAACCAGCAGACAAAGGGGGCAATATTGTTGTAATGGATAGTGAACATTATAGTAATATAGCTGATAATTTATTAAATGATGAAAATCACTATTGCAAATTGCCCCATAATCCAACACAAGTTTTTAAAAAAGAACTTTTTCAACTACTTAAACATACTGTTGATAGTGATCTAATCTCAGAACAGGAATACAATTACAACTGGCAAAATAATCCTGTAACCCTAGCTTCTATGTATTATCTAAAATTCATAATGATTTATATCATCCACCAGGTAGACATTAGTATTAGGTTGTGGTTCCCTAACACAGAATTTAGGTAAGTTCATCGATTTCTTTTACAGTTTCAGGCAGTAAATCTTTCTTCATATAGCAACGATAACACGGATGTTTTAAACCTTGAAAAACAATAGAGTGGAAACCTGGATATCATTGGCTTAGTATAGATGTTGAATCTTTGTATACCTCTATTCAACATAGATACATAGACAGTGTTGGCAGATAAGGGCCTATGGCCCACCCAGTCTGCCCATTTGAGCTTGTAAGTTCAGTTTATGTTTTCCAAGAAGTCTGTTGCCCCTTACTCCTGACCTCCAGTATTCCTTTATGTCTATCCCATGCATTCTTAAATCCCGTGATTGTTTCAGCCCCCACCATTTCCTCTGGCAGGGTGTTCCACTTGTCCACCACCCGTTCTGTGAAGAACTTCTTCCTCACATTTCCTCTCAATCGTCCTCCCTCCAACTTCATCCCATGCCTTCTAGTCCTGGAACATCTTTTTTGCTTAAAAATAGTGTATTCCTGCACCCTGTTCCTCCCTGTAAGATACTTGTATATCTCTATCATATCCCCTCTCTCCCTCCTCTCCTCCAGGGAGTACATGTTCAGTTACTTCAACCTGTCCTCATAGGACTTGTGATGCAATCCATGCACCATCTTTGTTGCCCTCCTCTGAACCTTCTCTACCCTGTGTCCTTACATAGGTGAGGTCTCCAGAACTGTACAGTGTACTCCAGGTGGGGCCTCTCACTAGTGTCTTGTATGAGTGAAATTATGACCTCCCTTTTTCCTGCTGGTGATGCCCTACACTATGCATCCCAGCATCCTATTTGCTTTTACCTGCTGCCTTGTCAACTGTTTCCTGCCTTGAGGTCATCAGAGATGATAACCCCAAGATCCCTTTCCTGCTTGGTGCATGTTATATCTTCACCCCCAACTGATATACTGTGCCAGGGTTTTGTGCCCATATGCATTATCTTGCACTTCCTTGCATTGAATTTCAACTGCCAAAGCCCTCCTGACCATTCTTCATGTTTCTGCAGGTCCCTTCTCATTCTGTCTACACCCTCTGGTGTGTCTTCTCTGTTACAGAGCTTTGTGTCATCAGTGAACAATGAAATTCTGCCTTCTAGGTCCTGCGCAATGTCACTGATGAAGATATTGATTAGGACCAGTCCCAGCACTGATCCATGTGGTACCCCACTGGTCACTCTTCCCTCTGTGGAGTGACAGCCATTTACCACCACCCTCTGTGTCCTGCCGCCCAGCCAGTTACCTACCCACCACACTACTGTCCTGCCCACACCCATATTCCCCAGTTTGTGCAATAGTCTTCTATGGCACAGTGTCAAAGGCCTTGCTGAAGTCCAGATAGGCCATGTCCACTGCCCTCCCCTGATCCACCTCCCTAGTCACCCAGTCAAAATTCAACGAGGTTGGTCTGACACGACCTCCCCCTAGTGAAACCATGCTGCCTTGGGTCCTGTAGTCCATTGACAACCAGATGTTCCACCAATCTCTCCTTCAGTAGTGCTTCCATGATCTTCCCCACTACCGAAATATTCCTCATGAGTTTATTTTGGAAGCCACTGAATTCCTACTAACTCACAACTATTTTGAATGTAAAGGAGAATTTTACTTACAAAACTGTGGTACTGCTATGGGGCATCAATGGCACCTAGTTACGCTAACCTGTTTTTGGGAAAAACTATAATATCTAAACACCAATCCATATACAAAATATATTGTACATTGGTTGTTTTATTGACAATATCATATGTATATGGGAAGGAACAACTGATATTATTGAATTTATGGGATGATCTAACAACAACTCATACAATTTTAGATTCACATAGCTGACAGATCCATTTAGTATTTCATTTTTAGATCTTTGTCTTTTTGTTAACAAGAACAGGGTAAAAACTAAATGTTTCAGGAAAAATACTGCTACTAATTCAGTGTTATTGGCTAGCAGTGTTCACCCACACAGTCTTAAGAACTCAATACCATATGGACAAATTTTGAGACTTAGGAGAAACTGTAGTTCAGATACAGATTTCACTGAACAAACTGATGAACTTCTGAAGAGATCTGAGAAAAGTGGTTATGATAAAAAACTTTTAGAAAAGACTAGAGAAAAAGTTCAGAAAATGAATAGAGATGATATTCAGAAACAGAGGTCTGACGGAAAGGAAAACAATGTACCATGTACTTTTGTTATGGATTTTAACCACGTGGCAGGTCAAATAGGTAATATTATACATAAGAACTGGCCTATTTTGCTAGAGGACAATCAGGGCCACAGTAATGGGGGGAAAAGTGGGGAAGTTGTCTGGGGCCCTGAGCTCAGGAGGGGCCCACCTGAAGCGCTGGCATTACCCCTGGCATTAGCTGGTTTGGGAAACAGGGGCCCATTTCAAGTGACTTGTCCAGGGCCCCAAAGTTCATAGCTGCAGCCCTGAGGACAATGTGGTAGGAGCATCTGTAGGCTCCAATCCCAGGGTTAGCTTCAACAGAAGTGAAAACCTTGGGGATAAACTAATCCATAGCAGGACACCTGTCACATCAGAAAGAACCACTACCTGGTTACCAGGTCGTCCAAATGGCTACTGCAGATGTAGCCATTGTAATATTTGTAAATATGGTACACCAACAAGAGAGTTCATACATCCTGCAGATACAAGTATTCAAGCTAAGATTAGAGAACTCATTACATGCGACACCGCATATGTTTATATCTTATGGTGTACCTGTAAATTGATTTATGCTGGCAAAACTGTCAGACCACTCAAACAAAGGATACAGGAACATATTTTGATTGTAAATGAAAAACAAGATACACCAGTTGGCACACATTTTTCAGAAGTTCATAACTCTAAACCTGACGTTTTAAAGTTTATAGGATTAGAACG
Organism: Neoceratodus forsteri; assembly: GCA_016271365.2. Lineage (NCBI taxonomy): Eukaryota > Metazoa > Chordata > Ceratodontiformes > Ceratodontidae > Neoceratodus > Neoceratodus forsteri. The sequence goes on along the minus strand of CM057456.1, from coordinate 1,412,213,800 downwards.
TGTGCCACAAGTTAAAAACGGAGGAGATAGATCTAATCTCTTGTTACAACGTGAGAGCTTCTGGATTTACATTTTACATAGTGTCAAACATCAGGGGTTGAATGACAAATGGGATTGAAAACCTTTTCTTAAGTAACAAGTTAGTTTATTTATGAATAGTATACTATGCTGGTTTTGAGCTTTTTTACTGTTCATTTAGAATGATGTTAGTTGTGTAATGTAACATAGCATATTGCAAATCAATGCTTTTTTCTCTCTTATTTTCTATAGGTTAATTTTTTCATTTCACCTGACTTTCTTCCAGCTACTTGGTACTCATTTTCTATGAGATCCTTTATTTAGTTCATCCTGGCTGCCTTACAATATTTCATGTTGCTGGAGGTTTGGTCTTTTCACTTCATTTCATTCCATCTTCCATTCATTCATATGTTCACTTTTTACTCATTGTCAATCTATATTTTGGTGTTTTCAGTTACTTGTACATAAAAGTATGATTCAATTAAAGATGTATGTGCTACAATGTAATAGCACCATCTAGTGTTACAGTAAAGAAATTGCACTGAACATAGCTTGAATTAGAAGTGGGAGTTTTTAACTTTCACAGGTGTTGGGATTAATTGAATGATTGAATAATAATGTGTTTAATTAAATATACTATATAAGGGCATTGTCCAATGTGATCTTTACCCCTTATGAAGACTCTCGTTTGTGAGTGGAAGCGCTGGGACAAGTTTGTACTTTGTATATTTAGCGTGCCTGTTGGTCCTTTTGTTCCTTGTTTATAATAAATGTTTCATTCTTGCATTATTTTGGAATCGGACCTGGATTTGTCCTATTAACAGGCTTTGAGTGCTGATCTCTCTTTGGACTGCATCAATTTACAGGCTGGCTACCCTTAATATCAGCACCACCCCATTCTTTGTTCCTGATCGCAGCGTGTATGTTTGGTTTTCATTGATGTGGCATCAGGACTCCTTGTGGGATCCAGAGCCCGTGGACTCTGTTTCCCCCGGGTGGGCATTCCAATTTCTTGGAGGTACAGAGCCAGTGGATGGTGTGTCCCCCGGTGGGCATCCCAGCCCGCAAGAGAGGTATAAGTCATCAGGATGACCGTCGGCTCTGGGTGGACAAATGGGATATCTTCTTGCAGATGTGCTGGGGCCAACCACACTGGATAGCATCCCACATCCACTGGGTCAGTGCGTGACCAGCTGGTCCTTGACCCTGCGCTCGAGACCACTGAACAGCCAGCCCCATTGCAGGGAGCACATTCTCCAGTGGGCCCAACGGGACCACGGTGGTGCAGGCCGCAATACAGCCCAGCAGTCACAGGAAATCCCGGGCAGGGTGCAATTACCCAATCTGAAATGAACAGGCACAGGAGGAGAGAGCCTTCACCCTGTAAGCTGGAAGCTGCAAGAGTCAAAGACCGCCCCAATGAAGTTGATCACCTGTGATGGCATGAGTTCCGACTTGGCCTCATTGACTAGGAGGCCAAGGGAGACAAGTCTGGAGAGCCAGGTCCCTGGACCGCTCCACCTCCTGCCTGGAGAGACCCGCTATCAGCCAGTCGTCCATGAAGGGGTAACCCGGACTCCTCCATGCCTCATAAGCTGCTACCACTGCAATGTACTTGTTGAAGACTCTGAGGTTGAGAAGAGGCCGAATGACATGGGTCGGAACTTGAAGGGTTCCCCTGCCTGAAAGCCGGAAACCTTCATGAGACAGATAGATCAGGATGTAAAAAGAATGTGTCCTGAAGATCCAGGGAGCCAAATCTCATCTTGCTCTTGAGATGGTATGATCTGAGACAAGAGTTAACATCCTGAAGGTGCAAGACTGGAGAAATTTGTCCAGGTCACGCAGATGTACAATGGGGCACCAGCCCCCTACCCACGTCCATTTTGGCACTAGGAAGTGCCTGGCAAACCCTGGGTGTTCCGGAGGATCTCGACAAGGACCATGACCTACTTGTGGAGGAGTTGGCCTGGCCGCCTCTGGAGAGCCGACAGCATATCTGGCGGAAGCAAAGTCCTCCCTATGGAGCACAGGCTCGGCAAGGAGGCTACTTCTCAAATTCCAGACGCAGACCCTGACCCACCATTTCTAAAACCCACTTGTCCGTGGTGGCAGCGGACCAGGTACAATGGAAGTGATGGAGCTGGCCCCCCACGGTAGGTGTGATGGGCATGAGGGAGGCATGCCTCATCCTGTCACTAGGCAGGCTTGAAGGAGGAAGAGGGCCCGGCTGAGGCACCACTGGAGACTCTCCCTCTAGGCTTACGGACGATCGAGGCCACTGACTTTCGTAGAGGTCGCCAGGCCTGAGCCTGCTGCCCAGCCTGGGGCTGGGCTGGTTTGGCTACACGAGTTGGGGTGGACAGAAAGGGTTTCCTCTTCTGCTGTTTGGTGCCCTTGGGGTCCCCCTGGGAAGATTCCATGGAGTCCAAGGTGGCGATGGACTTCTCAATGCGGTTGAGGTGGCCCTTGACCCCAGGCTCTAACAAGTCAGTGCCCAAAAAATGGACATCTGCCAGCTTGTGCGGAGAGTCCACCGTAAAGGTAGAGATCCTCAGCCAATCCCTGCAGAGCATGGCTACCGAGGCCACCACAGAGCAGGCACAGGAGTCCCCACTGTCCACGGCTATCTGGAGAAGTTGCTTGGCTAAAGCCCAGCACTGAATCTGGACCTGTTTCACCATGGTCTGGAGGTTCGCAGGCAGATGAGGGAGCACCTCATCTAAAGCACCCAGCAGGGCATGGGAGAAGTGGGCCATAATGAAGGCTGACCTCGCATGGCGGAGACCAAGCAAGGAGGCAGAGTATACTTTATCAGCCGCATGGTCCAACGTCTTGGACTCCTTGTCTGGCGGCTTGTGATGGTGTTGCCGGAGCACCTTAACAGAGTCAGCCACCAAGCCCTCAGCCGAGGGTGCGTGTAATCCTGAAAGGGAACAGGTAGGCACTGGTTATTTGTGGGCCATCTGGGCAGAAGGCACTGGGCAGGAAGCAGGGCACTGCCAAAGCTCCAGGGCAGAGCCAAGGATGGCTTCGGCCACCAGGAAAATGTCCGTTGGAGAGTCTCCCCAGTTGAGGATCTCAGTCAACAGGTAATGAGCCTGCTTCTGGAAGGGCTCTATTTGCATACCCGTCTACTTGGAGATTAAGCGGGAGAAGCCCCATGAAAAAGAATGGGCCTTCATCCGTCGAAAGCTCCCCCACAGATTCAATGTCAACTGGACGGGAGTGCAGGGTGGACCCCTCTGACTTATTAAAGAGTGGTCGACCGCCCAAGTCCCCAATGACCCTCGGCAGGATGGTTAGGGGTGACGGACCACCCGATAGGGAAGCCCCTTGGCCGCTGAGACTCCATAGTTGGAGTGCCGGCCGGTAGCTGCTTAGGAGTCGGTTCCACCATGATCGGCAGAGATGCTGGAGTCGGCTGAGCTGGGATCGTTTTGGTTGGCTCCAGTGAGGGAGATGACATTGGCCTTTCAGATGACAGCCAGGTGATGGCTGGCGTGGAAACTAGGGCCGGTTTAGTGCTGGTAAGCACCAACTGTTGCCACATCAAGTTCTCATAGTGTCGAGGCAAAGCCTCTCATCAACCGAGGAGGATGGAGACACAGAATAGCGGTGGCGCTGCCTCCCGTGGTGCCTAAGAGCAGAAGCCCAGATATCTCGGGACTGCCTCGACCCATGGGAGGAAGACTGACCATGGGGGACCAGTGGCCAGGCTCGGTGATTGCAGAGGCTCCTTCTGGTCTGGGTCAGGGACCAGAGGCAGCGGGTCAACGAATTGATCCATCCCTCTAATGGGATGAGTCAGGACCGGAGTCCTAAACAAAGAAGTGTCAGCCTCTTTCATTGACAACTGGTCAGTTGGCTTGAGAAAAATCTCAGCTGGGACTTTGACCAGCGTCTCAGTTGACAGGCCCGAGGGGGTCACCAAGGAGCCTGCGGCCAGGGGTTCGACCGCAGTCAAATCCAGAGAAGCACAGGAATCAGAGGCCCTCAACTGAGAGCACTCCCGATCCCACAAATCCTCTCAATTTTCTTTTTTGGACTCTTTCTTACCTTTTGATATGTGCCACGAGGGTCCCTGACAGAGAACTGGCAAAGACTGGCACAATTCCTTGAAGGAGCCTGGGAAGGTCGAGCCCAGATGAAGCGGCACAAAGGCAGGTGCCGAGGAAGAATGAACTGTGGACACAGGCCGCCTCTTCTTCGAAAGCCGCAAGCTGCTCGGTGGACCCCGTGGCCACAAACACAACCCAGAAAGTGTCCTTAGATTTCAATGGCAGGTTCTGTTGCGCCGGATTGCCCTGTTTTAGGCAAGCAAGATGGTCCTCCAGAACAGTAGGGTTAAATGTGCAGCAAAATTCGCAGGCCTGGGGATCATGGTTGTGCCCCAGGCAGTAAATGCACGTGACGTGCAGGTTAGTCCGGGACGTCTGCCCACAAGAGCACCAGCGGAACCCGGCAGTGGACTTATCTTCCAGCGCAATCACGATCAAAGATCAAGCTGAAGACTGAACTCAGAGTTTTAGAAGTAAATCCTAAGATTTTAAGCACTAGGATCTACTCAACGCGGGAGCGGTAAGGAAGATCTGATGTCATGGCACAGAGCTGAGGGAGTTACCACCTGGGTGGGTGGGAGGGGCCAGCTGAAGACTTTCCGGCACAACTTAAAGGGAAAGGACACTACCAGATTGGGGAAAAGCACAGACGAATCTGTCCTTCAGCTTAGAGATAGAGCATTGCTCCAGGAAAGCGCCTGCTCTGGAGCGAGCGAGCAAAAGATTGGAAGCTTTGCATTTTGGGAGGAGGCGAACAGGTCTATCTGAGGAGTCCCCAAATCTGGAAAATGCTTTCTAGAACTTTTCGTCCAATTCCTACTCGTCTGGAAGAGCTGACGAGCGACAGTCTGTCTGCCAGGACATTGTCGACTCCCAGAACATGGATCGCCGTGAGGTGAAGGTTGTGAGCGTTGCCCATTCCCAAACCCTCATCGCTTCCCGGCACAGCGGGTAAGACCGAGTCCCTCCCTGCTTGTTGATGTACCACCACGCACATGTTGTCCGTTTGGACAGCTAGGTGACTGGGAAGGATGTATTGGTGAAGGGCCTGGAGAGCATACAGCACTGCTCGAAGTTCGAGCACGTTGATGTGGAGAACTAACTCAACTTTGACCATAGGCCCTGGGTTCGGTGAGGACCCAGATGGGCTCCCCAACCTTCGCCTGAGCGTCCGTGGTCAGAGTCTGATCGGGGAGGATGAAAAAGGGGATGTACAGGTATGCATCCTGCATATCCAGTGCACAAAACCATTGGCCCAGCCGAAGCAGGGGTATGAGGGTTTGAAGGGAGAGCATCCTGAACCTCTTGTATTCCACATATAGGTTCAGGGAGCTGAGATCGAGAATGGGTCTGAGATCTCCGTCTTCTTTGGTACGAGGAAGAAATGGGAATAGCAACCCGTCGTGTGGAGGTGAGGGGGACGGCTCATAGCCTGGTCGCCAAGGAGAGCAGAGATTTCCTCCCTGACCAAAGGAAGATGGTCCTTTGAGTAAGAGGAATTCAGAGGGGATGACATGGAGGTTTCTGCAGAAACTCTATGGAGTGTCCCTCTGCTATGATCTGAAGCACCCATGAATCCGATGTTATCCTCTCCCAACCGGAAGGTGGTGGAGAACCTCCTCCTACGGTTCCTCCTGGGCATCCGGAGGCGGTGGGGAGGGAAGGAGTCAGGTGGTGTAAGGCAGCGCCGCAGCTGGGGCCCCGTTGCTTTTGGGCGGCGGGGGCCTGGCAATGTGGGGCCCCGACGCTTGTGGCCCGTCTTCCCTGAGGTTTCGCTGAGGCCAGCTGCGCCTGCGGAAAAGGACGGTGCTGTGGGGATGGGGACGGTACATTGAATCAACAGATTTAAGGGCCGTCCTCCTCCTCCAAGTCAGTGATGATGTCCTTGACATCACTGCCGAAGAGCACAGAACCCCTGAAAGGTGCTTCTTGAATTGCTGGCTGCACCTCTGGGACCAGACCTAACACATGGAGCCGTGCATGCCGAAGACTTACGGCGATGGCAAGCTCGATCCTCACGGTGTCCACTGCATCGTAGTTCGTCCTCAGAATGACAACTGGCCACGAAGGCAGAACGGACCAGGTCAGCTAACTCCTGCTTGACTTGGGAGTCAGGCAAGGAGTCAATCTTGGATTCCGCCTGGTTAAGGACAGCCTTCTGGTAATCCCCCATATGTGCTATATAATTTAGGGCCCTAATCCCCAGTGTGGAAGAAGCATATATCTTCCTTCCATACTGATCCAGAAGAAAAATTACTCCCTTAGTAATGTTGTTTCTTCTAATGGAGTCTTGCTATATTATGACAATTGCAGTTTGTCCTACCATTAGAACTGCTCCGAGGTGAAAGTTAACTTCCATGCCAGGCATGGAACTTAAACACGAGCTCGAGTTAGAAAAGCTCTGTCTGGAATATTTCAAACTGAAACTGTCAGATCTTTCGAGCAAAACTCACTAAGGTTCTGTGGAAGCTGTAACCAACACTAGCCAACTGGCTATAAATATTAAAACATTTTCCTGGACCCAACACCAAGACTCAAGTCAGGGGACCATAAGATAAAATAAAATAAAACACAACACCCAAACACCCCAAATAAGAAAGGGTGGAAAACATAAAATGGGCATCAACAAGTGCCAACACTGGACTGCCCACTCCATACCCAAAGTAGAAGTTCTGAGAGGGCAGGTGGGGAGGTATATATAGCAAGACTCCATTAGAAAACAACATTACTAAGGTGAGTAATTTTTCTTCAAACAACATGAAGTCTTGCTATATTATGACAATTGCAAACTACGCAGCAGTACCTCCATGGAGGAGGGACAGAACCTACTTGGGGAACAGGCTCTGAAGCACGGCTGTGCTAAACCGAGCATCCCTCCTGGCCTGGATATCCAGGAGTAATGCAGTGAAAGTGTGTACTGTTTTCCAAGTAGCTGCTTGACATATCTCAAGATAGGGATTTCTCTGGCAGCAGCTAGAGACGCAGCTGTACCTCTGGTAGAGTGAGCCCTCAGGCCTGAAGAGGGAACCTTACCAAGTTTTTGATAGCAAAATTGGATACAAGAGACAATCCACCTGCCAATGGATCTCTTAGTGGCAGGTTTCCTTTCCCAACCTCACCATAAGTGAGAAATAGTTGAGGGAGTCAAACCTGTGACCCTTGGTACGCTCTATGTAGTAACTAGGCCCCTCTTAACATCAAACTGTGCAACCTCCTCTCACCAGAGGAGGAATGGTCAGTGAAGAACACTGGAAGAGAAACAGATTGATTAAGGTGGAAATCTGAAACCACCTTAGGAAAAACTTCCTGTTAGTCCTGAGGACTACCTTATCCCTGTGAAAGGAAATAAAGTCAGTCTCCACTGACAAAGCTTGTAACTCACTTATGCGCCTGGCAGAAGTGATGGCTACTAGAAACACAGTTTTCCAAGTCAGTACTTAAGCTCTGCCGAAGACAGAGGTTCAAAGGGGTTGCATCAGCTGAGCAATGCAAACATTAAGATCCCAGGCAGGGAGGGTCCCTGAATGGTGGATTAGTATAAGCAATCCTTTGAAAAACTTGGAAATACAGGGTGAGCGGAAAGAAGAAGCTTCCCTGCTGAAATAAAAAGCAGAGACAGCTGCCAAATGCACTTTCAGGGTAGCTGGTCTCAGTCCCAAAGAATTAAGATAGACCATATAGTCGAAAACAGTGGGCAAATCAGCAGATTCCAGGAAATATGCTTCCCAGAACACCAAATGGAAAACCTTTTCCATTTAGAGTTATAAGCGCCCTAGTGGAAGGCTTCCTAGAAGCTTTAAGATTCGAGAACACCTTGAGAAAGGTGTAGGTCAGCAAACTCTAACTCCTTAAGAGCCAGGCCTTGAGGTTGAGGGATTTGAGATTCTGGATACCAAACTCTCCCTGGGCACAGGTTAACAGATTGTGGTTTCTGGGAGACACAGGGAGATGGACTGCTTAGGACAGAAGGAGTGGGTACAGGCTGCCTGGCCCAGTCTAGAGCAATCAGAATCATCTTGCAGGGCTGAGATCTGATTTTGACTAGCACCTTGAAAAGGAGAGGGAAGGGGAAGGCATAGAAAACTTCCCTTCCTAATCGAGGAGAAAGGCATCCAGGGGACTGAGCCCAACACTGGGGCCTGCAACAAAACAGTGGAAGTTGATGATTGTCTGGGGCTGCAAAAGATCTATCTGAGGGTGCCCATCTGGCAAAAACTATCCCTAGTACTCTGGGATCCAGTGACCATTACTGATGGCCCTGGGAAATCCTGCTGAGAGCATCTGCCAGGACATTGTCCTTGCCTGGGAGGTGAACTGCTATAAGGGAAGTGCTCGGGAATAAGCCAGAGACCACAACTTCATTGCCTCGTGCACAAGGCCGAAGACTGAGTGCCCCTGTTTGTTGATGTACCACATTGTAGTGGTGTTGTCTGTTCTGACCTGTACCACTTTGTTCTGAACAGATGCAGAAAACAGCTCTGAGTTCCAGCAGATTGATGTGGAGCAGAGATTCCTGAGGACCACAATCCCTGGGTGGAGAGGTCGCCCATGTGAGCTCCCCATCCCAAAAGGGACGCATCTGTAGTAAGTGTCAAGGAGTGAGATAGAGGATGAAGGGAACCCCTTGTCTCAGATTGCTCTGATCCTGCCACCACTGAAGGGCCTGGATCAGGGTTCGAAGTCACTGGGATCAACTTGGAAAGAGATCTCTCTTTGAGACCAAAAGGCCTCAAATAGAACTGAATGTCGCCATCTGAAATCTTGCTCCTTGCACTACAGCTGTGGAAGCAGCCATGTGTCCTAGGAGCTGTAGGAAATGCCTTGCTGGTCGAGAGACCTGCAGAGTGAAGGAGAAGGCCAGAGCCACCAGGGTCCTTACCCCTTTCTAGGGAAGGAAGGCTCTGGCCTGCGTTATGTCAATTCTGCACCTATAAAGGTGAGTACCTGGACAGCTTCCAGAACTGACTTTGGAAGATTGAGAAGAAAGCCCAGAGAGGCAAGCAGCTGCTGGCAACTTGCAGGTGTAATCTGACTTCTGGTCTGGAGACTGACCCACAATGAGCCAGTCGTCTAGGTAGGAAAGATGGCAATCTTTTGCCTTCTTAAATGAGCAACTGCTACTGCCAGACATTTTGTGAATACCTTGGGGCAGAGGTAAGGCCGAAGGGCATTGCTCTGAACTGGTAAATGGCCTGAGGGCAGTTCAGATCTGAGGTACTTTCGGTGGGAGCTTCTGATAAGAACATGGAAGTAGGCATCCTTGAGGTCCAGGGAAGCTAGCCAGTCCCCTGGCCTTAGGGAGGGTAAAATCATTCCCAGAGTCACCATTTTGAATTTTGGTTTTAAAGGTGCATTAAGATATCTTCGGTCCAGGATGGGCCGCCATTCTCCTGTCTTTTGGGTAAGAGTACCTGGAGTACAGACCTTTGCCCTGATGTAGAGGAGAAACCCTTTCTACAGCTCTGAGAGCCAGGAGGGTGGAGACTTCTGTTTCCAAAGCAAAAGTCTCTATAGAGGATTTGCAGGTGGAAAGATCTGATTCTCATCTTTGGAAATTTTTGAAGCTGAGAACAGACCTGGCTTTACTACTACCAGGACCCACTTGTCTGATGTTAAAGACCCCAGTCCTGGACGAAGTAAGCCAGCCTGCCCACAGGTAATGGAGAACCGCCCTGGGCATCCCTCTGAGCATAAGCCGAAGAGGAAGCCTGGTTGGTAAAAGGCCTGTGAAAGACCTGCCTCTACCCCTGGGGGCTGCTCTGAGGAGTGGCTTGCCCTTGGCTTGTGCACCCTATAAGTGGTTCTATATTCATCCATTTTCTTCATATAATTCTCTGTCTGCTCCCCACAGAGAATTTCCCACCACAGGAAAATCCATAGCCTTAGCCTGGGTATCCTGTGACAAACTAGATACACCTGAGCCAAACCAATCTCATGAAAAGCCACAGATGTAGCCATGACTCTAGAGGATACATCATTAGAATCCACTGCAGCACAGAATTGCACCTTAGATGCCTCAATACCATCAGCAGCCACCTGCTCCAGCTCCTTGCAGCAAGCTGGCCTAGGGGCCTGTTTAGCTAAAGCCATGACAGTATCCCATCTAGATTTCTATATCTTGCCACATAAGCCATATAATTTGCTTGTCTGAGTCCCAAGGACGCTGCCATGTGTTTTTTAGCCATGGCATCAATCTTCCTGAGTCCTTGTCAGGAGGATGTGAAGCCAGGGAATACTAGCCTTATCACAGGCTGCAGCCTGAACTACCCTAACATGGCTGAATTGCTGTGAAAGAAATGCTGTATCAGGACCTGATAAAGTGTACCTCCTGTCCATCTCTTTGGCCACAGGAGGCATAGAATTAGAGCTTTTAAAATTTTATTGTTTGTTTCCTAAATGATTTATGTAAAGGAATAGACAATCTCCTGGACTCTGGGATATCCATCATCTCTACAAAGTCAGGCTCCTCTTGCTCATCCAAAGCTTCCTCCAATGGAAGCTGGAGGGTTTCAACAACTTTTTATAAAACAGAAAATGAGAAGGGGACTCAGAAAGCCTAGGGGAGATTCTCCTAAAGGTCTGTCTGGTTCAATGGGCACATCCAGACTTTCAAAGTCACATACACACTGTTCATAATCATCCTCCCCTCCTCTGTTCATAAACTCCTCTATATCATATTCTTGAACCCGGTGGAACCGGCTGAACCGACTTTTTGCCAGATAGTGGCGGTTCGACAGAACCAGTGACTGGACAATTTGGATTGCTTTGGCTATCTCTGCAGCAGTTGGAAGAATTTTTGACTCCACACTGCTGATTTTCTAGTTCTCTTTGCTGGAACTGGCTCCTCTGAGAGTCAGCTACGTTGCCGAGGAAGTCTCGCCCTGGTCAGAGGCACTCCCCCGGTTCGGTTGGCACCGAACCGGGCTGGCTCATCGGTCAGCGGACTTTTTGGCCTCTCGTTCCTGAGCCTACCAACTCTTTTATCTGGGGTAGCTGCAGGGAAATTCTTGCAAATCTGGCAGTCTGCATTGAGGTGGTCAAACCCCAGACAATAAACACATGTGGTGTGTGGGTCAGCCTTGGCAAAGGCTTCCCCACAGACACTACAGTGCTGAAACCAGTGGGCCCGGTTTTCTTTTGGGTTTCTCAGACATAATGCCAGCCTAACCAAAAGCTTGCCCTTTTTCCGGCAGTGCCAGGCAAGACACCCTTACGGTTCCCAACCGTATCACGGGTACATGAAAAAAGCTAATGAAATCCGTTTTTTTAGAACCGATAAGAACAGGAACCACACTCTAAAAAGCTTTAAATGCTTCAGGATAAAGTTTTAAAACAACCTGATCGGTTCAAACCGAACCGATAAACATTTAAACTCCACACAGAAATAAACCTGTTTATTACTTACAATACCATAGACAGAGCTTGAACCGATCGGTTTGCGGTTAAAATAACAATAATTGCGGTTGAATTTAACGAGAAAAACTCTTTTAAACCGAGAAATGAACCGAGCAGTAGGAGGAATCTCAGAGCGACTGTTCAGTGAAGCGAGAGTAAAGAATCTGACAGTTTCAGTTTGAAATATTCCAGACAGAGCTTTTCTAACCGAGCTCGTGCTCTAAGTTCCATGCCTGGCATGGAAGTTAACTCTTTCACCTCGGAGCAGTTCTAGTGGTGGGACAAACTGCAATTGTCATAATAGCAAGACTTCATGTTGTTTGAAGCAGATTCCTTATCCGGGGAGACGAGCTCAAATGTTTCAGGTGTGCTGACCGGCCGTGGTGGCGCTAATCTAACCGCAGTCTGCACAGGGGTAGAGTCTAAAAGTCTACACTCTCCGGAGCCTGGTATACCCTGTTAGACTTCCGAGGAAGTGGGGCTAAACGATGGTTGCTTCCAAATAGTGGAAACAAGGTGGGCGTGAGGCCGATCCAGGGGCACCTAGAGTAGGAGCAGTGAAGGGCAAGTCCAGATGTTACAGAGAGTTTAACCCGTTGAGGATCTGGCTCTAACAAACGCCACTGATGGACTTCCTGGATCTTCCTGAGCAACTCCGTGAAGGAAGGATCCTCCAGATGAGACTTCAGAGGAGTCCTCAGCGGGCTTGGGCGGAGAGTGCGGCTCGTCATCTTTCCCGGAACACCCACCGGAGGCATCCGAGAGTCCGAGAGAGAGGAGAAGAAGAATAAGAATTCGAAGCAAAGTAAGACTCCCTGGCTCGTCTAGGGAGGAGCGAGTTTCTTAGGGGATCCCCGGGCCAGCGTGTCCTGCCCTCTCTGGATCCGAGGCAGAGCCCAGGAATCTGGAGACGGAGAGGGAGTGTGCCGTCTGGGGCGTCGAGGGCTGGGGTGGCCTCAGCCCACCAGGAGGCCAGAGTCTCCAGGAGATCCACTGGCGGCCGGGAGGCAGTGGAGGAGGAGGTGGGGGATAGTTGTATGGATGGAATCCCATAGGAAGTATCCGTAACCTAGCTGCGAGAATACGGAGCAGGGTACTACTTGGCGTCGGTGAGTCGGCGCCCGGTATTGCGAAGCGGCGAGACGTGGACCTGGGAAAACCGGTGTCAGATAGGACGCGGATACCCAGGCAACGGAGTGAGCCGAGCAGACGGCCCAGTTGGGAACTCCATGGGCGGATCAACCATGATAGGCCTGTGGGGTGGAGGCCCGATAGAAGGGAATATCCCCGCCCGGCATTGGAGGCGGCGTCCGATCCGGCTCAGTAGGAGGAGGATCGGGCGGTAGCAGGATCCGAGCCTCGTCCGGGGATGGAGGAGAAAATCCCGGGGGTCAGGCAGGAGACTCAGGTTCCCTGATGGCAGTGAGCGCTGCGGGAGCCTGGTGCGACAGGCGTGGCAGGGTCTGCCGTAGCTCGAGGACCGGCGCCGTCAGAGGAACCGACGGGTAACTACGGGCTGGGTCAGCGGATGCCAGAGGAGCGGCGTCCGACTTGAGGGTCCCTGTGGAGACAGACCGAGATGATAGAGGAGGCCCGGTCCGATGGAGATGCTGCCGCGCCGCCCAAAGGGTCGGGCGCCCAGCTGCCTTCTCCCGCAGACGCCGGAGGAGCCAACGTCGACTTATGGGAGGCGCCCGCGACCAGTAGGCGGCAAGCCTGTGGCGGTACTGGGGCTGAAGCCTCCTTTGCCCGAGGCACCCGCGGGCTTCGAACGCAAACCCGAGCAGGCGGGCAGACGCCTCCTCCAAAGCCTTGGAGGCTGCGTCAGGCCCGATCCCCCAGAGGGATGTTACCTTAGCTCGAGCTCCGGCCGGAGTCGTGGAGGAAACCTTCTCCCGGTGCCTTTCCTTGTCCCGCTTCTTGTGCCCTTCAAGGAGGTTGACGCCTGCCTAAGTTTCTTCAACTCCTTCTCCATCGCCAGACATCTTCTTCTTGAGGAGATGGAGGCGAGACTGCTCTGTCATCGGGTGGCCGTGTTGAAATGAAGGCAGTGCAGACACTTGTCGACGGCGTGGTGGGGCCTAAACAGAAAAGCAGAGGAGTGACCATCTTTGTGAGGCAGTTGGGCGCCGCACGAAGTCGCACTTATTTTTGAAGGGGACATATAACAGGCGTTCACCTGGCGATAGAAAATACAAATACAAAATACTGAAACTTTCGGAAAAACCGGCAAGTAACAGGACCAAGCGATATGAACTTCACAGCGAGGAGCTGCGAGATAACGACGGGAAGAACTGGAAGGCGGGCGTCCAGGACTGCACCTTTATACCGGCGTCACATGACTCGGTCACCCTGACGTGGGCGGTCCCTCGCCAGGACTGCTAGGCCAGAAATTTTCAGGGTCCTGCTGCCGTCACGCCAGTCCTATATGTAATTACCTACTGCAAGAGCCTCAAGTAAGAGCTTCCTTCCCAATTGAGAACTAAGGCATCCAGTGGGACTGAGCCCAACACTGGGGGCTGCAGCAAAAAGGGAAGTTGGTAATTGTCTGGGGGCTGCAAAAGATCTATCTGCGGGTGCCCCATCTGGAAAATATCACCTCAAGACCAGGGGTCCAGTGACCATTCGTGATGGCCCCGGAAATCCTACTGAGAGCATCTGCCAGGACATTGTCCTTGCCTGGGAGGTGTACTGCCATGAGAGAGGTTCAGGAGTAAGCCAGAGACCACAACTTCATTGCTTCTGTGCACAAGGCCGTAGGACCGAGTGCCTCCTTGCTTGTTGATATACCACATTGTGGTGGTGTGTTCTGTTCTGACCTGTACAACTTTGTTCTGAAACAGATTTGGAAAAAGCTTGAAGTGCTAGAAATACTGCTCTGAGTTCCAACAGATTGATGTGGAGCAGAGATTCCCTGAGGGGACCACAACCCCTGTGTGGTGAGGTCGCCCATGTGAGCCCCCCACCCCAAGAGGGAGGCATCTGTAGTAAGGATTAAAGAAGCGAGACTGAGTGACAAAGGAAACCCCTTGTCTCAGATTGTTCTGATCCTGCCACCACTGTAGGGCCTGGATCAGGGTTCGAGTTACTGGGATCAATTTGGTCAGAGGTCCTTCCTTTGAGACCAAAAGGCTCTCAAATGAAACTGAATGTCCCTCATCTGAAATCTTGCTCCCTGCACTACTGCTGTAGAAGCAGCCATGTGCCCCAGGAGCTGAAGAAAATGCCTTGCTGGTCGAGATACCTGCAGGGTGAATGAGGAGGCCAGAGAGACCAGGGTCCTTGTCCTGTCCAGGGAAGGAAGGCTCTGGCTTCTCTGTGTCTAGCTCTGCACCTATGAAGGTGAGGAGCTGGACAGGCTCTAGAACTGACTTTGGAGATTTAGAAGGAAACCCAAGGAAGTGAGAAGTTGCTGAGTTATCTGTAAGTGTAACTTGACTTGGTCTTGGGACTGGCCTACTATGAGCCAGTCGTCCAGGTAAGGGAAGACGGCAATCTTCTGCCTTCTTAGAGCAGCAACTATCACTGCCAGGCATTTTTGAATACCCTTGGAGCAGAGTGAGGCCAAAAGGCATTGTCGAACTGGTAATGGCCTGAGGGCAGCTTGAACCTGAGGTACTTTGATGGGAGCTCCTGACGAGAATATGGAAGTAGGCATCCTTGAGGTCCAGGGACACTAGCCAGTCCCCTGGCCTTAGAGAGGGTAGAATAATTCCCAGAGTCACCATTCTGAATTTTGGTTTTAAAAGGTGCTTATTTAAGTATCTGAGATCCAGGATGGGCCATGTTCTCCTGTCTTTTGGGGTAAGGAAGTACCTGAGTACAACCCTTTGCCCTGGTGTGGGGTGGAACCTTTCCACTGCTCTGAGAGCTATGAGGATGAGACCTCTGCCTCTAAGGCAAGTGCCTCTGATGGACTTGCAGGTGGAAAGGATCTGGTTCTCATCTTTGGAAACTTTTTGAAGTTGAGAACCAGTCCCTGGCTTACTACTTCCAGGACCCATTTGTCTCATGTCAGAGACTCCCAGTCCTGGACAAAGTAAGCCAGCCTGCCCCTACAGGTAGCTGAGAATCGGTCCTGGCAACCCCCATGAGGGTGCCTGTTTGGCAGGGGCTTTGGGGTGAGGGGTGGAAGCAGGCCTGCTTGTACCCCATCTGTCTCTCCTTCTAAAGAACCCTCTGGGCATTAGCAGAAGAGGAGGCCTGGGCTTGGTAAAGGCCTATGAAAGGCCTGCCCTGGGAAGCTGCCTTTGAGGAGTGGCCTGCCTTTCCTTAGCCTGTGCATCCTATAGGTGATCCTATACTCATCCATTTTTCATATAATTCTCTGTTTGCTCCCCAAACAGAGAATTACCCACAACAGGAAAACCATGGCCTTAGTCTGGATATCTCAGACAGGCTAGTACATCTGAGCCAAGCCATTCATCAAGTGTCACAGATGTAGCCATGACTCTAGATGACACATCATTGAGTCTACTGCAGCATGGAATTGCACCTTGGATGCCTCATACAGCAGCCACCTGCTCCAGCTCCTGGCAAGCTGGCCAGGGCCTGTTTTGCTAGGGCCATAACAGTGTCCCATTTGGATTTTTAATACCTAGCAGTATAGGTCATATAATTGGCCTGTCTTTGAGTCCCAAGGATGCTGCCATGTACTGTTTCTTTGCCATGGCATCAATCCTCCTGGAGTCCTTGTCCGGGGTGGGTGAAGCCAAAGGAACGTTGCTTTATCACAGGCTGCAGCCTGCACTACCCAACATGGCTGCATTGTTGTATAAGGAACTCCGTGTCAGAGCCTGACAATGTATACCTCTTGTCCATTCTCTTATCAACAGGAGGTATAGTGTTAGAGTCTTTAAAGTCTTAAATGTCTGTTTCCCAAAAGATTTGTGCAAGGGAATAGACCTCCTAGACTCTGGGATATCCATCATTTCCACATAGTCAGGCTCCTCCTGGTCATCCACAGCTTCTTCCATAGGAAGCTGGAGGGTTTCAGCCACTTTTATAAAAAGATGAAATGGAGGGGACTCAGAAAGCTCAAGAGGAGACAATCCTGAAGGTCTGTCTTGGGAGATGTCCGGTCAATGGGCACTCCAGACTTTCAAATCCACATTCACTTTCCTCATACTCCTCTTCCTCCTGTTCATAAATTCTCTAAATCATACTTTGAACCGTGAACCGGCCGAACCGAGCGCTTGTTTGATGGTACCGGTTCGGTCGGAACCGGGAAAGCGACTGGACAATTTTGATCGCTTTGGCTATTTCTTTAGCAGTTGGGGAGGAAAGTTTTGGCTGCACACCAGCTGATTTTTTCTTTTCTAGTTCTTTTAGCCGGAACCGACTCCTCAGAATCGGCTCTCCTTTGCCCGAAGAAGTCTCGCCTGGTCAGAGGGCACTCCTTCTGGTTCGGTTTGAACCGAACCGGGCTGGCCATCCGTTCAGCGGATTTTGGCCTCCTATCCCTGAGCCTACCAGCCTCTTTTCTAGGGTAGCTGCAGGAAATTTTGCAAATCTGGCAGAGTCTGTAGAGGTGGTCAAACTCCAGAAAATAAATACAGGTGCTGTGGGGTCAGCCTTGGCAAAGACTTCCCACAATACACTTGCAGTGCTGAAACCCAGTGGGTCCGGGTTTTTCTTTTGTTTCTCAGACATAGTGCCAGTCCTAACCAAACTTACCCTTTTATGGCAATCCGCCAGGCAAGACTCTCTTATCGGTTCCCAACCGTATCAATGGTCGTTGAAAAACCATAATAAAACTGCTTTTTTAGAACCGATAAGAACCGTAACCACACTCTAAAAGCACAATTTAAGATTTTTAAACAACTTGATCGGTTCCAACCGAACCGATAAACCGCTTACAAGTTCCACACAGAATAGAATAAAATAAAATCTATCTAGTACTCAAGAATACCACAGAGAGACTGAACCGACAGGTTACGGTTTAAATTCCGAAAACCGAGAAAGCGGTACTTTAACGAAAATTGAACCGATAAGAAGGAGAAATCTCGAGCGACTGTTCAGTGAGGCGGAGTAAAGAATCTGACAGTTTGAGTTTGAAGAACAACAGACAGTCTCAACTGAAGCTCAGCGTTCCCATGCCTGGCATGGAAAGTTAACTCTTTCAAGTCCGGGCAGTTCAAGGTTGGGACTCACTGCTATTGTCAGAATACAGCAAGACTTCATGTTGTTTGAAGAGTCAGTAGTGAGCTGACCGTTGATCTCCATTGGACAGGATTCAGACTTTCTGCCCTTGATCAGGTCGTTGACATGATTCCAGAATTGCTAAGGGTTGCCTAGGCTACTTTTCTGGAGGTGTGTGATGTACCTCTTAGCAAGTTTAATGGCTCTCTTGGTTTGTTTCTCAGGGCTTTGTATCCGCAAGATCTGCAGGTGAGGTGAGAGCCTAAACTTACCAGCTCCCGAGTAGTCATTAGGGCTCTGAGGGAAGGAGAGATCCACTTGTAAACAGCTGCCTTTTGCCCTCAGTCTCTTCCATAGGAGCGAAGAGGTTGGCAGCTGTACTTAGTTCGTCCTGGAAGTAGTGCAAGGCCTCAGTAAGAGTTGGGAGGAGATTTATGGACTCCAGTCCTGGCTACTTAGGTAGCAATTGAATTGTACTTCTGAAAATTTGGAGAAGTCACGGGCATAAGGATTCTTGGCTGGACCTTGGGTGGTCTGTTCTTCATATACAGAAGATCGGGAATAGTCACTCAAGGAGTCTGCCATTGTGCCCGCACTCTGGATATTTGTGGGTTTGACACCAGAGGCCAGTCCAGGGTGGTGTGGTTCCCAGTTTTGTAATTCAGTCTGGTCGGTTCAGAGATGACCGTCAGACCTACTTCATGGAGTCAGGGATATCGAGGCATGACCAGGGTCCTGGGCCCAGTTGAGGTCAAAGTCAGCCAATATAAGTTGCTCCATAGCTACCTCGAGGGCCAGTGCATTTGTGATGGCTTCGAGGGATTGGAGGCTGACTTTGGTGGGTGGAACACAACCTATCGTTAGTTGCTTGACGTGTCCTAGGGTTATCCAGATGAATATACTTTCACCCTCAGCAGGAGATTTCTCTGCAGGGTTAGAGGTGACACAGTGAGGTCAGCCTTTGTATAGATTAGAACCCCACCCCTTTTCTGGATTCTCTGTCCTGCGGTAGGTGCTATAGCCCAGTACTTTTATCTCGTGATCAAGGATGTGTTTTAACCAGGTATCGGAGATGGCTAGGACATCGGGTTTGTAGAGGTCCAGCCAGGTGTGAACTTCATGTATTTTTGGTCTGAGGCTACATACATTCATATGTGCTATCTTTAGACCCTTGGCAGACACCCAGCGAGGGTCCTGGGGGATGCAAACAAGGTATTGGGGGTATAGGGGCCAGGACTGGGTTGAATAACTCTTGCCAGGAGTAGAAGTACTACTAGTAACCTGAGTAGTTTAGTGCAGAGTATGGAGATGAGGTTCCTTAGACATATCCTGCTCATGTAATAGAGCAGATCATAGCATATACCCTTTTTACCATCTCGTGTGCCATTAAGAGAACAGTCATGCTTGAGACAGGGCTAATGCTGTGAAAATCGTGGGGGTCATTATGCAGGTTGCCCACTGGTTCAGGGTGGCATGGGTCAATGAGCCTGTCCACCCAGAGGAGGGTCAGTGAGTAGATTATGGCAGTACCACCCCTGCTAGGGAGAGACACCTTGATTTTGAGCACACCAGGGTGCAAGGGGGGAAGCATATGTTTTGTAAGGCATAATTGATTGATCCCTGTACAGATCAGTTGGAGTAGGGTGCTCAGAGTCTATCTCCTTAGGTCTACCTGGGAGTGCACTCGCTGAGAGCTTAGGGTTTTCTGTTGCAGAGCAGTCCCTGGCTTACGGATAAAGTTTAGCAGTAGTTTATATGGGCTATCACTAGGAAGGGCCACTGCCACGCTTGGTGGTGGCAGTGGGCAAAAGGGGAAGGAGAGAAAAAAAAAAGAAAGAGAGGCACGACACTTTGTCTATTGTAATTCAGGGTGGTTTTGCTGTAGCAGTTGCTCCTTCAGCCCCTGAGATACGCGATAAAACTGTGGTATCAGGAGACACAATTAATGACAAGGTTTGATCTGGCTGGAGACCAGTTCAATCAAACTGCTGGCAACTAGCTGTTGTCATTAACTGACTGTGGATTAAATAACATTCTGTCAAACACTGTGTAGAAGCAGCTAGTATAGTTACTATAAGGCAAACAGCAGGTTATTCCTGTATGGTGTATTATCAGGAGTAACAATGTAGGATAAGGTTTGCCTTGGCAGGAGACCAGTTCAGTCAAACTGCTGGTAGCTTGCTAATTGATATTAACTGACTGTATAGTAAATACCATATTCTTATAAAACACTGTATAGAAGCCGCTAGTATAGTTACTCTAAAGTAGGCAGTAGCTTATTCCTGTATAATATGTTATAGGAAAAAAGAGAAAGGAGCAAATGCAGCAATCAGAGAGAGAAATCACAAATTCGATCACAGCTTACAGTGAGTTAGGGACAGGGGTGTATGGAAAAAGACATCAACTGGCATAAGGGATATAGTAGATCTGAACTGTATAGCAGGTGATCCCCTTTCTCTGTGGACTGGCTAGAGTGTCCCTGTGGGCATGGCACTCCGTATTTAATGGGAGGAGGGAACTGAGGAGGGGCGAAGAAAACAAAAGTCAAGTTATTCGATCGTCCCCTGCTCGGTGCAGGGAGGTATGGGCTTAGGTAGTGTGGGAGGTCTGCCTGGTGACACCATTCCGCACACTTCAGGGTCTGGATGTGGGAGGGGGCCTCTCTGCAGCGAGGCCTCCCTCGCCTCCCCAGCAACAGTGTCTGTGGTGGAAGTCTTGCTAGTGATCCACGGGGCTCCAACAGGCTTTTTATGTGTAGCCTGGGTTGGAGCAGCACCTGGCGAGTAGCCAATCGGGCGGTCCTGTATTTTTCAAAGTTGGCGCTTGAACTGTAGTCGCACCGCTTCCCTGGTGTCGCAGATTCCACTGGGCTTGCAGAGCTTGGTGTTAGTCTCGAGGAGGAACAAGCGCCTGTATGCCGTAAGCCCAGAAACGATGAGTTCCGATTTTGTGAAGTAAAGCAATGCAAAAGTCAAGTTATCCGGGTCGTCATATGTATGCATTTTGAATTTGTTTGAAAAGGTCTGTATCTAGGCTAAAATACCCAGGAGTCCTGAGCTTTAACTACCCCTGCTACTTACTAGTAAAGGACGAAGCACTAGGCTAACTGGACAATCGGACAGTAGTAATTATGAGAAACTTAAAGCTGTATTGTTTAAAAGTATGAACTAACGCCTGAACATACAGAGTTAAGTTCCACAAGCTCAGAGAAGCCCTGACGAGCTATGAGGAACTCTCACAAAGCAATGCCAGTTTATGAAAAAAAGTGGGAAGGAGTAGAAGCAAATTCTGTAGAAAAAATTGAGGTGGTAATGTTGCTAGAGCAGTTCTTTTGGGCTTGCCAGCAGAGTTGGAAACATGGCTAGAGTACCAAGATCCCAAAACAGTACAGCAAGCTGCTGAGCTCGCTGATCGCTATGCCAGGAGCAGGCCTGCTTCTGAAAGGAAGTAGAACAGGTGTAGCAGCCAGAGAAAGGAAAAACGCCCTTCAGGGCAGCTAAACCCCTCACTGCCTCCACAGAAATGGGAGGCCCCAGGTTAGGAAAAAAGAACTTATGACCGCCGGTGAGAGCATCACCCTGATGGTAGCCTGAGCTCGGAGCTCCAGACCACTGCAAACGATCTGCACACATCTACAGATATGACACACACTGACCTTCAAAATAAGAAGAGATCCTCCAGGATGTCATCTAAACACAAATTCAAGGATAAAACTCGGCCTCCTCCAAAACATAAAACCCTGCTGGATTACTTCACAGCCTGTGTCGACCTGTTTAGCCGAGACCTCATCAACGGTGGCTTTGGAGATAACACCGACCAGAACAGGACTGCACATCACATCCAAGCAACTTGCGACATTCTACTCACAGAGAAGGGTCCACAATGGTTTCCTGACCTTCAAAAAGCAAGAAGACCAAAGGGTCTGGAGGAGAACTACTGAGCTTTAAAACAGGGGTGTGCACTCATTCCTCGGCGCCAAAATGGCCAGAGTAAAAAGACCTGCGCCTATGGTGAGGTCAGCACATAACAAAAGGGGATCTCTGAACACCGCTATTTACAAATAAATCTCCTTTATTCAAAAAAAAAACTTCCACATGGTATAGACAGAAAACAAGATAAAACATCTCACCCACTGTAGGGAAAGTGCAAAGAGCCTGGGTTCCCGAGTCACCGAGTCCAAAACTGCATGCTTAGAGAGCCACAGTAAAGGCAGTGGGCGGGCAAAAACAAACAAAAAAAAAACTGGAAATATGCCTCTAATAGACTGGATGATGAGTGCCCTAGCTCACTGCCAGCTGAAGCCCTGGAGCCAGCCGGATCCAGCCCCACAGCGCCTGAGATGCATAGCCAGCCACTGAGGCCATTTCCTCCAGGAAGAAAGGGACCTCCCGGCAAAGGGACAGGCCAGGCTACTCAAGGTGGCTGCAATGGGAAGCTGGTGGAGGTGGCAAGAGGTCAGTGGGTGGTGGACGGCACTGGTGTTTCTAAGGAGTGGCCGATTGGGGCGGCTGGGTGGAGGTGCATGAACAGATAATACAAAACACGTAGTAGCGAAAGATCATTTGGATGCATCCAATTTGTGGGACTCTGTACATGCGTTGAGAGATTAAAGGATCAATCGGCATTGCAGTGCGTTTCAAGGACTTTGTCTGGGGGTGTCGAGGCCAAGGGACTGGACCGCTCTGTAGATTGCACTTATTAATATCTCCATAAATTAATAATGGTAACTAGATGACCGGAGGCCTGAAAACACAGCGGATGGCACTGGGGTCCTAGCCGGTAGTTTTAGGCTGAAATGTGAGATACTATGAAGGTTCTAGAGGCCAGATTGGTGCACCCACAGGGTGTGACCACTGGCGATGGGCACCTTTTCCAAAAGGTTTGGACCTACAAGAGACACTGGCATGAGATCTCTCAGATGCACAGGGCTTACTTCCATTTGGCTTCGGCACCTTCCTCAGCGAGCTAATGCCCAAGATCTCCCCAGCTGAATGGCTGGCCATGTGCCACCCAATAAGGCCTTACACTTTTCTGCCCGTGAGGGCTCCCCTGTTGATCAGCCAGGAGGGGAGGCTGGGGTCGCATCTCACCCTCTGACTTTTCCAAAGCCCCTGGCACACTATTACAAGGAGGGCAGATGTCCTCCCTGCCATTGGCCTGGCCCCGATATATAGATACAGTGGTAGTACACCACAAGCTCAGACTTACTAAAACTTTATATCGCATCTTGACAGTTGTGTGGTATACAACTGATTTATTGCCATCCAGGCCAGAACAGTCCTAGGCTGTTGCCCGAGATAGGACCCACAGATTTTGGGATCCTCTGCCACACCCCAGTTGCCATTCTTGCGATGGGTGTGACCGGTGCAAATTCACCTTGAAGTCTTTTATTTACTGTTTGAAATGTTTCTGGTTGGGTTGACTTTCCTGGTTCCAAAGTTCTTTAATCTTACCATTTTTCCAAGTTGCATTGTATTACTGGTATGGTGCTATCCCTCTCCCCAGGTGTACAATCATATGCCAACTGCTGGTAATCATGATTGACCTTAATACAATCACACTCAATGTGAGAGGTATCAATAGCCCAATTAAGACCGCGAGGGTTCTATAGTATTTTCAGTGCCAGAAGGCCATTGTAGCTTTCCTGTAGGAGACCCATCTGGGAGGCAGAACACTTGAAACTGTCGAGATAATGAGTAGGAGGTCTATGCCCCTCACTATGAATCAAGCCCTCACCGTAGAAGGGTAGCTATATTAGTCAGATGCAATGCCCTCCCCGTGGTGAGAAACATACGACTGACCCAGAAGGAAGATCTGTCCTAGTACCGGCACGTATAGGGGCCATAGCTGTGTGCTGTTTAACCTTCATGCCAAGCAAGCAGACTGCAACCCCTTTTGGAAAAAGGTATGAATGATAGTGTGACAGACCCACATAGCATGGTGGTGATAGGAGAATTCAATGATGTGGTACATTTGGGGTTGGATACTGCAGCGGGGGTGGAGGGACAGAACAGGACATGGAGACTACTCAGGCTTAGTCAGGAATTGGAGGACAACTGGCAATTCATGCACCCAATGGGGAAGGACTACACCTATTATTCTCATGACATAAGGATTACTCTAGAACTAACTACTTTTTAATGTCGTCCAATTGGGTTCAGAAGATGCACAAATGTGATACAGGACACTTTACCCTGTCTGACCATGCCCCAGTACCACTACAGATAATCACCACATATACAACACCAAAGTCTTGCTGGAGACTGTCAGCCTACTCACAAAAAGACGATTTGAAGGACATGGTCAGATGCTATTAAATTCTTTTCTCAAGACAACCCCATCAAGACACCCAAGAGGGAATCAGGTGGGACACACTGAAATGTTGCCTGGGAGGACAAATATACAGGAGTTCAAGGAATGGTATATGTTGTTCATCCACGCTTACTGGCGGGTTCTTTGCGCTTTAAATCTTGCCAGAAGGTCTTCAAGCTGGCTCCTTCCACCCACCCAGGTGGTAAACCTCTCGGCTCCACCCCATGATGCCAGATCTGAGCCCGCTGGAAGCCAGGTTGTGCGAGTCAGGAGATCGAGTGGGTCGTGGTGGATGAGCAACAATATACCATTCCTAGGACTCCTGTTACAGGTGAGTAACCTGTATTTCTAGGGACGGAATATGTTGTTCTATCCACACTTACTGGCAGACTCCTAGCAGTTCTCCGGGAGGAGGGAGGCAAGCTACACATCCTACTTAGGAAATAAGGACTGGAGAACCGAAGTCCCAAAACCAGCATCCAGGCGTGACTCAAGGTTGATGTGGTAGTGGGTAATGAAGGGTGTGCCGACTTCCAGGTAACAGCCTCCATGGATTTTCTGGATAGGGACGTCCTTGGAAGCAGCGGTATGGCAGGTAAATGAGCTCTTATCCCTCTGGAAGGCTCCATGCCCGCCAACCTATAGCAGAGATCTATGCAGGAGGTGACCCTCCTGCCTATCGTCCGCTTGGCTGCAGGTCTGCCAGGTGCGGCTTCAGCGTAGCTGACAAACAGCTAGCGAACCTCTCCCTGAACTTCGAGACGTCCGCCCTTGTAATAGTAGGCCTTCTAGGGTCCAAAGTATGGAGCCTATATTCGCCTCCGAGGTGATTAGGGTACAACACCGCAGAGTCAACACCAGGTTAAGGTGAAACTCCGACACCACCATCGGAAGGAATTTGGTGGGGGCACAGGACAACCCTGTCCCAGTAGAAGACCAGATAAGGAGACTTGATGGAAAGCGCCTGGGTTCTCCTATCCTTCTGGCTGACGTGATAGCCACCAAGAAGGCAGTCTTCCACGACAGGTGGGAGATATTGCACCTGTGCATCGTTCGCTAAGCTTGCCCATGAGCTTAGCCAATTACCAGCAGTAGATCCCATGGAGGTGGAGGTTCTCGACCGGAGGGAATACGTGATCAAGGCCTTTGAAAAGCACCCGACCACCTTCTCCTGCACCACCGACTGCTTTCCCGGTCCGCCCGGTAAGCAGAGATAGCTGCCAGGTGCACCTTAAGGGTCGTCGACGAAGCCCTTGCTGAGAAAGGGATCAGAGGTAGTCCAGAATGCTGGCCAGGAGGAGGGATCCAACCCTTATCCTGACACCAAATGGACAATCTCTTCCATTTGAAGGCATAGCATTTTCTGGTCGACTCCTTACGGGATGCCTCAACAACGTTGAGGAACTCATGGAAAGACCCAAGGCCTGGAACTCTAGCCGCCAGGAACCAGGCATTCAGGTGCAGAGATTGAAGGTACGGGTGGATTACCTTCCCTGGATGACTGAGATCAGGTCCAGGCGGGCTGGAAGCCACCTCGGGAGCCTGGAGCTAAGGCTGAGGAGATCTGGATACCAGAACTGGTGGGGCCAGTCTGGGTCTCAGAATCACCTGCACCTTGTCCCTCCTCGCCTAAGAAGCACCTTTGGATCAAGGGAAATGGGGAAAGGCGAGAACAGGCCCGGGGTTCACGGCCTCGAAGGCATCCCCTGCAGCGAGCCCTGCTGAGGGGGCGGCATGAAACAGCCTCAGCTTTGCATTCTCCCTGAGGCAAACAGGTCCACATGAGGTGTGCCCCAGTGGGAGAACAGATGCGTGTACTACCTCCGGCAGGAGAGACCACTCGTGAGATGCAGCACCTATCCGGCTTAGGGCATCGGCCAGAGTGCTGAAGGCTCCCACCACATGGATGGCTAAGAGATCCGCCTCCAGTCTGCTCACGAGGGACGAAGTGCAGACAGCGCCTTCTGCACGGGGCAAGGAGCACGTCCCGCCCTGGCGGTTTAGGTAGTAGATGGTCGTGGTACCGTCTGCCTGGACCAGGACCACTTGACCCCGCATAAACAGAGCGAAGGCAGTGAGGGCTAGTCAGACCGCTAAAAGCTCCAGCAGGATGATGCGGCATCGAGACTCCTGAGGGACCAGCGCCATGTGCTCAGTTATCCCCAGATGGGCACCCCAACCCATCAGAGAGGCATCTGTCGTTAGAATGACCGTCCACTCAGGGCAGACAAATGGGATGCTCTCCTGCAGATGATCTGGAATGATCCACCACTGGAAGCGTTCCACATCTCCTGGGTCACCGCCACTGGCTGGTCCAGAGGGTCCGGGCGCTGTGACCATTGGCGGGCCAGCCCCACTGAAGGGGCATAAGTGCCAGCGGGCCCAACAGACCACGCTGGTGCAGGCCGCCATGAGGCCCAGGAAGTCCCGGCAGGTGCAATTGCCCAAAGAAATGACTGGGCAAAGGAGGAAAGAACCTCGGTCTGTCCGCCGGGAGCCGTGGTTCAAGCTCAAGAGAGGGAGCTCTGCCCCGATGAATTGAATCACCCATGCTGGCACGAGTTCCGAGTTGGCCTTGTTGATGAGGAGGCAAATCTAAGAGCAGACCTGGAGGGCCAGATCTTGGACTGCTCCACCTCCAGCCTGGAGGTGGCTCCAATCAGCCAGTCATCCACATAAGGTACACCCAGACCCTTGACGCCCAGGGAATGCTGTCACCACTGCCATACATTTGGTGAAACCCTGGGAGCTGGAGAAAGGTCAAGGGCATGGCCCGGAACTCGTGAAAGGACCCTCCACTCTGAAGTGAAGGAATCGCTGGTGAGATGGACTTGATTGGGACATGAAAGAACGCGCCCTGGAGGTCCAGAAAACAGAACCACATGCCTGCTCCAAGGATGAAATGATCTACTCGAGTGGTCATCCTGAAGGTTCGAGACTTTAGGAACTTGTTTAGGGTGTAGGTTTAGAATGGGCACCAGCCCCCCAGTCCGCTCTGGGACCAGGAAATACCTGGACACAAACCCTGGGTCTGAGGAGGATCCGCCTCTCCTGATCACCAAATTCTGGAGGAGATAGCAATGTCGGCTCGATGAGCCGACAGAGGCCATGGACCCCATAGCCACCAGATAGGGAAGGGACAGCTTG
This sequence comes from Neoceratodus forsteri, assembly GCA_016271365.2. NCBI lineage: Eukaryota > Metazoa > Chordata > Ceratodontiformes > Ceratodontidae > Neoceratodus > Neoceratodus forsteri. Next base: position 1,412,186,726 of record CM057456.1, on the reverse strand, counting down.
AATTCCAGAGGCAGACTTTCCCTACCACTTCCAACACCCAGCAGTCCGCGGTGATAGCGGACCAGGTGAAAGAAGTGGCGGAGCCGCGTCCGGGGAACCCTGGGAGGAGGGACGAGGCTGAGGGCGACACCTCTCAACCTATCACTGGGCAGGCCTGGAGGAAGGACACGGCCGAGGGACCTCCTGGTCCTTTCCTCCTGGTCTCCTGCCAGAGGAAGCTGCAGGTTTGGCTTTGGGGTGCCAAGTGCGGTCTGCTGGCCCTGATGCTGGTGTTGCTGGGCTTGACGTGGCGCAGGGGCAGAAGGCTGAAAGGGCTTACGCTGCTACTGGCGGCCTTTGTCCTTCTGGGCAGACGGACTGAGTCCAAGGTGGCACAAGACTTCTCGATCTTCTGGAGATGGCCTTTCACCCCGGCCGAACAAGTCGGTACCAGGAAGGGAACATCTGCCAGCTTGTGCTGGGTATCTACCATGAAGGCAGCGATCCGCAGCCAAGCTCTGTGGCACATGGCCACTGCGGCCACTACTGACTGGGCAAGAGTCTCCAATGTCGAGCAGTTTGGAGCTGTTGCTTGCCACCGCCCTTCCCTGATCCCGCACCTGCTTGACCGTAGTCTCGAGGTCAGCCGGAAGATGAGGAATTGCCTCATCCAGAGAGCCCAAAAGGGCATGGGGAAAGTGTGCCATCAGTATGGCCGAACTGGCCTGACGAAGGCCTAAGGAGGATGCAGGTAAACTTTACACCGGAGTAGTCCAGTTTCTTAGACTCTTTATCTGGTGGCTTGTCCACATCCAAGCATTCCCGGAGCGCCGAAAAACACTATCGACCACCAACCCTCCGCAGAGGTGTGCTCCGAGAACTGGAGAGTGAGCCTGTAGGAACGGCATACTTCTGGCCATCCTGGCCAAGGGAGCTGGACAAGAAGTCGGCCGCTGCCATAACTCCAGGGCTGGACAATGGCTTCGCCACAGGAAAGGCCTCCGAGGAGAATCCCTCAGTCCAGTATCTCCATGAGGGGGTACTTTGGCCCACTTTGACATGGGTTCGAGCTTCATCCCAGTAGAGTCTGGGATGAGCCGAAGTAATCCATAAACGCAGGATGGGTCTCGCTCCACGACTGTCCCCCAGAGGACTACGGGTCGAGAGGCCTGGAGAACAGGGAAGAGTCAGACTCCAAGGAGTCTGCAAACAGCTGCCGAGGGCCTGAGCCACCCTCCACCTGCCGAGGGCGATTGGGAGTGAGGCTGACAGAAAACCGATGAGGCAACCCATGACCCGACTGAGAATTCTTGGTCGGGGACCCAGTTTCTGGTTGTGGAGGCGGGGTTCCACCATGATGGGTTGCGCAACTGGTTTCAGCCGAACAATTGGTGCCGGCCCTCGCCCTCGATGATCACGTAGGGCTGTTTTGGCTGCTCACGTGGACAGCCACTTAATGGCCAGGGAAGGCGACGGGGTCGGCTTGTTCCCTGTCAGAAGGAACTGCTGCCACATTAAGTCCTCGTAGCATCGACACAATTTGTGCCAAAGCCTTTCCTCCGAGGAGGAAGAAGATGAGGATGAGCGGAGCCGTGACCGCCGTGTCGGCGGATCAGCTGGACCGAGAAGAGCTCTGAGACGAAGACCGCCAGTGTTTCCGAGGTGCGCCTGGGAGGGAGCGGGAAAACCCGCTCCTCCTCGCTCGAACCTTAACCGGGACTCTGGCACAGGAGGCGCAGGCAAGTCCTCGGTTTCCACCGAGGAACCGGCAAAGAAGGGTTGTCGGCTTCTCCAGTCAGCCCATCAGACGGATCAAGAAAATCTCGACCGGCCGACGGGTGTCTCGGCCGCTGACCTGACGGGACACCGCGGAAGCCAGCGGCCTTAGCCGCAACCTCGACCGGCGAGAGTGTTGACTGTCTGGAGAGGGGACCTCTCCCACTCCCACGAATGCCGATAGTGGGACTTACCCTTTGAGTCCTTCTTCTTGGATCGAGAGGAATATCCCAATGGACCCTCACCTTCTGTAGAGAGGGACTGACAAAGCTCCTTAAAAGAAGCCATGAAGGAGGAGCCCAAAGATGAGGATAAAGGCCGCTGCAGGAGAGGCGAAGAAAGAATGCGGCCTGGGCCGCTCCCCTCCTCGAGGGTGACGATCTGCTCAAGTTGCTCAGGCCGAGCCTGCCGCCATGGACACTGCCCAACGGGCCTCCTTTGACTTCACCGGAGGAACACATCTCTCGGCCCAGTTGGAGTCTGGCAGCACGGTCCCCGAGGACGCTAACAGAGAAGGACTTGCACACCGCAGGACTGCGGATCGTGATCAACTCCAAGGCAATAGATGCACGTGGAATGCGGATTGGTCAGAGACGTTCTGCCAGCATGGGCACCGCTGAAATCCGGAGTTGACTTATCCATCGCAGCCAAGAAGGAAAAACAGACCAAGTCTAGAAAATTTAAGAATAAGTTTCGTTCAACTGATGAGTTTGGATCCAGGCCTAAAACGAGAGCACTAAGCAGGAAACCTGAGCTTCCAAGCGTGTAAGGAAGATTTGGCATCATGGGGCGGAGTAGAGTTTTACCACCCGGTGGGTGGGAGGAGCCAGCTTGAAGACCTTCCGCAAGATTTAAAGGCAAGGAACCTGCCAATAAGTGTGGATGAACAACATATCCATGTCCCTAGAACAGAATATTTTGCAAAACAGGATGTTTGCTACAGGTGGCGGCTTGAAAAGATGATAAAAACAGCTAAGCTGCTTCTGCAAAAGAGATTAAAAAGATTTTATTTTGCTTCTGTACATAGTTATTAACAAGTTTATTTTTGTTATATTATTGCTATCATAAATAAAGTCTTGGTGAATTTTACAACTGCTCCTGGGTTTTCCTATGCTTCCTGACCTGTGCTTAATGACAGGGCACCTCAGACCTATCATGGGCTGGCACAGAATCTGTCTCTGGTTGGGCAGCATGGTGACAGACAGAGGGGCATGATTTATCCGCTTTATAGGGCATGGCTGGCACCATGCCAGGTCTGTGCCAGGCTGCAGTTGTGGCATTTCTTAAAGCAGAAAGGATAGGAGGAATCACTTTAGGAGGAGACTCCAGAATTTCCAATAAGTCCAACAGATCTCGCATGGTGGCATCATCATCATCCTCCTCCTCCATATGGAAGCACATGGCTGAGGACACCTGCTTTATCACACTGCAGAAAGTAGGGTCCACTGGAGGAGACTTAGGAGTATACTGGCAGGATCCTCACTGACTGAGGAAGCTGTGGATCTGTCAAAAGTAGAGAAGCTCTTCCTCCTCCTCATCTGGAAGGATGAGATCCAGATGGTACTCCTCCTCGATGATGACCTGTTCCAAAACTCCAGATCCAGATGACGGCCTGCAGGGCAGAGTTCTGTCCCGGCAGAGGCAGGTAAGTAGGCCTGACATGCGGCTAACTGGTGGAACAAAACTGCTGTGAATTTGGCCAGAATATCGTTACGGTAGACAGCACAAGCTGTGAAACCCGCCAGACTGTCCCTAAGAGCCAGCAGCCCGAGGGGCCTGGGGAAGTAGTAGGCCTTGACGGGAGGGCCATCTCACAACGGGCCCATCGTCAGCAGAGAGGGGGGCCGATGACCTGAAATCGACAGTCAGCTGCCTTGCAAGTCAGGCGGCGGTGCTGTCAGTAGGGTTCTGGAAGGATAAAGACTTGAACAGCAGGCTTACGTCAGTGCAGCCATAGCCAACAGGGCACCGAGAAGAAGAGGCCTTCGGGGAGCGGGGTCAATGGTCCTGATCTCGGAGCTTCTTACTACTTTCCTGAGGACTTGTGTTTGACGTTAGTGGTCTGGGAGCTCTATGACACTGCTGGTGACTGGGAATGAGGGACCCTGGAGGACCCCTGCCCAAAACTGGCCACCTTTTTTCTATGATAAATCGAGAGCCTTTTGCATCACCTGGAGGAGGTTTGATTAAACTTCTGGCAGACTTCACAGTCCGAGACATCGTGGTCAGGCCCAAGACAGCAGCCAGAGAGTGAGTGTTCGTCTGAAGAAGGAATTTTCTTTCTGCAAGCGGCATGGACAGAAGAGTGAAGTCGAAGGACTAATTCTCTACATAAATAAGGTAAACTAATCTCTTTAGAAAAGAGATTCTAAAGTCTCAAGTTAGAAAAGTCAGAGGCAAAAAAGTGGCAAGAAACTGTCGGAGCTTCCACGGAGACCCATGCGATCGAGTCGACGGCAGGAAAAACTGGAGAGACAGCAGGGCCACTTATGCCTTTATAGAGTTGGTGACATCGGTAGACACGCGCCAGTATAGGTGGCTCCAGCTGTACTGCTGAAATCTTCTGTGTGGATCCTGCTTCACTGACAGTGAAGTTCCATCGTGGGACCTAATGACTGAAATAGCTAACAAGATTTACTGATCCGAGATTTAGCTGTACAAGTGATTTTTGTAATCCGTTACTAATTAGAACATTTATGACTGACAAGATAGAATAGAGTTGAATTATCTACATGTCATCTTATAACAGTAATTAAAGTTGAAGGGACACTAGGTCCATCATGCCCATCCCATCGGATCCATCAACAGGAGTAGAAAAATAAATATTACTTTAAAACATGTACTAATTTCTAGGGATTACCCAATCACTTTATTATGCAGGGTACCACCTGTCAATTCCATTGCTCAGTATGAATTTGTCCAGGATTACCTTGAAGGCCTGCACTGTCTCCGTATTCATAGTCTCCACCGATAGGCTATTCAGGCGCTTACCACCTCTGGGGAGAAAAAGTGCACACTGAAGTTACCCCTGCATTTTACCACCTCTGAGCTTAAGAAAATACTCTTATCCTACTGGAGGACACCAGGCAAGTACCTCTGTATGTTCACTCTTCACAATATAAAAATACAACAAATTTCAATAGGTATTACTGTACCATAAAACTGAGTATTCCAACTTCAGGATAAAGAGAGCAATTCTGGAAACCACTTCTTAACTAAGGTGCTCAGCATCTCCTAGAATACAAATTAAATCAAGAACAAGATCCAATTAATATATATGGTGGATGTAAAGGCCTGACTTAAAATTTATCTTAAGTATGGGGTGGGCCCCAAAACCATACCTTACCTCATTAGAAGTTATAATGAACTGTGTATTTTGAAGTAGGTAACTGCATACACAGGTTATCACCTGTAACAGTAGTTCTAGGAGTGGTATATGTTGCTCATCCACGATTGCTGCCAATGTCCATTCCCTTAAGAGTTGCTGGAAAGTCTTCAAGCTGCCTCCTCCCACACACCGAATGGTATACCCTTGGCTCCACCCCATGATGCCAGATCTTGCCCACTGGAAGCAGAGGTTGTGCACCTGAGCCTGGGTAGGTCGTGTGGATGAACAACATATACCCTAGGACTACTGTTACAGGTGAGTAACCTGTGTTTCTAGGATGTGGCTATGTTGTTTTATCCACACTTTCTGGCAGGCACCTAGCAGTTCTCTCGGAGGACAGAGGCAAGGCACACACCCCTACTTAGGAAATAAGAACTGGAGTACTGAGGCCCTAAAGCCAGCATCCCAGTGTGACTAAATCAGTGTGGTAATGGGAAATGAAAGTGTGTATACTGACTTCCAGGTAGCAGCCCTGCAGATTTCCTGGATAGGGACGTCCCTAGCAGCAGCCACCAACACAGCAGTATGATGGGTGGAATGAGCCCTTAGCCCTCTGGGAGCCTCCCTATCTGCCGCCTATAGCAGAGATCAATGCAGGAAGTGATCCACCTGCCAATCGTCCGCTTGGCTGCAGGTCTGCCACATGCAGCTTCAGTGTAGGTGAACAAACAACTGGCGAACCTCTCCCCTAACTCAGCCATGCGCTCTTTGTAATAGCATGCGCCTCAGGTCAGAGCATGGAACCTGTGTTCAGCCTCTGAGGTGTGATTCGAAAGAACACGGAAGAGTCATGACCTGATTCAGGTGAAACTCTAACACAACCATTGGGAGGAATATTGGGAGGCAGGACAACCTTGTTCCTGTGGAGACCAGGTAAGGACACTCCACAGAAAGCGCCTGTAGCTCACTAATCCACATGGCTGGCCTTAATAGCCACCAAGAAGGCGGTCTTCCATGACAGGTGAGACATGTCACACCTGTGCACTGGTTCGAATGGCTTGCCCATGAGCTTCGATAAAACCAGCAACAAGTCCCATGGTATGGTGGTTCAAGCACTGGAGAAATGTGATCTAAGCCTTTGAAAAGTGCCAGGCCACCGACTACTGACCGCCCACACCCATTAAGCAGAGATGGCTGCCAGGCGACCTTATAAGGTCAAACGAAATCCCCTCTGAGAGAGACCACATGTAGTCCAAAATGATGGCCACCGGACAGGATAAAAGGTCCAGCCCTTGCCCTGACACCAAATGGAGAATCTCTTCCATCTAAAGGCATAGCACTTTCTGGTAGATTCCATTCTAGATGCCTCTACAACAGTGAGGACATCTTGGAGAGACCCAAAGCCTGATACTCGAGGCAGCTTAGGAACCAGGCTGTCAGGTGCAGGTATTTAAGGTCCGGGTTGTAGAGCACTCAGCCCTGACTTGATGGACAGCACATCCGGGCGATGGAAGGTGCTTCGGGAGCTTGTTGCTGAGGCCGAGATCATCGTGGTACTAAAACTGGCATGGCCAGTCCAGCAGCCACCAGGATCACCAGCACCTTGTCCCTCTTGACCTTGAGTAGCACCATGTGGGGATCGAGGGAAGTAGAGGGAAGGCACAAAGAGACCTGAGGTCCAAAGCCTCAAGAAGGCATCCCCCTGCAGCGAGCCCTGCTGAGGGGCGGGCTAAAACAGCCTCAGATTTGCATTCTTCTGGAGGCTAACAGGCCCACCTGAGGGGTGCCCCACTGGGAGGACAGACTATGAACTACCTCTGGATGGAGGGACCACTTCGTGAGACGTCTCACCCGCATGACTGAGAGCATCCCTAGCTGACTGGAGGCTCCAGCCACATGGATGCTAGGAGATCCACCTCCAGGTTGTGCATGAGGGCCATACAGAGAGCTTCCATGCACAAAGGCAGGAGTGCATCCTGCCCTGCTTGCTGAGGTACTACATGGTCGTGGTGATGTCTTTCTGGACTTGGACCACTTCAGCCGAACAAATGGAGCATATGCAGTCAGCGACAGCCAAGTGATGTGGCATCGGGACTCTCGAGGTCCAGAGCCCGTGGACTCTGTGTTCCCCCAGATGGGCACCCAGCCCTGAGAGAGGCATCGGTCGTCAGGATGAACATCGGCTCGGGTGGGCAAGCGGAATCCCTTCCTGCAGATGCTCTGGGACTAGCCACCAATGCAGGCGCCCCACATCTTCTGGGTCACAGTGACCAGTTGGTCAAGTGACCTTTGGCGCCGAGCATTCACTGACTGGCCAGCTCCCACTGCAGGGGAGCACACATGCCACCGGGGCCCATCGACCACGCCAGTGCAGGCTGCCATGTAACCCAAAAGACACAGGAAATCCTGGGCAGGGTGCAAGTGCCCAAACCGAAATGACTGGCAAGGAGGAAAAAACCTCCGCCCTGTCCGATGGGAGCCGGGCTCTGGCTCGGCAACAGTCGAGCTCTGCCCCGATAAAACTGATCACCTGCAGAGGCATGAGTTCCAAATTGGCCTCATGACTAGTTTACTGAGTCCTGGTGGCCATTTTGAGTCAGGTTCTGTGATGGATGGTTCCGACACTATATGGCGTCTACTGGATCCAAAGAGCTAGGAATCCAAGGGAGATGCAGGTCTGGAGGCCAGGTCCCTGACCGCCCAATTTTGCCTGGAAAACCTGGGATCAGTTACAAGTTGTAAATTTATCTAAGCATAACCTTACTATTACGGAAACCTCTCTTTTACAAAAGAGTTAAATTTTGTGCCTACCCCATCGGTTAATGAATTCAAAATATACGTGGATCTTCAGAAATTCTTTTCATAAAATCAAACTGAGAGCCTTTTTCTATCAACAACAAACGCCTGTAAAATGTGAGGGATCTTAATAGAAGACTAGGAACAGTGAAGATTTGGATATATTAATATCTGCTATGCAAGATGAGACTGTGCAACCTACAGAAACCTTAATGACATGGGAGTGGGTTTTGAAAGTGGCAATACTGATGTGGACATTGAACACAACTTGGACATATTAGAAAGTCTAAGTCTGGATGAACAAGTCGAGACTGATGCATTTCATTCTCAGTCTCAAATAGCAGGTAATTGTATATTAAATGCCAATAAAAGACTAGCGATTCTAAGGAAAAGTAAATTGATAAGGACTTCTACATTTTATCCAAATATATTTAATCCTAGTATACAGGTTTTGAAAAGGTTGTATGCAAATAGGTACAGGACGTTTTGAAAATGGAGCTAATCCTAGGTATTTAACCTAAGGAAGAAAAATGCTCTGGAAAGTATTTCTAAAATCAACAGATTGTAATTAAACCAGCAGACAAAGGGGCAATATTGTTGTAATGGATAGTGAACATTATAGTAATATAGCTGATAATTTATTAAATGATGAAAATCACTATTGCAAATTGCCCCATAATCCAACACAAGTTTTAAAAAGAACTTTTCAACTACTTAAACATACTGTTGATAGTGATCTAATCTCAGAACAGGAATACAATTACAACTGGCAAAATAATCCTGTAACCCTAGCTTCTATGTATTATCTAAAATTCATAATGATTTATATCATCCACCAGGTAGACACATAGTATTAGGTTGTGGTTCCCTAACACAGAATTTAGGTAAGTTCATCGATTTCTTTTTACAGTTTCAGGCAGTAAATCTTTCTTCATATAGCAACGATAACGGATGTTTTAAACCTTGAAAAACAATAGAGTGGAAACCTGGATATCATTGGCTTAGTATAGATGTTGAATCTTTGTATACCTCTATTCAACATAGATACATAGACAGTGTTGGCAGATAAGGGCCTATGGCCCACCCAGTCTGCCCATTTGAGCTTGTAAGTTCAGTTTATGTTTCCAAGAAGTCTGTTGCCCCCTCCCTGACCTCCAGTATTCCTTTATGTCTATCCCATGCATTCTTAAATCCTTGATTGTTTCAGCCCCACCATTTCCTCTGGCAGGGTGTTCCACTTGTCCACCACCCGTTCTGTGAAGAACTTCTTCCTCACATTTCCTCTCAATCGTCCTCCCTCCAACTTCATCCCATGCCTTCTAGTCCTGGAACATCTTTTGCTTAAAATAGTGTATTCCTGCACCCTGTTCCTCCCTGTAAGATACTTGTATATCTCTATCATATCCCTCTCCCTCCTCTCCTCCAGGGAGTACATGTTCAGTTACTTCAACCTGTCCTCATAGGACTTGTGATGCAATCCATGCACCATCTTTGTTGCCCTCCTCTGAACCTTCTCTACCCTATGTCCTTACATAGGTAAGGTCTCCAGAACTGTACAGTGTACTCCAGGTGGACCTCACTAGTGTCTTGTATGATGAAATTATGACCTCCCTTTTTCCTGCTGGTGATGCCCCTACCATGCATCCCAGCATCCTATTTGCTTTACCTGCTGCCTTGTCACACTGTTTCCTGCCTTGAGGTCATCAGAGATGATAACCCCAAGATCCCTTTCCTGCTTGGTGCATGCTATCTTCACCCCCAACTGATATACTGTGCCAGGGTTTTTGTGCCCATATGCATTATCTTGCACTTCCTTGCATTGAATTTCAACTGCCAAAGCCCCTGACCATTCTTCATGTTTCTGCAGGTCCCTTCTCATTCTGTCTACACCCTCTGGTGTGTCTTCTCTGTTACAGAGCTTTGTGTCATCAGTGAACAATGAAATTCTGCCTTCTAGGTCCTGCGCAATGTCACTGATGAAGATATTGATTAGGACCAGTCCCAGCACTGATCCATGTGGTACCCACTGGTCACTCTTCCCTCTGTGGAGTGACAGCCATTTACCACCACCCTCTGTGTCCTGCCGCCCAGCCAGTTACCTACCCACCACACTACTGTCCTGCCCACACCCATATTCCCCAGTTTGTGCAATAGTCTTCTATGTGGCACAGTGTCAAAGGCCTTGCTGAAGTCCAGATAGGCCATGTCCACTGCCCTCCCTGATCCACCTCCCTAGTCACCCAGTCAAAATTCAACGAGGTTGGTCTGACACCACCTCCCCTAGTGAAACCATGCTGCCTTGGGTCCTGTAGTCCATTGACAACCAGATGTTCCACCAATCTCTCCTTCAGTAGTGCTTCCATGATCTTCCCACTACCGAAATATTCTCATGAGTTTATTTTGGAAGCCACTGAATTCCTACTAACTCACAACTATTTTGAATGTAAAGGAGAATTTTACTTACAAAACTGTGGTACTGCTATGAGGGCATCAATGGCACCTAGTTACTAACCTGTTTTTGGGAAAAAACTATAATATCTAAACACCAATCCATATACAAAATATATTGTACATTGGTATTGTTTTATTGACAATATCATATGTATATGGGAAGGAACAACTGATATTATTGAATTTATGGGATGGCAACAACAACTCATACAATTTTAGATTCACATAGCTGACAGATCCATTTAGTATTTCATTTTTAGATCTTTGTCTTTTGTTAACAAGAACAGGGTAAAACTAAATGTTTCAGGAAAAATACTGCTACTAATTCAGTGTTATTGGCTAGCAGTGTTCACCACACAGTCTTAAGAACTCAATACCATATGGACAAATTTTGAGACTTAGGAGAAACTGTAGTTCAGATACAGATTTCACTGAACAAACTGATGAACTTCTGAAGAGATCTGAGAAAAGTGGTTATGATAAAAACTTTTAGAAAAGACTAGAGAAAAGTTCAGAAAATGAATAGAGATGATATTCAGAAACAGAGGTCTGATCGAAAGGAAAACAATGTACCATGTACTTTTGTTATGGATTTTAACCACGCAGGTCAAATAGGTAATATTATACATAAGAACTGGCCTATTTTGCTAGAGGACAATCAGGGCCACAGTAATGGGGGGAAAAGTGGGGAAGTTGTCTGGGGCCCTGAGCTCCAGGAGGGGCCCACCTGAAGCGCTGGCATTACCCCTGGCATTAGCTGGTTTGGGAAACAGGGGCCTATTTCAAGTGACTTGTCCAGGGCCCCAAAGTTCATAGCTGCAGCCCTGAGGACAATGTGGTAGGAGCATCTGTAGGCTCCAATCCCAGGGGTTAGCTTCAACAGAAGTGAAAACCTTGGGATAAACTAATCCATAGCAGGACACCTGTCACATCAGAAAGAACCATCACCTGGTTACCAGAGTTCCAAATGGCTACTACAGATGTAGCCATTGTAACATTTGTAAATATGGTACACCAACAAGAGAGTTCATACATCCTGCAGATACAAGTATTCAAGCTAAGATTAGAGAACTCATTACATGCGACACCGCATATGTTTATATCTTATGGTGTACCTGTAAATTGATTTATGCTGGCAAAACTGTCAGACCACTCAAACAAAGGATACAGGAACATATTTTGATTGTAAATGAAAACAAGATACACCAGTTGGCACACATTTTTCAGAAGTTCATAACTCTAAACCTGACGTTTTAAAGTTTATAGGATTAGAACGTGCCACAAGTTAAAAACGGAGGAGATAGATCTAATCTCTTGTTACAACGAGAGCTTCTGGATTTACATTTACATAGTGTCAAACATCAGGGGTTGAATGACAAATGGGATTGAAAACCTTTTCTTAAGTAACAAGTTAGTTTATTTATGAATAGTATACTATGCTGGTTTTGAGCTTTTTACTGTTCATTTAGAATGATGTTAGTTGTGTAATGTAACATAGCATATTGCAAATCAATGCTTTTTCTCTTATTTTCTATAGGTTAATTTTTTCATTTCACCTGACTTTCTTCCAGCTACTTGGTACTCATTTTCTATGAGATCCTTTATTTAGTTCATCCTGGCTGCCTTACAATATTTCATGTTGCTGGAGGTTTGGTCTTTTCACTTCATTTCATTCCATCTTCCATTCATTCATATGTTCACTTTTACTCATTGTCAATCTATATTTTGGTGTTTTCAAGTTACTTGTACATAAAAGTATGATTCAATTAAAGATGTATGTGCTACAATGTAATAGCACCATCTAGTGTTACAGTAAAGAAATTGCACTGAACATAGCTTGAATTAGAAGTGGGAGTTTTAACTTTCACAGGTGTTGGGATTAATTGAATGATTGAATAATAATGTGTTTAATTAAATATACTATATAAGGGCATTGTCCACATGTGATCTTTACCCCTTATGAAGACTCGTTTGTGAGTGGAAGCGCTGGGACAAGTTTGTACTTTGTATATTTAGCGTGCCTGTTGGTCCTTTTGTTCCTTGTTTATAATAAATGTTTCATTCTTGCATTATTTTGGAATCGGACCTGGATTTGTCCTATTAACAGGCTTTGAGTGCTGATCTCTCTTTGGACTGCATCAATTTACAGGCTGGCTACCCTTAATATCAGCACCACCCCATTCTTTGTTCCTGATACGCGGCGTGTATGTTTGGTTTTCATTGATGTGCATCAGGACTCCTTTGGGATCCAGAGCCCGTGACTCTGTTTCCGGTGGGCACAAAATTCTTGAGGTAACAGAGCCATGGATGGTGTGTCCCCGGTGGGCATCCCAGCCCAAGAAGAGAGTATAAGTCATCAGGATGACCGCTCGGCTCTGGGTGGACAAATGGGATATCTTCTGCAGATGTGCTGGGGCCAACCACCATTGGATAGCATCCACATCCACTGGGTCACAGTGACCAGCTGGTCCTTGACCCTTGCGCTGAGACCACTGAATAGCCAGCTCCCATTGCAGGGAGCACATTCTCCAGTGGGCCCAACGGACACGGTGGTGCAGGCCGCAATACAGCCCAGCAGTCACAGGGAAATCCCGGCAGGGTGCAATTAACTCAATCTGAAATGAACAGGCACAGGAGGAGAGAGCTTTCACCCTGTAAGCTGGAAGCTGCAAGAGTCAAAGACCGCCCCAATGAAGTTGATCACCTGTGATGGCATGAGTTCCACTTGGCCTCATTGACTAGGAGGCCAAGGGAGACAAGTCTGGAGAGCCAGGTCCCTGACCGCCTCCACCTCCTGCCTGGAGAGACCCGCTATCAGCCAGTCGTCCATGAAGGGGTAACCCGGACTCTCCATGCCTCATAAGCTGCTACCACTGCAATGTACTTGTTGAAGACTCTGAGGTTGAGAAGAGGCCGAATGACATGGCCCGGAACTCGTAAAGGGTTCCCCTGCCTGAAAGCCGGAAACCTTCGATGAGACAGATAGATCAGGATGTAAAAAGAATGTGTCCTGAAGATCCAGGGAGCCAAATCTCATCTTGCTCTTGAGATGGTATGATCTGAGACAAGAGTTAACATCCTGAAGGTGCAAGACTGGAGAAATTTGTCCAGGTCACGCAGATGTACAATGGGGCACCAGCCCCCTACCCACGTCCATTTTGGCACTAGGAAGTGCCTGGCAAACCCTGGGTGTTCCGGAGGATCTAGCACAAGGACCATGACCTACTTGTGGAGGAGTTGGGCTGTGCCGCCTCTGAGAGCCGACAGCATATCTGGCGAAAGCAAAGTCCTCCTATGGAGCACAGGCTCGCAAGGAGGCTACTTCTCAAATTCCAGACGCAGACCCTGACCCACCATTTCTAAACCCACTTGTCCGTGGTGGCAGCGGACCAGGTACAATGGAAGTGATGGAGCTGGCCCCACGGTAGGTGTGATGGGCATGAGGGAGGCATGCCTCATCCTGTCACTAGGCAGGCTTGAAGGAGGAAGAGAGGCCGGCTGAGGCACCACTGGAGACTCTCCCTCTAGGCTTACGGACGATCGAGGCCACTGACTTTCGTGAGGTCTCAGGCCTGAGCCTGCTACCAGCCTGGGGCTGGGCTGGACTCAACTACACGAGTGGGGTGGACAGAAAGGGTTTCCTCTTCTGCTGTTTGGTGCCCTTGGGGTCCCCTGGGAAGATTCCATGGAGTCCAAGGTGGCGATGGACTTCTCAATGCGGTTGAGGTGGCCCTTGACCCCAGGCTCTAACAAGTCAGTGCCCAAAAATGGACATCTGCCAGCTTGTGAAGGAGAGTCCACCGTAAAGGTAGAGATCCTCAGCTAATCCCTGCAGAGCATGGCTACTGAGGCCACCACAGAGCAGGCACAGGAGTCCCCACTGTCCACGGTTATCTGGAGAAGTTGCTTGGCTAAAGCCCAGCACTGAATCTGGACCTGTTTCACCATGGTCTGAGGTTACTTGCAGGCAGATGAGGGAGCACCTCATCTAAAGCACCCAGCAGGGCATGGGAGAAAGTGGGCCATAATGAAGGCTGACCTGCATGGCGGAGACCAAGCAAGGAGGCAGAGTATACTTTATCAACCAGCATGGTCCAACGTCTTGGACTCCTTGTCTGGCGGCTTGTGATGGTGTTGCGGAGCACCTTAACAGAGTCAGCCACCAAGCCCTCAGCCGAGGGGTGCGTTAATCCTGAAAGGGAACAGGTAGGCACTGGTTATTTGTGGGCCATCTGGGCAGAAGGCACTGGGCAGGAAGCAGGCACTGCCAAAGCTCCAGGGCAGAGCCAAGGATGGCTTCGCCACCAGGAAAATGTCCGCTGGAGAGTCTCCCAGTTGAGGATCTCAGTCAACAGGTAATGAGCCTGCTTCTGGAAGGGCTCTATTTGCATACCCGCCTACTTGAGATTAAGCGGAGAAGCCCCATGAAAAGAATGGGCCTTCATCCGTCGAAAGCTCCCCACAGATTCAATGTCAACTGACGGGAGTGCAGGTGGACCCTCTGACTTATTAAAGAGTGGTCGACCGCCCAAGTCCCCAATGACCCTCGGCAGGATGGTTAGGGGTGACGGACCGACACCATGGAAGCCCCTTGGCCGGCTGAGACTCCATAGTTGGAGTGCCGGCCGTAGCTGCTTAGAGTCGGGTTCCACCATGATCGCAGAGATGCTGGAGTCGGCTGAGCTGGGATCGCTTTGTTGGCTCCAGTGAGGGAGATGACATTGGCCTTTCAGATGACAGCCAGGTGATGGCTGGCGTGGAAACTAGGGGCGGTTTAGTGCTGGTAAGCACCAACTGTTGCCACATCAAGTTCTCATAGTGTCGAGGCAAAGCCTCATCAACCGAGGAGGATGGAGACACAGAATAGCGGTGGCGCTGCCTCCCGTGGTGCCTAAGAGCAGAAGCCCAGATATCTCGGACTGCCTCGACCCATGGGAGGAAGACTGACCATGGGGGACCAGTGGCCAGGCTCGTGATTGCAGAGGCTCCTTCTGGTCTGGTCAGGGACCAGAGGCAGCGGGTCAACGAATTGATCCATCCTCTAATGGGATGAGTCAGGACCGAGTCCCAAACAAAGAAGTGTCAGCCTCTTTCATTGACAACTGGTCAGTTGGCTTGAGAAAAATCTCAGCTGGGACTTTGACCAGCGCCCAGTTGACAGGCCCGAGGGGTCACCAAGGAGCCTCATGGCCAGGGGTTCGACCGCAGTCAAATCCAGAGAAGCACAGGAATCAGAGGCCCTCAACTGAGAGCACTCCGATCCCACAAATCCTCTCAATTTTCTTTTTGGACTCTTTCTTACTTTTGATATGTGCCACGAGGTCCCTGACAGAGAACTGGCAAAGACTGGCACATCCTTGAAGGAGCCTGGGAAGGTCGAGCCCAGATGAAGCGGCACAAAGGCAGGTGCCGAGGAAGAATGAACTGTGGACACAGGCCGCCTCTTCTTCGAAAGCCGCAAGCTGCTCGGTGGACCCCTGCGGCCACAAACACAACCCAGAAAGTGTCCTTAGATTTCAATGGCAGGTTCTGTTGCGCGGATTGCCCTGTTTTAGGCAAGCAAGATGGTCCTCCAGAACAGTAGGGTTAAATGTGCAGCAATTCGCAGGCCTGGGGATCATGGTTGTGCCCCAGGCAGTAAATGCACGTGACGCAGCAGGTTAGTCCGGGACGCCCGCCCACAAGAGCACCAGCGGAACCCGCAGTGGACTTATCTTCCATGCAATCACGATCAAAGATCAAGCTGAAGACTGAACTCAGAGTTTTAGAAGTAAATCCTAAGATTTTAAGCACTAGGATCTACTCAACGCGGAGCGGTAAGGAAGATCTGATGTCATGGCACAGAGCTGAGGGAGTTACCACCTGGGTGGGTGGGAGGGGCCAGCTGAAGACTTTCCCGCACAACTTAAAGGGAAAGGACACTACCAGTTAGTGTATAGATATTCATATCCACATCCCCAGAACTACTGTTACTGGTGAGTAGCCTGTTTTTCTAGGGATGTGGATATGATGTTCTAGCCACACTTTCTGGCAGACTCCTAGCAGTTCTCCTGAGAGGAAGGAGCAGGGTGCATACCCCCACAACTTGGGAACAGAGGTTAGAGAACTGAGGCTCAAAAACAGCAACCCGGTGTAACTCAAGGTCGATGTGGTAATGGGAAATGAAAGTGTGGTGACATCCAGGTAGCATCCCTGCACATTTTCTGAAAGGGATGTCCCTGAAGTAGCCACTGAGCAGCGTTATGATAGGAGGAATGAGCACTTAGCCTGATGGGAGGCTCCCTACCTGCCAAACTATAGCGAAGGTCAATGCAGGATACAATGCCCTGCCAGTCGTCCACTAAGCTGCGGGTCTGCCAGGTGCGGCTTCTCATCCCGAACTCCAGCCATGCTCTATATATAGGCTAGCGCCACCGTAGGCCAGAAGCATTGGAGCCTGTGCTTGGCCTCTGAGGTGTTGTTGGTGGAAATACATTGGGAGATTAATCACTTTGTTAAGGTGACAATCCCGACACAACCTTCAGGAGGAACTGGCTTGGGGCTTAAGGACAACCGTGTCCCTGTAGAAGACCGGTAGGAGACTCCAACGAAAGTGACTGGGCTCACTGATCTGTCTAGCTAACGTGATAGCCACCAAGGAGGTGGTTTTCAGGTCTTCCATGACCGACATGACATCCTCACATATGCGCATCTGTTTGAATGGCTTGCCCATAAGCTTTGCCAAAGCCAGCAACAAATCCCAAGGTGGTGGTGGTGGTTCACGCACTGGAGATGAAATGTGGTCAAGGCCTTTAAAACTACCAGACCACCTTCTCCTGCCCCAACTGCTGACCAGCCCGCGCCAGTAGGCAGAGATGGATGCCAGGTGCACCCTCAAGAGTAGTTGACTGAAAGCGCAACTGTGAGTGGGACTAAAGCGAGTCAAAAATGCTACCCACCAGACAAGATAAGCAATACAACCCTTGCTCTGGCACCAAATGGAGAACCCTTCCATTTGAACGCATAGCATTTTTGGGTTGACCCTTCAGAGAAGCCTTTGACAATGTTGAGGACATCTTTAGAGACCCAAAACCTGGAACTCTAGCCACTCAGGAACCAGGCTTCAGGTGTAGGGATTGAAGGTCCGGGTGGAGAACCTCCTTAAGTTCGGACAGCAGGTCAAGGCATAGAGGAAAGATGCCTCGGGAGCCTGCTGCTGAGGCTGAGGAGATGGGGTACCAGACCTGGCATGGCTAGTCCTGAGCCACCAGGATCACCCATGTCTTGTCCCTCTTCACCTTGAGCAACACTTTGTGGATCAAGAGAAATGGAGGAAGGCACCTCCTGCAGCATTCCCTGCTTGGGGGGTCCACAGAACAGCCCAAGCTTTGATTCTCCCTGGAGGCAAACAGGTTCACCTGAGGGGTACCACACTGGAAGAACAACCTGTGTGCTACCTCTGGGTGGAGAGACCACTCGTGAGACACCGTACCCATGCGGTCTGAGAGCAGCTGCCATCAGGGTGGAGACACCGGCTACACAGAAGGTTAGAGATTGGCTCCAGGCTGCTCATCAGGGTCCAAATGCGGAGAGCTTCCTGCAAAGAGGACACTAGTGTCTACTGCCCAGCTTGTTGAGATAATACATGGTCGTGGTGTCTAGTTTGGACCCGAATGGAGCTGCACTTGAGATGAGGAGCAAAGGTTGTCACGGGCGCTAGTCACTGACTGAGCTCCGCAAATTAATGTGGCATTGGGCCTCCTCAGGAAACCAGAGCCTGTAGGCTCTGTGGTCCCATAGCCCATGAGAGGCGCTGTTCTTAGGATGACTGTCTGCTCTGGACAGACAATGGGACCCCTTCCTGCAGATGTTACGGGACTAATCACCACTAGAGTGTATTCCACATCCGCTGGGTCACAGTGTCCAGTTGGTCGAAGTGACTCGGCACTGAGACCACTGGCTGCCCAGTTCAGACTGCTGAGAGTGCATCCTCCAGTGGGCTCAACTGACCATGCTGGTGCAGTCTGCCATGTATCCCAATAGGCACTTGGGGAGTCCGGGCAGTGTACAGCTGCCCACCCTGAAAATGGATGGGCATGGAAGAGAGAGCCTCGTTCCTGTTTGTTGGGAGCCAAGCACCAGCTCTGCAAGAGTCGAGCTCTGCCTTGATGAAACTGACACACCTGCGAGGGTATGAGTTCCACTTGGCCTGGTTGACCAAAGGCCAACAAATGCGCAGGTATGGAGGCTAGGTCCCAGGACTGCTCCACCTCCTGCTTGAGGACACCACGATGAGCCAGTCATCCAAACAGGGATAGACCTGGACTCCCAGCACCTCAGGTGAGCTGCCACCACTGCCACACATTTGATGAAGACACTGGGGGCGTGGACAGGCAATGGCTAAACCCCTGGAACTCATAGAGGGTCCCTTCTGCTCGGATGTGGAGGAACTGTGGCCGCACTGAAACTCAGGCAGTGCTGGCACTTCTCAACTTGATGGCCGGGCCCAGACAAAAAGGCACAGGGAATGGCCGCCCCAGCGGAATTGGGCCACGCCTAGTAGCACTTATTTTTGTGCTCAGAGGGTGTAGGGACGACATACACTAACGGATGACTGACAATTATAGTAGAAAAGGTGAAAAACTCTGTAAAATAACAGACGAAAGGGCCTGACGAGCAGAGAACTTTCACCAAGGTGCTAGCATAAGCTACTTGTGAGGAAAAAAACTGGAAGGCGGGCTTGAGTCCTATATGTAATTACCACTGCAAGACCCCTCAAGTAAGATCTGCTGGTGTGATCGATGGATCAGTATGTGAAGGAACGCGTCCTGGAGATCCAGAAAGCAAAACCACACGTTTACTCGACAGATGGTATAATCTGACACAGAGTGATCAACCTAAAGGTGTGCGACTGATGGAATTTGTTCAGGTTATACAGATCTAAGATGAAAGCCATCCCTCCCCTTTGGCACTAAGAACAACCTGGGAGAAGTGGAGGGTCTAGGACAGGAGCCACTACCTCCTTACTGTGGAGTTGGGCGATACCGTCCCAAAGGGATGACCGAATGTCGACAGACACCATGTTTTCCTGTGGGGGCACGGGCGGGCCTCGAACTCAAGAGGCAGACCCTTGCCGATCATCTTGAGAACCCACCTGTCCGTTGTGTGAAAGGGTGGAATAGAACCCTGTCCCAGTTGTTGAATACAGGGATCTGTTCAGTTCTATTGCTTTCCTGTCGCTTGTCTGTCTGGTTGTGCAACCAAAATTTCCTGTGAAACCTAGGATTTGATCACCCAGACAGTCACGTAATTTTTGGCCTCTCACTGTCTCCCAGTCTTCCTCTATCTTTTTTCCGATGCATATCTGCTGATATAAAACATATGCAACTCATTATGTGAAATGTAAATGATATTGGGATCCCTTTGTTTAGAAAATATATAGTGTTAATTTTTGAAATGTATAAAATGGTGGTTTGAAATGACTGCAAAAGCTATTGGAAACTCGAGAGATATTCTTCCAATTCTTTAACCAGGAAAGAGCACCACGCTGAAACCTGTATACAGGTGCTACCTGTGAGCGCAGGGAAGATAAGTGACTTGCTCAGGGTCACACAGTATGCAAGTAGGGGCTGTGGGATGCAAACCCAGGTCTCCAGATTTGCAGCTCAGAGCCTTAAACCACTGTGCTATACTGCCTCCTTAAAAAGTTACCCAAGTGCAACTTTTTTAAGCCTTTTCAGAAGAGCTGTGGAAAAGTGGGCCTCAGCTCAGGCCACTGTGTTTTGCCTTGCACCTGCCTGAAACATAGAACAGGATGCTTGTTAAGAATGGGGGTTGGAAGGACTTGTGAGAAAGATGAGCTGCAATTGCTGGAAGGAGAAAAGGGACACAGATATTTAGGAAAAACTCTGATAGATCTTTTCATTTTATTTTGCCTTTGTAAATAGTTATACTGAACAAGTTTATTTTTTATGTTACTGCTAGTCCAAATAAATATTTTTGGTGAATTCTACAATTGCTCCTGGTTTATCTATGCTTCCTGACCTATACCTCGATGACAGGTGGCGTTAAAGTGGGATTTAGGCTGTGCATACTCTAAGCCAGGAGTTTTTGTGTGGGTACTGGACCTAGTACCAGGAAGCATAGAGAAAGGTATGGATTCTGCAATGGCAAGTCCAGGAGTGGTTACCTGGAGAATGGCAGCCAAACTAGCAAAGACAGAAGTCCAAGCTGAGATTGCACAGGCAGAACAAGTTATGGAAAAACAACAGGCAGTGGCAGAACCTGAAAGCCTGATGGACTTTTTCATATGGTGAGCTATACAAGAAAGAGAGACACAAAAGCAGAGAGAAAGAGAGGTTCAATCACTGGAAACCGGGAGGTACCCAAAGACTGGAGGAAAGCAGATGTAGTCCCTGTGGCAGTATTGCCCCAGATTTGGACTTAGAAATCCTCGAGACAGACTTCTAGTCTTTTGCCCTCTTGTTTCTGTCCCCCCATCTGCCTCTCCTTCTATCAAATTCTGCTGCAGCAGTATCCTCTATCTGTTTCACACTATAATGGAGTGGCTAGCCATTATAGTGTATTCTCTATTTTATTAGTTCTTCCTGTCTCCAGAATTCCTAACTTCAATAAAGAAAATGCACAAACGCCCAAAGTTTATTATGGCGTTTGTTGCATTGTTTAACAGAATGAATTAATAAAATGAGCCTTTTCCCCTTTTGAGGTTACTGAATTAAGTCCCTCCTTAAGAAAGCTAGCACTAAGCTGTTACAGGTACAACTTTGGAGAGAAGCTGTGGGGCTTTGAGAAGGCTGGTCGGAGTTTTAAAATACAAGGGTCTTCCTTGTCAGATGTGAGTTGTGCAAACTAGTTCAGCTGCAAAAGGAAAGCAGCATGTCCCACTAAATAAAGGGTTTAGTCTGTCTGTTAATCAGACTTGTAGGTTATGCTTTTATTTGAGTTTTATCCACATGCATGAAGAAAACATAAGGACACATTAAACAAATGTACTAGGCAGTATTTAAAGAAGAAGCCCCTACAGATTACCTGGTTGTTGTCTTGACTGAAGCGGCTCCTGAAGGATGTGGCAGCCCAGAATGAAGCACATTTGTAGAGGGCTAGAACTGAGTGACATCACAATGTGGGCAGAATTATTAGCTAATTTAGGTAATTAAGGTTTCAAACTATTGAATATGTGTTTTAACCTGCTTTGAAGACTGTAGTAACTAAGATATCAAAATTGTAAAATAGAATATCAACTTGTTATAACTGTAGTCCCCATTTTGTGTATTAGTGTAGAAATAAAGTGTAATTATTTAATTAGGGGGGGACTACAGTGACCACATGATTAATTATGCCCTGTGAATTCCTATAAAGAGAGAAAGGTAGACGCAGATGTTAGATAGCAGTGAAAGGGAGTAGGTGAAACTCTGTTCCAGAACCATAGAAGACAGTGGAAAGTTAGACTAAAACTACTTCCACTCTATGTTACACCTGAAAAGTAACTGTAAGCTCTTGTTGAGCTAGGATTTGATTGTATTCAGTTTTTCAGTGTTTTATTTCCTCCTTGGTTATATTATTTAAACTTTTATTTGGATCATTATAATAAAAAGGCACTTAAAGCGTTCTTGTGTGTCACAACCTACCTTTGGTCTCTACCTGTGTTAATTGTTCTACACCCACACCCTACAACAGTCCCCTTATACAAAAGTGGGAACAAAGAGGGAGGGGAACTACAGACCAGTCTGCCTCACCTCGGTAGTGGGAAGATCATGGAAGCACTACTGAAGGAGAGATTGGTGGAACATATGGTTGTCAATGGACTACAGGACCCAAGGCAGCATGGTTTCACCAGGGAGGTCTTGTCAGACCAACCTCGATGAATTTTTGACTGGTTGACTAGGAGGTGGATCAGAGGAGGGCAGTGGACATGGCCTATCTGGACTTCAGCAAGGCCTTTGACACTGCCACAG
Source organism: Neoceratodus forsteri (assembly GCA_016271365.2). Classification (NCBI taxonomy): domain Eukaryota; kingdom Metazoa; phylum Chordata; order Ceratodontiformes; family Ceratodontidae; genus Neoceratodus; species Neoceratodus forsteri. Next base: position 1,412,164,442 of record CM057456.1, on the reverse strand, counting down.
AAAATACTATTACAGACTGGGGAATATGGGTGTCGGCATGACAGAAGTGCAGTGGGTAGGTAACTGGCTGGGCGGCGGGACACAGAGGGTGGTGGTAAATGGCTGTCACTCCACAGAGGGAAGAGTGACCAGTGGGGTACCACAGGGATCAGTGCTGGGACCGGTCCTATTCAACATCTTCAGTGACACTGCGCAGGACCTAGAAGGCAGAATTTCCTGTTTGTTGATGACACAAAGCTCTGTAACAGAGTAGACACACCAGAGGGTGTAGACAGAATAAAAAGAACCTGAGAAAATGAAATTGCATTACCTACGTAATTCTGATCTTTCTGTGTATCTTCACCATGTGCCCGTCTACCCACGCCTAAAGAAAGGAGGTGCAGGATGGGCACAGAGAGGGAGGAGGACCCAGAGACTGAGGCCCCAGGGGATGGAGGGTGGGATTGTGATGAAGATACACAGAAAGATCAAATTCGATATAAAATATAATACATATCTACCACTGGGTGAGTGCGAGCAACCCCCAGGGGTTTCTTTTACACCCTAAGCTACGAAATCCCTTAGCTCTCAGTGGGTGACACACTAAGAGGGAGAACCTTCAGGGCCTGGAGTGGCCCGACAGTGAGACGGGGACTCCCTCCGTAGGGGAAAGGAAGCTGCCCCGACTAATATCTCGCCTATGGAGAAGAGATCGTGTCCTCTGGTGAGCGGAGTTAATCACCATACACCGGGCCAAGGGTGACAACCGGGAAAAACGCAGCCATGTCGTCTCTGTCTAGTGCAGATCGCTGTTCTTATGACCCTGGTAGCTACCTCGTTGGCATCAGAGGATGCCCTCGCTGGTGCCTTGTTAGCTCCAGGCCACGCGAGTGTGTGCAATGGCTTGTCTGGTTTGCTCCATGTCAAAACAATGAGGCTAGGAGTTGACCTAGCCTGTACCATAAGAACCTGTCATAGGCTGCATAGTGGGCCTGATGTGCAGAAATGGAAAGCAACAACCGTGCAGAGTAGAAAGGCCTCCTACCCCAGAAGTCAAAAATCCAAGGAATCTTGATCTGGGGGCAGTCCGTGGAAGGCGCAAAGCCCATCAGGAGTGTCCAACTGTGTCAATCCGGACTGCGGAGGAGGCATGAAACCTGGAGACTCAGCAGGGGTGCAATACTGCTGGCAGAGATCCCTAGGGCAGGAACCTGAGAAGGGTCTCTGCCAGAAACGCAGCAATGCTCTCTCGAAAGGGAGCAGGCCAGGAGGCACCACAAGGGTGGTCTCGGCAGGGGTGAGGTGCAAGTCCTCCAACATCCTCGTGAGGAAACGCTGATACTCAGCGAGATCAGCAGCTGAAGAGATGTGGACAGAAAGCTCCCTCCCTCAGAAGAGGGGAGGAAGGTTGGAGGGCACCGACTGCTCAGAGGGAGGTTGAAAAATCTGTCTGACCATTGCCCTAACGTAGCTGGAACCGAACAGCCACAGCCTGAACTGCTCCCAGGAGAGGCCCGCTAGGACCAAGGGTGCCTGGGAGAGCAGGAGAATGTGGCAAAGGGATAGGGACAGAGCCGAGAAGAGATGTCGGCTGACCTCCGACTGGGCTAAGGAGCGGGCCAAGAGCACCTGAAGAAGAAGGTGCTCCTGAAGACTCCACAGCTGACAGCTGAACAACCATTCGGTACTGCCTTGGCTGCACCGGAAGAATCCCCTGTGAGGCAACTGGGCTGTATGGGTCCCGAAGGACGGTCCCCTACCTCAAAAGAATGGGGCTCCCAGTAAAGAGACCGAATAGGAAAGGCAGGAGATCCACAATACGGCTTTCTTCCAGAGCCGGGTGGGCCCAGAAAAAGGCTCGTCAGACAACATGCCCTCGACCCCTCAGAGTCCTCCTCCCTCAGAGAGGGCCACCCTAGGTAGCCGACATCCATGGCCAGCACCGAAGGAGCCATCCAGGGCACAGTAATCTCCTCCTGTCATAGGTGCCTGATCAGCCCCAAAGTTGGGTGATCCAGGCACACCACAGATGGGGTACCACTGCTGAGGGGTCAGTGAACCCACCAAGACCAGGCTGCAGAGCACTGGTGGCCTGCATCACTGCCCGCTGGTCAGCACCCGACCCCACCCTTGGCAGCCACCGACCCCCCACTTCAGAAGGGGAAGACTCCGGCTTGTCGAGGATACTACAGGATGCCCACCCAAACAGTCAACCCTAAGGAGTCAGACTGGTCGTCTGACTCAGAGAACAACTTCACCTCCAAAGAGGCAGAGGCTGAGGCCCTGTGCCAGACTGTGGGAGGGCCCCGGTGCCATACCTGCCAAAGGGTGCCTGGAACCAAACCATGCCTGAGACAGTGCCCCTACAGCACCGCAAGCGGAATCCACAGAAGGCATGGCTCAGCCAGAACCACAGTTCCACAGTTGGGACCAGCCATGGCGCCCATCCGCCCCAGGCGCGGAGTGACGCCGAGGGCAGAGCGCGGCACCGACGATGGCGCTGACAGTGGAATCCAGCGCCTAGTCCCGAGGACACGGTGCCATGCTCAACCTCGGTGCCGCCCAGATGCAGACAAAGACGGGCGATGTAGAAATCCCACAACCGCTAGCAGTATCGGTGATGCAAACTGCGCCGACAGCAGCCACGACACCGAGCGACAAACTGGCGCTGATAGCTCCGTCAGGCCCATGGTGTCGCCAATGGCGCCCGACCTGGCTTGTGAATCGCGGGTCCCGATAATCGGAGAAGCCTTCACCCCTGAAGGGGCGACTCCGGGCGGCGTGCCCCGCCTGTCCCCCGAAAGAGTGAGATGGGCCTCTGCACTGAAGAAGGAGCCTTGGCAACAGCCAGGCTACTAGTAGTCGAGACTCCTCCTCCTCGATCCATGTAGAACCGGGAGGGACCCAGAGGAAAGGCAGAGAGCATGTGGCTTGGCCCAATGAGTGTGCACCAACCCCTGAAAAGTCGTCGGACTGCCCCACTTTCCACACACGTTGTTCGATGACTCACGGTCCATGGAAAAACATCGTCCAAACGAATTCATGTGGTGAAGTGGACCAAGGCACGTGAGGCAACAGTCGTGCTGGCTGGTGACAGAAAATTCCGGCCACAAGGGCACCAATCCATGGGGGTGCCGTACCTTCTTCAAAGTCTTCTTGCCCGCTGACCCAGACACGACCTACGAAGGAAAAAAAAACAAAACAGACTCGACGCCACCAAGAACAAAATAAATGAAAAGATCTCACTAGCGACGCCGAGCAAGGCAACTAGAACTGATCAGGACACAGCACCGACGGATCTAGCACAAGAAATAGCAGGAACAGCTGGAGAACGTAATTGCATAGGCGGTAGGCCTCAAATTGGATCTGGCTTCCCATGAGGTGACCTCTATGGCAGGAGACGAAGAACAGGCAGGCGGAGTCTACAGTGCCTAATGGTTAACCCGCAAGCGCCACTCAATGAGTCGGCCCCGAGGGCAGCGCCGATGGTGCGCAGGCTCCACCTACTTAAAAAAAAAAAAGTTCCTGCCGGGTCATGACCTCTGGCCATGTACCAAATGGTGAAGACTTGACAACAGATAAGATCTTGAAGAATGGTCAGGGTTGGCAGTTGAAATTCAATGCAAATAAGTTCAAGATAAGGCATATGGGGCACAAAACCCTGGCACAATATATCAGTTGTGGGGTGAGGATATAGCATGCACCAAGCAAGAAAGGATCTAGGTTATCATCTCTGATGACCTCAAGGTAGGGAAACAGTGCGACAAGGCACCAGGTAAAGCAAATAGGATGCTGGGATGCATAGGTAGGGGCATCACCAGCAGGAAAAGGAGGTCATAATTTACTACACACAGACACTAGTGAGGCCCCACCTGGAGTACAGTGTAATAGTTCTGGAGACCTTACTCACGTAAGGACATAGACAGATGGTAGAGAAGGTTCAGGAGGGCAACAAAGATGATACATGGATTGCATCACAAGTCCTATGTCCAGGACAGGTTGAAGGAATTTAATATGTACTCCTGGAGGAGAGGAGGGAGAGAGGGAATATGATAGAGACATACAAGTATTTACAGGGAGGAACAGACTAGAGGGCATGGGATGAAGTTGTGGTGGACGATTCAGAGGAAACGTGAGGAAGAATTTCTTCACAGAACGGGTGGTGGACAAGTGGAACACCCTGCCAGAGAAAGTGGTGGGGGCTGTAACAATCACAGGATTTAAGGGTGCATGAGATAGATATAAAGGAATTCTGGAGGTCAGGGTTAGGGCAACAGACTTCTAGGAAAACAAAGTAAACTTGCAAGCTCAAATGGGCAGACTGGGTGGGCCAGGCCCTTACCTGCCGACACTGTATGTATTTATGTATCAATCTTTAGAAGCACAGAGGACAGAAGAGATACAGCAACGGGAGCAGCGATGGCTGGATGTCTTGCAAGCTATCAAAGGCAGAGGATCTGGCATACATCCAGAAACTTAAAAGCCATTAAACTTACAAAGTTGTGCCCCTCTGTTGTCGAGGCACAGGTCAGGAAGCATAGAGAAACCCAGGAGCAGTTGTAAAAATTCCACAAAACTATTTGTAGTTGCAGTAACCCTAAATAAAATAAACCTGTTCAGAATAACTATATACAGAAGCAAAATAAAATCTCTTGTAAAAATCTCCCTTGCAGCTCAGCCTAGCTGTTTTGTAAGTCTTTTCAACCCCATACTTTGCAAAAATCCTGTTCTTGTAAATTTCAGGAGCTGCTAGAACATTGAGAGCTTCCTGAGGTCCCTCCTGCTATTCCAGAAGGCTCAGACATTTGCACTCAAATAACTGCTGGCTTTTTACAGTTATCTCAAATTACACACACACATATAAATATATAATATACATATACATACACATACACACATATACACATTTTAACAGCAACACCAAATATTTTCTATACAAACGTGATCCCATTATCAGTTTCATTTCCATATATTGATTTGCACATATTCTTATATTACCAGATGTAGATATGCAAGGGGGAAAACAGATAGCAAGAGACAACAGCGAGACAGTAAGAGGCAAAGAATTGCTAGACTGTTTGGGTTGATAAAGTCCGACAGGAAAATTCGGTTGCGCAACCAGATAGAAGAGACAGAAAAAGAAAGAACACAGATCCTTGAATTTACACACTTTCTTCATAACAAATGGGACAGGGTCGTATTCTACCCTGTCACACCTCGGATGATATCGGGCATACCAGGCAACTTTTAGAAGGGTTGCTGTAGCCTGCCAATGGCCAAAGCAGCAATGGACAGACTGGTACCTTACCTGACAGGGAAAGCCCAGCTTCTTACTGCAATATGGACACTGCACAGTCAGAAAACTATGACCTGGTGAAAAGTGAAATCCTGAAAGAGTATAACATCTTCAGAGAGACCTACAGGCAGAGATTTTGATCTCTGAGGTACAACTCAGTTGACAATCCTCGAGAAGCCTTCACCCGACTCGGAGAATTCCTGATAAAATGGCTCCAACCAGAGAGCAAAACAGCCCCGCAGATCATCGACACATTTGCCATGGAGCAATTCATCAACATCCTGCCTACAGATGTGCAGCTTTGGGTAAAGGAACACAGACCAGAGAATGGGAAAGGCTGTTTCTTTGGCCAAGGACTACCAAATGGCTAGACAGACGACACAGCAGCAAGGTAACAGTCGAGCACTGGTAAGACACTTTTTCCCACTTAAACTCCAAGCCTGACAAGAACTCTGGTGGGGGTAACAAATCTGGGCCCAAGACGTTATTTGCTGTAACTGTAATAAGCCAGGCCATACTGCAAAACTGCCGTAAGAAGAGTAACACTGGAGCAGATTTGTCCTTAGCAAATTGGGGTAAGTACTTAACAGATGTGAAGGTGGGGAATAAGACTGAAAAAGGACCTGTTCATTCTGGAAGCAGACAGACCCTAGTGCATGTTGAAATGCTGGGAAAACACTGTGCAAAGGACCAGGTACTGGCGTCATCTGCATCATGGGGACACTCGATGCTATCCCATCACCCAAATGACTCTGACCATTAAGGGTGTGTCATACAAAATGAAAGTGGGGTAATACCTAACTTACCTGTACCTGTGATTATTGGAATTACTTTCCAGGATTTACTGAGTTAATCAAAGAAGGAGTAAATCCTGATGTTTCAGCAGATATGGTAACAAGAGCTCAGGCAAACAAAATTTCAGATGGTGGGGACAGTTTACTTTTGCGAATTTAGTCAGACTTGTTTGAGCACAGCTCCAAGATCCAGAACTCCAGGAAAGAAAGACGAAGCCTGAAGAAACTATGGCAGCAAATGACTGATGGGCATAAAGGGTTAAAATATGAAAATGCTGTAACTAAACCGATAACCCATTGTGATTTTCTTTCAGAACAAGCTAACTTTGTTTCTCTCCAGGGTTATTTTAAGCAGCTGGGGCCCAACCTGGGGATCCAACGCTGCCACAACATGACTCCTTCCGGCCCCCGCCCTCCTCAGGATCAAAGGGAAATGAATGTCGGGGTCGCATTGCACGTCACCTGCTGGGGGAGGGGTGATGGCTATCTCAGGAGGTACATCCAGAGTGTGTCAATGCAGGAACAGGCATTATTTCTGGGTTTGTGCATGGGTTGGGGGTAGTGTTTGTTCTGCGGGGTTCTGTTTAGGTGTACATGGAAGGCATTTTTTGTTGGGCTGTTTTCTTTGGGGGAGAAGAGAGGGTTCAACTTGGTATCTGGGGATGAGGTTTTTTGTACATTTCTGGTTTGACCAGCAGGGCTTGCTCAGGATATTCGACTCGAGACCCCTATATGGCTTTACCTAGTAAGTTTTTTTTCTTTGGAATATCCATAGACATAATAAAGTAAAAAGGTACAAAGTGTTAAAACATACCTGTCTGCACAGAAGCAGTTTCCTTTTGCAGGAGACTTGTCTTGAGGAGGCGGAATAAACCCTTTTCACTGTAAGTTTGTAGGACAGGTGTTTAACTCAGGAAACAACACCCAAAGTAGGGGTGGCAATCCTTGTGGCAAGAGGGACCCCATTTGTCTCTGAACAGGTTGTCAAGGACTGCAACGGAAGATACATTTTTGTCCAAGGCTTACTGCACAGAACCTCTGTTCTTCTGGAGAATGTTTATGGTCGAAATGCGGACTGTCCAGACTTCTTTGCAGAACTGTTGAATGTGTTAGCTCCTTCTCCACTCTCCCAATCATAATAGGGGGATTGGAATCTTCCTTTCTCCCCAATACTAGATAAATCGAACCCTAAGGGCACAGGGCTGTCCCCAGCACAGAGAGAGCCATACGGGATTTGGCTGACCACTTGGGTCTGTGCAATCCTTGAAGGCTTCTCCATTCTCAGTCTAGAGAATACACCTTTCGATCTGGGATCCATAATTCCCAATTAAAGAATTGACTATATTTTACCTAGTAAGACTCTAGTAGGGAGATGCCAAGATGAAGCCCAGCGTGATTTCTGACCACTGTCACCTGGGTTTCCTAACACTATCCACAGATGCCACTAGAGAGTCCATCTGGAAGCTGAATAGTCAGCTCCTTAAAGAACAGGCCATAGTTGAGTGTATAAGCCAGAAGATAGAAAGGATCACGAAAGACCAGCTAAACTCTACCACCCATGCAAACCTGGAATGGGGGCCTTAAAGTGTGTCCTTAGAGATACTTTCATTAAGTTAGCACCTCAGAGGAAACACAATAGGGAGCAGAAAGCACTTGCCCTCCTGGCTGACTTTAGGAAATTGGAGAGCTCCATCTCAAAACACCCCGGAGTCTGATAGGATTAAGCTGCTGAACTTTCAGGATCAATATTCCAGCTTGCTGCAAGAAATAGCAGAATATGCAATTCTAAAATGGGCACTAAATATCCAGACCATTGAGAGAAACTCTGCTTGCTTTTAGCCTCTAGCTCAAAAAGTAGAATCCTCTAGGCTGGTTCAGTGTTTTCACTCTTTGAGGACCAGGCTCCTAATCACCCCAAAGAGATTACTGACAAATCTACTAAGTTCTATATGCGGAGTTATGCAGTCCCATGTCTCAGAAACCAGAGGCTGGTCAGGTGCAGGATTATTTGAATCTTTCCTCTGCCAACTTTAGGAGGTGGTCAGCAAGATTTCCTGGTTGCACCCATCTCTGTAGCAGAGACTGAAGAAACCATATCCTCGCTAGTAGTAGATAAAGCTCCCGGCCGGATCGGTATTCCCCAATTTTTATAAAAGTTCAGCAAAAACTCAGCCCCTGGCTTTCCTGTCTTTTCGACTGGATCTTGGATGCTAACTCCTTGATAGCACCCTCCTTGAAGCTTTAATTATTGTTATTCCCAAGGAGGGAGAGACCTAGAGTTAGTGAAGAGTTATAGGTCCATCTTGCTCCTAAACTGCAATATTTAAATCCTAGCAAAGTTTTTAGCCAAATAGGCTCAGGGAGGTACTGCCGCACATTATTCACCGGATCAGGCAGTTTTATGTCAGACATTCCTGGACCATTTCGGAAACTTGCTCACGCTTTTTCTGCATCCAGGGATGCAGAGATTCTGGCAGGCCTGTTGTTCCTGGATACAGAGAAGACATTTGACAGGCAGTTTCTGTTTTGTGCCATATGGAAATTTGATTTCCCTCCAAATTCACTGACTGGACATCTTCCCTTTACCAGAACCCTCTGGCCGGATCTATTGCAACAGGGTATTTTCAGCACTATTTCTCTCTATTTCGAACAAGACAAGGGTGCCCTTATCCCTCTCCTATTTAATATCTATCTTGAGCATCTCCTTGCCAAAGTGCTTGAACATGGAGACATCCAGGATATAAGGATTGGAGCTCATGTATTTAAGTGCTGAGCCTACGCTGACAATGTGCTGCTTCACATCAACAGCCTATGTTCTCCCTCCAGGCTGCTTTATCCGTCATTGAACAATATAGCGTCTTGTCCAACTATAAAATTAACCTGAACAAGACTGCAGTATTCCCCTGAATGGGAAGCTCACCAAATAGGGCACTGCCCAGTGGGGGTTTCAGTGGTGTTCAAACAGTATAAAATATTTGGGCCTGCTCCTAAAGAGGGGAAGCCCAGATAAGGAATATCAATCTTGACCCTTTGCTTCACACTATCCGACAGGACCTTCACAGGCTGCAGTCTCTTCCCATTTTCTTTGGGGTGAATGAACTTGATTAAGTTGAATGTCTTGCCTCGCTTATTCTACCCACTCAGCATGTTAAATTCATGGGTTCCTTTAGCTCAGTTTGAAGAGACACATTGATAATTTCCTCTTTATTTGAAGGGCAACCCCCAGAAGGGCATATAACAAACTGGCTGAGTCTAAGTTATTTGGGGGCTGAGACTTCACATTTTGGGTCATACTTCTGGGTCAGCCAACTGGATAAGTGTATGAGATGGGCATCCCCAACTAATATTACGCAAGGGGCTCTTATGTTCCGCATGGCTGGTATTAGAGGAGCAGTTTGCAGCGTCTGGTATTTCCCTCAGCTTTGCAGCATGTCTCTCCCAAGGTGCTACCTCCCAGTTTGTCCAACTCACCTATCGCTTCTTCTGTAAGACTACAACCTCAGCTCTGTTCCACTTTGAATTACAAAACACACTAGGAGCTTTCTCAGCCAGTGATTGAGAATCCTAATTTCAAGATGGGGGTTGGGGGTGCATCCCACCTGTATAGCTTCCTCCCATAGAGGCTCCAGGCTTGGGGATTTCTTTGTGCAGGAAGATGTAAGTCCACCCCTGCCATAATGGCTCACTTCAGTATTGGAAGGGGTAAAGCCTTTAAGGTGCATCGGTTAAGGCACCTCCTGGTCTTCTATGCATCACTTCTGTTCAACTCTCTGCATATGCAATACAGAGATCCCAAATTTTGGTCCAACCAATTCCCAAATTTTGAGGAAAATGGGAAGGATCTGGAAAGATCTACACACTTATATACCCCAGGATAGACTGAGGCTCACCCAATACCAGGTTTTACACAATACATACTGGACCCCAGTGAAACTGCTAAAGGTGGGGCGCAAGTCCACTTCCATGTGTAGTAGATGTGGTAAGGATGAAGGCAACCTCCTTCACATCTTTTGGGACTGCCCTCTGCCAAAAGGCTGTGCGAAACTATCCAACTCAAGGCTGATCCTCTACGAGGCATTGAAGACCTGTTCACCCCAGAGATCTGCCCTGCTGGGTGACTTTTCTCAAATTTCAGCGTAGGTTTCACATGACATTAATTTCCTTTACAGTGAAGAAACTGATCCTAAGACACTGGCTGGATGGAGATCCTATTTCCTATGTACAGTGACTGAGAGTTGCTGTTCAACTTGAGAGCTGAGCAGCTCAAAGCTAGCCTGTTCACTACAAAAGTGCTGGGAAGAGCTCCACTCTCTCTACTCACTTCAAGTGGGCAATTCAGCTGGCTAGGTGCAGCATTACCCCTCAAGAGTCTGTATGATTTTGACATATGCTCTTGCTGGGATGCCATTTGAGTGTAAAAAGGATGCCAAGTTGAGGTGGGGGGCCTTGACAAGGTTTACAATTCTGTAATATTTCTGTCTGCTTTCTTGTGTCTTGTTCTAGCAAGGTTTTTGTTGTAATGTTTGAAATTCTAAATGAAGCTTGGAATTAAAAAAAACTCAGGCACAGGAACGGACAGAACAATTCATTACATCACAGAAGTATAGAACAGAGTTGTTACAGATGGCTCATGATAGTCCTATGGCTGGTCACTCAGGGAGGGATCGCACCCTTGCCAGATTGCTGTACAGATTTTACTGGCCTGGAATTCATGAAGATGTTGCTACCTGCTCTATTGTAATTCTTGTGCCGAGTGTCAGAAAGTAGCCCTAGTCACTACAAAAGACAAGGTGTCCCTACTCTTGATAGATGCCTTTTGAAAGAATTGCAATGGATGTGGTTGGTCCTTTAGACAAAAGTAGAAGGGGTAATAGATTTATCCTGGTAGCATGCGACTATGCTACTCGATACCCAGAAGCAGTTCCAATGCATACTGTCACAGCTTCAAAAGTTGCAGCAGAGCTTTCAAAAATTTTCTGCAGAATGGGCATACCCAAAGAAATTACTGATCAGGGTAGTAATCTTGGTGCTGCATTACTTAAGGAGCTGTACAGACTACTAGGTATCACTGCTGTATGAACCTCCCTTATCGCAATCAGATGGATGGTCTTGTTGAGCATTTTAACCAAACCCTAAAAACGATGTTAAAAGGTTTGTAAAACGGGAAGGGAAAGACTGGGACCAATACTTGCCTTACCTACTTTTCACCTACAGAGAAGTGCCACAGGTATTAACAGGGTTTTCACCATTTGAAATGCTGTATGGTCGGCAGCCAAGAGGGCCACTGAATGTGATAAAAGAAACGTGGAAGATAACCCTTTCAGAAACAATCTATAACTTCTTATTTGTGTGTACTAAGAAAGAAGCTGGCAAAATATGTTGAAATTGCCCACAGTAATCAGGAAGAGGCCCAAACCAGCTGAAGGCATATTCTAACCATGGGGTAAAAGAAAAGTTTTGAGCCAGGTGAAACAGTTCTTCTGTTACCAACAACAGAAAATAAACTGTTAATGAGGTGGCAAGGGCCTTATAGAGCGCTTAGACATACTGGCATGTTAAACTATAAGACTGAGACCCTTGACAGTGCTAAAGATATTTAACAGCACTTTTACCATAGTACCAGGCTGAGCAAAAGGAGTTGAGCATGTTTAAGTCACAAGAAATGCTCGTCCTATTGGGCAAAAGACATACAGATTACCAGGGTGGATAAAAGCGGAGATGGTTAAGAAATACAAAAAAGAAAGAATTGGGTATCATAGAGGAGTCTAGGCGTGCTTGGTCATCTCCGATGGTAATTGTAAACAAAAAGAAGGGGTGTTAGAATAGTACAGTTATGTAAGAACTTACCGTAACAGTAGATCTTCGAGAACAGCTCTTGCAGCAGGTTACACCATTAGGACTGAAGCAAATCAGGCGCCAGGCCCTCATGAAATTTTCTAGCTAGCAGTCTTAGCGGGGACCGCCTCCGGCGTCGGTCCGCCCCGGCGTCAGAAGCGTGGTACATAAGGAGTAGTTCCCCATAATCCTCAGTTCTTCCCTGAGACTCCAGGCCTGGATGACATCAGAAGAGAAGACCGAGGATCTGCCACCAGATGGCTAAGACTAAAAAGAACTTCCCATCTCTAAAGATGGATGTTTGGCTACTACCTACCTCCCTCCACAACAAAAAGGGGAATGGTGGGCGGAATTTGCTGCAAGAGCTGTTCTCGAAGATCTACTGTTACGGTAAGTTCTCATGCATCTGTACTATCTACTGAGATACAGCTCTTGCAGCAGGTTATACCATTAGGACTGATTCCCAAGCAATAGCGGTAATCTTATGCCACAGGGAGGAGGAAAGTTAGAGGATCACAACCCTACTCGAGCCTAGGACAGAAGTCCCTGAAGGACGGCTAGGCTGAAACCTGCTCTTCTCCTAAATGAAATGTCCAGGCTATAATGCCTAATAAAGGTATGCACCGAGCTCCAAGTGGCTGCAGCGCAAATAGCTGAGGTGGAGACATTCCTTAGCCACAAAGGAAGTGGCTACTCCTCTCGTGGTATGACTCTTAACCACGCCTGGTAAGGGTTTATTGCACTTATCATAATAGAAAAAGATACACTGGATGAGCCATCTCGAGAGAGAGAGAGAGAGAGAGTGTTTAGAAACAGGAGCTCCTTCCATCCTAACAGCAAAGGAGACAAACAGTTGATCAGACTTCGAAACTGTTTGGCTCTAGTCAGATAATACCTGAGGCACCTGTGTACATCAAGGGTGTGAAGAAGGGCTTCTCGGTTGGTGTACTTAGGAAAATACACTGGTAAGTCAATATCCTGATTAAGAGTGAGAGCCGAAACCACCTTAGGGCAGAAACTTTGGGTTTGTCCTCAGGGATACCCTATCCTGATGGAAAACTAAATAAGATTCTTTGCACATCGGTGCATGCAATTCGGAAATGCTTCTTGCCGAGTAACTGCAACTAAAACAACGTTCTCCACAACAGAAAATGTAGCTGCAATCCGTGGCTGGTTCAAAGGTGGCAGCGTAAGCTGCTCAGGACAAAGGGCAAGTCCCAAGGAGGATCAGATCCTTGATAGGCGGCCTAAGGTAGAGAACTCCTTAAAAAGGCACGAGTAGTGGCCAATTGGGCCACCATCCGATGGCCTATGGGGCATGGTGTTTAAATTGCGCAAAGGTGCACCTTGATCAAAGAGTAAGCCAGTCCAGACTGAAAAAAGAAAGCAGGTAATCCAGAACTAGCTTTTTGGGACAATCTAATGGCGAGAAAATGCGCGTTTGAGCCCATAGCAAAATCTCGTCATTTCATGGCGTCGTCTTGTGGTTGACAGTTTTCTGGCGGCAGAGAGTGCGTCTGCTCACATCTTGCAGACGATGCGAACATGGCTATGTCTCTAGGAGCCAAGCGCAGGTTCAGAGAACGAAGTCTGGATGGACTAATGAACCTCCTCCTGAGACAGCAGATGGGAGCCGATTGGCTAAGGTAGTGGCGGTTCCCAAGATAGCTGATGCAGGAGTGGATCAAAATTTGTCTGGGCCAGAAAGGCGCTATCAAAATGGCGTTGCCTGCTCCTGCGAAGTTTTAAGAGGATTCTCTGGATCAACAGGAAATGAGGGAAGGCACAGAGTATCTGCCGCCAGGGAGAGGGACAAGCGTCTCGTCAGAAAACACCAGGCCCTGGATCTAGCGAGCAAAAATTGGGCAGTTTTGTTGGATGGGTATGCTAAAAGGTCTAACCCTGGAGTGCCCCATCTGTGAAACAGATCCTCTGCCACTTCCTGTAGAAGTTCCCACTCATGGACTCTGGCCCGAGGCGACTCAGGTTGTCTCGCGACGGTATTGTCCATCCGGGACGCGTACTGCAATTAGGTTTGTGCCGTGCTGCACTACCCACTCCCCATACCCCCTCCCCAAGGAGCTGGATGGTCGCGAGGGCTGCACTAGAAGTGCCCTCCTGGATTCCTGAAACCACCACCAGGATACCCCCCACCCCGAGGAGCGGAGCTGCTTGGTCGCGAGGGCAAAGCTGAACTGCCCTCCTGCAGACTTCTACCTGCCGCCAGGACACCCCCACCCCCGAGGAGCCGCTTTGGTCGCCAAGAGGGGTCAGTGAAGATCCATACCCCTCCCCAAGGAGCTGGATGGTCAGGGCTGCACTAGAAATGCCCTCCCTGGATTCCTGAAACCACCACCAGGATACCCCCACCCCCCGAGGAGCGGAGCCGTTGGTCGCGAGGGCAAAGCTGAACTGCCCTCCCTGCAGACTTCTACCTGCCGCCAGGACACCCCACCCCCGAGGAGCCGCTTTTGGTCAAGAGGGTCAGTGAAGATCCATACCCCTCCCCCAAGGAGCTGGATGGTCGCGGAGGGCTGCACTCAGAAGTGCCCTCCCTGATTCCTGAAACCACCACCAGGATACCCCCACCCCGAGGAGCGGAGCCGCTGGTCGCGAGGGCAAGCTGAACTGCCCTCCCTGCAGACTTCTACCTGCCGCCAGGACACCCCACCCCGAGGAGCCGCTTTGGTCGCAAGAGGGGTCAGTGAAGGTAAACTATTGCCCAGGGAATTCTTACGGGGAATCCAAGTAAAGAAAATAGAAAAAAACAGTCGGTGCACTAGCAATAACCCGCCTAACGCCACCCTTGCTCGGCTCTCACATGAGGCGAAAACCAATCAGCCTACTTTTCCATTTGCTGGTTATATCATTCCAGCACTAGAGGAGCCTGCCCCTTCCTGCTCTATACTAGGAAATGTCTTACCCAAGCATAGTCCTTGCCATGCTGGCCCTCCTCCTGTTTCAGCACCCTATGCTCTCTCTCTGCCCCTCTGTATCCCCATAAACCAGCCCACACCCAAAGCACACTGCCCCCACTGCAATCCCCTGCCCCACCATCGGATTACCCCTCATCTACCCCTCTATTCATCCCCCGAATCCCTCCTGCACCTGGACTTCTGTGCCACCCCCACCCACCAGCCACTTATGTGGTACACTCAGTACTGTGTTTCCTTTCTCACAAGTGGACTCTCACCGGCTAGCGCCCTCAGTTGCTCTCTCCCTTCCTATCCCTGCTCCTCCCAGTCGAGGTCCCGCGGGCCACATATGCACCCCACCACCAGCTTCAAACATCATACGAGGCGCTCTAATTCTCCTGCTACTCCTGCTCTCCGGGCAACGTGAACCTGAAACCCGGGCCGGTTGTCCAAGCAATGCCCCAACCACAGATGCCAAAGGCCTTCGAGTCGCCTTCATTAATATATGCAGTCTCCCTAGGAAAATTGCAGCCCTTCTATGTTGGGTCACCCAACACCCCCGACATTCTCCTGCTTGCTGAAACCTGGCTCTCCTCCCGCACGCCTGACTCTGCCATCTCCCTTCCTGGCTTTACCATTTTCAGGGCCGATAGGATGGGCAGGCGTGGTGGGGTGTGCTATCTCACTATGCCAACTCGGTCCTTGGACTTGCACTCCCCAACCCTGAGCTAAACCATGGGGCAAGCCATCACCTTAAAAATCTCACCTACCCTGGACGTGGCCACCTTTTCTAACTGCGGCTTATCTACCCCGGGTTCTCACAAAGACTCACGGCCACCTCTCTCCCAGACTACCTGGCGACCTTAGCCCGAAAGCTGAACAATTAATCATGGGTGACTTAAATTCCAATTGGCTCAGCCCGTCGGCTGATAACTTGAAGAATGAGCTTGCTGCCCTTGACCTGTCCCAAATGGTCACTCAGCCCACTAGACTTAACAAAGTCACAGGAACTAGCTCTCTCCTGGATGTTATCCTCTCTAACCGGCCCCATAAAATAGTCTCCGTTGAAGTCCTTGCGGACTCACTCAGTGACCACTCCCTGTCATCTGCTTCTGGTCCTCCCCACCCTCTGCCCTGGGTCAGTAGGATCCCTCACCGCGTTTTCTCCCCAGAGGTCTCGCCAACCTCAAGCGCCACCTCCCCATACCGACTGGTCCCCATTGGACAGTGCTCCTGACGTTAACTCTGCCCTAACCTACCTCTCCACTGCCTTCAACCTCGCCTGTGACCTGTATGCACCCCTCAGCTCTCATAGGACAAAAAACGGACTGCTGCTTGGATAACTCCTGCACTGATCCAACAACTAAAAAGAGAGATAACCTCTGGCACTTAGCCAACGACTCTGGTAGGCCTGCTGACAGACTAGCCTACAGGACAGCCCGCAATCAATGCACCTGGTCAATCAAGCAGGCTAAAGCTAAATTCTATCAGGCTGCATTGACATCTTCCTGGGGCTCGTCCAGACCCTTCTGGGACAACATTAAAGATTTAAATGGTAAGACCCGTCCCCCCTCCATCCCAGATTGTCATAAATGGGACTGTCTCGACTGACCCCACCTGTATGCTGACTGCTTAACAAAACCTTCACTGACTTAGTGCTGTCCTCCCGGCCCACTTTTCTGACCCGTTGCACAACCCACCCACGCCCTTATTTCCAGGCCACAATTCCACTTCCGATGATCTCACCCCACGATGCCAAACCTTTCTTAATAAAATCCTCGCCTCTCAGAACCCTATCAATGACCCTCTTGACTCCAGGATACTTTGCCTCGTGCTGGATGTCATGCTTACCCGCTGCGCTTATCATTAACAAATCCCTCTGCCTCGGCCAATTCCTAAGGCCTGGAAGCAAGCTGAAGTAACCCCCATCCATAAATCTGGGACCGCACTCTGCCTAATAACTACAGACCCATCTCCATCCTTCCCCTATCCAAAGCCTTAGAAAATAGTGAACACACAGCTCTCTGAATATCTTACTAACTACAACCTCCTTGCCCAGAGCAACATGGTTTCCGCCTGGCCATAGCACGTCCACTGCCCTTCTGGAATTCTCCCACCACACTCACTCAGCACTTGACAAAGGTCATCTCCTGGGGCAGTCTTTATAGACCTGTCCAAGGCCTTGACACGGTGTGCCACCCTGCTACTAAACTCCCTTAGCGCACTGGGTCTCGTAGCCGGACCCCTGATGTGTTCACAAGCTACCTACACAACAGGTCCCAAAGAGTCAAGCTTAAATGGGACCCTCTCCCCTACCTTCCGGTACATTCGGGGTCCCCTAAGGCTCCATCCTTGGCTCCGACCTTTTCAGCCTATTCCTGAACACCTCCCAGCTCCTGTTCCAGTAAAATTTTACTCTATGCTGATGATGCTGTTATCCTTGCATCACACCCTGACCCACTCCTCTCCAAGACATGCTCCAAAGCGCCTTCCTCCAAACCGAAAACTGGTTCAATAAGCACCGCCTAGTCCTGAACCTAAAAAAAACTAAGTCCATGCTATTCTCTCATCGGCAAAACAATGCCAGGATTTTCCCTCCACATCTCCACCAGCCTGCCCTCCCTCTTGAGCAAGTCTCGTCTTACAAGTACCTGGGCATCACCTTTGACACCGCCTAACTTTCCACGCCCACCTTAAAGCCTTGGCATCTGCAATGAACTCCAGGATCGGTCTCTCTACCGCCACAAAGACTGTCTCCGAACCCGCCTTTAAACTTTGCCATCACCTCTCGGTATTATCACTGGCTGACTACGGACTCCCGGTTTACGCAGCTGCCGATGCTTCTGCCTTATCTAAAATCCAGACCTCCATCAACAAAGCCTGTAGACTCCTTACGGTGCCCACAGCAGGAACCCACACCTGTCTGCTATACTCCGCCACAAAAATACTCACCCTTGAGGAAAGACTGAAATATCAAACCTGCCTACTGGCCAAAAATCCATGGCAGGTCTCTGCCCTCCTGGGGTCTCTGGACCTCTGCAGCGGGCTGCTAAATCCCTGCCAACCCGGTATGCCGCTGCAGCCACTTTCATCATTCCCAGAGCAAGGACCTCCGCTGCCAAAGATCTTTCCACCACCTTGCCCGTCCTGGTTCAACTCCTTCCTGAAACCATCTCCAAGATCCCAGGCATTGGCCGTTTCAAATTGCCCTCCGCCAGCATATTATTAACAACCGATGCTGTAAATGTCTGTTAGCTGCACTGTGCGGTCCTCCTAATACTTTCCAAGCACCTCGCCGGCGGTCCTCTTTTTACTCTACATATTATTTGCGACATGTTGTTAATTGAATAACGATCTCCTGTTGTTTTACCAATGTTAGCACCTTACACGAGTTGCTCCAGTACAGCTCGCTGTCTGCACTCTCAAATGTATATTTTATGTATCTAACCTGTCTGTCATCCCTGTCCTAACACCACTCTATGTGTCGTCTCCCCACCTTTTTGACGAAGTACCTTTGTAAAGCGAGTCTCTGACTCAAAGGTTGTAAACTGATCTTCAACAAATAAAATAAACACTCTCATGGCTTCCTGCAAAGTGGGTAGAGTGAGTGCCTCTGTTTGTTGAGGTATACATCATCAGCAGTATTGTCTGTTTGCAACAGGACAGTACCGGTGGAATCTCAGACTGGAAGGCTTGCAGAGCATAAAGAACCGCCTCATCTCCAAAATGTTGATGTGGAGATGAGATTCATCAGGCTGACCATGTGCCCGGAGACCTCACCCTGTCTAGGTGTGCTCCCCACCCAGCCCAGAGGTGTCCATGGAAAGTCACAGTTGGAGATGGCGCTAAAGGAACCCCCGCGGAGAGGTTTCCCGATCTAGCCACCATTGCCAATCCCGAATCGCGCATTCGTGATTCAAACTGGTTGCTGCAGATGGTCTTGCCTTTGGTCCCATTGCACCCTTAGCATCCACTGAGTTATCCGCATGTGGAGCCTTGCCATTGGGACCATTGCAATAACCGCAGCCATGTGTCCGAGCAGGCGAAGGACCGATCTGGCCGGGATGGTCTTCACCAAAGGTCCCTGATGAGGTATCTGATGTTCTGCTCTGTCCACGGAAGAAAAGCTTTTCCTCTGACGGTGTCCAGAACTGCTCCTATGAACTGCAATTTCTGAGACGGTACCAGGAGTGACTTTTGTAGTTGATGAGAATACCCAGTGACTGAAAGAGGGCCTGGGTACAATAAATGGCCATCAGTGCTTCCTTGGAGGGAGCCATGAGAAGCCAGTTGTCCAGGTGCGGGAACACGTAGTGGCCTCATCTCCTCAGAGACGCCCTTACGACCGCCATGCACTTCGTGAAGACGCAGGTGCCGATGACAGCCCAAGGAAGCTGCCGAACTGATAATGACGGCTCTGAACTCGAACCACAGGAACCTCCTGAGCGCTGAGCAATTGGGATGTGCAGGTAAGCGTCCTGCATGTCCAGTGATGCCAGAAAGGTGTCCCGCTCAGCATGGGGATTAGGCCCGGAGGGTGACCATGCGGAAGTTTGTAGACGACAGATTGTGGTCGTGAGGTCCAGAATTGGACGGAGATCCCTGTTTTCTTTGGAATCAGGAAGAAGTGTGAATAATAGCCTAGACCTCTCTGGTTTTCTGGAACATGATCTAAGGCTTCTTTCTCTAGAAGCGAGCACTTCCTGCTGTATAAGCAGGGTATGCTGACCCGAGTAGTGGGAGAGCAGGGGAGGTCTTGTAGGTGGGCTGCCTACAAATACTATATAGTGGCCTTTTCGACCAATTGCAGCACCCACCTGTCAGTGGTGATCGACTGCCACCCTAGCAGGTGACGTGCAATCACACCCCCAAACTTCATTTCGGATGATCCTGAGGAGGGGCGGGGCCGGAAGGAGTCATGCTGTGGCAGCGTTAGATCCCGTGGGTTGGGCGACTTTGCGACTCAGTGGCCTCTACCGGGGATGACTTGGCCTGGGCTTTTGGGAAAAGGGCCCTCTGCTGTTGACTGGAGCGCGGTTGATGCCTTTGTGTCTGGCCTGGCGACTGGTTCCCACAAAGGAACTAGGTCGAGATCAGTACATGGTCTGGACAGATCTGCCTTCCCGCATCCTGAAGTTTGGTGATCACCTTTCGGAGACTTCACCAAAAGGCCTTCCCGTTGTAAGGAATGTCCATGATGTTCTTCTGGACGTCTGGGTAAACCGGGACGTGGAGCCAAGAGTATCTCCGGAGACACACGCCTGAGGCTGCAGCTCTGGCGAAGAGTCCGAGAATCATATGCGGCTCTGAGCACCTTGGTCCCACAACGAACTCTGTGATGGAGGAGATCAAAAGCTCCTCCTTTGACCACCATTGGGCATTTTCTCAACCAGGTCCTGTCCCTGTTCCCACAATGCGTCTGGAATTCATCCATGTGGGTGAGGTAATTTAGGGACCTGATGGCGCAGAGTCGCGTCGACAGACGTGCGCCTACCCAGGACATCCAACTGCTTGGATTCCGGGTCCGTGGCTGTGTGCTCAAGTGCTGAGGTCTCTGAGACCGGTCACGTAGGCTGTGATGACCAGGGAATCAGCCAGAGGATGGTTCGCCAGATACTGGTCCTCCTCGGCCTTGTACAGGTGGTCAGCCTTCTTCGGCACTGCCGGAGTCGAATGCTAACACTTCCACGCAGCCTTGGTGACATCTGTGAAGGTGTCCACCAAGGGTGGTACTACCACAGGCTTTGGATCTTTCTGCCGAGAGTAACGGGCAAGGCGCTGTCTCTCGGGGTCCAGCTCTTCAGCATCACACCCTATATTCTCCTGAATGTGCTTCACGATCTCAGCGAATGAGGGGTCATCCGGAGAACTGGGAAGGTCGTGGGTCTGGGGAGGGAATGCTGATGGGAGAAGGAGATCTGGAGCACACTGAGGTGTCAGATCTAGAATCCTCCGTGGGACGAGGTGTACCGCATCTTCTGGGTCTCTTGGGGCTGGGTGACCTTGAAGTGGATCTTGATGGAGGTCTTCCATCTGAGAATCTACCCTAGGAGGAGTTGCTGGCTCCTTGGGAGTCGGTGACCGTGCTATGGACCCCTTGGATGGGGCGTTGAAGGAGTAGGTGGAGGTGGAGCCAAGTAGGAAGGCGGTGTGTGGCGACCGCATCCTTCCTGATGGTGTCCCACCAGAAGGTGAAGAGCTCCTTCACCTCTGTCAGATTCAGGCCCGGCGACAGGCCGGGTGCGGTGGCCTGTCACGGGGTCGGTCGCCGGGTCTCCGCTCCGGGAGGGTTCCCGTGGAAGCTAGGCGGTTCCGGAGTCACCCGCCTGGTCCTCTGGCTGAGTGGTGTCCTCCTCGAAGATACCTTCCGACCAACGCCGGTGGCGACGGTGGTGCGGTCCCTCCCTCTGGAGTAGCTGCTGCCGGTCCCCTGGCTGGACGCCTCTGGGAGGCGAACGCCTGGCCGGTGACTGGTGTCTGTCTGTAGCTGGCTCCTAGGAGTGCCTGTGATGCTTGGCCGACGGTGGGCCGACGTCTCCACCAGCGTCCGCTTCAGGGATGTCAGTTCTTGGTCTTACGTGAGGACCAGGTCCGACCCATGGGAGGCTGGGACACCGACCTGGCGGAGTCCAGACGGCAGGAGGAAGACTTGTGGTGCTCCCCAGACTTGGACGAGGCCTTAGAAGGGGTGGATGAAGTCGATGGCCTGAAAGTCTTAATAGGCTGCAAAGAGGAGGAGCTGCTGAGGCTCCGACTTGAACTGGAGAAGGCTGAGATTGAGCTCTGGAGGGAGGCGGTCTGACCTCGAGCGGAGCTGCAGGAGTACAAGGCCCTCGGCAGGGACCTGGGCCTTTCCTTCTCCCGGTGCTTATGGGTCTTCCTGACAACTCCCCGGAGGAAGGTTCCATATCCATAGCCTTGAGTTTCTCCTCAAGAAAGCGCTTGAAGAACCTTCTGGTGGCGGATCCTGGTGCGACTGTTGAAGCCCTGGCAGAAGGAGCAGGCCTTGGGTGTCGTGTTCTGGGCCTAGACAACGCACACAGGCTGAGTGAGGATCCTTGAAGGGATCTGTTTGCCGAGGCACACTTCGATGGGTGACCTTCCAGAGAGGGTTTGGAGAGGACATCAAATGAATCCAAGTTTGGAAGAAAAAGGAGAGCGTCAGTTCCTAGTCGTCGCATGCTGAAAGTGACGAGAGGCGTGCTTGCAATGTCGACGGCGGAAAAGAACTGAGGATTATGGGGGACCGCCTCCTATGTCGGGACAGGCGTTGAAGGCAGTCCCGCTGAAGACTGTTAGCTAGCAGAAATTTCCGTGGGGTCCTGGCGCCTGGCGGCTTCAGTCCTAATGGTGTAACCTGCTGCAAGAGCTGTATCTCAAGTAAGATCTGCCTTGATTTTAGGAAACTTAAGTGTCAGAATTTGACAGTTATCCTGTGCCCAGAATAGATGATTTGGTGACATACTGGAGAGTGCAAAGTACATCACTACCCTTAATCTCGCCAAGGGTTACTAGCAAATCCCTTTAGCTAAAGAATCCAGAGCTAAAACTGCATTTGCCACCCTATAGGATTCTATCAGTTCACCACCATGAAATTTGGTTTACATGGTGCGCCAATTACATTCCAGCGGTACATGGATGTAATTTTATCACCTCACACTGGTTATTGTGCTGCATACCTGGATGATGTCATGGGGTATATCAGGCCCTAGAATTCTGCAGCTGCAGAAGTTTGCATAACTTGCAATCTACCAAGTAGAACTTATGCGCCATGAAAATTCACTCTTCTTGGTGATTTTTATTAATATTTCTGTTTATCCATAGAATCTGGTTCCCTCCCCTCTTTTATATCCAAAACCCCATATGCTCAAAATGTGATGTTATCATTGCTATAACATCATACATTAACGAAATGGCTGCATTCTGCAACAGAAATGAACACTTATCTACCACAGCTCCCACTGCAAGAGACGGTAGCACAGCACATCATGCATGGTGATATTTGCTCAACATGCACTACAGCCTAATACAATTTTCAGTCTTACATTATTGCGCTTAGGCCAACTTAAACAAAACCTTGTCAATAGCTCAGACTTGTTAAGTCCATACCTCACTTTGTATAAACCTATTTGCCCTTTAAGGTATAGAGATGTCATCTGAAATGAATAACTGTCAAATGAATTTAACAGTCATTTTTAAGAAAAATAAAGTAATTATGCCCAGAAAAGTGGAATTTAATAATGTAGACCTGTTGAAAGAACAGACCTGTTAAATACATAATTGCACTGTAAGCATTTTGCCAGGGTTATTGATTACATATTGTCATTGGTTGATAGAGTCACCTAAAAGTTATGGAGAAATGTTGTGTGAAGGGACAGCTGTTGGGCCAGAGGGTAGCATGCTGTGTTTCCGTGCTGGCAACTGAGGTTCAGAGATTAGCTCTGGCAGCTGGCTGGGCAGCACAAGGATTGGTGGAACACATCACTGCTCAGAGCCTGGGAAAGTATGATGCAGTGTTCTGTCACATGGTGGACACATTGTGATGGGCTGGAGAGCTCTATCTCACAATCGGTTCACATGCATGTCATGGCCTGATGGTGTTACGAGTGTGTCAGGGTAAGCAGGTAGACATGAAAATGAATTTTGCAATAACTCCTCTATTCCATTTCCAATGGGACCTGTATGAATGAGGATGCAAGTTCATGGAAGTTAAAAAAATATATATATACACACACATACTATCTCTGTCTCTCATCATACTAACATACGCGCACACACATTTGTATGTATGTTACAGACTGCATACAAATATATAAGTGATACACAGTGGGAACCTCACGAGTGGTGTAGACAGCACATACAAATATATAAGTGATAGACAGTGGAAACCTCATTAGTGGATAGATAGCATGCATATAGAAATTATTTATCACATAAGATCCCTCTGCATATGTCATTTATGCAACAGGCTAGGACCTTAAGAGAGACACATTTGTTTTGCTTTTTAGGCATAAAATTATTTTTATAAGTCTTATTTTTTGAACTAGTGTTACTGTGCTTTCCACCATCCTAAATGCTATAACCACTGCCATGAAAGAGAAGTCAGGATGACAAGCTGACACTGTGATGTGGTAGTTTGTTAGTGCAGCAGAACTTCCGCAGAAATTACAAACCACCACATAGAAGTTCTAAGTGCAAATGGTAGTCTTGCCGCAGAAAAGTAGGGGCCCTGGGTATAGTCCAGACTGGAAAAGCCACTTGGAACACCTATGAGCAGTTATCCAAGCTATCAAAAATGCAGGTCTGACAATTAATCCTACCAAATGTGCACTGGGTATGCAGGAAACCAGATATTTGGGCTGTGTGTTGGGAAATCGAGAAGTTAAGCCAGAAATTTCTTAAATAGAAGATGTTGCTAACAGCCCAGTCCCTAAAACAAACAAACATGTCAGGTCATTTTAGGGCTGGCTGGTTATTACAAATTTGTTCCTAACTTTGCAGAGTTAGCTACTTCCCTCGCTGAACTCACGAAAACAACGGTACCCAAATAATGTGAAATGCCCCCAAACCCGGAGGGTGAGGAAGCTTTCAAGCCATTAAGGCTGCATTATGTTCAGCCCCTGTTTTAAGGAGCCCAGACTTTGAGAAACCATTTTTGTTACAAACAGATGCATCAGAGGTAGGCCCTAGGTGCAATACTGAGTGAAAATATAGAGGGATGGAACATTCTATTCTGCACATAAGTAGGAAGTTGCATGACAGTGAGAAAAGGTACTCCACTGTTGAAAAGGAATGTTTAGCAGCTAAGTGGGCCATGGAGTCCCTTAAGTTTTATTTACTAGGAACTGACTTTGTACTTATTACAAATCACAATCCTGTCTTTTGGTTTAACCAAATGAAAGCTCGCAGTGTGAGAGAGCTCCTGCATCAGGACGAAGGAAAGGAGCACCTCGGGGTTGAGGCATCGGTAACGGGTGGTCCTCCCCGACTAACATTGTTGGGAATTCTTGTGTTGGGGCTTGAGAGAGCAGTGACGGAAGGAGCTGCTGCAGCGTGGGCTTGTTTTTGGGACCAAACGCAATCGCCAGTTAGCCCTTTGTTCCACATAGAGCCCCAGCTGAATTTCAGCCAAACTGCCGCTTGAAAAGGGCAGCTGCAACAATTGGCTCTTGCATACAGTGACACCTGGGGCAAGACTAGTAAAAAGGCTAGCCCAATCTTCTCCTCAAAGTATTCGGACTGTTTTTTTTTCTCGCAGGTGGGAGCAGGCGGCTCTTGTGAGAGGCTCCTCTGCATCAGGACAAAGGAAAGGAGCACCTCAGGGTTGAGGCGCCGGTAACGGCGGTCCTCCCGCAAGAACATTGTCAGGAATTCTTGTGTTGGGGGAAAGGACTGCTGGGGCTGGAGAAAGCAGCGACAGAAGAAGTTGCTGCAGCGTGGGCTTGTTTTTCACACCACCTTCCTACCCTGCTCCTGCCTCTCATTAAATGCCTGGAAGTCACCCCCGCTAACCAGGACCAATCGGCTCTGGCCAAAGGCGGATCTTGGGCACCACAAAGAATCTATCATAACCTGAAATCGCTGTATTATCCAGAACTGCAGTTACAGTATTTACTAAGTGACAGAGCAGGCAAACAGTATCAGCATAACCTGTTCCTACAATTCTTACAGTACCCTGTGTTACAGCTATTAACTAGTAGCAGAGAGATTACACAATATTTAAAGCACCCTGAAAAAGAGTCTGTTGATAAGATCTTCCTTGTCTTAAGTGGGCTGTACAGTTTGCTGGGTGGCTGGTATATGTTCACATATATCTTGAGGGGCGTCAAGGGTGCACTGGCTTTTATTTTGACTGCAATACCAGCATAGGTATCCCTGTATAATGTACTTTATAAATCCACTACAGGGGACCTGTATAAATCTGTTACAGGTCACCTGCCTAATATAGCATAGCACGGGTGCTCACCAGCTTAGGGGCTTAGTTTGTGCTCTTGTGCAGGTAGGAACTCAGAACTGTGTGGTAATAATAGGTAGAAATTGCTGAAAACAGGGTGGAATCAGATGTCTGGTAGTGGTGTGGGAATCACCACTGGCTGCGGATTGGGGGGCAGTGATCAGCACTGATCTGTATCATTCCCCTTGGTCAGTCTGCCACTGGTATGAACATGGGGAACCCTCAGCACCTATTTAAGCTAATACCGCTGCATCCACTGTGTGCACACTAGCCTGTGGTCTCCTTACTGTCCTTGGCATCCCCTGGTATACTGGTGCAGATGTCCCTAGAGCAGGAGAACCATGGGGCACTTGCTCCAGCTGGCGGAAACAGACTTCACATTCTCCAACCTATTAGCAGAAGGCAGACCCCTCCTGGGTTCTTTGCAGTCTTGATCTGAGGTGCTTTGTGCCCTGCATGACGGGTCAGGAGATATGGCCACAGGGTGCATGCCAGGGACGGCTCCCTTCCTAATACATCTCCTACGGATACTTCTGGTGACCCTAGCGCTATCAGGTGACATCGAGCCAAACCCTGGCCCGCCTTGCCAAACAGCCCCTGCTGCTCTGGGCGGACGGTGGTCAAAGGCTGAAAATAACCCATCTCAATATCTGTAGCATCCTGCCCAACCTGGTGGAACTATTGGCTTGGGTCACCCACCACACCCCTGACATCCTTGGAATAACAGAAACCTGGCTTAAACCCACCATATCAAACTCTGCATGTGCCATCCCAGGCTATGACCTCCCTCAGGCTTGATGCCTAGGGAAAAAGAGGGGTGGCGGCATGTAGTCTATTACAGAAACCACCTTAATCTGTCAGTGCTACCCGTCCACAACCTGTGCAGTCCCTGCAAATTCCTGTACACGGTGACCAAAAGATACATGTTATATTCACCTACAATCCCCTAAGGGCCGCCTGGGTGGGCTGTCCGCCTCGACACTGTAGGTGCTGTGACCTGACATAATGAACTAATTATCCTAGGTGATCTCAACCTAAACTGGCTTGGTAGCAACTCCAAAGCATATGAACCACTCATTGCTGGTCTCTCCTGTCGCAACTGATCAAGGAGACTACCAGGTGCCCACCTAATGGTGGAGGAGTTCTCCTGGACTAGGTCATGACAAATCAACCAGAGGAGATCAGCTCGTCGGGCATCCTCCCGAGTCCATCTCGGACCACTCCCCATGTACAGGGTGTGGAAGATTCCTTCTCTGAAAATCCCACATAAAATTATCCAGGTCCAGGTCCGAGACTACTCAAGGTTTGATCTTGGCTCCTACCATGCCGATCTCCAGCACTCTGACTGGTCAGCAGTATGGAATGCCCAGGACTCCTCAACAGCAGCCAGTCACTTCCTCAGTATGTTCCGGTGCTGCAGGATAAACATGCCTCCCTCATCAGACGGAGGGTCAGGGCTTGGCGACAAAGTGGCTACGTGGTAGTCTGCTAGCCCTCATGAAGTACAGAGATAAGTGCTGGGCAGAATTCAAGGTCATGGTGGAACAGGCCGTATTTCTGCAGTACAGGAATCTCAGAAATCAGTGCAAGAAGGCTATTAGGGCTGCTAAAGGTGAATTTTAAAAACTGTGTTGCTCGCTGAGCTAGGGACCCCAAGAGGTTCTGGAGAAACATTAAGAATATAGTTAGTGGGACTCAGTGGTGAGACCTCCGATATGATCATTGATGGTGCCAGTTGCAATAACTCTCTGACCATCGATTCAACCAATACTTTTGGACTCATCTACTTTTACCTCGTCACTCCCCATGAGGGAGGAAAAAGAGTGAACAAGGGCCACACCGTCCTCATCTTACCAACCCTTTCTTTTTAAGGTGGTGGTGGTGGTGCAAGAGGTGCTGAGACTGCTCTCCGGCCCTCCCACTTCTTGAGTGCTGGCCATGATGGACTGGAGCCAAACTCCTGAGTCTCGGTGCCAATAAGACTGCCCCATGGTAATCCATATCGTCAATCTATCCCTGTCGCCGGGTCTCATTCTGGAAGTATGGAAAGTTGCCAGGATGGTCCCGATACTTAAACGGGGAACCCTAAACTCACAGAAAACTACAGTCCAATGTCCATACTGTCAGCGGTCAGCAAACTTCTCAAGAAGGTCGTGACAGGGCAACTCTCGGAGTACTTGCAGTCTCATGACCTGTTGTCCCCAGAGCAGCATGGCTTTTAGGAAAGGCACAGCACATAGTCTGCCCTTGTCACGGTCTCATCTTGGATCAGAGCAGTTATGGACCAAGGCAAACTCTCTGAGCTATCTTTATAGACCTCTGTAAGGCCTTTAATCTTGTTGATCACACCATGCTGTCCACCCAGCTCAGCTCCTATGGTCTAGCACCTGAGGTGCTCAACTGGTTCTCCAACTACTTAAACGGCAGAAAGCAACTTGTTAAATACGGGAAGGAGTTCTCAGGCACTATGCCTGTTACCATGGGTGTCCCACAAGGCTCCGCCTTGGGGCCCCTGCTTTTCTCCATATTTGTAAACAAACTCGCTGCCGCTGTCCACTGTAAGCCTATCCTTTATGCAAATTACCTGGTCATTCTGACTCATTCCCCAGAGATAGGAATCATAAATCACCTCCCGAGCGAGGACTTGAGGAACGTCCAATCCTGGATATTGTGCCACAGGTTGGTCCTAAATCTCAGAAAACCCAGGCCATGCTCTTTGGGTCTCAGGCCAAGATTAAGGCCACAGCTTCACTATGTGTTTCTAGTGTCGACGGGTTCAAGATCCCAGTTACTGACAACTTTAAATACCTTGGGGTGAAGCTGGACCCGCAGCTTGACCTTAGCTGCCACATTCAGAATACTTGCAAGACTGTTAACTGCAAACTGGGTCTGGCCTACAGAGCAAAAGCAACCTTACTCCGGCAGCTCGGATTGCACTTGCCAGAGGAGTGCTCCTACCCTCGCTCTGCTATGGGCTCCTCTTGTTTGCCGCTCATCCAAAGTCCACTTCACTAGGTGGTCTACTGCCTATAACAATGTCTGCCGCTCAGGTTGGCTGCCCTGCCTCACTCACCATTGCGACTCTATAGCAGGTTAAACTGGCTCAAACCAGCAAACCACATTGATTTTGTCCTAGGGTGCTTCACATGAAAAGTCTTTGGCACTAGTACCCTCCAGGGCTTGTAAAATTACTTGTCCCGGCCGACTCCTCCTCCTACTCCCTCAGGTCCCAGGACATGCCCTCCTTGAGATACCGGCTTCACGGAGTCAAATGGGTGGGAGGGATTTTGCTGCATGTGCTCCCAGACTGTGGAACACTTTCCCTGCCCAGGTCCGTCTCGACTCACAGATGTGACTTTGTTCCACCCTATGGAACCACCTTAAACTTTCCTCAGCTTGTGGCTGTCCCAAACCCCCATAAATTGATCAATAACAGCACTCCTCTGCCCTGGAGGTCCTCCTGGAAAGAAGACCCAACTCCATGAGGTTGCTAAGCTGTATATAGTGTCATATCTGAAGGATCTCAAATATTGTACCTCTGGTACTGCTCTTAGCTTCCACAAGGTATTGCTCTTAGCTTCCACAAGGTATTGCTCTTAGCTTCCACAAGGTATTTATTTTGTTACATACATACTGTATAATCTATGCCTTACTATGATTCAGTATGCTCTGTTGAATCTGTAATCTCACTGTCCTCACATGAACTATAACATATCTAATTTGTACAATGTCATTTTATGTACTTAAAACTGTTATTCCTGTACTCTCCTGGGTCGTACTTGAAAATAGGCAATTGTCTTGTCTAGTGTGCTTACCTGGTTAACAAAAGCTAAATAAATAAATAATAAATACCTGGCACTACAGCCATTTAAATTCATGGTGATACACAAATCTGGCAAAGAGAATAGCAATGCTGATTTTCTGTTAAGATATGGATCAGGAATTGAGGGTTCTTTAGGCTGAAAAACAAATGTATGGGTTTGAACTTTACTGTTTGCTGTACTGTTATAGAAAATGGATAACACACATGTGCTTAATTTCTGAAAGTTAGCAGCAAATGTTAGTAAAGAATTAATAGAAAGTTTTGGAAACCTATTTGATAACACAGGTTCCCTCTTGAGGAGGGGGTGCATGTGACAGGGTGGAATAGGACCATGTCCCAGTTGCTATGGAAAGAGTTCGAATGCAGGGATCTGTTCCGCTTTCTTTCTTGTCTCGCTGGTCTGGTTGCGAACCAAATTTTCCTGCAAGACCTAGCATTTGATCACCCCAGCAGTCTCGCAATTCTTTGCCTCTCACTGTCTCTCAGTCTTCCCTTGCCATCTGTCTTTTTCTCCTTTGCATATCTGCTGACATAAAATATATGCCAATTATGTGGAAATGTAGCCGATATTGGGATCCCTTTGTTTAGAAAATATACAGTGTTCATTTTTGAAATGTCTATAATAGTGGTTTGAGATGCTTGCAAAAAGCTATTAGAAACTTGAGGGGTTACCAGACTGCACATTTTAAGCTTTTGCAGAAGAGCTGTAAAGTGGGTTTCAGCTCAGGCACACTGTGTTCCTGCCTGAAACATAGAAGAACAGGATGTTTGTTAAGAATGGGGGTTGGAAGGACTTATGAGAGAGATGAGCTGCAATTGCTTGAAGGAGAAAAGGGACGCAGAAATTGAAGAAAAACTCTGATGGATCTTACCTATTTTATTTTGCCTTTGTAAATAGTTATACTAAACAAGTTTATTTTTTATGTTACTGCTAGTACAAATAAATATTTTTGGTTTATTCTACAACTGCTCCTGGTTTTCCTATGTTTCCTGACCTGTGCCATGATGACACGTTGTAACAGTGGAACAGGCAGAGCCGGCCCCCACAGGAGGTCCCAGGGGCGTCAGGGTGGGCATGGGGGCACCCCATCCAGTCACTAGGCAGGCTTGGAAGCAGTAGAGGATCTGTGGATGGGACTCCAGGAACTCAGCTTCCTGAAGACTGAGGCCACTGATTTAGGCAGGGCAGCTAAGTCTGCTGCTGCTCAGCCTGGGGCTGAGCAGGTTTTGCTGCAGGGAAGAAATGGGCAAAAGGGCTTCTTCTTGGAAGGCCCAGAGCCCTTGGGGTCCTTCAGGGCATAAGTCACTGAGTCCACGGTGGCACTGGACTCTCAGTTCTGGTGAGGTGCCCCTCCATTCCAGGCCCGAACAAGTCAGTCCCCAGGAAGGGAACATTTGCCACTTTATGCTGCATGTCAGCCGTCAATGTGCAGATATGAGCCAAGCCCTGCAATGCATGGCAACTGTGCGACCATGGACCGGGCGCACAAATCGCCAACGCCCATGGCTGTTTGGAACTGCTGTTTCACAATAGCTTGGCCCTGGTCCCTGACCTGCTTGACCGTAGTCTGCAGGTAGGTGACGAAGCACTGGCTCCAGCGAGCCCAGGAAGGCATGCAGAAGGTGGCATACATCTTTGGCCATCTGGTACAATTTCTTGACTCCTTATCTCAAAGTCAATACCTCCTGTAAAACAACACTGCCTGAGCACCAGAAGATGGAGTCTGTCACAAGTTCCTCAGTCGACTGATGCTCCAGAATCCCAACAGGGAGCCGACAGGGACCGCGCATTTGCGGGCCATCCGGGCTGATAGCGCAGGGCAGGAGGCCAGATGCTGCCTCAATTCCAGGGCAGGACTGAGGATCGCATCCTGAATGGGGAAGGCTTCCACTGAGAGTCACCCAGTCGAGAATTTCGGTAAATGGATACTGTTCCCATTTCTGAATGGTATCCAGCTGGAGACCCATAGATTTGAAAAATCAAGGGAGCATGCCCATGAAAGACATGGGCCCCAAAACAGGTCCCCACCAACTCCACATCCAACGGTTGGGAGTGAAGGGAGGACCCTTCTGATTCTGAGGAACTGTGAGAAAGTGCCCAACTGCCTGAGTTGCCACTTGCCCAGTGAGGGCTGTCCGAGGTGATGGTAACCGACAGCCGATGGGTAAACCCTTGCCTGGCCAAGCGCATTTGAGCGCCAGTCAGCAGCTGTTTGGGCAGCTCCACCAGAATCAGTGGAGAGGCTGAGGGGCCACATTGGGACCGCACGGTTCGGCTCTTGCCGAGGTGTGGTCAGCTGCAGCTCCTGTGGCTGTAGTCAGAGAAGAGCCTGGGTAGCGGGACCAGCTTGACCCAGGCGTGCCAGAGCTAATGCCAGATGAGTTCCTTGTAGTATCCATGCAACCTGCACTGGTACCTCTCCTCGCACAAAGACGAGAAGGACAAGGAATGGTGGCAGTGCTGCTTGCTTGAGCGCCTGGAACGCAAGCGCCGAGAACAACGTGGGCTGCCTGAGTCAGGGCTTCTGGAGCAGGACCTTGACCACCCGGGAGACCAGAGGCTGGTCTCAGAGGGACCAGCGACAGCCGGTGCCTCCTGGTCCAGCAGAGATGGAACAGCTCACAGATTCCCCACTGAGAGTGGCAAGACCAGAGTCTTGAAGAGAGAAGTATCAACCTCCTCAGCAGACAACGGATTGATTGGTTCGAGAAAGATCTCAGGGCGCCAACCAGAGTCTCTGCCAACTGGCCTGATGGGGAGACTGTGGAGCCAACGGCCAGGGCTGAAGCATCGACTAGTCGGCAATCCAGTGAAGCGAGGAATCGGAGGCTTGAGAGCGCTTTTGATCCCATGACGGACAAGACCATTTCTTGGCCTCTTTCTCCTTGTCCTTCTTGGTTCTCGTGCCAAAGGGTCCCTGCCCCAAGGTAGGAAGGACTGACACAGTTCTTTAAAGGTTCCGTAAATGAAGCACCCAGAGAAAGCATCAGAAAGGCCAAAGCCGAGGAGGACTGTGCTGTGACCTGACCTGCGGCCTCCTTAAACACCCGAGTTGCTCGGTGGATCCTGTGGCTGCAGACACCACCTGACAAGCATCTTTGAATGGACCAGTAGATCCCGATGGTACAAAAGGCCAAACAATAGGCAGGCGGGCGATCCTCCAAGGTGGAGGGAAGAAACATGCTGCAA
The DNA here is from genome assembly GCA_016271365.2 of Neoceratodus forsteri. Taxonomy (NCBI): domain Eukaryota; kingdom Metazoa; phylum Chordata; order Ceratodontiformes; family Ceratodontidae; genus Neoceratodus; species Neoceratodus forsteri. Next base: position 1,412,131,656 of record CM057456.1, on the reverse strand, counting down.
TGGCCGCAGGCCTGGATATCGTGTTTGTAGCCCAGGCAGTTTATGCATGAGGAGTACGGATCCGATAGACACAAGTTGCCCATAACCGTAGTCTGAACCCCAGAGCTGACTTCGTGATCGTCCCATAATGGCGGTGAGAAGTAAAGTGAAGACTAAGTTTTTAATAAATGTAGCAAAGAAATAAGGCAAAGGCTCTCTCCTGCATGAGAGCGATTAGGAGGAAACCTTCTTCTAGCTGAAAGGAAGATCTGGAATCACAGAGCGGAGCCAGGTGTAGCCAGGCATTTCAGATTTGTACACCAACCTGTCACACTGCTACCCCTTCCCCACTGTTGTTTATGCCTGCCTCCCCCATGACTCAAGTCCAAAGATCCTGGCTCCAATCAGATGATTCACATACTAGACCTGTTGTCTGTCTGCGCTTGCTAGTGTGGTGCCTGCCAAACGCCACTGACTGCACCATGAGTCCAGGACCATGGCAGACATTTCTTCTTTCTCCCCACAGGTAGGCAGATTCACTTCACTTGCCACTCTGCATGAAGTCTTCATTCTTTTAGCCAGCTCTTGAGTCTGTTCTGTCTGCTGCCCTCAGTTCTTCTACTGCTTATCTCGCCCCAGTATAACTGAACTAATAGTATTGGTTTCTAACTAGCGGAGGCATTTAATCTCACCACCCCAGACTGCCACACCTCCTACCAGATGGCGCAACCAATCACTATGCAGGTGGACCATGTGACTTAATTGAGACCTTCAGCTTCAAAGTCCGTGGTCCACTTGCCACCTCCCCCAAAACAAAGCTGAAAGAGAAAGAAAAAGCCTGCTAAGCCAAACAAAATAATTTAAATATGATAGACTAGAGACAGCAGAGCAATGCTGGCCAGCTTGTTTGCTGCCCCTGCTACTTAACTTGGTATGCCATGGCTTACTTGGAGTATCAGTAGCTACACCCTTGAGCGGAGCTAGGGAGTTACCACCGGGGCGCTAGGAGCCAGCTTGAAGACATTCCGCACATCTTAAAGGGGAAAGGGCACTGCCATAAAGTGTGGATAGAACATCATATCCACGTCCCTATCCCAGAACAAATCCTTACACTTTCCTATCACCTTACAGTAGGGATCAGGATTGTGACTCTCAAGTGAACCTCATCCACTTATCGACAAAGAACAAGTCGACTCCTACAGGCCCCAGTGGCTCTCTTTCAATAACAGGGAGGTACTCTAACTGGGTGGCCAAATTACTTCCTTTATCTGTCGTCAACGCTTTCTTGTTCTACACAATGCACCTCCTTTAATTCAGCAGACTTGATAGTGATGCATCACACATCATGAAAAATCAATACTTACGTATTCTTCTTTTTCCCGATATATCTCCTGAAAGATAGTGGTCCGTAGTTCTGCAATTTCTTCTTTAATTTCTCAACTTGCTCTTTATCACAGTCATCAGACTAGAAAACAAAATCAATGCTTCAATTTAAAAAACAAAGTGGAGACTGAGCAAAGGCAAAACAATATAAATTTTATGATAGAAACACCTTTAATTACCGGTATGCTCTACAAACCATTATCATACTACACGTGGATCCACTTCTCCAATCAGAAAACAGGGTTATACAACCTTTATTCCATAGCAAACTCACACCAGCCATTTTATTCTCAATTAAATGACACTGTATTGTCCATAACAGGACAGTAGTTTTTAAACTTTTATTTATAGATTTTTAGCAAATACAGCATACACCATATTCATGAAATACCAAGAGTGGTAAACAACCTTCAGATCAAATCAGCAGTGGACCAAGTATAAAATACACAGGCCTTTTGAAGAAGAATAAATGTCCATTACTTGCTACAGGTCTGGCAGGTGATCGAAAAGGAGTAAAAGTCTAGCAGGATAATGATGTAGAGGAGTCCACTCTCACCTTTTCCTTAACTTCTAGAATTTCAGCCAAAATTTCCTGCTCCTTTTAGGACACATGGGAGGCAGAGTTGCTCATAATGAAGACCAAAACAATAAAAGAAACAAAACAGATGTTCTGGGCTCAATTAAGTTCAGTGGTTCCCTACCTCAAAGCACATGCCAGATAGCTGATAGGGGATACAGGCAGTAGTAAGAATTTTTTTTATGAACATCATAAACTGAGTGGAGCATAAACAGCTCCAAAATACTGAACTCCATCATGAGAAAGCAATTTTATACATAACAGCCTTGAGGAAATTCTAGAGCTAACTACATGGCTAATATAATAGTGCAAGATGTCATAAAAATAATGAACCACCACAAAACAGTACAACTATGGATTGAAAACATTCAAGTAGGCTAAAAAGCCCAATAAGCGAAAGACACAATTTCTGAAGGACATTACTCAGTCACAGGGTCTGAGTCCAAATCACTAGCCTCAATTGCTTCTAAGAGATCTGTTGTCCGTCTAGGAGCTTTGAAGCCAATGCCATAGCAGCCTCAAGGTCAGTTAGAATGTGGGTTTTATTTCCATGATGAATTTGCAGCCTGGCAGGAAATTGTAATTGTGCAGAAATGCCATTTTCTAGCAGGAGTGTCTGTTTCTTGCAGTGCCTTTTTCCTTGTCAGAGTCCGTGATGAGATGTCTGGGAACAGGGTAATTTTGCTTCCTCCCACACAAGATCGCCTCGCTGCCTTGCAGTTTGCAGCAATAGGATATGAGCTTCTAAGTGTGAGAGCGTCACTATAGCTGTAAGCGGACGCCTCCGACGGTACTCCATGGTCGAGTCCTGATGGGGATTGCTAAGACCTTAAAATTGAGACACCCGAATCTTCAGCAAACAGGGCTAAGTTTGTGAAAAGCAGGCAGTGAATTGCTGGGACCAGATCTTTTTCCTGCCAGTTGGGGAGGAAAGCCAACGATCCGGATATTAGCACGGCCTGTGGAAGTTTTCCAGCATCTCTATTTTGGAATGCAGGAAATGAAGGTCCTTCATTAAAGCGATTCCGCTCTTGCTGACATTTTGCCTCAGAGAGTATGCCAGCTATGTAAGAGGCATTTGTCTATACCTGGTTCTCAAGCTCAGTAAATCTGGCTTCCACCACTGCCAGACGCCTATATTTGTGTCCTCCCTGTTGCTTCAATTTTTCTAGGAGAGCCATTATTTGCAGGTTCAGGATTTCAGCAGGCCGTGAATCTTGCAAGTTAGGTGGCCTGCTCCCAGCACCTCTCGAGCCAGATGACGATGCAAGGTATGAATCTATATGCTGCACTGCATGTCTGTCTTTTTGGACCTGTAATTAAGCTGTAGAGATAATAATTAATAGATCAGTCCCAAATTAAGTAGATTTGCTTCCACTAGGTCAGTGAAATTCACTGTTTGTAGCCACCACAATCAGCAGTAAACAAGAAAGCGTCCGCCATGTTGAGAGCTCCACAGCACCCCAATAACAGGACAGTAGTGATGCCATCCTTTTTCTTTCATTCTGAGTGGTCTATACTCACAGTAGCAAACACATGGGGGAGGGGTTGCAGGAAAAGCCAGACAGACATGTCTCTTCCGGCATGGGCCAAAGTCCCACAGACAAATTAACAGTTAATTCACTCAAACAGCTAGCTCCCTCCACAGCCACTGGGATTTTTCTCCTGACACAGATGCAACATTCCTCATTATTCATTAAAATCTAAATTATTCAGACAGCTACTGACAAATCGTACCTTCAATATAAGGCAACTTGTTACATGCACATCATATGTCCTGCGTATAATAAGGTGCAATTAGTATGATGCAAATGCTACCTAATTTATGTGGGCCACAAGATCCATACACTTGAAGAAAGCGTGCAAGAGCATTTTCCTGAGATAACTGACCACCAGACACAAAACACCCACTGCCAGATACTGTCACAACATACATGATGGCAATATAAAAGCGTTTTAAGTTCATAGGCTTGGAGTGGATCCCACAAAAACAAGAGGAGGTGACCAATTAAATACCCTGCTGTGCAAAGAAAGCCAGTGATTTTTTTTTTTTTTTTTTTAAACATAAATGACCTTTCCCCAGCTGGCCTTAATGAAGAACTTCACCTAATCCATTTCCAGTAATGCCACTCTGCCTTCCAGTAGCCAATACAGGGTCTAAATCATAATCACTGGTTATATAATTCACTAATTTGGTTACCTGCTCACAACGGTCACGTAAAGGAACAGAAGCTAGTGATGATCCTCCTACAATCTGATCCCCACTCGTAGGTGGCCAAATAAACTTAGTCTTTATGCGTTAACTTAAAACCCTAAATATGAATGCCCACTGTTGCATTTGTAATTACTACAATAAAACCAAAAAACATAACATTAGTAACTGTGGACAAAGTGTAAAACCTCTAGAATGCCAAAGACGGAGTATTATTTTATTTCAGATTTTAATTTTATATGGCAGTTTTCCCTCAAGCTGCCACCTACAGTTACACGCCTATTACGTAAATACAAAGGGGTTTGGCTGTTCTAAATTTGCAAGACGATACCCACATCGGACACACATAGTTAAACAGTCAAGAAGCTGCTAACAACCCACAAAGCACTTTAGGAGAACTGAATGCTGGGCAAAACTAAAAGTTTACCTTTATCACCAATAAATGCACGGTTATGCATTTTGGGAAAAAACAATTCACAAGTTCAATATGTGTTGGCTGGTAGGGTAATGGATACAGTTGAGGATGAGAGAAATCTAGGTGTTAAGAGGTAAAATGACCTGAGCCCTAATTTACATTGTCAACAAGTAATAAAAAGGCAGGTGGTATACTGCATTGTATAAACAAACGTATCAAATGAAGCAGCAGCAAGGTGATGCTGCCCCTCTATACCTCTTTGGTGAGACCCATACTGAGTGCTGCGCTCAGTTTTGGGCACCAGGAGATAAGGGTGTCATTAAGGCAATGAAGGGTATTCAGAGGAGAGCTACTAGAAGGATAGATGAGGTTAGAGGTTTGGATTATGATAATAGGCTAAAAAAAAAAAAATAGGCCTGTACCCCTGGAATATCGCAGGATGAGAGGTGACTTGTGCATGATTTATAGAGCTCTTGATGATACACTACCTTGGGAACAATTAGTCCTTGCATTTAGGAAGCAAGCATACAATACTTAAGCAAAAAGCCCGACAGGGGCGTGTGTGCGTGCTGGGATAACATCACGCCTCAGGTGGTTGGGCACGCGCGGCCAAGGCGCCCAACAACTGAGGCGTGACATTATCCCAAATGGTACACACCCCTGAGGGCATTATTGCTATTATACAATGGCTCATTGTTATACAGAATAAAAAAATCATTTTAAAGATGTTTCTGTGTGGAAGAATATTTTTATTTTTCAGATAAAAGGAAACAATCCATGGCATGCCAAGCTCATCTGCAGGTTTACAGTGAGGCTGAGACAAGAGCCGTGATGTTGTGCTGGGATAACATTACGGGTCCAGCCCAAGACAGACCAATCAGAGTCCAGGATTTGTTCTTGCCATTGTATAATAGGACACATCCACTTCCAACTGATGAGTGAACACTGTAGAACAAGAAAAGACGACAATGGTTCTCAGTAAGAGTATCCAAGATATGGAATGCACTACCAATTGAAGTAGTTGCCAGTAGTTAACATGAATATTTTAAGACACGTTTGGATACTTATTTGGGTTTTAATAACATCCTGGGCTAAGAGGAACCTATGGTGAGCAAAATGGACAACAGTCGTCATAGCTCTGAAATACCTATGATACCTATGAAAAGGCCATCAGCTGAATGTAACATTATGGAATGCATTTGGATGGCTTCCTTACCAGGTACCTTTGTTGGAGGTTGGGGTGATACAGATTCATACCGTCTCCTACCACAAAGTATCGTGGGAATGCAAACCATTTTCTGTTCGAAGGACAAGACAGCTGGGGACAGTTGTTTGGGAAGACGATGGGGTTGATAATCTTCCTTGGGGTGGGGGGGCAAGATCGCCGACTGAGCCAGCTGCTCTGGTGCTGGTATTAGGAGTTATCCATGGGTTTTGGTTTTGACTGTTTCTCTTTTAAATAAGAGAAGAGAATGGCAAGGGTGATTTCTTTGCTGGGGATGGCTCAGCAAAGTGGGAGATGATATATTGAGGATCTACAGTTGACATTATAGGGACCCTTAACAGTTTTAATGGGGAATGTAATTGGACTTAAACGGTAATAAAGAAGCATTTGTCAATGCCAAATGTTGACTGTTAAACAATTTTTTGCAATTCTGATCCCAAATTTTGAAGATACTTGTTTTAGGATTCGCCTACAGACATGACATGTGCCATACTGGCCAAAATGTTATTTTCACTAGAGATGCAAAACACATCTCTGCAGGATTTAAAATGACAAGTCACATTTATCAGGTGGTGTGGAAAAATGGCTATATTGAAAGGCTGGAGTCAAAATATTGAAAATGAGTGAAGTTATGAGTGAACTTTGAAATGGTGTAAGGTTCAGTCATAACCTGGGCACTTTATTGTATCTGTACACCAAATGTTCAGCATAGCCTTCCATTAGCCCACCTAATAAATGTGGTAGGAAATGTTCAAATCCCTGACAAAACATAATTTTGTGCCACAGGTACGAAAACATTTTTGGCCAGGATTTGAATAATGACAGCTGCCACATTCATGCAGTTCTGTGAAGAAATGGTTATGTTGGAACATGGGGTCAGAATTACTGAAAATTAGCAGTTAAGGCTGCATAGGTAAATTCCACGTAGGCTAATAACTTTGCTGTTTTGTAATATTTTTTCCCAAAATTTTCAACACAGCTCTTCTTATGACCCCACCCCCATGAACACGTATAGAGAAAAATGTCAATTCCTGCTCGAAACTTGATTTTGCACAGTATCAGAAATCACTTTTCAGGATGCGAAACACATTTTACTCAGGATTTGAAAAATGACAGCTGTCACATTCATGAGGTGCTATGAAGAAAAGCCTATGTTTAAAATTTGGGGTCAAAATATTGAAAATTACTAGAGTTACAAGTCTGGGTTTGCAAACTTCAACATAGGCTCACACATTTGTTCTTTTTAATCTTTTCCCCAGATTTTCAACATAGACTTCTTATGACCCCACCTCATGAAAAAGTGCAGATAATATTTTCAGCTCCTGCTAGAAAAGTGATTTTGCACAGTGACTGTGAAACACCTTTCAGGACAGATCTGCCTACCATCACTGGACTTGTTCATGAGGTAGAGTCCCGAAAAAGTTATGCTGAAATTTTGGGGCAAAAATATTAAAATTGCCAAGTTACATGCCACTGAGTTCAAACCCCCATTGAAATACATTAAACCATATACCCGATTTCTCAGTTCGTGGTTTGGCTTTGAAGCGTGACGATGTCTCTGCAGTCTGGAAAGATCATGACGTCAGACCTCACTGGTAAGTAGGGCTGGAGGTGGAGTGGTTAAGTGGGAAGGTCAGGGTTGGGATACGCAAAAAGACAACCATGGACTGTTTTCTGTTTTGCAGGGATAAAAAAACAAAATGAGGTATGTTTTCTATGTTTCCAGTGATGACATTGAGGAATTGGGCACCTCCAGTGTCTGTGTTATGCTTATTGGGGGAGGGGATGCTTAGATGGAGGGTTGGGTGGGGAAAGAGTTATGGGCCCTTGCAACAGATATCGAGGGACGGTTTTCTTAGTTACAGGCAAGCAATATAAATGAAATTAAAAAGGAAAAACTATGAGGGACGATACTGGGTGATTGGGCACCCCTAAAGTTAGTGTTATGTTTCGGGGAGGGTGCTCAGAGGGAGGAGGGTGAGGGGTCACTGGGGTGCCAGCTACAGACATCGAGGGACAGTTTTATTTGTTACAGGCAATATATAAATAAAAATGAAAAAAACTATGACGGGCAACACTGAGGGAATTGAGGATCAGTGTTATGTTTGGGGGTGGAGTGGTGGGTACTGAGAGGGAGGGGAAAGAAACAGACACTGATGGACTTTTTTTTTGTTATGAGTCTAAAGACAAGACAAAGGACCAGGGCCTTTAAAAGTCACTTAGCTGTTTCCCACACCTTTATTCAAATCAAGGACAGAAGCCCTCTCTTGACTGCAGTGCTTGGTCCTTTGAAATGCACTAAGTTTCAGCCCACCAGAGTGGCATCAGGACCCAGCCACGTGGTCACTGATGTAGACTCCGAGCCCTTGTGAACCGCAATGGGGACAGCAGCCACTCCTCCGGAAATCCCCATCATTGCCACAAAACGGGTGCGCCAGCTCAGCCTACGTAAAAAGGAAAACAGTTGAACTTACAGTAGAAGGATTATGGGACATAGCGAATCACAGTTGAGGAAAATTACCAACTAACCTGCATATTTGTTTTGAAAATATTTTAATTATTAAAAGGAAAGAACAGGTACATACTGTATGAACTTACCTTAACTGTAGATTTTCGAGAGAATCTCCTCTATCAGGCTAGACCTTTACAACTTTTTTTTTTCTATTTCTATTTTCCCCACCGCTGTCCCACTAGAGTCACACCATCGTGAGTCGCCCATTAAGCCCATCCCTGCCAGTGCCTTAACTGTCAGTCTCTGGTCCCTCCATCCGCCTTGATACCCCCGGGCGGCGGCAGACCCCAATCTTACTGGTCTCATCAGGGTCCAAGGCTGCAGGCAGGCACCAGCACATCTGGACCAGGCTTGGCACGCCATTTTCCAGGCTCCAATGGGGGTTTTTCTATGTTCCTGTGGGGCACTGCAGGCCTGTAGGTCAAGGCGTGTACTGACATTGGCAACGCCTCCTCCTCCTTCCTCTAAGGAGCCCCTGAGGCTGACTGGTCGCTGGCCTATGCCTCGACTAATCATGCTCCCGAAAAGTACAGTTACGTAAGAACTTACTGTAACAGTAGATCTTCGAGAACAGCTCTTGCAGCAGGTTACACCATTAGACTGAAGCCGCAGGCCCAGGACCCCAGAGATTTTTTCTAGCTAGCTATCTTCAGCGGGGACCGCTTCGACGCCGGCCCGCCCAACGTCAGGCGTGGTATAAGAGGGGCGGTCCCGCCCAGAATCCTAGTTCTCCCGCCCAGAGACCCCGCCAGAGGTTGCAATAGCGGGGAGACCGAGGATCCACTGTCAGAAGGCAAAAAGGAGACGAAAACCCTGAGTAGAAAAGGGATTTCCTTACAAGTGAAAAACTGACCCGCGCCTCCCAGCCATGCGGAAGAAAGCAACATCCTGCTGTCTGATCATTCAGACTGGCTGGCTGAAATACACACCATCCTTTCTTCCCTCACCTCCGCCCCAGAGGAGCAATCATAGCGAAGACCTCTCCAAGGGGATACGGTGGGATGAGAGCCTGTGCAAGAGCTGTTCAAGATCTACTGTTACGGTAAGTTCTTACGTAACTGTACCATCTTACTTCGAGATACAGCTCTTGCAGCAGGTTACACCATTAGGACTGATTCCCAAGCAGTAAAGCTTGACCCCTTCACATCGGGTGGAGGAAAGAAGAAACCAGAGGCAGCCGCCCAACCTCGATTCAGGACAGGAGGCCCTGCAGCACGGCCTGGCCGAAACCAGCCCTTCGCCTAGAGGCTGATATCCAGACTGTAATGCCTGATAAAGGTATGCACAGAGTTCCAGTAGCTGCAGCGCAAATAGTTGAGGTTGAGACATTCTTGAGAGCTGCAAAGAAGTGGCTACACCTCTAGTAGAATGGCTCCCGGACGGAACCCGGTAGGGGCTTTGTTTGGATTGGTAGCAATGAGAGATGCATTGCACAAGCCAGCGGATAAGATTGCTTAGACACTGGCCGACCTCTCATTCTCTGTGCGAAGGACACAAAAAGTTGCTCCGGCCCGAAAGGACTTAGTTCTATTGAGGTAATACCTCAGGCTGCGGTGAACATCAAGAGTATGGAGCAAAGCCCTCCTCTATTGGAATAGTTCGGAAGTAGACCGGAAGGTCAATATCCTGATTTAAGGTCAGAGCTGAAACCACCTTAGGCAAAAACTTAGGATTCGTTCTCAGAGACCTCTGTCTCGTGAAAACCAAATAAGGCTCCTTACACATCAGGGCATGAAGCTCAGAAATCCTTCTGGCTGAAGTAACTGCAACTAAAAACAACGCCTTCCAAGACAGAAAACGAGCTCGCAATCCGCGGTTGGTTCAAAGGGAGGGAGCGGAGTTGCTCCAAACAAAAAGGAGATCCCATGGAGGAATCGGATCTTTAATAGGAGGCCTAAGGTGCAGCACCCTCTCAGGAACTCCCGGAGCGCCCAGTTGAGCAATGGTGCGGTGGCCACCGCTGGTGATAGGTCGAAATAGCCAGCAAAGGTGTACTTTAATAGAGGAGTAGGCTAACCCCGAGTGAAAAGGAGAGGAGGTAGTCCAAGACTGCTCCTTACAGGGCAACCTAAAGGAGAAAGGTCACGAGCCCGTGACCAAAGACAGAATCGGCGCCATTTCATGGCGAAGTAGCGTGAGTAGCCGCTTTCTGGCTGCAGAGCGCACTCTGCAACCTCCTGCAGACCCCGTGTCGCATGATGGCTACGCCTCTAGGAGCCAAGCATGCAGGTTCAAAGACCGCAGATCCGGATGTAATAACGAACCTGCTCCTGAAACAGAAGGTGAGAACTGCGGCAGTGGAGTGGAGGTTCCCGAGACAGCTGCGCCAGCAATGGGAACCAGATTTGTCTGGGCCAGAATGGGGCCACCAGAATCAAACGCGCCGGCTCCCTGCACAGTTTGAGCAGAACTCTCTGGATCAACGGGAAAGGAGGGAAGGCGGAGGAACCTGTTCTCCCAGGAGATGGACAACGTGTCTCGCCAGAAAACTCCAGGCCCTGGATCTAGCGAGCAGAAATTGGGCAGTTTTGCGTTGGATGGGGATGCGAATAAGTCTAACTCTGGAGTTCCCCATCGAAGGAACAGATCCTCCGCGACCTCCTGAAGAAGTTCCCACTTGTGGACTCTGGCCTGGAGCGACTCAGGCCATCCGGCGATCGTGTTGTCCACGCCGGGAACGTGTACCGCGACTAGATTGGCGCTCGGGTCCGACATTCCAATCCCACACTCTCATGGCCTCCCTGCAAAGGGGTAAGAGTGTGCGCCCCTGTTTGTTGAAGTAGTACATCACCACCGTGTTGTCCGTCTGAAGCAGGATGGTACACGGTGGGATTAAGGACTGGAAAGCCTGGAGAGCGAGTACCGCCTCATCTCCAGAACATTTATGTGCAGATGAACTTCCAGCGGACTCCATACGCCCTGAGACTTCACCCATCCAGGTGAGCTCCCACCCAAGACCTGAAGCGTCCGTGGTGAGGGTAATCTCTGGGGACCAGGCTGCTAAAGGGACGCCCTTGAGAGCGACCGGGCTAACACCATTGCCAGTCCTGAATCACTGCTTTGTGATTCTGACGGGTGCTGCAGATGGTCTTGCCTCTGGTCCCACTGCGCCTTGAGCATCCACTGCATTACGCGCATGTGGAGCCGCGGGGAGAGGAACCTGTGGGAATGGCCGCAGCCATGTGACCAAGCAAGAGAAGGACCAACCTGGCCGGGTGTCTGATTTGCTGATAGGTCCTCTATGATGGACCTGATGCGCTCTGCCCTGTCGCCTGGGAGAAGGCCTCCCTGGACCGTGTCCAGCACTGCGCCTATGAACTGCAGGTTCTGGCGACGGTACCAAGACCGACTTCTCCTGGTTTATCAAAATCCCGAGCGATCTGAACAGGATCTGAGTGTCCTGGATCGCTTGCAGAAGCGCCTCTCGGAGGCGCCATGAGAAGCCAATCGCCGAGGTACGGAACACAGCAGTGGCCCTCTCCTCCTTAGAGCAGCTGCCACGACCGCCATGCACTTGGTGAAAACCCTTGGAGCGGATGACAGTCCGAAGGGAAGAGCTCGGAATTGGAAATGGTGGCCTAAGAACTCGGGCGCAGGAACCTCTGATGCGCCTGAGCTATGGGGATGTGCAGGTAGGCATCCTGCATGTCTAAGGACGCTAAATAGGCACCTTGTTTTAGCATGGGAATGAGACCGAAGGGTCACCAGCGAACTCTTTGTAAGCGACCGACAGGTTGAGGTCGCTAATTCCAGAACTGGACGGAGGTCCCCTGTTTTTGGGAACCAGGAAGAAGTGAGAATAATACCCTAGTCCTCTCTGGTTTCCTGGGACAGGCTGAATTGCTCCCTTGTCCAAGAGAGCGATCACCTCTTGCCAAATCAAGTCAGTGCTGACCCGAGTACCGGAGAGCAGAGGAGGCCTCGAGGGTGGCTGTTCTGATGAATCTCAAAAAGTGGCCTATGCTGACCAGCTGAAGAACCCACCTGTCGGTGGTTACTGCCTGCCAACCCGACAGGAAGTCTCACGCGACTCCCCGACCGAAAAGTCCCGCTGATCCTGATGGGCGGGGCCGGAAAGGAGTCATGCTGTGGCGGCGAAGGACCCGCCGGCTGGGTGGCCTTGGAAGGGCGCTGACCCCTGCTGGCGGGTGCTTCCTGGGTCCTTCGAAGCCAGAGCCCCTGTGTTGTGTGGCGGAACAGGGCTGTTGCCTCTGAGTCCGCCTAACGAAACGGGCCTTGGCTCCTATGAAAGGAGCCAAGCTCGCCGACATCGCCTGGACTGTCCGGACCGCTTTCCAGCCTCTTGAAGTTTGGTAAGAATGCATTCTGACGGGTTACCAAACAATACCTCACCTTCAAAAGTAGTGTCCAAAATATTTTTCTGGACGTCTGGGGTGAAACCGGAGACACGTGCCAAGAGTGCCTCCGGAGGCAAACACCTGAAGCAGCCGCCCTGGCTGACGAGTCCGCTGAATCATATGCGGCTCTCAAAACTTGGGTTCCCACGTCTGAACCCGTCCGGAGGAGCTGAAGCATCTCCTCCTTCTGCTCACCTTCAGGCAGCCTCGCCGCCTCTAGGCCCTGCTCCCACAGGGCGCTCTGAAACTGCACCATATGGGTGAGGTAGTTCAGGGACCAAGGCGCAAGTCGCGAAGCGTAAGTGCGCCTCCCCAGAGAGTCCAGCTGTTTGGACTCTGGGTCCGGTGGCAGGGTGCTCAAATGTTGCGGTCTCTGGGACCGATCATGTGAGGCAGTAATCACCAGGAGTCAGCCAGAGGGTGCTGTGACAGGTACTGGTCCCCTTAGGGCCCTGTACAGCCTGTCAGCCTTCTTCGGCACTGCCGGGAGCGAATGTGGACGCTTCCATGCAGCCTTGGTGACGCCCACGAAAGTGTCTACCAAGGGTGGCACCACCACAGGCTTAGGGTCTTTCTGCCGAAGGTACTTCTGCCAGGCGTAGCCTTTCAGGGTCGAGTTCCTCTGCTTCCAACCCATATTCTCCTGGATATGTCTGAGTATATCCATGAAGGATGGATCGTCCGGAGGAGACCTTGGAGTCTCACGTGGGTCCGCGAGGGAAGCGAGACCGAGATGGGGATCTGGACGATGAGCAAGATGATCCCGTTTCCTCCGTTGGCGACTGACGCCGCCTCCTGGACCTCTTGGGACTGGGCGATCCGGAGGACGCGATCAGACGGAGGTCTCCTTTAGAGTGTCGGCCCTTGGGAGGAGTCTCAGGCCCCTGGGGACAGAATGGCAGCCGACTCACAGGTGAGGGTGGGGCCGGAGCTGTAGCAACAGGAGGAGGAGGAGGTGGAGGAGGAAGGACTGGGGTACCACATCCTTCCTGATAGTATCCCACCAGTATGTAAAAGGTCCTTCATCTTGGCCAAGGACAGTCCCGACGCCGGCTCCGAGGTCGAGGGCCGGACGTCGGGTCCCGCAGCGGCTCCACGGGGCCTCGGGCGGTGGCGAGAGCCCGGGCAGACTGGGGCCGGGAACGCCCCGCCTGGTCATCGGGCTGGGCCGACCTCCTTGGTGAGGGACTCCTGTCCGACCGGCGCGGAGGCGCAGGAGCCCTCAGCACAGGCAGCACGGACGCCGGTCCCCCACCGGTCCGATGCGAGAAGAGGCCGACGGCCGCGCGGCTTCGAGGAACGGTGGCGAACAGCCGACGGCGGTCTGGCTAACGCGCGATCCACCGGCTTCCTCAGCGGAGTGAGCTCCAAGGTCTTCTGGGGGAAGAGAGAAGACCGGGCGCCGGGGGGCCGAGGAGCGGGAGCCCGACTTGTGGTGGTGGCGGTGGGGTTCCCCGATCGCCAAGGCCTTCTGGGCAGATGAAGAAGACGACAGCCTGTGGCAGAGGCCTGAGCGGGTTTGGTAGCAGGAACCGCAGCAGGGGAGCGAAGAGGTCCTGGAGGGCGGCGTCCGACCGAGATCCGAGCTCCGGGACTCGGAGGCCCGAACTGCCACCGAGCAGGATCCCTGGACGACTTCTTCGGCGCATTACGCGCCCGAATCCCCTTTGGAGGACATCGCCTGAAGTTTCTTCCAAAAGGTAGGCTTGAAGGGCCTTCTGCGCGGATCCTGGTGCGGCTGTTGAACCCCGGCACAGGGAGCAGGCTTTAATATCGTGGTCTGGCCCAGGCACCGGACGCACGCGAGTGCGGGTCGTTGAACGGTATTTGCTTGCCGTGACGCGCGACTTCGGAAGAGTGGCCGTCGGGAAGGACATCAGACAGGTAACTCTTGATTGCAGAAAAACTTCCACAGCAAATCTCTAATTTGAAAAACCACGCTCGAGTCGCTAGAACTAACCTCAGAGATCGAGTGCATGCACTGTCGACGGCGGAAAGAACTGGAGATTCTGGCGGGACCACCCCTCTTATACCACGCCTGACGTCGGAGGCGACGCCGGCGGGGGGGTCCTCGCTGAAGATAGCTAGCTAGAAAACTCCTGGGTCCTGGCGCCTGCCGGCTTCAGTCCTAATGGTGTAACCTGCTGCAAGAGCTGTATCTCAAGTAAGATCAACAGCTTGCCGCCGCTCCCCAGAAGTCGCCGCGATGCCGGGTTAGAAGACCCTTCCTCCCGGAGAAGGCGAGCTGTAGTTGGATGCTCCGCCTATCCCCGAGCCCGCCAAGTCTCACTGGTTTAGTGTGAGGCATGGCATCCAGCTCCTCAGCCCTCAGCGCCACCGGGCCGACTAGAACTTACTGTTATGTAAGAACTTATCATACCAGTAGATCTTCTCGAGGAGCTCTTCCTGCTAGCCAGCACCAGAAGGACTTAGTCATTAGGTGCCAGGACCACACAGAAACTTTCTAGCTAGCAGTCTACCACAGGGAACACCCTCTGCAGACATGAACCTTTAACGTCAGTCCATCCTATAAAAGCAAGCAGTCTCGCTACCTCCTCATTTCTACCGCCAGAGACCAGGAGCGGGCAGCAGAATTAAAAACGTTGACGCTCCAGAGAGCCAAAAGGGAAGCAGAAAATCCATGCGAATGGAAGAGGAAACAGCAGAGAGAGGGGAGGAAGGAGGAAGAGAAAATAATGGTCTTCGAAGATCCACTGTTATGGTAAGTTCTCACGAAAGTACACACTTACATAAGGAAAGTACAGTTTTGTAAGAACTTCCATAACAGTAGATCTTTGGAGACTCTTGCAGTAAGTGATTAACATAGGACTGACGCTGCAGGCAGCAGGACCCCACGGAAAAATTTCTAGCTAGCAGTTCCTTGGCGAGGGACCGCCTCTCTTATGTCAGGTGACCGCATCAGGAGACGCTGGTATAAGGGCGTTCTGACGCCGCCTTCCAGCTCTTTTCCCGCCACAGGCCAGAAGAGGCCGAACGAGAGAGGAGTGGATATTTCTCCTGAAAAGGAGCTGAAAAGCTTAGGGGATGGAAGGCGGGAAGATATTTACTGTAAGAGCTTCTCTCGAAGATCTACTGTTACGGTAAGTTCTACGAACTGTACAATCTTACTTCGAGAGGGCTCTCTGCAGTAGGTAATTCCACATAGGACTGAGTCCCAAGCAGTCTGGAACAAGGAGAAGCACACAGGAGGAGGAATCTACTCCAAATAGAACCTCTAGCTGTGCAAGCCTTAAGAGAGGAGGCCTTTCAGAACAGCCAGCCCAAGCCTGCTCTACGGCAAGAGGCAATATCCAAACTTTAATGTTTTGTAAAGGTATGGACGGAGGTCCAAGTATGGCAGTGCAGATATCTGCCGCTGACACATTCTTGAAACAAGCCGCTGAGTCAGTGACTTCTGGCGGAGTGGCCTCTTACTTGACCCGGGAGGGTTTTGTTGTACATGTCATAACACGACTGCACCCTTAAATTCACCACTGACACTCTTTCAAAATGGATACTGGCAATCTGACTGGGGCTGTCTTTATTGACCTCACAAAGGCTTCTGACCTTGTTGATCACACTTTGCTTCTCTCCCGCTCGACACCTGCAATTCTCCTCCTCTGTTGTTGACTGGTATGAACGCTTCCTGACAAATAGAACTCAAGTGGTGAAATTTAATTCCTCTCTATCGAACAGTACCACCATTAACATTGGTGTACCTCAGGCTCCATCCTAGAGCCCCTCCTATTCTCTCTTTATATAAATAACATTGGAGCTGCTCTAAAACCTCTGCTATTCTATATGCTGATGATCTTGTCATCTATACAAGTTCTACTAATATAGACACTATCAACACAACCCTTTCCTCTGACTTTAACAATATCCAAAACTGGCTATATGACCACAAACTGGCTGTCATCTTCGGATGAGACGCTTAACCGAGGTCCCATCTGCCTGGATTGGTGGTAGTTCAGGTGGATGTTAAAGATCCCATGGCACTTATCGAAAAGAGTAGGGAATTTCCCGTGTCCTGGCCAAATTTCCTCATTCACTAAAAATACCACCAACAGCTTAATCTGGTTCAAGATCAGTTGGCATTCATCTGTATCCCCTCCCCGGTCGCCTGAAAATAGGCAGGATTTGTCTAGTGTACTTACCCGTCAACAAAAGCTAAATAAATAAACTAAAGCCATGCTGCTTGGATCGGCCCAAAGCTCCGGGCTTACAAAACAGCACTGACTATGCAGGACTTAGAAGGTCAATTACTGGAATGTGTGACCCTTTCAAGTACCTGGGAATCCTGCTAGATCAATCTCTTGATCTTAATCTTCAAGTACAATCTGTTTGCAGAGCTGTCAACTCCAAACTGGGTGTTGCATATAAGACTAGTTATATGCTCATGCCATCAGCTAAAATGGCCATTGCGAGGGGGATTCTGCTCCCACCCTAACCTATGGGGTCCTTTATTTGGGACTGCTCATAAAACTGACCTACTCAGATAGGATATTACGATAACAACATATGTTGCTATGCCTCTTCTGCTCCTCGCTTAAACACC
This sequence comes from Neoceratodus forsteri, assembly GCA_016271365.2. NCBI lineage: Eukaryota > Metazoa > Chordata > Ceratodontiformes > Ceratodontidae > Neoceratodus > Neoceratodus forsteri. Next base: position 1,412,114,437 of record CM057456.1, on the reverse strand, counting down.
ACCGTCAGCTTTATAATGATCTTGGTTGGCTGTCTCCGTTAGCTAGTAGAAAATACTACTTTGGCTCTCTTATTGATTCGATAATTCAAAATCAAACCCCTAGGTGTCTTGCAGCTATGCTTGTTCCTCAGGACACACTCCACGGTCTCACGATCAGCTGACAAATCCTTTCTGAATTTGACGAGGTGCCACGACGAGGAAAGGAACTGTTGCATTTGAACATGCGGCTCCACAGCTGTAGAATTCCCTCTCCTCGACATTAGACTTTCTAGCTCCCACACAAGCTTTTAAGAGAAAACTGCGCTCGAATCTGCTGATTGCTGATACCTGTTCCTGCTTTCACCCTACTCCAATGACTGATGTCTCTGGCCATACAATACTATTTCTCACCTCTATATAACCTCTTACACGCTAGCCTGTCCTGCCCTTTCCTGCCTATATACAATCCTGCACTGCAGGCATCTCCTTACACTTACATATACTCTAATTTCATGGCTTGCTCCCTATTCCTCACTTACCGAATTCTTTCCTTAATGACACCCCTGCTCTCAATGGTTATTTCTTCCTTTTGTATTACCTGTTTTGTGTACCTTGTTTCTGTTCATGTGATGTGCCACCTGAAAATTTATTGTCCAGGGTCCTCTCTATTCATTGCATAGATAGGCACTTATGAATGGTCTGCTCTGTATGTCTGATATATTGTATTCACTTTAACTCATTGTATGTAAAGCGCTTTACTTTGTATGTTCAGATGTATTCTATCCTCTCTAACTCATTGTATGTAAGCACTTATAATTTGTTATCCTGTTAAGTTTCTGCATGTCTGTACTCTCCCGGTTGGTGCCTGAAACTAGTCATTTTATGGCTAGTGCACTTACCCGTTAACAAAAACTAAATAAATAAAATAAAATAACAGAAAATGATGCAATGAGTCAACATTTAGATAGGCATTGCTTAGAAACAGCATTGCCTTCCCTTTTGGGGTGCAAAAGAGACAAACAGTTGGTCAGTCTTCCTGAGATCCTTTGTCCTGTTAGTGTAGTATCTCAGAATCCGTGAACATCATAGTATGGAGTAAATACTCCCTTGATTGGAGTACTGCGTAAAAAGGTGGATTACTCTATGGACTGGTTCAGAGTAGATTCCGCAACCACCTTAGGAAGAAACTTAAGGTTAGTAGAGCCATACGTTCTTGTGAAAATCAAGTATGGAATTTTACACATCAGAGCCTGGAGCTCGGAAATTCTCTGAGCGGAAGTAATGACTACCAGGAACAGTGTCTTCCATGAAAGGAACTTCAAGTCTGCGGAAGCTGACGGTTCAAAAGGAGGCAGAGTAAGTTTCTCAAGAACAAAGTTCAAATCCCAAGGGTGTGTGTGTGTGTGTGTGTGTGTGTGCAGGAGTACGATAGGTGGTCTCAGATGCAGAACCCTCTGAGGAAAGTCTTAGAGACCTCCAGCTGAGCAAATCTCTTGTCTACAAAGGAACATGATAGGCCGAGATGGCCACCATGTGAACTTTCAGAGAACAGTGACTAAGACCCAGGTCACAAATATGGCGAGGTACTCCAGCAGTAGCCGAGTCGTAACAGGAAAAACGGTTCCACGCCTTTGAAGCAGCCCAGATAGTGAACCTTTCCACTTCATGGCGATGTAGATCTAGTAGCGGTATACTAGCCTCTACCAAAATCTCCACCACTTGGGGAGAAACCTCAAAGCAACTTTGAGCTAAGTCTTCAGGAGCCATGCATGAAGCTGAAGTGACTTCGACACCTGGATGGACCAGAGTCCCCTGATCCTGGGTCAGCAAACCTCGTGATAGAGGAAGAGGATGATCCTCTGAGTATTGTTGTAGAAGAGAGAACCAAACTTGCCTGGGCCAGAAAGGAGAAATCAGAATCATTCGTGCTCCTTCTGAAACTAGTTTCTGCAAGACTCATGGGATAAGAGGAACTGGGGAAAGGCATAAACGAATCTGTCCTTCCAGTCTAGAGACAGAGCGTCTCTCCAGAAAAGCCACCTTGAGCGAATGAGCAGAAGTCGGGAAGCTTTGCGCTTAGAGGAGAAGAACAGGTCGACCTCGTGTGTTCCCCAGTGTCGGAAAATACCTTCTACAACTCCATGGTCCAGTTCCCACTCTCGTGATCCAGAGGGACGAGCCGACTTAGCTTGTCTGCCAAGGCATTGTCGATTCCCGGAACATGAACTGCCGTGAGGTGAAGGTCGTTCTGTTGCCCAATCTCAAACCCTCACTGCTTCCCTGCAAAGAGGGTAGGACCGAGTCCCTCGGTCTGTTGATGTACCAAACCACGCACATATTGTCCGTCTGGACGGCTAGGTGGTCAGGAAGAATGTACACGTGAAGGGCTTGAGAGCATACAGAACTGCCCAAAGCTCGAGCACACTGATGTGGAGTGTCTATTCGAAGCTTGGACCAAGAGCCCTGGGTCCGATGGGGACCGAGATGGGCCCTAACCTGTGCCCGAGGCGCCTGTGGTTAGAGTCTGGGAGGGGGAGGAAGAAAGTGAGAACTCCTCAAATCAGGTTCTCTCAACCATCCACCATTGCAAGTCTCAAAGCATCGGTGAGGATACTAGAACCGGGTGATCTAAGTAGTCCACCAACTAATCCCATTGGGAGCGGAGTGTATACTGAGAAACTCATGTGGAGCCGAGCGCGATGGGCTGTTGGGATAGCAACCGCCATGAGCCTGAAGAGGCGAAGGACTGATCTTGCACTGACCCGTCTGCGGCTGGACAACAGACTTACCAGAGTCTGGAGAGTGGACGCCTGGTCCGAGGCAGGAAGGCTCTGCCAATGGTCGTGTCTAAAATCGCCCCTATAAACTGTAGTTGCTGAGATGGGATCAAGTGAGACTTGGAATGGTTGATGGTAATACCCAGGCAGGCAAAACCTGCTCGGTAAGGGTAAGGCAATGAATCCTCCTGGACAAAGCCGCCAGGAGTGAATCGTCCAGGTATGGGAAAACCTGCACCCCCCACCCCCGAGAATGCAGGTAAGACGCCACCACCGCAAGGCATTTGGTAAATACTTGGGAGCCGGGATAGGCCAAAGGAAGTGCCCTGAACTGGTATTGGTCCCCTGGTACGCAAAATGAAGATATTTGCAGCGAGATGGGCGAATGGAAATGTGCAGGTAGAAGCCTGCATATCCAGAGTGCACAGCCATTGCCTGAATGGAGGAGGGTCAGAAGGCTCTGCAAAGAGAGCATTCTGAACCTTTGTACTCCACAAAAGATTCAGGAACTGAGATCTATAATGGGTCTTAGATCTCCTGTCTTCATCGGGACCAGGAAGAAGTGGGAATAGTAACCCGTCCCTGAAGCCCGAAGAGGGATGGGTTCTATCGCCCTTCAGTAAAAGAGCTGAAATCTCTTCCTGGGCCAAGAGAAGATGTTCCGAGAATACGACGACCTTTTTGGGGAGATGGAGAGGTGGTTTCTGTAGAAACTCTATTGAGTGTCCTTCTGCGATCAGCTGGAGCACCCAAGAATCAAATGTTATCCTCTCCCATCCCGGAAGGTGGAGAGAAACCTCCTCCTACCGGGTTCCTCCGGGAGTCCAGAGACTGTGGAGAGGAAAGGGTCAGGTGGTATGGGCAGTGCCGCAGCTGAAGCACCGCTGCCTTTTGGGTGAGGCTAAGCAGTTATGGGGGCCCGGCGTTCGTCGGCCCGCTTCCCTGAGGTTTGGCCTTAGGCCGATTCCGCCTGCAAAGGGAATGCGCCGCGCTGGTGGGGACTGTACATAGAGTCAACGGACTTTAGTGCCATCCTTCTCCTGCAAATCGGTGATGATACCCTTGACATCGCCACTGAAAAGCAACCCCACGGAAGGCTCTTCCTGGATAGCGGACTGCACTTCGGGACCAACCCTGACACACGGATCCAAGCGTGACTGACGTAAGCCTACAGCGCGAAAGCTAAGCACCATCCAGCAGTGTCCATTGCATCATAGGTTGCACGAGGCATGTGTCGACTGGCCAAACGTACAGCGGACAAGGTCAGCCAACTCCTGCTTGACCCGAGTGTCTGGCAGGGAGTCTAATTTGGCTTCCACTGGAGTAAGAATTGCCTTCTGGTAATCCCCATATGACCAACATAGTTCAGGGCCCTGATCCCCAGCGTGGAAGAAGCAAAAATCTTCTTAACATACTGGTCCAGTAGGCGGGATTCTTTGTCGGTGGCAACAATCTAAGGTGTTTCGGGTTAGCCAATCACGCCGTGAGTGGCGCTAGTCACTACCGAGTCAGCACGAGGGTGACAATCTAAAAAGTCAACACCCTCGAGAGCCTGGTATAGCCTGTTCAGCTTCCGAGGAAGTGGGGCCAGAGCTGACGGCTGTTTCAAATGGTGGCAAGAAGGTCGGGCATGAGGCTCGATCCGGTGGCACCATGGTAGGAGATGTCACGGGCAGATCCAGATGCTCGGCAAGTTTCATCCGCTGAGGGTCTGGTTACAAAGACTGCCACTTATGTACTTCCTGGATTTTGTGTAGCAGCTCCAGAAGGAAGGATCTTCCGAGGCGACTTCAAGGAGTCCAAGGCCTGGGCTTTGATGGAGAGCGTGGCTCGTTGGCCTTTTCGGAGCAGTCCTCTGAAGAGTCCGAGGGGAAGAGGAGGAGGAAGAAGAAGAAAGACTCCTTTCCGACCGGGGAGGACGGACCCTTAGGAAGCCCACGAGGAAGCGTGTCCTGCCCTCTCTGGACCCAGAGGATTAGCCATGGTATCCGAGGTGGTGAGGGAGTGTGTTGCAGCAGGCGGGGCGTCTGGGAACCGGGACGGCACAGTGTAGTGAGCAGGCGACTCTCCACCTCTCTGGTGAGCTGAGCCTTGGCCTCAGCCCACCAGGAGGCCAGAGTCTCCTGCAAATCCACGCGGCAGAGGGGGCGGGAAGAGGAGGGGATAAGGTATGGACTATATCCATAAGGAGAGTATCTGAAACCGGCGCAGAAAACCAGGCGTCGGGTACTGTGGTACCAGATGCAGGCGTCTGATAAGACAGATGATACCAGGGAGCCAGAGGAGCTGTCGGACGCAGCGGCCTGGCTGGAAGCCTCACGGGCGGGTCCGAGGTTGGAAGCGCCCAGAGGGCCTGCATTGGGGCGACATCCGGTAGCGGGAAGTCGGCCAGAGTCGGTAAAACCAGCGAGGGGCCGGGCGCTAGAGGTACCAGCATTGGAGCTGGAATCCGGGGAACCGACGTCAGATCTGGCGGACCCACAGGTGGGCGGTCTGGCGGAAGCAGAATCCCAGCGTCGCCCGGGAAGGAGGGAAAAATCCCGGGGTCGGGCTGGGGAGACTCAGGGTCCCTGGAGGGCAGCGAAGGCTGCGGGGAGCTAGGGACAACGGATGTGGGAGGGCGGTGTCGGCTCTTTTCGCTGTATCGGATGGGACGGAACTGATGCGGGCGTTTCTCCAGCGGATCTAGGCGGCGCTGGAGAAGTTAGCGTCCGATTTACAGGACCCATTGCCGAGACAGACGCGATGGAACAGCGGCCTGGTCCGACAAGAGGGATGCGCACCACCCGAGAGGTCGTGCGACTACTACAACCTTCTCCACATGGGCGGAGGATCGACGTCCGACTTACGGAGTCGCCCGCGTAATGGGCGGCGAGCTTCGACCATACTGGAGGCGGAGACCTCCAATAGTCCGGGCGCACGAAGGGCCCGAGCGTGAGCGGACGGGCGGGCGATGCCGCCTCAGAAGCCTCTTGAGGTGGCCATCGAGGAGCGTCCTCAGAGGGACGTTACTAGTACGCTGACCCCGAGGAGTCACGGTGGAAGCCCTTGTCCCGGTGCTTCTCTGTCTTTTTCTTCCGATGGCCTTTGGGGTAAGTGGACGCCTGCTGCAATTTTTGAGTTTCTTCTCCATGGAGCTCATCTTTTTTTTTTTTTAAGAATGTAGGCTTAAGGGACTGCTGCCACTTTTTCGGGTAGCTGCGTTAAAACTGAGGCAGTGCTGGCACTTCTCGATCGGAGCCTAGACAAAACAGGCACAGGGAATGGCAGTCCTTGTCTGCGGGAGTTAGGCGCCACAAGTCTCGCTTGTTTTCTGCTCGGAGGGTGGAGGGCGACATGCACAAACGGATGTACTGACTATTGTAGCAAAAGCGAAAATACTCTGTAAAACACCAGCGAAGGGAGGCTGGCCGAGCGAAGAACTTTTCGCGGCTGCCGAGCTAGCGGCGGAAATAACTGGAAGGCAGGCATCAGAGACCGCCTTTATACCGACATCTCGTGATGCCAGTCACCTGACTCCAAACTATCAGTGTTTATAGATAAACAATTTAATAAGGCTGAAGCGGTCAGAATAGGAAATGGCCACTGAGTCTGTCAATGTTTTGGCAGAATTTTCAAAGTAATTCCTCACGTTCTTTGCTATCACTCTTGTCTGCCCTAGTTTTAGGATTTCCTCATTATATTCCCTCTCTGCAGCGTTCCTGAAGTTCATCTGCTGTGTTGTAATCATCTTCTGCAGTACAGTTTCTTTTATCCTCATAAGTTGCCCATATGGGATATTATCCTTAATTTCTTGTTTGTGAAAACGTGTGTAATAAAATGTTCCTATCTGTAGGTTTCCAATACACACTTGTGACTAGCGTTATATCTTTGTTCTGTATGTCCGGTCTAGAAAGTTAATGGATTGTTTATCACTTATTACAAATTTTAAATAATTTATTTGTGTGTTTAGATATTCAAAATATTCAGTCAGTTTGGTTTCTGTGCCTTCTCAGACACAAAACACGATCGATAACATATTTCCAACACTTCAGATTGCCTTTAAGTATGTTTATTCTCATTTTATTTATATATATGTTTTCAAAATTGTCCATAAAATGTTGGCATAGCTGATTACCATTGAAGACCCTATGGCCGACCTTTCATTGCTCAACAGTGTTGTGTACTGAATAGTTTTTTAGTTAAAATAGTTTTTTGTTAAAACGGTTTCAGCTAACTTCAATGATATTCATTCGGTGGGTTTTCACAGTTGTCCTTTCTTGTAGTTTTCTCCTAGGGCTTGGAGGCCTACAGTATGGGGGATGTTGGTATAAAGTCCATTACATCTCGGATCACTAGTATGCTACTCTCTGTCATTACTTTGCCTTGTTAATTTGTTCTACTAACTGTACTGTGTCTTTTGTATCCTTATGTAAGATTTAGTAGTTAACACTGGGGTTGAAGGAAATAGTCTATGTAGACTGATAGGGCTTATAGTGTGGAGCCTATTCCTGCAATAATGGGCCTGCCAGTGGGGTTGATCAGGTTTTTATCTGTTTTTGTTAAAACATAGAAAATGGGCATTACGGATGTTGCCTATGGAGGCCCTCTGTTCCCATTCTGTGATGTGTTTTCTCCACATCTAATTCAAGCTAGTCTTTAACTGTTCTCATAACATTAATAGTTGGATTTGTCACATTTTCATAAAATTCATTATTTTTAAGTTGTCTAATACATTCCTTTCTGTATCTGTCTTTATCCATAATCACAATTACCCCTCCCTTATCTACTTTTTTGATCTCAATTGAATTATCATTTTCCAGGTTTCTTAAGGTCGCGAAATTCTGCTGCTGTTCGGTTGTGTTGTCTTAGTCTATCATCTGTTTTCTCTAGTCTGTTGACTTCTTTGTCTATAAGCTCCATGTATGTGACAGTATTAGCTGGAATTTGGCCTGAGGTAGAAATTCTGATTTCAGGTCTAAGTTTAATGAAAGGGTATTCCTTTTCTCTGCTCTTGGGGTGTTAGGGTATCTTCAATTGTTGAGAGTGTTTCAATCTAACCTTAGCTTAGAATTTTGAAGGTCCATTTTAAGTGGAAAAGACTGTTTTCATGGGGACAGAATGTGAGGCCTAAGTTTAAGACTTCAAGTTCTGCATGATTCAGAATTCTAGATGACAGGTTAATGTCTGTCCTTTACATAGAAACATAGAATCTGACGGCAGATAAGGACCGCTTGGTCCACCTAGTCTGCCCATTTTCCTATCTAACAGATAAGCTGCAGATACTAGGTAACCAACAGCTAACTTCCTCCTACCCCCCACTAGGACTGCCTTATGTCTGTCCCATGCATTCTTGAATTCCCCACTGTTCATGACTCCACGACCTCCTCAGGAGGCTGTTCCATGCATCCATAACCCTCTCTGTGAAAACTACTTCCTCACATTACCTCTGAGCCATCCCCCTCTTTTTCAAATTGTGCCCCTTGTTCTTGCACATCTCTTTTCTGAAAGATGCCACCCTCTTGGACTTTGTTGATTCCTTGGGGTACTAAAAGTTTCTATCATGTCCCTCTCTCCCTCCTTTCCTCAGGGCACACATATTAAGCTCCTTTAGTCTTTCTTCAGTATGACTTCTGGTGCAGACCCTGCACCATTTTGGTTGCTCTCCTCTGGACAGCCTCCTCTGTCTGTCTTGCGGAGATGGGGTCGTTAGAACTGCACACAGTACTCCAAATGGGGTCTCACCAACTGTCTGTACAGAGGGAAAACTTCCTGTTTTCTACTATTGATGCCGCTCCCTATGCATCCCAATATCCCCAAGCCTTCTCACATTGCTTGCCCACCTTAAGGTCATCTGATATAATTATCCCCAGTTCCCTTTCCATTTTACTGTTGTCAGTATCTCACCCCCATTGTGTACTCTTCCCTGGGCTTTTGTTTCCCAGGTGCATTATCTTGCACTTCTTTGCACCGGAATCTGAGCTGCCATATATTTGACCATTCCTCCAACCTTGCCAAGTCCCTTCTCATCCTTTCCACTCCATCTTGTGCATTAACCCTGTTGCAAATCTTTGTGTCGTCTGCAAAGAGACATACTTTCCTTTCAGTTCCTCTGCAATGTCACTTATAAAGACAATAAAAGGGACCAGTCCAGTACTGAACTCTGCGGTACCCCACTAGTAACCCTCCTTTCTTCACTGTGGACTCCATTTAGTACTACTACCCTTTGCGTCCTGTTGTCTAGCCAATTTTTATCCAGGCTACCACCTTGGGACCCACTCCAAAGCTGGCTAACTTGTGTATTAATCTTTTGTGTGGGACTGTATCAAATCCCTTGCTAAAATCTAGGTAGTCCATGTCCATAGCCCCTCCCTGGTCTACTACTTTGATCACCCAGTCAAAGAAATCTATTAGATTAGTCTGACTTGACCTTCCCATTGTGAATCCATGCCTTGGGTCCTGTGCCCCACTGGCCTCTAGGCCAGAAGTCTTGAGCTGGCTCCTCCCACCCACCTGGGTGGTAAATACCTCGGCTCTGCCCCATGACACTAGATCTTCCTTTCCGATGGAAGATTCAGGTTCCCTAGTGCTACTTTAGCAATTCGTAGGCCCTGGATTTCAATGTTGGTTTTCACATGAAATTGCTCTCAGACTTGTCAGAGTTGACTCAGATTTCAGCGCATTGAACAAGGGACGACAAATCGTCCCTGGATTTCGCTGGTGTACCTGTGAGCCAGAAGATGTCGTGCACCGATCCCCACCTCTTGCGCTCTATTGCCCTAGGTGTCGTACATGACACCATGTCTTGTACCTTTTGTTTGGCCTTCCATCCCAACGTTCTGGATGCCCGCAAGGCATGCCTAAAATTGGGAGACGAGCTTAGAAACCCACCTGTGAAATCGAAAAGAGGCGAGGTGGGCAGTTTCTCTGGCTGCAGGTCCACCAAGCAGCTGGAGCAGATGAAGGCTTTCGAGAGGAAGCAGCTCAAGCTTGGCCAGTCAAAGCTTTTTCATTCCACTCAACCTTGGCTCTACTTTTCTGGGCTCCCTTCAGGGAGTTGTGCCAGTCTCTCCCCACCAAGGGGTGAGGCCTTCAGGCTCACCTCCTCCCACCCTCGGAAGAGGGATAAGAACCTAACCTCAAGTCTTTTTCTAAAGGGAGATGCTTAAGGGACGGAGGGTCATAGTCCCAGGAACATGTGGTCTCGACTTTGTCGAGATCGCTTCCTCAGCTGCCGGCTTACAGACCTTCCGTCTGGCCAAGGACTGAGACCGAGGAAACTGCTGAATTGGCTGAGATTAGTCTTGACCGGATCGAGCCTTTATCGCTGACTCAGGTTGACGATTCCTTAGAAAGGACTCCTGTCCTTCCTTTCCCGATGAGGAGACACTGCCCTCGGGTGTTCTGATTGGGGAAAATGTGTCGGAACCTCGGTTTCACTGACTCTGCTGTCTCCCGATCGAGCGAACCGACCCCATCAGTCTCAATAGAGGGACCAGGACCCATTCAGTCGATCAGCCGAAAAGGGTCACGAACACTTAAAAGAGGCGCCACCACAGATCCTCATCCTATTTGGACGAAGAGAGGCTTGACATGGAAACTCTTTTCGACACTATGAGTATCTGATGTGGCAACAGCTGATTATGGGAAGTGAAGCCGGCTCTGCCAGCCACCCTGGCCATCACTCTGCTCCCGCCTCCCAGGCCGACACTGACCCCTCCGGAACCAAAGGCCTCGGTTTCACCACCCATGGGGCGGCCGGATCCCGGCTCTGCCTATTCAGTCTCTCCACTGATTTTGGTGGAGCCACCGCCCTAAGCAGCCTCAGGAGGGCTCCCTCAAGAGGACCGACCAGACACCGGCATCCCGTCTGTCCATCACGGTCGTCCCCATCCCGCCTCGTATTATCAAGGGAGATCTCAGGCAGGAGACCATTGTACCGCGACTGTTCGGACTCAGACACACTTGATTACACTCTCATCCAGGGGATGATGAGTCATCCGTGGCAGGACTGGAGGAAGACCCTTCCTCCTTTCAGGGCATTCTCCACCTGATCTCCAAATCCACCGGAATGCCCTGAGACCCATCAGAAAAAGGTGAAGTACCTTATGGATATCCTCAAAGGGGAGGGGGTGCCCCGACAGAAACCTTTCAGTGCAAAGCCATCGTTGGCCGGCCCTTTGAGCTTTGGCTACATCCTGCCCAGATCCATCTGCCCGCATGGTCCGAAAGTATATGGTGCCCATGGGGTCCCTTGAGGGGTTCACAGAGCATCCTTCGGCTTGAAAGCCTGGTGACTGCTTCTGTTTGGTGACATACTGCTAGCTCAGCCGACACTTACATACCCCGGAGTCCAAGAATATGGACCATTCTGCCCATAAGGTCGGTCTGTGTGGCCTCCTTAGGCCCTAGTCAGGTCAGCTTGGCTGTTATCATGGCACATTTCTCTCATGCCCTCCTAGGGTCACTGGATGAAGTCCTCCCTCATCTCCCCGCAGACATGCAGACCACAGTGAAGCAAGACTGTGATCAGGGCCGTGCTGTTGCAAAACAGCAGCTCCAGACAACCCTGGACATTGGAGATTCCTGTGCCTGCTCTTTGGCAGCCACAGTGGCCACTCGCCGCAGGGCTTAGCTGAGGCTATCCTCCTTCCCAGCGGATACTCAGCACAAGTTAGCTGACATGCCCTTCCCAGGCACCAATCTCTTGGTGCAGCAGTGACTGGTCAGCTCCAGTGCATAGAGCAGTCCAGTGCCACCTTGGATGCTACTTCTGCGAAGAGTTCTTGAAAAAGAACCAGCAGAGGCGCAAGAAGAAGCCTTTCAGCACTCTTCCCCTCGGTTAGGCAGCTCTCTATCAAGGAGGCCAGCAGCAACAGCAGGCTCAAGCTGGTGCCTTAAGCCCAAGCAGGGTCCTCAACAGCCCGTGAGGAGGCTGAGGAGCCAGTCCAGGAGCTGCCTCCTCCTCCTCTAAGCCAACTCAGTGACAGGTTGGGGTTGCCACCCCTACACCCATCAGGCCAGCTCTGGGTCCTCCCGTGGAGGACCGACTCCCACCACTTTCTTTCCGCTCTGGTCCGATATTACCTCGGACAGAAGGTTCTAGAAGTGGTCAGCCAGGGACTGCCTCTGGAATTCTAGCAGTACCCTCCCAGCCAAGCCCGTGCCCCTCTGGAGGAAAGGATCTCAGCTTGCACTCAGTCGGCTCTTCGACACGACATTGCTCAGCTCCTCCACAGGAAGTCGGTAGGTCCAGTGCCAGATCCTCCTGCAGACCCAGGCTTCATGTCCAGGTATTTCCTGGTGCCCAAGTGGAGCGGTGTGTGTGTGTGTGTGTGTGTGTGTGTGTGTGTGTGTGCCCCATCCTAGATCACCACGACCTGAATCAATATCTCAGGTCTAGCACCTTCTGGATGGTAACTCTGAACCAGATCATACCATCCCTAGAGCAAAACATGGTTCTGCAGGACAGGTTTTCCACGTCCCAATCACGTCCGTCCCATCATCGATTCCTCCGCTTCAAGGGGACCCTGTACGAGTTCCGAGGCCATGCCATTCGGCCTGTAATTGGCCCTGAGGGTCTTCACCAAGTGCATCACAGTGGTGGCAGCCCATTTCCAGTGGCAAGGAGTTCAAATTTACCCTTATCTTGATGACTGGCTCTTGGCAGGTTCCTCCCTCTAGGAGGTGGAGAGATCAGGGATCTGGCGCTTTGCACTTGCTCCCAACTAGGCCTCCCTGATCAAGCGAGGCCAAGTTGTAGCTTCGTTCCTCTCAGGTGATGGGTTATATCGAGCAGAGCTCGACTCTCGTCAAGCCAGAGCTCTGCTCCGGTGGACGTTCTTTCCTCCTTTGCCCAATCATTTCTGGTTGGGCACTTGCATCCTACCCAGGACTTCCCTGAGCCTTCTGGGCTTGGCAGCATACATCCTCAGTGGTCCGTTGGGCCAGATGGGACATCGCCCCCTCCAATGGGAGCTGGCCGCTCAGTGGACTCAGCGCCACGGTCATTTCGACCAGCTGATCACTGTGACCCAGAAGATGTGGGTGCTTTCCAATGGTGGACCACCCCAGACCGGTTGCAGGAAGGGATCCCATTTGTCAGCCCTGAGCCGACGGTCATTCTTACACCGATGCCTCTCTCACGGACTGGGGAGGCCACATGGGGACAGTAGAGTCCACGGTACTGGACCCCGAGTAGTCCCGATGCCACATCAACCTGTTGGAGCTCAGAGCAGTCAGACTGGCACTGCCAGGTTTCGCTACTCAGCTCGGGGTCAAGTGGTTCAAGTCCAGACGGACAATACCATGACCACGCTTACCCAACAAACAGGGCGGCACGCACTCCTGTCTGCTTTGCAAGGAGGTACTCGTATCTGAACCCTTGTCAGCTGGTTGGAGGCGGATCTCCTAGCCATTCAAGTGGCAGAAGTCTCAACCAGCTGGCGGATGCTCTCAACATCAGAGAGGCCAGACATCCCATGAGTATTCTCTCCATCCAGAGGTAGTTCATAATCTCTGTTCTTCTGGCTGGGGCAAACTGCTGGTGACCTGTCTGCCTCCAGGGAAAAAACAAGCTGAGGCGGTTTCATGCCCGCCTTCTCAGCAGGGCTCGCTGCTGGTGGATGCCTTCTCGAGGTCGCGGGACCCCAGGCCTCCTCTGCACCTTCCTCCATTTCCCTTTGATCCACAAGGTGTTTATTCAAGGTGAGAAGGGACAAGGCAAAGGTTATTCTGGTAGCCCCAGACTGCCGCTGCCAGTTCTAGTACCCAGATCGCCTCAGCTGTAGGCCCCGAAAGGCTCTTGTACGTGCCCGACCCGATAGCTCTGAACCAGGGAAAGGTATTCCATCCAGACCTTCAATCCCTGCACCTGACAGCCTGGTATCTGAGCAGCTAGAGTTCCAGGCTCTGGGTCTTTCCGAGGATGTTTACACCATGGTGGAGGCATCTCGTAGGAATCGACTAAGAAATGTTATGCCTTCAGATGGAAGAGATTTTCCATTTGGTGTCAGGATAAGAGTCTAGATCCCTTATCCTGCTCTGTGGCTAACATTCTCTACTACCTCTTGTCTCTCTCCAAATGGGGTCACGGTCATCGACTTCTTAGGGTGCTCCTGCAGCCATTTCTGCTTACCGGCATGGGGCGGTCACGACATTGCACAGGAGACAGTGGTCGGCGCTTCTTCAAAGGCCTGGATCACATATCCTCCGTGCGTGAACCTCCACCTCCGTGGATCTTCCTGGTTTTGCAAAGCTTATGGACATGCTATTCAAACCCATGCACAAGTGTGAGCTTCACACTTGTCATGGAAGACTGCCTTCCTGGTGGCTATCATGTCAGCCCAAGGACAGGAGCGCCTCCAGGTGCTTTCGGTCGACTCTTATCTGGTCTTCCACAGTGACAAAGTTGTCCTGCTCCCACCCAAATTCCTTCCAAGGTGGTGTCAGAATTTCATCTTAACCAGGTGTTAACTCAGCTGGTATACTACCCTAATTACACTTGGACTCAGAGTACAGGCTCCATACTTTGGACCTCAGACTTGCTCTCCTATTATAAAGAAAAACAGTGGAAATTCATGTTGAGGTTCGCCAGCTGTTTGTCACCTCACGCTGAAGCCGCTTCTGGCAGACCTGCAGCCAAACAGACCATTGCAAGGTGGATTACATCATGCATAGGTCTGTGCTATGAGTTGGCAGGCAAGGAGCCTCGAGAGGGATAAGAGCTCATTCTTCCGCCATACTGCTGCATCGGTGTGCTGCCTCGGAAATCTGTCTGGCTGCTACCTGGAAGTCAGCAAACACCTTCATTACCCACTACCACATCGACCTTCAGTCAGCTCTGGAAGCTGGTTTGGGGCATGGTTCTCCAATCTATTTCCCAAATAGAGGGTGTGCACTTGGCCACCTCCTCCCGGAGAACTACTTGAGTTTGCGGGGAGTGTGGATGAACAACATATCCACACTCCTAGAAGAACAGGTTACTCACCTGTAACAGTAGTTCCAGGAGTGGTATATGTTGTTCACCCACCTACCTCCGGCTTTAGGCGCACAACCTTGCTTCCAGTGGGCAAAGATCTGGTGTCATGAGGCGGAGCCTAGGTATTTACCACACAGAGGGTGGAGGAGTCAGCTTGAAGACTTCCAGCCAGATTTAAAGGGGAAAGGAAAATGCCACAGAGTATGCATGAACATATACCACTTAGAAAGTACAGTTACGTAAGAACTTACTGTAACAGTAGATCTTCGAGAGAGGCTCTTGCAGGGGTAATTACATATAGGACTGACGCCGCAGGACCCTACTTGAGACATTTCTAGCTAGCAGTACCCTGGCGAGGGACCGCCCCCATGTCAGGTGACCGCTCAGGAGAGTTTGGTATAAAGGGGCAGTCCCGACACCTGCCTTCCAGTTCTTTCACACGCACAGGCCAAAAGAGGCTCGACGAGAGAGGAGTGGATATTTCCTCAATGGAAAAGGAGCTGAAAAGCCTAGGGGATGGAGGCGGAAGAGAGGTATTACTGCAAGAGCCTCTCTCAAGATCTACTGTTACGGGTTAAGTTCTTACGTAACTGTACCATCTAACTTCGAGAGGGCTCTTGCAGTAGGTAATTACATATAGGACTGAATCCAAGCAGTTTGGAACAAAGAGGCGCACCGGGAGGAGGAAAACTACTCCAAAAGATAGTACTGGTTGTGCAAGTCTCAAGATAGGAGGCCCTGCAAAACAGCCAGCCCAAGCCTGCTCTACAGCTAGAGGCAACATCCAAACTGTAGTGTTTCAGAAGGTATGGACGGAAGTCCAGGTGGGGCATCGGAGATGTCTGCCGTAGAGGAGCTACTCCTCTTGTGGAGTGGTTTCTGACTTGACCCGGGAGGGTCTTGTTGTATTTGTCATAACAGAAAGTGATGCAATGAGCTAACCACTTAGACAGGCATTGCTTGGAAACAGTATTGCCTTCCCTTTTGTGAGCAAAAGAGACGAATAACTGATCAGTCTTTCTGAGATCCTTTGTCCTGTTGGTATAGTATCTCAGAATCCTGTGAACATCCATAGTATGGAGTAAATACTCCCTTGATTAGAGTACTGCGAAAAAGGCAGGTAACCTATGGACTGATTTAAGGTAGCCTCTGCTACTACTTTAGGTAGAAACTTAGGACTGTATGAAGAGCAACTTGTTCCTTGTTAAAATCGAGTAGGGAATTTTACACATCAGGGCCTGGAGCTCAAGAGATTCTTCGAGCCAAGTAATGGCCACCAAGAAGAGCCGCCTTCCACTAAAGTAACTTAAAATCACAGAAGCTGCAGGTTCAAAGGAGGAAGAGTAAGTTTCTCGAGAACAAAGTTCAAGTCCCAAGGGGAGCAGGAGTACGGATGGGGGGCCTCAGGTGGAGGATCCCTCTGAGAGACCTCCAGTTGAGAAAATCTTTGTCTGCAAAGGAACATGATAGGCTAAAATGCCCGCCATGAGTACCTTCAGAGAGGAATGGCCGAGACCCAGGTCAAACAGATGATGTAGATACTCTAGCAGAAACCCCGCTGAACAGGAGAAAGGTTCCACGCTCTTGAAGCGGCCCAAATAGTGAAACTTTTCCACTTCATGGCATAAGTGGATCTGGTGGAGGTTTTCTGGCCTCTACTAAAATCTCCGCCACTTTGGGAGACACTCCAAAACGGGATTGGGCTAGGTCTGCAGGAGCCATGCATGCAGTTGAAGGGACTTGAGGCCTGATGGACCAGGGTCCCCTGATCCTGAGTCAACAAACCTCAAACAGAGGAAGAGGAAGATCCTCTGAATATTGATGTAACATAGAAACACAGAATTTGACGCAGATAAGGACCGTTGGCCCATCCAGTCTGCCCATTTCCTACCTACTGGATAAGCTGCAGATCCTAGTTAACCAGCAGCCTACTTCTTCCTACCCCACCCCTAGAATTGCCTTTATGACTGTCCCATGCATGCTTGAATTCCACCACTGATTTTGACTTCACATCCTTCCTCCGGAAGGCCGCTCCATGCATCCACAACCCTCTCTGTGAAAAATACTTCCTTAAATTACCTCTGAGACCCCCATCTTCAAATTGTGCCCTCTTGTTCTTGCACACCTTTTTTGAAAGATGCTACCCTCTTGGACTTTGTTGATTCCTTGAGGTACTTGAACGCTTCTATCATGTCCCCCTCTCCCTCCTTTCCTCGAGGCTATACATATAAGCTCCTTTCGCCTCTTCATGTCTTCCGTGCAGACCCTGCACCATTTTAGTTGCCCTCCTCTGGACAGCTTCCATCCTGTCTATGTCTTTGCGGAAATTGGGTCTCCAGAACTGCACACAGTACTCCAGATGGGTCCTCACCAGCTGTATGTACAGAGGGATAATAACTTAATGGTCGGGACGCCCGGCCGCTTGTTCCCGGTCAGGAAGGAGCTGCTGCCATGAGGTTTTTCGTAACATCGACGTAACTTACGCCGAAGTCTCCACTCGGTTCAGGACGAAAGGGCGCGGCCAGCTTCATCAAGGTGCCGAGACAGAGACCGCTATGACGGCGGATCGGCTGGACCGCGAAAGAAGTCCAAGACAGAGAACTCGCTTCTTCCTCGAGGGCGGGCGGGAGGGACGGGGAAACTTGCTCTCCCTCGGTTCGGAGGGTTCACTCGAGGCTCCGGAACCGGAGGCACTGGCAACCCCATGGGATCCCTAACTCCCACTGGGGAACCGGGAGAGAGGGATTCTCGGCTTCGCTTGATGATAACCCGCCCAACGGGTCGAGAAAAATCTCGACCGTGCCGACGTGAGTCTCGTCAACTGACCTGATGGGGACACCGTGGAGACCAGTGGCCGGAGCCGAACGATCGACCAAGTCGATGGCCTACACCGGGAGAGGGACCTTTCCCGCCTCCCAAGAGCCGCCGATGGAGGGACTTACCCTTGTCTTTCTTTTTGGACCGAGAAGGTGGTCCAGCAGATGCTGGTCCCTCTCCTTAGTGGAGAGGAACAGACAAAGCTCCTTAAAAAAAGCTGTATAAGAGGAACCCAGAGAGCGGATAAATGCCACGGCCGAGGAAGATGGCGTCTGCCGCTTCTCCTTCTTTGAGGGCGCATCATCTGCTCTAGTTGATCCGCCGAGCCAGCCGCCTCGGAAACTGCTGACCGGGCCTCTTTTGACTTCACTGGAGGAAAACGCTCGGACGCCCAGTTGTAAACGGGCAGCGCGGCCTTCGAGGACGAGGCTGAGAAGGAAGAGCACAGGTCGCAAGCCCGCGGGTCGCTCAAGGCCTAAACAGACACACGCGGAGTGCGGATCTGTCCGAGACATCTTCTGCTTCGCAAGGGCATCTCCCAAAACCGGAGTCGATTTGTCCATCGCAGCCAGGGATAGAACAAATACCAAAGTCTAGAAGTGCAAAAACTTTTAAATTCGCGAAACCGAAGAATTAGGAACCAGTCTTATACGAGCGTTAAGGAGGGAACCTAAGCTTCCAAGCGGTAAGGAAGATCTGGCGCATGGGCGGAGCCGAGAGTTTTACCACCCGGTGGATGGGAGGAGCCAGCTTGAAGACCTTCCAGCAAGATTTAAAGCGCAAGGATACCTGCTAATAAGTGTGGATGAACAACATATCCATGTCCCTAGAATTGTGGGTTTATCCTCTCCCATCCCGGAAGATGAAGGAATAACCTCCTTCCTACCGGTGACTCTGGGGAGTCCGAGGCAGTGGGAGAGGAAAGAAGTCAGGTGGTGGGGCACAGCAGCTGAAGCACCCGCTGCTGTTTTGGGCAGGGGAGGGCATGGCAGCTGGGGCTGATGCTTATGACCCGCCTCCCTTTGGCAGATTCCGCTTATGAAGCGGGACGGCGCTGCTGCTGCTGGGGACGGTACATGGAATCCACTGACTTCAGAGCCGCCCCTCTTCTTGTAATCGGGTAATGATGTCCTTGACATCACCCCAGGAGAGCACCGACTCGGAAGGGTGCTTCCCGGATAGCAGATTGCACCTCCGGGACCAAGCCTGACACGCTGAGCCAAGCATGACGCCAGAGGGCCTACAGTGAAAGCTGAGCTCCACCTAGGCTTCACGGCAAAAGCTGAGCTCTATCCAGCAGTGTCTACTGCATCGTATGTCGCACGTAGCATGTGTCGATCGCGGAACAAGCATAACGGGCGAGATCAGCCAACTCCTGCTTGACTTGAAAGTCAGGCAAGGAGTCCAGTTTGGCTTCTGCCTGAGTCAGGATGGCCTTCTGGTAGTCCCCATGTGGCCGATATAGTTCAGGGCCTTAATCCCCAGTGTGGAGGAAGAGTAAATCTTTATCCCATACTGGTCCAGAATGTGAGATTCCTTATCAGGAGGTGACGAGCTAAGGTGTTTAGAGTTCGCTGACCAGCCGTGAGCGGCGCTAATCACGACCGAGTCGGCACGAGGGTGAGAATCTAGGAAATAAACACCTCTGGCGCCTGATATAGCCGCTTCGACTTCCTAGGAAGTGGGCTAAGGCTGACGGCTGTTTCCATATTGTGGTAATAAGAATGGCGTGAGGCTCTGTCCAGGGTGGCACCAAGGTAGGAGCCATCATGGGCAGATCCAGATGTTCAGTGAGTTTCAGACGCTGAGGATCTGGTTCCAGAGAGTGCCACTGATGAACCTCCTGGATTTTCCTAAGCAACTCCGAAAAGAAGGATCCTCCGGAGGAGAATTGAGGAGTCCTTGGCCAGGGCTTCGACGAGAGCGAGGCTCGCTGCCCTCTCGGAGCAGCCATCAGAAGAGTCCGAGGAGTCCAAGAGCGAAGAGGAGGATGAAGAAGAGAAAGACTCCTATCCTGACCCGGGAAGGAATGGACCCTTGGGAAGTCCCTGGGGAAGCGTGTCCTGCCCCTCTGGATCCAGACGGAAGAACCCTGGAGTCCGTGGTGGTGAGGAAGGCACACCCGCGAAGCATGGAACCTGATGGCACCTGCCGCCAGAAGGCGTGCTCGACCCTCTCGGTCAGCTGAGCCTTGGCCTCAGCTCACCAGGAGGCCAGAGTCTTGTGCAGGTCCACCGGCGGCCACAAGGGAGGTGGAGGAGAGGGAGATAAGGATATGGTGTTATAACCGCGATGGCACATATCCAAAACCTGGCAGCGGTAACCCGCGCCGGGTACTCTAGGCCGGATACCAGCTTCATGGGTACACCCGCGCGTAATAAGACGGAGGATACCTGGGGCTGCTGGAGCATAGCTCGGGTTGGGAACCTCACATGGCGGGTCCATAGTGGAGGGCCCGATGGGAGTGGAATATCTCCTGAGTCTGTAAGGCCGACGGCGAGGCCCTGGAGCCGGAGGTACCGACATCGGAGGGGCTTGCGGCGTCCGGGAGCAGACGCCTGGTACGGCGCTTCCAAGTGGAGGAAGGACTGATGGAGGCAAAGATACCCAGCTTCGCCGCGACGTAGGGGAAAATCCCCGGGGTCAGGTTGGGGAGACTCTGGTTCTCCAAACGGCAGCTAAGGCTGTGGGGAACCGGAACTACGGACATAGGGGTCGCTCGCCGGGCTCCTTCGCTGGCGGATGTTCGAGAGCCGATGTGAGGCTTAGTGGCGAACTCTCAGCAGGTGCCGGAGGAGCCGATGTTCGACTTACGAAAGCCATCAGCGGAAGCAGGCCGAGTAGAGTGATCGGCCTGGTCTGGTGGAGCGGAGGCTGCACGTTGCCCCAGAGGATCGGACGTCTTTCTTGCCCTCTCCGGGCGGACATCAGAGAGCCACGCCTGTGCTACTAGAGTCGCCCACAGTGGTAGGCTGCCAGCCTGCGGCAGAACCGGGCGGAAGCCTTCAATGCCCGGAGACGCCTGCAAGGCCCGAGCGTGAGCTGATGGGCGGGCCGACGCCGCCTCAGAAACCTCCCGAGGTGGCTGTCGAGAGCCGATCCCCGAGGGGATGTTACCTGTGTCCCATCGATCCCGTGGAGACGCGTGGAGGAGCCCTTGTCCCAGTGCCCTCCTTCTTCCGATGTCCTTGGGGAAGTGGCCGACTGCCTTAGTTTTTGAGCTCCTTCTCCATAGAACTCATTTTCTTCTTTAGAATATGGGCTTCAGGGATTGCTGCCACCTTTTCCAGGTAGCGTTGTTAAAACTGAGGCAGTGCTGGCACTTCTCTACCAGGTGATCGGGGCCTAGGCAGAACAGGCACAGGGAGTGGCCATCCTTGTGCGGTAGTAGCTGCCACAAAGCGCACTTATTCTTGTGCTCGGAGGGTGTAGGGGACAACATACACCGACGCTAGTACTGACGTTAGTCAAAAATATAGAGTTTTTGGTAAAAACCGACGAAGGTAGGGCTGACGAACACAAACTTTTCCGCTAAGCTGCACAAGCTAACGGGCGGAAAGAACTGAAGGCGGTGTCCGGGACTGCCCCTTTATACTGACGCCTCCTGACGCTGGTCACCTGACGGGGTGGTCCCCGCCAGGGACTCGCTAGCTAGAAATGTTTCCGTAATGGCCGCTCTGCCGGCATCAGTTCTATATGTAATTACCTACTGCAAGAGCCCTCTCAAGTAAGATCTACTGTTACAGGTGAGTAACCTGTTCTTTCTGATTATATTGGTAATAAATTTCAATTTCACCTCTCACATTAGTTAATTCGATGTTTACAGTTTCTACTAATAGTAAAAAGTCTAAAGGAACATGGATATGTTGTTCAGTCCACACTTCATGGCAGCTCCTTGCCGCTTTAAATCTTGCCAGAAGGTCTTCAAGCCGCTCCTCCAACCCACCTGGGTGGTAAAACTCTCGGCTCTGCTCCATGATGCCAGATCTTCCTTACCACTTGTAAGATCAGGTTCTCTCCTTAACGCCTCTGCGTTTAAACTGGATCCAAACTCTTCGTTCACCCGAAAATAATTTTAAAGTCTTCTAAACTTTGGTGTCTTCTTCCTTTGTGGCCGCAATGGACAAATCGACTCGGTTTCCAGCGATGCCCATGCAGGTAGAAGAAGTCTAGCACAGATCCGCACTCCACGATGCGTCTACTGGCCTGACCATGATCCATGAGCCTGAGAGTTGTGCAAGTCCTTTTCGGCAAATGTCTTGAACACCGTGCTGCCGGTTCCAACTTGGGTGCCCTGAGAAACGTTATCCGCCGGTTAGTACAAGGAGGCCCGCTTGGGCGTTTCCACGGTGGCTGGCTCAGCTGAGCAACTTTAACAGATGATCGCCCTCGAGGAGGAGGTGAGGCGGCCCAGGCTGCATCTTTGTCATCCTAGGTCGCGGCATTTATCCCGCCTCCTTAGGATCCTCCAACACAGCTTCTTTTAAGGAGCTTTTGCCAATCCCTCTCCACGAAAGGTGAGGGGCCGTCAGGACACTCCTCTCGGTCTAAGGAGGAGGACTCAAAGGGTAAGTCCCACTGTCGACGTTCGAGGGGAGCAGGAGAGGACCCGTTCCCGGACAGTCGACACTCTACTTGATCGAGAGGTTCGCCCTGGGCTGCTGGCTTCACGGTGTCCCAGTCAGGTCAGCCGCCAAGACACCCATCGACGCGGTCGAGATTTTTCTCGACCCAGACGGGCTGTCGACTGGAGAAGCCAACAACCCTTCTTCACTGGTTCCCCGGTAGAAACAGAGGACTTGCCTGTGCTGGAGTCCCGATTGAGGCTCCCGAGCCGAGTGAGAACGCGTTTCCTCTGCCCTCCCAGACCCACCTTCGGAAACACAGGGCGGTCGGACCTCTTCGGTCCAACCCGACCCACTGGCACCAGCGGTTGCATTCCGAGGATTCGTCATTCTCATTTTCCCTCGAGGAGGAGAGGCTTCAGCTGCTTCACCGGGAATGCTGCAGACGCCTTTCCCTCGCCATTAAGGCTGTCACCCGAAAGGCTGAAACAACCCATCGCGGTGGTCGAGGTGCCCAAACCGGTGCTGGCTGTTCGGCCGAAACCAGCTGTCCCACTGACTGTGGTGGAACCCCCGCCCACAACTGAAATCGGGGGTCCGACCCAGGATCCTCGGTCGAGTCAGGGACTGCCCACCCGATTGTCGGTCACCCTCACTCCTGACCGTCCTTGGCAGGTGGAGAGGTGGCTCAGGACAGGCAGCTGTTCGGAGACTCCTCGAGTCCGACGATGACTCTTCCTGTTCTCCAGGCCCCTTGACCTGGAGTCCCTGGGGACAGACGATGGACTCAGGAGCCCATCCTCGCTCATGGGTCTGCTTCGCTCATCTCTGAGTCCACCAGGATGCAGCTCCAGCCCGTATCCAAGAGGGCCAAGTATCCCCTCACAGAGATACTGGACCGAGGGGATTCTCCCACAGAGGCCTTATCGGTGGCTGAAGCAATTGTTGGCCTAGCCTTGGAGTTATGGCAGCTGCGGCTTCTTGTCCTGCCCCTTCGGCAAGGATGGCCAGGAAGGACACGGTCCCTACCGGTCACTGTCCGTTTCTCGGAGCACCACTCTGCAGAGGGCTGGTTACTGATAGTGTTTTCCGACGTTCTGGAACACCAGGGACCTGGACAAGCTCCCGGACAAAGAGTCCAAAGAAGTGGACTATGCCGGGTGAAAGTGTATGCTCACGTCCTCCCTCTGCCTCCGTCAGGCCAGTTCGGCCGTACTGATGGCACCCTTCTCCCATGCCCTATGGGCTCCCTGATGAGGTGATCCCTCATCTCCTGGCTGACCTGCATACCACGGTCAAGCAGGTGTGGGATCAGGGAAGGACAGTGGTGAAACAGCAGCTCCAAACTGCTCTCGATATTGAAGACGCTTGTGCCGGTCAGTAGCAGCCACAGTGGCTATGCACCGCAGAGCTTGGCTATGGATCTCCACCTTCATGGCGGATACCCAGCACAAGCTGGCAGACATCCCTTCCTGGGGACCGACTTGTTCAGGCCTGGGGTGGAAGGTCACCTCCAGACAATTGAGAGTCCAATGCCACCTTGGACTCGTCCGTCTGCTCAAAAGGACAAAGGCCGCGACAGCAGCATAAGTGCTTTAGCCCTTCTGCCCCTGCGGCCGTCCTGCCCAGCAACACCAGCATCAGGGCCAGCAGGCTCACACTTGGCACCCCAGCCAGTCTCTGCAGCTTCCTCCAGCAGGAAGCCGGGAGGAAAGGCCCAAGAGGTCCCATGGACGGTCTTTCCTCCAAGCCTGCCCAGTGACTGGTTGAGGGTGTCACCCCAGCCGCATCACTTCCCCTGTGAGGGTCAGCTCCACCACTTTCTTTCCACCTAGTCCACTATCACCCCAGACCGTTGGTGTTGGAGTTGGTAGGAAAGGGTCTGCCTCTGGAGTTTGAGCAGGCCCTGCCCTTCCGTGCCGCGTCCCTCGGTGAGTTACGGGGTCTGCAGCCTCTCTGTCGGCCTGTTGAGCTGACATTGCCCTGCTCCTCCAGAAGGAGGTGATCACGAGGTGGCGGATCCTCCACCAGACCCAGGGTTTGCATCCAGGTACTTCCTGGTCCTGAAATGGACGGGGGCTGGCACGTCATTCTAAATCTGCAGGACCTGAACAGGTTCCTAAAGATCTCGAACCTTCAGGATGGTCACTCTGGCTCAGAAAATCCCATTCTTGGAACGAGGCGTGTGGTTCTGTTCTCTGGAACTCCAGGACGATTCTTTCACGTCCCCAATCCTGGCCATCCCACCAGCGATTCCCTCCGCTTCAGAGCAGAGGGGTCCTCTACGAGTTCCCGCCATGCCCTTCGCCTTTCCTCTAGCTCCCAGGGTCTTCATGAAATGAATGGCAGTGGTGATAGCATTCCTGTGGCACCGAAGGGACCGGGTGTACCCCACATGGATGACTGACTGATTGCGGCCTCCTCCAGACAGAGGTGGAGCGGTCCAGAGATCTGGCCCTCCAGGTTTGCTCTCAAGTTGGCCTCCTCATCAACGAGGCCAAGTCGGAACTCGATGCCAAAGCAGGTGATTCTGTTCATCAGGGCAGAGCTCGACTCTCTGCGAGCCAGAGCACGGCTCCCAGCGCATAGGGCCGAGGTTCTTTCCTCCTTTGCCCAATCATTTCTGGTTGGGCAACTGTGCCCTGCCAGGACTTCCTGCACCTCCTGGCGGCCTGTACCAGCGTGGTCCGTTGGTACATCGTCCCCTTCAATGGGGACTGGCCAGCCAGTGGTCCTAGCCTGGCGATCCGTTGGACAAGCCCGTGACAGTGACCCAGGAGATGTGGAACGCTGTCTAGTGGTGGATCGTTCCAACCCATCTGCAGGAGGGTAACCCGTTCGTCCCGCGCGCGACTGTCTCTCTCTCTCGACGCATCTCTGATGGGTTGGGGTGCCATCGAGAGAACATCGAGCGCGCGGCCTCTGGTCCCCTCGGAGTCCCGATGCCACATCAACCTGCTGGAGCTCCGAAGCGGTCGGTCAAGCTCTCAACGCCCGCCTCCGTTTCTACGGGCTCAAGTGGTTCAGGTCCAGACGGACAACACCATAAACATGTACTATCTGAACTGCTAGGGCGGGACGGGCCCCTGCTGTTATGCAAGGAAGCTCTCCGATTTGGTCCCTAGTGCGCAGCCTGGAGGCGGATCTCCTAGCTCATTCATGTGGCAGGAACCTCCAACACCCTGGCCGATGCCCTAAGCCAGATAGGGGCTGCGTCTCACGAGTGGTCTCTCTTGCCGGAGGTAGTACAAGATCTCTTCTCCCTCTGGGGCACCCCCTCAGGTGGACCTGTTTGCCTCCAGGGAGAATGCAAGCTGAGTCTGTTCCATGCCCGCCCCCTCAGCAGGGCTCGCTGCAGGGGATGCCTTCTCGAGGCCGTGGACCCGGGCCTCTTCTACACCTTTCCCCATTTCCTTGATCCAAAGGTGCTTCTCAAGGCAGGAGGGACAAGACGCAGGTGATTCTGGTAGCCCCAGACTGGCCCAGCCAGTTCTGGTACCCAGATCTCCTCAGCCTCAGCTCCAGGCTCCTGAGGCGGCTTCCAGCTCGCCTGGACCTGCTCTCAGTCAATCAGGGAAGGTGTTCCATCCGGACCTTCAATCCTTGCACCTGACGGCCTGGTTCCTGGAGTGGCTAAAGTTCCAGGCCTTGGGTCTTTTCGGACGAGGTCCTCAATGTCATTGAGGCGTCCGTAAGGAGTCGACCAGAAAATGCTATGCCTTCAAATGGAAAAGGTTTTCCATTTGGTGTCAGGAAGGGCTTGGACCCTTCCGACTGCCCCTTGGCAAGCATTCTGGACTACCTGTGGTCCCTTTCTCAGCAAGGGCTTCGATTAATCGACCATTAAGGTGCACCTGGCAGCCATCTCTACTTACCGGGCACGGGCTGGCAAGCAAGTCGGTGGTGGCACAGGAGAAGTTGTGTTAGGCACTTTTTCAAAGGCCTTGACTACATTTCCTCCGTATGAGAACCTCCACCTCCGTGGATCTACTGCTGGTATTGGCAAGCTCATGGGCAAGCCATTCAACCACTGCACAGGTATGATCTTTCACACCTGTCGGGAAGACCGACTTCTTGGTGGCTATCACATCAGCCAGAAGGAAGGAGAGCTGCAGGTGCTTTCCATCGAGTCTCCTTATCTGGTCTTCCACAGGGACAAGG
Source organism: Neoceratodus forsteri (assembly GCA_016271365.2). Taxonomy (NCBI): domain Eukaryota; kingdom Metazoa; phylum Chordata; order Ceratodontiformes; family Ceratodontidae; genus Neoceratodus; species Neoceratodus forsteri. The sequence continues at coordinate 1,412,088,179 of CM057456.1, read as the reverse complement.
TTGTCCTACGCCTCACCAAAATTCCTTCCAAAGGTGGTGTCGGAGTTTCACCTTAACCAGGTGTTGAATCTGCCGTGTTCTACCCCAATCACACCTCGGAGGCAGAGTATAGGCTCCATACTTTGGACCCTAAGCAGTGCTCGCTTATTATAAGGAGGCGGATGGCTGAAATTCGGGAGAGGTTCGCCAGCTGTTTGCCACCTATGCTGAAGCTGCACCTGGCAGACCTGCAGCCAAGCGGACGATAGGCAGGTGGGTCACCTCCTGCATAGATCTCTGCTACAGGCTGGCGGGCATGGAGCTCCAGGAGGATAAGAGCTCATTCTCCCGCCATACCGCTGCATCGTAGCTGCTTCCAGGGACATCCCTATCCAGGATATCTGCAGGGCTGCTACCTGAAAGTCGGCACATACCATCATTACCCACTACCACATCGACCTCGACTCAGAGTGACTGAGCCAGAGTGACCATCCTGAAGGTTCGAGACCTTAAGAACTTGTTCAGGTCGTGAATAGGGCGCCAGCCCCCATCCATTTTGGGACCAGAAAGTACCTGGACACAAACCCGGGTCTGAAGGAGGATCTGCCACCTTCCTGGTCACCTTTTGGAGGAGCAGGGCAGTGTCGACCGGTGGGCCAACTAGCTAGCGGACTCCAGCCCCGGCAGAGCAGCGGCTCAGGGAACCTGCTCGAACTCCAGAGGCAGGCCTTTTCCTACTACCTCCAACACCCAGCGGTCCATGGTGATAGTGGACCAGGCGGAAAGGAAGTGAGGGAGCCGTCTCACTGGGAAACACAGGGGAGTGACGAGTTGGGGCGGCACCCTCAACTCACACTGGCAGGCTTGGAGGAGGGACCTCCTGTGCTTTTACCTCCCGCTTCCTGTTGGAGGAAGCTGTGGCTTGGGTTTGGTATGCCAAATGCGAGCCTGCTGGCCCTGATGCTGTTGGGCCAGGCGTGCTGCGGGCGCAGAGGGACTGAAGGACTTGTGCTGCTGCTGCTGACGGTGGCCTTTGTCCTTCTGGGCGGAGGTGACAGAGTCCAGGGTGGCACTGGACTTATGATCCGCTGGAAGTGACCTTCCACTCCAGGGCGAAGAGATCGGGTCCCCAGGAAGGGACATCCGCCAACTTGTGCTGGGTATTCGTGAAAAGGTGGATATCCTCAGCCATGCCCTGCCGCGAATGACCACTGATCTGGCACAGGAGTCCCCTATGTCCAAAGCTGTCTGGAGCTGTTGCTTCGCCACTGCCCACCCTGTCACGGACCTGCCGGACCGTGGTCTGGAGGTCAGCCGGGAGATGAGGATCACCTCATCCAGGGAGCCCATGAGGCGTGAGAGAAGTGTGCCATCAGCACGGGCGGAGCTGGCCTGGCGGAGGCCAAGGAAGGACGCAGCGCGTACACCTTGCGCCTGGCGTAGTCTAGCTTCGGACTCTTGTCGAGGGGCTTGTCCACGCCCCTAGCGCTCCCAGGACGCCAGAAAATGCTGTCGGTGACCGACCCCGCAGAGGGGTGTTCTGAAACCCGGCAGAGAGCCAGTAGGGACCGCAGATACTTCCTGGAGTAGTGCAATGTAATGGCTGTGGGGCAGCAGTCTTCCGGGAGTCTTTCTGGAGGCTGAGATGCTGCCTATTTGCAGACAACTCTCTGCCCTGAGGGAGGAAGTTGCCCGCCTTCAGGCCACACCGGACAGCAGTAAGAGAACCTTCCCCAGGCCAGACTGGATGGTAGGAAGGAACCCCCATCCAGGGAGTACCAGAGCCACCACCACTACCTCAGAGGTTGCAAAGAAAGCACAGCAGTTGGACCACAGTGGGCTCAGGGAGGGTGAGGAGGGTGGAACAGAGGCACACCCAGTCAGTTGTTCCACTCCACAATCCATACACATTCATTCTGGGGAGCACAGCTCCCCTATGGATGCACCCAGGAGGAGATTAAGAGGCTGAGGACACCTGTCACAAGGGAGGCCCACAGGAAGGAGGCAGAGGATGCCACAAGGAAAGGAAGCAGCTCTGGTGGGGACTCCAATTATTAGGGGATAGAACTGGGGAGCAGGGAAAACTGAAGCAAAGTGCCTGCCTGGTGTCATGGCTTGTAGGGACAGGAAGCGATCCTCAGGATCACGAGAACAGCTGCAGGAGTCTGAGATGGATGTCATTGTCCACCTAGGGACAAATGACTTGGCTCAACATGAGCTTAGAGCAGTGCAGAAGGACTTTGTAGAACTGGGGAGGGCCTAAGATAAGTAGCACACACAGTATCCTTCTCAGAGGTGCTGCCTGTAAATGGCATGAGGGAGGCAAGGGTACTTTGCACCATGCAGTTTAATGAGTGGTTGAAAAATGGTGGGAGCACAGGGATTTGGCTTCATTGGGGACTGGGGTTCCACCTGGAGGGACACCAGCCTATACTGGCAGGATGGTCTGCATCTGTCCAGGAAGGAACAAGTCTTTGAGCAATCGGTTTAAATGCTTCATTGGCAAGCTTTTAAACTAGTCAAGGGGGAGGCACTGATAAGCAGCAGAAAATCCCAGCCTCTCCCTACAAAACAGGGTACTAAATGGGAAAAAGAACGAGGTAGAAAGGTCAGTGGGGATGCTGCAACAGAAAGTAAAGCCATCAAAAATGGAAAGCAATGAGTACCAATGCACGTAGTCTGAGTAACAAGCTTCCTGAATTAGTGGCCTTGATGGAGGAGGAACATCTGGATATCGTGGCAGTCACAGAAACATGGTTCGCACAAAACCATGACTAGGACGAAACATACCAGGATACACTATCTACAGGAGAGACAGAGAGGGTAAAAAGAGGAGGAGTAGCTCTTACATAAGGGAAGGAATCAAAGTAACAGAACAAAAGAGAAAACAGGGAGGAGAAGAAGCACTGTGGGTAAATTTGGAGACGGCAATGGCACCACAATCCCACATAGGGTTGTATACAGACCCTTCTCAGTGGGAGGAAATGGACAAGGAAATGATAGAAAGTATACTTAGTATGGCAAAAAAAAGGGTGATATTGCTGATGGGTGATCTGAATATGCCAGATGTTAACTGGAGTGCAGCTGTCATAGCCATCTCAAGAGTGGGGTTATTCTAGATGCCCTTCAGGGTGCATGCCTTAGACAACTAGTATTGGAGCCCACCTGAGAGGGACAATCTTAGACCTGGTTCTCTCAAATGGAGATGAAGAGAGGATCACATGATGAAGTGGGTAGCCATCTGGGAACTAACGACACCATCGAACAGTATGGTTCTACAATAAACACAGCAATAGAGAGTCAAGCCATCAAAGGCAAAGGTACTGGATTTTTAGGGAGGGCTGACTTTGCCAAATGTGTAAGTGCCTAAGGAATGCACTAGCAAATGGCAGGAAGGAGGGTGGAAGAACAATGGGGAATAATAAAACTGCCATCACAGAGGCAACAAGCCTTGTGTGAAGCAAATAAACAAAACTAAACGATGTAAGAAACCACTATGGTTCTCAAAGGACGTGGCAGTGAAGGTTCAGAGAAAGAAAGCTTTCAGGAAGTACAAGGAATCACAGAAAGAGCAGGACAGAGAACTGTATCAGTTAAAGCAAAAGAAGCTGGGAAGGCAGTCAGAACAGCAAAGGCCCAAACCGAAGGAAAAATAGCCAACTCAGTTAAGAAGGGGATAAAACCTTTTATAGGTACATCAGGGGCGAAGGAAGACCAAAGGAGGGATAGTGAGGCTTAATAAAGAGGGGGTGAGGGTGGGCAGAGGGAGACTGTGAAAAGGCCAGAGATACTAAACAAATATTTTTGCTCAGTATTTACAAAGGGGGCACCAGAACAAACAGTAGAAACACACTGGATACAGAAGTTGATACCAACCATTTATTGCAGAAGAAAAGGTTCTGAAAGAACTTTAAAACTGAAGGTGGACAAAGCAATGGGGCCTGATGGGATTCATCCTAGAATTCTAAAAAGAACTAAGAGTAGAATTAGTGACACCACTGACTACCCTGTTTAACAAATCATGGGAGGATGGGGTGGTACCCGAGGACTGGAGGAGGGCAGATGCTGATTCCTCTTCACAAAAGTGGGAGCAAGGCAGAAGCAGGAAACTACAGACCTGTTAGTTTAACCTCAGTGGTAGGAAAATGATGGAATCACTTCTGAAGGAAAGAACTGTCGAGTATCTAGAGGCCAGAGGGGCACAGGACCCAAGGCAGCATGGATTCACAGCAGGAAGGTCATGCCAGACAAATCTGATAGATTTCTTTGACTGGGTGACCAAAGTAGTAGTCAGGGGAGGGGCTGTGGACATGGCCTACCTAGACTTTAGCAAGGCATCTGACACAGTCCCACACAAAAGATAAATATACAAGTTAGCCAGCCTGGGAGTGGGTCCCAAGATGACAGCCTGGGTAAAAAATTGGCTGGAAATAGGACACAGGAGAAGTAACAATGGAGTCTCTGATGAAAGGGGTTACCAGTGAAGTGCCATGAGTTCAGTATTAGGATCAGTCTCTTCAATGTCTTTATAAGCGCATTGCAGAGGACTGGAAGAAAAGTATGTCTCTTTGCAGATGAAACAAAGATCTGCAACAGAGTTGATGCACAAGGTGGGGTGGAAAGGATGAAAAGGACTTGGCAAGGTTAGAGGAATGGTCAAATGTATGGCAGCTTAGATTCAATGCTAAGAAGTGCAAGGTAATACACCTGGAAACAAAAACCCAGGGAAGAGTACACAATGGGGAGTGAGATACTAACAACAAAAATGGAAAGGGACCTTGGGTAGTCATATCAGATGACCTAAAGGTGGAGCAAGAACAATGTGAGAGGGCAGCAATGAGGGCTGGGGATATTGGGATGCACAGGGAGAGGGCATCACCAGTAGAAAACAGAAAGTTATTATCCCTCTGTACAGACAGCTGGTCAGACCCCATCTGGAGTACTGCTGCAGTTCTGGAGACCAGTCTTTGCAAAGACATAGACAGGATGGAAGCTGTCCAGAGGAGGGCAATTAAATGGTGCAGGGTCTGCACCGAAGACATATGAAGAGAGACTAAAGGAGCTTAATATGTATAGCCTCGAGGAAAGGAGGAGAGGGGGACATGATAGAAACTTTCAAGTACCTCCAAGGAATCAACAAAGTCCAAGAGGGTAGCATCTTTCAAAAAAGAGGTGTGCAAGAACAAGGGGCACAATTTAAGATAGAGGGGGCGGCTCAGAGGTAATTTAAGGAAGTATTTTTCAGAGAGGTTGTGGATGCATGGAGCGGCCTTCCGGAGGAGGTCGTGGAGTCAAAAACAGTGGTGGAATTCAAGCATGCATGGGACAGTCATAAGGCAATTCTAGGGGATGGGGGTAGGAAGAAGTAGGCTGCTGGTTAACTAGGATCTGCAGCTTATCCAGTAGGCGCAGGGAAATGGGCAGACTGGGTGGGCCAGCGGTCCTTATTCGTCGTTAAATTTATGTTCTATGTTTCCTGGCCATCCTGGCCGAGGCATGAGACGAGGAAGCAGGCACTGCCAGCTCCAGGCTGGGCCGACAATGGCCTCAGCCACCGGAAAGGTCTCTGTGGGTGAATCCCTTGGTCGAGTGTCTCCGTCAGGATACTTAGCCCGATTGAAACAGTCTCGCGAGCATCCCGGTGGACTCCGAGATGAGCCGAGCAGACCCATAAAGGACGATGGGCTTTCATCCAGCAATTGGCTCCGGAGGACTCAGGTCAACTTGCCCGATAGTCAGGAGGTCGCCGGACCCTAAGAGTCCGTGAAGAGCAGCATAGGGCCTGAGCCACCCTCCACTTGCCGAGGGTGGTCGGGAGTGAGGGTGACAGACAACCTGTGGGGCAGGTTGTGACCCGACCGAGAATCTTGGTCGGTGCCCCGATTTCAGTTGTGGAGGCAGAGGTTCCACCACAATGGTGGGGCAGCAGGTTTAGGCTCGAACAACCTGCCCAGACATGGGCATCTCAACTGCAGCAAGAGGCTGCTTCGCCGCTAGGTGACAGGCACTTGATGGCCGGGGAAGGTGTCTGTGTCAACATGCCCCGGACAAAAGTAACTGCTGCCACATCAGCTCCTCGTATCATCTCACGCATTTGTGTCAAAGTCTCTCCTCATCCGAGAAGGAGGCGAGGAGGCCCGGAATCGCCGGCTTATCCTGGTGCGCCACAAGACATCGATGTCAGCGGGATCGGCTGGACCGAGAGGTCCGAGACTAAAACCCTCGGTGAGCCTGAGGCCCGGGCCTGGGAGGGAGCAGGGGACACCCGCTCCTCCCTTGGCTCGACATCTTTTTAACTGGGACTGATGCTACCGATGCGAGGTAAATCTCGGCTTCCACCGGGGAACCGGGCGAAGATGGTTGTCGGCTCACCAGTCGACAAACCGTCCGGACGGGTCAAGAAAATTCGACCATGTCGACGGGCCGTCTCGCCGGTTGACCTGACTGGGACGCCATGAAGCCAGCAGCCTTAGTCAAGAACCTCGACTGAAGTCGATTGTCCTGGGAAGGGACCTCCTGCTCCCACGAACACCGATGATGGACTTACCCTTGGGATCCTTCTTCTTGGACAGAGAGTAATGTCGCATGGCCTCTTCCTTCGTGGAAAAGGCATGGCAAAGCTCCTTGAACGAAGCAGAATCTTAGGTACCCAAGGCGGCAGGATAAATGCTGCATCGAGGAGGAGGAAGATCGGCCTGGGCCGCTTCTCACTCCTCAAGGCGATCATCTGCTCGAGCTGCTCAGCCGGTCAGCCACTGTGGAAACAGCCCAATGGGCCTCTTTTGACTTAACCGGTGGGTATGCTCCAGGGCACCTGAGCTTCAACCGGGCAGCACGGTTTCTCCAAGATGTTGGCAAGAACAAACAGCAAGACTCGTGAGGCCTGCGGGTCGTGTTCTAGCCAAGGCAGTAGATGCACATGAAGTGCGGACCGTCCTGGACATCTGCCTGCAAGGGCACCGCTGAAAACTCAGGAGTATATTTTCCATCGCAGCCACGAGGGAAAAGGAAGACCAAGTCTTGAAAATTTTAAAACGAGTGTGGATGAAATGAAGAATTAGGATCCAGTCTAACATGCAGAGCATTAAGGAGGAACCTGAGCTTCCAAGCGGTAGGAGGATCTGGCGTCATGGGCGGAGCCGGAGTTTTACCACCTGGTGGGTGGGAGGAGCCAGCCTGATGACCTTCCAGCAAGATTTAAAGCTGCAAGAACCTGCCAGATAGTGTGGATGAACATATCCATGTCCCTAGAAAGTACAGTTACATAAGAACTTACCATAACAGTGGATCTTCGAGAGGAGCTCTTGCAGCAGGCTATTACATTCAGGACTATGCTGCAGGCACTAGGACCTTTAGGGTGAAAGCTTCTGCCAGCAATCACTAGCGGGACTGCCTCGACCGGCCCGCCTCCGTCAGTCAGGGGTACAAGATGGGTGGACTCAGCTCCACCTCAGTTCTCCTGCCAGAACCCAGCAGAAGGCCTGACAAGAGAAGGAGGTGAAGCCTACCATGAAGAAAGTTAGAGTAAAAAGAAATGGATCTGCATACCTGGAGGGGAAGCGTAGGAGTTAGCGCTGTTGCAGAGCTTTTCCTTCAAGATAGTACAACACGTAAGAACTTAACGTAACAGCAGATCTTCGAGAGGCTCTGCAGTAGGTAATTACAAATAGGACTGACGTCAGCAGGCGGCAGGACCCTGCTGGAAAAATTTCTAGCTAGCAGTCCTGGCGGGGACCGTCCCACGCCAGGTGACCGCGTGAAGGCGATGGTATAAAGGGAGGTCCTGACGCCCGCCTTCCAGTTCTTTCCGCCATGGGCCCAGACGAGAGAGAAGCAGATATTTCTCAATGGAAAAGGGCTGAAAAAGCCTAGGGTGATGGAGGGTTGAGAAGTTATTTATTGCAAGCGTCTTCGAAGATCTACTGTTACGGTAAGTTCTTACGTAACTGTACTATCTTTACTTTTGAGGGCTCTGCAGTAGGTAATTAAATAGGACAGAATCCCAAGCAGTCTGGAACAAATGAAAAGGCACCGGGAGGAGGAACTACTCCAAGAAGCAGAAAGAAAGCTTCGAAACCTCAAGAAAGGAGGCCCCTGCAAGACTGCTAACTCTCAAGCCTGCTCTACTGCGTAGAGGCAATGTCCAAACTGTAATGTTTAGGAAATGTATGGACAGAGATCCAGTGGCGGCAGCACAGATGTCTGCCGCAGACACATTACTGAAACAAGCCACAGAGGGGCTGATACTCTCAGTAGAGTGGCTTTCAGACTTGACCAGTTAGGGTCTTGTTGTACTTTGTTCGTAACAGAAAGTGATGTAATGAGCCAACCACTTTTATAGGCACTGCTTGGAGACAGCACTGCCTTCCCTTTTGTGGGGAAAAGAGGCGAGCAACTGATCAGTCTTTCTGAGATCCTTCGTCCTATCAGTGTAGTATCTCAGAATCCTGTGGACATCCATGATATGGAGCAAGTATTCTCCTTGGTTGGAATACTGCGTGAAAAAACAGGTAGTTCAATAGACTGATTTAAGGTAGACTTTGCTACCACTTTTGGTAGAAACTTCGGATTCGCATGTAAGAGCTACTCTTTCTTTGTGAAAGATCAGATAGGGATTTTGCACATAAGAGCCTGGAGCTCGGAAATTCTGCAAGCAGAAGTAATGGCTACCAAGAAGAGCGCTTCCACGATAAGAACTCAAGTCTGTGGTGTCGCAGGCTCAAAGGAAGTGAGCAAGGGTAAGTTTCTGAGAATAAAGTTCAAGTCCCAGGGGGTAGCTGGAGTCTGAACAGGGGGTCTAAGATGAAGGACCCTCTAAGAAAGGTCTTGGATACCTCCAGTTGGGCAAAACCTTATCAGCGAAAGGGACATGGTGAGGCTGAAATAGCCACCATGTGGACTTTCAAAGAGGAGTGACTGAGATCCAGGTCTAAAAGATGGCCGAGATAATCAAGCAGAACGGCCACAGGACAGGGAAAGGCTCCATGTTCCTGGAGGCAGCCCAGATGGAAAATCTTTTTCCATTTCACTGTCGAGGTGGACCTACTGGAGGGTTTTCTAGCCTCCACCAGAATCTCTCAGCCACCTTAGGAAAGACCCCAAAAGCGAGATTGGGCTAGCTCTGCAGGAGCCATGCATGAAGTTGAAGAGACTTGAGTTCTGGATGGACCAGGGTCCCTGATCCTGGGTCAGCAATCCTCGAGATAAAGGCAGAGGAAGAGAGGAACCTCTGAGTATAGCTGTAGAAGAGAGAATCAAATTTGCCTGGGCCAGAAGGAGCGATCAGAATCATTCTCGCTCCTTCCAGTGCCAGTTTCTGCAGCACGGGGACCAGAGGAATTGGGGGAAAAGTATAAACGAATCTGTCCTTCCAGTTTAGAGACAGAGAGTTGCTCCAGAGCGCCCTTGCTCTGAAGTTTGATGTAGCAAAAATTGGAAGTTTATGCTTTGGGACGAGGCGAACAGGTCTATCTGTGGAATCCCCCAGTCTGGAAGATGCTTTGAAGAACTTTTGGTCCAGTTCCCACTCTTGTGGCAGAGCCAAGAACAACTTAGCTTGTCCGCCAGGGCATTGTGACTCCGGAACATGGATCACCGTGAGGTGAAGGTTGTGAACAGTTGCCCAGCCCCAAACCCTCATCGCCTCCCTGCACAGCTGGTAGGACCGAGTCCCTCCTCCTTGTTGATGTACCATACCACGCACATGTTGTTTGTTTGGACAACTAGGTGACGGGAAGGATGTATTGGTGAAGGGCCTGGAGAGATACAGCACTGCTCGAAGCTCGAGCACATTGATATGGAGAACTAGCTCCAATTTTGACCATAAGCCCTGGGTTCAGTGAGGACCTGAATGGGCTCCCCAACCTTCCAGGCGTCCATGGTCAGAGTCTGAGTTGGGGAGGATGAAAAAAGGGACCCCTGGAATAGGTTCTCTCGAACCATCCACCATTGCAAGTCTCTTATCATCGGCGAGGAGATCAGTACCAGATGATCTAGATGGTCTCACATGTTGATCCCACAGAGCGGAGAGTCCACCGAGAGATCCTCATGTGGAGGTGTGCACACGAACCGTCGGGATGGCAGCCACCATAAGCCCCAGGAGACGGAGCACCGACCTTGCCGGAACTCTCCCGTGCTCCGCTAGAAGGAAATCTGGGACTGGAAGGAGGCCCTGTCTGGAGGCAGGAAGACCCCTGCACATTGTCGTACTGAGAATTGCCCGATGAACTGGAGTCTCTGGGAAGGGTCCAGATGAGACTTGAATGGTTGATGGGGATACCCAGACCAGTGAAACCTGCTGGGTGAGGGAGAGGAATGCAGGAGTTCCTGCCTGGACACGGTCTTCAGGATCCAGTCGTCCAGGTAGGGAAAAACCTGAACTCCCAAAGTGGTGAGATGGGCCATACCATCGCCAGGCATTTGGTAAAGACTCGGGGAGCCGAGGAAGACCAAAAGGAGCACCTGGAATTGGTAGTGGTCCCCTGAAACACAAACCTGAGGCACTTTCAAAAGTAAGGGCGAATGGGGATGTGCAGGTATGCATCCTGCATGTCTAGTGCACAAAGCCACTGGTCGGCCAAAGCAGGGGCAAGAGGGTTTGAAGGAGAGCATCCTAAACCTCTTGTATTCCACATACAGGTTCAGGGAGCTGAGATCGAGAATGGGTCCGAGATCTCCTGCCTCTTTGGTACAAGGAAGAAATGGAATAGTAACCCCTCCCGTGAAGGTGAGGGGACGGGCTTCATGGCCTGCTTCATGAGGAGAGCAGAAATTTCTTCCTTGACCAAAGGAAGATGGTCCCTTGAGAAGAGGAGTTCAGAGGGGGTGACGGAGGTTTCTGCAGAACCTATGGAGTGCCCTCTGCTATGATCTGAAGCACCCATGAATCCAATGTTATCCTCCCCGAAACTGGAAGGTGGAGGGAGAATCTCCCTCACCGGTTCCTCCGGGCGCCTGGAGGCGGTGGGAGAGAGAAGAGTCAGGTGGTGTAGGCGGGCGCAGCTGGGGCACCTGCTTTTTTGGGTGGTGGGGCCTGGCAGCTGGGGGCCCGGACGCTTTGTGGCCCGCCCTGAGGTTTTCGGGCCTGAGGCCGGGCTGGCGTCTGGCGAAGCGGGACGGCGCTATGGGGATGGGGACGGTACACTGAATCAACAGATTTAAGGGCCGCTTCTTCCTGCAAGTCAGTGATGATATCCTTGACATCACCACCAGGCACAGAACCACTGAAAGGTGCTTCTTGGATTGGTGACTGCACCTCCGGGACCAGACCTGACACACGGAGCCATGCGTGACAATCGAAGACTCACGGTGAACACAGAGCTCCATCCCGCGGTGTCCACTGCATCGAGGTCGTCCTCAGAATGTGATGACTAGCCATACCAGCAGAACGGACCAGGTCGGCTAACTCCTGTTTGACCTGGGAGTCAGGCAAGGAGTCAATCTTGGATTCCGCTTGGGTAAGGACAGCCTTCTGGTAATCCCCCATACATAATTTAGGGCCCTGATCCCCAGTGTGGAAGAAGTATAGATCTTCCTTCCATACTGATCCAGAAGGCGGATTCCTTATCCGGGAAGACGAAGCTCAAATGTTTGGGTGTGCTGACCGCCATGAGCAGCGCTAATCACAACCGAGCCTGCACGGGGTGAGAGTCTAAAAGTCTACACCCTCCGGCCTGGTAAAGCCTGTTGGACTTCCAAGGAAGTGAAGCTGAAGCCGACTTTATTTCCAAATGGTGGAAGCAAGGTGAGCGAGGTTCGATCCAGGGTGGTACTCAGAGTAGGGGCCGTAAGGTGCAAGTCCAGGCTGTTCGCAAGTAAAACCCGCTGAGGATCTGGTTCTATGAACGCCACTGGTGGACTTCCTGGATCTTCTCAAAACTCCGTGAAGGAAGGATCCCTGGAGAGACTTCGGAGGAGTTCTCGGCCGGGCTTGGACGGAGTGCGAGAGTCGTCTTCTCGGAACAACCATTGGAGGAATCCGAGGAGTCCAGAGAGAGAGGAAGAAGAGGAATCTGAAGCAGAGTAAGACTCCTAGCTTGTCTAGGGAAGAACGGGTTCCTTAGGGGGATCCCTGGATGCGTGTCCTGCTCCCTCTCTGATCCCGAGGGCAGAGCCCGGGAACTGCAAGCAGAGAGGGAGTGTGCTCATTGGGTGACGGGAGCTCAGGTGGCACCATCGCCTACACGACGGGTTTCATTCCTTTGGTGAGCTGAGCCTTGGCTCAGCCCACCAGGAGGCCAGAGTCTTCTGGAGATCCACCGCGGCCTAGGGGCGGTGGAGGAACCATAAGGGAAGTATCCGTAACCCAGGTGCGGAATACTGGAGCTGGGTACTGCGCGCCGGGTACTGCGGCGTCAGGTGGGTCGGCGCCGGTACTGCGGCGCAGGATACTGAGGACCCGGTAAGTTGGGCGCTGGATAAGACGGCGGATACCTAGGTACCGGAGGAGCTGCCGGAGCAGATGGCCCAGTAGGGACTCCACGGGCGGATTGACCGTGATAGGCCCGTGTGGTGGAGGGCCCGAAGGGAGAGGAATATCCCCCACTAGCGCCGGTGCGAGCCGGGCGCCAGATCCGGCTCTGTAGGAAGGGATCAGATGGCGGACCAGCATCCCAGCCTCGCCTGGGGATGGAGGGGAAGTCCACAGGGTCAGGGGGGGGACTCTGGCTCCCAGACGGCAGCGAAGGCTGCGGGAACCTGGGACGACAGATGGAGCAGGGTCTAACGAGGCTCCGAGGCCCGGCAGACGCTGGAGGAGCCGACATGCAACTTATGGGCCGAAGTCGCGCGAGCCAGAGGAGCCAGCGTCCGACTTCGGGGTCCTCGCCGGAGGCGGGCCGAGGATGGGAAGAGGCCCGTCCAAGGGGATGTTGCCGTGGCGCCGCCCGATGGGTCGGGCGCCTTAGCAGCCTTCTCCGCGGGCGGAGGAGCCGACGTCCGCTTATGGGAGGCGCCGCACCAGTAGGTCGCAAGCCTGCAGTGGCTCGGGGGCCAGTTTCCTTGCCCAGAGGCACCAGGCGGGCTCGAACGCGAACCTGACAGGCGGGCCGACGCCTCCTCCAAAGCCTTGGAGGCTGCTGTCGGTGATCCCCCGAGGGACGTTACTTGGCCGCTGCCCGCTGGAGTCACGGAGGAGGAGGCCTTCTCCCGTGCCTTTCTTTGTCCCGCTTTTGTGTCCTTCAGGGAGGTCGACGCCTGCAAGCTTCTTCAACTCTTCCATCACGGACATCATCTTTTGAGGAGATGGGCTTGACTGCTGGCATTGTCTGTGGGTGGTCGCTGAAATGTAGGCAGTGCAGACACTTGTCACCCTCGTGGTCGGGCTCAAACAGGAAAGGCAGAGGGAGTGACCGCCTTTGTGAGGCAATTGGGTGCCGCATGTCGCACTTATTTTTGAAGGGGACGACATATACTGACGCTCACCTGACGAAGAAAATACAAAATACTGATACTTTTCGAAAAACCGATGAAGCAACAGGACTGAGCGTTATGAACTTCACCGTAGGCGCTGCACGCAGCGGCACGGCGGAAAGAACTGAAAGGCGGGTGTCTGGGACCGCCTTTATCACCGACGCCACCTGGACGCACGCCGTCACGTGATTTCAGGTGGTCCTCCAGGGACCAAGAATAGACATTTTCCGCGGGGGTCCAGCTTTCGTCGTCAGTCCTATTTGTATTACTTCATTGCAAGAACTCCTCAAGTAAGATCTACTGTTACTGTAAGTTCTTACTTAACTGTACCATCTTACTTCGAAAGGGAGCCTTGCAGCAGGCTATTACATTCAGGAACCGAGTCCCACAGCAAGGAGGTAGTCAACCACTGAGGAGGAAAATACTGACTCCAGAGGCCTTAGGACAAAAGCCTTGTAAAACTGCTAGGCCAGGCCAGCATGGCGCCTGGAGATTATCCAAGCATAATCTTTATAAAAGTATGCACAGAGTTCCAGTCGCGCTACACAAATGTCCTGTATAGCCACATTTCACAGAGTGACGAAAGAAGCTGACACTCCTCTGATGGAGTGACCCCTAACCAGGCCCAGCAGGGTTTATTAGATGCTCAGAGCAAAACAAGACACAGCGGACTATCCATTTAGGAGATAGTTTGCTTGGACACCGGTTGACCCAAGCAATGTGTGCAAAAGCCACAAAGAGCTGCTCTGATTTACTGGTACTGAACTGCCTTCTCTGAGGTAATACCTCAGAGTCCTGTGGACATCCAAGGTGTGGAGGATAGCCTCCTCTATTGGAAGGGGAAGGAAAATAACTGGAAGATCAACCGACTGGTTGAGGTCAGTTCTGAGACCACCTTTGGAAGAAACTTAGGATTTGTTCTGAGGGAAACCCTTTCCCTGTGGAAACCAAATAGGACTCTTTACACATCAGAGCCTGAAGCTCGAAACCCTTCGAGCTGAAGTAACAGCAACCAAAAAGCAAACTTTCCAAGAAAAGTAACTCGGCTCAATCCGCTGTTGGCTCAAAAGGAGGCAGGGTGAGTTTCTCCAACACAAAAGGAGGTCCTAGGGTGGGAGAGGGTCCCAATGGGAGGTCTCATGCAGAATTTCTAAGAAGGGTGCGGGCCACTCCAATTGTGCTAATGCTCTCTCTCTCCCATGAGAGCGTGAAGTGGAGATTGCCCACACTTGTACCTTGATGGAGGAAAACTCAGGCCTTTCTCATAAGGAGAAGAGGCACTGTAAAGTTAAGTTCACAGGGCAGGTGACGGGATCCAAATGCTGCAGCAACACCCAAAGACAGAAATGCTTCCACTTCAGTACAGGTGGAGCGGTAGAGGGCTTTCTTGGCACACTAAGACAGCGCCACGCCTGGGGAAACCCCATATCTGTTTTGAGCTACGCCTGAAGGAGCCAAGCATGTAGGTGCAGGGATCGGAGATCCGGATGGGACCAGAGACCCTGGTCCCTGGGACAGCAACTACGAGCATATGGGCAACGGAACTGGAGGTTCCATGGATAACCGCTGCAGAAGTGGGAACCAAATTTGTTGAGGCCATTTGGGGCCACTAGAAACATTTGGGCCCCTTCTGCCTGCAACTTGAGCAGTACCCTCTGAATGAGAGGGAAGGCGGGAAAGGCATAAAGAAACCTCCTGCCCAACAAAGGGATAACGATCTGACCAAAAAACTCCAGGCGCGTGTTTTCGCGAGCAAAAACGGGCAGTTTCCGGCTGTGCAGTGGTGATGCAAAGAGGTCCAGCTCGGGAAGACCCCACCTGCCGAAGAGCTGGTCCGCTATGGATTGCAGCAGCTCCCATCAGGTGCTCTGGGCCCACCTGCTGAGAAGCTGCCGGGCCAGATCGCTCAGGACGCCTGGAACGTATATCATGGACAGTAGAATCCCCGCCCAATGCCTCAGTGCCAGACTCTCATCGCCTCCTGCAAAGAGGATACGAATGAGTGCCTCCTTGCTTGTTGATGTAAAAGGCGACCGCCATGTTGTCTGTCTGAATCAGAAGGGAGCCTGGTACCAGATCCTCTCGAAAGCCTGAAGAGCTAGAGGACCGCTCGATTTCCAGCACATTGATGTGGAGGGACTGTTCCTCGGGTGACCAAGCCCTCATGCTCAATGTACATCCAGGTGCTTCTACCCCCAGGTCCGATGCTTCCGTTGTCAGAGTCTGACCTGGTGGCTCTGGACAAAAGCTGACCCCTTTCTCCAGATTGCTGGGGTCCATCCACCTAAGCAATGTTCTCCTGACTGGCTTCAAGATCCTGACCAGAGTCCTGGGTCGTGAGCTTTGGTCCCACTGCACCCCTGAGCATCCACTGTGGGACTCTCATGTGGAGGCGGGCCAAGGAGTGACTAAATGGCTGCCGCCATATGCCCCCAGTAAATGAGGAATTTTCGAGCTGGAACTCTAGGTGCTATAGAGATCCGTTTTGCCAACTCTCGCAAGCGAACCCCTGTCTTGTGGGAGAAAGGACGGAATCCAGGATCGCCTATGAAGGCGAGCTGGCTGGGCCCGAGATGACTTTGTATGTTCTGGGTGATCCCCAGCTCTCCAAATAGAGAATAAGTGTCTTGAGAGCGTGTAAGAGTCTGTCTCTTGACGGGCCGTAAGAAGCCAATCATCGAGGTAGGGAACACCATGTCCCATCCGCCTCAGAGCCTTAGCCACCACTGCTAGGCAGTTTGTGAAGACTCATGGAGAGGAAGAGAGGCCGAACGGAAGCACCCGAAACTGAAAATGCCCCCCAGGAAGTGGAAACTCAGAACTTCACGGGGAGGACAGACTGCTATATGCATGTACTGTATGCATCCTGCATGTCGAGAGAACAGAGCCAGTCCCCTTGGTGCAGCAAGGGAGGAGTCCTTGACGGGTCACCATTCTGAACCTTTTGTATTCGATAGAAAGGTTCGGAGGACTAAGATCTAGAATGGAACGAAGGTCTCCAGTCTTTTGGGACCAGAAAAAGTGGGAGTAGAACCCTGACCCTGCTGTGCCCAGGGGACCCTCTCATTGCTCTCTTCTGCAGGAGAGTCTGAATTTCTCCTTCTAACAGTGGGATGTGAGAAGGAGGACAACGGGAGAGCTTTGGTGAGTATGGGAGGAAACTCTGTGAACTCTAGTGTATGTCCTCTCCGTACAATATCCAAGACCCACTGGTCTGCGGTAATAGACTTCCACCCTTGAGATGAAGGAGAAGCGGCTCAACCCGCTCCCCTAGAACTTCTGTCGGGGATCACTGGGCAGAGCCAGGAGTTGGGAGAGAGGCCTGGAGGACTTGGGCCCACGGGCGGGAGGTTCACCAGACTGATGGTTTCCGGACCTCCTGCGGAAGCCACCTCTCTGCCCTTGCTGCTTGCCACGGGCTGAACCTTGGTGCCTGAGGGCTTCGAAGGGCAATCTCCACGGTGCTGACGCCGCTGGTCGCCACGGTCACATCTGGTGGACCGACCAGATCGACTTGCCAGACTCCTGGAGGTGAGAGATCAAAGCCTCCGTCTCCTGCCCAAACAACATGGTACCCTGGTAAGGGCAAATCCCGGATACTGGACTGCAGATCCTAGTGAAAGCCAGAGACTCTCAACCAGACATGACGCCAAGGCACACCCCAGAGGCGGCTGCCCTGGCTGCCGTGTCATCACGAGGTTCTCAGTACGTGGGAGCCTACGCCTGAGCCTGACTGCAAGAGGGCCAGCAGCTCTGTCTTCTTGTCAGAGTCTGGCATGGCCTGGGTCGGCTCAAGTCCCTTCCCATAGCGATTCCTTCTGCCTCAGGTACTTGGCCAAAATACAGTTCCGGATCCAGGTCTTCCATGTCCCACTATTGGAAGCCTGGATGTGCTTCATGACATCCATAAAAGTAGGATCATACGGAGGCAGCGAGGCTGGTCCTTCTCTCCCAGGGAGCGCTTGAGGCTGAGAGAGGATGAAGAGGTCGACAAAGAGGAGGATCGACTATCCGATTTGGAATAGCCTGACCCCATCCTGCACTCATGCCTACGCTGGACGCCGGTAACTAGGGACAGACGTCCTGTCCGAAGACCTACTCCGGTCCCTGGACCGGGCGACGTAGCAGTGACTGACGCCGGTCTTGTTCCCGCCAGTGCGAAGGGCCCTGAACGAGACCCAGACCAACGCCGGTCACTAGAAATCCTGAGCGACGCGGTGGTCCTCAGACCTGGAGCGGAACGAGCCCTGAGGGGTGAAGGCTAGTGCTCCGTGACTTCCGCATGAAAGTCTCACCCCCGGCTGTGGTTCTCCTGCAGGGTCAGTGCGGTGTCTGGGGCGGCGACGGGGAGGACCGCTGGTGGACCTGCCCCACCAAAAGAGAAAAGCTCCTTGAGCACGTCCTTGCAAAAATTTCAGCCAGCACGCTCAGAAATGAGGTCTCCGAACGTCAGGATGTGAAGGAGAGCTCTCCTGAGGGCCCAGGGGAGGAGGATTTGGGCACGGGATGTCGGAATTCCATGACTGACCCCGTGTCCTTGCCCCTGGTATGGGGACCGACAGGGTGATGCCAGGCGGCGCCAGAGAGTCCTTAGTCTCGAGGCGCACTTTTAGCAGGCGGCGCCGATGCCTTAGCAGGTGGGGACAAAGCAGGTACCTCTAAGGACCTGGCGACGCACCCCAGCGGAGTCACCTTGGCTTGGCCGGTTTCTCCCCGATGAGCCGGCCTTAGCCTGTGGAGTCTTCGGCGTTCTCCAGACCCAGAAGGATGGGCCTTTTAGGAGAAGGCTGCGAATGCGATCTGGACCGGACCGTGACGGACTGACTATGGTCCTTGCTGTGGCGCTTCTTCTCCTTCCTTTTCCTCCTAGGAGTGCAGATCCATCTTCTGCTCTAACAGGTGGGCCTTAAGGGCCTTCAGGCGGCGGATGTGGGTCCGACTGGTGAAGGCCTGGCAGTCTGCACAGGTGGCGGTGTCGTGGTCAGGACCCAAGCAGAAGGTGCACCGCCTATGACCGCTCTTGGCAGGGATCTGCTGCCCGCAGTCGCACTTGTTTAAGTGTTCGTGACGCCAAGCCCGAAGACATCAAACCCGGCCGGTAAGAAGAGCCCGACGCCGGTACTGGAAGCGGCAGGAGCGAGGGAAAACAGCGCTGCAAGTGGGAATCAACAATGAGACGACGGCAGCTGAACTGACTGTGTCAGTAAATGGTAAAACCATCTAAAAAACAGCAGAAATCTTGCTAGAAGATCTTTTGCGAGAATCGCAGACAGAAGCAAGGTACTCTGCTTCACGTGCGGTCATGCCGTGGGAAAGAACTGAGTGAAGCTGGGTCCGCCCCTCTTGTACCCTGACCGATGGGGCGGGCTAGCGCCGGGTGGTCCCCACTGGTATTGTTGGCAGAAGTTTCCACCGAAGGTTCTAGTGCCTGTGGCATAGTCCTGAATGTAATAGCCTGCTGCAAGAGCTCCCACTTGAAGTAAGATCAGACTGTACTGAATTGCCCAGTTCCACGTCCGCATCGCCTCCCGCATAGTGGGCACGATCGGTGCCTTCCTGCTTGCTGATGTACCAGACTACAGACATATTGTTTGTACGGACTAATAGTGATCCTTTTGACAAAACTGATTTAAAGGCCTGGAGAGCATAAAGAACTACTCTCATCTCCAGAATGATGATGTGGAGATTCATCTCCGCTATGCACCACAATCCCTGGGTGCAGTGGTCCCCTATGTGGGCTTCCCAATCAAGACAGGATGCGCCTATTGTGAGAATCCATAGCGGTGGGAACTTCTGAATGGAAGGCCCCGTGAAGGTTTAGAGGATCTAACCACTGAGTAGATCCTTCTGGACCACGCTGGTGACTAGAAGCAGATGGTCCAGGTCCGTCCAAGCACCGATTGTATTGGACCTGCAGGGTCTACTAGGTGATCCTCATATGCAACCTGGCAAATGGGACCATGGAGATGGAGGCCATCGCCCAAGAGGAGTAACCACGCCTGGCCGGAAGGGGTATCTGGAAGAGGTCAGAACACTGACCTGATCTCGAGTGGTCTCCGCCTCTATCTGGGGGAGGAAGGCTTTGCACTGGATCATATCTAGGATGGCTGCAATGAACTGAAGGTTCTGGAAGGGGTAATCGCCAACTCGGAAAGTTGACCATGATACCAGGTGAGAAAAAGGTCCAACGTGCATGAGAGAGCTTCCAGGAGATTGTCCTGGATGAGGCTGTCAACAGCCAGTTGTCCAAGTAAGGAAAACTACTATTCCCCGGCGCAACACCGCTGCCACCACCGTGAAGACACTTGGTAAAACCTGAGGTGCTGAGGAAAGGCCAAAGGAGGGCGATGAATTGGTAGTGCTCCCTTGGAAGCAGAAAAGCAGGAAGCGGTGGTGGCTCGGGAACACCAGGATATGCACGTAAGCATCCAGCATGTCCAGCGCAGAAAGCCAATGATTCTCCTGCAGAAGGGGCAGCAGACTCTGCAGTGTCAGCATGTGAAACCTTTTGTACTCCACAAGAAGGTTTAGACAGCTGAGATCTAGGATGGGTCTGAGGTCACCTGTCTTTTGGAACCAAGAAAAGTGGGAATAGAATCCTTTCCCTCTTTAAGGTAGAAGGACGGCTCTACAGCAGCCTTCTGGCCGAGAGACTGGATTCTCCTTGGGTAGAGGAACCGGATGAGGAGATTAAGACTAGCAACTGGAGGAAAGTCTTGGGGGTGGGGAGAGAGAAGAGATCTCGAACTTGAAAGTGTGCCTTTGATACAAGCTGCAGAACCCATACGCCTGATGTCACGTCCCTTCATTGCTGCGCATGGAGGGCGTAACCTTCCTCCCACCGGGCCCTTGCTCACAAGCAGAGGTGGGGAGGTGCTAGCCAGTTAAGAAGCAAAGGGTCAAGGGGAGGAGGTCCCCAGATCCTCGCTGAGATTTTGCAGCCGGGGGTGGGGCAGATGAGGGGCCATGGCCTTTTTGCTGTTGCCGAGCAAAGGGTTGTTTTCCTGCCTTTGGTCTGTCTCCGAAAGGGCAGTTTCCTCTGGGTTCCTGATCAATACATGGACCTCACGGATTGGCCGCTGTCCTGCAGGCCCATGATTATGTCTTCTAAAGAGGGCACCTTGAATCACAGACTGGATGTCGTTAGAGAGGCCAGCGATGCAAAGCCAGGCGGTCATCTGAGGACACCGCCATGGTGGAGGAGCAGGCTACTACATCCACAGTGTCATAGGTAGCCCCAGGCACGTGGGACACAAAATGTTTGATAAGCACAGGTCTTTTACCAACTCTTCCTTGAGTCCTAAAGGCACCAAGGCCTGGATATGGGACCCAAGCTTGTACACGGTCATCTTTGATAGACAATATGTGCCTACATAACTGAGAGAGTGAAGAGCGATGTGGCCAAAGAGTAAACTTTTGCCATACTGGTCCAGCTGCTGAGACTCCTTATCTGGGGAGAACTGCTCTTATGTTTTGGAGCAGCTGAACGGTCATGGGCCACAGCAATGGTGACCGAATTTGCCTTGGGTGACCATCCAGGAAGTAAACTCCTTCTGGAGCATTTTAGATCCGTCCGCCTTCTTGAGACTGCCGGTTGGAACACGGCAGCTGCCAGATGGTACTGGTGAGGTCTTCACGGGAAGCTGTCCACGGAGGGACTGGGATTGGGAAGCTGTCTCCATATCTAAATGTTCCACGAGGCACTTCCTCTTAGGATCCTGCCCTCTGTATTCCAGCCACTGGATTGATAGATAATCTGCAAGAGCTCAGTAAAGGAAGGATCCTCAGTGGGGACTTGGGAGAATACTTCCCTTTGTGCATGGAGGAATGTTCATCCGAAGAATCCTCCAGGTACTCTCCCCAGAAAGGGATGACTCGTTTCAGGGGTTCAAATCCAGGAGTATGACCTCCTTAGGATGGGACCCAAACATGCACCGTCAGTGCACTGAGATGACGGGTGACAGAAACCGAGGTAGAGGGGTAGCCACTGAGGCTGGCAGATGTTTTTCCAGATCGGACACCAGTTCAGATATGGCCTCCTTCCACCATGAATGGATTATGACTGAAAATCCTGCTAAGGAGCAGGAGTGGGTGAGTAGGAACATGGAGGTTGGAAAGTAGTAGGCTGGAGCACCCTGAACATTGAAAAGAACGATGGGGTAAACCTGATTAGAGTAACCTAAATAGTGGTACCACGCAAACAGGACGTTTGACACAGGCCCGACGTAAAGTAGGTAGACGCCGGGCCATGAAGAAAGAAAAATGGAAAGTGAGGCCGAGAGGGTCCAGGCATGAATCCCTGCGAAAAGATTCCCTACATCAGGGAAATGTTGTTAGATCAGCCGCAGGTAGGTATGCAACATATGGCCAGACGAAATTAACGACGCTGTTGGGACTAGATGTGAGGGGCCCTAGTGAGGAGCCGACCAAATACAGGTCGGGTAGTCGCTGACCAGATGCGAAGGGCCCCACCGAGGCAGACCAACACACGCCAGAGCCTCTGATGGAAAGAGAGGCAGTGCAAACATGAGGAGACCTAACTAAGGGTCTGACATTCCAGAGAGTGAGATGGAGACGTTAAGAGGTTGTCGATGGAGCCTCTGGTCTGGGGCCTTCTGCAAGCGTTTGAGGATCGGCAACCGGTGGGCGAAGGAAGAACCACCTCAAGGATCCTGGCCCCTCCTCCAAACCGGTGGTGACCACAGCGGCGGAGGAACAACCTGGGTAGGTGGGAGGAAGGTTCCTGCTCAGGAGTAGTTTGGGGGAAGGAAGGCTCACAGCCAAAGCAGTGCTCGTCCAGGCGCCCGGGTGAGAAAGTGTGAGCCCCTAACGGGAGAGCAGGGTCCAGGTGGACGCCAGAGATGGCTGGCTTATCAGATGCAGAAGTGCCGGGCAGTCGAGGAAGAACTCGACTGACTCACCAGTAGAAGCTGGGTAAGTCTCAACAGAACTCTGGGTACTCTGCTTAATGGCAGCGGGCAGGCCCTGGAGGAGCCGGGGGTTATCGATGACAACTGGGCGTTCTCACCGGAGGAGCGCGGACAACTTACTGGTGGAAACTGGGAGAAAGGCATCAGTAGTAGTACCGGAGGAGGCCCAGGGTGCGGCCTGAAGAACCACAAGGGCAGACAGCGGGGCAGCTGCCTTGCTGGTCAAGGGCCTTTAGAATCCCTTTGGTCCCGCCTCCTCAGAGCGCTCCTTCTCCGATGCTTCCATTTTTCTTCTTTTAGACTCTGAAAAGGGGACTATGTGCTGTTCCTCAGCTTCTGCAACTCTTAAGTGAAGCCATCCTAGACTTCAAAATATGGGCTGCCAGGGCCTGCTGACTCCTTTATCCAGTGGCCTGGTTGAAGAGCTGGCAGCCTGAGCAAGCCGTGGTATCATGGTCTGGGCCCAAGCAGAGAGGCATCGAGGAGGCCATCCTTATGAAAATCTGGGTGTCGCACTTCTCACACTTCTTCGATTTAGTCGGTGGTGGAGAACACAAACGAATTACAAGATTATCTTTCGAGCGAAAACACGGGCAAAAATGAAGATCAGCTGGGCAAGTGTAACCAAGAGGTACTCTGCACAGGTCGACGCGGGAAAAACTGGAGGACGAGCGTGGACCGCCCTACTATACAGGGTCACACTGACGCCCCAACCACGTGACATCGGGTGGGCAGTCCCCTGCCAGGAATTGCTGGAAATGTTTGCCGTGAGGTCCTGGCACCAGAAAGTGCAGTCCAATCTGTGATGACCTATTGCAGGAACCCTCGAAGACAGATATACAGTTACGCAAGAACTTACCATAACAATAGATCTTGAGAAGAGCTCCTGCAGCGAGCTACACCTTACGACTATGCTGCCAGGCACTAGGACTCCACAGAAAATGCCTTGCTAACAGTACCCAACTGGAGCCCGCCCTTACGTTGGTCTGCCCACAGACGTCATCTGCTGTATAAGGGGGTCCCAGCCCCACCTCAGTTCACCCGCTGGAGACCAAGGTTACTTAGCAGAGATCTGAGGCAGGTGCCGAATCAAATCCCAAAGTGAGAAACATAGTAGGGGATGGAGGAAGGAAAATAGCACCTGCTGCAGGAGCTCTTCTCGAAGATCTACTGTTACGGTAAGTATTTTTATGTAACTGTACTATCTTACTTAGAGTATGAACTCTAGCAGCAGGCTACACCATAAGGATCGAGTCCCAAGCAGTGTCGACAAATGGAAGAAAAGCGGAGGCAGGGTATAAACTCCTGAATTATTGAATTTAGTTAATCCTACTCTTTCTGGAACTAATATCCTATCTAATAGGGCGAGTCCTTAACAAAGTATGCACAGAATTCCATGTTCGGCAGTGCATACGTCTGCCATTGAAAAATTTTTCCATGGATGCAAAAGACACAGCCATTCCCTTGTTGAATGTCCCTGCACGGTCCGTAAGGGTTTTTCAGTACTTGTAGATGAAAGTAATGCAACTGGTTAATCATTTGGACATGGTTTGACTTGCAACTGGATCCCCAGAACCCTGGGGCAAAGGACACAAACAACTGATCCGATTACGGGTCGAATTTGTAGAGTTCAAATAGTACCGAAGGATTCTGTGTATGTCTAGAGCATGAAGGAGGCCCCACTGATTCAAATACTCAAGATAGTAAACTAGAAGGAGATCTCGATTCAAGGTTAACTCAAGACACCACCTTCGGAAGAAACTTAGGATTAGTGTGCGAGACACCCTGTCCCTGTGAAAAATTAAATAAAGTTCTTTACACAGCAACCGTCCGAGCTGAAGTGATGGCAACTAAAGATAACATTTCGAAGAGAAAACGTGAGCCGCAATCTGCGGCTGGTTCAAAGGAGGCAATGTCAATTTTTCTAGAACAAAAAGTAGGTCCCATGGGGAAACAGGATCCCATATAAAGCATGCCTCAAAGGAATGTACAGGCAAGGTCCAGCTGGGCAAAATTCCTACCCTTGACAGGTGTGTGATAAGCATAAATGGCACAGAGATGCACCTTTATGGAACAGTATCTCAGCCCCACATCTGAAAGTGATGAGAGAGATTCCAGGACTTATTTCACCAAGCAAGACGTGGGTCCAGGGAAGTGCAGCTGCCCAGATACAGAAACATTTCCATTTCATGGCATATGGTGCCCTAGTAGAAGGTTTTTTGCTTCTACTAGGACTTCTGCTATCCTTTGTGAAACTCCATGCCTGAAATAGCCAAGTCTGCAGGAGCCATGCATGAAGGTGTAGGGCCTACAGGGCCACATGGACTAATCTTCCCATATCTTGAGATAGCAAGCTGGGTAAAACTGGTAGCTGAAAAGGAGTTTCCACTACTAATTGTTGCAAAAGAGGTAACCATATCTGACACGGCCAGAAAGGAGCCAATAAGATCACTGTGGCACGCATCCGCCTGTAGTTTGAGTAATACCTTCTGTAAAGGGAAAGGCGCAGGAGCTTCCTGTCCAGCAAAGGGACAATGCATCTCACCAGAAAACACCATGCCTGGGACCTACCGAGCAGAAATTGGGCAGTTTGCACTGCATGGGAATGCGAAGAGGTCCAGCTGTGGACATCCCCATCTTTCGAATAGGTCGTCCACCACTTTTGAAGCAGCTTCCCTCATGGTTTCTGGATCGTGAGTGGCTGAGCTCGTCTGCCAGGATGTTTTGAACTCCTGGAATAAGAACCACTGTTAGCACAAGTCCGTGTTCTACAGCCCAGTGCCACACTCTCTGCACAGAAGGTAGGAATGCATTCCTCCCGCTTGTTGATATCAAAGACTACCACATATTGTTGGTCTGGAGAAGCAGGGGACCCTGGGAAGAGAGAGTCTGACAAGCCTGCATGGCATGCAGAATCACCTTCATCTCTGAGATGCTGACTGCAGGGATACTTCCGTGTCTGACAATGTGCCCCCTTCCTGCAGTAATTCTGAAAATGAGCTCCCATCCTAGACCTGAAGCATCCGTGGTGAGAATCTGGCTCAGTGAGTCTGTTTGGAATGGAAATCCTGAATCCAGTTTAGGTGAAGTCAGCCACCATAACAGCGTTTGCTGGACAGCTCTCGATACTCTTATTGGGTGTTCCAAGATTATAGGCCATCTGGTCCTACTGAACCCCTAGGTTCCACTGAGGAACTCTTATATGCAAGCCCTAATGGTACCATGGGTATGGCTGCAGCCATATGTTCTAGGAACTGTAACATGGTTCTTGCTGTGACTGGATTGGCTGCAGCTACTCTGGAGGCCTGATCTCAGTTGAGTGGTCCTGTCAGGTGGGAGAAAGGCTTTTCCCTGTTGGGTATCCAGGATGGCCCCTATGTACTGTAGGCGCTGGCAGGGCCAAGGACAGGACTTTGGGAGGCTGATTGCTATCCCCAGCTGCTGAAACATTTGAAAAGTGTCAGACAGGGTGTGGATTAACTGCAACCTGGTGGGAGCAGTTAGGAGCCAATCGTCAGTAAGAGTAGACAAAGTGACCCTGTCTGTGAAGAGCAGCTGCCACTACTACTAAGCACTTGGTGAACACCCTCAAGCCGAGGAGAGAACGAAGGCAAAGCCGAAATTGGTAATGGTTCCTTTGAAAGGCAAACCGAAGATACCTCTTGTGAGCTGAAACAAGTATGCATCTTGCACGTCCATAGAGCACAGGCAGTCCCTTGGCCGCTCCACAGGTATCAGTACTGGTATAGTTACCATTCTGAACCTTTTGTATTCTAAGTACTGGTTCAGAGAACTCCGATCCAGTATGGGTCTTAAGTCCCCCGACTTCCTGGGGACCAAGAAAGTGGGAGTAACAGACGGTTCCCAGTTCGGGGTGGGGAGAAGACAATTTACTCACCTCTAACAGTAGTGGCATATGTCGTTTATCCATGCTATTTGGTATTGTCCTTTCCCTTTAAATCTGACAGAAGGTCTTCAAGCTGGCTCCTCCCATCCACCGGGAGGTATAATCCTCGGCTCTGCCCCATGATGCCAGATCTTATTTATTTATTTAAGAGATTTACCAGAAAGGCATACTGAGTGGAGTACCTCGATTCCAGATTGCCCTGGGGGTAGAGGGTTTACAATGATACAGTTGTACAGAAGAAAACAAATCATACATTATGTGATTGTTTACAGACAATGGTACAGTAGTACAGAAGAAATAAAACGTACATAGAGTGGTTGTTACAGACAATGGGTGAGGCATTTCTTAAATACAAAACAGCGTGAGGTTCAATTTCATTAGGATTTAATAACATTAGGGTGCAGACTGTGAATGTGCATGCAGACTGGTGCTAGCAGCTGACAGGTAGGAGTTGAAATGGAGTTCAGCGAGGGGAAAGCAGGAGCAGTTGGTAGCGGCGCTTTTAAGAAGGGCATTCTGTTCAGGAGTACTTGGTGTGTCTGATATCAGCTGCCAGGCAGTTCCATAATTTGGGTAACCTGAAGCTGAAAGCTGCCTGGCCAGATCTGGTGGATCTGTGTGGGTGAGGAGCTTAGAGTCTATGTTTCTGAGGCGTAGGCAGGTGGGAGAGGGCAGTTAGGGATGATGACAGGTAGGAAGGGAGCATCTGTGACCAGAACTTTGCAGCGGTTCTAGCACCATGGAGTAATCGTCGGTTTTGAAGTGAGGGAAGTTAAGGGACTGGTAGAGGTCACAGTGATGGATGATGTGCAAGCGGTCCAAGGAGAACCGGCAGAAGGAGTTGTAAAGGGTCAAGCCTGGCTAAGAAGTTTGGGGGGCACCGTAGACAACAATGCCGTAGTCCATAATCGGGAGGATCATTTTTGGACAATTGCTAGTCTGGTTGGTAGAGAATGCAATTCTTGCTGCAGTGAGGGCTCCCAGCATGGGATGCAATTTTGTGTACAAGCGTCGATATGTGCTGAAAAGTCAAGGTACGGATCTAACCAGACGCTGAGATAACGATATGTGGTGCAGGCCTCAAGTGGAGATTTGTCCAAGGTGTAGAATGTGGGTGGAGCAGTAGCCGGAAAGTTTGGCCGAGAGCCAAAGGTGAGAGAGACTGTTTTTTTTTGAGTTTAAGAACAGTTGGTTTCTGAGGAGCCAACGTTGGATGGAGTTGAAGTCCTTCTGAAGACGAGCAGTCACGGGCGGTTGCGGATGGGCCAGAGGCGAACAGCACCGTATCGCTGCGATGCATATGGGTAGCCGTTTGTGGGCAGGCAGGTCACTGAGAAAGATAGAGAACAGCAGAGGGCAGTACAGGACGCTTGGGGACTCCACTGGTGACAGGAAGTGAGGTGGATCGAGCTAAGCCAATACAGACTGATTGGGACCTACATGACAGGTTTGAACGGAACCAGTTATTTGCGCTCACAGGCAGGCCAGCTTGAGCAAGTTTAGTCAACAACAGGGATGTGGAGACGTGTCAAAGGCTTTGCCAGGTCGATAAATATGGCTGCTGTAATTTCCCATTTGTCCATGCCTGTAAGGATGGAGTTAGTGAGGCGAAGGAGGAGGTGGTGGTGGAGTGATTTTTCTGAAGCCAGCTTGGTAGGAGGTGAAAACGATATGGTGTCTAGGTAGTGGTGGAGCTGGGATAATATAAGGCGCCTTGAATTTTGGCTAGGATGGGGAGCACAGATATGGGCAGATAGTTGGATGGGAGGAGAGGTCCCCTCCTTTGGGTAGGGGATGACTGTGGCTTGTTCCCATATTTTGGGACTGCCCGAGTTTAAAGGACAGGTTATAGAGCATGGTTAGAGGGTGGGCTATGGCGTGCAGAGAGTAGGAGCATTTTGGAATCTAGACCCAATGGATATTTGCTTTGGATGGGTTTAGTGACTGCAGTATTTTTAGCACTTGGCCAGGAGCAACTGGTCGGAGCGAGAAGGAGGCTGGGGAAGATACTTTGGGGGCACAGAAGGCGGGGGTGGGGATGGGAGGAGAAGAGAAGTAGTAGTGGTGGAGAAATATGAATTAAACTCTGTGGCAGCCAAGCAAGGATCCTTGATGATTTACCTTCGAGGTTGAGAGTGGGAGTGGGGGTTGGGCCGTGGGGAGAGAAAGTTTTATTGACTTCCAGAATTGAGTAGGGTGAGCGAGATTATTGTTGAGCGCGGTTTAAAGTAATTTAATTTGGCCTGGTGTACGAGGTCTTGTACAGGCATTTCTCAGTGACGGTATTGTTGCTTTGAGCCGTATGAGCACCAGTGGCCTTGAAAGATTTCAGGCTCAGTCTCTGGCTCGTAGTTTTCCATGAGGTTTGTTGTTACCCATGGTAAGTGGGATCTTCTTACTCGGGATCTCCTGGCGGGGCACGTGAGGTCCCAGATGGCAAGGAAGTTAGTAGAGAAATATTCCAGGGCCTCCTCCATGGAGGTGGCCCTGGGAAAAATGACAGTCAATGGTGTTAAGGTTGTTTAGGAGAGCAGTCAGATCAAGTGATTTATAAACTCTGCTGTAAAGTGTGTGGGTGGAGGGAGCATTGGTCGGAAGATTTTACGACTATAAAAATCATGTGGTGGTCACTAAGGAATTCCGGTAGTAGACCAGCTTTAAATATCCTATGAGGGTGGGTAGTAAGTGCCCAGTCCAGTAGTGTGTGTTTATTGGATTTGTGGTTTAAGCGGGTGGGTTTCTCTATTTGCTGGTGCAAGTTTAGTGCATTTATTTGGCATCGAGATTTAGAGGCAGCACTGCCTAGCCAGTTCTGATTGAAATCTCCAAGGATATGGAATTCGCCACCTTCCATAAGGGACCGCGGGTTACCAAGGTGGTCAAGGATGCTACTCAGAGTGTGTCTGGCGGACAGTATGACCCAGCTATGTATACTGGGATAGAGTGGGGCTGGGTGATTTTCATTAGAAGAGAATCTATAGTTTGTATGGGTGCCAGAGATTACGGAAAACTGGAGATTTGAGGAGAGATCATGGCAGTGCATACCCTTCTTTCTGCCCTGCCTGTCTTGGCGGATTAGAAAGAAACAGGTATAGAAATTCTTCATCCCGGTTATGGGGCTTCAACCAAGATTCTGTGATGATTACAATATCAGGGCGAAGAGGCTAGGACAGTTGTTTGTAGGGCAACTATTTTATTTAGGATGCTGCATATGTTTGGGTGTACAATTCTGAAGCCCTTAGGCAGGTGCGTAGTTGGTGTGGATGGTTGGCCAGCAAAGGGGCCTGGGGTCCAGGGGTAGGTTCAACATCCCGGCTATGAGGAGGAGGAGAGCCAGGGTGTGCCTTCCATGCGCATGGCCTTTACTGATGACCCCCATCGAGTGGGATGGTTAGGAGTTAATAAGTTTGTCTTAGGGTCTGGGTAGAATGGGATATATAGGGGTTTCTCAGCGTGGAAGGAGGGAGGGAGGGAGAATAGAGGCCCCAGGGACCAGTTGTGCCAGTGGTACCAGTTGTGGTCCACTGGTGCCGAGGAGGAGTGGAGTGGTGGCTAGTAGCTAAGGAGAGTGGTGTCAAAGGGTCTGGTAGAATACGATGGGATGAGGGTGGAAGGAGGATAAGGTTAGGCAAAGCATAGTAATGGTTACAGTGAGAATCTTTGCCTGCTGGAAGCCAGGTTTGTGCGTTGCAGCCGAGGTTGGGTGGGTCTGTGTGGATGAACAGAAACCACTCCTAGAACTACTGTTACAGGTGAGTAACCTGTTTTTCTAGGTTCGTGGATATGTTGTTCATATACACTATTTACGCAGACTCCTAGCAGTACTCCAGGAGGAGGGAGGCAGGCGACACCCCTACTTTGGGAACAGAAACTGGAGAACTGAGGCCCCAAAAACCAGCATCCTGGTGTGACTTAAGGTCGATGGGGTAATGGGTGATGAAGGTGTTTGCTGTCTTCCAGGTGGCAGCCCGGCAGATTTCCTGGATAGGGATGTCCCTGGAAGCAGCCACCGATGCAGCAGTATGGCAGGTAGAATGAACTCTCATGCCTGTGGGAGGCTTCTTGCCCGCCAACCTATAACAGAGATCAATGCAAGATGTAATCCATCTTCCGATCGTCCACTTTGCAGGTCTGCAGAAGCAGCTTCAGGCGTGAGTGACGAACAGCAACGAACCTCTCCCTGAATGTCCACTTAGTCCTCTCCTTGTAATAGGAGCAGCGAGCTCGTCTCGGGTCAGAGTATGAACCCTGTATTCGGTATCCAGTGTAGTTCGGGTAGAACACAGGCAGAGTCAACACCTGGTTAAGGTGAAACTCTGACACCACCTTGGGAGGAATTTTGGGTGGGGCACAGGACAACCTTGTCTCTGTGGAAGACTAGACACGAGGAGTCCACAGAGTGCCTGGAGCTCCTCTGTCCTTCTGGCAGACATGATAACCACCAGGAAGGCCCTCTTCCACGACAAGTGTGACATCTCACACCTGTGCACTGGTTCGAATGGCTTGCCCATGAGCTTTGCCAAGACCGACAGTAGATCACGTGAGGTGTAGGTTCACACATCACAGGAGATATGTGATCCAATCCTTGATAAAGCACCCAACCACTGTCTCCTGTGCCACCATCCACTGACCGGCCCATGCCTGGCAGCAGAAATGGCTGCCAGATGCACCCCAAGGGTCGATGACCGAAGACCCACTTTGGACAGAGGTAGTCGAGAATGTTAGCCATAGGACAGGACAAAGGGTCCAGGCCCTTCCACTACTGTAGTACATCCTCGGACAGACACAAAGCCTGGAACTCTAGCCGCTCAGATACCAGGCTGTCAGGTGCAAGGATTGAAGGTCTGGATGGAATACCTTCCCTGATTGACAGATCAGGTCCAGGTGTGCTGGAAGATGTATCAGGAGCCTGTTGCTGAGGCTGAGGAGATATGGATACCAGAACTTGCGTGGCCAGTCTGGGGCTACCAGGATCACCTGCCTTGTCCCTCCTCACTTTGAGGAGTATCCTGTGGATCAAGGGAAATGAAGGGAAGGTGCAGGAGAGGCCTGGGGTCCACAGCCTAGAGAAGGCATCCCCTGCAGCAATCCCTGCTGAGGGGGTGGGCATGGAAAACCTCAGCTTAGTGTTTTCCTGGAGACAAGCAGGTCCACCAATGGTTTGCCCAAGTGGGAGAACAGGCTGTAAGCTACCTCTGGATGAAGAGACCATTCATGGGATGTCTCACCTATGCAGCTGAGAGCATCTGCCAGATGATCTGAGGCTCCTGCCACATGGATGGCTAGGAGATCTACCTCCAGTTAGCTCAAGAGTGTCCAGATGTGAAGCGCTTCCCTGTACAGCAGCCAGGAATGCGCGCCCCTGCATGTTGAGGTAGTACATGATCGTGGTATTGTCCATCTGGACTTGAAACACTTTAACTCGGAGCTGTGGAGCAAACACCGACAGGGCCAGCCTGACCGCTCTGGGCTCCAACAGGTTGATGTGGCAATGGGACTCCTCGGGGTCCAGAACCTGTGGGCCCTTTGTCCCCAATGTGGGCTCCCAGCCCATGAGAGCGCATCGGTTATAAGGACAACTGTTGGCTCGGGCAGACAAGCGGGATCCTTCCTGCAACCAGTTTAGGATGGACCACCACTGGAGCGTCCCACATCTTCTGGGTCACAGTGATCAGCAGGTTGAAATGACTAAGGTGCCTAGTCCACTGGGTGGACAGCTCCCATTGGCAGGGATGCATATGCCACGGTGGTGCAGGCTGCCATGTAATCCAGAAGGACCTGGGCATGGTGCAATTGCCCAACCAGAAATGACTGGGCAAGGAGGAGAATCTCTGCCCTGTCCGCTGGGAGCGAGCTGTGGCTTGGCGAGAGTCAAGCTCTGCCCCAATGAAGCACATCACCTGAGAAGGTGCGAGCTCCGACTTGGCTTTGTTGATCAGGAGGCCAAGTGGAGAGCAGGTCTGGAGGTTCAGGTCCCTGGACCGCTCCACTTTGCTGGGTGGAACCTGCTAAGAGCCAGTTATTGAGGTAAGGTATATCCTGACCCTTGACACCTCAGGTGAGCTGACACCACTGCAATGCATTTGGTGAAGACCCGTGGGGCTGATGACAGGTTGAATGGCATGGCTCAGAACTCATAAAGGGTTCCCTCTGCCCTGAAGCAGAGGAACCGTTGGTGAACAAGACGGATTGGGACATGGTAGAATGCGTCCTGAAGATCCCAGTGAGCAGAACTACAAGGATGGTATGATCTGGGATAGAGTTACCATCTGGAAGGTGCAGGTCATGCAGATCTAGAATGGGCGCCACCCCTGGTCAATCGGGACCATGAAGTACCTGAAGCAGACCCTGGGTCTACTGGAGGATCTGCTTCTCGGGCCACTGCCTCTTTGAGGAGCAGCTGGGCAATGTCGTCTCTCAGAGCCAACAGAGTGTGGGCTGCTACTCTCCTCCTCGTGGGCGCTGGTCCGGCTTGGAGGGTACTGCTCGAATCCAGGGTAGACTCTGGACGACCACTTCCAAGACCCACCTGTCCGTGGTAACAGCGGACCAGGCGGAAAGGAAGTGGCAGAGCTGACCCCACGGAGGACCCAAAGCTGGTATGACAGGAACAGGGTGGCAACCCTTATCCCTTCACTGAGCAGGCTTGGAGAGGGTCCAGCACCTGAACCTCTACGCCCATGTGGGCCTGGGTAGGTCTGAGCTTGGGTCAGGGTGCCAAGCCTGATCCTACTGCTGTTGCAGACCTCCTTGAAAGGACGACTGCTGGGATGCAGGGGAAAAGTGCCGAAAAGTCTTTTCCTACTGCTTCTTAGAACCAGAAGCATTTTGGGCAGAAGTAGCAGAACCGAGTTGGCACTGGACTGCTCGATTCGCTGAAGGTGGCAATCCACACTTGGATCGAAGAGATTGGTGCCCAGAAAGGAACATCAGCCAAATTATGCTGGGTGTCCGCCATGAAGGTGGAGTGCCTCAGCCAAGCCCTGCGGCATGAGGCAACTGCGGCCTTGAGCAGACACGAGTCCCAAATGTCCAGGGCCGTCTGGTGCGGTTCTTTAGATACTGCGTGACCTTGGTCTCAACCTGCTTGACCGTAGTCTGCAGGGAGCTGTGGGAGCACTTTGACCAAAGACCCTAAGAGGGCATGGAAAAAGTGTGCCATGACAAAGGCTGAGCTTGCCTGGCAGAGGCCTAAAGAGGAAGCCACAGAGACCTTCCTAGTAGAGTGATCCAATTTCCTGGGACTCCTCTTCTGGGGGTCTATCAGTGTCGGCAGAACGCACCATACGACTGAACAAAGAGGCCGTCATAAAGCTCTCGGCAAGGATTCTCTGTGAACTCCGAAGGGACCCCATGGGCACCATGTACTTGCGTGCCATCCGGGCAGACTGAGCTGAGCAAGAGGCAGGGTGCTCGCGAAGCTGTAGGGCCGTCCTGACAATGGCGGACGCAGGAAAGGCTTCTGTCAAGTGTCCCTCCCTTGAGGATATGCATGAGAGGTACTCCGCCTTTTCTGAACTGGTTCCAGGGGCATCCACGTGGACTCAGAGATTAGGTGGAGAATGCCTGAAAAGATGAAGGGCCTTCCTCCATTGATAAATCACTGTCGACTCATCATCCGTGTGAGGAGTGAAGCTGTTGTCATCAGAATCTGAGGATTCTGGATACAGTTGGCCGCTGGTTTAGGTCGCCTCAACTCACGTGTGGGGCCATCAGGCGTGAGAGTGACAGAGAGTCTTACAGCAAGCCTAGTATACGGCCGAGCTTCCTTAGAAGGAGCCTCCATCTGGCTGCTTAGATGGCGGCTCCACCAAAATCTATGGAGACCCGTTTTGGCCAAGCTGGAAAAGGTTTAGCTGACTCTGCGGGCGGGGAACGATTCTAACAGTTTCAAGGAGTCTGCTTCGGCCTAGGAGCTGAAAGTCAAGTAATGGCTGGGATAGAGGCCAGTGTTGGCTTATGCCCGGACACAGTCAGCTGTTGCTGCACGAGGTCCTCGTAGCATCGACAGAGTTTCCGCTGAAGCCTCTCCTCTTCTGAGGAGGACAAGGATGTCCGATGGCGTCACCTCTTTATAGAACTGTGCGCCTTCCTCAGCATGTCGGTCGAAGGGGTCAGAGACCTCGATCGAGATCGGGCAAGCCGACTTGGTCACTCAGGAGACACTGAAGAGGCCGGGGACTTCCGGGTCAGGACCACTTCCTCGGTGGGGTCTCATCAGGGAAGAAAAGGACCAGAGTCGTTGACAGGAGTCTGCGACAATGAGTCGATAGGGTAGAGAATAATCTCAACCTCATCGGCCAAAACCTCGATCAGGCCCGACGGCAAAGACGAGAAGCCAGCAGCTGAAGTAGCAATCTTGACCGAGGTCAAAATGGCCAACCACTGGGACAAAGATCACTCATGATCCCAAGAGTGTCTTCACTGAGACGAGGGCGATCCTGGTTCCTTTACGGGACCAAGAGGAGCAATGCCCGAGGACCCTTGCCCCTAGTCGGGAGAGAGTGACAAACTCTTGGAAGGAACCTGAGAAAGTGGAGCCCAGGTTAAGCGGGATGTAGAAACCCCGAGAGGAAGATTCCACCGAGCAAGCAGTTTCCTCCTCGAAGGCCTGCATATGTTCCAGCTGTTCAGCGGATCCCATGGCTGTGGAAACTGCCCACTGGCCTCTTTGGACTTCACGGAAGGTTCCGTTTTTGGGCCTGCCCAATCTGAGGTGTGCAAGGCGGTCATCAAAGGCGTTAGGATGAAAGGCGAGACAAATCTCTCAAGTCTTGGTGTCATGGCCAACACCAAAACAGTAGATGCACGCAGTATCACGGGTCAGTGCATGACATCTTCTGGCCACACGGGCACCGTGAAACCGGGGAAGACTTTCCTCCATAATCAAGATGTAGCAGTCACAATCTCCAACACGAACAAGACAAAATTTCAAACAACTAAAGAGTTAGAAGCCAGGGCCTACAAATGCAAGAGCAAGAGGAGGCAACCTCAATCTTCCAGCGGAAAGGAAGATCTGCCGTCATGGGGTGGAGCAGAGGGTTATACCACCCGAGTGGGTGGGAGGAGCCAGCTAAAGACCTTCCAGCAGATTTAAGAGGAAAGGACAATGCCAAATAGTGTGGATGAACAACATAGCCATGATTCTAGAACAGGCCCCATTGCTCCTTTGGGGAGCAAGGTCAGTATTTCTTCTCTGATAAGGTGTATGTGGGTGGGAGGGTATCGAAGGGGCTGGAGGTTTGTCTGGAGGAAATTTGGTGAACTCCAGCGAATATCCCTTTTCAATAATGTCCTTCACCCATACATCTGTTGTGATTTGGTCCACCCGTCTAGGCAGAGGAGAACCAACACCCTACTGCTTCCCCATCGACTCCACCGGAGGAGGGCTGTGAGAAGTCATGCGTGTGCGCCTGGGGTGGGCAGGGAAGGCAGGAGTTTTTGATTCAAGGTCCGCTGTTCCCTGTTGGTTGCGAGGCCTCTCTCTTGAAAGGACCTCGGGGCTGTTGGTTTTCTGTCGGTTGGCACCAAAAGGGCTTCGTTTAAAGTTGTCGAGAGTCCGATTGGTACATGCAGTTAACTGACTGGACGATTGCCACAGTCTTGCAACTCCGTTATCTTTTGTACCTCCTCTTCAAAAGGACAAAATCATGGAATGGGGCATTAAGGATACAATCCTGGAGGTCCTGCCGAGCGGATACTCTCATCCAGGAGTGACAACAGACACACCACAGTGGCTGCTGCTCTGGCTGCTGTGTCCGCCGAGTCATAGGATGCCCTTAATATGTGTTTCCACATTCAGGCCAGACTGAAGTACATCAAAACGTTCAGTGCATGAAGGATTATCAGGCTGCTGTTGGGTCAACTCGATGGCATTCTTCCATAACGAAGTTTTGATACTGCACCACATGTGCCAAAAATTTAGGGACGAATGGAGCCAGTGGAAGACGCAGAGACTCTCCTACTGAACTGGTCTATGTTCTTAGATTCCATGTCGGGGGCTGAGAGCTCATATGTTTAGGTTGTTTTCCTGCCATGAGCTGCGGTCAGGACCATGAGTCCAGCTCTGAATTTTCTCCCAGAAAGGGCTCTGCCTTGGGAGGTTTATACAGTCTGTCTGCCTTCTTAGGAACAGTTGAAAAGAGGAAGGGTGTTCCATGCCAGCCTGGTTAAATCCTGAAATGGAGGAACCACAGGAGAAATGACCAAGGTCTCAGGTCACTCATTCACAAAAAGATATGAAGCTTTATACTCTCCGTGTCCAATTCCTTGGTGTCCCACTGATTTAGGAAATAGATGTGATGCATCATTCATAAATGTTGGGTCAATTGGGGGAGAGAGAGAGAGACCTGGGTGAAATGCAGGGGCCCTCTGTCTAGGAGAATAACTTCTGGAACAGGAGTCAGGAATGAGGTGGCTTCTGGAAGAGTTATAAGATGCTGACCGTGAGTGTTTACACACATGCTGGCATCTGCTCCTGTTGTCTGAGGAAGAAGACCTGGAGGAGGAGCGGTGATGTCTGAACCTACGCCTGGTATGCTCGAAGTCTGATCTTCTTGGAGTTGGGCTTCTGGATGTGTGTGGAAACTGTGGCCGGAGTCTGGGACTGGTACTTGTCGGAGCGGTGTAGGGGTTGTGGAGGCGGTGGAGGTCATCCTTTTTAATAAATCTCCCTTTGCCGTGTTCCACCATGAAGTAAACAGTTTTCCCACATCCGCCAGAGGAACCATCGACATCTGAGGTGGTGGCATACCACTGGGTCTGCAGAGGGGCAACGATAGGGTTGCTTGGTCCTGGAGTCTCCCTCATGGGGTACACGAGGACTCAGTGGAATAGCACGGTCTGTCTGGTCGCCTGTCGGTGGGTCGCCTGACGCCAGGTCGCTCGGTGCCAAGGGAGTTTAAAAGCTGACGGCTTCTGAAGTGGCTGCCCACAGACATCAGACTTGTAGTGGTCGTGGTGGACGTCTTGGTGCTTGATGCCTTACCTTGTGGTGTCTGCCGCTGGTCCTTCAGTCTGTCGGAAGACCGTTCATCCGGGGCATGTGTCAGGGTCTTTCACTTAGCTGCTGACTACCTGTCCCTGGGAAACAGTTCCCTAGAGCAGGAATGCTCAGCAGAGTCCGTGTCTGTCGTCCAAGGCCAAAACGGGCTGGAGGACGAAGATGCCTGAACCTTATCAGTTGAAGTCCCAGTCTTAGGCCCAGAGGATTGCTGGAAGGGCCAGAGCCTGAGGATGGACCAACGGTCCCTGCCCAGAAGAGCTGCTGCCGCTGAGAGGGTAAGGGCATGAGCCTTCATCAGCGGCAGGCCAGAGGAAGACAGGCCTGATGGAGGGCTGAGTCTGCTCTCTCTCCAGAGTGCAAACTAATGTGATCCTCCTTACAAGGAAACCTGGATTTGGACTCTGACCTACTGTGCTCCTTGTCCCACTGTTCGTGATTCCCTCCTGAGTGTTTCTCCTTGTGGGAAGTCGTGAGCAGGGAGGCTGAGGAGCCAGCATTGATGGATGTTGGAGGGTGGCGAACTGCTGCTCCATGATGTGAGGCCTGGAGAGTCTTGTGGTGGCGGGTCTGGGTCCACTGGTTGACCTTGCCACAGTCTGGGTAGGCTTTGACGTAGTGATTAGGCCCCAAAAACAAGAGGCACTGCAAATGACCATCTTTGGCAGGAATCTGCCGCCTGCATGGACACTCAGATTTCTGTTGCAATGTTGAAGAAGATGGAGACAACATAAACTAACGATATTCTTCTAAAACGATGTTGGTTCCTGTTTGAAGGTTGCTGATCTAGTCACTGGCGCATGAGTCAAGGCAAAGCAACAAAAGAGCACAGAATAAAGTTTTATTAGTGTACCTTGTAATTGCAAACTCTCCCAGTGAAAGATACAGGAAGCAGGGCTTTGCCTGTAGTTCACTGAACGAACTAGGGACTACAAATATTTAAAACCTAAACTGTTTTGTGCTGGGTGTCAGTGGTGTGGTGTTGGGTCATAAGTTTACTTATTTCGACACCTTGGGCAAATGAAATATACTATATTTAAACATTTCTGGGGTTTGATACTCGGCGAAGCCAGAGATACTCACTTTGGGTCCGTGGGAGATAAAACAGTAGCATCACAGCAGTAGTATGAAGTTACGTGGGATACTGGCCCGGCCTGTAAAGACACATGCATCTGTGCGCAGTGTCTGCAGGAACAGGGCAGCACATAAAAATGAGAGCTAAGCCAAAGTGGGTAAGTGTATGCTGAAAGGTGGCATTTCATAAATATGGAGTATAATCAGGAAACAGAGACAGTGCTTAAAACAATGAAAAAAACTTTCAGTGTGCAATATGTCAAATGTTTACAACTAATCTAGCTAATATTTCACAGGAGGATGGAATGTGCAATAACTGTACACAAATACAACAATTAAAGGAGGACTTAAACAACAGAGAGTGTATACTAACCAGAATAAATTAAATTGAGGTACTGGAGGAATCTGGGATAGAACCTATGCAAACAATGCAGCTGAACAGGAGGAAACTTGGTACAGGACATAGGTTGGACACAGGTCACTAGACTAGAGCGATTAAAAACAAAAGAAGAGCTTTGGGAAGTAAGGCAAAGCCAATACAACCCATTTCTATATAACCCATTTTCACACTAACCGAAGAGGTCTGCAGGGAGGAGGCAGCATGGGGAGGCAGCAGTTAATACAGAAAGCATCCAACCATCCGAGGGTCCCAAACAGGAGATAAAAGCATACTAGTCATAGGGATTCAATATTAAGGACAGATACCATAATATATCAAGACAAAAACTAACATTGTGGTCAACTGTTTACCAGGTGCTAGAGTACAGGATATAGCATTCAGACATCCTAAATTAATGGATACCAGGCCAGGTAGTCAAGTAGTAGTTATACATGTGGGGCTAATAACACAGGAAGAGACCATGAAAGGGCCTGGTGGATGATCTATGGGATTGTGCACAACTGGTTAAAAAAGCAAGTCAGGTACCAATCATATCTGGAATGTTATCTAGATTAAAATGTGGAACTGAAAAAAAATCATACGATACAACGAATAAACATCAGAACAGCAAATAATGTGCAGAAGGGGACTATCCTATATTGATACCTGGGAAAATGTTATCAAACGAAATATTATATGCTAAAGACGGCCTGCACTTAAATAGAGCTGGGACTACTACACTGGCACACATATTCAAACTGAAATGAGTAAACATTTAAACTAGCTTGGGGAAGGGGTGTAAGCAGCGTAAGGAAGCCTAGGAGGAATACACAGGGCTCAGCAAATTGATAATAGGAACCACGCCCAGAGAAGTAAAACAAAAACAAACACGCAGTAAATCCACCTGGGATGTATGCTAGCAAATATTAGAGGCATCCAAAATAAAACACATGAACTAAAAGTGTTGCTTACCCGGCATAAAAAGAATGACATCATTGGGTTAACAGAGACCTGGTGGACTGCAAGGGATGACTGGGGTAGAGAAATACCTGGATATACACTTTTCATGTGGATAGGATACAG
The DNA here is from genome assembly GCA_016271365.2 of Neoceratodus forsteri. Classification (NCBI taxonomy): domain Eukaryota; kingdom Metazoa; phylum Chordata; order Ceratodontiformes; family Ceratodontidae; genus Neoceratodus; species Neoceratodus forsteri. Next base: position 1,412,048,415 of record CM057456.1, on the reverse strand, counting down.
AAAAAAGGGGGGATTGCAGCGTATTTATCAAAACAACATAAAAGCATTATTATTTCAAAGAAAGTTAAAGAAGCTAGCACACAGACACTTTATGGATCAGAACAGAATTAAAAAGCAACACATTTGTCATACTGGGGATTATTTATAGACTTCCAGGTACAGGAAACTAGGTCAGTCAAATAATAAACAAAGAAATAATAAAGGCATGTAAAATGGGAAAAGTAGTCTTTATGGAGACCTAAATAATACAGATTTTAACTGGGGTCAGGCAGTGGCCACTAAATACATCAGCAAATCCTTCTTGGCTACAACAGACCAGTTAGGGCTCACACAAAATGTGGGGAATCCACTAGGGAGAACATACTCTAGATATTGTACTAACAACTAAAGAACTAGACATCAGTAAATGCACAGTAGAACCTCCCTTGGGTAATAGTGACCATAACAGTGTATTTTGTACTATTAAAGAATACTCCCATAATAAAAGAATGCAGGAAGTTTATAAATTCAAAACAGGTAATATCCATATATACAGATAAACTCAAAAGGGAAGTAGAGTTGGCAGATAAATCAATAAACGAGATGTGGGATAGCATCAAAAATCACATAAAAGAAATATGCAATACAAATATAAAAAAAAGTAAAAGGCATAACTCTGGAGGCATCAAACCAAAATGGTTTACTACAGCAATAAAGAGACTATTAAAAAATAAAAAAAAAAAGCTATACAACAAAAATAAGGAACGAGGAACTCTGGGAGGAATTCAAAATGACAGAGACAATATAAGAAATTAATAAAGAAAAGTAAACTAAGAATGGAAAAAAAAAACTAGTAGCATCAACACGTAAACAATATGTGAGAATTCTATGGATATGTAAACTTTTAGTAAAGCCAACAAGAGGAGCCTTTGTTCAATCACAATCAGGGATGAAATAATAAATGATCCAGGGAGATGGTGAATATTTAATTGATGTATTCAATGAACATTTCAGATCCGTTTTCTAACAAAAACAGGCAAATAATGAAACTCTAGAACCTTGTATAACTATTACAGAAGGAATAACTGCAGATAAAATAAAGGGACTAAAAATACATATTCTGAAGGGCCAGATAATATATCAAACGCCTTACTTAAAATACTTTCCCAAAAATAGCTAGATCACTGAAAATAATTTTACAATAACTTTACTGGAAAGCTCTGTACCAATGGACTAGCTAATGGCCAATGTGGTACCAATACACAAGCAGCTCTGGTCAAAGCCGATAAGGTTACGGAAAGCTTCTGGGATGCTTTTAGCCATTATTTCTAATGAATTTGCACAATGCAGATCTGTGGAGAAGCAGTTTCAATGTGGTGGTCTTTTACACATTTTACAACGTGTTTTCCTAGAATATGCCTGCTGATTGCTATATATGTAGCCTGGATAATTCACAGAATAAATTACATCCTATTTCCAGTGGGGCTCTACATCTACACAATATTATGCTGCATTGTGTTAAACCAGAACAAACTAAAAATAATATTTTATATCTGGGGATATATTATGCCAGATAGTTACACAAGCAGAAAGATGCATTGCAACAAAGAGGGCACGCCGGTCGCACTGATACAATATTCAAAGAGAATGTGCCACCAGTACAGGGTGTGCATATAGTGGAGCCCACCAGGATGAAGCTCAGCACTGCAGAATTCTACAGTAGAGTTACTGCAGCAAACTATGCAACTCAAGAGAGTTGATCTCTTTGTCATGCAGTAAACCTGTGACACTGCACTTCATCCTGGCAGGCTTCATCGCTCCTGTTGGACATGTAACCCTGGACAGGAGTCACAGTGCAGGCGGACGCCAAGTCAGGTGCATTCAGGGTGACCCGACTGAACACATTCCAGGGGAATGTGGCACATACCGGTATGCACCATAGCCCCCATGGGTGATATTCAGCCCAGGAATGCAAATGAACTAATTGAGCATGCAGAGTGCAAAGGGACATTATGCAAGCTCATTACAAGTCCACTTGCATGCTGCCATAGAGATGAATGTGCCGGAGCAGCTCTCGCCCCAAGCCCTGACACCGATCGCTCCCATGTGGGACAGGCCTGAAATCTCTGGTGGTACAGCGGCACCCCCCATCCGTTCCACCAGCCCCAACTGTACCGGAGTCCAGGCTTCATCGGCTCCGTATTGTATGGACCCCAATGTCATCTAATTGCACCTGAATACACCTACAGTCCATATCCATAGTGTAGTGGCCCGCTCCCCTCAATGGTGCAGACACACACCTTCTCCCCCCCCATCCCATCGGACGACTGGCTCTACAATGGGATCATAACACTATTGGTGGGCGGGCGGAGCACTTGCAGTAGGATGCTGTAATGTGCATATATACGCACGAACTGTGTGTGGGAGAAAACATCCAGTGGCCATACACCTCAGGCACTCGCATGCAGATCCATCATCAAAGTGCCATTGCACTGCTCAGTGTGGGTGACAGCCGATGCTGTACCCACTCACACAAGTCCCAAAACAGGCATGTTACAGCTGCCCTCCCATTCATTTGCACAACTGGAGAACTGCGGATGAACTATCTATAGCCTGAAGCATACACTGCAAATGACATTACAGGATATTGCACCCCATAGCACCGGGACACTTCAGCAGTCCAGAGGGTGGCATGTTATACAAGGGAACAGGGAGAGTGTGAACTTGCAGCGGTGTATGACAGCAGGAAGATACAGCATTGACAAGGCATGCATTGAAGGTATGTAAATTCTCTCTTTAGTTTGCCAGGGATGTACACGGGCTGCATACACTGGTGGATCCGCAGCTGGCATGGTGCCCTAATGCATGGAACAGCCAGTTGGGTCATTCCAGGCAGGTCCCAAGTCTGGGTTCAGTGCAGTCAATGGCTGGCCATGACAGGTGTGGAGGCAGTGCCACTCTTTGCAACAGGTTGGGTATGGGAGGAGTGAGGGTGTCTGTGACAGGGGCAGTGGATAGAGTCCTCTAGACTATGGACAATGGTTTTCTCTGGTGCGATCAGTTCAGGGGCCCCACACTATGGAGCTCTTCAGCGATGGAGTTGGCTAGAATGGGGATGGAAGGGATACCTCTAGTCTACCAGGGCTGCCAGGGTGCTGTGCACCTGGGTGCACATCTGCAGCCTGCCTGTGGGTGGGTGGCTGGCTGGGTTAGGACAGCTATTCATGGCCTAACTGTGAGCCACGGTGCTCTGGACTACAAGGGGCACATTCCCACTGAATATGCTGCAGCACAGCATATGCATGGGATTGCCACCTCAACATGAATGGCATACCACTTGTGTGCCCTGGCCCATTCCCTTGTGGCCGGCGCATCCTGCATGTCTGAATATCACGCTGCTGTGCACTGTTGGGAGTTATGCGCACATCTCCCTTTTCCACCAGGATGCGCTGCATATCTCCTTTGAATATGGGAGCCCTGGACTAGGTAGCCTGAATAAATACATTATAAAAATGGTAAAATCATAACCCCACTGAAAATAAGATATTGCATCTAACCTAGCACAGCCTGAGTAAATACAGTGCAAAATTGTAAATGATCATCCCTGTGACAATGAGATGTAGCGTCTCCCTGTCCTATCCAGGATACAAAATAGAGGATAAAGTATTCAGTGCTCCCAGATCCAAATAACCGTTACTCTGTAGAAGCCCTCATTTTCCTCGTTTTCCCCACAAAGGCACAATCAAATCCTGTAAATGTTTCCATAAGCCACTGGTTCCTTATTTATGACTTTTCTCTATTATATCAGCTGCCTTTTATTAGAAAAGAGCTCTGATTTGTTGCTTAGTATTAATATTACGTGTCACACGGCCTTGGAATGATTTGAATTTATACGTTATACATAAGGCATAATGGGGACTACATGAAATTACAAATATCAATCTCATTATTTCATGATCTATACTCAGAATTAGTAATCACAAGTCAGACAATCTTTCAAAAGATGCTAGTAATACCTGTAAACAAATTTATTAGAAAATATATATATATATATAAAAATAAACATAGGGAGAAAATATCCAAATCCAAAGTTCTGAATATATAAAACACATCACATGACTGTGCTTATATCAGAGCGCGACCGCACACCTAAGAGTGGGTTATCTATTACATATGTGTACACACACACAAATGCTGTTTTGCATCTTACAGTAGTTAGTTTTCAGACAAATTCTCAGACTTTTTTCTGTCCACCCGACGGAATCTTGAATGAGCTGAGTAAATATTTTATCAAGACCCTGACCCAGCAACTCAGTAAATACTTGCTCAGTACATCATATTATAAAATGACAAAAGTCTTCTGTTTGCAGTTCTATCAGGGATTTTGTAAATGGTAGAAGTTCTTTTGTTACATCTATGTTGGTCCAATAAAAGGTATCAACTCATTTGCTACTGTATCACTCATGGTTTGTCAGCAGTTAATTCATTCGATGAGGTCTCCTTGCCGAGAGATAGACGGTTTCTCCACCCCACCCCACCCCACAAAGCTCTTATCTGTTATGTTTGGGAAGCAGGCCACAGCCCTTTCTGACAAAAAGAAATTCATGTACAGTCTGGGTAGTTCACTGAAGACTGGCATTTTATCAGATAGGTCAGAGAGGTTAAAACAGTTTAAATCTTTACAAAATTTGCTGAGAAAGGGTAACATTTACGAGGTATAAATCTTTCCTGAAAGATATTCATCCCCAACTGACATTAGTAGCAAAAATGTTTAAATGCTAATCATGTAAATGTGCAAGCTGTTGCATTTCAAGGGATAAACAAATCTCCAGTTTAATAGGCAACCACTATTTAACAAACTGTTTCAGTTGCCCAAGGGACATCAGATAAGCAGCTTGGGTTATGTCTCTGACATTCTAAACAGAAAGAAGGGATTATTTTATTTTAGTTGTCATAGTGATTTGTAGATGTGGAAGAATACATTGAAAAGTCCATGAAGTACAGTTACGTAAGAACTTACCGTAACAGTAGATCTTTGAGCTCTTGCAGCAGGTTACACCATTAGTACTAAAGCTGGCAGGCACCAGAACCCCACGGAAATTTTCTAGCTAGCAGTATTTAGCGGGGACCGCCCTCAGACGTCGGTCCCGCCCCGACGCCAGGCATAGTACATAAGTGGCAGTCCCCAGAATTCCCAGTTCTCCCTCCGGAGACTCCCAGCCGCTGGATGACATCAGAGAGGAGACTGAGGATCCGCCATCAAATGGCAGTCAGAGAGATGCTGAGACACCTGATCCTAGGAGAAGGATGTTGGAACTAGAATCTACCTCCAGTGGGGATGCTGGGAGGAAAGTACCTGCTGCAAGAGCAGTTCTTAAGATCTACTGTTACGTAAGTTCTTACGTAACTGTACTATCTTACTAGAAACAGCTCTTGCAGCAGGTTACACCATTAGGATAGATTCCCAAGCAATCATGGAAATCCTACACCATAGGGAGGAGGGAAGGTAGAAATCCTTAATGAACCAAAGCCTAGGACAGAAGGACTGCTAGACCAAAACCTGCTCCTCGCCCTAATGCAATATCCAGGCTATAATGCCTGATGAAAGTGTGCACGCAGCTCCAAGTAGCTGCAGCACAGATAGCCGAGGTGGGCACATTCTTTAAGGCTGCAAAGGAGGTAGCCACCCCTTGTGGAATGACCCTTGACCGTGCCCGGTAAGGGTTTGTTACGCTTCTGGTAACAGAATGTGATACACTGAATGAGCCACCTGGACAGCAACTATTTGGAAACAGGAGCTCCCATCATCCTGTGGGCAAAGGAGACAAAAGCTGATCCGATTTTCAGTGGTATTTGGTTCTGGTCAGGTAGTATCGGAGACACTTATGCACGCTCTAGGGTGCGCAACAGGTCCTCTCCTCAATTCAAATAGTTGGAAAAGTACACTGGAAGATCGATGTCTTGATTAAGGGTGAGAACTGAGACCACCTTAGAGGCAGAAATCTGGGATTAGTCCGTGAGGGTACACTGTCTTGGTGAAAAACCAAATAAGGCTCTTTGCACATGAGTGCATGGAGTTCAGAAATCTTCTGGCTCAAGTAACGGCAACTCAAAACAACGTCTTCCAAGTGAGAAGAAGTAGTCGCAATCCGCAGCTGGTTCAAAGGGTGGCAGCGTGAGCTGCTCCAGGACAAAGGGTAGAACCCATGGCGGAATTAGATCCTTCATCGGAGGTCTAAGGAGGAGAATACCTTTCAAGAAGGCTCAAGCCATGTCCAACTGGGATATGAGTATTGGCCTATCAGGTAATGATAGGCTGATATGGCACAGAGGTGTACTTTGATCGAGGAGTAGGCCAAGCCTGTCTGAAAAGAGACAGGAGGTAGTCCAAGACCGACTTTTCTGGACAGTCTCTAGGTGAAAACCCACGCTTGAGCCCACAGGCAAAAACGGTGCCATTTCATGGCGTAAGTAGCATAAGGGCCAGTTTTCTCACAGCCATCAGGACATCAGCTGCCTCTTGCAAGACCTTGTGTCGTGCAAATGGCTATGTCTATAGGAGCCAAGCATGCAGGCTCAAAGAACCAAGGTCTGGATGTAACAAGGAGCCCTCCTCCTGAGACAGCAAGTGGAGCTGATTGGCAGAGGCACCAGAGGTTTCTGGGATAGCTGGTGTAGTAGAGGAACCAGATCTGCCTGGGCCAGAACGTACGCGATGAGTATCAGCGTCTCTTGCTCTCTGCGAAGTTTCTTAGAAGAACCCTATGGATCAACGGAAAGGTGGGAAAGGCATAGAGAATCTGCCTGCCCAGGAGAGGGACAACGTCTTGCCAGAAAACACCAGGCCCTGGATCTAGCGAGCAAAAATTGGGCAGTTTTGCGTTGGATGGGAACGCGAAAGGTCCAACTCTGGTGTACCCATCTATGAAACAGATCCTCTACTACCTCCTGGAGTAGTTCCCACTCGTGAACTCTGGCCTGAGAGCGGCTCAGGCCGCTCTGCGATGACGCTGTCCACTCCTGGGACATGAACAGCAATGAGGTTTGTGCCGTGTTGCAAAGCCCAATCCCACACACTCATGGCCTCCTGCAAAGCGGGTAGGAATGGGTGCCTTGTTTGGACGTAATACATCACCGCGAATTGTCTATTTATAACAGAAAAGTACCCGTGGAATCTCTGACTGGAAGGCTCTGCAGGGCGAAGAACTGCTCTCATTTCCAGGATGTTTATGTGGAGATGAGTCTCTCGGCTGTCCACAGTCCCGAGACCGGAAACTGTTGAGGTGTGCTCCCATCCGAGCCCTGAGGCATCTGTGGAGAGTGTCACAATCGGAGATGGTGCAACAAAGGGACCCCGCCGATAGATTCTTCGATCTAGGCACCATTGCCAATCCCGGATTACGGTTCGTGATCCAGATTGGAAGCTGCAGATGGTCTTGCTTTTGATCCCATTGGACACGTAACATCCACTGGGTGACCCGCATGTGGAGACGAGCAACGGGACTGTTGCAATGGCCGGAGCCACGTGTCCAAGCAGGCAAAGGACTAATCTGGCAGGAACGGTCTTCTTTGCCGAAATGTCCCTGATGAGGGATCTGATGTGTTCTGCTCTGTTCTGGGGAGAAAGGCCTTTCCTGGACGGTGTCCAGAACTGTGCCAATGAACTGCAGAGTCTGAGACGGAACCAGACATGACTTCTTTTGATTGATCAAGATGCCCAGCATCTCGAACAGAGACCGACTATGATGAACGGCAGCCATTAAGGCCTCCCGAGGCGCCATGAGAAGCCAGTCGTCCAGGTAGGGGGAACTCGTAGTGGCTTGCCTCCTCAGAGTCACCTCGACCGCCATACACTTCGTGAATACCGAAGTGCCGATGACAGTCCGAAGGGAGGCCTGGAACGGATAATGGTGGCTCCTGGAACTTGAAGCGCAGAAACTTCCTGTGCGCTTGAGCAATGGGTATATGCAGGTAGGCGTCCTGCATATTCAAGGATGCTAGAAAGCACCCTGCTTGAGCATAGGAATCAGAGCTGGAGGTCATCATGCAGAAGCGTTTACAGGACTGACTCGCTGAGGTCCAGTATCGGATGGAAGTCCCCTGTTTTCTTGGGAACCAGAAAGAAGTGAGAATAATATCCTGCGTCCCTCTTGTTCCGTGGAACATGCTCTATAGCTTCTTTTTCCAGGAGCGTGAGCACCTCCTGCTGTATAAGCAGGGCGGCTGATCCGAGTAACGGGAAAGCAGGGGAGGTCTTGCCGGTGGGTGGCCGAGAAATTCTATGAAGTGGCCCTTCTTGACCAAATGGAGAACCCACCGGTTGGTGGTAATCTACTGCCACCCTGAAAAGTGGCGGGCGATGCGACTCCGACCATTGCACCTGTTGCTCCAGAGTAGGGGCGGGGCGGGAAGGAGTCATGCTGTGGCAGTACTGGTCCCTGCAGGCTCGCCGGTTTAGTGTGGCGTTGGGCTCTGCCTGGGACAACTTAGCCCTAGGCTTCCGCTGTAAGGTGCCCCTTTGTTGCTGGCCGAATGTGGCTGCTGCCTTTGCTGCCAGCTGCGAAAACGGCTATGGTTCCTACGAAGAACCAGGCCTGGGTCTGTACATGGCCGGTACAGACCTGACTGCCTTCCCAGCGTCCTGAAGTTTGGTGATCACCTTCTCCGAGGGTTAACCAAAAAGTACTCGCTGCTGTAAGGGACGCTGAGGTCTTCTTCTGTATGTCCGGGGTGAAGCCGAGACACGGAGCCAAGAGTGTCACTAGAGACAGACAACTGAAGCTGCAGCTCTGGCGGACGAGTTCATGGAATCATATGCAGCTCAGAAATACCTGGGTCCCACATCAGACCCTGTGCAGAGAAGGTTTAGGAACTCCACCTTCTGCTCGCCATCTGGAAGCTTATCAACCAGGTCCTGGCCCTGTTCCCATAGGGCGCTCTGAAACTGTACCATGTCGGTTAGGTAGTTCAGGGACCTGATGGCACATGTAGCGGCCACATACATCGCCTCCTCTGGGCATCCTATTGTTTGGATTTCTGGTCCAGTGGCTGTGTGCTCATCTGTTGCAGTCTTTGGGACCCGGTCATGTGAGGCTGTAATGACCAGGAGTCTGCCAGAGGTTGTTGAGCCAGGTACTGGTCCTCTCTCGGGCTTTGTACAGGCGGTCAGCTTTCTTGGCACTGCAGGAGTGGAGTGCGAGCGCTTCCACTCAGCCTTGGTGACATCTGCAAGGTGTCTACCAAGGGTGGCTACTCACAGGCTTTGGGTCTTTCTGCTGAACATAACAGGAAAGGCGCTGCCTTTCGGGTCAAGGTCTGCAGCATCCCACCCCATGTTGTCCTGGAAGTGCCTCATGGTCTCAGAGAAAGAGGGGACATCCGGAGGAGACCTGGGAAGGTCATGTGGGTCAGGTGATGAAATGCTGAGTGGAGGAGGAGATCTGGAGTCCTCCCCGCAATATACTGCCGATGTCTGGGTCGCTTGGGGCTGGGAGACCTGATGGAGATCTTGAGGGAGGCCTTCTCCGATCCGAGATCCACCCTAGAAGGTGGAGTCTGCTCCTTGGGGGTTGTTGGTCGTCCTGCTGGACCCTGTGGTGGGCGTAGGAGGTGAAGGAGTAGGAGGAGGAGGTTTCACTGGGACCACGTCCTTGCGGATGGTGTCCCACCAGAAAGTAGAGTTTCTTTACTTCTTGAATATTCATGCCTCATGACGGACCTGGCGCCAGTGGTCTGTTGCCGGGGTCAGGCGTCGGGTCCTCGGGTGTCTCGGGGTGGGTGAATGTTCCCCGGAAGCCTAGCATCCTCTGTGTTGCCGCCCGATCTTCGGGCAATGCAGTGTCCTCTCCGTGGAGTCCCTGTGACCAGTGTCTACCGGTGACTGGGGGCAGTCTTGGCTCTGGTGAAGTTGGCGTCGGTCGCTTGGCGGCGACTTGAATCCGTTGAACACCTGGCGGTGTGTGGTGCTTGGCCGATGTTCTCGGCTCCAGTGAATGCCTGGCCGACTTCAGGTGCTTGGCCAACATCGGGTCCGTCGGCTTGAGGAACATCAGGTCCTTCTGCTTCCTGGGTGGAGGATCCGGCCCCTAGGGGGCTGGGAGACCGACCGGAGTTGGGGTCCTGACGCCAGGTGGAAGAGGTTATCTTGTGGCGTTCAGAGGACTTTGAAGAGGCCCAAGAGAGTAGAAGAAGCCGAGGGCCTGGAAGTCTTAATGGGCTGAAGAGTGAAGAACTGCTGAAAGCCCGCACCTTGACCAGAGGGCGGAGACCTAGCCCTGGAAGGAGAGTGGTCCAATCGGGTGGACCCTGAGCTCCGCAAATCCAAGGCCCAGTTCGGATCTGGACCTTGCCTTCTCCCGGTTTGTGGACCCTGGAGGAAGGTTCTTTGTCCATCCTACTAAGTTTTTCCTCTAGCAGGTAAGCCTGAAGTGCCTTCTGACAGCGGATCCTGGTGCGGCTGTTGAACCCTGGCAAAAGATGCAGGCCTTGGTATCATGGTCCAAGCCTAAGCAACGCACTGGGAAGAATGAGGATCCTTGAAAGGGATCTGTTTTCCGCAAGCACACTTTGAAAGGTGACCCTCAAATGAAGGAGTTGGAGAGGACATTAGTTATGTAGAAACTCTGGAAGGTCTAAGTCATCGCTAGGTAGAGACAGAGAGTCGATGCTGGCAAGTCGGAGAGAAAAGAAAAAAATTACTCACCTTAGTAATTGCTTTTCTTCTCATGGAATCTTGCTATATTATGACTTAAGGCAGTTAGCCACAGCACTTGAACTGCCCGAGAGGAAACAGTTAACTCCGGGAGACTGGAGTTCTAAAGCACGAGGCGCTATGCCAAAGCTCTATCTGGCAAGTTTCAAATGAAACTGTCAGATCTTTATGAAGCTAATACTAAGCAGCAAGTCTGTGTGGAAAGCTCTACACTAGCCAAGTGGCTACCTACTAGTAGGAATAACAACAGCGTAACACAACAACAAGAGCAATAATAATAATAATAACAGTGATAATAATATTATTAGTTTCACCCCTAACAAGCACTATTAGACCCCCTTCCCCAAAAGACTCAAGTCCCGGAAGGGGCCATATACTACTTAAAAAACAGAAATACCTAGTTCCTTAACCCTAAATAAAAGGGAAGGAAGAACTAAAATGGCATGACACAGTGCTTGCACTAATTTGCCAACCCCTACCCAAGTAGAAATTCTGAGAGGGGCAGGTTGGGGTCATAATATAGCAAGACTCCATGAGAAGAAAAGCAATTACTAAGGTGAGTAATTTTTCTTCAAACACCATGAAGTCTTGCTATTGACTGAAAAGCAGATTACACAGCAGTTCCTCCATGGAGGAGGGTCAGAACCTACTTAGGAAATAGGCTCTGAAGCACAGCTGTGCCAAAATGAGCATCTCTCCTGGACTGGACATCCAGGGAATAATGCTTGGTAAAAGTGTGAACTGTTTTCCAAGTAGCAGCTTGACAGATTTCCAGAATGGGAATATCTCTAGCAGCCGCTAGAGATGCAGCTGTACCCTGGTGGAATGAGCCCTCAGTCCTGAGGGGTTCTCTATCTAGTTTTGGTAACAAAATTGGATACAAGAGACAATCCACCTTGCAATTGTCCTCTTAGTGGCAGGTTTCCTTTGCCAACCTCGCCATAGGTAAGGAAGAGTTGGAGGATTCGAACCTGTGACCCTTGGTGCTGTTCCAAATAGTAGCTTAAAGCTCTTTTGGCGTCTAAACTGTGCAGTCTCCTCTCACCCGAGGAAGAATGCTCAGTGAAAATACTGGAAGAGAGAGGATTGGTTCAGATGGAAATCTGAAACCACTTTAGAGCAAAAACTTTCTGTTAGTCCTAAGGACTACCTTATCTCTGTGAAAAGATATAAAATCTTTTTCCACTGACAGGGCTTGTAATTCACTTATGCGTCTGGCAGAAGTGATAGCCACTAGAAAACAGTTTTCAAGTTAGAAACTTGAGATCTGCTGAAGACAGAGGCTCAAAGGGGGGTTGCATTAACTGAGCAATGCAAACATTCAGGTCCCAGGCAGGAGCTGGTTCCCGAAAAGGAGGGTTAGTGTGAAGTAACCCCTTAAAAAACTTGGAAAACACAGGATGAGAGGAAGAGAAGCGAGCTTCCTGCTGATACAAAAGCAGAGACAGCTGCCAGATGAACCATTAAGGTAGCTGGCCTAAGGAATTTAAATGGACCAAATAGTCCAGTAAAATGGGCAAATCAGCAGATTCTGGGACAATTTGTTTCTCAGAACACCAGATGGAAAACCTATTCCACTTAGAATTGTAAGTGGCCCTAGTGGAAGGCTTCCTTGAAGCCTTTAAAATATCCAGGACACCTTGGAAAGGTGTAAATCAGCAATTCTAACTCCTCAAGAGCCAAGCCTTGAGATGGAGGGATTTGAGGTCCGGATACAACACTCCCTGTGCACAGGCCAGCAAGTCGTGGACTCTGGGCAAGCTCAGGGCAGGGTGGACTGTCAGGGACAGAAGCAGAGGTACCAGGGCTGTCTGGCCCAATCTGGAGCAATCAGAATCACTTTGCAGGGCTGAGATCTGATTTTACTAATACCCTGAAGAGAAGAGGGAAGGGGAAAGGCATATAGGAACTTCCTTCAATCCAACAGAAAGGCGTCCAGAGGGACTGAGCCCAGCACTGGAGGCCTGCAAACAAAATAGAGGAAGTTGGTGGTTGTCTGGGGCTGCAAAAGATCTATCTGAGGGTGCCCCATCTGGCAAGACCGACCCCAGCACCTGAGGATTCAGAGCCCATTCATGATGGCCCTGAGAAATCCTGCTGAGGGCATCCGCCAGGACATTGTCCTTCCCTGGAAGGTGAACTGCTATCAGGGAGGTGTTCAGGAGTAAGCCAAAGACCACAACTTCATTGCTTCGGTGCACAAGGCTGATGACCGAGTGCCTTGCTTGTTGATGTACCACATTGTTGTGGTGTTGTCTGTCCTGACTTGAACTACTCTGTTCTGGACAGAAGCTGAAAAACCTGAAGAGCTAAAAAGACAGCTCTGAGTTCCAAAGATTGATGTGGAGCAGAGATTCCTGGGGGACCACACTCCCTGAGTGGAAAGGTCGCCAAGTGAGCCCCCACCCTAGCAGGGAGGCATCCGTGGTGAGGAGTGAGGCGAGGAATGAAGGGAACCCTTGTGTTAGATTGCTTGATCCTGCCACCACTGGAGACCAGGATCAAAGTTTGGAGTCACTGGGACTAATTTGGTAGGGGTCCCTCCTTTGAGACCAATAGGCCCTCAAATGGAACTGAATGTCCTTCATCTGGAATCTTGCTCCTTGCACAACAGCTGTGGAAGCAGCCATGTGCCCTAGGAGTTGCAGAAAATGCCTTGCTGGTCGAGAGACCCGCAGGGTAAAGGAGGATGCCAGGGCAATGAGTCTGTCTACCCTTTCAGGGAGAAATGCCCTGGCTAACTTTGTGTTCAATCTGCACCTATGAAAGTTAGTACCTGAACTGGTTCCAGAACTGACTTTGGTAAATTCAGCAGGAATCCCAGGAAGTGAGAAGCTGCTGGGTGACTTGCAAGTGGGATTTTAACTGATCTGGAGACTGACCCACTATGAGCCAGTCGTCCAGGTAAGGAACACAGCAACCCCTTGCCTTCTTAAATGAGCCACTACCACAGCTAGACATTTTGTGAATAACCTTGAGCAGAGGTAAGGCCAAGGGCATTGGTTCTGAACTGGTAGAGGCCTGAGGGCAGTTCAACCTGATGTACTTTCGGTGAGAAGGCCTGATCAGGACATGAAAAGGCATCCTTGAGGTCCAGGGAAGCTAGCCAGTCCCTGGCCTCAGGAAAAGCAAAATCATTGCCAGAGTTAACATTTGGATTTCAAAAAATGCTTGTTCAGGTACCTTAAATCTAGAATGGGCTGCCATTCTCCTGTCTTTTGGGGTAAGAAAGTATCTTGAGTACACCCTTGCCCTGGTGGCAAGGAGGGACCCTTTCCACTGCTTTGCAGTCTAGAAGAGAAGAAACCTCTGCTTCCAAAGCAAGGGCTTCTGAAGGATTTGCAGGTGGAAAATGTCTGGCTCTCATCTTTGGAAACTGTTTGAAGCTGAGAACCAGACCCTGACTTACTACCTCCAGAACCCATCTGTCCGAAGTTAGGGACAGCCAGTTCTGGCTGAAATAAGCCAACCTGCCCCCACCGGTACAGGAGAATCGGCCCTGGGCACCCCATCAGGTGCCTGCTTGGCAGCAGCCTTAGGCTGAGGGAGGGACGGTTACTTGTGCCCGTCTACCTCTGCCTCTGAAGAAACCCCTCTGTGCAACGCAGAGGAGGCTTGAGATTGGTAAAAGGCCTGTGGAAAGGCCTGCCCTACCTCTGGGAGGGCGTGCCTTTGTGGAGTGGCATGCCTCTCCTTGGCCTGGGTACTTTTGTAGGTAGTTCTGTATTCATCCATCTTTTCATATAATTTTCTGTTTGTTCCCAAACAGAGAATTTCCCACTACAGGAAAATCCATAGCCTTTGACTGAGTATCTTCGGACAGATTAGTGCATCTGAGCCATGCCAACCTCAGGAAAGCTACAGAAGTGGCCATGACCCTAGAGGAAACATCATTAACATCAACAGCAGTATGAAATTGAACTTTAGAGGCTTCAATGCCATCAGTAGCCACCTGTTCAACTCACTAGCCAGCTGGCCATGGGCCTGCTTGGCTAACTGCAATACTGTGTCCCATCTAGATTTCTGATATCTAGCCACATAAGCCATATAATTTGCCTGCCTGAGTCCCAAAGAGCTGCCATATATTGTTTTTCGCCATGGCATCAATCTTCCTGGAATCCTTATCAGGAGGATGTGAGGCCAGGGAATATTAACCTTGTCACAGGCTGCAGCTTGTACCACACCTACATGACTACACTGCTCAGTGAGGAAGTCTGTATCAGGGCCTGACAAAGTATACCTTCTGTCCATTTTTTATCTACAGGAGGAACAGAATGAGGATTTTTAAAATCTTTGTTGTTTGCTTCTAAATGACTTATGCAAAGGAATAGACAACCTCCTAGACTCTGGTATATCCATCATTTCTACATAATCAGGCTCCTCTTGCTCATCCACAGCCTCTTCTAAAGGAACCTGGAGGGTTTCTGCAACTTTTATAAAACATAAAATTAGAAGGGACTCAGACAGCATAGGGGAGATTCTAAAGGTCTGTCTGGAGAAATGTCGGTTCAATGACACGTCCAGACCCTCCAGCCACATATATAATGATCAAATTCCTCCTCCCCTCCTGTGGTTCATAAAATTCTCAACATCATACTCTTGAACCACTGGAACGGAACGAACCAACCTTTTGCTACCTGTTAGTGGTCTGACAGGTCCCTGAGACAGTGACTGGACAATCTGTATGGCTTTAGCTATCTCTGCAGCAGTTGGAGAGACAATTTTGGTCTCAGACCTGCTGAATTCTTTGTCTTTTACTGGGACTGGTTCCTCTGAACCAGCCTTCCTTTGCTTGAGGAAGTCTTGCCCTGGTCAGAGGGCACTCCCTCTGGTCCAGTGGGTGCTGGACCGGCTGGCCATCGGGTCAGGGACTTTTGGCCTCTCGTTCCCTGAGGCGGCCCAATCTCTTCTCAGGGTGGCTGCAGGAAGTTTTTACACACCTGCAGTCTGACAGGAGGTGGTCAGCCCCAGACAATAAACACAAGTGGTGTGTGGGTCAGCCCTGGCAAAGGCTTCCCACAGACATCACAGTGTTGAAACCCAGTGGGCAGTTTTTCTTTTGGGTTTCTCAGACATAATGCCAGCCTATCCAAAAACTTGCCCTTTTGATGGCAGTGCCAGGCAAGACACCTTATCGGTTCCTAACCGTGTCACGGTATTTGAAAAAAACAAAACAAAAGTATAGGTTTTTAGAACCGATAAGAACCGGGAACCGCACTCTAAAAAGCCCAAAATATGAATAGAAATGCTTATTTTAGCAAACCGATCGGTTCAAAACCGAACCGATAATTAATTTTCCACACAGACTTTAAATCCTGTACTTACGGTTTACCAGATAGAGCTTTGAACGAAATGCGGTAAAATAAATACTTTTGCGGTTCAAATGAACGAAATACTCGCTGAACCGAGAAATGAACCGAGCTGAAGGAGCTGATCTCGGAGCGACTGTTCAGTGAAGTGGAGTAAAGAATCTGACAGTTTCATTTGAAACTTGCCAGATAGACTTTTGCATAGCTCCGCGCTTTAGAACCCCAGTCTCCCTGGAGTTAACTGTTTCCTCTCCGGGCAGTTCAAGTGCTGTGGCTAACTGCCTTAAGTCATAATATAGCAAGACTTCATGGTGTTTGAACTGGGGATTCTGGGGACCACCCTTTATGTACTATTCCTGATGTTGGGGAGGAACGATGTCGGAGGCGGTCCCCGCTGAATACCGCTAGAAAATGTCCGTGGGGTCCTGGCGCCCGCCGCTTTCAGTCCTAATGGTGTATCCTGCTGCAAGAGCTGTTTCTCAAAGTAAGATAATGAGTTCCAAGAAACTCCATTTTCAAGCTACAGATAACAAAATGGCTGTAGGTTCGCCCCAACCATAAAGGAGACAGAACAGACTACACTACCTATAGACCCGTAAGCCTGCAATCAGTTCCAGGAAGTTAATGGAATCAGTTGTTAAAGATTATATAAATATTTACCTGAGGCCACTGGTAAGCTGGATGGAGATCAGCAAGGGTTTTGCAGGGAGGTCCTGTGTTTACAAATCTGTTCTATTTTTATGAGAAAATATCAGCAGCTTTGGATGGGGGCAACCTGTGTATTGTATCTATTTGGACTTCGTTAAGGCCTTTGACAAAATGCCACATCAAGAAATCATTAAATGTTTACAAGACAGAAATATCAGGAGCTAGTTATAGGATGGGTGGATGTGGCTGGGGCATAGGATCCAGCGAGTCAGCATAAATGGGTTCATGTTGGAGGCAGTACCGGTGACTAGTGGAGTGCCGCGGGGTCGGTGCTGGGCCGGTGCTGTTCAGGATATTCATGGATACCATGGGGAAGGATTAATTAAACTGGATCAGTAAATATGCAGATGTTACAGAACAAATCAGAATAGCCACAACTAGAAAAAATGTTGACTCAATCCACTGGGATCCAGATAGCATCCAAGATGGGGTAAATAAAAGGGTATGAGCTTTAACCAGGATAAATGCTGCGTCATACATCTTGGTATAAGAAATAATAAACATAATTATATCTTAAGTGGTCAAAGCCCAAGGAAATCAGAAGAAGAAAGGGATCCTGGCATTATCATAAATCGTAAACTAACCTTTGAGGCACAGTATAATAATCAAATAACAAAAGCTAACAAAGTGCTTGAACAATCAAAAGAAACTTCAGAAGCGAGGCAGTGGTGATCCCTGTATGGAAACCACACATTAGACCCACATTGGACTATGGTATTCCGGTGTGGGGGCCCATATCAAAAGGTGGGTGAATGACATGAGAGAGTGAAAAGGTGCTACAAAATGGTGTTTAACATAAGAGACTCCATATGAGCAGAGAGTAGGGAAACTGGTGTTGATGTCGCGACTAGAAGAGTGAGATGGGATTTACTAATGTGTAACGATACAATCAACCTAAGAATAGGTTACAGGATTTAAACCTAACATTAAACAAAAACAGAAGTCTGTACCAGAGGTCAACCTCTTACAGCTCAGAGGTAAAAATTTCATACAAAGAAAGGCTTTCTTTACACAAAGGGTGGTGAGCCATGGAATGGGCTGCCTAGGGATAGTGGTAACTCTAGCAATACAAAGGTACAGTTTAAGAGAAGATTAGATAAGCACATACTAGAAGTAAATAATACAGCATATTATGAGTAAATGGGAAGAACAATGGGCTGATCGGGCCTTTTTAGATCCTCAAACCTTAGTATGATTATCTCGATACTTTTATGGAAAAAAGGAAAACAAGCATTTGTCAGTGCCGAATGTTGCTTGCTTGTATGTGCTGTTTAGGTATTTGGAAGTGATAGTTCCATGCCTTCTTCCAAGACATCCACTATGTCTTTCCGTTTGTATTCACAGAAGAGTGGGAGGGGCAAGGGTCACAGCAGTACAGCAGTTGCCAAGGGGTGAACAGGGTGGACAATAGCCCATTCAAAGTCAAAGGAGTCCTGCAGGAGCTCACTAAATTGAAGGTGGACAAACGATGGAACAGATGGCATACGTCCAAGGACATTAAGAGAACTGCGAAGGAGATAGCAGCACCTCTGGCGGCCATGTTCACGGAGTCATTCAACACGAGTGAACTGGAGGAGGGCACATGTGGTCCCTCTACAAAATCCAGCAGCAGGGAGGAGGCGGGGAACAATAGGCCATTCAGCCTCACCTCAGTAATGAGGAAGATCATGGAGACTTTGCTTAAAAGAAAGGACAGTGGGGCATGTAAAAGCCATCGGAGCCCAGGACCATAGACAACATGGATTCTCAGTGGGGACATCACGTCAGACAAATCTGGTTGATTTCTTTGACTGGGTGACAAAGGAAGTGAATTAGGTGGGGCAGTGGACAACGATTACCATGATTTCAGCAAAGCCTTTACACCATCCCACATAGGAGGCTGATAAACTAGCAGGGTATGCTGGGCATGGGGGAAAAGGGTGGTAAACTGGGTTAGAAACTGACTAGCAGACAGGAGGCAGAGAGTGGTGGTAAATGGGGCAGTCTAGGAGAGGGCGTGACCAGTGGGGTGCTGCAGGGTCTTCATTAGTAACATTACAGAATGGCTAAATGGAATTTTTTCACTGAATTTTCAACATAGCCATTTAAGACCTCTGCTCATGAACAGTGGCACTGTGATTTTATTCATCAGTCCCAAACATTGATTACGCACCGACTGCGCCATTATGCGCTTCATGCGACTAACATATTTGGGCGGCGTGAAAAATCACAGATGTACTGCTCATAAGGAGGTGTGGTAAAATGGCAATGCTGAAAATCTGGAGTGCAAATATTAAAATGTGCAAAGTTATGAGCATGCGTAGTAACTGCATGATACACGCTCTAAAACAGTCATTTTTAGCAATTTTTCACCAAATTTTCAACATAGGCTTTTTTTTTTAAACTTTATGTTTATTGTTTTGAGATACAAACGTACAGTTTGAATTCCTATCACCAATATTACAATACTTTGATCATATCCATTGAGGACGCCACCCTCTTAATATACTCAAAACATTAGCATTAGTGATAAAAGATACATCTTTGGGAGGTATTCAGCTAGTTTTACCAAACTAAGAAAAGCAAAACACTACTGTGAAAATAGCCCATGAGCTACATGGTACCAACATCAATATTTATCATGTCCAATGTTCATCAGAAATACCCCAACTAGTGAGGCAGTAAAAAGCAAGGCACCATGTATTATCATAATTATACACATTATGTGTAAATCAAGGTGGGAGAAAGAACAATGTGCTACACAGATTAGAATTATCATCAAGGTCAATCTGGGCTATTAAAGCTGGTACAGGCATTATTACAGAAACAGTATCCTAAATTATATTAGTTCTCATATAATGGGAATTATACCTTTTAGAGCACTTCTAATAATAAGATCTACTACAAACAGAGCCACAGTACCATTTTAAACTTCCGTGAGGCCCACAAATAACTATTTAACTGTTTAATAACACGAGGTAGGGACTTGAAGGACTCTATAAAAAATGTTTCTGTCGGTAACATTAGAACAAAATGTCCAAAGTCCAACTTTATGATGGGCGTTAGTCAGGAGCTAGTAGGACCCACGACTTACTAAGCTTGCGAGGTCCTACCTGTTCAATCCTGCCCACCCTGAACATAACCACGACACAGTTCCAAACCTGATCAGGATTCTTCTTCCTCCGAAGATTGTTCTGATAAAGTGGTTGTACGATTTCTGGGCACCATTGCTTCTGGCTCCACTTCAGGGCATCAGTCGGGTCAGAGAAAAGTAAATCTTACCCTGTGCGCTATTTGGAGATGGGCTGGAAACACCATACCGTGTGGTATGGATGCCTCACTAAGATAGCTCGAACCCCATCGAATTTCTTCCTCTTTGTCGGGTAGCATAGTTTATCTCAGGGTAAAGAGCGATGCATTGTCCGTCCAGTAGAAGAGTTCCCTTTCACGAGCTAATGCCAGTAGTGTATTTCAAGTGCCTGCTCCATCCGTTACTAGCACAATGGCACACGGCGCTGGGGTTCTCAGGCCGACCATGCTGTGTCACTCTGTAGGCCCTCTGAAACAGTTGGGCTTTCCACAGCTTCTTTCTCCCAACTGGAGCTCGAGCCATTCCTCAAAAAAGGAGCATATGGTCCTCAGCACCTTCAGGCATTCCCATGATCCTCAGGTTAGGAGAACGGACTTGATTTTCAAGTGTCTCTAATTTTTTTTAGATGGACATTTTCTTTAACAATGTTGGAGGTAACCCCATTGCTGCATCAGCTCGCTTAGATGATTCTACTGCCATTGTCTGAGCACTGCTTAATGGTAGTCTCCAGAGTGCCACTCTTGTAGTTAGACCATCAAATTTGTCTGACAATATAGTAACAGATTGGATGAGGCAGGGAGCGTTTCAGCCCTATTGTTTTAAAGTCTTGTCTCCAGTTTCCTCCAGCTGTTCCTCATTTCGGGGCCTGAGTTGACTTCGTGGCTGGAGTCGAAGAGGTCTGTTGAGATTTTACTCGAGCCGACTGCTGGTCTCTGAGGTTTCCCATTTGGTATTCCAAAGTTCAACTGTAATAAGCTTTGATTTGTGCCCTGATCTATCTCAATTTTCAGTGCTATAGCTTACTCTGCCTTTCAGAATGCGAGCTCTATCTCCAACCATCGTGTATACAAGACTCCTAGCCCCCCAACATGAGCTTTTTGAGGCCACCTTATGAACACTGGCACTGTCATTTCATTAATCAGTCTCGAAAGGTGATTTCACGCAGTGACCGCGAAATCACACTTGAGCTTGATTAACGCCATGACAGTGCAAGAATTCATAAGAGGGCTCCCAAAACCCTATGTTAAAAATTTGGGCCCAAAATTCTCCTAAATGCCTGAGATGTGCATCAAAGTTGAAAAAACCCTATTTATGCCATTATACACCTTACCAGCATTTCCTCAGTTCGCGGATCGGCTTTGAAGAGTGCAGATGTGTTTCCAGTCCACGAAGATCGTCGTACCGGACTCCGGAGGCAAGTATGGGGTGGGGTGTGGGAAGCAGGGTGTGCAGTGGGTGGGTGCGGGTGGTGGGTAGGGAGGCGGAGACTACGAGGACCGTTTTTTGTTTTTAAAGACAACGCGGGACGTTGCTATGCTGGGGTGGGCTCCCAGCGTGGGCAGGTGCTGGAAAGGCTGTTGGGGGTTGAGCGACGGGGATTGGGGCACTTCGCCATAACAAGCTTTGCTACGCTGGGGTGGGCACCCCATGTGGCACCTGGATAGCTTTGTTGGGGGAGGCGTGGAGCAGAAGGGGATTGGGCACCCAGTCACACACACAGTGCGTGTGTGGGAAGAAAGTGCATCAGCATGCAATATGTGTGTGTGGGGGGCTCTGCTCACTGAAGCGGAGCTTCCCATTCAACTGTACGGCACTGCATTTTTCAGCTGCTGTCACAGACAGCTGCAGTAGTCATTGGAGAACTGCGGCGCGCTGCAAACACACTGACTGAATAGGAAGACGGGTGCCACACCTCCAAAAACTCAGATGATGGCACTATGTTTCTTGCACATGCGTGCAAGCAACACAAAAATGGGTACAAAAAAAAAAAATGGCGGTCGACAGATGCAACAAGGTGTCAGAGAAACCTAAAGCGCCGCAGGTGAACGGCAGAAAAAGAACTGAGATGGGACTGGGACCTCCCTTTATACAGCGGTGATGCTGGTGGCGGACCGTCATAAGGCGGGCTGAGCTGGTATTGCTGGCTAGAAGTTTTCGGTGGAGTCCTACTGCATGGCGCACAGTTCTTAGGGGTGTAGCCAGCTGCAGGAGCTCTTACTTGATGTAAGATAGTACAGTTACGCAAGAACTTACCGTAACAGTAGATCTTCGAGAACAGCTCTTGCAGCAGGTTACACCATTAGACTGAAGCGGCGGGCGCCAGGACCGCACGAAATTTTCCAGGTAGCAGACTTCAGTGGGGATCGCCTCCGGCGTCAGTCCACTTGACGTCGGGAGTGTGAGTACATGAGGCGGTCCCCATAATCCTCCGTTCTACTTCGGAATCTCCCATCCACTGGATGACATCAGAAGAGGAGATTGAGGATCCGCCACCAGATGGCAAAGACTATTGAATAGGAATGTCCCATCCCATAAGATGGGTGCTTGACTACGACATACCTCCAAAAAGGGGATGGTGGGCGGGATGGTACCTGCTGCTAGCGCTGTTCTCGAAGATCTACTGTTACAGTAAGTTCTTACGTAACTGTACTATCTTACTTGAGATACAGCTCTTGCAGCAAGGCTGCACCATAGGATTGATTTCCATGCAGTAGTGGCAATCATGCACCACCGGGAGGAGGAAGGTAGAGACCTCGATAAAACTCGAGCCTAGGGACAGAAGTCCCTGAAGGGCTGCTAGACCGAACATCACTCTTTGCCTCAATGCAATGTCCAGACTGTAGTGCCTGATAAAGGTATGCACAGAGCTCCAAGTAGCTGCAGGCGCAAACAACAGGTGGAGGCATTCTTTAACGCCGCAAAGGAAGTAGCCACCCCTCTTGTGGAATGACCCTTGACCCATGATAAGGGTTTAATCGCTGTGTCATAACAAAAGGTGATACAGTGGATAAGCCACCTAGAGAGTGACAGTTTGGAAACAGAAGCTCCTGCCATTCTGTGAGCGAAGGAGACGAACAGTTGGTCCGACTTCCAGAGCTGTTTAGTTCTAGTCAGGTAGTATCTGAGGCACCGATGCACATCAAGGGTGTGCAGAAGGGCTTCTCCTCGGTTAGAGTACCTTGGGAATTACACTGGTAGATCGATATCCTGATTAAGGGTGAGAGCTGAAACCATTTAGGCAAAAACTTTGGGTTTGTCCTTAGGGATACCCTGTCCTGGTGGAAAACCAAATAAGACTCCTTGCACATGAGCATGCAATTCGAGGTCCTTCTAGCAGAAGTAACAGCAACTAAAAATAACGTTTTCAAGAGAGAAAACACTTGCAATCCAGGCTGGTTCAAAGGGTGACAGAGTAAGCTGCTCCAGGACAAATGTTAAGTCCCAAGGAGGGATTGGATCTTTGATGGGAGGCCTAAGGTGGAGACACCCTTAAGAAGGCACGAGTAGTGTCCAATTGGGCCACTGTCCGATGGCCTACGGGAATGGTAAGCAGAAATTGCACAAAGGTGCACTTTAATCGAGGTAAGCCAGTCCGGAGTGGAAGAGGAAAGCAGGTAGTCCAGAACCAGCTTTTCTGGACAGTCTAACAGCTGAGGCTGCAGCGCTTGAGCCTAAACAGAATCTCACGCATTTCATGACGTAAGCTGCGTGGGTAGCCAGTTTTCTGGCGGCAGAAATCACGTCTGCCACTTCTTGCGAGACCCGTATCGCATCATGGCCTATGTCTCTAGGAACCAAGCGTGCAGGTTCAATGAGCCCAAGTCTGGATGGGCCAATGAACCCACCTCCTGAGACAATAGATGGGAGCTGACTGGCAAAGGAACTGGAGGTTCCTGGGATAGCTGGTGCAAAAGAACCAAATCTGTCTGGGCCAGAAGAGTGCGATCAGAATGATTGTCCCTTGCTCCTCGAGTTTTAACAGAACTCTCTGGATCAACAGAAAAGGAGGGAAGGCATAGGGAATCTGCCATGAGGAGAGGAACAAGGCTCGCCCAGGAAACAGCAGGCCATGGATCTAGTGAGCAAAAATTGGGCAGTTTTGCGTTGGATGGAGATGAAAGGTCCAACTCTGGAGTGCCCTATCTGTGAAACAGAACCTCTACCACCTCCTGCAGAAGTTCCCACTCGTGGACTCTGGCCTGAGAGTGGCTCAGACTGTCTGCGATGGTGGTGTCCCAGGACATGTACTGCAATTAGGTTTGCGCCGCGTTGCAATACCCACTCCCACACTCTCATGTCCTCCCTGCAAAGCAGGTAGGAGTGAATGCCTCCTTGTTTGCTGAGGTAATACATCACAGAGTATTGTCTGTTTGTAACAGAAGTGTACCCGATGGAATCTCTGACTGGAAGGCTTGCAGAGCGTAAGGACTGCCCTCATTTCCAAAATGTTGATGTGGCGATGAGACTCCTGGGCTGTCCACAAGCCTGAGACGAACACCGTCCAGGTGTGCTCCCCACCGAGCCCTGAGGAGTCTGTGGAGAGGTCACAGTCGAAGATGGCGCTGTGAAGGAACCCCGCAGAGAGGTCCCTGGATTTAGCCACCATTTCCAATCCCAGTGCAGCTTTAGTGATTTGGACTGGATGCTACATATGGTCTTGCTTTTCGTCCCATTGCACCCGAAGCATCCACTGGGTTACCCGCATGTGGAGGCGTGCCAGCGGGACTGTCGCAATGGCGCAGCCATGTGTCCGAGCAGGCAAAGGACCAGTCTGGCCGGACGGTCTTCTTCACTGACAAGTCCCTGATGAGGGATCTGATGTGTTCCGCTCTGTCCCAGGGAAGAAAAGCTTTTCCTCTGACGGTGCCCAGAACTGCTCCTATAAACTGTAGTTTCTGAGATGGCACCAGGAGTGACTTCTCGTAGTTGATGAGAATACCCAGTGATTGAAAAAGGGACTGGATACGGTAAATAGCATAATCAGTGCTTCCCTGGAGGCGCCATGAGAAGCCAGTCGTCCAGGTATGGGAACATGTAGTGGCCATATCTCCTCAGAGACGGCCACAACTGCCTGCCGCACTGTGAATACGCGAAAGCCGATGACAGCCGAAGGGAAGAGCTTGGAACTGATAATGGTGACTCTGAAACTCGAGCGCAGGAACCTCCGTGCGCTTGAGCAATCAGAATATGCAGGTAGGCGTCCTGCATGTCCAAAGATGCCAGAAAGACGTCCTGCTTCAGCATGGGAATTAGGCCGGAAAGGTCACCATGGAAGCGTTTGTAAACGACCGAAAGGTTGAGGTCACTGAGGTCCAGTATTGGACGGAGGTCCCTGTTTTCTTTGGAACCAGGAAGAAGAGAACAGTACCCTAGTCCTCTCTGGTTTGTGCTCTAAGGCTTCCTTTTCCAGAAGCGCGAGCACTTCCTGCTGTATGAGCAGGGCATGCTGACCGAATATCGGGAGAGCAGGGAGGTCTTGTAGGTGGACTGCCTACAAATTCTATATAGTGGCCTTTATGACCAGCTGCAGAACCCACCTGTCGGTGGTGATCGACTACCACCCAGCAAGTGGCGTGCGTCGACCCCAGTTTTCTTTTCCCGTTGATCCTGAGGAGGGGGGGCCAGGAAGGAGTCATGCTGTGGCAGCGTTTATCCGCAGGCACGCCGACTTTGCAAATCATTGGCCTCTGTCTGGGGATGACTAGGCCTGGGCCTTGCGGGTGAAAGTGCCCTTCTGCTGTTGGCCGAACGTGGCTGTTGCCTTTGTAGCTGGCCACTGAAACGGCTCTGGTTCCTTCGAAAGGAACTAGGCGGAGACCTGTACATAAGCGTGTGCAGATCGGACTGCCTTCCTGCATCCTGAAGTTTGGTGATTACTCTCTCGGAGGCTTCACCAAATAGGACCTCGCCGTTATAAGGGCGTCTAAGATGTTCTTCTGGACGTCCGGGGTAAAATCAGAGACATGGAGCCAAGGCGTCTCCGGAGACACATGCCTAAGGCGGCAGCTCTAGCTGAAGAGTCCGCAGAATCATATGCGGCTCTGAGCACTTGGGTCCCCACATTCGAACCCGTGCGGAGGAGGTTCAAGAGATCCTCCTTGTGGTCGCCATCGGGCATCTTCTCAACCAGGTCCTGTCCCTGCTCCCACAGTGGTTCTGGAATTGAACTATGTGGGTGAGATTTATTTATTTATTTGTGAAATCGGTTTACAACCTTTGGGCCACAGGCTCGTTTCCAAAGGTACCTCGTCACAACAAAGACATACATAGAGTTTTAGGTTACATAGCATAGGTTTGCAAAACAAGAAGCGTTCAACAGAGGCGCCCACGTCACACTGAGGTCAGACAAAATACATTAGTCAGGGTACATGAAATTGAGAACAGGTGTTACACAAGTTGGTATCAAACATTGAGCAATCTAATAGGTATACAATGAAACAGCTGGCACTGGCCAGGCTGACATAGATGCGGTGTGCGGGAGGCGGTGATGGGATGGCTAGGTGGAGAGCCACCGGTGGGCGCTGTCGTGAGAAGTCGAGGTGAGGCTACTTTCAGAGACAGGAGCAGCTACGAGTGTTGAAGAGTTGGTTTGAAGGGTGCTTTTGAACTTGGAGATGGTGGTGGCATTGGTGATGGGGCAGGAGGTGTTAAACCAGGATGGGGCTCTGTAGCAAAGGACCTCTGGCCACGGCTGGTTCTTGATCTGGGGACCATTAGAGTGGTCTTGTTGGATGACCGTGTTGCAATAGTGGGTGGGATCTGGTGGATGGATGCTGTTACCCTGGGGGGACCGAGTAGGGTTTTTGTTGAGGAGGCAGGTTTGATATCGAGCCGCTCATCCAGGGTAAGGAGTTTAGCCTCGTCATACAGCTGACAGGTGTGTGTGAGCCTGGGGCACCAGTAATCAATCTGCAGGCTTTATTCAGGGTTAGTGAATTTTTTTGAGTGCAGTCGAGTCGGCAGCACCATAGACTGGTAGACCATAGTCTACAAGGGACAAAACGGGGACGTAACAGCGAGCCGGAGCGTGTTTGGGGAAGGCAGGTTCTATGGCGGAAGAGGATGCCAAGCCGTGTGTTAGTGGCTGATGTTAGGGCATCAATGTGGTTGTGAAATGTGAGGGCTGAGTTGAAGGTAACCCCAAGGTATTTGTAGAGCAGACTTGTACCAGTGGCTGTTTGGTACTAAGAAGGATATAGAGTGGTGGTTGCTAGCTTTGTTTTGGGGGTGGGAAACAGCATAGCTTTGGTTTTTAAGATTGATGACGAGTCTGCTCCCTAAACCAAGCTTGCATTATTGAAAGACTGCTGTAGGGTGTCCTGAAGGGAGATGGGATTGCGGTGGGTGGCAAAAGGACAGCGTCATCTGCATACAGGAGAATTTTGCCAGGGCATGCACTGGGCAGGGTGTTCAGATAGAGTGAGAAGAGAAGGGGCCTAGGATGGAGCCTTGGGGGACCCCAGAGTGAATGGGATGGGTATCAGAGAGTATCCCATTGATTTTTTACACACTGTGATCGAGCGGTTGAGATAGCTTGTGCACCATGCTAGGGGCGGCCGAGACCAGTGTGGCAGAGAGCATTCAGCAGAAAAGGATGGAGACGGTGTCAAAAGCCTTTGAGAGGTCGATGAACACTGCACCAGCTAGGAGCTGGTATCCAAGAAGGAGTGTATGAAGTTGGAGAATTCAATTAGGGTAGTGCTGGTACTGTGACCAGCACGGAAGCTATGTTGCTCTGGGCATAAGACGTTATGCTTAGCCAGATAATCAGTGATTTGAATGGCCACCACTTTCTCCAGGGCTTTTGGGGGGTGGGGAGGATGGAGATTGGCCGGTAGTTGTTGGCGACGACCTGTTGCCCCTTTATGAATTGGTGTGATTATGGCTGTTTTCCAAGCCGTGGGAAATTGTCCCAGGCAGGCGATCGGTTAATGAGGCTGGTGTGTGGGGCAAGACTTCATCTAGCACCAGCCTGAGGATACTGGGGTCCAGTGAGTCACTGCCGGGACTGTTGCTATTCAAAGCTTTGATTAGGATGGGTCTGGCTTCCCAGGCGGAAATCTTAGCAGGTGGAAGCTGGGGTGCTGGGGGACAGGGGAGGTTGGTTGGGGAGGGACAAAGAAATTACTAGGAGTACTGAGCTAAGGTCAGTGAAAGCAGTGTTGAGCCAGTTAGCTATGGTGGCAAGCTCGGTGGTGGTAGTGCCATTGCTAGTGAGCTGGGATGGGGCAGGGGCGTGATTTTCCGTTTAGTTGTTTAATATTATCCCAGAAAGTCCGGGCCGAGCCCCAGGAGGAGGTAGGGGTGGCCTGGTAATGGTCGGCCTTGACTTTCTGGATGGCCCAAGAGCACTTATTCTGGGCTGCATTGTAAGCCTGCCTATCAGACAGCTGACCCGTTTCAGTGGCAAGGTGCCAGAGGTTATCCGATTTCTTAGTAATTGTACAAGGGCAGGGCTAACCCAGGGTGCATTCTGCTTTTGGACCGGATTTTGGTGAAGGGTACAAAGAGATGACAGGCCATGTTGAAGGTGTGTGTGAAGAAAGGAGGGCAGTGTCAATGTCGGGTTGCACGATGAATGGGGACCAGTTTATCTGGGTGAGGAACAGTTTAAGTTTTGCAGCCCACTAGGCGGAGGCGCCTCACGGAGGGTGGTCTGGGCTTTGGGTTTGGGACTGGGGACTGCCCAATGAAACAGAATAGGGGAGTGGTCACTTAGGAGTCTGGTAGGACCTGGATGTTTTGGATTTTGGGGTCGGTTTGTTATAATAACGTCCAGAAGGGTGCTGGTACCTCTCTTAGGGTTTATTCTCGTGGGCTGGGTGACGAGTTGCGTCAGGTCTTGGGCGGCAAATGAGTCTCTGATCACGGAAGAGGTGGTGCTGAGCCAATTTACATTAAGGTCTCCAACTAGGATTTGTTCCGCCTCTACGATGGAGGGAGGCCAGATAGTCAGTTAAAGATACCAAGGCCAGGTGCTGGTTCTTTGGGGACTTAGGCGTGGTGAGATAGAGGGCTCCTAGAGGGGTCCGGGGTGAGTTTGAGGGAAGAGCCTGGGCCCCATTTACAAGGGCAGGGGTGGGGAGTGCGTGTCCAAGTATTGTGTCCCTGGTGTAGATTGCACAGCCTCCGTTTGCCTACCGGTCCTCCGGTATAAGGTATAGCCTGGGAGGAGACAAATGAGTCAGGGGTGGATTTGGACAGCCAGGTTTCAACCAGGGCTATGATGTCAGGTTGATGAGCCATGGCCCAGCACTGGGGGCGTCAAATTTTTTCATCAGGCTGCATATGTTCATGGAGGCTATTTGGAGACCAGTGGGCGAGTGGGTGGGTGGGAGGGGAAGGGCCAGGGTTGGGATGTATGTTCCCTGTCAGGAGTAGAAGGAGGAGAACTGCTCTGGTCAGAGGAGGCAGATGGAGAGAGTGCGATGGGAGGCGATGAGGATGAGAAAGGGGTTTCATAGCACAGGGGTGGGTAGGGCAGCACAGGCAGAGAAGGCTTGTGTGATCAGATGCCCAAGGAGCCGGGGAGGAAAGGTAATGTCTGGGTGGGGGTGAGGTGGAAGGAGCATATAGGGTGTGTGGAGGAAGAGGGAGGGGAGGAGCAGTGGTATAGGAGGAGAGGAGGGTAGGTAGGAACACTGGAGTAGTGAGGCTGAGGACAATAGGGTTGGCGGAAGGCAAAAGGAGGAGGAGGAGGAGGAGAAGAGAGGCAGGTGGGTAGGAGGTGCACATGCATAGTTGGTAAGGGTGGGAGGCTGAAGTGAAGAAAGAATAGGGAACTAGGATGATGGAGGAGATAGTAATGAGGTCACCTCTAAGTGTAGTTGCCACTTTGGTACATGATGGCAGAGCTGGTGCCTGAGGTGCACAGGGCACGAGGTTCAAGTCTTGCCCAGGATAGCAGGAGGGACCCCAGACAGTGTTACACAACAGTCAGGCTGTAGTGCTGGACACTTTACTCTTACAGGCTCTGGCAATCCCGTGTTCAGGCTCCGCTGCGGGCAGAGTAGTGGCAGATAATTCAGTGACCTGATGGCGCTAAGTCGCTGCTGCGTCGTGCGCCTGCCAGGATATCAATTGCTTGGATTCTTGGTCCGGTGGCTGTCGCTCAAGTGCTGAGGTCTCAGAGACCGGTCATGCGAAGCAGTGATGATCAGGGGTCAGCCAGGATGGTTCGCCAGATACTGGTCCTCCCTAGGGGCCTTGTATAGGCGGTCAGCCTTCTTCGGCACTGCGGGAGTGGAGTCGCGGAAGTTTCCAGGTGGCCTTGGTGACAGCGACAAGGTATCCACCAAGGCGGCACTACCACAGGCTTTGGATCTTTCTGCGAAGGTAGCAAGCAAGGCATTGTCTCGGGTCGAGCTCTTCAAAATCCACCCATGTTCTCCTGATCTCCTGAAAAGAGGATCATCGGAGGAGACCTGGGTAGGTCGTGTGGGTCCGGATAGGGAATGCTGATAGGAGAAGGTGATCTGGAGCACTCTGAGGTGTCATATGGAATCCTCCCAGACGGAGGGTACCAGTGTCGTCCTGGGTCTCTTGGGGCTGGGTGACCATGAGGGGATCAAAGAGAGGTTTCTCCTTTCTGAAGATCTGCCCGAGGAGGCGGTCGTCCTATGGGCCCTTGAGTGGAGGGAGGTGTAGGCGGTGAAGGAGTAGGTGGCGGCTGAGTCGGAGTAGGAGGAGGGCGTGTGGTGACCACATCTTTTGATGGTGTCCCACCAGAAGGTAAAAAGTTTTACCTCTGCCAGATTCATACCCGACGACGGGCCTGGTGCAGTGGCCTGTCGCCGGGGTTGGGCCCAGGGTCTCCCGCTCGGGGAAGGTTCCCGTGGGAAGGGGGCCAGTGTCTCAGTGTCGCCCGCCTGGTCCTCGGGCTGTGTGGCATCCTCCTCAGATGAATCCTTCTGACTGGTGTCCGCTGGCGACAGTGGTGCGGTCCTCTTCTCAGGAGAAGCAGGCGTCGGTCCCCTGGCGGCCGCCCTTGGAAGCGAGCGCCTGACCAGCGACAGGTGTTTAGGTGTTGCGGCTCCTGGGAGCACCGGTGATGCTTAGCCGGCGTCGGGTGGGCAGGCGTTGGGTCCGGCGTCTGTTTGAGGGCGTCTGGTCCTTGGTCTTACGAGGAACCAGATCCGATCCACCACGGAGGCTGGGAAACTGACCTGGCGTCGGTGTCCTGCGTGAAGATGATTTATGGCGCTCCCGGACTTGACGATGCCTTAGATGGAGTGGAAGAGGCTGGCCAGGAAGTCTTCAGGGGCTGTAGAGAAGAGGGCCACTGGAGGATCTGTCCTGAACCGGAGGAGGTTGCAACCGAGCCCTAGAGGAAGAGCAGTCCTATTTCGAACCAGAGTTTCAGGAGTCGAGGCCCTCGCATGGGACCTAGACCTTTCCTTTTCCCAGTGCTTGTCCCGGTGCTTGTGGGTTTTACCGATGACTCCCCGAGAGGAAGGTTCTTTATCCATAGTTTTCAGTTTCTTCTCCAAGAGAAACGCTTGAGAGGACCTTCTGGCAGCGGATCCTGGTGCGACTGTTGAAGCCCTTGCAGAAGGGTGGGCCTTGGTATCGTGTTCGGGCCAGGCAGCACCACGCAGGCTGAATGTGGATCCTGAGGGATCTGTTTGCTGAGCACACTAAGTATGGTGACCCTCTAAGAAGTTGTTGGAAGGACATCAGTTGATCCAAAGTCAAAATAAAGACGAAAATAATTAAATGAGATAAAAAGGTCGTCACACGCTAGAAGAAGAGACCGAGAGGCTGATACTGGCGATGTCGACAGCGGAAAAGAACTGAGGATTATGGGGCCACCTCCTTATGTACTCCACCCGGACGGGCGGGACCGACGCCGGAGGCGGTCCCGCTGAAGACTGCTAGCTAGAAAATTTCTGTGGGGTCCTGGCGCCTGCCGGCTTCAGTCCTAATCGTGTAACCTGCTGCAAGAGCTGTAACTCGAGGTAAGATCAGCTGTTTCCTATCTATGAGCCTCAGTGACAGTCATGTAGTAGATAAGAGCTCCCTTGACCTCAAGACTGTGCAGTGTATGCTCACGTGCTAGAATGCTCAGTGAAGAAACCAGGCAGGGTAATGGAATGGTTCAAATGAAAGTCAGACCACCATTGGAAGAAATGTCCTGTTTATTCACACGACCACTTTGTCCCTGTGGAATGAAATGTAGTTCTGTTCAAAGCATGAAGCTCACTGATCCTTCCAGCAGAAGTGATCATCACTAGGAAAACTGTCTTCCATGTGACATACTTCCAGAGAACTGAAGACATGGGTTCAAAGAAGGAACCCATGAGCTTGGCAACACAGACATTTAGGTCCCAAGCTGGCACCAGTTCCCTGTGAGGGGATGAAACTGAGCTAGACCATTAAAGAACCTATTAAACAGAGGGTCTGATGCCACAGAGGTATTTCCAGCTGAGGTGTGCAGACACTGAAGCTAGGTGGACTTTTAGAGTAGTGAGCTGCAGGCCCAGTGAATGCAAAGAAGTAAGCAGTCCAGCACAGGTGGAACCCCTGCCTGAGCTGGCACCACATCCCTGGTGCAGCATCAAATAGAAAACGTTTTCCATTCTGAGAGGTAGCTTTTCTTGGTGGAAGGTTTCCTCTGTACACCCTTAAAATATCCAGAACACTTTCAGAGAGATGCAAGCCTGCATACTCTAGGTCCTCTGGAGCCATGCTTTGAGTCTGAGGATTTGAGGTTCAGGTACAGGTACAGGAGTCTCCCTTGACTGCAGGTGAGCAGGCTGTGCCTCTGAGGAAGGTGCATTGGCTCAGCTACAGACAGAGAGAGTACAATGGCAGCCTGGCCCAATCTGGAGCTATCAAGATCACAAAAGCTGGCTGGGACCAGAGCTTGAGTAGCACTCTGTACACCAGAGGGAATAGTGGGAATGCATAGGTACTTGGGGACCAGTCCAGGACCAGAGCATCCTGAGGAATTGTTCCCTGAGCTGGGGCCCACAACAATACTGTGTCAGGTGTTGACTTTTGTGGGATGCAAAGAGATCCATCTCTGGGGTGCCCCACCTTCTGAAAATCACTTCCACTACCAGTCTGTTCAAGGTCCATTCGTGATGGGCCTGGTTGACCGACTCAAGAGCATCTCCTAGGGTACTGTCCTTGCCTACCAGATGAATGACCTTGATGGGAAATTCCTAGGAAGTAGGCCAAGGTCCAAATTCTCATAGTTTCTGTGCAGAGAGGATCCAACCTTGTTCCTCCCTGTTTTTATGTAGTACATTGTGGCAGTATTGTCTGTTCTCCCCTACATCACCTTCACTGAACCAGTGGTGTGAAGGCTTGTAGTGCCAGCAACACTGCCCTGAGCTCCAGCAGCTTTATGTGCTGCAGTGACTCTGCACTGGACCAAGTGCTGAGAGTTGTGTGATCCCCTGGATGGGCACCCCACCCCAGTAGTACTGCATCTATTGTGAGAATCACTGATGGAGACTCTGTGAAAAGGAACCCTTCCCTTAAGCTGGCTTTCTTTCCACCACTAAAGGGCCTGAAGAAAAATACTTGCCACAGTAATCTTATTTCTTCCAAGGGAATCTTACCGTATTCTGACAAATGAAGTATGGTCTCACCACAGGAATGCCCCAGAGCTGAAATGGTTAATAGAACCTATGCAAATAGTGGAATGCTAGGCTCGAGCTCAGATTTCAAACCACTGTCCCTGGTTCCACTTCCTGCAACCATCAGATTCTTACGAAGTATGCATAAGCTAAAACAAATTAAACTATTCTAATATAACAATCAACCCCTTTTAGGTCAATCCACTTTTCCAAACAGTAAGGCATCTTTAAGACTCAAGTCACAGATGACTAAAACAATAAGTTATGCCAACAGGTTTGCCATAAGATATGGATAGCTGTCATGCAGTCCCCCTAGGTTCTAGTAGGGAGGAAGGTTGGAGCACAGAATACAGCAAGATTCCCTTGGAAGAAACAACATTATTATAGTAAGAAATGTTTTCTTCAATCCCGAGGAAATCTTACTGTATTCTAACAATGCAGACTACCCAAGCAGTACCTTTGGAGGTGGGCAGAGAACCTATTTAGGAACAGGATCTGTAGTACTGCTGAGACAAACCTGGCATCACTTCTAGCCTGGGTATCAAGCAATAGTGCTTTGTAAATGCATGAACAGTATGAAAAATTACTCACCTTAGTAATGTTGTTTCTTCTAATGGAGTCTTGCTATATTATGACATATGCAGTTTGTCCCAGCCTTAGAACTGCTCCGGAGGTGAAAGAGTTAACTTCCATGCCAGGCATGGAATCTGAGCGAGCTCAATTAGAAAAACTCTGCTTATCTTCAAACAAACTGTCAGATCTTTACAAGCAAAACTCACTAAGGTTCTGTGTGAAGCTGTAAACCTACACTAGCCAACTGGCTACTAAAATATTTACACATTTTCCTGGTCCCAACACCAAGACTCAAGTCAGGGACCCAGAAAATAAGATAAGATAAAACACAACACCCAAACACCCCAAAAAGAGGGTGGAGAACACAAGATGGGCATCAATAAGTGCCAACACTGGACTGCCCACCCCATCCCAAGAGTAGAGGTTCTGAGAGGAGGTCATAATACAGCAAGACTCCATTAGAAGAAACAACATTACTAAGGTGAGTAATTTTTCTTCAAACAACATGACGCCTTGCTATATTATGACATATGCAGACTACACAGCAGTACCTCCATGGAGGAGGGACAGAACCTACTGAGGAAATAGGCTCTGAAGCACAGCTGTGTTAAACGAGCATCCCTCCTGGCCTGGATGTCCAGGGAGTAATGCTTAGTGAAAGTGTGCACTGTTTTCCAAGTAGCTGCTTGACATATCTCTAAGATACGGATGTCCTGGCACGCAGCTAGGGACGCAGCTGTACCTCTGGTAGAGTAAGCCCTCAGGCCTGAAGGGGAACCTTACCCAGTTTTGATAGCAAAATTGATACAAGAGACAATCCACCTGGCAATGGATCTCTTAGTGGCAGGTTCTTTCCCAACCTCACCATAAGTGAGAAAAGTTGGAGGGAGTAAAACCTGTGACCCTTAGTATGCTCTATGTAGTAACTAAGGGCCCTCTTAACAGCTAAACTGTGCAGACTCCTCTGCCAAAGGGGAATGGTCAGTGAAGTACACTGGAAGAGATATAGATTAATTAAGGTGGAAATCTGAAACCACCTTAGGCAAAACTTCCTGTTAGTCCTGAGGACTACCTTATCTCTGTGAAAGAAGATAAAGTCAGTCTCCACTGACAAAGCTTGTAATTCACTTATGCGCCTGGCAGAAGTGATGGCTACCTAGAAACACAGTTTTCAAGTCAAGTACTTAACTCTGCTGAAGACAAAGGTTCAAAGGGGTTGCATCAGCTGAGCAATGCAAACATTAAGATCCCAGGCAGGGCAGGGTCCCTGAATGGCGGGTTGAGTGTAAGCAATCCCTTGAAAAACTTGGAAAATACAAGGTGAGCAGAAAGAGAGAGGCTTTCCTGCTGAAATAAAAGCAGAGACAGCTGCCAAATGCACTTTCAGGTTAGCTGGTCTCAGCCCCAAAAGTATTTAGATGGACCATATAGTCCAAAACTGTGGGCAAATCAGCAGATTCTGGGAAATATGCTTCCCAGAGCACCATATGGAAAACCTTTTCCATTTAGAGTTATAAGTAGCCCTGGTGGAAGGCTTCCTAGAAGCTTTCAAGATTTCAGACACGCCTTGAGAAAGGTGTAGGTCAGCAAACTCTAACTCCTCAAGAGCCAGGCCTTGAGGTTGAGGGATTGAGACTCTGATACCAAACTCTCCCTGGGCACAGGTTAACAAATTGTGGTTCCTGGGGAGACACAGGGGAAGATGGACTGCTAAGGACAGAAGGAGGGGTACCAGGGCTGTCTGGCCCAATCTGGAGCAATCAGAATCATCTTGCAAGGTTGAGATCTGATTTTGACTAGCACCTTGAGACGGGGAGGAGGCATAGAGGAACTTCCCTTCCCGATCGAGAAGGAAGGCATCCAGGGGACTGAGCCCAACACTGGGGACTGCAACAAAAAGCATAAGTTGGCGATTGTCTGGGGCTGCAAAAGATCTATTTGAGGGTGCCCCACCTGGCAAAAACTAACCTCAATACTAGGGATCCAGTGACCATTCGTGATGGCCCTGGAAATCCTGCTGAGAGCATCTGCCAGGACATTGTCCTTGCCTGGGAGGTGAACTGCTATGAGGAAGTGTTCAGGAATAAGCCAGAGACCACAACTTCATTGCCTCGGTGCACAAGGCCGAAGACCGAGTGCCCCTTGTTTGTTGATGTACCACATTGTAGTGGTGTTGTCTGTTCTGACCTGTACCACTTTGTTCTGAACAGATGCAGAAAAACCTGAAGTGCTAGATAAACAGCTCTGAGTTCCAACAGATTGATGTGGAGCAGAGATTCCTGAGGGACCACAATCCCTGGGTGGACAGGTCGCCCATGTGAGCTCCCCATCCCAAAAAGACGCATCTGTAGTAAGGGTCAGGAGTGAGATTGAGGGATGAAAGGAACCCCTGTCTCAGATTGCTCTGATCCTGCCACCACTGCAGGGCCTGGATCAGGGTTCTGTACTGGGATCAACTTGGTTAGGGGATCTCTCCTTTGAGACCAGAAGGCTCTCAAATGGAACTGAATGTCCCTCATCTGAAATCTTGCTCCTTGCACTACAGCTGTGGAAGCAGCCATGCATCCGAGGAGCTGTAGAAAATGCCTTGCTGGTCGAGAGACCTGCAGTGTGAAGGAGGAGGCCAGGGCCACCAGGGTCTCACCCTTTCTAGAGAAGGAAGGAAGGCTCTGGCCTGCTTTGTGTCCAGTTCTGCGCCTATGAAGGTGAGTAGCTGGACAGGTGCTAAAACTGACTTTGGGAGACTGAGAAGAAAACCTAGAGAGGAAGCAGCTGCTGGTAACCTGCAGGTGTGATCTGATTTGTCTGGAGACTGACCCACTATGAGCCAGTCGTCTAGGTAGGGAAAGATGGCAATCTTTTGCCTTCTTAAGTGAGCAACTGCTACTGCCAGGCATTTTGTGAATACCCTTGGGGCAGAGGTAAGGCCGAAGGGCATTGCTCTGAACTGGTAATGGCCTGAGGGCAGTTCGAATCTGAGGTACTTTCGGTGGGAGCTTCTGATGAGAACATGGAAGTAGGCATCCTTGAGGTCCAGGAAGCTAGCCAGTCCCTGGCCTTAGGGAGGGTAAAATCATTCCCAGAGTCACCATTTTGAATTTTGGTTTTAAAGGTGCTTGTTCAGATATCTTAGATCCAGGATGGGCCGCCATTCTCCTGTCTTTTTAGTGTAAGAAAGTACCTGGAGTACAGTCCTTGCCCTGGTGTAGGGAGGAACCCTTTCCATAGCTCTGAGAGCAAGGAGGGTTGAGACTTCTGTTTCCAAAGCAAGAGTCTCTAGTGGATTTGCAGGTGGAACAGATCTGATTCTCATCTTTGAAATTTTCTGAAGCTGAGAACCAGTCCCTGCTTACTACTTCCAGGACCCACTTGTCTGATGTTAAAGACTCCCAGTCCTGGATGAAGTAAGCCAGCCTACTCACAGGTAATGGAGAATCGGCCCTGGGCATCCCATCAGGGTGCCTGTTTGGCAGGGCTTTAGGGTGAGGGGTGGGAGCAGGCCTGCTCGTACCCCATCTGCCTCTCCCTCTGAAGAACCCCTCTGGGCATAAGCTGAAGAGGAGGCCTGGGCTTGTAAAAGGCCTGTGAAGGGCCTGCCCTCAGCAGTGTTGCCTCTGAGGAGGGCTTGCCTTTCCTTGGCCTGTGCACTCCTATAAGTGGTCCTATATTCATCCATTTTCTTCATATAATTCTCTGTCTGCTCCCCAAACAGAGAATTTCCCAAAACAGGAAAATCCATGGCCTTAGCCTGGGTATCCTGTGACAGACTAGTACACCTGAGCCAAGCCATTCTTACAAAAGCCACAGATGTAGCCATGACTCTTGAAGATACGTCATTAGATTCACTGCAGCATGGAATTGCACCTTGGATGCCTCAATACCATCAGCAGCCACCTGTTCCAGCTCCCTTGGCAAGCTGGCCAGGGGCCTGTTTCGCTAAAGCCATAACAGTATCCCATCTGGATTTCTGCTATCTTGCAACATAGGCCATATAATTTGCCTGTTTGAGTCCCAAGGATGCTGCCATGTATTGTTTTTTAGCCATGGCATCAATCCTCCTGGAGTCCTTGTCAGGAGGGTGTGAGGCCAGGGAATATTAGCCTTATCACAGGCTGCAGCCTGCACTACCCAACATGGCTGCATTGCTGTGAAAGAAACTCTGTATCAGGACCTGACAAAGTGTACCCCTGTCCATCTTTTTATCCACAGGAGGTAAAGAATTAGAGCTTTTAAAATTTTTATAGTTTCCAAAGATTTATGTAAAGGAATAGACAATCTCCCTGGACTCTGGGATATCCATCATTTCCACATAGTCAGGCTCCTCTTGCTCATCCACAGCTTCTTCCAAAGGGAGCTGGAGGGTTTCAACAACTTGTTTATAAAACAGAAAATGAGAAGGGACTCAGAAAGCCTAGGGGAGACTCTCCAAAGGTCTGTCTGGGAGATGTCCGTTCAATGGGCACATCCAGACTTTCAAAATCACATTCACACTGTTCATAATCCTCCTTCCCCATCTCCGGTTCATAAACTCCTCTATATCATATTTTTGAACTGTGGAACCGGCTGAACCGACCGTTTACCTGATAGTGGCAGTTTGGACAGAACCGGGAAAGCGACTGGACAATTTGGATTGCTTTGGCAATCTCTGCAGCAGTTGGAGAAGGAAATTTTGACTCCACACCTGCTGATTTTCTAGTCCTCTTGCTGGAACTGGCTCCTCTGAGTCAGCTCTTCGCTTGCCTGAGGAAGTCTCGCCTGGTCAGAGGCACTCCCTCCGGTATCTGGGTCAGCGGACTTTTTGGCCTCTCGTTCCCTGAGCCTACCAACTCTCTTATCCAGAGTAGCTGCAGGGAAATTCTTGCAAATCTGGCAGTCTGCATTGAGGTAGTCAAACCCCAGACAATACACATTGGGTCAGCCTTGGCAAAGGCTTCCCCACAGACACTACAGTGTTGAAACCCAGTGGGCCCAGTTTTTCTTTTGGGTTTCTCAGACATAATGCTAGCCTAACCAAAAACTTGCCCTTTCCGGCAAATGCCAGGCAAGACACCCTTATCGGTTCCCACCGTGTCACTAGTCGTGGAAAACGTAATGAAACCGTTTTTTTTAGAACCGATAAGAACGGGAACTGCACTCTAAATGTATTGAAATAAGTTTTAAAAGCAACCTGATCGGTTCAAACCGAACCGATAACCACATTACAAGTTCCACACAGAAAGAAAACCTGTCTATTACTTACGATACCACAGACAGTGCTTGAACCGACCGGTTTGTAGTTAAAATAAATATAATCGGCGTTTATTTAACGAGAAAAACACTTTTAACCGAGAAATGAACCGAGCAGTAGTAGGAATCTCAGAGTGACTATTCAGTGAGGCGGAGTAAAGAATCTGACAGTTTCAGTCTGAAGATAAACAGTTTTCTAACCGAGCTCGCTCCAGATTCCATGCCTGGCATGGAAGTCAACTCTTTCACCTCCGGAGCATTTCTAAGGCTGGGACAAACTGCATATGTCATAATATAGCAAGACTTCATGTTGTTTGAATCCAGGAGCAGCTCTGCAGATTTCCAGCAGAGGAATGTTTCAAAGCTGCTATGAAAGGAAGCAGCTGTTCCACTAGTAGTGGACTCTGAGATCCATTGGAGGCTGTTTACCCACTTGGTCATAACAAAACTGGATAAAGGCCACTATCCACCTTGCAGTGGACCTTTGTGGCTGGTTTACATTTTCCCACTTCTCCGTAGGTCAAGAAGACTTGGAACTGTCCCCCCGACCCTTTGTGAGGTCCAGGTAGTAGCTGATAGCCTCAACATCTAGGCTACGAGTCTCGTTCCCCTGAAGTGGAGAGACCAGTGAAAAAGACTGGCACTGTAAAGGACTAAGATGGAAATCAGATACTACCTTAGGGAGAAACTTATTGTTGGTCCGAGGACAACTTTGTCCCGACAGAATGCAATGTAGTCAGTCTCCATGGATAAACCCTGGAGCTCACTAATCATCCTGGCAAAAGTGATTCCTACCAGGAACACAGTTTTCTAGGTTACATACTTGAGATCTGCCAAAGACACAGGCTCAAAAGATGGCTGCATGAGCTCTGCAATACATTTGTTAGATCTACTGTCGTGAGATTCCTGTTTGAGGGTGCAAATGCAGCAACCCCTTGAAGAATTTTCTGAATACTGACTGAAGCCAGAGATGATGCTTTGCCTGCTGATAAATAGGCAGAGACAGCGGTGAAGTGTCTTTCAGAGTAGATTGTCTTAGACCAAGGGAATGAAGGTGGGTCAGATAATCAGGACAACTAGCAAGCCTACTGAGGGTGATCCACATTCTTATTCTGGCACAAAATGGAAACGTTTTCCACTTTAAAGTGAGGTCTTCCTACTGGAGGGCTTTCTAGAGATCCTGAGGATCTCCATGACCCTTCAGCAGATGTAAATTGGCATACTCTAGGTTCCCAAGAGCTAGCCCTTCAGTCTAAGCGACTGAAGGCTGGGGTATAGGATCCCGCCCTGGGAGGAAGTCAGTGAAGTCGTATTTCCAGAGGAGGCTGATCGGCTTGGCAACTGACAGTCATAATCAGGGAGACCAAGGCTGCCTCACCCAGTCTGGAGCAATGAGGATCACTGTCGCGACTGGGATCTGAGCTTGTTCAGCACTCTTAGTAGCAGTGGAAGTGGAGGGAAGGCATACAGAAACTTCCCTGTCCAATCCAACAGTAGTGCATCCAGAGGGACTGTGCCCATCACAGGAGGCCTGCAGCAAAACAAAGGAAGCAGATTGTTGTCAGGAGCTGCAAAGAGGTCCACCTCTGGAGTGCCCCACCTTTTGAAAACAATCTGCAACACATGCTTAGGCACCACTTGTGGTGGTTCTGGTTGATCCTGCTGAGAGCATCTACCAGGACATTGTCCATCACTGGTAGGTGGACTGCTGAAGAAAATGCCCAGACTCCAAATGTTCATGGCCTCTGTACACAGGGTGTTGACCTTATGCCTCCTGCTTGTTCATGTAGTAAATGGTGGCTGTGTTATCTGTCCTGACCTGTAATACTTTTGCCTGTAGCATACTGGCGAAGGCCTGGAGTCACAGGAAGACTGAACTGCAGTAGGTTTATGTGCAACATTAACTCCTGTTAGAGCCATGTGCCGTGAGCAATGTGCTCCTTTTGACAGGGGTTGAATATAAACCTGTCCCATTTATTAAAGTCTGAATGCAGAAATCTGTTCTGTTCTTTCCTTTCCTGTCTCTTCTCTGATTAAGAAATCAAATTTTCCTGTGAGACCCAGGATTTGATCACCCCAACAGTCTACTAATTTGTCTCTCACTATCGTTCAGTCTTCCCTTTTGTTTCTGTCTTTTCCTCCCTTGCATATCTCCTGGAATAAAAATATATGCAACTCGTTGTCTGGAAATGTAACATACTGGGCTCCCTTTGTTTAGAAATTATAATAGTATCACTGATGAAATCTATATAATTATAGTTTGAGATGACTGCATAAGCTACTGGGAACGCAAGGGGTTAACCAGAGAGCAGTTTTTAAGCCCTTTTTCAGAAGCTGTGGAAAAGGGGTCTCAGTTCTGGATACTGTCTTCTTGCTGCACCTGCCCAAACTTACAAGAACATTTTAGAATAAAAATACAAATTACTCACCTGTAACAGGTGTTCTAGGAATGGAATATGTTTGTTCATCCACACTGTCTGGCAGGTTCCTTGCCGCTTTAAATCTTGCCAGAAGGTCTTCAAGCTGAGTCCTCCCACCCACCCAGGTGGTATAACTCTTGGCTCTCGCCCATGACGCCATATCTAGCCCTGGAAGCCAGGTTGTGCGTTGAGCCGGGAGGTATGGTTGTGAGGATGAACATAAACCATTCCTAGAACTCCTATTACAGGTGAGTAACCTGAATTTCTAGGGACATGGATATGCTGTTCATCCACACTGTCTGGCAGACTCCTAGCAGTTCTCTGGGAGGAGGAGGCAAGCACACACCTACTCGGGAATAATGATTGGAGAACCGAGGCTCCACAACAAGCATCCTGGTGTGACTCAAGGTCGATGTGGTAGTGGATGAGGAAGGTGTGTGCTGACTTCAGATAGCAGCCCTGCAGATTTCCTGGATAGAGACATCCCTGGAAGCAGACACCGATGCAGCGGTATGGCGGGTAGAATGAGCTCTTATCCCTCTGGGAGGCTCCATACCCGCTAATCTATAGCAGAGATCTATGCAGGAGGTGACCCACCTGCCTATCGTCCGCTTGGCTGCAGGTCTGCCAGGTGCTGCTTAGCTTAGGTGACAACAGCTGGCCAATCCTCTCCCCGAATTCTCAGACGCTCCCGCTCCTTGTAATAAGCGCCTTCTAGGGTCCAAAGTATGGAGCCTATATTCGGCCTCCGAGGTGTGACTGGGGTAGAACACCGCAGAGTCAACACCTGGTTAAGGTGAAACTCACACCACCTTCAGAAGGAATTTCGGGTGGGGGTGAGGACAACTTGTCCCTGTGGAAGACCAGATAAGGAGACTCTGTGAAAGTGCCTGGAGCTCTCCCCATCCTTCTGGCTGACGGATAGCCACCAAGAAGGCGGCCCTCACGACAAGTGAGAGATGTCACACCTATGCATCGGGTTCGAATGGCTTGCCCATGAGCTTAGCCAATACCAGCAGTAGATCCCACAGAGGTGGGAGGTTCTTACACTGGAGGGATATGTGATCAAGGCCTTTGAAAGAGCGCCCGACCACCTTCTCCTGTGCCACCGACTGCTTTGACCCGTGCCTGGTGCTGGAGATGGCTGCCAGGTGCACCTGTAAGTGCGTCAGCACAAGCTCTTGCTGAAAAGGGACCACAGACAGTCCAGAATGCTTGCAAAGGGACAATGGAAGGGTCCAGCCCTTTCCCTGACACCAAATTGAGAATCTCTTCCATTTGAAGGCATAGCATTTCCTGGTCGACTCTTACAGGACGCCTCAACGATGTTGAGGACCCGTCGTGGAAAGACCCAAGGCCTGGAACTCCTGCAGCTCAGGAACCAGGCCGTCAGGTGCAGGGATTGAAGGTCCCGGATGGAATACCTTTCCTGGTTGACTGAGATCAGAGTCGGCGAGCGCGCCTCGGAGACCTGGAGCTGAGACTGAGGAGATCTGGATACCAGAACTGGCGAGGCCAGTCTGGGGCTACCAGAATCACTCGCGCTTTGTCCCTCCTCGCCTTGAGAAACACCCTGGATCAAGGAAATGGGGAAAGCACGAAGAGGCCCGGGTCCACGGCCTCAAGAAGCATCCCCCGCAGCCAGCCCTGCTGGGGGAGGGGCGGGCATGGAACAGTTTCAGCCGCATTCTCCCAGGAGGCAAACAGGTCCACCTGAGGTGTGCCCCAGTGGGAGAAGAGATCTTGTACTACCTCCAGCAGGAGAGACCACTCGTGAGACGCAGCCCCTATCCAGCTTAGGGCATCGGCCAGGGTGTTGGAGGCTCCTGCCACGTGAATGGCTAGGAGATCCACCTCCAGGCTGCGATGAGGACCATATTCGGAGGCTTCCTTGCATAACAGCTAGAACGCGTCCCACCCTGGCAGTTTAGGTAGTACATGGTCGTGGTATTGTCCGTCTGGACCTGAACCACTTGACCCCGTGAAATGAAGCGAGGGGTGAGAGCCAAGCGGACCGCTCGGTTGATATGGCATCGGGAATCCTAGGGGACCAGAGGCCACGTGCTCTGTGCTCCCCAGATGGGCACCCAACCCATCAGAGATGCATCGGTCGATCAGACCGTCGGCTCGGTGGACGAACGGGATGTCGTCCTGCAGATGTGCGGAACGGGTCCACCACTGGAGAGCTGCTCCACATCTCCTGGGTCACTGTCATGGGCTGGTCCAACGGATCGCAGCATTGTGACCACTGGCTGGCCAGTCCCCATTGAAGGGGACATATGTACCAACGGGCCAAATAGACCACAATGGTGCAGGCCACCATGAGGCCCAGGAGGCGCAGGAAGTCCCGGCAGGGCACGATTGCCACCAGAAATGATTGGGCAAAGGAGGAAAGAACCTGGCCCTGTCCGACGTAGCTGGAGCTCTGGCTCGAAGAGAGTCGAGGGCTGCCCCAATGAAAGGTATCACCTGCTTTGGCACGAGTTCCGACTTGGCCTTGCTGATGAGGAGGCCAATCTGAGAGCAAACCTGGAGGGCCAGATCTGGATCACTCCACCTCTGGAGGGGCTGCAATCAGTCGTCCAGGTAGGGGTACACCGGACCCTTCGGCACCGCAGAATGCTGTCACCACTGTCATGCATTTGAAGACCCTGGGAGCTAGTGAAAGGCCAAAGGGCATGGCCGAATTCATAAAGGGATCCCTCTCCGCCTGAAGCGGAGGAATTCTGATGGTGGGACAGACTGGATCGGGACATGAAAGAACACATCCTGAAGGTCCAGGAACAGAACCACAAGCCTCGTTCCAAGGATGGGATTATCTGAGCCAAGTGACCATCCTGAAGGCCTGAGACCTTGGAACCTGTTCCAGGTCCAGCAGGTTGAGGATGGGCGCCAGCCCCCTCCGCTTTTAGGACCAGGAACACCTGGACACAAACCCCGGGTCTGGAGGAGGATCACCACCTTCCTGATCACCTCTTTTTCGGAGGAGCAGGGCAATATCACCGGGCGGCCGTAAGCGAGGCTGTGGACCCCATGGACCCCCAAGGCGATTGCTCAAAGCGTGAGGTCTGCTCCGAACTCCAGAGGCAGGCCCTTTCCTACCACCTCCAACACCCAGCGGTCCGTGGTGAT
Source organism: Neoceratodus forsteri (assembly GCA_016271365.2). Taxonomy (NCBI): domain Eukaryota; kingdom Metazoa; phylum Chordata; order Ceratodontiformes; family Ceratodontidae; genus Neoceratodus; species Neoceratodus forsteri. Next base: position 1,412,003,701 of record CM057456.1, on the reverse strand, counting down.
AGCGGACCAAGCGGAAAGGAAGTGGTGGAGCCATCCCCCACAGGGGAACTCCAGGGAGGAGTGACGAGGCTGGGGGCGCACCCCTCAACCCATCACTGGGCAGGCTTGAAAGAGGGACCGCCGAGGGACCTCCTGGGCCTTACCTCCTTGCTTTCTGTTGGAGAAGCTGCCGGCTTGGGTTTGGGATGCCAAGCATGAGCCTGCTGGCCCTGTTGCTGGTGCTGTTGGGCTGGTGGGCTGCAGGGCCGAAGGATGAAAGGACTTATGCTGTTGCTGACGGCAGCTTTTGTCCCTCTGGGCGGAGGTGACAGAGTCCAGGTGGCATTGGACTTTTCGATCCGCTGGAGGTGTCCTCCACCCAGGACCAAGAGGCAGTCCATGAAGGGAGGTCCACCAACTTGTGCTGGGTATCTGCCGAGGAGGATATCCTCAGTCGCCCTCGCGGCGACATGTCCACCGCGGCCGCTACTGACCTGGCACCGGAATCACTTATGTCCAGAGCAGTCTGGAAGCTGCTGCTCGCCACCGCCTACCTAGTTCCGCACCTGACGGACCGTGGTCTGCAGGTTGGCCGAGAGATGAGGGACAACCTCATCCAGGGAGCCCATGAGGGCGTGGGAGAAGTGTGCCATCAGCACAGCCGGCTGGCCTGTCGGAGGTCGAGGAAGGACGCAGTACACTTGCGCCCGCAAAGTCCAGCTTTTGAACTCTTTGTCGGGGCTTATCCACGCCCCAGCCGCTTCCGAACACTGGAAGACGCTGTCGGTGACCAGCCCTCGGTAGACGGGTGCTCGAGAAACCGGGCAAAGAGCGGTAGGGACCGCGATGCTTCCGGCCATCCTGGCCGGGTGCAGAACAGGAAGCAGCGCTGCCAAAGCTGGGCCGACAACAGTCTCAGCCACAGGGAAGGCCTCCGGGTGAATCCCCAGTCCAGTATCTCTGTCAGGGGATACTTGGCCCGCTTGGACATGGGCTCGAGCTGCATCTCAGTGGGCCTGAGATGAGTCAAGCAGACCCAAGAAGGATGATGGGCTATCGTCCCAATGACTGGCTCCTGGAGGACTCCAGGTCGACCTGCCTGAGAACAGGGAGGAGTCGCCATCGGACTCCCAAGAGTCTGCAAAAGCTGCCTCGGCCTTGAGGCACCTCCACCTGCCGAGGACAGTCGGGAGTAGGGGTGACCGACAACCTGTCAGGGGCAGGCCGTGACCCGCCGAGAATCCTTGGTTGGTGCCCCAGTCTTCAGCTGTGGAGGCGGAGGTTCCACCGAATCGTGGAGCAGCTGGTTTTGGCCAACAACCGCCCAGGAATGGACATCTCGACTGGGGCGCAGTGGTTGCTTCGTCGTCGGGCAACAGCCACTTGATGGCCGGGGCTGAATTGAGTTGATTTACTCCTGGACAACAGTAACTGCTGCCACATAAGCTCCTTGTAACATCAATGCAATTCTATGAAGCCTCTCCTCACCCGAGGAGGAGGATGAGGAGGAACGTGTCGCCGCTACTTCGTACAGAGACTGAGACCGCCGATGTCGGCGGAACGGTTTGATCAAGATGAAGTTCGAGACTGAGACACTCGGGGTGACCCGAGGCGGTCTGGGAAGGACACCCTCTTTCCCTCGCTCGGCACTTCATCCGGGACTGCCGCTCAAGACGCATGGCAGATCCTCGGTCTCCACTGAGAAACCAGCGAAGGTGGGTTGTCTGCTTCACCAGACGACAACCCATCCAACGGGTCGAGGAAAATCTCGACTGCGTTGACGGGAGTATCGGCAGGCTGGCCTGACAGGGACACCATGAAGCCAGTGGCCTGAGCTGCAACTCGACCAGTCGACGGTCGGCTATCCGGGAAGGAGACTCTCCTGCCTCCCACAACGCCGACGGTGGGACTTACCTTCTACTACTTCTTCTTGGGTCGAGAGGAATGTCCGATGGCCCCTCTCCTCGTGGAAAGGGACTGACAAAGTTCCTTGAATGAAGCAGAGTACGAGGAACTCAGAGAGAGCGGGATAAATGCCACGGCCGAGGAGGAGGAAGATGCAGCCTGGGCGCCTCCTCCTCGAGGCGATCATCTGCTTGAGCTGCTCAGCCGAGCCAGCCACCGCGGACACCGCCCAACGAGCCTCTTTGATTTTACGGTGGGTAACAGCTTCTCGGCGCCTAAGCTTCAATTGGGCAGTGCGATCCTCCAGGACGTTGGCCAAAAAAGCGGCATAACTTGCAGGCCTGCGGTCGTGATCTGGGCTCTAGGCAGTAGATGCATCGTGAGTGCGGATCCGACCCTGGACATTTTCTTCTCGCAAGGGCACCTCCGAAAGCTAGGAATCGATTTATCCATTGCAGCCCACGACGGATGATGAAGACCGAAGTTTAGAAAACTTCAAAACTAGTTTTGACGAACTAAAGAGTTAGGATCCAGTCTAAAACGCAGAGCGCTAAGGAGGAACCTGAGCTTCCAAGCGTAAGGAAGATCTAGAGTCATGGGGCAGAGCCGAGAGTTTTACCACCTGGTGGGTGGGAGGAGCCAGCTTGAAGACCTTCCGCAAGATTTAAAGCGGCGAGGAACCTGCCAATAAGTGTGGATTGAACAACATATCCATGTCCCTAGAAAATGCTATTTCTCAAGGAAGTTAATTATATTACAGCGATGATCTTGTCAGTTTACATATCCTGTAGCTTCACTGAAACCTGGGAGGGGCACCCATGGAAGCCCAGGCAGTTTTATGCAAGACAATCACATACTCAATTTTTATATTACAAATACCATACAATAATCGGAACTAGCTGGCAAAGCATCACAACGTATACGGAGTTTTTTTGTTTTGGAGGAGGAGTCTGAGCAGACAGCGTCGCCACGTAAGCATACAGCAAGACTCCATTAGAAGAAACATTACTAAGGTGAGTAATTTTTCTTCAAACATGAAGTCTTTGTTGTATTCTGACTATTGCAGACTACTAAGCAGTACCTCCATGGAGGAGGGACAGAACCTACTTTGCAAACAGGCTCTGAAGTACTGCTGTGCCAAACCGAGCATCACCCTCGCCTGGATATCCAGAGATTAATGCTTGGTGAATGTATGGACTGTTTTCCAGGTGGCTGCTTGACAAATTTCTAAGATAGGAATATCCGTGGCAGCAGCCAGGGAAGCAGCTCTACCTCTCTAGTAGAGTGAGCCCTCAGGTCTAAGGGTGGAGTTCTACCCAGTTTTCATAGCAGAATTGTATACAAGAGACAATCCACCTGGCAATGGATCTCTTAGTGGCAGGTTTTCCTTACCAACCTCTCCATGTGTGAGAAACAATTGGAGGGACTCAAACCTGTGACCCTTGGTGTGCTCTATGTAGCAGCTGAGGGCCCTTTTAACATGCAAGCTGTGCAGCCTCCTCTCTCCAGAGGAGGAATGGTCAGTGAAGAAAACAGGAAGAGAGAGACTGGTTGAGGTGGAAATCTAAACCACCTTAGGCAAAACTTCCTGTTAGTTCTTAGACCACTTTATCTCTATGGAAAGAGATGAAATCAGGCTCCACTGACAGGCTTGCAATTCACTGATACGCCTGGCAGAGGTAATGGCTACCAAAACACAGTTTTCCAAGTCAAGTACTTAAGCTCTGCAGAGGACAAAGGCTCAAAAGTGGTGGCATAAGCTGAGCAAAGCAAACATTAAGGTCCCAAGCAGGAGCAGGGTCCCTAAAGGGGGATTGTGCAGCAATCCCTTGAAGAACTTAAAAAACACAGGATGGGCTGACAGAGAGAGCTTGCCTACCAACAGGAAGCAGAAACAGCTGCCACATGCACTTTAAGTGCAGCTGGCCTAAAGGCCTAGAGCCATTGAGATGGACCATATAGTCCAGAATCGTAGGGCAACCCAGCAGACTCTGGAGAAATATTCTTATTAGAACACCAAATAGTGAATCTTTTCCATTTGGAATTGTAAGTCTTTCTGGTGGAAGGCTTTTGAGAAGCTTTAGGATATCCAGAACCCCTTGGGAAAGATGCAGATCTGCAACTCTAACTCTTCAAGAGCCATGCCTGAGATTGAGACCTGAGGTTCGGGTACCAAATCCTCCCCTGAGGATGTCAACAGGTTGTAATTCCTGGGAAGAGACAGGGGAAGGTGGACTGCTAGGACAGCAGCAGGGTTACCAGGGCTGTCTGCCCAGTCTGGAGCAATCAGAATCACTTTGCATGGTTGTGACCTTATCTTGACTAACTCCTTGAACAGAGAGGGAAGCAGGGAAAAGCATACAGAAATTTCCTTCCCAATTCAGGATCAGAGCATCCAGGGGACTGAGCCCAAGACTGAGGGTCTGCAACAAAAGAGAGGAAGTTGGTGACTGTCTGGGGCTGCAAAAGATCTATCTGTGGAGTGCCCCATCTCGAGAAAATCACTTTCAAAACTAGGGGATCTAGGGTCCATTCGTGATGGCCCTGAGATATTCTGCTGAGAGCATCTGCTAGGACACTGTCCTTCACTGGGAGGTGAAGTACTATCAGAGAGGTTCTGCAAGGAATGGGCCAGGGACTACAACTTCATTGCTTTTGTGCACAAGGCAGTAGACCGAGTGCCTCCTTGTTTGCTGATGTACCACATGGTGGTGGTGTTGTATGTTCTGACCTGGACAACCTTGTTCCGTACAGATTTGGAAAAGGCTTGAAGTGCCAGAAACACTGCTCTGAGTTCCAAAGAGATTGATGTGAAGCAAAGATTCCTGAGGCGACCACAGCCCTTGGGTCGTAAGATCCCCAGATGGCTCCCCCAGCCCAGCAGGGAAGCATTTGTGCCAAGTATCACTGAATGAGACAGTGACAAAAGGAACTCCTTGTCTCAAATTGTCCTGATCCTGCCACCATTGCAAGGCCTGGATCAGGGTCTGAGTTGCTGGGACTAGTTTGGTAAGGGAATCCTTTCTTTGGGACCAGAAGGCTTTTAGTGGAACTGAATGTCCTCATCTGGAATCTTGCTCCTGACCACTGCTGTGGAAGCTGCAATGCAGCCCAGAAGCTGAAGGAAATGCCTTGCTGGTCGAGACACGTAGGGTGAATGAAGAGGCCAGTTCTAAGGGTCCTTGCCCTGTCCAGGGAAGGAAGGAAGGCTCTTGCCCTTACTGTATCCGGCCCGCTCCTATGAAGTGTGAGGAGCTGTACTGGCTCGAGAACTGACTTTGGAAGGTTGAGAAGGAATCCTAAGGAGGTGAGCACTTGCTGAGTTATTTGCAAATGTGACTTGACTTGGTCTGAGACTGACCCACTATGAGCCAGTCGTCCACGTATGGGAAGATGGAGATTTTTTTTCCTTAGGAAAGCAACCACTACTGCCAGTAGCTTTTGTGAAACCCTTGGGGCCAATGTTAGCCAAAGGGCACTGCTATGAATTGATAGTGGCCTGAGGGCAACTCGAACCTGAGGTACTTTCTGTGGGAGCACCTGATGGGAATGTGAGAATAGGCATCTTTGAGGTCCAGGGAGGTTAGCCAGTCCCCTGGCCTTAGAGAAGGAAGGATTATTCCCAGAGTCACCATTTTAAACTTTGGTTTTAAAAGGTGTTTGTTCAGAAATCTTAGGTCCAGGATGGGCCGCATTCTCCTGTCTTTCTGGGGATTAGGTAGTACCTGGAATACAATCCTTTACCCTTGTGTAGAGTGGGAACCTCTCTCATGGCTCTGAGAGCTAGGAGGGAAGAAACCTCTGCCTCCAAGGCAAGGGTCTCTGATGGATTTGCAGGTGGAAAGGATCTGGTTCTCATCCTGGGAAATTTTTTGAAGCTGGAGAACCAGTCCCTGGCTTACTACTTCCAGGATCCACTTGTCTGATGTCAAAGACTTCAGTCCTGGACAAAGTAAGCCAGCCTGCCCTACTGGTATTGGAGAATGAGCCCTGGCAGACCCATCAGGGTGTCTGCTTGGCAGGGGCTTTAGGCTTAGGGGTGGACGCAGCCCTGCTCATCCCCGCCTGCCTCTCCCTCTGAAGAACCCCTCTGAGAACAAGAAGAGGAGGCCTGAGCTTGGTAAAAGGCCTTGGAAAGGCCTGCTCCTGGACTGCTGCCTTTGAGGAGTGGCTTGCCTTTCTTTGGCCTGAGCACTCCCATAGGTGGTCCTGTACTGTCCATCTTTTCCATGTAGTTCTCTGTCTGCTCCCAAACAGAGAATTACCAATAACAGGGAAATCCATGGCCTTAGCCTGGGTATCCTGTGATAGGCTAGTACATCTCAGCCAAGCCATCCTCTGAAGAGTCACAGATGTAGCCATGACTCTTGATGAATCATCACTGGAGTCCACAGCAGCATGAAATTGCACCCTGAATGCCTCAATCCCATCTGCAGCCACCTGCTCCAGCTCCTTGGCAAGCTGGACAGGGGCCTGTTTCAAGCCAGCACAGTGTCCCATCTGGACTTCTGGTATCTAGCTGTGTAGGCCATATAGCTAGCCTGCCTGAGTCCCAAAGATGCTGCCATGTACTGTTTCTTTGCCATGGCATCAATCCTCCTGGAGTCCTTATTTGGGGGTGGGGTGATGCCAACAGGATATTTGCCTTATCAGGCAGCAGCCTGCACTACCCCAACATGGCTGCATTGCTGAGAAAGGAACTCCGTGACTGGAGTTGAAAGAGTATACCTTTGTCCATTTGTCTGTCCACAGGAGGTATAGAGTTAGGAGTCTTAAGAATTTTATTTGTCTGTTTCCGAAAGATTTATGGAGGAGAATAGACAGTCTCCTGGACTCCGGATTTCCATCATTTCAACAAAATCAGGCTCTGATCCCTACTGCTTCTTCCATAGGAAGCTGGAGGGTTTCAACCTTTTGTAAAACATGAAGTGGGAAGGGACTCAGAAAGCCTAGGAGGAGAAACATCTGAAGGTCTGTCTGGGGAGATGTCCGGTCAATAGGCATATCCAGACTTTCATAATCACCATCATCATCCTCATATTTCCCTCCTCCTCATCCGGTTCATAAAATTCTGAAGTGTAATCCAGAACCGAGGAACCGACCGAACCAACCCCTGCCAGATGGTGCCAGTTCGCCAGAACCGAAGTGACTGACTGCACTATTCTTATCGCCTTGGCTATCTCATCAGCGGTCGAGTATGAATTTCTGGATCTGAACCGATGATTTATCTTTTCTTTTACTGGAACCGATCCCTCAGAATCGGCTATCCTTTTGCCAGGTATCGCCTGGTCAGAGGGCACTCTTCTGGTTTGGTCGAACCAACCGGCTGGCCATCCGGGTCAGCGGACTTCTCGGCCTCCCTTTCCTTAGTCTACCTAATCTCTTTTCCAGGATAGCTTTGGGAAAATTCTTACAAATTTGGCAGTCTGAATCGAGGTAGTCAAACCCCAGACAATAAACAGGTGGTGTGGGATCAGCCTTAGCAAAGACTTCCCCACACACACACTGCAGTGTTGAAACCCGTGGGCCCAGTTTTTCTTGGGTTTCTTAGACATGGCTAATCCTATCCAAAAGGTACCCTTTTTTTTGGCAATCCGCCAGGCAAGACTCCCCTATCGGTTCCTAACAGTGTTACGGGTCTTGGAAAAAACGAATAAAAATCCCTTTTTTGTTTTTGAACCGATCACGGACCGTTACCACACTGGTAAATTCACAAACTTTTTATTTGAACTGATCAGTTCAGCTGAACCGATCCACAATTTACAAGTTCCACACAAAACTAAACAGAAATCCTATCTAGTACTCACGGTACCACAGACAGAGACTTAGATTCGGTAGCAGCAATTGGCAGAAACCGAGTCAAAAATGACACTTTGACTTTTGAACCGAGCAAAGGAGAAATCTCAAGAGCGACTGTTCAGTGAATGGAGTAAAGAATCTTGACCTTTGAGTTTAAACAGCAGCAGACAGGGGCTTCAACTGAGCTCACGGTGAACATTCCATGCTGGCCATGGAAAGTTTAACTTTGTTCTCTGGGGCAGTGGAAGGACAGGACCTAACTGCATATGTCACAATACAGCAAGACTTCATGTTGTTTGAATTGAGGCCCATGAGGGAAGGTGGTGGGATTATAATGAATGGTGACGATACAAGAGAAGATCAAGAATTACGGTAGGTACGCAATTTTCATATCTTCCCTTGTCAATCTTCACCATTTATTACTGTTGTGAGTATCAAGCCCTCCCGGAAGGGGCCTGATGTTCAGCCCTGAGGAACAGATCCCTCAGCCTCTTACTGGTGAAAAGCAGGAGGGGATACCCCAGCCAAGTAGACTGAGGCAGTCCAAAGCTGGAGGATGAGGAGGTGTCCTCTGTGGCCGAGGAACAGAGGTGCCCCTGAAGAATCCTCCTCGCCTGCAGAAAAGCAGGCCGGTCCCCAGGAAAGCAGAGGAAATCCTCCTATGCCAGGCAATGGATGACGGTCTGGAAAATGAAGCCATGTCGTCTCTTAATGCAGTTCGCTGTCCCTGCCAGTCTGAAAGCCACCTCACTGGCATTTTAAGATGCCCTGCCTGGTGCCTGCAAGCCCAGACCCTGTGCAGAGAGGGCAATAGCCTCCGTAGACTGCTCCGTATCAGGCACAGACACTAGAACCTGAGCTAGCATCGACCACAGAGGCCTTATGTAGGCAGCGTGGTGTGCCTGATGCAACTTATGCACATTAACGCACGAGCTGAAGAGAACACTCTTCATCCCCATCAGTCTAACTCTGCAGAATCAGGATCTGGGGTTGGTCATGCACCAGGCACCGAGGCCTGGAGGGGTGTCTAAGGACGTCAAGCCCGGCGGGTGAGGTAAAGAACCTAGAGACTGGGTGGGGCACAGTACAGTCTGCTGCAGTCTGCCGGGCTGGAGAAGGGACAGCTGAGACTGTCAGGTGAGAATAGACACTTCCTGGAAAGGAATAGGCTAGGAAGTCACCATGAGGTGACGAGCACTGAATTTACTGAGGAATGCACACGCCTGCCGCACTGAATTCACTGAGGAATGCACACGCCTGCCGCCGGTATTGTCCCTGACGAACAAAAGAAATATGGAGCCCGTGACCAGCCTCAAAGAAACCGCTGATATTCAGTGAAATCAGCTGAAGATAGGTAGTTCCTCTTCCTCAGAAGAGGAAGACGAGGAGGAGGTGGAGCTCGAACGCTCAGAGGACTCCTACAGCGGACAGGACAGGCGGAAGACCTGTTTGTTTCGTCCATGGCCCTAACGAGGAAGGAAAGGCTGCTGCAGTAGGCCTGAACGCTTCCTGGTTAAAGACCCAGTAGGACCCACGTGGTCTGGGAAAGGGAAGGTGTCTGCAGAGGGATGGGTGATGGGCACTGAAGTGAATGTGTCCAGCTTCTGCCAGGGCTCTGAGATTCAAGGGATGATGCCATACTGATCATGCCCCCGGAGATCGCATCGGGCTGCAAGGAAGAAGTCTGAGAAGGCAACCCGAAGAACCAGAAGGATTCTCCCCGCGACGCCACCTGCTGTATGTGTCCAGAAGGGCAACCCTCTGTGCTGCCACCCAAAGGCGCATTGAGTCCTTGGAGTAAAGACTGGTTCAGCACTGACTCCTACCCACCCCTCACAAGGTGGTGGGGGGTGCTGCCACCCCCCTGACCTTTCAACCTGTCAGACTCAGGCAGCCCTTTTCTTCGAGACCAGCGGGAGTCCCTGGTCCTGCAGTCCCCAGGGAGGCAATAGAAGGAAGGGTCCCCGCAACAGCACCAAAGATGGTAGCTGCCTGGGCATCTGCAGAAGAAAGCATCTCTCCTGAATCCCCAAGCCATCACCCTGGGGATTCAAGGTCACACCTAGCTGAAAGGATCTCCACTGGTAATTTGTCTGGGACTCAGGGATAGAGCACTGGGCCGCCTGACACCTGCGCCTCACTGAGGCTTCAGATACTGAAGAATTAGGCTGCAAGTCTGGGTCCAGCTCGATTCGCCCCTCTGAAGAGGAGGTGACAAGAAAGACCTCCACAGAAGCAACCCCAGGAGACCCCTGGTAGCGCGCCAACAAACAGCACCACCACAGGACATGGCGCCGCCAACAGCACCGCCTAAGTCATCAGCGCCACGAACAGCCCCAGAACCCAGAGCGTGTCAACGGAACCCGAGTCACCAGATCCACGAACGGCCCAGAACCCAGAGTAGCACCATGAGCAGCACCACCCAGGTCACCGGTGCTAACAGCCCTGAACCTACAGTGGCACTGCTGACGGTGCCACCCGAGTCACCGCGCCAACGACGCTGAAACCCAGGGTGGCAGCGCCACCCCAATCATCAGCCCATGAATGGCACCAGTATCCGGAGCAACACCACTCTGCAGCACTCAGGGTCTACCAGAGTCGAACCCAGCAAACCGTAGGGCTGCGACAGTGGGGGAGTCTGTACCTCCGCTGAGGTGAGTGCTGCGGCGGGCGCCAGCGACGCGACTCAGGAGGAATCACGCTGCTCCACCAGCCCATAAAAGAGGCCGCCTCAGCAGGGCTTGAAGTGGAGGAGGCCTCCTGCTCGCCAGGCTGTTTAGAACCAGGAGGGACCCGGAGGAAAGGTCTAAAGTCCTGGCCTGGGAAGCCCGCGGTGGCGCTGTCCTCTGAAAGTCAGCGAGGCCCTGCCGACTTTAAACGCAGTGGATTTCCAGTACGCGCAGTCCATGGAAAAACAGGCATTGCAATGATCCATATCATGGTTGGGTCTTATAATCAAGGCACACATCATGCCAATCTGAAATGGAAAAATGCCGCCACAGGAGCACCGACGCATGGGGCACAGCCCGCTGGATTTAGCGTTGTCCCTAAACCAGACATGATGTGAAACAACTAAATCAACAGAACAGATCCCAGCACCGTTGAATTAAAAAATGAAATGATCTGGGGCAGGAAGATATAGGCTGTTGGTTAAATAGGATCCGCGGCCTATCCTGTAGGTAGGGAAATGGGCAGACTAGATGGGCCTAGCGGTCCTTATCTGCCGTCAAAGTCTATGTTTCTATCTTACTGGCTTCAACGGCCAGGATGGAGAACCAGTACGAGCTGTCAAAATTTGGTATTGAAAGTAAGCCGCTGAGAAGGCCTAATTGCATACTTTTTCTGAACTTGCACAGCAGGTGGCCTCAACAGCTGGGAGAAACAGAACTGGGATGGAGGAGGTGCTAACAGCCATCTCACACACTCCACAAAGTGCGTCACATGGGTGGCGCCATCGGCACCGACTCCTCCCTCAAAAAAAAAAACACAAATTCTGTGGCAGATGCCGTATCCGCTTACACCCAACAGTAATGAATGGTGAAGACTGACAAGGGAAGATCCATGAGCAATAGGGTCGCTTACATTTTATAGGCGCCAACAACGTTGCACGCCATCATAAGCAGTCTCCAGCTAGAAAACGTTATCAAGTAGTCTGGATGCTAGCGGCTTACAACTTCAAAGATGTGGCCCAATGGAGGACATATTCTCAAGAAAGATCAGTAATTTCCTGCACTGAGATATACCCAAATACTGTGGCATCTGCACTAATTACATTCAATTCCTCCTTCCCCAGATAAAATCCTATATAAACATGCCTTAAAAGTATCTAATTTACATAGGTATAATAACATAAGCCTTACTTCCTCGGAATTGTTCTTTTCAACTATCTTCAACCTCAGCTGAGCTTTAAGTACTTTGAGGGACTTTTGATCGATAACAAATTTCCAATATCCGGAGTTTTAGTAAGCCACTCAGCAATCTGTTTCTAAACTACAAAAGGGGGAAAAAAATTAGAATGATATTCTTACATACAACACAAATCCATTGAAGGTAGCACTAGAAATGTCAGCCTTCACACACAGATTCATAACAATGCAACAGAAAGTACAGTTATATACTTACCATAACAGTCGATCTCAGAGAATCTCTCATCAGACAACTCCTATGAAACTACAGCTGTCAGGCACTAGGACCACATGGAAACCTTTAGCAAGCAGTCTACTAGGATCCACCCATGACAACGTTCTACGTTGGTACTCCCATATAAATGTGGACAGCCCATTCCTTCAATTCCCCGCCAGCCATCATGCTCAGAGGACTCCATCTAGGAAACCAGTAAAGAATTTGTGGTTCCACCTACCAGGCAAGGCTGTAAACAGCAGGTAAATCACCCTGGAAAAGAGGCAGCAGTTACAGAGCTCTGAAGCAAAGAAGGATGGAGGGTGGGATGTAACGACTTGATGCAAGAGATTCTCTCAGACATCTACTGTTACAGTAATGCGTAACTATTTTACCTTGAGGGTACAGTGTTTCTTTCATCAGGCCACACTGATGGAACGAATACCAAGCAGTACTGACAACAAAATAGTCAGTGTGGCTGGAGCCTACAGGCCTAAGAAAGAAGGCCTTTAAGTACAGCTAGGCCAAAACCTACCCTTTTTGAAAAGCAATGTCCAGACTGTAATGTTTAGTAAAGATGTGGACAGTATTCCAGGTAGCAGCAGCACAGATCTCTGCAGCTGAAACATTTTGAAACAGGCAACACGATGCGGCTATGCCTCTGGTGGATCGACCACAACCACCAGGAAGTTCCTCAACGTACCTCCTATAACAAAAAGTAATACAGTTGCAACCATTTCAACAGGCACTGTTTAAAAAAAAAAAGGTTACTCACCTGTAACAATAGTTCTAGGAGTGGCATATGTTGTTCATCCACACTGTTTGGCAAGACCCTTTCCCTTTAAGTCTTCCCAGAAGTCTTCAAGTTGGCTCTCCCACCCACCGGGTGGTATATGCCCTCAGCTCTGCTCCATGACGCCAGATCTTAGCCCACTGGAAGGCAGGTCGGTGTGTCTGCAGCCGGGAGGTCGGGTGGGTCCGTGTGGATGAACAACATATACCGCTCCTAGAAAGTGCAGTTACACAAAGACTTTTGCTGTAACAGTACATCTTTTAGAAATGTCTTTGCAGTAAGTCATTACTTGGGGTTCCCGACAGGTGGCCCTCCAGCACGGAAGTTTATTCCAGCGCCTCCACACCAGGGACCACCCACATGACCTCATTTCCTGGGCTGTACCTATAAAGTGGGTGGTCCCTGGCAAGCTCGTTCCCCGCCAGTTTCAGGGACCGAGAAGAACAGATGCGGCTTTAATCCTACCTCGTTTTTTCCTGTTGCAGAATGACAGGGGTTGGAGGGAGGGAAGTTACTTACTGCAAGAGACACTTCTAGAAGATCTGTTACAGCAAAAGTCATTCTGTAATCTGTACCATCTTCCACGGAATGGTCTCTTGCAGCAAGTCATTACTTCTGGGAGATTCCAAACCAGCTATATGGCAGTGGGAGGCTAAATATGGCATTCTGCCAAAGGATAAAGAGGTCAAAAGACCAATAATTACTGCGAGTAGCATGTCAGCACAGAAAATTTTTGTCTTCTATTTGTAAGTGTTGTATTATCTTATTTGTTAGAGTTATGGCTAAAATATAGGCCAGACCTGCAATTATTAGGTATTCATCAGATGTACTGAGAGAATGGCAGCCCGATTAGGGCAAGACAGACCAATTATATCAATAAATCAGAAGGAATTCCACCATATTATGGGGTGAATGGTAGCCGTCAGTGAGATGCAGTGAAAAACAGTTTCAGCCAAAGGCAATTGTGTTCCAGTTTGTGACAGTAGCTGAAATAATACAGTCATTGTTTGAGAAGTGCAACAATGTAGCAAGTTAAAATTTATACCATGTCTGTCATGACTTGTAAGCAGCAGATCATGTTGCAAATGAGTATCTGTGACATAAAGGAAGTCAGTGATTTTCAGGATCAATAGCTCTAGTCAATTTTGCATTTAAGCAACATTTGGTGTAATAGAGTAATGCTGACATGTCGATCTTGTATTAGTAATCTTACTTACAATGGGGTCCCAGGTATGCCAGAGCCTTCAACCTTGTTAGCGTAAATCTGTAATGTTCGTACGGTAAGACCATTATCTATGCTGTTTGGAAAACAGAAGCTAAAATAATGAACAATATAATTGAAATCATAAGGCAGTGAATCTCATTCTTGAGATCAATTACAACATATGTGTGTGTGTGTGTGTGTGTGTGTATTTTTTGCCAAGCACAAAAAGATAGGCAGAGTTCTTAAGACTTACAATCTCTGTACATGTACTCACCCTTGTTCATGTGATCTATGTTTATGATCAAGTGAAAGCTGCTTATAGCAGCAGAACGTTGAAAGAATAATATACTCCATACCAGGATATACCAATTGTGTCTCAGCATGTGAGTAGTAGTCAGTGGACCAGTTTGTGGGAGGACCTGAGTCTGGCGCACAACAGGCATACCAATGGAATGACCGTAATGGTCTGTAACAGTGATACGCCTGAGAAAGAGCCTAGATACAAAGAGCCTGTTGGAAAAGGCCTCAGTCTGATATTTAGTTAAAGCCCCAGAAAAGCCCCCCACCGAGGCCTATAAGAGGTTACTTGTAGGTCGACCAATATCAATTGAACCCCGGCCAAAGATGGACATTTGAAAAGTGGTATTAGCCACTCTCCTCTCAATATCATGTGCTAGCCCTGAAACTCGAGCCATGCCTGGCGGCAGATAAGAACACCGGCTGCAGAGGCTCTAGCTCAAGCATTGGTAATATCATATCCTGATCTTTTCAGGGGATAGAGGTAGTCTATTGATAAGGTCAACAGCCAAGGTACCTACCTGATGCTGGCACTTCAGCATATGTCCCATATAATTAAGTATTTTGAAATTCAGAGTGTTTGGAGCAAACACCACCTTCCTCACATTTTTGTGCTTATATGTGTAGGCTTGCCAGTGCTGTCATGAGCAGCTGCAATAACCACAGAATCCGCAGAGTAGCCATATTTGTAAAATATGGATAGTCAAACAGAGCCTGATAGAGCCTGTGTGCTTTTCTAGGTAACTCCTGTGCCTTCATGAGTTAACTCCGTGCTTTAGTAATTGCATTTCTGAATGTTGTTATAAAAGGGAGACACTGTCCGGATAAGTTATTCGAATGGTCAGATATGTCGCCACATCTTTTAATTTGTTATGGTAAACCTCATTGTTTTGTATTTATAACATCATTTCAAGGAATGAAGGTCATCCCGCTGAGAAATGACCTTTAGTGGTTGTAGTAGCCTTCAACCCAGTAAGATGGCACATCATCAGGGACTCATACCCTCTTGCAATAGAAGCATCATAGCTTGTGTGATGTTCTGATGTCACATGATCTGAAAAATATTTTTCTGAATATTCATGAAGAGGCATGAGTGGTGAGCATTCTAGCTCTGTGCGTGCCTGTTTTGATGGAGGCGGAGACACAGTCTGGGGTTGATGGTTATGTCTCAGAGTGTGGAATGGATCCAGAGGTCATAGCAACTGACACTACTTATTTCTTCAATAGGAGGATGAAATTGACATGTAAACTAGTACGGAATCCTATGTACATGGTGTCAGGAATCAATTTGTGCGCCTCGTAGAGTGATCCAGTGTGTTTTTTTTTTATTTTGAGTTTTCATGCATCACAGATTAGTGTGAGCATCATGCATGAGAGCAAATGAGGCTGGTTCACCTCTGCATTCCACAGTACATAATTATTTCGTAGTGATGCAGCCCCATAAGTATCTTTTGATACCTGTTGGTAAAAGTAATCATTGTATTTCATGGTAAACTTTTACAAGGATCTCCGTAGTTGTATTGACTGCAGGTAGAGGTGCTGTTCTAGAAGTGGGGGCTGCTCAGTGGAGTGGTGGGGATCATTCTCATCGACAGGGAGGAAGAGAAGCATGCCTGACAACAGGGAAATGAGCTTTAATGATGCTAGATAAGTAAAGGTATGCTCCGTCCGACGGTGGAATACACTCAGTCGACAGTAAAATACACTATCGATGATGAAGAAGTCAGTACATGCTCAGTCGATGATGGGATAGTGAGTACATGCCCGTCGATGATTGAAATGCTGTCGTTGACAATGAGGAGTTAGTGTATTCTCAGTCGACGGTGTCAGGCTTCCGTCAATGATGGAGCACATCCAGTCGACGGGGAGGCAGTCCGTCGATGATGCAGCATGTGGGAGTGTGTTCTGTCAATGGGGAGGTTTTCTCATTGATAAGTATGTCTTGTAGAGCCCTCTCGCTAATAGGGAGGTATGCCCGCTGATGGGGAAGATAGCAGGATTTCCCGCACGGTGTATGAAGTCTCGCCTATGTGGCAGCTGAAGAATGATGCTCCGAAGGAGGAATGTTCTTTCTTGTTAAAGAGGTACTGCTGCCTAAGGGCGTGAATGCCTGGTCGCTAAAACAGCAGGACCTCCACTGTCGATGGTGAATGAAGCCTCGTCAATGGGGAGGTGAAAGATGAAGCTCATCAACGAGTAATGTACCTTTCTTTAGAAGAGGTACTTGCCACTGACAGGGACTGAAAGCCCCGTCGATGGGAAGACAGCAGGACTTACATTGTCGATGGTGA
The DNA here is from genome assembly GCA_016271365.2 of Neoceratodus forsteri. NCBI lineage: Eukaryota > Metazoa > Chordata > Ceratodontiformes > Ceratodontidae > Neoceratodus > Neoceratodus forsteri. The sequence goes on along the minus strand of CM057456.1, from coordinate 1,411,987,314 downwards.
TGGGAGCCTCGTCAATGGGGGTTTCTGATGAAGTAGTGCCTGCCTGTGACAGGAGCGAATTGCCCATCGATGAGGAATGTCTTCTTGTTTCAGAGATGTGACCGTTGAAAGGTGGTCAGGCAAGACTTTAGGTGAAGGTGTTTCCTTCCCTGTTTTCTCTTGAAGAGGACTCAGTTTTTGAGCCCTTTGATCAAGTACCCTGCATGTATGACAGGGAAATATGCATTGTAGTTCTTTCAAGAGCACAGAAATTTGGTGCCGTGTATGAAGCCCAGGCACCTCAGGCTATGAGTTCAATTCACTGCTGTAGAAGAGATGCTATCAGAGCTGAAGCCAGCGGGAAAATGAATGGAGCTTACCAGGGACCACCCACTTTTACATGTACAGCCCTGGAAGTGAGGTCGTGTGGGTGGTCCCTGGTGGAAAAACTGCTGGAAGAATCTTCCGTGCTGGAGCGCCACCTATCAGGAACTCACAGAAGTAATGACTTACTGCAAGGAGACCATTCTGTGTAAGATCTACTGGTACAGGTTAGTAACCCATTTTTCTACGATCGTGGATATATTATTCATCAACACTGTTTGGCAGACTCCTAGCATTTCTTTGGGAGGAGGGAGGCAAGGCGACACCCCTACTTAGGGAACAGAGATTGAGAACCGAGGCCCCAAAACCAGCATCCCAGCGCAACTCAAGGTCGATGTGGTAGTGGTAATGAATGTGTCTGACTCCAGGTAGAAGCCAGACAGATTTTCTGGATAGAGATGTCCCTGAAGCAGCCATCAATGCAGCAGTACGGCGATACCTCTGGGAGGCTCCTTGCCCGCCAACTCATAGCACAGACCTATGCATGATGTAATCCATCTTGGCTGAACTACTGCTGAAGGTCTGCCAGAGGCAGTTTCAGCGTAGGTGACAAACAGCTGGCAAACCTCGCCTACCTAATTCCCACTGTCCTCTCCTTATAATAAGACAGAGTACATCTCGGTCCAAAGTATGGCGCTTGTACCGCGTCCGAGATGTAATTAGGTAGTATACCGCAGAGTCAACACCTGATTAAGGTGAAACTCTGACACCACCTTCGGAAGGAATTTCGGGTGGGGGCACAGGACAACTTTGTCCCTGAGGAAGGACCAGATAAGGGGAGTCCAACGAAGCACCTGGAGCTCTCCTATCTTTCTTGCGTGATAGCCACCAGGAAGGCCGTCTTTCACAAGTGTGACAGCTCACACTTGTGCACTGGTTTGAATGGCCTGCCCATGTGCTTTGCCAAGACCAGCAGTAGATCCACCGAGGTGGAGGTTCACACACGGAGGAATGTGTGACCCAGGCCTTTGAAAAGCACCCACCACAGTCCCTGTGCCAATGTCGGCTGACCAGCCCGCGTCCAGTAAGCAGAAATGGCTGCAAGCCGCCCGTGGCACTGAGGCACTGGAAGCCACACCGCCCACGCCCGGCGACCCGGGATCGTGAGTAAACACTGGTCGCTGGTGGGTTGGCCAGGGGAGATGGGCTGGCGTCCAACGACAGCTCGCCTTCTCGGGGTGGGTTGAGGCCACAACCCGAGCACTTGTCTGACTCATGCGGAGGCTGGGAGTACCACAAGCCCCAACTGCAGGGGAACAGGCGGCTGCTTTCCAATGCGGACGTCGGCGCTTGCCACCTTGATGGCTCCGGGAGACTGACTTCCCAGAGCATGCCTCTGATGTGCCCGCTCACCAGAATCACCCTTTCAGCCTGATGAGATGAAGGATTACGGGTGATGTACCTGCCTCGTCCCCGCTTGGGGGAGGAGAGACAAAGCTCCATGGAGAAGTGAGAGGTCAGTCCTGGTGGTGTGTGGTAGGAGGACGACTCATTGGTTGTCCGAAGTAGTCTGAGCTAGCAGGCAGTAAGGAGGGGATAAACAGTAATAGAAAAAAGCAAACAAACAAAAAAAACGGTTTGCAAGGTGCACCCTAAGGGTTGATGACCATAGACCCCTTTTGGAGAGAGACCAAAGGTAGTCAAGAATGTTAGCTACAGAACAGGTAAGGAGTCCAGACCCTTACCTTGACACCAAATGGAAAACCTTTTCCATCTGAAGGCGTAACATTTCCTGGTCGATTTTTCTAGATGCTCCACCACGGTGTAGACATCTTCGGAAAGACCCAAAGCCTGAAACTCTAGCCACTTAGGTACCAGACTGAGGTGCAAGGATTGAAGGTCGATGGAAGACCTTCCCCGGTTCAGAGAGATCAGGTCCGGCGTGGGGCAGACTCCTCCTAATATTGGGTGCCGTTGGGGGTGGGGCCGATGTCAGGAGGGCGATCCCCAGGTACTGATGGAAAAGAATTGCCAAGATCTGCTGCCAGGTGGAGTCAGTCCACATATCTTTACCTGGCTGCAAGAGCTACCCTCTAAGTTTAGTTCGTGGGTACTACCCCACTTTCGTTTGGTGCAACACACCCTTAATGGTCAGTCACTTAGGTGGTGGGATAGTATCACGTGTCCCCATGGATGCAGATGACACCAGTACCTGGTCTTTTTGGACATTGTTTTCTTATCACTTCAATGTGTACTAGGGTCTGTCTGCTTCCTAAATCTGTAAGTCCTTCACAGTCTTCTCTCCCACTTTCACATCGGGTTATTTACTTGCCTCAACTTGCTAAGGACAAATCTGCTCCAGTGTCACTCTTCTACGGCAATTTCTTACAATATGACCTGGTTTATTACAGTCATAGCAAATAATGTCTTTAGGCACAGATTTGTTACCATAACCAGTGTTCTGATCCTACTTTAGACTTTAAAATGAAAAGAAATGTCTTACCGGCTTAGCAGTTATCTCACTGCTGTGGCGTCTGTTTGGCCATTTGGTAGTCCTCGGCCAAAGAAACAGCATCTTCAAACTTTCTGGTCAATGTTCCTTACGTAAAGCTGCACATCTGTAGGCAGCATGTTGATGAATTGCTACACTGCAAATGTGTCAATGATCTGTGGGACTGTTTTGCCCTCTGGTTGGAGCCATTTTATCAGGAGTTCCAGAGTCGGTGAAAACTTTGAGGATTGTCAACTGAGTTGTACCTCAGAGATCGAAATCTCTGCCAGTAGTTCTCTCCTGAGATGTCTAATCTTTTCAAGGTTTCACTTTTCACCAGGTAATAATTTTCTGACTGTGCAGTGTTCATATTCCTGTAGGCAAGCTGGGCTTTACCTCTCAAATGGGTACCAGTCTGACTGCCCATTGCTGCTTTGGCCACCCTTTCAAAAGCTGTCAGGTATGCTCTGATATCATCGGTGGGACACAACTTTTTAAGTTCAATGGCTTTTACGTTACTGGTGTTTTATTGCTTGTCTGGACTCTGCCAGATCGCAAAGCATCCAGCCATCGCTGCTCCTGTCGCTGCATCTCTTCTCTCCTCTGCTGCTTCAGTTGTTGCATTTCTTTTCTCTGTGCTTCTAAATGTTGAATCTCTTGTTCTCTCTGTCGCATCTCCTCTCTTCTCTGTTTCTCTTTTGTTGTATAGCCCATCATTTGAAAAAGTCCATCAGGCTTTCAGGTTTGTCACTGCCTGTTTTTCCATAACTTGTGCTGGCTGTGCAATCTCAGCTTGGACTTCTGTCTTTGCTAGTTTGGCTGCCATTCTCCTGGTAACCACTCCTGGACTTGCTGCTGCAGAATCCATACCTTTCTGTATGCTTCCTGGTACTAGGTCCAGTACCCACGCACAAAACTCCTGGCTTAGAGTATGCACGTTTACTTCACTTAGGCCGACACTATCTGTCGTCGAGGCATAGATCAGGAAGCATAGGAAAACCAAGAGCAGTTGTAGAATCTACAAACAGTGTTTATTAGTACTAGCAGCAACAACAACAAAAAATTGTTCAAAATACCTATTTACAAAGGCAGAATAAACAGAAGATGCATCTTGAGATTCCTTCAATCTCTGTGTCTCTTGCAAGAGACTGCAGCTCTTTCTGAAGTCTTTGCAACCCCAGTTAAATGTCCATTTTTCTAACATGTTCTTGTACATTTCACGTAAGGTGCAGCAAGAACATAATGTCCCAGAACTAAGGCCCCTTCTCCACAACTTCTGAAAAGGGCTTAAAACTGCTCTTAGGTTAATCCTTGAGCTCCCAATAACTTACACAATCATCTCAAACTATAATTATATACGTTTCAACAATAACTATATAATTTCTAAACAAATAAATCTCAAAATTAGTTACACTTGCACATAATGATTTGTATATATTTTTATACCAGCAGATATGCAAGAGAGAAAAACAAACAGCAAGGAAAGACTTAAGACAGTGAGAGGCAAAGCACTGCGAGTCTGTCGGGGTGATCAAATCCTAAGTCTCACAGGAAAATTTGATTCGCAACCAGACTGACAAGAGACAGGAAAACAATAAACAGAACAGATCCCTGCATTCAAACTCTCCATAACAACTGGGACAGGGTCCTATTCAAACCTGTCACAATCCATAGTAAGAATCTACTGAGGGGACACTGTATGGAGTGGAACTTCCTTCAGGAGATGGGCAGGTTTCTGCCAACACTCCAAGGTCTGTCTCACTGGATCAGAAACCAGCACCGGCTGGCCCCAGGTGGTCTGTGCTGGGGTCCAATTCCAGATCACTGAAGGGTCTACTGGGCAATTATCATGTGCTGGCGGGCCAGAAGAGTCGGGCGATAGCCGCTGCCATGTGGCCCAACAGATGAAGGAACACTTTGGCTGGTACCAGACAACAGGATACTAGTCGGCCTGCGCCATCAAGTGCTCTGCTCGGTCTTCCAGAATGTGTATAACAATTAAAGCACCCTCCTCTTAGTATGCCTCACTGTAGTTCCATCTCAATCAGCACAGTAAACCAGACACCGGAAGACTCTGTAAAATGCTTTTATTAAATGACACAAATAAAAGAAATGGACCACCCCAAGCTCTGGGCAGACAGCCTCAACCGATTTCACATGTGGTCCTGGGATAATAAAAGTATTCTACTGAAACTTCTGTGGTGCTTGATCTCTCTGTCTTCCACCAGGAAGAGTCTTCCTGGGACGAGTCCAAGACTGCACCTATATACTGGAGGTGATGGGGAGAGAGAGAAGACTTTGGCAGGCTGTTCATTATCTCCAAGATCTGGAACAGCAGAAAAGTGCCTTCCAGGGTTTGTAACAAGAGATCCCTGCAGGGGCGGTCAGCAGCCAATCGTCCAGGTAAGGAACACACAAAACATGGTCTCCATAGAACAGCAGCCACCAATGATAAGCAATGGTAAACACCGAGGTGCAAAAGAAAGGAAAAAGGAGAGGCAGAACTGAAAGTGTTCCCCAAGAAGTAAAAGTGGAGAAAGCAGCGGCAAGCCAGAAGAACCAGGATATGAAGGTATGTGTCTTGCACATCCACGGAACAGAGATGGTCCACGGTGAAGAAGGGTAATAGCCCCTGAAGAGTAACCATCCTAAGTGCTTGTATTGATTTGAGGTTACAATGCACCATCCATCTAGGTCTATGGAGAACTGATCTCCCCAAGGCCTGTGCTTGGGGGAGTCAGGCAGTGGAACTGGAGGTAGGCAGAGTGGGTGAGGGAACTCTGGGAGCCCTAAAGAAATGAGGAAAAGCAGCAGGACCATCAGCAATCCAGAAGGAGGAGGGCTACAGAGGCAGGAGGGACCCCCGTGAAAGGAAAACCCAGAGGTGGAAGTCTGTTTATGCAGTGCACATGAGCAAGAGGCTGACCAACTGCAGTCCCAGTGATTCTCCCAGTACTTATGCTCCCGAACTTCTTTTCCTTTAGGGAAGATGATGATGAAGAAGAGACCGGGAAAGTGGAGGAACTTTTCTTCTGAAGCTCCTTCACCATCATGGCTAATTTCTGTTGAAGCAGGTAGCTTTGGAGGGTCTTTAAGCGGTGTCTCCGTGTAGGCCAGGTTGAACTCCAAGCAGTGCTTGGAGGTCTCAGTGTCGTGTTGGGGCTTAAGCAGAGGAGGCAGGAAGAGTGGACTGTCCTTGATGCGCATCTGCTTGCCACAGGGACAATCCATAGGCCAGTCTGAAGAGGAGGCTTGAGAAGAAGAAACAAACAAGACAGTGAAAACACAAAAATCAACATTATAATTACTGGAGAAAATAAATAAATCATGGAGTGTAGCAGGAAAAAATGGTGGTCGAATGAAGCAGCCATCCGTGGAGGTCTGCATGCACGGGCTGATGCCGAAAAACAAGAGAGGTAGATCTAGGGACCATCCTTTTATAGGATAGGTGGGCGTCAGCGTCCTGGCGTGCGTCGGGGGTGATAACCTGTGGTACACTGCTAGCTAGAAGTTTTTACTGTGGTCCTGGTGCCAGGCGGCTCAGTCCCACCTGTGTTGCCTGCAAGAGCCCTCAAAGTTAGATACTGAGATACTTATGGTGGGACTGACAGATGGGGATAGGAAAGGTAGCACCGTCAGATCTATAGAAGCTAAGAAGTCCACCCCCAGCTGAACGACCGGGTTTTCAACATCAGGGACTACATCTTGAAAGTTCTGTGCCCGAACAAAATCAGCTGTTGCCACATAAGGTCCTTGTGCGCCCGAAAATTCCGCTGCAGCCTCTTCTCATCCAAGGAGAAGCGAGGACGACCTATGCGGCGCCTCTTTGGATCGCTTGTGGCTCTTCCTTGGCTGTTCGGTCGGGGGGTTCTAGACCTCCACAGAGATTGGGCAAGCAGTCTCGGTCACTCAGGAGACACGGAGGGATCGGTGAAATCTGAGGTCGGAACCGGGTCCTCAATGGGGACACCAGTGGGCTGGGTCTCCTGATCGGGAACACAAGAAGCGGAGTCCTCTCCAAGGAGTCAGCCACGGTCGGCGACAGAGAGTTGACTGGATCGAGAACAATCTCGACCGCATCGGCCACTACCGCTCTGTCTGGCCAGACAGAAGGTCCGTGAAGCCTGCAGTTGAGGAAGCGATCTTGACCCAGGTCAAGACCGCATGTTCTTGGGACTGAGACCTCTCGTCCCAAGAGCGCTTCGCCAAGATGAAGACAAACTAGGTTCCTTGTCTCTCTTGCAAGAAAGGGAGGAGTGCAAGTCAGCTGGTGCCTCACCCCGGTGGGAGAGACTGGCACAACTCAAAGGAACCTGTGAAGGTGGGGCCCAGGTTGAATGGAGCGAAAAGCCTTGATTCCAGAAACACAGGCAGCATCTTCTTGAACACCTTCATGCGTTCCAGCTGCTTGGCGGAACCCACAGCCGTGAAACCGCCCACCTAGCCTCCTTGGACTTCACCGGAGGATTTTCTTTCTCCAGTCTCCCCAACTTCACACGATGCAAGAGCGGTCGCCCAGGTTATTGGAATGGAAGGCCAAGCAATAAATTCAGGATGAGGTGCCAGGGTGACACTTAGGCAGTAGACGATGTGAGATGGGATAGTACACCACGTAAGAACTTACCGTAACAGTAGATCTCGAGAACAGCTCTTGCAGCAGGTTACACCATTAGGACTGAAGCGGCGGGCATCAGGACCCCACGGAAAAAATTCAGCTAGCTATCTTAGCGGGACCGCCCCCTAGCGTCAGGTCCCGCCCAACGTCAGACGTAGTATAAGGGGTGTCCCGCCTAGAGACTTCCGCAGCAGGCTGACATCAAATGGGAGACAGAGGATCCACCTGCCAAAAGTCAAAGGAAAATCCCTGTTAGTAAGGCTAAAGCCATACCTCCTCCAAGGGAGGTACCTGCTGCAAGAGCTGTCTCGAAGATCTACTGTTACGGAAAGTTCTTACGTAACTGTACTATCTTACTTCGAGACACAGCTCTTGCAGCAGGTTACACCATTAGACTGATTCCCAAGCAGTAGCGCTTGCAAACACTCTGGGAGGAGGAGGAGATTAAAAAGAATATTCCAGGTCCTGAATCTAGGACAGGAGACCCTGTAGCACCACTTGAAGCCTGCTCTTAGCCGTGAAGCGATGTCCAGGCTATAATGCCTGATAAAGGTATGTACAGAGCTCCAAGTGGCTGCAGCACAAATGGCAGAGGTGGAGACGTTCTGAAGTGCTGCGAAGGAGGTGGCCACACCTAGTAGAATGGCCCAGGATTGATCCTGGGAGGGCTTTCGTTTAATATCATAACAGTATGAGATGCACTGGACAAGCCAGCGAGACAGGGACTGTTTGGATACTGGTTGACCCATCATCCTTTAAAGGAAACGAAAACTTGCTCTGAAGAACGAAGCTGCTTAGTTCTGCTCAGGTAGTACCTAAGCTAGGTGAACATCCAGGGTGTGGAGCAGCACCTCTCTGTTAGAATAACTAGGAAGTAGACCAGCAGGTCAATATCCTGATTGAGGAGTGTGGAAACCATCTTAGGCAAGAATTTTGGATTCGTCCTCAGGGATACTCTGTCGGTGGAAAATTAAATAAGGCTCTTTGCACATGAGAGCATTAAGCTCAGAAACTCTTCTGCTGACGTAACAGCAACCAAAAACAATGTTTTCCACGACAGAAAACGCAGCTCGCAATCCATGGCAGGTTCAAAGGGGAGCGGAGTTGCTCCAGGACAAAAGCAAGTCCCATGGAGGCACAGGGTCCTTAATGGGCGCCTAAGGTGTAACACCCTCTCAAGAATTCTCGACAGGCATCTAATTGTGTCACTGTGCGCTGTCCACCGGAGTGTTGATAAGCTGAAATGGCACAGAGGTGCACCTTAATAGAGGAGTAGGCAAGACCCGAGCGGAAAAGGGACAGCAGGTACTCTAGCACCGCTTTCACCGGGCAATCTAAAGGGAAAGGTCGGTGCTTGCGCACCATAAACAAAAAGCGTGCTCATGGTATGACGCCACATCGCTAGCCGGTTTTCTGGCTGGCAGAAAGAACTTCCGCATCACCTCTTGGAGACCCCTTGTCGCAGAAGATGGCTATGTCCCCAGGAGCCATGCATGCAGGTTCAGTGAGCGTAAGTCGGGTGGACCAGTGAACCCTCCTCCTGAGACGAGATGGGAGCTGAGTAGCAACAGGAGCGGAGATTCCTGAGATAGCTGTATTAGCAAGGGAACCAGATCTGTCTGGGCCAGAAAGGGCTACAAGGATCATTGTTGCATGCTCCTGCAGTTTGAGAAGAACTCTCTAGATCAGCAGGAAGGGAGGAAGGCGTGAGGAATCTATCGCCCAGGAGAGGGACAACGTCTTGCCAGAAAACACCAGGCCCTGGATCTAGCGAGCAAAAATTGGGCAGTTTTGCGTTGGATGGGAAGCGAACAAGTCCAATTCTGGAGTTCCCCATCAAAGAAATAGATCCTCTGCTACCTCCTGAAGAAGTTCCCACTGTGGACTCTGGCCTGGGAGCGACTCAGGCCATCTGGAATTGTGCTGTCCACCCCGGGAACATGTACTGTGATCAGGTTCGCCGTGTTGGATTACCCAATCCCACACCCTCATGGCCTCCTGCAAAGGGGTAAGAGTGTGAGCCTCCTTGTTTGTTGAGGTAATACATCACCGCCGTGTTGTCTGACTGAAGCAGGAGAGTACTGGCGGGATCTCTGAAATGCCTGCAGGGCAAAAGGACTACCCTCATCTCTAGGGACGTTGATATGGAGGTGGGCCTCCAGAGGTCCACGTACCCTGGGACTTCACCCCATCCAGGTGTGCTCCCCACCTTAGACCTGAGGTGACTGTGGTGAGGATTACCTCCGGGACAGCTATGAGCAGGACGCCTATAGAGTGTGTCCCTGGGTCTAGCCACCACTGCCAGTCTCGAATCGCGGTGTTCGTGATGCTGCATGTGGTTCTTGCCTTTGGTCCCATTGCACCTTGAGCATCCACTGAGTTACCCGCATGTGGAACCTTGCGAAAGGGACAGTAGAATGGCCGCAGCCATGTGTCAGAGCAAGCGAAGGATCGACCTGGCTGGGGCGGTCTTGTTGACAGCTCCTGATGAGGGATCTGATGCTCCACTCTGTCATCTGGAAGAAATGCTCTTCCCTGAGCGGTGTCCAGTACTCGCCTATGAACTGCAGTTTCTGCGACGGTACCAGGAGAGACTTCTAGTGGTTGATTAGGATACCCAGAGATCGAAAAAGGACCTGGGTGCTCTGGATCGCCTAACAACGCCTCTCTGGAGGCGGCTATGAGAAGCCAATCGTCCAGGTGCGGGAACACATAATGGCCCTGTCTCATGAGAGCACTGCCATGACTGCCATGCTGGTAAATACCCTGGGTGCCGATGACAGCCGAATGGAAGGGCTCAGAACTGAAGATGATGGCGAGAAACTCAGCACAGGAACCTCTTGTGGCGCAGGCTATAGGGTGTGCAGGTAGCGTCCTGCATATCTCGGCGCTAAAAGGCGTCCTGCTTCAGCATAGGAATCAGACCCGGAAGAGTTACCATACGGAATCTTTTGTAGGCGACCGACAAATTGAGGTCGCCGAGGTCCAGAAATCGGACAGAGGTCCCCTGTCTTCTTTGGAACCAGGAAGAAGTGGAATAGTATCCTTGTCCTCTCTGGTTCTCTAGGATCGACCTCTATCGCTCCCTTTTGCAGGGCAGCGAGTACTTCTTGTCTGATCAATGACTTGTGCTGACCTGGGTACCGGGAGAGCAACGGAGGCCTCGGGGTGGCTTTTCCGGAATTCTATAAAGTGGCCTTTCCGACCAACTGTAGAACCCACCTGTCGGGTTATAATCTGCCATCCTGGCAGGAAATTGCAATGCTGCAGCCATTCGTCCCGTTGATCCTGAGGCGCGAGGCGGGAAGGAGTCAGGCTGTGGCGGCTGAGGGTCCCGCTGGCTGGACCGGCTTAGCAGTGCGCTGGCTCCGACCTGCGAGTTGTTTCCCTGGGCTCTCACGAAAACGGAGCCCCTTTGTTGTGGAACTGGGTGGGACTGTTGTCTCCGTCTGTCCACGAAATCGGTTTTGGTTCCTCGAAAGGAACTAAACTTGGAGTCGAGTACATGGCCTGAGACCGACCTCACCGCCTTCCAGCCTCTTGGAGTTTGGTAATTATCTTCTCTGAGGGCTTACCAAACAAAACTTCTCCCTCGAATGGGGCGTCCATGATATTTTTCAGGACGTCCGGTAAACCGAGACGCGGAGCCAAGAGTGTCTCTGGAGGCATACGCCTGAGGCTGCTGCTGGGCCCAGTTGTCCGCGGAGTCGTGCACGCAGCCGTAGCACTTGGGTTCACGTCCGAACCCGTATGGAGGAGCTGCAACATCTCCTCCTCCTGCTCACCTTCCGCAATTTCTCAGCCGCATCCAGACCCTGCTCCCACAGGGCATTTTGGAACTGCACCATGTGGGTCAAATAATTCAGGTATCTGATGGCGCAGGTAGCGGAAGCATCGTGCGCCTACCCATGGCGTCCAGCTGTTTGGACTCTGGGTCCGTGGCAGGAGTGCTCAAATGTTGTGGTCTCTGGGACCAGTCATGAGAGGCTGTTATGACCAGAGAGTCGGCCTGAGGATGTTGAGTCAAGTACTGGTCTTCTTGGAGCCTTGCAAGCAGGTCAGCCTTCTTGGCACTCGCCGGAGGCGAATGTGGATGCTTCCACGCTGCCTTAGTGGCGCCCACGAAAGTGTCTACAAGGGTGGCACCACCACAGGCTTAGGTCCTTCTGCCAAGATACTTTTAAGCATGTAGCCTTCGGGTCTAACTCTTCCGCATCCCATCCCATGTTCTCTTGAATGTGTCTCATGATATCCGAGACGAAGGGTCATCCGGAGGAGACTTAGGCAGCTCACGTGGGTCCAGAAAGGGATGGAGATGGGGATCTGGATGTTGAAAACTCTGATCCCGTGTCCTCCGTCGAGGCTGACAGGCGTCTTCTGGGTCTCTTGGGACTGGGTGACCTAGAAGAAGATCTGGGCCGGAGGTCTCTGGGCTCCCGGGAAGGAGGTAACTGCCCGTGCTGACCCAGATGGAGAAGGGGCACAGGAACCGAAGGCGCAACCGGTGTAGGAGGAGGAGGAAAAGAGTGGAGTGGGGACCATGTCCTTTTGATGGTATCCCACCAGTAAGTGAAGAGATCCTTCACCTCTGAAAAGGAAAGGCCTGATGACAGCCGGGCGCGCGTGGATGGTCATTGGGTCGGCGTCGGCTCCACAGGGGCTGGGGTTGTGGCGAGGTTCCCTGGGAGTCTCAATAGGACCGTGGTTGCCCGTCTGGTCCTCGGGCTGATTAACTCCTCCTCCGTGATGGTCTACTGACCGGCGTCGGTCGGGCGTCTGGGTCCTCTTCTCGATTGGAACAGGCGCGGTCAGTCCCACAGTCAGTGATAAAGCTGGCCTGGCGGACGGTCTCCTGGCGGGCGGCTCTGGGGACCTGTGGCAGAAAGCCGGCGTCAGGCGAACCCGGCGTCAGGTCCAACAGCCTCTTGAGTGAGGTGAACTCCTTGGTCTTCCGCTGGGGAGGAGGGGCAGACCTGACGTCGGGTTCAGGATGGCGGGAACCCGACTTATGATGGTGATGGCGGTCCCCCGACTTCGCATGGGGCCTTGGAGAAGAAGGAGGCCGCAGAGTCTTGGCTTGGGAAGAGGAGCCTGAAGATTTTCTACCGCAGCTGGGGGGAGGCTGAGAGCTGGCCGGGAAGGAGAGCGGTCGGACCTGGAGCCGGAGCTGCTGAGTCAGAAGCCCTAGACAGGGACCTGGAAGGAGCCTTCTCCCTATGCTTTCCAGCATGCTTGTGGGCCTTCTGCGAAGAATCCCCTTGGAAGCCATGGACTTGAGTTGTTCCTCGAGCAGGAGCCTGGAGGAACCTTCTGATGGATCCGGTTCTGCTGAAACCCTGGCAAAGGTGTAGGACCGGTGTCGTGGTCTGGGCCTAAGCACGGACACAGGCGAATGCGGATCCTTGAATGGGATCTGCTTCCCACAGGCGCACTTAGAGGAGTGACCGGAGGTCGGAGAGGACATCAGAGAAAAGGCTGAATGAAGAAAACAAATTTCCATAGGAAAAACTTTTACAGCACGTCGCGCTAGAACTTGAAACCGAAGGGTCGAGGCGTGCAAGTCGACGGGCGGGAAAGAACTGGGGAATCTGGCAGGACCGCCACCTTATATACTACGCCTGACGTCGGAAGCGGACCGACGCTGGGCGGTCCCCGCTGAAGATAGCTAGCCAGAATTTTTCCGTGGGTCCTCATGCCTGCCGCTTCAGTCCTAATGGTGTAACCTGCTGCAAGAGCTGTGTCTTGAAGTAAGATCTGTGTTTAACATCTTCTGGCTGCAAGGACACGGCGAAATCGGGAGAAAATTTCTCCTCCATGATAGAGGACACAAAAGCACAATCAGTAACTCGAATGCATTTTAATTTCAGTAAAACCGAAGTTTTGAAAGCCAGGGCCTACAAAATGCGTGAGCATGAGGGAAGCAACCTGTATCTTCCAGCGGAAAGGAAGATATAGCGTCATGGGGCAGAGCCGAGGCATATACCACCGGTGGGTGGGAGGAGCCAGCAGAAGACTTCGCCAAGATTTAAAGGGAAAGGGACATGCCAATAAGTGTGGATGAACAACACAGCCATGATCCTGGAACACAGATTTTCCTCCAAGGATGGTGGTATGATCTGGGACAGAATCATCCGAAGGTGTGTGACCTGAGATATTGATTCAGGTCGTGGAGATCTAGAATGGAGCACCAACCTCCACCCCCGTCCACTTGGGCACCAGGAGACAAAGCCTGGGTCTGCAGATGGATAAGTCACGAGAGCTACTGCCTCCTTGAAAGGAGCTGAGCGGCGTAGTCTCAAGAGACAACTGGGTGCATCGGAAATCCTTTCTTCCCAAGTGCCACGGGCTCAACTGGGAGGGTGCTGCTCAGATTCTAGAGGCAGTACCTGGCCAACCACTTCAAGAACCCACCTGTCAGAGTGCAGCAGACCAGGCAGAAAGGAAGTGGTGGAGCTGCCCCACACGGCAAGACCCAGAGCTGGCGTGGCAGGGAATGGGGCAGCAACCCCTAGCCTAGCCACCACAGGCTTGCAGGGGAGGGAGCTCCTGGACCTAAGACTCTGCCTCCTCTGGGCGGGCCTGTTAGCCCAGGGCTTGAGCAAAGGGCACCGCTTGAGCCCGCTGCTGATACTGCTATCCTCCCTGGAAGGAGGACTGCTGAACCACAGGGTAAGAGTGCCTAAAGGGTTCTTTTTCTTCTGCTGGTTCTTGCCCGAAGAACTCTTGGCAGAAGTGCTGTCAAGGTGGCACTTGGCTGCTCTATGCGCTGTAGGTGACCAGCCGCTCCTGGGCTGAACAAGTCAGTCTCAAGGAAGGCACATCAGCTAACTTGTGCAGTATCTGCCAGGAAGGAGGAGAACCTCAGCCAAGCCAAGCTGCAAGAGGCTACCGGTGGCCATCTAGCATGCACTAGAGTCCCCGATGTCCAGGGCCATCTGGAGCTGCTGTTGGCGACAGCACGGCCCTGATCTCGGACCTGCTTAACCGCCATCTGCATGTCTGCAGGGAGATGTAGGAGGACTATATCCAATGACCAAAGAAGGGCATGGGAGGAGTGTGCCATGACAATGGCCGAACTTGCCAGGCGAAGGCCCAAAGGGACGCCACATAGACCTTCCCCGAGTGGACCAAACACTTGGGACTCCTTGTCAGGAGGTGAGTTAGTGTTGGCAGAACTGCCAGTACACACCTGAACGAAGCGGTCACCACACTCTTGGTGAAGGGTGCTCTATGAACCACGCAAGGGACCCCATAGGCACCGCATACTTGCAGGCCATGCAGGCAGACTGTGCTGGACATGAGGGCAGATGCTGCCACAGTTCGAACGCGATCTAACAATGGCCTTGGCCACAGAAAGGCCTGGGCCGGGTGGCCCTCTCTTCAGGATGTCTGTGATAGGGTACTCTGCCTTTTCTGGCTTCCAGGGCATCCTGTGGAATCAGAGATGAGACAATAGATTCCTAGGAAGGACCTCCCTCCATCCCTGTGCCAACAGATGACTCATCATCCCCAGGATGAGAGTGGAGCCCATAACATCAGAGTCCGAAGAGTCAGGGTACAGCGGCCTGCCACCCAAATCACTCTTGACCACCGAGGTAGTCTGGTGTGACCGACCAACATCGGGAAGTCGGTATCTGGTCGATCCTCTTTGGAATGAGCCCCTCCCACAGGCTGCTTAGGTGGCGGCTCCACCACTATTGGGAGAGAGACTGTATAGGCTGAACCGAAGATGGCCGCTGGGCGGAGGGAAACAAAGGTCAGTTCAGTGTGTGTGTGTGTGTGTGTGTGTGTGTGGGGAATGGCTTTGGCCTAGGAGGCAAAAAGCTGAGTAATGGCCAAAGCAGGTCAAAGTCAGCTTGTGCCCGGACAAAATAAACAGGCTACTCACCTGTAACAGTAGTTCTAGGAGTGGTATATGTTGTTCATCCACACTTCCTGGCATGTCCCTTCCAATTTAAATCTTGCTGGAAGTCTTCAAGCTGGCTCCTCCCACCCACCCAGGTAGTATGTACCTCGGCTCCATCACATGACACCAGATCTTATCTGGCTGGAAGCAAGGTTGTGCCTTGAAGCCAGGGAGGTCGGGTGTGTGTGTGTGGATGAACAACATATACCACTCCTAGAGAAGTACAGTTACGTAGAACTACGTAACAGTTGATCTTCGAGAGAGGCTCTTGCAGTAGATAATTACATATAGGACTGGCGTCGCGGCAGGACTCCATGGAAAAATTTCTAGCTAGCAGTCTCTGGCAGGGACCGCCCCATGCCAGGTGACTGGCGTCAAAAGACGCTAAGCATAAAGGGGTGGTCCCTGACGCCTGCCTTCCAGTTCTTTCCCACCACAGGCCGGAAGAGGCTGGATGAGAGAGGAGTAGATATTTCCTTAATGGAAAGGAGCTGAAAAAGCTTAGGGGACAGAGGGCGGGAGAGATGCCTATGCAAGAGCCCCTCAAAGAAATACTGTTATGGTAAGTTCTTAAATAACTGTACTATCTTACTTAGAGAGGGTTCTTGCAGTAGGTAATTACATATAGGACTGAATCCCAAGCAGTCTGGAACAAGGAGAAGCACCGGGAGGAGAAATCTACTCCAAGTAGAAGCTCTAGCTGTGCAAGCTTTAAGATAAGAGGCCTTGCAGGACAGCCAGCCCAAGCCTGCTCTATGGCGAGAGGCAATATCCAAACTGTAGTGTTTTGTAAAGGTATGGACAGAGGTCCAGGTGGCAGCACAGATATCTGCCGCTGACACATTCTTGAAACAAGCAGCTGAGGCAGCTACCCTCTGGTGGAGTGGCCGCCATTTGACCCCGCAGGGTCTATTGTACTTAAGTCATAACAGAAAGTGATGCAATGAGCCAACCATTTAGACAGGCATTGCTTAGAAACAGCATTGCTTCTCTTTTGGGTGCAAAAGAGACAAACAATTGATCGGGTCATCCTGAGATCTTTAGTTCTGTTAGTGTAGTATCTCAGAATCTGGTGAATGTCCATGAAATGCAGATGACTACTCCCCTGATTAGAGTGGGTAACTCTATGGACTTGTTTAGAGTAAACTCCGCTACTACCTTAGGGAGAAACTTAGGGTTAGTCATGAGCAACACGTTCCTTGTGAAAAATCAAGTATGGAATTTTACACATCAGGGCCTGGAGCTCAGAAATTCTCAGAGTGGAAGTAATGGAAACCAGGAAGAGAGTCTTCCATGAAAGAACTTCAAGTCTGCTGAAGCTGCCTGTTCAAAGGAGGCAGAGCAAGTTTCTCGAGAACAAAGTTCAAGTCCCAAGGGGAGCAGGAGACATAGGAGGTCTCAGATGGAGGACCTCTAAGAAAGGTCTTGAGACCTTCAGTTGAGCAAATCTCTTGTCTGCAAAGGGACATGATAGGCCAAGATGGCTGTGCCAGAATGAGGATTTAAAACAGGCAATCCCCTTAGGTGTTCTATTTCACTCTGTCCTTTCTCCTTTTTTCTTTCCTATCAGGGTGGCCAAGCTGATAGCTATTTTCTATTCTTTTCTATCCCTATTTGTTAAAATGCCTGTGTTCCCATTTAAAAGCAGCTCCTGAAAATAACCGGTGCCTTAAAGAAAAGAGCAGTGGTTCCCTGCTGCTACAAGCAGTATGTTAATTTGGTCCCAGCTTATGTGTGTTTTGAAATGATTGTTTAACCACCAGGAGTGGTTTCTTATAAAGACATAGCTCTAAGTGCATGCAGAGTTACAAAGAGACATTCAAAATCTGCCCCTGTTGTTTCATGCTCCTGTGTGTCTTGCAGCAAGTGTGTAGACTGAGACTAACTCAGTCGAGGGGACACAGAAAAACACCCCTTAGAAAAAGTGAAGGGAGTTTAAGTACATAAAACACCTGTGATGCCCATATAAAGAAATGCTGCAGGTATCAGGTACAGCAAAGAAGCTAGCTTTGCTGTCAAGCAAAACAGGGCTGAAAATGAAATGGGAGCCGATGGCTGAAAGTTTTCAGCCAACAGCTGTTTTACAAAGCTAAGTTTGCTACAGAAAATGTTTATTTCTCTTAAAAGCAGTAGGTTCCTAGTGCTTGCAAGAGTAAACAGATAAGAGTGCGCCCTTTTCTGCTTACATTTTTCAAGCCTAGTGATAGCTCCATTTTTCTTCTGATTTAAAATATTACAATGAGCCACAAATAAAAGAAAAGGGTCATTACCTGATGATGTTTCCAGAGGTCCTGCTATAGGACTGGCAGCTCCTGAACTGACTGTATTTATGGGAGAAGCAGTCAGTGACATCACAATGAGGAGGAGTCCGCCTCCCAAGTGTGATGTCATGCCCTGTACTAAGGATTTATTTATTTTTTTTCAGAAGAGAACTTTAAGAGCCTGTATGATGGACATAGAGACTCTGTATTAAGCTAGGCAGGCTAGGACATTGTTTTATGAAATTTAGAGGTTTAAAATAAAGTGTTCCTGCTAATTGATGTTGTCATCTAACCTCTGATGTCACATCAGGCTGCCAGAAAAGGTTGTCCACCAGAGGGCTAGAGATAGATAGGAGAGAGAATATGGAAGATGGTCAGTTGCTTTCTGATCAGAGACTGAGCAAGAGCTAAGAAGAGCGAGTGTGGAGGTTTACACACTGTTAAGAAGGAAGGTCTCAGGAATTCTTTTGATTTGATGCTTAATGGAAGAATGATGTCCTGATGATTTACATTGGTGTCAAGAATTAACACCTCTTATTTTCCTTTTGTAAATATCCTTTATTTTCCTTTTGGACAATAAATTGACAAATGCAAAATATGCGTTTTTATGCACTATATTACAGTTGTCTGTCTAAATCTGTTATAAAGAATCCTCGCTACCATAATGGCTGCCATGTGGACTTCGAGAAGAATGACTAAGACCCATGCCAAAAGATGGCGTATGTACTCCAGCAGAAGCCCCACTGAGCAGGAAAAGGTTCCATGTCCTCAGAAGCAGCCCAGATAGTGAACCATTTCCACTTCATGGCGTAGGTAGATCTAGTAGAGGGTTTTCTAGCCACCAAAATCTCAACCACTTGGGGAGAAACCCCAAAACGGGATTGAGCTAAGTCTGCAGGAGCCATGCATGCAGCTGAAGAGATCTGAGGCCTGGATGGACCAGGGTCACCTGATCTTGGGTCAGCAAACCTCGTCATAGAGGAAGAGGATGATCCCTGAGTATTGCTGTAGAGAGAACCAAACACTGGGCCAGAAAGGGCAATCCAGAATCATTAGGTACTACTTCTGGTACAATTTCTGTACAACTCGTGGGATAAGTGGAATTGGGGGAAAAGCATGAGGCGAATCTGTCCTTCCAGTCTACAGACAGGCGTCTCTGCAGAAAGCACCTCACTCTGGATTGAGGCGAGCAGAAGACAGGAAGCTTTGCGTTTAGAGGGGATGTGAACAGGTCAACCTGTGGTGTTCCCCAAAGTCGGAAGATAATGTCTAGGATCCCTTGGTTCTAGTTCCCACTCGTGAGCCAGAGCAGGCGAGTGGACTTAGCTTGTCTGCCAAGGTGGTTGCCGACTCCCGGAATATGAATTGCCGTGGTGAGCGGTCATATTGCCCAATCCCAGAACCTCATTGCTTCCCTGCAAAGAGGTAGGACCAGTCTCCCGTTTGTTGATGTACTAAACCACATATTGTCCGTCTGGGCAGCTAGGTATGCCAGGAAGGATATACGGGTGAAGGGCTTGGAGAGTACAACACTGCCGTGAACTGAGCACACTGATGTGGAGTGTCTGTTCGAGCTTGGACCAAGAGCCCTGGGTCTGATGGGGACCTAGATGGGCTCCCCAACCTTCACCAAGGAGTCTGTGGTTAGAGTCTGGGAAGGGGAGGACAAAAGAAAGGAAATCCACAGAAGCAGATTCTCTCGAACCATCCACCACTGCAAGTCTCGGAGCATCGGCGAGGAGACTAGAACTGGGTGATCCAAGTCATCCACTAACTGATCCCATTAGGAGTGGAGAATCCACTGAGAACTCTTATGTGAGCCGAGTGCAAGGAACTGTTGGGATAGCAGCCACCCATGAGCCGAGAGGCAAAGGACCGACCTTGGCCAACCCTCCTGTGACTGGACAACAGACTGATTTGAGTCTGGAGGGACACCCGGTCCGGTGGCAGGAAGGCCCTGCCAATGGTCGTGCCTATAATTGCCCGATAAACTGTAGTCTCTGAGATGGGATCAAGTGAGACTTGGAATGGTTGATGGTAATACCCAGATAGGCAAAACCTGCTGGGTAAGGGTGAGGCAGTGCAGGAGTTCCTCCTGGATGAGGCCGCCAGGAGCCAATCGTTCGGGTATGGGAAAACCTGCCCCGCATGCAGGTAGGCCGCCACCACCGCTAGGCATTTGGTAAATACTCGGGCGCCGAGGAGAGGCAAAGTGCCTTAGAACTGGTAGTGGTCCCCTGGAATGCAAACGAAGATATCTGCGATAAGACAGGTGAATGGAAATGTGCAGGTAAGCATCCTGTATCCAGGGCATATAGCCATTGACCCGACCGGAGGAGGCGCAGAAGACTCTGCAACAAGAGCATTCTGAACCTTTTATATTCCACAAAAGATTCAGGGAACTGAGATCTCCAGTCTTCTTTGGGACCAGGAAGAAATAGGAATAGTAACCCGTTCCTTGAAGATGAACAGAAACGTGTTCTATTGCTTCTTTCAGTAGCAGAGCTGAAATCTCTTCCTGGACCAACAGAAGACGTTCCTGTGAATATCACGACTTTTGGGGGTTCTGTAGAAACTCTATCGAGTGGTGTTCTGCGATCAGCTGGAGCACCCAAGAAATACAGGTTACTCACCTGTAACAGGAGTTCTAGGAATGGTATATGTTGTTCATCCACACTTATTGGCAGGTATCCTTGCGCTTCAAATCTTGCCAGAAGGTCTTCAAGCTGGCTCCTCCCACCCACCGGGTGGTAAAACTCTCAGCTCCGCCCCATGGCCGTGAATCTGGCCCGCTGGAAGCTCAGGTTGTCTTGTCCCGAAGCCGGGTGGTCGGGTGGTCGTCTTGGATGAACAACATATACCATTCCTAGAACTCCTGTTACAGGTGAGTAACCTGTATTTCTAGGGACATGGATATGTTGTTCATCCACACTTATTAGCAGACTCTAGCAGTTCTCCGGGAGGAGGAGGCAAGGCGCACACCCCTACTTAGGAATAGAGACTGGAGACACGAGGCCCAAAACCAGCATCCCGGCGTGACTCAAGGTCGATGTGGTAGTGAGTGATGAAGGTGTGTGCTGACTTCCAGGTAGCAACCCTGCAGATTTCCTGGATAGGGACGTCCCTGGAAGCAGCCACCGATGCAGCAGTATGGCGGGTAGAATGATCTCTTATCCCTCTGGGAGCTCCATGCCCGCCAACCTATAGCAGAGATCTATGCAGGAGGTGACCTACCTGCTTATCGTCCGCTTGGCTGCAGGTCTGCCAGGTGCAGCTTCAGCGTAGGTGACAAATAGCTGGCCAGAACTCTCCCGAATTTCAACCGTAGCGCTCCCTTATAGTAAGCAAGCGCCTTCTAGGTCCAGAGTATGGAGCCTATTCGGCCTCCGAGGTGTGACTGGGGTAGAACACCGCAGAGCGAACACCTGTTAGGTGAAACTCCGACACCACCTTCGAAGGAATTTCGGGTGGGGGCACAGGACAACCTTGTCCCTGTGGAGACCAGGTAGGAGACTCGATGGAAAGTGCCTGAGCTCTCCCATCCTTCTGGCTGACGTAATAGCCACCAAGAAGGCGGTCTTCCACAACAGGTGAGAGAGATCACACCTGTGCATTGGTTGAATGGTTGCCCATGAGCTTTGCCAGTACCAGCAGTAGATCCACGGAGGTGGAGGTTCTCGCAGTGGAGGAAATGTGATCAAGGCCTTTGAAGCGCCAGACCACCTTCTCCTGCGGCACCGACTGCTTCCCAGCCAGCGCCCAGTAAGCAGAGATGGCTGCCAGGTGCACCCTTAGGTCGTCGACCTAAGCCCTTGCTGAGAAGGGACCATAAATAGTCCAATATGCTTGCTAAGGAACAGGAGGAAGGGTCCAGACCCTGCCTGACACCAAATGGAAACCTCTTCCATTTGAAGGCATAGCATTTCCTGGTCGACTCATCAGGGACGACTCAACTACATTAAGGACCTCGTCGGAAAGACCCAAGGCCTGGAACTCTAGCCACTCAGTAACCAGGCCATCAGGTGCAGTGATTGAAGGTCCGGATGGAACACATTCCCCAACTGACTGAAATTGAGGTCCGGGCGAGCTGGAAGCTGCCTGGGAGCCTGGAGCTGAGGCTGAGGAGATCTGGATACCAGCATTGGAGGGCCAGTCTGGGGCTACCAGAATCGCCCTGCCTTGTCCTCCCTCGCCTTGAAAAGCACCTTGTGGATCAAGGAAAGGTGTAGAAGGGGCCTGGGGTCCACGGCCTCGAGAAGGCGTCCCCCACAGCGAGCCTTGCTGAGGGGGCAGGCATCGAACAGCCTCAGCCGCGTTCTCCTGGAGGCAAACAGATCCACCTGAGGTGTGCCCCAATGGGAGAACAGATCTTGTACTACCTCCGGCAGGAGAGACCACTCGTGAGACACAGCCCCTATCCGGCTTAGGGCATCGGCCAGGGTGTTGGGGCTCCTGCCACATGAATGGCTAGGAGATCCGCCTCCAGGCTGCGCACGAGAGACCAAATCGGAGAGCTTCCTTGCACAGAGACATGGGCGCGTCCCACCCTGGCGGTTTGAGTAGTACATGGTCATGGTATTGTCCGTCTGGACCTGAACCACTTGACCCCGTAGAAGCGGAGCGAAGGCGGTGAGAGCTAGGCGGACGCTCGGAGCTCCAGCAGGTTGATATGGCATCGGGACTCCCGGGGACCAGAGGCCGTGCAACTCTGTGCTCCCCAGATGGGCACCCCAACCCATCAGAGGCGTCGGTCGATAGAGACCATCGGCTCGGGCGGACAAGCGGATGCCCTCCTGCACATGAGCTGGAGCGATCCACCACTGGAGGCGTTCCATATCCCCTGGGTCACCGTCACTAGCTGGTCCAATGGATCGCAGCGTTGAGACCACTGGCTTGCCACCCCACTGAAGGGCGCATGTTCCAGCGGGCCCAACGGACCACGTTGGTGCAGGCCGCCATGAGACCCAGGAGGTCCCTGGCAGGAGCGATTGCCCAACCAGAAATGATTGGGCAAGGAGGGGAAGAACCTCGGCCCTGTCCGCCTGGAGCTGTGCTCTGGCTCGAAGAGAGTCGAGCTCTGCCCGATGAACAGAATCACCTGCTTCGTTCGAGTTCCGACTTAGCCTCGTTGATGAGGAGGCCGACCTGAGGCAAACCTGGAGGGCCAGATCTCTGGCCGCTCCACCTCTTGTCTGGAGGGGCTGCTATCAACCAATCGTCCAGGTAAGGGTACACCCGGACCCTTGGCGCCATAGGAATGCTGTCACCACTGCCATGCATTTGGTGAAGACCATGGGAGCAAGAGACAGGCCGAAGGGCATGGCTCGGAACTCGAAGGGATCCTTCCGCTCGAAGCGAAGGAATCTCTGGTGAGATGGACGGATAGGGATGTGAAAAACGCGTCCTGCAGGTCCAGAGCAGACCCACCGCCCACGTTCCAAGGATGGTATTATCTGAGCCAGAGTGACCATCCTGAAGGTCCGAAACCTTAGGAACTTGTTTAGGTCGTGCAGGTCGAGAATGGGGCGCCAGCCCCGTCCGCTTTGAAACCAGGAAGTACCTGGACACAAACATCGGTCTGAGGAGGTCCACCACCTCTCGATCACCTCCTTCTCGAGGAGCAGGCGATGTCGGCTCAGCGAGCCGACAGTGAGGCTTCGGACCCGAGGCCCCGAGGTGCGGCGGCTCTGAAGGCGGGGCCTGCTCGAACTCCAGAGGCAGGCCCTTCCCACCACTTCCAACACCCACTGGTCTGTGGTGATAGTGGACCAGGCGGAAAGAAAGTGGGAGGCCGTCCCCGCAGGGGAACCTGGGAGTGGCGAGGTTGGGGCGGCGCCCTCAACCAGTCACTGAGCAGGCTTGGAGGAGGGGACCGGCCGAGGGACCACCTGGGCCTTACCTCCTGCTTCCTGGAGGAGGAAGCCGCGGGCTTGGGTTTGGGATGCCAAGCGCGAGCCTGCTGGCCCTGATGCTGCTAGGCCGGACGTGCCTTGAGCACAGGCGGACGAAAGGCTTAGGTTGGGTCTGCGGCCCTTGTCCCTCTGAGCAGATGAGACTGAGTCCAGAGTGGCACTGTACTTTTCAATCCTCTGGGTGACCTTCCACTCCAGGGCCGAAGAGTCGGTCCCAGGAAGGGACATCCGCCAACTTGTGCTGGGTATCCGCTGTGAAGGTGGATATCCTCAGCCATACCGACAGTGCATCGCCACTCGGCCGCACACTGACCTGGCGCATGAGTCACCAATGTCCAAAGCAGTCTGAAGTTGCTGCTTGGCCACTGCCCTGGTCCCGCACCTGCTTAACCATGGTCTCAGGTCAGGCAGCCAGGAGATGAGGGACTACCTCATCCAGGGAGCCCAACAGAGCATGAGAGAAATGTGCCATCAGCACGGCCGAGCTGGCCTGATGAAGGCCAAGGGAGGACACAACGTAGACTTTTCGCCCGCGTAGTCCAACTTCTGGACTCCTTGGGGAGGTTTGTCCACGTCCCTGGCGTTCCGGCACACTGGAAGACGCTGTCTGTAACCAACCGCTCGGCTGAGGGTGTTCCAGAATCGGACAGGGAACCGGTGGGGACCGCATACTTCCATGCCATCCTGGCCGGAAGGCGCAGGGCAGGAAGCTGGACGCTGCCAGGCTCCAAGGCCGGGCCTACAATGGCCTCGGCCACCGGAAAAAGCCTCGTGGGAGAATCCCTCGGTCAATATCTCCGTGAGGATACTTGGCCGCTTGGATCTGGGCTTGAGCTGCATCCCGGTGGACTGAGCAAACCCATGATGGACGAAGGCTATCGTCCAGTGACTGACCTCCTGAGGACTGCAAGTCTACCCGCCTGGAGAACAGGAGGAATCGTCGTCGGACTCGGAGGAGTCTGCAAAGAGCTGCCTTGGGCCCGAGCTACCCTCCACCTGCCAAGGGCGATCGGGAGGAGGGTGACAGACAGCCTATGGGGCAAACCCTGGGCCGACCGAGAACTCTTGGTCAGAGCCCCAAACAATGGCTGTGGAGGCGGAGGTTCCACGGAGGTGGTGGGCAGCCGGTTTCAGCGAGCAACAGGCCTGGAAGCAGGCGCCTCGGCTAAGGCGAGGTTGCTTTGGCAGCTCGGTGACGGCCACTGATAGCCGGGAAGGCGGCGACATCAGCTTGCTCCCGGACAGAAGAAGCTTGCTGCCACATGAGGTCCTCGTGTCGTTGCGTGAAGCCTCTCCTCGTCCGAGGCGAGCAAGCGGCACCACTGCCATGGTGCCGAGACAGGAGACCGCCTATGACGGCGTGGATCGGCAAGAAGTCGAGACCGAGATCTCGGCTTTTCCGAGGAGGGTACGGAGGTAGAGGCGGGGAAACCCGCTCTCCCCTCGGCTCGGAGGGCTCAACCGTGGACTCGGAACCGGAGGCACGGCAAGTCCACGGACACCTCAACCACCGCCGGGGAACCGGGAGTGAGGGTTTTCGCTTCACCGGTCGACAGCCCGACCAATGGGTCAAGAAAAATCTCGACCCGCGGCGAGGGAGTCTCGGTCCAACTGACCTGACGGGGACACCGTGAAGCCAGTGGCCGAGCTGAAGGATCGACTGAAGTCGATGGTCGACTACTCGGTGAGAGGGACCTCTCCCGCTCCCAAGGCGTCGACAGAGAGACTTACCTTTGTGGTCCTTTCTTCTTGGACTGAGAGGAAGGTCCTGAAGATGTTGGTCTCTCTCCTTAGTGGAGAGGGACAAAAGCTCCTTTAAAGAAGCTGAATAGGAGGATCCCAGGAGGCGGGATAAAGGCGGCCGAGGAAGGCGAAGATGCGGCCTGCGCCGCCTCCTGCTCGAGCGATCATCTGCTCAAGCTGTTCTGCCGAGCCTGCGCCGTGAAACCGCCAACCGGCCTCCTTCGACTTTACCGGAGGATAACGCTTCGGGTTGCCCAAGTTGTAGACGGGCGGCACGCTCTTCCAGGACATAGGGCCAAAAAAAGAGCACAGGTCGCAAGCCTGCAGGTCGTGCCCAAGGCCCAAGCAGCAGACACGCGCATGGAGTGCGGATCCATCTGAGACATCTTCTGCCCACATGGGCACCTCGGAAACCAGAGTCGATCGTCCAACGTGAGCCGTAGGGAAATAAGTGACCGAAGTCTTGAAAACCTTAAAAGTAATTTCAGGTAAACCAAGAAATAGGAACTAGTCTTATACGCAAGAGCGTTAAGGGAGGGAACCTGAGCCTGCCGCAAGGAAGATCTGGTGTCATGGGGCTGCCGAGTTTTTACTACCCGGTGGGTGGGGAGGAGCCAGCTTGAAGACATTCCGTCAAGATTTAAAGCAGCAAGGATACCTGCCAATAAGTGTGGATGAACAACATATCCTTGTCCCTAGAAACTGATGTTATCTCTCCCAGCCCGGAAGGTGGAGGGAAACCTCCCTCCTCAGGTTCCTCCGAGAGTCGGAGGCTGTGGGAGAGGAGAGGAGTCAGGTGGTGTGAGGCAGCGCCGCAGCTGAAGCACCAGCTGCTTTTTGGGCAGAGGCTTAGCTGTGGGGACCCGATGTTTTGTGGCCTGCCTTCCCTGGGGTTTCGCCTTGGGCCGATTCAGTCTGCGAAGGACGGCGCTATGGTGGTACATGGAGTCAACGGACTTCAGTGCCATCCCCTTCTCCTGCAAATCTGTGATGATGTCCTTGACAGCACCACAGAAAAGCACTGGCCCCGGAAGGGCGCTTCCTGGACAGCGGATTGCACTTCTGGAACCAACCCTGACTCATGGAGATAAAGCATGACGACGTAAGCCTATGGCAAAAGCTGAGCTCTGTCCAGCAGTGTCCACTGCATCATAGGTCGCATGCAGGCATGTGTCGACTGGCCGAACGTGCAGAGCGGACAAGATCAGCCAACTCCTGCTTGATCCGAGAGTCCGCAGGGAGTCCAGTTTGGTTTCCACCTGAGTAAGAATGGCCTTCTGGTAGCAGTCCCCACATGACCGACATAGTTCAGGGCCCTAATCCCCAGCATGAAGGAAGCGAAGATTTCTTTCCATACTGGTCCAGTAGGTGGGACTCTTTGTTAGGTGGAGACGAGCTGAGATGTTTTGGGTTAGCCGACCAGCCGTGGTGGCGCAAATTACGACAGTCAGCACGAGGGTGAGAATCTAAAAATCAACACCCTCATGAGCCTGGTATAGCCTATTCGACTTCCATGAAGTGGGGCTAGAGCCGACTGCTGCTTCCAGATGGTGGTAGCAAGGTCGGCGTGAGGCTCTATCCAGGGTGGCACCAAAGTAGGAGCTGTCACGGGCAGATCCAGATGCTCGGTGAGTTTCAACCACTGAGGGTCTGGTTCCAAAGAGTGCCACTGATGAACTTCCTGGATTTTTCAGTAGCAACTCCGTAAAGAAGGATCTTCTGGAGAAGACTTTGGAGGAGTCCTTGGCCTGGGATTCGATGGAGAGCATGGCTCGTCGTCCTTTCGGAGCAACCGTCCGAGGGTGAAGAGGAAAAGACTACCTTTCCCGACCCGGTGGGGTGGGGGGAGGAGAGAACAGATCCCTTTGGGAAGCACCCGAGGAAGCATATCCTGCCCTCTCTGGACCCAGATGGGAAAGCCCTGGTGTCCGGCAGTGGTGAAGGAGTGCCGCCGTGACGACGGGGAAACAGACGGCACAGTCATCAGTAGGCGGCTTCCACCTCCCTGGTGAGCTGAGCCTTGGCCTCAGCCCACCAGAGTCTCCTGCAAATCCACCGCGGCTGTGGGGGCAGTGAAGGAGGAGGGTGATAAGGGTATGGGTTGTATCCATACATAAGTATCCAAAACCTGGCAACGGAAAAGCCGGCGTTGGGTATTGTGACGCACGGGTACTGTGGCCGGATACTGTGGTCCCAGATATGCTGGCGTCTGATAAGGACGGAGAATATTCGAGGCAGAGGAGCTGCTGGAGCAGACGGGCCAGCCAGTGGCCTCACAGGCAGATCCAGGTTGGAGGCGCCAGGAGGCGGAGGGCACGGCGACATCCGGAAGTGGGAAGTCGGCGGAGTCTGCACCGCGGAGGCCCTGTCATTGGAGGTACTGGCGTCAGATCCAGCGCACCTAAAGGAGGACGGTCAGGCGGAGGAGGAACCCCAGCGTCGCCCGGGGATGGAGGAAAATCCCGAGTCGGGTTGGGGGACTCGGGGTCCCCAGATGGCAGCGAAGTCTGCTGCGGAAAACTGGGGACGCATAGATGGGTGGGTCCGCCATCTGTTCTTTCGCTGACCTGACGCCTGATGAGCCAAGTGTGGTTTTACAGTGAGTTCCGGAGGAGCCGTGTCCGACTTATGGGAGCCTTCGCCAGAGGCAGACCAAGAGGAAGGATCAGCCTGGTCCGGCAGGAGAGAACGCGCGCCACCCTGAATGGTACGTCGCCTTACCGCTTTCTCCGCTTGGACGTCCGGAGGCAGACGTCTGTCTTACGAGTCGCGCCAGTAGGCCGCAAGCTATGGTCAAACAGAGGCGGAGGCCTACACCGTTCGGAAGCGCCAAAGGCCTGAGCCAGACGGGCGGGCCACCTCGAAACCTCCAAGATGGCCGTCGAGGAGCAGTCCCCAGAGAAAGCGTTACCAGAGTCCCGGTGACTCCGAGGAAGGTGGTGGAGGGCCCTTGTCCAGTGCCTCTCGTCTTTCTTCTTCCGATGGCCTTCAGGAAGTGGACGTCTGCCTCAGTTTTTGAGCTCCTTCTCCATCTAACTCATCTTTTTCTTCAAGATGTGGGCTTCAGGGATTCCTGCCACCTTTTCCCGGGTGCCGCACTGAAGCTGAGGCAGTGCTGGCACACCGACTGGATGATGGGGCCTAGACAGAACAGGCACAGAGAATGGCCGCCCTTGTGAGGAGTTGGGCGCGCATGAATCGCACTTATTTTTGTGCTCAAAGGGCGAGGGGATGACATACATAGACGATGACCGACGAATGTTGAAAAAGTCAAAATTATTCAGTAAAACCAACGAAGAAGGCTGATGAAGCAACAAACTTTTCCATAAGGCGCTGCATGAGCTAACGGCAGGAAAAGAACTGGAGCAGGCGCCAGGGACCGTCCCTTTATACGGACATCTCCTGACGCCAGTCACCTGACGTGCTGGCTAGAAATTTTCCGTGGGGTCCTGCCGATGTCAGTCCTATATGTAATTACCTACTGCAAGAGCACTCTCGAAGTAGATCAGCGGTATTTCCTTGGTTTTACCACGACACACGGGCGTCCATCTGCGATCGAAAAATGAAGAAAATACCGGTGTTCTCAAGGACGATTACATCCTACCTTCTACAGCGAGTGTTGCGTGAGAACCTCTTTCACAAAGTTCTGCAACGTCAGTGGATTGCCACGTTTTGGCTAAATAAAAACAGGTCCACAAGAATGCTTTACATTCTCATTAATGCTAAATAGTTTTGGAGTCACTGACAGAAGTCTTGAGAGAATATAGGTGAGTACATATCATCTTGCTTACTGCAAATCTATAAAGAAAACTAGTGGCTAGCCGATTGGTGATCCAGCCCAGCATCATTTAGATAAACGTAGGGTGACTTCTATAGCAACGAATGCAATCAGACTTCCTTGCATGAAAGCGATGGTTTGAGGTAGACATGGCAACGCCCATAATTGTAGGTTAAAGGACCAGCCCCTGAAAATCATTAGACTGTAATTGTTGGAAAATAGCTGCATTTCACGTTGGCGTTCGGTCTGAACAAGTAGTGTGGCGGTTAACACAGAAACAGAAAAACAGACTTTGATGGCAGATAAGGACCGCTTGACCCAGCTAGTCTGCCCATTTCCCTACCTAGAGGACAAGCTGCAGATCCCATTTAACCAACAGCCTATTTCTTCAACCCCTCACAAAATTGCCTTATGTCTGTCCATGCATTCTTGAATTCTCCCACAGTTTTAGACCCCACAATTTCCTCAGGAAGGCTGTTCATGCGTCCACCACCTTCTCTGTGAAAAATACTTCCTCACATTGCCCTGAGCTGTTCCCCTCTATCTTCAAAGTGTGTTCCCTTGTTCTTGCACATCTCTTTTCTGAAAGATGCTACCTCTCGGACTTTGTTGATTCCACTGAGGTACCTAAATGTTTCTATCATGTCCCCCCTCCTTCTTTCCTCAAGGGTATACATATTAAGCTCCTTGAGTCTCTCCTCGTATGCTTCTCTTGCAGACCCTGCACCATTTTAGTTGCCCTCCTCTGAACTGCCTCCATCCTGTCTATGTCCTTTGGAGATGGGGTTTCCAGAACTGGATGCAGTACTCCAGATGGGATCTCACCAGCCCTCCTACCGCCTTCTCGCATTGCTTGCCAACCTTGACTATAGAGAAGGAACAATTTTGTTCCCCTCCTGCTAGGCAAAATAGAAGCCTGGCCAGCAGCAGAAATGAGGAACCCAGCTGATGTAGAAAAAATAAGATTTTTTGTTAGGTTACAGAGGCTAAAGAAGAATTAAGAAAGTGCAGTTAATGCAGCTATGAGAGAGAGAGCATATGTTCTGGACAATGCTGTTTCATCAACAATGAGTCAAGATGTTTTCTGAAATACGAGGTGTTAAAAATCACGGCACTGATGGAGCTCTAAACTGGAAAACTAGAACCATCTGATGGAAAATGCACACCAGAGCCATAAAATTATATGGGTGCCTGAATCAAGGCAGCAGTAAGTCAGACTTGCACTAGAAAGTAGCTGCACTAAACAACACAGGAACCTGTCACTTTATATTTGTGTCTTGAGTTTGCGTTTCTCTGGCACTCCTACTACAGACAAATGGAGTGGGGTGGGGATAGCTAGCTCACCAAAAAAAAAAGGCAGTGTCACGAGGCTGAGGAACCGCTTTTATTACAAAATGATTTTAAACAAGTTTATGTATATTATTTTATTATTTTTTTATTTTACAGTAGCCATTTTCTAAGCGCCAATAATACCCGGGCATAACTGGAAATACGGACCTTCCAGGGCTGGCTATAAAGCAAGGCGGAGGAACTATATTACAAAAATGATTTTAAACAAATTCGTACATTATTTTATTAATTTTTTATTTTACAGTGGCCATTTTCTAAGTGCAATACCACCCTTCAGGTGGGCATTACTAAATACCGGACCTTCCAGGATATAAGGCCCTCCGCTTGCGTGTCTGTCCTCATTTCGCCCTGGGCGGTCCGTTATTTCCCAATAATGCCCACCCTGTCAGGTATTATTGCTTACATGAGTGGTAAGATTACTGGTTATGCAGGGCCAGGAGCAGATGCAGGGAGCAGAAATTAAAAGAGCCAGAAGATGAGCTCAGCATGCGGAACACCAGGACAAAAAGCAGGAGGGAAACCCCTATAAGACCCCTCAGAAAAAGATAATAGGTCTCCAAATGGAGATAAACTCCCTCCTATCACGAGGGCAGAGCTCTCCATCTTGAGACTGAAACATAAATATTGGGAGGGGTGAAAAGAGGAAAAGTACTAGCCTACAGGCTGCTGAAGCAGCAAATGGAAAGACACAAAGCTGACCAGAGTGATACCTACGGAGTAATGCACCAAGAACACCGAACTGAATGCAGTTGTGGCAGCATACACCTCCTTGTATGCCTCCTCCAGAGATGCTGACCCCCAAGCGATTCCTCCTTCCTCCACTCACTACATCTTCCCACTTTAAACTACACAACAGGCCAAACAACTGGATGCCCTGCTTACTATAGAGTGAAGAAGGCCTACTCCTCCCTCAAACTAGGAAAGGCCCGGGAAATGGCTACTCGGTTGAATCTAGGTAGGCCCGACTGACATCATTACGCCCATTCTCCAACAAACCTATGCCGAAGCAGAAGTGCAGGGGACCTTGCCCCCACTCAGAGAGAGGCAGTGATTACGTGCTGCCAAAGAAAGGAAAGGATTCTGTCTCCGGTAGCTACCACCCAATCTCTCCATAATGTGGACAGCAAAATATTCACTAAGGCCATAGCCCCAAGATTAGGACCTTTACTGCACATGGCTGATACACCCTCCCAAGTAGGTTTTCTCTCAGGTAGACAGTGCAGATCACATCAGGACCCTGATTAACCTGGCCTAGGTAGCGTCTCACCTCCCAACCCCAGCAGCTCACGGTAGCCATAGATTTTGAAAAGGCTTACGACTCCTGGAATAAGACTACCTCCATGCAATCCTGGAGAAACTGGGAATTGGTCCTTGCTTCAGGACATGGGAAGCATCTATATATGGCTCTCCCTCGGCCCGACTATTGACTAACTCCACCTTATCCCTCCATTCAAGCTAGCCCGTGGTACTAGGCAGGGCTACACTCTCTCTCCTCTGTTTGTCCTGGCGGTGGAGCCACTGGCTGCCACCCTCAGAGCCAGTGAGAATATCGGAGATATCAGTTGGCAACAAGAAATACACCACCCTCCTATGCAGAGGACCTTCAGGCAGATGTGCCCAGGCGTTCCTTTGCTGCTTGACATCCTCCACTATTTCAGAGGACTGTCAGGATTCTAGCTTAATCTTATCAAACTGAAGTACTCCCCTAAATCCAGATGCACACCAACAGCAATGGGTAATACCGGTCTGAAATGGGCAGGTGACAATATCACATACCTTGGCATTCACATTACCACTGCATTTTCTAAATTATGGGACAACAACCTCCAACCTCCTAACAGATATGAAAGAAGATATGTCCAGATGGACCAAACTTCATTTATCCTTGAGCAAGATAGCTGTGATTAAAAGATCCTGGCACCCAAAATGTTCTATATTTTCACACATATTCCCCTTTCCCTCCCCAGAGCTCGACCAGAAGCTGGATAAGGCCATTGGTAGATTTCTATGGGACGGGACGGGACCCCACCCCCAGTACTATCAGGACCAAACGTAGAGCACACTGGAGCATAGGAGGGTGGTGCCTTCCATGGTTCAAGGGTTATAAATCGGCTTTTCACATGGCACAATCCTTGCACTGGCTAGGCATGGGCAATGCCCTCCAACCTCAATGGGTGGACACAGAGCTGGCTATCACTCAGAAGACTTCCCTGTTGCTCCTGGTCTACAATACCCCACCTACAGGACTCAAATTACACCCTAACATAGGAGTCTCCCAGCAGTGCTGGACCAAACTAAGGAAAAGGCTGAAATGACCTCACACCAATTAAACTGACCCCACTGTGTGGGAAATGAGAAACTGTGTATGGGAAAAAACACTGCACTGAAAGGAGTGGGAACTGGAGCATCACCATGATAGGAGACCTACTGGTCCCTGTCACATGCGGACCGTAGGTTCTGATCCATGTATCATTTTTGTAAATATTAAAAATGTGTAATGGACTGTCTGTCAGGAGGAAATGCTGGCTTGCTAAAATTTACACATCACCCCAAAAAAAAAAAAAAGGGATAAGTTCAAAGGACAGGAGGTAGTTTAAACTGCAGATACCTAAAATGCAATTCCTTGTCAATTTGCATTAAAGCCAGGAACTAATATATCAATTTTATAATGCCCTCAGGAAATCCTTTGATTTGCACTAGGTGTCATAAGAAAAAGGGGCCTAGGCATGTGTTTTGGGCATCTTCCCAGGAAGCCAGCGAATTACATCAAAGAGGCTTTGATGTCTGGGTAAAGCAGGTCCCAGACTAAATTAGGAAAGCCCAATAAGCATTTGCTTGGAGTATACAGTGAATTACATCAAAGAGACTTTTGATGTCTGGGTAAAACAGATCACAGACCAGTTTTGACCAATCGCATAAAGAGAGGCGATTCATTATGTCACCTATTATTTTTTAAATCTCTTATAGGACATCCTGTGGTATAAAATATAAATTTTAATACACCAAGGCGGAGTTAGGTGACCTCAGAGAGAAGCCGGCTCAAGACTGCTTTTAAATGTACTGAGCAGACCTTACAGAGATGACATTCATTTTTCTGACAGAGGAACATCGAAACACTGAAAGATTAAGTAAGACTACAATTAGTTAAAACCAGTCTGAGTGTATGGATCTGCACTTTTGTAGGAATCTGCACTTTTAAACCTGATTTGTTTTTAAGGCTGTATGTGTTGGGATATCTTGTTCTGCATTTACTGTTTTGCTATTTTATCTATTTTAAAGTAAAAATATATATTTTAAAACAAACTGCCTGGTGTGCCTTGAAACTTTTTTTTTTAATAAGTGAAGCTTAGATGGTTATAGTTGACACAGTGCTTGTCGCATTGTAATACCAAACTGGGAAACAGAAAACAGTTCTCTAGGTCCTACAGAGAGTTCTAAGGGTTCATTTTGAAATATCTGGTTAGGTGCCCGTAGGCAAGATATCTGCCCACCGAAGACAGAATTATCTGAGCCTGATAACTGGATACACTAACAAGAGGTTATCAGTTTGAATCCTCCAGAACTTGGGACTAAAGTGACTCGAACCCACAAAACAGACAAGAGGGTTACCTTGTTCTGTTCACAATTCTATGCTCAGAGGTTGGCACTTTGGGAGTAGAGGGCTGACCAGCTGAGTGGGTTTGTGACAGATAGGTTGGCAGCAGTGGCATATTAAGTTTGGTGGCATAAGCTTTACTGTTCTGTGTGTCAGCTTGAGACTGTTCAGATCACTTGGAAAAAGAAAGGGCAGTGTTTTATTTCAAAAGGAAACAGAACTATATCCCTTGGCTTACAGTCAAGTTCCTACCAGTTTTATTTTTTTTCTAAAGTGCCAGTCAGATTAGCAGTAGTCAGGAAAGATATCTTCCAACTACAGCAGGCACACTGTAGAATACTTAAAGCAGTTGTAAAGGGGACAGAGGATTCCTGTTCAAGGTGACAGCCAAAAAGCAGAACCTCATAGAGGCCCCT
This sequence comes from Neoceratodus forsteri, assembly GCA_016271365.2. Taxonomy (NCBI): domain Eukaryota; kingdom Metazoa; phylum Chordata; order Ceratodontiformes; family Ceratodontidae; genus Neoceratodus; species Neoceratodus forsteri. The sequence goes on along the minus strand of CM057456.1, from coordinate 1,411,952,944 downwards.
CATGGTAGCAGATACCACAGCAGGAGTCACCTACCGTGACTGAAAAGGACGAAACCTTGAGTGTGGCAGGGTTAGCAGCCAGTGCTGTGTCCAGGTCCTGTGAGGAGGACAGCAAGGCCACTGTCAGTGAAGGCCACAGCAGCAGAGGATGGTCACCCGTATCCTGAATCCAGAGGTACTCAGACTTCAAATTGAGTTGCGGGATGGAACTGGAGGCAGAGCGAGAACAGAGGGAGGCAGACTGTGAGGAGGCGTGGGTGCCAGCAAGCTGCAGAGAAAGGGAGCCAGTGAGCCGAGAGGCAGAGCAACAACAGAGGAGGCAGACCGTAAGTGTGAGCGCCACCGAGCTGCAGAGGATGAGAGAGAGAGCCAGAGGCAACACAAACTGGAGAAGCGACTCCAACCAGCGGCACCAGAGCAGGTAAGTGGCTTGGGTTAAACTGGGACTGCAGGACTGGGTTACAAATTGAACTCCAAATAAATACCAGAGTTTAAAGATGGGGAGGACATAGATGCCTTTTAAATTCTTTTGAAAAGTTTGTATTCAAGCTAAAATTTTAGAGAGTCCTGGAGCTTCCAGCTATCCCACTACTTATACGGGAACGCTTGGGATGCATCGGGTCAAATGGACAGTGAGGACAGCAATGCTTACAGCAAGCTAAGAGCTGCACTGTTAAAAAGTTTGAATTAACTGCTGAATCATACAGAGCTAAATTCCATAAGCTCAGAGAAGCCCTGATATGAGCTACGAGGAGCTAGCCATGAAACAATGTCAGTTTTAAAACGTTGGTGGGAAGGAATTGAGGAAAACTCTGTTGATAAAATTGAAAATGTGATTTTATTAGAACAGTTTTATTGGACATGCCCAGCAGAGCTAAAAACCTGGCTAGAGCCGAGATCCAAAACAAGTGCAAGAGGCTGCTGAAGTTTTGGACCGCTATGCCAAGAGCAGACCTGCTCTGAGAGCAAATGGGCGGCGTGGCAGTGCAGAAAGGGAAAAGCATGCCTTCAGGGCAGCTAAACCCTCACTGCTTCCACCAAAACCAGTTAGCCCCAGGTTTCAGAGAAAAGATTTCTCTGAGAGAAGAACTGAATGTTGGTTGTGTAAGGAAACTGGGCATATTGCCAGACAGTGTCCCAAAAAGGCAAGCCATAATATACAACTAGAAAAGAAGTGGGTTGTTTGTGTTTCCCTGGAAGCATGCCAGTGAACAAGAGGAACACATGCATCCAGTCATTGGAATGGTGTACAGACGCGAGGGGTAAGGGACACAGGGGCATACCTGACACTGGTAAAGGGGATCTGGTACAGCCTGGTCAGCATATACCCAATAAATACGTCACTGTACAGGACTTTTGGGCGGGAGAAACACTGCCTATCGCTAGTGTTCTCCAAGACTGGGATGAAACAGGGGAACTGCAACAGGTGGCTGTAGCCAAAACATTAGTAGTGGATGTGATCCTGGGTAACAATCTCCAGCAGGGATAGTATGTGCAGTTACCTGTAGCCAAGCGACAAGGAAAATTATAGCTCCCGAACCCCACAGAAACCAGCGTGGAAACCACCGAGAGGCTGGTTCCCCACCTTGTGTCTCCAAATGGGAGACTGATAAAAGGATAGAAATTTCCCCAGTAGCAAGTAACCACACAGCTACAGAAGATTACTCCAAAGAGGGAGGTGTGACCCCTAGTCAGAGGGTTGGGACTGACAGTGATCGGAAGGCTCCAATGCTAGTGACAGGGTCCCTAGTTTAGCAAATGAAGGGACCTGTCCCAGGCCTTGGGACTGTGCGAGGTGTTTGCAGCTGCTCAGAGGAGTGACCCTAAGTTAGAGAAGCTGAGGGCTTGGGCAGACTCTGATGGAGCACAGGGAGGTGATGGCAGACATAAGGTTTATTGGGAAAATGGACTTCTGTATACTCAGGCAGTACAGACAGAGGGAGGGTGCTAGGTAGGCAGCTTGTGGTTCCCCAGGGGTATCATGGAGCAGTTGCTCAAAACTGCCCATGACATTCCCTTGTCTGGTCATCTGGGAAACACGAACCACGCAGCGTGTTGGCCCAGAATTTCTACTGGCCTAACTTCAACCAGCAGGTGAAGGAGTATTGCAGGTCTCATCACGTGCCAAGAAACGAAACGCAGGCAAGAAACCCAAGCCGCCCTGATTCCATTGCCCATAGTGGATGAGCCAGCCATTCCGGGGGTGGGGAGAGAGAATGGATATTGTGGGGCCTTTAAATACCCCAGCTTCTCAGGGAAGAGATTCTCCTGACTGTGGTGGATTATGTCATCCGGTACCCCAGCGGCAGTCGCCTTATCCTTTCTGAGGACAGACAAACTGGCAGATGCCTTATCTGGGATTTTCTCCCGTGTTGGGTTTCCGAGGAGGTTATCACCGATCGAGGGGTTCCTTCATGTCGGACCTGATAAAATGTTTATGGGAGAAGTATGGGGTGGTGCAGAGATGCACGACACATCAGATACCCCAAGCCAATGGACTTGTGAAACGATTCAATGGTACCCTATAGTCAATGCTCCAGGCGTTTGCTGAACAGCAGGGAGGACTGAGAGAAATACCTTCCCACCTGTTTGCATACAGGAGGTGCCCAAGAATCGACAGGATTTTACCTTCGAACTCTTATATGGATGCGGGTACATGGGCCCCAAGACTTGCTCCGGGATGACTGGGAAGGCAAGCACCCACCCAGGGAACTCCAATTGTGGATTACGTCCTCAGGTTTGGGAAAAGCTTAAGGAGCTTATGGGGACAGCCCAGAGCAACCTGGCAGCTGCCCAACAGAAATAAGTATAGTACGACCGGAGGCCAGAGCTCACTCGTACATGGTGGGTCAGGAAGTCATGGTCCTTATACCGGTCGGGAAAAGACAAGCTGCAGGCTGAGTGGGCAGGACCATACGAGTGGTTAGGAAGGTAAATGACGTGAACTACACTGTGGAGTTACCTGACTGTAGACAGACACAAAGGATGTACCATGTCAACATGATTAAGCCATGTGCCAGTACGGCTGACATGGTGTTTGTGTTGTGTAGTCACGGGAGGGGACGGACAAAGTAGACCCCTTCTGGACTTGCTGGAAGAAAGTTAGCGGGAGTCCTCTGTGGAGGCAGTAAAATTGTCTCCCCAGCTGACCCTAGGCCAAATCCAGAAAGTAAGGGAGATTTTAGCAGGCTTGGCTCCTTGTTTAGCTCCAAGCCTGGGCTAACCCCTTAGCGACACACGATGTGGAGACAGGGACAGACACCCCATACAGCAGACAGCATATCGGGTGTCAGAAGCTGTCCAAAAGGATATTAGGAGGAAGTGGAGAAGATGCTGGATTTAGGGGTAATTCAGAGATCCCACAGTTCCTGGACCTCATCCGTAGTCCTTGTGCCCAGTGCCCAAGCCATGTATGCTTGACTCGTTTCTGTGTGGACTATCGTGGATTGAATGCAGTCACAAAGTCAGGACGCCCACCCAATGCCCCGGACGGATGAACTCCTGGACAAGCCGGGAGGCGACCTATAAACCACTGACCTGACAAAAGGGTATTGGCAGGTAGAGCTGACAGACAGGGCTAGGGAGGGTTGGACTTCATCACTCAGATATGCTTATCTGAGTTTAACGTAATGCCTTTTGGTATAAGCGCCCAGCCACTTTCCAAAGGTTGGTGAATCACGTGTTAAATGGTGCTGAGGTATGCCGTGGCATACCTGGATGACACTGCCATCTTTAGTACCAGCTGGGAGTAACACCTATCCCACCTCAGGGAAGTGCTGGGCAGGATACAGAGGCCAGGCTCACTGTCAAGCCGAGAAGTACCAAGTGGCCATGGAAGAAGTGGCAAACTTTGGGCATGTGGTAGGCTGGGGACAGCTCTGTCCTAACACAAATAAAAATAGAGGTAATTCAGGCATGGCCCAGATCAGAAATTCAGAAGAAGGCCAGGAGTTTTCTCGGGACAGCAGGGTACTATAGAAAATTTGTACCCAATTACAGTGCCCTGGCTGCTCCCTCTGACCTGACAAACAAAAGGATGCCCAAGAAAATTACCTGGGGCCCCAGCCTGTGAGGAAGCCTCTTCCAAACTAAAGGAGGAACTGTGCAGTGCTCCTGTTCTGACAAGTCCAAACTATATTAAAACCTTTATAATACAGACTGACGCCTCAGCCGTGGGTATTAGGGCAGTAATGAGTCAGACATTCAGCCAGGGAGGGATCACCAATAGCCTACCTGAGTAAAAGTTACTTCCCAGGAGCAGGCATACTCCACAGTGGAAAGGAGTGTCTGGCCATAGTGTAGGCCCTAAAGAAATTGGAGCCATACTTGTATGGGAAGCATTTTGTGGTGCAGACTGACCACAACCCCAGGTTTGGCTGATGCAGATGGGAAAAATAATGGTCGACTGCCAAGATGGAGTCCTGCTTTGCAAGGATATGACATGACCATTCTACACAGGGCTGGAAAACAAAATCAGAACTCAGATGGGCTATCCAGGGTCTATGAAGAGTGAACTGATTTTGGTAAGCTCATCCAATGCATGGGGATAGCGACCCCAAATTCAGTCTAGGTGGGGAGGAATTGTCACACTTGGATAGTTCGTTCTGATTCATGTATCATTTTTTCTAAATATAAAAATGTGTGATGGACTGTGTGTCAGGAGGAAATGCTGGCTTGCTAAAATTTACACATCAAACCTCCCCAGGGATACGTTCAAATGACAGGAGGTAGTTTAAATTGCAGATATCTAAAATGAAATCCCTTTTGTCAATTTGCTTTGAAGTCAGGAACCAATGTATCCATTTTATAATGCCTCAGAGAAATCCTTTGATTTGCACTAGGTGTCATAAGAAAAGGGGCACAGACATGTGTTTTAGGGCATCTTCCAGGAAGCCAGCGAATTATATCAAAGAGGCTTTGATGTCTGGGTAAAGCAAGTCTCAAGACTAAATTAGAAAGTCAATAAGCAGTTGCTTGGAGTATACAGTGAATTAAATCAAAGAGACTTTTGATGTTTGGGTGAAGCAGATCACAGACCAGTTTTGGCCAGTCACATAGAGACAGGCGATTCATTATGTCACCTATTATTTTTTAAATCTCTTAGTAGAGCATCCTGTGTTATAAAATGTAAATTTTAATACACCAAGGCGGAGTTAGGTGACCTCAGAGAGAAGGCGGCTCAGGACTGCTTTTAAATGTACTGAGCAGACCTTACAGAGATGACATTCATTTTCTTATTGAGAGAGAGGAAACATCGAAGCACTTAAAGATTAAGAAAGTAAGAATACAATTAGCTAAGACCAGTCTGAGTGTATGGATTGTAGGAATTTGCATTTTAAACCTGTTTTGTTTTAAAGGCTGTATGTGTTGGGATATCTTGTTCTGTATTTACTGTTTTGCTATTTTTATCTATTTTAAAGAAAAGATATATATTTCAAAACACAGAAACTGCCTGGTGTGCCTTGAAACGTGTTTTTGTAAGTGAAGCTTAGATAGTTACAGTTGACAGTGCTTACGCTTACTGTGATACCAAACTGGGAAACAGAAAAGAGTTCCCTAGGTCCTAAAGAGTTCTAATGGTTCATTTTGAAATACCTGGTTAGGTGCCCGTAGGCAAAGATATCTGGCCCCTGCAGACAGAATTATCTGAGCCTGATAACTGGGTACACTAACATAAGGTTATCAGTTTGAATCCTCTAGAACTTGGGACTAAAGTGACTCGAACCCACAAAACAGACAACAGAGTTACCTTGTTCTATTCACAATTCTCGCTCAGAGGTTGCACGTTGGGAGTAGGGGCTGACCTGCTGAGTGGGTTTGTTGACAGTATTAACCTCTATGGTGGTAGATGTCTTTGCCAACCTGCAAGCACGATGGTCGCCCTACACCGGACTTTGGAGACACCTGCAACTTCAAAGTGTAACCCAGAAATACGTATCCCACTTTGCAAAAGAGAGGTCCAGATTACACCTTCCTGGTTAAAAAGAGGGGCTGGCCAGTTCCATATATGCCGCCTTCGGATACTATACCCAGTCAAACCGAAAATCCAAACAGAAATGGGTGGCAGCCCCTGCACCTTGAGTTCACAGACCTACAGAGGAGAGAATGCTGGAAAGTGGACCAAAATATTTTACAGACACAAAAAGTAGATTAATACAAAATAAGATCCTCCACTCGTGAGTACACATACACTGGTGGTTTGAGCTCAAACCTATGCTGGAGATGCAACTCCCAACCTGAGGATCTACTCCATATTTTATGGACCTGCCCTTAATACAACAGGCATGGGACCATGTTTCTGAGATGGGGCAAAAATACTGCAAAACCTATCTCCGGTCTCTCCCCTCCTCCCTGGGCATGAATGGAAGCCCCCACCTGAAACCTAAACACTGATGGATAGCCCTATGGGCTATGCAGCCAAACAACTGCTAGTCTGTAGATGGAGAACCACCAGATTCCTAGTACCACTGAACTTCTGACACCTGTGGTCCAGATAGCTGCTATGGACAAACTCTCCATCTGAATAGTGATTCTATGAAAACTCCTAAAAGTGTTGGACCCCTTTACTAGATAAGTCACCCCAGAACCGCAGTGGGTTAAATACCTAGCAATAGGACTAATGCCAGAACCTGAAACATAGCAATGGATTATTATGACCCACTTATCTGATTGACTAAGCAAGCATGTTGTTGTCTTACTGTTATCTCTCAAGTATATAGAGTTGTATTAATTAGTATACAGAATAGTGGTTCTTTGTGTTTGCCCTTACCTAGGGTGTCGGAAGCCTAGACGTCACCTGAACCCACAAAGAGAACCATGATGTTACTTAGTGGAGCATGGAAGCCTGGTCCCTCCAACACCCCAAAGTCAGTTACCTCATATACAGGGTAAGCACTTGCTAATTGGTAACAGTCAGTTTTTTCTTGCTCTGATGTTGAGTTGTTCAAGTAACCAACAACTCCCTCCCAGTTCCTTGTCCTATGTTGATTTTGATTATTATAAATGGAAAATGTCACTCAACAATTTAAAGTAAAAGAAAAAAATAATCCGAGGGACAGCTTGTCTCAGGTCCAGAGTATGGAGCCTGTACTCGGCATGGTTAAGGTGCAACTCCGACACCACCTTCGGAGGAATTCGGGTGGAGGCGCAGGACAACCTCGTCCCTGTGGAAGACCAGATAAGGGAGTCCACAGAGGAGCGCTGGACCTCCCTGTCCTTATGGCAGATGTGATAAAACCACTAGGAAGGCCATCTTCCATGACAAGTGTGACACCTCACACTTGTGCATCAATTTGAATGGCTTGCCCATGAGCTTTACCAAGACCAGCAGTAAATCTCACGAAGGTGGAGATTCACGCACCAGAGAGGATATGTGATCTAGGGCCTTCAAAAAGTGCCAGACCTTGAGGATGCAGTTGAGCCAGAGTCAGGAAGCAGCAGAAATTGTAGCTCTCAATTCAATTTAAAATCAAACAAAATTCTATACTTTTGGACTTCTAAATAGTCTTTTCAAGAACACCAGTGGATAGAGCGTACGAGTTATTAAAGATGGATAATCCAAGAAGGATCGTGCTATAGCAGGAGCGAAAAAAAGCAGAAATATGAGGGGCCTTTTAGGCCTGAAACTGTCTCACAGGACGAAAACAGTCTGGCTCTACAGAAACTATGACATCCTTAGGAACGAAATTGCAGCATTTGATTTCTTCGGTCACCACTTTGAACCAGAAAGTAGATGATTTTAACAAATGTGTTGTGGTGCTTGAAACGAATGTTGATGTAATTAAAAATGAGAGGGTAGAGGTCCGGAAGCAAACTGATGCTCTACGAGTGCTACAACCCTCATTGTAAAAGAATCCCAGTACCTTCGTACCAGACTGGAATCAGTGGAAAACCAGGTGCACTCTGCCCATGTCTGGATTATTGGTCTCCCGAGGGACTGAAGGAGATCGCCCCATCATGTTCATTCAGGACTGGCTTACAGCTAAATTAAGCCTGGAGAATGAAGACTTTAAATGGAGGTGCAGAAAGTTTACAGGATCACCCTGGGCCACCCACAGAATTCCAAGGAACCTAGGACACTGAGACCGGATCCTTCAGTATGCCTGGAGAGCAAACCCAATGCATCAAGATGACCGTCAGGTTTATATCTTTCCGACATCAGCGGAAGAGATTTGACAAGGTGAGAAGAGTACGGAGGGATAAAGGGTGCCTCATATGATCATTTATCCCGCCGACTGGATAACACACACAGGGTAAAGTCTACGTTTTCAGATCCAGTCGAAGCGGTAAGTGGGCTGACAGATGAAGGGCTGAGGCTAGAGATATGCAAGCCAAGGGAGGATGTTCAGATTATGAGGAGCATGGGGACACTTAAATCGGAGGGTTGTGTACAGACCCCATGTCAGGGGAGGAATGGACAAGGATATGATAGAAGGCATTCTTAGAATGGCAGAGAAAGGGAGATACTGTTGATGGAGACCTGAATATGCCAGATGTTAACTGGAGCACATTTGCTGCAGCCACATCCAAGAACACGCCATTCTTGATGCCCCACAGGTGCAGGCCTCAGACAGCTAGTTTCGGAACCCACTCATGAGGGAGCAATCTTAGACCTCGTACTCTCAAACGGGGGCAGGAGAGGATCTCAGATCAAGAAGCAGGTTGCCATCTGGGGACAACTGACCATCAAACAGTGTGGTTCACGTTAAACTCAGCTAGAGAGTCAAGCCACACAAAAGTGAGGGTACTGGACTTTAGGAGGGCTGACTTTGGCAAGATGGGAGAGTGCCTCAGAAAAGCACTAGCAAACAGGCTAGAAGGAGGTGTGGAGCAACAATGGGGAATCATTAAAACTGCCATTACAGAGGCAACAAGCCTGTGTGTGAAGCAAATAAACAAATCAAACAGAAAAAAAGCCACTATGGTTCTCAAAAGAGGTGGCTGTGAAAGTCAGGAAGAAAAGATAGCATTCCAGAAGTATAAGGAAACACAGAAGGAGCAGGACAGAGAGCTGTACCAGTTAAGGCAAAAGGAAGCAGGGAGGGAAGTCAGAATAGCAAAGGCACAAACTGAGGAAAAGATAGCCAACTCAGTTAAGAAGGAGATAAAACCTTTACAGGTACATCAGCGAGCGAGAAAGACAAAGGGAGGACAGTGAGGCTGAATAGAATGAACAGTTGGTGGGCAGAGGGGACAGTAAAATGCAGGGATACTGAACAAATATTTCTGCTCAGTATTCACAAAATAGAGAGGGAAGTGCCTAATCCAATTAACAGAAGCATTCTTGATAGGGGGTCAATCCCGGTCCTTTCACAGAAGAAAGGGTTCTGCAAGAACTCCTAAAACTGAAGGTGGACAAAGCTTGGTCCTGATGGAATTCACCCCAGAATTCTAAAAGAATTAAGGGAGGAACTAGTGAAACCACTGGCTACTCTTTTAATAAATCATGGGAGGATGGTGTGGGACCCGAGGACTGGAGGAAGGCGGATGTGATTTCCCTTCACAAAAGTGGGACCAAGAAGAGACAGAAAACTACAGACCTGTCAGTCTGACCTCTGTGGTAGGGAAAGTGATGGAGTCACTTCAGAAGGAAAGAATAGTTGAGTACCTAGAGGCCAGTGGGGCACAGGACCCAAGGCAGCATGGGTTCACAGCGGACGGTCATGTCAGACAAATCTAACAGATTTATTTGACTGGGTGACCAAAGTAGCTAGACCAGGGAGGGGCTGTGGACATGGCCTACCTAGACTTTAGCAAGGCATTTGACAGTCCCACACAAAAGATTAATAGTCAAATTAACTGCCTGGGAGTGGGTCCCAGGGTGGCAGCCTGTATAAACATTGGCTGCACAACAGGACACAGAAAGTAATTGTAAATGGAGTCCACTCTGGAAGAAAGAGGGGTTACTAGTGGGGTACCGCAGAGGTTCAGTATTGGTGCAGTCCTTTTAATGTCTTCATCAGTGACACTGCAGAGCGACTGGAAGGAAAAGTATGCCTTTTGCAGATGACACAAAAGATCTGCAACAGGGCTGATACACAAGGAGGCGTGAAAGGATGAAAAGGGACTTGGCAAGGTTGGAGGAATGGTCAGAAGTATGGCAGCTAGGATTCAATGCAAAGAAGTACAAAATAATGCACCTGGAAACAAGAACCAGGGAAGAATACACAATGGGTGGGGAGGTAGTAACAACAACAAAAAGTAAAGGGACCTGGGGTAATCATATCAGATGACCTTAAGGTTAGCAAACAATGTGAGAAGGCAGTAGGGAGGGCTGGGGTATACTGGGATGTATAGGGGAGGCATCAGCAGCAGAAAACAGGAAGTTGTTATCCCTCTCTACAGACAGTTGGTGAGACCCCATCTGGATTACTGCGTCCAGTTCTGGAGACCCCATCTCACAAGGACATAGACAAGATAGAGGCAGTCAGAGGAGGCAACTAAATAGTGCAGGGTCTGCAAGAGAAGCCATAAGAGGAGAGACTAAAGGAGCTTAATCTGTATACCCTTGAGGAAAGAAGGGAGAGGGGACATGATAGAAACTTTTAAGTACCTCAGAGGAATCAACAAAGTCCAAGAGGGTAACATCTTTCAGAAAGAGATGTGCAAGAACAAGGGACACAATATAAAAGATAGAAGGGGTGGTCCAGGGCAATGTGAGGAAGTATTATTTCACAGGAAGGTAGTGGATGCATGAACAGCCTTCCTGAGGAGGTTATGGGGTCTAAAACTGTGGGAGAATTCAAGAATGCATGGGACAGACATAAGGCCATTCTTGCGGGGGTGGGGGTAGGAAGAAATAGGCTGTTGGTTAACTAGGATCTGCGGCCTATCCTGTAGGTAGTGAAATGGGCAGACTAGACGGGCCAAGCGGTCCTTATCTGCCGTCAAAGTCTATGTTTCTATAAGTTAAGGTGATAAAGAACTGAATTTAAAGCTGGAATTTTTCTTTAGCATACTATTTCGGCTGCAATACTATTTAGAAACTATATGTCTAAGACTTATGCATGGCAACAAATAATCCCATAAAAATGGGATGCTGCTCTTTAGACTGAAATTACTGGACAATCTCTACATTATAGGAATCAGCCATGTTACTCATGGGCTTTAAAAGCAGCAAATTTAGAGAACATTTAAGGAAAGACTGAAAAGTTAACCCTGATGATGTACCTAATGTGGTAAATGCATGTGTTAACCTTTGAATATGGACCTATGGCCCTGATGTGCACAACTGAATGGTCTGTATGCCATATGTGATGTTTGTCATCTGACTGATAAAACTAATAAAGTACCAAAAAAAAAAAAAAAAAAAAGGAAAAAGCGCAGACCACCTCCTCCTGTACCACTGCTTGCTGACCGGCCTGCATCCAGAAAGAAAGATGGCTGCCAGATGCACCTTAAAGGTTGAAGACTGAAAACCTCCTTTGAACAGAGACCAAAGGTAGTCTAAAACGTTAACCACAGGACAGAAGGACCAAGCCCTTACCCTGACACCACATAGAAAATCTTTTCCATTTGAAGGCACAGTACTTTCGGTAGACTCCTTCCTGGATGCTTTCCACTACTGTGAGAACATCCTCGGAGAGACCCAAAGCCTGGAACTCTAGCGACTCAGGTACCAGGCTATCAGGTGCAGGGACTGAAGGTTTGATGGAGGACCTTCCCTGATTGACAGAGATCATGTCCAGGAGTGCTGAAAGACATCTCAGAGCCTGTTGCGGAGAAGGAGGAGATCGGGAAACCAGAACTGGTGTGGCTAGACTGGGGCTACCAGGATCACCTATGCCTTGTCCCTTCTCACCTTGAGGGCGCACTGTTAATCAAGGGAAATGGAGGAAGGCATAGAGGAGGACTGAGGTCCACGGCCTCAACAAGGCATCCCCTGCACGATCCCCACTGAGGGGGCAGGCATGAAACAGCATCAGCTTGGCGTTTTCCCTGCAGGCGAATAGGTCCACCATCGGTTTGCCCAAGTGGGAGAACAGGCTGTAAGCTACCTCTGGATGGAGAGTCATTGGTGGGATGTCCCGGCTATGCGGCTGAGGGCATCCGCCAGTTGATCTGAGGCTCCTGCCACATGGATGGCTAGGAGATCTGCCTCCAGTCTGCTCCCAATTGTCCAGATGCAGAGGCGCTCCCTGCACAGCAGCCAGGAGTGCGTGCCATCCTCTTGTTGAGGTAAGTATACGGTCATGGTATTGTCCGTTTGGACTCTAACCACTTGACCCCAAAGCTGCTGGCTGAATGCCGTCCAGTGCCAGTCTGACTGTTCTGAGCTCCAACAGGTTGATGTGATATCGGGACTCCTCAGGGTCCAGAACCCATGGGCCATGTTGTCCACCATGTGGGCTCCCAGCCCATGGAGAGGCATCGGTCATGGGGCGACCATCAGCTTGGGGTGGACAAACGGGACTCTTCCCACAACCGGTCTAGGACGGTCCACCACAGGAGAGCGTCCACATCTTCTGGGTTACAGTGATCAGCTGATCGAAATGACCTAGACACTGAGTCCACTGGGCGGCCAGCTCCCATTGAAGGGAGCTTTGCCACTGGCCCAACGGACCATGGTGCTGCAGGCTGCCATGTAACCCAGAAGGTGTAGAAAGTCTAGGCAGGGCGCAATGGACAAACCAGAAATGATTGGGCAAAGTAGGAGAGGAACGCCACCCTGTCTACTAGGAACCGAGCTCGGCGAGATCGAGCTCTACCCTGATAAAGCACATCACCTGAGAGGCACGAGCTCCCACATAGTCTCGTTGATCAGGAGACCAAGTTGAGAGCAGGTCTGGAGGCCAGTTCCCAGTACCTCTCCACCTCTTGCAGGGTGGAACCTGCCAACAGCTAATAATCGAGGGAGGTATACTGACCCCACGACCCTGATATGGGATGCCACCACTGCTACGCATTTGGTGAAGACCCGTGGGGCCGATGACAGACCGAAGGGTATGGTTTCAAACTACGTAAAGGGTCCCTCTGCTCTGAAGCGGAGGAACCGCTGGTGGGATGGACGGATTGGGAAGTGAAAGAATGCGTCCTGAAGATCCAGTGAGCAGAACCACATGTTTTGATCCAGGGATGGTATTATAAGGACAGAGTTACCATGCGAAGGCATGTCCGAGCTACTGATTCAGGTCGTACAGCTCTAGAATGGGACACCAGCCCCTGACCGCCCGGGACCAGGAAGTACCTGAAATGAACCCTGGGTTGACTAGAGGATCTGCCACTCTGAACACTGCCTCCTTGAGGAGGAACTGGGCTATGACTTCTATCACAGCTGACAGTGTTGGCTGATACTATCCCCTCCCATGGGGCGTGGGCTCGACTGGGTAGGTACTGCTCACATTCTAGAGGTAGACCCTGGCTGACTACTTCTAAGACCCACCTGTCTGTGGAAACAGCGGACAAGGCGTAAAGGAAGTGGTAGAGCCAACCCCCACCGAGGAGGAACCAGAGATGGCGTGGACTGGAATAGGGTGGCCACCCCAATCCATCACTGGGCAGGCTTGAAGAAGAGGGTCCAGGACCTGAACCCCTATCTCCACTGCGGGATGGGGAAGTCAGTGTTTGGCCGGGGCACCAACCTGTGCCTGTTGATGCTGTGCTCCCTGAAAGGAGGACTGCTGGGCTGCAAGAGCAGAGTGCCGAAAGGCTTCTTCCTATTCTGCTTCTTCTTAGGGCCAGAAGCGCTTTGAGCAGAAGCAGCAGAGTTCAAGGTGGCACTAGACTGTTCGATTAGCTGAAGGTAACCATTCACATCTGGCCCAAAAGATCGGTGCCCAGGAAAGGAACATCAACAAGTTTGTGCTAGGTATCCACCGTGAAGGTGGAAAGCCCCAGCCAAGCCCTGCAGAGTGAGGCAACTGTGGTTGCCACCAAACGGGTGCATGAGTCCCCAATGTCCAGAGCCATCTAAGCTGCTGCTTGGCAACAGCATGGCCTTGGTCCCAAACCTGCTTCACCACAGTCTAAAGGTGTGCAGGCAGATGTGGGACACCTTCATCCAAGGACCCTAGAAGTGCATGGGAGAAGTGCACCATTACGATAGAGCGTGCCTGACGGAGGGCCTAAAGAGGAGGCCACATAGACCTTCCTGGCAGAGTGGTCCAGTTTCTTGGACTCCTTGTCCAGGGGTTCTATCGATGTCGGCAGAACTACCTGCACGTCTGAACACAGAGGCAGTCACAAGACTCCAGCCAAGGATCTTCCGTGAACCCAGAGAGGGACCCCATGGGCACGCACACTGGCGGCCATCCAGGCAGAGCGCGCTGGTTAGGAGGCAGGATGTTGCCAAACCTCCAAGGCCAGGACAAAGTACAGTTACGCAAGAACTCACCGTAAAGTAGATCTTGAGAGAGACTCTTGCAGTCGGTAATTACATATAGGACTGATGCTGGCAGGCGGGAGGACCCCACGGAAACATTTCTAGCTAGCAGTCCCTGGCGAGGACCACCCCACGCCAGAGACGCCGGTATAAGGGACGGTCCCAGACGCCCACCTTTCCAGTTCTTTCCCGCCACAGGTCAAAAGAGGCCGGACGAGAGAGAAGCAGATATTTCCTCAATGGAAAATGAGCTGAAAAAGCCTAGGGATGGAGGCGGAAGTATTACCTGCAAGAGCCTCCTCGTGAAGATCTACTGTTACCGTAAGTTCTTACGCAACTGTACTGTTTTACTTTGAGAGGGCTCTTGCAGTAGGTAATTACATATAGGACTGAATCCCAAGCAGTGTGGAACAAAGAGAGGTACCGGGAGGAGGAAAACTACTCCAAAGGTAGTTCTGGTTATGCAGGTCTCAAGATAGGAGGCCTTGCAAACAGCCAGCCCAAGCCTGCTCTACAGCGAGAGGCAACATCCAAACTGTAGTGTTTAGTAAAGGTATGGACGAAGTCCAGGTGGCGGCAGTGCAGATGTTTGCCGCAGACACATTCTTGAAACAAGCCGCTGAGGCAGCTACTCCTCTTGTGGGGTGGCCTCTGACTTGACCGGAGGGTCTTCTTGTATTTGTCATAACAGAAAGTGATGCAATGAGCCAACCACTTAGACAGGCATTGCTTGGAAACAGCATTGCCTTCCCTTTGTGGAGCAAAAGAGACGAACAATTGATCAGTCTTTCTGAGATCCTTCGTCCTGTTGGTGTAGTATCTCAGAACCGTGAACATCCACAGTATGGAGTAAATACTCCCTTGATTAGAACACTGCATAAAAAGGCAGGTAACTCTATGGACTGTTTTAGAGTAGACTCAGCTACTACTTTAGGAAGAAACTTAGGATTCGTACAAAGAGCAACACGTTCTTAGTGAAAAATCAAGTGCGGGATTTTACACATCAGGGCCTGGAGCTCGGAGATTCTCGAGCAGAAGTAATGACACCAAGAAGAGAGTCTTCCATGAAAGGAACTTGAATCCTAGAAGCTGCAGGTTTGAAGGGTGGGACAGTAAGATTCTCAAGAACAAAATTCAAATCCCAAGGGGAGCAGGAGTATGGATGGGGGCCTTCTGAGAAAGTTCTTAGAGACCTCCAGTTGAGCGAAGCTTTGTCTTTAAGGGAACATGATAGGCAAATGGCCGCCATGTGTACCTTCAGGTAAGAATGGCTGAGACCCAGGTCAAACAGATGACATAGATACTCCAGCAGAAGCCCCACTGAACAGGAGAAGGGTTCCACATTCTTGCAAGCAGGCCAGATAGCGAATCTTTTCCACTTCATGGCAAAAGTGGATCTGGTGGAGGGTTTTCTGGCCTCACAGAAATCTCCGCCACTTTGGGAGACACTCCAAACGGGACTGGGCTAAGTCTGCAGGAGCCATGCATGCAGCTGAAGGGATTTGAGGCCTGGATGAACCAGGGTCCCCTGATCCTTGGTCAACAAACCTCGAGGAGGAGGAAGAGGATCCAAAGAATTGTTGTAGAAGAGAACCAAACTTGCCTGGGCCAGAAAGGAGCAATCAGAATCATTTGCGCTCCTTCTGAAGCTAGTTTCTGCAAAACTCATGGGACAAGTGGAATTGGGGAATAAGGCACAGACAAATCTGTCCTTCCAGTCTAGAGACAGAGTCTCGCACCAAAAGCGCTCGCTCAAGCGAGTGAGCAGAAGATGGGAAGTTTTACGCTTGGGGGATGCAGACAGGTCGACCTGTGGTGTTCCCCAAAGTTGGAAGATACTGTCTAGGACCCCTTGGTCAAGTTCCCACTCATGAGTCAGTGCAGAAGAGCGACTTAGCCTGTCTGCCAGGGTGTTGTCAACTCCCGGAACGAGAACTGCCATGGGGTGAAGGTCGTGTTGTGTTGCCCAATCCCAAACCTTCACTGCCTCCCTGCACAGAGGATAGGACCGAGTCCCTCCTGTTTGCTGATGTACACACCATGCACATGTTGTCTGTCTGGACGACTAGGTGGCGGGAAGGATGTATTGGTGAAGGGCTTGGACAGACGTACAACACTGCCCAAAGCTCGAGCACACTGATGTGGACAGCTTGTTCTAGCTTGGACCAGGAGCTCTGGAGTACGATGAGGGCCTAGATGGCCCAACCTTCGCTTGCGCGCCTGTGGTTAGAGTCTGGGAGGGGGACGATGAAAGAAAGGAACTCCCTGAAACAGGTTATCTCAACCATCCACCATTGCAAGTCTCGAATCATCGGAGGAGATCAGAACTGGGTGATCTAGGTCGTCCACTAGCTGATCCATTGACAGCACAGGGTCCACTGAGAAATCCTCATGTGGAGTCGAGCCACGATGCACCATCGGGATAGCTGCCGCCACGGCCGGAAGGAAGGACCGACCTCGCACAGACCATCCTGTGGTCGGACAAGAACTTATTTGGTTCTGAAATTGGACGCCTGTTCGAGCCAGGAGGGCCTTGCCCGTGGTCGTATCGAGAATCGCCCCAATAAACTGTAGCCTCAGGGATGGGTCCAGATGAGACTTGGAATGGTGGATGGTAATACCCAGGCATGCAAAACCTGCTGAGTAAGGGAGAGGAACGCAGGAGTTCCACCTGGACAAGGCCGCCAGGAGCCAGTCATCCAGGTATGGGAAAACCTGCACTCCTAATGCATGGTGGACCGCCATCACTGCCAGGCATTTGGCAAACACTAGGGGCCGAGGATAGAGCAAGCGGGAGCGCCTTGGACTGGTAGTGGTCCCTTGGAATGCAAAACGAAGGTATTTGTGATGAGATGGGCAAATGGGAATGTGCAGATAAGCATCCTGCATATCCACAGCACAAAGTCACTGACCGGCCGAAGAGGGGCAGAAGGCTCTGCAAAGAGCATCCTGAACCTTTGTATTCTACGAAAGATTCGGGGAACTGAGATGCAAAATTGTTCCAAGATCTCCTGTCTTCTTTGAGACCAGGAAGAAATGGGAATAGTAACCCATCCCTCGCAGATGAAGGGGATGAGCTCTATTACTTGTTTCAGCAGGAGAGCGAAATTTCCTCCTGGACCAAGAGAAGATGTTCCCGTGAATACGGCGACTTCAGAGGAGGGTGGCGGGGTGATTTCTGAAGAAACTCTATCGATGTCCTTCTACTATGAGCTGGAGCACCCAAGAATCTGTGGTTTCCTCTCCAATCCCGGAAGGTGGAGGAAAACCTCCCTCACCGATTCCTCCGGGAGTCCGGAGGCAGTGGGAGAGGAAAGGAGTCAAGGCGGTATGAGCAGCGCTGCAGCTGAAGCATCCACTGTTTTTTAGGCGGGCTTGGCAGCTGTAGGGGCCAGCGTTTTGTATCGCCTTCCCTGGGGTTTCCTTTGGCTGATTCCGTCTCATGAAAGGGACGGTGCTACTGCTGATGGGGACGGTACATGGAATCATCTGACTTCAGTGCAGTCTCCTCTCTCTTGCAAATCAGTGATGATGTCCTTGACATCACCCCGAAAACACTGACCCCAGGAAGGGTGCTTCCTGTATAGCAGATTGGACCTCCAGGACCAACCCTGACACAAGGAGCTAAGCATGACGCCATAGGCCTACAGCGGAAGCTGAGCTCCACCCAGCAGTGTCCACTGCATTGTATGTCACATGTAGCATGTGTCGACTGGCGAATGAGCAGAGCAGACGAGATCAGCCAACTCCTGCTTGACTTGGGAGTCAGGCAAGGAGTCCAATTTGGCTTCTGCCTGAGTCAGAATGACCTTCTGGTAGTCCCCATATGGCCGACTTAGTTCAGGGCCCTGATCCCCAGCGTAGAGGAAGCGTAAATCTTTCTCCCATACTGGTCCAGAAGGCGTGATTCCTTATCAGGTGGTGACGAGCTAAGATGTTTGGGGTTGCCCGACCGGCTGTGAGCAGTGCTAATCACTACAGTCGGCACGAGGGTGAGAATCCAGAAAATCAACACCTCTGGTGCCTGATATAGCCTGTTCGGCTTCCTGGGAAGTGGGGCCAAGGCCGACAGCTGTTTCCATATTGTGGTTCGAGGTATGCATGCGGCTCTATCCAGGGTGGCACCAAGGTAGGAGCTGTCACAGGCAGATCCAGATGTTCAGCGAGTTTCAGGCGCTGAGGATCTGGTTCTGGGAGTGCCACTGATGAACCTCCTGGATTTTCCTAAGCAACTCCGTAAAGAAGGATCCTCCGGTGGAGACTTGGAGGAGTCCTTGGCCTGGGTTTCGATGGAGGCGTGGCCGTCGTCTCTCGGAGCAACCGTCAGAAGAGTCCAAGGAGTCAGAGGGTGAAGAGGATGATGAGGAGAAAGACTCCCTTTCCCAACCCGGGAGGAATGGACCCTTGGGAAGTCCCGCGGGAAGCGTGTCCTGCCCTTCTCTGGATCCAGATGGAAGAACCCTGGAGTTCGGAGGTGGTGAGGGAGTGTGCCACCTCGGACGTCACGGGAACCTGGGACGGCACAGATGCGAGGGCGGCTCTCGACCTCTTTGGTGAGCTGAGCCTTGGCCTCAGCCCACCAGGAGGCAGAGTCTCCTGCAGGTCCACGGCTGCCAGCGAGGGCGGTGGAGGAGGAGAGGGGATAAGGATGCGGGCTGTAACGTGTTTAGTGTATCCAAAACCCGCCGCGGGTAGCCCGGCCTGAGGTATTGTGGCGTCGAGTACTGCGGCGTTGGGCAGCCCGGCATAGGGTACTGTGGCGCAGGATACTACGGTCCCGGTACGCGGGTCAGATAGGACGGAGGTACTCGGGAGCTGGGGGCTGCGGGGCAGACGGCCCGGACGGTGGCCTTATGAGCAGGTCCATAGTGGACAGCTCGGGAGGGCGAAGGCCCCGATGGGGCGGAATGTCTCCGGAGCCGTCAGGCCGACATCAGGGCTGGCGTCGGAGGTACCAACGTTAGGAGGGGCCAGTGTTGGAGCCGGCGACCGGGGAGCCGACGTCAGGTCCGCGCACCAGGTGGTGGAAGGACTGACGGAGGCAAAGATCCCCAGCTTCACCCGGGGATGGGGAAAATCCTTGGGGTCGAGTTAGGAGACTCTGGATTCCCCAGATGGCAGCGAAGGCTGCAGGGAACCCGGTACAACGGACATAGAGGCGTCAGTCGTCGGTTTCTTCGCCAGCCGGACGTTGGCGAGGCTGACGCGGAAGCAGTGGCGAGCTCGTGGCGGGGCGCGGGACACAGTGTCCGACTGAGGAGAGGCATCACCAAAGGCGGGCCGAGTAGTAGTGAACGCCTGGTACGGTGGAGTGAAGGCTGTGCGTCGCCCTGGAGGGTCAGGACATCTTACTGGCCTCTCTGGTCGGACGCTGGAGGAGCTGGACGCCTGCTTACAGAGTCGCCCACAATGGTAGGGGCCGCGAGCCCGCGGCTGAACCAGGGGCGGAGGCCTCCAACTGTCCGGAGCGCCCGCAAGGCCTGAGTGCTAGCCAGACGGGCAGGCCAACGCCTCGGAAACCTCCGGCGGCAGTCGAGTGTGCGATCCCAGTTCACGGTGCCTCTCCTTCTCCTTCCGATGGCCTTCGGGGAAGTGGATGCCTTCCTCAGTTTTCTGATCTCCTTTTCCAAAGAACTCATTTTCTTCTTCAGAATATGGACTTCAGGGACTGCTGCCGCCTTTTCCGGGTAGCTGCGTTGAAACTGAGGCAGTACTGGCGCCAGCGACCAGTTGATCAGGGCCTAGGCAGAACAGGCACAGGGAGTGGCAGTCCTTGTGCAGGAGTTAGGCGCCGCAAAAGGTGCACTTATTCTTATGCTTGGAGGGTGCAGGGGCGACATACACAGACAATCGTGCTGGCGTTAGTCGAAAAACTATTTTAGGTAAAAGGCGAAGGTAGGGCTGCAACCGCACGAACTTTTCCGTGAGGCGCTGCAGGCTAGCAGCAGGAAAGAACTGGAAGGTGGGCATCCGGGACCGCCTTTATACAGAAGTCTCCTGACGGGAGCGGTCCCTCGCCAGGGACTGCTAGCTAGAAATTTTCCGTGGGGTCCTCGGGCCTGCCGGCATCAGTCCTATATGTAATTACCTACTGCAAGAGCCCTCTGAAGTAAGATCAATGGTTTCGGCCACAGGAAAGGCTTCCGTCAGGGTATCCTCTCTTGAGAATATCAGTGAGAGGGAACTTCACCCGTTCTGGATTTGTTCCAGGGGCATCCCGTGGATTTGGACATAAGGCGAAGAATTCCTTGAAATGACGAAGGCCTTCCTCCATCGACAGATCACCGGCCGATTCATTATCCTGCAGGTGAGAGGAAGGTCGGTGTTGTCTGAATCCAAGGTATCTGGACATAATGGTCGGCCATGAGAAGGTCGCCCTCAACATGCCTGCGGTGATCAGGCATGAGGGTGACAGAGATCCTGTGAGGAAGACCGGGGTTGACCGAGCTTCCTTTGTTGGAGTCCCTCCCAAGGGTTGTTTAGCGGCGGCTCCACCACAATCAGTGGAGAGACCGATATCAAGCAGAACCAGAGCGGGTTTAGCCGGCTCCATGGGTGGGGTAACTGATTTCCCTGGCTCCAAAGAGTCTGTTTCAGCCTAAGAGCGAAAGTCAAGTAATGGCAGGAGTAGAGACCGTTGTCAGCTTCCGCCCGGACAGGACCAGCTGCTGCCACATTAGATCCTCGCAGCATTAGCGGAGCTCGCTGAAGCCTCTCATCATCTGAGGACGAGGATGACTGATGGCATCAACTCTTTCTGGAGCACCTGCGCCCTTGTCGACCAGTCGGTCAAGGGTGTCCAAGATCTCGACCTGGATCGGACTGGAAGAGTTGGTCGCTTAGGAGACTATAGTGGGGCCGGTGACTTCCCAGAATCAGGGACCGGTACCTCGCCAGGATCCCCAGCTGGATGTGTCTCCTTGTCGGGAAAAGACAGGACCAGGATCCTATTGAGAGAGAGTTGTTGACTGTAGCGGGCGACAACGGATCGATGGGATTGAAGCGATTTCAACCTTGTCAATTGAGACCTCAGTCGACTGGCCAGATGGCAAAGCTGAAAAGCCAGCAGACGAAAGCAATTCAACCTAAATCGATACTGTAGGCTCCTGGGACCCGATCTAAGCTCACGATCCCAAGGAGCGTCTTCCGCTGAGGCGAAGACCCGATTGGATCCTTATCCCTCTTACAGGACTGAGAGCCCGTAGGTCCTTCACCCTAGTGGGGAGAGATTGGCTCAATTCTCAGAAGGAACCCAGCGTAGAGCCCAAGTTGAGAAGATGAAAAGCGACCGAAAGGAAGACTCTGCGGCCTGTGCCACTTATTCTTCTAAGGCCTGCAGTCGCACCAGCAGTACGGATAATCCCGCGGCCGTGGATACACCCACGGCCTCTCTGAATTTCACAGAGGATTCAGTCTTTCAGACTTGCCCAATCTGAGGCATGCAAGACTATCGTTGAGGACCTTCCGGTGAAAAGCAATACAAACATCCCACAAGTCTTGGTGTCATGGCCGACACAGACGATAGCATACATAGTAAGTGGATCACTGCGCCAACATTTTTGGCCGCTGGGCATCTGTGAAATCGGGAAGATTCATCTTCCATGATGGAACAATGAGAATCACTGTTGCTTAACTCGAACGAGTGCAAGTTTCGAAATAACTGCTTCTGAAGCCAGGGCCTACAAAAAGCGAAAACAAAGAGGAGGCAACCTGAATAATCCAGCGGAAAGGAAGATCTGGCATCATGAGGTGGAGCCGAGGGCTATACCACCTGGGTGGATGGGAGTAGCCAGCTGAAAACCTTCTAGCGATCATTAAAGGGAAAGGGACGTGCCAAGAAGTGTGGATGAACATATCCACTTCCTAGAATTTCGGCTGCCACTGAGCTTTAAACCACTCCAACAGAACCTTCTATGTCTTTTCTTATTATCACAGGAGTGGTTTTCAGGCGCTAAGTTTGCTTTAAACTACAAGCGACTAAAGTCACTGTTTTCTCTCACACAAAATTAATCAATGGAAAACTCCTCACCATCCTCAACAACCATTTCTCTGCCCTTGACCAAGACCCCAGCTTCAAATATCTAGGTATCACCCTAGAACCCTCCCTTACAGCCTATCAACCTAGTCTGCATGGCTGTGAATAGCAGAATTGGCCTCATACCAGCTCTGTCATTGACTGCCCCGAAGCCCTCTGCTTGGCAGTTACCAGTTCCGTTCTCTCTCTATTCGACTACAGCATAGTCATTTATGGCTCAGCATCTGATACGCCTCCATAGACTAAAGATGTCCCTTAATAAAGTCTGTCATAAGGCTGTGACAGGTTCATCCACACCTGTGACCTGTACCACCTCTGCAATTGGCTAAAGTATGAGGGCAGACTAAATTGTCAAACCTGTGTCCTAGCCAAGATCATTGTTGGCCTCCCCAATCCCAGCCTCTTACAACGCTACCCTACCACAGCACACCCCGACCACTGGGTACTCCAGGAAGATTACTTACTCTATACCTTACAGGAAAACCTCTCATTGCAAGATGGCCTTCCTTTACTGGGGCCCCTTTGGCTGAACTTTCTTCTGCTTGAGATTTCATCCTGTGCCTACCTGGGCCCCTAAATGTTCACTAAGGGAACACCTCCTCTCTCTTAGCAGGTGTGACTATACTGCCCCGACAAGGTCTGTGCTGGACATGCCTACTGCACCAATTATATCAATAGGTCTGCCTGACCCTGTGCTGTTAGTCACCCCGATAAGCTCCATCTTGGACTGCCTTCCCCAACAGGGCTCTTTATCAGTAAGGTCTGCCTGATCTTGTGTGGTCTGAGTTAGCCAGACTTACATTATTTCCTAGTTGCCTAACTTTGAACTGATCTCATATATACACCTAACTGTACTGCCTCACAGCACCTTTGCATTTTACTATTTACTGTACCTTTACATTTTATTTCCTGTATACTGTTTTCTTGTATTTCTTTCTCTTATTGTTGATGTGGAGCCTTGGAAAAGGAGTCTCTGACTCAAAGCGTTGTAATTCTGATACTTCAATAAATAAAGGTGCCAAGCCTTGACCATTTCTTCAACAGAAATAAATCTTCCTCAAGTCAGGGATTTTCTGTTTTCTTTAAGAGACTGACTTTCTTTTGTTTCTTCTTTCTTGTTATGTTTTTGTGCTACAGGCATCTCCACTTGCCTTAAGCTGGGAGGGGCAGCAGTATGCTTCTCTTTAAATTTCCTTTTAGCAAGCACTATCAGTGACCAGTTTCCCGTGTTTGGCTGGTCACCATTTTATTGATGTGTTTGTCTTATTCGCAGAGGAGTCCCTGGGGAACTTATCTTTTGATTCAGCCTGGGAAGAGGACCCCTCAAGTTCAGGCAAAAGAGATGCAGACTTAGAAGCCATAAGTTCCAATCTTCTGGCCCCTTTTTTGTTGTTTTGAACAAAACTTAGAGCAAAGAACACAGTAATGGTCTGGACCTAAACAGGCGTAAACACTAGTCGTGGCTGTCTACTTTAGCCACAATTTTGTGACACGTCTAACAATTTTTAAAACCTGTAGGTCCAGTCCTTTTTGTGCCTTTCTGACAAACCAAATTGTCAGAAATGACAGCAGAAATTACAGAAAAACAGGTTACTCACCTGTAAAGTAAAGTTACGTAAGAACTTACGTAACAGTAGATCTTCGAGAACAACTCTTGCGACACGTTACACCATTAGGACTGAAGCGGCGGGCGTCAGGACCTACAGAAATTTCCTAGCTAGCAGTCTTCAGCGGGGACAGCCCACGCGGTCCCGTCCGGCGTCAGGCCGTGAAGTACATAAGGAGGCGGTCCCCATGATCCTCAGTTCTCCCGCCAGAGACTCCCGGCTGGATGACATCAAAGAGACAGAGGATCCGCCACGGATGGCCAAGACTATAGAATAGGAGCGTCCCATTCCGTAAGCTGGGTGCTTGACTATGACCTGCCTCCAAAAAGGGGGATGGTGGGCGGGAAGGTACCTGCTGCAAGAGCTGTTCTCGAAGAGCTACTGTTACGGTAAGTTCTCATAACTGAACTATCTAACTTCGAGATACAGCCTGCAGCAGGTTACACCATTAGGACTGATTTCCAAGCAATAGTAGCAATCATGCACCGCTGGCAGGAGAAAGACAGAGATCTTGATATTACTTGAGCCTAGGACAGAAGTCCTGAAGAATGACTAGACCGAACCCTACTCTTCACCTTGATGCAATGCCTGATAAAGGTATGCACAGAGCTCCAAGTAGCTACAAGCGCCAAATAGCTGAGGTGGAGACATTCTTTAACGCCGCCAAGAAGAAGCAGCACCCCTCTTGTGGAATGACCCTTGACGCGCCCAGTAAGGGTTTATTGTGCTTGTCATAACAGAAAGTGATACACTGGATGAGCCATCTCGACAGTGACTGAAGAGACTCCTTTACTCCTGTGAGCAAAGGAGCGAAAAGTTGGTCCGCCTTCCGAAACTGTTTTGTTCTGGTCAGATAGTATCTGAGGTACCGATGCCACGTCGAGTGTGCAGAAGAGCTTCTCCTCGATTAGTGTACCATGGGAAATACACTGGTAAATCAATATCCTGGTTAAGGGTGAGGGCTGAAACCACCTTAGGCAAAAACTTTGGGTTTGTCCTAAGAGGGATAACCTGTCCTGATGGAAAACCAAGTAAGGATCTTTGCACAAGAGCATGCAATTCCGAGATCCTTCTACCCGAAGTAACAGCAACTAAAATAACGTTTTCCAAGAAAGAAAAGCGAAGCCCGCAATCCGCTGCTGGTTCAAAAGCTGCTCCAGGACGAAGGGTAAGTCCCAAGGAGGAATTGGATCCTTGATGGGCGGGCTAAGGTGGAGGACTCCCTTAAGACGGCACAAGTAGTGTCAGTTGGGCCACCGGTCCGATGGCCTACTAGGGCATGGTAAGCAGATGCACAAAGGTACACTTTAATCGAGAGTAAGCCAGACCAGAGCGGAAAAGGAAAGCAGGTAGTCCAGAACCAGCTTTTTGGGACAGTCTATCGCGAACAACCGTGTGCTTGAGCCCACAACAGAATCTATGCCATTTCATGGCATACGTTGCGTGTGTCGGTTTTCTGGTGGCAGAAGTACGTCTGCCACTTCTTGTGAGACCCGTTCGCATCATGGCTATGTCTCTAAGAGCCAAGCGAGCAGGTTCAATGAAGGTAAGTCTGGTGGACTAATGAACCCCTGCCCGAGACAACAGATGGGAGCTGATTGGCAACAGAACTGGAGGTTCCTGGGATAGCTGGTGCAGAAGAGGAACCAAATTTGTCTGGGCCAGAAAGGCACGATCAAAATGAGCATCGCTTGCTCCCTGCGCAGTTTTAAAAGAACGCTCTGGATCAAAGGGAAAGGAGGGAAGGCATAGAGGAATCTGCCTGCCCAGGAGAGGGACAACGCGTCTCGCCAGAAAACAGCAGGCCCTGGATCTACAGCGAGCAAAATTGGGCAGTTTGTGTTTGGATGGGGACACAAAGGTCCAACTCTGGAGTGCCCATCTGCAAACAGATCCTCTGCCACCTCCTGTAAAAGTTCCCACTCGTGGACTCTGGGCTGAGGCTGGCTCAGACTGTCTCTGACGGTGTTGTCCACTCCCGGGATGTGTACTGCAATTAGGTTTGTGCCGTGTTGCAATATCCACTCCCACACTCTCACGGCCTCCCTGCAAAGCGGGTAGGAGTGAGCCTTCCTTGTTTGTTGAGGTAATACATCACCGTGGTATTGTCTGTCTGTAACAGGAGTGTACCCGTGGAATCTCTGACTGGAAGGCTTACAGAGCATAAAGGACTGCCCTCATTTCCAAAATGTTGATGTGGAGATGAGACTCCCGGACTTTCAGAGGCTCCGAGACCGAACACAGTCCAGGTATGCTCCCACCGAGCCCTGAGGCGTCTGTGGAAAGTGTCAAAGTCGGAGGCGGCACTATGAAGGAAACCCCGTGGAGGTTCCCCAGATTTAGCCACCATTGCCAATCCCGAATCACGATTCGTGATTTGGACTGGCTGCTGCAAATGGTCTTGACTTTGGTCCCATTGCATAGCATCCACTGGGTTACCCGCATGTGGAGGCGTGCCAGCAGGACTGTTGCAAGGACCGCAGCCATGTGTCCGAGCAGGCGAAGGACCGATCTGATCAGGACAGTCTTCTTCACCGACAGGTCCCAGATGGAGGATCTGATGTGTTCCACTCTATCCGAGGGAAGAAAAGCTTTCCCCTCTGATGGTGTCCAGAAAGTACAGTTACATAAGAACTTACCGTAACAGTAGATCTTCGAGACAGGCTCTTGCAGTAGGCAATTACATATAGAACTGATGCCGGCAGGACCCCACGGAAAAATTTCTAGCAAGCAGTCCCTGGCGATGGACCACCCCACCACATCAGGTGACCAGCGTCAGGAGGCGTCGGTATAAAGGGCGGTCCCGACACCCGCCTTCAGTTCTTTTCCACCAGGGCAAAGAGGCGCCACGAAAGAGGCGAATATTTCTTTTATGGAAAAGGAGCTGAAAAGCCTAGAGGCACTGGAGGCGGAAGGTATTAGTTTAACGATTGCAAGAGCCTCTCTAAGATCTTCTGTTACGGTAAGTTCTACATAACTGTACTATCTTACTGCGAGAGGGCTCTTGCAGTAGGTAATTACATATAGGACTGAATCCCAAGCAGTCTGGAATAAAGAAAGGCACCGGAGGAGGAAACTACTCCAAGAAGTAAGTCACGTGCAAGCCTCAAGACAGAGGCCTTGCAAAACAGCTAGCCCAAGCCTGCTCTACGGCGAGGCAATATCCAAACTGTAGTGTTTCGTAGTGCATGAACGTAAGTCCAGGTGGCTGTAGCGCATATGTTTGCCGCAGACATATTCTTGAAACAAGCTGCAGAAGCAGCTACTCCTCTTGTGGAGTGGCCTCTGACTTGAACCGAGAGAGTCTTGTGGTACTTGTCATAACAGAAAGTGATGCAATGAGCCAACCACTTAGACAGGCATCGGCTAGGAAACAGCATTGCCTTCCTTTTGTGAGCAAAAGAGACGAAAGTACAGTTAACTGTAAGAACTTACTGTAACAGTAGATCTTTGAGAGGAGCCTTGCAGCAGGCTATTACATTCAGGACTATGACGCAGGGCACTAGGACCTTTCGTGAAAACTTCACAGCAATACTAGCGGGACCGCCCCTGACCTGGACGCCGGTCAGGGTCACAAGAGGGCGGACCCAGCTCCACCTCAGTTATTCTGCCAGAACCCAGCAGAAGGCCTGACAGGAGAAGGAGGCGAAACCTACCATGAAGATTATTAGAGAGAAAAATAAATCGATCTGCATACCTTGAGGGGGAAGACGTGAGCTTTGCTGCAAGAGCTCCTCTCAAAGATCTACTGTTACAGTAAGTTCTTGTAACTGTACTATCTTACTTCAGTGGGAGCCTGCAGCAGGCTATTACATTCAGGACTGAGTCCCAAGCAGTCCCACAGCAAGGAGGTAGCCGACCCGGAGGTGGAATATGCTGACTCCAGAGGCCTTAGGACAAAAGCCCATGTAAAACTGCTAGGCTGAAGCCAGCAAGGCCTAGAGACGATATCCAAAGTGTAATGCTTGATAAAAGCATGCACAGAGTTCCAGGTTGCAGCCGCACCAATGTCCTGAATAACCCATATTTCAGAGCGGTGAAAAGAACTGATGCTCCTCTGGTGGAGTGACCCAACCTGGGCCCGCAGCAGTTTATCGTGATGCTCGTAGCAAAACGAGACAGCGGACTATCCATTTAGAAATAGTTTGCTTGGACACCGTTGACCAAGCAATGTGGTACACAAGCCACAAAGAGCTGCTCTGATTTACGGTGCTGAAGCGCCTCTTGAGGTAATACCTCAAAGTCCTGTGGACATCCAATGTGTGGAGGAGAGCCTCCCTCTATTGGAAGGGGAAGGAAAATAAACTGGAAGATCAACCGACTGGTTGAGGTCAATTCTGAGACCACCTTTAGAAGAAACTTAGGATTTGTTCTGAGGAACCCTTTCCTGTGGAAAACCAAATAGGGCTCTTACACATCAGAGCCTGAAGCTCGGAAACCCTTCGAGCTAAAGTAACAGCAACCAAAAAAAAAAAAACACTTTCCAAGAAAGGTAACGTAGCTCACAATTCACTGCTGGCTCAAAAGGAGGAGGGTGAGCATCTCCAACACAAAAAGGAGGTCCCAGGGTGGGACAGGGGTCCCGAATGGAGGTCTCACCTCAATGTGCTAATGCTCTCTCTCCCACAACAGCATTGTAGGCAGAGATTGCCCACATGTGCACCTTGACAGAGGAATAACTCAGGCCTTTCTGTTCATGAGAGAGGAGGTACTGTAAAATTAAATTCACAGGGCAGGTGGCCAGGATCCAAATGCTGTGGAAACGCCCGAAGACAGAAACGCTTCCACTTCACAGCATAGGTGGAGGCGAGTAGAGGGCTTCTTGCTGGCGCTTAAGATCACGCCACGCCCGGGAAACCCCGTGATCTGTTTTTGAGCTACGCCTGAAGAAGCCAAGCATGAAAGTGCAGGGATCGGAGATCCGGATGGACCAGAGACCCCTGGTCCTGGGACAGCAACTGGCAGCATACGGGCAGCGGAACTGGAGGTTCCCTGGATAACCGCTGCAGAAGTGGAACCAAATCTGTCGAGGCCATTTTGGGGCCACTAGGATCATCCGGGCCCCTTCTGCCTGCAACTTGAGCAGTACCCTCTGAATGAAAGGGAAGGGCGGAAAGGCATAAAGAAACCTCCTGCCCAACAAAGGATAACGCCCGGCCAAAAACCCAGGCACATGCTCTCGCGAGCAAAACATTCGCAGTTTAGCGTTGCTTGGTGATGCAAAGAGGTCCAGCTTGGAAGACCCCACCAGTCGAAAAGCTGGTCCGCTACGGATCATAGCAGCTCCCACTGTGGTGCTTGCCCGCTGCCCTACTGGAGGCTGTTGGCCAGATCACCAGGACGCTTCGGAACGTGCATTATGGACAGTACAATGCCCCGCCTCAGTGCCCAGTACCAGACTCTTATCGCCTCCCTGCAAAGAGGATACAAGTGAGTACCTCCTTGCTTGTTGATGTAGAGAGACCGCCATGTTTTCTGTCTGAATCAGAAGGGAGCCGGGTACCAGATCCTCTCGAAAAGCCTGAAAAGTGTAGAGACCGCTCACATTTCCAGCACACTGATGTGGAGGGACTGTTCCTCGGGTGACCAAACCCCTTGCGTTAGATGTACACCCAGGTGCCCCCCACCCAGGTCCGATATGTCCGTTGTCAGAGTCTGACCTGGTGGCTCCGGACGAAAGATGACCCTTTCTCCAGATTGCTGGGGTCCCTCCACCAAAGCAATGTTCTCCTGACTGGCTCCGAGACCCTCACCAGAGAGTCTCAGGTTGCAGCTTTGGTCCCACTGCACCCTGAGCATCCAATGGGACTCATGTGGAGGCGGGCCAAAGGAGTGACTGGAATGGCCGCCGCCATTGCCCCAGTAAACTGAGGAAGTTCCGAGCTGGAATTCGAGGTACTACAGAGATCCGTTCTGCCAGCTCTCTGTAAGCGAACCCTCGTCTTTGTGGGAGAAAGCCATGCCCTGAACGGAATCCAGGATCGCCTCCTATGAAGGCGAGCGCTATTGGGCAACGGGATGACTTCTTTCTAAGCTCAGGGTGATCCCCAGCTCTCGGAATAGAGTAAGTGTTCTCCGAGAGCAAGTAAGAGGCTGTCTCTTGACGGGCCGTAGAAGCCAATTGTTCAGGTAGGGAACACATAACGTCCCATCTGCCTCAGGGCCACAGCCACCACTGCTAGGCATTTTGTGAAGAGTTGCGGAGCGGAAGAGAGGCCGAATGGAAGCACCAGAAACTGCAAATGCTCCCTTGGAAGTGGAACCTCAAAACTTCCTGTGGGAGGATAGACTCCTATATGCATGTATGCATCCCGCATGTCAAGAGAACAGAGCCAGTCCCCTTGGTGCAGCAGGGAGGAGTCCTTGAAGGGTCACCAGAAAATTTCA
The DNA here is from genome assembly GCA_016271365.2 of Neoceratodus forsteri. NCBI lineage: Eukaryota > Metazoa > Chordata > Ceratodontiformes > Ceratodontidae > Neoceratodus > Neoceratodus forsteri. Next base: position 1,411,922,595 of record CM057456.1, on the reverse strand, counting down.
GCCGCATGTTTCGAAATGAAGTCTCCGGAATGTCGGGACACGTAAGGAGAGCTCTCCAGAGGGCCCAGGGGTGAGGAGGACTTGGGCGATGGGGACGCGGTATCTCCACAACAGACAGTGTCCCTTGCGCCTTTGACCGGCGTCAGTGTGGGGACAGGCGACGGGGGTGGCGCCAGGGGAGCCTTTAGCAGGTGGCTGGTGCCTTAGCAGGTGGGGCCAAAGCAGGTACCTCTAAGGACTAGCGATGACCCTTAGAGTCACCATTGGCTTGGTCGGCTTCTCCCCAATGGGCCGCCTTAGCCTGTGGAGTCTTCATGTTCTCCAAACCCTGAAGGACGGGCCTTTTAGAGAAGGCTGGCACGCGATCTGGACCGGACCGTGACGGGACCGACTTATGGTCCTTGCTGTGGCACTTCTCCTTCCTCTTCCCTCCAGGGAGTGCAGATCCATCTTCTGCTCTAACAGGTGGGCCTTTAGGCAGCGGATGTGGGTTCGAATGGTGAAGGCCTGGCAGTCTGCACAGCTGGCGGTGTCGTGGTCGGGACCCAAGCAGAAGAAGCACCGCCGATGACAGTCCTTGGTAGGGATCGGCCACCCAGTCGCACTTGATCAACTGTTCGGTGACGCAGAAGCCCAGAAATACATTGAACCCGGCCGGTAAGTAGAGGGCTGACATCGGTACTGGAAGCGGCAGGAGTGAGGAAAAACAGGGCTGCAAGCGAATCAACGATGAGACAACGGCAGTGAACTGACGCCGGTGTTGGCAAATGGTAAAACCGTGGGGGAAAAAACAGCAGAAATCTTACTAGAAGTTCTTCTTTTAGCTGAATCGGCAGACAGAAGCAAAGGTACTTGGCGTCACGTGCGGAGTGCAGTGGCGGGAAAGAACAGAGGTGGAGCTGGGTCCGCCCCTTTGTACCCTGACCGCGTCGGGGTGGTCCTCGCTGGTACTGCTGGCAGAAGTTTTCACCAAAGTTCTAGTGCCTGTGGCATAGTCCTGAATGTAATCGCCTGCTGCAAGAGCTCCCACTCGAGTAAGATCAACTGATCAGTCTTTCTGAGATCCTTCATCCTGTTGGTGCAGCATCTCAGAATCCGTGGACATCCATAGTATGGAGTAAATATTCCCCTTGGTTAGAGTACTGCGTAAAAAGGCAGGTAGCTCTATGGACTGATTTAAGGTAGACTCTGCCACTACTATAGGTAGAAACTTGGAATTGATGGAAGAGTAACTGCTTCTTGTGAAAAATCAAGGAGGATTTACACATCAGGGCCTGGAGCTCAGAGATTCTTGAGCCAAGTAATGGCAACTAAGAACAGCATCTTCCATGAAAGAAACTTCAAATCTGCAGGTTTGAAGGGAGGAAGGGTTAGTTTCTGAGAACAAAATTCAAGTCTCGGTGGGGGGCAGGAGTACGGATGGGGGCCTCAGATGGAGACCCCTCTAAGAAAGGTCTGAGAGACCTCCAGTTGAGACAAAACTTTGTCTGCAAAGGAACATGACAGGCTGAGATGGCCACCATGCATTCTTCAAAGAGGAATGGCTGAGACCCAGGTCGAACAGACGACGTAATACTCCAGCAGAAGCCCGCTGAACAGGAGAAGGGCTCCGTTCTTGGAGGCAGCCCAAATAGTGAATCTTTTCCACTTCATGGCATAAGTGGATCTGGTGGAGGGTTTTCTGACCTCCACTAAAATCTCCGCCACTTTAGGAGACACACCAAAATGGATTGGGCTAGGTCTGCAGGAGCCACGCATGCAGTTGAAAGGATTTGAGGTTTAGATGAACCAGGATCCCTGATCCTGGGTCAACAAACTTGAGATAGAGGAAGAGGAGGATCCTCTGAAAATTGTTGTAGAAGAGAGAACCAGATTTGCCTGGGCCAGAAATGAGCGATCAGAATCATTCTCGCGCTTCTGAAGCTAGTTTCTGCAAGACTCATGGGATAAGAAGAATTGGGGAAAGGCATAGACGAATCTGTCCTTCCAGTCTAGAGACAGAGTATCGTTCAAGCGCCTTGCTCTGGAATGAGCGAGCAGAAGACGGGAAATTTTGCATTTTGGGGAAGCGAACATGATAGACCTGTGGTGTTCCCCAAAGTTGGAAGATACTGTCTAGGACCCCTTGGTCCAGTTCCCACTGTGAGTCAGAGCAGAAGAGCACTTAGCTTGTCTGCCAGGGTGCTGTCAACTCCTGGAAGGTGAATCGCTGTGAGGTGAAGGTAGTAGTTGTTTGCCCAATACCAAACACTCACTGCCTCCCTGCATAGAGAGTAGGACAGAGTTCCTCCTGCTTGTTGATGTACCACACTCGCACATGTCTGTCTGGACGGCTAGGTGGCCGGGAGGATGTATTGATGAAGGTTTGGACACTGCCCAAGCACGAGCACATTGATGTGGAGAGCTTGTTCTGGCCTGGACCAAGAGCCCTGGGTCCGATGAGGGCCTAGATGGACTCCCAACCTTTGCCTGAGGCATCTGTGGTTACAGTCTTGGAGGGGGAGGATGAAAGAAAGGACCCCGAAACAGGTTCTCTCGAGCCATCCACCATTGCAAGTCTTGCATCATCGACAATGAGATCAGAACTGAGTGATCCAGGTTATCCACTAGTTGGTCCCACTGGGAGCGTGGGGTCCACTAAGAGATCCTCATGTGGAGTCAAGCGTGAGGGACCGTCGGTATAGCAGCCGCCTGTGAGCCTGAGAGAAGGACGGACAGACCAGGAGATCCTCCTGCGGTCGGACAATAGACATATCTGGGTCCGAATGGAGGCGTCCTGTCTGGAGGTTGAAGGTTCTGCCCACAGGTCGATCAAGGATCGCCCCAATGAAATGTAGCCTCTGGAAAGGGTCCAGATGAGACTTGGAATGACTGATGGTAATACCCAGGCAGGCAAAAACCTGCTGGGTGAGGGAGAGGAAACGCAGGAGTTCCTCCTGGGCCGAGGCTGCCAGAGCCAGTCGTCCAGGTAAGGGAAACCTGCACTCCTTGGTACGCAGGTGGGCCGCTACCACTGCCAGGCATTTGTAAATACTCAGGAGGCCGAGGATAGACCAAACGGCGCTTGAACTGGTAGTGGTCCCCTGGAACGCAAAACGAAGGTATTTAGCTGATGAGATGGGCGAATGGGAATGTGCAGATAAGCATCCTGCATATCCAGGGCACAAAGAGATTGACCTGGCCGAGGAGCAGCAGAAGGCTCTGCAGAGAGAGCATCCTGAACCTTTTGTACTCTACATAAAGAGTCAGGAACTGAGATCCAGAATCAATCTGAGATCTCCTGTCTTCTTTGGGACCAGGAAGAAATGGAATAGTAACCCATATCCTGAAGATGAAGGGGATGGGCTCTATCGCTTGCTTCAGCAGAAGAGCAGAGATTTCCTCCTGGACCAAAGGAAGGTGTTCCCAGAATACGACGACTTCAGAGGGAGCGGAAGGGTGGTTTCTGAAGAAACTCTATGGAGTGTCCTTCTGCTATGAGCTGGAGCACCCAAGAATCTGTGGTTATCCTCTCCCATCTCGGAAGGTGGAGGAGAACCTCCCTCTACCGTGTTCCTCCGGGAGACCGGAGGCAGGGAGAGAAAGGAGTCAGGTGGTGTGGGGCAGCGCCGCAGCTGAAGAGCCCGCTGCTTTTTGGGCGGGGGCTTAGCAGCTGTGGGGCCTGACGCTTTGTGGCCCGCCACCCTGGGGTTTCGCCTTTGGCCGATTCAGCTCTAGTAGGGATGGCTGGCGCTTGCTGCTTATGGGGACGGTGCATGGAATCAACTGATTTCAGAGCTGTCCCTTCTCCTGCAACTGGTAATGATGTCCTGACATCACCCCAAAGCACCAACCCCGGAAGGTGCTTCCTGGATAGCAGATTGCAACTACGAGACCAGACCTGACACGCTGGAGCCAAGCATGACGCCTTAGGGCTCACGGCAAAACCGAGCTACGACTCAGCAGTGTCCATCAGCGCTTGTATGTCGATGACACCGTGATGCGGCGACTGGTCAACGAGATCAGCCAACTCCTGTTTGACTTGGGAGTCAGGCAAGGAGTCCAGCTTGGCTTCCACCTGAGTAAGGATGGCCTTCTGTAGTCCCCATGCTGGCCAACATAGTTCAGGGCCCTAATCACCAGTGTGGGAGGAAGTGTAAATCTTTCTCCGTGCTGGTCCAGAAGGCGAGATTCCTTATCAGGAGGTGACGAGCTAAGATGTTTGATTCGCGGCGGCCGTAAGTGGCGCTAATCACTACTGAGTTGGCACGAGGTGAAAATCCAGGAAATCAACACCTTCTGGAGCCTGGTATAGTCTGGTCAACTTCCTAGAAAGTGGGGCTAAAGCCGATGGCTGTTTCCATGCTCGTGGTGACAAGGCCGGCGTGAGCTCTGCAGGGTGGCACTAGTGTAGGAGCTGTCACGGGCAGATCCAGATGTTAAGTGAGTTTCACTGATGAACCTCCTGGATTTTCCAACAACTCCGAAAAGAAGGATCCTCCGAGGAGTCCTTGGCCGGGGTTTCCGACGGAGAGCAAGGCTCATTGTCTCTCTCGGAGCAGCTGTCGGAAGAGTCAGAGAGTGAAAAGGAAGAAGAAGAGTAAGACTCCCTTTCCCGACCCGGAGAGGAATGGGTCCCTGGGTAGTCCGGGGACCACATCCCTGCCCCCTCTGGGCCCAGACGGAAGAACCCTGGAGTCCGGAGGTGGTGAGGAGTGTGCGCCCGGGGCTCGCGGGGAACCTGGGACGGCACTGTCACTGGAAGACAGCTCTTCACCTCTTTAGTGAGCTGAGCCTTGGCCTCAGCCCACCAGGAGGCCAGTCTCCTGCAGGTCCACCAGCGGCTGCGGGGCGGTGGAGGAAGAGGAGGTGGGGATAAGAATATGGGCTATACCCATATGGGCGTATCAAAGCCAGCGGGTAACCCAGCGTCCCAGGTATTGAGAACGTCGAGTACTACGGCGTCAGGAAGCCCGAGCGTCGGTGCTGCGGCATTGGATACTGGCGCTCCGGTACACCAGTGTCGAATAAGATGGCAGATACACAGAAGCCGGGGTGTTGCCTGCGCAGACGGCCCGGCTGGGAATCTCACGGGCGGTCTTAGCGGAGAGCCCGGAGGGAGGGCTTGATGGGAGCAAGAAATCTCCCTGAGTTGGTAAGGCCGACGCGGAGGCCCTGACGCTGGGGTACTGACGCCTGAGTCGGCATCCGGGAGCCAACATCAGGTCCGGCTACTTCAGATGGAGGCGGGACTAAGAGGCAAAAAATCCCAGCTGCGCCTGACAGAGTGGAAAAGTCCCGGGGTCAAGATGGGGGACTCTGGTTCCCCAGACAGCAGCAGTGAACCGGGGCGATGGGACGTTATGGGGTGTCCGGTTGCCTCGCCGCCGGACGTCAGACGAGCCAACGTGAGGTGTGCAGGCAAGCCTCGGCGGGCGCCGGAGGAGCAGACGTCCGACTTACTAGAGAATCCTCACGGAGACAATTCGAGAGGAAGGGTCGGCCTGGTCCAGTAGGGAAGAGGCCGCGTCGCCCGAGGGTCGGACGTCTTACCAGCACTCTCCGGGCGGATGTCAGAGGTGCCGACGCCGCTTACTGGAGTAGCCCACGATGGTAGGCTGCAAGCCTGCTGGCTGAACCAGTGGGGAGGCCTCCAACTGCCCGGAGGAGCCGCAAGGCCTGAGCGCAAGCCAGACGGGTGGGCCGACGACGCCTCAGAAACCCCGAGGCGGATGCCGAGGGAGGATCCCAGGGGAGGATATTACCTGTGTGCCGCAACTCTCGAGGGAGACGCGGTGGAGGAGCCTTTGTTCCTGTGCCTCCCTGTCCTTCTTCTTTGATGGCCTTCAGGAAGTGGACGCCTGCCCTTAGCCCTTTAAGCTCCTTCTCCATAGAGCTCATCTTCTTTTAAGAATATGGGCCTCCAGGGATTGCTGCCGTGTCTTCGAGTGGCCATGTTAAAGCTAAGGCAATGCTGCACTTCGACTTGATGATCTGGGCCTAGGCAAAACAGGCACAGGGGTGGCCATCCTTGTGCGGTAGTCAAGGGGAGGCGCTGATAAAGGCAGGAAATTTCAAGCCTCCCCAACAAAACATGGCAGGTCGTAAGGTAAACACTGAGGTACAAAGCTCAACACAGGTCAGGACAGTGGTAAACAGAAAAATAGACAAGGACAGTAAGAGCAGGGATGGGGGAAAGGATAAAGCCAACATTAAATGGAGGGCAATGAGTACCAATGCCGTGGTCTGGGAAACAAGCTTCCTGAGCTAGTAACCTGATGGAAGATGAACAGTTGGATATTGTGACAGTCACGAAACATGGTACACGAGAACCATGACTGGGATGTCAACATACCAGGGTACACAATCTACAGAAGGGACAGGGAAGGTAAGAGAGGAGGTGGGAGCTATACATAAGGGAAGAGATCAAAGCTACAGAACTAAAAAATAAGGGGGAGGACAAGAGGCACTCTGGGTCACACTGAGACAGAAATGGCATCACGATCCGCACAGGGTTGTATACAGACCCCGTCTCAAGGGAGGAAATGGACAACAAAATGATAGAGGACATTCTCAAAATGGCTGAAAAAGGAGATACTGTTGATGGGGGACCTGAATATGCAGATGTTAACTGGATAACAGGTACTGCAGCCATGTCCAAGAGCGAGGGTCATTCTCGATGCCCTGCAAGCGAGGCTTAGACAGCTTGTGTTGGAACCCACTGGGAGGGAGCAATATTAGACCTAGTAATCTCAAATGGAGAGGATCACAAATTTAGAAGTCAGTAAACATCTGGGAACAAGCAACCACTGCAGTGTGTGCTTCACAATCACAACCATGGAGATAAACCATACAAAAACAAGGATACTAAGAGCTGACTTTGGCAAAATGGGTGAATACCTGAAAAATGCACTAGCAAATGACCAAAAGGAGGTGGAAGAACAATGGAGAAAAATCAAAACTGCCATCATAGAGGCAACAAAGCTTTGTGTGAAGCAAATAAAGAAAACAAAGCGGAGTAAAAACCACTATGGTTTTCAAACGAGGTGGCAGGGAAGGTTAAGGAGAAAAGGTTGCATTCATAAAGTATAAGGAATCACAGAAAGAGCATGACAGGAACTGTATCAATTAAGGCAGAAAGAAGTGGGGAAGGCAGTCAGACTAGCAAAGGCCCAAACCGAAGAAGAAATAGCCAAGTCAGTTAAGAAGGGGATAAAACCTTTATAGGTTACATTAGGGAGCATAGAAAGGTTAAGGGAGGGATAGTGAAGATTAAAAAGGAGAGGGAGGTGGGCAGAGGGGACAGTGAAAAGGCAGAGATTCTGAATGAATACTTTTGCTCAGTATTCACAAAAGAAGATGAGGAGGAGTTACCTAAACCAGACAACAGAAGCACTCTGGGTAGGGGGTTGACACCAGTCCATTCAAAGAAGAGGTCCTGAAAGAACTCCTAAAACTCCAGGTGGACAAAGCAATGGGGCCTGATGGGTTCACCCCAGAATCCTAAAAGAACTAAGGAGACCTAGTGACACCACTGACCATGCTTTTAACAGATCATGGCAGGATGGGGTGGTACCTGAGGACTGGAGGAGGGCAGATGTGATTCCCCTTCACAAAAGTGGAGCAAGGCAGAAGGGAAACTACAGACCTGTAAGTTTGACCTCAGTGGTAGGGAAAATGATGGAATCACTCTGAAAGAAAGAATTTTTCAGTACCTAGAGGCCAGCGGGCACAGGACCCAAAGCAGCATGGATTTACAGCTGGAAGGTCATGTCAGACGAATCTAATTGATTTCTCTGACTGGATGACCAAAGTAATAGACCAGGGAGGGGCTGTGGATATGGCCTACCTAGACTTTAGCAAGGCATTTGACACAGTCCCGCACAAAGATTAATAATCAAGTTAGCCAGCCTGGGAGTGGGTCCCAGGGTGGTAGCCTGGGTAGCAAACTGGCTGCACAACAGACACAGAAGTTAATAGTGAATGGAACACATTCCGAAGAAAGGGGTTACTAGTGGAGTCCCTCAGGGCTCGGTACTGGGTCCAGTCCTCTAACATCTTTATAGGTGACATTGCAGAGGGTCTGGAGGAAGGTATGCCTCTTTGCAGATGATACAAAGATCTGTAACAGAGCTGATACACAAGGGGGTAGAAAAGATGAGAAGGGACTTGCAAGGTTGGAGGAATGCTCAGACATGTGGCAACTTAGATTCAATATAAAGAAGTGCAAGGTATGCACCTGGAAACAAAACCCAGGAGAAGCGTACACAATAGCAGGGAGGTACTAACAACAACAAAATGGAAAGGGACCTGGGGTAGTTATATCAGATGACCTAAAGGTGGGTAAGCAATGTGAAAAGTCGGTAAGGAGAGCCAGGGGGATACTGGGATGCAAGGAAGGGCATCACAAGCAGAAAGGAAGTTGTTATCCCTCTGTACAGACAGTTGGTGAGACCCCATCTGGAGTACTGCGTGCAGTTTGGAGACCTCATCTACACAAGGACATAGACAGGATGGAAGCAGTCCAGAGGAGGCAACTAAAATGGTGCAGGGTCTGCAGCAGAAGCCACATGAAGAGAGACTGAGAGCTTAATATGTATACTCTTGATGAAAGGAGGGACAGGGGACATGATAGAAACGCTCAAGTACCTCAAGGAATCAACAAAGTCCAGGGAGGGTAGCATCTTTCAGAAAGAGATGTGTAAGAACAAGGGGCACAATTTAAAAGATGGGGGAGGCGGCTCAGGGTAATGTGAGGACATTTTTTTCACGGAGAGAATGGTGGATACATGGACAGCCTTCCTGAGAGGTCGTTGGGTCTAAAACAGTGGGGAATTCAAACATGCATGGGACAGACACAAGGCAATTATAGTTGGGGGTTGCAGGAAGTAGGCTGTTGGTTAACTAGAATCTGCAGCTTAACCAGTAGGTAGGAAATGGGCAGACTGGGTGGGCCAAGTGGTCCTTATCTGCCGTCAAAGTCTATGTTTCTAGTTGGCTGCTACGAATCGCACTTGTTCTTGTGCTCAGAGGGTGTAGGGACGACATACACATAGTAATGAGAGGCTTTGTTTTCCACAACATAGGCAGCCCCCAGCTACGCATCGGGACAATCAAGCAACTGAAGCAACAAGCAGCTCACCTGAGTAGCTGAGGAAGCCAAATCTCCAGCCTGATAACTTTCGGGGTAAAGAGCCTCTTCTCTTCGTCTGGATGCCTGCAGAGGGTGCTAGCCTGACTGCGCTTCGCGCCTGCCCCGCCCGCCTAACCACCTCCCACCCAGGGCGGCTGTCAATTTGAGATCCACCCGTGACATCACATCCGGTGATATCACATCCTGTTGCCCAGAACCTATCTCCCACTTTTCCCATTTGCAGGTTATACCTGTTGTACTAGAGGGACCTGTGCCCCTCACACTTCTCTCCTACCTGTACAGCACTACTTCCCTGGGATCTTGCTCACCACAATGTATTGGCCCCACCTCACGCTCTGCCTGTGCCTATCCCCACTAGCAGTGCACTTACCCATCTGCTAGTCCACACTGTGCCTCGGCACCCTCCTCCTTGCTCCTGAACCTCCTCTCCTGCCTCCTTGGGACCTCTGTGTGTCCCTCGTCCCCTGCCCTCCCCTAGCTTTCTCTTCACCTCAGGCACATCTGGGTGTCTTCTTATTCTTGCTTTCCCTCCTGTCCTCCTGCCCACCCCTGCTCCCTTAGCCTCCCCCCATGTCAATCGTGGGAAAACCTCTCACCATCTCCCAACCAGGGTGTTAGTCATGCTACTGCTCCTGTCAGGGAACATTCATCAAACCTGGCCCGGTTCCCAGGAGCTCCCCACTCGCACCACAGGCCTATGCATGGTCTCCATGAATATCTGTAGCCTCCTAAAAAGTCTGACTCACTACAATGCCTGGTCACATCAATTAACCCTGATGTCATCACCCTGGTTGAGACTTGGCTGTCGAAATCCTCCTGACTCCTAGTCTCCCTTCCTGGTTTCACCCTTTTCCGGTCCGACCGTGTTGGGAGGCGAGCGGCGCTCTTGTATTATGTCAAGGAATCTCTCCCGTACTAGCCCTGCCCACTCCCATCCCTTGACTCCAGGGCCCAGGCGCCACGCTGAAACTAACCCTGACCCTTTAAAGGGACCCTTTATCTGACTATTGCATACGTGCCCCCCAGGGACCAAACGCAGGCCACTGCCTCTCTTACAGAATACCTTACCTCTCTACCTCCTTCCGCTGATCAAATTCTGGTGGGTGACTTAAATGTCAACTGGCTCAGCCCTCCTCCTCCTCTACCGAGACTCCTTTTCTGCAGTTGACCTACGCAGCTGTTACCCACCCTACCAGGACTAACCCAAAGAGGTCCAGTACCCTGCTTGATGTGGTACTCACCAACCGCCCTAATCGGATCCCCAATGTACAAGTCCTCCCAGACTCTCAGCGATCACTCCCCATTCTATTCCACTGGTCAACCTCAGTCCCAAACCCATAGCACAGTCCACATGCCGGCGGCGTCTAATACCTGGTGGACTGATAAAACTTAGGAACTTCTGTCCCAAACTGACTGGTCTCCTATACAGGCAACTCCTGACATTGACACAGCTCTCTCCTTCTTTACCCAAACTTTTAATAATGCCTGTGATATCTTTGCCCCAGTGTTGACGCTGCTCTAAAAGGAAGAATGCCCCTGGGTTACCCCAGCTTTGATCCACCAGCTCAAACATAGGGACAACCTAGGCACTGCACACTGAGACTGGCCGGCCCAATGACAGGCGGTTATATGCTGCCGTCAAACAAGTGCAATCGGGCCATCAGAAAGGCCAAGTCTGAGCACATCGGTCCTCACTCACTGCCTCATGGGGAATCCCAGAACCTTCTGGGATAACATTAAACAGTTCAATGGGAGTGCACACTCCCCCACCCATCCAGATCAACATTAATGGTGTGATCTCCTCAGACCCAGCCCTCAGCCAACCACCTCAACACCTCATTCACTGACCTTAGCCCTATCCTCCCTACAAATTTTTCTGACCCTCCTCCCCAGCACCTGCCGTAAATCTTTCTCGCCTTATTTTCTCCTCCGCCGTGTTTCTGCCCAGAACTTAGGCCTGACCTGTCACTGCCCTCAAGAGTAATAGTACAGGCAGTGACACCCTGGATCCGGTATCCCACGGTTGGCCTTAGACACAGTCCTACCCGATCACATGCCTCATCAACCACTCTCTTTGCCTGGGGAAGGTTCCAACTGCCTGGAAAGTCGCCACTGTCACCCCTATCTTTAAAGGTGGTGATAGGACTGTGCTGGAAACTATCGACCGATCTCCATTCTCTCTCTCTCTCCAAGGCCTTGGAAAAAGTGGTGGCCTCTCAAATCTCTGACTACCTCTCCACCTACAATGTCCTTTGTCCTGAGCAGCATGGCTTCCAGGCAGGCCACAGTACCAACACAGCCTCCTAGAGTTCTCCAACTTTCTCCACTCCTCCTTAGACACTGGTTCTCTGGCTGGTGCTGTCTTCATTGACCTCTCGAAGCTTTCGAGCACGGTCTCCACCCTCCTTCTTGATGCCCTTAGTCTCTGGTTTTGCTGCTGGGCCTATCTCCTGGTGCACCAGTTATCTGTCTGACCGCTCACAGCGTGTAAAATTAATGGGACCTACTCAGACATCTGTCCCATCTTTCTGGGTTCCCCAGGGCTCCATTCTGGGCCCTTACTATTCTCCCTTTACCTTAACACCCTTCCACGCTCTTGCTCGGGAACATTCTATTGTACGCTGATGATGCAGTCATCTTTGCCTCAAATCGTAACCCTACTGCCCTCCAGGACTCGCTGCAGAAGTCCTTCACTGAAGCCGAGGCTGGTTCAAGGAACATAGATTGGTGATAAATCTTAAAAACAAAAACATGTTCTTCACTCATCCCCAAAACAAGTTCTGCAACTTCAAACTCCTTATTCACTCTGGGTCCTCATTCCCACTCGAACAAGTTTGCTCCTATAAATACCTAGGGATCCATTTGACCCCTCCCTCTCCTTCCATGGACACATCGCTGCCCTAGCCACTGCCACTAATATCCGACTGGGCATCTTACGCCGGTATAAACACTGCCTCCCCGAGGTCTTACGATCGCAGTCACCTCCTCTATCCTGTCCCTAGTGGACTATGGACTGCCAGTGTATGGTGCTGCTGATCAGACCGCATTCCATAAAATTCCGCACTACTCTAAATAAGGCCTGCAGGTTAATTACTGGAGCACCTAGGATGACACACACCTGTCTACTGTATGCTAAAGCTCGGTACTTGATCTCGGCCAGGCGCCTCAAATATCTTACCTGTACCCTTACAAAAAGACTCCTTGGGCTTTCCCCACCAGGATTGACCACCACCATATGCCGCTCTGTCCCACTAGTTCATACTGGACCTCTGGGAAAACTCTCTTGTTATCCCTAGAGCCTTCAGCTTTAGGGCCCCCTCCTGGTTCAACACACTGCCCCTCCATCTCCAGCTCCAACTATATCGTGCTTCAAAACTTCCTTGCGTAACCACCTTATTAACACCCGATGCTGTAACTGCCGCTAGTCAAAGCGCACTAATACTTATGACAAAGCTTATTACTAAGCTGCTAAGGACGACATAACTCTGGTATTGTTTGCATCCATCCTACCTGTACCGGCTTGTTTGTATCTATGTCTTAATTTACTGTTATACTTATGTGTTGTACTGCTATACTGTGTATTTTGGTTTGTCTTACTGTGACAAGGTACCTTTGTACATGAGCCTATGGTTCAAAGGTTTTCCAAACTGCTGTTTAAATAAAAAATAAATAAATACACAGACGTTAATACTTGACGTTATCGAAAAATAGGATTTTTCGTAAAAAAAACGACAAAGGTAGGGCTGACAAAGCACTAACTTTTCATGCGAGATGCTGTACGAGCTAACGCGGGAAAGAACTGACATGGTTATCCGGGGACCGCCTTCTTTACGAGCGACACCTGATGCCGTGTCACCTGATGTGGGGCGGTCCTCGCCAGGACTTTTAGCTAAAAATTTTTTCAGGGGTCCTGCCGCGGCAGGCCAGTCCTATATGTAATTACCTACTGCAAGAGCCCTCTCAAAGTAAGATCTCAAGTTGCAGCCACGCAAATGTCTGCAGCTGAAGCATTCCTGAAATAAGCAGCAGAAGAAGCCATGCCTCTAGCTGAATGTCCTTTGACCTGCCCCAGAAGAGGTTTGTTGTACTAACTGTAACAGAAGGTAGTGCAGCCTGCCAAACATTTGGACAAACGCGGTTTTGAAACAGCGGGCCTCTCTTTTGGATGCAAAGGAGACAACTGGTCAGTTTATGGACAGGTTTGCCTGTTCAAGTAATAATGAAGAATTCTGTGTACATCCAGAGTGTGCAGAAGTATTTCACCACGGTTGGAGTGCTCTGGGTAGTACACTGGCAAGTCAAGTGACTGATTCAAGGCGAATTGTGATACCACCTTATACAAGAACTTCGGATTTGTTCATAGAGCCACTCTGTCTCTGTGAAAAATCAAGTAAGGTACCTTACACATTAGGCAGAAGCTCAGAAATCCTCTGAGCTGAAGAGATGGCCATAAAAAGTGCACTTTCCAGGAAAGGTAGCGATGTCAGAAGTCGTTATCCACTCAAAAGGAGAAAGCACTGAGTTTTTCTAGAATGAAATTCAAGTCCCAGGGTGGAGCAGGGCTCCAGACTGGTGTTTTAAATGGAGAATCCCTTTAAGAAGGTTTTGGATACCGCCAGGTGGGCCACAGTCTTGCTTCCCACAGGAATGTGCTAGGTAGAAATGGCAGATAAGTGGACTTTCAGAGTCAGGTAACGGAGACCTAGATCGAAGATGTAGCATGTAATCCAAGACCTGTGTGACTGGACAGGAGAAAGGTTCAATCCCTTCCGAGTCTGCCCATAGGAAAACCTTTTCCATTTCATGGCACAAGTGGCTCTGGTGGAATGCTATCTGGCCTCCACCAGAATTTGTGCTACCCTCTGGGAAACCCTGAAATGTGCAGCAGCTAGGTCAGTAGGAGCCATGCATGCAGATGAAGAGACCAGACACCTGGATGTACCAGGTCCCCTGTTCCTGTGTCAAGAAATCTTGAGACTGGAAGTGGAAATGGGGATCCACTGACAATTGTTGCAGTAGAGGACACTATATTTGTCTCGGACAGAAGGGAGCAATGAGACTCATTTGTGCTCATTCTGCATGGAGTTTCATTAGCACACACTGAATTAATGGAAGTGGAGGAGAGATGTACATGAACCTCCCCTCCAGCATAGAGACAGTGCATCTCGCCAGAAAATATCATGCCCTGGAGCAAGACAGCAGAAGGTAAGTAGTTTTGCATTGAGTGGGAGGCAAACATGTCTATTTGCAGCCTTTCCACCTTCTGAAGATGTCATCCATCACCAACTGTGAGCTCCCACCATGTACCCTGGCTTGTGGCGGTTGAGTACATCTGCCAGGACATTTTGGATGCCTGCAAGTAGACCACCGTCAAACGAAGGTTGTTGTTGGCTGCCCTGTACCACACACTCGATTCCTGACAATGGGGATAAGAGCGGGTCCCGCCCTGTTAGTTCCGTGTACCAGACTACGCACATGTCTGTCTGGATCTGAGATGACCCAGTTTGATGAAGTGCTGGAAAGCCTTCAGGGCATTCAACACTGCCCTCATCTCGAGTAAGTTGATATGAAGGGACAGTTCGTTGTGGGTCAAGGACCCTGTGTCCTGTGGTTTCCCATGTGCTCCCATCCCAGGCCTGAGGCATCCATCGTCAGGGTCTGGGAGGGATTGTCTGAGTGGAATGGGACACCCCTGGAGAGGCTGTCCTGGTTTTGCCACCATGAAAGTTCCCGGCCATCGGCTCGAGACTAGGATCTTGTGGTTTAGATTCGCCTGATCTCTGGTTCCACTGCACTCTTTGACGCTCCGCTGACAGACTCTCATGTGCAGACTGGTTAAGGGGACCAAGCAGATGGCCGCAGCCATGAGCCCAAGTAGTCAAAGGACTGACCTGGCAGGTGTCCTCTGCGATGCTAAGAGACATGCCTGTTGCTGTAATCTTGCCATCCTGTCCTGCTGTAGGAATGCCTTGCCCTGGACTGTGTCCAACACTGCTCCGATAAATTGCAGCTGTTGGAAGCAACAAGGTGGGATTGGCATTCACTGACTGTGATGTCCACCTGCTGAAAATGTCCAGGGAAAGGGCCAAAGAACTGAATAGGGCAACTCTCAACGGTGCTGAAATCAGCCAGTCGTCCAGATATGGGAGTACTGACTCCGTGTGTGTAAAAAGGCTGTCACCACCACTAGACACTTCGTGAATACCCTGGTGTTGAAGGGTCAAGGGCGGGCTTTGAATTCAAAACGCCTGAAAACAAAATGGAGGAATTTGTGGTTTGGCGGACATATCGGATACGAAGTAGCTGTCCTGCATATCCAGAGTGTAGAGCCAATGACCCTTCTGTAATAGAGAAAACAGGCTGGGAAGAGAATATTCTGAACCTCTTGTGCTCCTCAAAGAGGTTCAGTGAGCTCAGATCGAGAATGGGTCTGAGGTCACCTGTCGCCTTTGGTACCAGGAAGAAGCGTTGAGTAATAGCCTTCCTTAATGTTTTTGGAGAATGGCTCTACTGCTGTTTTGCAGCAGCAGGAGTTTATTTCTCTTACCAAGGGTATGTGGTGAGGTAGAATGAATGACCTGGAGGAATTGCTGGAGGTCTCTACAAATTCTATTGTGTGGCCTTTTGAAACTATTTGTAGTACCCATGAGTCTGCTGTTATTTTCTCCCACTTTGTTAAGTAATAGGAGAATCTTCCAACTACCAGCTCCTCTGGGGTGCAGACCAGTGGAGGCAGGAGGATTAGAAGTAAGGAGGCGGTGGGCATGGAAGAGGCATGGCACCCGAGGCCTTGTGGGATTTGGCCAGGAGTGCTACTAGCTGAAGGCACCCATTCATTTTGACATCGGTTCTGATTTTGTATTTGTTGGCGACGCTGTTGCCTCCGAAAATGGCTGCTTAAGTTTCTGCAGTGGTTTGTACATTAATTATACAGAACGCAAGACTTTTGCCCTAATCCTGGAGGTCAGTAAATATGTCCTTGACATCTCCTACGAAAAGGACAGACTCCTAAAAGGGCATCCTGTATAGCTGTCTGGACCTCTGGTGCTAGGGCCCAATATCCAAGCCACGCATGACTTTTAAGGCGATGCCTGAAGTCGAGCCTCTACTTGCATCATAGGTGGCTCTGCCTATCCCACCATCAGGACCGGACGTCCAGGGGTTCATAGGGCCCGAGAAGGATCCAGAAAAGTGGGTCCTGAAGATCTGGGCATTGGGCCCGATGGCAGACCTTGAGGGTCTGAGAGGCCCGAGGAGTTGGAAAGACCTTCGTCTGGTCCAGCGGTTGCTCAGGCGCCTGAGGCTCTGGCACAGGGGTGGCAAACCTCCCGTGGCGATCTCCTTCCTCTGTGTCCCCCCAAGGGGACTTGGAGGTACTGTCTCAATCAGCGGAAGGGAGAAGTCTGAGAAATCTCCATCGTCAGTTGCCTATTCGGACGTCAGCTGGCCCATCACCTCTTTGTCAGGCCTGTTATGGGGGCCTGACAGAGGGTATCGAGCTTATGCGGACGTCTGAGAACCGGAGGACGATTTAGCAGCTAGCCGTCCGAAACCTGAGGAGCCGGAACTCGACTTACCAGTCCCACTTATACCGCTAGGGCCTCTAACTCTGAGGCCTTAGAGGAGGTGGGTGCCTCCTGTTCCCTGGAGGCTCTGTCAGGCCCAAACCAGAATGAGCCTGGGGCAATGATTGTTTGGTACCCACCAAGACAGGTGTTGAAGGCTGATCCAAGGGAGGGAAATTTCCTTAAGGACCGTGACACCAGCTGGAGACGGTGGGATTGCTGGGACCCTTCCCGTCCCGATGTCTCTCCTTGTCCTTTTCTTTTGCGGTGGCACTCTGGAGAGGATGACAACTGCCAGAGTTTCTTCAGCTCCTTCTCCATAATGGCCATCTTTGTTTTAAAGATGCACTTCCAGGACGACAGATGGCATTTGCATGTGGCCGAATTAAACTTCTGGCAGTGCTTGCACCCTCAACCTTATGGCGGAGCAGAGTTCACAGGAGTTGCTTGTGTTCTTATTCGATTCTAAAGTCATCAGATACAACATGCACAAACAAATCTGAAATTACCAATAAGCGAGAATTCTTCAGAAAAACAGACTTTTAAGCAAATATACTCATGGCGTTGACCGTAGCAGAGTTCTTCCATGAGGTGCGACATGCGTAGGTAGACAACGGAAAATAACTGGAGTGTGGGGTGAGGACCACTTCCTATATAGTGTCACGCTGACATCAGTCACGTGGCGTCTGAGTTCCGCCAGCACGGCTAGCTAGAGTTTTCCGTGTGATCCTAGCACCTGGTGGCTTAGTCCTATATATTACTACCTACTGCAAGAGCCCTCTCGGAGTAAGATCAGCTATTTTCTATCCTGCCTATATGGTCCTTAGTGGCTGTCATGTAGTAGCTAAGAGCTCTCAACACACAGATTGTGGAGTCTCCTTTCACCAGAAGTAGAGTGCTCAGTGAAGAAGACAGGTACGGTATTGGTTTCATTCAAGGGGCAATCAGAAACCACTTTACAGAGATATTTCCTGTTCTCTCAGAGAAACTTTGTCCTTGTGGAAGGAAATGTAGTGTGTTTGGTGCAGAGATCCTCGAACTCACTGATCCTTCTGGCAGAAGTCACTGGTCACTAGAAAACTGTTTTCCATGCGACATACTTCAGATGAGCCGAGGACATGGGCTCAAAAGGGCCCCAGAGCTTGACTATACATACATAAGATCCCATGCTGGTATTGGTTCCTGTGAAGGGGGATGCAAATGGGCAAAGCCCTTAAAGAACCTCCTGAAGATAGGATCCGAAGGAACAGAAACCCTTGCCCAGCTGAAATTCAAGTAAATGCTGCAGCCAGGTGGAATTTCAGGGAATTGGGCTGTAGATGCAAATAGGTAAGATAATCCAGCATGGCTCGGACTCCAGCCTCTATGGCAACACTTCTTGGGTGGAACACCAAACAGAAAACATTTTCCACTTTTCAGCATAGGTTTTCTTGGTGAGGCTTCCTGCAATGCCTCAAAATGTCCAGGACTAAGATTTAGGCCTGCATATTCTAGGTCCTCAAGAGCCAGGCCTTGAGCCTGAGGGACCTGAAGTTCGGATACAGGAGCCTCCTGATTGGAGGTTAGCAAGCTCCTGGAAGGTGTGTATTGACTCATCCACGGATATGAAGAGCAAAGAGCACCATGGCTGACTGGGCCAATCTGGTGCCATCAAGATCATGGATGCTGAGGGATCTGAGCTTGAGTAGTGTGCTGTATACCAGAGGAAGGCATACAGGTGCCTCCCTAACCAGTTCAGTGACACAGCATCAAGGGGATTTGTTCCCGAACCAGGGGTCTGCAACAATATTGTGGCAGGTGGTGGTTCTGGTGGGACGAACAAGTCTACCTCCGTAGGCCCCACCTCCTGAACAGCACTTGCACCACCTGACTGTTCCAGGGTCCATTCGTGATGGGCCTGGTTGATTCAGCTCAGGGTGTCTGCCAAGGTGCTGTCCTTCCAGCCAGATGAATGGCCCGAAGAGAAACTCACAAGGGTATGGCAGACTCCATATTTTAATGGTTTATGTACAGAGAGGGTTCCCTTTGTCACTCCTGCTTCTTTATATAGTACATTATGGTGGTATTGCCTGTTCTGATCTGTACCGCTCTCCCTGCAGCAGTGGTGTGAAGGCCCTTAATGCCAGCAATAGTGCTCTGGGATCCAGCAGATTTATGTGCAGAAGTGACTCTGCACTTGACCATGAGCCTTGGGCAGTGTGATCTCCCAGATGGGCACCCCAGTAGTGATGTGTCTGTTGTGAGAACAACTGATGGGAACTCCTGTTGAAAGAACCCTTCCCTTAGGTTGGGTTCCTGTTTCCACCACTGGAAGGCCTGAAAATACAGGTTACTCACCTGTAACAGGAGTTCTAGGAATGGTATATGCTGTTCATCCACAGTTCATGGCAGGTTCCTTGCCACTTTAAATCTTGCGGAAGGTCTTCAAGCAGGCTCCTCCCACCCACCTGGGTGGTAAAACTCTCGGCTCCACTCCATGACGCTGGAAGCCAGGTTGAGCGCTCAAGCCGGGAGGCGGGTGGGTTGTGTGGATGAACAACATACACCATTCCTAGAACTCCTGTTAAGGTGAGTAACCTGCATATCTAGGGACATGGATATGTTGCTCAATCCACACTGCCTGGCAGATTCCTAGCAGTTCTCTGGGAGAAGGGAGGAAAGGCACACCCCAACTTAGGAAACAAGGACTGTAGAACAGAGGTCCCAAAACCATAATCCAAGTGACTCAAGGTCGATGTGGTAATGGGTAATGAAGGTGTGCCGACTTCCAGGTAGCAGCCCTGCAGATTTCCTGGATAGGGACGTCCCTGGAAGCAGCCACCCATGCAGTGGTATGGCGGGTAGAATGAGCTCTTATCCCTTTGGGAGGCTGCATGCCCGCCAACCTATAGCAGAGATCTATGCAGAGGAGACCCACCTGCCTATCCTCCTCTTGGCTGCAGGTCTGCCAGGTGCAGCTTCAGCATAGGTGACAAACAGCTGGCGAACCTCTCCCGATTTCAGCCGCCTGCTCCTTATAGTAAGTGAGCTCTTCTAGGGTCCAAAGTATGGAGCCTATATTCGGCCTCCGAGGTGTGACTGGGGTAGAACACTGGCAGAGTCAACACCTGATTAAGGTGAAACTCTGACACCACCTTGGAAGTAATTTCGGTGAGGCGCAGGACAACCTTGTCCCTGTGGAAGACCAGATAAGGAGACTCGATGGAAAGCACCTGAGCTCTCCCATCCTTCTGGCTGATGTGATAGCCACCAAGAAGATGTTCTTCCACAACAGGTGAGAGATGTCACACCTGTGCATCGGTTCGAATGCTTGCCCATGAGCTTAGCCAATACCAGCAGTAGATCCCACGGAGATGGAGGTTCTGACCGGAGGGATATGTGATCAAGGCCTTAAAAAAGAGCACCAACACCTTCTCCTGGCGCCACCGACTGCTTCCTGCCCACGCCTGGTAAGCAGAGATGGCTGCCAGGTGCACCTTAAGGGTCATTGACCAAAGCCCTTGCTGAGAAAGGGACCACAGGTAGTCCAGAATGCTTGGCCAAGGAACAGGAGGAAGGGTCCAGGCCCTTGCCTGACACCAAATGGAGAATCTCTTCCATTTGAAGGCACAGCATTTCTGGTCGACTCCTTACAGGACGCCTCAACAACGCTGAGGACCTCGTCGGAAAGACCCAAGGCCTGGAACTCTAGCCGCTCAGGAACCAGGCCGTTAGGTGCAGAGATTGAAGGTCCGGGTGGAGATACCTTCTGCTGGCTGACTGAGATCAGGTCCAGGCGGGCTGGCAGCCGTCTCGGGAGCCTGGAGCTGAGGCTGAGGAGATCTGGATACCAGAACTGGCGGGCCAGTCTGGGGTTACCAGAATCACCTGCGCCTTGTCCCTCCTTGCCTTGAGAAGCACCTTGTGGATCAAGGGAAATAGGGAAAGGTGTGTAAGAGGCCCGGATCCACGGCCTCGAGAAGGCATCCCTGCAGCGAGCCCTGCTGAAGGGCGGGCATCAAACAGCCCTCAGCCCGCATTCTCCTGGAGGCAAACAGTTTCCCTGAGGCATGCCCCAGCGGGAGAACAGAACTTGCACTACCTCTGGCAGGAGAGACCACTCGTGAGGCGCAGGCTCTATCCGGCTAGGAGCATCAGACAGAGTGTTGGAGGCTCCTGCCACATGGTGGCTAGAGATCCACCTCCAGGCTGCGACGAGGGACCAAATGCGGAGAGCTTCCTTGCACACAGGCATGGAGCATGTCCCGCCCTGGTGGTTTAGGTAGTACATGGTCGTGGTATTGTCCATCTGGACCTGGACTACTTGACCCTGCATAAACGGAGCAAGGTGGTGAGGCTAGATGGACTGTCAAGCTCCAGCAGGTTGATGTGGCATTGGGACTCCCGAGGGGACCAGAGGCCATGTGCTCTGCTCCCCAGATGGGCACCCAACCCATCAGAATGGCGGTTGATAGAGAGACTGTCGGCTTGGGCGGACAAAGCGGGATGCCCTCCTGCAGATGGAGCTGGAATGATCCACCACTGGAGAGCTTCCCACATCTCCTAGGTCACTGCCGCTGGCTGGCCCAAGAACTGGAGCGCCAGGACCACTGGCTGGCCAGTCCCCACTACAGTGGACGCATGTGCCAACAGGCCCAACGGACCACGATGGTGCAGGCCGCCATGAGGCCCAGGAAGTCATGGGCAGGGCGCATTGCCCAACCTGAAATGATTGGGCAAAGAGGAAAGAACCTCAGCCCTGTCCACCGGAGCCGTGCTCTGGCTCAAGAGACTCGAGCTCTGCCCCGATGAATTGAATCACCTGCTTTGGCACAAGTTCCGACTTGGCCTCGTTGATGAGAAGGCCAACCTGAGAGCAAACCTGGAGGGCCAGATCCCAGGACCGCTTCACCTCCGGTCTGAGAAGGCTGCAATCAGCCAGTCGTCCAGGTAAGGGTACACCGGACCCTTCTGTATGGCAGGATTGCTGTCACCACTACCATGCATTTGGTGAAGACCCTGGGAGTTGGAGAGGCCGAAGGCCATGGCCCAGAACTCATAAAGGACCCTCTGCTCTGAGCGGAGGAATCTCTGGTGGGACGGACGGTTGGGAAGTGAAAGAGCATCCTGAGGTCCAGAGAACAGAACCACACACCTCGTTCCAAGGATGGAATGAACTGAGCCAGAGTGACCATCCTGAATCTTCGAGACCTTAGGAACCTGTTCAAGTTGTGCAGGTCTAGAATGGGGCACCAGCCCCCATCCATTTCAGGACCAAGAAATACCTGGACACAAACCCTGGGTTCGTGGAGGATCCGCCACCTTCCTGATCGCCTCCTTCTGGAGGAGCAGGGCAATGTCGGCTCAACGGGCAGACAGAGAGACGTGGACCCAGTAGCCCCTGGGGCGATGGCTCGAAGGGCGGGGCCTGCTTGACCTCCAGAGACAGACCCTTTTCTACCACTTCCAACACCCAACGGTCCGTGGTGATAGCGGACCAGGCGGAAAGCAAGTGGCGGAGCCGTCCCCCATGGGGAAGCGACTAGGGTTGGGGAGACACCTCAACCTGTCACTGGGCAGGCTTGGAGGAGGGACCGCCGAGGGCCTCCCAGGCCTCTAGCTCCCAGCTTCATGCTGGAGGAAGCTGCAGGCTTGGCTTTGGGTGCCAAGTGCGAGCCTGCTGGCCCTGATGCAGGTGCTGCTGGGCTGGACGTGCCGCAGGGGCAGAAGAGGCGAAAAGGCTGCTGCTGGCGGCCTTTATCCTTCTGGGCAGGCGTGACAGAGTCCAAGGTGGCATTGGACTTCTCGATCCTCTGGAGATGGCCTTCTTCCCGGCCCAACAAGTCGGTACCCAGGAATGGGACGTCTGCCAGCTTGTGCTGGGTATCTGCCGTGAAGGTGGAGATCCGCAGCCAAGCTCTGCAGCGCATAACCCTCGGCCACTACTGACCGGGCACAAGAGTCTCCAATATCCACAGCAGTTTGGAGCTGCTGCTTAGCCATCGCCTTCCTGATCCGCACCTGCCTGACCGTAGTCTGGAGATGAGGATCACCTCATCAAGGAAGCCATAAGGCGTGGGAGAAGTGCGCCATCAGTGCGGCTGAACTATCCTGGCGGAGGCCTAAGGAGGCATAGCGTGCACCTTACGCCTGGCGTAGTCCAGCTTTTAGGACCTTTGTCGGGAGGTTTTGCCCAGTCCCTGGTGCCCCAGAACCCCAGAAAACACTATCGGGTCACAAGCCCCTCCGCAGAGGGTGCTCTGAAAACCGGACAGTGAACGGTGGGGACCACGTACTTCCGGCCAAGGAGCAGAACAAGAAGCCGTACCACTGCCATAACTCCAAGGCTGGGCTAACAACGGTTTCAGCCACTGGAAAGGCCTCCGTGGAGAATCCTCAGTCCAGTATCTCCATGAGGGGATACCTGGCCCGCTTGGACACGGGTTCGAGCTGCATCCCAGTAGATTCTGAGATGAGCTGAAGCAGACCCATGAACGAGGATGGGCTCTGGTCCACCGACTTTCCCAGTGGACTCCAGGTCAAGGGCCTGGAGATCAGGGAAGAGTCGTCATCAGACTCAGACAAGTCTGCGAACAGCTGCCTAGGGCCTGAGCCACCTCCACCTGCCAAGGACAGTCGGGAGTGAGGGTGATCAACAACCGATGGGGCAACCCCGACGAGAATCATGGTGGAGCCCCAGATTTAGGTTGTGGTGGGGATTCCACCACAATAGGTGGCGCAGCTGGTTTTGACCAAACAACGGAGCTCGTTTGGGCTCTTCGACAACCACGAGGGTTGTTTCGGCCGTTCAGGTGACAGCCACTTAATGGCCGGGGAAGGCAACAGGGTCGGCTTATTCCGGTGAAAGTAGCTGCTGCCACATTAAGAATCCTCCGTGGCGTCGGCGCCACTTGCACGAAGCGCACCTCAAGGAGAGGAAGATATGAGGGCGAGCAGCGCCGCGCTCCTCGGTGCCGAGACGAGACTGCTGGTGTCGTGGGATCGGCTGGACTGAGAAGAGGTCCGAGAACGCCGGTGTTTTGACGGTGGGTTTAGGAGGAGTGGGGAAACCGGTTCCTCCTCGGCCCGAACCTTAACTGGGACTCCGCACAGGAGACGTAGGCAAGTCCTCAGTGTCGACTGTCCAGGAATGGGACCTCTCCCACCCCCACTAACACCGACGAGGAACTCACCTTTGAGTCCTTCTTGGACCGAGAGGAATGTTCAAAGGCCCCTCTCCCTGAGAGGGATTGACAAAGCTCCTTGAATGAAGCCGTAGGAGGAGCCCAAAGAGAGCGGGATAAATGCCGCAACCGAAGATGATGATGCGGCCTGGGCCGCTTCCTCCTGGAGGGTGATCATCTGTTCGAGCTGTTCAGCAGAGCCAGGCGCTTGGACACCGCCCAATGGGCCTCCTTTGACTTGACTGGAGGACAACGTTTCTCGGGTGCCCAAGTTGCAATCTGGCAGCGATCCTCTAAGACCGTGGCGAAAATGACTTGCACAAGGCAGTACATGCACGTGGAGTGCGGATCTGTCTGGGACATCTTCTGCCCACAGGGTACAGACGAATCTGAGAGTCGATCTGTCCATCGAGCCGTGAGGGAAGATAAAGATAGAAGTCTTGTAAATTTAAGATTAGTTTGGGTTAACCAAGAGTTTGGATCCAGGCCTAAAATGCAGAGTGCAAAGGAGGGAACCTGAGCTTCCAGCGGTAAGGAAGATCTGGCGTCATGGGGCGGAGCCGAGAGGTTTACTACGGGTGGGTGGAGGAGCCAGCTTTAAGACCTTCCGGCAAGATTTAAAGCGGCAAGGAACCTGCCAGTAAGTGTGGACTGAACAACATATCCATGTCCCTAGAACAAAGTTTTTGTTACTGGAATCAAATTTTGAGAGGATCTCTCTCTGACACCAGTGTGCCCAGAGGTGAAACTGAATGCCCCTCATCTAAATTTGGATCCCAGTACTGTGCCTGTGGCAGCTGCCATGTGGCCTAGTAGCTGAAGAAACTGTCTTGAAATGTTTGGTTAATTCAGGCTGAATAAACCTGCTATCTGAAGGATACTCTGCACTATCCAGATGCAGGTAAGGCCTTGCCCTGCAGGGTATTTAACTTGGCTCTTATTAACTGCAGTACCTGAACAGGCAGAAGAACCAACTTTTTAGATTTATCAGGAACCCAAGAGACTCTAGAAGCCCTGGGTGAGCTGCAGATGCTCCCTCACTTGTTGGTGTGAGTTCATCACCAGCCAGTATTCTAGGTATGGTAAGACTTACCACTCGTCTTCAAAGGTATGCCATGACCACTGCCAAGCACTTTGTGAACACCCTTGGTGCTGAAGTGAGACCGAATGGCAGGGATGAGAAGTGATAATGACCGAGGAGTCTGAACATGAGGTATTTTCTGTGAGGCTCCCTGTGGGAAGTGGAAATGGGCATCTTTTAGGTCCAGTGAGACTCTTTTGAAGGGTTGGCAGAATCAGTGCCAGGGTTACCTTTTGAACTTTGGTTTTGTTAAATATCAGTTTAAAACCCTTAGGCCTAAGATGGGCCGCCACGTTCCATTTTTCTTTGTGGTAAGGAAGTATCTGAAGTAAAATCCCTTTCCTTTAGATGCACCCACATTTGGTTCCACTGCTCGTGACAGTAGCAGTTTTGAACCTCTGCTTCCAGGAGTTTTCTTTCTGCATTTGTGGATGGCTTGAAAACTCGGGGTCTTAAATGTGGAAGGGATTTGAAGCTTAGAGACAACCCTGGCTCACTACTTCCAGGACCCACTTGTCCATGGTGATTTCTCGCAAGCTTTAAAGTAGTGAAGCCAGTCTGCCTCCTCAGGCGGACGGAGGCGGCCTGTACAGACACATCAGGAGCCTGTTTTGCATCAGGTTGGGACTGGGAACTACGCCTGAAGCCCTTCGACCACTGCCCGTGAAGCACCCATGCTGTGGGTACTGCTGGTAAATGAGGTGTAGCCATGGCCTGGAAAGGGGCCTGCTTTGGAATGACCTGCCCTCGCCTCCCTTCCATAAGGTCTGGTGGATGGGAAGCTTTTATTTTGCAGAATTGCTTCTGTAGGTGGCTTTGTATTTGCCACCTTCTTCATGTAAGCCGCTGTCTTTTCTCCAAAGAGGAATTTTTCCCCAGTGGAAAATCCAATGCCTTGGTTTGTGTATCCTGGATAAGCTTTGTGGCTCTCAGCCAAGCAAACCTCCTCCGTGCCACAGTGTTTGCCATCCACCTGGCAGCAGTGTCAGAATCAGCAGCCATTTGGAAAGGATACCTGGATGCTTCCAAATCTGGCCGTTTCAGCTAAATCAGCAGAAAGGAGAGTCTGTGCTTTCATTGCCATGGTCAGAACAGACTGCCATAGAGACTTCTGATACTGAGCAGCAAAAGGCTTGGAAGTTTGCAATCTTTTCAGTAGCTGACAATTTTACTGTAGACAGAAGTCCCACATGCTGCTCAGCAGGGATTCTCTGTGCTTGAGTTTTCTTGGATTTCTTAGAGGAACTGGAGAGTCAGCTGGTTCAGCAAGCCTCTTTGGAACTGCTTATATACCCGTATCAGGGGTGGCAGTTATATTTGTTGTTGTGGATTCACCCACACAAGCAGAGGGTGTCGGCTGGTCACAGCTCAGGGACCCTTAGCTGGTGTAAGCTTTTACTTAAGCCTTTCAAGGCATTTTTTCCCAATTGTTTAACCAGGTGAGACACACTATGCTGAAAGCTTGTTTACAGGTGCAACCTGGGAGCACAGGGAAGTTAAGTGACTTTGCTTAGAGTAGCACAATATGCAAGTGGGGCTGTGGGATTCAAATCCAGGTCTCAGATTTGCAACTCGAGCCTTAAACCACTGCACTATATTGCCTCTGAGGTTTCTCAATAGTTGTCTCTAGAAAAGTTTTGCAAGATTTCACACTCTGCTTTAAATTATAACCAAAGCAGACAACACATAAATTACGCTTGTCTGCCTTAGCAAAAATCTCACCAAAATCAGAACAAGGTTTGAAGCTGGACGCCATTTTTCTTTTATTTTTTCTGACATTCTAAAAAAAAATGAAAGAACCGCTAACAATAAAAAAAATGTAAAGTTTAATTAGCGCTATGGGTCAGTTCTGGAACCGATCGAAACGGAAACCGAGACAAACATTAACTGAGGTTACAGTTCAGGAACCGTATTAGCGTGTTCCCAAAACAAGTAAAATAAGCAAAACTAATGGAGACTTCCGCTAGAAAACTCCGGTAGGTACAAAATAAACACTGGTTCCCGAATCGCTATACTGAACAGGGAGAAACAGAGAAAACACAATTTAAATAAAACTAAAGGTTTAGCTAATATTAAGAAGCAAAAGGCAGTAATGAAATAAAGAAAATACTCTTGTATTTTTATAAATTGTTTGTCGCATCAGGGACGAGCAGATAGGACAGGATCTCCAAGCTTCTGGTCTTGACAGCCAGAGTGTGAAATCTGAGGCTTAGAACTAAGGCAGTTTAGCTAAAGGTAGCATTTGAAAAATAGCACACGCAAATACTCCATCAGCTGCCTATGTTCCAAATTCTCACTAGACAGTTCTGTCTTAAAGGGTAACTGCACAGAGTTATGAATACTGGAGTATTACTGGAGTTAG
This sequence comes from Neoceratodus forsteri, assembly GCA_016271365.2. NCBI lineage: Eukaryota > Metazoa > Chordata > Ceratodontiformes > Ceratodontidae > Neoceratodus > Neoceratodus forsteri. The sequence continues at coordinate 1,411,895,291 of CM057456.1, read as the reverse complement.
AAACAGGCTGGTTTGTGGGACTGTCGGTCCAAGGGAATGAACTGTGTGATGTCCGATCAGTGACAGACACTGGATCCTCGGGCATCGGCGAAAAAGGGTGTCAGGCCAGCCGGCAGCTTAGGAGGAGAGGGGTGTTGGGCGTGCCAGGAAATCAAGCTGATCCGGGATACGGACTTCGGTCCCTAAAGGACAGAGCCATTCGACATCCAATCAGTGACGGCGTTGATCCTCCAGCATTGGCTGAAAAAGGCGTCAGGCCCATCCAGCAACTTAGGAGGGTAGACAGTTGTCAGGCATACTCCGGAGCCAGCATCAGAGGCTCAGATGTCGGCTACATCCGGACTGGTGGCTCAGGCGACATCCGTGGAGAGGCCTGTTGGGGAGCTGACTCCCAAGCCAGGCAGGGGATCCGCTCGGGGGGTGTCAGCGTATGCCCCAGGCATCGCCTGTGAGTACTTGACCCTGATGTCAGGGAGGACTCTGCAGACAGCCTGGCCATGAGAATGCCAAGCCGAGGCCCACCACCCAAGAAGCACAGGCCACGCCACGTGGCTTAGGACCTGCAAGGCCAAAGAACCTAAGCTCCAGAGGTGAGAGGCAGAGGACAAAGTCCTGAGCCCCAAGAACCTCCTCCGAAATGCCATGGAAGCAGGAAGAAGAGTTTAACCACTAAGGACCCGAGCTCGTGGTGGAAGGCGTCCACCTCCAGTAGGAGGAAGACCAGAAACTGTCACCAGAATCACTGGTAACAATAAGGTGAAGCTGACTGGGAATTTTTGTAATCTTCTCCCGGTGCTTCGGTGTCTTTGGGAAGCTCAGTTTCCATCTCGGTCATGCTGGTCAGCAGGTGAGCCTTGAGGCTCTTCTGGCGGTGGAGCTGACAGCAGAACCATGTGCACTGGGGAAAAACTAGGTGATGCTGGGAGGCCTCAGAGTCTTGATCGGGGCCACAGCCGAGCTGGCTGGATGGAAGGCCGTCCCTCAGTGCAGACTGATGAAGCCTTCAAATGAAGGAGGATGGAGAAGAGAATTCTGCAATAATCGCTGTTATGAAAGAAATTTGCTATCTTTAAAGAATATGAAAACGCAGTTAAACACAAAAAGGTGGCCGACTGACGAGAAGGTGTCTGTGGAGCCGATGTGCACAGGTTGACGGCGAGTAAAGAATGGAGGATGGGCGGAGACCGCCTTTGTACCACAGGTGATGGGGTGGGCCGAGGGAGGGGGCCCCGCTATAGACTGCCAGCTAGAATTTTTTCCTAGGGTCCCAGCGCCTGGCTGCTTAGTCCCAACTGTGTAACCTGCAGCAAGAGACCCTTCTAAGTAAAATAGTTTTCTATATAGTCTGCATGATAAAAATCAGCGGAACTATAATTGGAAATGCTCAGCATTAAAAAGAATGATCGGGGGTGCTAATGAGCAGCTAAGGATCAACAAGTCTTTTCACCAGCTCTGTTTCCACGGGACACTTAAATGGGTTTAAAAACTTAAAAATAAAGAAACTGCTCAACAGTATCTGGTGGAGGAAGGCACAATGAGATAAGGGAAGCCACTGCATAATGCAGTCAAAACAGCAAAAGGCAGTGGTTCCAGTGACAGAAGGCCCAATATCATCACACTCAGCGCAAGAAATGGAAAAAATAGGTCGGACCTTAGCGGCAGAGGTCTTGGCAGCCATACCTCAAAACTGGACAATAACACTACTAAAATATCGGAGCTCTCGGAACAACTTACTGGCCAGGCGGCGAAGACAGCTGAAGCAGAGGTCCAAATTTCCAACTTGGAGGAGCGAACGGATCAACTGCTTGACAGTGCAACATCTCAGAAGGCAGCCAGGAGAGCTCCATGAACAACTGGACTACCAAGAAAATTACCAAATGGAGGAATAGTCTCCATATCTGCAGCCTTCTGGAGGGCAAGGAAGGAATTCACCAGAGGAATTTTGTGGAGTGCAGTTGCCACAAATATTAGGATTAGAGTAGAAGGAGGTAAATTTAAAACTGAAATGGCGCACAGGGCCTTGGCGCCGAAGCCTCTGGCAAGGGAACGCCACATCAACTAATCTTACGCCTGCATAGCTTCAGGGACAGACACGCCACTTGGTTCACATTTAAAAAGCAGAAGGAGATGGTGTACCGGGTCCAGACTGTATTTACACCAGGACTTTCCTATTGTTGCAGTGTCAGAGGAGTGCATTTACCTGGTCTTGGACGCTTTGACAGCTAATAAGGTGGATTTCAAATTTCCATATCCAGCCACGTAAAGATCCGCAGAGAAGGGGAGACCTAGCACTCCACGAGGTTTACAAGAGTGCAGCAATTTTGAGAGAAATGGAAGGGAACTGTCGGCAAGATGCAATACCAGGGACTTCTACAAGCTCAGAAAAGTGAAAATCTAGAGCTATTGATCTGTACAACACGAGAACTTTGATCACCATGGGGAAAACCTTCTGGGACTGAGGAGCCACACACCAAGGCCTACCTTAAGGTGGCCTGTCGCATGTGGTGGTGTGAGGGTTTTACAGATGTGCGGCCTACGAACTAGCAGATACAACACCATCGCACCCTCTGCCAGACCCGATAGATGCCTCTCAGGGTCACCTGAAGACCTGGGGGTGATCTGATCACCTATATAGGAAGAGGGGACAACACACGGAGACCATGCTTTTGTCAAAAGGGGGTGGGAGGGGTTTAATTCAACCAGGTCTCTGAACACAGGTTTGGGGACTATCCCACGAATTGAAAGTCGGAGTGGTGGACCCCCACATACACTTTTGGACTTTTGGGGTGGAGAGGGCGTGATTATTGGGGATACAGCTGCCTCGGGACAGAGGATGTCTGGGGATTTCCATGAGGCAGAAGGCCTGAGCATTTTTCTAAAACATACAGGAACAAGAAACTTACGGGCAGAATGTGCAGCCTGGCTGTACTGTTGCTTGGACTTATTCCCTGTTGGATTTACACAAAGTTATGCATTGGGGTAATAAACAACCAGAGGGTCAATAACAAGGAATGGGGGCAGGAACGGAAGACTGATGGGTCTGCACTTTTAAGGGACTCACTTTTTGGCGGCAGGGTTCTGGATTATGTCCGAAGGCACCGATGGGGCAACTATCTGAGGAGGAAAGAACTAACAACAAGTTTGCAACAGGGGAAGAGATGTGGTGTCTGAGGAGAAAGGGCCTGGAACGTGGACATAGCTCTTATGCTGCATAAGGTATGGAGGTTATAAAGACGAAATAATACTAGGGTAAAACCAAATGGAGTATAATTGTATGGGAGGCAGGAAGAAGAGCAAAGAACCTACAAAGGCAGTTCGGGTTACTGAAGATTCGTTTGAACGGACTTGCAGATTGTGGCACTAACTGCTATGGGCATGAATGATTAGCCATACAGGGTACTTGCAGGGAGAAGTCTGGGAATGGCTGCCACAGGAAAATGACTGGGGTAAGCAGGGCTTCGCTAGAGAGAATATAGATGTAGACACTTATATAAAAAAGGGGGTTAAACATTTGAAGCATTACAAAGATATGTTAATAAATCAGCGAGAGAGAATAATATAACACTTTTAAGTCTTAAGTTGGAGTAGATAGTGGGGACAGGGAGGGAGATGGACAATGTGATCTAGACTGCTTACTATGAAGGACAAGTGGGGGTGGATTATATTTTATCCTCAGTGTCCAAAACAGAGCTAAGGGGTATAGGAGGATAATGCAGAGTGAGGAAGAAGGCATGCTGGGAGGTAATTTGAAGGGGTATAAGGACTACATTGTTCACAACACTGTTAATGTTGGTACTGATGTTTGGGTTGAGTACCTGCCTGTTAGGTGACGTTGGGAATGGGGAGGGGGAACGAATGTACAGGAATGAAATGCAACAGTGTATTGGTGCCAATTTTTGAGGCGGTAGGGACAAAAGAATAATTCGGAATGGATGGAAACTTAAGGAAATTATAGCTATAGTAATGGATAACACCACTGTGATTATATCATGGACTATTCAGGATTCAGTAACCCCATGAAACATAAGAAAGTGCTTCAAGCCTAAAGCATCATCAAGCCAAGAAGCACCATTACAAGAGACACAGCTAATGTGAGAGGGTACAAGAAGCTGGAAGGAGTTAAGTCGGGTTCTGCCAAGCTATGGCGTACAACTCTCCCTAAGTGTGGAGTGCCCAAAGTGGGATAAGAGTTGACAACATATGCCAGTATATATGCCCTCAAGGGTCTGACGCTGAATTCTATAAGAAACTGCTAGATGCGATGATGTGAGAGTTCCCAAAATTAAACAGGAAGGTCAACCAACTGGTTGAGGGTCAACTTTGAGACCACTTTCGGAAGAAACTTAGGATTTGTTCTGAGGAAACCCTTTCCCTGTGGAAAACTAAATATGGCTCTTTACACATCAGAGCCTGAAGCTCAGAAACCCTTTGAGCTAAGGTAACATAACTAAAAACAAACCTTCCAAGAAAGGTAATGCAGCTCACAATCTGCTGCCGGTTCAAAAGGGGAAAGGTGAGTTTCTCCAACACAAGAAGGAGATCCCAGGGTGGGATAGGGTCTCGAATGGGAGGTCTCATATGCAGAATTCCTCTAAGGAAGTGTGGGCGACATCCTATTGAGCCAATACCTCATCTCCCAAAAGGGCATGACAGGCAAAAATAGCACACATATGCACCCTGATAGAGGAGTAAGTCAGGCCAGTTTGATATAAAGAGAGGAGATACTGCAACGCTGAGTTCACTGGGCAATTGACAGGGTCCAAATGTTGTGACGAGACCCATAGACAAAACGCTTCTACTTCATAGCCGTATGAGCGGTGGAGGGCTTCTCACCGAAACTAGGACTGACGCCACTTCCAGGAGACCCTGTATCTGTTTTGAGCTACTTCTGAAGGAGCCAGGCATGTAGGTGCAAGGACTGAAGGTCCGGATGGACCAGCGAACCCTGATTCTGGGACAGTAATCATGAGCATATGGGCAGCGGAAATGGAGGCTCTGTGGATAACCGCTGCAGGAGTGGAAACCAAATCTGTCGAGGCCATCTGGGGCTACGAGAATCATGTGGGCCTTCTGCCTGCAACTTTAGTAGGACTCTCTGAATGAGAGGGAAGGGTGGGAAGCCATAGAGAAACCTCCCTGCCCAGCAGAGGGATAACGCATCTGGTCAGAAAGCTCCAGGCGTGCACTCGCGAGCAAAACACTGGCAGTTTGGCACTGCGTGGTGGCCATAAAGAGGTCAGCTCTGAAAGACCCATGTGGAAGAGTTGGCGGGTTACAGACTGTAGCAGCTTCCACTTGTGCGCTCTGGACCGCGATGCTTTATGCTGTCTGCCAGATCGCTGAGGATGCCAGGAACGTGCACTGTGGACAGCAGAATGCCTCGCCCAGCGGCCAGTACCAGACTGTCATTGCCTCCTGCAAAGGGGTATAAGTGAGTGCCCCTTGCTTGTTGATGTAAGAGACGACCACAATGTTGTCCGTTTGAACCAGAAGACAGCCCGTACCAGGTCCTCCTGAAAGGCCTGTAAGGCATAGAGAACTGCTCGCATTTCAGTACACTGATGTGGCGGGACCGCTCCTCGGGTGACCAAACCCCTTGTGTTCGATGAGCACCCAGGTGCCCCCATACCAGGTCCGATGCATCTGTCGTCAGAGTCTGACCTGGTGGCTCCGGACAGAAGCTGACCCTTTCTCCAAGTTCCTGGGGTCCAACCACCAAAGCAAAGTTCTCCTGATTGGCCCAGAGATCTTGACCTTTGAGTCTAGATCGTCGCAGCCTTGGTCCCACTGTACCCTGAGCATCCACTGGGACACTCATGTGGAGGCGAGCCAAGGAGTGACAGGAATGGCCACCGCCATGTGCCCCAGTAACCTGAGGAAGTTCTGAGCTGGAACTTGAGGAGTTATTGAAACTGCTCTGCAATCTCCCAGGCGATCTCCCTGTCCTGGGGAGGAAGTCATGCCTTGGATGGAATCCAAGACCGTTCTAATGAAGACGAGCTCTGACTGGGCTCTAGGGAATGACTTTCTAAGGTTCAGGGTGATCCCAGACTTCAGAATATAGGTGTGTCCGGGGCACGAAGCAGGGCTGTCCATGACAGGGCTGTAAGAAGCCAATTAGTCGAGGTAGGGAACATGTACTATTCAAAGTCCCTTAGAGCCCCAGCCACCATCGCCAAGCATTTGGTGAAGGCTCGGGAGCGGAAAGAGAGGTTGACGGAAGCACTCTAAATTGAGTGTGCTCCCCTGGAAGCGGAACCTCAGAAACTTGTGGTGGGAGGGAAGACCCAGATGTGCACGTATGCATCTTGCATGTCTAGGGAACAGAGCCAGTCTCCTGTGCAGTAGAGGAAGGCAGCCTTGGAGTGTCACCATCCTGAACCTTTTGTACTCAAGAGATTTAGAGGGCTGAGGTCCAGAATGGGACGAAGGTCCCATGTCTTTTTGAACCAGGAAGAAATGTGAATAAAACCTTTTCCTCGCTGATGTAAGGGACTAACTCTATTACCCTCTTTTGAGAAAGTCTGAATCTCTCCTTCTATTAGTGGATGTGAGGAGGAGGATAACGGAGAGCTTTGGAGTATTCGGGAAACTCTGTGAACTCCAGCATGTGTCCCTCCTGATAATATCTAAGATCCAGTGGTCCACAGTAATTGATTTCCACCCTTGAGGTGAAGGAAGAAATGGCCCCGACTGGCTCCCTGGGTCTTCCTGCAGAAGGGGGCGGAAGGGAGTCATTGGGTCAAGCCGGTGTGGGCAGACAGGCCTGGAGACTTGGGCCCACAGGAAGGAGCTTCACCAGACTGTTGTTTACTGGACCATCTACAAACGCCTCTCTGCCCGTGCTGGTTTCCATAGGCACCTTGGCCACCTGAGGGCTTACGAAAAGGCCATTTTCGTTGTTCACGCTGGTCGCCACGGTACATCTGGCAGACTGACCAGACAGACTTACCCAACTCCTGGAGACGCAAAATCAAGGCTTCCGCCTTCTGCCCAAAGAGCACGGTACCCTGGAAGGGTAAATCCCGATACCGGCCTGCAGATCCTGGTGAAAGCCAGAGACTCAACAAGCATGGCACCAGAGGCACACCTCGGAAGCGGCTGCTCTGGCTGCCATATCTGCAGTATCATACTGAAGCTCTCAAAACATGGGAGCCCATGTCTGAGCCCGATTTTAGAATATCCAGGAGCTCTTTCTTCTGGTGTGAATCTGGAAGGACCTTCAACAGCTCTTGTTCCCTTTCCCATAGCGATTCTGGTACTGGATCATATGTTAAGAAGCTGAGGAACGTATGGAACAGGTGGAGGCAGAATAGACCTTCTTGCCCATCTGATCCAAACAGCGAGACTCTGGGTCGGGAGGCTGTGAGCTGAGGTGTTTTGGCTGCCTGGACTTATCATGGGCAGCCATGATCACCAGTGAATCCGCCTGAGGGTGTTCAGCAAGGAAAGTTTCTGCCCTCGGGCCTTGTACAGCCTATCCGACTTCTTTGGGACAGCCGGACTGAAGCTGGATGTTTCCAGGTAGTTCGGGTGAGGTCCTGGAAAGTATCCACCAAAGGAGGGACCACCAAAGGCTTAGGCTCCTTTTGCCCCAGGTATTTAGCAAGTCTCCGGCGTTCGGGTCCAGGTCCTGTCTCCCACTCGTTGAGGTCTGGATATGCCTCATGGCGTCCATACAGGTAGGATCGCCTGGAGGCGAGCGAGGCTGGTCCTTCTCTCCCTGGGAGCACTGCAAAATGAGAGAAGAAGTCGAGGAAGATGAGGGAGATGCACTATAGGATTTTGAATAGTCTGATCTCGCCCTATTACCAGAATCCCACTGTCGTCGGTAGCTGGGGACCCGGCGTCGTCCAGACAGACTCGGACCCTGGACCAGCGACGGAGCACAGACAGACATCGGTCAGAGGAGCAATGTCAAGCGTTCTCGCCTAGAGAACCGAGAAAGGCTCCTAGAACGTGACCTGGACAGATGACGGTCACCAGAGTCCCTGGAGCAATGTCGGTGGTCCTCGAACCGTGTGCGGCAACGAGCCCTAGAAGGAGGTGTAGGCTGGCACTCCGGGAGACTTCCGTGGAGGAAGGCTCACCTCCCGGTGTGGTTTACCCACTGTATCCAGAACGGGTGTCTGGGCCAGTGCCGGGGTCTGCTTGTGGACCTGCCCCCACCAAAAGGAAAACAGCTCCTGTAACTTGACCTGCGTGAAAATATCTGCCGCCCTTGAAAGGAAGGATCAGGGATGCGGCCCACAAAGAGTCCTCCTGGGGGCCGGGGGAGGAGGACTTGGGCGACAGGGACGTCTGTTCTTCCACAGCCGACCCTCGCCGCTTCTTCAACCCGCCAGTACTGGTACGACGACGGATGCTAGCCGGACCTCCTTGGCCCGGAGGCATGCCATTAGGCAGGCGGCGCCCGGTGCCTTTGGGAGGTGGGGTCAAGCATGCACCTACAAGGGCTTCCTGGTGACCCTAGCGGGTTAGGCTTTAGGCTTAGCCAGCTTCTCCCAAAGGGCCAGCCTTGGCCTGAGCAGATTTAGGTGCTCTCCTGATCCCAAGGGACAGGCCTTCTTTGGAGACGGTATGAGTGAGAGCGGACTGCGACGGGACCGTGCTGGGACCGACTACGGTCTTTTGCTGTGCCATTTCTTCTCCTTGCGTTTCCCTCTGAGCAGTGCAGATCCATCTTCTGCTCCAAGAGAAAGGCTTTCAGGGCTTTAAGGTGGGGTATGTGGGTCCTGCTAATGAAGGCCTGGCAAGCGGAGCAGTTTGCGGTGTCATGTTCCGGTCCTAGGGCAGAAGACACAACGACGATGGCAGTCCTTGGCTGGGATCTGCCTCCCACACTCGCACTTGTTAAGATGTTCGGCGAGGCAGACACCGAGAAGACATCCGTCGGGACTGCACAAAAACCGAGCGGCCTAACGTCGGTAACTCTAAGAAAAACAGTCAATACGAAGAAAACCGTAGAAAAGAATGGTTCAAAAGCGGGTTTTGATTGTAGATTCTTGCTGAACTGGCAAACTAAGCTGTTCTTCTCTTGTTCATGTTGCGGAGCGGCGGGAAAATAACTGAAGTGGAGCTGGGCTTGCCCTTTTGTACCGACCGACATCGGGCAGGGCCGGTGTCGGTCCCTGCTTGTACTGCTGGCTGAAGTTTTCACGGAGGGTCCTAGTGCCTGTGGCATAGTCCTAACTGTTATAGCCTGCTGCAAAAGCTCCCACTCAAGTAAGATCAAAGGAAGTTTAGAAGACAGGAGTTAGAAACTCAATTAAAAGATGCTGAAAAGAAAATGATTAATCAACCTTCAGACTGGCTTCAGTGAAATGTTGTCTCTACAGGCGCTCAACATTTGCTCACAGGAGAAGCCAGTACATCACTATTCTATGCCAGACAACGTCTATACAAGTGAGGGAACAAACCAGGAGCATTACTGGCTTGACTGGCACGGGGTAGAAGGAGTACAGCAGCAATAACTGAGTTAAAGATAGTGAAGGGCAGCTCCACACACAGAATGAGAAGATATGGGGAACTTCTGCAGCCTTCTATGAAAATCTGTATAAACAGGAGTGTGGGAGTACAGAGCCCCAGATGGCAAAGTTCTTAGAAAATCAGAGACTCGGGACTTTCAGAGGAACAGAGGGAGAAGCTAGGAGAAAAGGTTACAGCTGAAGAGATTAGTAGGACCTTAGTGTCAATGAAAATGGGAAAGCAGGTGGTCCGATGGATTCCTTATGTAATACTACCAGGAACAAAGGGGAAACTGGTGGAGCGATGGCTGATATGTTGGAAGGGGAGGGTTTACATCACCTTGCCTGCAGGCAATGATTTGTGTACTCCTAGCCTGGCAAGAACTTAGAGGAGTGTGGATCATATCACCCCATATCACTACTGAATTGTGACGTTATAGTTTTTGCAAAGGTACTGTCTCATAAATTGGAAGAGATCTTCACCAGTTAGTCCATGTAGATCAAATAGGGTTCGCAAGAGGGCCTACAGTCATAATATGAGGACACTATTACATAGTATACATTGGGATAACAGGCACCCAGGACAGATGGTGTTATCTATGGATGCTGAAAAAGCATTTGACCATACTGAGTGGCCAGCGACTCTGAAGTGCTGGGGAGATTCGGATTATGGGAAAGGTATATTGATATGGTTCATGTCCTCCACAAGAACCCAAAGCTCAGGTATTGGTTAATAGGAGAAACTCTGGTATGTTTGAATTGCATAGGGAACCCGGTAGGGGTGCCATCTATCCCCCTGCTTTTCATCATGGTGATTGAACTGTCAGCGGTCTGTATTAGGGCTGATGCCAGGATTCAGTGGGTGCAGGGAGAATGGGAAGGCATTGCAAATTGACCCTATATGCAGATGATTTGCTGCTGTTCACCACACAGTAGGACACGACCCTTCTGGCACTAAGGGAAGTGGTACAGGCATTTGTAGAATTCTCCAGGTATACTTAACCTATCTCAAGTCAGAATGGTTCAGGTGGTAGGTCAGAGAGGTGAAAGGAAAGGAACATATGGGGATTCAGGGTTCTCGAGCATAACTTTGCTTACCTAGGGATAAAGGTGGGCAAGAACCTGGTGAGACTATATGGGATCAACTATGGTACCATATTACAGGCACTTAAAGCAGACATGGAGGGTGCTCCCAATCATGGCTGGGCCGTATTAATCTTCTTAAGATGACCCGACTTGTTCAGGATCCTATATTTAATGCAAATGCTTTCAATGGGTTTGACAAATAGGTATTATAAAGACATGGAAAAAGAATTTGCAAGAATTATCTGCCAAAATAGGAGACCCAGAATGAGATTAACAACGTTAAAGGGCAAGATGAAAAGGAGGGCCTCAATTTCCTGACCTGAAAGGGTACGCACTAGCCATGCAGAATAGATATATCCAAGATTGGGTACACTGAGGGACAGGAGTGGATGGGTAGATTTAGAGGAAAGGAACAGGAATCCATCTGACAGGTACCTGGACCCCAGGGGTAGTAGAGCTCATTGTAGGCTGCGGAACAGAAACCCAGTAGTGGAATGCACACTGGAGGCATGGGAACAAGCTAGGAAGTGAAGCAAAGTGAGAGAGAAGTTACAGGACTAGCACCAGAAGTGGGGAACCCAGCCTTTACGCCAGGCCTAGAGGGAGGAGGGGCTTCGAGCTATGGGAACAGAGTGGGGTGCACTGCCTCTGAGATATCTTGCAGCACGGTCGGTAAAACCATTTGAGGAATTAAAAGAGAGGTTTGGCATTCCAAATATGCATAGGTATAAATACCTTTCAGATCAGAGCTCCAGTGCAGCTAGGACTGGACAGGCGGACCAAAGCAATGGGTTGGAGTCAATGGAGGAACTGATATGGTTCAGCATTTAATCCGAGGGCTTTATTGCTCGAGCAGTAAAATAAGATAGAAGACGAAAACCGGATAAGTCCCTGAGGGTTAAAGGATTGTGGGAAAGGAACCTAGGAATCCAGATTAAGGAGGAGAATTGGGACTTGACTCTTCAGACACATATGGGATTAATGATGTGTAACAGACTTAAGGAATCTCGGTTTAAATTCTGCATAGGCTGTACTGCCCTTCAGTACTGGTTACAGTTTCACCCAGAGGTCTCACCAATATGTCGGAGATGTAATGCTCTAAGGGTACATACATACACACTACTTTTGGGAGTGGGGAGTTGAGGCCTTTCTGGACAGAGTTAGCAAAGGTAATGTCAAGGATATGTGATGTAGTGGCGGACACTGCGACCGCTCTCTTGTTTGGGATGAAATTATGGGGAGCAAAACTGAGAGGTTCACCACAGAACGGTAAAAGCTAACAACTCATTTTAAGTTTGTAGTAATATAAAGTAAAGCAATAGCACCTAGCAAGGTCGGGTTGATTAACAATAGATAAATCAGCAAATAAATAACCGTGTAAGAAAGCAACTTGAACGCCTACATTAGGAATAGTTCAAATAGCATCCAATCCAGCACCGGACAGCAACAGACTTCTAATAAATACTGTAGTGCCTAAAAGCAGGTTACATTTTACTTGTCTACTGGAGTCTCCTTTAGCAGAAGGAGCAGTAAACACAGGTTACTCACCTGTAACAGAAGTTCTAGGAGTGGTATATGTTGTTCATCCACACTATCTGGCATTCTCCTTTCCCTTTAACTCTTGCCAGAAAGTCTTCAAGCTGGCTCCTCCCACCCACCCGGTGGTATATCCCTCGGCTCCGCACAGGACGCCAGATCTTGCCCACTGGAAGCGAATGTTGTGCACCTGAGTCTGGTGAGGTTGTGGGTTCGTGCGGATTAACAACACTCAAGAAAGCACAGTTACGTAAAATGTTACCGTAACAGTAGATCTTTGAGGAGTCTCTTGCAGCACGTAATACACTTGGGTCTTCACCAGAGGTAGCTGGGAAGCACGGCAGCTCTTCTAGCAGTTTTTTTTCCAGGGGTCACCCACACGACAGCTTCCTATTTCCTATATAAGTGTGGGCAGTCCCTTGTACCTCAATTTCCCCACACGATTTATCTCGCTGACCGAGGGGAAGCCGAGGTACTGTAGGTATCCCAACCCATAAGTCATTGGGCCAGAATCTGTCCTCAGAGAAAGAGGGAGATGGAGGGTGGGAACGCATCTACTGCACGTGACAGCCTCAAAGATCAACTATTACGATTAGATTTTACGCAACTATTCTGTCTTCCAAGGAGTGATCTCTTGCTGCTATCCGTAATAGAGGCCTCTTTAAAGCAGGCCGCGGGAGTGGCCATAGCGCTAGTAGAATGGGCTTGGACAGGGCCAGGTAGTGACTTGTTTTCTGAATAACAAAATGTTATGCAATGTGCTAGCCAATTTGAGAGAGTCCGTTTAGTAACTGGGAGACCTTCCCTGCCCGAGGCGAAGGTGACCAGAGTTCTGAAATTTTTATAATCCTTTTAGTTCGTTTAGCATAGGATTTGGCAACATCCAAAAGAAGCACCTCCTACAGTCAAAAGGAGGGTAAGGGGCCAGCATCGAGGTGGCTGAAAAAGACCTGCTTCAAAAGTTAAAAGTTAGAGACAATCAATGGAAAAAGTACAAACAAACTGGACTGCAGTCAGATCTCATTCTGTATAAACAATACAGAAATGACTGTAAAAGATGCATAAGGCAGGCCAAAAGTAAATACTGCCAAAACCTGCTGATTAATTCTTCCAATGACCTCGTAAGTTTTGGGGTCACATTAAGTCCTTCTTGGGTTCTGCTAAAGATGTCACTCCTCAGATATGGTCCTACATGGTGTACACTGTAATGATTCTACTACCATTGCAAATGCTTTTAACCAACAATTTTCTGACTTATCTGCCTACACAGCTTCCTCCCATCACAATCCTCTGCTTCACAGTTTGACCCCACAGCATCTGAAGGACCCCAAACTTAACCAACCCTTCTATTTCAGGGAAGTGTCTAGGCATTAGGTCCTAAAGCTGCTCAGGTCACTCTCTGAAAACACCAGTACTGGCTCAGATGGCCTAGAACCAAGACTACTAAAATGGCTTCTTACTACATCTCTGGCCCCTGGCACACATCTTCACCCTATCTCTCTCCAATGGCATTGTCCCTGAAGTCTGGAAGGCAGCCAGAGTCACTCCTGTATTTAAGAAAGGCAGTAAAATGACATATCAAATTACCGGCCTATTGCTATTTTGTCTGTTCTGAATAAAATCCTGGAAAAAGTAGTATCCATGCAAATCACTGAATACCTTGAGAAATTCAATTTACTAAGCTCAGCACAACATGGTTTTAGAAAGCATCACAGCACCATGACAGCACTTGCAAAATTCACTTCAGATATCGTTACCAATATGGATAGAGGAAAGTTAACAGGGCAGTCTTCACTGACTTAACCAAAGCTTTTGATCTGGTTGACCATTCTCTGATACTATCCGCCCTCAGTACCTTGGGCTTCTCTCCCCAGTCACTGCCTGGTTCAAAAGCTACCTCTCAACAGAACACAAGCTGTTAAGTTTAATTCATCCCATGTCAGACAGTGCTGTTATCAACATTGGGGTCCCTCAGGGGTCTATCTTGGCCCTCTTCTATTCTCATTATTCGTCAATAAACTTCCTGAGCTGGTCACCACAGGTCACTCACTTCTTTATCGGATGACCTGGTAATTTATTATCACTCTGATAAGGTCCTGGATCTAAATGCTGCCCTCACTGCAGATTTTCGTGCTGTACAACACTGGTTGAACTCTCAACGCCTGGTTTTAAATACAAATAAAACAAAGTTATGATGTTTGGCTCCAGTCACAAGCTTAGATCCTGTCCTCTGACCATCTCTGTCTCTGATACCGATGGGGACCCTACTGAAACTGTCACTTCCTTTCGTTACCTTGGCATCCACCTGGATCAAACCTTGGACCTGAAAGCACATATACAGGAAACCTGCAAGTCAATTAACTGCAAATTGGAGGCTGCCTATAGAACCAAATACCTGCTCACCCCTGCTGCTAAATTGGCGATAGCCAGAGGCATTCTATTGCCAACCCTTACATATGGGTGTCCCATCCTGTCCTTGGCCACCAAATCTTCACTGCAACTATGGGATACTACCTTCAATAATGTGTGCAGGTATGCAACCAAAGCACCTCGGCTGCAGCATCATTGTCTCTTATATCAGGACCTTGGTTGGCTCTCTCCTTCCTCTACCAGGCAGTACTACTTGTACAATTTAGTTGATTCCATCCTAAGGACGTCCAAGCCTGCTATCCTGTCTGATTTCCTCAGGCCGCCATTCCCACAAGGAATCTTAGATCGCTGATCAGACCTTACTATCCATCCCTTTGTCGGACTAAAAGGGCATGGGCTCCTTCCATCATGCTGCCCCCACCTATGGAACCTACTACCTCAGGATCTAAGAGATGTCTCCACTCATGTGACTTTTAAGAGCAAACTCAGGACTTTCCTCATTACTATGGACAAATGTGTTTGCTTTGACCCTACCTGATCCGCTGCATTTGTACTGTTTCCTCATTGCTAGCACTTTTGCCTGTCCAAATGGGTGTTCTATACTGTGCCTTGTAATTAATGTTTTATTTTGTGCCTTGTAATTAATGTTGCCTTAACCTGTTTCTTTATAAGCCTAATGTTAGCTGTTGACAATTGTAAGTCGCTATTCTACTCCATGACATTCTTATCTTCACTTCACAGCCTCTCCTCACTTAACCCCACTGCTGCTCTCTTCCCCTTCTTCTGTTATATCCTCTTCCCCTTTTTGCCACTCCCCACCAAACTCACCTTTACCTGTTCCTACCTCATCCATGCCCCTCCTTAGTCCCCACCCTCCTGGCTGTGCTTAGTCACCTCTCTCCACCTACTACCGCCTACTCCCACCGTCTACCAACCCCCTTCCCTGCCCTGTCCGTCTCTTGGTTCCACTGGCTCGGCTTGACTTTGACAACTTTGCCGCTATTGCGTAACTCCTCCGCCTCTATCCCCTCTCACCGGCATCCTCCTCTCGCCCTGCCGTCTATCAGTTCCACCAGACCGGCTGTATTTTCTACCTCCTCCGCCGTTGCCATCTACTGCCACTCCCCTACCACCCTCTCTTCGCCTGACGCCTTTCAGCTCCAGGCCCAGCCGCAGGTTAGTACCTCACCCCGCTGTTGCCGATCTGATGGCACCTCCTTTCCACTTAATCTCTCCTCCCATCTTTTGCCAGTTTTCCTTCCTTGTGTCTTTTCTACTGATGCCTATCCTCTCCTATTTTCTGCCTTCTACTATTCACATTTTTGAGTATGTTCCATGATCAAGTGCTAAAGTATATTTTTGTTTACTAATGTATGTTACATTGCCATATGTATTTCTCTCTGCATTTTTATACTCGTTGTCTTAATCTGGCTGTACTCTTTGTGTATTGTAATTGTACCTCCGGGTCGTGCCTGAAAATAGTCACTTGCTGACCAGCGCACTTACCCGAGTTAACAAAACTAACTAAATAAATAAATAAATAAGGATCGTACTATGCGATGGACGTCTAGAGTATGTAAGAGATGTTCACGATAATATACAGGTAATTCCAAGGATTGGTTTAAGGTGTGTAAAGACACTACCTTAGGTAGGAAGGAAGAGTTGTTACAAAGTGCCACCTTATCTTTGTGAAAAATCAAGCAAGGTTCTTTACACAGGAGGGCATGGAGCTCGAGTATCACGAAGTTGAAGCGACAGCCACTAAGAATAGTGTTTTCCATGAAAGAAAATGGAGGTCACAAGTGGCTGCTGGTTCAAATGGCTCAAGAATTAATTTCTATTAGGAAACTGAGATCCCACGGAGGAGTAAGTCTTCTGATAAGTGGCTTAATATGTAACATTACTTTGAGAAACATTTTGGCAACATGATGTTGATACAGTAATCTGCCATCCAGAGCTTCATGGAAGGCCGAAATACAGGCCAAATGGATTTGACAGAGGAACAGCTTAATCCTGTTCCGCAATTGAGGACAGGTAATTCAAGACTTTCATCAATGGATATGAGTAGGGATCCAGGAATCAGAAGCAGCCCAAATGGAAAAGCGTTTCCATTTGGCATTTTATGTTTCATTGTTGCTGGTTTTCGTGATGCCAGCAAAATATTGGCAACAGACTAGGACACTTGTAGACATGCTAGGAAAGAGTCCTCAGGAGCCAAGGGTGAAGGTGTAGTGCCTTCAAGTTGGGATGTAGAAGGGTCCCTTGATTCTGAGTTAAGAGATCTGGTCTGATTGGCAATGAAACTGATTCTCTATGGAGAACTGCTGGAGTAGGGGAAACCACACTTGCAGAGGCCACAGGGGGCTATGAGATTCATGGTGGCAGGTTCAAGTTGTAGTTTCAGTAGAGTCCATTGCAGGAGTGGAACGTTGGAGGAGCATATAAGAGGAGTCCTGTCTACATTTGGGACACGGTATCTACAGAACGTCCTTTTTTTCCTCAGGATAATGGAATAATATCTGGGAAACAGTGGTTGACCGGGAGGCAGACAGGTCCAGTTGCGGGTCCCACAGATGAGATTTTCTGGAGTACTTCTTAATGAAGTGTCCATTCGTGCGGACAACTGGCGATTGAGAAACCAGCATCCCGGCATGATTAAGTCAATGGGGTAATAGGAAATGAAGGCGTGTGCTGAATTCCAGGTATCAGCCATGCAGATTTCCGGATAGGGCGTCCCACAAGCAGTCACCAACGCAGCAATACAACGGGTGGAATGAGCCTCAGCCTCTGGGAGGCTCCTTACCCAACAACCCACAGCACAGATCACTACAGGATGTGATCCACCTGCCAGCTGTCTACTTGGCTGCAGATCTGCCAGGTGTGGCTTCAGTGTAGGTGACAAAGAGCTGGTAAACCTCTCCCCAAACTCCAGCAGTGTACTCTTTTTTTTTTTTTCTTTTTCAATGTTATTTCTCAGGAGCCTCCCCACTCCTGCCGTTCCTCCGGCGCCATCCCGACATGAGACCCTCTCCCTTCAGCACCCCGCCACTACCTTCTCGGCAGGGGTGGTGGGAGTTTACTCAACCCACCAGAACGGGTCCATGCCAGGGAGGCGCCCTCCGGAATGGCGACGGAACGACGCCGTGCTGCAGGCTCCATTTTCCCCGATTTTCTCCAGCGGGCGTGGCGTGCAATGGCGCCAGCGACTGAGTACGCGCCGCTCCCGTGCGGCCACTAGTCAGCGTGCCTGCCACGTCCCGCCTCCCCTGTCTCTGCGGCTGCGTGTTGCCGATCCCAGCCTCGCTGGGGTCAGGCAAGCACCGTGCCGAATCCACCCGAGATGGAGAGCAGTCCTCCGGACGCCGATCCATCCTCGCCGACGCCAACAACCCGTGCTGGTTCTCGGACGACGGGTCGGCGGGCGGGCGCGAGGTGCAGCGACCAGCACCAACCCTCAGCGCCACCGGCCGGCTAGCAGTGTATTCTTTGTAATATGCGAATGCTCACCTGAGGTCCAGAGTATGGCCCTTGTGTTCGGCCTCAAGTTGTGATTCAGGAAGAACACCGGAAGGGTCATCATCTGATGAAGGTGAAACTCTGCCACAACCCACGAGTGGAACTTCGGGTTGGGGTGCAGGACACCTTGTCCCTGTGGAAGACCAGGTAAGGAGACCCCACCAAAAGTGCCTGGAGCTCACTGATCCTTCTGCCTGACATGACAGCCACCAGGAAGACAGTCTTCCACAACAGTTGAGACATGTTATACCTGTGCATCGGCACGAATGGCTTGCCCATGAGCTTTGCCAAAACCTGCAAAAGTCCCAAAGTGGTGGTGGTGGTTCACACGCTGGAGGGAAATATAATCTAGGCCTTTGAAAAAGCATTTGACCACCTTCTCCTGTGCCACTGACTGCTGACCAGCCTGCACCCAGTAAGCAGAGATGGCTGCCAGGTGCACCTTAACGGTTTCGACCAAAATTCCCTTGGGGAGAGAGAGACCACAATAGTCCAAAATGCTAGCCACTAGAGAGAACAGAGGGTCCAATCCCTTGCCCTGACACCAAATGGAGACTCTCTTCCATTTGAAGGCGTAGCATTTTCTGGTCCACCCTTCCTAGATGACAACTACAGTGAGGAAAGCTTGCGAGAGCCCCAATGCCTGCAACTCTAGCAGCTCAGCAACCAGGCTGTCAGGTGAAGGGATTGAAGGTCCAGGTGGAGTACCTTCTCAGACTGATGGAGAGCAGGTGGGTGTAAGAGAATACGCCGAGAGCCTGTTGCTGAGGCAATCGGGATACCAGAACTGGCGGGGCCAGTCCGTAGCCACCAGCATCACCCATGCCTTGTCCCTCCTGACCTCCAGCAGCACTTTGTGGATCAAGGGAAGTGGAGGAAAGGGGTTCCGCATGGCAGGCTAGACACCTACCCACTATACCTCCCCACTCTATCGTTAAATTGCCTCCCAAAGGTGATATTTATTCTACTTTCTACCTGATTTGACAACAATACTGCACCGGGAGGAATACTGAACTATTCCCCCAGATGATGGCAAAACTCACCAAGAACGGTTTCCTCCCGATAGCAGACCTCAGGAGACTGAGGATCGGGCCTTTCTGATAACAAGCAGCCTAGAGGTGGTCGGGAGGACGAGGAGAAAGTCTGCTTTGGCGACTTGGCAAAGACTGGAGGAAAAGAAAGGGACTGGATTCCCAAGCGGCGGACAACATCTCCAGGTGATTCCAATTTTGGGGCGAAATGAGAGATTCAATCTGGGAGCTGCACACAGACATGAGCACTCTGTAGACCTGCATGGAGGTGGTCGACCACCAGATCTCCTTCATGTCACAAAGATCGACGAAGTGGAGGACACAATCAAAACTCCTCTCGAGCAACTATATCTGGCTCTTTGCCAGAAGCATGCTGAAAACAGGAGCAGACGAAAACATACATATCTATGGCCTCCCAGAGGGGAGGAGGGAAGGATTCAGTGCCATATGCAGACCACCCTTTCGCCAGCTCTTCGATTTGGACCCATCGTACCAGAATGATATAGAGAGGATACAGAGAGGCTCACAGAGCGTTGGGCACAAAGCCCCCGGCGGATGCTAGACCTAGATCATTTGTGGTCAAATTTCAGAATTTTCAGACCAAAGACCAGTTGCTGAAAAGGCTTGGCAGAAGGGCGATTAATGCTGGATACACATCGTTTGCTCAGACGACTGTGCACCCTTACACAACAGCTACACGGAGTATTGCCCGCTGACCCCACTCATCATGGCCAAAAAAAAAAACAGGTTACTCACCTGTAACAGTAGTTTTAGGAGTCATATATGTTATTCATCCACACTGTCTGGCATTGTCCTGCTCTCCTTTAAATCTTGCGAAGTCTTCAAGATGGCTCCTCCCACCCACCCGGTGGTAAATACCTTAGCTCCGCCCCAGATCTAGCCTGCTGGAAGCAAGGTTGTGCCTTAAGCCTGGAAGGTCGGGTGGGTGCGTATGGCTGAACAACATATACCACTCCTAGAACTACTGTTACAGGTGACTAACCTGTTTTTCTAGGAGTGTGGATATGTTGTTCATCCACACTGTCTGGCAGACTCCTAGCAGTTCTCTAGGATCAGGGAGGCAAGGCACACACCCCTACTTGGAAAGAGAGATTGGAGAACAGAGGCCCCAAAACCAGCATCTCGGTGTGACTCAAGGTCGATGTGGTAATGGGTAATGAAGGTGTTTGCTGACTTCCAGGTAGCAGCCCAACAGATTTCTTGGATAGGGATGTATGGAAGCAGCCACCATGCAGCAGTATGGCGGGTAGAATGAGCTCTTATCCTCTGGGAGGCTCCTTGCCCGCCAACTCCATAACACAGACTTATGCATGATGTGATCCATCTTGCAACAGTCCGCTTGGCTGCAGGTCTGCCAGAAGCGGCTTCAGCGTAGTGACAAACAGCTGGCTAACCTCTCCCGAATTTCTGAAGTCCTCTCCTTATAATAGGAGAGAGCACGTCTGAGGTCCAGAGTATGGAGCCTGTACTCAGTCCGAGGTGTAATTCAGGTAATATACCGCAGAGTCAACACCTGGTTAAGGTGAAACTCTGACACCACCTTCGGAAGGAATTTCAGGTGTGGGCGCAGGACAACTTTGTCCCTGTGAAAGACCAGATAATGGGAGTCCACCAAAGTGCCTGGAGCTCCCCTGTCCTTCTGGCCGACATGATAGTCACCAGGAAGGCAGTCTTCCACGACAAGTCGAGAGCTCACATTTGTGCATGGGTTTGAATGGCTTGCCCATGAGCTTTGCCAAACCAGCAAGAGATCCCACAGAGGTGGAGGTTCACGCACCGGAGGGATATGTGATCCAGACCTTTGAAGAAGCATCCGACCACTGTCTTCTGTGCCAGTGTCAGCTGACCGGTCCACACCCAGTAAGCAGAGATGGCTGCCAAGTGCACCCTAAGGGTCGATTACCGAAGACCCCTTTGGAGAGGGACCAAAGTAGTACAGAATGTTAGCCACAGAGCAGGAGAAGGGGTCTAGGCTCTTTCCTGACACCAAATGGAAAACCTTTTCCATTTGAAGGCATAACATTTCCTGGTCGATTCCTTTTGAGATGCTTCCACCACGGTATAGACATCCTCAGAAAGACCGAGAGCCTGGAACTCTAGCCACCCAGGAACCAGGCTGTGAGGTGCAGGGATTGAAGGTCCAAGTGAAAGACCTCCTGGTTCAATGATATCAGGTCCGTGTGTGTACAAAGCCGCTCAGGGTCCTCAGCTGAGGCGGAGGAGATCTGGATACCAGAACTGGTATGGCCAATCTGGGGCTACCAGGATCACCTTAGCCTTGTCCCTCCTCACCTTGAGTAACACCTTGTAGATCAAGGGAAATGGAGGAAGGCATAAGGAGGCCTGGGGTCCACGTGCCCCGAGAAGGCTTCCCAATGCAGCAAGCCCTGCTGAGGGGGTTGGCATGGTACAGTCAGCAGCTTGGTGTTCTCCCGAAGGTGAACAGATCCACAAACTGTTTGCCCCAATGGAGACCACTTGTGGGATGTCTGGCCTATCTGGCTGAGAGCATCCGCCAGTTGGTTCGAGACTCCTGCCACATGGACGGCCAGGAGATCCCCTCCAGCCGGCTGACCAAGGTCCAGATCCGAGCGCTCGCTGCACAGCAGACGGGAATGTGCCGCCTGTTTGTCGAGGTAGTACATGGTCATGGTAATGTCCGTCTGGACTTGAACCACTTGACCCAGGAGCTGAGGAGCGAAGCTGACAGTGCCAGTCTGACTGCTCTGAGCTCCAACAAGTTGGCGTGGCATTGGGACTCCTCGGGATCCAGAACTCGTGAGCTCTGTTGTCCCCATGTGGGCTCCCAGCCCATGAGAGAGGATTGGTTTCAAGGACGTCGGCTCGGGTGGAGGAATGGGATCCATTCCACAAATGACTCGGACGGTCCACCATTGAAGAGTGTCCCACATCCTCTGGGTGACAATGACCAGCTGGTCAAGAGACACAGACCACTGGGCGGCCAGCTCCCACTGGAGGGGGCGCATGTGCAGTCTGGCCCACAGGACCACTGAGGTGCATGCCGCCATGTAACCCAGGAGGGCAGGGAAGTCCCGGCAGGGCAAGTGCCCATCCAGAAATGATTGGGCAAAGGAGGAAAGAACCTCCACCCTGTCTGCCGGGAGCCGAGCTCTGGCTTAACAAGAGTCTAGCTCTGCCCGATAAAGCCCATCACCTGAGAGGGCACGAGTTCTGACTTGGCCTCATTGATTAGGAGGCCTAGGTGGGAACAGGTTCAGAGGGTCAGGTCCCTGGACCTCTCCACCTCCTGTAGGAGGAATCCACCAGGAGCCAATCGTCTAGATAGTGGCAAATACGAATCCCTTGGCCTTCCGTAGATGGGCTGCCACCACTGCAATGCATTTATGAAGACCATGGGGCCGGCGACAGGTCGAATGGCATGGCTCTGTCAACTCGTACTGGGTCCCTTCGACCGTGAAGCGTAGGAACCGCTGGTGGGACGGATTTGATTGGGACATGGTAGAACATGTCCTGAAGATCCAGTGAGCAGAACCACATGTTTTGCTCCAGAGATGGTATGATCTGGTTCAGAGTTACCATCTGGAGGTGCGAGACCCGAGATATCGATTCAGGTCGTGGAGATCTAGGATGGGTGCCAACCCCCGCCTGCTTGGGCACCAGGAAATACCTGGACACGAAGCCTGTGTCTGTAGGAGGATCCGCACTGAGCTACCGCCTCCTTGTGGAGGAGTTGAGCAGTGTCGTCCCAAAGGACCGACTGAGCGCCAACTGAGATCCTTTCCTCTCGTGGGGCATGGGCCTGGCTGGGGGGGTACTGCTCGAACTCTAGAGGCAGTCTCTGCCCAACCACTTCCAGAACCCACCTGTCCAAAGTGATACCGGACCAGGCGGACAGAAAGTGGCGGAGCTATCCCCACGGGAGGACCCGGAACTGGCATGACGGATGTGAGGAGGCCACCCCGACCGTCACTGTGCAGGCTAGGAGGAGGAGGCACCTGGACCAGCACCTCGGCCTCTTTGTGGGCCTGTTGGGACATTGCTTGGGCCTAGGGTGCCAAGCTTGAGCCTGCTGCTGTTGCTGACCTCCCTGGAAGGAGGGCTGTCTAACCGCAGGGAAGAATGCCGAAAGGACTTCTTCGCTTCTGCTGGTTCTTGCCCCAAGAACCCTTAGCTAAGGTGGCATTAAACTGCTCAATGCGCTGTAGATGACCTGCCACTCCCGGAACAAAGAGGTCGGTGCCAAGGAAGGGCACGTCAGCTAGCTTGTGCCGGTATCCGCGGAAAAAGAGGATAACCTCAGCCAAGCCCTGCAGCAAGTGGCCACTGTGGCAGCTAGTGAACGGGAACAGGAATCTCTGATGTCCAGAGCCGCCTGGAGCTGCTGTTTAGCAACAGCATGGCCCTGGTCACGGATCTGCTTGACCGTGGTCTCCATGTCTGCTGGGAGATGAGGGAGGGCTTCATCAAGCGACCCTAGAAGGGGAGAACCATAATCATTGCCGAGCTGGCCTGACGAAGGCCCAGGATGATACCGCATAAACTTTCTGGGCCGAGTGGTCCATATTTTGGACTCTTGTCAGGAGGGTGGTCAGCATCCGCAGAGCTGCTCGTGGCGCAAACACTGAGGCAGTCACAAGACTCTCGGCCGAGGGATGCTCAGTGAAGCCCGCCATGGACCCCATGGGCACCGTACTTGCGAGCCATACGGGCAGGACGGAGTCAGGCAAGTGGCAGGCGCTGCCAAAGCTCCAGTGCCGGACCAACTATGGCTTCGCCACTGGAAAGGCCTCTGTCGGCACCTCTTAAGAATATCCGTGAGAGGATATTCCTTCTTTGTATAGGCTGCAAAGCATACCAGAGGACTCAGAAATGAGTCGAAGGATGTCCTGAAGAAGAAGAACCTCTTCCAGGCCTGTCACTGACAGCTCATCATGTGGCGAAGGCCAGTAGTATCGAGTCCGAGGAATCCGGATAGAGGGTCTCCACCTAAGTCCCCTCGATGTGCCTAAGGTGATCAGGGTGACTGTAATGGACAACCTATAGGGCAAGCCCATAGTTGTCCGATCCTCCTTTGAGGGAGCCCTTCCTGAGGCTGTTTGGGTGGTGGTTTCACCCAAAATTGGTGGGGAGCCTGTAACAGGCCGACCAGAAATACATGCGTCCCACCAAAGGAGAATCAGAGTCCTCGGAACCGAGGAGTCATTATCGGCCGAGGCGGGGCTAAGTAGAGTGCAGTTATGTAAGAACTTCCGTAACAGTAGATCTTCGGAGCAGCTGTTGCAGCAAGTTACACCATTAGGACTGAAGCCAGCAGGCGCAGGACCCCAGGAAATTTTCTAGCTAGCAGTCTTCAGCGGGGACCGCCTCAACGCTGGTCCTGGCCCCAGTCAGGCGAGTACATAAGGAGGCAGTCCCCATAATCCCCAGTTCTCCCAGCCACTGGATGACATCAGAATAGGAGACCGAGGATCCGGCACAGATGGCAAAGACTACTGAATAGGAATGTCCCATCCCATAAGATGGGTGCTTCACTACCACCTACCTCCAAAGGGGGGAAGGTACCTGCTGCAAGAGCTGTTCTCAAGATCTGCTGTTACGGTAAGTTCTTACAAACGGTACTATCTTACTTGAGATACAGCTCTTGCAGCAGGTTACACCATTAGGACTGATTTCCAAGAAATAGTGGCAATCATGCACCACTGGGAGGAGGAAGGTAGAGACCTTGATATAGCTGGAGCCTGGACAGAAGTCCCTGAAGGACGGCTAGACCGAACCCTGCTCTTCGCCTCGAGCAATGTCCAGACTGTAATGCCTGCTAAAGGTGTGCACAGAGCTCCAAGTAGCTGCAGTGCAAATAGCTGAGGTGGAGACATTCTTTAACACCGCAAACGGCGGTGCCACCGCTCTTGTGGAATGACCCTTGACCGCGCCCAGTAAGGGTTTATTGCACTTGTCATAACAGAAAGTGATGCACTGGATGAGCCACCTCGACAGTGACTGTTTGGAGACAAGAGCCCGCTTCATCCTGTGAGCAAATGAGACGAAAAGCTGGTCCGACTTTCGTAGCCGCTTGGTTCTGGTCAGGTAGTATCCGACACCGATGCATGTCGAGGGTGTGCAGAAGGGCTTCTCCTCGATTGGCGATTTTGGGAAATACATTGGCAGATCAATGTCCTGGTTAAAGGTGAGGCTGAAACCACCTTAGGCAGAAACTTTGGGTTTGTTCTCAGGGATACCCTGTCCTGACAGAAAGCCAAATAAGACTCTTTGCACATAAGAGCATGTAATTCCGAATCCTTCTAGTCAAGTAACGGCAACTAAAAATAACGCTTTCCAAGAGAAAATGTAGCTTGCAATCCACGGCTGGTTCTAAAGGTGGCAGCGTAAGCTGCTCCAGAACAAAAGGTAAGTCCCAAGGAGGAACTGGATCCTCGAAGAGCTGCCTAAGGTGGAGGACTCCCTTAAGAAGGCACAAGTAGTGTCTAGTGAGCCACCATCCGATGGCCTACTGGGGCATGGTGGCAGAAATTGCAAAAGGTGCACTTTAATCGAGGAGTAAACCAGTCCAGAGTGGAAGAGGAAAGCAGGTAGTCCAGAACCAGCTCTTCGGGACAGTCTAACGGTGAAAAAGCCACGCTTGAGCTCAAAACAAACTCTACGCCATTTCATGGCATGGGTTGTCAGTTTTCTGGTGGCAGAGAGTACGTCTGCCACTTCTTTGAGACCCGTATCGCATCATAGCTATGTCTCTAGGAACTAAGCATGCAGGTTCAATGAACATAAGTCTGGGTGGACCAATGAACCGCTTCCTGAGACAATAGGTGGGAGCTGATTGGCAAAGGAACTGGAGGTTCCCTGGATAGGTGGTGCAGAAGAGGGAACCAAATCTGTCTGGGCCAGAAGGGCACGATCAGAATAAGCATTGCTTGCTCCTGCGAAGCTTCAAGAGAACTCTCTGGATCAACGGGAAAGGAGGGAATGCATAGAGGAATCTGCCGCCCAGGAGAGGGACAACGCTGCTTGCCAGAAAACACCAGGCCCTGGATCTAGCGAGCAAAAATTTGGCAGTTTTGCATTGGATGGGAACGCGAAATGGTCCAACTCTGGAGTGCCCCATCTGAGAAACAGATCCTCTGCCACCTCTTGTAGAAGTTCCCACTGTGGACTTCTGGCCTGAGAGCGCTCAGACTGTCTCGACAGTGCTGTCCACTCCCGGGACGTGTACTGCAGTTAGGTTTGTGCCGTGTTGCAATATGCACTACCACACTCTCATGGCCTCTCTGCAAAGTGGGTAGGAGTGAGTGCCCTTGTTTGTTAGAGGTAATACATCACCGCGGTATTGTCTGTTTGTAACAGGAGTGCACCTGGTGGAATCTCCTACTGGAAGTCTTGCAGAGCGTAAGGACTGCCCTCATTTCCAAAATGTTGATGTGGAGATGAGACTCCTGGGCTGTCCAGAGGCCCAGACGGAACACCGTCCAGGTGTGCTCCCCACCGAGCTGTCTGTGGAAAGTATCACAGTTGGAGATGGCGCTATGAGGGACCCCGCAGAGAGGTTCCCTGGATTTAACCACCATTGCCAATCCCTAATTACGGCGTCAGTGATACAGATTGGTTGCTGCAGATGGTCTTGCCTTTGGTCCCATTGCACCCTGAGCATCCACTGGGTTACCCGCATGTGGAGATGTGCCAGCGGGACTGTTGCAATGGCAGCAGCCATGTGACCGAGCAGGCGAAGGACTGATCTTGCTGGAGCGATGATCTTCACTGACAAGTCCTTGATGAGGGATCGGACATATTCCGCTCTGTCTGAAGGAAGAAAGGCTTTCCCTCTGATGGTGTCCAGAACCGCTCCTATGAACTGCAATTTCTGGAATGGTACCAGGAGAGACTTCGTGAGTTGGTGAGAATACCCAGTGATTGGAAAAGGGACTGGGTGCAATAAATGGCCATCATCAGTGCCTCCTGGAGGCGCCATGAGAAGCCAGTCGTCCAGGTATGGGAACACGTAGTGGCCTCGTCTCCGCAGAGACGCCGCCACGACCGCCATGCACTTCGTGAATACCCAGGTGCCGGCGACAGCCCGAAGGGAAGAGCTCAGAACTGATAATCGTGGCTCTGCAACTCGAAGCGAGGAACCTCCGGTGCTCTTGAGCAATCGTAATATGCAGGTAGGTATCCTGCATGTCCAAGGACGCCAGAAAGGCATCTTGCTTCAGCATGGGAATTAGGCCCAGAAGGGTCACCACACGGAAGCGTTTGTAAACGACCGACAGGTTGAGGTCGCCGAGATCCAGTACTGGACAGAGGTCCCCTGTTTTCTTTGGAACCAGGAAGAAATAGGAATAGTATCCACGTCCTCTCTGGAGCATGCTCTATGGCTTCCTTTCCAGGAGCGCAAGCACCTCCTGCTGTATGAGCAGGGCATGCCTACCAAATATCAGGAAAGCAGAGGAGGTCTTCTAGGTGGCCTGCCTACAAATTCTATATAGTGGCCTTTTTCGACCATTTGCAGAACCCACCTGTCGGTGGTGATCGAATGCCACCCTGACAAGTGGCGTGCGATGAGACCCCGACTTTCTTTTCCCGCTGATCCTGGGTAGGGCAGGGGCCAGGAAGGAGTCATGCTGTGGCGGCGCTTGATCCGGCAGGCTGTGCAGACTTTGCAGGTCATTGGCCTCTGCCTGTGGATGACTTGGTCTGGACTTTGCGGGTGAAAGTGCCCTCCGCTGTTGGCCAGAACGTGTCTGTTGCCTTGTAGCCAGCCACAAAACAGCTCTGGTTCCTCTGAAGGAACTGGGCCAGGACCTGTCATGGCCTGTACAGATCGGACTGCCTTCCCTGCGTCCCTGAAGTTTGGTGATTACTCTCGGAGGCGCACCAACAGGGACCTCGCCGTAATAAGGGACGCCTAAGATGTTCTTCTGGACGTCCGGGTAAACCGAGACACAGAGCCAAGACCATCTCCGGAGACACACGCCTGAGGCTGCAGCTCTGGCTGAAGAGTCCACAGAATCGTATGTGGCTCTGAGCAGCTGGGTCCCCACATCCGAACCCGCTGCGGAGGAGGTTCAAGAGCTCCACCTTCTGGTCGCCATCGGGCATTTTCTCAACCAGGTCCTGTCCCTGTTCTCACAGTGTTTTCTGGAATTGAACCACGTAGGTGAGGTAATTCAGTGACCTGATGGTGCAAGTCGCAGCCACAGACGCGGCGCCACCCAGGACATCCAATTGCTTGGATTCCGGTCCGTGGCTGTGTGCTCAAATGCTGAGGTTTCGGAGACCGGTCATGCGAGGCAGTGATGACCAGGAGTCAGCCAGAGGATGGTTAGCCAGATACTGGTCCTCCCTAGGGCCTTATATAGGGGTCAGCCTCTTCGCACTGCCGCAGTGGAATGCGGATGTTTCCAGGCAGCCTTGGTGAAGTCCGCAGGCTGTATCGACTAAGGGCTGTACCACAGGCTTCGGGTCCTTCTGCCAAAGGTAGCGGTAAGGCGTTGTCTCTCAGGGGCAAGCCTTCAGCATCCCACCCCATAATCTCCTGAATATGCCTCATGATCTCCACGAAAGAGGGATCGTCCGGAGGAGACCTAGGTAGGTCGTTTGGGTCTGAAGAGGGAATGCTGATGGGAGGAGGAGATCTGGAGCGCCTGAAGTGTCATATCTAGAATCCTCCGGAAGGGTGTACCGCATCGCCTGGGTCTCTTAGGACTGGGTGACCCTGAGGTGGATCTAGAGGGAGGTAGTCTTTCTGAGGACCTTCCCCGAGGAGGTAGTGTTTGCTCCTTGGGGTTGGTTACTGTACTACGGGCCACTTGGGTGGAGGTGGTGAATGAGGAGGAAGAGCCTTTACCTCTGCCAAATTCATGCCCGACGACACGGCCTGGCGCCGGTGGCCTGTCGCCAGGGTCGGGTCCCCGGGGTCTCCCGCCCAGGGAAGGTTCCTGGGAGCCCGCGTCTCCAGTGTTGCCCACCTGGTCCTCTGGCTGTGTAGTATCCTCCTCCGAGACCTTCTGTCCGGCGTCCGCCGTGACAGTGGTGCAGTCTTCCTCTGAAGTAGCCGACGCCGGGTCCCCTGGCCTACGCCTTCGAGGCGCGCCTGCCCGGGCGATGGGTGTTTTGGTGTCGCCGGCCCTGTGCGCTTGGTGATGCCAGCCGACGCCGGGTCCGATGTCCGCTTGAGGGACGCCAGGTCCTGGTCTTGCGAGGAACCTGATCAGACTCACACGGAGGCTGGGAAACTGACCTGGCGGCCGGAGTCCGCCAGCGGAAGATGATTTGTGGCGCCTCCCAGACTTCAACGAGGCCTGGATGGAGTGGAGGAGGCCGACGGCCTGGAAGTCTTCAGAGGCTGTAAGGAAGAAGTACCGCTGGAGGATCTAACCTGAACCAGGGGAGGTTGGGACCGAGCCCTGGAAGCATCGTTCTGATCGTGAGCCAGAGCTTCGAGTCCGATGCCCTTGGAGGGGACCTGGGCCTTTCCTTTCCGTGTTTGTCTAGGTGCTTGTGGGTTTTACCGAGGACTCCCCTGGAGGAAGGTTCCTTATCCATGGTTTTTAGCTTCTCCTCTAAGAGAAAAGCTTGAGGCCTTCTGGTGGCGGATCCTGGTGCGACTGTTGAAGCCCTGGCAGAAGGAGCAGGCCTTGGTGTCGTGTTCCGGCCTAGGCAGCGACACAGGCCAAATGAGGATCCTTGAAGTGGATCTGTTTGCCGCAGGCACACTTCGATTGGTGACCCTCAAGAGAAGTGGTTGGAGAGGACATCAGTTGGATGGAGAAAACAAATTGTTCATAGTTCTATAGGTCGTTGCACGCTAGAAAGAGAAACAGAGGGGCCGATGCTGGCGATGTCAATGGCGGGAAAAGAACTGGGGATTATGGGGGACCGCCTCCTATGGACTACGCCTGACGCCGGGGTGGGGACCGACGCCAGAGGCGGTCCCTGCTGAAGACTGCTAGCTAGAAAGTTTCCTCGTGGCTCCTGCACCTTCCGGCTTCAGTCCTAATGGTGTAACCTGCTGCAAGAGCTGTATCTCTAATTAAGACTGGCGGTACAGCCGGAGTAGACGGTTTTTGACTGGTCAAAGGAGTTGCTGCCACATGAGGTCCCTCATAACGTTGGAGTTTCCGCTAAGTCTCTCCTTGTCCGAGCAGAATGAGGAACAGTGGCGGCACCCCTTCCGGGAGCACTTGTGACCCTTTCTTGGTTTTTGACTGACGGGTCCTACCTCGATCGAGACCAACAGTGTCGGCTCTGTTGGTTGGGAGAAGCCAGATTCGGTGAAACCGAGGTTCCAGCTCTTGTCCCACGATCGGGATGCCCGAAGGACGGGTCTCCTCGTCGGAGAAGGAGAGAATGGAGTCCTTTCCAAGAAGTCGACAACAGCTCGATCGGGTCGAGAGAAATCTCGGCCGGTTCTGCCAGTATCCTCTGCTTCAGTGCCCTGGCCTGATGGAAGGTCCAAAAGCCGGCAGCTGAGGATGCGATCTTGACCGTGGCAGAGACCGCCTGCTCCTGAGTGTCGGACCGCTCTCGGTCCCAGGAACGCCTTCTTCGGCTAGAAGATGATGATTTGGGGTCCTTATCCTTTTCTTGGATCGGGAGGAATGAGAGTCTAAAGGCCTCACCTTGGTAGGGAGAGACTGGCACAACTCCGAAAGAATCCTATGAAGGTGGAGCCCAGGCTGAGCGGGATGAAGCAACTTGTTGATCAAGCTTGGGCAGCTTCCTCTTCGAAAGCCGCCATCTGTTGAGCTGCTCGGCAGATCCTGCAGCCGTGGAAACTGCCCACCTGGCCTCCTTCGATTTCACCGTGGATTGCGAAACTAGGGTCTCCCAGCTTAAGGCGAGTCTTGGTCCTCCAGGATGGTGGGATGGAAGGCCAAACAGATGGTGCAGGTCAAGTATCATGCACGGGCACCTAGGTAATACACGCACGACAGGTGGGGATCGGTGAAGAGATTTTCTGCTCACAAGGACACCGGGAACCAGGGGACAACTTGTCCTCCATATCCAAAACATTTGGATCCGAATCGTAAACTTTGATGAGTTTTAAGGAGATTAAGTGCTGCGAAACCGCCGATTAGACTTCAGAGCCTACGGTACTTGCAAAGTAAGACGAGGGAACCAGTATCTTCCAGTGGAAAGGAAGATCTGGTGTCATGGGGCGGAGCTGAGGTATTTACCACCCGGTGGGTGGGAGGAGCCAGCTTGAAGACTTCTGGCAAGATTTAAAGTGGAATGGGACAAAAGCCAGACAGTGTGGATGAACAACATATCCACACTCCTAGAAAATAAAATCCGCACCCCTACCCAGCAAAGCTTTGGGTGCAATTGCCATCGGGCCCTGTTACCTTTCATAGGCTAAGGCGACAGAAGATCTCACCAAGAAAGGAATTTTAAGAGAGCCTACTCCTTGCCCACGACGTACACAGCAGAACTGCCATGCTGCATGGATGAGAGAGCCCTCAACCTTCCCTACAGGACTCGCTGGATAAGCTTCGCCAGTATCAGAACCCTACCTCACCTTTTGAGCAACTTGAGTATGGTCTTAGTGTTTCCCTCCCTTGACTGACCTCCTCCTCCTCCTAGGTTGCCCTTGAGCCCTTGGGTTCGAGGGGGTGGGACCTGACTGCCCCAGTATGGTGCCCGATTCTCTTTAGGCCCCGGCAGCTTTGATGAAAGGGCTCTGTAATATATAAATGTCCCTTTGTCACAATGGCTGCTATTTTGGACCCTCAGGCTGGACAACAACAGAGGGGAGATCTCTGGACACTTACCTGGTGGGCGGCCCCTCTCATCCCCACTATACCCCAAAATAATTAAATACAGACATTTCAAGGACTTAAGATGCTCAGTCCTGGAGCTTATTGGGCCAGGAGGCGCCCGTGGCAATGGTGGTGGGGTCTGGGAGAAGGCTAAGGGAAACCTGCCCAGCTCTGGGCTGAACTGTTGACTCTATACGGAGGATCAAGAAACAAGGGAACTTTACCTGCCTTTACTTTACTATACTCTCTTCTCTCAGACATACCAGAACAGATTAATGATGAAGAGGGTGGAATAACTAGATGAACCTCCTTACAAAAGAATAACAACCTACATCGGAATTCTCCTTTTGTCCTCTTTTCCTTAGTCTTTCTTTTCCTCTCTCCCCACTTAGCTCCTTTTACTAACCGTAGAGACTATACATAGTGAAAGGGACTGGATTAACTACTGGAACAAGATGGATGGAACTGGGGTGGAGGGTGCTGGGTGGGTTTAGCACCCCGAGGTATGACTGTGGATTTTACATAGTAATGCATGCCTTCACCGAGCCCCCAGCTCTGCCCAGCTCCCCACCCAGAGTGGGGACGACATTGCTTTTGTATACCACGTTTTAATCTGTCTCTTCGACCGGTAGGGGAGCCTCGTCCCCCCATCCCCTTTTTCTTTCTTCACTCCCTGGTCCCCCTCCCCGAGGTTCTCTAGGCTGACATTTACAGTTAAACTCCCCTCCCTTTGAGTAAACAGGGATAATTCTTGAGGGACTTAAACGAACGATTCTGCAGCTGGGAGTTCTACGTGGGCTAAGGTAGCCTACAGACATGTTGATGCCGAACCATACTCAGGGCATCTCCCATACTTGGGACTTAGCTCTGTGTGGGATTTCCTGGATCCTGGGGTGCCCTCCCGACCATGGGAGTCCTTGATCCCATAGTACCTCCTGGGGTCTTGTTGGGAATCAGCAGGGGTACCGATTGTTGACACTCCACATTTGGGAGTCACCTGGTTTCAAGTTAAGGCTTTGACCTCAAGGGTTACAGACGTCAGCCATAGTTATAAATTATTTCAGGTGCTGTTATGGTTATTTTTTCTTTATTATTTTTTTTATGGGGCCACAGTTAAGGCCAGACACGAGGTTTTAAAGTCTGAAAAGGTTAGAAGAGAGACACAGACAACAAAAAATTGCACACAAGGTTTTGCATAAGATGACTTATTATTACAGAAGGACAGCTTCGAGGATGCGCTGGGTCAGCTCAAATCACTGGGTGAGCAGACGGCACCTGAAGAGAGGTCTTATCAGCCTTCTTCTCTCCTTTATTGGGAGGGGAGAAACAAACATTAATACATAAAATGGCGGTAAACCCTGCTAAAATATACTCAATGTAAATGGACTTCATAGCCTGATAAAGAGAGCACGTTTGATGCAGTCCCTCGGAAGACAGGCAGCCAATGTTTATTATTTACAAGAATGCCACCTCTCAGAGGTTCAACACCAGAAATAAATGGGGCAACAGGTATAGGGTCTATGCCTTCTCCCATCCCAGTGGCTGTAAGAGAGGGTGGCTGTTCTTATCCCACCTCTACCCCTGGGATTTGAGAGAGATGATGGTGGTGGTGGATGCCTAGGGATGGTTTGTGATTCTGACTGGCACATTATACTCCCAGGAAGTTACTCAGTGAACACATATTGCCCCTCTGTCATCTCGAGCAGTGTTCAGTTTTTTTTTTTTCTTAACAAGGTAATTGCTAATCTTCGTGGCACCTAATTATGGGAGGATTTAAATGTGGCCTTGTCCCGACAACTGGACTCTTCCTCCCAAGAGCTCATTGGTCCAATAACGCATCAAATTATTTAAAGGAAACGCTGTCTCACCTGAGTATACCGGATGTTTGGAGAAAACTATACTCTACAAATTCAGGCTTTACATATTCCCCGCACTTTAAAACATACTCCAGACTGGATTATTTTTTGTCTCTTGTGAACACTTTTCCAGGGTACAGGATCTCACTTTGGGCCCCTCATGCTTTATCAGACCACCACCCTTGAATTTTTAAGATCAATTTGGGAAAATCAAAATCCTCCAAAATGTGGAGGTTTACCCTCTTTGCTTAAAGGTCCAGAGTACATGGACTTAATGAAATCAAGGATCTCTCAAATACTCAATGATAATGCCAGAGAGGATGTCACAGATCCCATTATAAGGCAGTCTTTAAGGCAAACCATTGCTTTTGCCATAAAATAAAAAATGCAACTCAGAAGCCTTTTATAATTATTTAATAGAACAACTGCAATCTTACCAACTACTATATAGGAGGGAGATAGGGTACTTCAGAGAAAGACTGGCCTGGTGATAGAGGAGATCCAAAATTATGGACCGTGAGGATTTTACAAACCCTTACTTTTCAAAATTAAACTATAAACAGTTTGTGATCTTGCATGGTGTCATCCAAATTGGATCCCTGGTGGTGAGAGGAACGGGTGTCCATTTTTTCTTTTTGTTGACAATGTTTTGATTTGTTTTTCTTTTGTTGTTTGTACTTACTTTTGAGCTGCTCTTGAACTTGGGCAGTGAGAGTGTCTATAACCCTACCCCTGGACGTGAAGACTGTTGGGGGGGGTTCACTACATGAAGAGACTGGTTGACTGTTTTTCAAACTTCTTCGGGCAGTGAGTGCCACATGAGTTTTCTTTGTACTGTTGTACGGTATTTTGAGGTTTGTAATGGTTATATGAAACTGAGTGCAGGATTTAAGTGAGCCAGAACATACAGGGTGGGGTAATATATATATTTTAAGTAGTTTTATATTATTGGGGAGTGTTTTAGCGTATTTATTATTGGTGCTTATTTATAGTACAATGTGTTGGATGCCGGCCCCACAGTTGTGCGCTATTCATCCTCTGCTCTTCGTGCCCTCTGCCCTTTCATTTTCCCTCCTCCAATATGCGACTTACCAGTGCTGTAGAGCACTTGGTATTATGCGTCGGAGGAGGGCGGCGAACAGTGGAGGATGAAACGGGGGTCACTGAACTGGGGTGGTAACACCCAGAAGGCGCCCTGGGGCAAAATGGAATCCTGACCGTGGTTTACCATGTCTGGTGCCCATACCAAGGGCACTACGGACTGTAGTAGGCAGATGGACTGGGGCAGCCCAGGAGGTTCATCCAAATGGGTGGCGGTGTGCAATGCCAGGTCCATTAAAAGCAAGACTGCAATTATTGCAGATCTTGTCGAACCGGTGGACCTGGCAAGCATTACAAAGACCAGGCAGGATGAAAATTCTAGCCTCTTTTTGGAGGCTATGACTCCAGCCAGGGACACGGTAATACACCGCCCGAGATTGGACCACGGGGGTTGTGGTCTGTTTCAAGACCGAACTGAACCTCACGAGGGTACTAGTTGAGGAGGTTGGGTCTTTGAATGTTCAGTAGTAGCAGGTGTAGGCTATCGAATGCACTCATCTACCGCCACCCGGCAATGAGAAGCGATTCCTTAAGCAAGTAGCAGACTTCGTTGTCAACATGGCATTTGAATCACCCAGATTGATGGTTCTGGGTGATTTTAACGCTAGTGATGACAAACTCTCACAATTTGGTCTGTCTGCTTATAATTTAGTCATCTCAGCAGTTCTGGATTCAATTGCTCCTGTCCTTGTTTGCCTCTCTCCCTTCGCCCCAGGTCTCCTTGGTTTGATGGGACTGAGGGAGATGCGGAGACTAGGGCGGAAGGTTAGAATGTTGCTTGGGAAAGTTCGCCATTGATGCAGGCCGCCTTAGATTGATGGACCATTATTTAGTCTATCAATCTGCAATCACCCATAAGAAAGCAGAATTCCTGTCCAGGGAGATTGCGGCTGCTCAAAATCTACCAGCGCAGCTATTCCGAACTGTGGACAGACTGTGCAACCCAGACTGTCTGCATGCTTGGAAAGCTTTTGCAATTAGTGTGCGATGAGCCTGCTCAATTCTTTGCAAATAAAGTGGCTGACATCAGGGTATATCTTCGGCCAGCACACTCTTAGGGGTGGTCTGTGATCAGTATGAGGTCACCGCATCTCAGTTTTCTTGGAGTACCTTCAGCCGGCAGTAGTTCATGGATGTCAAGAGGATCATCCAGTGTATGTGCCCTATGTGCTGTAGACTGGATCGTGGACCGACCTCCCTAATTCTGGGTTGTATTGACATCATCGGGCCAATCCTCGTGCGAATAGTCAGGTGCTCCTTGAATCCAGAGTGTTTCCTTGTTCTCTGAAGAGGCGGTTGTGATATCACTCTTGAAGAAAGCTACCTGGACCCAGACCGTTCGCAAACTACAGACCTATCTCTAACCTTCCTTTTGTAGTAAAGTTGATTGAGAAAGAAGTGGCAGCACAACTGGAGGACCATTTGACCATCCAGGACATTTATGAACCATTTCAATCAAGTTTTCCTAAAAGACATAGTACCTAGATGGCACTGGTTCAGGTGCTCAATGATCTCCTGATAGTGACAGATCGGAAGAACCGTTCCATCTTGGTTCTTCTGGATCTTTCCTCAGCTTTTGACACCGTGGACCACATGGTGATGATAGGGCCTGAGGCATATCTGTGGAATGGGGACAGTACTCAGTTGGTTTACATCTTTACTTACCGGTAGAACACAAAGAGTTCTGTCTGGGGTATTTTACTCAGGCCCAACTGCTTTGTCTTGCAAGGGTGCCTCAGGATTCAGTGCTATCACCCATGTTGTTCATGATGTATATGCTGTTCCTTGGAGACACTGTAAGAAGGTATGGGTTAAGGTTTTGCTGTCATGCAGACGATACCCAGCTCTACCTTTCTTTTGCACATGACCAGGATGGAGCCCTCTCAGTCTTTAACAACTGTCTGTAAGAAATCCAGGAGTGGATGGATTCCATTTGGCTGAAGTTGAACTCGGAAAACACTGAGGTGTTGTGTACCCTCTGGAATTTTTCTGGGCGTCTCAATCCCGACTTGTGATCGGGTGCATAACCTGGGGTAGTTTTGATGGACTGACCCTACATTCTCAGGTGTTGGATGTCGTCAAGAATTCCTTTTATCACCTTAGGAATATCTCCAGGATTAGACATCTGGCTTCGTCAGGCGACCTTCCAACTCTGGTTCACACCTTTGTGTCCCTGCGCTTGGATTACTGCAACTCCTATCTAGGGCTTTCTGCGGTTGAAATCAGTCACTTGCAGCTGGTGCAGAGCAGCGGCAGCAAGACTTTGACGGATCCTCTCGATCCTGTCATCTTACCGATGCTGCACAGTCTGCACTGGCTGCCAGTTCAGTGGCGGATCACCTTTAAAGTTGGTTTACTGACTTTTAAAGCCCTACATGGGCCTGCCCTGGACTATCTGAAAGAGCTGCTGGTTTCTTACTGCCCTGGTCAGTTCGCTCGCTTGTCGACGAGAGGTTGTTAGAGATTCCAAGGGTGAGTTTGAAGTCATATGGTTGTAGAACTTTTGCTTATGCAGCCCCTGCCCTGAATTCTCTACCTCACGGTTCTGAGTGTGTGCAACTGTGAAGGAATATAAACAGGGTTTAAAGACTTACCTGTATAGTAAAGCTTTATTAGCGAGTTGATTAATTATTAGAGGTATCTGATATTTATGTATGTGCTGATTATTTGTGTATCCTTGTTTTTTACTGTGAGGCGCCTTGGTATTGGAAAGGCGCCATACAAATAAATTTTATTATATTGTTATGAAAGTGGAACAAAGGGCTCTCGGATGTTGGCTCAGAGACTGGAAAGCGGAAACGGGCGGCAACTATTCTTAAAACAAATCACCCTATTATTAAACAGCTTTCCCATACTGGATGAACATATACGTGTTTCTTTCCTTTCCTATTACCAATCAGTCCACCAGTCTTCCCCTGATCATTCCTTAGTGGATGAGAGAAAGCGTTCCTTTCCCATCTCTCCTCCCAAAGTTGACAACAGCCCAAGAGTCTTCTCTGGAGGCCCCAATCAGACTGGAAGAGATTCTATCATATATTAATGCATTAAAGCCAGTTAAATGCCCTGGTCCTGATGGCTTTATGGCTGAAAAGGTACAGGAAATGTTTTAGTCTCCTCCCTTCTCTTTTGACCACATACTGGGCAGTGGGGAGGGGAGTCCCCGCCTTCCTTCGCGTGGATCTCACAGTCTTGACCCCTATTCCAAAACCAAACAAAGATGCAACAGATTTCCTCATATCCCCAATTTCCATTCTAAATATAGATTACAAAGTCTACACAGCCATATGGGCCTCATAGTTAGAAACAGTTTTGTCAACGTTAGTGCACCCAGATCAGTCCGATTCATAAAGCACTGTAAAACCACAGATATTAGATGCACTATGTTACTTCTGGAACATGTGCGTTCAGACAGAAGGAGCCCTCTTGCACTACTGAGCTTTAACATGAGAAGGCCTTGATATGGTCTTGTGCTTTTTTTTTAACGGAAACCTGAGGACCTTTGCCTTTCCTGACTCCTTTCTAACCTGACTTCAACATTTACATTTACAACCTAAGGCTTACATCCAAATCAATAGGAACTTTTCCTCCGTTTTTATTGATGCAGGGGACCAGGCAAGGTTGTCCCCTTTCTGGCCCTATTTGCTTTATATATTGAATCCTTGGCAGCGGCACATCGTCGGGATCAGAGGGTGAGGATCCCCTGGGACAAAAATCGATAAAATCTCTATGTTCATGAACAACATTCTCCTAACTCCTCTTTCCCGAAACTTTCTATTCCTACAGCTTGTGATATGTTTTGTCAGTATGAACAACTGGAAAACAAACATATCAAAAACAGAGGCAGTAATGTTCTACTTTTCTCCATCTAATGCCCTTCATGGTTCCTCCATTGAAGTGCGTTGCACTAAAATTAAATACCTTGGAATTTATATTCCCTTAATTTGACGATCTTGAACTAGTAAATAATGAACCTCTCTCTACTCAATTTCATGAGTATTTGAACAGAAGGTGACTGAATGAAGCTTACTTTTTCCAGTGTAAGAGACCATACGCATGAAAATTCTCCCTAGACTGTTATATTTATTCCAGAACATTCTAACCTTTCCGCAGACTTGTTTTCAGTCGCTGAATAAAACCATCTCTTCCTTTATTTGTGAGGGTCAAAGACCAAGGATTCGTTACTCTATATTAACTCTCGCTCTGGAACAGGGGTGTTAATCCTACCCATCTAATACATTATGCACTAGCTGCCTTCTTAAAAATATTCCTGTTTGGCTCTCTCCGACATATCAGTCGGCATGGTAAGATAGTAAATTCCTACTCAATGACCTGTACGACATGGAAAAAATAGATACATAGTGTCAGCAGATAAGGGCCTACGGCCCACCCAGTCTGCCCATTTGAGCTTGTAAGTTTACTTTATGTTTTCCTAGAAGTATGTTGCCCTCAACCTTGACCGCCAGAATTCCTTTATCTCTATCCCATGCATTCTTAAATCCTGTGATTGTTTCAGCCCCCACCACTTCCTCTGGCAGGATGTTCCACTTGTCCACCATCCATTCTGTGAAGAAATTCTTCCTCACATTTCCTCTGAATCGTCCTTCTTCCAACTTCATCCCATGCCCTCTAGTCTTGGAACATCTTTTTTGCTTACAAATAATGTATTCCTGTACCCTGTTCCTCCTGTAAGATACTTGTATGTGTCTATCATACCCTCTCTCCCTCCTCTCTTCCGAGGAGTGCATATTCAATTCCTTCAACCTGTCTTCACAGGACTTGTGATGCAATCCATGTACCATCTTTGTTACCCTCCTCAGAACCTTCTCTGCCCTGTCTATGTCCTTACGTAAGTAAGGTCTCCAGAACTGTACACTGTACTCCAGGTGGGGCCTCACTAGTGTCTTGTATAGTGGAATTATGACCTCCCTTTTCCAGCTCGTGATGCCCCTGCCTGTGCATCCCAGCATCCTATTTGCTTTACCTGCTGCCTTGTCACAATTTCCCTAACTTGAGGTCATCAGAGATCATAACCCCAAGATCCCTTTCCTGCTTGGCGTGATATATCCTCACCCCCAACTGATAAATTGTGCCTGGGTTTTGTGCTCCATATGCATTATCTTGCACTTCTTTGCACTGAATTTCAACTGTCAAACCCTGACCATTCTTCAAGTTTCTGCAGGTCCTTCTCATTCTGTCTACACCCTCTGGTGTGTCTACTCTTACACAGCTTTGTGTCATCAGCGAGCAGGGAAATTCTGCCTTCCAGGTCCTGCACAATGTCACTGATGAAAAGTTGAATAGAACCAGTCCCAGCACTGATCCCTGTGGTACCCACTGGTTACTCTTCCCTCGGAGTGACAGCCATTAACCACCACCCTCTGTGTCCTGCTGCCCAGCCAGTTACCTACCCACTGCACTACTGTCCTGCCCACACCCATATTACCCAATACGTAATAGACTTCTATGAGGCACAGTGTCAAAGGCCTTGGTGAAGTCCAAATAGGCCATGTCCACTGCCCTCCCCGATCCACCTCCCTAGTCACCCAGTCGAAAAATTTAACGAGGCTGGTCTGACACGACCTCCCCTGGTGAAACCATGCTGCCTTGGGTCCTCTAGTCAACTGACAACCAGATGTTCCACCAATCTTTCCTTCAGTAGTGCTTCCATACAGGGCCAGATTAAGGCAACCTGGGCCCTAGGCCCAAGAAATCTGGGCCCCCTTCACCGCAACCATGTCACTTCACGACTGTGCCCATTTGCTGTGACCAAAGACCTTGGGCATTGCATTTTAGTTACTGAAACTTGAAAAAAAATTTTACTGTCCCTAAAAGTGGCATAAAACATAAATAACCTAACTAGAATGTTTCAAAATTAATGAAACTAATATTATCAGCATGGAAAATAACTATAGTCTAAATTTTAATCATTTAGAGAAAATAATTGCTAATTGACCTGGTAAAAATATTTTTGTGCGTGTAATATGATTTACACTTCTCCATCGCCCCCAAACACACGTGTGTGTGTTCCCCATATGGGTGTTATCATGTTGTCCTGTCAGGTAGTATGAACCAGAATGTGGGAGTTTGTTGGTAGGGTAGGGACCTATCTCTAAAAGAGGCAAGGTCCTGGGTAGTATCAGATTTAAGTTGATGGTTTACTAGAGTAGTTACGAAGTTTAGAGATTATATTGCAAAACGAGAGATTGTTGGACATTCCTGAGACCAAACATTTCTGTTAGTGTATTGATAAGTAGCCAGGATCAACAAATGGCAAGATTTACTGATTGGAATCTGGAAATACGTTCATTTGTTCACCCTGAAAATGTAGCTTTATCAAGGTCAGAACTTCATTACGAGTGAGATGAGGGTACTATGTTTAATTGTACCACTGAAATGCATTGTAGTGTTTTTAATTTTAGAGTGTGATTAAATATAAAGCATACACACTGAACAGCACTGTTAATCTTTATATTGAAGAGCAGGACTTTATTCTAAGTGGGGTGGGAGCCAAAGCAAAGGAAATGGGCCTGTTCACACCTTAAAGTCAGCTGGGGAGGCTGAAACTATCAGCTGCACTTAACACCCTAATCAGGAGGTGAGAGTCATGTGGCAGTTCTGCCCTCACCTTGCTCAAATTGCTCAGTGGCTGAGTCCATTACATAAAAACAAAATGCAGCTCAGGCAGAAGGAAAAGGACATATAGTAAATATATGTTGGGGTTGATGGGGCCCCTGGCAGGCAGGGGCCCTAGGCCTGTGCCTATGCCTTAATCTGGCCCTGCTTCCATAATCTCTCCCACTACCGAGGTGAGGCTGACTTGTCTGTAGTTCCCTGCTTCCTCTCTGTTCCCACTTTTGTATAATAGCTTTCTCATCTCGAACACGACCCGGAGGGCTTTTCGCACTTTACTAGATGTTAAAGGGAAGTCTCCCTAGTTTCACACCAATATTTTCATAGCTCCTTATGTAACTGTTGTAGTCTCTCCAGTTGCTAGCAGTCCTACTGCTGTCCAAATCTAGGTTTTAAAAAAATATACAGCCCCCAAAAGTTAGCAATGTGTTCGTCCTCCATTTTACCATCAATGTTGCTGAAGAATGATGTCATCAGAGCAACAGATAATGGTGCTGACCTACATGCAGTTCTACCAGTAAACCAAATCCACAATGTTTGGTTCCCTACTTGAGTAATGGAGGAACCTTTAAGTGTTGTGCACATCCTGAAGTGCAGGTCTAATAGGAACTAGGACCATGTGAGTGTGATGCAGCACTGATTTGAGGTATATACAGTATTCATATAAGGAAGTGTATGTGTGTTGTGTTACTGTTTCTGTTAGCAAAAACAGTATACCCAATAAATGACTGGTTACAACAAGAGTATCAAGTGGCATTATACAGCTGTTGTATTATGTTTGTGTGTGTGTGTGTATTAGCATTCTCTGTTTTGTTGACACCAGCAGTGAGAAAATCTTGCAAATATGCCCCTTCCCTTTGTAACTAGGCAGTCAGTGACTGATGGCCGCTGTAAGGCAACAAAGAATTCAGCTATAACAAGGAATAGGTTACCAGGAAAGCATCAGCTGCAGCATATGGAAGAAGGGTAATCTAGTGGATAAAGCACAAGCACTTGGGGACTCTGGTTCAAATCTTACTACATTCCCTTACTGTCTAACCCTTAAGAAGTTCCCCAACCTCACTGGAAACTGTGATGGCCCTCAGGTCCATGACTTTAAAAGTGCCCCAATTCCCATTTTAAATCATTAGCAGTGATGCGAGAGCTGCAGCACTTCACTTTCAAGGTACTAAGGATAAGCTGTGGCAGCCCCCAACTCGCTTTGTAATGCCAGCATTTGAAGTAGGATGCCCCTCACAAATCAGATGCTACACCTCAGCTGTTGTAGGTAAAGAAACAAATCAGTCTCAGTCTTTGTAGTGCTCTGTATTTGCTTAGCTCACTCCTCCTATGTCATATGCATTCCGTCTTTGGTATTTCCAGTCAGAAACTCAGATTTAAGGAGCATCTGAAATGTATAACAATACACTTTATGAAGTAAATGATCTAGTTCTCCACTTTCAGGCTGCTAAAGGGGATGTGTATAAGTCAGTCTTGTGTGATCCTTTGGTAAACTGCCAGCCTCACCCTGTAATAAATCTTCTCAAGGGTGTTCACCTGGTTCAACACAGAGTGACTGACTGCTCGATCAATTGATTGGTTGATTGACTGATTCAGTCTACTGCTCTCCACAACATGTTATAACGGTCTCAAAGAAATAAATGAGCAATACAAAGGAACATATTTTGTTTCCTGTGAATTAAATACTATTAAATGTATTATTTGCTCTACACATACAGTATTGAGGCTAAAGTACTACTCCCTGTGTGAGTTGCATGACAGAACTGCCTTAAGCCATTGCAAACAGGCTAAAATCAGGCTAGACAGCACTGATACCCTTATGTTTGTTCTGCACTGTTGCTGCAGTGACAGCAAGGAATGGGAGGGCTGTATTATAAGTGACTCATTTGCATGTAAATGGAGGCTTGCTTGAT
Source organism: Neoceratodus forsteri (assembly GCA_016271365.2). Taxonomy (NCBI): domain Eukaryota; kingdom Metazoa; phylum Chordata; order Ceratodontiformes; family Ceratodontidae; genus Neoceratodus; species Neoceratodus forsteri. The sequence continues at coordinate 1,411,852,015 of CM057456.1, read as the reverse complement.
ATTTTACTACCTTGTGTCAGAGCCTCAAACTCTAGATGTGTTGCAACAGAAGAAATTGCTGATCTCTTATTGACATCGTACACTACTTGATGTAATGTATAATAAATACATTAGACATATCTAAGTCATACATATACAGGAGCCTTCTTTAAGGGTTTGGCAAAAGATAAAACGAAAAAAAGCCTCTAAAACAAAAATGCATTCATTTACTTTAATCTCAGCTGATGAATCATTTTACCGGCTAATTTTGACTCTACGTTTAAAATATGGCGGAGGCTTGATCTTAATTTTACGGACATTTCTTAATTCCTCAGGCGATTTCTTTCTCTGACTTACAAACTCAATACTCCCTTCCAGAGAGGATAGGTTCAGAAATACCCAGGTGAGAAACTTCATACTTAGACTTCAGCTTGCTTACCCTCACCTCTTCCAGCATTATGGAAACTACTGGGAGACACTTTGAGGGGCAGTTTATGGGATAAATTAATCAGTCATCTCTACAGAATCCTACGGGAAGCATAGGAGAATCTTTCTTGTCAATACTGGAAGTTTGGAATAAAGACCTGCAAACAGGACGTTTCTTTTGAAACATGGCAGGGGCCAACTTTAAAAGCTATAAAGATTACCGTCTCAAATGTGGCCGGAATTTGCATGGAAGTCCTCTTCTCGTACTTAACCATCTCTGGTGATACTTATTAAATAAATACCTCCTGCTTCCTATGACTTCTGTTGGAGGGCTGCAATTGCAGACTAGCTGACTTAGGTCACATTTTTGGTTCTGCCCTAAGCGAACACCCTTCTGATGAGCTTTGCAGGAAGAGTTGGCAGGGTGCTTGGGAGAGGACACTGAACAGCAGAGATTGTACTTTGTCTATTTATCCCCTCATAACCCTCATTGGGACAGGACCTTCCTCCTTATTCATTTTAGTAGCTAGGAAAACTACTACCCGATGGTGGATGACATCTAAGATACCTTCAATGAGTGACTGGAGTAATGTTATAAAGGAAATTTACATAATGAACAACTCATTGCCAAATTTCAGGATAGACTCCCCAATTTGAAATAAAATGGTACAGATGGATGTTCCATCAGTCAGGGCTGGACCCAGATTTTGCCCTTAGGGAGCTGGCCCACCTGGAAAAACGAGGGGGAGTTCTTTCCTTTCCTGATTCGGAAGGAAAGCTATGTGGGGACAGGGACACTCTAAGGGTGTTTTGTTTCATCAAAATCATCTGGGAGCCTGCCTCCTGGGAGAAAAGCAAACAGTATGGGCAGACAAGAGTGGGGGCGGGAGAAAAGAGAAAATAGTTAATACATGATGCTTGTGTGGATATATTTACAATAAAGAAAATGACCATGTAATCAAACAAATTATGGTAAAGTCTGGCTATGTGGAAATGTCGATGGTAAAATTAACATGCAATATATCTTACTTAAAATAAAATTATAAAAAAAAAAAGGAAGTGGAAGGAAGGCAGAGAAGAGGCCTGGGGTCCACGGCCTTGAGAAGGCATCCCCTGCAGCGAGCCCTGCTGAGGGCAGGGGATGGAAATGACGTAACTACTGTAATTCTTGATGATCTTGGATGAAGTCTCCACCACTCATTCAACTACTGGGACTACGTCAGAAGCGCTAGGACCAGCAGGAGCTAAAATATTCAGGAGGGCTGGCGCCGAGGTAGGACCACATGTGTGGTGCCACAAGTCTGGTTTGGGCCATAGGCTATCTCAGCATCAACCATCCAACCTCCTCAGTATCTTTTTACCGAACAGCTGCAGAGTAAACTACTAGGAAACCAACCTAACACGGACATAAGACAGTCTGTATAAAAAGGCCAACTCAACAGTGTCTTTAGAACCCAGCCAACGATGAAGTGAAGACCAGCAACAGGATAAGTGAGCTCAGGGGATGGTGGGTGGGCATGTGAATGAGTGGTGGAGACTTCGTCCAAGAAGATCAAGAAGTACGTAGGTACATAATTTTCATATATTCCTAGACAAAAAAAAAAGTCTCCACCACTTATTCAGACTAGTGAGAGAGTGCCAAGCTGAAAACAATCCCCTGTTTTCTTGTACTTCCTAAAGGCAGCTCTTTTCCTCCTTACCTTTTCCATGACCTCCTTGCTCAACCAGATCAGTTTCTTAGCCCTAGCCTTCTTGCTCTGGGCTTTGCATCAGGTTTTGGTTGCCTCCACTATCCCCAGCTTTATGAGCTCCACCTCTGGTTAGTGTCCATGCTGGGTTGAATTCTGCCAGGTACCCTTTACCACTTCCCCATCCTCCCAAAGTCGGCCCTTCTGAAGTCCAGCACTATTGTGCCAGATTCCACTCCTTCCTTGCCCATATCCAATCTGAGCCATACTGAGTGGTGGTCACTCCTGACAGCGGTTCCTCCACTGTAAGTTCTCTCACAAAGTCCCCATTTGCCAGCACAAGGTCAAGGTATTCCCTAACCTGGTTGGTTCACTGACCATTTGCAGCAGGAAGCTGTCCTGGAAGGCATCCAGCAGTACCTGCTCCTTCTGTTCCTGGTTGTTGGGGTGCTCCAGTCCACTCCTGGCATGTTGAAGTCCCCACTATCACCACACTACCCTTCTCGCAGGTCCTCCTGATCTGTCCCGCTAGTTCCCTGTCTAACTCCTCCGTCTGAGATGGTGGCCTGTACACCACTCCCATTCTAAGAACCTATTTTTGGAATCCTGGATTTGCATCCAAAGTGACTCCGTACTACCCTCCTCCCCTTCCTCCCTTACACTTCAGTCCTTCCTTCACATATAGTGCCACCCTCCCCCTTCCCAATCACCCTGTCCCTACGAAATAACCTGTACCCTGGTACAGACAGGTCCCAGTCATTATATTGGGTGGCCCATGTTTCCGTGATGGCTGCAATGTCCACCTCTCCCTCTGCCATGAGAACCTGTAACTCTGCAGTTTTCTCTCAAGGCTCCTAGCATTAAGGGTAACCACCTTCCACCCTCCCCATCCTGCCCTCCTTTCCTAGCATCACCAACAGTACTTGCCATTTGTCCTTTGTCACTGTTATTGGGGAGTAGCTCATAGGCTTCCCCAACCTGTGGTCTCTGCATATCTCTTCCCCACTGCCACCCCACTCCTAGTTTAAATTCCCACTTCCTCTATGTACTCCTCCATCCTCTGTTTCAACACTTTCTTTCCCTCTCACTCAAGTGTAGTCTGTCCCGGCCCGTCGGGCGCAGCGTGGGATTTCCGCTTGCGGCGCCCGGCGACCGGGTTAGGCGGATCCGGGTCGGCGGAGGGCGGCGCAGGTAGGATCAGTGTTCGCTGGACAGCTCTCCTTCTCTGGGGAGGGTGTGGGTGGCGCTTCCGGGGCTGGGGACTCCTGGCGGAGGCGGGAGTTCTCAGCGCAGCCAGCGCTTGCGGGGGGAGGAGGCGGGCAGGCAGCTGGCGTCGTGCACTCCCCCGCCTCCCTGGGGAAAAGCGGAAAAAGAAGGTGGAGCAGGACCACCGTGGGATGAAGCCTCCTGGAGATCCTCGCGCCACCACCGCTGCTGCTGCGGGACCCAACCAGTCACAGTTCGGGTCACGAGGTGGCCTGCGCCCCACCGGGGTAAGCCGGAAGTGACCGAGGGTCCCTGCAGCTACAGGCGGTAGAGGTCTCCGGGCCGACTAGGGCGGAGGAAGTAGACGGTGGTCCAGCCAGGATAAAGGCAAATTAAAAAAAAAAAAAGTGTAGTCTGTCCTTGGTATAGAGACTGTCCTCCCAGGTCCCTCCCCACCCCCAACAGCCCATACCCTTTAGCACAACACCAGGTTCTTAGCCATCCGTTAAATTCCTCTATTCTCAGCTTTCTTGTTGTGCTTGCCTTTGGCACGGAAATATCTCTGAAAAAGTTACTGATCTTCCGCCCCTCACATAATTGTGCTAGTTCCTCAAACCTCCTCTGGACTGTATCTATTGTCTTGTCAGCCAGGTTGTTTGTCCCAAGATGTACAATTAAATGAGGCTTGTCCCTACCTCTTCTAGCATATTTCAGAACAGACTGTCCCACCTTGTGATGGGCAGAAATCGCAAAGCTGCACCTCTACTGTCAGTACTGCAGTCCTGCATTCGACAGGTCTAGGGAGTACTCTAACACCTTACTTGATGGGCAAACAAAGGGGTCCAGGATGGACTTTGCGCATCAAACAGAAAATCATTTCCACTTTGCCGTGTAAGTCTTCCTAGTGGATGGCTTGCATGCGGCTAAGAGGATTTCTGAGATACGTTAAACCTACCCACTTCTATCTCCTCAGGAGCCAAGCATGGAGATGAAGGAATGACAGGTTGGGATGAACCACTGGACCTTGTGACAAGAGGTCTGTCTGTAGGAGAAGTTGTCTCAGAGGGACTTCCGATAATCCACGGATTAAAGGAAACCATATCTGATGAGGCCAGATATGGGACGATGACAATCATGCTGTCTCCCCTGCACCTTTAACTTGAGCAGCACCCTCTGAATTAAGGGAAGAGGAGGAAATGCATACAGAAAGCATCTTGTCCACCACAGTCAATGCATCCTGACAGAAAGCGCCAGGTTCTGGATTTCTGGAGCAGAACAGAGGCAGTTTGCATTGAGTTGGGACACAAAGGGGTCAGGTCAGGAGTGCCCCACTCTTGAATAGCGACTACACAGCGTTTGAGTCGACTCACCACTCGTGTGGCTCCATCTCCATTCTGCTGAGGTGGTCCGCTAGATCGTTCTGGATTCCCAGCAAGTACACTGCCAGGATTACTGCCTTGTGTTCGAGACACCACTCCCACGGCTTCTATGCATAGAGAGTAAGAGTGCACTCCACGCTGTTTGTTGATGTAGTACATCTGCCTTCTTGTTCGTCTGAAAGAAAATTATTTTGTGACAAAGGACAACCTTTAAGGCTCGGACAGCGTACAGACCAGCTCTCATCTCCAAGACATTTATGTGAAGATGAAACTCCTCCCGGCTCCACAGACCCTGGGTGTCTTTAGGTCCAGACAGTGAGCTCACCAACCAGTCAGAGATGCATCCGTGGTGATGGAGATCATGCTTCCAGTGAGGAAAAAGGAAACCCTGGAAAACGTTGTCCTCACGAGTCCATCAGGTGAGAGATCTCATCACAGGCTCTGTCACCCCTATGTGGAAGGACTGCGGATGCGTGGTTGGAGACCACGAGTGCAGAGAATCCACTGAGTGGTTTTCATGTGTAAACAGGCTAGAGGCACCATGAATATGGATGATGCCATGAGGCCTAGCATCCGCTGCATCGAGAGAGCCTGAACTAAATTCTCCTTGATAAAGCAAGCCATCTGGAGAATGCTGTTCCTCGGTCTTCTGGAAGAAACATTTTTACTCTGCAGGTGTCCAGAACAGCACCTATGAAGAGATGTTGTTGAGAGGGCTGAAGTTGCAATTTTCCAGGCTCAATAGTACCCTCAATGACATGAGGAACTTGAAGCTGTGGAGACTGCTTCCTGTGTTCCCTGCCTGGAAGGGCTCACCAAGAATAAATTGTGCAGGTACAGAGACACATGAACATTGGAGTTTCTGAGATCGCCATGAGTACTTAAGCACTTTGTAAAGATCTGTGGCACAGAGGACAGCCCAAAGGGCAGGACTCTGAATTGGTAGTGCAGACCCAGAGCCACAAAACTTAGGTACTTTTGGTGGCTTCAGTGTACCGGAATGTGTTGGTAGGCATCCTGCATGTCCAGAGACACCAATCAGTTGTTCTGATGAAAGAGGCAGTAGCGTTTCCAGAGAGATCATCTTGAATTTTTCTTTAACAAATATTTGTTCCAACTTCCTCAGGTCTAGAATACAACGCATGCGCCTGTTTTCTTTGGAACTAGGGAAGTAATGGGAGAAACCTGTGTTCCATTCTGCCTGCAGAACTTCTTCTAGTGCCCTGTTGTTCAGAAGGCCCTGAATCTCTGAAGCAAGGAGATCTGACTGAGCGGTGGACAGCTTGGGCTGTCGCTTGAGTGGACGATCTGGGGCAGTCTCTAAAATTGGAGAGAATATCCTCTCGAATTATCCTGAGGACCCATTTGACAGTTGTAACAGATTTCCACAAGGTTGAAAAATTGAGTCAGATTACCCCCTATCGCCAAAGAGGAGTCCACCTTGAGCAGCTGAAGTAGACACGGGCCAGGTCTCCACTGGGTGGCACTGGGCGCTTTTGGGGCCTGTGCTTTATGCTGCATTTTCTTTTGTGGCTCAGGGGTTTGGTTCTTGTTAAAAGCTTCTAAGCATTTACCTGAAAGGACTGCTGGTTATTAAACAACCGGTGGCTTACGCCTCTGAGGGGCAGCAGGAGCCAGTATGGCAGTCTTCCTAGCAGTCCTGGGTCTTCCAGTGGCCTCCAGTGCCTGCTCCACTTGTGGGCCAAACAGATAAAACCGTCAAAGGAGAAATTCTTGACTCTGTGCTGAGCATCATTTGTGAAGCCTGAAGTCCTTAGCCAGGAGTGTCACCAGGTACAAATCCTGGCTGCTGCTCCTCTAGAGGCAGTGTCAAAGGCATCCATATCAGCTTTCAGTTGCTGACTGTTGGACTCTATGCCTCTAGCAATGGTCTGAAAAAGCTCTGAGTTAGTGTCAGACTCCGGGAGGCTCTAACCGTTGCCTTGAGCAAATGCAAGAGGAATACTCATACTGAGGGAAATGGTCCTGGTAACTAGCTATACACATGCCCATAGTAGCAGCACACACTCGCTTCCCCAGTGTGTCACTGTATGAGATTATTTATTCACAGGATGAGTCGTGGATTCCTGGGGAAGCATGATTTTGTAGTTTTCTGCCAGAACCACCAGGACATCTACGAAAGCCTGAGAAGCAAGGATTGACCTGATCTTAGGGGAACGTATTTCCTATCTGTAGACAGCCATGAAAAGGAATGAGTGCCGGTCTGTCCCATACTGCGTGTGAAAAAAAAAAAAAAAAAAAAAAGAGGGTTGCACTGGTGATGTCAGGTCCACAGGAATTTCAGGAGCGTGCAGGTATTGCAGGCGTAAAAGCTTTCCAGGGTCCACCGCAGAAGTCTGGTGAACCAAGGTGGAATTCATATTATTCAGCAGAGATTTAAATGAAAGGTCTTGACCACAGGCTCAGCTGAAGTAAAGGGCTTATTCTCTATCCCATAAAACGAGTCCTCGTCCACATCATGTCAGGCGCAGATCGGAATCAGGCTCAAAGTCCTCCTCTATCCCAGAAAGGATAGCAATCAAGCAGACCCAACCGCTCCAACTGTGGATCAATGGCCCCTAGACCTAAGGGCACAAGGATCAAGTCTGCAGGCAAGGGTAGTGGAGACGACCACGAACCCACTACTCTATAAGAGCAGCACAATGATGAGATTGCTCCCGGAAGACTCCTCAGGGCAGGAAGGACAAGCCGAGACCAAGGCCACTAGGAACTGAGGTAGCAGGTGACCCCGATGGAGCCAGGGTTGGCAAACCATTACCTGCTACAGACTACCTCCATGTAGATGTACCAGAGGCTAACCTCAAGCAGTACCACTTCTTGACCAATGGGAGGAAGAAGGCTCTCAGTCTCAAGCAGTGGCGAGTTCTAGATTGAGACCGGGACTGCATCTGTTTATGTTTCGGGAGGACCGCCCTTCCTCCCGAGCACCGGACTGCCCATGGTCAGACACCCCATTCAATGAGGCGGCGGACTGGACCCAGCCCTGCTGCCAAACAGCTTTCAAGTGAAATCTCCAAAGATACCAGCACCTTTCATTGTCTACGCTGTCTATGGCGGGCTGAAGATTTCTTCTCTTCGTTACTTCAGCTTAAAAAATCTTTTAAATAAATACTACTAAAACACTAACTAAATCAAATAATGAATGACTAATGCTGCTGTTGTACAGATGTGAAGATTTGACTCCCATCAAGCAAGCGACCTCATCACTGAAGCGCACTGGGCGCTAGGAAAAAAGGTACGGAGGTAGTTGGAGGGTGCGATGCTGAGATAGCCTATATGGCGCAAGCCAGTCTCATGGTGCTGCACATGCATGATCCTACCTAGGCACTGACCCTCCTGAAGATTTCTGGCTCCAGCAGGGTCCTAGCACCTCCAGCGTAGTCCCACTAGTGTGAATGAATGGTGGAGACTTAGTCGAGGAAGATCAGCCTCAGCTTTTTGTTCTCCTGAGGTGAACAGGTCCACCTGAGGTGTGCCCCACTGGGAGAACGGACTGTGAACCATCTCGGATGGAAAGACCACTCGTGAGGCATGCCCACCCTACTCACTGTGTCCGCTCACTTTACTGAAAGCTCCTGCCAAATGGATGGCTAGGAGATCTGCCTCCAGGTTGCACATGAGAGTCCAGAAGCGGAGTGCTACCTGCACAGGGCAGACAGTCCATCCCGCCTTGCTTGTTGAGGTAGTACATGGTTGTGGTATTGTCCATCAGGACTTGAACCACTTGACCCCGAACAAACAAAGTGAAGGCAGTCAGTGCTAGCTGCTGGACTGCTCGGAGCTCCAGCAGGCTGATGTGGCATTGGAATTCCCTGAGGTTCAGAGCCCTTGGACTCTCTGTTCCCCCAGATGGGCACCGCAGCCAGTGAGAGAGTTGGTCGACAAGATGACAGTCGGCTCGGGGAAGACATATGGGATCCTTCCTGCAGATGCTCTGTGACTAAACACCACTGGAGAGTATCCCACATCTTCTGGGTCAGAGTGACTAGCTGGCCAAAGTGACCTTTGCACCGAGACCACTGGCTGCCCAGCTACCACTGCAGGAAGCGATATGCCAGCGGACCCATCGGACCACGGTGGTGCAGTCCACCATGCAACCCAGAAGGTGCAGGAAGTCCCGGGCAGGGCACAAGTGCCCAACCAGAAATGATTGGGCAGAGGAGGAAAGAACCTCTGCCTGTCCACCGGAGTTGGACTCTGCAAGAGTCTAGCTCTGCCGAGCTGAAGCTGATCATCTGCAAGGGCACAAGTTGCCTGGACACGCTCCACTTCCTGCCTGGAGGGACCTATCAGCCAGCCGCTCTAGGTAGGAGTACACCAACCCCTGGGCGCCTCAAGTAAGCTGCTACCACTGCTATGCATATGGTGAAGACCACGAGGAGAGGCAGAAAAGCATGGCCTGAAACTCAAGAGGGCCCTTGTTTTGAAGTGGAGGAACCCGACCTGGATGACGGGGTGTCAACGGGGTTCCTCGAGGAGCTGGAAGACATGGCTCCTCCTGGTCTACATCGGTGACTGGAGAGTCCGGTTCAGCGGGCTGAGCAGACTCTTTGGTGGTCACTGGCAGAACTGGAGGAGTCCTGAACAACAAGTTGTCGGCCTCTTTGGATGACAACCAGTCGCAGGGTTGAGAAAAATCTTGTCAGCGTTGTCTTGACTGGCTGGCCTGATGGGGCACCTTGAAGCCAGCAGCCAAGGCCGCAGTTTCACCATAGTCAAAATCCAAGATTCCCGAGACCGAGAACATTTCCGGTCCCAAGAACATCGATGGTGAGTCATCTTCTTTCTCTCTTGGACTCCTCTTTGCGAGGGCGGAGAGCTGTCTCGAACAGAAGGGCCCTTTCCCTTGGTCGGGGAGCTGGCACACCTCATTGAAGGAGCCCAAATAAGCGGAGCCCAACTTGAGCAGAACAAAGGTCAAGAAGACTGTGCGGTAGCCAGAGCCGCCTCCTGAAGGTCATAGTTACTGCAACTGCTCGCAGATCCCACAGCCGCAGAGACCACCCAAAGATCATCCTTAGATTTGATTGGCAGATGTCATTTTTCTGGACAGCCCAACTTCAGGCAGGTGAGGCATACTTGATTACTGACGCAAGAAATTACCCCACAAATATCGCAAGCCTGGGGATTATACTGCGGCCCAAGCAATAAATGCACGCAGGGGTCGATCTAAATATTGTTTTACTAGCCCAAACGCTAGTGCAAATTGACATGGGCTAGTGCAGCTAACTCTTACTTGCCCATCTTGACTAGTGCAGATTTTCATGGCTGTTAATGAATTTAAAACTCTGGACTTTAGCATTCTCTAGTCCTCACGATAATCTCTCTCAGTGTTCCAGATGACCAGGTGTGATTAGCCCATTAAGATCTGTAATTATCTAGCAGTTCAAGAGAGGTATCCCACAAAAGACTCAATGTGAGTCATTATCACTCCACTGTTAAGACTTTCAGCTAGTGTCCAGGGCGTGATCAAGGGCAGAGTGCCGAAGTCACTAGATTCCAGTTTTCTGAATGTTTCTATGTTTAACAATTTGTCCAATATTACTAAGACCAGTGCCCCTAATTTCTCTACATTTTGAGTGTTTGTATCCAACATTTCAGTGAGAAAATGCAAAACAGTATACAGGATCAGCCCTGCAGGTGGTAGGTTTTATCCAGCCTCACCATAACTCCCCAAATCTCTTAACTCTGTTCTTTCCCTGGACACCACTGCACACCTAGGGTTACCACCTTTAAGAAGTCCAAAGTGGGACATTTCTTACTGAAACTGGATTTTTCGCAGGACAATATGTTATCTCGACCAATGCAACAGACATGTTTTCACTAAATAATCAGAATTGAGACTATATGTTGTAGTTTTTCAGTTGTTTCTTGTGTTTTGTATAATTTTAAGGTATTTTAGTTAAGGTATCATAGTTTTTGCAACATTTAGAGGAAAATCAGAAAATATTTTCTCTACTATAATGTCAGGACATTTAGCATTTTCATGTTTTTCTGCAGGACGCAGCTGCCCAATCAGGACTGTCCTGCGAAAATATGGACAGGTGGTAACCCTATGCACACCAGACTCTGAAGTGGCCATCCATACAGCGATAGCTTCCATTACTGGCAAGTGTAGGGGTCCTCAGCTCTTCTAAATGGACCATGCCAGCCATCACCATCCATACAGTTCCACTCTTAACTCATTCTATCCTATTGTCACTTAGAATGTTCAGGTACTCTCTGCCTGCTGCTAGAACACCTGTGTGCCTGAAGGGGTTTTAGATCTGCAGCATTCACGCAAAACACACTGTGCTTAAACCTACATATCTTAAAACCATATCCAATTTTAAAACTGTAAAAGAAAAGTTTTCAGGACAAAAAGTTTTTGAAAATGAGTGAGGTTTGGTAATGTTTATTTAACTGGATTTAATGTTGTGGGAGGTTGTTTTCATATTTTAATAAATTCTGATGATTTTATCTAACTATAATTATGTTCTGTTTACTTAGTCATGCAAAATATTAAATTTCTGTAAAATTGTTGATTACAATTGTTAAAAATATACAGTAAACATCTGTCATTGTCTAAATATAAATTTTGCTAGTTTTTACCATTTTTTAGTCAGAAATCAATATCTGAATCTCTTGTTATTACAGTTTGAGTTTTTGTTCCACTCCACTGGTTGGAATTTTGCAGTGTATGATTCTTCTTATCCACCGATTTTAGTTTATGAATCTGATTATCATTTGTTTTGTATTTTCCTTAGTTTAGTAAGAATATATTCACACATTACCAGAAGGACATATCAGGAAGTGAAGCAGGAAGGAAGTGCTTTGTGAGGTCAAGTGATGTAAATAGGAAGAACACTTTCTGTGTAGGTCAGTGAGCTGACAGGAAATGGAGACATTTGTTAGTGCTGGAGGGCTCTCTATGATTACTTGCATATTTGCTGTAGTTAAAATGTGTAATTTCATTGAAATAAACTTTTATTTTTGTAATAAAATCCATAATAAGTATAGGAAACTGTATTTTATTTGTGCGGTTTGCTTTATCATACTGTAAATGAAGCATGATGTTGTTCATGTAAAGGTTCCCATCGTTCAGTAAACATCATGTTCCATAAATCTGTATTATTTAATTTCTTGGCATAGTTTATTTTGGGGGTTGTATTATGGGATGGTTTAAGGTGAGGGAATGACTGTATGATGAAGCACTGTGTGTTAGTGGGGGGTCCTGCATTCATAATACAGGATCAGATGCACTTATATGTTCTGTGGAAATGAGAGGGCTGTATGCATATAATAATGGTGCTAACAGATACTGTGACACATTATGGGTATACGTATAGGATGATAAAATTGCTGAAAAGGCACTGGTAATTTGGGTATACTGTGTCATGGGGAAGGGGTGGGTGTTCTGTACCAAGGAATGATGCTCATAGGCACTGCAGTCATTTTGCATCATGAATTGGCACCCATCCTACATGGGCACCTGTAAAGGTTATGTACTATGTGCTGTGTCACATGGTTTGCCTGCATACACACGTGATATGTTGCAACATTCAGTATGGTGCACTGTGTGGGTGGGAAGGATGTGGGTATGCCTGCACCATGGAGTGATGCTCATTGGTGCGTGTGTACTGTGTGCTATGTTTCATTTGAATGGACTGTATAAGTCATACACTGGCACTGATCACATCACAGTGCATCAGAGGTAAGGGATGGTCTGAAGCATTATGAGCACAAGGACTAATGTGGTTGTGGAGTGATTCAACGTGAATAGAACATTACAGTGCATCTGAGGGTAGTGTTGGAATGAATCTTGATGTGCACAATGGACTACACCATGGTGACTGAGGAGGGATCCATATCAGTAATGCACATCACAGAGTGTCAGAGATAAAGGTTGGACTGAAGACTGATGAACAGATGGACTAAATTGGTGACTCTGGTGGATTTGAACCTGAACAGCACTTTACAGTGCAGTAGAGGTTGGAGCTAGACTGACACCAGATCAGTCAATGGACAACATAATTGGCTGTGGAGGGATCTGAACCTGAAATGCACTTCACTGTTCACTACAGTTTGGGCCATGGATGCATGATAAGGAGATAGATTTTACAGGTGTCTGTGGAGGGATTTGAGCCTGAGATTTTACAAGTGGCTGTGGAGGGATTTGAGCCTGAATAATACTTTACAATGCATCAGAGATTGGGGCTGAACTGATGTCATATGAATTGATGGGCTACGAGTGGAAGTGGAGGGTTTTGAACATCAAATGCACTTCCCAGTGCATTATGGGATTGGTCTGGACTGATACATGGTAAGTCAATGGACAACACCATCAGCTATGGAGGATCTGAACCCGAAATGCACTTCACTGTTCACTACAGTTTGGGGCTTGACTGACACATGATAAGGAGACAGATCTTACAAGTGGCTGTGGAGGATTTGAACCTGAATAAACTTTACAGTGCATCACAGATTGGGGCTGAACTGATGTCATATGAATTGATGGATTACACCAGTGGATGTGGAGGGTTTTGAACATGAAATGCACTTCATAGTGCATTATGGGATTGGTCAGGACTGATGCATGGTAAGTCGATGGAAACACCATCAGTTGAGGAGGGATCTGAACCTGTAACGCACTTCACTATTTACTACACTTTGGGGCTCGACTGATGCATGGTAAGGAGCTAGATCTTACAAGTGGCTGTGGAGGGATTTTAACCTGAAGAACACTTTCCAGTGCATCAGAGGTTGAGTCTGGACTGACGTCATACGAATCGATGGACAACACCAGTGACTGTGGAGGATTCAAAACTGATTTGGCCTTTACCACGCATCAGGGATTGGGGCTGGACTGATGCCAGATAAGTTGAAGGCAACACAATTATTTTTCATTTTTAGACAATCAGCAACTGTGTATTAGGGAGAAAACTCAAGTGCAGAGCATGAGACAAACCTGCTACTGACCCTAACCCACTTATCATCCATAATGCAGGGAGCAACATGCCACATAGATTTTAACATAGCCATAATTCGAACATAAACTCTTTAAAAAGTAACAAAGGTGCTGAATTCATGTGACCGCATCTAGTACATGCACAAGAAACTCTCTCTCCATCAGCAATGCCAGCGGATCTATAAGATGTGATCACACAGGATGACCAGAAATTATCCAAAAATGAACAAAGTGACAACTATGAAAACTTTTATCATAAATAAAACAAATAAATACAGATTACAAATCGAGGTTTTGGCACTGAAATGAAGTGAGTATTTTAGGATAAGAGCAGCACCTCCATCTTGAATCTAAGTTTCCAGTCACCATGCTCTTCCTGCACCAGTGTGCACTCTGACTGGTTAATGGAAATAGTGGCATGTACAATAAGCATAGAGCAAGCATGGCAACCAATCAATATGACCAAATGGTGACGCCTACAGAGCTAGGGCAGGTACAGGTGAGGGCTGTGACCCCTAACTGAAACATCACAAAAAAAATCACTGTACACCCAGAGCTCAGAGAGCCAGTTTCCTTCAGTGACAGATGTAAAAAATACGAATCCTTGCTTGAATGCTAAATAAGGATTTAGTCTAACATTTCAGGCACACACATTGAATAGAATAGTGGAAGGCACAACAAAAGATCTCGTGGCAGGTTCCCTGGTGCTTTGACAACTAAGGCTTCATAAGGGGATGGTGCCTGCATCTAAGACAATCCCTTTATACCAATTAAATTCAGAACTGATGATGTCAGAAAATCTGACCAATCACAGAGCTCGATTTTTAAATACAGAAAAGCTTTGGATCATGTATGCTACAAAACAAACCTTGATAAAATACATAATTTGAAACCTTGAAATAGGCATTCCTGGGGTGCATAGATCACCCTATACAGAAACAGAAATAATATAGTGTTATGCCTGTGTACTGTTTCACCTGGGAAGATGAAAGGACAATGTTAAAGAAAAATACTTCATGTTATTGTTAAGGCAGAGCATATCAAAATCAATGCTTTTACAAATAAAAATTTCAGAGTTTTCTATTTCCCAAGCCCCTTAGGTTAGTCTAGCCCCCATTTGAAAGAAATCTTAGATGTGTCCTGACTCACTTGAGACTAACAAAAACTTTTAAAAGTGCACGTCTCCAGTTGACTGTAGGGTGGGGACAGAGAGCCCTCTGCCTGACTCTGTTCATTGCCCTGTGGGTGGTGGTGACAGTGTGGTGAGGTGCATGATGATGTCAGCTATTGTGTGTACAGAGTTAGGACTGCTTGATTGAACATTTGTTGTTGTGATAGCCTCCCTCTGGTGTGGGGAAAGAAAGAGGAAGAGGCGGCGGCTATGGTACAAGACGGGACTCACTGTGATGGCACTGCAGTCTTTTTCTACTGGGAGCTGGAAGCAATGCGGAGCAGGATAAATGTACAACAATCTGAGTATTTCTTGGCTTTGTTTGTATTGTTTCTTGTATAAGTGACCAAAATTTACCATTATAATTAAGGGCTACTGCAACCATCTGCGAGCTAGTGCAAAAAAGGGTTAAGGTTGACCCTACGCATATGGCATGAGACTGGTACTTGACATCTTCTGCCCACATGGGCACTGGTGAAATCCGAGCAAGGACTAGTCCTCCATTGCCGCTATGATCAAAGACAGAGCTGAAGACAGAACTCTAACAAGTTTAAGTTTTGGAAGTAAATTCAAGATTTGAGAGCCAGAGCCTACTCAATGCAGGAGCAGTAAGGAGGGAACCTGCTTCTTCCACAGAAAGAAGACATGGCATCATGGGGTGGAGCCGAGAGATATACCACGTGGGTGGGAGGAGCCAGCTTGAAGACATTCTGGCAAGATTTCAAGGGAAAGGACAATGCCAGATAGTGTGGATAGATGATATCCACTTCCCTAGAACATGCTTCTTTTCCCCAAGTCTACTATGAATCCAGCCACCAGATATGAGGAAAGAACAGCTGGATGTAACTAGATAACCCTTCCTAGTAATATTTAGATAAACAACCCTCAATACCCCGTTGATAATACAACATGGAGTCTGGCCACTTAACATTTAAACAGTAAATAAATAATCCAAAGGGTCCCAGCATTCTAAAGCTTCTGGCTGACAAGAACGAGTTCCCTATACTTACAAAATGTATTCTGCAAAACCAACAACCGCTTATAAGAAGGGAGATTCACGGTTGCTTCTAGTGATTGGATTACAGAAAAGTGGAGCCAAGACAAAATCTGAGGTGCAAATACCGTGTGTTTTATTTTCTTTTAAATCAGCAGAAGGAAAACACCATTCAGACTGTGACTTGGTCCACAAGAGAGCAGCTGAGATTGCAGTACTAAAAAAAAAAATAAAAATAGAAGGTCGCTTCCCGAAATTAAAATAAACTACTTCCAGCAGATTTATTAAAATATAGTACAACCTCGATTATCCAAAAGCATAGGGACACACTATTCTTTCAGGCAATCGAGTCTTAAAATAATCAGGATAATGGGCAATACGTACAATAGCAAAATACAGTTCTCATGTATGAAATTTATTCACAAAAGTATTACCTCAAATATAAAAACATTCACATACACATGGTACAAGGTATTAAAAATGTTAAAAGTTCCACAAAAGCCAGACCAATAGCGGTGAGGGTTGAGGCACTGGACGCCACACCTCGCGCCATGCAGACAACCCGGTTCTGGGACAGATTCAGGTTGCTGGGGTCAGCAGGTAGGAGAGAGGGACTGAGCAACATGGTGGCTCCCACTCTCTGGGAGGGTTGGCACATGCCCCACTGCTCTACTGCCATCTCTGGTGAACCCAGGTATTGGCAGTGCAGTCGGGAGAGCAATAGGAGAATGGGAGGGGCTGGAGTTGGCCAAGGGCCCTGGGCGGAGCTGTGTTCCAGTGTGCTCTTGTCCCTCTGGCTCTCCTTGTGTGCCAACACCAGCAGTGGGAGGTCACAAGAAGAGTGGAAAAATCCCTCATTGAACTTGGGTGACTATCTCTCCGCCACCCAACTACCAGCCCAAGGGTAGACTGCACTGTGCGGCACCACCTGAAGTTGAGAAGGACCCGGGGTCATCTGGGCCTCTACTACTGTATCAGAGCAGCCTAGCACTCTATGTACAGACACCATGGCAGTAATATGGGTGTGAGGGATTTGACACAGTGGATGGATCGATTGGGGGTGGGGGGCAGTTAGGAGAAAAATAAGTAAAAAAAAAAAAAAAGTTCTGCAAAGTTGTATAAATGCATAGACAGAATGCATACCACATGTAATTATAGCAGACAAATTGGATCCCTTCCTGAAGATGCTCTACTAACTACCATTGGAGAGTATCCCACATCTATCTTCTGGGTCACAGTGACTAGCTGGTCGAGGACCTTTGCGCTGAGACCACTGGCTGGCCAGCTACCATTGCAGGGAGCGAATATGCCAACAGACCCATCGGATCACGCTGGTGCAGGCCACCATGTAACCCAGAAGGTGTAAGAAGTCCTGGGCAGGGCCAAGTGCCCAACCAGAAATGATCGGACAGAGGAGGAAAGAACCTCTGCCCTGTCCACCGGGAGCCGGACTCTGCAAGAGTCGCTCTGCTGAGATGAAGCTGATCATCTGCATGGGCACGAAGTTCCGACCTGGCCTCGCGACCAGGAGGGCAAGGTCAATGCAGATCTGGAGGGACGGGTCCCTGGACCGCTCCACTTCCCTGCCTGGAGAGACCTATCAGTCAGCTGTCCAGGCAGAGGTACACCGGACCCCCTGGCGTCTCAGGTAGCTGCTACCACTGCTATGCATATGGTGAAGACCCCGGGCGAGGGAAACTGAAAGGCATGGCCTGGAACTCGTAGAGGGTTCCTCGGCTTGGAAGTGTAGGAACCTTTGGCTGGGATGTGAAAGAATGCATCCTGAAGATAGAGGGCAAAACCACATGTCTTGCTCCAGAGATGGTCTGATCTGGGACAGAGTAACCATCTGGAAGATGTGGGACTGGAGGAATTTGTTCAGCTCATGCAGATCTAGAAATGGGGCACCAGCCCCTCCCCACCACTTTGGTACCAGGAAATACCTGGAGACAAGCCCTGGGTGTTTCGAGGATCCGCAGCCCTGGCTATGAACTCACTGCTGATGAGTTGAGCTGTCTCGCCTCAAGAGCCAACCAAGTGTCAGCAGATAGGTCCTCCCGTGGGGGCGAGGCTCAGCTAGGGAGTACTGTTCGAATTCTAGAGGCAGACCACGACGGACCACTTCCAGGACCCGCCTGTCTGTGATGACAGTGGACCAGGTAGAAAGAAAGTGGCGGAGCTGACCCTCCACAGGAAGACCCAGGGGAGGTGTGATGGGTATGAGGGTGACAGCCCCCATCCGGTCACTGAGCAGGCTTTTGGAAGAGGATTTTATTGAGAGCCATCAGGTCCCTCCCTCTTGGATTTCGGACCCCGAGGCCACAGACATGGGCCTGGGTCGTAATAAGTTTTAAAAAAAAAAAGTTATCAAAATTGTATAAATGTGATAGACAGAATGATGCCACATGTAATTATAGCAGCATGCAGCACTTTTCGGCATTACAGGTAACAGCACATACTTCCAAAGGTACCACAGCACGAAAGTCATAATAAATTAAGCAAACTGATACGCAATTAAAAGCCAAATAGTATGATCAGTATGCTCTTGTAGAGCCACAATGAAATTAATGCTGACAGCTGCAATCTGTTTCATTATAACTTAGCATGTACTGTCACTTGGATCAACTTCATAACTTTAATAAACTTTAAAATGAACAGTAGCATAATCAATACAGTGCAATAGCGACTTAAAAGAAATGTAACAATATGATGACATTTCGGTGCAAGATAGGTACAAAACTTGTGCAATCACAACACTGAAAAATTCAGTTATAGCAATGTTTTTGTTTTGTTTCTTCATTTGTTCATTTTCTCGACTGCCTGCCTTGGCAACTTCTGTACCAATAAGGTGTGCAGGCAGTCTCTGCTGTCCTTACTTTCCAGCGACTGCATTTATTAAAGGACTCTATACCCTCTGAGGCAGTGGGTACCTAAGCAGTGAGTGCAGCTTACTTGGTAATCTTCCTCTTCATCGGTCGCCTTCATAACCTCAGAGATGTTATCTGGTATGTTCACTATGTAATCATCACTTAGTTTGCGTGAGCCATCATTTGCATCACATTCGACCCACTCATGCAAGGACTCTGGTGAACACCGCTTCCTTGGTTATGACATATAATGCTGCATTGTCCTCAATTTCTTGTTCTACCACAATGGATTCAGCTTGTGGCTCATGCAGCACCTCCGATTTTCCCCAGCATCGGACGACTGTCTCCTGCCTAACCTCCAACCAAGATTCTGCCCACAGGTAACAAACATGTTTAATTGTGCGTTTCTTAATGGCCTCAGTTAACGTTAGCTGCACATTCTTCTGCCAGGATTGTTGCCAAATGTTTTACCTGATACAACCTCGAGAGTAGCCAAAATGCTCTGGTCCATTGGCTGCAGCTTGGAGATTGTGTTTAGGGGTAAAACATACAGCACACACATCTGTCTGCCGACATTAGCTGCTCTGGATCTGGATGGGCACTGGCATTGTCCAGTAACAGAACTGCACGTTGTGGGAGGTTTAATGACTATGAGTTGCTGGGACAAATTCCAAGTGGGACCAATATTTAAATACACTGCCATGTACCCAAGCATTACTCCGAGCTGAGCAGATAACAGGAAGGGTTTGCACATTAACATGTTTAAAATATCTTGGTCACGATGATTTTCCGATGACCAGCAACTTAAGACAGTGAGTACCTGTTGCGCTTGCATACCCCAGAACAGTCAAGCCTTTGTTTTTAACCCAGGGCAACTTGCTGACCAACATGCCAGTGTCTTTTCTGGCAACATTTTCCAGTACATTCCAGTTTCGTCAAGGATTTTAAGTATGTGCTTGTGTCAGTCCTTCTGAAAACATTAAGTCACACAGCCGCTTTTCTGAATGGGACGATGTTATCACTGCAAATTGACGAAAATTCACTGTCACAGAAAGCTGTCAGATGTGGTGCTTTTAAAATGGCTCAACCACCTCCCTAGCACCAATGGCATCATCCATGCCATTAATGTTTTGGTGAAAACTGATGGCTTTCTGTTTCAGGATGGGTCCTGAAATGGTGGTGGTCTTTCACTCTGTTTTAAACAAACCATAAATAAAGTGCCTTGTCAAGTGTCTCGTCCTTACTGCCTTTCATGCTCCTTCTATGGCACTGACCACAGGAGCAGTCCATTATTACAGCATATTCCCTCAGTTTATCTCTTGCAGCACGGATGTCACATACTGTGGCATTACCAATTTGAAACTACAGCAACTTCCACTGCCCTGTTTTTGAGAAGGCCTAGTATTTCTGAAGCGACTGTGTCTGAGCTGATGACAGAATGTGTTGCCGCTGAGTGGCAGGTCTGGGGAAAACTCTGCAAAGTTGAGGGAGTACCCTCTTGAACAATCCTGTGGACCCATTTTTCTGTGGTGAAATACTTCCATTAGTTGCAACACTGAGTCGGACTACCTCCAGTTGCGAGGGAAGTCCCCCTGGGCAGCTGGGGTAAAACTGGGGCTAATTCTTCAGAGGGTGGCATTGGGGGTTTGGGCATTTTGCCTTCTGCTGCGTTTTCTTTGGGCTGAGGAGGTTATTTATTTGGCGGCCCTCAACCTTTTCCTTGAAAGGACTGCCTGTTATGAAAGGGTTGACAGTTTCTGCCTCTCTGAGGTGTACAGGAGATTAGCCCGACTGCTTTAATGGCAGACCTGGTTTCAAGTGGCTTCCAGTGCTTGTTCCACTTGAGTGCCAAACATGATAAGTACCATCGAAAGGGACATTCATAACCTGCTATTGCGCATCAGGGGAAACCCTGTTTTCCTAAGCCAGTAATGTCTCCTAATACAGATCTCGGCAGCCGCAGCTCTGATGTTGTATCATAAGCATCCATGGCAGCTTTAATCTGGTGTCTACTGCTTTCATACCTTTGACGACGGTTTGCAAAAGATCCAACTTGGAGTCAGAGTCTGGAAGAAGCTCCACCTCAGACTTAGAGGTCCACAGGACATATTCATACTGAAAGAAATGTCCCTGATGGCTTACGATACGCATGCCCAAGGTTGCAGCAGCTAACGGTCTTGTTCCCCAAGTTATCAATTTTAAGGGATTGACGGGACAAGCTAATACCTTCTGTGGAAGGACAGCTTTTTCATTTTCAGCAAGGTCAACCAGTGCATCTATGAAAGGTTGAAAAGGCTAGAACGGGTCTGTCCTTAAGAGGAATGTGCTTCCTATCTATGGACTTGCAAATGTTAGGAATAAGAGCAGACATAGCAAACACCATCTCAGACAAAGTCTCAAAGGGTAGGGGAACTGGAGGCATATGGTTCACTGGGATATTAGGAACGTGAAGCCACTCCAGGTGCATAAGCCTACCTGGATCCACGGATGAAGTCGGTAAATCTATTGTAGCCCCTCATATTCGTAAGCAGAGAATGGAAAGAGGTCTTCTACTGGTGCCTCAGCTGAGAGAGGAGGTTAATCCTCTAAACTGTAGAAGGTATGCCTCATCACCCTATTCAGAAAGTAAGAAATCATGGTCAGACGACTCCTGCTCTAGGTAACCAGAGGAAGCAGGGTTGACCCCAAAAGCCCTCAAATAGTCTGGACAAAGGAAAAACATGGGACACGGGACAGGCAACAGACTTGGGGCCAAGGATCCTGGCCCCAGATCTCGGCGCTGGCAGCTGACCGTGACACCGCCCTCAGCACCACAGCCCCCTAGCACCATACAGCGTGCCGCAGAACCCACCACAAGCATGCGTCAGAACGCCATCCCACAAGGAGATGGCACAGATGAGCGACCACCGATGTCGGCACCATCCAAGACAGCAGAACAAAGCTAGAAGAAGGGGCAGTGAAGGTTCAAGAGAAAGAAAGCATTCAGGAAGTACAAGGAATCACAGAAGGAGCAGGACAGAGAATTGTATCAGTTAAAGCAAAGGAAGCTGGGAAGGCAGTCGAACAGCAAAGGCCCAAACCAAGGAAGAGAGACAACTCAGTTAAGAAGGGGATAAAACCTTTTTAGGTATATCAGGGAGCGAAGGAAGACGAAGGGAGGGATAGTGAGGCTTAATAAAGGGAGGGGGGAGGAAGAGGGTGACTGTGTAAAGGCAGAGATATTAAACAAATATTTTTGTTCAGTATTTACAAATGAAGAGGAGGAGGTACCTAAAAACAAATAGAAACACTCTGGATACAGAAGTTGATACCAGCCCATTTACAGAAGAAAGGGTTCTGAAAGAACTCTTTAAAACTGAAGGTGGACAAAGCAATGGGGCCTGATGGGATTCACCCTAGAATTCTAAAAGAACTAAGGGTAGAACTATTGACACTACTGACTACCCTCTTTAACAAATCATGGGAGGATGGGGTGGTACGAGAGGACTGGAAGAGGGCAGATGTGATTCCCCTCACAAAAGTGGGAGCAGGGCAGAAGCAGGAAACTACAGACCTGTTAGTTTAACCTCAATGATAGGAAAATGATGGAATCACTTCTGAAAGAAAGAACTGTCAAGTACCTAGAGGCCAGAGGGGTACAGGACCCAAGGCAGCATGGATTTGCAGCGGGAAGGTCATGCCAGACTCTAATCTAATATATTTCTTGACTGGGTGACCAAAGCAGTAGATCAGGGAGGGCTGTGAACATGTCTACCTAGACTTTAGCAAGGCATTTGACACAGTCCCACACAAAAGATTAATATACAAGTTAGCCAGCCTGGGAGTGGGTCCCAAGATGACAGCCTGGGTAAAGAATTGGCTAGAGAATAGGACACATAGGGTAATACTAAATGGAGTGCTCTCTGAAGATATGGGGTTACTAGTGGGGTACAGCAGGGTTCAGTATTAGGACTGGTCCTCTTCAATGTCTTTATAAGCGACATTAAAGAGGGACTGGAAGGAAAGTATGTCTCTTTGCAGATGACACAAAGATCTGCAATAGAGTTGATGCACAAGGTAGGGTGGAAAGGATGAGAAGGGACTTGGCAAGGTTAGAGGAGACTTGGCAAGGTTAGAGGAATGGTCAAATGTATGGCAGCTTAGATTCAATGCTAAGAAGTGCAAGGTAATGCACAGGGAAACAAAACCCAGAGGAAGAGTACACAATGGGGGGTGAGATACTAACAACAACAAAAATGGAAAAGGACCTGGGGGTAGTCATATCAGATGACTTAAAGGTGGGCAAGCAATGTGAGGGCAGTAAGGAGGGCTGGGGGACACTGGGATGCATAGGAGAGGCATCACCAGTAGAAAACAGGAAGTTGTTATCCCTCTGTACCGACAGCTGGTGAGACCCCATCTGAGTACTCATGCGCTGTTCTGGAGACCCAATTCGCAAGGACATAGACAGGATGGAAGCTGTCCAGAGGAGGGCACTAAAATGGTGCAGGGTCTGCACCAGAAGACATATGAAGAGAGACTAAAGGAGCTTAATTTGTATAGCCTCGAGGAAAGGAGGGAGAGGGGACATGATAGAAACTTTCAAGTACCTCAACGGAATCAACAAAGTCCAAGAGGGTAGCATCTTTCAAAAAAGAGGTGTGCAAGAACAAGGGGGACAATTTGAAGATATGGGGTGGCAGCTCAGAGGTAATGTAAGGAAGTATTTTTCACAGAGGGTTGTGGATTCATGGAACGGCTTTCTGGAGGAGGTTCTGGAGTCAAAAACAGTGGTGGAATTCAAGCATGCATGGGACAGCCATAAGGCAATTCTAGGGGTGGGGTATAAAATAGGCTGCTGGTTAACTAGGATCTGCAGCTTATCCATTAGGTAGGAAATGGGCAGACTGGGTGGGCCAAGCGGTCCTAATCTGCCATCAAATTCTACGTTTCTATGTGAGGGAATAGTACCTGTGCCAGCCCCTGCAAGGAAAGGAGCAAGAGAGGGAGGGCAAGTGGAACTGGCGCTGGAGGCGCCAACGCCAGCAATGGAGAAGAAACCACTGACAGCGCCGCAACGCAGAGTTCCAAAGGCCCCAACCATGACTCCGGGCTCCTAAGGCCCTGGAACCGGATCAGCGGGAAAGGCAACCAGGACAGACGCTGTACTCACTGCTCCATAAGCACAGCCCACTGGTGAAACTGCCCACTGTAAACCTCACCAGATGACAGAGAGGGTCTCGCCGTCGAAAGTGCCAAGGTGATTGAGAGCCGGTTGCCACTGAACTGGGAACGGCCTGTCGCGACTCAACTACCAACCTCTTAGCACACATACCAGAGGACAACCTCGAGCGTACCTTTTCTTCCTCTGATGAGAATAATAATTTGGGGCAGAGTGCTGGTCCCCAACCTGGATCGATCCACTTAATTTTGTGTCCTACGGAGAACTGTCCTTCCTCCTGAACATTGGACTGCCTGCTGTCAGTCTCTCCCCACCCCACAGAGGGTGGCGGAATGGACACACCCCATCCACCAGAGCAGCCTTCCAACGAAAAGTTCCTACCATCAACCATCTCCATCCATGGTCAACACCTTCAATCGGAAGAGCTAATGAAAACAATGTCTTTTTATTGTAACTAAAACCATAAAATGAAACGTTGCAACATATAGACGCTGAGATTTGACCGTGTTCCCACCACAGCCATGTAACAGAGGGTGCAGTGTATCTTTGTCAGAAATTTTCAACGGTACAGACTGAGTTTAGATGGTACAAATCGTAATACCTTTTCAGAAAACTTCGGAAGGTTTTCGCTATCCTTTCTGTCCCAAGCTCCCATTAAGTACTCAGTATTTTTTTTTTTAACCAATGTGCATAACTTCACACTTTGTATTGAATTTACCTGCCATAACTTTAACCACATTTCAGCTTGTTGTATTACCATCTTCACAGCAAAACTACCTACAAGCAGCACACTGGCATTGAAGCTCTCTGTGGCATGGCCTACAAAAATTGCTATTTGCAGCCCTCACCATATCCACAGACAACTCTACCGTACCCTCCCCTGCTGTTTGTTGGTGCCACAGTCTGTTGCCAGGCTACATCCCTCTATTGGCCGAGAGTCCTCAGTTGGTGCTCTCGACCAGAACACAGTCACTCCAGCGTCCTACGACTGTGCACTGCAGTCACAGATGGGGAAAGACCTTGTGCTTTAAAATAAAGAACAGGGAAAAAAAAACACACTCAGGCAGTTCCCAGCACTCCCATGCCCTCTCCCCCACCACACAGGATACCATGGCAGTGCTGGACCCTATAAACCGATTTAGTGCGTGGATTAAAGTCAGGCTGGTGGGTGCGGGGCACACTTGCACTCAGTCTCTCCGGCTTGTAAAGCAATTTGGTACCCATACCTGCCTGTCCCTAGGATCTATCTATTTTGATGACGGTGTCAGATCTTATGTGAATTCGGCTGAAGTGAATCCCTCGATCGCTCTTCGATTGACTCTGCTGGGTAGCACCTCTTCTCAGAACGCTGATCTCAGACCAAATGGCTCCAGCCTCCAACTGAAAACATGTCAGCTTAGTAGTGAGAGGGGAAATTGCTAAAGGACCCATCAGCAGAAGCCGTTAGAGGAATCTGAAAAATCCAGTGTTTAGGTCACAATGAAGGGGCTTTGTGCCATGTAGAATAGTGCACAATCATGCATGACTTCAGAGACAAAGTCCTTTGCATGCAGTGTACCTCCTCCACATATAAATGTGCATGAATTTCATGATTCTTGCATGATTTGATGAATTTATGCATGAATGGGAACACTGGATTGGACTCCTGGCAGGCGAGGGACGCTGCTACTAAAGGACACTCAAGCGGGAAAAAAGGAACTAATGCAGTTGAGGGCCAACGCTGAGATAGCCTATACAGCAAGAGGCAGTCTTGCGATGCCGTGCATGCACAGTCTTCTCTCAGCACCAGCTCTCCTGAAGATTTGGGCTCCTGCAGGGTCCTAGCACCTCCGGCTAGAATCCAGCAGTGTGAATAAATGGTGAAGACTTGGAGTCCAGGAAGATCAGTGTTTGTGTGCCCTGCTGCAATGAGAATGGCTCTAAATGAAGCCAGACATTTCTCTGAGGAATTGACCCTCTGCGAGTCCCTAATCAGAAACAGTACAGAGACAGACAAGGAACTCGCTATAGCTGTTGACCCATCCTCTTCCATGATTCTGCCTATGCAGAAGACCCGCCGCCACTGGGGCTTTAAACTTTTTAGTGACCAAGGGCCAGTCGAGCCTCTGGTCCTCAATGGATGAGGGCAGCATGGCCAGGCAGAAAATGCACTCCACGATGTCATACTGCTTGCCCAGGCAGTAAAGACATGTGTCCTTCAGATCTGTGGCCTACAGTTTCCTCAGCAGCAGGTACAACACAATCCTGTGTTTCTCGTAATCATTAATCTTGATCATGAAGTGGATCTGTAAGATGAACAGAGTACTTAACATTAGAAAACAGACTTCAAAAAGTCTAAGAACTGCCAAAAAGTGCTTGAACACTCTCCTTCAACGCTACAGAGCTCAGAAGGAAGAGACCGTCCCTTCCAGTGGAAAGAAAGATCTGACAACGGCAGTCAGAGGTGGAGAATATACCACCTGGGTAGTGGGAACAGCTTAGCTTTAAGATTTCCAACCACACTGCTGTCTCCAGGAAGAATGCCGCAGGGTGAATACTGAACTCAATCCATGATTTATTTATTTAAGAGATTTACCAGAAGGCATACTGAGCAGAGTACCGCTCGATTCCAAATGCGCTACTGAAATGATACCAGAAATGTTCCCCATTTAGTCTGGAAGGTTAGCAACAGACTTTGTATGCCTTTATTTGCCAGGTGGGAGTATCACTATCATATAATATGACAGAATGCTTGGAGTTGGAGAGGAGAGGACTAAACTACACACACACACACACACACACACACACTAACTCACCTCAATGCTGGCAGTGTACTTGTTCTGTACAACACTAAGGTGCTGCTGCTCCTGGTGGATCTTCTGCATTACTTTATTATACGCTTTTAAGATTATGTTCTTATCAGACTCAGACTGTTCCTTTAAGGAAAAAGCATTAAATAGGTATTAACATTTGCAGTACATTCTGTTTTGAAGAAGAATATAAAATATTTAAGAACAAAATCTTGAAATGAATGCACAAATGATGCTTTATATGTCACTATTCCAAATATTCAAACCCATAATACAATTATTTTAAACCATAGTCGCAAGTTTACACAATATTTTACATATCATAACTAACAAGCATTTGTCAATACCATCGTTTCCTTGCATGGTGTATGTGGGAGGAGTGTAGTGTGTTAGTTTAATCTCTCCAAACAGGGCACCAGCTGTGTGCAAGAAGGCTGCTGAGCACAGCAGAGCGGCATTGTACTTCCACTCCTCCACGCCCTCTAGCTTCTCTCATATCTGCCCCACACCACTGATGTCAGTAAAAATAAAAGCTACTTCCACCCATCTCTGTCCCGTCACAGTCACCCCCATCTTAACAGTCTACACATCACTAACGATTTGAAACATGACCAAGGCTGCACGAGGCTCCTATCATCGAGTCATCACCTGACCCAAATGCTGACAGTCTCACCCCATCATGCTTTGTGCGACAATACCTGCATTTTTCATTTGTTTATTCATTTCAAAAGATTTACCAATATAAATACTTAGCTGGCAAAAGCTCATTTCCAGATGTGTCCTACGTGTGTGTGTGGTTGGGGGTACAGACAATATAACAAAGTTTAAAAGTAAATCATTTAACAAAAGTGCCCAAGTTAAATACAAGGTGCAGAGAAATAAAATAGCTAAGGAGCAATTAGGATTAAATAAATTTAAAAATGTTCAAAAGCAAGTTAACAATACTATCAATTGGGAGGGTGGGTATTGGGAATACACTACTTGGGTCAGGTGCTGTGATGCAAAGGATTGAGACCTTCAAGCACAACTGAACATGTTTAAATCTGTAATTCAACTGAAGTATAATTTTGTGGCTCTCTGAGGACAAGATGGGGAGGGTGTTGGATATGAGATGTGTGGGGGAGCACAGATGGAGGCACACATGGCTATGCTCACAGACGATTGGACATTTTCTGAAAAATGGTGGCACAGACAGCCAGCTGCACCCTGCTTCTCCACCATGAGCGGCAGCCAAGGCCACTCCAAGGCAATCATTTTGGGAGCACATGGCTGTGGCCCTCTGAATAAAACTTTGTCAAGGTAATGGAGTGGAGGGCAAAGGGATGGGCCAAATAGGTGACTGGCTAAGTGTGTGTGTGTGGGGGAGGGGTTCGGGCTGGGAAGAGGTAGGAAGCATTAGCATTGTAGTGAGGATACAAGCTGTGAACCTAAAATATCTGGTTTGACTCTCACTACTATCAGTAAATTTGTGACCTTCTGTGACCATGAGCAATTCCTTTAAGCTCCTTGGCTTTACCTCTCCCTAAACTGTCTCTGTGCTGCT
This sequence comes from Neoceratodus forsteri, assembly GCA_016271365.2. Classification (NCBI taxonomy): domain Eukaryota; kingdom Metazoa; phylum Chordata; order Ceratodontiformes; family Ceratodontidae; genus Neoceratodus; species Neoceratodus forsteri. Next base: position 1,411,823,844 of record CM057456.1, on the reverse strand, counting down.
GTTTGATCTCCCGTGTATCATATGGCAGCAACTTTTCTCCACTTCCTCTCATGGATAGTAATCTACTTTGGGATACAGGTAGTATAAAAGTTGCTAGTTAAACAAATTCCTCTACTTTTCTTTAGCAGTAGGTGGAGGTTAGTTTGGAGAGATGTGCATTGATCGTGGCACCAGAATCCCCACATTCAGATCAAAACCTGAACGTAAGAACACATGTGCACACCTACACCCCCAAAACACTGTTAGCAGGCATCAATCTGAAACAAGACAAAGCAAAAGGAATTCAGAAAATAAGAAGTGTAGTTATCTGCACTAATAGCAGCCTCTGTAGCAGTAGTTTAGATCCTCTCCACTTGACCAGCTCCATGTATACGAGTGGCCCCTGGTGAAAGTATAAGCGTATGGGTATCCCTAAGCGTCCAAATGGTTCGGAAACCAAATTGGCAAATAATTTGAGTCTGTTAGCGGTACATGGCCCTGGGAAGGAGCCATGGGACCATGCCATGGGGAGTACAGGACGCCATACCGAAAGCCAGAGCCTGGAGGCTTTCAGAGCTGTAAGAAGTCAATTCACTTGAAGAGCCAGAAGCACAGAGCCAGGCCCATCTTGGCACTCGTGCCACCAACCCGATCGTGAATTTATGCTACCAGACTCGAGACCTGTGCTGTGCACACAACAAGCCTGATTGTAATCGCCACCGGAAAGCTTCAAGGAACCAAAGAACCGGAAGGTATAGTGCGAAGCACAGCCAGCCGGCATCTATGCTTCTTCTCACTGGCTTGGGGCACTCTTCCACCAGGACAGACACCCACACAATCCTGAATCCAGGCAAGGGACAACTGACTGAGGGTAAATGACATGAGTGATGATGGAAATAAATGTATTATGCCGCTGTAAATGAAATGAATGGTGGGAAGTTCCTCCGCCACATAGTAATGGCGACAGACACCCATCTGATCCAGAAAGGGGGTGCACAACTGACTGAGGAAAGCTGAAAAGGGTGATGATGGGGCCATCGTGGGTAGCAAAAGAGCCCCTCCTAACTCAGCCTTAACAAGCAGTGATATGCATAAAGCCACTCAGCTTCATGCCCGCCAACTTTATGTAAAATGAAAGTGCTAAAGCACTCTCATTGGAACGCTTCATTTCTTTCAAGTACACAAAGATTACACCAGGAAACTCTGCTTGTGTGGTCACTGGTCTGTCAGGATGAGCCCAATGTACAATGCTCTGCACTGGGCTAGTCCCAGACATGCCTCCGAAATACCATTCTCTGAAGAAAGCAAAATGTTTCGTGCACACGCAAAGAAAACATAAAACGTAGTCTGTTAAACAAGTAAAGGCACTGACTTGCCATGATGGAGTCTTCAGTATCTGCCACACAAAGCAACACTCATCTCAAGATATAGGCATTGGGACCCCTATATCAACTAGAACATTTCAGGATAGAGATGCAGTGTACAGAAAGCAGACATGGTACCATCAGTACACCCACAGCATATACAGCTGTGCTGCTCCAACTATGTCAGTACCATTTTTAACAAGGAGGATCACATTTTAAACACTAAAATAGATTAAATGGAATAACTTAGCTCACATGTCCATGTAACAAGGGACTGAAACAAAACTCATCTTCAGCCAGACCAGTGGGTTCCAGAATGGACAAGATCGCTGGAGTATGCTGGCAAAGTGAGAAAGAATCGAGTGCCTGATGACAGCTCGTATTCCTCAGAGAAGAGGGACCCAAGATCCACCGCAATACCGCCACCGGAAGGAGACCATGCAGCAGTGCAGCGGGACAGCACTCAGAGGGGAAAATCTGGTGCACACATCACTGTGCTCCAGCTCCTGGAGAAAACCAAGGTGGACAATAGCTGAGCTGCTAAATGTCGCCACCCTCCAGAAGGTAGAACCTCACACGCCTTGACACGGCTGGCCACCCATCAAACTATGGTCTTGTTCAACTGGTGGAAACTGGTAAACCAAGAGCAGTAGGTTGGACGGGCTGCAGGGGAGCAGTCAGACAAAAAACCGGCGGGGGTACTTAAAAAATATATATATAAATTTGGTATGTGTGTTTGTGCAAAAACAGAATACCTAATATAAGCTAAGTCAGTAAGGCCAGCTATCAAAACATCTTAACTAATACAAAAAAAAAAACAGGATCCAAGCACAGTGCTATCATTTACCAAAGAACAAAAAGTTGCATCCTGCCTACAAATTACTTCTCTAACCTTTGCCAATGGGTCTAAATTGATGCATCTACTTTATAACAATACCTAAAAGAGAGTTATTTTGACACAATACGGTCCCTTTAGATCCACACTTTTTACACTACTGAGTCCAATCTGATCCATGTTTAAAATCCTCAGAGCTGTCACTGCCGGAATAATGGGCTTAATACATAATATCAGCACAAGATGTGCTGCACCACTGAAATGCCACCCATAGCACGAGACTTTGTGCTGAGGTGCCTTCTGTATCTTTGGTGGCTGTACAAATAGAAAAAATAAAAAATAAATAAATAAATCACACGGCAAATAATCGTCCTGACTAACAATACAAAATCAGTAAGAGAGGTCCATAGAATTCACTTCCAAGATGACCTTGAAACAAGCTGACAGCTCAGTGTGCCTCGCCTGATCAAAAAGAAGCAATTCTATCCGATTTACAATAACTCCCTTCTCTTACAGCCACAATGTGGTAACTGGAAACTCGCTAAATGGGTAGTATGAAGTAACATTACTAGGGACTCACTAGCACATCTCAAGGCTCTGATATCAGCATGGCATACCCTTCAACTATCCCTGATTAGTGACATCTCTGATTTTGGCTCAAACGTTTCTTCTCTCCTTTCTAAAATTTGTTTCCTTAACTGAACAGCGGTGAGTCCAAGAATAAAATACTATCAAACTTTACAGAAATGCTCTTCAGAAAACACAGGTTACTCACCTGTAATAGTAGGCTTAGGAGTGGTATATGATGTTCCTCCACAGTGTCTTTTCCTTCAAGATGTGCTGGAAAGTCTTCAAGCTGGATCCTCCCACCCACTCAGGTGGTAACTCCTTGGCTCTGCCTAATGACGCCAGATGTTGCCTACTGGAAACAAAGTGTGTGCCAAAGCTGGTAGGTCGGGTGGGTCCGTGGGAATGAACATCATATACCACTCCTAGAAAGTACAGTCGCTGCATTTATAGTATCTGTAGATTCAAGGGCACTCTCTTGCAGCAGGTAATCACTTGTGCAATTGCCAGAGGGCGCTGTAGTGCAAAGCAGCTCTCTTCTAGCAGAGATACCCTCAAGATATGAAAACTACATACCTATCGTAATTCTTGATCTTCTTGACAAAGTCTCCACCGCCATTCACACCAATGGACTACGCCGAAATGCCAGAACAGAGCAGGGAGCCAAGAATTTTCTGGAGGGCTGGCGGAGAGGTAGGGCCATGTGGAAGCGGTGCCTAAGACTGCCTAGTGCTGTATTGACTACCCTTGGCACGACCCACCCAATCACCAGCACCTTTTACCCAGGAAGATGAAGAGCAAACTAACCTAGTGAAACCAACCTATGTCGGGCATAAGACAGTCTAAATGACCAGTATAATGAAAGGTCAACACAGTCTTCACAGCACAGCCATCAAGGAAGTGAAGACCAAATACAGATAAGTGAACTCGGGGATGGAGGGTGGGCATGTAAAAGTGGTGAAGGCCTCGTCCAAGAAGATCAAGAATTATGGTAGGTACGTGATTTTCATATCTTCCCGGACATAAAGTCTCCAGCACTCATTCACACCAATGAAGAGTATTGAGCTAAAATAATCCACGAGAAGGGTGGCAGGACAGAGAAGCTCTCATGACAGGAATCCATTAAGGATTGTCCTGTCAAAGGACTGATACCGCCTGGCATGGACATCCAAAGCGTAGTGCTTCACAAAAGTGTGCATGGAGCTCCAAGTAGCTGCACTGCAGATGTCTCGTAATTGGGCACGATTCGTATTTCTGCCAGAGATGCAGCGGTTGCTCTGGCAGAATGGGCGATACTCCGCCTCCAGCTTAACCTGTGCCATGAGGAATAGCAGTGACAAGACATGCCATCAGCCCTGCCGAAATACACCTGATGGACACAGGCTGACCCAGCCAGGTCATGCTGAACGAGACAAAGAGTTGCTTTGACTTGCAGAACTCTAGTTCTTTATATCTAGAACAGCAAGAAATGAAAATTACGTACCTACTGTAATTGTGACCTTTCTGTGCATCTTCACCATTGGGTACATGGGCGGAGGTCATGACCCCAGCGGAGCCTTCTTTTTTTTTACAGGTGGAGCCGACGTACCATTGGCGCCCGCCCCGAGGCCGAGGCATTGCGTGGCGCTTTGCGCTGGCCGTTAGGCGCTGTTGACTCCACCTGCCTGCCAGTTCTGAGTCGCTGGAGAGGTAAGAGGAAAGGAGTGGAGGGTGGGACAAGGAAGTCCAAGGACAGGAAAAGGAAAGGATATAAAACTGAAGGGAGAAATAACGACAGAGAACAGAAAGAGGAAGTCTGAAACCAAAGGGACTAGAGGGCCCCAATCTCTGGAAAAAGAGGAGGAGGTAGGGTGGGACAAAATTTAGACGGAGGAAGATGGGGTAGAATGTTAACATATCCCAGACCCTGGTCCATCTCCAGATTGTATAGGAATTGCAAGGAGAAGCAAAGGCTTCTTGACAGAATTCAAGGCACAGAATGGCTAGCAAAAACTCCATCTGACCAGAATAAACAGGTTACTCACCTGAAACAGAAGTTCTAGGAATGGTATATGTTGTTCATCCACACTTACTGGCAGGTTTCTTGCCGCTTTAAATCTTCCTGGAAGGTCTTCAAGCTGGCTCCTCCCAACCACCCGGGTGGTAAAACTCTGCCCGTCCCATGACACCAGATCTAGCCGCTGGAAGCCAGCTTGCACGTTGAAGCCGGGAGGTCGGGTGGGTTGTGTGGATGAACATATACCATTCCTAAAACTTCTGTTACAGGTGAGTAATCTGTATGGGACATGGATATGTTGTTCAATCCACACTTACAGGCAGACTCCTAGCAGTTCTTCGGGAGGAGGGAGGCAAGGTGTGCACCCCTACTTGGGAAATAGGGACTGGGAACCAAGGTCCCAACACCAGCATCCCGACGCGACTCAAGGTCGATGTGGTAGTGGGTGATGAAGGTGTGTGCTGACTTCCAGGTAGCAGCCCCACAGATTTCCTGGATAGGGACGTCCCCAGAAGCAGCCATCGAAGCAGCGGTATGGCAGGTAAAATGAGCTCTTATCCCTTCAGGAGGCTCCATGCCCGCCAACCTATAGCAGAGATCTATACAGGAGGTGACCCACCTGCCTACCGCTCGGCTTGGCTGCAGGTCAGCTTCAGCGTAGGTGACAAACAGCTGGCTAACGCCTCCTCAACTTCAGCCGTACCCCTTCCCAATAAGAAAGCACTCTTCTAGGGTCCAGAGTATGGAGCCTATATTCGCTTCCGAGGTGCGTAATGGCGAGAACACCGCAGAGTCAACATCTGGTTAAGGTGAAACTCACACCACCTTCGGAAGGAATTTCGGTGGGGGCGAGCAGGACAAATTTGTCCCTGTGGAAGACCAGATAAGGAGACTATGGAAAGCGCCTGAGCTCACCCAACCTGATGTAAAAGCCACCAAGAAGGCGGTCTTCCATGACAGGTGGGAGATATCACACCTGTGCATCGGTTCGAATGGCTTGCCCATGAGCTTAGCCAATACCAGCAGTAGATCCCACGGAGGTGGTGGTTCTTGCACCGAGGGGATATGTGATCAAGGCCTTTGAAAAAGCAAATCCACCTTTTCCTGCACCACCGACTGCTTCCAGCCCACGCCCAGTAAGCAGAGATGGCTGCCAGGCGCATATTAAGGGTCGCCGATCAAGCTCTAGCTGAGAAAGGAACCACAGGTAGTCCAGAATACTGGTCAAGGAACAGGGGAAGGGTCCAACTCCTTATCCTGACACCAAATGGAGAATCTCTTCCATTTGAAGGCATAGCATTTTCTGGTCGACTCTACGGGATGCCTCAACAACGTTGAGGACCTCACAAAAAGACCCAAGGACTGGAACTCTAGCAGCCAGGAACCAGGCCGCAGGTGCAGGGATTGAAGGTCCGGGTGGAATACCTTCCCTGGTTGACTGAGATCAGGTCCGGGTGGGCTGGAAGCCTTGGGAGCCTGGAGCTGAGACTGAGGAGATCTGGATACCAGAACTGGCGGGCCAGTCTGGGGCTACCAGAATCACTGCGCCTTGTCCTCCTCGCCTTGAGAAGCACCTTGTGGATCAAGGGAAATGGGGAAAGGTGTAAAAGAGGACCGGGCACACAGTCTCGAGAAGCCATCCCCTGCAACAAGCACTGCTGGGGGGCATGAAACTGCCTCAGCTTCGCATTCTCCTGAGGCAAACAGGTCCACCTGAGGAGTGCCCCAGTGGGAGAAAAGATCTTGTACAACTTCCGCAGGAGAGAGCTTGTGAGATGCAGCACCTATCCGGCTTAGGACATCGGCCAGCGGTTGGAGGCTCTTCCATGGATGGCTAGGAGATCTGCCTCCAGTCTGCTCACGAGACCAAGTGCGAGAGCTTCCTTGCACAGAGGAAAGGGAGCACGTCCCGCCCCTGGCGTTTAGGTAGTACATGGTCGTGGTGTTGTCCGTCTGACCTGGACCATTTGACCCGCATAAAACATACAGAAGGCAGTGAGGGCTACTCAGACCGCTCAAGCTCCAGCAGGTTGATGTGACATTGAGACTCCTGAAGGGACCAGAGGCCGGTGCTCGGAGCTCCCGCAGATGGGCACCCCAACCCATCAGAGAGGGCGGTCGTTAGAGTGACCATCTGCTCTGGGCGGACGTAACAGGATACCTTCTGCAGATGAACTGGAACGAGCCACCACTGGACAGCGCTCACATCTCCTGGGTCAACATCGCTGGCTGGTCCAGACGACCGAGTGCTATAACCATTGGCGGAACAGCCCCACTGAAGGGGACGCATGTACCAGCGCGAGCCCAACGGACCATGCTGGTGCAGGCCACCATGAGGCCCAGGAGGCGTAACTTCCCAAACAGAAATGATTGGGGAATGGAGGAAAACCTCAGCCCTGTCTGCTGGGAGCTGTGCTCTGGCTCAAGAGAGCACCTCTGCTCTGATTAACTGAATCACCCATGCTGGCAATAAGTTCCGATTTGGCCTCATCTAATAAGGAGGCCAATTTGAGAGCAGACCTGAGGCCAGATCCCTGGACCGCTCCACCTCCGCTTGGAGGAGGCTGCAATCAGCCAGTCGTCAAGTAATAGTACAGCCGACCCTTGGGCGCCAGAGAGGAATGCTGGTCACCACTGCCATGCATTTGGTGAAGACCCTGGGAGCTGGAAAGAGTCAAGGGTATGACCTCGAACTCGTAAAGGTTCCTCCACTCTGAAGTGAGCTATTGCTGGTGGGACAAATGGACTCTGGACGTGGAAGAACGCATCCTGAAGGTTCAGAGAACAGAACCACATGCCTCGTTCCAAGGATGGGATAATCTGAGCCACAGTGACCATCCTGAAGGTTCGAGACCTAGGAACCTATTCAGGTTGTGTAGGTCAAGAATGGGACGCCTGCCCCTTCCGCTTTGGGACCAGGAAGTACCTGGACACAAACCTTGGGTCTGATGGAGGATCCGCCACCTCCTTCTGGAGGAGCAGGGCAATGTTGGCTCAATGGGCGACAGAGAGGTCTGTGGACCCGTAGCCCCCTGTGGGGCGATGGGCTCGATAGGGTGGGGACTACTTGAATTCCAAAGGCAGATCCTTCCTACCACTTCCAGCACCCAACGTCCATGGTGATATCGGACCAGGCGGAAATGAAGTGGCGGAGCTGTCTCCATGGGGAGAGTGACGAGGTTGGGGGTCACACCCTCAACCCATCACTGGGCAGGCTTGAAGGAAGGACCGGCCGAGGACCTCCTGGACCTTTCCCTCCCGGCTTCCTGTTGGACCAAGCAGCAGGCTTGGCTTTGGGGTGCGAGCAGCCTGGTGGCCCTGATGCTGGTGTTGCTGGGCGGACGTGCCACAAGGGCTGAAGGCCGAAAGGGCTTGCGCTGTTGTTGGCAGTCTCTGTCCCTCTGGGCAGACGTGACAGAGTCCAAGGTAGCTGGATTTCTCGATCCTTTGCAGAGCGAGTCGGTACCCAAGAGGGAATGTCTGCCAGCTTATGCTGGGTATCTGCCATAAAGGCACAGATCCAGAGGCCAAGTTCTGCGGGCGCGACGCGGTCACCGCGTCCCGCTACTGACCGGGAACACAAGTCAGCTGATGTCCACGGAAGTCTGAGCTGCTGTTTGGCCACCGCCTCTTCCATGATCCCACACCTGCTTGACCGCCATCTGAAGGTCAGCCGGAGATGAGGAATCGCCTTATCCAGGAAGCCCAAAGGGCATGTGAAAGCGTGCCATCAGAATGGCCGAGCTGGCCTGCTGAAGGCCTAGCAGGAAGCCACACAGACTTTCCACTTGGAGTAGTCCAGTTACTTGACTCCTTATCAGGTGGTTTGTCCACATCCTGAGCATTCCCGAATGCCAGATAATGCCGGTCACTAACCCTCCGCAGAGGGGTGCTACGAGAAACCGGAGAGTGAACCAGTAGGAACAGCATACTGCGCCATCCTGGCAGAAGATGCTGAACAAGAAGCTGGCCGCTGCCATAGCTCCAGGGCTGGACCAACAATGGCTTCGGCCACTGGAAAGGCCTCCTGCGGGGGGAATCCCTCGTCCAGTATCTCCGTGAGGATAACTAGCCTGTTTTGAAACGGGTTCTAGCTTCATCCCAGTGGACTCTGAAATGAGCCAAGCATTCCAAAAATGAGGATTGGCTCGCCCACCGACTGGCCCCCAGTGGACTCCACGTAATCGCCTGGAGAACAAGAAGTCCTCATCAGACTCTGAGGAGTTCGCGAATAGCTGCTGCTGCCTGAGCCACCCTCCACCTACCGAGGTCAACCGAGAGAGGGGACCGACAACCTACGAGGCAAACCCTAACCTGATCGAGAATCCTAGGTCAGGGCCAAAGTCTTCGGTTGTGGAGGTTCCACCACAATGGGTGGCGCAGCTGGTTTCGCCGAACAACCGGTGCCAGCTTCGCCTCGACCACTATGAGGGGTTGTTTGGCGCTCCGTGACAGCCACTTAATGGCCGAGGAAGGCAACGGAGTCTGCTTATTCCGGTCAAAAGGAGCTGCCGCCACATTAGAGCTCATAGCCGACGCAATTTGCGCCGGAGCCTATCCTCTGAATAAGACGTAAACGAGGAAGAGCGTGCTACCGCTTTCCACGTGCCGAGACTGAGACCACTGATGTCGGTGGGATCGGGTGGACCGAAGAGGTCCGAGACAGAGAACTTCGTGTTTCTGAGGGTGGGTCTGAGGGGCAGGGAAACCTGTTCCGCCTCGGTTCAGGGACCTTAACCGGACTCCAGCAAAGGAGGCACAGGCAAAGTCCTTGGTTTCCACCGGGGAACCGTGAAGAAGGGTTGTAAACGCTTCCAGTCGACAGCCTGTCCGACTGGTCGAGAAAGATCTTGATCACGGCAACGGGTGTCTCGCTGGCTGACCTGACGCGACACCGTGAAGCCAGTGACCTTAGCCGCAACCTCGACCGAGTAGAAGGGGACATCTCCGCCCCACAAACGTCGACAGTCAGAATTACCTTTGAGTTCTCCTTTTGACAGAGGAATGTCCCAAGGCCCTTCTCCCTTGGTGGAGAGGGACTGGCAAAGCTCCTTAAAAGAAGTTGTAGGAGGAGCCCAAGGAGAGCAGGATAAATGCTGCACAGAGGATGATGATGATGTGGCCTGGGCCGCCTCGAGGGCGATCATCTGCTCCAGCTGTTCAGCCGAGCCCACAGACGTGGACACCGCCTAACGGACCTCCTTCGACTTGACTGGAGGATAACGCTTCGGGTTGCCCCAACAGCAAATGGGCAGCGCGGTCCTCCAAGACTGAAGCCGAAAAGGATTTGCACAACTCACATGCCTGTGAGTCATGGCAGAGTCCAGGCAATAACGCACATGGAGTGCGGATCGGTCCGTGATATCTTCTGCCCACAGAGGCACCGACGAAACCTGGGAGTCGATTTGTCCATTGCAGCCATGAGGGAAGATAAAGACCAAGTCTTGTACATATTAAAATTAGTTTCGGGTTAATCAAGAGTTTGGATCCAGGCCTAAAACACAGAGCGCAATGGAGGGAACCTGAGCTTCCAAGCAGTAAGGAAGATCTGGCATCATGGGGCGGAGCTGAGAGTATTACCAGCCGGGTGGGTGGAAGAGCCAGCTTGAAGACCTTCCGCAAGATTTAAAGCGCAAAGAACCTGCCAGTAAGTGTGGATTTAACAACATATCCATGTCACTAGAATGGCAATTCTGAAAGAAGGTCAGGGCACTGAGAATTAACAGCCTCTCATGGAAAGATTTTGGTGAAAATGAAAAAGGGAGTTTTATTTTTGTAATAAAGGATAACCTAAGGAAGAAGAAAAATAAGATGGACGGGACAAGGAGGAGTGGGAGAGAATGGAGGGCAACTCCCATGGGGGTGGAGCAAACAATAGAGAAAGAGTGCCCCCATGCTGACCACTCTACCCAGAGCATAGTCCCCATGTGCCCCTGCTTACCGCGACTCCTAACAAGAAAGGGGGTTAGGATGGGCACAGAGAGGAGGAGGTAGACCCACAGACTGAGGCCCCAGGGGGATGAGAAGGGAGGTCGTGATGAATGATGAAGATTCACAGAAAGATCAGAATTCACGGTGGTACGTAATTTTCATATCGATTTGTGTCAATCTTCACCATTCATCACCACTAGTGAGTGCCGAGCCCCCACAAGGGAGTTTTCTTTATACACCTAAGAGACAAAGTCCCTTGGCTCTCAGTGGGTGACACACTAAGAGGGAGGACCTGTCAGCCAATGAGGCTAGGAGTTGACCTAGCCTGACCACAAGAACCTGTCATAGGCTGCATAGTGGGCCTGATGTGCAGAAATGGAAAGCAACAACCGTGCCGAGCAGAAAGCACTCCTACCCCAGGAGTCAAAATCCGAGGAATCTTGATCTGGGGGCGGTCACGGTGAAGGCGCAAAGCCCATCAGGAGTGTCCAACTCGTCAATCTAGACTGCGTGGGGCATGGAACCCACAATGCCGCTGGCAGAGATCCCTAGGGGCAGGAACTCTGGAAAGGGTCTCTGCCAGAGCGCAACGACGCCTCCCAAAAGGGAGCAGGCCATGGAGGCACCACAAGGGTGGTCTTGCTGAACTCGCCTAGAAAGGCGTGTGCCGAGCACTCCGGGTTGCTTATAGTGGCAGGGGTGAGGTGCAAGTCCTCCAACATCCAAGAAGGAAATGCTGATACTCAGCAAGATCAGCGGCTGGACAGATGTGGACAGAAAGCCCTCCCCAGAAGAGGCGATGAAGGGTTGGGGGCACCAACTGCTCAGAAGGAGGCTGCTCGAGTGGGAGGTTGAAAATCGGTCTGTCCACGGTCCCAACGTAAGCTGGAATCGAGCAGCCACAACCCTGAACTGCTCCCAAGAGAGAGGCCTGCAAGGACAAAGGATGCCTGGGAGCACAGGAGAACGTGGCAGAGGGATGGTGACAAAGCCGAGAAGAGATGTCAGCTGACCTCCGCCTGGGCTAAGGAGCTGACCAAGAGCACCAAGAAGAGGGTGCTCCAGAAGACTCTACAGCGGAAGGCTGAACAACCATTTTGAACTGCCCTGGCTGCGCCGGAAGAATCCCCCGTGAGGCGACCGGAGATCTATAGGTACAGAAGGACGGTTCCCTACCTCGAAAGAATGGGGCTCCTCAAACAGACCGAGGAGGAAGAGCGGAGATCCGCACTACGGCTTCTTCCAGAGCCCAGGTGGGCCCCAGAAATGGTCACCGCAGACCCCATGACCCTCGACCCCCGGAGTCCGGAAGAGCCCTCCTCCTAGAGAGGGCCAGCCAAGAAGCCGACAGCCCTGGCCAGCACCTGAAGGAGCTATCCAGGGCACAGTACCCTCCTCCCGTGGTGCTCTGATCGCCCAAAAGTTGGGCATCTAGGCACACCACAAGCAGGGATACCACTGTTGAGGGGTCAGTGAACCCACCAAGACCGGGCTGCAGAGCAATGGTGGCATGCACCACTGCCCGCTGGTCAGCACCCCTGACCCCAATCTCGCAGCTACCGACCCCACCTCAGAAGGGGCTAACTCCGCTTGTTGAGGATACCACAGGCTACCCACCCCAACAGTCAACCCCAAGGAGTCAAGACTATTGTCTGACTCAGACCCCGCCTCCAAGAGGTAGAGGCCGAGACCCTCTGCCAGACCGTAGGAGGGTGCCCAGTGCCACCCCTGTCAAAGGGGTGCCAGGAACCAAACCATGCCCAAGCCAGTACCAGTGCCCCCTACAGCACCACACGAGGAATCAGAGGGCATGGCCCCAGCCCGAACCACAGCTCCAGAGTCAGGACCAGCTGCAGCACCGAAAGCGGAGACAGCACCGACGACCCAGACGGTACCATTGGCACAGAGGATGGCACAGCCTGACTCCACGGCACTGATTCGGGCAGACGCGCTCGCCGACTGCACCAATAGCTGAACCCAGCGCTCTATTGCGCCGCCGTGTCCCGAGGACATGGTGCCAGCGCGAGATGCAGACAAAGATGGTGCCGAGAACCCACGGTACCACTAGCAGTATGGGTGCCACAAACAGCGCCAAGCAACAAACTGGTGCTGACGACGGCAACATCAGGCCCACAGCACCGCAATGGCGAGAGGCCCGTGAATAGCCGCGAACGACGGCACCGACTCGGCCTTGCAAACCATGGGTCTGACGCCAGGGGAGCCTTCACCCCGGCGGAGCGATTGCCGTGGCGGCGCCCTGCCCGCCTCGAAAGGAGCGGAAGGGTCTCCTGCACCACGGAAGGAGCCTTGGCAAGGGCCAGGCTACTAGTAGCCGAGGCCCTCCTCCTTGGTCTGTGTAGAACCGGGAGGGACCCAGAGGAAGGCCAAGTGTCGTGGCTGGCCCGGCAGTGCGCACCCGACCCCTGAAAGTGATGGAGTTCACCCCACTTTCCACGTGGTGTTGTTCGATGACCCAGCGGTCCATGCAGAAACAGGCGGTGCACGAATCCATGTCGGAAGCGGGCCAAGACATGCAAGGCAACGGCTGTGCTGCTCGTGACAGAAAAATTTACGCCATAAGGGCAGTCGCATGGGGGGCCCTTGCCTTCAAAGTCTTCTTGCCCGGGCCGACCCAGACATGACCTACGGAAGAAAAAACACCAAAAATAGACTCGACACTGCCAAGAATAAAATATATGGAACGATCTTACCAGCGACTTCGAGTAAAGCAACTAGAACTGGCAGGACACGGCACCGACGGATTGTGGCACGAAATAGTTGGAGAACAAATCATGAGGCGGCAGGCCTCAAATCGGATCTGGCTTCCCAGGTGACCCTACGGCAGGAGACGAAAACTGGCAGGCAGACGGAGTCGATAGCTGCTTATCGGCCAACCCGCTGAGCACCACGTGAATGAGTCGGCCTCGAGGGCGTGCTCATGGTGCATCACCCACTTACCTTAAAAAAAAAAAATGTCTCCCACGGGTCAAGACCGCCCAATGGCTAAGAATGATACAGATAAGATAAGGTTACTCACCTGTAACAGCAGTTCTAGGAGTGGTATATGTTGTTCATCCACACTTGGCATGTCATTCCCTTTAAGAATCTTGTTAGAAGGTCTAAAAGCCGGCTCCTCCCACCCACCCGGTGGTATTGTCCCTTCCACTTCAAATCTTGCCGGAAGTCTTCAAGCTGGCTCCTCCCACCCACTCTGTTGGTATATACCTGGCTCCGCCTCCACGATGCCAGATCTTAGCCCGCTGGAAGCCAGGTTGTGTGCATTACGCGAGCCGGGAGGTCGGGTGGGTCCGCGTGGATGAACAATGTATACCACTTCTAGAGCTACATTTACAGGCAAGTAACCTGTTCTAGAAGCGTGATACGTTGTTCATCCACACTGTTTGGCAGACTCCAAGCAGTTCTCTGGGAAGACGGATGCAAGGCGCACACCCTCTACTTGGGATCAGACACTGGAGAACTGAAGCCTAAAAACAGCGTCCCGGCATGACTCAAGGTTGATGTGATAGTGGGTGATAAAGGTGTTAGCCAACTCACAGGTAGCAGCCAGACAGATTTCCTGGATGGGGATCTCCTGGAAGCAGCCACTGATGCAGCAGTATGGCGGCAGAATGAGATCTTATCCCTCTCGGAGGCTCCTGCCCGCCAACTGTAGCACAGACCTATGCATGATGTAATCTATTGTGCAATAGTCCGGCTTCGCTGTAGGTCTGCCAAAGCGGCTTCTGCAGGACAAACAGCTAGCGAACCTCTCCACTAATATCCACCGCCTCTCCTTGTAAGAACGTCTCGCGGTCCAAAGTATGGAGCCTGTACTCGGTGTCCGAGGTGTAGTTAGGTAGTAAACCAGCACAGTCAACACCTGGTTAAGGTGAAACTCTGAAACCACCTTTGAAGGTATTTCGGTGGGGCGCAGGACAACTTTGTCCCTGTGGAAGACCAGATGAGGGACTCCACCGAAAGTATCTGAGCTCCCCTGTCCTCCTGGCTGATGTGGTAGCCAACAGAAGGCTGTCTTCCACAAGTGTGACAGCTCACATTTGTGCATGGGTTCGAATGGTTTGCCCATGAGCTTTGCCAAAACGAGCAGCAAACCTAATGGAGGTGGAGATTCACGCACCGGAGGGATATGTGATTCTGGCCTTTGAAAACGCCCAACCACAGTGTTCTGCGCCAATGTCAGCTGACCGCCCACCCCAGTAAGCAGAAATGGCTGCCAGGTGCACCCTAAGGGTCGAAGACCGGAGAACCCATTTGAAAGAGACCAAAGGTAGTCGAGCATGTTAGCCACAGAAGAGGATAAGAGGTCAGACCCTTATCCTGACATCAAATGGAAAACATTTTCCGCCTGAAGGTGTAACATTTCGTGGTCGATTCCTTTCTAGATACATCCACCACGGAGTAGCCATCTTCTGAAAGACCCAAAATCAGAAACTCTAGCCCCAGGTACCAAGCTGTGATGTGCAGGGATTGAAGGTCCGGATGGAAGACATTCTCCTGGTTGAGCGATATCAGATCTGGGAGTGTGCAAAACTGCTCCGGGGCCTTCAGCTGAGGCAGATACCAGAACTGGCACGCCAGTCTGGGGCTACCAGAATCACCTTCACCTTGGACCTCCTCACCTTGAGTAACACCTTGTGGATCAGGGAAATGGAGGAAAGCATAGAGGAGGCCTGGGATCCACGGCCTCAAGAAGGCATCCCTCTGCAGCGAGCCCTGCTGAGAGGGGGCGGGCATGATACAGCCTCAGCTTGGCATTTCCTTGGAGGCAAACAGGTCCATCAGTTTGCCCCAACAGGAGAACAGGCTGTAAGCTACCTCTGGATGGAGAGACCTTCGTTGGATGTCTGACCTATGTGGCTGAGATCATCAGCCCGGCTAGTTCGAGCTCCTGCCTCATGGACGACTAGCTGATCAGCTCCAATCAGCTTAGAAGGTCCAGATGCAGAGCGCCTCCTTGCACAGCAGATGGGAGAGCTTCCGCCCTGTGTGTTGAGGTAGTACATGGTTGTGGTATTGTCTGGCCTGAACTTGAACCACTTGACCCCAGAGCTAAGGAGCAAAACCGACCATGCCAGTCTGACTGCTCTGAGCTCCAACAGGTTGATGTGGCATCAGGACTCCTCGGGGTCCAGAACCCGTGAGCCCTGGCCCCCAAGTGGGATCCCCAGCCCATGAGAGAGAGGCATTGTCGAAAGTACAATCGTCATCCGGGTGGACAAACGGATCCCTTCGCAGCTGCCGAGCGGTCCACCATTGAAGAGTGTCCCACATCTTCTGGGTTACAGTGATCAGCTGGTCGACATGACCATAACGCTGAGTCCACTGGTGGCCAGCTCCCACTGGAGGGGCGCATGTGCAGAGGGGCCCAATGGACCACAGAGGTGAACGCCATGTAACCCAGAAGGCGAGAAAGTCCCAGGCAGGGCGCAAGTGTCCAACCAGAAATGACTGGCCAAAGGAGGAGAGAACCTCCGCCTGTCCACCGGGAGCCGAGCCTGGCTTGACAGGAGTCGAGCTTGCCCGATGAAGGCCATCACCTGGGAAGGCACATGTTCTGACTTGGCCTCGATCAGAAGGCAGAGTTGGGAGCAGGTCTGGAGGGCCAGATCCTGGACCTCACCTCCTGTTGGGTGAAGCCTGCCAGGAGCCAATCGTCGAGGTGAGGGTAGATTCTGAACACTCGATGCCGAAGAAGGGCCGCCACCATTGCAATGCATTTGGTGAAGACCCATGGGAAGATGACAGGCCAAACGGCATGGCTCGAACTGGTGCAGGATCCTCTGACCTTGAAGCAGAGGAACCGCTGATGGAATGGACGGATTGGGACATGAAAGAACATGTCCTGCAGATCCAATGAACAGAACCACATGTTTCATTCCAAGGATGGTATGAACTGGGACAGAGTGACCATACGAAAAAAGACCCGAGACACCGATTCAGGTTGTGGAGATCTAGAATGGGGCACCAGCCTCCCCATCCGTGAGGCACCAGGAGTAGCTGGAGACAAAGCCTGTGTCTGCCTCCTTGCAGAGGAGCTCAGCTATGTCATCTCAAGAGCCGACTGGGTGAATGCAGAAACTGCTCATCCCGAGGGCATGGGCTCGGCTGGTAGGGTACTGCTCGCACTCTAAAAGCAGTCCATGACCCACCACTTTGAGAACCTACATGTCCAATGTGATAGCAGAACAGGTGTAAAGGAAGTGGTGGAGCCGACTTCCCTCACGGGAGGGCCCAAAGCTGGCTTGATGGAGATAGGGATGGTAACCCCCATCCAGTCACAGGGCAGGCTTGAGGAGAATGCTCCAGGACAAGAGACTCTGCTTCATTTGCGGGCCTGTGGGTCCAGGGTTGGGCCGAGGGTGCCAAGCTTGAGCCTGCTGCTGATGCTGATGTCCTCCTTGATAGGAGGGCTGCTGGACTGCAGGGGAAGAATGCCGAAAAGGCTAATTCTTCTTCTGCTGGATCTTGCCGAAGAACCCTTGGCAGAACTGGCATCCAAGGTGGCACTGGACTGCTCTGTATGCCACGCCTGGACTGAACAGGTCAGTCTCCAGGAAAGGCACATCACTCAACTTGTGCCGAGTATCCATTGGGAAGGAGGAGGCCTCAGCAAGCCCTCCTGGCGGGAGGCCACTGCAGCAGCCATCCAGCAGGCACAAGAATCCCCGATGTCCGGGGCCGCCTGAGCTCCTATTTGGCAACAGTAAGGCCCTAGTTACTAGTCACGAACCTGTTTGACCGTGGTCTGCATGTCCACGGGAGATGAGGGAGGACTTGCCTAATGGCTCAAGAAGGGCACGAGAGAAGTATGCCATAATGACAGCCGAGCTGGCCTGATGGGCCAAAAGAGCCGCATACACCTTTAGAACAGTGTGGTCCATATTTTTGGATATATTCGAGGTCAGTCAGTGTCGGCCAAACTACCAGTACACCTAAACACAGAGGCAATCACCAGGCTTTCGGAAAAAGGGTGCTCTGTGAACCCCACAAGGGACCCATGGGCACTGAGTACTTGTGGGCCATTCGGGCAGATGGTGCTGGGCATGAGGGCACTGCCGAAGTTCAAGGGCTGGCCAACAATGACTTCGGTCACTAGAAAGATCTCCGTTGGGTATATCCTCTCAAGAATATCTGTGAGAGGGTGCTCTGTCTTTTTTTTGGAGATTCTAGGGGCAGTCCCATGGGAGGGAAATGAGATGGAGAATCCCTTGGAAGGAGGAAGGCCTTCCTCCATCCCTGTGCCAACGGTCGATTCATCATCCCCAGGATGAGAGTGCAGCCTGGTGACATCAGACCCAAAGAGTCGGATACAGCGGTCTACCGCCAAAATCACCCTCAAACAGCCGAGGGAGGTCCGGGTGGAAATAACCGATAGACGCCGGTTAAGTCCGGGTGTCTCAGTCGGTCCTCTTCTAGGGAGCCTTCCCAGACCGCTTAGGCTTACAGTTCCACCGGAATAGACCGAACCGGGTGAATGGACCTGCCCCACGGCGGATGAAATACAGGTTACCACCTGTAACAGGAGTTCTAGGAACGGTATATGTTGTTCATCCACACTGTCTGGCAGATTCCTTGCGCTTAAATCTTGCCAGGTGGTCTTCAAGCTGGCTCCTCCCACCCACCCAGGTGGTAAAACTCTTCAGCCCCATGACACCAGATCTTACCCGCTGGAAACCAGGTTGTGCGTCGAGCCGGGAAATGTATGATGAACAACATATACCATTCCTAGAACTTCTGTTACAGGTGAGTAACCTGTATTTCTAGGGACATGGATATGTTGTTCATCCACACTATCTGACGAACTCTAACAATTCTCCAGGAGGAGAAGGCAAAGCGCACACACTCTACTTAAGGAATAAAGACTGAGAACCAAGGCCCCAAAACCAGCATCCCGTGTGACTCAAGGTCGATGTGGTAGTGGGTAATTAAGGTATGTGCCAACTTCCAGGTAGCAGCCCTGCAGATATCCTGGATAGGGACATCCCTGGAAGCAGCTACCGATGCAGCGGTATGGCGTAAAATGAGCTCTTATCCCTCTGGAGGCTCCATGCCCACCAACCTATAGCAGAGATCTATGCAGGAGGTTACCCACCTGCTCATCGTCCGCTTGGCTGCAGGTCTGCCAGGTGCGGCTTCAGGGTAGGTGACAAACAGCTGGCCAACCTCTCCCTGAACTTCAGCCGCCGCTCCTAAGTAAGCTAGGCTTACTAGCGACCCCATATGGAGCCTATATTCAGCCTCCGAGGGACTGGGGTAGAAACACCAGCAGAGTCAACAGCTGGTTAAGGTGAAGCTCACGACACCACCTTTGGAAGGAACTTGGTGGGGCGAGGACAACCTTGTCCCTGCGGAAGACCAGATAGGGAGACTCAAAGGAATCGCCTGGAGCTCTCCCATCCTTCTGGTTGATGTGATAGCCACCAAGAAGTCGGTCTTCCACAACAGGTGGAGATATCACACCAGTGCATTGGTTCCAATGGCTTGCCCATGAGCTTGGCCAATACCAGCAGTAGATCCCGGGATGTGGAAGTTCTTGCACCAGAGGGGAAATGTGATCAAGGCCTTAGAAAAGCACCAGACCACCTTCTCCTGCGCCACGACTGCTTTCCGGCCGCACCCGGTGAAAGCAGAGGTGGCTGCCAGGTCCATTAAGGGTCATCGACCAAAGCTCTTGCTGAGAGGAGGACCACAGGTAATCCAGAATGCTTGCCGAGGAACAGGAGGAAGGGTCCAGGCCCTTTCCTGACACCAAATGGAGGAGCTCTTCCATTTGAAGGCATAGCATTTTCTGGTCGACTCCTTCGGGATGCCTCAACGACATTGAGGACCTCGTCGGAAGACCCAAGGCCTGGAACTCCAACCTCTCAGGAACCAGGCCGTCAGTGCAGGGATTGAAGGTCCGGATTAAATACTTTCCTGATTGACTGAGTTCAGGTCCGGGCGGCTAGAAGCCGCCTTGGGAGCCTGGAGCCGAGACGGAGGAGATCGGGATACCAGAACTGGCAGGGCCAGTATGGGGCTACCAGAATCACCTGTGCCTTGTCCTCCTCGCCTTGAAAAGCACCTTGTGGATCAAGGGAAATGGGGAAAGGCGTAGAAGAGGTCCGGGGTCCACGGCCTTGAGAAGGCATCCCAGTGCAGCAAGCCCAGCTGAGGGGGGGCCTGAAACAGTCTCGGCCGCATTCTCCCAGGAGGCAAAAGGTCCGCCTGAGGCGTGAACCCGTGGGAGAAGAGATCTACACTACCTCCGCAGGAGAGAACCACTCGTGAGACACAGCCCCTATCCGCTTAGGGCATCGGCCAGGTGTTGGAGGCTCCTGCCACGGAATGGCTAGGAGATCCACCTCCAGGCTGCGCATAGACCATATGTGGAGAGCTTCCTTGCATAACAGCATGGAGCGTGTCCCGCCATGGCGGTTTAGGTAGTACATGGTTGTGGTATTGTCCGTCTGGACCTTAACCACTGGACCTCGAGAAAAGGAGCAAGGCGATGAAAGCTAGGCGGACCGCTCGGAGTTCCAGCAGGTTGATATAGCATCGGACTCGGGGACCAGAGGCCAGACGCTGTGCTCCCCGATGGGCACCCCAACCCATCAGATGTGTCGGTCGATAGAGAGACCGTCGGCTCGGGCAGACGAACAGGATGCCCTCCTGCAAATGTGCCGGAATGGTCCACCACTGGAGAGCATTCTACATTTCCTGGGTCACTGTCACCAACTGATCCAATGGATCGAGCGTTGTGACCACATACTGGCCAGTCCCGTTGAAGGGGATGTATGTACCAGCGGCTGTGAGGCGCTGGTGCAGGCCGCCATGAGGCCCAGGAGACGAGAAGTACCGGCAGAGTACAATTGCCCAACCAGAAATGATTGGGCAAAGAGGAAGAATGCTGGCCCTGTTCGCCGGGAGCCGAGCCTGGCTCAGAAGAAATTCAAGCTCTGCCCGATGATGGTATCACCTGCTTCGGCACGAGTCTGACTCTGGCCTTGTTGATGAGGAGGCCAGTCTGAGAGCAAACCTGGAAGGCCAGATCTCCGCTGAAGTAGAGGGCTTACTTCCCACTCCAAAAGATGAATCTTCATCAAAGTCGTCTCTAGTCACAGATCAGGTTCAGTGTAGTCTCCTACTAGCTCAGGAGGGATAGTAAATAAAAAAAAAAATAAAAAAGGAAGGAAAGAGCAGGAGGAGGAGCTCCTCTAATTGGAGTCGAGAATCCCGGCATCCGAGATGGCACCACCAAGACCGGAGTCAAACGTGCCAAATGCAACTAGCACCGTGCCAGCACCTGAAGGCCCCAACACAACTCTCTGAGCACCCAAGAATAAAGACCTGAAAAATGAGTAGCAGAAAATGGTACCTGTGCTGGCCCCTGCGCCACAGCTATGTGAGTGGGGAAAAAGCACAAGAGTATGGCTTGACGTCACTGGAGAAGGTGCCACATGACTAGGAAGAAATAACCGTCCTGCCCGCAGGTTTGAAGCCCCTAGGCCTGAAGGCCCCAGGTCCCGACTGCAGGTTCGGAAAGTTGGGACAACCGCTGAACCCACTGCTCCATAAGAGCATCCCAAAGATTAAACTGCTCACTGGAGGATTCCCCAGGGGTGGGGAGGGACTACGGAGTAGAGGATGTCGCCACTAGGCCGCAGGTGACCCCGAGACTGCCTTCTGTCCCCGTTACCACCGATCGTCGTGCAGACATACCAGAGGGTGACCTCAAGGGTACCATTTCTTCTTCAACTAGTGGGAAGAAAAAGAGCTCTAGGCAGCGTTGCGGGTTCTCGACAAGGATCTAGAATGGGCACACTTCTTTTCATGCTTTCAGGAGGGCTGCCCTCCTCCCCAGCATCGGCCTGCCCGAAGTCTGACACCCCTTTGTAAAGGGTGGCAGACCAGACCCAGCTCTGCTGGTAACACGGCTTCAATTCAAGTCTCCCAACCATTACCGCTCCATTCATGGTCAACACCGGCGCAGGCTGAAGAGGCCTTCGTGTTCTTCGATGAAAAATCTTTTATTTTTTACTAAAATAAGCAAACAAATAATACTACAAATCAGAAATGAACAACTAAAGATACCAGACGTGAAGACTAGACTCCTGGCGGGCAGCGATGTCATCACTGAAGCACACTTTCGACAGCGGAAAACAGAAACTGAGGTGGTTAGAGGGTCCAATGCCAAGGTAGCCTATACGGGCGCAAGCCGGTCTGCCGGGCACCGCTTCCACGCAGCCCAACCCTCAGTGACACGCCTCAAAGATTTTTTTGCTACCGCTGGTCCTAGCACCTCTGGCGTAGTCCCATTAGTGTGAATGAGTGGTGGGGACAATCTCCAGGACTATCTATCATTATGGTACATAGGCAACTGTACTATCTTCCACGGGATAATCTCTTACATAGATACACAGACAGTGTCGGCAGTCTGCCCATTTGAGCTTGTAAGGTCAGCTTATGTTTTCCTAAAGTCTGTTGCCCTCACCTCCAGAATTCCTGTATGTCTATCCCATGCATTCTTAAATCCTGTGATTGTTTCAACCCCACCACTTCCTCTGGCAGGGTGTTCCACTTGTCCACCACCCGTTCTGTGAAGAAATTCTTCCTCACGCTTCTCTGAATCGCCCCTCCAACTTCATCCCATGTCGCTCAGTCCTGGAACATTTTTTTCGCTAAAAATAGTGTATTACTGCACCCTGTTCCTCCCTGTAAGATACTTGAATGTCTCTATCATATCCCTCTCCCTCCTCTCCTCCAGCGAGTACATGTTCAGTTCTTTCAATCTGTTTTCATGTGACTTGTGATGCAATCCATGCACCATCTTTGTTGCCCTCCTCTGAACCTTCTCTACCCCTGTCTATGTCCCTACGTAGGTATGGTCTCCAGAACTGTACACTGTACTCCAGGTGGGGCCTCACTAGTGTCTTGTATAGTGGAATTATGACCTCCTTTTCCTGCTGGTGATGCCCCTGCCTATACATCCCAGCATCCTATTTGCTTTACCTGCTGCCTTGTCACACTGTTTCCCTACCTTAAGGTCAGCAGAGATGACAACCCCAAGATCCCTTTCCTGCTTGGTGCATGCTATATCCTCACCCCTAACTGATATATTGTACCAGGGTTTTGTGCCCCATATGCATTATCTTGCACTTCTTTGCACTGAATTTCAACTGCCAAACCCTGACCATTCTTCAAGTTTCTGCAGGTCCTTCTCATTCTGTCTACACCTCTGGTGTGTCTACTCTATTACAGAGATTTGTGTCATCAGCGAACAGTGAAATTATGCCTTCTAGGTCCTGCGCAATGTCACTGATGAAGATGTTGAATAGGACCGGTCCCAGCACTGATCCCTGTGGTACCCCACTGGTCACTCTTCCTCTGTGGAGTGACAGCCATTTACCACCACCCTCTGTGTCCTGCCACCCAGCCAGTTACCTACCCACCACGCACTGTCCTGCCCACACCCATATTCCCAGTTTGTGTAATACTCTTCTATGTGGCACAGTGTCAAAGGCCTTGCTGAAGTCCAGATAGGCCATGTCCACTGCCCTCCCTAATCGACCTCCCTAGTCACCCAATCAGAACATTCACAGAGGTTGGTCTGACATGACCTCCCCTGGTGAAACCATGCTGCCTTGAGTCCTGTAGTCCATTGACAACCAGATGTTCCACCAATCTCTCCTTCAGTAGTGCTTCCATGATCTTCCCCACTACCGAGGCAGCAGGTAATACACTTGGGATGACTCCCAAGCAGTAAACCCACAAAGGGTGGAAAATTATGATAGAAGGCCTTCTAGGACAATGTGGCCAAGACTATCCTACAGCCAAGCAATCTCTAAGCTGTAGTGTTCTTGAAAGTATGTATTGTTGATCATGTGGCTGCACTGCCGATATCTGCTATAGAAGGCCCTTTGAAGCAGGCCACTGTAGTGGCTATGGCTCAGGTAGAATGGGCTTGGACAGGTCTTGGTAATGGTTTGTTATAGTTCTTATAAGAAAAGGGTTATATAATATGCCAACCAGTTGGAGAGGGTCTGTTTAGCTACTGGGAAACATTCCCTTATTGAGGCAAGGTAACGAAAAGCTGAGGAGTTTTCCTAAAGATTTGGTACAAATTATATAGTACCTCAAAAAACTGATGGTCATCTAAAAGCGTAGGGAGGTATTCTCCTGATTAGAGCGCTCAGGGTAGTAAACTGGCAATCCTATGGACTGATTTAAGGTGTGTTCAGAGACCACCTTAGGTAAAAAGAAAGGACTGGTATGAAGAGCCACTTTGTCTTTGTGAAAGATTAGATAAGGCTCTCTACACAAGAGCATGAAGCTCAGATATATGGTGAGCTGAAGAGACAGCAAAAGTACAGTTACGTAATAACTTACCTTAACAGTAGATCTTCGACAGAGATTCCTGCAGTAGGACATCACATATAGGACTGCGCCTGCTCAGGACAGCACGGCAAACATTTCAACAATGCCTGGTGGGGTACCACCCAAAATCACATGACAGACGCCAGCATTACCATATATAGTGGGCGGTCCTCAAGCCCGCCTCCAGTTATCTCACAGAGATGCAAGGAGGATAAGACAGGAGACAGAATGAAACCCAGGAGCCCAGGTCAGAGCAGGCTTAAAGAAATGCAGAAACTGGGGAAAAGAGGGAGAGCAAAGGTGATCTACTGCAGGAACCTCTCCCGAAGATCTACTGTTATGGTCAAGTTCTTACGTAACTGTACTATCTTACTTCGAGAGGGTTTCTGCAGTAGATCATAATATATGGGACTGAATCCCAAGCAGTCACTCTCAGAGACCGACAGATTTATGGGAAAAGGAGCAACTGAAGTAACATAACAGGACCAACCCATATCTAGATGATATAGCCATCTTTAGTGCCAGCTGAAAGGAACACCTGTCCCACCTGAAGGAAGTACTGGGCAGGAAACAGAGGCAGGACTCATTGTCAAGGCTGAAAAGTGCCACGTGGCTATGGCAGAGGTGATGTACCTAGGCCATATAATGGGGCAGGGGCAGCTTTGTCCCACTCAAGCAAAGATTGAGGTTAGAGAGGCATGGCCCACGCCTGAAAGCCACAAACAGGTCAGGGGCTTCTAGGGACTGCAGAGTACTACTGAAAGTTTGTAACAAATTACAGCACCCTGGCAGCTCCCCATCTGGCCTGTTAAAGAAAACACAGCCCAAAAGGTTAAGTGGGAGACAGCCTGTGAACGAGCCTTCACATGACAAAGAGGCACTGTGCAGTGCTCCTGTGTCGGCCAGCCCAGATTACAGTAAGTCATTTGTAGTCCAGATAGATGCCTCAGATGTGGGGACTGGAGCAGTCCTCAGTCAGACCTCTAATCAGGGAAAAGATCACCAGTGTACCTTAGCAAAAGTTACTTCCACATGAACAGGCATATTCCAGAGCTGCAAAATCATGCCTTGCGCTGGTATGGGCCTTGAAGAAAGTAGAGCCGCATTCCTCTATGGGAGACACTTCAAGGTACAGACCAACATAACCCCTGGTGTGCCTAAATCAGATGAGTAAAACAAATGGTTGTCTCTTAAGGTGGATTATAGCCCACAGGCCTTTGATATGACCATAACGCACCTGGTCAGATCAGCCAACGCAAACGTAGATGGCCTATCTCACCAGTTAGGAACAGTAACAGAATTTGTGAAAATCTTACCATGCTGTGTGTGTGTGTGTGGGGGTGTCCCCACAAATTCAGTCTAGGAGGGAGGGATGGGCAACCATGCCACTGCCAGTCATTATGTGTTACATATTGTTTTGTTGTTCTTTGTGTACGTTAAATACCACAAAAGATGCCCATGTGTCTCTTTAAAACCCGAGTTCATAGTGTTACTTAAAGATCACAGGAAATGAGCAAAGACCTTACAAATTATGAGATATTCCTATGTGAGAGTAACCAGTTGCTTGTTGGAGCTGACAATTACTTGTCAAAAGCTTGAGGTAGCTGGTCAAAGGCAGAGAAATAAAAATTACATACCTACCGTAATTATGATCTTTCTGTATCTTCATTCATCACAGATGGGTACTGGCGGAGATCAGACCCCGGAGACCTTTTTCATTTTTTTAAAAAAGGGATAGGCGGAGTCGACGCAGCATCGGGCGCCACCCTTGAGGCTGGGGCGATTACATGGCGCCGAGGATTAGCCGCTGGCTGTGTCGACCAGCCCGCCACCAGTTCCGAGTCGCCGGAGAGGTAGGAGGAAGGGATGGAGGGTGGGACAACAGAGTCCAAGGGACAGAAAAAGAAGAGAAACTGAACTAAAAGGAGAAATAATGACTGAGAGGACAGCATAGAAGAAATAAGACTAAGGGATTGGGTAGGGGCCCCAATCTCTGGAAACTGAAGAAGGGAGGAAGGGGAGAGAAAATTTAGAGAGAGTGAGAGGAAACAAGGATCCAGGACCCTGTCCGTCACCAGACTGTACAGGAACTGAAAGAAGTAGCAAAGCTCTCTTGCCAGAATTCAAGGCACAGAATAACTGGCAATACTCCAAAAGAAGAGTCGGCTATTCTGGAGAAGGACAGGAACAGGGACTCACTACTCTCTCTGTAAATATATTTGGTGAAAAAAAGGAACTTTTTTTTTTTTTAAACAGATGGATAACAGAAGGAGGGCAACCATCAGCTCCCCACCTGTGAGGGGTGAATATATGAAGAGAAGGAGTGCCACTTGAACTGTACCCTTATGGAAGAAACTACCTCAATGTAAGTCCCAACTTTACCCCGCTGAAGACAGGGGTAGGCACAGAGGAGGAGGATCCAGAGACTGGAGCCCCAAGGAGGATGGGAGGATTTGATGAATGGTGAAGATACACAGAAAGATCATAATTACGGTAGGTAGTGCATTTTATATCTTATCTGTGCCAGTCTTCACCATTCATCACAGATGGGTGAGTACTAAGCCCCTGAAGGGGGCTGATCATTGCACCCTAAGGACAAGTCCCTTAGCCTCAGTGGGTGACACACTAAGGAAGGAACCTTCTGGGCCTGGAGAGGCCCGAGAGTGGGAGAGCGAGACGGGTCCCCGAGGGGAAGGAAGTTGCCTCGACAGACGCCGTCCTCGCACTCACGGAAAAGAGATAGGTTCCCTGGTGAGCGAGCAAATCACCCCTACACCGGGCCAAGGGTGACAACCGGGAAAGGCGAAGCCATGCCGATCTCCTGGTGCAGATCGCTGTCCCTCCCAGTAGCTACCTCGTTGGCGCGCCGTAAGATGCCCTTCCTGGGTGCCTTGCTAGCCCAGGCTACGTGCAGAGTGCGCGATGGCTTGCCTGGTTTGCTCAGAGTCAGGCAAGCAGCTAGGATCTCACCTAGCTGACCACAAGAACCTGCTGTAGGCTGCAATGGGCCTGATGAGCTGAGATGGAGAGAAGCAACCGTGCTGAGTAGAAACCTCCTCCCCAGAAGTCAAAATCCAAGGAGTCTTGATCTGGGGGCCGGTCATGGTGGAGGCGCGAAGCCCATCAGGAGTGTCCAGGAGCGTCAATCCGGACTGGATGAGGTATAGAACCTGAGACTCGGGAAGCGCAATACCTCTAGCTGAGGTCCCTAGCGCAGGAACTCCGGAGAAGGACCTCTGCCAGAAACGCATGGACTCCCAAAGGGGAGCAGGCCAGGGGCACCACAAGGGTGGTCGAGACCGAGAAATCGCCTAGAAAGGCGCAAGGCCGCATGCTCTGGATTGCTCATGGACAGGGGAGAAAGGTGAAGGTCCTCCCATCATCCTCACGAGAAACACTAATACTCTGAGAGATCAGCGGCAGGAGAGATGTGGACAGATGGTTCCTCTCCCCAGAAGAGGGGATGAGGAGCTGGAGGTCACGTGTTCCAGGGTGGCTGCTCGGGGAGGCTGAAGAACCTGGCTGTCCATGGCTCAAGCGTAGGCAGGGAACCGAGCAGCCACTGCCTGAACTGCTCCCAGGTGAGAGGGCCTGAGGACCAAAATGCCTGGGAGCACTGGAGAATGCAGAGAGATAGGGGCAGAGCCGAGAGAAAGAATCGGCTGACCTCTGCCAGAACTAGAAGAAGACCATGGACACCGAGGAGGGTGTCCCGAAGACTCAGCCGACAGCTGTACAACCACGCTGGTACTGCCTAGGCTGCGCCCAGAATAATCCCCGCAGTGAGGTGACCAGGGCCATATAGGTCCAGAAGGACGGTCCCCTGCCTCCAAAGAATGGGAGCCCCTCAAGGAACCGGAAGGGCAGAAGTCAGAGAAAGGCCGACGCTACTGACCCCACATCCCTCGACTCCCTCAGAGTCCGAGAGGGTCCTCGGAGGGTCAGCCTAGGAAGCCGGCAGCTCTGGGTTGCCCTGAAGGGAGACCCAGGAGCAGCGCCCTCCGTAGAGACATCCCGATGGGCCCCAAAGTTGGGTGATCGAGACACACTACGGGAGGGGTACCACCGCCGAGGGTCAAGGAACCTCCCAGGCCAGGTTGCATGGCTATGGTGGCACGCACCATAGCCCGCGGGTCAGTACCACTGACCCCGACCTGAGGGCCCTCAGAAGGGGCTGACTGTGACTCATCATGGAGACCACCAGTTAGCCCTCCTCTGCAGGCAACCCCGAGGTGGACTGCTCGCCTGACTCCGAGCCCGACTCACAAGAGGTAGAGTCCGAGGCCCCAAGCCAAACGGTAGGAGGGCGAGGGAAGGCACTCTTACCGGCGGGCCCAGAAGTTGCAGCAGTGGCCGAGGCGGCACCGCGCCTCCACAGCCCTGCAGGCGGGCTGACAGAAGGCAGCAGGGCAGCTCGACCAAAGGTCCAGAGCTAGGCCAACCGCGCGTAAGTCCACCGCACCGGGCCGGTACCAGGAACAGAGACGGTGCAGACGGCAGCCCCAGCAACAGCCTCTGCGCCGACACCGCTAGGGCCCTCGGC
This sequence comes from Neoceratodus forsteri, assembly GCA_016271365.2. Classification (NCBI taxonomy): domain Eukaryota; kingdom Metazoa; phylum Chordata; order Ceratodontiformes; family Ceratodontidae; genus Neoceratodus; species Neoceratodus forsteri. Next base: position 1,411,795,252 of record CM057456.1, on the reverse strand, counting down.
ACCGCGAAAGGCACCGAGGACCGAAGCGGCACCGAGAGAGACCAACGGGCGCCATCGACAGATGGCTCAAGGCCCCGAGGCTACGCTGCAGCGAAGTGGCGACGCCAATCTAGTCACGGTGCCGTGAGCAGCGTTCGCCGAACGCACCGGCTGGGCGCCCACGGCGCCGAGAGACGAGTCGGCGCAGACAGAGCCCACGGCACCGCCGAATGGCGATGAAGCCCCACCGACGGCGCGACCAGGACCTTCTGGACTGCGGAGCGACACCAGGGGAGCCTTCACCCCGGCGGGGCTTACTGCCATAACGGCACCTCCTGCCCGCCCCGGAGAAAGCGGACGGCCTCCCGCGCCGAGGAGCCTCGGTCAAAGTTAGGCTGCAAAAGCCGAGGTCCTCCTCTTCCTCCTCGGTCCGTATAGAACCAGGAGGGACCGGAGGAAGGGCCGAGAGAGCGCTCGTTAGCGGACGAGTGCGAACCCGCCTCCCAAATGGGCGGAGCGCTACCGACTTTGAACGCCGTTCTAGGACGCTGGCGGTCAATGGAGAAGCAGGCGTCAGACGAATCCATGTCGAAGCGAGCCAAGACATAGTAGACACCGTCATGCTGGTCGGTAACGGAGTACTTATGGCCGCATGGGCACCGACGCAGGGGGCCGCCCGCCTAGAAAAATTTGTCCTCCGACCACGACATGACCCACGGGAAATAAAAACCCACCAAAACAGACTCTACATCGCATAAACTTTAAAATAAATATAAAGATCTTACTGGCTAAGTCGAGTGAGGCAGAACCCAGAACTAGCAGGATGACCGACGGACTATCGACGAACAACACGAAAGTCTAAGGCCTAAAGTTTTCAAACTTCTTCAACGGCTTCCCACGAGGTGACCTAGATGGTGTGAGACGAAGAACTGGTGAGGGCGGAGTCGGCACAGCTCACTGGGCTAATCCTCGAGCGCCACGTATCGCGAGGTCTCTGGCGGGGGCGCCGATGCTGCGTCGACTCCCGCCTATCCTTTTAAAAAAAAAAAAAGGAAAAGGCTCCTGCGGGTCCTGATCTCCAGCCAGTACCCATCTGTGATGAATGATGAAGATTGACACAGGTAAGATTAATAAATGTTAATGGATAGAAAAATCTTCCCATCATAAACTTACACTTTAAATGAAGGATGCTTTGCTTCCAGGCAACTGCCATAGTATAATTACATTGGTTAACTGGCAAGATATTGGAATTGTAAGAGGATCTGACTAATAAATATAGAGTCACTTAATAAAAACTTTTGAAAAGTGCAAGAGTGAAATCTACTAGTCTAAGTTAGGATAAGACCAGGACTTTTTCATATTGCCAGAGATGGCTATTTAAGACCCTTACACAGAGCGTTCTGGGCTCATTTTCATTCTGGACACTCTCCAGACAAGACACAGAACAACCTGCCAGTGGCTGAACAGGAAGAGAGGAATTTATTAGAAATTGTTTATTGGATTTTATGAACTTACAGTATAAGCTGTAACCATATAATGGTAGAGAATACAGGTACGCAGAGACCTCCAAACTCATCTTCAAGTCAATCATATCACAAACAATAATCTTCTTAGATTAATATGTCCATATTGTTTAGCAGTTCTGCCACAATAGTTAAGTCAGGAGAGAAGAATGACAAGATTAAAATGTATGTCATTCAAACTCTCCTAAAATCAAACTAACAAGTTAGTTAAAACACCAATTTATCCCTTCCTACTAGGACTATATATACTGGAGAAGTTAAGGAAACATGGCTTCATAATAAAACAGAAGTCACGGTCTCAAATAAGCTTAAAGCACAAAGCTCTGCATATCTAGGTGCGGTCTGAGCCCACACTGTAGAGCAACAGGTATTCATTCGAATCTATCTTTAACGCTCACAAATTGAGTAGTGTATATACACACACACTATCAGTACATGCCCCACATTTCCCAACTATATGTTTTCTCCATTAAAACAGATCTCTTATACTAGAACATCATTTGGTGAATAAAGGATTTTATAAACTTTACTTATCCTTCCAGACTACAATTTACTATGAACTGAAAGCAGAACTTTAGATAACAGTATTTTCCACTTTTATTTGCGTTATTCTGTGACCAAATTGATAAAACCATTTAGTTGTAAATGTATGATCATTAAGTATTTAATAAAAAATTATATATTTTTTTTCAGAAACCTGTCCGATTGAGATCTTTTTACGGAGTGTGATTGTGCGATATTTCAGTAATAATCTGTGACTAAACTGTTTTTGCTAAGGTGCCATCATAAGCTACCAAATCGAATAAGTGTCTGAAAAGGTAAGGTCTTGGAAGAAATACCAAAGTCATAAGGGAGCGTCTATGAGGATTTGAACCAGGTAACTCCATGCCTTATGGGAGAATGCAGTATCAGGGTTACAACACTACCCCAAAGAAGTTGTAACACCTGGATCTTCCCACTTTGTGTAACAACCAGAAGGGTTCATATTTGGCTACAAGACTCATGAATAGTATTGTACCCAAATGCAGAGTAAAGAGGGTACCCTGGGACTTTGTGGTAAGTGTTCAGTTGTAAACTCAGCAGCACTACATAAGGACACAAAGAGGGTATACCTGTTTTCCCCTTCCTGTCACGGATTGCACGGTGGGTAGTATAAGCTCAGTGGAACTGACCTTCAGGAGTGTGCTCGTCATAGACAGATCTTATCCACGCCACTAGAAACAGATGTTTAGTGATACCCACTCAAGAATCAGTATAAAAAGATGGCTTTGCTCAGATAAGAGAGACAAAAGGAGGGAGAGGGAGCTCCGTTGATGTGCAGTACAGGCTGCTGCTTGGTGAATGCGAGACAGAGGAGCATGCAGGCATACGGTCAGAAACTCCAAAGGCAGATGATCGCTTAGGTAATACCCTGAAGGACTGTACCAGTTATTTTCACCAGTGTAATAAATGGAGGACAGAGTAAGAGAAGCAACATTCTGCATTTACTGTATAAAAGTGTTTTCTTCTGCATGTTTTCTCCTGTGAATACTTCTGTTTTAATTGTTATCAATGCACAGCATATTACACAAAAAAGTACCCTTTCATTTACCATACTGTACTGACTGGTGGTGCATTTTAGGAAAATGCTATGAATATATGAGTTGGTTGTCATTCTGAGGAACACGTTAATCTACTGCAAGTTATTTGGGAAAATAATCCTTCCTGACAAAGGAAGTCATTTAGGTAAAGTTCGATGAACACAAACCCCCACTCAACTGGGGTTCAAGCAGTATGCCTTGACTTCTTACAGGTGGACTGGTACCTAGGCTCAAGGCTCCAGGTGTCCATGGCATGTCACCTTTGCAGAAACCGGAGTCTGGGTGCAAGACACTGCACTGGTGAACCAGAATGGAGATGTGCAGCAGCCAGGTGCTAGAGTGGGGCTAGGGATTATTTTCATAGTCATCATGATGTTCTGGGTGCTTCAGCAATCCTTTTAAAGTCTACAGTTTTTCTACTCATAACAGAAAAAGCTTTTAACTTAGCATACCACGATTAATATAATTAACTTACAGTAAGAGAAGTATCCAATTCTTTGGAAATAGCAAATTCAACCTTCTCCAGCAAAGCATCAACACTGCCAACCACCTCATCAGAAGTTCCTGGCATGTCCAAAGACAAATCGAAAAACTAAGGAAAGAGAGAGAGCCGTTACTTGTTTTTTCTGTAAATATGTTCAAATCTGCACTAAGGCAGTTCCACAGAGTATGCTTAATGCATTGGCAAGGATTCTAAGTAAACTCCTACAACCATCTATTCACATGTCCACCAGTCTGCACTCCATAGCTCTCCAAATCCACATCCAGGCACTGAAACTAGAAGTAAAACGAGAATGGCAAAAATATGCATATCTGATCTACATGGACCAGCAGTAAAAAGTACAGTTAGTAAGGACTTACCGTAAATACAGGTTACTCACCTGTAAAAGGAGTTCTAGGAAAGGTATATGTTGTTCATCCACACTTACTGGCAGGTTCCTTGCCGCTTAAATGTTGCCGGAAGGTTTTCAGGCTGGCTCCTCCGACCCACCCAGGTGGTAAAACTCTTGCTCCGTCCCATGGCCAGATCTGGCCGCTGGAGATCCAGGTTGCGAAGCCAGGGAGGTCCCGGGTGGGTTGTGTGGATGAACAACATACCATTCCTAGAACTCCTGTTACAGGTGAGTAACCTGTATTTCTAGGACGTGGATATGTTCTTCAATCCACACTTATTGGCACACTCCTAGCAGTTCTCCGGGAGGAGGAGGCAAGCGCACACACTCTACTTAGGGAATAAGGACTGAGAACCAAGGTCCCAAAACCAGCACCTCGGCGTGACTCTAGGTCAATGTGGAAATGGGTAATGAAGGTGTGTGCTGATTTCCAGATAGTAGCCCTGCAGATTTCCTGGATAGGGCGTCCCTGGAAGCAGCGGTATAGCAAGTAGAATTAGCTCTTATCCCTTTGGGAGGTTCCATGCCCACCAACCTATAGCAGAGATCTATGCAGGAGGTGATCCACCAGTCTATCATCCGCTTGGCTGCAGGTGCGGCTTCAGAATAGGTGACAAACAGCTGGCGAACCTCTCCGAACTTCTGCCATCCGCTCCTCATAATAAGAGTGCTCCTCTAGGGTCCAAAGTCATGGAGCCTATATTCGCCTCCCGAGGTGTGACTGGGGAAGAACACTGGCATAGTCAACACCTGGTTAAGGTGAAACCCAACACCACCTTCAGAAGGAATTTCGGTGGTGGCACAGGACAACTTTGTCCCTGTGGAAGACCAGATAAGGAGACTCGATGGAAAGTGCCTGGAGCCTCCCATCCTTCTGGCTGACTGCACAGCCACCAAGAAGGTGGTCTTCCACGAGAGGTGAAGATGTCACACCTGTGCATCGGTTCGAACAGCTTGCCCATGAGCTTAGCCAACACCAGCAGCAGATCCCACGGAGGTGGAGGTTCTCGCACGGAGGATATGTGATCAAGGCCTTTGAAAAAGCGCCCGACCACCTTCTCCTGCGCCACTGACTGCTTTCCAGCACGCTGCCCGTAAGCAGAGATGGCTGCCAGGTGCACCTTAAGGGTCGCCGAACAAGCCCTAGCTGAGAAACGGACCATAGGTAGTCCAGAATGCTGGCCCAGGAACAGGAGGAAGGGTTCAACCCCTTATCCTGACACCAAATGGAGAAGCTCTTCGATTTGAAGGCACAACATTTTCTGGTCAACTTCTACAGGATGCCTCAACAACGTTGAAGACCTTGTCGGAAAGACCCAAGGCCTGGAACTCTAGCCGCTCAGGAACCAGGCCGCCAGGTGCAGGGATTGAAGGTCCGGGTGGAATACCTTTCCTGGCTGACAGAGATCAGGTCCAGGCATGCTGGAAGCAGTCTCGGAACCTAGAGCTGAGGCCGAGGAGATCTGGATACCAGAACTGACGAGGCCAGTCTGGGGCTACAAGAATCACCTGGCCTTGAGAAGCACCTTATGGATCAAGGGAAATGGTGGGGAGGCGTAGAGAGGCCGGGGTCCACGGCTCAGAAGCCATCCCCTGCAGCAGCCCTGCTGGAGAGGGCGGGCATGAAACAGCCTCAGCTTCGAATTCTCCCTGAGGCAAACAGGTCCACCTGAGGTGTGCCCCAGTGGGAGAACAGATCGTGTACTACCTCCGCAGGAGAGACCACTCATGAGATGCAGCACTTATCCGGCTTAGGGCATCGGCCAGTGTGTTGGAGGTTCCCGCCATATGAATGGCTCGAGATCTCCCTCCAGACTGCCCACGACAGACCAAATGCGGAGAGCTTCCTTGCACAGAGGCAAGGAGCGCGTCCCCGCCCTGGCGGTTTAGGTAGTACATGGTTGTGGTGTTGTCCGTCTGGACCTGGATCACTTGACCCCATACAAATGGAGCGAAGGCGGTGAGGGCTAGTCCGACCGCCAAAGCTCCAGCAGGTTGATGCGCATCGAGACTGCTGGGGGACCAGAGGCCGCGCACTTTGAGCTCCCCAGATGGGCACCCCAACCCATCAGAGAGGCGTTGGTCATTAGAGTGACCACCGGCTCTGGATGAACAAACGGGATACCCTCCTGCAGATGGGCAGGAATGATCCACCACTGGAGAGCGTTCCCATCTCCTGAGTCACTACCACTGGCTGGTCCAGAGGACTGGGCGCTGTGACCATTGGCGGGCAGTCCCCACTGAAGGGACGATGTGCAAGTGGGCCCAATGGACCACGCTGGTGCAGGCCACCAGGAGGCGAGGAAGTTCCGGCAGGCCACAACTGTCCAACCAGAAATGACTGGGTAAAGGAGGAAAGGACCTCGGCCTGTCCACCGGGAGCAGGACTCTGGCTCAAAGAGAGTCGAGCTCTGCTCCGATTAACTGAATCACCTGCAATGGCACGAGTTCCGACTTGGCCTTGTTGATGAGAGGCCAATCTGAGAGCAGACCTGGAGGCCACATCCCTGGACTGCTCCACCTCCAACCTGGAGGGGCTGCAATAAGCCAATTATCCAGGTAAGGGTACACCGAACTCTTCGGCACCATAGGAATGCTGTCACCACTGCCATGCATTTGGTGAAGACCCTGGGAGCTGGAGAGAGGCCAAGGCATGGTCCAGAACTCAGAAGGGACCCCTCCGCACTTAAGTGAAGGAATGCTGGTGGAACGGACGGATTGGGAGATGAAATAACGATCCTGGAGGTCCAGAGAACAGAATCACATGCCTGCTCCAAGGATGGAATGATCTGTGCCAGAGTGACCATCCTGAAGGCTCGAGACCTTGGAACTTCTTTAGGTCATGTAGGTCTAGAATGGGCGCCAGACCCCCATCCGTTTTGGGACCAGGAAATACCTGGACACAAACCCTGGATCTGGTGGAGGATCCACTACCTCCTGATCACCTCCTTCTGGAGAAGCAGAGCAATGTCGGCCAGATGAGACAACGAGAGGCTGCGGATCCGTAAGGCCCCAAGTGGGCGACTGCCCGACAGGTTGGGGCCTGCTCAATTCCAGAGGCAGACCTTTCCTTACCACTTCCAACACCCAGCGGTCCACGTTGATTGCTGACCAGGCAGAAAGGCAGTGGCGAAGCCGCCCCCATTGGAGGAGACGAGGCTGGTGGCTTACTGACGGATTGGGATGCGTCCTGGATGTCCAGAGAACAGAACCACATGCCTCGCTCCAAGGATGGAAATGATCTGTGCCAGAGTGACCATCCTGAAGGTTCAGGACCTTAGGAACTTGTTTAGGTCGTAGGTCTAGAATGGGCACCAGCCCCTGTCCGCTTCGGAACCAGTAAATACCTGGATACAAACCCTGGTCTTGTGGAGGATCCGCTACCTCCTGATCACCTCCTTTGGAGCAGCAAAGCAATGTCGCCCTCAACGAGCCGATAGAGAGCTCTGGACCCCATAGCCCCTCGTGGGGTGACTGCTCGATAGGGTTGGGACTGCTCGAATTCCACAGGCAGACCTTTCCTACCACTTCCAACACCCAGCTGAAGCAGTGACAGTGGACTAAGTGGAAAGGAAGTGGTGGAGCTGTCCCCCATGGGGACCTAGGAGGAGGACAGTTAGGGCGCACACCTCAACCCGCCACTGGGCAGGCTTGGAAGAAGGACCGGACGAGGGACCTCCTGGCCTTTTCTCCTGGCTTCCTGCTGGAGGAAGCTGCAGGCTTGGCTTTGGGTGCAAAGTGATGCCAGCTGGCCCTGAAGCTGGTGCTGCTGGGCCAGACGTGTCGCAGGGGCAGAAGGCCGAAAGGGCTTACGCTGCTGCTGGTGGCCTTTGTACTTCCGGCAGACATGACAGAGTCCAAGGTGGCATTGACTTCTGATCCTCTGCAAGTGACCCTACATCTCGGGACCGAACAAGTCAGTACCCAGGAAGGGAACGCCTGCCAGCTTGTGCTGGGTATCTGTTGTGAAGGTGGAGATCCTCAGCCAAGCTCTGCAGCGCATGGCCACTGCAGCCACTACTGACTGGCACAAGAGTCTCCAAAGTCGACAGCAGTTTGGAGTTTTGCTTTGCCACCGCCTCTTCCCTGATCCCACACCTGCTTGACAGTAGTCTGGAGGTCAGCCGGAGATGAAGAATCTCCTCATCCAGGGAGCCCAAAAGGGCATGGGAAAGTGTGCCATCAGTGCGGACCGAACTGGCCTGACGAAGGCCTAAGGAAGACGCAGCATAAACTTTATGCCTGGAGTAGTCCAATTTTTGGACTCTTCATCCGTGGCTTTTCCACGCTCAGAGAGTTTCCAGAGCACGGAAAACACTGTGGTCACCAACCCTCTGCAGAGGGTGCTCCGAGAACTGGAGAGTGAGCCGTGGTAACGACGTACTCCTGGCCATCCTGGCTGAGGGAGCTTAACAAGAAGCTGGTCACTGCCATAGCTCCAGGGCTGGCCAACAATGGCTTCGGCCACAGGAAAGGCCACCGAAAATCCCTCAGTCCAGTATCTCCGTGAGGGGATACTGGCCCGCTGACACTGGTTCGAGCTTCATCCCAATAGATTCTGAGAAGAGCTGAAGTAATCCCATGAACGAGGATGGCTCTCATCCACCGACTGTCCCCAGAGGACTCCACGTGTGAGGCCTAGAGAACAAGCAAGAGTCATCAAAGAGTCTGCAACAGCTGCTGAGGGGCCTCAGCCACCTGCACCTGCCGAGGCGATCGGGAGTGAGGGTGACCGACAACAGATGGGGCAACCCATGACCGACTAAGAATCCTGGGTCGGAGCCCCAGTTTTGGTTGTGGAGGCGGGGTTCCACCATGATGGGGTGCAGTTAGTTTCAGCCGAACAACCGACGCGGCTTCGCTCCTCGATCACCACAAGGGGTTGTTTTGGTCGCTCAGGTGACAGCCATTTAATGGCAGGGAAGGTGACGGGTCTGCCACATCAAGTCCTCGTAGTGTCGATCATAACTTGCGCTGGAAGCCTTCCTCCGAGGAGGAAGATGACGGCGACTACGGGCTGCTTTCCTCATGCCGAGACCGCCGGTGTTGGTGGGATCGCTGACCGAGAAGAGGTCCAAGACAGTCGGTGTTTCAGAGGGTGGGTCTGGGAGGAGCGGGGAAACCTGCTCTCCATCGGGCTTGGGAACCTTATCCGGGATTCCAGCACAGGAGGCGCAGGCAAGTCCTCGGTTTCACTGGGGAACCGTGAATAAGGGTTGTCAGCTTCTCCAGTCGACAGCCCATCCAACGGGTCGGAAAAATCTTGACTGCGCCAACGGCTGACCTGACAGGGACACCGTGAAGCCAGCGGCCTTAGCCACAACCTCACTGAAGTCAAGCTGCCGACCAGACGGGAAGGGGACCTCTCCGCTCCCAACGAACGCCAATGGTGGGACTTACCTCAGAGTCCTTCTTCTTGGACCGAGAGTAATGTCCCGCTGGACCCTCACCTTTGCAGAGGGGACTAACCAAGCTCTTTAAAAGAAGCCGTAGGAGGAGCCCACGGAGAGCGGAATAAATGCTGTGACTGAGGAAGATGAAGATGCGGCCTGGGCGCCGCCGACACTGCCCAACAGGCCTCCTTCGACTTCACCGAGGAACACGTCTCGCGCCAAGCTGGAGTCTGGCAGCACGGTCTTAGAGGACACTGACCGAGAAGGACTTGCACAATTCGCAGGCCTGCGGATCGTGATCAAGACCAAGGCAATAAACGCACGAGAAGTGCGGATCGGTCCGAGACATTTTCACTCGCATGGGCACCGCCAGAATCTGGGAGTCGACTTATCCATCGCAGCCACGAAGGAAGAAACAGACCAAAGTCCAGAAAATTTAAGAATAAGTTTCGTTTAACAGACGAGTTTGGATCCAGGCTCAAAACGAGCGCTAAGGAGGGAACCTGAGCTTCCAAGCGATAAGGAAGATCTGCCGTCATGGGGTGGAACCAAGAGTTTTACCACCGGGTGGGTGGGAGGAACCAGCTTGAAGACCTTCCGCAAGATTTAAAGTGCCAAGGAACCTGCCAGTAAGTGTGGACAGGACAACATATCCATGTCCCTAGAAAATAAAATATAGGACTACTCAATTAGCTTCCTGTAGATCAGACAAGCACAGGTTGAAGGCAGAAAACTGGGGTGGGTGACGGGCGCCAATGCTCATATAAGGAGAATGACTTCAGACATCTCAGTTGGAGGCCCTGGCAAACTGCTGTGAAAAGTTTTTATGTGGTCATGGTGCCTGATGGATCACAGTCCTAATGGTGTCACCTGATGAAAGAAATATCCCCAAGATGATCGGTTATACATAAATATTAGAATTTTTCTTGTCTTATTTGAGTGTTATATTGTACTTTTTAAATTTAATATTTACTTTTATCACTGATATCAGGATCGCATCATTGACGCCAGAATATGTTGACTGTTTTATCATGCCTTTCTGGAGAAGGCAGGAAGAGAGACGGACTACGGAATAGGTTACCTGTATCCTGTTTTTCATCATTAATGGCACACTTAATACAGCACTAGTGCACTACTCTCTCACAATGGGGACTTTGAGTATTGTATTTAAAGTACTGAATAAGGGAATTTGGGCTCAACATTTTAACTTGATTAACATCACCCAGCAATGATTTTTGCAAGTCCTGATAACTCTAGCCCACTATTAAAATTGTGACTGAGTATTTGATAGCAGCACTGAATATATGGAGTCAGACTGTGTCTTTACTATTATTGTTAGGCACTAGAACATCACGTTTTATTTAATTCTTGAAAATAGCATCAGTATAGTACTCTTAAAAGTTGTGATCTGGGAACAATGAGTATGTGTTTCAAATTAAAGAGTAGCTGACGCCTTCAGAAGAACTCAAACCAGACAGACACAGTCAAGCCTTTACTGCTGAGGTCATCTGCATGAAAGCAGGATCTCTGCTTTTTAGAGTTCATCTATTCCAGTTGCTTTTCCCTATTTGAGGTCATAATGCTCTGCCTGTGACATCACAGTTACCCCATGGCAACAGACTGATGTCACAACAGAGAATTATGACATGAAATGAGGAGGTTACAGAGGCAGATGAACTCTAAAAAATTAAAATTACATACCTACCGAATTGTTTATCTTCCAGTTCATCTTCACCATTCATCACTATCTGGGTACTATGACAGAGCTAGGACCCCATGGGAGACTTTTTCCTTTTTATTTTCATCATGGGTGGAGCCGACGCAGGGCCAGCACCGCACTCGAGGTCGACGTCCACGTGGCACTTGAGGGTTGAGAAAGCAGTCGCCTACTCTGCCCCCAGCCCCAGTTCTGACACGCCGGAGAGTGGATGGAAGGTGGGAGGGCTGAGGCAAGAGAGCCTAAGAAAAATTACTCACCTTAGTAATGTTGTTTCTTCTAATGGAGTCTTGCTGTAGTCTGACAATAGCAGTGAGTCCCAACCTTCAACTGCCCGGAGATGAAAGAGTTAACTTTCCATGCCAGGCATGGAACACTGAGCTCGAGCTCGGTTGAGACTCTGTCTGTTGCTGTTTGAGCTCAAACCGTCAGATCTTTACGAGCTAAACTCACTGAGGTCCTGTGTGGAAGCTGTAAACCTCACACTAGCCAACTGGCTACTAATATAATACATTTTTGTCTCAAACAAAGACTCAAGTCAGGAAGCCCAAAAATGAAATAAACACAACACCCACTCACCCAAAGAAGAGAGGTGATAATGAAAAAGGTGGGGCACCTCCCTAAGTGCCAACGCTGCTACTGCCCACCCACATCCCAAAAACAAAGGTTCTGAGAGGGAAGGCAGGGAGGTCAGAATACAACAAGACTCCATTAGAAGAAACAACATTACTAAGGTGAGTAATTTTTCTTCAAACAACATGGAGACTTGCTGTATTCTGACAGTAACAGATACCAAGCAGTACCTCCATGGAGGAGGACAGAACCTACTTAGGAAATAGGCTCTGAAGCACAGCTGTGCCAAACCCGAGCATCACGCCTAGCCTGTATGTCCAGAGAGCAATGCTTGGTAAAAGTGTGAACTGTCTTCCAGGTAGCTGCTTGACATATCTCTTAAGATAGGAATATCCCGCAGCAGCCAGGGAGGCAGCTGTACCTCTAGTAGAGTGAGCCCTCAGGCCTGAGGGTGGAACTTACCTAGTTTTTCATAGCAAAATTGAATGAAAGAGACAATCCACCTGGCAATGGATCTTTAGTGGCAGGTTTTCCTTACCAACCTCACCATAAGTGAGGAACAGTTGGAGGAGTCAAACTTGTGACCCTTGGCACGTTCTATGCAGTAGCTAAGGGCTCTTTTCACATGTAAACTGTGCAGCCTCCTCTCACCAGAGGAAGAATGGTCAGTGAAGTACACAGGAAGAGACATAGATTGGTTAAGGTGGAAGTCTGAAACCACCTTAGGTAAAACTTCCTGTTAGTCATGAGGACCACCTTATATCTATGAAAAGAGATAAAATCAGGGCTTGTAACTCACTTATGCGCCTGGCAGAAGTGATGGCTACCAGGAACACAGTTTTCCAAGTCAAGTACTTAATTACTGCTGAGGACAAAGGCTCAAAAAGGGGTTGCATAAGTTGAGCAATGCAAACGTTAAGGTCCCAAGCAGGGCAGGGTCCCTGAATGGCGGATTGGTATGAAGCAATCCTTGAAAAACTTGGAGAATACAGGGAGAGCTGAAAGAGAAGAGGCTTACCTGCTGAAATAAAAGCAGAGACAGCTGCCAGATACACCCTTAGTGTAGCTGGTCTGAGTCCCAAGCTATTCAGATGGACCATGTAGTCAAGGACTGTGGGCAGATCAGCAGACTCTGGGAAATATGCTTCCCAGAGCACCATGTGGAAAATCTTTTCACTTGGAATTATAAGTAGTTCTGGTGGAAGGCTTCCTGAAGCCTTTAGAATATCCATAACACCTTGGGAGAGGTGTAAATCAGCAAACTCTAACTCTTCAAGAGCCAGGCCTTGAGGTTGAGAGATTTGAGATTGGTACCAAACCCTCCCTGAGCACAGGTTAGCAGGTTGTAATTCCTGGGAAGAGACAAGGGAAGGTGGACTGCTAAGGACATTAGGAGAGAATACCAGGGCTGTCTGGCCCAGTCTGGAGCAATCAGGATCATCTTGCAGGGTTGAGACCTGATTTTGACTAGCACTTTGAATAGGAGAGGGAAGGGGAAGCATACAGGAACTTCCTTCCAACTGAGAACTAAGGCATCCAGGGGACTGAGCCCAACACTGGGGCCTGCAACAAAAAGGGAAGTTGGTGATTGTCTGGGGTCGCAAAAGATCTATCTGTGGGGTGCCCCATCTGGAGAATATCACTTCCAAAACCAGGGATATCCTGCTGAGAGCATCTGCCAGGACATTGTCCTTGCCTGGGAGGTGTACTGCTGTGAGGGAAGTGTTCAGGAATAAGCCAGAGACCACAACTTCATTGCTTCTGTGCACAAGGCCATAGACTGAGAGCTTCCTTGCTTGTTGATATACCACATTGTGGTGGTATTGTCTGTTCTGATCTGAATAACTTTGTTCTGAACAGACTTGGAAAAGGCTTGAAGTGCTAGAAATACTGCTCTGAGTTCCAGCAGATTGATGTGAAGCAGAGATTCCTGAGGAGACCACAACACCTGAGTGGTCAGGTCTCCCAAGTGGGCCCCCACCTCAAGAGGGAGGCATCTGTAGTGAGGATTAAAGAGTGAGACTGAGTGACAAAGGAACTCCCGTCTTAGATTGTTCTGATCCTGCCACCACTGCAAGGCCTGGATCAGGGTTCGAGTCACTGGGATCAGTTTGGTCAGAGGGTCCTTTTCTGAGACCAAAGGCTCTCAAGTGGAACTGAATGTCCCTCATCTGAAATCTTGCTCCCTGCACCACTACCGTAGGGCAGCCATGTGCCCCAGGCGCTGCAGAAAATGCCTTGCTGGTCGAAACACCTGAAGGGTGAATGAGGAGGCCAGTGTGATAAGGGCCCTTGCCCTGTCCAGGGAAGGAAGGCTCTGGCCTTTTCTGTATCTAGCTCTGCGCCTATGAAGGTGAGGAGCTGAACAGGCTCTAGAACGGACTTTGAAAGATTCAGAAGGAAACCTAGAGAGGTGTGCAGTTGCCGAGTTACCTGCAGGTGTAACCCGACTTGGTCTGGGGACTGGCCTACTATGAGCCAGTCGTCCAGGTATGGGAAGATGAAAATCCTTTGCCTTCTTAGAGAAGCAACTACTACTGCCAGGCATTTTGTGAACACCCTTGAGCAGAGGTTAGGCAAGGGCATTGCTCTGAATTGGTAATGGCCTGAGGGCAGCTCGAACCTGAGGTACTTTCGATGGGAGTGTCTGATGAGAATATGGAAATAGGCATCCTTGAGGTCCAGGGAGACTAGCCAGTCCCCTGGCCTTAGAGAGGGTAGAATTATTCCCAGAGTCACCATTTTGAATTTTGGCTTTAAAAGGTGCTTGTTTAAGTATCTGAGATCCGGGATGGGCCGCCATTCTCCTGTCTTTTTTGGGGTTAAGAAAGTACCTGGAGTACAATCCTTTGCCCTGGTGTGAGGGTGGAACCCTTTCCACACCTCTGAGAGCCAGGAGGGAAGAGACCTCTGCCTCTAGGGCAAGTGCCTCTGAAGGATTTGCAGGTGGAAGGATCTGGTTCTCAGCTTTGGAAATTTTTGAAGCTGAGAACCAGTCCCTGGCTTACTACTTCCAGGACCCACTTGTCTGATGTTAGAGACTTGTAAGCCAGCCTGCCTCCTACAGGTAGTGGAGAATCGGCCCTGGCAATCCCATCAGGGTGCCTGTTTGGCAGGGGTTTAGCTGAGGGTGGCAGCAGGCCTGCTTGTACCCCTTCTGCCTCTCCCTCTAAAGAACCCCTCTGAACATAAGCAGAAGAGGAGGCCTGGGCTTGGTAGAAAGGCCTATGAAAAGGCCTGCCCTGCTCCTGGGATGCTGCCTTTGAGGAGTGGCTTGCCTTTCCTTGGCCTGGGCACTCCTATAGGTGGTCATATATTCATCCATTTTCTTCATGTAATTCTCTGTTTGCTCCCCAGAGAATTACCCACAACAGGAAAATCCATGGCCTTAGTCTGGGTATCCTGTGACAGGCTAGTACATCTGAGCCAAGTCATTCCTAAGTG
The DNA here is from genome assembly GCA_016271365.2 of Neoceratodus forsteri. Classification (NCBI taxonomy): domain Eukaryota; kingdom Metazoa; phylum Chordata; order Ceratodontiformes; family Ceratodontidae; genus Neoceratodus; species Neoceratodus forsteri. Next base: position 1,411,780,150 of record CM057456.1, on the reverse strand, counting down.
CCACAGATGTAGCCACGACTCTAGGTGAAACATCACTGAAGTCTACTGCAGCATGGAATTGCACCTTGGATGCCTCAATACCATCAGCAGCCACCTGCTCCAGCTCCTTGGCAGCTGGCCAGGGACCTGTTTTGCTAAAGCCATGACAGTGTCCCATCTAGATTTCTGATACCTAGCAGTATAGGCCATATAATTGGCCTGTCTGAGTCCCAAGGATGCTGCTGCCATGTACTGTTTCTTTGCCATAGCATCAATCCTCCTGGAGTCCTTGTCTGGGGGTGTGAAGCCAGGGAATATTAGCCTCATCACAGGCTGCACTACCCCAACATGGCTGCATTGTTGTGTAAGGAACTCCGTATCTGAGCCTGACAAGAGTATACCTCTTGTCCATTCTTTTATCCACAGGAGGTATAGTATTAGAGTCTTTAAAATCTTAAATGTCTGTTTCCCAAAAGATTTGTGCAAGGAATAGACAGTCTCCCAGACTCTGGGATATCCATCATTTCCACATAGTCAGGCTCTTCCTGGTCATCCACAGCTTCTTCCATAGGAAGCTGAAGGGTTTCGCCACTTTCTTATAAAACATAAAATGGGAGGGACTCAGAAAGCCTAGGAGGAGACACTCCTGAAGGTCTGTCTGTGGAGATGTCCGGGTCAATGGGCACATCCAGAATTTCAAAACCACATTCACTTTCCTCATACTCCTCTTCCTCCTCCTCGGTTCATAATATTCCTCTAAATCAATCTTGAACCGGCCGAACCGAGCGCCTTCCTGATGGTGCCAGTTCGGTCGGAACCGGGAAAGCGACTGCACAATTTTTATCGCTTTGGCTATTTCCTCAGCGGTTGGAGAAGAAACTTTGGATCCACACCAGCTGATTTTTCCTTTCTTGTTCTCTTAGCCGGAACCGACTCCTCAGAATCGGTTCTCCTTTGCCCGAGAAGTCTCACCCTAGTCAGAGGGCACTCCTTCTGGTTCAGTTTGAACCGAACCAGGCTGGCCATCCTGTTCAGCTGACTTTTTGGCCTCCCTTTCCTAAGCCTACCAACTCTCTTCTCTAGGGTAGCTGCAGGAAAATATTTTTACAAATTTGGAAGTCTGCATTGAGGTGGTCAAACCACAGACAAACACAGGTGGTGTGGGGTCAGCCTTAGCAAAGACTTCCCCACACACACTGCAGTGCTGAAACCCAGTAGGCCCGGTTTTCTTTTGGGTTTCTAGACATTGTGCCAGTCCTAACCAAACTTACCCTTTTAATGGCAATCCACCAGGCAAGACACTCTTATTGGTTCCTGACTGTGTCACGGGTCGTGGAAAAAACGTAATAAAATCAGTTTTAATTTTTAGAACCGGTAACCACACTCTAAAAGTACAGATAAAGATTTAACAACAGCTTTATCACTTCAAACAGAACCGATGAACCGCTTACAAGTTCCACACAGAATAGAAAACAATATAACCTATCTAGTACTCACGAATACCACAGACAGAGACTGAACCGACAGGTTACGGTTTAAATTCGGTCGAAAACCGTACTTTAACCGGACAAATTGAACCGAGCAGAAGGAGAAATCTCGGAGCGACTGTTCAGTGAGGCGGAGTAAAGAATCTGACAGTTTGAGTTCAAACAGCAACAGACAGAGTCTCAACCGAGCTCGAGCTCAGCTGCCATGCCTGGCATGGAAAGTTAACTCATCTCTGGGGCAGTTCAAGGTTGGAACTCACTGCTATTGTCAGAATACAGCAAGACTTCATGTTGTTTGAAGGACAGATAAAAGGAAAAAAGAATCAAACAAAAAGAGAAATAAATGACTAAGGTGACAGAAGACGGAGACTTAAAAAGGAAATTGGGGAGATGGGGCCCCAATCTCTGGAAGGAGAAGAAAGAGATAGAAAAGGAGGAAAGATAAGGGGGATGAGTAGCACACCCTCAGGAACAAGTTGCACTTTGTCCTTTTCAGGAAATAAAAGTCTAGACATGAGCTATAAAGTTCAGCTGCAAGACATGACTTGAAGGCAGCCCGAGTCTGAGGTCCAACCAAATAGGGAGTGCAGACTGAGGGTACGCCTCAACTCTCCCCTCCCTCCCAAAATAAGAGTGGAAAAATTCTAACTGCCAAAGGCTTAGAGCAGAAAGATGTGGACTCAAACTTTAAGCTCACAAATAAAAAAATGTTGAAGAAGGGGAAGAGAAAACAGGATACCCCTCCCACTCCGAGACTCCCTAGTTAAGGGAGAAGAGAAGGAGGCCCCTTAATCTTCATAAGCCCTCAAAGACTCCACCTCTGTGTGTTCTCCACAGTCCCTTCCACCTACACGCAAGGGAGAGGAAAGGAAAGACACACAGGAGGAGAGGCGAGTCCAGAAACTGAGGCCCCAGGGGAATGAGGATGGATTTAGTGATGAATGGTGAAGATACACAGAAAGATCAACAGTTATGGTAGGTATTAATTTTCATATCTTATCTGTGTCAATCTTCACCATTCAACACTATTTGGTAGTCTCAAGCCTCCCCTTAGACCACAGTGGGCGAGACACTGCAGAGAACCCTTACACGCCTGGAGAGGTCTGAGACTGGTCTGGGTGAGACGAGAATTCCCCGGTGGGAAGGAAGGTGCCCTGGTGCCACGCCGCCTCACCCATCAGGAGAAGAGGTGGGTTCTCTGGTAGGCGGAGTAAAATCACTCTACACCGGGCCAGGAGTGAAAACCGGTAGAGGCGAAGCCATGCCGCCCACCGAAGGCAGATTGCTGTCCCTACCACTCTGGAAGCCACCTCACTGGCATCGTAGATGCCCTTGCTTGGTGCCTTGCTAGCTCTGGGCCCTGCGTAGAGAGGAAATGGCTTAACTGGTTTCCTACGAATCAGGCATCAAGGCTAGGAGTTGTCCTAGCCTGGACCACAAGAACCTCTTATAGGCTGCATAGTGGGCCTGATGTGCCAAACTGACAGATCCGCGCAAGTAGAACACCTGCCTACCCCAGAAGTCGAAATCTACAGAGTCTGAATCCGAGGGTGGTCACAGTAGGCGCGAGGCTCTGAGGGAGTGTCCAGGGAGGTCAAGCCTGAAGGGGATGAGGCAGAGAACCTGGAGACCCAGGAAGAACGCATCACTGCCGGGCGTGGGTCCCTGGGGCTGGCACTGTGGAAAAGGGATGTAGCCAGAGCCAATGTGATGCCGCCTGAAAAGGAATAGGCCAGGGGAGCCACCAGGTGGGCCGTACTGTGTTCGCCCAGAAAGGCATGCATCACATGCTGGGACAGCCGACTGGGACCGGGTCAGGTGAAGCTCGTCCAGCATCCTCACAAGGAAGCGTGATATGAGGACAGATCAGACTGGGGAGATCTGGACTGAAGGTTCCTCTCCCACAGTAGAGGGAGAAGAGAAAGACAAGCTCCCAGGTTCAGAGTCCGGCTGCATGGGAGCGCAGGAAACATCTGCTGGTCCAGGGCATGGAGGTAGGTGGAAAATGTGCAACTGAACCTCTGAACTGTTCTCAGTTAAGAGGCCCGTGAGGACCAGGAATACCTTGCACTACCAGGGATGGAGACAGAGGCTGGGGACAGGCTCCTGGCAACAGGAGAATGGTTTGTGTCAGGGCAGGGAGGCAAACGAGGAACCCTTCACAAAGAAGGGAACCAAAGACACGTTGCAGCTAACAGCGTTCAATCAGGTCAGAATGGTCAGTGCTGTGCCCAGAAGGAGAAATTCCCCGTGAGGTTACTGGGACTGTGTGAGTCCAGGACGGCCCCTGACCTCAGAAGTAAACGTCTCCCTCTGGGACTCCTCTAGGGAAAGGCGAGGGCCTGCGCTTGGGTTTCTAACAGAACTCGGCTGGGCTATAGGAAGGGCTCACTGCACCACACCCTACCCTCAGCCCTTCGGAGTAAGAGACGGACCTTGTCCTCTTAGCCACCAACCCAAGCAGCTGGCACCTCCGAGCAGTCAACCCAGGGAACTCATACCCTCCCTCCTGATGTGCCCAGGCTGCCCCAAACTTGGGCTGTCCAAACACACCAAGGAGGAGTACTCAACTGGAGAAAGTCATGCTACTGACCTCAGGCTGCTCAGCAGTAGTCACAAGGACCACCACTGGCTGGTCAGACCCCTGACCCTGAGATCTAACGGTGAGAGCTGAGTCCCAGAGGGAGTGAGTAGGGCCAAGGTGCTGAGACAGAAGGATCTGAAGATTCTGAAGAACCCGGAGCCAATCTAGATCAGACTCAGAATCCACCTCCGAAGAGACAGGCTCTGAGGTCCAATGCCAGATCACCCATGGGCCCTCTAGTTCCCGGACCCCAAGGCCAGGCACCCTAGGACTCGACGCCCGACAGCACCAGAAGAAAGCAAAGCCACACACCCCGAACATCACGGTCTCGGTGCGACTCGAGAACGGCTCGCGCTCTCCTCGGCACTGTGGAGCACCAAATCCAGTGTGGCATCATGTCTGGCGCTGTGAGCAGCAATCAAGACAGGCGGCCTCAACGTGGCGCACGAGGCAGGCTCGACTCCCGACTATGGTGCAGACCCCATCCCTGGCACCGCGATAGTGCCAGGACCAGTACCAGAAACCTCCAGACTAACAAACCTGACAACGCCGAGAACCCCAATGCTGTGAACAGCATCAGCGCCCGACGGCGGCACCAAGAGCAGGCCCACGCTCACTGCTGCATCGCACTCAAAGCCCATGGCGCTGGGACCAAGAGCGGCGCTATGAGATTTGCAGCAGCCCAGTCCCTAGGGACCTGGAATGCGACACCGAGAGAGCCTTCGCTACTGAAGTAGCAACTGCTGAAGCGGTGCCTTCCGACGGACCCCCAAGGGGTCAGCGTGGGACTCCTGCACCACGGAAGAAACCCCGCTGCAGCAAGGCTAGAAGAGGAAGGGGTTCCCTTCTCCACGGGCCATACAGGACTGGGGGAGGGACAGAGGAAGGGCAGAGAATCCTGGCCTTGGCCTGGCAACTTGAATTCAACCTCCGAAAGTTGGCAGGGTGCATCCAACCTTCATCAGTGGTTTTCAACACCACGGCCGTCCATGGAGAAACATATATCGCAGTTATCCATATCATGTTCAGGGCCGAGGGGTGTTCATGCTGGTCCGTTGCAGAGTAGAAGCCACGGGGGCACTGATGCATGAGGCAGCCCCTGCTCGGCGTCTTCTTGCCCCAAGGACAAGACATGACCAGAGAGAAGGAAAGCAAAACACAGTACTCTATGCCGCTTAATAAAATGAAAGATCTCACCAGAATTTTGAAGCGATATCAGCAGACGAGCAGAACCGAGGCAAAATCTGGTTAATCTAGTTCAAGGTCAGTTGGCATTCATCTGTATAACCCTCCCTCGGTCGTGCCTGAAAAATAGGCAGGATTAATCTAAGCACTTACCCAGTGAACCTAAACTAAAGAAAAATAAAAATTAAATACTAAAATACTTGGACTAGGCCGCAAAGCTGCAGTCTCACCACGAGGATCCTCACTCCGCACGAGAGAAAAGAAACTGGGTGGAATCGTGATGACTAACTGCCAACCCTCGAGTGCCACGTGGAACATCGGCCTTGAGGGCAGCGCCGCCCTGCATCGGCTCCGCCCATGATGAAAAAAAAAGTCTCCAGCGGGGTCCTAGCTCCAGCACAGTACCAAAATAGTGATGAATGGTGAGGACTGACACAGATAAATGCTAAAGATCATACATTCATGAAATTTCTTCAGTAATAAATGATAGAGAAGAAATATATAGAATCTATATGGAATATAAGCAGAATTGTAACTATTTTGTTTTTAAAGTCTTCTTTGAGGAGTCAGTAGCTCTTTATGTTATATGAATCAGGACAGTGTTTCCTAGAAACAGTGCGTTATGACAGTACTTATAACCAATGGCACAGTACTCTGAGGATGCTCAAAGTGCAAAACTTGAGTTAAACCAAAACAGGCAGAGTGGCATTTGTTGACACTGACGGACTTTAGCACTTTATTACAGCCATTCTGGTTTGAGTGATTTTTGGAAGGACTGAATTAAAGAAGCTGTGCTTGCACTAAAATAAACAATTCTCTGTATATCCATCAATTTTGAAGAAGTCATAATAGAGGGAGGGAGGGAGTACAGGTCCCTCTTGCTATTTTACTGGAAAATTCTCCTATTTTGAACTACTACTACTGCGTCAGGAAGCTCCTCACATCACTACATTTCAGTGATCTCCAGGGGTTGCTATAAGCTCCACAGCATGCCCCCATACAATTACTGTATCTCTAAGACCCACTTGTCCCTGTAATCTCCCTCAATGTTTCTGATAGTGGGACAGTGAACACAAAACTACTCCTGGATGTAATAGTGGGAGTAGGAGTATATCCTGCAGAGAGTCATGCGGTACCGTTGTGGACAGTGCCTCTGGTACCAACTGGTTTAAGTGCTTTTGTATGCATCGTCGAGTCATAAGTAAGGAAGCATAAGCAAACCAGAAAAGTTATAAAATTCACAAGTAACATTTTATTGTCAGTAACAACAAAATAAATAAAATTGTGCAGGACAGCTCTTACAGGAAGTTCAAACAAAACAAAGTCCTTCCTCTGAGAGCATCTCTAAATCCCCAAAAAAAAAAAACACACACACACTAAACAGAAGATTGTCCTCTTTATATGCAATGTCTTTTCTTGGCAATCAACTTCTGCATCCTGAGCTCATTAAGATGCATCTCCTGTTTCTCACAAAATGTATCAGAACTTTGTCAATGTCTTCCTACAGCTGCAACAAAATAGGCCACTGTATCCCAGTACTCATCTCCTATTGACAACTCTGCAAATGAGCTTAGGAGGTCAACCTGCATCTCAGGGTTAACCCCATGAGTTCCAAATAGTTTCTTGCAATCATTCTAACAGAACAATTTACATTTGCAAACCAAAGGATCTCAGTTTCAAATAAAGATTCACTTTTTAAATGCAGAGAGACAAGGAGAGAGAAAGAAAGAACAAACATCAAGGAAAGGAAGGGAAATAACAGGGGAAATGGTGGAACCAGACTTGTCCAATTCTAAGGTTCCAAAAGAAATCTGATTGTGCAATTAGACAAGCAAGACAGACAAGTGACAGAAGAAAAAAATTGCCATAGAAATACTGTTTCTTCCAGGAGATCCCTCTGCATGCTTGACTAGTGCAGTGATGTCAGCTGGGTTCAGCTGTCCTGGAGGTGGAGTTTATGCTAACAATGTCGAGAATTGGCCAATTACATTATAGAAAGAGTGATGCCTGCAGATACTGCTGAAAGCTAGTCAGATTCATTTCTAAGCTAAAGGGACAAAAGGCCTTAAATCCTTAACCTAGTAGTAAGAAAAACAATAATAAAAAGAACTGCCAACAGGCAAACACAGAAAAAAGTGGAGCTTTCCTCAAGATAAATCCCAAAAGTAAGAAATCTGGCCCAAGGCATGGACTACAGAACTAATCTCAGCCAGGTTATATGAGTGGAGGCTGGGTGGGAGGTCAAGCACACTGAGGATCCCTAGAAGGAAAAATATTACTATGGCAAGTAGTTTTCTTCTCACCAAAGGAATCCTCCAACATGCTCGATTAGTGCAGAATACAAAGTAGTGCAGTTGGGAGGAGAGAACAGAACCTACTTTGGAAACAGGTTTGCAGGACTGCAGTGCCAAATTTTGCATCTGATCTGGACTGTACATCCAAGCAGTAGCGCTTTGTAAAGGTGTGTACAGTCTTCCAGGTAACTGCTTCATGAGGTATTGAGCAAGGGACAGTTGTAACTGAGGCCACACTACCCCTAGTGGAGTGGGATCTGAGGCCTTGTGGCAACTGTTTGCCAGCCCTACTGTAAGAAAATTAAATAGAAGAGAGTATCCATTGAGAAATGGTTCTCTAGGAGGCTGGCCTGCCCTTGCTTACCTCGCCATAGGTGAGGAAGACATGATTATGGGAGACCCTGATCTGCTTGGTGTGCTCCAGGTAGCAGGTCAGTCCCTTCTGACATCCAAACTATGGAGCTTGCATCCACCAAGAATGGATTTGTCTGTGAAAAAGTGTGTTATGGATTGGTTCAGGTGACAGTCAGACACCACCTTGGGATGGAGTTTCCCATCTGTCCTGAAGACTACTTTATCTTTGAGGGAGATAATGTAGTTTGGCTGAATGCAAGAGCTTGCAGCTCTGGAATCCTTCTGGCTAAAGTGATAGCAACTAGGAAAACAGTCTTCCAGGTGACATTTTAAATCTGCAGTAGCCATAGGCTCGAATGGGGCACCACGCAGTTTGGCTATGCACAGGTTTAAGTCCCAGGTAGGGAAAGGTTCCCTATGTGGTGGTTGAAGGTGCAGCAAGACTTTAAGAATTTCTTAAAATGGAGTGAGAAATGATGGATTCTCCTTTCCAGCAGAAATGGCAAAACAGCTGCTAGGTGAATCATCAGAGATGAGGCTGTAAGGACTTATGCTTGCAAATGCATCTAGTAATCCAGCAAAAAGACAGGCAGGCTTGCAGTGGGTCAATTTTCCAGTCTCTGCACCAAACAGAAAATCTCTTCCACTTGGAAGTATATGTTACTGCTGGACTTCTTGGCCAGCTGAAGGATTTAGGACCAGTTCGAATACTGAGAGTCTGGGAAATTGCAGTTACGTAAGAACTTACTGTAACAGTAGATCTGAGAGAGAGATTCCTGCAATAGGTTTTCCACATATACAATTACGCCCCCACATCAGGTCCAAGCAGCAAACTTACATTGATCATCAATGAGGACTGCCCCGACGTCAGGTGACATGACATCAGCCCAATTATAAAAGGCGGTCCAGCACCCGCTCTCCAGTTCTTTTTCACGGAGACCTATAGAAAGGTAAACATAAGATAGGAATAAAGACTCCTAGGACCCTGCTTCCTATCTAGACCAAGGGCTAGGAAGGATGAAAAAAAAAGAAAAAAAACATCCAGGAGCTGGGGAAGGTGGAGGAAAACAAGACCTACTGCAGGAACCTATCTCAAGATTTACTGTTACAGTAAGTTTCATGTAACTGCAATATCTTACTCGAGAGGGTTCCTGCAGAAGGTCTTAACATATAGGACTGAATACCAAGTAGTCCCCAAAATAACTAATGCTGAGGTGCATCTGGGAGGAGAAGTCGAAACAGGGAATCATGACAGGAGCTCACGAACCAAAGCCTGTTCTGCGCCTAGAGGCAATGTCCAGACTGTAATGCTTAGTGAAGTGTGAACAGACAACCACGTGGCTGCTGCACAGATCTCTGCAGTAGACAAATTCCTAGAAAAGCAGTAGAGGAAACCACACTGCGGGTGGAGTGACCTTTGACAGCCCCTGGAAGGGACTTCCCATATTTTGTGTAAGAAAAATGAATGCAGTTGGCTAACCATATAGAGATGGTTTGTTTGGACATAGCATTGCCCTGGCACTGGGGAGCAAAGGCTACAAAGAGTTGGTTGGATTATTGAACCTCTTTAGTCTGGTTCGTATGTACTACTCCAAATCTGGTGCACATCTAGGGTGTGTAGAAGGTATTCCTCCTGCTGGAATGTTGGGGATAGTATACTGATTCCATGTTTGATTCACAGTGGTTCCTGAAACCACTTTGGGAGGAAGGAAGGTTTGTCCTAAGGACTGCTCTGTCCCTATGAAAAATTAAATAGATTCTTTACAGACAAAACCCTAGAGCACAGAGACCCTTCTGGCAAAAGTCACTAGTAGAAGCTCGTTCAAAACAGGGGTAAAGTCAGCTTCTCGAGCATGACATTCAGGTCCCATGGGAACAGGGATTCGGATCGGAGATTTCAAGTGAAGGATACCTTCAGAAAGGCTTTGGCAACCTCCAACTGAGCCAAGGTTTTACCATCCACTGGGAGGTGGCAGGCAGACACCACAGAGAGATGGACCTTAATAGAAGAGTAGCTAAGACCCAACTCAGATAAATGTGCGAGGTACTAACACCGGACGCTAAGCACGAAAATGGGTCCCAGCGCCTTGCTTAGGCCCAGATTGAAAATCTTTCACTTCATGGCGTAAGTGGATCTAGTAGGGTTTTTGGCTTGTTTATTTATTTAGTTGTTTAACCAGGTACAGCACGCTAAGCTGAAAGCTTTTTACAGGGGGCTTCTAAGATATGTGCAACTCCATGAGAGAGACACCATAGCTGGAAACTGTTATGTTCACAGGTGCCACGATGAAGGTGGGAGAGACTGAAAGCTCGGTGCACCAAGGTGCCCTGCTCCTGTGTCAGAATGTCGTGCAAAACGCAAAGGAACCGGAAGTTCCAGTGCCAGTCAATGCAAAGAGGATACCAAATCAGGCGTGGCCAGAGAGGAGCAATAGGATCATATGAGCTCCCTCCTGCTGAAGTTTCACCAGAATCTTCTGAATGAAAGGAAGGCATATAGAAACCTCCGTCCAAGAGAGAGAAATGCGCTCGCTAAAAGCATCATGCCCAGGAACGAGCGAGCAAAAGTTGGGTAGTTTTGCATTGAATGGGGAGGCGAACAGATCCATCTCTGGTTGACCTCATCGAAGAAAGAGTTCTTCTACCACTGATGACTTTAGCTCCCACTCGTGGGCCCTGGCCACTGATTGACAGACTGTCCACCACGTTGCTTACGCCTGGGACATGGACTGCTGTCAAGAAAAGGTTGTGCCGGATCACCCAGTACCAGACTCACCGCTTCTCTGCAGAGAGTACGACCGGTTCCTCCCTGTTTGTTGATGTACCAGACTGTGGACACGTTATCCGTCTGGACCACAAGAGATCCCGGTACCAGTAGGGACTGAAAATCCGAAGAGCATAAAGAACTGCCCTGGTCTCCATAATCGCTGATGTGGAGCATAAGCTCCTGGTCGGAACAAGACCCTGTGTCTTGTGTACCCCAGAGGGCTCCCCAGCCCAAGTCTGAGGCGTCCGTGGTGAGGATTTGGGTTGGGAAGGGGAATGAAAAGGTGTTCCCTCAAAATGTTGGAGAGATCCTGTCACCAGTGAAGATCTTTCTGTACACTGTTGGAGATCATGACTTTTGGTTCGTGTCGTCCGTCCTCTGATCCCATTGACTGGAGAGCCCATTGGGTGACCCTCATGTGGAGTCAGGCCAGGGTACCGTAGAAATAGCCGCTGCCATCAGTCCAAAAGACTGGAGCACAGTATGTGCTAGGATCCATCGAGCCTGGGCCATGACAGCAGCCTGAGCAACTAAAGCCTCAACTCGATCCGATGGCAGAAAAGCCTTGCTCTGAACTGTATCTAGCACGGCTCCAATGAACTGGAGTAGTTGAGATAGTACAAGCTGGGACTTGGGAAGTTGACTGTGATACCAAGAAGTGAGAACAAGTTCAGAGTGAAAGAGAAGGACTCTTTCAGGCTGGTAGGAGAGGGTGCTGCGAGGAGCCAGTCGTCCAGGTAGGAAGACAAATGCCCTGGCGGCATAAGAATGCCACCACCACTGCTAGACATTTCATGAATGCCCAAGGGCCGAAGAATGACCAAACGGGAGTGCCCAAAACTGGAAGTGGTCCTCCATAAAAACAACACGAGGCAGTGGGCCGGAAGATAAGGACACGCAGGTAGGTATCCTGCATGTCCAGGAGCACAGCTAGGAGCAGGGATGGAGCAGGAGGAGGAGCCCTGAAGAATCAACATACGAAACTTCTTGTACTCAACGAAAATGTTTAGTGTGCTGAGGTCCAGGATCGGTTTCAGGTCGCCCGCTTTCTTTGGGACTAGGAAGAAGTGGGAGTAAAATCCCTTCCTATCTGGTTTGGAGGGACTGGTTCTATGGCCTTCTTTACAAGAAGTGCCTGGATCTCCTGAAAGACAAAGGGACCTGATCCCATGGATAGAAAGACCGTCCGGCGGCAGAGGGGCTCGGCTCTCGAGGAACTCGCCGATTGACCCCACTAGATGAGCTGAAGCACCTAAGAACTGCGGTGCTGAACCTCAACCCTCCAGGTGGCGGCCAACCTCCTCTGACCAGTTCCTCCTGACTTAAGGGAGGGAGCGGCAGGAGGAAAGGAGTCAGGATGCCAAGGGAAGAGGAGCTTAGCCTCCGAGGCTGGTTTGGGAAACTTAGTTTGTGGGGTTGGGCTCTGAGTAAGGGCGTCTCCCCGGACACTAAGCCTGTTTTTTCTTCCACCTTCTTTGGCAGAGAAAGGGCTGCTTTTCTGACCAGTCTTGTACATACAGCGTATGTCTCTTAGGAGCATTCATTCTCTTGCAGTCATGTGATATCTTTGGCATTGCCGCCAAAGAGGACAGAACCCCAAAAAGGGCCCAAAAGGGAAGACTCAACATCCTGTGCCAGGCCTGCTATCCAGAGCCAGATCCCTGTGGCCGCCCTAGCCACTGAATCTGAGTCGATGTTGCTCGGAGCGCTGATGACATGGGGACTTGCCCATTCTGACATTGTCCAGCAGCTTCTTCGTAAGGTTTTAATCCTAAACCTCAAGGAGGTCCCTTTCCAGCTCTGAAAGTGTAGTTTTTAGAAGGCAACCATGTGCAAGACATAGTTGAGGGATCTAATAGCACAGGAGAAAGAAGAGTAGATCTTTCATCCAAACTGGTTTAATTGACGAGAGTCCTTGTCTGAAGGAGAGAACTCAGATGTTTAAGTTGGGCTGCTGGTCATGAGTGGCAGTGATTAGCATGGAGTCAGCCTTTAGATGGGTGTTAGATGCTGAATTCCTTCCGAGGGATAAGTCCAGCCTGCCTTTCTGGAGACCGCTGGTATAGAGGATGGCTGTTGCCATATCGTGGTCAATAATCCTCATGGGGTCCCATCCGTGGGGGATGGGGATAGGATCAGATGTGCAAGATCCAGGTGCTCCGGCAGTCCTTTCGTTGTGGAACCACTGCTCAAGAGCCAGCCTCCAGCTGCCTGTATTGAGCGCAAGAGGTCTCCGAAGAAAGGGTCCTCTGGGGGACTTTGGTAACTCCTTAGGAGGAACCTCAACAGAAGATCTGGGGTCTGAAGGTTCGTTGTCAGACTCGTGTTGGAGGGCTTGGAGCCTTTGGGGATGGGAGCATCCACCCAGCAGATCCACAGCTAAAGAACCCGAGGCTCTGCTGGAAGGAGGCAGTGGAAGGGGGCCTTGGGTAGGGGAACTTACCCACAGACTGCCTAGCTCCGATTAGTAGCAGATTTCTGGTCTCCTGCCACCACTGGGGAGCTGACTCACAGTCTGGCGCTGGAGGTTGCGGAGGAGGTGGAGGCTGGAAGTTAAGAAGCCTGGGTATTGAGGCCAAGATGGGTAGTGATAACCCATTTGAGGATAGTAGGAGTACCCAGGTACCCTGAGTCAGGGCACATGGCTGGCGTTGGATACTGTGGAGTCAACAGTGGGCCACCCGGAGGCAGGACAAAGGGTTCTCGACCGGAAACCCGCCTGGAGGATCTGGTCCTGCCAGGGAGGTGCCATGGCGCCTCTAGGAGGTGCGGGATCTGGGAGGCCCCACAAGGTCCTGAAGGAGGAGACTCCATGAAAGATCCCAGCCAGCGACGGACTTATGTCCGGGACGGCGGTAGGCCTGGCGAGGGGTGTAGGTCTGGAAGGAGCCGCAGCAGGTCCAAGGGTGATCCTGCTGGGAGGGAAAACATATATATATCTGAGGATCGGGTGGCGAGTCCCTGGGATGAATGACCTGGGAGACGATGGGTCACACTGCCGCTCACGCTGTCCGACGATGGACCACGCCAGGCTAGTGATGGTCAGGAGACGCCGCTAGACTGATCAGCAGGAGCCGTGAGCCTTCGGAATGGGTCTCAAGGTGTCTTATCAGCCAGGCAAGGCAACTTAACTGGAAACCTCAAGAGAGGCTACCCCTGACTGCTCGGCCACCTCAGCAAGAGGGAAAGAAGGTGCCCAGCTTAAAGAAGCAGACGGGCACTGGCTGAAGTATTCACAATTTCTGAAGGCCTCCTGCGTGGCGACGGACTCCAGTCCTGGCGCTTCTCCTTGCTTTTCTTCTTTAGGGCCAGTGACGAAGGCCTATCCTCAGTTCCTGGAGCTCCTTTTTCCATCAGCATCTGTCGCCGGTCAGGAGGTGGGCCTTGAGGGTCCACCTGCGCCTGGTTGAAGGCCTGACAGATGGAGCACTCCTCAGTGTTGTGCTTGGAACCAAGGCAGACACGACAGCGGGAATGGTCGTCCCCATGTGGGATTTGGGCTCGCGACTTTGAGCACTTCTGTCTAGAAGACATCAAATGGTAGGTAAAACCAAGAGAAAATTTTACTATGAGGCAAAGAAAACTTAGACAAAAAGGCAGACGCTTGATCGCATATGCTATTAGGCTGAACATACTGAGACGACGGAAGGAAAGAACTGGAGAGCGGGTGCGGGACCGCTCTTTTATAGTTGGGCTGATGTCACATCACCTGGACACTGGGGGCTGTTCCGCTGATTATTGCCATCTACAAGTAGCCGCTCGACCTGTCTCCAGGGGCACAGTCCTATATGTGAAGACCTACTGCAGGAACCCGCTGAGGTAAGATCTCTAGCTCTTCAAGTACCAAGCTTGAGGCGAAGAGTATCTATGCTGGCATATGTTATACCAGTCTGAAGCATGGTCAGGAGACTGTGTTGAGGACAGGTGAATGAGCCATTTGGCTGACAGGGCAAGGAGCAGAGATACCAGGGCTGCCTTGCCCAGTCTGGAGCCACAAGAATCATAGTGGCTGGCTGACTCCCGAGTCTTAGTAGGACCCTGAGGATAAGGGGAATGGAGGAAGGCATACAGGAACCTTCCCATCCAATCGAGAGCCAAGGTATCCACTGGCACTGTGCATAGATCTGGAGGCCTGCAACAGTAAAGTCGAATCTGGTGACTGAGGCTGGAGGCCAAGAGATCCATCTCTGGGGTGCCCCACCTCCCAAAGACTGTAGCCAGTACATGACTAGGGTCCGCTCATCTGGACCAGACTGATGCAGCTCAGGGCATCTCCCAGCACATTGTCCTTGCCTAGAGATGAATGGCAGAGAGCTGCATGTCCATGAGAAGCAAGAGACCAAATCTTCATGGCCTCTATGCAGAACTATCTGGATCTCTGTCTCCATGCTTGTTGGTGTAAAACATTGCAATGGCATTATCTGTCCTGATTTGGACAGACTATCCCTTTATCTGGGGGCAAAGGCTTTGATAGCCAGATGCACAGCTCTGAGTTCAAGGAGATTTATGTGGCATCTGGACTCCCTCAGGGACTACACTCTACTTATAGACTGATCTGCCAGGTGTAAACCCCCATCCTAAAACGGAAGCATTTGTGGTCGGCACTGGAGGATTCCCTTTGCTGGAAGGGAATCCCTTCCCTGAGACTCTCCTTGTCCTTTCACCAGTTCAAGGCTTGTAGAAGGGTCTCTGTGACTGGAATGAGCTTAGAGAGTCTTTTCTGGGACCAGTAAGCCCTGAGATGGTACTGAATGTCCCTCACGAAACCTGGGGACAGGGACCACGGCCGCAGTAGAGGCCATGTGGCCCAGAAGCCATAGAAGTGTCTAGCTGGCCTTGGCTTTCCCAAGGCAAAGGAGTTTGCAAAACTTTGAAGTGTGTGCACCCTGTCTAGCCTTTCCCTGCAGGGTATCCAGCCCTGCTCCAATAAACTCCAGCAGCTGAACTGGCTTGAAATTGGACTTTTCTGTGTTGATTAGAAAGCCCAAAGACTCCAGAGTGTGCTGTATGGAGCTGATGGAGTCTCTGACCTATTAGGGAGACTTGCTGAGGAAAAGTTGAATGGCAAGAGCTGCAAACCGTAATGGCCAGAAGACAGTCTGAATCTGAGATATCTTCAGTGGGAAGGCCCAATTTAAACATGACAGTATAAGTCCCAGAGGTCTAGGGAGGCTAGCCAGTCTCTCTGTTGCAAGGAGGAATCACTACCGATAGGGTGACCACCTTAAATTTCGGATTGAACAGGTGTTTCATCAGATACCCGCGATCTAGAAAGGGTAGCCAGTCCCCATTTTTCTTCAAGGTGATAAAGTGCCTGAGTAGAAGCCTTTTCCCCATTGGGGAAGGGAACCCTTTCCACTGCATTTGCAGACAGAAGAGAGTTTAACTAACTGAAGCAGAAATCTTTTGTGGAGGTAGGGGTTTCAGGTCTTGTAACCTTGCTGAGAGGGAAATCTTTTGAACTGCAGGGTAAGTCCTTGACTCACCACCTCCAACCACTTGTCTGTGGTGATGGGGTGCCACTGGTGGAAGTAATGGGTTTGCCTTCCTCCTACTGGAAAGGGGAGGCTACCTGGGCCTTCCAGTCAGGATTTTGTTTAGTCTGGGATTTTGCAAAGGGGCAGGATCAGAACGTTTCTGAGAACTTCTACCTCTTCCCTAAAGAATCCTCACATCTAAGAGTAATCCAAGGAACTGGTATAAGGTCGAAGGACCGGGATAGTAACCCCTACCTTTACCTCCCTGCTTTGGGGCCTACAGGAGGTAAAATGTTTCTCCTTAGCTGCATTACTCTGATAGGTGGATCTGTACTCTACCTTTTTCAAATATGCCCTCTTTTATCTTCAAACAGAGAATTACCGTCACAAGGAACTCGCGAGCTCTAGCTTGGGTGTCCTGGGGAGATTGGTAGTCCTCAACCAGTCAAACCGTCTGAGGGAAATGGTATGAGCCATGGCTCTAGATGCTGTCGGGTCACTGGCATGCACCATAAGGAACTGATACTGTGCGACTTCCAGGGCGGTTTTAGCAGTTTCTGCCAAGTCTCGAGTCACTTTATCTGGGGTTTGCTAGCCGACTGCTAGGACAGCAGTTCAGAGAGCCTTTGGTACTCAGCTGCATCACGCCATGCAAGTACAGAATCAAATTAGTAAGCAGACTGTGCTGTAAGATTTCTTACCCATAGTGTCCATTTTTTTAATCTTTTTCTGGAAGTAGGAAGAAAGAACCCTTTGCTTTATCACATGCTGCAGCTTGGACTATTCCTTCAAGGTCTGAATACATGTAAGGTACTCAGAACTGCATTTACCTAGCTGTTACTTTCTACCTCTGGGATGGAGGAGGGACTCTGGAGCATTTTCAAAGTAGCCCTGCAAAGGCACATGTGTACTGGAAGGAGTAGCATTTTAGGAGGAGAGAGAACCATCAAATCAAAAGTCTCTTCCTCATCCTCCCTGGTGGACTCTTAAAGGTAAGTGTCGACCATATGTTGAACAAAGGTAAACGGGACGAAAATCCCTACTGCCATGAGAGCTGAATTTTGATCAGGAGTTTCATCAGGCTCTAATTCACTCTCTTGTTCATCATTATCCCCTCATACAAAAATGCCCTGGCCAAAGACCAGAGTCAGAGGTAATAAGAGTAAAAGGGATCTGCTAAATTTGTTTAGAACCCACAACTTAAAAAGTTTGATAGAGATGCCAAGCCTTTACCATTTCCTCTGCACAGCGTATAACTTGTTGTAACACAGGTGCCTCACTTTGCTTTTCAGTGTGAGGGAAGTGATATGATTTTCTTTTGTTTCTTTTAGCAGGCACTGGATCAGAATCCTGCTGAAAAGTATTTCTCCTTGGTCACTATTATTTTCATCAGACTTCTTTTCAATAGGGTCCCTGCAGGATCTATCTTTATTCTTATGAGTGGTAGAGCCCTTTCCTGTATTTTTTACAGAAGGAGAAACAGACTGAGAAGCCATAATTTCTAGTCAAAAGGCTAATTAATGTTGGAAGCAATGTAAAAGTAAACTCCCAGACAGAAAACAGTGACTGGCTGGGACCTGTCAGTGCAGTGGCAGGGCGTCCATCTGAGCGCCGGCTTGACCCATGTTCGGAGCGGACTCAGGAGGACGGCCAGGAGAAGGACTGAGCATCCTGGGACTGCTCTCCTTCTCCGGGGGGTGTTGTGTATCTGTACGCTGGACCCCTAACCAGAGGACTCGGGAGAAACAGTGTGGTGCGCGATATTGGAGGGGCGGGGCCTGAGCCATCATTGAATGTCCACGCCTCGATACAGTACACAAAAATGCCATCTCGAGCAGAAAACTCGACTCTGCAGCCTCCACTGCCTACCGTTCCGCCAGGTGGGGCCCCACCCTAGGGGCAAGTCAGAGAAAGCTACTGACTGTAGACCTAAGGGAGGTGAGCCCACCCAGCGGTCCTTCACGGTGGGGGGTAGATAAGCCTGGGGAGGTGGTGGGAGCAGGAGCTAAGCCCCTGCGAGAAGGTTCGGGGCCGGGACAAAAACAAAACATTACTCACCTTAGTAATTATGTTTCTTCTAGTGGAGTCTTGCTGTATTCTGACAATTGCAGTTAGGTCCTGCCTTTCAACTGCCCGAGAACATAGGGTTAACTTTTCTATGACTTGCATAGAATGTTCATCACGAGCTCGGTTGAAGACTCTGCCTGTTATTCACACTGCAACCATCAGATCTTTACGAGCAAAAACTCACTAGGTGTTCTGTGTGGAAACTAAAATTTTTACTAGCCAGCTAGCAAATATATGTTTTGGTTCTCAAAGAAAGACTCAGGTCAGGAAAAACAAAAACACATTCATAAAACAACATTCCACCCAAAGAAAAAAAGAGGTGTGAAAAGGACACCCTAGGGTGCCAACACTGCCCTGCCCTCACATCCCAAAAACTAGGTACTGAGAGGAAGTGGGAGAAAGGTCAGAATACAGCAAGACTCCACTAGAAGAAACATAACTACAAAGATGAGTATTTTTCTTCAAACAACATGAAGTCTTGCTTTATTCTCTAATTACAGACTACCAAACAGTACCTCCATGGAGGAGGGACAGAACCTATTTTGAAACAGGCTCTGAAGTACTGCTGTACAAACGAGCATCACTCCTAGCCTGGATATCCAGAGAGTAATGCTTGGTGAAAGTATGGACGGTTTTCCAGGCTACTTGACAAATTTCTAAGAAGGAATATCCCTGGCAGCAGCCAGGAAGCAACTATATACCTCTTGTAGAATGAGCCCTCAGGCCTCAGGGTGGAGTTCTACCAGTTTTTCATAGCAGAATTGTATACAAGAAACAATACACCTGGCAATAAATAGATATCTTACTGGTAGGTTTGCCCTTACCAACTTTCCATAAGTGAGGAACAGGAGGGAGTCAAACCTATGACCCTGGTATCGCACTATGAAGTAGCTAAGAGCTCTTAACATTCAAACTGTGTAGCCTCCTCTCTCCCGAGGAAGAATGATCAGTGAATAAACGAGAGATACAGACTGGTTGAGGTGGAAATCTGAAACCACTTTAGGCAAGAACTTTCTGTTACTTCAGAGGACCACTTCATCTCTGTGAAGAGAGATGAAATTAGATTTCACTGACAGGGCTTGCAATTCACTGACATGTCTGGCAGAAGTAATGGCTACCAGAAACACAGCTTTCCAAGTCAAGTACTCAAGCTCTGCTGAGGACAAAGGCTCAAAAGGGGTTGCATAAGCTGAGCAATGCAAACATTAAGATCCCAAGCAGGAGCAGGAGCCATAAAGGGGATTGGTGAAGCAATCCCTTGAAAACTACCGAATACAGGATGGGATGACAGAGAGAAGACTTGCCTACAGACAGGAAAGCAGAAACAGCTGCCAAGTGTACCTTAAGGTAGCAGGTCTGAGACCTAGGCCATTAAGATGGACCATATAATCCAGAACCATAGGCAATTTAGCAGAGTCCGAGAAATATTCTTCTAGAATACCAAATGCTGAATCTTTTCAATTTGGAGTTGTAAGTCTTTCTGGTGGAAGGCTTTCGAGAAGCCTTAAGGATATCCAGAACCCCTTGGGAAAGATGCAGATCTACAAACTAACTCTTCAAGAGCCAAGCCTTGAAATTGAGAGACTAAAGAATAGGGTACCAAATCTTCCCAGAAGATATTAACAGGTTGTAATTACTGGGAAGAAGAGACGACTAGGGACAGCAACAAGGAAAGCCATGGCTGCCTGGCCCGGTCTGCAGCAATCAGAATCACTTTGCATGGCTGTGACCTTATCTTGACTAACACTCTGAACAGAGGAGGGAAGGGGAAGCATACAGAAATTTCCTTCCCAGTTCAGAATCAAAAGCATCCAGGGGACTGAGCCCAAGACTGGGGTCTGCAACAAAAGTCAGGAAGTTGGTGATTGTCTGGGGCTGCAAAAGATCCATCTCTGAGTGCCCCATCTTGAGAAAATCACTTCCAACACCAGGGATGCATGGCCCATTCGTGATGGCCCTGGGATATTCTGCTCAGTGCATCTGCTAGGACATTGTCCTTCCTGGGAGGTGAAGTGCTATCAGAGAGGTTTGCAGGAAATAGGCCAGGGACCACAACTTCATTGCTTCTGTGCACAAGGCCGTGGACCAAGTGCCTCCTTGCATGCTGATATACCACATGGTGGTGGTGGTGTCTGTTCTGACCTGAACCACCTTGTCCAGTACAGATTTGGAAAAACTTGCAGTGACAGAAACACTGCTCCGAGTTCCAAGAGATTGATGTGAAGCAGAGATTCCTGAGGCGACCACAGTCCCTGGGTGGTAAGATCCCCAAATGGGCTCCCAGCCCAGCAGGAAAGCATCTGTGTGAGGACCACTGAATGAGACTGAGCGACAATGGAACCCTTGCCTCTAACAGTCCTGTTCCTGACACCATTGCAAGGCCTGGACAGAAGTACGAGTCACTAGAATTAGTTTGGTAAGGGAATCCTTTCTTTGGGACCAAAAAAGCTCTCAAGTGGAACTGAATGTCCTCATTTGGAATCTTGCCCCTTGGACCACTGCTGTGGAAGCTGCCATATGGCCCTGTAGCTGAACGAAATGCTATGCTTTTCAAGACACCTGAAGGCTGAATGAAGAGGCCAGTTCCATGAGGCTCCTTTCCTTTATAGGGAAGGAAGGCTCTTGCTTTTATCGAATCCAGTTCTGCACCTATGAAGGTGAGGAGCTGCACTGGTTCGAGAGCTGACTTTGGCAGGCTGAGAAGGAATCCTAAAGTGAGCACTTGTTGGGTCACTTATGGTATAACTTGACTTGGTCTGGAGACTGACCTACTATGAGCAAGTCGTCCAAGTATGGGAAAATGCAAATCTTTGTCTTCTTAGGAAGGCAACAATTACTGTCAGGCACTTTGTGAAGACCCTTGGGGCTGATGTTAGGCCAAAAGGCACTGCTCTGAACTGATAGTGGCCTGAGGACAATTTGAACATGAGGTACTTTCTGTGGGAGCACCTGATGGGAATGTGAAAGTAGGCATCTTTGAGGTCCAGGGAGGCTAGCCAGTCCCTGGCCTTAGAGAGGGAAGGATAATTCCCACAGTTACCATTTTGAACTTTGACTTTAAAAATGTTTGTTCAGATATCTTAGGTCCAGGATGGGTCGCCACTCTCCTGTCTCTTTGGGGTTAGGAAGTACATGGAGTACAATTTTTGTAGGGTAGGAACTCTCTTATAGCCCTGAGAACTAGGAGAAGAAACCTCTGCCTCTAGCACAAGGGGTCTCAGAGATCTGCAGGTTGAAAGATCTGGCTCTCATCTTGGGAAATTTTTTGAAGTGGAGAACCAGTCCCTGGCTACTTCAGGACCCACTTCTCTGATGTAGAGACATCTACTCCTGGACAAAGTAAGCCAGCCTGCCCCTACTGGAATAGGAGAATCAACCAGGCAGAACCATCAGGCTGTCTGCTTGGCAGGGGCTTTAGGCTGAGGGGTGGATGTAGCCTGCTCATCACCCTTCTCCCTCTAAAGAACCCCCTCTGCGAAAAAAGCGGCCTGCTTCCTAAAAGGCCTTTGGAAGGCCTGCCCCAGCCCTGGACTGCTGCCTTTGAGGAGTTGCTTGCCTTTCTTTGGCCTGAGCACTCCTGTAAGTGGTCCTGATTCAGACATTTTCTTCATGTAATTCTCTGTCTGCTCCCCAGAGAATTACCCGCTACAGGAAAATCCATGGTCTTAGCCTGTGTATCCTGTGAGAGGCTAGTACATCTGAGACAAGCCATGCTCTGAAGAGCAACAGATGTAGCCATGACTCACGATGATACATCACTGGAGTCTACAGCAGCATGAAACTGAGCGTTCGATGCCTCAATCCCATCTGCAGCCTCCTGCTCCAGCTCCTTGGCAAGCTGGGAAGGAGACTGTTGTATAGTGCCAGTACAATGCCCCACCTGGACTCTCGGTACCTGGCTGCATAGGCCATATAGTTAGCCTGCCCGAGACCCAAAGATGCTGCCATGTACTGCTTCTTTGCCACTGCATCAATCTTCCTGGAGTCCTTGTCTGTGGGTGTGATGCCAAGGGAATGTTTGCCTTATCACAGGCAGCAGCCTGTAAAACCTCAACATGGCTGCACTGCTGAAAAGGAACTCCATATCTGAGCCTGAAAGAGTGTACCTCTTTGTCCATTCTTCTATCCACATGAGGTATAGAATTGGGAGACTTGAGAATTTTTGTGTCCGTTTCCAAAAGATTTGTGGAGGGAATAGACAGTCTCCTGGACTCTGGGATGTCCATCATCTCAACATAATCAGGCTCTTCCTGATCCTCTACTGCCTCCTCCACAGGAAGCTGGAGGGTATCAGCCACTTTTCTGTAGAACATGTAGTGTGAAGGAACTCGGAAAGCCTAGGAGGAGAAACACCTGAAGGTCTGTCTGGGGAGATGTCCGGGTCAATAGGCACATCAAACTTTCACCATCACCATAATCATCCTCATACTCTCCCTCCTCAAACTCCGGTTCATAAAATTCTTCCAAGGTATAATCCGGAACCGGAGAACGACCCCTGCCAGATGGTGCGGTTCAGTCGGAACCAATCAAAGTGATTCCATAATCCTAATCGCTTTGGCTATCTCATCGGCCGATGCAGTATGAGATTCAGGATCTGAACCCGGTCGATTAGTCTTTTCTTTTGTCAGAACCAATTCCTCGGAATTGGCTCTCCTTGCCCAAAGTAGTATCCCCCTGGTTAGAGAGCACTCCTCCTGGTTCGGTGGAACCGAACTGGACTAGCCATCAGGTCAGCGGACTTCTCAGCCTCACTTTCCCTCAGTCTACCTAATCTCTTTCCCAGGGTAGATTTGGGAAAATTCTTATAAATTTGGCAGTCTGAATCGAGGTGGTCAAACCCCAGACAATAAACACAGATGGTGTGGGGATCAGCCTTAGCAAAGACCCCACATACACCGCAGTGTTGAAACCCAGGGGCCCGTTTTCCCTTGGGTTTCTCAGACACCGTACTAACCTTACCCTTTTCGGCAATCCGTAAAGCAAGACTCCCTATCGGTTCCTAACGTGTCACGGTCATGGAAAAACATACAAAACCCGTTCTTTTTAGTACCAGTATGGACTGGTAACCACACACTAAAGTAAAGGACAAATTTTACCTCAAAATGATGGGTTCAGCGAACCGATCCACAGTTTACAAGTTCCACACAGAAAACAGAACAAAAACCTATCTAGTATTCACGGTACCACAGACAGAGACTTGAACAGACTATGCAGATATCGAAACAACAACTCGGAAGAAAACAAACCCTTCAACTGACTTTTGAACCGAGCAGCAGGAGAAATCTCCAGAGCGACTGTTCAGTGAGGCGGAGTAAAGAATCTGACGTTGCAGTTCGAACAACAACAGGCAGAGGCTTCAACCGAGCTCGTGATGAACATTCTATGCAAGGCATAGAAAAGTTAACCCTATGTTCTCCGGGACAGTTGAAAGGCAGGACCTAACTGCAATTGTCAGAATACAGCAAGACTTCATGTTGTCTGAAGAAAAAAAAAACAAAAATAACAGTGACTGGCCCAAGGGTAAACAATGAGTTGTGCAGTCTGTCCAGTCCACAACCTAAAGGCTTACGAGTAATTTGAAATTAATAAGGACCAGTCTGTTAACAGGGTTTCCTGACCTTCCAATTTGACAGGGACCCAGAAAAGCTATCCCAAAATTAAAAACTAAAGGTTCCCAAGCGCTGCCAGGTGCGGCTTCAGCATAGGTGACAAACAGCTGGTGAACCTCTCCCCAACTTCAGCCGTGCGCTCCTTATAATAAGTGGCGCCCTTCTAGAAGTCCAGAGTATGGAGCCTATATTCGGCCTCCGAGGTGTGATTGGGGTAGAACACCGGCAGAGTCAACACCTGGTTAAGCAGGGATCGACAAATTTCAAAATGGCATGCTAGTCCCGGACAACTGGTCTAGTCAAAATGGTAGTCCCAGAGTTCCGAATGGTAGCCCAGTACACTTATATGAAAATTTTAACCCAACTTATGTAGAAATAAATGACATGGTGTGTCTGGGGTTGTACTGTTGTATTAGGATGGATGTAGATGTAGAAGAACAGTGTAAATTGGGAAAAACAATACTGAGTGACTTTCCATCCAAATCCTTTCTTTTCTGAATGTTGTCTGGCAGGTCCAGGGTGGGAAGGACATTGTACTGTGTGTAGGGGTACCTACCCCGTACCAGATTTTGGGATGCCAAAAGAGGACACTTAGTTCCCGATGAGCCTGGTGCCAGACCCTGAGTAAATAGGTTTAAAGTCTCCACTGCCTTCACAGCTCATATACAAGGGAGGTCCGGTAGGAGAGAGAGTAAAACAATTATAAAATAATAATAATAATAATACAACAGGATATTGAAGGTACATGAAGAATATTTGGCAGCTGGAAAAGGGACATGTCTACTCCTGTAAAAGAGGACATCTGGTGGTGACCCTAACTAACTATGTGCAGGCTGAGGCTGAAGTCTGTTTCAGAAGAGATCGGATAATTGTTTAGAATTAGTGAAATGAAGCCAACCAAGGCCATCAATCAACAAGCCATTCTGTGAATATAGCATGGTTGTCAGTCATCAAAGGGTAGACTGACTAGAGATTGGGAGGACAGGAAGATGATGATGATGGAGCACTACTAGGAGTGCTGCACGGATCATCATCACTCATCAGGAGAAAGCGGAAGAAGCGCGCACCACCAGCAGTAGATATAGCAGCATGCCCATGAACATGTCTAGTTCCTGGACCAGAGAGCAGCCAGTGGTTAATTGCAGGATCAGGATTAAATTCATGCAGTTCAGGACCCTCTACCGCTATCTGCAGGAGAGACTGTAGTGTGTCATCAGCGAGCCGTGTCCGTATTTTTGTTTTGATAAGGTTCTGGATAGAAAAACTCTTTCACACTTAGCAGTTGAGACACTCATAGTTATTAGTATTTCGACTAAGTCAAGAATAATGTGCCCAATCTGTGGTGGTTTTCTTTTAGTAATTTGCATAGACCTGCAAATAGGGCTTGTCAGCTGAAGATTTAAGCAGCATTTTAAATGCAGCATACTCAGACTTTATATGTTCCTGCTGCTCTTCCGTGAAAAATCAAAGTATTCAACCAGGTTTGCCAGTTCACAGGTCCCAAACACTGCTAGTTGGTCTCTCAGCAGATCAAACTGCTTGAAATCTAAACAGCTGAACCATTTGAGAGGCACCTCTGAGAAATTTTTAAACCTCTCATCTATGTACGTTATCGCTGCATCTATTAAATTCTGCAATTGTGCATCTCTTACAAAATTGACTACTGGGCAGTTGCCTCTGAATGGAAAGGAACCGTCCTCTCCTCCTCCTCCCCTCCCTCTTTGACACTACATACTCCATCCATTTCTTTTCAGGTTTGTAATGGCTAAGGAAAGCCGCCATGTATTTCCTGGTGACATTTTCAGCTCCGTAAGCTGGAGTAGGCAGGTCTCAACAAGTTGTGGAACTTCCAGTATTACTATGTCATCTCTTTGAAACTGGAGTGACAGGTTTTTAGTATTGGCAGGAAGTCTTGTAGTACACATAGGGATTTTACAAACTGCACACTCTGTACTTCTTTTAAGAGGGCCTTTGTTCTAGAACCTTCATCACCAGCAGCAGAAGATGCATGTTCTAGGTGTTGAGAGGACACTGGGTAGGTTAACCTGAACTGCATGAACTGACCGTGACCTACTGGCAAGCCATCTCACTTGTTTTATAGCACTAAAGTGAGCAAGATCAGTATCCATGACATTTGCAATTTCTTTTAGTTCTCTCATTTTTTGGGACTGTAATGATAAAACTTAAATATTCCCTTGAGTGTACTTTCAAGCTTTGACACAAATGTATTTTTCTTTACCACATCAAGAACTGCCAGCTCTAACTTATGGGCAACACAGTGCATTGCAATTATTTGAGGACAGTGTTCCCACAACTTTGCTATGGTTCCTCCTCTTTCGCCCATCATGACACTGGCCCCATCAAAATTTGCTGAAACAAGGAATGGCCCTGCATTGTGAACATTTTGTAGGTTACTTAGAGGAAGATTTACTGACTCAAGTGCAGTCGTTATTATGTGAAATACACCTTCTGCATGTGCATGTTCCAGTGGCACAGCTTGGATAAGCACTGTACGCACCTGTTTTGAGTTTGGGTCAACAAACCGTATGAAAACATTTTCCACTCAGTTATACTAGAATCTGTACTACCGTCAGCAAGAACTGTCATGTATTTAACATCAGTAAGAGTCTGCATCTGGGTTTGGGATATAACTGCTGATATAGCACCACAGAAGTCCCTGGCTCGCTTATCATTGGTATAATTAGAACCAAGCGTTATCCCATTTTTTCTTGCAGTTCGCAGAGCCACTCCATGTCTGAGAAAGGAGCATGATTTCTGGCAATGGAATATGCTGTGTTGAACAGGCGTTGCATCTTGACCTTAGTGCCCTGATCCAACTGCGTAAATGCTTGATACAGCGGGACTCAGTGATATCAAAATGTACCACACGCTGACCACTGTGTGCAATATGTTGATTCATACACAGCAAATGTGGATTGGACTTGTCATGAGCACGTAGTGACTCAATTCGAAAATTATTTGAGCCAGTGGCAACAACATTAGGTTTCTTTGAAAAGGCTGGTACTGCTATGGTTGGATATTTTTCGCACATAGTGCAATACATCAGTTCTTTTTCATCATATCTCAGCCAGTTATAAATGGTTAACCAATGCCTTTGAAACAATCTGGCCCTTTTCTCCTGATCGTATTTCTTATCTTTATTTGGCCTCTCTGGCCTCTCATCCTGCTCATGGAGCACTAAAGTACGTTTTTAGGGAGTGGATGTAAACTTTCAGTTAAGCCTTCACTGCTTAATTCAAGACACTGATGATCAGCAGTTATATCTCCTGACACAGATATAGGCTCATTGTCATTGTTATTACTCTTATCTGCACTAGACACAGAGGTGGATTGTGTTTCAGTTTCAGGTGGTGTATTGCTACTGATGGAGTCTGCTGTCACTGCTGATACTCGTGAGGCTACTGACCAGAGAGAAAAGAGTCTGCTGTTTACTGCTCCTCCTACTCCTGTTCTGCATATTGTGGCACTTATTTTCTTCCTCCAGTGATAATAAAACAATAAAATATATATAGTGTGTTTGTGTGAGTTTCTTTGGGTGCGGGGTTTGGTGGACTGGGTGGCAGACGGTGACACTGGAGCGGCCCAGAAGGACACTACAATGGCGGGTGCTCATTTTTGAGGTGCTAACCTCAAAATATCAACCAATCAAATTTTTGATTTATTTATTTATAACCCTGGCCTTAAGCCCTCCTTGCTTTCTTTCTCCTCCTCCTCCTTACTGCTGCAATTTTATTTTGGCACAGATAGACACTACATTTAACTTGACAACACAAACGCCTCTGCTCTTGCTGTCTTTTTGCTCCTCAGTGGCTGATCCTCCCTCCCTTCCCTTATTAGGCTCACCACTGACTCCACAGTCTCAACCTAGCAGACAATTTAGCTCCAGACAGCAGTCCAAACTAAAAAGTTGCTGCAGTACAAAGGGCCTGCCTGATACTGAACTTTTACCAGCTTACAATGCACTGTGTTTCCTTGGATCACTGCACTAGTAAGTTCCCCTTCCCTCCCTGTTTATTTTGGTAAGTATACCCCTCCTGATTTCCTTGTTCTTCAGTGGTCCTCCTTCAATTAAGTTATATAAAATATGGGAACAAATTCAGTTCACTTATTTATAATACCCAGAGCATGAAATTGTAAAAAAGTACATGCCCACTGGGGCATGTAAGCAGCACAAGTACATGCCCAGGAAACTTTTACATTCCATTTTTACCAATGAGACCAAGTTGTCTACTCAGTGCTTTGGTTGTATCGCCAAGTACTACCTGACTGTATTAACAAAATGCTTGCTGCTTAATAACAGGCAGGCTAGTAGAAAGTTGAATGGTTTGTCGGCTTGTAAATAATAAACAAATATTAAGAAATTAAACGGTCTCTGTGTGATTTTATTTCAGTGCCACTACCCATGCATGACCCAACAAGCACCGATTGCAACTGATAAGGGTTTCTTTTTGTTTTGTTTTTATTTGAGGACAATTCAGTATGCAGTTTAGTGTAGACTAGTACAGCAGTCCCAAAGAAAGGGTTTTTATTTGTTTTCCCTTCTATCTAGCCACTCCTGGCTAGTGCCCTCAGACCTCAATAGTCCTTAAGACGAGAGGACAGACCGCCCACAGCACACAAAGGTGACAAAGTGTAATTTATTTTTAGAGGAGATGACAACACTCAGTCACCCCACAAATTCAACACACAAAGTGGCGGGGCTTTTTTTCTCTCTCTCATGTGCTGCCTAGCCACTACCCTCTGTGGTGCCCTCCTTCAGTCCTCAAGAGGATAAATCAGTAGGCCCTTCACTAGTCCTTATGAGGGCAGGAGGGCAATCAGTCAACCCAAAAGCTCCACAACACACAATGGTGACAAATCCTGTTTAATTTTGATTTAGGTAGTCAAATTAAATGCTAAAGATCTGGACTCAGAGTTTACTTAGATTTAAGGTAGTACAGAACAGGCATAGACAGTACCTCTTTATGGCTTCAAAGAAAGAGCTTTTATATTTATAGTTTAGGTAGTGCAAAAGTTCCATAATAGAGTTGCTTTTTCAAAAGCAATAGGGTCCCACACTCACAGGATCAGATTTTAGGTAGGCTACACAAATTTGCTTTTACATAAAACTTCTTACTGAGGTTTTTTAGATATCTAAACCCTATTCTTAACAGCCAAGCTGACTCCCTCAGCTCCATGTAGTTCTAATTTAGATGTTCAAGGCAGGGCTTAATTTAGTTAGTTACTTCACACTTAAAAAACAGCTTTTCGTTACACTGAATGTAAGGAAGGAGGATTTCTTTTTTTTTTTTTACTTCTGATTTTCTGTACACTGCTGCAACTGTAATTAGTACTACAGAAAAAAGACTGCTGCCTGTAGCACAGCCTATAGCCTCTCATTGAGAATGGCCCCTAGTAGTATGCTGTTATTTTATTTTATTCTGTATGGCAAGGTTTTTAATATTTATTATATAAACACAAGCAGCTGCAGCAGCAGTTTTTGTCACAGGCTTCTAATTTTCTCACCAAGTTGTGAAGAGATCTTCCCAAGTGGTCTTACTCTCCCTCCCCATCACTTGCAGCAGGGCAGGCACTTGTAAATTGTTTGATTTGAGCCCTGCCTGCATGATTAAAATTAAGAATAGTTGTTTTTAGCTCTTAAAAGAGCTTTTATTGTTTTAATTTACTTCAGTCCTTTGTGACTTGAGTCCATCCCTTCGTGCTCCTCAACCCCCCATATCACTTGAACTTTTCAGTCTCTCACTGGATTTAGAACAGCTGTTTTTTTTTGTTATTCTCTTCTTTATTTGATTTTCGTAAAATACACACAGTATATATCGATCGTGTCCATAGACAGACTACAAGCAGAAATCATGCCTACTTTAAGTATACAGAGTAGTTATCCTTGGAACTGAAGTAATTAGAGACCTGATATATCATTAAAGTTAATTCCAATGCTTACAGTAACTGTACTCAATACATTCAGTTGAGAGACATATGGGGTAAGAGGTTTTCGTACATTTAAATCAGTTCCTAAAAGTTGGTGGAGTTGGCGCAGTATGCATACCCTTTGATGTAACAGTCTAGAATAGCTCTTAAGAGGTTTTTTTTTAGAATAGGTACCTGGTTGATGATCGCCAAATGCGATCGCAAACAAATGGGGCGTCCATCAAGCTGTAAGCGCGCCACTCACAACTTGCTTCACCAACAGAAAATTATAGAGTGGCGCTTTACAGGAATTGCTTGACACACTGTGCGAGGGGGCGGCTAACTGTAGACTGTCCCAGAATGGTGTCATTTCCTGCAGCCCGCCTCCACCAGCTTATAGTCCGACCCCTCGCTGAGCAGCTGGCTGATAGATGTGCCTGTCAAATTAGAGGAGGACCGTCAGCCCATTCTTTCCCTCAACTCAGCTGATGTGTAACTTAAGGGCTTCTGTTGTGACCGGCTAAGCTGGCGCTCCTCCCACCATGTAAGGAAAATGACACTTCCACCTTTGCCTCTCCAGCGACCCTCCCTCCGCGGACCGCTGCTGGTGATTAAAAAAAAGTCCACACGCCGAGGCATTGCTTCAGCATGCAACAGGAAAAATACGGACTCTGTCAGATACTCAGGTGCCCCACAGGGCAGGCATTAAACTGCAGTAGGTGTCCTGTGACAAAGTGCCTGCCCTGGGGCACCTAAGATATAGAATTCGCACCCTGATAATACCCTTATGGACTTTGTGTTTCTCTCGTTTTTTGGCACTCAACTCAACACAGGCAGTAAAGGCTGGCTTCAACAATGTTCTCCCTCCAGTCCCTATTTTTTATTTGTGTGAGCAAACTGATGGCACTAGGCAGCTTCATTTTGTGTCCAGCTTGCGGCTTCCGCTCCCCGCCACAGCGCCGCTCACTGACCTCGGCTCACCAACCCCAACCTCCTCGCTAACTCGAACTCTCCCTGGCTTTTTTTTTATTACAAGCAGTGCCTTTAAAACAGACAAGACAGCCCCTCGTAGGCCTAATCGACTTCTCTTCCAAGTCTCCACGACAAGACAACAACAAACTGCTCTGGAACAACCATGCGTCCTTTCTCTGTGAAGATGAGAGAAAGTGAGGTGCGTCAGTGCGTGTCCCCAGATCAGTCTCGCCAAGCCTACGCTGGAGCCAATGTGCCGTACCTTAGTGAGCCTCGGATGGATTTGCTGCCACATGCCAGTCTCATGACTGGCTCTCCTCCTCTGTTTCGTTTGGCCTACTTGTACCCACTCCAAGCTCCACTTTGTTTCTGTTCCCCTGCTGCCGACCTGCCACATCACGTGAGTGCTGCTCTGTGGGTCAGATGACCACCAGCACAGGACAGGTCGGCGCAGGATCTGTTGCAGTATCGCTATGATCGCCAGCACCCTGCTGGCAAAGTTGGTATTGCAGCCAATATATTTTTTTTATTTTAATGTTGCCCACGGACAAGTGGCTCCTTACAACAGTACTTGTTCCTGACTGGAAGTAATAGCCGGGACGTCGGGCTATCGTATTTGTCGAACCCTGTGGTTAAGGTGAAACTCCGACACCACCTTCGGAAGGAATTTCGGTGGGAGCGCGAGGACAACCTTGTCCTGGAAGACCAGAGTAAGGAGACTCGATGGAAAGTGCCTGGAGCTCTCCCATCCTTCTGGCTGATGTAATAGCCACCAAGAAGGGTC
This sequence comes from Neoceratodus forsteri, assembly GCA_016271365.2. Lineage (NCBI taxonomy): Eukaryota > Metazoa > Chordata > Ceratodontiformes > Ceratodontidae > Neoceratodus > Neoceratodus forsteri. Next base: position 1,411,748,663 of record CM057456.1, on the reverse strand, counting down.
TTCCACAACAGGTGAGAGATCACACCTGTGCGTTGGTTCAAATAAGGCTTGCCCATGAGCTTTGCCAGTACCAGCAGTAGATCCCAGGAGGTGGAGGTTCTCGACGGAGGAAATGTGATCAAGGCCTTGAAAAGCGCCAGACCACCTTCTCCTGCGCCACTGACTGCTTCCCCGCACGCTCAGTAAGCAGAGATGGCAGCCAGGTGCACCCTTAGGACGCCGACCTGCCTTGCTGAGAAAGGGACCATAAATAGTCCAAGATGCTTGCCAAGGAACAGGAGGAAGGTTCCAGATCCTGCCCGACACCAAATGGAAAACCTCTTCCATCTGAAGGCATAGCATTTCCTGGTCGACTCTTAAGGGACGCCTCAACTACATTGAGGACCTTGTCGGAAAGACCCAAGGCCTGGAACTCTGGCCGCTCAGGAACCAGGCCATCAGGTGCAGAGATTGAAGGTCCGGATGGAACACCTTCCCTGACTGACTGAAAGCAGGTCAGGGCGAGCTGGAAGCTGCCTCGGGAGCCTGGAGCTGAGGCTGAGGAGATCTGGATACCAGCATTGGCGGGGCCAGTCTGGGGCTACCAGAATCATCTGCGCCTTGAGAAGCACCTTGTGGATCAAGGGAAATGGGGAAGGCATAGAAGAGGCCGGGAGTCCACGGCCTTGAGAAGGCATCCTGCAGCGAGCCCCTGCTGAGGGGGTGGGCATGGAACGGCCCTCAGCTTCGCGATTCTCCCTGGACGCAAACAGATCCACCTGAGGTGTGCCCAATGGGAGAACAGATCTTGTACTACCGCCCGGCAGGAGAGACCACTCTCGTGAGGACACAGCCCTATCCGCTTAGGGCATCGGCCAGGGTGTTGGAGCTCCTGCCACATGAATGGCTGGAGATCCGCTCCAGGCCGCGCCTGAGTGACCAAATGCGGAGAGCTTCCTTGCACAGAGGCATGGATCACGGCCCCGCCCTAGCGTTTAGGTAGTACATGGTCGTGGTATTGTCCATCTGGACCTGAACCACTTGACCCCAGAGAACGGAGCGAGGCGGTGAGAGCTAGGTGGACCGCCGAGCTCCAGCAGGTTGATACGGCATCGGGACTCCCGCTGGGACCAGAGGCTGCACTCTGTGTCCCCAGATGGGGTGCACCCATCAAAGAGGCGTTGGTCAATAGAGGGACCGTCGCTCGGCGGGACAAAGGGATGCCCTCCTGCAGATGAGCTGGAATGATCCACCACTTGAGAGCGCTCCACATCCCTGGGTCACCGTCACTAGCTGGTCCAATGGATCGCAGCGTTGAGACCACTAGCTGGCCAACCCCATTGAAGGAGCGCATGTTCAGAGGGCCCAACGGACCACGCTGGTGCAGAGCCGCCATGAGACCTAGGAGTGCCGGGAAGTTCGGGCAGGCGCGATTGCCCAACCAGAAATGATCGGGCAAAGGAGGAAGAACCTCGGCCCTGTCCGGGAGCCGTTCTCTGGCTCGAAGAGAGTCGGCTCTGACCCGATGAAGAGAATCACCTGCTTCGGTTCGAGGTTCGACTTGGCCTCATTGATGATGAGGCCGATCTGAGAGCAAACCTGGAGGCCAGATCTCTGGACCGCTCCACCTCTTGTCTAGAGGGGCTGCTATCAGCTAATCGTCCAGGTAAGGGTACACCCGACCCTCGGCACCGCAGAAATGCTGTCACCACTGCCATGCATTTGGTGAAGACCCTGGGAGCAAGAGACAGACCGAAGGGCATGGCTTGGAACTGTAAAGGGATCCTTCCGCTCGACAGCGAAGGAATCTCGGGTGAAGACGGATGGATAGGGACGTGAAAAACGCGTCCTGCAGGTCCAGAGAGCAAAACCACATGCAGCGTTCAAGGATGGTATTATATGAGCCAGAGTGACCATCCTGAAGGTCCGAGACCTTAAGGAACTTGTTTAGGTCGTGCAGGTCAAGAATGGGGCACCAGACCCTGTCCGTTTGGAACCAGGAAGTACCTGGACACAAACCCGGGTCTGAGGAGGGTCTGCCACTTCTCTGATCACCTCCCTGGGAGCAGAGCGATGTTAGCTCGGCCAGCCGACAGTGAGGCTGGGACCTAGCGCCCCGAGTAGCGCGGCGGCTCTGAAGGCGGGGCCTGCCGAACTCAGATGCAGGCCCTTCCCCACCACTTCCAACACCCACCGGTCTGTGGTGATAGCAGACCAGTCGGTAAGAAAGTGGCCAGACCTATCCCCCATGGGGGAACCTGGGGTGAGGTGACAAGGTTGGGGCGGCACCCTCAACCCGTCACTGAGCAGGCTTGGAGGAGGGACCGGTTGAGGGACCACCTGGGCCTTTACCTCCCTGCTCCCTGGAGGAGGAAGCCGGGCTTGGGTTTGGGATGCTGGCGCCAGCCTGCTGGCCCTGATGCTGTTGGGCCGGATGTGCCACAGGCATAGATGGACAAAGGGCTTAGGGTTGCGGTCTGCGCTCCTTGTCCCTCTGAGCGGATGAGACCGAGTCCAGAGTGGCACTGGACTTTTAATCCTCTGAAGGTGACCTTCCACTCCAGGGCCGAGAGGTCGGTCCCCAGGAAGGGACATTTGCCAACTTGTGCTGGTATCCGCTGTGATGGTGGATACCCTCAGCCATGCCCGACGGCGCATAGCCACTGCGGGCCGCGACTGACCTGGCGCATGAGTCACCAATGTCCAAAACAGTCTGAAGTTGCTGCCTGGCCACTGCTGCCCGCTCTGGTCCCGCACCTGCTTAACTGTGGTCTGCAGGTCAGCCGGAGATGAGGGACTACCTCGTCCAGGAGCCCAACAGGGCGTGAGAAATGTGCCATCAGCAAGGCCGAGCTGGCCTGACGAAGGCCAAGGGAGGACACAGCGTAAACTTTTGCCAGGCAAAGTCCAACTTCTTGGACTCCCTGTCGGGAGGTTTGTCTCGTCCCTGGCATTTCCGGCACGCCAGAAGGCGCTGTCAGTAACCAACCCCTCAGCTGAGGGGTGTTCCGAAAAACCGGACAGGGAACCGGTAGGGACTGCATACTCCGCCATCCTGGCCGAAGGTGCAGGGCAGGAAGCAGGATGCTGCCAGAGCTCCAAGGCCGGGCCTACAATGGCCTCTGCCACCAGAAAGGCCTCCGTAGGAGAATCCCCTCGGTCCAATAACTCCCGCGAGGATACTTGGCCCGCTTGGATACAGGCTCGAGGCTGCATCCCGGTGGACTCCCAAGATGAGCCTAAGCAAACCCATTGAAGGACGAAGGGCTATCGTCCAGTGACTGACCTCCTGAGGACTCCAAGTCAACCCAGCGTGGAGAACAGGGAGGAATCGCCGGACTCAGAGGAGTCCACAAAGAGCTGCCTTGGGCCTGAGCCACTCTCCACCTGCCCAGGGCGATCGGGAGTGAGGGTGACAGACAGCCTATGGGGCAGACCCTGGGCCGACCGACAATTCTTGGTCGGGGCCCCAAACATAGGGCTGTGGAGGCGGAGAGTTCCACCAGAATCAGTCGGGCGGCGGTTTCCAGCGAGCAACAGGCCTGGAAGCAGGGAGCCTCGGCTAAGGCGAGGTTGCTTGGCCGCTCCGTGACAACCACTTGATAGCGGGAAAGCGGCAGATGTCAGCTTGCTCCCGGACAGAAGAAGCTGTTGCCACATGAGGTCCTCATATCGTCGACGCAACTTGCGTCGAAGCCTCCACTAGATCCGAGGATGAGAAGCGCGCGCTTGCCACGGTGCCGAGACAGAGACCTCCTTGACGGCGCGGATCGGCTGGACCGAGAAGAAGTCAGAGACCGAGACCGCGAACCTCGGCTTTTCCGAGGAGGGGTTCAGAGGTAGGGCGGGAAACCCGCTCTCCTCGGCTCGGAGGGCTCAACCGTGGACTCTGGAACCGGAGGCTGAAGGCAAGTCCGGACACCTCAGCCACCCCGGGGGAACAAGGAGTGAGGTTTTCGGCTTCCCTGAGTCGACAGCCCGATCCGACAGGTCGAGAAAAATCTCGACTGCGTCGGCGGGAGTCTCGTCAACTGACCTGCCAGGGGATGCCGTGAAGCCAGTGCGAAGTCGATGGTCGACTACTGGGTGAGAGGGACCTCTCCCGCTCTCAAGAGGCGTCGATGGAGGACTTACCTTTGTGGTCCCTTCTTCTTGGACCCGAGAGGAAAGCCCTGAAGATGTTGGTCCCTCTCCCTTAGTGGAGAGGGACAGACAGAAACTCCTTAAAGAAAGCTGAATAGGAGGATCCCAGGGAGGCGGGATAAAAGCGGCGGCGAGGAAGATGAAGATGCGGCCTGCGCGCCTCCTCCTCGAGGGCGATCATCTGCTCAAGCTGTTCCGCCGAGCCGCGCCCATGAGACGCCAACCGGGCCTCCTTCGACTTTATCGGAGGATAACGTTTTCGGGTTGCCCAAGTTGCAAACGGCGGCACGCTTCTTCCAGGACGTGGGCCGAAAAGAAGAGACAGGTCGCAAGCCTGCGGGTCATGCTCAAGGCCCAAAGAGTAGACGACGTGGAGTGCGGATCCGCTGAGACATCTTCTACCCGCAAGAAGGGCACCTCCGAAACCGGGAGTCGATTTGTCCATCGCAGTCAAGAAGGGAAATAAATGACAAGTCTTGAAAACCTTAAAAGTAATTTCGGGTAAACTGAAGAAGTAGGAACCAGTCTTATACACAGAGCGTTAAGGAGGGAACCTGAGCTTGAGCGGTAAGGAAGATCTGGCATCATGGGGCGAGCTGAGTTTTACCACCGGGTGGGTGGGAGGAGCCAGCTTGAAGACCTTCGGCCAAGATTTAAAGCGCAGGATACCTGCCAATAAGTGTGGATGAACAACATATCCATGTCCCTAGAAAACAGCAATAAAGTCTGGTCAGAGCAGATACGGCTGTGCTGAGCTTTTATGAAGTGCCACTATGCACAGATGGTGGTGATACCATAAGGCTGCACATGCGCGACACTCGTGGCGATCGATTCAGCGCAGCCATGTTGTGCACAGTGGCCATCACTTCTACTGATGTGGAAAAAGAAGAGCCCTCAAGTGGGTGGTAAAAGGCCTACTTATGCGACCGCAGAGAGGAAAGGCTGCATAAGCACTGGAAACTGTACTCAGGCACTGTGAAAGCACACAGACAGCAGTCCAGTCATGTGTTCCCACAGTGATTTTCTCCAGACGTTGGTATACGATCATGAGAGCTCCACCAAACACAGCTGTAAAAATCAGAGAACTGCTTTAAAAATAGGCATCTGTGGAGAAAAATAAGTTAAAATAAAAATCTGCAGAATTTTCACATCAGACGAATATTTTTAGTCAGAAAAAGCATGAAATATGGAAAACAATGGCATTTATTTGTGGATCCGAGAACAAAAATGTATTTATTTAAAATCTGAAACCAGTAGGCGCACTGAGACCAGAACTTTTCAGGCGACCTGGAGTTAATTACATGCAGCAAAGTGTACACATAGCAGTTTACAGTTAGTCAACCCAGATGCGAATATAAGCAAACACCAGCAGGACAAAGTCAGCATCATCTGGTTAGATACAGCAATCTCAGCACAAGAGGTACAATTATACAGGAGACCTTTATAAACATACTGGTTGGCTAAACTTCCAGGGCAGGTTCAAGTACCATACCTGCCTCCTTGCCCCAAAAAACACAACTCCAGCAATCCCCAATGGCCTCCCACCCGATTATCCGTGCAGCTGCACACCAGATGGACAAAAAGGCTCGTATAGCTAGCACCTCCTCCTTGTCCCCACTGTAGAACATCTCTTGGGCAAAGATCTTTCCACTACACGCCTCTCTATGCCGAACAGCCTACCACAACCCATCTCCATTACCCATAGTCTTAACCTATTTAGATCAGTTCTCAAAACCCTACTCCTGACTCGATCTGTGACTGTAGTTAACCCACACACTCTAGTTATCCCCTGCACCCTGAAACCCTCCCAGTGACCTTTGCTATGCAGGAGCCGCTGTTCCACGGGTGCCAACTGGTACAATTATTTTACTTGGTACCAGCCTCCCTCCTATGTCCCCTACTCTCCTTTTCCTCAGTCCAGATATTTGACTCTGGGTCCCTCGAGATCATATGAAACTGCATCCTGTGCTATCTGACATGGGACATCTTTTATGCTCCCAGATAATGTAACCCTCTCAATAAGATTAAACTAGGACTGCACAACCTTGTACTGTTACTTCAAACTGTATGTATTTTTTTACTGTATGTGTATTCTTTTTACTTTGATATGACATGGAGCCTTTGCAAAGAGTTCATGACTCAAAGAATTGTAATTCTGATTATATTCAATAAATAAATATGAATGAAATAGGCAATCAAATGCATTTGGAGAAGTGCAGTGGTAGCAGAGGCAGCTACTAAATTCTAGCATATTGGAGGAATGGTGAGATGTATGGCAGCTCAGATTCAATGCAAAAGAATGCAAGGTAATGCACCTGGAAACAAAACCCAGGAAGAGTCACAATGGGGGGTGAGATACTGACAACAGTAAAAATGAAAAGGACCTGGGGGTAATTATATCAGATGACCTAAAGGTGGGCAATCAATGTGAGAAGGCAGTAAGGAAGGCTGGGGAATACTGGGATGCATAGGGAGAGGCATCAATAGTAGAAACAGGAAGTTGTTATCCCTCTGTACAGACAGTTGCGAAGCCAATCTGAGTACTGTGTGCAGTTCTGGAGACCCCATCTCCGCAAAGACATAGAGTGGAGGCTGTCCAGAGGGAGGGCAAACAAATGGTGTAGGTCTGCACCAGAAGACATAATAAGAAAGACTAAAGGAGCTTAATATGTATACCCTTGAGGGAAAAGGAAGAGAGGGACATGATAGAAACTTTCAAGTACCTCAAAGGAATCAACAAAGTCCAAGAGGTAGCATCTTTCAGAAAAAGAGACGTGCAAGAACAAGGAGGCACAATCTGAAGATGAGAGGAACAGCTCAGAGGTAATGTGAGAATATTTTTTCACAGAGAGTGTTGTGAATGCATGGAACAGCCTCCCTGAGGAGGTTGTGGAGTCAAGAACAATGAGGAATTCAAGTATGCATGGGACAGACATAAGGCAGTCTAGTGGGGGTAGGAGGAAGTAAGCTGTTGGTTAACTAGGATCTGCAGCTTATCTGCTAGGTAGGAAAATGGGCAGACTACGTGGGCCAAGTGGTCCTTATCTGTCACATTCTATGTTTCTATATGGGTCTTGAGACCCATCTTAAATCTCCCTAGGAGGAGCATTCCTGGAGGCTACTGAGGAGATTATTCCAGATAGGTGGTAGGTAAGCAGCATACAACCAGCCTCCTAGGAAGTCTTCATCTTAGGGACTTGCAGAAGCTGCCGACAGAGATCTCAGTGCTCTATTGTTTCCTTTAGGGGCTAGGGTATTCCTTGGGCTCAGGGGGCATTAGGATTGCTGGATCTTATAAGCAAGGCACAGTGAGGGACAGGATAAAGTGCCTTCAAGTGAAAGCAAATTTAAGGACAGCAACACATTACAGTTCGTGAGGACTTACCTTAACAGTGGATCATCGAGAGAGGTTCCTTCAGTAGGTCATCACAAATAGGACTGACGCCGCTTGACGTCAGTAAAGACGGGCAGACTTTTCTAGCAATCCCGACAGGGAACTGCCCACCCACGTCACGTGACTGGACGTCAGAATGATGGTATACAGTGGCGGTCCCCATGCCCGCCCTCAGTTCTCCGCTGGAGCCAGGAAAAGGCCTAACAGCAGGGCGAACAGGTTTGGAGACCCTGTAAAAAATAAAATGAGGGGAAGGAGGAGGAAAATATGACCTACTGAAGAAACCTCTCTCGAAGATCTACCTGTTACGGTAAGTTCCTACATAACTGTACTATCTTACTCGAGAGGGTGCCTTCAGTAGTCCATCACAAACAGGACCGAGTCCCAAGCAGTCCCTCTAAGGAGAGACCAAGAGAAACTAGGGAGGGCAAAACAAGATCCACGGAAAAGACTGAAGTCCAGGACCCAGCCGAGGACAACAGACCCTGCAGGACAGTGCTAGGCAGCCAGCCCTCCCCTAGAAGCAATGTCCAAACTGTAATGTTTGGTAAAGGTACAGTATGGACAGAACTCCAAGTAGCGGCAGCAAAATATCCGCTGCAGAAACATTACTAATGAAGCCTGCAGAAGCTGCCATGCACCTAGTAGAATGACCGCCTGATAGAGCCCGGAGGGGTTTATCATTCTTTGATAACAGAATCTAATGCAGTTGTACAACCATTCGGAAAGGCCCTGCTTGAAACAGATTTGCCTCGTGTTTGTTGTGTGAAGGAGACAAACAATTGATATCAAGGCGAAAATCTTTGGTTCGGGGTGTTTAACGTCGGAGAATCCTGTGGGCGTCTACTGGTATGGAGAGTGCCTCACCTGTTAGGAGTCGGATAATATACGGAAGCTCTACCGATTGGTTCAGAGTAGCTTCCGACACATTCTTTAAGAGGAACCTCGGAAGGGTTCTGAGAACCACCCTCCCGGTGAAAATCAGGTAAGGCTCCTTATAAACTAGCGCATGAAGCTCAAAGATTCTTCGAAGCTGAAGTGATAGCAACCAAAACACCACCTTTCAAGATAGAAGGCAGGTCACAGCTCACTGCTGGCTCGAAGGAGGCAAGGTGAGCTTTTCCAGGTTGAAATTCAAGCCCCATGGTGGTGAGCTGTAGATAGGGGTTTCAGATGGAACTCCTTCAAAAGGTCTTAGAAATCCAACTGAGCCATGGACTTACCATCCACCCTTCGATTTGTATGCGGGATAGTGGAAGGTGCACTTTCAGAGAGGAATAGTAGACCCGAGTCAGATAGGTGAAGGAGGTATTCTATGACTATGGGGTCAAGCAAGAAAATAGGATCAGCCCTTTGGTGTCCAAATGGAAAACCTCCCACATCAAGGTGTACGTGGAATGGGTGGAAGGTTTTCTGGCTTCAAAAAGGACCTGTGCCACTCGAGAGGATACCCCAAAGTGAAGTGGCTATGTCTGCAGGAGCCATGCATGCAGATGCAGGGTCCTGAGCCCGGATGAACCAGGACGGCCTTGATCCTGAGTAAGGAGGTCGTGTGTCAATGGAAGTGGAACCAGTGGTTCCCTGGATAGCTGTTGAAGCAGCGGGAACTAAATCTGTCTCAGCCAAAGAGGAGCGATGAGAATCATCTTGGCCATCTCCGCCTATGGTTTGAGGAGGACCTCTGCAGAATGGGAAATGGAGGAAGGCATACAAAATGTCCCTGTCCAGGAGAGAATAACGCATCACTCCAGAAAGCACCTGGCTCTGGAGCAGTGAGAAAAACTTGGAAAGTTTTCCGTTGAATTGAGAGGTGAATAGGTCGAAGTTCAGCCGCCCCAATTTTGGAGATGGATTCGCCACTTCCTGATGAAGTTCCCACTCGTGAGCAGGGGTCTGCGATCTGCTGAGACGGTCCTGCCAGGACGTTAGAACTCCCGGTACGTGCACGCCACTAGGGACAAGTGGTGCTGGACTGCCCAGTTCCACACCTTGGTCATTTCCTGCAAAGAGGGTACGACCGGTTCCTCCTTGTTTGTTGATGTACCAAACCATCAACATATTCTCCGTTGGATTAGCAGTGTTCCCGGGCAGCAGGGGCTAAAAGGCCTGTAAGGCGTGCAGGACCACCGTGAGCTCTAGAACACTGATGTGAAGACAAAGCTCCAAGCCAGATCAAAGTCCCTGGGCTTGATGTTCCACCAGATGCACACCCACCCCATGTTCAAGGCATCCGTAGTGAGTATGGAGATGGGTGCTGAGCTTCAAAACGGAAGCCGCAAGGAAAGACTGTGTGGATTCATCCACCATAGAAGATCCTTCCAGACCGCTGAAGAGATGAGGACTGGATGGTCCAGATCGTCCAGAAGCTGGTCCCACTGCACCCTCAGGGACGCTGGTGATCCTCATGTGGAGCCTGGCTAGGGAACGCTACAAATGGAAGCTGCCATGAGGTCTAACAGGCGAAGGACCTCCGGGCTGGGATGGTCCGCAAAATGCCACCTTGGAGGTCAGGTGGCTCAGAGTCTCCACTCTGTCCAGAGGAAGAAAATCTCTGCACAGGACAGTGTTGAGGACCGCCCCAATAAACTGCAGTCTCTGGGTGGGGATAAGGCATGGGTGCGGAACAGGGGGCCACTAGGCCATGGCCCTACCACTTTCATAAGTGGCCTATCACTTTTGCTATCATGGTAATATATTTAATAGGAGAAAATTTACCCCTTACATCCTTGGCCCTACCACTTTTCAAACCGTTCCGGCACAACTGGGATAAGGTATGACTTGGGCACGATGACAGTGATCCCAAGTCAATTGAACAGGTCAGGGCAAATGAGTCTCCAACAAGCATCCCTGGATGGGGCCACTAGTAGGCAATCGTCCAGGTAAGGAAACACTGCAATCCCTCTGCGCGAAAAAACGCAGCAACTACCGCTAGGCACCCGGCAAAACCAGAGATGCTGAAGACAGCCCAAAGGAAGAGCTCGAACTGGAAATGCCCCCGGAACAGGAAATGCAGGAACCGATGGTGACTTGGGAAAATAGGGATATGTAGGTAGGCATCCTGCATATTCAGGGTGCAGAGCCAGGGATTCTCCAACAGGGCGGAAGACTCTGGAGTGTCAGCGCAAGCTTCTTGTACTCGACATAATGGTTCAGATACTGAGACCTAGAACGGGCCGGAAGTCCCCGTCTTTTGAACCAGGAAATAAATGGCAGTAGAAGCCTTTTCCTGTTTGGCTCTGAGGGAACCTCGCTTGATTGCTTGTTTTAGCAAGAGGAATTTATCTTCTCTTGAACGAGGATAGCCTGATCCCAAGTGCATGAGGACTTCAATGGAGGATTTAGCGGAGAAAGCTCCAGTAACTCTATGGTGTGACCTAATGCCACTAGTTGTTAGACCCCTTGTCGGAGGTACTCAGCCTCCACTCCTGCATGTAGAGAGCAACCTTCCCCACCTGCTCCTCGCCAAGAGGCTGAGGAGGCAGGGGACCAGGGAGTCAAGAAGTGGCAGGTCGGTCAGGGGAGGACCCCTGAACATCACAGATTCTTGGAGGTAGAAGGGGTGATGGTATCCATGACCTTCTGCTTACCCTGGTGGCGCCTGAGCCGGATTTCCCCATCTCCAGGTCCTCCTCTGAAAGGGTAGCTGCTGTCGTCGCTGAGCAGCACCCGATCGGGTAAACAGACTGAACAGATCTAAGGGCATGGGGCATCCTGAATCGCCGATAACATCGTTAGCGAGGCCACAGAGGCAAGCCAGGAGTGCTATTCTCAGGGCAATGGCAGTCACCGAGGTAGGGGCCACAGTGAATCAATAATCGAGGCACGTAAAGCATAGCGATCTTGGAGAGGCGGAGATCCTTGGCAAGTTCCTCCTTGAGAGGTGAAGGATCCATAGAGTGGACCTTTGTCTCCAACCAGGCCTTAGTTGCTTTTTCAGGGACACCATATGGGCCACGTAGCTGAGGGAGCGGCGCTCACATGGCAGAAGAGTAGATTTTCTTGCCAAACTGGTCCACCTGCCTTGACTCCTTATCTGGAGGAGTAGTACTCAAGTGCTTGGGCGTAGCAGAGCAACCATGAGCAGCTGAAATGACCACAGAGACTGCCTTCCAATGGGTCTTCAAAAGGAGCATCCTCAGGTGCCCAGTAAAGCCTGCCTGCCCACTTGGGGACAGCCAGGATAGAGTGTGGCATCTGCCAGACAAGGGTGGTGAGGTCTTGGTGGGGGCCATCCACTGAGGAACTGGGATGGGAGACAGGGAGTCTAAGTAGAGATGCTCCATGCAGCCGCTGCCTCATCGGGTCCTGTTCCTCTGGCTCCCAACTGAAATAATCTCTGAGGTCATTCATGAGATCCGAAAAGGAAGGATCCTCAGGTGGCATCGGTGAGGTCTTGCCTTCTGCCTCGGGTTCCTCCACCAAAGAGTCTCCTCTCCCATCACAGCTGACGCCGACGGCCTCAACTGAATGGTGTTGCAAGGGAGAAAGAGGAAGAGGAACGTCTAGTCGATTCTTCCCCGAGAGGTGGACAATCGGACCAGAACTGCTCGGGAAGGGTACCTAGGAAGCAGCTGAGGTGGGAGCCTCGCTCTGGGTTCATAACTAACTCCCGACCTCGCTTCCCGCCACCAAGACTGTAGGAAGGACTTGAAATTGGGCAAAGCGGAGGGATGGAGGTGGAGCTGGTTGAGGGAAGGAGGTGAAGGGGGGCAACTGGAGAAGGATAATATCCATGCGGACCCATGCAATGGGTATAAGGATGATAACCCTGGTAAAACTGTCACATTGGACTCCATCCAGGAGTGGGAGTCTCCGGATAAGGATCCCAGGATATCCGTGGAGGTAATGGTGGACAGAGAGGGGATGGTTATAAAACCCGTCGTCAGCCCTGACGTCAGGGAACCCACATCGGACATGCTGTTACGTAAATCAGGTTAGGATCCGCGTCTGACAGTCCACATTAGAGGGACCGACGCTGACACCAGCACAACCTGATTCGGCGCCGAAGGAATCCGACGGCCGAGGGCCGAAGGCCGCACCAGACGATGTGTCTAGCCATAGGAGTCAGGTCCAGCGTTGAAGTAGATGGAAGAGACCTGACCACCGGTCACGGCATCGGACTGTTGTTGGGACTGGCGGCGTTGAGGCGCCAGCAGTCCCAGTGTCGGGACTGTTGTGGGACTGTGGCATTGAGGTGCTGGCAGTTCACCCTTAGGCTGAGGAGGGCCTCCAGAGAAAGGCCTTCCAGCCGAGAAGGAGCCTTCTGACCCTGGTCCCGGTAGGAGTGCGGGAAGAATCCCCAAATCGACAGGTTCACAGCGTCCTATCAGCCCGCCGGACGTGTCCATGGTGGAATGCGAGGACACTGGTGAGGGAAGAACAGGAGGGAGCGGGCTGTCTCTATTCAGTCCCACGGACGCCGATTGATGCGCCGTTAGGCCCGATGGTGGAACCAAACACGCAGTTGACAGGAACGGACGACTTAGCGGGCGTGCTCGGGCGGTCGGAAGTAGGACCCCGGCTGACTTAGCGACTCAGGCCGGGCGACTGCCCCAGCTGGGGAGTCAAACGGCACCAGGCGGTCTCGGAAGGAGCCGAGCTGGCTTAGCGGGCCGGTGCAGCGCGGTCACTGGAGGACCGGCGACCAGCTTATCCGCCTTAAGTTTCTCCTTTCCTGGTGCTTTGATGGTGGCTGGGCCTTGCTGGTAGAGGCCCAACTTCATCTGGGGAGCCCACTCCCAGTCTTCTCCTTATGTTTTTAGAAGATGATTTTTGGACGAATCCCAAAGCTTGTCCATCTTCTTTTCAACAGAAAGTAAATTTCACTGTTGCTGATGACACAATGCTCTGTAACAGAGTAGACACACCAGAGGGTGTAGACAGAATGAGAAGGGACCCGCAGAAACTTGAAGAACGGACAGGTATTTGGCAGTTGAAAATCAATGCAAAGAAGCGGGATAATGCATATGGGCACAAAACCAGGCACAATCTATCAGTTGGGGTGAGAATATAGCATGCACCATGCAGGAAAGGGATCTAGGGTTATCATCATCTCTGTTTCCCTACCTTGAGGTCATCAGTGTGACAAGGTAGCAGGTAAAAGCAAATAGGATGCTGGGATGCATAGGCAGGGGCATCACCAGCAAAAAGGAGGTCATGATTCCACTATACAAGACACTAGTGAGGCCCCACCTGGAGTACAGTATACAGTTCTGGAGACCTTACCAACGTAAGGACATAGACAGGTTCAGAGAAGGGCAACAAAGATAGTACATGGATTGCATCACAAGTCCTATGAGGACAGGTTGAAGGAAATGAATGTGTACTCCCTGGAGGAGAGGAGGGACATAATGACATACAAGTATCTTACAGGCAGTAACAGGTGCAAGAATAAATAATTTTAAGCAAAAAGATGTTCCAGGACTAGAGGGCATAGGATGAAGTTGGAGGGAGGACGATTCAGAGAAAATGTGAGGAAGAATTTTTCACAGAATGGGTGGTGGACAAGTGGAACCCCTGCCTGAAGAAGTGGTGGGGGCTGAAACAACCACGGGATTTAAGAATGCATGGGATAGACAAAGTAATTCTGGAGGTCAGGGGTGAGGGGCAACAGAGTTATAGGAAAACAAACTGAAGTTACAAACTCAAATGGGCAGACTAGGTGGGCCACAGGCTATCTGCTGACACTGTCTATGTATCTACGTGCCTGGCGGCTGAAGTTCCAGGCTTTGGGTCTTTTAGAAGATGTCTACACCGTGGTGAAGGCATCCCGAAAGTAATCAACCAGGAAATGTTATGCCTTCAAATGGAAAAGGTTTTCCATTTGGTATCAGGATAAAAGTCTGGACCCTTGTCCTGTTCTGTGCTTAACATTCTCGACTACCTTTGGTCTCCTCCCAAAAGGAGTCTATGGTCATCGACCCTTAGGGTGCACCTGGCAGCCATTTCTGCTTACCTGGCATGGGCCTGTTAGCAGACACTGACACAGGAGACAGTGGTTGGGCACTTTCAAAGGCCTGGATCACATATCTCCTCAGGTGCGTGAACCTCCTCCTCAGAGTGATCTACTGCTGGTACTGGCAAAGCTCATGGGCAATCCACTCGAACTAATGCACAAGAGTGAGTTGTTACACTTGTTATGGAAGACAGCCTTCCTGGTGGCTGTCACGTCAGCCAGAAGGACAGGGAGCTCCAGGCACTCTCAATGGACTCCTTATCTGGTCTTCCACAGGGACAAAGTTGTCCTGCCCCCCACTCAAAATTCCTTCGAAGGTGGTGCCAGAGTTTCACCTTATTTCACCCCTAATTACACTTGAGCCTGAGTACAGGCTCCATACTTAGACCTGGGACATGTTCTCTCCTGTTATAAGGAGAGGATAGTGGAAATTCACGGAGAGGTTCGCCAGCTGTTTGTCATCTACACTGAAGCCGCTTCTGCAAACTTGCAGTGAAGCAGACTATTGCAAAATGGATTACATCATGCATAGATCTGTGCTATGAGTTGGCAATCAAGGAGCCTTCCAGAGGAGAAGAGCTCATTCTACCCACCATACTGCTGCATCGGTGACTGCTTCCAGGAGATCCTATCCAGGAAATCTTTCTGCCTGCTGCCTGGAAGTCAGCAAACACCTTCATACCCACTACCACATCGATCTTAAGTCACGCGGGATGCTGGTTTTGGGGCCTCCGATCTCAATCTCTGTTCCCTAAGTAGGGGTGTGCACCTTGCCTCTCACCTTCTGGAGAACTGCTAGGAGTCTGTCAAACAGTGTGGATTTATTTATTCATTTGCTTTTGTTAACCGGGTAAGCACACTAGGCAGCCAAGTGCCTATTTTCAGGTGAGACACGGAGATTACAAGGTACATACATGAACATCAGGCAAATACAAGTGAAGGATTACATTACGTAGAATTAGCAAACCAGGGACTTTACAAGCATCAGATTTCATCAGGAAAACAGTAGTGAAGAGTTAATATAACAACATAACCACTCCTAGAACTAATGTTACAGGTGAGTAACCTGTTTTACTGGACTAATAGCCACCTGCAGCACCATTTCCGTCCACCTACCGCGGTCGGGTTGTGATGCAGTTGATACCTTCTTTACCTTGCTTCACATGCTTGGCTTTGCATCTTTGGGTTCCCACCTGATGTGCAACAGACAGTAGTTGACTCCACTTTAATGGGTCCAAACCATTCAGGTACCCAAACATTGACTGATGATCTCCAAGCCTCAGGTAGAACACTACTTATAGTAAATGGCATATACTATACTTCACAGCCATCACACTGTTCCCAATCCTCCTTTTATCAAAACAGGTGGGAAATACAGAGACTGTAATAGGGACAGTTTCAGAGGTCGTTCCTATCCTACCAGAGCCAACGCCTCTGCTGCCAAGGGCTCCACCATATCCTCCTGCTTGGTGGTGGCCCGCCTCCCAGTGACGTGCTTGGGACCCTGTCCACGCCTCCCGGCAAGGCTCGAAGATGTGGGCATTGTTTGCCCTCCATCTGGAGGGCCTGAAACGATCACATTGGATGAGTGGGTACTTCTGATAATTCAGACGAATCGCACTCTGGAGTTCCTATCCAGCCTTCCCTTTCACCTACCCCTGTCAGTCCATTACCCACCGACCTTCTTCCTATTCTCCAGGAAGAATAAAGTACAGTTACGTAAGAACTTACCGTAACAGTAGATCTTCAAGAACAGCTCTTGCAGCAGGTTACACCATTAGGACTGCAGCCAGCAGGCGTCAGGACCTACGGAAAAATTCTAGCTAGCTATCTTCAGGCGGGGACCACCCCGGCGGTGATCCGCCCCCAACATCAGGGCGTGGTACATAAGAAGTGATTCGCCAGATTCCCCAGTTCTCGCCGGAGACTCCGGCCACAGTATGACATCAGAATGGGAGATTGAGGATCCATCGTCAGAAGATAATAAGGGAAGAAAATCCCTAAAGAAAAGCCAAAGCCATGCCTCCTCCAAGGGGAAGGAGGGCGGAAGGTACCTGCTGCAAGAGCTGTTCCTAGAAGATCTACTGTTACGGTAAGTTCTTCATCAACTGTACTATCTTACTAGAGACAGCTCTTGCAGCAGGTTACACCATTAGGACTGATTCCCAGCAGTAACGCTGCCAGAAATTCGGGAGGAGGAAAATAGGAAGTACCTTCAGGCCTTGAACCTAGGACAGGAGACCCTGTAGCACCAACAGGCCAAAACCGGCTCTTCGCCTAGAGGCGATGTCCAGGCTATAATGCCTGATAAAGGTATGCACAGAGCTCCAAGTGGCTGCAGCACATATAGCAGAGGTGGAGACGTTTCGAGTGCTGCAAGGAGGTGGCCACACCCTAGTAGAATGGCCCCGACTGTTTCCGGGAGGGGCTTTGTTTGATATCATAACAGTATGAAAACACGACAAGCCAGCGAGACAGGGACTGTTTGGATACAGATTGGCCCATCATCCTCTCAGAGAAGGAAACGAAAAGTTGCTCAGAACTACGAAAAGGTTTAGTTTTGTTGAGGTAATACATCAGGTACAGTGAACATCCAGGGTGTGGCGAGAGCCTCTCCTTTATTCGAGTAACTCGGGAAGTAGACTGGTAGGTCAATGTCCTGATTTAGAGTGAGGAAGAGACCACCTTAGGCAAAAATTTAGGGTTGGTCCTCAGGGATACTCTGTCCCGTGGAAAACTAAATAAGGCTCTTTGCACATGAGAGCGTGAAGCTCAGAAATTCTTCTGCTGAAGTAACAGCAACCAAAAATAACGTTTTCCACGACGAAGCGTGGCTCGCAATCAGCGGCAGGGTTGAAGTGGGGGCGTGAGCTGTTCCAGGACAAAGAGCAAATCCCATGGAGGCACAGGGTCCCTGACTGGGAGGCCTAAGGTGCAACACCCTCTCAGAAATTCCCGAGAAGTGTCTAATTGAGCCACTGACGATGTCCCACCGGAAGGTGGTAGGCAGAAATGGCAAAGGTGCACCTTGATAGAGGAGTAGGCTAGACCCGAATGAAAGAGGGAGAGCAGGTAGTCCAACACCACTCTCCCACTGGGCAACCTAAAGGGGAAAGAATCGCGTGCTGTGACCATAAACAAAAAGCGGCGCCATTTCATGGCATACGTCGCATCGTTGCTGACTTTCTGGCTGCAGAAAGAACTTCTGCAACCTCTTGCGAGACCCGTGACGCCAAGATGGCTATGTCTCTAGGAGCCATGCATGCAGGTTCAGTGGCGTAAGTCCGGGTGGACTAGTGAACATTTCTCCTGAGACAGGAGATGGAGCTGAACAGCAACGGAGCCGGGGTTCCCGGATAGCTGCATCAGCAAAGGGAACCAGATCTGTCTGGGCCAGAACGGGCCACCAGGATCATGATTGCATGTTCCCTGCGCAGTTTGAGAAGAACTCTCTGGATCAATGGGAAAGGAGGGAAAGCGTAGAGGAATCTGTCCGCCCAGGAGAGGGACAACGTCTCGCCAGAAAACACCAGGCCCTGGATCTAGCGAGCAAAATTGGGCTGTTTTGCGTTGGATGGGGATGCGAACAAGTCTAGCTCTGAAGTTCCCCATGAAGAAACAGATCCTCTGCTACCTCTTCAAGAAGTTCCCACTTGTGGACTCTGGCCTGGGAGCGACTCAGACCGTCTGCAATTGTGTTGTCCACCCGGGAACATGCACAGTGATCAGATTTGCGCCGTGTCCGATTACTCAATCCCACACCCTCATGGCCTCCTGCAAAGGGTAAGAGTGTCTGCACCTTGTTTGTTGAGGTAATACATCACGCCGTGTTGTCTGTCTGAAGCAGAAGAGTACACGGTGGGATTACTGACTGAAAGGCCTGCAGGGCATAAGAACCGCCCTCATCTCTAGAAGCGTTGATATGGAGATGAGCTTCCATCAGGTCCACGTACCCTGGGACTTTACCCACCCAGGTGTGCCCCCACCCCAGCCCTGAGGCGTCTGTGGTGAGGGTTACCTTCGGGGACGGCGCTACGAACGGGACGCCCAAGGAGAGCAACCCCGGACTAGCCACCACTGCCAGTCTCGAATCACGGTGTTCGTGATCCTGACCGGATGCTGCAAGTGGTCTTGCCTTTGATCCCATTGCACCTTGAGCATCCACTGGAGTTACCCGCACGTGGAGCCTTGCTAAAGGGACGGTAGGAATGGCCGCAGCCATGTGTCCAGCAAGCGAAGGACCGACCTGGCAGAGACGGTCTTGTTCGACGATAACTCCCTGATGAGGGATCTGATGCGCTCCGCTCTGTCGTCTGGAAGAAAAGCTCTTCCCTGAACAGTGTCCAGCACTGCACCTATAAACTGCAGTTTCTGCGGCGGTACCAGGAGAGACTTCGTAGTTTATTAGGATTCCCAGAGATCGAACAGGTCCTGGGTGCTCTGGACTGAAGTAACAACGCCTCTGGAGGCGGCCATGAGAAGCCAATCGTCCAGGAATCGGGAACACATAATGGCCCCTGTCTCCTCAGAGACGCTGCCACGACTGCCATGCACTTGGTAAAGACCCTTGGTGCGGATGACAGTCCGAATGGAAGGGCTCGAATTGAAGGTGGTGGTCGAGGAACTCAAGCGCAGGAACCTCTTGTGCGCCTGAGCTATACGGAAATGCAGGTATGTCCCTGCATGTCTAGAGACGCTAAAAGGCGCTTGCTTCAGCATGGGAGTAAGACCGGAAGAGTCACCATGCGGAATTCTTGTAGGCGACCGACATGTTGAGGTCGCTGAGGTCCAGAATCGGACGGAGGTCCCCTGTTTTCTTTGGAACCAGGAAGAAGTGGGAATAATATCCTTGTCCTCTCTGAGTTCTCCAGGACGTACTCTCATCGCTCCCTTTGCAGGAGCGTGAGTACTTCTTGCCAGATCAGAGCTTTGTGCTGACCCGGATACCGGAGAGCAAAGGAGGCCTCGAGGGTGGCTTTTCTGCAAATTCTATATAATGGCCTCGTCTGACCAACTGAAGAACCCACCTGTCGGTGGTTATAGCCTACCATCCCGCAGGAAGTTCACAATGCGACCCCGACCATGATTTCCGTTGATCCTGAGGGGCAGGGGCCGGAAAGGAGTCAGGCTGTGGCGGCAGATGGGTCTGCTGGCTGGGCCAGCTTAGAGTACGCTGGCTTCGCTGGCGGGCTTGCTCCCCTGGGCTCACGGAGCCGGAGCCCTCTGATGTGTAGCGAGCCGGACTGCTGCTCCTGCATCCGCCCACGAAATCGGCTTTGGTTCCTACGAAAGGAACTGAGCCTGGGTCCGGACATGGCCTGAACCAACCTTACCGCTCCGCCTCTTGAAGTCTGGTGGTAATCTTCTCCGAAGGATTACCAAACAAGACTTCTCCCTCAATGGAGCGTCCATATTTTTCTGGACGTCCGGGGTAAAACCGGAGACGCGTAACCAAGAGTGCCTCCGGAGGCATACGCCAGAAGCTGCTGCTCGGCCGATGAGTCCGCGCGGAGTCGTACGCTGCTCGAGCACTTGGGTTCCCACGCTTGAACCTCGCACGGAGGAGCTGGAGCATCTCCTCCTTCTGCTCACCTTCCAGCAGTTTTCAGCTGCTTCCAGACCCTGTTCCCTAGCGTTCTGGACTGAACCATGTGGGTCAAATAGTTCAAGGATCTGATGGCGCAGGTAGCGGAAGCACACGCTTTACCCAACGCCCAACTGCTTGGACTCTGGGTCCGTGGCAGGGTGTCAGATGTTCCAGCCTCTGTGACCGGTCATGTGAGGCTGTGATGACCAGAGAGTCGGCCTGAGGCTGCTGAATCAAGTACTGGTCTTCTTCAGGAGCCTTGCCAAGTGATCAGCTTTCTGCATCGCCGGTAGCAAATGTGGACGCTTCCACGCCGCCTTGGTGAAGTCCACGAAATTGTCAACCAAGGGTGGCACCACCACAGGCTTGGGGTCTTTCTGCCAAGATATCTGGTAGCATTCCTTTCGGGTCTAGCTCTTCTGCATCCCATCCCATGTTCTCTTGGATGTGTCTCATAATATCCAAGAACGAAGGGTCATCCGAGGAGATTTCGGCATCTCACGTGGGTCCAGAGAAGGGATGGAGAGGTGAGATGGGGATCTAGAAGAAGAGTACTCTGATCCCGTGTCCTCCGTTGAAGGCGATCGTCGGTGTCTCCTGGGTCTCTTGGGGCTGGGTGACCTAGAAGAGGATTTAGACGGAGGTCTCAGTTTTCTGGTCTCCCCTGGGAGGGGATCCAGACTCCGGGAGGAGGTAGGCAGCCTGCCGACCCCGATGGCGAGGGGGGTGCAGGAACCGGGGAGGAGGAGGAAGAGTGGGAACCATGTCCTTCTTTATGGTGTCCCACCAGTAAGTGAAGAGGTCCTTCACATCTGCTAAGGGGAGGCCCGGCGACGGTCCGGCGCTGGTGGACAGTCGTCGGGTCCCGCGTCGGCTCCACAGGGGCTTGGGTAGCGGCGAGGGGTTCCCTGGAAGTCTCGACGAGACCGGGTCGCCTGCCTGGTCTCGGGCGTTAGATCCTCCTCGGTCAAGTCTCCCTGACCGACATTGGTCGGAGGCGCCAGGGCCCTCTTCTGGGGAGCGGGCCCCGGTCCCCTACCGCGCCCGCTGAGGCTTAGCTGGCGACGGTCGCCTGGGCCGACGGTGGCTCCAGGGATGTCTGACGCGAGGCTGGCGACGGCCGCATCAGCGCCGGGTCCAAAGGTCTCTTTAAGGGAGTGAGCTCCAACGCCTTGCGAGGAGGCAAAGAAGAAGACCTGACGTCTGGTACCGAAAGGCGGGAACCCGACTTATGATGGTGATGGTGGCGATCCCGGACTTGCCAAGGCCCTGGAAGGACGAAGGCGAGAACGGCCTGGCGGACTTGGCCTGAGAAGAAGGCTTCCTCATCGCAGCCGGGGAGGCCGAGAGCTGGCCCTGGAGGGAGAGCGTCGGACCTGGAATCGATGCGCGGGTCCCAAGCCCTGAGGGGACCTGGAAGGGCCTTTTCCCTTCGTTTCTCCGCGTGCTTGTGGGTCTTTGAGAAGATTCACCCTTGAAGACATGGTCTTCAGCTTCTCTTCTAACAAAATGCCTGAAGGGCCTTCTGACGCCGGATCAGAGTACGACTACTGAACCCTGGCAGAAGGAGCAGGCCCGGTATCGTGGTCTGGGCCCAGGCACCCAACGAGGCCATATGGGGGTTCTTGAAGGGGATCTGTTTCCCACAAGCACACTTGGAGGAGTGACCGGAGGTCGGAGGGACATCAGCAAGCGTCTTGCTAGAAGAAATCCAAATTTCCGAGAAGGAAAGCACTTAACCAGCGTCGTAGCAGACTATAACCCGAAGGGTCAAGACATGCAAGTCGACAGCGGGAAAGAACTGGAATCTGGCGGGACCTTTATGTACCACGCCTGACGAGGGGCGGGCCCCTACTGTAGATAACTAGCTAGAATTTTTCCGTGGGGTCCTGATGCCTGCCAGCTGCAGTCCTAATGGTGTAACCTGCTGCAAGAGCTGTGTCTCAGGTAAGATCAGGCTCTTCTAACCAAGGAGGCGCTACTCAGTCACATCCTACAGAACACCAGAAGGGTTCTACTCACTTCTTCCTGGTACCCAATCAAACTGGAGATCTCAGACCAATACTGAACGCAGACACCTGAATCTGTACATTCAGTACAAAAGGTTCGCATGATCACCTTATACCTCTATCATGCCAATATTGAAACAAGAGAATTGGCTATGTGCCCAGGGTGTGTAGGATGCCTACCTCACATTGCTATCCATCCTGCCCACCAATTTTCTCATTTTCACCTGTTAGGTCAACATTACCAATTTCGGAACTTCTGTTTGGCCTTTCCTCAGCCCCACAAATATTCCCCAAATGCCTAGTGGTAGTAGCAACTGCCCTTTGGAGACAGGCACTGTGTCTTCCATACCTGGACTACTGGCTCATAAAAGCAAGAGTCCAAAACAGCCCTGCTCTCTTCCCTGGAAGCAACCATAACTCTGTTCCTAGTTCTAGGGATTACTGTCAATTGGCGAAGTCCAATCTGGCCCCATACACAGTCGTTCCAATACGTAGGGGCTTTCTTGACAGTCTCCGCCAGGGCTCACAAACCTTGAAGGCGGCCATCGAGGCCTCCCGGAGGACGTTACCTGCAACACTGGGACCCCGATGGAGTCTTGGAGGTAGAGGCCCTGTCATGGTGCTTTTCTTTGTCCGATGGCCTTCAGGAAAGTTGATGCCTGCCAAAGTTTTTGAGTTCCTTTTCCATGGAGCTCATCATCTTTTGAGAATGTGGGCTTCCAGGGACTGCTGCCACCTTTTCGGGTGGCCGCATTAAAACTCAAGGTAGGGGAACATTGTGACAAGACATTATTCATTGGCCTTTCTTGCAAAGACCATCTGGGCCCTCTCAGGCACAGAAACTCAGGATAAGTTATTCTCATTAGTTACACTACACCTCGGTCGAAAGGTACTCAGGTGGTTAGAGGTGAGCCTTGAAATAGCCTACACAGGTGTGAGCTGGTCTCGCGATGCACTGTCGTGGTCCTCTCGGCGCCAACCCTTCTGAAAACTTCAGGCTCCTACTTGGTCCTAGCGCCTCCGGCTATCCCACTAGTGTGAATGAGTGATGGAGACTTAGTCCAGGAAGATCAGCTGACAAGTGTACCTTAAGTGTAGCTGCTCTGAGGCCTAGGCCATTAAGATGGACCATATAATCCAGAACTGTAGGCAATTCCAGCAGTGTCTGGAGGAATATTCTTAGAACACCAAATGCAGAATCTTTTCCATTTGGAGTTGTAAGTCTTTCTGGTGCAGGGCTTTCGAAGCCTTGAAGATGTCCAGAACCCCTTGTGAAAGATGCAGATCTGCAAACTCCAACTCTTCAAGAGCCATGCCTTGAGATTGAGAGACTGAAGACTGGGTTACCAAATCCTCCCTGAGAGGATGTTAAACAGGTTGTAATTCCTGGGAAGAGACAGCGAAGATGGACTGCTAGGGACAGCAACAGGGAGTACCAGGGCTGTCTGGCCCAATCTGGAGCAACAAAATCACCTTCCACAGCTGAGACCTTATTTGACTAAAACTTTTAACAGGAGTGGAAAGTGGAAAAGACATACAGAAACTTCCTTCCCAATTCAGAATCAGAGCATCCAGGGGACTGAGCCCAAGACTGGAGGTCTGCAACAAAGAGAGTGAGTTGGTGATTGTCTGTGGCTGTGAAGAGATCCATCTCTGGAGTGCCCCACCTTGAAAAATCACTTTCAACACCTGAGGGTCCAGGGACCATTCGTGATGGCCCTGAGAAATCCTGCTCAGTGCATCTGCTAGCACACTGTCCTTGCCTGGAAGGTGAACTGCTACAGGAAAGGTTTGAGGAATAAGCCAGGGACCACAACTTCATGGCTTCTGTGCACAAGGCCGGGGACCAAGTGCCTCCTGCTTGTTGATTTACCACATGGTGGTAGTGTTGTCTGTTCTGACTTGAACCACCTTGTTCTGAACTGACTGTGAGAGCGCTTTTAGAGCTAGAAAAACTGCCTGAGCTCTAGAAGATTGATGTGGAGAAGGATTCTTGGGTGGACTACAGGGCCCTGGGCAGTAAGGACCAAGTGGGCTCCCAGCCCAGAAAAGAAGCATCCGTGATAAGGACCACTGAACAAGTCTGAGCAAGAAAAGGAACACCTTGCCTTAAATTGTCCTGATCCTGCCACCACTAGAGGACCTGGATCAAAGTCATAGTCACTGGAATCAGTTTGGTAAGGGAGTCCTTTCTCTGAGACCAGAAAGCTCTCAGCTGGAACCGAGTATCACTCATCTGGAATCTTGCCCTTGGACCACTGCTGTTGAAGCTGCCATGTGGCCCAAGACCTGGAGGAAATACCTTGCTGGTCGAGATACCCGAAGGCTGAAGTAAGAAGCTAGTTCCATAAGTGCCCTTGCCCTTTCTAGAGGAAGAACGGTTCTTGCTCGAGTGTGTCCAGTTCTGCCCCTATAAAGGTAAGGAGCTGGACTGGTTCGAGAACTGACTTGGGAAGGTTGAGAAGAAATCCTAGGAAGTGAACACTTGCTGGGTCACTTGCAGGTGAGACTTGACTTGGTCTGGAGAAAGACGCACTAATAGACAGTCATCCAGATAAGGAAATATGGAAATAATTTGCCTTCTTAGAAAGGCAACTACAACTGCCAGGCACTTATGAAAACCTTTGGGCTGAGGTTAGGCCGAAGGGCACTGCTCTGAACTGATAGTTGCCTGAGGGCAACTCAAACCTGAGGTACTTTCCGTGGGAGCACCTGATGGGAATGTGAAGAGGCATCTTTGAAGTCCAGGGAGGCCAGCCAGTCCCTGGCCATAGAGAGGAGGATTATTCCCAGAGTTATCATCTTAAACTTTGGTTTTAAAAGATGTTTGTTTAGATATCTTAGATCCAGGATGGGTTGACACTCCCTGTCTTTTTGGGGTCAGGAAGTACTGTACCTTGAGTACAGTCATTTGCCTCAGTGTAGGGTTGGTACTTTCTCTATAGCTCTTAAAGCTAGGAGAGAAGAAACGTCTGCCTCTAGGGCAAGGGTTTCCAAAGATGAGCAGGTGGAAAAGATCTGGCTCTCATCCTTGGAAATTTTTTGAAACTGAGAACCAGTCCCTGGCTTATTACTTCCAGGACCCACTTGTCTGATGTAACAGACATTCAGTCCTGAACAAAGTAAGCCAGCCTGTCCCCTACTGGAATAGGAGAGTCGACCTGGGCAGACCCATCAGGGTGTCTGCTTGGAGGGCTTTAGGCTGATGGGTGGATGCAGGCCTGCTCATCCCCCTTCTGCCTCTCCTCTAAAGAACCCTCTGTGTGAAAAGGAAGAGGAGGCCTGTGCTTGGTAAAAGGCCTTTGAAAAGGCCTGCCCCTAGACTGCTGGCTTGGAGGAGATGCCTGCTTTTCCTTGGCCTGAGCACTCCTGTAAGTGGTCCTGTACTCGTCCATTTTCTTCATGCAATTCTCTGTCTGCTCCCAAACACAGAATTACCCACTACAGGAAAATCCATAGCCGTAGCCTGGGTGTCCTGCAGAGGCTAGTACATTTGAACCAAGCCATCCTCCGAAGAGCCACAGATGTAGCCATGACTCTTGATACATCATTGGAGTCCACAGCAGCATCAAACTGAACCTTAGATTCCTCAATCCCATCTGCAGCCATCGCCTCCAGCTCCATGGCTAGCTTGAGGGTCCTGTTTAGCCAGTGCCAGTACAGTGTCCCACCTGGACTTCTGGTACCTGGCTGTATAGACCATGTAATTTGCCTACCCGAGTCCCAAAGAAGATGCCATGTACTGCTTCTTTGCCATGGCATCAATCTTCCTGGAGTCCTTGTCAGGGGGTGTGAAGCCAAGGGAATATTTGCCTTGTCACAGGCAGCAGCCTGCACTACCCTAACATGGCTGCACTGCTGACAAGAACTCAGCATCTGAGCCTGAAAGTGCACACCTCTTGTCCATTCTTCTATCCACAGGAGGTATAGTGTTAGGAGACTAAGATTTGTTGTGTCTGTTTCCCAAAAGATTTATGGAGAGGAATAGACAGTCTCCTGGACTCTGGGATATCCATCATCTCTACATAAATCAGGCTCTTCTTGATCTTCCACAGCCTCCTCCATAGGAAGCTGGAGGGTTTCAGCCACTTTTCTGTAAAACAAAGTGGGAAGGGACTCAGAAAGCCTAGGAGGGAAACACCTGAAGGTCTGTCTGGGGAGATGCCCAGTTCCACAGACACATCCAGACCTTCACTTACATCATAATCGTCAAATTCTCCTTCCTTTTCAAACTCCGGTTCATAAAATCTTCAGGGTAAACTCTTGAACCAGGGAACCAACCAAACCGAGCCCCTGCCAGAAGGAGCGGGATCAGTCGGAACCGGACGGAGCGATTCCACAATCTGAATCGCCTGGCTATCTCTTCGGTGGTCAAACATGAACCTCTGGATCCGAACCCGGTCAATTACCTTTGCGCTTTCTTTTGTCAGAACCAATCCCTCAGAATTGGCTCTCCTTCTGCCCAAAAAGTATTGCCCTGGTCAGAGGGCACTCCTGATTCCAGTCGAAACCGAATCGAGGCTGGCCATCCGGGTCAGCGGATTTCTCTGCCTCCTTTTCCCTCAGTCTGCCTAATCTCTTCTCAAGGAAGATTTGGGAAAATGTTTACATATTTGGCAGTCTGAATCAAGGTGGTCAAACCCCAGACAATAAACACAGGTGGTGTGGGATCGGCCTGGCAAACACCTCCCCACACTCACTGCAGTGTTGAAACCCAGTGGGCCGGTTTTTTCTTGGGTTTCTTAGACATGGCCAACCTAACCAAACTTACCCTTTTTCGGCAACCGCAGGCAAGACACCCATATCGGTTCATAACCGTGTTACTGGTACTAGAAAAAACTGTTAAAACACAATTTTTTTTTTTTATAACCGACAAGAACCGTAACCACACACTAAATATAGCAAAATTCATAATCAAATGGTCAGTTCAGCTGAACCGACCGCACTTCTACAAGTTCCACACAGAAAAATAGAACAATTCCTATCTACTACTCACGGCACCACAGACAGAGACTGAACCGACTATGCAAATACTTTTTCGGTTTAAACAGATGACAAACTGAAAACGTTTGCCGAACCGAGCTGAAGGAGAAATCTCCGAGCGACCGTCTCAGTGAGGCGGAGTAAATAATCTGACTGCTTGAGTTCAAAACACTCCAGACAGAAACTTCAACTGAGCTCTGTTCAGCGTTCCATGCCCTGCATGGAAAGTTAACCTCAGGTCTCGGGCAGTTCAAAGGTTGGGAATCACTGCAACTGTCAGAATACAGCAAGACTTCATGTTGTTTGAATACACTATTTTAAGCGAAAAAGATGTTCCAGGACTAGAGGGCATGGGATGAAGTTGCAGGAGGAAGATTCAGACGCAACGTGAGGAAGAATTTCTTCACAGAACGGGTGGTGGATAAGTGGAACACCCTGCCAGAGGAAGTGGTGGGGGCTGAACAATCACGGGATTTAAGAATGCATGGGATAGACAAAGAAATTCTGGAGGTCAGGGTAAGGGACAACAGACTTCTACGAAAACAAACTGAACTTACAAGCTCAAATGGGCAGACTGGGTGGGCCATAGGCTCTTATCTGCAGACACTGTCAATCTATCTATGTAAACAGACCTTGAGAAGATGGTCCTCCAATTCCTGCTGTCTCCATTTTTGGAAGCCAGGTTGAAGGACCGACAGTCAGGGCAAGAGGAGACTGGATGGTCTGGGCCTAGGCAGATGACAACTGGGATGACAGTCTTTCGCGGTATCTGAGTGCCACACTTGGAGCACTTCTTCTTCGGAGAAGGCATGAAACAAACAATTATTGTGAAGAAAATAGTGAGTTTGAAAACCGAGAAAACAACTTTCAACAATCGCTGAATGAAGTCTGTGAAATGACTAGCATGGAGGCGACGGTGGAAAGAACTGGAGGAGCAAGTGAGGATTGCCCACTACATACTATCACGCTGACGTCGGTCATGTGCCGTCGGTGGGCGGTCCCCATCAAGGGTTGCTAGAAAAATCTGCGTCGCGGCCCATCAGACGACGTCCAGTCCTATTTACGATGACCTACTGAAGGACCCTCTTGAAGTAAGATCTTGCAATGATGCTCCGAGGACACAGTCTCCTGCAGCGAGCATCCTACCCTATGGTAGAGGACTCTCAGCCTTTGCATTGCAGAGCTTCTAATCGAGTGCAGCACAGGGACCTGTAAAACTGAGTAGGGAGCAGAGTACCAATAGCGATCTTGAGCTTGGATTCCTGGGTGAGGAATGGACCCAGGCGACAAAGACGACCTAGCTTTTGGTTGAGTGTCTTGTTAGGTAGTCGAGTGGGCACTGTAGGAGCAGTCCTGGTCTAAGAACATGCCTAGGTATTTGCTGCAAACAACAACCTCAATATCTAGGCAGTTGCAAAGGTTTGGGGATAAAGTTGTGACCGGGCTGAGCCCATACTTTTGGGACCAAATAACATAGCTTTGGTCTTTTACCATTAAGAACTAGGTCTTTTTTGGTGGTTTTTTTTTTGTCTTTGTAACCAGATAAGGCCCACTAGGCACAATTGCCTGTTTTTAGGGCGACCTGGGAGCACTGGGCAGTTAAGTGACTTGCTCAAGAGTCGCACAGTATGCAAGTGGAGGTTGTGAGAATCAAATCAAAGTCTGGTCTGCTGGATGTACCAAGCTCATTCACAGCTTGTTACTCCAATCTCTAGGCTATACTGCCATCACATTTGCAAGGAACCAATTCTGAAGTGTATTCAAATTTTGACTGAGAAGGAGGCTTAGCTGGGCAGGATCTGTAGAGGACTGCAACATCCGCTTAAAGGGTCACTTTAGCACCCACACAGTGCTGAAGCAGGTTATTGAAAATAAGGAAAACAAGAGTGGTCCCAGCATGGAGCCCTGGGGACACCGACCATGATAAGGCGTTTATCCGATTTAGCACCATGCAATCTGACAATGTGTGATCTGCGCTTAGGTAATTCCGTGGAAAATGTACAAAAGCATGAAAAAAGTACAGTCACGTAGGAACTTACCTTAACAGCAAATCTTCGAGAGAGGTTCCTTCAGTAGGTCATCACATATAGGACTAGCGCCACCTGGCATCGGGCCACACAGCAGACTTTTCTAGCAATACCTGACAGGGACTGCCCACCTGTCACAGGACTAACGCCAGCTTGACTGTATATAGTGGGCGGTCCCCACGCACGCCTCCAGTTCTCCTGTCTGAGCCGGAAGAGGCCTGACAGCAGGAGCAAACAGGATTTGGAGTCCCTGTAAAACAGAAAATGAGGGGAAGAAGGAGGGAAAATATGACCTACTGAAGGAACCTCTCTCAAAGATCTATTCGCAGTAGTTCCTACGTAACTGTACTATCTTACTTCAAGAGGGTTCTTTCAATAGGTTATCACATATAGGACAGAGTCCCAAGCAGTCCCTCCAAGGAGAGAACGAGAGAAACTAGGGAGAAGGAGAACTAACTCCAACAGAAAAGTTGTGATCCAGAATGGAGCCAGCCTAGGATAGAAGGCCCTGCAAGACAAGCTAGGCCAAAGCCAGCCCTTTGCCTAGAAGCAATGTCCAGACTGTAGTGTTTGGTAAAGGTATGGAGAGAACTCCAAATAGCAGCAGCACAAATGTCGGCCATGAAGCGTTCCGTAAAGGCCGCGGAAGCAGCCATGCCCTAGTAGAATGACCTCTGATGGTACCCGCAGAGGCTTTTGTACTTTGGTAACAATACCTAATGCAGTTGCCTAACCATTTAGACAGGTCCTGCTTAGAAAACTGTTTGCCTTCGATCTCAGAGCAAAGGAAAAGAACAGTTGATGCATGTATGGAATTCTTTGGTCCGGTGAGTGTAACACTAGAGAATCTGATGAACATCCATCGTATGAAGAAGTGCCTCACCTCTGTTAGAGGGGACGGATAATACACTGGAAGTTCTACTAATTGATTCAGCATAGCTTCTGACACAATCCTGGAAGGAAACTTGGGTGCGTTTCAAGGACAGCAGTCTCTCTGGAAGATCAACTAGGGCTCCTTACAGACTACAGTGTGAAGCTCAGAAATCCTTGGGCTGATGTGATGGCCATGAGAAAAAACATCTTCCAGGAAAAGAAGCATAAATCACAGTTCATAGCTGGCTGGAAAGAGGAAGGATGAGCCTCTCCAAGATGAAGTTCAAGTCCCAAGGTGGAGTGGGGCTGCGAATGGAGGGATTCAGATGGAGAATCCTTTTCAGAAAAGTTTGAGACCTCCAATTGAGCTACGGGTTTACCATCCACTAACTCGTGGTACGCTGAGATAGCTGAAATATGGACCTCCAAAGAAGATTAGGACAGACTGAAATCTGATAAGTGAAGGAGGTATTCCACGACTTGTGGGCAGAACAAGAAAAGGGTTACAACCCTTATCGGCCACCCAGATGGAAACCACTTCCACTTCATGGCAAAGAAGAGCAGGTGGAGGGCTTTCTAGCCTCAATGAGGACTTGAGTAACCCAGAGGACTCTAAAACGAGATTGCTATGTCTACAGGAGCCACACACGAAGATGCAGGGTCCTGAGCCCCGCATGCAACAGTTGACCTTGGATCCTGGGTCAGGAAGCCATTAGTCATTGGAAGTGGAACTGGTGGCTCCCTAGAAAGCTGCTGTGGCAGCGGGAACCAGATCTGTCTCGGCCAGAGAGAAGTGATGAGGATCATCTTTGCTCTCTCCATGTGAAGCTGGAGAAGGACCCTCCATAGAATGGGAAATGTAGGAAGGCGTACAAAAATTTCCGTCCAGGAGAGAAACATGCATCATTCCAAAAGCACCATACCCTGAAACGAGCAAGCAAAAGTTGGGAAATTTCATATAATTCCGAAGTGAAGAGGTCGATTTCAGATGATCCCAACTTAGGAAACACAGATCTGCCACTTCCTAAGCAGTTCCCACTGTGAGCCAGGGTCAGAGACCTGCTGAGACTGTCCGGCCAGCACATTTAAAACGCCTGAATGTGCACCGCCACAGGCACCAGATAGTGCTGGACTGCCCAATTCCACACCCGCTGCTCTCCGGACGGAGGGTACGACTGGTTCCCTTGTTTGTTGATATACCGAACTACCAACATATTGTCCATTTGGATTAGCAGTGATCCCTGGGAAGGGGTACTGAAAGGCCTGTAGATCGTGACAGGACCGCCTCATCTCCAGAACACTGATATGTAAAGAAGTCTCCAAGCTTAACCATAGTCCCTGGGCTTGGTGTTCTCAGATGAACTCCCCACCCCATATTCGAGGCATCCGTGGTGAGGGAAGCTATGTGTGCAGGGCCTGGAAGGTAAGCCCCAATGAAACATTGTGGGAATCCATCCACCAGTGCAGCTCTTTCTGGACCACTGAGGAGACCAGTACTGAATGGTCCAGGCTGTCCAGGAGCTGATCCCACTGCACCCACAGGACCACTGTGTGACCCATGTGAAGCCTTGCCAGGGGACGGTGGTGATGGAGACCACCATCAGGCCCAGAGCGGGCCTCCCAAGCTGGGATGGTCCTGAGGAGGCTACTTTGGAGGCCTGACACAGAAGGGTCTCCACCCTGTCTGGAGGAAGAAAGACTCTGCCCTGGACTCTATCCAGGACTGTCCCAATTTACTGAAGTCTCTGGGCAAGGATGACTTGGGAACACTGACTGTGATTCCTAGTCTACTGAAGAGGTCCAGGGTAAAGGTGAGAGCCTCAGTAAAGAATCCCTGGATGGGGCTGAAATCAGCCAGTCGTCCAAGTAAGAGAAACCACAAAACCCCTGCGGCGTAGAAGGCCACCACCACCGCCAGACACTTGGTAAAACCCATGGTGCCAAAGACAGCCCAAAAGGGAGTGCTCCCCCTGAAGTGAAGGCGCAGGGAACTGGAGATGGCTGGGGAAAATGGGGATGTGCAGGTATGCATCCTGCATATCCAGAGCAGAGCCAGTGGTTCTCCATGAGGAGTGGGAGGAGGGCTCTGGAATGTCAGCATCCGAAATGCTTTTCACCGACAAACTGATATAGTTGGCTTAAGTCGTATGGGTCTAAAGTCCACAGTCTTTTGGAACCAGGAAAAAGTGGGGGTAAACCCCTTTGCTAGAGGGAACATACTCTGTTGCTTCTTTGAGCAAGAGCGAGCTTACCTCCACGCTGAACTAGGGACGGCCTGGTCCCGGAGAAAGAGGACTTCTTTGGAAGAGTTTCCGGAGGATCTCCAGAAACTCTATTGTGTATCGACGAGGACGTTAGTTGCAAGACCCCATTCGTCTGAAGCGACTACCCTGCACTCCTATGTGTGTAGAACCTTCCCCACCTGCTCCCCATCGTGGAGACTGAGAAGGCAGTCAGGATGGGAGTCATAGTGGCGGATGTTCAAGGGAGGACCTCATAAACATCTCCGATTTGTGGAAGTAGGAGGGATGGTTTTACCGTGTACGCTTCCCTTGGCGGGCGCACCGCAGTTCTTTGTCTCAAGTCCTTTTCGAAAGGGCTACTGCTGCTGCTGGGAGCCCGACTGGTACACTGACCCACAGACCTAAGTGCAAGTCCCCTGTCCTCTAGGTCTGGACAATGTCTTTGGTGTCCTCACCAAAGAGCACTGAGCCCCTGAAGGGGCGCCCTGAATCGTGGACTGGACTTCGCTGGCAGTCCGAAGAGGCAAAGCGAGAATGTCATCTAAGGGCAACGGCAGCTGCCGAGGCACGCGCCACCAAATCGATAGTCATAAATGGTGCGGCGTGCTTACACAAAACTTTGGAGAGGTGGAGATCCTTGGCAAGTTCCTCCTTCAAAGGTAGGGGTCCATGAACTGAACTCGCTTCTAGCCTGGCCAAGTGGCCCACGTAATTAAGGGACCAGAGGGCGCATGTGGCAAAAGAATAAACCTTTCTATCAAATGGTCCATCTGCCTTGACTCTTGTCCAGAAGAGAGGTGCTCATGTGCTTTGATGCAGAGAAGCGATCATGAGCTCAAAGATGACCACAGAGTCAGCCTTGGGATGAGTCTTTAGTAATGGGGCATCCTTCGCGCCCGGTAAAGTCTGTCTGCCCATTTAGGAGACAGTTGGAAGGGAATGAGGCATCTGCCAAATGGTAGTGGTGAGGTCCTGGTGAAGTGCCAATCCAGGGAGCAAAGGGACTGAGTCAGAGATTAAGTCGAGATGCTCCGTGAGCTTCTGTCTCATGGGGCCCTGTTCCTCCGACTCAGTCAAAATAATCCTTCATGGACCTCATTGTCCTCTGGTGGAGATTTCAGGAGATACCTTTGCCTTCGGGCTCGGCTCCTCTGAGACCTCTCTCGAGTCAGCCCCCGCTGAGCAATTGTCGCCGTCACTTTTCTTGACAGGATGATGTTGGGTACTGGGAAGGGAAACGTCTTGACGAATCTTCCCCAAGGCTTGACAGTGGTAACAGAGGAACTGCTTTGGGACGGGACCTGGGAGACACATGTTGTGTGGGAGCCTAGTCTCCAAGTCCAAGACCATTCTGACCATGCCCGCTGCCACTAAGACTGGATCAGAGCCTTGAAATCCGAGCAACCGGAGGAGAAGGAGGAGGGATGGTGGAGTAGGCAGAGACTGAGGGGAGGAGGAATAACCGTGGAGGGTAATAACCCTGGAACCCCTGAAAGGTAGAGTAGGGATTAAATCCAAGGCAGAACTGTCCAAAGTGATTCCAATCTGGAGTGGGACCAGCCGAAATGGTCCACAAGAAACCCTTGCGGTAACTGCGGACAGTTTGGGGTCTAGAAGAAATCCTCATCGTCGGATCTGGCATCGGAGGTACCCATGTCGACCTGGCATGAGTGTATACTGGTTGGGTCCAGCTTTGGGATAGTCCACGCCAGGGGAACAGACGTCTGGACCGCACCACCCGATCCGCGCTGGAAGGGTTCGGCATCTGAGCCGGACGAAGGGGCCCTGGAGGAGAGACCTGATCCGCGCCGGGGCCATAGGCTGAGGCCGTCAATCGGTCCCGGATGCAGGACTGTCGGGACAAATGGTGTCAGAGGAGGCATCGGGAGCCCGCTGGAAGGCAGAGGAGGGGCCTCCACAGTAAGGACTGTAGACTGAGGAGATGCCGCGATTCTCCTCGACTCCGAGAGAAGAACACAGAGCTGATCTCGAGTCTACAGTGTAGGGGTTCTCCGCTATCGCTGCCAGAGGTACCCACCGGTGAAGCGGAGGGTACAGATGAAGGAGGAGGACTTTCTCTGGTTTCGCGGACGTCGGGTGAGGCGCCGTCAGGCCCAAAGGGGAACTGCCCCGTCAGACCATCAGGAACGTCCAGCTTAGCGGGTGAAGTCAGGCGAGGCAGGGAGGAGCCCCGACCAGCTTATCAAGCGTGCCCGGCGGAATACCCACAGTCTAGGTAGTTGACTTAACGGTCACCACACGCATCCCCAGAGAGTCAGGGGTCACTTATTGGCTGAGCGGTGAGGGTGAAGAGGAGCAGTCAGCCGACTGACACACCGTGGATTTGCCAGACTTACCATCCGATTTTCTGGGCAGTGGCTGGGCCTTTGCTCGTCGAGGTCTGGATCGCTCCGCTGAGCGCCTCCGGATTTCTCCTTGTGCTTTTTGGAAGAAGATTTTTCAGCAGAGGACTCTCTAGCCAGTCCATCATCTTCTCAACGTAAGCCAGGTGGGTTTTAAAGCCTGCTGTCCCTCTTCTTTATGGCCTGATTAAAAGTCTGGCACTCAGGACACGAGGAAATAGGATGGTTGGGGCCTAAACAGAGGACATACTTGAGGTGAACGCCTTTGTGCGGATCTGTGCCCCCAAGACTAGCACTTCTTGAGTGAAGACATCAATAAATTGAAAAAGAATAAGAAATTAGCGAAGGAAAATCTGACGTAAGACACTTTCATTACGATTGCTATATGGATGTCTGCAATGCGACTGACAAGGAGACGCGCGGAAAGAACTGGAGGGCGGGAGTGGGACTGCCACTATATACAGTCATGCTGATGTCAGTTACGTGGACGGGTGGAGCGTCCCCATCAGGTATCGTGGAGAAAGTCTGCCATGCGTGCCTGCCAGGTGGCACCAGTCCCATACGTGATGACCTAAAGGAACCTCTCAAGTAACATCTAGCAAAAACAATCTAAAAGCACCACAAAGAAAAGAACTGAAAACTGTAAAATAAAATACTTCAAGGGAAGGTTTGAGAGAGACAGACCCAGGGCAGACTTATCCAGTCAGCAGAGAAATGAATACGACCACATTCCAAGAAGCATCTGCAGGTAGTACCATTAGCATCAATTCCACCCAAAGGGCAGTTGAACCCAGCTGGCATCACTTCACTAGTCAAGCATACTGAGGGATTCCAGGGTGAGAATAGAGAGTACAGAATTAATCTTTGCTTTCTATTTATTTATTTAAAATTTGATGACGAAAGGCACACTGAGCCGAGGCTCGCTTTCCACATGCACTCGGTACAGAGTGTACAGTGTAAAGGAAAAAGAGTAACAAATGGTGATGAATATAACCAGTATGTAGACATTTTACTAAAAATATAATACATTATCCATAATAAACGACTATCTATAAAAACAAACAAGGCAATCTTGCCCAACCCTGACACTGTATGGGCATCAGTGGACCAGGAACCAGGCAAGCAATTGCAGCTCTGTCTTGTACGTCCTTGCAATAATCCCCTTCTTAACAAGCATCCTGTTTTTTCTAAAATGCTCTAGTATATCCCAGGCAGGTGTTGGCAGGAACACAATGTCCTAGAACTCAGACCCCATCTTCTGCAAAAGTTTAAAAATTGCTCTCAGGTAACCTCTCAAGTTTTTGCAATCATCTCAAACTACAATTATGTACAATTCAACAATTACACTATATATTTTCAAAACAAAGGATCCCAATATCAGTTACATTTCCACATAATGATTTGTATATATTTTATACCAGCAGATATGTAAGAGAGAAAAAGAGACAGCAAGGAAGACAGAGATGGTGAGAGACAAATAACTGTGAGACTGTCAGGGTGATCAAGTCCTAGGTCTCACCATAAAATTTGGTTGCACAACCAGACAGACAAGAGACATGAAGAGGAGAGAACAGATCCCTGCATTCAAACTCTCTATATCAACTGGGACAGGGTCCTATTCAACCCTGTCACACCCTAGTAAAGGCATCAAGAGACATCACAGACTGAGGGGACGCTGTTGAGCCTGAGCTAAACATAGGTCCTGTCCTGACCTACAACTCTTTATAAAATCTATACACTTAAGCAATTTAACCTGATTCTTGAATGACTCAAAAGATTTCACAACCATACAAGTTAATCGGAATAATAAAGACTAAATATGGGTAATCCAAAGAAAGAAAAGATCACAGAAAGAAAGAGCATGAGAGAAAATATTTTGGGACCTCCAGCCATGAGGTCTGCCCAGGCCTGCATTGTACCAAGACATGGGAACTGGAAATTAAACTTTACAGACTTCAGGAGTCAAAATCAATGCCTCATATTTACAATATCGGGGCTAGTACAGAAAATTGACACGATAGAAAGCAGAGCTACCACCCTAGAAACGAAGATGACGTATCAAAGCGGAAGCTGCAGAGTTTATCAAAAATCTTGATGTGGCCCTGGGTACCACTACATCCCTAATAAAGAGAACATGCATCTTTTGTTACACACTTTAGGCCTTGGAAAATCAGGCCCAGGCGGCCAATCTTCACAGTGGTGCTAATGCTAGAGCAAAGAGAAGGAGATCACTTAAGCCTTTTATGGGCTGAGGATGGAGCAACAATTGGCACAGCCTTTATCGATGTAAAATACTTATACAAAAAGCTTATGGAGTGGCATATAGAGGTCGCTCAGAGAACCCTGAATCACCTAGGGTAATAGTGTTAGTCCTCAATAGCGTAGGATCCAGAGAATTTGTCTTCGCACTGGCTCATCAAAACAAATGCTACTACATGATGGGATCCAGGTACGATTTACCGGACTTAGCTACTTAACGATCCAAAAAAAAAAAACAAGCATTTTGATGAAGTGTGTGCAATTTTAAGGAAACCGCATTCTATACAACATGTTATTCTCTGCATGTCTCCAGATCATTTACAAGGGTGAGTCCTTATTTTCTCCAACTCTAGTGAGGCTCTAAAGTGGGACCCACGCCATATATCTCCCCTGCTAGGGGGCCGAGTCCCCGGACATGATAGACAGAGAGGAATCAGATGAACACGAGTCCTGAATTAATTATGGCTCCTTGCAACTGACTCCAGGTTTGTCTACTTGGTCAGTAAAAATAATTTAAATTTGGGACTACCTTAAAACATATTTTAATTAAGTTAAAATTCTGTGGGTTAACCGGCCCAGTGGTGCAGAGTTCAGGCACTTGGCGCCACACCGCGACAGGGTTCGAGGAGCGCCTGGGCTGTCGTGGTCGGACGGAGGCAGGGAAAGGACCAGAGCTGGCTGCCGACAGGTGGCCCCTACCTCAGGGATAGGAGTAGCAGGTACCGGAGCTTGGCCCCTCCGACAGAGGCGGAGCGGTGCTTCTCTGAGGACCTTGACATTAGGCAATTTGGGGGGAGAGACAGATCCATCTGGAGCAAGTGAGTACGCGTAAAGGCTCTCCAATCGTGACAAGTGCTACTCACCTCTCCAGGGTCTCCCGGGAAGCAGGTCCACAGAAGAAAATAGAGGAAAAGCAAGGGCCCACCGAGGATACCACCCTCCGACCGACACTGGGGATCTGCCGGGCGTACATGGTGTTACAAGCTCTGAAAGCCCCCGCCCCGGTAGGCTAGTGGACAATGAGGAGGACCTGCCACAGGAGGATAACAGTTGTAAAAAAAAAAATATATGCTGTGGATTAAAGGTCCAGTTTATGAAAGATGCCTTTATTGAAAATAAACAGATTCGGAAGGTGGTGGAATCTATATATAGCTACCTGTTACAGTTCATTTTGCTGAGCTTAAA
Organism: Neoceratodus forsteri; assembly: GCA_016271365.2. Classification (NCBI taxonomy): domain Eukaryota; kingdom Metazoa; phylum Chordata; order Ceratodontiformes; family Ceratodontidae; genus Neoceratodus; species Neoceratodus forsteri. The sequence goes on along the minus strand of CM057456.1, from coordinate 1,411,710,663 downwards.
GTCTAGTTTAATAGGATACCAATAATGTTCCTTAAAACATGATATAGCATGATATTTATTTTCCTTTACAAGAAATAATTTACTGAACTTTATGGACTATACATATGAACTAAATCATGCAGCTCATGGACCACTTAAGCAGCTTTAAAAGTATGCATTTGTTATTATGTAAAAAGTCTTTATTGATCCCCCAATGCTGTATCTAATTGAAGCAGTACATTAACATTTTACCCTACTTGTATTAAGAAGGGTGGCGCCCTCATGTGGAATATAGTTCATCTCCTCAGGTACTGCTACGGAAAGTTTACTGTGTGTCTATTGTAAAAATAATAAAAAGAAAGTTAAAAAAAAGACATTACAGGCTGAGAGGAGCACATGTTTGCTAACCTCAGAGCCACATGTCAAAGTTTCTAGCAGAGCCTCAGTCAATGCCTGAGCTGCACCCGGTTTCAGCGTTCCACAGGCTGTATTGATATTTGATCATATGGGCATGGTACACTGCAATTCTAAGGTCAAGTGAGGCGGAGGATTAAGTACGCTTGCAGATCACATCCATCCTCCCTAGATTCTTTATCAGGAAGTAAAATACCCATGTGTCTAGGTGCTTTAGACCTACCATGAGAGGTCATGATGACTTCAGTCAGTTTCTGGCTGGTAAGCATAAGAAGGCAGATGGAGCTGGCTGGATACTGCTCATCAGCTATTCTGTGAAATGCAGGCAATAGATTTGTTCTGTACCCTTCTGTGAAATGCATACAGTGAGTTTGGCCTGCACCATGTAGCAAAGGTAGTATCCCTAATGCAGGATATATAGGTGGAATTAAAATAAGGGGAGCAGGGCAACTCCAAAATTTCTGTAAGATTTTGTTTTGTGGAGTCATGCTCCGAGCAAAGCCTATAGCAGTGGATCCTCAGGAGACCTTTGGGCAGGGTGTAAAGTGCCTATTCTTCAGGTGCCCCAGGACAGGTATTTGTGACTGGGGACACGTATTCCCTTGCTGCCTGCCACTGTGGAACAAAGCTGTATGACCATTTTATCTCCTCAGACAGGCTCAGGCTGATCTTGTTTAATTATTTTCAACAAGTTTATCTCCTCCCCAACCAAGCCAAGAATGAATCACAATCACCCATTCCTCCAGTTCCCCTAAGCACAATCATTGTGTCACCACGGCAACTAACTAATGTGTGTTGTAAAGGGATTGCACAAGCCGGCAGTCATCACAAAATGATTCACCAGTGGCATCGGCGTGGTGGTTGGTTGCACCTACTGCTGATCCCAACCCAATAAGACCTGTTGCTGGTGCCAGAATTACACACTGGTAGCTGGAAGCACGATCGGCATTCTCCTACAACACTGAGCAGCACAGAGCAGTAAGGCCTGTTTTCAAAGAGTCGGGGATGGGGTCTCACTGTAATTTCTGAATAAATGGGCCAGTGCTTGCAAAAAAAATCTCAACTCATGCAACACAAAGACTGATTGTTTCTGCTCTTACCTCCTTGTTCTTTCGTCCGTGGTTCTTCCTTTTAGGCAGGGGAAAGGGCCCAGCCACCACCCTATCCCCAACCACCCCGCTACACTCCTTTTATAGGGTACCACAGTTGTGACATCATGTAGCAGAGCAGGAAGGGGCGGATCAGTGGGGCCTCCACAAGGTGATCTCATTTATAGGGCATCTAGTAATTTAACTTGTTATACCAAGTTAAACAACGCATAATTAAACCATTACTTGCATTTTTTTCCTTTTTTTCCTTCTAATTACTCTGACTAGGTTACAAACCCAGCAACTTATTTGAATGGATTTCATTAACTGCAGGTACTATGGAACAATTTTCAGAAGGACAGTCATACAGGATTTAGGACACGGTCCTACATGCTGGGCCTTTGGAGATCTTAGGGCTCAGCTCCGGGCAGCATGGGCAGAGATTACATGCCTCAAATTTCATATTGAAGAGAAATACATTATAAGAACCACCCGCCATTTCCCCAGCATCCAACAGAAAACCCTCGACCCAGAGGGTAGTTGGTCCAGGAGGTTGGCAGGTGGTTAGGAGGAGCAAATCAGGTGCCCCATCACTCTTTGCTCTCCAACACATTACCTCCAAAACCATATAAACACTATAAACAGGTATCTGCCTCTATCTCTGAAATCAAATAAAGAGGCAGAAGACACTGCAGAGCAGAACACTGCGCACATGAGCTAGCACAACAAAACTCACCCAAATCAGGAACCAAAACAAAACAAGCACAAAGGAAATCCAAAACTTTGATCATAGGAGACTCCATGATTCGGGAGTTGATACCCATCTCCAGCCAGGGTGATGGTCAGATGTCTCCAGGTACATCAGCATGGAGAGACACTGACCGCATTGCTAAAATTGTTCACAAAGCAGGAGAAAACATTGATGTCCCTAGTACATAGGGACTATCGATCTCTCCAGCCGGTCAGTTGTGGAGACCAAGGAACACCGACTAGGCTGGGTGACAAACCATCATCTATTTCGGTCCGGCATCTCCTTCTCCGAGATCCTGCCAGTCTGGGAGAGGGAGCAGATGGACGGACGGTCAGAGAAGGGAGATAGGGGAGCTAAACACGTGGCTCAAGGGCTGGTGCCAGGAAAAGGACACAGATTTTGTAGGAACTGGCAACAGTTCTGGGAGCGAAGTTCTTAAATTTGATGGACTGCATCTGACTAAAGAGGAGTCAGTGCATTGGGGCAGAAGTTTGACGCCTTTGCAGAATATTTAAACTAGCAATGGGGAGAGGGGTAGCACCCCATACGTCGATGGGAAGAACACCCTCCCCTCAGCTAGTGGTCAAACAGGAATTCAGCATGTTTGCCTTCATTTGCATCACCAGGTAAGAAAAAGGTTTGTCTCCCCACACGACGACAGGGTAATGCCAAACTTCACCCAACAACTAACACACACCAAAATCTGGGCCAATGGAAAATCATGTACACAAATGCTCACAGCCTGGAAATAAGATCCCAGACCTGCAGGCAATAATGTCAGAGGCTAAACTGGACATAGTAGCAATTAGTGAGACGTGGTTTACCAGTAACCACACTTGGGAGACTTCAGTACCTGGCTATGTATTGTTCAGAAGACCGAGGTGCAAAAGGGGGAGGAGTGGCCCTGTATGTTAATGAAATATCAAAGCTACAGAAATTCAGAATACACATAAGGAGCCAGAAGAACTGTGGGTCACCCTGGAAACAGGAAATGGGGCAGCCATAAGAACTGGGGTTGTCTACAGGCCCCCAGACCAGAGGGAAGACACAGACACATTACTGTTAGAAGATATACAAAACATGACAGCTAAAGGGAGGTTCTGATAATGGAGACTTCAACATGCCGGATACAGATTGGTCAATACCAGCAGGAACATCTGCCAGAACTAGACTCATAGTGGATTCCCTGCAGGGGAGGGCCTCAAACAACTGGTACAGCAACCCACAAGAGACAGGGCTATCCTAGATCTAGTACTGACTAACAAAGAAGGATCACAGATCTCCAGGTAGAAGGTCACCTGGGAGCCAGTGACATCACATGGTATGGTTCAATTTGGCTACTACATCTAAATCATCCCATTCCAAGACAAAAATATGGGACTTCAGAGGAGCTGACTTTGATAAGATGGCCAAGAGTAGCTAGCCCTGGCAAAAGAAACACAGGTGAGGGGTACAGGCAAAGTGGCAAGCATAAGGATGCAATACTTGAAGCAACATTCCATTGTGTGTTAGACAGAAAGGAAGTGCAAAGAAGAAGGAAACCACTTTGGTTCTCAAATACAGTAGCAGAAAGGTCAGAGCCAAAAGGCTGGCCTTCAGGAATATATAAGGGAACACAGCGGATGAAGATAGGAGGCATACCAAACTGCCCTAAGGGAAGCAGTAAGGCAGTAAGGCAGGCAAAGTCCCAAACTGAGGAAACACTAGCACGAACAGTAAAGAAGGTGACAAGACTTTCTATAGATACATTAGTGAAAGGAGAAAGTCCAGAGGGGGTATTGCTAAGCTTAATGGAGAAAAGGGAGCATGAGGAGGAGGACCCTGTAAAGGCATCTATCCTAAATAGATACTTTTGCTCAGTATTTACTGAAGAGAAGGCAGGCAGGGCCCACAGCTCAGCATCATGGACACAGGGGAGGGAGGTGAGCACTACCCTTCACAAAAGAAAGGGTCCTACAAGAGCTTGCTAAGCTCAGGGTGGATAAGGCAATGGGACCTGATGGCATACATCCCAGGGTACTTAAGGAGCTAAAGGAGGAACTAGCAGAGCCATTAGCAGAATTGTTTAGTGAGTCTCTGAGCACAGGAGAGGTCCCAGAAGACTGGAGAAGGGCTCATGTGATCCCGCCCACAAGAGTGGTAGCAGGGAGGAGGCGGGAACTACAGACCGGTCAGTCTTACCTCAGTAGAGGGCAAGATTATGGAGGCACTCCTTAAGAAAAGGATAGTGCAACACCTGGAATCCATAGGGCGCAGGATCCAAGACAGCATTGGTTTACAAAGGAAGGTCTTGTCAAACTAATCTCAGATTTCTTTGACTGGGTAACCAGAGTGGTGGACCAAGGGGGAGCAGTTGATGTCGCCACCTTGACTTCAGCAAAGCTTTTGACACTGTTCCACATAGAAGATTGATAAATAAGCTGGATAGGCTCTGGTGGGTCAGAAGTTGGTCAACTGGGTGGCAAACTGGTTGACGGGCAGAAAACAGAGAGTGGTGGTAAATGGTATACAGTCAGAAGAGATGCAAGTCACAAGTGGGGTACCTCTAGGGATCAGTCCTGGGCCAGTCTCTTCAACATCTTCATTAGTGACCTTGCAGATGGACTAGAGGGTAAGGCTTGTCTGTTTGCAGATGACACCAAGATCTGCAACAGAGTAGATGATCCAGATGGGGTGGCAGAATGAGAAGAGATCTGGATAAACTAGCAGAATGGTCAGAAGAGTGGCAACTGGGATTTAATGCAAAGAAGTGCAAAATCATGCACATAGGGAAGAGAAACCCTGAAGCCACCTATAGGCTGGGAGGGAGTTGCTAGCAGTCACAAAGGAAGAAAGAGACTTGGGCATCATCATCACTGATGACCTAAAATCATCCAAGCAGACCTCTAAAGCAGTAGGTAAGGCTAGGGGGTGTTAGGGTGTATTAGTAGGGGTATCACAAGTCGTAAGAGGGAGGTATTAATCCCTCTGTACAAAACACTGGTTAGGCCCCATCTGGAGTACTGCGTGCAGTATTGTGGAGGCCACACCTTCACAAGGACATTAACCAAACTGAGGCAGTCCTGAGAAGGGCAACCAAATGGTGCAGGGACTGCATCAGAAGACATATGAGGACAGATTAACGGAGCTCAATATGTATACCCTTGAGCAAAGGAGGAGAGAGGTGATATGATCGAGGCATTCAAACACCTTAAGGGCATAAACAAGGTGAAAGAGTCTAACATGTTTAAATATAAGAAAATAGCAGGACAAGAGGACACAGCATGAGATTAGAGGGAGGCCGATTAAGGGGAATGTGAGGAAATTCTTTTCACAGAAAGGGTGGTGGATGCATGGAATGGCTTACCACAAGAAGTGGTGGCTATGAATACAGTGCAGGGCTTCAAACAGACATGGGATAGGCATAGGGGAGCAATACAAATGACTATGAATAGATAGGCCACTGACAGAGCAAAGGGCGATGGCACATTTATAAGGTAGAAAATAAATGAGCAGACTGGATGGGCCTTGCGGTCCTTATCTGCCAACAACTTCTATGTTTCTATGTAAAGAGGACGGGATATTCCCAATATTACTGGCCAACTGGTAATGTATTTTTACCATGGGAGCACTTTGCAAAGTGCCGATATTTATTTTGTTACGTTCTGTTTGTAGTACTATAGCCACTATTTTAGCACCCTGTATTATTTTGCTACAGATTTCTATCCATGCTGGGTCACAACATAAAGATTATTTTGCCTCATACAAACAGAAAGGTAAGCATTCAAATTTTTGATTTTAAATTCGACCACAGGTGAACCTCGTTAGTCAGTCAGTCTGTGCCACTAATATTGGGAATAGCCACCCCACATCCCATTGGCTGTGTTGCAAGAGCTATTTTGATGACAGTACAGTCCTTTGAAGGACTTTTCAAATTACTGTAACACTGCAGTATTCAATATCAAAGCCCTCTTAAGGAGACAGTATATACGAGAGGTTTAGAAACATAGAAACGTAGAATTTGAAGGCAGATAAGGACCTGCCAACCCCAGTCTGCCCATTTCCCGACCTGATGGATAAGCTGCAGATCCTAGTTAACCAGCAGCCTACTTCTTCCTACCCCCACCACCTAGAATTGCCTTATGACTGTCCCATGCATGCTTGAATTCCACCACTGTTTTTGACTCCACAACCTCCTCTGGAAGTCCGTTCATACATCCACAACCCTCTCTGTGAAAAAAATACTTCCTTAAATTACCTCTGAGCCGCTCCCTTCTATCTTCAAATTGTGACCCCTTGTTCTTGCACACCTTTTTTTGAAAGATGCTACCCTCTTGGACTTGTTGATTCCTTGAGGTACTTGAAAGTTTCTATAATGTCCCCCTCTCCCTCCTTTCCTCGAGGCTATACATATTAAGCTCCTTAAGTCTCTCTTCATCCGTCTTCCGGTGCAGACCCTACACCATTTTAGTTGCCTCCTCTGGACAGCTTCCATCCTGTCTATGTCTTTATGGAGATTGGGTCTCCAGAACTGCACACAGTACTCCAGGTGTGGTCTCACCAGCTGTCTGTACAGAGGGATAATAACTCTTGTTTTCTACTAGTGATGCCTCTCCCTATGCATCCCAGTATCCCCCAGCCCTCCTTGCTGCCCTCTCACATTGCCTGCCCACCTTTAGGTCATCTGATATGACTACCCCAGGTCCCTTTCCATTTTTGTTGTTAGTATCTCACCCCCATTGTGTACTCTTCCCTGGGTTTTGTTTCCCAGGTGCATTACCTTGCACTTCATAGCACTGAATCTAAGCTGCCATACATTTGACCATTCCTCTAACCTTGCCAAGTCCTTCTCATCCTTTCCACCCTACCTTGTGCATCAACTCTGTTGCAGATCTTTGTGTCATCTGCAAAGAGACATACTTTTCCTTCCAGTCCCTCTGCAATGTCGCTATAAAGACATTGAAGAGGACCTGTCTAATACTGAACCCTAGGGACCCCACTACTAACCCCCTTTTTCCAGAGTGGACTCCATTTACTATTACTCTCTGTCCTATTCTCCAGCCAATTCTTTACCCAGGCTGTCATCTTGGGACCCACTCCCAGGCTGGCTAACTTGTATATTAATCTTTTGTGTGGACTGTGTCAAATGCCTTGCTAAAGTCTAGGTAGGCCATGTCCACAGCCCCTCCCTAATCAACTACTTTGGTCACCCAGTCAAAGAAATCTATCAGATTTGTCTGGCATGACCTTCCCGCTGTGAATCCATGCTGCCTTGGGTCCTGTGCCCTCTGGCCTCTAGATACTCAACAATTCTTTCCTTCAGAAGTGATTCCATCATTTTCCCTACCACTGAGGTTAAACTAACAGGTCTGTAGTTTCCTGCTTCTGCCTTGCTCCCACTTTTGTGAAGGGAATCACATCTGCCCTCCTCCAGTCCTCAGGTACCACCCCATCCTCCCATGATTTGTTAAAGAGGGTAGTCAGTGGTGTCACTAGTTCTACCCTTAGTTCTTTTAGAATTCTGGGATGAATCCCATCAGGCCCCATTGCTTTGTCCACCTTCAGTTTTAAGAGCTCTTCAGAACCCTTTCTTCTGTAAATGGGCTGGTATCAACTTCTGTATCCAGAGTGTTTCTACTGTTTGTTTTAGGTACCACCTCTTCCTTTGTAAATACTGAGCAAAAATATTTGTTTAGTATCTCTGCCTCACACAAACAAAAAAAGGGCTCTGAGCTACAAACCTGGAGATCTGGGTTTGAATCCCACAGCCCCACTTGCATACAGTGTGACCCTGAGCAAGACAATTAACTTCCTAATGCTCCCAGGTCGCACCTGGAAACAAGCTTCGGCTGGTTAAACAATCCCAAGGCTTAGGAGGACAGAGTGAACCTGGGTGACACGGGCAGAACAGCAAGACCTCTTCAGGCCTTTGCAGCAAGAGCAAAATATTGAAATGTTAAAGCCCTTTAAGGGCTGGGATGGGGAGAGGAACAATGCACAGTGCAGAGGCAGATCACTAAGTTCCTGTAAGGACTTGATGGGGACAACACAGCAAAACACTGAAAATCCTCAAACCATTTCAAGGGATAAGGCTTGAAAATCTAAATATAAATTTTAAATCCATTTAAGGGATGTGAAGGAGTGTGAAACTGGCTGTGGCATGGCAGATCAGTAAGTCCTTTCAATGACTTGGTGAAGCAGAAAGAACAGGTTACTCACCTGTAACCGTAGTGGTATATGTTGTTCATCCATACCTCTTTTGCTTGTCCCTTTCCCATTAAATCTCACGGAAAGTCTTCAAGCTGGCTCCTCCCACCCACCAGGGTGGTAAACACCTCGGCTCTGCCTCATGGCGCCAGATCTTAGCCCGCTGGAAGCAAGGTGAGTGCGCCTAAAGCTGGAGAGGTCAGGCGGTGCGTGTGGATGAACAACATATACCACCCTAGAACTACTGTTACAGGTGAGTAACCTGTTCTTCTAGGAGCATGGATATGTTGTTCATCCACACTCTTTGGCAGACTCCTAGCAGTTTCTCTGGGAAGAGGGAGGCAAGTGCACACCCCTACTTAGGAAACAGAGATTGGAGAACCGAGGCACCAAATCCAGCATCCCAGCGTGACTCAAGGTCGATGTGGTAGTGGGAAATAAGGTGTTTGCTGACTTCCAGGTAGCAGCCTGACATTTCCTCGATACGGATGTCCCTGGAAAGCAGCCACTGATGCAGCAGTATGGCGGGTAGAGTGAGCTCTAACCTCTGGGAGGCTCCTTGTCCGCCAACTCATAGCACAGACCTATGCATGATGTGATCCATCTTGCAATGGTCCGTTAGCTGCAGGTCTGCCAGAAGCAGCTTCGTGAGGTGACAAACACCTGTGAACCTCTCCACAGTACTTCGCCATTCTTTCCTTATAGCAGGAGAGAGCATGTCTCAGGTCCAGAGTATGGAGCCTGTACTCGGCATCCAAGGTGTAGTTAGGGTAGTAGTCAACACCTGATTAAGGTGAAACTCTGAGACCACCTTTGGAAGGAATTTCGGTGGGGCACAGGACAACTCTGTTCCTGTGAAAGACCAGATAAGGGAGTCCACTGAAAGCGCCTGGAGCTCCCCTGTCCTGGCTGATGCGATAGCCACCAGAAGGCAGTCTTCCATGACAAGTGTGAGAGCTCACACTTGTGCATGGGTTCGAATGGCTTGCCCATGAGCTTTGCCCAAACCAGCAAGCGATCCCACGGAGGTGCAGGTTCACGCACCGGAGGGGATATGTGATCCAGGCCTTTAAAGAGCGCCCTACCACTGTCGGCTGACCAGCCCGCGGCCAGTAAGCAGAGATGGCTACCAGTGCACCCTAAGTGTCGAGGATCGCAGACCCCTTTGGAGAGAGCAAAGGTAATCTAGAATGTTAGCCACAAAGCAGGATAAGGGATCCAGACTCTTACCCTAACACCAAACAGAAAATCTCTTCCATTTGAAGGCATAACATTTCCTGTCGATTCCTTGCAAGATGCCTCCACCACAGTGTAGATATCCTTGAAAGACCCAAAGACTGGAACTCTAGCTGCTCAGGTACCAGGCTGTGAGGTGAAGTGACTGAAGGTCCGGATGGAAGACCTTCCCTGAATTAATGATATCAGGTCCGGCGTTTGCAAAGCCGCCTGGGCCTGCAGCTGAGGCTGAGGAGATCTGGGTATCAGAATTGGTGCGGCCAATCTGGGGCTACCAGAATCACCTTCGCCTAAGTCCTCTCCTCACCTGGTGTAACACCTTGTGGATCAAGAGAAATGGAGGAAGGTGGAGGAGGCCTGGGGTCCATGGCCTCAAAGGCATCCCCTGCAGCGAGCCCTGCTGAGGGGGGGCGGGCATGGTACAGACTCAGCTTGGCATTCTCCTGAGGCAAACAGGTCAACCAACGGTTTGCCCTAATGGGAGAACAGACTGTAAGCTACCTCTGGATGGAGGGACCACTCGTGGGATGTCTGGCTTAGGTGCCTGAGAGCATCCGCCACTTGGTTTGAGACTCCTGCCACATGGATGGTTAGGAGATCCGCTCCAACCGCTGACGAGGGTCCAGATGCGGAGCGTCCTTGCACAGCAGATGGGAGTGCGTACGCCCGGTTTGTTGAGGAAGTACATGGTCATGGTATTGTCTGTCTGGACATGAACCACTTCACCCGGAGCAGAGGAGCGAATGCTGACAGTGCCAGTCTGAATGCTCTGAGCTCCAACAGGTTGATGTGGCATCGGACTCCTCGGAGGTCTAGAACCCGCGGCCCTGTTGTCCCCTATGTGGGCTCCCCAGCCCATGAGAGAGGCATCAGGCGTGAGGACCACCATCGCTCGGGGCAAACAAACGGGATCCCTTCCAGCAGCCATTCTGGGACGGTCCACCATTGGAGAGCATCCCACATCTTCTGGGTTACTGAGATCAGTTGGTCAAATTGACCATGGTGCTAAGTCCACTGCGCGCCAGCCCATGGAAGGGGACGATGTGCCACCTGGCCCAATGGACCACTGAGGTGCACGCGCCATGTAACCCAGAAGGCGTAGAAAGTCCCGGCAGGGGCAAGAGCCCAATCAGAAATGATTGGGCAAATGAGGAAAGAACCACCGCCCTGTCTGCCGGAGATGGGCTCTGGCTTAACAAGAGTTGAGCTCTGCCCAGATGAAGCCCATCATCTGAGACGGACTTCTGACTTGGCCTCGGTGATCAGGAGGCCAAGCTGAGGGCAGGTTCTGAGAGTCAGATCCCTGATCTCTCCACCTCCTGAAGGGAGGAACCTGCCAGAAACCAGTCATCGAGATAAGGGTAGATTCGAACTCCTCAATGCCGAAGATGGGCTGCCACCACTGCAATGCACCTGAAGACTCCGGGGGCCAATAGACAGGCCAGCAGGCATGGCTAGGAACTACGCACCGGGTGCCCTCGACCTTGAAGCGGAGGCACCGCTGGTCGGACGGATGGATCGGGATATGAAAGAACGCATCCTGCAGATCCAGAGAAAGCCAATGCTTCGCTCCAGGGATGATATGATCTGGGTCAGAGCTACCATTCAGAAGGTGCGAGACCTGAGATACTGATTCAGGTCATGGAGATCTAAGATGGGCGCAAACCCCTGTCCGCTTGGGCACCAGAGTACCTGGATATGAGCATGGGTCTACAGGCGATCCGGCACTGGAGCCAACGCCTCAAAGAGAAGGAGCTTAGCCATGTTGTCCCAAGGCCAACTGTGTGCAAGCTTGAGATCCTTTCTCCAGCGCTAGTCAGCTGGGCAGGTACTGCTAGAATTCCAGAGGAAGTCCCTGCCCGACAGTCACTAAGCAGGTTTAGAGCAGGAGGAGGAAGCTACTGGACCAATTCCTTGGCTTCCTTACGGGATGTTGAGGGCCCCAAGCTTGAGCCTGCTGCTTTTGGTGCTGCAAACCTCCTTGATAGGAGGACTGCCTGACCACAGGGGAGAACTGTCGAAAAGGCTTCCTCTTCTGCTGGTTCTTGCCCGAGGAACCCTCGAGAAGTGGCGCCCAGGTGGCACTGGACTATTCTATATGCTGAAGGTGGCCTACCATTCCTGGGCCGAACAAGTCATGTAAGGAAAGGCACATCAGCTAACTTGTGCTGGTATTTGCCTAAAGGAGGATAACCCAGCCAAGAAAAGCGGTGGTGGCCACCCGCTGCTAAAGAGCGGGCAAGAATCCCAATGTCCAGGGTCGCTGTGAGCTGCTGTTAGCAACAGCACGCCTGATCACGGACTTGCTTGACCGTGGTCAGCATGTCCGCAGGGAGGTGAGGAAATATTTCATCCACTGACCCTAGGAGGCAGGGGAAGTGTGCCATGATTACTGCCGAACTGGCTCGAGCGAAGGCCAAAGGAAGAGGCTGCGTAGACCTTACGGGCAGAGGGGTCCATGTTCTTGGACTCCCTGTCCGGAGGGTGATCGTGTCAGCCGAGGTACCAGTACTGACTAAAGATGGAAGCAGTCACCAGGCTCAGAGCAGAGGATGTTCCGTGTATCTCGGGTAGGATCCCATAGGCACGGCATACTTATGGGCCATATGGGCAGGGTGCTGGGCAGGAGGCTTGATGCTGCCAAAGCTCAAGGGTTGAACCAGTAATGGCTTTAGCCATTGGGAAGCCCTCCATCGGGGTATTCTCTTAAAAGATATCCGTAAGGAGGTACTCTGCTTTTTCTGGCTAGACTCAGGGCATTCCGTGGAATTGGAAATGAGGCGGAGGATGACCTAAAAGAGGAAGGACCTTCCTCCAAGCCCGCTGAGAGTGACTCATCACCCAGATGGAGTGCAAACCAGTGGCATCCGAATCAAGAGTCGGGTACAGCAGTCTCCTGCCTATGTCCCCTTAATACACCGAGGGCGGTCAGAGGTAATTGTGATGGACAGGCCGAGAAGCCCGGTGTCTTGATGGTCCCCTCTACTGAGGAGCCCTCCTCCGAGATGGGCTGTTTAGGTGGTGGTTCCACTCTAATCGGTGGTGAGACTGGTATGGGTTTATGAATAACGGATGCCCAGAGCTGGAAGAAATCAAGATTTCAGGTTTGAAGGTTGGCATCGGCGACTGAGGCGCAGGCCAGGTGACGGCGTAGCCAGCTTCTGTCAAGCCAAAATCAGCTGTTGCTACATAAGCTCCTCACAGCGGAGTTTCCGGCCAAAGCCTCTCTCTCGTCCGAGCAGGATGAGGACCTGTGGTGGCGCTTTTCTTTGAATGTCGGTGAATTTCTTAGGTTTTCCTGCTGAAGATAACCGAAGTCTCACATAGAGATCGACGGGTCGGCCAGGATCGGGCAAAAACGGCTCTGTGAAAATCAAGGCTCGGATCAATTCCCTTGATGGGGACACCCGAAGGAGATGTCTTGTCATTGGGGAAGAAAGGACCGTGTCCTCTCTAGAGAATCGACCAGAGTTGGCTAAATCAGCTCAAGAACAATCTCGCTGGATCAGCTAAACCCCTTGGTCTCCGCCTGGACAGATGGAAGATCCATGAAGCCGGGCGGCAGAGGAAGTGATCTCAACCAAGTCAACGCCTGTGTCCTGGGACTCTGACCTCTCTGACCCAGGAACGCCTCTCTTCAAGACATTGATCCTTCTTCCTCTTCCGAGGGCGGGAGGAGTGCGAGTTCGAGGCGCCTCCACCCCGGTGGGGAGAGATGGCACATCTCCCTGAAGGAACCGTGAAGGAAGAACGAGATTGAGAGGCACAAAGAAACGGCTGGTCGAAGCTTGGGCAGCTTTTCTTGAAGGCCTTCATCTCTCTCGAGCTGCTCCGGCGGATCAGCGCCACGAAACCGCCTACCTTGCATCTTTTCAATTTCACCGGGCGGGTTCTTTTTGACCGGTCTCCCCAGCTTAAAGCTATGCGGTTGTCGAGGACGTTGGGATGGAAAGCCAAGCAAAAGGTACAGGTGGTATGCCATGACAGACACCTAGGCAGAACACGAGGTAAGGTGGGCGCAGCACAACATTTTCTGGCCGCATATACACTGCAAAAACTGGGGATGACCTGTCCTACATATCCAATGTGCAGCTGCGCTTATTATCAGAATCAAAACTCTGACGAGTTTGAGAGTTAAATTGATACAAACAGACTATACGTAATCCAGGGCCTACGATGGCTAGAGTTAGCACGAGGAATCGAATCTTCCAGCGGAAAGGAAGATCTGGCCAGGGGCTAAGCCAAGGTATTTATCACCGAGGTGGGTAGGAGAAGCCAGCTTGAAGACTTTCCAGCGGATTTAAAGGAAAGGAGATGCCAAAGAGCTGGATGAACATATCCACGTTTCTAGAAAACACGCTACTAACCTGTTGTCGAGGCACAGATCAGAAACAGGAAAACCAGAGCAACTATAGAATCTACAAAAGCTGCTTATTAACAATAGCAGTAAAGTACAGTTATGTAAGAACTTACTGTAACAGTAGATCTTCGAGAGGAGCTTTGCAGCAGGCTATTACAGTCAGGACCATGTCGCAGGCACTAGGACCCTTCCGTGAAAACTTCTGCCAGCAATACCAGCGGGACCACCCCCAAAGACGGCCCCACCCCGGTCAGGGTGACAAGAAGGGCGGACCCAGCTCACCTCAGTTCTCCCGCCAGAACCCAGCAGAAGGCCTGACGAGAGAAGAAGGCAAAGCCTACCATGAAGAGAGTTGGAGAAGAAATAAATGGATCTGCACACCTTGAGGGGAAGGCGGGAAGGAGCTGCTGCTGCAAGAGCTCCTCTCAAGATCTACTGTTACGGCAAGTTCTCACGTAACTGTGCTATCTTAATTGGTGGGAGCTCTTGCAGCAGGCTGCTACAGTCAGGACGAGTCCCAAGATCCTACAGTAAGGAGGCAGCCAATCTTCAGAAGGTGGAATATACTGACTCCAGAGGCCTTAGGACAAAAGCCCTTGTAAACGGCTAGGGCCGAAGCCAGCTCGGGCGGCCTGGAGACGATATCCAAGCTGTAATGCTTGATAAAAGTATGCACTGAATTCAGGTTATGCCACACTAATGTTCTGTATAGCGACATTCGCAGGGCGGTGAGAAGCTGACACTCCTCTGGTGGAGTGACCCCTAACCAGGCATGGCAGAGGCTTATTGTGATGCTTGTAGCAAAATGTGACACAGTGAACTATCCATTCAGAGATAGTTTGCTTGGACACTAGTTGACCAAGCAATGGGTGCAAAGGCCACAAATAGCTGTCTGATTTACGGTGCTGAACCATCTTTTGAGGTAACACCTCAGAGTCCTGTGGACATCCAATGTGTGAGAGAGCCTCTCATTGGAAGGGAAGGAAAATAAACAGGAAGATCAACCGACTAGTTGAGGGTCAATTCTGATACCACTTTTGGAAGAAACTTAAGATTTGTTCGAGGAAACCCTTTCCTCTGAAAACCAAATATGGCTCTTTACACATCACAGCCTGAAGCTCGGAACCCTTCGAGCTGAAGTAACAACAACCAAAAGCAAACCTTCCAAGAAAGGTAACGCAGCTCACAATCTGCTGCTGGCTCAAAGGAGGGAGGAGAGTCTCAACACAAAAAGGAGGTCCCAGGGTGGAGAGGGTCCCGAATGAGAGGTTTCATGCAGAATTCCTCTAAGAAAGGTGCAGGCCACATCCAATTGTGCTAATGCTCTTTCTCCCCACGAGAGTATGGTAGGCAGAGATTACCCACATGTGCACCCTGATAGAGGAGTAACTTAGGCCCTTCTCATACAAGGAGAGAGATACTGTAAAGTTGGAGTTCATAGCAGGTGACGGGATTCAAACAGGCGGCAGCGCCTAAAGACAGAAACACTTCCACTTCATAGCATAGGTGGAGAGAGTAGAGGGCTTTTGCTGACACTAAGACCGCCGCCACTTCCGGGAAACCCCATTCTGTCTTGAGCTATGTCTGAAGGAGCCAAGCATGTAGGTGCAAGGATCGAAGATCCGGATGGACCAGAGTCCCTTGGTCCTGGGACAGCAACTGCGAAGCATCTGGACAGCGGAACTGGAGGTTCCATGGATAACCACTGCAGACGGGGAACCAAATCTGTCAAGGCCATTTGGGGCCACTAGGATCATCCGGCCCTTCTGCCTGTAACTTGAGCAGTACCCTCTGGATGAGAGGGAAGGGCAGAAAGGCATAGAGAAACCTCCTGCCGAGCAAAGGGATAATGCGCCTGGCCAAAACTCCAGGCGCGTGCTCACAAGCAAAACGTTGGCAGTTTGACGCTGCATGGCGACGTAAAGAGGTCCAGCTCTAGAAGACCCCAGCAGTCGAAGAGCTGGTCTGCCACGATTAGCAGCTCCCACTGTGTGCACTGGCACGAGACCTGCTAAGGCTGTCGGCTGATTGTTTAGGACGCCTGAACGGCATCGCGACAGCAGAATGCCCCGCCCAGTGCCCAGTACCAGACTCTCTTGCCTCCCTGCAAAAAGGATAATGAATGAGTGCCTCCTTGTTTTGAAAAAGACCACCGCCAATGTTGTCTGCTAGAATTAGAAGAGCCTGGTACCAGATCCTCTCAAAAACCTGAGGGCGAGAGGACCGCCCAGATTTCCAGTACATTGATGGGGGACTGCTCCTCGGGAGACCAAACCCTGCATCTGGCTGTACACCCAGGTGCGCCCCACCCCAGGTCCGACGCGCCTGCTGTCAGAGTCTGACCTGGTGGCCCGGACAAAAGCTGACCCTTTCTCCAGATTGCTGGGGTCCATCCACCAAAGCAATGTTCTCCTGACTGGCTCCGAGATCCTGACCAGAGAGTCTAGGTCGTCGCAGCTTTGGTCCCACTGCACCCTGAGCATCCACTGTGGGACTCTCATGGAGGCAGTCAAGGAGTAACTGAATGGCCACCGCCATATGCCCCAGTAAACTGAGGAAGTTCAAGCAGGAACTCAAGAGTTATAGAGGTCTGTTCTGCCAGCTCGCAAGCGGACTCCCTGTCGTGTGGGAGAAAAGCCATGCACTGGACGGAATCCAGGATCGCTCCTATGAAGGTGAGCTTTGGCTGGGCCCGGGATGATTTTTGTAAGTTCAGGTGATCCCCAGCCTCGGAATAGGGCATAAGTGTCTTAGAGCGCCAAGAGGCTGCCTCTGACAGGTCCGTAGCAGCCAATCGTCGAGGTAGGACACACAATGTCCCATCCGCCTTAGACCTGCAGCCACCACTGCTAGGCATTTTGTGAAGACTCACGGAGCGAAGAGAGGCCGAACGGAAGCACTCTAAACTGAAAATGCTCCCTTGGAAGAGGAACCTCAGAAGCTTCCTGTGGAGAGGATAGACCCTATATGCATGTAAGCATCCTGCATGTCGAGAGAGAGCAGTCCCCTTGGTGCAACAAGGAGGACTCTCTGAAGAGTCACCATTCTGAACCATTTGTATTTGATAAAGAGGTTTAGAGGACGGAGATTCAGAATGGGACGAAGGTCCCCAGTCTTTTGGGACCAGAAAAGTGAGTAGAACCCTGACCCCGCTGCTCCAAGGGGACCCTCTCTATTGCTCTCTTCTGCAGGAGAGTCTGAATTTCTCCTATCAGTGGGATGTGAGGAGGAGGAGGAGAACAGGAGAGCTTTGGTGGAGTATACGGAGGAAACTCTGTGAACTCTAGTGTGTCCCCTCCGTGACAATATCCAAGACCCACTGGTCTGCGGTAACAGACTTCCACCCTTCGAAATGAAGGGAGAAGCGGCCCCAACTGGCTTCCTCTGACTTCTGGGCGGAAGGGGGGCGGAGAGAGTCATTGGGCAGAGTCGGAGTAGGGAGAGAGGTCTGGGAGGACTTGGGCCCACGGACGGGAGGTCCACCAGACTGCTGGTTTCCGGATTTCCATGAAGCCACCTCTGCCCCTGCTGGCTGCCACGAGCAGAGCCTTGATTGCCTGAGGGCTGATGAAAGGGCCTTCTACGGTGCTGACATCGCTGGTTGCCACGGTACATCTATGGACCACCAGACTGATTTGCCCAACTCCTGGAGGCAGGCGATCAAGCCTCCGCCTCCTGCCCAAACAACATGGTACCCTGAAGGGCAATCCGGATACTGACTGCAGATCCTGGTGAAAGCCCGAGACTCTCAACCTGTGCATGGCGCCGAAGTACACCCCAGAGGCGGCTGCCCTGGCTACAGTGTCATCACGAGGTTCTCAGTACATGGGAGCCTATGTCTGAGCCCGACTGCAGAAGGGCCAGGAGCTCTGTCTTTCTGTCAGAGTCTGGCATGGCCTGTGTCAGCTCAAGTCCCCTTCCCATAGTGCATTCTGATACTGTACCATATGCTAGAAAATTAAGGAGTGGATGGAGCAGGTGGAGGCCGATAAACTTTTGCCCACCTGGTCGAGGTATCAGGACTCCGGTCGTGGAGGCTGTGAGCTGAGGTGTTTCGCCGCTTAGATTTGTCATGGGCAGCCGTGATCACCGACGAGTCGGCCTGAGGGTGTTCTGCCAGAAAGGGTTCCGCCCGGGTCTTATACAGCCCATCCGACTTCTTAGGGACTGCCGGGATCGAGGCTGGATGCATCCAGATGGTCCTAGTAAGATCCTGGAAAATATCCACCAAAGGAGGAATAACCAGAGGCTTTGGCCCTTTTGACTCAGGTACTTGGCCAATCTCCGCCGCCCGGATCCAGGTCCTCCGTGTCCCACTCGTTGGAAGACTGGATGTGCCTCATGACGTCCATAAAGTAGGATCATCCGGAGGCGAGCGAGGCTGGTCCTTCTCTCCCGGGAGCCCGAGACAGAGAGGATGAAGAGGTCGTCGACGAAGAGAAGTATCGATTATCAGATTTGGAACAGTCTGACCCGTCCTCGACCATGCCTTCGCTGACGCTCAGTAACTAGGGGACAGATGTCTGTCCGAAGACAGACGCTGGTCCCTGGACCAGCGACGGAGCAATGACCGACATCTGTCAGAGGACCGGCGTCAGGGCGCTTCCACCTAGTGCGAGAAGGGATCCTGCAGCGTGGACCTAGACCGACATCGGTCACTAGAAATCCTGAAGCGGAACGAGCCCTGGAGGAGGGGGTGAAGGCTGGCGCCTCCAGTGACTTCTGCGTGGAAGACTCACCCCCGGCTGTGGTTCTCCTGCAGGGTCCGTGCTGGTGTCTGGGCGGCGATGGGGAGGACCGCAGGACCTGCCCTCACCAAAAGGAGAAAAGCCTTTAGCTCGTCCATGGAGAAAATTTCAGCCGCCTCAGAAATGAAGTCTCCGAACGCCGGACGCAGGAGAGCTCTCCTGAGGGCCCGGGGAGGAGGACTTGGGCGACAGGGATGTCGGTATCTCCATGACCGACCACGTGTCCTTCGCCTCGAAGTTGGTTTAGGGACCGACGACGGAGTGACGCCAGGGGGCGCTGGAGAGTCCTTGGTCTCCGGGCGCGCTTTAGCAGGTGGCGCGGTGCCTTAGCAGGTGGGGCCAGCAGGTACCTCTAAGGACTTGGCAATGACCCTTAGCGGAGTCACCTTCAGCTTGGCTGGCTTCTCCCCAGACGGGCCGGCATTAGCTGTGGAGTCTTCAGTGGTTCTCAGACCCTGAAGGACGGGCCTTTTGGGAGAAGGCCGCAAATGCGAATGGGACCAAGACCGAGACTAGTGATGGGACCGACCACGGTCCTTGCTGTGGCACTTCTTCCTTCCTCTTCCTCCAGGGAGTGCAGATCTATCTTCTGCTCCAACAGGTAGGCCATGAGGGCTTTCAGATGGCGAGGATACGGGTCCGGCTGGTAAAGGCCTGTAAATCTGCACAATTGGCAGGTCGTGGTCGGGCCCAGGCAGAAGACGCCGATGTCAGTCCTTGGCAGGGATCTGCTGCCCGCAGTCGCACTTATTTAAGTGTTCGGTGATGCCGATGCCCGGAAGACATCAAACCTGGCCGGTAAGAAGAGGGCTGACGTGTCAGTACTGGAAAGCGTCCGAGCGAGAAAAACAGCGCCCAAAGCGGAAAATGATGACGGCAGCGAACTGACGCCTGTCCCGGAGAATGGCAAAACCATCGAAAAGAAACAGGAATCTTCCTTGAAGTCGTTTTTTTTCACTGAATCACAGACAGAAGCAAAGGTACTTGGCTACACGTGCGAAGTGGTGGAAAGAACTGTAGGAGCTGGGTCTGCTCCTCTTGTACCCTGACCGACGCGGGCAGGGTCGGGGTGGTCCCGCTGGTATTGCTGGCAGAAGTTTTCACCGAAAGGTCCTAGTGCTCAAGGCATTGTCCTGACTAATAGCCTGCTGCAAGAGCTCCCACCGAAGTAAGATCATAAAATATAAAATTGTTCAGAACAACTATTTACAAAGCCAGAATAAACGGAGAAGATCCATCTGAGTTTTCCTTCAATCTGTCTCTCTCAAAACATTGCAGTTCTCTTTCGCAAGAAATTGCACGTCTGTTTTATAAGTCCTTGCAACCCCCCACAAGAATCCTGTTTTTCTAAAATGTTGTTGTATGTTTCAGGCAGGTGCAGCAAAAACACAATGTCCCAGGACAGAGGCCCTTCTCCACAGCTTCTGGAAAAGGCTAAAACTGCTCTCAGGTTAACCCTCAATTCCCCAATAGCTTTCTGCAGTCATCTCAAACTATAATTATATACATTTTAACAGTGACATTACATAATTTCTAAACAAAAGGATTCCAATATCAGTTACATTTCCACATAATGATTTGCATATATATTTTTTACCAGTAGATATGCAATGGAGGAAAAGACAAACAGCAAGGGAAGACTGACAGACAGTGAGAAGCAAAGAATTGAGAGACCGTGGAGGTGATCAAATCCTAGGTCTCACAGGAAAATTTGTTGCACAACTGAAACAAGAGACAGGAAAGAACAGAACAGATTCCTGCATTCAAACTCTCCATAACAACTGGGAAATGGCACGCTCAATTCTGTCACATCACCTGTAAAGTATAGTTACAAAAAACTTACCGTAACAGTAGATCTTGGAGAGGCTCTTGCAGTAGGTAATTACATATAGGACTGACGCCGGCAGGCTGCAGGACCCTGAGGAAAATTTCTAGCTAGCAGTCCCTGGCGAGGGACCGCCTCACGCCAGGTGACCGTGTAAGGAGATGTTGGTATAAAGGGGTAGTCCCGACACCCACCTTCCAGTTCTTTCCACCACAGGCCAAAAGAGGCTCGACGAGAGAGAGCGGATATTTCCCTCAATGGAAATGGAGCTGAAAAAGCCTAGGGGCTGGAGGGCGGAAAGAGTATTTATCAGTAAGAGCCTCTCTCGAAGATCTACTGTTACGGTAAGTTCTTACGTAACTGTACTATCTTACTCGAGAGGGCTCTTGCAGTGGTAATACATACAGGACTGAATCCCAAGCAGTCTGGAACAAAGAGAGTGAATCTTTTCCACTTCATGGCAGAAATGAATCTGGTGTAGGGTTTTCTGGCCTCCACTAAATCTCCGCCACTCTGAGAGACACTCCAAATCGGATTGGCTAAGTCTGCAGGAGCCATGCACGCAGCTGAAGGATCTGAGGCCTAGATGGACCAGGGTCCCCTGATTCTAGTCAACAAACCTCGAGATACAGTAAGAGGAGGATCCTCTGAATCTTGTTGTAGAAGAGAGAACCAAACTTGCCTGGGCCAGAAAGGAGCAATCAGAATAATTCGCTCCTTCTGAAGCTAGTATCTGCAAGACATAACATACTAAATGCCAGCAGAATAGGCCTAACGGTCTTTCGAGTCTGCTCGACTTGTGGGATAAGTGGAATTGGGGAAAGGCAAAGACGAATCTGTCCTTCCAGTCTAGAGACAGAACGTCTGCCCAAAGCACCTCGCTCTGCAACGAGCAAGCAGAAGACGGAACTTTTGCTTAAGGGATGCTAACAGGTCGACCTTTGTTCCCCAAAGTTGGAAGATATTGTCTAGGATCCCTTGGTCCAGTTCCCATTCGTGAGTCAGAGCAGAAGAGCAACTTAGCTTGTTTGCCAGTGTGTTGACTCCGAATGTGAACTGCCTTGAGGTGAAGGCCGTGTTGTATTTGCCAATCCCAAACCTTGCTGCCTCCCTGCATAGGAGGGTAGACAGAGTCCTTCCTGTTTGTTGATGTACCACACCACGCACATGTTGTCCGTCTGGATAGCTAGGTGGCGGGAAGGATGTATTGGTGAAGGGCTTGGAGAGCGTATAACACCGTTCGAGCTCGAGCACACTGATGTGGAGAGCTTCTTCTAGCTTGGACCACGAGCCCTGGGTCCAATGAGGGCCTAGATGGGCTCCCCAACCTTGCCTGAGGCGCCTGTGGTTAGAGTCTGGGAGGAGAGAGGATGAAATAAAGGAACTCCCCAAACAGGTTCTCTCAATCATCCACCACTGCACATCTCGAATCATCGGCGAGGAGATCAGAACTGGGTGGTCTAGGTCGTCCACTAGCTGATCCCACTGAGAGCAAAGAGTCCATTGAGAAATCTTAATGTGGAGTAGAGTGCGAGGCACCGCCGGATAGCAGCCACCATGAGCCCGAGAAGGTGAAGGACGACTCACAGACACCATCCTGCGGTCGGACAACAGACTTATTTGGGTCTGAAGGGTCGACGCCTGTCTGGAGGCAGGAAGGCCTTGCCCGTGGTCGATTGAGGATCACCCCAATAAACTGTAGCCTCTGGGATGGGTCCAGAGGAGACTTGGAATGGTTGATGGTGATACCCAGGCAGGCAAAACCTGCTGGGTAAGGGAGAGGAAACGCAGGAGTTACTCTGGACGAGGCCGCCAGGAGTCAGTCGTCCAGGTATGGGAAACCTTCACCCCTGGTACGCAGGTGGCCGCCACCACTGCCAAGCATTTGCAAACACTGGGGCGGCAAGCAGGATAGACCAAACAGGATGGGTTTGAACTGGTAGTGGTCCCCTGGAATGCAAAATGAAGGTATTTATGGCGAGATGGGCGAACGAGAATGCAGATGAGCATCCTGCATATCCAGAGCACAAAGCCATTCAACCGCCAGAGGAGGGGCAGAAGGCTCTGCAAAGAGAGCATCCGAACCTTTGTATTCTATGTAAAGATTCAGGCAACTGAGATCCAGAATTGGTCTGAGATCTCCTGTCTTTTTGGGACCAGGAAGAAATGGAATAGTAACCCGCCTCGCAGGTGAAGGGGAACGGGCTCATTGCTTGTTTCAGCAGAAGAGCCGAAATTTCCTCCTGACCAAGAGAAGATGTTCATCTGAATAAGACGACTTCAGAAGGAAGTAGCGGGTGGTTTCTGAAGAAACTCTATGGAGTGTCCTCCTGCTATGAGCTGGAGCACAGAAGAATCTGTGGTTGTCCTCTCCCATCCCGGAAGGTGGAGGGAAAACCTCCTCCCACCGTTCCTCCGGGAGTCCAGAGGCAGTGAGAGAGAAGGTGTCGGTAGTGTGGGGCAGCGCCGCAGCTGAAGCACCCGCTGCTTTTTGGGCGAGGGGCTTGAGCTGCTGTGGGGCCTGGCGCCTGTGGCCTGCCTTCCTGGGGTTTCGCCTTTGACAATTCCGTCTCATGAAAGGACGCGCTGCTGCTGATGGGGACGGTACATGGAATCGACTAACTTCAGCGCCGTCTCTTCTCTTGCAAATCGTCGAAGATGTCCTTGACATCACCCCGAATGCACCAACCCTGAAGGTGCTTCCGGATAGCAGATTGCACCTCCGGGACCAACCCTGACGCCGCAGTCCTACAGCAAAAGCTAAGCTCTGACTAGTAGTGTCCACTGCTTTGTATGTCGCGGTGTTGACTGGCCGAACAAGCAGAGCGGACGGATCAGCCAACTCCTGCTTGACTTGGGAGTCAGGCAAGGAGTCAGTTTGGCTTCTGCCTGAGTCAGGATGGCCTTCTGGTACTCCCACATATGGAAGACATTGTTCAGGGCCCTGATCCCCAGTGTGGAGGTAGCGAAATCTTTCTCCCATACTGGTCCAGAAGGTGTGATTCCTCATCAGGTGGTGACAAGCTAAGATGTTTGGAGTTCCGACCGGTCGTGAGCGCCGCTAATCACAACCGAGTCAGCACGAGGGTGAGAATCCAGAAAATCAACACCTCTGGAGCCTGATATAGCCGGTTCAACTTCCCAGTGAAGCAGGCCGAGGCTGCCTCCATATTGTGATAACTAGGTCGGGCGTGAGGCCTCATCCAGGGTGGCATCAAGGTAGAGCTGTCACTGGCAGATCCAGATGTTCAGCGAGTTTCAGATGCTGAGGATCTGGTTCCAGGGAGTGCCACTGATGAACCTCCTGGATTTTCCTAGGCACTCCGTAGAGAAGGATCCTCCGGAGACTTCAGAGGAGTCCTTGGCCTGGGTTTCAACGGAGAGCATGGCTCATCGCCTCTCTCGGAGCAACCATTGGAAGAGTCAGAGGAGTCAGAGGGTGAAGAGGAGAAAGACTTTCCGACCCGGGAGGAACGGACCTTGGGAAGTCCCCGAAGCGTGTCCTGCCCTCTTGGATCCAGACTGAAGAACCCCGGAGTCCAGAGGTGGTAGAGGGAGTCACCAGAAGCACGGGAACCTGGGATGACATCACCGTAGGCCGCCTCGACCTCTTTGGTGAACTGAGCTTGACTCAGCCCACCAGGAGGCCAGAGTCTCCTGCAGGTCCACCGTGGCCGCGAGGGCGTGGAGGAGGAGGGTGAATAAGGACAATAGTTGTAACTGTATGGAGCTATCCAAACCCAGCTGCGGGTAGCCCGGCATCGGATACTGTGGCACCGGATACTGTGGTCCCGGTACACCAGAGTCGGATAGGACGGAGGGTACCTAGGAGCCAGGGGATTCCGGAGCAGATGGCTCTGGCCAGTGGCCATACAGGCAGGTCCACAGTGCAGAGGACGGAGGGCCTGACTGGAGCGGAATGTCTCCGGAGTCAGTAAGGCCGACGTCAGTGCCAATGGCGGAGGCCCCTGGCGCCAGAGGCACCAACGCCGGAGGGGCGGCGTCCGGGGAGCCGCCAGGTCCAGCGCACCAGGTGGAGGAAGGACTGATGGAGGCAAGGTCTCTGAGTTACGCCTGGGGACGGAGGAGAAAAGTCCCGGGTCGAGTTAGAGACTTGCTCCCCAGACGGCAGCGAAGGCTGCGGGGAACCGGCACGGCAGTAGCGGGGCCACATCTGTTCCTTTGCCAGCCGAATGTGCCGGGCGTGAGGCTTAGGACCGAGCTCGGGCGGGCGCCAGAGGAGCTTGTGTCCGACTTATGGGAGCCATCACCAAGGTGGGCGAGTAGAGTGATTGGCCTGGTCCAGTGGAGTGGAGGCCGCGTCGCTCGGAGGGTCGGACGTCTTACCTGCCCTCTCCGGCGGACATCAGAGGAGCAGACGCCTGCTTACCAGAGTCGCCCACAGTGGTGAAGGCTACGAGCCCGGCGGCCGAACCAGGGGCGGAGGCCTAACTCACCCGGAGGCGCCTCAAGGCCTGAGCGAGCCAGACGGGCAGGCCGATGCCTCCTCAGAAACCTCCCGAGGTGGCCGTTGAGGAGCCGATCCCCCGGAGGGGATGTTACCTGTGTCCCAGCGACTCCCGAGGGAGATGCGTGTAGGAGCTTGTCCCAGTGTTCTCCTTCTCCTTCCGATGGCCTTCAGGGAAGTAGACACCTGCCTCAGTTTTTGAGCTCCTTCTCCATAGAACTCATTTTCTTCTTCAGAATATGGGCTTCAGGATTGCTGCCACCTTTCTGGGTAGCCGCGCTGAAAGTGAGGCAGTGCTGGCACTCTCTACCGGGTGATCAGGGCCTAGGCAGAACAGGCAGAGGGAGTGGCCGACCTGTGCGGTAGTTGGCCACACTAATCGCACTTATTCTGTGCTTGAGGGTTTTTCTAGCAAATTTGCACCAGGACCGCCCACACGTGACATCTTCTTCCTGCTTCCTATGTAAGTGTGAGCGGTCCCTGGTATCCTCAGTTCCACCACGATTCTAGCTCGCCGCAGCGAGGACCGAGGGGAAGCTGCTGTACCAAGCAGTCCCAACCCAAAGTCCTAGGATGAGAAATTGTTCCTTACAGAAGGAGTGGATGGATGTTGATTATACTTACTGCAAGTGACAGTCCTCAAGATATACAGTTTCAGTAAGTTTTACATAACTATACTATCTCCCACGGAGTGCTCTGTTGCAGTAAGTCATTACTTTTGGGAGAATTCCAAGCAGTTATGTCCAAGTGGAGGACAATTATGATGGAGAACTTGCAGGACTGCACGCAGAACGCCACCTTATGTCGTGAGGCAATATCCAGATTGTAATGTCTTGTGAATGTATAAATTCTGAACCAGGAGGCTGCAATGCAGATATCCGAATGGAGGCTCCTTTAAAGCAAGCCGGAGTGAGGCCATAGCTCTAGTGGAAAAGGCTTGGACAGGGCCAGGTAAAGGCTTGTATTTTTTATAACAAAACATAATACACCTGTCAACCAGGAAGACAGGATCTGCTTTAGCAACTATAGAAGTCCTTCGCCAGAGGCAAAGGCAACAAATGATTGAGAAATTTCCTAATCGACTGAGTGCAACTAATGTAATAGTGTAGTATGAACCAGGGTCCAAGCCTCTATCCACTTGCCAGCTGTAAGTAGCCACCTCGTGAGACTGGAGGGGCATTAAAAGGCAAAAGCAATGGGTCTGCCTTGAGGAATGCAAGAGCTCGTTGTCGAGCCTACAGAGTTGTTTCTCACTGATACTGTTAGATGCCATCAATGGAGAGGAGACCTCGTTGACAGAGCAGCCATGTACTTGTCTGAATTTAAGATGCTGGAAAGAGTCATCGAAAGGAGGGTATAAGCCCTCATCGATGGAACAGGCATTGCCTTACAGCATTTAAAGCACTGTTGACGAGGTTATGAGCCCCCATCGGTGAAGAAACTGTAGGATGACACTCTGTCGATAGAGAGGCACCAGAAACCATGGCAGTTGACTGGCAATGTGGCAGGAGTGAGAGGGTATTTCCGCCTCCTCCTTCTGCCGTGGACGAGAACCAGAGCAGGGGAGCCCTTGGTACGAGCTACTGGTCCTACAGAGACATTTTCTGCTCCATTATAAGATGACGATTTCTAGTAACCATTGTTGACAGGTTGCTTGGTTAAACTCCTGACAGGAGCTGAAGGAATTTGCCTTGTGTGTGGGTCCCAGACATCTTACACAGGTTGCGTGGTTGTCAAAGCGCTTATCTTCCTGCCGCAGCAGCAAGAACGAAATACAGCTCATTTGTTCAAGAATCTTTAGACATGCACTTTTGTAATCCAATGTTAGTCGATAACTGCTACACAGAAGTTGAACTAGATGCTGTGAGCAGAAGACGGTGGGAAATGAGCTGAAGATACAAGGTAATGCCCAGACATACAAGCAGCAGAAGATGATGTCATGTGTGGGCTGTCCCTGGTACAAAACTGCTAGAAGAAGAGCTGCCGTGTAACAGAGACCTCTAATGGAAACTCCCAAAGTAATGGCCTACTGTAAGAGACTACCCGTGGAAGATCTACTGTTACAGGTGAGTAAAGTACAGTTACGCAAGAACTTACCGTAACAGTAGATCTTCGAGAACAGCTCTTGCAGCAGGTTACACCACTAGAACTGAAACAACCAGGCTTCAGGATCCCAGGGAAATCTTCTAGCTAGCAGTCTTCAGCTGGGATCGCTCTGACGCCGGTCCCACCTCCGACGCCAGGCGTAGTACATAAGGAGCAACCCACACAAAATCCCCAGTTCTCCCGTCAAGACTTCTGTCGCTGGATGATATCAGAAGAGGAGACAGAGGACTCGCCATCAGATGACCAAGACTAAGGACGGACCTTTCCAATCCGAAGGATGGCGTTAGTTAGAACCTACTTCCTCCAAGGGGAATGGTGGGCAGGAAGGTACCTGCTGCAAGAGCTGTTCTTGAAGATCTACTGTTACGTAAGGTCTTATGTAACTGTACCATCTACTCTGAGATACAGCTCTTGCAGCAGGTTACAGGTTACACCATTAGGACTGATTCCCAAGCAATGGCGACTTGTAAAGCCATCGGAGGAGGAGGAGGAAAGACGGAGATTAAGAACCCTTCTGAGCCTAAGACAGAAGTCCCTGGAGGATGGCTAGGCCGAAACCAGCCCTTCGCCTTGAGGTGATGTCCAGGCTATAATGCCTGATAAAGTATGCACCGAGCTGCAGGTGGCTGCAGCTCAGATAGCTGAAGCGGACACATTCTTCAGTGCTGCGAAGGAGGTAGCCACTCCTCTGGTGGAATGGCCTTGACTGCTCCTGGCAAGGGTTTGCTGCGTTGTCGTAGCAGAAAGAGATGCACTGATTAAGCCAGTGTGAAAGGGTCTGCTTCAAGACGGGGCCCTTTCATCCTCTCAGTGAAGGACACGAACAGCTGCTCCGCTTCGGTGCTGTTTGGTTCTGGTCAGATAATATCCAAGACTCTGTGAACGTCCAAGGTGTGAAGCAGTGCTTTCTCGATTGGTGTACTTAGGAAAGTACACTGGTAAACTGATGTCCTGATTAAGGGTAAGGGCTGAAACCACCTTAGGCAGAAACTTAAGATTTGTCCTCAGGGATACCCTGTCCTGGTGAAAAATTAAATAAGGCTCTTTACACATGAGGTGTAATCTAGAATTCTTCTCGCTGAAGTAACAGCAACTAAAAACAACGTTTTCCACGAAAACGAAGCATTCAATCTGCGGCTGGCTAAAAGGGTGGCAGTGTAAGCTGCTCCAGGACAAAGGGCAAGTCTCAAGGAGGGACGGATCCTTATCGGGCGGCCTAAGGTGGAGGACCCCTTTAGAAAAGTAAAAGTAGCATCCAACTGGGCCACCATGGCGTGGCCTATGGTGGCATGATAAGCTGAGATTGCACAAAGGTGCAGTTTGATCGAGGAGTAAGCTAGCCTGGATTGAAAAAGGTAAAGCAAGTACTCCAGAACCAGCTTCTCAGGACAGTCTAAGGGCGAGAACCGCATGCTTGAGTCCACAGGCAAAACCTGCACCACTTCATGGCGTATGTTGCCGGTTTTCTGGTGGTAGAAAGTACATCTGCCACCTCTTAAAAGACCCGTGTCGCAACATGGCTATGTCTCCAGGAGCCAGGCATGTAGGTTCAACGAATCTAAGTCCGGTGAATTAGTGAACCTCCTCCTGAGACAACAGGTGGGAGCTGATTGCGCGGAAGCGGAGGTTCCCGGACAACTGGTTCAGAAGCGGAACCAAATTTGCCTGGGCCAAAAGGCGCTTATCAAACGTCACGGTTCCCTGCAAAACTTGAGAAGGACTTCTGGATCAACGGGAAAGGAAGGAAGGCATAGAGAAATCTGCCCGCCCAGGAGAGGGACAATGCTCCCGCCAGAAAACACCAGGCCCTGGATCTAGCGAGCAAAAATTGGGCAGTTTTGCATTGGATGGGGACACGAATAGATCAAATTCTGAATTGCCCATCTGTGAAACAGATCCTTTGCCACCTCCTGCAGAAGTTCCCACTCATGGACCTGGCCTAGGAACAACTCAGGCTGTCTGCGACAGTGTTGTCCACCCCGGAACGTGAACTGCAATGAGATTTACGCCATGTCGTATTACCCATTCCCACATCCTCATGGCCTCCTGCAAAGGGGTAGGAGGTGTGCCTCCTTGTTTGTTGAGGTAATACATCACCGCAGTATTGTCTGTTTGTAACAAAAGAGTACTCTGTGGAATCTCCAACTTAAAGGCTTGCAGGGCATAAAGGACCGCCCTCATCTCCAATATGATGATATGGGAGAAGAGATTCCTGGGCAGTCCATGTTCCCTGAGACCTCACCCTGTTCAAGTGCGCTCCACTCCAGCCCTGAGGCGTCTGTGGAGAGGATTATCACTGGGGACGGTGCTGTGAAGGGAACCCTACACAGAGGGTTCCCGGATCTAGCTACCACTGCCAGTCCCGAACCATGGTCTTCATGATTCTGACTGGATGCTGCAGATGGTCTTGCCTTTGGTCCCATTGCACTCAACATCCACTGGGTTACCCGTATGTGGAGTCTTGCCATCGGGACTGTTGTAAAGGCCGAGCCATGTGTCCGAGCAGGCGAAGGACCAATCTGTCTGGGACGGTCTCTTCGCTGATAGGTCCCTTATGAGGGATCGGATGCATTCCGCCTGTATTCGAAGAAAAGCTTTACCTTGACGGTGTCCAGAACTGCTCCTATGAACTGCAGTTTCTGGGACGGTACAAGGAGAGACTTCTCGTAGTTAATTAGAATGCCCAGAGACTGAAAAAGGGCCCGTATGCTGAATGGCCATCAGCAATGCCTCCTGAGGAGGCCATGAGAAGCCAGTCGCCCAGGTACGGGAACACGAGAGGCCCTACCTCCTCAGAGACGCTGCCACGACTGTCAAGCACTTGGTAAAACCTTGGGTGCTGATGACAGCCCGAAAGGAAGCGCTGGAACTGATAATGGCGGCCGAGAAACCGGCACAGGAACCTCCTGTGTGCTTGGAGCAATAAGGATATGCAGGTAAGCGTCCTGCATGTCCAATGATGCCAAGAAAGCGCCCTTCGCATGGGGATTAGTCCCGAAGGGTCACCATGTGAAGCGCTTGTAAATGACCAACATGTTGAGGTCGCTTGAGATCCAAGATTGGACGGAGGTCCCTGTTTTCTTGGAACCAGGAAGAAGTGTGAATAGTAACCTGCTCTCTCTGGTTCCTGGAACGTGCTCCAAAGCTTCTTTCTGTAGAAGCGTGAGCACTTCCTGCCATATGAGCGGGCGTGCTGACCCAAATAACGGGAGAGCAGAGGGAGGCCTTGTGGGGGTTTGTCTACAAATTCTATATAATGGCCTTTTCGACCAACTGTAGCACCCACCTGTCGGTGGTGATCGACCGCCACCCTGGCAGGTGGTCTGCGATGTGATCCCCAACCTTGTGTCCTGCTGAAATCCTTGAGGGGGCGGGGCCAGGAAAGAGTCATGCTGTGGAAGCATTGGATCCTGCAGGTTGGGCCGACTTGGTAGCTCGTTGGCCTCTGCCCGAGGACGTCTTAGCCTGGGCTTCAGGAGAAGGAACCCCTCTGTTGCTAGCCGGAACGAGGTTGTTGCCTCTGGGTCCAGCTGCGAAGTGACTCTGGTTCCTACTAAAGGAATTGAGTCTAGATCTGTACATGGCATGGACAGATCTATCAGCCTTCCCGGCTTCCTGCAATTTGTGATGACCTTTTCCGAGGCTTCACCAAACAAAACTTCGCCATGGTAAGGAACGTACATATTTTTCTGATGTCCGGGTAAACCCGAGACACGGAGCCATGAGTGCCTCCGAGACACACGCCTGAAGCTGCCGCTCTGCCTCAAGAGTCCAGAGAGTCATATGTGGCTCGGAGCATCTGGTCCCATGTCTGAACCCATACGGAGGAGCTGCAGAAGTTCCTCCTTCTGGCCACCATCCTGTCCCTGTTCCCACAATGCGTTCTGGAACTGAACCATGTGAGTCAGACAATTCAATGATCTAATGGCGTAAGTCGCGGTCACAGACGGCGGCGCTGCCTAGCACGCCCAACTGCTTGACTCCGGTCCGGTGGTTGTGTGTTCAAATATTGCGGTTTGAGACCGGTCATGAGAGGCTGTAATAACCAGGAGTAGGCCAGAGGATGGTTAGCCAGGTACTGGTCCTCCTTGCCGCCTCGCACAGGCGGTCAGCCTTCTTCGGCATTGCGGGTCGAATGTGGACACTGCCACGCTGCCTTGGTGGCGCTCCACAAAGGTGGACACCAAGGGTGGCACTACCACAGGCTTGGGGTCTTTTGCGAAGGTAACAGGCAAGGCGTAGTCTTTCGGGCAGAGTTCCTCGGCATCCCATCCCATGTTCTCTTGAATATGTCTCATTATCTCTGAGAACGAGGTATTATCCGAGGAGACCTAGGGAGGTCGCGTGGGTCCAGAGAGGGATGCTGATTAGTGAAGGAGACCTGGAGCATTTAGAGATGTCAGATCTGGAATCCTCCGTGGACGGTGAATACCGCGCTTCTGGGTCTCTTGGGGCTGGGTGACCCTGAAGAGGATCTTGACGGAGGCCTTCTCTTCTCAAAGATCTACCCCAGGAGGTGCTGCTGGCTCCTGGGGAAGCTGCTCGTCCTGCTGACCCCTTAGGTGAAGGACGGGTGCAGGCTATCGTGGTGCTGCGGGTGCGCCGGGAGGCTGCGTGGTGACCATATCCTTTTGATGGTGTCCCACCAGAAGGTTTAGAGCTCCTTCACTTCTGACAAGTTTAAGCCGATGATGGACTGGCATCGGTGGCCCATCATCTGGCTGGCGCCGCTCCCCGGGGTTCCTGGTTCTGGAGAGGGTTCCTGTGGGGTTCAACGGGTCCGAATCGCCGCCTAGTCTTCAGGCTGGGTGGGCTCCTCCTCCGACAGCGCCCGACCGACCGATGTCGGTGGCGGTGGTGTGGTCCTCCTGACTGTGGTATCTGATGCTGGTCCCCACTGGCGTCCTGGGGGTGAATGACCTGACCGCGACGCGATGACGAATGGTCGCCGTTCCTCTGGAGTGCTTATGTACCTTAGCCGACGCCGGTCCGGACGTCCGCTTAAAGGAGGTCAGCCCTTAGTCTTGGCGCTGGGGTGGCGCGGCGAGGGAGACTGACCGGACGCCGGAGGCCGAATGCCGGAAGACGACTTGTGGGACTCCCCAGACCCGGACTAGGCATTAGCCGAGGAAGCGGGCCTGGAGGTCTTGGCAGGCCGCAGAGTAGAAGAACCACTGGCCGATTTGACCACAACTGGGGAGGCTGAGAGGGCCTCGACGGAGAGCGGTCCAACCTGGAGTCGGTGCTATGGATGTCCGAGGCCCTGGAGGGGAATCTGGGTCTCACCTTCTTCCGGTGCTTCTCATGGTGCCTAGCGACTTCCTGAAGACTCCCCTTGGAGGAAGGTTCAATGGCCTTAAGTTTTTCTTCAAGGAGGAAAGCCTGAGGGCCTTCTTGTCGGCAGATCTCACGCTCGGCTGTTAAAGCCCTGACAGAAGGAGCAAGCCTGGGTGTCGTGGTCCGGCCCAGGCAACGAACGAGGTCAATAAGGGTCTTTGAAAGGAATCTGCTTCCAACAGACACAATTCAAGAATGGCCATCCACTGAAGTTGGGGAGGACATCAGACAAAAATCAGCTGAAGAGTACATTCTTTCGAAGTTTGATAAGTTTTCCTGGTCGATTCAGCACTAGACTAACCGAGTGGTCGAGACATGCAAAGTCGACGGCGGGAAAGAACTGGGGATTTTGGCAGGACCGCCTCCTTATGTACTACGTCGGGGCGGGACCGACGCCTGAGGGGTCCCTGCTGAAGACTGCTAGCTAGAAGATCTTGGGTCCTGACGCCTGGCGGCTTCAGTTCTAATGGTGTAACCTGCTGCAAGAGCTGTATCTCGAAGAAGATCCTGTGTTTCTAAGGATGTGGATATGATGTTCTATCCACATTTTCTAACAGACTCCTTGCAGTTCTTCAGGAGGAGGGAGGCAAGGACACACCCCCTACTTAGGGAACAGAGATTGCAGAATTGAGGCCACAAAATCAGCATCCCAGAGTGACTCTAGGTTAGTGTGGTAATGGCAAATTAAGGTGTGTGCAGACCTCCAGTAGCAGCCCTGCAGATTTCCTGGTTCTGGACGTCCCTGGAAGAAGTCACCAATACAACAATATGGCAGTTGAAATGAGCCCTAGCCATCCGGGAGGTTCCTACCCATCGACCTATAGCAAAGATCAATGCAGGATACAATCCACTTGCCAAATGTCCACTTGCCTGCAGGTCTGCCAGGTGCATCTTCAGCACAGGTGACAAACAGCTGGCGAACCTCTCCCGGACTCCAGAAATGCACTCTTTGTAATAAGCAAGCACTCACCTCAGGTCCAGAGTAAGGAGCCTGTGCTCAGCTTCCAAGGTGCGACTGGTGAAGTACACCGATAAATTAATCACCTGGTTCAGGTGATACTCAAATCAACCTTCGGAAGGAGCTTGAGGTTGGGGCACCGGACAACCTTGTCCCTCTGGAAGACCAAGTAAAGGAACTCCACCGAAAATGCCTGGAGCGCAGTGATCCTTCTGACTGACAAGACATGACAGCCACCAAGAAGGCGGTCTTCCACGACTAGCTGAGAGATCACATCTGTGTACAGGTTCAAATGGTTTGCCCATGAGCTTTGCCAAACCAGAAAAAAGTCCCACAGTGGTGGTGGTTCATGCACGAGGAAATGTGGTCAAGGCCCTAAAGAGGCAACAGACCACCTTCTGCGCCATCGACTGCTAACTGGCCCATGCCCGTAAGCACAGATGGCTGCCAGGTGCACCTTAAGGGTCGCCATCGAGGCCCGACAAAGAGCCAACAAAGGTAATCAAGGATGTTAGTCACTGGACAGGACAATGGGTTCAACCCTTGCCCTGACACCAAATGGAGACACTCTTCCATCTGAAGGCAAAGCATTTCCTGGTAGACTTCTCCCGAGATGTCTGCACGACATCTTCAGAGAGACCCAAGGCCTGGAACTCTAGCCACTAAGGAACCAGGCCATCATGTGTAAGGACTGAAGGTCTGGATGGAGTACCTTCCCTCCTTGACGGAAAGCAGATTCAGGCATGGGGAAGATACCTCAGGAACCTCCAGCTGAGGCTGAGGAGATCAGGGTACTAGAACTGACGTGGCATGTCCAGAGCCCCCCAAAACCACTTGCGCCTTTGTCCCTCCTGGCCTTGAGGAGCACTTTGAGCATCAAGGGAAGCGGAGAGAAGACATAGAAGAAGCCTGTGGCCCAGAGCCCCAAGAAGGCATCCCCTGCAGCTTTCCTGCTGAGGGGTGGGCACAATAAAGCTTCAGCTTTATGCTTCTCCCTAGACGCGAACAGATCCAAACAAGGGCCCTACTAGGAGAACAGACTGAACTACCTCTGGGTGGAGAGACCACTCATGAGATGCCCCGCTCACCTCATTGAGGGCGTCTGCCAGCTGACTGAGGCTCCTGACACATGAATCACTAGGAGATATGCCTTCAGGATGCGCACGAGGATCAAAACATGGAGAGCTTCTCTGCACAAGTGCACGGACTGTGTCCTGACTGCATTTTGAGGTAGCACATGGTCAAGGTGTTATCCATCTGGACCTTAACCACCTGATCCCGAATGTGCGGAGCGAATGCACTCAGCGCCAGCCGACCTGCCGGAGCTCCAGCAGGTGGATGTGGCATCATGACTCCTAGGGGTCCACAGCCCATGAACTCAAGTCTTCCCAGGCAGGAACACCAATCCATGAGAGGCATCAGTCGTCAATATGATCATCGGCTCTGAGCAGACAACTGGGATCCCTTTCTGCAGGGGTGCAGGGACCAACCACCACATGATAGCTACCAACATCCGCTGGGTCACAGTAACCAATTGGTCAAAATGACCCATGTACCGAGACCACTGGCTGGCCAGCTCCCACTGCAGGCAGCACATACTCCACTGGGCACACTGAACCACGCTGGTGCATGCTGTTGTAGCCCAGAAAGTACAGGAAGTCCCAGACAGAACGCATGTCCCCAGCCCGAAATCACCAGGCACAGGAGCAGAAAGTCTCCGCCCCATCTGTCGGGAGCTGGGCTCTGCGAAAGTTGAGCTCTGCCCCGATAAAGCTGATCACCTGGGAGGGCACGAGTTCTGACTCTGCCTCGCTGGCCAGGAAGCCAGGTTTGACACAGGTCTGGTGGGCCAGGTCCCTGGATCGCTCCACCTCCTGCCTGGAAGGAACTGCTATCAGCCAGTCACCCAGGACAGGATAAACCCATGCCCTGCAACATCTCAGGTAAGCTGCCACCACTGCGATACAACTGGTCATGACCCTGGTGGCCGAGGACAAGCCGAGCGCAAGGCCTGGAACTCAGAGGGTTCCTCTCCTCAAAGGCGGAGGAACCGTGGAGACGGATCGACATGAAAGAACATGTCCTGAAGATCCAGTGAGCAAAAAGCACAGGTTACTCACCTGTAACAGTAGTTCTCGGAGTTGTATATGTTGTTCATCCACACTTCTTGGCATGTCATTCCCCTTTAAGAATCTTGTTAGAAGGTCTAAAGCGGCTCCTCCCACCCACCCGGGTGGTATAACCCTCAGCTCCACCCGACATTAGATCTTGCCGCAGGAAGCAGTGTTTGTGCGTCGAGAGCCGGGAGGTCGGGTAGGTCAGGAGTGGATGGACATATATACCAATCCTAGAACTACTGTTACAGGGAAGTAATCTGTGTTTCAAGAGATGTGGATATGTACTATCTACATCTCCTGGCAGACTCTAGCAGCTTTCTGGAGGGAGGCAAGGTGCACACCTACTATTTAGGGAATAGAGATCGGAGAACGGAGACCCCAAAACCAGCATCCCGTGTGACAGTAGGTCAATGTGGTAACAGGAAATGAAGATGTTTGCAGACTTCCATGTAGCGGCCCTGCAGATATCCCGGATACGGACATGCCTAGAAGCAGCCACCCATGCAGCGGTATAGCAGGAGGAATGAGCCCTAAGCCTATGGGACGCTCAATCTGCTTAGCTGCAAGACTGCTGCTGACTTCAGCATAGGTGTCAAACAGCTGGCGAACCTCTCCCCAAACCCGTCTCGCGCTCCTTATAAAAAGGAGCGATGTCTCAGCTGCAAAGTATGGAGCCTGTACTCGTGATCCGAGCTGTGACTGGGGTAATACATCAATAATCATCACCTGGTTCAGGTGAAACTCAAGACACAACCTTTGGAAGGAACTACAAGCTGGGGCACGGAACAACCTTACCCCTGTGGAAGACCACATAGGGAGACTCGCAGCACATGAAGTTCCTCAATCTCTGCCTCACATGATAGCCACCAGGAAGGCAGTCTTCCACAACAGGTGGACATCTCACTCCTGTGCAATGGTTTGAATGACTTGACCATGAGCTTTGCCAGTACTATCAGTAGATTCCATGGTGGGGGTGGTGGTTCACGACAC
This sequence comes from Neoceratodus forsteri, assembly GCA_016271365.2. Taxonomy (NCBI): domain Eukaryota; kingdom Metazoa; phylum Chordata; order Ceratodontiformes; family Ceratodontidae; genus Neoceratodus; species Neoceratodus forsteri. The sequence continues at coordinate 1,411,674,100 of CM057456.1, read as the reverse complement.
GGAGAAATATGGTCAAGGCCTTTGAAGGAATGCCAGACCACTTTCTTCTGCCACAGTCTGCTGACCGCCCCACCCAGTAAGCAGAGATGGCTGCCAGGTGCATCTTAAGGGCCGAACACCGCAGACCCACTTTGGAGAAAGACCAAAGGTAGTGGAGAATGCTAGCTACCAAAAGGACAAAGGGTCCAGGCCCTTGCACCAACACCAAATGGAGAATCTCTTCCACCTGAAGGCATAGCATTTCCTGATCAATTCCTTCCTAGATGCCTCAACTAGAGCGAATACATCTTCAGAGAGACCCAAAGCCTGGCACTCTAGCCGCTCAGGAACCAGGCTGTCAGATGTAGGGATTGAAGGTCTGGGTGGAGGAACTTCCCTGATTGACTGGAAGACGGTCCGGCATGCTGGAAGACACCTCGGTAGCCTGATGCGAAGCTGAGGAGACCGGATACCAAAATTGGCAGGGCGAGTCCAGAGCCAGCAGGATCACCTGTGCCCTGACCCTCCTCACCTTGAGAAGCACCTTGTGGACCAAGGGAGTGGAGGAAAGGCAAAAAGAGGCCTGGGGTCCACGGCCTCGAGAATACATCCCCAGCGAGATCCGCTATGGGGCACGGGCACTAAAAAGCCTCAGCTTTGTCTTCTCCCCGAGGCGAACAGGTCCACCTCAGGTGTGCCCCACTGGGAGAACAGGCTGTCTACTACCTCTGGAGAGACCACTCATGGCACACCTCGCCCACACAGCTGAGGGTGTCTGCATGCTGATTTGAGGCCTGCAAAATGAATGGCTAAGAGATCCACCTCCAGCCAGCTCATGAGGGTACAGATGCGGAGAGCTTCCATACACAGAGGCCGGGAGTGCATGCCGCCCTGTTTCTTGAGATAGTTTTCTGGACCTGAACCACTTGACCCCAAAGGAACGGAACAAAAGCAGTGCAGTCAGTACCAGCTGAACTGCTCGGAGCTCCAGCAGGATGATGCATCCGGATTCCTCAGGGTCCAGAACCCATGACAGAAAAGTCAGCTGTCAAGAAGACCGTCAGCTCAGGGTGGAAAATGGGATCCCTCTCTGCAGATGCTCCAGGGCGTTCCACCACAACAGCATCCCACATCTTCTGGGTCACAGTGCCCAGCTTGTCTAAATGACCTAGATGCAGAGTCCACTGGTTTGCCAGCTCCCACTGGAAGGACGCCAAATGCCACTGGGCCTGTCGGACCACGAGGTGCAGGCCACCATGTAGTCCAGAAGTCTCAGAAATCCTTGGCAGGGCACAAGTGCCCAGCCAGAAATGATCGGCAAAGGAGGAGAGAACCTCGCCTGTCCACAGGAAGCCTGGCTCTGGCTCGGCAAGAGTCTAGCTCTGTCCGATGTAGCAGATCACTTGCAAAGGCACGAGTTGCGACTTGGCCTCGCTTGATCAGGAGGCCAAGGGCATACTGCAGATCTACAAGGTCAGGTCCCTGAACCTCTCCAACTCCTGTCTGGAGGAAGAAGCTACGAGTCAACCATCCAGACAGAGGTACAACCTGACTGCTCGACGCCTAAGATGGTCCGCCACCATTGCAATACATTTCATTAAGACCCTGGGGCCAATGACAGGTCGAACGGCATGTTTAGTAACTCATAGAAGGTTCCTTCTGCCCAAAGCAGAGGAACCTTCAGTGTACGCATGGATCGGGACATGAAAGAATGCGCCCTGTAGATCCAGACAGCAAAACCACATGTTCTGCTCGAGAGATGGTATGACCCGAGACAAGAGTTACCATCCTGAAGGTGCGAGACCTGGGAAACTTGTTTAGACACGCAGATCAAGAATGGGAGCCAGCACACCCCCGACCCCCTCTTGTTCATTTCGGGACCGAAGTAAATGGAAACGGACCGTGGGTTAAGGGGATTCACAGCTCAGATCACTACCTTCCTGTAGAGAACTGGGGATGTCGACTGGAGCCGACCGAGTGTCCATGGATACCTTTCTCCAGTGCGGCGCTGGCTCAGCTTGGTGGGTACTGCTTGAATTCTAGAGGCAGACCCAGGCCAACCTCTTCCAAAACTCACCTGTCAGTTTTGACAGCTGACCAGAAAGAAAGTGGCACAGCCAGCCCCCACAGTAAGACCCAGAGTCACCCTGTCCCATCATTGAGCATGCTTGGAGGGATCCGGCCGTGGGACCACAGGGACCCTTCCTCCAAGCTTATGGAACGCAAAGCCCCTAACTTGGGCCACGGGTGCCAAGATTCAGCCTGCTGCCCCAACTGGTACTAGGACTGTATGGCCACAGGAGCAGAAGGCACAAAATTCATACGCTTCTACTTCTTGGAACCATGACCTTCCTTCTGGGTGGAGGCAACGGAGTCCAGGTGGCTCTGGACTTCTCGATGCACTGGAGGTGACCAGCTCCTGGACCGAACAAGCTGTGCACAGGAAGGGAATGTCTTCCAATTTGTGCTGGGTGTCCCGTAAAGGTGGTAACATTCAGCCAGGTCCTGCAGCACATGGCGACTGCAGCCACCACCGAATGGGCACAGAAATCCCAATCTTCAGAGCTGTTTGAGTTACTGTTTTGCCACAGCCCAACCCTGATCCCGACCTGCTTGAACGTACTTTGAAGGTCCGTGGGGAGATGAAAAAGCACCTCATCTAGAGCACCCAAGACAGCATGGGAAAAGTGTGCCATGATGACAGCAGAGCAAAGAGGCAGCATACACTTTCCTGGCAGAGTGGTCCAGATTTTTGGACTCCTTGTCCGGAGATCTATCAGTGCCTCTTGTAAATGTCAGAACTTGAACACAGATTCAGTCACCAATTCCTCAGACAAGGGTGCTCTGGAACCCAGAAAGGATGCTGATGGGAACACGATACTTACAGCCATCCGGGCAGATGGCGGCGGGCAGGAGGCAGGATGCTGGCCAAAGCTCCAATGGCTTCGGCCACTGAGAAGGCCTCTGACGGAGAATCCTTTGTCAGAATGTCTCTAGGGATGCTGACCCCGCTTCTGAACAGGCTCCAGTTTCGTCCTCGTGGATTTGAAGACGAGACAGAGAATGCCCATGAAGGATGTAGGACCTTCCACCGTCGAGAGACTCCCATCTAAGCTTCACTGAACTAACGAGGGTGCAAAGAGGAGTCCTCGAATTCAGGAGTCCGGATTAATCGGCTAACCACCAGAGTCACTTTCAAACCGCCATGGGAGGCCCTTAACAGACAGACTCCTTGACAGAAGCAACAGAGGGAGGTTGTTTAGGTGGTGGCTCCACCACAATCAGCGGAGAAGCCAGTTTCAGTTGAGCTGGGAGGCTCAGAGGGCGACAGCCATGTGATGGCCAGTGTCAGCCTGGTCGACTTCGAATGGCTAACGCCAACTGTTGCCACTTAAGATCCTCATAGTGTCAATGCTACTTGCGCCAAGCCTTCCTCTTCAGAGGAGGACAAGGATGAAAAGCAGTGGCACCACTTCTTGAAACGGCAAGCGTGGCATCTGTGAGTTCCCTGAGACCTACACCTTGACTGTAGGGGATGCTCAAGAGCCAGGGAACCAGCAGCTCCTCCGGCCAGGGCCAGAGACCAGAGGAGGTTCCCAACAAGCTGGGTTTCCTCCAAAGTAGGTCCAGTCAGGACAAGAGTCCTTAACAAGGAATTTTCAGCCTCATCCAGTGACAATGGTCGATAATTAAGACCAGATCGCTGACCCGAGTCTTAGCGGGCTGGCCTGACGGGGCACCATGAAGCCAGCGGTTGAGGCCACAATTTCAACTGAAATTGAAACTGAGATTCCGAGAACAAAGCCTCTCCCAATCCCAAGAATGACAGACAAGACTTTTCCTTCTCTCTCAACTCCTTTTTAGAGGAATGGGAGCTGTGCAAAGCCAATGGGCCAAACCCTTGGTCGAGAGACATTGGCACAACTCCTTGAAGGAGCCTGTAGAGGTACAGACTGAGCAGCACAAAGACCGATGCTGAAAAGGAATGATAAGCAGTCTGAGCCGCCTTCCCAAAAGCCTTCATTTCCTTAAGTTTTCAGCAGACATCGTAGCTGCGAGACCATCCAATGGGCCTCTAGATTTGACCCGCAGGTTCTGTGATTCGGACGGCCGAGCTGGCAAGCATGCAAGGCGATCATCTAGCACATTCTGGCTGGCAAGAGCGACAAAAGTCTCAAGTCTGGATATCGTGATCTTGGCCCAGGCAATAGATGTACATGGCGGTGGGTCGTGCAAGGCATTTTATGACAGCAGGGCACCGGCAAACCAGGTGAGGACTTGTCCTCCATCACGGTCGCAATCATAAAACGATGGAGAAAATACAGGTTACTCACCTGTAACAGGAGTTATAGGAATGGCATATGTTGTTCATCCACACTGTCTGGGCAGGTTCCTTGCTGTTAAATCTTGCCGGAAGGACTTCAAGCTGGCTCCTCCCACCCACCCAGGTGGTAAAACTCAGCTCCACCCCATGACGCCAGATCTGGCCTGCTGGAAGCTCAGGTCTAGCGTCAAGGCTGGGGAGGTCAGGATAGGATGAACAACATATACCATTCCTAGAACTCCTGTTACAGGTGAGTAACCTGTATTTCTGGGACATGGATATTGTTGTTCATCCACACTGTCTGGCAGACTCCTAGCAGTTCTCCGGGAGGAGGAGGCAGGCATGACACCTCTACTTAGGAATAGAGGCTGGAGAACCGAGGCCCCAAACCAGCATCCCGCGTGACTCAAGGCTCGATGTGGTAATGGCTGATGAAGGGTGTGCTGACTTCCAGGTAGCAGCCCTGCAGATATCCTGGATAGGGACGCCCCTGAAGCAGCCACCATGCAGCAGTATGACGGGTAGAATGAGCTTTACCTCTGGGAGGCTCCATGCCCGCCAACTTATAGCAGAGATCTATGCAGGAGGTGACCCACCTGCTTATCGTCCGCTTGGCTGCAGGTCTGCCAGGTGCGGCTTCAGCATAGGTGACAAACAGCTGGCGTAACCTCCTCTGGATTTCAGCCGTGGCGCCTTATAATAAGCGAGCGCCTGCTAGGGTCCAAAGTATGGAGCCTGTATTCTGCCCCTCCGAGGTGTGATTGGGGTAGAACACCGCAGACTCAACACCTGGTTAAGGTGAAACTCCACACCACCTTCGAAGGAATTTCGGTGGGGGCGAGGACAACCCTCGTCCCTGTGGAAGACTAGGTACGGAGACTCAATGCAGAGCACCTGGAGTTCTCCCATCCTTCTGACTGACGTGATAGCCACCAAGAAGGCGGTCTTCCACGACAGGTGAGAGAGTTCACACCTGTGCATTGGTTCGAATGGCTTGCCCATGAGCTTAGCCAGTACCAGCAGTAAATCCCACGGAGGTGGAGGTTCTCGCACCGGAGGGAAATGTGATCAAGGCCTCTGAAAAGCACCAGACCACCTTCTCCTGCGCCACCGACTGCCCCGCCCGCGCCTGTAAGCAGAGATGGCTGCCAGATGCACCCTTAGGGTCGACGACCTAAGCCCTTGACTAGAAAGGGACCATAAATACTCCAAGATGCTTGCCAAAGAAAAGGAGGAAGGGTCCAAGCCCTTGTTCTGACACCAAATGGAAAATCTCTTCCATTTGAAGGCATAGCATTTCCTGGTCGACTCTACGGGACTCCTCAACAACACTGAGGACCTCGTCGGAGAACCCAAGGCCTGGAACTCTAGCGCTCAGGAACCAGGCCGTCAGGTGCAGGGATTGAAGGTCCGGATGGAACACCTTCCCTGATTGACAGAGCAGGTCCGAGCAGCTGGAAGCTGCCTCGGGAGCCTGGAGCTGAGGCTGAGGAGATCTGGTACCAACTGGCGGGGCCAGTCTGGGGCTATCAGGATCACCGCGCCTTGTCCCTCCTTGCCTTGTGAATCAAGGGAAATGGGGGAAAGGTAGAAGAGGGCCGGGGTCCACAGCTCCGAGAAGGAATCCCCGCAGTGAGCCCTGCTGAGGGGGGCGGCATGAAACAGCCTCAGCTCATGCTCTCCCTGAGGCAAACAGGTCCACCTGAGGTGTGCCCCAGTGGGAGAACAGATCTTGTACTACCTCTGGCAGGAGAGACCACTCGTGAGATGCAGCCCTATCCGGCCTAGGGCATCGCCAGGGTGTTGGAGGCTCCTGCCACATGAATGGCTAGGAGATCTGCCTCCAGGCTGCGACGCAAGTGACCAAATGCGGAGAGCCTTGCAAAGAAGCATGGAACGCGCCCCGCCCTGGCGGTTTAGGTAGCACATGGTCGTGATATTGTCCGCCTGACTCGAACCACTTGACCTCAAGAAACGGAGCAAAGGCGGTGAGAGCTAGGCGGACCGCCGAGCTCCAGTAGGTTGATGTGGCATCGACTCCCACGGGACCAGAAGCCGCGCGCGGTGTTCCCCCAGATGGGCACCCCAACACATCAGAGAGGCATCGGTCGATAGAGAGACCGCCGCTCGGGCGGACAAACGGGATGCCCTCCTGCAGATGAGATGGAACGGTCCACTCACCGGAGAGCGCCCACATCTCCTGGGTCACCATCACTAGCTGGTCCAATGGATCGCAGCTGGTGACCACTGGCTGGCCAGTCCCCACTGAAGGGGCGATATGCCAGTGTGCCCAACGGACCACGCTGGTACAGGCCGCCATGAGACCCAGGAGGCGAGGAAGTCCCGGCAGGGCACAATTGCCCAACCAGAAATGACTGGGCAAAGGAGGTAAGAACCTCGGCCCTGTCTGCCGGGAGCCGTGCTCTGCTCAAGAGAATCGAGCTCTGCCTGATAAACAGAATCACCTGCTTCGGCTCGAGTTCACTTGGCCTCGTTGATGAGAAGGCAGACTTGAGAGCAAACCTGGAGGGCCAGATCTCTGGACCGCCTCCACCTCCTGTCTGGAGGGGGCTATCAGCCAATCGTCCAGGTAAGGGCACACCTGACCCCTCGGTGCCGCAGGGAAAGCTGTCACCACTGCAATGCATTTGGTGAAGACCCTGGGAGCTGGAGACAGGTCAAGGGCATGGCTCGGAACTGAAGAGGGATCCTCCCTCGAAAGCGAAGGAATCTCTGATGTGACGGACGGATAGGGGACGTGAAAGAACGGTCCTGCAGGTCCAGAGAGCAGAACCACACGCCGTGTTCCAGGGATGGTATTATCTGAGCCAGAGTGACCATCCTGAAGGTACGAGACCTTAGGAGCTTGTTCAGGTCATGTAGGTCGAGAATGGGGCGCCAGCCCCCTTCCGCTTCGAACCAGGAAGTACCTGGACACAAACCCCAGGTCTGAGGGAGGATCCGCTACCTCCTGATCACCTCCTTTGGAGGAGGAGCGATGTCGGCCTGACGAGCCGACAGTGAGGCTGCGGACCCGAGGCCCCGAGTGCGCGACGGCCTGAAGGGCGGAGCCTGCTCGAATTCTAGAGGCAGGCCTTTCCACCACCTCCAGTACCCACCTGTCCATGGTAATAACGGACCAGGAGGAAAGGAAGTGCGGAGCCATCCCCATGGGGTAACTGGGTGAGGTGACGGGGTTGGGGCGACACCCTCAGCCCGCCACTGGGCAGGCGGAGGAGGGACCGGCGAGGGACCTCCTGGGCCTTTACCTCCTGCTTCCTGTTGAGAAAGCCCGGCTTGGGCTTGGGATGCCAAGCTCGAGCCTGCTGGCCCTGACGTTGTTATGGATGTCAGCTTAGAAGACCTAAAGGGCTTAGGCTGTGGTTTGCGGCCTTGTCCTCTGAGCGGAAGAGACAGAGTCCAAGGTAGCACTGGACTTCTCGATCCTCTGCAGGTGACCTTCCACCCCAGGGTCAAGAGGTCAGTCCCCAAAGGGAACATCCGCCAACTTGTGCTGGGTATCCGGGTAAAGGTGGATATCCTCAGCTAAGCTCGCTGGACGTGCAGCCACTGCGCCGCCACAGACCTGGCACATGAGTCCCCAATATCTAAAGCAGTCTGGAGCTGCTGTTTGGCCACTACGCCTGCCCCGCACCTGCATGACCGTGGTCTGCAGATCCGCTGGAAGATGAGGGACGACCTTCTTCCGGAGCCCAACAGGGCATGAGAAAATGTGCCATGAGGGCGGCGAACTGGCCTGGCGAAGGCCGAGAGGGACGCAGCATAGACTTTGCCCGGCATAGTCCAATTTCTTGGACTCTTGTCGAGAGGTTTGTCCATATCCTCAGCGCCTTTCGCACGCCGAAAACGCTGTCGGTAACCAACCCCTCAGTCGAGGGTGTTCAAAACCGACAGGGAACCGTAGACTGCATACTTCCTGGCTGAAGGCGCAGGACAGGAAGCAGGGCGCTGCCAGAGCCCAAGGCTGGACCCACTATGGCCTCGGCCACGGAAAGCCTCCGAGGGGAATCCCTCGGTCCAGAATCTCCATGAGGGGATACCTGGCCCGCTTGAACGGGTTCAAGCTCATCCCGTGACTCCGAGATGAGCTGAAGTAATCCTAGGAAGGACGAAGGGCTATCGCCCACCGACTGTCCTCCTGAGGACTCCAAGTCCATTCGCTGGAGAAAGGGAGGAATCATCCTCGAACTCGGAAGAGTCCTCAAAGAGCTGCCTCGGCCTGAGCCACCCACCTGCCAAGGTCTATCGGGAGTGAGGTGACAGACAGCCTATGGGGCAGCCCCTGAGCCGATCGAGAATTTTGGTCGGAGCCCCAAACTAACGGCTGTGGAGGCGGAGGTTCCACCAGAATCGGTGGGGCAGCTGGAATTAGCCAACAACCGGCCTGGGAACAGGGCCTCGCTAAAACGAGGGATTGTCTCGCCGCCCGTGACAGCCACTTAATGGCTGGGAAGACGATGGCGCCGGCTTATTCCCCGTCAGAAGGAGTTGTTGCCACATGAGTTCCTCATACCTCTGACGTCAACTTGCACCGCCTCCCTCGTCCGAGGAGGAGAAGAGCGGTGGCGCCGCTGCCGCGGAGCCGGACCGCCTATGACGGTGGATCGCTGGACCGCCAAGACGCCCAAGATCGAGAACCTCGCCAGGCCGAGGACGAAGTGGAGATGTCGGGAATCGGCACTTCAGTTCAGACGTATCTCCACTGAAGGCTCCGGAACCGAGGCACAAACGAGCCAACGGGATCCTCAACTCCACCGGGGAACCGGGAGAGGGATTCTCAGCTTTCCAGCCGACAACCCATCCAACGGGTCGAGAAAAATCTCGACTGCTGACGGGAGTCTCGGTCAACTGGCCTGACGGGGACACCGTGAAACCAGTGGCTCAAGCCGAGAGGTCGACTACTAGGGGAGGGGATCTTTCCGCTCCCAAGAGCATCGACGGTAAGACTTACTCTTGTCTCTCTTTTGGACTGAGAAACGGTCCAGAAGAAGTTGGACCTCACCTTTTGTTGAGAGGGTCAGACAAAGCTCTTAAAAGAAGCCGAATAAGAGGCACCGAGAGAAAGCGGGACAAAGGCTGCAACCGAGGTAGAAGCGGCCCGCCGCTTGCCTCCTCTTCGAGGGCGATCATTTGCTCGAGCTGATCCACGAGCCCACCGCCACGGACACCGCCGACCGGGCCTCTTTGACTTAACCGAGAAATCTCTTCTGGACGCCTAGTTGTAAACGGCACACGTCTTCGAGGACGAGGTCAAAAGGAAGAGCACAGTCGTAGCTCATGCGGTCGCCTTCAAGGCTCCAAGCAGTAAACGACGTGGAGTGCGGATCCGTCTCGAGACATCTTCTGCCCGCAAGGGCATCTCCGGAAACCGGAGTCGATTTGTCCATCGTGAGCCAGCGAGGGAGGGAAGACCAAGTCTGTTTAGCAAAACTTTCAATTTCAAAATTCAAGAATTAGGAACCAGTCTTATACGCAGAGCGCTAAGGAGGAACCTGAGCTCAAGCGGTAAGGAAGATCTGGGGTCATGGGGCAGAGCCAGAGTTTTACCACCCGGTGGGTGAGAGGAGCCAGCTTGAAGACCTTCCGCAAGATTTAAAGCGACAAGGAACCTGCCCAGACAGTGTGGATGAACAACATATCCATGTCTCCATACCTCTCAACCTTTGTCCCCAAATGTGGAACATTGCCTGTCACAACGTGGAACAAATGGGTAAAAATGTGGAACACTTAATCAAATCTTTACTTAAGAAGCTCAAAACACTATTAAAATGTTGCCTTTATGTTGAGAATGTATGTTATTAATTGAATAAGTTATTTTTTCCTTTATATACTATGGATATTTGCTTTAAAATGTTGACTTGAATGTGGAACAAGTCCTTACAATGTGGAACAGGGACCTTTTCTGAAGTAAAATGAGGAACGTTCCTCTAATGTGGTACAGTTGAGAGGTATGCATGTCTCTAGAATTGACAAGTTTGAGCTTAGGTAAGTAATCTTAAGATTTGCGCCAGGGCCTACTCAATGTGGGAGCGATAAGGAGGAAGCTGCATCTACATCAGAAAGGAAGACATCGTCAAGGAGCAGAGCTGAGGGTTATACCACCTGGGTGGGTGGGAGGAGCCAGCTTTAGATCTTCTGGCTAGATTCCTAAAATGAAAGGGCATGCCAAGAAGTGTGGATAAAACAACATAGCCACATCCAAGAAGTACTGTTATGTAAGAACTTACCATAACAGTAGATCTTCGAGAGAGGCTCCTGCAGTAATAACCTTGAAGACTGCACCCCAAGTGTCAGGGCCACACGGAAACTTTAGCTAGCACTGTCTGATGGGGATCATCCACCTGCTGGTCGCATGACCGACGCCAGCACGACTATATATAATGGGCAATCCACACAGGCCTTCCAGTTCTCCCGCATAAGACCTCTGAAAAGGACCAACAGGAAAACAGGAGAGGCAGGCTCCTGCAGCCATAATAAACTCAGAAGAAGAGCAGCAGAAGTTGGGGAAGGAGGAGGGAAAAAGGTTACCTACTGCAGAGCCTCTCTCTGGGATCTACTGATCGATAAATTCTTACGTAACTGTACTATCTTACTTTAGAGGGTTCTCATGGTAGGTAATAAAATTGAGGACCAAATCCCAAGCAGTGTGAATCGGAAGCAACTGAAACACGGGTGGCAGGAAAAGTCAGTAGACAAATTAGGACAGAAGCCCTAGAGGACAGCTAGTCCAAAGCCAGTCCTGTACCTAGAGGCAAAGTCCAGACAGTAATGTTTGGTGAAAGCATGGCTGAAACTTCCAAGTGGCCATCACATAGATGTCAGCAGCAGCCACATTCCTCTGAAATGAGCAGTAGAAGCAGCCATGTTCTGGTAGAATGCCCCTTGACTTCCCGTGGAGAGTCTTACCATACTTGGTAACAGAACACAATGCAATTTGCCAACCATTTGATAAACACTGTTTGAAACTGCTGCACCTCTCTCTTGGTGCAAAAGAAACAAACAGCTGATCCAATTTCTGGACAGACTTTGTACGGTTAGTGTAGTAGTGCAAAATTCTTTGAACATCCAAAGTATGCAGAACTGCCTCCGATTGGAATACTTGTGGTAATGTGCTTTAGTTGAATAGATTGATTCAGCGTGAACTCAGAAACCATATTGGTAAAACTGAGGATTGGTACCAGGGGTCAACCTTAACTTTTCTTTGCACTAGTGAGCAGGGCAGGTTGAGTCAAAATTGCACTAGCCCACAAATGTAATGGTAAATTTTGATCACTTATACAGGAAAAATGCAAGCCAAGAAAATATATAGACAGTGTATGGATAATCATATATTAACAAGGCTGAGTTTATCAGGGTTGAAATGACATCACAGGGACCTCGAGAGCGAAGCTTGAGAGGTCCCGATGTCATCTCAACCCCAACATGGAAACACAGCCTTGTCTGTGTATGATTGTCCACATACTATTTTATATAGTATATGGTTCCAAAGTGCAGGACAAGAGAGGCTTTCTGGTTTTTCTCACCAGCTCACTCACGGCTCCACTGTCACTTTGCTTTAGCTGTTAACTTTTCATGTGACGTCTGCTTCCTCCTTGATCCCCTTCTTCGGTGCTCCCGCTCACTGGGTCGCCTGTCCATTTCTTTTTTGAGTTTTGGTGGTGAGGTTTTAAAAACTAAATAAAGTGAACTTTTGGGGCATGGAGCGGTATGAGGCTCTTTCGTCCAACTGTCTCGGGTCGGAGGTCCTCACTAAGTGTTGCCGCCATGTTTTGCCGGTTTTCTTGATGGAGCATCGACATGGGAGTGCATTTGTGTCTGTTTGACAGGAATGTTGTTGTACTATCGATGTGACGTCAGATCAATAGTACAACTTTTCTGACCTTGAACTGTCCAACAACATTTGAAAAGCCACTGATTTCAGTTTACAATAAGAAAAATTACTCCCCTAGTAATGTTGTTTCTTCTAATGGAGTCTTGCTATATTATGACATATGCAGTTTGTCCCAACCTTAGAACTGCTCCGGAGGTGAAGGAGTTAAAGTCCATGCCAGGCATGGAACTTGGAGCTCGAGCTCGGTTGAAAATTCTATCTGTTGTTCTTCAAACTTAAACTGTCAGATCTTTACGAGCAAAAACTCACTAAGACTCTGTGTGGAAGCTGTAAACCTACACTAGCCAACTGGCTACTTAATTAAACACATTTTTTGGTGCCACAATGAAGACTCAAGTCAGGAGACCCAAAATGACAAACATAACAAAGATCACCCCAAAAAGAGGGGTGAAAACAAGGTGGGCATCTAAAAGTGACAACACTGCCCTGCCCACCCACATCTCCAAGAGTAAGGTTCTGAGAGGGCAGGAGGAAGGGGAGGTCATCATATAAGACTCCATTAGAAGAAACAACATTACTAAGGTGAGTAATTTTTCTTCAAACAACATGAAGTCTTGCTATATTATGACATATGCAGACTACACAGCAGTACCTCCATGGAGGAGGGACAGAACCTACTTAGGAAATAGGCTCTGAAAGACAGCTGTGCCAAACGAGCATCACCCTAGCCTGGATGTCCAGGAGTAATACTTAGTGAAAGTGTGCACTGTTTCCAGGTAGCTGCTGACATATCTCTAGGATAGGGATGTCCCTGGCAGCAGCCAGAGACGCAGCTGTACCTCTGGTGGAGTGAGCCCTCAGGCCTGAGGGAGGAACTTAACCCAGTTTTCACAGCAGAACTGGATACAACATACCATCCACCTGGCAATGGATCTCTTAGTGGCACGTTTCCTTGCCAACCTCACCATAAGTGAGGAACAGTTGAGGGAGTTAAACCTGTGACCTTTGGTACGATCTATGTAGTAGCTAAGTGATCTTTGACATCTAAACCGTGCAACCTGCTCTCACCAGAAGAAGAATGGTCAGTGAAGACACAGGAGAGATATAGATTGATTAAGCTGGAAATCTGAGACCACCTTAGGCAACAACTTCGTTAGTCCTGAGGACTACCTTATCTCTGAAAGGAGATAAAATCAGGCTCCACTGACAATGCTTGTAACTCACTTATGCACCTGGCAGAAGTGATGGCTACCAAAACACAGTTTTCCAAGTCAAGTACTTGAGCCTGCTGAAGACAAGGGCTCAAAGGGGTTGCATAAGCTGGGCAATGCAAATATTAAGATCCCAGGCAGGGAAGGATCCCTGAATGGGGGTTGTGTGAAGCAACCCTTGAAAAACTTAGAGAATACAGGGTGAGCTGAAAGAGAAGAGGGCTTACCTGCTGACAAGAAAGCAGACACGGCTGCCAAGTACACTTTAGGGTAGCCGGTCTCAGCCCTAAAGTATTTAAATGAACCATATAATCCAGGACTGTGGGTAAGTCAGCAGATTCTGGGAAGTATGCTTTCCTGAGCACCATATGGAAAATCTCTTCCATTGGAATTGTAAGTAGCCTGGTGGAAGGCTTCCTAGAAGCCTTCAGAATATCCAATACACCTTGGGAAAGGTGTAGGTCAGCAAACTCTAATTCTTCAAGAGTCAGGCCTTGAGATTGAGAGATTTGAGGTTCGGTACCAAACCCTCCCTTGAGCACAGGATAACAGGTTGTGATTCCTGGGAAGACGCAGGGAAGGTGGACTGCTAAGGACATAAGGAGTGGGTACACCAGGCTGTCTGGCCCAGTCTGGAGCAATCAGAATAGAGACCTGATTTTACTAGCACTTTGTACAGGAGAGGAAGGGTGGAAAGGCATAGAGAAACTTCCTTCCCAACTGAGAAGGAAGGCATCCAGGGGACTGAGCCCAACACTGGGGCCTGCAACAAAAGGAGAAGTTGGTGATTGTCTGGGGCTGCAAAAGATCTATCTGGGTGTGCCCCATCTGGCAAATACCACCTCCAGAACTAGGGGATCCAGAGCCCACTCGTGATGGCCTTGGGAAATTCTGCTGAGAGCATCTGCCAGGACATTGTCCTTGCCTGGGAGGTGAACTGCTACCAGAGAGATGTTCAGGGGTAAGCCAGAGACCACAACTTCATTGCTCGGTGCACAAGGTCGTAGACCAAGTGCCCCTTCTTGTTGATGTACCACATTGTGGTGGTATTGTCTGTTCTGACTTGGATAACCTTGTTCTGAACAGATTTGTAAAAGCTTGAAGTGCTAGAAAACTGCTCTGAGTTCCAACAGATTGATATGGAGCAGAGATTCCTGAGGGGACCACAATCCCTGGGTGGTGAGGTCGCCCATGTGAGCTCCCCACCCCAATAGGGATGCATCTGTAGTAAGGATTAAGGAGTGAGACTGAGGGCAAAGGGGACCCCTGTCTCAAATTGCCCAGGTCCTGCCACCACTGAAGGGCCTGGATCAGGGTTCAAGTCACTGGAATTTGGTTAGAGGGTCCTTTCTTTGAGACCAAAAGGCTCTCAAATGGAACTGAAGGTCCCTCATCTGAAATCTGGCTCCTGCACTACTGCTGTCGAAGCAGCCATGTGTCCCAGGAGCTGTAGAAGTGCCTTGCTGGTCGAGAGACCTGCAGGGTGAAGGAGGAAGCCAGAGAAATCAGGGTACTTGCCTTTCCAGAGGAAGGAAGGCTCTGGCTTCCTTTGCGTTCAGTTCTGCACCTATGAAGGTGAGAAGCTGGACAGGCTCTAGGACTGACTTTGGAAGATTGAGAAGGAAACCTAGAGAAGTTAGCAGTTGCTGAGTTACTTGAAGGTGTAACCTGACTTGGTCTGGGGACTGGCCTACTATGAGCCAGTCGTCCAAGTAAGGAAAGATGGCAATTCTTTGCCTTATTAAGTGGGCAACTGCTACTGCCAGGCATTTGTGAATACCCTCGGGCAGATTTAAGGTCAAGGGCATTGCTCTGAACTGGTAATGACCTGAGGGCAGTTCGAATCTGAGGTACTTGATGGGGAGCTTCTGACGAGAACATGAAAATAGGCATCCTTGAGGTCCAGGGACACTAGCCAGTCCCCTGGCCTTAAAAAGGGTAAATAATTATCAGAGTCACCATTTTGAATTTTGGTTTTAAAAGGTGCTTGTTTAGATACCGAGATCCAGGATGGGCCACCATTCTCCTGTCTTTTTGGGGTAAGGAAGTACCTGGAGTACAACCCTTTGCCTCGGTGTAGGGTGGAACCTTTCCACAGCTCTGAGAGCCAGGAGGGTAGAGACTTCTGCCACCAGGGTAATAGCCTCTGAAGGATTTGCAGGTGGAAAGGATCTGATTCTCATCTTGTAAATTTTTGAAGCTGAGAACCAGTCCCTGGCTTACTACTTCCAAGACCCACTTGTCTGATGTTAGAGACTCCCAGTCCTGGACAAAGTAAGCCAGCCTGCCCCTACAGGTAGTGGAGAATCGGCCCTGGGCGCCCCATCAGGGTGCCTGTTTGGCAGGGGCTTTAGGCTGAGGGGTGGAAGCAGGCCTGCCTGCACCCCATCTGCCTCTCCCTCTAAAGAACCCTTCTGTGCAAAAGCTGAAGAGGAAGCCTGGGCTTGGTAAAAGGCCTATGAAAAGGCCTACCCTGGGAGGCCGCCTTTGGGGAGTGACTTGCCTTTCCTTGGCCTGTGAACCCTATAGGTGGTCATATATTCATCCATTTTCTTTCATGTAATTCTCTGTTTGCTCCCAAACAGAGTGTTGCCCACAACATGGAAATCCATCACCTTAGTCTGGGTATCCCAGACAGGCTAGTACATCTGAGCCAAGCCATTCTATGGAGAGCCACAGATGTAGCCATGACTACGGATGATACATCATTAGAGTCCACTGCAGCATGGAATTGCACCTTGATGCCTCAATAGCATCAGCGGCCACCTGCTCCAGCTCTTTTGCCAGCTGGCCAGGAACCTGCTTTGCTAGAGCTAAAACAGTATCCCATCTGGATTTTGATATCTAGCAACATAAGCCATATAATTAGCCTGTCTTGAGTCCTAAGGAAGCTGCCATGTACTGTTTCTTTGCCATGGCATCTTTCTGGAGTCCTTGTCAGGAGGGTGAGAGGCTAGGGGAACATTTGCCTTGTCACAGGCTGCAGCCTGCACCACCCCCACATGGCTGCACTGTTGTGTAAGGAACTCCGTATCAGAGCCTGATAATGCATACCTTTTATCCATTCTTTAGCAACAGGAAGTATGGTGTGAGGAGCATTTAAAAATCTTTACTGTCCGCTTCCAAAAGATTTATGCAGAGGAACAGACAGTCTCCTAGACTCTGGGATATCCATCATTTCTACAAAATCAGGCTCCTCCTGATCATCCACAGCTTCCTCCATAGGGAGCTGGAGGGTTTCAGCCACTTTTTATAAAACATAAAATGAGAAGGGGACTCAGAAAGCCTAGGGGGAGACACCCCTGAAGGTCTGTCTGAGAGATGTCGGTTCAATGGGCACATTCAGACTTTCAAAATCACATTCCTCTCCTCCCATACTCCTCTTCTCCCTCCTCTGCTCCAGAGTCAGCTCTTCTTTTGCCCGAGGTAAGTATCGCCCTGGTCAGGGCACTCCCTCGGTTCGTCGAACGAACCGGCTGGCCATCGGGTCAGTGGACTTATTGGCTCTCGTTCCTGAGTCTACCAACTCTCTTATCCAGGGTAGCTGCAGGAAAACCCTTGCAAATCTGGCAGTCTGAATTGAGGTGGAGCAGAAGGAGGAATCTCGGAGCGACTGTTCAGTAGAGGTGAGTAAAGAATCTGTCAGTTTAAGTTTGAACAACAACAGATAGAATTTTCAATCGAGCTCTAAGTTCCATGCCTGGCATGGACTTTAACTCTTTCACCTCCGGAGCAGTTCTAAGGTTGGGACAAACTTCATATGTCATAATATAGCAAGACTTCATGTTGTTTGAAGCTCTAACGTGTACTATAATTAGATTATTGCACATTTCTGCTGCTCCTACATTGCTTCCAGACCCAGCAGTAAAACAAAGACTGCAACGCCATCACACAGTGTCCCCATTATTTTGTACCATGGCCTCCTCTCTTCCTCTTTCTCGCTCTCCTCCCCCAAACTAGAGCATAACACAGCAGCAAATGTTCAGTCAAGTAGACCTAGCTCTGCACACATACTAGCTGGCATCTTCATACACCTCACCACACCTCACCACCACCACCCACAGGACAATGAAGAGAGTCTGGCAGATAAGGACACTCTTAGACCCACACTGTGATCAACTGGAGCCACGCACTTCTGGAAGTTTCGTACAGTGTCAAGCAGACAGGAGCACGTCTAGATTTCTTTGGAGGGGCTACACAAACGAAAGGCTTGGAAACAGAAAACAAAGACATTTTATTTTTAAAAGTATTGAGTTTAACATGCTATACCAAAACAGTAACAGATTCTTTTAAACAAACACTCTCCTTTCATCACGCCAGGATAAACAGTACACAGGCACGATACTATACTACTCCCGTTTCTATGTGGATGATCTATGCACCCCAGGAATGTACATTTTAACCTTTCAAATTATGTGTTTTAAGAAGATATTCTGTACCATACATGCTCCAAAGCTTTGTTTGTAGGATGAAAGGACATGCTGAGTAGGATAAGGGAGCGACTGCATGGATGGTGTTGGCCGGCATGATCCATTTAGAAAAGCTGGGGACCCTGCACCTCCCAGTAACGGTAGCTATAGGACTATGGATAGTCAATTCAGAGTATGTTCTGAAGGGGTGTTAAGGAAAGTACAGAGTTGAGAGATTTGATATGAACAGGGAGCAGCACAGGGAGGCTGGGATAAAATCCACCACCCACACAGCACACCTGTATATTTCTTATTTTTTCACTGAAACGTTAGATACAGACATTCAAAATGTAGGAAAATTAGGGGCACTTTCCTTAATGTGGAGAAGTTGTCAGAGACGATTAAGAAAACTGGAAACTAGTGACAACAGCTTCTTCCCTTGATCACACCCTGGACACCAGCTGAAAGTTCTAATGGTGGAGTAATAATTACTCACATTGAGCCTTGAGTGGGATCCCTCCTTGAACTGCCAGATAACTAGCGCTCTTAATGAGGTGTTAATCACACCAGGCCATCTGCAACACAAGAGATTAGTACCTAAGAATACAGACTGCTAATGTAGAGACATTTTAACTTCATTGACAGCCATGGAAAATACTGCAATAGTCAAGACGAACAAGTAGAGGGCTGGCTTCACTAGCCCTGGCAAATATTCACTAGGTTTTGGGCTAGTAAAACAATGTTTCTGATCAAAAGAGACTCCATGATTCAGGAGTTGATGCCTATCTCCAGCCAGGGTAATGGTCAGATGTCTCCCAGGTACATCAGCATGGAGACACTGATCGCATTCCTAAAATTGTACAGGAAGGAAGAGAAAATAGTGATGTCCTAGTACACATAGGAAAAATTATCGCACCAGCTGGTCAGTTGAGAGACCAAGGAACACCTGACCAGGCTGGGTGACAAACATAATCCATTTCGTCCGGCATCTCCTTCTCGAAATCCTGCCCTCTTTTTTTTTTTTTGGGGGTGCCAATGGACAGAAAGGTCAGAGATAGGAGATAGGGTAGCTAAACATGAGGGCTCAAGAGCTAGTGCCAGGAAAAGGACACAGTTTTGTAGGAAACTGGCAACAGTTTTGGAGCTCAAGTTCCTTAAATTTGATGGACTGCATCTGACCAAGGAAGAGTCAGTGAATTGGGGCAGAAGTTTGACGTCTTTGCAAAAATATTTAAACTAGCAAATGGGAGATGGGTGCAGCACCACATATGCGAATGGGAAAAACACCCCTCCCCTCAGCTAGTGGTCAAACAGGAGTTCAGCATGTTTGTAGTTCATCTGCATCACCAGGTAAGGAAAAGGCCCGCCTTCCCATACGATGCACAGAGGGAAACGCCAGACCTCGCTGAACAACTAACGAATCGAAATCTGGCCAATGGAAAATCATGTACACAAATGCTTGCAGTCTGAGAAACAAGATCCCAGACCTGCAGGCAACAATGACAGAGGCTAAACTGGACATAGTAGCTATTAGCGAGACATGTTTTACCAGTAACCACTTTGAAGACTTCAGTACCTGGCTATGTACTGTTCAGAAGAGACAGAGATGCAAAAAAAGGGGGTGGAGTAGCCTTATATCAATGAAAATATCAAAGCTACAGAAATTCAGAATACATATAAGGACAGAAGAACTGTGGGTCACCTGGAAACAGGAAATGGAACAGCCATCCAAACGCGGTTGTCTACAGGCCTCCAGACCAGGGAGGACACAGACACATTACTGTTAGAACATATACAAAACATGACAGCTAAAGGGTAGGTTCTTATAACGGGAGACTTCAACATGCCGGAAACAGATTGGTCAATACCAGCAGGAACATCTGCCAGAACTAGACATATAGTGGACTGCCTGCAGGGGAGGGCTTCAAACAATTGGTATAAAACCCACAAGAAATGGGGTTATCCTAGATCTAGTACTGATCATCATGGAAAGGATCACAGATCTCCAGGTATAAGGTCATGTCAGGGCCAGTGACCATCACATGGTATGGTTCAATTTGGCACTAGAACTAAATCATCCCATTCCAAGGCAGAAATGTGGGACTTCAGAGGAACTGACTTTGATAAGATGGCCAACAGAGTTAAGCTAGCCCTGGCAAAAAGAAATACAGGTAAGGGGTTCAGGCAAAGTGGGCAAGCATTAAGGATGCAATACTTGAAGTAACATTCCATTGTGTTAAAGAGAAAAGTAAGTGCAAAAGAAGAATGAAACAACTTTGGTTCTCAAAACAGTAGCAAAAGGTGAGAGCCAAAAGGCTGGTCTTCAGGAAATAAGGGAACGAGCAGGATGAAGCTAGGAGGCATACCAAACTTCCTTAAGGGGAAGCAGGGAAGGCAGTTAAGGCAGGCAAAGGCCCAAACCGAGGAAACAGTAGCACAAACAATAAATAAAGGTGACAATACTTTCTATAGATACATTAGTGAAAGGAGAAAGTCCAGAGGGACTGCTTAGATCAAAAGGGTTAGGGCGTGTGAGAGGACCATGTAAAAGCATCCATCCTAAATAGATACTACTGCTCAGTATTTACTGAAGAGAAGGTAGGGCTCACAGCTCAGCACCATGGACACAGGGGAGGAGTGAGGTGTGCACTAGTCCCTTTACAAAAGAAAGGGTCCCACAAGAGCTCGCTTAAGCTCAGGGTGAACAAGGCAATGGGACCTGATGCATACATCCCAGGGTACTAAAGGAGATAAGAGTGGAACTAGCAGAGCCACTATCAGAACTGTTTAGTGAGACTCTGAGCACAGGAGAGGTCCCAGAAACTGGAGAAGGGCTCGATGTGATCCCGCCCACAAAAGTGGTAGCAAGGAGGAGGCAGGGAACTACAGACCAGTCAGTCTTACCTAGTAGTGGGAAAGATGATGAGGCACTCCTTAAGGAAAGGATAGTGTAACACCTGGAATCAACAGGAGCACAGGATCCACGACAGCATGGGTTTACAACAGGAAGGTCCTGTCAAACTAATCTTAGATTTCTTGACTGGGTAACCAGAGTGGTAGACAAAGGAGGAGCAGTTGATGTCTCTAACTTGACTTCAGCAAAGTTTTCATACTGTTCCACATAGAAGATTGATTAATAAGCTGGGTAGCTCAGGGTGCATCAGAAGTTCATCAACTGGAAGGCAAACTGGTTGAAGAGCAGAAAACAGAGCGGTAGTATACAGTCCCAGAAGAGATGCAAGTCACAAGTGGGGTACCTCAGGGATCAGTCCTGGGGCCAGTCCTCTTCAATATCTTCATTAGTGACATTGCAGATGGACTGAGGGTAAGGTTGGTCTGTTTGCAGATAATACCAAGATCTGCAACAGAGTAGATGATCCAGATGAAGTGGCAGAATGAGAAGAGATTTGATAAACTGGCAAATGCTCGGAAGAGTGGCAACTGGGGTTTACTGCAAAGAAGTGCAAGATCATACACACAGGGAAGAGAAACCCTGAAGCCACCTATAGGCAGGAGGGACTTGCTGGTAGTCACAAGGGAAGAAAGAAACTTGGACATCATCATCACAGATGACCTGAAATCATCCCAGCAGACCACTAAAGCAATAGGTAAGGCTAGGAGGATGTTGGGGTACATATTAGTAGGGTATCCATGTCGTAAGAGGGAGGTACTAATTCTCTTTACAAGAGACTGGTTAGGCCCTCATCTGAGTACTGCAAACAGTATTGGAGGCCACTGGACATTAACTAAATTGAGGCAGCCCAGAAAAGGGCAACAAAATGGTGTAGGGACTGCAACAGAAAACATACTAGGACAGATTAATGGAGCCCAATATGTATACCCTAGAGCAAAGGAGGGAGAGAGGTGATAGGATCGAAACATTCAAACACCTTAAGGGTAATTATCAAGGTGAAAAAGTCTAATATGTTTAAATATAAGAAAATAGCAGGACAAAAGTCACAGCATGAGATCAGAGGAGACCGTATAAGGGCAATGTGAGGAAGTTCTTTTCACATAAAGGTGTTGGATGCATGAACGGCCTACCTCAGGAAGTGGTGGATATGAATACAGTGCAGGGCTTCAAAGAGGCATGGGATAGGCATGAGAGAGAAATACGGATGAGTATGAACAGATAGATCATTGACAGAGCAAAAGGCCGATAGTACATTCATAAGGTAGAAAGAGAAATGGACAGACTGGATGGGCCTTGTGTCCTTATCTGCCATCAGCTTCACTGTTTCTATGTTAAAAATCAAACTCTGATTGCATGCAGAGCCACTCGGTCTCTGTGAAAAATCAAATAAGGCTCCTTACACATCAGGGCCTGAAGCTAGGAAATCCTTCAAGCAGAAGTAACTGCAACTAAAAGAGCTTTCCAAGACAAACAGTGCATATCGCAACTACCAGCTGGTTCCAAAGGAGGCAGGGCAACTTTCTCTGAAAGAAACTTTTAGATCCCAAGGAGGTGCGGGATTGCGCACCAGGGGTTTCAGGTGTAGGATCCCTTTCAGAAAAAATTTTGGAGACCTCCAGCTGAGCCACAGCTTTGCCCTCCACCAAGGTGTGGTAGGCAGAGAGAGCAGACAGGTGGACCTTCAACAGAGAGTAACTCGGGCCAGGTCGGAGAGACACAGCAATACATGACCCTCAACAAAACAGGACATGAAAAAGAGGTCCCAACCCTTTGAAGTAGGCCCAAATGGAGAAACACATCTATTTCACAGCGTAGTTATCTTCATGAAGGTTTTCTAGCCTCCACAAGGATGTGAGCCACTCTGGAGGAGACCCATAGCATAAGGCAGCTATGACAATAAGATGCCACCAGTGAAGGAAAAGGACTTCAGTCCTGGATTGACCAGTGTGCCACACTTGTGAGTCAGGAGATCTTAGCAGAGGAACTGGAGACTCCATTGCAAGCTGCTGAAGAAGTGGAAACTATACCTGGCAAGGCCAATAAGGGCGCTCAAAATCACATGAGCCCTCTCGGCCTGCAGCTTGAGTAGAACCTCTGAAGAACTGGAAAGAAAGGGAAGGCGTACAAAATATCCCTGTCCAGCAAAGAGAGAGCATGTCTCACCAAAAATAATGCCTGGGAGCAAGCGAGCAAAACCTGGGTAGTTTTGTGTTCAATGCGGAGACGAACACATCCTGGTCTGGATGACCCCACAGGTCAAAAAGGTCTTGATCACTGCTTGCTTAAGCTCCCACTGTGGACTCCTATTCTGGTGCAGCTGAGACAGTCCGCTAGGACGCTTTGCATTTCCAGAACGTACAGTTACGTAAGAACTTTCCATAACAATAGATCATCAACAGAGGCTCTTGCAGTAGGTATTCACATACAGGACTAAGCCACAAGGCATCAGGACCCCCACAGAAACATTTCTAGCTAGCAGTCTCTGGCGAGGGACCACTGCCATGTCAGGTGACTGGCGTCTTAAGTCGGTATAATGGGGCAGTCCTCCATGCCCACCTTCCAGTTCTTTCCCCACCAAAGGCCAAAAGAGGCAAGATGAGAGAGAAGGATATTCCCCAAGGGAAATGAAGTAAAGAAAACTTAGGGGACGGAGGGGAAGGGAATAGCTACTGCAAGAGCTCTCTCTCGAAGAACTACTGTTACAGTAAGTTCTTATGTAACTGAACAATCTTACTCGAGGGGGCTCTTGCAGTAGGAAATTCACATATAGGATCAAGGCCAGAAGCAGTCGAAACAAGGAAAAGTACTCGGAGGATGACTGTTATCCACAACATGGAACCTCCGTCAGAAAGGGTCTTATGAAAGAAGACCTTGGAGTACAGCCAACCCGAGCCTGCTCTACGGCAAGAGGCAATGTCCAAACTGTAGTGTTTTCTAAACGTATGGACAGAAGTCCAAGTTACAAATGCACAGATGTCTGCCACTGACAAATTCTTGAAACAAGCTGCAGAGGCAGAGCCTTCTCAGGTGGAGTGACTTCCGACTTGACCTGGAAGGGCCTTGTTGTACTTGTCGTAACAGACAGTGATACAATGAGCCAACCATTTTGATAGGCATTGCTTAGAAACAGCATTGCCTTCTCTTTGTAAGCAACGGAGACAAAAGCTGTCAGTTTTCCCTAATTCCTTAGTCCAAGTGGTGTAGTATCTCAGTATTCTGTGAACATCCAAAGTATGCAAGTACTCCCTTGATTGGAGTGTTATAAATAAAGCAGGTAGCTCAATGGTTTGATTCAGCCTAGATTCAGCCACCACCTTAGGGAGAAACTTGGGGTTAGTCGTAGGAGCCACACGTTCCTTGTCAAAATAAGGTACAGGATTTTGCACATCAAGGCCTGAAGCTCAGAAATGCACCAAGCAAACGTAATGGCCACTGGGAAGAGTGTCTTCCAAGAAAGGAACTTTAAATCGGCTGTAGCTACTGGCTCAAAGGAGGCAGGGAAAGCTTCTCAAGAATAAAATTCAAATCCCAAGAAGGGCAGCAATGCGGATGGGAGGGTCTCAAATGGAGAACCCCACTGAGGAAGGTCTTTGAGACTTCCAACTGAGCAAAAGTCCAGTCTCCAAAGGGAATATGATAGGCTGAAACAGCGCCATGTGGACTTTTAACGAAGAACGGCTGAGACCCAGATCAAAGAGGTGACGATGTAGTCCAGGACTTTATTGGCTGGGCACAAGAAAGGTTCAAAGTCCTTCGAAATGGCCCAGATAGAAAATTGTTTATACTTCATGGTGTAGGTGGACCTAGTGGAAGACTTCCTGGCCTCTATGAAGATGTCCGCCACGAGGACAAACTCAAGTGGCTTTACCTACATCTGCAGGAGCACATGCAAATGGAGGGATTTGAGACCTGGATGAACGAGGGTCCCTTGATCCTGGGTCAACAACTGAGACAGAGGAAGAGGAGGTCCTCTGAAAACTGTTGCAGAAGAGAGAACTAAACTTGCCTGAGCCAGAAAGGGGCAATGAGAATCATTCGACCTCCCTCCGATCCGAGTTTCTTCAGGACCCTCTGAATTAAAGGAATGGCAGGGAAGGGTATAAACAAATCTTTCCCTCAGCGAGAGACAGGCGTCCCGCCAAAAAATGTCTCACCCTGGGCGGCGAGAAAGTGGGAAGTTTTACGTTTTGGGAGAGGCAAAAGGTCTGTCTGAGGTGTTCCTCATCATTGACAGATGTGGTTTGTGACTTGTTGATCTAACTCCCATTTGTGAGGATGAGTGAAGACCGACTGAGCATGTCTGCCAGTGTGTTTTCCACTCCTGGAACATGAACCGTGGTCAAGCGAGGTGATGTTCGGTTGCCCAATACCAGATTCTCATCACTTACCGGCACAGAGGGTAGGAACATGTTCCTCCCTGCTTGTTGAGATACCAGACTACGCACATGTTGTCTGATTGTATGAGGAGATGACCGGGAGGATGAAGGAGAGTAGAACCTGAAGGGCATAAAGGACTGCTCTTAGTTAAAGCACATTTATATGCAGATTTTGCTCGAACTTGGACTAGCTGCCCAGAGTCCTGCAAGACCATAGATGGGCACCCCAACCTTCTCCTAACACATCTGTCATCAACGTCTGGGAGGGTGCATCAATGCAGAAGTGAACTCCCAGGCACAGGTTCTCCTGAAACATCCACCATTACAAGTCCCTGGTCATGGGATCAGAAACTAGTACCTCTTGGTCTAGACTGTGCCTGGTCTGGTCCCATTGCGACTGAAGCTTCCACCGAGAGATCCTCATATGGAGCTGAGCAAGTGGGACTGTCAGAATGGCAGCCACCATTAGCCTGAGGAGGCAGAAGACTAACCTGGCTCAGACACTCCTGCGACTGGACAGAAGATGGGTAAGAGTCTGAAGGGTGCCGACACTGTCCAGAGGCAAGAAGACTTTGCCAGTGGCTGTGTCCAGAATCGCCCCTATAAACTGGAGGCATTGGCAAAGGATCAAATTGGACTTGGCCTGATTGATGGTGATACCCAGGCTGGTGAAAACCTGCAGGGTGAGGAGGTGCAGGGGTGCCTCCTGGGCGGGGCCTCCAGGAAAAGTCGTCTGAAAATGCGAGAATACCTGTACTCCCTCCTGGAGTGCGTGGGTGGGCCGCTACCACAGACAGGCATTTGGTAAACACTGGGAGGCCGAGGAAAGATCAAATGGAGGGCTCGAATTAGTAGTGGCCACCCTGAAAGCAAAACTGAAGGAATGTGCGTGGGAAGGGCATATGGGGATATGCAGGTAGCCATCCTGCACGCCCAGAGCACATAGCCACTGTCCTTGCCGAAGAAGGGGCAGAAGGCCTGCAAAGAGAGCATTATGAAGCATTTTACCCATGAACATGACCCAGGAGCTGACGTCCAGTATAAGCCTCATATCTCCCATCTTCTTTGGAACCAGGAAGAATGGGAATAGTAGCTGAGCCCCAAAGATGGGTGGAACCGACTACTGCCACCTGTGAAAGAAGGGAGATGATTTCCTCTAGGGACCAGAGGAAGATGTTGTGGGGATTAAGAGGACTGGGGTGTGGTCTTCGAGGTGGTTTCTGCAGAAACTCAACTGAGTATCCTGCTGACATCAACTGGAGCACCCAAGCCTCTGAAGATCTTACTGAGAGGGCTCTTGCAGTAGGTAATTACAAATAGGACTGAAGCCAGCAGGTGTCAGGACACCATGGAAACATTTCTAGATAGCAGTCTCAGGCAGGGATCGCCCCACGTCAGGTGACCAACGTCAGTATAAAGGGGCAGTCTCCCACGCCCGCCCCCAGCTCCTTCCCTACGTTAGCATTCGCAGTGCCTCGTGGTTACGCTCACTGCTTTGCAGTCAATCGTCAGTAGTTTTCCTCCCATTTTCTACTTTTTTCAAATCTTCGTCAGCCTTACCTACAACTGCCATGTATGTCATCCCCAACCCCTCCGAGCCCAAAACAAGTGCAATTCTTGGGGCTCCAGCTACCACATAAGGACGGACATTCCCACTGCCTTTTTTTGTCCAGACCCCAATCATCCCATCAAGAAGTGCCAGCTCTTCCAGCAGTTTAACGCGCCACCGAAAGTGGGAGGCAGCAGTCCCTGAAGGCCCATGTTCTCAAACAAAAATGATCTCCATGGAAAAGGAAATGAAAAACTTCATCGGGCTTCAACTTCTCCGGAGGACCACCACAGAAGCAGCACAGAGACTCCTCTTCGGTTGTCACGGCCTCGCGTTGAGTCGCAGTGCTGCAGGTAACTCCTCCATAGCAGCAGTCTTGGAGGCTTCCAAGATAGCATTCAACCCTCCTGTCGGCTTTGCCTCGAGCTCCAGGTCTAAGAAGGCAGCCGCCCAGTAAGGTCGCCACCATGCGGCCTTCTAGTCCGACTAGCCCCGATAGGTCAGACATCAGCTTCTCCAACGCCGCACAGGTAAGGCCATTAAGACGCCTGGACTATCCGGGCAGCGAATGGATCGAAAGCGCCAGCCAAGGCCGCTCTCCTTTGCAGCCTTTATCAGGCGTGGGTCAAATAAATCCGATGCCAGCTCCTCCGACATCCGACCGGATCCTATTGATAAGACAGACATCGGCTCCTTTGATGTTCGCTCGGTGCTACAGCTAATGTCGGACCTTTCGGGCCTATCCGTTGTCCTGAGCTCACCACAAAGTACAGTTATGTAAGAACTTACCGTAACAGTAGATCTTTGAGAGAGGCTGTTGCAGTAGATAATTACATATAGGATAGACGCCGCCGGTGACAGGACCCCATGGAAAATTTCTAGTTAGCAGTCCCTGGTGAGGACCGCCTCACGTCAGGTGACTGGCGTCAAGAGCGTCAGTATAAAGGCGGTCCCAGATGCATGCCTTCAATTCTTTCCCGCCACAAGCCCAGAAGGCCCGGACAGGAGAGAAGCAGATGTTTCCACTCCTGGAACAAGAGCTGAAGAAGCCAAGGGGATGGAGGCGGGAAGGTTTTACCTACTGCAAGAGCCTCTCGAAGATCTACTGTTATGGTAAGTTCTTACGTAATTGTACTATCTTACTATGAGAGAGCTCTTGCAGTAGGTAATTACATACAGGACTGAATCCCAAGCTGTCTGGAAAAGGCACGGAAGAGGAAACTACTCCTAAAAATAGCAGTAGCCTTGTAGGCCTCAAGACAGAAGACCTTGCAAAACCGCTAGCTCAAGCCTGCTCTACAGCTAGAGGCAATGTCCAAACAGTAGTGTTTCGTAAAGGTATGGACGGAACTCCAGGTGGTGGCAGCACATATGTCTGCTGCAAACACATTCTTGAAACAAGCTGCAGAGGCCGCTACTCCTTGTGTGGAGTGACCTCTGACCTGACCTGGGAGGGTCTTGTTGAATTTGTCATAACAGAAAGTGATGCAATAAGCTAACCACTTTGACAGGCATTGCTTGGAAACAGCATTGCCTTGCCTTTTGTGAGCAAAAGAGATGAACAAATGATCAGCCTTTCTGAGATATTTTGTCCTGTTGGTGTAGTATCTCAGAATCGGTGAATATCCATGGTATGGAGTAAATATTCTCCCTGGTTGGAGTACTGCGTGAAAAGGCAGGTAACTCTATAGACTGATTTAAGGTAGACTCTGCTACCACTTTTAGGTAGAAACTTAGGATTCGTGCAAGAGCCACCGTTCTTTGTGAAAGATCAGGTATGGATTTTACACATAAGGGCCTGAGCTCGGAAATTCTTCTCAGCAGAAGTAATGGCCACCAAGAAAAAGCCGCCTTCCATTTAAAGAACTTTCCAGATTCATGGAGGCCGCAGGTCTGAAGGGAGGAAGGTTAAGTTTCTCTACAATAAAGTTCAAGTCCCAGGGGAGCAGGAGTTCTGATTGGGGGCCTAAGATGAAGGACCCCTCTAAGAAAAGGTCAGAGACCTCTAACTGGGCAAATGCTTTATCTGCGAAAGGAACATGATACGCTGAGATACTGCCATGTACTTTCAAGAAGGAATGACTGACACCCAGGCCTAAAAGATGACGAATATTCCAGCAGAACAGCCACTGAACAGGAGAAAGGCTCCACCACGTTCTTAGAGACGGCCCAAATAGAAAATCTCTTCCATTTCATGGCGTAAGTGGACCTAGTGGAGGGTTTCCTAGCTTCCACCAAAATCTCCGCACCTTTGGAGAGAGAAACCAAAGCGGGATTGAGCTAGGTCTGCAGGAGCCACGCATGGAGTTGCAGGGACTTGAGTCCCGGATGGACCAGAGACCCCTGATCCTGGGTCAGCAAACCTCGAGATAAAGGAAAAGGAAGAGGAGGAACCTCTAAGTATTGCTGTAGAAGAGATAACCAGATTTGCCTGGGTCAGAAGAAAAATTACTCACCTTAGTAATGTTGTTTCTTCTAACGAGTCTTGCTATATTATGACAATTGCAATTTGTCCCACCATTAGAACTGCTCCGAGGTGAAAGAGTTAACTACCATGCCAGGCATGAGTTTAGAGCGTGAGCTCAGTTAGAGAAGCTCTGTCTGGCTAATTTCAAACCGAAACTGTCAGATCTTTACGAGCAAAAACTCACTAAGGTTCTGTGTGGAAGCTGTAACCTACACTAGCCAACTGTCTACCTAAATATTAACACCTATTCCTGGTCCCAACACAGAGACTCAAGTCAGGGACCAGAAAGAACAGGTTACTCACCTGTAACAGTAGTTCTAGGAGTGGTATATGTTGTTCATCCACACTGTCTGGCATTGTCCCTTACCCTTCAAATCTTATGCGAAGTCTTCAGTTGGCTCCTCCCACCCACCGGGTGGTAATACCCAGGCGCCGCCCGTGACGCCAGATCTAGCCCGCTGGAAGCCAGGTTGTACGCCTAAAGCCGAGGGGTCGGTAGGATGAACAACATATACCACTCCTAGAACTACTGTTGCGGTGAGTAACCTGTTCTTCTAGGGAGCGTGATATGTTGTTCATCCACACTGTCTGGCAGACTCCAAGCAGTTCTCCGGGAGGAGGGAGGCAAGCACACCCCTACTTAGGGAATAGAGATTGAGAACCGAGGCCCCAAAACCAGCATCCCGACGTGACTCTAGGTCAATGTGGTAATGGGTAACAAAGGTGCTTGCTGACTTCCAGGTAGCGGCCCGACAGATTTCCTGGATAGGGATGTCCCTGGAAGCAGCCACCGAGCAGCAGTATGACGGGTAGAATGAGTCCTTAGCCCTTTGGGAGGCTCCTTACCCGCCAATTCATAACACAGACCTATGCATGATGTGATCCATCTCGCAATAGTCCGCTGCTGCAGGTCTGCCAGAAGCGGCTTCAGCGTAGGTGACAAACAGCTGGCTAACCTCTCCCCGAATTTCTGCCGTCCCTCCTTATAATAGGAGAAAGCACGCCTGAGGTCCAGAGTAACGGAGCCTATACCCGCGTCCGAGGTGTAATTAGGTAATATACTGGCAGGGTCAACACTCGTTAAGGTGAAACTCTGACACCACCTTCGGAAGGAATTTTGGGTGGGGGCAGGACAACTTTGTCCCTGTGAAAGACCAGATGGGGGAGTCCACTGAGCGCCTGGAGCTCCCTGTCCTTCTGGCTGACGTGATAGCCACCAAGAAGGCCGTCTTCCACGACAAGTGCAAAAGTGCAGACTTGTGCATGGGTTCGAATGGCTTGCCCATGAGCTTTGCCAAACCAGCAAAAGATCCCACGGAGGTGGAGGTTCACACACGGAGGATATGTGTCCAGGCCTTTGAAAAGCGCCTAACCACCTTTTCTGAGCTAACATCGGCTGACCGACCACGCCTCGTAAGCCGATATGGCTGCTAGGTGCACCCTAAGGGTCGATGACCAAGACCCCCTTTGAGAGGGACCAAAGATAGTCTAGAATGTTAGCCACCGAGCAGGATAAGGGGTCCAGACCTTTGCCCGACACCAAATGGAAAGTCTCTTCCATTTGAAGGCATAACATTTCCTGGTCGATTCTTTTGAGATGCCTCCACCACGGTGTAGACATCCTCAGAAAGACCCAAAGCCTGGAACTCTAGCCGCTCAGGAACCAGGCTGTGAGGTGCAGGGATTGAAGGTCGGATGAAGGACCTTCCCTGGTTCAGAGATATCAGGTCCGGGTACTGAGCCGCTCCGGGGTCCTGCAGCTGAGGCTGTGGAGATCTGGATACTAGAACTGGCGTGGCCAATCTGGGGCTACCAGGATCACCTTCCCCTGTCCTTCCTCACCTTGAGTAACACCTTGTGGATCAAGGGAAATGGAAGAAAGATGCAAAAGAGGCCTGTCAGGTCCACGGCCTCGAGAAGGCATCCCCTGCAGCGAGCCCCGCTGAGGGGGCGGGAATGGAACAGCTCAGCTTGTGTGTCTCCCTGGAGGCAAACAGGTCCACCAACGGTTTGCCCACGAAGAGAACAGGTAGTAGGCTACCTCTGGATGGAGAGACCACTCGTGGGATGTCTGGCCTAAGCGGCTGAGAGCATCCGCCAGTTGGTTAGGCGACTCCCTGCCAAATGGATGGCTAGGAGATCCACCCCAGCCGGGCTGATCGAAGATCCAGATCCGAGCTCCTTGCATAGCAGACGGGAGTGCTTGCCGCCGCTTGTTGAGGTAGTATATGGTCGTGGTATTGTCTGTCTGGACTTGAACCACTTGACCCCGGGAGCTGAGGAGCTAAGCCGACAGAGCCAGTCTGGACTGCCCTGAGCTCCAACAGGTTGATGTGGCATCGGGACTCCTCTGGGGTCCAGGAACCCGTGAGCCCTGTATTCCCCATGTGGGCTCCCAGCCCGTGAGAGAGGCATCGGTCGTGCGACGACCGTCGGCTCGGGTGGACAAACGGGATCCCTTCCAGCAGATGATCTTCGGACGGTCCACCATTGTAGGGCGTCCCACATCCCTGGGTGACCGTGACCAGCTGGTCGAAAAAGACTCTGACGCTGAGTCCACTGGGCGGCGAAGCCCCACTGGAGGCGCGTGTGCAGTCTGGCCCAGCGGACCACCGACGTGCATGCCGCCATGTAGCCCAGGAGGCGCAGGAAGTCCCGGCAGGGCGTGAGTGCCCAACCAGAAATGATTGGGCAAAGGAGGAGAGAACCTCCGCCCTGTCCGGCAGGAGCGAGCTCTGGCTTGACGAGTCGAGCTCTGCCCCGATGAAGCCCATCACCTGAGAAGGTACGAGTCTGACATGGCCTCGCTTGATCAGAAGGCCCAAGTGTGAGCAGGTTCGAGGGTCAGGTCCCTGGACCTCTCCACCTCCTGAAGGAGGATCCCGCCAGAGCCAATCGTCCAGGTAGGGGTAAATACGAACCCCCTGGCGCGAAGATGGGCTGCCACCACTGCAATGCATTTGGTGAAAACCCTTGGGGCGATGACAGGCCGAACGGCATGGCTCTGAACTCGTACAGGGTCCTTCGACCTGAAGTGGAGAACCACTGATGAAACAGACGGATAGGGACGTGGAAAAAGCGTCCTGAAGGTCCAGTGTGCAGAACCACATGTTTCGCTTCCAGGGATGGTAGTGATCTGATTTAGAGTTACCATCCGAAAGGTGCGAGACCGAGATACCGATTCAGGTCTGCAGATCTAGAATGGGCGCCAACCCCGTCCGGCTTGGGCACCAGGAAATACCTGGAGACGAAGCCTGGGTCTGAAGGAGGATCCAGTCACTCGGGCCACCACCTCTTTGAGGAGTAGCGCAATGTCGCTCTGGAGGACAGACGGGCGACTGAGATCCGCTCCTCTCGTGGGGCACGGGCTCGGCTGGGAGGGTACTGCCGCAATTCTGGGCAGACCCTGCCCGACCACTTCTAGGACCCATCTGTGCGTGGTGATACCGGACCAGGCGGAAACGGTGGCGGAGCCGGGCCCCCACGGGAGGACCCAGAGCTGAAGTGACGGGTAATGCGGGGGACACCCCCTCCCATCACTGGGCAGGCTTAGAGGAGGAGGGGCACCTGGACCAGCGCCTCAGCCTCCTTTGAGGGCTGTTAGACCTTGCTTGGGCCTAGGGCGCCAAGCCTGAGCCTGCTGTTGTTGTTGACCCCCTAGAAGGGTGGGTTGTCTGACCGCAGGGGAAGAAGATATGAAAAGGTTTCTTCCCGCGCCTTCTGCTGGTTCTTACTTGAAGAACGCTTAGCGGATGTAGCATTTAAGGTGGCATTAGATTGCTCGATACACTGCAGGTGACCTGCCACTCCTGGCCGAAGAGGTCGGTGCCAAGGAAGGGCACATCAGCTAGCTTGTGCTGAGTATCCACGGAAAGGAGGATAACCTCAGCCAAGCCCCGCGGCGCAGTGGATACCGCTGCAGCAGTGAACAGGCACAGGAATCACCCACGTCCAGAGCAGTCTGGAGTTGTTGTTTAGCAACAGCTCTGCCCTGGTCCTGACCTGTGACCGTGGTCTGCATGTCAGCTGGGAGGTGGGGAGAACTTAGCTCCAGCGACTCCCAAGAGGGCGTGGAGAGAAGTGTGACATAATCACAGCTGAGCTTGCCTGATGAAGGCCCAAAAGATGATGCAGCATAGACCTTCCGGGCCGGAGTAGTCCACAAGTTTGGACTCTTTGTCTGGAGGGCGGTCAGTATCGGCTGAGCTGCCCGTCCGCCTGAATACTGAGGCAGTCACAAGGCTTTCCGCTGAGGGTGCTCAGTAAACTCATCAAAGACCCGTGGGCACCAAGCATACTTGCG
The DNA here is from genome assembly GCA_016271365.2 of Neoceratodus forsteri. Classification (NCBI taxonomy): domain Eukaryota; kingdom Metazoa; phylum Chordata; order Ceratodontiformes; family Ceratodontidae; genus Neoceratodus; species Neoceratodus forsteri. The sequence continues at coordinate 1,411,640,716 of CM057456.1, read as the reverse complement.
TGCCATGCAGGCAGATGAAGCTGGGGAGGAGGCAGGGGACGGTGCCAGAGATCCAAGCAAGACCAATACAATGGCTTTTGCTGACTGGAAATGCCTCCGTGAGGTATCCCCCTCTTAAGAATATCCGTGAAAGGGATATTCGACTTTTTCTGGATAGGCTGGTAGGGCCATCCCGTCGATCGGAAATGAGCCGGAGGATGCCCTGGAAGGAGGAGCCCTTCTTCCAAGCCTGACCAAGGCTCATCGAGAGAATGAAGGCCAGTGTTGTCGAATCGAGGTCGATATAGAGGCTGCACACCTAAGTCCCCTCGATCGCTGAGGCGATCAGGGGTGACCGTGATTGACAGTCTGTGGGGAGACCGAAGACTGGCGGGCCTCCTGGAGGAACCCCCAGAGGGGCAGCTAGGTGGAGGTTCCACCAAAATTGGTGGGAACCTGAAACCCGGTGCGGCGGAGAGGCACCACCGAGCAATCGGGTGTCTGAGGCGGCAAGAGGCTGAGGCCAAGAGATAGCCAGGACCACCGAGGCCGACTTCTGACCTGCTGCATGATTGCTGCCACATGAGATCCTCAGCGTGGCGACAAATTTTTCGTTGAAGCCTCTCCTCGTCCGAGGAAGGAAGGAGCAGTGGTGGCGCCTCTTGCGGAGTGCTGTGTCCTTTTGGGTCGATGCGACTGAAGAGGACTTGCTCCTGATCGAGACTGGTGATGCCGACTCTGTCGATCGGGAGGAGACTGGGCTCAGTGAAAACCGAGGCTCGGTTCTTGTCCCTCGATCGGGAGGCCAGCGGCAGGTCTCCTCGTCGGGAAGGAGAGAATCGGCGTTCTCTCAAAGAATCATCAACAGGAGTCGGTGATAGCGGCTCGATCGGGTCGAGAATAATCCGGCCGGATCAGCCAGATTCCTCGTCCACGCCCGGTACAGGCGGAAGGTCTGAAAACCCAGCGACCAAGGAGGCAATTCAGGCCGAGTCGAGGACATCGGACCGCTCCTGATCCCAGGAGCGTCTTCTTGACTTCGAAGAAGATTGAGAATCCTTTTTCTTAGAAGCGGGATGAGTGCGAGCCAGGGGCCTCACCTTGTGAGAGAAGACGGCACAAATCCTAAAGGAACCTGAAAAGGAGAGCCCAGATTGATCGACGAAAATATCCCGGCTACCCGAGCTTGGCGGCTTCTTCCTCGAAGACCGCCATCGCGCTCCAACTGCTTTCCGGCGGATCCAAGCAGCGAAACCGCCCACCTGGCCTCCTTGGATTTTACCGGTGGGTTCGCGAGCTCCGGTCTACCCAGCTTCAGGCGCACCTGGCGATCTTCCAGGGCGTTGGGGTGGAAGGAAGCACAAATGGAGCACTGCAAGGTATAAGTGAATAGAACTGAGGCAGTAACCTTGCGAGAGGTGAGGATCGGTGCACATTTTTCTGTCCATAAAGGACACTGGCGAAAACCGGGGACGACTTGTCATCCATGTCCCGAATCAGAGTCGTGAACTCTACGAGTTTCAGAGAGAGATGGCGGTGAAACCGTCGAAAGCAGATCCAGGGCCTCAACACTACAGAAGCTGCAGGGGAACCTGAATCTTCCAGCGGAAAGGAAGATCTGGCGTCATGGGGCGAGCGAGGTATTACCACCGGGTGGGTGGGAGGAACCAACCAAAGACTTCCGGCAAGATTTAAAGGAAAGGACAATGCCGACAGGGTGGATGAACAACATATCCACGCTCCTAGAAAATAATAATATGAAAAAAATAAAACACAACACCCAAAAACCCCAAAAGGGTGGAAAAAACATATAATGGTCATAAAAGTGCAACACTGGACGCCCACCCATACCAAGTAGAAGTTCTGAGATGGAGCAGGCTGGTGAGGGGAAGTCATATATGTGAAGACTCCATTAGAAGAAACAACATTACTAAGATGAGTAATTTTTTCTTCAAATAACATAAGTCTTGCTATATTATGACAATTGCAAAAACACAACAGTACCTCCATGGAGGCACAGAACCTACTTAGGGAATAGGCTCTGAAGCACGGGCTGTGCCAAATCTAGCATCCCTCCTGGCCTGGATATCCAAGGAGTAATGCTTGGTGAAAGTGTGTGTACCGTTTTTCCAGGTAGCTGCCAACATATCTCCAAGATAGGGATGTACCGGCAACAGCTAGAGATGCAGCTGTACACTCTGAATAGAGTGAGCCCTCAGGCCTGAAGGGGAACCTTTCCCAGTTTTGATAACAAAATTGGATGCAAGACAATCCACCGAACAATGGATCTCTTAGTGGCAGGTTTGCCTTTCCCAACCTCACCATAAGTGAGAAAAAGTTGGAAGGATTCAAACCTATGACCCATGGTACGCTCTATATAGTAACTAAGAACCCTCTTAACATCTAGCTGTGCAGCCTCCTCTCGACAGGAGGAATGGTCAGTGAAGAACACTGGAAGGGAGACAGATTGATTAAGATGAAATCTGAAACCACCTTCAAGCCAAAAAACTTCCTGTTAGTCTAAGGACTGCTTTGTCCCTGAAAGGAAATAAAGTCAGTCTCCACTGACAAAACATAACTCACTTATCGTCTGGCAGAAGTGATGGCTACTAAACAGTATTCAGTCAAATACTTAAGCTGCAGAAGACAGAGGTTCAAGGTGGGTTGCATCAACTGAGCAATGCAAACATTAAGATCCCAGGCAGGGGCGGGGCCCTGTGGGTGGATTAGTATGAAATAATCCCTTGAAAACTTGGAAATACAGGGTGAGTGGAAGAAGGGCTTTCCTGCTGAAATAAAAGCAGAGACAGCTGCCAAATGCACTTTCAGGGTAGCTGGTCTCCAGGCCCAAGTTAAGATAGACCATATGGTCCAAAACAATGGGCAAATCAGCAGATTCCGAGAATATATTCCCAAACACCAAGATGGAAAACCTTTTCCATTTAGAATTATAAAGTAGCCATAGTGGAGAGCACTACAAGCCTTCAGGATGTCAGAACACCTTGAAAGGTGTAGGTCAGCAAACTCTAACTCCTCAAGAGCCAGGCCTTGAGGTTGAGAAGAGATCAGATACCAAATCTCCCCTGGGCACAAGATAACGGAGTTGTGTTTCCTGGGGAAGCACAGGAAGATGGACAACTAAGGACAGAAGGAGTGGGTACCAGGGCTGCCTGGCCAATAGAACAATCAGAATCATCCTGCAAGGCTGGGATCTGATTTTGAGCTTACCTTGAAGAGAAAGGGGAGGTATATGAAACTTCCTTCCCAATCTGAGAGAAAGGCATCCAGGGGACGGAGGCCCATCACTAGGGGCCTGCAACAAAACAGTGGAAGTTGGTGATTGTCTGGGGCTGCGAAAGATCTATCTGAGGGTGCCCCATCTGGCAAAAACTATCCCCAGTACTGGGGATCAGTGACCATTAAGTGATGGCCCTGGGAAATCCTTCACGAGAGCATCTGCCAGGACATTGTCCTTTCCTGGGAGTGAACTGCTATGAGGGAAGTGTTCAGGGAATAAGCCAGAGACCACAACTTCATTGCTTGATTACACAAGGCCGAAGACAGAGTGCCTCCTGTTTGTTGATGTACACATTGTGGTGGTGTTGTCTGTTCTGACTTGTACCACTTTGTTCTGAACAGATGCAGAAAACATGAAGTGCTAGAAAGACAGCTCTGAGTTCAGCAAACTGATGTGGGCAGAGATTCTTGAGGACCACACTCCTGGGTGGAGGTGAGCCATGTGAGCTCCCATCCCAGAAGGGACGCATCTGTAATGAGGGTCAAGGAGTGAGGTGGAGGGATGAGGGACCCCAGTCTTAAATTGCTCTGATCCTGCACCACCACTGAGGGCCTGGATCAGGGTTAAGTCACTGGGATCAACTTGGAAAGGGATCTTTTCTTTGAACAAAAGGCTCCAAGTGAAACTGAATGTCCCTCATCTGAAATCTTGCTCCTTGCACTACAGCTGTGGAAGCGCCAATGTGTCCAGGGCTGTAGAAGTGCTTGCTGGTCAAGAGACCTGCAGAGTGAAGGAGGAGGCCAGGAACCAGGTTCCCTACCCTCTCTAAGAGCAGGAAGGCTCTGGCCTGCTTTGTATCAGTTCTGCACCTATGGTGAGTACCTGAACAGGTTCCAGCACTGACTTTGGGAGATTGAGCAGGAAGACACAGAGGTGAGCAGCTGCTGGGTAACTTGCAGGTGTGATTTGACCTGTTCTGGAACTGGCCTACAATAAGCCAGTCGTCTAGGTAAGAGAAAGACAGCAATCTTTGCCTTCTTAAATGAGCAACTGCTACTGCTAGACATTTGTAGCTACCATGGGACAGAGGTGAGGCGAAAGGGCATTGCTCTGAACTGGTAATAGCCTGAGGGCAGTTCGAGATCTGAGGTACTTTCGGTGGGAGCTTCTGATTAGAACATGAAAATAGGCATCCTTGAGGTCAGGAAGCTAGCCAGTCCCCTGGCCTTAGAGAAGGTAAAAGTATTGCCAGAGTCACCATTTTGAATTTTGGTTTCAAAGGTGTTGTTCAGATATCTTGGGTCCAAATGGGCCACCATTCTCCTGTCTTTTGGGGTAAGGAAGTACCAGGCGTACAGACCCTTGCCCTGGAGTGAAGGAAACCTTTCTACAGCTCTGAGAGCCAGGAGGTTGAGACTTCTGTTTCTAAGGCAAAGGTCTCTAGAGGGGTTTGCAGGTGGAAAAGATCTGGCTCTCATCTTTGGAAATTTTTGAAGCTGAGAACCTGAGCCCTGGCTACCTACTTCCAGGACCCACTTGTCTGATGTTTGAGACTCCAGTCCTGAACAAGTAAGCCAGCCTGCCCACAGGTTATGGAGAACCAGCCCTGGGCACCCCATCAGGGTGCCTGTTTGGCAGGAGCTTTAGGCTGAGGGTGGAAGCAGGCCTGCTTAGCATCCCCGTCTGCCTCTAGGAACCCCTCTGAGCATAAGCAGAGAAGCCTGGGTTTGGTAAAAGGCCTGTGTGAAAAGACTACCTCTACCCTGGGGTCTACTTCAGAAGTAACTTACTGCTCCTTGGCTTGTGCACTCCTATAAGTTGTTCAATATTCATCCATTTCTTCATGTAATTCTCTGTCTGCTCCCAAACAGAGAATTCCCTACCTAGGAAAATCCATGGCCTTAGTCTGGGTATCCTGTGACAAACTAATACACCTGGCCAAGCCAATCTCTGAAGGCCACAGATGTAGCCATGACTCTAGAGGATACATCATTTAGAATCCACAGCAGCATGGAACTACACCTTGGATGCCTCAAAACCATCAGCAGCCACCTGCTCCAGCTCCTTGGAAAGCTGGCCAGGGGGCCCTGTTTGTAAAACCATGACAGTGTCCCATCTAGATTTTGATATCTTGCCACATAAGCCACATGTAATTTGCTTGTCAGAGTCCCAAGGGCGCTGCCATGTATTGTTTTAGCCATAGCATCAATCTTTCTAGAGTCCTTGTCAGGAGGATGTGAAGCCAGGGGAATGTTAGCCTTATCACAGGATGCAGCCTGAACTACCCCAACATGACTGCATTGCTGTGAAAGAAAGTCTGTATCAGGACCTGATAAAGTATACCTCCTGTCCATCTTCTTGTCAACAGGAGGTACAAGAATTAAAACTTTAGTATTTTTATTGTTTGTTTCCTAAATGATTTATGTAAGGGGATAGATAATCTCCTAGACTCTGGGATATCCATCATTTCCACAAAATCAGGTTCCTCTTGCTCATCCACAGCTTCCTCTAACTTGGGAGCTGGAGGTATCAACAACCTTTTATAAAACAAAAAGTGAAAGAGGACTCAAGCATGGGGGAAATTCCAAAGGTCTGTCTGGGGAGAGTGTCCGGTTCAATCAGGCACATCAGACTCTCAAGAGTCACATTCACACTGATCATAATCCTCCTCCCCTCCTCTGGTTCATAAAACTCTTCAATATCATATTCTTGAACTGGTGGAACCGGCGAACCGACCTTTACCAGACAGTGAGGTTCGAGATGAACTGAAGAAAATGACCAACAATCTATATAGCTTTTGCTATTTCTGCAGCAGTTGGAGAAGAATTTTGGACTCCAAACCTGCTGATTTTTAATTTTCTTTGCTTGAACTGGCTCCTCAGAGCAGCTTCATACATTGCCTAGAAAGTCTCGCCTGGTCAGGGCACTACCTCCAGTTGGTTGGCATTGAACCCGGGCTGTACATCGAGGTCAGCCGGACTTTCTAGCCTCTCGATCCCTGAACCTGCCCTCTCTTGTCCAGGGTGGCTGCAGGGAAATTTTACAAATCTGGCAGTCAGAACTGAGGGTGGTCAAACCCCAGACAATGAGACACATGTAGTGCTGCAGCCTTGTGAAAGCTTCCCCCACAGACACTACAGTCTTGAAACAGTGAGCCCAGTTTTTTGGGGGTTTCTCCAGACATGATGCCAGCCTAACCAACAAACTTGCCCTGCTATGGCAGTGCCAGGCAAGACACCCTATCGGTTCCCAACGTGTCCGCAGGATGGAAAAAACGTAATAAAATCCAGGTTTTTAGAACCGATAAGAACTGGAACCGCACTCTAAAAGCTTTAAAATGCTTACTTTAAAAGTTTTTAAAACAGCCTGATCGGTTCGAAGACTGAACCGATGAAAATTACAAGTTCCACACAGAAATAAACCTATCTGTACTTACAATACCACAGACAGAGCTTGAACCGATTGGTTTGCGTAAAATAATAATACTACGCGGTTGAATTTAACAGAAATACTATTTAAACCGAAATGAACGAGCAGTAGGAGAAATCTCTGGAGCGACTGTCAGTGGTCGGAGTAAAGAATCTGACAGTTTCGGTTTGAAATTAGCGAACAGAGCTTCTCTAACAGAGCTTGAGCTCCTAAACTCCATGCCTGGCATAGTAGTTAACTCTTTCACCTCCAGAGCAGTTCTAATGGTGGGACAAACTGCAGTTGTCATAATATAGCAAGACTTCATTGTTTTGAAAGACCATCAGAATCATTCTAAGCTCCTTCTGTTGATAGTTTCTGCAACACACGAGGGACCAGTGGAATTGGGGAAAGCATAGATGAATCTGCCTTCCAGCTTATGAGACAGGCGTCATTCCAGAAAGCACCTCGCTCTGTACGAGTGAACAAAAGTTGGGAAGTTTGCATTTTGGGAGGCGGAGAACAGGTCTACCTATGGAGTCCCCAAAGGTGGAAGAAGTGATTTAGCACTGCTTGGTCTAACTCCCACTCATGTGGCAGGGCAGAGGGCGCGACTTAGCTGGTCTGCCAGAGTTGTCGACTCCTGGAACATGAATTGATGTGAGGTGAAGGTTGTGTTGAGTTGCCCAGTCCCAAATCCTCATTACTTCCATGCACAGCGAGTAGAGATAGAGTCCCTCCTGCTTGTTGATGTACCACACCACGCAATATGTTGTCCATCTGAATGACTAGGTGACAGGAAGAATGTATTGGTGAAGGGCTTGGAGCATATAGCACTGCTAGAGCTCAAGCACACTGATGTGGAGAGCTAGCTCCAATCTGGACCATAATGCCTGGGTTTGGTGAGGACCAGATGGGCTCCCAGACCCGACTGATCGTCTGTAGTCAGGAGTCTGGGAGGGAGGTGAGAAGGGACCCCCTGAAACAGGTTCTCTTGAACCATCACCACCACTGCAAGTCTCGAGCCATCGACAAGGAGATCAGAACTAGATCTGGGTGGTCTACCAGTTGATCCCATTACAGCGAAGGTCCACTGAAATCCTCATGTGGAGACAGCGCGGGAACTGTGCGGGATGGCGGCGCCATGAGCCCAGGAGACTGAGACTGACCTCGTCGGAACCTTCCTGCGTTCTGACAGCAGGAAATCTGTGACTGAGAGAGGCCGCCCTGTCCCGAGGCAGGAAGGCCTTGCCTACTATAAATATCGAGACAGCCCGATAAACTGTTATTTCTGGGAGGATCCAGTTGAGACTTGGAATGGTGATGATAATCCCCAGAGCAAGTGAAAACCTGCTGGGTGAGAGGAGAGAAAATGCAGAGTTCCTCCCTGGATGAGACGCCGAACCAATCGTCCAGGTAGCGAACACCTGAACTCCCATCGTATGCAGGTGGGCCACTACCACAGCCAGGCATTTGGTAAAGACTCAGGGGTGCCGGGGAAAGACCAAGCAGGAGTGCGGAACTGATAATGGTCCCCTGGAAAGCAAGCCGAAGGTACTGCGGTGAGAAGGGTGAATGGGGATGTAGATATGCATCCTGCATATCCAGCGCACAAAAGCCATTGACCCGGCGAAGGAGGGCAAAAGAGTTTGAAGGAGAGCATCCTGAACCTTTTGTATTCCACGAAAAGGTTCAAAGAGCTCAGATCGAGGATGGTCTGAGATCTCCGTCTTCTTTGGGACCAGGAAGAAATGGGAGTAGTAACCTGTCCCTTGAGGTGAGGCAGGCTCTATAGCCTGCCCACTTAAGGAGGGCAGAATTTCTTCCTGGACCAAGGAAGATGGTCCCTTGGGTAGGAAGACTTCAGAGGGTGTGTGGCAGGGTGGTTTCTGTAGAAACTCTGTAAGTGCCCTTCTGCGATAATCTAGAAGCTTACCCATGAATCAGTTGTTATCTTCTCCCAACCCGGAAGGTGGAGGAGAACCTCCCTCCGGTTCCTCCGGTGTGTCCGGAGGCAGTGGGAAGAGGAGCAGTCAGGTAGTGTGGGGCAGCGCCGCAGCTGGGGCACACCACTGCTTTTGAGGCGGAGGGGCCTGGCAGCTGCGGGGCCTGGGACGTTTAGTAGCCTGCCTTCCTTGTGGATTTCGCTTGTAGTCGACTCGTCTCACGAAAGGATGGGCGCCAGCGGGTGATGGGGACAGTACATGGAATCCACAGATTTCAGAGCTGTCCCTTCTCCTGCAAGTCGTTGATGGCGTCCTTGACAACACCAAAAGCACCAACCCTCGAAAGGTGCTTCCTGGATGCATGATGCACCTCGGGACCAAACCTGACACGTGGGAGCCAGGCATGGCGCCATAGACTCACAGCGGCGAGGCTCTGCCCGGCAATGTCCACTGCATCATATGTCATCACCCGCAGAATGTGACGACTGGCGAGCGAGCAGAAGCGGACTAAATCAGCTAACTCCTGCTTGACTTGAGAGTCAGGTAAGGAGGTCAATCTTAATTCCGCCTGAGTGCGGATGGCCTTCTGGTAATCCCATATGAGCAACATAATTCAGGGCCCGAATTCCCAGTGTGGAAGAGCATATATTTCCTACCATACTGGTCCAGGGGAGATTCATTATCGGAGGAAACTAGCTTAGATGTTTTGGGTGAGCTGATCGGCGTGGGCGGCGATAATCACGACCGAATCTTGAGGTGAGAGTCCAAATCTACACCCACAGGAGCCTGGTATAGCCTGTTAGACTTCCTAGGAAGTGGGGCTAAAACCGACGGTTGCTTCAAATAGTGGAAACAAGGTGGGCATGAGGCTCGATCCAGGGTGGCAATAAAGTAGGAGCTGTCAGGGGCAGGTCCAGATCTTGACAGATTGACCACTGAGGATCAGGTTCAAGAGCGCACTGATGCACTTCCTGGATTTTCTGAGCAACTCCGTGAAGGAAGGGTCCTCAGGAGGAGACTGAAAGAGGTCCTCAGCCGGGGCTTGGACAGAGGCGAGGCTCATCGTCTCTCTCGGAGCATCCATCGGAGGAATCGAGGGGAAGAAGAATCATCAGAAGCAGAATAAGGCTCCCTAACACAGCTAGGGAGGCAGGTTCCTGGGGAGATCCTGGACGCGCTATATAGGACCTGATAAAAATGTACCTCCTATCATCTTCTTGTCAACAGGAAGTACAAAACAAGGCTTTAGTATTTTGTTGTTTGTTTCTAATAATTTATGTAAGGATAGATAATCTCTAGACTCTGAGATATCCATCATTTCCACAAAATCAAGTTCCTCTTGCTCATCACAGCTTCCTCTAACGGGAGCTGGAGGTATCAACAACCTTTATAAAACAAAAAGTGAGGGACTCCAGAAGCATGAGAATTCCAAAGGTCTGTCTGGGGAATGTCCGGTTCAATGAGCACATCAGACTCTCAAAGTCACATTCACACTGACCATAATCCTCCCTCCCCCCCTAGTTCATAAAACTCTTCAATATCATATTCTTGAACTGATGGAACAGCCGAACCGACCTTTTACCAGACAGTGGCAGATGGAATGAAGAAAGTGACTGTAATCTCACATAGCTTTGCTATTTCTGCAGCAGTTGGAGAAGGAATTTTGGACTCCAAACCTGCTGATTTTAATTTTCTTTGCGAACTGGCTCCTCAGAGCAGCTTCTCGTTGCCTAGGAAGTCTAGCCCAGTCAGGGCACTACCTCAGTTGGATGGCATTGAACCCGACAGCCATCAGGCCAGGGACTTTCTAACCTCTGATCCCAGAGCCTGCCCTCTCTTGTCAGGGTGGCTGCAGGGAAATTTTACAAATCTGGCAGTCTAACTGGTGGTCAAACCCAGACAATAGACACATGTGTGTAGAACAGCCTTGGCTTCCCCACAGACACTACAGTCTTGAACCAATCAGCCCAGATTTTTTGAGGTTTCTCAGACATGATGCAACCTAACCAACAAACTTGCCCCTTAACGGCAGTACCGGCAAACACATATCGGTTCCCAACCGTGTCACCGGTAGTGGAAAAAACGTAATAAAATCCAGGTTTTAGAACCGATAAGAACTAGGAACCACACTCTAAAGCTTTAAAATACTTACACAAAGTTTTAACAGCCTGATCAGTTAAAACTGAACCGACAAAATTACAAGTTCCACCAAAATAAACCTATCTGTACTTACAATACAGACAGAGCTTGAACGATTGGTTTGCGGTAAAATAATAATACTACATGATTGAATTTAACGAGAAAATACTATTTAAACGAAATGAACAGAGCAGTAGGAAAATCTCTAGGCGACTATCAGTGGCGGATAAAAAATCAGCAGTTTAGAACGAAATTAGCCAGACAGAGCTTCTCTAACGAGCTTGCGCTCCTAAACTCCATACCTGGCATAGTAGTTAACTCTTTCACCTCCAGAGCAGTTCTAATGGTAGGACAAACTGCAGTTGTCATAATATAGCAGACTTCATTTATTTGAAAAGACCCATCAGAATCATTCGCACCCTTCTGTTAATAGTTTCTACAACACACGAGGACCAGTGGAATGGGAAAGCATGAATCAACCCTTCCAGCTTAGAGACAGGCGTCATTCCAAGCACCTCGCTCTGGCAGAGGAACAAAGTTAGGAAGTTTTGCATTTGGGAAGCGGAGAACAGGTCTACCTATGGAGTCCCCCAAGGTGGAAAGTGATTTAGCACCTTTTGGTCACTCCCACTCATTGGCAGGGCAGGCGGCAGCTGGTCTGCCAAGTGTCGACTCCTGGAACATGGGTGATGAAGTGAAGGTTGTGTTAAGTTGCCCAGCCAAATCCTCATTACTTCCATGCACAGCGAAGTAGAGATAGAGTCCCTCCTACTTGATGATGTACCACACCACGCATATTTATCCATCTAGACGGCTAAGTGACAGGAAGAATGTATTGGTGAAGGCTTGGAGAAAGCATATAGCACTGCTAGAGAGCTCAAGCACATGATGTGGAGAGCTAGCTCAATCTGGACCATGCCTGGGTTTTGGGCGGGGACCCAGATGGGCTCTGACCTTGACCCCAGTCGTCTGTGATCAGGAAGAGTCTGGGAGGGAAGATGAAAGAAGGGACCCCCTGAAACAGGTTCTCTTGAACCATCACACCACTGCAAGTCTCAAAGGCCATGACAAGGAGATCAGAACTAGATCTGGGTAGATCACCAGTTGATCCCATTCGAAGCGAAGAGTCCACTGAAAATCCTCATGTGGAGACGGTAGCGGGGAACTGTCGGGATGGCGGCCGCCATGAGCCCCAGGAGACTGAGAACTGACCTCGTCGGAACCTTCCTGCGTTCTGACAGCAGGGAAATCTGTGACTGAAGAGAGGCCGCCCTGTCCGGAGGCAGGAAGGCCTTGCTTACTGTCGTATCGAGGACAGCCCCGATAAACTGTTATTTCTGGGAGGGATCCGGTTGAGACTTGGAATGGCTGATGATAATCCCCAGGCAAGTGAAAACCTGCTGGGTGAGAGAGAAAATGCAAGGTTCCTCCTGGATGAAGCCGCCAGGAACCAATCGTCCAGGTAGCGAACACCTGAACTCCCATAGAAGCATGCAGGTGGGCCACTACCACAGCCAGGCATTTGGTAAAGACTCAGGGTGCGAGGAAAGACCAAGCAGGAGTGCCGGAACTGATAATGGTCCCCTGGAAAGCAAACCGGTACCCCCAGTGAGAAGGTGAATAGGGATGTGCAGATATGCATCCTGCATATCCAGCGCACAAAACCATTGACCCGGCCGAAGAGGGCAAAAGTTTGAAGGAAGCATCCTGAACCTTTGCATTCCGCCAAAGGTTCAAGAGCTCAGATCGAGAAGGGTCTGAGATCTCCCGTCTTCTTTGGGACCAGGAAGAAATGGGAGTAGTAACCTGTCCCTGAAGGTGAGGCAGGCTCTATAGCCTGCGCCGCAAGGAGGCAGGATTTCTTCCTGGACCAAGGAAGATGGTCCCATAGGTAGGAAGACTTCAGAGGGAGCGTGGCAGGGTGGTTTCTGTAGAAACTCTGTAAAAGTGCCCTTCTGCGATAATCTAAACACCACATGAATCAGTTGTTATCTTCTCCCAACCCGGAAGGTGGAGGGAGAACCTCCCTCCGGTTCCTCCAGTGTCCGGAGGCAGTGGGAGAAGGGAGCAGTCAGGTAATTGTGAGGCGAAAAGCGCCGCAGCTGAGGCACCACTGCTTTGGGCGGAGGCCTGGCAGCTGCGGGGGCTGGTGACGTTTAGTAGCCTGCCTTCCTTGGGAGATTTCGCTTGTGGTCGACTGCGTCTGAAAAAGGATGGCGCGACAGCGGGTGATGGGGCAGTACATGGAATCCACAGATTTCAGAGCTGTCCCCTTCTCTGCAAGTCGTTGATGGCGTCCTTGACAACACCAAAAGCACCAACCCCTGAAGAGGAGCCTTCCTGGATACATAGATTGCACCTCGGGACCAAACACGACACGTGGAGCCAGGCATGGCGCCATAGACTCACAGCTGACGAGCTCTGCCCGGCAGTGTCCACTGCATCACATGTATCACCACGGAATGTGACTGGCGAGCAGGCAAGCAGACCAAATCAGCTAACCCTCCTTGACTTGAGTCAGGTAAGGTCAATCTTAATTCAGCCTGATGCGGATAGCCTGGTAATCCCATATGAGCAACATAATTCAGGGCCGAATTCCCAGTGTGGAAGAGGCATATATTTTCCTACCATACTGGTCCAGGAGGCGAGATTCTGTATCCGAGGAGGAAACTAGCTTAGATGTTTTGGGTGAGCTGAAGTCGTAGGTAGGCGGCGATAATCACGACCGAATCTTGGCGGGGTGAGGTCCAAAAATCTACCACAGAACTGGTATAGCTATTAGACTTCCTAGGAGTGGGGCTAAAACCGACAGTTTACAAATAGTGAAACAAGGTGGGCATGAGGCTCGATCCAGGGTGGCAATAAAATGAGCTGTCAGGGGCAGGTCAGATCTTGGCCGAGATTGACCATGAGGATCAAGGTTCCAAGGGCGCCACTGATACACTTCCTGGATTTTCTGAGCAACTCCGTGAAGGAAGGGTCCTCAGGAGGAGACTTAAGAGGGTCCTCAGCAGGGCTTGGACAGGCGAGGCTCATCGTCTCTCTCGGAGCATCCATGGAGGGAATCCGAGGGAAAGAATCATCAGAAGCAGAATAGGGCTCCTAACACGCTAGGGAGGAGCGGGTTCCTGGGGAGAGATCCCTGGAGCGTGTCCTGCCCTCTCGGGATCCAGAGGAAGGGCTCTGGAGTCTGGGCCAGTGAAAAGGGAGTGTGCCCGTCTTGGGCGTCTGTGAGGCCCGGCACGTAAGGCGGCTCTCTACTTCCTTGGTGAGCTGAGCCTTGGCCTCAACCCACCAGGAAGCCACAGTCTCCTGCAGATCCACCGGTGGCCGAGGGGGCAGTGGAGGTGGAGGAAGAGGGGGAAAAGAATATGAGTTGTATCCATAAGGAGAGTATCCGAAACTCGGCTGTGGGAAAACCGGTGCTGGGTATTGAGGCGTCTGGTACTGTGGCATCGGAGGGACCGGCATCAGGTACTGTGGCGCTGGATACTGCGGTCCCGGGTACAATGGCGTCTGATAAGACGGTGGGTACCCGGGCGCCGGAGGAGCTGCCAGAGCAGGTGGCCCTACGGGCGGGTCAACAGTGAGAGGCCCCGGGGGAGCAGGGCCCGATGGAGGAAAATCCCGCGAGCGGGTCGGGGCAGGGCGTCAGATCCAGTTCCCTAGGAGGAGAGGTCTGATGGAGGTGGTACATCCCACACCGCCCGGGGCCAGGGAGTCCCGAGTCAGGCTGGGGTGACTCAGGCTCCCGGATGGCAACAAAGAATGCGAGGACAGGTACAGCAGAGGTTGCAGGGTCCATCGTGGGTTCCGTCACCAGGCGCACACTAGGGAGCCGACGTGCGGCAGGGCTAGGTCCTGAGTGGGCGCCGAGGAGCCGGCGTCCGTCTTCACGGGTCCCTCGTCAGTGGCGGGCGAGGAGGAGAGTTGGCCCAGTCCGAGGGGCAAGTCATGCACTGCCAAGGGTCGGGCATCTTATTGACCTTCTCGGCGGACGTCTAAGGGCCGGCGATCCCTACTTATCAGAATCCGCCTGCGCCAATGGGCTGCAGCCTCTGCAGCCTTGGTTTTAGGTGAGGCCTCATTTTGCCCAGAGCGCCGCATAAGGTCTGGTGCGAGCCAGACAGGCGGTGACCGCTCCTCCAAAACCTTGAAGGCTGCCATCGGCGGTCCCCTGGAGGGCGTTACCTGACAGCGACTCCAGCGGGTTGCGGGGAAGGAGACCTTCTCCAGTGCCTCTCCTTGTCCCGCTTTTACGATGCCCTTCTGGAGAAGTCGACGCCTGCCTAAGCTTCTTCAATTCTTTTTCCATCGAAGACATCTTTTTCTTTAGAAGATGGGCTTCCAGGGACTATTAAGCGTCGTCTGCGGGTGGCAGCGTTGAAGTGAAGGCAATGCGGACACTTGTCGACGAGGTGGTGGGGCCTGAGGCAGAAGAGGAAGAGGAATAGATGGCTGCTTTGTGGCGGTTGAGATGCAGCACAAGTGCACTTGTTTTGTGCTCGGAGGGTGTAGGGACGACATACACCGTCGATGACCTGACGATAGGAAGAAAAAAATACCAACAAATCTCGGTAAAACCGACGAAAGAGCAGGACTGATTAAGCACGAACTTTACCGCGAGGTGCTGCACGAGCTAATGGCGGGAAAGAACTGGAAAGCGTCGGGGAAGCATGCCTGTGCACGTCTCTTGGCGCCCGATCACCTGACATGGGGGCGGTCCCTCGCCAGGGACTGCTAGCTAGAAATTTTTCCGTCGGGTCGTGCCGCCAGCCGGCATCAGTCCTATATGTAATTACCTACTGCAAGAGCCCTCTCTAAGTAAGATCCTTCGTTGCACTCCGAGGCACGAGCGTCTCCTCTGCCGGATCCAGGGGATGGTAATCATTCTTCCCCGGGTGACACGGAGGAGGTGGGTACGCTGCTGTCGTGTCTCCCTCCCGCTGGGCCGGATCACCCGACACCAGATCCTCGGACGCCGGCCTACCCGACGCCCAACAATATCCCATTGCCAGACGCCATCCCTACAGTGGGCCTCCCGTTCTGGGCCAACCCTTTTCCCGGGCCTTCTGCTCCTGCAGATCCCTGGTACCTTGGTATACGTCCCCATCTTATCAGACGCAGTCATAACAAGGCCTACAGTATCCGGCACCCCAGTACCAGACGCCTGCATACCCGACGCCAGGCTTCCCGCCACAGGGGTACGGATATGTGCCTTTCGGATACCCTCAGTATCCGTATCCCCCTCCTCCACCACCCCCTCAGCCGCAAGTGGACTTGAAGGAGACTGGCTTCCTGGTGAGCTGAGGCCAAGGCTCAGCTCACCAGGGAGGTGGAGAGCCGTCTTCAGACACTGGTCACGGTTCTGGACCCCCTTCGGAGCCGAGAGACCCCCTCCCCACCTCAGGATATCAGAGGCGAGCCCTCTGGTTCCAAAGTAGGGCAGGATACGCTTCCCCGTGGGCTTCCCAAGGGGTCCGTTCCTCTCCCGTGTCAGGAATCGTCTTCATCCTCCTCAGAGACCTTGGATGGCTCAGATGGTTGTTCCAACCCAGACAACGAGCCCCGCACAAACCCAGGACAAGAACTCTTCAAACGTCTCCTCTGGAGGATCCTTCCTTTATGGAGTTGCTGCACAAAACCCAGGAAGTTCATCAATGGCATTCCTTGGGGCCGAATCCACAGCGCAAGAAACTCGCTGCGCACCTGGATCTGCCAGAGACCACTCCTACCTTGGTGCCACTCTGGATTGAGCCCTCATGAAGACCTTGTTTCCACCATTTGGAAGCAACCGTCGGCACTAGCCCCCTTCCTAGGAAGTTGGATAGACTTTATAAGGCTCAGGAGGGTGCTGATTCTCAATTAAGATGCTCAAGCTGACTTGGTCGTGATTAGTGCTGCTCACGGCAGAACGGCTAACCCCAAGCATTTAAGCTCATCACCACCCGATAATGAATCCCGCCTTCTGGACCAGTACGGAAAGAAAGTCTATGCTTCTTCCACTCTGGGTGTAAGGGCCCTGAATTACATTGCTCATATGGGGGATTACCAGAAGACGATCCTTAGCGAGGTGGAGGCTAAATAGGACTCCCTTCCAGAGTCTTAGACGAAGCAGGAAGTGGCGGATCTAGTCTGGTCTGCGCGTTCGGCCACTCGACACATGCTTCGTGCCATGTACGACTTGTGGACGCTGCTGGTCGGAGCTCTGCTTTCACCGAAGGTTAGCGGCGTCATGCCTGTCTCCAGGTGTCAGGTTTGATCTTGGAGGTGCAGTCTGCTATCCAGGACGCATCCTTCAGAGGTTCAGTGCTGTTCAATGGAGATGTCCAGGACATCATCACCACCGATCTGTAGGAGAATGGTACTGCACTTAAGTCAGTCGACTCCATGTACAGACCCCGTCAGACTCAGCATCGTCCCTTTCGCAGATGTGCTCGGCAAAAGGCGAAACCTCAGGGAAAGCGGGCCAATAAACATCAGGCCCCTCCAGCTACCAAGCCCCCACCAGACCAAAAAAGTAGCGGGGACTTCAGCCGTGACACTGCCTCACACCTCCCGACTCCTTTCTTCTCCCACAGCCTCTGAGCCTTCCAGAGGAACTGGTAGGAGGGAGATTCTCCCTCCACCTAACGGGTTGGGAGAGGCTCACTGCAGACACCTGAGTGCTTAAGCTGATCTCAGAACACCACTCAGAGTTTCTTCGGAAACCACCTCGAAACTCCCCCCACCCAAGGTCGTTTTACTTCCCAGAACATCATCTCCTGGTTCAGAAAGAAATATCCTCTCTTCTTTTGAAGGAAATAATAGAGCCCGTTCCTCCCCTACTTCAAGGGACAGGGTACTTCTCCCATTTCTTCCTGGTCCCAAAGAAGTCAGGAGACGCGAGGCCGATTCTCGATTTCAGCTCCCTAAATTTGTTTGTGGAGTACAAAAGGTTCAGAATGCCCTGTCTGCAGAGTCTTCTGCTGGGAAAGTGGTTGTGCACTCTGGACATGCAGAATACTTATCTACATACCCTATTTGCCCTTCCCACTGCAAATACCTGCGTTTTACGTTCCAGGGGACCACTACCAGTTCAAGGCTCTCCCATTCGGTCTCTCCTCAGTGCCCAGAGTGTTCACCAAATGTCTTTCGGTGGTAGCGGCCTACCTGCGTGGGGGTGCAGGTTTTCCCTCACCTGGACAACTGGCTCCTGGCGGCCTCTTCCAGGGGGGCAACTCCTGTGCTTCCTTGCCCTTACCCTGCAGGTTTTTACCCAAGTATTACCGTCAACAAGGCCAAGTCCCACCTGATCCCTTCCCAGAGGCTACAGTTCATCGGGGCGAACCTAGATACGACCTCCAGCATGGCATTCCTGCCACTGAACAGGGCGGCCTCACTCCAGGCTCAGGTCAGCCTGTTGTCCACCCACAGGCGATTCAGCTCCAGGTCGATCCTTCGCCTCCTCGGGCTCATTATGGCTGCGATTCTGACAGTTCCTCGCGCTCTGCTCCACATGAGAATCTCTCAGTTTGACGCTTCAGTCTCAGTAGGATCATTGGGTGGATGACCTAAATCAACTAGTTCTGGTCTCCAATCCTATGGCTCAGGAATTGCTGTGGTGGATAGTTCAGGAGAACCTTTGCCAGGGAGTACCCTTTTTTCTCTCTCCTTCTCCCAGACGCCAACTACGGACGCCTTGGGCAAAGGTTGGATCAGGGGGTAGCAAACCATATCCTCCTACGTTGGGGAATACCACAGGTAGATCTGTTCGCGTCCCTCACAATGCAAAACTTCCGCCTTCCTGCGCTCCAGGGGCCAGCATTTTTTTTTTTTGAGAGATGCTCTGTCTCTAGACAGGAAGGCAGGTTCGTCTTTGCCTTCCCCCTTGATCCCCTTAATTCCGAGGGTCTTATAGAAACTCAGCTCAGAAGGAACTCTCATTATACTCATCGCACCTTTCTGGCCCAGGCAAGTTTGATTTACACTTCTGCAACAGTATTCAGAGGAACCTCCTCTTCCTCTATCACAACTTTTGCTGACCCAGGATCAGGGGACCCTGGTCCATCCAGGCCTCAAGTCCCTTCAGTTGCACGCGTGGCTCCTGCAGATGTAGCACAAGCTGACTTCGGGGTTCCCCCGTCAGTAGCCTGCTGGCCCAAATCCGCCATTCTTCCTCCAAACACTCTCAATCCTCTGCCCTCACTAACTTCTTTGCACCCAATTGTACCTGTCCCTGACCATCCACCCCCCCCCCAATTCCCTCCTCCCTACACGCCTGACCAGCATCTGGGCCGTTTGCCCAAATGACAGGCTTATATAATGCCGTAACAACCCATGCACTTACCTGCTCATGACACTTCTGCTCCTCCATACTTATTCCCATCAACGTCTTCCCTAAGTCAACCCCCTCACCTTTCCCAGCGTTTGACTACCCAGACCTGTCACTTCACCCTTACCCGAAGCTCAGGCTCCCATTTCTCTCTCTGCCAACATGGTGCGTCTTACTTCACTTCAATCTCTAGATATAGTCACTTATGTAACCATGTATAGTTCTAGATGAGTAATCAAATGTTATGCCACCCTCCTAGTGGGGCAAGTATGTAGTGTCTCTGCATGTAACAAGTTTGTTTAGCCACACTTACCTATGTAACAACTGTTTGAATTGCTTGACTAAATTCAACCCATCATTTGTTTTATGTATTCTCCTCCCATGTACCCCCAAGTGAGACGAGCATATTTTTGCTTAGTGTGCCTCCATTGGTGAAACATTTTCAATAAATAAATAGCGGAGATTCTGCTGGAGGCCACAAAGACCTCCACTAGATCCACCTATGCCATGAAGTGGAAACTTTTCTCTATTTGGGCTGTGTCCAAAGATCTCGAGCCATTCTTGTGCTCTGCTTGGCAGTTTTTGGACTACCTGTGCCATCTCTGATCTGGGTCTCAGTCATTCCTCTCCAAAGGTTCACATGGCGGCCATCTCTGCTTACCATGTTCTGGGGACAGGACTTTTGCACAGTTGGAAGTCTCCAAGACCTTCCTTAGAGGGGTTCTCCACCTGCGACCCCCTATTCGTGCTCCTGCCCCTCCTTGGGATTTCAATTTTATCCTTGAGAAGCTTACTCTGCCTCCTTTCGAGCCGGCAGCCTCAGCAGACCTGAAGTTCCTTTCTTGGAAGACTCTCTTCCTTGTAGTCATTACTTCTGTTTGAAGGATTTCCGAGCTCCAGGCACTCATGTGCAAAATCCCGTACTCGATTTTCCACAAGAAACATGTGGCTCTGTGTACCAATCTTAAGTTTCTCCCTAAGGTGGTAGCAGAATATACCTGGAATCAATAAACTGCAGCTGCCTGCTTTCTTTTCGCACCACTCCAATCAAGGGGAGTACCTCTTGCATACTTTGGATGTTCACCAAATCCTGAGATACTACCCTTCTAGGATGAAGGATCTCAGAAAGACTGATCAACTGTTTGTCTCTTTTCTCATAAAAGAGAAGGCAATGCAGTTTCTAAGCAATGCCTATCTAAATGGTTGGTTCATTTCATCACTTTCTGTTACAACAAGTACAAGACCCTGCCGGGTCAGGTCAGAGGGGTCGCTGCTTTCGCTGCTTGTTTCAAGAATGTGTCAGCGGCAGAGATCTGTGCAGCCGCTATTTGGACTTCTGTCCATACCTTTATGAAACACTACAGTTTGGACATTGCCTATCGCTGTAGAGCAGGCTTCGGGTTGGCTGTTTTGCAGGGTCTTCTTTAGTAAGACCCTCACAGCCAGAGGGTCTAGTTTTTGGTAGTTTTCCTCCCCTCGTTTGCTTCTGCTTGTTCCAGACTGCTTCGGACTCCATCCTATTTGTAATTACCTACTGCAAGAGCCCTCTCGAAGTAAGGTAGTACAGTTACGTAAAAATTCACGTAAACAGTAGATCTTCGAGAGAGGCTCTTGCAGTAGGTAAAACCTTCCCGCCCTCCATCCTCCTAAGCTTTTTCAGCTCCTTTTCCAGTGTGGAAAACGTCCGCTTCTCTGTCGTCTCACCTCTGTAGGCCTTTGGCGGGAAAGAACAGGAAGGCAGGTGGGGGAGCACGCCCCTTTATACTGACATCGCCTGATGTCAGTCACCTGACGTAGGGGTGGTCCCCCACCAGAAACTGCTAGCTAGAAATGTTTCCGTGTGGTCCTGATGCCTGCCGACTTCAGTCCTATTTGTAAATATCTACTGCAAGAGACTCTCTCCAAGATGTGTTACGGTAAGTTCTTACATAACTGTACTTTATCCTCTCCCAGCCCAGTAAATGGGAGAGGCAGGGAGTTAGGAGATGTGGGGCAGCGCAGCAACCGAGGCTCCCGTAGCTTTTTTCCTGAGGGAGTCTTGGTTGCTGGACAGCCCCAATGTTTGTAATGCCAGTTTGCCCTGTGGTTTTTGACTATCGGTTCTGGCGATGAAAAGATGCCGCTGCCTTGAGGGGACCTGTACACAGAGTTGACAGACGCGAGTGCAGTGTCTTTCTCCTGCAGTTCGGTAAGAAAAAATTACTCACCTTAGTAATTATGTTTCTTCTAGTGGAGTCTTGCTGTATTCTGACAACTGCAGTTAGTCCCGGCCTTTAAACTGCCCAGGAGAACATAGGGTTAACTTTTCTATGCATGGCATAGAACGTTGACCTCGAGGTCGGTTGAAGCCTCTGCTTGTTATTCGAACTGCAACCGTCATATCTTTACAAACAAAACTCACTAGGTGTTCTGTGTGGAAACTGTAAAAATTTTAACTAGCCAACTGGCAGAAAAATAATGTTTTGGGTCCTCAAAGGAAGACTCAAGTCAGGAAATCCAAAAACAAAAACCAATATCATTACATAACATTCCACCAAATGAGAACAGAGGGTGTAAAAGGGGGCACTCTCAAGGGTGCCAACACTGAGCCTGCCCACCCACATCCCAAAAATCTAGGTTCTGAGAGGGGAGGCAGGGGGGAGGTCAGAATACAGCAAGACTCCACTAGAAGAAACATAATTACTAAGGTTGAGTAATTTTTTCTTCAAACAACATGAAGTCTTGCTGTATTCTGACAACTGCAGACTACCAAGCAGTACCTCCATGGAGGGGGGACAGAACCTACTTTGTGAATAGGCTCTCAAGTGCTGCTGTGCCAAACCGAGCATCACTCCTAGCCTGGATATCCAGAGAGTAATGCTTGGTAAACGTATACTGTAGACTGTTTTCCAGGTGGCTGCTAGACAAATTTCTAAAAGAGGGATATCCCTGGCAGCAGCTGTACTTCTTGTGGAATGAGCCCTCAAGCCTGAGGGTGCAGTTTTACACAGATTTTCATAGCAGAATTGCATACAAGAAACAATACACCTGGCAACAGATCTCTTGATGGCAGATATGCCCTTCCCAGCTTCTCCATAAGTGAGGAACAACTGGAGGGAGTCAAACCTGTGACCCCTGATACACTATGTAGTAGCTAAGGGCTCTTTTCACATCCAAACTGTGTAGCCTCCTCTCTCCCGAGGAAGAATGATCAGTGAAGAAAACAGGGAGAGATACAGACTGATTCAGGCAGAAATCTGAAACCACTTTATACAAGAACTTTGTTAGTTCTAAGGACCACTTTATCTCTCTGAAAAAAAAGATGAAATCAGATTCCACTGACAGGGCTTGCAATTCACTGACACATCTAGCAGAAGTAATGGCTACCAAAAACACAGTTTTCCAAGTCAAGTACTTAAGCTCTGCTGAGGACAAAGGCTCAAAAGGGGGTTGCATAACCTGAGCAATGCAAACATTAAGGCCCCAAGCAAGAGCAGGATCCCTAAAAGGTGAATTGGTGTAAAGCAATTCCTTGAAAAACTTACAGAAAACAGGATGGGATGACAGTGAGGAAGACTTGCCTACTGACAGGAAAGCAGAAACAGCTGCCAAGTGAACCTTAAGAGTAGCTGGTCTGAGACCTAGGCCACTGAGATGGACCATATAATCCAGAACCGTAGGCAATTCGGCAGAGTCTGGAGAAATATTCTTCTTAGAACACCAAATGCTGAATATCCCATTTGGAGTTGTAAGTCTTTCTGGCAGAGGGCTTTCGAGAAGCCTTAAGGATATCCAGAACCCCTTGGGAAAGACGCAGATCTGCAAACTCTAGCTCTTCAAGAGCCAAGCCTTGAGATTGAGAGACTGAAGACTGGGGTACCAAATCCTCCCCTGAGAGGATGTTAACAGGTTGTAATTCCTGGGAAGAGAGAGGAAGATGGACTGCTAGGGACAGCAACAAGGGATACCATGGCTACCATACCCAGTCTGGAGCAATCAGAATCACTTTGCATGGTTGTAACCTTATCTTGATTAACACTCTGAAAAGGAGGGGGGGTAAAGCATACAGAAATTTCCCTTCCCAGTTCAGAATCAGAGCATCCAGAGGGACTGAGCCCAAGACTGGGGGTCTGCAACAAAAAAGAGGAAGTTAGTGATTGTCTGGGGCTGCAAAAAGATCCATCTCTGGTGTGCCCCATCTTGAGGAAATCACCTTCGACACCAGAGGATCTAGGGCCCATTCATGATGGCCCTGGGATATTCTGCTCAGTGCATCTGCTGGAACATTATCCTTTCCTGGAAGGTGAACTGCTATCAGAGAGGTTTGCAGGGAGTAAGCCAGGGACCACAACTTCATTCCTTCTATGCACAAGTGCCTCCTTGCTTGTTGATGTACCACATGGTGGTGGTGTCTGTTCTGACCCGAACCATCTTGTTCTGTACTGAGTTGGAAAAGCTTGCAGTGCCAGAAACACTGCCCTGAGTTCCAAGAGACTGATGTGTAGAAGAGATTCCAGAGGCGACCACAGTCCCTGGGTGGTAAGATCCCCCAAATGAGCTCCCCAGCCCAGCAGGGAAGCATCTGTGGTGAGGACCACTGAATGAGACCGAGTGGCAAATGGAACCCCTTGCCTCAAATTGTCTTGATCCTGCCACCATTGCAGAGCTTGGATCAGAGTTCGAGCCACTGGAATTAGTTTGGTAAGGGAATCCTTTCCTTGGGACCAAAAAGCTCTCAAGTGGAACTGAATGTCCCTCATTTGGAATCTTGCACCATGGACCACTGCTGTAGAAGTTGCCATGTGGCCCAAGAGCTGAAGGAAGTGCCTTGCTGGTCGACACACCTGAAGGCTGAATGAAGAAGCCAGCTCCATGAGAGCCCTTGCCCTGTCCAGGGGAAGGAAGGCTCTTGCTTTTACCGCATCCAGCTCTGCCCCTATGAAGGTGAGGAGCTGCACTGGTTCAAGAACTGACTTTGGTAGGTTGAGAAGAAATCCTAAAGAAGTGAGCACTTGCTGGGTCACTTGCAGGTGTGACTTGACAGTCTGGGGACTGGACCACTATGAGCCAGTCATCCAAATATGGAAAAATGGAAATATTTTTGTCTTCTTAGGAAGGCAACAACTACTGCCAGGCACTTTGTGAAGACCCTTGGGGCTGATGTTAGACCAAAGGGCACTGCTCTGAACTGATAGTGGCCTGAGGGCAACTTGAACCTGAGGTACTTTCTGAGGGAGCACATGATGAGAATGTGAAAGTAGGCATCTTTGAGGTCCAGGGAGGCTAGCCAGTCCCACGGCCTTAGAAGGATAATTCCCAGAGTTATCATCTTGAACTTTGGATTTAAAAGATGTTTGTTCAGGTATCATAGGTCCAGGATGGGCCACCACTTTCCTGTCTTTTTTGGGGTTAGGAAGTACCTGGAGTACAATCCTTTGACCCAATGTAGGGCAGGTATGCGCTCTCTCTCTCTATAGCTCTTAGAGCTAGGAGAGGAGAATCCTTTGCCTCTAGGGCAAGGGTTTCTGAGAGATTAGCAGGTGGAAAAGATCTGTCTCTCATCTTAGGAAATTTTTTTGAAGCTGAGAACCAGTCCCTGGCTTACTACTTCCACTTGTCTGATGTAACAGACATCCAGTCCTGGACAAAGTAAGCCAGCCTGCCCCCTACTGGGATAGGAGAATCGACCCGGGAAGACCCATCAGGGTGTCTGCTTGGCAGGGGCTTTAGGCTGAGGGGTGGATGCAGGCCTGCTCATCCCCGTTCTGCCTCTCCCTCTGAAGAACCCACTCTGTGAAAAGGAAGAGGAGGACTGTGCTTGGTAAAAAGGCCTGCCCCTGGACTGCTGCCTTTGAGGAGCTGCCTGCCTTTCCGTGGCCTAAGCAGTCCTTCAAGTGGTCCTGTATTCATTAATTTTCTTCATGTAATTCACTGTCTGCTCCCCAAACAGAGAATTACCAACTACAGGAAAATCCATGGCTTTAGCCTGGGTATCCTGTGAGAGGTTAGCACATCTAAGCCAAGCCATTCTCCGAAGAGCCACAGATGTAGCATGACTCTTGATACATCACTGGAGTCTACAGCAGCATGAAACTGAACTTTCGATGCCTCAGTCCCATCTGCAGCCACCTCCTCGGCAAGCTGGGGGGAAGCCTGTTTAGCCAGTGCCAGTAGTGTGTCCCACCTGGACTTCTGGTACCTGGCTGCATAGGCCATATAATTAGCCTGCCTGAGTCCCAAGGATGATGCCTTGTACTGCTTCTTTGCCATAGCATCAATCTTCCTGGAGTCCTTGTCTGGGGGTGTGATGCCAAGGGAATGCTTGCCTTTTCACAGGCAGCAGCCTGTACAACCCCAACATGGCTGCATTGCTGAAAAAGGAACTCCATATCTGAGCCTGAAAGAGTATACCTCTTGTCCATTCTTCTATCCACAGGAGGTATGGAATTGGGAGAAATACAGGTTACTCACCTGTAACAGGAGTTCTAGGAATGGTATATCTTGTTCATCCACATTGTCTGGCAGGTTCCTTGCTGCTTTAAACCTTGCCGGAAGGTCTTCAAGCTGGCTCCTCCCACCCACCTGGCTGGTAAAACTCTTGGCTCCACCCCATGATGCCAGGTCTAGCCTACTGGAAGCCAGATTGTGCGTCGAAGCCGGGGAGGTCGGGTGGGTCGTGTGGATGAACAACATATACTATTCCTAGAACTCCCGTTACAGGTGAGTAACCTGTATTTCTAGGGACATGGATATGTTGTTCATCCACACTGTCTGACAGACTCCTAGTAGTTCTCCAGGAGGAGGGAGGCAAGGTGCACACCCCCTACTTGGGAAATAAAGACTGGAGAACCGAGGCCCCAAAATCAGAATCCCGGCGTGACTCAAGGTTGATGTGGTAGTGGGTGATGAAGGTGTGTGCTGACTTACAGGTAGCAGCCCTGCAGATTTCCTGGATGGGGACGTCCCTGGAAGCAGCCACCAAAGCAGCGGTATGGCAGGTAGAATGAGCTCTTATCCCTCTAGGAGGCTCCATGCCCGCCAACCTATAGCAGAGATCTATGCAGGAGGTGACCCACCTGCCTATCATCCGCTTGGCTGCAGGTCTGCCAGGTGCGGTTTCAGCATAGGTGACAAACAGCTGGCGAACCTCTCCCCAAACTTCAGCCGTCTGCTCCTTATAATAAGCGAGCGCTCTTCTAGGGTCCAAAGTATGGAGCCTATATTCAGCCTCAGAGGTGTGACTGGGGTAGAACACCGGAAGAGTCAACATATGGTTAAGGTGAAACTCCGTTTGAATGGCTTGCCCATGAGCTTAGCCAATAGCAGCAGCAGATCCCACGGAGGTGGAAGTTCTCGCAACAGAGGGGATGTGTGTATTCAAGGCCTTTGAAAAAGCGCCCGACAACCTTCTCCTGTGCCACAGACTGCTTCCTGGCCCACGCCCGGTAAGCAGAGATGGCTGCCAGGTGCACCTTAAGGGTCGTCGACCGAAGCCCTTGCTGAGAAAGGGACCATAGGTAGTCCAGAATGCTGTCCAAGGAGGAGCAGGAAGGGTCCAACCCCTTATCCTGACACCAAATGGAGAATCTCTTCCATTTGAAGGCATAGCATTTTCTGGTCGACTCCTTACAGGATACCTCAACAATGTTGAGGACCTCGTCGGAAAGACCCAGGGCCTGGAACTCTAGCCCCTCAGGAACCAGGCCGTCAGGTGCAGGGATTGAAGGTCCGGGTGGAGTACCTTCCCCTGGCTGACGGAGATCAGGTCCGGGCAGGCTGGAAGTCACCTCGGGAGCCGAGGCTGAGGAGATCTGGATACCAGAACTGGCGGGGCCAGTCTGGGGCTACCAGAATCACCTGCGCCTTGTCCCTCCTCGCCTTGAGAAGCACCTTGTGGATCAAGGGAAATAGGGCGAAAAGCGTATAAGAGGCCCGGGGTCCATGGCATCCCCCTGCAGTGAGCCCTGCTGAGGGGGATGGGCATGAAACAGTCTCCACTTCGCATTCTCCCTGGAGGCAAACAGGTCCACCTGAGGTGTGCCCCAGTGGGAGAACAGATCGTGTACTACCTCCAGCACAAGAGACCACTCGTGAGATGCAGCATCTATCTGGCTTAGGGCACCGGCCAGAGTGTTGAAGACTCCCACCACATGAATGGCCAGGAGATCCGCCTCCAGTCTGTTCACGAAGGACCAAGTGCGGACAGTTTCCTTGCACAGGGGCAAGGAGTGTGTCCTGCCCTGCCGGTTTAGGTAGTACATGGTCGTGGTATTGTCCGTCTGGACCTGGACCACTTGACCCCGTACAAACGGATCGCTCAAAGTTCCAGCAGGTTGATGTGGCATCGAGACTCCTGAGGGGACCAGAGGCCATGCGCTCTGTGCTCCCCCACATGGGCACCCCAACCCATCAGAGAGGCATCGGTCATTATAATGACCGTCTGCTCAGGGCGGACAAACGGGATGCCCTCCTGCAGATGAGCTGTAACGATCCACCACTGGAGAGTGTTCCACATCTCCTGGGTCACCGTCAATGGCTGGTCCAGAGGACCGGAGTGCTGTGACCATTGGCGAGCCAGCCTCCATTGAAGGGGACGCATGTGCCAGCAGGCGAAACGGGCCACGCTGGTGCAGGCCGCCACAAGGCTTACAAGGTGCATGAAGTCTCGGGCACAGCACAACCGGAAATGACTGGGAAAAGGAGGAAAAAACCTCGGCCCTGTCCGCCAGGAGCCGTGCTCTGGCTCGAAGAGAGTCGAGCTCTGCCCCGATGAACTGAATCACCTGCGTTGGCACGAGTTCTGATTTAGCCTCATTGATGGGGAGACCAATCAGAGCAGACCTGGAGGGCCAGATCCCTGGACCGCTCCGCCTCCAGCCTGAAGGGGGCTGCAATCACCCAGTCATCCAGTTAAGAGTACACCCAGACCCTTCGGTGCTGCAAGAATGCTGTCACCACTGCCATGCATTTGGTTAAGACCCTGAGAGCTGGAGAGAGTCCGAAGGGCATGGCCAGGAACTCGTAAAGTGACCCCTCCAATCTGAAGTGAAGGAATCGCTAGTGGAACGGATGGATTGGGATGTGAAAGAACACGTCCTGGAGGTCCAGAGAACAGAACCACACACCTCATTCCAAGGATGGAATGAACTGTGCCAGAGTGACCATATTGAAGGTTCGGGACCTTAGGAACTTGTTGAGGTCGTGTAGGTCTGGAATGGGGCGCCAGCCCCCCGTCCATTTCGGGACCAGGAAATACCTGGACACACACCCTGAGTCTGGTGGAGGATCCGTTATCTCCCTGATCACCTCCTTTTGGAGAAGCAAGGCAATGTCACCTCGACGAGTCGACAGAGGCTGCGGACTCCATAGCCCCCGCGTGAGGCAACGGCTCGACAGGATGGGGCCTGCTCGAATTCCAGAGGCAGACCTTTCCCTACCACTTCCAGCACCCAGCGGTCCACAATGATAGTGGACCAGGCAGAAAAGATGTGGCGGAGCCGTCCCCACACGGGGGGAAACCGGGGGGAGTGACTAGGCTGGGGGCAACATCCCTCAAACCGTCACTGGGCAGGCTTGGAGTAAGGACTGGCCGAGGAACTTCCTGGGACTTTTCCTCCCGGCGTCCTGCTGGAAGAAGCTGCAGGCTTGGCTTTGGGGTGCCAAGTGCGAGCCTGCTGGCCCTGATGCTAGTGCTGCTGGGCCAGACGTGCCACAGGGGCAGAAAGGCGAAAGGGCTTAAGCTGCTGCTGGCAGCCTTTGTCCTTCTGGGCAGAAAGACAAAGTCCAAGGTGACACTGGACTTCTCGATCCTCTGCAAGTGACTCTCCATCCCAGGACCGAACAAGTCGTTATCCAGGAAGGGAACGTCTGCCAGCTTGTGCTGGGTACCTGCCGTGAAGGTGGAGATCTGCAGCCAAGCTCTGCGGCGCATGGCCACTGCGACCGCTACTGACCAGGCACAAGAGTCTCCAATGTCAAGAGCAGTTTGGAGCTGTTGCTTTGCCACTGCCCTTCCCTGATCCCGCACCTGCTTGACCGTAGTCTGGAGGTCAGCCGGGAGATGAGGAATCACCTCATCCAGGGAGCACAAAAGGGCGTGGGAAAAGTGTGACATCAGTATGGCCGAACGGGCCTGACGAAGACCTAAGGAGGATGCAGCATAAACTTTATGCCCGGAGTAGTCCAGTTTCTTGTACTTTATTGGGTGGCTTGTTCACGTCCCGAGCGTTTGCGGAGCGTTGGAAAACACTGTCTGTCACCAACCCCTCCGCAGATGGGTGCTCCGAGAATCCGGAGAGTAAGCCGGTGGGAACAGCATACTTCCTGGCCATCCTGGCTGAGGGAGCTGGAAAAGAAGCCGACCGCTGCCATAGCTCCAGTGCCAGACCAACAATGGCTTTGGCCACAGGAAAGGCCTCCGTAGGAGAATCCCCCCGGTCCAGTATCTCCGTGAGGGGATATTTGGGCCGCTTTGACATGGGTTCGAGCTTCATCCCAGTAGATTTTGAGATGAGCCGAAGCAAACCCATGAACGAGGATGGGCTCTCGTCCACAAACTGTCCCCCAGAGGACTCCAGGTCAAGAGGCCTGGAGAACAGCGAAGAGTTATCGTCAGACTCCGAGGAGTCTGCAAACAGCTGCAGAGGGCCTGAGCCACCCTCCACATGCCGAGGACGATTGGAAGGGAGGGTGACGGACAACTGATGGGGCAACCCATAACCCGACCGAGAATCCTTGGTCGGGGCCCCAGTTTTTGGTTGTGGAGGCGGGGGTTCCACCACAACGGGTGATACAGCTGGTTTTGGCCGAACAACTGGCGCCGGGTTCGACCCCTCGATGACCACGAGGGATTGTTACGGCTGCTCAGGTGACAGCCACTTAATGGCCAGGAAAGACGATGGAGTCTGCTTGCTCCCGCTCAAAAGAAGCTGCTGCCACATCAGACCCTCATACCGCCGCGCAACTTGCGCAGGAGCCTATCCTCCGAGGAGTACGATGACTAGGATGAGCGATGCCGCTGCTTCCCTCAGTGCAGAGATTGCCGAAGTCGGCGGGATCGGCTTGACAGAGAGGAGGTCCGAGACAGAGACCCTCGGTATTTCCGAGGGTTGGTCTGGGAGGGAGTGGGGGAAACTCGTTCCTCCCCTGGCTCAGGAAACCTTGACCGGGGACTCCAGCACAGGAGGCACAGGCAAGTCCTCGGTTTCAACGGGGGGATCCGGTGAAGAAGGGTTGTCAGCTTCTCCAGTCGACAGCCCGTCCAATGGGTCGAGAAAAATCTCTAATGCATCGACAGGTGTCTCGGCCGGCTAACCTGATGGGGACACCGTGAAGCCAGCGGCCTTAGCCGCAACCTCAACCGAAGTAGAGTGTCAACTATCCGGGGAAGGGGACCTCTCCCGCTCCAACGAACGTCAACAGTGGGACTTACCCTTTGAGTCCTTTTTCTTGGACCAAGAGGACTGTCCAAATGGCCCCTCTCCCTTAGTAGAGAGGGATTGACAAAGCTCCTTAAATGAAGCTGAGTAGGAGGAGCCCAAGGAGAGCAGGATAAACGCCGTGACCGAGGAAGAAGAAGATGCAGCCTGGGCCGCCGCCTCCTCCTCGAGGGCGATCATTTGCTCAAGTTGCTCAGCCGAGCCCGCCACCGGACACCGCCCAACGGGCCTCCTTCGACTTTACCAGAGGAATACGTCTCTCGGGGTGACCAAGTTGAAGTCTGGCAGAACGGTCTTCAAGAATGATGACAGAGAAGGACTGGCACAATTCGCAGGCCTGCGGACCGTGATCAAGCCAAAGGCAGTAAACGCATGTGGAGTGCAGACTGACCCGAGACATCTTCTGCCCACAAGGGCACTGCCAAAATCTGGGAGTCAATTTGTCCATCGGAGCCGTGAAGGAAGAAAAACACTGAAGTCTAGAAAATTTAAGTATGAGTTTTGGTTTAACCAATGAGTTAGGATCCAGGCCTAAAAACGCAGAGCACTAAGGAGGGAACCTGAGCTTCCAAGCAGTAAGGAAGATCTGGCGTCATGGGGCGGGGCCAAGAGCTTTACCACCCGGGTGGGTGGGAGGATCCAGCCTGAAGACATTCTGGCAAGATTTAAAGCGCCAAGGAACCTGCCAGTAAGTGTGGATAGAACAACCATGTCCCTAGAAACAAAATTATGGGGTACTATCATTACAGGTACCGTCTTCTCCAAAATCATAACCATCTTTCAAAATAGGAAAAAAATGGAACAAGGGGTTCTGTATTTCTCCAAGCATGAGAAGTGTGAATTAAAAAGCTGGGCTACCTGCTGAGGGTCACTTACTAGGTTTCCATTAGATTCTACAGAAATTGAGTGAACTTTTTTGACCTACCTAGTAATGTATTTAAAGTGTTCCATGCACCTTCAGAATTCCCTTTTTCAGTGTACAATTTTGTTTTTAAAAAAATTAACTTTAGCTTGTCGAACCTCAGATTTATATTTAAGATTTTCATATGCCTTAAGATTACTGCTAGTTTTGCTCCTTTGATATTCAGCCCATTGTTTATTCTTGGATCTGAATAATTTCAGCAGCTTGGGTGTAACCCATCCATTGGTTTCTCCATAAACTTTAGTGTACCTCTATTATAGGACTCCAGCAATATTAAACTGAGAATCTTGAAATTCGTAGCTTTGGATGAATCCATTGGAAATGGCAACTTTTTTTTCCATAAACTTTTTTTTTTGGTCCCCGAATCACCCCAGACATACCCCCCAATCTGTCCGGTTCCCATCACCCAGCATCTCCAGGGTTACCTGAGTTGCCGATGTCCTGGCTACTGGACTCTGGGTGGGGTGCCAGCCGGTGCAGGACCTGTGAAGTCCCAGACTTCATCCTGCAGCCAGAGGTGTTTTTTTTTTTTTTGTGCTTAGGTTCCTCTAGGGCCTGATGTGCAAAAGCAAGGCAGACAAGCTCTGTCTCTGTGGAGACGTCCCAACATGACTAGGTGTGGCCCATCACTCCCGACAAGGTGGCAGTACTACAGTGGGTCACATTAACCCCCGTCACCAAGGGAGGAGAGCTGTCCACAGGATGCTCAATCCTCCAGCCCCCAAGCAACTTGCGTGCATTAAACCCCAGTCACCAGTGAGACAGGCGGTAAGGTGCCAGCGCCTCAGCCCTCCATGCCACTGGGCCAGCCTAGAAATCCTACCTTAATACTACCACAGTAAACAACTAACAGAGCACTATAATTCCTTAGAGTCAAAACATAATCAGCAAAAAGGGCATCACCTCTTCAAGTACACATCATAGTCTGAAACATAAGAAGAATTTATACAATTACCTCTCTAATGCTGCTGAGCCAGGAGTGCAGCATCTGAAGTGGATTGTCTGTCTCAGTTCTGACATTACAGTATTCCTGCAGTTTTTCATGCTTCCACTCTGAAAACTGCTCAAAAGTATTTTCCAATTCCTCTTCCTCACTGACTGGACCATATGTAGACTCAAGAGAACAACACAACTCCTTTCATATGAAAAAACAAAAACATATTAGAGCTTCTATGCTTGTTCAACATCTAAAGAAAAAAAAAGCCACATCCTAGTATGCATTCCAATGTCCTTTCCTAGATAAGCATATTGACTTTTTTGGGGAAGATGTCTTACCAGGCAAGCATGAAAGAGATCAGGATAGTCAGGTTTTCAGTTGTGACAAAGGAAAAAAAATTTAAATCCACACCAGATACCAGACCTGCAATGGCCAGTCTAAAGTTATCAGGATCATCAGGGCCTTGTCCATCTGGGCCCTTCACCACCACCTTGGGGAAAGACGTACACAAGGCTTGGCGTTAAGGGTCTCGCGAAGGCATCCCCCACCAGTGTCCCGGGCTGTGTGGTGGCAGGCACAAAGCAGTCTCACCTTTGCGTTCTCCCAAGAGGCAAACAGATTCACCAGAGGGGTACTCCACTGGGAAAACAGGTGGCTCACCACCTCATGATGCAGGGACTACTCGTGCAACATCTCTCCCACCCAGCTGAGAGCTTCTGACTGTTAATTCCAGTGACATTGATCGCCAGGAAATATGCACCAAGGTTGTGCACAATGGTCCAGGTGCAGAGGACGTCCCAACACAAGGGAAGGGAGTGACTTCTGTTATGCCTCTTCAGGAAGACCATTGCTCTGGGGTTTTACGTCGGCACCTGCACAATCTGACCTGATTAGAGGGGAAATTTCAGAAGAGCTAACTGCACTGTACAGATCTCCAGCAGGATGATGTGGCGATGGAACTTCCTTGGTCACCAGTACCTATAGGCTCTGTAGTTTCCCCAGGTGCACACACCCCAATACAGACGCATCCATTGTGAGCATTACAGTCTATAATGAGCAGACAAATGGGATTACTTCCTCCATATGTCCACGGATCAGCCACCACTAGGCGGTATCCCTTATCAGTTGGGTCACTGTGACCAGCTGGTCCAAGAGGCCTAGGTGCCAGTACCACTCTCGGCCCAACTCCCAATGCAGGTGGTGCCTCAGTCAGCAAGCGCACAGGACTACACTTGTGTAGGATGCCGTGTATCCCATCAGTCGCTGGAATATCTGACTGGGCACAAAAGCCCAACCTGAAATGATCAAGCAAAGGAAGATCAAGGACCTAGTCCACGGGAAGGCAGGAACTAGCCCGCAGGGAGCTTAGTTCTGCCCCAAAGAACTGAATCACATGCAAGGTGATCGGCTCAGGGATTTGGCCAGCTTGACCAGCAGGCCCAAGCCTACATGTCAGGAGAGTCACATCCCTGGTCTGCTCCACGGACATCTTGAACAGTCCAGCAATCAGTCAGCTGTCCAGGCAGGGATAAAATCTACAACCTCTGGGCCACAGAAGGCTGCCACCACTGTGATGCCTCTGGTGAAGACCCAGGGCGCAGATGAGAGGCCGAACAGCATCACCTGGAACAGACAAGAGAACCCTTTCTGTGCTTCACCAAAGGTAATGCCAGTAACACAGACTGGGATGTGGAAAAGACGCCCTGGAGATCCAGGAAGCAGAACCACACTCCCAGCCCCAGAGATGGTATGCTAAAATTCAGGGTGACCAACCAGAAATGAAAACTACATACTCACAGACATTCTTGATCATCCCAAGTATCTTCACCACTCTAAGTATGAGTCTAGGCCAGAGGTCTGGACTCAGCTCGGGATGAAAAAGAGCTGGTCTCTGTAAACATTTTAGTGCTGGGGCAGCGCCACCCATGAGACCTGCATACTGTGCAGCATTAGTGGAGTGGCCAGTAACCAATGCAGACTCCTCACAATGTTCAGTTCTGTCCGGCAGGAGAGAAAGACAGAAGACAGGGACAGAGTGAGAGAAAGGGAGCCCAAAGTATAGTTTGGGTGGTAAGAAATGAAAATAAAAAGAAAATGAATTGGAGGTGTTGATAAGAGGGAAACTAGGAGGGAAGGGATGGCCAATACGCTGGGCAGCCCTAGGTAGAAGGAAAATAGAGAAGAATGAAACAGAGAGACGGAGCGAGCGAGTGATATCAGTCCTCCTCCAAATATCCTTTTTTTTTTTTTTTTAGATGAGGTAGGCCCCAGGGAGGGTGAGGTACCAAGATGTCCAGAATTTCAACCAGACCAAAAATTGTGAGGAGAGAAAGCAATTGGTCCACCTGGGCCAAGAGAGGGAAAGGATTAGGCTGCATTCATACACCTACCCCTGCTTTAGCTTAAGAGCTCTCCTGTTTTTTCTGACTAGATAAGAACTGGAAGATAGTTAAGAATCACTGCTGCAAGATATCTCCCACGAAGGAGGTACCGGGTTAGCCCCTACAAGAACTCTCCCCCTCTCAGCTTATATATATTTGATATATTTCCATGAAGAAGAACAAGAATGGGTTTAGTGAAGATGGAGAACATAAGAAGCATGTTCTCCGTCTTTTCACTAGAGAGTTCAAGATGCTTCCTTTGAGACAGAAAGCAGACATCGGAAAGGGTGAGGAGGTTGAGAAAAGAGCCTGATGCTTGCTCTATTTATTTTTTTATTTCTGAGGGCTTTTAAGGAAAATTTTCTAAGTGCAGGCTAGGCCAAAGAGAGGTAGGAAATGCTGGAAGGCGTGAAACGAGACAGGGTTTGCCCCCAAGAAAACTACCACCCCCTCCTTAAATTTACCCTTGAAGGAAGATGTAGGGAGAAAAGGGGGGGATGCGCTGCCCCAGTGCCTGGCCATAGGGAGGGTGGGTGGACAGTAATGAATGAAGATACTGGGGAAGATAAAGAATTACGCAGAGTACATAATTTAAATATCTTCCCCAAGTCAACCTTCACCATTCATTATGTAGGTGTCAGAACGCCAAGATGGCAAACCCAGAGGGAAAGAAATTCCCCCAGCCTGTTAAGGGAGAGGAACACAGGAAGAGAGGGCCCTTTACGGGCCTGGCGAAGAAAGAGGACAGCCTAGGGATGGCGGTGGCTCCCGTGCTCCAGGAGGTGAAAGGTGCCCATACAGTTCACGCCTGTGTCCTTTGAGACAAAAAGGGCCCCCCAGAAAGGTAAGGACAGCACTCTACGCTGGGCAAAGGGTGAAAACTTCAAAAAACGAAGCCACGCTGTCCACCTAATGCAGACAAACGTTCCTACCAGCCTGGATGTCACCTCATTAGCATCATACACTGCCCTGGAGCGGTGCCTTGTGACCTCCAGGACCCAGGCAGAGAGGCCAATGGCTTGCCCGGATTTCTCACTCTCAGGCACTGGCGCTAGAAACTGGCCTAGCAGTGTCCAGAGATGCCTAGCATAGGCTACCTAGTGTGCCAGAAGAGCCACTATGCATAGGAGACGGCGTCCTGCTGGAAACTACCTTCTATCCCAGCGGTCTAACTCCACCAAGTCAGAGTATCAGGGGTGGTCATGGCAGGGGCGACAATGCCCAGATGGGGCATCTTGGAGCTCCTTTCCCAAAGAGTGGTAGGGCATGGTACCTGTAGACCCCATAGCAGCGGAGTACCTGCACATGCAGAACCTAGGGGAAGGAGATGGGGTGGCAAGATGTTGCTAGACAGTATATGAAGCCTCTGTGAATGGCAGTTGCCAGGGAGGTATGACCAGATGGTCAGCACTGTATTCTTACAGTAATAACAGTGCTGTAGGGGCAGGGTTACATCTGGCGAAAACAGAGATGTGAAGCTCTTCCAACATCACCACTAGGAAGTGCTGATAAGTCATGAAGCATCCTCTTCCTTAGTGGAAAAAGTTGAAGATTCGGAGGAGCTCGATTCATAGGAAGGTGACCAAATGAGTCATGCCAACCACCACCCTGAAGAAAGAGACCTGCCCCTCGGATGTCTAGAAGATGAATATGGGCTAGCAGTCAAAGAAAATGAAGGCCCAGTCACAAATAAAGTGACCGTGGGCCCCTTCTAAGCACCATCCCCAGTGGCCGAACACGCACACACAGGTAGGGCGGA
This sequence comes from Neoceratodus forsteri, assembly GCA_016271365.2. Lineage (NCBI taxonomy): Eukaryota > Metazoa > Chordata > Ceratodontiformes > Ceratodontidae > Neoceratodus > Neoceratodus forsteri. The sequence continues at coordinate 1,411,604,276 of CM057456.1, read as the reverse complement.
ATCAGCACCAGACACTGCGCCAGCCTCCAAGTCGGTGCTAACACAAGCGTAGTCATTCCCGGGAGTGCCACAAGTAACACCAATAGTGTCCCTGGCACCAGAGGTGGTGACAGAGGGTTCAGAGGAGGCAGCACAGTCGAAGATGCTGCAGGCCGAAGACTTGTAGTAGGGCTCAGAGGGGCCCGGGCAGAATCCAGAGGCTCCCCGGAGATGGGCAGCCAATCAAGATCATCACAATCTTCACCCTCCGAGGCGGAGGATGAGATCAGGGAGATCTCCAATATGGCCACACCCTGGATTCTAAGCCCTCCAGCACAGAGAGCTGCACTGGAAGGGAGCCTGGGCACACGGTTGACACTGCCCCGCTCACAAGTGCTGCAGAGGTGAGGTGGCGCCCAGACACGGCATCAAGAGGACCACCAGCGCGGACCCAGCATATAGCTGCAGCACCACACCGGGGGTGGTGCGTCTCTCCAAAGACACACTGGACTGCGAGGGGTGACCAGTCGCCCTCCCAGAAGAGGACCACTGCCCACCAGCTCCTCACCGGGACCCACTGTCCTAGAAAGCTGTGGAAAAGAGTGCCCAGTCCCCACTGGCCTGTATAAAGCCAGAGAGGGGCTCAGGAGCTTGGAGACCCCATCTTGGCATCCAGAGTGCGCTTGGCGACAGCTGAAGTTTGGGGGGTTCTCTCCCCAACCTTGCCGTGTGGATAACTAAGGTACGATAGTCACAGAACCTGATGGCAGAAAAGGACCTCTTGGCCTATCTAGTCTGCCCCTTATCTTCCCTCCCCCTTTTAAGGTGCCCACCCCACCTCCATGTTACTTGCTCTCTTGAAACCCAACACAGCCTCTGAACCCACCACCTCCTCTGGGAGCCTGTTCCAGGCCTCCACCACCCACACAGAGAACAACCATCCTCTTGAGTTGTCCCTGTATCCCCCCCCCCACCCCCCGTAGTCTCAGACCATGCCCCCTTGTTATGGTGCCTTCCTTCCTGTAAAATAATCGTCCCGGGTCCACTTCGTTTATCCCTTTGATGAATTTAAAGGTCTCAATCATGTCCCCTCACTCTCTTCTAGTCTCCAATGTGTAGAGTCCCAATTCATAGAAACAGACATTGACAGCAAATAAGGACCGCAAGGCCCATCCAATCTGCCCATTTCTTTTATTACCTTATGAGTGTGCCACTGGCCTTTGTTTTGTCAATGTCCTATCTATTCATACTCATCTGTATTGCTTCCTTATGCTGATCCAATGCCTGTTTCAAGCCCTGCACTGTATTCATAATCACCACTTCCTGAGGTAGGCCGGTCTATGCATCCACCACCCTTTCTGCGAAAATGAACTTCCTCACATTACCCCTTAAATCTGCCACCCTCTAATCTTATGCTGTGTCCTCTTGTCCTGCTATTTTTCTTATACTGAAGCACGCTGACTCTTTCACCTTGTTAATGCCTTTAAGGTGTTTAAATGTTTCAATCACATCACCTATCGTCCTCCTTTGCTCTAGTCTAGGGTATACATATTGAGCTCAATTGATCTGTCCTCATAGGTTTTCTGATGCAGTCCCTGTACCAATTTGGTTGCCCTTCTCTGGACAGCCTCCATTTGGTTAATGTCCTTGTGAAGGTACGGCCTCCAGCACTGCACGCAGTACTCTAGATGGGGCCTAACCAGTGTCTTGTAAGAAAAAATTACTCACCTTAGTAATTATGTTTCTTCTACTGGAGTCTTGCTGTATTCTGACAAGAGCAGTTATCCCCAGCCTTTAAACTGCCCCGGAGAACAAAGGATTAAACTTTCTATGCAGAGCACAGAATGCTGAGCTCAAGCTCAAGCCATCAAAAAATGGAGAGCAATGAGTACCAATGCCCGTAGTCTGGGTAACAAGCTTCCTGAGTTAGTGGCCTTGATGGAGGAGGAACATCTGGATATAGTGGCAGTCACGGAAACATGGTACACACAAAACCATGACTGGGACATAAACATGCCAGGATACACTGTCTACAGGAGGGACAGGGAGAGTAAAAGAGGAGGAGGAGTAGTTCTTTACATAAGGGAAGGAATAAAGGCAACAGAACAAAAGGGTAAACAGGGAGGAGAAGAAGCACTGTGGGTAAATTTGGAGACAGGCAATGGCACACGCGACAGGGGTTAGATACAGACCCTTCTCAGGGGAGGAAATGGACAGGAAATGATAAAAGTATACTTAGAATGGCAGAAAAAGGAGATATTGCTGATGGGTGATCTGAATATGCCAGATGTTAACTGGAGTGCAGTTGCAGCTGCCACTTGAAGAGTGCAGTTATTCTAGATGCCCTACAGGGGCATGCCTTAGACAACTAGTACTGGAGCCCACTCGGGAGGAGCAATATTGAGACTTGATTCTCTCAAATGGAGATGGAGAGAGGATCACAGATGTAGAAGTGGGTAGCCATCTGGGAACTAGCGACCATTGAACAGTATGGTTCACAATAAACACAGCAATAGAGTCAAGCCATACAAGACAAAAGTACTGGACTTTGGGAGGCTGACTTTGCCAAAATGGGTGAGTGCCTAGGAACGCACTAGCAAATGGGCAGGATGGAGGGGTGGAAGAACAATGGGGAATAATAAAAACTGCCATCACAGAGGTAGCAAGCCTTTGTGTGAAGCAAATAAACAAAACAAGACGATGTAAGAAACCACTATGGTTCTCAAAGGAAGTGGCAGTGAAGGTTCAAGAGAAAAAGAAAGCATTCAGAAGTACAAGGAATCGCAGAAGGAGCAGGACAGAGAACTGTATCCGTTAAAGCAAAAGGAGGATGGTAAGGCAGTCAGAACAGCAAAAGCCCAAGCCGAGGAAAAGATAGCCAACTCAGTTAAGAAGGGGGATAAAACCTTTTATAGGTACATCAGGGAGCGAAGGAAGACCAAGGGAGGGATAGTGAGGCTTAATAAAGCGGAGGAGGAGGGGTGGGCAGAGGTGACTGTGAAAAGGCAGAGATACTAAACAGATATTTTTGCTCAGTATTTACAAAGGAAGAGAGGGAGGTACCTAAAACAAACAGTAGAAACACTCTGGATACAGAAGTTGATACCAGCCCATTTACAGAAGAAAGGGTTATGAAAGAACTCTTAAAACTGAAGGTGGACAAAGCAACGGGGCCTGATGGGATTCATCCCAGAATTCTAAAAGAACTAAGGGTAGAACTAGTGACACCATTGACTACCCTCTTTAACAAATCATGGGAGGATGGGAGGTACCCGAGGACTGGAGGAGGGCAGATGTGATTCCCCTTCACAAAAGTGGGAGCAAGGCAGAAGCAGGAAACTACAGACCTGTTAGTTTAACCTCAGTGGTAGGGAAAATGATGGAATCACTTCTGAAGGAAAGAATCGTTGAGTATCTAGAGGCCAGAGGGGCACAGGACCCAAGGCAGCATGGATTCACAGCGGGAAGGTCATGCCAGACAAATCTGATAGATTTCTTTGACTGGGTGACCAAAGTAGTAGATCAGGGAGGGGCTGTGGACATGGCCTACCTAGACTTTAGCAAGGCATTTGACACAGTCCCACACAAAAGATTAATATACAAGTTAGCCAGCCTGGGAGTGGGTCCCAAGATGACAGCCTGGGTAAAGAATTGGCTGGAGAATAGGACACAAGAGTAATAGTAAATGGAGTCCACTCAGGAAGAAAGGAGGGTTACTAGTGGGGTACATCGAGGGTTCAGTATTAGGACGGTCCTCTTCAATGTCCTTATAGCGACATTGCGGAAGGACTGGAAGGAAAAGTATGTCTCTTTGCAGATGACACTAAGATCTGCAACAGAGTTGATGCACAGGGTGGGTGGAAAGGATGAGAAGGGACTTGGCAAGGTTAGAGGAATGGTCAAATGTATGGCAGCTTAGATGCAATGCTAAGAAGTGCAAGGTAATGCATCTGGGAAACAAAAACCAAGGGGAAGAGTACACATTGGGGGGCGAGATACTAACAACAAAAAAAAATGGAAAGGGACCTGGGGGTAGTCATATCAGATGACCTAAAGGTGGGCAAGCAATGTGAGAGGGCAGCAAGGAGGGCTGGGGGGATACTGGGATGCATAGGGAGAGGCATCACCAGTAGAAAACAGGAAGTTATTATCCCTCTGTACATACAGCTGGTGAGACCCCATCTGGAGTACTGTGTGCAGTTCTGGAGACCCAATCTCCGCAAAGACATAGACAGGATGGAAGCTGTCCAGAGGAGGGCAACTAAAATGGTGCAGGGTCTGCACTGGAAGACATATGAAGAGAGACTTAAGGAGCTTAATATGTATAGCCTCGAGGAAAAGGAGGGAGGGGGACATGATAGAAACTTTCAAGTACCTCAAGGGAATCAACAAAGTCCAAGAGGTAGCATCTTTCAAAAAGTGTGCAAGAACAGAGGGCACAATTTGAAGGGGGTGGTGGGAGGGGCGGCTCAGAGGTAATTTAAGGAGTATTTTTTCACAGAGAGGGTTGTGGATGCATGGGCAGCCTTCCGGAGGAAGTTGTGGAGTCAAAATCAGTGGTGGAATTCAAGCATGTATGGGACAGTCATAAGGCAATTCTAGGGATGGGGTAAGAAGAAGTAGGCTGCTGGTTAACTAGGATCTGCAGCTTATCCAGTAGGTAGGGAAATGGGCAGACTGGGTGGGCCAAGCGGTCCTTATCTGCCGTCAATTCTATGTTTCTATGTTTCTCTATGTACTTGCCTACATTTACAGTTCTGGATTATATGGTCCATTTAATGGCCTAGGCCTCAGACCAGCTACTCTCAAGGTACACTTGTTAGCGGTTTCTTTTTTTTTTTTTTTTTTTTTTGTCAGTGGGGAAGTCTTCCTCACTATCATCTCATCCTGTATTCTGTACATTTTTTAAAGGATTGCTTCATACCAATCCTCCCTTTAGAGACCCTGCCCCTGCCTGGGATTTAAATGTTTGCATTGCTCTTCTTATGTAATCTCATTTTGAGCCTATGTCCTCAGCTGAGCTGAAGTACTTGACTTGGAAAACTATGTTTTTGTTAGCCATTACCGCTGCCAGACGTATCGGTGAATTGCAAGCCCCGTCAGTGGAATCTGTTTTTATCTCCTTTCTCAGAGATAAAGTGGTCCTTAGACCCAATAGAAGGTTCTTGCCCATAGTGGTTTCAGATTTCCGCTTGAATCAGTCTTCTCTTCATGTTTTCTTCACTGATCATTCTTCTTCCGGAGAGAGGAGGCTTCACTGTTTAGACGTTAAAAGGGCCCTTAACTACTACATACAGCGTTACCAAGGGTCACAGGTTTGAGTCCCACCAGTTGTTCCTCACCTATGGAGAGGTGGGAAAGGGCAAACTTGCCACCAAGAGAACCACTGCCAGGTGGATTGTGTCTTGTATACAATTCTGCTATGAGAAAGTGGGAAATATTCCACCTTCAGGCCTGAGGGCTCACTCTACAAGAGGTACAGCTGCTTTCCTGGCTGTTGCCAGAGATATTACTCTCTTAGAAATTAATGAAGCAGCCACCTGGAAAACAGTCCATACCTTTACCAAGTATTACTCTCTAAATATCCAGGCTAGGAGTGATGCTCGGGTTGGCACAGCAGTATTTCAGAGCCTATTCCCAAAGTAGGTTCTGTCCCTCCTCCTTGGAGGTACTACTTTGTAGTCTGCAATTCAGCAGTGTCTGCAGAAACATGCTTCTTAGAACAACAAACGCTGAATCTTTTCCATTTGGAGTTACAAGTCTTTCTGGCAGAGGGCTTTCGAGAAGCTTTTAGAATATCGAACCCCGAGATGGATGCAAATCTGCACCTCTAACTCTTCAAGAGCCATGCTTGAGATTGAGAGACTGAAGATTGGGGTACCAAATCCTCCCTGAGAGGCGGTTAACAGGTTGTAATTCCTGGGAAGAGACAGGGAAGATGGACTGCAAGGGACAGCAACAGGGGGGTACCAGGGCTGTCTGCCCCAATCTGGAGCAATCAGAATCACTTTGCAAGGCTGTGACCTTATCTTGACTAAAACTTTGAACAGGAGTGGGAACAGAGGGAAGGCATACAGAAATTTCCCTTTCCAGTTCAGAACCAGAGCATCCAGGAGGACTAAGCCCAAGACGGGGGGTCTGCAACAAAAGAGAAGAAGTTGGTGATTGTCTGGGGCCTCAAAAAGATCCATCTCTGGAGTGCCCCATCATGAAAAAATCACCTTCAATACCAGAGGGTCCAGGGACCATTCGTGATGGCACTGCGAGATCCTGCTCAGTGCAACTGCTAGCACATTGTCCTTCCCTGGAAGGTGAACTGCTATCAGAGAGGTTTGTACGGAATACGCCAGGGACCACAACTTCATGGCTTCTGTGCAAAAGGCTTCGGACAGAGTGCCTCCCTGCTTGTTGATGTATCACATGGTGGTGGTGTTGTCTGTTCTGACCTGAACCACCTTGTTCTGCAATGACAGAGAAGGCTTGCAGGGCCAGAAAAACTGCCATGAGCTCTAGGAGATTGATATGGAAAAGGGATTCCTGAGGGGTCCACAGTCCTTGGGCAGTGAGGGCCCCCATATGGGCTCCCAAGCCCAGAAGAGAAGCATCCATGGTAAAGACCACTGAATGACACCGATAGCCAAATGGGACCTCTTGCCTTAAATTGTCCTGATCCTGCCACCACTGAAGGGCTTGGATCAAGGTACGAGTCACTGGGATCAGTTTGGTAAGGGAATCCTTCCTTTGGGACCAAAAAGCCCCCAGACAGAACTGAACGTCCCTCATCTGGAATCTTGCCCCATGGAACACTGCTGTAGAAGCTGCCAAGTGGACCAAGAGCTGGAGGAAATGCCTTGCTGGTCGAGATACCTTAAGACTGAAGGAAGAGGCTAGTTCTATAAGAACTCTTCCCCTTTCCAGGGGAAGAAAGGCTCTTGCTTTGATCGTATCCAGCTCTGCCCCATAAAGGTAAGAAGCTGGACAGGCTCGAGAACTAACTTGGGAAGGTTGAGAAGAAATCCTAGAGAAGTGAGCACTTGCTGGGTCACTTGCAGGTCTGACTTGACTTGGTCTGGATACTGGCCCACTATTAGCCAGTCATCCAGGTATGGAAAAATGGAAATCTTTTGCCTAGTTAAAAAGGCAACTACTACTGCCAGGCACTTTGAGAAGACCCTTGTGGCAGAAGTTAGGCCAAAGGGCACTGCTCTGAACTGATAAGTGGCCTGAGGGCAACTTGAACCCGAGGTACTTTCTATGGGAGCACCTGATGGGAATGTGAAAATAGGCATCTCTGAGGTCCTGGGAGGCTAGCCAGTCCAATGACCATAGAGAGGGAAGAAAACATTACTCACCTTAGTAATGTTGTTTCTTCTAATGGGGTCTTGCTGTATTCTGACTATTGCAATTAGGTCCTGCCTTTCAACTGCCCCGGAGAACAAAGAGTTAACTTTCCATGGCCAGCATGGAACGTTCAGCACGAGCTTGGTTGAAGCCTTTGTCTGCTGTTGTGTAAACTCCAACAGTCAGATCTTTACGAGCAATACTCACTAGAAGTTCTGTGTGGAAACTGTAACACTCATACTAGCCAACTGGCAACTAAATTAAAAAAGGTTTTTTTGGTTTCAAAGCAAAGACTCAAGTCAGGAAACCCAAAAAACAAAACACAACACACCCAAAATAAAGGAGGGTGAAACACGGGCACCTCTAGGGTGCCAACACTGCTCCTGCCCACCCAAATCCCAAAAACCAGGTTCTGAGAGGGGAGGCGGGGGGTCGGAATACAGCACGACTCCATTAGAAGAAACAACATTACTAAGGTGAGTAATTTTTTCTTCAAACAACATGAAGTCTTGCTGTATTCTGACTACTGCAGACTACCAAGCAGTACTTCCATGGAGGAGGGACAGAACCTACTTTGGGAATAGGCTCTGAAGTATAGCTGTGCTAAACTGAGCATCAACCTAGCCTGGATATCTAGAGAGTAATGCTTGGTGAATGTATGGACAGTTTTCCAGGTGGCTGCTTGACAAATTTCTAAGATAGGAATATCCCCGGCAGCAGGCAGGGAAGCAGCTGAACCTCTAGTAGAGTGCGCCCTCAGGCCTAAGGGTGGGGATCTACCCAATTTTTCATAGCAGAACTGTATACAAGAGACAATCCACTTGTCAATAGATCTTTTAGTGGCAGGTTTGCCCTTACCGACCTCTTCATATGTGAGGAACAACTGGAGGGACTCAAACCTGTGACCCTTGGTGTGCTCTATGTAGTAGCAGAGGGCCCTTTTAACATCCAAGCTGTGCAACCTCCTGTCTCCAGAGGAGGAATGGTCAATGAAGAAAACGGGGAGAGACAAGACTGGTTAAGGTGGAAATCTGAAACCACCTTAGGCAAAAACTTCCTGTTAGTTCTTAGGACCACTTTATCTCTATGGAAAGAGATGAAATCAGGCTCCACTGACAGGGCTTGCAATTCACTGATACGCCTGGCAAAGGTAATGGCCACCAAAAAACACAGTTTTCCAACTCAAGTACTTAAGCTCTACAGAGGACAAAGGCTCAAAGGGTGGTTACATAAGCTGAGCAGTCCCAACATTTAGGTCCCGAGCAGGGTCCCTAAAGGGGGGGACTGGTGTGCAGCAATCCCTTGAAGAACTTACAAAACACAGGATGGGCTGACAGAGGAGAGGGCTTGCCTACTGACAAGAAGTCAGAAACAGCTGCCAGATGCACTTTAAGTGCAGCTGGCCTAAGTCTCAAGCCATTAAGATGAACCATGTAGTCAGGGACTGTAGGCAACCCAGCAGATTCTGGAGAAATATGCTTATTAGAGCACCAAATAGTGAACCTTTTCCATTTGGAGTTGTAAGTCTTTCTCGTGGAAGGCTTTCAAGAAGCCTTAAGGATATCCAGAACCCCGTGAGAAAGGTGGAGATCAACTAACTCTTCAAGAGCCATGTCTTGAGATTGAGAGATCTGCGGTTCGGGTACAAAATCTTCCCCTGAGAGGATGTCAACAGGTTGTAATTCCTGGGAAGAGACAGGGGAAGGTCGACTGTTAAGGACAGCAACAGTAGGTACCAGGGCAACTCGAACCTGAGGTATTTTCTGTGGGAGCACCTGATGGGAATGTGAAAATAGGCATCTGAGGTTCAGGGAGGCTAGCCAGTCCCCTGGCCTTAGAGAAGGCAGAATTATTCCCAGAGTCACCATTTTGAATTTTTGTTTTAAAAGGTGCTTGTTCAGATATCTTAGATCCAGGATGGGCCGCCATTCTCCTGACTTTTTGGAGGTTAGGAAGTACCTGGAGTACAATCCTTTGCCCCTGTGTAGGGTAGAACTCCTTTCTAAGGCTCTGAGAGCTAGGAGGGAAGAAACCTCTGCCTCTAGGGCAAGGGTCTCTGATGGATTTGCAGGTGGAAAGGATCTGGTTCTCATCTTGGGAAATTTTCTGAAGCTGAAAACCAGTCCCTGGCTTACTACTTCCAGGACCCACTTGTCTGATGTCAAAGACTTCCAGTCCTGGACAAAGTAAGCCAGCCTGCCCCCTACAGGTACAGGAGAATCGGCCCGGGCAGGCCCATCAGGGTGTCTGCTTGGCAGGGGCTTTAGGCTGAGGGGTGGAAGGAGGTCTGCTCATTTCCCGTCTGCCTCTCCCTCTGAAGACCCCCCTCTGAGCATAGAAGAGGAGGAGGCCTGGGCTTGGTAAAAATACCTTTGAAAGGACCTACCCCTGGAATGCTGTCTCTGAGGAGTGGCTTGCCTTTCTTTGGCCTGAGCACTCCTGTAAGTGGTCCTGTACTCATCTTCTTCATGTAGTTCTCTGTCTGCTCCCCAAACAGAGAATTATCAATGACAGGGAAATCCATGGCCTTAGCCTGGGTATCCTGTGAAAGGGTAGTACATCTGAGTCAAGCCATCCTCCGAAGGGCCACAGATGTAGCCATGACTCTAAATGAAACATCACTGGAGTCCACAGCAGCATGAAACTGCACCTTGGATGCCTCAATCCCATCCGCAGCCACCTGCTCCAGCTCCTTGGCAAGCTGGTTAGGGGCCTCTTTAGCCAGAGCCAGCACAGTGCCCCACCTGGACTTCTGGTATCTAGCTGTGTAGGCCATATAGTTAGCCTGCCTGAGTCCCAAAGATGCTGCCATGTACTGCTTTTTTGCCATGGCATCAATCCTCCTGGAGTCCTTATCTGGGGGGTGTGAAGCCAAGGGAATATTTGCCTTATCACAGGCAGCAGCCTGCACTACTCCAACATGGCTGCATTGCTGGGAAAGGAACTCCGTGTCCAAGCCTGAAAGGGTATACCACTTGTCCACTCTTCTGTCCACAGCAGGTATGGAATTAGGAGTTTTTCGAATTTTAAATGTCTGTTTCCCAAAAAATTATGGAGGGGAATAGCAGTCTCCTCCTGATCCTCTACTGCTTCTTCCACTGGAAGTTGGAGGGTTTCAGCCACTTTCTTGTAAAACAAAGCAGGAAGGGGACTCAGAAAGCCTAGGAGGAGAAACACCTGAAGGTCTGTCTGGGGAGATGTCCGGGTCAACAGGCACATCCAGACTTTCATAATCACCATCATCATCATCCTCATACTCTCCCTCCTCCTCCTCCGGTTCATAAAATTCTTCTAGAGTACAGTCCGGAACAGGGGGAGCCGACCGACTCGAGCCCCTGACAGATGGTGGCGGTTTGGCCGGAACCGAAGTTAGCAACTGAACTATCCTTATCGCTTTGGCTATTTCATCAGTGGTCGGAGAAAGAACTTGTGGATCCAAACCGAATGATTTTTCCCTTCTTTTTCTTTTAACCGGAACCGACGCCTCAGAATCGGTTCTCTTTTTGCCCGAAGAAGTTTCGTCCTAGTCAGAGGGCACTCCTGGTTCGGTCGGAACTGAACCGAGCTGGCCATCCGGGTCAGCGAACTTCTTGGCCTCCCTTTCCCTCAGTCTACCTACTCTCTTATCAAGGGTAGCTTTGGGAAAACTTTTAAAAATTTGGCAGTCTGAATCGAGGTGGTCAAACCCCAGACAAACACAGGTGGAGTGGAGATCAGCCTTAGCAAAGGCCCCCCCCCCCCCCACAGTGTTGAAACCCAGTGGTCCGGTTTTTTTTTTTTTCTTGGGTTTCTCAGACATGGCCAATCCTATCCAAAACGTACCCTTTTTTCGGCAATCCGCCAGGCAAGACACCCTTATTGTTTCCTGACCGTGTTATGGGGTCTTAGAAAAAAAACATAATTAAATCAGTTTTTTTTTTTTTGAACCGATACGGACAGGTTACCACACTCTAATAAATTCAAACACTTTTTAAAACTAATCTGATCGGTTCAAACCGAACCGATCCAATGTTTACAAGTTCCACACAGAAACTAAATGCAAAACCTATCTAGTACTCACGGTACCATAGACAGAGACTTAGACAGGTTCAGTAGCAGAAATTCGGTAGAAACCGAGCGAAAAAGACGACACTTTAACCAACTTTTTTTGAACCGAGCAAGGAGAAATCTCCAGAGCGACTGTTCAGTGAGGTGGAGTAGAGAATCTGACGGTTGGAGTTTAAATAAAAGCAGCATACAGAGGCTTCAACCAAGCTCGCGCTCAACATTCCATGCTGGCCATGGAAATTAACTCTTTGTTCTCCGGGGCAGTTGAAAGGCAGGCCCTAACTGCAATAGTCAGAATACAGCAAGACTTCATGTTTGAAGGATTATTCCCAGAGTTACCATCCTGAACTTTGGTTTTTAAAGGTCCAGGATGGGTCGCCACTCCCCTGTCCTTTTAGGATAAGGAAGTACCTGGAGTACAGACCTTTGCCCCAGTGTAGGGTAGGTACTCTCTCTATGGCTCTAAAAGCCAGCAGAGATGAAACCTCTGTCTCTAGGGTAAGGGTTCTGAGAGACCTGCAGGTGGAAAAGATCTGGCTCTCATCTTCAGAAATTTTTTTGAAGCTGAGAACCAGTCCCTGGCTTACTACTTCCACGACCCACTAGTCTGATGTAACAGCTATCCAGTCCTGGATGAAGTAAGTCAGACTGCTCCCTACTGGTACAGGAGTCTCGACCCGGGCAGCCCATCAGGGAGTCTGCTTGGCAGGGGCCTTAGGCTGAGGAATGGATTCAGCCCTGCTCATCCACCTTCTGCCTCTCCCTCTGAAGAACCCCCTCTGTGAAAAGGGAGAAGAGGCCTGTGCTTGGTAAAAAGGCCTATGAAAAGGCCTGCCCCTGCTCCTACACTGCTAGTTTTGAGGAGTTGCCTGCCTTTCTTTGGCCTGAGCACTCGCACAAGTGGTCCTGTACCCATCCATTTTCTTCACGTAATTCTTTGTCTGCTCCCTAAACAGAGAATTACCCACTACAGGAAAATCCATGGCCTTAGCCTGGGTATCCTGTGAGAGGCTAATACATCTGAGCCAAGCCATTCTCCGAAGAGCCACAGATGCAGACATAACTCTTGACGACACATCACTGGAGTCCACAGCAGCGTGAAAGAACTTTTGATGCCTCGATCCCATCTGCAGCCACCTCCTCCAGCTCCTTGGCTAGCTGGGGAGGCCTGTTTAGCTAGTGCCAGTACAGTGTCCCACCTGGGCTTCTGGTACCTGGCTATATAGGCCATGTAATTCGCCTGCCTCAGTCCCAAGGAAGATGCCATGTACTGTTTTTTTGCCATGGCATCAATCTTCCTGGAGTCTTTGTCGGGGAAGGGTGGGTGAAGCAAAGGGAATGTTTGCCTTATCACAGGCAGCACCTTGCACAACCCCAACATGGCTGCACTGCTGATATAAAAACTCTGTATCTGAGCCTAAAGTGTTTACCTCTTATCCATTCTTCAATAAACAGGAGGTATAGAATTGGGAGACTTCAAGATTTTTTGTGTCTGCTTCCCAAAAGATTTGTGAAGGGGAATAGACAGTCTCCTGGACTCTGGGATGTCCATCAATTTCACAAAATCAGGCTCCTCTTGATCCTCCATTGCCTCCTCCATAGGAAACTGGAGGGTCTCAGCCACCTTTCTGTAGAACATAAAGTGGGGAGATGTCCGCTTCAACAGGCACATCCAGACTTTCACCATCATCATCCTCAAACTTCCCCTCCTCCTCAAACTCTGGTTCATAAAATTCTTCAGGGGTATAATCGTGAACCACGGGAACCGACCGAACCGAGTCCCTGCCAAAAGCTGCCGGATCGGTCGGAACCGCGCGAAGCGATTCCACAATCCTAATCGCTCTGGCTATTTTCTTGGCGGTCGGAACTTGGGCTTCTGGATCCGAACTGGACAATTTTTCTTTGCGTTTTCTTTTTGTCGGAACCAAACCCTTCGGATCGGCTCTCCTTTTGCCCAAAGTAGTATCACCCTGGTCAGAGGGCACTCCTTCTGGTTCGGTCGGAACCGAACCCGGCTGGCTATCCGGGTCAGTGGACTTCTTGGCCTTCTTTTCCCCCATTCTATCTAATCTCTTCTCAAGGGTAGATTTTGGAAATTATTTTTACAAATTTGGCCATCTGAATCGAGGTGTTCAAACCCCCGACAATAAACAGGTGGTGTGGGGATCGGCCTTAGCAAAGACCTCCTCACACTCACTGCAGTGTTGAAACCCAGTGGGCCTGTTTTTTTTCTTGAGTTTCTCAGACATGGCCAACCTAAGCAACATACCCTTTTTTTGGCAACCACCAGGCAAGACTCCCTTATCGGTTCCTAACCTCATCACGGGTCTTGGAAAAAACGTACCAAACATGTTTTTTGTTTTTGAATCAATAAGCAACGGTAACCACACACTAAAGTAAGATACAAGATTTAACAACAGATCAGTTCAGCCGAACCGATCCACATTTTTATCAGTTCCACACAGAAAAAACAGTACAAAACCTATCTAGTACTCACAGTATCAGAGAGAGACTGAACCGACTATGCGGAAAATTATTTTCGGTTAAAAACCGATGGTAAACAGACACTTCAACCGACTTTCGAAGCGAGCTGCAGGAGAAATCTCCTGACCAACTGTTCAGTGAGGCACAGAAAAGAATCCGACAGTTAGATTTCAAAGGGAGACAGACACCAACCGAGCTCGAGCTCAGCATTCTATGCCCTGCATAGAAAGTTTAACCCTTTGTTCTCTGGAGCAGTTTAAAGCCTGGGGCTAAATGCATTAGTCAGAATGCAGAAAGACTTCATGTTGTTTGAAAGTGGGATTATTACCTCCCTCTTCTGACTTGTGATACCCCTACTAATGCACCCCAACATCCCTCTAGTCTTATCTACTGCTTTAGTGGTCTGCTTGGATGATTTCAGGTCATCGGTGATGACGCCGCCCAAGTCTCTTTCTTCCCCTGTGACTGCCGGCAACTCCCCTCCCAGCGTATAGGTAGCATCAGGGTTTCTCTTCCCTATGTGCATGATCTTGCACTTCTTTGCGTTAAACCCCAGCTGCCACTCTTCCGACCATTTTACTAGTTTATCCAGATCTCTTCTCATTCTGCCCACCCCATCTGATCATCTACTCTGTTGCAAATCTTGGAGTCATCTGCAAAACAGACTAACCTTACTCTCCAGTCCATCTGCAATGTCACTGATGAAGATATTGAAGAGGACTGGCCCCAGGACTGATCCCTGGGGTACCCAACTTGTGATTTGCATCTCTTCTGTCTACCATTTACCATCACTCTGCTTTCTGCCCATCAACCAGTTTGCCACCCAGCTGACCAACATCTGACCCACACCGAGCCTTCACAGCTTATTAATCAATCTTCTATGCGGAACAGTATCAAAAGCTTTGCTGAAGTCAAGGTAGGTGACATCAACTGCTCCCCCTTGGTCCACCACTCTGGTTACCCAGTCAAAGAAATCTCCGAGATCCTGTGCTCCTATGGATTCCACGTGTAGCACTATCCTTTTCTTAAGGAGTGTCTCCATAATCTTGCCCACTACTGAGGTAAGACTGACTGGTCTGTAGTTCCCTGCTACCACTCTTGTGGAGTGGGATCACATGAGACCTTCTCCAGTCTTCTGACCTCTCCTGTGCTCAGAGACTCACTAAACAGTTCTGATAATGGCTCTGCTAGTTCTACTCTTAGCTCCTTTAGTACCCAGGGATGTATGCCATCAGGTCCCATTGCCTTGTCCACCTTGAGCTTATCAAGCTCTTACAGGACCCTTTCTTTTGTGAAGGGACTAGTGCACACCTCCCTCCTCCCTGTGTCCATGGTGCTGAGCTGTGGGCCCTGCCCTACCTTCTCTTCAGTAAATACTGAGCAGATGTATCTATTTATAATAGATACTTTTACATGGTCCTCCTCCTCACGTGCCCCCTTATCCACTCTGATCTTAGCAATACTCCCCTCTGGACTTTCTCCTTTCACTTATGTATCCATATAAAGTCTCGTCGCCTTTTACTGCTCGTGCTAGTGTTTCCTTGGTTTGGGCCTTTACCTGCCTTATTCCCTTCGGGAATTTTGGTATGCCTCCCTATCTTCATCCTGCTGCGTTCCCTTATATTTCCTGAAGGCCAGCCTTTTGACTCTCACCTTTTCTGCTACTGTGTTTGCGAACCAAAGTGGCTTCCTTCTATTTTTGCACTTCCTTTTCTCACTAACACAATGGGATGTTGCTTCAAGTATTGCATCTTTAATGCTTGCCCACTTTGCCTGTATCCCCTCACCTGTATTTCTTTTTGCCTGGGCTAGCTTAACTCTGTTGGCCATCTTATCAGAGACAGCTCCTCTGAAGTCCCATACTTTTGCCTTGGAATGGGATGATTTTGTTCTAGTGGTCAAACTGAACCATATCATGTGATGGTCACTGGCACCCAGGTGACCATCTACCTTGAGATCTTTGATCCTTTTCCTGTTAGTCAGTACTAGATCTAGGATAGCCCTGTCTCTTGTGGGTTGTTGTAGCAGATGTTTAAGGCCTTCCCCCTGCAGGGAATCCACCATGTGTCTAGTTCTGGCAGATGTCCCTGCTGGTATTGACCAATCTGTATCTGGCGTGTTGAAATAGTACAGTTACGTAAGACCTTACCGTAACAGTAGATCTTCTAGAGAGGCTCTTGCAGTAAGTAATTACATATTGGACTGACACCGGCCGGCGGCAGGACCCCACGGAAAAATTTCTAGCAAGCAGTCCCTGGAAGGGACCGCCCCCAAGTCAGGTGACCGGCGTCATACGACGTCGGTATAAAGGGGCGGTCCCAGACGCCCGCCTTCCAGTTCTTTCCCGCCACAGGCCCGGAAGGCCCGGACGAGAGAGAAGCAGACATTGCCCTCAATGGAAAAGGAGATGAAAAAGCCTAGGGGAATGGAGGGTGGGAAGGTATTACCTACTGCAAGAGCGCTCTTGCAGTAGGTAATTACATATACGACAGAATCCCAAGCAGTCTGGAACAAATGAAAGGCACCGGGAGGAGGAACTACTCCAAAAAGTAGCCAATAATCTAGCAGGTCTCAAGAAAGGAGGCCTTGCAAGACAGCTAACCCAAAGCCTGCTCTACGGCGAGAGGCAATGTCCAAACTGTAATGTTTAATAAAGGTATGGACTGAAGTCAAGTGGCGGCAGCACAAATGTCTGCCGCAAACACGTTCTTGAAACAAGCCACAGAGGCTGCTACTCCACGAGTGGAGTGACCTCTGACTTGACCCAGAAGGGTCGTCTTGTACTTGTCATAACAGAAAGTGATGCAATGGGCCAACCATTTTGATAGGCACTGCTTAGAGACAGCATTGCCTTCTCTTTTGTGAGGAAAAGAGACGAACAACTGATCAGTCTTTCTGAGATCCTTCGTCCTATTGGTGTAATATCTCAGGATCCTGTGAACATCCATGGTATGGAGCAGGTATTCTCCTTGATTGGAGTACTGTGTGAAGGTGGCAGGTAATTCAATAGATTGATTCAAGGTAGATTCCGCTACCACCTTCGGGAGAAACTTGGGGATCGTGCGAAGAGCTACTCGTTCTTTGTGAAAACTCAGATAAGGGATTTTGCACATAAGGGCCTGGAGCTCGGAAATTCTGTGAGCAGAAGTAATGGCCACCAAGAAGAGCGTCTTCCACAATAAAAACTTCAAGTCTGCGGAAGCCGCATGCTCGACAGGAGGAAGGGTAAGATTCTCGAGGACAAAGTTCAAGTCCCATGGGGGAGCTGGAATCCGGACAGGGGGCCTGAGATGAAGGACCCTTCTGAGGAAAGTTTTGGATACCTCCAGTTGGGCAAATGCCTTGTCAGTGAAAGGGACATGGTAGGCTGAAATAGCCGCCATATGGACTTTCAAAGAGGAGTGACTGAGACCCAGGTCAAAAAGATGACGCATGTACTCAAGCAGAATGGTCACAGGGCAGGAAAAGGGTTCCACGTTCTTGGCCGCAGCCCAGATAGAAAATCTTTTCCATTTCATGGCGTAGGTGGACCTAGTGGAGGGTTTTCTAGCCTCCACCAGAATCTCGGCCACCTTAGGAGAAACGTCAAAACGAGATTGAGCTAAGTCTGCAGGAGCCATGCATGAAGATGAAGGGAATTGAGTCCCGGATGGACCAGGGTCCCCTGATCCTAGGTCAGCAATCCTGGAGATAAAGGAAGAGGAAGAGGAGGAACCTCTGAATATTGTTGTAGAAGAGGGGACCAGATTTGCCTGGGCCAGAAAGGAGCGATCAGAATCATTCTCGCTCCTTCTAAAGCCAGCTTCTGTAACACACGAGGGACCAGAGGAATTGGGGGAAAAGCACAGGCAGTCTGTCCTTCCGGCTTAAAGATAGGCGTCGTTCAAGCGTCTGCTCTGGAGCAGCGCGAAGACCGAAGCTTGCGTTTTGGGAGGAAGCGAACAGGTCGATCTGAGGAGTCCCCAAATCTGGAAGATGCTTTTAGAACTTTTAGTCCAATTCCCTTTCGTGTGGTAGAACCAACGAGCGACAGTCTGTCTGCCAGGACATTGTTGACTCCCAGAACATGGATCGCTGTGAGGTGAAGGTTGTGAAGCGTTGCCCATTCCCAAACCCTCATCACTTCCCTGCACAGCGGGTAGGACAGAGTCCCTCCCTGCTTGTTGATGTACCACACCACGCACATGTTGTCCGTTTGGACAGCTAGGTGACTGGGAACGATGAATTGGTGAAGGGCCTGGAGAGCATACAGCACTGCTCAAAGCTCGAGCACGTTGATATGGAGAACTATCTCCATCTTTGACCACAGGCCCTGGGTTCGGTGAGGACCCAGATGGGCTCCCCAACCTTCGCCTGAAGTGTCCATGGTCAGAGTCTGGTCGGGGGGAGGATCAAAAAAGGGGACCCAACAGAATAGGTTCTCTCGAACCATCCACCATTGCAAGTCTCTTACCATCGGCGAGGAGATTAGAACTAGATGATCTAGATCGTCTACCCGTTGATCCCACTGAGAGATTCTCATGTGGAGGCGTGCACGCGGAACCGTCGGGATGGCCGCCGCCATAAAACCAAGAAGGCACGCTTGACCTCGCGGGACCCTCCTGCGTTCGATGGGAGAGATCTGTGACTGGAGGCCCCCGTCCGGAGGCAGAAGGCCTTGCACAGTGACGATGTCGAGGTACCCCGATGAACTGGAGCCTCTGTGAGAGGCTCCAGGTGAGACTGAATGGTTCATAGTAATACCCAGGCCAGTGAAAACCTGCTGGGTGAGGAAAGAAAATGCAGGAGTTCCTCCCTGGACGAGGCCGCCAGGAGCCAGTCGTCCAGGTGAGGCATCCTGAGCTCCCAAAGAACGCAGGTGGGCTGCAACCACCGCCAGGCATTTAGTGAAGACTCGGGGCGAGAAAAGACCAAGCAGGAGCGCCCGAGGTGGTAGCGGACCTCCTGGAGCGAAACCTGAGTACTTCGGTGCTGAAGGGCGAATGAGATGTGCAGATGCGCATCCTGCATATCTAGTGCACAAAGCCACTGGCCCGGCCGAGGCAGGGGCAAAAAGGGTTTGAAGGAAAGCATCCTGAACCTCTTGTATTCCACATACAGGTTCAGAGAGCTGAGATCGAAATAGTCTGAGATCTCCTGTCTTCTTGCAAGGAAGAAGTGGAATATAACCGTCCATGTAGAGAGAGGGGAATGGGTTCTATAGCCTGTTCCTAAGGAGCGCGAGATTTCATCCCTGACCAAGGAAGATGGTTCCTTGAGTAAACAGAGTTCGGGGGTGGCCAGGAGGTTTCTGTAGAAACTCTATGGAGTGCCCTCTGCTATGATCTGAAGCACCCATGAATCGATGTTATCCTCTCCCAACCCGGAAGGTGGAGGAGAATCTCCCTCTACCGGTTCCTCCGAGGCTGCGGAGAGGAAGGAGTCAGGTGGTGTGAGGCGCGCTGCAGCTGGGGCACCCGTTGCTTTATTGGGCGGCGGAGGCCTGGCAGCTGTGGGGGCCGGACGTTTAGTGGCCCGCCTTCCCTGAGGTTTCGCTTGAGGCTGGCTGCGTCTGCGAAAGGGACGGCGCTGTGGCGGATGGTACATTGAATCAACAGATTTAAGGGCCGTCCCCTTCTCCTGCAGATCAGTGATGATGTCCTTGACATCACAACCGAAAAGCACAGAACCCCTGAAAGGTGCTTCTTGGATACGCAGACTGCACCTCCGGGACCAGACCTGACCTGCGGAGCCATGCATGGCGCGAAGACTGGCGGCAAGGCAGAACTCCGTCTCTGCGGTGTCCACTGCGTGGGTCATCCTCAAAATATGACGACTGGCGAGCAGCGCGAGAACAGACCAGGTCGGCCAACTCCTGCTTGACTTGGGAGTCAGGCAAAGAGTCGATCTTAGATTCCGCCTGGGTAAGGATGGCCTTCTGGTAATCCCCCACATGTGCTACTTAGTTCAGGGCCCTAATCCCCACTGTGGAAGAAGCGTAGATCTTCCTTCCATACTGATCCAGAAGGCGAGATTCCTTATCCGGGGCAGATGAGCTCAAGTGTTTCTGGTTGCTGACCGGCCGTGAGCGGTGCTAATCACAACAGAGTCTGCACGGGGGTGAGAGTCTAAAAAGTCTACACCCTCCCGAGCCTGGTATAGCCTGTTCGACTTCCTGGGAAGTGGGGCTAAAGCCGACGGTTGCTTCCAAATCATGGAAACAAGGTGGGCGTGAGGCTCGATCCAGGGTGGCACTAGGGTAGGAGCCGTAAGGAGTAAGTCCATATGTTTGGCGAGTTTAACCCATTGAGGATCTGGCTTTAAGGAACGCCACTGATGGACCTCCTGGATCTTCCTGAGCAACTCCGTGAAGGAAGGATCCTCCGGAGGAGTCCTCGGCCGGGGCTTGGACGGAAAGCATGGCTCATAGTCTTTCTCGGAACATCTATCGGAAGCCTCCGAGGAGTCCGAGAGAGAAGAGGAAGAATCTGAAGCAGAGTAAGACTCCCTGACTCAAGCTAGGGGAGAGCAGGTTCCTTGGGTGGAATCCCAGACGCGTGTCCTGCCCTCTCTGAATCGAGGGAAGGGCCGGGGAATCCGGAGGAGGAAGAGAATGTGCCGTCTAGGGCATACAGGAGCCAGGGGTGGCACTGCGCGTGGGCGGCTCTCGACTTCCTTGGTGAGCTGAGCCTTGGCCTCAGCCCACCAGGAGGCAAGTCTCCCTGAAGATCCACCCGGCGGCAAGGGGGCGGTGGAGGAGAGATGGTATGCGGAGGAAATCCGTGGGGGGTATCCAAGTAACCCGGCAGCGGGTATACGAACCCGGGAACTGTGTGGCGTTAGGTACTGTGGCGAAGGAGTCGGCACGAGTACTGGCGTGGATACTGGACCTGGAAAAGCAGGCGTCTGATATGACGGATGCCCAGGCACTGGAGGAGCTGCCAGAGCAGGCTGCCCAGCGGGTACTCCGCGGGCGGATCAGTCGGGGTAGGCCCATGGGGTGGAGGGCCCGATGGAAGAGGAATATCCCCGGCCGGTATCGGAACCGGTGTCAGCGGGGCCAGTGTCAGGGCCGGCGTCTGAGGAGCCGGCGTCAGATCTGGCTCTTCAGGAAGAGGATCGGACGGTAGCCCAGGGTCCCGAGCCTCGTCCGGGATGGAGGGGAAAAATCCCCGGGGTCGGGCAGGGGGGACTGGGGCTCCCCTGACGGCAGCGAAGGCTGCGGGGAGCCTGGTATGAGAAACGCAGCAGGGTCTGCCGTAGGCTCAAAGGCCTGGCGCACATCAGAGGAGCCGACGTGTGGCTTATGGGCCGAATCCCCGCGGACGCCAGAGGAGCCAGCGTCCAACTTTGGGGGTCCCTCGGAGGTGGGCAGAGTATGGGAGGCGGCCTAGTCCGAGGGGGACGCTGCTGTGCGCCGCCCCGAAGGGTCAAGCATCTTAGCGGCCTTCTCAGGCGTACATCAGAGGGTCGGCGTCCGGCAAGGGAGGTGCCCGCGCAGTAAGGCGCAGGCCTGCGGCGGTACTGAGACTAGAGTCTCCTTTGCCTGGAGACACCCAGCGGGGCCATGCGACCCGGCGGTGGGGCGGCGCCTCCTCCCAAGCCTTGGAGGCTGCCGTCGGGCCATCCCCGGAGGGATGTTACCTTGCCAGCGACTCCGGCCAGAGTCGCGGAGGAGGGAGCCTTCTCCCGGTGCCTTTCCTTGTCCCGCTTCTTAAGCCCTTCAGGGGAGGTCAACGCCTACCGAAGTTTCTTCAACTCCTTCTACATCGCGGACATCATCTTTTGAGGAGATGGGCTTGAGGGACTGCTGGCGTCGTCTGCGGGTGGCGCGATTAAATCCAAGCAGCAGTCGGACACCTGTCGACCAGCGTGGTGAGGCCTAAGCAGAAAAAGGCAGAGGGGTGACCCGTCTTTGTAGGCAGTTGGGCGCACACGAGCGCACTTATTCTTTGAAGGGGATGACATAAACCGACGTTCACCTGACGAAAGAAGAATAAAATTCTCTACTGAAAACTTGTTCGGAAAAACCGACGAAGTAACAGGACTGAGCGATAAGAACTTAACTGCGAGGCGCTGCACGAGCTGATGGCGGGAAAGAACTGGAAGGCGAGTGTCTGGGACCGCCCCTTTATACCGACATCGCATGACGCCGGTCACCTGACGTGACTGCTAGCTAGAAATTTTTCCGTGGGGTCCTGCCGCCAGCTGGCGTCAGTCCAATATGTAATTACCTACTGCAAGAGCCCTCTCGAAGTAAGATCTCCCATTATCATTACCTCCCCTTTAGCTGTCATGTTTTATCTTCTAACGGTAACGTGTCTATGTCCTCCCCTTGGTCTGGAGGCCTGTACACAACCCCAGTTCGTATGGCTGTCCCATTTGCTGTTTCCAGGGTGACCCACAGTTCTCGCTCCTTTTGTGTATTCTGAATTTCTGTAGCTTTGATATTTTCATTGACATAAAGGTCCACTCCATCCCTTTTTTGCACCTCGGTCTTCTGAACTGTACACAGCCAGGTACTGAAGTCTCTCAAGTGAGGTTACTGGTAAACCATGTCTCCCTAATGGCTACTATGTCCAGTTTAGCCTCTATCATTACTGCCTGGAGATCTGGGATCTTGTTTCCCAGACTGCAAGCATTTGTGTACATGATTTTCTATTGGCCTGATTTCGGTCTGTTAGTTGCTGGGCAAGGTCCGGCGTTTCCCCTGTGTGTTGTATGGGTAGCCAGACCTTTTTCTTTACCTGGTAAAGCAAATGAACTACAAACATGCTTAACTCCTGTTTGACCACTACCTGAGAGGGGAGGGCTGTTCTTCCCATTCAACGTATGGGGCACTGCATCCCCTCTCCCCATCTCCTGCCTATACTTACCAGCATCATATATGCCTTCTCTACCGCCCTGGCACACTGCTTCCCCACCTTGAGGTCACTGGAGACTACTATCCCCAGAACCCTCAACTGCCCCGTAATCCCGCACCCCTCCCAACCCCAAAGTATGTATCCTGCCCTTGGGTGCCTTCCCCAGCTGCATAATTGCACATTTCCTGATACTAAATTTTCGTTGACAGGTCTCTGCCCGCCCCTCCAGAGTCCTCAGGTCCTGTCTCATGTCTTCAATAACAACTGCAGAGTACAGCCTATTGCAGATTTTTGCATCATCCGCAAACAGGGCCACGCGACCCTTTAGTTCATGCACTATATCGCTTATGTACAGAGTAAAAAAAGTGATCCCAGCACTGACCCCTAGGGGACCCCACTCGTCACCTGCCCTGTCCTAAAGAGTACCTCATTCACCACCACCATCTGGCTTCTGCCTGCCAACCAGTTTTCTACCAATCTATTTTATCCCCCACTCATATACTTTCCAGCTTGTAGACCAGCCTTCTGTGGGGTACGGTGTCAAACGCTTTGCTGAAATCCAGATAGGCCACATCCACTGCTCACCCTGGCCGATTACCTGTGACACCCAGTCAAAGAACTCAATTAAACTGGACTGGCATAACTTCACATTTGTAATCCCATGTTGTCCGTCATCCAGCAGCCCATTTACCTCCAGATATACTATCACCCTTTCCCTGATGAGTGCCTCCATGACCTTCCCCACCACTGTGGTGAGGCTCACCGAGCAGTACTCCCTCAGCTCCCTGCTTCCCCCCTTGTGTATCAGTACAGTCGCCCTCCTCCAGCATCCTTGTGGAATCCAGGGACAGGTTGAATAGCCTCACCAGTGGGGCAGCTAACTCCCCTTTTAGATCCATGATCACTCTCGGATGCAGCACGTTTGGCTATATGGCCTTGATCACATTCAACCTGGAAATTTCCTCCCTGACTATCTGCACTGAAAGTTCTCGTATCCACCGTGACCCCCCCCCCCCCAAAAAACACTGGTCTCCTGTCGTCCCTCGTAAATACCGAGCAAAAGTGCCCATTTAGTATTTCTGCTTTATCCCAGTTCTCCTCTAATGGTTCCCCTCCTTCCCCCCCACAGCCTTGCAATCTCTTGGCCAGTATTCCTCCTATCCCCCACATATCTAAATCATGTCTCGTCTCCTCTCTCAACACATTTTGCTAACTTTTCCTCCGTGTTGGCCTTAGTCCTCCTAACTACCTCCCCTGTTAGTCTCATTTCCCTATAAGCCTCCATGTCCTTGTCCTTCTGTGTTCTCTTGTAGTTCTCAAAATGCCCTCCTCCTGCCACCAACCACCCTCAACACTTCCCTATTGAATCATAGCGGTCTCCAGCATCTTGTTCCGTTCCTAACCTTCCTGATACACATTTGTGTTGCGTCCCTCACCGTCTCCAATAGCTCTCCATAACTCTTCCACATTGCTTATTTTTCCCATGCTTTCTATCACCTCCCTCACTATCCTCATCTTGTCGAAGCCTGTGCGCCTGAAGTCCAGAACGGTTATGCTGGTTCGGCTTAGATCCCTCACTGCTCTCACCCTGAACCCGACAGTCTTATGGTCACTGTTTCCCAGCTTCTCCCCCATCACAACCTCCTCCACATTCTCCCCATTCATTAAGACAACGTCCAGCAGGTTATTCCCCCTAGTTGGATCCCTGATCAATTGTTGTAGGAAAAACCCCAGCATTCAGTCCATTTAGAAATAGGCGTCACACTCATCCATCACATGGTGGGGACCCAGACAAGAAAAAACAATGGTCATGGGCATCCAACACAGTCATGGAGTTGCCACAAGGGCACCGATGCACGGGAGCAACTCCCGCTTTTTTGAAGCTTTCTTGCTCCCTGACCCAGACATTGCCACTGTGTGGAAATAAGAGGGAAAAAATTAGAGCCACACACACAAAAACACTTTAAAAAAAGGAAATTAAAAGAATAAACCAGTGCTGGAACAGAATCAGAACTTACAGTGCTGAGAAGATTACGAATGGCAGGCCTAAGCAGAACAGTAACTGCATAGCTGAGCTGAAAAGACTTCTCTCGCAGAACCATCTTCGACAGTGGGGAAAAAGCTTAGGGCTGGCAGAAGTCGGCACTGGTTACTGGCCACTCCACGAGCAGCATGTAGTACGCCTTGTGGGCGGCACCACCCTGACGTTGGCTCCCCAGCACTGAAAAATTTAAAAAGACAAACTCTTTCTTATCCTGAGCAGAATCCAGACCTCTGGCCTAGACCCATATGTAATCAATGGCAAAGACTGACTTGGGGAAGATTTTGCGCTTCCACATAAACTGGTTCGCATCCTGCAGATCCTGTATGGGGAGTCGACCCTCCCCAATCCATTTTGGAATGAACAAGTAATTGGGCATGTACATCTGATTTGGAAAGGTGTCTAATAGCATCTTTAGCAAGGAGCTGAGCAATGTCCTCTCGGTGGACAGCACAGCCTGCAATACCAAGGACTCCACTGGATTATGGGATTAATAAAGCAGGAGAGCCTCAAAATCTATAGGAAACACTCTGCCTACCACCTCTAGAATGCACTTGCCTGTAGTAATGACAGGTCATTGTGGCAAGAAGTGACACAGCCAATACCCCACAGGGAGCTAGGTCAGGAGCTAGACACGCAGGAGGACAATACCGGCCTGACCCACTACTGGGCGGCTTTCGAAGGGGCACCAATAACTAGGGATTGCAGGACACCGCTAGCCACACCCCAACCTCTTTTCTGACCATGGCCAGAGAACTTTGCCTTCGGACACCATGCTTGGTATTTCCCGCTAGGGCTGCTACCCAACATCCTGGAACTGAAAGAACAGAAACTGAAAAAGTCTTCTTTTGAAGTTTCTGGGCTTTAGGAAACTTTTGGGGATGAAGCCACCGAGCCCAGGGTGATGCTGCCCTTATCAATCTTCGTAAAGAAAAAATTAGTCACCTGAGCAATTCTGTTTCTTCTAATGGAGTCTTGCTGTATTCTGACTATTGCAGTTAGCCCCAGCCTTTAAACTGCCCCGGAGAACAAAGGGTTAAACTTTCTATGCAGAGCACAGAATGCTGAGCTTGAGCTCGGTTGAGGTCTCCGTTTCCTTTTGAAATCCAACCGTCAGATTCTTACGAGCAAAAACTCACTAACTATGCTATGTGGAAATTGTAACATTTTTCTAGCCAACTGGTAACAAGAGTTTTGAATTCCCAGGAAGACAAGCCAGGAAACCCAAAACCAAAAAAAAAAAAACAATCCAAATAATAATAATAATAATAAAACAAGCACCCAAACAACAAAGGAGGGTGTAAAAGTACCCCTGAGGTGCAACACTGCACCTGCCCACCCACTTCCCAAAAATAGGCTCGGACAGGGGAGGCAGGAGGTCAGAATACAGCAAGACTCCATTAGAAGAAACATAACTACTAACGTGAGTAATTTTTTCTTCAAACATGAAGTCTTGCTGTATTCTGACTATTGCAGACTACCAAGCAGTACCTCCATGGAAGAGGGACAGAACCTACTTTGGGAATAGGCTCTGAAGTACTGCTGTGCCAAACCGAGCATCACTCCTAGCCTGGCTATCCAGAGAGTAATGCTTGGTAAAGGTATGGACTGTTTTCCAGGTGGCTGCTTGACAAATTTCTAAAAGAGGAATATATCCTTGGCAGCAGCCAGGGAAGCGGCTGTACCTCTGGTGGCGTGAGCCCTCAGGCCCAAGGGTGGAATCTTTCCTAGTTTCTCATAGCAGAATTGTATACAAGACACAATCCACCTGGCAACAGTTCTCTTGGTGGCAGGTTTGTCCTTTCCCACTTCTCCATAAATGAGGAACAACTGGAGGAAATCAAACCTATGACCCTTGGTACGCTCTATATAGTAGCTAAGGGCCCTTTTAGAAACAAAGAAACATAGAATTTGACGGCAGATATGGACCGCTTGGCCCACCCAGTCTGCCCATTTCCCTACCTAATGGATAAGCTGCAGATCCTAGTTAACCTGCAGCCTATTTCTTCCTACCCCAACCCCCTAGAATTGCCTTATGACTGTCCTATGCATGCTTAAATTCCACCACTATTTTTGACTCCACAACCTCCTCCGGAAGGCTGTTCCATGCATCCACAACCCTCTCTGTGAAAAAATACGTCCTTAAATTACCTCTGAGCTGCCCCCCATTATCTTCAAATTGTGCCCCCTTGTTCTTGCACACCTCTTTAGATATTCGAATGTCACGTCGCCGCCACAAGGTCATGCGATCGGCCCGAGTTTATCTAGAGTCACCAAAGCAGCTGAGCAGAGACCCGGATTGGTTTTAGTCTGATAAATGCACGCATCCCCAGAGGTCAGCGCTCGTCAGCATGTATTAGCTCTAGAATTACCAGAGTTATCCAAGTAACGCTGGAGCGATCAAAGGAACCATAACTGATTTAATGAGCCATTCGCAGTTTCACTGTACCATCCGTTTGTACTTAGACTTGCATAGCTTAATCTTTGAGACAAGCATATGCTACTGGCAGATCAACCAGATAGTCACACCAAAGGGGGGGCAACCAGAGGAGGGTCCAGGGCATGGACCTCAAAGCTGGGTGGGGGCCTCCGAGGGAGGACTCCCCGGGATGAGAGTCGAGAGTCGCCCTGGCCCCGGAGGGCTGGGTGGGAGAGAGGTGAGGTGGCCCTTGTGGACCTCAGTGCTCGGAGAAACGGCAGTGCTCCATGTGGGGACGGGGGCTGGCACCCGGCCAGCAGGCAACCAGGGTGCGGCCTGCCCCGCTGCCCAACAGGACCCCTGACATCCAGCCCGGGCTACTCGGTCTCGCTCTGAAGGGAGAAACCAGGGACCGATGTCCCCGGCCCACCTGTGCTCCGTGCAGGGAGAAGCCACTCTGTGACTGGACGAGCCAGACCCTCCCCAAGTCAGAGGCCATCTACCAGACATCTAAACTGTATAGCCTCCTCTCTCCTGTAGAGGAATAATCAGTGAAGAAAACAGGAAGAGATATAGACTGATTCAGGTGGAAATCTGAAACCACTTTGGGCAAGAACCTTCTACTGGTTCTAAGGACCACTTTATCCCTATGAAAGTGAGGCCTCCAGATGGGCTCCCCAACCCAGAAGGGAAGCATCCGTGGTAAGGACCACTGAATGAGATTGAGTGGCAAATGGGACCCCTTGCCTTAAATTGTCCTGATCCTGCCATGATTGAAGGGCCGGGATCAGGGTCCGAGTCACTGGAATCAGTTTGGTAAGGGAATCCTTCCTTTGGGACCGAAAGGCCCTCAGATGGAACTGAATGTCCCTCATCTGAAATCTTGGCCCTTGGACCACTGCTGTAGAAGCTGCCATGTAGCCAAAGAGCTGCAGGAAATGCCTTGCTGGTCGAGACACCTGAAGGCTGAAGGAAGAAGCCAGTTCTACAAGAACTCTTGCCTTTTCTAGGGGAAGAAAGGCTCTTCCTTTGACAGTATCCAGCTCTGCCCCTATAAAGGTAAGGAGCTGTACTGGCTCAAGAACTGACTTGGGAAGGTTGAGAAGAAATCCTAGAGAAGTGAGCACTTGCTGGGTCACTTGCAGGTCCGACCTGACTTGGTCTGGAGACTGGCCCACTATGAGCCAGTCATCCAGATATGGAAAAATGGAAATCTTTTGCCTTCTTAGTAAGGCAACAAATACTGCCAGGCACTTTGTGAAAACCCTTGGGGCTGATGTTAGACCAAAGGCCATTGCTTTGAACTGATAGTGGCCTGAGGGCAACTCGAACTTGAGGTACTTTCTGTGGGAGCACCTAATGGGAATGTGAAAATAGGCATCTTTGAGGTCCAGGGAGGCTAGCCAGTCCCCTGGCCTTAGAGAGGGAAGAATAATTCCCAGAGTTATCATCTTGAACTTTGGTTTTAAAAGATGTTTGTTGAGGTATCTTAGGTCTAGAATGGGTCACCACTCCTCTGTCTTTTTTGGGGTAAGGAAGTACCTGGATTACAGACTTTTGCCCCTGTGTAGGGTAGGAACTCTCTCTATGGCTCTTAAGGCCAGAAGAGATGAAACCCCTGCCTCTAGGGCAAGGGTTTCTGAGAGACCTGCAGGTGGAAAAGATCTGGCTCTCATCTTCGGAAATTTTTTAAGGCTGAGAACCAGTCCCTGGCTTACTGCATCCAGGACCCACTTGTCTGAGGTAATAGACATCCAGTCCTGGACAAAGTAAGTCAGCCTGCCCCCTACTGGAATAGTAGAGTCGACCTGAGCAGACCCATCAGGGTGTCTGCTTGGCAGGGGCCTTAGGCTGAGAAGTGGATGCAGCCCTGCTCATCCCCCTTCTGCCTCTCCCTCTTAAGAACCCCCTCTGTGAAAAGGGAGAAGAGGCCTGTGCTTGGTAAAAAGGCCTACCCCTAGATTGCTGCCTTTGAGTAGTTGCTTTCACCTCCTTGGCCTGAGCACTCCTATAAGTGGTCCTGTACTCGTCCATTTTCTTCATGTAATTTTCTGTCTGCTCCCCAAACAGAGAATGACCCACTACAGGAAAATACATGGCCTTAGACTGGGTGTCCTGTGAAAGGCTAGTACATCTGAGCTAAGCCATTCTCTGAAGATCCACAGATGCAGCCATGACTCTCAACACATCACTGGAGTCCACAGCAGCAGCATGAAACTGTACTTTTGATGCCTCGATCCCATCAGCAGCCACCACCTCCAGCTCCTTGGCTAGCTGGGGGAAGGCCTGTTTAGCCAGTGCCAGTACAATGTCCCACCTGGACTTCTGGTACCAGGCTGTGTAAGCCACATAGTTCGCTTGCTTGAGTCCCAAGGAAGATGCCATGTACTGCTTTTCTGCCATGGCATCAGTCTTCCTGGAGTCTCTGTCTGGGGAATGTGAAGCCAAGTGGATGTTTGCCTTGTCACAGGCAGCAGCCTGCACTACCCCAACATGGCTGCATTGCTGGTATAAAAACTCCATATCTAAGCCTGATGGTGTGTACCTTTTGTCCATCCTTCTGTCAACAGGGGGTACAGAAGTGAGAGGCTTCAGCATTTTTTGTGTCCGTTTCCCAAAGGATTTGTTAAGGGGAATACACAGTCTTCTGGACTCTGGGATGTCCATCATTTCCACATAATCAGGCTCCTCCCGATCCTCCACAGGAAGCTGGAGGGTTTCAGCCACATTTCTGTAAAACAGAAAATGGGAAGGGGACTCAGAAAGCCTAGGAGGGGACACACTAGAAGGTCTGACTGGGGAGATGTCCGGTTCCACAGGCACATCCAGACTTTCACTATCACCATCATCATCATCTTCAAACTCCGGTTCATAAAATTCTTCAGGAGTATAATTTTGAACGGGGGAACAGACTGAACTGAACCCCTGCGAAAAGGTGCCAGATCGGTCGGAACCGGGCAAAGCGATTCCACAATTTGAATCGCTCTGGCTATTTCCTCGGTGGTCAGAACATGAACCTCTGGATACGAAGCAGTCGATGTTTCTTTGCGTTTCCTTTTTGTAGGAACTGACCCCTCAGGATCGGCTCTCCTCTTGCCCTAAGAAGTACTGCCCTGGATAGAGGGCCCTCCTTCTGGTAGGGTCGGAACCAAACTGGGATGGCCATCCGGTTCAGCGGACTTCTCGGCCTCCTTTTCCCTCAGTCTACCTAATCTCTTTTCAAGGGTAGATTTAGGAAAATTTTTACAAATTTGGCAGTCTGTATCGAGGTGTTCAAACCCCAGACAATAAACACAGGTAGTATGGGAGTCGGCCTTAGCAAAGACCTTCCCACACCCACTGCAGTGCTGAAACCCAGTGGGCCCGTTTTTTTTTCTTGGGTTTCTCAGACATGGCCAACCTAACCAAACTTACCCTTTTTATGGCAACTGCCAGGCAAGACACCCTTATCGGTTCCTAACCGTGTCACGGGTGTTGGAAAAAAAATAGTTAAACATTTTTTTTTTTTTTTTTTTTATTTAGAACTGATAAGGACCAGTAACC
The DNA here is from genome assembly GCA_016271365.2 of Neoceratodus forsteri. Classification (NCBI taxonomy): domain Eukaryota; kingdom Metazoa; phylum Chordata; order Ceratodontiformes; family Ceratodontidae; genus Neoceratodus; species Neoceratodus forsteri. The sequence continues at coordinate 1,411,573,579 of CM057456.1, read as the reverse complement.
ACACTCTAAAGTAAAACACAAGGATTCACTACAAATGATGGGTTCAGCCGAACCGATCAAACACTACAATTTCCGCACAGAAAATCAGAACAAAACCTATCTAGTACTTACGGTACCACAATCAGAGACTGAACTGACTATGCAGAAATAAATTCGGTAAAAAACGACAACTTAACCAAGATTTTAACTGACTTTCAAACTGAGCTGAAAGAGAAATCTCCGAAGTGACTGTTCAGTGCGGCGGAGTAAATAATCTGACGGTTGGATTTCAAAGGGAAACAGAGACCTCAACAGAGCTCAAGCTCAGCATTCTATGCTCTGCACAGAAAGTTTAACCCTTTGTTCTCCGGGGCAGTTTAAAGGCTGGGGCTAACTGCAATAGTCAGAATACAGCAAGACTTCGTGTTGTTTGAAATGTCTCTCCATGCCCAGACCCAAGAGGTTGGTACCCAAAGAAGGGGGCACTGACCATCTTCTGTTCAGTGCCTGCAGTGAAAGTGGACAACCAAAGCCAGGCGTTTCGACACATCGTGACGGCCACAGCCATAGTACATGCGCAGGAGATGCCAATGTTTAAGGTCATCTCGAGCTAGTATTTAGCCAGCAATTCACCCTGCTCCTTGAACATCATCACTGGCAGCTGCTCGTCAACCAGAAGGTGAGTGAGGAAGTCAACCAGCACGGAGTGAGTGAAGGTAGCCACCATTATGGCATACCTGGCCTGGCAGAGTCTAGGAGAAGTGGTGTAAAAATTACTGGCTTCATGGTCAAGCTTCTTAAGATTCCTTGTTGGGGGACTTATCCATGTCCCCTTGATCGCCCGAACACAAGAGTCTGCAAGCAGACTGGGGTTGAGGGATGGTCAGAGATCACCAAAAGGGACCATATAAGGAGCCATGAACTTGTGTCTTTTTGCGGATGATGCAAAGTTATATAATAGGGTTGACGCCATGATGAAAGATCCCAGCACCATAGAGAAGTGGTTGGATAGCTAACTGCTGAAGTTCAATGCTAAGAAGTGTGCAGTGATGCATGTGGAGCATAAAACTGCACTGGCCGAGTATTCACGGTTTGGGGGGGGGGGGGAGACTGATAAAGCAAACAGAACAGGAAAGTGACCTGGGGATTATAATCTCAAACAACCTTAAGGTAGGAGACCAATGTAGTAAGTCAGTAGGTAAAGCTAGCAGAATGATGGCGTGCATAGGAAGGGTTATAACAAGTAAGAGGGAGGTGTTGATGCCTTTTTATAGAAGATCTTGGTCAGACCACACCTGGAATATGGGGTACAGTTCTGGAGGCCTCATTTAAGGAAGGACATAGATGGGTTGAAGAGGGTTCAGAGAAGGGCAACAAAGATGGTGCAAGGTATGCAAGAGAAGCCATACAAGACTAGATGGAGAGAATTAAATCTACACTTGGGAGGTTAGAAAAGAGGTGACATGAGACTCAAGTATATGGAGGAAATAAAGTGACGGTAGCTTATACAAAAGGAAAGTAGGAGTTAAAACAAGCAGTCGTAATTTAAGATTAGAAGGCAGAAGATTTAAGAAACAAAAACAAGGTGCTGTGTCAGCACGTGGTCTAAAAGCAAAACAAAATGGTTATATTAACTGCACGCTGAAAACAGTTAAAAATCTATGCTTCAACCTTGGGTCTTCAGGAAATATCTAAAACAGAAAAAAAAAACAAGTTAGTTAGAAGATTTAAGAGCAATGTAAGGAGAAATTATTTCACAGAGTATGGTGGAATCCTGGAACAGATTACCTAATGAAGAGGTATGTGCAGAAACAGTGGAGGAATTCAAGAGGGCATGGGACAGACACAAGGGATTGGCTAGTGGGCAGAGAAAAATATCCCTGGGAAGTGGAGACCAGTAGGGCCGGGTGGGAAATGGATGGATTAAATGGACCAGGATGGTCCTTTTCTGCTGACACATTACTATGATGTTATGAAGAAGGTCTGACTGAGCGGTGGACATACTGTGCTGTTGCTTGGGTGGAAGATCTGGGGAATCTCTGTGAAATTGACAGAGTATCCCTCCCAGACACGCCTGAGGACCCATTTGTCTGTTGTAATGGGACTTCCACTGGTTGTAAAACTGAGTCAGATGCCACCCTACTGCCATAGAGGTGTTCACCTCTGGCAGCTGAGGTGGGGACCTGGCCCGAATCTTCAGAGGTTGGTTCTAGGCACTTTCGGACCCTGTGCCTTTTGCTGCATTTTCTTTTGCGGCTGTGGAGTTTGGTTTTTATTAAAGGCTCTTAGGCCTTTACATCGAAAGGACTGCCTGTTATGAAACTGATGACTGTTCCCACCCCTCTGAAGGGTTGTAGGAGCCGGCCTGGCTGTTTTAATGGCAGTCCAGGTTTTCTAAGTGGCCTCCTGTGTTTACTCAACTAAGGACCAATCTGCTAAGTACCATCAACAGAAAAGTTCATCACCTTCAGCTGAGCATCGGCCGAGAAGCGTAATATTCTGAAGCAGAAGTGTCGCCATATACAAATCGCAGCTGCCTCAGAGACAGTGTCATACACATCCACAGAAGCTTTCATCTGTTGATTATTGGACGCTGTACTCCTGGTGATGGTCTGAAGTAGCTCCACATTGGTGTCAGATTCTTGGGAGTTCCTGACCACTGATTTGAGTGTGCTCCACAGGCTGTATTCGTACTGCGTGTAATGGACCTAGTAGCTAGCAATATGCATACCCAAGGTTGCTGCTGTGACTGTCAGTTTCCACAAAGTGTCAGTCTTGAGAGATTCCTTATTTACAGTCTATGCTGCGGATTCCTGAGGGAAAACAGCTTTATTGTTCTCCACTAGAGCATCCGCAAAAGGCTGAGATGCTAGAACAAGTCTGTCTTTGCTTTTGGGGGGGGGGGGCGCGGCACGCACGCACTATTTCCTATCTATGGACTTGGCCACACAATGTACAAGTGCTGGCCGGTCCCACACTGCTTGAGATAGTCTCTCAAAGGAGGGGGCACTAGCAGAGTTGGGTCCACAGCAATATCTGGGATATGCAGGAACTCATGACGTGCAGTAAAAGTCTGTCTGGATCCACAGATGAAGTCTGCAGAGCTAAGGCAGACCCCCTATTCTTGAGCAGAGACTGGAAAAAAAAGGCTTTCCACAACAGGCTCAACTGATACAGAGGGCCTTCTTCCCAACCCATAAAATGAGCCATCATCTGCATCTTTGGACAAAGACAGGTCAGGGTCAGACTCATCAAGTTTCACTTCAACCCCCCAAAAGACATCCAAAGGCAAGCCTAGGGCAGGAAAACGCAGGAGACGCTGCCACCGGGATCGGCGTTGAGGACTCCAACACTGCACACAGTGCCGAGGACAACAGTGGCACTGGCCAAGGCATAGATACTACCGGCACCACACCCAAAGCCAGCGCCGTCACCGTTGAGCCACTGCAAGACCGGTAAGAGATACCTGTGCTGGCCCCTGCGAGGAAAAAAGGTGAGGGGAAAAGGCACGTGGAGTCAATGGCGTTGGCACCAGTGAAGGCACCACGTGCACATACTGGCCCTACCAACCCGGCCGCAATCCAGCAGCTCCAAATCCATGGAACCGGGTCCACTGGCAAGGGCACCCAGGACACATGCCACACCCACTGCTCCATAAGAGCGGATTAATGATGACACTGCTTACCAGAAGCCCCATTAGAGGACACAGAGGGGCTCCAGTGTTGAAGATCGTGGCCGCTAGGAACAGGGAGGGAGGGGGCCACACAGGAGACTCCAGAGAAGTCGTAGTCTGTCTACCCCCCCACGATCCCCTCGCAGACATACCACAGGGAGACCTCGAACAGTACTGTTTATTGTTCTACTGACAGGAGGAAGTAGACCTCTAGGTCAAAGCGGTGCCAGGTCCCTGATCGACATCGGGAAGGGGTCAGCTTCTCTTTGTGCTTTTGGGATTGTCCTTCCTCCCAAGCACCAGACTCCCTGTGGTCAGACCCCCCCCCCACCCCACAAAGGGTGGCGGACCGGACACAGCCCCACTGCCAGAACAGCTTTCAAGCAAAGTCTTGCTACCCTCACAGATACCGTCCATGATCGACTCCGTTGATGGCAGGCTGAGAGAATTTCTTCAATGATACTTTTTTTTTTTTCCTTTTAAAGAAAATAACACTAGAACTAGAAACTTAAACCGGTACTGAGATAAATTGCTGCTGTCGTATAGACGAGAAGACTAGACTCCCAGTGGGCAAGCGACCTCATCATTGAAGCGCACTCGACAGCTTGGGAAAAAAAGGAGCTGAAGCAGTTGAAGGGTCGATGCCGAGATAGCCTATACAGCGCAAGCCAGTCATGTGGTGCCCCGTATGTGCGGTCCTATCTCGGCACCAGCTCTCCTTCAGGTTTTTTGCTCCTGCTGGATCCTAGTGCCTCTGGTGTAGTCTCAATAGTGTGAATCAATGGTGAAGACTTAGTCAAGGAAGATCGGCCCCTATATATTGCAGCTGCTGATCTGGCCAAGGGGAGGACTTGAGGAGGTTTAAGGTAACCCCTAGCATCTCAAACAGGGAGAAGGTGGCCTGCAGGTGTGGAGAAGCCGGTCCTCTGCGCAAGCGGTCAGCAGCCAGTTGTCCAGGTAAGGGAAGACAATGTCCCTGTCTCCTTAGAGCTGCAGCCACCCTGCGAGGCATTTGGTGAAAACTCTAGGGATTGAAGACAAGCCAAAGGGCAGAGCCTGAAACTGGTAGTGGCTGGAAGCGGAAGCTAAAGAACCTCCTGTGAGATTGGAAAATCAGAATGTGGAGGAATGTGTCCCTGCATGTCCACGAAGCATAACCAGTCCCCTCGAAGGAGAGGGAGGAGACTGAGTAGAGTTACTATCCGGAATAGTCTGTACTTGCACTGATTCAGGTGGCTGAGGTTGAGGATAGGACGCACATTCCCGGATTTCTTTGGCACCAGGAAGAAGTGGGAATAAAACCGTTTCCCCTTTATGTGCCGGAGGGACTTGCTCTATGGCCTGTTTTTGCTGGTGGGCCTGGATCTCCTCTGCGATGAGAGCGCCGTGAGCCTGAGAGTAGTGGGAGGGGATCAGTGGGTTGTCTGGGGATATCTCTGTGAACTCCACAGTATACCACTTCTCAATGAGTTGCAGGATCCAATGATCTGTGGTTATCCAGCGCCATCCATGTACAGGAAAAATCGTACTCCTACCGCCTCCCCAAAACCTTCAGCTTGGGTGGGGTGGGGTTGGGTAACTAGTCAGGCTGAGAGGCAGCGTGGCCAGAGTGGTTTTTGGAGCCCAAGGGGCAGAACCTCTGGAAGGAGGAGTGGAAACCTTGTACTTAAATCCAGCTTTCTGCTGCTGTCTGACACGCCACTGAAAAAGCTATTTAGGAGGCTGTTTGGGCAGGGATTTGTACATAGTGTGTACGGATCTGACAGCCTTCCCGGATTCCTGCAGGCGAGTAATGGTGTTCTGTGAACTGCTAAACAAAACTGGGCCCCTGAAAGGTACATACATAATTTTAGATTGCACATCCAGAGCAAAGAGACATTTTCAACCACGAATAAAGTACAGTAGTGGCCACAGACACGGTCAGATATTTCTAGATATTTTGCAAAATTTCTTAAGGGTTTCTCTCTGCTGCCCCACTGTGGAAATGCAGACAGCAGGAGATTTCTGTAGAAATATCACAGAAATTTCAGGAAATATCTGACCAGAAATTACTGGAACAGTAGATACAGAGAGGAGCTCTTGCAGCAGATAACACCTTTAGAACAGAGTCCCAATCAGCAGAGAAGAAATCCTGGGCAGAAGGATGGAGGTAAAGCCTCCTCAAAAGAAATCAGGACAGAAGTCCTTGAAGGACTGCGAGTCCAAAGCCTGCTCTGCGGCGAGAAGCAATGTCCAGAACGTAGTGCTTCACAAAGGTGTAGACAGAACTCCAAGTTGCAGCTGCACAAATGTCAACAGCAGACATTTTTTGTGAAGCAAAAGTAGCAGCCATGCCTCTGGTAGAATGACCCTTAACCAAGACCGGTAAGGGTTTGTCATGTTTATTGTAGCAAAACACAGTGCAGTTAATCAACCAGTTGGATAAACACTGTTTAGAAACTGGAGTCCCCACCATTCGGGGGACGAAGGAAACAACAACTGATCAGATCTGTAAACTGGATGGGTGTGTTCCAAATAAGAGAGCACCATGTGGACATCCAGAGTATGTAACAAAGCCTCCCTTCAGTTCAAGTACCATGGGTAATCTACCAGCAGGTGGATATCCTGATTCAAAGAAAATTACGAGACCACCTTCAGCAGGAACTTAGGATTAGTCCAAAAGGACACCCTATCCTTGTGAAAAACCAAATAAGGCTCCTTATACACCAGGGCCTGAAGCTCGGAAATTCTTCGAGCAGAGATAATGGCAACTAAAAATAATGCTTTCCAAGACAGAAAGCACAGCTCGTGGCACGCTCGAAGGCAGGCAGAGTGAGCTTCTCTAAAATCAAAAAGGGCCTAACGTGGGACAAGATCCCAGATGAGAGGTTTTAAGTGTAAGATGCCCTGCAAGAAAGAGCGGAGAAGATCCAGCTGGGCAAAGTACTTACCCTCAATAGGCACATGATGTGCAGAAAGGGGAGACAAGTGCACTTTTAGCGAAGAGTAGCAGAGTGTTGCATCTGAAAGGGAGAGAAGGTATTCCAGCACCAAATTCGCTGGGCAGGCAAATGGGTCCCAATGTCTAGCGGTGGCCCAAACACTGAACCATTTCCAATTCACAGTGTAGGTCACCCTAGTGGAGGGTTTCTTGGCAGCCACTAGGACATCTCCTACCCTGGGGGAAACCCCAAAATCTGGAAACGCCTAAGTCTGCAGGAGCCACAAATGTAGATGCAGAGATCTGGGATCCGGATAGACTAGGGAGCCCTCTCCTGGGAGAGCAAGTCTGACCAAAAAGACAGGGGCACTGGAGGTTCCACTGCTAATTCCTGTAACAGTGGGAACCAGACTGGACGAGGCCACAACTGAGAAACCAGGATCATTTCTGCACCCTCCGACTACAACTTGATGAGTTCCCCTTGCAGAAGTGGGAAAGGAGGGAGGGCATAAAGAAACCTCCCAGCCAGGAGAGGTACAATGCATCTTGTCAGAAAACACCAGGCCCTGGATCTAGCGAGCAAAAATTGGGCACTTTTGCGTTGAGTGGGGAGGCGAACAGATCAAGTTCTGGGAGACCTCATCTGGCGAAAAGATATTCTGCCACAGAGGGAAGAAGCTCCCACTCATGTGCCCTGGACGGAGTGTGACTGAGGCTGTCTGCTAGAGTGTTCTGAACACCTGGGACGTGGACTGCCAAGAGCTCCAGCTGATAGTCCACTGCCTAAGTCCAGACTCTCATGGCTTCTCTGCAGGGGGGATAAGTCTGTTCCCCATTGCAAGTTGATATAAAACAACACTGACATGTCGGTTTGTCTCAGCAGAGGGCCCAGCAGGAGGACCATCTCGAAGTCTTCGAGGGCGTAAAGGGCTGCCCTCATCTCCAAAACACTGATGTGGAGATGAAGCTCTTGCTGAGTCCAGGATCCCAGAATCTGGTGAGTGCCCAGATGAGCTCTCCAACCCTACACCAATGAGTCTGTGGTCAGGATCTGAGTGGGAGATTCCCTCCTGAAGGAAACCTCTCTGGAAAGGTTGGAAGCATCAAGCCACATCAGGGATTGCTTGACAGGGCAGGATACTAGAACCGGCTGCTCCAGTCATCTAACCTTTGGTCCCACTGAACCACCCTCATGTAAAATCAAGCCATGGAGACTGTGGCAATGGCCAATGCCATATGACCCAACAGTCCGAGTACTGTCCGAGCCGGAACTTGGTAAGTGGAGAGTAACTGCCGAGCATGGGACTGAAGACACTCTTGCTCTGTCCTGGGGCAGAAAGGCCTTGCCTTCTGCAGTGTCCAGGACTGCCCCTATGTATTGAAACTGCTGACTTGGCCAGGAGAGGACTTAGAGAGATTTAAAGTAACCTCTAGGTTTGGAAACAGGGAGTAGGTGCCTTGAAGGGACCCAGCAATGTCATCTGCTGTTTTAAGACTTTTTCATCTTAACAGGAGGCAGAGGGTAGTGATAGGGAATTTCTCCTCCTCCCCATGCCTCCTGTGTTGCTGAGTTCCCCAGGGTTCGGTCTTGTCGCCACTGTTGTTTCCCGTGTATATGCTGCCCCTGGGAGAGATCATTAGGAAGTACAGTCTGGGTTTTCATTGCTATGTTGATGATACCCAGCTGTATCTTTCCTTTGCCAGTGGAAAATCTTGTGCAGTTGATGTGCTTAACAGCTGCATCGCTGAGATCAATGACCTCCAGCTGGTTGTGAATGAACCTCGATAAGACACACGTACTGGTGGAGTCGAACGGGGGCGTGATAGGTTGGCCTCTGGTGCAGAGACGGGGCTTTTTCTTGGCTCAGTATCACTGAAGAACTCCTCTCGGGTGTGTGATCTGGGCGTTACTCTTGACAGCGGACTGATGCTTGAGTTTCAGATGGCGTCCGTTGTCCATACCTGTTTTTATCATCTGAGGAATATCGCGAGGATAAAGCCCCTAGTTCTGCCGCTGGACCTCCCTACCTTGGTGCATGCCTTCGTGACGTCCAGGCTTGACTACTGTAATGAACTCTATCTTGGGGTCTCTGGGTGTACCCTGCGCCGACTGCAGCTGGTGCAGAACGCAGCAGCAAGGCTGCTGACAGGACAGCCTAAGTATTGTCACATTATTCCGGTGCTGCGTTAACTACACTGGCTACCGGTTAGGTGGAGGGTCCTCTTTAAGGTGGGTTTGCTCACCTTTCAGGCCCTACACAGCCTGGGTCCTGGTTACCTGAAGGACCTTCTTACACCCGCTGCCGCAGTCTGCTCCCTCCACTCCTCCTTTAGGGGCCTCCTCGCGATTGCCAGGACAAGGTTAAAAACAGCAGTCGACAGAGCATTTAGTGTCGCCGCCCCTGTCCTGTGGAATTTGCTTTCTCCAGTGATTAGGGAGGCACCTTCTGCTGAGGTATTCAAAGCCCACCTCAAAGCCTTCCTGTATAATCAGGCCTTCCCAGACTGCGTTTTATAAACCTAACCTGATTTCAGCATTTTATGCTAAATTAACCCTTGCCTATTTTGAGTTCGCAGCTGATGATGAGGGTAATATCTGTAAAACAATCTTACTTCAACTGCTGTAATATTTTATATTTAGGTTTAACAGTGTGTTGTTTATGTATTTATAATGATTTTGTATTTGTATGAAATTTTAATATGTTCAGCGCCCAGAGACTCTGGGATGGGTGTCTTTTTAAATAAAATTTGCCTTGCCTTACAAGCGCTTCCCAAGAGGGAGCGGTTAGAAGCCAGTCATCGGGGTAGGGGAACACATAATGCCACCTCCAGCGACTTTCAGCTACCAGGGCAAGACACTTGGTAAACACCCTCGGTGCAGAGGACAGGCAGAAGGGCAAGGCCCTAAACTGGTAATGATGCCTCGGAAAACGGAAGTGCAGGAACCTCCTGTGCAGCTGGAAAATCAGAATATGGAGGTATGCTTCCAGCATGTCCAGGGAGCATAGCCAATCCTCTTGGTGGAGCAGAGGTAGCAGGCTTATATCAAGGTAACCATCCTGAATTTCTAGTACCCAACGTACTGAGTCAGGCAGCTTAGGTCCAGGATGGGACGGAGACCTCCCGTCTTCTTCAATACGAGGAAGAAGTGGGAATAAAATCCTGTCCCTCGTTCTGCGGGGACAGGCTCTATGGCCTTCTTTTGAAGAAGAGCCTGGATTTTCTCTGCTATGAGGATGCTGTGGACTGGAGAGCAGGAAGACTGCACTGGAGGAACCTCTGTAAAGTCGAGTGTGTGCCCTCTCTCAATGAGTTGCAGGACCCAGCAATCTGATGTTATTCAATGCCACCCTTTGGTGTGCAGGGACTCAACCCCCTCCCCAAACACGCCTCCACCAAGGCCTTGGCCAGTGGAGGGGGTTCAGACAACGAGTCAGGCAGAGGAGCCGGCGAGAGGTAGAGTGGGTTGAGAGGTTCTTGGGGCCCAAGAGGCACAACCTCCAGAAGCAGGGGTGGAGGACTTGTGTTTGAAACCTGCCCACTACTGTCGCTGTTACTGTCCTCTGTACTGCTGTTGGCCAGTCTTATGAAAGGACTGTTTAGGTTGCTGCTTGGGCCAGTACATGGCACGCACTGACCAGCGGCTTTCCCAGCTTCTTGCGCATGGGAAATTATATTATGGGCATCTTTCCTGAACAGAACTGGCCCTCTGAAATGGGCATCCACTATTTTGGACTGGACGTCCTGGGCGAACCCAGAGAGACTCAGCCAAGAGTATTGGCGGATACAGACTGCAGAAGTAGTGGCTCTATTTGCAGATTCCACAGTATCGTAAGATGCCCGCAGGACGCGATTACAGACATCAGAGCCTGACTTCATAATGGCCATCAGCTCCGCCCATCCAAGGGAGTCTGGCATGGCCTGAACAATCTTTAGTGCCTTGTCCCACACGGCATTCTGCTACTATACCATGTGGGCAAGGAAGTTCTGCAACCGGATGGCATGAGGAAGAAAAATACTTTCTTGGCCAGAGAATCGAACTGCTTGTAGTCCTTTATCTGGGGGTTGTGTATTGAAGTGCTGCAATTGTCTGGATCTATCCTGGGCAGCATTCAGTACAACAGAGTCTGCCTCAGATGTTCCTCATAAAAAGGGTCTTCCCAGGGCACAGTATACAAACGGTCTGACTTTTTTGATACAGCTAGGGCTGAGAAAGCCGGGAAGAGACAGGTGGTCATGGGAGAAGTGGCATACCTCAGGCATGTGAAAGGCCGGGGACAGCTCCATGCTAACCAAATTAAAATAGAGATAATCCAGGCGTGGCCCAGACCAGAAACGCAGAAGCAGGCCAGGAGTGTTCTTGGGACAGCAGGGTGCTATAGAAAAATTTTACCCAATTACAGTGCCCTGGCTGCTCCCCTATCTGACCTGTTAAAGAAAAGAATGGCAAGGAAAATTACCTGGGACCCAGCCTGTGAGAAAGCCTTTACCAGATTAAAGGAGGCACTGTGCAGTGCTCCTGTTTTGACAAGTCCTGACTATAGCAGACCCTTAATAGTTCAGACCGACGTCTCAGATGTGGGTATTGGTGCAGTACTGAGTCAGACATCCAGCCAAGGAAAGATCACCCTGCAGCATGTCTGAGTAAAAGTTACTTCCCAGGGAACAGGCTTACTCCACTGTGGAAAAGGTGCGTCTTTCCATAGTGTGGGCCCTAAAGAAGTTACAGCCATACTTATATGGGCAGCATTTTGTGGTACAGACTGACCACAACTCCATGGTTTGGCTGACGCAGATGGGGAAAAAAAAAACAAACAAAAAAAAAAACAGTGGTGTGGCAGGATGACAATGTCAACATAAAATTAAAAAAAAAAACATTTATTCTTTTCATTCTGTTCTATTCTCTTAAACGTTTCTGTCTATCCTTAATTTCTTGTCAGGGTGGCCAGCCCGACAATTCTGTTCTCCTATCTGTGCTATACCTTTAAACTGTTGTCATTCTAGTCATCAAAACTGCCACATGAAGTTAAAAGCAGATCCTCCTTAAAGCCTCCTGCTATGTAAATTCTGTGGAAGATTTTGAATCCCCTAAGAAACAAGAGTGTTTCCAACACCAGAGCAGATTGCCATATAGCCCCATTTTAAAGCGAGTCTCTGCAAGACTAGAAGATGAGCAAGCAGGCTGTTGCAAGGGAGAAAGTAAACTCTTCCTGCAGCCGCTCGCAGTAGATATCACTCTGCAGCCTGAAAAACAAAGATTAAATAAAAAGTTAAAATAAGTACTAAAGCGTTAGTGCAGACTGTTCCTGTGAGTAAGAACATGATTTAGGGGGTCTGACTTGTTATTATGTTGTTTAAAGCTACCAAGAAGTGAAGTACAGTATGGGGTGTGAAATAGTGCAATGTTTGCAGGCTGCTGAAATGGTAGAGCTGTCGTGGAGGTGTGCTGGTCAGTTTCTTCTGACCAAGCAAGGGAGAGGAGGTGTGAGTGCCTACACACCGGAGTGGAGAAACATATGGAATATACAGAGAAGAGCAGGGAGTCTGAGGAAAGAACTAGCCTGATTATTTTTTTTGTTTGTTATTTTGGTGTGAAAGTTTAAACACCCATTTCTTTTCTGTAAATATTTTTTGAACAGTTAACTTTTGGTAAATAAAATGATAAGCACTACACCAGCGTTTTTTTATGCACTTGATTTAAGGACTGGTGTCTGTTACTGAACCCAGATGCTTACAAATGGTAGATTGCTAAGATGGAGCCTTACTTTACAAGGGTATGGCATGACAATTCTACAACATAGGGCTGGAGCGAAAAATCAGAACTCGGATGGGTTGTCTTGTGTCTATGAGGAATGAACTGATTTGGGAAGCTCATCCCAAGCAGAGGATAGAGACCCAAAATTCAGTCTAGGTGGGGAGGAATTTACACTTAGACAGCTGCTTCTGAGTAATCTAAGCTTTTTGGAATATAAAAAAAATGTAGTGCCATTGTCATAGAAAATGCTGTGCTGGATAACCAACACCCCCCAAAAGGTTTCAATTCTAACAAGAAAGGATATGTTAAAACAGCAGATCTCTGTGATGAAACTAACTCCTAAGAACTTGCATTTTATAGCCTCATTTAGGATATGGGTTGTTTGTATCGAAGCCCTGAAATATATATTTTATGACGTCCTCAGGAAGGTCAGTTAATTGCAGCTGGAGTCAAAAGAATTACACCTCAGTGAGAAAGTCAGTTACGTAAGAACCTACCGTAACAGTAGATCTTCGAGAACAGCTCTTCCAGCAGGTTACACCATTAGGACCGAAGCCAGCAGGCGTCAGGACCCAACGGAAAAATTCTAGCTAGCTATCTTCAGCGGGGACCGCCCCCGGCGTCGGTCCGGCCTCGAGCGAGTAAGGCGTGGTAGGGTCCCGCCAGATTCCCCAGTTCTCCCGCCGGAGACTCTGCAGCAGGATGACATCAGAGTGGGAGACCGAGGATCCACCGCCAGAAGATAATAAAGGAGGAAAACCCAACATGAAAAGGCAAAGCCATGCCTTCTCCAAGGGGGAAGGTGGGCGGGAAGGTAACTGCTGCAAGAGCTGTTCTCGAAGATCTACTGTTACGGTAAGTTCTTACGTAACTGTACTATCTTACTTCGAGACACAGCTGTTGCAGCAAGTTACACTATTAGGACTGATTCCCAAGCAGTAACGCTGCCAGAAATTCCGGGAAGAGGAAAATAGAAAGTACATTCCAGGTCCTGAACCTAGGACAGGAGACCCTGTAGCACCGCAAGGCCGAAACCAGCCCTTCGCCGAGAGGCAATGTCCAGGCTATAATGCCTGATAAAGGTATGCACAGAGCTCCAAGTGGCTGCAGCACAAATAGCAGAGGTGGAGACGTTTCTGAGTGCTGCAAAGGATGTAGCCACACCCCTAGTAGAATGACCCCGGACAGAGCCCGGGAGGGGCTTTTGTTTTATATCATAACAGTAGGAAATACACTGGACAAGCCAGCGAGACAGAGACTGTTTGGATACTGATTGGCCCATCATTTTCTCAGAGAAGGAAACAAAAAGCTGTTCAGAACTACGAGAGGGTTTAGTTCTGTTGAGGTAATACCTCAGGCTGCGGTGAACATCCAGGGTGTGGAGCAAAGCCTCTCCTCTACTTGAATAACTCGGGAAGTAGACCGGAAGGTCAATATCCAGGTTTAGAGAGAGTGAAGAGACCACCTTAGGTAAAAACTTAGGATTCGTCCTCAGGGATACTCTGTTCCGGTGGAAAACTAAATAAGGCTCTTTGCACATAAGAGTGTGAAGCTCAGAAATTCTTCTCGCTGAAGTAACAGCAACTAAAAATAACGTTTTCCTCGACGAAAAACGTAGCTCGCAATCCGCTGCAGGTTCAAAAGGAGGGAGCGTGAGCTGTTCCAGGACAAAGAGCAGATCCCATGGAGGCACAGGGTCCCTAATGGGAGGCCTAAGGTGTAACACTCCCCTAAGAAATTCCCGAGGCGCGTCCAATTAAGCTACTGTACGATGTCCCACCGGGAGGTGATAGGCAGAAATGGCACAGAGGTGCACCTTAATAGATGAGTAGGCTAGGCCTGAATGAAAAAGGGAGAGGAGGTAATCCAACACTACTCCCAGAGGACAGCCTAAAGGGGAAAGATCACGAGCTCGTGACCATGAACAAAAACGGTGCCATTTCATGGCGTACGTCACATGCGTTGCTGGCTTTCTGGCTGCAGAAAGAACCTCTTACGAGACCCCGTGACGCAAGATGGCTATGTCTCTAGGAGCCAAGCATGCAGGTTCAGAGAGCGTAGGTCCGGATGGACTAATGAACCTTTCTCCTGAGACAGGAGGTGGAAGCTGAGTGGCAACGGGAGCGGGGGTTCCCGAGATAGTTGCACCAACAAAGGGAACCAGATCTGTCTGGGCCAGAACGGGGCCACCAGGATCATGAGTGTGTGCTCCCCAGCAGTTTGAGAAGAACCTCTGGATCAACGGGAAGGAGGGAAAGCGAAGAATCTGTTCGCCCAGGAGAGGGATAACGCGTCTCAGCCAGAAAACACCAGGCCCTGGATCTAGCGAGCAAGAATTGGGCAGACTTATGTTGGATGGGGATCTGAACAAGTCTAGTTCTGGAATTCCCCAACGAAGAAACAGATCCTCTGCTACCTCTTGAAGAAGTTCCCACTCGTGGACTCTGGCCTGGGATCAACTCAGGCTGTCTGCAATTGTGTTGTCCACCCCGGGAACATGCACAGTGATCAGATTTGTGCCGTGACCGATTACCCAATCCCACACCCTCATGGCCTCCCTGCAAAGGGGGTAAGAGTGTGCACCTCCTTGTTTGTTGAGGTAATACATCACCGCCGTGTTGTCTGTCTGAAGCAGGAGAGTACACGGTGGGATTACTGACTGAAAGGCCTGCAGAGCATAGAGAACTGCCCTCATCTCTAGGACACTGATATGGAGATGAGCTTCCAACGGGGTCCACGTACCCTGGGACTTTACCCCGTCCAGGTGCGCCCCCCACCCAAGACCAGAGGCATCCGTGGTGAGGGTTACCTCCGGGGACGGTGCTACAAACGGGACACCCATGGAGAGCGACCCTGGGACTAGCCACCACTGCCAGTCTCGGATCACTGAGTTCGTGATCCTGACCGGATGCTGCAAGTGGTCTTGCCTTTGGTCCCATTGCACTTTGAGCATCCACTGGGTTACCCGCATGTGGAGCCTTGCAAAAGGGACAGTAGGAATGGCCGCAGCCATGTGTCCGAGAAAGCGAAGGACCGACCTGGTAGAGGCGGTCTTGTTCGACGATAACTCCCTGATGAGGGATCTGATGCGCTCCACTCTGTCGTCTGGAAGAAAACCTCTTCCCTGAACAGTGTCCAGTACTGCACCTATAAACTGCAGTTTTTGCGACGGTACCAGGAGAGACTTCTCGTAGTTTATTAGGATGCCCGAGATCGGAACAGGTCCTGGGTGCTCTGGACCAAGAAACAACGCCTCTCTGGAGGCGGCCATGAGAAGCCAATCGTCCAGGTACGGGAACACATAATGGCCCTGTCTCCTCAGAGACGCTGCCACGACTGCCATGCACCTGGCAAAGACCCTTGGTGCGGATGACAGTCCGAATGGAAGGGCTCGGAATTGAAGGTGGTGGTCAAGAAACTCGAAGCGCAGGAACCTCTTGTGCGCCTGAGCTATAGGGATATGCAGGTATGCGTCCTGCATGTCTAGAGACGCTAAAAAGGCGTCCTGTTTCAGCATGGGAATAAGACCCGGAAGAGTCACCATGCGAAATCTCTTGCAGGTGACCGACACGTTGAGGTCGCTTAGGTCCAGAATCGGACGGAGGTCCCTTGTTTTCTTGGGAACCAGGAAGAAGTGGGAATAATATCCTTGTCCTCTCTGGTTCTCCGGGACGTACTCTATCGCTCCCTTTCGCAGGAGCGCGAGTACCTCTTGCCAGATCAAATTTTTGTGCTGACCCGGATACCGGGAGAGCAAAGGAGGCCTCGAGGGTGGCTTTTCTGCGAATTCTATAAAGTGGCCTAGACTGACCAACTGAAGAACCCACCTGTCGGTGGTTATAGCCTGCCATCCCGGCACGAAGTTCGTAATGCGACCCCCGACCATGATTTCCCGTTGATCCTGAGGGGCGGGGGCAGGAAAGGAGTCAGGCTGTGGCGGCAGATGGACCCGCTGGCTGGGCCGGCCTAGGAGAACGCTGACCTCGGCTGGCGGGCTGTTTTCCCTGGGTTCTACGGAAGCCGGAGCCCCTCTGATGTGTAGCGGAGCGGGGCTGCTGCCTCTGTGTCCGCCCACGAAAACAGCTTTGGTTCCTACGAAAGGAACCCAGTTTGGGTCGGTACATGGCCTGAACCGACCTTACCGCCTTCCCGGCCTCTTGAAGTTTGGTAATGATCTTCTCGGAAGGATTACCAAACAAGACTTCTCCCTCGAACGGAGCATCCATAATGTTCTTCTGGACATCCGGGGTAAAACCAGAGACGCGTAACCAGGAGCGTCTCCGGAGGCATACACCAGAAGCTGCTGCTCGGGCCGATGAGTCCGCAGAGTCGTACGTGGCTCGTAGCACTTGGGTCCCCACGTCTGAACCCGTACGGAGGAGCTGAAGCATCTCCTCCTTCTGCTCACCTTCCGGCAGCTTTTCAGCCGCCTCCAGACCCTGTTCCCACAAAGCGTTCTAGAATTGAACCATGTGGGTCAGATAATTCAAGGATCTGATGGCGCATGTAGCGGAAGCATTCGTGCGCCTGCCCAGCGCATCCAGCTGCTTGGACTCTGGGTCCGGTGGCAGGGTGCTCAAATGTTGCGGCCTCTGTGACCGGTCATGTGAGGCTGTGATGACCAGAGAATCGGCCTGAGGCTGCTGCGTCAAGTACTGGTCATCCTTAGGAGCCTTGTACAAGTGATCAGCTTTTTTCGGCATTGCCGGGAGCGAATGTGGGCGCTTCACGCTGCGCTTGGTGACGTCCCAGCAAAGTGTCCACCAAGGAGGTACCACCACAGGCTTGGGGTCCTTCTGTCAAGATATTTACGAGGCGTAACCTTTCGGTCTAGCTCTTCTGCATCCCATCCCATGTTCTCTTGGATATGTCTCAATTTCCAGGAACGAAGGGTCATCCGGAGGAGATCTCGGCGTCTCACATGGGTCCGGAGAAGGGATGGAGAGAGGAGATGGGGATCTAGAGGAAGAGTAGACTGATCCCGTGTCCTCCGTCGACGGCGAACGTCGGTGTCTCCTGGATCTCTTGGGGCTGGGTGACCCAGAAGAGGATTTCGACGGAGATCTCCGTTTTTCTGATCTTCCCCTGGGAGAGGGGGGGAGGAGAGGTAAACGGCCTGCCGACCCCGATGGTGAAGGGGTGCAGGAACGGAGGAGGAGGGAGAGGAGGAGGAGAGGTAGAACCATGTCCTCTTAATGGTGTCCCACCAGTGCTAAAAGAGATCCTCACTTCATTACTCAAAGAAAGGCCCGACGACGGCCCGGGCGCCGGTGGGCGGTCGGGTCCCGGCATCGGTTCCACAGGGGCCTCGGGTAACGGCAAGGGTGCCCTGGGAGTTTCGGCGAAGCCGGAGTTGCCCGTCTGGTCCTCAGGCTGTGTTAAGTCCTCCTCAGTTAAAGACTCCTGACCGACGTTGGTCGGAGGCGTCAGGGCCCTCTTCTCAGGAGGAGCAGACATCGGTCCCCCTACCGGCGTCCGCTGGGATGGTTTGGCCGGCGACGGCCGTCCGGCCGATGGCGGCTCCAGGGAGGAATGACGCACGGCCGACAACGGTCGTGCCGGCGTCTGGTCTACAGGTCTCTTCAAGGGTGTGAGCTCCAAGGTTTTCCGAGGAGGCACAGACGAAGACCGGACGTCGGGAACCAAAGGGCGGGAACCCGACTTGTGATGATGGTGGTAACGCTCCCCGGACTTCGCCAAGGCCATGGATGAAGAAGACGACGGCCTGGTGGACTTGGCCTGAGAAGAAGGCTTCTTTACCGCAGCCGGAGGAGGCTGAGAGCTGGCCCTGGAAGGAGAGTGGTCGGACCAAGAACCGGAGCTGCGGGGCTCCGAAGCCCTGGAAGGGGACCTGGAAGGGGACTTCTCCCTTCTTTTCTCCGTGTGCTTGTGGGATTTAGAAGATGATTCCCCCTTGGAGGACATGGTCTTCAGCTTTTCCTCCAACAAAAAAGCCCGAAGGGCCTTCTGACGTCGGATCCTAGTTCGACTGTCTGAACCCTTGGCAGAACGAACAGGCCCGGGTATCGTGGTCTGGGCCCAGACACCGAACACAGGCCGAGTGGGGGTCCTTGAAGGGGATCCGTTTCCCGCAAGCACACTTGGAGGAGTGACCGGAGGTCGGAGAGGACATCGGCAACAATCTTGCTTGAAGAAAAATGAATTTCCCGAAGGAAAGTTCTGAACCACGCGTCACGCGCTAGACTGTAACCGAAGGGTCGAGACATGCAACGCGACGGTGGGAAAGAACTGGGAATCTGGCGGATCGCTTCCTTAAGTACCACACGCCTGATCGAGGGCGTGGACCACGTGGGCGGTCCCCTACTGAAGATAGCTAGCCAGAATTTTTCCGTTCTAGATTTCGCCGGCTTCGGTCCTAATGGTGTAACCTGCTGCAAGAGCTGTCTCTCGAAGTAAGATTTGGCAGAAACAGTCATAAAAAGTTATTTCATTTCTTTGTTAAGAGCAGGGTGCTGCTCATGGATAAAATAAAGAAACTGGAACACTACAAACTTGATTGGAAAGTCACATGGGGAATCAAAGTTTGACTGATGTCACCTATTAAATTTACCTTCTGAATTATTAAACATCCTGGATGTATAATTTTTAATAAACAGAGGAGGAGCTGGGTGACATCATGAAGTAGGAAGGGTCAGAGAGTTTTTTTTTAAACTATGCTGTGACTGACAGACACACACATTTGGACTCTGAAAAAAGCAACATCAGCACTGTAAGGAGATAAGAATAGATCAGACAAGTGGTAGGAGATTTTGTTTGTATTTAAAATCTTATTTTAAGTGAGTATGATTTGTGATATATGGTTCTGTATTTACAGTTTTATCTATTTAACTAAACATCTCATTTTTAGAGACTACTTGGTGTGCTTTTGGAATTCTTTATTTCACAAGTGAAGCATATATGGTTAACGTTGACACTGCAGATCTTACTGGTAATGGCAAACTGGGAAAAGGTAAGAGTTTATTCTGAGGTCTTTCATAGAGTTTTTAAGGGTTCATTTTGTACACCTGGTTAGGAGCCCATAGGCGAAACATTTATTTATTTGCTTTTGTTAACCAGGTTAGCACACTAGACAGCATGTGCCTTTTTTAGGTGCGACCCAGGAGGTTACAGAGTACATAGGAAACAACAATACAGGGTTAAGGTACATTCAGGCCCATGAACAAGTGGGTGGAACAGCAACATGGTACAACTGTCAAATACATGGTAAGGTATACAGCAAGCAGGACATAAATCAGCAGTAGGGAGGTAGGTTAGCATCAGGTGAACACCATGACAGAGTTCAACAAAATACATGAGATTACATGAGCGCGCCTAACAGTTGGAGAGAATCACTACACAACTTGTACAGCTAGATGCGGGAAGTGCTAAGTCAGGGGTACCACCCCACCAGGAGAGCTTAAATACGTTTATGCAGGTAACCAGCATAGATTAGCAGCGGTCAGTGAATCATCCCACAGTCTCCCAGGTGTATCTAGGGGACAGGGAGACTATTCTGGAGCTATGTAGCACAAAGACAGGCAGCTGCGGTTTTGAGGAAGTTTCAGAGGGAGGTTTTGAAGCAGAGATAGGAGGGAGATGCACGTACAAGGGTGGGAAGTGAGCTCCACAGCATAGGCGCATAGACGGAGAAGGCCTGGTGGCCTGTGAGGGTGTGCCTGCGTAACATTAGCTCGTAGGTGGCAGGCAGGGGTATCATATTTGAGGGGGAGGGCTAGTGCAGGAGGAGTGGTTGTTCTGACTATGTTATCAACAAAGTTGCCAAGGACAAATGCGCTGTGTTTTTCAGGAGGGAGCCACTCCAGCTGGGAGTAGAGCTCACAACGATGTGCAAGGCGAGCAGTGGACAGGGCAAAGCGGAAGATGTTATATGCAGCATCCCACTCAGCTAAGCTAGAATTCGGGACTGGGGCAAAGGCTACGAGCCCGTAGCAAAGTGTGGGAAGGAGTATCCCCCGGCTATGGCGAAGCGAGCAGCCAGGGTGAGGCAATCTTTAGCCCCGTAGGCAAGACCAAGCTTCCTGTCTGTGGCTTTACAGACATTCCTAAGGTGTGCTGTAAGATCCAGTTGTGGATCGAGGGTAATGCCTAGGTACTTCACGGCATCGGTGACCGGCAGGAGGGAGCAATTAGCTCCATATATTGTTAGGGGAAATGGGGTGGGAAGTGGTTTTGGCCACTGAAGCAAAGCGCATGGCCTGGGTCTTATCCAGGTTGATGGTGAGTTTTGCGTTCCTCCAGCCAGTTCTGGAATTGAGTGAAGTCTGAGTTTAGGTGAGAGTTGATGCTAGAAATCTCCTGAGAAGTGTACAGAATGACAAGGTCATTCGCGAATAGAGTTGTGCGCCCATGGGTAGCAACGGAGGGCAGCCCACTGATGGACAAGGAAAACAGAATGGGTCCAAGGACGGATCCCTTAGGGACCCCGGCGTTGATGGGGGGGGGGCAGAAAGGTGCGGCTGAAGCAGGAGTATTCTTTGTCCCCAAGGTTGTCTGAGAACCAGGCAAGGGCTCGGTGGGAGAATCCTATGGACTGAAAAGTGGAATGGAGGAGGGAACGGTCAGAACTCTGCCCAGCAGCGGAGACTGAACTCGGGGATTGCCAGAGCCTGTAAGAGGTAAAGTGTCCTGCACTACAGCCTGACTGTTGAAGAACGTTAATCACCGGGAGTCTGTTTTTCTGTCCCCACACAGTGACTGATTGTTTTTCCATCTGGAATTCTGGACTGCTCTGCACGGGGATTTGGGGGCTATTTCTGTGTTACTTTAAGGGCTAGTTTACTGCTCATCTAGTACTATTATCCTGTGAATTAGTAGCTGTTTAAATGCTGCTGTTAGAGTGCTTACCTGTGGTAGAATTGCATAGAATGTGTAGCGTGTGTGTCTGCCATCTTGCGCATGCGCAGTAGCCTCCTGTATCGGGATACAGTCCCAATAGTTGGCGCATGGACAGTAGCGTCCTGATCTAGCCCGCTGCATACTAATGTGATTCCTTTGTTTGCATTCCCTTTATAGGCCCTGAAGCAGCCCACTCCCTTCAGAACTCTGCCCAGCAGCGGAGACCGAACTCGGGGATTGCCAGAGCCTGTAAGAGGTAAAGTGTCCTGCACTACAGCCTGACTGTTGTGAGGCACTTCCAGCCCGCTCGCCCCAACCACCCCCCCACCCAGGGTCGGCGTTTCATTTATTGCTGCTGACAGGTCACGTGTCACATCACGTGACCTACCCTTCTTTTTACTAAGTGTCCACTTTCCCATTTGCAGCTTATAGACACCAACCACTAGGGGTTGCTGCACTCTCCACTCTAGCTCCTCTTTCAACTCTCTACCCCTTCTTAGCAACTGTTTGCAAACCTACCCACTAGGGTCACTGCAGTTCCCTTTGAATCCTTTCTGCCACCTACTTTCCTCACTCCTCCCATCAGCCTACCACTGAGCACCTGGCAGCATCAAACCTGGTACCCTTTTTTCCAAAGTCTACTGACTAACCTCTAAGCCAATGAACCAGGCCAACATCTTCCTCTACTTTCAAACTCTTAACCCGTCCTCCCTCCTTTTCTAAATTAAAAAAAGCTTTCTCCACTCTGTCCCTAAGCTGTGCTCAAACCTAGTACCCTTGCAGTCAGCGTCAGCAGCTCTACCTCTTAACCACATTGTCTACCTATTTTATTCCTACTTTCTATGCCTTTTAGTTTCTTACCCCCCCACCTCCCAAAATATAAGTTTACCATTTCTCTCTTGCTGCCTTTGCAGGCTTTGAATCCTGCACCCTCACTGTCAAAGTCAGCAGTTCCACCACTCAGCTAGCACACCTGTCTATTATTTCTGCAGGATTTCAAAACTCTAAAAAACACTCTAACCCTCAGACACTGCTAAAGTGTTATCTGATTGTTTCTGCAGACCTTGAACCCAACTCCCTGCTGCTACAGCCACTGGCTGGGCTCCTTCCTGCTACCCTGGGCAAGACTTGAACCTAGTGCCCTGTGCACCTCAGGCGCCAGCTCTGCCACTATACCAAGCGGCAACTCGGCAGGTGGACCTCTCACTACCATCTCCCTCTAGCATCCTAGTTCCCCATTCTTTCCTCACCTCAGCTCCCCCACCCTTACCAACTATGCATGTCCCCTGCTCACCACCCTCTCTTCTCCTCCTCCTTCTTTTGCCTTCCGCCAACCCTATTGTCCCTATTAACCCTCAGCCTCACTACTCCAGTGTTCCTACCTACCGCCTGTCTTCCCTCCTCCTTTACCACTGCTCCTCCCTCCTCCTCCTCCACACCCCATATGCTCCTCTCCACACTCCCCCCAATCCAGACATTACCTTTCCTCTCCCCTCCCCGGCTCCCTTGCGCCTCTGATCCATGAAGCCTTCTCTGCCTGTGCTGCCCTACCCACCCCTGTGCCACAAAACCCCCTTCCTCATCCTATGGCTCCGGAGTAAACTCTCCATCTGCCACCCTCTGACCAGAGCAGTTTTCCTCCTCCTTCTACTCCTGACAGGGAACATACATCCCAACTCAGGCCCTGCCCCTCCCACCCACCCACCCAGCCCGCTGGTCTTCAAGTAGCCTCCATGAACATATGCAGCCTGCTGAAAAAAATCTGACGCCCTACAGTGCTGGGCCTTGGCTCATCAACCAGACATCATAGCCCTGGTTGAAACCTGGCTGTCCAAATCCACCCCTGACTCATTTCTCTCCCTCCCAGGCTATACCTTATACCGGGAGGACCGAGTAGGCAAACAAGGGGGAGGCTGTGCAATCTACACTAGGGACACAATACTTGGACATGCACTCCCCACCCCTGCCCTTGTAAATGGGGCCCAGGCTCTTACCCTCAAACTCACCCTGGACCCCTCTAGGAGCCCTCTCTATCTCACCACAGCCTACGTTCCCCCAAAGTACCAGCACCCGGCCCTAGTATCTTTAACTTGACTACCTGGCCACCCTCCACCATAAGGCAGAACAAATCCTAGTTGGGGACTTTAATGTAAATTGGCTCAGTACCTCCTCATCCGCGATCAGAGACTCATTTGCCGCCCAAGACCTGACGCAACTCGTCACCCAGCCCACGAGAATAAACCCTAAGAGA
The DNA here is from genome assembly GCA_016271365.2 of Neoceratodus forsteri. Lineage (NCBI taxonomy): Eukaryota > Metazoa > Chordata > Ceratodontiformes > Ceratodontidae > Neoceratodus > Neoceratodus forsteri. The sequence goes on along the minus strand of CM057456.1, from coordinate 1,411,550,145 downwards.
GGTACCAGCACCCTTCTGAATGTTATAACTAACCAACCCCATAAAATCCAAAACATCCAGGTCCTACCAGACTCCCTAAGTGACCACTCCCCTATCCTATTTCATTGGGCAGTCCCCAATCCCAAACCCAAAGCCCAGACCACCCTCCGTAGGCGCCTCCGCCCTGGTGTGCTGAAAAAACTTAAAGTATTCCTCACCCAGATTAACTGGTCCCCCATTCGTCGTGCAACTGACATTGACACTGCCCTCGCCTTCTTCACTCACACCTTCAACATGGCCTGTGATCTCTTTGCACCCTTCACCAAAATCCGGTCCAAAAAGCAGAATGCACCCTGGGTTAGCCCTGCCCTTCTACAATTACTAAGAAATCGGGATAACCTCTGGCACATTGCCACTGAAACGGGTTGTCTGTCTGATAGGCAGGCTTACAATGCAGCCCGGAATAAGTGTTCTTGGGCCATCTGGAAAGCCAAGGCCAACCATTACCAGGCCACCCTTACCTCCTCCTGGGGCTCGGCCCGGACCTTCTGGGATAATATTAAACAACTTAACGGAAAAGCTCGCTCCCCTGCCCCATCCCAGCTCACTAGAAATGGCACTACCACCACCGAGCCTGCCACCATAGCTAACTGGCTCAACACCGCTTTCACTGACCTTAGCTCAGTCCTCCCTAGTAATTTCTTTGACCTTCCCCCCAACCAACCTCCCCCTGTCCTCCAGCACCTCAGCTTCCACCTGCACAGGATTTCCGCCCGGGAAGCCAGACCCATCCTTATCAAAGCTTTGAATAGCAACAGTCCCGGCAGTGACTCTCTGGACCCCAGTATCCTCAGGCTGGTGCTAGATGAAGTCCTTGCCCCACTCACCAGCCTAATTAACCAATCACTCTGCCTGGGACAATTTCCCATGGCTTGGAAAATAGCCATAATCACACCAATTCATAAAGGGGGCGACAGGTCGTCGGCCAACAACTACCGGTCAATCTCCATCCTCCCCCCCATCTCTAAAGCCCAGGAGAAAGTGGTGGCCATTCAAATCACTGATTATCTGGCTAAGCATAACATCTTATGCCCAGAGGAACATGGCTTCCGTGCTGGTCACAGTACCAGAACTGCCCTAATTGAATTCTCCAACTTCCTACACTCCTCCTTGGATACCAGCTCCCTAGCTGGTGCAGTGTTCATTGACCTCTCAAAGGCTTTCGACACTGTCTCCCATCCACTTCTGCTGAATGCCCTCTGCCACACTGGTCTCTCAGCTGGCCCCCTAGCATGGTGCACAAGCTATCTTGCTGCTCGATCACAGTGTGTAAAAATGAATGGGACACTCTCTGATACTCGTCCCATTCACTCTGGGTTCCCCCAAGGCTCCATCCTGGGCCCCCTTCTCTTCTCGCTCTATCTGAACACCCTGCCCAGTGCATGCCCTGGCAAAATTCTCCTGTATGCAGATGACGCTGTCATTTTTGCTACCCACCGCAATCCCATCTCCCTCCAGGACACCCTACAGCAGTTTTTCAACAGTGCCGAAGCCTGGTTTAAGGAGCGCAGACTCGTCATCAATCTTAAAAAGACCAAAGCTATGCTCTTTTCCCACCCCCAAAACAAAGCTAGCAACCACCCACTCTATATCCTTCCTAGTACCAAACAGCCACTGGAACAAGTCTGCTCCTACAAATACCTTGGGGTTACCTTCGACTCAGCCCTCACATTTCACAACCACATCGATGTCCTAAGATCCGCCACTAACACACGGCTTGGCATCCTCTTCCGCCACAGAACCTGCCTTCCCCCAAATGCGCTCCGGCTAGCTGTTACGTCATCCGTTTTGTCCCTTGTAGACTATGGTCTACCAGTCTATGGTGCTGCCGACTCCACTGCACTCAAAAAAATTCACTTAACCCTGAATAAAGCCTGCAGATTGATTACTGGTGCCCCCAGGCTCTCACACACCTGTCAGTTGTATGTTGAGGCTAAACTTCTTACCCTGGATGAACAGCTCCGATATCAAACCTGTCTCCTCACAAAAAAAAAAAAAAAACCCTACTCGGGCTCTCCCCCCCTGGGGTAACGGCATCCATCCACCAGAGCCCTTCCACTACTGCAACACGGTCATCCAACAAGACCACTCTAATGGTCCCCAGATGAAGAACCAGCCGTGGCCAGAGGTCCTTCTGCTATAGAGCACCATCCTGGTTCAACTCTCTCCCTGCCCCCATCACCAATGCCACCACCATCTCCAAGTTCAAAACCACCCTCCGAAACCAAATCGTCAACACTCGTAACTGCTCCTGTGTCTGAAAGTAGCCTCCACCTCTACTTCTCATGACAAGGCCCTCCGGGCGGCTCTCCACCTAACCATCCCCACCACGCTTCCCGGTACACCGTGCCTATGTCTAACCTGGCCGGTGCCAGCTATTTCAGTGTTTACCTACTAGATTGCTCAATTTTGAAACCAATTTTGTAACACCTGTTCTCAATTACATGTACCCTGTAACCTAAATGTATTTGTCTGACCTCATTGTGACGTGGCGCCTCTGTTGAACGCCTATTGTTTTGCAAACCTATGCTATGTAACCAAAAACACTATGTATGTCTTTAATGTGACGAAGTACCTTTGGAAACGAGCCTCTGGCTCAAAGGTTGTAAACTGATTTTACAAATAAATAAATAAAAACCCAATTGAAGGCCTTAGAGAGATCAACGAAGATGGCTCTGGTCAGTTTGCCTTCGTCGGTAGCTGGCTGGATTTCCGAGGTAACTACGGCAAGTGCAGTCACCATGCTGTGTCCCTTCCTAAAGACATGATAGGCTGGGGAAAGAACTGCATAACCCTGAAGGTAGAGAGAAAGTTGAGAGGCAACTGCCTTTTCAAGGAGCTTACAGGATGCCAAGAGTATGGCGATGGGGCGGTCATTTTTCATATCCTTGGGATCCCCTTGCTTATAAACAGGGACAACCTTAGCAACTTTCAAAATGTCAGGTATGATTACAGAGATAAGTGAGGAGTTAAATATATGAGCGACCGGCCTGGCGAGGAGGGGAGCCCCCAAGATCAGCAGCTTTGGTTCGAGGCCGTCGAGACCAACACCCGTGTGAAGGGAGAGATCGGCTAGGAGTACCCGGGTCTCCCCAACTGAGATCCTTTTAAGGTAGAATGGTGGCTTGGGGGGGGGGGGTTCCGCGTTATGCCATATATGTGTGGCGAGTTGGGAAGACGAAGGAGCGGGCAGTTCAGAGAACATGCAATTGAATGCAGTGACAATAGTAGGGGGTTATTGCAGTTGGACCCACCCCTGAAGAGCAGAATTATCTGAGCCTGTACATTGGGTACGCTAGCAAGAGGTTCACAGTTTGAATCCCCCCAGAACCTGAGACCAAATTTTGATTCAAACCTACAAAACAGACAGGAGGGTTACCTTGTTCTGTTCTTGTTCGCAAGACTGCGCTCTGAGGTTGGCACTGTGGGAGCAGAGGGCCTGACCTGCTGAGTGGGTTTGTGACAGCCTGCACCACTGCGTGCAGGTCAGCACCCCAACCTTAGACTCAGGGGCAACTGCCCGCTCCTCAGAGGGAGGCTGGTTGTGATCAGCCAAGGATACTACCAGGGTGTCCACATGGGCTGCAAACTACAGAGATTCAGGACAGCCGGTCCGACCCAGACTCTATGTCCATCTCCGAGGAGGTAGAGACCGAAGTCCAGTGCCAGACAGTATGAGGACACCGGCTGCCATCCTAACCAAAGTAGACACTAGTCCAGATATCTGCACCAGAGCCAGCGCTGAACACTCTAATGGCACCGTGAACGGTGCCCAAAGACACGGCGCAGAGAGTGATGGCAGAAATGGCACAGATGCCTGCCACAGTGCCATCCTGACGCACAGTACCGCAAGTGGCATCGGAGTTAGGGAGAGCACTGACGACTGCACTGACAGCTCCCTCACCGCAGGGCCCACAGTGCCTCGAATGGCACTGAGGCCCAAGACTGCATCGAGGATGGTGCCTACCCAGGCTTCAAAGCCTGAGAAACAGACACTAGGGGAGCCTTCGCCACCAAAGGGGAGACTGCCAGAGCGGTGCCTCCCGTCTGTCCCCCTGGGTGGGGATAGACTGGACCTCCTACACCGTGGATCGGACTTCTGCTATGCCGAAGCTACTAGAAGTAGAAGCCCACTCCTCGATGGTCCATACAGAACCGGGAAGGGACCCGGAGGAAAGGCCAAGAAACCGTGGCTTGGCCTGAGTGAGCTCTCGTCCCCCGAAAGCCGTCTGTGCTTGCCCAACTTTCCACACGGGTTGTTTGATGACATGACAGTCCATGTTGAAGCAGGCGTCGCATGAATCCATACTGTGAAGTGGGCCAAGACACACGAGGCAACAATCATGCTGGTTGGTAACGGAGCACCTATGACCGCACGGGCACCGACGCATGGGGAGGCCACCCCGTTTTTGACGATTTCTTGGCCCCCCTGACTGAGACATGATCAACGGAAACACAATTTAAACAAAGACTCGATGTCGCTGAAAAAATAAAGGAACGAGCAGTATTACCACAGCTGCATCGAGTGGAGGTGAAGATGGAACCGGCAGGAAAACACACTAGTTTCGGCATCGACGACACTGAGTCGATACGCAGATAGGCCTGAGAAAGCAGTTCCTCAAGAGATGTGACCTCTACGGCGGGAGACTAAGAACTGGTGGGGTCGACGACACCCAACAGGGAACCTGCGAACGCCACTCAGTGCGTCAGCCTCAAGGGCGGCACCAATAGTGTGTCGACTCCGCCCATCTAAAAAAAGCTCCTGCGGGGTCGTGACCTCTGGCCACATACCCAAAGCTGATGAATGATGAAGACTGACACAGGTGAGAGCTAAATAAATCAGAAACTATTACTAAACATAAAACCTATTATGAAAAATACCTGTAAAAACATTACTATGTGTATGGAAAATGCAATCGTTAGAACCCATGGAGCTCAGTGCTTAGCCATAAGTAGTTACCTTCAAAAAGCTGAAATGTAAATATTATTCACAAATTCACATGAACAGTAGATTCTCTAGAAAATAAATAATTACATTCATAGTCAATATTGAAATTCGATAGAGCCCCTGTCCTTCTGGGAGGATGTCAGAGTCCAGGGTGGTCCCAGAAATTTCAATGAGCTGGAGATGACCCTCCACATCAGGCCCAAATAGTTCGGTGCCCAAAAAGGGGACATCCACCAATTTGTGCTGGGCATCTGCCGTGAAGGTCAGGATCGATAGCCAAGCTCTACGGCGCATGGCAACCGCTGCCGCCACGGAACAGGCACAAGAAGAAAAAATTACTCACCTTAGTAAGGTTGTTTCTTCTAATGGAGACTTGCTGTATTCTGACAGTAGCAGTGAGTCCCAACCTTCGAACTGCCCCGGAGATGAGAGTTAACTTTCCATGCCAGGCATGGAACACTGAGCTCGAGCTCGGTTGAGACTCTGTCTGTTGCTGTTTAAACTCAAACAGTCAGAGCTTTACGAGCAAACTCACTAAGGTCCTGTGTGGAAGCTGTAAACCTACTCTAGCCAACTGGCTACTAAACATAAAACACATTTTTTGGTCCCAAAACAAAGACTCAAGTCAGGAGACCCAAAAATGAAAAACAACACCAATTCACCCAAGAAAAGGGGGTGAAACAACAAGGTGGGCATCTACTGAGTGGCAACACTGCCACTGCCCACATACATCCCAAAACAGAGGTTCTGAGAGAGGCAGGCGGGGGGGGGGGTGTCAGAATGCAGCAAGACTCCATTAGAAGTAACAACAATACTAAGGTGAGTAATTTTTTCTTCAAACAACATGAGGTCTTGCTGTATTCAGACAGTAGCAGACTACCAAGCAGTACCTCCATGGAGGAGGGACAGAACCTATTTAGGAAATAGGCTCTGAAGCACAGCTGTGCCAAACCGAGCATCACTCCTAGCCTGGATATCCAAGGAGTAATGCTTGGTAAAAGTGTGAACTGTTTTCCAGGTAGCTGCTTGACATATCTCTAAGATAGGAATATCCTGGCAGCAGCCAGGAAGCAGCCTAACCTCGGTAGAGTGAGCCCTCAGGCCTGAGGGTGAATCTTACCAGTTTCCATAACAAAATTGGATACAAGAGACAATCCACCTGGCAATGCATCTTTAGTGGCAGATTTCACACCAACCTCACCATAAGTGAGGAACAGTTGGAGGGAGTCAAACCTGTGACCCTTGGTACGTTCTATGTATTAGCCAAGGGCTCTTTTCACATCTAAACTGTGGAGCCTCCTCTCGCCAGAGGAGGAATGGTCAGTGAAGTACACAGGAAGAGACAGAATGATTAAGGTGGAAATCTGAAATCACCTTAGGCAAAAATTTCCTGTTAGTCCTGAGGACCACCTTATCTCTATGAAAGGAGATAAAAATCAGGCTCCACTGACAAAGCTTGTAACTCACGTATGCGTCTGGCAGAGGTGATAGCTACCAGAAAAACAGTTTTCCAAATCAAGTACTTAAGCTCTGCTGAAGACAAAGGCTCAAAAGGGGTATGCATAAGCTGAGCAATGCAAACATTAAGGTCCCAAGCAGGGGCAGGGTCACTGAAACGAGGGTTGGTGTGAAGCAATCCCTTGAAAAACCTGGAGAATACAGGGTGAGCTGAAAGAGAAGAGGGCTTACCTGCTGAGATAAAAGCAGAAACAGCTGCCAGATGCACCTTCAGTGCAGCTGGTCTAAGCCCTAAGCTATTTAGATGGACCATATTATCAAGGACTGTGGGCAGATCAGCAGACTCTAGGAAAGTATGCTTTCCAGAGCACCATATGGAAAATATTTTCCACTTGGAATTATAAGTAGCCCTGGTGGAAGGTTTCCTAGAAGCCTTCAGAATATCCAGTACGCCTTGGGAGAGGTGTAAATCAGCAAACTCTAACTCTTCAAGAGCCAGACCTTGAGATTGAGAGATTTGAGATTTGGGTACCAAACCCTCCACTGAGCTCAGGTTAACAGGTTGTGATTCCTGGGAAGACACAGGGGAAGATGGACTGCTAAGGGCAGTAGGAGTGGATACCAAGGCTGTCTGGCCCAGTCTGGAGCAATCAGGATCATCTTGCAGGGTTGAGATCTGATTTTGACTAGCACTTTGAACAGGAGGGGGAAGGCATACAGGAACTATCCTTCCCAACTGAGAACTAAGGCATCCAGGGGGACTGAGCCCAACACTGGGGGCCTGCAGCAAATAAGGGGAAGTTGGTGATTATATGGGGCTGCAAAAAGATCTATCTGTGGGGTGCCCCATCTGGAAAAAAAATCACCTCCAAGACCAGGGGATCCAGTGCCCATTCGTGATGGCCCTGGGAATCCTGCTGAGAGCATCTGCCAGGACACTTTCCTTGCCTGGAAGGTGAACCACTGTGAGGGAGGTGTTCAGGGAATAACCCAGAGACCACAACTTCATTGCTTCTGTGCACATGGCCATAGATCGAGTGCCCCCTTGCTAGTTGATGTACCACATTGTGGTGGTTTTGTCTGTCCTGACCTGGATAACTTTGTTCTTAACAGATTTGGAAAAAGCTTGAAGTGCTAGAAACACTGCTCTGAGTTCCAACAGATTGATGTGAAACAGAGATTCCTGAGGGGACCACAACCCCCGGGTGGTCAGGTCGCCCAAGTGAGCCCCCCACCCCAAGAGGGAGGCATCTGTAGTAAGGATTAAAGAGTGGGACTGAGAGACAAAGGGTACTCCGGGTCTCAGATTGCTCTGATCCTGCCACCACTGCAAGGCCTGGATCAGGGTTCGAGTCACTGGGATCAATTTGGTCAGAGGGTCCTTCCTTAGAGACCAAAAGGCTCTCAAATGGAACTGAATGTCCCTCATCTGAAATCTTGCCCCCTGCACCACTGCTGTGGAAGCAGCCACGTGCCCCAGGAGCTGTAGAAAATGCCTTGCTGGTCGAGATACCTGCAGGGTGAATGAGGAGGCCAGAGAGATAAGGGTCCTTGCCCTGTCCAGGGGAAGGAAAGCTCTGGCCTTTTCTGTGTCTAGCTCTGCGCCTATGAAGGTGAGGAGCTGGACAGGCTCTAAAACTGAATTTGAACTATTCAGGAGGAAACCTAACGAGGTGAGCAGTTGCTGAGTTATCTGTAAGTGTAACTTGACTTGGTCTGGGGACTGGCTTACTATAAGCCAGTCATCCAGGTAAGGGAAGATGGCAATCCTTTGCCTTCTTAGAGAAGCAACTACTACTGCCAGGCATTTTGTGAACACCCTTGGAGCAGAGGTTAGTCAGAATGGCATTGCTCTGAACTGGTAATGGCCTGAGGGCAGCTCGAACCTGAGGTACTTTTGATGGGAGCTTCTGAGGAGAATATGGAAGTAGACATCCTTGAGGTCCAGGGACACTAGCCAGTCGCCTGGCATTAGAGAGGGTAAAATTATTCCCAGAGTCACCATTTTGAATTTTGGTTTTAACAGGTGATTGTTTAAGTATCAGATCCAGGACGGGCCGCCATTCTCCTGTCTTTTTTGGGGTAAGGAAGTATCTGGAGTACTACCCCTTTGCCCTGGTGTAGGGGTGGAACCCTTTCCACAGCTCTGAGAGCCAGGAGGTAAGAGACCTCTGCCTCTAGGGCAAGTGCCTCTGAGGGGTTTGCAGGTAGAAAGGATCTGGTTCTCAGCTTCGGAAATCTTTTGAAGCTGAGAACCAGTCTCTGGCTTACTACTTCCAGGACCCACTTGTCTGATGTTAGAGACTTCCAGTCCTGGACAAAGTAAGCCAGCTTGCCCCCTACGGGTGGTGGAGAATCGGCCCTGGCAAACCCATCAGGGTGCCTGTTTGACAGGGGTTTTGGCCGAGGGGTGGAAGCAAGTCTGCTGGTACCCCTTCTGCCTCTCCCTCTAAAGAACCCCCTCTGAGCATATGCAGAAGAGGCGACCTGGGCTTGGTAGAAAGGCCTATGAAAAGGCCTGACCCTGCCCCTGGGAAGCTGCCTTTGAGGAGTGGCCTGCCTTTCCTTGGCCTGGGCACTCCTGTAGGTGATCCTATACTCGTCCATTTTCTTCATGTAATTCTCTGTTTGCTCCCCAAACAAAGAATTACCAACAACCGGAAAATCCATGACCTTAGTCTGGGTATCCTAGACAGGCTAGTACATCTGAGCCAAGCCATTCTGCAAGTGCCACAGATGTAGCCATGACTCTTGATGACACATCATTTGAGTCCACTGCAGCATGGAATTGCACCTTGGATGCCTCAATACCATCAGCAGCCACCTGCTCCAGCTCCTGGCAAGCTGGCCAGGGACCTGTTTTGCTAAAGCCATGACAGTGTCCCATCTGGATTTCTGATACCTAGCAACATAAGCCATATAATTGGCCTGTCTGAGTCCCAAGGATGCTGCCATGTACTGTTTCTTTGCCATGGCATCAATCCTCCTGGAGTCCTTGTCTGGGGGGTGTAAAGCCAAGGGAATATTTGCCTTGTCACAGGCTGCAGCCTGCACTACCCCAACATGGCTGCATTGTTGTGTAAGGAAATCCGTATCTGAGCCTGACAATGCATATCTCTTGTCCATTCTCTTATCCACAGGACGTATAGTGTTAGGAGTCTTTAAAATTTTAAATGTCTGTTTCCCAAAAGATTTATGCAAGGGAATAGACAGCCTCCTAGACTCTGGGATATCCATCATTTCCAGAGTGTCAGGCTCCTCTTGGTCATCCACAGCTTCTTCCATAGGAAGCTGGAGGGTTTCAGCCACTTTTTTATAAAACATGAAATGAGAAGGGGACTCAGAAAGCCTAGGAGGAGACACTCCTGAAGGTCTGTCTGGGGAGATGTCTGGGTCAATAGGCACATCCAGACTTTCAAATCCACATTCACTTTCCTGATACTCCTCTTCCTCCTCCTCCGGTTCATAATACTCTTCTAAATCATAATCTTGAACCGGTGGAACCGACCGAACCGAGCGCCTCCCTGATGGTGCCGGTTCGGTCGGAACCGGGGGAAAGCAACTGGACAATTTTGATTGCTTTGGCTATTTCTTCAGCGGTTGGAGAGGAAAGTTTTGGCTCCACACCAGCTGATTTTTCTTTTCTAGTTCTCTTTGCTGGAACCGACTCCTCAAGAGACGGATCTCCTTTTGCCCGAAGAAATCTCGCCCTGGTCAGAGGGCACTCCTTCTGGTTCGGTTTGAAGCGAACCGGGCTGGCCATCCGGTTCAGCAGGCTTCTTGGCCTCCCTTTCCCAGAGCCTACCAACTCTCTTTTCTAGGGTAGCTGCAGGAACATTTTTACAAATCTGGCAGTCTGCATTGAGATGGTCAAACCCCAGACAATAAACACAGGTGGTGTGGGGGTCAGCCTTGGCAAAGACTTCCCCACACACACTGCAGTGTTGAAACCCAGTGGGCCCGGTTTTTCTTTTGGGTTTCTCAGACATTGTGCCAGTCCTAACCCAACTTACCCTTTTAATGGCAATCCGCCAGGCAAGACCCTCTTATCGGTTCCTGACCGTGTCACGGGTCGTGGAAAAAAACGTAATAAAATCAGTTTTTTTTTTTTTTTTTAGAACCGATAAGAACCAGTAACCACACTCGAAAAGTACAATTTAAGATTTTTAAACAACTTGATCGGTTCAAACCGAACCGATAACCGTTTACAAGTTCCACACAGAATAGAATTAATACATAACCTATCAAGTACTCACGAATAATACAGACAGAGACTGAACCGACAGGTTGCGGTTTAAATTCGGTCGAAAACTGAGAAAAACGGTACTTTAACCAACAAATTGAACCGAGCAGAAGAAGAAATCTCTGGAGCAACTGTTCAGTGAGGCGGAGTAAAGAATCTGATGGTTTGAGTTTAAACAGCAACAGACAGAGTCTCAACCGAGCTTGAGCTCAGCGTTCCATGCCTGGCATGGAAAAGTTAACTCTTTCATCTCTGGGGCAGTTCGAAGGTTGGGACTCACTGCTACTGTCAGAATACAGCAAGACTTCATGTTGTTTGAAGAGTCAGTAGTGAGTCGAAGCTGTTTGACCTTGATCTGAAGGTCCGTAGGAAAGCGAGGGATCACCTCATCCAGGGAGCCTAACAGGACATGAGAGAAGCGTGCCTCCGAGACAACCGAGCTCTCCTGAAGGTAACACAGTGAGGAGGCAGCATAGACCTTTTTAGCCAAATGATCCAATTTCATGGACTATGTTCGGCAGTTTATCGACTTCCCCGGTACTGCCCGAGCACCGAAACACAGAGTCAGCCACCAACCCCTCAGCTGAGGAATGCCCCGTGAATCCTGAAAGAATACTGGCGGGCAGCACGTACTTGCAGGCCATCCAGGGTCAGGGCACAGGGTAAGAAGCAGGGCGCTGCCAAAGCTCCAGGACAGGGCCAACAACTGCCTCGGCCTATGGCATTCCTGCATTGGAGAGTCCCCTTTATCAAGAATTTCTGACGTGATAAGAAGCCTGCTTCTGAACGGGCTCCAGCTTCATCACTGTAGACTTTGAGATGAGGCGAATAATGCCCATGAACAAATTACAGCCTTCATCTATGGAAAGATCCCCGATCGACTCTGTCTAGTGGACGGGAATGCAAAGAGAAATCCTAGAAATCTGAGAAGTCCACATAAAGTGAGCGACCACCAGTGTCACCTTCGACCTAACGTGGACTGTCAGGAGTAAGGGTGACCGAGAGCAGATGGGGAAACCCCTTGGCCGGCCAAGACTCCTTGGTCGGAGCCCCGGTCGTTGGCTGTTTAGGTGGCAGCTCCATCACAATTGGGGAAGAAGCTTCCTTCAGCCTAGCAGACAAGAGTCTGCACCGGCCCCGCGGGTGTAGTTTGTGTCAGCCTTTCTGGTGACGGCCAGGTAATGGCTGGGGTGGTAGTCTGTGACTGCTTCAGCCAGAACAAAACTAACTGTTGCCACATGAGGTCTTCATAGTGTCAATGCATTTTGTGCCAAAGCCTCTCCTCACCGTAAGAGAACGAAGATAAATAGTGCCGGTGTAGACAGCGAGATCGCCAATGTCAGCAGAACCTTCTCAACCCAACAGTCTAAGATGACCTCGGCCACTGGTGGTGCTGACTGTTCCCTCGGAGGGAGCCGGGGAGGTCCACAGCTCCTCCTTCTTGTCTTAATTAATGAACGGCGGTTCCAGCTCAGCAAGCTGGGCAAACCCATCAGTGGTCACCAGCAGTGCCAGAGTCCAGAAAAGAGTTGCCAGCCTCCTCAGAGGACAACTGATCGACAGCAGAGAGAAAAATCTTGTCTGCATCATCAGCCAGTGAATCAGACAACTGGTCCGACGGGGTTACCGTGAAGCCAGTGGCCAAGGATGCAGTTTCGACCTTAGTTGAATCCAGGGTTTCCTGAGAGCGGCAACATTCCAGGTCCCAGAAATAAGGACGATAAGTTTTCCCTCTCTCTTTCTCGGGACTCATCCTTGCATGAGGGGGAAAGTGCGACTCAATGGGGCCCCTCCTTTAGTAGAGAGGAACTGGCACAGCTCCTTAAAGGAGGCTGAATAGGTGGTGCCAGACTAGACTGGAACAAAGGCCGAGGCAGAAGACGATTGAGCAGGGACCGCCTCCTCCTACTCCTCAAAGGCCCTGAGCTGTTCTAAATACTCAGCCAACCCAGCAGACATGGAGACCACCCAACGGGCATCCTTTTATTTCACTGGCGGATACAATTTCTCCAGTCGGCCCTACTTCTGACGGGCAGCGTGGTCATCAAGAACATTCAGGTGGAACGACAGACAAAATGTCGCAGGCCTGTGGACTGCGATCGTGGCCAGACAGTAAACGTACAATTTGCAAGGGTCCGGAACATAATCTGCCCATAAGGGCACTGGCGAAACCCAGGTGAGGTCTTATTTTCCATTGCGATTGAAGATCAATATGAAGACGAAACCCGAATGAGTTTTAATGTAAGTTTTGAAGTAAATCCAAAGATTTAAGCGCCAGGGCCTACTCAACACGAAAGCAGTAAGGAAGGAACTTGAAACTTTCAGGGGAAAGGAAGATCTGGCATAATGGGGCGAAGCCATGGGAGTTACCACCCGGGTGAGTGGGAAGAGCGAGCCAGAAGCCATTTCTGGCGATCCTTAAAGGGAAAGGCAACTGCCAGACAGTGTGGACAGAGAATCATATCCACTTCCCTAGAGACAAAGTACCCAGTTCCAAAGAGCCGTCGGCAGCAAGGGAGACCCAGGCGGGCAACGGGGCTGTCATCGAGGCACAGGTCAGGAAGCATAGGAAAACCAGAAGCACGTACAAAATTCACAAGTAGCGTTTTATTTTTTCCAACAAAATAAACATTATTCAATAGAACTATTTACAAAGGCAGTACAAACAGAAAAAGTCCTTTCTCTGAAGGAATCTAATTCCAAGTTTCGGTTTCTCAGTCAGTCTCTAGCAAAAATACTGCTGCTCTTTTTAGAAGTCTTTGTCTGGGGATTTGTTAAGAGAATAGTCTGTTTCTCACAAAATGTTCTTCTCAGTTTCCTTTTTTGCAAATGCAACAAAATAGTATATGGTTTCCCGCAACTTACCTTCTCTTGACAGCTCTACAAAAGAGCCATTGCTGCATTCCAGGTTAACCCCGCAAGTTCCATATGGTCATTTGAAATCATTTCAACAGTCTAACCATCTACAATTTCAAACCAAGGGATCTCAGTTTCACACAAAAATTCACATACATTTTTATAAACGCAAACACGCAAGGAGAAACAAACAGCAAGAGAAGGCAGAGTGATAGCAAGAGGCGATGAATCGGGAAACTGGAGTAATCAGTTCCTAGCTCTCACAAGAACATTTGGTTGGCCGGCCAGGAGACAAGAGACAGAAAAGGAGAGGACAGAAGAAAAAAATTACTCACCTTAGTAATGTTGTTTCTTCTAATGGAGATTTGCTGTATTCTGACTATTGCAGTTAGGTCCTGCCTTTCAACTGCCCTGGAAAACCAAGAGTTAATTTTCCATGGCCAGCATGGAACGTTCAGCGCGAGCTCGGTTGATGCCCCTGTCTGCTGCTGTTTAAACTCCAACCATCAGATCTTTACGAGCAAAACTCACTAGAAGTTCTATGTGGAAACTGTAAAACTCACACGAGCTAACTGGCAACTAAATTTATTAAAAAGGGTTTTTTGGTTTCAATGCAAAGACTCAAGTCAGGAAACCCAAAACACAACACACACCCGAAGTAAAAGAGGGTGAAAGTGAGAGGCACTCCTAGGGTGTTAACACTGCTCCTGCCCACCCACATCCCAAAAAAAAAAAAAACAGGTTCTGAGAGGGGAGGCAGAGGTAAGAATACAGCAAGACTCCATTAGAAGAAACAACATTACTAAGGTGAGTAATTTTTTCTTCAAACATGAAGTCTTGCTGTATTCTGACTATTGCAGACTACCACGCGGTACCTCCACGGAGGAGGGACAGAACCTACTTTGGAAATAGGCTCTGAAGTAATGCTGTGCCAAACCGACCATCACTCCTAGCCTGGATATCCAGAGAGTAATGCTTGGTGAACGTATGGACTGTTTTCCAGGTGGCTGCTTGACAAATTTCTGGGACAGGAATATCCCTGGCAGCAGTCAGGGAAGCAGCTGTCCCTCTAGTAGAGTGAGCCCTCAGGCCTGAAGGTGGGGTTCTACCCAGTTTTACATAGCACAACTGTATACAAGAGACAATCCACCTGGCAATAGACCTTTTAGTGGCAGGTTTACTCTTACCGACCTCTCCATAGGTGAGGAACAACTGGAGGGACTCAAACCTGTGACCCTAGATGTGCTCTATGTAGCAGCTGAGGGCCCTTTTAACATCCAAGCTGTGCAGCCTCCTCTCTCCAAAAGAGGAATTGTCAGTGAAGAAAACAGGGAGAGACAGACTGATTAAGGTGGAAATCTGAAACCACCTTAGGCAAAAACTTTCTGTTAGTTCTCAGGACCACTTTATCTCCGTTGAAAGAGATGAAATCGGGATTCATTGATACTCCTGGCAGAGGTAATGGCTACCAAAAGCACAGTTTTCCAAGTCAAGTACTTGAGCTCTGCAGAGGACAAAGGCTCAAAGGGAGGTTGCATAAGCTGAGCAAGGCAAACATTAAGGTCCCAAGCAGGAGCAGGGTCCCTAAAGGGGGGACTGGTGTGCAGCAATCCCTTAAAGCACTTACAATACACAGGATGAGCAGACAGAGGAAACGGCTTGCCTACTGACAGGAGGGCAGAAACTGCTGCCAAAGGCACTTTAAGTATAGCTGGCGTAAGGCCTAGGCCATTGAGATGGACCATATACTCCAGAACCGTAGGCAACCCAGCAGATTCAGGAGAAATATTCTTATTAGAACACCAAATAGTGAACCTTTTCCATTTGGAATTGTAAGTCTTTCTAGTGGAAGGCTTTCGAGAAGCCTTAAGGATATCCAGAAACCCTTGGGAAAGGTACAGATCAGCAAACTAACTCTTCAAGAGCCATGCCTTGAGATTGAGAGACCTAAGGTTCGGGTGCAAAATCCTCCCCTGAGAGGATGTCAATAGGTTGACATTCATGGGAAGAGACAGGGGAAGGTGGACTGCTAAGGACAGCAACAGGGGGTACCAGGGCTCTCTGGCCCAGTCTGTAGCAATCAGAATCACTTTGCATGGTTGTGACCTTATTTTGAGTAACACCTTGAACAGAAGGGGGGGGGGGAGAGAGAGCATACAGAAATTTCCCCTTCCCAATTTAGGATCAGGGCATCCAGGGGGACTGAGCCCAAGAGTGGGGGTCTGCAACAAAACAGAGGAAGTTGGCGATTGGTCCGGGGCTGCAAAAAGATCTATCTGTGGAGTGCCCCATCTCGAGAAAATCCCTTTCAAAACTAGGGGATCTAGGGTCCATTTGTGATGGCCCTGGGATATCCTGCTGAAAGCATCTGCTATGACATCGTCCTTCCCTGGGAGGTGAACTGCTATTAGAGGTTTGCAGGAACAGGCCAGGAACCACAACTTCACTGCCTCTGTGCACAAGGCCGTAGACAGAGTGCCTCCTTGCGTGTTGATGTACCACATGGTGGTGGTGTTGTCTGTTCTGATCTGGACCACCTTGTTCTGTACTGATTTGGAAAAGGCTTGCAGAGCCAGAAACACTGCTCTGAGTTCCAAGAGACTGATGTGAAGCAGAGATTCTTGAGGTGACCACAGCCCTTGGGTGGTAAGATCCCCAAGGTGGGCTCCCCAGCCCAGCAGGGAGGCATCTGTGGTGAGTATCACTGAATGAGACTGAGTGACAAAAGGAATTCCTTGTCTCAAATTGTCCCGATCCTGCCACCACTGCAAAGCCTGGAACAAGTTGAGTCACTGGAACTAGTTTGGTAAGGGAATCCTTTCTTTGGGTCCAGAAAGTTCCTAAGTGGAACTGAATGTCCCTCATCTGTGGAAGTTGCCATGTGGCCCCAAAACTGAAGAAAACTCTTTGCTGGTAAAGACACCTGTAGGGTGAATGAAGAGGCCAGTTCTATAAGGGTCCTTGCCTTGTCCAGTGGAAGGAAGGCTCTTGCCCTTACCGTATCCAGCTCCACCCCTATGAAGGTGAGGAGCTGTACTGGTTCGAGAACTGACTTTGGAAGGTTGAGGAGGAATCGTAAGGAAGTGAGCACTTGCAGAGTTATTTGCAGATGTGACTTGACTTGGTCTGGAGACTGACCCACTATGAGCCAGTTGTCCAAATATGGAAAGATGGAAATATTTTTTCTCCCAAGGAAAGCAACCACTACTGCCAGGCAATTTGTGAACACCCTTGGGGATGATGTTAGGCCAAAGGGCATTGCTCTGAATTGATAGTGGCCTGAGGGCAACTTGAACCTGAGGTACTTTCTGTGGGAGCATCTGATGGGAATGTGAAAATAGGCATCTCTGAGGTCCAGGGAGGCTAGCCAGTCCCCTGGCATTAGAGAGGGCAGAATTATTCCCAGAGTCACCATTTTGAACTTTGGTTTTAAAAGGTGCTTGTTCAGATATCTTAGATCCAGGATGGGCCGCTATTCTCCTGTTTTTTTTTGGAGGTTAGGAAGTACCTGGAGTGCAATCCTTTGCCCTTGTGTATGGCAGGAACCCTTTCTAAGGCTCTGAGAGCCAGAAGGGAAGAAACCTCTGCCTGTAGGGCAAGGGTCTCTGATGGATTTGCATGTGGAAAGGATCTGGTTCTCATCTTGGGACATTTTTTGAAGCTGAGAACCAGTCCCTGGCGTACTACTTCCAGGACCCACTTGTCTGATGTCAGAGACTTCCAGTCCTGGACAAAGTAAGCCAGCCTGCCCCCCTACAAGTACTGAAGAATCGGCCCGGGCAGACCCATCAGGGTGTCTGCTTGGCAGGGGCTTTAGGCTGAGGGGTGGATGCAGGCCTGCTCATTCCCCGTCTGCCTCTCCCTCTGAAGAACCCCCTCTGAACACAGGAAGAAGAGGAGGCCTGGGCTTGGTAAAAAGGCCTTTGAAAGGGCCTGGACTACTGCCTTTGAGGAGTGGCTTGCCTTTCGTTGGCCTCAGCACTCCTGTAGGTGGTCCTGTACTCGTCCATCTTTTTTGATGTCGTTCTCTGTCTGCTCCCCAAATAGAGAATTACCAATGACAGGGAAATCCATGGCCTTAGCCTGGGTATCCCATGATAGGCTAGTACATTTGAGCCAAGCCATCCTCCGAAGGGCCACAGATGTAGCCATGACTCTAGATGAAACATCACTGGAGTCCACAGCAGCATGAAATTGCACCTTGGATGCCTCAATCCCATCTGCAGCGACATGCTCCAGCTCCTTGGCAAGCTGGTCAGGGGCCTCTTTAGCCAGAGCCAGAACAGTGTCCCATCTGGACTTCTGGTACCTAGCTGTGTAGGCCATATAGTTAGCCTGCCTGAGTCCCAAAGATGCTGCCATATACTGCTTCTTTGCCATGGCATCAATCCTCCTGCAGTCCTTATCTGGGGGGTGTGATGCCAAGGGAATATTTGCCTTATCACAGGCAGCAGCCTGCACTACCCCCAACAGGGCTGCATTGCTGAGAAAGGAACTTCATGTCCGAGCCTGAAAGGGTGTACCTCTTGTCCATTCGTCTGTCCACAGGAGATATGGAGTTAGGATTCTTTTGAATTTTAATTGTCTGTTTCCCAAAAGATTTATGGAGGGGAATAGACAATCTCCTGGACTCTGGGATGTCCATCATTTCAACAAAATCAGGCTCCTCCTGATCCTCTACTGCTTGTTCCATTGGAAGTTGGAGGGTTTCTGCCACTTTTGTGAAAAACAAAGTGGGAAGGGGACTCAGAAAGCCTAGGAGGAGAAACACCTGAAGGTCAGTCTAGGGAGATTTCTGGTTCAACAGGCACATCCAGACTTTCATAATCACCATCATCCTCATACTCTCCCTCCTCCTGCTCCGGTTCATAAAATTCTTCTGAAAGTGTAATCCAGAACACGGAAACCGACCGAACCGAGCCCCTGCCAGATGGTGCCAGTTAGGCCGGAACCAAAGTTAGTGATTGCACTATTCTTATCGCTTTGGCTATCTCATCAGCGGTCAGAGAATGAATTTGTGGATCCGAACCGGATGATTTTTCTCTTCTCTGCCTTTTAACCAGAACAGACTCCTCAGAATTGGCTCTCCTTTTGCCCGAAGAATTTTTGCCCTGGTCAGAGGGAACTCCTTCTGGTTCGGTCGGAACCGAACCGGGCTGGCCATCCGGGTCAGCGGACTTCTCTGCCTCCCTTTCCCTCAGTCTACCTACTCTCTTATTCAGGGTAGCTTTGGGAAAACTCTTACAAATTTGGCAGTCTGAATCGAGGTGATCAAACCCCAGACAATAAACACAGGTGGTGTGGGGATCAGCCTTAGCAAAGGCTTCCCCACACACACTGCAGTGTTGAAACCCAGTGGGCCAGTTTTTTTTTTTCCTTGGATTTCTCAGACATGGCCAATCCTATCCAAAACGTACCCTTTTTTCGGCAATTCGCCAGGCAAGATTCCCCTATCTGTTCCTGACCGTGTTATGGGTCTCGGAAAAAAACATAATGAAATCAGTTTTTTTTTTTTTTAAGAACCGATATGGACCGGTACCAAACTCTAAGTAAATTCACAAACTTTTTAAGACTAAACTTGATCAGTTCAAACCGAACCGAAATTTACAAGTTCCACACAGAAACTAAATGTAAAACCTATCTAGTACTCACGGTACCACAGACAGAGACTTAAACCGACAGATTCGGTAGCAGAAATTTGGTAGAAACCGAGCGAAAAACGACACTTTAACCGACTTTTTTGAACCGAGCAAAGGAGAAATCTCCGGAGCGACTATGCAGTGAGGCGGAGTAAAGAATCTGATGGTTGGAGTTTAAACAGCAGCAGACAGGGGCTTCAACCGAACTCGCGCTGAATGTTCCATGCTGGCCATGGAAAAGTTAACTCATTGTTCTCCAGGGCAGTTGAAAGGCAGGACCTAACTGCAATAGTTAGAATACAGCAAGACTTCATGTTGTTTGAACAGATCCTTACGTTTTAACTCTTTCTGCGTAACAAATGGGAGAGGGTCTAACCCCCTCTTTAAGAGGAAACCAGTTTTAAAAACAGGTTTCCAAATCTTTAAATTGATACTTTTCTCACTTCAGCTCATGACCTTTACATTTCTGTGCATATGCAGTATCCCTTTTTCCACAACAACCAATACAGCAAATGGTTAAATTTAAACCCATACATTTTTTTCCAACCTTCTGAATTCTCAATTCTAGTGTTTCTAATTTATCAGTTTAGCCATTGACATTGTAGCAAAAGCATTATGCTGTTACCTATTTATCGCTTTTCTTTACGTCTCTCCCAGCCCTAAGGGAAGCATATGCATTTTACCACAATGCCACCTCTTTCCCCAGGTGGCCGTTTTTCGGCTGCTTCTGTTCTGCTCTCTGGGAAGGCCTTTTTTTTTTTTTTTTGAGGGTAAGAGCACCCTTTTCTCTGGGGCTACAGTCAACATTACTTTGATAGGCAAACGCAGGAGCTACAGTAGGTCACTACTTGCTTGTAGACTCCTGGCCAATAAAAATGTGGCAAAAGGTTTGCCTCTTACTTAAGATGCCTCCCATCGTTAACAGTGTGTGCCCACTACATCACCTGCATCTAACATCTGGTGGGAACAACCACCTGCTCTTCCATCTTGTTTAACCTGGGGTTAGGATATAACCTGTAAAATACCACTTTCATAAAATAATGGGGACGGGCTCTGTTAACCACCCCAGGACCAATACGTACATCATCTACACCTGTCACATGCCGGTATACCCTGCAAACGTATATCTCCATACTGCAGCATATGTCAGTCTCAATCTCCAGGGAATCACTGGTTTAACAAATATATTAGTCCCTTCAGCCATCTCATAGGCTTCCCCCTCACTTTTCAGCTGCTCTATTAAAGGGGTCATGTCTTCATCTCAGGGCGTCCTATCCACCACATTCATGCACCTCTTTCTTAGTTTCTGCACAACTCGCACGAGATCCTCCAGGACCAAGTGTTCCTCCAGCTCAGATTCTGGTTCAGCAAAGAAACAGACAGCTCCAAATGCTCCATCTCTATGACAGGTATCGTGGCTCAGAACTGGTTCCCGGTACTTCGACTGGGCTCCATCTGGCCTTTGTCTACAAAAGTTGGGGTCTCTATTTGCTTCTGTACTTTGTCAAACTTATTCAGGGGCTTGCCTTTCCTGGTGCACTAACAGTGCTGACCTGGTGGATTACTCGGATCCTTTGGTATCCCTGCTTAATCTCCATCCACTGTTCTATGAGCCAGCTCACCAGTTTGGTTAAGATTTTCAGCATCATTTCCTTTACTGCCCAAAAATCATATCTCGGACACTCCATGATATTTCTGTTAGGTGCTCTACAGCCAATCAGACCTGCTCTTTGTTGTATAGCTCACCATTTAAAGAAGGCAAGACAGGTTTTCCAGGTTCTGTCCCTGCTATCTATTCCTCAATCATTGGTTCAGGCTGTACAGTCTCAGTTTGGACATTTGTTTCTGCTCTTAGTTTGGCTGTGACTCTTCTAATAGTCACTCTAGGGCTAGCCATTGCAGCATTCATGCCTTTCTTCTATACTTTCCTGGTACCAGGTCTAGCACCCACGTACAAAACTCCCATCTTAGAGCATGCACAGTGTAAATCCCATTTACACTGACACCATCTGTCGTCAAGGCATATGACAGGAAGCATAGGCACACCAAAGGCATGTATTAAATTGTCAAGTAGCATTTCATTTTTTTTCTACTAAAAGCAAAATAAAATTAAAAAATATTCAATACACCTATTTAAAAAGGCAGTACAACAAAAGAAAACAAAGTCCTTCGTCTGAGGGAATCTCATTCCAAGTTTCAGTTTCTCAGTCTCTCCCTCTAGCAAAAAGTATCACTGCTCTTTTTGTAAGTATTTCCAAGGGAACTCGTTAAGATAACATTCAATTTCTCAGAAAATGTTCTCCTCAGTTTCCTTTCTTGCAGGTAAAACAAAATCTGGTGTCCCAGAACTTACTTCCCGTTGACAGCTCTGCAGAACAACTAGTGTTGCATTCCACATTACCCCCCCCCCAAACTTCCAAATAACTTTTTGCAAGGATGTCCCAGAACTGAACTCCTGTTGACAGCTCTGCAGAAGTGTTAGTACTGCAATCCAGGATAACCCCCAAGTTTATTTATTTGCTTTTGTTGACCGGGTAAGTCACACTAGACAACCAAGTGCCTAATTTCAGGTGAGACCCAGGAGGGTTACTAAACCGAGTTAGAGTGCTTTACATACAGTAATGAGCGAGTTTATTACATTGAGGTACAGGACGAGCATAAACATGGTAAGGACGGTTGAGTGGAAAACAAACAGCGAGTCAAAGGCTAAGGTTTACAACATGACACGACAGCTTGACAGGGCTATCGTAGGAGGCTAACATATGGAGAAAATATGGTACAGGAAACGTACAGTGCAAAATAACAGAGATACAGTACCCCGAGGGGTAGGTATAACACAGTGTGGTTCAGTGCATACAGGCGAGTACCCTTATGCCAACAGAAAATCATAAACAGAATACAAGTGTCATCGGGGGGACTGTGACCAACCGGAATAGGGCTGGCTCAGGTGAGACATGGGACAGTTTCAGGGCCAGGCACCAGGGATAAAATGATATTAACAGTAGCCCTTTAAGGAAGCAGGGCCTATCCCATCACATCAGAGTGCGAGTGTTGCAGGATGCATGAACAAGTGGAGGGACCCCTCAGGTAATTCCATAGGGAGGATTTGAAGCCCAGATGGGAGGAGGACGACAGAGTACAGGCAGGGAGCCAGTTCCAGATTTTTGGGGCATAGACGTCAAAAGCCCGGTCACCCGCCTGGGTACAGGTTCTAGGAACCAGTCGGTCAGGTGTTGCTCTCGACCGGAGAGGGTAGGAGGAAGTGCTGTGGGCAGGGGGGAGGGCAAGGGAAGCAGGAGTACCAGATCTGATAATGTTGTCGACGAAGTTCCCAATTACATAGGTACGGTGTTCCTCCGGGGGGGGGGTAGCCACTGTAGACGTGAGTAGAGGTTGCAGCAGTGAGTTAGGAAGGGGGCCTCAAGCGCAAAGCGGCAGATGTTATTATAAGTTGTATCCCACTTTGAGAGGCTAGATTTGGGCATGGGGCAAAGGCGACTAGACCATAGCAGAGAGATGGGAGGAGGACCCCCCCTAGCTAGGGCAACACGAGCCGTGTGGGTTAAGCAACTTTTGGCTCTATAGGAAAGGCCCAGTTTGCCATTTGTAGCCTTACAGACGTTTCGGATGTGCTGGGTGAGATCCAGTAGAGGGTCAAGCGTAACACCCAGGTATTTGACAGCAGCCACCGTCTGTAAGGGGGAGCCATCAGCCCCGAGGATTCTGAGCGGTGCATGGCAAGATTTCAATTTGCACTGTGACCCAAAAAGCATAGCTTGGGTTTTTTTGAGGTTGGTAGTAAGCCTGTGTTCAGCCAACCAGGACTGGATCCGCTCGAAGTCGGAGTTAAGTTGTGAGTTAATGGTGTTAATGACGCGCGCGCTTGACAGAACAACCAGGTCATCCGCATATACAGTGGTGTGCCCATGGGAGGTGATGGCCGGCAGCTCGTTGATAAAGAGGGATAAGAGAGTAGGGCCAAGGATCGACCCCTGTGGAACACCACACAGGACAACAGTGAGATGGGAGGGGGTACGGTTAAAGTTGGTATATTGCTTCCGACCAGAGAGGTAGTTGAGGAACCAGTTGTGAGCGGGGGGGGGGCGGGGGAAGAGAGACTAAGTGAGAAAAGGATGGAGCTAAAAAGAGTGTGGTCAACCCTGTCGAAGGCTTTGGAAAAGTCGACAAAGATGGCACCAGTGAGGTAGTCCTGGTCAGTGGCAGATCTAATCATCGAGGTGACAACAGCAAGGGCGGTAGTCGTGCTGTAACCTTTTCTGAACCCATGTTGGGCAGGAGAGAGGAGGTTGTGTTCTTGTAGGTACTCAGAGCTGAGGCGCCACGACCTTCTCCAGGATCTTCGAGTCGGCCAACAGGATGGTGATGGGACGATAGTTGGGCAGATCTCTAGGGTTTCCTTGCTTTAGAACTGGTGTTACCTTGGCAATTTTCCACAGGATAGGGATAATGCCAGTGGTTAAGGAGGAGTTGAGGATGTGCGCTAGTGGTTGGGCTAGAAGGGAGGCCCCAAGCCTGAGAAGTCTAGGTTCTAGGCAGTCATGCCCCGCCCCACTATGAGGGGAGAGGCGGCAAGATGCCCCTGGATCTCGGTAGCCGACACATGATGAAAGAGGAAGGGGCGGACTTGGGGCCGGGCGTGAGGGGGTGGGGGATGCTTGAACAGAGGGTGGGGTGGGAGACGGGCAGCTGACAGAACGCTGCATTAAAGGCGTTGGAGATTGTGAGTGGGTTATTACAGCTGACCCCATCTATGATCAGGTCTGTGGGTTGCACTTTGGCCGAAATCCCAACAGCATTTCTAATGTTTTGCCAGAAACTCCTCGGGTTGCTGGCAGAAGAGAGTGGAGCCGATCGGCAAGCCTCACTTTCTGCTGCCCAGATGGCTTTTTGACAGGAATTTCTGAGCCTTCTGTATGCAAGAAGGTCGGTGTCACTTAGGGAGGCTTTGTAGGCCAACCAGCTTTTGTCCCTTTGCTTCATTAGGGAGAATAAACCCACATGGAGCCATTTGGTGACAGCTCCCCTTACCCTCCTTTTTATGGGGGGGCCATGCTTGTTCTGAACAGGAATAATCTTACATAGAAAACTATCCAGGGCTAGGGCTGGGTCTGCGGAAGCGGTGATCCCTGACCAGTCGATTAAGGCGAGGTCACCAAGGAAGTCAGCCAGGGAGAATTTCGAGTAATCCCTCAACAGGATCACTTTGCTGGGTATTTTGGCCTGAGAGATGCCCCAGACACAGAAGGTTGGCGAGTGGTCGGAGATAGCATCGGGTAGGATGCCTGAGGAGATAATCCTATCCGGCCTGTTGGTAAGGATCCAGTCGAGTAGTGACCCCCCCCCCCCCGAGTGAGGGCCTTGTGGGCTCGGAGATTATTTGGCCAAGTGCAAGGCCTGAGAGCAGTGGCTCGTATAGCCTACAGTTGGAGCCCAGCCAGTTAAGACTGAAATCACCTATGATGAGGACTTCACTGGAGCCCACTTTATCACCAAGGAGTGAGAGTAGCCAGGAGAGTCCAGGCAGACCACCCTTTGGGGGGTTGTAGCTGCAAATGAGGTGTATTTTCTTAGTGAGGCCCAGGAGGAGAAGAGCATGTAGGAACTCACAGGGGGAGGTGTCAGGTGGAGAGGAGTAAGGGGTGGATACATTCAGGTAAGCTTTATAGTAAAGTAGCACACCACCCCCTCTTTTGTTACCCTCCTGATCACGTCTGAAGAGGCCATATCCGGGTAGGGTACAGGCTGTGTCAGGGATGTGAGGTTTTAGCCGTCTCTGAGATACCAATGACATCAGGGTTGTAGTGGGCGACCCACGCGGCAAGTTCCACAAGGTTACGTAGGAGACTCCGAATGTTGAGGTGGACAATTTTTAGTCCCTTGGAGGAGAACCATGTGGGTGGTGAATTGAGGGAGGGTAGGGGGACAGCCTGGCTAGGGCAGGTGGCGGCCCCAGGCACACTTGCAGGGGTGGTGGAGGGAGCTGCCATGATACGCAGGTGGCGTGAGATAGTGGAAACAAAAGCAGGGTAGAATACACAGCAAGTTTAGATAGCGGGAATCACAAGCAAGGAAGAATACAGGCCAGGTGGAGGAGAGGACTCCCAGGGAGAGATAGCGGGAGGGAGGCGCGACCACCCTGCAGAACTGGGTAAGGGGGGTAGAGGAGGTGAGGTGTGACGGCTAAAGGAGAGTCTGGGTATCTGCAGAGCAGGGTGTCCTAGCCAATGGAAGGAAAACAGGCTGGGCTCAGGCAGAAAAGCCTAATAGCAGCAGGGAAGTAGGGGCGGCCACTAGTGGCAGGTTAATATAACCTACAAATGGAAAACTAGGCTGATGGGATAAAATCAGCCCATGTGACTGTAATCAGCCTATATAGGGGAAAGCCGCCCATGTGACTGTAATCAGCCTATATAGGGGAAAGCCGATCAAGGGTGGTGGTGGGGAGCCGAACACGTAGCGTTCGGCGGGCCGAGAACAGCTGCGCCAACAGCAAGAAGCAGGGCAGGACCTCACAGGGCAATGCGGCTGTGGATCTTTAGCCAGTTCAAAAAAGGCACCAAGTTTCCACCAGAGGATTCCTTTCCAAGCGGACTGAATGACCTGTGAGTTTTTGGGCTGTGGGGGAGGGCGTTACGAGCCCTCGCGACCTCCGCACCTCAGGGGTCTCTGTCTGAGGAGAGAAGAAAGAAAACAGGGGATTAATATAGGAGGAGGACTGGGGGAGGTAGGGCAAGCAGACCAAAAGGGGGGGGGGGTTTACAAATATCTTTTAGAAATCATTTCAACAATATAACTATATACAATTTAATACTAAGGGATCCTAGTTTCACACACACACAAAAAACCACACAGTTTTATAAACACTAATACACAAGGGGAAAGAAGAGACAGAAAAAGCAAGTGAAGGCACAGAGATAGCAAGAGGCGGAGAATCGTGAAACTGGAGTGATCAGTTCCTAGATCTCACGAGAACATTTAGTTGGCCAAAGGAACAGACAGAAAAGGAGAGGACAGAACAGATCCTTATGTTTTAACTCTTTCTGCATAAATAATGGGAGAGGATCTTATTCAGCCCTGTCACAGAGACCACCAGTAACCCTGAAGAATTTAGGGTGGTAGGAGCTGAGCAGGTCGACCCCCCCCCCCCCAAGGGAGGAAGATCGTTTCGAGGTATAAGACTGCTTCTGTGGGGACCACGAGCAGGAGACAGACCGGGGTCAATCCCAGTCAGAGTCCCTATGCTTATGTTTTCCCGGTAGTTTTGTCCCAAGACTTCAAAAAAGAAGACCCCAAGAACTGGGCCAGGGAAACGGAGGCACTTCTGGCCTGCAACTCTCATTCCATCGAGGCTACCTTCTCCAAGATCTTCTGGCGCAGTCTCCTGGTGGCCGGGTTTAATTTCTGACAGGCCTCACAGACTTGGATGTCATGGTCTGGGCCTAGACACAACACAAAGGCAGAACAGTGTCCTTGTCTCGGATCTGCTTGCTGCAGGCACACTTCGTCGAGCGGTCTGAAAATGAGGATGATTTTTAAACCATCAAGAGAGAATTGGAAATTACTTATCTGCCGTAATTTTTGATCTTCTTGGACGAAGTCTCCATAACTCATTCACACTAATGGGACAGCACCGTAGGTGCAAGGACCCAACGGGAACCAAATATCTTCAGGAGGGCAGGCGCCACAATACGACAGCGCATGCACGGCACCGCAAGACAAGCTTGCGCTGTATAAGCTATCTCTGTGTAGACACTCCAACCTAGCACAGTGATTTAAGGCTCTGAGCCGCAAATCTGAATACCTGGGATTGAATCCCACAGTCCTCACTTCCATACTGTGTGACCCTGAGCAAGTCACTTAACTTCCCTGTGCTCCTAGGTTGCACCTGTATACCAGCTTTCAGCTCAGAGTGTTCTCCTGGTTTAACAATTGGGGGGAGGGGGACACCTCGGGTCCTTTTCCACTGAAGAGGTGCAGCGTAAACTAACTAAATAAAAGCTAACCTTAACTTCCAGGCATATGAAGGCCCGCACGAACCATGCAAGAAGGGTCAATTCAACAATGTCTTCACAGCCCGAACAACAAGGAAGTGAAGACCAAAACAGAATGACTGAGCCCGGGGAATGGTGGGTGGGCGTGTGAATGAGTGGTGGAGACTTTGTCCAAGAAGATCAAGAACTACGATAGATACGTAATTTCTAGATCTTCCTGGACTAAAACGCTCCATTACTCATTCACACTAATGAGAGAGACCTGAATTAAAAATTAACCCCCCTCCCCCCCGAGTAGGGAGGTAAGAGACAGAGCTCACTCAGAGCAGAAGTCCATAAGGACTGTCCCGATGAAGAAGGTTAACTGTCTGGCATGGACATCCAGAAAAGTACAGTTGCATAAGAGCCTACCGTAACAGTAGATCTTCAAGAGAGGCTCTTGCAATAAGCATTCACATACAGGACTAAACCGCCAGGCGTCAGGACTCCACGGAAACATTTCTAGCCGTCTCTGGCAGGGGGCCGCCCCCATGTCAGGTGACCGGCATCGTACATCATCGGTATAAAGGGGTGGTCCCCCATGTCCGCCTTCCAGTTCTTTCCCACCAAAGGTCAAAAGAGGCAAGACGAGAGAGAGGAAGACATTTCCCCCCATGTAAATGAAGTAAAGAAAACTTAGGGGGACGGAGGGCGGGATGGCAATGCCTACTACAAGAGCCTCTCTCAAAGATCTACTGCTATGGTAAGTTCTTACGTAACTGCACTATCCTACTTCGAAAGGGCTCTTGCAGTAGGTATTCACATACAGGACCGAGTCCCAAGTAGTCTGGAACAAGGAAAAGCACTCAGGAGGAGGACTGTCATCCACAGCATGGAACCTCAGGGTTGAACAGGTCTCATGAAAGGAGACCTTGTAGCACAGCCAACCCGAAGCCTGCTCTACAGCAAGAGATAATGTCCAAACTACAGTGTTTCGTGAAGGTACGAACAGAAGTCCAAGTTGTGGCTGCACATGTCTGCCGCTGACACATTTCTGAAACAAGTCATAGAGGCAGCTACTCCTCTGGTGGCGTGACCTCTGACTTGACCCAGAAGGGTCTTGTACTTGTCGTAACAGAAGGTGATACAATTCGCCAACCATTTTGATAGTCATTGCTTAGAAAGAGCATTGCCTTCTTTTCTGTGAGCAAGAGAGACAAAACGCTGATTAGTCTTCCTGAGATCCTTATTCTGATATGTGTAGTATATCAGGATTCTGTGAACATCCGAAGTACGCAAGAGGTACTCCCCTACACTGGAGTGTTGCGAAAAGAAACCGGGTAGCTCAATAGATTGATTCAGCGTAGATTCAGCCACCACCTTAGGGTAGAAACTTAGGGTTGGTACATAGAGCCACACGTTCAGTGTGAAAAATCAAGTACGGGATTTTACACATTAAGGCCTGAAGCTCGGAAATTTGCCGAGCAGAAGTAATGGCCACTAGGAAGAGAGTCTTCGAAGAAAGGAACTTCAAATCAGCTGCTCCTGATGGCTCGAAGGGAGGCAGAATAAGCTTCTCCAGGATGAAATTCAAGGCAGAATGTGGATGGGGGGTCTCAAATGGAGAACCCCTCTGAGGAAAGTCTTAGAGACTTATAACTGAGCAAAAGTCCTGTCTCCAAAGGGGAATATGGTAGGCTGAGACAGCTGCCATGTGGACTTTCAACAAGCAATGACTGAGACCCAGAATGAAGAGGTGACGCATGTAGTCCAGTACTTTGCTGACTGGGCAGGAGAAAGGATCGAAGACTTTCAAATTTGCCCAGATAGAAAACTGCTTCCACTTCATAGCGTAGATGGACCTGGTGGAAGGCTTCCTGGCATACACCAAAATGTCCACTACCAAAGGAGAGACTCTGACACGGGCTATAGTTATGTCTGTAGGAGCGATGCATGGAGATGGAAGGGAATTGAGACCTTGATGAAAGGATGAACAAGGATCCCCGATCGTGGGTCAACAATTATTGCGACAGAGGAAGAGGAAGTTCCTCTGAAAACTGTTGAAGAAGAGAGAACCAAACTTGCCTGGGCCAGAAGGGAACAATGAGAATCATCCGAGCTCCTTCCAATCAGAGTTTGTTCAGAACCCCCGGAATTAAAGGAATGTGAGGGAAGGCATAAACGAATCTAACATCCCGCCAAAAAATGTCTTGCCCTGGAGTGAGCAAGCAGAAGCCAGGAAGTTTTGCGTTTTGGGGAGTAGCGAAGAGGTCTATCCTAAGTGTTTCCCATCACCGAAAGATGTCATTTACAATTTGCTGATCCAGCTCCCATTCGTGGGACCTGGTCAAGGACCGGAGTTCATCTGCCAGTGTGTTTTCCACTCCCAGGACGTGAACTGCGGTCAAGTGAAGGTGGTGTTGGGCTGCCCAATACCAGAATCTCATCGCTTCCCAGCACAGAGGGCAGGAACGTGTTCCTCCCTGTTTGCTGAGATACCAGACTATGCACATGTCTGACTGCATGAGGAGATGACCAGGAAATAAGAAGGGAAGGACAGCCTGAAGGGCATAAAGACCTGCCCTCAGTTTGAGTACATTTATATGCAGGTTTAGCTTGAACTTGGACCAGCTGTCCAGAGTCCTGTGAGACCCTAGGTGGGCACCCCAGCCTTCTCCTACCATGTCAGTTGTCAACGTCTGAGAAGGGGGATCAATGCAGAAGTGAACCCCAAGGCACAGGTTCACCTGAACCATCCACCACTGCAAGTCCCTGATCATGGGATCTGATACTAGTACCTCTTGGTCTAGATCGTTCCTGGTCTGGTCCCATTGCGAATTAACCGTCCACTGAGAGATCCTCATATGGAGCTGAGCAAACAGGACTGTTGGAATGGCAGCCGCCATTAGCCAGACGAGGCGGAGGACTGACCTGGCTCAGACCCTCCTACGGCCAGACACAAGACGCGCCTGATTCTGAAGGGCGTCTACCCAGTCCGGAGGCAAAAAGGCTTTGCCGGTGGTCGTGTCCAGAATCTCCCCTATAAATCTGAGGCGTTGGCAAGGGACCAAGTGGGACTCTGCGTGGTTTTTGGTGATACCTAGGCTGGTAAAAGCCTGCAGGGTAAGGGAAAGGAAGAGCAGGAGTTCCTCCATGGATGAAGCCACCAGGAGCCAATCATCCAGGTACGAGAATACCTGTACTCCCAGAGTACGCAGTTGGGCCGCTACCACCGAAAGGCATTTGGTAAACACTCGGGGGACTGAGGAAAGACCAAATGGGAGGACATTGAATTGGTAGTGGTCCCCCTGAAAACAAAACCAGAGGAATTTGTGGTGTGAAGGGCATCTGGGGATATGCAGATAAGCATACTGCATGTCAAGGGTGCACAGCCACCATCCCGGCTGAAGAAATGGCAGGAGGCTATGCAAGGAGAGCATTCTGAAGCGTTTATACTCCACAAACTTGTTCAGGGAGCCGAGGTGTAGAATAGGCATCAGATCTCCCGTCGTCTTTGGAACTAGGAAGAAATGGGAATAATAACCTATCCCCCAAACATGAGTGGGGAACTGGCTCTATCGTGCCCTGCGAGAAGGGAATTTCCTCTAGAACCAGAGGAGATGTTGCGGAGTAAGATGACTGGGGTGGGGTTGGGGAGTTTCGGGGCGGTTTCTGCAGAAACTCTATTGAGTGTCCTGCCAATATCAGCTGGTGCACCCAAAGCGTCTGATGTTATCCTCTCCCAACCTGGCAGATGGGAGGAGAATCTCCAGAGGCAGTGGGAGAGGCAGGGAATCAGAAGCTGTGGGGCAGCGCAGTAGCCGGTGCTCCATCGGCTTTTCTGGTAGGTGGGCGAGGGGAGTCTTGGTTGCTGGGGGGGACCGGACGTTTGTTGGCACGTTTTCCTTGCGGCTTTTGTCTGTCGGTTTTGGCGACGAAAAGGATGCCACTGCCCTTGAGGGGGCCTGTACATAGTCTGGACAGACGTGAATGCAGTACCCTTCTCTTGCAGTTCGTTAATGATGTCTTTGACATCACCCCCTAACAGCATCAAACCCCTGAAGGGAGCACCCTGTATAGCGGATTGTACCTCCGGGACCAATCCTGACACGCGGAGCCAGGCGCGACGCTGCAGGCCTACGGTGAAGGCCGAGCTCCTCACAGCTGTGTCCACTGTATTAAGTGGCACGGAGCATGTGCCAACAGGACGAGCGAATGGAACAGACAAGGTCATCTACTTCCTTCTTGGTCTGTGACTCAGAAAGAGAGTCCAATTTAGATTCCACCTGGCTAAGGATGGTCTTCTGGAAGTCCCCCATATGAGCAGCACAATTGAGGGCCCTGATGCCTAGGGTAGAAGAGGAATAGATCTTCCCGTACTGATCAAGAAGCCGGGATTCCTCATCAGGCGGAAACTAGCTTAGGTATTTAGTATTGGCGGCGTTGATGACAACCGAAATCAGCCTTGGGGTGAAGGCTTAGAAAGTCTACACTCAGGAGCCTGGAACAGCCTGTCCGCCTTCCTCGGAAAGGGGGCTAACGCGGAAGGTTGTTTCCATGGTGTAAACAAAATCTGTGTGAGGCTCTATCAAGAGTGCAATTAGCGTGGTAGCGGTCTCTGACAGATCCAGATGAGCAGCAATTTTTTTACGCTGTCGGTCTGGCTCCACTGATTGCCACTGATGTACTTCCTGGATTTTCCTTAACTCCAGAAAGGAAGGGTGCTCCAGAGGGGACTTCGGAGGATCCCTCGGCCTGGGGCATTCCAGAGTATGGGGCTCGGCTTCGGGGTCAGAGTGGCTGCAGTAGGAGTCAGAGTCTGAAGTTTCTGAAGAAGACTCCTCCCGGGGTGGGGACCACTCTGGGGAGTTTGCGGGGGGGTGCGTGTCTTCCCCACCTCGGGCACCGGAGGGTTCTCTTTTGGCGTCAGGCAAGGGGGAGGAAGTCTCCCTTCTCCAACGTAGGGGATCCGGTGTAGGGACAGGAGGCGGGAGTCAACTCTCGACCTCCCTGGGGAGCTGTGCCTTGGCCTCAGCCCACCAGGATGTCAAGGTCTCCTTCAGATCCGCCGGCGGCTGTCGAGTGGGTGGTACAGGTGGAGAATATGGGTACTGAGGATACCCGAAAAATAAGTATACATAACCTGACGGCGAGTAGCCCGGCGTCGGGTACTGAGGAGTCTGGCACTGCGGCGCCAGGTACTGAGGGGCCGGGTACTGCAGCACCGGGTACCCTGATGCCAAGGGCTCTGATGGAGCAGAAGGACCTGGCAGAGGCCATGCTGGCAGGCCAGAATGAGGAAGCGTTGGTCCCATCGGCCTCAGGCCCGGTGTGGGCACACCGTCAAGTGGGTAAGACAGTCATGACAGAGGAAAAACATTGGAGGGTGGCGTTGGGTCAGCCGGCATCCAAGGATCCGGCACAGGAGGAGGGAGCCCTGACGGCAGCGACTTGAGGTCCTCAGTGATGATCGGGGAAGCAGGATTAAAATCCCCGGGGGTCAGTCATGGGGACACGGGGACCTCAGTGGGCAAAGTGGCGAGACGTTACAGAGACCCTGAGGTGTCACATGGGACAGTCTGGCGCAGACTTAGAAACAAGATGGCCGCCAGGCTGGACATGCTGCAGGTGCTCCTCTTCGGGAGCTTTTAGTTTTAATTTATTTTAGTTATTTTTAGTCATTTTGAGTAGTTTTTTCTTCCTTTCTGTTTTTGTTTTACTGCGGTTCTCAGTTTGGAGTTTTGCCATTTAGTGGTAGCTTGGCAGAGTTTTGCTCGTTTCCTGGATTCGGGGAGAAAAGTCGGTCGAGCCTTCCCCTCGCCTATTTTATTTATTCTGCCTCCCGCTAACATCAGCGTTGTTTGAGCCTGAGGGAGTTTTGACAGTGCACAAAGATCGCGTGCTGACTGTGCTTTTTTGCTCCCTGTATAAGAAGAACTTTACAGGCGTACTGAGGGCGAGGGCTGTGAGTAATAGTAAATGGAGTCCACTCTGAAAACAGGGGGGTTAGTAGTGGGGTACCGCAGGGTTCAGTATTAGGACCGGTCCTCTTCAATGTCTTTATAAGCGACATTGCAGAGGGACTGGAAGGAAAAGCATGTCTCTCTGCAGATGACACAAAGATCTGCAACAGAGTTGATGCACAAGGTGGGGTGGAAAGGATGAGAAGGGATTAGGCAAGGTTAGAGGAATGGTCAAATGTATGGCAGCTTAGACTCGGTGCTAAGAAGTGCAAGGTAATGCACCTGGGAAAAAAACCCAGGGGAAGAGTACACAATGGGGGGTGAGATACTAACAACAAAAATGGAAAGGGACCTGGGGGTAGTCATATCAGATGACCTAAAGGTGGGCAAGCAATGTGAGAGAGCAGCAAGGTGGGCTGGATGAATACTGGGATACATAGGAAGAGGCATCACCAGTAGAAAACAGGAAGTTATTATCCCTCTGTACAGATAGCTGGTGAGGCCACATCTGGAGTACTGCGTGCAGTTCTGGAGACCCAGTCTCCGCAAAGACATAGACAGGATGGAAGCTGTCCAGAGGAGGGCAACTAAAATGGTGCAGGGTCTGCACCGGAAGACATATGAAGAGAGACTTAAGGAGCTTAATATGTATAGCCTTGAGGAAAGGAGGGAGGGGGGACATGATAGAAACTTTCAAGTACCTCAAGGGAATCAACAAAGTCCAAGAGGGTAGCATCTTTCAAAAAAAGAGGTGTGCAAGAACAAGGGGGCACAATTTGAAGATAGAGGTGGGGGCGGCTCAGAGGTAATTTAAGAAAGTATTTTTTCACAAAGAGGGTTGTGGATGTATGGAACGGCCTTCCAGAGGAGGTTGTGGAGTCAAAAACAGTGGTGGAATTCAAGCATGCATGGGACAGTCATAAGGCAATTCTAAGGGCTGGGGGTAGGAAGAAGTAGGCTGCTGGTTAACTAGGATCTGCAGCTTATACATCAGGTACGGAAATGGGTAGACTGGGTGGGCCAAGCGGTCCTTATCTGCCGTCAAATTCTATGTTTCTATGTGTCTCTTTGGATAATCCTCGTGGTGTACTTGGTGGAGTCGTGGGTGTGAAGAAAGCTAGCAAGGAGAACGGAGAAATTTCAATCTGGGTTCCGCTGGAGATTACTGTACGTTTTTTCTGTCCACCTCTTAAAACTTGGGTTGTGAGGCGATCGAAAACTGGTGGAGAACATTTGTTTAAGTTTAAACCTTTGACGTTTGGCCACTCTGGCGGGTGTTTTCTCATTCGGGATCTGCCGCCCCATGGGGGGTTTGGAGTATTTATCCAGCCGGGGAGCCAGCTGGGATACTATGCTCCCTTGGACCCATGGCAACGGCTGCAATAGCGGCCTTTCTTAGGGTCCACTGGTGCGGGATGCACTATCTCCCATGGAGTGCACCTGGCAGGGAGTAAAGGGGTTCAAATTTAAGCAAAAACATTTTAGTCGATTTAGCCTCTGGATTGCCTTTTCTATTTTGGATAAATCTGGTTTTGTGACTTTGTTCTGGATTCATCGAACTTTGGGCTTGTCTTGAGACTGCCGACTCCCTCCCGTGGATTAAAACTTTTTTTGGCGATTGGGTGGTGAGAAGACCCTGCGTTCATACATTTTGACCATTTTATTAATGTTTGTTTTTATACTTCACGACTTTTTCTGGCATTGAAGAAAGCCAAAATTATTCTCCCCGGTCGTGAGAGGATTTTGGGGGGTTCACAATTCTATTTTGCTGATTGAAACATTTTTGATTTGTTTTTGTATTTTTTGTTTTTCGGTTATAATTGTTTGACAGTGAGAGGGCCATTTTACCCTCTTTCCTCAGTGGTGAGAGGACTGGGAAGGGGAATCATACATTGCACTTTGTTTTATTTCTTTTGGTTTGGGTAGTGAGAGTCCCTAAACTTTGTTTTTTGTGTTTTTCTTTTGTGTGTTATTTATGTATGTGGGGTGATTACGGGGTCTTTTTGATTCAAGCTCAGATTTGATGCTAGCTAACTAGGAGTCGAGTGGGGTTTTAAATAGTATTAGTATTATTGTGGGGTTTCTTTATTATACTTATTATTTAGTAGTATAGCTGCATGTGTTGGTCCCTAGCCCCCACGGTGGCGCACTATTCATACTCTTCTCTTCATGCCCTTCACCCTTTTTATCTTCCCCTCTCCAGTTTGAGACCTACAAGCGCTGCAGAGTGCTGGGCATTATGCGCAGAAGAGGGAAATGGGCAAGGGGTTATGAACAGGGGAGGATGGACGGGGGGAGAGTCACCATATTGGGGTGGTTGGGTCTAGAAGGCACCCTGAGGCAAAATGGAATCCAGATCGTGGTCTTCCATGTCTAGTGCCCATACCCAAAGGCATTACCGAATATGGTGGGCAGATGGCCCGGGCGGCCCGCAAGGTTCATCCAACTCTGGCGGTGTTGTACAATGCCAGGTCCATTAAAAATAAGACTGCAAATATTGCTGATCTTGTTGGTATGGTGGACCTGGCCTACATCACCGAAACCTGGCGGATGACAATTCTGGCCCCATTTTGAAGGCCATGGCTCTGGCTGGGTATTCTGTGATACACCACCTGAGATTGGACCGGGGTGCAGTCTGTTTCAAGACCGAACTTGGCCTCATGGAGGTACTAGTGGGGTTTTGGGGGTTGAGTCTTGAGTGTATAGCAGTAGCAGGTGAAGGCTTTCGAATCGCCCTCATCTACCATCCACCTGGTGATGAGAAGAGATTTCTTCAGGAAGTGGCGGACTTCGTCATTGACGTGGCGCTCGAATCGCCCAGATTGATGGTTCTGGGCGATTTCAACGCTTGGGTCGATGACGAACTCTCACAATTTGGTCAACACTTCCAGTTAACGACAACTCTGGGCCTTACTCAGGTGGTTTCCACTGCTACACAGAAATTTCAACACTCTCTGAACCTAATCTTCCTTCTAGGTGTCGAAACATCCGATGTGCGGGTGGAACCCATTGGGTGGTCAGATTATTACACCGTGGGGTTTAGTTTTTGCACCCCCACTAGAAGGCAATCCCCTGTGGAGTTAGTTAGGTACCGCCCTTTATGGGATATAGATTCCCAAGGCCATGCGGCGGTGCTTGACCTGTCATCTCCTGCGTTGGCAAGCAGTGATCCAGAGACTCTCATGTCAGCCTATAATATAGCCGTTGTGGGGGCTCTGGATTCTATTGCTCCAGTTCGTGTTCGCCCACTCTCCCTTCGCCCCAGGTCCCCTTGGTTTGTTGGGACACTGAGGAAGATGCGGAGGCAGCGGGAGGGGAGAGGTTAGAGCGTTGCTGGAAAAGTCTGCTCTTGATGCCGACCACCTTAAATTGATGGACCATTATTCGGTCTATCATTCTGCAATCACCCATAAGAAGGCAGAATCTCTCCAGGGAAATTGCGGTTGCTTGGAACTGACCAGCTCAGCTATTTCAAACTGTGGACAGAATGTGCAACCCAGCCTGTCTACAAGTTCGGAAAGCTTTTTTGCAGTTGGAGTGTGATGAGCTCGCTCGATTCTTCGCAAATAAGGTGGCAGACATCAGGGCGGAAATGCTGCCATCACACTCTACGGAGGTTGCTGTGGACCGGTGTGAGACCACTGTGCCCCAATTTTCCTGGAGTTCCTTCAGTCAATTGGTGTTCATGGATGTCATGAGTATCATCCAGAATATGCGCCCTACATGCTGTAGTTTGGAGCATGGACCGACTTCCCTAATTTTGGGTTGTAGTGATATCATCAGTCCAGTCCTTTTGTGGATAGTCAGGTGCTCCTTGGAATCTGCAGAGTTTCCTAGCTCCCTGAAAGAGGCGGTGGTGACACCACTCTTGAAGAAAGCTACCTTGGACCCTAACCATCTCACAAACTACACACCTATCTCTGACCTTCCCTTTGTTGGGAAGGTGATTGAGAAAGTAGTGGCAGCTCAACTGGAGGACCATTAGACCATCCATGACATACATGAACCCCTCCAGTCCGGTTTTCGTGAAAGACATAGTACCGAGACAGCGCTAGTTCAGGTGCTCAATGATCTCCTGATGGTCAGAGATTGGAAGAGCTGTTCCATCTTGGTTCTCTTTGACCTTTCTTCAGCATTTCACACTGCAGATCACATGGTGTTGACAGAATGCCTGAGGCTCTTATGTGGAATATCGGGAACGGTCTTAAGATGGTTCACTTCATTCATCGCAGAGATCACAAAGAGTTGTGTCCAGGGTTTTTTCCTCGGACTCAACTGCTTTGCTGTGTGGGGTGCCTCAGAGTTCAGAATGGTCACCCATGCTATTTGCTACCCATTGGAGGCATTGTAAGAAGGTATGGGCTGAGATTTCACTGTTATGCAGATGTTACCCAGCTCTACCTTCCTTTCGCCCCAGACCATGAGGGAGCTCTCTCGGTCTTTAATAGCTGTCTAAAAGAAATCCAGGAGTGGATGGATTCTAGTTGGCTGAAGTTGAACTCTTAAAAAAAAAAAAAAAGAGAGGTACTGGTTGTGGACCATGGTCGACAGACTTTGGGGGGCAAGGGCGCTGCATCCTCTGGACTTCTTCTTGGAGGCATTCTCTCTGACCTCTGAATGGGTACGTATCCTAGCGGTGGTTCTTGGTGATGGACTGACACTACAGCTGCAGGTGTCTGCTGTCGTCAAGACTTCCTTTTATCATCTTAGGAACATCGCCAGGGTTAGGCATCTTGTTCTGTCTGATGACCTTCCAACTTTAGTCCACGCCGTTGTGTCCTCACGCTTGGATTACTGCAAGCCCTTTATCTGGGCTTTCAGGGGTTGAAATCCGTCCCCTGCAGTTAGTGCAGAATGCTGCAGCCCGGCTTGTGATGGGTTCTTATAGATCTGGTCATATTATTCCAGTGCT
This sequence comes from Neoceratodus forsteri, assembly GCA_016271365.2. NCBI lineage: Eukaryota > Metazoa > Chordata > Ceratodontiformes > Ceratodontidae > Neoceratodus > Neoceratodus forsteri. The sequence goes on along the minus strand of CM057456.1, from coordinate 1,411,512,096 downwards.
GTATGAACTGCACCGGCTGCCGATACGGTGGCGGATCACCTTCAAAGTCGGCTTGCTGACTTTCAAAGCCCTACACGGCTTGGGCCCGGTCTATCTTATTTATTTATTTATTTACTTATTTCAATCTAGGATTACAATACCTTTGAGCCGAGGCTCTTTTACAAAGGTCCCATGTCAGCATGTGCAACAGTCATCATTTTTAGTTACAAACATATAGTCATTGATTTACAAACATATAATAACCAGTACAAAGACTTGAGCTATGAGCAAGGGAAGGGGTGGTGGGGGAAGTGAGGAGGTGCAGGGGGTAAGGGGTAGTACGGGAGGTGGTTGGGGTGAAGCAGGCATGGAGATATGACGGGGGAGGTGGGTGAGGGTGGGAGACAGTGCAGCCAAGGGGCCTTGCCGAGGGAATATGACAGGTAAGGTGCTAGGGGTGCAAAGACTGATTGTAAGTGCTGGGGCATTTGCAGCTGGAACGGTGGAAATGTTTAGAATCTGAAAGAACTCCTGGTAACTTACTGCCCCAACCGATCGCTCCACCGAAGAGGGGCTGCTACAGGTTCTAAGGGTGAATCTGCAATCATCCGGTGCTCGAGCTTTTTCTTATGCTGTCCCCACCCTTTGGAACTCTCTACCACATCGGTTATGGGAGTGCACTTCTGTGGCAGAATTTAAGAGGGTTTTGAAAACTTTTCTTTGGGGTAAAAGCATTTTTGGAATACTGATTTGTTTAATGACCTGGTACTGTTGAATATTTTTAATGACCGTTTTAACCGTTTTATGTAAGGCGCCTTGATAATTGAAAGGCGCAATATAAATAAAAACAATTTTTCTTGGCTGGGCGGTCGTCGGGGAGCCGGCGTCCAACTTATCGGCAGTGACTGGGAGGACGTTTGAGGAGCCAGCGTACAACTTACTGGACTCCCTATCAGACAAAGGTCACGAAGGAGTGGCGGCCATGTCAGAAGGGGGTTAGGCTGGGGGCTCATCCGAAGAGGTGAGCGGCTTAGCAGACTTGTCCAGGCGGGACCCACGTCAGACTTACCGGACCCGCTCTGACCAGAAGGCCGTGAGGAAAGAGCGGCCTCAATGGTAGCAGAGGCTTCCTTTGCCCCGGCAGCTCCCAAAGGGCCTGAGCCAGATTGGAGGGGTGACGCTGTCTTGGTACCCACCAAGACAGCTGTCGAAGAGCGATCCCCCAGAGGGGATGTTACCTTAAGGGCCACTACTCTAGCCAAAGTCACGGCTGCTGTGGAAGACGACTCCAGCTCCTTCTCCATGTCACGCTTCTTTCTATGGCCTTCGAGGGAAATTGACGCTTGCCTTAGCTTTTTTAACTTTTTCCATGGAGGCTATTTTTTTTATTCAGAAGATGGGCTTCCAGGGACTGCTGCCTTCTCATGTGGGTAGTGGAGCTGAACTTCTGGCAGTGCTGGCACTTCTCCATGGGGTGGTCTGGCCCTAGACAGAAGATGCACAAGTAGTGGCTGTCCTCGTGTGGAAGCTGGGAACCACAGGAGTTGCACTTTTTCTTATGCGATTCGGAGGGCGTCAGGGACATGAACTGCAATTATAGAAGGAGAAAAAAAAAAAATCAGAAAAATAAAGAGAAAACAGATTGAAAACTTTAAGACCAACGAATGTCTGATGAGCGCTGTTCTACCACGGGGAACTTTTATAAGCCAACGGCAGGTAAGAATTGGAAGACAGGCATGGGGGACCACCCTTTTACACAGACGTCGTATGACACTGGTCACCTGACGTGGGGGTGGTTCCCCGTCAGAGACTGCTAACTAGGAATTTTTCTGAGTGGCCCGGACGCCTGCTGCCTTAGTCCTATGTGTGAATACCTACTGCAAGAGCCCGCTTGAAGCAAGATCACAGGTTACTCACCTGTAACAATAGTTCTAGGAGTGGAATATGTTGTTCATCCACACTTCTTGGCATGTCTCTTTCCCCTTTAAGGATCGCCAGAAGTTATTCAAGCTGGCTTATCCCACCCATCCAGATGGTATAGCCCTTGGCTCCGCCCGATGATGCCAGATCTTCGTCCGCTGGAAGCCAGATTTGTGCGTCGCAGTTGAGGAGGTCGGGTGGGTCCATGCAGATGAACATATACCACTCCTAGAACTGCTGTCACAGGTGATTAACCTGTTTTTCTAGGGACGTGGATATGTTGTTCATCCACACTTCCTGACAGACTCCTAGCAGTTCTCCGGGAGGAGGGAGGTAAGGTGCACACCCCCTGCTTTGGGAACAGAGACTGAAGAACTGAGGCCCCAAAACCAGCATCCTGGCGTAACTCAAGGTCAATGTGATAATGCATGATGAAGGTGTGTGCGGTCTTCCAGGAGGCTACCAGACAGATTTCCTGGATAGGGATGTCCTTGGAAGCAGCAGACAGCGGTATGGTGGGTATAATGAGCTCCTATCCCTGTGGGGTGGCTCCATGCCCGCCAACCAATAGCAGAGATCAATGCAAGATGTAATCCATCTTGCAATCGTCGCTTTGCTGTAGGTCTGCCAGAAACGCTTCAAAGAGACAAACCGCTTGCGACCATACCACTTCCGCCTGCCCCTCTCCTCATAAAGGAAGAGCTTGTCTCAGGTCCAGAGTATGGAGAATGTACTCGGCATCTGGGATGTAGTTCGGGTAGAACACAGGCAGAGTCAACACCTGGTTAAGGTGAAACTCTGACACCACCTTTGGGAGGAATTTCGGTTGGGGGCGAAGGACAACAATGTCCCTGTGGAAGACCAGATAACGGGAGCCCACTGAGAGCACCTGGAGTTCCCAAGTCCTTCTGGCAGACGTGAAAGCCAACAGGAAGGCAGTCTTTCACGACAAGTGTGACATCTCACACTTGTGCATCTGTTCAAATGGCTTGCCAATGAGCTTTGCCAAGACCAGCAGTAAATCCCACGGAGGTGGAGGTTCACGCACCTGAGGGGAAATGTGGGCTAGGCCTTTGAAAATGTGCCAGACCACCTTCTCCTGTGCCACTGCCTGCTGACCGGCCTACGCCTAGAAAGCAGAGATGGCTGCAAGGTGCACCTTAAGGGTCGAAGACCAAAGACCTCCTTTAGACAGAGACCAAAGGAAGTCTAAAATGCTAGCGACAGTACAGTACAGAGGGTCCAGGCCCTTGTTTTGACACCAAATGTAAAATCTTTTCCATTTGAAGGCATAGCACTTTCTGGTCGACTCCTTCCTGGATGCTTCCACTACTGTGAGTACATCCTCAGAGTGACCCAAAGCCTGGAACTCTAGCCACTCAGGTACCAGGCTGTCAGGTGCAGGGATTGAAGGTTCAGATGGAGGATCTTCCCCCGATTCACAGATATCAGGTCCAGGTGTGCTGGAAGACTCCTCAGGAGCCTGTTTCTGATGCTGAAGAGATCTCGATACCAGAACCGGCGAGGTCAGTCAGGGGCTACCAGGATCACCTGCGACTTTGTTCCCCCCTCACCATGAGGAGCACCCTGTGCATCAAGGGAAATGGAGGGAAAGTGCAGAAGAGGCCTGGGGTCCATGCCCTCGAAAAACCATCCGCCTGCAGTGATCCCCGCTGAGGGGGGCGGGCAAGAAACAGCCTCGGCTTGGTGTTTTCCCTGGAGGCAAACAGGTCCACCATCGGTTTTCCCAGTGGGAAAACAGGCTGTAAGCTACTTCTGGATGGAGACACCACTCGTGAAATGTTTCACCTATGCAGCTGAGGGCATCCGCCAGTTGATTTGAGGCTCCTGCCACATGGATGGCTAGGAGATCTGCCTCCAGTCGGCTCATGAGTGTCCAGATGCGGTGCGCTTCCCTAAACAGCACCCGGGAGTGCGTGTTGCCCTGTTTGTTCAGGTAGTACATGGTCGTGGTACTGTCCGTCTGGACTAAAACCCTAAGCTGCTGAGCGAATGCTGTCAGTGCCAGTCTGATCACTCTGAGCTCCAACAGGTTGATGTGGTAATGGGACTCTTCATGGGTCCAGAACCCATGGGCCCTGTTGTCCCCCATGTGGGCTCCCCATCCCATGAGAGAGGCATCGGAGTCGGCTCGGGCGGAGAAACGAGATCCCTTCCAGCAACAAGTCTAGGATGGTCCACCACTGGAGAGTACCCCCACATCATCTGGGTCACAGTGATCAGCTGGTCTTAATGACCTAGGAGCCAAGTCCACTGGGCGGCCAGTTGCCAGTGAAGGGGGTGCATATGCCACCTAGCCAAATGGACCACGGTGGTGCAGACTGCCATGTAATCCAGAAGGTACAGAAAGTCCAGGGAAGGGCGCAATTGCCCAACCGGAAATTATTGAGCAAAGGAGGAGAGAACCTCAGTCCTGTCCATCAGGAGCCAAGCTCGGGTTCAGCAAGAGTCTAGCTCTGCCCTGGTGAAGCACATCACCTGAGAAGGCACGAGCTCAGACTTGGTCTCGTTGATCAGGAGGCCAAGCTGAGAGCAGGTCTGGAGGGCCAGATCCCTGGACTTCACCTGTTGTTGGGTGGAACCTGCTAAGAGCCAGTCGTCGAAGTAAGGGTATACTCTGACCCCCTTGACGCCAGAGATGGGCTGCCACCACTGCTGCCATGCACTTGGTAAAGACCCCTGGTGCCGATGACGGGCCGAATGGCATGGCTCAGAACTCGTAAAGGGTTGTCTTTGCTCTGAAGCGGAGAAACCGCTGGTGAGATGGACGGATTGGGACATGAAAGAATGTGTCCTGAAGATCCAGTGAGCAAAACTACATTTTGCTCCAGGGATAGTATGATCTGGGATAGAGTTACCATCCGAAAGGTGCACAGCCTGAGATACCGATTCAGGTCGTGCAGATCTAAAATAGGGTGCCAGCCCCCTGTCCACTTCGGGCCTAGGAAGTACCTGAAAACAAACCCTGGGTTGACTGGAGGATCTGCCACTCGGACCATTGCCTCCTTGAGGAGAAGCTGGGCTATGTCATCTCTCAGAGCCGACTGAGTGTGGGCTGTTACTCTCTCCTCCCATGGGGTGCAGGCTCCGTTAGGTGGGTAGTGCTCGAAATCTAGAGGCAGACCCTGGCCAACCGCTTCTAAGACCTACCTGTCCGTGGTAACACCGGACCAGGCGAAAAGTAGTGGCAGAGCCAACCCCCCCATGGGAGAACCTAGAGCTGACATGACAGGAATAGGGGTGGCCACCCGTATCTTGTCACTGGGCAGGCAAGGAGAAAGAGGCTCCAGGACCTGAACCCTGACCTCCTCTGCGGGCCTGAGGAGGTCCTGGCTTGGGCCAGTGGCACCAAGCCTGTGCCTGCTGATGCTGTGCTCACTGAAAGGAGGACTGCTGGGCCACAGGAGTAGAGTGCCAAAAAGGCTCCTTCTGCTGCTACTTCTTAGGGCCAGAAGTGCTTTGTGCGGAAGTAGCAGAGTCCAAGGTGGCATTGGACTGTTCGATTCGCTGAAGGTGACCATCGACACCTGGACTGAAGAGATCGGTGCCCAGGGAAGGAACATCAACAAGTTTGTGCTGGGTATCTACCGAGAAGGAGAAAAGCCTCAGCCAAGTCCTGCAGTGTGAGGCAAATGCGGCTGCCACAGAACGGGCGCATGATTCCCCAATGTCCACAGCCATCTGAAGCTGCTGTTTGGCAATGGCACAGCCTTCATCCCGGACCTGCTTGAACGTAGACTGAAGATCCATGTAGAGATGTGGAGAACGTCATCCAAGGACCCTAGAAGGACATGAGAGAAGTGTGTCATGACGATGGCCAAGCTTGCCTGATAAAGGCCTAAAGAGGAGTCTTTCACAGACCTTCCTGGCAGAGTGGTCAAGTTTCTTGGATTCCTTATTTGTGTGTCTATCTCAGCCAGCAGAACTCCCCCTACATCTGAACACAGAGGCAGTCACAAGGCTCTCGGCCAAGTTATGTTCTGTGAACCCTGAGGGGGACCTCATGGGCACCTCATACTTGCGGGACATCCAGGCAGACGGGGCTGGGCAGGCGGCAGAATGCTACCAAAGCACCAAGGCCGGAACAATAGCTTTGGCCACAGGAAAGGATTCCATTGGGGTATCCTCTCTCCTGGGAATGTCAGTGAGAGAGTACTCTGCCTGTTTCTAGATTAGTTCCAGAGGCATCCCAGTAGATTCGAGTTAAAGCGGAGAATCCCTTGAAAAGATGAAGGGCCTTTCTCCGTCGACAGATCACCAACAGACTTCATCCCGCGAGTGAGAGTGAAGGTCAATATCGTCTGAATCCGAGGAATCCAGATATTATGGTTGGCCGACAAGGTCGCCCTCAACATGTCTGGGGCAATCAGGAGTGAGGGTGACAGAGATCCTGTGAGGAAGACCTGGGGTTGACTGAGCTCCCTCCGTAGAAGCCCCTCCCAAAAGGGAGTTTAGGCAGTGGCTCAACCACAATCTGTGGGGAGACTGATATAGGCCGAACCAGAGCAGGTTTAGCCGGCTCCACGGGCGGGGGAACAGATTTCACAGGAGTCTGCTTTGACCAAGGAGGCGAAAGCCAAGTAATGGCCGGAGTAGAGACCGTGGTGGGCTTTATCCCCGGACATGATCAGCTACTGCCACATTAGATCCTCTTAGTGTCGGCGGAGCTTCCACCGAAGCTCTCCTCACCCGAGGACGACGTGGATGACTGATGGCATTGCCTTTTTTTGGAGCACTTGAGCGCCTTCCACAGCCTCTTGGTCAAGGGGGTCAGAGATCTCGTCCTGGCAGAGTTAGTCGCCCGGGGGACACCAGTGGGACCAGTGACTTCCCAGGATCAGGGACCAGTTCCTCGACAGGATCCCCAGCTGGCTGGGTCTCCTCGTCGGCAAAAGAGAAGACCGGAGTCCTACTGTGAGTCTCGTCGACCGGAATGGGCGGCAACGGATCGATGGGAACAAGACCGATCTCAACCTCGATCGAGACCTCAGTCAACTGGCCGGATTGCAAGGCAGAGAAGCCAGTGGCCGTCGAGGCAATTCTCACTGAAGTCTATACTGCCGGCTCCTAGGACAGAGATCGCTCATGAGCCCAAGAAAGTCTCTGTCAAGACGAAGACTAATTTGGATCTTTACCCTCTTACGAAAGCAAGATGAGTAAGAGCCCGCAGGTCCCTCGCCCTTTGAGGGGAGAGGGTGGCACAACTCTCAGAAGGAATCCGAAAAGGTAGAACCCAAGTTGAGAGGAATGAAAAATGACTGAGGGGAAGACTCTGCAGCCCGCGCTGTACAGTGGATTCTGCACCCATGGGGATCGCACACCTGGCATCTTTAAATGTTTCACTGTAGTATTCCATTTTCCGGGCCTGCCCAATTTGAGGCATGCGAAACGCTAGTCGAGGACGTTCATGTGAAAAGCAAGACACATCTCTGTGTCATGGCAGACACCCAGACAATAAACGCACATGGTATGCGGATCAGTGCGTGACATTTTTTGGTTGCACGAGTACAGACGAAATCCGGGGAAGACTGATGTTCCATGATGCAACGATGAGAATCACCGCTATACCCCAACAAGTCGGGTTTCGAACAACCAAGAAGTCAGGGCCTACAAAAATAGAGAGCAAAAATGAGGCAACTGGAATCTTCCAGCGGAAAGGAAGATCTGGCATCAAGGGGTGGAGCCAAGGGCTATACCACATGAGTGGGTGGGAGGAGCCTCCTTGAAGACCTCCCAGCAATCCTTAAAGGGGAAAGGACATGCCAAGATGTGTGGATAAACAACATATTAACATCCCTAGAACACAGTGCTTTACAAGGGTATGCACTGAGCTCCAACTCACATCCTTCCAGATGTCTGCAATGGTACATTATGAATCAGTCAGGAAAGCTGCAACCGCTCCGGTAGAGTAGTGTGAACCCGGCCTTCCAACTTGACCAGCACCACGGATTAGTAGTATCGAAGACATGCTACTAACCAAGCAGAAATGCATCTCATGGCAACAGGCTGACCCAGCCGAGGCATGCTAAATGATACAACAGTTGCTCGGATGCCATCTCTTTTCTTATATCACCGTAGGATCATAAAACCCTCTTAATGAAGTCAGTAGGGAGAAGCAAAACTTGATTAACAGTAACAGAGTCCGTGACATATTCGACTGGCTCAAGATGGACCAAAAATGTGCAGAGGTGTATCTTCACTGCAGAGAACAGCAGACGTGCGTTCTACAGCTCCAACAGGCACCCTAACACGTAACACCTTACCTGGTGGGCAACTGAAAGGGTCCAGACGGCACACTGCACACCAAATGGAAAAGTGTTTTCACTTGGCCACGTAAACCCTCCTAGTGGAAGGCCTACGGGAGGCTAAGAAGATGTCTGCGATGGTCTGGGAAACCTAAAACTTGCCCACTTCCATTTCCTCAGGAGCCTGGCATGGAGATGAAGGGAGCACAGGTTAGGATGGACTAAAGTCCCTGTGTTAGAGGGTCCACTCGTAGAGGGAGTTGCCATCGGGGAAACTTCTGACAGACTGTTGAGCAATGCAAATCACATCTCCCGATGCTAGTCTGGGATGATGAGAACCATCCTGCCCCCCCGCGCTTCCACAACTTGAGCAGCACCATCTGAACTAAGGCAAGAGAAGGAAAGCATACAAGAAGCATCTTGTCTACTGCAGTGAAATACATCCCAAGAGAAAACACCAGGGAATGGATTTCTGAGGCAGGTTTTCATGGAAAGGGAACGCAAAAAAGAACTGGGTCCGAACTGCCCCACTCGAACAGCGACTGCATGAAGTCTAAACTGAGGCATCGTGCTCGAGGTACCACTCTCACATACTCATGGCCTTCCTGCAAAGAGGGGGTAAACAGGGCGTCTTACCCTGCTTGCTGATTTAATACATCACAGCTTTGTCTGTCCGAAGAAAGAACACTTTGTGGCAGAGGGCATCTTTCAGGACTTGGCGTAAAAGGCAGCTCTCATCTCCAAAATATTTATAAACAGATAAGGTTCCACCTGGCTCCAGACCTAAGTGTGGAGACCTCGACAGTGAGCTCCCCACGAGAGATTTTGTCTGACGCTCTGTCATTTTGTACGGAGCACAGCGGATGCGTGGTTGGAGACCACTGCTTGCTGCAGAGCATGCCATGAGCTCCAGCATCTGCTCCATTGAAAGGGGCCCGAAGAGTAACTTTCTGTGATCTAAAGATGTTTCTCCCTTCCTCTGGAATGAAAACCAACACCCTGGAAGTATCCAGGAGGGCTGCTAAGAAGAGGAGCTTCTGGGAAGTTGAAACTGGCACCTTCCTTGAATCAGAAAACCCTTCCTGGAGAGAATGACTGAGAAGCTGTGGCAACTGCTTCCTGTGTCTACTGTGCGGATAAGCTGGATAGGAGCCATCTTCAGGAAATGAAAACTTGAACATCGAGGTTTTAGTGAACTCCTCCTTGAACAGGTACTTGTTTAACCTTCAAAGGCTAAAAAAATATAAATAAATAAATAAATAAAAATGGGCACATGCCACCTGTCATCTTGGAACCAGAAGCAATGGAAATAGTAACCCAAGCTCCATTCCGCTGTGGAACTACTGCCCAGTTCCCGCAGAGGCCCTATATCTCACAAGCAAGAGTGTGTGACAGAGGTGGACAGCCTGGGCTGCCATCTGGGTGGAAGGTCTGGGGAAATCTCTGAAATTGAGAGAGTATCCCTCTCGGACATTTGTCTGCTGTAATGCACTTTCACTGGTTGTTAAAACTAAATAAATTATACGCCCCTCCTACCACCAAGAGATGTCCCCCTCAGACAGCTGAGGTGGGACCTGGTCCGGATCCACAGAGGTTGGTGGGCCCTGTGCCCTCTACTGCATTCTCTTCATAATTGAGGATCTGGTTCCTGATAAAGGCACCAAAGACTCTACACCTTGAACGGACTGCCTGTTACGAGAATTTCAACTGTTCCCATTCACCAGAGCGGGCAGCAGGCGCCACCTGTTTAAATGGCAGCCACACTCTTTTGAATGGTATTCAGAGTTCAACCTGAAGGCCGAACAGATAAACACCTTCAAGGAGACGTTAACCACATGCAGCCAGCGGCAGATGCTCTAGACGCAGAGTCGTAGGCATCCACATAAGATTTCAGCCGATTACTAGGCTATAAGCCCCTATCACTGGAGTGTTGGATTCATGGAGACTCTTCACCACTGAAGTGAGAATGTTCCACAGGATGTACTCTTGCTGAGGAATATAGGAACTCAAGAAGCAGAAGTCTGCGTTGGTCTACAGATGAAGACTGAAATATTATGGTGGACCCCACATCCCTGAGGGAAAAAAACTGGAAAGATCTTACATCACACTGACACAGAAGGCTTGCCTTCCAGCACATAAAAATGAGTCATCCACTGCATCTCTGACAAAGCAGAACATGGAGACTCATCCAGATCCACTTCGAGCCCAGAATAACCTCCACAAGGTAGGTCGAGGACAGGAACATGGGACACGCCACCACCTGGATCTGCACTGAAGAGTTCAGCGCCATTCACTGCATCAGCACCACACATGGCACCAGTACCGGCTGGACCTAGACCTGAAGAAAAAGGGGAGAGACCAGTACCCGTGCCAGCCACTGCAGGAAAATGAGAGGGCAGGCATGTGGGGTCGGCATCGATGGCACTGGCACCAAAGAGAGCACCGTGAACATCCTGGCCCTACCGACCCGGCTGCAGCCCAGCAGCTCTGAGGCCCTGGAACCAGGTCCACTAGACAGACACCATCTCCCCTGCTCTAAAAGAGCGCCCAGAGGTGAAACTGCTCACAGGAGCCCCACTGAGAACAGAGACGGGACCTGGTGTCAAAAATAGCAGCCGATAAGAGTGGAGCCAAGGAAGACCCGACCGGAGTTAGGTCAGGACTACTGCTCTCCACCACAGATCTCCACGCAGATGTACCAAAGGGCGACCTTGAGCAGTACAGATTCTTCTTCCACCAACAAGAGGAAGAAGAGCTCGAGCAGACTTGGGTCCCCGATTGAAGTCTGGCTCGCTACTTTTGTGCTTCGGGTGGACTGTTGTCCACCCCCCAAAGGGTGGTGGGTCAGACACAGCCCCCAATGCCATTAGAGCTTTCAAACTAAGTCTCCCTACCATCACCGCTACCACCCAAGGTTGACCCCATTTATGGCAGGCTAAGGATTTCTTCTACATCTTTTTTTTTTTTTTAAATAAAAAAACAACACTAAAAATGATAAGTTAATCGAATACTAAACAGTTATACCTGGTGTGGAACAGACGAAGACTTGACTCCCGGCAGACGAGCGATGTCATCGAAGTGCACTTGACGGAGGGAGAAAAGGAACTGAGGCAGTTGGAGAGTAGATACCACGATAGCTTAAACGGCATGAGCCAGTCTCATGGCGCCACACATGCACATTCCTATCCCACACCCGGCCAAGATTTTTGGCTCTTGCGGGGTCCTAGAGCCTCCAGCATAGTCCCATTAGTGTGAATGAGTGGTGGAGACTTAGTTCAGGAAGGTCACTGAAATTTTGATGTTCGTTTAAAAATCTAAAAATAATAAAGCGCAGTTAAACACGGGAAAAGGGCAGTTGACTGTAGCTGCCGCAGTATCTGTGGTCCGACATGCATTGGCTGATGGCAGGAAAGAACTGAGGAGGAAGTGGAGGCCACCCGCTTTTACAGGACTGGCTCACGTCAGAAGTGGGCGTCTCTCGATGGTAGATTGCTAGCTATGAGGTTTCCAAATGGTCCTACAGTCTGGCAGCCAAGTCATACTGGTGACAGCCAACTGCAAGAGATGCACCCAAAGTAAGATCCGGAGGACTGTGACTTCTCCCGATCCCACGACCAGCACCAGAGGTGTAGGCCCTGGAGACCAGACATTTCATCAAAGTCCTCCATGAAAGATTCTCCGATGCTGGATGCAGTTGGGAGCAGCAACTAAGTGCTTGAGGGAACAACCACTGCTGCTTTTTCTGTGGCCGAAAGCACAGTCACTGACCCCGCAGCAGTGGAGGCCGATTTACGACCTTTCGGCAGGAGGTCAGGAACACTGCCAGCCAACCAAAAAGAAGTCTGGACGCATGATCCTCCAGGGATAAAAGGAGCATTGCCTGGAATAAGGCACAGACAGATAAATCATGTGCAACCCCCAAACAATACAGGCAAACATGTGTAGGTCCATCTTCAATATTTTCTGCACACACATGACATGGAATTTGAAGCAGCAAACAGGCTTTGCTTCCTCTGTCTCCATCATCTAAACAGGAGGAGCTGGAGCTAGGGAAGAAACTGTACAGCACTGCAAACCCAAAGAAATGAATAGAAGTTACTGTAACACCATCTCCGAAGGCACACTTTGTAGCCTACAATGCTGCAGAGATGCGAAGGAGGAGAATGGACCCTTCCAGCGGAAAGGAAGATGAGATGTCAAGGGGTGGATCTGTAGGATGCAACACCCTAATGGTGGGAGGAGCTTATCCTGAAGATGTTCTTATGAATCAGCACTTCTAGCGGAAATGCCTATGTCTGGCTAGCTAACTATATCCACACCCTTAGAAAGTGCAGTTACGCAAGAATTTACATTAAATACAGGTTACTCACCTGTAACAGGAGTTCTAGGAATGGTATATGTTGTTCATCCACACTCATTGGCAGGTATCCTTGCCGCTTTAAATCTTGTCGGAAGGTCTTCAAGCTTGCTCCTCCCACCCACCCGGGTGGTATAACTCTCGGCTCCGCCCCATGACGCCAGATCTGGCCCGCTGTAAGCTCAGGTTGTGCGTCGAAGCCGGGTGAGGTGGGTCGTGGTGGATGAACAATATATACCATTCCTAGAACTCCTGTTACAGGTGAGTAACCTGTATTTCTAGGACATGGATATGTTGTTCATCCACACCTCATTGGCAGACTCTAGCAGTTCTCCGGGAGGAGGGAGGCAAGACGCACACCCCCAATACTTACTTGGGAAAGAGAGACTGAGAACCGAGGCCCCAAAACCAGCATCCCGGCGTGACTCAAGGTCGATGTGGTAATGGGTAATGAAGGTGTTTGCTGACTTCAGGTAGCAGCCCTGCAGATTTCCTGGATAGGGACGCCCTGGAAGCAGCCACTGTTGCAGCAGTGGCGGGTAGAATGAGCTCTTATCCTCTGGGAGGCTCCATGCCCGCCAACTTATAGCAGAGATCTATGCAGGAGGTTACCCACCTGCTTATCGTCCGCTTGGCTGCAGGTCTGCCAGATGCGGCTTCAGCGTAGGTGACAAACAGCTGGCGAACCTCTCCCCGAATTTCAGCCGTGCGCTCCTTATAATAAGCGAGCGCCCTTCTAGGGTCCAGAGTATGGAGCCTATATTCGGCCTCCGAGGTGTGATTGGGGTAGAACACCGGCAGAGTCAACACCTGGTTAAGGTAAAACTCCGACACCACCTTCGGAAGGAATTTCGGGTGGGGGCGCAGGACAACCTTGTCCCTGTGGAAGACCAGGTAAGGAGACTCGATGGAAAGCGCCTGGAGCTCTCCCATCCTTCTGGCTGACGGATAGCCACCAAGAAGGCGGTCTTCCACGACAGGTGAGAGAGATCACACCTGTGCATTGGTTCGAATGGCTTGCCCATGAGCTTTGCCAGTACCAGCAGTAGATCCCACGGAGGTGGGGGTTCCCACTGGAGGGAAATGTGATCAAGGCCTTTGAAAAGCGCCAGACCACCTTCTCCTGCCACCATGGCTGCTTCCCGCCCGCGCCTGTAAGCAGAGATGGCTGCCAGGTGCACCCTTAGGGTCGCCGACCTAAGCCCCTGACTAGAAAGGGACCATAAATAGTCCAAGATGCTTGCCAAGGAACAGGAGGAAGGGTCCAAGCCCTTGCCCTGACACCAAATGGAAAACCTTTTCCATTTGAAGGCATAGCATTTTCTGGTCGACTCCTTACGGGACACCTCAACTACATTGAGGACCTCGTCGGAAAGACCCAAGGCCTGGAACTCTAGCCGCTCAGGAACCAGGCCGTCAGGTGCAGGGATTGAAGGTCCGGATGGAACACCTTCCCTGATTGACTGAGAGCAGGTCCGGGCGAGCTGGAAGCTGCCGCGGAGTCCTGGAGCTGAGACTGAGGAGATCTGGGTACCAGAACTGGCGAGGCCAGTCTGGGGCTATCAGAATCACCTGCGCCTTGTCCCTCCTCGCCTTGAGAAGCACCCTGTGGATCAAGGGAAATGGGGGAAAGGCGTAAAGAGGCCCGGGGTCCACTGCCTCGAGAAGGCATCCCCCTGCAGCGAGCCCTGCTGAGGGGGGCGGCATGGAACAGACTCAGCTCTGCTCTCCCTGGAGGCAAACAGGTCCACCTGAGGTGTGCCCCAATGGGAGAACAGATGCTGTACTACCTCCGCAGGAGAGACCACTGTGGGATGCAGCCCCTATCCGGCTCAGGGCATCGGCCAGGGTGTTGGAGGCCCTGCCACGTGAATGGCTAGAGATCCGCCTCCAGGCTGCGCAGTGACCAAATGCGGAGAGCTTCCTTGCATAGAAGCATGGAGCGCTGCGCCCGCCCTGGCGGTTTAGGATAGTACATAGTCGCGGGTATTGTCCGTCTGGACCTGGACCACTTGACCCCTCGGAGGAACGGAGCAAAGGCGGTGAGAGCTAGCGGACCGCACGGAGCTCCAGCAGGTTGATGGGCATCGGACTCCCGCTGGGACCAGAGGCCATGAGCCCGTGTTCCCTCAGATGGGCACCCCAACCCATCAGAGAGGCATCGGTCGATAGAGAGACCGTCGGCTCGGGGCGGACGAACGGGATGCCCTCCTGCAAATGATCTGGAACGGTCCACCACTGAAGAGCGTTCCACATCCCCTGTGTCACCGACACAAGCTGGTCCAAAGGATCGCAGCGTTGTGACCACTGGCTGGCCAGTCCCCACTGAAGGGGACGAATGTTCCAGCGGGCCCAACGGACCACGCTGGTGCAGGCCGCCATGAGACCCAGGAGGCGCAGGAAGTCCCGGGCAGGGCGCAATTGCCCAACCAGAAATGATCGGGCAAAGGAGGAAAGAACCTCGGCCCTGTCCGCCGGGAGCCGCGCTCTGGCTCGAAGAGAGTCGAGCTGCGCCCGATGAAAAGAATCACCTGCTTCGCTCGAGTTCTGACCTGGCCTGTTGATAAGGAGGCCCAGTTGAGAGCAGACCTGGAGGGCCAGATCTCTGACCACTCTGCCTCCTTCCTGGAGGAGCTGCTATCAGCCAGTCGCCCAGGTAAGGGTACACCTGACCCCTCGGCGCCGAGGAATGCTGTCACCACTGCCATGCATTTGGTGAAGACCCTGGGAGCTGGAGACAAGCCGAAGGGCATGGCTTGAACTCGAAGAGGGATCCTTCCGCTCGAAGCGAGGGAATCTCTGTGAGACGGACGGATGGGGACGTGAAAAAACGCTGGCCTGCAAGTCCAGAGAGCAGAACCACACGCCGCTTTCCAAGGATGGTATTATCTGAGCCAGAGTGACCATCCTGAAGGTTCGAGACCTTAGGAACTTGTTTAGGTCGTGTAGGTCGAGAATGGGGCACCAGCCCTCCGTCCGCTTCGGAACCAGGAAGTACCTGGACACAAACCCTGGGTCTGAAGGAGGGTCCACCACCTCTCTTATCACCTCCTTCTGGAGGAGGAGAGCGATGTCGGCTCGACGAGCCGCCAGTGAGGCTGGGGATCCGGAAGCCCCCCGAGGGGCGACGCGCCCCAAAGGGTGGTGCCTGCCGACTCCAGAGGCAGACCTCTTCCCACCACCTCTCAAGACCCACCTGTCCGTGGAAACAGCGGACCAGGCGGAACGGAAGTGCCGGAGCCGCCTCTCAGGGGGACCAGGGATAAGGTGACGGAATGGGGAACACCCCTCAGCCCGTCACTGGGCAGGCTTGGAGGAGGGACCGCCGAGGACCTCCTGGGCCTTTCCTCCCTGCCTCCTGTTAGAGGAAGCCGGCGGCTTGGGTTTGGGATGCCAAGGCGAGCCTGCTGGCCCTGACGTTGCTGGGTCAAGGGCCACGGGGCACAGAAGGACGAAGGGCTTAGGCTGTGGTTCGCGGCCTTTGTCCTTCTGAGCGGAAGAGACCGAGTCCAAGGTAGCATTGGACTTCTCGATCCTCTGCAGGTGACCTTCCACCCCAGGGGTCAAGAGGTCAGTCCCCAAAAAGGAACATCCGCCAACTTGTGCTGGGTATCCGGCAAAGGTGGATATCCTCAGCCAAGCCTTCACGACGATAGCCACTGCGGCCGCCACCGATCTGGCACATGAGTCCCCTATATCCAAAGCAGTCTGAGCTGCTTTGGCCACTGCCTGCTCCTGGTCCCGCACCTGCTTAACCGTAGTCTGCAGATCGGCGGAAGATGAGGGATGACCTCATCCAGGAGCCCAACAGGGCATGAGAAAAATGTGCCATGAGGATCGGTCAACTGGCCTGGACGAAGGGTCGAGAGAAGACGAGCGTAGACTTTTCGCCCGACATAGTCCAATTTCTTGGACTCCTTGTCAGGAGGTTTGTCCACATCCCTGGCGCTAGCGGCGCGCCGAAAACGCTGTCGGTAACCAACCCTCAGCAGAGGGGTGTTCAAAAACCGACAAGGAACCAGTAGGGACCGTATACTTCCTGGCCATCCTGGCCAGGGCGCAGGGCAGGAAGCAGGGCGCTGCCAAAGCTCCAGTGCCGGACCCACTATGGCCTCGCCACCGAAAGGCCTCTGCCGGAGAATCCTCGGTCCAGAATCTCCGTGAGGGATACCTGGCCCGCTTTGAACGGGTTCGAGCTCCATCTCCCGTGGACTCCAGATGAGCCGGTGAAGTCCTAGGAAGGACGACGGGCTATCGCCCATTGACTGACCTCCTGAAGACTCCAAGTCCAGTCGCTTGGAGAAAAAGGAGGAATCATCTTCGGACTCGGAAGAGTCCTCGAAGAGCTGCCTCTGGCCTGAGCCACCCTTCACCTGCCGAGGTCGGTAGGGAGTGAGGGTAACTGACAGCCGATGGGGTAGACCCTTAGCCGACCGAGAATCCTTGGTCGGAGCCCCAATTGGTGGCTGTGGAGGCGGAGGTTCCACCGGAATCGGTGGAGCAGCTGGTTTTGGCCGAACAACTGGCCTGGGTATAGGCTCCTCGGATAAGTCGAGGGGTTGTGTCGGCCGCTCCGGTGACAGCCACTTAATGGCCGGGGAAGGCGACGGGGTCGGCTTACTCCCGCCAGGAGGAGCTGTTGCAACATAAGGTCCTCGCATCACGACGACTTACGCCAAGCCTCCTCATCCGAGGAGGAGGACGAGCCGAGGGCGACGCCGCTATCGCGGTGCCGAGACAGAGACCGCCTTATGACGGTGGGATCGCTGACCGCAAGAGGTCCGAGACCGAGACCGAGAGTCCCGAATTTCCGAGGGTCGGGCGGGAGGTGTCGGCTGGAACCGCACCTTTGGCTCGATGGTGCATCCGAGGGCCCGGAACTGGAGGCACAGGCGCAGCCCACGGGATCCTCAACTCCTCCGGGGAACCGGGAGAGGGGAACTCGGCGGCTAAAGGCGAGCCCGTCCAATGGGTCGGAAAAATCTCACTTCATCGGTGGAGTCTCGGCCAACTGACCTGACGGGGACACCGTGGAGGCCAGTGGCGGTCGAGCGGTCGACGGCCCGGGAGAGGGACCTTTCCTGCCCCAAGAGCGGGCCGACGGAGGGACTTACCCTTGTCCCTCTTTTGGACCGAGAATCAGGTCCGCCTAACGAGGCCCTTCTCTTTAGTGGAGAGGGACAGACAAAGCTCCTTAAAAGAAGCCGTAAGAAGAGCCCAGAGAGAGCGGATAATGCCGCAGCCGAGGAAGATACGGCCCGCGCCGCTCTCCTCTTCGAGGGCGACCATCCGCCGAGCTGATCCGCCGAAAGCCTACCGCTGGACACCGCTAACCGGGCCTCCTTGGACTTCACCGAGGGAACGCTTCGGACGCCCAGTTGCAATCGGGCAGCACGGTCTTCGAGGACGAGGGCGGAAAGATGAGCACAGGTCGTGAAGCTCGCGGGTCGTGCTCAAGGCCTAAGCAGTAGACACAACGAGGAGTGTGGATCCGTCGAGACATCTTCTGCCGCATGGGCATCTCCGAAATCCGAGTCGATTTGTCCATCGCAGCCATGAGGGATAGAAGACTGAAGTCTTTTCGCAAAATTTATTTTTTTTTAAAATCGTAAACGGAGAAATAGGAACTAGTCTCAAACGCAGAGAGCCGTTAAGGAGGCAACCTGAGCTTTCAAGCGGTAAGGAAGATCTGGCATCATGGGGCGGAGCCGAGAGTTATACCACCCGGGTGGGTGGGAGGAGCAAGCTTGAAGACCTTCCGGCAAGATTTAAAGCGGCAAGGATACCTGCCAATGAGTGTGGATGAACAACATATCCATGTCCCTAGAACAGTAGATCTTCGAAAGAAGCTCTCGCCGCGGGCAAAATAGCCAGCAGGTAGTAGGACTAAGCCGCCAGGACCGCATGGAGAATGTTCCAACTAGCAGTCTACCACGGGGCCCAGCCAGCCACCGTCGGCCACTAGTGGGAGAACTGAGGAAGTTGTCGGGGAGCGCACGCTTTATAGGATAGGCTGACATCAGAAACTCAAGTAGGCAGCAAATGGAGAACAGAGGAGGATCAAGAAAGCCAAACAAGAAAGGGCATAAGTAGTGCAAGAGAAGGGAGGAACAGCAGGGGGAAGGAGGGAGGGAAAGCAAGGTCAGATTCAAGAACTTCTCTGAAAGATCTACTGTTACGGTAAGTTATGTAACTTATTATCTTACTTCTAGGGAAGGCTCTTGTAGCAGACCAATACTTGCAGGACTGAGTCTCAAGCAGTTCCCAGGCATGAACAGGAGAAAAAACACCTGGAGGAGAACAGATCAGCAGCCAAGAGCTCAGGAGAGAAGGCCCTGCCATACTGCTAGACCAAAACTGGCTCTGTGCCGAGGGGCAATGTCCAGACTGTAATGCATGGTGAAGGTGTGGCCAGAACTCCAGGTGGCAGCTACGCAGATGTCCCTAGCAGAAACATTTCTGAAACAGGCCCTGGAAGAAGTCATACCCTTGGTACAATGGCCCATAACTTACGGAATGTTCTTGTACTTACAGGAACAATAAGCATTGCAACTGGCTAATCACTTAAGACGAACAATGTTTAGAAACAGGAGTGCCCTGCCCTCTCTCTTGGGGAGAATGAAATAAACACTTAGACATATGAGAAGCCCGGGTCCGGTGCATACAGTACTGCAAGACTCTACATACATCTAAAGTATGGAGCAATGCCTCTCGCTGATTAGAGTACTCAGGAATATAAACCAGAAGGTAGATGGATTAATTGAGTGTAAACGCCGACATTACCTTGGGAAGAAATTTAGGATTAGTTTGCAAAGACACCATGTCTTTATTAAAACCAAATAAGGCTTTTTACACACAACAGCCTGAAGCTTGTAAATGCTTCAAGCAAAAGTAACAGTAACTGAAATGAGCAGTGTGTGTTTTCTGCAACAGAAAGCGCAGCTCACAACTCTCAGCTGGCTCAAAAGGAGGTAAACAGAGCTTCTCCAGTATAAAACTGAGGTCCCATAAGGAGACCAGGTCCCGAATATACTGGTTACTCACCTGTAACAGTAGTTCTAGGAGTGGTATGTGTTCTTCATCCACACTCTCTGGCATGTCCCTTTCCCTTTTAAATCTTGCCGGAAGTCTTCAAAAGCTGGCACCTCTCACCCACTCGGGTGGTATATACTTCGGCTCCGCCCCATGACGCCATGATCTTAGCTCATTGGAAGCAGGTGGTGTGCCTACAGCCGGAGGTCAGGTGGGTGCGTGTGGATGAACATATACCACTCCTAGAACTACTGTTACAGGTGAGTAATCTGTTTTTCTAGGAGTGTGGATACGTTGTTCTTCCACACACACTGGCAGACTGCTAGCAGTTCTCTGGGAGGAGGGAGGCAAGACGCACACTCCGTACTTAGGAAAGAGAGATTGGAGAACCAAGGCCCCAAAATCAGAATCCCGTCGTGACTCAAGGTAGATGTGGTAATGGGTAATGAAGGTGTTTGCTGACTTCCAGGTAGCAACCAAACAGATTTCCTGGACAGGGATGTCCCTGGAAGCAGCCACTGATGCAGCAGTATGACGGGTAGAATGAGCTCTTATCCCTCTGGGAGGCTCCTTGCCCACAAACTCATAGCACAGACCTATACATGATGTAATCCATCTTGCAATAGTCCATTTGGCTGCTGGTCTGCCAGAAGTGGCTTCAGCATAGGTGACAAACAGCTGGCGAACCTCTCCCCAAATTTTCCCCGTCCTCCTCTTGCAGTAGGAGAGAGCACGTCTAAGGTCCAGGGTATGGAGCTTGCACTCTGTATCTGAGGTATAGTAAGGGTAATATACTGGCACAGTCAACACCTGGTTAAGGTGAAACTCTGACACCACCTTCGGAAGGAATTTCAGGTGGGGGCGCAGGACAACCTTATCCCTGTGGAAGACCAGATAAGGGGAGTCCACTGAGAGCGCCTGGAGCTCCCCTGTCCTTCTGGCTGACGTGATAGTCACCAAGAAGGCAGACTTCCATGAAACCCACGTGCCTGGGTTCAAATGGCATGCCCATGATCTTTTCCAAAACCAGCAGATGATCCCACAGAGGAGGAGGTTCACGCACCGGAGGGCATATGTGATCCAGGCCTTTGAAAAGGCACCCAACCACTGTCTCCTGTGCCAATGTCGACTGACCAGCCCATGTCCGGAAAGCAGATATGGCTGCCAGAAGCACCCTAAGGGTCGATGGCCAAAGGTAGTCTAAAATGCTAGCCACAGAGCAGGATAAGGGGTCCAGACTCTTACCCTGACACCAAATGGAAACCCTTTTCCATTTGAAGGCATAACATTTCCTGGTCAATTTCTTACGAGATGCCACCACGGTGTAGACATCCACGGAAAGACCCAAAGCCTAAAACTCTAGCTGCTCAGGAACCAGGCTGTGAGGTGCAGAAATTGAAGGTCCGGGTGGAATACCTTCCCCTGGTTCAATGATATCAGGTACAGGCGTGTACAAAGCTGCTCCAGGGGGCCCTGCAGCTGAGGCTGAGGAGATTTGGATACCAGAACTGGTGGGGCCAATCTGGGGTTACCAGGATCACATTCGCCTTGTCCCTCCTCACCTTGAGAAGCACCTTGTGGATCAAGGGAAATGGAGGGAAGGTGTAGAGGAGGCTTGGGGTCCATGGCCTCGAGAAGGCATCCCCTGCAGCGAGCCCAGCTGAGGGGGGCGGGCATGGTACAGCCTCAGCTTGGTGTTCTCCTTGGAGGCAAACAGCTCCACCAACTGTTTGCCCCAATGGGAGAACAGACTGTAAGCTACCTCTGGATGAAGAGACCACGTGCTGGATGTCTGGCCTATGCGGCCGAGAGCATCCGCCAGTTTGTTCGAGACTCCTGCCACATGGATGGCAAGGAGATCCACCTCAAACCGGCTGACAAAGGTCCAGATCTGAAGCGCCTCGTTGCATAGCAGACTGAAGTGCATGCCGCCCTGTTTGTTGAGATAGTACATGGTTGTGGTATTGTCCGTCTGGACTTGAACCACTTGACCCCGGAGCTGGGGAGCGAAAGCTGACAGTGCCAGTCTGGCTACTCTGAGATCCAACAAGTTGATGTGGCAACGGGGCTCCTCGGGGGTCCAGAACCCATGGGCTCTGTGGCCCATCATGTGAGCTCCCCAGCCCATGAGAGAGGCATCTGTTGTAAGGACGACCGTCTGCTCTGGGCAGACAATCTGAATCCCTTCCTGCAGACGACTTGGAATGGTCCACCATTGGAGAGAGTCCCACATCTTCTGGGTGACAGTGACCAGCTGGTCGAAAAGACCCTGACGCAGAGTCCACTGAGCGGCCAGCTCCCACTGGAGGGGACGAATGTGCAACCTGGCCCAATGGACCACTGAGGTGCACGCCGCGATGTAACCCAGAAGGCGCAGGAAGTCCCGGGCAGGGTGCAAGCGCCCAGCCAGAAATTATTGGGCAGAGGAGGAAAGAACCTCTGCCCTGTCCAAGGGAAGCAGAGCTCTGGCTTGACGAGAGTCTAGCTCTGTCCCCATAAAGGCCATCAAATGAGAGTGCATGAGTTCCAACTTTGCCTCATTGATCAGGAGGCCTAAACGGGAACAAGTTTGTAGGGCCAGGTCCCTGGACCTCTCCACCTCCTCAGGGAGGAACCCGCCAGGAGCCAATCATCGAGGTAGGGATATATGCAAACCCCTTTACGCCGTAGATGGGCTGCCACCACTGCAATGTATTTGGTTAAGACCCGAGGGGCCAATGACAGGCCAAACAGCATGGCTCAGAACTCGTACAGGGTCCCTTCGACCCTGAAGCAGAGGAACCACTGGTGGGATGGACGGACTGGGACGTGAAAGAACGCGTCCTGTAGATCCAGTGAACAGAACTACATGTTTTGCTCCAGAGATGGTATGATCAGGTTCAGAGTTACCATCCAAAAGGTGCGAAACCCGAGATACTGATTCAGGTCGAGGAGATCTAGGATGGGGCGCCAACCCCCTGTCCGCTTGGGCACCAGGAAGTACCTGGACACGAAGCCAGGGTCTGCAGGAGGGTCCGGCATTGGAGCTACCGCCTCCATGCGGAGGAGCTGAGCAATTTTGTCCCGAAGGGCCGACTGGACATAACTGAGACCCTTTCCTCCCGTGGGGGACGGGCTCGGCAAGGAGAGTACTGCTCGAACTCTAAAGGCAGTCCCCGACCGACCACTTCCAGGACCCACCTGTCCGAAGTGATACCGGACCAGGCAGAAAGAAAGTGGCAGAGCCGGACCCTCACAGGAGGACCCAGAACTGGCGTGACGGGAGTAGGGTTGGCCACCCTCTGACCCATCACTGCACAGGCTTAGAGGAGTAGGAGGCTCCTGGATCGGCACCTCGGCCTCCTCTGCGGGGCTGTTGGGGACCCTGCTTGAGACTAGGGTGCCAAGCTTGAGCCTGCTGTTGCTGCTGACCTCCCTGATAGGAGGGCTCTTTAACCGCAGGAAAAGAGTGCCGAAAGGGCTTCTTCTTGCGCTTCTTGATTCTTGCCTGAAGTACCTTTTGCAGAGGTAGCAACCAAGGTGGAATTGTACTGCTCTATGCACTGGAGGTTACCTGCACTCCGGACCGAAGAGGTCGGTGCCAAGGAAGGGCACGTCAGCTAATTTATGCTGAGTATCCGCAGGAAAAGAGGATAACCTCAGCCATGCCCTGTGGTGAGTGGCCACTGCGGCTGCTAAGGAGCGGGCACAGGAATCTCCAATGTCTAGGGCCGTCTGGAGCTGCTGTTTTGCAGCAGCATGGCCCTGGTCATGGACCTGCTTAACCGTGGTCTGCATGTCCACTGGGAGATGAGGGAGGACTTCACCTAGTGACCCCAAGAGGGCATGAGAGAAGTGTGCCATGATTACAGCCGAGCTGGCCTGACGAATGACCAAGGATGAGGCCGGATATACCTTCTGGGTAGAATGGTCCATATTTTTTGGACTCCTTGTCAGGAGGGCGGTCAGTGTCCGCTGAGCTACCTGTGTGCCGAAACACGGAAACAGTCACAAGGCTCTCGGCCGAGGGATGCTCAGTTAAGCCCGCCAAGGACCCCATGGGTACAGTGTACTTGTGAACCATGCAGGCAAATGGAGCCAGCCAGAACGCAGGGCCCTGTAATAGCTCACAGGCTGGGCCAACAGTGGCTTCGGCCACTTGGAAGGCCTCCATCGGGGTATTCCCCCTCTTAAGGATATCCGTGAGATGATATTCTGCCTTCTTTTGGATAGGCTGTAATGGCATACCCGTAGACTCAGAAATGAGTCGAAGGATGCCTGGGAAGGAAGAAGGCCCTTCCTCCAGGCCTGTCACAGACAAATCATCATCAGGGTGCGAGTGAAGACCAGTGGTATCAGAGTCTAAGGAGTCAGGATACAGGGGTCTCCCGCCTATGTCCCTTTCCATGCGCCTAGGGCGATCAGGAACTACAGTGATGGGCAGACGACGGGGCAAGCCCATATCTGTCTAAACCTCCTTTCAGAGAGCCCCTCCCTGAGGCTGCTTAGGCAGTGGTTCCACCAGGACTGGTGGGGAAACCGGAACAGGCCAAGTAGGAACGCGTGCTGGTCCTGCCGGAAGGAGAACCGGAGTCCTCGGTACTGGAGGAGTCTGTGTTGCCCGAAGAGGCTGGGGCCAAGTAACAGTCGGTGTAGCCAGAGCAGCCGGCTTCTGACTGGTCAGAATTAGCTGTTGCAACACGAGGTTCTCATAACGTCGATGGAGCTTCCGTTTAAGTCTCTCCTTATCCGAGGAGGATGAAGAATGGTGGCGATGGCGCCTCTTTAGGGAGTGTTTATGACCCTCCTTCGGTTTTCAGACCGATGGGGTCCTAGTCCTTGATCGAAACAGACTGTGTTGGCACGGTCGATCGGGAGAGGCCAGATTCGGTAAAAAACCAAGGATCCGGCTCCTGTCCCTCGATCGGGATGCCCGCAGGATGGGTCTCCTTGTTGGGGAAAGAAAGGATGGGGGGCCTTTCCAAAGAGTCGTCGAACGGGGTAGGCGACAACGGCTCGATCGGGTCGAGAGAAATCTTGTCCGGTTCTGCCGTATCCTCGGCCTCAGTGCCTTGGCCCAACGGAAGGTCCAAGAAGCCGGTGGCCGAGGAAGTGATCTCGACCGAGATTGCTTGGTCCTGTGGACTGGACTGCTCTTGGTCCCAGGAACATCTTTATCAGCCAGAAGATGATGATTTGGGATCCTTGTCCCATTTCTTGAGGTGGGAGGAGTGCGAGCCAGAGGAAGCCTCACCCTTGGTAGGGAGAGACTGGCACAACTCCCGAAAGGACCAAGTAGAAGTGGAGCACAGGTTGAGCGGCACGAAAAAGCTTCGGCTGGCCGAAGACTGGGCAGCTTCCTCTTCGAAAGCCGCCACCTGTTACAGCTGCTCGGCGGATCCCACGGCCGCAGAAACCGCCCACGTGGCCTCCTTCGATTTCACTGGTGGATTGTGAAGCTCTGTTCTCCCTAGCTGTAGGCACGCCTTGCGATCGTCCAGGATGTTGGGATGGAGTCAGACATAGTGCAAGCAGTGGTATCATGCATGGCACCGAAGCAATAAACGCACGAGAGGTGGGGATTGGTGAGAGACATTTTTTGTCCACAAGGACACCGGCGAAACTCGGGGGACGACTTGTCCATGTCTGATGCACCGAGATCGGATTTGTAAACTCTTACAAGTTTTAAAGAAAGCAAACATGGCGAAACCAGTCGATGAGACTCCAGGGCCTACGGTACTTCTAAAAGTAGCACGAAGGAACCTGAATCTTCCAGCAGAAAGGAAGATCTGGCGTCACAGGGCGGAGCTCAGGAATATACCATCCGGGTGGGTGGGAGGAGTCAGCTTGAAGACTTCCGGCAAGATTTAAAGGGGAAAGGGACACGCCAGAGAGAGTGGATGAACATATCCACACTCCTAGAAGGGATGTTTCAGATGTAAAATGCCCCACAGGAAAGTGCAAGATACCCCAAGGTGGGCAACAGTTTTGGCCTCAATAGCTGGATGGTACCCAGACATGGCGGAAAGATGCACTTTGAGGGAGGAGTACCCCAAGCCCAAAAGGGAAAGGAGGTACTCAAACACCTGATTCACCTCTCAGGTGAAAGGGTCCAATTGGTGAGCGTCAGCTCAAAGGATGAAACACTTCCTTTTCATAGCATAAGTGGTTCTGGTGGAGGGTTTCTTAACGGTCACCAAGACGACTGTGACCCAAGATGACACCTTGATGCAGGCAATAGCTAGGTCTGCAAGAGCCAAGGACCCCACGGAAAAATTTCTAGCTAGTAGTCCCTGGCGAGGGACTGCCCCCACATCAGGTGACCAGCGTCATGCGACGTCGGTATAAAGGGGCGGTCCCAGATGCCCGCCTTCCAGTTCTTTCCCACCACAGGCCGGGAAGACCCGGATGAGAAAGAAGCGGATGTTTCCATTCTTGGAAAAGGAGCTGAAAAAGCCTAGGGGGATGGAGAGCAGGAAGGTATTACTCTACTGCAAGAGCCTCTCTCGAAGATCTACTGTTACGGTAAGTTCCTCGCGTAACTGTACTATCTTACTCGAGAAGGCACTGCAGTGAGGTAATACATATAGGACTGAATCCCAAGCAGTCGAACTAAAGAAAGGCACCAGGAGAAGGAACTACTCTAAGAAGTAGCCCTAGCCGTGCAAGCGTCAAGACAGGAGGCCTTGCAAAACAGCCAATCCGAAGCCTACTCTACAGCGAGAGGCAATATGCAAACTGTAATGTTTCGTAAAGGTATGGACGGAAGTTCAGGTGGCAGCAGCGCAAATGTCTGCTGCAGACACATTCTTGAAACAAGCTGCAGAGGCCGCTACTCCCCCTGTGGAGTGACCTCTAACTTGATCCGGAAGGGTCTTGTTGTACTTGCCATAACAGAAAGTGATGCAATGAGCCAACCACTTTGACAGGCATTGCTTGGAAATACAGGTTACTCACCTGTAACAGGAGTTCTAGGAATGGTATATGTTGTTCATCCACACTTTCGGGCAGGTAACCATGCCGCTTTAATTCTTGCCAGAAGGTCTTCAAGCTGGCTCCTCCCACCCACCCAGGTGGTAAAACTCTCGGCTCCACCCCAAGACGCCAGATCTGGCCCGCTGGAAGCTCAGGTTGTGCGTTGAAGCCGGAGGTTGGTGGTCGTGTGGATGAACAACATTTACCATTCCTACAACTCCTGTTACAGGTGAGTAACCCTATTTCTAGGAACATGGATATGTTGTTCATCCACTGTCTGGCAGACTCCTAGCAGTTCTCCGGGAGGAAGGAGGCAAGGCGACATTCTCGATACTTACGGGAAAGAGACTGAGAACTGAGGTCCCAAAACCAGCATCCCGGCGTGACTGAAGGTCGAGGTGGTAGTGGGTTATGAAGGTGTGCTGACTTCCAGGTAGCAGCCCTGCAGATTTCCTGGATAGGGGCGTCCCTGAAGCAGCCACCGATGCAGTTCGTATATCCTCTGGGAGGCTCCATGCCCACCAACCTATAGCAGAGATCTATGCAGGAGGTGACCCACCTGCCTATCATCCACTTGGCTGCAGGTCTGCCAGGTGTGGCTTCAGCGTAGGTGACAAACAGCTGATAAACCTCTCCCCGAACTTCAGCCGTCCGCTCCTTATAATAAGCGAGCGCTCTTCTAGGGTCCAAGGTATGGAGCCTGTATTCGGCCTCTGAGGTGTGATTGGGGTAGAACTCCGGCAGAGCCAACACCTGGTTAAGGTGAAACTCTCACCACCTTGAAGGAATTTCGGTCGGGGAGGGACACAACCTTGTCCCTGTGGAAGACCAGGTAGAAGACTCAATGGAAAGCACCTGGAGCTCTCCCATCCTTCTGGCTGACGTGATAGCCACCAAGAAGCGGTCTTCCACGACAGCTGAGGATGTCACATCTGTGCATTGGTTGAATGGCTTGCCCATGAGCTTGGCCAATACCAGCAGTAGATCCCACAGAGGTGGAGGTTCTCGCATCGGAGGATATGTGATCAAGGCCTTTGAAAAAGCACCGACCACCTTTCTCCTGCACCGATTGCTTCACAGCCCGCACCCGTAAGAGAGATGGCAGCCAGGTGCACCTTAAGGGTCATCATCGAAGCCCTTGCTGAGAAAGGGACCACAGGTAGTCCAGAATGCTTGCCAAGGGGCAGTCAGAAGGTTCCAAGCCCTTCCCCTGACACCAAATGGAGAATCTCTTCCATCTGAAGGCATAGCATTTCCAGGTCAACTCCTTCTGGGACGCCTCAACGACAATGAGGACCTCGTCAGAAAGACCCAAAGCCTGGAACTCTAGCCGCTCAGGAACCAGGCCGTCAGGTGCAGGGATTGAAGGTCCGGATGGAATACCTTCCCCTGGTTGACCGAGATCAGGTCCGGGCGGGCTGGAAGCCGCCGGAGCCTGGAGCTGAGGCTGAGGAGATCTGGAAACCAGAACTGGCGAGGCCAGTCTGGGGCTACCGAATCACCAGGCCTTTTTCCCTCCTCGCCTTGAGAAGCACCCTGTGACTCAAGGGAAATGGGGAAAGGCAGAAGAGGCCCCGGGTCCACGGCCTCGAAAGGCACTCCCCCTGCAGCGAGCCCCTGCTGAGGGGGGCGGGCATGGAACAGACTCAGCTTCGCATTCTCCCTGGAGGCAAACAGGTCCACCTGAGGCGTGCTCCAGTGGGAGAACAGATCTTGTACTACCTCCGGCAGGAGAGACCACTCGTGACACGCAGATCCTATCTGGCTTAGGGCATCAGCCAGGTTGTTGGAGGCTCCTGCCACGTGGATGGCTAGGAGATCCGGCTCCAGGATGCGCATGAGGGACCATATGCGGAGAGCTTCCTTGCATAACAGCATGGAGCGCGTCCCGCCATGGCGGTTCAGATAGTACATGGTCGTGGTGTTGTCCGTCTGGACCTCAACCACTTGACCCCGTAGAAACGGAGCGAAGGCGGTGAGTGCTAGATGGACCGCTCGGAGCTCCAGCAGGTTGATGTGGCATCGGGACTCCCAAGGGGACCAGAGGCCGTGCGCTCGGTGTTCCCCCAGATGGGCACCCCAACCCATCAGAGATGCATCGGTCGAGAGAGAGACCGTCGGCTCAGGCGGACGAACAGAATGCCCTCCTGCAGATCTGCTGGAACGATCCATCATTGGAGGATGTTCCACATCTCCTGGGTCACTGTCACGGGCTGGTCCAATGGATTGCAGCATTGTGACCAATGGCTGGCCAGTCCTCATTGAAGGGGACGCATGTACCAACAGGCCCAACGGACCACGCTGGTGCAGGTCGCCATGAGGCCCAGGAAGTCCCGGACAGGGCGCAATTGCCCAACCAGAAATGATTGGGCAAAGGAGGAAAGAACCTTGACCCTGTCCGCGGGGAGCCGTGCTCTGGCTTGCAGAGAGTCGAGTTCTGCCCCAATGAACAGTATCACCTGCTTTAGCACAAGTTCCGACTTGGCCTCGTTGATGAGGCGGCCGACCTGAGAGCAAACCTGGAGGGCCAGATCTCTGGATCGCTCCACCGCCTGTCTGGAGGGGGCTGCAATCAGCCAATCATCCAGGTAAGGGTACACCCGGACCCCTCGGCGCCGCAGGAATGCTGTCACCACTGCCATGCATTTGGTGAAGATCCTGGGAGCTAGGGAGAGGCCGAAGGGCATGGCCCGGAACTCGTAAAGGGATCCCTCTGCTCTGAAGCGGAGGAACCTCTGATGAGACAGACGGATTGGGACGTGAAAGAACGCGTCCTGGAGGTCCAGGGAACAGAACCACACGCCTCGTTCCAAGGATGGGATTATCTGAGCTAGAGTGACCATCCTGAAAGTTCAAGACCTTAGGAACTTGTTCAGGTCGTGCAGGTCGAGAATGGGGCGCCAGCCCCCTGTCCATTTTGGGACCAGGAAGTACCTGGACATAAACCCTGGGTCTGGAAGATTCCTGATCACCCCTTTTTCGAGGAGCAGGGCAATATCGGCTCGGCGGGCCGACAGCGAGGCTGTGGACCCCATGGCCCCCCGAGGGGCGACAGCTCAAAAGGGTGGGGCCTGCTCGAACTCCAGAGGAAGGCCTTTTCCTACCTCCTCCAACACTCAGCGGTCCGTGGTGATAGCAGACCAGGCGGAAAGGAAGTGGCGGAGCAGTCCTCCCACGGGGGAGTGACGAGGCTGGGGGCGGCACCTCTCTAACCAGTCACTTGGTCAGGGCTTGGGGAAGAACCGGCTGAGGGACCTCCTGCCTTTTCTCCTTGCTTCCTGTTGAGGAAGCCGCTTTTTGGGTTTGGGACGCCAATGAGCCTGCTGGCCCTTGCTGGTGCTGTTAATGGGTCAAGAAGCAGGGACCAAAGAGATTTAAGGGACTCCTGCTAACGCAGCCTTTGTCCCTCCATGAGATGACAGAGTCCAAGGTGGCACTGGACTTCTCGATCTGCTGGAGGTGTCCCTCCGCTCAGGGCCTGAGGTCAGTCCCGTTAAAGGGGGACGTCCCGACAACTTCTGTGCCAGGTATCCCAAGGTGGATACCTCAGCCACGCCTGCGTCAGCATGGCCACCGCAGCTGCTACTGGACCTGGCACAGGAAACTGCATGTTCAGAGCAGTCTGGAAGTTGCCAAGCTTCGCCACCCCTGGGCCTCCTGGCCCCACACCTGGTGGACCGTGGTCTGCAGGTCAGGTGGCAGATGAGGAACAACCTCATCCAAGAAGCCCATGAGGGCGTGGGAGGAGTGTGCCATCAGCACGGCCAAGCTTGCCTGTTGGAGGCCAAGGGAGGACGCAGCGTACACCTTGCACCCAGCAAAGTCCAGCTTTTTGGACTCTGTCGGTGGGCTTATCCACATCCCGAGCATTACCGGAACGCCGGAAAATGCTGTTGGTGACTAACCCCTCGGCAGAGGGGTGCTCCAAGAAACCGGGCAAAGAGCCGGTAGGGACTGCATACTTCCTGGCCATCCTGGCCGAGGGCGCAGGACAGGAAGCAGGCCGCTGCCAAAGCTCTAAGGCTGGGCCAACAATGGCCTCAGCCACCGGAAAGGCCTCCGTGGAGGAATCCCCTCAGTCCAGAATCTCCGTCAGGGGATACTTGGCCTGTTTGGACATGGGCTCGAGCTGCATCCCGGTGGACTCAGAGATTAGTTGAAGCAGACCCAAGAAGGATGATGGGCCATCGTCCACTGACTGGCCCCCGGAGGACTCCAGATCGAACTGCCTGGAGAACAGGGAGGAGTCGTCGTCAGATTCTGAAGAGTCGGCGAACAGCTGCCTCGGCCCTGAGCCACCCTCCACCTGCAGAGGACAGTCGGGAGTGAGGGTGACAGACAACCTGTGGGGTAGGCCGTGACCTGACCGAGAATTCTTGGTCGGTGCCTCACTTTTGGTTGTGGAGGTTCCACCACAATCGGGTGGAGCAGCTGGTTTTGGCCGAGCAACTGGCCCTGGAGCGGGCAACTCTACTGGAACGAGTGGTTGCTTCGGTCGTTCAGGCGATAGCCACTTGATGGCCGGGGTCGGCTTAGGCTCGGACAACAGCAACTGCTGCCACATAAGGTCCTCGTAGCACCAGCGCAATTTGTGCCGCAGCCTCTCCTCACCCGAGGAGGAGGACGAGGAAGAACGGCATCGCCGCTTACTTCGGTAAAGAGACCGAGACCACCGATGTCGGCGGGAAAGCCTGGACCAAGAAGAGGTCCGAGACCTTCGGGGGGACCGAGGGTGGGTCTGGGAAGGGGCGGGAGACACCCGCTCTTCCATCGGCTTGGGCACTTTAACCAGGGACTGCGGCCCAGAAGGCGAAGGCAGATCCTCGGTATCCACCCGGGGAACCGGTGAAGGAGGGTTGTCGGCGTCTCCAGTCGACAGCCCGTCTAACGGATCGAGAAAATCTCGACTTCGCTAACGGAGTCTCGGCTGGCTGGCCTGACGGAGACACTGTGAAGCCAGCGGTTCTAGCCGCAACCTCGATCAAGTCGACGGGTTGGCTGTCCGGGAAGGGGATCTCTTCTGCCCATCACTTAACCCAACGGTGGGACTTCACTCTTTCTCGACTTTTCTTGGGCCAAGAAGAATGTCCCGAACGCCCCTCACCTTTCGTGGAAAGGGAATGACAAAGCTCCTTGAACGAAGCCATATATGAGGAACTCAGAGAGAGAGCGGGATAAATGCCACGGCCGAGGAAGAGGAAGATGTGGCCTGGGCCGCCTCCTCCTTGAGGGCGATCATCTGCTCAAGCTGCTCAGCCGAGCCAGCTGCTGTGGACACCGCCCAACGAGCCTCTTTAGATTTTACGGGCGGGAAACGTTTCTTGGGGCACCGGAGCGTCAAACGAGCAGCGCGATCGTCCAGGACGTTAGCCGAGAAAGAGAAGCACAACTCGCAGCCCTGCGGGTCGTGATCTAGGCCTAGGCAGTAGACGCACGTGGAGTGCGGATCCGTCCTGGACATTTTCTGCCCGCAAGGGCACCTCCGAAAGCCGGGAACAGATTTGTCCATCGCAGCCGCAAGGGAAGATGAAGACCGAAGTTTAGAAAACTTCAAAACCAATTTCGGACGAACCGAAGAGTTAGGATCCAGTCTAAAACGCAGAGCACTAAGGAGGGAACCTGAGCTTCCAAGCGGTAAGGAAGATCTAGCGTCATGGGGCGAAGCCAAGAGTTTTACCACCCGGTTGGGAAGAGCCAGCTTGATGACCTTCCAGCAAGAATTAAAGTGGCAAGGATACCTGCCCGAAAGTGTGGATGAACAACATATCCATGTCCCTAGAAACAGCATAGCCCTCCCTATTGGGAGCAAAAGAGACAAACAACTGATCAGTCTTTCTGAGATCCTTCGTCCTATTGGTGTAGTATCTCAGGATCCGGTGAACATCCATAGTATGGAGCAAATATTCCCCTTGGTTAGAGTATTGCGTAAAAAAGGCAGGTAGCTCTATAGACTGATTTAAGGTAGACTCTGCTACCACTTTAGGCAGAAACTTAGGATTCGTGTGAAAAGCCAAATAAGGGATTTTACACGAGGGCCTGGAGCTCGGAAATTCTTTGAGCCGAGGTAATGACCACCAGAAAAAGTCTTCCATGAAAAAAACTTCAGATCTGCAGAAGCTGCAGGTTCGAAGGGTTTGGGGGGGGGAGAGAAGAGAGAGAGTAAGTTTCTCTAGAACAAAATTCAAGTCCCAAGGGGGGGTAGGAGTACGGATGGGGGGCCTTTGGTGAAGGACCCCTCTGAGAAAGGTCTTAGAGACCTCGACCAGAGCAAAAGCTTTATCTGCGAAGGGAACATGGTAGGCTGAGATAGCTGCCATGTGAACCTTCAAGGAGGAATGACTGAGACCCAGGTTGAATAGATGAAGCAAGTACTCCAGCAGAAAGGGCACTGAACAGGAGAAAGGCTCCACGTTTTTGGAAGCTGCCCAAATAGAGAATCTCTTCCATTTCATTGCATAAGTGGACCTGGTGGATGGCTTTCCAGCCTCCACTAAGATCTCTGCCACTTTTGGAGACACTCCAAAATGGGACTGGGCTACGTCTGCAGGAGCCATGCAAGTAGCTGAAGGGATTTCAGGCCTGGATGGACCAGGGTCCCTTGATCCTGGGTCAGCAAACCTCGAGATTGAGGTAGAGGAGGATCCTCTGAATACTGTTGTAGAAGAGAGAACCAAATTTGCCTGGGCCAGAAAGGAGCCGATCAGAATCATTCTTGCTCCTTTCCTGTAGTTAGTTCCTGCACACTGTGGATCAGAGGAATTGGGGGGGGAGCATAGACAAATCTGTCCTTCCAATCTAGAGACAGAGAGTCGCCCAGAAATGCCTCACTCTGAACGAGCGAGCAAAATTGGGAAGTTTTATGCTTTTGGGAGAGGCGAACAGGTCTACTCATGGAGTCCCCAAAGCTGGAAAGAGATATCGCCTAATACATCTTGGTCCAGTTCCCACCTATGTGCCAGAGCAGAGGAGCGACTTAGCTTGTCTGCCAGGGTGTTGTCACTCCTGGAACATGAATCTGTCAGGTGAAGGTCGTTGTGTTGCTCACTCCTCAAACCCTCATTGCCTCCCTGCATAGAGGGTAGGACCGAGTTCCTCCCAGTTTGTTGATGTACCACACTACACACATGTCCGTCTGGACGGCTAGGTGGCCGGGGAGGATGTATTGGTGAAGGGCTAGAAGAGCATACAGCACCGCTCTAAGCTCGAGCACTCTGATGTGGAGAGCTTGTTCCAGTCTGGACCAGGAGCCCTGGGTCCGATGAGGACCTAGATGGGCTCTCCAACCTTCGCCTGAGGAGTCTGTCGTCAGAGTCTGGGAGTAGGGAGGATGAAAAAAGGGGACCCCCCCGAAACAGGTTCTCTCAAACCATCCACCACTGCAAGCCTCGCACCATCGGCGATGAGATCAGAACTAATTGATCAAGGTCGTCCACAAGTTGGTCCAACTGGGAGCGAAGAGTCCACTGAGAGATCCTCATGTGGAGTCGAGCCCGGGGGACCGTCGGAATAGCGGCCGCCATGAGCCCCAGAAGATGGAGGACCGGCCTCACCGAGACCTTCCTGCGTTCTGATAGCAGGGAAACCTGGGTTTGAAGAGAGGCTGCCCTGTCCAGAGGCAGGAAGGCCTTGCTCACAGTCGTATCGAGGATAGCCCCGATGAACTGCAGCCTCTGGGAAGGATCCAGGTGAGACTTGCAATGGTCGATGGTAATACCCAGGCAAGTGAAAACCTGCTGGCTAAGGGAGAGACAACGTAGGAGTTCCTCCCTGGACGAGGCCGCCAGGAGCCAGTCGTCCAGGTAAGGGAAGACCTTGACTCCCACTGTACGCAGGTGGGCCGCTACCACAGCCAGGCATTTGCTAAATACTCGGAGGGCCGAGGATAGACCAAAGTGAAGCGCCTTGAATTGGTAATGGTCCCCCTGAAACGCAAAACGAAGATATCTGCGGTGAGAAAGCGAATGGGAATATGCAGATATGCATCCTGCATATCCAGTGCACAAAGCCATTGACCCGGCTGGAGAAGGGGCTGAAGGCTCTGCAAGGAGAGCATCCTGAACTTTTTGTATTCCACGTAAAGATTCAAGGAACTGATATCTAGAATGGGTCTGAGATCTCCCGTCTTCTTTGGAACCAGGAAGAAATGAAAATGGCAACCCGTCCCTTGAAGATGAAGGGGGACGGGTTCGATGGCCTGCTTCATGAGAAGGGTCGAGATTTCTTCCCGGACCAAAAGAAGATGCTGCATTGAATAGGACGATTTCAGGGGTGGGTGGCGGGGTGGTTTCTGAAGAAACTCTATGGAATGCCCTTCTGCTATGAGCTGGAGCACCCAAGAATCTGTAGTTATCCTCTCCCAACCCAGAAGGTGGAGGGAAAACCTTCCCCTGGGAAGTCCAGAGGCGGTGGGAGAGGAAAGAGTCAGGTGGTGTGAGGCAGCGCCAGCCCTGAAGCATCCGCTGCTTTTGGGCGGGGGGCTTGACAGCTGCAGGGCCCAACATTTGCGGCCCGGGCTTCCCCTGTAAGCCGCCTGGCCGACCGCCTGCTAAAGGGACAGCGCCATGGGGCTGGGACGGAACATTGAATCCATGGATTTCAGAGCCGTCCCTTCTGTAACTGGGTGATGATGTCCTTGACATCACCCTCCCCCGAAAAGGTGCTTCTTGGATAGCAGATTGCACCTCCGCGACCAAACCTGACACGCGGGGCCAGGCGTGACGCCACAGACCCACGGCGAAAGTGGAGCTCTGCCTAGCAGTGTCCACTGCATCATCGTATGTCGCCCGCAAAATGTGGCGACTGGCCGAACGAGCAGAACGAACGAGGTCAGCTAACTCCTGTTTGACCTGGGAGCCAGATAAGGAGTCCAGCTTGGATTCCACCTGGGTATGGACAGCCTTCTGGTAATCCCCCATGTGGGCGACGTAATTCAGGGCCCGAATTGCCAGTCTGGAGGAGGCATAAATCTTTCTTCCATACTGGTCCAGAAGACGAGATTCTTTATCCGGGGGGAGACGAGCTCAGATGTTTTGGACTTGCCGACCAGCCACGAGCGGCGCTAATCACGACAGAGTCGGCCCGAGGGTGAGAGTCTAGATAGTCCACACCCTCTGGAGCCTGGTATACCCTGTTTGACTTCCTGGGAAGTGGGGCTAACGCCTACGGTCGTTTCCAAATCGTGGTAACAAGGTTGGCGAAGCTCAATCCAGGGTGGCACTAAAGCTGGAGCTGTCACGGGCAGATCCAGATGTTCCACGAGTTTAAGTTGCTGGGGATCTGGTTCCAGAGAGTGTCACTGGTGGACTTCCTGGATTTTCTTTAGCAACTCAGTGAAAGATGGATCCTCCGGAGGAGACTTTGGAGGGGTCCCCGGCCAGGGTTTGGATGGAGAGCGGGGCTTGTCATTTCTCTCAGAGCATCCCTCTGAAGAGTCCGAGGAATTCGAGAGGGAAGAAGAAGAGGAAGAAGAATAAGACTCCCTGACATGACTCGGGGGAGAAACAGGTTCCTTGGGTGGTACCCATAAACGTGTATCCTGCCCCTCTCTGGACCCAGAGGGGAGTGCTCTAGAGTCTGGAGGTGGTGAGGGAGTGTGCCATCTCGGACGTACGGGAGCCGGTGGCAGCACCATCGTCGTAAGGCGGCTCTCGACCTCCTTGGTGAGCTGAGCCTTGGCCTCGGCCCACCAGGAGGCCAGAGTCCCTGCAGATCCACCGTGCCAAGGGGCGGTGGAGGAGAGGAGGGGGGAAAAGAGCGACGTTGTACCGTAAGGTGACTATCCAAAACCTGGCTGCGGGAAACCCGCGCCGGGTACTGCGGCATTGGGGACTGCGGGCGCTGGATACTGTGGTCCCAGATAGGATGGAGAGTACCCGGGAGCCAGGGGGCGCTGCCGGAGCAGACGGCCCGACTGGTGTCCTCACAGGCGGGTCCACATTAAGAGGCCCGGAAGGCGAAGGGCCCGAAGGGGGGACATCCGGAAGCAGGATGTCTCCAGGAGCAGGCAGAACCGGCGTCAGTGGAGGCGTCAGAACCGGTTCCAACGGAGGAGGAAGATCCCCCGCATCGTCCGAGGATGGTGGAGAAAAATCCCCGGGGTCAGGCTGGGGTGACTCAGGCTCCCCTAACAGCAGTGAAGGCTGTGGGAACTGGGTACGATGGACGGGAGGGCCCGGCGTCTGTTCGGCCTACCAGCGCACGCCGGAGGAGCCGGGCGGCTGCTAAGGGGTCAGTTCCCCGGCGGCACCGGAGAAGCTGGCGTCCGCTTGCTAGGAAGCCCCAACCGGAGGAGGGCCGAGAGGGAAGATCGGTCCGGGAGGCTAGAGGTCAGGCGCCCACCCCCAAGGGTCGGGCCTTATCGACCATCTCCATGCGGACGCCAGAGGGGCTAAGCCCGACTTAGAGGAGTCGCCCATGCCAGTAGACTGCAAGCCTGCGGCCAGACCGAGGGCGGAGGCCTCCATTCATCTCCGGAGGCACCCGCAAGGCCCGAGCACGAGCCAGACAGGCGGGCCGACGCCTCCTCCAAAACCTTGGAGGTGGCCATCAAACGGTCCCCCGCGGGGGGACGCTACCTTAGTCCCAGCATCTCCAGCGGTAGATGAGGACTTCTCCCGGTGCCTCTCCTTTTCTTTCTTTTTCCGATGTCCTTCGGGGGAAGTAGACGCTTGCCTCAACTTTTTCAACTCCTTTCCCATAGGAGACATCTTTTTCTTGAGGAGATGGGCTTCCAGGGACTGTTGGCGCCGTTTATGGGTAGCCACGTTAAAGTCGAGGCAATGTTGGCACTTCTCGACTGGGTGATCGGGGCCTAGGCAGAAGAGGCACAGGGAATGGCCGTCCTTCAGTGGCAGTTGGGCGTCGCACGAGCTGCACTTGTTTTTGTGCTCGGAAGGTGTAGGGGACAACATACACTGACTATGTACCTGACGACTGAACAAAGAATAACTATTTTCGTTAAAAAAACGACGAAAGGAAGGGCTGACGAAGCACAAACTTTACTGCGAGGCGCTGCATGAGCCAACAGCAGGAAAGAACTGGAAGGCGGGTGTCCAGGACTGCCCCTTTATACCGACGTCGAATGACGCCGGTCACCTGACGTGGGGGGCGATCCCTCGGGTCCAGGGACCATTCGTGATGGCCCTGAGAGATCCTACTCAGTGCATCTGCTAGCACACTGTTCTTCCCTGGAAGGTGAACTGCTACAAGAGATGTTAGCAGGGAATAAGCCAGGGACCACAACTTCATGGCTTCTGTGCACAAGATCGTGGACCGAGTGCCTTCCTGCTTGTTGATGTACCCATGGTGGTGATGTTGTCTGTTCTGACTTGAACCACCTTGTTCTGTACTGACCGTGAGCAAGCTTTTAGAGCCAGAAAAACTGCTCTGTGCTCTAGAAGACTGATGTGGAGAAGGGATTCTTGGGGGGACCACAGCCCAGGAGAGAAGCATCCGTGGTAAGGACCACTGAACAAGGCTAAGTAACAAAGGGAACACCTTGTCTTAAATCGTCCTGATCCTGCCACCACTGGAGGGCTTGCATCAAGGTCAGAGTCAGTGGGATCAGTTTGGTAAGGGAATCCTTCCTCTGAGACCAAAAAGCTCTCAGGTGGAACTGAATATCTCTCATCTGGAATCTTGCCCCTTGGACCACTGCTGTTGAAACTGCCATATAGCTCAAGAGCTGGAAGAAATGTCTTGCTGGTCGAGATACCGAAGGCTGAAGGAAGAAGCTAATTCCATAAGAACCCTTGCCCTTTCTAGAGGAAGAAAGGCTCTTGCTCTGAGTGTGTCCAGTTCTGCCCCTATAAAGGTAAGAAGCTGGACTGGTTCGAGGACAGACTCGGGAAGGCTGAGAAGAAATCCTAGCAAAGTGAGCACTTGCTGGGTCACTTGCAGCTGAGACTTGACTTGGTCTGAAGACTGACCCACTATTAGCCAATCGTCCAGATATGGAAAAATGGAAATCTTTTGCCTTCTTAGAAAGGCAACTACTACTCCCAGGCGTTTTTTGAAAACCCTTGGGGCAGAGGTTAGGCCAAAGGGCATTGTTCTTAACTGATAATGGCCTGAGGGCAACTCGAACTTGAGGTACTTTCGTTGGGAGCACCTGATGGGAATGTGAAAGTAGGCATCTTTGAGGTCCAGTTAGGCTAGCCAGTCCCCTGGCCTTAGAGAGGGAAGGATTAGTCCCAGAGTTGTCATCTTGAACTTTGGTTTTAAAAGATATTTGTTTAGATATCTTAGGTCTAGGAAGGGTCGCCACTCCCCTGTCTTTTTGGGGGTCAGGAAGTACCTGGAGTACAGTCCTTTGCCCCAGTGTAGGGTAGATACTCTCTCTCTCTCTGACTCTTAAACATAGAAACACAGACTTTGACGACAGATAAGGACCGCTTGGGCCCACCTAGTCAGCCCATTTCCCTACCTAGAGGATAAGCTGCAGATCCTATTTAACCAACAGCCTATTTCTTCCTACCACCCCCCCCCCAAAAAAGATTGCCTTATGTATGTCCCATGCAATCTTGAATTCTCCCACAGTTTTAGACCCCACAACCTCCTCAGGAAAGCTGTTCCATGCGTCCACCACCCTCTCTATGAAAAAATACTTCCTTTCATTGCCCCTGAGCTGTCTTCCCTCTATCTTCAAATTGTGTCCCCTTGTTCTTGCACATCTCTTTTTCTGAAAGATGCTACCCTCAGACTTTGTTGATTCCACTAGGCTAGGAGAGAAGAAACCACTGCCTCTAGTGCAAGGGTTTCCGAGAGATTTGCAGATGGAAAAGATCTGGCTCTCATCTTTGGAAATTTTTGGAAGACGAAAACCAGTCCCTGGCTTACTACTTTCAGGACCCACTTATCTGATGTAATAAGACATCCAGTCCTGGACAAAGTAAGCCAGCCTATCCCCTACTGGAATAGGAGAGTCGACCCGGGCAGGCCCATCAGGATGTCTGCTTGGCAGGGGCTTCAGGCTAAGGAGTGGATGCAACCCTGCTCATCCCCCTTCTGCATCTCCCTCTGAAGAACCCTCTCTGAGAAAAGGAAGAGGAGGCCTGTGCTTGGTAAAAAGGCAGTTGAAAAGGCCTGCCCCTAGACTGCTGCCTTTGAGGAGTTTTCCTCCTCTCCTTGGCTTGAGCACTCCTGTATGTGGTCCTGTACTCATCCATTTTCTTCACGTAATTCTCTGTTTGCTACCCAAACAGAAAATTACCCACCACACGGAATCCATGGCCTTAGCCTAGGTATCCTGTGAGTGACTAGTACATTTGAGCCAAGCCATCCTCCGAAGAGCTACAGATGTAGCCATGACTCTTGATGCTACATCACTGGAGTCCACAACAGCATGAAACTGAACCTTAGATGCCTCAATCCTATCTGCAGCCACTGCCTCCAGTTCTTTGGCTAGCTGGGGGAGGCCTGTTTAGCCAGTGCCAGTACAGTGTCCCACCTGGACTTCTGGTATCTGGCTGTATAGGCCATGTAATTCGCCTGCCTGAGTCCCAAAGACGATGTAATGTACTGCTTCTTTGCCAAGGCATCAAACTTCCTGGAGTCCTTGTCAGAGTGGTGTAAAGCCAAAGGAATATTTGCCTTGTCACAGGCAGCAGCCTGCACTACCCCAACATGGCTGCATTGCTGATATAAGAACTCTGTGTCTGAGCCTGAAAGTGTATACCTCTTGTCCATTCTTCTATCCACAGGAGATATAGTGTTAGGAGACTTTTCGATTTTTTATGCCTGTTTCCCAAAAGATTTATGGAGGGAAACAGACAGTCTCCTGGACTCTGGGATGTCCATCATCTCTGCATAATCAGGCTCCTCTTGATCTTCCACAGCCTCCTCCATAGGAAGCCGGAGGGTTTCAGCCACCTTTCTGTAAAACAAAGTGAGAAGCGGACTCAGAAAGCCTAGGAGGGGAAACACCAGAAGGTCTGTCTGCGGAGATGTCTGGTTCCACAGGCACATCCAGACCCTCACTTACATCATCCTCAAATTCCC
This sequence comes from Neoceratodus forsteri, assembly GCA_016271365.2. Taxonomy (NCBI): domain Eukaryota; kingdom Metazoa; phylum Chordata; order Ceratodontiformes; family Ceratodontidae; genus Neoceratodus; species Neoceratodus forsteri. Next base: position 1,411,471,590 of record CM057456.1, on the reverse strand, counting down.
CTTCCTCTTCAAATTCTTGTTCCTAAAATTCCTCAAGGGTATAATCTTGAATCAGGGAAACCAACCGAACCCCTGCCAGAAGGAGCCAGATCAGTCAGAACCGGACGGAGCGATTCCACAATCTGAATCGCTCTGGCTATCTCTTTGGCGGTTGGAACATAAACCTCTGGATCCGAACCAGTCGATTTGTCTCTGCGTTTTCTTCTTGTCTGAACTGATCCCTCGAAATTGGCTCGCCTTTTCCCGAATAAGTATTGCCCTGGTCAGAGGGCACTCCTCCTGGGTCGGTCGAAACAGAACCGGGCTGGCCGTCCAGTCAGCGGACTTCTCGGCCTCCTTTTCCTTCAGTCTACCTAATCTCTTCAAGGGAAGATTTGGGAAAGTTTTTACATATTTGGCAGTCTGAATCGAGGTGGTCAAACCCCCGACAATAAACACAGGTGGCATGGGGATCGGCCTTAGCAAAGACCTCCTTACACTCACTGCAGTGTTGAAACCTAACGGACCCGTTTTTTTCCCTTGGATTTCTTAGACATGGCCAACCTAATCAAACATACCCTTTTTTCGGCAACCGCCAGGCAAGACTCCCTTATCGGTTCCTAACTGTGTCAGGGGTGTTGGAAAAAACATCTCAAAACACTTTTTTTTTTTTTTTTTTAAAGAACCGGCAACCACACACTAAGTAAAACACACAAATTTCACATCAAATGGCCGGTTTAGCTGAACCGAGCTGCACTTTTACAAGTTCCACACAGAAAAAAACAGAACAATTCTTATCTAGTACTCACAGCAACACAGACAGACTGAACAGACTATGTGGAAACTTTTTCGGTTTAAAAACTAACGAAAACAAACTTTAACCGACTTTCGAACAGAGCTGAAGCAGAAATCTCCGGAGCGACCTTTCAGTGAGGAGGAGTAAAGAATCTGATGGTTTAGGTTTGAATCACTCCAGACAGAGACTTCAACCGAGCTCAGCATTCTATGCCCTGCACAGAAAGTTAACTCTTTGTTCTCCGGGGCAGTTCAAAGATTGGGAATCACTGCAATTGTCAGAATACAGCAAGACTTCATGTTGTTTGAAGGGACTAACAGGGACCAGCCTAATATGATTAGTTTAAGGAATATGCCAATGAGCGGGTGGAACCAGGATCCAGTCAATCCTGTTGCGTCACTGGGAAAGGGTTTGGTGGATGAGCATTTAAGGTGGCCTGGGAGGTGGAAGATAAAGTTCAGAATCTCCGCCGTCAGACGGCGGCGGCATGCATTCATCCTGACGAGAGCCAGAGCAGACGTTCGGTCTATACCCGGAAGACCCAAACATTCGGGATTCACTTGGTCCAACCTGGCCAAGATCCTGGGACATCAGGGAAGTGGGGGTGTACCTCTGGACAAAAGACCACCACGCTAAGAATAGGGCACTGTAGTACACAAGCGGTGAAAAAATTATATACTGGCAGGTAGGGGTAAAAAGGCACCAGATAAGGGTACAACCATGATGGGGCCAGCGTAGGGTACCCTGGTACAGTACAACCCAGTGCTGGCTGAGGATCTGTCGGCGGGCCAGTGGGTATCGGCTGCGGAAGGGGCAACATCTATTTCACACCCACAGGCTGGGGCAGTGGCAGAACTCACGGCAGCAGAGAATATCTTGGGGAAGGTTCTGATGGCGCAGGCCTAGCTGGAGTAGCAAGCATATGGGAGGAAGGAAAGCTCCCAGGCAAAGGTGGAGGGAATGCTAGTGCAGAAGCAGCGGTATTAGCCTACTGTGGGCACTACCTTGCGGGACGTCATGCCCAGTTTTAGGAGGGGACCGACGTCAGCAGTGCCTTGGCAGAAGGGGGGAGGCGACAGTGAAAGCACATACAACTGAGCGACTAACACTACCCGAGCTGTCTGGCTCAGAGCCCGTGGATAAAGTGGGCCTGAGCGTAAGGGGCTGGGAGACAGCATACAAATTCCCTGTCCCGAGAAGCCACCCCCCCCCCCCACAAAATGGCAACAAGGACGGGAAGCTGAGCCACTAGGAGCCCGGTAGAAGACAGGGATGGTGGGGCTTAAGGGGCCGACTCCTGCAGGAGGACAACTCTGCCACAGTTAAGGGTTTGTGAGGCATCCACTAACGGAAAGCACACCGGGTAAGGTCTCGGTGTTTGCCCTAGTGCTTGTGCTTCCCACTGAATTTTTGGGAAGCAGCAGCAGCCTTGGAGTACTGTGCCGGTGAGGCCAAAGGGCTCTGGGCCTGCAGCTTCTTTTCCATCGCGACCAACTTCTGCTTAATCAGATGGCTTTCCAGAGTCTTAGAACGATGTCTGAGTGGAATGGTTAAATTTCTAGCAAATCTGGCAGGCTTCGGCGTCGTGCCTTGAACCTTGGCAGATAAGACATGCAGAGTGGCTGTCTGCTGCAGGCACAGTGTTCAGCAATCATAAGACGAGGCTGCTGAAGAAGACAAACTCGACAGCTGAAACCCCGAAAAAGGAAAATAATGTGTGACTAGAGCAAGTAATGACAGTCAACTGTATCTGCGGCACCTGCTAAGGTTAGACGTGTGTGGGTCGACAGTGGGAGAAGAACTGAGGTAGGTGTGGAGGACTGCCTGCCTTTATTGGAATGGCTGATGTGAGCGGCTAACATCGGCGGTGGGCAGTCCCCAATGGTAGACTACTAACTAGAAAGTTTTCTGAGTGGTTCTGGCGCATGGCAGCTTAGTTCTACCAGTGCTGGCCTACTGAAAGAGCATTCCTTGAAATAAGATTGGTTATTAGCAGATGCTTGTCGCCACACAAGAGTTATGCAGGAACCCTGAGCAAGTACCCACTGCTGGTCCTTTGGCCAAAAGATTTGCTCCCACAGAATACTACTGCCTCTGGCTTACACCCAAGAGAAGGACTCTATGGAGAAGACTGAATCAAGGAACATCCCATAGCCATCGCTAAACAAGCACAAGCAGGTGCACTGACTGAACCACTGGCTATGCTCCATGATAAGAGGAGACATCAATGATGTCAGAGAAGGACATGGTGAGCATTCACACTATGCATCTCTTGAACCTTGGCATCCTTCTCTGTTCCATGACTAACGTCAAAGGGACAGAGAACTGTAGCACACACGACAAGTGGGAAGGTGAATACACAGCATAAGATACTCAAAATGCAGATAAACCAATTCAAGTCAGAATCCATTTACCTGCCTAAAAATCTGTCAATTCTTGTTTAAAAATCCACACAATGTACACAAATAAACATCTCAGTCTTGTAACTACAGTTTTCAATCCAATACAGCATATAAAGCAAACAAAAAAGCCTCTTCCAAACCAGGGCTCAAATGAATAAAACTAAATTCAGAAACAGAGTATTTTCAAACCTTTAATGTTTCCATGCGTTCCATTATGGGAAGCTTGTCCACCTCATCAATAAATTCTTGCACCGAAGAATACAGCTGTTGTCGAACTTCATTTCTTTTGTTAATCAGCTTCTCAACTTCATCCTGAACATTGAAAAGGTGAAGTCAATAAATGCAAACCCCATGGTCATAACAGGAGAACTGTAATCAAACCATTAATTCCGGTTGTATGTAGGCTCCAACTGCAGGCAGTAATGGTTTGGGCAATCAACCTCACTCCCCAACCATTCACCCCCCGCTGTGACAAAGTGAAACATTCTGAAAGAAGACTCAGAAAACACCCTTACCCAGACACTTTCAGCCAATCTTTCTGCTGAAGGCAGCCATATGCAAACTAGTCATGTTAGCATACCACAATTCTGAAACTCTACTCAGACAAGTCTATACGACAATTAAGTACAGAAATTGTATGCCAAACTGTCATCGAGGCACAGGTCAGGAAGCACAGGTAAACCAGGAACAGTTGTAATATTCGCAATAAATGTTTTATTATTCACAGTAAAACAAAATAAAAATATTCCCAATAACTATTTACAATGGTAGTAGAAACATAAAAAAAAAACAGAGTCCTTCTGAGTTTTTCTTAATTTCCAGTCTCTGTCTCTCTCTTTTGCAAAACACTGTAGCTCCTTTTTATAAGTCTGTGCAGGAGCTTGTTAAGAAAATAGCATGCTTCTCGCACAGTGCTCTTCTAAGTTTCTAATGTTGTTAGTTTCAGCAGGTGCGGCAAAAACAACTTTGTGATCCAGAACTTACCTGTAGTTTACATATTCTGCAAATGGCTTAAAAACTGCATCTCAGGTTAACCCCTCGAGTTACAAACAGCTTTGCAATTATTTCAACAGCATAACTATATACAGTTTTAAACAAAGGGATCCCTGTATCAGTTACATGTTAAAAAGATTCACATATATTTTTTTTTATAACAGCAAATATGAAAGAGTAGAAGACAGAAACGGCAAATGAGAGTAAAAAGATAGCGACAGGCAGAGAATTTCAAGACCGTCGGGGTGATCAAATCCTAGATCTCTCGAGAAAATTTGGTTGCGCAACCAGACAGACAAGAGACGGAAAAGAAGAGAATAGAACACATCCTTGCATTTAACTCTTTCTGCATAAAAAATAGGACAGGGCCCTATTCAACCCTCTCACACAACCTCTTCACTAAAGGGCAATATAAAAAAAAAAAAGATGCATTAACAAAAAAGGAACAGCACTGGGATTTGGTACTTCTACCTTCCTAAGGATGAAGCCTAAACACAACAGGAATTACCAGCAAGGAAAAGCACAATTATGCAAGAATGAAGAGTTACATATGAATTTACCGTAACAGAAGATGTTAGAGGGGTATCTCAGTCACCAGGTTATATCATAGGAACCTTCGCCATCTGTGAAGGGGAATCCACACGGAAGATTTCCAGCAGTACAACTGGGGCCGCCCACGCAGTCGACGTCTGCTGATGTCAGAAACATAGAATTTGACGGCAGATAAGAACCACTTGGCCCACCTAGTCTGCCCATTTTGCAGATCCTAGCTAAACAGCTTACTTCCTCCTACCCCTCCACTATGACTGCCTTATGTCTGTCATATGCATTCTTGAATTCTCCCACTGTTCTTGATTCCACAACCTCCTCATGGTGGCTGTTCCATGCATCCACAACCCTCTCCATGAAAAAAATACTTTCTCACATGACCTCTGAGCTGTCCCCCCACAATCTTCAAATTGTGCCCCCTTGTCCTTGCACATCTCTTGTTCTGAAAGATGCTACCCTTTTGGACTTTGATTCCTTTGAGGTACCTGAAAGTTTCTATCATGTCCCCACTCTCTCTTCTTTCCTCAAGGATATACACATTAAGCTCCTTTAGTCTTTCTTCGTGTGTCTTCTGGTGTAGACCCTGCACCATTTTGGTTGCCCTCCTCTGGACAGCCTCCACTCTGTCTATGTCTTTGCGGAGATGGGGTCTCCAGAACTGCACACAGTACTCCAGGTGGGGTCTCACCAACTGTCTGTAAAAAGGGATAACAACTTCCTGTTTTCTACTATTTATGCCTCTCCCTATGCATTCCTGTATCCCCCAGCCTTCCTTACTGCCTTCTCACGTTGCTTGCCCACCTTTAGGTCATCTGATATAATTACCCCCAGGTCCCTTTCCATTTTTACTACTGTCAGTATCTCTCCCCCACTGTGTACTCTTCCCTTGGGTTTTTGTTTCCCCAGGTGCATTACCTTGCACTGAATCTAAGCTGCCATATATTTGACCATTCCTCCAGCCTTGCCAAGTCCCTTCTCATCCTTTCCACTCCATCTTGTGCATCAACCCTGTTTCAGATCTTTGTGTCGTCTGCAAAGAGACATACGTTTCCTTCCAGTTCCTCTGCAATGTCACTTAAAGACATTAAAAAGAACCGGTCCCAGTACTGAACCCTGCAGTACTCCACTAGTAACCCTCCTTTCTTCACTGTGGACTTCATTTACTACTACCCCTTGCGTTCTATTGTCTAGCCAATTTTTTATCCAGGCTACCTATATAGGTGTGGGTGGCCCTGCTCCCTCCTCAGTTCTTTCCCTCTGGAGACAAAGAGAGCAAGGCTCGCGCCCTGGGGAACAGATGAGAGAGAAAGAAGGACTCAGCTATAGATAAAAGATAGATCCAGGCCAGTAGCCCAAAGAAGAGGGTCGGTGGGAGGGAAATCATATCCGATGACTGAGATTCCCTCAAAGATAGTACAGTTACATAAGAACTTATCGTAACAGTAGATCTTCGAGAGAGGCTCTTGCAGGAGGCAATTACAAACAGGACTGAAGCCGGCAGGCAGCACGACCCCACGGTAAAATTTGTAGCTAGCAGTCCCTGGCAGGGGACCGCCCCCATGTCAGGTGACCGACGTCCGTATAAAGAGGCAGTCCCCCACGCCCATCTTCCAGTTCTTTCCGCCAAAGGCCTAAAAAGGTGAGACGATAGAGAACTGGATGGTTTTCCTCACTGGAAAAGGAGCTGAAAAAGCTTAGGGGGATGGAGGGCAGGAAGGTATTACCTACTGCAAGAGCCACTCTCGAAGATCTACTGTTACGGTAAATTTTTACGTAACTGTACTATCTTACTTCAAGAGGGCTCTTGCAGTAGGTAATTACAAATAGGACCGAGTCCCGAGCAGTCTGGAAGAAGCAGAAGCAAATGGGAGAAGGAAAACTACCCAAAAGTAGATCCTCTGGCTGTGAAGGTCTTAGGAAAGAAGACCCTGCAAAACAGCCAACCCGAAGCCTGCTCTACGACGGGAGGCAATGTCCCAACTGTAGTGTTTCATAAAGGTATGGACAGAAGTCCAAGTAGCGGCTGCACAGATGTCTACCGCCGACACATTCTTGAAACAAGCAGCGGAGGCACCGACCCCTCTGGTGGAGTGCCCTCTGACCCGACCCGGAAGGGTCTTCTTGTACTTGTAACAGAAAGTGATACAATGAGCCAACCATTTAGATAGGCACTGCTTAGAAACAGCATTGCCTTCTCTTTTATGAGAAAAAGAGAAACAGTTGGTCAGTCTTTCTGAGATCCGTCGTCCTAGAAGTGTAGTATCTCAGGATTCGATGAACATCCAAAGTATGCAAGAGGTACTCCCCTTGATTGAAGTGCTACATAAAGAAAGCAGGCAGCTCCATGGATTGATTCAGTGTAGATTCCGCTACCACCTTGGGGAAAAACTTAGGGTTGGTACACAGAGCCACAAGTTTTTTGTGGAAAATCAAGTACAGGATTTTGCACATGAGGGCCTGGAGCTCGGAAATCCTTCAAGTAGAAGTAATGGCCACAAGGAAGACAGTCTTCCAAGAAAGGAACTTCAGGTCTGCTGAGGCTGCCGGTTCGCAAGGAAGCAGAGTAAGCTTCTCAAGGATAAAAATCAAATCCCAAAGAGGGGCAAGAGCACGACTAAGGGGTCGCAAGTGGAGAACCCCTCTAAGAAAGGTCTTAGAGACTTCCAACTGCACAAAAGTCCTGTCCCCAAAAGGAACATGGGAAGCGGAGATGACCACCATGTGAACCTTCAGAGAGGAATGACTGAGACCCAGATCAAAGAGATGGCGCAGGTAGTCCAAAAGCCGCCCAGCAGAGCATGAGAATGGATTAAGATCTTTGGAAGCGGCCCAAATAGACAAATGTTTCCACTTCATGGCATAGGTGGATCTAGTGGAGAGCTTTCTGGCCTCCACCAGAATCTCCGCTACCGACGGGGAAACCCCGCAGTGAGCTTGAGCTACGTCTGCAGGAGCCACACGTGCAACTGAAGGGACTTGAGGCCTGGATGGGCCAGGGTCCCCTGATCCTGGGTCAGCAAGAGTTGTGACAGAGGAAGAGGAAGTTCCACTGAATACTGTTGCAGAAGAGAGAACCAAACTTGCCTAGGCCAGAAAGGAGCGATTAGTATCATGCGAGCTCCTCCCAAGCTGAGTTTCTGTAAGACCCTCGGAATCAAAGGGATCAGGGGGGAAGGCAGAAGAATCTGCACTTCCAGTCTAGATACAGAGAGTCTCTCCAAACAATGCCGCACCCTGGAGCGAGTGAGCAGAAGTCGGGAAGTTTTCTGTCGTGAGGGGACGTGGACAGGTCTACCAGTGGTGTTCCCCAACATAGGAAGACATCGTCTGCTACCCCTGTTCCAGTTCCCACTCGTGAGCGTAAGCGGACGACCGACTGAGGTGATCCACCAACTTGTTCTCGACCCCCAGGACGTAAATCGCCATGACGTGAAGGTTGTGCTGCACTGCCCAATCCCAAACTCGCATCTCCTCCCTGTTTGCTGATGTATCAGACCATACACATGTCCGTCTGGACAGCCAGATGCCTGGGGAGCAGATACAGATGCAGAGCCTGAAGAAAGTACAGCAAGGTCTGAAGGTCGAGCAGAATGAAGTGAAGAGATTTTTTGAGCTAGGACCAGGAGCCCAGGCTCCTTTGAGACCCAAGATGGGCTCCCCCAACCCTCGCCCGAGGCGTCTGTAGTCAGCGTCTGAGAGGTGGCACAGACACAGACGGGAACTCCCGGGCAAAGGTTCTCTTGAACCATTCACCATTGCATGTCCAGAGCCACAGGATTGGAGACTAGAACTAGTTGGTCTAGGTCATTCACCCGCTGATCCCACTGAGACCGAAGCGTCCACTGAAAGATTCTCATGTGGTGCTGAGTGCGAGGGACTGTCTGAATCACGGCCGCCATGACCCTGAGGAGGCGAAGGACCGACCTGGTGCTGACCTGCCTGCGGCTGGACAACAGGCTAAGCCGAGCCTGGAGTGAGGTCGCCCTGTCCAGGGTCAGGGATGCCATGCCTGAGGTCGTGTCCAGGATCGCCCTTATAAACTGGAGCCTCTGGGAAGGGATCAGGTGGAACGTGGCCTATTTGATGGTAATACCCAGGCAGGTAACCTGCAGGGTAAGGGCAAGGAAGCGCAGGGGTTCCTCCATGGATGGGGCCGCCAGGAGGCAATCGTTCAGCTACGAAAAACCTGTACCGCAGAACCACCGAAAAGACACTTGGTGAACACTCGGGGCGCCGAGGAGAGACCAAATGGGAGGGCTTTGAACTGGTAGTGGCCCCCCTGGAATGCAAAACACAGGTATCTGCAGAGGGAAGGGCGAATATGGATATGTAGGTAAGCATCCTGCATGCCCTGAGCGCATAGCCACTGTCCCAGACGAAAGGGCAAGACTCTGCGGAGAGAGCATTCTAAACCTTTTGTACTCCACGAACAAATTCAGGGAGCTGAGGTCAAGAATCGGCCTCATGTCTGACTTCTTCGGGACCAGGAAGAAATGGGAGTAGTACCCGTCCTCGAAGTACGGAAGGAACGGGCTCTATTGCCTCCTTCAAAAGAACAGATGATATTTCTTCCTGAACCAGCAGATGATGTTCTGGGGAGTAAGACGACCAGGGTTTTGGGGCTTGATGAGGTTTCCAAAAAAACTCCATTGGGTGTCCATCTGCAATCAGCTGGAGCACCCAAGTGTCTGAAGTGATCCTCTCCCAACCAGCTAGGTGGAGGAAGAATTTCCTTCCTACCGGTTCCTCTGGAAGGCCCAGAGGCTGTGGGAGAGGAAAGGAGTCAGAAGGTGTGAGGCAGCGTCGTGGCTGAAGCCCTCACTGCTTTTTTGGGCGGGGGGGAGGCACTTGGCAGCCGGACGGGCCCGACGTTTGCTGGCCTGCTTTCCCCGAGGTTTCGCCTTTTGCTGAGCACGTCTGCGAAACGGACGATGCTGAGCCTGAGGGGGTCTGTACATGGAGTCTACAGACTTAAATGCAGTACCCTTCTCCTGCAGATTGGTGATGATGTCCTTGACATCCCCACCCAACAGCACTGAACCCCTGAAAGGTGCGCCCTGGATAGTAAACTGCACCTCCAGAACCAAATCTGACACCCAGAGCCAGACATGACGCCGCAAACCCATGGTGAAAGCTGAGCTCTGACCGGCAGTGTCTACTGCGTCGTACGTGGCACAAAGCATGTGGCGACTGACCGAACGCTCAGACCAGACAAGATCCGCCACCTCCTGCTTTGTCAGAGACTCGGGAAGGGAGTCCAATTTAGCCTCCAACTCGCTAAGGATCGCCTTCTGGTAATCCCCCATATGACCAATGTAATTCAGGGCCCTAATACCCTGAGTGGAAGAAGCGTAGACTCTCTTCCAGTACTGGTCCAGAAGGCGGGATTCCTTGTTCGGTGGTGACGAGCTCAAGTGCTTGGGGTTAGCCGTCCGGCCATGAACGGCGCTAATCACGACCAAATAGGCTCAAGGGTGTGCATTTAAAGAGTCAACACCCTCCGAAGCCTAATAAAGCCTATTCCGACTTCCTTGGAAGAGGGGCTAATGCAGACAGTTACTTCCAAATGGTGGAAACAAGATCAGCATGAGGCTCAATCCAGGGAGGCACCAGGGTAGGAGGGTCTCAGGCAGATCTAGGTGCGCAGTAAGTTTCTTACACTGTGGATCCGGCTCCAAGGAATGCTATTGATATACTGCCTGGATTTTGCACAATAACTCTGTAAATGAAGGATCCTCTGGAGGAGACTTCAGAGGAGTCCTTGGCCTGGGCTTGTCCAGAGTGCAGGGCTCATCGTCTGGGTCGGAACGACCACGGAAGTCATCCGAGGTCTCGGAGGAGGATGAAGAGGAACAAGACTCCTCCCGATGCGTGGGAGGAACAGACCCCTTGGGAAGCGTATCCTGCACTGCTCTGGAACCTGAGGTCTCGCCTCTGGTATCCTGGGGGGGGGGGTCCCTCATCTCCGAAGGGGGGTCTGGGACCGGAGTCTGAGGACTGCTCACCACCTCCCTGGTGAGCTCAGCCTTGGCCTCAGACCACCAGGAAGCCAGAGTCTCCTTTAAGTCCACCAGCGGCTGAGGGGGCGGAGGAGGGGGATACGGATACTGAGGGTATCCATAAGGCCGCGATATCCTTACCCCAGTGGCAGGAAGCCGGTGTGGCTACTGGGGCACCATGTACTGCGGCATTAGGCAGAGCCTGCGTCAGGTACTGGGGTGCGGATACTGCGGTCCTGGGTATGTGGCGTTGGAAAGGAGTGGGGTCGAGATACCGCTACCGAGGGCTCACGGAAGCAGAAGCCCAGAGAAGGCACAGCAGGCGGGCCCAGAACGGGAGGCCCGGTGTAGGGGCGGCACCTGGCAATGAGATTGTCGGGCGTCGGCTAGGTTGGCATCAGCACCAGCGTCCGAGGATCTGGCGTCAGGTCATCTGGCCCAGCGGAGGGAGACCCAACGGCAGCGTACCCACCTCCTCCGTGACACCTGGGGAAGAAGGATTACCATCCCCTGGATCCGGCAGAAGAGACACTGGCACCTTAGAGTGCAACAAAGGTTGCAGCGAGCTCGGGACGACGGATAGGCCCGAAGGGTCCGATGTTTGCTCTAGCGCCGAGCGGACATCGGAGGAGTAGACATCTGTCTTATCGATGGGATCCGGGCAAACATCGGAGGAGCCGGCGTACGACTCATCAGACCCAGCGCTCGAAGGCCGTGAAGGAGGGGCAGCCTTGGCGGGCGCTTTGGAGGCTGTGCACTGCACCAGAGGGTCGGGCATCTTAATGACCTTACCCAGGTGGGCGTCGGAGGAGCCGATGTCCGACTTATCGGGGCCACTTGGACCAGAAGGCCGCACGGCAGCAACCTTACTGGGAGCGGCTGCCTCCTTAGACCCAGAGGCTCCAGAGGAGCCTGAGCGCAAGCTCGACAGGAGGGTTGAAGCCGTCTTGCAAGACTCCAAGACGGCCGCCACAGAGCTGCCTCCAAGGAGAGGTGTTACCTGTAGCACAGCGACCCCAGCCGAGGCCGCAGCAACTGAAGAAGAGTCCCAGTCCCTCTTCTTGTGGTGACCCTCCGGAGAAGTTGAAGCCCGCCAAAGTTTTTTCAGTTCCTTTTCCATGGAGATCATTTTTTGTTTGAGAATGTGGGCCTCCAGGGACTGCTGCCTCCACTTCCGGGTGGCCACGTTAAACTGCTGGCAGAGCTGGCATTTCACAAGATGATCAGGGCCTAGGCAGAAAAAGGCACTGGGAATGTCCGTCCTTGTGTGGGAGCTGGGCGTCGCAAGAATTGTACTTGTTTTTGGGCTCGGAGGGAGTCGAGGATGACAAACATGGCAGCTGTAGGTAAGACTGACAAAGATTTAAAAAAAGTAGAAAATAGGCGTCAAAACTACCGATGACTGACTGTGAAGCAGTGAACTTAACCTCAAGGTACTGCACGAGCAAACGGCGGGAAAGAACTGGAAGGCGGGTGTGGGGGACCGCCCCATTATACTGACGTTGGTCACCTGTCGTGGGGGCGGTCCCCTGCCAGAGACTGCTAGCTTGAAATTTTTCCGTGGGGTCCTGACACCTGCCGGTTTCAGTCCTATTTGTAATTACCTACTGCAAGAGCCCTCTCAAAGTAAGATCTACTGTTATGGTAAGTTCTTATGTAACCATTTTATCTTCTTCAGAGGCATCTCAGTTATGTTACACCATAGGAACGAGAACCAAGCAGTGACAAGATTAGATAGTCAGAGAGGCTGGATTTCAAAAACTTAAAGACAGGAGTCCTTGTAACACAGTCCTGCCAAATCTTGCTCAGGCTCCTGAAGCAATGTCCGGACTGTAATGCTTAGTGAAAATGTGGACTGTACTCCAGGTGGCAGCCACACAAATATCAGCAGCTCAGACCCCTTTGAAACAAGCCACTGAGGTAGCCATGCCTCTGCTGGACAGAGCTTTGACAGAAAAAGGCAATTATCTGCCACATTTGTTGTAGCAGAACACAATGCAATTTGCCAACCATTTGGACAAACTGCTTAAAAACTGAAGCGCCCTCTCTACTTGGGGAGAAAGAAAGAAACTACTTAAGACTTACTGGACTCTTCGGTCCAAAGCAGATAATACTACAACATTCTGCGCACATCTAAAGTATGCAGCAATGCTTCCCCTGGATTGACACGCTGAGGAAAGTAGACAGGAAGGTAGACAGACTGTTAACTCAAAGACCACCATGGGAAGAGAGTTAGAATTTGTGCATAAAAGTACCCTATTTTTGTGAAAAATCAAATAAGGCTCCTCGTACTCGAAGCTCTGAAATTCTTTGAGGATGAGAAACTGCAACTAAAAACAGCACTTTCCAAGAGAGAAAGAGCAAACTGCAAGTTGCAATTGGCTCAAGAGGAGACAGGGTCAACGTCTTCAAAACAAAATTTAAGTCCCAAGCCGAGACCAGGGAATGAACTGGGGGTTTCAGGTGCAGGATGCCCCTGAGAAAGGTATGGGAAATATGCAGCTGAGCAACAGTGCAGGCACCCACGGGCTCATGAAAGGTAGAAATAGCCGAAAGATGAACCCTGAGGGAGGAATACTGGAGGACTGAGTCAGACAAAGAAATCAGGTAGTCCAGGACAGGTAAATGGGTCTAGGAACTGCTTGGCAGCCCAAATGGCAAAACACTTCCACTTCATGGCATACTTGGCACAGGCAGAAGGCTTGCGTGCAGCCACCAGAATGTCCTCCACCCGGCTACACACTAAACCTGGCAATGGCTACGTTCTCAGGAGCCATGCATGCAGATGGAGGGACCCAAGATTGGGATGGACAAGGGTGCACTGATCCTGGGACAGCAGATTCCTGCAGAGGGACCGGAGGTTTCTCTGCCAGCAGCTGAAGCAGAGGAAACCATTATCTGGCGAGGCCAGAGCAGGGCCTACCAGAATCATGCTAGCCCCTCTCCATTTCCAGCTCGATCAGAACCCTCTGAATTAGAAGAAAATGAGGGAATGCGTACAGAAATCTCCCACTCCAGTAGAGGGACAACACGTCTCTGCAGAAAACTCCAGGCCCTGGATCTAGCGAGCAGAAACTGGGCAGTTCTGTGCCGAGTAGGGACACAAAAAGGTCCAACTCTGGACGACCCCATCTGTCAAACAGATCTTCTGCTATGGATGAGAGAAGCTACCATTCCTGCATGCTGGACTGAGTCCTCCTGAGACTGTCCACCAGAGTGTTTAGGACGCCTGGCAAGTGGAATGCAGAGAGTATTAGACTGAGCTTAACTGCCCAATACCAGATTCTCATGGCCTCCATGCAAAGTGGGTATGAGTGAGTCCTGCCCTGCTTGTTGATGCAAGGCATAAAATAAGCGGGTTCACACTGCAATTTGCAAAGCAAATTTTTTGGTAAAAAGCGAGTAAAATCTGGCAATGATTAGCAGTCATTGCTAATCACTGTCAGCTGGTCCTGTAAAAGTGCCTCACAGGGCACCATCACTAATTTTTTTTTTGTCCTGGTATCCATTTTTTGCCCTCCCCCTCTGCACCTTGCCCCACAAACCCCCGAGCTGTTCCCTGATTGGTCCAGTAATGTTCCTGCACCCCCACCCGGTCTCCACGTGACAGAAACATGACCAAGTCCTTTAGCAGCGCACCCAGAAGAGAAAGAAGGCGTCGGGAGGTTGAGCAGGAATCCAAAGGTGAGCTTACCTTTACTTCAGTTTTTAATAGTTATTGTCATCGCGCCGTGGTCGGTTAACTTAAATTGTGTCTGTTTTGCAGGTGATCAGAGACAAGCTGGAGCCGGGAGGAGTGGTGGAAGCACCCAGGAGGTGCCGGAGAGAGAAGCTCTGGCTGAGACGACGAGTGGGCATGGGGGCAACCTGGATGGAGCAGAGAGCAGGTGGCTGCATCGTGGGGTGAGTCACGGCTGGACGGGCAGATTCGGCGACCACAGAGGAGAGCAGCAGCGCAGCAGAATCAGGGAGCAGCAAAAAAACAAGTAAACATTTTCATTTGGTCGGGGAGCCTGAAGAAGGGAAGAGGGGCACAGACGGGGGAGGGGACGGCGTAATGGCAACAAATGGGCAAGGCCTAGAGCTGGACTGTGGGAGAACAAGGGCATGCAAGGGTGCCCTGCTTTAAACTTTAAGACTGTGCCCTGCTTACAGTGAATCTGGGAACAAACAGTGAACGTAACTGCAGTGAACATTTGGGAACAGAATAAAGACTATGTGCCCTGCTTTGCAGAGATTATGGGGGAACCAGAACTTAATGTGCCCTGCGTCTTTGCAGTGAACATCTTGGAACAGATAAAGACTAAGGAAGCAGCACTGCCTGCTTTGAGATCTTGGTAACTAAGTAATGTGCCTTGCTAGTTGTGTGCTCTACTCTTGACTTTGCAGTGAATTTGGGAACAGAAGTAGACCAAGTAAAAATGTGCCTTGCTTTGCAGAGACTTGGAGAACCAGAACTTATTTATGTGCCCTGACTTCAATCAAAATTTATTTCTAAGGCACTTTCCAAAAACCAAAGCGCATATACAATTTAGAACAACATTAAACAGATAAAATCTATCGTGACCCCGGCAGGTTCTCAACACCCTGAAGGAGGAAATCAGGGAAATTGCTTCCCCTTCTCATATTCAGATCTTTCCCCCCGCCCTTCTGGATCTACAGTGCACAATCTAACCCTATCTTTTTTACTCCAACAGCACTTGCGCACTACCTCGAGCTTGCTCTTGCTACACTCGTGCACCATAAATAGTTCTATCGCATTACTACTGTTTTGTCCTTTCATGTTCTATTGTATGATTTTGGACATGTATTGTAATTTACCCAATGTTCCACTACTGTCTATTGTACAATACCTTGTGTTTCAACTGTTATTCAATCTTACAATGTTGTATTGTTTTTATTAGCCATATTTCAATAAATTAAAACTAAAACATTAAAATAATAAGGCAGCAGTCATAAGACTACAAATTATCCCCAAATACCAATCTAAATAAATGTTTTTAATGAGGATTTAAATGTTTTGGTGACAGGCACTCTCGAATCCAATGAGTTAGAGAGTTCCATAGGGTCGGGGCTACAAAAGAAAAAGCCCTCGCACCTGATGTCTGAAGACAGACCCTGGGAACCTTTAGCAATCCCTTGTCAGCGGAGCTGAGTGAGCAGACGGGGCAGAAAGGCCGAAGGAGGTCTTGCAATAACCTGGTCCCTGTCCATGTAGTGTCTTAATGGTCAGCAACGTGACCTTAAAGGTGATCCTCCATCGCACCAGCAGCCAGAGCAGTTCACGCAGCACAGGAATGATATGGCTAGCTCTTGACAACCCTGTCAACAATCTGGCTGCAGCATTCTGCACCAGCTGCAAGCAATGGAGATCCTCCCCTTGGTAACCCTAGGAGCATTGCAGTAATCAAGACGCGAGGACACAAAGGCGTGAATCAATGTAGGGAGGTCCCCAAGCAGAACAAGGCATTTTATCTGGGCGATGTTACTCAGATGAAAAAATGAGGACTTGACAACTGTTGACACCTGTGCTTTTCCACTGGGATCCAGCGTGCCATGACCAGGCCACGGACTTCACCAGGCCAGGCCACGGACCCCTCAATTTCTGGAACCTAAACAGTTTTTCAGAAATCCTCTATACTGCAAGGTACTAGCCCTGACTTTTGGATTTTGGTACCAGTGGAAGCTGATTTTTGCTCAACACACCTCTAACTACTGTCTCTCCCTCTATCTCTCTAGTTGAATATGTGTGCCTGGGTTTAATCATTTGTTTAATCCATACAGTCATTTTAAGTTCTGAGTTGATATTAGAAGTGAAATGTGAGCCTTGACTGTGTAAATCCTTCTGCTGTCTGGCCTGCGCTCTGTCTCCTCCCCAACCCCCAAACAGTGTGCTGTGCTCTCTGACCCTGCCCTCTTCTGATGTAAAAAGCCTCCTCTTCCAGCCTTTAAAAATCCTGTTTTCTCTACTTCATTTCAGAGATCCAGCCTGCCTTGACCAGGCCACGGACCCATCAATTTCTGGAACTTAAACAGTTTTCAGAAATCCTTTATACTGCAAGGTACTAGCCCTGACTTTTGGTACCAGTGGAAGCTGATTTTGTTCACCCCACCCACGACTTGTTAAATACACCTAAACCACTCCCCCTTCTGTGCACATTTCTCCCATTGGCAATCTTGCCATACACAAATTTAAAGCTACAGAACACCTTCTTTAGAGTATGTTCCTGCCCCAGAGAACTACATCTCTAACTGCCCTTTGCCTCACCACTCCCTCATCTCCCCCTTCGAAAGACAAACCAAGCTAATTCCCTCCTACTACTTTCCACTGTCCCCACTCTCCCTCAGAAAGATGAAGCTGGCACTACCTATATTATGTACCATCTCCCTAACTACTGTGCTGGTATTGACAGACTTCTGTGCGACAGTGCTGGCCTGCGATCAACAGCGCCTCTCCTTCCTCTCACTCTCCCCCTCTCCCCTGTCTCAGCCCTCTTCACTCACCACTAGGGATAAGTCCACCCTGGGGTACATCTCTCTCATCCTACTCACTAAAGGAGAACACCGCCTCCTTGGCCACTACCTGATTAACCTCCCCTGGTCTCCTATTCCCTCCTGCCCATACATTCTCCTATCATCACTACTCTCCCTTGCTGGGGACACTGAATGCAACCCTGACCCAACAAACTCCCATATCACCCTCACCTCCAGCATCTGGACAAATGCCCCTGGTCTTAAAATCGAACATATCAATGTCTGCAACCTTCCATCTAATTCAAAGACCTTGAGGTTTGGACTGAGCTACACAAGCCCCATATTCTAGGACTCACTGAAACATGGCTAAAGCCACACCACACCAAAAACACCTTCAAAGTACCTGGCTACTCTTACCTACGCCTCGGCAGGCCAGGCAGGAAAAAAGGTGGCACTGAGGCCCTGCTCCTAAGGGAAACCCTCTCAGCTAGCATTGTCCTACACTCTGACCCTTCCTCACCTAGTGAATGGCTACTCTCCGAATTGACCCTGGGATCCTGCAAGAACTTATACTGGCTGCTGTTACACCCCCCGAGAATGGAACCATTGGACTCACCAGCCTCCTCCAAGGCCTGAGCTCTCTAACTCCCCATAGGGAATCTATCCTTCTCGGCGACTTTAAACTGGCTGAGCTGCCACCAGCCTGACTATATATCCCTGTTAAAGCAGCAAAACCTGGTGCAGGTGATCACTCTTCCCACCAGACAATCTACGCTCAGCCACCCCGACTCTACTAGACTGGATCCTCAAAAACAGGGAGGACCGAGCATTACATGCTGGCACCATGGCAGGCTCTGTAAGTGATCATTCACCAACCTATCACCTCTGGTCTTCCAAACTAAAGCGCCCCCCACTCAAATACCTATCTCTAAGAAATTTCAGCTGCCCAGTCTCCACAAATCTCCTCGAAGAGTTCCAGTCCTTGGACTGATCCACGCTTTTTTCCCTTTCCAATGTAGCCATGGCAGTTTCCACATTTACCCAGACTCTACTAACACTCCAGGACCGCTTTTTCCCTGTCACTACCAGACGGGTCAGAGGCGGGTGCTCGCGCTGGGTCTCTAAAGACCTCCTAACCCTTATGAAGGTCAGAGACCACACCTGGTCCACTTTGAAAGCAACCCCCTCTCCTGCCCTCTGGGATGCTTACAGGCACATGAGGAACAAACGTAAACAGGCCAAATTTCTGAAACAGACCCACTTCCGCAACCTGCAAAAGGCCAACCTTGGAGACCCTAGAAAATTCTGGGACTCAATCAGCTCCCTCCTAAACCCCAGCTACGCTGCACCACATCTCAACTCCCAGGATGGGCTGCTGACCAACCCTTATGATGTGGCCAGTGTCTTCAACTGTATATTCACCAACTTATCCATGTACCTAAATAAGCTGCCAACTGCCCAACCTCAAAGCCCAGCCCGAATATCTGACACACTGCCATCCTCCTCCAGCTCTGCCACTCACCTGCAAATACCCCCATTCTATTTTAAAGCCCTCTCCAAACATGATACAGTGAAGCTACTCAAACATCTACCTAACCACAGCTCCTCCGGACCTGATGGCCTTTCTCCAGTCTTTCGTAAGCTGATCTCTTCGGCGACTGCCAAGCCACTCACCTTCATCTTTAACCTTGCCCTTTCCACCTCCTCCATGCCTGACCCATGGATGATAGCTAAGGTTATCCCCATTCTTAAATCTAGTGACCCCAAATCCTCCGATAATTACAGTCCAATCTCCATCCTCCCTCATTTCAGTAACTACTTGACAGAGCAGTCCACAATCGGCTAACTGAGTACATAAGCAAATACACCCTCTTATGCAACCTACAACATGGCATTCGCAATAATCATTCCACCGCCACTGCCCTCGATCTACTGACCGACCACATCCTCTCTAACATGGATAATGGTAAAGCCACCGGTGCGGTCTTCATCGACCTCTCAAAGGCTTTTGACATGGTTAACCATGCTCTCCTTACCTCCAAGCTTAGCCTCCTTGGTTGTTCTCAGAGAGTCACAAGCTGGTTCACTAGCTACCTTACTGATCGCTCACAATTCCTGTGTATTGTTCAAACCTGCTCCCCCACCCTGCCTGTCTCTGTAGGGGTCCCTCAAGGCTCAATCCTGGGTCCCCTCTTCTCCTTATTCGTTAAAGCACTTCCCTTAGACTGCCTCAACTGTAACTCTCTCCTGTATGCCGATGACCTTGTCCTCTTCCACAGTGAAATCCACGGCTGCAATTTCCTCCGTTTTCTCAAACAACTATGCTGCAGCCCACAGCTGGTTCTCAAAAAACCTCCTCTTAGTAAATGCCAAAAAAACAATCCATGCTGTTTGGATCTAAGCCCTTCCTGGCCAAAACTAAAAGACACGCCCCCTTACACATTCTCACCCCAGATGGTACAGCCCTGGAGGACATAAACACATGCAAATTCTTAGAAGTACTGCTCGACCCCTCCCTCACCTTCACTGAGCATGCAAATTCCCTTGTCAGAACGTTCCATCAAAAGTTAGGTGCCGCCTATAGATTCAGGCAATACCTTACCCCTGAAGCTAATCTAGCCATTGTCCAGGGTAATCTTCTCCCTATTCTTGACTACTGCTCCCCTATTTATGCCAGGATCTCAGCTACTGCTATGGCTAAACTCTCCGCTACCTACAACAGCGTCTGCCACTTTGCTTTACCGGCTCCGTTCTCCACCCACCACTGTACCCTCTCTAATACCCTTGGATAGCTACCGCTGCAAGGTCGCTTTGACCTAGCCCTCTGCTGCATGGTGAACAATGTCATCCGCACAGCTCCAGAATGCCCCCTAACTTCCCTTCTGAAAACCCGAACACTCTTCCGCAACCTCCGCTCAAATGGTAGCCCCCCTCAAGCTGTTCCTAGGGTATCCACCAACATGGGTAGCAGAGCTTGGCATGCAGCTGCCCCCTTGCAGTGGAACAAACTACCAGCTGAACTCTATTCCATTGACACACACTCCAGTTTCAAGTCCCACCTTAAAGTCTGGTTCCTGGAAAACTCATCCTGCCGATGCTCCCAGGGGTCTCGCACCAACCCACACTAGTCAACTCCCCAGACCAGGGATTACCCACCTACCCACACTAGTCAACTCTCTTGCCTACAACTCTTATATTGCATTTTTCACAGTAATAGTTGACTTCCTTGCCTGTACGTAATGTATATATATATATATATTTTTTTTTTTTTTTACTGAGTATTCTGTGTATTACTTGCTCACTGGACGATGCAGTCTCACATTGTACATAGTGCCTATGATTTCTCTGTACCAAGTCTTCTCATGTCTGATATTGAAACCCTGTATTCACTGTTCTCAAATGGACCTATGCATCAAACCTGTATATTGTGTCTACTATTGTTGCTTGTATCAAATCTGTTTCATGTGTATTACTGTTACCTTGTACTCTACTGTCACCCTGCGCCATGTGTTATGGCCCAGGTCATGCCTGAAAACTGTCCCTGGGATCAGTGCACTCACCTGGTTAACAAAGTCATAAATAAATAAAAAAAAAAATTTTAGCGCCAGATCGTTATCAAACACAATGCCCAGACTCTGCACCCATTCAGAAGGTCAACTGGTTGCCCCCTAACACAAGGCCAGACGGTTGCCCAGGAATCAACTTCTCTACCTGCTCACCTGGGTCCACCACCAACACCTCGGTCTTATCGGATTCAGTCTCAACCAGCTGGCACTCATCCAGTCCTAGATGTGTGCCCTTTGTCTGCAGTGAACATTTGGGAAAAGAATAAGACTAAGTTAATGTGCCCTGCTTTGCAGAGATCTATGCTGTGCCCAGTATTTAATGTGCCCTGCATTAGCAGTGAACATCTGGGAAAAAGATAAAGTAATGCTTTGCAGAGATGAGGAGATCCAGGCACTTAAGAATTATGTGCCCAGTGCTTATGTTGTCAATGACGTGTGCCCTACACTTGCAGTGAACTGGCAATAGAAAAAGAAAATTACTCACCTTAGTAATATTGTTTCTTCCAGTGTATTCTTCTATATTCATAACTGTATGCCCTCTGCCTCCTAAGTAGAACTGCAGAGAAATGGAACTATATGCAAATGATAGAACCTATCACTACTCGAGACTCAAACTGCTGCCCTTATCTATTGCAACGTACCATCAATGTCTCAGATTTAGATAGTCTACAAGGCAGAAGAACTACATATCTACCCAATACTTCCTATGCAATAGAAAGGAACCTACTCCTATAACCCAAATATGAGCCCTAGTGGCTATTCAATTACAATACTAAAGTAAAGCTTTTATCCTGGAAATGCAGGTGACCAAAGAATAAGAATGAAATCCCACCAGAGTTAAAAATGTATTTCAGTAGAGTGTGTACATACATATTAAAATCCAAGAAAAATCAGTAGGCATGCTGAGGATCTGGTTCTGGTAGGGGAGGCAGGGTGGGAGAGTTATGAATACAGAACAATACACTGAAAGAAACAATATTAAGGTGAGTATTTTTTTTTCTTCTAACCCCATGTATTCCATATTCATAACTGTATGCAGACTTCAAAGCAGTACCTTAAGAGGTGGGAAGAGAACCTACTTAGGAAAGAGGCTCTGCAGCACTGCTGTTCCAAATCTGGCAACACTTCTGGACTGTATGTCCACCAGGCTGAACTGTTTAGTGAAAGTATGTACTGTCCTCCATGTGGTAGCTTTGCATATGTCCAGCAGGGGTATATCCCTTGAAGCTGCTATGAAAGCAGCTATTCCCCTAGTTGAGTGGGCCCTCAAGTCCTGATGGGACCTGCTTTTTCATAGCAAAATTGTATACAAGAGACTATCCAGCCAGAGACTGACCTCTTGGTAGCTGGTGTACCTTTTTTCACATCCCCATAGGTAAGGAATAACTGTTTATCCTCCCTGTGATCTTTAGTACAAGATGTTTAACAGCTTAGAGATCTCTTAACATCAAGACTGTGGAGTCTACACTCACCTGAAGTAGAATGCTCAGTGAAAAACACTGATAGTGTAATGGATTCATTCAAATGAAAATCTGATATCACTTTGGTAAGGAATTTCCTGTTTGTACCGAGTACCACATTATCATTGTGAAGACAAGTAATCTTTTTCTATACATACAGTCTGACGCTCACGTACCCTTCTAGCAGTAGTTACAGCCACTAAAAATACAGTTTTTCATGTAACACACTGGAGGTGAGCTGAAGACATAGGTTCAAAAGGTGGCCTCATAAGTTGAGCAATACAAATGTTCAAATCCCACCAAGGGACATGTTCCCTGATGGTTGGGTATGTGACACAGACCTTTGAAAAACTTCTTAAAAACAGGATCGGCTCCTACAGAGGTGGTTCTACACACTGAAATGAGAGCAGAGATAGATGCCAAGTGAACTCTTAGAGAAGTATGCTTAAGGCCCTGATCATGCAAGAAAGTGAGATACTCAAGGAGAGTTGTACTTCCTGCTGAAGCAGGTTCAATGCTGTGCAAGTCGCACCAAGAGACAAACCTTTTCCATTTAGCTTAATAGGTTTTCTTAGTACAAGGTTTTCTATACCTCTTAAGTATGAGCAAAAGTGTCAGAGAGAGATTCAAATATGCAAATTCTGTGTCTTCAAGAGCCAAGCTTTGAGACTGAGGGAGCCGAGGCTGGGATATCCTGGTTTCCCTTGGTGAGAGGTCAACAGGTTGTGCCTCAGAGAAAGATGCATCGGTCTAGATACCGACATGGATAACAGGAGAGGGTACCAATGCTGTCTAGCCCAGTTTGGGGTGATCAGGATCACTGAAGCAGACAGACCTGAGCTTGATCAGGACTCTGCTTTTCCTCCCTTCCTTCTCATTCGCAAACAGGCTTCTACCTGACCAATCCAGTGCCATGGCATCTACTGGAATTGTGCCCCTGGCCAGAGACCTACAACAAAACAGTGGTAGTCTGTGGTTCTCTTGAGAGGCAAAAAGATCTACCTCTGGGGTACCCCACCTTCTGAACACTGAGTTTATTACCTGTCTGTCCAGGGACCACTCGTGGTGACCCTAACTGATTCTGCCAAGGGCATCTGCCAGACTGTTTTCCTTCCCTGGGACATAAACAGCTAGCAGAGCGTTTTTTAGAGAGTATGCCAGATCCCACAATTTCATGGCCTCTGCGCACAGAGGATCTGATCTTGTGCCACCCTGCTTGTTTATACAGTATATTGTTGTGGTATTGTCTGTCCTGACCTGTACCACCTTGCCTTGCACCAGATGAGCAAAGGCCTTTACAGCTAGAAGTACAGCTCGCAGCTCTAAGAGATTTATATGAAGAAGAAACTCTGCACCGGACCAAGTCCCATGGATGGTGTATTCTCCCATATGGGTGGCCCATCCCAAAAGACAAGCATCTGTTAGAAGGAAAGGTTTTCCTTCTGGAAAAGGACCCCTTGCTTAAGTTGTCTTAATTTTTCCACCACTGTAAGGCTTGAACAACAGCCTCCGCTACTGGAATCAGTTTTGACATTTTGTCTCTTCTCTGTGAACAATGAGAACTGAGGTGAGACTGCAAGTCTCTCATTCTGTATCTTGCTCCTGAGACAGTACCTGTTGCAGCTATGTCACCTAGAAAGTGCATACACTGTCCTGCTGGGCGTGGCTGGTTTAGACTGAAAGCAGCAGCCAGGTCTAATATACTTTTCACCTTGTCTTGAGGGAAGAAGGCCCTTCCCTGAATTGTATCCACCTCTGTTCCTATGAACTGCAACACTTGAACAGGGGTAAGAACAGACTTTTTTCTGGTTTATCAGGAATCCTAGGGATTGCAGAAGATGCACTGCTGATTGCAAATTGTCCAAGACCTGTTGTGGGGACTTGCCCACAACCAGCAAATTGTCCAGATAAGGGAAGACTAGAATACCAGACCTCCTTAGACGTGCCACCACTACAGCTAGGCACTTTGTGAATACCCTGGGTGCTGAGGTCAGACCGAAAGGAAGGGAAGTGAACCGGGTAATGGCCTGAAAGGAATCTGAACCAGAGATACTTTCTGTGAAACTGCCTTATTGGAATGTGAAAATAGGCATCCTTTAAATCCAAGGCTGCCAGGCAAATCCCACTGCTGCATAACCAGTAGTATGGATGACAGGGTGACCATCTTGATCTCTGGTTTCACTAGAAATTTGTTGAGATCTGAAATCCAGAATGGATCACCACTCCCCATTTTTCTTTTTTGGTTATAAAGTAACGAAAATAGAAACCCCATCCCCTGAGGTGCACTGGCACAGGTTCCACCGCTTTCATGCGAAGCAATTTCTGCACCTCCTTTTGCAAGAGTTTTCACTCCATGAGGGAAGCTGGCTTGAAAATTCTCGATTTTAGATGAGGAAGGGATTTGAAGCATAGGGACAAACCCTGACTTACCAACTCCAGAACCCACTTGTCTGTGTTGATGGAAACCTAAGTCTGGAGGAAGCAAGTCAGCCTGCCCCCTACTGGTACTGGGGAGGGGAACTTGACCAACTGGTCAGGAGTTTTATGTTGAGGGTGCATGAGCTCGGACAGATTGGAAGCCCCTTCTGGAACCGCTCCTGCCCCTAGATTTGAAGTACCCATTCTGCTGTGTGTTAGGCTGTTGCTGGAAAGCAGCTTGGCCCTGGTAAAAATGCCTCCCATAAGAGGACATTTCCCCCGCCTCCACTTCAATAAGGCCTATAGGAAGGGGTCAGTCTGTCTCTAGAGGAGTTACTTTTGAAGGTGGTCTTGTATTCATCCACCTTCTTCATGTAATCCTCAGTTTATCTGCCAAACAGGGAGTTTTCCACAGGAAAATTCATGGCCTTGGTCTGGGTATCCTGGGTTAGATTAGTAGCTCTATGCCATGCCAGTCTTCGTAGAGCCACTGTCAGAGCCATCCACCTGGCAGCATTGTCACTAGCATCAGCTACCATCAGAAACTTCTATTAAGCAGCTTCCAGATAAAATCCAGCTGTCTCTGCCAGGTCAGAGAGGAGTGAGGGGGCCTTCTCTGACATAACCAATACTGAAAACCACAGTGTCCTGATACTGTGCTGTATATGCCTGGTAATTAGCCTGCCTCACACCCAAGGAGGCAGCTAAATAACCCTTAGACATACCCTTTATTTTTCTGGAATCCTTCTAAGGAGGGTGGGAAGAAAGAGGGACCCTCGCTTTTCATAAGCTGCCTCTTGGACTATGCCCTGATGGTCGGGATGAGAGTAGAAAAACTCTGCCCCTTCCTTCCTGAATTTTTTTTTTTTTTTTTTTAATCAGACTTCATATCTATAGGAGAAATAGAATTAGGAGTCTAAAATCTTTAACAAGTCTTTTTTAAAGAACTTGTTAATTGGCAGGAATACGTTTTTTGTGGATCGTAAACCCATCATCTCTAAGTATTCAGCCTCCTCCCCCTCAACAGCTTCAGTGGTATTTTTTTTTTTTTTATTTACTGAAATGTTTCACCAGGAAAGGCACACTGAGCAAAAGGAGCTCATCTCCTGGTGCGACCTGGGGAAAGGGGGTACAGAGGGAGGATAACCCGCAGGTAATCAAGTCACACTGTACAAGTTACAGAAGAATAACACTTGGAGCGTTTACTAACACTGCAGATAGAAAAGATGACTCTGAGACACACAGCAGATACAGTAAAACATTGAGGCAGCAAATAGAGAATAATAAGCAGATATCGGGACAGAACGAGACCAGGCACGAGACAGGAAGTGCAGGATTGGTTAAACATATACAAGCCAACTTTAGTAGTACAAAGCTAGGTGCCACTGGTCAGGCAGTTGGGGGGGGGGGGTTAAAAGGCACTTGTGGGTGTTAAGTGCAGGAACAGTTCACTGTGAGGTAGTTTGCCAGGGCATCAGATAGGGAGAGGGTGGTGGTGGAGAAGCAAATTTGAGGGGGGAGGTCATGCCAGAGTTTAGGAAGGGTTGCAAGAAGGCAGTTTGGCCTATGTTGGTCCTATGCCTAGGGATTAGTAACTGACGGGAGTCAAGGGACCAGAGGGCGTGAGCAGGGGTGCGGGCTGACCCTAGCAAGGATGACAGGTAAGACGGGAGGGCGCCCAACCAGAATTTTTAAACAAATTTGGTACAGTGTAGAAGGCAGCGACTGTTGAGGGAAAGGAAGTGCAAGGGAACGGTAGAGATCACAGTGGTGGATGTGGGAGGGGGGCATAAAGGGCAAAATGACAAAGCATTGAAAAAGGGGTCAAGTCGAGATAAGGTGGCCTTGGGTGTGTCCCTATAGACTATCACAGTAAACAAACAATGGCATGATCATCTTCTGTACTAGATCATGTCTCACGAAAAGAGAGAGGCTATTGTGGTTCCTATAGAGTTCTTGAGGCGCAGCTTTTTTTAAGACTGTTGCTGTGGTAGCCAAATCCAAGGCATCCACTATTTATCTCACAAAGGAAGTGAGATGAAAAATTCTCTAGTCGAGGAGAAGAACTGAACTCCTGATCAGGTGAGATTTCAGGTTCTATGAGCTCATCCTGTTCAGGATCCATCACACCATAATCTTCACATTCAGGCTCCTGTGCTTCAGGAATAGGAGCTGGGGCAGGAGCCTTAGAGGAACAGGTTGAACAGGCAAAATACCCTTTAAGCCTGTAAAACTTTCATAGCCTGAGCCATCTCCTCTGCAGATGGCAGGCTATGAGACACAGCAGAAACTCCTGGAGGTGCAGGAGCCTGGGGTTCTAAGTGTTTGGTTTTCTTGGACTTTTTGGAGGGAGCCAGAGAGTCAGCCGGACCACTCCCCTTTTCAAACTGCCAGAAGCACCCTTATCAGGCGGTGGTAACAGAAGGCAAGGAGGTTTCACCTGCATGTTCTGATGACTGGTTAGACCCTAATGGACCACTGTCCACTTTTTTCTTCAGTACTTCCATTCTTTTCCCAATTGTTTTTTGAGGAAAGGACTTGCATATGGCACAGTCTGCTGAAAAATGTTCAGATCCTAAGCAGACTAAACATAAAATGTGTTTGTCAGCCTTGGCAAACACTCCCCCACACTTGATACAATTTTGAAAACATGGGGGACCAGCCTTTTTGTTTTTTTTCTTGCAATTCCATTTCCAGGAGAAAAACCCGTAACTGTTTACTAGTATTCAAACTAACTTTTTTTTTTTTTTTTTGTCGGTTCAGGAACCGGTTGAGGATCTGAGAAAGAACAGATAGCTTTTTAAGTCGAACCCGGTCAGCGGTTCACAGAAACCGGAGTATCGGTTCAAAAGAACAGACCACACAGTTCCACAAAATACAAATAATAAATTCAAAGATCACAGAAAACAGAATAAAATAAACACTTAACTAAGGTGAAAAACCACCAAAATTAACTAAGAAAAAAACAGTTCCTCAGCAGTCATCTCGAACCGTGAGGAACCAAGAAAAAATTTTTTTAACTGTAAACTTAAGTAAAACTAACTTAAAATATAGCTACAACTAAATTAAACAATAAATGAAGGCAGCAGTTTACAAATAGGCGTAAACATACTTAAACTGGAATCCGCACGAACAGTCGAGAGGAAGATCTCCAGGTGTCTGACTTGTCAGGGGGAGTGAAAAATCTGAGACGTTGATGGAATGTTGCAATAGATAAGGGCAGCAGTTTGAATATGTGTCTCGAGCAATGACAGACTATCATTTGCATATAATTCCATTTCTCTCTGGGCAGTTCTACTTAGGAGGCAGACTGAATACAGTTATGAATATAGAAGAATACATGGGGGTTAGAAAGACAGTTATGTCCTGCAGCTTTGCAGAGAATACAAGGGGACCAGAAAATGTGCCCTGCTCTTTGCAATGAACTTGGGAACACACACAAGAAAAAATTACTCACCTAAGTAATGTTGTTTCTTCTAATGGAGTCTTGCTGTATTTTGACAGTAGCAGTGAGTCCCAACCTTCGAACTGCCCCGGAGATGAAAGAGTTAACTTTCCATGCCAGGCATGGAACGCTGAGCTCGAGCTCGGTTGAGACTCTGTCTGTTGCTGTTTAAACTCAAACCGTCAGATCTTTACGAGCAAACTCACTAAGGCCCTGTGTGGAAGCTGTAAACCTACACTAGCCAACTGGCTACTAAACATAAAATACATTTTTTGGTCCCAAAACAAAGACTCAAGTCAGGAGACCCGAAAAATGAAAAACACAACACCAATGCACCCAAGAAAAGGGGGTGAAACAACAAGGTGGGCATGTACTGAGTGCCAACACTGCCACTGCCCACCCGCATCCCAAAACAGAGGTTCTGAGAGGGCAGTCAGAATACTAACATACTAAAATGCCAGCAGAATAGGCCTAACGGTCTTTCATGTCTGCTCGTTTGGTCAGCCCCCACCCTGGTTGCTGACCTTGCTGCCCCCCTCGCCTTCTCCCTTCCCAGTTCAGGATATTCTTGCTGCATTGGATTTTGCTTCCAGGACCCTTCCCCTGTACCTGTCCCACCCCCTCTTGAACCCCTCCACTGTCTCTGCCTCCACCAGCCCCCTAGGCAGTGCATTCCATGGCTCAACCATCCTCTCAGTGAAGTAGCACCTCCTCCTTGCTCCCCTGAATCATCCCCCCTCCAGCTTCCACCCATGCCCTCTAATGGCCCCCTCCTCCTTCCTTCGAAGCACCCTAACTGTTCCTCCCCTATTTACCCTCTTCATGTACCCGAGGACCTCCATCATGTCCCCCCGGTCCCTTCTCTCTTCCAATGTGTACATATTTAGCTCTTCGAGCCTCTCCTCATAGGTCCTGTCCCCAAAGCCCCAAATCATTTTGGTTGCCCTCCACTGGACCCTCTCCAGGAGGTTAATGTCCTCTTAGTGGGCTCTCCAAAACTGCACGCAGTACTCAAGGTGCGGGCTCACCAAGCAGTTATACAGAGGAGTATCACTCCTCCTTCTGAGGTGATCCTAGCGATGCATCCCAGCATCCTGTTGGCCTTGGCTGCTGCCCTCCTGCAAGTCTCAGAGTTGTTCATCTTGACATCCACCACCACCCCCAGGTCCCTCTCAGCCATCGAGACTTGTAGCATCCCCCCCCCCCCCGGGTGTACACTTGGCCCGGGTTTCTGGCCCCCAGGTGGAGTACCCTGCATTGAGCCTCAGCTTCCACTTTCTAGACCATCTTTCCAGAGCCTCCAGGTCCCCCTGTAGGGCCACCTTCCCCTCCTCCCCATCCACCACCTCCCCCAGTTTCGAGTCATCCACAAAGAGACTCATCTCAATCCTGATTCCTGTCCTTATGTCAGAGACGTAGGCATTGAACAGAAGGGGCCCAAGGACTGATCACTGTGGGACCACACTAATGACCTTCCTTGGGGATGAGACTATACCACCGACTACGACCCTCTGGGTCCAGTCCTGGAGTCAATTGCCTATCCACCTGATTATCTGGTTCCCCACCCCCATTTCTCCCAGCTAATCCAACAGGCCCATGTGAGGAACAGAGTCAAATGCCTTGCTGAAGTCTAGAAAGACGACGCCCACTGGTCTACCCAGGTCCAAGGCACTCGTCACCCAGTCATAGAACTCCACCAGGTTTGTCTGACACGATTTCCCCGGGATGAATCCATGCTGTCTATCGTCCAGGCACCCTGACTTATCCAGGTCCCCCCCCCAGCCTCTCCCTGACAATGCCCTCCATCACCTTGCCCAACCCCAATGTCAGGCTGACAGGCCTGTAGTTCCTACCACCTCCCTTGATCCCCCCTTGTGGATAGGCACTCTATACCACCTTCCAGCCCTGGGGCACCACCCTGTCCTCAGAGATGGTGAAAGCTCCGCCAGGGGTTTCGCCAGGACATCCATAAGTTCCTTTAGCACTCTGGGGTGTAATTTATCCGCCCCGTGCTTTCTCCACCTTAAGGAGCTGAGGCTTCCTCACTCTCTCTGCTGTGATTTCCACTTCAGTACCTCTTCTCCCTGCTTAGCCCTCCCCTCCAGCCAGTGATGCCTCCCCTCTCCCCAGACCCGCCCGATCGGTAGGGGTCCCCCCCTCCTCAGTATCTCAGTCTCCTCCATGTATGATGCAGCACCCCATTTTCCTTGGCGGAAAACTGAGGTGAAGTACTCATTTAGTACTCAGCCTGCTCCCCGGGTCTTGTGCCCATCTCTCACCTGATTTAATCCTGCTAATCTGCCCTTCACCCTTCGTTTTTCTCAATGTATCTAAAGAACCCTTGTTTCCTCTCCTAATTTCCTGGCCAGGTTCTGCTCCTTCCTTGCCTTAGCCGCCTCACCACCCTAGTGGCCCTTCTAGCCATCAGCTCGTACCCCTCGATCCCTTTCACTCCTTGAGCACTTGAATTGCTTATAGGCTGCCTTCTTTCCCGCACCACCTCCTGGACCTCCCTGGTCCACCAGCAGGTTTTGGACCCTACCACATTTTCGTCTTACTTTTGCACAGGTGCTGGTAGCATCCTGCACTCTCTCCTGATGATTTCCACCTACTATCAGCTCCATGTCTGACCCAATCCCATCCAAATGCTCCTTAAGGATCCTTCCCATTTCCTTAAAATCCGCCCCCCTGAAGTCGGTTACTTCCGTCTTTGAGCAGCCTTCACCTCCTAGGTCCAGGCAGAACCAGACCGTGGCATGGTCACTCCCCGCCAATGGGTCCCCACCAGGCTCCCCCAATCTAGTCACTGTCTGCCAGGACCATATCCAGTACCTGCGACTCTCCTGATCGGTTCCCTCACCTGCTGAGTTAGAAACGCCTTGAAAGACATCCAAAACCTCTGTTCCCTGGTCCAGAGGATGTCATAGTCTCCCAGTCTGTTCCTGGCATGTTTAAGCCCCCAACACCACCACTGCTCCTCTGCCCAGTCTGCAGTGTCTCCCAACATCTGCCACCAGACTGTCCTCCAGCTTCCTCCCGCAGGGCAGGGGGTCTATACACCACTCCTATTGTTACTCTCTTGCCCCCCTCCCCCTTGTTATCAAGGTGACCCAAATCGCCTCCACGGTTCCCTCCGCCTCCTCTACTCCCCCATGCCAATGTAGTTTTTGACTATACTTGCTACCCCTCCTCCCCTCCCTTCCTGAACATAGTGTAACCCTCCAGGTTCAGGTCCCAGTCGTGTCCTGCAGTGGCCCAAGTCTCAGTGACCGCCGCCACATCCACTGCTCCCTCAGTTAGCATCGCCTGGAGCTAAGGAATTTTATTGCCCAAGCTCCTTGCATTTAGCAGGACTACCTTCCACCCTTTCCCTATAGTTCCATTTCCCCTGCTCGTGTTGCCATGGGGATTCTGTTTTCCCCTGGTCTACACTTTGCCAGTTGGTCTTTTCCCGCAATCCTCCAGCTCCCCGGGGGGGGGGGTGGAGACAGAGTCCCTCCTTTATCGGCAGCACCTTGACAGCCTTTTCTCCCATCCCTCCCCCTTCAAAGTTTAAACCCACTTTTCACCAATGAACCCTCTATTTTCAACTTAAGGATTCTCCCTCCTCCAAATTGAGATGAGCTCATTCTCGGCATACAGCCTCTATCCTCCCAGGTCTCCCCAACCCCCATCAACCCATACCCTCTGGCCTCGCACCACCCCTGAGCCACTGGTTTATCTCCCTAATCTTCTTTTGTGTTCTCTACTAGCCCTTGGCACAGGCAGGATTTCTGAGGAAGGAAACAGTGCATCCTATGTCATGACAGACCCTGGCAAGCTCCATGAATCTTGCCTGTATCTCTAGCTCGCTATTTCCCTCAATGTCATTTGTACCCAGGTGGACCGGTATGTCCGGGGACCCCCACAATCCTTTGCCAGCTGATATACCTTGTGCTTAGCCCTGTGCACCGTTAGTCCAGGGAAGCATCTTGTTCTAACTGGCCAGGCTTCTCCCTCCCTATCCCATTTGATAACCCTGATCATAGAATCCCCCAACAGGAGCACTCTGACTGCTCCTTTTCCCTTCCATGTCCCTCATCCTTTCACGGCCCTCCACCCAGCCGGCTCCTTGTTCCTCCCCTATCTGGGTGCCACATGCCACCCACTCCTTGTTTACCATAGCCACCCTTCCCTCCAATCCTATGCCTCTCCTCCTCCCGAGTATCCTTCTGTACCTTGCTCATTCCCTCCTCTGTCTCGCGCACTGGTCCTTCTCCCCATCTGCTAAACTAGCCTGGCTCGCCTCCCTTCCTTCCTGTCTCCATTTAGTTCCTCCTTGCCTGCCGTGCTCCCCTGGCTCAAACCTCAGCTCCCTTACTGAATCCTCCTTGTACTTCTGGTCCTTTCTTACCTTTCCTCCCAACTGGTCCTTCTCCTTCTTGCGCTTTCCTCCTCTTCCCCTGCCCTCCTGCCTGATTCACTGCTCCCCATTTCTCCTGCATTCCATGTCCCCCTGTTCTTCCTGCTATCTGGCCCCTGCCTCCCACTCCTTTCTCCGTCTCTAACCACCCTGTCGTGGCTACATCACCCCTCATCCTCGAGCAGAAGAAGAGATTTGAAGCAGTTACTGAGTGTAAGGTCTGATCCACCTCCCGCCTTGCTTCCTTCTGTCCAGCCCTGGCCATCTGCCTACTTCCTGAGAATGTTGTCCTCCGTCCCTCCTTTGTGAGGGTCCCCAGTTACCTGCCTGCTTCCTTGGTGTGTCCTTGGACCCTCTGCCAGGGTCCCTAGTGACCCCTGAGTATTCTCCTGCACTCCTTTCCTATGCCCCGCCCCAGTACTTGGTGCAACCCGCTGGGAGATCCCCAGCTTCCTTCCCCAACCATACCGACCCCCCTTCCCCCAGCTGTCTCCTAATCCCCGCAACCTCCTCCCTAAACTGTGCCAGCTGGTAGCACACTGGGCAACCACCGAACTTCCAATCCCAGTCCAGTATCATGGCTGCTCCACACCTTGTGCACCCCACCACCCTCCCAAAGATGCCGGCCCTAATGACATGTGGTTCCATCCCCTTCCAAATAGGTTTCCTTGGGTGAGCCACCAGGTTCCCTCCAAGTCCAAGATACACCCTACTGCCTAATTAGGTCACCCACTAATCTTAGAGACAGTCCCACTGTACACCAGTAACCCTGTTACTAGGTGCATTACAACACATTAAACTTATAAGGGAAATTAACAACCCATAGCTCCTCTCTCCAGCCTTTAAATCCAACCACCAGTGGTTAGACTACATGGGCTGCACCTGCAGCCTTTTCCTCCAATTGCAGGGCAGGTGTTCCCCTATAAATTAGTAGACTTCTGGGAGGGTGGGTATGGGCAGACACCTGACTCGAGAGAAAGTGTATCAGCCCTGTGTCTCCTCCAAGCCCAGCAGCCAAGAACCAGCCCCAACAAATCCCACCAATAGGTTTTAAATCAGAAGAAACAGGCCTCCACCAGCGCAGCCTGTTACACAGCGAAACATCCACAAAATGAGCCCACTTACAGCCACCAAACTAGTTCTCAAACTTCCAGCAGCCCCCAAAACAATACCCTGCTAGCCCCTTAGAAGTAAGAAAGAAAAGAACTAACCTTCTGCCAAGTAAAATCCACAAGAACCCTGTGAAAACAACAAGCAGCAGCTACTGTCCTTTAACACAACTGATCCTGTCCCCTTCCAGTTCTTTCTGAGAAGACAAAGCAGCTAACACATCAAACCTGATTCAGCTCTGCCTCCAGTCAATAGGCTGAGTGAGACCTGGCCAGACCATTAACACCCTTCCCCCACTATGCACTAACCTTTGCAGCTAGTGGAGTCAGCAAAAAGGAATCAAAATTCAACTCAAAGCCCCCAAAATATGTTTGCTGCCAAAGGAAACAGGTCTCCAATTTAATCAGCTTCACTAACACATCAAAATAGGCTTGAAATTAACAGATATAGGTCTCCAATTTAAATAACCATCTCCAAGCAAATCCCACCAAAGAGGTTTTAAAATCAGAAGAAATAGGCCTCCACCAACGCAGCCTGTTACACAGTGAAACATCCACAAAATGAGCCCACTTACAGCCACCAAACTAGTTTTCAAACTTCCAGCAGCCCCCAAAACAATACCCTGCTAGCCCCTTAGAAGAAAGAAAGAAAATAACTAACCTTCTACCAAGTAAAATCCACAAGAACCCTGTGAAAACAACAAGCAGCAGCTACTGTCCTGGAACACAACTGATCCTGTCCCCTTCCAGTTCTTTCTACAGCACGACTCCATTAGAAGAAACAACATTACTAAGGTAATTTTTTCTTCAAACAACATGAAGTCTTGCTGTATTCTGACAGTAGCAGACTACCAAGCAGTACCTCCATGGAGGAGGGACAGAACCTACTTAGGAAATACGCTCTGAAGCACAGCTGTGCCAAACCGAGCATCACTCCTAGCCTGGATATCCAAGCAGTAATGCTTGCTAAAAGTGTGAACTGTTTTCTAGGTAGCTGCTTGACATATCTCTAAGATAGGAATATCCCTGGCAGTAGCCAGGGAAGCAGCTGTACCTCTGGTAGAGTGAGCCCTCAGGCCTGAGGGTGGAATCTTACCCACTTTTCCTCAACAAAATTGGATACAAGAGACAATCCACCTGGCAACGGATCTTTTAGTGGCAGGTTTCCCTTCACCAACCTCACCATAAGTGAGGAACAGTTGGAGGGAGTCAAACCTGTGACCCTTGGTACGTTCTATGTAGTAGCTAAGGGCTCTTTTCACATCTAAACTGTGGAGCCTCCTCTTGCCAGAGGAGGAGTGGTCAGTGAAGTACACAGGAAGAGACAGATTGATTAAGGTGGAAATCTGAAAACAACCTTAGGCAAAAATTTCCTGTTAGTCCTGAGGACCACCTTATCTCTATGAAAGGAGATAAAAATCAGGCTCCACTGACAAAGCTTGTAACTCACGTATGTGTCTGGCAGAGGTGATAGCTATCAGAAACACAGTTTTCCAAGTCAACTACTTAAGCTCTGCTGAAGACAAAGGCTCAAAAGGGGGTTGCATAAGCTGAGCAATGCAAACATTAAGGTCCCAAGCAGGGGCAGGGTCCCTGAAAGGAGGGTTGGTGTGAAGCAATCCCTTGAAAAACTTGGAGAATACAGGGTGAGCTGAAAGAGAAGAGGGCTTACCTGCTGAGATAAAAGCAGAAACAGCTGCCAGATGCACCTTCAGTGTAGCTGGTCTAAGCCCCAAGCTATTTAAATGGACCATGTAATCAAGGACTGTGGGCAGATCAGCAGACTCTGGGGGAAGTATGCTTTCCAGAGCACCATATGGAAAAATCTTTTCCACTTGGAATTATAAGTAGCCCTGGTGGAAGGTTTCCTGGAAGCCTTTAGAATATCCATTACGCCTTGGGAGAGGTGTAACTCAGCAAAATCCAACTCTTCAAGAGCCAGGCCTTGAGATTGAGATATTCGGGTACCAAACCCTCCCCTGAGCACAGGTTAACAGGTTGTGATTCCTGGGAAGACACAGGGGAAGATGGACTGCTAAGGACAGTAGGAGTGGATACCAAGGCTGTCTGGCCCAGTCTGGAGCAATCAGGATCATCTTGCAGGGTTGAGATCTGATTTTGACTAGCACTTTGAACAGGAGAGGGAAGGGAGGGGAAGGCATACAGGAGCTTCCCTTCCCAACTGAGAACTAAGGCATCCAGGGGACTCAGCCCAACACTGGGGGCCTGCAGCTAAAAAGGGGAAGTTGGTGATTGCCTGGGGCTGCAAAAAGATCCCTCTGTGGGGTGCCCCATCTGGAAAAAATCACCTCCAAGACCAGGGGATCCAGTGACCATTCGTGATGGCCCTAGGATATCCTGCTGAGAGCATCTGCCAGGACATTGTCCTTGCCTGGAAGGTGAACCGCTGTGAGGGAGGTGTTCAGGGAATAAGTCAGAGGCCACAACTTCATTGCTTCTGTGCACAAGGCCGTAGACCGAGTGCCCCCTTGCTTGCTGATGTACCACATTGTGGTGGTATTGTCTGTTCTGACCTGGATAACTTTGTTCTGAACAGATTTGGAAAAAGCCTGAAGTGCTAGAAACACTGCTCTGAGTTCCAACAGATTGATTTGAAGCAGAGATTTCTGAGGGGACCACAACCCCTGGGTGGTCAGGTCGCCCAAGTGAGCACCCACCCCAAGAGGGAGGCATCTGTAGTAAGGATTAAAGAGTGGGACAGAGACAAAGGGGACTTTTTGTCTCAGATTGCTCTGATCCTGCCACCACTGCAAGGCCTGGATCAGGGTTCGAGTCACTGGGATCAATTTGGTCAGAGGGTCCTTCCTTTGAGACCAAAAGGCTCTCAAATGGAACTGAATGTCCCTCATCTGAAATCTGGCTCCCTGCACCACTGCTGTGGAAGCAGCCATGTGCCCCAGGAGCTGTAGAAAATGCCTTGCTGGTCGAGATACCTGCAGGGTGAATGAGGAGGCCAAAGAGATAAGGGTCCTTGCCCTGTCCAGGGGAAGGAAAGCTCTGGTCTTTTCTGTGTCTAGCTCTGCACCTATGAAGGTGAGAGCTAGACAGGCTCTAAAACTGACTTTGAAAGATTCAGGAGGAAACCTAACGAGGTGAGCAGTTGCTGAGTTATCTGTAAGTGTAACTTGACTTGGTCTGGGGACTGGCCTACTATAAGCCAGTCCTCCAGGTAAGGGAAGATGGCAATCCTTTGCCTTCTTAGAGAAGGCAACTACTACTGCCAGGCATTTTGTGAACACCCTTGGAGCAGAGGTTAGTCCGAAGGGCATTGCTCTGAATTGGTAATGGCCTGAGGGCAGCTCGAACCTGAGGTACTTTCGATGGGAGCTTCTGATGAGAATATGGAAGTAGTCATCCTTGAGGTCCAGGGATATTAGCCAGTCCCCTGGCCTTAGAGAGGGTAAAATTATTCCCAGAGTCACCATTTTGAATTTTGGTTTTAACAGGTGCTTGTTTAAGTATCTGAGATCCAGGATGGGCCGCCATTCTCCTGTCTTTTTTGGGGTAAGGAAGTACCTGGAGTACAACCTTTGCCCTGGTGTAGGGTGGAACCTTTCCACAGCTCTGAGAGCTAGGAGGAAGAGACCTCTGCTTCTAGGGCAAGTGCCTCTGAGGGTTTGCAGGTGGAAAGGATCTGGTTCTCAGCTTCGGAAATCTTTTGAAGCTGAGAACCAGTCCCTGGCTTACTACTTCCAGGACCCACTTGTCTGATGTTAGAGACTTCCAGTCCTGGACAAAGTAAGCCAGCCTGCCCCCTACGGGTGGTGAAGAATCGGCCCTGGCAAACCCATCAGGGTGCCTGTTTGGCACGGGGTTCTGGCTGAGGGGTGGAAGCAGGTCTGCTAGTACCCCTTCTGCCTCTCCCTCTAAAGAACCCCCTCTGAGCATATGCAGAAGAGGCGACCTGGGCTTGGTAGAAAGGCCTATGAAAAAGGCCTGCCCCTGCCCCTGGGATGCTGCCTTTGAGGAGTGGCCTGCCTTTCCTTGGCCTGGACACTCCTGTAGGTGGTCCTATACTCGTCCATTTTCTTCATGTAATTCTCTGTTTGCTCCCCAAACAAAGAATTACCAACAGGAAAATCTGAGCCAAGCCATTCTGCGAAGTGCCACACATGTAGCCATGACTCTTGATGACACATCATTTGAGTCCACTGCAGCATGGAACTGCACCTTGGATGCCTCAATACCATCAGCAGTCACCTGCTCCAGCTCCTTGGCAAGCTGGCCATGGTCCTGTTTTGCTAAAGCCATGACAGTTTCCCATCTGGATTTCTGATATCTAGCAACATAAGCCATATAATTGGCCTGTCTGAGTCCCAAGGATGCTGCCATGTACTGTTTCTTTGCCTTGGCATCAATCCTCTTGGAGTCCTTGTCTGGGGGGTGTTAAGCCAAGGGAATATTTGCCTTATCAC
The DNA here is from genome assembly GCA_016271365.2 of Neoceratodus forsteri. Taxonomy (NCBI): domain Eukaryota; kingdom Metazoa; phylum Chordata; order Ceratodontiformes; family Ceratodontidae; genus Neoceratodus; species Neoceratodus forsteri. Next base: position 1,411,433,562 of record CM057456.1, on the reverse strand, counting down.
AAGCAGCAGCCTGCACTACCCCAACATGGCTGCATTGCTGGGCAAGGAACTCAGTGTCTAAGCCTGAAAGAGTATACCCCTCTTGTCCATTCTTCTGTCCACAGGAGGTATGGAATTAGGAGTTTTTAGAATTTTAAATCTCTGTTTCCCAAAAGACTTATGGAGGGGAATAGACAAATCCCTGGACTCTGGGATGTCCAGCATTTCCACAAAGTTAGGCTCCTCTTGGTCATCCACAGCTTCTTCCATAGGAAGCTGGAGGGTTTCAGCTACTATTTTTTAATAAAACATGAAATGAGAAGGGGACTCAGAAAGCATAGGAGGAGACACTCCTGAAGGTCTGTCTGGGGAGATGTCCGGGTCAATGGGCACATCCAGACTTTCAAATCCACATTCACTTTCCTCATACTCCTCCTCCGGTTCATAATACTCCTCTAAATCATAATCTTGAACCAGTGGAACCGACCGAACTGAGCGCCTCCCTAATGGTGCCGGTTCGGTTGGTACCTGGGAAAGTGACTGGACAATTTTGATCGCTTTGGCTATTTCTTCAGTGGTTGGAGAGGAAAGTTTTGGCTCCACACCAGCTAATTTTTCTTTTCTAGTTCTCTCTGCTGGAACCGACTCCTCAGAGTCAGATCTCCTTTGGCCCGAAGAAGTCTCGCCCTGGTCAGAGGGCAATCCTCCTGGTTCGGTTTGAATCGAACCGGGCTGGCCATCCGGTTCAGCGGACTTTTTGGCCTCCCTTTCCCTGAGCCTACCAACTCTCTTTTCTAGGGTAGCTGCAGGAAAATTTCTACAAATCTGGCAGTCTGCACTGAGGTGGTCAAAGCCCAGGCAACAAACACAGGTGGTGTGGGGGTCAGCCTTGGCAAAGACTTCCCCACACACACTACAGTGTTAAAACCCAGTGGGCCCAGTTTTTCTTTTGGGTATCTCAGACACTGTGCCAGTCCTAACCAAACTTACCGTTTTAATGGCAATCCGCCAGGCAAGACCCTCTTATCGGTTCATGACCATGTCACGGGTCGTGGAAAAAACCATAATAAAATCTGTTTTTTTTTTAGAACCGATAAGAACCGATAACCACACTCTAAAAGTACAATTTAAGATTTTTAAACAACTTGATCGGTTCAAACCAAACCGATAACCGTTTACAAGTTCCACACAGAATAGAATTAATATATAACCTATCAAGTACTCACGATTACCACAGACAGAGACAGAACCAACAGGTTGCAGTTTAAATTCGGTCGAAAACCGAGAAAAACGGTACTTTAACAGACAAACTGAACCGAGCAAAAGGAGAAATCTCCAGAGCGACTGTTCAGTGAGGCAGAGTAAAGAATCTGACGGTTTGAGTTCAAACAGCAACAGACAGTCTCAACCGAGCTCGAGCTCAGCGTTCCATGCCTGGCATGGAAAGTTAACACTCATCTCTGGGGCAGTTCGAAGGTTGGGACTCACTGCTACTGTCAGAATACAGCAAGACTTCATGTTGTTTGAATAGACTATGTGCCTGCCCTGCTTTGCAAAGATCCATGAGGGAATTAAAAAGACTTGTGCTCTACTTTGGCAGGAAAAAAAACTATATCCCTTACTCACTGTCTGCCCTTTTTCTGGGCAGAAAATGGAAAATTAAGTGTTGTCGTGCCCTGCAACTGCAGAGATTTTAATTTGAACTGCATTGTGTTGCCCCTGCATTTTGGAGGAAGGCACTAACTGTGCCCTTGCCTTACTGTGGCAGCAAGCCCACAAAAACTTCAACAATGTGCCCTGCTATGCAGTGACTTCGCTGCCTGCAGCACAGTCACAATGGGAGGGATTGCCCCACTTAGGAATAGGGTTTGGTCAGAGAAGTGCCAGCGACTGGGCCGGGGGCTGGGGGTCATACCTCCTCACTGCCATTTTCTTTTTTCAGGAATAGTCGCATCATGTGTTAATTTATGTAGCTGCACACCCTGACACCTTGTTTTGCTAACTTCAAACATTTTAATAATTACAGTCTGACATGGCTGGAGTTAAATTAGCAACTGCAGAGGTTTGGCGCCAAAAATATGATAAAAAAAAAAACTAGCTACAGATTAGCACTGAGGGAGACTGTGCAGTGCGTATTAGTTACAAACTGTGCTGTGAGTACAGAGATAAGCTACGTGGGTTGAGGAACTTCAGTGAGGCATTAATTGCAGGGATTACAGGCCTCCAGCTAAAAGTTGACACCATCGGAAACATCTTCTGACAGAGCAGCACAAGAAAGCTGTTAACATTCTGAAATTTGGTAGAACAAGGTCACCACTTGATATACTGTACATTGCCATACCACAATCGGTAAGTTTAAAATGGGGGGGGTTAGGGGTTTGGACAGAGACTCAAAACTTATTTAATTTATTTGCAGGGAGAGCATTCAGTAATGCAGAGGAACAGCACATAACGATTCTAGGCAGGCTGATGGAGATTCTGTATGATGGCCAAAGAGGACATCCCAATTAAAAAGTCTGCAACGACAGCAGAACAAGAGAAGCGCCATGGAGTTCATTTGGGCAATAAATACATTAATGCTGTTAATGGGAAAGAACTTACAATGCGTACTGGCAAGAACCTAGAAGAAAACTTGCTGGCAATTGTCAAAAATGCTAATTATTTTTCAGTGCTTATGGACGGTAGTACTAACAATGGTGTAATTGAAAAGGAACTGGTTTATGTAATTTATATAAATCCTATCAAAGGTCATGGGGATACTAAGTTTTTACGAATGAAAGCTGCATCACATGGCACAAGTAAGGGATTGAAAACATTTCCTTTTAGACATTTTTACAGAGTGTGGCCTTAATATAAAAAAATATGGTTGGGTTTGGGGTTGATGGGGCATCTGTCAACATAGGTGTAAGACTGGGTTTTGCTGTTCTTTTAAGGGAAGACATACAGTGGTTAGTTGTTGTTCATTGTTTCCCACACAGATTAGAACAGGAAATAAAAGACGCTTTGGATAAAGAACAGTTACGAAAGAACTTACTGTAACAGTAGATCTTTGAGAGAGGCTCTTGCAGTAGGTAATTACAGACGTCGGCAGGTGGCAGGACCCCATGGAAAAACTTCCAGCTAGCAGTCTCTGGTGAGGGACCACCCCCACGTCAGGTGACCGGCATCAGGAGACGTCAGTATAAAGGGGCGGTCCCTCACGCCCGCCTTCCAGTTCTTTCCCACCACAGGCCACAAGAGGCCAGACGAGAGAGAAGCGGTTATTTCCCTCACTGGAAAAGGAGCTGAAAAAGCTTAGATGGATGGAGGGCGGGAAGGTATTACCTACTGAAAGAGCCTCTCTCAAAGATCTACTGTTACGGTAAGTTCTAACGTAACTGTACTATCTTACTTCGAGAGGGCTCTTGCAGTAGGTAATTACATATAGGACTGAGTCCCAAGCAGTCTGGAACAAGAAGCACACGGGAGGAGTAAAGCTACTCTAGTAGATCCTCTAGCTGTTAAGAGATTAAGAAAGGAGGCCTTGCAGAACAGCAAGCCTGAAGCCTGCTCTACAGCAACAGGCAATATCCAAACTGTAGTGTTTTGTTAATGTGTGGACAGAAGTTCAAGTGGCGGCAGCACAGATGTCTGCCGCTGACACGTTCTTGAAACATGCCGCTGAGGCAGCGACTCCTCTGGTGGAGTGTCCTCTTACTTGACCCGGAAGAGTCTAGTACTTGTCATAACAGAAAATGATGCAATGAGCCAACCATTTAGACAGGCATTGCTTGAAACAGCATTGTCTTCTCTTTTGGTGCAAGAGAAACAATTGATCGGTCTTTCTGAGATCCTTTGTTCTGTTAGTGTAGTATCTCAGAATCTGGTGAACGTCCATAGTGTGAAGCCCATACTCCTCTGATTGGAGTACTGCGTAAAGAAAGCGGGTAACTCTGTGGACTGGTTCAATGTAGATTGCGCTACCACCTTGGGGAGAAACTTAAGATTGGTGCGCAGAGCCACACGTTCCTTGTGAAAAATCAAGTACAGGATTTTACACATCAGGGCCTGGAGCTCGGAAATCCTCCGTGCAGAGGTAATGGCCACTAGGAAAAGCGTCTTCCATGAAAGCAACTTCATGTCTGCTGAGGCCGCCAGTTCAAAAGGAGGCAAAGTAAGTTTCTCAAGACCAGAGTTCAAACCCCATGGAGGGGCGGGAACTCAGGTAAGGAGGTCTCAAGTGAAGAATCCCTCTGAGGAAAGTCTTAGAGATTTTTAGTTGAGCAAACATCCTATCTGCGAAAGGAACATGGTAGGCCGAAATGGCCACCATGTGTACCTTCAGAGACAAGTGACTAAGACCCAGGTCAAAGAGATGGTGCCGGTACTCCAGCAGTCGCCCAACCGAGCAGCAGAAAGGCTCGAAGCCTTTTGAAGTGGCCCAGAATGAGAACCGTTTCCACTTCATGGCATAAGTAGACCTAGTGGAGGGTTTCCTAGCCTCCTGGGGAGAAATGCCAAAGCAGGCTTGAGCTATGTCTGCAGGAGCCACGCATGTAGTTGAAGGGACTTGAGACCTGGATGGACCAGGGTCCCCTGATCCTGGGTCAGTAAAGTTTGTGACAGCGGAAGAGGAGGTTCATCAGAGTATTGTTGCAGAAGAGAGAACCAAACGTGCCTGGGCCAGAAAGGAGCAATCAGAATAATTTGTGCTCCTTCCGAGCCAAGTTTCTGCAAGACATTGGATCAGAGGAATCGGGGGTAGACGAATCTGTCTAAATCTAGAGACAGAGCGCTCTCCAGAAAATGCCTCGGTTGGAAAGCTTTTCGTTTAGAGGCGGAGCGAACAGGTTCACCTGAGGTGTTCTCCAGTGTACGAAGATATCGTCTAGGAACCCCGATCCAGTTCCCACTCGTGAGCTTGAGCAGACGAGCGACTTAGTTTGTCTGCTAAGGAGTTCTCGACCCCGGAACATAAATTGCCATGAGGTGAAAGTCGTGATGTGCTGCCCAATCCCAAACTCTCATTGCTTCCCTGCAAAGAGGGTAGGACAGAGTCCCACCATGTTTGTTGATGTACCATACCATACACATATTGTCCGTCTGGACGGCTACGTGGCTTAGAAGATGATGCAGGTGGAGAGCACAGAGCACCACCAGAAGCTCAAGCACACTGATGTGCAGAGACTGATCGAGCTTGGACCAGGAGCCCTGGGTCCGATGTGGACCAAGATGAGCTCCCCAACCCTAGCCCGAGGCGTCTGTGGTCAGAGTCTGGGAGGGGGGAGGAAGAAGGAAGAATGGAACTCCCCGAAGAAGGTTCTCTTGAACCATCCACCACTGCAAATTTTGAATCATAGGAGAGAAGACTAGGACCAACTGGTCCAAGTCGTCTACCAACTGATCCCATTAAGAGCGAAGCGTCCACTGAGACACCTTATGTGGAGCCGAGCATGAGGGACTGTTGGGAAAGCAGCCGTCATAAGCCCGAGGAGGCGAAGAACCGACCTTGCACTGACCCGCCTGCGGCCGGACAACAGGCTTATCTGAGTCTGGAGTGTGGCTGCCCTGTCCAGTGGCAGAAAGGCCCTGCCTAGGGTCTTGTCCAGTATCACCCCAATAAACTGGAGCCTCTAGGATGGGATCAAGTGAGACTTGGAATGGTTGATGGTAATACCCAAGTATCATAGTATGAGAACATATTCCAGAAACATATTCTGGAAAAAAGACTACAGGAAATGTAATTACAATAATTTAAAACCTTAAGTTCTTAGAGTTGCTGCCTCTTCCGATGTGTTCTATGATCAGCTATCAGTGATTCCCACACAACTTCAGCGGAGAAGAAGAAGGGCGCAAACCAGAAGAATTCACACGTAAACATGAGGCTTGATCCAGGGTGGCACCAAAGTGGGAGCCGTCACTGGCAGATCCAGATGCTCAACGAGTTTTTTTTTTTTTACGCTGAGGGTCTGACTCCAAGGATTGCCACTTATGTACTTCCTGGATGTTCCGTAGCAATTCCGTGAAGAAAGGATTTTCCGGAGGAGTCCTTGGACGGACAGCGTGGCTCGCCGTCTTGCTCTGAACAGTCAGAAGTGTCCGAGGAGGTAGAAGATGAGGAAGAGGTAGACTCCCTCTCCCGACAAGGGGGAGGAACGAACCCCTTGGGAAACTCGTCCTGCCCCTCTCTGGACCCAGAGGGTTTAGCCCTGGTGTCCGGAGGTGGGGAGGAAGTGTGTCGTCGGGCCGTACGGGAACCAGCACAGTCGCCTGAAGACGCATTCTCCACCTCTGGTGAGTTGAGCCTTAGCCTCACCCACCAGGAGGCCAAAGTCTCCTGCAGGTCCACTGGTGGCTGGGGGGAGGCGAGAGATCAGGGTATGGACTATACCCATAAGGCGGCGTATCCATAACCCGGAGAGAAGCCCGGCGTCGGGTAGTGAGGTGCCGGATATGATGGAGTCTGGTACCCGGGAATGAGGGGGCGCTCCTGGAGCAGACAGCCCAGCCGGAGGCCCCACGGGCGGCTCTGGAGCAGAAGGCCCGAGGACGAAGGGCCCGGCATCGGGGCGGCATCCAGGAGCGGGTTGTCGCCCAGTGTCTGCAACACCGACATCGGAGCCGACGTCCAGGGAGCCGACATCAGATCGGTCGGACCAGCAGGCGGACGGTCAGATAGAGGTGGGACAGGAACCTCAAAGTCACCCGGAGGGCAGCGAAGGCTGCGGGGAGCCAGGAGAGATGGACGTGGGGGGGGTCTGGCATTGGCTCATCCGCTGTGCGAACGTCGGGAGAACCGATGCGCAGCTTAGCAGACAGCGCCGGAGGGGCCGGTGTCCAACTTAACGGACCAATCGCTGGAGACAGGCTACGTTGAAGGGGCGGCCTGGTCGGGCGGAATGGGGGGCGCGCACCACCCTGAAGGGTCAGGGGACTTACCAACCTTCGTGTGTGCGGAGGAGCCGACGTCCAGCTTATCGGAGCCGCTCGCACCAGTAAGCTGTGAAACCATGGCTTTACCAGAAGCGGAGGCCTCCAAAAGCCCGGAGGCGCCTGAAGAGCCAGAGCGCGAGCCAGACAGGCGGGCCGCCGCCTTAGAAGCCTCTAAGGCAGCCATCCTGGAGCTATCCCCCCGGGGCGACGTTACTTTTAGCATGGCGACTCCCAAGGAAGTCGCGGTAGTAGAAGAGCCCTTGTCCCAGTGCTTTTCTTTGTCCATTTTTCTTGCAATAGCTTTCAGGGGAAGTTGACGCCTGCCGAAGCTTTTTCAATTCTTTCTCCATGGAGCTCATTTTCTTTTTCAAAATATGGGCCTCCAGGGACTGCTGCCGCCTCCTCCGGGTGGCCGCGTTAAAACTAAGGCAGTGCTGGCACTTCTCTACTGGATGGTCAGGGCCTAGGCAAAAAAGGCACTGGAAATGGCCGTCCTTGTGCTGGAGTTGGGCGCCGCACGAATCACACTTGTTTTTGTGCTCTGAGGGTGTAGAGGACGACATACACAGACGAAAACCTGACAGACAGGCCAGAAAAAATAAAAAAAATTTGAAAATACTCTGTTAAAATACTGACGAAAGAGCCTGATGAGCAGGAAACTTTTCTGCGAGGCGCTGGCATGAGCCAACGGTGCGAAAGAACTGGAAGGCAGGCATGAGGGACCGCCCCTTTATACCGACGTCTCCTGACGTGGGGGTGGTCCCTCGCCAGAGACAGCTAGCTAGAAATTTTTCCGTGGGGTCCAGCCACCTGCCGATGTCAGTCCTATATGTAATTACTTACTGCAAGAGCCCGCTCGAAGTAAGATCACCTATTTCAATGATGTTTCAAACTTTCTGACCTGTTCTATCTCTATCAGAAAAGTTCTAAGAGACTCAAGAGTTATGGTCCCTTGCCCAGGCCATGGAGATGTCAGTTGAAAAGCACAAAAAGGCCCATGGCACACTGGTGCAGCATAAACTTCTAGCCACCCATGCCCTTACCAAATCATTCCCCATAAATTTACAGTGCCCATTTATAATCTATGGCCGCAGACCCAACTCATGACCAGGCCAAAGCCAAGGGAGTGTTGTAAATCATGACTAAATTCCAAATGGTGGCACACCTTTTGTATTTTGAACAGCTGCTTCAGCCACTTGCCTGGTTCTCAGTAGCACTTCAGAAAGTAGTAGTAGAAATGCCAAAGCTACTTAGTTCTGATGAAACTCTATAAAAACTCTTGACCATGCTAAGCAGTGGTCCCATAGGTGCAGTGAACTTGACATTCTCTTAAAAAATGGGTCTGATGTTCTTTCAGGAGCATGTGCTCAAGTCACATACAAGGGTGTGAAATTAACACATTTTAGTGGCCAAGTTATTAAAACTTTTAAACAGCAAACTAAGAAATACATTACAAACTTTGAGAACTGTTGTGAACAAAGTTTTGGTTGGACTGATGAAAGTAATATCTATAACCACGCAGAAGTGTCTGACACCAGACTATGGCCAGCTGCAGACAGAAAGGAACTGGAGCTGTATGGTAACGGTGACATTAGTGCAGTAGCTGACCACTTTTTCAGCACTTTTGCAGCCTGACTGTGACAGCACTCTGCTACTTGCAGAATGGCAAGAGTTTAAGATTTTTGCTCAAACCAATTTCATCAATCTTTCTGCTATTTGGTCAAAGCTGGCATGTGATTTCCAAAATTCTTATCCAAATCTGTTGAAGTTCGTCAATGTGTTGAGAGTATTTCCTGTGTCTAATGCAATTGTAGAAAGGAGTTTTTCAACTATAAACAAGGTAAAAACCGACTGGAGAGCAAGTCTGGCAGACGATACTGTAGAAACATTGATTCCATTAAAAAGCAGGGCCCCCTACAGCCGAATTCAACCCAGACAGGGTTGTAGACATATTTTTTAGTGCTAAACTAAGATGTCCTGGTGATTGGCAGCTAAGGATGGCGGACCACCCTCAGGTCCCTCCCCCCAAAACAGGCCAGAATTACTGGTTACATGCCTAGTGAAGAAGAGTAGCAAAAAGATTGCACCCCATCCTTGTTAGTGACTGTGTGGTCAATCATAGTCTTAGGTGGAGTTTTTATGCTGGGGCGGGGGTTAATTTTAAATTTATGTTTAATTTGTTATGACTCATGATCACGTTCACAAATTCACGGTCTGCTCTGGCAAACAACTTATCTCAGCTCTTAAAATGTATGTGTGCTGCAGCACAACTGCTGTATTTCTCTGGAAATAGCTAAATAAAACAGATATCAGGCTCAGAAACGTGTGTAAATGTTTATTTTATCAATATAGAACAAGAGAAGTACATTTTATGGGATCTTGAGCAAAAAATGTAAATGTTTGGTAATTGCTCATCAAGTTTGGCCAATTGCTAATCATTTTTTACTTTGATTAGCAAAGGCTGGTAATCAAGCCTCAGACACTAATTTATGCCTTGTGATGTAGTAGATGACACACTGTCCGACTGCACCAGCACCTGGCCTGGAGCAAGATACTCCTGAAAAGCCAGCAAGGCATGGAGCACCGTGCTCATCTCCAGGACACTGATATCCAGGGCGCCTTCCAACTGGGACCAGGAGCCCTGGGTTTGAAAGGGACCCATGTGTGCTCCCCAGCCTAGTCCTGAACCATCCATGGTTAGAATCTGATGCAAGGAAGAAATCTGGAAGGGAACCCCGGAAGAAGATTCAGGGGGGTCCATCCACCATTGCAGCACTTTGCGAACTGGGGTTGAGAAAAGGACTTGTTGGTCCAGCTCGTCTGTGTGCTGGTCCCATTGCACTCTGAGGGTCCACTGAAGGGTGCGAGTGTGAAGCCTGGCCAGTGGAAAAGTAAGAATGGCCACTGCCATTAGGCCCAATAGTCTGAGGCACAGCCTGGCAGGAACGTACCAACTCTGAGCGACTTCCAGAGCCTGGGCCATATGGCATTCCGCCCTGTTTTGGGGGTAAAGAAGGCCTTCCCCTGCTAGGAGTCCAGAACTGCCCCAATGTACTGTATACTTTGAGACAGTACTATTAAAAAATTGGGCAAGAACGGTTATGCCCAGAGAGTGGAGGAGCTCAGAGTATACTCCAGAGTGTCAGCAAAAGCAGTTCCCTGGACTGGGCCTTGAGAAGCCAATACTCTAGGAAGGGAAAGACATAGAGTCCCTCTCTTCCAAGAGCTGCTGCGACCACGGCAAAGCACTTGATTAAGATACAGTGCAGAGGACAAGCCAAAAGTCAGCACCTCGAATTGGTAATGCTCGCCCTGAAAGGCAAAGCAAAGAAACCCCGTGAAGAAGAAACACAGAAATGTGCAGGTTAAGTGTCCTCCATGTGCTGTGAACAGAACCAGTCCCTAGTTTTAAGGAGGGGCATGAGGCCTAGCAAAGTTACCATCCAGAACTTTTTGTATAGGACAAAGAGATTGAGGTGCTTTAGATATAAAAAGGGTCTCAGATCTCCAGTCTTTTGGGGATCAGGAAAAACCTGGACTAAAACCCCTGATTTCACTGTCACCTTGGCATCAGTTCGATTGCCTGCTTGTGTAGAAGAGACTGTATTTCTTCCAGCAAAACAGACTGGGGGTGGGGGTAGTTGTAGGTAGAGGCAGGCGCATCTGGAGGCTGCTGGATGAGCTCCAGGGTATGACCCTTCTCTATGATCGTTAGGATCCATGCATCTGAAGTCATGGTTCTCCACTGATTCAGATGGAGGGAGAACCAACTGCCACCTCCTGGAACTGGATCAAACAAGGGCACGTCTGGCTAGAAATCGGGCTGAGGTGGGACCAGCTGTCGAGGCTGGACCGACACTTCTGTGACGCTTGGCCGCTGCTCCCGAACTGGGAGGGGCAGACAAGGAAGCCTGGGGGTCGGGGGCACCAAGAATGGCCTACTGGAATGTCTACGAAAAGTAGACTGCCATCTAACTCAGGGCTAAATATGGTAGAGGGAATAGACAGATAATGGGCATGCCAGAGGTCTGCAGATCACTTGAGGTCCTGGACATCAGGACCTAAGAGCTTGGTGCCATTGAAAGGGCATTAAGCACCTTGTTTTACACACTGGCTGAAAATCCGGAGACCCAAAGCCAGGAATGCCTACGAAGGCATATGCCACTGGCAGGTGCCCTGACCACTGTCTGCCATATCGTACAAGGCCCTGAGATGTTTACTGATGTCCTCCGCAGTTTGCAAGCACTGGAGCAATTTTTGCTTCTAGGAGCATGTGACAGGGTGCTCCTGTGAACGGTTGAGGGCCCCGAAATGTTATATGTACAAACACTAGATATTTGAAGGTCCTGCTGCCCTAAAGGTGCTGCGATAGTGCACATCGTCGCACAATCAGGCTGTACAGTTCAGCCCGATGGGTTAATTTTGGGTTGTTGAGTTGAAGTGCGCTGATCCATTCAGTTAAAAGGCAGCCGCTATTTAGGGGTAGTTACTGAAAAGAAAAATAAATAAGGGAAACTAGCAGCAGAGTTTTAAGCTTGTTTAAATGTTTGGTCAAGCATTTTTTTAACTTTTGATTGTCCCGAGAGAATACAAATCCAATATAGTTTGGATTTGTTTATAGTGGAACAACTGGTTCAAGGTCATTGGCATTCATCTGTATCCCCGGCACCCTGAATAAGGGACTTCTAGGCCCAGTGGGCTTACCAGGTCAACAAAATAAGTCTTAGTTCTACTTATTTTCTGGTTTGCAGTAAAATATAAGTCGAAGTGCTTTCGGGTCAGGCGGCTTTTAGAACCAACAGCCTGACTGAAAAAGGACAAGTTTACTAGTGACAAAGTGCTAAATAAAATAAAGAAATAAGGCTTTGCCAGTTATAATAAATGATATTGTTAATTTAGATTTATAAAAGAGCCCGTTGTGTTTAAAGCATAGATGTTCAATTAAAATAGGTTAACATGGAGGAGACAGCTGATCTTTGTTTTGGTCAATTTCAGCTGCCGCTCCTAAAATGTTCTGTGCGCTTTTAGTATATTAACCTCCTTTTTTGCTATAATAAAGGAAGCTGTGCTTACATTAATAGATACCACGTACTAAGTTACAGTTTTAGAGTGAGTCAGTCTCCCTAAAAAGAAATGGCCAAGTGGATATGTATGCCGTCAGGCTGAACTGTCAGATGTCGGGAAATGGCCTTGCTTTTGCTTTGCAAGCCTTTCTGTTCCTTTTTTCTCTCCAAGACTACTTCTTACAGGGGTACTGTTTAATACATTTTGTTTTTTCAGTTTAAGCCCTGTAATTAAGTTCACTGCACCTCTGAAGGCTTTGTAAGAGTCACTGGGTGCTGTTTACAATGTCCTAGTATTCTATGATAATGCCCTAAAAAAGATATTACTTTGGGTAGATTTGAACACATGGAAAGAACCTCCTGGTTCTTTAACTTTACCCCGTTAGGCTCTTGTTGGTAAAGGCTTTGAAGAATGCGGCTGTTTTTAAGTAGAAATGTCGCTGAGGTCCTGTACGGCAATGCGAGTGCTGATGAAATTACTGTGAGAGTGTGCGCACCATCAATAAGGTATTTTCTTTTCTAGCTCCCTTACAATTGTACCCCTGTATCAAAACACCCTCTGTATGAGCACTACATACCTTAACTAACTGAAGTGGTGGCGTTTGGGCTGTTTAGGGTGTTTGTTGCAGACTAGGGATTCTCTATTTTTGTTTGACGTCCTAGAATACCATCTAGAGTCCCTCTCTTTGTTTCAGCTTGCTCTTAAGAGCCAGCCGGCCATTCTCTGCAATCTTAAATACTGTTAAAAGGGGTGGTATTCCCAGACGCCAGCAATAAAGGTTAAAATGCTTTAGAAAGTGTGTAATTCACTTATAAACTTGAATATATAGTGTTATATGGATTCAAAGGTGCATTGTTAATTTAAATAAAACTAACATGTTATGAATCAAGAAATATTGTTTAAAATAAAATATAGGAGTGGGGTTTAAAATGTCACCTGACCCCTTGAGGGTATAAAAGCCGAAAGTATAGTTTACGTAAATCAGATTTCCTTGTGGGTCTGGAGGTACACTCCAGGTGCTCTGTGGGGTTACGAAGTGAATATCTGCAGCTCCAAATGGAAGATTAAGCTGCCAGATTATTCTTCTGTACTTAATTTATCCTGATATAAACAACTTCTAAAGAAGAATTAATAAAAACAGGAACTTGGAAAAGAACTGGTGAAATATGTTTTCTGATTGCCCACTTACACCTGCGCCCTATGACAGAGCTATCAGGAAGGGCTTGGGCAGAAGCCTTGCCCTTTCTCCTGTTGGCATTCTGAAATTTAACCAAGTCGACAAAAAGTTTACATTCCTCAGGCTTAAAGTGGAGAAGGCGTAAACCCTTTTATCCCAGAGGTCAATCCTGCAGGATTCCTTTTCTGTGGGAAGGGAACCAAAGTGATTAGGCACCTCAGACCTCTCAAGGGGTGCCTTGATGAACACAGAGTCCGTTTCAGCCTGGGCAGCAAAATAAGGCAGGCCTTGAGGTGCATTATAGTCTGTCTGCCCTACATGTCATAGCTGGCACATCTGGTCAGTGCCAGGCTGTCGCTGGGGCATTCTTCAGGGCTGGAAGTATAGGAGGAATCATCTTAGCAGGAGATTCTGAAACCTCCAGAAAGTCCACCAGGTCTTTCCTGGTGGCATACTCCTCCACAGTCTGGAAGCCCATTGTGGCTGGCAATTGCTTCATGACATTGAAAAAGGTGGCATCCTCAGTGGGAAATCTTGGAGTATGCTTGACAGAGTCCTCTCTGATCGAAGGGGCAGTGGACTTATCTGAAATAAGGATTTCTTCCTCCCCATCCTCTGTTTCACCAGGGAGGATGACAGGATGATACTCCTCCTCCTCATGGTAGACTTCCTCATCTGGGTCTGGCGTTGGATGCACCTATGACAGCCCACAAGGAGTCTCCCAGGGTCAACAAACAGATGTCAATGAAGCCACCTTCAATGGTGTTGGCGAAGAGGGCCTATTTAAAGCACTCAGCTGCTGAATGAGTACAATCGTGAATTTAACAAGTACGTCATTCAGATCCATAGTGGTAGTCGACAAAGTGGGGGTTTGGCAGCACAGGAGACTACCCTCAGTCCTGGGAGCCTGCAGCCTTGGGAGAAGGGGGGGGGGGTGCAGGCCTCGACGGAGTCGTTGACAATGTGCCCGTTGAAGGTGGGGGGCAGACAACCCGAGAGCGAGAACCTAGCACAGAGTGTCGGGCGGAGGAGCTGTCAGTATGAGTCAGGTAAGAACAGCAACCTGGACAGCTGGTCTCTTCATCATGGTAGCCGCCACTGACTAAGAGCCCCCCAAAGAAGAGACTGACTGGGAATGAGATCGCTGGTAGGGGTTGTGACCCCGATCTTTATTATGGACCCCCCTCCCCCGAAGACTTGTCTTGGGCCTTGCAGGCCTAGAAGGTCAAAGATCCAGTTGGCAAAGAGGACCCCTGCCCGAAGCTGCCTACCTGTTCTTCCGTGAAGTGTTTTAGAGCCTCTTCAGATGCCTGAGAGTAGTATGAATAAACTTCTGTCAGAGCTCACAGTTGGAGATGTCATGGTCGGGCTCAAAACAACAGACACAGAGTGCTCCGCAGTAGAGGCAACCTTCTTTCCATAGTGATGGAAGAGAAGGATTAACTCTCCATATAAACAAAAATAAAAAATGTATGAAGAGATTTTGATAAGGGTAGTAGGAAAAAACGGCCATAGGCCAAAAAAGGCACAGACACTGCAATGGAGCTTCTACGGAGACTGTGCTTGCAAGTCGATGTCAGGAAAGAACAGAGACGGGAAAGGGGCCACCCACGCCTATATAGGGTTGCCGAGGAAGGTGGATGTTGACAGCATGGGCAACCTCAGTTCTACTGCTGAAAATCTTTTGTGGGGGATTCCCCTTTACCAACAGCGATGTTTCCTATAGTGTAACCTGACGACTGAGATACCCCCCCCCAAAGAACTTATCATAACAGCAGATTTTCGAGAGGCGCTCCTGCAGCAGGCCAACACCAGTACAACTCAGCCACCAGGCGCCAGGACCACTTGGAAACTTTCTTGCTAGTAGTCTAGTACGGGGAATCGCTGACCACCGATGTCGCACTCTGACGTTGGCCTATCCTATAAAGGTGCGTAGTCCCCCACAACCTCCTCAGTTCTCCCACCGAAGACCCAGAACTGGTAGCAAAAGAAGAACCAAGGAGGTTTCCCGAGAGCCAAAACAGGAACTGAGAAGCAGAAAACCCATGCAAATGGAAGAGAAAAATAACACAGAGAGGAGGAGGAGGAAGAGGAAGGAAAGAGGGAAAATAAGGGCTTGCTGCAAGAGCTGCTCTTGAAGATAGTACAGTTACGTAAGAACTTACTGTAACAGTAGATCTTACTTTGAGAGGGCTCTTGCAGTAGGTAATTACATATAGGACTGACGTCGGCAGGCGGCAGGACCCCACGGAAAAATTTCTAGCTAGCAGTGCCTGGCGAGGGACCGCCCCCACGTCAGGTGACCGGCGCCATGAGACGTCGGTATAAAGGGGCGGTCCCAGACACCCGCCTTCCAGTTCTTTCCCGCCACAGGTCCGGAAGGCCTAGACAAGAGAGAAAAAAAAATTACTCACCTTAGTAATGTTGTTTCTTCTAATGGAGTCTTGCTATATTATGACATATGCAGTTTGTCCCAACCTTAGAACTGCTCTGGAGGTGAAAGAGTTAAAGTCCATGCCAGGCATGGAACTTAGAGCTCGAGCTCGGTTGAAAATTCTATCTGTTTTTCTTCAAACAAACTGTCAGATCCTTACGAGCAAAAACTCACAGTCTCTGTGTGGAAGCTGTAAACCTACACTAGTCAACTGGCTACTTAATTAAACAAACACATTTTTTGGTGCCACAATGAAGACTCAAGTCAGGAGACCCAAAAAATGACAAACACAACAAAGATCACCCCAAAAAGAGAGGTGAAAAACAAGATGGGCATCTAAAAAGTGCCAACACTGCCCTGCCCACCACCATCTCCAAGAGTATGGTTCTGAGAGGGGCAGGCAGGGGGGGAGGTCATAATATAGCAACACTCCATTAGAAGAAACAACATTACTAAGGTGAGTAATTTTTTCTTCAAACAACATGAAGTCTTGCTATATTATGACATATGCAGACTACACAGCAGTACCTCCATGGAGGAGGGACAGAACCTACTTAGGAAATGGGCTCTGAAGCACAGCTGTGCCAAAACGAGCATCACTCCTAGCCTGGATGTCCAGGGAGTAATGCTAAGTGAAAGTGTGCACCGTTTTCCAGGTAGCAGCTTGACATATCTCCAGGATAGGGGATGTCCCTGGCATCAGCCAGAGACGCAGCTGTACCTCTGGTGGAGTGAGCCCTCAGGCCTGAGGGAGGAACTTTACCCAGTTTTTCATAGCAGAATTGGATATAAGAGACGATCCACCTGGCAATGGATCTCTTAGTGGCAGGTTTCCCTTTGCCAACCTCACCATAAGTGAGGAACAGGTGGAGGGAGTTAAACCTGTGACCTTTGGTACGATCTATGTAGTAGCTAAGTGATCTTTTGACATCTAAACTGTGCAACCTCCTCTCACCAGAAGAAGAATGGTCAGTGAAGTACACAGGGAGAGATACAGATTGATTAAGGTGGAAATCTGAGACCACCTTAGGCAAGAACTTTCGGTTAGTCCTGAGGACTACCATATCTCTGTGAAAGGAGATAAAAGCAGGCTCCACTGACAATGCTTGTAACTCACTTATGCGCCTGGCAGAAGTGATGGCTACCAAAAACACAGTTTTCCAAGTCAAGTACTTGAGCTCTGCTGAAGACAAGGGTTCAAAAGGGGGTTGCATAAGCTGGGCAATGCAAATATTAAGATCCCAGGCAGGGGAAGGATCCCTGAATGGGGGGTTGGTGTGAAGCAACCCTTTGAAAAACTTGGAGAATACAGGATGAGCTGAAAGAGAAGAGGGCTTACCTGCTGACAAGAAAGCAGACACGGCTGCCAAGTGCACTTTTAGGGTAGCTGGTCTCAGCTCTAAAGTATTTAAATGAACCATATAATCCAGGACTGTGGGTTAAGTCAGCAGATTCTGGGAAAGTATGCTTCCCCGAGCACCACATGGAAAATCTCTTCCATTTGGAATTATAAGTAGCCCTGGTGGAAGGCTTCCTAGAAGCCTTCAGAATATCCAATACACCTTGGGAAAGGTGTAGGTCAGCAAACTAACTCTTCAAGAGCCAGGCCTTGAGATTGAGAGATTTGAGATTCGGGTACCAAACCCTCCCTTGAGCACAGGATAACAGATTATGATTCCCGGGAAGACAAAGGGGAAGGTGGACTGCTAAGGACATAAGGAGTGGGTACCAGGGCTGTCTGGCCCAGTCTGGAGCAATAAGAATCATCTTGCAGGATTGAGACCTGATTTTTACTAGCACTTTGAACAGGAGAGGGAAGGGTGGAAAGGCATAGAGAAACTTCCCTTCCCAACTGAGAAGGAAGGCATCCAGGGGGACTGAGCCCAACACTGGGGGCCTGCAACAAAAAAGGGGAAGTTGGCGATTATCTGGTGCTTCAAAAAGATCTATCTGAGGTGTGCCCCATCTGGCAAATACCACCTCCAGAACTAGGGGATCCAGAGCCCACTTGTGAAGGCCTTGGGAAATCCTGCTGAGAGCATCTGCCAGGACATTGTCCTTGCCTGGGAGGTGAACTGCTACCAGACAAGTGTTCAGGGAGTAAGCCAGAGACCACAACTTCATTGCTTCAGTGCACAAGGCCGGAGACCGAGTGCCCCCTTGCTTGTTGATGTACCACATTGTGGTGGTATTGTCTGTTCTGACCTGGATAACCTTGTTCTGAACAGATTTGGAAAAAGCTTGAGGTGCTAGAAAACTGCTCTGAGTTCCAACAGATTGATGTGGAGCAGAGATTCCTGAGGGGACCACAATCCCTGGGTGGTGAGGTCGCCCATGTGAGCTCCCCACCCCAATAGGGATGCATCTGTAGTAAGGATTAAGGAGTGAGACTGAGGGGTAAAGGGGACCCCCTGTCTCAAATTGCCCAGGTCCTGCCACCACTGAAGGGCCTGGATCAGGGTTCGAGTCACTGGAATTTGGTTAGAGGGTCCTTTCTTTGAGACCAAAAGGCTCTCAAATGGAACTGAATGTCCCTCATCTGAAATCTGGCTCCCTGCACTACTGCTGTCGAAGCAGCCATGTGTCCCAGGAGCTGCAGAAAGTGCCTTGCTGGTCGAGAGACCTGCAGGGTGAAGGAGGAAGCCAGAGAAATCAGGGTACTTGCCCTTTCCAGAGGAAGGAAGGCTCTGGCTTCTTTTGTGTTCAGTTCTGCACCTATGAAGGCGAGAAGCTGGACAGGCTCTAGGACTGACTTTGGAAGATTGAGGAGGAAACCTAGAGAAGTAAGCAGTTGCTGAGTTACTTGAAGGTGTAACCTGACTTGGTCTGGGGACTGGCCTACTATGAGCCAGTAGTCCAAGTAAGGAAAGATGGCAATTTTTGCCTTCTTATGGGCAACTGCTACTGCCAGGCATTTTGTGAATACCCCTTGGGACAGATGTAAGCGTCAAGGGCATTGCTCTGAACTGGTAATGACCTGAGGGCAGTTAGAATCTGAGGTACTTTCGATGGGAGCTTCTGATGAGAACATGAAAATAGGGCATCCTTGAGGTCCAGGGACACTAGCCAGTCCCTGGCCTTAAAGAGGGTAAAATAATTCGAGTCACCATTTTGAATTTTGGTTTTAAAAGGTGCTTGTTTAGATACCCGAGATCCAGGATGGGCCGCCATTCTCCTGTCTTTTTTGGGGTAAGGAAGTACCTGGAGTACAACCCTTTGCCTTGGTGTAGGGGTGGAACCCTTTCCACAGCTTTGAGAGCCAGGAGGGTAGAGACTTCTGCCTGCAGGGCAATAGCCTCTGAAGGATTTGCAGGTGGAAAGGATCTGATTCTCATCTTTGGAAATTTTTTGAAGCTGAGAACCAGTCCCTGGCTTACTACTTCCAGGACCCACTTGTCTGATGTTAGAGACTCCCAGTCCTGGACAAAGTAAGCCAGCCTGCCCCTATAGGTAGTGGAGAACGGCCCTGGGCCCCATCAGGGTGCCTGTTTGGCAGGGGCTTTAGGCTGAGGGGTGGAAGCAGGCCTGCCTGCACCCGCCTGCCTCTCCTCTCAAAGAACCCTTCTGTAAAAAGCTGAAGAGGAAGCCTGGCTTGGTAAAAGGCCTATGAAAAGGCCTCCCCCTGCCCCTGGAGGTTGCCTTTGGGAGTGACTTGCCTTTCCTTGGCCTGTGCACTCCTATAGGTGGTCCTATATTCATCCATTTTCTTCATGTAATTCTCTGTTTGCTCCCCAAACAGAGAGTTGCCCACAACAGGGAAATCCATCGCCTTAGTCTGGGTATCCTGTGACAGGCTAGTACATCTGAGCCAAGCCATTCTACGGAGAGCCACAGATGTAGCCATGACTCTGGATGATACATTATTAGAGTCCACTGCAGCATGGAATTGCACCTTGGATGCCTCAATACCATCAGCGGCCACCTGCTCCAGCTCTTTTGCCAGCTGGCCAGGAACCTGCTTTGCTAGAGCTAAAACAGTATCCCATCTGATTTTTGATATCTAGCAACATAAGCCATATAATTAGCCTGTCTGAGTCTCAAGAAAGCTGCCATGTAATGTTTCTTGCCATGGCATCTATCCTTCTGGAGTCCTTGTCAGGGGGGTGAGAGGCTAGGGGAACATTTGCCTTGTCACAGGCTGCAGCTTGCACCACCCCCACATGGCTGCATTGTTGTGTAAGGAACTCCGTATCACAGCCTGATAATGCATACCTTTTGTCCATTCTTTTATCAACAGGAAGCATGGTGTGAGGAGCTTTTAAAATCTTTACTGTCTGTTTCCAAAAAGATTTATGCAGAGGAATAGACAGTCTCCTAGACTCTGGGATAGCCATCATTTCTACAAAATCAGGCTCCTCCTGATCATCCACTGCCTCCTCCATAGGGAGCTGGAGGGTTTCAGCCACTTTTTTAATAAAACATAAAATGAGAAGGGGACTCAGAAAGCCTAGGGGGAGACACCCCTGAAGGTCTGTCTGGAGAGATGTCCGGTTCAATGGGCACATCCAGATTCTCAAAATCACATTCACTATCCTCATACCTCTTCTCCTCCTCTGGTTCATAAAATTCTCTAAATAATACCTTGGAACCGGGGAACTGAACGAACTGAGCACTTACTCGATGATGCCGGTTTATCGGAACCGGGAGAGTGATTGGACAATTTTATTGTTTTAGCTATTTCTTCAGCGGTTGACAGGAAGTTTTGACTCCACACCAGCTGATTTTCTAGATTTCTTTGTTGGAACCGACTCTCAAAGTCGGCTCTTCTTTGCCCGAGGAAGTATCGCCCTGGTCGAGGGTATTTCTCCGGTTCGGTTGAAACCGAACCGGGCTGGCCATCCGGGTCAGCGGACTTTTTGGCCTCTCGTTCCCTGAGTCTATCAACTCTCTTATCCAGGGTAGCTGCAGGAAAACCCTTGCAAATCTGGCAGTCTGAATTGAGGTGGTCAAACCCCAGACAATAAACACATGTGGTGTGGGGGTCAGCCTTGGCAAAGGATTCCCCACATACAACACAGTGCTGAAAACCAGTGGGACCGGTTTTCCTTTTGGGTTTCTCAGACATAGTGCCAGCCTAACCAAAACTTGCCTGTTACTGTCAATCTGCCAAGCAAGACTCCCTTATCGGTTCCCAATCGTGTCATGGGTCGTGGAAAAAAACATAATTAAATCCGTTGTTTTTTAGAACCGATAAGAACCGGGAACCGCACTTCTAAAAGTACTGTAATGTAATAGAAGTAACTTGATCGGTTCAAACCGAACTGATGGAAATGTTTACAAGTTCCACATAGAAAATAAGTGTAAAACCTATCTAGTACTTACAATACCACAGACAGAACTTGAACCGACCGGTTGTGGTTTAATTTCGGTTTAAAAACTGAAAACTTTTATATTTTAACCGACAAAATGAACCGAGCAGAAGGAGGAATCTCCGGAGCGACTGTTCAGTGAGGCGGAGTAAAGAATCTGACAGTTTAAGTTTGAAGAACAACAGATAGAATTTTCAAGCGAGCTCGAGCTCTAAGTTCCATGCCTGGCATGGACTTTAACTCTTTCACCTATGGAGCAGTTCTAAGGTTGGGACAAACTGCATGTGTCATAATATAGCAGGACTTCATGTTGTTTGAAGTAGATGTTTCCGTTCCTGGAAAAAGAGCTGAAGAAGCCTAGGGGGATGGAGGGCGGGAAGGTATTACCTACTGCAAGAGCCTCTCTCGAAGATCTACTGTTACGGTAGGTTCTTAAGTAACTGTACTATCTTACTTTGAGAGGGCTCTTGCAGTAGGTAATTACATATGGGACTGAATCCCAAGCAGTCTGGAAAAAATAAAAGGCACCGGGAGGAGAAAACTACTCCTGAAAATAGAAGTAGCCTTGCAGGCCTCAAGACTGAAGGCCTTGTAAAACCGCTTAGTCTTAAGCCTGCCTCTACGGCTGTAGAGGCAATGTCCAAACTGTAGTGTTTTCGTAAAGGTATGGATTTGAAGTCCAGGTGGCGGCAGCACATATGTCTGCCGCAGACACATTCTTGAAACAAGCTGCAGAGGCCGCTATTCCTCGTGTGGAGTGACCTCTGACCTGACCCAGTAGGGTCTTGTTGTACTTGTCATAACAGAAAGTGATGCAATGAACTAACCACTTCGACAGGCAGCGCTTGGAAACAGCATTGCCTTCCCTTTTGTGAGCAAAAGAGATAAACAACTGATCAGTCTTTCCGAGATCCTTCATACTGTCGGTGTAGTATCTCAGAATCCGGTGAACATCCATGGTATGGAGTAAATATTCTCCCCAGCTGGAGTACTGTGTGAAAAAGGCAGGTAACTCTATAGACTGATTTAAGGTAGACTCTGCTACCACTTTAGGTAGAAAATACAGGTTACTCACCTGTAACAGGAGATCTAGCAATGGTATATGTTGTTCATCCACACTTATTGGCAGGTCCCTCACCGTTTTAAATCTTGCCGGAAGGTCTTCAAGCTGGCTCCTCCCACCCACCCGGGTGGTAAAACTCTCGGCTCTGCCCCATGATGCCAGATCTAGCCCGCTGGAAGCCAGGTTGTGCGTCGAAGCCGGGGAGGTCGGGTGGGTCGTGTGGATGAACAACATATACCATTCTTAGAATTCCTGTTACAGGTGAGTAACCTGTATTTCTAGGGACATGGATATGTTGCTCATCCACACTCATTGGCAGACTCCTAGCAGTTCTCCCGGAGGAGGGAGGCAAGGCACACACCCCTACTTAGGTAGAAAGCCTGGAGAACCGAGGCCCCAACCAGCACCCTGGCGCGACCCAAGGTCAATGTGGAAGGGAAACGGTAAGCCTGCTTCCGGGCAGAAGCCCTGCAGATATCCTGGACTGGAGTGTCCTCTAAAGCAGCCACTGATGCAGCGGAAGGACGGGTAAAAATGAGCGCTTATCCCTCTGGGAGGCTCCATGCCCGCCCGCCTATAGTGGAGACCAAGCAGGGGTGACCCGCCCGCTCGTCGGCTGCAAATCTGCCAGATGCAGCTTCAGCGAAGATGATGAACAGCTGGCGAACCTCTCCGGAACTTTAGCTTTACGCTCCCTAGGTAGGTGAGCGTTAAACCGGTTCCCATGGAACCTGTATACGGCCTCCGAGGTGTGAATGTGGATAAACCCTGGCAGAGGCAATACCCCCGAAGGGCAGACTCCGCCTTCGGAAGGACTTCAGGTGGGGCGCAGGACAACCTAGTCCCTATGGAAGACCGGACAGGGAAATTAAAGGAGCGCCTGGAACTCTCCCCACCTTCTGGATGGCGGAGTCACCCCAAGAAGGTGTTCCTCCACAACAGGTGGGGGAAACTTGCACCTGTGCAAAAGGTTCGGATGGCTTGCTCATGAGCTAAGCCCATACCAGCAAAGATCCCACAGAAACGTGGATACTCTCCTCAAAAGGGGAGGTGTGATCGAGTCCTAGAAGTGCCAGACCACCTTCTCTGCACCACCAACTGCCTCCCGGCCCGCGCCCGGAAGACAGGGGTGACCCACAGAAGGACCTACAGGGTCGTCGGCCGAAGCCCTGGTTCAAGGATGGACCGCAGATGGTCCGGAATGCTCGCCCAGGGACGGGGAGGACACGGCCCAATCCCATCATCAAAAGGGAGAACTTCTCCCAGAGGACAAGCAACTTGGCAGACTTCTTAGCAGGGCGCCTCAAAGGTCGAGGACCTTGCTGAAAGACCCTAGGCCTGGCCCCTAGCCGCACAGGGGTCGGTCTACAGGTGCAGGGATTGAAGGTCCAGATGGATAACCTTCCCCTGAAAAGGAAAGACAGGACCGGGTGGACTAGAGGCCACCTCGGGAGCCTGGGGCTGAGACTGAGGAGAGCTGAATACCAGAACTGGCAATCCAGTCTGGGGCTACCAGCATCACCTGCGCCAAGTCCCTCCTTGCCTTGCCTGTAGGTCAAGGGAAATGGGAAGAGGCACGGAGGGGCCCGGGGTCCGTGGCCCCGATGGCATCCCCTGCAGCAGGCCTTGCTGAGGGGTGGGCAAAAAACAGTCTCGGCCTCGTATTCTCCCCGGAGGGAAGAGGGAGAAGATCCTGTGCTACCTCCGGCAGGGGAGACCACTCATGAGGCGCAGCCTATGCCTGGCTTAGGGCAGCAGCCAGGAAATTGGGGGCTCCTGCCATCAAATAGCTGGGAACCCTCGACTGCACAAAAACCCAATGCGGAGAACCTCCCTCCTTGCACCGAGACAAGGGGAATCGACCGAACCTGGCGGGGTAGGTAGCACATGGTCGTGGTGGAGTCCTACTTGGACTTAGACCACTAGACCCCGTACAAGTGGAGCGAGCAGTGCAAGCTAAGCGGACCGCCTGTGCTCCAGCGAGCAGGAAGGACATCGGGACTTGTGAGAGGACCAGGAGCGAAGCACTCTGTATTCCCCTAGATGGGCACCCACCCATCCGAGAAGCATTGGTCGGAGAAGACCGCGCTGGGGCGAATCTAACAGGATGTTCTCCTGCCTAAGTTGGAAACGGTCCAAAGGGAGGCGTTCCTCTAACTCCTGGGCTATGTCCACAAACTGGTCCAAAGGACACAGCGGCCAGACTCTGGCTGGCTCCTCCCACTGGAAGGCCGCTCTGAGGCCCAGAAGGTGCAGGAGGTCCTGGCAGGACATAATTACCCGGCCAACCCGACTGGTAAGGGAGGAAGAACCTCAGTTCCTGTCCGCTCGGAGCCGAGCTCGGACTCCAGAGTCGAGCTTAGTCCCGAAGAAGCCTCACCGCTAAGGCACGAGTTCCCACTTGGCTCCTGAAATGGGACACCAGTCTGCCTTCCGGGTAGGGTTACATCCGGACCCTTCAGTGCCGCAGAGACTGCTGAGCAAAAGAAGGGCCTGGCTGAGGAACTCGTAAGGAGATCCCCCGCTAAGAAGGGGTGGAGCCTCCCAAGAAACGGACGGAACGAGGAGTAGGTACATCCTGGAGACCCAGGAAACAGCCACACGCCACATTCTGAGGATGGAATATCTGAAGTAGAGAGATCATCCAGGCGTGCGGGAGAATGGGCGCGAGCCTCCATCCGTTTGAGGCCAGGAATACCTGGACACGAACCCAGGGTTGAAGGGGGGGGTCCGCAGCCTTCCTGATCACCTCTAACTATAGGGCCAGGCATATCGGGACGACCGACACAGAGGCAGTGGACCCAAGATCCCCATGGGGCAACGGCTCAAAAGTGGAAACTGCTCGCAACCTGCGACAAGATCTACCCTTAAATACCTCCAGAACGAGGTGCGGAGCCGTCCCCTCATGGGGAAATCCGGGCTGGGACGACGGGGCCGGGGCAGTGCCCCTTGGCCCGTCACTGAGCAGGCTTGGAGGGGGAAGGAACCGAGGGGGCTCTCGGTTTCCTGCCTCCCTGCTTCCTTTTGGAGGAAGATGCTGGACTGGCAACAGGCCGCTCCAGCGATGCCTACTGGCCCCATATGTTGGGCCGTTGAGCCGCAGGGCCCTAGGGGGCAAAGGGCTTAGACAAAGGCTGACGGCCGCCCTTGACCTTCCGGGCGAGAGTGACCAAGTCCAGAGTGGCATCGACTTTGGCCCTTGATATGTCCTCCACCCAGGGCCGAAAAGGTCAGTAACTCAAGAAGGGATGTCCGCCAACTCGCTGCTGGGTTTCCAAGGAAAAGAGGATATCCTCGCCACGCCCCTCGGCGCACGGCCACCGCAGCGCCACCGATCTGGCACAAGAGTCACCCAGATCCAGAGCCATCTGGAGTTGTTGTATTCCACCGCTCTACCCTGGTCCCATACCCGGCCGGACTGTGGGTCCGCAGTCGTCGCCGGAGATGAGCAGAAACTGGTCCAGGGTGCCCAGAAGGGCGTGGGGAACAGTGTGCCATAAGAGCCGCCGAGCTGGCTCTGACGGAGGCCCAGGGAGGATGCAGCATAAACCTTGCACCCGACGTGAGTCCATCCTTTTGGACCTTTGTCAGGGGGTTCTATCCATCGCCCCTGTGCTTTCCAAGACATTGGAAACGGCCTGTGACTACCCCTTCAGTCGAGGGGTGCTCAGAGAAACGGGCAGGAACAGACAGGGACAGGGTACTCGAGCCACCCTGGCCGGGCGCAGGGCAGGAAGTAGGTCGCCACCATAGCTCCAAGGCTGGGCCCACGATAGCTCTCAGCCACCGAGAAGGCCTGAGGAGAACCCCTGGTCCAGAATCTCCGGAAGGGGTAAGGTGCCCATTTGGAGACTGGCTCGAGCTGCATCCCAGTGAATTCTGAAATGAGCTGAAGCAGACCCCTCAAAGACGATGGGCTGTCATTCACGAATGTCTTGGGAAGACCTTTATCCTCTCGTTAGGAAACGTAGCACAGCCGGCTTCAGGCTCCGGCGGAGCCTGCAAAGCTGCCGCGAGGCCCGGAGGCACTCTTCTCCCACCGGGGCGGGCAGGGAGTGAGGGGACCAAGTGACCTGAAAGAACAGGTCTTCGGCGGCCCAGCCTGAACCCCCGCTGAAGGCGGAAGGGCAGCGCAGGGTCGGACGAGCAACCGCCCTGGAGAGGGTCACCTCGACTGATTCGAACAGCCACGGCTGGAGCCGCGGCCGCTTGCTATCTGGAGAATGAATTGGGGCCGATTGATACCCGGACAACACTGCTGTCGCCACATAAGTTCCTCGTAATACCGACGCCAACGGCATTGAAACCGCTTCCTCATCCAAGGAGGGGACGAGGAAGAACGGCAAAGCCACTTAACCTCGCAATTTCTCACCAAGAACGCCGAGATCGAAATGAGCGGTTAGACCAAGACCCAACCTTGGGGGACAGAGGACCGGCCTGGGAAGAAGCGAGACGACCCGCTCCTCGCCTCAGAAGAAAGGACAGAGGGCTGCCGACCAAGGGATGGACAGAACCCGGCGGAGGGATTGGCGGCAACAGAAGACCACCCAAAAGACGGGTCGAGACTCGGCCAACGCCGACGGGGACCTGGCCGCTGACCTGACGTGGGACACCGTGAGGCCAGTGGTCGAGCCGCCATCCTTGACCGGGTTGAGCGTTGGCCGATGAGGAAGGGGAGTGTTCCTCCCTCGTCAAGAGACGCCTCATGCCCTTTAGACTTAGGCCGAGCAGCAGGGTTTCAGGTCCCTCTTTGGAGGAGAGGGAATGACGAAGCTCTTGAAACGAAGCCGCATGAGTTGAACCCGCGAGCGGATAAGCGCCCGGCAACGAGGGGCGGGGAGATCCGCCTCCCCGGCAGCATCAAACTGCTGAGAAACAGTCGAAGTGGACACCTGCTGGTCCGAGGGAATCTCCGGAGCGGAAAAACTACCAGATGTCCAAGCCCCGAACGGGCCGCGCGGTCCTCCAGAGAGCTGACCGAAAGGGCAGAACAGAAATTGCAAGCCTGAGGATCGTGTTCCAAGTCCAGGCAATAAACGCATGTGGAATGCGAGTCCCTCCTGGAGGAACTAACCGTGAGCCTCTCGGGGCCGGAAAAGGACTGAGCCATCGCCGTAGCGAAGAAGAAAAGATCGAAGTTTCAGAAAGACACTTCCAATGATTTCAAAGATCGAAATTTTCAGGAACCAGTCGAAAACGAGAGCGCTAAGAAGGGAACCTGAGCTCCAAGCGCTAAGTGAAGATCTATGCCATGGGGTGGAGCTGTGCAGTTTTATCAATTGGTGGGTGGGAGGAGCCAGCTTGAAGACCTTCCAGCAAGATTTAAAGTGGCAAGGACCTGACCATTGTTTGGATGAATATATCCATGTCCCTAGAACTTTAGATTTGTATCAAGAGCCACCCGCTTTGTGAAAGATCAGGTATGGGATTTTACACATAAGTGCCTGAGCTCAGAAATTCTTCGAAATGGAAGTAATGGCCACCAAGAAGAGCGGCTTCCACGTAAAGAACTTCAGATCTGTGGAGGCGCGCAGGTTCGAAAGGAAGAAGGGGTAAGTTTCTCTAGAACAAAGTTCAAGTCCCAAGGGGGGAGCAGGAGTTCTGATTTGGGGCCTCAGATGAAGGATCCTCTAAGAAAGGTCTTTGAGACCCTAATTGGGCAAATGCTTTATCTGCGAAGGAACATGGCACGCTTGAGATAGCGCTATGTACTTTTCAAGGAGGAAATGACTGAGACCCAGGTCAAAGAGGTGACGTAATATTCCAGCAGAACGGCCAATGAACAGGAGAAAGGCTCCACATTCCTAGAGGTGGCCCAAATAGAAAATCTTCCATTTCATGGCTAAGTGACCTAGTGGAGGGTTTCGAGTAGCCTCCACCAAAATCTCTTCCCACCTTGGAGAGACACCAAAGCGGGATTGAGCTTAGGTCTGCAAAAGGCTCTCAAATGGAACTGGATGTCCTCATCTGAAATCTGGCTCCTGCACTACTGTTGCCGAAGCAGCCATGTTCCCAGGAGCTGCAGAGTGCTGCTGGTTTAGAGACTTGCAGGTTGAAGAGGAAGCCAGAGAGTTGGGTGCTGCCCTTTCAGAGGAAGAAGGCTCTGGTTTTTTTTGTGTTCAGTTCTGCACCTATGGGCTAGAAGCTGGACAGGCTCTAGGACTGACTTTGGAAGATTGAGGAGGAAACCTAGGAGTAGCAGTTGCTGAGATTTGAAGGTAACTGATTGGTTCGGGGACTGGCCTACTATGAGCCAGTAGTCAAGTATGGAAGATGGCAATTTTGCCTTCTTAAGTAACTGCTACTGCTGAGGCATTTTGTGAATACCTTGGGACAGATGTAAGCGTGAAGGCATTGTTTTGAACGGTAATGACCTGAGGCAGTTAAATCTGAGGTACTTTCGATGGGAGCTTCTGGTGAGAACATGGCTAGGCATCCTTGAGGTCAGGGACACTACTTGTCCCCTGGCCTTAAAGAGGGTAAAATAATTCCAGTCACCATTTTGAATTTTGGTTTTAAAGGTGCTTGTTTAGATACCGAGATCAGGATGGGCTATTCTCCTGTCTTTTTGGTGAGGAAGTACCTGGGTACAACCCTTTGCCTGGTGTAGGGTGGGTCCTTTCCACAGCTTGAGAGCCAGGAGGTAGAGACTTCGTTTGGGGAATAGCCTCTTTCGGATTGCAGGAAAGGATCTGATTCTCATCTTGAAATTTTTTGTTGCGAGAACCAGTCCCTGTTACTACTTCCAGGACCGACTTGTCTATGTTAGAGATCCCTGTCCTGGACAAGTAAGCCAGCCTGCCCCTATAGGTGGTGGAGATCGGCTTGGCTTCCATCAGGGTGCCTGTTTGTCAGGGCTTTGTTGAGGGTGGAAGCAGGCCTGCCTGCACCCCCGCCTGCCTCCCTCTAAAGAACCCTTCTGTGCAAAGCTGAAGAGGAAGCCTTTGCTTGGTAAAGGCTCATGAAAAGGCTCTTCCACCCCTGCCCTGAGGTTGCCTTTTGGGAGTGACTTGCCTTCCTTGGCCTGTGCTCTATAGGTGGTCCTATTCATCCATTTCTTTATAATTGTTTGCTCTCAAACAGAGAGTTGCCCACAAGGAAATCCACTTGTCTGTATCCTGTGACGGCTAGTATATCTGAGCTAAGCCATTCTACGGAGAGCCTGGAGTAGCCATGACTCTGATGACATTATTAGAGTCCATGCAGTATTGAATTGCACCTTGGATGCCTCAATACCATCAGCGGCCACCTGCTCCAGCTCTTTGCCATTGGCCAGGAACCTGCGCTGGGCTTGACAGTCTCCCATTGGATTTTTGATATCTAGCAACAGGCCATAATTAGCCTGTCTGAGTCTAAGAAACTGCTGTAATGTTTCTTTATGGCGATCTATCCCTCTGGAGTCCTTGTCAGGGGGAGAGGCTAGGGAACATTTGCCTTGTCACAGGCTGCAGCTTGCACCACCCCACATGGCTGCATTGTTGTGTAATGAACTCCGTATCACAGCTGATAATGCATACCTTTGTCCATTCTTTTATCAACAGGAAGCATGGTGTGAGGTGGTTTAAAATTTATATCACCTGTTTCTCAAAAGATTTATGCAGAGGAATAGACAGTCTCTCAGACTCTGGATAGCCATCATTTCTACAAAATCAGGCTCCTCCTGATCATCCACTGCCTCCTCCATAGGGAGCTGGATGGTTTTCGCCACTTTTAATAAAACATAAAATGAGAAGGGACTCAGAAAGTTTAGGGGAGACACCTGAAGGTCTGTCTGGAGGATGTCCGTTCAATGGGCACATCCAGATTTCAAAATCACATTCACTATCCTCATACTCCTCTTCTCCTCCTCTGGTTCATAAAATTCTCTAAATAATACTTTGAACCGGGGAACTGAACGAACTGAGCACTTACGTGATGGCTGTCTTGGTCATGGAACCGGGAGAGTGATTGGACAATTTTTAGTTGCTTTAGCTATTTCTTCAGCGGTTGGACAGGAAGTTTTGACCCACACCAGCTGATTTTCTAGATTCTTTGTTGGAACCGACTCCTCAAAGTCGGCTCTTCTTTGCCTGAGGAAGTATCGCCTGGTCAGAGGGTACTTCCTCCGGGTTCGGTTGAAACCAACTGGCTGGCCATCCGGTCAGCGGACTTTTTGGCCTCCTCGCTCCCTGGAGTCTATCAACTCTCTTATCCAGGGTAGCTGCAGGAAAACCCTTGCAACTCTGGCAGTCTGAATTGAGGTGGTCAAACCCCAGACAATAAACACATGTGGTGTGGGGTCAGCCTTGGCAAAAGGATTCCCCTACATACAACATGGTGCTGAAAACCAGTGGGACCGGTTTTGGTTTGGTCTCAGACATAGTGCCAGCCTAACTAAAACTTGCCCGAAGTACGTAATCTCACAAGCAAGACTCTTTATCGTTCCCAATCGTGTCATGGGTCGGAAAAAAACATAATTAAATCTGTTGTTTTTTAGAACCGATAAGAACTGGATCAGACTTATAAAAGTACTGTAATGTAATAGAAGTAACTTGATCGTTCAAACCGAACTGATGGAAATGTTTAAGTTCCACTATAGAAAATAAGTATAAACCTATCTAGTACTTATAATACCACAGAACAGAACTGAACCGACCGTTGTGGTTTTAATTTCGGTTTAAAAACTGAAAACTTTTATATTTTAACCGACAAAATGAACCCGAAGCAGAAGGAGGAATCTCGGAGGCGACTGTTCAGTGATGAGATGAAAGAATCTGACAGTTTAAGTTTGAAGAACAACAGATAGAATTTTGCTGAGTCGAGTTTCTGAGTTCCATGCCTGGCATGGACTTTTAACTCTTTCACCTAGGAGCAGTTCTAAGGTTGGGACAAACTGCATGTGTCATAATATAGCAGGACTTCATGTTGTTTGAAGTAGATGTTTCGCTCCTGGAAAAAGAGCTGAAGCAGCCTTCAGGGGGATGGAGGGCTGGAAGGTGGATATTTACTGCAAGAGCCTCTCCTTAAGATCTACTGTTACTTGCAGGTTCTTAAGTAACTGTACTATCTACTTTGAGAGGGCTCTTGCAGGTAATTACATGGGACTGAATCCCAAGCAGTCTGGAAAAAATAAAGGCACCGGGAGAGAAAACTACTCCTGAAAATAGAAGTAGCCTTGCAGGCCTCAAGACTGAGGCCTTGTAAACCGCTTATGTCTTAAGCCTGCCTCTCTACGCGTGTAGAGGCAATGTCCAAACTGTAGTGTTTTCGTAGTTGCATGGTATTTGAAGTTCAGGTGGCGGCGAACACATATGTCTGCCGCAGGACACATTCTTGAAACAAGCTGCAGAGGCCGCTATTCCTCGTGTGGGGACTTCTGACCTGACCTAGTAGGGTCTTGTTGTACTGGTGCAATAGGAAAGTGATGCAATGAACTAACTACTTCGACAGGCAGCTTTGAAACAGTATTGCCTTCCTTTTGTGAGCAAAAGAGATAAACAACTGATCAGTCTTTTCCAGATCCTTCATACTGTCGGTGTAGTATCTCAGAATCCAGTGAATATCCATGGTATGGAGTAAATTTCTCCCTCAGCTGGGTACTGTGTGAAAAGGCAGGTAACTCTATAGACTGGATTTAAGGTAGACTCTGCTACCACTTTAGGTAGTAAACTACAGGTTACTCACCTGTGAGGAGATCTTCTTAATGGTATATGTTGTTTCATCACACTTACGTTGTGGTGTCCCTCACCGCTTAAATCTTGGCGGAAGGTCTCTGCTGGCTCCTCCCACCCACCCGGGTGGTAAAACTCTGCTCTGCCCCATGATGCGCCAGATCTAGTTCTTTGAAGGCTGGTTTAAAGGCCGCCGGGAGGTCGGTGGTCGTGGTGGATGAACAATACATACCATTCTAGAATTCTTGCTACAGGTGAGTAACCTGTGTATTCTAGGGACATGGTATGTTGCTGCTCATCCACACTCATTGGCAGACTCCTAGCAGTTCTCCGGGAGGAGGGAGGCAAGGCACACACCCTACTTGGGTGAAAGCCTGGAGAACCGAGGCCCCAACCAGCACCCTGGCGCGTGCTGGAGGTCAATGTGGAAGGGAAACGGTAAGCCTGCTTCCGGCAGAAGCTCTGCAGATATCTCCGGACTGGAGTGTCCTCTCAAAGCAGCCGTACTGATGCAGCGGAAGGACTTGGTTAAAATGAGCTGCTTATCTTCTGGGAGGCTCCATGCCCGCCCGCCTATAGTGGAGACCAAGCAGGGTGACCTCCGGCTTGCCGGCCGCAAATCTGCCAGATGCAGCTTCAGCTTAAGATGATGAACAGCTGGCTTAACCTCTCCCGACTTTAGCTTACGCCCTTTGTGGTGACGTAAGCCGTTCTCTGGAACCTGTATACGCCTCTGGAATGTGGATAAACCTGGCAGAGGCAATACCTCAAGGGCGACTCACCGAAGGACTTCGGGGGGCAGGGACAACCTAGTCCCTGTGGAAGACCGACAGGAAATTAAAGGAGCGCCTGAACCTCCCCACCTTTCTGGATGGCGGGTCTCCCCAAGAAGGTGTTTCTTCCACAACAGGTGGGGAAACTCCCTGTGCAAAGGTTCGGATGGCTTGCTCGTGATAAGCCCATACTGCAGATCCCACAGAAACGTGATACTCTCTCAAAAAGGGAGGTGTGATCAGCCGAAGTGCTGGACCACCTTCTGTACCATCACTGCCCCCGGCCCGCCCGAAGACAGGTGACCCACAGCGACCCAGGGTCGTGGGTCGGGCCCTTGTTGTTGGATGACCAGATGTCCGGAATGCTCGCCCAGGACGGAGGACACGGCCCAATCCCCTCACTGGAGAACTCTCCCAGAGGACAAGCAACTGCAGACTTTAGTAGGGCCCCTCAAAGGTCGAGGACCTGTTGAAGACTTCCCAGGCCTGGCCCCCAGCCGACAGGGTCGGCTGTCACAGGCAGGGATTGAAGGTCCAGATGGATAACCTTCCCTGAAAAGGAAAGCAGGACCGGGTGGTACTAGAGGCCACCCGGGAGCCTGGGGCTGAGACTGAGGAGAGAGCTGAATACCTGAACTGGCAATCCAGTCTGGGGTTACCAGCATCACCCGCGCCTAAGTCCTCCTTGCCTTTGCCTGTAGGTCAAGGGAAATGGGGAGAGGGCATGGAGGGGCCCGGGTCCGTGGCCCCGATGGCATCCCCTGCAGCAGGCCTTGCTGAGGGGTGGGCAAAACATTCTCGGCCTCGATTCTCCCCGGAGGAAGAGGAGAAGATCCTGTGCTTGTCTCCGGCAGGGAGACCACTCATGAGGCGCAGCCTATGCCTGGCTTAGGGCAGGCAGGAAATTGGGGCTCCTGCCATCAAATGGCTGGGAACCCTCGACTGCAATAAAACCCTAATTTGGAGAACCTCCCTCCTTGCACCGAGACAAGGGATTCTAATCAACCTGGCGGGTAGGGTAGCACATGGTCGTGGTGGAGTCCTACTTGACTTAGACCACTGAGACCCCTGCATAAGTGGAGCGCGAGCAGTGCAAGCCAAGCTTTTGACCGCCTGTGCTCCAGCAGCAGGAAGGACATCGGACTTGTGGGGAGGACCAGGAGCCAAGCACTCTGTATTCCCTCAGATGGGCACCCCACCCATCCGAAGCATTGAATGGAGAAGACCGCCGACTCAGGGGAACTAACAGGGATGTTCTTCTGTCTGTTGGAACGGTCCAAAGGAGCGTTTTCTAACCCTCAGTCAAGCAACCTGGTCCAAGGGGACACAGGCCAGACCTCTGGCTGGCTCCTCCCACAGGGGAAGTCCGCCCTGAGGCCCAGAAGGTGCAGAGGTCCTGGCAGGACATATCTATCTCGCCAACCCGACTGGTAAGGAGGAAGAACCGTTCCTGTCCGTCTAGGAGCCAGCCTGACTCCAGAGCTCGAGCTTAGTCCCTAAGAAGCCTCACCTAAGGCATCGAAGCCCCACTTGGCTCCTGAATGGGACACACCAGTCTGCCTTCCGGTGAAGGAGATCCGGACCTCTCTAGTGCCCGCAGAGATCACTGCTGAGTAAAAGAAGGGCCTGGCTGAGGAACTCGTAAGAGATCCCCGCTAAGAAGGGGTGTAGCCTCCCAAGAAACGGATTGAACGAGGAGTAGGGTACATCCTGGAGACCTAGGAAATGAGCCATGGACACCACATTCCTGAGGATGGAACATCTGAAGTAGAGAGATCATCCGAAGTGCATGGAGAATGGGCGCGAGCTCCATCCGCTTTTGAGGCCAGGAATACCTGGACATCAACTCCAGGGTTGAGGGGGGGGTCGCAGCCTTCCTGATCACCTCTAACTATAGGGCCAGGCATATCGGTACGACCGACACAGAGGCAGTGGACCCCAAGATCCCCATGGGGCAACGCGTCTAAAAGTGGAAACTGCTCGCAACCTGCGACAAGATCATCCTTAAATAATTTCCAGACCCAGGTGCGAGCCTCCCTCATGGGGAAATGGGGTTGACGACGGGTCAGGCAGTGCCCTTGGCCCTGTCACTGAGCAGGCTTTGAGGGGAAGGAACCGAGGGGGCTCTCGGTTTCCTGCCTCCTGCTTCCTTTGGAGGAAGATGCTGGACTGGCAACAGGCCTGCATTTGATGCCTACTGGCCCTTATGCTGGGCCGGTTGAGTTTCAGGGCTCCAGGGCAAGGGCTTGCAAGGCTATTGACGGCCGCCTTGACCTTCCGGCTAGGAGTGACCAAGTCCAGATTGGCATCGACTCTGGGCCTGGATGTCCCTCCACTCCAGGGCCGTAAAGGTCAGTACCCAAGAAGGTGGATGTCCGGCCAGTCCCGTGCTGGGTTTCCGTGAAAGAGGATATCCTGAAGCACGCTTCTGGGCACACGGCTACTGCAGCTGCCACCGATCTGGCACAAGAGTCACCCAGATCCAGAGCCATCTGGAGCTGTTTTTTGTGGCTGCTTCTACCCTGGTCCCATAATTCGCCGGACCGGTCCCAGGTCTGGCCGAGATGAGGCAGAAACCGTCCAGGGTGCCCAGAAGGGCTGGGGAACAGTGTGCCACTAAGAGCGTGAGCTGGCCTGACGTGAGGTCCTTGGAGGATGCAGCATAAACCTTGCACCCGACGTAGTCCATCCTTTTGGACCTTTGTCAGGGTCTATCCATCGTCCCTACGCTTCCAAGACATTGGAAAGTCGCTGGTTACTACTCCCTTTCAGTCGAGGGGTGCTGCAGAGAAACCGGGCAGGGAACAGACAGGGACAGGGTACCTCCAGCCACCCTGGCCGAGGCATGAGGGCAGGGAAGTAGGTCGCCACCATAGCTCCAAGGTTGGCCCACGATAGCCCTGCAGCCACCGAAGGCTCTCCTGTGAGGAGAACCCCTTTGTCCAGAATCTCGGTGGTAAGGTGCCCATTTGGAGACTGGCTCGAGCTGCATCCCAGTGAATTCTGAAATGAGTTGAAGCAGACCCTCAAAGACGATGGGCTGTCATCTACGAATGATTCTGGGGACCCCTGGTCCTCCCTGCTAGGGAAACGAAAGAACAGCCGGCTTCGTATTCGGCGGTTCGCAAAAGCGCCGAGGCCCGGCGGCACTCTTCGGTTCACCTGGGCTGGGCAGGAGTGAGGGGGACTGGTGACCTGAAGAACAGGTCATGGCCTAGCCTGGAACCCCCGCTGAAGGGCGATGGGGCAGCGAGGGTCGGATGAGCAACCGCCCTGGAGAGGGCTCCTGACTGGATTCGCCGAACAGCTGCCGGCAATGAAGCTGCTGCTGCTTGCGATCTTGAGAATGAATTGGGCTCATTTGATGACTCCGGATAACAAATGCTGCTCTACAAGTTCCTGTATCACCGACGCCAACGGCATTGAAACCGCTTCTCATCCAAGGAGGGGACGAGAAGAGCGGCGTAAAGCCACTTAACTGTACTCTCGACCAAGAACGCCGGAGATCGGAATGATGCGGCTAGACCAAGACCCAACTCTGGGGACAGAGAGAGGACGGGCCTGGAAGGAGCGAGACGACCCTCCCTCCCTCGGCTCAGAAGAAAGGACAGAGGGCTGCCGCAATTCGAAGGGATGGACAGAACTTCCTCGGCGGAGGGATTGCGGGCAACAGAAGACTACCCAAAAGATCGGTCGAGACTCCGGAGCAACGCCGGACGGGGACTCTGGCCGGCTGACCATGCGGGACAATCGCGGAGGCCAGTGGCGCGGCACGCCATCCTTGACCCGAAGTTGAGCGTTGCGCGATGAGGAAGGGGAGTTCGCTCCCGCCGAAGAGACCCGCCTGCGGCCCTTAGACTTGAGCCGAGCAGCAGGGTTTCAGGGTCCTCTCTCTTTGGAGAGGGAATGACAGCCTTTGAACTAAGCTGCATGAGTTGAACCCAAGGAGAGCGGGATAAGCGCCGCAACCGAGGGGGGGGGAAGGACCGCCCCCTCCCCGGCAGGATCAAACTGCTGAGAAACAGTCGAAGTGGACACCTGCTGGTCCGAGGGAATCTCCGGAGCGGAAAAACTACTAGATGTCCAAGCTCCGGAACGTCGCTGAAGTCCTCCAGAGATGGGACCGAAAGGGCAGAACAGAAATTGCAAGCCTGAGGATCGTTTCCAAGTCCAGGCAATAAGCATGTGGAATCGCGAGTCCCTCTGGAGGAACTAACAGCTGGAGCCTCTGGGCTGAAAAGGACTGAGCCATCGCCGTGGCGAAGAAAGATCGAGGTTTCAGAAAGACACTTCAATGATTTCAAAGATCGAAATTTTCAGGAACCAGTCAAAACGAGAGCGCTAAGAAGGGAACCTGAGCTCTCAAGCTGCTAAGGAAGATCTGGCGTCATGGGTGGAGTCTGAGTTTTACCACCGGGTGGGTGGGAGGAGCCAGCTTGAAGACCTTCCAGCAAGATTTAAAGTGGCGAGGACCTGCCAATAAGTTTGGATGAACATATCCATGTCCTAGAACTTAGGGATTTGTACGAAGAGCCACCCGTTCTTTGTGAAAGATCAGGTATGGGATTTTACACATAAGTGCCTGGAGCTCAGAAATTCTAGAGGAAGTAATGGCCACCAAGAAGAGCGCCTTCCACGAAAGAAACTTCAGATCTGCGGAGGCCGCAGGTTCGAAAGGAAGAAGGGTAAGTTTCTCTAGAACAAAGTTCAAGTCCCAAGGGGGGAGCAGGAGTTCTGATGGGGGGCCTCAGATGAAGGACCCCTCTAAGAAAGGTCTTAGAGACCTCTAATTGGGCAAATGCTTTATCTGCGAAAGGAACATGGTACGCTGAGATAGCGGCCATGTGTACTTTCAAGGAGGAATGACTGAGACCCAGGTCAAAGAGGTGACGTAAATATTCCAGCAGAACGGCCAATGAACAGGAGAAAGGCTCCACATTCCTAGAGGTGGCCCAAATAGAAAATCTCTTCCATTTCATGGCTAAGTGGACCTAGTGGAGGGTTTCGTAGCCTCCACCAAAATCTCCGCCACCTTTGGAGAGACACCAAAGCGGGATTGAGCTAGGTCTGCAGGAGCCATGCATGGAGTTGCAGGGACTTGAGTCCTGGATGGACCAGGGTCCCCTGATCCTGGGTCAGCAAACCTCGAAATAAACAAAGAGGAAGAGGAGGAACCTCTGAGTATTGTTGTAGAAGAGTGAACCAGATTTGCCTGGGCCAGAAAGGAGCGATTGGAATCATTCTCGCTCCTTCTGTTCAAAGTTTCTGCAGCACAAGAGAGACCAGGGGAACTGGGGGAAAAGCATAGCCGAATCTGCCCTTCCAGCTTAGAGACACAGCGTTGTTCCAGCGCCCTCGTTCTGGGTAGTGAACAATAAGTTGGGAAGTTTTGCATTTGGGAAGAGGCGAACAGGTCATTTGTGGAGTCCCCAAAGGTGGAAGATGTGATTTGGCACCTTTGGTCTAACTCCCACTCATGTGGCAGGGCAGAGGAGCGACTTAGCTTGTCAGCCAGGGTATTATAGATTCCTGGAACAGATAGCACAGCAGAGGTGAAGGTTGTGTTGATTTGCCCAGTCCCAAACCCTCACTGCTTCCCTGCATAGTGGGTAGGATCGAGTCCCTTCCTGCTTGTTGATGTACCACACTACACACATCTTGTCCGTCTGGACGGCTAGGTGACCAGGAATAATGTATTGGTGAAGGGCTTGGACAGCATACAGTACTGCTCGAAGCTTGAGCACACTGATGTGGAGAGCTAGCTCCAATCTGGACCATAATCCCTGGGTTCGGTGAGGACCCAGATGGGCTCCCCAACCTTCGCCTGATGCGTCTGTAGTCAGAGTCTGGGTCGGGGGAAGATGAAAGAAGGGGACCCCCGAAAGAGGTTCTCTCAAACCATCCACCACTGCAAGTCTCGAGCCATCGGCGAGGAGTTCAGAACTAGATGATCTAGGTCATCTACCAGTTGATCCCATTGGAAGCGAAGAGTCCACTGAGAGATCCTCATGTGAAGCCGAGCACAGGGAACTGTCGGGACGGCGGCCGCCATGAGCCCCAGGAGACAAAGAACCGACCTCGCTGGAACCTTCCTGCGTTCTGATAGCAGGGAAATCTGTGACTGAAGAGAGGCCGCCCTGTCCGGAGGCAGGAAGGCCTTGTTTACCGTCGTATCGAGGATAGCCCCGATAAACTGTAGTCTCTGGGAGGGATCCAGATGTGACCTGGAATGGTTGATGGTAATCCCCAGGCAAGTGAAAACCTGCTGGGTGAGGGAGAGAAAATGCAGGAATTCCTCCCTGGACGAGGCCACCAGGATCCAATCGTCCAGGTAAGGGAACACCTGAACTCCCATCGTATGCAGGTAGGCCGCTACCACAGCCAGGCATTTGGTAAAGACTCGGGGTGTCGAGGAAAAACCAAACGGGAGTGCCCGGAACTGGTAATGGTCCCCCTGGAAAGCAAACCGAAGGTACTTGCGGTGAGAAGGGTGAATGGGGATGTGCAGATATGTATCTGCATATCCAGCGACAAAGCCATCGACTGCCAAGGAGGGCAAAAAGGGTCTGTAGGGAGAGCATCCTGAACCTTTTGTATTCCGTAAAGGTTCAAAGACTCAGATCGAGAATGGGTCGAGATCTCCGTCTTCTCTGGGACCAGGAAGAAATGGGAGTAGTAACCGTCCCTTGAAGATGAAGGGGAGCAGGCTCTATAGCCTGCTTACGTGAGGAGGGCAGAGATTTCTTCCTGGACCAAAGGAAGATGGTCCCTTGGGTAGGACGACTTCAGAGGGGGGTGGCGGGGTGGTTTCTGTAGAAACTGTATCGAGTGCCCTTCTGCGATAATCTGAAGCACCCATGAATCTGTTGTCATCCTCTCCCAACCCGGAAGGTGGAGGGAGAACCTCCCTCTTACCGGTTCCTCCGGTGTGTCCGGAGGCAGTGGGAGAGGGGAGGAGTCAGGTGGTGTGGGGCAGCCGCAGCTCGGACATCCGCTGCTTTTTGGGTGGAAGGGCCTGGCAGCTGCGGGGACCCGACATCCTTGTTCGCAGGGTCATCATGCCTGTGAAAAGGACGGCTCTGGGGGTGATGGGATGGTATATGAATCCACAGATTTCAGAGCCGTCTTTCTCCTGAAGTCAGTGATGATGAGCTTGACATCACCACCGAAAAACACCGACCCCTGAAAGGTGCTTCCTGGATCGTGGATTGCACCTCCGGACCAAGCCTGACACGCAGAGCCAGGCAATGATGCCGTAGACCTCATGGCGCAGCAGAGCTCCGCCTCGCAGTGTCCACTGCATTGTATGTCATCCAAGAATGTGACTGGTCACGAACGAGCAGAACGGACTAAATCAGCTAACTCCTGCTTGACCTGAGAGTCAGGTAAGGAGTCAATCTTAGATTTCGCCTGGGTAATGATGGCCTTCTGGTAATCCCCCATATGAGCAACATAATTCAGGGCCCGAATTCCCAGTGTGGAAGAGGTGTAGATTTTTCTTCCATATTGGTCCAGAAGGCGAGATTCCTTATCCAGAGGAGACTAGCTTAGATGTTTTGAGTACGCTGATCGGCCATGAGCGGCGCCAATTACGACCGAATCTGCACGAGGGTGAGAGTCCAAAAATTCTATACACCTCAGGAGCCTGGTAGCAGCTGCAAGACTTCCTAGGAAGCGGGCTAAAGTCACGGCTGTTTCCAAATAGGGAAACAAGGTGGTGGCAGTCAATCCAGGGTGGCACTAAAGTAAGGGCTGTCAGGGGCAGGTCCAGATGTTCGGCGAGTTTGACCCACTGAGGATCTGGTTACAAGGAGCGAAACTCATGTACATCCTGGATTTTTCTGAGCAACTTCATGAAGGAAGGAGACTTCGGAGGGTTCCTCGGCCGGGGCTTGGACTGAGAGCGAGGCTAGTTGTCTCTCTCGGAGCATCCAGAGGAATCCAAGAGGGAAGAAGAATCAGAAGCAGAATAAGACTCCCTAGCACGATTAGGGGGAGGAACGGGTTCCTTGGGGGGATCCCTGGACGCATGTCCTGCCCCTCTCAGGATCCAGAGGGAAGGGCTCTGGAGTCTGGAGGCAGTGAGGGAGTGTGCCGTCTCGGGCGTGTGGGGGCACGGGGCGGCACGTCCGTGGCATGAGCAACTCTCTACTTCCTGGTGAGCTGAGCCTGGCCCTCAGCCCACCAGGAAGCTAGAGTCTCCTGCAGATCCACCGTGACGAGTGCGCTGGAGTGGTGGAGGAGGGAAAAGAATACGGTTGTATCCGTAGGTAGTATCAAACCCAGCTGCGGAAAACCGGTGCAGGTATTGAGGCGTCAGGTACTGCGGCACGCTGGATACTGCAGTCCCAGGTAATGACGGGTGTAAGATAAGATGCGTGGTACCGGCGCCAGGAGGGGCTGCCGGATCAGGCGGCCCAGAAGGTGTCCTACAGGCGGGTCAACAGTGAGAGGTCGGGGGAGCAGGGCCCAATGGAAGGGGGCCGCGTCCGGGACAGGCATCTGGGGGCCAGCATCAGATCGGTTCCCTAGGGAGGGTCTGCGGAGGTGGAACATCTCCCGCATCATGCAGAAGAATAGTGGGGAAAATCCCGGGGTCAGGCTGGGGTGACTCAGGCTCCCGGACCGCAGCCGAGGCTGCGGGAACCAGGTCATACGGCAGGGGTTGGAGGGTCCGTCGTAGGTTCAGTCGCCTGGCGACGTCGGGGAGTCTACATGCAGCTTGAGGGCTGGTGCCGGGCTTGAGTCTGTCTTACGGGGTCCCTCGTCGGAGGTGAGCAGAGGAGGAGTGGCCCGGTCCGAGGGGGACGAGGTCGTGCATCTTATCGACCTTCTCCCGGCGGACGTCAGAGGAGCAGACGTCCGACTTATGGGAGTCGCAGGCACCAGTAGGCCGCAAGCCTGCGGCAGAACTAGGGGCAGAGGCCTCCTTTTGCCCGGAGGCGCCTGCAAGGCCCGAGTGTGAGCCAGACGGGCGGGACGACGCCTCCTCCAAAGCCTTGGAGGCTGCCGGACGGTCCCCCGGAAGGGAGGTTACCTGAAGATGGGCTTCCAGGGACTGTTGGCATCGTCTGCGGGTAGCCGCGTTGAAGTGAAGGCAATGCGGGCACTTGTCGGCGGGTGGGTAGGGGCCTAGGCAGAGGAATAGCTGTCCTTGTGTGGCAGTTGGGCGCCGCGCAGTCGCATTGTTTTTGCTCGGAGGGTGTACGGGACGAAACACCGACGATGACCTGACGATAGGAAGAAAAATACTTAGAATTCTCAGTCAAAACAAGCAAATGAGCAGGGCTAACACGAAACTTTACCCGGGCTGCACGAGCTAACAGCGGGAAAGAACTGGAAAGGCGGGCGTCTGGGACTACCCCTTTATACCAGCGTCTAATGGCGCGGGTCACCTGACGTGGGGCGGCCTACGCCAGGGACTGCTAGCTAGAAATTTTTCCATGGGGTCCCGCCGTCAGTCGACATCAGTCCTATATGGATTACCTACGCAAGAGCCCTCTCGAAGTAAGATCTACTGTTACAGTAAGTTCTTACATAACTGTACTATCTTACTTCGAGGGAGGCTCTCGCAGCAGGGCCAACACCAGCAGGAATGAGTCCCAAGCAGTTCAGGCAACTAAAAGGAAGCAGCACCAAAAGGAGGGTAGACAGCAGCCAATGGCCCAAGAGAGAAGGCCCTGCAGAACGATGACACCGAAACTGGCCCTGAGCCTAAAAGCAACGTGCAGAATGTAATGTTTGGTAAAGGTGTGGACAGAACTCTAAGTCCAGCTACACAAATGTCCACAGCAGACATTTCTGAAACAAGTTGTGGAGGCAGCCACGCCTCTGGTGGAATGGCCCTTAACCACTCCCAGAAGGTCCTTGTACTTACAGTAACAATAAGCAATGCAACTGGCTAACCACTCAGACAAACACTGTTGGAAACCAGAGTGCCCTCTCTTTTGGGGGCAAACACAAACAACTGATCAAACTTCCTTGAAGTCCTGGTCAGGTGCGTATAGTATTGCAAAATTCTATGTACCTCCAAAGTATGGAGCAAAGCATCCCTCTGATTAGAGTACTCAGGATAATAAACGTGTAGGTGAATGGAGATTGGTTCGAAATAAACTCCAACACCACCCAGGGAAGAAACGAAGGATCAGCACGCAAAGACACCATGTCCTTGTCAAAAACCAAATAAGGCTCTTTACATGCAAGAGCTTGAAGCTCGGAAATCCGAGCAGAAGTAACAGCAACTAAAAATAGTGCTTTGAAGAAAGCGTAACTCACTGCCAGTTCAAAGGCAGGCAACGCAAGTTCCTCCAACATAGAATTGAAGTTCACAGAGGGATCGGGTCCCAAATGGGAGGTTTCAGATGCAGAATGCCCTGCAGGAAGGTGCGAGACGCCTCAAGATGAGCCACAGCCCTGTCCTCCATATGTGCATGGTATACAGAGATGCCCGAAAGATGCACCTTGAAGGAGGAGTACCCTAAACACAAGTCTAAAAGAGAGAGAAGGTACTCCAACACTCGATTCACCAGACAGGTGATGGGGTCCAGCTGGCGTGAAGTGGCCTAAACGGTGAAGGGCTTCCATTTCATGGTTAATTGGCCCTGGTGGATGGCTTTATGGTGGCTACTAGGACATCTGCAACCCTAGAGAAAACCCCAAAGAGGGCAATGGCTAAGTCTGCAGCAGCAACGCAAGGAGATGGAGATATTTTAGATCTGGATGGACAAGGCTGCCATGGTTCTGAGAGTGCAAACCAGTGCACAGGGTACAAGGGCAATGGAGGTTCCACCACCAGCTGTTGCAGCAAGGGAAACCAAATCTCACACGGCCAGAAGGGGGCTATGAGTATCACCTCCGCCCCTTCCAAATGGAGTCTGAGGAGCGGGACAATGCATCTCGCCAGAAAACTTCAGGTCCAGGATTGAACAAGGAAAAACCCCCAGCTGTTTCACGTTGAGTGGGGATGCAAAAAAGGTCCAACTCTGGTCGACTCCATCTGTTTAATAGATTTTCAACCACCAGGGTCAGAAGCTCCCACTTGAGAGCCCTTGATCAGCAGTCGCTTTGACTCCCCCCTCCCCAGGACATTTTGGGCGCATGGGCTGGCTGAGCGCTCCAGACCGTGCTCGAT
This sequence comes from Neoceratodus forsteri, assembly GCA_016271365.2. NCBI lineage: Eukaryota > Metazoa > Chordata > Ceratodontiformes > Ceratodontidae > Neoceratodus > Neoceratodus forsteri. The sequence continues at coordinate 1,411,390,070 of CM057456.1, read as the reverse complement.
GGCCTAGTACAAGACTCTCATCGCCTCCTGACACGGGTAAGAGTGAGATATCACCTGTCTCCCCCCAAAAACATGCTGTCTGTCTGCACTAACAGCAGACTGGGGAGGAGATGAGTCTGGAAGGCCTGCAGAGCGTACAGAATACAGAACCACTCACATTTTCAGAACATGGAGAACCAGTTCTACTCCTGTCCAAGGCCACGAGCCTAATGAGCGTCCAAATGAGCTGCACAGCTTAGACAGTGGGAGTCAGTCGTGAGAATCTGACGAGGGGCAGAGATTTGAAAGGACCCCCCCCCCCAAAAAAAAGCAGGTTGGCCGGCATTAGCCACCACGACAGGATCCTTATGACAGGATCAAAGACCATGACCATATGGTCCAGGTTGTCTGTGCATTCATCCCACTGAACCTGAATGTCCACTGAAGTATCTAACATGTGATGGTGTAAGAGAGGAACCGTGGCAATGGCTGCTGGCATGTGGCACAGGAGTCGCATGAAGATGCTGGCGAGGGCCTGTCGACTGCAAGAAACCAGGTGAGCCTGGGCCACAGGACAGTCCACCCTGTCCATGGGCAACCAGGCCATGCCCTGAGCGGTATCCAGTACTGCTCCTATATACTGGTGGAGCTGGCAAGGAAACAGGCAGGACTTTGGCCGATTGACGGTGATACCCAAGGCAAGAAAGACGTAGAAGATATACTCCAGGGTCTAGACAAGGCATTCCCTGGAGAGGGCTGTGAACAGGGCAGCCATCCAGGTAGGGAAATGCACAGAAGCCCTGCCTCCTCAAGGCATCTGCTACCACCACCAGGCACTTGATAGAAACCCTAGGGGTTGTAGAGAGGGCCCTGAATTGAAAATGGGCTCTCTGAAACAGGAAGGAAAATTTTTTGATATGCAGATACGTATCCTGCATGTGCACTGAACACAGTCAATCTTCCCAATGCAAGAAGAGCAACAACCCCAGAAGGGTGACCATCCTGAAGCGTTTGTACTCTATGTACTGGTTCAGATGACTCCTACCTAGGATTGGTCAGAAGTGCCCACTCTTTTTGGGGACCAGGAGGAAGGGGGAGTAGAATCCCTTGCCCCACTGCAGTGGAGGAACAGGCTCTATGGCCATTGTTTGTTTCTTTTTTTGCAGAAGAGTCTGAATATTCTCCCAGGCGAGAGATAAATAAGCTGGAGGTGGGGGGAAGAGAAGTTTACTGGAAGATTTTCTGGGGGCCACTCGAGAAACTCTAGCATGTGGCCGTGTTCTATTATCTGCAGTACCTAGTTGTCTGAGGTAATGTCCTGCCACCAATCGAGGAGAAGGAATAACAGACCTCGACTGCCTCCACCAGAATCCTTTCTTGGAGTGGAGGGGTCAGTTAAGGAGTCAGGAGGTAGAAGGGGCTGACGCTGCTTTGCGTTTGCCCTGACCCCTGGTGGGTGGGCAGGCTGTCTGCGGGAGGGGTGGCGAAATGGAGGAGGCTGACTAGTCAAGTTGGGTATGGTACAGCATGTGAATGGACCGAAGGGCACTGCACGACTCCTGGAGGGAGGAAATAAGATCCTGGACACCCCCCCATAGGACATAGCCCCCAAAAGGGTCGTCCGCAATGTTGGACTGCACATCAGAGGCAAAGACTGACATCCCAAGCCAGCAATGGCACCAGAGGTAGACACCTGCAGTTGCTCCTCTGCCAGAGGCGTCCACAGCATCAAACACAGCCCGAAGGACAAGGTACCCTATGTCAGAGACTGCTTTGAGGAGCTGGGTGAGCTGTCTTTTGTAGGGGTCATTGGGCAAAGCCTGAACTTGTTCCCTGACCTGGTCTCAGATCACATTCTGACACTGGACCATGTGGGCCAAGTAGTCAATGGCACGGATGGCCAGGGTAGTGGATGCAAAGACTCGTTGCCCAGGTGGTCAGGCTGTCTAGCTTCCCTGTCTGGGGAACAGCACTGAGATGTTTGGGCTTCTTGGTGCGGTCATGTGCCATGTTGACGACCACAGAGTCAGCTTTGGGTTGACCCCCTAAAAAAGACTTACCAGCCGGAGCATAATACAGCCTGTCTACTTTCTTAACCACCAGAGAAGTGATCAAGGGGTGATTCCAAGCTGCCCTTGTGATGTCGTCGTAAGAGTCAATGGTGGAGTTGGGGAGAGAACAACCGTAGCGAGGGTATCAGGCTGCCTCATAAATTGCCAGGCGATGCCACTCAGGTCCTGCTCCTCCGTTTCCCAGCTCAGGGTGGCCTGGATGTGCCTCATGATGTTCATGAATACCGGATAATCAGAAGAGGACTTAGGAACAACCTTAACAGGATCTTCACCTTGAAGTATCTCCTCTCTCCCCCCGCCCCCAGGTGGAGAAAGACTACAAATAATCAGACTTATCTTCATTCGGCTAGCAGGCGTCCTTCCTGGCGAGTGCTGGAACAGACATCAGATCTGGATACAGTAGACCCCAGCGTACAGGGGGAGGCAGGCATTGGAACCCCCAGCAGACTGCCTGGGGTCTGCTTCTGCATGAAAGACCATCATGCAGAAATCAGAGTGTTGTAGTCCACCAGGGCAGGGTAATTATGTACTGGTGGATAAGGGTAAGCTTGAAGCGCCGGTAAGGAAAAGGCGGAGTCAGGGCTGACATAGGCACCACAGTGGGGGTGGGGGTGGTCAGGAGGCACTGGCTGTGGGACCAGATTCTGGCCCACAAGCAAGACTAGAATTGGACCCACAGGTTGTACAGCTAGCAGTACTGGTGGGCCCAGCGGGCGCTGGTTGAAAATCCAGCAGCACCAAGAACGGGCATGGGGGAGAGACTTCCCAAAGAAGAGGAAACGCTGTACTGAAGAAGATGCCAGTGGCCTGCTGCGGTGCTGCCAAAAAGGACTGACGTCAGACCCCATAGAGGGGACAGACATAGGCCGTGCCGGGGCAAATGGCACTGAAGCCCACGCTGGTCACACCCATGCCAGCCAAGTCTACTTGCTGAGAACCCGCAAAAGTAATGGGCCCAAGCGTCAGGGCCCCGAGGAGCTGCTGCCTGTGACAGAAACAAGGGCAGGTGACAAGGCCACCAGCAGCCCTTTGGGTGTAAGCGACCGCCCCCCCCAGACATGGTTGAAGACTTATGTGGAGACCACGAGTGGGGAGCCGACCGGTCCTGGTGTTTGTCCCAGTAACTGTGCATCCAGACATGATTTGTCCCAGGACTGAGAAAAGGAGAACCTCTGACAGATCTAGCAGGCTTCAGTGTCATGGCTGGAGCCTCGGCACAGAATGCAAGCAAGAGTGACAGTCTTCTTTAGGAAATTTGTTTGCCACAGGCACACTCTGTGGACCAGCTGGAAAATAAGGCAGGTGGAGAAGATAAAACTCTATAACACCAAAAATTCTATGTTAATACTGCAGAATATAAATTAAAAAAAGAGCCGCAACCGCAGGAAATGGCAGTCGACTGTAGCTGCGGCATCCACTAAGGTCCTATGTGCGCGGGTCAACAATAGGAAAGAACTGGTGAGGATGTGGGGGACCGCCCACCTTTATAGGTGAGGGCGACAGTGGTGGTGGGCGGTTCCCCATGGTAGACTGCTAGTTAGAAGGCTTCTGTGTGGTCCTGGTGGCAAGTTCTACTGATGATGGCCTGCTGCAAAGAGCCTCTCTAAAAGTAAGATTTGTAATTCCCTTAAGGCCAGCTCCAATATGCTGTCAGAAATGGAATGAGCCCCAATAAGCAACCCAATCTGGAAGAGTCACTGCTGGGACACCTAGCCCATCACTTGCCTGGCAGACATTATGCTAGTGTAACAAAGCCTCTGATGGTACTGAAGAAAACAGATAACCAAGCCTCGAACTTTCAAATGTGCTCTAAGGAAGCAGAGGTCTACTTTCCAAAGCAAGGCTATAGCTCAAGCAGGAGGCCCTAAACCCCAAACGGACTGAAGGATCATTGGGAGGCGAAGGTAATCTCATCCTTAACTGTAATTTCAGTTATGTGTAGACTCCCTATCAAACACAGGCAGTAATGATATGAGCCTCTCAAAAAAAAAAAAAAAAAAGCAGGGCAAGAGGAAACATTCTGAAAGCAGTCTTGGACACACCCTTACCCAGACCCTTCAGTCAATCTTTCTATCCAAGGATGTCAACTGACACCAGTTGAAGCTGAAATTTAGAAACTAGTCATGTTAGCCTGCCATATATCTAAACCCTTGTTCTAAGGAGTCTATATGCAAATACAGGACAGAAATTACACACCAGTATTTCTCATACAATATGTAAAAGAGATGCAGAGTACGTCACTGGGACTGTATGGGCCTGCATTCCTACAAAAAGAGAACACTAACAAATAGAAATGCCAGCAAGGAAATTGTCACTCCACTTTGTGTGTCCACTTCAATAGGCACGCGCAGTAATAATATGAGCCCTAAAAAGCAGATCTAAACTGGGAAAGTCACTGTTGTACCACCAGGCTCAGCACTCACTTGTCAGGTGCTATACAAGTGGAACAAACACCTAAGAAGGTTACTGGCACTGAAAACAAATTCTGGTTGGAGCCAAAATGGCTGCTAATAAAATAACCAGATAAAAGATGTAGAATAAAATTGAGGGCTGTGTTTACATTTATTTGTTATGTTATTGTGATACTAAAAGCCCACACTTACATCACAGTAATAGAAAAAAGGAAAACCTAAAAGGTCAGGATAATGTAGAAGCAGGTGCTGTTGACTCTGGACATACAGTACATCCCCCCCAAATACAGCTACAAGTGTGCCCCGCACACACAACCACAGGTGCATGTGCACATGCAGACATAGAAAGGGTACACTATGTGTCCAGAGCCAACAGCAACTGCTTCTACGGTGTTATTTTTTCCAGGACAGACATACTGAGCTGCAATATTTCTTTTCAGGAGGGTTCCACAGTTAAACTTTTTAACACTGTCTTTTCTCCAAGATAAAGCATAAGAGATGAAATACTGTACTGTATAACACCTGTCTTGTTTTCAGTGTGATCCTTCCTGGTTTTAGCCATTTTTACAATGTATTTACCCAGGGTAGCCCACGTGAAATACAGTATGCCATTCTCGGTGCAGTCTTGTTTGTTTGCTAAACCAATTGTTACAATTTATTTATCCATGGACAACACTATTTTCCACTTCTAAAACCCTACCATTACCAAAACACACAATCTTGTACCAGCAACATCCCCCAAATCCCAAAACACTAACACAACCCTCCCTGGTAGTCCAGTGGTACTTCACCCATTCCTGCCATAATCCCCATTACAATATTAATAATCTCCTTTTACTCAATGGGACTTTTCTACTATCTGATCCTCGTTATACTTACTGTAATAATTTCATTTCATTTTATTTACCCTGGAAAGCACACTCTGCATATCTACCCTTTATCAAGTGTGCAAATTTAAAAAACAAACAAACAAAAAAAAACAACTCTGGTCAGAGCCAAACACGGCTGCAGTAGCACTGTAACGAAATGGAACAAAGAGTGTGAAATGCAACTGAGTGATGGAGTTTTCCATCTCCCCGAGGACTCCTTCACAAACAACAAATCCTGCCACTGATATGGCAATGGCACCTGCCCATTCCAGTCTCTGGTAGATCTCCTATCCCACTCCACCACTCAGTTACATCCACACTCTGTGTCTGCCCCCCTATAGCACTGATGCAGTGGTCTTGGCTCTGACCAGACTTTGTTCAGTGTGTGATCTGCTTTGATCCAGTTTTACAGTTGAGAGTGAGTGACGTACAGGGAAATCAAGTGATTGCCAGTGGCTGTGTTGGGATTCTAACATATCTCCTAAATTCAATACTAGCACTTTATGAAAGGCAGCTGTAGCCCATTTTAGTATTTTACTCTAACAAGCAATCTTTCTACAGTCTGAGAGTCCTGAATGTCTTGTTTACACCAGATTTGAGTAGAAATGTTGTGCTAACCAACAAAACCCCACTATACTGAAATGTATATGGAACGACGCAGTTTGTTGCTGGTATCTTTTGATACATTTGGAACCATCACTGCATTTCCATACAAGTTTGGTCATCACGATATAGAAACTGTATCCAATAAACTACTGACAAAATGCTAGCATTTGTCTTTCAGTACACTGACATGTGGGTCTATTAACTGCCCACTTGAGAAGCGTCATTTTCAGTATGGGATCTGCTTTAGTCCAATTCTACAGCTGGGGATGAGCTGCGCACTTGGGAAGTCAAGTGACTGTCAGTGGCTGTGGTGGGATTCAAACAGCATACCTCCTATATACAATACTAGCACCTTATCAAAGGACGTTTTATCACATTTGAATATTCATTATACTCTCAAAACAGCCTTTCTAGTGCCAGGTCCAGTGTGTGAGGTGAAGGAGTATGGAAGCAAATGTATTTCAGAGCTGTCGTATCCAACGTCTTTCTCATGTGGCCTCTCACTGCGCTGAAATAATCTGAACTATCCGACTGTCTTAACAGTAAACAGCCCAACCAAGAAGCATCTCATTTTAAGTGCAGTATCTGCAGAATAGCCTGGAGCTTCCAGAAACAAGTTATGGGCGAGCTTGATACATTCAGCAGATCTGGGTTTGATATCCACAACCTCCACTTAGATACTGTGTGCTTATGTACTGCGAGACCCTGAGCAAGTCACTTGACTTCCCTGTGCCTCCTGGTCACTCCTGTAAATGGGCCTTCCACACAGTGGGTCTTGCCTTGTTAGCAGAGAAGAGAAAAAAAAAAAAAAAGAATTCTAAGATCTCAGCAGTCCCTAGACTCCGGAAAGTAGGGCTAAGTTTCGGCAGCTGTTCTAGTGCAGTCATCAGGAGGATTTCAATGCGATTTATACAGAAATGCAGCATTTGATCATATGAAAAGGTTCCAATATAATTTTCCCTCTGCATGGAGTGAATGAGATGGTATGGGAGGGGCCACCATGCAGGTTAGTATGTCACCAAGCGGCACCTGGCAGCACCAGCTGAGCTGCCTGTCAATAAAACCCAGATCTAATTTTCAGTGCGGGATCCGCTTGTAATTTTACAGCTGGCGGTAAGTGAATCACAAGGAAGTCAAGTGGCTGTCATTGGCTGGGGTGGGACTGAACACCATATCCCCTCGGTACAGCACTAGCATCTTACAAAAGGCAGTTTTAGCACATTTACGTATTTATTTTTCTCTAATAAAAAAAAAAATTTACAGCTTGTGATTCCTGCATGTCTTGACAACATCAGGTTTGAGTAGAAAAGTTGTGGTACTGTTCCAAAATAGCCCTAGTGTACTGAAATATAAAAGAAACAGCAATTTTCTTGGATACATTTGCAACCACCACTGCATTTTCATGCAAGTTTGGTTATAGGAAAGTTCTTTGTTCTAGCCTTTATCTTTCAGTACACTGCATTCACTGGGGAAGGGGGGCAGCCCTGGCTAAGCTGCCTGTCAAGACAGCCCAATGGAAAAGGGTCTCAAATTCAGTGCTGAATCTGCTGTAACCTTGTTTCACTGGTGGGGTAGGGAACGAGTGAAGCACATGGAAGTCCGGTAACTGTCAGAGGCTGTGGCGAGATTTGAACACAACAGCTTTTGGCTCTGTGCACCACCACACTGGACGATGATGGCTTCCAGTTACCAGATTACAGAAATAACCTGTTCCTGATCTCACTGGTTCTGCCCTAGAACAGTACATTTTTTAAAGATTTCCATCATCATTCCACAAGGTAAACTGTATTTTGCTCGATCTAGAGGGATAATGACAATACCCAAATTTTATAAGCAATGCACTGTAAATCCAAAAGATGTTCTGTCAATCCACTCCACTCTAAATCCAGAATAGGTTATGCTCCTCCAATCCATTCTTTTTAGGTACAATTTATTTTACCAAAGACATTATAAGCAAAAAGCAGTCTCATGAAATATCTGAGACAACTAACAACATGTGATCAGAATGCACAACCTGTAGATCTAAATTGTTTGTATTACTGCAGTGAAGTAATATGACATTTGCAGTAAGAGGTGAAATCATACCTCTCAACCTTTAATCACTGAAATTATGGACAGGGACACTGACTGCCATAATGAGGGACACGTCCTCAAAACATGGAGCTACAAGCTCAGAACACTGTGGAAACCGTTGCCATTATTTGTGCATTTTTATTTAGCATCTAAGATTATTAATTTCTGCTTAAAGTCTGAATTTACAGCACATTCTCCGTATGTGCAGCACCACATTAGAAGGCTGTAGAGATACCACCAGTATAATCAAGGGTTACAACTCAGATCTGTTAACTCCAGAGCAGTAAGGGCATGGAAATGCCAGTAATTAAACCGCTATGCTCAGAGAGACAGGCATCTGAAATTGAAAGTACCTCAGTCTCTGGTCTGAAACTCCATTCACAAAGCTGTTGTCAATTTCTTCGTTTTAATGCTGCTTCACCAAGTTAAATAAACCAGAGATTGATATTTGAGACAGGGAAGTAATAACTGGCTGACTTGAAAAGTATGAAGCAGTTTAAAATTATTAATTTATTTACATAACAGTGTTGCAAATGCTTCATGCAATTTGCAAATGAGGACAGAAGGATTCTCTCATTGGCTCTGTTGTGGGGGGGGGTGCATGCAGAGAGTTAGTTTCACTTTTCAAACAGCAATCTCTATACACTTTGAAAAAAAATATTTTCTCATTCATGCGTAAATGAGTAACTCCTGTTCATGAACTTTAGTTCTGCCTGGCAGGCTGCAGAGAAAAAGAGGGAGATAGCAATGAAATAAAGAGTCCAGATGTAGTGCATGCAGACAGTCTGACAGGAAATGAAAGAGAAGGCAAACACAGACCACAGCTTTAAATAAGATAACCTGGACCGTAGCACTGATGTATGTTCACTCCAAATCACTTAGGGGAAGAACACAGCCATCATGTCCTGTCAGTCCCCACTCTCTCTTTCTCCTAGTGATCCCAACACTCCTGCAAAGCTCTGCCCACGCAGCCGTAAAAATGAAACGCAACAGTAAAACTTACTGTCTAAAAAAAAAAACTAGCTTATTATTTTTAAGTAACAGGTACTACTGTTAGTCTTAACGGATTCAGGTAGGCGATTATGAGCACTTGGTCCAACAAAGTAAAAAACCTCTGCCCAAAACAAGTTCTACGATAAGGGATTTAAAACAAAGTTAATTCCTGAGATCAAGTATGGTGATTTTTGTGTTGTACTGGAAACAATTCTTATAATCCTCTCCCTGGACATCCCACTCAGAACCCCCATCCACCACCAACTAACCCACCCTTAGCCAGTACTGTTCCACCAGCAGATCTGTAGATGGTGACAGACACTCATCTCAGAACCTCAACCAGCCACTGCCTGAATAACTGGGAACAAGCAAATGCACACTGTAGAAACAGCTGTTTGGGACACACTATCCCCCTTTGCTCCTGTGTGCCTCTTGCCAGCAGTGGGGCTGTGGTGCTCTGCACATCTGCACATTATATGACACCACCACGGGCCAATATTCATGCAGGCGGTAGGTACCAGACAACATGCATTGCTTGTATGGATAGCTAACTGAGGGATTCATGCAGTACCACAATTTCCACTGCACAACTGGATGCTTTGAATATTAAGACTACCAACTCAGCCTTCAACTCTGTTCTTAATTTATGGGAACCAGTGCCATTACACCCTCAGACAAAGAGATATTACATACCTGATGTAATTCTTCATCTTCTTGGACAAGTCTTCACCATTCATGCATGCTGCTGGGACTACGCTAGAGGTGCTAGGACCCAAAAATCTTCAGGAGGGTTAGTGCTGAGGTAGGACCATGCATGCGTGGCACAGAAAGACTGGTTCGCACATGTACAGGCTAGCTCAGTGCTGACCCTCCAACCGCCTCAGTATCTTTTTGACCGAGAAGATGCAACATAAATTAAACACAGGAAACCCACAGCCTGATCCAGGCATAAGATAGCATAGTTGACACGTGTAAGAAGGGTCAATAAACAAAGTCTTCACAGTCAAACACATGAGGGAGTGAAAACCAGAAACTGGATGAGTGAGCTCAGGGGATGGTGGGTGGGCATATGAAAGAATGGTTAAGACTTGTCCAAGAAGATCAAGAATTACGGTAGGTACGTAACTTCCACATCTTCCAGGAGTTGAAGTCTTCACCATTCAGTCATACTGCTGGGAGATTACCAAGCTAAAAAAAACAATCCCCCGAGCAGGGTGTCAGGAGATGAGAGCTCACACAGGACAGAAGTCCATTAAGGTTTGTACTGTCAAAGGAAGTGTGCTGTCTGGTGTGGACATCCAGAGCATAGTGCTTCACAAAGGTATGCACCGAGCTCCAAGTAGCCACTTTGCAAATATCTGCAATGGGCAAGTTATGAATCTGTGCCAGCGATGCTAAGACAGATCTGACAGAGTTGGCGTAAACCCGGCCTTCCAACTTGACTTGTACCATCGAGTACCAATAGTGAAGGCAGGCCACTATCCAAGCAGAAACGCATATAATACCAACAGGCTGGCCGAGCCGGGCAATGATGAACGATACAAAGAGTTGCTTGGTTTTACGAATTTCCCTGTTCTGTCTATGTAAAACTGAAGTGCCCTCTTGACATACAGAGTGAAGGGTGCATTCCCCTTCATTCTGGAAGTTAGCAAAATAAGTGGGGAGAACCAAGGACTGATTAAGGTGAAATTCCAAAACCACCTTGGTCAGGAACTTAGACGAGTATGAAGTACCACCTTGTCCTTGTGAAAGACAGTATACTGAGGGAATGTGGTCAAGTCATGTATTTCAGAGACCAATGGCCAGCAGGAAGCGTCTTCCAGGTCAGAAACTTCAAATCACGGGTGATTAGAGGCTCAAAAAGCTTACAAGTGAGCATGTTAAACACCAGGTTAATATCCCACATGCATACTCTCAAACTTTTGTCCCCAAATGTGGAACACTGCCTCTCAAAATGTGGAACAAATGAGCAAGATGTGAAACATTTAAATCTTTACTTAGGAGGCTCAGCGCACTGTTAAAATGTTTGCACTTAAGTTCAGAAAGTCTGTTATTAATTGAATATATTTTTGCATCACTTACTATAGATTTTTGTTTTAAAATGTTAATTCTGAATGTGGAACAAGTCCTCACAATGTGGAACAGGGAGCCTTTGTGAAGTAAAATGAGGAACGTTCTCGTAATGTGGTACAGCTGAGCGGTATGCCCACATGGCCAATGGGTCTCCTGACAAGGGGTTTAGTGTGTAGGATGCCCTTGAGGAACATCTTGACTAAGCGCAACTGGGCCAGTATCATGTTCTCTACTGGCTCAGAATAGGTACAAATTGTGCAGAGATATACCTTCACTGTCTAGTATTGCAGCCCTGCATTTGACAGGTCTAAGAGGTACTCCAACACCTTATTTGGTGGGTAATGGAAGGCATCTAGATAGTACATGGCACATAAAATCAAGAAATGCTTCCATTGTGCCGCAAGTTTTATGCACTGCCAAGAGGCTCTCTAAGATTCTCTGAGAAACTCGTACCTGCCCACTTCTATCCCCCAGGAGCCAGACGTGGAGATGAAGGTATCACAGGTTGGGGTGGACCAGGGGCCCTGTGTCAGGAGGGACATCAGAGACGCAGTTACCTCGGTGGAACTTCCAACAAACTGTTGATCAATGGAAACCATATCTGCAGAGGCCAGAATGGGGCACATAAAATCATTCTGTCCCCTTGTGCATCTAGTCTGAGTAGCACCCTGTGAACTAAAGGTAAGAGGAGGAAATGCATACAGAAAACGTCTTGTTCACCACAGTCTGAGTGCATCCTGACAGAAAATGCCAGGTTCTGGATTTCTGGAACAGAGCAGAGGCAGTTTTGAATTGAGTGAGGACACAAAAAGGTACAGGTCTGGACTGCCCCACTCATCGAATACTAACTGCACTACATCTGGTGTGACCGACCATTAGTGTGGATCCACCTCAGTCTTGCTAAGGCGATCCGCTGGGTGGTTCGAATTCCTGGCAGGTAGACTGCCTGAATCACAGCATTGTGCTTAAGACACCACTCCCACAACCTCATGGCCTCCTGCACAGAAGGTAGGAGTGCGTTTACCCTGTTTGCTGACAGTACATCACAGCTTTGTTGTCTGTCTGAAGTAGAATTACCTTGTGGCAGAGGACATCCTTCAAGGCTCGGACAGCATAGAAGAATGCTCTCATCTCAAGAATATTTATGTGTATATGAGATTCCTCACGGCTCCATATCCCCTGGGTGTGGAGATCATGGCAGTCAGCTCCCCACCCAAACTGAGAGGCATCCATGGTGATTGTGATCTGAGACTCCGGTGTGGTAAAGGGTAGACCCTGAAGGCCTTTGTCCTCTTGAACCCACCATGCAAAGTAACTCGTCCAAGGCTCTGTCACTTATGTGGAAAGATCATGGATATGTGGTCAGTGACCACTGTGTGCCGAGCATCCATTGTATGGTCCTCACATGTTGATGGGCTAGAAGTACTGTGAACACGGATGATGCCATGAGGACCAACATCCGCTGCACTGGGAGAGCTTGAACAGAGTTCTCCTGATGAAGCAAGACATCTAGACAGTGTCATTCCTCCTGTCCTTCGGAAGGAAAGCCCTTGCCCTGAGGTATCCAGGAGGGCTCCTATGAAGAGGAGCTGCTGGGAGGGTTGAAGCTGGGATTTTAGCTGATTCAGAAGAATTCCCATGCATGTGAAGAACTGAGGCACCGTGGCGACAGCTTCCTGTGTCTCCTGTCTGGATGGGCTTGCTAGAAGCCAATCCTACAGGTAAGACAACACTTGAACACAGAGTTTTCTGAGGTGTGCTGCGAGAACTGCGAAACACTTTGTAAAGATTCGAGGCACTGAGCAGAGTCCAAAGGGCAGGACTCTGAACTGATAGTGTTGACCCAGGGCCACAAAGAAGAAATACTTATGGTGACTTGGGTGTACTAGACCGTGCTGGTAGGCATCCTGTATATCCAGGGATGCCAACCACTCATACTCGATAAGAGTAATGAAAGTAATAATAAAGAGGCGCTTCTCAATGCCAAGGCCCAACAAATTTCAAATCACAAAACGTACATCTGAACCACATATAGTACATACCAGATCATTAACATCAAACAGTTACTCACCAAATGCTAGGTGCCATAAAAAGGTTTCAGTCGGCCCAGTGGCGCTGAGGGTTGAGGCGCTGGACGCCACACCTCGCCTCCACGCCCGCAACCCGGTTCGGGAGAGGACTCTGGTCGCTGGTGGGTCGGGCCGGGGAGTTAGGAGCGAGCGTCCCACGACAGCTCGCTACCCGGAGGGTTAAGGCATCAGCCTGAACACTTGCGGACTACGAAGCGGAGGCTCGAGTACTGCAAGCCCCTAATGTTAGGGGATGGGCTGCCTAGATACAGCGTGACGTCGGCCCTTGCGCCTTTGACGGCCAGGGGTCCCACGCTGTAAGGTGGAGAGAAAAGTGAAATGCCTGCCGTCACTGGAAGATGGAGCCTCCGGAGACTTGCCCTCGATCTGCCTTCACCTGCCCGATGGCCCTGGACTGATGCAAGTTGAACTGATGGGGTAGGGGACTCTGCCCCCATCCCGCTCGAGGGCAAACCCGTAGCTACATGGGGTTCCAGAGGGTCATACGGGCAGGGTGAAAGGTAAGGGATGTCTGCCTTGAGGCTCTGAAGGGTCGGGACAGCAGCAGGAGGAGGATAAACAGAATTAAAAAAAAAAAAGGGTTCAGTGCTTCCTTAAACCCCGCCTCGGTGGTACTCCCATGACTGACAGGGTAGAGAATTCCAAAGGGTTGGGGCTGCATGCATAAAGCTCTGGCCCTAGAAGATTTCAAACACACCCCTGGAATCTCCAGCATCCCCTTGTCGGTGACCGTCCAGAGCTGTAAGAAACCAGGAGCTCTTTCAGGTAGTTCGGGCCCTGTCTGTGTAGGGCTTTAAAATGCAGAAGACTGATCTTAAAGGTGATCTGCCACTGAACTGGCAGCCAGTGCAGTCCGCATAAAACCGGTGAAATATGACAGGACTGGAATGATCCCATCAAAAGCCGGGCCACTGCATTCTGCACTAGCTGAAGGCAATGGATTTCCACCACTGGAAGCCCTAGGTACAAGGAATTGCAATAATCTAAGTGCTAAGACACAAAGGCGTGGATCAAAGTAGAAAGGTCACTGGATGAACAAGATGCTTAATCCTGGAAATGTTCCTTAGGTGGTAAAAGGAAGATTTCAAGACAGCAGACACCTGAGAATGAAGGGTCAGCCCTTCATCAAAAATTACCCCCAGGTTTTGCACCTGTTCAGAGGTCGGGAGAGATAAGCCCCAAAGAAAAAGTCCAGAGGGCGAACCCATCCCCAACCCCCTTATACGGCGACCCGGATCCACAACCAGCACCCTCAGTCTTACCAGAGTTCAACCTCAACCAACTTGAATCCATCCACTCCTGGATTTCTGCAACACAGCTATTAAAGACCGAGAGAGCTCCATCCTGGGCGGGTGCAAAAGATAGACTGAGCTGGGTATCATCAGCATAGCAGTGAAACCTCAGCCCATACCTTCTTACAATGTCTCCAAGGGCAGCATATACACTGCTAACAACATGGGGACAGCATCGACCACTGAGGAACCCCACGACAGAGAAACTGGATCCAAGGAATAAACCCCGGATACCACTGTGCATTCTTCCCATGAGGAATGATGTAAAAAAGCTAAGGACTGTACCATCCAGTCCACAGATGAACTTCAGACAGCCACGCAGGACCCCATGGCCCACATTGTCAAACGCTGATGAGAGATCTAGAAGAACCAAGATGGAATGGCTCTTCCAATATCTGCCATCACGAGATCATTGAGCACCCGAACCAGCACTGTCTCAGTACTATGCCTCTTTCGAAATCCAGACTGGAGGGGTCCATAGATGTCAAGGATGGTCAAATGGTCCTCCAGCTGTGCAGCCACTACTTTCTCAATCACCTTCCCTAAAAAGGGAAGGTTAGAGATTGGTCTGTAGTTTGTAAGGTAGTCTGGGTCCAAAGAAGCTTTCAAGAGTGGTGTCACCACCGCCTCTTTCAGGGAGCGAGAAACTCACCTGTTTCAAGGAGAACCCAATTACCTGAGCTAGAACTGGACCGATGGAATACAGACAACCCAAAAATCAGGGAAGTAGGTTATGGCATGTACAGCATGTAGGGCGCGACACTGACAATCCGCATGACATCCCTGAATGGTTGGTCAAAGGTACTCCAGGAAAACCGAGGTGCAGTGGCCTCATGCTGATCAGAAGCAAAGCCCTAGAGTGTGCTGGCTGGAGTTCTGCCTCGATGTCAGCCATCTTATTCGCAGAAGAATCAAGCAAGCCGTCGCACTCTACTTGCGAAAAGCTTCTGAACTTAGGTTGAGCTGCACAGTCCGTCTACAGTTCGAACAGCTGAGCTGGTAGATTCTGAGCGCTGCAATCTCCCGGAAAGGAAATGAAAATTACGTACTCTACCGTAATTCTTGATCTTCTCTTGTATCTTCGCCATTCATTACTGTTGGGTGATAGCCAGAGATCTGCACCACGCTTACAGGTGTTTTTTTTTTTTTTTTTTTGAGGAGTCTGCGCCGACGGTGCTGCTACTCATGAGTGACGCTTTCCGCGAGAGTCCCGAGGGACGGGCCTAGAGGCGCAGGCCCTCCTCCATCCCAGTTCTGTTAGCCGAGAGGCGAAATAAGGGTTGGAAGAGAGTGAGGCAAGAGAGCCGAAGGATAGAAAAAGGAAAGGATATACAATGAAAAAAGGAATAAGCTGATAAGAGGATAGAAGGGAGAGGAAGAAAACTGCCTACCCTAAGGGACTGAAGGGCCTCACTTTTGGGGCGGCTCTAAGGGAGGAACAGGGAGAAGAAGGGAAGCAAAAGATGGGGAGCCTGTGGGGGAGAGAGAGACTGCTGCTGGTAACTGGCTTAGGGTTATAAGCTAAGAACCATAAACAAATGAGCAAGGATCCCATTTTGAAATTTCAAGGAGAAGGTCAACTGAACTCGCAGAATGGACACCAAAGGCAGATTCCTACACCTCCTGCCTACCTAATTTTTCCAGACTCCAGCTGGGAGCTCTTCAATTATTAAGAGGAAAATCTGTTCCAAACGAGCTGCCAGCTAGGAAGGGAAAGAATCCTCTAGCACCTTGTTAAGTGATAACACGGTATCATGTAAAGGGGGGGGGCCCACAGGGGCACCCCTAAACTAAATAGACAAGTGGGAACTCAATCGGACTCCCTAGAGTCAAGGCAGGGAACACCCTTAAGGAAACTGAAGTGCCGGACAGCACCAAACCTGTAGAGACTGACATAATAATTAGGACCTGCCAGAAGGGTCTGGAAAAGAGAAGTCGAGCCATTTAAGGGACCGCTCTCTTAATTGTGAATTGAAAAATGGCTGGGGAGAGCCAAGAGATGTCCATTATGGCAGTCAAAAAGAGTTCTACAGAGCAGAAAAATTTTAGCTTGCCTCCTATTCTCAGAGGGAAAGATCCGCTCAGAAGAACAGAAGAAGAGCATGAAAACATTTATTTAATTTTTGATTAATGGCCAAAGGAGAAGTGGGAGGGACGAGAAGGGAGGGGGAGATGCCTAAGAAGGAGGCCCCTGAGGGGATGGTGGGAGGGATTCAGTAGTGAATGGTGAAGATACAAGAGAAGATCAAGAATTACGGCAGGTACGTAAAGTACAGTTACGTAAGAACTTACTGTAACAGTAGATCTTCGAGAACAGCTCTTGCAGCAGGTTACACCATTAGGACTGAAGCCGGCAGGCATCAGGACCCCACGGAAAAATTCTAGCTAGCCATCTTCAGCGGGGACTGCCCCCGACGTCGGTCCCGCCTCCGGCGGACGTAGTATACAAGGGGGGTCCCGCCAGATTCCCCAGTTCTCCCGCTGAGACTTCCGCCGCAGGCTGACACAGAAATGGGGACAGAGGATCCACCATCAGTAGACAAAGGGAAAAATGTTCCTGATAGTAAGGGCTTAAGCCATGCCTCCAAGGGGGAAGGTGGGCGATAGTATTTGCTGCAAGAGCTGTTCTCGAAGATCTACTGTTACGGCACGCTCTTACGTAACTGTACTATCTTACTTGAGACACAGCTCTTGCAGCAGGTTATACCATTAGGACTGATTCCCAAGCAGTAACGCTTGCAAACGTTCTGGGAGGAGGAAACTAGAAATTACATTCCAGGTCCTGAATCTAGGACAGGAGACCCTGTAGCTTATGCCAGGTCGAGTCGCCCTTCACTGAAGCGATGTCCAGGCTATAATGCCTGATAAATGTATGTACAGAGCTCCAAGTGGCTGCAGCACATATGGCAGAGGTGGAGACGCTTCGAGTGCTGCAAAGGAGGTGGCCACACCCCTAGTGGAATGACCCCGGACTGATCCCGGGACGGGCTTTTGTTTGATGATATAACAGTATAAGATGCACTGGACAAGCCAGCGAGACAGGGACTGTTTGGATACTGGTTGGCCCATCATCCTTTCAGAAAAGGAAACGAAAAGTTGCTCCGAACTACGAGGCTGTTTAGTTCTGTTGAGGTAATACCTCAAACTGGTGAACATCCAGGGTGTGGAGCAGTGCCTCTCCTCTATTAGAGTAATTTGGGAAGTAGACGGCAGGTCAATATCCTGATTGAGAGTGAGTGTAAAACCACCTAAGGCAAAATTTAGGATCTGTCCCTCAGGGATACTTGTCCTGGTGGAAAATTAAATAAGGCTCTTTGCACATGAGAGCGTGAAGCTCAGAAACTCTCTCACTGATGTAACAGCAACCAAAAACAGCGTTTCCATGACAGAAAACGCAGCTCGCAATCTATGCAGGTTCAAGGAGGAAGCGTGAGTTGTTCCAGGACAAAGAGCAAGTCCCATGGAGGCACTGGGTCCTTAATGGGTGGCCTAAGATGTAACACCCTCTCAAAAATTCCCTGAGGCATCTAATTGTGCCATCAGGCGCTGTCCCACCGAAGGTGGTAGGCTGAAATGGCACAGAGGTGCACCTTGATAGAGGAGTAGGCGAGGCCCGAACGGAAAAGGGAGAGCAGGTAGATTAACACCGCTTCTCACCGGGCAACCTAAAGGGGAAAGGCTTGCGTGCTTTAAGCACTACAACAAAACGGTGCCATTTCATGGCATATGTTGCATGCATTGCCGGCTTTCTGGCCACAGAAATAACTTCTTCAACCTCTTGAGAGACCCCGTGTCGCAAAATGGCTATGTCTCTAGGAGCCATGTGTGCAGGTTCAGTGAGAGTAAGTCCGGGTGGACCAGTGAACCCTCCTCCTGAGACAAGAGATGGGAGCTGAATGGCAACGGGAGCGGAGGTTCCCGGGATAGCTGTATCAACAAAGGAAACCAGATCTGTCTGGGCCAGAAAGGGGCCATCAGGATCATTGCTGCATGCTCCCTGCGCAGTTTGAGAAGAACTCTCTGGATCAACGGGAAGGGAGGGAAAGCGAAGAGGAATCTGTCCGCCCAGGAGAGGGACAACGCGTCTCACCAGAAAACACCAGGCCCTGGATCTAGCGAGCAAAAATTGGGCAGTTTTGCATTGGATGGGGAAGCGAACAAGTCCAACTCTGGAGTTCCCCATCGAAGAAACAGATCCTTTGCTACCTCTTGAAGAAGTTCCCACTCATGGACTCTGGCCTGGGAGCGACTCAGGCCGTCTGCAATTGTGTTGTCCACCCCGGGAACATGTACTGTGATCAGATTCACGCTGTGTCCGATTACCCAATCCCACACCCTCATGGCCTCCCTGCAAAGGGGATAAGAGTGTGCGCCTCCTTGTTTGTTGAGGTAATATATCACCGCCATGTTGTCTGTCTGAAGCAGGAGAGTATTCGGCGGGATTTCTGACTGAAAGGCCTGCAGGGCATAAAGGACCGCCCTCATCTCTAGGATGTTGATATGGAGGTGGGCTTCCAGAGGGGTCCACGTACCCTGGGACTTCACCCTGTCCAGGTGTGCTCCCCACCCTAGACCTGAGGCGTCTGTGGTGAGGATTACCTCCGGGGACGGCGCTATAAATGGGACGCCCGTGAAGAGTGTCCCTGGGTCTAGCCACCACTGCCAGTCTCGAATCACGGTGTTCGTGATTCTGACCGGATGCTGCATGTGGTCTTGCCTTTGATCCCATTGCACCTTGAGCATCCACTAAGTTACCTACATGTGGAGCCTTATGAAAGGGACGGTAGGAATAGCCGCAGCCATGTGTCTGAGCAAGCAAAGGACCGACCTGGCTGGGACGGTCTTGTTCGATGAAAGCTCCCTGATGAGGGATCTGATGCGCTCCGCCTGTTGTCTGGAAGAAATGCTCTTCCTGAACGGTGTCCAGTACTGCGCCTATAAATGGCAGCTTCTGTGACGGTACCAGGAGAGACTTCGGGTTGATTAGGATGCCCAGAGATCAAACAGGTCCTGGGTACTCTGGATTGCCCATAACACGCTCTCTCTGGACGTGGCCATGAGAAGCCAATCGTCCAGGTACGGGAACACATAATGGCTCTGTCTCCTTAGAGACTCTGCCACGACTGCCATGCATTTGGTAAAGACCCTGGGTGCTGATGACAGCCCGAATGGAAGGGCTCGGAATTGAAGGTGGTGGTTGAGAAACTTGAAGCGCAGGAACCTCTTGTGCACTTGGGCTATAGGATGTGCAGGTATGCATCCTGCATGTCTAGAGACGCTAAGAAGGTGTCCTGCTTCAGCATGGGAATGAGACCCGAAGAGTCACCAAGCGGAATCTTCTGTAGGCATCGACAAGTTGAGGTCGCTGAGGTCCAGAATCGGACGGAGGTCCCCTGTTTCTTTGGAACCAGGAAGAAGTGGAATAGTATCCTGTCCTCTCTGGTTCTCCGGACGTACTCTATTGCTCCCTTTTGCAAGAGCGCGAGTACTTCTTGCCAGATCAGTAACTTGTGCTGACCTGGGTACCGGCAGAGCAAAGGAGGCCTCGAGGGTGGCTTTTCTGTGAATTCTATAAAGTGGCCTCTTCCAACCAACTGAAGAACCCACCTGTCGGTGGTTATAGCCTGCCATCCCGGCAGGAAGTTCACAATGCGACCCGGTCCATGTTTTCCCATTGATCCTGAGGGGCCGGAAAGGAGTCAGGCTGTGGCGGCTGAGGGTCCTGCTGGCTGGGCCGGCTAAGGAGTACGCTGGCTTTGGCCTGCGGGTTGTCTCCCTTGGGCTCTGCGAAGGCCGGAGCGCCTTTGTTGTGGGGCGGTGGGACTGTAGTTCTGCGTCTGATTCACGAATCGGCTTTGGTTCCTACTTAACGGAACTAAGCTTGGGTCGGTACATGGCTTGAACCGACCTCACCGCCTTCCCGCCTCTTGAAGTCTGGTAATAATCTTCTGAGGGTTTACCAAACAAAACTTCTCCTCGAATGGGGCGCCCATGATATTCTTCTGACATCCGGGTAAACTCGAGACACGGAGCCAAGAGCTGCCCGAGGCATACGCCTGAAGCTGCTGCTCGGGCCGAGGAGTACGCTGAGTCGCGACGCTGCTCGCAGCACTTGGGTTCCCACGTCCAACCTCGAGCGAGCTGTAGCATCTCCTCCTTCTGCTCACCTTCCGCAGTTTCTCAGCCGCATCCAGACCATGCTCCCCACACAGGGCGCTTTGGAACTGCAACATGTGGGTCAAATAATTCATGGATCTGATGGGCGCAGGTAGCGAAGCATGCGCGCCTGCCCATGGCGCCCAGCTGCTTGGACTCTGGGTCCGGAGGCAGGGTGCTCAAATGTTGCAGTCTCTGGGACCAGTCATGAGAGGCTGTTATGACCAGAGAGTCGGCCTGAGGATGCTGAATCAAGTACTGGTCTTCTGGGAGCCTTGTACAGGCGATCAGCTTTCTCGCATCGCTGAGAGCGAATGTGACGCTCCACGCTGCCTTGGTGACGCCCACGAAGTGTCTACCAAGGTGGCACCACCACAGGCTTGGGGTCCTTCTGTCGAAGATACTGCAAGGCGAAGCCTTCCGGGGTCTAGCACTTCCGCATCCCATCCCATGTTCTCTTGGATGTGTCTCATAATATCCGAGAACGAAGGGTCATCTGGAGGAGACTTTGGCATCTCATGGGTCCGAGAAGGGATGGAGAGAGGAGATGGGATCTAGATGTTGAGAACTCTGATCCCGTGTCCTCCGTCAAGGTGACTCAGCGCTTCTGGTCTCTTAGGGCTGGGTGACCTGGAAGAGGATTTGGACGGAGGTCTCAGTTTGTCTGGTCTCCCTTGGAGGTGTCCTGTACTCCTGGGAGGAGGTAACCGCCTGCTGGACCCGGATGGAGAGGGGGTGCAGGAACCGGAAGAGCAACCGGAGGAGGAAGCGGAGGTGGAGGGGACTATGTCTCTTGATGGTGTCCCACCAATAAGTAAACAGCTCCTTTACTTCCGAAAAGGAAAGGCCCGACGACGGTCCGGGAGCCAGTGGACGGTCGTCTGGTTCCGGCGTCGGCTCCACAGGGGCTTGGGTTGTGGCGAGGGTTCCCTAGGCGTCTCGACAGGACCAGGGTCGCCCGTCTGGTCCTCGGGCTGAGTCAACTCCTCCTCAGTGATGGTCTCCTGACAGACGTCGGTCGGAGGCGTCGGGGTCTTCTTCTCAATAGGAGAGGGCGCCGGTCCCCCTACCGGCGTCCGGTGGTGCGTTGGCCTGGCCGGCAACGGTCTTCTGGCCGACGGCGGCTCCTGGGACCTGTGGCGAGAGGTCGACGACGGACGCACCGGCGTCGGATCCTGCGGCCTCTTCAGAGAGGTGAGCTCCTTGGTCTTGCGAGAAGGCAAGGAGGCAGACCTGACATCTGGTTCAGAAAGGCGGGAACCTGATTTATGGTGATGTTGGCGGTCCCCCAACTTGGCCAGGGCCTTGGAGGACGAGGAAGGCCTGGGAAGAGGATGAAAACTTTCTCACTGCAGCGGGGGGAGGCTGAGAGCTGGCCCGGGAAGGAGAGCGGTCGGACCTGGAACCAGAGCTGCGCGAGTCGGAGGCCCTAGACGGGGACCTGGAAGGGGCCTTCTCCCTATGCTTCTAAGCATGCTTGTGGGCCTTCTGCTAAGAATCCCTTGAAGCCATGGTCTTGAGTTTCTTCTAGCAGGAATGCCTGTAAGGCCTTCTGGCGACGGATCCGGGTTCTGCTATTAAAACCCTGGCAAAAGGAGCAGGACCGGGTGTCGTGGTCTGGGCCTAGGCACCGGCACAGGCCGAGTGCAGATCCTTAAAAGGGATCTGCTTCCCACAAGCACACTTCGAGGAGTGACCGGAGGTCGGAAAGGACATCAGCGAAGAACCTGATTGTAGAGAACGAATTTCCCGTAGGAAAAAACTTTACCACGTGTTGCGCGCTAGAGACTAAACCGAAGGGTCGAGACATGCAAGTCGACGGCGGGAAAGAACTGGGGAATCTGGCGGGACCACCCCCTTATATACTACCTCTGACGTCGGAGGTGGGACCGACGTCGGGGGCAGTCCCCGCTGAAGACAGCCATCTAGAATTTTTTCTCAGGTCCTGATGCCTGCCGGCTTCAGTCCTCATGGTGTAACCTGCTGCAAGAGCTGTGTCTCGAAGTAAGATCTTTCATATCGTCCCTTGTCAATCTTCACCATTCATTACTGTTGGGTGAGTACCAAGCCCCCTCCCCCAAGATGGGGTGGGGGGTAAGGGAAAACCCCTGAGGGAACAGATCCCTCAGCCTCCTACTGGTGACAAGTAGAGAGGAGAAGATCCTAACCAATAGTCTAAGGTGGGTAAGGAGGAGGAGGAGGTGCCGCCTAGGGGCTGTGGGAGGGGGGGTTGCCCCTGAGACGCCTCCTCACCCTAAGGGAAAACTGACGGGTCCCCCAGAAGGCAGAGCCAGTCACCCTAAGCCGGGCCATGGGTGACAGTCGGGGAGACGGAGCCATGCCGTCCGCCTGATACAGATCACTGTCCCTACTAGTCTGGATGCCACCTCATTGGCATCAGAATGCACTTGCTTAGTACCTTGCAAACTCCAGACTCTGCCCAGAAAGGGCAATGGCTTGCCTAGATTGCTCTGAGTCAGGTAGCAAAGCTAAGACCTGAGCCAGCATCGACCAGAGATGCCTTTTCTAAGCAGCGTGGTGAGCCTGATGGGAGGAAATGCACAACAATGCACGACCAGAAGAGAAGACTCTTCGTCCCCAACTGTCGAACTCAGCAGAATCAGAGTCCGGAGGCCTGTCGTGCACTGGGCGGTGAAGCCCAGGAGGAGTATCCAAGGACATCAAGCCCGAAGGTGGGTGAGGCAGAGAACCGAGAGACTCGTGGGTGGGGCACAATACCGTCTCCTGGGGCTGGAGAAGGAGTGGCTGGAGACTGCCAGGTACGGATAGACACTTCCTGGAAGGGAATCGGCCAGGAAGGCACCACGAAATGGCGGGCGCTGAATTCACTGAGGAAAGCATACGTCTGCCGCTCGGTATTTGTCTCTTTTAACGTAGGAAATACGAAGCTCTTAAAACCATCTCAAAGGAAACGCTGATAGTCAGTGAAGTCAGGCCAGAGGAAAGGTGGACAGGAGGTTCCTTTTCCTCAGTTGAGGAAGACGAGGACTAGGTGGAGCTCGAATGCCCAAAAGACTCCTGCGTGTGGGGGAGAGAGAGACAGGCAAGACCTGTTCTTCCATGGCCCTAACATAGGACGGGAAGGCCGCTGCAGTAGCTCCAAGTCTCCCAAGTTAAGGGCCCAGTGGGCCCCACATGGCCCAGGACAAAGGGAGATGGTTGCAGAGGGATGGGCGAAGGGCACCCAACAGTACGTGCCTGGTCTCTGCCAGAGCTCTGGGATCCAGGGCGATGCAGCCAAAACTGGGGACCCTGGGATCATGCCAGGTTGCGCAGAAGAGAGGAAAGGAAAGGAGACAACTCCAGAAAGAACACTATAGGGGAATCTCCCCTGTGGCGCGCCTGGGATTGCATGAGTCCAGAAGGGCAACCCTCAGAACTGCCACCAGAAGGCGCTTTAGAGACCTTCAGAGAGAGGTGAGGATCAGCGCTACGACTCCTCCCCGCACCCCGCAGGGCGGTTGGGGCTCGTCACTGCTCTCGACCCCTACCCCTCAATCCTTCGAACTCCGAAGCAGCCCTCTTCCTCGAAACCAGTTGTAGAGGTCCCTGCTGAGCAAGGCCCCAAGGACACCCGCAGAAGCAGGGTCCTTCTTCCTCCACTGAAGGACCCGAGCAGCATCGGGAACGGCGGCTGCCTGGGACCTACCAGAAGAGAGAACTCTCGGACATCCGGAGGGTTCACCACAGAAGACCCAGGCCACCCCTAACCATGGAGCCATCTGGCTAACCAGCTCTGGGAGTCTGGGAGAGCAACACTGGACCGTCTAGCCCTGTGGCCTACAAGAGGTTCAGAGCCAGAAGAGACTATCTGCTGGTCTGTGTCTTCACCTGAGTCGCCTCCCCTGAGAAGGGGTCACAAGGGAAGACTACAAACCAGCCGCAGCAGGAACCTGCCCGAGGTGGCTGCAGGCTTGGTACCGCTGTAGGCCACGATGAGCAACAAATCCCCCAAGTCATCCGTCCCTCTGGCGGTGTCAGGCTCCCGGGCTGCACTGCGAATGGTGCCACCCGAATACCCGGCACCACGAACAGTGCCGTGTGAGTCTCCAGCGCCATGAGCGGCGCCAAGGCCCAGCCGTCCAAGTCCCCGGCGCAGAGGCCCACAGCGGCACCGCTGACAGTGCCACCCGAATCACCGGCACCACGACCGTCGGCGAAACTAAGAGGGGCACCGCAGACAGCACAGCCCGAATGCCAGCCGCGAACCGCGCAGAGGCCGAGAAAGGCGCTAAGGCCCAGAACAGCGCCGCCGACGGCACCGACCGAGTCGCCTGCGCCACGAGAAGCAGAAGACTCCAGGGTGAGGAAAGACGGGAATGAGGGCACACCAGTGCCGGGCCGCGCAGCCAGGGGCCACGACACCGGGGGAGCCTGTACCACCAAGGAGGTGACTGCCGGGATGGCGCCAACGGTGCGACCCTGGGTGGGATCACACATTTCCTCTGGTGCCGAAGAAGAAACCTCCTCCTCAGCAAGGCTGGAAGTGGAGGAGGCTTCCTCCTCGCCAGGCTGTATAGACCCGAGGAAAGGTCGAGATATCTGGCCTGGGAAGCCCTAGGGTGACGTTGTCCTCCAAAAGTTGGTGGAGCTTGTCAGACTCAACGCGCGGACTTCTAAAACACGGCGATTCATGGAGAAGCAGGCATCGCAATGGTCCATATCATGGTAGGGTCCCAGGCACCGGAGACAAACATCATGACTGTCCGTGATGGAAAACTGCCAGCCACAAGGGCATTGATGCATAGGGGCATGGCCCACCTTAGATATACACTTTGCCCCCAAACCAGACATGATGCTAAATAATTAAGCAAAACACAGAAAAGGCTCGGCATCATCGAAAAATATAATAATGGAAAGGTCTTCACCGGTAGACGCCATCGAAAAAACGCTGAAATGCAGCCTATGACGCAAGTTGCACTGTAGAACTCTCACAGCAGGTGCAGCCTCGATGGCAGGAGAAACGGACCTGATGGAGGAGGAGTCTGCAGCCTTAACGGCTGCCCTTCGTGCTCTACGCAGAGCGCCACCCAGGGGCAGCGCAGTCGACGAGACTCCTCAAACAAAAAAAACAAAAAAAAAAAACAACTCCCGTAGCGGTTGCATGCCTCCGGCTATCACCCAACAGTAATGAATAGTGAAGACTGACAAGGGAAGATCACTGCCTTCTTACGGATGATTACAGATCGATAAGACTTGATAATGGTCCATCAATCTAAAGTGGTCGGCATCAAGAGCGGATTTCCACCAGCAACACTCTAACCTTCATCTTAAGTCGCCGCATCTCCCTCAAAGTCCCATCAAACCATCGTGATCGAGGGCAAAGGGAGAGAGGCCGAACTTTGACAGGAGCAGTGAAATCCAGGGCTGCCAAAATGGCCAAATTATAAGCCTTCAAGAAAGCCTCTGGGTCATTGTTTGCCACCGAGAGGGACAAGAGGTCAGCACCGCCCTAGGCCTTGAGAACTTATATCTCGTAAAGGACGGTACCTGACCATCTCCACAGGGGTAGGCCTATGAAAGGGGATGCTAAAACTGAACCCCACGGTGTAGTGATCAGACCATCCAACTGGTTCCACCCCCAAGTCGGAGGCTTCAATCCCCAGGAGGAAGACTAAGTCAAGAGAGTCACAGCATTTATGAGTATCAGTAGTAACTATCCATGTAAGGCCCAGTGATGACATCAACTGCAGGAAGTACTGACCAAATTGCGAGAGTTCGTCGTTGACCCAGGCAGTGAAGTCGCACAGGACCATCAGCCAGGGCGACTCAAACGCCATGTCAACAATGAAGTCCGCAACTTCCTGAAGGAAACTCTTCTCATCCCCGGGTGGACGGCACATGAGGGTGATCTGACAACCTATACCTGCTACTACGGTACACTCAAATGACTCAGTCTCCTCAATTGGTACACTCGTGATGTTACATTCGGTCTAGAAACCGACCACAACCGTCCCTCTCCTTGCGATACAATCTCGGGAGGTGTATCACCAGGTGCCTGGCTGGAAATGCAGCCTCCAAAATGGGGCCAGAGTTCCATCCAGCCAGGTCTCGGTGATGCATTAGTCCACTGTCTCAACATGATCTGCACAAGGCAATCTTGTTTTTAATGGACCAAGCATTGCATAACACCGCGAGTTGGATAAGCCTCTCTGGCCACCTGGACCAACTGCTCACCACAACTGGAGTGCCCTTGGGTATGGACACCAGACATTGGAAGCCACATTCTAGGTTCCATTTCACCCCAGGGAGTCTTCTGGATCTTACCACCCGATACGGTGGCCTCTCATTCACCTCGCTATTCTCTCACCCTGCTCCCTCCCTCCCCTACGCGCAATACCCAGTGCCCTACAGCATTGGTAAATTGTAAACTGGGGCGGAGAGCGGGGAGAGCGAAGGGTGAATAGCGCACGACCGCAGGGGCAGGCTTCCAACACATTCTCATGCTCCAAACAATACTCCTCACTACCCAATAATATACCAAAAAACAAACACAAAATATTAAAATAAAATATACAATCTTACTAACACCAAATGAACCCACGCTAATCCTAATCTCTAAAAATAACTATCCCTTCCACAAATCTTTCAAATATAATCCTAAAATAAATTAAAATAACATAATTCCAAATATAACGTAAATACACCAATAAACAAATCTTCCCACCCAAAACCCTCTCATCTTACAGAAGTAAATAAACAATATTACACTAAAATAAAATAAAACAAAATACGGAACCAATTGGTGTAAGAAAGCAGAAATGGCTAAAAATGCAGTCATAAAAAAGTATTTAGTGAGAAAAGCAGATAGTCTAAGTCCCAATGGTCCTCTCACTACCAGCAGGACTAACAAAATCCCTCAGGAGCTCACATCCCTAAGCAGATGGATATAAAGTCTTTCTCCCAGAATAAAATCAATCATTGCTAGGGAGAACTTCTCCCTGAAGAGGAACTTGTTTAACCTCCTGAGGCTTATAACAGGGTGTATTCCACCCATCTTTTTGGGGTCTGGAAAGTAGTGGGATTAGAAAGTACAGTTATGCAAGAATTTACTGTAACAGTTGATCTTCAAGAGAGACTCATGCTGTAGGTAATAACATGTAGGACAACCCCGGTGTAGGGACCACACAAACTTTGATAGCAGTGCCTGATCTGGTGGTGGGGGGAGGGCGAGAATGGCACGTGATAACGCCAGCGTGACACTATATAATGGAGGTCCCCATGTCCACCTCTCCAGTTCTCCTGCCAGAGACTTCAGACAGTCACGACAGGAGAATGGGAAGAAGCTCCTGAACCCAAGAAAGGACTTTTGGAAAAAAACTGTGAATATAGGGGGAAGGTGAGTGGGGAAAAAAGTCATCTACTGCAAGAGCCTCTCTCTAAGATCTACTGTTACAAGAAATTCTTAAGTAGCTATACTATCTTACTAAGAGAGGGCTCATGCAGTAGATAATAACTTATAGGACTGAGTCCCACACAATCAGAGCCCAAGGGACAGGAAAACATGGGAGGCTGAAACAGAGATCTGGTAGAAAGCCACAGTTAAGAAGGAAGTCCCTGGAGGACTGCTAGTCCAAAACCAGCCCTGCGCCTAGAGGCAATGTCCAACCTGTAATTTGTCAGAAAGTGTGGACTCAACTCCAAGTAGCAGTGATGCAGATATATTTCTGAAAAAGGCTGAAGAGGCAGCCATTCTCCTGGTAGAATGTCCTTTCACCTGCCCTGGAAAGACTACCATACTTCTGGTAAGAGAAAGTAATGCAGTTGACCAACTATTTTGAAAGGCACCATTTGGAAACTGCAGCACCTGCTCTCTTCAGTGCAAAAGAAACAAAAAGCTGATACGATCTGCTGACAAATTTAGTCCTCTGTGTGTGTGTAATAACATAACATGCTGTGAACGTCTAATGTATGCAGGATGGCCTCCCCGATTAGAATACTTGAGTTAATACACAGACATTTCAAGAGATGGATTCAGGGTAGTCCACGAAAACAACTTTTGAAGCAGCTTTGGATTCATGCACAAAGCCACCCGGTCTCTCTTGACAAATCAAATAAGAAACCTTACATATCAGAGCCTGAAGCTTGGAAATTCTTCTAGCAGAAGTGACCACAACTAAAAGAGTGCTTTCAGGACAAAAAGTGCATGTCATATGTACCTGTCGATTCAAAGGGAGGTAAGGTCAATTTTCTAAAAAAAAAATAAGCTCCCCATGCGGAGCAGGGATACAAACCGGATCTAGATGCAAGATACCCTTTAAGAAGGTTTCTGAGACTTCTAACTGAGCCAGAGTATTGCTGCCTACATGCACATTCAGTGATGAGCAGCTCAAGCCCAGGTCTGACAGATGAAGATACTCCATGACCTGAGGAGTGGGCACGAGAAAGTTCCCAAGATTTCGACGTGGCCCAAATGGAAAAGCATTTCCACTTCATGGCATAAGTTGCTCTAGTAGATGGCTTTCTTGCCTCCACCAAAATCTCAGCTACTGAGGAGAAACCCCATACCGTGAAGTGACTGTCTTGAGGAACTACACGTGAAGATGCAGGGATTTTCAGTCACGGATGTACTAGTGTGCCACCCTCCTGAGTCAGGAGGTCAAAGGAAAGTACAGTTACATAGGAACTTACCATAACAGTAGACCTTAGAGAGAGGTTCCTTCAGTAGGTCATCACATATCGGACTAATGCCACCTGGCACACGGTCTGCACGGCAGACTTTTCTAGCAATACCTGACTGGGGACTGCCCACCTGACGTCACGTGACCAACATCAGCGTGGCACAGATATAGTGGTGGTCCCCACGCTCGCCTCCAGTTCTCCCACCGAGCCTGGAAGAGGCCTGACAGCAAGAGTCAACAGGATTTGGAGTCTCTCAATATGAAATAAAAATGGGGGGAGGGAAAAATGACGACCCACTGAAGGAACTGCTCTTGAAGATCTACTGTTACGGTAAGTTTCTACATAACTAATATCTTACTTTGAGAGGATTCCTTCAGTAGGTGATTACATATAGGACTGAATCCCAATGTAACCGCCCCTGCAAATGGGGGTTCCCAAAAGACTTCCAGGAGCTTGCTTGAATGCTCCAAGCCTGAATGGTGTTTGGCATTTAAGCCATTTATCAGTGAGTGTTTTTAGAACCTCTGGTACTGTCTCTTTAAGAGTTGTCTGCTTGCAGACATAATTAGTTTGTATGGGGGACTGTGTGTTTCTTTGATTGAGTACCACTCAAGCTGCTGCTAATTCACTTCATTTTTGCAGTCACTAGGAGTGCAAAGGGAACCTATCTGAAAGATGTAACTGTTTGCCAGAATTATTTAGAGTAATAATGAAATTACAGTTTGTCTAACCTGCTTTCTTTGCAGTCAGAACTGTGTCTGCTAGTTCCCATTCTAGTTTTGAACTGCTGAACTGGACCAATCAGTGTGGGGTAAGCTAGCTCTAAATGGTGCCTTGGACGAATCAGAACTTGGACCCATAATCTGAGCCAGCCACAAGAGGATTGTATGGGCAGTGACTCTGGGAGATGTAGTTTAGACTTCAGTGCCTTTTTGGACCAACAGCAGCAGTCTATTGTGAGTGACAGCCAATCCAGTCAAGAACTGGGAGGAACTCAAAGGAAGTGCCAGTTTTGTCGGTTGGAGTTTGAGTTGAGCTTTGGCAGTGAAGGAAGGAGCCTCTGTGCTTTTCAGGTGCAGTTTTAGTCAAAAACGTGTGTAGGGCCCAGAGTTCCGTCTGCAGCTTGTGTAACAGCTTGTTAGGACTGAATCCGTCCTGTGAAAAGAATCAAAGGATCTCTGAAGAGTAGAAACCAGGCTCACCCTGTAGAAGACTGGAGGAATTGCTGAAAATTGCACTCTGTCTGTCAGGAACTGAATCTGCTGTGTGTTCTCCAGGTGTTGTGCAGTAATTACGATCGGATACAGATGCAGCCTGCCTGGTATAGTGCTTTCTTTTATATGGATGTGTGAAGAGGTTTGTGTACTCAAGTGAGCCCTGCTGACATTGAAGGACCCTATCTTATTTGGAGGTCGTGAGTACTAATTCAGGGTCGCTCCTGTTGAATTGCCACATTAAATCAAATGGAATTACTGTACTGCTGACTGTTTAATTCTCCTTTTCTCTGTGTGAAAGGGCCCCTACCAGCTGCCACAGTTTGGACTAGCCACTAGGGCTTGGGTACCCAGGGACAGTAACTGATAGGGATAGGCCTGTGCACAGAGCCATAGGTAGATTATTAGAGTGATAAGCTAATTAACCTGATTTCCCTGTCCTTGTTATATCCCCCAAATAAATCAGAGCTGCTTGTTTCAGCAAAGTTATACTGCCTGAGGTATCTGTCTATGTTAAAGTACTGTACTGTGATTGTTGCACTGTATCTCATTTCACAGGAGGTCCCAGTGCCGGAACCAGACCTGGGGTAAGTGTATACTGTGAAGGTAATTCTGATATATTGTGTGGGCCACTAGTGGGAAGAAAGGGGGGTTGCAGTGTCCCAGAGGGCTGTGACCAAGTTAGTTTAACTATTGCAAACCCTGACCTCTGGGTGGAGGCACCCGCCATTGGATCCAGGCCCCTCAACCTGTTAGTTGCAAATCAGGCAGGGGTAGTAGCCCCTGGGATAGCGCCATCTAGGGGTTACACCAAGCAGTCCCTCAGAAAAGGCTGAAACAAGGGAAGAAGAGGGAGAGAAACAAACTCCAACAAAACTGGGAACTAGAATGGACCCAGCCTAGGAGAGAAGGCCCTGCAACACAGCTAGGGCAAAACCTGCCGTCCGCCTAGAAGCAATGCCCAGATGGTAGTATTTGGTAAAGGTATGGACAGAACTCCAAGTTGCTGTAGTGCAGATATCGGCTGTGAAACATTCAGCAAAAAAGGCAGCAGAAGCAGCCATGTCCCTGGTAGAATGATTGTGTTCAACACTGAAGCATCCGATGGACGTCCATGGTGAGCAGGAGTGCCTCACCTCTGTTCGCAGGGGACAGAAAGAAACTGGAAGCTCTACCGATTGGTTCAGTGCGACTTCTGACACCACCTTGGGTAAAAATTTAGGATCTGCCCTGTCCCTGTGGAAAATAAAATAAGGCTCTTTACATACCAGAGCCTGAAGCTCAGAAATCCATGGAGCTGAAGTAAATGCAACCAAAAATAACGTCTTCCAAGAGAGGAAGCTTAAATTACAGCTCAACACTGGTTTAAATGGGGAAAGAGTAAGTTTTCCAACACACAGTTCAAATCACAAGGGTGTAGGGCTGCAGATGGGGGTTTCAGATGAAGAATCCTTTCAGAAAGGTTTGAGACTTCCAACTGAGCCACGGAATTACCATCCACCATCTCGTGAGATGACAAAATTGCCGAAAGGTGGACTTTCAAAGAAAAATACGACAGACCAGAGTCTGCAAGATGGAGGAGATATTCCATGACTTGCGGGACAGAACAAGAAAATGGGTTCCAATCCTTGGAAGTCGCCCAAATGGATAAACATTTCCACTTCATGGCATAAGTGGAACGAGTAGAGGGTTTCCGGGCCTCTACTAGGACTTAAGCGACTCGAGAGGAGACCCCAAAGAGGGAAACCGCTATATCAGTAGGAGCCACGCATGAAGATGCAGTATCCTGTGCCCTGGATGAACAAGACAACCTTGATCCTGGGTCAAGATGTTGTGAGTCACTGGAAGTGGAACCAGTGGTTCTCTCGCTAGCTGCTGCAGCAGTGGGGACCAATCCGTCTCAGCCAGAGAGGGGATGAGAATCATCCTCGCCTTCTCTGCTTGAAACTTGAGGAGAACCCTCTGGAGAAAGGAAAACTGAGGAGGGCACAAAAATTTCCCTGTCCAAGAGAGAGACAGCGAGTCGTGCCAGAAAGCACCATGCCCAGAACGAGCAAGCAAAAACTGGAAAGTTTCAAGTTGGAGTGGGAGGCGAAGAGGTTGCATTCGGACGCCCCACTTTAGAAGAGAGACTGCCACTTCCTGATTTAGTTCCCATTCATGACTCAGGTCAGAGACCTGCTGAAACTGTCCACCAGACATTTTGAATGCTTGAAACATGCACTGCCACTAGGCCAGACAGTGCCAGACCACGCAGTTCCACACCCACATCGCCTCCCTGTAAAGCGTGTATGAGCGAGCTTCTGGTTTGCTGAGGTACCAAACTACTGATATATTGTCCGTCTGGACAAGTAGTGATCCCTTGGGAAGGAGGGTCTGAAAGGCCTGTAAGGCGTACAAGACCACCCTCATCTCAAGAACACTGATGTGTAACGATGCTTCCAAGCTGGAACACAGTCTTTGTGCTTAGTGCTCCCCATCCCATATCTGATGCATCTGCAGTCAGCGATGCAGAGGGGGCCAGGCTCCTGAAACAAAGACCCAAGGAAAGGTTACAGGGGTCCCTCCAGCACAGCAATTCTTTCTAAACTGCTGACGACACCAGGACAGGATGGTCCAGGTCATCCACGATCTGATCCCACTGTACCCGCAAGGACCACTGAGTAACTCTCGTTGAGCCTCCCAAGGGGAACAGTGGTGACTGAGCCTGCCATCAGGCCAAAAAGGTGAAGGACCTTCCAGGTTGAGATGGTCCTGGACGAAGCCACTAATGAAGCCTGATGTACCAGTGTCTCCATCCTGTCTAGAGGAAGGAAGGCTCTGCATTGTACTGTATTCAGAATCACCCCAATGAACTGAAGTCTCTGGGACGTTATCAAGGATGATCTAGGAATACTGACAGTACTTTCCCATTTGACAAAAAGGTCCAGAGTAAGAAAACAGAGCCTCCAGTAAGGAAACCCTGGAGGGGGCCAAAATCAGCCAGTCTTCCAGGTAAGGGAAAACTGCAATACCCTGGCGGCTCAGAAAGGCCGCCACCACCATCAGGCATTGGTAAACACCGAGGTGCTGAGGACAGATCAAAGGGAGGCCCAAAACTGGAAGTGCTCCCCTGGAATCGGATCCGCAGGAATCGGGGGTGGCTGGTTAGATCGATGTGAAAGTAAGCATCCTGCACAGCCACAGTGCAAAGCCAATGGATCTCCAGAAGAAGTGCGAGAAATCTCTGGAACATCAGCATCCGGAACTTTTGTACTTGACAAACAGGTTGAGACTGCTCAAGTCGAGGATGGGTCTCAACTCTCCAGTCTTTGGAACAAGTTAAAATGGGAGTAAACCCCTTCCCTTTGCCAGCGAGAATGGACTCTACTGCTTCTTTGAGCAAGAGGCTTTGAATTTCTTCTCTAACAAGAAGGGCCTGATCCTTGGAGTAGGAAAACCTTTTGACAGAGACTGGTGGGAAACTCTATGGTGTGTCCGGACACTAGTTGCAGGACCCATGCATCAGAGGTTAGTCCTGCCACTCCTGCACATGGCGGGAGAACCTCCCCACCGGCTCCTCTCTGTGAAGCTGAGGAGGGTAGGCATGCTCAGGAGGAGACCTCCTGAGCGCCCTGATACTTGAAGGTAAAAAGGAATGTATGGAACCCATGGCCTTGTGTTTCCCTGGCGTCGAGCCAGGGCCTGCTTCTTCTGCCTCCAGGCCCTTTTCCGAAAGGGCTACTGCTGTTGAGTGCACAATCAGTACATGGACAGCACTGACCTCAGAGTGAAGCCTATAAAGGAGGTCAGTGATGATGTCTTTGGTATCGTCAACAAAAACCACCAAGCCTCAGAAGGGGGCGTCTTGAATCGCAGACTGCACCTCATTGGCGAGGCCAGAAATGCGAAGCCAGGCGTGTCGTCTTCAGGCGACGTCCGGTTCCACGGCGCAGGCTACAGAGTCGACGGAGTCATATGTAGCCTGCAAAGCATGCCTGCAGGAAACACACGAGAGGCAGAGATCCTCGGCCAGCTCCTCCTTGAGGCTCGAGGGGTCCATAGCCTGGACTCGGGCCTCCAGTCTGGTCAAGGTAGCTTTCAGGTGTGACACCATATGGGCCACATAATTTAGGGACTGAAGCATGAATGTGGCTGAAGAATAAACCTTTCCGCTGAACTGGTCTATCTGCCTCGGCTCCTTATCTGGAGGAGATGTGCTTGGGTGCAGACCAGCGATCAAAAGCAGCCGAAATAACGACAGCGTCTGCATTCGGATGCACCTTAAGAAATGGTGCCTCCTTAGGTGCCCGGCACACACTGTCCGCTCTCTTAGGGACAGCTGGGATGGAATGAGGCATCTGCCAGACCGTAGAGGTGAGGTCCAATCCAAGGAGGAATCGGTATCAAGGATAGAGACTCTGAAGTCCAGATGCTTGGTGGGCCTCTGTCGCATGGGATCCCGATCCTCAGACTCCCAGTCCAAAAGTCTTACACAGACTTCAAGAGGTCCAAAATGCAGGGTCCTCGGGAGGAGAGGGAAACTTGCCATTCAGAACCTCGGGTTCATCTGAGGGCTGCTCTGGCAACTCATCACCTTCCTCCTCCTCGTCTTCCACCCCCTCATCCAGAAGGTCACTAAGGTCCAGGAGAACAACAGTTTTATGGACTGTCCCTGAGATGTAAACCACGGGTGGAGGAGGAGAACTCCTCGGGGACAGGGATCAAGGACAGCATGGGTGTCTGAGCCAGATTTCCAGATCTGACACCAACTCAAAACATGCCCACTGCCACCAAGACTGAATTAGGGTCTTTAAGTCCGGTGTGGCCAGAGACGGTGCAGGGTGGGGAGGAGGTTAGGCTGGAAGGGGAGGGAGAGGAGGAAGACCACGGGAGGTGGGTAGCGATACCACTGGTAACCCCAAAAGTGATAGCCCTGGTAGGGATTGAACTCCGGGTAATACTGTCCTGTAGTGCTCCAATCAGGAGATTATTTCTGCATCATTTACACATCTGGAGAGGCGACTTTCGTGAATGAAAATACTATCCATTTCCTGTGGGATTGCCTTTTTTCTTAATAGGAGGACCACCAGCCAGGTAGTGGTCCCGGGATACCCTGGGGTGGTAATGAGGGACAGTCTGGGGGCTGGAATAAATCCCCAACATCAGGGGGTCTGACGGAGGGCGGACCCACATTGGGTCCACCGTCAGGATAGCCAGTGTCTGCAGTATTGACATCGGGACCAGCACCACCCAATCAGATGCCAGAGAGGGATCCAGCGCGGATCGAGCGAAGGACCGTGTCTGTGCCGGCCAAAGGCTGGGGCAGACTGCTGAGCCCGAGCTCTGAAGCCATTGTCAGAGGTCCCAGTGTTCAGTGAATGCAAGCCGGATCCGATGGTGGGACCGGGATAGTCGCCGGATCTGGAGAGATCCCACCCGATGGGAGAAGACGGGCCTCCACAACAAGGCTGGACAGCTGAGGAGAAGAATCCTTCCCAGGGACCCCATCAGGGGAGTGCAGAACGGACTCCAAGGAATGGTCTTCTATGTCGAGGGTCTCCGCACTGTCCTCGCCTGAAGTACCCACTTGGGAAGGGAAGGGGAGGGCACAGGCGAGGGAGAGGGTAGTCTCCCCTTGGCTCTTCCGAACGTTGAGTGAGGCACTGTCAGGCCCCAACGGGAGAGCCACGAATAAGCGGCCAGAGACGGGTGTATTACCAGACTGAGCCAGGCAAGTGGGGGAGCAGCCCCCAGCCAACTTATCGGCCACAGCTGCAGGGTCCCCCAAGGTCTGGGAGCAGACTTACCGGCGGTCCCTGGAGGAGCCGGAGGACCGACAACGCAGTGCTGCCATCAGATGGGCCGCAATCAACTTACCCGCGAGAACTTTTTCAGACTTACCATCAGAAGTCTTCACTTTAGGCAGCGGCTGAGAAGCAGCCTTGCTCATCGAGGGCAGAAAGGCCTCAGCAGAGCGCTCCCGAGGTTTCTCTTTTCGGTGCTCTTCTTTAGAAGAAGATTTTTCTGATGAGGACTCATGGATCTGGTCCATTTGCTTCTCCAACGAAGCAAGACTGACTCTTAAAAGGTGGTCCTCCAAAGCCTGCTGCCTTTTTCTCGTGGCCTGGTTGAAAGGCTGGCACTCTGGGCAGGATGAGACAGGATGGTCTGAGCCCAGGCAGATCACGCACTAAAGGTGGCCGTCCTTGTGTGCTATTTGTGTACTGCAGGGCAAGCACTTTTTCTTAAGTGAAGACATAAGCGAGAAAAAAATTCGAGAATGTGTCAAAAAAAGCGACAGAATAAATCAGACACAAGAACTTTACACGATGACCGCTAAAGGAAGTCTACAATGCGACTGACATAAGGCGACGGCGGGAAAGAACTGGTGGGCGGGCGTGGGGACCTCCCATTATATACGGCCACGCTGACATAGGTCACGTGATGTCGGGTGGGCGATCCCCCATCAGGTATTCCTAGAAAAGTCTGCCACGTGGCCCCGACGCCACGTGGCACTAGTCAGATACGTAATGACCTACTGAAGTAACCCCTCTTGAATTAAGTTCCAGAAGTTCCACGCCATTTGTTGGAGCAGTGGAAACAAATTTGTTGAGGCCAAAACAGGAATATCGATATTATTTGCATTCCTTCTGTTTGTAGCTTGAACACTTACTCCAAGACAGGGAAGGAGGAAATGCATAAAGAAATCTCCCTGTTCAAGAAACCGGCGCGCTCTTGCCATAAAACACCAGGCCCGGATGGAGTCAGCAAAACTTGGGAAGTTTTGTATTTGATGGGCTGCAAAGAGATCCATCTCCGGACAACCCCAAAGGTCGAAGATGTGATCTAGTACTTTTTGTTTTAGCTCCCACGCGTGCGCCGTTACCCTGGTGCGGCGCAGACTGCCCGCGAGAACATTCTGCATGCCTGGAATGCGGACTGCCAGAAGACTGACCTAGTGTAGAACCGCCTAATTCCAGACCTGCATCACTTCCCTGCAAAGAGGCTATGAGTGGGAGTCCCCCTGCCTGTTGATGTACCACACCACGGACACGTTGTCCAATTGAATCAACAGGGACTTTTGCTGAAAAAACGTGCTGAAAAGCCCGAAGATCATGAAGCACTGCTCTCATTTCTAGCACATTTATGTGCAGTGCAGTTCTTCCAGGCGACGACAGGCCCCGTGTCCTGTGACGCCCCTAGATGGGCACCCCATCCCATTCCAAACGATCTGTAGTCAGTATTTGGGCGTAAGGAGGGCTCTGGAAAGGATTCCTTGAATCAGGTTGCTGGAGTCCTGCCATCATAACAGATCCTGTTGCACTAGGCTGGAGATGAGGACCAGACTCTCCAAGTTGTCTTCCCTCTGATCCCACTGGAACCTCAGTGTCCACTGAGAGATCCGTATGTGGAGTCTGGCTAATGGGACTATATGGATAGCTGCTGCCATGAGACCAAGAGGACAAAGAACCACAGTGGCCAAATTTTGTCTGTTGGAAAATACCAGCTTGGCCTGCCTCTCCAGGGTGTCCACCCTGTCAAGGGGGAGAAAGGCCATGTGTCCAGCAACGCCCCAATAAATTGAAGGTGCTGGGAAGGAGCAAGCTGGGGCTTGAGGTAACTGACAGTAATAACCAGGTGCTCAAAAAGGTGAAGGGCAGCCGATAAGGAAGCTTGCAGCCCCTCCCGAGATGGAGCTGCAAGAAGCCAATCATCGAGGAAAGGAAAGAAATCGTGCCCCTGACTCCTCAAGGTACCTGCCACTATCGTTAGGCATCTGATGAAAACCTACAGTGCAGAGGATAATCTGAAAGGGAGAACTCCGAACTCGCAATGTTCCCCTTGGAAAGAAAACCTCAGGAATTTATGATGTGTAGATACACATACTGCATGTCCAGGGCACAAAGTCATTGTCCTTTGGAAAGAAGAGGAAAGTACAGTTACATAACTTGCCGGAACAGTAGACCTTCAAGAGAGGCTCTTGCGGTAGGAATTCACAAACAGGACTAAGCCACCAGGAGTCAGAACCTCACAGAAAAACTTCAAGCTAGCAGTCTCTGGCAGGGGACTGCCCCATGTCAGGTGACTGGCGTCCGACGACGTCCGTATAAAGGGTCGGTCCCAAACACCCGTCTTCCAGTTCTTTCTCGCCAAGGGCCTAAAGAGGCAAGACGAGAGAAGAGAGGATATGACACCATGGAAGAAAGAGAAAAAACCTAGGGGTACGGAGGGCAGGAAGGTAATACCTACTGCAAGAGACTCTCGAAGATCTACTGTTACGGTAAGTTCTTACATAACTGTACTATCTTACTTCTAGAGGGCTCTTGCAGTAGTTATTCACAGATATGACCAAGTCCCAAGCAGTCTGCAACAAAGAAAATTCGGGAGGAGGAGGAATGTCATCCACAACAAAAACCTCAAGGCTGGATAGGTCTCATGAAATAAGACCCTGCAGAACAGCCAACCCGAAGCCTGCTCTACAGCGAAAGGTAATGTCCAGACTATAGTGTTTCGTGAAGGTATAGAGAGACGTAAAAGTTGCGGCTGCATAGCTATCTGCTGCTGACACATTCTTGAAATAAGCTGCCGAGGCAGCTACTCCTCTAGTGGAGTGACCTCTGACCTGACCCAGGAGGGTCTTGTACTTGTCGTAACAGAAAATGATACAATTCGCCAACCATTTAGACAGGCATTGCTTGGAAACAGCATTGCCTTCCTGTTTGTTAGCAAAAGAAATGAAAAGCTAAATCAGTTTTCCCAAGATCCTTAGTCCAACTGGTGTAGTATCTCAAGATTCTGTGAACATCCAGAGTATGTAAGAGGTACTCCATGATTGGAGTGCTGCGTAAAGAAAGCTGGTAACTCAATGGATTGGTTCAGTGTAGACTCAGCCACCACCATAGGAAGAAACTTAGGATTGGTGAGCATGGCCACCCATTCCTTGTGGAAAATCAAATATGGGATTTTACACACCAAGGTTTGGAGCTAGGAAATTTATCGAGCAGAGGTAATTGCCACTAGGAAGAGTCTCTTCCAGGAAAGGAACTTTAAGTCTGCTTCTGCTGCTGGTTCGAAGGAGTGCAGTGTGAGCTTTTCCAGGATGAAATTCAGGTCCCATGGAGAGAAGGGATTGCAGATGGGGGGTCTCAGGTGGAAAACCCTTCAAGGAAGGTCTTAGATACTTCCAGTTGGGCAAAAGACCGGTTTCTGAAAGGAATGTGGTAGGCTGAGATAGCTGCCATATGAACTTTCAAAGAAGACGGCTGAGACCCAGATCAGAAGAGGTGAGCGCATGTAATCCAGGACTTTGTTAGCTGGGCATGAGAAAGGCTCCAAGTCTATAGAGCTCGCACAGATGAAAATCATTTCCATTATATGTTGCTTGACCCTCTCGGGGAACTCTCGCGGACTCAATGGCACTGTCATCAGCTGGTTGGAGTCTTTTCTTACCAACAGGAGGCAATGGGTTGTGATGGGAATTTTTCCTCTACCCCTAGCCTCCTATCTTTATGGAGTTCTTCAAGGATCGGTATTGGCCCCAATGTTGCTTACAGTGTACACGCTACCCCTGGGAGGGATCATTAGGAAGTATGGTCTGGGTTTTTATTGCTATACCAATGATATCCAGCTGTACTTTTCCTTTGCCCATAGAACATCCAATGTGGTGGATGTGCTTAACAGCTGCCTTGCTGAGATTAACGACTGGATGGCCTCCAGCTGGTTGTGACTGAACTCCGATAAGACAGAGGCATTGGTGGTGGAATCGAACAAAGTGTGCGACAGGATGGCTTCTGTGATTCAGAGACTGGACTTGTTCTGGGATCTGCTTCACTGAAGACCTCCTTTAAGGAATGGAATCTTAGCGCCTTTCTGGACAGGATCCCATCGATGGAGGCGCAAATATCCTCCATGGTTCGCTCCTGTTTTTTCCATTTCAGAAATGTCGCCAGGATAAAGCCCTTTATTCCGCCTCAGGACCTCCCCACTTTGATACATGCCTTAGTCACATCTAGGCTTGACTACTGTAATGTGCTCTACCTCAGAGTCACAGGAGGATCTCTTCACAAACTGTAGCTAGTGCACAACGCAGCTGCCCAGTTACTTACTAGGCAGCCTAAGTTTAGCCATATTATACCAGTGTTGCGTGAGCTGCACTGGCTGCCAGTCAGGTGGAGGATCCCCTTTAAGGTGGGTCTTCTCATCTATAAGGCCCTACAAAGTCAGGACCCTGGTTACCTGTCATACTTTCTTCTCTCTGTTCACTCCCTCTGCTCCTCCTGTGAAGGCCCCCTGATGATACCTCGGACGAGACTGAGATCGGCGGGCGACAGGGCATTCAGTGTTGCCGCCTCGTTCTTTGGAATTCATTGCCCCCTGGGGTTAAACGGGCCCTCACTCTGAAGGTATTTAAGGCTCGCCTTAATGTCCTCCCATTCGCTAAGCCACTCTTGGACTGATTCATTAATTTTTTGTCTGATTTGCTTAAAATAGTTAAGTAATATATTTTTTCTGGGTTTTTATTGTCATGTATTTGTATGTAATCTTCTAATAAACTGTTCATTTGTGCAGCGCCCAGAGCCTCCAGGACTGGGAGTTTTTAAATAAATTTTGCCTTGCCTTCACAGGGTAGGTGGACCGGATGGAAGGTTTTCGCGCCTCCACCAAAATGTCCACTACTAACTGAGAAACTCCAAAGCATGCCTTAGCTATGTCTGAAGAAGCCACGCATGGAGATGAAGGGATTTGAGGCCTGGGTGAATTAGGGTCCCCAGATCCTGGGTCAACAATTGCTGTGACAAGAGGAAAAGGAGGTTCCTTGGAAAACTGTTGCAGAAGAGAGAACCAAACTTGCCCGAGCCAGAAGGAGGCGATGAGAATCATTCGAACCCCTTCTGTTCTGAGTTTGTACAAGACTCTCGGAATCAAGGGAATGGGAGGGAAGGCATAAACAAATCTGTCCCTCCAGTAGAGAGAGCGAGCATCCCGCCAAAAAAGTATTGCCCTCGAGTGAGCGAGCGAAAGACAGGAAGTTTGGCGTTTTGGGGGGGGGGGGAGGCGAAAAGATCCACCTGAGGCATCCCCCACTGCTGAAAAATGTAGTTTATGACTTGATGGTCTTACACTCATTCGTGAGCCCTGGCTGAAGAGCGACTGAGCTCATCTGCCAGGGTATTTTCCACCCCCGGAACGTGAACTGCGGTCAGATGAAGGTTGTGCTGAGCTGCCCAATACCAGACTCTCATCGCCTCCCAGCACAGGGGATAGGAACAAGTTCCTTCCTGTTTGCTGAGGTATCAGATTACTCACATGTTGTCTGACTGGACCAGAAGATGACCAGGAAGAATGAAGGGAAGAAGAGCCTGTAAGGAACAAAGGACAGCTCTCAGAGCACATTTATGAGCAGTTTCTGCTTGAAAAGGGACCAGCTGCCCAGAGTCCTGTGAGACCTTAGGTGGGCATCCCAGCCCTCCCCTGATGCATCTGTTTTCAGTGTTTGGGAAGGAGGGGCAATGAAAAACAGAGCTCCTAGAAACAGGTTCTCCTGAACAATCTACCAGTGCAAGTCCCTGGTCATGGGATCTGACACTAGCACCTCTTGGACTAGTTCGTCTAGAGTTTGGACCCACTGCGACAGACGCGTCCATTGAGAGATCCTCATAAGAAGTCGAGCAAACGGAACTGTCAGAATGGAAGCTGCCATAATCCAGAGAAGATGGAGGATTGACCTGCCTACGACCCATCTGCAACCGGACAAGAGATGAGCCTGAATTTGAAGGGTTTCGACCATGTCCGGAGGCAAAAAAGGCTTTGTCTAGGGTTGTGGCCACAACCACATCGATAAATTGAAGGCATTGGCAAGGGACCAGGAGAGACTTGGCCTGGATGACTAATACCAGGCTGGTAAAACCTGCAGGGTAAGAGAAAGGAGTGCAGGAGTTCCTCCCCAGAAGGGCCACCAGAAGCCAATCGTCCAGGTACGGAAAGTAGTTATGCAAGAACTTACCGTAACAGTAGATCTTAGAGAGGGCTCTTGCAGTAGGTAATTATATATAGGACTGATGCCGGCTGGCGGCAGGACCCCATGTAAAAATTTCTAGCTAGCAGTCCCTGGCGGGTCACGGATGCCCGCCTTCCAGTTCTTTCCCGCCACAGGCCCGGACGAGAGAGAAGCAGACATTTCCCTCAATGGAAAAGGAGCTGAAAAAGCCTAGGGGGATGGAGGGGGAGCAGACATTTGTCAGAAGAGCTCTCTCTCGAAGATCTACTGTTACGGTAAGTTCTTACGTAACTGTACTATCTTACTTTGAGAGGCCTCTTGCAGTAGGTAATTACATATAGGACAGAATCCCAAGCAGTCTGGAACAAATGAAAGGCACCGGGAGGAGGAACTACACCAAAAAGTAGCCAATAATCTAGCAGGTCTCAAGAAAGGAGGCCTTGCAAGACAGCTAACCCAAAGCCTGCTCTACGGCGAGAGGAAATGTCCAAACTGTAATGTTTAGTAAAGGTATGGACTGATGTCCAAGTGGCGGCAGCACACATGTCTGCCGCCGACACGTTCCTGAAACAAGCCGCAGAGGCAGCAACTCCACGAGTGGAGTGACCTCTGACTTGACCCGGAAGGGTCTTGTTGTACTTGTCATAACAGAAAGTGATACAATGGGCCAACCATTTTGATAGGCATTGCTTAGAGACAGCATTGCCTTCTCTTTTGTGAGCGAAAGAAACGAACAACTGATCAGTCTATCGGAGATCCTTCGTCCTATCGGTGTAGTATCTCAGGATCCTGTGAACATCCATGGTA
Organism: Neoceratodus forsteri; assembly: GCA_016271365.2. Taxonomy (NCBI): domain Eukaryota; kingdom Metazoa; phylum Chordata; order Ceratodontiformes; family Ceratodontidae; genus Neoceratodus; species Neoceratodus forsteri. The sequence continues at coordinate 1,411,346,812 of CM057456.1, read as the reverse complement.
TGGAGCAGGTATTCTCCTTGATTGGAGTACTGCGTGAAGAAAGCAGGTAATTCAATAGACCGATTTAAGGTATATTCCGCTACTACTTTCAGAAGAAACTTAGGATTCCTGCGAAGAGCTACTCGTTCTTTGTAAAAAATCAAAAAAGGGATTTTGCACATCAGGGCCTGGAGCTTGGAAATTCTGCGAGCAGAAGTAATGGCCACCTAGAAGAGCGTCTTCCACGATAAAAACTTCAAGTCTGCGGAAGCCGCAGGCTCAAAGGGGGAAGGGTAAGTTTCTCGAGGACAAAGTTTAAGTCCCAAGGCGGAGCTGGAGTCCGGACAGTGGGCCTGAGATGAAGAACCCCCTCTGAGGAAAGTTTTGGATACCTCCAGCTGGGCAAATGCCTTATCAGTGAAAGGAACATGGTAGGCTGAAATAGCCACCATATGGACTTTCAAAGAGGAGTGACTGAGACCCAGGTCGAAAAGATGACGCATGTACTCAAGCAGAATGGTCACAGGGCAGGAAAAGGGCTCCACGTTCCTGGCCGCAGCCCAGATAGAAAATCTTTTCCATTTCATGGCATAGGTAGACCTAATGCAGGGTTTTCTAGCCTCCACCAGAATCTCGGCCACCTCAGAAGAAACGCCAAAATGAGATTGAGCTAGGTCTGCAGGAGAAATGCATGAAGTTCAAGGGGACTTGAGTCCCGGATGGACCAGGGTCCCTGATCCTGGGTCAGCAATCCTGGCGATAAAGGAAGAGGAAGAGGAGGAACCTCTGAGTATTGTTGTAGAAGAGAGAACCAGATTTGCCTGGGCCAGAAATGAGCGATCAGGATCATTCTCGCGCCTTCTAAAGTCAGCTTCTGCAACACACGAGGGACCAGAGGAATTGTGGGGGGAAAGCATAGACGAATCTGTCCTTCCAGCTTAGAGACAGAGCGTTGTTCCAGAAAGTGCCTCGCTCTGGAATGAGCGAGCAAAAGATTGGAAGCTTTGCGTTTTGGGAGGAAGCGAACAGGTCTATCTGAGGAGTCCCCCAAATCTGGAAGACGCTTTTTAGAACTTTTTCGTCCAATTCCCACTCGTGTGGTAGAGCCGACGAGCGACTTAAGTCTGTCTGCCAGGACATTGTCGACTCCCGGAACATGGATCGCCGTGAAGTGACGGTTGTAAAATGCTGCCCAATCCCAAACCCTCATCACTTCCCTGCACAGCGGATAGGACAGAGTCCCTCCCTGCTTGCTGATGTACCACACCACACACATGTTGTCCATTTGGACAGCTAGGTGACCGGGAAGGATGAATTGAAGGGCCTGGAGCGCATACAGCACTGCTCGAAGCTTGAGTATGTTGATATGGAGAACTATCTCCAAATTTGACCATAGGCCCAGGGTTCGGTGAGGACCGAGATGGGCTCCCCAACCTTCGCCTGAAGCGTCCGTGGTCAGAGTCTGATCGGGGGAGGATGAAAAAAGGGGACCCGCCAGAATAGGTTCTCTCGAACCATCCCCCACTGCAAGTCTCTTACCATCGGCGAGGAGATCAGAACCAGATGATCTAGGTCGTCTACCCGTTGATCCCACTGAGATCAGAGAGTCCACTGAGATTCTCATGTGGAGGCGCGCGGAACCGTCGGGGTGGCCGCCACCGAAGGCCCCAGTAGACAGAGCACTGACTTCGCTGTGACCCTCCTGCGTTCCAACAGGAGGGAAATCTGTGACTGGAGGCAGAAAGGCCTGCACAGTGATGTGTCGAGAATTGCCTCATGAACTGGAGCCTCTGTGAAGGATCCAGGTGAGACTTGAATGGTTGATTATAATACCCAGGCCAGCGAAACCTGCTGGGTGAGGGAGAGAAAATGCAGGAGTTCCTCCTGGACGAGGTCAGCTAGGAGCCAGTCGTCCAGGTAGGGAAAACCTGGGCTCCCAAAGAACGAGGTGGGCTGCTACCACCACCAGGCATTTGGTAGACTCGGGGGGGAGAGAGACCAAACGGGAGCGCCTGGAATTGGTAGTGGACCCCCTGAACGCAAACCTGAGGTACTTTCGGTGCGAAGGGCGAATGGAGATGTGCAGGTACGCATCCTGCATATCTAGTGCACAAAGCCATTGGCCCGGCCGAAGCAGGGGCAAAGGGGTTTGGAGGGAAAGCATCCTGAACCTTTTGTATTCCACATACAGGTTCAGAGAGCCGAGATCGAGAATAGGTCTGAGATCTCCCGTCTTCTTTGGTACAAGGAAAAACTGGGAATAGTAACCCATCCCGTAGAGGTGAGGGGGGACGGGTTCTATAGCCTGTTTTGCAAGGAGCGCCGAGATTTCTTCCCTGACCAAAGGAAGATGGTCCCTTGAGTAAGCGGAGTTCAGAGGGGGGTGACGCGGAGGTTTCTGTAGAAACTCTATGGAGTGCCCCTCTGCTATGATCTGAAGCACCCATGAATCTGATGTTAACCCTCCCAACCCGGAAGGTGGAGGAGAACCTCCCTCCTACCGTTCCTCCGGGGCGTCCGGAGGCGGTGGGAGAGGGAAGGAGTCAGGTGGTGTGAGGCAGCACCGTAGCTGGGGCACCCGTTGCTTTTATGGGCGGCGGGGGCCTGGCAGATGTGGGAGCCCGACGTTTAGTGGCCCGCCTTCCCTGAGGTTTTGCTTGAGGCCAGCTGAGTCTGCGAACGGGACGGCGCTGTGGGGGATGGGGACGGTACATTGAATCAACAGATTTAAGGGACGCCCCCTTCTCCTGCAATCAGTGATGATGTCCTTGACATCACTACCGAAAAGCACAGAACCCCTGAAAGGTGCTTCTTGGATCGCTGACTGCACCTCCGGGACCAGACCTGACACGGAGCCATGCATGACGCCAAGACTCACAGCAACGCAGCACTGTCCCCGCGTGTCCACTGCGCCGTAGGTCGTCCTCAAAATATGACGACTGGCCGAACGAGCAGAACGGGTTCAGGTCGGCCAACTCCTGCTTGACTTGGGAGTCAGGCAAAGAGTCGATCTTAGATTCCGCCTGGGTAAGGACGGCCTTCTGGTAATCCCCCATATGTGCTACATAGTTCAGGGCCCTAATCCCCAGTGTGGAAGAAGCGTAGATCTTCCTTCCATACTGATCCAGAAGGTGAGATTCCTTATCCAGGGGACACGAGCTCAAGTGTTTCAGGTGTGCTGACCGGCCGTGAGTGGCGCTAATCACAACCGAGTCTGCACGAGGGTGAGATTCTTAAAAGTCTACACCCTCCGGAGTCTGGTATAGCCTGTTCGACTTCCTGGGAAGTGGGACTAAAGCAGACGGTTGCTTCCAAATCGTGGAAACAAGGTGGGCGTGAGGCTCGATCCAGGGTGGCACAAGGGTAGGAGCCGTAAGGGGCAAGTCCAGATGTTCGGCGAGTTTAACCCGTTGTGGATCTGGTTCTAAGGAGTGCCACTGATGGACTTCCTGAGCAACTCTGTGAAGGAAGGCTACTTCGGAGGAGTCCTCGACCGGGACTTGGACGGAGAGCGTGGCTCGTCGTCTTTCTCGGAACATCCATTGGAAGCCTCCGAAGAGTCCAAAAGAGAAGGGGAGTAAGAATCTGAAGCATAGTAAGACTCCCTAACTCATCTAGAGGGAGGAACGGGTTCCTTGGGGGGATCCCAGAACGCATGTCCTGCCCCTCCCTGGATCCAGAGGGTAAAGCCGAGAAACCGGAGGAGGAGAGGAGTGTGCCGTCTGGGGCGATGGGAGCCGGGTGGCACTTGCTGCCAGAAGATTTGCTCTCAACTCTTTGGTGAGCTGAGCCTTGGCCTCAGCCCACCAGGAGTCAAGAGTCTCCTGAAGATCCACCGGCGCCTAGGGGCGGTGGAGGAGGAGGAGGGGATAGTTGTATGGAAATCAGTAGAGGAGTATCAATAGCTCGGCTATGACTGGAGCCGGTACCGCGCGTCGAAGGAGTCGGCACCGGGTACTCGCGGCGAGGATACCGCGGACCTGGGAAAACCAGCGCCAGATATGACGGCGGATGCCCAGGCACTGGAGGAGCTGCCGGAGCAGACGGCCCAGACGGGTACTCCACGGGCGGATCAGTCGGGATAGGCACGTGGGGTGGAGGGCCCGATGGAAGAGGAATATCCCCCACCGGCGTCGGAGGGGCCGCATCGAACCAGTGTTGGAGGAGCCGCGCCAGATCCAGCTCTTCAGGAACAGGATTGGACGGTAGCCCAGGGTCCCGAGCCTCGTCCGGGATGGAGGGGACAAATTCCTGGGGTCAGGGCGGGGACTGGGGCTCCCTGACGGCAGCGAAGGCTGCGGGAGCCTGGAATGACAGACACGGCAGGGTCTGCCGAGGCCTCTAGGCCCGCGACGCCGGAGGAGCTGACGTGGCTTGCGGGCCGAATCCCGGCGGACGCCAGAGGAGCCGGGCGCCAGACTCTCGGGGTCCTCGTCGGAGGTGGGCCAAGTATGAAAGGAGGCCCAGTCTGAGGGGACACTGCCGCGCCGCCACGGCGGGTTGAGCGCCTTATAGGCCATCTCCGGCGCGACGTCAGAGGAGCCGACGCCTGGCTTAAGGGAGATGCCCGCAAGTAGGCCGCAGACCTGCGGCCGTGTACTGGGGGCAAGAATCTCCTTTGTCCGGATATGCCCGGACGCCCTCCAAAACTTTGAAGCTGCATCGGGCCATCCCCAGGAGGGATGTTATTTTGCCCGTGACTCCAGCCGGAGTCACGAGAGGAGGCCTTCTCCGGTGCCTTCCTTGTCCCGCTTCTTATGCCCTTCAGGGACATTCGACACCTGCCAAGTTTCTTCAACCTTCTCCATCGCGGACATCATCTTTCTGAGGAGATGGGCTTCGAGGGACTGCTGGTGTCGCTCGAGGTGGTTGCGCTGAATCAAAGGCAGTGCAGACACTTGTCAACCGCGTGGTCGGGCCTAAGCAGAAAAGGCAGAGGAGTAACTGCCTTGGTGAGGCAGTTGGGCGCTGCACGAGTCGCACTTATTCTTTGAAGGAGATGACATGAACCGACATTCACCTGACGAAAGAAGAATAAAATTCTATACTGAAAACTTGTTCGAACAACCGCTAAGTAACAGGACTGAGCGATAAGAACTTAACTGCGAGGCGCTGTATGAGCTGACAGGGAAGAATTGAAGGCGGCGTCCAGGACAGCCCTTTATACCGACGTCAGATCACGACGGGTCACCTGGAAGTGGAAGCGGTCCCTCCAGGGACGGGTTAGCTAGAAATTTTTCCGTGGGGTCCTGCCTCCAGCCGGCGTCAGTCCTCTATGTAATTACCTACTGCAAGATGCCTCTCGAAGTAAGATCACCTGCACACCCTGGGTACGCATGTGGGCCGCTACCACAGACAGGCATTTGGTAAATACTCTGGGGACAGAGGAAAGATCAAATGGGAGGGCTTTGAACTGGCAGTGGTCCCCCTGAAAGCAAAATCACAGTTATTTGCGGTGGGAAGAGCAAATGGGGATATGCAGGTATGCATCCTGCATAGCCACTGTCCCGAGCGAAGTAAGGGAAGAAAACACTGCAAGGAGAGCATTCTGAAGCATTTGTACTCCACGAACATGTTCAGGGAGCAAAGGTCTAGGATAGACCTTAAGTCTCCGGTCTTTTTTTTTTTAATAACTAGAAAGAAATGGGAATAGTAACCCGTCCCCCAAAAATGAGTAGGGACAGGCTCTACTGCCACCTTGGATAGAAGGGATAGGATTTCTTCTAGAACCAGAGGAAGATACTGCGGGGAAAAAGACGGCCGAGGAGGGGGTTTCTGAGGAGGTTTTATAGAAACTTTATCGAGTGCCCCACAGAACGAGCCAGCTTGGCTGTTTTAATGACATTCCTGGTCTTCTGAGCCACCTCTAGTGCTTGTTCAACTTGGGGCCAAACAGAGGAGCACCATCAAGGGACACTGATAACTGCTAGGAGCATCAGGAGAAAACCCTGATGTTCTAAGCCACAAATGTCACCTGATGCAGATTCCAGCAGTAGATGCCATAGCTGCAGTATCAGGCATCCATAGAAGCCTTCAGCTGCTGACTTTTGGATTCAATGCCTCTGATGATGGTTGGCAGAAGCTCCATGTTAGTGTCAGACTCCGGGAGGTTGTCGACCATAGACTTAAGTGAATGACACAGAATATATTCGTACTGGGAGAAATGCCCCTGAAAACCTGCAATATGCATGCCCATGGTTGCAGCAGCGAAAGCCAGTTTCCACAAGGTGTCAATTTTATGAGACTCCTCATTAATAGCACGTGCTGAAGCTTCATGAGGGAGAACAGCTTTCTCGTTTTCTGCCAGAATAACCAGACCATCTGTGATAGGTTATGAAGCAAAGAAGGGTCTCTCCTTCGGGGAAGGGGAGCATGTCATATTTCCTATGAATGGATTTGGCCACTGTAGGAATCAGAGCCTCCTTCTCCCACACTGCCTCTGAAGCAGTCACAAAAGGAGGAAGTGGCCGGCCCGGTGGCGCTGAGGGTTGAGGCGCTGGACGCCACACCTCGTGCACGCCGGCGACCATGGTTCGGGAATGGACTCGGGTCGGCCGGGAGAGGGAGGATTGAGCATCCCAACAGATGCTCTCCTCCCTCAGGGGTGGGATAACAGGGGAGCAATAGGCACCCGACAACCCAAGAGAGCCGGTGGAACACGGGCTCTCGAGGGGCTGGCAGCTCTGCTCACGGAGTCGGGGAGGGGAGAGAACGCTGTTGGGCACTTGAGAAAGATCAGCGCCAGCACGCTCGCCTCTAGAAGCACGTCCTTCCATACGGCGCCCGGGGCAGGGTTGAAGGGGAGCACAGAAAAATGGATAATCCCATCGGTGGTCCTAGATGACGGCTGCTCCACCCAAGACCACCAATTCCAGAACAGACCCCGCTGTGCAGGATAGCAGGGAGGAAGAGAAACACTCTAGGGGCAGATCCTGGAGCAGTGGTCCGGAGGGTATGAACAGTCCAAAGGAGTGGACACCCAAGGTAGGAAGGTGGGTAAATAACAAGAGTAAAAAGGAGGAAGGTATAGAAGGTGTATGGCTCACAGGAACGTTAGGAATATGAAGGAACTTAAGGTATACAATCCTGCCTCGGTCCACAGACGAACTCTACAGAGTCAGTGTTGAATTCATGTTCTTGAGGAGGATATGGAAGGAAAGGTCTTCAACAGGGGGTCTCCACTAGACCAGAGGGTTTCCATCCAAGCATTATGAGTCATCCTCACTGTCAAATTCAAGTCGGGCTCAAACTCATCAAGTTCCACCTCTACCCCAGAGAAGTCCGGAGTCAGCCCTGCAAGGCCAAAGTCTGGCCAAAGCAAGGGGTAAACAGGGACAGCTATTGCCTTTAAAGACCCCATGGCACAGAGGGACCTGGTGCCACACACAGTACAAAAGAATCCGACATCACCTGCACCACCGAGGACCTCCAAGCTGCAAGAGGCCCCAATGACCTGCCACATCTAGAAAGAGGAGGAAGTAGGTACCTGTGCCAGTACCTCGCGGGAAGAAAATGAGGGGAAAGGCAAGTGGAACTCAAGTCCTGAGGCACCAGTACCGTGAGGGAAGAAATTCTATCGCCGAAAAGACCGCTCTCCCTGTCCAAACTGGATCCGCCAGTAAGGGAACCTAAGGCAGACGCTGCACCCACTGCTCCATAAGAGCGGCTCGATGGTGAAACTGCCCACCAGAAACCCCGACAGAGGGCATAAAAGGGTCTGGTGTCAAGAAGCCCGCCACTAAGAACGGAGACCACCAGAGACTTCTGAGGGATCAGGGTGCATCTACCACTCTGAACAAGGATTCCTTAACAGACCTACCAGAGACAACCGAGTGGTACAGTCTCTTATTTTTATTTATTTTATTGAAATCTCGGATTACAAATACCTTTGAGCAGGAACGGCTCATTTACAAAGGTTCCACGTCGAAGGAATAGGGGGATACACATACACACAAAGGTCAACATAATATATAGTTACACAATAAAAAGTAAGAGACTGAAGCATAGGAAATTCCAGTAATTCAAAATGTGCCAAATGTTAGGTAACATACCAGACAAGGGCAACCTTAGAAATAAGCACTGCAGGTGAGAGGGAAGGGGGTATGCAGGCAGGAAGGCCATTATCTGAGGGTAGAGGGTGAGGGTACGAGCTCAAAAGAAGAGGGAGGGGAGGATAAAAGTCATGAAAGACCGGGTGGGGAAGGGGTCAAGAAGGTAGGCAGGTAGAAGGGGCAAGGCGGGAGAGTTAGATGTCAAGACTGAAGTGAAGGCAGTGAGTAGTGGAGCTCAGATTAGGCGAGGCAGTCAGAGACGATGTTGAAATGAGATGAAGTCGGAGTTGTCTGTTAAAAGGGCCAAGAGCAGCAGCAGTAAGAGCTTCTGTGGTGCTCTGTGGGCAAAGGCCCTCTGGCCCATGGTAGTCCGGCATCTGGGGACAAGTAAGGTTAGTTGTTGTGAACTTCTACTTCGCTGGGTGTTGTGGTAGTCAATGTGGAGCTTTTCAATGCCTGGGGGGCATGACCCCAAGGAGGACTTGGCTAAGAGGCAGGTCTGACACTGTATCCGGCTGATGAGAGGAAGCCATCATGCCCGAGTGTACAGGTCACAAGTGAGTGTAAGTCTGTCAGTCCCAGTTAGCAGCCTGCACGCTTTGTTGAATGCAACTGTAATTCTGCGGAGGGCAGAGGCAGAGCCATAAACTGCTAGCCCGTAATCGATAATGGAGGCGTCACAGCTGTTGATAGCCAACGGGAGAATGTCAAGAATCATGCAGTGTTTGTGCCTGTAGAGCAGGCCTATATGAATATTGGTGGCTTTGGCGACAGAATCTATGTACCGATGGTAGGAGAGTGAGCTGTCCAATGTGACACCTAGGTATTTAAAATCGGGAACGTGTTCAAGTAAGGTCCTAGTTTGGTTTAGGATGGTGAGGTCACGGGATTTGTACTTGCTCCTGGCGTTAAAGAACGTCATGACCTTTGTTTTGCTGTAGTTCATGACTAGTTTGTGTGACTTGAGCCATTCTTCGATCTTTGCATGAATACAAGCTGTAATTGTTTCTAAGAATACGTTTTGGTGGTTGGTGAACATGACTGCATTGACGGCGTAGAGAAGTCATTTCTTGTGTCAGACACTGGGAATGTCATTGAGGAAGAGGCTGAAGAGTAGTGGCCCCAGGATGGACCCCTCAGGGACCCCTGAAAGGACTGGCTTTTCTTCCGAGGTGACACCAGCAATCCTAACCCGCTGGACCCTCTCCCCAAGGTAGTTTGAAAACAGAGCAGCGTCATTGGAGAGCCCAATGTTTGATAATTGCTAGAATAGAGTGGGTGGTTCACTGTATCAAAGGCTTTCATAAGGTCAATGAATACTGCCTCTACAGTTTCCTTGATCGAGAGTGGCATGGATGAAGCCCGTGAATTCTAATAGTGCAGTGGTGGTACTGTGCCCCTTCCGGAAACCATGTTGCTCAGGACACTGGATGTCGTATTTTTCCAGGTGCTTGACTAGTTGGTCTGAGGCGATGCGCTCCAGAGCCTTAGACAATGGAGGGAGGATGGAGATAGGTCTGTAGCTGGAGTGCAGTGATTTGTCTCCACTTTTGTGTACCGGTGTGATGGTCGCCAGTTTCCAGCGAGGTGGGAACTGGGACATCCATAGTGACAGGTTGAGGACCCTTGTCAGGGTTCAAGGACAAGTGCTAACAACTTCAGGTCAAGGGAGTCACCGCTGTAGCCTGTGTTGTGAATGGCCTTCCGAATATAGGTTCTGGCTTCATACACTGGAATCTCCTTGAAGAAGAATTGTGGGGCAGGGTACAGGAGAGGAGTAGCTGCAGGAGGGTTACTACCAGAGCAGGCAAAGAAATTAGAAGAGAGGATATTGGCCAATCTGCAAGCCCACGCAATGAGTCGGCCCTGAAATGAGTCTTCTTCCGACAGGAAGAAAAGGGCTTGTGGTCGAAAGGATGCCGGGTCCCCGACTGAGCCCGCTTTTACTTTTGTGCTATGGGAGGACTGTTACACCACCCCTTAAGACAGAGCAGCGAAACAGACACAGACCCACTACCAGAACAGCTTTCAGTGAAGTATCCCTACCTTCACCGATACCGGCCCATGGTAGACTCAGTCGATGGCAGCTGAGAGAATTTCTTCAAATTTTTTTTTTTTTTTTAAATAAAACTACCAACACTAGAACTACTACTATTAATTGAATACGGGATGGCTATTACTGCTGTCGTATTGCCATGAAGATCTGACTCCTGGGGCGTGACGCCATTGATGGCGAGAAAGTTAACTGATGCGGTCGGAGGGTTGACGAGAGACTGCCTACACAGGCACGACTGTCACGTAGTACTGCACATGTGCAGTCTCACCCTCCTGAAGATTTTCACCTGCTAGGTCCTACCACCTCAGCATAGTGTTAGACTCTCAGCAGTATGAATGAATGGCGAAGACTAAGTCCAGGAAGATCTTATGTTTATTAACAAGAAACATAACGAAACAATTGAGTCTTAACAGTGCCTTGAGAATTCACTTAAAATCCAAATTTAAAACAGATTTCGAAATAATTCAGCTATAGTAACTGTGGAGCAAACACACACTGGCTTTCCCTCACTCACACTGCTTCTCTCGCACACACACACTATGCTTCAGCCCGACTGTGCTACTAGAACCACTGGCAATACGGTTTCCTTCCTACAACTGCTGGGTAGTGTTTTCAAGGCAAGAAAACACCCAGCAACTATATAAAACAAAATATGGAATGTGTACAAAAATTAAAATTGCGTACCTACTGTAATTCTTGCACTTCCTGTATATCTTCACCATTCATCACTGCTGGGTACTATGCCAAAGGTGCCAGGACACCGTGAGAAGCTTTTTAACTTAAAAACACTTCTCTCCTAGGAGGAGGAGTGACATTGGGGAAGGCGCCACCCTCAGGGCCGATGCATTGCGAGACGCTTGCGGGTTGGCCAGTAACCGTTGTCGTTCCCCTCCACTACCTCAGTTCGGCTGGCCGGACAAGAAACTGGCAGAGAAAAAGAAGTGTGGAGCGTAGGACAAGAAAGCTCAAGGGACAGCAAAAGGAAAGGATAAAACTAAATAGGAATCAGCCAACCAGATAAGAAAATGAGGTTGGAGCCTTAGTTTGTTCTGGGAGAAGGGTCCCAACATCTGAATGGGTGGGGGTAGAGAAAAGAGCATGGGATAGGAGGAGGAGGAAGAGATGAAGCGGAGGATGAGACTGCATACCCCACATTCCAGAAGTCCTCGTGGAGCAAGGAGACAAACTTCATTGTGTACATTTTCTTATTAAGGCGGAAAATGTATTTTTATTTTTTGAGCCTGAGACAAGGCAATAGTCCGAAACAGGACTTTTCCTAAGAGGAGTAGGAAAATCTAAACCCACACCAGCAAGAGAGATCCAACAGGAGAATACTTGACAGGTCAAGCTAACCCCAGGTCCACTAGGGAGGAACACTTGGTGATAGATGCTCCTTCTCTCCCATCTGCTAAGCCAGTAGATGGAACACAAAAACAGGTTACTCACCTGTAACAAAAGTTCTAGGAGTGGTATATTTTGTTCATCCACACTGTCTGGCATGGTCCCTTTCCCTTTAAAACTTGCGGAAGTCTTCAAGCTGGATCCTCCCACCCACCCAGGTGGTAAATACCTCGGCTCCCCCATGCGCCAGATCTAGCCCGCTGGATGCAAGGTTGTGCATTAAGCTAGGAAGTCAGGTGGAGTGCGTGTGGATGAACATATAGCCTCCAAGAACTACTGTTACAGGTGAGTAAATACAGGTTACCTACCTAACAGGAGTTCTAGGAATGGTATATGTTGTTCATCCACACTTATTGGCAGGTTCCTTGCTGCTTTAAATCTTGCGGAAGGTCTTCAAGCTGGCTCCTCCCACCCACCCGGTGGTAAAACCTCGGCTCCGCCCATGACGCCAAATCTGGCCCGCTGGAAGCTCTAGGGCTGTGCGCCGGGCCGGGAGGTCGGTTGGTCGGGTGGATGAACAACATATACCATTCCTAGAACTCCTGTTACAGGTGAGTAACCTGTATTTCTAGGGACATGGATATGTTGTTCATCCACACTTATTGGCAGACTCCTAGCAGTTCTCCGGGAGGAGGGAGGCAAGGCGCACACCCCTACTTAGGGAATAAAGACTGGAGAACCGAGGCCCCAAAACCAGCATCCCGGCGTGACTCAAGGTCGATGTGGTAATGGGTAATAAAGGTGTGTGCTGACTTCCAGGTAGCAGCCCTGCAGATTTCCTGGATAGGGACGTCCCTGGAAGCAGCCACCGATGCAGCAGTATGACGGTAGAATGAGCTCTATCCTCTGGGAGGCTCCATGCCCGCCAACTTATAGCAGAGATCTATGCAGGAGGTGACCCACCTGCCTATCGTCCGCTTGGCTGCAGGTCTGCCAGGTGCGGCTTCAGCTTAGGTGACAAACAGCTGGCGAACTCTCTCCCGACTTCAGCCAAGCGCCCTTATAATAAGCGAGTTTTCTAGGGTCCAAAGTATGGAGCCTGTATTTGGCCTCAGAGGTGATTGGGGTAGAACACTGGCAGAGTCAACACCTGGTTAAGGTGAAACTCCGACACCACCTTCGGAAGGAATTTCGGCAGGGGCGAGGACAACCTTGTCCCTGTGGAAGACCAGGTAAGGGAGACTCAATGCAGGCGCCTGGAGTTCTCCCATCTTTCTGGCTGACGTGATAGCCACCAAGAAGGCGGTCTTCCACGACAGGTGAGAGAGTTCACACTGGGCATTGGTTCGAATGGCTTGCCCATGAACTTTGCCAGTACCAGCAGTAAATCCCACGGAGGTGGAGGTTCTCGCACCGAAGGGGAAATGTGATCAAGGCCTTTGAAAAAGCGCCAGACCACCTTCTCCTGCGCCACAGACTGCTCCCCGGCCCGCGCCCGGTAAGCAGAGACGGCTGCCAGGTGCACCTTTAGGGTCGTCGACCTAAGCCCTTGACTAGAAAGGGACCATAAATAGTCCAAGATGCTTGCCAAAGTACAGGAGGAAGGGTCCAAGCCCTTGCCCTGACACCAAATGGAAAATCTCTTCCATTTGAAGGCATAGCATTTCCTGGTCAACTCCTTACAGGACGCCTCAGCAACATTGAGGACCTCGTCAGAAAGACCCAAGGCCTGGAACTCTAGCTGCTCAGGAACCAGGCCGTCAGGTGCAGGGATTGAAGGTCCGGATGGAACACCTTCCCCTGATTGACTGAAAGCAGGTCCAGGCGAGCTGGAAGCTGCCTCGGGAGCCTGGAGCTGAGGCTGAGGAGATCTGGGTACCAGAACTGGTGGGGCCAGTCTGGGGCTATCAGAATCACCTGCGCCTTGTCCCTCCTTGCCTTGAGAAGCACCTTGTGAATCAAGGGAAATGGGGGAAAGGCGTAAGAGGCCCGGGGTCCACAGCCTTGAGAAGGCATCACCCCTGCAGCGAGCCCTGCTGAGGGGGGCGGGCATGAAACAGCCTCAGCTTCGCGTTCTCCCTGGAGGCAAACAGGTCCACCTGAGGTGTGCCCCAGTGGGAGAACAGATCTTGTACTACCTCCGGCAGGAGAGACCACTCGTGAGATGCAGCTCCTATCCGGCTCAGGGCATCGGCCAGGGTGTTGGAGGCTCCTGCAACATGAATGGCTAGGAGATCCGCCTCCAGGCTGCGCACGAGTGACCAAATGCGGAGAGCTTCCTTGCATAGAAGCATGGAACGCGTCCCGCCCTGGCGGTTTAGGTAGTACATGGTCGTGGTATTGTCCATCTGGACTCGGACCACTTGACCCCGGAGAAACGGAGCAAAGGCGGTGAGAGCTAGGCGGACCGCTCGGAGCTTCAGCAGGTTGATGTGGCATCGGGACTCCCGCGGGGACCAGAGGCCGTGCGCTCGGTGTTCCCCCAGATGGGCACCCCAACCCATCAGAGAGGCATCGGTCGATAGAGAGACTGTTGGCTCGGGGCGGACAAACGGGATACCCTCCTGCAGACGAGATGGAACGGTCCACCACCGGAGTGCGTTCCACATCTCCTGGGTCACCACCACTAGCTGGTCCAATGGATCGCAGCGCCAGGACCACTGGCTGGCCAGTCCCCACTGAAGGGGCGGATGCTGCCAGCGCGCTCCAACGGAGCACGCTGGCACAGGCCGCCATGAGACCCAGGAGACGCAGGAAGTCCCGTAGATGCCATTGCTCAACCAGAAATGATTGGGCAAAGGAGGTAAGAACCTCGGCCCTGTCTGCTGGGGAGCCGTGCTCTGGCTCAAGAGAGTAGAGCACTGCCCCGATAAACAGAATCACCTGTCTTGCCTCGAGTTCGACTTGGCTCGTTGATGAGAAGGCCGACTTGAGAGCAGACCTGGAGGGCCAGATCTCTGGACCGCTCCACCTCCTGTCTGGAGGGGGCTGCTATCAGCCAATCGTCCAGGTAAGGGTACACCCGGACCCCTCGGCGCCGCAGGAAGGCTGTCACCACTGCAATGCATTTGGTGAAGACCCTGGGAGCTGGAGACAGGCCGAAGGGCATGGCTCGGAACTCGAAGAGGGATCCCTCCGCCGAAAGCTGAAGAATCTCCGGTGACGGACGGATAGGGACGTGAAAGAACGCTGGCCCTGCAGGTCCAGAGAGCAGAACCCACGCTGTGTTCCAGAGATGGCTTATCTGCGCCAGAGTGACCATCCTGAAGGTTCGAGACCTTAGGAACTTGTTCAGGTCGTAGGTCGAGAATGGGCGCCAGCCCCCATCCGCTTCGAACCAGGAAGTACCTGGACACAAACCCGGTCTGAGGGAGGGTCCGCTACCTCCTGATCACCTCCTTTTGGAGGAGGAGGAGCGATGTCGCCCGACGAGCCGACAGTGAGGTGGCTGGAAGGACCCGAGACCCCTGTGGTGCGATGGCTCTGAGGGCGGGGCCTGCTCGAATCCTAGAGGCAGGCCTTTCCCACCACCTCCTCCAGTACTCACCTGTCCGTGGTAATAACGGACCAGGCGGAAAGGAAGTGTCGGAGCCGTCCCACCACGGGGGGAACCTGGGGTGAGGTGACAGGGTTGGGGGCAACACCCCTCAGCCCGTCACTGGGCAGGCTTGGAGGGGGGACCAGCCGAGGGACCTCCTGGGCCTTTACCTCCCTGCTTCCTGTTGGAGGAAGCCGACGGCTTGGGATGCCAAGCCCGAGCCTGCTGGCCCTGACGTTGCTAGGCCGGGCGCGCCGGGCGCAGAGAGGACGAAGGGCTTAGGTTGTGGTTTGGCCTTTGTCCTTCTGACGAAAAGACCGATCCAGGTTAGCGTTGGACTTCTCGATCCTCTGCAGGTGACCTTCCACCCCAGGGTCAAGAGGTCAGTCCCCAAAAGGGAACATCCGCCAACTTGTGCTGGGTATCCGGCAAAGGTGGATATCCTCAGCCAAGCCCGATGACACATGGCCACTGCGGCCGCCACAGACCTGGCACATGAGTCCCCAATGTCTAAAGCAGTCTGGAGCTGCTGTTTGGCCACTGCCCTGCCCTGGTCCCGCACCTGCCTGACCGTAGTCTGCAGATCCGCGGGAAGATGAGGGACGACCTCATCCAGGGAGCCCAACAGGGCATGAGAAAAATGTGCCATGAGGACGGTTGAACTGGCCTGACGAAGGCCGAGAGAGGACGCAGCATAGACTTTTCGCCTGGCATAATCCAATTTCTTGGATTCCTTGTCGGGAGGTTTGTCCACATCCCTGGCGTTCGCGGCGCGCTGAAAAACGCTGTCGGTAACCAACCCTCAGCAGAGGGGTGTCCAAAACCGGACAGGGAACCGGGGGACCGTGATACTTCCTGGCCATCCTGGTCAAGGCGCAGGGCAGGAAGCAGGCGCCAGAGCTCCAAGGCCGACCCACTATGGCCTCGCCACCGGAAAGGCCTCCGTAGGGGAATCCTCGTCCAGAATCTCGCGAGGGGATACCTGGCCCGCTTAGAACGGGTTCGAGCTTCATCCCGTGGACTCGGAGATGAGCCGGGCAATCCCAGGAAGGACGACGGGCTATCATCCACTGACTGTCCTCCTGAGGACTCCAAGTCCATTCGCTTGGAGAAAAGGGAGGAATCATCCTCGGACTCGAAGAGTCCTCAAAGAGCTGCTCGGCCTGAGCCACCCTTCACCTGCCGAGGTCTATCGGGAGTGAGGGTGACAGACAGCCTATGGGGCAGTCCCTGAGCCGACCGAGAATTTTTGGTCGGAGCCCCAAATAACAGCTGTGGAGGCGGAGGTTCCACCAGAATCGGTGGGGCAGCTGGAATTGGCCGAACAACCAGCCTGGGAACAGGCTCCTCGGCTACAATGAGGGGTTGTTTCGGCCGCTTCGGTGACAGCCACTTAATGGCCGGGGAAGACGACGGCGTCTGCTTATTCCCGGTCAGAAGGAGCTGTTGCCATATGAGTTCCTCATACCTCCGACGCAACTTTCGCCGAAGCCTCCCCTCGTCCGAGGAAGAGGAAGAGGATGAGCGGCGGCGCCGCTCACAGTGCAGAGACTGAGACGCCTAAGACGGTGGATCAAGGACCGTGAAGACGCCCGTGACTGAGAACCTCGCCAGGGCAGAGGACGCAAAAGGGAGGAGTCGAGGAATCGGCACCCTCGGCTCGGACGATTCCACGCATGCTCCAGAACCGAGGCAGACGAGTCGACGGGATCCTCAACTCCCACCGGGGAACCGGGAGAGGGGATTCTCAGCTTCTCCAGCCGACAACCTGTCCAACGGGTCGAGAAAAATCTCGACCGCGTCGACGGGAGTCTCGGTCAACTGGCCTGACGGGACACCGTGAAGCCAGTGGCCGCCGAGGGTCGACCGCAGTAGACTGTCGACAACTAGGGAGGGGATCTTTCCGCCCCAAGAGCTGCCGACGGTGAGACTTACCGGCTTCTTGGACCTAGAAATGGTCCAGAAGAAGTTGGACCCTCACTTTTCGTCGAGAGGGTCAGACAAAGCTCCTTAAAAGAAGCTCGTATCACGAGGCACCGAGAAAGCGGACAAATGCCGAGCCGAGGTAGAAGCGGCCCGCGCCGCCTCCTCTTCGAGAGTGATCATCTGCTCGAGCTGATCCGCCGAGCCCGCCGCCGCGGACACCGCCGACCGGGCCTCTTTAGACTAACCAGAGGAAATCTTTTCTCGGGACGCCCAGCTGTAAACGCAGCACGGTTCTCGAGGACGAGGGCCAAAAGAAGAGCACAGGTCGCAAGCCTCGCGGGTCGTGTTTCAAGGCCTAAGCAGTAGACGCACGTGGAGTGCGGATCCGTCCGAGACATCTTCTGCCCGCAAGGACATCTCCGGAAACCGGGAGTCGATTTGTCCATCGCAGCCGCGAGGGAGAGAAGACCGAAGTCTTTTAAGCAAAAAACTTGATTTCGAAAATTCGAAGAATTAGGAACCAGTCTTATACGCAGAGCGTTAAGGAGGGAACCTGAGCTTCCAAGCGGTAAGGAAGATCTGGCGTCATGGGGCGGAGCCGAGAGTTTTACCACCGGGTGGGTGGGAGGAGCCAGCTTGAAGACCTTCTGGCAAGATTTAAAGCGGCAAGGAACCTGCCAATAAGTGTGGATGAACAACATATCCATGTCCCTAGAAATAATGTTTTCCATGACAGAAAACGCAGCTCGCAATCTGTGGCAGGTTCAAAAGGGGGCAGCGTGAGCTGCTCCAGGACAAAGAGTAGGTCCCAAGGAGGGAAGGGATCCTTAATGAGTGGTCTGAGGTGAAGCACCACCCTCAAAACGTCATGAGAGGCATCAAGTTGCGCCACTGTGCGTTGGCCTATCGGGGTAGTGGTAGGCCAAAATCACACAGAGGTGAATCTTAATTGAGCAAGAAGCAAGGCCTGAGTGAAAGAGGGAAAGCAGGTATTCTAGAACTGATTTTTCTGGGCAATCTAAAGGAGAGACCAGGCCCGAGTCCACAGGCAAAAACCGACACCATTTCATGGCGTGACGTCGACGCGTTGTCGGGTTTCTTGGCAGCAGAGAAAGAACTTCATACTCTCATGACCCCGTGTCGCAGAATGGCTATGTCTCGAGGAGCCAGGCATGCAGGTTCAGTGAGCATAAGTCCAGGTGGACTAGCTAACCTCCTCTTGAGACAGCAGATGGGAGCTGATGGGCAATGGGAGGAGGTTCTCGGACAATTAGGCCAGCATGGGGAACCAAATCTGTCTGGGCCAGAAAGGTACTATCAAGATCATTGTTACATGCTCTGTGAAGTTTGAGAAGGAGACTCTGGAACGATGGGAAGGAGGGAAAGGAGAGGAATCTGTCCACCCAGGAGAGGGACAATGCCGCCCAAAACACCAGGCCCTGGATCTAGCGAGCAAAATAGGAAAATTACGTATCTACCGTAATTTTGATCTTCTTGGACGAGTCTCCACCACTCATTCACACTAGTGGGATTAGCGCCCGGAGGCACTAGGACCCATCGGGAGCAAACTTTTGCTGGAGGGTCGGCGGAGGCGCCCGCGAGGCACGGCGCTTTGAGAGCAGCGGTCGAGCCGGTAATGACTATCTCGGGCGACGACCCTCCAACCGCCTCAGTACCTTTTTTACCAAGGAGGTGCAGCAACTAATGTAAAGGGTAAATCTAGCTTTTAAAAATGGACATAAGATAGTCCGTGACGACCTGGTAATAAGGGTCAATAAAGAAGTCCTCACATCCTAAAGATCTGAGGAGTGAAGACCAACACAGCGTGAGCTCGGGGATTGAGGAGGGATGTAGGAATGAGTGGTGGAGACTCGCCCAAGAAGATCAAGAATTACGGTAGGTACATAATTTTCCTATCTTCCTGGACATAAGTCTCCACCACCATTCACACTAGTGGAGAGTACCAGGTTGATGATCCCCAAAAGGGTGGCAGGAGAGCCAGAGCTCACGCAGTCTAAGATAGAGCTCTATTAGGATAGTTCTGCCAAAGCGGAATGTCGCCTGGCATGAACATCCAATGCATAACGCTAACGAAGGTATGCACTGAGCTCCAGGTGGCAGCGTTGCAGATATCCTCACTGGAACATTGCGAATCTCCGCTAAGATGCCGGATCGCTCTAGTAGAGTGAGCGACACTCTACCCTCCAACTTGATTTGAGCCATGGAGTAGCAATGTGAGGCATGCCACTAACCATGATGAGATGCATCTGATAGCAACAGGTTGACCCAGCCGGTGTCGCTGAAAGAAACAAACAGTTGCTGAGTCTTATGAAATTCTTGGTTCTATCTAAATAGAACCAAAGGCTCTCTTAACATCCAAGGAATGAAGAGAATGTTCCCCTTCATTTTGGAAATTAGCAAAGTAAGAGGGAAGCACCAGAGGTTGGTTTAGATGGAATTCTGACACAACCTTGGGAAGAAATTTAGGATGAGTACGGAGAACTACCTTGTCTTTATGGAATACAGTATATGAGGTCCGTTACCAATGCATGAATCTCCGAGACCCTGCGGGCAGAGGTAATGGCCACCAGGAAGGCAGTCTTCCAGGTAAGAAATTTTAGCTCACAGGTAGCTAAGGGCTCGAAAGGCTTCCGAGTGAGCATGTCCAGCACCAGGTTAATGTCCCAGGCTGCAACCGGACGCTTAACAGGGGGTCTGGTATGAAGAATCCCTTTAAGAAATCTCTTCACCATAGGGAGCTGAGCCAGAGTCAAGGAAGAAACTGGCTCATGGAACGCTGAGATGGCACTAAGGTGAACTTTAACTGTGGAGTACTGGAGACCTGAGTTTGATAGGTCCAAAAAGATGCTCAGAACCTTGTCAGGAGGACAGGAAAGGGATTCAAGAGACTTTGCACACCAGAGAAAAGAGTTTCCATTTAGTACCGTTTTATGGTGGCTGGCTCAGGCAGCCAGAAGGATGTCTGAGACTCAACGAGAAACGTTGAACTGATCTACTTCTACCCTTCAGGAGCCAAGCATGAAGGTGAAGTGATTTCAGGTTGGGTGGACCAACAAACCCTGAGTCAAAAGACTGATTTGCAAGGAAGTGGTCTCGAGAGGCTGCCAACATACTGTTGAGCAGAGGAAACCATAGCTGTCTGAGGCCAGGAGGAGCAATGAGAATCATTTTGTCCCGAGACTCGAACTTGAGGAGAACTCTCTGGATTAGAGGAAGCGGTGGAAAGGCATAAAGAAAGCGTTTTGTCCACCGCAGCCTGAGAGCATCCTGACAGAAAATGCCAGGCCCTGGATTTCTGGAGCAGAAGAGAGGCAGTTTTGTGTTGAGGGATGCAAAAGGTCCAGGTCTGGAGTCCCCACTCTTTGAATAGTGACCGAAGCTACGGCTGGATTGAGAGACCACTCGTAGGGTCTGCCTCCATTCTGCTGAGGTGATCTGCTAGATCGTTTTGTATACCTGGCAGATGAACCGCCTGAATCAGAGACTTGTGCCTAGCACCACTCCCACACCCTCATTGCTTCCCTGCAAAGGGATAAGAATGAGCACCGCCTTGTTTGTTGATGTAATACATCACAGCTTTGTTGTCCTCGAAGGAGAATGTTCTTGTGACAAAGGATATCCTTCAGAGCTCGGATCACGTAGAGAACCGCCTCATCTCCCAGGACATTTATGGGAGATGAGTTCTCGAACTGAGTCCATACACCTTGAGTGTGGAGGAGTGACAGTGAGCTCCCCATCCCATTAGCGACGCGTCTGTGGTGATGGAGATCTGATGATCCGGGGAGCAAAGGGGAATTGCTCCAGGAGATTGCTTCTCTTGAGTCCACCAGGTGAGAGACCTTCAAGGGGCTCCGTCACCTTGATGGGATAAGACTGGGGCACGGCTTCCAAAGTCCCTTGGCTGGAAGGGCTTGCTAGAAGCCAATCGTCCAGGTAGGGAAACACTGAGTCCAATCTTTCCTGAGATGTGCTAGCAGAACTGCACAACACTTTTAAAAACTCATGAGCGCCGAGGATAGCCCAAAAGGCAGGACTCTGAACTGATAATGCTGACCCAGAGCTACAAACCTGATGAACTTGCAGTGGGTCGGTGGATGGGGATATGCTGGTAGTGTCCTGCATATCCAGGAGGCCAGCCAGTCGTGCTGATGCAGCAAGGGTAACAGGGTACCTAGGAAATCATTTGAATTTCTCCTGGGAAGAAATTTGTTTAACTTTCTGAGGTCTAGAATGGGGCGCATTCCCCAGATTTCTTTGGAACCAGAAGTAATGGGAGTAGAACCCTGTGTTTTGTAGATGCGGGGCACCAGTTCTATTGCCCTGTTGCTTAGAAGGCCCTGGATCTCCGTGAGGAGGTCTGACTGAGAGGCCGACAGCCTGGGTTGTCGTCCAGGAGGACAATTCGGGGGTTTCCAAAAAATTGAGAGAATAACACTCGCGAATTATTCGAAGGACCCATTTGTCCGAAGTTATGGACTTCCACTGGTTGTAGAAGTACATCAGACGACCTCCCACCGGAGGAGAAAGTTCCACCTCGGGCAATGTGGATGGAACTTGGGCCAACAACTCATAAGGTGGTGCTGGGGTCTTTAGGCCCTTGCGCTTTCTGCTGCGCTTTCTTTTGAGGTTGGGCAGGTTGGCTTTTATGGAAGCTTCCTCTGCCTCTGCCTCGAAAGTACTGACGACTATGAAACTGACGCCTGTTCATGCCCTCGAGGGGAGCAAGCGAGGTCTGGCCAACTTAATGGCCGACCTGGTCTTCTGAGTGGCCTCTAAGGCTTGTTCCACCTGAGGGCCAAAAAGAGAGGAGCGCCATCAGAGGCAGCGCCATTACCTGCTGCTGAGCATCATTCGTGAAGCCAGAAGTACGCAGCCAGGAATGGCGCTAGTACAAAACCTGCAGCTGCTGAGAGTGGTAGCAAGTGTCGAAAGCGCCCATAGTGGCTTGACCTGTTGGTTATTGGACCTCACCACTTAGTATCGGTGAGAAGAAGCTCTGACTTGAGTCCGAATCCGGAAGAGCTTCAACCATTCTTTTCAAAGAGTGCCACAGGATATACTCATACTGAGAAAAATAGCCTTGATAACTGGCAACACGCATACTTAAGAGTGGAGGCAGCAAAGACTCTCTTACCTAAAGTATCAATCTCTAGAGACTCTTTGTTAATAGGTCGAGCTGTAGAAGTTTGAGGAAGAACGACCTTATCATTCTCTGTCAAGGACTACAATAGGATCCATCAGGGCTTGGGATGCCAAAATGGGACGATCCTTGGGAGCTGAATACTTCTTATCAATGGATTTAGCCACTGAGGAATAAGAGCAGGATTATTCCATACCATTTGAGACAGCTCGAAGGAAGGCTGGATCGGAGGAGTCAAATCTGTAGGGATCTCCGGCACGAAGGTACTGGAGTCTAATATCTTCCCAGGATCGATGTCTGTAGTCTGAGAGAAAGAGTGATCTCAGGTTCTTCAACAGAGACTTAAAGGACAGGTCCTCGACCACAGGCTCTGTAGCAAAGAAAGATCCTGTTTCCTCCACTTCATCACCCAAACGAAGGTCTGGGTCAGGCTCAACATCATCTCCTGATGGTCCAGGAAGGACTGTAATGGACAGGAAAGGAGTGAAAATTAGAGAGGAGGAAGCAGCAGAGAAAGAAGGAGAGTCCCGAGGGCCCCGGCGCCGAGGAGGCAAATGGTTCTAAACGGCACCGCAGAGGGGCACGGTGTCAAGAGGCGCGCTACCGCTGAAAAAGTGGCGTTGGGAAAGGAAGCCGCAAAAAAAAAAAGCGGCGCCATCGAAACAGAAGCGGCGCCGCAATGGCACCACCAGACCCAACGGCGCAGACGGCGCCCGCAAGGTCCAACGGCACCGAAAGCCAACAGACCCCGTAGAAGGCGCCGGGAATGCCCCAGGAACCTGGAAAGCTAGGGAAGGAAAAAGCCAGGAGATAAGGGCATCGGTGGTGTGGCCCCTGCACCGCAGCTCATGTGGAGGGGGGAAACACTTGCCGCTGAGTCACCGCACCAAGAAGGCGCCACATGACTAGGAAGGTCCAACCGCCCTACCTGACACCGGAGGAGCCGGGGCCCGTGGCAGCCAAGCCAGGCAGAAGAACCAACCTCCGAGCCCAACGCTCCATAAGAGCGCCCACTGATGAAACTGCTCATCTGGAGCCCTACCTGTGGCGGGGAGGGGCTCGTTCGAGACGGCGGTCACGGCAGTTGGCGACTCCAAGAAGGAGATAGGCAACCAGCTACGTATAACCGACCGTCGACGCGCAGACACACCAGAGGCGACCTCGAGTGATGCCTTCTCTTTTTGACCTGTGGGCGTAAGAAGAGCTTCGAGGGTCGAACGGTGCAGAGAATGCGATCTTATTTTATGCCGACGAGGGACCGCCCATCCCGGGCATCGGACTGACCGTCTGTCGGAACCCAGCTGAGTTTCTTGAGAAGGAGGTTGACCGACCCAGCCCGCTGACTGAACAGCTTTCATACTAAGTCTCCCTACCTCACCTGACCTGCTCATGGTCGACTCCGTCCAGTAGGCCGAGACTTCTTCAAGTAAGTTAAATTTAAATTTTAACGAAAATAGAATAAAATTAAGCGATACTACTATCGAGATAATATTACAAAAATTAACTGAAAACTATGCGCTAGTTTGAGTTTGACTCGACAGGCGCGGCGTTGTCACTGAAGCGCACTCGGCGGCGGGAGAAAAAGGAACTGAGGCGGTTGGAGGGTCGTCACGAGATAGTCGTTACCGCCGAGCCGCTGCTCGCAGCGCCAGGCTCCTCGCTGCCTCGCTACCGACCCTCCAGCAAAAAGTTTGCTCCTGATGGGTCCTAGTGCCTCCGGCGCTAATCCCACTAGTGTGAATGAGTGGTGGAGACTTATGTCCAGGAAGATTGGGCAGTTTCGCGTTGGATGGGGAAGCGAATAAGTCCAATTCTGGAGTGCCCCGTCAAAGAAACAGATCCTCTGCTACCTCCTGAAGAAGCTCCCACTCGTGGACTCTGGCCTGGGAACGACTCAGGCCGTCTGCGATTGTGTTGTCCACTCCGGGAACATGAACTGTACTCAGGCTCGCACCGTGTCGAATTACCCATTCCCACACTCTCATAACTTCCCTGCAGAGGGGATGAGAGTGTGTTCCTCCTGCTTGTTGAGGTAATACATCACCGGCGTATTGTCTGTTCGAAGCAGAAGAGTACTCGGTGGAATTTCTGACTGGAAGGCTTGCAGGGCATAAAGGACTGCCCTCATCTCCGGAATGTTGATGTGGAGTTGAGCTTCCTGAGGGGTCCACGTTCACAGAGACCTCACCCCGTTCAGGTGTGCTCCCCACCCCAGCCCTGAGACGTCTGTGGAGAGGATTACCTCCGGGGACGGCACTACAAAAGGAACACCCACCGAGAGTGTCCCTGGGTCAAGCCACGATTGCCAGTCTTGAATCACGGCCCTCGTGATTCTGACTGGCTGCTGCATATGGTCTTGCCTTTGGTCCTATTGCACTTTCAGCATCCACTGGGTTACCCGCATGTGGAGCCTTGCCATCGCGATGGTTGGAATGGCCGCAGCCATATGTCTGAGCAGGCGAAGGACCAGTCTGGCGGGGATGGTCTTCTTTGCCAAAAGGTCCCTGATAAGGGACCTGATGCGCTCCGCTCTGTCCTCGGGAAGAAAAGCTTTCCCTTGGACGGTGTCCAGAACTGCGCCTATGAACTGCAGCTTCTGGTACGGTACCAGGAGAGACTTTTCGTAGTTGATAAGAATGCCCAGAAACTGAAAAAGAGCTTGGGTGTTCTGGATAGCCAACCACAGTGCCTCTCGGGAGGCAGCCAAGAGAAGCCAGTCGTCCAGGCACGGGAACACGTAGTGGCCTTGTCTCCTTAGAGATGCTGCCACGACTGCCATGCACTTGGTAAAGACCCTGGGGGCCGATGACAGTCCGAAAGGAAGCGCCCGGAACTGCAAGTGGTGGCCGAGAAACTCGAAGCACAGGAACCTCCTGTGCATTTGAGCAATGGGGATGTGCAGGTAAGTGTACTGCATGTCCAGTGACGCCAAAAATGTGTCCTTCTTCAGCATGGGAATAAGACCCTGGAGGGTCACCATGCGAAACCGTTTCTAGGCGACCGATATGTTGAGGTCGCTGAGGTCCAATATTGGACAGAGGTCCCCCGTTTTCTTTGGAATCAGAAAGAAGTGGGAATAGTAGCCTGCTCCTCTCTGGTTCTCCGGGACATACTCCACCGCTCCATTTTGCAGAAGCACGAGTACTTCTCGCCTGATAAGCAATCTGTGCTGACCAGAGTAGCGGGAGAGTAGAGGAAGCCTTGTGGATGGCTTGTCTACAAACTCTATAAAGTGCCTTTTTTGACCAACTGGAGTACCCACCTGTCGGTGGTGATAGACTGCCACCCTGGCAGGTAGTTCGAAATACGATCCCCCGACCTTGGTGTCCCGCTGATCCTGAGGGGCTGAGGCCAGGAAAGAGTCATGCTGTGGCGGCTGAGGGTCCTGCAAGCTGGGCCGACTTGGCGAGACGTTGGCCTCTGCCTGCGGACGACTTCCCCTGGCTTTCCGGGAGAAGGAGCCCCTCTGTTGCGGACCGGAACGGGACTGATGTCTCTGAGTCCGGCCGCGAAAACGGCTCTGGTTCCTACGAAAGGAACTGGGCCTGGGTCTGTACATGGCCTGGACAGACCTCACGGCCTTCCCGGCCTCCTGAAGCTTGGTGAGGACCTTCTCAGAGGACTCGCCGAAGAACTTTGCCATGGAATAGGGCGTCAGTATGTTCTTCTGGAAGTCTGGGGTGAATCCAGAGACCGCAAGCCATGGCGTCTCGAGGCATAATCCTGAGGCTGCCTCTCTGGCTGAGGTCCTGCGAGTCATCACAGCTCAAAGCACCTGGGTTCCCACGTCCGAATCCGTGCGGAGAAGCTGAAGCAGTTCTTTCTGCACACCTTCGGGCATCTTTTCTGCCAGCTCTAGTCCCTGCTCCCACAAGGCATTCTGGAACTGGACCATGTGGGTGAGATAATTGAGGGACCTAATGGCGCAGGTTGCAGCTGCGTACGTGCGCCTGCCCATCGCGTCCAACTGCTTGGACTCTGTGTCCCGTGGCAGTGTGCTCAGATGTTGCAGCCTCTGGGACCGGTCATGTGAGGCTGTAATGACCAGGGAATCGGCCAGAGGATGAGATGCCAAGTACTGGTCCTCCCTAGGAGCCTTGTACAGGCAGTCAGCCTTCTTCGGCATCGCCGGAAGCGAATGTGGACATTTCCACGTTGCCTTGGTGACGTCCACGAAGGTGGACACCCAGGGTGGTACCACCACAGGCTTTGGGTCTTTTGGCCGAAGATAATGTGCAAGGCGTAGCCTCTCGGGGTCAAGTTCTTCTGCGTCCCAGCCCATATTCTCTTGGATATGCCTCAATCTCTGAGAACAATGGGTCATCTGGAGGAGATCTTGGGAGCTCACGTGGGTCGAGATGGGACACTGATGGGAGAAGGGATCTGGATCTGTCTGAGTAGTCCAATCCTGAGTCCTCCATCGAAGGCGAGTGGCGGCGTCTTCTGGGTCTCTTGGGGCTGGGTGACCCTGAAGAAGATCTGGACGGAGGTCTCCTCTTTTCCAATGGTCTGCCCCTAGGAGATTCAGCAGACTCCTGGGGGAAAGGTACTCGGCCTGCAGCCCCGGATGGGGTGGGGGGCACTGGGGCCGGTGGAGTCATGGGTGGTGGAGGAGGAGGAGGGAGAGGAGTGGGAGTGGGAACCACGTCCTTTTTTATGGCATCCCACCAAAAGGTAAACAGCTCCTTCACCTCGGCAATATTGAGACTAAACTGGCGGGCAGGCGCCGGGGTGGTCGGTTGTCTGGTTCCGTGTCGCCCCCAGGGTCTCTGGTTCGAGAGGGTTCCTCGGGGCTCGACAGGACCGGTTCACCGCCTGGTCCTGGGCTGTGTCGACTCCTCTGTAGCGCCTCCTGGCCAACGTGGTAGGTGGCGAGGAGTTCTCTCTGTTGGGACAGGCGTCGGTCCCCAGCTGGCGTCCGTGGTGGAGAAGGCCTGGCGGCGAAAGGCGTCTGGCTGTCGGGTCCCGGGACCAATGGCGCTTAGCCGGCGTTGGGTGAGCGGCGTCGGGTCGCGATCTCTTGAGTGATGTCAGCTCCTTGGTTTTCCGCTGGGAGGAGGGGCAAGACGACCAACCGGACGTCCGGGGCCGAGTGGCGGAAGCCGGACTTGTGGTGATGGCGGTCCACTGACCTCGGCGAGGCCTTGGACGATGAAGAAGGCGGCCTGGAGGTCATAACAGGCTGCAGAGTAGAGGAACCGGAGGAAGACTTGACCGCGACCGGGGAGGCTGAGAGCGGGCCCGGGAAGGCGAGCGGTCGGACCGGAAGCCGGAGCTATGGGAGTCGGAAGCCCTAGCAGAGGATTTAGATCTCACCTCTCCTGTGTTTTTCGAGGCGGGAGGGCTTTCGGAGGATTCCCCTTGGAGACAGGATCCATGGCCTTCAATCTCTCTTCCAGAAGGTAAGCTTGGGTCCTTCTGACGACTGATCTGGGTCCGACTATTAAAGCCTTGACAGAAGGAGCAGGCCTGGGTGTCATGGTCCAGGCCTAAGCACCGCATGCAGGCAGAATGTGGGTCTTTAAAGGAATTTGTTTCCATCAGGCACACTTGACGGATGGCCCTCCAGCGGATGTTGGAAGGACATCAGATGGCAGATGATTCTAGAAAATAAAGTTTCTAGTTGAGAAAAGAACTTTTCAGGCGTTGCATGCTGACACTGACGGAGGGTCGAGACATGCAAGTCGGATGACGGAAAAAACTGGGGATTCTAGGGACCACCTCCTTATGTACTACACCTGGATGTGGGGCGGACCGACGCGGAGGCGGTCCCCGCTGAAGACTGCTAGCTAGAAAATTTCCATGGGGTCCTGACGCTCGCCGGCCAGTCCTAATGGTGTAACCTGCTGCAAGAGCTGTATCTCTAAGTAAGATCAGGAATCGGCGACAACAGCTCGATCGGGTCAAGAGAAATTTCGGCCAGTTCTGCCGTATCCTCGGCTTCGGTGCCCAGGCCTGATGGAAGGTCTGAAAAGCCGTCAGTCAAGGAAGCGATCTCGACCGTGGTCGAGACCGCGTGCTCCTGAGTGTCAGACCGCTCTCGGTCACAGGAACGTCTTCTTCAGGTAGAAGATGATTCTGGTTCTTTGTCCTTCTTCTAGGATCGGGAGGAGTGTGAGCCCAAAGGGGCCTCACCCTTAGTACGGAGAGACTGGCACGACTCCCAGAAGGATCCCATGAAGGTGGAGCCCAGGTTGAGTGGCACAAAGAAGCTTCAGTTGGCCGAAGCTTGGGCAGCTTCCTCTTTGAAGGCCATCATCTGCTCGAGCTGCTTGACGGATCCCACAGCTGCAGAAACCGCCCTACCTGGCCGCCTTCGATTTCACGGTGGATTGCGGCTCAGTCCCCCAACTTAAGGCGGCTCAGGTCCTCTAGAACAGTGGGAGGAAGGGGCTTAACAGATGGTGCGTGCAAGTACCATGCACGCGCATTTAGGCAGTAAACGCACAGAGGTGGGGGATCGTTGCAACATTTTTGTCCACAAGGACACTGGCTAAACTAGGGACGACTTGTCTCTATATCCGAAGCGCTTGGATCCGAATCTAAACTCTGATGAGTTTTAAAGCGAGTAAGAGCGGCTAGAACTGTCGATTTGACTCCAGGGCCTATGGTAATTGCAAAGTAGCAGGAGGAACCTCTATCTTCTAGTGGAAAGGAAGATCTGAGTCATGGGGCGGAGCCGAGGTATTACCACGGGTGGTGGGAGGCCAGCTCAAGACTTCCAGCAAGATTTAAAGGGAAAGGGACAATGCCAGACAGTGTGGATGAACATATCCACGCTCCTAGAACCTGTCTTCCAGTCGGAGTTCACCTAGGTACCCAAGGGAAAGTCCCGAGAGCAAGAGGGCAAGACCCTATATTTACAGCACCCCAGGGAGGTGAAGTCAATAGGAAAAGGAGACCTCAAGGAGGTTCCTGAGTCTTGAAGTCCAAGGGGACTTTGAGAGAAATAGGGACCCAGGAGAGAGTCTCTTGCAGCTTGGAAAAAGAAAGAAAAACAAAACAGAGAGGGTCCTTGGCACCCTAATTTGAGCTCAGAGGTTCAAATGAAGGCAGGATCAACAAGGGTAGCCCAAAGAAGAACTCACTGACAAGAGACTTGAAGATCTCCCCTGTCCTACCGAGAAGAGTGGCCTGCGGAGCCAAGGAAATAAAAGAGGGCAAAAGCTTCTGATTGTGCTCTCCATCCTAGAGTGGGCTGCTGGTGCTTTTAAAAAAAGTAGCAGAGAGCCCAGAGGTACCAGTGGGACTTAGCCCACAACTGGCATAAATTGGGGAAGGAAGGAGGTACTGCCCAGAACCTGAGGCCCAAGAGCGAAAGGTGGGTGGGAAGCACTGATGAATGATGGTGATATACAGGAATATCAAGAATTGTGGTACGTACATAGTTTTTGTATCTTACCTAAAACAATCAACATTCACCACTGGTGGGTGAGTACCAAGCCCAAAAGGTGACAGGAACCTCCCTGGAGGCTGGATAACCTTCAGCCCATCATGGGGAACTCACAAGGAGAGAGGGGGCCCATCACAGGTCTAGCCAAACACGCTACTGTTCAGAACCAGGACTGGGCTCCAGACTTGAAGGAGAGGGAGGGCACCCCGATATTTCTCATCTGCCTCTTCGGAAGAACCCCCTCACAAAAATGGCAAGACAATCACCCTATGCCGGGCCAAGGGAGACAACCAGGAGAAGCATCATCCGCCTAATGCAGACTGCATATCCCACAACCCTGGAGGCTACCACACTGGTGTCATAAGATGCCTGCACCTATTGTCTCGATACCTCCAGGCCTCTTGTGGAAAAGGCAGTGGCTTGCCTGGTTGCCGCACAATCAGGCAAGGCCACCAGGATGTCTCCTAATGCGCCCACAGCTACCTCCTCATAGGCCACAATGTGTGCCTGATGAGCAGCAATGGATGCCATGAGACACGTCAAGGCGTAAACTCTCCTGCCCCAGCTGTCGAACTAAGCAGAAACATCCAGAGGACGGTCTCCTGTCAGGCGCCAACACCCAAAAGGTGTTTCCAACCACTTCAAGACTGCTGTGGGGTGGAAAAAAGCCACTAGAGCCCCAAGGGATCGCAATACCTGCTCTAGCAGTTCCCAAGGATTGGGGGAAGTGGAATCGGGCGACTTGCCAGACACTGTACAAACCACCTTCAAAAAGGGCTGAGGCCATGAAGGAATTACAAGGATTCCTGGTTGTACTCCCAAGGAACACCACAGTTGCACGTGCAGGATTGCATTGAGACACTGGGGTAACACTAAGCTCTTCCATCTTTGTCAAGAAAAGCCACCGATACTCTCAAAGTCAGCATATGAAGACCGGTACAAGGAAGAATCTTCTTCCACAGAGGAGGAAGCAGCTAAGTGGAAGGACTCTGTACAGGAAGAGGAGATGAACACCATCTCATCCATGGCCCTGAAAACATAGGGAATGCACTAACTGCAGCCCTATACTGCTCCCAGGTGAGAAGCCCCAATGGACCATAAAGACCCAGGAGAAAGGGGGAGGCAGAGATGAAGGATGGGAACAATGGTCCTAGGAGAATGGGCTCCTTCTGCAAGGGCTGTGAGGACAAGCAGGGGAGCCCTCAAACAAGGGGATGCTCTGCGAAGACCCCACCTGCTTCTCAAACCTCGAGCCAGCAGGGGGAAGCCCACAGGAAGAAGACCCCTGGTGGGAAGATTGAGGCCAAGCAAACTCAGCAGAGATGCTCCTGTTCCCACCAGCTGCAGGATTCCATTGCCCAGATGAGAAGGGAGTGACTGGCCCAGCACTCCAACGTAAAGTACAGTTACGTAAGAACTTACCGTAACAGCAGATCTTCGAGAACAGCTCTTGCAGCAGGTTACACCATTAGGACCGAAGCCGGCAGGCATCAGGACCCCACGGAAAAATTCTAGCAAGCTATCTTCAGCGGGGACCGCCCCCGACGTCAGGCGTGGTACATAAGGGGG
This sequence comes from Neoceratodus forsteri, assembly GCA_016271365.2. NCBI lineage: Eukaryota > Metazoa > Chordata > Ceratodontiformes > Ceratodontidae > Neoceratodus > Neoceratodus forsteri. Next base: position 1,411,315,798 of record CM057456.1, on the reverse strand, counting down.
TGGTCCCGCCAGATTCCCCAGTTCTCCCGCCGGAGACTCCCGGCCACAGGACGACATCAGAATGGGAGACCGAGGATCCATCGTCAGAAGATAATAAGGGGAGAAAATCCCTAAAAGAAAAGGCAAAGCCATGCCTCCTCCAAGGGGGAAGGAGGGCGGGAAGGTATCTGCTGCAAGAGCTGTTCTCGAAGATCTACTGTTACGGTAAGTTCTTATGTAAATGTACTATCTTACTTCGAGACACAGCTCTTGCAGCAGGTTACACCATTAGGACTGATTCCCAAGCAGTAACACTGCCAGAAATTCCGGGAGGAGGAAAAAGGGAAGTAACTTCCAGGTCCTGAACCTAGGACAGGAGACCCTGTAGCACCGCCAGGCCAAAACCGGCTCTTCGCCGAGAGGCGATGTCCAGGCTATAATGCCTGATAAAGGTATGCACAGAGCTCCAAGTGGCTGCAGCACATATAGCAGAGGTGGAGACGTTTCCGAGTGCTGCAAAGGAGGTGGCAACACCCCTAGTAGAATGACCCTGGACTGTTCCCGGGAGGGGCTTTTGTCTGATATCGTAACAGTATGAAATACACTGGACAAGCCAGCGAGACAGGGACTGTTTGGATACAGATTGGCCCAACATCCTCTCAGAGAAGGAAACGAAAAGTTGTTCAGAACTACGGAAAGATTTAGTTCTGTTGAGGTAATACCTCAGGCTGCGGAGAACATCCAGGGTGTGGAGCAGAGCCTCTCCTCTATTCGAATAACTCGGGAAGTAGACTGGTAGATCAATGTCCTGATTTAGGGAGAGTGAAGAGACCACCTTAGGCAAAAATTTATGGTTCGGCCTCAGGGATATTCTGTCCGGTGGAAAATTAAATAAGGCTCTTTGCACATGAGAGCGTGAAGCTCAGAAATTCTTCTCGCTGAAGTAACAGCAACCAAAAATAACGTTTTCCACGACAGAAAACGTAGCTCGCTATCCGGGCGGTTCGAAAGGGGGGTGAGCTGTTCCAGGACAAAGAGCAAATCCCATGGAGGCACAGGATCCTAATTGGAGCCCTAGGTGTAACACCCTCTCAGAAATTCCCAAAAGCGTCTAATTGAGCCACTGTACGATGTCCCACCAGAAGGTGGTAGGCAGAAATGGCACAAGGTGCACCTTAATAGAGGTAGGCTAGACCCGAATGAAGAGGGAGAGCAGATAGTCAGTACTACTCCCACAGGACAACCTAAAGGGGAAAAATCGCGGGATCGCGACCATAAAACAAAACGCACCATTTCATGATGCACGCCGTGATGCGTTGTCGGCTTTCTGGCTGCAGAAAGAACTTCTGCAACCTCTTGAGAGACCCCGTGACGCAAGATGGCTATGTCTCTAGGAGCCAAGCATGCAGGTTCAGTGAATGTAAGTTCGGGTGGACTAGTGAACCTTTCTTCTGAGACAGGAGATGGGAGCTGAGCAGCAACGGGAGCGGGGGTTCCCGGGATAGTTGCATCAGCAAAGGGAACCAGATCTGTCTGGGCCAGAACGGGGACACCAGGATCATGATTGTGTGCTCCCTGCGCAGTTTGAGAAGAACTCTCTGGACCAACGGGAAGGGAGGGAAAGCGTAGAGGAATCTGTTTGCCCAGGAGAGGGATAACGCGTCTCACCAGAAAACACCAGGCCCTGGATCTAGCGAGCAAAAATTAGGCAGTTTTTCGTTGGATGGGGATGCGAACAAGTCTAGTTCTGGAGTTCCCCATCGAAGAAACAGATCCTCTGCTACCTCTTGAAGAAGTTCCCACTTGTGGACTCTGGCCTGGGAGCGACTCAGACCATCTGCAATCGTGTTGTCCACCCCAGGAACATGCACAGTGATCAGATTCGCGCCGTGTCCAATTACCCAATCCCACACCCTCATGGCCTCCCTGCAAAGGGGGTAAGAGTGTATGCCTCCTTGTTTGTTGAGGTAATACATCACCGCTGAGTTGTCTGTCCGAAGCAGAAGAGTACACGGAGGGATAACTGACTGAAAGGCCTGCAGGGCATAGAGAACCGCCCTCATCTCTAGAATGTTGATATGGAGATGAGCTTCCATCAGGGTCCACGTACCCTGGGACTTTATCTCGTCCAGGTGTGCCCCCCACCCTAGACCTGAGGCATCTGTGGTGAGGGTTGCCTCCGGGGATGGCGCTACGAACGGGACGCCCATGGAGAGCGACCCTGGGACTAGCCACCACTGCCAGTCTCGAATCACGGTGTTCGTGATCCTGACCGGATGCTGCAAGTGGTCTTGCCTTTGGTCCCACTGCACCTTGAGCATCCACTGAGTTACCCGATGTGGAGCCTTTGAAAGGGACAGTAGGAATGGCCGCAGCCATATGTCGGAAACAGCCGAGGACCGACCTGGTAAGGCGGTCTTGTTCAACGATAACTCCCTGATGAGGGATCTGATGCACTCCGCTCTGTCGTCTGGAAGAAAAGCTCTTCCCTGAACAGTGTCCAGTACTGCACCTATAAACTGCAGTTTTTGCGACGGTACCAGGAGAGACTTCTCGTAGTTTATTAGGATGCCCAGAGATCGGACCAGGTCCTGGGTGCTCTGGACGGCAAGAAACAACGCCTCTCTGGAGGCGGCCATGAGAAGCCAAACGTCCAGGTACGGAACACATAATGGCCCTGTCTCCTCAGAGACGCTGCACGACTGCCATGCACTTGGTAAAGACCCTGGTGAGGATGACAGTCCGAATGGAAGGGCTCGGAATTGAAGGTGGTGGTCGAGAAACTCGAAGCGCAGGAACCTCTTGTGCGCCTGAGCTATAGGGACATGCAGGTATGCGTCCTGCATGTCTAGAGACGCTAGAAAGGCGTCCTGTTTCAGCATGGGAATAAGACCCGGAAGAGTCACCATGCGAAATCTCTTGTAGGCGACCGACACGTTGAGGTCGCTTAGGTCCAGAATCGGACGGAGGACCCCTGTTTTCTTTGGAACCAGGAAGAAGTGGGAATAATATCCTTGTCCTCTCTGGTTCTCCGGGACGTACTCTATTGCTCCCTTCTGCAGGAGCGGGAGTACTTCTTGCCATATCAGAGCTTTGTGCTGACCCGGATATCGGGAGAGCAAAGGAGGCCTCGAGGGTGGCTTTTCTGCGAATTCTATAAAGTGGCCTCGACTGACCAACTGAAGAACCCACCTGTTGGTGGTAATAGCCTGCCATCCCGGCAGGAAGTTATAATCGACCCCAACCATGATTTCCGTTGATCCTGAGGCGGGGGCGGGAAAGAGTCAGGCTGTGGCGGCAGATGGGCCCGCTGGCTGGGCCGGCTTAGAGCACGCTGGCTTCGGCTCGTGGGCTGTTTCCCCTGGGCTCTACGGTAGCCGGAGCCGCTCTGATGTGTAGCAGAGCAGGACTGCTGCCTCTGCATCCGCCCACGAAATTGGCTTTGGTTCCTACGAAAGGAACTAAGCCTGGGCCGGTACCTGGCTTGAACCGACCTTACCGCCTTCCCGGCCTCTTGAAGTCTGGTAATAATCTTCTCCGAAGGATTACCAATCAAGACTTCTCCCTCAAATGGAGCGTCCATAATATTCTTCTGGACGTCCGGGGTAAAACCGGAGACACGTAATCAAGAGTGCCTCCGGAGGCATACGCCAGAAGCTGCTGCTCGGGCCAAAGAGTCCGCGGAGTCGTACGCAGCTCGTAGCACTTGGGTTCCCACGTCTGAACCCGTATGGAGGAGCTGAAGCAACTCCTCCTTCTGCTCACCTTCCGGCAGTTTTGCAGCAGTTTCCAGACCCTGTTCCCACAAAGCGTTCTGAAACTGAACCATGTGGGTCAAATAGTTCAAGGATCTGATGGCACAGGTAGCGGAAGCATACGTGCGCCTACTAAACGCGTCCAACTGCTTGGACTCTGGGTCCGGTGGCAGGGTGCTCAGATGTTAGCCTCTGTGACCGGTCATGTGAGGCTGTGATAACCAGAGAGTGGCCTGAGGCTGCTGCGTCAAGTACTGGTCTTCTTTAGGAGCCTTGTACAAGTGATCAGCTTTCTTCGGCATCGCCGGGAGCAAATGTGGACGCTTCCACGCTGCCTTGGTGACGTCCATGAAAGTGTCAACCAAGGGTGGCACCACCACAGGCTTGGGGTCCTTCTGCCGAAGATATCTGGCAAGGCGTATCCTTTCGGGGTCTAGCTCTTCTGCATCCCATCCCATGTTCTCTTGGATGTGCCTCATAATATCCAAGAACGAAAGGTCGTCCGGAGGAGATTTCGGCATCTCACGTGGGTCCGGAGAAGGGATGGAGAGTGGAGATGGGGATCTACAAGAAGAGTACTCTGATCCCGTGTCCTCCGTTGAAGGCGATCGTCTGTGTCTCCTGGGTCTCTTGGGGCTGGGTGACCTAGAAGATGATTTTGACGGAGGTCTCCGTTTTTCTGGTCTCCCCCGGGAGGGGATCCGGACTCCCGGGGAGGAGGAAGACGGCCTGCCGACCCCGATGGCGAGGGGGGGTGCAGGAACCGGAGGAGGAGGAGGAAGAGTGGGAACCAAGTCCTTCTTAATGGTGTCCCACCAGTAAGTGAAGAGATCCTTCACATCCGCTAAGGCGAGGCCCGACGACGGCCTGGGCGCCGGTCGTCGGGTCACGGCGTCGGCTCCACAGGGGGCTCGGGTAACGGCGAGGGTTCCCTAGGAGTCTCGACGAGACCGGGGTCGCCCGTCTGGTCTTCGGGCTGCATTAAATCCTCCTCAGTCAATGTCTCCTGACCGACGTCAGTCGGAGGCGTCAGGGCCCTCTTCTTAGGAGGAGCAGATGCTGGTTCCCCTACCGGCGTCGCTGAGTGCTGCCTTAACCGGCGCTGATCGTCTGGCTAATGACGGCTCAGGGATGTATGCCACGCGCCGACCGCGCTGCAGCGTCCGGGTCCAGAGGTCTCTTCAAAGGAGTGAGCTCCAATGTCTTGCGAGGAGGCAAAGAAGAAGACCTGACGTCGGGTACCGGAAGGTGGGAACCCGACTTATGATGGTGGTGGTGGCAATCCCCGGACTTCGCCAAGGCCCTGGAGGACGAGGATGGCCTGGCGGACTTGGCCTGAGAAGAAGGCTTTCTTACCGCAGCCGGGGGAGGTTGAGAGCTGGCCCTGGAGGAAGAGCGGTCCGACCTAGAACTGGAGCTGCGCGAGTCCGAAGCCCTGGAGGGGGACCTGGAAGGGGCCTTCTCCCTTTGTTTCTCCACGTGCTTGTGGGTCTTTTGAGAAGAAGATTCCCCCTTGGAAGACATGGTCTTCAGCTTTTCCTCCAACAAAAACGCCTGAAGGACCTTCTGACGTCGGATCCGGGTACGACTATTGAACCCTTGGCAGAAGGAGCAGGCCCGGGTATCGTGGTCTGGGCCCAGGCACCGAACGCAGGCCGTGTGGGGGTCCTTGAAGGGGATCTGTTTCCCACAAGCACACTTGGAGGGGTGACCAGAGGTTGGAGAGGACATCAGCAAAAGTCTTGCTTGAAGAAATCCGAATTTCCCGAAGGAAAGCACTTAACCACGCGTCGCGCGCTAGACTGTAACCGAAGGGTCGAGACATGCAAGTGTCGGTGAGGAAAGAACTGGGGAATCTGGCGGGACCGCCCCCTTATGTACCATGCCTGACGTCGGGGGCGGTCCCAGCTGAAGATAGCTAGCTAGAATTTTTCCGTGGGGTCCTGACGCCTGCCGGCTTCGGTCCTAATGGTGTAACCTGCTGCAAGAGCTTTCTCTCGAAGTAAGATCCAAGGTTGCCTGAGCAGAGACCGCCTCCCAAAGCGAGGACCAAAACCTGCCTCGAACGAGGTCTCACTACGGTAACTGTCCCCAACGAACGGGGGAAGAGAAAAGCTGACACCAGGGTTGGACTGTGACTCTCAACTCCATACCAGCACCGAGGAAGTGGCACCGAAATTGGCCTCCTCTACAGAAACTGCACCCAAAGTGGTGCACGTAACGAGAGGCAGTACTGACTACGGCATCACTGCCATCCCCAGAAACTGCCATGAGACAGACGCCGAACTCTGTCAACATTACGGGTGGCACTGGCCTTAAAAGCGGCACAGTCTGCGGCACCAACAGCAAACGCGGCACAAGCTGCATCATGCATCGCAAGATGCAGTGCCCGGTGTGGCAGACTCATCAAGTGAGACACCGTCCACAGCACTATCAACAATGCCACCTGCAGCACCGGAGTCCCCCGCAGTACCAAGAATGGCACCGGAGGAAAGGATGGTGGTGCAAACAGAGTCAGTCCTAAGACCAGAACCCATAGATGACGACGCTGAGCGACTCCAGGGGGGAGCAACTGCTACTCTAGACAGCTCAGTTCCCAATCTGGATCAGCCTGATTATACTACAAACATACGAACATACGAAATTTGCTAGCAGATAAAGGCCTTGAGGTCCATCAAGTCTGCTCGAATGTGCAGCTAGCACCCCTTATTCTGCAGCTGCCCCTCTCTTCCACCCTTCCCCTTCACTGACCCTCCCCCTTTTCCTCTCCCATCTCCTTTTGAAGCAGTCCAATGTTCTACTGGATACCACTTCTGCAGGTAACGCATTCCAACCAGCCACCATCCTCTCTGTAAAAAAGTGTCTCATCTCCCTCCTGGACCGTCCTCCCTCCAGTCTCATATCATGGCCCCTGGTGTCCCTCCCCTCCCTTACTTTGAACAGCCCCTCTGTACCTGTCTTGTTTATTCCTTTCATGTACTTAAAGGTTTCAATAATGTCCCCCCCTGTCCCTCCTCTCCTCCAGTGAGTACATGTTGAACTCCCTCAGCCTCCTCTCGTATAAGTCCTCCAGCCCCTTAATCATCTTTGTCGCCAAGCGCTGCACCCCCTCCAGTAACTTAATGCCCCTCTTCCGACACAGGCGCCAGTACTACACGCAAAACTCCAGGTGCGGTCTAACTAATGACCTGTACAGTGGCAGAATTACCTCCTCAAGGATATACCCCTTGCAATACAACCCAGCATTTTGTTGGCCTTTGCAGCTGCATTCCTACATTGTGCCAAGTTGTTCACTGACCCTGTAATGAGCACCCCCAGATCCTTCTCCTCCTCTGTCTGGGCTAGCTGCTCTCCCCCTAGCTGGTAACTCTTCCTTGGGTTCTTTTTCCCAAAACACAGCACCTTGCACTTTTTGGCATTAAACCCCAGTTGCCAGGTGTCTGACCAGGTTTCAAGCTTTGCCAGATCATCCTGCAACCCCTGCCATCCCCCTAGGTCATCCACCACTGCTCCTACCTTGGTATCATCAGCAAACAGACTGATCTTGCTCTTGATGTCCAATGATATGTCTGCAATGAATACCCCAAACAATACTGGCCCCAACTCTGAGGCCTGTGGAACACCGCTCGTCACTACCCTTGGATGAAAGCGCTCCACACCCACCACCACCCTCTGTTGCCTTGCCTGAAGCAAGTTCCCTACCCATCTCACCAGCTTTGCACCTGCCCCTGTGCCTACTAACTTACTTCCCAGCCTTCCATGCGACACAGAGTCGAATGCCTTACTGAAGTCCAGATACAGGACATCCACTGCATGGCCTATACAACAACCCAAAGATGGAAAACTCATAGTACAGGCAGGAGAAGAGGAATCAATATCTTTAGAACAACTTTTAAACAAACTCCAGCAGGAGAGCTACTTCTAATATATATCAGTTTTTGAAAACCCCCAAAGAAGACCCATTAGGACATGTTAAGAACAAATGGGAAGAGGAAGCCAAATTTCAACTGTCCAAAAAAGAACGGGACAGAGTGTGGGGTACAACACACAAAACTACGGCAGCACCCAGGTGCATAGAGTTTGTCTGAAAAGTCAAAATCAGATTTTATTTTATTATTATCATCCTACTTAGAACCCAGCACCTTGTGTTGGGACTCCCTCCATGGGAAGTTAAAGGTGTTAACACACTATATTTATGGGCAATCTGTCGCAGCATGGGGAAAATCGATTACAAGGAGGTAGTTAAGCCCAGAACCGCCTACATAGCAGGACTGGATTAAGACTACAAATGAAATCCAAGAAATGGAAAGACTCACCTTTGCAGTAGAGAATAAAGCACAGAAATATTTAGAGAGATGAACAAAATGGGTTATAAAAATGGAATAATCAAGCCTAGTGGATTAGAAGACTAGAAGACAAAAACAGTTAAGAAGGCTTTCAAAGAAATATAGGAGAGGGAGAAAGGAGAAGGCTACGTAGCATAATATACATATTTCTACAGAGCAAGGTCATGCCATTAACAGCAGCATAAAGTAAGGAAATGCAAATGGCTTTAAACCTACAAAATAAGAATAGACAACTGTAATTCGGACCGTGGAGTCCTATATGAAGTATGGTATCACTGACAAGATAAAGGACCCCAACCCCCTTTAAATAAGACTACTAAGCTAATCATGAAACTGAGAGGGCACGTATAGTCTGGGACTTAGTAGTAAGACTGTATCGGTACCTTGGTTATATAGTTATAGTGACAGTTTTAAGTCACACAGTTGGAATGAAAGATAGAGATGGTATATACAAGAACCCAAAATAAAATGTACGAGATGAATAACATATTTATTGAAAATGCATGTACCAAATGCACTTCATGATTTAAAGATGTATTCACGTGTAATAATACGCACAAGAACGAACACACACATATATGTGTATATAAATAAAAGAAAGTCCTGATGGAATACATTCTCCTGATTGCAAGAGAGCAGGTCCAGATGTAGAGAAGACACCTCAGAAGCATGCTGCTGAGGCTGAGGACAAGGGGTACCAGAACTGGCAGGGCCAGTCCAGAACCACCAGGATCACTTGTGCCTTGTCCCTCCTGGTCTTGAGCAACACTCATGGATCAGAGGAGGCACAGAGAAGGCCCAGGGTCCAGGGCCTCGAGAAGTATTCCCTTCAGCATTCCCTGCTGGGGGCGCGCATAAAACAGCCTGAGCTTTGTGGGTTATCCTGAGGCGAACAGGTCCCCAGAGGGTGCCCCATTGGGAGAACAGGCTGTGTCTACCTTCGGAGGGAGACCCCACTCGAGAGATGCTACGCCCAACATGGCTGAGGATGTCTGCCAGCTGGTTGGAGAAGTCTGCTACATGGGCCAGAAGACTGGCGTCCAGACTGCTCACAAAGGTCCAGATGTGGAGAGCTTCCTCCACAGAGGAAGGGAGTGCGCCCTGCCCTGTTTGTTGAGGCAGTACATGGTCATGGTATTGTCCATCATGACCAGATCCCAAATGTGCAGAGCACAAGCTGTCAGTGCCAGCCCTACTGCCAGAAGCTCCAGCAAATTGATATGGCATCTGGACTCCTCGGGGGTACAGAGTTTGTGGACCCTGTGATCCCCCAGATGGGCATCCCAGCCCATCAGTGAGGCATCAGTAGTCAGGATGACCGTCCGCTCCGGGGGGAAAAACTGGATCCCTTTCTGAAGATGTTCCAGGAGCAGCCACCACTGGAGGGCGTCCCACAGTGGCTTGGTCACAGTGACCAGCTGGTCAAAGTGGCCCTGGTGCTGAGACCACTGACTAGCAAGCTCCCACTGTAGACTGTGCATTCTTAGTACATTCTCTACCAGGCCCAACAGACCACACTGGTGTATGCCGCCATGCATCCCAGGAGGTGCAGGAAGCCCCGAGCAGAGCGCAACTGCCCAACCCAAAATGATCACGCAAAAGAGGAGAGAGCCTCCTCCCTCTCCACTGAAAGCAGAGTCCTGGCTCTACTAGAGTTGAGCTCCGCCCCAATGAACAGAATCACCTGTGAGGGCACTAACCCGGCTTGGCCTCATTCAACATGAGACCAAGGGATGAGCAGATCTGGAGGGCCAAGTCCCTTGACCACTCCATTTACTCCCTGGGGGGACCAGCAGCAAGTCAGTTGTCCAGGTAGGGGTACACTCGGACCCCTCAGGAAGGCTTCCACTACAGCGATACATTTGGTGAAGACCATGGGAGCCAAAGAGAGTTCAAAGGGCATGGCATGGAACTTGTAAAAAATCCTCTCCGCTCAGAACCAAAGGAACCGGCGGTGGAACGGACTGATGGGGACATGGAACTGACGGTGAAGGAAACCTATTCAATTCAGTACTTTAGAGTAACTGGTAATTGCTATTTTTCTTTTAAATTTAAGATTGAGGGCTTTTAGTGACACTGTACTTCCTTTGTTTTCTTTACTTAGAATTGTTTCTGGGCTGTTGAAAATTTAAAACGTAGTGGTGCTGTAATTCTGTGCTGTCTAATTGCTGTGAATTTTATCTTGGCTTGTCTGACTGCCCTGTAGTTGGGTGTTAATTGTCTGGCCTCTGACCTCAACTAGCATGATAACTGGAGGTGGGGCTTAGTCAGCGTTGAGTTAGCAAGTGAGTTTTATTTTCTCAGACGACGCCAGAAGGGGAAGGAATGAAACATTCAATTCAGTGTTTTAGAGTAACTGGTAATTGCCATTTTTCTTTTAAACTTAGATTGTGGGCTTTTAGTGACACTGTACTTTCTTTGTTGTCTTTACCTAGAATTGTTTCTGGGCGCTTGAAAATTTAAAACGTAGTGGTGCTGTAATTCTGTGCTGCCTAATTGCTGACCCTCCTCCCCTTCCCCAACTCTTAATTATATGCCCTGTTAAATCTGATTGACAGGAGCTAAACACAGGGTATAGTAAGGGGTGTGAAGTAGGAGGGGCATAAGGGGGAAGAAGCCCAGCCTCAGCATGACAAGTGTTTTGACTCATTTATTTATTGGTTTCTTTTCTTTCCTAAAGAAAATTATCTGAGGATCAGTGGCAGGATTTTTAGGACAGTAAATTAATAAAAAGGGAACTAGGAGAGTTTCAGTAGCAGACAAGTAGTGGAATAGCAGTATAACTGCAGTATCATGTGGGAAGTGGTGCAATGCAGTGGCTGTGGGACAGCCATATTCAGGCAGACCTTCTGGACACTGAGGTGCTGCCCTATCTGCATGCATCTCTCTGGACTGTGAGATGAGGTAGCCAGACTCAGAGCGGAAGTAAACTGGGTCAGGAGTACCATATCACTCCTACCCAGAGACCAACCAGTCAAATGCAACTGCCTCAAAGGATGCCGAGAACGAGGAGCACTTGGATGACAGTGGGTTCAGGGAGGGTTAGAGCGGTCAGGCAGAGGCACATCCCAGATCCTATTCCACTCAAGAACTCATATGCCACACTGGCAAATGAGGACAACCAAATAGAGGTACCCAGAGAAGTGGAAGGAAAGGATGTGAAGGTTAGTCAAGGAGGTGACCTCAGCGGGAAAGCAGTGGACCCCAGAGGAGGAGGAAGCAAATCCTGGTGGGGACTTACATCGTAAGAGGGATCCAGCTAGGAACACAGGAGGGGAAGACATGGAGGTGAGGGTGCCTACCAGGTGCCACGGCATGGAGGATGGAAGGAAGATCCTGGGGATCACTGGGAAGGCAAGGCAGGAGGGTGAGCTGGATATCATTATCCACCTAGGTACTAATGCTCTGGCAAATGGGAGCCAAAGGAAGTTCAGGAAGAGTTTAGGAATTGGGAGGGGTCTCAAGCAAGTAGCTACTTCTGTCACTTTCTCAGAAGTAGCTTCCTGCGAGAGGCAAGGGAGAGCATAGGAGTGCATGCACCAGGAACTTTAACTCATGGTTGAAGAACTGGTGCTGTGAGCAAAGGTTTGGATTCATTGGTGACTGGGGACCCACCTGGAGGGATGGAGATTTGTTCAAGCCTGACGGCCTGCATTCATCCTGGAGGGTAATCCAAGCACTCAATAAGTTTAAATGCTACATTGACAAGCATTTAAACTAGCAAAGGGGGGTGGCAGGCCAGCAAGGAGGGTACCTACTTGCTCACCCCCCACAGCTAGCAGTGGAACCAGTAAACCAGAGGAGTGGCTATCTCTGCAAGGCAGTGTGCAAAAGATGGAGATTAGTGCCCAAGAGGTGGATAGGCAGAAAAGAGGCAAAATTCAGCAGAAGGGCAAGGAGAACCAGGGATAAAGGATAACCAAGGAAGGGGCTGGAGTAGAACAGCGAAACAGTCTAGGGAGGTCAAATAATGGAAAGCCATGCGTACAAATGCCAGGAACTTTAGCAACAATATGGAAGATCTGGAAGCTGTCATGATGCAGTCAGACCTGGACATTGTGGCCATCACTGAAACCTGGTGTAATGATAACCACGACTGGGAGATGGCCATACCTAGCTACAACATATTCAGAAGAGACAGAGCAGGCAGGAAGGGAGGAGGAGGTGGCACTGTATGTGAAAAATGACATAAGGGCCACAGAGATCCAGGAGGAACAAAATGGGGGAGATACTGTGGGTTAAGCTGGAAAGGAAAATGGGGACAGTCATCCGCACAGGTGTGGTCTATAGACACCAGTCAGGAGGAAGAAACAGATAGGAGCTGATGCTAGCCATCCAAAGGATGGCAGACAAGGAGTGAGTAGTACTGGTTGGAGACTTCAATATTCAGACGTGGACTGGAGCATCCTAGCAGCAGCATCAACTAGGAGCAGATTTATCCTGGACTCCTGCAGGGTGCCTTCTCAAGCAACTGGTCATGGAACCAACTCGCAAAAGGCAATACTGGACCTTGTGTCTCAAACAGGGACAGTGTGATGGGGTAACAGTGGGGAGCACCTGGGGAACAGTGACCACCAGTCATTGTGGTTTGAAATCACAGAAAGAGCAGAACCAAACCACACAAAAACACGTATCCTGGATTTTAGGGGCAGACTTTGGGAAAATGGGAAATACTTGAAAGAGGCATTAAGGGGAATGGGGCAGGAATCAGGGGTTGAGGAACAGTGGGCAGTATTTAAAATGGGGATTACAAGAACAACAGAATTATGTATTAAGCAGGTTTGCAAGAGGAAAAGGAAGAGGAGACCATTATGATTTTTCAAAGAGGTAGCAAAGAAAGTGAAAGCCAAAAAGATTGCATTCAGGCAATACAAAAAGACAGGGAGAAGTACCAGGAGAAGCAAAGGGAGGCAGGGAGGTCAGTAAGGGAAGCCAAAGCTCAGACAGAAGAACACATTGCAAAATCAGTGGGTAGAGGGGACAAAACCTTTTACAGGTACATAAGTGAAAAAAGAAAGACAAAGGGAGGGATAGTGAGACTGAAGGGGGAGGATGGGGGCCGCGTGGAGGATGACAACAGTAAAGCTGACACATTGAACAGGTATTTCTGCTCAGTCTTTACTGAGGAAGAGGAGGGTAATGGGTCTGAAGGGAGTACAAGGGGTGTGAATGGTGCAGAAATGGACACAAGTCCCTTTACACGAGAAAGGGTCCTGAAGGAACTGGAAGTACTAAGAGTTGATAAAGCAATGGGGCCAGATGGGGTGCACCCCAGGGTCCTTAAAGAACTAAGAGAGGTGGTGGCTGAACCTCTGGCTATCCTGTTTAGCTGATCACTGGAAACAGGGGAGGTACCCAAAGACTGGAAGACTGCAGATGTAGTCCCCTTATACAAAAGTGGAAACAAAGAGGAAGCAGGGAACTACAGACCAGTCAGCCTCACCTCGGTAGTGGGGAAGATCATGGAAGCACCACTGAAGGAGAGATTGGTGGAACACCTGGTTGGCAATGGACTACAGGACCCAAGGCAGCATGGTTTCACCAGGGGAAGGTCATGTCAGACCAACCTCGTTGAATTTTTTGACTGGGTGACTAGGGAGGTGGATCAGGGGAAGGCAATGGGCATGGCCTATCTGGACTTCAGCAAGGCCTTTGACACTGTGCCACACAGAAGACTATACACAAACTGGGAATGGGTGTGGGCAGGACAGTAGTGTGGTGGGTAGGTAGGTAACTGGCTGGGTGGCAGAACACAGAGGGTGGTGGTAAATGGCTGTCACTCCACAGAGGGGAAGAGTGACTAGTGGGGTACCACAGGGATCAGTGCTGGGACCGGTCCTATTCAACAATCTTCATCAATGACATTGCACAGGACCTAGAAGGCAGAATTTCACTGTTGCTGATGGCACAAAGCTCTGTAACAGTAGATACACAGAGGTGTAGACAGAATGAGAAGGGACCTGCAGAAACTTGAATGGTCAGGGGTTTGGCAGTTGAAATTCAATGCAAGGAAGTGCAAGATAATGCATATGGGGCACAAAAACCCTGGCACAATATATCAGTTGGAGGGGTGAGGATATAGCATGCACCAAGCAGGAAAGGGATCTTGGGGTTATCATCTCTGATGACCTCAAGGTAGGGAAACAGTGTGAGAAGGCAGCAGGTAAAGCAAATAGGATGCAGGGATGTATAGGCAGGGGCATCACCTAGCAGGAAAAGGGAGGTCATAGTTCCACTATACAAGACACTAGTGAGGCCCCACCTGGAGTACAGTGTACAGTTCTGGATACCATACCTACGTAAGGACATAGACAGGGAAGAGAAGATTCAGAGGACAGCAACACAGATGGTGCATGGATTGCATCACAAGTCCGATGAAGACAGGTTGAAGGAACTGAACATGTACTCCCTGGAGGACGGAGAGAGGGGATATGATAGAGACATACAAGTATCTTACAGGGAGGAACAGGTTGCAGGAATAGACTATTTTTAAGTGAAAAGATGTTCCAGGACTAGAGGGCATGGGAAGAAGTTGGAGGAGGATGATTCAGAGGAAACATGAGGAAGAATTTCTTCACAGAGCGGGTGGTGGACAAGTGGAACACCCTGCCAGAGGAAGTGGTGGGGGCTGAAACAATCACTGGATTTAAGAATGCATGGGATAGACATAAAGGAATTCTGGAGGTCAGGGTAAGGGGCAACAGACTTCTAGGAAAACAAACTGAACTTACAAGCTCAAATGGGCAGACTGGGTGGGCCATAGGCCCTTATCTGCAGACATTGTCTATGTATCTATGTAAAAATGCGTCCTAAAGATCCAGAGAACAGAACCACATGTCCCGTTCCACAGATGGAATAATCTGAGACAGAGTGACCATCCTGAAGGTGAGCAACCGGAGAAACTTGTTTAGTTCATGCAGATGTCAGATGGGGTACCAGCCTCCAATCTGTTTTGGCACCAGGAAATACCCGGAGATAAACCCCGGGTTTACTGGAGGGTCTGGTACTGGAGCCACCATCTCCTTCTGAAGAAGCTGGGTGATGTCCTTCCCAATGAGCCGACATGTCTGTGGACACCATGTTCTGCCATGGGGCATGGGCTGGGCAAGGTGGATAACCCTCAAACTCCAGAGGCAGACGCTGACCGACCACCTCAAGGACCCATATGTCCTCGGTGAAAGTGGACCAGGTGGAGCCAATGATCCCCCCCCCCCCCAGAAGACCCACAGGAGACAGACGAGGCCTGTGGGAGGCACCCCCAGCACATCATTGGGCAGTCTTGGAGGGAACAGCAGTGGGTCCTCGACAACCTAGCTTCGGACAACTGAAGCAACCAATTCTAGTCAGGACACCAAGCTTAGCTTTCTGTCCAGCCAGGGGCTGGGACAGCCTGGATGCAGGGGGAAATGGGCCCTTCCACTGAGGCCTAGTCCACTTAGGATACCTGTGGGGAAGTAAGAGTCCAGGGTGGCATCGGACTTCTCAATGTGAGCAAGGTGTTCTTTGGACACCAGCACCAAACAGGTCAGTGCCCAAGAAGGGGACATCCATCAACTAATGCTGGGTAACCACCGAAAAGGTTGAGATCCTCAGCCAAGCCCAGCGGCACATGGCGACCGCGGCAGCAACAGACTGGGCGTAAGAGTTGCAGATGTCTTTGCCCATCTGGAGCTGCTGCTTAGCCACTACTCTACCCTGGTCCTGGACATGCTTGACCTTAGTCTGAAAGTCAGCCTGCAGCTGGGAAAACACCTCACTGAGCGTGCCTGAAAGTGAATGAGCGAAGTGGGCCATCGGAAGGGCCGAACTCTCCTGCTGAAGGCCGAGAGGAGGCTACACAGACATTCTTGACCATATGAACCAATTTCTTGGGACTCTGTTGGGAGGCTTATCCACATCCGCTACATTGCCAGAGTGCTGAAAGACTGGGTCAGTCATCAGACATTTGGAGGCAGTATAGCGCAGTGGTCTAAGGCTCTGAGCTGCAAATTTGGTGACATCCACCAGACCAGACCTGGGTTTGAATCCCACAGCTTCCACTTGCATACTGTGTGACCCTGAGCAAGTCACTTAACCTCCTTGTGCTCCCAGGTTGCTCCTGTAAAAAAGCTTTCAGCTTAGTGTGCTATACCTGGTTAAACAACAATAAAAAAAAAAAAAGTGCTGGTGAAAACCCCAACAGGGAACAGGCAGGGACCCACACACCCTGCACGCTATCAAGCAGGCGGTGCAGATTAAGAGAGTGTTGTTGACTCACAGCAGAGGCTAAGAATAGCTGACCGATCGAGAAGGCCTCACAGGAGTCCTCCCCCCAGTCGAGAATCCTCAGTTAGTAGGTACTTAGAATAGTTTCTGGACGTGGCTCCATCTAGAGACCCATCAATTCAGAGATCAGCCAGAGAAAGCCCACGAAAGAGGTAGGACCATGCCCAGTCTACAAATCCTCTTCCGACTGCATACAACGGACAGGAGTGTGGGAAAAGCCCTTTAAGGATCTGTTGGAAAGCAATCTACAGCCACAGTTCCACTGACCCTACTGGTCTGTCCCAGTCATGGTGACGACAGCTGCCGAGGAAGTCGTTAAGTGGTATGGGAATCCTTAGGGGGAGGATCCACTGGTGACTGTTTGGGTGGCGGTTCTATCTGGATCGGCAGAGAAACAGCAACAGGACAAGCTGGAGCAAACCATGCAGGGGAAGGCTGAGACCTGGGTGACAGAAGCCATGGTAGAGCTGGGGTAGGGGCCAGAAGTGGCTTAACCCTGGAAAACATGAGCTGATGCCACATGAGCGCCTCTTAGCATCAATGCATTTTGCGATGGAGTCAATTACCAGAGTGCCAAGAGCAGGTATGCCTATGTCAGCGTGGGCTACTGAACTCTGGGCTTCGGGACCGAGACTTCGCCCTCAACCATCAGGGACGCCGACGATGGGACTCTGATGGAGCCAGCGAAAGCCAAGGAACCTCCTGGGTAATCGGATCCTGAGGTTTGTGGATCGGATCAGCAGGCTGGTCCGACCCACCCTGAGAGATAATGGGCAGATCCAGAGTCCTAGAGAGGGAGATGTCGGCCTCATCTAGCGACAATGCATCAACCAGGTCGAAACCTCAGCAGGTTGGTTGACAGGTGTCTTGATCAACTGGCCCAAATGGGAGACAATGGAGCCAGCTGCCTGGGCTGAAGGATCAACCATAGTGGAAACCTCCAGATCAGCATGGGAATCAGAGGCCTGAGAGCACTTGTGATCCCATGATCGATAGTGAAACTTCTTTTTAGTCTCCTTCTTGAAAGATTTAGATTTTGTGCCCTTACGGGGCCCTGCCAAAAGATGGAAAGGAACTGGCACAAATCACGAAATGCACTGAAAAGGTTGCGCCAAAAGTAAGCGGCAAGAAGGCCAAAGAGGCCTGCTCCGCAGCCTAAGCCACAGCCTCTTCAAAGAGCCTCAAGTTTTTTAGCGGACCTGGAGTCGTGGAGACTGACCAACAAAGCGTCCTTTGACCGAACAGGGGAATTCCGTTCATCTGAGCCTCCTAAAAGAAGCCGGGTGTCACCGTTCTTATGTAGAAGTGTGCAAGGTGCGAAAAAGGACACATATCTGGGGATTGTGTTCGTAGCCTAGGCAGTAGACGCATGAGGTGTGTAGGTCCATCCAGGACATCATCTGCCCAGAATCGCATCTCTTGATTCCTGGTGTCTACTTCAGAGTCAACCATGGCGAAGAATGAGAAATCGCCTCAACATGAAAAGATTTTGCAAAGTTTGCAAATGTTTGGAGCAAAGGGCCTACTCAGTGAGGTGGCGTAAGGAGGGAATCTTCTCCAGCTGAAAAGAAGATCAGAAGACACGGGGCTCTGCAAGATTCCCTAAGCCTCCTCGGGTGGGGGACGAGGGAGGGACAACCTCTCGCCCGTATCTGTGACCAAGCCAGGTCGAAGGCTGGTCAGGAGGAGGAGGAGGTGTCCTCCATGGCCGGGGGATGGAAGGCACCTGTAAAGTCCTCCTGCCCTGTGGGGGAAAGACAGATCCCCGGAAACTGAGGAAATCACCCTATGCTGGGCAATGGGTGACAATCTGGACAGACAAAACCACGCTCTCTGCCTGATTCAAATCACTGTACCTGCTATCTGGACACCACCTTACTGGTGGTCATAAGATGCTCTTGCCTGGTGTCTTGCATGCTCCAGACCCTGTGCAGAGAGGGTGATGGCCTGTCTACATTCCTCCGAATCAGGCAGGGTGCTAACACCTGTTCTAGCAGCAACCACAGATGCCTGCTGTAGGCAGCATGGTGAGCCTGATGAGAACCTATGCAAAGCAACGCACGAGCTAAAGAGAACATCCTTCTACCCCACCAGTCGAACTCTCACGGAATCCAGATCCGGATGTCAGTCGTCGCCAGGTGCCAAAGCCCTGAAGGTGCATCTAAGGCCAGCCCCAAAGGTGTGATGAGGTAGATTATCTAGAGACCCTGGGGAGTGTAATACCTCCTCCTACATTCTACCGGACTGGAGACTGCTAGGTACGGATAAAAGTATCCTGGAACAGGATGGGCAAGGAGGGCACCATCAGATGATGAGCACTGAACTTGCTCAAGTATGAGTGCATCTCCCGCCTCGGCACTGTCTGCGTATAACAAGAGAAATACATAGCTCCTACACTAGCCTCAGGAGAAACCGAAGGATATTCCGTGAAATCAGCTTCTGAGGATGGGTGGACAGATTGTTCCTCTTCCCCGGAGGAAGACAAGGACACAGAGATGCTTGAGTGGTCTGGGTCCTCCTGCGGTGGCGGAGACAGGCGGAAGAACTCTTCTTCCATGGCACTCACATACTTAAGGAAGGCTGCTGCAGTAGCCCTGAATGTCTCAGGTTAAGGGACCTGTAGGACCCACAGGGACTGGAGAGAGGCACCTGACAGAATGTGCCCTGCCACTGCAAGGGCTCAGAGACCCAGCCACAGGCCTCATTAGGTGGGGGGATCCGGAGGTCGAACCAGGCAGCGAAAGCTGTAAATGTTGAAACAAACCCAGAATGAGCCTTGAGGGAGAATCTCCCCTGTGGTGCGACCGGGATTGCATGGATTCATAAGGGCAACCCTCTGCACTGCCAACTAAGGTAGCCCCAGAGACCTCAGAGGAGAGGCGGGGCTCAGCACTCCGGCAAATCCCCACTCCCTGAAGGGCAGTGGTAGGGGGGCCTATTCACCTCACCCCGGCCCCTCAACCTGGACTCGGAAGCTGCCCTCTTCCTCCTACCCAGCAATACGGGGTCCCCCATCCCGCAGGCTCCCCGAGGGAAGCCGCAGAAGAAGAGGTCTCTGTCCCCACTGGGGAGGGGTAACCGCACTCAGATGGCGCTCGCCACGCCCTCCCCGAAACTAACTGCACCCGTCCCCCCCAGGCTGCTGTCCTGCGGAGGCCCCCAATGCCGGCCACGGTGAGAGGAGCTGTTAAGGCAACGGGCTCCGGGGAGTACGGGAGAGGAACACTGGGTCGCCTGGTGCTGCGTCCCAGAGGGATTTCAAATTCCGAGGAATCTGGTTGCCAGTCTGGATTGACCTGAGGGTCATCCTCATCCAAAGAGACCAGCCAGACCACCAAGCTAGTGACCCTGGGGGAGCCCTTGGTGACGGTGCTGGTCACCGGCACTGCAAAGGGTCCACCAGTACCAGGCCCAGCAGCTGTGGGCTGTGACACCGGGGGAGCCTGCACCTCCGCGGAGGTGACTGCCATGGCGATGCTAACCTGGCTCCGCACGGAACAAAGTTGTTCCTCAGGCACCACAGAATAAACCTGGACGGAAAGGCAGGAATCCAAGGAGGCTTCCTCCTCATCAAGCCATATGGACCCAAGAGAGGAAAAGAGATCTGGCCTTGGTGACCCATGAGCGACGCAGCCCTCCAAAAGTTGGCAGAGCCCTGCCAACTTTGAACGCACAGATTTCTAAGACATGGCAGTACATGGAGAAGACAACATCGCAGTTGTCCATGTCGTGACTGGGCAACAGGCATCACAGGCAGACATCATGTCAGTCCAAAATGGAAAAACGTCAGCCACAGGGGCACAGACGCATGGGGGCACGGCCCACTTTGAATTTCTTCTTAGCCCCCGAACCAGACATGACGCGAAAAAAACAGCAGTTTTACAGAGAGAGACTCTGTACCATCCAGTGAAAATAATGGAAAGGTCTTACCAGTGATAACTGTGCCAAGTGGGATAGAACCGGGACAGAGAGCTACAGCATCGAAAATAGGCCGGACGATGCAGGCAAAAACTAGTCACTCGCGCAGCAGGTGCTACCTCGACGGTGGGAGAAACAGAACTGGGGTGGAGTCTTCACGGCCAACGCCGTGCAGCACAGTCTGCAGAGACCGCCCCAAAACAAAACTCCACAGGCGGGTGCTCACCTCCGCACTTAACCCAGTAATGAATGGTGAAGATTGACAAGGGAAGATCAGCTTTTTTTGGTTAGCTTAATTGGTGTATTCTTACTGGGGACAGTGCATCTCTGCTGGTACAGAATTTGTCAGTTTCCTTCCTGACAAGAAGAAGAAAGAACATAGCGATCCAAGCTGCAAGCTAGCCTCTTGCTGACAGTTTGTAAATGCCAGAAATCAACAGTTCAAAAGTTATACAACTCTGCTGTGTTTCAAAACCCAAAATCTTTGTGCATTCATTGAAATATTACAACTACAGTACAACCCTGTTTAACCGAACCCCAGTTATATGAATCTCTCAGTTATCCAAATAGAATCAGTGTCCCCACTCACACTGCATTTTGTTTAGGGGTGGGGTCTGGCTCCCCAGGCTCTGGCAGCCATTCCCCCTCCCAAGTGGGGCCGCCGGCAGGCAAACTCTGGTGGTCAAAGGGGATGGCAACAAAGCTGGCTCATTAGCAGGGGCCGGCATTTTATGTGTGCTGTAAACCCCACGGGGGCAGGGACGTACAATGACAACCCGCATCTACCCCAAAAAGGAAACATGTAGGCACCGACTGCAGCAGAATTCCAGCTTCAGCCAGCGGTCAGTCATCATGTCAGACACTTGGCCCCCAGAGTAGGATAGCAGTCCACGGATGCTCAATCCTACCCTGGCCGACCCTCTGACTCCCAGATCAGTTCCCAACACACTGCAGCATTTTAATGCTCAGCACTTTTAAAGTGCCTCTGACTGATCGTGGTTAAGTACTTGAGTGATTAAGCACATTAACATACAAAGGCAAATGGGCTTCAGCTTTTAACAAGCAGTTGAGGGCTATTTAACAGCTTGTTAAAAGCCCGGCTAGCTTCATTCATTTAAGTATTTTCTCACGCTTACCTACAGTGGCAAATAGAAAGAGATCAGTTCTAGATGTTGGGCAAAAGCTACAAATTAGAGAGTGCCTTGAAATGGGGTATAGAGGGTTGATGTTGCTCGACAATTCGGGCTCGGCAATGAAACAGTCTGAGACACCAAAAAAGCGAAAGCTAAAATTATAAGGCTTTGCAGCATCAATGAACTGTAGCATATCCCACAAAAAAATGGAAAATCATGCACTCCTGCGAAAAAGCTGCTTTCTTATGGTTTGTCCAGAACAGATTCAAAGGGACACCAATTTCTGGCATAATCCTTAAAGAAAAGGCTTTGTTTATCCACCGACAGTTAAACTCAGAGTACCCCTTCTCCGCCAGTGAGAGCTGGCTCGATCGGTTTAAAAACCGATATACGATCCACCAACTCGCAGTCATTGGCGAGATCATGACCAGCAATACTGAAAGCATAGAACCTTTCCAACATAAACTAAGGGGGAGCATGCAAGTAGACAGTCTTTCTATTGATGCTTTATACAATGCAGACAAAAGTGGCATCCACTGGTGGCACCTACCCGAAAAAACCCATGCTACTCATTGGAAAAAGCCCTGGTTCAAAAAAATAAAGAAAAGCTCACAGTCCTAACAAATCCATCTGGCAATTGCCAAATTACCACTCCTCATCATTGATAAATCGCATTCTCCTGGTGTTTAAGCACATTAATATGGCCAGCCTACCTACCCTTTACAGCTCCCAACATAGCGCCTGGATAAATGCTGACATCTTTACGGACTAGTTCTTTTCTAATTTTGTGGCATCAGTAAGGAGTCATCTGTGTGCAATGTGTCCGCCACAAAAAGCCATTTTACTTGTAGATAATGCTGGAGTACACCCCAGCGCTGACACTTTCCGCACAGACGATCGCTCCTTTTGTTGAGAGATTCTATCTGCGAAAACTACTGCAACCACTGAACCTATGGACCAAGACATTTTGGCAACAGTGAAGAAAATCTATAGAAGCAAACTCCTCACAAATTTTTAAGGAGAATGACTCCATATCTTTGGTGGACATTATTAAATCAACCACTGTCAAAGATAGTGTTTATGCTTGTGGAGTCCTGGCGGGAGGTGAAGCAGACCACCATTCAGAAGCGTTGACAGAAATCATAACTAGACTAAAACACCTGTGGTTGAAACACCTGTAGCAAACAACGCTGCAATTGATCCGATGGAGAAAGTGATGGCAGCGCTATATTCCACAATAACGTCTAGTGGCAGCAGTGACACTGTTGCTGAATGGGCCAAGGCGGATGACACAGATGTGCGATATGAAAAAATGACAGATAAGGACATTGTGTCACTGCTAAAAATGAACCTCCCGAACAAGCGGAAGAGGATGAAGCAGAGAAGTTGGAGGCAGAGAAAATAAAACCCATTCCCTCTGATGCTGAAGCCGCCGAATACTTTCAATAATATTAAGACTGGCTGGAGAAACAATCAGATATGGACGGTGTTCAGCTGCTGCTTCTACGCCAGTTACGCTTCAAAGGCAGTAAGACAACAGCATGAAAAACAAAGTATTTTCTACAATCTAAAATGCACCAAAACTGTACTGATTTTAAGGCACCTCACCAGACTTGCCACAGTCTTTTGCTACAGTATTTCAATGTTTTTAACTGTACAGTTATTTAATATGACATTTAATGATATGCTGCTTTTAATGGAACCTTTTCAGCAAATGTACCGTATTTAATTAAATGATCGCAACCACAGCGTCTCTGACCTCATCAGTTATCCACTAATGCACATATAGCTGAAATACAGGTTACTCACCTGTAACAGGAGTTCTAGGAATGGTATATGTTGTTCATCCACACTCATTGGCAGGTATCCTTGCCACTTTAAATCTTGCCGGAAGGTCTTCAAGCTTGCTCCTCCCACCCACCCGGGTGGTATAACTCTCGGCTCCGCCCGATGACGCCAGATCTGGCCCGCTGGAAGCTCAGGTTGTGCGTCAAGCCGGAGGTGGTGGAAGTGTGGATGAACAACATATACCATTCCTAGAACTCCTGTTACAGGTGAGTAACCTGTATTCTAGGGACATGGATATGTTGTTCATCCACACTCATTGGCAGACTCCTAGCAGTTCTCCTCGGGAGGAGGAGCAAGACCACACCACAATACTTACTTGGGAAAGAGAGACTGGAGAACCAGGGCCCAAAACCAGCATCCCGGGCGTGACTCAAGGTCGATGTGGTAATGGGTAATGAAGGTGTTTGCTGACTTCCAGGTAGCAGCCCTGCAGATTTCCTGGATAGGGACGTCCCTGGAAGCAGCCACCGATGCAGCAGTATGGCGGGTAGAATGAGCTCTTATCCCTCTGGGAGGCTCCATGCCCGCCAACTTATAGCAGAGATCTATGCAGGAGGTTACCCACCTGCTTATCGTCCGCTTGGCTGCAGGTCTGCCAGATGCGTCTTCAGCGTAGGTGACAAACAGCTGGCGAACCTCTCCCCGAATTTCAGCCGTGCGCTCCTTATAATAAGCGAGCGCCCTTCTGAGGTCCAGAGTATGGAGCTATATTGGAACTCGAGGTGTGATTGGGGTACAACACGGCAGAGCAACACCTGGTTAAGGTGAAACTCCGACACCACCCTCGGAAGGAATTTCGGTGGGGGCGCAGGACAACCTTGTCCCTGTGGAAGACCAGGTAAGGAGACTCGATGGAAAGCGCCTGGAGCTCTCCCATCCTTCTGGCTGACGTGATAGCCACCAAGAAGCGGTCTTCCGACAGGTGAGAGAGCGCACACCTGTGCTATAGGTTCCAGATAGGCTTGCCCATGAGCTTTGCCAGTACCAGCAGTAGATCCCACGGAGGTGGGGGTTCCCGCACTGGAGGAAATGTGATCAAGGCCTTTGAAAAGCGCCAGACCACCTTCTCCTGCGCCACCGACTGCTTCCGGCCGCCCGGTAGCAGAGATGGCTACCAGGTACCCATAGGGTCGTCGACTAAGCCCTTGACTAGAAAGGGACCATAAATAGTCCAAGATGCTTGCCAAGGAACAGGAGGAAGGGTCCAAGCCCTTGCCCTGACACCAAATGGAAAACCTCTTCCATTTGAAGGCATAGCATTTTCTGGTCGACTCCTTACGGGACGCCTCAACTACACTGAGGACCCCGTCGGAAAGACCCAAGGCCTGGAACTCTAGCCGCTCAGGAACCAGGCCGTCAGGTGCAGGGATTGAAGGTCCGGATGGAACACCTTCCCCTGATTGACTGAGAGCAGGTCCGGGCGAGCTGGAAGCTGCGCATGAGTCCTGGAGCTGAGACTGAGGAGATCTGGGTACCAGAACTGGCGAGGCCAGTCTGGGGCTATCAGAATCACCTGCGCTTGTCCCTCCTGCCTTGAGAAGCACCTTGTGGATCAAGGAAATGGGGAAAGGCGTAAAGAGGCCGGGTCCACTGCCTCGAGAGGCATCCCCTGCAGCGAGCCCCTGCTGAGGGGCGGGGCATGGAACAGGCTCAGCTTTGTGTTCTCCCTGGAGGAAAACAGGTCCACCTGAGGTGTGCCCCAATGGGAGAACAGATGCTGTACCACCTCGCAGGAGAGACCACTCGTGGATGCAGCCCCTATCGGCTCAGGGCATCGGCCGGGGTGTTGGAAGCTCTGCCACATGAATAGCTAGAGATCCGCCTCCAGGCTGCGCGCATGAGTGACCAAATGCGGAGGCTTCCTTGCATAGAAGCATGGAGCGCGTCCCGCCCTGGCGGTTTAGATAGTACATGGTCGTGGTATTGTCCGTCTGGACTCGGACCACTTGACCCCAGAGGAACGGAGCAAAGGCGGTGAGAGCTAGGCGGACTGCTCGGAGCTCCAGCAGGTTGATGTGGCATCGGGACTCCCGCGGGGACCAGAGGCCATGAGCTCGGTGTTCCCCCAGATGGGCACCCCAACCCATCAGAGAGGCATCGGTCGATAGAGAGACCGTCGGCTCGGGGCGGACGAACGGGATGCCCTCCTGCAAATGATCTGGAACGGTCCACCACTGGAGAGCGTTCCACATCCCCTGTGTCACCGACACAAGCTGGTCAAAGGATCGCAGCGTTGTGACCACTGGCTGGCCAGTCCCCACTGAAGGGGACGCATGTTCCAGCGGCCCAACGGACCACGCTGGTGCAGGCCGCCATGAGACCCAGGAGCGCGGGAAGTCCCGGCAGGCGCAATTGCCCAACCAGAAATGATCGGGCAAGGGAGGAAAGAACCTGCCCTGTCCGCTGGGAGCCGCCTCTGGCTCAAGAGAGTCGAGCTGCGACCGATGAATAGAATCACCTGCTTGGCTCGAAGTTCCGACTTGGCCTCGTTGATAAGGAGGCCCAGTTGAGAGCAGACCTGGAGGGCCAGATCTCTGGACCACTCTGCCTCCTTCCTGGAGGGAGCTGCTATCAGCCAGTCGTCCAGGTAAGGGTACACCCAGACCCCTCGGCGCCGCAGGAATGCTGTCACCACTGCCATGCATTTGGTGAAGACCCTGGGAGCTGGAGACAAGCCGAAGGGCATGGCTTGGAACTCGAAGAGGGATCCTTCCGCTCGGAAGCGAAGGAATCTCTGGTGAGACGGACGGATAGGGACGTGAAAAAACGTCTCCTGCAAGTCCAGAGAGCAGAACCACACGCCGCGTTCCAAGGATGGTATTATCTGAGCCAGAGTGACCATCCTGAAGGTTCGAGACCTTAGGAACTTGTTTAGTGTGTAGGTCTGAGAATGAGCGCCAGCCCCGTCCGCTTCAGACAGGAGGTACCTGGACACAAACCCTGGGTCTGAAGGAGGTCCACCACCTCTTTATCACCTCCTTCTGGAGGAGGAGGCGATATCGGCTCGACGAGCCACCAGTGAGCTGGGGATCCTGAAGCCCCGAGGCGGCGGCTCTGAAGGGTGGTGCCTGCTCGAATTCCAGAGGCAGGCCTCTTCCACCACCTCAAGACCCACCTGTCCGTGGAAACAGCGGACCAGGCGGAGCAGAATTGCCGGGCCGTCCCCAGGGACCCAGGGATAAGGTGAGCGGAATGGGGCGACACCCTCAGCCCGTCACTGGGCAGGCTTGGAGGAGGGACCGGCCGAGACCTCCTGGGCCTTTCCTCCTGCCTCCTGTTAGAGGAAGCCGGCGGCTTGGGTTTGGGATGCCAAGGCCGAGCCTGCTGGCCTTGACGTTGCTGGGCCGGGCGCGCCGGGGGCACAGAAGGACGAAAGGGCTTAGGCTGTGGTTTGCGGCCTTTGTCCTTCTGAGCGGAAGAGACCGAGTCCAAGGTAGCATTGGACTTCTCGATCCTCTGCAGGTGACCTTCCACCCCAGGGCCGAAGAGGTCAGTCCCAAAAGGGACATCCGCCAACTTGTGCTGGGTATCCAGTAAAGGTGGATATCCTCAGCCAAGCCCCGACAACGCTTATAGCCACTGCGGCTGCCACCGATCTGGCACAAGAGTCCCCTATATCCAAAGCAGTCTGGAGCTGCTGTTTGGCCACTGCCCTGCCCTGGTCCCGCACCTGCTTAACCGTAGTCTGCAGATCGGCGGGAAGATGAGGATGACCTCATCCAGGGGGCCCAACAGGGCATGAGAAAAAGTGCCATGAGGGCGGCGAACTGGCCTGCCGAAGGCGAGGAGGGCATAGCGTGAACTTTTAGCCCGACTAGTCCAATTTCTTGGACTCCTTGTCAGGAGGTTTGTCCACATCCCTGGCGTTGCCGTCGCGCGGACGCTGTCGAATAACCAACCCTCAGCAGAGGGTGTTCAAAACCGGACAAGGAACCAGTAGGGACCGCGCATACTTCCTGGCCATCCTGGCCGAGGCGCAGGGCAGGAAGCAGGGGCGCTAAAAGCTCCAGTGCCGGACCCACTATGGCCTAGCCACGGAAAGGCCTCCGTCGAGATCCCTCGGTCCAGAATCTCCGTGAGGGATACCTGGCCCGTTTGGAAGCGGGTTCGAGCTCCATCCCGGTGGACTCCGAGATGAGCCGAGTAGTCCTAGGAAGACGACGGGCTATCGTCCATTGACTGACCTCCTGAAGACTCCAAGTCCAGTCGCTTCGGAAAAAGGAGGAATCATCTTCGGACTCGGAAGAGTCCTCGAAGACTGCCTCTGGCCTGAGCCACCCTTCACCTGCCGAGGTCGATCGGGAGTGAGGGTAACTGACAGCCGATGGGGTAGACCTCAGCCGACCGAGAATCTTGGTCGGAGCCCCACTGGTGGCTGTGGAGGCGGAGGTTCCACCGGAATCGGTGGAGCAGCTGGTTTTGGCCGAACAACCGGCCTGGATATAGGCTCCTCGGATAAGTCGAGGGGTTGTGTCGGCCGCTCCGGTGACAGCCACTTAATGGCCAGGGAAGGCGACGGGTCGACTTATTCCCGGCCAGGAGGAGCTGTTGCAACATAAGGTCTCGTGCCGTCAGCGTAATTTCGCGAAGCCTCCCTCATCCGAGGAGGAGGACGGCCGGCGACGCCGCTTACCGCGGTGCCGAGACCGAGACCGCCTATGACGGTGGGATCGGCTGGACCGCGAAGAGGTCCGAGACCGAGAGTCCCGGAATTTCCGAGGTCGGTGCGGGGAGGTGTCGGCCGGAACCGGCACTCCCTTCGGCTCGGATGGTGCATCCGAGGGCTCCGGAACCGGAGGCACAGGCGAGCCCACGGGATCCTCAACTCCTCCCGGGGAACGGGGAGAGGGGAATCTCGGCTGCTAAAGGCGACAGCCCGTCCAATGGGTCGAGAAAAATCTCGACTTCATCGGTGGGAGTCTCGGTCAACTGACCTGACGGGGACACCGTGAGGCCAGTGGCCGAAGCCGAGCGGTCGACCCCGAAGCCGACGGCCCGGGAGAGGGACCTTTCCCGCTCCCAAGAGCGCGACGGAGGACTTACCCTCGTCCTCTTTTTGGACCGAGATAAGGTCCCGCTAGCGTAGGCCCGTCTCCTTTAGTGGAGAGGGACAGACAAAACTCCTTAAAAGAAGCCGTGTAAGAAGAGCCACAGAGGCGGGATAAATGCAGCGGCCGAGAAGATACAGCCCGCACATGCCTCCTCTTCGAGGCGACCATCCGCTCGAGCTGATCCCCGAGCCCGCTGCGAGACACCGCCAACCGGGCCTCCTTGGACTTCACCGGAGCGAAACGCTTCTCGGGACGGCCCAGTTGTAATCGGGCAGCACGGTCTTCGAGGACGTAGGCCGAGAAAGATGAGCACAGGTCGCAAGCCTGCGGGTCGTGCTCAAGGCCTAAGCAGTAGACACACGTGGAGTGTGGATCCGTCCGAGACATCTTCTGCCCGCATGGGCATCTCCGAAATCAGGGAGTCGATTTGTCCATCGCAGCCGCGAGGGATAGAAGACTGAAGTCTTTTTGCAAATTTTTTTTTTTAAATCCGCAAACGGAGAAATAGGAACCAGTCTCAAACGCAGAGCGTTAAGGAGGGAACCTGAGCTTCCAAGCGGTAAGGAAGATCTGGCGTCATGGGGCGGAGCCAAGAGTTATACCACCCGGTGGTGGGAGGACAAGCTTGAAGACCTTCCGCAAGATTTAAGCGGCAAGGATACCTGCCAATGAGTGTGGATGAACAACATATCCATGTCCCTAGAAACCCTGTTTATCGGAACAATTTTGTCTCCCCAGGGTATTCGGATAAACAGGGTTTCACTATATATCCATCTATTACACAAACCATGGCACCCAGTATCACACAAAGATTCACACATTTTTATAACCACATATAAGCAAGGAAGAGACAGCAAGAAACAAAGGCAAGGATACAGCAGGATGGAAACATGAAACCATCGGAGTGATCAAATCCTAGATTTCACATGAAAATTTGATTGCGCAATCAGACAAAAGACAGAAAAGATCCTTGGCTTTCTGCATAATCATTGGTTCAGGGTCTTATTCAGCCATTTCATAAGCCTCACCATTGCATTCTCCCTGAAGGCAAAGAGGTCCACTGGAGAACTGCACCACAGGGAGAAATAACAGTTATGTAAGAACTTACCGTAACAGTAGATCTTTGAGGAAACCTCAATCATCAGGTACCACCGTAGGAACCTTCCCCGTTGGTGAAGGAGAATCCACGTGGAAGAATTTCAGCAGTACAACTGTTGACATCCGCTGTCAGCAACCCCATGTAGGTGTCTGCATCCCCACTCCCTCCTCAGGTCTTCTCCCCCAACCCCCAGGAGATGAAGGGAGCAAGACTCATGCCCTGGAGAACTGAAGAGAGACTGAGGGACCTGGCTCTAGATAAAGATAATGGAATACAGCAGATTACCACGTCCAGAACAGGAGACCCAACAGGGGGATAGTGGGAGAGAAATCATACCCAATGACCGAGATCCCTTCGAAGATCTACTGTTATGGTAAGTTGTTACACAACTGTTCTATCTTTCAAGGTATCTCAGTCATCAGGTACCACCATAGGAACGAGTACCAGGCAGTGACTAGAAGAAACTGGGAGGCTGGATCTCCATAAACTTAAGATAGGAGATTAGAATAACCTACCCCAACCAAACACCTTCTCAAACTTAAGACAGAAGACTCTGCAAAACTGACTTGCCAAGAGACTCCATAAACTTAAGACAAGAGTCCTTGCAGAACACTCCTACGAAAACCTGCACGGGCTCTTGAGGCAATGCCCATACTGAAGTGCTTGGCAAAAGTGTAGACTGTACTCAGGGGTGGCAGCAGCGCAAATATCAGTGTCCGAGACCCCTCTGAAACAAACTACTAATGTAGGCATGCTTCTCGTGAAATGTGCTTTGACAGCACCAGGCAATTATTTGCCATTCTTACTGTAGCAGAACACAATGCATTTGCCAACCATTTGGATAAACACTGCTTAGAAACAAAAAAGCACCGTCTGTACCTGGAGCGAAAAATGAACTGCAACTTTCTAAACTTCATAGTCCTGCGCAGATAATACTTCAAAGTTTTGCGCATATCAAGTGTATGGAGCTGTGCTTCCCCTGGATTGGCATGCTAAGGAAAATAAACAGGAAGATGGTTAGATTAAGTGTGAACTCAGACACCACCCTGCGGAGAAACCTAGGATTTGTGAGCAAAGTCTTTCTGAAAAACTAAATACCGTATTTCACCGTTTAGAAGCCGCTGCTTCTATTACATTATTTTTAAAGCGGGGCTTCTATTTGAGGGCAGATACTATTTGGGGGCGGCTTCTATTAATACTGCAGTATGAAGTCTAGGTACCAGTAAATAACATTCACCAGAAATCCACAGGTGTGCTGCAGTAGAGCTCTGGTTTACCCGTGTTAGGATGGTAGCAATACCTGGGGGCTGTACAAATCTTCTGCAGCCCACCGACATGTTGTTGGAATGCCCCATTCAAATCACGGTATCGTGAGTGTTATGATGTGTGGCTCGCCACTGAAGAAAGACAGTTTACGGCCAGCGGAAACCCCAAAGAGCCATCTAAGCTACAAATGCTGGAGTGGGTCAAAGATGCCCGGGGTGCTGTCACAAAAGACAATATCAACTCTTAACGTTTGTGGCATCACATCCACCGATTTGGATATCATCGTCTGCACAAGAAAAGAGGGGGTTGCTGTTGATGCATGGCAGCCCATTACTGAAAAGCTGACATCTCTGTACTCAGGTAAGAATGAAGGGCATTTAATTTGGTAAAAAAAACGAAAGTTTTTGTCATTCACTAACAAGTTTTCTTTTTTCCTTCAGGAGCTGACAACATCCATTTGCAGCATTCACAGAACTCTCATATCATCGAGTTCTTCATTGAGGAGCCTGAAGTTAGTGGCTCAGAAGCAGAAGCCGACCCAGACAGCGACATCGATCTAGATTAAAATCCGTTTGGATGCCAGACTACTTTTACTTGCATAACCAAAAAAAATAAAATGAAGACGCAAAAAAGCTACTGAAAGCCTAATCATTTGTCATTTTTCTTCATTCATTCTTAGTGTGCCCATGGTTACGACATTGGTTTTGAGTTGCACAATGACGCGGTAGCAACCAAAGACCACGTGGTAGCAACCTGATGTGCGGAAACTTGCTCGCCTGCTTGTGCTGTATACCGCAGTAGTGGAAAATAGTAAAGTTACCATTCAGCTGACTGTGTTCTAAGAATACCAGTGAATCTTAACACTACTTAGAAATTTTGCGGTTCTACATACGGCTTGTACACAAGGGCGGCTTCTATTGCTTAATATTAAATCAGCATGTGGGTTCTATCTGAAGCGGCTATAAAACTGTGAAATCGAAGGTAAGGCTCCTCACAGAGGGCCCGCTGTGTCATAATTCTTCTAGCCAAAATGAGACAACTAAAAGAACACTTTCAAGAGACAGCGCAACTCACAAATTGTGATTTGTTCAAGGAGGAGGGGTCAATTTCTCCAAAACAAAATTCAAATCCCAAGCTGGGACAGGGATTGGATTGAGGGTTTCAGGTGCAGGATTCCCCAAGAAAGGTGCGGGACACATCCAGCTGAGCAATCTTGTGGTCACCACGGCCTCATGAAAAGCAGAAATAGCCAAAAAGTGGACCTTGAGGAAGGAATACTGAAGACAGAAGTCGGACAAAGAAATCTGGAAGTCCAGGACATGCTTCACAGGGCAGGTGAAAGGGTCTTGGAATGCTTTGCAGCCTAGATGGCAAACCACCTCCACTTCATTGCATAAGTGGCATGGGTGGAATGCTTGAGGAACGCCACTAGGACGACTGCTACCCTGTTAGAAACCCAAACCCTGCAATGGCCACATCCTCAGGAGCTACATATACACATGGAGGAACCTTAGGTTGGGATGGACCAGGGCCACCGATCCTGGGTCAGCAGATTCCTGCAAAAGGGCAGAGGGACCAGAGGTTCCTCCCCCAGCTGCTAGAGTAGAGGGAACCATTATCTACCAAGGCAAGAATGCGGCCACCAGGATCATGTGGCCCCCTCCATTTGTAGCTTGATCAGCACTCTCTGTATTAGTGGAAAAAGTACAGTTACGTAAGAACTTAGCGTAACAGTATATCTTCACGAGAGGCTCTTGCAGTAGTTAATCACCAAGAGGACTGGCGCACCCTGGAGTCAGAACCACACAGAAACTTCAGCCCATCCACCTGTCACATGATGGACGTCAGCGTGATCCTATACAGTGGGTGGTCCCCATGCCCACCTTCCAGTTCTCTCGACAGGGACCTCAAAAGAGGAGCGACAGCACAAAAGGAAAGAGGCTCCTGGAGCCCTGAATGAGCTCATAAAGAAACAGCAATAAAACCAAATAAAATTTGGGGGATGAAGGGAGGGAGCGAAAAAGGTTACCTACTGCAACAGCCTCTCTCGAAGGTCTACTGTTAGGGTAAGTCCTTACGTAACTGTACTATCTCACTTCTGAGAGGGCACTTGAGCAAGTAATCACCTAGAGGACTGAGTACCAAGCAGCCTGAATCAGAAGAAAAACACGGGAGGCAGGAAAAAGGTCCGCTAAAGGCACAAAAATCATGACAAGAGATCTTGAAGCACTGCTTAGCCAAAACCTGTCCTGCGTCTAGAAGCGATGGCCAGACTAATGCTCGGTGAAAGTCTGGACTGAACTCCAGGTAGCTGCGGCGCAGATGTCAGTGGCTGATGCATTTCTGTAACAAGCAGTAGAGGTAGCCATACACTCTTGGTGGAATGCCCCTTAAACTCCCCCCGGAGGGACTTACTACGTTTTTGGTAAAAGAAAGTAAAGCAGTGTGCCAGCAGTCTGGATAAACACTGTCTGGAAACTGCGCACCATCTCTCTTGGATGCAAAAGAAACAAAGCTGATAATTTTCCAGACAGACTTTGTCCTGTTAGTGTAATAAATAGTTACATAAGAATCTACCTAACAGTAGATCTTCGAGAGAGGTTCCTGCAGTAGGTCTTCACAGATTGGACTGCACCCCCCTGGCAACAGGACCGCATTGCAAACTTCTAGATAACAAAATATAGTGCGGGACCACACCCGGCATCACATGACTGGACATCAACGTGACAGTATATAGGGGACAGTCCCCACGCCCACCCTCCAGTTCTACTGTAGGAAGATCCCGGTAAGGATGACAAGAGAAAGGAGCAGAACACCTCGATCCCAGAGCTGCTAGTACTAGCCCTGATAAGGGATAGGAAAACTAGGAGCTGAGGGAAGATGGGAGGGAAAATGTGACCTATTGCAGAAACCTCTCTCCAAGATCTGTTAAGGTAAGTTCTTACACAACTGCTGTATCTTACTTCGAGACGGTTCCTGCAGTACGTCTTCACAGATAGGACTGAATACCAAGCATTCAAGGAAAGCAAGTCCAAGACTAAGGTACAGGAGGCGTAATGCCTACACTTCAGAGCTTGTTAAGATAAAAGGCCTTGCAGGAGAATAAGACCAAAACCAGCTCTACACCTAGAGGCAATGTCCAGACTGTAATGCTTGGTGAAAGTATGGACTGAAGACCAAGTGGCAGTCTCATAAATATCCGAAGCGGACACATTCCTTAAGATGACCGTGGAAGCAGCCATGCCACGGGCTGAGTGACCCTTTAACTTCCCCTGGAAGGGTTTTCTCGTACTTCTGATAGGCGAGCGAGATACAATTAGCCAACCATTAGGACAGACCCCATTTAGCGATGCGCACCCTTATGTCTGAGGTGCAAAGCCACAAACAACTGGTCAAATTTGTGCACCTCTGTGCTCAGAGAGATATATCTCAATATCCTGTCACGTCCAACATGTGCAAAGGTACTCCCCCCCACTGGAATACTGGGATAATTAATCGGCAGTTGAACATCTTGGTTCAAGGTAAATTCTGAAAACACTTCCGGTAGAAAGGAACGATTAATCCACAGAGCAACCCGATCTCTGTGGAAGATTAAATAAGGCTCCTTGTACACGAGTGCCTAAAGCTTTGAAATTCTTCGAGCTGAGCTAATAGCAACTAAAAAGAGCTCTTTCCAGGATAAATAGCAAATGACGCAACTTGCTGCCAGCTCAAAAGGGGGCAAAGTACGGTTCACCAAAATAAAACTGAAGTCACAAAGGGGAGACCGACTACTACCAGGAGTTTTAAGTGGAGGATCCCTTTGAGGAAGGTTTTTGAGACCTCCAACTGCACTAGGGTTTGCCATTTACCGAAGATGGTAGGCAGAACCCGATGAAAGATGGATATTCAGGAAGAGTAATTGAGGCACCAATGAGACAGGTGCAAGAGGTACTCAAGTACCTGGGGCGCAGAGCATGAGAAGGGGTCCAGGCCTTTGGCCGTGGCCCAAACGGTGAATCTCTTCCACTTCATAGCATAAGCAGATCTAGTGGATGGTTTTCTGGCTGCACTATGACCTGGGCAACTCATGCGCGGAGACTCCAAAACGTTGAGACAGCCATGTCAAAAGGTGCCATGCATACAAGTGGAGAGACCAAAGGCTCAGATGCACCAGGATGCCCTGTTCCAGAATCAGAATGTCGTGGAGGAGAGGAAGAGGTACTGGGAGTTCTACTGCCAGCTTCTGTAGCAGAGAGAACCAGATCTGCCGAGGCCAGAGGGGAGTAATGAGAAACATGCGCGCGCCCTCTGCTTGGAACTTCAGCAGAACCTTCTGTAGTTTTAGAAAGGGAGGGAAAGCATACAAAAACCTCCCTGTGCAACAGAGAGACAGGGTGTCTCACCAAAAAACACAACGCATAGGAGTGAGAAAAAGTTGGGTAGTTTTACATTGGATGAGGAGGCAAGAAAAAACAGGTTACTCACCTGTAACAGTAGTTCTAGGAGTGGTATATGCTCATCCACACTCTTTGGCAAGTCCCCTTCCACCTTTAAATCTGGCCGCAAGTCTTCAAGCTGGCTCCTCCCACCCACCCAGGTGGTAAATACCTCGGTTCCGCCCCATGACGCTAGATCTTAGCCCGCTGGAAGCAAGGTGATGTGTCTAAAACCAGGGAAGTCGGGTGCATGCGTGAGGATGAACAACATATACCACTCCTAGAACTCCTGTTGCAGGTGAGTAACCTGTTTTTCTAGGAGCGTGGATATGTTGTTCATCCACACTCTTTGGCAGACTCCTAGCAGTTCTCCGGGAGGAGGGAGGCAAGGCGCACACCCCCTACTCAGGAAACAGACTGGAGCACAGAGGCCCCAATACCAGCATCCCTACGTGACTCAAGGTCGATGAGGTAATGGGTAATGAAGGTGTTTGCCGACTTCCAGGCAGCAGCCAGACAGATTTCCTGGATAGGGATGTCCCTGAAAGCAGCTACCAATGCAGCAGTATGGCGGGTAGAACGAGCTCTTATCCCTCTGGGAGGCTCCTTGCCGCCAAATGCAGCACAGACCTATGCATGATGTAATCCATCTTGCAATGGTCCGTCTGACTGCAGGTCTGCCAGAAGCGGCTTCAGCTTAGGTGACAAACAGCTGGCGAACCTCTCCTCGAATTTCCACAACTTGTACTCGGACGTCCGAGGGTGTAGTTAGGGTAATATACCAGCAGAATAAACACCTGGTTAAGGTGGAACTCTGAGACCACCTTCGGAAGGAATTTCAGGTGGGGGCGCAGGACAACTTTGTCCCTGTGAAAGGCCAGATAAGGTAAGTCCACCGAAAGCGCCTGGAGCTCCCCTGTCCTTCTGGCTGACGTGATAGCCACCAGGAAGGCAGTCTTCCACAAGTGTGAGAGCTCACACTTGTGCATGGGTTCGAATGGCTTGCCCATGAGCTTTGCAAAAACCAGCAAAAGATCCCATGGATGTGGAGGTTCACGCACCAGAGGGGATATGTCATCCAGGCCTTTGAAAGAGCGCCCACCATTGTCTCCTGTGCCAATGCTGACTGACCAGCCCACGTCCGGTAAGTGGAAATGGCTGCCAGGTGCACCCTAATGGTCGATGACTGCAGACCCCCTTTGGGGAAAGATCAAAGGTAGTCTAAAATGTTAGCCACAGAGCAGGATAAGGGCCTGCCGAGGGGGCAGGCATGGTACAGCCTCAGCTTGGTGTTCTTCCTGGAGGCAAACAGATCCACCAATGGTTTGCCCCAATGGGAAAACAGATTGTAATCTACCTCTGAATGGAGAGACCACTCGTGAGATGTCTGGCCTATGCGGCTGAGAGCATCCGCCAGTTGGTTCGAGACTTCTGCCACATGGATGGCAAGGAGATCCGCCTCCAACCGGCTGATGATGGTCCAGATCCGGAGCGCATCCTTGCATAGCAGACGGGAGTGTGTGCCTCCCTGTTTGTTGAGGTAGTACATGGTCGTGGTATTGTCCGTCTGGACTTGAACCACTTGACCCCAGAGCTGAGGAGCGAAAGCAGACAGTGCCAGTCTGACTGTTCTGAGCTCCAACAGGTTGACGTGGCATCGGGACTCCTTGGGGGTCCAGAACCCGTGGACTCTTGTCCCCCATGTGGGCTCCCCAGCCCAGAGAGGCATCGGTCGTGAGAACAATCATCGGCTCATGCCGGACAAACGGGATCAGACGACCTGGGACGGTCCACTATTGGAGAGAGCGTCCCACAACTTCTGGGTGACAGTGACCAGGTCGAATTGACCCTGATGCTGAGTCCGAGTGGCCAGCTCCCACTAGAGGGGGCGCATGTGAAATCTGTCCCAACGGACCACTGAGGTGCATGCTGCCATGTAACCCAGAAGGCGCAGGAAGTCCCAGGCAGGGTGCAAGTGCCCAACCAGAAATGATTGGGCAAAGGAGGAAAGAACCTCCGCCCTGTCTGCCGGGAGCAGAGAACTGGCTTGACAAGAGTCGAGCCTGCCACGATAAAGCCCATCACCTGAGAGGGCATGAGTTCTGACTTGCCTTGGATCAGGAGGCCTAACTGGGAAAAGATCGGAGGCCAGGTCCCTGGACCCTCCACCTCCTGCAGGAGGAAACTGCCGGAGCCAATCGCCGAGGCAGGGGTATATCAGAACCCCTTGATGTCGGAGATGGGCCGCCACCACTGTGATGCACTTGGTGAAGACCCGAGAGGCCGATGACAGGCCGAACGGCATGGCTTGGAACTCGTACAGGGTCCCTTCCACCCTGAAGCGGAGGAACTGCTGGTTGGACGGATGGATTGGGACGTGGAAAAACGCGTCCTGTAGATCCAGTGAACAGAAACACATGTTTTGCTCCAGAGGTGGTATGATCTGATTCAGAGTTACCATCCAGAAGGTGCAAGACCAGAGATATTGATTCAGGTCGTGGAGATCTAAGATGGGCGCCAATTCCCCCGGCACCAGGAAGTACCTGGACACGAGGCCTGGGTCTGCAGAAGGATCCAGCACAGAAGCTACCGCCTCCTTGTGGAGGAGCTGAAAAGGGCCGACTGAGTACAAACTGAGATCCTTTCCTCTTGAGGGGCACGGGCTCGACAGGGAGGCTACTGCTCGAATTCTAGAGGCAGTCCCCGACCGACCACTTCCAGGACCCATCTGTCCGAAGTGATACCGGACCAAGCGGAAAGAAAGTGGCAGAGCCAGCCCCCCATGGGAGGACCCAGAACTGGCGTGATGGGTGTAGGGCCGGCCACCCCAGACCAGTCACTGAGCAGGCTTAGAGGAGGCGGCGGCTCCTGGACCGGCACCTCAACCTCCTTGGGCTGTTGGGGACCCTGCTTGGGCCTAGGGTGCCAAGCTTGCGCCTGCTGGTGCTGCTGACCTCCCTGGAAGGAGGTCTGTCTAACCGCAGGAGAAGAGTGCCGAAAAGGCGGCTTCTTGCACTTCGGCTGGTTCTTGCCCAAAGAACCCTTTGCAGAAGTTGCATCCAAGGTGGCACTGGACTGTTCTATGCGCTGGAGGTGACCTGCCACTCCTCGACCAAAAATATAGGTGCCAAGGTAGGGTACGTCAGCTAACTTGTGTTGCGTATCCGACAGGAAAGAGGATAACCTCAGCCATGCCCTACGGCGAGTGCCAATGCGGCTTCTAGTGAGCGGACACTGGAATCTCCAATATGCAAGGCCCTCTGGAGCTGCTGTTTTGCAACAGCACAGCCTTGGCCACGGACCTGCTTAACCGTGGTCTGCATGTCCTCTGGGAGATGAGGGAGGACTTCATCTAGTGACCCCAAGAGGGCGTGAGAGAAGTGTGCCATGATCACTGCTGAGCTGGCCTGATGAAGGCCCAAGGATGAGGCCGTATACACCTTCCGGGCAGAATGGTCCATATTCTTGGACTCCTTGTCCGGAGGGCGGTCAGTATCCGCTGAGCTACCCGTGCATCTAAACACAGAGACGGTCAGAAGGCTCTCGGCCGAGGAATGCTCCGTGAAACCGAAGGACCCCATGGGTACAGTGTACTTGCGAGCCATGCGGGCAGACTGAGCCAGAACTGCTGCCATAGCTCAAGGGCTGGGCCAACAATGCCTTCTGCCACTGGGAAGGCCCTCATTGAGTATCCCCCATCTTAAGGATATCCATGAGAGATATTCCTGCTTTGGATAGGCTACAAGGCCATATTGGTTGACTCTGAAATAAGGCGGAGGATGCCCTGCAAAGTGGAGGACCTTCCTCCAAGCCTGTCACTGACAACTCATCATCGGGGTGCAGTGTAGCGAGTGGTATCTGAGTCGCAGGAGTCGATACAAGGGTCTCCTGCCGATGTCCCTCTAATACACAGAGGCGAACAGGACAACAGTGACGGAAAGACGGGCAGGCCCATATCTGTCAGGTCCTCTTTAGAGGGAGCCCTCCCTGAGGCTGCTTAGAGGTGGCTCCACCAAAATTGGTGGGGAGACCGCAACAGGCCAAACAGGAATGCGTGCGGTCCTACTGGAGGAGCAGGAGTCTTGGTTCCAGGCCAGTTGACGGTGCATAGAGCCGGGGCCAAGTAATGACTGGTGTACGGCAAGGGCAGCTTAGGACCGGGTCAGAATTAGATGCGCCACATAAGGTCCTTGTAATGCCAACGGAGCTCAGTCAAGTCCCTCCCTGTCAGAGGAGGATGAGGATCGGTGGCGACGCCGCCTCAGAGTGTGTTTGTGACCTTTTTTTGCTTTTTCGACTGAAAAGGGACCTGGTCCCCGATCAAGACCGACGGGGTCTGCTTGTTCGATCGGGAGTGGCCGGAGTCGGTGAAAAACGAAGTTCCGGCTCCTGTCCCTCGATCGGGATACCCGAGGGCTGGGTCT
The DNA here is from genome assembly GCA_016271365.2 of Neoceratodus forsteri. Taxonomy (NCBI): domain Eukaryota; kingdom Metazoa; phylum Chordata; order Ceratodontiformes; family Ceratodontidae; genus Neoceratodus; species Neoceratodus forsteri. The sequence goes on along the minus strand of CM057456.1, from coordinate 1,411,276,296 downwards.
CCTCGTCAGGGAAGGAAAGGATCAGTGTCCTCTCCAGAGTCTCGTCCAACGGGGCTAGCAGCAACAGTTTGATCGAGGCAGAGACCACAAGATCCTGGGATTCAGACCTCTCTCGGTCCCAGGAACGTCTTCTCCGAGAAGACGACTTAGGATCCTTGTCCGCTTTCTAGAGTGGGAGGAGTACATGCCCGAGGGCACCTCATCCCTGGTGGGGAGAGACTGGCACAGCTCCTGAAAGGATCTTGTGAAGGCAGAGTCAAGATTTAGTGTCACGAAAAAACCTTGGCTGGCCGAGGCTTCGACAGCTTCTTCAAATGCTGCCATCTGGTCAAGCTGCTCGGCAGGTCCTGCGGCCACGGAAACCGCCCACCATGCCTCCTTCGATTTCACCGGTGGATTGCGAAGCTCTGGTCTCCCCAGCTTAAGGCACGCCTTGCAGTCGTCCAGAACGTTGGGATGGAAGGCCAAGCAGATGGTGCACGAAGAGGTGTAATGCCGACACCAAAACAATAAACACACGAGAGGTACGGTGCGTGACATTTTCTGTCCACAGGGACACCAGTGAAACCTGTGGGATGACTTGTCCTCCATATCTGATGCGCTTGGATCGAATACGTAAACTCGTAAGAGTTTCAAAGAAAGCGACTGCGGTGAAAACCATCGGTTAGTATCCAGGACCTACGATACTGCAGAAGTAGCACGAGGGAACCTGAATCTTCCAGCAGAAAGAAGATCTGGCGTCGTGGGGCGAAACCGAAGTATTTACCACCCGGTAGGTGAGAGAGAGCCAGCTTGAAGACTTCCGACAGATTTAGGGAAAGGACATGTCAAAGATTGTGGATGAACAACATATCCACGCTCCTAGAAAAGTTACTTACCATAAAAACCTTGTTTCTCCTAGGGGAAACTACAATACTCATAACTCTTCTGCAGTGTGCCTTTAAGTCAAATCTGCCCAGAGATGGAATGTTATGCTAATGATGGAATCACTGGCACGAGCCACTTTTTTAAATGCTGCCACCTATCAACTGCTTACATTCTAACCCTCAGATTTTGTGGACGCCTGTAAATGCAGGGCCCAATATTCAAAAAACAAAGAATAGGGTTTAAAATTCCTACACCCAACCTCCAACTGGAGGAACAATATAAATATATATTTAACAAAACACAGAAACACCTATGTCCGAATCACCTGAGAAGGAAAACACGCACAAAATAAGTTCCAATAAAAAGCAGAATGTGGCATACATACCCTAGGGTACAGTGTGGAATGCAGATACCACTGGTTCTAAATAGGGAAAGGGTAGGAGAGAGTTATGAATATTAAGAGTATCCCTGAGAGAAACAAGGTTACTATCTATGGTAAGTAACTCTTCTCACATGGAATACTCCAATATTCCTAACTTCTGCAGACTAAGAAGTAGTACCTTTGGAGATGCGAAGAACCTATTTTGGAAACAGGTTCTGCAGGACAGCTGTACCAAACCTGGCATTAGCCCTAGCCTGCATTTCCAAGCTATAATGCTCAACAAATGTGTGCACTGTTCGCCAGGTCGCTGCTTTGCAAATATCTACCAAGGGAACATCCCTTGCAGCTGCCAGTGTGGCAGCTGTACCCCTAGTGGAATGGGCTCTGAGCCCTGCTGGGGCTTCCTTGACCTCTTTTGAATAACAGAACTGGATACAATGAACAATCCAATGAGAAATGGACCTTTTCGATACTGGATTTCCTTTTCCCACATCCCATAAGTGAGGAAGAGCTGTGTCCTGTCCTGCCTATGGGGCTTAGTAGCTGTCATCTACTGCTCTCAGGATATCTAGACTATGCAGCCAACATTCATTAGAAGAATGCTCAGTGAAACACTGGCAGAGTAATAGACTGATCAAAGGAAAGTCTGACCCCACCTTGGGAAGGTAATCCCTATTGGTCTGAAGGACCACCTGTCCCTCTGAAAGGAAATGTAGTCCTTTTCAATGAATAAAGCTTGAAGCTCACTGATCCTTCTAGCTGAAGAAATGGCAACTAAAACACCGTTTTCCATGTGACATACTTCAAGGGTTCGGAAAACATGGGCTCAAAAGGAGGGAGCCATATGTTGAGCAATATAAATATTAAGATCCCAGGCTGGCACTGGTTCCCAACCAGTGGGTACATATGGATAGGCCCTTGAAAATATTTTAAAAATGGAGTTGATGTCAAAGAGACAGTCTTACCTGCTGAGGTATAAGCAGAGACTGAACCAAAATTAATCTTTAGTGTGGAGTGCTGCAAGCCAGGGAATGCAGATAAACCAAACAGTCCAGCACAAGTGGCACTCCTGCCTGTGCAGGCGCTATTTCTGCTGGACCACCACATAGAAAATATTTTCCACCTTGCAGCATAAGTTTTCTGGTAGAGGGCAAAAGGCTCTCAAATGGAACTGGATGTCCTCATCTGAAATCTTGCTCCCTGCACTACTGCTGTAGAAGCAGCCATGTGCCCAGGAGCTGTAGAAAATGCCTTGCTGGTCGAGAGACCTGCAGGGTGAAGGAGGAGCCAGAGAGACCAGGGTCCTTGCCCTTTCCAGAGGAAGGAAGGCTCTGGCTTCTTTTGTGTTCAGTCTGCACCTATGAAGGTGAGAAGCTGGACAGGCTCTAGAACTGACTTTGGAAGATTGAGAAGGAAACCTAGAGAAGTGAGCAGTTGCTGAGTTACTTGAAGGTGTAACTGACTTGGTCTGGAGACTGGCCTACTATGAGCCAGTCGTCCAGGTAAGGAAAGATGGCAATTTTGCCTTCTTAGAGAAGCAACTACTACTGCCAGGCATTTTGTGAATACCCTTGGGCAGAGTGAGGCAAGGGCATTGCTCTGAACTGGTAATGGCCTGAGGGCAGTTCGAATCTGAGGTACTTTCGATGGGAGCTTCTGATGAGAACATGAAAATAGGCATCCTTGAGGTCCAGGGACACTAGCCAGTCCCCTGGCCTTAAAGAGGGTAAAATAATTCCCAGAGTCACCATTTTGAATTTTGGTTTTAAAAGGTGCTTGTTTAGATACCTGAGATCCAGGATGGGCCGCCATTCTCCTGTCTTTTTTGGGGTAAGGAAGTACCTGGAGTACAACCCTTTGCCCTGGTGTAGGGTGGAACCTTTCCACAGCTCTGAGAGCCAGGAGGGTAGAGACCTCTGCCTCTAGGGCAAGTGCCTCTGATGGATTTGCAGGTGGAAAGGATCTGGTTCTCATCTTGGAAATTTTTTGAAGCTGAGAACCAGTCCCTGGCTTACTACTTCCAGGACCCACTTGTCTGATGTTAGAGACTCCCAGTCCTGGACAAAGTAAGCCAGCCTGCCCCTACAGGTAGTGGAGAATCGCCCTGGCACCCCATCAGGGTGCCTGTTTGGCAGGGCTTTAGGCTGAGGGGTGGAAGCAGGCCTGCTTGTACCCCGCCTGCCTCTCCTCTAAAGAACCCTCTGGGCAAAAGCTGAAGAGGAGGCCTGGGCTTGGTAAAGGCTCATGAAAAGGCCTGCCCCTGCCCTGAGGTGCTGCCTTTGGGGAGTGAGCTTGCCTTTCCTTGGCCTGTGCACTCCTATAGGTGGTCCTATATTCATCCATTTTCTTCATGTAATTCTCTGTCTGCTCCCCAAACAGAGAGAGTTACCCACAAGGAAAATCCATGGCCTTAGTCTGGGTATCCTGTGACAGGCTAGTACATCTGAGCCAAGCCATTCTCTGAAGAGCCACAGATGTAGCCATGACTCTTGATGACACATCATTAGAGTCCACTGCAGCATGGAATTGCACCTTGGATGCCTCAATACCATCAGCAGCCACCTGCTCCAGCTCCTTGGCAGCTGGCCAGGGACCTGCTTTGCTAGAGCCATAACAGTATCCCATCTGGATTTCTGATATCTAGCAACATAAGCCATATAATTAGCCTGTCTGAGTCCTAAGGATGCTGCCATGTACTGTTTCTTTGCCATGGCATCAATCTTCCTGGAGTCCTTGTCAGGGGTGGAGGCCAAGGGAATATTTGCCTTGTCACAGGCTGCAGCCTGCACTACCCCACATGGCTGCATTGTTGTGTAAGGAACTCCGTATCAGAGCCTGATAATGCATACCTCTTGTCCATTCTTTTATCAACAGGAGGTATGTGTGAGGAGTTTTAAAATTTTACTGTCTGTTTCCAAAAGATTTATGCAGAGGAATAGACAGTCTCCTAGACTCTGGGATATCCATCATTTCTACAAAATCAGGCTCCTCCTGATCATCCACAGCTTCCTCCATAGGGAGCTGGAGGGTTTCAGCCACTTTTTTATAAAACATAAATGAGAAGGGGACTCAGAAAGCCTAGGGGGAGACACCCTGAAGGTCTGTCTGGAGAGATGTCCGGTTCAATGGGCACATCCAGACTTTCAAATCCACATTCACTCTCCTCATACTCCTCTTCCCTCCTCTGGTTCATAAAATTCCTCTAAATCATACTCTTGAACCGGAGGAACCGACCGAACCGAGCGCTTACCTGATGATGCCGGTTCGGTCGGAACCGGGGAGAGTGACTGAACAATTTTTATTGCTTTAGCTATTTCTTCAGCGGTTGGAGAGGGAAGTTTTGACTCCACACCAGCTGATTTTCTAGATTTCTTTGTTGGAACCGACTCCTCAGAGTCGGCTCTTCTTTGGCCCGAGGAAGTATCGCCCTGGTCAGAGGGCACTCCCTCCGGTTCGGTTGAAACCGAACCGGCTGGCCATCGGTCAGCGGACTTTTTGGCCTCCCGTTCCCTGAGTCTACCAACTCTCTTATCCAGGGTAGCTGCAGGAAAACCCTTGCAAATCTGGCAGTCTGAATTGAGGTGGTCAAACCCCAGACAATAAACACATGTGGTGTGGGGGTCAGCCTTGGCAAAGGCTTCCCCACATACAACACAGTGCTGAAACCCAGTGGGCCCGGTTTTTCTTTTGGGTTTCTCAGACATAGTGCCAGCCTAACCAAAAACTTGCCCGTTTACGGCAATCTGCCAAGCAAGACTCCCTTATCGGTTCCCAACCGTGTCACGGGTCGTGGAAAAAAACGTAATTAAATCCGTTTTTTTTAGAACCGATAAGAACCGGGAACCGCACTTCTAAAAGACTGTAATGTAATAGAAGTAACTTGATCGGTTCAAACCGAACCGATGAAAATGTTTACAAGTTCCACACAGAAAATAAATGTAAAACCTATCTAGTACTTACAATACCACAGACAGAACTTGAACCGACCGGTTGTGGTTTAATTTCGGTTAAAAAACTGAAAACTTTTATACTTTAACCGACAAAATGAACCGAGCAGAAGGAGGAATCTCCGGAGCGACTGTTCAGTGAGGCGGAGTAAAGAATCTGACAGTTTAAGTTTGAAGAACAACAGATAGAATTTTCAACCGAATTCGAGCTCTAAGTTCCATGCCTGGCATGGACTTTAACTCTTTCACCTCCGGAGCAGTTCTAAGGTTGGGACAAACTGCATGTGTCATAATATAGCAGGACTTCATGTTGTTTTGAAGTAGATATTTCCGTTCCTGGAAAAAGGCAGCTGAAGAAGCCTAGGGGGATGGAGGGGCGGAAGGTATTACCTACTGCAAGAGCCTCTCACGAAGATCTACTATTACGATAGGATTCTAGTAACTGTACTATCTTACTTTGAGAGGGCTCTTGCGTAGGTAATTACATGGGACTGAATCCCAAGCAGTCTGGAAAAAATAAAGGCACGGGAGAGGAGAAAACTACTCCTGAAATAGAAGTAGCCTTTGCAGGCCTCAAGACTGAAGGCCTTATAAAACCATAGCCCGAAGCCTGCTCTACGGCGAGAAGGCAATGTCAAACTATAGTGTTTCGTAAAAGGTATGGACGGAAGTCCAGGTGGCGGCAACACATATGTCTCCCGCAGACACATTCTTGAAACAAGCTGCAGAGGCCGCTAATTCTCGTGTGAGGACTCTCTGACACTGACCCAGTAGGGTCTTGTTGTACTTGGTCTGTAACAGAAAGTGATGCAATGAACTAACCACTTCGACAGGCAGCGCTTGGAAACAGTATTGCCTTCCTTTTGTGAGCAAAAGAGATAAACAACTGATCAGTCTTTCCAGATCCTTCATACTGTCGGTGTAGTATCTCAGAATCAGTGAACATCCATGGTATGGAGTAAAATGTTCTCCCCAGCTGGGTACTGTGTGAAAAAGGCAGGTAACTCTATAGACTGATTAAAGGTAGACTCTGCTACCACTTTTAGGTAGAAAATACAGGTTACTCACCTGTAACAGGAGATCTAGCAATGGTCATATGTTGTTTCATCCCACACTTATTGTGAATCCCTCACCGCTTTAAATCTTGCCGGAAGGTCTTCAAGCTGGCTCCTCCCACCCACCCGGGTGGTAAAACTCTGGCTCTGCCCCATGATGCCAGATCTAGCCGCTGGAAGCCAGGTTGTAGCGCCGAAACCGGGAGGTCGGTGGTCGTGGTGGATGAACAATACATACCATTCTAGAATTCCTGTTACAGGTGAGTAACCTGTATTCTAGGGACATGGATATGTTGCTTCATCCACACTCATTGGCAGACTCCTAGCAGTTCTCCGGGAGGAGGGAGGCAAGGCACACACCCTACTTGAGGTAGAAAGCCTGGAGAACCGAGGCCCCAACCAGCACCCTGGCGCGACCCAAGGTCAATGTGGAAGGGAAGCGGTAGCCTGCTTCCGGCAGAAGCCCTGCAGATATCCTGGACTGGAGTGTCCTCAAGCAGCCACCGATGCAGCGGAAGGACTGGTAAAAATGAGCGCTTATCCTCTGGGAGGCTCCATGCCCGCCCACCTAGTGGAGACCAATGCAGGGTGACCTCCGCTCGTTGCCTGGGCAACAAATCTGCCAGATGCGGCTTCAGCGAAGATGATGAACAGCTGGCGAACCTCTCCCGAACTTTAGCTTTACGCTCCCTAGGTAGGTGAGCGTTAAACCGGTTCCTATGGAACCTGTATACGGCCTCCGAGGTGTGAATGGGGATAAACCCCGGCAGAGGCAATACCCCAGAAGGCAAGACTCCACCCGAAGGACTTCGTGGTGGGGCAGGGACAACCTAGTCCCTGTGGAAGACCGACAGGGAAATTAAAGGAGCGCCTGGAACTCTCCCCACCTTTCTGGATGGCGGAGTCACCCCAAGAAGGTGTTCCTTCCACAACAGGTGGGGAAACTCGCACCTGTGCAAAAGGTTCGGATGAATTGCTCCAGGACTAAGCCCATACCAGCAAAGATCCCACAGAAACGCGGGATACTCTCCAAAAAGGGAGGCGTGATCGAGGCCGAAGTGCCAGACCACCTTCTCTGCACCACCAACTGCCTCCCGGCCCGCGCCCGGAAGACAGGGGTGACCCACAGAAGGACCTACAGGGTCGTCGGCCGAAGCCCTGGTTCAAGGATGGACCGCAGATGGTCCGGAATGCTCGCCCAGGGACGGGGAGGACACGGCCCAATCCCATCATCAAAAGGGAGAACTTCTCCCAGAGGACAAGCAACTTGGCAGACTTCTTAGCAGGGCGCCTCAAAGGTCGAGGACCTTGCTGAAAGACCCTAGGCCTGGCCCCTAGCCGCACAGGGGTCGGTCTACAGGTGCAGGGATTGAAGGTCCAGATGGATAACCTTCCCCTGAAAAGGAAAGACAGGACCGGGTGGACTAGAGGCCGCCTCGGGAGCCTGGGGCTGAGACTGAGGAGAGCTGAATACCAGAACTGGCAATCCAGTCTGGGGCTACCAGCATCACCTGCGCCAAGTCCCTCCTCGCCTTGCCTGTAGGTCAAGGGAAATGGGGGAGAGGGAAGGGAGGGCCCGGGGTCCGTGGCCCCGATGGCATCCCCTGCAGCAGGCCTTGCTGAGGGGTGGGCAAAAACAGTCTCGGCCTCGTATTCTCCCCGGAGGGAAGAGGGAGAAGATCCTGTGCTACCTCCGGCAGGGGAGACCACTCATGAGGCGCAGCCTATGCCTAGCTAGGGCAGCAGCCAGGAATTGGGGCTCCTGCCATCAAATGGCTGGGAACCCTCGACTGCAAAAACCCAATGCGGAGAACCCTCCTTGCACCGAGACAAGGGATCGACCGAACCTGGCGGGGTAGGTAGCACATGGTCGTGGTGGAGTCCTACTTGGACTTAGACCACTAGACCCCGCACAATGCGGAGCGAGCAGTGCAAGCTAAGCGACCGCCTGTGCTCCAGCAGCAGGAAGGACATCGGACTTGTCAGAGAGGACCAGAGCGCAAGCATCTGTATTCCCTAGATGGGCACCCCACCCATCCGAAGCATTGTGGAGAAGACCGACCGACTCAGGGCGAACAACAGGATGTTCTCCTGCCTAGAGTTGGAACGGTCCAAGGAGGCGTTCTCTTAACTCCTGGGCTGTAGTCACAAACTGGTCCAAAGGACACGAGCTGTGACCTCTGGCTGGCTCCTCCCACTGGGAAGGCCGCCCTGAGGCCCAGGAGGTGCAGGAGGTCCTGGCAGGACATAATACTCAGCCAACCCGACTGGCAAGGGAGGAAGAACCTCGCCCTGTCCGCGGAGCCGAGCTCGGACTCCAGAGTCGAGCTTAGTCCCAAGAAGCCTCACCGCTAAGGCACGAGTTCCCACTTGGCTCCTGAAATGGGACACCAGTCTGCCTTCCGGGTAGGGTTACATCCGGACCCTTCAGTGCCGCAGAGACTGCTGAGCAAAAGAAGGGCCTGGCTGAGGAACTCGTAAGGAGATCCCCCGCTAAGAAGGGGTGGAGCCTCCCAAGAAACGGACGGAACGAGGAGTAGGTACATCCTGGAGACCCAGGAAACAGCCACACACCACATTCTGAGGATGGAATATCTGAAGTAGAGAGACCATCCAGGAGTGCGGGAGAATGGGCGCGAGCCTCCATCCGTTTGAGGCCAGGAATACCTGGACACGAACCCAGGGTTGAAGGGGGGTCGCAGCCTTCCTGATCACCTCTAACTATAGGGCCAGGCATATCGGTACGACCGACACAGAGGCAGTGGACCCAAGATCCCCATGGGGCAACGGCTCAAAAGTGGAAACTGCTCGCAACCTGCGACAAGATCTACCCTTAAATACCTCCAGAACGAGGTGCGGAGCCGTCCCCTCATGGGGAAATCCGGGCTGGGACGACGGGGCCGGGGCAGTGCCCCTTGGCCCGTCACTGAGCAGGCTTGGAGGGGGAAGGAACCGAGGGGCTCTCGGTTTCCTGCCTCCTGCTTCCTTTGGAGGAAGACGCTGGACTGGCAACAGGCCAAGCCAGATGCCTACTGGCCCTTATGCTGGGCCGGTTGAGCCGCCAGGGCTCCAGGGGCAAGGGCTTACACAAGGCTGCGGCTGCCCTTGACCTTCCGGCAGAGTGACCGAGTCAGAGTGGCATCGGACTTCTTGGGCCTGGATGTCCCTCCACTCCAGGGCCGAAAGGTCAGTCCCAAGAAGGGGATGTCCGCCAACTCGTGCTGGGTTTCCAAGAAAGAGGATAACCTAAGCACGCCCGGCACCACGGCCACTGCAGCTGCCACCGATCTGGCACAAGAGTCCCCAGATCCAGAGCCATCTGGAGCTGTTGTATCTGCCAGCCGCCTACCCTGGTCCCATACCTGCCCGGACCGTGGTCCACCAGGTCGGCGGGAGATGAGGCGAAACTCGTCCAGGGTGCCCAGAAGAGGCGTGGGAACAGTGTGCCATAAGAGCGCCGAGCTGGCCTGACGGGAGGCCTAGGAGGATGCAGCATAAACCTTGCACCCACGTAGTCCATCCTTTTGGACTCTTTGTCAGGGGGTCTATCCACGTCCCCAGCGTTTCCAAGACATTGGGAAACGTCGTCGGTGACTACCCCTTCAGTCGAGGGGTGCTCAGAGAAACCGGGCAGGGAACAGACAGGGACAGGGTACCTCCGAGCCACCCTGGCCGAAGGCGCAGGGCAGGAAGTAGGTCGCCACCATAGCTCCAAGGCTGGGCCCACGATAGCCTCAGCCACTGAGAAGGCCTCTGAGGGAGAACCCCCTTGGTCCAGAATCTCCGTAAGGGGGTAAGGTGCCCATTTGGAGACTGGCTCGAGCTGCATCCCAGTGAATTCTGAAATGAGCTGAAGCAGACCCCTCAAAGACGATGGGCTGTCATCTACGGAATGTTCCTGGGAAGACCCCGGGTCCTCCCTGCTAGGAAACATAGCACAGCCGGCTTCAGGCTCCGAAGGGTCTGCAAAAAGCTGCCGCAGGCCCGAGGCACTCTTCGTCACGGGGCGGGCAGGAGTGAGGGGACCGAGTGACCTGAAGAACAGGTCATGGCCTGGCCTGAACCCCTGAAGGCGGAGGGGCAGCGAGGGTCGGACGAGCAACCGGCCCTGGAGAGGGCTCTCGACTGATCCGAACAGCTGCCGACCGAGCGGCGGCTGCTTGCTATCTGGAGAATGAATTGGGGTCGATTGATACCCGGACAACAACTGCTGTCGCCACATAAGTTCCTCGTAACACCGACGCCAACGGCATTGAAACCGCTCCTCATCCAAGGAGGGGGACGAGGAAGAACGGCAAAGCCACTTAACTCGGTACCCCGACCAAGAACGCCGAGATCGGAATGAGCGGCTAGACCAAGACCCAAATCCTCGGGGGGACAGAGGACGGGCCTGGGAAGGAGCGAGACGCACCCGCTCCTCCCTCGGCTCAGAAGAAAGGACAGAGGGCTGCCGACCCGAAGGGATGGACAGAACCTCCGGCGGAGGGATTGCGGCAACAGAAGACCACCCAAAAGACGGGTCGAGAGACTCGACAACGTCGACGGGGGACCTGGCCGGCTGACCTGACGGGGACACCGTGAGGCCAGTGGCCGAAGCCGCCATCCTTGACCGAAGTTGAGCGTTGGCCGATGAGGAAGGGGGAGTGTTCCCGCTCCCGCCGAAGAGACCCCGCCTGCGGCCCTTTAGACTTAGGCCGAGCAGCAGGGCTCAGGGTCCCTCTCCTTTGGGAGAGGGAATGACTCTTTGACGAAGCTGCATGAGTTGAACCCAAGGAGAGCGGGATAAGCGCCCGCAACCGAGGGGCGGGGAGAGAGACCGCCCCCGCAGCATCAAACTGCTGAGAAACAGTCAAGTGGACACCTGCTGGTCCGAGGAATCTCCGGACGGAAAAACCACAGATGTCCAAGCCCGAACAGGCGCGCAGTCCTCCAGAGAGCTGACCGAAAGGCAGAACAGAAATTGCAAGCCTGAGGATCGTGTTCCAAGTCCAGGCAATAAGCATGTGGAATCACGAGTCCCTCCTGGAGGAACTAACAGTGAGCCTCTCGGGGCCGGAAAAGGACTGAGCCATCGCCGTAGCGAAGAAGAAAAGATCGAAGTTTCAGAAAGACACTTCCAATGATTTCAAAGATCGAAATTTTCAGGAACCAGTCGAAAACGCAGAGCGCTAAGAAGGGAACCTGAGCTTCCAAGCGTTAAGGAAGATCTGGCGTCATGGGGTGGAGCTGCGAGTTTTACCACCCGGGTGGGTGGGAGGAGCCAGCTTGAAGACCTTCCAGCAAGATTTAAAGTGGCAAGGGACCTGCCAATAAGTTTGGATGAACATATCCATGTCCCTAGAACTTAGGATTTGTACGAAGAGCCACCCGTTCTTTGTGAAAGATCAGGTATGGGATTTTACACATAAGTGCCTGGAGCTCAGAAATTCTTCGAGCGGAAGTAATGGCCACCAAGAAGAGCGTCTTCCACGAAAGAAACTTCAGATCTGCGGAGGCCGCAGGTTCGAAAGGAGGAAGGGTAAGTTTCTGTAGAACAAAGTTCAAGTCCCAAGGGGGAGCAGGAGTTCTGATGGGGGGCCTCAGATGAAGGACCCCTCTAAGAAAGGTCTTAGAGACCTCTAATTGGGCAAATGCTTTATCTGCAGAGAAAGGAGACATGTGCAGCTGAGATGGCGGCCATGTGTACTATTCAGGAGAATGACTGAGACCCAAGGTCAAGGGGTAGTAAATATTCCAGCAGAACGGCCAATGAACAGGAGAAAGGCTCCACATTCCTAGAATTGGCCCAAATAGAAATCTCTTCCATTTTCATGGCTAAATGGACCTAGTGGAGGGTTTCAGTAGCCTCCACCAAATCTCCGCCACCTTTGGAGAGACACCAAGCGGGGGATTGAGCTAGGGTCTGCGGAGCCATGCATGGAGTGCAGGGACTTGAGTCCTGGATGGACCAGGGTCCCTGATCCTGGGTCAGCAAACCTCAGAAATAAACAAAGAGAAGAGGAGGAACCTCTGGTATTGTTGTGAAAGTGAACCAGATTTGCCTGGGCCAGAAGGAGCGATTGGAATCATTCTCGCTCCTTCTGTTCAAAGTTCTGCAGCACAAGAGAGACCAGGGAACTGGGGAAAAGCATAGGCAATCTACGCTTCAGCTTAGAGACACAGCGTTGTTCCAGAAAGCGCCTCGTTCTGGAGCAGTGAAACAAAAAGTTGGGAAGTTTGCATTTTGGAAGAAGCGAACAGGTCTACCTGTGGAGTCCCAAAATTGGAAGATGTGATTTGCTTTCTTTGGTCAACTCCACTCATGTGGCAGGGCAGAGGAGCGACTTAGCTTGTCAGCCAGGGTATTATAGATTCCTGGAACATGATAGCACAGCAGAGGTGAAGGTTGTGTTGAGTTGCCCTGTCCCAAACCCTCACTGCTTCCTCCATAGTGGGTAGGATCAGGTCCTTCCTGCTTGATGTACCACTACACACATCTTGTCCGTCTGGACGGCTAGGTGACCAGGAATAATGTATTGGTGAAGGGCTTGGACAGCATACAGTACTGCTCGAAGCTTGAGCACACTGATGTGGAGAGCTAGCTCCAATCTGGACCATAATCCCTGGGTTGCGGTGAGGGACCCAGATGGGGCTCCCAACCTCCGCCTGATCGTCTGTAGTCAGAGTCTGGGTCGGGGAAGATGAAAGAGGGACCCCAGGCAGGGTTCTCTCAAACCATCCACCACTGCAAGTCTCGAGGCCATCGGGGAGTTCAGAACAGATGATCTAGGTCATCTGCCAGTTGATCCCATTGGGCGAAGGTCACTGAGAGATCCTCATGTGAAGCCGAGCACAGGAACTGTCGGGACGGCGAGCCGCCATGAGCCCAGGAGACAAAGAACCGACCTCGCTGGAACCTTCCTGCGTTCTGATAACGGAAATCTGTGACTGAAGAGAGGCCGCCCTGTCCGGAGGCAGGAAGGCCTTGTTTACCGTCGTGTCGAGGATAGCCCGATAAACTGTAGTCTCTGGGAGGGATCCAGATGTGACCTGGAATGGTTGATGGTAATCCCCAGGCAAGTGAGAAACCTGCTGGGTGAGGGAGAAAATGCAGGAATTCCTCCTGGGCGAGGCCACCAGGGTAATCGTCCAGGTAAAGAAACCTCGAACTCCACCATCGTATGCAGGTAGGCCGCTACCACAGCCAGGCATTTGGTAAAGAACTCGGGTGTCGAGAAAACCAAGCGGGGTGCCGAGACAAGTAATGGTCCCCCTGGAAAGCAAACCGAAGGTACTTGCGGTGAGAAGGGTGAATGGGGATGTGCAGATATGTATCCTGCATATCCAGCGCACAAAGCCATCGACCCGGCCAAAGGAGGGGCAAAAGGGTCTGTAGGGAGAGCATCCTGAACCTTTTGTATTCCACGTAAAGGTTCAAAACTCAGATCGAGAATGGGTCGAGATCTCCCGTCTTCTCTGGGACCAGGAAGAAATGGAATGTGTCCGTCCTTGAAGATGAAGGGGAGCAGGCTCTATAGCCTGCTTACGTGAGGAGGGCAGAGATTTCTTCCTGGACCAAAGGAAAGATGGTCCCTTAGGTGGGACGACTTCAGAGGGGGTGTGAGGTGGTTTCTGTGAAACTGTATCGAGGCACCCTTCTCTGCGATAATCTGAGGCACCCATGAATCTGTTGTCATCCTCACCAACCCGGAAGGTGGAGGAGAACCTCCCTCCTACCGGTTCCTCCGGTGTGTCCGGAGGCAGTGGGAGAGGGGAGGAGTCAGGTGGTGTGGGGCAGCGCCGCAGCTCGGACATCCGCTGCTTTTTTGGGTGGAAGGGGCCTGGCAGCTGCGGGGACCCGACATCCTTGGGGTTTCGCTTGTGGCCGACTGCGTCTGCGAAAAGGACGGCTCTGCGGGTGATGGGGATGGTACATGGAATCCACAGATTTCAGAGCCGTCCCCTTCTCCTGGAAGTCAGTGATGATGAGCTTGACATCACCACCGAAAAACACCGACCCCCTGAAAGGTGCTTCCTGGATCGTGGATTGCACCTCCGGGACCAAGCCTGACACGCAGAGCCAGGCATGATGCCGTAGACTCATGGCGAAAGCAGAGCTCCGCCCGGCAGTGTCCACTGCATTGTATGTCATCCGAAGAATGTGACGACTGGCCGAACGAGCAGAACGGACTAAATCAGCTAACTCCTGCTTGACCTGAGAGTCAGGTAAGGAGTCAATCTTAGATTACGCCTGGGTAATGATGGCCTTCTGGTAATCCCCCATATGAGCAACATAATTCAGGGCCCGAATTCCCAGTGTGGAAGAGGTGTAGATTTTCTTCCATATTGGTCAGAAGGCGAGATTCCTTATCAGGGAGACTAGCTTAGAATGTTTTGAGTACGCTGATCGGCCATGGTAAGCACAATTACGACCGAATCTGCGTAGGGGTGAGAGTCCAAAAATCTACACCCTCAGGAGCCTGGTATAGCAGTGCAAGACTTCCTAGGAAGCGGGCTAAAGTCACGGCTGTTTCCAAATAGGGAAACAAGGTGGTGTGGAGCTCAATCAGGGTGGCACTAAAGTAAGGGCTGTCAGGGGCAGGTCCAGATGTTGTCGAGTTTGACCCACTGAGGATCTGGTTACAAGAGGCAGAAACTCATTACATCCTGGATTTTTCTGAGCAACTTCATGAAGGAAGGAGACTTGGAGGTTCCTCGGCCGGGGCTTGGACTGAGGCGAGGCTAGTTGTCTCTCGGAGCATCAGAGGAATCAAGAGGAAGAAGAATCAAAGCAGAATAAGACTCCCTAGCACGATTAGGGGAGGAGCGGGTTCCTTGGGGATCCCTGGGCATGTCCTGCCCTCTCAGGATCAGAGGGAAGGGCTCTGGAGTCTGGAGGCAGTGAGGGAGTGTGCCGTCTCGGGCGTATGGGGGCAGGGGCGGCACGTCGTGGCATGAGCAACTCTCTACTTCCTTGGTGAGCTGAGCCTTGGCCACCAGCCCACCAGGAAGCTAAATCTCTGCAGATCCACGGTGGCCGAGTGCGCTGGGTGGTGGAGGAGGGAAAAGAATACGGAGTTTGTATCCATGGCAGTATCAAACCAGCTGCGGAAAACCGGTGCAGGTATTGGCGTCAGGTACTGCGGCAGCTGGATACCAGGTCCCAATGCGGCGGTGTAAGATAAGATGGGGGTACCCAGGCGCCAGAGGGGCTGCGGATCAGGCGGCCCAGAAGGTGGCCACAGGCGGGTCAACAGTGAGAGGCCGGGGGAGCAGGGCCCAATGGAAGGGGCGGCGTCGGGACAGGCATCTGGGGGCCAGCATCAGATCCGGTTCCCTGGAGGGAGGGTCAGCGGAGGTGGAACATCTCCCGCGCCATACAGAAGAATAGTGGGAAAATCCCGGGGTCAGGCTGGGGTGACTCAGGCTCCCGGACAGCAGCCGAGCTGCAGGGGACCAGGTCGACGGGGTTGGAGGGTCCGTCGTAGGTTCAGTCGCCTGGCCGCGTCGGGGAGTCTACATGCAGCTTAGGGGCTGGGTGCGGGCTTGAGTCTGTCTTCACAGGGTCCCTCGTCGGAGGTGAGCAGAGGAGGTGGCCCGGTCCGAGGGGGCGAGGTCGTGCATCTTATCGACCTTCTCCCGGCGGGACGTCAGAGGAGCAGGCGTCCGACTTATAAGATCGCCAGGCACCAGTGGGCGCAGAAGCCTGCAGCAGAACTAGAGAGCAGGGCCTCCTTTTGCCCGGGCGCCTGCAAGGCCCGGATGTGAGCCAGGCAGGCGGGACGACGCCTCCTCCAAAGCCTTGGAGGCTGCGGACGGTCCCCGGAAGGAGGTTACCTGAAGATGGGCTTCCAGGGACTGTTGGCATCGTCTGCGGGCTTCGCGTTGAAGTGAAAACTGTCGGGCACTTATGGGCGGGTGGGTAGGGGCCTAGGCAGAGAATGGCTGTCCTTGTGTGGCAGTTGGGCGCCGCGCAGTCGCATTGTTTTGTGCTCGGAGGGTGTACGGGCGAAATACACCGACGATGACCTGCGATAGGAAGAAAAATACTTAAAATTCTCAGTCAAAACAAGCAAATGAGCAGGGCTAACCAAGACTTTACCCATGGCTGCACGAGCTAACAGCGGGAAAGAACTGGAAAGGCGGGCGTCTGGGACTACCCCTTTATACCAGCGTCTAATGGCGCGGGTCACCTGCGTGGGCGGTCCTACGCCAGGGACTGCTAGCTAGAAATTTTTCCATGGGGTCCGCCGTCAGTCGACATCAGTCCTATATGTATTACCTACGTAAGAGCCTCTCAAGTAAGATCTACTGTTACAGTAAGTTCTTACATAACTGTACTATCTTACTTCGAGGGAGGCTCTCGCAGCAGGGCCAACACCAGCAGGAATGAGTCCCAAGCAGTTCAGGCAACTAAAAGGAAGCAGCACCAAAAGGAGGGTAGACAGCAGCCAATGGCCCAAGAGAGAAGGCCCTGCAGAACGATGACAACGAAACTGGCCCTGAGCCTAAAAGCAACGTGCAGAATGTAATGTTTGGTAAAGGTGTGGACAGAACTCCAAGTGCCAGCTACACAAATGTCCACAGCAGACATTTCTGAAACAAGTTGTGGAGGCAGCCACGCCTCTGGTGGAATGGCCCTTAACCACTCCCAGAAGGTCCTTGTACTTACAGTAACAATAAGCAATGCAACTGGCTAACCACTCAGACAAACACTGTTGGAAACCAGAGTGCCCTCTCTCTTGGGGGCAAACACAAACAACTGATCAAACTTCCTTGAAGTCCTGGTCAGGTGCGTATAGTATTGCAAAATTCTATGTACCTCCAAAGTATGGAGCAAAGCATCCCTCTGATTAGAGTACTCAGGATAATAAGCGTGTAGGTGAATGGAGAGTTGGTTCAAATAAACCCAACACCACCCAGGGAAGAAACGAGGATCAGCACGCAAAGACACCATGTCCTTGTCAAAAACCAAATAAGGCTCTTTACATGCAAGAGCTTGAAGCTCGGAAATCCGAGCAGAAGTAACAGCAACTAAAAATAGTGCTTTGAAGAAAGCGTAACTCACTGCCAGTTCAAAGGCAGGCAACGCAAGTTCCTCCAACATAGAATTGAAGTTCACAGAGGGATCGGGTCCCAAATGGGAGGTTTCAGATGCAGAATGCCCTGCAGGAAGGTGCGAGACGCCTCAAGATGAGCCACAGCCCTGTCCTCCATATGTGCATGGTATACAGAGATGCCCGAAAGATGCACCTTGAAGGAGGAGTACCCTAAACACAAGTCTAAAAGAGAGAGAAGGTACTCCAACACTCGATTCACCAGACAGGTGATGGGGTCCAGCTGGCGTGAAGTGGCCTAAACGGCGAAGGGCTTCCATTTCATGGTTAATTGGCCCTGGTGGATGGCTTTATGGTGGCTACTAGGACATCTGCAACCCTAGAGAAAACCCCAAAGAGGGCAATGGCTAAGTCTGCAGCAGCAACGCAAGGAGATGGAGAGATTTTAGATCTGGATGGACAAGGCTGCCATGGTTCTGAGAGTGCAAACCAGTGCACAGGGTACAAGGGCAATGGAGGTTCCACCACCAGCTGTTGCAGCAAGGGAAACCAAATCTCACACGGCCAGAAGGGGGCTATGAGTATCACCTCCGCCCCTTCCAAATGGAGTCTGAGGAGCGGGACAATGCATCTCGCCAGAAAACTTCAGGTCCAGGATTGAACAAGGAAAAACCCCCAGCTGTTTCACGTTGAGTGGGGATGCAAAAAAGGTCCAACTCTGGTCGACTCCATCTGTTTAATAGATTTTCAACCACCAGGGTCAGAAGCTCCCACTTGAGAGCCCTTGATCAGCAGTCCTTTGACTCCCCCTCCCCAGGACATTTTGGGCGCATGGGCTGGCTGCCATTCTTCTCGATGGCCTATTTAAAGACTCTCATCGCCTCCCTGACACGGGTAAGAGAGATATCACCTGTCTCCCCCCAAAAACATGCTGTCTGTCTGCACTAACAGCAGACTGGGAGGAGATGAGTCTGGAAGGCCTGCAGAGCGCGCACAGAATACAGAACCACTCACATTTTCAGAACATGGAGAACCAGTTCTACTCCTGTCCAAGGCCACGAGCCTAATGAGCGTCCAAATGAGCTGCACAGCTTAGACAGTGGGAGTCAGTCGTGAGAATCTGGCCGAGGGCAGAGATTTGAAAGGACCCCCAAAAAAGCAGGTTGGCCGGCATTAGCCACCACGACAGGATCCTTATGACAGGATCAAAGACCATGACCATATGGTCCAGGTTGTCTGTGCATTCATCCCACTGAACTCTGAATGTCCACTGAAGTATTCACATGTGATGGTGTAAGAGAGGAACCGTGGCAATGGCTGCTGGCATGTGGCACAGGAGTCGCATGAAGATGCTGGCGAGGGCCTGTCGACTGCAAGAAACCAGGTGAGCCTGGGCCACAGGACAGTCCACCCTGTCCATGGGCAACCAGGCCATGCCCTGAGCGGTATCCAGTACTGCTCCTATATACTGGTGGAGCTGGCAAGGAAACAGGCAGGACTTTGGCCGATTGACGGTGATACCACAAGCAAGAAAGATGAGAAGATATACTCCAGGGTCTAGACAGGCATTCCTGAGAGGGCTGTGAACAGGGCAGCCATCCAGGTAGGGAAATGCACAGAAGCCCTGCCTCCTCAAGGCATCTGCTACCACCACCAGGCACTTGATAGAAACCCTAGGGGTTGTAGAGAGGGCCCTGAATTGAAAATGGGCTCTCTGAAACAGGAAGGAAAATTTTTTGATATGCAGATACGTATCCTGCATGTGCACTGAACACAGTCAATCTTCCCAATGCAAGAAGAGCAACAACCCCAGAAGGGTGACCATCCTGAAGCGTTTGTACTCTATGTACTGGTTCAGATGACTCCTACCTAGGATTGGTCAGAAGTGCCCACTCTTTTTGGGGACCAGGAGGAAGGGAGTAGAATCCTTGCCCACTGCAGTGGAGGAACAGGCTCTATGGCCATTGTTTGTTTCTTTTTTTGCAGAAGAGTCTGAATATTCTCCCAGGCGAGAGATAAATAAGCTGGAGGTGGGGGGAAGAGAAGTTTACTGGAAGATTTTCTGGGGGCCACTCGAGAAACTCTAGCATGTGGCCGTGTTCTATTATCTGCAGTACCTAGTTGTCTGAGGTAATGTCCTGCCACCAATCGAGGAGAAGGAATAACAGACCCCCGACTGCCTCCACCAGAATCCTTTCTTGAGTGGAGGGGTCAGTTAAGGAGTCAGGAGGTAGAAGGGGCTGACGCTGCTTTGCGTTTGCCCTGACCCCTGGTGGGTGGGCAGGCTGTCTGCGGGAGGGGTGGCGAAATGGAGGAGGCTGACTAGTCAAGTTGGGTATGGTACAGCATGTGAATGGACCGAAGGGCACTGCACGACTCCTGGAGGAGAAATAAGATCCTGGACACCCCCATGGACATAGCCCCCAAAGGGTCGTCCGCAATGTTGGACTGCACATCAGAGGCAAAGACTGACATCCCAAGCCAGCAATGGCACCAGAGGTAGACACCTGCAGTTGCTCCTCTGCCAGAAGCGTCCACAGCATCAAACACAGCCCGAAGGACAAGGTACCCTATGTCAGAGACTGCTTTGAGGGCTGGGTGAGCTGTCTTTGCAAGGAGTCATTGGGCAAAGCCTGAACTTGTTCCCTGACCTGGTCTCAGATCACATTCTGACACTGGACCATGTGGGCCAAGTAGTCAATGGCACGGATGGCCAGGGTAGTGGATGCAAAGACTACTGCCCAGGTGGTCAGGCTGTCTAGCTTCCCTGTCTGGGGAACAGCACTGAGATGTTTGGGCTTCTTGGTGCGGTCATGTGCCATGTTGCGACCACAGAGTCAGCTTTGGGTTGACCCCCTAAAAAGACTTACCAGCCGGAGCATAATACAGCCTGTCTACTTTCTTAACCACCAGAGAAGTGATCAAGGGGTGATTCCAAGCTGCCCTTGGAGGATGTCGTCGTAAGAGTCAATGGTGGAGTTAGAGGAGAGAACAACCGTAGCGAGGGTATCAGGCTGCCTCACATAAATTGCCAGGCGATGCCACTCCAGGTCCTGCTCCTCCGTTTCCCAGCTCAGGGTGGCCTGGATGTGCCTCATGATGTTCATGAATACCGGATAATCAGAAGAGGACTTAGGAACAACCTTAACAGGATCTTCACCTTGAAGTATCTCCTCTCTCCCCCCGCCCCCAGGTGGAGAAAGACTACAAATAATCAGACTTATCTTCATTCGACTGCTAGGCGTCCTTCCTGGCAGTGCTGGAACAGACATCAGATCTGGATACAGTAGACCCCAGCGTACAGGGGAGGCAGGCATTGGAACCCCCAGCAGACTGCCTGGGGTCTGCTTCTGCATGAAAGACCATCATGCAGAAATCAGAGTGTTGTAGTCCACCAGGGCAGGGTAATTATGTACTGGTGGATAAGGGTAAGCCAGCGCGGGTAAGGAAAAGGCGGAGTCAGGGCTGACATAGGGCACCACAGTGGGGGTTGGGGGTGGTCAGGAGGCACTGGCTGTGGGACCAGATTCTGGCCCACAAGCAAGACTGGAATTGGACCCACAGGTTGTCGCTCAGCAGTACTGGTGGCGGCCCAGCGGGCGCTGGTTGAAAATCCAGCAGCACCAAGAAACGGCATCGGGGAGACCCCAAAGAAGAGGAAACGTTGTACTGAAGAAGATGCCAGTGGCCTGCCATGGTGCTGCCAAAGGACTGACGCCAGACCCCTACAGAGGGACAGATATATAGAATGTGGCCGGGCAAATGGCACTGAAGCCCACGCTGGTCACACCCATGCCAGCCAAGTCTACTTGCTGAGAACACAAAAGTAATGGGCCAAGCGTCAGGGCCCAGGAGCTGCTGCCTGTGAGGCAGGAAACAAGGGCAGGTGACAAGGCCACCAGCAGCCCTTTGGGTGTAAGCGACCGCCCCCCCCAGACATGGTTGAAGACTTATGTGGAGACCACGAGTGGGGAGCCGACCGGTCCTGGTGTTTGTCCCAGTAACTGTGCATCCAGACATGATTTGTCCCAGGACTGAGAAAAGGAGAACCTCTGACAGATCTAGCAGGCTTCAGTGTCATGGCTGGAGCCTCGGCACAGAATGCAAGCAAGAGTGACAGTCTTCTTTAGGAAATTTGTTTGCCACAGGCACACTCTGTGGACCAGCTGGAAAATAAGGCAGGTGGAAGATAAAACTCTATAACACCAAAAATTCTATGTTAATACTGCAGAATATAAATTAAAAAAAGAGCCGCAACCGCAGGAAATGGCAGTCGACTGTAGCTGCGGCATCCACTAAGGTCCTATGTGCGCGGGTCAACAATAGGAAAGAACTGGTGAGGATGTGGGGGACCGTCCACCTTTATAGGTGAGGGCGACAGTGGTGGTGGGCGGTTCCCCATGGTAGACTGCTAGTTAGAAGGCTTCTGTGTGGTCCTGGTGGCTAAGTTCTACTGATGATGGCCTGCTGCAAGAGCCTCTCTAAAAGTAAGATTTGTAATTCCCCTTTGTGCGTCAGCTCCAATATGCTGTCAGAAATGGAATGAGCCCCAATAAGCAACCCAATCTGGAAGAGTCACTGCTGGGACACCTAGCCCATCACTTGCCTGGCAGACATTATGCTAGTGTAACAAAGCCTCTGATGGTACTGAAGAAAACAGATAACCAAGCCTCGAACTTTCAAATGTGCTCTAAGGAAGCAGAGGTCTACTTTCCAAAGCAAGGCTATAGCTCAAGCAGGAGGCCCCTAAACCCCAAACGGACTGAAGGATCATTGGGAGCGAAAGGTAATCTCATCCTTAACTGTAATTTCAGTTATGTGTAGACTCTATCAAACACAGGCAGTAATGATATGAGCCTCTCAAAAAAAAAAAAAAAAAAGCAGGGCAAGAGTGAAACATTCTGAAAGCAAGTCTTGGACACACCCTTACCCAGACTCCTTCAGTCAATCTTTCTATCCAAGGATGTCAACTGACACCAGTTGAAGCTGAAATTTAGAAACTAGTCATGTTAGCCTGCCATATATCTAAACCCTTGTTCTAAGGAGTCTATATGCAAATACAGGACAGAAATTACACACCAGTATTTCTCATACAATATGTAAAGAGATGCAGAGTACGTCACTGGGACTGTATGGGCCTGCATTCCTACAAAAAGAGAACACTAACAAATAGAAATGCCAGCAAGAAATTGTCACTCCACTTTGTGTGTCCACTTCAATAGGCACGCAGTAATAATATGAGCCCTAAAAAGCAGATCTAAACTGGGAAAGTCACTGTTGTACCACCAGGCTCAGCACTCACTTGTCAGGTGCTATACAAGTGGAACAAACACCTAAGAAGGTTACTGGCACTGAAACAAATTCTGGTTGGAGCCAAAATGGCTGCTAATAAAATAACCAGATAAAGATGTAGAATAAAATTGAGGGCTGTGTTTACATTTATTTGTTATGTTATTGTGATACTAAAGCCCACACTTACATCACAGTAATAGAAAAGGAAAACCTAAAAGGTCAGGATAATGTAGAAGCAGGTGCTGTTGACTCTGGACATACAGTACATCCCCCCCAAATACAGCCACAAGTGTGCCCGCACACACACAACCACAGGTGCATGTGCACATGCAGACATAGAAAGGGTACACTATGTGTCCAGAGCCAACAGCAACTGCTTCTACGGTGTTATTTTTTCCAGGACAGACATACTGAGCTGCAATATTTCTTTTCAGGAGGGTTCCACAGTTAAACTTTTTAACACTGTCTTTTCTCCAAGATAAAGCATAAGAGATGAAATACTGTACTGTATAACACCTGTCTTGTTTTCAGTGTGATCCTTCCTGGTTTTAGCCATTTTTACAATGTATTTACCCAGGGTAGCCCACGTGAAATACAGTATGCCATTCTCGGTGCAGTCTTGCTTTTTTGTTTGCTAAACCAATTGTTACAATTTATTTATCCATGGGACAACACTATTTTCCACTTCTAAAACCCTACCATTACCAAACACACAATCTTGTACCAGCAACATCCCCAAATCCCAAAACACTAACACAACCCTCCCTGGTAGTCCAGTGGTACTTCACCCATTCCTGCCATAATCCCCATTACAATATTAATAATCTCCCTTTTACTCCAATGGGACTTTTCTACTATCTGATCCTCGTTATACTTACTGTAACTTAATTTCATTTTCATTTTATTTACCCTGGAAAAGCACACTCTGCATATCTACCCTTTATCAAGTGTGAAAATTTAAAAAAACAAACAAACAAAAAAAAAACAACTCTGGTCAGAGCCAACACGGCTGCAGTAGCACTATGAAAATGGAACAAAGAGTGTGAAATGCAACTGAGTGATGGAGTTTTCCATCTCCCCGAGGACTCCTTCACAAACAACAAATCCTGCCACTGATATGGCAATGGCACCTGCCCATTCCAGTCTCTGGTAGATCTCTATCCCACTCCACCACTCAGTTACATCCACACTCTGTGTCTGCCCCTATAGCACTGATGCAGTGGTCTTGGCTCTGACCAGACTTTGTTCAGTGTGTGATCTGCTTTGATCCAGTTTTACAGTTGAGAGTGAGTGACGTACAGGGAAATCAAGTGATTGCCAGTGGCTGTGTTGGGATTCTAACATATCTCCTAAATTCAATACTAGCACTTTATGAAAGGCAGCTGTAGCCCATTTTAGTATTTTACTCTAACAAGCAATCTTTCTACAGTCTGAGAGTCCTGAATGTCTTGTTTACACCAGATTTGAGTAGAAATGTTGTGCTAACCAACAAAACCCCACTATACTGAAATGTATATGGAACGACGCAGTTTGTTGCTGGTATCTTTTGATACATTTGGAACCATCACTGCATTTCCATACAAGTTTGGTCATCACGATATAGAAACTGTATCCAATAAACTACTGACAAAATGCTAGCATTTGTCTTTCAGTACCTGACATGTGGGTCTATTAACTGCCCACTTGAGAAGCGTCATTTTCAGTATGGGATCTGCTTTAGTCAATTCTACAGCTGGGGATGAGCTGCGCACTTGGGAAGTCAAGTGACTGTCAGTGGCTGTGGTGGATTCAAACAGCATACCTCCTATATACAATACTAGCACCTTATCAAAGGACGTTTTATCACATTTGAATATTCATTATACTCTCAAAACAGCCTTTCTAGTGCCAGGTCCAGTGTGTGAGGTGAAGGAGTATGGAAGCAAATGTATTTCAGAGCTTTCGTATCCAACGTCTTTCTCATGTGGCCTCTCACTGCGCTGAAATAATCTGAACTATCCGACTGTCTTAACAGTAAACAGCCCAACCAAGAAGCATCTCATTTTAAGTGCAGTATCTGCAGAATAGCCTGGAGCTTCCAGAAACAAGTTATGGGCGAGCTTGATACATTCAGCAGATCTGGGTTTGATATCCACAACCTCCACTTAGATACTGTGTGCTTATGTACTGCGAGACCCTGAGCAAGTCACTTGACTTCCCTGTGCCTCCTGGTCACTCCTGTAAATGGGCCTTCCACACAGTGGGTCTTGCCTTGTTAGCAGAGAAGAGAAAAAAAAAAAAAAAGAATTCTAAGATCTCAGCAGTCCCTAGACTCCGGAAAGTAGGGCTAAGTTTCGGCAGCTGTTCTAGTGCAGTCATCAGGAGGATTTCAATGCGATTTATACAGAAATGCAGCATTTGATCATATGAAAAGGTTCCAATATAATTTTCCCCCTCTGCATGGAGTGAATGAGATGGTATGGGGGAGGGGCCACCATGCAGGTTAGTATGTCACCAAGGCGGCACCTGGCAGCACCAGCTGAGCTGCCTGTCAATAAAACCCAGATCTAATTTTCAGTGCGGGATCCGCTTGTAATTTTACAGCTGGCGGTAAGTGAATCACAAAGGAAGTCAAGTGGCTGTCATTGGCTGGGTGGGACTGAACACCATATCCTCGGTACAGCACTAGCATCTTACAAAAGGCAGTTTAGCACATTTACTTATTTATTTTTCTCTAATAAAAAAAAATTTACAGCTTGTGATTCCTGCATGTCTTGACAACATCAGGTTTGAGTAGAAAAGTTGTGGTACTGTTCCAAAATAGCCCTAGTGTACTGAAATATAAAAAGAAACAGCAATTTTCTTGGATACATTTGCAACCACCACTGCATTTTCATGCAAGTTTGGTTATAGGAAAGTTCTTTGTTCTAGCCTTTATCTTTCAGTACACTGCATTCACTGGGGAGGGCAGCCCTGGCTAAGCTGCCTGTCAAGACAGCCCAATGGAAAAGGGTCTCAAATTCAGTGCTGAATCTGCTGTAACCTTGTTTCACTGGTGGGGTAGGGAACGAGTGAAGCACATGGAAGTCCGGTAACTGTCAGAGGCTGTGGCGAGATTTGAACACAACAGCTTTTGGCTCTGTGCACCACCACACTGGACGATGATGGCTTCCAGTTACCAGATTACAGAAATAACCTGTTCCTGATCTCACTGGTTCTGCCCTAGAACAGTACATTTTTTAAAGATTTCCATCATCATTCCACAAGGTAAACTGTATTTTGCTCGATCTAGAGGATAATGACAATACCCAAATTTTATAAGCAATGCACTGTAAATCCAAAAGATGTTCTGTCAATCCACTCCACTCTAAATCCAGAATAGGTTATGCTCCTCCAATCCATTCTTTTTAGGTACAATTTATTTTACCAAAGACATTATAGCAAAAAGCAGTCTCATGAAATATCTGAGACAACTAACAACATGTGATCAGAATGCACAACCTGTAGATCTAAATTGTTTGTATTACTGCAGTGAAGTAATATGACATTTGCAGTAAGAGGTGAAATCATACCTCTCAACCTTTAATCACTGAAATTATGGACAGGGACACTGACTGCCATAATGAGGGACACGTCCTCAAAACATGGAGCTACAAGCTCAGAACACTGTGGAAACCGTTGCCATTATTTGTGCATTTTTTATTTAGCATCTAAGATTATTAATTTCTGCTTAAAAGTCTGAATTTACAGCACATTCTCCGTATGTGCAGCACCACATTGAAGGCTGTAGAGATACCACCAGTATAATCAAGGGTTACAACTCAGATCTGTTAACTCCAGAGCAGTAAGGGCATGGAAATGCCAGTAATTAAACCGCTATGCTCAGAGAGACAGGCATCTGAAATTGAAAGTACCTCAGTCTCTGGTCTGAAACTCCATTCACAAAGCTGTTGTCAATTTCTTCGTTTTAATGCTGCTTCACCAAGTTAAATAAACCAGAGATTGATATTTGAGACAGGGAAGTAATAACTGGCTGACTTGAAAAGTATGAAGCAGTTTAAAATTATTAATTTATTTACAATAACAGTGTTGCAAATGCTTCATGCAATTTGCAAATGAGGACAAGAAGGATTCTCTCATTGGCTCTGTTGTGGGGGGATGCAGAGAGTTAGTTTCACTTTTCAAACAGCAATCTCTATACACTTTGAAAAAAAATATTTTCTCATTCATGCGTAAATGAGTAACTCCTGTTCATGAACTTTAGTTCTGCCTGGCAGGCTGCAGAGAAAAAGGGAGATAGCAATGAAATAAAGAGTCCAGATGTAGTGCATGCAGACAGTCTGACAGGAAATGAAAGAGAAGGCAAACACAGACCACAGCTTTAAATAAGATAACCTGGACCGTAGCACTGATGTATGTTCACTCCAAATCACTTAGGGAAGAACACAGCCATCATGTCCTGTCAGTCCCCACTCTCTCTTTCTCCTAGTGATCCCAACACTCCTGCAAAGCTCTGCCCACGCAGCGGTAAAAATGAAACGCAACAGTAAAACTTACTGTCTAAAAAAACAAACTAGCTTATTATTTTTTAGTAACAGGTACTACTGTTAGTCTTAACGGATTCAGGTAGGCGATTATGAGCACTTGGTCCAACAAAGTAAAAAACCTCTGCCCAAAACAAGTTCTACGATAAGGGATTTAAAACAAAGTTAATTCCTGAGATCAAGTATGGAGATTTTGTGTTGTACTGGAAACAATTCTTATAATCCTCTCCCTGGACATCCCACTCAGAACCCCCATCCACCACCAACTAACCCACCCTTAGCCAGTACTGTTCCACCAGCAGATCTGTAGATGGTGACAGACACTCATCTCAGAACCTCAACCAGCCACTGCCTGAATAACTGGGAACAAGCAAATGCACACTGTAGAAACAGCTGTTTGGGACACACTATCCCCCTTTGCTCCTGTGTGCCTCTTGCCAGCAGTGGGGGCTGTGGTGCTCTGCACATCTGCACATTATATGACACCACCACGGGCCAATATTCATGCAGGCGGTAGGTACCAGACAACATGCATTGCTTGTATGGATAGCTAACTGAGGGATTCATGCAGTACCACAATTTCCACTGCACAACTGGATGCTTTTGAATATTAAGACTACCAACTCAGCCTTCAACTCTGTTCTTAATTTATGGGAACCAGTGCCATTACACCCTCAGACAAAGAGATATTACATACCTGATGTAATTCTTCATCTTCTTGGACAAGTCTTCACCATTCATGCATGCTGCTGGGACTACGCTAGAGTGCTAGGACCCAAAATCTTCAGGAGGGTTGGTGCTGAGGTAGGACCATGCATGCGTGGCACAGAAAGACTGGATTCGCACATGTACAGACTAGCTCAGTGCTGACCTCCAACCGCCTCAGTATCTTTTGACCGAGAAGATGCAACATAAATTAAACACAGGAAACCCACAGCCTGATCCAGGCATAAGATAGCATAGTTGACACGTGTAAGAAGGGTCAATAAACAAAGTCTTCACAGTCAAACACATGAGGGTGAAAACCAGAAACTGGATGAGTGAGCTCAGGGGATGGTGGGTGGGCATATGAAAGAATGGTTAAGACTTGTCCAAGAAGATCAAGAATTACGGTAGGTACGTAACTTCCACATCTTCCAGGAGTTGAAGTCTTCACCATTCAGTCATACTGCTGGGAGATTACCAAGCTAAAAAAAACAATCCCCCGAGCAGGGTGTCAGGAGATGAGAGCTCACACAGGACAGAAGTCCATTAAGGTTTGTACTGTCAAAGGAAGTGTGCTGTCTGGTGTGGACATCCAGAGCATAGTGCTTCACAAAGGTATGCACCGAGCTCCAAGTAGCCACTTTGCAAATATCTGCAATGGGCAAGTTATGAATCTGTGCCAGCGATGCTAAGACAGATCTGACAGAGTTGGCGTAAACCCGCCTTCCAACTTGACTTGTACCATCGAGTACCAATAGTGAAGGCAGGCCACTATCCAAGCAGAAAGCATATAATACCAACAGGCTGGCGAGCGGGCAATGATGAACGATACAAAGAGTTGCTTGGTTTACAATTTCCCTGTTCTGTCTATGTAAAACTGAAGTGCCCTCTTGACATACAGAGTGAAGGGTGCATTCCCTTCATTCTGGAAGTTAGCAAAATAAGTGGGGAGAACCAAGGACTGATTAAGGTGAAATTCCAAAACCACCTTGGTCAGGAACTTAGACGAGTATGAAGTACCACCTTGTCCTTGTGAAAGACAGTATACGGAGGGAATGTGGTCAAGTCATGTATTTCAGAGACCAATGGCCAGCAGGAAGGCGGTCTTCCAGGTCAGAAACTTCAAATCACGGGTGATTAGAGGCTCAAAAAGCTTACAAGTGAGCATGTTAAACACCAGGTTAATATCCCACATGCATACCTCTCAAACTTTTGTCCCCCAAATGTGGAACACTGCCTCTCAAAATGTGGAACAAATGAGCAAGATGTGAAACATTTAAATCTTTACTTAGGAGGCTCAGCGCACTGTTAAAATGTTTGCACTTAAGTTCAGAAAGTCTGTTATTAATTGAATATATTTTTTGCATCACTTACTATAGATTTTTGTTTTAAAATGTTAATTCTGAATGTGGAACAAGTCCTCACAATGTGGAACAGGGAGCCTTTGTGAAGTAAAATGAGGAACGTTCCTCGTAATGTGGTACAGCTGAGCGGTATGCCCACATGGCCAATGGGTCTCCTGACAAGGGGTTTAGTGTGTAGGATGCCCTTGAGGAACATCTTGACTAGCGGCAACTGGGCCAGTATCATGTTCTCTACTGGCTCAGAATAGGTACAAATTGTGCAGAGATATACCTTCACTGTCTAGTATTGCAGCCCTGCATTTGACAGGTCTAAGAGGTACTCCAACACCTTATTTGGTGGGTAATGGAAGGCATCTAGATAGTACATGGCACATAAAATCAAGAAATGCTTCCATTGTGCCGTGCAAGTTTTATGCACTGCCAAGAGGCTCTCTAAGATTCTCTGAGAAACTCTGTACCTGCCCACTTCTATCCCCTCAGGAGCCAGACGTGGAGATGAAGGTATCACAGGTTGGGGTGGACCAGGGGTCCCTGTGTCAGGAGGGACATCAGAGACGGCAGTTACCTCGGTGGAACTTCCAACAAACTGTTGATCAATGGAAACCATATCTGCAGAGGCCAGAATGGGGCACATAAAATCATTCTGTCCCCTTGTGCATCTAGTCTGAGTAGCACCCTGTGAACTAAAGGTAAGAGGAGGAAATGCATACAGAAAACGTCTTGTTCACCACAGTCTGAGTGCATCCTGACAGAAAATGCCAGGTTCTGGATTTCTGGAACAGAGCAGAGGCAGTTTTGAATTGAGTGAGGACACAAAAAGGTACAGGTCTGGACTGCCCCACTCATCGAATACTAACTGCACTACATCTGGTGTGACCGACCATTCGTGTGGATCCACCTCAGTCTTGCTAAGGCGATCCGCTAGGTCGTTCCGAATTCCTGGCAGGTAGACTGCCTGAATCACAGCATTGTGCTTAAGACACCACTCCCACAACCTCATGGCCTCCTGCACAGAAGGTAGGAGTGCGCTCTACCCTGTTTGCTGACAGTACATCACAGCTTTGTTGTCTGTCTGAAGTAGAATTACCTTGTGGCAGAGGACATCCTTCAAGGCTCGGACAGCATAGAAGAATGCTCTCATCTCAAGAATATTTATGTGTATATGAGATTCCTCACGGCTCCATATCCCCTGGGTGTGGAGATCATGGCAGTCAGCTCCCCACCCAAACTGAGAGGCATCCATGGTGATTGTGATCTGAGACTCCGGTGTGGTAAAGGGTAGACCCTGAAGGCCTTTGTCCTCTTGAACCCACCATGCAAAGTAACTCGTCCAAGGCTCTGTCACTTATGTGGAAAGATTGCGGATATGTGGTCAGTGACCACTGTGTGCCGAGCATCCATTGTATGGTCCTCACATGTTGATGGGCTAGAAGCACTGTGAACACGGATGATGCCATGAGGACCAACATCCGCTGCACTGGGAGAGCTTGAACAGAGTTCTCCCTGATGAAGCAAGACATCTAGACAGTGTCATTCCTCCTGTCCTTCGGAAGGAAAGCCCTTGCCCTGGAGGTATCCAGGAGGGCTCCTATGAAGAGGAGCTGCTGGGAGGGTTGAAGCTGGGATTTTAGCTGATTCAGAAGAATTCCCATGCATGTGAAGAACTGAGGCACCGTGGCGACAGCTTCCTGTGTCTCCTGTCTGGATGGGCTTGCTAGAAGCCAATCCTACAGGTAAGACAACACTTGAACACAGAGTTTTCTGAGGTGTGCTGCGAGAACTGCGAAACACTTTGTAAAGATTCGAGGCACTGAGCAGAGTCCAAAGGGCAGGACTCTGAACTGATAGTGTTGACCCAGGGCCACAAAGAAGAAATACTTATGGTGACTTGGGTGTACCAGACCGTGCTGGTAGGCATCCTGTATATCCAGGGATGCCAACCACTCATACTGATAAGAGTAATGAAAGTAATAATAAAAGAGGGCGTCTTTCGAATGCCAAGGCGCCGAACAAATTTCAAATCACAAAACGTACATCTGAACCACATATAGTACATACCAGATCATTAACATCAAACAGTTACTCACCAAATGCTAGGTGCCATAAAAAAGGTTTCAGTCGGCCCAGTGGCGCTGAGGGTTGAGGCGCTGGACGCCACACCTCGCTCCACGCCGGCAACCCGGGTTCGGGAGAGGACTCTGGTCGCTGGTGGGTCGGCCGGGGGGAGTTAGGCTTGAGCGTCCCACGACAGCTCGCCTACTCCGGGGAGGGTTAAGGCATCAGCCTGAACACTTGCCGGACTACGAGCGGAGGCTCGGAGTACTGCAAGCCCCTAATGTTAGGGGATGGGCTGCCTAGATACAGCGTGACGTCGGCTCCTTGCGCCTTGACGTCAGGGGTCCTACGCTGTAAGGGGTGGGAGAGAAAAAGTGGAAAAAAATGCCTGCCGTCGCCGGGAAGATGGAGCCTCCGGAGACTTGCCCTCGATCTGCCTTCACCTGCCCGATGGCCCCTGGACTGATGCAAGTTGAACTGATGGGGTAAGGGGACTCTGCCCCATCCCCGCTCGGGGGGCAAACCGTAGCTACATGGGGTTCCAGAGGGTCATACGGGCAGGGTGAAAGGTAAGGGGATGTCTGCCTTGAGGCTCCTGAAGGGTCGGGGACAGCAGGCAGGGAGGTGGATAAACAGAATTAAAAAAAAAAAAGGGTTCAGTGCTTCCTTAAACCCCGCCTCGGTGGTGCACTCCCATGACTGACAGGGTAGAGAATTCCAAAGGGTTGGGGCTGCATGCATAAAGCTCTGGCCCTAGAAGATTTCAAACACACCCCTGGAATCTCCAGCATCCCCTTGTCGGTGACCGTCCAGAGCTGTAAGAAACCAGGAGCTCTTTCAGGTAGTTCGGGCCCTGTCTGTGTAGGGCTTTAAAATGCAGAAGACTGATCTTAAAGGTGATCTGCCACTGAACTGGCAGCCAGTGCAGTCCGCATAAAACCGGTGAAATATGACAGGACTGGAATGATCCCATCAAAAGCCGGGCCACTGCATTCTGCACTAGCTGAAGGCAATGGATTTCCACCACTGGAAGCCCTAGGTACAAGGAATTGCAATAATCTAAGTGCGAAGACACAAAGGCGTGGATCAAAGTAGAAAGGTCACTGGATGAACAAGATGCTTAATCCTGGAAATGTTCCTTAGGTGGTAAAAGGAAGATTTCAAGACAGCAGACACCTGAGAATGAAGGGTCAGCCCTTCATCAAAAATTACCCCCAGGTTTTGCACCTGTTCAGAGGTCGGGAGAGATAAGCCCCAAAGAAAAGTCCAGAGGGCGAACCCATCCCCAACCCCTTATCACAGGCGACCGGATCCACAACCAAGCACCCTCAGTCTTACCAGAGTTCAACCTCAACCAACTTGAATCCATCCACTCCTGGATTTCTGCAACACAGCTATTAAAGACCGAGAGAGCTCCATCCTGGGCGGGTGCAAAAGATAGACTGAGCTGGGTATCATCAGCATAGCAGTGAAACCTCAGCCCATACCTTCTTACAATGTCTCCAAGGGGCAGCATATACACTGCTAACAACATGGGGGACAGCACCGACCACTGAGGAACCCCACGACAGAGAAACTGGATCCAAGGAATAAACCCCGGATACCACTGTGCATTCTTCCCATGAGGAATGATGTAAAAAAGCTAAGGACTGTACCATCCAGTCCACAGATGAACTTCAGACAGCCACGCAGGACCCCATGGCCCACATTGTCAAACGCTGATGAGAGATCTAGAAGAACCAAGATGGAATGGCTCTTCCAATATCTGCCATCACGAGATCATTGAGCACCGAACCAGCACTGTCTCAGTACTATGCCTCTTTCAAATCCAGACTGAGGGGTCCATAGATGTCAAGGATGGTCAAATGGTCCTCCAGCTGTGCAGCCACTACTTTCTCAATCACCTTCCTTAAAAAGGGAAGGTTAGAGATTGGTCTGTAGTTTGTAAGGTAGTCTGGGTCCAAAGAAGCTTTCTTCAAGAGTGGTGTCACCACCGCCTCTTTCAGGGAGCGAGGAAACTCACCTGTTTCCAAGGAGAACCCAATTACCTGAGCTAGAACTGGACCGATGGAATACAGACAACCCAAAAATCAGGGAAGTAGGTTATGGCATGTACAGCATGTAGGGCGCGCACACTGGACAATCCGCATGACATCCCTGAATGGTTGGTCAAAGGTACTCCAGGAAAACCGAGGTGCAGTGGCCTCATGCTGATCAGAAGCAAAGCCCTAGAGTGTGCTGGCTGGAGTTCTGCCTCGATGTCAGCCATCTTATTCGCAAAGAATCAAGCAAGTGCGTCGCACTCTACTTGCGAAAAAGCTTTCTGAACTTAGGTTGAGCTGCACAGTCCGTCTACAGTTCGGAACAGCTGAGCTGGTAGATTCTGAGCGGCTGCAATCTCCCCGGAAAGGAAATGAAAATTACGTACCTACCGTAATTCTTGATCTTCTCTTGTATCTTCGCCATTCATTACTGTTGGGTGATAGCCAGAGAAGCACCACGCCTACAGGTGTTTTTTTTTTTTTTGAGGAGTCTGCGCCGACGGTGCTGCCACTATGAGTGACGCTTTCCGCGAGAGTCCAGGGGACGGGCCTAGAAGCCTGCAGGCTCTCCTCCATCCCAGTTCTGTTAGCCGAGAGGCGAAATAAGGGTTGGAAGAGAGTGAGGCAAGAGAGCTAAGGATAGAAAAGGAAAGGATATACAATGAAAAAGGAATAAGCTGATAAGAGGATAGAAGGGAGAGGAAGAAAACTGCCTACCCTAAGGGACTGAAGGGCCTCACTTTGGGGCGGCTCTAAGGGAGGAACAGGGAGAAGAAGGGTGCAAAAGTATGGGGAGCCTGTGGGGGAGAGAGAGACTGCTGCTGGTAACTGGCTTAGGGTTATAAGCTAAGAACCATAAACAAATGAGCAAGGATCCCATTTTGAAATTTCAAGAGAAGGTCAACTGAACTCGCGCAGAATGGACACCAAAGGCAGATTCCCTACACCTCCTGCCTACCTAATTTTTCCAGACTCCAGCTGGGAGCTCTTCAATTATTAAGAGGGAAAATCTGTTCCAAACGAGAGCTGCCAGCTAGGAAGGGAAAGAATCCCTCTAGCACCTTGTTAAGTGATAACACGGTATCATGTAAAGGGGGGGCCCACAGGGGGCACCCCTAAACTAAATAGACAAAGTGGGAACTCAATCGGACTCCCTAGAGGCAAGGCAGGGAACACCCCTTAAGGAAACTGAAGTGCCGGACAGCACCAAACCTGTAGAGACTGACATAATAATTAGGACCTGCCAGAAGGGGTCTGGAAAAGAGAAGTCGAGCCATTTAAGGGACCGTCTCTTTAATTGTGAATTGAAAAAATGGCTGGGGAGAGCCAAGAGATGTCCATTAAGGGCAGTCAAAAAGAGTTCCCACAGAGCAGAAAAATTTTAGCTCGTTCCTCCTATTCTCAGAGGGAAAGATCCGTTCAGAAGAACAGAAGAAGAGCATGAAAACATTTATTTAATTTTTTGATTAATGGCCAAAGGAGAAGTGGGAGGGACGAGAAGGAAGGGGGAGATGCCTAAGAAGGAGGCCCTGAGGGGATGGTGGAGGATTCAGTAGTGAATGGTGAAGATACAAGAGAAGATCAAGAATTACGGCAGGTACGTAAAGTACAGTTACGTAAGAACTTACTGTAACAGTAGATCTTCGAGAACAGCTCTTGCAGCAGGTTACACCATTAGGACTGAAGCCGGCAGGCATCAGGACCCCACGGAAAAATTCTAGCTAGCCATCTTCAGCGGGGACTGCCCCCGACGTCGGTCCCGCCTCCGACGTCGGACGTAGTATACAAGGGGGCGGTCCCGCCAGATTCCCCAGTTCTCCCGCTGGAGACTTCCGGCTGCAGGCTGACACAGAAATGGGAGACAGAGGATCCACCGTCAGTAGACAAAGGGAAAAATGTTCCTGATAGTAAGGGCTTAAGCCATGCCTCCTCCAAGGGGGAAGGTGGGCGAGAAGGTACCTGCTGCAAGAGCTGTTCTCGAAGATCTACTGTTACGGTACGTTCTTACGTAACTGTACTATCTTACTTCGAGACACAGCTCTTGCAGCAGGTTATACCATTAGGACTGATTCCCAAGCAGTAACGCTGCAAACGTTCTGGGAGGAGGAAACTAGAAATTACATTCCAGGTCCTGAATCTAGGACAGGAGACCCTGTAGCACAGCCAGGCCGAGCCGGCTCTTCGCCGTGAAGCGATGTCCAGGCTATAATGCCTGATAAATGTATGTACAGAGCTCCAAGTGGCTGCAGCACATATGGCAGAGGTGGAGACGTTTCGGAGTGCTGCAAAGGAGGTGGCCACACCCTAGTGGAATGACCCGGACTGATCCGGGACGGCTTTTGTTTGATGATATAACAGTATAAGATGCACTGGACAAGCCAGCTGAGACAGGGACTGTTTGGATACTGGTTGGCCCATCATCCTTTCAGAAAGAAACGAAAAGTTGCTCCGAACTCGAGGCTGTTTAGTTCTGTTGAGGTAATACCTCAAACTGCGGTGAACATCCAGGGTGTGGAGCAGTGCCTCTCCTCTATTAGAGTAATTTGGGAAGTAGACCGGCAGGTCAATATCCTGATTGAGAGTGAGTGTAAAAACCACCTAAGGCAAAAATTTAGGATTCGTCCTCAGGGATACTCTGTCCTGGTGGAAAATTAAATAAGGCTCTTTGCACATGAGAGCGTGAAGCTCAGAAACTCTTCTCACTGATGTAACAGCAACCAAAAACAGCGTTTTCCATGACAGAAAACGCAGCTCGCAATCTGCGGCAGGTTCAAAGGGAGGAAGCGTGAGTTGTTCCAGGACAAAGAGCAAGTCCCATGGAGGCACTGGGTCCTTAATGGGTGGCCTAAGATGTAACACCCCTCTCAAAAATTCCCGAGAGGCATCTAATTGTGC
Source organism: Neoceratodus forsteri (assembly GCA_016271365.2). NCBI lineage: Eukaryota > Metazoa > Chordata > Ceratodontiformes > Ceratodontidae > Neoceratodus > Neoceratodus forsteri. The sequence continues at coordinate 1,411,240,133 of CM057456.1, read as the reverse complement.
CACTGTGCGCTGTCCCACCGGAAGGTGGTAGGCTGAAATGGCACAGAGGTGCACCTTGATAGAGGAGTAGGCGAGGCCCGAACGGAAAAGGGAGAGCAGGTAGATTAACACCGCTCTCACCGGGCAACCTAAAGGGGAAAGGTTGCGTGCTTGCGACCATAAACAAAAACGGTGCCATTTCATGGCATATGTTGCATGCATTGCCGGCTTTCTGGCCACAGAAATAACTTCTTCAACCTCTTGAGAGACCCCGTGTCTCAAAATGGCTATGTCTCTAGGAGCCATGTGTGCAGGTTCAGTGAGAGTAAGTCCGGGTGGACCAGTGAACCCTCCTCCTGAGACAAGAGATGGGAGCTGAATGGCAACGGGAGCGGAGGTTCCCGGGATAGCTGTATCAACAAAGGAAACCAGATCTGTCTGGGCCAGAAAGGGCCATCAGGATCATTGCTGCATGCTCCCTGCGCAGTTTGAGAAGAACTCTCTGGATCAACGGGAAGGGAGGGAAAGCGAAGAGGAATCTGTCCGCCCAGGAGAGGGACAACGCGTCTCACCAGAAAACACCAGGCCCTGGATCTAGCGAGAAAAATTGGGCAGTTTTGCATTGGATGGGGAAGCGAATAAGTCCAACTCTGGAGTTCCCATCGGAAGAAACAGATCCTTGCTACCTCTTGAAGAAGTTCCCACCATGGACTCTGGCCTGGGAGCGACTCAGGCCGCTCTGCAATTGTGTTGTCCACCCGGGAACATGTACTGTGATCAGATTCACGCTGTGTCCGATTACCCAATCCCACACCCTCATGGCCTCCTGCAAAGGGGTAAGAGTGCCGCCTGTTTGTTGAGGTAATATATCACCGCCATGTTGTCTGTCTGAAGCAGGAGAGTATTCGGCGGGATTTCTGACTGAAAGGCCTGCAGGCATAAAGGACCGCCCTCATCTCTAGGACGTTGATATGGAGGTGGGCCTCCAGAGGGGTCCACGAACCCTGGGACTTCACCCCGTCCAGGTGTGCTCCCCACCCTAGACCTGAGGCGTCTGTGGTGAGGATTACCTCCGGGGACGGCGCTATAAATGGGACGCCCGTGGAGAGTGTCCCTGGGTCTAGCCACCACTGCCAGTCTCGAATCACGGTGTTCGTGATTCTGACCGGATGCTGCATGTGGTCTTGCCTTTGATCCCATTGCACCTTGAGCATCCACTAAGTTACCCACATGTGGAGCCTTGCGAAAGGGACGGTAGGAATAGCCGCAGCCATGTGTCTGAGCAAGCAAAGGACCGACCTGGCTGGGACGGTCTTGTTCGATGAAAGCTCCCTGATGAGGGATCTGATGCACTCCGCTCTGTTGTCTGGAAGAAATGCTCTTCCCTGAACGGTGTCCAGTACTGCGCCTATAAATGGCAGCTTCTGTGACGGTACCAGGAGAGACTTCTCGTGGTTGATTAGGATGCCCAGAGATCGAAACAGGTCCTGGGTACTCTGGATTGCCCATAACAATGCCTCTCTGGACGTGGCCATGAGAAGCCAATCGTCCAGGTACGGGAACACATAATGGCTCTGTCTCCTTAGAGACTCTGCCACGACTGCCATGCATTTGGTAAAGACCCTGGGTGCTGATGACAGCCCGAATGGAAGGGCTCGGAATTGAAGGTGGTGGTTGAGAAACTTGAAGCGCAGGAACCTCTTGTGCACTTGGGCTATAGGATGTGCAGGTATGCATCCTGCATGTCTAGAGACGCTAAGAAGGTGTCCTGCTTCAGCATGGGAATGAGACCCGGAAGAGTCACCAAGCGGAATCTCTTGTAGGCGACCGACAAGTTGAGGTCGCTGAGGTCCAGAATCGGACGGAGGTCCCCTGTTTTCTTTGGAACCAGGAAGAAGTGGGAATAGTATCCTTGTCCTCTCTGGTTCTCCGGGACGTACTCTATTGCTCCCTTTTGCAAGAGCGCGAGTACTTCTTGCCAGATCAGTAACTTGTGCTGACCCGGGTACCGGCAGAGCAAAGGAGGCCTCGAGGGTGGCTTTTCTGTGAATTCTATAAAGTGGCCTCTTCCAACCAACTGAAGAACCCACCTGTCGGTGGTTATAGCCTGCCATCCCGGCAGGAAGTTCGCAATGCGACCCCCGTCCATGATTTCCATTGATCCTGAGGGGCGGAAGAGGTCAGGCTGTGGCGGCTGAGGGTCCCTGCTGGCTGGGCCGGCTTAGAATGCGCTGGCTTTGGCCTGCGGGTTGTCTCCTGGGCTCTGCGAAGCGGCGCCTTTGTTGTGGGGCGGTGGGACTGTAGGTTCTGCGTCTGGTTCACGAATCGGCTTTGGTCTACTGAACGGAACAAGCTTGGGTCGGTATATGGCTTGAACCGACCTCACCGCCTCCGGCCTCTTGAAGTCTGGTAATAATCTTTCTGAGGGTTTACCAAACAAAACTTCTCCCTCGAATGGGCGCCCATGATATTCTTCTGGACATCCGGGTAAAACTCGAGACACGCAGACAAAGCGTCTCCGAGGCATACGCCTGAAGCTGCTGCTCGGGCCGAGGAGTACGCGGAGTCGTACGCGGCTCGCAGCACTTGGGTTCCCACGTCCGAACCCGAAGGAGCTGTAGCATCTCCTCCTTCTGCTCACCTTCCGGCAGTTTCTCAGCCGCATCCAGACCATGCTCCCACAGGGCGTTTTGGAACTGCACCATGTGGGTCAAATAATTCATGGATCTGATGGCGCAGGTAGCGGAAGCATACGTGCGCCTGCCCATGGCGTCCAGCTGCTTGGACTCTGGGTCCGGAGGCAGGGTGCTCAAATGTTGCAGTCTCTGGGACCAGTCATGAGAGGCTGTTATGACCAGAGAGTCGGCCTGAGGATGCTGAATCAAGTACTGGTCTTCTCTGGGAGCCTTGTACAGGCGATCAGCTTTCTTCGGCATCGCTGAGAGCGAATGTGGACGCTTCCACGCTGCCTTGGTGACGTCCACGAAAGTGTCTACCAAGGGTGGCACCACCACAGGCTTGGGGTCCTTCTGCCGAAGATACTTCGCAAGGCGTAGCCTTCGGGTCTAGCACTCCGCATCCCATCCCATGTTCTCTTGATGATGTCTCATAATATCCGAGAACGAAGGGTCATCTGGAGGAGACTTTGGCATCTCACGTGGGTCCGGAGAAGGGATGGAGAGAGGAGATGGGGATCTAGATGTTGAGAACTCTGATCCCGTGTCCTCCGTCGAAGGTGATCGTCAGCGTCTTCTGGGTCTCTTAGGGCTGGGTGACCTGGAAGAGGATTTGGACGGAGGTCTCAGTTTGTCTGGTCTCCCCCTTGGAGGTGTCCTGTACTCCTGGGGAGGAGGTAACCGGCCTGCTGACCCGGATGGAGAGGGGGGTGCAGGAACCGGAAGAGCAACCGGAGGAGGAAGCGGAGGTGGAGTGGGGACCATGTCTTTCTTGATGGTGTCCCACCAATAAGTAAACAGCTCCTTTACTTCCGAAAAGGAAAGGCCCGACGACGGTCCGGGAGCCAGTGGACGGTCGTCTGGTTCCGGCGTCGGCTCCACAGGGGCTTGGGTTGTGGCGAGGGTTCCCTAGGCGTCTCGACAGGACCAGGGTCGCCCGTCTGGTCCTCGGGCTGAGTCAACTCCTCCTCAGTGATGGTCTCCTGACAGACGTCGGTCGGAGGCGTCGGGGTCTTCTTCTCAATAGGAGAGGGCGCCGGTCCCCCTACCGGCGTCCGGTGGTGCGTTGGCCTGGCCGGCAACGGTCTTCTGGCCGACGGCGGCTCCTGGGACCTGTGGCGAGAGGTCGACGACGGACGCACTGGCGTCGGGTCCTGCGGCCTCTTCAGAGAGGTGAGCTCCTTGGTCTTGCGAGAAGGCAAGGAGGCAGACCTGACATCTGGTTCAGAAAGGCGGGAACCTGATTTATGGTGATGTTGGCGGTCCCCCAACTTGGCCAGGGCCTTGGAGGACGAGGAAGGCCTGGGAAGAGGATGAAAACTTTCTCACTGCAGCGGGGGGAGGCTGAGAGCTGGCCCGGGAAGGAGAGCGGTCGGACCTGGAACCAGAGCTGCGCGAGTCGGAGGCCCTAGACGGGGACCTGGAAGGGGCCTTCTCCCTATGCTTCTAAGCATGCTTGTGGGCCTTCTGCGAAGAATCCCCCTTGGAAGCCATGGTCTTGAGTTTCTCTTCTAGCAGGAATGCCTGTAAGGCCTTCTGGCGACGGATCCGGGTTCTGCTATTAAAACCCTGGCAAAAGGAGCAGGACCGGGTGTCGTGGTCTGGGCCTAGGCACCGGCACAGGCCGAGTGCAGATCCTTAAAAGGGATCTGCTTCCCACAAGCACACTTCGAGGAGTGACCGGAGGTCGGAAAGGACATCAGCGAAGAACCTGATTGTAGAGAACGAATTTCCCGTAGGAAAAAACTTTACCACGTGTTGCGCGCTAGAGACTAAACCGAAGGGTCGAGACATGCAAGTCGACGGCGGGAAAGAACTGGGGAATCTGGCGGGACCACCCCCTTATATACTACCTCTGACGTCGGAGGTGGGACCGACGTCGGGGGCAGTCCCCGCTGAAGACAGCCATCTAGAATTTTTTCGTGGGGTCCTGATGCCTGCCGGCTTCAGTCCTCATGGTGTAACCTGCTGCAAGAGCTGTGTCTCGAAGTAAGATCTTTCATATCGTCCCTTGTCAATCTTCACCATTCATTACTGTTGGGTGAGTACCAAGCCCCCTCCCCCAAGATGGGGTGGGGGTTAAGGGAAAACCCCTGAGGGAACAGATCCCTCAGCCTCCTACTGGTGACAAGTAGAGAGGAGAAGATCCTAACCAATAGTCTAAGGTGGGTAAGGAGGAGGAGGAGGTGCCGCCTAGGGCTGTGGGAGGGTTGCCCTGAGACGCCTCCTCACCCTAAGGGAAACTGACGGGTCCCCAGAAGGCAGAGCCAGTCACCCTAAGCCGGGCCATGGTGACAGTCGGGAGGCAAGCCATGCCGTCCGCCTGATACAGATCACTGTCCCTACTAGTCTGGATGCCACCTCATTGGCATCAGAATGCACTTGCTTAGTACCTGCAAACTCCAGACTCTGCCCAGAAAGGGCAATGGCTTGCCTAGATTGCTCTGAGTCAGGTAGCAAAGCTAAGACCTGAGCCAGCATCGACCAGAGATGCCTTTTCTAAGCAGTGCAGAGCCTGATGGAGAAATGCACAACAATGCACGACCAGAAGAGAAGACTCTTCGTCCCCAACTGTCGAACTCAGCAGAATCAGGAGTCCGGAGGCCTGTCGTGCACTGGGCGGTGAAGCCCAGGAGGAGCATCCAAGGACATCAGCCCGAAGGTGGGTGAGGCAGAGAAACCGAGACTCGTGGGTGGGCACAACACCGTCTCCTGGGGCTGGAGAAGGAGTGGCTGGAGACTGCCAGTGCGGATAGACACTTCCTGGAAGGGAATCGGCCAGGAAGGCACCCGCAAATGGCGGTAGCTAGAATTCACTGAGGAAAGCATCGTCTGTCGCTCGGGTATTTGTCTCTCAGTTAACGTAGGAAATACGAAGCTCCTAAAACCATCCTCAAGTGAAACGCTGATAGTCAGTGAAGTCAGGCCAGAGGAAAGGTGGACAGGAGGTTCCTTTTCCTCAGTTGAGGAAGACGAGGGCGAAGTGGAGCTCGAATGCCCAAAAGACTCCTGCGGTGTGGGGGGGGGGGGGAGAGGAGAGAGACAGGCGAAAGACCTGTTCTTCCATGGCCCTAACATAGGACGGGAAGGCCGCTGCAGTAGCTCTGAAGTCTCCCAAGTTAATAGCCCAGTGGGCCCCACATGGCCCAGGACAAAGGGAGATGGTTGCAGAGGGATGGGCGAAGGGCACCCAACAGTACGTGCCTGGTCTCTGCCAGAGCTCTGGGATCCAGGTAGCGATGCAGCCAAAACTGGGGACCCTGGGATCATGCCAGGTTGCGCAGAAGAGAGGAAAGGAAAGGAGACAACTCCAGAAAGAACACTATAGGGGAATCTCCCCTGTGGCGCGCCTGGGATTGCATGAGTCCAGAAGGGCAACCTCAGAACTGCCACCAGAAGGCGCTTTAGAGACCTTCAGAGAGAGGTGAGGATCAGCGCTACGACTCCTCCCCGCACCCCGCAGGGCGGTTGGGGCTCGTCACTGCTCTCGACCCCTACCCCTCAATCCTTCGAACTCCGAAGCAGCCCTCTTCCTCGAAACCAGTTGTAGAGGTCCCTGCTGAGCAAGGCCCCGAAGGACACCCGCAGAAGCAGGGTCCTTCTTCCTCCACTGAAGGACCCGAGCAGCATCGGGAACGGCGGCTGCCTGGGACCTACCAGAAGAGAGAATCCCCTCTCGGACATCCGAAGGGTTCACCACAGAAGACTCCAGGCCACCCCTAACCATGGAGCCATCTGGGTTAACCAGCTCCGGGGAGTCTGGGAGAGCAACACTGGACCGTCTAGCCCTGTGGCCTACAAGAGGTTCAGAGCCAGAAGAGACTATCTGCTGGTCTGTGTCTTCACCTGAGTCGTCTCCCTCTGAGAAGGGGTCGACAAGGGAAGACTACAAACCAGCCGCAGCAGGAACCTGCCCCGAGGTGGCTGCAGGCTTGGTACCGCTGTAGGCCACGATGAGCAACAAATCCCCCAAGTCATCCGTCCCTCTGGCGGTGTCAGGCTCCCGGGCTGCACTGCGAATGGTGCCACCCGAACACCCGGCACCACGAACAGTGCCGGTGGAGTCTCCAGCGCCATGAGCGGCGCCAAGGCCCAGCCGCCCAAGTCCCCGGCAGAGGCCCACAGCGCACCGCTGGACAGTGCCACCCGAATCACCGCACCACGACCGCCGGCGAAACTAAGAGGGCACCGCAGACAGCACAGCCCAATGCACACGCATCCGCGAGAGCCGAGAAAGGCGTAAGGCCCAGAACAGCGCCGGCCGACGGCACCGACCGAGTCGCCTGTCACATGGCAGAAGTTGCAGACCCAGGGTGAGGAAAGACGGGAATGAGGGCACACCAGTGCCGGGCCGCGCAGCCAGGGGCCACGACACCGGGGGAGCCTGTACCACCAAGGAGGTGACTGCCGGGATGGCGCCAACGGTGCGACCCTGGGTGGGATCACACATTTCCTCTGGTGCCGAAGAAGAAACCTCCTCCTCAGCAAGGCTGGAAGTGGAGGAGGCTTCCTCCTCGCCAGGCTGTATAGACCCGGAGGAAAGGTCGAGATATCTGGCCTGGGAAGCCCTAGGGTGACGTTGTCCTCCAAAAGTTGGTGGAGCTTGTCAGACTCAACGCTCGGACTTCTAAAACACGGCGATTCATGGAGAAGCAGGCATCGCAATGGTCCATATCATGGTAGGGTCCCAGGCACCGGAGACAAACATCATGACTGTCCGTGATGGAAAACTGCCAGCCACAAGGGCATTGATGCATAGGGGCATGGCCCACCTTAGATATACACTTTGCCCCCAAACCAGACATGATGCTAAATAATTAAGCAAAACACAGAAAAGGCTCGGCGTCATCGAAAAATATAATAATGGAAAGGTCTTACCGGTAGACGTCATCGAAAAAAACGTTGAAATGCAGCCTATGACGCAGTTGCACTGTAGAACTCCGCGCAGCAGGTGCAGCCTCGATGGCAGGAGAAACGGACTTGGGATGGAGGAGGAGTCTGCAGCCTCTAACGGCTGCCCTTCGTGCTCTACGCAGAGCGCCACCCAGGGGCAGCGCAGTCGACGAGACTCCTCAAACAAAACAAAAAAAACAACTCCCGTAGCGGCATCGCTCCGCTATCACCCAACAGTAATGAATAGTGAAGACTGACAAGGGAAGATCACTGCCTTCTTACGGATGATTACAGATCGATAAGACTTGATAATGGTCCATCAATCTAAAGTGGTCGGCATCAAGAGCGGATTTCCACCAGCAACACTCTAACCTTCATCTTAAGTCGCCGCATCTCCCTCAAAGTCCCATCAAACCATCGTGATCGAGGGCAAAGGGAGAGAGGCCGAACTTTGACAGGAGCAGTGAAATCCAGGGCTGCCAAAATGGCCAAATTATAAGCCTTCAAGAAAGCCTCTGGGTCATTGTTTGCCACCGAGAGGGACAAGAGGTCAAGCACCGCCGCTAGGCCTTGAGAACTTATATCTCGTAAAGGACGGTACCTGACCATCTCCACAGGGGTAGGCCTATGAAAGGGGATGCTAAAACTGAACCCCACGGTGTAGTGATCAGACCATCCAACTGGTTCCACCCCCAAGTCGGAGGCTTCAATCCCCAGGAGGAAGACTAAGTCAAGAGTCACAGCATTTATGAGTATCAGTAGTAACTATCCATGTAAGGCCCAGTGATGACATCAACTGCAGGAAGTACTGACCAAATTGCGAGAGTTCGTCGTTGACCCAGGCAGTGAAGTCGCACAGGACCATCAGCCAGGGCGACTCAAACGCCATGTCAACAATGAAGTCCGCAACTTCCTGAAGGAAACTCTTCTCATCCCCGGGTGGACGGCACATGAGGGTGATCTGACAACCTATACCTGCTACTACGGTACACTCAAATGACTCAGTCTCCTCAATTGGTACACTCGTGATGTTACATTCGGTCTAGAAACCGACCACAACCGTCCCTCTCCTTGCGATACAATCTCGGGAGGTGTATCACCAGGTGCCTGGCTGGAAATGCAGCCTCCAAAATGGGGCCAGAGTTCTCATCCAGCCAGGTCTCGGTGATGCAAGCTAGGTCCACTGTCTCAACATGATCTGCAATAAGGCAATCTTGTTTTTAATGGACCAAGCATTGCATAACACCGCCCGAGTTGGATAAGCCTCTCTGGCCACCTGGACCAACTGCCTACCACAACTGGTAGTGCCCTTGGGTATGGACACCAGACATTGGAAGCCACATTCTAGGTTCCATTTCACCCCAGGGAGTCTTCTGGATCTTACCACCCCGATACGGTGGCCCCTCTCATTCACCTTCCGCTATTCTCTCATCATGCTCCCTCCCTCCCCTACGCGCAATACCCAGTGCCCTACAGCATTGGTAAAATTGTAAACTGGGGCGGAGAGCGGGAGAGCTTAAGGGTGAATAGCGCACGACCGCAGGGGCAGGCTTCCAACACATTCTCATGCTCCAAACAATACTCCTCACTACCCAATAATATACCAAAAAACAAACACAAAATATTAAAATAAAATATACAATCTTACTAACACCAAATGAACCCACGCTAATCCCAATCTCTAAAAAATAACTATCCCTTCCACAAATCTTTCAAATATAATCCTAAAATAAATTAAAATAACATAATTCCAAATATAACGTAAATACACCAATAAACAAATCTTCCCCACCCCAAAACCCTCTCACATCTTACAGAAGTAAATAAACAATATTACACTAAAAATAAAATAAAACAAAATACGGAACCAATTGGTGTAAGAAAGCAGAAATGGCTAAAAATGCAGTCATAAAAAAGTATTTAGTGAGAAAAGCAGATAGTCTAAGTCCCAATGGTCCTCTCACTACCAGCAGGACTAACAAAATCCCTCAGGAGCTCACATCCCTAAGCAGATGGATATAAAGTCTTTCTCCCAGAATAAAATCAATCATTGCTAGGGAGAACTTCTCCCTGAAGAGGAACTTGTTTAACCTCCTGAGGCTTATAACAGGGTGTATTCCACCCATCTTTTTGGGGTCTGGAAAGTAGTGGGATTAGAAAAGTACAGTTATGCAAGAATTTACTGTAACAGTTGATCTTCAAGAGAGACTCATGCTGTAGGTAATAACATGTAGGACTGCAACCCCCCCCCCCCCGGTGTAGGGACCACACAAACTTTTGATAGCAGTGCCTGATCTGGTGGTGGGGGGAGGGGGCGAGGAATGGCACGTGACTAACGTCAGCGTGACACTATATAATGGGAGGTCCCCATGTCCACCCTCCAGTTCTCCTGCCAGAGACTTCAGACAGTCACGACAGGAGAATGGGAAGAAGCTCCTGAACCCAAGAAAGGACTTTTGGAAAAAAACTGTGAATATAGGGGGAAGGTGAGTGGGGAAAAAAGTCATCTACTGCAAGAGCCTCTCTCTAAGATCTACTGTTACAAGAAATTCTTAAGTAGCTATACTATCTTACTAAGAGAGGGCTCATGCAGTAGATAATAACTTATAGGACTGAGTCCCACACAATCAGAGCCCAAGGGACAGGAAAACATGGGAGGCTGAAACAGAGATCTGGTAGAAAGCCACAGTTAAGAAGGAAGTCCCTGGAGGACTGCTAGTCCAAAACCAGCCCTGCGCCTAGAGGCAATGTCCAACCTGTAATGTTTCGTGAAAGTGTGGACTCAACTCCAAGTAGCAGTGATGCAGATATATTTCTGAAAAAGGCTGAAGAGGCAGCCATTCTCCTGGTAGAATGTCCTTTCACCTGCCCTGGAAAGACTACCATACTTCTGGTAAGAGAAAGTAATGCAGTTGACCAACTATTTTGAAAGGCACCATTTGGAAACTGCAGCACCTGCTCTCTTCAGTGCAAAAGAAACAAAAAGCTGATACGATCTGCTGACAAATTTAGTCCTCTGTGTGTGTGTAATAACATAACATGCTGTGAACGTCTAATGTATGCAGGATGGCCTCCCCCCGGATTAGAATACTTGGGTTAATACACAGACATTTCAAGAGATGGATTCAGGGTAGTCCACGAAACAACTTTTGGAAGCAGCTTTGGATTCATGCACAAAGCCACCCGGTCTCTCTTGACAAATCAAATAAGAAACCTTACATATCAGAGCCTGAAGCTTGGAAATTCTTCTAGCAGAAGTGACCACAACTAAAAAGAGTGCTTTCCAGGACAAAAAGTGCATGTCATATGTACCTGTCGATTCAAAGGGAGGTAAGGTCAATTTTTCTAAAAAAAAAAAAAAATTAAGCTCCCACGGTGGAGCAGGGTTACAAACCGGGGATTCAGATGCAAGATACCCTTTAAGAAGGTTTCTGAGACTTCTAACTGAGCCAGAGTATTGCTGCCTACATGCACATTCAGTGATGAGCAGCTCAAGCCCAGGTCTGACAGATGAAGATACTCCATGACCTGAGGAGTGGGGCACGAGAAAGTTCCCAAGATTTCGACGTGGCCCAAATGGAAAAGCATTTCCACTTCATGGCATAAGTTGCTCTAGTAGATGGCTTTCTTGCCTCCACCAAAATCTCAGCTACTCGAGGAGAAACCCCATACCGTGAAGTGACTGTCTTGAGGAACTACACGTGAAGATGCAGGGATTTTCAGTCACGGATGTACTAGTGTGCCACCCTCCTGAGTCAGGAGGTCAAAGGAAAGTACAGTTACATAGGAACTTACCATAACAGTAGACCTTAGAGAGAGGTTCCTTCAGTAGGTCATCACATATCGGACTAATGCCACCTGGCACACGGTCTGCACGGCAGACTTTTCTAGCAATACCTGACTGGGGACTGCCCACCTGACGTCACGTGACCAACATCAGCGTGGCCGTATATAGTGGGTGGTCCCCACGCCCGCCCTCCAGTTCTCCCACCGGAGCCTGGAAGAGGCCTGACAGCAAGAGTCAACAGGATTTGGAGTCTCTCAATATGAAATAAAAATGGGGGGAGGGAAAAATGACGACCCACTGAAGGAACTGCTCTTGAAGATCTACTGTTACGGTAAGTTTCTACATAACTAATATCTTACTTTGAGAGGATTCCTTCAGTAGGTGATTACATATAGGACTGAATCCCAATGTAACCGCCCCTGCAAATGGGGGTTCCCAAAAGACTTCCAGGAGCTTGCTTGAATGCTCCAAGCCTGAATGGTGTTTGGCATTTAAGCCATTTATCAGTGAGTGTTTTAGAACCTCTGGTACTGTCTCTTTAAGAGTTGTCTGCTTGCAGACATAATTAGTTGTATGGGGACTGTGTGTTTCTTTGATTGAGTACCACTCAAGCTGCTGCCAATTCACTTCATTTTTGCAGTCACTAGGAGTGCAAAGGGAACCTATCTGAAAGATGTAACTGTTTGCCAGAAATTATTTAGAGTAATAATGAAATTACAGTTTGTCTAACCTGCTTTCTTTGCAGTCAGAACTGTGTCTGCTAGTTCCCCATTCTAGTTTTGAACTGCTGAACTGGACCAATCAGTGTGGGGTAAGCTAGCTCTAAAATGGTGCCTTGGACGAATCAGAACTTGGACCCATAATCTGAGCCAGCCACAAGAGGATTGTATGGGCAGTGACTCTGGGAGATGTAGTTTAGACTTCAGTGCCTTTTTGGACCAACAGCAGCAGTCTATTGTGAGTGACAGCCAATCCAGTCAAGAACTGGGAGGAACTCAAAGAAGTGCCAGTTTTGTCGGTTGGAGTTTGAGTTGAGCTTTGGCAGTGAAGGAAGGGCCTCTGTGCTTTTCAGTGTGCAGTTTTAGTCAAAAACGCGTGTATGAGGCCCAGAGTTCCGGTCTGCAGCTTGTGTAACAGCTTGTTAGGACTGAATCCGTCCTGTGAAAAGAATCAAAGGATCTCTGAAGAGTAGAAACCAGGCTCACCCTGTAGAAGACTGGAGGAATTGCTGAAAATTGCACTCTGTCTGTCAGGAACTGAATCTGCTGTGTGTTCTCCAGGTGTTGTGCAGTAATTGATCGGGATACAGATGCAGCCTGCCTGGTATAGTGCTTTCTTTTATATGGATGTGTGAAGAGGTTTGTGTACTCAAGTGAGCCCTACTGACATTGAAGGACCCTATCTTATTTGGAGGTCGTGAGTACTAATTCAGGGTCGCTCCCTGTTGAATTGCCACATTAAATCCAAATGGAATTACTGTACTGCTGACTGTTTAATTCTCCTTTTCTCTGTGTGAAAGGGCCCTACCAGCTGCCACAGTTTGGACTAGCCACTAGGGCTTGGGTACCCAGGGACAGTAACTGATAGGGATAGGCCTGTGCACAGAGCCATAGGTAGATTATTAGAGTGATAAGCTAATTAACCTGATTCCCCTGTCCTTGTTATATCCCCTAAATAAATCAGAGCTGCTTGTTTCAGCAAAGTTATACTGCCTGAGGTATCTGTCTATGTTAAAGTACTGTACTGTGATTGTTGCACTGTATCTCATTTCACAGGAGGTCCCAGTGCCGGAACCAGACCTGGGGTAAGTGTATACTGTGAAGGTAATTCTGATATATTGTGTGGGCCACTAGTGGGAAGAAGAGAGTTGCAGTGTCCCAGAGGCTGTGACCAAGTTAGTTTAACTATTGCAAACCTGACCTCTGGGTGGAGGCACCCGCCATTGGATCCAGGCCCTCAACCTGTTAGTTGCAAATCAGGCAGGGTAGTAGCCCCTGGGATAGCGCCATCTAGGGGTTACACCAAGCAGTCCCTCAGAAAAGGCTGAAACAAGGAAGAGGAGAGAAACAAACTCCAACAAAACTGGGAACTAGAATGGACCCAGCCTAGGAGAAAGGCCCTGCAACACAGCTAAGGCAAAACCTGCAAATCGCCCTAGAAGCAATGCCCAGATGGTAGTATTTGGTAAGGTATGGACAGAACTCCAAGTTGCTGTAGTGCAGATATCGAGCTGTGAAACATTCAGCAAAAGGCAGCAGAAGCAGCCATGTCCCTGGTAGAATGATTGTGTTCAACACTGAAGCATCCGATGGACGTCCATGGTGAGCAGGAGTGCCTCACCTCTGTTGCATGAGGACAGAAAGAAACTGGAAGCTCTACCGATTGGTTCAGTCGACTTCTGACACCACCTTGGGTAAAAATTTAGGATCTGCCCTGTCCCTGTGGAAAATAAAATAAGGCTCTTTACATACCAGAGCCTGAAGCTCAGAAATCCATGGAGCTGAAGTAAATGCAACCAAAAATAACGTCTTCCAAGAGAGGAAGCGTAAATTACAGCTCAACACTGGTTTAAATGGGGAAAGAGTAAGTTTTTCCAACACACAGTTCAAATCACAAGGGGGTGTAGGGCTGCAGATGGGGGGTTTCAGATGAAGAATCCCTTTCAGAAAGGTTTGAGACTTCCAACTGAGCCACGGAATTACCATCCACCATCTCGTGAGATGACAAAATTGCCGAAAGGTGGACTTTCAAAGAAAAATACGACAGACCAGAGTCTGCAAGATGGAGGAGATATTCCATGACTTGCGGGACAGAACAAGAAAATGGGTTCCAATCCTTGGAAGTCGCCCAAATGGATAAACATTTCCACTTCATGGCATAAGTGGAACGAGTAGAGGGTTTCCGGGCCTCTACTGGGACTTAAGCGACTCGAGAGAGGAGACCCCAAGAGGAAACCGCTATATCAGTAGGAGCCACGCATGAAGATGCAGTATCCTGTGCCCTGGATGAACAAGACAACCTTGATCCTGGGTCAAGATGTTGTGAGTCACTGGAAGTGGAACCAGTGGTTCTCTCGCTAGCTGCTGCAGCAGTGGGGACCAAATCCGTCTCAGCCAGAGAGGGGCGATGAGAATCATCCTCGCCTTCTCTGCTTGAAACTTGAGGAGAACCCTCTGGAGAAAGGAAAACTGAGGGAGGGCGTACAAAAATTTCCCTGTCCAAGAGAGAGACAGCGAGTCGTGCCAGAAAGCACCATGCCCAGGAACGAGCAAGCAAAAACTGGAAAGTTTCAAGTTGGAGTGGGAGGCGAAGAGGTTGCATTCCGGACGCCCCCACTTTAGGAAGAGAGACTGCCACTTCCTGATTTAGTTCCCATTCATGACTCAGGGTCAGAGACCTGCTGAAACTGTCCACCAGGACATTTTGAATGCTTGAAACATGCACTGCCACTAGGCCAGACAGTGCCAGACCACGCAGTTCCACACCCACATCGCCTCCCTGTAAAGCGTGTATGAGCGAGCTTCTGGTTTGCTGAGGTACCAAACTACTGATATATTGTCCGTCTGGACAAGTAGTGATCCCTTGGGAAGGAGGGTCTGAAAGGCCTGTAAGGCGTACAAGACCACCCTCATCTCAAGAACACTGATGTGTATCGATGCTTCCAAGCTGGAACACAGTCTTGTGCTAGTGCTCCCCATCCCATATCTGATGCATCTGCAGTCAGCGGTGCAGAGGGGCCAGGCTCCTGAAACAAAGACCCAAGGAAAGGTTACAGGGTCCCTCCAGCACAGCAATTCTTTCTAAACTGCTGACGACACCAGGACAGGATGGTCCAGGTCATCACGATCTGATCCCACTGTACCATAAGGACCACTGAGTAACTCTCGTTGAGCCTCCAAAGGGAACAGTGGTGACTGAGCCTGCCATCAGGCCAAAAGGTGAAGGACCTTCCAGGTTGAGATGGTCCTGGACGAAGCCACTAATGAAGCCTGATGTACCAGTGTTCCATCCTGTCTAGAGGAAGGAGGCTCTGCATTGTACTGTATTCAGAATCACCCCAATGAACTGAAGTCTCTGGGACGTTATCAAGGATGATCTAGGAATACTGACAGTACTTTCCCATTTGACAAAAAGGTCCAGAGTAAGAAAACAGAGCCTCCAGTAAGGAAACCCTGGAGGGCGCCAAAATCAGCCAGTCTTCCAGGTAAGGGAAAACTGCAATACCCTGGCGGCTCAGAAAGGCCGCCACCACCACCAGGCAATTGGTAAACACCCGAGGTGCTGAGGACAGATCAAAGGGGAGGGCCCAAAACTGGAAGTGCTCCCCTTGGAATCGGATCCGCAGGAATCGGGGGTGGCTGGGTTAGATCGGGATGTGAAAGTAAGCATCCTGCACAGCCACAGTGCAAAGCCAATGGATCTCCAGAAGAAGTGCGAGAAATCTCTGGAACATCAGCATCCGGAACTTTTTGTACTTGACAAACAGGTTGAGACTGCTCAAGTCGAGGATGGGTCTCAACTCTCCAGTCTTTTTTGGAACAAGTTAAAAATGGGAGTAAAACCCCCTTCCCCTTTGCCAGCGAGGAATGGACTCTACTGCTTCTTTGAGCAAGAGGCTTTGAATTTCTTCTCTAACAAGAAGGGCCTGATCCTTGGAGTAGGAAAACCTTTTTGACAGAGAGACTGGTGGGAAACTCTATGGTGTGTCCGGACACTAGTTGCAGGACCCATGCATCAGAGGTTACGTCCTGCCACTCCTGCACATGGCGGGAGAACCTCCCCCCACCGGCTCCTCTCTGTGAAGCTGAGGAGGTGGCAAGGCGTTCAGGAGGAGGACCTCCTGAGCGTCTCTGATACTTGAAGGTAAAAGGAATGGCGGAACCCATGGCCTTGTGTTTCCCCTGGCGTCGAGCCAGGGCCTGCTTCTTCTGCCTCCAGGCCCTTTTCCGAAAGGGCTACTGCTGTTGAGTGCACAATCAGTACATGGACAGCACTGACCTCAGAGTGAAGCCTATAAAGGAGGTCAGTGATGATGTCTTTGGTATCGTCAACAAAACCACCAAGCCTCAGAAGGGCGCCTTGAATGCAGACTGCACCTCATTGGCGAGGCCAGAAATGCTAGAGCCAGGCGGTCGCCTTCAGGCACGTCTGGTTAATACAGGCTACAGAGTCGACGGAGTCATATGTAGCCTGCAAAGCATGCCTGCAGGAAACACACGAGGCAGAGATCTCGCCAGCTCCTCCTTGAGGCTCGAGGGTCCATAGCCTGGACCCGGCCTCAGTCTGGTCAAGGTAGCTTCAGGTGTGACACCATATGGGCCATAATTTAGGACTGAAGCATGAATGTGGCTGAAGAATAAACCTTTCCGCTGAACTGGTCTATCTGCCTCGGCTCCTTATCTGGAGGAGATGTGCTTGAGTTGCAGACCAGCGATCAAAAGCAGCCGAAATAACGACAGCGTCTGCATTCGGATGCACCTTAAGAAATGGTGCCTCCTTAGGTGCCCGGCACACACTGTCCGCTCTCTTAGGGACAGCTGGGATGGAATGAGGCATCTGCCAGACCGTAGAGGTGAGGTCCAATCCAAGGAGGAATCGGTATCAAGGATAGAGACTCTGAAGTCCAGATGCTTGGTGGGCCTCTGTCGCATGGGATCCCGATCCTCAGACTCCCAGTCCAAAAAGTCTTACACAGACTTCAGAGGTCCAAAATGCAGGGTCCTCGGGAGGAGAGGGAAACCTTGCCATTCAGAACCTCGGGTTCATCTGAGGGCTGCTCTGGCAACTCATCACCTTCCTCCTCGTCTTCCACCCCTCATCCAGAAGGTCACTAAGGTCCAGGAGAACAACAGTTTTATGGACTGTCCCTGAGATGTAAACCACGGGTGGAGGAGGAGAACTCCTCGGGGACAGGGATCAAGGACAGCATGGGTGTCTGAGCCAGATTTCCAGATCTGACACCAACTCAAAACATGCCCACTGCCACCAAGACTGAATTAGGGTCTTTAAGTCCGGTGTGGCCAGAGACGGTGCAGGGGGTGGGGAAGGAGGTTAAGGCTGGAAGGGGGAGGGGAGAGGAGGGAAGACCACGGGAGGTGGGTAGCGATACCACTGGTAACCCCAAAAGTGATAGCCCTGGTAGGGATTGAACTCCGGGTAATACTGTCCTGTAGTGCTCCAATCAGGAGATTATTTCTGCATCATTTACACATCTGGAGAGGCGACTTTCGTGAATGAAAATACTATCCATTTCCTGTGGGATTGCCTTTTTTCTTAATAGGAGGACCACCAGCCAGGTAGTGGTCCCGGGATACCCTGGGGTGGTAATGAGGGACAGTCTGGGGGCTGGAATAAATCCCCAACATCAGGGGGTCTGACGGAGGGCGGACCCACATTGGGTCCACCGTCAGGATAGCCAGTGTCTGCAGTATTGACATCGGGACCAGCACCACCCAATCAGATGCCAGAGAGGGATCCAGCGTCGGGATCGAACGAAGGGACCGTGTCTGGTGCCGAAGCCAAAGGCTGGGGCAGACTGCTGAGCCCGAGCTCTGAAGCCATTGTCAGAGGTCCCAGTGTTCAGTGAATGCAAGCCGGATCCGATGGTGGGACCGGGATAGTCGCCGGATCTGGAGAGATCCCACCCGATGGGAGAAGACGGGCCTCCACAACAAGGCTGGACAGCTGAGGAGAAGAATCCTTCCCAGGGACCCCATCAGGGGAGTGCAGAACGGACTCCAAGGAATGGTCTTCTATGTCGAGGGTCTCCGCACTGTCCTCGCCTGAAGTACCCACTTGGGAAGGGAAGGGGAGGGTACAGGCGAGGGAGAGGGTAGTCTCCCCTTGGCTCTTCCGCACGTTGAGTGAGGCACTGTCAGGCCCCAACGGGAGAGCCACGAATAAGCGGCCAGAGACGGGTGTATTACCAGACTGAGCCAGGCAAGTGGGGGAGCAGCCCCCAGCCAACTTATCGGCCACAGCCGTGCGGGTCCCCAAGGTCTGGGGAGCAGACTTACCGGCGGTCCCTGGAGGAGCCGGAGGACCGACAACGGCAGTGCTGCCATCAGATGGGCCGGCAATCAACTTACCCACAGAACTTTTTTCAGACTTACCATCAGAAGTCTTCACTTTAGGCAGCGGCTGAGAAGCAGCCTTGCTCATCGAGGGCAGAAAGGCCTCAGCAGAGCGCTCCCGAGGTTTCTCTTTCCGGTGCTCTTCTTTAGAAGAAGATTTTTCTGATGAGGACTCATGGATCTGGTCCATTTGCTTCTCCAACCAAGCAAGACTGACTCTTAAAAGGTGGTCCTCCAAAGCCTGCTGCCTTTTTCTCGTGGCCTGGTTGAAAGGCTGGCACTCTGGGCAGGATGAGACAGGATGGTCTGAGCCAGGCAGATCACGCACTAAAGGTGGCCAGTCCTTGTGTGCTATTTGTGTACCAGGGCAAGCACTTTTCTTAAGTGAAGACATAAGCGAGAAAAAATTGAGAATGTGTCAAAAAGCGACAGAATAAATCAGACACAAGAACTTTACACGATGACCGCTAAAGGAAGTCTACAATGACTGACATAAAGCGACGGCGGAAAGAACTGGTGGCGGCGTGGGGACTCTCCATTATATACGGCCACGCTGACATAGGTCACGTGATGTCGGGTATGCGATCCCATCAGGTATTCCTTGTAGAAGTCTGCCACGTGCCCCGACGCCACGCGGGCACTAGTCAGATACGTAATGACCTACTGAAGTAACCCTTGAATTAAGTTCCAGAAGTTCCACGGCCATTTGTTGGAGCAGTGGAAAACAAATTTGTTGAGGCCAAAACAGGAATATCGATATTATTTGCATTCCTTCTGTTTGTAGCTTGAACACTTACTCCAAGACAGGGAAGGGAGGAAATGCATAAAGAAATCTCCCTGTTCAAGAAACCGACAGTGCGTCTTGCCATAAAACACCAGGCCCGGGATGGAGTCAGCAAAACTTGGGAAGTTTTGTATTTGATGGGGCTGCAAAGAGATCCATCTCCGGACAACCCCAAAGGTCGAAGATGTGATCTAGTACTTTTTGTTTTAGCTCCCACGCGTGCGCCGTTACCCTGGTGCGGCGCAGACTGCCCGCGAGAACATTCTGCATGCCTGGAATGCGGACTGCCAGAAGACTGACCTAGTGTAGAACCGCCTAATTCCAGACCTGCATCACTTCCCTGCAAAGAGGCTATGAGTGGGAGTCCCCCTGCCTGTTGATGTACCACACCACGGACACGTTGTCCAATTGAATCAACAGGGACTTTTGCTGAAAAAACGTGCTGAAAAGCCCGAAGATCATGAAGCACTGCTCTCATTTCTAGCACATTTATGTGCAAGTGCAGTTCTACAGGCGACGACAGGCCCCGTGTCCTGTGACGTCCTAGATGGGCACCCCATCCCATTCCAAACGCATCTGTAGTCAGTATTTGGGCGTAAGGAGGGCTCTGGAAAGGGATTCCTTGAATCAGGTTGCTGGAGTCCTGCCATCATAACAGATCCTGTTGCACTAGGCTGGAGATGAGGACCAGACTCTCCAAGTTGTCTTCCCTCTGATCCCACTGGAACCTCAGTGTCCACTGAGAGATCCGTATGTGGAGTCTGGCTAATGGGACTATATGGATAGCTGCTGCCATGAGACCAAGAGGACAAAGAACCACAGTGGCCAAATTTTGTCTGTTGGAAAATACCAGCTTGGCCTGCCTCTCCAGGGTGTCCACCCTGTCAAGGGGGAGAAAGGCCATGTGTCCAGCAACGCCCCAATAAATTGAAGGTGCTGGGAAGGAGCAAGCTGGGGCTTGAGGTAACTGACAGTAATAACCAGGTGCTCAAAAAGGTGAAGGGCAGCCGATAAGGAAGCTTGCAGCCCCTCCCGAGATGGAGCTGCAAGAAGCCAATCATCGAGGAAAGGAAAGAAATCGTGCCCCTGACTCCTCAAGGTACCTGCCACTATCGTTAGGCATCTGATGAAAACCTACAGTGCAGAGGATAATCTGAAAGGAGAACTCCGAACTCGCAATGTTCCCTTGAAAGAAACCTCAGGAATTTATGATGTGTAGACACATACTGCATGTCCAGGGCACAAAGTCATTGTCCTTTGGAAAGAAGAGGAAAGTACAGTTACATAACTTGCGAACAGTAGACCTTCAAGAGAGCTCTTGCGGTAGGAATTCACAAACAGGACTAAGCCACCAGGAGTCAGAACCTCACAGAAAAACTTCAAGCTAGCAGTCTCTGGCAGGGGACTGCCCCATGTCAGGTGACTGGCGTCCGACGACGTCCGTATAAAGGGTCGGTCCCAAACACCCGTCTTCCAGTTCTTTCTCGCCAAGGGCCTAAAGAGGCAAGACGAGAGAAGAGAGGATATGACACCATGGAAGAAAGAGAAAAAACCTAGGGGTACGGAGGGCAGGAAGGTAATACCTACTGCAAGAGACTCTCGAAGATCTACTGTTACGGTAAGTTCTTACATAACTGTACTATCTTACTTCTAGAGGGCTCTTGCAGTAGTTATTCACAGATATGACCAAGTCCCAAGCAGTCTGCAACAAAGAAAATTCGGGAGGAGGAGGAATGTCATCCACAACAAAAACCTCAAGGCTGGATAGGTCTCATGAAATAAGACCCTGCAGAACAGCCAACCCGAAGCCTGCTCTACGAAAAGGTAATGTCCAGACTATAGTGTTTCTTGAAGGTATAGAGAGGCGTAAAGTCTTGGGCTGCATGAGCTATCTGCTGCTGACACATTCTTGAAATAAGCTGCCGAGGCAGCTACTCCTCTAGTGGAGTGACCTCTGACCTGACCCAGGAGGGTCTTGTACTTGTCGTAACAGAAAATGATACAATTCGCCAACCATTTAGACAGGCATTGCTTGGAAACAGCATTGCCTTCCTGTTTATTAGCAAAAGAAATGAAAAGCTAAATCAGTTTTCCCAAGATCCTTAGTCCAACTGGTGTAGTATCTCAAGATTCTGTGAACATCCAGAGTATGTAAGAGGTACTCCATGATTGGAGTGCTAGTAAAAGAAAGCTGGTAACTCAATGGATTGGTTCAGTGTAGACTCAGCCACCACCATAGGAAGAAACTTAGGATTGGTGAGCATGGCCACCCATTCCTTGTGGAAAATCAAATATGGGATTTTACACACCAAGGTTTGGAGCTAGGAAATTTATCGAGCAGAGGTAATTGCCACTAGGAAGAGTCTCTTCCAGGAAAGGAACTTTAAGTCTGCTTCTGCTGCTGGTTCGAAGGAGTGCAGTGTGAGCTTTTCCAGGATGAAATTCAGGTCCCATGGAGAGAAGGGATTGCAGATGGGGGGGTCTCAGGTGGAAAACCCCTTCAAGGAAGGTCTTAGATACTTCCAGTTGGGCAAAAGACCGGTTTCTGAAAGGAATGTGGTAGGCTGAGATAGCTGCCATATGAACTTTCAAAGAAGAACGGCTGAGACCCAGATCGAAGAGGTGACGCATGTAATCCAGGACTTTGTTAGCTGGGCATGAGAAAGGCTCCAAGTCTATAGAGCTCGCACAGATGAAAAATCATTTCCATTATATGTTGCTTGACCCTCTCGGGGAACTCTGCGGACTCAATGGCACTGTCATCAGCTGGTTGGAGTCTTTTCTTACCAACAGGAGGCAATGGGTTGTGATGGGGAATTTTTCCTCTACCCCTAGCCTCCTATCTTGCGGAGTTCTTCAAGGATCGGTATTGGCCCCAATGTTGCTTACAGTGTACACGCTACCCCTGGGAGGGATCATTAGGAAGTATGGTCTGGGTTTTTATTGCTATACCAATGATATCCAGCTGTACTTTTCCTTTGCCCATAGAACATCCAATGTGGTGGATGTGCTTAACAGCTGCCTTGCTGAGATTAACGACTGGATGGCCTCCAGCTGGTTGTGACTGAACTCCGATAAGACAGAGGCATTGGTGGTGGAATCGAACAAAGTGTGCGACAGGATGGCTTCTGTGATTCAGAGACTGGACTTGTTCTGGGATCTGCTTCACTGAAGACCTCCTTTAAGGAATGGAATCTTGCGCCTTTCTGGACAGGATCCCATCGATGGAGCGCAAATATCCTCCATGGTTCGCTCCTGTTTTCCATTTCAGAATATGACGCCAGGATAAAGCCCTTTATTCCGCCTCAGGACCTCCCCACTTTGATACATGCCTTAGTCACATCTAGGCTTGACTACTGTAATGTGCTCTACCTCAGAGTCACAGGAGGATCTCTTCACAAACTGTAGCTAGTGCACAACGCAGCTGCCCAGTTACTTACTAGGCAGCCTAAGTTTAGCCATATTATACCAGTGTTGCGTGAGCTGCACTGGCTGCCAGTCAGGTGGAGGATCCCCTTTAAGGTGGGTCTTCTCATCTATAAGGCCCTACAAAGTCAGGACCCTGGTTACCTGTCATACTTTCTTCTCTCTGTTCCTCCCTCTGCTCCTCCTGTGAAAGGCCCCTTGATGATACCTCGAGTCAGAGACTGAGATCAGCGGGCGACAAGGCATTCAGTGTTGCCGCCGTTCTTTGGAATTCATTGCCCCTGGGGTTAAACGGGCCTCACTCTGAAGGTATTTAAGGCTCGCTTAATGTCCTCCCATTCGCTAAGCCACTCTTGGACTGATTCATTAATTTTTTGTCTGATTTGCTTAAAATAGTTAAGTAATATATTTTTCTGGGTTTTATTGTCATGTATTTGTATGTAATCTTCTAATAAACTGTTCATTTGTGCAGCCTAGAGCCTCAGGACTGGGAGTTTTAAATAAATTTTGCCTTGCCTTCACAGGGTAGGTGGACGGATGGAAGGTTTGCGCCTCCACCAAAATGTCCACTACTAACTGAGAAACTCAAAAGCATGCCTTAGCTATGTCTGAAGAGCCACGCATGGAGATGAAGGATTTGAGGCCTGGGTGAATTAGGGTCCCCAGATCCTGGGTCAACAATTGCTGTGACAAGAGGAAAAGGAGGTTCCTTGGAAAACTGTTGCAGAAGAAGAACCAAACTTGCCCGAGCCAGAAGGAGCGATGAGAATCATTCGAACCCCTTCTGTTCTGAGTTGTACAAGACTCTCGGAATCAAGGGAATGGGAGGGAAGGCATAAACAAATCTGTCCCTCCAGTAGAGAAGCGAGCATCCGCCAAAAAGTATTGCCCTCGGTGGCGGCGAAGACAGGAAGTTTGGCGTTTGGGAGGCAAAAGATCCACCTGAGGCATCCCCACTGCTGAAAATGTAGTTTATGACCTGATGGTCTTACACTCATTCGTGAGCCCTGGCTGAAGAGCGACTGAGCTCATCTGCCAGGGTATTTTCCACCCCCGGAACGTGAACTGCGGTCAGATGAAGGTTGTGCTGAGCTGCCCAATACCAGACTCTCATCGCCTCCCAGCACAGGGGATAGGAACAAGTTCCTTCCTGTTTGCTGAGGTATCAGATTACTCACATGTTGTCTGACTGGACCAGAAGATGACCAGGAAGAATGAAGGGAAGAAGAGCCTGTAAGGAACAAAGGACAGCTCTCAGAGCACATTTATGAGCAGTTTCTGCTTGAAAAGGGACCAGCTGCCCAGAGTCCTGTGAGACCTTAGGTGGGCATCCCAGCCCTCCCCTGATGCATCTGTTTTCAGTGTTTGGGAAGGAGGGCAATGAAAACACAGAGCTCCTAGAAACAGGTTCTCTGAACAATCTACCAGTGCAAGTCCCTGGTCATGGGATCTGACACTAGCACCTCTTGGACTAGTTAGTCTAGAGTTTGGACCCACTCGACGGCAGCGTCCATTGAGAGATCCTCATAAGAAGTCGAGCAAACGGAACTGTCAGAATGGAAGCTGCCATAATCCAGAGAAGATGGAGGATTGACCTGCCTACGACCCATCTGCAACCGGACAAGAGATGAGCCTGAATTTGAAGGGTTTCGACCATGTCCGGAGGCAAAAAAGGCTTTGTCTAGGGTTGTGGCCACAACCACATCGATAAATTGAAGGCATTGGCAAGGGACCAGGAGAGACTTGGCCTGGATGACTAATACCCAGGCTGGTAAAAACCTGCAGGGTAAGAGAAAGGGAGTGCAGGAGTTCCTCCCCAGAAGGGGCCACCAGAAGCCAATCGTCCAGGTACGGGAAAGTAGTTATGCAAGAACTTACCGTAACAGTAGATCTTAGAGAGGGGCTCTTGCAGTAGGTAATTATATATAGGACTGATGCCGGCTGGCGGCAGGACCCCATGTAAAAATTTCTAGCTAGCAGTCCCTGGCGGGTCACGGATGCCCGCCTTCCAGTTCTTTCCCGCCACAGGCCCGGACGAGAGAGAAGCAACATTTCCCTCAATGGAAAAGGAGCTGAAAAAGCCTAGGGGATGGAGGGCGGAGCAGACATTTGTCAGAAGAGCTCTCTCTCGAAGATCTACTGTTACGGTAAGTTCTCACGTAACTGTACTATCTTACTTTAGAGGCCTCTTGCAGGTAATTACATATAGGACAGAATCCCAAGCAGTCTGGAACAAATGAAAGGCACCGGGAGGAGGAACTACACCAAAAAGTAGCCAATAATCTAGCAGGTCTCAAGAAAGGAGGCCTTGCAAGACAGCTAACCCAAAGCCTGCTCTGGGCAGAGGAAATGTCAAACTGTAATGTTTAGTAAAGGTATGGACTGATGTCCAAATGTGGCAGCAATACATGTCTGCCGCACACGCTCCTGAAACAAGCCATAGAGGCAAAGCAACTCCATCTATGGAGTGACTCTGACTTGACCCGGAAGGGTCTTGTTGTACTTGTCATAACAGAAAGTGATACAATGGGCCAACCATTTTGATAGGCATTGCTTAGAGACAGCATTGCCTTCTCTTTGTGAGCGAAAGAAACGAACAACTGATCAGTCTATCGGAGATCCTTCGTCCCTATCGGTGTAGTATCTCAGGATCCTGTGAACATCCATGGTATGGAGCAGGTATTCTCCTGATTGAGTACTGCGTGAAGAAAGCAGGTAATTCAATAGACCGATTTAAGGTATATTCCGCTACTACTTTCAGAAGAAACTTAGGATTCCTGCGAAGAGCTACTCGTTCTTTGTAAAAAATCAAAAAAGGGATTTTGCACATCAGGGCCTGGAGCTTGGAAATTCTGCGAGCAGAAGTAATGGCCACCTAGAAGAGCGTCTTCCACGATAAAAACTTCAAGTCTGCGGAAGCCGCAGGCTCAAAGGGGGAAGGGTAAGTTTCTCGAGGACAAAGTTTAAGTCCCAAGGCGGAGCTGGAGTCCGGACAGTGGGCCTGAGATGAAGAACCCCTCTGAGGAAAGTTTTGGATACCTCCAGCTGGGCAAATGCCTTATCAGTGAAAGGAACATGGTAGGCTGAAATAGCCACCATATGGACTTTCAAAGAGGAGTGACTGAGACCCAGGTCGAAAAGATGACGCATGTACTCAAGCAGAATGGTCACAGGGCAGGAAAAGGGCTCCACGTTCCTGGCCGCAGCCCAGATAGAAAATCTTTTCCATTTCATGGCATAGGTAGACCTATGCAGGGTTTTCTAGCCTCCACCAGAATCTCGCCACCTCAGAAGAAACGCCAAAATGAGATTGAGCTAGGTCTGCAGGAGAAATGCATGAAGTTCAAGGACTTGAGTCCCGGATGGACCAGGGTCCCTGATCCTGGGTCAGCAATCCTGGCGATAAAGGAAGAGAAGAGGAGGAACCTCTGAGTATTGTTGTAGAAGAGAGAACCAGATTTGCCTGGGCCAGAAATGAGCGATCAGGATCATTCTCGCGCCTTCTAAAGTCAGCTTTGCAACACACGAGGGACCAGAGGAATTGTGGGGGAAAGCATAGACTTAATCTGTCCTTCCAGCTTAGAGACAGAGCGTTGTTCCAGAAGTGCCTCGCTCTGGAATGAGCGAGCAAAAGATTGGAAGCTTTATGCTTTGGGAGGAAGCTAACAGGTCTATCTGAGGATCCCCCAAATCTGGAAGACGCTTTTAGAACTTTTTCATTCAATTCCCACTGTGGTGGTAGAGCCGACGAGCGACTTCAAGTCTGTCTGCCAGGACATTGTCGACTCCCGGAACATGGATCGCCGTGAAGTGACGGTTGTAAAATGCTGCCCAATCCCAAACCCTCATCACTTCCCTGCACAGCGGATAGGACAGAGTCCCTCCCTGCTTGCTGATGTACCACACCACACACATGTTGTCCATTTGGACAGCTAGGTGACCGGGAAGGATGAATTGAAGGGCCTGGAGCGCATACAGCACTGCTCGAAGCTTGAGTATGTTGATATGGAGAACTATCTCCAAATTTGACCATAGGCCCAGGGTTCGGTGAGGACCGAGATGGGCTCCCCAACCTTCGCCTGAAGCGTCCGTGGTCAGAGTCTGATCGGGGGAGGATGAAAAAAGGGGACCCGCCAGAATAGGTTCTCTCGAACCATCCCCCACTGCAAGTCTCTTACCATCGGCGAGGAGATCAGAACCAGATGATCTAGGTCGTCTACCCGTTGATCCCACTGAGATCAGAGAGTCCACTGAGAGATTCTCATGTGGAGGCGCTGGGAACTGGCCGGGTGGCCGCCAGAAGTCCTCCCTAGTAGACAGAGCACTGACTGCTCGGACCCTCCTGCGTTCCAACAGGAGGGAAATCTGTGACTGGAGGCAGAAAGGCCTGCACAGTGATGTGTCGAGAATTGCCCCGATGAACTGGAGCCTCTGTGAAGGATCCAGGTGAGACTTGGAATGGTTGATTATAATACCCAGGCCAGCGAAAACCTGCTGGGTGAGGGAGAGAAAATGCAGGAGTTCCTCCCTGGACGAGGCCGCCAGGAGCCAGTCGTCCAGGTAGGGAAAAACCTGGGCTCCCAAAAGAACGCAGGTGGGCTGCTACCACCACCAGGCATTTGGTGAGACTCCCGGGGGGGAGAGAGACCAAACGGGAGCGCCTGGAATTGGTAGTGGACCCCTTGAACGCAAACCTGAGGTATCTCGGTGTTAAGGGCGAATGGAGATGTGCAGGCACGCATCCTGCATATCTAGTGCACAAAGCCATTGCCCGGCCAGAGCAGGGGCAAAGGGGTTTGAGGGAAAGCATCCTGAACCTTTGTATTCCATACAGGTTCAGAGAGCCGAGATCGAGAATAGGTCTGAGATCTCCCGCTTCTTTGGTACAAGGAAAACTGGGAATAGTAACCATCCCGTAGAGGTGAGGGGACGGGTTCTATAGCCTGTTTTGCAAGGAGCCGAGATTTCTTCCTGACCAAAGGAAGATGGTCCCTTGAGTAAGCGGAGTTCAGAGGGGGGTGACGCGGAGGTTTCTGTAGAAACTCTATGGAGTGCCCCTCTGCTATGATCTGAAGCACCCATGAATCCGATGTTAACCTCTCCCAACCCGGAAGGTGGAGGAGAACCTCCTCCACCGGTTCCTCCGGGCGTCCGGAGGCGGTGGAGAGGAAGGAGTCAGGTGGTGTGAGGCAGCACCGTAGCTGGGGCACCCGTTGTTTTATGGCGGCGGGGGCCTGGCAGATGTGGGAGCCCGACGTTTAGTGGCCCGCCTTCCCTGAGGTTTTGCTTGAGGCCAGCTGAGTCTGCGAACGGGACGGCGCTGTGGGGGATGGGGACGGTACATTGAATCAACAGATTTAAGGACGCCCCTCTCCTGCAAATCAGTGATGATGTCCTTGACATCACTACCGAAAAGCACAGAACCCCTGAAAGGTGCTTCTTGGATCGCTGACTGCACCTCCGGGACCAGACCTGACACACGGAGCCATGCATGACGCCGAAGACTCACAGCGAACGCAGCACTCCGTCCTGCGGTGTCCACTGCGTCGTAGGTCGTCCTCAAAATATGACGACTGGCCGAACGAGCAGAACGGTTCAGGTCGGCCAACTCCTGCTTGACTTGGGAGTCAGGCAAAGAGTCGATCTTAGATTCCGCCTGGGTAAGGACGGCCTTCTGGTAATCCCCCATATGTGCTACATAGTTCAGGGCCCTAATTCCCAGTGTGGAAGAAGCGTAGATCTTCCTTCCATACTGATCCAGAAGGTGAGATTCCTTATCCAGGGGACACGAGCTCAAGTGTTTCAGGTGTGCTGACCGGCCGTGAGTGGCGCTAATCACAACCGAGTCTGCACGAGGTGAGATTCTAAAAGTCTACACCTCCGGAGTCTGGTATAGCCTGTTGACTTCCTGGAAGTGGGACTAAAGCAGACGGTTGCTTCCAAATCGTGGAAACAAGGTGGGCGTGAGGCTCGATCCAGGGTGGCACAAGGGTAGGAGCCGTAAGGGGCAAGTCCAGATGTTCAGCGAGTTTAACCCGTTGTGGATCTGGTTCTAGGAGTGCCACTGATGGACTTCCTGACAACTCTGTGAAGGAAGGCTACTGGAGGAGTCCTCGACCGGACTTGGACGGAGGCGTGGCTCGCTGCCTTCTCGAACATCCATTGGAAGCCTCCCAAGAGTCCAAAGAGAAGGGGAGTAAGAATCTGAAGCATAGTAAGACTCCCTAACTCATCTAGAGGGAGGAACGGGTTCCTTGGGGGGATCCCAGAACGCATGTCCTGCCCCTCCCTGGATCCAGAGGGTAAAGCCCGAGAATCCGGAGGAGGAGAGGAAGTGTGCCGTCTGGGGCGTATGGGAGCCGGGGGTGGCACCGTCGCCGTAAGACGGCTCTCAACTTCCTTGGTGAGCTGAGCCTTGGCCTCAGCCCACCAGGAGTCAAGAGTCTCCTGAAGATCCACCGGCGGCCTAGGGGGCGGTGGAGGAGGAGGAGGGGGATAGTTGTATGGAGGAAATCAGTAGAGGGAGTATCCCTAACCCGGCTGCGGGTATACTGGAGCCGGGTACTGCGGCGTCGAAGGAGTCGGCACCGGGTACTGCGGCGCAGGATACTGCGGACCTGGGAAAACCAGCGTCAGATATGACGGCGGATGCCCAGGCACTGGAGGAGCTGCCGGAGCAGACGGCCCAGACGGGTACTCCACGGGCGGATCAGTCGGGATAGGCACGTGGGGTGGAGGGCCCGATGGAAGAGGAATATCCCCCACCGGCGTCGGAGGGGCCGGCATCGGAACCAGTGTTGGAGGAGCCGGCGTCAGATCCAGCTCTTCAGGAACAGGATTGGACGGTAGCCCAGGGTCCCGAGCCTCGTCCGGGGATGGAGGGGACAAATTCCTGGGGTCAGGCGGGGGGACTGGGGCTCCCCTGACGGCAGCGAAGGCTGCGGGGAGCCTGGAATGACAGACACGGCAGGGTCTGCCGTAGGCTCCTAGGCCCGGCGCACGTCGGAGGAGCTGACGTGTGGCTTATGGGCCGAATCGCGGCGGACGCCAGAGGAGCCGGCGTCAGACTCCGGGGGGTCCCTCGTCGGAGGTGGGCCAAGTATGAAAGGAGGCCCGGTCCGAGGGGGACACTGCCGTGCGCCGCCACGAAGGGTTGAGCGTCTTATAGGCCATCTCCCGGCGTACGTCAGAGGAGCCGACGTCTGGCTTAAGGGAGATGCCCGCACAAGTAGGCCGCAGACCTGCGGCTGTACTGGGGGCAAGAATCTCCTTTTGTCCGGATATGCCCGACGCCTCCTCCAAAACTTTGGAAGCTGCCATCGGGCGATCCCCAGGAGGGGATGTTACCTTGCCCGTGACTCCAGCCGGAGTCACGTAGGAGGAGGCCTTCTCCCGGTGCCTTTCCTTGTCCCGCTTCTTATGCCCTTCAGGGGACATTCGACACCTGCCGAAGTTTCTTCAACTCCTTCTCCATCGCGGACATCATCTTTCTGAGGAGATGGGCTTCGAGGGACTGCTGGTGTCGTCTGCGGGTGGTTGCGTTGAATCAAAGGCAGTGCAGACACTTGTCAACCGCGTGGTCGGGGCCTAAGCAGAAAAGGCAGAGGGAGTAACCGTCTTGGTGAGGCAGTTGGGCGCTGCACGAGTCGCACTTATTCTTTGAAGGAGATGACATGAACCGACATTCACCTGACGAAAGAAGAATAAAATTCTATACTGAAAACTTGTTCGGAACAACCGTCGAAGTAACAGGACTGAGCGATAAGAACTTAACCGCGAGGCGCTGCATGAGCTGACAGTGGGAAAGAATTGGAAGGCGGGCGTCCAGGACAGCCCCTTTATACCGACGTCGTATCACGACGGTCACCTGAAGTGGGGGCGGTCCCCGCCAGGGACGGCTAGCTAGAAATTTTTCCGTGGGGTCCTGCCTCCAGCCGGCGTCAGTCCTCTATGTAATTACCTACTGCAAGATGCCTCTCGAAGTAAGATCACCTGCACACCCTGGCTACGCATGTGGGCCGCTACCACAGACAGGCATTTGGTAAATACTCTGGGGACAGAGGAAAGATCAAATGGGAGGGCTTTGAACTGGCAGTGGTCCCCCTGAAAGCAAAATCACAGTTATTTGCGGTGGGAAGAGCAAATGGGGATATGCAGGTATGCATCCTGCATAGCCACTGTCCCGAGCGAAGTAAGGGAAGAAAACACTGCAAGGAGAGCATTCTGAAGCATTTGTACTCCACGAACATGTTCAGGGAGCAAAGGTCTAGGATAGACCTTAAGTCTCCGGGTCTTTTTTTTAATAACTAGAAAGAAATGGGAATAGTAACCCGTCCCCAAAAATGAGTAGGGACAGGCTCTACTCACCTTGGATAGAAGGGATAGGATTTCTTCTAGAACCAGAGGAAGATACTGCGGGGAAAAAGACGGCCGAGGAGGGGGTTTCTGAGGAGGTTTTATAGAAACTTTATCGAGTGCCCCACAGAACGAGCCAGCTTGGCTGTTTTAATGACATTCCTGGTCTTCTGAGCCACCTCTAGTGCTTGTTCAACTTGGGGGCCAAACAGAGGAGCACCATCAAAGGGGACACTGATAACTTGCTGCGGAGCATCAGGAGAAAACCCTGATGTTCTAAGCCACAAATGTCACCTGATGCAGATTCCAGCAGTAGATGCCATAGCTGCAGTATCAGGCATCCATAGAAGCCTTCAGCTGCTGACTTTTGGATTCAATGCCTCTGATGATGGTTGGCAGAGCTCCATGTTAGTGTCAGA
This sequence comes from Neoceratodus forsteri, assembly GCA_016271365.2. Classification (NCBI taxonomy): domain Eukaryota; kingdom Metazoa; phylum Chordata; order Ceratodontiformes; family Ceratodontidae; genus Neoceratodus; species Neoceratodus forsteri. Next base: position 1,411,208,742 of record CM057456.1, on the reverse strand, counting down.
CTCCGGAGGTTGTGGACCATAGACTTAAGTGAATGACACAGAATATATTCGTACTGGGAGAAATGCCCTGAAAACCTGCAATATGCATGCCCATGGTTGCAGCAGCGAAGCCAGTCTACAAGGTGTCAATTTTATGAGACTCCTCATTAATAGCACGTGCTGAAGCTTCATGAGGAGAACAGCTTTCGCTTTTCTGCCAGAATAACCAGACCATCTGTGATAGGTTATGAAGCAAAGAAGGGTCTCTCCTTCGGGGAGGGAGCATGTCATATTTCCTATGAATGGATTTGGCCACTGTAGAATCAGAGCTCCTTCTCCCACACTGCCTCTGAAGCAGTCACAAAAGGAGGAAGTGGCCGCCCGGTGGCGCTGAGGGTTGAGGCGCTGGACGCCACACCTCGTGCACGCCGGCGACCATGGTTCGGGAATGGACTCGGGTCGGCCGGGAGAGGGAGGATTGAGCATCCCAACAGATGCTCTCCTCCCTCAGGGGTGGGATAACAGGGAAGCCAGGCACCGACAAATCCAAGAGAGCCGGTGGAACACGGGCTCTCGAGGGGGCTGGCAGTCTGCTCACGGAGTCGGGGAGGGAGAGAGACGCTGTTGGGCACTTGAGAAAGACCTGCGCCAGCACGCTCGCCTCTAGAAGCACGTCCTTCCATCGGCGCCCGGGGCAGGCTGAAGGGGACAAGAAAATGGATAATCCCATCGGTGGTCCTAGATGACGGCTGCTCCACCCAAGACCACCAATTCCAGAACAGACCCCGCTGTGCAGGATAGCAGGGAGGAAGAGAAACACTCTAGGGGCAGATCCTGGAGCAGTGGTCCGGAGGGTATGAACAGTCCAAAGGAGTGGACACCCAAGGTAGGAAGGTGGGGTAAATAACAAGAGTAAAAAGGAGGAAGGTATAGAAGGTGTATGGCTCACAGGAACGTTAGGAATATGAAGGAACTTAAGGTATACAATCCTGCCTCGGTCCACAGACGAACTCTACAGAGTCAGTGTTGAATTCATGTTCTTGAGGAGGATATGGAAGGAAAGGTCTTCAACAGGGGGTCTCCACTAGACCAGAGGGTTTCCATCCAAGCATTATGAGTCATCCTCACTGTCAAATTCAAGTCGGGCTCAAACTCATCAAGTTCCACCTCTACCCCAGAGAAGTCCGAGTCAGCCTGCAAGGCCAAAGTCTGGCCAAAGCAAGGGGTAAACAGGGACAGCTATTGCCTTTAAAGACCCCATGGCACAGAGGGACCTGGTGCCACACACAGTACAAAAGAATCCGACATCACCTGCACCACCGAGGACCTCCAAGCTGCAAGAGGCCCCAATGACCTGCCACATCTAGAAAGAGGAGGAAGTAGGTACCTGTGCCAGTACCTGCGGGGAAGAAAAATGAGGGGGAAAGGCAAGTGGAACCTGCGTCTGAGGCACCAGTACCGGTGAGGGAAGAAATTCTATCGCCGGAAAAGACCGTTCTCCCTGTCCAAACTGGATCCGCCAGTAAGGGAACCTAAGGCAGACGCTGCACCCACTGCTCCATAAGAGCGGCTCGATGGTGAAACTGCCCACCAGAAACCCCGACAGAGGGCATAAAAGGGCTCCGGTGTCAAGAAGCCCGGCCACTAAGAACGGAGACCACCAGAGACTTCTGAGGGATCAGGGTGCATCTACCACTCTGAACAAGGATTCCTTAACAGACCTACCAGAGACAACCGAGTGGTACAGTCTCTTATTTTAATTTATTTTATTGAAATCTCGGATTACAAATACCTTTGAGCAGGAACGGCTCATTTACAAAGGTTCCACGTCGAAGGAATAGGGGGATACACATACACACAAAGGTCAACATAATATATAGTTACACAATAAAAAGTAAGAGACTGAAGCATAGGAAATTCCAGTAATTCAAAATGTGCCAAATGTTAGGTAACATACCAGACAAGGCAACCTTAGAAATAAGCACTGCAGGTGAGAGGAAGGGGTATGCAGGCAGGAAGGCCATTATCTGAGGGTAGAGGGTGAGGGTACGAGCTCAAAAGAAGAGGGAGGGGAGGGATAAAAGTCATGAAATGACCGGGTTGGGGGAAGGGGTCAAGAAGGTAGGCAGGTAGAAGGGGGCAAGGCGGGGAGAGTTAGATGTCAAGACTGAAGTGAAGAGCAGTGAGTAGTGGGCCCCAGATTAGGCGAGGCAGTCACAACGACTAGTTGAAATGAGATGAAGTCGGAGTTGTCTGTTAAAAGGGCCAAGAGCAGCAGCAGTAAGAGCTTCTGTGGTGCTCTGTGGGCAAAGGCCCTCTGGCCCATGGTAGTCCGGCATCTGGGGACAAGTAAGGTTAGTTGTTGTGAACTTCTACTTCGCTGGGTGTTGTGGTAGTCAATGTGGAGCTTTTCAATGCCTGGGGGGCATGACCCCAAGGAGGACTTGGCTAAGAGGCAGGTCTGACACTGTATCCGGCTGATGAGAGGAAGCCATCATGCCGAGTGTACAGGTCACAAGTGAGTGTAAGTCTGTCAGTCCCAGTTAGCAGCCTGCACGCTTTGTTGAATGCAACTGTAATTCTCGAGGAGGCAGAGGCAGAGCCATAAACTGCTAGCCCGTAATCGATAATGGAGGCGCTCACAGCTGTTGATAGCCAACGGAGAATGTCAAGAATCATGCAGTGTTTGTGCCTGTAGAGCAGGCCTATATGAATATTGGTGGCTTTGGCGACAGAATCTATGTACCGATGGTAGGAGAGTGAGCTGTCCAATGTGACACCTAGGTATTTAAAATCGGGAGCGATGTTCAAGTAAGGTCCTAGTTTGGTTTAGGATGGTGAGGTCACAGGATTGTACTTGCTCCTGGCGTTAAAGAACGTCATGACCTTTGTTTTGCTGTAGTTCATGACTAGTTTGTGTGACTTGAGCCATTCTTCGATCTTTGCATGAATACAAGCTGTAATTGTTTCTAAGAATACGTTTTGGTGGTTAGTGAACATGGCAGCTGCATTGCCGAGGCGTAGAAAGTCATTTCTTGTGTCAGACACTGGGAATGTCATTGAGGAAGAGGCTGAAGAGTAGTGGCCCCAGGATGGACCCCTCAGGGACCCCTGAAAGGACTGGCTTTTCTTCCGAGGTGACACCAGCAATCCTAACCCGCTGGACCCTCTCCCCAAGGTAGTTTGAAAACCAGAGCAGCGCTTCATTGGAGAGCCCAATGTTTGATAATTGCTAGAATAGGAGTGGGTGGTTCACTGTATCAAAGGCTTTCATAAGGTCAATGAATACTGCCTCTACAGTTTCCTTGATCGAGAGTGGCATGGATGAAGCCCGTGAATTCTAATAGTGCAGTGGTGGTACTGTGCCCCTTCCGGAAACCATGTTGCTCAGGACACTGGATGTCGTATTTTTCCAGGTGCTTGACTAGTTGGTCTGAGGCGATGCGCTCCAGAGCCTTAGACAATGGAGGGAGGATGGAGATAGGTCTGTAGCTGGAGTGCAGTGATTTGTCTCCACTTTTGTGTACCGGTGTGATGGTCGCCAGTTTCCAGCGAGGTGGGAACTGGGACATCCATAGTGACAGGTTGAGGACCTTTGTCAGGGGTTCAAGGACAAGTGCTAACAACTTCAGGTCAAGGGAGTCACCGCTGTAGCCTGTGTTGTGAATGGCCTTCCGAATATAGGTTCTGGCTTCATACACTGGAATCTCCTTGAAGAAGAATTGTGGGGCAGGGTACAGGAGAGGAGTAGCTGCAGGAGGGTTACTACCAGAGCAGGCAAAGAAATTAGAAGAGAGGATATTGGCCAATCTGCAAGCGCCACGCAATGAGTCGGCCCTGACAATGAGTCTTCTTCCGACAGGAAGAAAAAGGGCTTGTGGTCGAGTGATGCCGGGTCCCCGACTGAGCCCGCTTACTTTTGTGCTTATGGGAGGACTGTTACACCACCCCCTTAAGACAGAGCAGCGAAACAGACACAGACCCACTACCAGAACAGCTTTCAAGTGAAGTATCCCTACCTTCACCGATACCGTCCATGGTAGACTCAGTCGATGGCAGGCTGAGAGAATTTCTTCAAATTTTTTTTTTTTTTTTAAATAAAAACTACCAACACTAGAACTACTACTATTAATTGAATACGGGATGGCTATTACTGCTGTCGTATTGCCATGAAGATCTGACTCCTGGGGGGGCGAGCATTGTCGCCATTGATGGCGAGAAAAAGTTAACTGATGCGGTCGGAGGGTTGACGCAGAGACTGCCTACACAGGCACGACTGTCACGTAGTACTGCACATGTGCAGTCTCACCCTCCTGAAGATTTTTCACTCCTGCTAGGTCCTACCACCTCCAGCATAGTGTTAGACTCTCAGCAGTATGAATGAATGGCGAAGACTAAGTCCAGGAAGATCTTATGTTTATTAACAAGAAACATAACGAAACAATTGAGTCTTAACAGTGCCTTGAGAATTCACTTAAAATCCAAATTTAAAACAGATTTCGAAATAATTCAGCTATAGTAACTGTGGAGCAAACACACACTGGCTTTCCCTCACTCACACTGCTTCTCTCGCACACACACTATGCTTCAGCCCGACTGTGCTACTAGAACCACTGGCAATACGGTTTCCTTCCTACAACTGCTGGGTAGTGTTTTCAAGGCAAGAAAACACCCAGCAACTATATAAAACAAAATATGGAATGTGTACAAAAATTAAAATTGCGTACCTACTGTAATTCTTGCACTTCCTGTATATCTTCACCATTCATCACTGCTGGGTACTATGCCAAAGGTGCCAGGACACCGTGAGAAGCTTTTTAACTTAAAACACTTCTCTCCTAGGAGGAGGGTGACATTGGGGAAAGCCGCCCTCAGGGCCGATGCATTGCGAGACGCTTTCGGGTTGGCCAGTAACCGTTGTCGTTCCCTCCACTACCTCAGTTCGGCTGGCCGGACAAGAAACTGGCAGAGAAAAAGAAGTGTGGAGCGTAGGACAAGAAAGCTCAAGGGACAGCAAAAGGAAAGGATAAAAACTAAATAGGGAATCAGCCAACCAGATAAGAAAATGAGGTTGGAGCCTTAGTTTGTTCTGGGAGAAGGGTCCCAACATCTGAATGGGTGGGGGTAGAGAAAAAGAGCATGGGATAGGAGGAGGAGGAAGAGATGAAGCCGGAGGATGAGACTGCATACCCCCACATTCCAGAAGTCCTCGTGGAGCAAGGGAGACAAACTTCATTGTGTACATTTTCTTATTAAGGCGGAAAAATGTATTTTTTTATTTTTTTTTGAGCCTGAGACAAGGCAATAGTCCGAAAACAGGACTTTTCCTAAGAGGAGTAGGAAAATCTAAACCCACACCAGCAAGAGATCCAACAGGAGAATACTTGACAGGTCAAGCTAACCCCCAGGTCCACTAGGGGAGGAACACTTGGTGATAGATGCTCCTTCTCTCCCATCTGCTAAGCCAGTAGATGGAACACAAAAACAGGTTACTCACCTGTAACAAAAGTTCTAGGAGTGGTATATTTTGTTCATCCACACTGTCTGGCATGGTCCCTTTCCCCTTTAAAACTTGCCGGAAGTCTTCAAGCTGGATCCTCCCACCCACCCAGGTGGTAAATACCTCGGCTCCGCCCCATGACGCCAGATCTAGCCCGCTGGATGCAAGGTTGTGCGCCTTAAGCTAGGGAAGTCAGGTGGGTGCGTGTGGATGAACATATACCACTCCAAGAACTACTGTTACAGGTGAGTAAATACAGGTTACTCACCTTAACAGGAGTTCTAGGAATGGTATATGTTGTTCATCCACACTTATTGGCAGGTTCCTTGCTGCTTTAAATCTTGCCGGAAGGTCTTCAAGCTGGCTCCTCCCACCCACCCGGGTGGTAAAACTCTCGGCTCCGCCCCATGACGCCAAATCTGGCCCGCTGGAAGCTCAGGCTGTGCGTCGGAGCCGGGGAGGTCGGGTGGGTCGTGTGGATGAACAACATTTACCATTCCTAGAACTCCTGTTACAGGTGAGTAACCTGTATTTCTAGGGACATGGATATGTTGTTCATCCACACTTATTGGCAGACTCCTAGCAGTTCTCCGGGAGGAGGGAGGCAAGGCGCACACCCCCTACTTAGGGAATAAAGACTGGAGAACCGAGGCCCCAAAACCAGCATCCCGGCGTGACTCAAGGTCAATGTGGTAATGGGTAATAAAGGTGTGTGCTGACTTCCAGGTAGCAGCCCTGCAGATTTCCTGGATAGGGACGTCCCTGGAAGCAGCCACCGATGCAGCAGTATGACGGGTAGAATGAGCTCTTATCCCTCTGGGAGGCTCCATGCCCGCCAACTTATAGCAGAGATCTATGCAGGAGGTGACCCACCTGCCTATCGTCCGCTTGGCTGCAGGTCTGCCAGGTGCGGCTTCAGCTTAGGTGACAAACAGCTGGCGAACCTCTCCCGGAATTTCAGCCGTGCGCTCCTTATAATAAGCGAGTGCCCTTCTAGGGTCCAAAGTATGGAGCCTGTATTTGGCCTCAGAGGTGTGATTGGGGTAGAACACTGGCAGAGTCAACACCTGGTTAAGGTGAAACTCCGACACCACCTTCGGAAGGAATTTCGGCAGGGGGCGCAGGACAACCTTGTCCCTGTGGAAGACCAGGTAAGGAGACTCAATGCAGAGCGCCTGGAGTTCTCCCATCTTTCTGGCTGACGTGATAGCCACCAAGAAGGCGGTCTTCCACGACAGGTGAGAGAGTTCACACTGGGCATTGGTTCGAATGGCTTGCCCATGAACTTTGCCAGTACCAGCAGTAAATCCCACGGAGGTGGAGGTTCTCGCACCGGAGGGGAAATGTGATCAAGGCCTTTGAAAAAGCGCCAGACCACCTTCTCCTGCGCCACAGACTGCTCCCCGGCCCGCGCCCGGTAAGCAGAGACGGCTGCCAGGTGCACCTTTAGGGTCGTCGACGTAAGCCCTTGACTAGAAAGGGACCATAAATAGTCCAAGATGCTTGCCAAAGTACAGGAGGAAGGGTCCAAGCCTTGCTGACACCAAATGGAAAATCTCTTCCATTTGAAGGCATAACATTTCCTGGTCAACTCTTACAGGACGCCTCAGCAACATTGAGGACCTCGTCAGAAAGACCCAAGGCCTGGAACTCCTAGCTGCTCAGGAACCAGGCCGTCAGGTGCAGGGATTGAAGGTCCGGATGGAACACCTTCCCTGATTGACTGAAAGCAGGTCCAGGCGAGCTGGAAGCTGCCTCGGAGCCTGGAGCTGAGGCTGAGGAGATCTGGGTACCAGAACTGGCGGGGCCAGTCTGGGGCTATCAGAATCACCTGCGCCTTGTCCCTCCTTGCCTTGAGAAGCACCTTGTGAATCAAGGGAAATGGGGGAAAGGCGTAAAAGAGGCCCGGGGTCCACAGCCTTGAGAAGGCATCCCCCTGCAGCGAGCCCTGCTGAGGTGGGCATGAAACAGCCTCAGCTTCGCGTTCTCCCTGGAGGCAAACAGGTCCACCTGAGGTGTGCCCCAGTGGGAGAACAGATCTTGTACTACCTCCGGCAGGAGAGACCACTCGTGAGATGCAGCCCCTATCCGGCTCAGGGCATCGGCCAGGGTGTTGGAGGCTCCTGCAACATGAATGGCTAGGAGATCCGCCTCCAGGCTGCGCACGAGTGACCAAATGCGGAGAGCTTCCTTGCATAGAAGCATGGAGCGCGTCCCGCCCTGGCGGTTTAGGTAGTACATGGTCGTGGTATTGTCCGTCTGGACTCGGACCACTTGACCCGGAGAAACGGAGCAAAGGCGGTGAGAGCTAGGCGGACCGCTCGGAGCTCCAGCAGGTTGATGTGGCATCGGGACTCCCCCGGGGACCAGAGGCCGTGCGCTCGGTGTTCCCCCAGATGGGCACCCCAACCCATCAGAGAGGCATCGGTCGATAGAGAGACTGTTGGCTCGGGGCGGACAAACGGGATACCCTCCTGCAGACGAGATGGAACGGTCCACCACCGGAGTGCGTTCCACATCTCCTGGGTCACCACCACTAGCTGGTCCAATGGATCGCAGCGTTGTGACCACTGGCTGGCCAGTCCCCACTGAAGGGGGCGCATGCGCCAGCGTGCCCAACGGAGCACGCTGGTACAGGCCGCCATGAGACCCAGGAGACGCAGGAAGTCCCGGGCAGGGCGCGATTGCCCAACCAGAAATGATTGGGCAAAGGAGGTAAGAACCTCGGCCCTGTCTGCTGGGAGCCGTGCTCTGGCTCGAAGAGAGTAGAGCACTGCCCCGATAAACAGAATCACCTGCTTCGGCTCGAGTTCCGACTTGGCTTCGTTGATGAGAAGGCCGACTTGAGAGCAGACCTGGAGGGCCAGATCTCTGGACCGCTCCACCTCCTGTCTGGAGGGGGCTGCTATCAGCCAATCGTCCAGGTAAGGGTACACCGGACCCTCGCGCCGCAGGGAAGGCTGTCACCACTGCAATGCATTTGGTGAAGACCCTGGGAGCTGGAGACAGGCAAGGGCATGGCTCGGAACTCGAAGAGGGATCCCTCCGCGAAAGCTGAAGGAATCTCCGGCGTGACGGACGGATAGGGACGTGAAAGAACTGGCCCTGCAGGTCCAGAGAGCAGAACCACGCTGTGTTCCAGAGATGGCATTATCTGCGCCAGAGTGACCATCCTGAAGGTTCGAGACCTTAGGAACTTGTTCAGTCGTAGAGTCGAGAATGGGGCCAGCCCCCATCCGCTTCGAACCAGGAAGTACCTGGACACAAACCCGAGTCTGAGGAGGGTCCGCTACCTCCCTGATCACCTCCTTTTGGAGGAGGAGAGCGATGTCGGCCCGACGAGCCGACAGTGAGGCTGCGGACCCCGAGACCCCTCGTGGTGCGATGGCTCTGAAGGGCGGGGCCTGCTCGAATTCTAGAGGCAGGCCTTTTCCCACCACCCTCCAGTACTCACCTGTCCGTGGTAATAACGGACCAGGCGGAAAGGAAGTGTCGGAGCCGTCCCACCACGGGGGGAACCTGGGGTGAGGTGACAGGGTTGGGGGCAACACCCCTCAGCCCGTCACTGGGCAGGCTTGGAGGGGGGACCAGCCGAGGGACCTCCTGGGCCTTTACCTCCCTGCTTCCTGTTGGAGGAAGCCGGCACGTAGGATGCCAAGCCCGAGCCTGCTGGCCCTGACGTTGCTAGGCCGGGCGCGCCGGGGGCGCAGAAGGACGAAAGGGCTTAGGCTGTGGTTTGCGGCCTTTGTCCTTCTGAGCGGAAAAGACCGAGTCCAAGTTAGCGTTGGACTTCTCGATCCTCTGCAGGTGACCTTCCACCCCAGGGCCGAAGAGGTCAGTCCCCAAAAAGGGAACATCCGCCAACTTGTGCTGGGTATCCGAAGTAAAGGTGGATATCCTCAGCCAAGCCCGATGACACATAGCCACTGCGGCCGCCACAGACCTGGCACATGAGTCCCCAATGTCTAAAGCAGTCTGGAGCTGCTGTTTGGCCACTGCCCTGCCCTGGTCCCGCACCTGCCTGACCGTAGTCTGCAGATCCGCGGGAAGATGAGGGACGACCTCATCCAGGGAGCCCAACAGGGCATGAGAAAAATGTGCCATGAGGACGGCCGAACTGGCCTGGCGAAGGCCGAGAGAGGACGCAGCATAGACTTTTCAGCCTGGCATAATCCAATTTCTTGGATTCCTTGTCGGAGGTTTGTCCACATCCCTGGCGCTGCCGCCGCTGAAAAACGCTGTCGGTAACCAACCCTCAGCAGAGGGTGTTCAAAACCGGACAGGGAACCGGGGACCGTGATACTTCCTGGCCATCCTGGTCAAGGCGCAGGGCAGGAAGGGGGCGCCGCAGAGCTCCAAGGCCGGACCCACTATGGCCTCGCCACCGGAAAGGCCTCCGTGGGGAATCCTCGGTCCAGAATCTCCGTGAGGGATACCTGGCCCGCTTAGAACGGGTTCGACTTCATCCCGTGGACTCGAGATGAGCCGAGCAATCCCAGGAAGGACGAAGGGCTATCATCCACTGACTGTCCTCCTGAGGACTCCAAGTCCATTCGCTTGGAGAAAAGGGAGGAATCATCCTCGGACTCGGAAGAGTCCTCAAAGAGCTGCCTCGGGCCTGAGCCACCCTCCACCTGCCGAGGTCTATCAGGAGTGAGGGTGACAGACAGCCTATGGGGCAGTCCCAGAGCCGACCGAGAATTTTTGGTCGGAGCCCCAAATAACTGCTGTGGAGGCGGAGGTTCCACCAGAATCGGTGGGGCAGCTGGAATTGGCCGAACAACCAGCCTGGGAACAGGCTCCTCGGCTACAATGAGGGGTTGTTTCGGCCGCTCTGGTGACAGCCACTTAATGGCCGGGGAAAACGACGGCGTCTGCTTATTCCCGGTCAGAAGGAGCTGTTGCCATATGAGTTCCTCATACCTCCGACGCAACTTGCGAAGCCTCCCCTCGTCCGAGGAAGACGAAGAGGATGAGCGGCGGCGCCCCACAGTGCAGAGACTGAGACGCCTAAGACGGTGGATCAAGGACCGTGAAGACGCCCGTGACTGAGAACCTCGCCAGGGCAGAGGACGAAAAGGGAGGAGTCGAGGAATCGGCACTCCTCTCGGCTCGGACGATTCCACGAATGCTCCAGAACCGGAGGCACAGGCAATCGACGGGATCCTCAACTCCCACTGGGGGAACCGGGGAGAGGGGATTCTCAGCTTCTCCAGCCGACAACCCGTCCAACGGGTCGAGAAAAATCTCGACCGCGTCGACGGGAGTCTCGGTCAACTGGCCTGACGGGGACACCGTGAAGCCAGTGGCCGAAGCCGAGGGGTCGACCGAAGTAGACTGTCGACAACTAGGGAAGGGGGATCTTTCCCGCTCCCAAGAGCGTCGACGGTGAGACTTACTCGTCTCTCTTTTTGGACCTAGAAAATGGTCCAGAAGAAGTTGGACCCTCACTTTTCGTCGAGAGGGTCAGACAAAGCTCCTTAAAAGAAGCCGAATACGAGGCACCGAGAGAAAGCGGGACAAATGCCGCAGCCGAGGTAGAAGCGGCCCGCGCCGCCTCCTCTTCGAGAGTGATCATCTGCTCGAGCTGATCCGCCGAGCCCGCCGCCGCGGACACCGTCGACCGGGCCTCTTTAGACTTAACCAGAGGAAATCTTTTCTCGGGACGCCCCAGCTGTAAACGGGCAGCACGGTCTTCGAGGACGTAGGCCGAAAAAGAAGAGCACAGGTCGCAAGCCTGCGGGTCGTGCTCAAGGCCTAAGCAGTAGACGCACATGGAGTGCAGATCCGTCCGAGACATCATCTGCCCGCAAGGGCATCTCCGGAAACCGGGAGTCGATTTGTCCATCGCGGCGGGAGAAGACCGAAGTCTTTTAAGCAAAAACTTCTGATTTCGAAAATTGAAGAATTAGGAACCAGTCTTATCATGAGCATTAAGGAGGAACCTGAGCTTCCAAGCAGTAAGGAAGATCTGGCATCATGGGGCGGAGCGAGAGTTTTACCACCGGTGGTGGGAGGAGCCAGCTTGAAGACCTTCTGGCAAGATTTAAAGCGGCAAGGAACCTGCCAATAAGTGTGGATGAACAACATATCCATGTCCTAGAAATAATGTTTCCATGACAGAAAACGCAGCTCTCAATCTGTGGCAGGTTCAAAAGGGGCAGCGTGAGCTGCTCGGACAAAGTAGTAGGTCCCAAGGAGGGAAGGGATCCTTAATGAGTGGTCTGAGGTGAAGCACCACCCTCAAAACGTCATGAGAGGCATCAAGTTGCGCCACTGTGCGTTGGCCTATCGGGGTAGTGGTAGGCCAAAATCACACAGAGGTGAATCTTAATTGAGCAAGAAGCAAGGCCTGAGTGAAAGAGGGAAAGCAGGTATTCTAGAACTGATTTTTCTGGGCAATCTAAAGGGGAGAGACCGCGTGCCTGAGTCCACAGGCAAAACCGACACCATTTCATGGCGTACGTCGCATGCGTTGCCGGCTTTCTGGCAGCAGAAAGAACTTCTACTCTCATGACCCCGTGTCGCAGAATGGCTATGTCTCGAGGAGCCAGGCATGCAGGTTCAGTGAGCATAAGTCCAGGTGGACTAGCGAACCCTCCTCTTGAGACAGCAGATGGGAGCTGATGGGCAATGGGAGTGGAGGTTCCCGGGACAATTGCGTCAGCATGGGGAACCAAATCTGTCTGGGCCAGAAAGGTACTATCAAGATCATTGTTACATGCTCTCTGTGAAGTTTGAGAAGGAGACTCTGGAACGATGGGAAGGGAGGGAAAGCGTAGAGGAATCTGTCCACCCAGGAGAGGGACAATGCGTCGCGCCAAAAAACACCAGGCCCTGGATCTAGCGAGCAAAAATAGGAAAATTACGTACCTACCGTAATTCTTGATCTTCTTGGACGAGTCTCCACCACTCATTCACACTAGTGGGATTAGCGCCGGAGGCACTAGGACCCATCGGGAGCAAACTTTTTGCTGGAGGGTCGGCGCGAGAGACGGCGCCCGCGAGGCACGGCGCTGCGAGCAGCGGCTCGAGCGGTAACGACTATCTCGGCGACGACCCTCCAACCGCCTCAGTACCTTTTTTACCAAGGAGGTGCAGCGCAACTAATGTAAAGGGTAAATCTAGCTTTAAAAAATGGACATAAGATAGTCCGTACGACCCGTGTAATAAGGGTCAACAAAGAAGTCCTCACATCCTAAAGATCTGAGGGAGTGAAGACCAACACAGCGGTGAGCTCGGGGGATGGAGGGTGGGCGTGTGAATGAGTGGTGGAGACTCGTCCAAGAAGATCAAGAATTACGGTAGGTACATAATTTTCCTATCTTCCTGGACATAAGTCTCCACCACTCATTCACACTAGTGGGAGAGTACCAAGCTGATGATCCCCCAAAAGGGTGGCAGGAGAGCCAGAGCTCACGAGTCTAAGATAGAAGCCCATTAAGGATAGTTCTGCCAAAGCGGAATGTCGCCTGGCATGAACATCCAATGCATAACGCTAACGAAGGTATGCACTGAGCTCCAGGTGGCAGCGTGCCAGATATCCGCACTGGAACATTGCTAATCTCCGCTAAAGATGCGCGATCGCCTAGTAGAGTGAGCGACACCTACCCTCCAACTTGACTTGAGCCATGGAGTAGCAATGAAGGCATGCCACTAACCATGATGAGATGCATCTGATAGCAACAGGTTGACCCAGCCGGTGTCGCTGAAAGAAACAAACAGTTGCTGAGTCTTATGAAATTCTTGGTTCTATCTAAATAGAACCACAAGGCTCTCTTAACATCCAAGGAATGAAGAGAATGTTCCCCTTCATTTTGGAAATTAGCAAAGTAAGAGGGAAGCACCAGAGGTTGGTTTAGATGGAATTCTGACACAACCTTGGGAAGAAATTTAGGATGAGTACGGAGAACTACCTTGTCTTTATGGAATACAGTATACGGAGGGTCCGTCACCAATGCATGAATCTCCGAGACCCTGCGGGCAGAGGTAATGGCCACCAGGAAGGCAGTCTTCCAGGTAAGAAATTTTAGCTCACAGGTAGCTAAGGGCTCGAAAGGCTTCCGAGTGAGCATGTCCAGCACCAGGTTAATGTCCCAGGCTGCAACCGGACGCTTAACAGGGGGTCTGGTATGAAGAATCCTTTAAGAAATCTCTTCACTATAGGGAGCTGAGCCAGAGTCAAGGAAGAAACTGGCTCATGGAACGCTGAGATGGCACTAAGGTGAACTTAACTGTAGAGTACTGGAGACCTGAGTTTGATAGGTCCAAAAGATACTCCAGAACCTTGTCAGGAGGACAGGAAAGGGATTCAAGAGACTTTGCACACCAGAGAGAAAGAGTTTCCATTTGGAGCGTACGTTTTAGGTGGCTGGCTTCAGCGCAGCCAAAGGATGTCTGAGACTCAACGGAAGCGTTGAACGATTCACTTCTACCTCTTCAGAGCCAAGCATGAAGGTGAAGTGATTTCAGGTTGGGGTGGACCAACAAACCCTGAGTCAAAAGACTGATTTGCAAGGGAAGTGGTCTCGGAGAGGCTGCCAACATACTGTTGAGCAGAGGAAACCATAGTTGCGAGGCCAGGAGGAGCAATGAGAATCATTTGGTCCCGAGACTCGAACTGAGGAGAACTCTCTGGATTAGAGGGCGGTGGAAAGGCATAAAGAAAGCGTTTTGTCCACCGCAGCCTGAACGCATCCTGACAGAAAATGCCAGGCCCTGGATTTCTGGAGCAGAAGAGAGGCAGTTTTGCGTTGAGTGGGGATGCAAAAAGGTCCAGGTCTGGAGTCCCCCACTCTTTGAATAGTGACCGAGCTACGGCTGGATTGAGAGACCACTCGTAAGGGTCTGCCTCCATTCTGCTGAGGTGATCTGCTAGATCGTTTTGTATACCTGGCAGATGAACCGCCTGAATCAGAGACTTGTGCTCCTAGCACCACTCCCACACCCTCATTGCTTCCCTGCAAAGGGGATAAGAATGAGCACCGCCTTGCTTGTTGATGTAATACATCACAGCTTTGTTGTCCGTTTGAAGGAGAATGTTCTTGTGACAAAGGATATCCTTCAGAGCTCGGATCACGTAGAGAACCGCTCTCATCTCCAGGACATTTATGTGGAGATGAGTTTCGAACTGAGTCCATACACCTTGAGTGTGGAGGGAGTGACAGTGAGCTCCCCATCCCATTAGCGATGCGTCTGTGGTGATGGAGATCTGATGATCCGGGGGAGCAAAGGGGAATCGTTCCAGGAGATTGCTCTCTTGAGTCCACCAGGTGAGAGACCTTCGAAGGGGCTCCGTCACCTTGATGGGATAAGACTGGGGGCACGGCTTCCAAAGTCCCTTGGCTGGAAGGGCTTGCTAGAAGCCAATCGTCCAGGTAGGGAAACACTGAGTCCAATCTTCCTGAGATGTACTGCAGAACTGCACAACACTTTGTAAAAATCATGGCGCGAGGATAGCCCAAAAGGCAGGACTCTGAACTGATAATGCTGACCCAGAGCTACAAACCTGATGAACTTGCAGTGGGTCGGGTGGATGGGGATATGCTGGTAAGTGTCCTGCATATCCAGGGAGGCCAGCCAGTCGTGCTGATGCAGCAAGGGTAACAGGGTACCTAGGGAAATCATTTTGAATTTCTCCCTGGGAAGAAATTTGTTTAACTTTCTGAGGTCTAGAATGGGGCGCATTCCCCCAGATTTCTTTGGAACCAGAAAGTAATGGGATAGAACCTGTGTTTTGCAGATGCGGGGCACCAGTTCTATTGCCCTGTTGCTTAGAAGGCCCTGGATCTCGGTGAGGAGGTCTGACTGAGAGCCGACAGCCTGGGTTGTCGTCCAGGAGGACAATTCGGGGTTTCCAAAATTGAGAGAATAACCCTCGCGAATTATTCGAAGGACCCATTTGTCCGAAGTTATGGACTTCCACTGGTTGTAGAAGTACATCAGACGACCTCCCACTGGAGGAGAAAGTTCCACCTCGGGCAATGTGGATGGAACTTGGGCCAACAACTCATAAGGTGGTGCTGGGGGCTTTAGGCCCTTGCGCTTTCTGCTGCGCTTTCTTTTGAGGTTGGGCAGGTTGGCTTTTATGGAAGCTTCTCTGCCTCTGCCTCGAAAGTACTGAGCGACTATGAAACTGACGCCTGTTCAATGCCTCGAGGGGAGCAAGCGAGGTCTGGCCAACTTAATGGCCGACCTAGTCTTCTGAGTGGCCTCTAAGGCTTGTTCCACCTGAGGGCCAAAGAAGAGGGCCATCAAAGGCAGCGCCATTACCTGCTGCTGAGCATCATTCGTGAAGCCAAGAAGTGCGCAGCCAGGAATGGCGCAGTACAATACCTGCAGCTGCTGAACGAGCGAAGCAGTGTCGAAAGCGTCCATGAGCTTTTGACCTGTTGGTTATTGGACTCAACACTCTAGTAGCAGTGAGAAGAAGCTCTGACTGGGTCCGAATCCGGAAGAGCTTCAACCATTCTTTTCAAAGAGTGCCACAGGATATACTCATACTGAGAAAAATAGCCTTGATAACTGGCAATACGCATGCACTTAAGAGTGGAGGCAAGACTCTCTTACCTAAAGTATCAATCTTACGAGACTCTTTGTTAATAGGTCGAGGCTGTAGAAGTTTGAGAAGAAACGACCTTATCATTCTCTGCAAGGACTACAATAGGATCCATAAAGGCTTGGGATGCCAAAATGGGACGATCCTTGGAGCTGAATACTTCTTATCAATGGATTTAGCCACTGAGGGAATAAGAGCAGGATTATTCCATACCATTTGAGACAGCGTCTCGAAGGAAGGCTGGATCGGAGGAGTCAAATCTGTAGGGATCTCCGAGCATGAAGGTACTGGAGTCTAATATCTTCCCAGGATCGATGTCTGTAGTCTGGAGAAAGAGTGGATCTCAGGTTCTTCAACAGAGACTTAAGGACAGGTCCTCGACCACAGGCTCTGTAGCAAAGAAAGATCCTGTTTCCTCCACTTCATCACCCAAACGAAGGTCTGGGTCAGGCTCAACATCATCTCCTGATGGTCCAGGAAGGACTGTATGGACAGGAAAGGGTGAAAATTAGGAGAGGAGGAAGCAGCAGAAGGAGGAGTCCCCGAGGGGCCCCAGGCGCCGAGGAGGCAAAATGGGTCAAGCGGCACCGCAGAGAGCGCACGGTGCCGAAGAGACACAGCGGCACCGCCCGAAAAAAGTGGCGCCCGCTGAAAAAGCGGTGCCAGCTGGCGCCAGCTGAAACAAAAGCGGCACCGCAGAATCGCTCCACCAGACCCAACGGCGCCGCAGGCAGCGCCAGCAAGATCCAACGGCACAAAGCCAGCAGACCCCGCAGAGGCGCCGGGAATGCCCAGGAACCTGGAAAGCTAGGGAAGGAAAAAGCCAGGAGATAAGGGCATCGGTGTGGCCCCTGCACCGCAGCCATGTGAGGAAACACCTGGCGGAGTCACCGGCACGAAGAAGGCGCCTGGCGACTAGGAGGTCAACCGCCCTACCCGATCACCGAGGAGCCAGGGCTCCGTGGCAGCAAGCCAGGCAGAAGAACCAACCTCCGGCCCAGCGCTCCATAAGGCGGCCCACTGATGAAACTGCTCATCTGGAGCCCTACCTGTGGCGGGGAGGGGCTCGATGTCGAAGACGGCGGTCACGGCAGTTGGCGACTCGAAGAAGGAGATAGGCAACCAGCTACGATAACCGACCGTCGAGCGGCAGACATACCAGAGGCGACCTCGAGTGATGCCTTCTCTTTTTGACCTGTGGGCGAAAGAAGAGCTCGAGGCGAGCGGTGCAGAGAATCGACCGTTTATTTTTATGCCGACAGAGGGACCGCCCATCCCCCCGGGCATCGGACTGACTGTTGTCGGAACCCCGCTGAGTTTCTTGAGAAGGAGGTTGACCGGACCCAGCCCGGCTGACTGAACAGCTTTCATCCGAAGTCTCCCTACCGTCACCTGACCTGCTCATGGTCGACTCCGTCCAGTAGGCCGAGACTTCTTCAAGTAAGTTAAATTTAAATTTTAGCGAAAATAGAATAAAATTAAGCGATACTACTATCGAGATAATATTACAAAAATTAACTGAAAACTATCGCTAGTTTGAAGTTTGACTCCCGACAGGCGAGCGACGTTGTCACTGAAGCGCACTCGACGGCGGGAAAAAAGGAACTGAGGCGGTTGGAGGGTCGTCGCCGAGATAGTCGTTACCGCTCGAGCCGCTGCTCGCAGCGCCGTGCCTCGCGGCGCCGTCTCTCGCGCCGACCCTCCAGCAAAAAGTTTGCTCCTGATGGGTCCTAGTGCCTCCGGCGCTAATCCCACTAGTGTGAATGAGTGGTGGAGACTTATGTCCAGGAAGATTGGGCAGTTTCGCGTTGGATGGGGAAGCGAATAAGTCCAATTCTGGAGTGCCCAGTCAAGGAAACAGATCCTCTGCTACCTCCTGAAGAAGCTCCCACTCGTGGACTCTGGCCTGAGAGCGACTCAGGCCGTCTGCGATGTCAATGTTGTCCACTCCGGGAACATGAACTGTTACTCAGGCTGCACTGTATCGAATTACCCATTCCCACACTCTCATAACTTCCTGCAGAGGGATGAGTGTGTTCCTCCTACTTGTTGAGGTAATACATCACCATCGTATTGTCTGTTGGAAGCAGAAGAGTACTCGGTGGAATTTCTGACTGGAAGGCTTGCAGGGCATAAAGGACTGCCCTCATCTCCGGAATGTTGATGTGGAGTTGAGCTTCCTGAAGGGTCCACGTTCACAGAGACCTCACCCCGTTCAGGTGTGCTCCCCACCCAGCCTGAGACGTCTGTGGAGAGGATTACCTCGGGGCGGCCACTACAAAAGGAACACCACGAGAGTGTCCCTGGGTCAAGCCACGTTGCCAGTCTTGAATCACGGCCCTCGTGATTCTGACTGGCTAGCTGCATATGGTCTTGCCTTTGGTCCTATTGCACTTTCAGCATCCACTGGGTTACCCATGTGGAGCCTTGCCATCGCGATGGTTGGAATGGCCGCAGCCATATGTCTGAGCAGGCGAAGGACCAGTCTGGCGGGGATGGTCTTCTTTGCAAAAGGTCCTGATAAAGGGACCTGATCGTCGCTCTGTCCTCGGGAAGAAAAGCTTTCCCTTGGACGGTGTCCAGAACTGCGCCTATGAACTGCAGCTTCGACTGCGGTACCAGGAGAGACTTTTCGTAGTTGATAGAATGCCCAGAAACTGAAAAAAAGAGCTTGGTGTTCTGGATAGCTAACCACAGTGCCTCTCGGGAGGCAGCCAAGAGAAGCCAGTCGTCCAGGCACGGGAACACGTAGTGGCCTTGTCTCCTTAGAGATGCTGCCACGACTGCCATGCACTTGGTAAAGACCTGGGGGCGATGACAGTCCGAAGGAAGCGCCGGAACTGCAAGTGGTGGCGAGAAACTCGAAGCACAGGAACCTCCTGTGCATTTGAGCAATAGGGATGTGCAGGTAAGTGTACTGCATGTCCAGTGACGCCAAATGTGTCCTTCTTCAGCATGGAATAAGACCCTGGAGGGTCACCATCTTGAAACCGTTCTAGGCGACCGATATGTTGAGGTCGCTGAGGTCCAATATTGGACAGAGGTCCCCCGTTTTCTTTGGAATCAGAAAGAAGTGGGAATAGTAGCCTGCTCCTCTCTGGTTCTCCGGGACATACTCCACCGCTCCATTTTGCAGAAGCACGAGTACTTCTCGCCTGATAAGCAATCTGTGCTGACCAGAGTAGCGGGAGAGTAGAGGAAGCCTTGTGGATGGCTTGTCTACAAACTCTATAAAGTGCCTTTTTTGACCAACTGGAGTACCCACCTGTCGGTGGTGATAGACTGCCACCCTGGCAGGTAGTTAATCGATCCCCCGACCTTGGTGTCCCGCTGATCCTGAGGGGCTGAGGCCAGGAAAGAGTCATGCTGTGGCGGCTGAGGGTCCTGCAAGCTGGGCCGACTTGGCGAGACGTTGGCCTCTGCCTGCGGACGACTTCCCCTGGCTTTCCGGGAGAAGGAGCCCCTCTGTTGCGGACCGGAACGGGACTGATGTCTCTGAGTCCGGCCGCGAAAACGGCTCTGGTTCCTACGAAAGGAACTGGGCCTGGGTCTGTACATGGCCTGGACAGACCTCACGGCCTTCCCGGCCTCCTGAAGCTTGGTGAGGACCTTCTCCGAGGACTCGCCGAAGAGAACTTTGCCATGGAATAGGGCGTCCAGTATGTTCTTCTGGAAGTCTGGGGTGAATCCAGAGACACGAAGCCATGAGCGTCTCCGGAGGCATAATCCTGAGGCTGCCTCTCTGGCTGAGGAGTCCGCGGAGTCATACGCAGCTCAAAGCACCTGGGTTCCCACGTCCGAATCCGTGCGGAGAAGCTGAAGCAGTTCTTTCTGCACACCTTCGGGCATCTTTTCTGCCAGCTCTAGTCCCTGCTCCCACAAGGCATTCTGGAACTGGACCATGTGGGTGAGATAATTGAGGGACCTAATGGCGCAGGTTGCAGCTGCGTACGTGCGCCTGCCCATCGCGTCCAACTGCTTGGACTCTGTGTCCGTGGCAGTGTGCTCAGATGTTGCAGCCTCTGGGACCGGTCATGTGAGGCTGTAATGACCAGGAATCGCCCGAGGATGAGATGCCAAGTACTGGTCCTCCCTAGGAGCCTTGTACAGGCAGTCAGCCTTCTTCGGCATCGCCGGAAGCGAATGTGGACATTTCCACGTTGCCTTGGTGACGTCCACGAAGGTGGACACCCAGGGTGGTACCACCACAGGCTTTGGGTCTTTTTGCCGAAGATAATGTGCAAGGCGTAGCCTCTCGGGGTCAAGTTCTTCTGCGTCCCAGCCCATATTCTCTTGGATATGCCTCAATCTCTGAGAACAATGGGTCATCTGGAGGAGATCTTGGGAGCTCACGTGGGTCCGGGAGATGGGACACTGATGGGAGAAGGGGATCTGGATCTGTCTGAGTAGTCCAATCCTGAGTCCTCCATCGAAGGCGAGTGGCGGCGTCTTCTGGGTCTCTTGGGGCTGGGTGACCCTGAAGAAGATCTGGACGGAGGTCTCCTCTTTTCCAATGGTCTGCCCCTAGGAGATTCAGCAGACTCCTGGGGGAAAGGTACTCGGCCTGCAGCCCCGGATGGGGTGGGGGGCACTGGGGCCGGTGGAGTCATGGGTGGTGGAGGAGGAGGAGGGAGAGGAGTGGGAGTGGGAACCACGTCCTTTTTTATGGCATCCCACCAAAAGGTAAACAGCTCCTTCACCTCGGCAATATTGAGACTAGACGACGGGCCGGGCGCCGGTGGTCGGTTGTCTGGTTCCGGTGTCGGCCCCCCAGGGGTCTCTGGTTCGGGAGAGGGTTCCCTCGGGGGCTCGACAGGACCGGGTTCGCCCGCCTGGTCCTTGGGCTGTGTCGACTCCTCTGTAAGCGCCTCCTGGCCAACGTAGGTAGGTGGCGTAGGAGTTCCTCTCTCTGTTGGGACAGGCGTCGGTCCCCCAGCTGGCGTCCGTGGTGGAGAAGGCCTGGCCGGCGACAGGCGTCTGGCTGTCGGGTCCCGGGACCAATGGCGCTTGGCCGACGTTGGGTGGGCCGACGTCGGGTCCGACGTCCTCTTGAGTGATGTCAGCTCCTTGGTTTTCCGCTGGGGAGGAGGGGGCAAGACGACCAACCGGACGTCCGGGGCCGAGTGGCGGGAAGCCGGACTTGTGGTGATGGCGGTCCACTGACCTCGGCGAGGCCTTGGACGATGAAGAAGGCGGCCTGGAGGTCATAACAGGCTGCAGAGTAGAGGAACCGGAGGAAGACTTGACCGCGACCGGGGAGGCTGAGAGCGTGCCCGGGAAGGCGAGCGGTCGGACCGGAAGCCGGAGCTATGGGAGTCGGAAGCCCTAGCAGAGGATTTAGATCTCACCCTCTCCCTGTGTTTTTCGAGGCGGAGGGCTTTCTCGGAGGATTCCCCCTTGGAGACAGGATCCATGGCCTTCAATCTCTCTTCCAGAAGGTAAGCTTGGCGGTCCTTCTGACGACTGATCTGGGTCCGACTATTAAAGCCTTGACAGAAGGAGCAGGCCTGGGTGTCATGGTCCAGGCCTAAGCACCGCATGCAGGCCGAATGTGGGTCTTTAAAGGGAATTTGTTTCCCGCAGGCACACTTTGACGGATGGCCCTCCGCGGATGTTGGAGAGGACATCAGATGGCAGATGATTCGTAGAAAATAAAGTTTCTAGTTGAGAAAAGAACTTTTTCAGGCGTTGCATGCTAGACACTGACCGGAGGGTCGAGACATGCAAGTCGACGACGGGAAAAAACTGGGGATTCTGGCGGGACCACCTCCTTATGTACTACACCTGATGTCGGGGGCGGGACCGACGTCGGAGGCGGTCCCCGCTGAAGACTGCTAGCTAGAAAATTTCCATGGGGTCCTGACGCCTGCCGGCTACAGTCCTAATGGTGTAACCTGCTGCAAGAGCTGTATCTCTAAGTAAGATCAGGAATCGGCGACAACAGCTCGATCGGGTCAAGAGAAATTTCGGCCAGTTCTGCCGTATCCTCGGCTTCGGTGCCCAGGCCTGATGGAAGGTCTGAAAAGCCGTCAGTCAAGGAGCGATCTCGACGAAGTGGTCGAGACCGCGTGCTCTCCTGAGTGTCAGACCGCCTCGGTCACAGGCGTCTTCTTCAGGTAGAAGATGATTCTGGTTCTTTGTCCTTCTTCTAGGATCGGGAGGAGTGTGAGCCCAAAGGGGCCTCACCCTTAGTACGGAGAGACTGGCACGACTCCCAGAAGGATCCCATGAAGGTGGAGCCCAGGTTGAGTGGCACAAAGAAGCTTCAGTTGGTCAAGCTTGGGCAGCCTCTCTTGAAGGCCATCATCTGCTCGAGCTGCTTGACGGATCCCACAGCTGCAGAAACCGCCCACCTGGCCGCCTTCGATTTCACGGTGGATTGCGGCTCAGTCCCCCAACTTAAGGCGGCAGGTCCCTCTAGAACAGTGGGACGGAAGGGGCGTAACAGATGGTGCAAGCCAAGTACCATGCAGCGCATTTAGGCAGTAAACGACGAGAGGTGGGGGATCGTTGCAACATTTTTGTCCACAAGGACACTGGCTAAATTAGGGGACGACTTGTCCTATATCCGAAGCGCTTGGATCCGAATCAAACTCTGATGAGTTTTAAAGCGAGTAAGAGCGGCTAGAACTGTCGATTTGACTCCAGGGCCTATGGTAATTGCAAAGTAGCAGGAGGAACCTCTATCTTCTAGTGGAAAGGAAGATCTGAGTCATGGGGCGGAGCCGAGGTATTTACCACGGGTGGGTGGGAGGGCCAGCTCGAAGACTTCCAGCAAGATTTAAAGGGGAAAGGGACAATGCCAGACAGTGTGGATGAACATATCCACGCTCCTAGAACCTGTCTTCCAGTCGGAGTTCACCTAGGTACCCAAGGGGAAAGTCCCGGAGAGCAAGAGGGCAAGACCCTATATTTACAGCACCCCCAGGGAGGTGAAGTCAATAGGAAAAGGAGACCTCAAGGAGGTTCCTGAGTCTTGAAGTCCAAGGGGACTTTGAGAGAAATAGGGACCCAGGAGAGAGTCTCTTGCAGCTTGGAAAAGGAAAGAAAAACAAAACAGAGAGGGTCCTTGGCACCCTAATTTGAGCTCAGAGGTTCAAATGAAGGCAGGATCAACAAGGGTAGCCCAAAGAAGAACTCACTGACAAGAGACTTGAAGATCTCCCCTGTCCTACCGAGAAGAGTGGCTCATGGAGCCAAGGAAATAAAAGAGGGCAAAGCTCTGATTGTGCTCTCCATCCTAGAGTGGGCTGCTGGTGCTTTAAAAAGTAGCAGAGAGCCCAGAGGTACCAGTGGGACTTCGCCCACAACTGGCATAAATTGGGGAAGGAAGGAGGTACTGCCCAGAACCTGAGGCCCAAGAGCGAAAGGTGGGTGGGAAGCACTGATGAATGATGGTGATATACAGGAATATCAAGAATTGTGGTACGTACATAGTTTTTGTATCTTACCTAAAACAATCAACATTCACCACTGGTGGGTGAGTACCAAGCCCAAAAGGTGACAGGAACCTCCCTGAGGCTGGATAACCTTCAGCCCATCATGGGAACTCACAAGGAGAGGGGCCCATCACAGGTCTAGCCAAACACGCTCTGTTCAGAACCAGGACTGGGCTCCAGACTTGAAGGAGAGGGAGGGCACCCGATATTTCTCATCTGCCTCTTCGGAAGAACCCCCTCACAAAAATGGCAAGACAATCACCTATGCGGGCCAAGGGAGACAACCAGGAGAAGCATCATCCGCCTAATGCAGACTGCATATCCCACAACCCTGGAGGCTACCACACTGGTGTCATAAGATGCCTGCACCTATTGTCTCGATACCTCCAGGCCTCTTGTGGAAAAGGCAGTGGCTTGCCTGGTTGCCGCACAATCAGGCAAGGCCACTAGGATGTCTCCTAATGCGGCCCACAGCTACCTCTCATAGGCCACAATGTGTGCCTGATGAGCAGCAATGGATGCCATGAGACACGTCAAGGCGTAAACTCTCCTGCCCCAGCTGTCGAACTAAGCAGAAACATCCAGAGGACGGTCTCCTGTCAGGCGCCAACACCCAAAAGGTGTTTCCAACCACTTCAAGACTGCTGTGGGGTGGAAAAAAGCCACTAGAGCCCCAAGGGATCGCAATACCTGCTCTAGCAGTTCCCAAGGATTGGGGGAAGTGGAATCGGGCGACTTGCCAGACACTGTACAAACCACCTTCAAAAAGGGCTGAGGCCATGAAGGAATTACCAAGGATTCCTGGTTGTACTCCCCAAGGAACACCACAGTTGCACGTGCAGGATTGCATTGAGACACTGGGGTAACACTAAGCTCTTCCATCTTTGTCAAGAAAAGCCACCGATACTCTCAAAAGTCAGCATATGAAGACCGGTACAAGGAAGAATCTTCTTCCACAGAGGAGGAAGCAGCTTAAGTGGAAGGACTCTGTACAGGAAGAGGAGATGCGAACACCATCTCATCCATGGCCCTGAAAACATAGGGAATGCACTAACTGCAGCCCTATACTGCTCCCAGGTGAGAAGCCCCAATGGACCATAAAGACCCAGGAGAAAGGGGGGAGGCAGAGATGAAGGATGGGAACAATGGTCCTAGGAGAATGGGCTCCTTCTGCAAGGGCTGTGAGGACAAGCAGGGGAGCCCTCAAACAAGGGGGATGCTCTGCGAAGACCCCACCTGCTTCTCAAACCTCGAGCCAGCAGGGGGAAGCCCACAGGAAGAAGACCCCTGGTGGGAAGATTGAGGCCAAGCAAACTCAGCAGAGATGCTCCTGTTCCCACCAGCTGCAGGATTCCATTGCCCAGATGAGAAGGGAGTGACTGGCCCAGCACTCCAACGTGAAAGTACAGTTACGTAAGAACTTACCGTAACAGCAGATCTTCGAGAACAGCTCTTGCAGCAGGTTACACCATTAGGACCCAAGCCGGGCAGGCATCAGGACCCCACGGAAAAATTCTAGCAAGCTATCTTCAGCGGGGACCGCCCCCGACGTCAGGCGTGGTACATAAGGGGGTGGTCCCGCCAGATTCCCCAGTTCTCCCGCCGGAGACTCCC
This sequence comes from Neoceratodus forsteri, assembly GCA_016271365.2. Lineage (NCBI taxonomy): Eukaryota > Metazoa > Chordata > Ceratodontiformes > Ceratodontidae > Neoceratodus > Neoceratodus forsteri. The sequence goes on along the minus strand of CM057456.1, from coordinate 1,411,183,652 downwards.
GGCCACAGGACGACATCAGAATGGGAGACCGAGGATCCATCGTCAGAAGATAATAAGGGGAGAAAATCCCTAAAAGAAAAGGCAAAGCCATGCCTCCTCCAAGGGGGAAGGAGGGCGGGAAGGTATCTGCTGCAAGAGCTGTTCTCGAAGATCTACTGTTACGGTAAGTTCTTATGTAAATGTACTATCTTACTTCGAGACACAGCTCTTGCAGCAGGTTACACCATTGGACTGATTCCCAAGCAGTAACACTGCCAGAAATTCCGGGAGGAGGAAAAGGAAGCAACTTCCAGGTCCTGAACCTAGGACAGGAGACCCTGTAGCACCGCCCAGGCCAAAATCGAGCCGAGAGGCTTATGTCCAGCTATAATGCCTGATAAAGGTATGCACAGAGCCCAAGTGGCTGCAGCACATATAGCAGAGGTGGAGACGTTCCGAGTGCTGCAAAGGAGGTGGCAACACCCTAGTAGAATGACCCTGGACTGTTCCGGGAGGGGCTTTTGTCTGATATCGTAACAGTATGAAATACACTGGACAAGCCAGCGAGACAGGGACTGTTTGGATACAGATTGGCCAACATCCTCTCAGAGAAGGAAACGAAAAGTTGTTCAGAACTACGGAAAGATTTAGTTCTGTTGAGGTAATACCTCAGGCTGCGGAGAACATCCAGGGTGTGGAGCAGAGCCTCTCCTCTATTCGAATAACTCGGGAAGTAGACTGGTAGATCAATGTCCTGATTTAGGAGAGTGAAGAGACCACCTTAGGCAAAAATTTATGGTTCGTCCTCAGGGATACTCTGTCCCGGTGGAAAACTAAATAAGGCTCTTTGCACATGAGAGCGTGAAGCTCAGAAATTCTTCTCGCTGAAGTAACAGCAACCAAAAATAACGTTTTCCACGACAGAAAACGTAGCTCGCTATCCGCGGCGGGTTCGAAGGGGGTGTGAGCTGTTCCAGGACAAAGAGCAAATCCCATGGAGGCACAGGATCCCTAATTGGAGGCCTAAGGTGTAACACCCCTCTCAGAAATTCCCAAAAAGCGTCTAATTGAGCCACTGTACGATGTCCCACCAGAAGGTGGTAGGCAGAAATGGCACAAAGGTGCACCTTAATAGAGGAGTAGGCTAGACCCGAATGAAAGAGGGAGAGCAGATAGTCCAGTACTACTCCCACAGGACAACCTAAAGGGGAAAAATCGCGGGATCGCGACCATAAACAAAACCGGCACCATTTCATGGCGTACGTCGCATGCGTTGCCGGCTTTCTGGCTGCAGAAAGAACTTCTGCAACCTCTTCGAGACCCGTGACGCCAAGATGGCTATGTCTCTAGGAGCCAAGCATGCAGGTTCAGTGAATGTAAGTTGGGTGGACTAGTGAACCTTTCTTCTGAGACAGGAGATGGGAGCTGAGCAGCAACGGGAGCGGGGGTTCCCGGGATAGTTGCATCAGCAAAGGGAACCAGATCTGTCTGGGCCAGAACGGGACCACCAGGATCATGATTGTGTGCTCCCTGCGCAGTTTGAGAAGAACTCTCTGGACCAACGGGAAGGGAGGGAAAGCGTAGAGGAATCTGTTTGCCCAGGAGAGGGATAACGCGTCTCACCAGAAAACACCAGGCCCTGGATCTAGCGAGCAAAAATTAGGCAGTTTTGCGTTGGATGGGGATGCGAACAAGTCTAGTTCTGGAGTTCCCCATCGAAGAAACAGATCCTCTGCTACCTCTTGAAGAAGTTCCCACTTGTGGACTCTGGCCTGGGAGCGACTCAGACCATCTGCAATCGTGTTGTCCACCCCGGGAACATGCACAGTGATCAGATTCGCGCCGTGTCCAATTACCCAATCCCACACCCTCATGGCCTCCCTGCAAAGGGGGTAAGAGTGTGCGCCTCCTTGTTTGTTGAGGTAATACATCACCGCTGTGTTGTCTGTCTGAAGCAGAAGAGTACACGGAGGGATAACTGACTGAAAGGCCTGCAGGGCATAGAGAACCGCCCTCATCTCTAGAATGTTGATATGGAGATGAGCTTCCATCAGGGTCCACGTACCCTGGGACTTTATCTCGTCCAGGTGTGCCCCCCACCCTAGACCTGAGGCATCTGTGGTGAGGGTTGCCTCCGGGGATGGCGCTACGAACGGGACGCCCATGGAGAGCGACCCTGGGACTAGCCACCACTGCCAGTCTCGAATCACGGTGTTCGTGATCCTGACCGGATGCTGCAAGTGGTCTTGCCTTTGGTCCCACTGCACCTTGAGCATCCACTGAGTTACCCGCATGTGGAGCCTTGCGAAAGGGACAGTAGGAATGGCCGCAGCCATATGTCCGAGCAAGCGAAGGACCGACCTGGTAGAGGCGGTCTTGTTCAACGATAACTCCCTGATGAGGGATCTGATGCACTCCGCTCTGTCGTCTGGAAGAAAAGCTCTTCCCTGAACAGTGTCCAGTACTGCACCTATAAACTGCAGTTTTTTCGACGGTACCAGGAGAGACTTCTCGTAGTTTATTAGGATGCCCAGAGATCGGACCAGGTCCTGGGTGCTCTGGACGGCAAGAAACAACGCCTCTCTGGAGGCGGCCATGAGAAGCCAAACGTCCAGGTACGGGAACACATAATGGCCCTGTCTCCTCAGAGACGCTGCTACGACTGCCATGCACTTGGTAAAGACCCTTGGTGAGGATGACAGTCCGAATGGAAGGGCTCGGAATTGAAGGTGGTGGTCGAGAAACTCGAAGCGCAGGAACCTCTTGTGCGCCTGAGCTATAGGGACATGCAGGTATGCGTCCTGCATGTCTAGAGACGCTAGAAAGGCGTCCTGTTTCAGCATGGGAATAAGACCCGGAAGAGTCACCATGCGAAATCTCTTGTAGGCGACCGACACGTTGAGGTCGCTTAGGTCCAGAATCGGACGGAGGACCCCTGTTTTCTTTGGAACCAGGAAGAAGTGGGAATAATATCCTTGTCCTCTCTGGTTCTCCGGGACGTACTCTATTGCTCCCTTCTGCAGGAGCGGGAGTACTTCTTGCCATATCAGAGCTTTGTGCTGACCCGGATATCGGGAGAGCAAAGGAGGCCTCGAGGGTGGCTTTTCTGCGAATTCTATAAAGTGGCCTCGACTGACCAACTGAAGAACCCACCTGTTGGTGGTAATAGCCTGCCATCCCGGCAGGAAGTTCGCAATGCGACCCCAACCATGATTTCCCGTTGATCCTGAGGGGCGGGGGCCGGAAAGGAGTCAGGCTGTGGCGGCAGATGGGCCCGCTGGCTGGGCCGGCTTAGGAGTACGCTGGCTTCGGCTCGCGGGCTGTTTCCCCTGGGCTCTACGGTAGCCGGAGCCGCTCTGATGTGTAGCAGAGCAGGACTGCTGCCTCTGCATCCGCCCACGAAATTGGCTTTGGTTCCTACGAAAGGAACTAAGCCTGGGCCGGTACCTGGCTTGAACCGACCTTACCGCCTTCCCGGCCTCTTGAAGTCTGGTAATAATCTTCTCCGAAGGATTACCAATCAAGACTTCTCCCTCAAATGGAGCGTCCATAATATTCTTCTGGACGTCCGGGGTAAAACCGGAGACACGTAATCAAGAGTGCCTCCGGAGGCATACGCCAGAAGCTGCTGCTCGGGCCAAAGAGTCCGCGGAGTCGTACGCAGGCTCGTAGCACTTGGGTTCCCACGTCTGAACCCGTATGGAGGAGCTGAAGCAACTCCTCCTTCTGCTCACCTTCCGGCAGTTTTGCAGCAGTTTCCAGACCCTGTTCCCACAAAGCGTTCTGAAACTGAACCATGTGGGTCAAATAGTTCAAGGATCTGATGGCACAGGTAGCGGAAGCATAACGTGCGCCTACTAAACGCGTCCAACTGCTTGGACTCTGGGTCTGGTGGCAGGGTGCTCAGATGTTGCGGCCTCTGTGACCGGTCATGTGAGGCTGTGATAACCAGAGAGTCGGCCTGAGGCTGCTGCGTCAAGTACTGGTCTTCTTTAGGAGCCTTGTACAAGTGTCAGCTTTCTTCGGCATCGCCGGGAGCAAATGTGGACGCTTCCACGCTGCCTTGGTGACGTCCATGAAAGTGTCAACCAAGGGTGGCACCACCACAGGCTTGGGGTCCTTCTGCCGAAGATATCTGGCAAGGCGTATCCTTTCGGGGTCTAGCTCTTCTGCATCCCATCCCATGTTCTCTTGGATGTGCCTCATAATATCCAAGAACGAAAGGTCGTCCGGAGGAGATTTCGGGCATCTCACGTGGGTCCGGAGAAGGGATGGAGAGTGGAGATGGGGATCTACAAGAAGAGTACTCTGATCCCGTGTCCTCCGTTGAAGGCGATCGTCTGTGTCTCCTGGGTCTCTTGGGGCTGGGTGACCTAGAAGATGATTTTGACGGAGGTCTCCGTTTTCTGATCTCCCCGGGAGGGATCCGACTCCGGGCGGAGGAAGACGGCCTGCCACCGATGGCGAGGGGGTGCAGGAACCGGAGGAGGAGGAGGAAGAGGGAACCAAGTCCTTCTTAATGGTGTCCCACCAGTAAGTGAAGAGATCCTTCACATCCGCTAAGGCGAGGCCCGACGACGGCCTGGGCGCCGGTCGTCGGGTCAGCGTCGGCTCCACAGGGGGCTCGGGTAACGGCGAGGGTTCCCTAGGAGTCTCGACGAGACCGGGGTCGCCCGTCTGGTCTTCGGGCTGCATTAAATCCTCCTCAGTCAATGTCTCCTGACCGACGTCAGTCGGAGGCGTCAGGGCCCTCTTCTTAGGAGGAGCAGATGCTGGTTCCCCTACCGGCGTCCGCTGAGGTGCTGCCTTAACCGGCGCGGTCGTCTGGCTAATGGCGGCTCAGGGATGTACGACATGACGGTACACGGCCGCACTGCCGGGTCCAGAGGTCTCTTCAAAGGAGTGAGCTCCAATGTCTTGCGAGGAGGCAAAGAAGAAGACCTGACGTCGGGTACCGGAAGGTGGGAACCCGACTTATGATGGTGGTGGTGGCAATCCCCGGACTTCGCCAAGGCCCTGGAGGACGAGGATGGCCTGGCGGACTTGGCCTGAGAAGAAGGCTTTCTTACCGCAGCCGGGGGAGGTTGAGAGCTGGCCCTGGAGGAAGAGCGGTCCGACCTAGAACTGGAGCTGCGCGAGTCCGAAGCCCTGGAGGGGGACCTGGAAGGGGCCTTCTCCCTTTGTTTCTCCACGTGCTTGTGGGTCTTTTGAGAAGAAGATTCCCCCTTGGAAGACATGGTCTTCAGCTTTTCCTCAACAAAACGCCTGAAGGACCTTCTGACGCTCGGATCCAGGTACGACTATTGAACCCTTGGCAGAAGGAGCAGGCCCGGTATCGTGGTCTGGGCCCAGGCACCGGAACGCAGGCCGTGTGGGGGTCCTTGAAGGGATCTGTTCTCACAAGCACACTTGGAGGGGTGACCAGAGGTTGGAGAGACATCAGCAAAAGTCTTGCTTGAAGAAATCCAATTTCCCGGAAGGAAAGCACTTAAACCACGCCGCGCACTCAGGACTGTAACCTCAAGGGTCGAGACATGCAAGCTCCACGGCGTGGAAAGAACTGGGATTCGGGCGGACCGCCCTTATGTACCATGCCTGACGTGAAGCGGTCCCACTGAAGATAGCTAGCTAGAATTTTTCCGAGGGTCCTGACGCCTGCCGGCTCGTCCTAATGGTGTAACCTGCTGCAAGAGCTCAAGTAAGATCCAAGGTTGCCTGAGCAGAGACCGCCTCCAAAGCGAGGACCAAAACCTGCCTCGAACGAGGTCTCACTACGGTAACTGTCCCCAACGAACGGGGGAAGAGAAAAGCTGACACCAGGGTTGGACTGTGACTCTCCAACTCCATACCAGCACCGAAGAGCGAAGTGGCACCGAAATTGGCCTCCTCTACAGAAACTGCACCCAAAGTGGTGCCGTAACCGAAGGCAGTACTGACTACGGCATCACTGCCATCCCCAGAAACTGCCATGAACAGACGCCGAACTCTGTCAACATTACGGGTGGCACTGGCCCTTAAAACGGCACAGTCTGCGGCACCAACAGCAAGCATGACACTGACTGCATCGCCATCGCAAGATGCAGTGCCGATTGTGGCAGACTCATCAAGTGAGACACCGTCCACAGCACTATCAACAATGCCACCTGCAGCACCGGAGTCCCCCGCAGTACCAAGAATGGCACCGGAGGAAAGGATGGTGGTGCAAATAGAGTCAGTCCTAAGACCAGAACCCATAGATGACGACGCTGAGCGACTCCAGGGGAGCAACTGCTACTCTAGACAGCTCAGTTCCCAATCTGGATCAGCCTGATTATACTACAAACATATACGAACATACGAAATTTGCTAGCAGATAAAGGCCTTGAGGTCCATCAAGTCTGCTCGAATGTGCAGCTAGCACCCCTATTCTCAGCTGCCCTCTCTTCCACCCTTCCCTTCACTGACCCTCCCTTTTCCTCTCCCATCTCCTTTTGAAGCAGTCCAATGTTCTACTGGATACCACTTCTGCAGGTAACATTCCAACCAGCCACCATCCTCTCTGTAAAAAGTGTCTCATCTCCTCCTGGACCGTCCTCCCTCCAGTCTCATATCATGGCCCCTGGTGTCCCTCCTCCCTTACTTTGAACAGCCCCTCTGTACCTGTCTTGTTTATTCCTTTCATGTACTTAAAGGTTTCAATAATGTCCCCCCTGTCCCTCCTCTCCTCCAGTGAGTACATGTTGAACTCCCTCAGCCTCCTCTCGTATAAGTCCTCCAGCCCCTTAATCATCTTTGTTGAAGCGCTGCACCCCTCCAGTAACTTAATGCCCCTCTTCCGACACAGGCGCCAGTACTACACAAAACTCCAGGTGCGGTCTAACTAATGACCTGTACAGTGGCAGAATTACCTCCTCAAGGATATACCCTTGCAATACAACCCAGCATTTTGTTGGCCTTTGCAGCTGCATTCCTACATTGTGCCAAGTTGTTCACTGACCCTGTAATGAGCACCCCCAGATCCTTCTCCTCCTCTGTCTGGGCTAGCTGCTCTCCCCCTAGCTGGTAACTCTTCCTTGGGTTCTTTTTCCCAAAACACAGCACCTTGCACTTTTTGGCATTAAACCCCAGTTGCCAGGTGTCTGACCAGGTTTCAAGCTTTGCCAGATCATCCTGCAACCCCTGCCATCCCCCTAGGTCATCCACCACTGCTCCTACCTTGGTATCATCAGCAAACAGACTGATCTTGCTCTTGATGTCCAATGATATGTCTGCAATGAATACCCCAAACAATACTGGCCCCAACTCTGAGGCCTGTGGAACACCGCTCGTCACTACCCTTGGATGAAAGAGCTCCACACCCACCACCACCCTCTGTTGCCTTGCCTGAAGCAAGTTCCCTACCCATCTCACCAGCTTTGCACCTGCCCCTGTGCCTACTAACTTACTTCCCAGCCTTCCATGCGACACAGAGTCGAATGCCTTACTGAAGTCCAGATACAGGACATCCACTGCATGGCCTATACAACAACCCAAAGATGGAAAACTCATAGTACAGGCAGGAGAAGAGGAATCAATATCTTTAGAACAACTTTTAAACTCCAGCAGGAGAGCTACTTCTAATATATATCAGTTTTTGAAAACCCCCAAAGAAGACCCATTAGGACATGTTAAGAACAAATGGGAAGAGGAAGCCAAATTTCAACTGTCCAAAAAAGAACGGGACAGAGTGTGGGGTACAACACACAAAACTACGGCAGCACCCAGGTGCATAGAGTTTGTCTGAAAAGTCAAAATCAGATTTTATTTTATTATTATCATCCCTACTTAGAACCCAGCACCTTGTGTTGGGACTCCCTCCATGGGAAGTTAAAGGTGTTAACACACTATATTTATGGGCAATCTGTCGCAGCATGGGGAAAATCGATTACAAGGAGGTAGTTAAGCCCAGAACCGCCTACATAGCAGGACTGGATTAAGACTACAAATGAAATCCAAGAAATGGAAAGACTCACCTTTGCAGTAGAGAATAAAGCACAGAAATATTTAGAGATGAACAAAATGGGTTATAAAAATGGAATAATCAAGCCTAGTGGATTAGAAGACTAGAAGACAAAAACAGTTAAGAAGAAGCTTTCAAAGAAATATAGGAGAGGAGAAAGGAGAGGCTACGTAGCATAATATACATATTTCTACAGAGCAAGGTCATGCCATTAACAGCAGCATAAAGTAAGGAAATGCAAATGGCTTTAAACCTACAAAATAAGAATAGACAACTGTAATTCGGACCGTGGAGTCCTATATGAAGTATGGTATCACTGACAAGATAAAGGACCCCAACCCCCTTTAAATAAGACTACTAAGCTAATCATGAAACTGAGAGGGCACGTATAGTCTGGGACTTAGTAGTAAGACTGTATCGGTACCTTGGTTATATAGTTATAGTGACAGTTTTAAGTCACACAGTTGGAATGAAAGATAGAGATGGTATATACAAGAACCCAAAATAAAATGTACGAGATGAATAACATATTTATTGAAAATGCATGTACCAAATGCACTTCATGATTTAAAGATGTATTCACGTGTAATAATACGCACAAGAACGAACACACACACATATATGTGTATATAAATAAAAGAAAGTCCTGATGGAATACATTCTCCTGATTGCAAGAGAGCAGGTCCAGATGTAGAGGAAGACACCTCAGAAGCATGCTGCTGAGGCTGAGGACCAAGGGGTACCAGAACTGGCAGGGCCAGTCCAGAACCACCAGGATCACTTGTGCCTTGTCCCTCCTGGTCTTGAGCAACACTCTATGGATCAGAGGGAGGCACAGAGAAGGCCCAGGGTCCAGGGCCTCGAGAAAGTATTCCCCTTCAGCATTCCCTGCTGGGGGCGCGCATAAAAACAGCCTGAGCTTTGTGGGTTATCCTGAGGCGAACAGGTCCCCCAGAGGGGTGCCCCATTGGGAGAACAGGCTGTGTACTACCTTCGGAGGGAGACCCCACTCGAGAGATGCTACGCCCAACATGGCTGAGGATGTCTGCCAGCTGGTTGGAGAAGTCTGCTACAAGGATGGCCAGAAGACTGGCGTCCAGACTGCTCACAAAGGTCCAGATGTGGAGAGCTTCCTCGCACAGAGGAAGGGAGTGCGTCCTGCCCTGTTTGTTGAGGCAGTACATGGTCATGGTATTGTCCATCATGACCAGATCCCAAATGTGCAGAGCACAAGCTGTCAGTGCCAGCCCTACTGCCAGAAGCTCCAGCAAATTGATATGGCATCTGGACTCCTCGGGGGTACAGAGTTTGTGGACCCTGTGATCCCCCAGATGGGCATCCCAGCCCATCAGTGAGGCATCAGTAGTCAGGATGACCGTCCGCTCCGGGGGGAAAAACTGGATCCCTTTCTGAAGATGTTCCAGGAGCAGCCACCACTGGAGGGCGTCCCACAGTGGCTTGGTCACAGTGACCAGCTGGTCAAAGTGGCCCTGGTGCTGAGACCACTGACTAGCAAGCTCCCACTGTAGACTGTGCATTCTTAGTACATTCTCTACCAGGCCCAACAGACCACACTGGTGTATGCCGCCATGCATCCCAGGAGGTGCAGGAAGCCCCGAGCAGAGCGCAACTGCCCAACCCAAAATGATCACATAAAGAGGAGAGCCCTCCCTCTCCCACTGAAAGCAGAGTCCTGGCTCTACTAGAGTTGAGCTCCGCCCCAATGAACAGAATCACCTGTGAGGCACTAACCCGCTTGGCCTCATTCAACATGAGACCAAGGGATGAGCAGATCTGGAGGGCCAAGTCCTTGACCACTCCATTTACTCCCTGGGGACCAGCAGCAAGTCAGTTGTCCAGGTAGGGTACACTCGGACCCCTCAGGAAGGCTTCCACTACAGCGATACATTTGGTGAAGACCATGGGAGCCAAAGAGAGTTCAAGGGCATGGCATGGAACTTGTAAAAATCCTCTCCGCTCAGAACCAAAGGAACCGGCGGTGGAACGGACTGATGGGGACATGGAACTGACGGTGAAGGGAACCTATTCAATTCAGTACTTTAGAGTAACTGGTAATTGCTATTTTTCTTTTAAATTTAAGATTGAGGGCTTTTAGTGACACTGTACTTCCTTTGTTTTCTTTACTTAGAATTGTTTCTGGGCTGTTGAAAATTTAAAACGTAGTGGTGCTGTAATTCTGTGCTGTCTAATTGCTGTGAATTTTATCTTGGCTTGTCTGACTGCCCTGTAGTTGGGTGTTAATTGTCTGGCCTCTGACCTCAGCTACATGATAACTGGAGGTGGGGCTTAGTCAGCGTTGAGTTAGCAAGTGAGTTTTATTTTCTCAGACGACGCCAGAAGGGGAAGGAATGAAACATTCAATTCAGTGTTTTAGAGTAACTGGTAATTGCCATTTTCCTTTTAAACTTAGATTGTGGGCTTTTAGTGACACTGTACTTTCTTTGTTGTCTTTACCTAGAATTGTTTCTGGGCGCGCTTGAAAATTTAAAACGTAGTGGTGCTGTAATTCTGTGCTGCCTAATTGCTGACCCCTCCCTCCCCTTCCCCCAACTCTTAATTATATGCCCTGTTAAATCTGATTGACAGGAGCTAAACACAGGGTATAGTAAGGGGTGTGAAGTAGGAGGGGCATAAGGGGGAAGAAGCCCAGCCTCAGCATGACAAGTGTTTTGACTCATTTATTTATTGGTTTCTTTTCTTTCCTAAAGAAAATTATCTGAGGATCAGTGGCAGGATTTTTAGGACAGTAAATTAATAAAAAAAGGGAACTAGGAGAGTTTCAGTAGCAGACAAGTAGTGGAATAGCAGTATAACTGCAGTATCATGTGGGAAGTGGTGCAATGCAGTGGCTGTGGGACAGCCATATTCAGGCAGACCTTCTGGACACTGAGGTGCTGCCCTATCTGCATGCATCTCTCTGGACTGTGAGATGAGGTAGCCAGACTCAGAGCGGAAGTAAACTGGGTCAGGAGTACCATATCACTCCTACCCAGAGACCAACCAGTCAAATGCAACTGCCTCAAAGGATGCCGAGAACGAGGAGCACTTGGATGACAGTGGGTTCAGGGAGGGTTAGAGCGGTCAGGCAGAGGCACATCCCAGATCCTATTCCACTCAAGAACTCATATGCCACACTGGCAAATGAGGACAACCAAATAGAGGTACCCAGAGAAGTGGAAGGAAAGGATGTGAAGGTTAGTCAAGGAGGTGACCTCAGCGGGGAAAGCAGTGGACCCCAGAGGAGGAGGAAGCAAATCCTGGTGGGGGACTTCATCGTAAGAGGGATCCAGCTAGGAACACAGGAGGGGGAAGACATGGAGGTGAGGTGCCTACCAGGTGCCACGGCATGGAGGGATGGAAGGAAGATCCTGGGGATCACTGGGAAGGCAAGACGGGAGGGTGAGCTGGATATCATTATCCACCTAGGTACTAATGCTCTGGCAAATGGGGAGCCAAAGGAAGTTCAGGAAGAGTTTAGGAAATTGGGAAGGGGTCTCAAGCAAGTAGCTACTTCTGTCACTTTCTAGAAGTAGCTTCCTGCGAGAGCAAGGGAGAGCATGGAGTGCATGCACCAGGAACTTTAACTCATGGTTGAAGAACTGGTGCTGTGAGCAAGGTTTGATTCATTGGTGACTGGGGACCCACCTGGAGGGATGGAGATTTGTTCAAGCCTGACGGCCTGCATTCATCCTGGAGGGAATCTACTCTAATAAGTTTAAATGCTACATTGACAAGCATTTAAACTAGCAAAGGGGGGTGGCAGGCCAGCAAGGAGGGTACCTACTTGCTCACCCCCCACAGCTAGCAGTGGAACCAGTAAACCAGAGGAGTGGCTATCTCTGCAAGGCAGTGTGCAAAAGATGGAGATTAGTGCCCAAGAGGTGGATAGGCAGAAAAGAGGCAAAATTCAGCAGAAGGGCAAGGAGAACCAGGGATAAAGGATAACCAAGGAAGGGGCTGGAGTAGAACAGCGAAACAGTCTAGGGAGGTCAAATAATGGAAAGCCATGCGTACAAATGCCAGGAACTTTAGCAACAATATGGAAGATCTGGAAGCTGTCATGATGCAGTCAGACCTGGACATTGTGGCCATCACTGAAACCTGGTGTAATGATAACCACGACTGGGAGATGGCCATACCTAGCTACAACATATTCAGAAGAAGAGACAGAGCAGGCAGGAAGGAGGAGGAGGTGGCACTGTATGTGAAAAATGACATAAGGGCCACAGAGATCCAGGAGGAACAAAATGGGGGAGAGATACTGTGGGTTAAGCTGGAAAGGAAAATGGGGACAGTCATCCGCACAGGTGTGGTCTATAGACACCAGTCCAGGAGGAAGAAACAGATAGGGAGCTGATGCTAGCCATCCAAAGGATGGCAGACAAGGGTGAGGTAGTACTGGTTGGAGACTTCAATATTCCAGACGTGGACTGGAGCATCCTAGCAGCAGCATCAACTAGGAGCAGATTTATCCTGGACTCCCTGCAGGGTGCCTTCCTCAAGCAACTGGTCATGGAACCAACCTGGCAAAGGCAATACTGGACTTGTGCTCACAAACAGGGACAGTGTGATGGGGTAACAGTGGGGAGCACCTGGGGAACAGTGACCACCAGTCATTGTGGTTTGAAATCACAGAAAGAGAGAACAAACCACACAAAAACACGTATCCTGGATTTTAGGGGCAGACTTTGGGAAAATGGGAAATACTTGAAAGAGGCATTAAGGGAATGGGCAGGAATCAGGGGTTGAGGAACAGTGGGCAGTATTTAAAATGGGGATTACAAGAACAACAGAATTATATTAAGCAGGTTTGCAAGAGGAAAAGGAAGAGGAGACCATTATGATTTTTCAAAGAGGTAGCAAAGAAGTGAAAGCCAAAAAGATTGCATTCAGGCAATACAAAAGACAGGGAGAAGTACCAGGAGAAGCAAAGGGAGGCAGGAGGTCAGTAAGGGAAGCCAAAGCTCAGACAGAAGAACACATTGCAAAATCAGTGGGTAGAGGGACAAAACCTTTACAGGTACATAAGAAAAAAGAAAGACAAAGGGAGGGATAGTGAGACTGAAGGGGAGGATGGGGCCGCGTGGAGGATGACAACAGTAAAGCTGACACATTGAACAGGTATTTCTGCTCAGTCTTTACTGAGGAAGAGGAGGGTAATGGGTCTGAAGGGTACAAGGGTGTGAATGGTGCAGAAATGGACACAAGTCCTTTACACGAGAAAGGGTCCTGAAGGAACTGGAAGTACTAAGAGTTGATAAAGCAATGGGGCCAGATGGGGTGCACCCCAGGGTCCTTAGAAGAACTAAGAGAGGTGGCTGAACCTCTGGCTATCCTGTTTAGCTGATCACTGGAAACAGGGGAGGTACCCAAAGACTGGAAGACTGCAGATGTAGTCCCCTTATACAAAAGTGGAAACAAAGAGGAAGCAGGGAACTACAGACCAGTCAGCCTCACCTCGGTAGTGGGGAAGATCATGGAAGCACCACTGAAGGAGAGATTGGTGGAACACCTGGTTGGCAATGGACTACAGGACCCAAGGCAGCATGGTTTCACCAGGGGAAGGTCATGTCAGACCAACCTCGTTGAATTTTTTGACTGGGTGACTAGGGAGGTGGATCAGGGGAAGGCAATGGGCATGGCCTATCTGGACTTCAGCAAGGCCTTTGACACTGTGCCACACAGAAGACTATTACACAAACTGGGGAATATGGGTGTGGGCAGGACAGTAGTGTGGTGGGTAGGTAGGTAACTGGCTGGGTGGCAGAACACAGAGGGTGGTGGTAAATGGCTGTCACTCCACAGAGGGAAGAGTGACTAGTGGGGTACCACAGGGATCAGTGCTGGGACCGGTCCTATTCAACATCTTCATCAATGACATTGCACAGGACCTAGAAGGCAGAATTTCACTGTTCGCTGATGGCACAAAGCTCTGTAACAGTAGATACACCAGAGGGTGTAGACAGAATGAGAAGGGACCTGCAGAAACTTGAATGGTCAGGGGTTTGGCAGTTGAAATTCAATGCAAGGAAGTGCAAGATAATGCATATGGGGCACAAAAACCCTGGCACAATATATCAGTTGGAGGGGGGTGAGGATATAGCATGCACCAAGCAGGAAAGGGATCTTGGGGTTATCATCTCTGATGACCTCAAGGTAGGGAAACCGTGTGAGAAGGCAGCAGGTAAAGCAAATAGGATGCAGGGATGTATAGGCAGGGGCATCACCTAGCAGGAAAAGGGAGGTCATAGTTCCACTATACAAGACACTAGTGAGGCCCCACCTGGAGTACAGTGTACAGTTCTGGATACCATACCTACGTAAGGACATAGACAGGGAAGAGAAGATTCAGAGGACAGCAACACAGATGGTGCATGGATTGCATCACAAGTCCGATGAAGACAGGTTGAAGGAACTGAACATGTACTCCCTGGAGGACGGAGAGAGGGGATATGATAGAGACATACAAGTATCTTACAGGGAGGAACAGGTTGCAGGAATAGACTATTTTTAAGTGAAAAAAGATGTTCCAGGACTAGAGGGCATGGGAAGAAGTTGGAGGGAGGATGATTCAGAGGAAACATGAGGAAGAATTTCTTCACAGAACGGGTGGTGGACAAGTGGAACACCCTGCCAGAGGAAGTGGTGGGGGCTGAAACAAATCACTGGATTTAAGAATGCATGGGATAGACATAAAGGAATTCTGGAGGTCAGGGGTAAGGGGCAACAGACTTCTAGGAAAACAAACTGAACTTACAAGCTCAAATGGGCAGACTGGGTGGGCCATAGGCCCTTATCTGCAGACATTGTCTATGTATCTATGTAAAAATGCGTCCTAAAGATCCAGAGAACAGAACCACATGTCCCGTTCCACAGATGGAATAATCTGAGACAGAGTGACCATCCTGAAGGTGAGCAACCCGGAGAAACTTGTTTAGTTCATGCAGATGTCAGATGGGGTACCAGCCTCCAATCTGTTTTGGCACCAGGAAATACCCGGAGATAAACCCCGGGTTTACTGGAGGGTCTGGTACTGGAGCCACCATCTCCTTCTGAAGAAGCTGGGTGATGTCCTTCCCAATGAGCCGACATGTCTGTGGACACCATGTTCTGCCATGGGGCATGGGCTGGGCAAGGTGGATAACCTCCAAACTCCAGAGGCAGACGCTGACGACCACCTCAAGGACCCATATGTCCTCGGTGAAAGTGGACCAGGTGGAGCCAATGATCCCCAGAAGACCCACAGGAGACAGGACGAGGCCTGTGGGAGGCACCCCAGCACATCATTGGGCAGTCTTGGAGGGAACAGCAGTGGGTCCTCGACAACCTAGCTTTCGGACAACTGAAGCAACCAAATTCAGTCAGGGACACCAAGCTTAAGCTTTCTGTCCAGCCAGGGGCTGGGACAGCCTGGATGCAGGGGGAAATTGGGCTCCTTCCACTGAGGCCTAGTCCACTTAGGATACCTGTGGGCAGAAGTAAGAGTCCAGGGTGGCATCGGACTTCTCAATGTGAGCAAGGTGTTCTTTGGACACCAGCACCAAACAGGTCAGTGCCCAAGAAGGGGACATCCATCAACTAATGCTGGGTAACCACCGAAAAGGTTGAGATCCTCAGCCAAGCCCAGCGGCACATGGCGACCGCGGCAGCAACAGACTGGGCGTAAGAGTTGTAGATGTCTTTGCCCATCTGGAGCTGCTGCTTAGCCACTACTCTACCCTGGTCCTGGACATGCTTGACCTTAGTCTGAAAGTCAGCCTGCAGCTGGGAAAACACCTCACTGAGCGTGCCTGAAAGTGAATGAGCGAAGTGGGCCATCGGAAGGGCCGAACTCTCCTGCTGAAGGCCGAGAGGAGGCTACACAGACATTCTTGACCATATGAACCAATTTCTTGGGACTCTGTTGGGAGGCTTATCCACATCCGCTACATTGCCAGAGTGCTGAAAGACTGGGTCAGTCATCAGACATTTGGAGGCAGTATAGCGCAGTGGTCTAAGGCTCTGAGCTGCAAATTTGGTGACATCCACCAGACCAGACCTGGGTTTGAATCCCACAGCTTCCACTTGCATACTGTGTGACCCTGAGCAAGTCACTTAACCTCCTTGTGCTCCCAGGTTGCTCCTGTAAAAAAGCTTTCAGCTTAGTGTGCTATACCTGGTTAAACAACTTAATAAAAAAAAAAAAAAAAAGTGCTTGGTGAAAACCCCAACAGGGAACAGGCAGGGACCACACACCTGCACGCTATCCAAGCAGACGGTGCAGATTAAGAGAGTGTTGCCGACTCACAGCAGAGGCTAAGAATAGCACCTGAGGAGAAGGCCTCACAGGAGTCTCGCCCCAGTCGAGAATCTCAGTTAGTAGGTACTTAGCCAGTTTCTGGACGGGCTCCATCTAGAGACCCATCAATTCAGAGATCAGCCAGAGAAAGCCCACGAAAGAGGTAGGACCATGCCCAGTCTACAAATCCTCTTCCGACTGCATACAACGGACAGGAGTGTAGGGAAAAGCCCTTTAAGGATCTGTTGGAAAGCAATCTACAGCCACAGTTCCCACTGACCCTACTGGTCTGTCCCAGTCATGGTGACGACAGCTGCCGAGGAAGTCGTTAAGTGGTATGGGAATCCTTAGGGGGAGGATCCACTGGTGACTGTTTGGGTGGCGGTTCTATCTGGATCGGCAGAGAAACAGCAACAGGACAAGCTGGAGCAAACCATGCAGGGGAAGGCTGAGACCTGGGTGACAGAAGCCATGGTAGAGCTGGGGTAGGGGCCAAGTGGCTTAACCCTGGAAAACATGAGCTGATGCCACATGAGCGCCTCTTAGCATCAATGCATTTTGCGATGGAGTCAATTACCAGAGTGCCAAGAGCAGGTATGCCTATGTCAGGGGCTACTGAACTCTGGGCTTGGGACGAGACTCGCCCTCAACCATCAGGGACGCCGGCAGTGGGACTCTGATGGAGCCAGCGAAGCCAAGGAACCTCCTGGGTAATCGGATCCTGGGGTTTGTGGATCGGATCAGCAGGCTGGTCCGACCCACCCTGAGAGATAATGGGCAGATCCAGAGTCCTAGAGAGGGAGATGTCGGCCTCATCTAGCGACAATGCATCAACCAGGTCGAAACCTCAGCAGGTTGGTTGACAGGTGTCTTGATCAACTGGCCCAAATGGGAGACAATGGAGCCAGCTGCCTGGGCTGAAGGATCAACCATAGTGGAAACCTCCAGATCAGCATGGAATCAGAGGCCTGAGCAGCAATCCCATGATCGATAGTGAAACTTCTTTTAGTCTCCTTCTTGAAAGATTTAGATTTTGTGCCTCTCACGGGGCCCTGCCAAAAGATGGAAAGGAACTGGCACAAATCACGAAATGCACTGAAAAGGTTACGCCAAAAGTAAGCGGCAAGAAGGCCAAAGAGGCCTGCTCCGCAGCCTAAGCCACAGCCTCTTCAAAGAGCCGCAAGTTTTTTAGCGGACCTGGAGTCGTGGAGACTGACCAACAAAGCGTCCTTTGACCGAACAGGGGAATTCCGTTCATCTGAGCCTCCTAAAAGAAGCCGGGTGTCACCGTTCTTATGTAGAAGTGTGCAAGGTGCGAAAAAGGACACATATCTGGGGATTGTGTTCGTAGCCTAGGCAGTAGACGCATGAGGTGTGTAGGTCCATCCAGGACATCATCTGCCCAGAATCGCATCTCTTGATTCCTGGTGTCTACTTCAGAGTCAACCATGGCGAAGAATGAGAAATCGCCTCAACATGAAAAGATTTTGCAAAGTTTGCAAATGTTTGGAGCAAAGGGCCTACTCAGTGAGGTGAGCGGTAAGGAGGGAATCTTCTTCCAGCTGAAAAGAAGATCAGAAGACACGGGGCTCTGCACAGATTCCCTAAGCCTCCTCCGGGTGAGACGCAGGAGGGGACAACCTCTCGCCGTACTAGACCAAGCCAGGTCGAAGGCTGGTCAGGAGGAGGAGGAGGTGTCCTCCATGGCCGGGGGGGGATGGAAGGCACCCCTGTAAAGTCCTCCTTGCCCTGTGGGGGGAAAAGACAGATCCCCCGGAAAACTGAGGAAATCACCCTATGCTGGGCAATGGGTGACAATCTGGACAGACAAAACCACGCTCTCTGCCTGATTCAAATCACTGTACCTGCTAGTCTGGACACCACCTTACTGGTGGTCATAAGATGCTCTTGCCTGGTGTCTTGCATGCTCCAGACCCTGTGCAGAGAGGGTGATGGCCTGTCTACATTCCTCCGAATCAGGCAGGGGTGCTAACACCTGTTCTAGCAGCAACCACAGATGCCTGCTGTAGGCAGCATGGTGAGCCTGATGAGAACCTATGCAAAGCAACGCACGAGCTAAAGAGAACATCCTTCTACCCCACCAGTCGAACTCTGCGGAATCCAGATCCGGATGTCAGTCGTGCGCCAGGTGCCAAAGCCCTGAAGGTGCATCTAAGGCGCCAGCCCCAAAGGTGGATGAGGTAGATTATCTAGAGACTCCTGGGGAGTGTAATACCTCCTCCTACATTCTACCGGGACTGGAGACTGCTAGGTACGGATAAAAGTATCCTGGAACGGGATGGGCAAGGAGGGCACCATCAGATGATGAGCACTGAACTTGCTCAAGTATGAGTGCATCTCCCGCTCGGCACTGCTCCGTATAACAAGAGAAATACATAGCTCCTACACTAGCCTCGCGAGGAACCGATGATATTCCGTGAAATCAGCTTCTGAGGATGGGTGGACAGATTGTTCCTCTTCCCCGGAGGAAGACAAGGACACAGAGATGCTTGAGTGGTCTGGGTCCTCCTGCGGTGGCGGAGACAGGCGGAAGACCTCTTCTTCCATGGCACTCACATACTTAAGGAAGGCTGCTGCAGTAGCCCTGAATGTCTCAGGTTAAGGGACCTGTAGGACCCACAGGGACCGGAGAGAGGCACCTGACAGAATGTGCCCTGCCACTGCAAGGGCTCAGAGACCCAGCCACAGGCCTCATTAGGTGGGGATCCGGAGGTCGAACCAGGCAGCGAAAGCTGTAAATGTTGAAACAAACCCAGAATGAGCCTGAGGGAGAATCTCCCCTGTGGTGCGACCGGGATTGCATGGATTCATAAGGGCAACCTCTGCACTGCCAACTAAGGTAGCCCCAGAGACCTCAGAGGAGAGGCGGGGCTCAGCACTCCGGCAAATCCCCACTCCCTGAAGGGCAGTGGTAGGGGGGCCTATTCACCTCACCCCGGCCCCTCAACCTGGACTCGGAAGCTGCCCTCTTCCTCCTACCCAGCAATACGGGGTCCCCCAATTCCGCAGGCTCCCCCGAGGGAAGCCGCAGAAGAAGAGGTCTCTGTCCCCACTGGGGGAAGGGGGTAACCGCACCAGATGGCGGCTGCCACGCCCTCCCCGAAACTAACTGCACCCGTCCCCCCCAGGCTGCTGAGTCCCGCGGAGGCCCCAATGCCGCCACGGTGAGAGGAGCTGTTAAGGCAACGGGCCCGGGAGTACGGGAGAGGAACACTGGGTCGCCTGGTGCTCGTCCCAGAGGGATTTCAAATTCGAGGAATCTGGTTGCCAGTCTGGATTGACCTGAGGGTCATCCTCATCCAAAGAGACCAGCCAGACCACCAAGCTAGTGACCCTGGGGAGCCCTTGGTGACGTGCTGGTCACGGCACTGCAAAGGGTCCACAGTACCAGGCCCAGCAGCTGTGGGCTGTGACACCGGGGAGCCTGCACCTCGCTGGAGGTGACTGCCATGGCGATGTTAACCTGGCTCCGCAGACGGAACAACAAAGTTGTTCCTCAGGCACCACAGAATAAACCTGGACGGAAAGGCAGGAATCCAAGGAGGCTTCCTCCTCATCAAGCCATATGGACCCAAGAGGGAAAGAGATCTGGCCTTGGTGACCCATAGAGCGACGCAGCTCCAAAAGTTGGCAGAGCCCTGCCAACTTTGAACGCGCAGATTTCTAAGACATGGCAGTACATGGAGAAGACAACATCGCAGTTGTCCATGTCGTGACTGGGCAACAGGCATCACAGGCAGACATCATGTCAGTCCAAAATGGAAAAACGTCAGCCACAGGGGCACAGACGCATGGGGGCACGGCCCACTTTGAATTTCTTCTTAGCCCCCGAACCAGACATGACGCGAAAAAAACAGCAGTTTTACAGAGAGAGACTCTGTACCATCCAGTGAAAATAATGGAAAGGTCTTACCAGTGATAACTGTGCCAAGTGGGATAGAACCGGGACAGAGAGCTACAGCATCGAAAATAGGCCGGACGATGCAGGCAAAAACTAGTCACTCGCGCAGCAGGTGCTACCTCGACGGTGGGAGAAACAGAACTGGGGTGGAGTCTTCTACGGCCAACGCTCGTGCAGCACAGTCTGCAGAGACCGCCCCCAAAAACAAAACTCCACAGGCGGGTGCTCACCTCCGGCACTTAACCCAGCAGTAATGAATGGTGAAGATTGACAAGGGAAGATCAGCTTTTTTTTGGTTAGCTTAATTGGTGTATTCTTACTGGGGACAGTGCATCTCTCTGCTGGTACAGAATTTGTCAGTTTCCTTCCTTGCAGAAGCAAGAAGAAAGAACATAGCGATCCAAGCTGCAAGCTAGCCTCTTGCTGACAGTTTGTAAATGCCAGAAATCAACAGTTCAAAAAGTTATACAACTCTGCTGTGTTTCAAAAACCCAAAATCTTTGTGCATTCATTGAAATATTACAACTACAGTACAACCCTGTTTAACCGAACCCCAGTTATATGAATCTCTCAGTTATCCAAATAGAATCAGTGTCCCCACTCACACTGCATTTTGTTTAGGGGTGGGGTCTGGCTCCCCAGGCTCTGGCAGCCATTCCCCCTCCCAAGTGGGGCCGCTGCAGGCAAACTCTGGTGGTCAAAGGATGGCAACAAAGCTGGCTCATTAGCAGGGGCCGCATTTTATGTGTGCTGTAAACCCACGGGGCAGGGACGTACAATGACAACCCGCATCTACCCCCAAAAGGAAACATGTAGGCACCGACTGCAGCAGAATTCCAGCTTCAGCCAGCGGTCAGTCATAATGTCAGACACTTGACTTCAGAGTAGGATAGCAGTCCACGGATGCTCAATCCTACCCTGGCCGCCCTCTGACTCCCAGATCAGTTCCCAACACACTGCAGCATTTTAATGCTCAGCACTTTTAAGTGCCTCTGACTGATCGTGGTTAAGTACTTGAGTGATTAAGCACATTAACATACAAAGGCAAATGGGCTTCAGCTTTTAACAAGCAGTTGAGGGCTATTTAACAGCTTGTTAAAAGCCCCGGCTAGCTTCATTCATTTTCGTATTTTCTCCACGCTTACCTACAGTGGCAAATAGAAAGAGATCAGTTCTAGATGTTGGGCAAAAGCTACAAATTAGAGAGTGCCTTGAAATGGGGTATAGAGGGGTTGATGTTGCTCGACAATTCGGGCTCGGCAATGAAACAGTCTGAGACACCAAAAAAGCGAAAGCTAAAATTATAAGGCTTTGCAGCATCAATGAACTGTAGCATATCCCACAAAAAAATGGAAAATCATGCACTCTTGCGAAAAAGCTGCTTTCTTATGGTTTGTCCAGAACAGATTCAAAGGGACACCAATTTCTGGCATAATCCTTAAAGAAAAGGCTTTGTTTATCCACCGACAGTTAAACTCAGAGTACCCTTCTCCGCCCGGTGAGAGTTGGCTCGTCGGTTTAAAACGATATACGATCCACCAACTCTCGTAGTCATTGCGAGATCATGAATACCCAACATTGAAAGTATAGAACCTTTCCAACATAAACTAAGGGGGAGCATGCAAGTAGACAGTCTTTCTATTGATGCTTTATACAATGCAGACAAAAGTGGCATCCACTGGTGGCACCTACCCGAAAAAACCCTTGCTTCCTCATTGGAGAAAAATGCCCCTGGGTTCAAAAAAAATAAAGAAAAGCTCACAGTCCTAACAAATCCATCTGGCACTCACAAATTACCACTCCTCATCATTGATAAATCGCATTCTCCCTGGTGTTTTAAGCACATTAATATGGCCAGCCTACCTACCCTTTACAGCTCCCAACATAGCGCCTGGATAAATGCTGACATCTTTACGGACTAGTTCTTTTCTAATTTTGTGGCATCAGTAAGGAGTCATCTGTGTGCAATGTGTCCGCCACAAAAGCCATTTTACTTGTAGATAATGCTGGAGTACACCCAGCTGACACTTCTCGCAGACAGACGATCGCCCTTTGTTGAGAGATTCTATCTATGAAAACTACTGCAACCACTGAACCTATGGACCAAGACATTTTGGCAACAGTGAAGAAAATCTATAGAAGCAAACTCCTCACAAATTTTTAAGGAGAATGACTCCATATCTTTGGTGGACATTATTAAATCAACCACTGTCAAAGATAGTGTTTATGCTTGTGGAGTCCTGGCGGGAGGTGAAGCAGACCACCATTCAGAAGCGTTGACAGAAATCGTAACTGACTAAAACACCTGTGGTTGAAACACCTGTAGCAAACAACGCTGCAATTGATCCGATGGAGAAAGTGATGGCAGCGCTATATTCCACAGCCAAACGTCTAGATGGCAGCAGTGACACTGTTGCTGAATGGGCCAAGGCGGATGACACAGATGTGCGATATGAAAAAATGACAGATAAGGACATTGTGTCACTGCTAAAAATGAACCTCCCGAACAAGCGGAAGAGGATGAAGCAGAGAAGTTGGAGGCAGAGAAAATAAAACCCATTCCCTCTGATGCTGAAGCCGCCGAATACTTTCAATAATATTAAGACTGGCTGGAGAAACAATCAGATATGGACGGTGTTCAGCTGCTGCTTCTACGCCAGTTGCGTTCAAAGGCAGTAAGACAACAGCATGAAAAACAAAGTATTTTTCTACAATCTAAAATGCACCAAAACTGTACTGATTTTAAGGCACCTCACCAGACTTGCCACAGTCTTTTGCTACAGTATTTCAATGTTTTTAACTGTACAGTTATTTAATATGACATTTAATGATATGCTGCTTTTAATCGGAACCTTTTCAGCAAATGTACCGTATTTAATTAAATGATCGCAACCACAGCGTCTCTGACCTCATCAGTTATCCACTAATGCACATATAGCTGAAATACAGGTTACTCACCTGTAACAGGAGTTCTAGGAATGGTATATGTTGTTCATCCACACTCATTGGCAGGTATCCTTGCCACTTTAAATCTTGCCGGAAGGTCTTCAAGCTTGTCCTCCACCCACCGGGTGGTATAACTCGGCTCCATCGCGGCTAGATCTGGCCGCTGGAAGCTCAGGTTGTCGTCGAAGCGGGAGGTCGGGTGGGTCGTGTGGATGAACAACATATACCATTCCTAGAACTCCTGTTACAGGTGAGTAACCTGTATTCTAGGGACATGGATGTTGTTCATCCACACTCATTGCAGACTCCTAGCAGTTCTCCTCCGGAGGAGGAGGCAAGACGCACACCCCTGAATACTTACTTGGGAAAGAGAGACTGAGAACCAGGCCCCAAAACCAGCATCCCGGGGCGTGACTCAAGGTCGATGTGGTAATGGGTAATGAAGGTGTTTGCTGACTTCCAGGTAGCAGCCCCAGATTTCCTGGATAGGGACGTCCCTGGAAGCAGCCACCGATGCAGCAGTATGGCGGGTAGAATGAGCTCTTATCCCTCTGGGAGGCTCCATGCCCGCCAACTTATAGCAGAGATCTATGCAGGAGGTTACCCACCTGCTTATCGTCCGCTTGGCTGCAGGTCTGCCAGATGCGCTTCAGCGTAGGTGACAAACAGCTGGCGAACCTCTCCCAATTTCAGCGTGCGCTCCTTATAATAGCGCGCCCTTCTCAGGTCCAGAGTATGGAGCCTATATTCGACTCCGAGGTGTGATTGGGGTACAACACGGCAGAGTCAACACCTGGTTAAGGTGAAACTCCGACACCACCTTCGGAAGGAATTTCGTGGGGGGCGGACAACCTTGTCCCTGTGGAAGACCAGGTAAGGAGACTCGATGGAAAGCGCCTGGAGCCCTCCCATCCTTCTGGCTGACGTGATAGCCACCAGAAGCGGTCTTCCGACAGGTGAGAGAGCGCACACCTGTGCATAGGTTCGAATGGCTTGCCCATGAGCTTTGCCAGTACCAGCAGTAGATCCCACGGAGGTGGGGGTTCCCGACTGAGGAAATGTGATCAAGGCCTTTGAAAAGCGCCAGACCACCTTCTCCTGCGCCACCGACTGCTTCCCGCCCACGCCCGTAAGCAGAGATGGCTGCCAGGTGCACCTAGGGTCGTCGACCAAGCCCTTGACTAGAAAGGGACCATAAATAGTCCAAGATGCTTGCCAAGGAACAGGAGGAAGGGTCCAAGCCCTTGCCCTGACACCAAATGGAAAACCTTTTCCATTTGAAGGCATAGCATTTTCTGGTCGACTCCTTACGGGACGCCTCAACTACACTGAGGACCTCGTCGGAAAGACCCAAGGCCTGGAACTCTAGCCGCTCAGGAACCAGGCCGTCAGGTGCAGGGATTGAAGGTCCGGATGGAACACCTTCCCCTGATTGACTGAGAGCAGGTCCGGGCGAGCTGGAAGCTGCCATGAGTCCTGGAGCTGAGACTGAGGAGATCTGGGTACCAGAACTGGCGAGGCCAGTCTGGGGCTATCAGAATCACCTGCGCCTGTCCCTCGCCTTGAGAAGCACCTTGTGGATCAAGGAAATGGGGAAAGGCGTAAAGAGGCCTGGGTCCACTGCCTCGAGAAGGCATCCCCTGCAGCGAGCCCTGCTGAGGGGCGGGCATGGAACAGGCTCAGCTTTGTGTTCTCCCTGAGGAAAACAGGTCCACCTGAGGTGTGCCCCAATGGGAGAACAGATGCTGTACTACCTGCAGGAGAGACCACCTCGTGGGATGCAGCCCCTATCCGGCTCAGGGCATCGGCCAGGGTGTTGGAGGCTCTGCCACATGAATAGCTAGGAGATCCGCCTCCAGGCTGCGATGAGTGACCAAATGCGGAGAGCTTCCTGCATAGAAGCATGGAGCGCGGCCCCGCCTCTGGCGGTTTAGATAGTACATGGTCGTGGTATTGTCCGCCTGGACTCCGGACCACTTGACCCCAGAGGAACGGAGCAAAGGCGGTGAGAGCTAGGCGGACCGCTCGAGCTCCAGCAGGTTGATGTGGCATCGGGACTCCGGGGACCAGAGGCCATGAGCTGTTCCCCAGATGGGCACCCCAACCCATCAGAGAGGCATCGGGATAGAGAGACCGTCGGCTCGGGCGGACGAACGGATGCCTCTCCTGCAAATGATCTGGAACGGTCCACCACTGGAGAGCGTTCCACATCCCTGTGTCACCGGCACAAGCTGGTCCAGAGGATCGCAGCGCAGGACCACTGGCTGGCCAGTCCCCACTGAAGGGACGCATGTTCCACGGCCCAACGGACCACGCTGGTGCAGGCCGCCATGAGACCCAGGAGGCGAGGAAGTCCCGGCAGGCGCAATTGCCCAACCAGAAATGATCGGGCAAGAGGAAAGAACTCGGCCTGTCCGCTGGGAGCCGCCGCTTGTCAAGAGAGTCGAGCTGCTACCGATGAATAGAATCACCTGCTTCGCTCGAAGTTCCGACTTGGCCTCGCTGATAAGGAGGCCCAGTTGAGAGCAGACCTGGAGGGCCAGATTTCTTGACCACTCTGCCTCCTTCCTGGAGGGAGCTGCTATCAGCCAGTCGTCCAGGTAAGGGTACACCCAGACCCTCGGCGCCGCAGGAATGCTGTCACCACTGCCATGCATTTGGTGAAGACCCTGGGAGCTGGAGAGAAGCCGAAGGGCATGGCTTGGAACTCGAAGAGGGATCCTTCCGCTGAAGAAAGGAATCTCTGGTGAGACGGACGGATAGGGACGTGAAAAACCGCTCCCTGCAAGTCCAGAGAGCAGAACCACACGCCGCTCCAAGGATGGTATTATCTGAGCCAGAGGACCATCCTGAAGGTTCGAGACCTTAGGAACTTGTTTAGGTCGTAGGTCGAGAATGGGGCGCCAGCCCCCCGTCCGCTTCGGAACCAGGAAGTACCTGGACACAAACCCTGGGTCTGAAGGAGGGTCCACCACCTCTCTTATCACCTCCTTCTGGAGGAGGAGAGCGATGTCGGCTCGACGAGCCGCCAGTGAGGCTGGGGATCCTGAAGCCCCCCGAGGGGCGACGGCTCTGAAGGGTGGTGCCTGCTCGAATTCCAGAGGCAGGCCTCTTCCCACCACCTCCAAGACCCACCTGTCCGTGGAAACAGCGGACCAGGCGGAACGGAATTGCCGGAGCCGTCCCCACACGGGGGGACCCAGGGGTAAGGTGACGGAATGGGGGCGACACCCCTCAGCCCGTCACTGGGCAGGCTTGGAGGAGGGACCGGCCGAGGGACCTCCTGGGCCTTTTCCTCCCTGCCTCCTGTTAGAGGAAGCCGGCGGCTTGGGTTTGGGATGCCAAGGCCGAGCCTGCTGGCCTTGACGTTGCTGGGCCGGGCGCGCCGGGGGCACAGAAGGACGAAAGGGCTTAGGCTGTGGTTTGCGGCCTTTGTCCTTCTGAGCGGAAGAGACCGAGTCCAAGGTAGCATTGGACTTCTCGATCCTCTGCAGGTGACCTTCCACCCCAGGGCCGAAGAGGTCAGTCCCCAAAAAGGGAACATCCGCCAACTTGTGCTGGGTATCCGAAGTAAAGGTGGATATCCTCAGCCAAGCCCGCCGACGCATAGCCACTGCGGCTGCCACCGATCTGGCACATGAGTCCCCTATATCCAAAGCAGTCTGGAGCTGCTGTTTGGCCACTGCCCTGCCCTGGTCCCGCACCTGCTTAACCGTAGTCTGCAGATCGGCGGGAAGATGAGGGATGACCTCATCCAGGGAGCCCAACAGGGCATGAGAAAAATGTGCCATGAGGACGGCCGAACTGGCCTGGACGAAGGCCGAGGAGGACGCAGCGGAGACTTTTCGCCCGACATAGTCCAATTTCTTGACCTTGTCAGGAGGTTTGTCCATATCCCTGGCGCTACGGGCGCCGCCGAAAACGCTGATCGGTAACCAACCCTCAGCAGAGGGTGTTCTAAACCGGACAAGGAACCAGTAGGACCGCGATACTTCCTGGCCATCCTGGCCGAGCGAGGGCAGGAAGCGGGCCGCCAAAGCTCCAGTGCCGGACCCACTATGGCCTCGCCACCGGAAAGGCCTCCGTCGGAGAATCCCTCGTCCAGAATCTCCGTGAGGGATACCTGGCCCGTTTGGAACGGGTTCGACTCCATCCCGGTGGACTCCGAGATGAGCCGAGTAGTCCTAGGAAGGACGACGGGCTATCGTCCATTGACTGACCTCCGAAGACCCAAGTCCAGTCGCGGAGAAAAGGAGGAATCATCTTCGGACTCGAAGAGTCCTCGAAGAGCTGCCTCTGGCCTGAGCCACCCTTCACCTGCCGAGGTCGATCGGGAGTGAGGGTAACTGACAGCCGATGGGTAGACCTCAGCCGACCGAGAATCCTTGGTCGGAGCCCCACTGGTGGCTGTGGAGGCGGAGGTTCCACCGAATCGGTGGAGCAGCTGGTTTTGGCCGAACAACCGCCTGGATATAGGCCCCTCGGATAAGTCGAGGGTTGTGTCGGCTCCGGTGACAGTTACTTAATGGCCAGGGAAGGCGACGGGTCGGCTTATTCCCGGCCAGGAGGAGCTGTTGCAACATAAGGTCTCGTACCGTCGACGTAATTGATGGCGAAGCCTCCCTCATCCGAGGAGGGAGGACGCCGGCGACGCCGCTACCGCGATGCCGAGACCGAGCCGCCTATGACGGTGGGATCGGCTGGATCACAAGAGGTCCGAGACCGAGAGTCCCGAATTTCCGAGGTCGGGTGCGGGAGGTGTCGGCCGGAACCGCACTCCTTCCGCCCGGATGGTGCATCCGAGTCCGGAACCGGAGGCACATGCGAGCCCACGGGATCCTCAACTCCTCCCGGGGAACGGGGAGAGGGGAATTCGGCTGCTAAAGGCGACAGTTCATCCAATGGGTCGAGAAAAATCTCGACTTCATCGGTGGGAGTCTCGGTCAACTGACCTGACGGGGACACCGTGAGGCCAGTGGCCGAAGCCGAGCGGTCGACCGAAGCCGACGGCCCGGGGAGAGGGACCTTTCCCGCTCCCAAGAGCGTCGACGGAGGGACTTACCCTTGTCCCTCTTTTTGGACCGAGAATAAGGTCCCGCCAACGTAGGCCCGTCTCCTTTAGTGGAGAGGGACAGACAAAGCTCCTTAAAAGAAGCCGTGTAAGAAGAGCCCAGAGAGAGCGGGATAAATGCCGCGGCCGAGGAAGATACAGCCCGCACCGCCTCCTCTTCGAGGGCGACCATCCGCTCGAGCTGATCCGCCGAGCCCGCCGCCGCGGACACCGCCAACCGGGCCTCCTTGGACTTCACCGGAGGGAAACGCTTCTCGGGACGGCCCAGTTGCAATCGGGCAGCACGGTCTTCGAGGACGTAGGCCGAGAAAGATGAGCACAGGTCGCAAGCCTGCGGGTCGTGCTCAAGGCCTAAGCAGTAGACACACGTGAGTGTGGATCCGTCCGGACATCTTCTGCCCGCATGGGCATCTCCGAAATCCGGGGTCGATTGTCCATCGCAGCGCGAGGATAGAAGATGAAGTCTTTGCAAATTTTTTTTTTAAATCCCAAAAGCGGAGAAATAGGAACCAGTCTCAAACGCAGAGCGTTAAGGAGGGAACCTGAGCTTCCAAGCGGTAAGGAAGATCTGGCGTCATGGGGCGGAGCCAAGAGTTATACCACCCGGGTGGGTGGGAGGAGCAAGCTTGAAGACCTTCCGGCAAGATTTAAAGCGGCAAGGATACCTGCCAATGAGTGTGGATGAACAACATATCCATGTCCCTAGAAACCCTGTTTATCGGAACAATTTTTGTCTCCCCAGGGGTATTCGGATAAACAGGGTTTCACTATATATCCATCTATTACACAAACCATGGCACCCAGTATCACACAAAGATTCACACATTTTTATAACCACATATAAGCAAGGAAGAGACAGCAAGAAACAAAGGCAAGGATACAGCAGGATGGAAACATGAAACCATCGGAGTGATCAAATCCTAGATTTCACATGAAAATTTGATTGCGAATCAGACAAAAGACAGAAAAGATCCTTGGCTTTCTGCATAATCATTGGTTCAGGGTCTTATTCAGCCATTTCATAAGCCTCACCATTGCATTCTCCCTGAAGGCAAAGAGGTCCACTGAGAACTGCACCACAGGAGAAATAACAGTTATTAAGAACTTACGTAACAGTAGATCTTTGAGAAACCTCAATCATCAGGTACCACCGTGGGAACCTTCCCGTTGGTGAAGGAGAATCACGTGGAAGAATTTCAGCAGTACAACTGTTGACATCCGCTGTCAGCAACCCCATGGGGTGTCTGCATCCCCACCCTCCTCAGGTCTTCTCCCCACCCCAGGAGATGAAGGAGCAAGACTCATGCCCTGGAGAACTGAGAGAGACTGAGGGACCTGGCTCTAGATAAAGATAATGGAATACAGCAGATTACACGTCCAGAACAGGAGACCCAACAGGGGATAGTGGAGAAATCTACCAATGACCGAGATCCCTTCAAGATCTACTGTTATGGTAAGTTGTTACACAACTGTTCTATCTTCAAGGTATCTCAGTCATCAGGTACCACCATAGAACGAGTACCAGGCAGTGACTAGAAGAAACTGGGAGGCTGGATCTCCACAAACTTAAGATAGAGATTAGAATAACTCACCCAACCAAACACCTTCTCAAACTTAAGACAGAAGACTCTGCAAAACTGACTTGCCAAGAGACTCCATAAACTTAAGACAAGAGTCCTTGCAGAACACTCCTACGAAAACCTGCACGGGCTCTTGAGGCAATGCCCATACTGAAGTGCTTGGCAAAAGTGTAGACTGTACTCAGGGGTGGCAGCAGCGCAAATATCAGTGTCCGAGACCCCTCTGAAACAAACTACTAATGTAGGCATGCTTCTCGTGAAATGTGCTTTGACAGCACCAGGCAATTATTTGCCATTCTTACTGTAAGAACACAATGCATTGCCAAACCATTTGATAAACACTGCTTAGAAACAAAAAGCACCGTTTGTACCTGGAGCGAAAATGAACTGCAACTTTCTAAACTTCATAGTCCTCATGCAGATAATACTTCAAAGTTTTGCGCATATCAATGTGTGGAGCTGTGCTTCCCTGGATTGGCATGCTAAGGAAAATAAACAGGAAGATGGTTAGATTAAGTGTGAACTCAGACACCACCCTCGCGGAGAAACCCTAGGATTTGTGAGCAAAGTCTTTCTGAAAACTAAATACCGTATTTCACCGTTTAGAAGCCATTGCTTCTATTACATTATTTTTAAAGCGGGCTTCTATTTGAGGGCAGATACTATTTGGGGCGGCTTCTATTAATACTGCAGTATGAAGTCTAGGTACCAGTAAATAACATTCACCAGAAATCCACAGGTGTGCTGCAGTAGAGCTCTGGTTTACCCGTGTTAGGATGGTAGCAATACCTGGGGGCTGTACAAATCTTCTGCAGCCCACCGACATGTTGTTGGAATGCCCCATTCAAATCACGGTATCGTGAGTGTTATGATGTGTGGCTCGCCACTGAAGAAAGACAGTTTACGGCCAGCGGAAACCCCAAAGAGCCATCTAAGCTACAAATGCTGGAGTGGGTCAAAGATGCCCGGGGTGCTGTCACAAAAGACAATATCAACTCTTAACGTTTGTGGCATCACATCCACCGATTTGATATCATAATCTGCACAAGAAAGGGGTTGCTGTTGATGCATGCGCCCATTACTGAAAGCTGACATCTCTGTACTCAGGTAAGAATGAAGGGCATTTAATTTGGTAAAAAACGAAAGTTTTTGTCATTCACTAACAAGTTTTCTTTTTTCCTTCAGGAGCTGACAACATCCATTTGCAGCATTCACAGAACTCTCATATCATCGAGTTCTTCATTGAGGAGCCTGAAGTTAGTGGCTCAGAAGCAGAAGCCGACCCAGACAGCGACATCGATCTAGATTAAAATCCGTTTGGATGCCAGACTACTTTTACTTGCATAACCAAAAAAAATAAAATGAAGACGCAAAAAAGCTACTGAAAGCCTAATCATTTGTCATTTTTCTTCATTCATTCTTAGTGTGCCCATGGTTACGACATTGGTTTTGAGTTGCACAATGACGCCGGTAGCAAACTAAAGACCACGTAGCAAACTTGATGTGCGGAACTTGCTCGCTTGCTTGTGCTGTATACCGCAGTAGTGGAAAATAGTAAAGTTACCATTCAGCTGACTGTGTTCTAAGAATACCAGTGAATCTTAACACTACTTAGAAATTTTGCGGTTCTACATACGGCTTGTACACAAGGGCGGCTTCTATTGCTTAATATTAAATCAGCATGTGGGTTCTATCTGAGGGCGGCTATAAAACTGTGAAATGCGGTAAGGCTCCTCACAGAGGGCCCGCTGTGTCGCAATTCTTCTAGCCAAAGTAACGACAACTAAAAAGAACACTTTCCAAGAGAGACAGCGCAACTCACAAATTGTGATTTGTTCAAAAGGAGACGGGGTCAATTTCTCCAAAACAAAATTCAAATCCCAAGCTGGGACAGGGGATTGGATTGAGGGTTTCAGGTGCAGGATTCCCCCAAGAAAGGTGCGGGACACATCCAGCTGAGCAATCTTGTGGTCACCCACGGCCTCATGAAAAGCAGAAATAGCCAAAAAGTGGACCTTGAGGAAGGAATACTGAAGACAGAAGTCGGACAAAGAAATCTGGAAGTCCAGGACATGCTTCACAGGGCAGGTGAAAGGGTCTTGGGAATGCTTTGCAGCCTAGATGGCAAACCACCTCCACTTCATTGCATAAGTGGCATGGGTGGAATGCTTGAGGACGGCCACTAGGACGACTGCTACCCTGTTAGAAACCCAAACCCTGGCAATGGCCACATCCTCAGGAGCTACATATACACATGGAGGAACCTTAGGTTGGGATGGACCAGGGCCACCGATCCTGGGTCAGCAGATTCCTGCAAAAGGGCAGAGGGACCAGAGGTTCCTCCCCCAGCTGCTAGAGTAGAGGGAACCATTATCTACCAAGGCAAGAATCCGGCCACCAGGATCATGTGGCCCCCTCCATTTGTAGCTTGATCAGCACTCTCTGTATTAGTGGAAAAAGTACAGTTACGTAAGAACTTAGCGTAACAGTATATCTTCACGAGAGGCTCTTGCAGTAGTTAATCACCAAGAGGACTGAGCGCACCCTGGAGTCAGAACCACACAGAAACTTCAGCCCATCCACCTGTCACATGATGGACGTCAGCGTGATCCTATACAGTGGGTGGTCCCCATGCCCACCTTCCAGTTCTCTCGACAGGGACCTCAAAAGAGGAGCGACAGCACAAAAGAAAAAGAGCTCCCTGGAGCCTAGACCAAACTCATAAAGAAACAACAATAAAACCAAATAAAATTTGGGGGATGAAGGGAGGGAGCGAAAAAGGTTACCTACTGCAACAGCCTCTCTCGAAGGTCTACTGTTAGGGTAAGTCCTTACGTAACTGTACTATCTCACTTCTGAGAGGGCACTTGAGCAAGTAATCACCTAGAGGACTGAGTACCAAGCAGCCTGAATCAGAAGAAAAACACGGGAGGCAGGAAAAAGGTCCGCTAAAGGCACAAAAATCATGACAAGAGATCTTGAAGCACTGCTTAGCCAAAACCTGTCCTGCGTCTAGAAGCGATGGCCAGACTAATGCTCGGGTGAGGAGTCTGGACTGAACTCCAGGTAGCTGCGGCGCAGATGTCAGTGGCTGATGCATTTCTGTAACAAGCAGTAGAGGTAGCCATACACTCTTGGTGGAATGCCCCTTAAACTCCCCCCGGAGGGACTTACTACGTTTTTGGTAAAAGAAAGTAAAGCAGTGTGCCAGCAGTCTGGATAAACACTGTCTGGAAACTGCCGCACCATCTCTCTTGGATGCAAAAGAAACAAAGCTGATAATTTTCCAGACAGACTTTGTCCTGTTAGTGTAATAAATAGTTACATAAGAATCTACCTAACAGTAGATCTTCGAGAGAGGTTCCTGCAGTAGGTCTTCACAGATTGGACTGCACCCCCCTGGCAACAGGACCGCATTGCAAACTTCTAGATAACAAAATATAGTGCGGGACCACACCCGGCATCACATGACTGGACATCAACGTGACAGTATATAGGGGACAGTCCCCACGCCCACCCTCCAGTTCTACTGTAGGAAGATCCCGGTAAGGATGACAAGAGAAAGGAGCAGAACACCTCGATCCCAGAGCTGCTAGTACTAGCCCTGATAAGGGATAGGAAAACTAGGAGCTGAGGGAAGATGGGAGGGAAAATGTGACCTATTGCAGAAACCTCTCTCCAAGATCTGTTAAGGTAAGTTCTTACACAACTGCTGTATCTTACTTCGAGGCAGTTTCCTGCAGTACGTCTTCACAGATAGGACTGAATACCAAGCATTCAAGGAAAGCAAGTCCAAGACTAAGGTACAGGAGGCGTAATGCCTACACTTCAGAGCTTGTTAAGATAAAAGGCCTTGCAGGAGAATAAGACTCAAAACCAGCTCTTACACCTAGAGGCAATGTCCAGACTGTAATGCTTGGTGAAAGTATGGACTGAAGACCAAGTGGCAGTCTCATAAATATCCGAAGCGGACACATTCCTTAAGATGACCGTGGAAGCAGCCATGCCACGGGCTGAGTGACCCTTTAACTTCCCCTGGAAGGGTTTTCTCGTACTTCTGATAGACGAACGAGATACAATTAGCCAACCATTAGGACAGACCCCATTTAGCGATGGCAGCACCCTTATGTCTGGGTGCGAAAGCCACAAACAACTGGTCAAATTTGTGCACCTCTGTGCTCAGAGAGATATATCTCAATATCCTGTGCACGTCCAACATGTGCAAAAGGTACTCCCCGCCCCCCACTGGAATACTCGGGATAATTAATCGGCAGTTGAACATCTTGGTTCAAGGTAAATTCTGAAAACACTTCCGGTAGAAAGGAACGATTAATCCACAGAGCAACCCGATCTCTGTGGAAGATTAAATAAGGCTCCTTGTACACGAGTGCCTAAAGCTTTGAAATTCTTCGAGCTGAGCTAATAGCAACTAAAAAGAGCTCTTTCCAGGATAAATAGCAAATGACGCAACTTGCTGCCAGCTCAAAAGGGGGCAAAGTACGGTTCACCAAAATAAAACTGAAGTCACAAAGGGGGAACCGGACTACTACCAGGAGTTTTAAGTGGAGGATCCCTTTGAGGAAGGTTTTTGAGACCTCCAACTGCACTAGGGTTTTGCCATTTACCGGAAGATGGTAGGCAGAACCCGATGAAAGATGGATATTCAGGGAAGAGTAATTGAGGCACCAATGAGACAGGTGCAAGAGGTACTCAAGTACCTGGGGCGCAGAGCATGAGAAGGGGTCCAGGCCTTTGGCCGTGGCCCAAACGGTGAATCTCTTCCACTTCATAGCATAAGCAGATCTAGTGGATGGTTTTCTGGCTGCACTATGACCTGGGCAACTCATGCGAGACTCCAAAACGTTGAGACAGCCATGTCAAAAGGTGCCATGCATACAAGTGGAGAGACCAAAGGCCAGATGCACCAGGATGCCCTGTTCCAGAATCAGAATGTCGTGGAGGAGAGGAAGAGGTACTGGGAGTTCTACTGCCAGCTTCTGTAGCAGAGAGAACCAGATCTGCAGAGGCCAGAGGGGAGTAATGAGAAACATGCGCGCGCCCCTCTGCTTGGAACTTCAGCAGAACCTTCTGTAGTTTTAGAAAGGGAGGAAAGCATACAAAACCTCCCTGTGCAACAGAGGACAGGGTGTCTCACCAAAAACCACGCATAGGAGTGAGAAAAAGTTGGGTAGTTTTACATTGGATGAGGAGGCAAGAAAAACAGGTTACTCACCTGTAACAGTAGTTCTAGGAGTGGTATATGCTCATCCACACTCTTTGGCAAGTCCTTCCACCTTTAAATCTGGCACGAGTCTTCAAGCTGGCTCCTCCCACCCACCCAGGTGGTAAATACCTCGGTTCCGCTCATGACGCTAGATCTTAGTCGCTGGAAGCAAGGTGATGTGTCTAAAACCAGGGAAGTCGGTGATAGTGAGGATGAACAACATATACCACTCCTAGAACTCCTGTTGCAGGTGAGTAACCTGTTTTTCTAGGAGCGTGGATATGTTGTTCATCCACACTCTTTGGCAGACTCCTAGCAGTTCTCCGGGAGGAGGGAGGCAAGGCGCACACCCCCTACTCAGGAAACAGACTGGAGCACAGAGGCCCCAATACCAGCATCCCTACGTGACTCAAGGTCGATGAGGTAATGGGTAATGAAGGTGTTTGCCGACTTCCAGGCAGCAGCCAGACAGATTTCCTGGATAGGGATGTCCCTGAAAGCAGCTACCAATGCAGCAGTATGGCGGGTAGAACGAGCTCTTATCCCTCTGGGAGGCTCCTTGCCCGCCAAATCGCAGCACAGACCTATGCATGATGTAATCCATCTTGCAATGGTCCGTCTGACTGCAGGTCTGCCAGAAGCGGCTTCAGCTTAGGTGACAAACAGCTGGCGAACCTCTCCTCGAATTTCCGCCGTCCTTGTACTCGGCGTCCGAGGTGTAGTTAGGGTAATATACCAGCAGAATAAACACCTGGTTAAGGTGAAACTCTGAGACCACCTTCGGAAGGAATTTCAGGTGGGGGCGCAGGACAACTTTGTCCCTGTGAAAGGCCAGATAAGGTAAGTCCACCGAAAGCGCCTGGAGCTCCCCTGTCCTTCTGGCTGACGTGATAGCCACCAGGAAGGCAGTCTTCCACAAGTGTGAGAGCCACACTTGTGCATGGGTTCGAATGGCTTTGCCCATGAGCTTTGCAAAAACCAGCAAAAGATCCCATGGATGTGGAGGTTCACGCACCAGAGGGGATATGTCATCCAGGCCTTTGAAAGAGCGCCCGACCATTGTCTCCTGTGCCAATGCTGACTGACCAGCCCACGTCCGGTAAGTGGAAATGGCTGCCAGGTGCACCCTAATGGTCGATGACTGCAGACCCCCTTTGGGGAAAGATCAAAGGTAGTCTAAAATGTTAGCCACAGAGCAGGATAAGGGGCCTGCCGAGGGGGCAGGCATGGTACAGCCTCAGCTTGGTGTTCTTCCTGGAGGCAAACAG
Organism: Neoceratodus forsteri; assembly: GCA_016271365.2. NCBI lineage: Eukaryota > Metazoa > Chordata > Ceratodontiformes > Ceratodontidae > Neoceratodus > Neoceratodus forsteri. The sequence continues at coordinate 1,411,147,385 of CM057456.1, read as the reverse complement.
ATCCACCAATGGTTTGCCCCAATGGGAAAACAGATTGTAATCTACCTCTGAATGGAGAGACCACTCGTGAGATGTCTGGCCTATGCGGCTGAGAGCATCCGCCAGTTGGTTCGAGACTTCTGCCACATGGATGGCAAGGAGATCCGCCTCCAACCGGCTGATGATGGTCCAGATCCGGAGCGCATCCTTGCATAGCAGACGGGAGTGTGTGCCTCCCTGTTTGTTGAGGTAGTACATGGTCGTGGTATTGTCCGTCTGGACTTGAACCACTTGACCCCAGAGCTGAGGAGCGAAGCAGACAGTGCCAGTCTGACTGTTCTGAGCTCCAACAGGTTGACGTGGCATCGGACTCTTGGGGTCCAGAACCCGTGGACTCTTGTCCCCATGTGGGCCCCAGCCCAGAGAGGCATCGGTCGTGAGAACAATCATCGGCTCATGCCGGACAAACGGGATCAGACGACCTGGGACGGGTCCACTATTGGAGCGGCCCCACAACTTCTGGGTGACAGTGACCAGGTCGAATTGACCCTGATGCTGAGTCCGAGTGGCCAGCTCCCACTAGAGGGGGCGCATGTGAAATCTGTCCCAACGGACCACTGAGGTGCATGCTGCCATGTAACCCAGAAGGCGCAGGAAGTCCCAGGCAGGGTGCAAGTGCCCAACCAGAAATGATTGGGCAAAGGAGGAAAGAACCTCCGCCCTGTCTGCCGGGAGCAGAGAACTGGCTTGACAAGAGTCGAGCTCTGCCACGATAAAGCCCATCACCTGAGAGGGCATGAGTTCTGACTTGCTCTCGTTGATCAGGAGGCCTAACTGGGAAAAGATTCGGAGGGCCAGGTCCCTGGACCTCTCCACCTCCTGCAGGGAGGAATCCGCCAGGAGCCAATCGTCGAGGCAGGGGTATATCAGAACCCCTTGATGCCGTAGATGGGCCGCCACCACTGTGATGCACTTGGTGAAGACCCGAGAGGCCGATGACAGGCCGAACGGCATGGCTTGGAACTCGTACAGGGTCCCTTCCACCCTGAAGCGGAGGAACTGCTGGTTGGACGGATGGATTGGGACGTGGAAAACGCGTCCTGTAGATCCAGTGAACAGAAACACATGTTTTGCTCCAGAGGTGGTATGATCTGATTCAGAGTTACTATCCGAAGGTGCAAGACCAGAGATATTGATTCAGGTCGTGAGATCTAAGATGGGCGCCAATTCCGGCACCAGGAAGTACCTGGACACGAGGCCTGGGTCTGCAGAAGGATCCAGCACAGAAGCTACCGCCTCCTTGTGGAGGAGCTGAAAAGGGCCGACTGAGTACAAACTGAGATCCTTTCCTCTTGAGGGGCACGGGCTCGACAGGGAGGCTACTGCTCGAATTCTAGAGGCAGTCCCACCCGACCACTTCCAGGACCCATCTGTCCGGGTGATACCGACCAAGCGGAAAGAAAGTGGCAGAGCCAGCCCCCATGGGAGGACCCAGAACTGGCGTGATGGGTGTAGGGGCGGCCACCCCAGACCAGTCACTGAGCAGGCTTAGAGGAGGCGGCGGCTCCTGGACCGGCACCTCAACCTCCTTTTCGGGGCTGTTGGGGACCCTGCTTGGGCCTAGGGTGCCAAGCTTGAGCCTGCTGGTGCTGCTGACCTCCCTGGAAGGAGGTCTGTCTAACCGCAGGAGAAGAGTGCCGATAAAGGCGTTTCTTGCACTTCGCTGGTTTCTGCCCAAAGAACCCTTTGCAGAGTTGCATCCAAGGTGGCACTGACTGTTCTATGCGCTGGAGGTGACCTGCCACTCCTCGGCCAAAATATAGGTGCCAAAGGTGAGGTGCGTCAGCTAACTGTGTTGACGTATCCGACAGGAAAGAGGATAACCTCAGCCATGCCCCCACGGCGAAGTGCCAATGCGGCTTCTAGTGAGCGGACACTGGAATCTCCAATATGCAAGGTCCTTTGGAGCTGCTGTTTTGCAACAGCACAGCCTTGGCCACGGACCTGCTTAACTGTGGTCTGCATGTCCTCTGGGAGATGAGGGAGGACTTCATCTAGTGACCCCAAGAGGGCGTGAGAGAAGTGTGCCATGATCACTGCTGAGCTGGCCTGATGAAGGCCCAAGGATGAGGCCTGATACACCTTCCGGGCAGAATGGTCCATATTCTTGGACTCCTTGTCCGAGGGCGGTCAGTATCCGCTGAGCTACCCGTGCATCTAAACACAGAGACGGTCTGGGCTCTCGGCCGAGATGCTCGTGAAACCGGGACCCCATGGGTACAGTGTGCAGGAGCCATGCGGGCAGACTGAGCCAGAACTGCTGCCATAGCTCAAGGGCTGGGCCAACAATGCCTTCTGCCACTGGGAAGCCTTCATGGAGTATCCCCATCTTAAGGATATCCATGAGAGGATATTCCGCTTTCTTTTGGATAGGCTACAAGGCCATATTGGTTGACTCTGAAATAAGGCGGAGGATGCCCTGCAAAGTGGAAGGACCTTCCTCCAAGCCTGTCACTGACAACTCATCATCGGGGTGCGAGTGTAGACGAGTGGTATCTGAGTCCGAAGAGTCGGGATACAAGGGTCTCCTGCCGATGTCCCCTTCAATACACAGAGTGCGAACAGGGACAACAGTGACGGAAAGACGGGGCAGGCCCATATCTGTCAGGTCCTCTTTAGAGGGAGCCCCTCCCTGAGGCTGCTTAGGAGGTGGCTCCACCAAAATTGGTGGGGAGACCGTAACAGGCCAAACAGGAATGCGTGCCGGTCCTACTGGAGGAAGCAGGAGTCTTGATTCCAGGCCAGTTGGCGGTGCATAAGAGGCCGGGGCCAAGTAATGACTGGTGTAGCCGGCAGAGCCAGCTTATGACCGGTCAGAATTAGATGTTGCCACATAAGGTCCTTGTAATGCCAACGGAGCTTCCGTCGAAGTCCCTCCTTGTCAGAGGAGGATGAGGATCGGTGGCGACGCCGCCTGAGAGTGTGTTTGTGACCTTTTTTCGCTTTTTCGACTGAAAAGGGACCTGGTCCCCGATCAAGACCGACGGGGTCTGCTTGTTCGATCGGGAGTGGCGGAGTCGGTGAAAAGCGTTCGGTCTCCTGTCCCTCGATCGGGATACCCGAGGGCTGGGTCTCCTCGTCAGGGAAGGAAAGGATCAGTGTCCTCTCCAGAGTCTCGTCCAACGGGGCTAGCAGCAACAGTTTGATCGAGGCAGAGACCACAAGATCCTGGGATTCAGACCTCTCTCGGTCCCAGGAACGTCTTCTCCGAGAAGACGACTTAGGATCCTTGTCCCGTTTTCTAGAGTGGGAGGAGTACATGCCCGAGGGCACCTCATCCCTGGTGGGGAGAGACTGGCACAGCTCCTGAAAGGATCTTGTGAAGGCAGAGTCAAGATTTAGTGTCACGAAAAAACCTTGGCTGGCCGAGGCTTCGACAGCTTCTTCAAATGCTGCCATCTGGTCAAGCTGCTCGGCAGGTCCTGCGGCCACGGAAACCGCCCACCATGCCTCCTTCGATTTCACGGTGGATTACGCGGCTCTGGTCTCCCTAGCTTAAGGCACGCCTTGCAGTCGTCCAGAACGTTGGGATGGAAGGCCAAGCAGATGGTCATGGAAGAGGTGCACGCTTACCAAAACAATAAACACACGAGAGTACGGGTGCGTGACATTTTCTGTCCATAGACACCAGTGAAACCTGTGGGATGACTTGTCCTCCATATCTGATGCGCTTGGATCGAATACGTAAGCTCATGAAGAGTTTCAAGAAAGCGACTGCGGTGAAAACCATCGGTTAGTATCCAGGACCTACGATACTGCAGAAGTAGCACGAGGGAACCTGAATCTTCCAGCAGAAAGAAGATCTGGCGTCGTGGGGCGAAACCGAAGTATTTACCACCCGGGTAGGTGAGAGAAGCCAGCTTGAAGACTTCCGGACAGATTTAAAGGGGAAAGGGACATGTCAAAGATTGTGGATGAACAACATATCCACGCTCCTAGAAAAGTTACTTACCATAAAAACCTTGTTTCTCCTAGGGGAAACTACAATACTCATAACTCTTCTGCAGTGTGCCTTTAAGTCAAATCTGCCCAGAGATGGAATGTTATGCTAATGATGGAATCACTGGCACGAGCCACTTTTTAAATGCTGCCACCTATCAACTGCTTACATTCTAACCCTCAGATTTTGTGGACCTGTAAATGCAGGGCCCAATATTCAAAAACAAAGAATAGGGTTTAAAATTCCACACCAACCTCCAACTGGAGGAACAATATAAATATATATTTAACAAAACACAGAAACACCTATGTCCGAATCACCTGAGAAGGAAAACACGCACAAAATAAGTTCCAATAAAAAGCAGAATGTGGCATACATACCCTAGGGTACAGTGTGGAATGCAGATACCACTGGTTCTAAATAGGGAAAGCAGGGTAGGAGAGTTATGAATATTAAGAGTATCCCCTGAGAGAAACAAGGTTACTATCTATGGTAAGTAACTCTTCTCACCCCAGGAATACTCCAATATTCCTAACTTCTGCAGACTAAGAAGTAGTACCTTTGGAGATTCGAAGAACCTATTTTGGAAACAGGTTCTGCAGGACAGCTGTACCAAACCTGGCATTAGCCCTAGCCTGCATTTCCAAGCTATAATGCTCAACAAATGTGTGCACTGTTCTGCCAGGTCGCTGCTTTGCAAATATCTACCAAGGGAACATTCCTTGCAGCTGCCAGTGTGGCAGCTGTACCCCTAGTGGAATGGCTCCTGAGTTCTGCCAGCTTCCTTGACCTCTTTTGAATAACAGAACTGGATACAATGAACAATCCAATGAGAAATGGACCTTTTCGATACTGGATTTCCTTTTCCCACATCCCATAAGTGAGGAAGAGCTGTGTCCTGTCCTGCCTATGGGGCTTAGTAGCTGTCATCTACTGCTCTCAGGATATCTAGACTATGCAGCCAACATTCACTAGAAGAATGCTCAGTGAAAAACACTGGCAGAGTAATAGACTGATCAAAGGAAAGTCTGACCCCACCTTGGGAAGGTAATCCCTATTGGTCTGAAGGACCACCTTGTCCCTGTGAAAGGAAATGTAGTCCTTTTCAATGAATAAAGCTTGAAGCTCACTGATCCTTCTAGCTGAAGAAATGGCAACTAAAAACACCGTTTTCCATGTGACATACTTCAAGGGTTCGGAAAACATGGGCTCAAAAGGAGGAGCCATATGTTGAGCAATATAAATATTAAGATCCCAGGCTGGCACTGGTTCCCTAACCAGTGGGTACATATGGGATAGGCCCTTGAAAAATATTTTAAAAATGGAGTTGGATGTCAAAGAGACAGTCTTACCTGCTGAGGTATAAGCAGAGACTGAACCAAAATTAATCTTTAGTGTGGAGTGCTGCAAGCCAGGGGAATGCAGATAAACCAAACAGTCCAGCACAAGTGGCACTCCTGCCTGTGCAGGCGCTATTTCTGCTGGACCACCACATAGAAAATATTTTCCACCTTGCAGCATAAGTTTTCTGGTAGAGGGTTTCCTATACCCCCTTAAAACATTCGTGACTCCTTCAGAAAGATGTAACCTAGCGCATTCCAAGTCCTCAAGAGCCAAGCTTAGAGTCAGAGTGCCTTGAGGTTCGGTATAGAAGCCTCCCCTGATTGGGGGTCAGAAGATTGTGCCTTCTGGGAAGGTGTAATGGTTTGTCTACTGTCATGGATAACAGAGGATACCATGGCTGTCTGGGGCCATCAATCTCATTGTGGCTGGTTGTAGCCTGATTTTCAACACTACCCTGTACACCAGAAGAAATGGAGGAAATGCATACAGGAACCTCCCCGACCAGTCCAGAATGACAGCATCCAGAGGGACTGATCCCACTGCTGGAGGCCTGCAACAGTACCATGGAAACTGGAGACTCTGACGTGAAGCAGAGATCCATCTCTGGAGTGCCCCACCTCCTGAATAAGGTTTGCACCACCTGTTTGTTCACTGACCATTCGTGTTGGGTCTGGCTGATTAAACTCAGGGCATCTGCCAGAACATTGTCTTTGCCTGGCAGATGAATAGCTTCTAGCGAGGATCCTAGAGAGTAAGCCAAGGTCCAGATTCACAATGCTTCCGTGCAGAGAAGGCTTGACCTTGTTACCCCCTTTCTTGTTTATGTAGCACAAGATGGTAGTGTTGCCTGTTCTGACTTGCACAACCTATCACTGCATCAGTGGTGTGAAAGCTTGCACTGAACCCCTCCTGCCAGATCTTGCCCTAGGTCAAATTATCACAGTGCCTACCAGGTCCTCCCTGCAAGGGGAAAAGGCACTCTTCTCAACTGGATGCTGAGCAACAGGCCTGACCGTATCACTGCCTCTGGCCTCTTCCCTGACTCCATCTTGGACCAATCCCCTACCTACTGTATCTGGAAGGTCATTACTACCAGTGTCCCCCCAAAAGTCATCCAGATGCAGGACTACACAAAATTTAACCACAATAACTTCCTTGCCGACCTCTGCCTGACTGATCCTCTGTCTATGCAAGCAGTGGCCCCTCTGCAGCTCTTGACTGCTTTCTATCCCTCTTCACCCCCTTACAAGATAGACATGCCCCACTCATTAAAAGAAGAGTAAGGGGCACTGTCACAAAATGGCTGCATGGGGGCCAGTTTGCCCAAATGAAGCTCAGGGATAAAACCTGGCATAAATTTAGGGCCACCAGGGACAGAAGAGACAACAAGGATTACAGGCAGCTCAGAAACACGTGTGAGCGGGCGAACCGCTCTGCCAAGAGTGAGTTCTGTAAATCCACACTCAGAGTTTGCTAAGGACCCCAGGTGCTTCTGGTGCACCATCAAGCATACCGTCAGCGGGCCTGCCCGCCCCCAGGTCTCTGACATGCATATCAATAGAGGCAGCTGCAATAATGCCCGGACTATAGCCAACACCTTCACCGTCCTGTTCACTGATCAGCTGGCCCATGTCCACTCATCCCCAGTAGGCAACGACCTGGGCCCCACTGACAACACAGAGCCCATTCCTCCGCCCCCTCCCTTCTCTTTTAAAATCGTCTCCTGCAAGGATTCACGGAAGCTCCTGGCTGGACTATCCCCTCACTCTGGAGCCAGGAATGACAATTTTGAGCCCAAATTGCTCAGCCTGGGGAACCCCCACCTGTCATGGCCCATCTCACACATCCTCAACTCCTCCCTTATATCTCGATCTACCCCAGTCATAGGTGGCATGGGTAACCCCTGTCCTTTAAGCGCAGTGATCCCAAAATCCTCGATAATCACCCCATAGCGATACTATCTGCAGTGAACAAACTTCTGGAAAAGGTAGAATCCTCCCAGTTCCTCCAGACCCATGACCTCTTCTCACCTGCACAGCATGGGTTCCGAAAAGGGCACAGCACCTCCACTGCCCTTGCCCAGGTCACCACTACTATCAGGACTGCAACGGACCAAGACAAACTAACGGGTGCCATTTTCATTGACCTAAGGCCTTTGATTTGGTTGATCACTCTCTACTGGGGCTGCCCTCTGGTCCCTTGGTCTCACCACCCCTGTCCTGCTTGGTTTGCAAACTACTTCTCAGGCAAAAAACAGTGCACGAGGTTCCAACAATCTCTCTGAGCTTCTCCTGGTAACTCGTGGGGTGTCCCAGGGGTCTGTCCTTGGCCTCCTACAGTTCTCAATCTGTTAACTTGCCCTCGGTACCTGCCTCTGGGCATGCTACCCTCTATGCCGATGACCTTGTGCTTCTGGCCAGTTCCCATGAAACCAGGGACACAAACACTAGGCTTAGCTCTGATTTCATCTGCATTCAATCTTGGCTCATGGCAAACAAGCTTGTTGTCAACCACCAGAAGATCCAAGCTATGCTATTCAGGTCCCTAGCCAAAATGAGAGCATAACTGGAACCTCTTGAAGTTGTTGGAATGGACGGTGCGCCTATTAAGGTGGTAGACTCCTTCAAGTACCTGGGGGTCACCCTTGACCCCCAGCTGAACCTCCCTGCACATACGAAACTCCTGCAGACCACAAACTAAAACTGGGCCATGGCGTACAGGGCAAAGAGCTGCCTTACCTCAAGGGCCCTGCTGCCAGTTGCTACAAGCTCATGTTTGCAGGCCTACCTCCTGTGAATGCCCCCAAAACCTGGCTCACAGCGCACAGCAATGTTTGTCGCCTCGCTCTATCAGCTCCCTATCTCACCCATCACTGTCAAGTCTACGCTAGGCTGGGGTGGCACTCGCCTAGTAACCATCGATCCTTTGTCTTGGGCAATTTTACAAACACTGTCCTCCGTTCATCCACTCCTCCTGCACTCGCCGATCTGCTCAAACCTGTCCACTCTGGTTATCGACTGAGGTCTACTGACTCCCAGGCCCTCATGATCCCAAAAACACGATCCCATGCGGGGGACAGTGCTTTTGGAGCCCTTGCCCCCAGAGCTTGGAATCAACTCTCTGCTCATGTAAGGACTGCCCCCTCCCATAGGAGTTTCAGATCCTCCCTTTGGGACCACCTAAAACAAGCATCAGCCTGCCTCTGCTCCTAGCTGTCCTCCCCTCCATGTTTGCCCTGATGTCCTTTCTCGACAGCTTGCGAGCAGCTGTATAGACTGCACTCCTCGAAAAGGCTCTGCTGACATCTGTTTGCCCCTTTGGCTCCTTCAGTGGCCACTATGCCCTATTTTCTGCACTTATGTATTTTCTATCCGCCTGCACCTGACTGCAGCCTGCTGCTTATTCCTGTGTGTACACCTTGTTGAATCTGCTATCATGTTCCAAAATATGTTATTTGCTCGGGCTTTCTTCTTGCACTGGACTAAACCGTATTGACTAATTGTTACCTTGTCTCTGAAGTACACTTTTGCCTTTGTAATTCTCCCAGGTCGCTCCTGAAAATAAACATTTCGACTGTCTAGTGTGCTTACCTGGTAAACAAAAGCTAAATAAAAATAAATTGCAGAAACACTGCCCTGAGTTCTAACAGACATATGTAGAAGAGTCTCTGCACTTGACCAAGTGCCTTGAGTAGTGTGTTCTGCCAGATAGAAACACAGAATTTGACGGCAGATAAAGACCGCTTGGCCCACCCAATCTGCCCATTTCCCTACCTGTTGGATAAGCTGCAGATTCTAGTTAAACAGCTTACTTCCTCCTGACCCCCACTAGAATTGCCTTATGCCTATCCCATGCATTCTTGAATTCTCCCACTGTTCCTGACTCCACAATCTCCTCAGGAAGGCTGTTCAATGCATCCGCAACTCTCACAGTGAAAAAATACTTTCAAACATTACCTCTGAGCCGTCCCCCCCCCCAATCTTCAAATTGTGCCCCCCTGTTCTTGTACATCTCCTTCTGAAAGATACTACTCTCTTGTACCTTGTTAATTCCCTTGAAATACTTGAAAGTTTCTATTACATAGAAACATAGAATTTGACGGCAGATAAGGACCGCTTGGCCCACCCAGTCTGCCCATTTCCCTACCTACTGGATAAGCTGCAGATCCTAGTTAACCAGCAGCCTACTTCTTCCTACCCCCACCCCCCAGAACTGCCTTATGACTAACCCATGCATGCTTGAATTCCACCACTGATTTTGACTCCACAACCTCCTCCGGAAGGCCGTTCCATGCATCCACAACCCTCTCTGTGAAAAAATACTTCCTTAAATTACCTCTGAGCCCCTCTATCTTCAAATTGTGCCCTCTTGTTCTTGCACACCTCTTTTTTTGAAAGATGCTACCCTCTTGGACTTTGTTGATTCCCTTGAGGTACTTGAAAGTTTCTATCATATCCCCCTCCCTCCTTTCCTTGAGGCTATACATATTAAGCTCCTAAGTCTCTCTTCATATGTCTTCCGGTGCAGACCCTGCCATTTTAGTTGCCCTCCTCTGGACAGCTTCCATCCTGTCTATGTCTTTCTGGAGATTGGGTCTCCAGAACTGTAACAGTACTCCAGATGGGGTCTCACCAGCTGTCTGTACAGAGGGATAATAACTTCCTGTTTTCTACTGGTGATGCCTCTCTATGCATCCCAGTAACCCCCCAGCCCTCCTTGCTGCCCTCTCACATTGCTTGCCATCTTTAGGTCATCTGATATGACTACCCCCAGTCCCTCTCCATTTTGTTGTTGTTAGTATCACCCCCATTATGTACTCTTCCCTGGGTTTTTGTTTCCCAGGTGCATTACCTTGCACTTCTAGCATTGAATCTAAGCTGCCACATTTGACCATTCCTCTAACCTTGCCAAGTCCCTTTCATCCTTTCCACCCACCTGTGCATCAACTCTGTGTGCAGATCTTAGTGTCATCTGCAAAGAGACATACTTTTCCTTCTAGTCCTTCTGCAATGTCGCTATAAAGACATTAGAGGACCGTCCTAATACTGAACTCCCATGGTACCCCACTAGCAACCTCCTTTCTTCTGGAGGGACTCTACGCATTATTACTCTCTGTGTCCTATTCTCCAGCCAATTCTTCACCCAGGCTGTCATCTTGGACCCACACCCAGGCTGGCTAACTTGTATATTAATCTTCTGTGTGGGACTGTGTCAAATGCCTTGTTAAAGTCTAGGTAGGCCATGTCCACAGCCCCTCCTGATCACTACTTTGGTCACCCAGTCAAAGACATTATCAGATCTCGTCTGGCATGACCTTCCCGCCAGAATCCATGCTGCCTAGGTCCCAGCCCTCTGGCCTCTAGATACTCGACAATTCTTTCCTGTAGTTGTATTCCATCATTTTCCCTATCACTGAGGTTAAACTAACAGGTCTATAGTTTCCTGCTTCTGCCTTGCTCCCACTTTTGTGAAGGGAAATCACATCTGCCTCCTCCAGTCCTCGGGTACCACTCCATCCTCCCATGATTTGTTAAAAGGGAAGTCAGTGGTGTCACTAGTTCTACCCTTAGTTCTTTTAGAATTTGGCATGAACTCATCAGGCCCCATTGCTTTGTCCACCTTCAGTTTTAAGAGTTCTTTCAGAACCCTTTCTTCTGTAAATGGGCTGGTATCAACTTCTGTATCCAGCGTGTTACTACTGTTTGTTTTATGTCCTCCCTCTTCCTTTGCAAATACTGAGCAAAAATATTTGTTTAGTATCTCTGCCTTTTCACAGTCTCCTCTGCCCACCCTCCCTCCCTTTTATTAAGCCTCACTATCCCTCCTTGGTCTTCCTTCGCTCCCTGATGTACCTATAAAAGTTTTATCCTTCTAACTGAGTTGGCTATCTTTTCCTCGGTTTGGGCCTTGCTGTTCTGACTGCCTTCCCAGCCTCCTTTTGCTTTAACTGATATAGTTCTCTGTCCTGCTCCTTCTGCGATTCCTTGTACTTCCTGATGCTCTTTTTCTTGAACCTTCACTGCCACTTCCTTTGGGAACCATAGTGGTTTCTTACATCGTCTTGTTTTGTTTATTTTGCTTCACACAAGGCTCGTTACTCTGTGATGGCAGTTTTATTATTCTCCATTGTTCTTCACCCCTCCTTCCTGCCCATTTTCCAGTGTACTTCCTTAGGCACTCACCCATTTTGAAAGTCAGCCCTCCTAAGTCCAGTACCTTTGTCTTTGTATGCTTGACTCTATTGCTGTGTTTTCTGTGAACCATACTGTTCAATGGTCGCTAGTTCCCAGATGGCTACCCACTTCTACATCTGTAATCCTCTCTCCATCTCCATTTGAGAGAATCAAGTCTAATACTGCTCCCTCTCGAGTGGGCTCCAGTACTAGTTGTCTAAGGCATGCCCCCTGTAGAGCATCTAGAATAACTGCACTCTTCGAAGTGGCAGTTGCAACTGCACTCCAGTTAACATCTGGCATATTCAGATCACCCATCAGCAATATCTCCCCTTTTTCTGCCATTCTAAGTATACTTTCTATCATTTCCCTGTCCATTTCCTCCCCCTGAGAAAGGGGTCTGTATATAACCCCTGTGTGTATTGTGGTGCCATTGCCTGTCTCCAAATTTACCCACAGTGCTTCTTCTCCTCCCTGTTTACCCTTTTGTTGTGTTGCTTTTATTCCTTCCCTTATGTAAATAACTACTCCTCCTCCTCTTTTACCCTCCCTGTCCCTCCTGTAGACAGTGTATCCTGGTATGTTTATGTCCCAGTCATGGTTTGTGTGTACCATGTTTCTGTGACTTCCACGATATCCAGATGTTCCTCCTCCATCAAGGCCACTAATTCAGGAGCTTGTTACCCAGACTACGGGCATTAGTACTCATTGCTCTCCATTTTTTGATGGCTTTTACCTTCTGTTGCAGCATCCCCCACTGACCGTTCTACCTCAGTCTTTTCTCATTTAGTACCCTGTTTTGTAGGAGAGGCTGGGATTTGCCTGCTGCTTGTCAGTGCCTCCCCTTTGACTAGTTTAAAAGCTTGCCAATGAAGCATTTAAACCGATTGCTCAAAGACTTGTTCCTTCCTGGACAGATGCAGACCATCCTGCCAGTATAGGCTGGTGTCCTCCAGTTGGAACCCAGTCCCCAATGAAGCTAAACCCTGTGCTCCGCACCCTTTTTTCAACCATTCATTAAACTGCATGGTGCCAATTGCCCTCGCCTCCCCCATGCTTTTGACAGGCAGCACCTCTGAGAAGGATACTGTGTGTGCTACTCGTCTTAGGTCCCTCCCCAACTCTGCAATCACCTCCTGCACTGCTCTAATCTCATGATGAACCAAGTCATTTGTCCCTAGGTGGATAATTACGTCCAGCTCGGAATCCCTTGCAGCTGTTCTCATGATCCTGAGGATGCACTTCCTGTCCCTCCAAGCCATGGCACCAGGCAGGCACCTTACTTCATTTTTCCCAGCTCCCCCCAGTTCTATACCCCTAATAACTGAGTCCCCCACCAGGAGCTGCTTCCTTTCCCTTTGGTGCCTCTGCCTCCTTTCTGTGGGCCTCCCTTGTGACAGATATCATCAGTCTTCTCTGCGGGTGCATCCATAGGGGAGCTATGCTCCCCCAGAATGGTGTATGGATTGTGGAGTGGAACAACTGACTGAGTGTGCCTCTGTTCCACCCTCCTCACCCTCCCTGAGCCCACTGTGGTCCAACTGCTGTGCTTTCTTCGCAACCTCTGAGGTAGTGCTGGTGGCGCTAGTGCTCCCTGGATGGGAGAGTTTCCCTTTCTACTGTCCAGTGTGGCCTGGGGGAAGGTTTCCTTACTACTGTCCAGTGCGGCCTGGGGGAAGGTTTCCTTACTACTGTCCAGTGCGGCCTGAAGACGGGCAACTTCCTCCCTCAGGGCAGATAGTTGTCTGCAAATAGGGCAGCATCTCAGCCTCCAGAAAGACTCCCGGAAGACTGCTGCCCCACAGCCATTACATTGCACTACTCCACACATGTTTATCTAGTTGTTTTTTTTTGTTTATGTCCCCCCCCCCCTTTCCTCAAGGGTATACATATTAAGCTGCTTTAGTCTCTCCTCGTATGCGTTCTGGTGCAGACCCTGCACCATTTTGGTTGTCCTCCTCTAAACAGCCTCCATTCTATGTCTTTGCTGAGATGGGGTCTCCAGACTTGCATGCAGTACTCCAGATGGGGTCTCGCTGTCTGTCTGTAGAGAGGGATAACAACTTCCGGTTTTCTACTGTTGATGCCTCTCCCTATGCATCCCAGTATCCCCCCAACCCTCCTTACTGCCTTCTCACATTGCTTGCTCACCTTTAGGTCATCTGACATAATTACTCAGAAGTCTCTTTCGATTTTTGTTAACAACTCACCCCCCATTGTGTACTCTTCCCCTGGGTTTTTGTTTCCCCAGATGCATTACTTCTTTGCACTGAATCGGAGCTGCCACGTATTTGACCATTCCTCCAACCTTGCCAAGTCCCTTTTCATTCTTTCCACACCACCTTGTGCATCAACCCTGTTGCAGATCTTTGTATCATCTGCAAAGAGGCATACCTTTCCTTCCAGGTGCTCTCCAATGTCACTTATAAAGATATTAAAGAGGACCGGTCCCAGTACCGAACCCTGCGGTACTCCACTAGTTACCCTCCTTTCTTCACTATGTACTCTGTTTACTAAAACTCTCTGCATCCTGTTGTCTAGCCAGTTTTTTATCCAGGCCACCACCTTTGGACCCACTCCAAGGCCGGCTATCTTGTATATTAATCTTTTGCGTGAGACTGTCGAATGCCTTGCTAAAATCTAGGTAGGCCATATCCACAGCCTATCCTTGGTCTACTACTTTGGTCACCCAGTCAAAGAAATCTATTAGGTTCGTCTGACATGACCTTCCTGCCTTGGGTCCTGTGCCCTACTGGCCTCTAGGTACTCAATTCTTTCCTTCAGAAGTGATTCCATCATTTTCCCGACCGCTGAAGTCAAATTAGCTGGTCTGTAGTTTCCTGCCTCTGCCCTGCTCCCACTTTTGTGAAATGGAATCAAATATGCCCTCCTCCAGTCCTCGGGTACCACTCCATCCTCCCATGATTTGTTAAAGAGAGTAGTCAGTGGTGTTACTAGTTCTACCCTTAGTTCGTTTAGTATTCTTGGGTGAATCCCATCAGGCCCCATTGCTTTATCCACCCTCAGTTTCAAGAGTTCTTTCAAAACCCTTTCTTCCGTGAATGGACAGGTATCAACCCCCCTATTCAGAGTTTCTGCCTTGTTTGGTTTAGGCACCTCCCCCTCCTCATCTGTTGTGAATACTGAGCAGAAATATTCGTTCAGTATCCCAGCTTTTTCACTGTCACCCTCTGCCCACATTCCCTCCCCTTTATTAAGTTTCTGTATCCCTCCCTTGGTCTTTCTTCGCTTCCTAATGTACCTATAAAAGGTCTTATCCCCTTAACAGGAGTTGGCCATCTTTTCCTCAGTTTGTGCCTTTGCTATTCTGACTGCCTTCCCTGCCTCCTTCTGTTTTAACTGATAAATTTCTTTGTCCTGCTCCTTCAGTGTTTCCTAATATTTCCTGAATGCTATCCTTTTCTCCTTAACCGTCCCTGCCACCTCTTTTGAGAACCATAGTGTTTTTTTCCTTCGTTTTGTTTTACTGATTTGCTTCACACAAAGGCTTGTTGCCTCTGCAATGGCTGTTTTGATTATTCCCCATTGTTCCTCCACCCCTCCTTCTTGCCCATTTGCTAGTGTTTTTCTAAGGCACTCTCATTTTCCCAAAGTCAGCCTTCCTAAAGTCCAATACTCTTGTTTTTGTATGGCTTGACTCTATGGCTGTGTTTATTGTGAACCACACTGTTTGGTAGTCACTTGTTCCCAGATGGCTACCCACTTCTAAATCTGAGATCCTTTCTCCTTCCTCATTTGAGAGTACCAGGTCTAAGATTGATCCCTCCTGAGTGGGTTCCAACACTAGCTGTCTGAGGCATGCCCCCTGTAGGGCATCAAGAATGACCCTGCCCTTGGATGTGCCTGCAGCAAAAGTACTCCAGTTACCACCTGGCATATTCAGGTCCCCCATCAACAATATCTCCCCTTTTTCTGCCATTTTAAGGATGCCTTCTATCATTTCCTTGTCCATTTCCTCTCCCTGAGATGGGGGTCTGTACACAACCCCCATGTGGACTGTGGTGCCATTTCCTGTCTCCAGGGTGACCCATAGTGACTCATCAACTTCCTGTTTACTCTTTCATTCTGTTGCTTTAATCCCTTCCCTTATATAGAGTGCTACTTCTCTTCCTCTTTTACCCACCCTGTCCCTCCTGTAGACTGTGTATCCTGGTATGTTGACTTGCCACTCATGGTTCTGTGTGTACCATGTTTCATTGACTACCACAATATTCAGGCATCCCTCTTCCATTAAGGCCACTAGATCAGGGAGCTTGTTGCACAGACTACGGGCATTGGTACTCATCACCTTCCATTTATTTTTTATGGCCTTACACCTTTTTGCCCCATCCCTATCTTTAACACCTTTTTCTGCATTTATCCCTGTCCTGCTCCCTACTGACTTCTCTGCCTTGGTGTTTACCTCTCTAACTACTGCACTTTGTTGGGGAGGCTGGGATTTCCCTGCTCCTTTTCAGTGCCTCCCCTTTGCTAGTTTAAATGCTTGCCAATGAAGCATTTAAACCTGTCACTAGGATCCTGGATTCCCCCACCAGGACAGATGCAGACCTCGCGCCAGTATACGCCTGCATCCCTCCAGGTGGCTCCCCAGCCCCCAATGAAGCCAAAACCCTAAGCTCCACACCACTTTTTCAACCATTCATTGAATCCCATGGTGCGGAATACCCTAGCATCATCCTTGCCATAGACAGGCAGCACCTCCGAGAAGGTTAACGTACATGCTACTTGTTTAAGGCCCCTCCCCAACTCCACAAACTCTTCTTGCACTGCTCTGATCCTGTTTACAGCCAGGTCACCTGTCCCTAGGTGGACAATGACATCCAGCTCCCTCCCTCATGCAGCTGCTCCCGCAATCCTGAGGATTAGCTTTCTGTCCCTCCAAGCCGTGGCGCCAGGCAGGCACCTTACCTCCCTATCCCCTTCCTCCCCCACAATGAGCTAAGCCCCCCCCCCCAATCCTAACAGGAATGCATCTGTTGAGAACTACTGATGGAAGCTCTTTTTGGAAGGGGACCCCTTCTCTGAGGTTGGCCTCCTCCTTCCACCATTGGAGGGCCTGAAGGAATGTTTGTTACACGAATGAGTTTTGAGAGTGAATCTCTTCTTTGGCACCAATAATCTCTTAAATGAAAATGAATGTCTCTCATCTGAAACCTGGAGCCCAGAACTGAGCCTGTGGCAGCTGCCATGTGCCCCAGAAGCTGGAGGAATTGTTTTGCAGGTCTTGGAACATTTAATTTGAAGGAACCTGCCACTGCAGAATATTTTTTACCCTGTCCATGGGTAAGAAGGCTCTGCCCACCTTGGCATTCAGTTCTGCTCCTATGAACTGTAGAATCTGTGAGGGGAAGAACGGATTTCTCTAGGTTTAGAAGAAACCCCACAGATTCCAGAAGTTGCTGAGTGAGTTGTAGATGCTCTGTTAACTGCTATGGTGACTTTCCCCACCACCAGCCAGTCGTCCAGAAAAGGAAATACTGTAACACTTCCCTTCGCAAGTGTGCCACCACCACAGTCAGACACCTGGTGAACTACCTTGGAGCTAAGGCGAGACCGAATGGCAGAGCTGAGAACTGGCAATGACCTGAAGGGAGTCTGAATCTGAGGTATTTTCTGTGAGACTCCCATATGGTGATGTGGAAATAGGAATCTTTCAGGTCCAATGATGCCACCCAATCTCCTTTTCCGAGTACTGGCAGAATCAGAGAGAGTGTTACCATTCTGAATTTTGGTTTTGTCAGGAATCTGTTGAGGAACCTTAGGTCCAAGATAGGCCACAATTCTCCATTTTTCTTTAGTGTAAGGAAATATCTTGAATATAATCATTTTCCCCTTCGCTGTGGAGGCACTGGTTCCACTGCCTTTTATGACAATAGGTGTTTGACCTCTTTTTCCAACAATCTTCTTTCCAGAAAATAGTCTGGTTTGAAAACCCTGGTTTTTAGGGAGGGGAAGGACTTGAAACTTAAGGACAGTCCCTGACCCACTATCTCCAGATTCCACTTTGTCTGTGGTGATGGTTTTCCAAATCTGGAAATAATAGGTCAGTCTGCCCCTACTGGAAGAAGAAAGGCAGCCTGATCTAGCAAGTCAAGAATCCTGCTTAGACTGGGGCGGAGGATAGGCACCACACCTGGCACCTCTCTTGCCCCTACCCCTAAAGTACCCTTTGCTGGGGATACTGAGGTGCCTGAGGGACTACCATAGCCTGGTAAAAAGGCCTGGAGTGGAACTGTCTGCCCCTGTCTCCCCTATTATAGGGTCTACAAGAGGTGGAGGGTTTCTCTTTTGAAGAGTTACTGAAGAAGGTAGTTTTATATTCGTCCACCTTTTTCATGTAGGCGTCCGTATGGCTGCCAAATAATGGGGTGCTCTCCACAGGAAAATCCAGAGCTTTATTCTGGGTATCCTATGTAAGGTTTGTGGCTCTCAACCAAGCAAACCTTCTTTGGACGATGGTATCTGCCATCCACCTTGCAGCAGTGTCATTACTATCTGCTGCCACTTGAAACGGATATTTCGCACCCTCCATGCCAAGCCTAGCAGTTTCAGCTAGGTCTGCAGAAAGAGAGGAAGGAACTTTTTCAGCCATAGCAAGAACAGACTGCCAGTGTCTCTTCTGGCATTGAGCTGCACAGGCTTGATTATTAGCCTGCCTGATGGCCAGAGAGAATGACAAATCTTTCTTGGCCATACTGTCAATTTTTCAGGAGTCCTTCTCTGGAGGGTGGGAAGCCAGAGGGACCTTTGCCTTGGTGCATGCAGTAGCTTGCACCACCCCCTGGTGGTCAGGGTGTGAAAATAAAAATTCAGCCCCTGACCTGTCAAGCTGGTACTTTGTATCCAACCTTTTGTCTAAAGGAGAGACAGATCCAGGAGTTTTAAAGAATCTCTTTTAAAAATAAACTTATTTATGGGAAGCAACAGTTTCTTAGTGGGAGTTAAACCCATCACCTCGAGATACTCAGCCTCCTCCTCATCCTCAACCACTTCAGAGGTAGGGATATCCAAGGCATCTACAATTTTCCT
The DNA here is from genome assembly GCA_016271365.2 of Neoceratodus forsteri. Lineage (NCBI taxonomy): Eukaryota > Metazoa > Chordata > Ceratodontiformes > Ceratodontidae > Neoceratodus > Neoceratodus forsteri. Next base: position 1,411,128,839 of record CM057456.1, on the reverse strand, counting down.
GACAAAGGAAAAGTGGGACGAGTAATCTTCTGTAGACCTGGGAGGAGAGCCAAACTCCTGTTCAGGAGAGACCTCAGGCTCGATAGACTCACCTTCTTCCTCCTCCCCATGCTCCACTGGAAAGGAGGGTGGTGTTGGCGGGGGGCGTGGTCTGAACTGGGGACTGTGGAACCATGGGCAGTAGACCCTGTAAAATCAGAATGATTTTTTTTTAGCCTGTGCAATCGCAAGGTGGGAAGGCACAGCTGCAGGCACCACAGAAGTCCCCTTATCAACAGGGGGTTCACAGTGTACTTAGTTTTTTCTATTTCTTGACTAGAGCCAGAGAGCTAGCCAGTTCAGCAGGTTTCTCTGTACCCGTATCAGGGGCAGTAAGAGCTGGTGTTGTGGTTTCACCCACAGACTGAGAGTTTCGGCTGGTTAGAGACAGAGGAACCCTTAAATAGTTTGTTCAATCTTTCCAGACGTTTTTCCAAGCGTCTAATCAGGGAAAGTTTGACAAATTTCACAGTTAGTCCTAAGATGCCCTAAACCAAGGCAGAACACACAAATGGAATTTTTATCTGCCTTTGCAAAAACGTCACCATATTCGGTACAGTTTTTGAAACGGAGTTCTCCGGTTCTCTTCTTTGGATTTTCTGTCATATTGTTTGAAAAACCGCAATGTATAGAATCAAAAGAAAATATTTTAAAGTTAAAAGTAAACAATTTTTAACGGTTGCGGTCGGTTCAGAAACCAATCGGAAAAACCGATCGGACTGGGAACTGAGGAAAAGGAACAGAGACCATCAGTTCAGTAACCGAGGTTATCAGTTACCTAAATTTATAAAACTTTAAATTTTTAAATAGTAATTACTGGTAAACAAGCGGAAAAATCCCCGATAATTAACTAAAAAAGGCCTCGGTTCCTCAGTGATTATACCAAAGCATGAGAAACCGAGAAAAGACACTAAAATTAACTAAACTAATGGTTACTAAAATTACAAAAATAAGCGGCAGCAAATGAAAATCAATAAAAAATACTTGGGTGCTTTTATTTATTTAAGGCTTTTCTGATAAGATGTCGAGAAGGAGATCTCTAAGCGTCTGGTCTTGACAGGCAGAAAGAGAAATCTGAGGGTAGGAATGTAAGCAGTTGATAGCTGGCAGCATTTGAAAAAGTGGCTCATGCCAATAATTCAGTCATTAGCATAACTTTCCGTCTCCAGGCAGATATGACAAAGGCACACTGCAGAAGAGTTAGGAATACTGAAGTATTCCTGGGGTGAGAAAGAGGTCTATTTCTGGCTGATCCAACTGATTGAAGAGATCTTCCATCTACCCTCCTGCTTTAGTTCCCACTCGTGTGCCCTCACGACGGTGTGGCCGAGACTGTCCGCAAGGTCACTGCGAACTTCCGGGACATGGATGGCTGTTAGATAGGCTGCCCAGTACTACACCCGCATCGCCTACCTGCAGAGGGGGTATGACTGGGTGCCTCCCTGTCTACGTACCACATCGTGGCAGTGTTGTCAGTCTGGATAAGGAGTATTCCCGGTTGCAAGAGGGGCTGAAACGCCTGGAGAGCACAGAGCACTGCTCTCATCTCTAGGACATTTATGTGCAAGTGTTTCTCTTGTGGAGACCATCTCCCTTGAGTTTGATGGTCTCCCAGGTGGATTCCCAAACTTTGACCAGAGGCATCTGTTGTGAGGTCATGGAAGGAAACAGGGATGAAAGAGCCCGAAGAGGTTGGACAGCTCCTTCCACCAGAAGATCCGCTTCATACTGCCGGAGACCAGGACCCCCTGTGGTCCATGTCGTCTGAGAGCTGGTCCCACTGGACTCAGAGGGTCCACTGGTTCACCCTCATATGCAGTCTGGCCAAAGGAACTGTGGAGATGGCAGCCAACATTAGACCCAACACGTGGAGGATGGAGTGTGCTATGGTCCAACGGGAGTTGGACACAGACAAAGCCTGTTGAATCAGAGTATGTGCCCTGTCCAGAAGTAATAAGGCCCTGTCCTGGACTGTATCCAGCACTGCTCCAATGAACTGGAGGCACCGAGAGGATGAGAGTTGAGACTTGGGATAGTTCACAGGGATTCCAAGCCGGGTAAAGAGGTCCAGGGTGGTGGAGAACGCCTTCATTATTCCGTCCTGAGATGGGGCCAACAACAGCCAGTCATCCAGGTAGGGGAACACGTAAATCCCCTTGCGGCGCAGGGCTGCAGCCACCACCACCAGGCACTTGGTAAAAACTTGGGGTGCTGAAGATATGCCAGAAGGAAGGGCTTGAATTAATAGTGGTTCTCCTGAAAGTTGAACTGAAGCAAATGGTGGTGGGCCTGGAGGACAGCTATGTGCTGATAAGCATCCTGATGTCCAGCGAGCACAGCCAACGATTCTGTTGGGAGTCCCAGGACGATAAGCATGTGGAACCTCTTGTATTCCACAAAGAGGTTGAGCAGACGAAGGTCCAGAACGGGCCTCAGATTGCCCATCTTTTTGGGCACCAGGAAAAAAGGGAGTAATACCCTCTTCCTGTCTGCCTGAGAGGAACCAGCTCTATAGCTGATTTGTCTAATACAGCCTGGATTTCCTGCTGAATGAGAAGCAGATGACCCGACGGGTAGCAAGACCTGCCCGGAGTATTGCCTGGGGGTCTGTCCAGGAACTCGACTGAGTGCCCTCTTGTGATGAGTTGAAGGACCCAAGTATCAGCGGTTATCATCTCCCACCCGTCAAGGTGGAGGGCAAGCCTCCCCCCACCGGCTCTTCTGAGAAAACAGGAGGTGGAGGGGTGTCCCCTCAAGTCAAGAGGGACAGGGAAGGGCCACTTTTCTGCCTCCAGCGGCCTTCTGCCCGAGGGGTCTGGGCACCAGAACCAGTGGCATGGTGCTTACTCTGGCGTCTGTTCCGGTTTTGTCTGTTTTATTTCCTTTGTGGGCAACAAAAAGGCTGCTTGGTTTTTGGCCTGAGCGATACATGGAGCAGATGTCCAGCAGGGATCTGCCAGTCTCCTGTAGCTCTGTTATATATCTTTTGCGTTGCCGCCAAACAGGAAGGAACCATTGAAGGGGACGCCTAGTTGAGTGTTTTGGAAGTCTTGTGCCAGTCCCACAAGATGGAGCCATGCCAGACGTCTCAGGCAAACTCGCGAAGCGGTGCATCGAGCTACCAAGTCCACTTAGTCACAGGAGGCGCGCAATGCGTGGCGGCAAGACTTGATAAGTCTCACCTTGTCCAACAGCTTATTCCCAAGTTCCTCACCTTGGATAGACTGAAGCGCTTTCTCGAAGCTGGTCAGAGTTGACTTCTGAAGAGAGATCATGTGGGCCACATAATTAAGAGACCGAATAGCGCAGGTGGAGGAAGTACAGAACTTGCAGCTGTACAGGTCCATCTGCTTGGACTCTTTGTCCGGAGAGCAGGTGCTCAGATGATTTGGTTGAGCTGACTTATCGTGGGCCGCTGTTACGACTACTGAGTCAGCCTTAGGTTGAGTTGTAAGGTAGCTTGCCCCTTCCGGGGGATGAGCCTGGCGAGGCTGGGTAAAGGGGACTGGTCCTGGTCCCAGTGCTTCTCCTTCCTCTTTTTCTTGCACTCTGAGGTGGGGAGAGGATAAACATTCCCGCAGTTCCCGAAGCTCCTTTTCCTTCAATGCAAGGCATTTCTTCAAAACGTGGGCATCTAGGGCTTTCTGGCGCCTGACGCGCACGTGGACTGGTTGAAGGACTGGCAGAAGACGCAGTCATCAACCTAGTGGTTTGGGCCTAACAGAGGATGTAGCGGGAGTGATCATCCCTGTGTGGAATCTGAGTGTCGCACAGTGAGCACTTCTTAAGTTTTCGCGAAAACATGCATTAACTATTATAAAAAGAACAGGAAAAAGAGCAATACATACTTAGAAAAAGGTGGCCGAATGTAGCAGAGTTCACCGCGAGGTCAGATGTATACAGGTTGATAGCGGAAAATAACTGGAGGGTGGCTATGGGGACCACCCCCTATCTACTCTCACGCTGACATCCAGTCATGTGATGCCGGGGCGGTCCGCTGCTATATATTGCCAGCTAGAAGTTTGCAGTGCGGTCCTGATGCCAGGGGGCACAGCCCAATCTATGAAGACCCACAGCAAGAACCCTCTCAAAGTAAGATCCCAAGATTCTATGAACATCTAAGGTACAAAGAATTGCTTCTCCCCGATAGGAATGCTTGGGGTAGTAGACTGGAAGCTGAATAGACTGGTTCAATGTAAACTCAGAAACCACTTTGTGCAAGAACTTAGAGTTGGTACTAAGAACCACTTGGTCTCTACGCAAAATTAAATAAGACTCCTTACAAATCAGGGCCTGAAACTCCGAAATCCTTCAAGCTGAAGTGACTGCTACAAAGAAAAGTGCTTTCCAGGACAAATAGCACATGTCACAGGAACCAGCCATTTCAAAAGGAGGCAGGGTCAACTTTTCTAAAACAAAATTCAGATCCCACGGTGGCGCTGGACTGCACACTGGTGGATTCAGAAGCAGAATCCCCTTCAAAAAGTTTTTGAAACTTCCAGCTGGGCTACTGTCCTGCCATCCACTAGGGTATGGTAGGCAGACAAAGACCGACAAATTCAGCGAAGAATACTCCAGGCCCAAATCATACAGGTGCAGGAGATGCTTCATGACCGATGAAGCAGGGGAACAAGAACGGGTCCAACCCTTCACAGTGGACCAAATGGAAAAATGCTTCCACTTCAAGGCATAAATGGTCCTCACAGACGGCTTTCTGGACTCAATGAGGACTTTCGCCACCCTGGAGGATACTCCAAAGCGCAAAGTGGCTATGTCCTGAGGTGCCACAGATGAAAATGAAGGGACTTCGGCACTGGAAGGACCAGTGTGCCCTCCTCATGGGTCAGGAGGTCATTGCACGGAGGCAGGGGAACCGGAAGCTCCACTGCCAGCTCCTGAATGAGTGGAAACTTAACCCGACGAAGCCAAAAGGGGCAATCGGAACCATGTGGGCCCCCTCCACCCCTAGCTTGAGCAGCACCCTCTGCAGTACTGGGAGGGAAGGTGCACAAGAACCTCCCTGTCCAACAAAGAGATGGCGCATCTCACCAGAAAACACCATGCCATGGAACAAGTGAGCAAAACTTGGTAAGTTTTCCATTGTATAGGGAGGCGAAAAGATCCTGTTCCGGACGACCCCAAGGGTCGAATATGTGGTCGACCATCTCTTGCTTCAGCTTCCACTTGTGGGCCCTTACTGTGGTGCAGCTGACTGTCCAATAGGAATTTTTGCTCGCCTGGAACGTGAACAGCTGTGATGCAAATTCGATGGAGAACAGCGCAATTTCACACCCGCATCGCTTCCCTATATAAGTGATACGAGCAGGTGCCTCCTTGCTTGTTGAGATACCAGATCATGCACATGTTGTTCAACTGGACTAACAGGGTGCTCTGGAGAAGCAGGTGCTGAAAGGCTTTAAGAGTGTACAACACTGCTCTCATATCTAACACACTGATGTGTAGAGAAATCTCCATCTGGGATAACCTGCCCTGGGTTTTGTGGTCTCCCAATTCTACATCCCAATCCATCCCTGATGCATCTGTAGTCAGAGTCTGGGTGGGAGGAGGAGGAGACTGAAACAGGACCCCCTTGGTGAGACTCGAAAGATGCTGCAACCACAAGAGATCCCTCTGCATGGAATCGGAGACCATAACCATCTGGTCCAGGTCGTCCGACCTCTGGTCCCACTGTGCTAGGGGCATCTACTGCAAAATGCACATGAGGAGCTTGGCTAAAGGCATGGCTGGGATGGCCGCTGCCATCAGGCCTAGCAGTCGAAGAACCGACCTGGCCAAAACATTCCTGTTGGAGGCCATCATATGGACCTGCTTCTGCAAGGTTTCCACCCTATAGCGAGGGAGAAAAGCCATACCCTGAACTGTGTCCATCACCACCCCAATGAATTGCAGGTGTTAGGAAGGAACAAGTTGGGACTTAAATTTACAGTGATCCCCACTTGATGAGAGGTCCAGGGTTGCAGAAGAGGGAGAGGTCCAACTGTTCCCTCGACGGGGCTGACATAAGCCAGTCATCTAGATAAGGAAACACCCACTGGCCCTCACCCCTCAGGACCACCGCCACTACCGTCAGGCACTTTGTAAAGGCCTGAAGTGCCGAGGATAGGCTGAAAGGTAGGGCCTTGAACAGGTAATGTTCCCCCTGAAAGGAGAAATTAAGGTAGCAATGATGGGCCTGTAACAAAGGAATGCACAGGTAGGCATCCTGCAAATCCAGAGCGCAGAGCCACTGACCGGTGTGCAGGAGGGGCAGTATCCGAAACCTCTTGTACTCCATGTACAGGTTTACAGTGTTGAGTTCCTGGTGCATGGAAACCGGTTCTATTGCTTTCTTTTGTAACAGAGCTTGTTAATTCCTCTCGGAGGAGAGGAAATCTGCACCTTCAGGTAGTGTGACTGGGCCGGAGGCCTGTCTGTAGGTTTGTCCCTAAACACCAGAGTGTGGCGTTCCCCTATGAGCTGAGAAAATAAACGGATACTCATCCAAAATAGCGGTCAACTGCAGCATACAATCTCCATAAGGTATGACAGATCCAAACAGCAGTGGGAAAGAACTGGAAGGCGGGCGTGGGGGACCAATCACTACATAGGGTCACGTCTGTCAAATGTCATCACGTGGGCGGTCCCCCGTCAGACACTGCTGGCTAAAGTTTCCATATGGTCTTGACGCTAGGGGGTTCTCAGTCCTCAAAGTGATTATCTACTGCAAGAGCGCCCTCAAAGAAAGATCGGAAGAAATGCGTACAGAAATCTCCTGCTCCAAGAGAGGGACAACACATCTCGCCACAAAACCCCAAGCCCTGGATCCAGCGAGCAAACATTGTACAGTTTTGCGTTGAGTGGGGATGCAAAAAAGTCCAACTCTGGACAACTCCATATGTTGAACAGATCTTCTGCAACAGATGAGAGCAGCTCCCGTTCCTGCATGCTGGACTGAGTCCTGCTGAGGCGCCAGGGTGTTTAAGACACCTGGCATGTGGACCGTGAAGAGTGAGAGACTGTGCTCCAGGGTCCAGTACCACATCCACACGGCCTCCATGCACAGGGGGAAGAGAGCCACACCCTGCTTGCTGATGAAGTAGACTACTCTCAGATTGTCTCCACTGCACCAGCAGTTGGCCTTGAGCAAACTGTTCCTGAAATGACTGCATGGCATAAAGCACCGCTCTCCACTCCAGAACACTGCTATGCAGGGCAGCTTCCAATTGGGATGAGGAGCCCTGGGTCTGAAAGGGGCTCAGGAGAGCTCCCCAGCCTAGACCCAAACCATCAATATACAAAAAAAGGCACTCTAGGCATATTTTAAATCCTCGTAAAACAAGCTTTTTAATTTTTTTATCATTTATTTTACGTTGTAAATAACTCACAATAAAACAGAAATTTGCAAATACATAAATATATGTGGTAGAAATTTCTAAAACACAATGTACAAGGTTCACATACCACGTCAGTGATAGCAGCCCAGCGCCTCGAGGCCACAAAGACCTCTTCGTCAGATTTATGGCCGCCATGTAATCTGTACATTTATATAGTGTAACAGGTGCGTTCAATTACTCCTCTCTAATTATGTGTCTTAAATGAATTATTAACACCTAGTAGTACATCTATTCCATTAGTGATACTTAACCCACTGTGAATAACTTCAGTATAATGCAATTAGTTTCATATACTTATCAACTGACTGATTCCTAAAATGCATAATCATCATAAGCAAATATTTCACCTATTTATGATATACTCAATGTTAACCAGACATCAATGTTTTCTGAGGGAGGCTATGTGTTGCCAGGCTCTCCAACTGATGCAAAATTTAAAGAGATTCACAAATTTAAAGCACGAAGATGAACTGCCTGACAGCACACAGCTGTTAAAACAACCACCTTACTGAGACAAATTCTAAAATCTTTATTAAAAAAAACTTTGAAGTAAACAAACTGAAGCACATTTTTTTTTTATTTTACTTCTTACTCACTAGACTCCTAAAAAGCCATACTAGTCTGTTCAGAACTTTTACAACACTCCACGAAGAATTATCTTCATCTCTTTACAACTAAGTTACAGAAAGGGTTTCCAGTCCATATAATAATTAAACCCTGTTAATTTAAGGGGTTTTAGACAAAAGATGAATTTAGACTCTTCCTGATCCATTGCCCTTTCCATGTCTCCCTCCATAAAGAAAGGGGGTACATGATCTATACCCACGTAACAGTGTGCCCTGATTGACTTTTTACTTCTTCCACGTGTCTGGCAACGGGATGCTGCAAATTATGTTGCCTTTTTTTGCCCAAAAGTGTTCCTGCACCCTTTCCTTTAATCTGTATATTGTCTGCCCTAGGTACATTAAACCACAAATACACCATATCACAAATGAAGTATTACATGTTATAAATTGATTTATTTTCACCTACCTTATGCCACTTGTACTTGGGTTGAAAAACACATTGACTTTTGTGGTATTGGTGCATGTAACACAATTATGGCATGGAAATTGTCAGACACTGGTTCCTTAAACGCACTATGAAATAGTAAGTCCTTTAGGTTTTTACCTCTTCAAAAGGATATTAAGGGCACTGTCTTACATAACTCTTAAGATCTTTAGCTGTGCCCAAAATGTGCCAATGTTTAATCACTGCCCTCAAATCCACGGACACTACTGAACATGTTACAAAAATACAGGTTACTCACCTGTAACAAGAGTTCTAGGAATGGTATATGTTGTTCATCCACACTGTCTGGCAGATTCCTTGCCGCTTTAAATCTTGCCGGAAGGTCTTCAAGCTGGCTCCTCCCACCCACCCAGGTGGTAAAACTCTCGGCTCCGCCCCATGACGCCAGATCTAGCCTGCTGGAAGCCAGGTTGTGCATCGAAGCCGGGGAGGTCGGGTAGGTCTAGTGGATGAACATATACCATTCCTAGAACTCCTGTTACTGGTGAGTAACCTGTATTTCTAGGGACATGGATATGTTGTTCATCCACACTGTCTGGCAGACTCCTAGCAGTTCTCCGGGAGGAGGGAGGCAAGGCGCACACCCCCTACTTAGGGAATAAAGACTGGAGAACCAAGGCCCCAAAACCAGCATCCCAGCGTGACTCAAGGTTGATGTGGTAGTGGGTAATCAAAGTATGTGCCGACTTCCAGGTAGCAGCCCTGCAGATATCCTGGATAGGGACATCCCTGGAAGCAGCTACCGATGCAGCGGTATGGCGAGCAAAATGAGCTCTTATCCCTCTGGAAGGCTCCATTCCCGACAACCTATAACAGAGACCTATGCAGGAGGTGACCCACCTGCTCATCGTCCGCTTGGCTGCATGTCTGCCAGGTGCGGCTTCAGCGTAGGTGACAAACAGCTGGCGAACCTCTCCCCGAACTTCAGCCGTACGCTCCTTAAGTAAGTGAGCGCTCTACTAGGGTCCAATATGGAGCCTATATTCAGCCTCCGAGATGTGATTGGGGTAGAACACCGGCAGAGTCAACACCCGGATAAGGTGAAGCTCCAACACCACCTTTGGAAGTAACTTCGGGTGGGGCGCAGGACAACCTTGTCCCTGCGGAAGACCAGATAGGGAGACTCAAAGGAAGCGCCTGGAGCTCTCCCCTCCTTCTGGTTGACTTGATAGCCACCAAGAAGGTGGTCTTCCACAACAGGTGGGAGAAATCACACCTGTGCATTGGTTCAAATGGCTTGCCCGTGAGCTTGGCCAATACCAGCAGTAGATCCCACGGAGGTGGAGGTTCTCACACCGGAGGGGAAATGTGATCAAGGCCTTAAAAAAGCGCCAGACCCCCTTCTCCTGCACCGCCGACTGTTTTCCGGCCCACGCCTGGTAAGCAGAGATGGCTGCCAGGTGCACCTTAAGGGTCGTCGACCGAAGCCCTTGCTGAGAAAAGGACCACAGGTAGTCCGGAATGCTTGCCGAGGAACAGGAAAAAGGATCCAGGCCCTTTCCCTGACACCAAATGGAGGATCTCTTCCATTTGAAGGTGTAGCATTTTCTGGTCGACTCCTTATGGGACACCTCAACGAAGTTGAGGACCTCGTCGGAAGACCCAAGGCCTGGAATCTAGCCGCTCAGGAACCAAGCCGTCGAGTGCAGGGATTGAAGGTCCGGATGGAATACCTTCCCCTGATGACTGAGATTAGGTCCGGGCGGGCTGGAAGCCACCTCGGGAGCCTGGAGCTGAGACTGAGGAGATCTGGATACTAGAGCTGGTGGAGCCAGTTAGGGGCTACCAGAATCACCTGCACCTTGTCCCTCCTCGCCTTGAGAAGTACCTTGTGGATCAAGGGAAATGGGGGACAGGCGTAGAAGAGGTCCGGGGTCCACGGCCTCGAGAAGGCATCCCCCTGCAGCGAGCCCTGCTGAAGGGGCGGGCATGAAACAGTCTCAGCTTCGCATTCTCGCTGGAGGCAAAAAGGTCCACCTGAGGCGTGACCCAGTGGGAGAAGAGATCTTGTACTACCTCCGGCAGGAGAGAACCACTCGTGAGACGCAGCCCCTATCCGGCTTAGGGCATCAGCCAGGGTGCTGGAGGCTCCTGCCACGTGAATGGCTAGGAGATCCGCCTCCAGGCTGCGCACAAGACCATATGCGGAGAGCTTCCTTGCATAACAGCATGGAGCGCATCCCACCCTGGCGGTTTAGGTAGTACATGGTCGTGGTATTGTCCAACTGGACCTGAACCACTTGACCCCATAGAAACGGAGTGAAGGCGGTGAGAGCTAGGCGGACTGCTCGGAGCTCCAGCAGGTTGATATAGCATCGGGACTCCCGAGGGGACCAGAGGCCATGCGCTCGGTGCTCCCCCAGATGGGCACCCCCAACCCATCAGAGATGTGTCTGTTGATAGACAGACCGTCGGCTCGGGGCGGACAAACGGGATGCCCTCCTGCAGATGTGCCAGAATGGTCCACCACTGGAGACCATTCCACATTTCCTGGGTCACCGTCACCAACCGATCCAATGGATCGAAGCGTTGTGACCACTGACTGGCCAGTCCCCGATGAAGGGGACGCATGTACCAATGGACCCAGCAGACCACGCTGGTGCAGACCACCATGAGGCCCAGGAGACGCAGGAGTCCCGGGCAGGGCACAATTGCCCAACCAGAAATGACTGGGCAAAGGAGGAAGAACCACAACCCTGTCCGCCAGGAGCAGTGCTCTGGCTCGAAGAGAGTCGAGCTCTGCCCGATGAAATGTATCGCCTGCTAAGGCACGAGTTCCGACTTGGCCTCATTGAAAATGAGGCCAATCTGAGAGCAAACCTAGAGGGCCAGATCTCTGGACCGCTCCAACTCCGCTCTGGAGGGCTGCCAACAGCCAGTTGACCAGGAAGGGGTACACCCGGACCCTTCGGCGCCGCAGGAATGCTGTCACCACTGCCATGCATTGGTGAAGACCCTAGGAGCTAGAGAGAGCCTGAAGGGCATGGCCCGGAACTCATAAAGAGATCCCTCCGCTCTGAAGCGGGGAAATTTCTGACAAAACGGACAGATCGGGACGAGAAGAACGCATACAGGAGGTCCAGGGAACAAAACCACACGCCTAGTTCCAAGGATGGGATTATCTGAACCAGAGTGACCATCCTGGAGGTCAGAGACCTTAGGAACCTGTTCAGGTCGTGCAGGTAGAGAATGGGGCACCAGCACCCCCCCCCCCCAACCAGGAAATGCCTGGACACAAACCCTGGGTCTGGAGGAGGATCTTCCACCTTCCTGATCACCTCTTTTTTGAGGAGCAGGGCAATATCGGCTCAGCAGGTCGCCAGCGAGGCTGCGGACCCCGTGGCCCGCCCCCCCCAGGGGCAATGGCTCGAAAGGGTGGAGCCTGCTCGAACTCCAGAGGCAGACCCTTTCCTACCACCTCCAACACCCAGCAGTCCGTGGTGATAGCGGACCAGGCGGAAAGGAAGTGGTGGAGCCGTCCCCCCATGGAGGAGTGACGAGGCTGGGGGCGACACCCCTCAACCCGTCACTGAGCAGGCTTGGAGGGGGGACCGGCCGAGGGACCTCCTGGGCCTTTACCTCCTTGCTTCCCATTAGAGGAAGTTGCTGGCTTGGGTTTGGGATGCCAAGCGCGAGCCTGGTGGTCCTCGTGCTGGTGCTGTTGGGCCAGTCGTGCCGCAGGGACGGAAGGACGAAAGGACTTACGCTGTTGCTGCCGGCGGCCCTTGTCCCTCTGGGCGGAGTTGACAGAGTCCAGAGTGGCGTTGGACTTTTCGATCTGCTGGAGGTGTCCCTCCACTCCAGGGCCGAAGACGTCAGTCCCCGAGAAGGGGATGTCCGCCAACTTGTACTGGGTGAGTGGATATCCTCAGCCACGCCCTGCGGCGCATGGCCACCGACCCCGCTACTGACCTGGTACAGGAATCACCTATGTCCAGAGCAGTCTGAAGCTACTGCTTAACCACCGCCCTTCACCGGTCCCGCACCTGCCGGACCGTGGTCCGCAGGTCGGCCGGGAGATGAGGGATCACCTCATCTAGGGAGCCCATGAGGGCGTGGGAGAAGTGTGCCATCAGCGCGGCCGAGCTAGCCTGTCGGAGGCCGAGGGAGGACGCAGCCTACACCTTGCGCCCCACGTAGTCCAGCCATTCGGACTCCTTGTTGGGGGGCCTGTCCACGTCCCGAGCGTTTCCGGAACGCCAGAAGATGTTATTGATGACTAACCCCTCGGCAGAGGGGTGCACCAAGAAACCGGCCAAAGAGCCGATAGGGACCTCATACTTCATGGCCATCCTGGCCGAGGGCGCAGGACAGGAAGCAGGCCGCTGCCAAAGCTCCAAGGCTGGGCCGACAATGACCTCAGCCACAGGGAAGGCCTCCGTGGGTGAATCCCCTCTGTCTAGAATCTCAGTCAGGGGATAACTGATCCATTTGGACATGGGCTCGAGCTGCATCCCGGTAGACTCCGAGATGAGCCTAAGCAGACCCAAGAAGGACGGTTGGCTATCGTCCAGAGACTGGCCCTGGGAGGACTCCAGGCCCACTCGCCTGGGAAACAGGGAGGAATCATCACTGGACTCCGAAGAGTCTGCGAAGAGCTGCCTCAGGCCTGTGCCACCCTCCACCGGCCGAGGATGGCCGGAAGGGAGGGTGACCGACAACCTGTGGGGCAGGCCGTGACCCGACCGAGGTTCCACCACAATCGGTGGGGCAGCAAGATTTGGTCGAACAACCGGTCCAGAAATAGGCATCTCGACTGAGGCGAGCAGTTGGTTCGGGCGGCAGCCACTTGATAGCCGGGGATGAATCTGAGTCTATTTACTCCCGGACAACAGCAACTGCTGCCACATAAGCTCCTCGTAACGCCAACGCAATCTGCTTGGAAGCCTCTCCTCATCCGAGGAGGATGACGAGGAGGAGGAGCGGTGTCGCCACTTAATTCAGTGCCCAGACCGAGACCACCGATGGCGGGAGCGGCTTGACTGAGATGAAGTCCGAGACCTTCAGTGAAACAGAGCGCGGGCCTGGGAAGGGGCGGAGGACACCCGCTCTTCCCTCAGCTCAGACACTTTAACCGTGGACTGCCGCCCCTGAAGGCACGGGCAGATCCTCGGTCTCCACCGGGGGAACGGGCAAAGAGGAGTTGACGGCTCTACCAGTCGACCACCCGGCTGTCGGAATCGAGAGATATCTCAACTGCGTCAACGGGTGTCTCGGCAGGCTGGCCTGACGGGGACGCCGTGAAGCCAGCGGCCTGAGCCTCAACCTTGACCAAAGTCGACAGTCGGCTGTCAGGGGAAGGAGACCTCTTCCGCTCCCACGAACGCAGACAATGGGACTTACCCTTCAACTCCCTCTTCTTGGGCTGAGAGGAATGTCCCGATGGCCACTCTCCCTTCGTGGAAAGGGAATGGCGAAGCTCCTTGAACGAAGTTGAATAAGAGGAACTCAGAGAGAACGGGATAAACGCTGCGACCGAGAAGGAGGGAGAGACAGCCTGGGCCGCCTCCTCCTCCTTGAGGGCGATCAAGTGCTCGAGCTGCTCAGCTGAGCCAGCCGCCGCGGACACCGCTCAACGAGCCACTTTGGGTTTTACTGGTGGGGAAAACTCCCCGGGGCGCCCAAGCTTCAATCGGGCAGCGCGATCCTCCAGGACGCTGGCCGAAAAGATGCGGCACAACTCGCAGACCTGCAGGTCGTGGTCTAGGTTGAGGCAGTATACACACGTGGAATGTGAATCCGTCCTGGACATGTTCTGCCCGCCAGGGCGCCTCCGAAAGCCGGGAATCGAATTGTCCATCGCAGCCATGAGGTATGAGAAGACCGAAGTTTAGAAAACTTCAAGACTAGATTTGGACGAACTGAAGAATTAGGATCCAGTCTAAAACGCAGAGTGCTAAAGAGGGAACCTGAGCTTCCAAGCAGTAAGGAAGATCTGGCGTCATGGGGCGGAGCCGAGAGTTTTACCACCCGGGTGGGTGGAGGAGCCAGCTTGAAGACCTTCCGGCAAGATTTAAAGCGGCAAGGAATCTGCCAGACAGTGTGGATGAACAACATATCCATGTCCCTAAAACTGATCCTTGTTTCATTTTCTTTTTGTCTGTACTCCAAGAAGTCTTCTCTTACTCTGTCATTAACTTTTTCCAATACTTGTTCAGAGTAACCCCTCACCAGTAATCTCTGAAAAAATTCTTCACTTTCTATCCTGAAATCTCACTCCCCTGGTATTATTTTGTTTCAACCTTATTAATCGAGAATAACAAACTTTCCACTAAATGTTTTGCATGTGCACTACAGGCATACCAAAGCATCTGTGGTTACCATCTTGCTGCGGGGACAAAATATGAAAAGGGACCCCCTGTAGAAGATTCAAAGTATCCATCCACCACTGCAACACCGTGCAGATTGGGGAGGAGGCCAGAAGTAGTTGGTCCAATTCATCTATGCTCTGGTCCCACTGCACTCAGAGGATCCACTGAAGGGTGAGCACGTGTAGCGTGGTATGGTGGGAATGGCAGCAGAGGTACAGCCTGGCAGGGATGTACTGACAGAGACTTCCTGAGCCTGAGCAATAAGGCATTCTGCCCCGTTTTGGGGTAAGAAGGCCTTCCCCTGCTTGGAGTCCAGCACCATCCCAAAGTATTGCAATCATTGGACAGTACTAAAATGGACTTGGGCAGGTTCACTGTTATGCCCAAAGAATGAAACATCTGGAGAGTACACTCCAGAGTCAGCAAAAACTGCTCCCTGGATAGGGCCTTGAGGAGCCAATCGTCCAGGTAAGGGAAGACGTATACTCCCCTCCCTTCTGAGGGCTGCTGAGACTGCTAAGCATTTGGTAAAGACTCACAGCGCAGAGGATAAGCCAAAAGGCAACACTTTGAACCGGTAGTGATCTCCCTGAAAGGCAAAGGAAAAACATCATCCTGTGAGGAGGAAAGACAGATATTTAGGTAAGCATCCTGCATGTCCAGTGAGCAGAGCCAGTTCGTAGTCCGCACTCAAGTGAATCAACAAAGTCCAAGAGGGTAGCATCTTTCAAAAAGAGGTGTGCAAGAACAAGGGGCACAATTTGAAGATGGGGGGGCACGCGGCTCAGAGGTAATGCAAGGAAGTATTTTTTTCACAGAGGGTTGTGGATGCACGGAACGGCCTTCTGGAGGAGGTTGTGGAGTCAAAAACAGTGACTGAATTCAAGCATGCATGGGACAGCCATAAGGCAATTCTAGGGTTGGGGGCAGAAAGAAGTAGGCTGCTGGTTAACTAGGATCTGCAGCTTATCCATTAGGCAGGGAAACAGGCAGACTGGGTGGGCCAAGTGGTCCTTATCTGCCATCAAATTCTATGTTTCTATGTAGTTTTGACAGGCAAGAGGCCTGGTAAAGTTATCATTCGAAATTCACTGGACAAAGCAACTTAGGTCCTTGAGGTCTAAGATGGGTCTCAGATCTCCAGTCTTTTTGGGGACCAGAAAGAACCTGGAATAAAAAGAACAGGTTACTCACCTGTAACAGCGGTTCTAGAAGTGGCATATGATGTTCATTCACACTAACAACAGTGTCCTTTCCTTTCAAGATGGTGCCAGAAGGTCTTCAGGCAGGATCCTCCCACTCACCCGGGTTGCAACTCCCTCGGCTCTGAGAATACCTACCTGTCAACCAATAGCAGAGAACAATTCAGGATGTGATCCACCTGCCAATCCTCTGCTTGGCTGCAGGTCTGCCAGGTGCGGCTTCAGCGTAGATAACAGCTGGTGAACCTCTCTCTGAACTCCAGCCATGTGCTCTTTAAAATGAGTGAGCGCTCGCCTCAGGTCCAGAGTATGGAGACTGTGCTCGACGTTCAAGGTGTGACAGGTGAAGTATACAGGGAGCTTAATCACCTGGTTAAGGTGAAACTGAAACAACTTTAGGGAGGAACTCCGGGTTGGGGCGCAAGACAACCTTATCCTTGTGAAGACCAAGTAAGAAGACTCAACCGGAAGCACTTACAGCTCACCGATTGTTCTGACTAACTTCATAGTCACCAAGAAGGCAGTCTTCCACGACAGGTGAGACATATCACACCTTTGCATCGGTTCGAATCACTTGCCCATGACCTCTGCCAAAACCAACAACAAGTCCCGTGAGGCTGGTAGTTCACGCACAGCAGGGGAAATGTGGTCAAAGCCCCGGAAGACGCACCAGACCACCTTCTCCGGCACCGTTGACCAGACTGCGCTCAGCAAGCACAGATGGCTGCCAGGTGCACCATAAGGGACGTCGACCAAAGGCCCGTCAGAAAGACACCAAAGATAATCCAGAATGCTAGCCAGGGGACAGGACAAGGGGTCCAGCCCTTTGCCCTGACAGCAAATAGAGAACCTCTTCCATTTGAAGGCAAGCACTTCCTAGTCTACTCCTTCAGAGATGCCTCCAGAACGGTGAAAACTGCTTCGAAAATACCCAAAGCCTGGCGCTCTAACTGCTCAGGAACCAGGCTGTCAAGTGCAGGCACTGAAGGTTCAGGTGGAGTACCTGCCCGATTGCAGAAAAGCAGGTCAGGGTGTAGAGGAAAGCACCTCAGGAGTTTGCTACTGAGGCTGAAGAGATCGGGGTACCAGAACTGGCATGGCCAGTCCAAAGCCAACAGGATCACCCGTGCCTTGTTCCTCCTGGCCTTAAGAAGCACCGTATGAATCAAGAGTATCGGAGGGAAGGCACAAGAGAAGCCTGGGGTCCAGGGACTCAAGAAGGAAAACCCCTGTAGCATTCCCTGCTGAGGCGGGTGGACACAAAACAGCCTCAGCTTTGCATTCTCTCTGGAGGCAAACAGGTCCAACTGAGGGGCGGCCCACTGGGAGAACAAGCTCTGGACTACCTCTGGATGGAGAGACCACTCGTAAGACACCTCGCCCACCCGGCTGCTGGCGTCCACCACCTGACTGGAGGCTCCTGCTACATGGATGACTAGGAGATCTGCCTCTAAACTGCACACGAGGGTCCAAACATGGAGTGATTCCTTGCACAAAGGCAGGAAGTGCATCCCATCCTGTCTTTTGAGGTAGTACATGGTCGTGGAGTTGTCCTTCTGGACTTGAACCACCTGACCCCGAATGTGCGGAGCGAATGCAGTCAGTGCTAGCCGAACTGGTTGGAGCTCTAGCAGGATGATGTGGCATCAGGACTCCTCAGGGGTCCAGAGCCCAAGGACTCTGTTCCCCAAGTGGGCACCCCAGCCCATGGGAATGGCATCGGTCGTCAGGATGACCGTTGAGTCTGGGTGGACAAACGGGGATCCCTTCCTGCAGATGTGCTGGGACCAACCACCACTGGATGGCATCCCACATCCTCTGGATCAGTGACCAGCTGGTCGAAGTGACCTTTGCCCAGAGACCACTGGCTGGCCAGTTCCAACTGAAAGGATCACATTCTACAGCATGCCCAACGGGCCATGCTGGTGCAGGCCACCATGTAGCCAAGCAAGCACAGGAAGTCCCGGGCAGGGCGCAATTGCCCAACCCGACATGATCGAGCACAGAAGGAGAAAGCTTCAGTCTTGTCTGCTGGGAGCCGGGCTCAAGCTCTGCAAGAGTCGAGCTCTGCCCCAATTAAGGTAATCACCTGCGAAAGCACAACTTCCAACTTGGCTTCGTTGACTAGGAGGCCAAGAGAGATGCAGGTCTGGAGGGCCAGGTCCCTGAACTGCTCCACCTCCTGCCAAGAGGGACCTGCGATCAGCCAGTCATCCAGGCAGGGGTAAACCCAGACCCCTCGGCACCTCAAGTAAGCTGCCACTACTACAATGCACTTGAAGACCCTAGGTGCAGAGGAGAGGCTGAAATGCATGGCCTGGAACTCATAGAGGGCTCCCTATGCATGAAAGCGGAGGAACTTACAAAGAGACGGATGGACTGGGGTGTGAAAGAACGAGTCCTGAAGATCCAAGGAGCAAAACAACATGTTTTGCTCTAGAGATGGCATGATTTGAGACAGAGTTACCATCCTGAAGGTATGCAACCTAAGCAACTTATTCAGGTCATGCATATGTAGAATGGGGCGTCAGCCCCCATCCCCCATGGCACCAGAAAGTACTTGAAGACAAACACTGGGTGTTCCAGACGATCTGCGACAGGACTCACAATCTCCTTGTGGAGGAGCTGGGCTATGTCGTCCCAAAGCTGACAGCATGTCAGCGGAAACCAAGTCCTCCTGTGTGGCGCAGGATCGGCAAGAAGAGTACTGCTCGAATTCCACAAGAAGACCCAGACCCACCACTTCTAGAACCCATCTGTCCATGGTAACAGCGAACCAGGCGGAAAGGAAATGATGGAGCTGACCCCCCCAGGGGCGGTATGACGAGCATGAAGGAGGCACACCTCATCCTGTCACTAGGCAGTCTTAGAGGAGGGACTGGCAGAGGCACCACCACTCTCTCTGCCACCAGGTTTATGGACGACTGAGGCCACCAACCTGGGATGAGGTCGCAAGGCCTGAGACTGCTGGTCAACCTGTTGCTGGGATGGTTTGGCCACAGAAGTGGAGGTGGACTGAAAGAGCTTCCTCTTCTGTTGCCGTTTAGAGCCCTTAAG
Organism: Neoceratodus forsteri; assembly: GCA_016271365.2. Taxonomy (NCBI): domain Eukaryota; kingdom Metazoa; phylum Chordata; order Ceratodontiformes; family Ceratodontidae; genus Neoceratodus; species Neoceratodus forsteri. The sequence goes on along the minus strand of CM057456.1, from coordinate 1,411,109,765 downwards.
AGTCCTCCTGGGCAGATATCACAGAGTCCAAGGTGACAATGAACTTCTCAATACGAGTGAGGTGACCCTCTGGCCCCAGCAGGCTGGAGCCCAGGATGCCAGCTTGTGCAGAGTGTCCATTGTGAAGGTCAAGAGCCCCAACCAAGCCCTACGGTGCATGCCCACTGAGGCCACCTCGGAGCGGGCACTGGAGTCACCAATGTCCATGGCTGTCTGGAGCTGCAGTATGGCCGCAGCCTGCCCTGGTCTCAGACCCGTATGACCACAGTCTGAAGATCTACAGGGAGATGAGGAAGCACCTCATCAAAAGAGCCCAGCAGGGAATGAGAGAAGTGGGCCATGAAGAGGGCCGAGCTTGCCAGGCAGAGACCAAGCAAGGAGGCAACACAGACTTTCTTAGTCGCATGGTTCAACTTCTTGTACTCCTTGTCAGGTGTCTTGTCAACATCCCCAGTGTTGCCAGAGTGCCTAAACACAGTCTGCCACCCATCCTTCGGTCGAGTGGTGCTCTGCGAATCCCAAGGGGAACCGGTGAGCACCATGTATTTGTGAGCCATCAGGGCAGAAGGCACACAGCAGGAAGCGGGATGCTGCCAAAGCTCCACGGCAGGGCCAAGAACAACTTCTGCCACCAGGAAAGCCCCCAGACCGTCTCCCCAGTCCAGGATCTCTGCCAATGGGTAACGAGGCCTCTTCTGAAAGGACTCCATTTTTATACCCATTGACTCTGAAATAGAGAAGCCCCATGAAGGAAAATGGGCCTTCATTCATCGCGAGGTCCCCCACGGTCTCTACGTCTACCGGACAGGAGTGCAGGGAGGAGCCTTTGGACTCCGAGGAGTCGTGAAAGAATAGCCGACCGCCTGAGTGCCCACACACTCTCCGCAAGTGATCAGGGGTGACTGTGACCGACAGCCAATGGGGAAGCCCCTAGGTCAGTCGAGACTCCTTAGAGCACCAACCGGCAGCTGATTAGGTAGCAGTTCCACTAAGATCAGCAGAGAAGTTGGAGTCGGCAGAGCTGGGAATGTTTTGGTTAGCTCAGTCGATGGAGATGGTGTCAGCCTCTCGGGTGACAGTGAAGTGATGGTCAGCATCGAAACTGGGTCTAGTTCATCACTGATAAGCACCTACTATTGCCACAAGTCCTTGTAGCATCGACGCAATCTGCGCCAAAGCCTTTCCTCACCCCCAGAGAATAAAGCGGCAGTGCCGCTTCCCGTGGTACTGAGAGCAGGAGCGCCGATAACAGCAGGATCGGCTCGACCCATGGGATGAAGACAGACTCAGATCGCCAGGGGACTAGTGGCAGGGATCTCAGAGAGTCTGAGCACCAAGGCTCTTCTGCGTCAGGGTCTGGGACCAGAGGTGATGGGTCAGCAGACTAATCCATCCCTCCAACAGTTTAAGTCAGTACTGGAGACTTGGACAAGGAAATATCAGCCTCTTCATTAAACAACTGGTCGGTCAGCCAGAAAATAATCTCAGCTAGAACCTCAACCAGCATCTCGGCCGACAGGTCCAATGGGGGTTACCGAGGAGCTAGCAGGCCAAGGTCGAAGATTCAACCGAAGTTAAATCTGGAGAAGCCCGGGAGTCAGAAGCCCTCAACAGAGAGCGCTCCCGACCCCATAAACAAAGACGAGTCCTCCCTTTCTTAGACTCTCTTCTCTGATTTGTGCTCTGAGGGTCATTTTCATACCTGGATGTTGCGGATCCTCTGACCACGCTAGACGCGGAAAAGGACTGATTTTTCCACGTCTAGCGTGGTGACAGGATCCGCGACATCCAGGTATGAAAATTATATTGAGAAACACTAACTGAAATAGAGAATAAATGAGGTCACATAAAGCAACAGAAAGCAAGAGATAAAAAATATTCAGACATGCAGGATCGTAAATAAATATTAACATTAAGAGGAAAGAATTAAATATTAATTTGGAAGAAGGCATCTCTTGATAAAGCCAAGACACTTGGTGAAACGTTGAGGCTTGCCAATATTTAAATAAAGAAGAAATTTTGAAATTAAGAAAGACTGTCTACGGAACTGAATTTGTAAAGCGCCACCATTTCAGACACTCTGTAATAGAGTACAAGCTCAGATACGGGTAGCCTGGGAAACCCATAGTAAGGTTACCCATAACCCGACAGCAGGAGGCTCGGTGTCAAGTATTGAGGTGCCGGGTACTGCGGCATCCAATATTGTGGTGTCTGGTACTGAGGAACCGCATACTGCGTCGTCTGGCATTGCAACATCAGGTATCCAAGTGCCAGGGGCTCTGGAGTCCAACATCATGGAGTCAGCCCTACGGGAGGACCAGCCAGCTCAGGCATTGGCCTGGAGTAGGCAGACCTACAGGAGGGTCCGGGAGCCCAGCTGTCCCCAACAGCGGAGTGGGTCTGCTGTTGGGGAGCAGAATCCCGGAGGATGACGGGTTATCTGGCGTCGGGGGGGGGGGGTGACAACAGCATTCCACAGTCCTCAACCGCAGCCGGGGAGGGAGGAGCAGAAGAGACGCAGGGACCTCAGAGGGCAACGCAACCGGGTGTGCGCTGCAGCAACTCCCAGACATCAGGTAAGGTATCAGAGCCTGACATGGGGTCGTGGACTGGGCGGTTGTTGGAGGGTCAGACAGCTGACTTATCACACGTGTCTAGGCAGACGTCGGTGGAGTAGACACCAGACTTACTGGACCCACTCTTACCGGTAGGCCCAGGTTTTGGGGATACAGCAGGAGTGGCGGCCTCCTTTTCCCCGGAGGTTCCTGGCAGGCCCAAATGCAAACCCATCATAAGGGCAGACACCGGCTTGGATACCACCAAGGCAGCAGTCTAAGGACAATTCCCCGGAGAGGAATTCACCTGAAGGGCCACGTCTCCAGCCGAAGTCGCGGCTGCTGTGGACAATGGTTCCTGATCCTGGTGTTTCTCCTCGTCCCTCTTTTTCTGACTGCCCCCAGGAGAAGTTGATGCCTGCCTCAATTTCAATTCTTTTTCCATGGATGCCTTTTTTTTTTTTTTTTAACAAATGGGCCTCCAGGGACTGCTGTCTTCGTTTCCGGAAGGCAGAACTGAATTTTCGGCAGTGCTCGTACTCTTCCACGCGGTGGTACGGGCCCAAGCAAAAAAAAGACTGAGAATGGCAGTCCTTGTAAGGAAGCTGAGATCCATACGAGTCGCACTTGTTTTTATGAGATTCCAATGGCATCGGGGACAACATGCCCAGTGAGGTATAACAACTTTTTTGAGAAAAAAGAAATTAGATAAATGTCGAAAGAGATTAATACTCATTCAAAATGGTGAGACAAGTGAGCACTATTCTTCCATGAGGTAATTTCGTAAGCAGACAGTGGGAAAGAACTGGAGAATGGGTGTGGGGGACCGCCCCTTTATGCTGACAGATCACCTGATGTGGTCCGGTTCCCGCCAGAGACTGCTAGCTACAGATTTTTCCATGGGGTCCTGATGCCTGGTGGCTTAGTCCTGTTTGTGAATACCTACTGCAAGAGCCCTCTTGCAGTAAGATCACCCTCTACCACGAGGTTGGGTGCAGTAGAGGGAATGTAGCAACTTAAGGGCTGTGCCAGAGGCCTCTAAGTCACTGAAGAGGTCCTGGACAGCAGGGCCAAAGAGCTTGTTGTCACTGAATGGGGCACTGAGCACCTTGTTTTGTACATCAGCTACAAAGCAAGAAACCCTCAGCTATGAATGCCTGTGGGAGCCACCCTGGCTGCAGAGTTGGCCAAATCACAGAGGGCCCCAAGATGTGTCCTGACAACCTCTGCAGTTTGCAGACAATGAAACAGTTCCTGCCCCTGGGTGCCACTAGGGAGGGCAAGGGCAGCCGCCTTGCTCTTCCTACAGCTGGCATCCTGAAACTTGACCATATGCGACAGGTAGTTTACAATCCTCAGGCCTAAGGTAGAGTCGTCGTAAACCCTCGTACCCCAGAGGTCAATCCTGCAGGATTCCTTGTCAGAGTGAAGGGAGCCAAGGTGCTTAGGCGGCTTAGACATGTCATGGGCTGCCTTGACGAATTCTGAGTCAGTTTCAGCCTGGGCCACAAAATAAGGCCCTGAGGGGCATTTTAAGCCTGTCTGCCCTGCGAGGCATTGCTGGCACCATGTCTGGTCTGTGCCAGGTTGCCGTAGTAGCATAGGAGGGATAATTTTAGGTGGAGAATCCGGGAATTACAAATAGTCAGCCAGGTCCTTCCTGGTGACATCCTCAGTTTTGAAACCCATACTGGCAGACAGCTGTTGCGTAACATTGTAAAATGTGGCATCTTACAGGGGAGACCTAGGAGTATGCTTAGAGTCCTCACTGACTGCAGTGGAACTGTCAGAAAGAAAATTACTTACCACAGTAATCTTCTTTCTTCCAAGGGAATCTAACTGTATTCTGACTTATGCAGTATGATCTCACCATAGGACTGCACCAGAGCCGAAATGGTTAATAGAACCTATGCAAAGGATGGCATGCTAGACTCAGTCTTCAAACCACTGTCCCCGGTAAACAGTTCTAAACCGTCAGATTCTTATGAAGCATGCACAAATAACTATGCTACTACTACTAACACTACTCGCCCACCCATTATGAATTATCTTTTTCCCTCAACTGATTCAAACTGGCACCACTAAGTCTCAAGTCTCAGTTGCCCAAGAGAAAAATACACCCACAGGTTTGCAACATTCTTAGTACAGCCGGAGTGCAGTGACTCAAGGTTCTTAGTAGGGGAGGAAGGGAGGGAGCTCAGAATACAGTAAGATCCCCTTGGAAGAAACAAGATTACTATGGTAAGTAATTTTTTCTTCAAACCCCAGGAAATCTTACTGTATTCTGATTTATGCAGACTACCCTAGCAGTACCTCTGGAGGTGGGCATATTACCTACTTAGGAAACAGTCTGCGCAGCACTGCTGTGCCAAACCTGGCAACCCCTCTGGCCTCAACATTCAAACAATAATGCTTGATGTACGGACCATCTTCCAAGTAGCTACCTTACAGATATCCACCAGGGGAATATCCCCAGCAGCTGCTAAAGAGGCCGCTGTACACCTGGTAACCCTGAGGCATGTAGGTGGCTGCTTACCCACCTTGTTGTGGCAGAACTGAAAGCAAGCCACAATACATCTTGCAATGGATCTCCCAGTAGCTAGCTTCCCTTTCCCCACCTCTCCATAGGTGAGGAAAGGCAGAGTTTGATCCTGCCTGTGACTTTTTGTGTGGTCAAGGTAGTAGCAGATTGCTCTTTTTACATCCAGTCTGCACAGCCTGCATTCACCCGAGGTGGAAAGATTGCTAAAAAAGACAGGTAGTGTAATGGACAATAAGTAGCACACTCGCCTCTGAGGCTGGGAGATCAGAGGGCTGTGGGTTCAGTTCCCACATCTGGCACTTGGATTAATATCCTAGTACTGACACTGTAGTGCAGCATGAGAGGGGTGCTACACTTCTGAGTTGCCGTCTTTCAGATAAGACGTTAAACTGAGGTCCCATCTGCATGGATTGGGGGTAGTTCAGGTGGACGTTAAAAATCCCATGGCACTTATCGAAAAGAGTTAGGGGTGATTTTATTTACAATAAAGCATAATACAATTATTTCAAGAAAACCAAATACAAATATTTACAGGTCTGGTTAAGAAAAATAAGGGTCAAAAAGAAAGAGAAAACAAAATATCCAAATACTAGAAAAGATACCACACTATTACCTTACTAAGAAAAAAAATAACCAACAAAAGAAAACAAAGCATAGAATCCATATATACACTATTCCTAATCTTTAAAGAATATTATCTTTTCTATTTATACATAATATGTGAAAATCCATTCCACCATTTCTTAACTTTCTCTACATTATACAGTTGCATATCTTTAAGGTATACTTTTTGTAATTTATTTGATAAATATAGGCAAAACCCTTCCACAGAGGTCTTTTTTTCATACAATACCCACTGGCATCATACTTGCCAGGGACAAAATTGCAAACATGCCGTCAACACACATAGGGTACCTTCCTCATATTTTTTTTTTTAGCTTTGGAGGAAAATTGCCGATTACTAATATATCGTAAGTTAGTTTTGCCAACCAATCCATCATCCATTTCTTTGCCAAATAGGCCCATAATTTTGTTGAATAAGAATACAGAGAAAAATCTTCCACAGCTTCCTTCTGGTTAATACATTCTATGTAGGGACAATTCCTCTCTTCCTTAGCCTTATATTTTGCCGTCCCTCTAATGTTCAAATGTCCATACATAATGAGCCATTGCACCTCACACACATATACAGAGGTAGTCTAGGAATATTTAACTGATCTAGTATGTTCTGATTCAAGGCCGAAGGGCAATTTTTGAAACCAGGAACTATGGGAAAGATGTGAGATATAACCTATTTATACAGTTTCTGAGATGAGCTCCCACTAATCTGTTTTTTTGTTACCTGCCATTTATAGAGATTATGAGCAGCAGGTCTAAAAAAAGGCCAGTAGGGAAATATGGAGGTTCAATTTCGGAGCACAATGCAGCCAGGCTGATAAGTAATGCCCTAATGCTTCATGAAACCAAAGTCCCTCATGCCTGACTGGTACTCCTAAACTGTTTTTAATGAAAGGGGGATGTGAAACAAAAAGTACAGTTACGTAAGAACTTATCGTAACAGTAGATCTTCAAGAACAGCTCTTGCAGCAGGTTACACCATTTGGACTGAAGCCGGCAGGCGTCAGGACCCCACGGAAAAATTCAAGCTAGCTATCTTCAGCAGGGACCACCCCCGACGTCAGACGTAGTACATAAGGGGGCAGTCCCGCCAGATTCCCCAGTTCTATCGCCGGAGACTTCCGGCCGCAGGCTGACATCAGAATGGGAGACCGAGGATCCACCGTCAGAAGAAAAACGGGAAAATTCCCTGTTGATAAAGGCTAAAGCCATGCCTCCTCCAAGGGGGAAGGTGGCCGGGAAGGTACCTGCTGCAAGAGCTGTTCTCGAAGATCTACTGTTACGGTAGGTTCTTACGTAACTGTACTATCTTACTTCGAGACACAGCTCTTGTAGCAGGTTACACCATTAGGACTGATTCCCAAGCAGTAATGCTGCCAAAAATTCCGGGAGGAGGAAAATAGGAAATACATTCCAGGTCCTGAATCTAGGACAGGAGACCCTGTAGCATTGCCAGGCCGAAACCGGCTCTTCGCCGAGAGGCGATGTCCAGGCTATAATGCCTGATAAATGCATGCACAGAGCTCCAAGTGGCTGCAGCACATATGGCAGAAGTGGTGCAAAGGAGGTGGCCACGCCTCTAGTGGAATGACCCCGGACTGAATCCGGGAGGGGCTTCTGTTTGAGCTCATAACAGAATGAAATACACTGGACAAACCAACGAGACAGGGACTGTTTGGATACAGGTTGGCCCATCATCCTCCTCTCAGAAAAGGAAACGAAAAGTTGCTCAGAACTACGAAATGGTTTAGTTCTGTTGAGGTAATACCTCAGGCTGCGGTGAACATCCAGGGTGTGGAGTAGAGCCTCTCCTCTATTCGAGTAGTTCGGGAAGTAGACCGGCAGGTCAATGTCCTGATTTAGAGTGAGTGAAAAGACCACCTTAGGCAAAAATTTAGGATTCGTCCTCAGGGATACTCCGTCCCGGTGGAAAATTAAATAAGGCTCTTTGCACATGAGAGCGCGAAGCTCAGAAATTCTTCTCGCTGAAGTAACAGCAACCAAAAACAGCATTTTCCACGACAGAAAATGCAGCTCGCAATCCGCGGCAGGTTCGAAGGGGGGGGGGGAGAGCGTGAGTTGTTCCAGGACAAAGAGCAAATCAAATGGAGGCACTGGGTCCTTAACGGGTGGCTTAAGGTGTAACACCCCTCTCAAAAATTCCCGAGAAGCGTCTAATTGTGCCACTGTGCGATGTCCCACCAGAAGGTGGTAGGCCGAGATGGCACAGAGGTGCACCTTGATAGAGGAGTAGGCTAGACCCAAACGGAAAAGGGAGAGCAGGTAGTCCAACACCACTCCCACAGGGCAACCCAAAGGGGAAAAATCACGTGCTAGCGACCATAAACAAAAACGGTGCCACTTCATAGCGTACGTCGCATGCGTTGCCGGCTTTCTGGCTGCAGAAAGAACTTCTGCAACCTCTTGCGAGACCCCGTGACGCAAGATGGCTATGTCTCCAGGAGCCATGCATGCAGGTTCAGTGAGCGTAAGTCCGGGTGGACCAGTGAACCTTCCTCCTGAGACAAGAGATAGGAGCTGAACGGCAACGGGAGCGGAGGTTCCCGGGATAGCTGAATCAGTAAAGGGAACCAGATCTGTCTGGGCCAGAAGGGGGCCACAAGGATCATGATTGCTTGCTCCCTGTGCAGTTTGAGAAGAACTCTCTGGATCAACGGGAAGAGAGGGAAAGCGTAGAGGAAACTGTCCGCCCAGGAGAGGGACAACGCGTCTCGCCAGAAAACACCAGGCCCTGGATCTAGCGAGCAAAAATTGGGCAGTTTTGCGTTGGATGGGGATGCGAACAAGTCCAACTCTGGAGTTCCCCATCGAAGAAAGAGATCCTCTGCTACCTCTTGAAGAAGTTCCCACTCGTGGACTCTGGCCTGGGAGCGACTCAGGCCATCTGCAATCGTGTTGTCCACCCCGGGAACATGCACTGTGATCAGATTCGCACCGTGTCGGATTACCCAATCCCACACCCTCATTGCCTCCCTGCAAAGGGGGTAAGAGTGTGCGCCTCCTTGTTTGTTGAGGTAATACATCACCGCCGTGTTGTCTGTCTGAAGCAGAAGAGTACGCGGCGGGATTTCTGACTGAAAGGCCTGCAGGGCATAGAGAACCGCCCTCATCTCTAGAATGTTGATATGGAGATGAGCTTCCAGCGGGGTCCACGTACCCTGGGACTTCACCCCATCCAAGTGTGCCCCCCACCCTAGACCTGAGGTGTCTGTGGTGAGGATTACCTCCGGGGACAGCGCTACAAACGGGACGCCCCTGGAGAGCGACCCTGGGTCTAGCCACCACTGCCAGTCTCGAAACACGGTGTTCGTGATTCTGACCGGATGCTGCAAGTGGTCTTGCCTTTGGTCCCATTGCACCTTGAGCATCCACTGAGTTACCCGCATGTAGAGCCTTGCGAAAGGGACGGTAGGAATGGCCGCAGCCATGTGTCCGAGCAAGCGAAGGACCGACCTGGCAGGGACGGTCTTGTTTGACGATAACCCCTGATGAGGGATCTGATGCGCCCGCCTGTCGCCTGGAAGAAAAGCTCTTCCTCAACGGTGTCCAGTACTGCACCTATAAATTGCAGATTCTGCGACGGTACCAGGAGAGACTTCGTGGTTGATTAGGATGCCCAGAGATCGGAACAGGTCCTGGGCGCCTGGACCAAGACGTAACAACGCTCTCTGAGGCGTGCCATGAGAAGCCAATCGTCCAGGTACGGGAACACATAATGGCCCTGTCTCCTTAGAGACGCTGCCACGACTACCATGCACTTGGTAAAGACCCTTGGTGCGGATGACAGTCCGAATGGAAGGGCTCGGAATTGAAGGTGGTGGTCGAGGAACTCGAAGCGCAGGAACCTCTTGTGTGCCTGAGCTATAGGGATATGCAGGTATGCGTCCTGCATGTCTAGGGACATTAAGAAGGCGTCTTGTTTCAGCATGGGAATAAGACCCGGAAGAGTCACCATGCGGAATCTCTTGTAGGCGACCGACGAGTTGAGGTCACTGAGGTCCAGAATCGGACGGAGGTCCCCTGTTTTCTTTGGAACCAGGAAGAAGTGGGAATAATATCCTTGTCCTCTCTGGTTCTCCGGGACGTACTCTATCGCTCCCTTTTGCAAGAGCGCAAGTACTTCTTGCCAGATCAGAGATCTGTGCTGACCCGGATACCGGGAGAGCAAAGGAGGCCTTGAGGGAGGCTTTTCTGCGAATTCTATATAGTGGCCTCTTCCGACCAAATGAAGAACCCACCTGTCGGTGGTTATCGCCTGCCATCCCGGCAGAAAGTTCGCAATGCGACCCCCGACCATGATTTCCAGTTGATCCTGAGGGGCGGGGGACGGAAGGGAGTCAGGCTGTGGCGGCTGAGGGTCCCGCTGGCTGGGCCGGCTTAGGAGTACGCTGGCTTTGGCCTGAGGGCTGTTTCCCCTGGGCTCTACGAAAACTGGAGCCCCTCTGTTGTGAAGTGGAGCGGGACTGCTGCCTCTACATCCGTCCACGAATTTGGCTTTGGTTCCTACGAAAGGAACTAAGCCTGGGTCGGTACATGGCCTGAACCGACCTCGCCGCCTTCCCGGCCTCTTGTTAATCTTCTCTGAAGGTTTACCAAACAAGACTTCTCCCTCGAATGGAGCGTCCATGATATTCTTCTGGACGTCCAGGGTAAAGCCGGAGACACATAACCAAGAGTGCCTCCGGAGGCATACGCCAGAAGCTGCTGCTCGGGCCGAGGAGTCCGCGGAGTCGTACGCGGCTCGTAGCACTTGGGTTCCCACGTCCGAACATGTACGGAGGAGCTGAAGCATCTCCTCCTTCTGCCCACCTTCCGGCAGTTTTTCAGCCGCTTCCAGACCCTGTTCCCACAAGGCATTTTGGAACTGAACCATGTGGGTCAAATAATTCAAGGATCTGATGGCGCAGGTAGCGGAAGCATACGTGCGCCTACCCATAGCGTGCAACTGCTTGGACTCTGGGTCCGGTGGCAGGGTGCTCAGATGTTGCGGTCTTTGGGACCGGTCATGTGAGGCTGTGATGACCAGAGTCTCGGCCTGAGGCTGCTGAGTCAAGTACTGGTCTTCTCTAGGAGCCTTGTACAAGTGATCAGCTTTCTTCGGCATCGCCGGGAGCGAATGTGGACGCTTCCACGCTGCCTTGGTGATGTCCACGAAAGTGCCAACCAAGGGTGACACCACCACAGGCTTGGGGTCCTTCTGCCGAAGATATTTGGCAAGGCGTATCCTTCCGGGGCCTAGCTCTTCCACATCCCATCCCATGTTCTCTTGGATGTGCCTCATAATATCCGAGAACGAAGGGTCATCCGGAGGAGACTTCGGCATCTCACGTGGGTCCAGAGAAGGGGATATGGATGTTGAGAACTCTGATGCCGTATCCTCCGTCGAAGGTGATCGTCGGTGTCTCCTGGGTCTCTTGGGGCTGGGTGACCTAGAAGAGGATTTAGACTGAAGTCTCCGTTTGTCTGGCCTCCCCTGGGAGGGGTTCCGTACTCCCGGGGAGGAAGTGAACAGCCTGCCGACCCCGATGGCGAGGGGGGTGCAGGAACCGGAGGTGTAGGAGGAATAGGAGGAGGAGTGGGAACCATGTCCTTCTTTATGGTGTCCCACCAGTAAGTGAAGAGATCCTTCACATCCGCTAAAGAAAGGCCCGACGACGGCCCGGGCGCCGGTGGACGGTCGTCGGGTCCCGGCGTCGGCTCCACAGGGGGCTCGGGTAACGGTGAGGGTTCCCTGGGCATCTCTACAACACCGGGGTCGCCCGTCTGGTCCTCGGGCTGCGTCAATTCCTCCTCGGTTAAGGTCTCCTGACCGACGTCGGTCGGAGGCATCAGGGCTCTCTTCTCAGGAGGAGCGGGCGCCGGCCCCCTACCGGCGTCCGCTGAGGTGCTGGCTTGGCCAGCGACGGTCGTCTGGCCGACGGCAGCTCCAGGGATGTATGGCGAGAGGACGACGACGGACGCACCGGCGTCGGATCCTGAGGTCTCTTCAAAGAAGTAAGCTCCAACGTCTTGCGAGAAGGCAAGGAAGCTGACCTGACATCGGGTTCCGAAGGGCGGGAACCCGACTTATGATGATGATGGCAATCCCCAGACTTCACCAAGGCCCTGGAGGACGAAGACGAGGACGGCCTGGGGGACTTGGCCTGAGAAGAGGACTTCCTGACCGCAGCCGGGGGAGGCTGAGAGCTGGCCCTGGAGGGGGAGCGGTCAGACCTGGAACCGGAGCTGCGAGAGTCTGAAGCCCTGGAAGGGGCCTTCTCCCTTCGTTTCTCAGCGTGCTTGTGGGTCTTTTTAGAGGATTCCCCCTTGGAAGACATGGTCTTAGCTTTTCTTCCATTAAGAAAGCCTGAAGGGCCTTCTGACGTCGGATCCGGGTTCTACTGTTAAACCCCTGGCAGAAAGAGCTGGCCCGGGTATCGTGGTCTGGGCCTAGGCACCGGACGTAGGCCCTGTGGGGGTCCTTGAAGGGGATCTGTTTCCCGGAAGTACACTTGGAAGAGTGACCGGAAGTCGGAGAGGACATCAGCGAAAAACTTGCTTGAAGAAATCCAAATTTCCCGAAGGAAAGAACTTAACCACGCGTCGCGCGCTAGAGCTGAACCGAGGGTCGAGACATGCAAGTCAACGGCGGGAAAGAACTGGTGAATCTGGCGGGACCGCCCCCTTATGTACTACGCCTGACGTCGGAGGCGGGACCGACGTCGGTGGCGGTCCCCGCTGAAGATAGCTAGCTAGAATTTTTCTGTGGGGTCGTGACGCCTGCCGGCTTCAGTCCAAATGGTGTAACCTGCTGCAAGAGCAGTGTCTCGAAGTAAGATCTACCGGCGCAGCGGTTGGATTTCCACCTGCGATGCCAGTGACCCAGGTTCGGGAATGAGCCCGGGAGCTGGAGGGCCGCCGGGAGAGGACTTGAGCATCCGAGGGACCGCCATCCTCCGGGGCGCCACAGCTCGGCTCTTGTCTGACCCCGGATGGAGACCCAAGGTACAGCAACTCCGATGCAGAATGGAGGGGCGACGTCCCAGACATCTGTGCCTTAGCACCTTGACGCGGGGGACAAGGCACGTCCAGAAAACAGGGAAAATGCCTTGTAGACTCCCGGTAGACGGAGCACCAGGCCCGGAGACAGCGTCCCGACGAATACAGATATTTCGGGGTATGAAGTCCCCGCCTCGTACCCGCCTGGGGGGTACAGCCACGGCTCCATGGGGGACAGACTGCTCCAGTCACCTAGTAGGTGAGCGAGGGCTAATAAGGCCATAAGTGTCTCCTGAAGAGGGGAGAGCTGCAGGAGAGGTGGAGCATTAAAAATATATATATATATATATATATATATATATATATATATATACATACATACACCAGATCCACCATTCCTACACCTCCCTTAGTTTTATCCAGGTACGTTTAACATCTTTTGACTGGGTTAAGTCTATTATCCCATAACAACTGAAAGCAGACACTATATAGTTTTGTTTCTAAATGGGAGGGCAGGGAGTAGATTACAGCTATATACTGTAACCAAGGCAAAATAAATTGTTTCAAAGTCTAAATTATTTTTATTTTAGTAAAACAAAACTATTTCCATCTAGTTATTTTCCTTTCCACCTTATCTAACACCTTTACCCAATTATCATCAGGAAGGTTTTGTGGCCCGAAAACAACCCCCAAAATAGAAAGAGGTTCTGTTATATTAATAGTCTTGTATTGAAAAGGGGCCTGATAAGTACATCCCATCAACAAACCTCGCGATTTGGAATAGTTGATTTAGAGAGATCAGCATACGTCTGAAATTCTTAAAAAAAAAAATCCAATTTCTTCAATGTTTTGGAAAAATAGACATACGTCATCTGTATATGCCTGTATTGTCAGAAAAGAGTTTGTCAGAGGTATTTGAAAACCATCCCATTTAGCGGCGAGACTTACTGCTCTAATAAGGGGTTCTAAAGAAAAAATGTACAATAATGGACTTAAAGGGCAGCCTTGACGCACCGTTTTAATAAACCCTTTCCCTATTTTCCCTTTAATCACGGGATATACTTTAGCTGATGCATACAAGGATTTTATTGGGTTATGTAATTCCTTAGGAATCCCAAAATATTCTAAGATTGAGAACAAAAATAAATGACTAACCCTATCAAAAGCTTTCTCGAGATCCAAGGAAAGCAGATGGCCAGTTCTACCCACATTAGCCAAATACTCAATTAAATCTCGTATTATAGTAAGGACTGACTGAATTCTATTAGGTAACCCACAATGCTGGACTGGTGAAATGACTAAGGTTACCATTTTTTTAAGTCTATTATTGATTAGGGTGGCAAAAATTTTATAGTCTGAATTCAGCAGAGTAATTGGTCTCTAGTTCCGTATGTCCCGTTTATCCCCAGATTTAAAAATGTAGATCTGCAACCCTTCGGGAAAGAAACTGGGATAGGTTCCCCAGCTATGAATTTGTTGAATACTAAAGCAACACTTCGGAAAAGAAACCTGGAATAGGTTCCCCAGATATGAATTTGTTTAATACTAAAGTTAAACAAGTCACCATTTCTGTCTGAAAAGTTTTATAAAAAAGATTAGATAAACCGTCCAAACCTGGAGAAATGTCATCTTTTAAGCTAGTAAGAACTGTAGCAATTTCCTGAGGGGGAAAAAGGTGTTGTCATGTTACAAACCAATACCTGATGTAAGCATAAGGAGGGGAGAGGACCTAAATAATTTTTAATCGCCTGAAGAGACGGATAGGATTGTGGCTGTAAAGCCTTAAAATGGCTTTGATACTAGTGCTAATGGCAATTATATCCTCTATTCTACCGGCATTAAATTCTAAAAAAATCTAGAGTTGAAGAATCTCTAATTGTTTTACATAGTGCTCAAGGGTCTCCTATGACTGATTTTTTCATATGGCTGTTAAGAGATTGCAATGTTCTAGCTTTATCATATTGCAAGCGCCTCATTTGTAATTTAATATCAATCTGTAAAGAAAACTCCTGCCTCGAGGAATTAGCTACCGAAATTAAATATTTTATTTGGGATCTCAATTTTAAATAAGATAGAAAATTGGAATTCCTCTGACGTGTCCCATATCCTTTAAACTAATGAATGAGGTCATTTTTTGATTCCTGCCACCATACTCAGAGATCTGTATACAAGAAACCCACAGATAATCTGGCCTTTAGGATTAGTCTAATAGAATTTATTACAATCTGTTCTTGTACGATGGAAGTATTTAATTTCCATAGTTCTCCCTGATAATGCTGCTAAAAATTGGCCTCTACCTCCACCTGGAGTAAAATATGGTCTAAGAACTCCACTAGTACCCTAATAAAAGCTTTAACTGGGAGGTTTTTAGAAGTAAATAATCTATGATAGACCCCCTTACTCCCCTTAAAAAAGGTACATCCAGTGCCCTTGTTATCTAACCAATTATAAGTAATTAGATCTGCAATTCTAATAACCGACTTCCAGCAGTTAGAATCACGATAATTTTTTTTGGAAGAGGCTCCTTTTCAATTAAACTACAATTAAAATCTCCTCCACAGAGAATACGTAAAGAGGTGACCAAATGAGGCTGTATGTCTTCCATACAAGCAATCCTAGCTCCTTTTGTCTGGGGATTATATCTATATCTATATATATCAACCTTAAGTATTAGATTGCCATTTACCATCTAAAGTATAATTAATATCCCACCGGGGACTAAATCAGTGAGTCTGTATAGAACAAACTGATAAGCGTCAGAAAGAATCCCAATACCATCCGCTTTCTCTCTACCAAAGGACCAACAAGAAGGTCCACATGGCCAATCTTTTTTGAAAGAGGAAATTTGTTCCCTAGAGAACATCCAGGTTTCCTGCAAAAAACATATAGAAATATGCCTATCATGCACCAAATGGAAAACTGCATGCCTTTTGTTATTATTCAAGATACTGTGCGTATTCAAAGAAGCCCAGAGAAATCCCAACATGAAAACCAGATTAGGGGAACAAAACCTCATTTTTTCCTTCTTTCCTTTTTTTTGTGTTTATAATCTTCTGTGGGGGCCCCTAACGCATCCTGTACTGATTTTGGGGAATCAGAGTCCCCAAACTCCATTTCAGAGTCACCCCATGCAGTAAAAAGGGCCGCATAGGAATTCTGAGATTCAACTGGCTCAATGACGGGGATTTGATCCGTTTTGGAGTTCCTACTAGACCTCCGTGGAAGTAATGGAGACTGGTGAGCACAAACAACTACTAACTTGTCTTCTGGTTCTTTATAACACACCGGCTTCAATAGGTCTGCATCATTCATTGTTCTCTCCACTTTGAGTGGCCTAAGTTTTGGCTCGGGTTGGGGGGCAGGAGGAAGAGTTACACTAGCCACAGGGTGAGTGTCTACTGGTCTGAGAGGTAAGGGAAGGGGTCCCAGTCCAATAGTTCCACCTGTCATTCTCTCCATAGCCTCTCCGGCCTGTTGAATAATCAGGTCTGGGCTTCCACAAGAGGCCTTGTTCTCAGAGGCCCAAGGGCACTCTCTAAAAGCATGTCCATACTCTTCACAGAGGTCACATCTGGTATGGTTAGCACACTGCATTGTTACATGACCCACCTCCACACAATTATCACATTTTGGCTGGTCACATGTGCTAGAAGAAAAAATTACTCACTCTAGTAATGTTTCTTATAATGGAGTCTTCCTGTATTCTGACTATTGCAGTGACTGCCAACCTTTGAACTGCCCCTGAGAACAAAGAGTTAACTTTCCAAGCAGGGCATGGAACGCTGAGATAGAGCTCGGTTGAAGCCTCTGTCTGCTGTTTAAACTCCAACGGTCAGATCTTTACAAGCAATACTCACTAGAAGTTCTATGTGGAAACTAAGACTCA
This sequence comes from Neoceratodus forsteri, assembly GCA_016271365.2. Classification (NCBI taxonomy): domain Eukaryota; kingdom Metazoa; phylum Chordata; order Ceratodontiformes; family Ceratodontidae; genus Neoceratodus; species Neoceratodus forsteri. Next base: position 1,411,093,165 of record CM057456.1, on the reverse strand, counting down.
CACTAGGCAACTGGCAACTAAATTTATTAAAAAAGGTTTTTTTTTTTTTGGTTTCAAAGCAAAGACTCAAGTCAGGAAACTAAAAAAAACAAAACACACACCCCCACAATAAAGGAGGGTGAGAAAGGGGCACCTGTAGGGTAACAACACTGCTCCTGCCCATCTACATCCCAAAAACCAGATTCTGAGAGGGGAGGCGGGGGACAGGTCAGAATACAGCAAGCCGCCATCAGAAGAAACAACATTACTAAGGTGAGTAATTTTTTCTTCAAACACCATGAAGTCTTGCTGTATTCTGACTATTGCAGACTACCAAGCAGTAACTCCATGGAGGAGGGATAGAACCTACTTTGGGAATAGGCCTGAAGTACTGCTGTGCCAAACCGAGCATCACTCCTTGCCTGGATATCCAGAGAGTAATGCTTGGTGAATGTATGGACTGTTTTCCACGTGGCTGCTTGACAAATTTCTAAGATAGGAATATCCCCGGCAGCAGCCAGGAAAGCAGCTGTACCTCTAGTAGAGTGAGCCCTCAGGACTGAGGGTGGGGTTCTACCCAGTTTTTCATAGCAGAATTGTATACAAGATACAATCCACCTGGCAATAGATCTTTTAGTGCCAGGTTTGCCCTTACCGACCTCTCCATTAGTGAGGAACAACTGGAGGGACTCAAACCTGCGACCCTTGGTGCACTCTATATAGTAGCCAAGGGCCCTTTTTACGTCCAGGCTGTGCAACCTCCTCTCTCTAGAGGAGGAATGGTCAGTGAAGAAAATAGGGAGAGAAACAGACTGATTAAGGTGGAAATCTGAAACCACCTTAAGCAAAAACTTCCTGTTAGTTCTTAGGACCACTTTATCTCTATGGAAAGAAATGAAATCAGGCTCCACTGACAGGGCTTGCAATTCACTGATACGCCTGGTAGAGGTGATGGCTACCAAAAACACAGTTTTCCAAGGCAATTACTTAAGCTCTGCAGAGGACAAAGGCTCAAAGGGTGGTTGCCTAAGCTGAGCAATGCAAACATTAAGGTCCCAAGCAGGAGCAGGGTCCCTAAAGGGGGGATTGGTGTGCAGCAATCCCTTGAAGAACTTACAAAACACAGGATGGGCTGACAGAAGACAGGGCTTGCCTACTGACAAGAAGGCAGAAACGGCTGCCAGATGCACTTAAAGTGTAGCTGGTCTAAGTCCCAAGCCATTAAGATGAACCATATAGTCCAGGAATGTAGGAAACCCAGCAGATTCTGGAGAAATATGCATATTAGAGCACCAAATAGTGAACCTTTTCCATTTGGAGTTGTAAGTCTTCCTTGGGGAAGGCTTTCGAGAAGCCTTAAGAATATCCAGAACCCCCTGAGAAAGGTGCAGATCAGCAAACTAACTCTTCAAGAGCCAGACCTTGAGATTGAGAGATTTGAGATTCGGATACCAAATCCTTCCCTGAGAGGATGTCAACAGGTTGTAATTCCTGGGGAAGAGACAGAGGAAGGTTGACTGCTAAGGACAGCAACAGTGGATACCAGGGCTGGCTGGCCCAGTCTGGAGCGATCAGAATCACTTTGCATGGTTGAGACCTGATCTTGACTAGCACCTTGAAAAAGGAGAGGGAAGGGGGGAAAAGCACACAGGAACTTCCCTTCCCAATTCAGAACCAGAGCATCCATGGGGACTGAGCCCAAGACTGGGGGTCTGCAACAAAAGAGAGGAAGTTGGTGATTGTCTGGGGCTGCAAAAAGATCCATCTGTGGAGTGCCCCATCTCGAGATAATCACTTTCAAAATTAGGGCAATCTAGGGACCATTCGTGGTGGCCCGGAGATATCCTGCTGAGAGCCATCTGCTAGGACATTGTCCTTCCCTGAGAGGTGAACTGCTATCAGAGCAGTTTGCACGGGAATAGGCCAGAGACCACAACTTCACTGCTTCTGTGCTCAAGGCCGTAGATAGAGTGCCTCCTTGCTTGTTGATGTACCACATTGGGGTGGTATTGCCTGTTCTGATCTGGATCACCTTGTTCTGTACAGATTTCAAAAAGCTTGCAGTGCCAGAAACACTGCTCTGAGTTCCAAGAGACTGATGTGAAGCAGAGATTCTTGAGGTGACCACAGCCCTTGGGTGGTAAGATCCCCCAAGTGGGCTCCCCAGCCCAAGAGTGAGGCGCCTGTGGTGAAGATTAGTGAACGTGACTGAGTGACAAAAGGAACTCCCTGTCTTAAATTGTCCTGATCCAGCCACTACTGCAAAGCCTGGATCAGGGTTCGAGTCACTGGGTCTAGTTTGGTAAGGGAATCCTTTCTTTGGGACCAGAAGGCTCTTAAGTGGAACTGAATGTCCCTCATCTGGAATCTTGCCCCCTGGACCACTGCTGTAAAGGCTGCCATGTGGCCCAGGAGCTGCAAGAAGTGCCTTGCTGGTCGAGACACCTGAAGGATGAATGAAGAGGCCAGTTCCATAAGGGTCCTTACCCTGTCCATCGGAAGGAAGGCTTTTGCTCTTATTGTATCCAGCTCTGCCCATATAAAGGTGAGGAGCTGTACTGGCTCGAGAACTGACTTTGGAAGGTTTGGGAGGAATCCTAAGGAAGTAAGCAGTTGCTGGGTTACTTGAAGATGTGACTTGACTTGGCCAGGAGACTGACCCACTATGAGATGGTCATCCAAGTATGGAAAGAAGGAGATCTTTTTTCTCCTTAGGAAAGCAACCACTACTTCCAGGCACTTTGTGAACACTCTTGGGGCTGATGTTAGGCCAAAGGGCATTACTCTGAATTGATAGTGGCCTGAGGGCAACTCGAACCTGAGGTACTTTCTGTGGGAGCACCTGATGGGAATGTGAAAATAGGCATCTTCGAGGTCCAGGGAGGCTAGCCAGTCCCGTGGCCTTAGAGAGGGCAGAATTATTCCCAGAGTCACCATTTTGAATTTTGGCTTTAAAAGGTGCTTGTTTAGATATCTCACATCCAGGATGGGCCGCCATTCTCCTGTCTTTTGCGGGGTTAGGAAGTACCTGGAGTACAATCCTTTGCACCAGTGTAGGGTAGGAACCCTTTATATGGCTCTGAGAGCCAAGAGGGAGGAAATCTCTGCCTCTAGGGCAAGGGTCTCTGATGGATTTGCAGGTGGAAAGGATACGGTTCTCATCTTGGGAAATTTTTTCAAGCTGAGAACCAGTCCCAGGCTTACTACTTCTAGGACCCACTTGTCTGATATTAAAGACTTCCAGTGCTGGACAGAGTAAGCCAGCCTGCCCCCTACAGGTACTGGAGAATCGGCCCGGGCAGACCCATCAGGGTGTCTGCCTGGCAGGGCCTTTAGGCTGAGGGGTGGAAGCAGGCCTGCTCATTCCCCATCTGCCTCTCCCTCTAAAGAACCCCCTCTGAGCATATGCAGAAGAAGAGGCCTGGGCTTGGTAAAAGGGCCTTTGAAAGGGCCTGTCCCTGCCTCTGGAATGCTGTCTCTGAGAAGTGGCTTGCCTTTCTTTGGCCTAAGCACTCCTGTAGGTCGTCCTGTACTTGTCCATCTTCTTCATGTAGTTCTCTGTCTGCTCCCCAGAGAATTACCAATGACAGGGAAATCCATGGCCTTAGCCTGGGTATCCTGTAATAGGCTAGTACATCTGAGCCAAGCCATCCTCCAAAGAGCCACAAATGTAGCCATGACTCTATATGAATCATCACTGGAGTCCACAGCAGCATGAAATTGCACCTTGGATGCCTCAGTCCCATCTGCAGCCACCTGCTCCAGCTCCTTGGCAAGCTGGTCATGGGCCTGTTTAGCTAGAGCCATCACAGTGTCCCACCTGGACTTCTGGTATCTAGCAGTGTAGGCCATATAGTTAGCCTGCCTGAGTCCCAAAGATGCTGCCATGTAGAGTTTCTTTGCCATGGCATCAATTATCCTGGAGTCCTTATCTGGGGGGTGTGAAGCCAAGGGAATACTAGCCTTATTACAGGCAGCAGCCTGCACTACCCCAACATGGCTGCATTGCTGTCCATTCTTCTGTCCACAGGAGGAATGGAATTAGGAGTTTTTATAATTTTAAATGTCTGTTTCCCAAAAGATTTATGGAGGGGAATAGACAATCTCTTGGACTCTGGGATGTCCATCACATCAACAAAATCAGGCTCCTCCTGATCCTCTACTGCTTCTTCCATTGGAAGCCGGAGGGTTTCAGCCACTTTCTTGTAAAACAAAGTCGGAAGGGGACTCAGAAAGCCTAGGAGGAGAAAGACCTGAAGGTTTGTCTGGGGAGATGTCCGGGTCAATAGGCACATCCAGACTTTCATAATCACCATTATCATTATCATCCTCATACTCTCCCTCCTCCTCCTCCTCCGGTTCATAAAATTCTTCTAAAGTATAATCCGGAACCGGAGGAACCGACCGAACCGAGCCCGACAGATGGTGCCGGTTCGGCCGGAACCGAAGTTAGCGATCGAACTGTCCTTATCGCTTTGGCTATTTCAACAGCGGTCGGAGAAAGAACTTGTGGATCCGAACCGGACGATTTTTCCCTTTTCTTTCTTTTAACCAGAACAGACTCCTCAGAATCGGTTCTCCTTTTGCCCGAAGTTTCGCCCTGGTCAGAGATCACTCCTTTTGGTTCGGTTGGAACCAAACCGGGCTGGCCAGCCAGGTCAGTGGACTTCTCAGCCTCCCTTTTCCTCAGTCTACCTACTCTGTTATCCAGGGTAGCTTTGGGAAAACTTTTACAAATTTGGCAGTCTGAATTGAGGTGGTCAAACCCCAGATAAACACAGGTGGTGTGGGGATCAGCCTTAGCAAAGGCTTCCCCACACACACTACAGTGTTGAAACCCAGTGGGTCTGTTTTTTTCCCTTGGGTTTCTCATACATGGCCAATCCTAACCACAACTTACCCTTTTCTCGGCAATCCGCCAGGCAAGACACCCCTATCGGTTCCTGACCGTGTTACAGGTCTTGGAAAAAAACCGTAATCAAATCCGTTATTTTTCTTTTAGAACTGATACAGACCGGTTACCACACTCTAATAAAAACAGAAGTTTTTTTTTTTTTTTTTTTTTAAACACAAACCTGATCGGCTCAAGCTGAACCATCCAATGTTTACAAGTTCCACACAGAAACTAATACAAAACCTATCTAGCACTCATGGTACCACAGACAGACTTAAACCGACTGGTTCAGTAGCAGAAATTCGGTAGAAACAGAGGGAAAAAAAACAACACTTTAATCGACTTTTTTGAACTGAGCGAAGGAGGAATCTCCCGAGGGACTGTTCAGTGAGGCGAAGTAAAGAATCTCACGGTTGGGGTTTAAACAACAGCAGGCAGACTTCAACCGAGCTCGAGCTCAGCATTCCATGCCCTACATGGAAAGTTAACTCTCTGTTCTCCGGGGCAGTTCAAAGGTTGGTGATCACTGCATATGTCAGAATACAGCAAGACTTCATGTTGTTTGAAAAGACACACGGGGGAAAGGGGAGGAGTCCTGAGACTGAGGCCCCGGAGGAAGGAGGGTGGGATATAGTGATGAATGGTGAAGATAAACAGAAAGATCAACAATTACGGTAGGTACGTAATTTTCATATCTTATCTGTGTCAATCTTCACCATTCATCACTACTTGGGTGAGTACCGAGGTGCCCCCCCACCCCCGAAAAAGGTAGAGTGCCACAGAACACCCTAAAAGACCAGGTCCTCCCTTAGCCTCCAGTGGGTGAGATACTGAAGGGGTAAACCCTTACAGGCTTGGGGAGGCCGGAGACTGGTCTGGGTAAGCCGGGGATCCCCCGTGGGGGAAGGAAGGTGCCCCGAAAGCCACCATCTCCCTCTGCGGGAGACAAGGTGGGTTCTCCAATAGGCGGAGTAAATCACCCTACGCAGAGCCGGGGTGACCACCGGGATAGGCAAAGCCATGTCATCCGCTGAAGGCAGATCATGTTCCTACCACTCTGGAAGCAACCTCATTCGCATCATAAGATGCCCTTGCTTGGTGCCTTGCTAGATCCAGGCCACGCGCAGAGAAGGCGATGGCTTGCCTGGTTTCCTCTGAATCAGGCATCGAAGTCAGGAGCTGTCCTAGCCTGGACCACAAGAACCTGTCAGACTGCAAACTGGGCCTGATGTGCAGCAAACCGAAAGGGAGATCCGTGCCAAGTAAAATACTTGTCTCCCCCAGAAATCGAAGTTTGCACAGTCCAAATCTGAGGGCGGTCACAGTAGGGGGTGTGAGGCCCTGAAGGAGTATCCAGGGAGGACAACCCAGAAGGGGGGTGAGGCAGAGAACCTGGAGACCCCGGGGGAGCGCAATACTGCTGGCTGAAGTCCCTTAGGGCTGTAACAGTGGAGAAGGGATGAAGCCAGAGCAGATGTGACGCTTCCTGAAAAGAAATTTGCCAGGCGGGACCCAACCAAGCGGGCCACACTTCATTCGCCCAATAAGGAGCGCATCACATGCTCGGGATTGCTTATAGGTATGGAGGTCAGGTGCAGCTCATCCAACATCCTCACCAGAAAGCGTTGATAGGACGACAGATCAGACGCAGGGGATATGTGGACCGATTGTTCCTCTACCTCAGTCGAGGAGGAAGACTAACTCCCAGTTCAGGGGACGGCTGCACAGGGGCATAGTGAAAAACCTGCTGGTCCAGGGCATGGAGGTAGGTAGGTGGGAAAGAATGCAGCCAATACTCAACTGCTCCCAAATAAGAGGACCCTGAGGGCCCGGAATACCTAGGACTACCGAGGTGGAGACAGAGGCTCATAGGGCAGACTCCTGGCAACAGGAAAACTGTCCCTGTAGTGGCATGGAGGCAAACAGGAAACCCTTCACAGGAAGGGGGAACCCAAAGCCGCTGCAGCTAACAGCCATTCAACCAGGTCGGAACGGTCAGAGCTGTGCCCCAAGGAAGAAATCCCCTATGAGGTGACGGGATCGTGCGACTCCAGAAAGACAGCCCCCGACCTCAGAAGTAGAAGTTCCCCTGCCGGTCTCCGTCAGGGAAAGGCGAGGGTCTGCACTTAGACTCCTTCCAGGACCTGGCCTGGGCCTAGAAAGATCGCTGCGCCACACCTCTACCTCTTATCCCATCAGAGTCAGAGAGGGACCTCGTCCTCTTTGCCACTAACCCAGGCAACTGGCATCCTCAAGTAGACTCCGAGGAGTCTTCCCGGGGAACCATACCTTCCCGCTCTTGATGGGCCCCGGGCTGCCCCAAACTTGGACTGTCCAAACACATCAAGGAGGGGGGAAACAACTGAAGCAACAGCCTCTCCAGTGACCTCAGGCTGTTCAGCAGTGGCCACCGCTGACTGGTCAGACACCCCGACCCTGAGGTTTACCGGTGAAAGCTGAACTGCAGGAGAAGGGAGACTGGGGGCCAAGGTGCTGGAGACAGAAGGATCCGAAGATCCAGAGGAATCTGGAAGCCAGTCTAGAGCAGACCCAGAATCCGCCTCCGAGGAGGTAGACTCCAAGGCCCGATGCCAGACTACCCAGCGGGACCCTCCAGTTCCTTGGCACCGAGGTCGGGCACCCTGAGACTCAAACACCCCCAACAGCAACAGAGGACAGTACAGTTCCATGTCCTGTGCCAACACCATACCCAGCGCCAGAGACAGGCACGACTCCGAGCCCTGCTCCGCATTGGTTCCTGGCACCACCAAGAGTTGAATCTGACGCAACGTTGCGCTCACTGCCGACATCCACCATGGCGCCATAAGCGACGCAGAAGGCAGACCCGACGCCAAGCCTGGTGCCGCACACAACTCAGGCACTGTGAGCGGCGCCGAAGGCAGGATTGACGCCGACTCCACCCCCGGGCGCAGCAGGCGACACCAGGGGCAGAGACTGCACCGGCTCCCATCCAGGCGTCAACTTCGGTGCCAAGACTAGAACCAGGCCCAAAAGACTGCAAACCAACCACAACGCTGCCAGAAGCCCCAACACCATGAGCAAAATCAGGGAGATGGCGGCGCCGAGGACAGACCCGATGCCAACCGTGGTGTCGCTCTCCAAGTCAACAGCGTGCGTACTGAAAGCGGCACCACCAGACTGCACAGAGGACGGTGCCAATCTAGTCCCGATGACCCAGAGCGTGACACAGAGGGTGCCTTCGCTACCAAAGTAGCGACTGCCAGGACGGTGCCTCCCGAATAACCCCCAAGAGAGTCAGCCTGGGTCTCCTGCACCATGGAAGAAACCCCCGCCCTGGCAAGGCTAGATGAGGTGGGGGTTCCCTCCTTCGTGGGCTGCATAGGACCAGGAAGGTACCTGGAGGAAGGGCCGAGAGCCCTGAACTCAGCCTGACTACTGCCAATCCATCCTCCAAAAGTCGGTGGCACACGTTCGACTTTCCACAAGTGAATCTCAAAACCACAGCAGTCCATGAAAAAGCAGATATCACAGTTATTCGTATCTTGTCTGGAGCCGAGGCAGGAGAGGCAACAGTCATGCTGGTCCCTAACGGAGTAAAGGCAGCCACAGGGGCACCGACGCAAGGGGGACCGCCCCGCTTTCGATGTCTTCATGCCCCCTGGACGAGACATAACTGCACGAAAAATTTAAAAAAAAAAAACACACAGTACTTGACGCCGCTTTAAAACAAAAACGAAAGATCTTACCGGAGTCGAAGAACCGACGTCAAGCAGACAGTCAGAACCGAGGCAATACAACATAATGGACTTAAGCTGCAAAATTTCTTTGGTCTCCTGCATGGGATCCTCACTCGTGGGAGAGAAGAAGTGGGGCTGGGGCGGAGTCGACAACGGCTAACAGCCAACCCTCGAGCAACATGTAGAACGCAGATATTGAGGGTGGCACCAGCCCAGCGTCGACTCCTCCCATAGAAACATTTTTTAAAAAGTCTCCTGTGGGGTCCTAGCTCTGGTGAGCTATACCCAAGTAGTCATGAATGGTAAAGACTGACACAGATAAGATCATATATCTGTACATCTGACTGGCAGTGGCATAGCTCACCACACTGTCGACCTGAGAATCTAAAGCAGAAGCTGTCTGTATGGGTCTGGAAGGAATAGAGACCTCGACAGCTGGTCTCTTCATCCGGACAGTGGCCATCGACAAAGAGCCCTCTGACAAAGAGGCCAACGGGGGAACGGTCACGATACCAGTCTTTCTTAAGACTTTTCCCTGAGGACTTGTCTTGAGCCTTTGAGGAATGGGAGCTCATTGACCTGGTAGGAGACAAGCTGGCTGGGGCCCCAGAGGATCCTTGCCAGAGTTCACTACCTGCTGTTCCATCAGGAATTTTTTGAGAGCCTTCTTTCGTAGCCTGTGGGTAGTTTGTTTAAATTTCGGGCAGAACTCACAGTTGGAGACTTCGTGATCCGGAACAAGACAGCAGACACAAATGGGGTGTTCATCTGTAGAGGTGATCTTACCAAAGAGACACTGTCAGAAAACAGAGGAAGTAGGAGGGTTAATTCTTGACATACACAAAAAAGACAGAAAATCTCAGAGAGATTTTCTGAAAATGTAAGAAAAAAATGTCCGTAGGCCGAAAAAAGGCACAAACACTGCGATGGTTCTTAAGCAGAGACTGCGCTTGAAAGTTGATGGCAGGAAAGAACTGAGGAGGGAGTGGGGACGTCTAGGCCTATATAGGGTTGCTCACATCAGCAGATGTCGATGGCATGGGCGGCCCCAGTTGTACTACTGAAAATCCTCCGAGTTCCCCTTCACCAATGGCGAAGGTTTCTACAGCAGTACCTGATGACTGAGATACCACCGAAGATCAGCTGGGCTCACCACCTCATGTACTGACCTCTCATGCAACGTTTCGCCAACCAGGCTGAAGGCATCTGCCAGCTGGTTATCGGCTCCCGCAATATCAATCACCAAGAAACCAGCACCCAGGCTCCGCATGAGGGTCCAGGTGTGGAGGGCCTACTGACACAAAGGAAGGGAGTACGTGCCGACCTGCTTGTTCAGGTAGAAGATGGTCATGGTATGTACCATCTGGACTTCCACGACCTGAACCAGGACCAAAGAAGCAACTTTAGTCAGACCTAAGCGCACTTCATGTAGCTCCAGAAGGTTCATATGGTGACAGAAGTTCCTGAGGAACCAGAACCCATCGGCTCTGTGGTCCCCCATATGCACTCCCTATAGCACAGACGAGTCTGTTGTAAGTGTGACTATCAGCTCTGGACAGATACAGGACTCCTTTCTCCAGATGTTCTGGGATAGTACACCACTGGATGGTATCCCACATCGGCTGGGTAACTGACTGGCTGGTCATAAAAACGTGGGCACTGGGACCACTGGCAGCTCACCTCCCATTAAAGCAAACAAATCCACCAGTGGACCCACTGCACCATACTGGTGCAGGATACCATGTACCCAGCAGCCACATGAAGTCCCAGAGAAGGCACAAGTGCCCAACCTGAAATGATCGGGCAAAGGAGCCAAGATCCAGTGCCCGGTCCACAGGAAGTCGGGCTTTGACCTGAAGGAGACTAACTCTGCCCAGAACAAATGAATCACCAAAAAGGAGTTCAATCAAACTTCACAGGCTTCAGCAGAAGGCCAATGTATCTGAAGGGTGAGGTCCCTGGATTGCTCCATTGCCTCCTTGGATGGCCCAGCAATCAGCCAGTCCTCCAGGTAGGAGAAAACTAACCACCTGACACCACAGGAAGGTTGCCACCACTGCCATGCACTTGATGAAGAGCCTGGGCACTGAGAACAGGCGAAATGGCATGACCTGGAACAGAAAGAGAACCCCTTCTGCACTGAACCAAAAGTATCGCCAGTAACACAGAAAGGAATATGGAAGTATGTACAGTGCAGGTCCAGGAGACAGAACAACGTGCCCTACTCCAGAGATGGTATGTGGTTTAGCATGACCATCCAGAAAGTACAGTTACGTAAGAACTTACCGTAACAGTAGATCTTCGAGAGAGGCTCTTGCAGTAGGTCATTACATATAGGACTGACGTCGGCAGGCGGCAGGACCCCATGTAAAAATTTCTAGCTAACAGTTCCTGGGGTAGGACCGCCCCCATGTCAGGTGACTGGCGTCAGACGATGTCGGTATAAAGGGACGGCCCCGGAAGCCCGCCTTCCAGTTCCTTCCCGCAACAGGCCCGGACGAGAGAGAAGCAGATATTTCCCTCAGTGGAAAAGGAACTGAAAAAACCTAGGGGGATGGAGGGTGGGAAGGTATTACCTACTGCAAGAGCCTCTATCGAAGATCTACTGTTATGGTAAGTTCGTACGTAACAGTACTCTTACTTCGAGACTGCTCTTGCAGTAGGTAATTACATACAGGACAGAAACCCAAGCAGTCTAACAAATGAGAGGCATCGGGAGGAGGAACTACTCCAAGAAGTAGCAAGCAACCTTGCAAGCCTCAAGATAGGAGACCTTGCAAGACTGCTAACCCGAAGCCCGCTCGACGGCGAGAGGCAATGTCCAAACTGAAATGTTTTGTAAAGGTATGGACGGAACTCCAGGTGGCGGCAGCACACATGTCTGCCGCAGACATTCTTGAAACAGGCCACAGAGGCAGCTACTCAGCGAGTAGAGTGACCTCTGACTTGACCCAGTAGGGTCCTGTTGTACTTGTCATAACAGAAAGTGATACAATGAGCCAACCACTTTGACAGGCATTGCTTGGAGACAGCATTGCCTTCCCTTCTGTGAGCAAAGGAGACGAACAACTGATCAGTCTTTCTGAGATCCTTAGTCCTATCGGTGTAGTATCTCAGAATCCTGTGGACATCCATGGCATGGGTAAGTATTCCCTGGTTGAGTACCAAGAAAAAAGGCAGGTTACCAATAGACTGATTTAAGGTAGACTCGCTACCACTTTCGGAAGAAACTTGGGGTTCGTAGCGAAGAGCTACTCATTCATTGTAAAAATCAGATAGGGACTTACACATAAGGGCCTGGAGCTCGAAATTCTTGAGCAGAAGTAATGGCCACCAAGAAGAAAATTACTCACCTTAGTAATGTTGTTTCTTCTAATGGAGTCTTGCTATATTATGACTATTGCAGTTTGTCCCACCATTAGAACTGCTCCGGAGGTGAAAGAGTTAACTTCCATGCCAGGCATGGAACTTGAGCGCGCGCTCGGTTTGAGCTCCTCTGTCTGGAAGATTTCAAACTGAAACTGTCAGATCTTTACGAGCAAAACTCACTAAGGGTCTGTGTGGAAGCTGTAACCTACACTAGCCAACTGGATACTTAAATATTAACACATTTTCCTAGTCCCAACACTATGACTCAAGTCAGGGGACCAGAAAAGTAAAATAAGACGAAATAAGATAATATAAAACACAACACCCAAACACCACAAAAAGAAGGGGTGGAAACAAAAAATGGGCATCAAAAAAGTGCCAACACTGGAATGCCCACCCCATACCCCTAAGTAGAAGTTCTGAGAGGGGCAGGCGGGGGTCATAATATAGCAGACTCCATTAGAAGAAACAACATTACTAAGGTGAGTAATTTTTTCTTCAAACAACATGAAGTCTTTGGGAGGAGGCAAACAGGTCTACATGAGGAGTCCCCCAAAGCTGGAAGATGCCGTTTAGAACCTTTTGGTCCAATTCCCACTCATGTGGCAGAGCCAAAGAACGACTTAACATATATATTATACATATTATATTATGACTACTGCAGAATACACAGCAGTACCTCCATGGAGGAGGAACAGAACCTACTTAGGGAATAGGCTCTGAAGCACGGCTGTGCCAAACCGAACATCCCTCCTGGCCTGGATATCCAGGGAGTAATGCTTGGTGAAAGTGTGTACCGTTTTCCAAGTAGCTGCTTGACATATCTCTAAGATAGGGATGTCTCTGGCAGCAGCTAGAGATGCAGCTGTACCTCTGGTAGAGTGAGCCCTCAGGCCTGAAGGGGAACCTTTCCCAGTTTTTGATAGCAAAATTGGATACAGAGACAATCCACCTGGCAATGGATCTCTTAGTGGCAGGTTTCCTTTCCAACCTCACCATAAGTGAGAAATAGTTGGAGGGATTCGAACCTGTGACCCTTGGTACGCTCTATGTAGTAACTTAGGGCCCTCTTAACATCTAAGCTGTGCAACCTCCTCTCACCAGAGGAGGAATGATCAGTGAAGAACACTGCAAGGGAGATAGATTGATTAAGGTGGAAATCTGAAACCACCTTAGGCAAAAACTTCCTGTTAGTCCTGAGGACTACCTTATCCCTGTGAAAGGAAATAAAGTCAGTCTCCACTGACAAAGCTTGTAACTCACTTATGCGCCTGGCAGAAGTGATGGCCACTAGAAAAACAGTTTTCCAAGTCAAGTACTTAAGCTCTGCCGAAGACAGAGGTTCAAAGGGGGGGTTGCATCAGCTGAGCAATGCAAACATTAAGATCCCAGGCAGGAGCAGGGTCCCTGAAAGGTGGATTAGTATGAGGTAATACTTTGGAAAAACTTGGAAAATACAGGGTGAGTGGAAAGAGAAGAGGGCTTTCCTGCTGAAATAAAAGCAGAGACAGCTGCCAAATGCACTTTCAGGGTAGCTGGTCTCAGTCACAAAGAATTAAGATGGACCATATAGTCCAAAACAATGGGCAAATCAGCAGATTCCGGGGAAATATGCTTCCCAGAACACCATATGGAAAACCTTTTCCATTTAGAGTTATAAGTAGCCCTAGTGGAAGGCTTCCTAGAAGCTTTCAGGATTTCGAGAACACCTTGAGAAAGGTGTAGGTCAGCAAATTCTAACTCCTCAAGAGCCAGGCCTAGAGGTTGAGGGATTTGAGATTCGGATACCAAACTCTCCCCTGGGCACACGTTAACAGGTTGTGGTTCCTGGGGAGAAACAGGGGAAGATGGAATGCTAAGGACAGAAGGAGTGGGTACCAGGCCCAATCTGGAGCAATCAGGATCATCCTGCAGGGCTGGGATCTGATTTTGACTAGCACCTTGAACAGGAGAGGTAAGGAGGGAAAGGCATATAGAAACTTCCCTTCCCAATCGAGGAGAAAGGCATCCAGGGGGACTGAGCCCATCACTGGGGGCCTGCAACAAAACAGTGGAAGTTGGTGATTGTCTGGGGTTGCAAAAAGATCTATCTGAGGGGTGCCCCATCTGGCAAAAACTATCCCCAGTACTGGGGATCCAGTGACCATTCGTGATGGCCGGAAATCCTGCTGAGAGCATCTGCCAGGACATTGTCCTTGCCTGGGAGGTGAACTGCTATGAGGAAGTGTTCAGGGAATAAGCCAGAGACCACAACTTCAATGCCTCGTGCACAAGGCCAAGACAGAGTGCCCTTGTTTGTTGATGTACCACATTGTAGTGGTGTTGTCTGTTCTGACCTGTACCACTTTGTTCTGAACAGATGCAGAAAAACCTGAAGTGCTAGAAAAACAGCTCTGAGTTCCAGCAGACTGATGTGGAGCAGAGACTCCTGAAGGACCACACTCCCTGGGTGGAGAGGTCGCCCATGTGAGCTCCCCATCCCAGAAGGGATGCATCTGTAGTAAGGGTCAAGGAGTGAGATAGAGGAATTAAGGGGACCCCTAGTCTCAGATTGCTCTGATCCTGCCACCACTGAAGGGCCTAGATCAGGGTTCGAGTCACTGGGATCAACCTGGATAGGGGATCTTTTCTTTGAGACCAAAAGGCTCTCAAGTGGAACTGAATGTCCCTCATCTGAAATCTTGCTCCTTGCACTACAGCTGTTGAAGCAGCCATGTGTCCTAGGAGCTGTAGGAAGTGCCTTGCTGGACGAGAGACCTGCAAAGTGAAGGAGAAGGCCAGGGCCACTAGGTTCCTTACCCTTTCTAGGGGAAGGAAGGCTCTGGCCTGCTTTGTGTCCAATTCTGCACCTATAAAGGTGAGTACCTGGACAGGTTCCAGAACTGACTTTGGAAGATTGAGAAGAAAGCCCAGAGAGGTGAGCAGCTGCTGGGTAACTTGCAGGTGTGATTTGACCTGGTCTGGAGACTGACCTACAATGAGCCAATCGTCTAGGTAGGGAAAGATGGCAATCTTTTGCCTTCTTAAATGAGCAACTGCTACTGCCAGGCATTTTGTGAATACCCTTGGGGCAGAGGTAAGGCCGAAGGGCATTGCTCTGAATTGGTAATGGCCTGAGGGCAGTTTGAATTTGAGGTACTTTTAGTGGGAGCTTCTGATAAGAACATGGAAGTAGGCATCCTTGAGGTCCAGGGAAGCTAACCAGTCCCCTGGCCTTAGAGAAGGTAAAATCTTTGCCAGAGTCACCATTTTGAATTTTGGTTTTAAAAGGTGCTTGTTCAGATATCTTGAGTCCAGAATGGGCTGCCATTCTCCTGTCTTTTTTGGGGTAAGGAAGTACCTGGAGTACAGACCCTTGCCCTGGTGTAGGGGAGAAACCCTTTCTACAGCTCTGAGAGCCAGGAGGGTTGAGACTTCTGTTTCCAAAGCAAAAGTCTCTAGAGGGTTTGCAGGTGGAAAAGATCGATTCTCATCTTTGGAAATTTTTGAAGCTGAGAACCAGACCCTGGCTTACTACTTCCAGGACCCACTTGTCTGATGTTAAAGACTCCCAGTCCTGAACAGTAAGCCAGCCTGCCCCCTACAGGTAATGGAGAACCGGCCCTGGGCACCCCATCAGGGTGCCTGTTTGGGAGGAGCTTTAGGCTGGGGGGGGCAGGCCTGCTTGCACCCCGTCTGCCGCTCCCTCTGAAGAACCCCCTCTGAGCATAAGCCGAAGAGGAGGCCTGGGTTTGGTGAAAAGGCCTGCCTCTACCCCTGGGGGTCTGCCTCTGAGGAGTGGCTTGCCGCTCCTTGGCTTGTGCACTCCTATAAGTGGTTCTATATTCATCCATTTTCTTCATTTAATTCTCTGTCTGCTCCCCAAACACAGAATTTCCTACCACAGGAAAATCCATAGCCTTAGTCTGGGTATCCTGTGACAAACTAGTACACCTGAGCCAAGCCAATCTACTAAAGGCCACAGATGTAGCCATGACTCTAGAGGATACATCATTAGAATCCACAGCAGCATGGAATTGCACCTTGGATGCCTCTATACCATCAGCAGCCACCTGCTCCAGCTCCTTGGCAAGCTGGCCAAGGGCCTGTTTGGCCAAAGCCATGACAGTGTCCCATCTAGATTTCTGGTATCTTGCCACATAAGCCATGTAATTTGCTTGTCTGAGTCCCAAGGACGCTGCCATGTATGTTTTTTGCCATGGCATCAATCTTCCTGGAGTCCTTGTCAGGAGGATGTGAAGCCAGGGGAATATTAGCTTTATCACAGGCTGCAGCCTGAACTACTCCAACATGACTGCATTGCTGTGAAAGAAATTCTGTATCAGGACCTGACAAAGTGTACCTCCTGTCCATCTTTTTGTCCACATGAGGCACAGAATTAGGAGCTTTTAAAATTGTTATTGTTGGTTTCCTAAATGATTTATGTAAAGGAATAGACAATCTCCTGGACTCTGGGATATCCATCATTTCCACAAAGTCAGGTTCCTCTTGCTCATCCACAGCTTCCTCCAATGGGAGCTGGAGGGTTTCAGCAACCTTTTTATAAAACAGAAAATGAGAAGGGGACTCAGAAAGCGTAGGGGGAGATTCTAAAGGTCTGTCTGGAGAGATGTCCGGTTCAATGGGCACATCCAGACTCTCAAAGTCACATTCACACTGTTCATAATCATCCTCCCCCTCCTCTGGTTCATAAAACTCTTCTATATCATATTCTTGAACCGGCTGAACCGGGGAAAGTGACTGGACAATTTGTATTGCTTTAGCTATCTCTGCAGCAGTTGGAGAAGGAATTTTTGACTCCACACCTGCTGATTTTCTAGTTTTCTTTGCTGGAACTGGCTCCTCATAGTCAGCTTTACGTTTGCCCGAGGAAGTCTCGCCCTGGTCAGAGGGCACTCCCTCCGGTTGGCACCGAACCGGGCTGGCCATCCGGGTCAGCGGACTTTTTGGCCTCTCGTTCCCTGAGCCTACCAACTCTCTTATCGAGGGTAGCTGCAGGGAAGTTCTTACAAATCTGGCAGTCTGAATTGAGGTGGTCAAACCCCAGACAATATACACATGTAAGCATGGGTCAGCCTTGGCAAGGCTTCCCACAGACACTACAGTGCTGGAACCCAGTGGGCCCGGTTTTTCCTTTTGGGTTTCTCAGACATAATGCCAGCCTAACCAAAAACTTGCCCTTTTAACGGCAGTGCCAGGCAAGACACCCTTATCGGTTCCCAACCGTGTCACAGGTCGTGGAAAAAACCGTAATGAAATCAGTTTTTATTTAGAACCGATAAGAACCGGGAACCGCACTCTAAAAGCTTTCAAATGCTTGAGAACAAAGTTTAAAACAACCTGATCAGTTGAACCGAACCGATAAACATTTACAAGTTCCACACGAAATAAACCTGTCTATTACATACAATACCACAGACAGAGCTTGAACCCGATCGGTTTACGGTTAAAATAATAATAATCACGGTTGAATTTAACCAGAAAATACTATTTAAACGAGAAATGAACCGAGCAGTAGGAGGAATCTCCGGGCGACTGTTCAGTGAGGTAGAGTAAAGAATCTGACAGTTTCAGTTTGAAATCTTCCAGACAGAGCTTCTCAAACCGAGCTCGCGCTCCAAGTTCCATGCCTGGCATGGAAGTTAACTCTTTCACCTCCGGAGCAGTTCTAATGGTGGGACAAACTGCAATAGTCATAATATAGCAAGACTTCATGTTGTTTGAAGAGCGTCTTCCACGATAAAAACTTCAAGTCTGCGGAAGCCGCAGGCTCAAAAGGAAGGAGGGTAAGTTTCTCAAGAACAAAGTTCAAATCCCAAGGGGGAGCAGGAGTCCGAACAGGGGGCCTGAGATGAAGGACACCTCTGAGAAGGGTCTTGGAAACCTCTAACTGGGCAAAGGTTTTATCAGCAAAAGGAGCATGGTAGGCTGAAATAGCGGCCATATGAACCTTCAAAGAGGAGTGACTTGAGACCCAGGTCGAAAAGATGATGCAAATAATCCAGCAGAACGGCCACAGGACAGGAGAAAGGCTCCACGTTCCTGGCGGCAGCCCAAATTGAAAATCGCTTCCATTTCATAGCGTAGGTGGACCTAGTGGAGGGTTTTTTAGCCTCCACTAAAATCTCGGCCACCTTAGGAGAGACGCCAAAATGAGATTGGGCTAGGACTGCAGGAGCCATGCATGAAGTTGTAGAGACTTTAGTCCCGGATGGACCAGGGTCCTCTGATCCTAGGTCAGCAATCCTTAAGATAAAGGAAGAGGAAGAGAAGGAACCTCTGAGTATTGTTGTAGAACAGAGAACCAGATTTGCCTGGGCCAGAAAGGAGCGATCAAACTCATTCTCGCTCCTTCCAATGCAAGTTTCTGCAGCACACAAGAGACCAGAGGAATTGGGGGGAAAAGCATAGACGAATCTGTCCTTCCAGCTTAGAGACACAGCGTCGCTCCAGAAAGCGACCGCCTCGCTCTGAAGCGAGCGAGCAAAAGGTGGGAAGTTTTGCGTTTTGGGAGGAGGCGAACAGGTCTACATGAGGTGTCCCCCAAAGCTGGAAGATGCCGTTTAGAACCTTTTGGTCCAATTCCCACTCATGTGGCAGACCCAAAGAACGACTTAACTTGTCTGCCAGGACATTGTTGACTCCTGGAACATGGATCGCCGCGAGGTGAAGGTTGTGAAGCGTGGCCCATTCCCAAACCCTCATTGCTTCCCTGCACAGCGGGTAGGATCGACTCCCTCCCTGCTTGTAGATGTACCACACCACACACATGTTGTCCGTTTGGACAGTCAGGTGACTGGGAAGGATGTACTGGTGAAGGGCTTGGAGGGCATACAGAACTGCTCATAGCTTGAGCACATTGATGTGGAGAGATAATTCCAGTCTGGATCATAAACCCTGGGTTCGGTGAGGACCCAGATAGGCTCCCCAACCTTCGCCTGATGCGTCCGTTGTCAGAGTCTGGGAGGGGGGAGGATGAAAGAAGGGAACCCCCCGGAACAGGTTCTCTCGAACCATCCACCAATGCAAGTCTCTTATCATTGGCGAGGAGATCAGTACCAGATGATCTAGGTTGTCTACAAGTTGATCCACTGAGGCGGAGGTCCACTGAAATCCTCTCATGTGGAGTGTGTATAAAGTTCCGATAAGGATATGGTAGCGCCATCAGCCCCAAAAGACGGAATAACCGACCTCGCGGAACCTTCCTGTGTTCCAAAAGTAGGAAATCTGTGACCGGAGGGAGGTCCCACTGTCCGAAGGCAGGAACGCCTTGCACACTGTCGTATCGAGGATTTCCCCAATGATCTGGAGTCTCTGGGAAGGGTCCAGATGAGACTTGGAAAGGTTGATGGTGATACCCAGACAAGTGAAAACCCGCTGGGTGAGGGAGAGAAAATGCAGGAGTTCCTCCATGGACGAGGCCACCAGGAGCCAATCGTCCAGGTAGGGAAACACCTAAACTCCCAAGGTACGGAGGTGGACCGCTACCCTACTGCCAGGCATTTGGTAAAAACTCGGGGAGCCGAGGAAAGACCAAATGGGAGTGCCCGGAATTGGTAAATGGTCCCCCTGGAAAGCAAACCGGAGGTACTTTCTGTGCGAGGGACAAATGGGGATGTGCAGGTATGCATCCTGCATATCCAGTGCACAAAGCCACTGGCCCAGCCGAAGAACATACGAACATAAAAAATTTGCAAGCAGATGAAGGTCTAGAGGTCTATCAAGTCTGCTCGAATGTGCAGCTAGCACCCCTTATTCTGCAGCTGCCCCTCCCTTCCACCCTTCCCCTTCATTAACCCTCCCCCTTGTCCTGTCCCATCCTCGTTTGAAGCAGTCCACTGTTCTACTGCACACCACTTCAGCAGGTAACGCATTCCACCCACCCACCACCCTCTCTGTAAAACAGTGCCTCCTCATCTCCCTCCTGAACCTTCCTCGCTCCAGTCTCATATCATGGCCCCTGGTGGCCCTCCCTTCCCTTACTTTGAACAGCCCCTCTGTACCCGTGTTGTTTATTCCTTTCATGTATTTAACAGTTTCAATCATGTCACCCCCATCTCTCCTCTCCTCCAGTGAGTACATGTTCAACTCCTTCAACCTCCTCTCGTATGATAAGTCCCCCAGCCCCTTGATCATCTTTGTCTCTCTGCGCTGCACCCCCTCCAGTAACTCAATTTCCCTCTTCAGATACGGACGCCAGTACTGCAGGCAGTACTCCAGGTGTGGTCTAACTAATGACCTATACAGTTGCAGAATCACCTCCTCTCTCCTCGAGGGAATACCCCTTGCAATACAACCCAGCATTTTGTTGGCCTTTGCAGCTGCCTTCCTACATTGTGCCGAGTTGTTCATTGACCCTGTAATGAGCACACCCAGATCCTTCTCCTCCTCTGTCTGTGCTAGCTGCACTCCCCCTAGCTGGTAACTCCTCCTTGGGTTCTTCACCCCAAAATTCAGTACCTTGCACTTTTTGGCATTCAAGCCCAGTTGCCAGGTGTCTGACCAGATTTCAAGCTTTGCCAGATCATCCTGCAACCCCTGCCATCCCCCTAGGTCATCCACCACCGCGCCTACCTTAGTATCATCAGCAAACAGACTGATCTTGCTCTTGATGTCCAATGATATGTCTGCAATGAATATCCCAAACAACACTGGTCCCAACACAGAGCCCTGTGGAACTCCGCTCGTCACTGCCCTTGGTTGTGAGAGCTCCCTACCCACCACCACCCTCTGTTGCCTTCCATGCAGCCAGTTTCCTACCCATCTCACCAGCTTTGCACCCACCCCTGTGCCTAACTTCCTTCCCAGCCTTCCATGTGGCACTGAGTCGAATACCTTACTGAAGTCCAGATACAGGACATCCACTGCATGGCCCCTGTCCAGTTGCCTAGTTACCCAGTCATAGAACTCGACCAGGTTGGTTTGGCAGGATCTGCCACATATGAAGCCATGCTGTCTGCTGTCCTGTAGTCCTTTGGCCTCTAGGAGGGACACCAGCCTCTCCTTCAGGATAGTCTCCATTAGCTTACCCACAATGGAAGTGAGTCTCACTGTGATGTGATGTGAGGGGCAGAAGGGTCTGAAGGGAGAGCATCCTGAACTTCTTGTATTCTACATAGAGGTTCAGGGAGCAGAGATCGACAATGGGTCCGAGATCTCCAGTCTTCTTTGGTACAAGAAATAAATGGGAATAGTAACCCATCCATGGAGGTGAGAACTGATGGGTTCTATGGCCTACTTCGCGAGGAGAGCAGATATTTCTTCCCTAACCAAAGGAAGATGGTCCCTTGAGTAAGAGGACTTCAGAAGGGGGTGGCGTGGAGGTTTCTGTAGAAACTCTATGGAGTGCCCCTCTGCGATAATCTGAAGCACCCATGAATCCGATGTTATCCTCTCCCAACCCGGAAGGTGGAGGGAGAACCTCCCTCCTACCGGTTCCTCCGGGGAGTCCGGAGGCGGTGGGAGAGGGAAGGAGTCAGGTGGTATGGGGCAGCGCCGCAGCTGGGTGGGGCACCCGCTGCTTTTTTGGGCGGCAGGGGCCTGGCAGCTATGGGGGCCAGATGTTTGGTGGCCCGCCTTCCTTGGGGTTTTGCTTGAGGCCGGCTGCGTCTGCGAAAAAGGATGGCGCTGAGGGGGATGGGGACGGTACATGGAATCCACAGATTTCAGGGCTGTTCACTTCTCCTGCAAGTTGGTGATGAGGTCCGTGACATTACCACCGAAAAGCACCGAACCTCTGAAAGGTGCTTCCTGAACTACCGATTGCACCTCCAGGACCAGACCTGACACTCAGAGCCAGGCGTGGCCTTGAAAACTTCACGGCGAGCGGAGTTCCGCCCTCTCGGTGTCCACTGCCTCGTGGGTCGTCCTCAGAGATATGACGACTGGTGTGAAGACGAGCTTAGAGCAATGGACAAAGATCAGCTAACTCCTGCTTAACTTGGGAGTCAGGCAGAGTCGATCTTAGATTCAGCTGGTGAATCGCCTTCTGGTAATCCCCTATGTGCTACATAATTTAGGGCCCTAATCCCCAGTGTGAAAGAAGTGTAAATCTTCCTTCCATACTGATCCAGAAGGCGAGACTTCTTATCCGGAGGAGACGAGCTCAAGTGTTTAGGGTGTGCTGACCGGCCGTGAGCGGCGATAACAACAACCGAGTCTGCATGGGGGTGAGAATCTAAAAAGTCTACACCCTCTGGAGCCTGGTATAGCCTGTTGGACTTCTGAGGAAGTGGGGCTAAAGCTGACAGTTGTTTCCAAATGGTGAAAACAAGGTGGGCATGAGGATCGATCCAGGGTGGCACAAGAGTAGGGGCCGTGAGGTGCCAGTCCAGATGTTCGGCGAGTTTAACCCGCTGAGAATCTGGCTCTAAGGAACACCACTGATGTACTTCCTGGATCTTCCTGAGCAACTCCGTAAAGGAAGGATCCTCCGGAGGAGTCCTCGGCTGGGGCTTGGACGGAGAGCGAGGCTTGTCGTCTTTCCCGGTACATCCATCGGAGGAATCCGAGGAGTCCAATAGAGGAGGAGGAGGAGGAGGAGAAGAAGAGGAGGAAGCAGAGTAAGACTCCCTGACTTGTCTAGGGGGAGGAATGGGTTCCTTAGGGGGAATCCCTGGACGTGTGTCCTGCCCCTCTCTGGATCCCGAGGGGAGGGCTAGGGAATCTGGAGGTGGAGAGGGAGTGTGCCGTCTGCGGCGTACAGGGGCTGGAGGTAGCACCGTCGCCGTAAGGCGGCTCTCGACTTCCTTGGTGAGCTGAGCCTTGGCCTCAGCCCACCAAGTCAGAGACTCCTGGAAATCAACCGGCGGCCTAGGTGGTGGAGGAGGAGAATAGTTGAAGGGATTATATCCGTAAGGTGAGTATCCGTAACCCGGCTGCGGGAATACCGGAGCCGGGTATTGTGGCGGTGGGTACTGCGGCTCGGGCACCGGAGGAGCAGCCGGCCCAGTAGGAACCCCCCTAGGCAGATCAATATTGATAGGGCCGTGGGGGAGAGGGCCAGATGGAAGAGGAGTATCCCCCGCCAGTGTCGGAGGGGCCGGCGTCCAGGGGGCCCGCATCAGATCCGGTTCCGTGGGAGGGGGATCTGATGGCGGAAAGGCATCCCATGTCTCATCCGGGGATGGTGGTGAAAAATCCCCAGGGTCAGGCAGGGGTGACACGGGCTCCCCGGATGGCAGTGAAGGCTGCGGAGAACCTGTGACGACAGATGGTGGAGGGTCTGTCATAGGCTCCAACGTGCGACTTAGGGGCAGAATCCCGGTGGATGCCAGAGGAGCCGGCGTCTGACCAAGGGTCCCTCGTCGGGCGGGCGAGGATGGGAAGAGGCCGGTCGAGGGGAACTGCTGTGCGCCACCCGAAAGGTCGGGCGTCTTACTGGCCTTCTCGGGCGTCGGAGAAGCCGGCGTCCGGCTTATGGGAGGTGCCAGCGCCAGTAGAGTCGCAAGCCTGTGGATGTACTGGGAAGAAGCCTCCTTTTGCCCGGGCGCCCGAGCAGACCTCGACAGTCGGCCGGCGCCTCCTCCAAAACCTTGGAGGCTGCCATGGGACGATCCCTCGGAGGGGACGTTACCTGAGCCACGGCTCCGGCCGGAGTCGCGGAGGAGGAGGAGGCCTTCCCACGATGCCTTTCTTTCTCCCGCTTCTTGTGTCCTTCTGGGGAGGTCGACGCCTGCCTAAGTTTCTTCAACTCCTTCTCCATTGCAGACATCTTTTTAAGGAGATGGGCTTCCAAGGATTGCTGGCATCGTCTGCAGGTGGCCGCGTTAAAATGCAGGCAATGCGGGCACTTGTCAACCATGAGGTCGGGGCTTAAGCAAAAAAGGCAGAGGGAGTGACCGTCCTTGTGGGGCAGTTGAGCGCTGCACGAGTCACACTTATTTTTTTTGAAGGGGACAACATAAACAGACGTTCACCTGACGAAAAGATCTCAAAATATCTATCACTTTCAGTAAAAAAATGACGTAGTAACAGGCTACAAACTTTACCGCGAGGCTGCCTTGCGGCGCGGGAGAAAAACTGGAAGGTGGGCGTCGGGACGCCCCTTTACACAGACGTCGTCTGGCGCGGTCACCTGACGTGGGGGTCCCGCGCGGGACTGCTAGCTAGAAATTTTTCCGTGGGGTCCTGCCACTTGCCGGCATCAGTCCTATATGTAATTACCTATTGCAAGAGCCCTTACGAAGTAAGATCTTGCGCCTCCTAAGAAACTGATCCAGCTCATTGAGATCCAGTATGGGGTGCCAACTTCCTGTCCATTTCGAAAACAAGAAACACCTAGATACAAACCAAAGCCAGCCTTTCATGCAGTCCATGACATGGGCTCTGGCTCCTTTACAAAGGAGCTCAGCAACATCCTCCCGGGTGGGGGGCGGGGATAGTCTATCCTGCGACACCAGACTCCCTTGGTGTGCGAGGTCGGTAAAGAAGGAAAGCTTTGTAGTCGAGAGGCAACCCTCTGCTCACAACATCCAGGATCCACTTATCCAAGGTAATAATGGACCAAGTGTGCCAGCAGTGACACAGTCATCCCAAAACAGGAAGCTGCGGCAGGAATTGGGTGAGTGAAAGGTAGACACCCCCCAACTCGTCAATGGGCAGCTTTGGAGGGGGTACCTGCGGGAGGGCATCACTACCCCCACAATTTTTGGGGCCTTGACAGGGGAACATACATTTGGGGCACCAGGTATGAGATGGCCCCTGCTGGAGTTGCTACTGCTTAGGCTGCTGTGACAGAAAGGGATAAAGCTGAAAAGATCTTCTCCCCTTTTCAAGTCCTTCTAAGAGGAGTCCACAAAATTTAGGGTGGTGTTGGACTTTTCGATCATGGTGAAGTGGATCCTTCCAGCTCAGGGCAAAAGACGTCGACGCCCAAGAGGTGGACATTAGCTAACGTGTGCTCGGTGTCTGCCGTTAAGGTGGAAATCCATACCCAAACCCTGCGGCACATCCCAAAGGCCAATGCTACGGCACGGGCACAAGAATCACCCACATCCAGGGCCATCTGAGGCTGGTGTTTTGCCAGCACTTGGTGCTGGACCACTTTCACCACCAGCTGCTCGTCATCAGGGAGGTGTGGGATGACATGATCAAGGACTTCTACTAGGAAGTAAAGTGGATCATTATCAGGGCATAGCTCACCTAAGACCAAGGAAACATGCATTGTAGACCTTCTTTGCTGCGTGGTAAAGCTTTCTGGACTCCTCATTGTGGGGGGGCGCTTCTCCAAATCTTCAGTGTTACCGGACTTATAGAAGACCAAGTCTGTGACCAGACCCTCAGCCAAGGGGTGGTTCAAAAATCCAGAGAAGGTGCCAGTAGGCAGGGTATGAAATTCGTGAAAAAAGTACATGCCCACTTGGGCATGTAATCAGAAAAAGTACATGCCCAAGAAACTACTTACATTCCTGCCCCTTAGTTTTCATAATTTTGTATGTAGTCTTCACTGGACCACCAAGCAATTAGTGAGAGTGACAGAGTGCCAAAAAACACAGAAATACTGCTGCTGCCACCTTCAAACTCTTAGAAAGGATATATGGCACCTCTACAATTGCCGTAGGCTGTGCCCGTGCCCCTGCCCTTTAACTGTTATCTATAAGGTAATGGATTCGAATTTATATACTCATACAGTGGTCGGATCTAGTTCCCTTAATCTTTTTTCAAATACTGTAGCTACTAGTACCTTGCTCAGCTCGAAGAATTTATACACTCAAAGACAGATTTTCTATTTGATGGCTTTAGGCTTAGTTAGCTCTTTATTAGGTAAAGTAACCTTTAGCAGTTAAGGGTAAACAAAACAGAGTAGACTGTCTAGATTTTTAATGACAGAGAGGCTATAGATTTTCCCTGCAAGTTCAGCTCAGCAACTAGTCAGTGACTGACTACAAAGGAAAAAAAAAACTGCTGTAGGCTGCAAACTGACTGGGAATGGCCACCTCTGAGTCCCACTACTCCCCCTCACTCTGCTGCAGTCTACTTGCTTAAAGTACTGCACGAGTTGGTTGCAAGTTTAAGACGGAAGCAGGTACTAGGATACCAAAAACATGCAGTACACAGTCACTTATGCAGCAGATCAGCACATTTGCTCAAATAGTCATCTCAGAAGAGCTGAGAGCTTGCATTTTCACTGCTTGAAATTGCCTCACCCCACCCCCTTCCTCTCAGCCAAACTTCATTTTTTTTTTTTTTTTTTTTTTTTTTTAAGTTTGATGCAAGCAAGTGATAAAGACATTATCCCCCGGTCTAATAATCCTGATCCTCCTGCTCAGTGAATGCAAACACTTAACTTCATTTCTGTTGTTGCCAATCAATCCCCCCATGCAGACCTTTGTGGTCTCATACACACCTCCTGTCCCGCCTAGGAAGTCGTTGTCCCCCCATTCCACGTTTTACACCCCCAAAGCAGTAATGAGCTATTAAAAGAGGTTTGGCTTCTTTATTTTTCTCTTTTGCGCACAAGCTTTATCGCAACCGGTGATCCAAATACTCCTCTAATCCGAGTAACTACCGCACAGTGCAAGTCTGACCTACCTCTCTGGAGCAGGAGAACAGCATGCTTTGTGGCAGACCTTGAAACACATGGACTAAAGCTGCGGGCGAACTAACACTCTGCAGTCCCCAATTGGTCTCATACTGCTGCAGCCCGCCTCCAGACTGATTGACGGTTCTCTCAACAGTTTTGATTCGCTGAAGCAGATACCAGTCTAAGGAAGGGATGGGACTTTTGCCTGCTTGACTTCTCTGCCCCAGGGAGCCTGTCAGCTGACACCACTTTCGAAGATCTCGCGACTGTGTCAACGCTGCACATGCAATCGTTTCAGGTGCCCCCCACTCCCCGGAAGACATCAGCGAATCCCCCCCCCAAAAAGGATGGCCAGAATGCAGAGGATGTAAAAAATAAAAAACAGAGCTCTGCACCTATACCTTAGCTGCCCAACTGGGCAGGTACTAAACAGCACTAGTGTCCTGACACAATAGTGCCTGCCCTGGGGCACCAAAGGTATAGGAATTTCGCACCCTGCCAGCAGAGACTCCATACTTCTGGACCATATGGACAGAAAGTGTCAGGCAAGAAGCTGGGTGCTGATAAAACTCCACTGCCAGTCCCAGGATGGCCTCGACCATCGGGAAGAAAATACCAGGGAAATATGTCCCTATCCAGAATCTCAGTAAAGGGGTATTTGGCCCATTTCTGCACTGACTCCAAAGGAGGAACCTCCATGGACTCAACACTTAAATCTGAGAAAAGCCCAAAGGATATCAGCCTGTGGTCAGTAAGTCAATTTTTCAGGCGAATCAGTCGAAAGCATCAGTCCTTGATCACTGCTTCAAGAACCCATCAGAGTCATCAAAGGAATCTTCAAAAACAGTCCTGAGCCATTTGCTGCCATCCACCACTTGGTACTCATCTGAGAGCATGATTTTCTCAGACAACCAGACTGATAAGCTGCTAGCTGAAGCTCTACCCTTAAAAGGGGCTCCTTGCAAGGGCTGCCGTAGAGGCAGTTCCATCTGAATCGGTGTCGAGACTCGTATTGGGGACAGCTGTCAGCAGGAATGGCATGGGTTGAACTGGTGACGACAGGGGTCGAGGGTATATATCTACTTTGTCCAACAAAGGCCCACTGCTGCCAAAGAAGCTCTCTGTAGTGTCACCACATATGCTAATGGAGCTCCTCCTCCTCGCCTTATAAAGAGGATCAAGAAAGGCACTTAGGGCGATGCCTCTCAGTCGAGCGAGACAGAGTACGAGGAATCCCTCGACCTCAAACTCTGACATGGCCAACTATAAGGCAATGTGACTGGAGGGGCAATGAATACCTGTACAGGGTTTGGCCGTTTGACCCCAAAGGGAAGCAAGGCAGAGGGTTTCACCGACCACTCCTGGCCCACTTAAGTGAGGCTCGACAGGACCATAGTCCTGCAGAAAAAATTGTCCTTGATCCCCTCTGACAAAAGGACAACAGGGTAAAGAAAAATCTCTACCACTATTTTGACCTGTGTTCAGGCCAGAAAGCTGGTGGGTCCCCCCCAATGTGGAGCTAGCAGCCTGCCCCTTAACCAAAGTACATTCCGCCAAAGCAGAGCGCTTGAGAGTCATTGAGCAGTCGGTGGACTTGCGGGAGTGGGAAGCAACATACACTTTTCTGCCGCACAACAAACAGCAGGACTGTTTCGACTTTCGCCTTACCATGGCAAGCAGGGCTCTCTCCGAAGGTCTGAAAGGTCTTACACATTTCACTAATGTTACCCATGAATACTGTGCCGTTTTCCCCTAACAAGAGTAGTGCCAAAAACAAAGATGTCCGGTGCGTCCTTGGCCGTCGCCTCTCCCATGGGTGCCAGCTGGGCCATGGACCCCGCAGCCACAGGGCCATCTTGTGAACTTCCATGGATTTTCCCCAGAGGAGACCTTTCAGCTGGCCAAGAAGATGAACGTAGCAGTCTTCGAGGGAAGTGGGAAATATACCTTAACACAGGCTGCAGGCAGCGACGCTGTTTTGTTCACCTAAGCAATAAATGTATGATGCCATGTGGATCCGTCTGACATTTTTAGGACTGTACCAGATGCTGTGCTATAAGCCAGGAGCTTGCTTAAAATCTCTGCAGTCCATTGTATACACTAGCAGATAACAGAACCGAGGAATATATCCAATATAATAGCTATAAGGGGTTTGAAACAAGTTCGCCAAACAGCACACAGTGTACATCTACACTTCTGGCAGTGTTCCTTTCCCCTTTAAATCCTGCCTCAACGTCTTCATGCTGGCTCCTCCTACCCACTCGGGTAGTTAACTCCCCTAGTGCTGCCCGATGACATCAGATCTTGCCTGCTGCAAGCAAACCAGGGAGTGCCATTTGCCAGGAGAGGACGACTGGGTCAGTGTGGATGTACACCATATACCACTCCTAGAAACTACAGTTGCGTACTCACCATAAATACACTTTACTCACCCGTAACAGGAGTTCTAGGAATGGTATATATTGTTCATCCACACTTATTGGCAGGTTTCTTGCCGCTTTAAATCTTGCCGGAAGGTCTTCAAGCTGGCTCCTCCCACCCACCCGGGTGGTAAAACTCTTGGTTCTGCCCCGTGATGCCAGATCTAGCCCGCTGGAAGCCAGGGAGGCCGGGTGGGTTGTGTGGATGAACATATACCATTCCTAGAACTCCTGTTACAGGTGAGTAACCTGTATTTCTACGGACAAGGATATGCTGTTCAATCCACACTTATTGGCAGACTCCTAGCTGTTCTCCGGGAGGAGAGGGGCAAGGCGCACACCCCCAATACTTACTTGGGAAATAGAGACTGGAAAACCGAGGCCCCAAAACCAGCATCCCGGCGTGACTAAAGGTCGATGTGGTAGTGGGTAATCAAGGTATGTGCCGACTTCCAGGTAGCAGCCCTGCAGATATCTTGGATAGGGACATCCCTGGAAGCAGCAGTATGGCGGGCAGAATGAGCTCTTATCCCTCTGGGAGGCTCCATGCCCGCCAACCTATAGCAGAGCTCTAAGCAGGAGGTGACCCACCTGCTTATTGTCCGCTTGGCTGCAGGTCTGCCAGGTGCGGCTTCAGCGTAGGTGACAAACAGCTGGCGAACCTCTCCCCGAACTTCAGCCGTCCACTCCTTATAATAAGTGAGCGCTCGTCTAGGGTCCAAAGTATGGAGCCTATATTCGGCCTCAGAGGTGTGACTGGGGTAGAACACCGGCAGAGTCAACACCTGGTTAAGGTGAAATTCCGACACCACCTTCGAAAGGAATTTCAGGTGGGGGCGCAAGACAACCTTGTCCCTGTGGAAGACCAGATAAGGAGACTCGATGGAAAGCACCTGGAGCTCTCCCATCCTTCTGGCCGACGTGGCAGCCACCAAGGCGGCGGTCTTCCACGACAGATGAGAAATATCGCACCTGTGCATCGGTTCGAATGGCTTGCCCATGAGCTTGGCCAATACCAGCAGTAGATCCCACGGAGGTGGAGGTTCTCGCACCAGAGGGGAAATGTGGTCAAGGCCTTTGAAAAAGCTCCCGAGCACCTTCTCCTGCGCCACCGACTGCTTCCCGGCCCGCGCCCAATAAACAGAGATGGCTGCCAGGTGCGCCTTAAGGGTCGACCGAAGCCCTTGCTGAGAAAGGGACCACAGGTAGTCCAGAATGCTTGCCAAAGGACAGGCGGAAGGGTCCAAGCCCTTCCCCTGACACCAAATGGAGAATCTCTTCCATTTGAAGGCGAAGCATTTCCTGGACGATTCCTTAGGGGATGCCTCAACAACGTTGAGGACCTTGTCAGAAAGACCCAAGGCCCGGAACTCTAGCCGCTCAGGAACCAGGCCATCAGGTGCAGGGACTGAAGGTCCAGATGGAATACCTTCCCCTGGTTGACTGAGATCAGGTCTGGGCAGGCTGGAAGCCGCCTCAGGAGCCTGGAGCAGAGACTGAGGAGATCTGGATACCAGAACTGGCGGGGCCAATCTGGGGCTACCAGAATCACCTGTGCCTTGTCCCTCCTCACCTTGAGAAGTACCTTGTGGATCAAGGGAAATGGGGGAAAGGCATAGAAGAGGCCCAGGGTCCACGGCCTCAAGTAGGCATCCCCCTGCAGCGAGCCCTGCCGAGGGGGGCGGGCATGGAACAATCTCAGCTTCGCATTCTCCCTGGAGGCAAACAGGTCCACCTGAGGCGTAAACAGTGGGAGACTAGATCTTGTACTACCTCCGTCAGGAGAGACCACTCGTGAGATGCAGCCCCTATCCGGCTTAGGGCATCGGCCAGGGTGTTGGAGGCTCCTGTCACATGAATGGCTAGGAGATCCGCCTCCAGGCTGCGCACGAGGGACCAAATGCGGAGAGCTTCTTTGCATAACAGCATGGAGCGCATCCCGCCCTGGCGGTTCAGGTAGTACATGGTCGTGGTATTGTCTTTCTGGACCTAAACTACTTGACCCCGTAGAAATGGAGCGAAGGCGGTGAGAGGTAGACGGACCACTCGGAGCTCCAGCAGGTTGATATGGCATCGGGACTCCCAAGGGGACCAGGGGCCGTGCGCTCTGTGCTCCCCCAGATGGGCACCCCAACCCATCAGAGAAGCATTGGTCGATAGAGAGACTGTCTGCTCGGGGCGGACAAACGGGATGCCCTCCTGCAGATGTGCCAGAACGGTCCACCACTGGAGAGCGTTCCACATCTCCTGGGTCACTGTCATGGGCTGGTCCAACGGATCGCAGCGTTGTGAGTACTGGCTGTCCAGTCCCCATTGAAGGGAACGCATGTACCAACGGGCTCAACGGATCACGCTAGTGCAGGCCGCCATTAGGCCCAGGAGGCGCAGGAAGTCCCAGGCAGGCGCGATTGCCCAATCAGAAATGATTGGGCAAAGGAGAAGAACCTCGGCCCTGTCGCCGGGCAAAGCTCTGGCTCGAAGAGTTGAGCTCCCGCCCAATGAAGAATCACCTGCTGCAGTACGAGTTCCGACTTGGCCTCAATGATGAGGAGGCCAATTTGAGAGCAAACCTGGAGGGCCAGATCTCTGGACAGCTCCGCCTCCACTCTGGAGGGGGCTGCAATCAGCCAGTCGTCCAGGTAGGGGTACACCCGGACCCTTCGGCGCCGCAGGAATGTCACCACTGCCATGCATTTGGTGAAGACCCTGGGAACCAGGGAGAGGCCGAAGGGCATGGCCCGGAACTCATAAAGGGATCCCTCCGCTCTGAAGCGGAGGAATCTCTGATGAGACGGATGGATTGGGACATGAAAGAACGCATCCTGGAGGTCCAGGGAACAGAACCACTCACCGCTTTCCAAGGATGGGATTATCTGAGCCAGAGTGACCATCCTGAAGGTCCAAGACCTTAGGAACTTGTTCAGGTCGTGCAGGTTGAGAATGGGGTGCCAGCCCCCCATCCGTTTTGGGACCAGGAAATACCTGGACACAAACCTCGGGTCTGGAGGAAGATCTGCCACCTTCCTGATCACCTCTTTTTCGAGGAGCAGGGTGATATCGGCTCAGTGGGCCGACAGCGAGGCTGAGGACCCCGTGGCCCCACGAGGGGCGACGTCTCAAAAGGGTGGAGCCTGCTCGAACTCTAGAGGCAGGCCTTTTCCTACCACCTCCAACACCCAGCGGTCCGTGGTGATAGCGGACCAGGCGGAAAGGAAGCGGCGGAGCCATCTCCTCACGGGGGAAACCCAGGGGGGAGTGTCGAGGCTGGGGGCGGCACCCCTCAACACGTCACTGGGCAAGCTTGGAGGAAGAACCGGCCGAGGGACCTCCTGGGCCTTTACCTCCTTGCTTCCTGTTGGAGGAAGCCGCCGGCATGGGTTTCGGACTCCAAGCGCGAGCCTGCTGGCCCTGTTGCTGGTGCTGCTGGGCCGGTTGAGATGCAGGGGCCGAAGGAAAAAAGGACTTCTGCTGTTGCTGACGGCGACCTCTGTCTCTCTGGGCGGAGGTGACAAGAGTCCAGGGTGGCATTGGACTTTTCGATCAGCTGGAAGTGTCCCTCCACTCCAGGGCCGAAGGGGACACCCGCCAACTTGTGCTGGGTATCCACCATGAAGGTGGATATCCTAAGCCACGCCCTGCGGCACATGGCCACTGTGGCTGCTACTGACCTGGCACAGGAATCACCTATGTCCAGAGCAGTCTGAAGCTGCTGCTTCGCCACCGCCCTACCCTGGTCCCGCACCTGGCGGACCGTGGTCTGCAGGTCAGTTGGGAGATGAGGGACAACCTCATCCAGGAGCCCAAGAGGCGTGGGAGAAGTGTGCCATCAGCAGCCGAGCTGGCCTGTCGGAGGCCGAGGAGGACACAGCGTACACTGCGCCCGTCAAAGTCTGGCCTTTTGGACTCTTTGTCGGGGGCTTATCCACATCCCGGCGTTACGGATGCCGGAAAACGCTGTCGGTGACCAACCCCTCGGCAGAGGGGTGCTCCGAGAAACCGGGCAAAGAGCCAGAAGGGACCGCATACTTCCTGGCCATCCTGGCCGAGTGCGCAGGACAGGAAGCAGGCTCCTGCCGAAGCTCCAAGGCTGGAGAGACAATGGCCTCAGCCACCGGAAAGGCCTCCGTGGGGGTATTCCCTCGGTCCAGTATCTCCGTCAGGGGATACTTGGCCCGTTTGGACACGTGCTCGAGCTGCATCCCGGTGGACTCCAAGATAAGTCGAAGCAGACACAAGGAGGACAATGGGCTATCGTCCAATGACTGGCCCCCCGGAGGACTCCAGGTCGACCTGCCTGAACAGGGAGGAGTCGTCGTCGGATTCCGAAGAGTCTGCGAAGAGCTGCCGCGGCCCTGAGCCACCCTCTACCTGCCGAGGATGGTCGGGAGTGAGGGTGACTGACAACCTGTGGGGCAGGCCGTGACGCGACCGAGAATCCTTGGTCGGTGCCCCAGACTTCGGTTGTGGGCGGAGGTTCCACCAATGGTGGAGCAGCTGGTTTAACGACCAACCGGCCCTGAAGCAGGCAACTAGACTGGGGCTGATGGTTGCCAGATGGATTCGGGGCGACAGCCACTTCATGGCCGGGGTCTGGACCGGAGTCAGCTGAGACCCGGACAACAGCAACTGCTGCCACATAAGCTCCTCGTAGCACCGATGTAATTTATGCCGAAGCCTCC
The DNA here is from genome assembly GCA_016271365.2 of Neoceratodus forsteri. Classification (NCBI taxonomy): domain Eukaryota; kingdom Metazoa; phylum Chordata; order Ceratodontiformes; family Ceratodontidae; genus Neoceratodus; species Neoceratodus forsteri. The sequence continues at coordinate 1,411,059,581 of CM057456.1, read as the reverse complement.
CCTCATCCGAGGAAGAGGATGAGGAGGAATGGTGTCACCGCTTACGGTACTGAGACCACCGATGTCGGGAGGCGGCTGACAGAGATGAAGCCGAGACCCTCCGGGGACCGAGGTGGGTCTGGGAAGGGGCGGGGGACACCCACTCTTCCCTTGGCTTGGGCGCTTTAACCGGGGACTGCGACCCCGAAGGCACAGGCAGATCCTCTGTCTCCACCGGGGGAACCAGTGAAGGAGGGTTATCGGCTTCACCAGTCGACAGCCCATCTAACGGATAGAGAAAAATCTCGACTGCGTCGACGGGAGTCTCGGCAGGCTGGCCTGACAGGGACACCGTGAAGCCAGCGGCCTCAGCTGCAACTTCGACCAAAGTCTACGGTCGGCTGTCTGGGGAAGGGGACCGCTCCCGCTTCCACGAACGCTGACTGTGGGACTTACCCTTCGACTCCTCCTTCTTGGGTCGAGAAGAATGTCCCGATGGCCCCTCTTCCTTCGTGGAAAGGGACCGACAAAGCTCCTTGAATGAAGCCGTATACGAGGAACTCAGAGAGAGCGGGATAAATGCCGCGGCCGAGGAGGAGGAAGATGCGGCCTGGGCCACCTCAAGGGCGATCATCTGCTTGAGCTGCTCACTCGAGCCAGCCACTGCGGACACCGCCCAAAGAGCCTCTTTTGATTTTACCAGCGGGAAACGCTTCACGGGGCGCCCGAGCTTCAATCGGGGCACCTCGATCATCCAGGGCGTTGGCCGAAAGAGCGGCACAACGCGAGCCTGCGGGTCATGAACTAGGCCAAGGCAGTAGACGCACGTGGAGTGCGGATCCGTCCTGGACATTTTCTGCCCGCAAGGGCACCTCCGAAAGCCGGGAATAGATTTGTCCATCACAGCCTCGAGGGAAGATGAAGATCGAAGTTTAGAAAACTTCAAAACCAATTTCAGACAAACTGAAGAGTTAGAATCCAGTCTAAAATGTAGAGCGCTAAGGAGGGAACCTGAGCTTCCAAGCGGTAAGGAAGATCTGGCGTCAAGGGGCGGAGCCGAGAGTTTTACCGCCCGGGCGGGTGGGAGGAGCCAGCTTGAAGACCTTCCATCAAGATTTAAAGCGGCAAGGAACCTGCCAATAAGTGTGGATGAACATCATATCCATGTCCCTAGAATGGTAGATCTTTTTTGATATTTTCATTTTTATTGAAGTTAACATATTTACAGACAAGTCATCCAGATCAATAAGATTAATTTCATGCAAATATACATATACAGTTTCAGTGCAGGTATAGAGTTCATGACAACAAATAGCTGGAAGATGCAAGAAATAATTCAGATTGGGTGCAAAACCTAAGGGAGGGAAGTTACTAAGTAAACAGTCCTGGCTTATTCGTAAATAACGCAGGATTTTAGATTTCCCGGACCCTAGATGTCTTCAGGCATCTTCAGCGTCGAGGAGGTCGGATCAATCTCTTGAAGAAGTTCCTGGGCACTCAGTTCTATCTGACTCAGGTAAGTATCTCAACCAAAGAAGTGCATTATCTGCGCGCCATAAGTCTGTTGTTGGTGCTCTCCCCAGTGACAAACCACAGGAACCTATAGCAACAGGCTCCCCCCCCAAACGGGACAAACGCAGGGTCTTTTAGCATGTAATATATTTGCCACCTAGCCCATCTAGGGGCAAACTTCCCCTCTTGATTATTTAGGCTGTGTGTTATTTTCTCCATGGTATAGATTTGTTTAGTGATGTTCCACCAATCCAGTATCGTGGGAATTTTCGCTGTCAGCCACTGTTTCGTAATAAGACTTCTTTGCTGCCGTAAGGAGAATGAGTAGTAGGTATCTTGTTATTGATCCACGCCAGGTTCCGGGGGAAAACGGAGAACAAAAACATCTCCGCTGTCAGGCGAAATTGAGGGTCCAAGATCTCCTGCAGGTGGGACTGGAGGAGCGCAAAGTAGGGTTTCAGAGATGGACACCCCCAGAATATGTGAGTGTGGTCCGCCCTCATGCTACCACAAAGGCACCAACAGGTGGCCCGTGATCCTGGTCCGTAGTGACTCATGATTGCTGGGGTTCTGAAGTACCGAATTAGGCACTTCCATGCAAACTCCCTCCATATGTGTGAGGAAGATACTTTGGCTGAGTATCTCCAGGCCCGCGCCGCCAGTCCTCAGGAGTTATCAGATAGCCAGATTCCTGGCTCCACTGTTCTCAGATACCCTCCGTGCATGTAAGGGTCTATATCCTCAAGACTTGATAGTACAACGAGATTAGGTTGTTCTGTTTCAGGGTTTTATTAAGGGCTATTTAGCTCTGTATTGATGGGGGGAACTGTTCGTGATCCCAGACCATTCGGGGCAGGTGGTCTATATAGTGTCTGAGCTGCAAGTACCGGAAGAAGTCTCCCTTTGGAAGATAATATTTCTTTTGTATATCTGTATAGGCCCACATTGTGCCCTGGATCATTACCTGCCCCAAATATTTCAGCCCCCTTCCCCCCACTGCCTAAAACTCCCATCTAGATTGTTTGGGGGGAAGCCACTCAAGCTTGAGATTGGGCAGAAAAGCGATAAGAATGGGGTCAAACTGTGGTTCCACTTAATGGTCCACCAGCCCCTAATCGAGGCTTCAAGTCATGGATTTTCCTCCTTGCGCAGGGCCTTCTTCCCCTTGTGCTGGTATAGAACTCTATGAAATGTATAATCATCCATCACTATTCATTCTATGTCTAACCAATGTGGGTTATTCGTCTAAGTTTGCCTAGACATCTGATGCATCACATTTGTCGCCTGCTGATAAAGCCTCAGGTCCGGAAGGCCCATCCCCCCGCCATCCCAGGGGAGAGTGAGAATTTTCAAACGCACCCTGGGTCTACTATTTGCCCAAACAAAATCAGAAATATGTTGATTTATTTCCTTGAAAGTTTTTAAGGGGAGTTGGATGGGTACATTACAGAACAGATATAGTGCTCTCGGGAGGGAGACCAATCTAATCAGGTCAATTCTACGTGCCAACCCCAAAGGGAGAGTTGCCCACTAAGATAGGTCCACTTTAAATTGCATTACAAAGGGAGCATAATTATGTCTGTAGTACTCTAGTGGAGATTTGGGAATATGTATTCCCAAATATTTTAGTTTTTTTTTAGGTCCCACCTTCCCGGGATATCCGCTCGGACTTCCTGTGTAGGAGAGTAATGAAAAGCGAGCATCTCTGTTTTAGTAAGGTTCAACTTGTACCCCGACACCAGACCGAACGATCCTAGTATTGATAATTGCAAGGAGGGATTGATCCGGATTTTGCAGATATAGCAAGATGACATCTGCATAGAGGGCCATCCGGTGGTCCGTACCTCCCACCTTCACCCCCTCTATATCTTGTGCTTCCCTAATCATCTGGGCCAGGGGTTCAATAAAGACCACGAACAAAAGGGGATAGAAGAGGCATCCCTGCCTTGTCCCTCTATATCAGGGAAAATAAACTGAGTGGTGTCCGTTTACTTTCACACTCGCCTGAGGGGAGGCGTAGATATTTTGTAGGATGGCTATCAAGGAGGAAGGGAAGCCAAACTTGTGTAACGTTGCATATAAATAAGGCCATGCCACTCTGTCGAACGCCTTTTCGGTGTCTAGGCTGACCAAAAAGGACAGGGCCCCATCGGTGTGCATATGGTGTGCTAGATGGAGAGTCCGTCTTATACTGTCCGTAGTGGTGCGGGATCTGACGAATCCGGTTTGGTCCTTCTGAATTAACAGGGGAAGTATTTGATCCACCCAATGAGTCACGATTGCCATGAATAGTTTATAGTCTTGATTGAGAACCGATATGGGTCTATAGGAGGCACAAAGTTGTGGGTTCTTATTTGGTTTAGGCATCACAGAGATCGTTGCAGAAGACCAGAATTTTGGGGGGGGGGGCAGAATCCCCTTCCAAAACTGTTAAAGACATTAAGGAGGTCAGGGATTATTTGTGCCTTTACTAACTTATAAAGTTCAGCCCCATATCCATCTGGTCCCGGTGACTTCTGTGACTTGGCATTCTCAATGGCGGCCTCCAATTCCGTCTCTGCTATTGGTGTGTTTAAAGCTCGGCTTTGGTCCTTTGTCAGTCGTGGCAGGGTGATTGATTGTAGGAATCCTGCTATTTGGCGTGAAGATGCCGTGTTTTCTGGAGTATAATATGTGGTAAAGGCTTCAGCAATGTCGTGTGTCTTTGTGAGGTGCCGGTTTCCCGTAGGGTGAAGTACTGAGAGAATCGTGGCCGCTTTTTTTTGCTTCTGGATTTGGTATGCCAGCAGCAGAGTAGTCCTTGGTCCAACCTCGTAATATTTTGCTCGCAGAAAGGTTAAGGCCACCTCGGTCTGCTGTTGTATTAATTGGTCCAACTCGAATCGGGTTTGTTGCAATTGGGGAAGCACCGTAGTATCCCCCTGTTTATGTGCCATTTGTAAAAAGTGAAGGCATCTTCCAGTTTAAGTTTTTGCGCTTTACGCTGTCTTTTTCTGCAGTGTATTTTATTATCTATCCCCTAAGCACAGCATTAATTGTATCCCAGTACATGTCAGGAGTTGAGTCCTTGACCGGGTTGCCCACTTTTATCTCCTGGATCTTCTCTAAAAGAAAATCACAGAATTTCTTAGACCGCCAACAGTACGGATTAAGCCTCCATAATGTCCGCTTGGGTTGTAGCTCAAAGTCCCACAAGATCGTCTGAGGAGCATGGTCTGAAACCACAATGTCCCCAATTTGAATATCGTGTAGCATCCCCAGGTTCTCCACCTGTGTATATACCTGGTCAATGCGGGAATAGGATTGGTGAACTGGAGAATAGTAGGTGTAATGCCCAGTTATATTCGGCTTTAAACAAAGTGCCCAGAGAGATTATTATAGCTACTCCCCTGCGCCTTCCAGCCTTAGCAGAGGAATGAAAGACCTGCCCCCCTGCTTAATTTAGTCAGTTTTACATGTTCCGTCGCACTCATGTGCGTCTCCTGTAGATATGTTACATCGGCTTTGAAGCGCCTAATAAATGCTAGGGTCCTGGACCTCTTAATAGGCGACGCAAGGCCATTTATGTTTAAGGAGAATAATTTCACCTTAGTTGTATCCATATCTTGTTCCCATTCTCCTCCCTGGTTTATATCTCCCTTGCCCTTGTAGGGCCCTAGGTCTGCCACCCCTGTAGAGCACCCCCACTGAGTCAGTTTGTTCAGATCTGGTGACTAACACATTACAACATACAATACATAACGGTGCATAAGTAATATAAAACATATAGTCTGTTGTACAACATCATAACATTCATAACTTACAAACTGGTACTTCCACGAGTCAGGTAGTCCTGACCCTGTGGTAAGGAAAAAACCTTACCAGTTGCCCAGAATCGCTGGGCTTAAGCAGAAAGTGCTACTTGGGAAGGGGTTAAAAGGAAAGGTGACAGTTCTATGCCACACCAGTGGTCCCCTAGGATCCTAGTTTTAACTTGTAGGGGAGCATATTTGGTTGTGGGGATTCTATTCCTTCACAGGTCTCTAAAGGACCAGGACAGGGAGCCAGCACATCCCAGTCATTGGGGGGAAGCATGTGTATAGCTAGGACTCCCCACCCATTCCCACAGGCGCAAGCAGGTGTGAGGAGTCCCGTATCTGTTCAGCCCGTCATATCCGGAAGTGGGTGGTAGGCCGACCCGGCTTCGTGTGTCGCCATCGAGCCATGCTCATTCCTGGCATCGCAGCCCACACGAGGCATAGGCACCGTCTCCCCATCTGGAGTCGGTCTCATGCTCCCTGGTGGTCCTGGGTCCTCAGCCCACAGGTACCATGCGCGTGGGCATCGTGTTGCTTCATATCAAATAACCACCAGATGGAGGAGGAGTCCCCCAGCACATATGGGAGATCCCCCAGTAGACCAGGCACACAGGCCCCGCCCCCACCCAGGCCAGTCGCCAGGGCTGGGAGGGAGAGGGGAGGGGCCCCCCATGCCCCACCCCAATGGACCATCTTACTTCCCCAACTCCCCAGCTTCCCGGGCCAGAGGGGCCCAAACATCAGTAGTAGGCAGTAGTTACTGGTCTGTGGAGGTCACACCATCCGAGCAAGGCCCCACCCATATACTCTCCAGGCTATTTAGGGCTTCTTCCTCCCCACTTACAGATTATAACCTCCTCCTCCCAGAGCACGAGTCAGCAGGAGGGGGAAGCCTCTGAGTCGCCGCATATGGGGCGTCCCCCATCCCCCCCATCGTAGGCGTGGGGCAGGAAGCATTCCCGACCCCCAGTTATATCGTGAGCGTTTATCTGCTTTTGATCCACCACCCCTCGCCTCATCCCCTCCCTTCTCCCACCCCATACCATCAACTTGCCAGTTCTTATGCCACGTATAAATTGTTTCTGAAAATCAGTTAGTCCATGTTCATTCAGGTTTCTGTAGTAGTCTGTTGTCTGGTTGCCATGTTTCACCCCGGATTCCATCTCCTTATTAACCCTCAGCATCCCTCCTCTTCCTTCAGTCCGCCCCCCACCCCAGTCCTTCGTTCATCATCTTCTCCGTTCCACTAATTGAGAATAGGGACTGAAGCTACTGGGGACCAAAGCTTCTTCCTGGTAGGTTCAACTCAGGCTGATTAACCCCCATTACTTTGGCCAAGGGTCTCGACTACCCCCTTCTCCCGATACCCCCAATCAGTCCCCCTCCAATATCACCGCATCTTTTGTTCCCTCCTCCCAACCTACTCCTCGGGTTAGGGATCAAGTGTACTTCCCCATTTCATGCTGCAGTGCGACTCGATTTGGAAGGCATAATTGCCATTGCCTTCTCAGTCCTCTCCTACTTCTCTTCCCCATCCTCATGTCTCCATCCCCCCCGTTAATCTGAGGTACGCCCTCTCCCAGATTACCACCCCATCTATCTGCCCTCCTGATCTTCCCGGTCCCTTCCCTACCCCCATCCCCCTCCTTTTCTCTTTAATAGTCCCCAAAAGTCCTTCAGCCCTCAAGGCCATTTCCCATTTAAAGAAGGTATTGGCAACGGCAAGGCCTCCCTCCCAACCCCACCGTAGTCCTTTATATCTTTTGCCTTTCCGCCTTTAGGTCCACTCCCCTATCCTCTACACAATAATACACAGAGCTACTTCTGGCCCTCTCATGTCTCCGTGTTGGTCTCCGGTGTCCGCTGCTCCTCCGGATTAGCCTGCGATGTCCTTAGCGTTCCGATGATCTGCTGTAAGGCCTCTGCTCCCTGCCTGTCCCTTGCATCTCTCTGCCCATTCATCCACATTTTCTGGGCGAGCTTGGATGCCAGTGGACCCCAGTCGGAGTGACATCAATGCTTCTTCTCCTTAGTTCGGTCATCGCCTCCTACGCCGACTCCATGGTACGTGTTCCATCTGAAAACAGGATCACCATCTTCGCGGGGTAGAGGGTGCGGAATCTGACCCCACCGCCTTTAGTGCTTTAATAACCACAGAGTAGGCGCACCTTCGCGCCATGATCTTGGGGGCATAATCATTCTCGAAGTAGAGACGCTGGGTCTGAAGCAAGACTCTTCCCTTCCTCCAGGCTGCTCTCAGGACAGCCTCCCTCTCTTGGAATCTCAGGAATTTTGCCAGTATGGTGCGGGGGCGAGAGCCTGGCATGGGCCTAGGCCCCAATGTACAATATGCCCACTCTAGCTCCAGAGATGCATCTTCAGGTAGTGAGAGCAGCTCTTTCAGAATATTCTGGAGGTATTTTATCATATCTGTCCCTTCCGAGCCCTCCGGAATCCCCGAAATCCTAATATTATTTCTCCGGCTGCGGCTCTCCGCGTCTTCAGCCTGCACCCTAAGGGCCTTAACTTCCTCACCGAGCTGTGCTATGGCGTGTTCCGTGTCGGTTAGCCTTCCTTCAGTCCTGTCTATACGGGCCTCACTAGATTCCTGTCTCTGCTTCAGTTTCCCAAAGTCGGTGCGAAGAGCAGTCGCCGTCGATTTCATTTCTCTGCGGAGTCTCTAATTTCCGCTAGCATCTGGGTCATTTATTTTTGCAGGACTACATGGGAAGCCTGCTCAAGCGCTGCGCCACTCCGGTGAGAGGACGATGAGGCCCTCGAGTCCTCACTCTCCGATCCCTCGTCTTGGGATTTCTCCCCATTATGATGTGCCAAAATTGCAAATTTGTTATCCCCTTTTTTCTTCGGCATTTTAAAGACACCCTCCTAGATTAATTGTGATCAGATGGCAATGGATAAGCAATATTAGGAGGACTGTTGTAGGATCAGTCGGGGAGCCACCAGGTCTAGGCTGCCATTCTTTGTGACGTCACCGGAAGTCCAGAATGATAGATCTTCGAGAGCCATCCCTTGCAGCAGGTAATATACTTGGGTGCTTGCCAGAGGGCGCTGTTCTGCATGGCAGCTTTCTTCTAGTAGTCTGCCTGGGGGCTGCCCACACATGACATCATTCTGCACCTATACAAGTGTGGGCAGACCCAGGCATCCTCAGTTCCCCACTGGATTCAGCTCGCTGAGGGAGAGCAGAGGTACCTTAGGTGCCTCCATGCATACATATACATACACACACAACCACATCTATATCTCTATATCCCTCTCTCTTAATATATATATTTATGGATCAGAAGTTTTTCTATTAGAGGAGAAGGGGATGGATGGAGGGAAGAATCGTACCTGTTGCAAGTGATATCTCTCGAAGATCTACCGTTACTGTGAGTACGCAACTATAATATCTTCCACCAGGTAATACACTTTGGATGACTCCCTGGCAGCAAATTCAGGAAGGGAAAACGTTATGATAGAAGGCCTTGCAGGACAGCACTACTAAAGGCCTTTCTATGGCGAAAAGCAACGTCTAAATACATGAAGATATGTTATTGTGGACCATGTGGATGCACTGCAGATGTCCGTGACAGATGCCCCTTTGAAGCAGGCCATGGTCCAGGTACACTGGTCATGAACAGATCCTGGTAATGGTTTGTTATATTTGTGCCAACCAACTGGAGAGGGTCTACTTAGCGACCGGGAAGCCTCCCTTGGTCGGGGCAAAGGAAATAAAAAGCTGAGGAGTCTTCCTGAAAGATTTGGTACGATTTGTGTAATATCTCAAAATGTGCTGAACATCTCAAGTGTGTAGGAGTTATTCTTCTGAGTTAGAATGCTCAAGGAAGTTGACTGCCAGTTCTATAGACTGATTTAAGGTGTGCTCCAAGGTCACCTTAGGTAAAAAGGAGGGACTGGTACAGAGGGACACTGTCTTTATGAAAGATTAAGTAAGGTTCCCTACACATTAAGGCATGAAGTTTGGAAATACGTCTAGCTGAACTGACAGCTACTAAGAATAAGGGCTTCCAGGCTAGGAAGCAGAAGTTGCAAGTAGTCACAGGCTCGAAGGGGTCGAGGATCAGTTTTTCCAACAGGAAATTCAAGTCCTATGGAGGGGTGGGCCATCTTACAGAAAGTTTGGGGTGCAACATACCTCTAAGAAACCTCTTGGCAAGGTGGTGTTGATAAAGCAGTCTCCCTTGTAGAGGTTCATGAAAGGCCAAATGGAATTTAATAGAGGAGTACCTCAAGCCTGTCAAGGCAAGCGAAGCAAAGCAGTCCAACATCTTAGTCAATACACATGAACAAGGTCCCAAAGACTGGGAAGCGGCACAAAAAGAGAAGTGTTTCCATTTGGCATTATAGGTTTGCCTGGTAGATGGTTTATGGGAGGCCAACAGAATGTTGGCCACTAGTGAGGAGATTTGAAGGAGGGCTATCAAAGCGTCCTCAGGAGCCAAGTGTGAAGGTGTAATGACTTAAGGCTGGGGTAAAGGAGGGTTCCCCGATCCTGTGTCAAAAGGTCTGGCCTGATGGGTAACGGGATTGGGTCAGCCACTGACAACTGTTTAAGCAGGGGAAACCACACCTGCCGAGGCCACAGAGGGCCTTTTAAGAATCATGGTGGCAGGTTCAAGCTGTAACTTCAGCAGAGTCCGGGGGAGGGGGGGCATCCAATAACAGTCCCGTCTACGGCTGGGACAGGGCATCAATAGTCCCTTTCTGTTCGGGATAACTGAATAGCATCCGGGGTGACCGTGACTGTAGAGAGAGGCAAAGAAATCGAGGTGAGTGTTCCCCCATAACTGAAAAACTGTCTTAAGAACTTCACGATGAAGTGCCCACTCATGCTTGGAGGTCTGGCGACTGATAATGTCAGCCAGGGTATTGTGGTGTCCTGGTAAATGGACAGCAGTCAATGTTGGATGTTGAAGTATGGCTTCTTGCCAAACCACCGACGCCTCCCTGCAGAGAGCATGAGATTTGGTACCTCCTTGTTTGTTCAGGTAATACACCACCGAGGTGTTGTCTGATTGGATCAAGAGAGGCCCCGGAGCGAGGTGGGGTCGAAAAGCCTGAAGAGTGAGGCAGATCGCTCTCATTTTCAGTAGATTCATATGAGGAGGGATGGAGAACAGGGGACACCTGCCTTGCATCCTGTAAGGACCCAGGTGTGCCCCCAACTGGAGAAAGCATCAGTGTTCAAAGTCTGCTTGGAAGAAGGGGACTGAAAGGGCGTGCCCTGAGACAGATTGGAATGATGGGTCCACCAGTCAAGGGCCATGGGTAAAGCAGGAGTGACTGATTCTGTCTTCAAAATCCCCCGTCTTTTGCCTCCACTGGATTTGAAGAGTCCACTGGATTGGTCTCATGTGTAGACGAGCAAATGCCACAGTAGGGATGGCTGCAGCCATATGCCACAAAAGGCATAACCGGCACCTGGCTGTAATAGACTTGCTTTTATATCTGGGAGGCCAGATACAGAAGCCTGTCTTGCCTGTCAGCAGGGAGGTAAGCCCTGGCAGAGGCGGTATCCAGAACATCTCCAATGTACTGGAGCTGTTGGGTAGGAGTTGGGTTGACTTTGGGCCAGCTGACCATAATTCCCAGGGACTGGAACAGAGTGAGGGTTACCAGGAGGGACATAAGCAGAGAAATTTTGGAGTTTGCTTTTATGAGTCAACTGTCTAAGTAAGGGAAGACGAAATGTCCATCCCATTGGAGGGCAGCCGCCACCACCGCTAGGCACCTGGTAAATACCCTCAGGGTAGATGAAAGGCTGAACGGGAGGGCCCGAAATTGGTAGCGATATCCTAGAAGGTAGAAACTAAGGAACCAGTGGTGGATGGGGGGGATGGGGATATGCACGTAGGCATCTTTCATGTCTAATGTGCATAGTCAATCCCCTCGCTTTAACACTGCCATGATAAATGTTAAAGTGACGATTCGGAACTTCTAGTATATGTAGGTTCAGTTGTCTGAGGTCTAGTATAGGTCTGAGATCCCGGGTGCATCAGGGTACCAGAACAAAATAGGAATAGAATCCCTGATGGCACTCCAAAGGAGGAACAGGATAGACCATGTTCTTATGAAGAAGTGCCTCGAGTTCCTCTTGAAGGATGGGGATATGGTCGGGTGGGTAAGAGTGGGAAGGGCATGGGGGAAGCAAGGAGGTGAGCTGCAGCGTATCCCCCATCTGGAAGATTTGAAGCACCTACTCATCTGATGTTATCGCATACCAGGCCACTAAATGGAGGCCAAAGCGACAACCCACAGCTTCTTAGCCCTGGTCGAGGAAGCCTGGGAAAGCCCTAACTGGTCAATGAAAAGTAGACTTATCGGCCCCTCCCGAAGGGTGGGAGTGGAAGCCCCTGCAGGTAGGAGCGATGGTCCTAGATGTTGGTTGCATGTACCTCTGTGTTTGCCGCCTCTCTTCAATTGAAAGGAGGATTGAGAGTGGTACTGGTAAGATGGCTGTAATGATACATGCCATGTTCCGTATGTAACGTCCGACCTGAAGTCTGGAAATCATCCAAGAGCGTGTGGATGCCAGGGCCAAAATGACTGAATCCATTAAAGGGCGCATTTACCACTTTGTGCTGCACGTCTGGTATAAATCCTGACACATGTAACCAGGCATGCAATGTTAGGGTAACACCTGTGGCCAATATACGCGCAGAGGTATCCACCGCATTGTACCCTGAATGGAAAAGATCGAGAGATGGAGTTGCCAGTTGAAATTGTTGCCAATAATTGGTCCTTCTCCTGGGAAGGATGGAGTTTACTGACTAGTTTTATTGCAGAGAACCAGAGGGTACGTTGGTATTTAACCATCTCTCCCACATAATTTAGAATTCTGAGATTCATGGTACCCGCCTGGAACACCTTCTTCCCAAGGTAATCAATATGGTGGGGTTCCTTATTGGGTGGGGGGAGTAAGGAGCTTGTGTACTTTGGACATTTGGTGTGATCATGAGCCACTGTGATTACTACTGAATCAACTTCAGGGGTAGTAGAAAGGAAGTTCGACAGGAGACTGAAAAAGACGATCCACCTTTCTAGGAATAGCCAGAACAGCTGAGGGCTGATTCCAAGTGGCCACCACCGCATTTTGAAATGTTTGTGTAAGTGGGGGTACCACTACAACAGGTTAGTCAGGGAGTTCAAGGTAGTCTATCATATCCGTTCTTTGTTTATCATGTTCCGTAGTTGAAAACCCCATGATTTTTTGAATTTGAACCATCTCATGGAAAGATGGGTCATTAGGAGGAGAGACAGTCACCTGATGGAAGTCACCTCAAGAGAAGAGGAAAGAGTAGAGATTGAGGACGGGAGTCCAGGTCCTGGGGCTCAAAATCCCCAAGATCTCCTGGAAAACCTTCAGACAATTCTGCCTCTTCTGAGAAATATTCTTCCTCTTAGGATTGGGAGAGGCCAAAGGAGAAGAAGGATCTCTATCACCCTGAAAAAGTTTAGGTGAAAGAGTGGTAGAACGGGAAGGACGACCCACCTCTCTGAGTGAAGGCTGAGATCCCCTCTTTACTTCCAAAATTGTTTGCGCCACAGCTGCATTGTCCACTGATGTAACAGTGGAGGGCAGAGCAGGCTGCTTCTGGGAAACCACAGGAATAGTGGAGGTAACTGGGCGTGATGTATGAACAGGTCTGGCCCCCTGGGTGATAAGGGGTCTCGGCCCCTATCTGGTTGACCTCTGTGAGACAGTGGCCGTGAAGGAAGACGGACTATAGCCATGGAACATCCTGTAGTTCTTCCCATTAATATCTGGCCTGTTGCTGACAGGGGAGTTGGTAGAAAGTTTAAAAGCAGTTATCGTTCATGGTAAATTAACTACCGTTGATGAGGAGTCACCAGAACTGACAAAAGGTTCTGCAGAAACTGCTGAAAGGGCACCAGAAAGCGCAGTCGATGAGAGTGTATAAACTCCCTTTGTCAAGGCAGCTTTTCTGGAGGGCACTGTTAATGGTGGAGCACCAGTAATTGTGGCCTTTGACAAGTGTCTGCCTGATGAAGATGATTTTTCCTAATCCAGTCTATGCTTCTAGTGTGAAGCTGTAGTCAAGGTCTCCTTGGGACGGGACCCTTTCTAAGAGAATTTCTGCTCCATTAGATGAGATTCTATTTCCTGCAGCCGTCGTCAACGTGTTGCCTGGCTGAATTCCTTGCACTGTCTACAGGAGATGGTGTCATTTGTGGGACCCAGACACCTAATACAAATGGTATTGCTGTCGTAGCTGTAGATTTTTCTACTGCAGCGACAGGACTGAAAAAGTGAGGACTTGCTTGTAGATTCTTGGGATATTCATTGATGAAGATCAGGAACGGAGTAAAAACCCATTCCCAGCTCAAGTTCTCATCGATGACTGCTTCACAAGTGCTAAGCTGCTGTGTGTGAGCTGAAGATGGGAAGATGAACAAAGGATGCCTGGAGCCACCCTCACTTATACAGGTGCAGGATGACGATATCATGTGTGGGCGGCCCCTAGGCAAAGACTGCTAGAAGAAAGCTGCCATGCAGAACAGTGCCCTCTAGTGAGGACTCAAGTGTATTACCTGCTGCAAGAGATTACCCTTGTGGAAGATCTACTGCTAGATGTGTGTAACCTGTATTTCTAGGGACATGGATATGATGTATTATCCACACTTCTGGTTGACTCCTAGCAGTTCTCTAGGAGGTAGAGGCATAGCGCACCCCCCCCCCATTTAGGGAAGAGGACTGGAGAACTGAGGCCCCAAACAGCATCCCAGTTTGACTGAAGGTCGATGTGGTAGTGGTAAATGAAGGTGTGTGCCAACTTCCAGGTAGCATCCCTGCAGATTTCCTGGATATGGACATCCCTGGAAGCAGCCACCGAGGCAGTGGTATGACAGGTGGAATGAGGCGTTAGCCCTACCTGAGGCTGCCTAACTACCAACCTATAGCAGAAGTCGATTCAGGATACAATCCACCTGCCAATCATCTGCTTAGCTGCCAATCTGCTAGGTGCGACTTCAACGTAGGTGACAAACAGTGGGTGAACCTCTTCCCAAACTCCACCATGCGCTCCATAAAAACAGGCCAGCACTTGCTGTAGGTCCAAGGTAAGGAGCCAGTGCTCAGCCTCTGAGGTGTGGCTGGTGAAGCACACCAAGAGAATGATCACCCGGTTAAGGTGAGAATCAGTGTAAAGATTAAAAAGATAGCTGCGTTGTTTTTTTTTTTTTTTAATTTTTAAATACTTTAAGCCACACCAAATGAAATTTTTTGGGTTTATTTTTTGTTTTCGAGTTTATAATACAATTAGTTTGATCAACTTCTTAATACAGGTATTTTGGTTTTTGTTTGATGCTAGCTATTTAAGTTTTATACAATGTTTATATAAAGATTTGTTTATTTTTTAAAACTATTAACTTTTTAGTATAGGCCAATTATATAACAAAATAACCTGTTAATTTTAGGGTGTGGTGAATAACAGTCAAAGCATACAGATAACTGTATTGCCCATAACATTACAAAGTGTTTCACATTTTTTTTGCACAATTTTATAAGTACTGACTTTATTTATAGAAGTTTTTTTGTGTGCACTTCGTCCATAAACGGGTAATGTCATTTTAATAACATACTATTTTAAGTTTACTATAGAACATGTAAATGCTGACCACTATAAAATTATAAGGTAAGGTGTTGTGTAATTATTACAAGACAGGCATCACAAGACTTAACTAGGTCTTATGAGAAACTGTCACAGCTAACTATTTGAGTAGACGTACTTGGTTATAAAGTATCAGAAATTACACTGAAGCATTTTGTAAAAGGCTATACTTTAACGCTTAGTTTAACTATTATAAAAGGTTACACTGAAATAAATGTTATACTACAAAATATTGCACTACAATCAGACACAACCTTCGGGAGGAACTTCAGCCTGGAGCAAAGAACAACACTGTCCCTATGGAAGATCAGCTAAGGGGGACTTCAAGAGCGCCTGCAGCTCACTGATCCTTCTGGCTGACATGATGGCCACCAGGAAGGCGATCTTCCATGACATGCGACTCATCTCACAGCAGTGCATCGGTTCGAATGGCTTGCACATAAGTTTTGTGAACACCAGCAACAAGTCCCAAGGTGGTAGCAGTTCATGCACTGGAGGGGAAATGTGGTCAATGCCTTCCAAAAAGCACCAGACAACCTTCTCTTGCGTCATCGACTGCATACTGGTTCATGCTCGGTAAAGAGAGAGCTACCAAGTGCAACTTAAGGGTCACTGATCGAAGGCCTGACAGAGGAACCCAAGGTAGTGGACAATGCTAGCCACCGGGCAAGATAAGGAGTCCAGCCCCTTTCCCTGACACTAAATAGAGAGCCTCTTCCATTTGAAGGCATAGCACTTTCAGGTCAACTCCTTCAGAAGTACCTCGACAACAGCAAGGACATTGTAGCAGACACCCAAAGACTAGAACTCCAGTTGCCCAGGAACCAGGCTGTCAGGCGCAGTGAATGAAGGTCCGGCTGCAGTACCATCCCCAGTTTGTAACACGGCAGGTCCAGGAAGAGAGGGAGATGCCTTGGGAGCCTGCTGCTGAGGCTGAGGAGATCAGGGTACCAAAACTGGCAGGGACAGTTTGGAGCCACCAGGATCATCCGTGCATTGACCTTCCTGGCCATGAGCAACATTCTGTGGGTCAAGGGAAATGGAGGGAAGGCACAGAGAAGGCCCGGTGTCCAGAACCTCAAAAAGGCATTCCCCTGCAGGGTTCCCTGCTGGGGAATACAGTACAGCCTCAGCTTTGCATTCTCCCTGGAGGCAAGCAGATCCACCAGAGGGCTGCCCCATTGGGAGAACAGGCTGTGTTCCACCTCTGGATGAAGAGACCACTCATGAAATACCACGCCTACATGACTGAGGGTGCCCGCCAGCTGGTTGGAGACATGCTGGCCACATGGATGGCCAGATCGGCATCCAGGATGAGCATGAAGGTCCATATGCGGAGAGTTTCCCTGTACATGGTCGTGGTGTTGTCCATTTGGACCTGAACAACCTGACCTTGAATGTATGGAGCGAAGGCTGTCTGCATCAGATGAACTGCCCAAAGCTCCAGCAGGTTCATATGGCATCAGGATTTCTCAGAGGTCCAGAACTCATGGACACTCTGGTCCCCCAGGAGGGCACCCCAGCCTATAAGGGAGGCATGGGTAGAGAGGATGACTGTTGGCTCCGGGCAGACAAATGGGATTCCATCCTGTAGATGTTATAGTATTAACATCCACTAGAGGGTCACCCACATCAGCTGGGTCACAGTGACCAGCTGGTCAAAATGGCCTTTCAACTGGGACCACTGGTGGGAAAACTACAACTGCATTCTCCACCAGGCCCAACAGACCATGCTGGTGCAGGCAGCAATGAATCCAGAGAGGCGCAGGAAGTCCAGAGTAGGGTGCAACTGCACAACCCAAGATGACTGGGTAAAGGAGGAGACAGCTACCGCCCAGACCGCTGGAAGCAGAGCTCTGCCCCGAGAAAATGAATCACCTGAGAGGCCACGAGTTCTGACTTGCTGTCACTAACGAGGAGGCCAAGGGAGATACAGGTCTGGAGGGCCAGATCCCTGACAGCTCCACCTCCACCCTGGAGGAACCCATGAGCCAGTCATCCAGACGGGGGTAAACCTGGACCCCTCAATGCGCAGGTAAGCTGCCACCACTGTTATGCATCTAGTGAAGACCCTGGGAGCCAAGGACAGGCTGAGTGACATGTCCTGCAACAGGCAGCAGATCCCTTCCATGTGGAACTGAAGAAACCGGCAGTGGGATGGACGGATTGGGATGTGGAAGAACGCATCCTGAAGATCCAGAGAGCAGAGCCACATGTTCTGCTCGAGAGATGGTATGATCTGAGAGAGTGACCATCCTGAAGGTGTGCAACTGGAGAAACTTTCAGGTTGTGCAGATCTAAGATGGGGCACTAGCAAATCGTCCATTTTGACATCAGGAAGCACCTGAAGACAAACCCTGGGTATTCAGGAGGGTCCAAGAATGGAGCCACAACCTCCTTGAAGAGGAGCTGGGCGATGTCCCAAAGGGCTGACAACCTAGATGGACACCATGTCTTCCCATAGAGCACAGGCTTGGTAGAGCAGGTAAGCCTCGAATTAGAGGCAGACCCTGACCGCCCACTTCAAGAACCCACCTGATAGTGGCGAAAGTGAACCTAGTGGAAAGAAAGTGGAGGAGCCAGCCCCCCTATGGGAGGATCCAGGGGAGAAAGGACAGGCATGGGAGAGGCACCAGCCATCCCATCACTGGGCAGGCTTGGAGGCGAAGGAAGCAGCAGGATCTGAATCGCCTGGTTTGCGGACGACTGAAGCAAATGACTTCAGTCGAGGACACCAAGTCTGTGCCTGCTGCCCAGCTGGGGGCTGGGACGGCATGGCCACAAGGGCAGAAAGGGTCTTCTTTTTCTGAGTTTTGGATCCCTCTGGGCAGAGGTCACAGAATCCAAGGTGGCATTAAGACTTCTCAATACAGAGGACTTCTGGTGACGTCATGCCCTGGTTAGCAGTTTGATTGAGGGCTCCGTCGCAATCCACCGTACAAACCTCCTAATTCCTCCCAAATAAAGTCAAAAAGCAGTGAAAAGGTCAGCGGGAGGTTTAAAATGCCTAAAAGGAACGATCGAGTGAAGAACAGAGCTGCAGATCCTCCAGATGCCGAACGATTGCAAGAAGACAGATCAGAGAGCGAGGGATCCCAGGCCTCATATGGATCCTCTCGAGATGCTGCAGAGGGTAGCCAAATCCCACTCACGATCCTGCAAAGACAGATGTCCCTGATGTTATCGGAGCTTAGGGACTTTAGGAAAGTAATCAGGTCAACAACAACTGCCCTACGAACAGATTTGAACAAGCTTGAGAAGCGGCAGGAAGAAGTAGAATCGCAGACTCATGAAACAGATAGCCGAGTTACGGAGACTGAAAGAGCCATAATTCAAATGCACAACATAATCAAAGCGTTCCAAAGTAGAGCGGAAGACGCAGAAAGCAGAAATAGAAGAAATAATGTGCGGATCTCCGGAATCCCGGAGGGGGCTGAGGGAGTTGAAATGTGTGAGTTCCTCAAAAAAACCTTAAGAGAGCTGCTGCCACTCCCAAATACAGTAACGCTGGAAATAGAAAGGGCCCACCGTACCTTAGTTGCAAGGCCTCCGCCGGGAGCTCGGCCCAGAACAGTCATAGTATGCATCCTGAGATTTCAAGATAAAGAAACAGTCTTACATACCGCATGGAAAGCTGGAGTGGTTATGTTTTCCGGAAGCAGGCTCTACTTTGAGAATGATTACTCCCCGGAGATTATGGCCAGACGTAAAGCCTTTATCCCCCTGATGAGAGCCCTGAAGTCGAAAGGTATCCGCTTTCGGACCCCATACCCAGCAAGGCTCACCGTACTCTTCGAGGATGGACCGTTGACCTTCGAGAACCCGACAACAGCTGCACAGGAGCTTAGAAAGCGAGGATTTGATGTCCAACCACAACGATCTAACTCCGGAACCTCTATTGCTTCCAAACTGGCTCTGAAGGCGTGAAACAGCGGACAATGAGAAGCCAGGCGGCGTCAGGGAGCCGAGGCGATCCAGAACATAGTAGCAGCCTTGAATAAGCAATCCACCTTGGGATCGAGCAGAACGGAGCAGCAAGGAACGGAGGGTTGAAAACCGCAAGTAGACTCACTAGCAGTGGAATCGTGTTAGAGTGGAGAGACTGAGCTAAATGAACGATTAGGTGTACTCTGATCTTCTTTGATTAGGGGATTAAAGGGAGGCAAAAATGGCGGGAGAGACCTTATTTGGCTGGTGATCACTCTGTAAATTTAAATAAAATTTCTTAGCTGGGGAGGGGAAGAAGGTGGGGACTGAGGAGAGAGGGAGTGCTGGGATGCTCCTGGCAAATGATGTGCCGAATCAATCCTTGGATGGGGGGAGCTGGCTGAGGAGGGAACCGGTCCTTCAGAGCAACCCACACAATTGCAGTGTTGGTATGCGGCTGGATTGGGAAGGGGGTGCAGGGCGTGTTGGGATGCCTCGGGACCGGATCCAAACGGTGGGGGTTTCCTGCCCCTAAGCGGGGGAGTGGGCCTGGAGCGAGGTGTGCTTTGTCCTGGGAGAGGAGTGATTGGCAGCTTTTTGGGGGTAGGCAGGATGGGCCTGAGTTCTGCCTTTCATTACTTGCCTTTGATACGGACTGAGATTCCAGTTATGTAGAGGGAGGGAGGGATGGTTAACTCAAGTACTCTCGGTGGGGAGATGAGATGGGTTGGCGGTTCTTTTCCCCACATATCCTTGCGGTCTTTGGCGTCAGGGAGGCGGAGGTCTGGATGAGGTCAGATGCAATGAGCTCATTCGAGTGGTTTAGAATGAGAGGTTCCCAGTGTGTGTCCGAACTGACTTGCCACGTCTCTCCCTCAATGAGTGGTGTTCTAGTGGTATGGTTGGCTGGATTGCAATGAGGAGGGCTGGTTGTTGCCGCTGCAAAGGGGCGGGTCGATGGGGATCGGGGGTGGCGGGGCGGGAATAGACAAGGTTTTGTCGGGAACCGCTCCTCCCAGTCGTCTCCTCTTTCCCTTGCGACTCCCCCTTCCCTATCCGGAATTACAGTCTCACCGAGAGAGCTGCTTGCCTCTTATTCGGTGTGATGTCTCAGCCCTCCTCGGGGACAGTCTGGCCGCGGTTGGGTTGCTGGCAGGAGGCAGGAGAGGTGCTCTGGTGGGGGAGTGCAGGAGGAGGACTGGTGTGGGTGTGGGAGGGCGCAGTGGAGTCTGGTGGCCGTTGCCCCTTCCCTGGTTCGGACCGCTGCGCTCTCTTGGACTCTCGCATACTATGCGCAGAGCTATTTGCCACTGTGGATGGGCAGGAGCCGTAAGGAGTTAAATGAGTGCCAGACCTCATGAGTCTTGCTGATCTCCTCCTGAATACTCGAGAGAGAGGGAGACGTGACGTCAGAGTTAGCTCCACAAGCTGAATGCGCAGTTGGGGCCTCTTAGACCGGCTTTGTCACGTGGGGGGAGCCCGAATGGCACCTCCGGGAGACACCGCTGGGTACTCGAGGAGCCTAGTCTCAGCCACGATTTCAAATGAAACATATTGAGCTTAATAGTAACATGACGGGCTATTAAATAAAATAAAAAAAAAAAAGTACGAACTGTTTAAACAATAACACGCACTCTGTGATTATTAAGAGGATGGGAAGTGGAGGAATCTGTTTGATGGCTCTTAAAATACTAGGTGTTTGAACAGTTGGGATTCTGGTGGGGAAGAGAGGAAATGGGGGGCTGGGCGGGACGGACATAGTTGGAAGGGGCTCCAGGGCCATTCGTCCCACCGTGACGGTAACGACAGAAAAGAAAGAACACAGGAAGCTTGAGCTACATAAAGGGGTAGCTCTGGCGAATGTTAAGGTAACAGACTTGGGGGGGAATAGGGGAGGGATTCATGGCCCCATCCGGATTGAGCTAAAGGGAATGGGGAGTGGAGGGAGGGAGGCTGAATGCCAATGAACTTTCAATTGGTGTTATAGAACGTAGCTCTCAGCGACCCTGCACGCATAGCGGTGGCGGAGGAAATATGGGGGGGGGGGGGAGACCTGGAAGTATCTCGCTGGGGGCTGCCAAGGGGGTCTGGGCGAGGAGCAGGGAATCCTTAGCAGGAAATGTAAGGGCTACCATCTTCCGGGTGGATTGAAGGCCCTCCCGCTGGAGGATGGGGCTTGAGAGAGAATGGACAGGAGGTCTGGTGGCACCATGCTGGCCTCCGCTCCTACACATGGGAGGTTCGCGGGGAAGGGGGGGTGGCGCGCCATGGGTAATGACGCCGCTAGACCTCTTTAGCTATAGCACAGGGGACTGGGGCAGATGGAAGGGAAGAGCAGAGGAGAGGGCCGCCGGTACTTGGCTCCTACAGCCCAGGGCCTACATTGCCAATCCTCCTGTCTACCATGTAGAGTTAAGAGGGGCTTAGAAACGCTGAACTGAGGGGACAAAGGGGATCAGGCAGGCTTATCTGACAGAATAAAACAGATTTAACTCATCGTTACAACACACGGTGTAAATGAGGTGGATGCGACACACCAAGGTTTAGGTGTCACCACTCCCATTAGCCCCTTACCTTAACAGACACTTAGTGTCAGGAGGCATCACGCTGTGTGATGAAGCCTCAAGGTATGGATTTTTCCATACCACGGGATCTGATTCAGCTCCCCATAGATGGAAGCACCAATGTTCTACATTATAGGTTAGTTTTCCTGTTGTTAGTATGTTCCTTATTCACATGTTGGTTTGACTGTAATGAGTTTGAAATGACAGGTACAGAACTAATGGTTATTGATGGTGTTCAATTTGCAGACAAAAGGGGAGCTCCCCTCTAGCCGTCGGGACCACCTTGAGTAAATATGGCTAATTCCCGGGTTAAGTTATTATCCCTGAATATTAATGGGATAACCTCTCCAATTAAGAGGGCACGGGTTCTGACATTTCTCCGCAGGAGTAAGGCAGAGCTGATATACCTTCAGGAAACACACTTAAGTCCTGAGGAACACCTCAAGCTTGCCAAACTCAGTAAGGAAACCTGTATAGCTCTTCCAGTAGATCGGGAAGGGCGAGAGAGAGCGATAATCATACCAGCAGGCACCCCATTCCAACACCAACGCACTATGAGGGATACAGAGGGCAGGCTGGTATTGGTACAGGGCACTCTAAATGGAGTACAGGTTACCCCTAGCAAATGCCTACTTCCTCCGGCCATGCCTGTCCCACAGCTGAAAGCAGCTGCTAGACAAAATACTACAAAACACAATAGGCATACTCCTTCTTCAGGAGACTTTAACCTGACACAAAATGCTTCAATGGACTCCACTAGCCTTGGGTCCTCCAAGCAAACTCCAGCAGAAAGGTTCTTTCGGAGATTCACTAAAGAGGTGGGATGGACGGATGTCTGGAGACACTTACATCCCTGAACGAGGAATTACACACATTATTCGGCGGTACACCGCTCATACGCTCGCACAGACCAAACTTATACACAGACCGAATGTCTGGACCGATTGGGGGACGCCCAAATAGTTGACATTTCCCTGTTGGATCACGCACCTGTATGCACGACATGGGAAATGGGGCTTCACCCCAAGAACACACGGAGACTTAACCCCTACTACTTACGATCTGAACAGTTTAGAGAGTTTATTTCGAACAAACTAGCCGAGATTCAAGAACTCAACCCTCCTGCAGATACAACTTATTCAATATATTGGGACACTATAAAAGCTGTTCTAAGGGGCCATATCATACAACACACTGCTGAGCTGAACCGACAAAGAAATGAACATAGAGCTACCCTAGAGGAGAACCTACATTTTCTTCAAATGGCGCACAAGATGGGAGATGCGACGGTGCTGCCCCGGCTCCAGGATGTTAAGGCGGAGATTGATCGTCTGGCACTACAGCAGACTGAAATTGCATTAACATTCCTGAGACAGAGACACTATGAGGTGGGACCTCGAGCCACTAGATTGCTGGCATACCAGGTCCGGCGGCAAAAGAAGGCGTCCACGATTACTTCACTTAAATATCCCAAAGAAGGTCAGCCCCTAACTAAATTACACGAGATAACAGAGGCATTTGCAAAGTACTACACCGATCTCTATACCCCGGAGAGCTCCCCCATGGAGCCCCAAATCGCGGAATACCTTAGGGGATAACACTACCTCGACTTAATGTGGACCAAGGTGAAGCCCTGACCTCCAATATAACCGAGCAGGAGATAGCGGAAGCGATTTCCACCACAAAATCCCTAAAATCCCCAGGCCCAGACGGGTATGGAAATGAGTTCTATGGGGCCCATAAGGCAACAATTATCTGGTCAACTCCTGACTCTATACAACTCTATCCTCGAGGGGGACCCTCCACCTCCATCATGGTCATTCGCAACAATTTCCGTAATCCTGAAACCGGGGAAAAATTCCCAGCACTGCGACTCATATAGACCTATCTCAGTGCTTAATACGGACTATAAGATGTTCATGCACATACTAGCACAACGCCTGGATAAGATCATGCCTGAATTTTATTAAGCTTTTGTTGACCGGGTAAGTGCACTAGACAAATCCTGCCATTTTCAGGCACGACCCGGGGGAGGGGGATACAGATGAATGCCAACTGACCTTGAACCAGATTAAGCTGTTGGTGGTATTTTTAGTGAATGAGGGAAATTTGGCCAGGACACCGGGGAAATTCCCCTACTCTTTTCGATAAGTGTCATGGGATCTTTAACATCCACCTGAACTACACCACCAATCCAGGCAGATGGGACCTCGGTTTAACGTCTCATCTGAAAGACGGCACCTCAGAAATGCAGCACCCCTCTCATGCTGCATTACAGTGTCAGTACTGGGATATTAACCCAAGTGCCAGATGTGGGAACTGAACCCACAGCCCTCTGATCTCCCGGCCTCAGAGGCGAGTGTGCTACCTACTGAGCCACTGACACTGATTTGCGACACTGAATTGACAGATCAAGACCAGACAGGCTTTATTAGAAAACGATCCACAACGGACAACATTAAGCGAACATTACACATCACTCATAAGATGCGAATGAGCAATAATCCATCGGTTCTCATCAGTCTCGATGCTGAAAAAACGCTCGATAGAGTAGCATGGCCCTTTTTATACAAGGTCCTAGAGAAAATGGGTATCCCTGGAACCCTAAATGGGGTCCTACAAAATATTTACTCGTCTCCTCAAGCATGTGTCAAGGTGGGAGGACATCACTCTAAATACTTTCCTCTTAAGCGGGGGACCAGGCAGGGCTGTCCGTTGTCACCTCTTATTTGCGGCATTTATTGAACCCCTAGCCCAATACATTAGGGAAGCTGAAAACATCAAGAGAGTGAATATGGGAGACACTGAGCATTGTATAGCGGTTTACGCGGACGATGTCTTATTATATCTTGCAGAACCGGAGCAATCATTACCAGCTATTAAGCTGCTTCTGGACCAATTTAGGCAGGTATCCGGTTACAAACTGAATTTAATAAAAACGGAACTTCTTTCTTTCCACTATTCACCCTCGACACATATCAAATCCATCTTCCCCTGTAATTGGAGTCTAACAAAACTAAAGTATTTGGGAGTATATATCTCAGGGATTTGAGGATTTCTTTAAAAACAACTATGAGCCGTTTACAGTACAACTTAAAACAGACTTAGGGACATGGACAGCGCTGCCTCTCACCCTAAGCCGTAGGATAGAGCTAATAAGAATGGTTACTTTACCAAGGGCCTTGTACTTATTCCAGAATGTCCCAATATTCATTGCAAAGAAGACATTTGGGGATTGGAACCGCCTCATTTCCAAATTCATTTGGTCAGGCAAAAAACCCCCAAGTCCGGATGAGGATACTTACCCTCCCTCGTGGTGAAGGACGGCTCGCATTGCCTGATCTACAATTATACTACCAAGCGGCCATGATGACTCACATAATGGCAAGACAAAATAAGATAGGTGAGCCACACTGGTTACAAATAGAGCAAGCCCTCATGCCGGACAAGGATTACTATCAGAACATATATAGTACCTCCCTGAAGCTAGGCCCTCTCCCCCCATCGGATCCCTGGTTGAGAGCACGCTGCAGGACATGGCAGTCAATAAAAAGAACCCAGTTCCTGGTCCCGATTCTGGCTTTGATCTGCCCAATAACAAATCTAAGTAACTTCCCCCCAAACAGACTGGACCATGGCTTCCAAACATGGGTGAGATACGGGCTGAGATATCTCCCACAGATAATGTCTCATGGAGAACTATGGCCCTTTAATGAAATACAAAGACGATTTAATATACCGAACAGGGATTTTTACAGATTTCTGCAGCTAAGACACTATAGCCGAGAACTCCCAGTTGTATCCCATAACCCGGAGAGTTACCCTGCGCTGTTAGAGGTTCAAATTCAGCTGAATATCGGTACAGAGAGTTTACGTCTACTCTCCCTTTACTATAAAGCTCTAAACACCCAAGGAGTAATACATACGAAGATAATAGTTGCTCAGTGGCAGGGGGAACTTAGATCCCACTTCACACAAGAAGATTAGCGAAGAGCCTGCGGGAATGCCTCCCGGGTCACGAGCTCTCATCAATGGCAGGAATTTGCATGGAAGAATCTAACAAGATACTTCAGAACTCCAGCAGTAACTAGTCATTACTCCCCACCAGCTTCAGCAATGTGTTGGAGACTCTGTGGAGAGTCTAAGGCTACACACACACACACACACACACATTATGTGGTCATGTGAGGCTCTCAAGCCCTTTTTGAGCCAACTACAGGAACACTTGAGAGAGCTATTCGGCTCCCAACTGTTACTGACTAGGGAGATGTTCCTTTTCCTTGACACCCCCCAGGAGTACAAGAACCCAAACTCTAGATATCTCTTACATATATTGGTAATAGCAGCCAAAAAAGCAGTCACTAAGAAATGGCTGACAGACAACATTCCTACAATACAAGATTGGTGGGGCATAACCAAACAGATCTATCAACTACAGCAAATCACCCACGGGCTGAACGAGATGAAAGAGAAATTCGCACACAGGTGGTCCCGATGGCAATTATATTATATGTTGCATGATGACACCTTTGTACCATAAGAGGGGGCTTCTAAAGAACAAAAGGAATTTATAGGCCCCACTCAAATGAGGCCAAGCCTCTCGGGTGGAAGGGAGGAGGTAAGAGGGGAGGGATAGGAATTAAATCACCAGGGTACATTCGGGTTAAACTGAACTGGATACAGAATTCATATCCGAAGGCCTCAAGACTATCATTAGAAAGGTGGGGCCCCATAGGGATCATCTACAGAATAATATAATTTAATATAATTAAATACATTGTAGCTAGCCCTCCCAGGCAATCAGTAAGCTAAATGGGCCCAGAAAATACCCGAGTGGGCGGGTTCTTCGCCCAATGATGAGTGAACACTACAGACCAAGGGAAGACCGATTAGATGAATTGTTGCTATGATAAAATATTATAGGCAGCTTGTTTATAGCAGATCTGAACTGTTACCAATGTCAAACACTAATCAATTATCCATACTTTTACAGACCTGTCAATGTATGTTTGTTTGTATGTTAATATATGTTGAAAATTTCAATAAAAATGAGATTTATAAAAAAAAAAAAAAAAGACTTCTCAATACAGGTGAGGTGCCCTTCAACCCCATGCCCGAACAAGTCTGTGTGCAAGAAGGGGACATCCACCAGTTTGTGCTGGGAATCAGCCGAAAAGGTCAAGATCCTCAGCCAAGGCCTGCGGCACAAGGCAACTGCAGCTGCCACGTACTAGGCACACGAGTCCCCCAATATCATGGCTGTCTGCAGCTCTTTAACTACCGCACGGCCCTGGTCCCTGACCTGCCTGACCATAGTCTGCATGTCGGCTGGAAGATGAGGAAGCAACTCTAAAAGTGTGCCCAAAAGGGCATAGGTGAAGTGGGCCAGCAAAAGAGCTGAACTCGCCTACTAAAGGCCGAGAAAGGAAGCAGCATAGAGCTTTTTAGTTATGTGATCCAGTTTCTAGGGCTTCCTTGTCGGTAGGCTTGTCACCATCTCCAACACAGCCTGTACGACGGACTACAGAGTCAGCTACGAGACCCTCAGCTGAGGGGCGTGCCGTTAAGCCAAACCGGGAACCAGTATGGACAGCATACTTGCTGGCCATCAAGGTCAATGGCACAGCACAAGATGCGGGATGCTGCCAAAGCTCCAGAGCAGGGCCAAGAATGGCCTCTGCAACAGAGAAGGCTTCCACAGTGTAACCATCCCCATCAAGAATCTCAGTAAGCAGGTACCTAACCAATTTCCAGACGGGATCCATCAACAGAACCGTGCAATCTGATCAGACGGAGGAGCCCCAAGAGAGAGAGTTGGGATTTTGCTCCATCGACAGATCCTCTGTAGACTCCTTGTACAATGGATGGGAGTGCAAGGAAAAGCCCTCAGACTCAGAGGATTCATTAAACAAAGGTCGATCGCCAAAGTCTCCGCTTGACCCTGCAAGGTCAGTCAGAGGTAACGGTGGCCGGACAGACAATGCGGAAGCCCTGATGCGGGGCATCTGAAAGTGCGAAACGGCTGTTTCGGCGGCAGCTCCACCAAGATAGGCGGAGAAGCCAGGGGAGGCCAAAATGGGTGCTGTTGAACCGGTACCTGTTGAGCTGGGGATGGCTGGGGCCTCTGTGGTGAGAGGCTCGCGATAGCTGGGGTAAAGGTCGGGATCAGCTTCACTCCAGTGAACATAAGCTGGTGCCACATGAGCTCTTCGGAGCACCAGCACATCCTGTGGCGGAGCCTCTCCTTGTCAGAGGAAGAATAACAGTGGCGGAGCTTGCCTGAATGAACAGTGGGATCGTCTATGCGGGCTGCTGGATCCAGGACTACGGGACTGGAACTGCGACCTCGACCATCGACGCTGCAGACAGCTGGTCTCACAGGGAGCCAGCAAAAGCCGAAAATCCTCCGGGTCCCTCTGGATCCTAAGGAAGAAGTGGAGGAGGCGCAGAATGGTCTGTCCCTCTTTGGGAAGTCATAGGCAGGATATAAGAGCAAAATACAGTCTCTAGTCTGCAGCCAGGTGAGAACTCTCCTCGGTTGCCGTATGTGGTGGTGGGGGGGGAGGGGGCAGACGTTACAAGCTCTTGAGAATTTGCCCTCATAACCCTGACTATATCCTCTCTCATGGGGTGTGCAGCACCTAGTTTCCCCCTTACAGACTCTCACCAAGACCTGTGCATCTCCATTTCATAAGGCACCCGGATCCCCTTTTTCAGGATGCTAGTCTTGGCAGCGAAAGGGTAGCACTTTAGCAATTACAGGCTGGTTTCAGGAATTGACCAAATCTTTTACTTCAACACTCAAAAATCACTTCCAGACAGTTTTAAAAGCAAAAATGCTTTTACTAAATCTGAACATTTATCGTACAAACTTTACAAGCAAAAGGTTTAGACATGAGGTTACACAAAATAAAGGTGGAAATATACATGCAAAAGTGCACTATAAAATTTAACTATCTAGTTTCTATCTCGTTTGTGGACGATCAAAGTCCATAAGATAAATGAGTTTGCAAAGACCCAGTTCTCTCTTGCAGCCCCTAGTCAACAGTGTGCCAATCTTGTTTCTCGTGTGTGTCAGAAGAGTGTCCAAAATGAAATGCCATGAGCATCCATCTGCAGTATTCCAGCAATTCGCAAACTCACCACAGACACCTCCATGGAAGCATGGGAATCCGAGGCCCGAGGGCGCTTGTGATCCCATGATCGACTGCAAGAATTTTTTAGCCTCTTTCTTTTTAGATTTAGTGTCCAAAGAGGGCCCCTGCCCAAAAATGGGAAGGCCTGGCACAGATCTCTGAACACCCCTGAAAAGGAGGTGCCCAAAGGAATTAGCAAAAAAGACGAAGACGAGGAAGCTAGCGCTGTGGCTGCAGCTTCCTCGAATGCTGCAAGTTGTTCAGTGGACCCCGCAGCCGCCGCTGATACTGCCAGACAGGCATCGTTAGATTTAAACAGGATGATCCTGTTCATCCATGTGCCACAAAAGAAGCTGTGCATGCCAGTCTTCCAAAGTAGAAGGATGCAAGGTATGACACATGCCGCATGCCTGGGGATTGTGGCACAGGCAGTAAACACACATGGCGAGCACGTCAGTCCAGGACGTGTTCAACCTATTGGTACACTTCTTGAAACATCGCACCGACTTTGCATCGTCCATCATGGAAGAGGTGAAAGTGCAACTTACAGACAAAAAGACTCAATTCAAAGTTAATTATTTAGCAAAGGGCCTACTCGGCACCAGAGTGATAAGGAGGGAACCCTCTTCCTTCAGAGAAAAGGAAGATAGCAACGCTAGGGGAGTTGCCACATGGGTGGGTGGGAGGAGCCAGCTGGAAGACATTCCTGCAGGATTTGAAGTGGAAAGGAACCACAGCCAGAAGTGTGGAAAATATACCATATCCACATCCCTAAAGAAATGGTGGTGGAGCCATGCTGTCTGCCTGTAGAGCAAGTGGGCGCTAAAACTGCAAATGGATTCAAGCACGGCTGTGAGAGAATGAAGGGCCAGTGATTGCTCAGGTCGGCTGCACTAGAGAAGGGCTCGACAAGAAGAGAAAACTACATATGGACAATAGTTCCACTGGAGATACGGAACTTGGCTGTCATCTGCTGTCACTGTCAATATTTCTATATTAAAATACCAATTTATTCACAGTTTACAGGATTTTATAAACTCAGGAAACAATGTAGAAATGAAGTTGTAACAATCACAACTCACCATGTTCTCACACAACTGCAGCATTTCCTGTGCAAAGTTGTATTCTGTCCAAGTGCTATCCAACTTCTCCAAAGATGCTGGAGAAGACAAACACCCTTCACTAACAATGCTGATACCCTCCGATACCTCATCACCAAACTGATCATTCAGACTTGTTCCTCTGTTGAAAGAATACAGAAAAAATAAAAATTATGTACCTACCGTAATTCTTGATCTTCTCTTGTATCCTCACCATTCATTACTGGAGCCGGAGGCACGCACCCACCACGGGAATCTTTTTATAGGGGAGGAGTCAGTGCCTATGGTGCCACCCCCGAGGCACACGTGGGCTGGCAGTTAGGCGCCACAGACTCCTCTATCCCAGTTCTGTTTGGACAGACAGGAAGAAACAGTAGAAAGAGGAAAATAAGGTGAGGCAAGACAGCCAAGGAACAGGATAAGAAAGGATATAAACTTAAAAAGGGATAAGCCAATTAGGGGACGGAGGGAAGAGATTCCTACCCTAAGTGGCCATAGGGCCCTAATCCTTGAGCAGTCTAGCAGAAAGAAGAGAGAAAGAGACAAAAGAGATGCAAGAAGAAATATGAGTGAGGGATAACAGGTGGAGGAAGGAGGGCTCTCCGCCACGTTGAATTGGAAGACCACTGGCTTGTATTAGCTTCAAAATTCAGAGGAAATGACGACAAGGGAGCAATGATCCCGCCAGTTCCAGAGGCTACTGTACCAAGGCCCTGAGGGAAATAGGGATGGCCTTGGAAGCACTGGCAGAAACTTATCTTCCTACATTTTATCCGTGTAAGTTTTGAAAATCCTGGAGCATGCATCTCCAGAGACTGTCCTTTGGATAAGGAGAGCGTCCAGATTGACTTTAAAAGGAGGTGGGAAAAACCAGCTACATGTTTTCCCATGAGGGTATAGACTTAGTCCCCGCTTCCGGAGAAGAGGACCATGGGACATCAGAGTCCAGAGGAAAAGAAGAGGAAGGAGGGAGGAAAATCCCACAGACTTTCCCCAAGAATGCACTGAAGTTGCTAATTAGCAGAGGATGAATAATTAAGAGGATCATCCCAGACAAAAAGGGGGACAACTTTGTGCACCGAGAAGAGAATCCCAGGAAGTTCCCTCAGAGATTAGGGCAAAGACCCTACTCGCCGTTCTCCCAATTGAACACTCTGTGACTTTGAAAGGGAAACAGAGCTCTGAGGTACCAGGAGGACTGTGCCCCCAGATGGCTGCTAAGAGGAGGAAAGGCGAGCAGGATGAAGGCAACGCCCAACAAATGAAAATTACGTACCTACCGTAATTCTTTATCTTCTTGGACGAGTCTCCACCACTCATTCACACTACTGGAATCTGCGCCGGAGGCACCAGGACCCATCGGGAGCAAACTTTTTGCTGGGGAGTCGACGCCAGAGATGGCGCCGCGAGCCCCAGCTCGCGCGGCAATGACTATCTCGGCGTCGACTCCCCAACCGCCTCAGTACCTTTTTTACCAAGGAGGTGCAGCGTAACTAACCTAGAAGGGTAGCCTAACCTAAAACCGGACATAAGATAGTCTGGACGACCCATGTAAGAAGGGTCAACAAAGAAGTCTTCAAGGCCTAAAGATTTGAGGGTGAAGACCAACAAGAAGGTGAGCTCGGGATGGAGGGTGGGCGTGTGAATGAGTGGGTGGAGACTGGTCCAAGAAGATCAAGAATTACAGTGAGTGCGTAATTTTCATATCTTCCTGGACATAAGTCTCCACCACTCATTCACACTATTAGGAAATGCCGAGCTAATAATCCCCAAAGAGGACGGCAGGAGAAACCAAGAGCTCACGTTTCTAAAGACATAAGTCCATTAAGGATGGCTCTGCCAAAGGAAGAAGGTCGTCTGGCATGGACATGGAGTGCATAATGCTTAACGAATGTATGCACTGAGCTCCAGGTGGCTGCATTGCAGATGTCTGCAATGGGCACGTTGCGGATTTCCGCTAGGGATGCTGCTACCGCTCTGGTAGAGTGGCGAAACTCTACCCTCCAACAACCTGCGCTTGGAATAGCAGTGACGAAGGCACGCCACTAGCCATGCTGAGATACATCTAATAGCGACAGGTTGACCAGCCGGGTCTCACTGAAGAAAGCGAACAGTTGCTGGGCTTTACAAAAATCCTTGGTTCTATCTAAATAGAAGCATGAAGGCCCTTTAACATCAGAGAATGAAGGCGTTCCCCTTCATTTTGGAAGGCACAAAATAAGAGGAAGGACCAAAGGTTGGTTAAGATGAAATTCTGACACAACCTTAGGAAGAAATTTAGGATGGAGTGCGAAGGACTACTTTGTCTTTATGAAACACAGTGTATGGAGGATCTGTGACAGGGCATGTATCTCAGAGACCCTGCGGGCTGAGGTAATGGCCACTAAGAAGGCAGTCTTCCAGGTGAGGAACTTTAGCTCACAGGTAGCTAGAGGCTCGAAAGGTTTCCGAGTAAGCATGTCTAGCACAAGATTAATGTCCCAGGCTGCAACTGGACGTATTGTAGGAGGTCTGGTGTGAAGAATGCCCTTAAGAAATCTCAACCACAGGTAACAGCCAGTGAAAGGGAAAAAAAACGGCTCATGATACGCTGAAATGGTACTAAGGTGAACTTTAACTGTAGAGTACTGGAGATCTGAATTTGAGAGGTCCAAAAGGTACTCAAACTTTATCTGGAGGGCAGGAAAAGTGATTCAAAGAGGACTTTGCACACCAGAGCGAAAAACGCTTCCACTTAACCGTGTAAGTTTTCCGAGTGGCTGGCTTCCGCGCAGCCAGAAGGATATCAGAAACTCTTCAGAGACATTGACCCGTTACTTCTACCTCTTCAGGAGCCAAGCATGAGGTGAAGAGATCTCAGATTAGGATGGACCACGGTCCCCTGAGTTAAAAGGTTCATCTGCAGGGGAAGAGGTCTCGGAGGAACTGCCAACATACTGTTGAGAAGTGGAAACCACAGTTGTCGAGGCCAAAAGGAAGCAATGAGAATCATCTTGTCTCCCTGAGACTCGAACTCGAGTACTCTCTGAATTAAAGGAAAAGGCGGAAAGGTGTAAAGAAAGCGTTTTGTCCACTGCAGCCTGAGCGCACCCTGACAAAAAATGCCAGGCCCAGGATTTTTGGAGCAGAAGAGAGGCAGTTTTGCTTTGAGTGGGGCGCCTAAAAGGTCCAGGTCGGAGTTCCCCACTCTTGAATAGTGACTGAACTATGGTTGAGTCAAGAGACCA
This sequence comes from Neoceratodus forsteri, assembly GCA_016271365.2. Taxonomy (NCBI): domain Eukaryota; kingdom Metazoa; phylum Chordata; order Ceratodontiformes; family Ceratodontidae; genus Neoceratodus; species Neoceratodus forsteri. The sequence goes on along the minus strand of CM057456.1, from coordinate 1,411,026,683 downwards.
CTCGTGAGGATCTGTCTCTGTTCTGCTGGAGACGGTCTGCCAGTCATTCTGTACACTGGCAGGCAGACTGCTTGAATTAGAAGCCTAGTGCTCCAAGCACCATTCCCAGACCTCATCAGCTTCTCTGCATAAGGGTGAGAATGAGCACCGCCTGCTTGTTGATGTAATACATCACTGCTTTGTTGTCCATTTGGAGAGAATATTCTTGTGACAGAATGTCCTTCAAAGCTCAGACCGCATAAGGATGGCTCATTTCTAGGACACTTATGTGAGCTGGGACTCAGGTGAGTCCACGCACCCTGAGTGTGGAGAGCCTGACAGTGAGCTCCCACCCCATTGAGTGAGGCGTCTGGGTGGTAATGGAATCTGATGGTCAGAGGGCAAAGGGTATCCTTGCAGGAGATTGTCCTCTTGAGACCGTCAGGTGAGAGATCTCTTTAAGGGTTCTGTCACCTTGATGAGATAGGACTGCGGGTGAGTGGTTGGAGACCACTGAGTACTGAGCATCCACTGGGTGGTTCTCTTGTGCAGACGAGCCAGAGGTACAGTGAACACTGAGGATGCCATGAGGCCCAGCATCCACTGCATCGAGAGCGCTGTAACTGACCATCTGAAGGATATCGCACAAAATGTGTCCAGAAGGGTCCCTATGAAAAGGAGCCTCTGGGAGGGCTGCAGCTGCGATTTCTTGAGGTTTAGCAGGACTCCCATGGACGTAAGGAGGCGAGAGGCCGTCTCTCATCAGAGTCCCTTGCCTGGAAGGATTGCCAAGCCAATCGTCCAGATAAAGGGAACACCTGTATTCGAGGTTTTCTAGGGTGTGCTGTGAGAACTGCAACACTTTGTAAAAACTCATAGCGGAGATAGCCCAAAGGCAGGACTCTGAACTGATAATGTTGTCCCAGAGCCACAAACCTCAGGAATTTGTGATGCAGCGGGTGAATGAGAATGTGCTGGTAAGCATCCTGCATATCTAGGGAGGCTAGCCAGTCGTGCTGATGAAGCAAGGGTAACAGGGTTCCTAGAGAAATCATTTTGAATTTCTCCTTGGGGAGAAATTTGTTTAGCTTTCTGAGACCTAGAATGGGGCGCATTCCCCCAGACTTCTTCGGAACCAGAAAGTAATGAGAGTAGAATCCCGTGTTTTGTTGATGCAGCGGCACAAGTTCTACTGCCCTGTTGTTTAGAAGGCCCTGAATTTCGGTGGTGAGAAGGTCTGACTGAAGGGCAGACAGCCTGGGCTGCCGTTTGGGAGGACGATCCGGAGGGGTTTCCACAAGACTGAGTGAGTACCCCTCGCGGATTATCCGAAGGACCCATTGTCTGAGTTATGGACTTCCACTGGCTGTAAAGTGCATCAGTCAACCTCCACGGAGGAAAAGTCCACCTCGGGCAGTTGAGGGTGGGACTTGAGCCAACAATTCATAAAAGTAGCACTGGGAGCTTTGGGCGCTGCAGCTTTCTGTTGCGCCTTCTTTTGAGGTTGAGCAGGTTGGTTCTTATGAAACTTCCTCTGCCTCGAAAGGACTGACCAGTTATGAAACTGCAGCGTTTATTGGCATGCCCTCGAGAGGGGGCAGGAGGGGGTCTAGCCAACTTAATGGCTGACCTAGTCATTTGTGTAGTTTCTAAAGCTTGCTCGACCGGAGGACCAAAAAGATATGCGCCAAAGGGCAATGCCATTACTGTTGTTGCGCATCATTGGTGGAGCCTGAAGTGCGCAGCCAGGAATGGCGGCGGGTGCAAATACCAGCAGCTGCTGAACGGGGAAGCGGAGTCGAAAGCGTCCATGGCTGCTTTAACCTGTTGGTTGTTAGATTCAATACCCCTGGTAATGGTTTGAAGAAGCTCTGGCTTTGAATCCGACTCCGGAAGAGCTTCAAACATTTGCTTGAGAGAGTGCCACAAGATATATTTGTACTGAGAAAAATAGCCTTGGTAACTGGCAATACGCATACTTAGGGTAGAAGCAGCAAAGACTCTCTTACATAAGGTGTCTATCTTATGAGATTCCTTGTTAATAGGTCGAGCTGTAGTGGTTTGAGGAAGGATGACCTTAACATTCTCTGCCAGGACTACAACAGGATCCGCAAAGGCTTGAGATGCCAAAATGGGACGATCCTTGGGAGCTAAATATTTTCTATCAATGGATTTAGCCACCGATGAAGAGAGAGAGCAGGATTATTCCATACCATTTGAGACAGTGTCTCGAAAGAAGGCTGAATCGGAGGAGTCAAATCCGTAGGGATCTCTGAGGCGTGAAGGTATTGGAGTCTTAATTTCCCAGGATCAATCTCTGTAGTCCGGAGAGAAAGTGTGGAAATCATATTCTTCAGCAGAGACTTAAATGACAGGTCCTCGACCACAGGCTCTGCAGCAGTAAAGATCCTGCTTATCCACCTCATCGCCCAGCCGAAGGTCTGGGTCAGGCTCAACGTCATCTCCTGACAGTCAGGAAGGACTGTATGGACAGGAAAGGGATGAGCAGCTAGAAGAGGAAGGAGAAAGCGAGACAAAGAAATCCCGAGAACCCCGGGCGCCGAGAACCACTATGACACTGAAAGGCCAAGAAAACCACACGGGCTGAGCGGCGCTGTGGGCGGCAGCAGTAGCAGCACGACGCCCATGAAGGACGTGCCGCGAGGCCTAGTCGTGAAGACACTCCCAGAGACGAAAACAGGTTTTGAAAGTAAAGAGCAGGAGATAAGGGCATCGGTGTGGCCCCCTGCGCGAAAGCCATATGGGGGGACACACTAAGCACAGAGTCGGAGCACCGGCGAAGGTGCCGCACGACCAGAAAAGTCAACCGCCCTACTTGGTCGCTAGGGAACACAAAGGCCCATGGCGGCAGCCAGGTAGCCGAACCAACCTCCGCTACCACTGCTCCATAAGAGCGCCCACTGATGAAACTGCTCATCTGAAGACCTACCTGCGGGCAGGGTAGGACTCCCAGCGTCGAGCGTCGGCTACCAAACCGCTGTTGGCGACTCCGAAGGAGGAGACCGACAACTAGCCCAGATAACCGAGCGTCTCGCGCGAGGCGTATCGAGGCGACCTCGGTGATGCCTTCTCTTTTTAGACCTGCGGGCCGAAGAAGAGTTCGAGGCCGAACAGTGCCGAGAATGCGACCATTTGCTTTTATGCTTCCGCGGGAACCGCCCATCCCCCCGGGCACTGGACTGACCGTTGTCAGATCCACCTTCAGGAGAAGGCGGCGGACCGGACCCAGCCCGACTGACTGAACAGCTTTCAAACGAAGTCTCCCTACCGTCACCTGACCTGCTCATGGTCGACTCAGTCAGTGTAGGCTGAGACTTCTTTATTGTTTTTATTTAAAAATAAGAATAACTTATGCGATACTGTATTGAGATAATACTACAAAAGAATAAACTGAAAACTATGCTGCTAGTTTGAAGTTTGACTCCCGACAGTCGAGCGACGTCACTGAAGTGCACTCGTCGGCAGGAAAAAAGGAACTGAGGCGGTTGGGGAGTCTACGCCGAGACAGTCACTGCCGTGCGAGCTGGGGCTCGTGGCACCGTTCCTCGCGGCGCCATCTCTGGCATCGACTCCCCAGCAAAAGTTTGCTACCGATGGGTCCTGGTGCCTCCGGCGCAGATCCCAATAGTGTGAATGAGTGGTGGAGACTTATGTCCAGGAAGATCTGAGGCCCATGAGGGGAAGGTGGGCAGGAATCAATAATGAATGGTGAAGAAACAACAGAAGATCAAGAATTACAGTAGGTACAACGTTTTCATATTTTTCCTTGTCAGTCTTCACCATTCATTAAGGCTGGGTGAGTACCAAGCTCCCAAGAGGGGACCTGGCACAGCCCTGAGGGAACAGATTCCCTCAGCCACCTACAGTTGAGGCGCAGGAGTGAGGGACCCTAAGCCATACTAGACCAGCAAGGTGCAAGACTGGTAAGGATGAGGTGGTGTCCCCTGTGGCTGGGGGAGGAAGGAGGTGCCTCTTTAAAGTCCTCCTTGCCCAGAGGAAAGCGACAGGTCCCTGGAAGGTGGAGGAGATCACCTAATGCCGGCCAACTGGTGACAATCTGGATAGACAAAGCCATGCCATCCACCTAATGCAGACAGATGTCCCTATAAATCTGGATGCCACCTCACTGGCAACACAAGATGTCCTTGCCTGGCGCCTTGCAAGCTCCAAACCCAGAACAACGAGGGCAATGGCTTGTCTAGATTGCTCTGAATCAGGCACAGATGCCAACAACTGTGCAAGAATCGACCACAGGTGCTGTTATAGTCAGTGTGCTGAGCCTGATCAGAATCAATACAAAGTAACGCACAAGCAGAAGAGAACACCCTTCTGCCCCACCGGTCGAAATCTGCAGAATCTGGATCCAGGTATCTGTAGTATGCCAGGCACTGAAGCCTGGAAGGAGTATCCAAGGAAGTCAGCCATGAAGAGGATAAGGTAGTGCACCTAGACTCCCCTGGGTGGCGCAATACTGTCTCTTGCAGTCTGCTGGGGCTGGGGAAGAGGTGGCTGGAGACTGCCAGATGCAGATAAATGCCTCCTGGAAAGGAAAAGGCCAGGAGGGCACCACCAGGTAGTGAGCACTGAACTCGTTCAGGAACGAGCGCGTCTCCTGCTCGGTACTGCTTCTCATCACGTGATATGCAGAGCTCCTGAATCAGCCTCGAGAGGAACCGCTGATATTCAGTGAAATCAGCATCAGAAACAGGTGGACAGAACATTCCGCTCCTTCAGAGGAGGGAGACAAAGAGGAAAAGGAGCTCAAATGATCAAGGGTCCTCCTGTGGCGTGGGAGGCAGGCAGACCACCTGTTCGTCCATTCTCTCATGTATCTGGGAAAGGTTGCCGAAGTGGCCATGAACATCTCCCAGGTTAAGGGAACCATAGGACCCACATGGCCTAAGGGGGGGAGGTATCTGCAGAAAGGCACCCGACAGTGACAAGCCTCTGCCAGGGCTCAGAGAACAGGCCATTGGACTTGCTCCACCGGGGCGGGGGGAGAATCCACTTAGAGAAGACTGCAAAGCTGAAAACAAGCCCTGGATGAGCCCTGAGGAAGCATCTCCACTGTGGCACGACCGGGACGTCATGGGCCCAGAAGGGCAACCCTCCGTGCTGCTAACTAAGGGAGCCTCAGAGACCTCATGGAAAAGGCGGGGTTCAGCGCTCTGACTCCCCCCAGGGTACTGGAGGGGAAACAACGCGCCTCACCCCTTTGGACTCGGAAGCTGCCCTCTTCCTCGGCTCCAGTGAATGAGGTCCCCCAATCCCACCACGCCCCCGAGGAAGGCCACAAGAGGGGGTACTGGTCCCTGCATGGAGAGATGAAGCATCACCAGAAAGAGCGATGGCCAAGCCCATCCCAGGAGAGGACCCACCACTTGGCAGCCCCAGACCACTGTCCTAAACGCCACCGCCCCCCCTCCCCCAGCCAACCGTGGCAGCAAAGGCAGTCTGAGTCCCAGAGGGCTCTCCAACGAGTCAGGGCGGCAGTCCGGATCGGCCTGCGAGACATCCTCCTCCGAAGAGGAAGAGACGAGGCAGCCCTCCAGACTCGTGACCCCGGGAAGGCCCTTGGCAATGGCACCACTCGAGACACGGCACGACCTGTGGTGCCATCCCAATCACTAGCGCCAAAAACAGCACCAGGATCCGACGCAGTGTCTGAAGAAAGCACCGCCAGTCCACCTGTGCGGGCCCAGCAGCCATGGGTCGCAACACTGGGAGAACCTGCACCTCCGTGGAGGTGACTGCCGGGGTGGTGCCAGCAGCCAGGCTCCGCAGGGAACAGTCACCTCCTCCTAGGCAAGGCTAGAATCAAAGGAGGCTTCCTCCTCACTGGGACATATAGACCTGGGAGGGTACCCAGAGGGAAGAATGAGAGGTCTTGCCTTGGCGACCCGCAACAGACAGTCCTCTGAAAGTTGGCGGAGCCCTGCGAACTATAAACGCCCAGACCTCGAAAACACAGCAGTCCATGGAGAAGCAGGCGTCGCAGTTCTCCATGTCAGGATTGGGTTCCAGGCATCACAGGCAAACATCATGCTGGTCCACAACGGAAAAATGCCAGCCACAGGGGTATAGACACATGGGGGCATGGCCCACTTGGGATTTCTTACTAGCCCCTGGACCTTTACAAAAATAAGGAAAGATCTTACCGGATCCAATACATGGTGCCGAATAAACAAGAATGGGATGGAGGGAGATCAACTTGACGGCTAGGCTTAATGGCACAGGAAAAAACGTATCTCGACGGCGGGAGAAACAGAACTGGGATGAAGAAGGAGCCTGCGGGGCCTAACAGCCAACACACAGTATGTGTACCACAGGGACGGCGCCAACCCCTCAAAAAAAAAAAAAAAAAAAAATTAAAAAAAAAAAAGACTCCCATAGCGGGTGCATGCCTCCAGCTTGACCCAACAATAATGAATGGTGAAGACTGACAAGGGTAGATTCAACATTCTTCTGTAAAATATTCCACACTGACAAATCTCAACCACAATGCACATCACAACTACAATCATGAACTGCATCATAATAGCACAAAAAATAGTTACCTATTAATACTGATTTCAGTCACTAATCTTATTTATTGTTGATTCCGTGTTTATTCCAGGTTGTTCCTTAGTGTACTTGGTAAACAAAGGAGAAATTCCTTCATATTTACTGTAATTTTCTTTTCTGTTAGCTCCAACGTTGATGGTGGAAAGTATTAATACATATGGAAGTAACACCCCTATTGGGGCAGTGATACCACCAAAAGGCTTCAATCATCACAGAACCTTGGCCACATGAGCATTCCAAGATCACTGATTCTCAAGTTACATTTGTCCATGAAGCACCTATATATCCCTCTGTAACCAGTAATCTCCATGTCACACCAGTCAAGGAGCATTATCCTTAACCTAATACCAGCAACTTCTATACTCTATGTACGTAAGAAAAAATTACTCACCACAGTAATGTTTCTTCTAATGGAGTCTTGCTGTATTCAGACTATATGCAGTTAGTCCCAGCACTTGAACTGCCCCGGAGATGAAAGAGTTACAGTTAACTCTATGCAGCTGCACAGAACAGTATGCTCGAGCTCAGTTTACAAACCTCTGTCTCTGGTACTTCTCAGTGTAACTGTCAGATTCTTACGAGCAAACTAAGTACTAAATATGGAAATTGTTTAACTTTATAGCCAAAAGACAACACCCTGGGTCCAAAAGACTCAAGTCGAGAACCCAAGAGAAGGTAGTGACAATATATATTAAACATAAAAGCAACAGCAATAAAACTACCCCAACCTTAAGAGGGAGGGTACAAGGTACACCCGAGGTGAAACACTGTACCTGCCAGCCCACTTCCCAAAAACTAGGTTCTGAGAGGGGAGGGAGGGAGGTCAGAATACAGCAAGACTCCATTAGAAGAAACATTACTATGGTGACTAATCTTTTCTTCAAACATGAAGTCTTGCTGTATTCTGACATTATGCAGACTACCAAGCAGTTCCCCCAGCAGGAGGGAATACAGAACCTACTTTGGGAACAGACCCTGCAGTACTGCTGTACCAAACCTGGCATCACTCCTAGCCTGGATGTCCAGAGAGTAATGCTTGGTGAATGTATGGTCCGTTTTCCAGGTGGCTGCTTTACAGATTTCTAATAAGGGTACATCTTGCAGCAGCCAGAGAAGCAGCTGTACCTCTAATCAAGTGAGCCCTCAGGTCTGAAGGGGATGCTTTGCCCAATTTGTCATAGCAGAACTGTATACAAGAGACAATCCACCTGGCAATAGTTATTTTAGTAGCAGGCTTACCTTTCCCCACTTCACCATAAGTGAGAAATATTTGAAGACAGTCATGTCTGTGTGCCTTAGTATGCTCTATGTAGTAGCTAAGAGCCCTTTTAACATCCTAACTGTGTAATCTTTCTCCTGAAGAAGAGCCGTCAGTGAAAAACACAGGTAGAGACAGATTGCTTCAGATGAAAATCTGACACTACTTTGTGTAAGAACCTCTTATTGCTTCTTAGGACCACCTTATCCCTATGGAAGTAGATGAAGTCAGGTTCAACTGACAGGACCTATAATTCACTACTCCACCTGGCACAAGTGATACCTCCCAGGAACACAGTTTTCCAGGTCAAGTACTTAAGCTCAGCCTAAGCCAGATGTTCAAAGGGTGGCTGCATAAGCTGAGCAATGCAAACATTCAGATCCCAAGCCAGAGCAGGCTCTGTAAAGGGAAGGTTGATATCAAATCAAATCAAACTTTATTTAACCAGGCATCAACACCATTGAGCAAGCTCATTTTCAAAGTGGTCCTGGACAAGGAACAATACAAAACAAAGACAAGGCAATACAAAATTAATGACATCAGCAAAGTGCGGTACATGGTCGGTTGCAAGATACTGGAGTCTGTAAGGAAACTCCCACTTAGGTATCCAAAGAAACAATAAAAAGTAATAAAGGGGAAAGGGGAAGGTACAGGGTTTTTTTAAAATAGCCGGTATTGCATCGCATTTCGCGATGCAAACTGTCTGGTCATGCGAGACAAAACATGGAATGGATCGTATAAAAGTGTGACCCATTTTTTCTATTTTTTTTGTGTTTTCCACCTTGTTTGAGGCGCGATTTCAGCCACAGTGATGTAATTCATGCAAAATGAGCTTTACTATGCCTGTTCTGCCTATGACCTCCACAGTTATTGGCTGCCTCATCCCGCGCTCTGGAAAGTGGCTATATGATGGAAAAAAAACGTGACTTCAGTGTGTGATACAGTGAGCAAGAAGGAAGAGCAGCTCCCCGAATTGAATCAACACTGCAAGAAGACCGACGTCGGACCTGAGAAAAGCAAAGCTGAAGGTGGGTATTTATTTTTAAACTGTGTTCATGGCACTGAAGCATTGATCGTATCTCACGGGGGTAATTCTGTTGTGGTGGTCAGGTGGGAAGAAAGAAAAAATTACTCACCTTAGTAATGTTGTTTCTTCTAATGGAGTCTTGCTATATTACGACTATTACAACTGCTCCGGAGGTGAAAGAGTTAACTTCCATGCAGGGCATGGAACTTAGAGCGCGAGCTCGGTTAGAGAAGCTCTGTCTGGGATATTTCAAACCGAAACTGTCAGATCTTTACGAGCAAAACTCACTAAGGTTGTGTGTGGAAGCTGTAACCTACACTCAGCCAACTGGCAACTAAAATATTAACACATTTTACTGGTCCCAACACCAAGACTCAAGTCAGGGGACCAGAAAAAGATAAGATAAAATAAAATAAAAACACAACACCCAAACACCCCAAAAAGAAGGGGTGGAAAACATAAAAAGGGGCATCAATAAGTGCCAACAGTGAACTGCCCACCCCATACCCCAAGTAGAAGTTCTGAGAGGGGCAGGCTGGGGAAGGTCACAATATAGCAAGACTCCATTAGAAGAAACAACATTAATTACTAAGGTGAGTAATTTTTGCTTCAAACATGAAGTCTTGCTATATTATGACTACTGCAGACTACACAGCAGTACCTCCATGGAGGAGGGACAGAACCTACTTAGGGAATAGGCTCTGAAGCACGGCTGTGCCAAACCGAGCATCCCTTCTGGCCTGGATATCCAGGGAGTAATGCTTGGTGAAAGTGTGTACTGTTTTCCAAGTAGCTGCTTGACATATCTCTAAGATAGGGATGTCTCAGGCAGCAGCTAGAGACACAGCTGTACCTCTGGTAGAGTGGGCCCTCAGGCCCGAAGGGGGAACCTTACCCAGTTTTTGATAGCAGAATTGGATACAACAGACAATCCACCTGGCAATGGATCTCTTAGTGGCAGGTTTCCCTTTCCCAACCTCACCATAAGTGAGAAACAGTTGGAGGGAGTCAAACCAGTGACCCTTGGTACGCTCCATGTAGTAAATTAGGGCCCTCTTAACATCTAAGCTGTAAGGCCTCCTCTCACCAGAGGAGGAATGGTCAGTGAAGAACACTGGAAGTGAAATAGATTGATTAAGGTGGAAATCTGAAACCACCTTAGGCAAAACCTTCCTGTTATTCCTGAGGACTACCTTATCCCTGTGAAAGGAAATAAAGTCAGTCTCCGCTGACAAAGCTTGTAACTCACTTATACGCCTGGCAGAAGAGATAACTACTAGAAATACAGTTTTCAAAGTCAAATACTTAAGCTCTGCCGAAGACAGAGGTTCAAAGGGGGGCTGCATCAGCTGAGCAATGCAAACATTAAGATCCCAGGCAGGGGCAGGGTCCCTGAATGGTGGATTGGTATGAAGCAATCCCCTGAAAAACTTGCAAAATACAGGGTGAGCAGAAAGAGAAGAGGGCTTCCCTACTGAAATGAAAGCAGAGACAGCTGCCAAATACACTTTCAGGGTAGCTGGTCTACGCCCCAAAGAATTAAGATGGACCACATAGTCCAAAACAGTGGGCAAATCAGCAGATTCCGGGGAAATATGCTTCCCAGAACACCATATGGAAAACCTTTTCCATTTGGAATTATAAGTAGCCCTAGTGGAAGGCTTTCTAGAAGCTTTCAAGATTTCGAGAACACCTTGAGAAAGTTGTAGATCAGCAAACTAACTCCTCAAGAGCCAGGCCTTGAGGTTGAGGGATTTGAGATTCGGATACCAGACTCTCCCCTGGGCACAGGTTAACAGATTGTGGTTCCTGGGGAGACACAGGGGAAGATGGACTGCTAAGGACAGAAGGAGTGGGTACCAGGGCTGCCTGGCCCAGTCTGGAGCAATCAGGATCATCTTGCAGGGCTGAGATCTGATTCTGACTAGCACCTTGAACAGGAGAGGAAAGGGGGGGTAAGGCGCAGAGAAACTTCCCTTCCCAATCGAGGAGAAAGGCATCCAGCGGGACTGAGCCCAACACTGGGGGCCTGCAACAAAAAAGTGGAAGTTGACGATTGTCTGGGGCTGCAAAAAGATCTATCTGAGGGGTGCCCCATCTGGGAAAAACTATCCCCAGTACTCAGGGATCCAGTGACCATTCATGATGGCCCTGGGAAATCCTGCTGAGAGCATCTACCAGGACATTGTCCTTGCCTGGGAGGTGAACTGCTATGAGGGAAGTGTTCAGGGAATAAGCCAGAGACCACAACTTCATTGCCTCGGTGCACAAGGCCGAAGACAGAGTGCCCCCCTGTTTGTTGATGTACCACATTGTGGTGGTGTTGTCTGTTCTGACCTGTACCACTTTATTCTGAACAGATGCAGAAAATCCTGAAGTGCTAGAAAAACAGCTCTGAGTTCCAACAGATTGATGTGGAGCAGAGATTCCTGAGGGACCACAATCCCTGGGTGGAGGGTTGCCCATGTGAGCTCCCCATCCCAAGAGGGACGCATCTGTAGTAAGGGTCAAGGAGTGAGATAGAGGGATGAAGGGCACCCTTGTCTCAGATTGCTCTGATCCTGCCACCACTGAAGGGCCTGGATCAGGGTTCGAGTCACTGGGATCAACTTGGAAAGGGAAACTCTTCTTTGAGACCAAAAGGCTCTCAAATGGAACTGAATGTCCCTCATCTGAAATCTTGCTCCTTGCACTACAGCTGTGGAAGCAGCCATGTGTCCTAGGAGCTGTAGGAAATGCTTTGCTGGTCGAGAGACCTGCAGAGTGAAGGATGAGGACAAGGCCACCAGGGTCCTTACCCTTTCTAGGGGAAGGAAGGCTCTGGCCTGCTTTGTGTCCAGCTCTGCACCTATAAAGGTGAGTACCTGGACAGGTTCCAGAACTGACTTTGGAAGATTGAGAAGAAAGCCCAGAGAGGTAAGCAGCTGCTGGGTAACTTGCAGGTGTGATTTGACCTGGTCTGGAGACTGACCCACAATGAGCCAGTCGTCTAGGTAGGGAAAGATGGCAATCTTTTGCCAGGCATTTTGTGAATACCCTTGGGGCAGAGGTAAGGCCGAAGGGCATTGCTTTGAACTGGTAATAGCCTGAGGGCGGTTCGAATCTGAGGTACTTTCGGTGGGAGCTTCTGATAAGAACATGGAAGTAGGCATCCTTGAGGTCCAGGGAAGCTAACCAGTCCTCTGGCCTTAGAGAGGGTAAAATCATTCCCAGAGTCACCATTTTGAATTTTGGTTTTAAAAGGTGCTTGTTCAGATATCTTAGGTCCAGGATGGGCCGCCACTCTCCTGTCTTTTTTGGGGTAAGGAAGTACCTGGAGTACAGACCCTTGCCCTGGTGTAGGGGAGAAACCCTTTCTACAGCTCTGAGAGCCAGGAGGGTTGAGACTTCTGTTTCCAAAGCAAGAGTCTCTAGAGGGTTTGCAGGTGGAAAAGATCTGATTCTCATCTTTGGAAATTTTTTGAAGCTGAGAACCAGACCCGGCTTACTACTTCCAGGACCCACTTGTCTGATGTTAAAGACTCCCAGTCCTGGACGAAGTAAGCCAGCCTGCCCCCTACAGGTAATGGAGAACCGGTCCTGGGCATCCCATCAGGGTGTCTGTTTGGCAGGGACTTTAGGCTGAGGGGTAGGAGCAGGCCTGCTTGTACCCCGTCTGCCTCTCCCTCAGAAGAACCCCTCTGAACATAAGCTGAAGAGGAGGCCTGGGCTTGGTAAAAAGGCCTGCCTCTACCCCTGGGGGGCTGCCTCTGAGGAGTGGCTTGCCGCTCCTTGGCTTGTGCACTCCTATAAGTGGTTCTATATTCATCCATTTTCTTCATATAATTCTCTGTCTGCTCCCCAAACAGAGAATTTCCCACCAAAGGAAAATCCATAGCCTTAGCCTGGGTATCCTGTGACAAACTAGTACACCTGAGCCAAGCCAATCAACGAAAAGCCATAGAAGTAGCCACGACTCTAGAGGATACATCATTAGAATCCACTGCAGCATGGAATTGCACCTTAGATGCCTCAATACCATCAGCAGCCACCTGCTCCAGCTCCTTGGCAAGCTGGCCAGGGGCCTGTTTGGCTAAAGCCATGACAATATCCCATCTAGATTTTTGGTATCTTGCAACATAAGCCATATAATTTACTTGTCTGAGTCCCAAGGACGCTGCCATGTATTGTTTTTTAGCCATGGCATCAATCTTCCTGGAGTCCTTGTCAGGAGGATGTGAAGCCAGGGGAATATTAGCCTTATCACAGGCTGCAGCCTGAACTACCCCAACATGGCTGCATTGCTGTGAAAGAAATTCTGTATCAGCACCTGACAAAGTGTACCTCCTGTCCATCTTTTTATCTACAGGAGGCACAGAATTAGGAGCTTTTAAAATTTTTATTGTTTGTTTCCTAAAGATTTATGTAAAGGAATAGACAATCTCCTGGACTCTGGGATATCCATCATCTCTACAAAGTCAGGCTCCTCTTGCTCATCCACAGCTTCCTCCAAAGGAAGCTGGAGGGTTTCAGCAACTTTTTTATAAAACAGAAAATGAGAAGGGGACTCAGCAAGCCTAGGGGGAGATTCTCCTAAAGGTCTGTCTGGGGAGATGTCCGGTTCAATGGGCACATCCAGACTTTCAAAGTCACAATCACACTGTTCATAATCATCCTCCCCCTCCTCTGGATCATAAAACTCCTCTGTATCATATTCTTGAACCGGTGGAACCGACCTCTTGCCAGATAGTGGCGGTTCGGACGGAACCGGGGAAAGTGACTGGACAATTTGAATTGCCCTGGCTATCTCTGCAGCAGTTGGAGAAGGGATTTTTGACTCCACACCTGCTGATTTTCTGGTTCTCTTTGCTGGAACCGGCTCCTCAGAGTCAGCTTTACGTTTGCCCGAGGAAGTCTGGCCCTGGTCAGAGGGCACTCCCTCCGGTTCGGTTGGCACCGAACCGGGCTAGCCATCCGGGTCAGCGGACTTTTTGGCCTCTTGTTCCCTGAGCCTACCAACTCTCTTATCTAGGGTAGCTGCAGGGAAATTCTTGCAAATCTGGCAGTCTGCATTGAGGTGGTCAAACCCCAGACAATAAACACATGTGGTGTGGGGGTCAGCCTTGGCAAAGGGTTCCCCACAGACACTACAGTGTTGAAACACAGTGGGACCGTTTTTTTCTTTTGGGTTTCTCAGACATAATGCCAGCCTAACCAAAAACTTGCCCTTTCTTTCGGCAGTGCCAGGCAAGACACCCTTACCAGTTCTCAACCATGTCACGGGTCGGGGAAAAAACCATAATGAAATCCGTTTTTTTTTTTTAGAACCGATAAGAACCAGGAACCGCACTCTAAATGCTTCAGAATAAAGTTTCCACACAACCTGATCAGTTCAAACCGAACCGATAAACATTTACAAGTTCCACACAGAATAAACCTATCTATTACTTACCATACCATAGACAGAGCTTGAACCGATCGGTTTACGGTTAAAATAATGATAATCGCGGTTGAATTTAACAGAGAAAAAACTCTTTAAACCGAGAAAATAAACCGAGCAGTAGGAGGACTCTCCGGAGCAACTGTTCAGTGAGGCAGAGTAAAGAATCTGACAGTTTCGGTTTGAAATATCCCAGACAGAGCTTCTCTAACCGAGATCGCACTCTAAGTTCCATGCCCTGCATGGAAGTTAACTCTTTCACCTCCGGAGCAGTTCTAATGGTGGGACAAACTGCAATAGTCATAATATAGCAAGACTTCATGTTGTTTGAATAAAAACGCAGCTTGGGTCAGGGCCTCATTACAAGTTGGACACAGTGGTGGTGGTTGAAAGGCTGTGGCAGAATGCAAACCCCTCCCCACAAGGTGCAGAGCTTTATGGCAAGGTTTAATTATGTGCGACTTGTAGTCTGTACCCCCTTTGCCGTTGTTGATTGTAATCAGTCGGGACCCCTCCTGCAGAGAAATAAAAGGTAAAGTGCAGGACTAGGGGGTAATTCTGTTGTGGTGGTCAGGTGTCAGGAAGAACTAAAACACAGCAGAGCTCAGGTCAGGGCCTCATTACAAGTTGGACACTGGTGGTTGTTGAAAGACTGTGGCAGAATGCAAACCCCCTGCCCACAAGGTGCAGAGCTTATGGCAAGGTTTAATTATGTGCGACTTGAAGTCTGTACCCCTTTTGCCGTCGATGATTGAAATCTACGTGCTGCAATGTGCCCAGCCCAGACCATAGACAGCTGGCACACCCCTTTCCCACCCATAGCCTCCGAGCAGCTCCGGACCTGGGCTCAGTTGGGACCCCTCCTGCAGAGAGTAAAACTTACAGGTAAAGTGCAGGAGTCCAGAGAGGGTTGCTGGAGTCCTGTTTCACTGACCGTAGCCATAATCATCGCCGAGTCTTGTCTGTGCTGCACGCTGCCCATCCACAATGTTGACTGCGTGTCTGCATGCCGCTCACAGGTTGTTTCTGGCTGAGCCCTGGTTGCAAACAATTTGGACTGGATGGCTCCTTTTCTCTCTCCCGCATGACCAGATAACCCAGCTTTCCACCGATCAGATCACGCTTTGATCCCCCTCCCTTTGTCCATGTGGGTGACTGCAGTAAGCCCTGATGATTCTCCATGTGCAAAGTCGAGTCCCTGATAAAAAGTCAAGCTGAGTGCCGTTGCCTGACCCTCAGAACTTCTGAATCGCAATGTCATAGTCGGGATGGCTTCTTTAGCTTAGAGCACTGCGGGTCTGGCAGCGACTGGAGTCTGGTTATGTGCAACTTCCTCGAGGAAACTACTGTAGGTGGAGTTCGTGTCTGTGTGTGTGTGTGGGGGGGGGGTTGCTGCATAAAACGATGGGCTCAGACTGTGCTCAGCAGTGCCTGACAGTTCTGTGACAATTGTTTGGGAAGGGCATGACCACATTTAGTTGGGTGGTCCTCAAGTTGTTGTTTTTTTGGGGGCTCTGTTCCCCACAGTGTATTCCTTCGATACAGACTTCAGTTTTGTCAGGCCGAGCATTCGGTTGTGCAGCCTCCCTGAAGCAGTCCGGAGTGACCAGGGTTCAGAGCACCGGACTGGGTCCTTCTTCTCACTCGACTGCCCCTGCATTCAATGACTGAGGCCCAGCCATAACGCATGATCAGTGTGGCCCATGGCCTATGATTTGTGTCAGTCACAGCTGCTGGTACAGCCACTCCCCAGTGGTCGGGTGGAATTTTGAATCAGGTGGTTTGTGCAGCTGCCCACTAAGCTCGCCATTGAGCTACTCTGTTGTGGAGCAGTCTGGTGATTTTTGTGTTGCTGGTGAAGGTTATTATGTGGGGAGGGTGGTCAAATTTAGTTGTCAGAGTCTGAATCAGATATTGCTTTAACTTTTTCAGGTTGGTGACTAGACCCGACTGAGAACTTTGTCCCTGAAGGCACAAGAGAGTGAAAAGAGGAGCCTGCCACAACTGGTGGCCCTCCGGTAAGTTACTGCTGTGTTGCTGTCCTCAGTGAAAAATGAATTTATTTGAAATAAATGAGTCTCAGAATGTAATTTCCTGTTGTTTTGCAGGGGCTTGCTGCCGCAGTGGTTCATCGATTACCCAGCCAGCCTGGCCAGCCAGCGGTTGCATCCAGTTTTTCAGAGACAAGGTAGGGTAAAGTGCAGTTACATAAGAACTTACCGTAACAGTAGATCTTTGAGAGAGGCACTTGCAGTAGGTAATTACATATAGGACTGACGTCGGCAGGACCCCACGGAAAAATTTCTAGCTAGCAGTCCCTGGAGGTGACCGCCCTCCCGTCAGGTGACCGGCATCAGATGACGCTGGAATGAAGGGGCAGTCCCAGATGCCCGCCTTCCAGTTCTTCCCCGCCACAGGCCTGGAAGGCCAGGATGAGAGAGAAGCAGATATTTCCCTCAATGGAAAAGGAGCTGAAAAAGCCTAGGGGGATGGAGGCCGGGAAGGTATAACCTACTGCAAGAGCCTCTCTCGAAGATCTACTGTAACGGCAAGTTCTTACGTAACTGTACTGTCTTACTTCGAGGGAGCTCTTGCAGTAGGTAATTACATATAGGACAGAATCCCAAGCAGTCTGGAACAAATGAAAAGGCACTAGGGGAGGAACTACTCCGAGAAGTAGTAAAAAAGCTTGCAAACCTCAAGAAAGGAGGTCCTGCAAGACAGCTAACCCGAAGCCTGCTCTACGTCGAGAGGCAATGTCCTAACTGTACTGTTTAGCAAATGCATGGACAGCGGTCCAAGTGGCGGCAGCACAGATGTCTGCCAAAGACACATTCTTGAAACAAGCCACAGAGGCTGCTACTCATCGAGTAGAGTGGCCTCTGACTTGACTCGGTAGGGTCTTGTTGTACTTGCCATAACAGAAAGTGATGCAATGAGCCAACCACTTTGATAGGCATTGCTTGCAGACAGCATTGCCTTCCCTTTTGTGAGCAAAAGAGACGAACAACTGATCAGTCTTTCTGAGATCCTTCGTCCTATCGGTGTAGTATCTCAGAATCCTGTGGACATCCACGGTATGGAGCAAGTATTCTCCTTGGTTGGAGTACTGCGTGAAAAAGGCAGGTAATTTAATAGACTGATTTAAGGTACCGCTACCACTTTTGGGAGAAACTTAGGATTTGTGCGAAGAACTACTCTTTCTTTGTGAAAGATCAGATAAGGGATTTTACACATAAGGGCCTGGAGCTCGGAAATTCTGTGAGCAGAGTAAAGGCCCGCAAGAAGAGCATCTTCCACGATAAGAACTTCAAGTCTCGCAGGAGCCGCAGGCTCAAGGAGGAAGGTAAGTTTCTAGAGGACAAAGTTCAAGTCCCGGGGGGAGCTGGAGTCCGAACAGGGGGTCTAAGATGAAGGACCCCTCTGAGAAAAGTCTTGGATACCTCCAATTGGGCAAAAACCTTATCAGTGAAAAGGACATGGTAGGCTGAAATAGCCGCCATATGGACTTTCAAAGAGGAGTGACTGAGACCCAGGTGGAAAAGATGACGCAGATAATCAAGCAGAACGGCCACAGGACAGGAAAAAGGCTCCACGTTCCTGGAGGCAGCCCAAATGGAAAATCTCTTCCATTTCATAGCATAGGTGGACCTAGTGGAGGGTTTTCTAGCCTCCACCAGAATCTCGGCCACCTTAGGAGAGACGCCAAAGCGAGATTGGGCTAAGTCTGCAGGAACCATGCAAGAAGTTGAAGAGACTCGAGTCCCAGATGGACCAGGGTCCCCTGATCCTGGGTCAGCAATCCTCGAGATAAAGGCAGAGGAAGAGGAGTATTGTTGTAGAAGAGAGAACCAAATTTGCCTAGGCCAGAAAGGAGCGATCAGAATCCTTCTCGCTCCTTCTTAATGTGAGTTTCTGCAGCACACGAGGGACCAGAGGAATCCAGGGGGGGCAGGGGAAGCATAGAAGAATCTGTCCTTCCAGTTTAGAGACAGAGCGTCGCTCCAGAAAGCGCCTTGCTCTGGAGCGAGCGAGCAAAAAATTGGAAGCTTTGCATTTTGGGAGAAGGTGAACAGGTCCATCTGTGGAGTCCCCAAAGTCTGGAAGATGCTTTTTAGAACTTTTTGGTCCAGTTCCCACTCGTGTGGCAGAGCTGAAGAACGACTTAGCTTGTCTGCTAGGACATTGTCGACTCCCGGAACATGGATCGCCGTGAGGTGAAGGTTGTGCGCGAGGCGCTGCACGAGCTGATGGCGTGAAAGAGCTGGAAGATGGGCGACTGGGACCGCCCCTTTATACCGACATCATCTGACGTGGGGGCGGTCCCTGCCAGGGACTGCTAGCTAGAAATTTTTCCATGGGGTCCTGACGCTTGCCGACGTCAGTCCTATATGTAATTACCTACTGCAAGAGCCCTCCCGAAGTGAGATCGTACATTTGGGGCATTTGGCAAGCTAGCTTGGGGATTCTTGTATTGGAAGTCAATCAGATTAAGTGAGTATACAAACACTGTCATTGTGTTCGTAGGTTCAAACTGAGCTGCAGCTAGCTGCACGCGGACTGAATTGGAGCCACTGGGTGGTAGACTGGGACTCAGGAAGGGGGGAGGCAGGAGGAAAAAGAGTGACAGGATTCAGAAAAGTGCAAGAGTGTAGAAGCTCTCAGAGGGACAAGACACAGGCTGACACACTTATGAACTGAAAAAACAATATTGTGTCAGTGAAACTCTAAAGCCAACTGTACATAGTCATATACAAAGTGGAATGAGGGGTGTTTGGTGAGCCTAGGGCTAGCAATCAAACTCTGCCTGAAAACACTGGGGGGGGGGGTTGGTCGGTGTGGCAAACTGCGACCGGACTTTGCACTTTTGGCATTTGAAACTCGTGATGGTAAACAGTCACTCTGTTTGCTGTGCTCGGGGTTCCCATTTTGTGTCTGGCCGCCGCAACATTCAAAACCAGCAGCTGTGACAGAGCAAGACAAGTAGTTTCTAGGGCCTGCCATATTGATGACTGGTGTTTCAGGCTAGTCTGTTAATATTTTGTTGTCTGAGCCCCCAAATAAAACCAAGATTTGGTCATCAGCCCTGCAGAGCTGTGCAGACAGCAGCAGATAGCGATTCTTGTCAGTAACCATTTAAGTTAGAGGCTCTGACTTGTTACTAGTACTGTGTGGCATGGGTACTGACTGACTGGTCCATTTAAGTTAGAGGGCTCAGTCAATCAAGCCCCAACCCCATGGTCATTTTCTGCCCTGCACAGCTCTGCAATGTTGTGTAGGAACGCGGGTTCTGAGACCGTTTAAGTTAGGAGGCTCAGAGCCGGTGTTGCTTGGGTAACTACCGATTTATCCCCAATTCCCGTTTAAGTTAGAGGGTGTCAATCTCCCCCCACCCGCTGACAACTGTTCAGCTGCAAGTAACCACTGGGTGGTGTCTGTAGGAAAGAAGCGATCACAAGACAGAATTTAGAAGCCTGACGTTTATTGTCAAATGTATTTCAACAAATTATACACACTGGAAAAAAGCACACACATTCTTGTTCAAGTTGTTTTATTGTTACGTACTCGGTGAGTCAGTCAGTGTCACACACAGCTATGTGAACCTAGAGAACAGACAGCAACCATGGCAACCAGCACCAAAAAAGTAAGGAGGCACACTGCAGAAAAATGGAAAAAGGAGATTGATCACAGCAATGAATGGTTAGTGTATGAAACAGACAATGGTGGTGAGTTTTTAGACCGGGTAAAATGTTCCCTGTGTGAAAAATGGGCAGACCAGTTAAAGTACTGCAGAAATTTTAGTGAAAGTTTCATTGTTGGCATCCGAGGTACAGCTTTGAAAAAGTACAATGTTGCAAAACACAGTCAATGTTATTCTCATAAACGAGCTGTTACACTCAACCGAAAACCAGAATCAATTGCCTCCATATACAAAACTACACCAATAGGACGTTCACTACTGGGAGCAGAAGTAAAAGACAGCTGTAGTTCGCCATCTGATTGAAATCGCTTATCTGTGCGCTAAAGAAGAGATTTCATTTACTAAATTTGAATCATTTGTTAAACTTGAAAAAGACAAGATGTTGATCTCGGAAGTGCATATGCAAATAATAACGGTTTGTCATATGTTTACGTCAGTTATTGGTGAATTGTTACAGGAAAATCTACTCACAGCCCTTCAGAAAAGTCTGTATTTCGCAGTTCTTCTAGATGGGGCAACAGATGAAAGTTGTATTGAATAAGAATTACTGTATATTATGCATTTTAACAAAAGTTCTTGTTTAACAGAGATTACCTTTTTCAGATTGAGAGACGTTCAGCACGCCAGTGCAGAAGGTTTGTTACAAACACTTCAAGAAGCCTTCTTAGAGTTTGGCATTTTAGACTTTAACAGTCACGTGGTTGCTATGTGTGCAGATGGTGCTGCAATAAACCTGGGGAAAAGTAAAGGGTTATCAGCTCTGCTAAAAGTGGAAATGCCATGGTTGCTGTCTATTCATTGTCTTAACCATAGACTTGAATTGGCAATTAGAGATGCACTGAAAGGAACACTTTTTCATCAAGTGAAAGATAATCTCATGACATTGTACTACCTTTACGAAAAAAGTCCAAAGAAACTTCGCAAGCTCAGAGAATTAGCTAAAATAATGGTAGGTGAAGTCAGCAAACCAGAAAGAGCATTTGGAACAAGGTGGGTAGATCACAAACTTTGTGCCGCTCAGACACTGGTAAAATCCTACACAGTTACGATTCATCATCTTGAAAATCTCGCAGAAACTGCCACTACGCCACCAACAGAGAAAAGCAGAGTTAAGGGCATTATGACCAAACTGAAAACTGCCAAATTTGTCACTCATTTACTCTTCTATATTGACCTTCTAAGGCCACTGTCACGACTCTCCCTCAGTTTACAGGGTTCTTCTGCTGACTTGATCTTAGCTTTGGCTTGTGTTGATGCAACCTTACGGCAACTACAGCATCTTGCAGATAATCTTTTCGGAACATGCAACTCTGAACTTAAGACACTGTTACAGCAACATGATCATGACGTTACTGACAATGATGAGTCTGACGATTCTGAACCAGTCGTGTTTAAAGATGTTACGGTCTCGAATGCTAACAGCATCAGGCACCTTATAACACACGTACTTAATTACGTCAGTAGTGTACAATAGTGCATTTCTGACAGATTTTCAGATATCATTGACTGTGACTCTCAGGACCAACACCCAATTTTTAGGACTTTAAAACTGTTAGATGTGAAGCAGTGGCCTAGGAGTGCTGATGAGCTAGAAATATTTGGGAACGTAGACTTGGACGGATTTGTTAATTACTACAGACAGATACTCACAAAACAATGTTGACCTTGCTGCTTTGCCAGGAGAATGGTCTGAACTTAAAACTTTATACAATAAGTTTTTAAGTCACTTAAACAGGCAAGACTTTTGGAACTGTATTCTGAAGTCCTACAGAGAACAGTTCTCAAACTTCTACCATGCTGTTATTTGTAAGCTCATTCCAGTGTCCAATGCAATGCTGGAAAGGTAATTTTCAATAATGCAGTGTGTCAAAACTGACTGGAGAAAAAGACTGAGTGAAGTAATGTTGGAACACCTGGTTAGAATTTCAGTTGAGGAACTGGAAGTAATAAGAGTTGATAAAGCAATGGGGCCAGATGGGGTGCACCCCAGGGTCCTTAAAGAACTAAGAGAGGTGGTGGCTGAACCTCTTGCTATCCTGTTTAGCCGATCACTGGAAACAGGGGAGGTACCCAAAGACTGGAGGACAGCAGATGTAGTCCCCTTATACAAAAGTGGGAACAAAGAGGAAGCAGGGAACTACAGACCAGTCAGCCTCACCTCGGTAGTGGGGAAGATCATGGAAGCACTACTGAAAGACAGATTGGTGGAACATCTGGTTGTCAATGGACTACAGGACCCAAGGCAGCATGGTTTCACCAGGGGGAGGTCATGTCAGACCAACCTCGTTGAATTTTTTGACTGGGTGACTAGGGAGGTGGATCAGGGGAGGGCAGTGGACATGGCCTATCTGGACTTCAGCAAGGACTTGACACTGTGCCACATAGAAGACTATTACACAAACTGAGGAATATGGGTGTGGGCAGGACAGTAGTGTGGTGGGTAGGTAACTGGCTGGGTGGCAGGACACAGAGGGTGGTGGTAAATGGCTGTCACTCCACAGAGGAAGAGTGACCAGTGGGGTACCACAGGGATCAGTGCTGGGACCGGTCCTATTCAACATCTTCATCAGTGACATCGCAGGACCTAGAAGGCAGAATTTCACCGATCGCTGATGACACAAAGCTCTGTAACAGAGTAGACACACCAGAGGGTGTAGACAGAATGAGAAGGACCTGCAGAAACTTGAAGAATGGTCAGGGGTTTGGCAGTTGAAATTCAATGCAAGAAGT
Organism: Neoceratodus forsteri; assembly: GCA_016271365.2. Classification (NCBI taxonomy): domain Eukaryota; kingdom Metazoa; phylum Chordata; order Ceratodontiformes; family Ceratodontidae; genus Neoceratodus; species Neoceratodus forsteri. The sequence continues at coordinate 1,411,003,984 of CM057456.1, read as the reverse complement.
GCAAGATAATGCATATGGGGCACTAAAACCCTGGCACAATATATCAGTTGGGGGTGAGGATATAGCGTGCACCAAGCAGGAAAGGGATCTTGGGTTGTCATCTCTGATGACCTCAAGGTAGGAAACAGTGTGACAAGGCAGCAGGTAAAGCAAATAGGATGCCGGGATGTATAGGCAGGGCATCACCAGCAGGAAAAGGAGGTCATAATTCCACTATACAAGACACTAGTGAGGCCCCACCTGGAGTACAGTGTACAGTTCTGGAGACCATACCTACGCAAGGACATAGACAGGGTAGAGAAGGTTCAGAGGAGGGCAACAAAGATGGTGCATGGATTGCATCACAAGTCCTATGAAGACAGGTTGAAGGAACTGAACATGTACTCCCTGGAAGAGAGGAGGGAGAGAGGGGATATGATAGAGACATACAAGTATCTTCAGGGAGGAACAGGGTGCAGGAAAACACTATTTTTAAGCGAAAAAGATGTTCCAGGACTAGAGGGCATGGGATGAAGTTGGAGGGAGGACGATTCAGAGGAAACATGAGAAAGAATTTATTCACAGAGCGGGTGGTGGACAAGTGGAACACCCTGCCAGAGGAAGTGGTGGGGGCTGAAACAATCACGGGATTTAAGAATGCATGGGATAGACATAAAGGAATTCTGGAGGTCAGGGGCAAGGGACAACAGACTTCTAGGAAAACAAACTGAACCTACAAGCTCAAATGGGCAGACTGGGTGGGCCATAGGCCCTTATCTGCCGACACTGTCTATGTATCTATGTATCTATATGTAGGGTGACAGTCCACAGACATTTGATACTTTTCCAGTTGTAGATAGATTCTTCAGCACTCCTAGAAGACTTTGTGCGAAACAAAGGCAGTCAGAAGCAAAAAGGTCAGATTCATCCCGCACCACAAAAATGTTTAACTAGTTCAGAAGATGCAATAAGTAGTACTAGCATTATGACTTACAGTACTTCAGACTCAGACAGTGATGACATGACTGATCAGTAGCGAGCCCCTGTAAACTGCGGGAAGTACACTTTTGGCATATAACTTTTAGCCTAAGTGCCGTGGGGAAAAGTTTCAGGTCCTCAGTGTCGGTAGCTGGTCACTGACTGGAGGGAAGTGGGTCAGTTGAGAATCCACGCCAGTCAGCCGAGCACCTCTCTTCATGTCTGCCTGCCTGCCCTTCCCCGTGCTTAGACATCCAGATAGATCTCCAAGCAGGGGGAGTGCACTGGCAGTTATGGGGGTGCCCTGCACTCTCCCTACTTAGCAATCTTTGATCTCAGTGATTACGGGGGGTTGGCACAGGCAGGCAGACGTGGAGGTGGACACTCGGAATCCCAGCTGGCCATGGGAACTCAGCTCTTTCAGAATTTCATTTACCAATCCACACAGGTCAGGACTTTGCTCACTTCAGCAAATGGGATGCACCTGTCTTGAGTTCAGCAATGTGTGCCTGTACATGCTGGGGCACCAACCATGTCATGATATGTCTGAGAAGACCGTTTAAAATAATATTTTTTTCTTGTGCTGACTTCATCACAAGTTTACTAATTGTACGGAGCTCTCAGAAGCCTGTGTGGTATTTGGGACACCACCTTAGTCTCACGTTCAAATTTAGCACCGACTAAAGTGCTGCTTATGGTAAAGGCAAATAGTTTAAGGAATTTGTTTTCCATCTAATTAAACTTTTTATAGGGCAATAAGCCCTCAGGTTCATTGGCTGGTGGAGACACTTACTGACTGCCATATGTATTTTTTTTCAGTGGCTCAAGTTGAAGACCACAGTTGTTAAATTTCTTCATTGTTGGTGAGAATGATATTAGTGGCTAGAAGTGTTTATAACAACTTGCATGTGACTAAAAAAATCAAAAATCCCATCTCGCTCAATTGTGGGGTTGGTGGGGCGACTCATGAGCAGGCTTCTCAGGTGGGTACACAAAAGCCATCATCATCTTTTGTGCTGAGCTCTCTGGCTGGTCCTGGAAATAAGTGAAAAGTGAAGTTAAATGCCACAGTGAGTCTGACAGTGTATGCTGCTGGAGGCAGCCTTAAACTGGCTGTTATCGAAACTGTAAATCTGCACTTACAGAAAAATTAGTGGGATCTGGCCGCTGGGAACTGGGTCTACAGGCCTGAGTAGACAACGTTACTGACTTCTGACCCACCCATCCATTCAAAATTGACAGTTTAAGTAAGAGGCTCAATCCAAATCTGGATGGTGGTTGGGAATTGCAGTAGTAGTCCAAGAATAATAGCAGCATGTTTGTAAATCAGTTAGGGTGCTGCAGCTGCTTATTCTCAGTTACCCTACAGATTGCTTCGCAGCCACCGCAATTAAATTTCCGTGCCAGCACAAGTCATGACTGCACCACAGGCTTTAGGCTTAAGGTCAGATAATGTTCGGTACTGAACATAACTTTAAATTTTGTTTAAGACGCTAGACTCCCGACTACTGTTCCCAACCACCCATCCATTTAAAATTGACCGTTTAAGTTAGAGGCTCAGTGCACAATGGATGGGAGGTTGGGAACACCAGTTAGTTGTACTTGTGTCTGTTGTTAAATTACTTTTAGAGTGCAGCTGCAGCTGCTCATTCTCAGTTACCCTACTAGCTGTTCACTGTTGGGTCCATCACAAAAGTAGTCACGCTTGGAAAGGCTGGCACGTGGAAACTGTTATTTAAGGTCAGAAAATGTTTGTTACTGCATACTAACTGAACTTTAAATTTTGTTTCAGGCACAGTGACTCCAGACAACTGACTACTGTTCCTAACCACCGACATCCATTTAAAATTGACCGTTTAAGTTAGAGGCTCAGTGCAAATGGATGGGAGGCTGGGAACACTAGTCAGTTGTACTAGTGTCTGTGTAATAAATTAGTGAGGTGCAGCTTCTTATTCTACTGCTACTTTTGGGTCACATAAGTAGTCACGCTTAGGAAGGTTGGCAAGTGGAAACTACATTTAACAAGACTGGTGGTCAGAAAATGTTCAGTACATAAGAACTCTTTAAATTTTGTTTCACTAGACTCCCGACAACTGACTACTGTACCACCGTCCCATTACTTTTCTGACCGTTTAAGTTAGAGGCTCAGTCAAGTGCAAATGGATGGGAGGCTGGGAATACTAGTCAGTTGTAACTTGTGCCCGTTTTATTACTGTTAGGGTGCAGCTGCAGCTTACTCTGAAATTTGTAGCTGACCGTTCACTTGTAGTCAGGCTTGAGAAGGTTGGCAAGTAGAAACTGCATTATTGAAGAATCAAATCTGTTTTAATACTAGTAACTCATGTCAGAGTTATTCTGAATTCTATGAATTTCACTCAGACACTGATAAAAAAAAAATTAATAAAGTGACTCAGTGACTGCACACACTCCTATACCAGAGTCTTTTTTCCCCTTTTGCTCCACACATGAAAGGAAATCAAAAAAGTGTTTATCAGGTGAGAAATAACACCAATCACTGTCTCTAGTAAATATGACATTTCTTTTATTTTGCTAATCAATTTGATCCAACTGCTACACATTAGCAACACTGATTAGCATTTTTTCGCGCGAAAGTGCTAATCAATTTAAAATCCTTATTTAAAACCCTGAGGTAGAGTAGAAAACTTGAAAATTGACTGGGGTCTGCAGGTGGAAAAGTAAAACAGGCAGGGGCCTGCAAGTGTATGAGTAAAGACGGAGAAGGAGTGAGTCGAAAAGAGGGAGGGGGAGTGTGTGCAAAGGAATCCCATTGGACGATGGGAAGATGACATAACAATTAGAGCAGAGACACCAATAAACCGAAAGAACAAATTGCCTATAGCAGCTACAAGGTTCCCGCAGATACTAGAATAGCAAAGATTTGAAGGGAGAGGGGGCTCGGCAGTGAGGTAAGCTTGAGTGTGCTTTGCACAGTGTTCCAAAGTGAAAGGAGTGCAGAGGTAATTGCGGTCAATCCAAGGTTAGTTTTCGTTCTAGGCACTTGGAAACAAAGAGCTGCATAATGTCCAAGACCACAGGAGCCAAGGGCACATTTGAACAGACTACAAATATATGCAGGGAGCTTGTCAGTGAGAGCTCTATAGAACCAAGTGAGTGCATTTCTTTTTCTCTTTAATGACAGTGATGGCCAGCCCGCCATTTGGTACAGAAGACTATGATGGGTGCGAAAAGGCAGGTTAAATATGCATCTTAGGGCTCGGTGATACAGGGTGTCAAGTTCATTAAGCGCTGTGAGAGAGCAGTGATTGTAGAGGAAATCAGCATAATCAAGTACGGGTAGTAAAGTGGTTTGTACTAGTCTCTTTCTAGATTCTGTGGCAAGCAGATATTTGATACAACAGAAAAGGCCGAGACACTGTCTTCATACCTCTCAACTGTCCCTGATTTTCAGGGACGTCCCTGATTTTGCCTCAAAATTTTACTCTGTCCCTCCTAAAAATTGTGTTTCTATGACCAAACAGTGGGGGTTGTAAGCACAAACTAATGTTAAACATTAAAGTTACAGACTTGTTCTTACTTAGAAAATGCATTTTACACTAAGCTCCTTATTCTACCAGCTTTCTGAGCTGATATCTCCAATTTTCATAATGTGTCCCTGATTTTGGTCCTTTGTCCCTGATTATTTTAAGCCTTGTCCCTGATTTATGAGGAAGGAGGTTGAGAGGTATGACTGTCTTAACTTTTTCAAGACTTCATTTAGGTGGCATAGAAAGTTAAGTCTGTTGTCCAGCCAGAACCCCAAGTATTTAAGGTATCTACTGAGTCCAGGGGTTCACCCATAAGCATTAACGGTGAGATGGGTGAGGTGCCAAGGGCTGCTTTGGGAGAGAGAGAGAATCATAGATTTAGTCTTTTTGGCATTGAGAAGGAGTTTATGCTTGATGAGACTATGTTGTAAGGAGGTAAAGTCTCATTGTAGGTCTTCATAGGCAGTGAGGAGTTTGAGGCGTAGAGTACAGTGTCACTGGCGAATAGATGCACGTTTGCTACTTATAGGCGAGCGTACAGGTTGTTGACATACATAGCGAATAGAATAGGTCCCAGAATGGAGCCTTGGGGGACCCCTGGCAATAGGGATTTCTGAGGAGACAGGTCACCTGCTGATTTAACTTGTTGCAATCTGTTAGAAAGATAGCTAGAGAACCAGCTGATGGGCAGAGATGTCTAAGCCGATATTTCTCACTGATGCAAGCATGCTGTAGTGATCCACGGTGTCGAATGCCTTGCTGAGGTAGAGAAATAGAGCAACTAGATTTTTTTAGTCTAAGGCAATTTGTCAGTCTGCAGTTGGTTTTGCAAGAGCAGAAATGGTGCTGTATTTTGCCCAAAACCCAGACTGTGCAGGGTTTAGGAGATTGTGCTAGTCCAAGTGATCTCTGATTTGAGTACCGACAACCTTTTCCAGGATTTTTGAGAGAGTGGAGAGTATAGAAGTAGGCTGATAGTTATTCAGGTCACAAGGGTTTCCTGACAAAGAGAGGTAGAAGATGGGCAGTCTTCCACATCGCAGGTACTTCAGCTTGACTCAAGGAGATGTTAAATAGACGGGTGATGGGGGCGGTCAGGTAGAAGTAGCCAAGCTTTAAGAAAAATGGTGCAATGTTATCCGCACCAGCGCTCTTTTTTGTGTCCAATGCCAAAAGGAAGTCCTCTACTTGCTTAAATGAAATTGTAGAAAAGCTAAATACAGGAGGGTTTGGTTGGTGCAGATGAGGAGTAGCATGTGCGTTAACTGAGCAATCACCCACATGGCTAAGCTTACTGATGGGTGAGGTATCGAAGGCAAGTCCTGCCGGGGAGAAATGGTCATTGAACTGCTCTAAAATAGCAGCTCTATATGTATATATAACTCCATTGCTCACAATTCTGGCTGGAAGTGAGGCAGCAGATTGTTGACCTTCAATTTCCTTGAAAATAGCAGAGTTGCTTTTGTTGACTTCAAGTTTTGCCTGGAAGTATCTGGCTTTTTCGGACCCAATTAATTTAGTGCAGGCACTTCTGGTTATGCGGAAAATGAGCCAATCATCTTCCTGTTGAGATTTCCTCACACTTTTCCAACAGGCGTCCCTTTATCTGAGCGCTTTCTTCAGGCTGGGGGAGAACCACCCCGGAGATCACTTTTTTGATCTAATCAGTCAAAATTTTTTTTTTTTTTTATTTCATTTAAACAGCAGTTTGGAAAACCTTTGAGCCATAGGCTCATTTACAAAGGTACCTTGTCACAGTAAGACAAACCAAAATACACAGTATAGCAGTACAACACATAAGTATAACAGTAAATTAAGACATAGATACAAACAAGCTGGTACAGGTAGGATGGATGCAAACAATACCAGAGTTATGTCGTCCTTAGCAGCTTAGTAATAAGCTTTGTCATAAGTACTGAGTACGGCTTTGACTAGCGGCAGTTACAGCATCGGGTGTTAATAAGGTGGTTACGTAAGGAAGTTTTGAAGCACGATATAGTTGGAGCTTCGGAGATGGAGGGGGGCAGTGTGTTGAACCAGGAGGGGGCCCTAAAGCTGAAGGCTCTTTGGCCGTGAGAGGTCCTAGCTCTAGGGATTACAAGAGAGGTTTTCCCAGAGGTCCGAGTATGAACTAGTGGGACAGAGTGGCGTATGGTGGTGGTCAATCCTGGTGGGGAAAGCCCAAGGAGGGTCTTTTTTGTAAGGGTACAGGTAAGATATTTGAGGCGCTCATCGAGATCAAGTACCAGCGCTTTAGCATACAGTAGACAGGTGTGTGTCATCCTAGGTGCTCCAGTAATTAACCTGCAGGCCTTATTCAGAGTAGTGCGAATTTTATGGAGTGCGGTCTGATCAGCAGCACCATACACCGGCAGTCCATAGTCCACTAGGGACAAGATAGAGGAGGTGACTGTGAGTCGAAGAGCCTCCGGAGGGAGGCAGTGTTTATACCGATGTAAGATGCCCAATCGGATATTAGTGGCAGTGGCTAGGGCAGCGATGTGTCCATGGAAGGAGAGAGAGGTCAAAATGGATCCCTAGGTATTTATAGGACAAACTTGTTCGAGTGGGAATGAGGACCCAGAGTGAATGAGGAGTTTGAAGTTGCAGGACTTGTTTTGGGGATGAGTGAAGAACATGGTTTTGTTTTTTAAGATTTATCAGCAATCTATATTTCCTTGAACCAGCCCTCAGCTTCAGTGAAGGACTTCTGCAGCGAGTCCTGGGGGCAGTAGAGGTTCGATTTGAGGCAAAGATGACTGCATCATCAGTACAATAGAATGTTCCCGAGCAAGAGCGTGGAAGGTGTTAAGGTAAAGGGAGAATAGTAAGGGGCCCAGAATGGAGCCCTGGGGAACCCCAGAAAAGATGGGACAGATGCCTGAGTAGGTCCCATTAATTTTTACACGCTGTGAGCGGTCAGACAGATAACTGGTATACCAGGAGATAGGCCCAGCAGCAATACCAGAGAGACTAAGGGCATCAAGAAGGAGGGGGTGGGAAACAGTGTCGAAAGCTTTCGAGAGGTCAATGAAAACAGCACCAGCCAGAGAACCAGTGTCTAAGGAGGAGTGGAGAAAGTTGGAGAACTCTAGGAGGGCTGTGTTGGTACTGTGGCCCGCTCGGAAGCCATGCTGCTCAGGACAAAGGACATTGTAGGTGGAGAGGTAGTCAGAGATTTGAGAGGCCACCACTTTTTCCAAGGCCTTGGAGAAAGGAGAGAAGAGAGAATGGAGATCGGTCAATAGTTTCCAGCCACAGTCCTATCACCACCTTTAAAGATAGGGGTGACAGTGGCGACTTTCCAGGCAGTTGGAACCTTCCCCAGGCAAAGAGAGTGGTTGATGAGGCATGTGATCAGGGTAAGGACTTGTCTAAGACCAGCCGTAGGATACACGGATCGCAGGTGTCACTGCCTGTACTATTACTCTTGAGGGCAGTGACAAGGTGCGGCCCAAGTTCTTGGGCAGAAACACGGGGGAGGAGAAAATAAGGGCGAGAAAGATTTACGGCAGGTGCTGGGGGAGGAGGGTCAAAAAAATTTGTAGGGAGGATAGGGCTAAGGTCAGTGAATGAGGTGTTGAGGTGGTTGGCTATGAGGGCTGGGTTTGGGGTGTGTCTTGTCGATTAACCTTGCTGAAAGGTTATGGAAGATATTAAACGCCTCTCTAATTGTTGGGGATAGGTAGAAGTCCTGCCACCCGATACTGCTTAGATCTGTCAAGAAGGTGCTCCGGCAGAAGTTCTTCAGGCATCTTTGAAGTAAGAATTTGGGGGCCAGTTTTATTTGGGGAGAGTGTCTAATGCAGGCTATAGCGCAGTGGTCACTTATGTCATTTAAGAATACTCTGCTGTGTGAGAAATTATGAGGCTTGTTGACCAACATGAGGTCCAAGAGGGAGCTTAGCTCAGGGTGCTTTCTGTTAGGTCTAACAGGTGCATGTATTATTTGGGACAGGCCATTAGCATCGCATAGGTCCTTTAATATCTTGGAGCTTTCGTCATTCCAATTAAGATTAAGATCCCCTATTAATATAGATTCGGAATTAGATGAGTCGATTAACTTTTGGAGGTGCTGCAAGATAGCCAAGCCACTGGAAGAAGGTCAATAGCAAGCTGCAATACGGAGGGATTTGTCAATGGAGATAGCTAGTTTGAGTGCCAGGCATTCAAATTCCTTGCTCTTTGAAGTACAATCTATGGCTGCAACATCGTATTTGTATTTGACATAAATTGCTACCCCGCCTCCTCTAGTTAGTCTGTCGCAGCAGTAAATGTTGTAACCTATTATATTAATGGATTTGTCGGGGGTCGAGGGCGAGAGCCAGGATTCTGAAATCAGGTGATGCGTGCAAGGCCCAGGCCTGAATAAAATCAATCTTCTTCTTCAGTAAGCAGCATACTTTGATGTAAAGGAAACTGATGACTTTATGATCTGAAAGGTCAGCAGGTGAGTTCAGAGGGGCAAGAGGGCCTGGGTTTAATTCAATGTTACCAGAGCAGAACAGGAGGAGGAGGAGGATTAGTTTCTTGAGGTACTGGCTTAGTCTGCCAAGTACCCTCTTGATGCGTTGTTTGACAGACGTCCGGTTAGTAGTGGCATTAACATGGGCGCTGTAAAAGTTTGAGAGAGATGTGATATATATGATGGTCAAGGCTGATAGATTCAAAGGCGTGCACATGAATACTTTGATCAGCTCGTGGTGTTGGAAGGTGGGTGGCCATAGGGAGGTGCTCCCTGCTATGATATGCCCTGTGTAATTGAGAAAGGGCAGTCCATGAGGGTCCTTAGGTGGGGGGTTATGGCCCTGATTTAAGTTGGTAGCCGGAAGATTAGAGGAAGTAAGAGAGAAAAATAAAAGGCAAGTAAGCAATATTGGTGCCACAGAAGGCATTTTAAAAGAGAGGTTCACTTCAGGTATGAACGTACTGCACGACGTAATCAAAAGTAGTATGACTCTTTAAGAGAGGAAGAAGCCAGAGTAGTAACTAGCAGGATGGGCGTGGTAAGAGGCGTACGAACAAACAGCTGTGAAGAGAGGTGATATGAACCAGACCTTTGAAGAGCTTACTGAAAACAGGATGAGATGCCAGGGAACAGCCCTTCCCTGCTGAAATGAACACAGACACAGCTGCTAGGTGAACTTTCAGAGTTGTAGGCCTAAGGCCTAGGCCATTAAGGTGAAGCAGATAATCTAATGCTGTAGCAATGCCCGCAGTATCTGGCAGAATGCCCTTCTAAACACCAAATGCTGAATCTTTTCCATTTGGAATTATAAATTTTTTCTAGTGGAAGGTTTCCTGGAGACCTTCAGAATATCCAGAACTCCCAGAGAAAGATGCAGGCCTGCATATTCTAACTCCTCAAGAGCCAGGCCTTGAGATTGAGAGACTGGAGATTGGGGTACCAAATTCTCCCGAGAAGAGATTGTGTCTCTTGGAAAGAGACGGGGGAAGTGACACTGCCAAGGACAACAGCAGAGTATACCAAGGTTGTCTGGCCCAGTCTGGAGCCACAAGTATCACTGTACAGGGTTGAGACCCAATTTAGACTAGAACTCTGAACAGGGGGAAGGGAGGGAAGGCATAGAGGAACCTGCCCTTCCAATCCAATATGAGAGCATACAGAGGCACAATCCCTAGGACTGGAGGCCTGCAGTAGAACAGAGGAAGTTGATGATTGTCCAGAGCTACAAAGAGATCCATCTCTGGAGTGCCCCATCTGTTGAAGATTACTTTCAGGATGGTAGGATCCAGGGACCATTCATGATGTCCCTGGAAGAGTCTCCTCAAAGCATCTGCTAGCACACTGTTCTTTCCTGGGAGATCAACTGCTGTCAGGGAAGCCAAAAGACAGTAGGCTAGAGACCACAGTTTCATGTCCTCTATGAACAAGGCCATGCACCGAGTGCCCCCTTGCTTGTTAATGTACCACATTGTAGTGGTGGTGTCTGTCCTGACCTGCAGCAGCTTGCCTCTCACCCAGTTCGAGAAAGCCTTAAGGGCCAGGAATACTGCCCTAAATTCCAGCAGATTGATATGAAGGAGAGACTCTTGTGGAGACCAAATCCCCTGAGCCGTGAGGGCTCCTAAATGGGCTCCCCAACCTTCGCCTGAAGCGTCCGTGGTCAGAGTCTGATCGGGGGGAGGATGAAAAAAGGAGGCCCCCCCGGAATAGGCTCTTTCGAACCATCCACCACTGCAAGTCTCTTACCATCAGCGAGGAGATCAGAACCAGATCTAGGTCGTCTACCCATTGATCCCACTGAGATGGAGGCCCACTGAGAGATTCTTATGAGAGTAGCCTTGGCGTGGAACCCGTCGGGATGGCGCGCCGCAAGCCACAGTAGATGGAGTACGACCACACGGAATCCTCCTGTGCTCCAATAGGAGGGAAATCTGGGACTGAGGAGGCCCCCTGTCCGAGGCAGGAAGGCCTTGCACAATGTCGCGTCGAGGATTGCTCGATGAACTGGAGCCCTATGAAGGCTCCAGGTGAGACTTGGAATGGTTGATGGTAATGCCAGGCCAGTGAAAACCTGCTGGGTGAGGGAGAAAATGCAGGAGTTCCTCCTGGATGGGGCTGCCAGGAGCCAGTTGTCCAGGTAGGAAAAACCTGAGCTCCCAAAATGCATGGGTGGGCCGCTACCACCGCCAGGCATTTGGTAAGACTAGGGAGCCGAGGAAAGACCAAGGGAGCACCGGAATTGGTAGTGGTCCGCCTGGAGCAGAACCTCAGGTACTTTCGGTGCGAACAGCGAAAGGGGATGTGCAGATACGCATCCTGCATATCCAGTGCGCAAAGCCATTGGCCCGGCCGAAGCAGGGGCAAGAGAGTTTGAAGGGAGAGCATCCTAAACCTCTTGTATTCCACATATAGTTTTAGGGAGCTGAGATCGAGAATGAGTCTGGGATCTCCCGTAGTCTTTGGTACGAGAAAGAAACGGGAATAGTAACCCGTCCCGTGGAGGTGAGGGGGGACAGGTTCTATAGCCTGCTTCGCAAGGAGAGCAGAGATTTCTTCCCTGACCAAAGGAAGATGGTCCCTTGAGTAAGAGGAGTTCAGAGGGGGGGTGACGTGGAGGTTTCTGCAGAAACTCTATGGAGTTCCCCTCTGCTATGATCTGAAACACCCATGAATCTGATGTTATCCTCTCCCAACCCGGAAGGTGGAGGGAGAACCTCCCTCCTACCGGTTCCTCCGGGGCGTCCGGAGGTGGTGGGAGAGGGAAGGAGTCAGGTGGTGTGAGGCAGCGCTGCAGCTGGGGCACCAGTTGCTTTTTTGGGCGGCGGGGGCCTAGCAGCTGTGGGGGCCCGACGTTTAGTGGCCTGCCTTCCCTGAGATTTTGCTTGAGGCCGGCTGCGTCAGCGAAAGGGACGGCGCTGTGGGGGATGGGGATGGTACATTGAATCAACAGATTTAAGGGCCTTCCCCTTCTCCTGCAAGTCAGTGATGATGTCCTTGACATCACCGCCGAAAAGCACAGAACCCCTGAAAGGTGCTTCTTGAATTGCTGACTGCACCTCCGGGACCAGACCTGACACACGGAGCCATGTATGACGCCGAAGACTTACAGCGAACGCAGAACTCCGTCCTGCGGTGTCCACTGCATCGTAGGTCGTTCTCAGAATATGATGACTGGCCGAACGAGCAGAACGAACCAGGTCGGCTAACTCCTGCTTGATTTGGGAGACAGGCAAGGAGTCAATCTTAGATTCCGCTTGAGTAAGGACAGCCTTCTGGTAATCCCCCATATGTGCAATTCAGGGCCCTAATCCCTAGTGTGGAAGAAGCGTAGATCTTCCTTCCATACTGATCCAGAAGGCGAGATTCCTTATCCAGGGAAGACGAGCTCAAGTGTTTCGGGTGTGCTGACCGGCCGTGAGCGGCGCTAACCACAACCGAGTCTGCATGGGGGGTGGGAGTCTAAAAAGTCTACACCCTCCGGAGCCTGGTATAGCTTGTTGGACTTCCTAGGAGGTGGGGCTAAAGCCGACGGTTGCTTCCAAATAGTGGAAACAAGGTGGGCGTGAGGCTCGATCCAGGGTGGCACTAGAGTAGGAGCCATAAGGGGCAAGTCCAGATGTTCGGTGAGTTTAACCCGTTGAGGATCTGGCTCTAAGGAATGCCACTGATGGACTTCCTGGATCTTCCTGAGCAACTCCATGAAGGAAGGATCCTCCGGAGGAGACTTTGGAGGAGTCCTCGGCCGGGGCTTGGACGGAGAGCGCGGCTCGTCATCTTTCTCGGAACACCCATCGGAGGCCTCCGAGGAGTCCGAGAGAGAAGAAAAGGAGGAATTTGAAGTAGAGTAAGACTCCCTAGCTCGTCTAGGGGGAGGAATGGGTTCCTTAGGGGGAATCCCCGGACGCATGTCCTGCCCCTCTCTGGATCCGGAGGGCAAAGCCCAGGAATCTGGAAGTGGAGAGGGAGTGTGCCGTCTGGGGTGTACGGGAGCTGGTGGTGGTACCATTGCCGTAAGACAGCTCTCGACTTCCTTGGTGAGCTGAGCCTTGGCCTCAGCCCACCAGGAGGCAAGAGTCTCCTGGAGATCCACCGGCAGCCTAGGGGCCGGTGGAGGGGGGGGATAGCTGTACGGATGAAATCCGTAGGGAGAGTATCCGTAACCCGGCTGCGGGAATACCAGAGCCAGGAACTGCGGCGTATGGTACTGCGGCGCAGGATACTGTGGACCTCGGAAAACCGGCGTTGGATAGGACGGCGGATATCCAGGCACTGGAGGAGCTGCTGGAGCAGACGGCCCAGTCGGGTACTCCATGGGCGGATCAACCGGGATAGGCCCGTAGGGTGGAGGGCCCGATGGAAGAGGAATATCCCCTGCCGGCGTCGGAGGGGCCGGTGTTGGAACCGGCATCGACGGGGCAGACGTCAGATCCGGCTCAGTAGGAAGAGGATCGGACGGTAGCCCAGGATCCCGAGCCTCATCTGGGGATGGAAGAGAAAAATCCATGGGGTCGGGCAGGGGGCAGCGAAGGCTGCGGGAAACCTGGTACGACAGACGAAGCAGGGTCTGCCGTAAGCTCTGAGGCCCGGCGCACGTCGGAGGAGCCGACGTGTGACTTAGGGTCCGAATCCCGGCGGACGACAGAGAAGCCGGCATCCGACTTCAGGGGTCCCTCGGAGATGGGCCAAAGATGGGAAGAGGCCCGGTCCGATGGGGACACTGCCGTGTGCCGCCCTGAAGGGTCGGACGTCTTAGCGGCCTTCTCCCGGCGGATGTCGGAGGAGCCGACGTCCGGCTTATGGGAGGCGCCCGCACCAGCAGGCCCAAGCCTGCGGCGGTACTGGGGGCTGGAGCCTCCTTTTGCCCGGAGGCACCCGGTGGGCTCGAAAGTGAACCCGACGGGCGGGCCGACACCTCCTCCAAAGCCTTGGAGGCTGCCGTCAGACGATCCCCTGGAGGGGATGTTACCTTGCCCGCGACTCCGGCCAGAGTAGCAGAGGAGGAGGCCTTCTCCCGCTTCTTGTGCCCCTCAGGGGAGGTCGACGCCTGCCGAAGTTTCTTCAACTCCTTCTCCATCGCGGACATAATCTTCTTGAGGAGATGGGCTTCGAGAGACTACTGGCGTTGTCTGCGGGTGGCCGCATTGAAATGTAGGCAGTGCGGACACTTGACCGCGTGGTCGAGGCCTAAACAGAAAAGGCAGAGGAGGTGACAGTCTTTGTGAGGCAGTTGGGCGCCGCACGAGTCGCACTTATTTTTTGAAGGGGACGACATATACCGATGTTCACCTGACGACAGCAATATATAAAATACAAAATACTGAAACTTTTCGGAAAAAACAGACGAAGTAACAGGACTGAGCAATAGGAACTTCACCGCGAGGTGTTGCACGAGCTGACAGCGGGAAAGAACTGGATGGCGGGCGTCCGGGACCGCCCCTTTATACCGACGTCGTATGACGCTGGTCACCTGACATGGGGGCGGTCTCGGCCAGGGACCAAGAAGCAGAAATTTTTCCATGGGGTCCTGCTGCCGGCCAGCATCAGTCCTATATGTAATTACCTACTGCAAGAGCCCTCTCGAAGTAAGATCTTTCTCTACAGCTCTGAGAGCCAGCAGAAAATAAACCTCTGCCTCTAGAGCAATGATTTCTGAGATGGCTGCAGGTGGAAAGGACCTGACCCTCATTTTTGGGAACCTTTTGAAACGGAAGGCCAGTCCCTGGCTTACTACCTCCAGGACCCACTTGTCTGAGGTAAGAGACTTCCAGGCCTGGAAGTAGTAAGCCAGCCTGCCCCTATTGGAATGGGGGTCGACCCAGGCTAACACATCAGGGTGTCTGGCAGGAGCCTTAGACAGGGAAGAGGATGCAGCCCTGCTCATTCCCTCCTGCCTCTCCCTCAAAAGAACCCCCTCTATGGGAAAGAGGAGGAAGCCTGGGCATGGTAAAAAGGCCTGCCCCTGCCCCTAGACTGCTGCTTCTGAGGAATGGCTTGCCTTTCTTTGGCCTGTGCACTCCTGTAGATGGACCTGTACTCATCCATTTTCTTCAGGTAAGCCTCTGTCCACTCCCCAGAGAGTTACCTACTACAGGGGAAATCCATGGCCTCAGCCTAGGTATCCTGGGAAAGGCAAGTACATCTTAGCCAAGCACGTCCCCTGAGAGACACAGATGTAGCCGTGATTCTTGATGCCACATCACTGGAGTCTACAGCAGCGTGGAATTGTACTTTGAATGCCTCAATTCCATCAGCAGCCACCTCCTCCAGCTCTTTGGCTAGTTGGGGGAGACCTGTTTAGCCAGTTCCAGAACCGTATCCCACCTGGACTTCTGGTACCTAGCTGTGTAGGCCATATAGTTAGCCTGCCCAAATCCCAAATAGGATGCCAAATATTGATTTTTGACCATGGCATCCACTTTCCTGGAGTCTTTGTCTGGGGGGGTGTAAAGCCAAAGGAAAATTAGCCCTGTCACAGGCTGCAGCCTGCACTACCCCAATATGGCTACAATGACTATACAAAAATTCCATACCTGAGCCTGGTAACATGCACCTCCTGTCCATTCTCTTAACAGGAGTTAAGGAGCTAGGTGTTTGCAATATCTTTTTTGTTTCCCTCCCTAAAGATTTATTAAGTGGGACAGAATCTTTTGGACTCTGGTATGTCCATCATCTCAACAAAATCAGGCTCTTCCTCCTCCTCAGCAGCTTCTACCTTTGGGAGCTGGAGGGTTTCAGCCACCTTCCTGTAGAAGAAGTGGGAAGGGGATTCAAAGCCGGGGGGGGGGGGTGGTGGAAAGAAAGACATTAGAAGGCCAGTCTAGGGAGATGTCCAGTTCAAATAGCACATCCAAGCCTTCAAAACCATCAGGTTCCTCTTCGTCTCCTTCTCACTCGACATCATAATAAGCAATCCGATTGTAATCCGATGCAGTTGGATCAAACTGAATCGACCGCCTAATCGGCAGTGCCAGTTCGGATGGAGCTGGGTGAAGCTACAGGACTATACTGATCGCTTTGGCTATTTCGTCAGCAGTTGCAGTATGCAGTGCAGGATCCGACCCGGCTGACTTTTTTCCTTTTTGCCGGAACCAACCCCTCGGAGTCTGATCTCCTTTTGCTCAAGGAGGCTATCGCCCAGCTCAGTGCCTTTGCAGTTGGTCATTAGGCGGTCTTGTGGCTAATGCTTGATGTGCACATTCGATCTTGAACCAGCCATTTTTAACCTCCACTCCCAACAGCTTTGGGTGGGTGACTGTGCAGAATTCCAACACATTTCTGCCCTCTTTCCCCTACGGAAGGCCCCTTGATTGAAGGTTACTCCTTCGATCATAGTTTTCTTGGTAGTCGATAATGTCCTTTTGGGTCTCCAGTTCCTTGTCCACATGTGCAAGCTTCTCCGGCAGCATTCAAGTTGAGTCTTCAATGTTGTAGACTCGCTGTTCCAGCTCTGGTAATTTTTTTGTATGCTGACCGATTTCTGAAGTCAGTGTTGCCATTTTATGTTCAAGTTGATCCAGTCAGGGGCTCAGGTGCTGCTTTGCCCAGCAGTGCCATTTCTGCCGCTGAGAGGGAGATAAGCCCCATGCTGGTGCTTGGCATGGCCTCCTGCACTACACTTTTCTTGGGTTTCTCAGACATGGCCACACTAACAAATTATTCTTAATAGCCTTCAAGCCAGGTAATACTGCCCAATCAGTTACCAACCGTGTTACAGGCTGTGGGAAAAATAACCAGAAAAAGTCCATTTTCTTTTTTAAAACTGATAGGAAACGAACACCACTACTAAATCCTAGAATACAGAAATTAAAACAAAAGGTCGGTTTCCAACCGGACTGACCGTTAATAAACAGAGGAAAAAACAATTTCCACAGAAACTAAGTCACTACCCATCTACAACACTACCTGTACTGTAGACAGAGACTTGAAACCAAAAAATAATAAACCGGTTGAGAAACTGACCACTTTTTTTAAACTTTATCGAACTAAGAAGAGGATAAATCTCCAGAGCGACTTCATTGTTAGACAGAGTAAAGAATCTGACGGTTACACTGAGAAGTACCAGAGACAGAGGTTTGAAAACAGAGCTTGAGCTCAACGTTCTATGCTGCTGCAGAGACTCAACTCTTTCCTCTCCGGGGCGGTTCAAGTGATGGGGCTAACTGCATATTGTCAGAATACAGCAAGACTTAATGTTGTTTGAATCATGACACTATGAAAAGGATAAATGGATGCCCTACCCCATTCTGGAAAGCTGGCTGATGGAATATTGCTAACCAATTTGGCTCTCCTGCCTATTAAGCGTACTACCACTGATCCTTTGACAGAGTTAATAAGCTGCTGGTAACACATGTAACAAAAATTTTAAACAGCCATAACAGTGAACATAAGTGAAGAAAACAACTTAACAAAAAAAAAAAAAAGCGCTGCACAATGGTAGAATAAAAACAATGCAACCCATTAAGTTGTGTGTCTAATGCAATAAAATACAAATCTTTCTACTGTTAGTAGACATTACTGGATAACTAGCTATGATCACACACACATCTTTGCTGAAATCCAAGTCCTTAGAAGTCTTAGACAATACTCTCCAACAGGAGCTTGAGGCTCCTGGGACAGACCCTACTGACAAAATATTGGAGCAAACAGAAAAGTAACTTCTCTAAATCTTAAGAAATTTCTCCTTTCTGTATCACTCGTTGAGATCAAAGGGGAGTTAATACATGAGAGTTCTAAAAAGCAGTACCCATTTCCTAACTAGGCAGGGGAGGATATGGTCCCATGTATAACCCATAAAGACATGTAATAATTCTCTGCTAACCACCGCCTTTAAGACTCTGCAATTGAAGGCCACATTGGCGGAGCTTTGAACATCCAGCTCAAATGGGCAACATACAATAATAATGTCAGCCACCACCTGGACGACTCTGCAACTGAAGGCAGCATTTGCAGAGCCACACAGTCCCATACAAAAGATTAACAAATTAGCCCGCTTGGAAGTGGGTCCCAGGGTGGTAGCCCGAGTAAAACAATTGGCTGGACAACAGGACACAGAGGGTAATAGTAAATGGAGTCCACTCCGAAGAACGGAGGGGTCATCAGCGGGGTACCGCAGGGTTCCGTACTGGGACTGGTCCTTTTTAACATCACAAGTGACACTGCATAGAAACTGGAAGGAAAAATATGCCTCTTTGCAGAGGACACAAAGATCTGCAACACAGTTCATACAAAAGGGGGGAGCAAAGGATGAGAAGGGACTTGGCAACGTTGGCAGAATAGTCAGAAAGTATAGCAGCTTAGATTCAATGCAAAGAAGTGCAAAGTAATTCACCTGGGAAACAAAAACCGAGGGAAAGAACACAATTGGGGGGGGACGAACAACAAAAACTGAAAGGGACCTGGTGGGGTAATCATATCACGTGACTGAAAGCTAAGCAAGCAATGTGAGAAGGCAATAAGGAGGACTGGGAGGATACTGGTATGTTTAGGGAGAGGCATCATCAGTAGAAAACAGGAAGTTGTTATCCTCTCTACGGACAGTTGGGGAGACCCCATCTGGAGTACTGCCAGCAGTTCTAGAGATCCCATCTCCGCAAGAAGACACAGGACGGAGGCAGTCCAGAGGGCAGGAACTAAAATGGTGCATATGAAGAGAAACTGAAGGAGCTTAACATGTACGAGGAAAGGAGGGAGAGGAGAGACGAGACAAAAACTTTCAAGTACCTCAAGGGTGTCACAAACCCACTCCTAGGGCCAGGCCCTCTGCTCCCACAGTGCCCAACCTTTTAGTACGATTTATGAATAGGGGACAAACAGGGACACCCCTCCGTTTGTTTTGGGTCTGAGCAAACTACCAGTCTCGAGTCCTGGGGTCAATTATGAACCCTTTTTAAGCTAGCACACCCAGGTAACAGGTCCAAATATCACACTCTCTTTGGGGAAAACAGTGCAATACCGGACCCAGCAGGCATACAACCAACTTGTTTCACAACCCCCCGGCGACAACTGAGACGCTGGTATTTTTCTTACCATCAATCAATGAAAAACTATATTTAGCTAGGTAGTTTATCCTTGAGCAAGCTCATTTGCAAGATGACCCTGGGTGATAAACATACACATAAAAACACAGACTAATAGAGCAATACAGAGCCAATAACAATGTAACAGCATTCTACAGCTGAAAGGAATACAGCAAAGAAAAACAAGAATTAGATGAAAATTAAAATTAATACAGTAGTTAAGAAGGGAGCCACAGGACAGGTGGTGGGGGGCTGAAAGGACTAGGGGTCAGCTTAACAGAGAGATGCTAGAAAAAGCCAAGAAGGCAAAGAGAAGAGCTGGCATTGGCAGTGGTAGTGTGATTAGTCAATTGGCTGGGGTTGGGGAAAGCAAGTGCTTATAAGCTTAACTGAGGCAGGCACAGATATCCCTTAGATAGTGAGTGAGCAGCATTTTTAAAGTGTGGGACCCTGGCAAGGAGGACAATTTTAGGGTCTTTTGGCTTGTGTTCCAAAGAGAGGGGAGGGAGCAGAAGATGGCAGCTGAACCATGGTGTGTCTTTATTCTACGTACCTTGAAAGTTATCAAGGCAAGTCTTCTCAGGCCATATGACCCTTGAGCTTTCACAAAAAGGTTAGTGATATAGGTGGGCAGTCAATCAGGTATGGCCCTGTAGAACCAAAGTAGAGCATTTCTTTGCCTCCTGACCGAAAGGGAAGGCCAGTCAGAGAACTCAAAGAAGGCAGCGATGGGTGCGCAGAGGTAAGTTCAGGGAAAACCTTAAGGCATGGTGGTAGAAGGTGTGTAATTCAAGACAGCAGCAGGATAGTGGCTGTAGAGGAAGTCAGCATAGTCAATCAGAGCAAGGAAGGTTGTTTGAAATAGTCTCTTCCTGGCTTCAGAAGTAAGCAGGTTCTTAATATGAAAGAATATACCTAATCGTTGTCAATTTTTTCTGGAGCTCTGACAAATGAATCATAAAGCTTAGTTTGTTGTCTAACTATTCTAAGTACTTAAAGATCTCCTCAATTTCCTGTGGTTCACTAAGTAGTGAATAGATCTGGAGTTTTGACGGTAAAACTGTAGCAGGGGAGAAGGGAGAGATGGGGTGAAATGATCATGGCTTTGTTCTTTTTTGTTTTTTAGCATTAAGCAGTAGCTTGAGCATTAGAAGGTTATTTTGTAGGGAGAAAAAGTCCTCCTGAGGATCCTTATGGGCAATTTCAGGGGAGGAGCTAATGGTATAGAGAAAGTACAGTTACGTAAGAACTTACCGTAACAGTAGATCTTCGAGAACAGCTCTTGCAGCAGGTTACACCATTAGGACTGAAGCCGGCAGGCGTCAGGACCCCACGGAAAAATTCTAGCTAGCTACCCTCAGTGGGGACCGCCCCCGATGTCGGTCCCGCCTCCGTCAGGCGTAGTACATAAGGGTGCAGTCACGCCAGATTCCCCAGTTCTCCCGCCGGAGACTTCCGGCCGCAGGCTGACATCGAAATGGGAGACTGAGGATCCACCATCAGAAGACAAACGGGAAAAATTCCTGTTAAAGGCTTAAGCCATGCCTCCTCCAAGGGGGAAGGTACCTGCTGCAAGAGCTGTTCTCGAAGATCTACTGTTACAGTAAGTTCCTACGTAACTGTACTATCTTACTTCGAGACACAGCTCTTGCAGCAGGTTACACCATCAGGACTGATTCCCAAGCAATAGTGCTTGCAAACACTCTGGGAGGAGGAAATAAGAAAGAACGTTCCAGGTCCTGAATCTAGGACAGGAGACCCTGTAGCGCTGCCAGGCCGAAGCCTGCTCTTCGCCGTGAAGCGATGTCCAGGCTATAATGCCTGATAAAGGTATGAACGGAGCTCCAAGTGGCTGCAGCACAAATGGCAGAGGTGGAGACGTTTGAATGCTGCAAGGATATGGCCCGCCCTAGTGGAATGGCCCCGGACTGCTCCTGGGAGGGGCTTTCGTTTGATATCATAACAGTAAGAGATGCACTGGACAAGCCAGCGAGACAGGGACTGTTTGGATACTGGTTAGCCCTTCATCCTTTCAGTAAAGGAGAAGAAAAGCTGCTCCGAAGTGCGAAGCTGCTTAGTTCCGCTCAGGTAGTACCTTAAGCTGTGGTGAACATCCAGGGTGTGAAGCAGCGCCTCTCCTCTGTTAGAGTAATTAAGGAAGTAGACCAGCAGGTCAATATCCTGATTGAGAGTGAGTGTGGAAACCACCTTAGGCAAGAATTTAGGATTCGTCCTCAAGGATACTCTGTCCCGGTGGAAAATTAAATAAGGCTATTTGCACATGAGAGCCTGAAGCTCAGAAACTCTTCTCGCTGACGTAACAGCAACCAAAAATAATGTTTACCATGACAGAAAATGCAGCTCGCAATCCGCGGCAGGTTCAAAGGGGGGGGAGCGTGAGTTGCTCCAGGACAAAGAGCAAATCCCAAAGAGGCACTGGGTCCTTAATGCCCGGCCTAAGGTGCAACACCACTGTTAAGAATTCTCGACAGGCATCTAATTGCGCCACTGTGCGCTGTCCCACCGGGAGGTGATAAGCTGAAATGGCACAGAGGTGCACTTTAATGAGAGTAGGCGAGACCCGAATGGAAAAGGCAGAGCAGGTACTATTACCGCTTTCACGGACAACCTAAAGGGGAAAGGGCGCGCGCTTGCGACCATAGACAAAACGGCGCCATTTCATGGCATATGTAGCATGCGTTGCCGGCTTTCTGGCCGCAGAAAGGACTTCCACAACCTCTTGCGAGACCCCGTGACGCAAGATGGTTATGACTCTAGGAGCCATGCGTGCAGGTTCAGGGAGCATAAGTCCGGGTGGACCAGTGAACCCTTCTCCTGAGACAAGAGGTGGGAGCTGAATGGCAATGGGAGCAGAGGTTCCCGGAACAGCTGAATTAGCAAAGGGAACCAGATCTGCCTGGGCCAGAATGGGGCCACCAAGATCATTGCTGCATGCTCCCTGCGCAGTTTGAGAACTCCTCTCTGGATCAACAGGAAGGGAGGGAAAGCGTAGAGGAATCTGTCCGCCCAGGAGAGGGACAACGCATCTCGCCAGAAAAAAACAGGCCCTGGATCTAGCGAGTAAAAATTGGGCAGTTTTGCGTTGGATGGGGAGGTGAACAAGTCCAATTCTGGAGTTCCCCATCGAAGAAACAGATCCTCTGCTACCTCCTGGAGAAGTTCCCACTCGTGGACTCTGGCCTGGGAGCGACTCAGGCCATCTGCAATTGTGTTGTCCACCCGGGGAACATGTGCTGTGATCAGGTTCGCGCCGTGTCGGATTACCCAATCCCACACCCTCATGGCCTCCATGCAAAGGGGGTAAGAGTGTGAGCCTCCTTGTTTGTTGAGGTAATACATCACCGCCGTGTTGTCTGTCTGAAGCAGGAGAGTACTCGGTGGGATTTCTGACTGAAAGGCCTGCAGGGCATAAAGGACCGCCCTCATCTCTAGGACGTTGATATGGAGGTGGGCCTCCGGAGGGGTCCACGTACCCTGGGACTTCACCCCGTCCAGGTGTGCTCCCCACCCTAGACCTGAGGCATCTGTGGTAAGGATTACCTCCGGGGACGGCGCTATGAACGGGACACCCATAGAGTGTGTCCCTGGGTCTAGCCACCACTGCCAGTCTCAAATCGCAGTATTTGTGATTCTGACTGGATGCTGCACGTGGTCTTGCCTTTGGTCCCATTGCACCTTGAGCATCCACTGAGTTACCCGCATGTGGAGCCTTGCGAAAGGGACAGTAGGAATGGCCGCAGCTGTGTGTCCGAGCAAGTGAAGGACCGACCCGGCTGGGGCGGTCTTGTTCGACGAAAACTCCCTGATGAGGGATCTGATGCACTCCGCTCTGTCGTCTGGAAGAAATGCTCTTCCCTGAACGGTGTCCAGTACTGCGCCTATGAACTGCAGTGTCTGCGACGGTACCAGGAGGGACTTCTCGCGGTTGATTAGGATACCCAGAGAAAGAAACAGGTCCTGGGTGCTCTGGATCGTCCGTGACAACGCGCCTCTGGAGGCGGCCATGAGAAGCCAATCGTCCAGGTAAGGGAACACATAATGGCCCTGTCTCCTTAGAGATGCTGCCACGACTGCCATGCATTTGGTAAAGACCCTGGGTGCCGATGACAGCCCGAATGGAAGGGCTCGGAACTGAAGATGATGGCCGAGAAACTCGAAGCGCAGGAACCTCTTGTGCGCTTGAGTTATAGGGATGTGCAGGTAAGCGTCCTGCTTCAACATGGGAATCAGACCCGGAAGAGTTACCATGCGGAATCTTTTGTAGGCGACTGACAAATTGAGGTCGCTGAGGTCCAGAATCGGACGGAGGTCCCGTCTTCTTTGGAACTAGGAAGAAGTGGGAATAGTATCCGTGTCCTCTCTGGTTCTCTGGGACGTACTCCACTGCTCCCTTTTGCAGGAGCGTGAGCACTTCTTGTCTGATCAATGACCTGTGCTGACCCGGGTACCGGGAGAGCAACGGAGGCCTCGCAGGTGCCTTTTCCTCGAATTCTATAAAGTGGCCTCTTCCGACCAACTGTAGAACCCACCTGTCGGTGGTTATAGTCTGCCATCCCGGCAGGAAATTCGCAATGCGACCCCCGACCATGACGTCCTGTTGATATTGAGGGGCGGGGGCCGGGAAGGAGTCAGGCTGTGGCGGCTGAGGGTCCCGCTGGCTGGACCAGCTTAGGAGTGCGCTGGCTCCGACCTTTGGGTTGTTTTCCCAGGGCTCTGCAAAAACCGGCCCCTCTGTTGTCAGAGCAGGCGGGACTGTTGTCTCTGCGTCCGTCCACGAAATCGGCTTTGGTTCCATGAAAGGAACTAAGCTTGGGTCGGTACATGGCCTGAACCGACCTCACCGCCTTCCCGGCCTCTTGGAATTTGGTAATTATCTTCTCTGAGGGTTTACCAAACAAAACTTCTCCCCTCGAATGGGGCGCCCATGATGTTTTTCTGGACGTCCGGGGTAAAACCGGAGTCACGGAGCCAAGAGTGCCTCCAGAGGCATACGCCTGAAGCTGTTGCTCGGGCCGAGGAGTCTGCGGAGTCGTACGTGACTCTTAGCACCTGGGTTCACACGTCCGAACCCATACGGAGGTGCTGTAACATCTCCTCCTCCTGCTCACCTTCCGGCAATTTCTCAGCCGCATCCAGACCCTGCTCCCACAGGGCATTTTGGAACTGCACCATGTGGGTCAAATAATTCAGAGATCTGATGGCGCAGGTAGCGGAAGCATACGTGCGCCTACCCATGGAGTCCAGCTGCTTGGACTCTGGGTCCGGTGGCAGGGTGCTCAGATGTTGCCGTCTCTGGGACCGGTCATGAGAGGCTGTTATGACCAGAGAGTCGGCCTAAGGATGCTGGGTCAAGTACTGGTCTTCTCTTGGAGCCTTGTACAAGCGGTCAGCTTTCTTTGGCATTGCCGGGAGCGAATGTGGATGCTTCCACGAAAGTGTCTACCAAGGGTGGCACCACCACAGGCCTGGGGTCCTTCTGCTGAAGATACTTCGCAAGACGCAGCCTTTCGGGGTCTAACTCTTCCGCATCCCATCCCATGTTCTCCTGGATGTGTCTCATGATATCCGAGAACGAAGGGTCATCCGGAGGAGACTTTGGCAGCTCACGTGGGTCCGGAGAAGGGATGGAGAGGGGAGATGGGGATCTGGATGTAGAAAACTCTGATCCCGTGTCCTCCGTCGAAGGCGAACGGCGATGTCTTCTGGGTCTCTTGGGAATGGGTGACCTGGAAGAGGATCTGGATGGAGGCCTCCTTTTATCGAGTCTCCCCTTTGGATGAGTCCTGGGCTCCCGGGGAGGAGGTAACCGGCCTACAGACCCAGATGGAGCCGGGGGCGCAGGAACCGGAGGAGCAACCGGTGTAGGAGGAGGAGGAGGAGGAGTGGGGACCATGTCCTTTTTGATGGTATCCCACCAGTAAGTGAAAAGCTCCTTCACCTCTGAAAAGGAAAGGCCCGACGACGGTCTGGGCGCCGGTGGATGGTTGTCGGGAACCGGCATCAGCTCCACAGGGGGCGAGAAGGTTGCGGCGAGGGTTCCCTGGGAGTCTCAACAGGACTGGGGTCGCCAGTCTGGTCCTCGGGCTGGGTTAACTCCTCCTCAGTGATGGTCTCCTGACCGACGTCGGTCGGAGGCGTCGGGGTCCTCTTCTCAATGGAGTGGCGCGGTCCCCTACCGTGTCCGTGATGAGTAGAGCCTGGCGCCGGCGGTCTTCTGGCGAGACGACGGCTCTGGGGACCTGTGGCGAGTGGCTCGACGTCGTGACGAACTAGCGTCGGGTCCTCAGGGCCTCTAAGTGAGGTGAGCTCCTGGTTTCCGTGGAGGCAAGGAAGAGGACCTCACGCCGGGTTCAGAATGGTGGGAACCCGACTTGTGGTGATGGTGGCGATCCCCCGACTTAGCCAGGGCCTTGGAGGACGAGGAAGGCCTGGGAGTCTCGGCCTGAGAAGAGGAAGAAGATTTTCTCACCGCAGCGAGGGGAGGCTAAGAGCTGGCCCGGGAAGGAGAGCGGTCAGACCTGGAGCCAGAGCTGCACGAGTCGGAGACCTGGAAGGGGCCTTCTCTCTGTGCTTCTCAGCATGCTTGCGGGCCTTCTGCGAAGAATCCCCCTGTGAAGCCATGGTCTTGAGTTGCTCCTCCAACAGGAACGCCTGTAGGGCCTTCTGGCGATGGATCCGGGTTCTGCTGTTGAAACCCTGGCAAAAAGAGCAGGACGGGTGTCGTGGTCTGGCCTGGGCACGGACACAGGCCGAGTAAGGATCTAAATAGGATCTGCTTCCCACAGGCGCACCTCGAGGCGCGAGCCGAGGTCGAGAGGACATCAGAGAAAAACTGAACTTGAGAACAAATTTCCCGTGAGGAAAGCACTTTACCACGTGTGTCGCTAGAAACTGAACCCGAAGGAGTCGAGAACATGCAAGTCGGCGGTGGGAAAGAACTGAGATATCTGGGGGACCGCCCCTTATGTACTCGCCTGATGTCGAGACGGGACCGGCCGTCGGAAGTGGTCCCGCTGAGATAGCTAGCTAGGAATATTTCCGTGGGGTCCTGGCCTTCAGCTTCAGCCCTAATGGTGTAACCTGATTACAGAGCTGTGTCTCGGTAAGATCAGTGGTCCTTGAGAACAGCTCTTTGACAGGGCATCTCGATGGGACTAATGAGAAGCAGGAACGAGGACTTCTCAACGCTACCTAACTCGAGGACTGCTGACGTCTGTCCCACCTCCGGCGTCAGGCGTAGTACATAAGGAGGCGGTAGCATGATTCCCAGTTCTCCACCAGAGACTTCCGGCCACAGGACAACATCATGATGGGAGACTGAGGATCCACCATCAGAAGACAAAGAGGCAAGCCCCTGCTCAAAACTCGGTAGCCATGTCTCCTCCAAGGGAAGGTGGGCGGGAAGGTACCTGCTGCAAGAGCTTTCTCGAAGATCTACTGTTCACGGTAAGTTCATCGTAACTGCACTATCTTACTTGAATACAGCTCTTGCAGCAGGTCTTCTAAATGGGACTGATTTCCAAGCAATAGCAACATAGCATTCTGGGAGGAGAGCTAAGAAAAACCATCAAGTCCTGACTCTGGGACGAGGAGACCCTGTAGCACAACCAGGCGAAACCAGCTCTTAGCCATGAAGCAATGTCCAGGCTGTACGCCTGATAAAAGTATACAGAACTCCAAGTGGCTGCAGCACAAATGGCAGAGGAGGAGACGTTGCAAAGTGCTGCAAAGAGTACCACCCCCTAGTGGAATGGCCCGGACTGTACCGGGGACGGACTTCTGCTTAGCATCATAGCAGTATGATTATACACTGGACAAGCCAGCGAGAAGGGCTGCTTGATACTGGTTGGCCCATCATCCTCTCAGCGAAGGAAGCAAGAGTTGCTCTACTCACGAAGCTGTTTAGTCCTGCTCAGGTAATACCTAAGAAAGCGGTGAACATCCAGGGTGTGGAGCAGCGCTTCTCCTCTATTAGCATATTTAGGGAAATATAAAGGCAGGTCAATACCCTGATTGAGAGTGAGTGAGTGCAGAGACCACCTTAGGCAAGAACTTAGGATTCGTCCTCAGGGACACTGTCCTGGTGGAAAATCAAATAAGGTTCCTTACACATGAGAGCGTGAAGCTCAGAAATTCTCCTTGCTGATGTAACAGCAACTAAAAATAACATTTTCCATGACAGGAAGCAGCTACGCAATCCCATGACAGGTTGAAAGGGGAAAGCATGAGTTGTTCCAGGACAAAAGTAAATCCCATGGAGGAACACGGTCCTTAATGGGTGGCCTAGATGCAACACCTCTCAGAAAATCTCGGAAGCGTCAAGTTGCGCCACTGTTAGGCTGTCCCACTGGGAAGTAGTAAGCAAGAAATAAGCAGAGGTGCACCTTAATAGAGGTAAGGGGAGACCGAATGGAAGAGGAGAGCAGGTATTCTGCACCGCTTTCACCGGGCAACCTAAAGGTGAAAAACGCATGCTTGCGACCACAGACAAAGCAGGCGCTATTTCATGGCATACGTCGCGCGTTGCCGGCTTTTCTGGCCAGCGAGAAAGGACTTCTGCCACCTCTTCGAGACCCGTGGACACCAAAATGGCTATGTCTCTAGAAGCCAAGCATGCAGGTTCAGTGAGCGTAAGTCGGGTGGACTGGAGAACCTTCCTCCTAAGACAAGAGATGGGAGCTGAAAGGCAACGGAATTGGAGGATCCCGGGACAGCTGCGTTAGCAAGGGGAACCAGATCTGTCTGGGCCAGAATGGGGCTACCAGGATCATTGTTGCATGCTCCCTGCTCAGTTTGAGAACTCCTCTCTGGATCAACAGGAAGGGAGGGAAAGCATAGAGGAATCTGTCCACCCAGGAGGACAACGCGTCTCGCCAGAAAACACCAGGCCCTGGATCTAGCGAGCAAAAATTGGGCAGTTTTGCGTTGGATGGGGAAGCGAATAAGTCCAGTTCTGGAGTGCCCCATCGAAGAAACAGATCCTCTGCGACCCCTTGAAGAAGTTCCCACTCGTGGACTCTGGCCTGGGAGTGACTCAGGCCGTCTGCGATTGTGTTGTCCACTCCGGGAACGTGAACTGCAATCAGGTTCGCGCCATGTCAGTGCAATCCCACACTCATGGCTCCCTACAAGGGGGTAAGGTAATGCCTCCTTATTTGTTGAGTAATACATCACTGCCGTGTTGTCTGTCTGAAGCAGAAGAGTACCTGGCGATTTCTGACTGAAAGGCCTGCAGGGCATAGGACTGCCCTCATCTCCAGCACGCTGATGTGGAGTGGGCTTCCTGAGGGTCCATGTTCCCTGAGACCTCACCCCGTTCAAGTCGCTCCCACCCTAGCCCTGAGGGTCTGTGGAAGAGGATCATCTCCGGGGGCCGGCGCTGAGCAGGACACCTGCAGAAAGTGTCCCTGGGTCCCAGCCACCATTGCCAGTCTCGAATCACGGCATTTGAGATTCTGACCCGGATGCTGCATGTGGTCTTGCCTTTGGTCCCACTGCACCATGAGCATCCACTGAGTTACCCGCATGTGGAGCCTTGCCAAAAAAACGGTCTGAATGGCCGCAGCCATGTATCCGAGCAGACTAAGGACCAGCCTGGCAGGGACAGTCTTATTCGCCGAGAGATCCCTGATGAGGGATCTGATGCGTTCCGCTCTGTTGTCTGGCAGAAATGCTTTCCCCTGAATGGTGTCCAGAACTGCGCCTATGAACTGCAGCTTCTGTGACGGTACGAGGAGAGACTTCTCATATTTGATTATAATGCCCCGAGACTGGAACAAGTCCTGGGTGCTCTGAATAGCCAGCAACAACGCCTCTCTGGAGGCGGCCATGAGAAGCCAATCGTCCAAGCACGGGAACACATAGTGGCCCTGTCTCCTTAAAGATGCTGCCTCGACTGCCATGCATTTGGTAAAGACCCTGGGAGCCGAAGACAGTCCGAACGAAAGGGCCCGGAACTGAAAATGGTAGCTGAGGAACTCGAAGCGCAGGAACCTCCTGTGCGCTTGAGCCACAGGGATGTGCAGGTAGGCGTTTTGCATGTCTAGGGACGCTAAAAAGGCGTCCTGCTTCAGCACGGGAATGAGGCCCGGAAGGCTCACCATGCAAAATCATTTGTAGGCGACACATATTTAGAGTCGCTGAGGTCAAGATTGAGACGGAGGTCCCCTGTTTTCTTGGGAACCAGAAAGAAGTGGGAATAGTATCCAGAATCTATCTGGTTCTCTGGAACATACTACACACTCCCTTCTGCAGGGCGTGGTATTTCTTGCCTGATAAGCAATTTGTGCTGACCCAGTAGCGGAGAGCAGAGGAGGCCTCGGGGTGGCTTGTCTCTGGAATTCTATAAAGTGGCCTTTTTGACCAACTGAAGAACCCACCTGTCTGTGGTTATGGACTGCCATCCTGGCAGGTAATTATGTCTGACCCGACCTTGATGTCCCATTGATCCTGAGGGGCAGGGGCCGGGAAGGAGTCAGGCTGTGGCGGCGGAGGGAGACGCGGGCTGAGCCAGCTTAGCTGGGCGCTGACTTCTGCCCGCGAGCTGTCTTCCCTGGGCTCTGCGGGAACCGGAGCCCCTCTGTAGTGGACCGGTGCAGGACTGTTGTCTCTTAGTCCGTCCACGAAAACGGCTTTGGTACCTATGAAAGGAACTAAGCTTTGGTCGGTACATTGCCTGGACCGACCTCACAGCCTTCCCGGCCTCTTGGAGCTTGGTGAGAACCTTCTCAGAGGGTGCACCAAAGAGAACTTCTCCTTCGAAAGTGGGGTCCATGATGTTCTTCTGGACGTCCGGGGTAAATCCGAAGACACGAAGCCATGAGTGTCTCCGGAGGCATACGCCTGAAGCTGCCGCTCTGGCCGAGGAGTCCGCAGAGTCATACGCGGCTCACAGCACCTGGGTTCCCACGTCCGAACCCGTACGGAGGAGCTGCAACATCTCCTCCTTCTGCTCACCTTCTGGCAATTTCTCCGCCAGATCCAGTCCCTGTTCCAACAAAGCATTTTGGAACTGCACCATGTGGGTCAAGTAGTTCAGGGATCTGATGGCACAGGTAGCGGTAGCACACGTGCGCCTACCCATAGCGTCCAGCTGTTTGGACTCAGGGTCCGGTGGCAGGGTGCTCAAATGTTGCGGTCTCTGGGATCGGTCATTAGAGGCTGTTATGACCACAGTCTCGGCCAGAGGATGTTGAGCCAAGTACTGGTCCTCCTTAGGAGCCTTGTACAGGCGGTCAGCTTTCTTCGGCATCGACGGGAGCGAGTGTGGACGCTTCCATGCTGCCTTGGTGACGTCCACAAAAGTGTCCACCAAGGGTGGTACCACCACTGGCTTGGGATCCTTCTGCCGAAGATATCTAGCAAGGCGTAGTCTCTCGGGGTCTAACTCTTCCGCATCCCAGCCCATGTTCTCTTGGATATGTCTCATGATTTCCAAGAGCGATGGGTTATCCTCCAGAGATCTAGGAAGCTCATGTGGGTCCGGAGAGGGGAACGGAAGGGGAGAGAAGGATCTGGATCCTACCGAGGACTCCAATTCTGTATCCTCCATCGATGAGCGGACGTGCATCTTCTGGGTCTCTTAGGACTGGGTGACCCTGAAGAGGACCTGAACGAGGTCTCCTTTTATCTGGTCTTCCCCTTGGAAGGGGCCGTAGGCTCCTGGGGGAGAGGCATTCGGCCTTCTGCCCCGGATGGAGAAGGGGTCGCAGGGGCTGGAGGGGACGCAGGTGGCGGAGGAGGAAGAGGTAAAGGAGGTGGTGTGGGAACCACGTCCTTTTTAATGGCATCCCACCAGTAGGTAAAGAGCTCCTTCACCTCAGAAAAGGAAAGGCCCGACGACTGACCAGGCGCCGGTGGCTGGTCGTCTGGTTCCGGCGTCAGCTCCTCAGGTTGCAGGGAGGCTCGACAGGACCGGGTTCGCCTGTCTGGTCCTCAGGCTGCGTCAATTCCTCCTCCTCTGTGATAGTCTCCTGACCGACGTCGGTAGGAGGCGTCGGGGTCCTCTTCTCGACTCATGCGGACGTCGGCCCTCCAGCCGATGACCGAGAGGGCGAAGGCCTGACCGGCAACGGGCATCTGGCGGTCGACGGCTCCTGGGACCTGTGATGAGTAGCCGATGTCGGACGGGTCCACGTCAAGTCTGACGGCTTCTTAAGCGAGGTAAGCTCCTTGGTCTTCCGCTGGGGAGGAGGAGACAATGAGGCAGACCTGACATCGGGTTCGGAATGGCGGGAACCCGACTTGTGGTGACGATGATGGTCCCCAGACCTAACCAGGGCTTTGGAAGAAGAGGACGAAGAGGGCCTGGAGGTCTTGGCCTGTGAAGAGGAAGAGGAGCCCGAAGGTTTCTTCACCGCAGTGGAGGGAGGCTGAGAACGGGCCCAGGAAGGCGAACGGTCTGACCGGGAGCCGGAGGCCCTAGATGGGGACTTGGATGGAACCTTCTCCCTGTGCTTCTCAGAATGTTTCCAGGCTTTCTCAGCAGAACTCCCCTTGGAGGTGTCCATGGCCTTAACTCTCTCCTCGAGCAGAAACGCCTGCAGAGCCTTCTGGTGACGGATCCGGGTCCGGCTGTTGAGCCCTTGGCAGAAAATACAGGACCGGGTGTCGTGGTCTGGGCCTAGGCACCGGACGCAGGCCGAATGCGGATCCTTGAACGGGATTTGCTTCCCACAGGCGCACTTCGAGGGATGGCCTTCAGCGGAGGTTGAAGAGGACATCAGACAGCAACTGAGCCAAAAAAAAAAAAAAACTTTTCCCGAAGGAAGAACTTAACCATCGCAGCGCTGAACGATCAAAGGGTCGAGACATGCAAGTCGGCCAGCGGGAAAAGAACTGGGGAATCTGGGGGACCGCCCCCTTATGTACTACGCTCGACGTCGGAAGCGGGACCGACGTCGAGGGCGGTCCCTGCTGAAGTTAGCTAGCTAGAAGATGTCCGTGGGGTCCTGCCGCCTGCCGGCTTCAGTCCTAATGGTGTTACCTGCTGCAAGAGCTGCATCTCGAAGTAAGATCTGCATCATCAGCAAATAGATATACATTAGATATATGGATTCTGTCATCTAAATTATTAATGTAAATGGTGAAGAGTATGGGGCCCAGAATAGATCTCAGAAGAATGCCCGTAGGTAGAATTTTCAGAGGAGACAAGTTACCCTGAGCTTTTCTTTGTTGCATTCTGTTGCTACAATAGGACTCAAACCAATGTAACGCAGTGCTGTCAAGGCCGATCCTGCTGACGATGTTAAGCAGATGCTGTAGTTCACAAGATCGAAGGCCTTCCTAAGGTCCAAGACCAGAGAATAAATATGTTTTTTTGCGTTGACAGCAGTTTGCCAGTCATTAGATACTTTGGCAAAGGGCAGACACCGTACAGTGCTTGGGTCTGAAACACGATTGGGCTGGACTCAAGAGATTTTCAGATTCAAGATACTCTCTCACTTGGGAGTTGATTTTTTTCCAAGGTTTGGGAGAGGGTGGACAGAAGGGAAATGGGTCGGTAGTTATTCAGGTCAAATGGGTCACCAGATTTAAAGAGGAGGATGATGTGAGCAATTTTCCAAAAGGGGGGGGTAGTTCACCGCGCAACAGGGAGCAATTAAATAGGTGAGTGATGGGGGCCTTCAGGTAACTGTAACCTATTTTGAAGAACAGTGGTTCTAGGTGGTCTGCACCTGCACTCATTTGTATCTAGGGTGAGTAAGAGGTCCTCGACTTGTCTGAAGGAGACTGGTCGAAAGCTAAAGGAAGGATGGTTTGATTGGGGTGGGGGTGGGAGGAAGTGCCATCCATAGCGCTATTATGAACAAGGAGCTTGCTGGCAGGGAAGCATCAAATGCTAGGACAGCCGTGGCAAAGTGATTGTTAAACTGTTCAAGTATGTCCGCCCTATCGGTATACGTAGTAACACCTCCTACGATCTTGGTGGGCAGGAGGAAGGCTGGTGAATGTCCCTCGAACTCTGAGGATTTTCCAGAATTTTGCAGTGTTTATGTTATCCTCGATGGCAGTTTGAATTAATCGAGCTTTTTCAGTTCTAGTCAGTTTTGCACAGGTGTTTCTTGCTACCTGAAAAGCTAGCCAGTCAGTAGCAGACTTGGTTTTTCTTTCCTTTTTCCACAGAACATCTCTGCCTCTGAGGGTTTTCTTTAATGAGGGGGTGAACCAGTCGGGGGACCTTTTCCTAGTTTTTATAACCCTGAAGGGGGCATGTTTATCTATCAGCCCCAGCAGAAGATTTTGGAAGACGTTATTGGCCAGTGAGATAGTGGCAGCCAGATAAAAATCCTGCCAGCTGATGGTACCAAGATCAGCCAGAAAGGCAGATGGGCAGAAAGTTTTTAAACATCTTTTCATTTTAAAGCAGGACGACGAC
The DNA here is from genome assembly GCA_016271365.2 of Neoceratodus forsteri. Classification (NCBI taxonomy): domain Eukaryota; kingdom Metazoa; phylum Chordata; order Ceratodontiformes; family Ceratodontidae; genus Neoceratodus; species Neoceratodus forsteri. The sequence continues at coordinate 1,410,970,639 of CM057456.1, read as the reverse complement.
GACCGGATGGCAACATATCTGATGCAGGCTGTAACACACTGATCACTTACATCACTGTGAAAGACCCCTGCATGGGAGATATTATATAGCGTGATGACAAGCATGAGATCCACGTTTCTTATTAGGTGACCTCTGGCGTGATCTGAGACAGCCCATCTGCATCACAGAATTCCTTCGATTTATTAGAACAGCCATCCAACCAATTAATATTAAAGTCACCCATAATTATACATCCCAGATTCGTATCATCTAGAAGGAAGTGGAGGTGCGAAAGTATACCAAGCCCAACTGAGGGAGGCCTATAGCAAACAGACATTAAAAGGGTAAGTGCAGGAAAAAGGGATAACTTTATGGCGAGGCATTCAAATTCACTGGGCATAAGCGTCCATCCAATAACTGAGGATTTACATTTATCCTTAATAAATGGCAATGCCCCGGCCTCTAGTAAGCCTGTCACACCTAAATTGATTGTATCCATGTATATTAATTGTTTTATCAGGAATATTATTAGAGAGCCAGGACTCTCAGATCATAAATATGTCTGGAGTGGTGTGATAAGCCCATGCTTGAACCATGTCAAATTTTTTAAGAAGGCTGCATACATTCATGTGGAGAAAGCTTAAGCCCTTTAACTGTGGGAGGTCACAAGGAGAGCTTAGTGAAAGGGTAGGGCCTAGATTCAGTTCAACATTCCCTGAACAAATCAGGAGGAGCAGTAGCAGTTTCCTAAGGTACATTAATGGCATTTTTAATAAGCAAGCATTTTTGCGCTTAGCACGTGGGGATAGCCAGGAGCCATGTTGGCTGGATCTTTACCCAGATCCTTGTTAGCATTTCTGCATATGGTGACACACTAAGCAATTTAACAGTTATGTCAGAATTATCAATACTGTTCCACCATTCACACTCAAAATGAGAAATTGTCTCAAACGGCTTAAGAAAAACAAAAAGTTTACTAAAATTAAAAACAGTAAATACAGTACATAAAACAGAACATATATACAGCATGATTACAGTCAGAAAAAAAGAAGGAAGGTTACAAAACACCTTGTAACTGAATTAACTAGTTCTAACTGTGTTCAGTTGGCAACGATTCACACTTGAATTACCAGTCTTGGCAGAAGTGGTCTCTCTCGAGTCCAGAACAAAAGTGTGTGTTCTCAGCCAGGCTTCACCAATATCAGAGATAAAGTCCCACCCTCCTTGTGATGTCCCACTCTGGCTGTTGGCATGAGGTCACTCTTCGTCCTGTAATTAACTGATCAGTGACATGTCCCTGCACACTGCCAAACATTCCAGTTAATATATATACTTCCTAATTAGTGAGACACAGGGCATGCTTTATCACAAGCCTGTCATTCGTCTTACTCATTTGGGATAGCCAAACCAGGGGGTTATGATCTGTCTGTAGCTCAAAGTGCCTCACGTACAGGTATGGCTCCAATTTCTTCAGTGCCCCCACCAGTGCAAGGCACTCCTTCTCCACTACAGAATAAGCCTATTCACTGGGTAAACTACTGGGAGACCCTTCCCTTGGTTAGAAGTCTGACTAAGTACTGCCGCAATACCCACATCTGAGGCATCTGTCTTGACTACAAATGGTTTACTGCAGTCTGGACTGGCTAATGCAGGAGTACGACATAGTGCCTCCTTTAGCTGTGAAAAAGCTCATTCACAGGCTGGCTCCCAATTTTACCTTTTTAGGCATTCTTTTCTTTAGCAGGCCAGATAGGGGAGAAGCCAGGGCACTATAGTTTGATACAAATTTTCGATAGTACCCTGCGGCTCCTAGAAAACTCCAGACCTGCTTCTGTGTTTCAGGTCTGGGCCACACCTCTATTGCTTCAATCTTAGCTTGATTAGGACGGAACTATCCCTGGCCTACTACATGCCCTAGGTATGACACCTCCCCCATGGCCACCTGGCACTTTGCAGCTTTCACAGTGAGCCCGGGCCTCTGAATCCTGCCATTCACTTCCTTAAGGTGGGACAGGTGTTCCTTCCAGATAGCACTGAGGAAGGCAATACAGTCCAGGTACACCACAGTGTACTCTTCAGTACCATGTAACATTTGGCTCACCAACCATCTGGAAGGTGGCAGATGCATTCTTCATTCCGAAAGACATTACACCTTTTACTCAAATAACCCTATCAGAGTGATGAAGACTGACCTGTCCCTAGTTCTGACAGTTAACTCCACCTGCCAATACCCTTTCATCAGGTCAATAGTGATAAGGTGTGTCGCCCTCCCAACTTATCCAGTTCGTAACAGTTCATCCATGGCACTGGGTGGGTGTCCGACTTCGTGACTGTGTGGAGTCCACGATAATCCACACATAAAACAAGTAGAGCCATCCGGCTTGGGAACCAGGACTACGGGTGAGGCCCAGAGGCTGTTGGATTTCTGGATTAGCCCTAAATCCAGCATTTCCTCCACATCCTGCCTAATGTCCTTTAGGATGGCCTCAGACACCCGGTATGCTGTCCGCCATAAGGGCATATGCGTCCCTGTGTCTACATCGTATGTCGCCAAAGGGGTTAGTCCAGGCTTAGCATTAAACAACGGGGCAGCCTGCCAAAACCTCCTTACTGCCTGGGTTTGTTCTGAGGTCAAGTGGGGTGACAGTTTGATTGCCTCCACAGAGGATTCCCACTTGGTTTCTTCCAGCAAATCCAGAAGGGGATCTTCCTTATCTGTCCCCTTCCCAGAACTACACTCTGCAAATACCATTTGGGTAGATTTCCTGTCAGGCAGTTCCATAATGTAATTTACATCATTCACCTATTTGACTACTTTGTACAGTTCTGCCTACTGGGCCTGCAGCTTGTCCTTCTGGACCGGGATTAGGACCATGATTTCCTGACTTATGGTGTGCGAGTGAGCTCTGGCTCCGTGGTCGTACAAGACTTTTTGCTTCTGCTGGGAGACTGACAGGCTGCGCTGGGCTGTTCCAATGAGCTCCTTCAAGTTTTCCCTAAACTTCAGGACATATTCCACTATGGGAGTTCCCTGGGTGGCATGCTTGCCTTCCAAATCTTCCCGAACCAAGTGTAGTGGCCCACGCACCCTGCGTCCACATAAGCATTCAAAGGGGAAGAACCCAGTTGACTCTTGGGGCACTTCCCTATATGCGAACAACAGGCGGGGAAGGTATTTCTCCCAGTCCCTCCCATGCTGTTCCAGAAAATGTGTGGAGCAACAATTTTAGGGTACCATTACACCTTTCCACAAGCCCACTGGCTTGTGGGTGATATGGTGTCATGCGTCTCTGCACCACTCCACACTTCTCCAAATACTTCAACAGGTCCGACATGAAGGAACCCCCTAGATTGGTGATAACCTCTTGCAGAAACTCGACACAGGAGAAAATCCCTACAAGGCATCTGCCACTTTGTCCTTAGTGAAGATAGGGTGACTGCCTCTGGGTACCGGGTGGCATAATCCACCATCGTAAAGATAAATCTCTTACCGGAGAAACGGGCGGGGGTATTCAAAAGTCCCACAATATCCATACCTACCCTCTGGAATGGCTCCTCCACAATGGGCATGGGAATTAGGACAGCTCGAGTTTTACTACCAGCCTTCCCAATTTGCTGGCACCGGTGACAAGACCTGCAATATTCCTTCACCTGCTGGGTGAAGATGGACCAACAGAAGTTCTGGGCCGATTTCTGTGACGTGCACACGATTCACAGATGTCCAGCCATGGGGATATCATGAGCGATCTTGAGCAACCACTCATGGTACCCCTGGGGAACGACAAGCTGCCTGCCCATCACCCCTCCCTCTGTTCTTACATCCTGCACATACAGCAGTCCATTGTCCCAGTATATTCTTACATCTCCAGTCACCTCCCTGTGTCCCCATCAGATTCTGCACATGCCCTCAGCCTCTCTAAACTAGGATCCATCCTCTGAGCAGCTGCAAAATCTTTACATTTTCCCAAGGCATGGGACATGTCCCCTTCAGTCTCAACTGGGGTCCACAGCACTAGCGTCAGGCCATTCAAGGTCACTGCCATCCCTAACCCTCTGATAATTGGCTACCCCTCCCTCCTCGGAGTAATCTTCTGTAGCTGTTTTGTTAACTGCTACCTAACATACTAAAATGCCAGCAGAATAGGCCTAACGGTCTTTCGTGTCTGCTCGTTTGGTCAGTCCTCAACTTGGGTGCTGACCTTGCTGTCCCCCTCGCCTTCTCTGGCTTCTCCCTTCGCAGTTCTGGATATTCTTGCTGCATTGGATTTTGCTTCCAGAACCCTTCCCCTGTACCTGTCCAACCCCCTCTTGAACCCCTCCACTGTCTCTGCCTCCACCAGCCCCCTCGGCAGTGCATTCCATGGCTCCACCACCCTCTCAGTGAAGTAGCACCTCCTCCTTTCTCCCCTGAATCTTCCCCCCTCCAGCTTCCACTCATGCCCTCTAGTGGCCCCTTCCTCCTAAGCACCCCGACTGTTCCTCCCCTATTTACCCTCTTCATGTACCTAAAGACCTCTATCATGTCCCCCCGGTCCCTTCTCTCTTCCAATGTGTACATATGTAGCTCTTCGAGCCTCTCCTCATAGGTCCTGTCCCCCAAGCCCCAAATCATTTTGGTTGCCCTCCTCTGGACCCTCTCCAGGAGGTTAATGTCCGCTTTAAGTGTGGCCTCCAAACTGCCGCAGTACTCAAAGTGCTGGCCTCACCAAGCAGTTATACAGAGGAGTATCACCTTCCTCCTTCTGAGGTGATCCCCTAGCGATGCATCCCAGCATCCTGTTGGCCTTGGCTGCTGCCCTCCTACAAGTCTCAGAGTTGTTCATCTTGACATCCACCACCACCCCAGGTCCCTCTCAGCCATCGAGACTTGTAGCATCCCCAGGGTGTCACACTTGGCCTGGGTTTCTGCCCCCAGGTGGAGTACCTTGCATTTCCCTGCACTGAACCTCAGCTTCCACTTTCTAGACCATCTTTCCAGAGCCTCCAGGTCCCCTGTAGGGCCACCCTCCCTCTCCCCATCCACCACCGCCCCAGTTCAGGTCATCTGCAAGAGACTCATCTCACTCCTTATTCCTGTCCTTATGTAGATACGTGGCGTTGAACAGAAGGGCCCAAGGACTGATCCCTGTGGGACCCCACTAATGACCCTCCTTGGGGATGAGACTATCCCACCAACTACGACCCTCTGGGTCCGGTCCTGGAGCCAATTGCCTATCCATCTGATCATCTGGCTCCCCACCCCCATTTCTCCCAGCTTATCCAACAGGCCCACGTGAGGAACAGAGTCAAATGCCTTGCTGAAGTCTAGAAAGAGGACATCCACTGGTCTACCCAGGTCCAAGGCACTTGTCACCCAGTCATAGAACTCCATCAGGTTTGTCTGACATGATTTCATAGATACATAGACAGTGTCGGCAGATAAGGGCCTATGGCCCACCCAGTCTGCCCATTTGAGCTTGTAAGTTCAGTTTGTTTTCCTAGAAGTCTGTTGCCCTCCCTGACCTCCAGAATTCCTTTATGTCTATCCCATGCATTCTTAAATCCGTGATTGTTTCAGCCCCACCACTTCCTCTGGCAGGGTGTTCCACTTGTCCACCACCCGTTCTGTGAAGAAATTCTTTCTCATGTTTCCTCTGAATCGTCCTCCCGGGATGAATCCATGCTGTCTATCGTCCAGGCACCCTGACTTATCCAGGTCCCCAGCCTCTCCTTGACAATGCCCTCCATCACTTGCCCACCACCGAGGTCAGGCTGACAGGCCTGTAGTTCCCTGCCACCTCCCTTGATCCCCTTGTGGATAGGCACTATATGCACCACCTTCAGTCTTGGGGCACCCACCCTGTCCTCAGAGAGATGGTGAAAGCTTCTGCCAGGGTTTTGCCAGGACATCTACCAAGTTCCTTCAGCACTCTGGGATGTAATTTATCGGCCCAGTGCTTTCTCCATCTTAAGGGAGCTGGGGGCTTCTCTCACTCTCTGCTGTAATTTCCACTTCCGTACCCCTTCTCCCTGCTTAGCCCTCCCCCACCTGCCAGTGATACCTCCCCTCTCCCAGACCTGCCAATCGGTGGGGTCCCCCCCTCCTCAGTATCTCTGTCCCCCCCATGTATGATGCAGCACCCCATTTTCCTGGTGAAAACTGAGGTGAAGCACCATTTAGTACCTCAGCCTGCTCCCGGGTCTTGTGCCCATCTCTCCCTGATTTAATCCTGCTAATCTGCCCTTCACCCTTCGTTTTTCCCCAATGTATCTAAAGAACCCTTTGTTCCTCTCTAATTTCCCTGGCCAGGTTCTGCTCCTTCCTTGCCTTAGCCGCCCTCACCACTCTAGTGGCCCTTCTAGCCATCAGCTCGTACTCCCCTCAATCCCTTTCACTCCTTGAGCACTTGAATTGCTTATAGGCTGCTTTCTTTCCCAGCACCACCTCCTGGACCTCCCTGGTCCACCAACAGGTTTTTGGCCCTACCGCATTTTCGTCTTACTCTTGCACAGGTGCTGGTAGCATCCTGCACCCCTCTCCTGATGATTTCCCACCTACTATCAGCGTCCATGTCTGACCCAATCCCATCCAAATGCTCCTTAAGGATCCTTCCCATTTCCTTAAAATCCGCCCCCCTGAAGTCGGTTACTTCCCTCTTTGTGCAGCCTTCTACCCCTCCTAGGTCCAGGCAGAACCAGACCGTGGCATGGTCACTCCCCGCCAATGGGTCCCTTACCTCCAGGCCCCCAATCTGGTCACTGTCTGCCAGGACCACATCCAGTACCCGTGCCTCCCTGGTCGGTTCCCTCACCTGCTGAGTTAGGAACGTGTCTTGAAAGACACCCAACCTCTGTTCCCTGGTCACAGAGGATGTCATAGTCTCCCAGTCTGTTCCTGGCATGTTTAAGTCCCCCAACACCACCACCGTTCCTCTGCCCAGTCTGCAGTGTCTCCTAACATCTGCCACCAGACTGTCCTCCAGCTCCTCCGCCAGGGCAGGGGGTCTATACACCACTCCTATTTTTACTCTCTTACCCCTTGTTATCAAGGTGACCGTCGCCTCCACGGTTCCCTCCGCCTCCTCTACTCCCCTATGCCAATGCAGTTTTGACTATCATTGCTACCCCTCCTCCTTCCTCCCCTCTGTCCTTCCTGAACATAGTGTATCCCTCAGGTTCAGGTCCCAGTCATGTCTTGCAGTGGCCCAAGTCTCAGTGACTGCTGCCACATCCACTGCTCCCTCAGTTAGCATCACCTGGAGCTCAGGCATTTTATTGCCCAAGCTCCTGGCATTTAACAGGACTACCTTCCACCCTTTCCTATAGTTCCATTTCCCCTGCTCGTGTTCCACAGGGATTCTGTTTTCCCTGGTCTGCACTTTGTGATCGACCTTTTCCTGCAATCCTCCTGGTCCCCAGGGGGTGGAACAAGCCTCCTTTATCGGCACCCCTTGACAGCCTTTTCTCCATCCCACCTCCTTCACAAGTTTAAACCCACTTTTCACCAATGAACCCTCTATTTTCAACTAAGATTCCCTCCCTCCAAACTGAGATGGAGTCTATCTCTACACACAGCTCCTTATCCTCCCAGGTCTCCCCCAGTCCCCATCAACCCATACCCTCTGGCCTCATACCACTCCCTGAGCCACTGGTTTATCTCCTAATTTTCCTTTGTGGTCCCCACTGCCCTTGGCACTGGCAGGATTTCTGAGAAGGAAACTGTGCATCCTATGTCATGACAGACCCTGGCGAGCTCCTGAATCTTGCCTGTATCTCTGCTCGCTATTTCCCTCAATGTCATTTGTACCCAGGTGGACCAGTATGTCTGGGAACCCCCACAATCCTTTGCCAGCTGATATACCTGGTGCTTGGCCCTGTACACCGTTAGTCCAGGGAAGCATCTTGTTCTAACTGGCCAGCTTCTCCCTCCCTATCCCATTTGATACCCGATCATAGAATCCCCCAGCAGAGCACTCTGACCACTCCTTTTCCTCCATTCCCCCTTCATGTCCCTCATCCTTTCTCAGGCCCTCCACCCAGCTGGCTCCGTGTTCCTCCCTTTCTGGGTGCCACATGCCACCCCTCCTTATTTACCATGGCCACCTCCCCTCCAATCCTATGCCTCCTCCTCCTGAGTATCCTTCTGTACCTTGCTATTCCCCTCACTGCTTGCAACTGGTCCTTCTCCCCATCTGCTAAATCAGCCTGGCTCATCCTCCTTCCTTCCTGTCTCCATTTAGTTCCTCCTTGTAGTCTTGCTCCCCTGGCCTAAACCCTCAACTCCCTTTACTGAATCCTCCTTGTACTTCTGGTCCTTCTTTACCTTTCTCCCAACTGGTCCTTCTTGCTTCCTCCCTCTCCCCCTGCCCCTCCTGCTCTGATTCACTGCCCCCATTCTCCTGCATTCCAGGTCCCCCTGTTCTTCCTGCTATCTGGCCCTGCCTCCCACTCCCTTTCCATCTCTAACTACCCCTGTTGTGGCTACATCACCCCCTCATCCTTGAGCAGAAGAAGAGAATTGAAGCGGTTACTGAGTGTAAGGTCTGATCCACCTCCCCGCCTTGCTTCCTTCTGTCCAGCCCTGGCCATCTGCCTACTTCCCTGAGAATGTTGTCCCTCCGTCCCCCCTTTGTGAGGGCCCCCAGTTACCTGCCTGCTTCCTTGGTAGTGTCCTTTTGTACTCCCTCTGCCAGGTTCCCTATGTGACCCCTGAGTATTCTCCTGCACTCCTTTCCCTATGCACCCACCCCCAGTGCTTGGTGCAACCCTGTGGGAGATTCCCAGCCCCCTTCCCCCAGCTTTCTCCTAATCCCCGCAACCTCCTCCCTAAGCTGTGCTAGCTGGTAGCACACTGGGCAACCACCGAACTTCCAAGCCCAGTCCAGTATCATGGCTGCTCCACACCCTGTGCACCCCACCACCCTCCCAAAGATGCTGGCCCTAATGATGTGTGGTTCCATCCCTTCCAAATAGGTTTCCTTGGGTGAGCCACCAGGTTCCCCTAGTCCAAGATACCCTACTGCCTAATCAGGTCACCACTAATCTTAGAGACAGTCCCACTGTACACCAGTAACCCTGTTACTAGGTGCAGTACAACACATTAAACTTATAAGGAAAATGAACAACTCCCAAAGCTCCTCTCTCCCACCTTTAAATCCTACCCCCAGTGGCTAGAACTACATGAGCTGCACCTGCAGCCTTTTCCTCCAATTGCAGGGCAGGTGTTCCCTATAAATTGCAGCTTCTGGGGAGGGAGGGTGGGTCTTGGGCAGACACCTGACTAGAGAGAGTGTATCAGCCTGTGTCTCCCTCCAAGCCCAGCAGCCAAAGAACCAGGCCCAAGCAAATCCCACTAAATAGGTTTTAAATCAGAAGAAATAGGCCTCTACTCGCAGCCTGTTACACAGTGAAACATCCACAAAATGAGCCCCACTTACAGCCACCAAATCAGTTTACAAACATCCAGCATCACCCAAAACAATACCCTGCTAGCCCCTTAGAAGTAAGAAAAGAACTAACCTACCAAGTAAAATCCACAAGAACCCTGTGAAAACAACAGCAGCAGCTACTGTCCTGGAACACAACTGATCCTATCCCCTTCCAGTTCTTTCTGGGGGAGTTCGATCTCCTTTTCACTACTCTTCGTTGCAGGAGAGACAGGCTGGGGAACCAGCCTCCCAGTGTTTTCCACAGGGGCTTCTACAGGGTCCGGGGAACTAAAGTCTATCTTTGCCCCCTGACAGCGGCTAACCGCACATACCAACCCCTTTAGAAGATTGTTACCTATAATCACAACCAGGGCAAAGTTGTCAGCTATAGCCACTTTCTGCACTCTCTGTCTCACCCCAGTCCAAGAGAACACGTGCTAGGACTGATTTATGAAAATGATGCCTGATTTCACCCTGTTGAGGGGTGGCAGAGGGCGACCTGACTGCTGTAATAGCCATTCTAGTTTTCTGTGTGGCCTCTAGTGCCTGCTCAACTTGAGGGCCAAAGAGAAGTTCCATCAAATGGTAAACTCGTAACTCTTTGTTGGGCATCATTTGTAAATCCCGATGTTTGTAACCACAAGTGGTGTCAGGTGCAAATACCAGCTGCTGCTGCTGCCCTGGAAGCAGTGTCAAAGGCATCCACAGCAGCTTTTAGTTGCCGGTTTTTGGACTCAATGACTCTAGTAATGACCTGGAGAAGCTCTGCACCAACGTCAAATTCCGGAAGAGCTTCCACAGTGGCTTTGAGCAAATACCACAGGGTATAATCATAATGAGAGAAATAACCCTGGTAGTTAGCAATGTGCATGCCCAGGATAGAGGCAGCGAAAACTCGCTTCCCCAAGGTGTCATTCCTACGAGATTCCTTGTTTACTGGACAGGCAGTAGATGCCTGAGGAAAGACGGCTTTGTCGCCTTCTGCCAAGACAACTATGGCATCAGCAAAGGCCAAAACATATTGATCCTTCGGGGGACTTCCAGTCTATGGATCTGGCCACGGAAGGAATATGCACCGGATTATCCCACACCATCTGTGAGAAGGTCTCAAAAGAAGGCTGCACAGCAGGAGTCGATTCCACGGGAATATCCAGAACATGCAGATACTGCAGATGCAGTAATTTCCACGGATCAATCTCTGAAGTCTGGAGAGAGAGACAGGAATTCATGTTCTTTAGCAGAGACTTAAAGGAAAGGTCCTGAACCAGAGGCTCTGCTGAAAGAGAGGGCTTCTTTGCCACTCCAAAAGAAAAATCATTATCAAAGTCATCTCCTAATCGAAGATCAGGCTCATTATCATCTCCTAATTAACCATGAAGGGACAGTATAAATAGGAAAAGGAGGAAAAAGAGGAGGAGGCACCCCGTGAATCTGAGTCGAAAACACCAGCACCCTACGCAGTGCCGAATGTGCAGACGGCGTAGGAACAGGGTGCGGCACCAACTGAGTAGACAGCACCAGCCCAGGGAGGGGCGCTGGGCGCAGGACTGCTAAGACAGAGGTCAAAGTTGGCACCGCCCTAGGCGCCACAGCAACTGAGGGTCCTAAAACAATTCTCTGACTCAGGGAGGAAGACATGAGAAAATTAGTAGGAGAAAATGGCACCTGTGCCAGCCCCTGTGCCACAGCCATATTGGGGAGGGGGGGCACCAGAAAGCAGCACTGATGGCACCGGAGAAGGCACCGCATGACTAGAAGTCCCAACTACCCTGCTTACAGGATCAAAACCGTTAAGCCTGAAGGCCCCGGAGACAGACCCACAGGCTTCGACAGGAGGGACAACCGCCAAACCCATTGCTCCATAAGAGCAGCCCAATGATGAAACTACTCACTGAAGTAACCCCCGGGCGGGAAAGAGGACTCCAGAGTTGGGCGTCGGTCTCGGAACAGAGGCCATAGGGGACCCCGGAGGAGTCTGAGTCGAACCCGCCCTCGCCACTGACGAATCGACGCACAGATATAGCAGAGGGCAATCTCGAGCAGTACAGTTTCATCTTCTACCGGGGTTGAAGAAGAACTCTAGGCCGAGCGGTGTGGAGTCCTCAACGAAGACAAAGAATGGGACTTCTTTTGTGCTTTCAGGAGGCCCGCCCAACCCCTCCACCCCCACAAAGCACTGGACTTTTCTTGTTAAACTGAAATGCTAAAATAAAATAAAAAATAATCAATACTGAACAACCATAGCTGCTGTCATATAGACATGACGATCTGACTCCTGGCAGGCGAACGACTGTCATGGAAGCACATTCAACGGTGGGGGAAAAAAGAACTGAGGCGGTTGGAGAGTTGACACCGGGATAGCCTATATGGCATGTGCCTGTCTCGCGGTGCCACGCATGCACGGTCCTACCGCGGTGCCAGCCCTTCTGAAGATTTTTGGCTCCTGCTCAGTCTTAGCGCCTCCAGCATAGTCCCATTAGTGTGAATGAGTGGTGGAGACTATGTCCAGGAAGATAAACCACTTCCACCTCATGGCATATGTTGTGCAGGTGGAAGACTTGCAAGCATCCACCAGGACATCTGCTACCCTATTAGAAACCTCAAACATGGCAATAACTATGTCCTCAGGAGTCACGCATGCAGATGCAGGAACCTTGGCTTAGGATGGCAAGGGTCCTCTGATCTTGGATCAGCAGATTACTGCAAAGGGACAGAGGAATCAAGGGTTCCTCCACCAGCTGCTGAAGCACAGGGAACCATATCTGCTGAGGCCAGAATGGGGCTAATCATGCTGGCCCCCTCCATTTGTAGTTTGATCAGCACCCTCTATATTAGTGGAAACAGAAAAAATGCATACAGGAATGTCCCGCTCCAAGAGAAAGACAATGCGTCTCTCCAGAAAACTGAAGGCCCTGGATCTGCAAAAATTGGGCAGTTTTGAGCTAAGTGGGGATGCAAACAGGTCCAACTCTGGATGACCTCATCTGTCATACAAATCTTCTGCTACAGATGTTAGAAGCTCCCATATGTGCATGCTGGACAGAGTCCTGCTGATACTGTCCCCCAGAGCATTCAGAACTCCTGGTAAGAGGACCACAGAGAGTGTCAAACTGTGCTCCAGTGCCCAGTACCACACTCACATGGCCTCCCAGCAAAGCGGATATGAGCAAGTCCCACCCTGCTTGCAGATATAATAGACTACACTCAGATTGTCAGACTCCACCAGCAGTTGGCCTGAAGCAAGGTGTTCCTGAAATGCCTACATGGCATACAGCCCTGCTATCATCTTCAGGACACTGATATCCAGGGCAGCTTCCCATGGGGACCAGGAGCCCTGGGTTTAAATGGGACCCAGGTGAGTTCACCAGCCTAGACTTAACGCCTCTGTAATCTGGATCTGACGTGGGGAAGAAACCTGGAAAGGAACCCCTTGAAGGTTTGAAGGGTCCATCCACCTCTGCAATACTCTGCAGACTGGGGAGACCACCAGGACTAGTTGGTCCAACTCGTCCATGCACTGGTCCCACTGCATTTTGAGGGTCCACTAAATGGTGCACATGTAAAGCCTGGCAAGTGAAACAAGGGGAATGGCTACAGCTATGAGACCCAATAGCCTGAGATACAGTCTGGCAGGAATGCGCTGATTCCAAGCGACTTCCTGAGCGTCAGCTGTAAGGCATTCTGTCCTGTTCTTGGGCAAGAAGGCCTTCCAATCATCTAAGTTCAGAACCGCCCCGATGTATTGCAGTCTTTGGGACAATACTAGAAAAGAGCTATACAGACTGACTGTTAAGCCAGGAGATTGGAATAGCTGCAGAATATGCTCCAGAGACAGCTATAACTGTTCCCTGGATGGTGCTTTGAGAAGCCAGTCGTCCAGGAAAGGGAAGACGTACAGTCCCACTCTTCTGAAAACTGCTGTGACCATTGCTAAGCTCTTGGTAAAGATAGGCAGCGCAGAGGATAAGCCAAAGGGTAGCACCTTGAATTGGTAATGCTCACCCTGAGAGGTGAAGCAACGAAACCTCCAGTGAGGAGGAAAGACCACAATGTGCAGGTAAGCATCCTGCATGTCCAGAGAACACAGCCAGTTTCCGGTCTTGAGGAGGGTTACGAGGCCTGATAAAGTAAGCATCCAGAACTTTTTGTAATGGACTAAGAGACTGAGGTCCTTGAGGTCCAAAATGGGCCTCAGATCTCCAGTCTTTTTGGGGACCATGAAGAACGTGGAGTATTTTTTTTTTTTTTTATTACTAGGATTACAAATACCTTTGAACCAAGGGTTCTTTTACAAAAGTTTCACGTCAGCAATGGGTGCAAGCAAAACAGTGCTAAGATACTATACAAGGTCAGGAGGTTAACACAGAAGGAAGCAGTAGTAAGATACAATACAGGTCAGGAGGTTAACTTAGTAGCAAAAGATGGTACATGTGTATAGACTAGCACAGTAGCAGTCAGTGGCAAATAATGCACAATTAACAATATGGGTATATATATAGCAAGACAGATACAAATGAAAACCATCCTAGGGGTGACACAAGTGGAGCAAGGGGTGGGGTGGGAGAAAGGGGGGGTAGGCAGTCAGGGATTGATACTGTCGTAAGTGCAAGAACAGAAAGATAAGTGCTAGGTACTCTGGGGGTGGAGCAACAAGAAGAGTCATACAGAGGAGAGGAGCGGGATAGGGGGTGGAATGGTAAGTGGAGGTGAGGGGGTAGAATGGCAGGTGGGGGTGGGAGAGAGACAGGGAGTAGCAGATGATGGATGGGCAGAGAGAAGTGGGGAGGGTAGCAAGGGAGGAGAGGAGGGAGAGGTGAAAAAGCCGCAAGCCTAGACAGAGCAGTCACAACAGTTGAGGTCAGGGAGGTGCTGGCGGAGTTTATGTCTGAATGGGCCAAGCCTGTTTTCAGCTGCAATTTCGAGGGAAGGTTGTTTAGCAGCAGGGGGGCCCTGGTGTGGAAAGCACATTGAGCCAGGTTGGTATGGCAGAATGGAACGATAAACACTGGTTTGAGGGAACTGCACGTAAAAAGTGCAGTGACTGCGGGAAACATTAAGGCATGAGTTGCAGGCAGTGTGAGGTTAAGAAATTTTCTTAGCCAGTAGGCAGGTCTGGTAGGCAAGTCTACTATTTAGATTGAGCCAGTTGGATTGCTTGAAGAGATCACAGGTATGCGTATGCTTCTCTGCACCAGTGAGAAGTCTACAGCATTTGTTAAGGGCTGTCTTGACCCATTTTAAGGTGGTATCAACAGCAGCCCCATAGAAGACAAGCCCATAATCAATGACGGGTAGGCCTGAGGCAGTTATGGCTGCACGCATAGCTTCTTTGGTAAGATAGTGACTGTGTCGGTAGAAGACCCCAGTTCTTGAGTTGACCAATTTTGAGATGTGTTGAACATGCAAGCCGAAAGACATTGCGTAATCAAGGGTAATACCAAGGTATTTAAACTCTTGCACTTCCTCAAGTGGCTGTTCAAGATCATTATGTATGGTGACGTATATATATCTGTATTTGCTGTGAGAGCTAAGGAACAGCATGGACTTTGTTTTTTTTTTTTTTGGAATTCATCAACAGCTTATGTTGGAGAAGCCAGGTTTCAACTAGGCTGAAGTTCGTTTGTAACACTTTGGAGAGCGAGACGGGCTATGGGAAGAAAAGAAGACTGCATCATCGGCATAGAGTATTCAATTATTATTGCAAGCTGCAAGAAGAGTATTAATCAAAAGGCTGAAAAGTAGAGGGCCAAGGATGGAACCCTGGGGTACACCAGAGTGGACAGGAAGGGCACTTGAGAGAGTCAATTATTTTGACTTTTTGGCTCCTTGCTGAGAGGTAGCTTTCAAACCATTTGGTTATATTATTAGATAGTCCAAGGGAGGAGAGTGAGTGAAGCAGGAGTTGGTGGTTCAGTGTCAAATGCCTTGGTCAAATCACTGAACACCACACCCAGTAGGTGGCCAGTATCAATCACCTTATGAATATTGCTGGTGTAGTCAAGCAGGGCAGTGGTACTACTATGGGCTCTTCTAAAGCCATGTTGTTGCAGGCAGAGTAAGTTATATTTGTTGAGATGTTCAGACAACTGGTCAGCTACAATTCATTCCAACGCCTTGGAGAGTGGTGGGAGGATAGAGATAGGGCAGTAGTTAGAAAGAAGAGACCTGTCACCACTTTCATGAATGGGTGTGACCACTACTGATTTCCAGAGCTGGGGGAATTATTTATGAGAGAGAGAGATTCAGAAGCTTAGTGAGTGAGAGGTTGTTGGCCGTCATCAAGAGAGAGACGGGAGTCTGAGGTCAAGGGTATCGCTGCTGAAACTGGCTTTGCTTAGCACTTTAAAGAACAAGCGTACTGCCTGCAGCTAATTGTAACTTTCAGATGTAGTCGGCTATCACTTCTTATATTTCAAGTATTTAATCTTTTCTGTCTGCTAATTAGAAGATTTTCCACCTGGCAGTACTGGGGTGATGTGTGGAGCAGCACTCTGTTGGAAAAGGGAAAAAAGTCAGTTCTGTTCCTCCCACTACATCAACACTGAAATCACACTATGACATCACCAGTAACCAATGAAAACCATTTCTCACTGCCAGGTTTCACTTTCACATGAAGCAGCAGGGACTGGCTCTCCCTGGTTACTAGTGATGTCACAGTTTCCTGCATTTTGACGGGTAGCTTGTGAAAGTCACTGCTCAGGCTGCAAGGACTGTGGTACTTCAAGATGTTTGGTCTCCTTTCTGATGTAGTGGGAGGAACAGAACTGACTTTTCTCCAGACAGAGTGCTGCTCCACCCATCACCCTAGTACTGCCAGGTGGAAAATCTTCTAATTAGCAAACAGAAAATAAAAAAAAAAACATTTCAAATACTGGAACTGATAGCGGACTGCAACTGAAAATTACTGTTACTTCCAAGCAGTACACTATCTCTTTAAGATATCTTTTAGCTTCAGACATGGATACCTTCAAAGTAGAATGGGGGGTATTACTGTGGAGACTGATTTTATTATTGAGGCAGTGACGGACAGAGTTGTCAAAGAAGCTGGGGGGACACTGCTAAGATCAGTGAATGGGAGATTAAAGGAGCCCGCTATTTCTTTGGGGTCCAGTAAAGTGGAGCCGTTAATCTCAATCATAGTGGGGGAGGATTTGCTTGGTTTATCCATGAGGCTCTTGATGTTCTCCCAAAAGAGTTTGCTATTTCTCCAGGAGTTGGTAAGTTCCTGGTTGTAGAAGACTTGCTCGGCTCTGCGTACAGCTATTGTGCACTGGTTCCTAGCTGCCTTATAGAGCAGCATATCGTGTGGTTTCCCCGCAGTCCATGGCTCGGCGCCAGAGGATATCTGTTTTGCATCATGGAGATGAGTTTGGAGTTAATCTAGTGATCAGTGGTAGACAGTTTTGCATTTACATGGGGGGAAAAACAGTTACAAGCTTTGTTAAACTGGGCAATGAACAAGTCAAGTGCTTGGTCGACACTGCTCAAGGAGTCAAGGGGTGTCCAGTCAACCGCTGACAGGGCAGCAAGGAATTGTGGAAGCTTTCCATTTGCTAAGATTCTTTTATAGGAGAAAAAGGACTTGGGTTTAGGTGCCTTGTTGGACCAGTGGCAAACAACTGGGAAGTGATCACTGAGGGCATCTGGGAGAACTTCCGTGTTACTCATTCTGCTGGGATGAGAGGTGAGGATCAGGTCAAGTAAGGAGCTATTGCCAGACTTATAATTAAACCTAGTGGGAGAGGTGACCATTTGAGTAATGTCTAGGGCAGCAATGGCATCCTTATGAGTTGGCTTCTGGAGCTAGCCAGTTAACATTTAGGTCACCCATTACAATTGTCTCACCACGGGAGGTGTTGTCGTCCATGAAGTCTGATCATTTGGAAGCATGTAACATGTTCATGCGGAGTGATGTATATTGATGCAACTGAGGGATTTTCCCTGCTGGCCCAAGATTATTTTAACTGCTAGGATTTGAGAGTTGTTTGCAGAGGGAGGTAATGGGATGACTAGCCTTTTAAGAGTGTCCCTTGAATAAATGGCACAGCCACCCCCTCTCTTGGCAATTCTGTAGAGTCAGAACAGGGCATATCCTAGAATTGATACAGCATTGCCTGGGACCTTAGGAGAAAGCCAAGTTTCGTTGAGGGCTATAACATCCGGCCTATATTATAACACCCAGACTTAGAGTGCATCGAACTTAGCTGGCAGGCTGCAGATGTTAAGAGTCGCCAGCTTGATGGTGCCTTGTTTCTTGTGTCGTTCATATGCCGAGGTGGGCAGACCGGGGTTTGGGTGTACGTTCCCAGCTAGGAACAGTACAATCCTAGCAAGATAGTGAGCAAGGAGCTTGTGAGCCGAAACGCCGTCTACTTCTGATGGACTTTTTAGCAGATGTGTTACTGCAGGGTGAGAGTAATTAAAGGAGAAGGGAGTACTCGGTGATAGGGAGGAGATTATCTCGGTTATTAATGAGGGAGGCTAGCATGGGAGCACAGTAGTGCGTTTTGGATGGCGGCAGGGTACACCAAGGGATATATCCAACAGAGTGGTGATGCTGGTAAATGAGGGGGGTACCAGTACTAGTCGAGTTGAGGGGTATGAAAAACAGAAATAGAGGCAGCGTTAGAAAGGTATTTATGGACATAGCAAAAAGAGGTACAGGTGTCCAAAGCAGACAGTAAGGAGAGAGTGCAGAGCTTATGAAGTTAGGGTGGGGTGGGGGAGTAGAACAGGGCTGACTGTTGGGCAACGGGGGGGGGGGGGTGATCCTAAAAGCACAGGCCTTGACAGAAGTAGAAGAGGGAGGTGGCAAAGACTGATGAATAGTGATAGACTGACCACATAATAAGTGAAATGAGACCGGAATTGGATTGGGTAAGTGTGCTTATAACTGGGCCCTCTAGTGGCTACAAGATATAATCTGCTAATGGAAAAGTCAGCACTTGAACCCGATTTCTCTGTTGCCTTGGCACCAGCTCAATTACCTGACTGCATAAAAGAGACTGCACTTCCTCCTGATGAAGTAGGCTGGGGGATAGTTGGAGGGGTATCTGGAACCTGCTGAATAAGCTCCAAGGTATGATCACTCTCTATAATTTGTAGCATCCAAACATCTGATGATATGGTTCTCCACCATTTCACATGGAGGGACAACTGACCTCCGAACACCACCTCCTCTGTCTGGACCGGGGGGGGGTTGGCAAGGAGTCAAGCAGGGGTGGGGGCCAGCTGTGGAGGCTGGACCATCATTTCCGGGATGCATGGCTGTCGCTCAAGAATTAGAGGTGGGCAAGGAAGGCTTGGCTCAGCGCTTGCCCTGGGTGTGGGGGCCAGAGCCTGGTCTACTGGCCAGTCTACATAAAGTAGAGCACCCTCTAAAACGGGGTTGAGTGTGTGGACCAACTTAATGGCAGTGACAGAGGCTTGCAGATCACTGTTGAGGTCCTGGACATCAGGGCCAAAGAGCTTGGTGCCATTGAAAGGGGCGTCGAGCACCTTGCTTTACATGTCAGCTGCAAAGCCAGAGACCTTCAGCCATGAGTGTCTACGAAGGCAAATGCCTGTGGCAGCAGCTATGACCACTGTGTCAGCCAAATAATAAAGGGCCTGAAGGAGATGCCTGATAACATCCTCTGCAGCTTGCAGGCACCAAAGCAATTCCTGCTTCTGGGTGCCATCAGGGAGGGCATGGGCAGCCGCCTTGCCCTTCCTTCTGTTGGCATTCTGAAACTTGACCACATGTGACAGATAGTTTACAATCCTCAGACCTAAAGTGGAGGAGGCGTAAACCCCTCTTACCCCAAAGGTTAATCCTGTGGGATTCCTTGTCTGGGGAAAAGGGAACTAAGGTGCTTAGGCACATTAGACCTGTCATGGGCTGCCTTGATGACAGTCAGTTTCAGCCTGAGCTGCAAAATAAGGATGGCCCTAGGGCGGCATTATATAACCTTTCTGCCCAGTGTGGCATGGCTGTCACCATGTTTGACCTGTGCCAGGCTGCCACAGTGGTATTTTTTCAGGGCTGGCAGCATAGGAGGGATAATTTTAGGTGGATTATTGGGGATCTCCGAATAGCCAGGTGCTTTATAGTGACATCCTCCTCCTCCTCGGTCTGGAAGCCCATAGTGGCAGATAGTTTCATGACTATATGACCTTTTGAATTCCAGGTTTTAATCAAATATGAATCATAGCATACATTGTACAATGGCACATGTATTGGAACTTCTCTAGTTATACACTCTTGTAATGTCTTGTGTAATTCCTTGTTTTGTTTGTTCTCCATCTCATACTTTCCCAATATCTATTGTCTGTCTGATGTGGAACCTGTGAAATGAGCTTGTTCTCAAAGGTGATATCCAAAATTTCAATAAATAAAATTATAGAAGGTGGCATTCTCTGGAGGAGACCTCAGAGTATACTTAACCAAGCCGTTACTGACTGAAGAGGCAGTGGACTTATCAGAAAGGAGGATTTCCTCCTCTTAATCCTCTATGTCATCAGGGAGGATGAGATCAGGATGGTACTCCTCCTCGACCTCATCTGGGTCTGGTGTCGGAGTGGTTGTCTGTGGCCCATGGGGAGGCTCCCATGGGCAATGAATGGGCATCGACAAAGCCGACTGTGCTGGCGACGAGGGCTTTTTAAAGCCACTGAACTGTTGAACCAGGACATTAGTAAACATAACCAGTACCATGTTCAGGTGCATGGTCGTCAATGATGCAGCGGGGTTCGACAGCACAAAAGCTGCTGACCCGCCAACTTGAGAGCCCAACGAGCACATAACCCTCAGAGAATGGGCAGTGTGACAGGGTTGAACAAGGCCCTGTCCTATTTGTTAGGCAGACTGAGTTAAATGCAAGGATCTGTTCTATCCTCTCCTTTTCAGTCTCTTGTCTGGTTACGCAACCAAATTTTCTAGTGGGACCTAGGAACCGATAAGTCCGACAATTTCACAAATCTCCCCCTCTCGCTATCTCTCTGCCTTCCTTTGCTATTTCTGTATTTTCTGCCCCCCGCATATCTGCAGATATAAATATTTACATGAATCTTTATGTGGAAATGTCACAGATACTGGGATCCCTTTATTTTAAACTGTATAGTTATACTGTTGAAATTACTGCAAAAAGCTATTTGGAACTCAATGAGTTAACCCGAGATGCAGTTTTTAAGCCTTTTGCTGAGTTAACAAGAGGTCAGTTCAGGGACACCACGTACTATTTTGTTGCACTTGCAAGGAATGAAACTTACAAAAACATTCTGCAAACTTGCAAGAACACTGTGTTCTCAATGAGTTCCCAAACAAAAACTTAAAAAAAGAGCAGCAATGCTTTGCTAGAGACAAGGAGAATGGGGGAATGACAAACTTGAAATTGAGATACACTCAGGAGGACTTTGTTTTCTCTGTTTGTACTGCCTCTGTAAATAGTTATACTGAATATTTATTTTGCAGTTATTCAGAAAAATGAAACATCATTTGTGAATTTTGAAACCGCTCCTAGTTTTCCCTATGCTTCCTGACCTGTGCCTCGACAACAAGCTGGCATCTGAGTAACTGTCGATGACCCGGCGACCCAGAGGTTGATGGCCGGGCACCCTGAGAGTTGATCGAAGCTGTCAGAATGGGTCAGGTAGGAATAGAGACCTGGACAGCTGGTCACTTCGTCGAGGCATAGGCTGTTGATGACGAGCCCCCCGCCCCGAAGGAGAAGCAGACAGGGAATAGGATGGCCACTGGGGGAAGCAGTAGTGATTCCAGTCTCTGTGACTTTTCCCCAAGGACTTTTCTCTGGCCTTAGAGGCCTGGGAGCTCATGGACACTGTGGGTGACAAAGCGGCCAAGGCCCTTGCCCGGAGTTGTCTACCTGGTGCTCCATCAGGAGTTTGAGAGCCTTTTTACGTCACAAGAGGGCTGTCTGGCTGAACTTCTGGCAGAGCTCACAGCTGATGACTTTGTGGTCCAGCCTAAAACAGCAGACACAAATGGAGTATTCATCTGGAGAGGCAATCTTCTTTCCACAGTGGCAGCGCCACAAAAGGAAAGAAGAGAACGGATTAACTCAACAAACAGAAAAGGAAAATATCTCTGGAAGAGATTTAGGGTGAATTAGAAGAAAAACTGCCACAGGCAGAAAAAAGGCACAAAACATTGCGACAGCTCTTTCGCGGAGATTGTGTTTGCAAGTCGACGGCGGGAAAGAACTGTGGAGGAAGCGGAAGCCCCAGCTGTACTGCTGAAAATCTTCTGTGTGGATTCCCCTTCACTGACTGAGAAAGTTCCTAGGGTGTAACCTGATGACCGTGATACCCCCAAAGAAAATCCAAGGTTACAGGTGAGTAAATACAGGTTACTCACCTGTAACAGGAGTTCTAGTAATGGTATATGTTGTTCATCCCCACTTATTGGCAGGTTCCTTGCCGCTTTAAATCTTGCCAGAAGGTCTTGAAGCTGGCTCCTCCCACCCACCCGGGTGGTAAAACTCTCGGCTCCGCCCCATGACGCCAGATCTAGCCCGCTGAAGCGAGGTTGCACTGCCGGGGAGGTTGGTGGTCGTAGGGATGAACAACATATACCATTCCTAGAACTCCTGTTACAGATGAGTAACCTGTATTTCTAGGGACATGAAATGTTGTTCATCCACACTTATTGGCAGACTCCTAGCAGTTCTCCGGGAGGAGGGAGGCAAGGCGCACACCCCCTACTTAGGTAGAAAGACTGGAGAACCGAGGCCCCGACCAACATCCCGGCGTGACCCAAGGTCGATGTAGAAGGGGAAAAAAGGTAAAGCCTGCTCCCAGGTAGAAGCCCTGTGGATATCCTGGACCGGAGTATCCTCGGAAGCAGCCACCGATGCAGTGGAAGGGCGGGTAAAATGAGCACTTATCCCTCTGGGAGGCTCCATGCCCGCCCACCTATAGCAGAGACCTATGCAGGAGGTGACCCACCCACTCGTCATCTGCTTGGCTGCAGGTCTGCCAGATGCGGCTTCAGCGTAGATGATAAACAGCTGGCGAACCTCTCCCGAACTTCAGCCCTACGCTCCCTGGGTAGGCGAGTGTATAAATAGGGTCCTCAAGGGAACCTATATACAGCCTCCGAGGCGTGAATGGGGATGAACCCCGGCAGAAGCAATACCCGGATAGGAAAAAAAACTCCGCCAACGGAAGGAACTCCGGGTGGGGCGCAGGACAACCATGTCCCTGTGGAAGACCAGATAGGGAGATTCAAAGGAGCGCCTGGAACTCTCCTCTCCTTCTGGATGGCAGAGTAGCCCCAAGAAGGTGTTCTTCCACAACAGGTGGGGAAACTCGCACCTGTGCAAAGGTTCGAACGGCTTGCCCATGAGCTAAGCCCATACCAGCGAAGATCCCGCAGACCGGGGATACTCTCCCCGAAGGGGAGGTGTGATCGAGGCTTAAAAGCGCCAGACCACCTTTTCTGCGCCACCGAATGCCTTCCGGCCTGCGCCTAGAAGACAGGGGTGACCAACAGAAGCACCCAGAGGGTCATCGGCCGAAGCCCTGGTTCAAAAGAAAGGACCAAAGATGGTCCAGAATGCCTGCCGAGGGACGGGAGAGGGGCCACTGGCCCTGTCCCAACACCAAATGGAGAACTCTTACCATTTGAGGGCGAGCATGTTTGGCAGACTCCCGGCAGGACTCCTCGGAAACGTCGAGGACCTTGCCAAAAGACCCCAAGCCTGGCCCCTAGCCACACAGGGACCAGGCCTTTAGGTGCAGGGATTGAAGGTCCAGATGGAAAACCTTCGCCTGAAAACAGAGATTAGGACCGGGCGGGCTGGAAGCCGCCTCGGGAGCCTGGGGCTGAGACTGAAGAGAGCTGGATACCAGAGCTGGCCAACCGGTATGGGGCTACCAGCATCACCTGCGCCTAGTCCCTCCTCGCCTTGCCCGTGGGTCAAGGGAAATGGGGGAGAGGCGTGGAAGAGGCCCGGGGTCCGCGACCTCGATGGCATCCCCTACAGCAAACCTTGCTGAGGGGCGGGCATGAGACAGTCTCGGCCTCGTATTCTCCCTGGAGGGAAGGAGGGAGAAGATCCTGTGCTACCTCCGGCAGGGAAGACCACTCGTGAGGCACAGTCTATGCCCGGCTTAGGGCATCAGCCAGGGTGCTGGAGGCTCCTGCCATCAAATGGCTAGGAAACCGCCTCCCAGCTGCGCGAAAGATCCAATACGGAGAACCTCCTTATGAGATGCAAGAGGCTCATCCGAGCCTGGCGGAGTAGGTAGCACATGGTCGTGCTGTTGTCCGCCTGGACTAAGACCACTAGATCCCGCACAAACGGAGCGAGCGGTGCAAGCAAGCGGACCGCCAAGAGCTTCAGGGGGTAGGAAGACATCGGGACTCCCGAGAGGACCAGAGGCGGAGCACTCTGTATTCCCCTAGATGGGCACCCCAACCCATCCGAGAAGCATCGGTTGGAGCAGACCGTCGACTCGGGGCAGATGAACAGGATGTACTCCTGCAAGAGCTGAAACGGTCCAAAGGAGAGCGTTCCCTAACTCCTGGGCTGTAGTCACGAACTGGTCCGAAGGAACGCAACACAGTGACCGCTGGCTGGCCAGTCCCCCCCCCCCCCAAGGGGAACGCATGAACCAGTGGGTCCAACAGACCACGCTGGAGCTGGCAGCTGCGAGGCCCAGGAGGAACAGGAGGTCCCGGCAGGGCGCAACTGCCCAGTCAGACCTGACCAGATAAGGAAGAACCTCATCCCTGTCCACCGGGAGCCGAGCTCGGACTCAAGCCTGGTCCCGAAAAAGGATCACCCGCTAAGGCACGAGTTCCAATGTGGCTCTGATAACAGGAGACCCACCTGAGACCCAGAACTCTGGGTCGACCCCTTCCGCCTGGAAAGGGTTGAAGCCAGGCCGCCATCCAGGTGGGGTTACGCCCGGGCCCCTCGGTGCCGCAGAAAGTTGCTGGGCCGAGACCAAAGGGCCTGGCCTGGAACTCGTAAGGAGATCCCCCACTAGGAAAGGAAGGAGTCTCCCAGAAAACAGACGGAACGAGGAGTAAGTGCGTTCTGGAGGCCCAGGAGCGAAGCCACACGCCCGTTCTGAGGATGGGATATCTAAGCCAGAGAGACCATCCAGGCGTGCAGAAAATAGGGCGTAAGCCCCCCGTCCGTTTGAGACCAGGGATACCTGGACACGAACCCAGGGTCAGAAGGAGGATCCGCAACCTTCCTGATTACCTCTATTTAGAGGACCAAGCAAGTTGGCTCAGCGGGCCGACGAAGAGGCTGTGGACCCCAAGATCCCAGTGGGGCAACGACTCGAGAGGGTGGGACCTGCTTGCAAACCCGAGACAGGGCCTTCCCTTAGCATCTCCGACCCTTAGAGGTCCGGGAAAGCGGACCAAGTGGACGAGGTGCGGAGCCGTCCCCCATGGGGGAACCCGGCTAGGGGCGACGGGGCCGGGGCCAGCGCCCCTAGCCCGTCACTGAGCAGGCTTGGGGGAGGAAGAGGCCGAGGGAGCTCTCAGGCCCTTACCTCCCTGCTTCCTTTTAGAGGAAGATGCTGATTGGGAGCCAGGCCGCCCAGTGCATGCGTGCTGGGCCTATCAAGCCACAGGAACTAGGGGGCAAAGGGGCTTACGCAAAGGCTGTCGGCTGCCCTTGTCCCTCCTGGCGGGAGTGACCGAGTCCAGAGTGGTATCGGACTTCTCAAACCCCTGGAGGTATCCCTCCACTCCAGGGCCGAAAAGGTCAGTCCTCAAGAAGGGGATGTCCGCCAACTCGTGCTGGGTTTCCAAAGAGAAGAAGGATAACCTCAGCCATGCCCTGCGGCGCATGGCCACGCCGCCACCGATCTGGCACAGGAGTCGCCTAGATCCAGAGCCGTCTGGAGCTGCTGCTTCGCCACCGCCCTACCCTGGTCCCGCACCCGCCAGACCGTGGTCCGTAGGTTGGCCGGGAGATGAGGGAGGACCTCGTCCAGGGAGCCCAAAAGGGCGTGGGAGAAATGTGCCATCAGTGCAGCCGAGCTGGCCTGATGGAGGCCTAGGGAGGACGCAGCACAAATCTTGCACCCGACATAGTCCATCCTTTTGGACTCGTCAGGGGGCCTATCCACATCCCTAGCGTTTCCAGAACACTGGAAAACATTGTCGGTAACTAACCCCTCAGCCGAGGGGTGTTCCGAGAAACCAGGCAGAGAACCGACAGGGACAGAGTACTTCCTGGCCATCCTGGCCGAGGGCAGGAAGTAGGCCGCCGCCAGAGCTCCAAGGCCGGGCCCACAATTGCCTCAGCCACCGGGAAGGCCTCCAAGGGTGAACCCCTTTGATCTAGAATCTCCTTAAGGGGCCCATTTGGAAACGGGCTCGAGCTGCATCCCAGTGAATTCCGAGATGAGCTGAAGCAGACCCATAAAGGACAATGGGCTGTCGTCCACAGAATGTTCCGGAGAAGACCCTGGGTCCTCCCGGCTAGGGAACATAGAGGAGTCGATTTCGGGCTCAGAGGGGTCTGCAAAAAGCTGCCTCAGGCCTGAGTCACTCTTCGTCCGCCGAAGGCGGGCGGGAGTGAGGGGGACAGATAACCTGCGGGACAGGTAATGACCCGGCCTGGGTTCCACCGAAGACGGTGGGGCAGCAGGGATCGGACGAGCAACCGGCCCCGGAGAGGGCACCTCGACTGCAGCGAGTGGTTGAGTCGGCCAATCGTGCGGCAGCTGCTTACTAGCCGGGGAATGAATCGGGGTCGATTGATTCCTGGACAACAACAGCTGCTGCCACATGAACTCCTCATAATGTCGACGCCATCGGCATCGGGCTACCTCATCCGAGGAGGGGACGAGGAAGAACGGCAATGCTAACTTGACCGGTGTCCCACCGAGAACGCTTGAGGTCGGGCGTGAGCGGAACCGAGAGAAGGACCAAAACGACCTGAACTGGGGAACCGAGGCGGCCTGGAAGGGCGGGGCGCCCACTCCTCCCTCGGCTCGGAAGAAAGGGCCGAGGTCTGTGGACCCAAAGGTACAGGCAGAACCTCAGTCTACCCCGGGGGAACCGGCGAAGGGATGGCGGCTCTAGCAGAAGTCAGCCCAAATGACAGGTCGAGAAACTCGACGTCGTCGACGGGAGTCCTGGCCGGCTGACTTGACGGGGACACCGTGAGGCCAGCGACAAGAGCCGCATCCTCGACCAAAGTCGAACGTCGGCTGGCAGGGAAGGGGGAACTCTCCTGCTCCCTCCAGCGCCGAAGGGACTTAGCCTGCGACTCCATGGACTTGGGCCGAGAGGCAGGTCCCGAAGGTCCCTCTCCCTTCAAAGAAAGGGACTGGCGAAGCTCCTTGAATGAAGCTGCATGAGGAGAACTCAAGGAGAGCAGGATGAGCGCTACGACCGAGGAAGAGGGAGAGGCAGCCGCCCCCTCCCCAGAGGAAGAAAGATTGAGCTGCTCAGCCGAGACAGCCGACACTGCCCAACGAGTCTCCAAGGAATTTTCTGGAGCGTTAAAATTTCCGGTCGCCCGAGCCCCGAACGGGCCGCACGATCCTCCAGAGAGCTGGCCGAAAGGGCACAGCAAAAATCGCAAAGTTGAGGATCATGATCCAAGTCAAGGAAGTAAACGCACGTGGAGTGCGGGTCTTTCCTGGAGGAATTAGCCGGGCGCCCCCGAAAGTCTGAAAATGAATGAGCCATCGCTGCAGTGAAGAAGAAGAAGACAGAAGTTTCAGAAAACTTCCAATTGATTTCAAAGACCGAAAATTCCAGGAACCAGTCGAAAACGCAGAGCGCTAAGGAGGGAACCTGAGCTTCCAAGCGGTAAGGAAGATCTGGTGTCACGGGGCGGAGCTGAGAGTTTTACCACCCAGGTAGGTGGGAGGAGCCAGCTTGAAGACCTTCCGGCAAGATTTAAAGCGGCAAGGAACCTGCCACCAAGTGTGGATGAACAACATATCCATGTCCCTAGAACCCTCATTTCTAGGGAGGTGGATATGGTGCACTATCCACACCTAGACAGACTCCTAGCACTCCTCTGGAAGGAGGGCAAGGCAAGCACCCCAATTTGGCTAACAGAGATTGGAGAATTGAGGTCCGAAAAACCAGCATCCCAGCGTGACTCAAGGTTGATGTGATAATAGGAAATGAAGGTGTGTGTGCGGATTTTCAGGTAACAGCCCTGCATATTTCCTGTATGGGGCAACCCTGGAAGCAGCAACTGAGGCAGAACTATGTCTGGCGGAATGAGCCCCAACCCTAAGAGAGGCTCGCAACCCGCCAACCTATTGCAGAGGTTGATGCAGGATACAATCCACCTGCCAATCATCTGCTTAGCTGCTAGTCTGCCAGGTGCAGCTTTAGCATTGGTGACGGGCTGGCAAACCTCTCCACAAACTCCAGCCATGCGCTCAGTATAGTAAGCGAGCACTCCCTCAGGTCCAGTGTGTGGACGCTGTGTTCAGCTTCCGAGATCGGACTGGTGAAATACACCTGGAGATTGATCATCTGGTTAAGGTGAAGCACAAAAGAAATCTTTGAGAGGAACCTCAACTTAGGGCAGAGGACCACCTTTTCCCTCTGGTACACCATGTAAGGAGACTCCTCCGAGAGCACCCGACACTCACTGATCATTCTGAAGGAGGTGATAGCCACAAAGAAGGCAATCTTCCATGACAAGTGAAAGATGTCACACCACTGCACTGGTTCTAACAGCTTGCCCATGAGTACTTCCAAGACCAGCAACAGGTCCCACAGTCACAGTGGTGGTGATTCATGCATCAGTGGGAACAGGTGGTCAAGGCCCTTAAAGAAGCACTCAACCACCTTTTCCTGCACCATCATCAGTATACCTGCCTGAGCCCAGTATGTAGAGATGTCCACCAGGTGCACCTTGAGTGTTAGACATCAGAGGCCTGTCTGGAGGGACCACAGGTAATCCACAATGCTAC
Source organism: Neoceratodus forsteri (assembly GCA_016271365.2). Classification (NCBI taxonomy): domain Eukaryota; kingdom Metazoa; phylum Chordata; order Ceratodontiformes; family Ceratodontidae; genus Neoceratodus; species Neoceratodus forsteri. Next base: position 1,410,942,335 of record CM057456.1, on the reverse strand, counting down.
CCAGGGAGCTGGACAGCGGGGTCTAACTCCCTGCTCTGGAACTAAACGGAAAAGCGCTTCCATCTGAAGGCACAACACTGGCATATCGACCCCTTCTGGGAGGTTTCCAAGACTTGGAAAACCTCGTCGAAAAGACCCAAAGCTTGGAACTCTAGCCACTCCGGAACCTGGCTGTAAGGTGTAGGGACTGAAGTTCCAGGTGGAAATCCTTCCCCATGTGACAGGAGAGTAGGTCCGAACATAGAGGCAGGTGCCACAGAGGCCTGCTGCTGAGATGAGATGAGATCTGTGCATCAGAACCGACATGGTTGTCTGGGGCTGCCAGTATCACCTGGATCTTGTTCCTCCACAACCTGACCAGCACTCTGTGGATCAGGTGAAAGGAAGGGAAGACGTAAAAGAGGCCAAGGGTCCAGGGCCTTGTGAAGGCATCCCCCACCAGTGTCCAGCACCAAGGGGGGGGGGGGCAGGCAAAGAGCACCCTCAGCTTTGCATTCTAAGAGGAAGCAAACAGGTTGACCAGGGAAATGCCCAACAAAGAGAAAAGGCAGTTCACCACCTCTTGATGAGCCGACCACTCATGAGACACCTCACCCAACCGGCTGAGGGAATCCACTAGCAGGCTGAAGGCTCCAGCCACATGGATCGCCAGAACATCGGCGTCCAGACTGCGCACGAGGGTCCACGTGTGGAGGGTTTCCCCAACACAGCCAGAGGGAATGCATTCCGCCCTGCCTGTTGGGATAGCACAGAGTCGTGGTGTTATCTGTCTGAACCTGAACAACCTGACCCCGAACCGATGGAGTAAACGCCAACAGAGCTAGATACACTGTCTGGAGCTCCAGCAGGTTGCTGTGGTATCAGCACTCCTTGGGGGCCCCCAACGTCCATGGGCTCTGTGCTAGACATGTCAATAGTAAGGAATACAGTCAGCTCTGCATGGATGAACAAGACTCCTTTCTCCAGGTGTTCTGGGAATAGCTACCACTAGATAGTATCCCACACTGTCTGCATCACCAAAACAGAGTGGTCCAGGTGACTGAAGTGCTGAAGGGACAGCTACCAGTGCAGGGGGTGCATCCACCAGCGGGAACACTGAACCATGCTGGTGCAGGATTCCATATATCCCAGCAGTCCCTGGAAGTCCCGGACAGAGCACGAGTGCACAATCTAAAATAGTCAGGTAAAGTAGATAACGTCCACTGTCCAGTCTGCTGGGAGTCAGACCTTGGCCCACAGGAAGTAGAGCTCTACCCTGATGAAGTGGATGGTCTGTAAGGGTTCCGACTTTGCCAAGTAGATAAGCAGACACAAGGCCGAACAATTCTGGAGGGCCAGATCCCTGGCCAGCTCCACAGCCTCCCAGGATGGAGCAGCAATCAGCCAGTTGTCCAGGAATGGACAAACCCAGATCCCATGGCGCCTCAGAAATTCCCCCACCACTGTGATGTACTAGCTGAAGACCCTGGGGGCCAAGGAGAGGCCAAAGGGCATGACCCCGAACCACATCCAGCACTCATTTGTCTGTAAAAACAGCAGACCAAACATGCCAGGAAAGTCAAAGCTGACCCCCTAAAGGGAAGCTGAGGCAAGGACGCAGTCGGAAAGCAGATGCCCCCAACTGCCCCCCCAAACAACCTGTCACTGCACAGCTCTGGAGAAGGAGGAGGATCCAGCTCCAGCCACTGGGGGTGCGCCGTTGCTCTGACCTCTAGGCCAATGGTTGGCTGACTTTGGCTTATGTCACCAGACCCGAGACTGCCCCAACTGGATCTGCTGTTGCTTAGCTTACTGGGGCTAAGAGAGCCATAACAAACAGGGCTTGGGTGGCAATGGACTTCTTAATCCTCATAAGATGGCCCTACACCCTGACCCAAAGAGGTCGGAGGCCAAGAAGGAGACTTCCTCTGGCTTAAGTTTGGTATCTATCATGAAGATGGAGATACTAAGCCAGGCTCTGTGGCACACAGCCACCTCTGCCGCCACAGACCATGCACAGGAATCACCAATGTCCAAAGCCATCCAGAGCTAGTGCTTTGCAACAGCGCAGCCTTGGTCACGGACCACATTCACTGTGACCTGCAAGTCCATGGAAAGGTGGGGAATGACATGGTGCAGGACTAAGTGTGTGGCCAAAGTTGCCCATCATATTAGCAGAGCTCGCCTGCTTAACGCCCAAGGAGGACGTAGCCTACACGTTTTTGGGTGCATGGTCCACCTTCTTAGATTTCTTGTCAGATGACTGGTTGACATCCAAGACCTTGCCCATCTGAAGGGAAACTGAATCCACTACCAACCCCTCGGTCAAGGGGTGATCAAAGAAACCAAGCAGGGACACGGTCGGCATCTCGTACTTGCAGAAGGTGTAGGGCAAGAGCTAGATGCTGACAACTCCCAAGGGGGGACCCAGGATAGCTTCTGCCACCGGAAAGGCCAGCCCTGGGGAAGTCATATCGGTCAAGGATTTCCGTCATGGAATATTTGGCCCGCTTCTGGACCAGCTCCAGAGAAATTTCCATGAACTGGGAAGAAAAGCCAGAGCAAGACCATGAAGGAGGAGGGACCCTGGTCAGAAGCAACTTCCTCGTACAACCAGTCAAAGCCCAGGGTCATAGAGGAATGCACAGAGGAGCCATCCATGTCAGACTACTCTTCGAACACTGCCCTCTGCCCCCTTAAACCACACTGAATTTGTTAGAGTGGGTAATCTGTGTCACGAACCCACTCCAAGGGTCAGGTCCACTGAGCTCACAGTGCCCACCCTTAAGTGCAATCTGTGACACGGGGGGAGACAAGGATATTCTCCTCTTCCTTTGAATGCTCGCTGAGGTCACGACTGCACCTCTGCCACTAGGATCCAGGGCGTCCCTCTAACTCAGCATAAGGGCACAATACCAGTTTCGAGTCTTTTGACCAAATATGAACCCTTACGTGACTATTCTACAAAGGGGGAAAAGACCCACGCTTCACACTCTCTTCAGGGTAGCAGCAAAACACCTGATTTGGCCTTCACCCTACAGGACATGCAACAGCCTGGTTCAAAATTCCTGTACACTCGTCCCAGATACTTTGGTACATACACCAGTTCTTGCCTATGCTGCTCTGCCTAAGCCATATGTCCTGTACACAGAAATAAACTTTTTACAACTACTGCTTACACTCAGGCTAGCATCTGATATCAGAAACAGGATAAAACCCAATTTAGCATCAGCTAATTTACAATGGGGTCCTACTGTACAAAAATATCAGTTTCATTCTAAAAATACAACACATACATTATACATACGTGCAACACAGTACATACAGAGAAAGAAAAAATTACAATATACCATATGTGCAGATCTCTCAAATACAACAGGTTTTTAAAGACATTGCTTCCTTTACAAGCCAAGATTTCATTACATTCCAAGATGTTTTATTTGTACATAACCTCAAATACCCTGGCAATGAGTTCCACAATTTCGGACCCTCATATACGCAACAGTGTTGGCCCCTCACTGTTCTCATAAATGGTACCCTGAATTTTATTTTCTCTGCAGATCACAGTCCTTCCTTAGCATTCCACTCCTCCAGGAACTCCACTAGATATCCTGGTGCTTTTTTAAAATAACAGTGATGGATCAACCACTGCACATGCATATTTCACCGTTCTATCAAGGATATCCAATTTAAGTTCCTGTAGAGGGTGCAATGGTGAGTTTTCCAAGGTGCGCCCCAAACAAAACACGCATATCTGTTAGAAATATCAAGCTTTCCCAAACTGACACTAGCTGCCCCATCGTATACAACGGTGTTTCACCATAGTCAATGAGGAATTATCATCGAATTTATAATCTTTAACCTAGCATCAAACAAGAGGCAATTTCTATGTTTATACAATGCCCCCAACTTTTTATTCCGTTTTTCTATCAAGTTATCAATATGGAAGTCCCAACTACAATGGGAGTCCAACCAGACTCCCAAGTATTTATAACAATCCACAAAGGTCAGACTACACCCATCCAATGTTTCTATATGCAAGTCCACAGGTACATTTTTTATTTGAAAACAGCATTACCTGTGACTTTTGAGGGTTTAAGACCAAACCATGTTCTGAAAAATATGTTTGCAATATATTAAAATATTTTTGTAATTTTGTTGTGGTGTAGGAGTGGTCCAAGAGTACACTGAAGGACTGTACCTAATGGTGTCTGCAATTCAAAGTTTAACCCCATCAGAAAGTAACTACCCAGTTCAGAAATTGGAATTTCTAGCTTTCAAGTGGGCAGCCGTGGAACAGTTTTGCGAATACTTGTATGGTGCAAAAATCTTAGTAAAGACCGACAACAATCAGTTAACTTAAGGACCCGTGCAAGTGCTGCTTGGGCAGAGGGTCCACCAAAAATCGGTGGACAGGCTGGAGTAGGCTAGACTGGATGGGACTGCATAAGAATGGGCCTTCACCAGAACAGACCACAGTAGAACCGGGACCTGCAGGAAGAACTGGCCCTGCCCAAGGACCCACTAATGTAAAAAGAGCTCCTCACAGCGGCAACAACTTACAGCGGAGCCACTCCTTCTCCAAACATGAGGAAGAACAGGATCTTCGACGGCACTTCCTGGGAGGTTGCAAGCAGAAACTACCTGAATCCTGAGACAGGGATCGGAGTCGGATTCTTGACCGAGACCTCGACCAGTGATGAGACTGCCGCCATCGAGGGGACGTGGGAGCAGGAGAGCACTGTTACATAAAAACTTTCCATAACGACTTCCAGTGATGTCACGTGACTAATGGCAGCCTAATTCGGAGCTCTGGTACCTCGGGTGCACTATTAAAGTGAAATCGGTCATTACAGAGTGGTTTAAATGCCTTACTTAGCATCTACCTGGTCCTTGCAGCCGTTTACAGAATGGGGCGAATTAAAAAAAGCTTCTCGGAGAGGAAAGGTTGTTCAAGGGGGTCGGACTGACTCGAGACCCAAGAGTCTGTCTGGGTCCCGGTCCTCCATAATTACAGCCTCGGACAGACTCCGACGGTTCAGGATCTGAAGCAACATCCACCTTCACAAAAGCAGACGGGCACAGGATGCTGAAAATACTTCAAATCAACGACAGAATTATGGGCATACAAAATGACTAAGAAACTGGAAGCTCGCACGACATCTGTGGAGACATGTTGAAACCTTACAAGCAGAGCACATGGCTTTTGGTAGATCTTTAGCCTACCTCCACATAAGAAAAAAAAGAGCTAACCACGAGGGCGGAGGATGCAGAGGCGAGAACCCGCCATAACAATATTAGAATTTTTGGTATTCCGGAAGTGGTGGACCCCCCCATGTATGGAAGATTTCATTGATTCCTGGTTGAAAACAGAGCTGAACTTGGAAGAAGGCTTTAACACAGAAATCGAAAGAGCCCACAGGTCTATCGCTCCTAAGCCAAAAGAGGGGGCACCTCCTAGATCAGTAATTGTAAAGTTTCTGAGGTACACAATGAAAGAAAAGATTGTAAAGTTGGCTTGGGCGAAGAAGACTCTCAATCTAGATGGCCAGAGGCTGTACATAGATCAAGAATTCCCCCCTTTAATGCTTGCTCAAAGGAAAAAAGTGTTGCAGGTGGTACAAGCCCTGAGAGATAAAGGTCTTAAAGCCTACCTCAGATATCCCATGAAGCTCTGGGTGCAGAATGAAGATGGGGTTAAAATTTCTGATTCTTTGCTAGCTGCCACTCCCCATTTCTCACAGCCCAGGATGTACCTGTCCAGATACGAAGGAGCAGCAGGTCGGAGAAAGAGATTGAGGACTTGTTGTGGTCTATTACTCCGGGTCCCAGGAAGCGCGAGAGGAGGCCCTCCTCCCATTACACGCGGACATGGCGACATGGTTACATGCTAAGGAGACCTGAGGGGAGTATCAATAGTTTGCAGCTTTACGAACTTAAAGAGCGCCTAGCCCTGGACAGCGATCCTGCCCGAGATGAGACTGGAATGGAGACTGAATGGGGGGCATTTGTGTTTTATATCTGATGGAAGCTCTCTTATTTGCAGGCTGTCCCCTTATGGTCTTTGTAATGTTGTGGAAACTGTTTTCAGATGCTCTCTTATAAGGCAAGGGGGGGACCTAATAGAGTTGGGTTTGTGTTTCCAGTGGGAGGGCTTTCAGATGGGACCTATGCTTAGGGTAACAATGATAAGAGTCTCTCCGGTAAACAGATTACATCTGAATTGCGGGATACAGACGACAGATAAGTTGAGTTATTAAATTTTATTATTAAGCATAAAACCATATTTAGGTTAAATTCTGAAATGATGATCGAAAGTGGTAAATGATTTCAAGGGTGCTGAGGTAGGGGCAGGATATAATTTGGACCTTGCGTTTGTCAGAACGGGGGGGGGGTTGCCCTAGCTCATAGAACGGAAAATACTGGACCCTGTTTGTAATGTGCTCCCTTCCTGGATAATTATCTAGCCCCATCTCCAACCAGGGTTTAAATAGAGTGGGGACTGATTTGTAGATGTACTGCTGAGTATCCCTGGCTATCCCCAGTTCATTTTATTTTCGTGATATACATTGTGCCCGGGGTACTTGGCTTCGATGGCTGGCCTAACCGGACCCATTTTAGACAGGAGAGGGTTGGTCCCTTGGGGTTCCCGAAAGCCTATCCTTTAGCGTCAGTAGACGCTTTTTCTCCTATTAATCTAGGGCTTTATGCTCCTAGCATCTGGGGTGTTAACACCTAAACCCCCAGGTCTTTAGCCTGACTGAGCTAGCGGGTATTCAGCAAACGACTGTTATCCAGTTTTCTTTATCCCTATCTTAGGGTAGTTTCCTTTTTTACCCAAGTTGGGGTTTAAGGGTGTACTTTCACCCAAGGTTAAACTGAACTGTGCGATATTTCGTGTTGTCTTAGTTTGTTGTTGTTGTGTATCTTTCTCTCTTTTATCTATACTACCCTGCTTACTCTATTCTACAAACATATATACATGCGAATTATTAAATGTAATTCTTTGGTACGATGGGAACGGAAAGGGAGCTATGGGGGACATCTCAAGATATAAATATGGCATAATTTAAAATAATATCTGTCAATGTTGGGATAAATAGGGTGGTTAAGCAGGCAAGAATACTGCAAGAATTGGGACGGTTAAAATGCGACCAAGCTTGTCTTCAAGAGACCAAATTATCTGATCATGAACACTCCAAGTTATGGAGAACTTGGGTGGGAGGGGTGTATGCAGATTCCTGTTCTGGGGCTTCAAGAGCAGGGGTGGTTGTATTAATTCGCAGGGGTCTTCCATTCAAAGTCCACTGGGTACAGACAGAGGGATCAGGACACTAAGTGATAATCTCTGGTGAGTATATGGGACATACCTTCCATTTGGCAGCGGTATACGCCCCCTTCAGGAATTTTCTTTAGACAGTTCTTCACCATAGTGGATTCCCTTCCTTCTGGCAGAGTGATAACGGTGGGGGACTGGAACTGTGTTGAAAATAGTGCTTTAGACAGGAGCTCAGGGGGGAAGGGAGGGTGGACAGTGTGCTCTAAACTCCTTAGAACCCTGATGGCAGAGGGGGGTTGAACAGATCCATGGAGGCTACAAAATCCATTGGTTAAAGATTTCACATTTTATTCGGCGGTGGCCAAAACATATTCTAGGCTTGACAGATTTTATACTCAAATAAAGAATGTTAATGACCTAGCTGATTTAATACACCCAGTGACCTTCTCAGATCACGCAATGATCAATGCAAGGGCAAGATGGTAGGGGTAAAGGCTAAGGGGAGTTAGATATTTGATTCTGGCCTACTAAATGATACAGGGTTTGTTAATCAAACAAAAGAGTCCATTAAGCTTTATATATCAGAGAACAAGGAAGAGGATACTCGTATGTGTTTCATATGGGACGGTCTGAAAGCTGTCCTCCGTGGGAAAATTATTAGTTATTCCTCATATAAATGCACTCAAACTAAGTTGCATAGCCTATTGGGAGTCATGAGTTCCCTGGAGAATGAACATAAAAAAAATAGACACATTCGGGTGTTAGAGAAATTACAAGAGACCAGGGAACAACATAATAGGGAAATGAATATCCGAACCGGAAACTCTGAGATATACCAGACAAAGATACTACAAATTAGGGGGAAGGGCGAACCATTTATTGGCTCAGACTCAGAAAACAGGAGGCTGAAAGATGTATTCCTCAGCTTAAAAAACATGGTACTCAGACCATTTCCTCTGACCCAGTACAAACTGCAGACAGCTTTTGTTACTATTACCAGGAACTTTATGTTCAAGAAAGGGGACCAAATCACCCTGCCCAAATCGAAAACTTCCTGCACAATATTACATTACCGAGGCTCGAAGAATCTCAGAGAAATAAGTTGGATAGGACAATTTCTGAACAAGAAGTGAGAAAAGTCATAAAAACCTTAATGGGGGCGCCTGGGCCAGATGGGTCAGATTTTACTGGCTGCCAAATCTAATCTGGCCCTTTATTTATCAGAGTACGTAATGTAGCACAGGAGAAGGGGAATCTCTGGCCTCTTGGGAAGAAGCAGTGATTACTTTACTGCCAAAACCAGGTAAAGACCTGATGGAATGTGGAAGTTATCGTCCTATTTCGCTGATCAATCAGGATGCCAAAATATCTGCTAAGATCTTGAGTTCCTGGTTACAAGAATTTATTACGGAATTAGTACATAAAGATCAAACTGGGTTTATCCCAGGTCACCATATTCAAGATAACATAAGATTGTTGCTCAATGTTTTGTCTTCCTGCAGGTCGTTCTCTCCCAACCCCCCCACCACCGATACTCTTAGGGTGGGGATGCAATTGGATGCGTAGAATGCATTCAATCGGTTGGATTGGCTCTCTTTAGATCAGGTCCGGGGGGAAATTTGGCACTGGGGAAAAATTCCGAAAATGGACGGCAAATTTATATAGAAACCCCTGGGCAAGAGTGAAGGTGAACGGGGTAACTTCAGACAGAATAATGATTAATAGGGGAACTAGACAGGGATGTCCACGCTTGCCCTTATTATTTGCATTGTGTATTGAGCCCCTTGCAGCCCTCATAAGACAGTCGAAAGATTATATAGGTATACAAGTACAGGGAGTCATGGTTAGAGTGTCACTATATGCAGATGACACCTTGTTGTATATCACGGATCTAGAGAGACAGATGCCCTTGATTAACTCCATGATTCAATCATTTCGTGTAGTATCCGGGTTCAAAATTAATGATACTAAATCGGAACTCTTACCCATAGGATGGTCTCAATATGGCACGCTCCCATTAACTGGTAAATATAAATGGGCAAAGGAAGGTTTTAAATACCCTGGGATTAGAATAACCAGAGATATTTCTAAACTGTATGCCTTTAACCACAGTCAATTGCTACAGTCTGTCCAAGAAGATCTGCATAGATGGGAGGAGTTGCCCCTTACATTATTTGGCAGAGTTGATTGTGTGATAATAAACATACTGCCATGTTTTTTGCTTTTGTTTCAGTCCTTGCCGCTTAAACCTCCACCCCCTTTTTGGAAGGCAATCAAATCTTCTTTGGCCCGGTTCATCTGGGCTGGTAAACCACTCAAAGGTAAGATGGAATATCCTTCTCAAAGATAAAAAGAAAGGGGGTCGGGCTTACCAGACCTTAGAAAATATCATTGGGCTGCACAGATCCAGCCACTAATTCTCCTTATGGGAGATAGAGACCCTCCGTTATGGGTGGAATTAGAGAAACCGGAGTCCTCTAGAGGGGCTATTAGAGAGCTAATATATATGAACTATGGTGGAATACAAAAGTTGCACGGCAGCATTCCCTGGTCTAGTCTGGTGGTTTCTTCCTGGCGAGAGATTAATAAAAAAAATTAGGTATTGAGTTGTCTTTGGGGATGGACTCCCCGATTGAAGCTTGTCTGGACTTCCAACCCTTATGGGACTTGGGATTTATGCGATAGAACCGGACTGGCTTATTTAAAATTGGTCAGTTATATTTGGGGGGGGGGGGTTAAAACCTTTCAACAGCTTTCGCAGGAATTTTCCCTCCCTCTGATTTTTTTTTAGATATATACAATTTAGACATTTTTTACAAGGTAAGGATTTGATGAAGGGGGACCCAGAGATAAAGATAACCCATTGGTGGATGTCCTGAGAACTGAGGCCATTAGAATAGAATCAAAAGGATTTATTTCACAGATGATGGGCCATTTCTTTGATCTGGAGCCAGATTCCATGGTCTCTATTAAAACAAGTTGCACCTTGGAAATTGGGAGACACACTGCTGATCCAGGTTGGGGCAGGATATGGGAGGCTATACACTCGACCACCGCCTCTACTAGTTGGCACGAGTTTCGGTGGAAAGTGGTCTCCAGATAATTCCGAACCCCGGTAATTACTAAACACTTTGGTCAATATTTTACAGATTTCTGTTGGAGGGAATGCGGCAAAAGAGGGACACACTTACATATATTCTGGGAATGCCCTCGCATTAGTAGTTTTTGGGTACAAGTGAGGGACCAAGTGAGTGCTGTCCTTGGGGTATCTACACCTAATGATCCTGTACATTGGGCTCTTGGACAGTATCCTAATCAGGTTTAACTAAAATCTCAGCGTTACTTGTTTAATATACTGGTGGCCTCGGCCCTTAAGGCAATTACTCAATGTTGGTTGTCTAAAGTCAGTCCAACATCAAATGCTTGGTATAAAAACTGTGTCTATCCTTGACATGGAATACCTCACTAAGGTGAAACTGCAAAAGGATAAATTTAAGTCAAGATGGATGCCTTTTTTTAATTTTCAGGCTCAAACAGAGCAAACTAATGTGTTAGAAATTTTAGTTAAATATACTTGTCAGTGATAGGATAGAAGGTACCCGTTGGTTTCGCCTCTTCTTTTGCAGGAAGGGGAGAACTCCTTAGTTGCAACTTATTATTGAATGTTGGTGGTACTCCAAGATAGTACAGAGGTCAGGGGAACACCCCTTAATTGATATATTTGAGACCCACAGTGTTTCTTCAAGTTAAGATGTTTACCGCAAAGACAATACAAGTCTGTCTTTCTTTTCTTTCTTTCCTTAGACTGGTCTATACTCCTTTTTCTATCTTTATGAGAGACCTTGTTTGTTCCTATTAGAACTCGGTGCAAAGTGTTCTGGACTCTGATTTGTATATGGAAAGGATTAAAAGAGGTGCGTGGTATACCCAGTTATATTACCCTAGATAAACTGGCTAATTATCAACTGTACACTGTCCAGACACACATCAACTCTTTCTGTAAACCGAAAGTGAACCTGTAATGTCTGTACCGTTTTATGACAAAACATAATAAAATTATTTAAAAAAAAAAAACTTCCATAACAGTAGATCTTCGAGAGGAGCTAGCAGTTTATAACAGGGGGATTGCCTCCAATGTTGGAATGCCAACATCCATCCTTATCATAAAAGAAGTGGACCCCACACCCACCTCAGTTCTCCCGCTGGAAACTTGTGAAGAAGAGAGACAGGACAATAGAAGCCAGAAAGGCCAACCATGGAGAAAGAAAGAAGGGGCATGGAAGGAGGGAGGGAAATCCTGCGTACTGAAAAGAGCTCTTCTCAGAGATCTTATGGTAAGTTCTTACATAACTGCACTATCTTACTTAGAGGGGGCTCCAACAGTAAGCAACACCATAAGGACTGAGTTACAAGCAGTGCCCAAAGGTAAAAATAACACCCCGTAAGGGAGAGGAAGCAGAAGAAGGTGACAGCCCAATACTGCTCAGATTCCAAGGATCACTGGCCAAGGTCCCGCTCCACGAGTCTAAATTTCATCCCCCTAGATTGAGGGAGAAATCCCTGGAGAGAAAAAGGCATGGCTCCAATGGCCAGCAAGAGAGAGAAAAACCATGGCGGGGAAGAGAACCTGGTGTTCCCAAGGGTGAGAATAGACTTGCCGAAGGAGTCGGGAGAAAGGGAAGCCCATCTAAAGGGCAACGTAACTCTTGGGGGAGAAGGAAAAACGACATCTGACATTTGGCCCACTGGACCCTTAGAGACGGGCGCAAATGGAAAACATGACTGCCTAAAGGAAAGCCCACATCAAAAGACTAAAACCAAAAGGTGCCTGGTCCGGCAAGACACCAATGGGCAGCTCTCCAAGAGAAGACTCGATAAGCATGATAGCCATCAGGCATCAGCTGAAAACAGGAAGGTGGCAGCTGCGCCCCTCAGCCAGGGAACAGGCTAGAAGAGGAGGAGCTAACCCATGCCCCAAAGGAGTGCCGCCCCCCCCCCCGGCAAACATTTCCAGAGTTAGGGGGCACAATGGGGAGTCCCCATCAAGAGAGTCACCTCTAAGGGGAAAAGAAAAAAATTAGTTGCCATAGTAATGTTTCTTCAAATGGAGTCTTGCTGTATTCTGACATATGAAGTATGAACAACCAGTTCAACTGCCCTGGAGAATAAAGAGTTTAACTCTATGCAAATGCATAGAACGTTGAGATCGAGCTCGGTTTTCAAACCACTGTCCTCGGTGCATACCATGTAACTGATCAGATTCTTACGAAGATACTAATAAGAAAGCTATATAACTAGTCTATAACCAGAACTAAACACCCCAGGGGTAAATAAACATACAAGTAAGGCATGAAGACGACTCGGGTCACTGATGCCCAGAAAAAACACTACCCACTAGTGACAGAAAAACTTAATAGCTGGAGTGCAGAGACCCTGCTCCCCTAGGTTCCAGAGGGGAGGCAGGGTGGGAGGTCAGAATACAGCAAGGCTCCATTAGAAGAAACATTTCTATGGTGAGTAATTTCTTCTTCAAACATTAAGTATTGCTGTATTCTGACACATGCAGACTATCAAGCAGTACCCCATGGAGGTGGGCCCAGAATCTACTTAGGAAATAGGCTCTGCAGTACTGCTGTGCCACACCTGGCATCACTCCTAGTCTGGGTGTCCAGGCAGTAGTGCTTAGTGAATGTGTTATCCAAGTAACTGCTTTACAAATGTCAAGTAAGAGGATATCCCTGACAGCGGCAACTAAAGCAGCTGTCCCCTAAGTAGAGTGGGTCCTCAAACCCACTGGTGGCTCCTTACCCAGTTTGTCATAGCAGAACTGAATGCAAGCCACAATCCATCTGGCAATGGTCCTATTTGTGGCTGGCCTACTCTTGCCGACATCCCCACAGGTAAGGAATAGAGTACCGTCCTTCCTATGGTCTTTTGTTCTGTCCATGTAATAGCTGATGGGACTTTATGGCCAGGCTATGCAGCCTGCGTTCACCTGAGCTGGAATGATCAGTGAAGAAGACAAGCAGTGTTATGGACTGATTCAGATGAAAGTCCGAGACCACCTTTGGGAGGAAAGTACAGTTACGCAACAACTTACCGTAACAGTAGATCTTCGAGAACAGCTCTTGCAGCAGGTTACACATTAGGACTGAAGCCGTCAGGCGTCAGGACCCCATGGAAATTTTCTAGCTAGCAGTCTTCATTGGGGACAGCCTCCGATGTCGGTCCCGCCCCCGACGTCAGGCATAGTACATAAAGAGGCAGTCCTGCCACAATCCCCAGTTCTCCCGCCGGAGACTCCCAGCCGCTGGATGACATCAGATGAGGAGACCGAGGATCCGCCATTAGATGGCCAAGACTAAAAAACAAATCATTCCATCCCGAAAGATGGATGTTAGGCTACAACCTACCTCCTCCAAAAAGGGGGAATGGTGGGCGGGAAGGTACCTGCTGCAAGAGCTGTTCTCGAAGATCTACTGTTACGGTAAGTTCTTGCGTAACTGTACTATCTTACTTTGAGATACAGCTTTTGCAGCAGGTTACACAATTAGGACCGATTCCCAAGCAATGGCGATATTCTAAAACCATCGGGAGGAGGGAGAACAGAGAGTACCACCCCTGCTCGAGCCTAAGACAGAAGTTCCTGAAGGACGGCTAGGCCGAAACCAGCCCTGCGCCTTGATGCGATGTCCAGGCAATAATGCCTAATAAAGGTATGCACCAAGCTCCAGGTGGCTGCAGCACAAATAGCTGAAGTGGACACATTCTTCAGCCCTGCAAAGGAGGTGGCCACTCCTCTGGTAGAATGGCCCTTGACCGCGCCTGGCAAGGGTTTGCTGCGTTTGTCATAACAGAAAGAGATACACTGAAAGAGCCAACGTGAAAGGGTCTGCTTCGAAACAGGGGCCCCTTTCATCCTCTCAGCAAAGGACACGAACAGCTGATCTGCTTTTCGGTGCTGTTTGGTTCTGGTCAGGTAATATCTAAGACACCTGTGAACATCCAGGGTGTGAAGCAGCGCTTCTCCTCGATTGGTGTACTTGGGAAAGTACACTGGAAAGTCGATATCCTGATTAAGGGTAAGGGCTGAAACCACCTTAGGCAGGAACTTAGGATTTGTCCTCAGGGATACCCTATCCTGGTGGAAAATTAAATAAGGCTCTTTGCACATGAGTGCATGCAATTTGGAGATTCTTCTCGCCGAAGTAACTGCAACTAAAAACAACGTTTTCCACGACAGAAAACGTAGCTCGCAATCTGCGGCTGGTTCAAAGGGCGGCAGTGTAAGCTGCTCCAGGACGAAGGGCAGATCCCAAGGAGGAACCGAATTCTTGATAGGCAGCCTAAGGTGGAGGACCCACCCCCTTAAAAAGGCACGAGTAGTATCCAGTTGAGCCACCATACGATGGCCTATGGGGGCATGATAAGCTGAGATTGCACAAAGGTGCACTTTGATGGAGGAGTAAGCTAGCCCAGATTGAAAAAGGGAAAGCAGATACTCCAGAACCAGCTTCTCAGGACAGTCTAAGGGCGAGAAACCGCGTGTTTGAGTCCACAGGTAAAACCTATGCCACTTCATGGCGTATGCTGCATGTGTTGCCGATTTTCTAGCGGCAGAAAGCACGTCTGCCACCTCTTGCGAGACCCAATGCCACATCATGGCTATGTCTCTAAGAGCCAGGCATGTAGGTTCAATGAATGTCAGTCCGGGTGGACTAGTGAACCCTCCTCCTGAGACAACACATGGGAGCTGATTGGCAAAGGAGGCGGAGGTTCCCGAGATAGCTGATGCAGTAACGGGAACCAGATTTGTCTGGGCCAGAAAGGCGCCATCAGGATAAGAGTCGCGTGCTCCCTGCGAAGTTTGAGAAGAACTGTCTGGATCAAAGGGAAAGGAGGGAAGGCGTAGAGGAATCTGCCCGCCCAGGAGAGGGACAACGCGTCTCGCCAGAAAACACCAGGCCCTGGATCTAGCAAGCAAAAATTGGGCAGTTTTGCGTTGGATGGGGACGCGAACAGATCTAATTCTGGAGTGCCCCATCTGTAGAACAGATCCTCTGCCACCTCCTGTAGAAGTTCCCATTCGTGGACTCTGGCCTGGGAACGACTCAGGCTGTCTGCGACGGTGTTGTCCACCCCGGGAACGTGAACAGTAACCAGGTTTGCGCCGTGTCGAATTACCCATTCCCACACTCTCATGGCCTCCCTGCAAAGGGGGTAAGAGTGTGTCTCTCCTTGACTGTTGAGGTAATACATCACCGCAATATTGTCTGTTTGTAACAAGAGAGTACTCGGTGGAATCTCCGACTGGAAGGCTTGCAGGGCGTAAAGGACTGCCCTCATCTCCAATATGTTGATATGGAGATGAGATTCCTGGGTAGTCCATGTTCCCTGAGACCTCACCCTGTTCAAGTGTGCTCCCCACCCCAGCCCTGAGGCGTCTGTGGAGAGAGTTATAACCGGGGACGGCGCTGTGAAAGGAACCCCCACAGAGAGGGTTCTCTGATCTAGCCACCATTGCAAGTCCCGAAACACGGCCTTTGTTATTCTGACTGGATGCTGCAGATGGTCTTGCCGTTGGTCCCATTGCACCCTTAACATCCACTGGGTTACCCGCATGTGGAGTCTTGCCATCTGGACTGCAGGAATGTGTCCGAGCAGGCAAAGGACCAGTCTGGCTGGGGCGGTCTTCTTTGCTAACAGGTCCCTTATGAGGGATCGAATGCGTTCCACTCTGTCTTCAAGAAGAAAGGCTTTTCCCTTGACGGTGTCCAGAACTGCCCCTATGAACTGCAGTTTCTGGGACAGTACCAGGAGAGACTTCTCGTAGTTAATGAGGATGCCCAGAGACTGAAAAAGGGTCTGGGTAGATTGGATGGCTATCAGTAGTGCCTCCTTGGAAGGGGCCATGAGAAGCCAATCGTCCGGGTACAGGAACACGTAGTGGCCCTGTCTCCTCAGAGACACTGCCACAACTGCCATGCACTTGGTAAAAACCTGAGGTGCTGATGACAGCCTGAAGGGAAGCGCCCAGAACTGATAATGGTAGCAGAGAAACTCGAAGCACAGGAACCTCCTGTGCGCCTGAGCAATGGGAATGTGTAGGTAAGCATCCTGCATGTCCAGGGACGCCAAGAAAGCATCCTTCAGCATGGGGATTAGCCCCGGAAGGGTCACCATGCGGAAGCGCTTGTAGAAGACTGACAGACTGAGGTCACTGAGGTCCAAGATTGGACGGAGGTCCCCTGTTTTCTTTGGGACCAGGAAGAAGTGTGAAAAGTATCCTGTTCCTCTCTGGTTCCCTGGAACGTGCTCCAAAGCTTCCTTCTCTAGAAGCGTGAGCACCTCCTGCTGTATAAGCAGGGCGTGCTGACCCGAATAACGGGAAAGCAGAGGCGGCCCTGTGGGCGGGTTGTCTACAAACTCTATATAATGGCCTTGTTTGACCAACTGTAGCACCCACCTCTCGGTGGTGAGCGACCGCCACCCTGGCAGGTGGTCCGCGATGCGACCCCCGACCTTCACTTCCCATTGATCCTGAGGAGGGGCGGGGTGCCGGGAAGGAGTCATGCTGTGGCAGCATTGGATCCTGCAGGTTGGGCCGACTTTGTGGCTTGTTGGCCTGTGCCTGAGGATGTCTTGGCCTGGGCTTTTCGGGTGAAGGAGACCCTCTGTTGCTGGCCGGAACGAGGTCGTTGCCTTTGGGTCCGGCTGCGAAAGCGACTCTGGTTCCTGTGAAAGGAACTAAGCAGAGACCTGCACATAGCGTGTACAGATCTAATCGCCTTCCCGGCTTCCTGCAATCTGGTGATCACCTTCTCTGAGGCTTCACCAAACAGAACTTCGCCATGAAAGGTGCGTCCATGATATTCTTCTGGACGTCTGGGGTAAACCCAGAGACACAAAGCCACGAGTGTCTCCGGAGATGCACGCCTGAGGCCGCAGCTCTGGCTGAAGAGTCCGCAGAGTCGTATGTGGCTCCAAGAACCTGGGTCCCCACGTCCAAACCCGTACGGAGGAGTTGCAACAGCTCCTCCTTCTGGCCACCGTCTGGCAATTTTTCAGCTAGGTCCTGTCCCTGCTCCCACAATGCGTTCTGAAACTGAACCATGTGGGTGAGGTAATTCAACGACCTAATGGTGCAAGTCGCGGCCGCATACGTGCCTGTCCAGGATGTCCAACTGCTTGGACTCCGGGTCCGGTGGCTGCGTGCTCAAGTGCTGCGGTTTCTGAGACCGGTCATGTGAGGCTGTGATGACCAAGGAGTCGGCCAGAGGATGGTTCGCCAGGTACTGGTCCTCCCTTGGGGCCTTGTACAGGTGGTCGGCATTCTTCGGCATTGCTGGGGTCAAATGTGGACGCTTCCACGCAGCCTTGGTGACGTCCACAAAGGTGTCCACCAAGGGTGGCACTACCACAGGCTTGGGGTCTTTTTGCCGAAGGTAGCAAGCAAGGCGTAGTCTTTCGGGGTCAAGCTGTTCAGCGTCCCACCCCATATTCTCCTGAATATGCCTCATTATCTCTGAGAACGAGGGGTCATCCAGAGGGCACCTGGGAGGTCGCGTGGGTCCAGAGAGGGGACGCTGATTGGAGGAGGAGATCTGGAGCACTCGGATGTCAGATCTGGAATCCTCTGTGGACAGGGTATACCGACGTCTTCTAGGTCTCTTGGGGCTGGGTGACCCTGAAGTGGATCTTGACGGAAGCCTTCTCTTCTCCAAATATCTGCCCCTAGGAGGTAATGCTGGCTCCTTGGGGGATGATGCCCGTCCTGTTGACCCCCTAGGTGGAAGAGGGGGTGCAGGGGTCGGAGGGGTAGCAGGCGCAGGAGGAGGTTGCGTGGTGACCACATCCTTCCTGATGGTGTCCCACCAGAAGGTGAAGAGCTCCTTCACTTCTGCCAGATTTAGGCCAGACAACAGACCAGGCGCTGGATCCCTGGGGGTCTCTGGTTCCAGAGAGGGTTCCCATGGGAGCTCGACGGGTCCGGGGTCGCCTGCCTGGTCTTCGGGCTGGGTAGACTCCTCCTCCGACAACGCCTCCCAAATGACGTCGGTAGGTGGTGATGTGGTCCTCTTTTCTGCGGTACCGGACGCTGGCGTCCTCGGGGGCAAATGCCTGACCGGCAACAGGTGACGGACGGTCGCCGGTTCCTTGGAGTGCCTATGTGCCTTGGCCGATGTCAGGTGGGCCGACGTCGTGTCCAACGTCCGCTTAAGGGAGGTCAGCTCCTTGGTCTTACGCTGGGGTGGCGGCGGTTGGGAGATAGACCTGACGTCGGAGGCCGGATGCCGGGAGAACGACTTATGGCTCTCCCCAGACCTGGACGAGACCTTAGCCGGAGTGGAAGAAGCAGGCCAGGAGGTCTTGACAGGCTGCAGAGAGGAGGAACCGCTAACCGATTTGACAAGAACCAGGGGAGGCTGAGAGCGGTCCGACCTGCAGCCGGAGCTGCGGGAGTCCGAGGCCCTGGAAGGGGATCTGGGTCTCTCCTTCTCCTGGTGCTTTTTTTGCTGCTGGTGAAATGTCCCTGAAGATTCCCCTCTGGAGGAAGGGTCTAGGTCCATCGCCTTAAGTTTCTCCTCAAGGAGGAAAGCTTGGAGGGCCTTCTGGCGGCGGATCCTCGTACGGCTGTTAAAGCCCTGGGTGTCGTGGTCCGGGCCCAGGCAGAGTGAGGATCCTTAAAAGGAATCTGTTTGCCACAAGCACACTTCGATGAATGGCCCTCCACAGAAGCTGGAGAGGACAGCAGACAAATTCCGATGAAAAGAACTGTTGAAATTCTCCTAGTCGTCGCGCGCTAGAACTGAGAGGGACCAATGCTGCGAAGTCGACGGCAGGAAAAGAACTGGGGATTGTGGCAGGACTTCCTCCTTATGTACTACGCCTGACGAGGGCGGGACCGACGTCGGAGGCGGTCCCCGCTGAAGACTACTAGCTAGAAAATATCTGTGGGGTCCTGTCGCCTGACGGCTTCGGTCCTAATGGTGTAACCTGCTGCAAGAGCTGTATCTTGAAGTAAGATCTTCCTATAGGTTCGAAGAACAATCTTAACCCTTGGTGGGGGGGGGGGGGTGGCGGCAATATAATTGGGCTCTACCAAGAGGACTTGAAGCACACTGATCCTCCTGGCAGAGGTGATGGCCACCAGAAACAGTTTTCCATGTCACAAATTTGAGCTCTGCTGAAGAAACAGGCTCAAAAGGAGGCAGCATAAGCAGAGCTATGCAGATGTTAAGGTCCCTGGAGGGTGTAGGCTTCCTGTGAGGACGAAGAAGATGGAGCAACCCCTTGAAGAATGTCTTAAAGATAGGATGTGCAGCCAGAGAAGGGCCCTTCCAAGTAGACAGGCAGAAACAGCTGCCAAATGCACCTTCAGGGTGGAGGGCTGGAGGCCCAAGGATTGAAGATTAAATAATCCAAAGGACTGGCAGATCAGCTGTCTGTGGATCTAGTTCCTTTTGGGAACTCCATATGGAGAATCTCTTCCATTTTGAAGAGCAAGTCTTCCTGCTGGAAGGCTTTCTGGATACCCTCAGAATACCCAGGACACTCAGAGATGTAGGGCTGCATAAGTCCTCAAGAGCCAAGCCCTGAGCTGCTGGGACTCTAGGTTGGAGTAGAGGATCCTCCCTTGAGATGATCACAGCAGATTCTGTCTCCTGGGGAGGCAAATCGGATTAGCCACTAATAGAGACAGCAGCATTGAATACCACAGTTGCCTTGCCCAGTCTGAGGCTATCAGAATCATGGTGGCTGACTGATACCTCAGCTTGAGTAAGACTCTGCGGATCAGAGGAAAAGGGGGAAAGATGTACAGAAACCTGTTCGACCAATCCAGCAGCAGAGCGTCCAGAGACACTGAGCCCAGTGCCGGGGGCCTGCAGAAGAACTGGGACAACTGGTGGTTGTCTGGGGCTGCAAAGAGGTCCATCTCTGGCACACCCCATCTTCTGAACACTGACAACAGGACTTGCCTGTTCAAGGATCATTCATGACGACCCTGGCTGATACTGCTTAGAGTATCTGCCAGGATACTGTCTGTCCCTGGTAGGTGACCAGCCGACAAGGAAATCTGCAGGAAGTAGGCCAAGCGCCTTATCTTCATGCCCTCTGTACAAAGTACTGAAGACCATGTCCCTCCTTGTTTGCTGATATAATACATGGTAGTGGTGTTGTCTGTTCTGACCTGCACCACTTTGCCCTGTAGTATCTTGGCAAATGACTGAATTGCCAGGAACACTGCCCTGAGTTCCAGGAGGTTGATGTGCAGCAAATACTCCTGCTGGAGCCGTGTGCTCCCCAAGGTGAGCACCCCACCCTAGTAGTGAGGCATCTGTGGTTAACACTACTATGGGGGCCTGCTGAAGAAAAGGGGCTCCTGCTCCAAGACTTCTCATGTCCTGCCACCATTGGAGAGCTTGCAGCAGGGTGGTAGACACTGGAATCAGTTTGGACAGGGAATCCCTCTTCTGGAACCAGAAGGATCTCAGATGGAACTGGATGTCCCTCGTCTAGAATCTGGCCCCTGGGACTACTGCTGTAATAGCTGCCATGTGGCCTGGCAGCTGTAAGAAGCATCTTGCTGGGTGGGGAACCCGAAGATGGAAGGACTCTGCTAGCTGGATGAGGGCATCCGCCCTTCCTGGAGGCAGAAAGGTCTTTGCCTGAAATGTGTCCAGCTCTGCCCCTATGAAATCCTGAACTTGGATGGGTTTCAGGTCTGATTTTTTGAGATTTACTGGCAACCCAAGAGACTGAAGGGTATCCTGAGTATGGGCTAGACCT
This sequence comes from Neoceratodus forsteri, assembly GCA_016271365.2. NCBI lineage: Eukaryota > Metazoa > Chordata > Ceratodontiformes > Ceratodontidae > Neoceratodus > Neoceratodus forsteri. The sequence goes on along the minus strand of CM057456.1, from coordinate 1,410,921,286 downwards.
TCTTCTACCAATTGGGTGGGGAGGATGACCTACCAGCAACCAATCGTCCAGGCAGGGGTATACAGTGACCCCTTGCCTTAAGTGTGCCACTACCACTGCTAGGCACTTTGTAAACACCCTTGGTGCAGAGGTCAGTCTGAAGGGCTTGGCCCCGAACTGGTAGTGGCCCGAGGGCAGTCTGAATCAGAGGTATTTTCTGTGGGACTGCCTATTGGGAATGTGAAAATAAGCATCCTTCAGATCCAGAGATGCCAACCATTCCACTTGTCTGAGAGTAGGTATGATAGCCAGAGTGACCAATTTGAACTTTGGCTTTGTGAGATGTCTGTTCAGGTATCTCAGGTCTAAAATGGGCTGCCACTCCCCATTTTTCTTTAACATAAGTACTGAGATACAACCCTTTTCCCCTGTGCCAAGGAGACATAGGCTCCACTGCCTTTATTTGAAGATAGAAACCTCTACCTTCAACAAAGCTGCTTCTGAGGGGGTGGCAGCTTTGAATGCCCTTGCTCCAGTTTTTGGGAACAGCTTGAAACTGAGAGCAAGATCCTGGCCTACTACCTCCAAGACCCATCTGTCTGAAGTGATGGATTGCCAAGCCTGGAGGTAGTAGGCCAGCCTGCATCCTACAGGGCTTGAGCAGGTGGCCCAGGCAGATTTCTCAGGGTGTCTGCTTAGAAGGTGTAGAGAACTGGGAGGTGGAACCAGTACAGCCAGCACCTCCTCTGTCTCTTACCCTAAAGAACCCCCTGGGCTGCTGATAGGGGGGCAAGCTTGGGCCTGATGGAAAAGCATGGACTAAGGCCTACTTCTGCCTCCACTGGCCTATTGTCTGAGCAGCAGCAGTTTTCTCTTTTGCAGAAACATTATTATAAGCTACCCTGTATTCATTCATTTTTTTCATGTAGGCTTCTGTTTGTTCCCCAAACAGAGAATTCTGTGTGAGGGGAAAATCCATGGCATTATTCTCTGTGTCTTAAGAGAGGTTTGTGCACCTCAACCAAGAAAATCTTCTAAAGGAAATGGCAGAGGCCATGGCATGAGAAGCTGCATCATTAGAATGCACTGTGATGTGGAACTCTGACTTGGATGCCTGTACCCCCTTGCTGGCCAGTTCCTGCAGGTCTGTTGCCAGTTCAGGGGGAGCCTTTTTGAGCCAACTGTCCCACGGATTCCCAGAGGGACTTCCGGTACCTAGATATAAGCCATATAAAATGCCTGCCTTATTCCCAGGGAGGCAGCCAAATAAGTCTTTTTGAATAAGGAGTCTGTTTTCCTCGAGTCCTTCTCCAGAGGATGAGAAGCGACAGGGAAGCCTGCTTTTTCACAAGTTGCAGCCTGAACTACTCCCACATGGCTACAGTGGCTAGTAAGAAATTTTCTGTGCCACTGTCAGCCAGGACAGATTTTCTGTTCATTTTCTTATCTAGACGGGGAACAGAACGAGTGGCCTGAAGGATCCTTAAAGTCTGCTTTTTGAGGGACTTATGGATAGGGATCATCAGTCCTTGGGAGACAGGAAGATGCATCATCTCCTCCTCCTCCTCCCGTCTTCATATTCTGATTCATAGTATTCCACTGGGTACAGAGGGCCTGAAGGAACCGAACCGGCAGGCGCCTGAACCGGGAAATGCACAACCAGTCATTAAGCCGGTTCACCCCAACCAGGCTGCAACGACTGCACAATGCAAATGGCTTTCGCAACTTCTTCAACAGCTGGAACCAAAATAAACAGGTTACTCACCTATAACAGTAGTTCTAGAAGTGGTATACGTTGTTCATCCACACTCTTTGGCATGTCCCTTTCCCCTTTAAGAAGCACCAGTAGTCTGCAAGCTGGCTCCTCCCACCCACCCGAGTGCTATAACCCTCGGATCCGCCCCATGACGCCAGATCTTAGCCTGCTGAAAGCCAGGTGTTGTGCGTCCACAGCCGGGGAGGTCAGGTGGGTCCGTTTGGATGAACATACACCACTCCTAGAAAGTGCAGTTACACAAAGACTTTTGCTATAACAGTAAATGATCTCGGAATGTCTCTTACAGTAAGTCATTACTTCTGGGAGTTCCTGATAGGTGGTGCTCCAGCACGGAAGTTTCTTCCAGCAGTCTCTATACCACGGACCACCCACACTACCTCACTTCCTCGGCTGCAACTATAAAAGTGGGTGGTCCCTGGTAAGCTCCGTTCCCTGCCAGTTTCAGCTTGGAAGCGAGGGACTGAGGGGAACCGAAGCTTCCCAACTGTACATCGTTTTTCCTGTTCCATAAAGGCATGGGGATAGAGGAAGGGAAACTACTTACTGCAAGAGACATTCCTAGAAGATCTACTGTTACAGCAAAAATCTTTGTGTAACTGCACCATCTTCCACGGAATGGTCTCTTGCAATAAGTTACTACTTCTGGGAGATTCACAAGCAGTTATACGACAGTGGGAGACCACGTATGGCATTCTGCCGTAGATAAAATGTGGTCATGGGACCAATGAATGCTAAGACAGCATATCAGCTGAACAAAGGAATTCATGATTCAATGTGTTACCTACCATAAAAAACTTGAAGGAATATGTCAATAACACTGAGCAATTATGTAACTTCAGTGATCAGCAGCGGAAGTACAATCTGAGTCAAAGGCAACTTTGTCTTGAATTATAACAGTAGCTCGAGAAATGTCTGATGTTATTCTTTAGAGGTGCCACAAAGTAGAAGTGAAGACCCCCAAAGACTGTCTAGCCAGTAATGAACATATCCATTTGACAAAAGCAGGACACAAAGTAACAGATAATGTAGCAAATGAAACAATGCATCTGTGACAAAACAAAGCAGTGGTTAAAAGACAATCTCTGTATATGTACTTGATCTTTTTGATATGATCTTTGTTCATCTAGGGAAAGTTGCGAACAGCGGTGGAAGAGAGAAGAGTATAGTCCGTAACTGGAAGCAGCTCCGGAGGCCTGCAGCTGAGGAGATCTGGATACCAGAACTGGCGTGGCCAGTCGGGGACTACCAGAATCACCTTCGCCTTGTCCCTCCTCACCTTGAGGAGCACCTTGTGGATCGAGGGAAGGCGTAGAGGAGGCCTGGGGTCCAAGGCCTTGAGAAAGCATCCCCCTGCAGCGAGCCCTGCTGAGGGGGGCGGGCATGAAACAGCCTCAGCTTGGTGTTTTCCCTGGAGGTAAACAGGTCCAGCATTGGTCTGCCCCAGTGGGAGAAGAGACTGTAAGCTACCACTTGTGGGATGTCTCGCCTAAGCGGCTGAGAGCATCCGCCAGATGGTTTGAGGCTCCTGCCACATGAATGGCTAGGAGATCCGCCTCCAAACGGCTGACGAGAGTCCAAATGAGCACCTCTCTGCAAAGCAAACGGGAGTGCATGCCACCCTGTTTGTTGAGGTATTACCTGGTCGTGGTATTGTCCGTCTGGACTTGAACCACTTGACCCCAGAGCTGAGGAGCGAAAGCTGACAGTGCCAGTCTGAATGCTCTGAGCTCCAACAAGTTGATGTGATATCAGGATTCCTCGGGGGTCCAGAACACATGGGCCCTTTTGTCCCCCATGTGGGCTACCCAGCCCATGAGAGAAGCATCGGTCACGAGGATGGCAGTCGGCTCGAGGCAAACAAATGGGAGCCCTTCCTGCAACCGGGTCTTGGGCGGTCCACCATTGGACAGCGTCCCACATCTTCTGGGTTATCGTGACCAGCTGGTCAAAATGACCATGGTGCTGAGTCCACTGAGCGGCCAGCTCCCATTGGAGGGGGGGTGCATGTGCAACTGGGCCCAACATACCACTGAGGTGCATGCCGCAGGGGTCACGTTAAGAGCGTGCTCCGTTCTCTGAGCACAGTTTGATTCTGTAGGAGCATGTTTTAAATGCTCAGTTTGGCATTCTGTGTGCTCCTGTTGTATAGAAGGATCACAGAGGAGAGAAGGGCTATTATGTTATGACAACAATCAGCCTTTTTTTTTTTTTTTATTTTTTAACTTGAACAGACAGTAAAGGGGTTGTGCACAAAAAAAAAAAAAAAGGGTCGTGTGTATTTTGAAGTGGGAGTTTTTACGACAACAACTGGCTATGCTGCCAGTCAATCAATGTACTGTAGGGGCAGGCAACCACTTGTTGCTAAAGGTGCGTACAATAATTGGCTGTTGCCTAGGTTCATTTTTCATTGGAGGTGGACACCACTGCAGACATGAGGAAGAAGGGCTAAGACTACCAAGCAGTGCCAATCATCGCGAGGTTGGGTCTTGGGAGAAGCAGAGATTACCAGAAGGAAGATTCCACCTTATATATGGTCAATGGTAAGCTGATTTTCTCTCTGCAGTGCAAGATCCCATCAGCTGCAAATTCTATTAAGTGGAGTGTGCATCTGTGGTGGTTTTCTGGTTCTGAGGAGTTTTTGTTCATTTCTTTTGTCTGTGTGCGAGACCGCTGTTCGTAAGTGTGCAACTATCAACCGGCTGTTTTTTTAGTGTTGGGCAAAGTGGCTGGATTACTCTCTCTCTGGTGAGTAGCGCGGTCTCGGTTTGCTGCAAACTTATGCTACATCAGAATGGAAGCAGCTTACTTTCAAAGTCAAACAGTACAGACTCAGGATTAGAGGTTTCACGGTATTCCCGGTTTCCAAGTAGCATGTATTTGAAACCACTGCAGATTCCCCTAACCCCAATCTGACAGCATATCTCAGCAACTGGAAATGTACATTACTAGCTGACCAAGTGCTTAATGGAGTGACAAATGGGTTTTTGCTGCGCTTCTTGAATGTCAAGTCGTATTGTTGTGTAGCCATGTGATGAAAGTTACTCAGGTGATTGCGTGTCACTCGTCTCATACTGTAGACCCATGCATAATGAATGCTAGCTTTAATTGAAATAATTAAAAAACAGAAAGTATGCCCCAGCTTGGAAACTGTTACAGAGCCACTCATCAGTCTGTTTAGCTGTCTTCCCTCACATGTATCATGCTGGTCATCAGATGTGGTCCACTCATCAAATGGCTCGAAAAGGTAAAACTTTTATTATACTGCTGCAGAACCTACGTCTTTGTAAAGTTTGATCAGCTACTGCTGTGGGGTACAACTGGATTACTGGTAGGGGTGAATGGATGCTTGAGGGATCAGGCCATGTGGTGAACAGTGATGAGTAGTCCGGTGTCTGTGGTCAAACAGAGAATTGGGGGTTGGAGGAAGACATGGATGGATTATTTTAGAATGCTTTAAATTAAAACTTACTGAGGCTTAGGGTTTGATTAGAGACTTTGTGACTGCAAGTGTATGTAGAGTCCAGATTGTCAGTTAACTGCCCTGCCTATGTTGAGTCTCGCTCCCGCTAGGCTTCACGTGGCCCTCTACCACTCACAAAATCCTTTCCCCCTAGGTAGAGCTAGAGAATGTTTTGGTTGACTGCGTGGGAAACAGTGTAGCAGGTGAGGTCTACTGAATCTGTTAAGTTTCACATGGTGGTCAGAGGGGAAGGTATTCTACTGGCGCAGTGCACAAACCAGCCAGGGTCTAAAATATTCCCCAAGTCTTGAGGTCTGGGCCCGATCAAAGTGAAGCAGTACTTTCATTTCTAACCTTGTGAAAATCTGATTAACTGAGCTATTAGTTATTTTGTGTGTGTGCGTAACTTACTAAGCTATTATTAAGTCTAACTCCTTCCTCCCTTCTACTGCCTGGATTTGGAGCCACGTCAAATTGTACAGGCCTTTTTTTTCCCTATTAAGGGATTTCTACCACCCCTGCCATGCTCACCTCCATGAGGAGCATCCATCGGTGCACCCACATGCATTACGTTTAGTGGAGGGCAGGGTTCTCTTGACTCCAGTCCGGCCAGGAATGCACTGCATGGTCAGTAATCTCTGTAAAATGCTCACCATATGATAGTCTCACTGCCTGAGACAATGCACAATACAGCTACTTAGATTATTTTTAGTTAGTTTTTGTTGACCGGGAAAGCAGGACTAGATAATTCTGCCCATTTTCAGCCTCATCTTGGGGGAGGGGGGGATGCAGATTGCCAATGGACATTGAACCAGATTGAGCTGTTGGTGGTATTTTTAGTGAATGGGGGGAATTTGGCCAGACCACCAGGGAAATTCCCCTACTCTGTTTTGAATTGTGTACAAATTTATTTATGTAAATGAAATGTGATGGTGTAAAATACTGATGTGATTTCAAATTAGAACTCCCCTACCCTTTTTGAGAAGTGCCATGGGATCTTTAACATCCACCTGAACTACCACCAGAACAGGCAAATGGTACCTTGGTTTAAATGTCTCATCTGAAATATGGCACCTTAGGAGTGCAACACCCCCCACATACAGTCCTACAGTCTCGGTACTGGGATTTAACATAAGTGCTTGGTGTGGGGATAGAACCTACAGCATTCTGCTCTTGAGGCCTCAGAGGTAAGTATGCAACCTGTTGAGCCACTGACACTGCTAAAGCAAGCAGGCAGAGTTAAAGCAAGCAGGCAGTTATTCTATTAAGTTTGGTGACTTTTTGTATGTAGGACTACAAAAGCAATTAGCAGGAGCACATACTTTGGGTCCTGATTTGGACAATGTGTGCTCCTCAATTTCGAAGGAGCACACAGTGGCAAAACCTAACACCATCCTTGGCATGCCGCCATGTAACCCAGAAAGCGCAGAAAGTCCAGGGCAGGGAACACTTGCCCTACCAGAAGTGATTGGGCAAAGGAGGAGAGTACCTCTGCCCTGCCCACAGGGAGCTAAGCTCAGGCATAACGAGAGTCGAGCTCTGCCCCGATGAAGCACATCACCTGGGAAGGAATGAGTTCTGACTTGGCCTCATTGATCAGGAGCACGAGTTGGGAGGTCTGGAGGGCCAGGTCCCTGGACCTTTCACCTCCTGTTGGGTGGGAGGGACCTGGCCCTTTCACCTCCTGTTGGGTGGGACCTGCTAAGAGCCAATTGCAGAGGTAGAATAAATCCTGCCCCAGATAGGCTTCTGACTGCAATGCATTTGGTGAAGACCTGTGGGGCGATGACAGGCCAAACGGCATGGCTCGGAAATCATATAGGGTCCCTTCAGCTCAAAGCGGAGGAACCGTCGATGAGCTGGATGGACTGGGATGTGAAAGAACGCATCCTGCAGATCCGGTGAACAGAGCCACATGTCTCGCTCCAAGGATGGTATGATCTGGGACAGAGTGACCATCCAAAAGGTGCGTGACCAGAGATATTGATTCAGGTCGTGCAAACCTAGAATGGGGAGCCAGCTCCCCATCCGCTTAGGCACCAGGAAGTACCTGGAGACAAAGCCTGGGTCTGCTGGAGGATCCGCCACTGGAGGTACTGCTTCCTTGAGGAGGAGCTGAGCAATGTCGTCTCGGAGAGCCGACTGAGTCTGGACAGATGCTCTTTCCTCCCGAGGGGCGTGGGCTCGGCCTGGAGGGTACTGCTCAAATTCCAGAGGCAGTCCCTGCCAGACCATTTCCAAAACCCACTTATCCGTGGTGATAATGGACCAGGCGGAAAGAAAGTTGTGGACCCGGCCCCCACTAGAGGACTCAGAGCTGGTGTGACACAGAGGAGGCAGCCCCAACCCCGTCACTGAGCAGGCTTGGAAGAGGAGGATCCAGGACCTGAACCTCTGCCTCCTTTACGGACCTGGGAGGGCCTGGGCTTGGGCCAGGGGCGCCAAGCTTGAGCCTGCTGCTGATGCTGCCCTCCTTGAAAGGAGGGTTGCCGAAAAGACGACTTCTGTTTCTTGCCCGAAGAACCTTTAGCAGAAGTAGTGCCCAGGTTGGCACTGGACTGCTCAATACACTGAAGGTGACCAGCCACACCTAGGCCGAAAAGGTCAGTGCCCAGGAAAGGCACATCTGCTAGTTTGTGCTAAGTATCTGCCAGAAAACAGGAGAGTCTCAGCCAAGCCCTGCGATGAGAGGCAACTTAGACTGCCATCGAGCAGGCACAAGAATCCCCAATGTCTAGGGATGTCTGAAGCTGCTGATTGGCAATACCCCAGCCCTGATCCTGAACCTGCTTGACCGTGGTCTGCATATCCGCGGGGAGGTGTGGGAGGATTTCATCCAAAGACCCCAAGAGGGCATGGGAGAAGTGTGCCATGACGACAGCTGAACTTGCCTGAAGGTCTAAAGATGTGGCCGCTTAGACCTTCTGAGCCGAAGGATCCAAGAATTTGGATTCTTTTTAGAGAGATCAGTCAGTGTCGGCAGAACTGCCAGTACGCCTGAACACAGAGGCGGTCATCAGGCTCTCAGCCAAAGGGTTCTCTGTGAACCCCAAAAGGGACTCCATGGGTACCACATACTTGCAGGCCATGTGGGAAGAAGGAGCTGGACAGGAGGCAGGGCGCTGCCAAAGTTCCTAAAGAGCCAGGCCAGCTATGGCCTTGGCCAGAGGAAAGGCCTCCGTCGGGGTATCCCCTCTCTTGAGGATGTCTGTGAGAGGATACTCTGCCTTTTTCTGGATAGGCTCCAGGGGTATCCCTGTAGACTGAAAGATGAGGCGAAGACTGCCCTGAAAGGACGAAGGACCTTCCTCCATCTCTTAATCCACCGGCAGATTCATCATCCCCAGGATGAGAATGTAGGCTGGTCTCATCCGAATGCAACGGTTGACCGCCCAGGTCACTTTCAACCTGCCGAGGGCGGTCTGGGGTGACAGTTGACCAAAAAGCACTGGGGAAGCCCGGTGTCTGGTCTAGCTTCCTCCCAGAGGCTGCTTGGGCGGCGGTTCCACCACAATTGGTCCGAGACACCAATTCTGGCAGAACCGGAGGTTTCGCTGGCTCTGCGGGCAGGGGAACCTACTTAATCGGCTCAGAAGGAGTCAACTTCGGCATGGGAGGCCAGAGCCAAGTAATGGCCGGTGTAGGAGCTGGAGTCGGCTTGTGCCCGGTCAAAATCAGCTGTTGACGCATGAGTTCCTCGTAGCGCCGGAGCCTCTCCTCATCCGAGAAGGACGACCGATGGCTTCACCTCTTTTCAAGAGAGCGTGTGGCTCTTCCTCGGCCTTTCGGTCAAGGGGGTCGTGGACCTCGATCAAGATTGGACAGGCTGACTCGGTCGCTTGGGAAACATATGTGGGACCAGTGATTTCCCAGGGTCAGGGACCACTTTCTCGATAGGATTCCCAATGGGTTGGGTCTCATCAGGGGAAGGAAAGGACCGGAGTTCGATTGAGAGAATAGTCAACCGGAGTTGGCAATAATGGGTCGATGATTATTTCAACCTCGTCGATCAACACTTCGGTCAACTGGACAGATGGCAACGCTGAGAAGCCTGTGGCCAAAGAAGCAATTTCAATCGAAATCGAGACTGCCGGTTCCCGGGACTGAGATCTCTCCTGATCCCAAGAGCATCTCCGTCGAGATGAAGATGATCCAGGGTTCTTTTCCCGCTTACAGGGATGAGAGGAGTGTGTGCCCGCAGGACCCTCTCCCTTAGTCAGGAGAGACTGGCACAACTCTCATAAAGAACCCGAGAAAGTGAAGCCCAGGTTGAGCAGAACAAAGTAGCTCCAAGAAGAGGATTCCCCAGCACGAGCCGCTTCCTCCTTGAAGGCTTACATGCGTTCCAATTACTCTGGCGGATCCCGCAGCCGTGGAAACCACCCATCGAGCCTCCTTTGATTTCAGAGGGTTCTGTTTTTCTGGCCTTCCCAACTTCAGGCGTGCGAGACAGTCGTTGAGGACGTCAGGGTGAAATGCAAGACAAAAATCGCACTTTGAGACGTCATCGTCAACACCCAGGAAATACTCACGCAGTGTGGGGATCGGTGCGCAACATTTTTTGGCCATACAAACACCGGCAAAATCAGGGGAAAGACTTGTCTTGTCTTCCATAATCTAAGGTAAGTAATCGCAATCCCTAATGCAAACTAGAAGAACTTTCGGAATAACCTAGGATTTTGAAGCCAGGGCCTACAAAATACGGGAGCACTAAGAAAGCAACCTGAATCTTCCCGTGGAAAGGAAGATCTAGCGCCAAGGGTTATACCACTTGGGTGGGTGGGAGGAGCCAGCTTTAAGACTTCCGATGATCCTTAAAGGGGAAAGGGACATGCCAAAGAGTGTGGATGAACAGCATATCCACGATCCTAGATCAACTGTTTCTGCGGTTCTGAACTGCTTTTTCTAGGTTTTCTTGGCAGGGCCCTATCTGGTGCGGACTCTGTCTTTCCCCAGACGAGGGTTCACATTAGTCGGAGGATTCGATAACCAGTTAAGAAGGGTATTTTGAACCGGACCAGACTTCTTTGGTAGATTTTTCCATCCTCTCCCTCAGTTTACCCAACCGTCTTTCTCAGGTAGATTGAGGGAAGTTTTTTCAGTTTTCACAGTCTGACTACAAGTGGTCAAAACCCACGCAATACAGACGGACCAAGTGCGGATCAACTTTAGCAAACTGCTCCATGCACTTGGTACAACGCTGAAACCCAGTGGGACCAGTTTTTCTCTTGGGTTTCTGTGACATAACCCTTCTTAAAATTTAATGCTGAACCAGATGGCTTAGTTAGGCTGGTTAAGCAAAACAAATCAAGATATATCCGTAAGTGGTTTAGTCAGGCTAGGATAAAATAATTTTTCTAACAAATTTATCCCCGATTGCTTTAGTTAAGCCCGGTAAAGATAGAGACAGTTATGACAACCAACGGTTCAGTGCTGGACTGAAAAACAGAGGGGAAAAAAAAACTCATTTTAGTAGAAACTTTGAACCGGATTCCAAAACACCTTATCTACCGCAACGAGAAGAAATTAAATTCGGTTCCCCCTCGGTCGAAGGACTGGTTGGAAAACGAAAAACGTACCCAACCTAGATTAACCTAAGCTTGTACCGAAGGACAGAGGTTTCAAACTGAAAAGAATAAAAGGTGGTTTAAAAAAAGACAAATTTGAAACTTCAACTGAAGCAGAAGAGGAGCAGTCTCTGAGCTGTCTTCACAGGCAAGCGGAGTAAAGAATCTGATCAGTTACTTAGAAAGTACTGAGGACGGTGGTTTGAAAACCAAGCTCGATCTCAATGTTCTACACATTTGCATAGAGTTCAACTCTATTCTCCGGGGCAGCTGAACCAGTCGGTCATACTGCATATGTTAGGAAACAGCAATACTTCAAGTTGTTTGAAAGGGGGTTGCTAAGGAAGCAAGCCCTGAAAGAATAAAAGGGGGAATCCTCTGCCAAGGAAGGTCTCTGGCCAACTTTAGTCAAGAACACCTCCCCATAACAAAGGGGGTGTCCACCCAGATTAGCAGAGCCAATAGGGAAAAAAACAGGGGAACCCTGAGAGATAAAAGGGGTTCTGGCCCAAGCAGCAATGGCAAGAGACAAGGGTGGGGAGAAACTCCACCAGACCAAAGAATGTCTCTTGAGAGGGAGCAAGACAGACGAGTAAAAAAGGGTTGAGGAGCAAGAACTGAAGACTCCCCTTTCTACCATCGCCCCAGAAGGAGCGAGGACTAAAAGCTATAACAGCCGAGCTACACAAAATCAGGCCCCAACAAGGCTGGGGAGTAGGGCCTTTAAGACAGTCTTGCTCCTGCTCCACTGAACAGTCCCCTAGAGAAGAGGGCCTAGGGGGTATAATCTCAACCCTCTGCTCCACTGACTCCTCAGATGAAAGCCTTTCCCTTCTCTCGTAAAGCACAGAAGCACTTTTTTTGTTTGTTTGAGAACAAGACAGGGACACATCCTGGCTGCCACTGACCTGGCAGTGGATTTGGAAAGAAGCCCTGCCTCCTTTTGTATCAAGCCCCGGGAAGGATTGGGAAGGGATGGACTCCCAGACTGGGGATGTAGGCCTGCACAGAGTAACCTAACATCAGCCCAGAGCTCCTGAACGGGACGCTGGTGACAGAAGCAGCTAGTGAAAGCGGGCATGGCTGGAATCTAACAGAGAAAATAACTCGCAGGGAAAGGCAGAATGGAAGGAAAAGGGGAGAATAAAAGGGAGAGAGCGCAAAAGGGGGGGGGGGGGCTCGTGGACAAGAATTGAGGCCCTGCCACCAGCCAACCAAAAGGCTCGGAGAAGTCGCTCCCCAAGGATTGGAAAGGGGAAGCCCACCTGCAAGGAGAAATATAGGTGTTGAACCCCTGGGGCACTTTGGGCCCGGAGAGGTCTCCTCTGGGAGGAAAAAATCTCTCTCCACACTTAGAGGAGTGAAGAAAACCTAGGGGTGAACAAGGCTGGTAGCTCTGGACGAGATGTCCTCCAGTGGTCAGAAGGACCAATGGGGCCCTAGCCAAGAAAGCTGCTAACAACCCCGGCAGGGGCGTTCCAAAGGGATGAAAGGGAGCCCAAAAGCGTACACACAAAAAAAAAAAATACACACAGGACAAACCCTCTCCAAGGCTGAGCATACTTAAAAACTCAAAAGACCATGAAGGAGGTGAACTGGAATGACCCGCTGGTGACAGATCCCCTGGGGCTGCCAAGATGATACCAGGGGAGTCCGCCCAATAAATTCCCATGCAAAACTCCCAGAAGTAAGCTGGAGAAGAAGGAGATGCTGCTCAGGATGATGGAAGTATGCTGCAGGGCCAGAAGAAACTGGTAGAGAAAATCCAGGGATGGGATCCAAGAAAGAGCTGAAGACACAAAGAGAAAAATAACTGAAAGGTCTCCCCTCCAAACGTCCCTCCCGACACCTGGCTAAGGAGGGAATTTTTTTTTTTGGGGTGGGGGGTACCCTTAGGAGGGCTCAGACGGTTCGGAATATGCAGTCTTCACCTCCTCTACCCTGAGGGTTTTGCAGACTGGCAATGCCCCAGTGGAGGTTGCTCGGCGCTTGCTGTGGGACCCAGAGGAAGTCTGGCAGAGGGACCATCACTTAAGGCTTTGAGAAGAGGAGTGCTGGGCTCTGGTCCATGGACCCGGAGCCGAAGAACAGAGGGCTAACTCAGACAGCTGTAAGGAGGCAAGCAGCTTGTGCACATCTTCTCCAAACAGGGAAGGACCCCAAAACAGGGCATCCAAGATGCGGGCCTAGACACTCGACGGTGGGGAGGGGCACCGATGAAGCCAGACATGGCATTAGAAGCACACTGTTCCCGCCGTGCCAAGAGCAGAGACATATACGTTATCGAAGGATATACAGAGGACTTGGAACCCAACGAGGAGGAAGACTGGATCAGTTCCAGCTGGGACATGACTGGGGAGTCAGGAGGTGAACGGAGTAGATCTCCCGCTTGGTCCACAGACTGCTGAAGCATTACCATGTGTGCCACATAGTTCTGGGCAGACAAGCCCAACGTAGCTGTAACATAGATCCTCCTTCCCAGGGAATCCAGATGTTTGGACTCCCTGTCCAGAGGAACCTCACCCCAATGCTCAAACCAGGAGGCGACTCCAGAGGCTTCCAATAAAATTGAGGGGTCAGCCAGGGGAGTGGGAAGCAAAGTGAGGCTTACCGTCCCGGGTGCGGTATAAGCGGTTTGCTGTCTTGGAAGCAAGAACCACCGAAGCCAGTTGTCACACCGTGGGATTTACTATCATTGTGTGGAACCACCAAAGGAGGAATGACCACTGATGGAACCTCGGGGAGACAGGTGCTCCGCCAACCTGCAACGTTGGGGGTCCTGCTCTTCAGTGTGCCAGCCTTGAGAGGTCTGCATTACCTTCATGATCTCAAAGAATGAAGGGTCCTAAGGAGGGGACATAGGAATCTCCCAAACCCACACCTCCTCTGGGGGTAAATAAAGAGGGGAACCTGGAAGCTCAGAGGAGTTGGAGGTAACCTGCACCAGGCAGGACGACTTAGACTAATGGCGGTAGGTCGGCGATGACTGCAGTCAAGTGACCGTCGCAGTGGTGGAAAGATCCCCTGTATCCAGAGGAGGAGGAGCCCTTCGAGTTCATGAAGTGGGATCCCTGGACTGTGAGGGTACCAACACTGATTCTGCTGGGGCCGAGGCTGGAGGCTGTGCTGACGCCCACCAGGCGCTGAGAAGCAGGCTGTAGTTAGCCGGCGTGTCCAGCCCAAGAAGGCCAGGATATAGAAGCACACTGGGTAAGGGGACGAACAACCACCTGGAGAGTTTAGAAACAGATCAAGAACCCTGCCATGAGACCAGGGCTAGAACTCCCAAATAATCCAAGTTAGGGCCCAGAGCACTTTCCAAATTCTCACCCACAAGTGGAAACTGAGCAGGAGAATGCCCTGGAAGGGCCAGGCCACTAGGCCTGGTCGGGTGATCTGAGGGGTGATGCTTAAGCGGCCAAGCTGGAGGTGCCTGGCATTGGATCATCCAGTGTCAGATCCCAGGAAAGAGTATCAGCGGGCAGGACCCCTACCGGCCCCTGGTGGGGGGCTCCCGGAACAGGGACCACCGGTGGCGGTTGAGGAATCAGACACACCGGAGGGGTACTCCACCAAGGACGGCTGTGACCCAGAAGGAGTGCACGACAGTGGGCATCGATACAAAGGACCTGCACCAGACCCCAGTCCGGGATTCTGCGATGACACCAGGACCGGGTGGGCACCAAGAGAGGAACTGGCACTCATGAGACCGGCCGTGCCATCTGGGTTAGGATCAGATGTGAAAGCACCTGATCATCACAGGCGGCAGGAGGAAGCTTCCCCTGAACCCACACAGGTGCCACCCTCCACAGAGAGAATGCTGGGGGTGGGGTGCAGTCACCGGAAACCCCGAAGGAAGAAGAGCCAACGTGACCGTACGAGCCAACCCTCACAGACGGGGAAGACTCTAATTAGGGCCATAGCATCTGAAGGAGGATGTGGCTCCAAAGCAGACCGCTCATGGTCTTGATCTTTTTCTGCTGCTTCTTTGTTGAGGTGGAGGCCTCTGAAGAGGCTTCCAAAGCAGAACTCCACTCCTGCAGCCGTTTCTCCACAGCGGACAAGTTCATCTGGAGGAGACGAGCCTCCAAAACCTTTTGGCGTCGTTCTCTGGTAACTTGGTTTAAGTTCTGGCAGGCCCGGCAACCTTCAGTGTCACAGTCCGGGCCTAAACAGATGACACGAGGAATGGCCATTCTTTTTGGGAATCTGCTTGCCACAGGTGCATTTAGATTTGCAGGAATCCGCTGAAGGAGTCTGAGACTACATTAAGACAAAACACAACTAAATTTAGTAAAAAAACAAAAAACACAAAACAATGGCAATTAAGCTATGAAACGCGAAGTCAGGCGCACGCAACTCGATTGCAGGAAAAAGAACTGAGATGGGTGTGGGAAACCACCACTTTTCTACAAAGGGAGGACGTCAGTGTGCCGACGTTGGGGGTGGTCCGCATGGACTGTTGGCTACAAAATTTCTGTGAGGTCCTGGCGGCTTAGTCCTTATGGTGTTGCCTACTGCAAGAGCCCCCTCGAAGTAAGATCTGGGTAAACCTCGCAGATCGGGTCCTGCTGCAAAAGCCCCTAAGGGGGAGCTCTTGGGAGGAATAAGCAAAGACAGATGATTTTTCATGGACATCCTTGATGAGGTCATCCAGGCCACAGCTGAACAATAGACCACCTTCAAAGGATAGCTTAAACAGTTCCGACTTTGACGCCTCGTCCCCAACTGAGTGCCCGAGTCAGACACCTCGAACAGCTCCCACAATATAAGTGGACCATGTTGCCCTCCATAAATTCTCTATTGTGGCATCCCCCAGAAAAGCTGAGGCCCTAGTCACAAGCTGCAAGATAAATAGGTTATTCACCTGCAACAGTAGTTCTAGAAGTGGTATGATGTTCATCCACACTACTGGCAGTGTCCTTTCCCTTTCATGTGCCGGAAAGTCTTCAAGCTGGCTCCTCCCACCAACCCGGGTGGCAACTCCCTTGGCTCCACCCCATAATGCCAGATCTTGCCCGCTGGAAGCAGTAGTGTGCGACAAAGCCACGAGAGGTCGGGTGGGTCTGTGTGGATGATCATATACCACTCCAGAAGAAAACATTACTTCCCATAGTATGCTGTATGGTCTCACCATAGGACTGCCCTGGAGCTGAAACGGTTAATAGAACCTATGCAAATAGTGGAATGCTAGGCTCGAGCTCGGTTTTCAAACCATTGTCCCTAGTTGCACTATCTGCAACCGTCAGATTCCTATGAAGCAGGCATAAGCTAAAACAAACTAAGCTATTCTAATAAAAAAATTAACCCCCTCTTCAGATCAACCCCCCTCCCCCCCTTCAAACAGCAGGGCATCTCTAAGAGTCAAGTCACAGATGCCCAAGAAAACAGCTACCCCAACAGGTTTGCCATAGGATATGGACAGCTGACATGCAGTGTTCCACTAGGTTCTAATAGGGAAGGTAGGGTGGGAGCTCAGAATACAGTAAGATTCCCGAAGAAGAAATAAGATTACTATGGTAAATAATGTTTTCTTCAAGTCCCAGGAAATCTTACTGTATTATAACAAATGCAGACTACCCAAGCAGTACCTTTAGAGGTGAGCAGGGAACCTAATTAAGAAATATGCTCTGCAGTACTGCTGTGCCAAAGCCTGACATCACTTCTAGCCTGGGTATCCAAGCAGTAGTGCTTGGTGAATGTGTGAACAGTTTTCCAGGTAGCTGCTTAACAGATTTCCAGCAGAGGACTGTCACCTGAAGCTGACATGGAAGCAGCAGTTCCTCTAGTACAGTAGGCCCAGAGACCCGTTGGGGGCAGTTTGCCCACTTTGCCATAGCAAAACTAGATACAGACAACAATCCACTGTGCAATGGACCTTTTTGTGTCTGGTTTGCCTTCTCCCACTTCTCACAGGTCAAGAACAGTTGGGTCCTGTCCCCCCGGTGATCCTTCGTGTGGTCCAGGTAGTAGCCGATCACTCTCAACATCTAGGCTATGCAGTCTAAGTTCCCAGGAAATAGAATGGTCAGTGAAAAAGACGGGCAGTGTAATGGACTGAGTAGGGTGGAAATCAGATACCACCTTAGGGAGAAATTTCTTGTTAGTCCTGGGGACAACCTTGTCCCTGTGGAATGCAATGCAGTCAGTCTCCATGGATAAAGCCTGGTGCTCACTAATCCTCCTGGCACAGGTAACCGCCACCAGGAACAGTTTTCCAGGTTACAGATTTGGGATCTGCTGAGGACGTAAGCTCAAAAGGTGCATGAGCTGTGCTATACATAGGTTGAGATCCTACACTGGGGTGGGATTCCTGTGTGGGGGATGCAAATGCAGCAGCCATTTGAAGAACTTTCTGAATTCTGGGTTCAAAGTCAGGGATGATGCCTTGCCTGCTGACAAATAAGCAGAAACAGCTGCCAAGTGCACTTTCAGAGTGGATGTTCTTACAGTAAGGGAATGAAGGTAGGTCTGGTAATCCAGGACCACTAGCAAGCCCACCCTAGTGTGATCAATATTCTTACTCTGGCACCAAATGGAGAACCTTTTACACTTGGAATGTGTAGATCTTCCTAGTGGAAGGTTTTCTAGAAACCCTGAGGACCTCCATGACTACTTCCGAGAGGTGTACATTAGCATATTCTAGGTCCTCAAGAGCAGGCCTTGAGCCTGAGGGACTGGAGGATGGGATACAAGACCCTGCCCTGTGAGGAGGATAGCAAGTTGCATTTCCTGGGGAGGCGGACTGGCTTGGCCATGGAAAGAACCAGAATCAGGGAGTACCAGAGCTGCTTGACCAGTCTGGAGCAAAGAGAAACATTGTCGCTGATGGGGATCTGAACTTGTTCAGGACTCCTAGAAACAGTGGAAATGGAGGGAAGGCATACAGAAACTTCCCTGACCAATCCAACAATAGTGCATCCAGAGGGACTGTGCCCTCACAGGAGATCTGCAACAAAACTGGGGCAGCTGATCGTTGTCTTTGGCTGATAAGAGGTCTACCTCTGGAGTGCCCCACATTTATTTGAGTGTTTTTTTTTTTATTCAAGAGTTTTACCAGAAAGGCATACTGAGCGGGGTGCCGCTCAATTCCAGATGCGTCCGGGGGGGGGAAGAGACATGGACCATACAAATAATAGTCACATGGAAGTTGTACATAATATACAGATAGTAAAAATCAATAAAAAATAAAACCAATATATACAGATACAGAAAAAAAACTATCTGTGAACATAGAGGGTGCACAGGACATGAGCAACTACATGGGCATTTGCATGGCCATGCACGGTGGATTAATGCAATTTGTTGTACAATAAAAATTAAAAACACAGTAAGCAAAATCAGATGAACCCAAATTACACAAAATTACCACAGTTCAATGTGGAGACTGTATGCGACACCCCTATCTCTGATCTGCCTAAACGTAATTACTAGACTAGAGTGGAGTGCTGTGAGCACTAGGCAAGGGGCACGGGATGCTGCGCAACTAGACACCCTAAATAAGAGATGGGGACCTGCCCCACAGTGGCCCTATGTCCAAACGCATGTTGAGGAGAAATGTGCCTTGAGGATGTGATTTAGATACGGGCTGTTCGTAAAGTCCCGAATGCCTGTCTGCAGTGCATTCCAAAGTTTCGGCATGTGGTATTTGAAGGCCGCTTGGCGCTTGGATGCGGACATATATGGAACATGGAGAAGACTGAGTTTCCACTCTTGAGGTAGTACACGAGTTGTGATAGGGCTAAGGGGACAGATTCGAGGTGCGGGGGGAGGAAGAGAGACTGTGCCCAGAATTTCACTGTGGTCCTGATGCTGTGGACGTGTCTACAATCCTAGAGCGACTGTAGCTCTAGGGACCTGTAGAGGTCGCAATGATGAGCTACAGGGGGGCAGTCAAGGCCAAAGCGACAGAAGGAGTGGAAGAGAGGATCAAGGCTGGCTACGGAGGACTTGGGGGCAGCACTATAGACTATATCCTCATAGTCAAGTATAGGGAGGATTATCTTCTGAACAATTTGCTTACGGGTTGATAGAGGGATGCTGCCTTTGTTCTAAGGCTCTTAGATTGCAGCGCAGTTTCTTGTAGATCGAGTCGATGTGAGCGAAAAAGTCAAGGTGCTGATCAAGCCAGACCCTGAGGTATTTGAAGAAGGTGCAAGTCTCTAAAGGAGTCCCCTTGGTGGAGAGGAAAGCAGGGGTAGAACAGAGCAGGGAGAGCCTTTGCCTCGTCCCAAAAGTTAGGGAGACCGTTTTCTTGTAGTTAAGAAAAAGCTTTTGAAAATAATCTGCAACACCTGCTTATTTAGAGTACACTCATGGTGGTTCTGGTCGATTCTGATGAGAACATCTGTCAGGACATTTTCCTGCCTTGGTATGTGGACTGCTGAAGGGGAAATCCCAAGGGAGTATGCCAGACTCCAAATTTTCATGGCCTCTATGCACAAGGGGGTTGACCTTGTGCTTACCTGTTTATGTAGTACATAGTAGTTGTGTTGTCTGTCCTGACCTGCACCACTTTTCCCTGCAGCATACTGGCAAAGGACTGGATACTGAGGAAGAGTGCTCTGAGCTCTAGCAGATTTATGTGCAACAGTGACTCCTGCTTGAGCCATCTTCCATGAGCAGTGTGCTTCCCATCCCAGAAGGGAAGCATCTGTGGTTAGCACAAATAAAGGATTTACTTGTAGGAATGGTACACCCTATCTGAGATTGTCTTTTTCCAGCCACCACTGAAGTGCCTGAAGGAGTGTTCCTGTGACTGGCAACAGTTTCCACAGTCTTTTTTGATGCAAGTACAACTTGAGATGAAAATGAATGTCTCATTTGGAACCTTGTTCCTGACACGGTTTCTGTGGAAGCTGCCATGTGATCCAGCAACTGTAGAAAATGCTTTGTGGGCCTCAGGATGTGCAATTTGAAGGTACTTGCCAGCTATATCAGACTGTCCACCCTTGCCTGTGGGAAGAAAGCCCTTTCTCTCAGTGTCCAGTTCGGGCTCCAATAAATTCGAGAAGCTGTACTGGCTCCAATATAGACTTTCTCAGGTCGACTAGGAACCCTAGTGATTGTAGAATGTCCTGAGTGACTGTCAGGGCCTCCCTGACCTGTTCTGGTGATTGACCTATGACTATCCAGTCATCCAGATAGAGGAACACTGCCAGGCCCTCTTTCCGTAGGTAAGCCAGCACCACAGCCAAGCATTCTGTGAACACACTTAGAGCAGAAGTCGGTCCGAAAGGCATTCCCTTGAACTGATAACGGCCTGATGGCAGTCTGAACTGGAGATATTTTCTGTGGCACTGCCTGATGGGAACGTGGAAGCAAGCATCTTTCAGGTCCAAGGATGCAAGCCTTTCCCTTAGAGCTGGGACGATTGCTGCCAGAGTTGCCATTCTGAACTTTGGTTTTAACAAGTGTCTGTTTAGGTGCCCGAGATCCAGTATGGGTCGCCACTCCCCAGTTTTCTTTGTTGTGAGGAAGTATCTTGAGTAAAGGCAGTTTCCTGTTTGTGCTTGAGGAACTGGGTCTACTGCCTTTTGGGAAAGGAGGCTGAATACTTCTCCCTCTAACAGGGCTGTTTCTGATGGT
Source organism: Neoceratodus forsteri (assembly GCA_016271365.2). Classification (NCBI taxonomy): domain Eukaryota; kingdom Metazoa; phylum Chordata; order Ceratodontiformes; family Ceratodontidae; genus Neoceratodus; species Neoceratodus forsteri. The sequence goes on along the minus strand of CM057456.1, from coordinate 1,410,900,915 downwards.
GTAGAGGGTCTGAAAACCCTTGACTTCACCTTTGGCATAAACTTGAAGGTGAGAGCTAAGCCCTGGCCCACTACCTCCAAGACCTACGTGTCCGTGGTGATGGACTGCCATTCTTGGACGTAGTGGACCAGCCCGCCTAGTACTGGGGTTGGGGAGGCAACCAAAGCAAACACCTCAGGGTGTCAGCTTGGCCTGGGCTGTTGCCTCGGCATTGGAGCAAGTATGGCTGCTGCCTCTCCTGCCACTGCCTCTGAAATATTCCCTCTGCTGTTGATACAGGGAAAAAGCTTGAGACTGAAAGAATAGTCAATAATGGCCCCTACCTCTACCCTCCCCCACCAGCTTGGTGCTTCTGGGGTGTAGATGCCCCTTCTTTGGGAGCAGCACATTTGTAGGTGGTTTTGCAAACTCCGTTTAATGCATCAGTTAGGGTTGTTCCACAGCGAAAAAGTGAGGAAATTCAGTGTTGGGGTTGAAACCCCCACTGGACCCAGCCCCCACCAGCAATGGGGAGTGCGCACTGGGGTGTCGGCCCTCTCACCCCATCACGTGTAAGAAGCAGAGGTATAGGAGAATGGGGTGAGAGGTAGGACCGACTACCCCATACGCACTCCAATGCCGCTTTGGGAGGTTGGGCTTTGGGTAGCTTCTTTAACCTCGTTATCAATTTCCTCACTTTTTTCACTGTGGAACAACCCCAACTGATGCATTAAACAGAGTTTTTTGCCTCTAATTTCTTTTTTTTTTTTTTGAGAATAACGAGAAATAGTGAATGTAATGCGGCGGCAGGACATGATGTCTTGTGACATAGTAACAGGAACAGCAACGCAAACAGAAGCACTAACAGTGGCGCACATGGTAACGCAAGCGCGAATGAGAACAGAAAGGGTAACGCACACGGTGACGTAGACGGGAACGGTCCGCAGTGTAATGTCTTGTCACATAGTAACATGGTGCCCGCAAACGCAAATGGCAATAGGCATGGTGACGCAAAGCGAAACAAACAGTACTGTAGACACAAATGGTAGAAAATAACGGAAACAAGCGCAAATGAAAACGTAAAGGATAACGCACATGGTGGTGTAGACGTGAACGGTAAGTGAAACGGGTATGGAACCGCAAGCGGAAAGGGCAACGGTAACAATAATGGAAGCGCACAGGCTGGTTTTCCCCAAAAGCTTCATAGAGAAAGACAGTGAGTACAAAAAATGTATGTATAATAATGGGTCTCTGAGCAGAAAATGAGGAGCTGAAATACTAAATTGCTTATATCTCAGGAACCGTACAATGTAGAAAAAAATGTAAAAGTAATAAAATTTATGACTTTCCTGTCTAGTTTTGAATTTAGCCCCATTTGGGGGCTAAGGATTTTTCCGATGAAAAGTCCGTATCTCGTACCGTTTCCGAGATGCGGGCCCTGAAAGGCGTGGCGAATGCCGTAATGTTATCCTATGGGGAAAAAAAGAGAAGTTCGGAGTGCCATAACTTTGGCTCCCTGTCATATTTTTTCACCAAACCACTAAAAGGCACATCTGTCAGAGGTTGGCCGTCTTCCCTCCAAATTTCAACCCAAAAGACCAAAAGTACAGTTACGTAAGAACTTACCGTAACAGTAGATCTTCGAGAGGAGCTCTTGCAGCAGGCTATAACAATTAGGACTATGCTGCAGGCACTAGGACCACACGGAAAACTTCTGCCAGCAATACCAGCGGGGGACTGCCCCCAACGCCGGCCCCGCAAAGACGTCGGTCAGGGTACAAGAGGGGGCGGACCCAGCTCCACCTCAGTTCTCCCGCCAGTACCCAGCAGATGGCCTGACAAGAGAAGGAGGCGAAGCCTACCAGTGAGAAGAGAAGAGAAAAGAAGATACTTGCACACTCCGAGGGGGAAGGCGGGAGGGAAAACAGCGCCTGCTGCAAGAGCTCCTCTCGAAGATCTACTGTTACAGTAAGTTCTTACGTAACTGTACTATATTAGTTCGAGCTAGAGCTCTTGCAGCAGGCTATAACAATTCGGACCGAGTCCCAAGCAGTCCCCTAGCGAAGAGGCAGTCGTCCCCAGGAGGAGGAATCTGCTGACTCCAGAGACCTTCAGGACAAGAGTCCTTGCAAAACCGCTAGGCCGAAGCCAGCACGGCATCTGGAGACAATATACAAGCTCTAATGCTTGACAAAGGTATGCACCGAGTTCCAGGTCGCGGCCGCACAGATGTCCTGAATGGCAACATTCCGCATTGCGGCCAAAGAAGCTGACACACCCCCTGGTGGAGTGACCCCTAACCGGACCTGGCAGGGGTTTGTTGTGATGCTCATAGCAAAACGAGATGCAATGGACTATCCATTTGGAGATAGTCTGCTTGGACACCTGTTGACCCAAGCGTTGTGGTGCAAAAGCCACAAAGAGTTGCTCCGATTTACGGTGCTGAACCATTCTATTGAGGTAATACCTCGGGGACCTGTGGACATCCAACGTGTCGAGGAGAACCTCCCCTCGATTGGAAGGAGAAGGAAAATAAACAGGAAGATCAACAGACTGGTTGAGGGTCAACACCGAGACCACTTTAGGAAGAAACTTAGGATCAGTTCCTAGGGAAACCCTTTCCCTATGAAAAACCAAATAGGGCTCTTTACACATCAGAGCCTGCAGCTCGGAAACTCTTCGAGCGGAAGTAACAGCAACCAGAAAACAAACTTTCCAAGACAGATATCGCAGCTCACAAGTCGCTGCGGGTTCAAAAGGGGGAAGGATGAGTTTCTCCAACACAAAAAGGAGGTCCCAGGGTGGGACAGGGTCCCTGATGGGAGGTCTCATGCGAAGAACCCCCCTAAGGAAGGTGCGGGCCACTTCCAGTTGGGCCAATGCTCTGTCTCCCACCAGAGCATGATAGGCAGAGATTGCCCACATATGCACCTTGATAGAGGAATAGCTCAGGCCTTTCTCGTATAAGGAGAGGAGATACTGCAAAGCGGAGTTCACAGAGCAGGTGACTGGGTCTAAATGCTGAGGCATGGCACAAAGGCAGAATCGTTTCCACTTCATAGCGTAAGCAGAGCGAGTAGAGGGCTTTCTTGCGGACGCTAAGACCTCAGCCACTCCCGGGGAAACTCCGTATCTGTCCTTAGCTACATCTGGAGGAGCCAAGCATGAAGGTGTAGGAATCTGAGATCCGGGTGAACCAGAGAACCCTGGTCCTGTGACAGCAGCTGCGAGCATATGGGCAGCGGGATTGGAGGTTCCTGGGACAACCGCTGCAGGAGTGGGAACCAAATCTGTCGGGGTCAATTGGGAGCCACAAGGATCATGCATGCTCCCTCTGCCTGTAGCTTGAGCAGAACCCTCTGGATGAGAGGGAAGGGTGGAAAGGCATAAAGAAACCTCCCTGCCCAACAAAGGGATAACACGTCTGGCCAAAAAATGCCAGGCGCGTGCTCTCGTGAGCAAAATCGTGGCAGTTTGGCATTGCGTGGTAACTCGGATCTAGCTCGGGAAGGCCCCACCTTCCGAAGAGCTGATCCACTACGGACTGAAGCAATTCCCACTCGTGGGCCGAAGCCCACGATCTGCTGAGGTAGTCTGCCAGCTCATTCAGGACTCCTGGAACGTGCATCACCGACAGACGAATGCCCCGTTCCAGCGCCCAGTACCAGACTCTCATCGCCTCCCGGCAAAGTGGATAGGAATGAGTGCCTCCTTGTCTGTTGATGTAAAAGATGACCGCCATGTTGTCCATCTGGACTAGAAGAGAGCCAGGAACTAGCTCCTCTTGAAACGCCTGAAGAGCGTAGAGGACCGCTTGCATTTCCAGGACATTGATGTGGAGGGACTGCTCCTCGGGTGACCAAGCCCCTTGCGTTCGGTGAACACCGAGATGAGCTCCCCAACCCAGGTCTGAGGCATCCGTCGTCAGAGTCTGACCTGGAGGCTCCAGACAAAAGCTGACCCCTTCTTCCAGATTGCTGGGGTCCAGCCATCAAATCAATGTTCTCCTGACTAGCACCGAAATCCTGACTAAAGCGTCCAGGTCGGAGTATTGATCCCACTGCACCGAGCATCCATTGTGGGATTCTCATGTGGAGGCGGGCCAAGGATATTACTGGGATGGCCGCCGCCATATGCCCCAGTAGACTGAGGAAGTTCCAAGCCGGAACTCGAGGTGCTATGGAGATCCGTTTTGCCAAACTTCGCAGGCGAATTCCCCTGTTCTGAGGGAGAAAGGCCCTGCCCTGGACGGAGTCCAGAGTCGCTCCAATGAAGGCGAGGTTTTGGCTGGGCTACGGGGACGACTTTTTTAAGTTCAGGGTGGTCCCCAGCTCTCGGGACAGAGTATAGGCATCTCCGAAAGAGCGTAGGAGGCCATCCCTTGACGAGGCTGTGAGAAGCCAGTCGTCAAGGTAAGGGAAAACATAATGGCCTGATCGCCTGAGAGCCGCAGCCACCACCGCTAGGCATTTGGTAAAGACTCGCGAAGCGGAAGAGAGGTCGAACGGGAGCACCCGGAATTGATAATGCTCTCCTAGGAAGTGGAACCTCAAACTTCCTATGGGGAGGGAAGACTCCGATATGCATGTATGCATCCTGCATGTCGAGAGAACAGAGCCAATCCCCTTGGTGCAGCAGAGGGAGGAGACCCTGAAGAGTCACCATCCTGAACTTTTTGTACTCTATAAAGAAATTTAAAGGATGGAGATCCAGAATGGGATGAAAGTCCCCCATCTTTTTTGGGATCAGAAAAAAGTGGGAGTAGAACCCCTGACCCCACTGCTCCATGGGAACCCTTTCTATTGCTCTCTTTTGCAGGAGGGCCTGAATTTCTCCTTCCAAGAGTGGAATGTGAGGAGGAGGATAACGGGAGAGCTTTGGCGGAGTAAGTGGAGGGAACTCTGAACTCCAATATGTGTCCTCTCCGAATGACATCCAAGACTCATTGATCTGTGGTAACAGAGCTCCACCCTCCGAGATGAAGGGAGAAGTGGCCCCCGACCGGCTCCCCCTAGACGTCTGACCACGGGGGGGGGGGGCGGAAGGGAGTCATTGGGTGGAACCGGGGTAGGGATAGAGGCCTGGGAGGACTTGGGCCCAAGGCCAGATGGTCCACCAGACTGCTGGTTTCCGGATCTCTGGCAGAAGCCACCTCTCTGCCCCTGCTGGGAACCTCGGGCTGATGTCTGATTGCCTGAGGAATTTCGAAAAGGCCGACGGTGATGGGGGCGTCGCTGGTCGCCACGGTACATCTGGCAGACTGACCAGATCGACTTACCCGATTCCTGGAGACGGGAGATCAGGGCCTCCGTCTCCTGCCCAAATAAAACGGTACCCTGAAATGGCAGGTCCCGGATACCGGACTGCAAATCCTGGTGGAAGCCGGAAAGCCGCAACCAGGCATGGCACCGGAGACAAACCCCAGAGGCGGCTGCTCTGGCTGCCGTATCTGCAGCATCGTACGAGGCCCTCAGAACATGAGTGCCTACGTCCGAGCCCAACTGTAAGAGGGCCAGGAGCTCAGTCTTCTTATCGGAGTCTGGCATGGGCTGTGCCAGCTCAAGACTCCGTTCCCACAACGCACTCTGGAACTGCACCATATGCGTGAGGAAGTTCAGGGATCGAATGGAGCAGGTGGAAGCAGCATAAAGTTTTTTGCCCATCTGATCCAGGTAATGGGACTCCAAGTCGGAAGGCTGGGAGCTGAGGTGCCGCGGCTGTCGAGACTTGTCATGAGCAGCCGTGATCACAGTGGAGTCTGCCTGAGGGTGTTCAGCCAAAAAGGGTTCAGCCCTTGGAGCTTTGTAAAGCCTGTCCGACTTCTTGGGAACTGCCGGGATGGAGGCTGGGCACAGCCAGGTGGATCTGGTCAGGTCCTGAAAAGTATCCACCAGAGGAGGGATGACCAAAAACTTTGGCTCCTTCTGCCTCAGGTATTTGGCCAATCTCCGGCGTTCCAGGTCCAGCTCTTCCGTGTCCCACTCATTGGAAGCCTGGATATGCCTCATGACGTCCATGAACGTGGGATCGTCCAGAGGCGAGCGAGGCATGTCCTTCTCCTCAGGGGAGCACTTGAGGCTAAGGGAAGATGAAGAGGATGACGAGGAAGAGGAGGACAGATTATCCGACTTAGTCTGGTTCCGACTCATGGCCATGCCTACGCTGGCGTCGGTATGCAGGGGACCGACGACGGTCCGAAGACCGGCGACTGTCTGAAGACCGACTCCGGTCCCTGGACCGACGACGGAGCAAAGACAGACGTCGGTCAGGAGACTGACGTCGGGAACCGTCCCACTGAGCGCGAGAAGGGCTCCGGGAGCAAGACCGAAACTATGGAGCAACGTCGGCGGTCCTCGGATTGGGAGCGGGAATGAGCCCTAGACGGGCCAAAAAGCGGCACTCCGGGGACCTCAATGGAGAGGTCTCGCCCTCTGGCTGTGGTTCACCTGCAGGATCCGGTACCGGTGTCTGGGCCGGCGACGAGGTAGTACGTTTGTGAACCTGCCCCCACCAAAATGAAAAAAGCTGTTTAATCTCGTCCGGGGAGATTATTTCAGACGCCCGCTGCGGGAAAGAAGCTTCCTGCGCGGCGGGTCGCAACGGCGAGCTCTCCTGATGGCCCAGGGGGGAGGAGAACTTGGGCGATGGGGATGTCGGCAGGACAACGACCGACCCCAGGTCCTTGACCCCTTCGACCAGCATCAGTATCACAACCGACGAGGAGGTGACGACAGGGGGCACTGGAGAGCCCTTACGCTCCAGAGGCACACCTTTAGCAGGCGGCGCCGAGGACGGTAGGGCCGAAGCAGGTATCGCCACGGACTTTGCGATGACTTTGATCGAGTCACCTTGCGGTGGCGGCTGCCTCCTGACAAGCCGGCCTTAGCCTGGAAGAACGCGGGCGACTCACCCGAGCCCGGCGATGGCCTCTCGGAAGGTCACACCGCAGTGGACCGGGACCGACTCGCGCCTTTACTATGGCGCTTTTTCCTTCTTCCCTCGGACGAGTGCAGGTCCATTTTCTTTCTAACAGATACGCCTTCAGGCGCCGGATGAGTCCAGCTTGTAAAGCTTGGCAGTCGGCGCAGTTAGTGGTGTCGTGGTCCGGCCCAAGCAGAAAACACACCGATGTCCGCCTTTGGCGGAATTTGCCGCCGCACTCGACTTGTTTAGGTGTTCTGGGGAAAGAGACGCCGGGGAAGACATCGAGCCCGCGTGGACCAACTTCGGTACTGACGTCGGCGCCAACGGCGGTAAACACCGAGGGAAAGTACGAACGACTCCTTGAAAAACCGAGCCACTAGCAGTAACCATCCAGGCGTCTGTCGCAGTATGAAGAAAAAAAATGGTAAAACCGTCGAAAAAAACTTGATTGAAGATCCTTTTCTCGCTAGGTGAATCGCAGGCAGCAGCTATTCACATGCGTGGTACGCGGCAGGAAAGAACTGAGGTGGAGCTGGGTCCGTCCCCTCTTGTACCCTGACTGACGTCGGGCCGGGGCCAGCGTCAGGGGCGGTCCCCCGCTGGTATTGCTGGCAGAAGTTTTCCGTGTGGTCCTAGTGCCTGCGGCATAGTCCTAATTGTTATAGCCTGCTGCAAGAGCTCTATCTCGAAGTAAGATCTGTTATTTTGCAGCAGGGCGCCAAAGGATTGCTGCAATGCGTTGGACGCCGTAATGTTATCCTATGGGAAAAAGCGTCAACTTTGGAGTGCAGTAACTTTGCCACCGTGTAATATTTTTTCAACGAAACACTGAAAGGCACATCTGTAAGATTTTGGCTGTGTTCCTTCCAAATTTCAGGCCAAAGCACCAAACCATTCTTTTGCAGCAGGGTGCCAAAGAATTGCTGTCATTTTCCCACAGTCTAGACAGGTACTGTCGCAATTTGCGAAAGCTTTCGCAAATTCATTCGACAGTGTCGCAAGTGCAACAGTACTTTGTGAAAGTACTTTTTCCAGAAATTTGAAAAATATATGTCTGGGGTGTTTTACCCCAAAATAAAGACATGGCTAGCATCCTCAGGGCCCGACTAGGTGAATACAAAAATAATTAGGTTGCTAGAGGGTCCCAATTTTAAATGACAAGCATTTTTCTGATCACTAACTGAAAACAAAATGGCGGATTTGCAACAGTAAAAGGGCCATGTGCGAAAGCAGAAACTGCATTTGCGACACTCGAACTTTTTAACTTTTCCCATTGACTTATAATGTGAACTTGTTTTTTGAATAACTTTTGAACCATTTAATATTTTTTCACAAAATCTTCTAAAGGCACATTGGGGATTCCAGCCGCACATTTCCTGAAGATTTCGGACTGGTCGTGCAAACCGTGTGACCTGTAGGCGCGACAGTAGAATTCCCAAAAAGGCGAAAACGCACGTGCAGATCACACTCCACTCCACAGCCGTATATCCAACCGGTACGAAACTTGGCAGATCCCAAGGCGTATGGGTCTTAATTATGTATTCCAAATTTAAGGCAAATCCATCATACGGTTGCAAAGTTATTAAGGTGCGAAATTTCAGGTTTAACACGTAAATGGCTCCTCAGCCCTAACTATGGTAGCACTACCGTGCTACCATATGTGTGTATATATTATATATGCGTGTATGAGTAATATCTACAAATAAGGAGTAGCAGACTGGCAGCTCGCAACACCCCTCCCTCCTAGACTGAATTTGTGGGAATACAGCCCCAGGCATGGAATAATTCACAAATTCTGTTCATTGTTCTAACTGGCGAGATAGCCAGTCTGCATTGGTATTGGCCGATTCAGCCCTGTGGGTAATGGTCATACAGCCCTGTAAGGCAATACTGTACTTTAAGAGATGATTATTCATTTTCCCCATCTTTGTTAGCCACACCAGGGAGTCAAGATTGGTTTATACCAATAGTTCTCAGACTGTCACAGTGAGCCTCCCCAAATCCATGGAAAAGATTTTGAGCATCCCCAAAAACTGAAATAATCTTGGGCCTCCCCAAATAAAAATAACATACTGTACTTAGCGCAGTACACCATGAATAAATTGAAACCCCTTTTTGAGTACTTGGCTCATATTCAGTTCTGTCTTATACTCAAGTGGAACCTTTGAAAAAGAGCTCCTGTGCTCAAAGGCGTTATCTGAATAACAAATAAAATAAATGTTAGTCAGCTTACTGAACCCCCCCCCCCAGGCCAGCCTACTTGCTCTGCTATTTTTATTCTTGAACCATTCTTGTCGCAGTACCTTCATGGGTCAGACTACTTTCTCTGTTTCCTCTCTATACGAAATAACCTTCCTACATACTTTGCCTCTCCCCGTCCTTCCCTGCTCCTAAGCAACTTCTCAGGGATTACTTTGCTCCTTCCTGCTATTGCTCTTAGCACTTCTATGTTCAACCCTTGTATTTGGGCTGTTCTGCCATCAGGCTACAAACTGATCAATTACCACTTCTCATTATTAGTTTATTGTTCATATTTGTTTGCACTATTGTTCACTGTTTATTTCTTGATTGTTTTGCAGTTACCTTTTGAAATGTATTCATTCCCTACCCTTACCCAAGTAGACCTAAAATGAGCCTTGGCTCATTCATCTTCCCTTGTCACCTATTAGTAAATAAATACACAAGATTTACCTACTATTATCCTCTTAAAGTTTGCATCATTTCTTCACATAAAATATAAAAACCTCAAAATTTAAACACGGTATTTTTTCAGACTTGCTTGAGCCTCCCCTGGAACAGGTTGGAGCCTCCCCATTTGAGAACCCCTGGTATATACCTCAAAGTGCCTCTCATTAAGGTACAGCTCTGATTTCTTTAGGGCCCATACCAGTGCAAGGCATTCCATCTCAACTGCATAATAGGCCTGCTCCCAGGGAAGCAACTTTTTGCTGAGTTACACTATTGGGTGATCTTTCCCTTGGTTAGAGGTCTGACTAAGGACTGCTCCAATCCCCACATCTGAGGCATCTGTCTGGACTACGAAGTGCTCAGAGTAATCTGGACAGGCCAAAACAGTGGCACTGCACAGTGCCTCCTTTAGTCGTGCAAAGGCACGTTCACATGCTGGCTCCTATTTTACCTTTTTAGGCATTCTTTTCTTTAGCAAGCCAGAGTGTGGAGCTGCCAGGGTACTGTAATTTGGTACACATTTTCGAGAGTACCTGGCGTTCCCTAGGAAACTCATAACACGCTTCTGGGTTTCAGGCCTGGACCACTCCTCTACTGCCTCAATCTTGGCTTGAATGGGACGGAGCTCCCCGGCCCTACCGCATATCCTAGGTATGCCACCTCCGCCATGGTCACATGGCAATTTTCAGCCTTAAGAGTGAGCCCTACTTTCTCTATCCTGCCCAACACTTCCCTCAGGTGGGACAGGTGTTCTTTCCAACTGGTACTGAAGATGGCAATAACGTCCAGATACGCCACTTCGTACACTTCAGTACCATGTAACACCAGGCTGAACAACCTTTGCAAGGTGGCAGGGACGTTCTTCATTCCAAAAGGCATTACCCTAAACTCAAATAATCCTACTGAAGTAATGAAAGCTGACCTCTCCCTAGCTCTGGCAGTTAACTTCACCTGTCAATACCGTTTTGTCAAGTCAATTGTGGTTAAGGAATGTCGCCCCTCCCAACTTGTCCAGTAACTCATCCGTGGCTTTGGGTGGGCGTCAGACTTCGTGACTGCGCTTGAGTCCACACAAAAGCAACTAGGGCCATCCGGCTTGGGAACGAGGACTACTGGTGAGGCCTAGGGGCTGTGGGATTTCTGGATTACCCCTAAATCCAGCATTGCCTCCACCTCCCTCCTAATGTCCTTTAGGATGGCCTCAGACACCTAGTAGGATGTCCGCTATATGGGTACTTGAGTCCCTGTGTCTACATCGTGTGTCACTAAGGTGGATAGTCCAGGCTTGGCCATAAACAAAGCGGTAAAGGCCGCAAAAACCTCACACTTCCAGGGTCTGTTCCGGGGTCAACTGGGGTGACAGTTTGATTTCCTACACAGAGAACTCCCGCTTGCTTTCCTCCAGCATGTCCAGTAGGGGGGTCATCTTCGTCCGGCCCCTCCCTAGGACTACACACTGCAAATATCATGTCAGCACTATCTGCATATGTCTTCATCATATTGACATGGTACATTCTACAAGTATGTGTCCTGTCAGGCGGTTTTACAATATAGTTCACGTCATTAACTTGTCAGACTATCCTGTAATGTCCTGCCCACTCAGCCTGCAGCTTGCAGTGAGTGAGGTTTTTGTGGCCTTTACTCCTTTGCTTATGGCCAAGCCTAGACTATCAGCCTTAGCAACACACGTTGTAGAAACGGGGACACAAGTGCCCATACAGCGGACATCCTACCAGGTGTCTGAGGCCATCCTAAAGGACATTTGAAGGGAGATGGAGGCAATGCTGGATTTAGGGACAATCCAGAAATCTTGAGCAACCACTCACAGTACCCCTGGGGAATGACAAATTGCCTGTCCATCACCCCTCCCTTATTTCCCCTTATGGCAAGTACTCCTGTATAAAAATAAAATGTTTTATCTCGTCCTTCCGGACCAAACTTAGGACCATGACTTCCTGACCTACACTGTACGAGCAAGCTTTGGCTCTTCGGTCTTACCAGACTTTTAGCTTCTGCTGGGCGGCTGACGGGTTGCTCTGGGCTGCTCTCATAAGCTCCTTCAGCGTTCCCCTAAACTTTAGGACATACACCACTACTGGAGTTTCCTGGGTGGCGTTTTTGTCTCCCCAATCTTCCCGGATCAAGTCTAGGGGCCCACACACCCTATATTCAGATAAGAGTTCAAAGGGGAAAAACCCTGTTGACTCTTGGGGCACTTCCCTGTATGAGAAAAACAGGTGAGGAAGGTATTTCTCCCAGTCCCTCCCATGCTGTTCAGCAAACGCTTAGAGCATCAATTTTAGGATACCATTAAACCTTTCCACAAGCCCACTAGCATGCGGGTGATAAGGTGTCGTGCATCTCTGCACCTCCTCACACTTCTCCCACAAACATTTCATGAGGTCAGACATGAAGGTACCCCTTCGATCAGCGATAACCTCCTGCGAAAATCAGACTCTGGAGACAATCCCTAGCAAGGTGTCTGCCACTCTGTCCTAAGTGAGGAAAGGGCGACCGCCTTTGGGTATCGGGTGGTATAATCTACCATCAGGATAACTTCTTAATGGAGGAGCTTGGGATACTCAAAGGTCCCACAATATCCATTCCTACCCTCTAGAGTGGCTCCTCCAAAATGAGCAAGGGAACTAGGGTGGCTTTGGTTTTACTACCTGCCTTCTGACCTGCAATATTCCTTCACCTGCTGGGTGAAGTTGGGCCAATAGAAATTATGAGCCAATTGCTGCATGGTGCACGCGATTCCCAGATGTCTGGAGGATATCATGTGCGATCTTGGGCAACTGCTCACAGTACCCCTGGGGAACGACAAGCTGCCTGCCCATCACCCCTCGTCTGTCTTTATGTCCTGCATATACAACCGTCCACAAAATACTCTACGTCTCATATCACCTCCCTGTGTCCCATCAGATTCTGCACAAGCCCTCAGCCTCTTCAAACCAGGATCAGTCCGCTGAGCAGCAGCAAATTCTTAACATCTTCCCAAGGCATGGGACATGTCCCCTTCAGTTCCTAAACTGGGGTCCATAGCTCTAGCGTCAGGGAATTCAGGGTCACTGCCATTTCTAACCTCCTGTCCACTGGTTAGCCCTCCCCCCTCCTCTGGGTAACCTTCTGTAGCTGTTTTGTGAATTGCTACGTGGGGAAGTTCTACCTCTCTTTCACTTCTCTCCATGTCAGTAGTCGCAGGCTGGGGAACCAGCCTCCCATTTTTTTTTTCCACGGGGGTTTCTATGGGGTCCACGGAACTACAATCTGCCTCTGTAGTCTGCTTGCGGGTAACCACACACACCACCCCCTTCTGGAGATTGTTCCCTATAATTACATCCAGGGCAAGGTTGCCTGCAAGGGCCACTTTTTGCACCCTCTCTCCTGTCTCAACCCAGCCCAGGAGATGGCTAGCCAGTGGCAGAGTATTCTTCCTAGTGAATCCTCTCACCGCTACAAACTAATATGGTATAAGCTCTTTGGGCCCAACCAAATTCCCTTTCACTAAAATAAGAGATGCCCCCATGTCCCTTAACCCCTGGGTGTGCACACCATTTAAAGTAACTGGGTACATGCCCTCACTCATGTTTATAGGCATTGTTTCAGGGCTACACAGTACACCCAACTCTGTCTGAGGACCACTTTGTCCGCTCTGTGCCTTTTTAGGACACTGCCTAGTAAAATGCCCTGGCTATATATAAAAACCTATAAGCATCATTTCTTTTCTCCGATAAATCCGTTTTTGTAACCTGGGGCTTCACCCTTTCTGTGGAGGCAGTGAGAGGGTTTTACTGCCCTGAAGGCACACTTTTCCCCTTCTGCACTGCCACGCCCACCCCACTCCCTTTCACAGCAGGCCTGTTCCTGGCATAGCAGTCGGAGAGCTCAGCAGTCTCTCATGATATTTTGGGGTCTCGGGACCTCCAACCAAGTTTTTAAGCTCTGCTGGGCAAGCCCAAAAGAACTGCTCCAGAAGTACAACTTCCTCAATTTTCTGTACATAGTTTGCTTCCACTCACTCCCACCACTTCAAAAACTGAGGTTGCTTTGTGGCAAGTTCCTCATAGCTCATGTCAGGGCTTCTCCGGACCCGACAGAACTTAACCCTGTATGCTTCAGACATCAATTCATACTGTCTAAGCAATGCAGCTTTAAGTTTCTCATAATTACTACTGTCCTGACTGCCCATTTGGCCTAGTGCCTCGCCCTTTCCCAGTAAGCAGCGGGGATAGCTGGAAGCTCCAGGACTCCCTGGGTATTTTAGTCTGGATACAGACCTTTACAAACTAATTCAAAAATGCATCGAGATCCTCCCCCTCTCAGAATTTAATTTAGAATTTAACTTGTACCCCAGTCCTTAAGTTCCAGGTTCGTCCCTGCTACTTACCTCCTCTGGCGCTGGTCATCGGGAGTTTTAGCTTCCCAATTCAAACACACTGATGGTGATTTTCTTTTTCCTGAATCTCCAGCTCCATCTGGAACAACTTCTGCTCGAATTCCAGCTCCAATCTTCAACTCTAGCTGCAGCCTGATCCCTTCAGGCTCCAGCTTTGTAGTGACCATCCCCTTGCAGTGTGACCCTGGGTTCCCACTGGTCTCTCTCTCCTTATCCCTGGGACTAGACACTGATGTCCCTTGGCATCCATACGCCAAGTACTGGTCTCTCAGTCACTGACTCTAGGTCCTGGGTAGTCGCTTATTTATCAACTGCCACAAGAGCCTCCAGGAGGTGATTCTTGATTCGCCCCTTGCACTGGACTCTTTCCTGACACAACTTACTTAGGTATTCTGCAATGTATTGGCTGTAGATGGAAGCCATCTTCTTCCTTAACGATGGCTACACTAGCTTGCACCCAAAAAAAAAAAAACAGGAAATTTTATACTGTAACTAAATAATATTTTTTTAAAACTCTGCATTGATTTTGTGTGGACTCTACAGTTTTATAAAATCTGATACATTGGGCTCAAATCTACTGTTATGCCTGTGCTACCAATCTCTCAAATCACACAGTATGCAGCCAAATCCCTCGGATCCCACTGCTGTAAACCAGATCTGTCACAAACCCACTGAGCTCATAGTGCCCACCCTTAAGTGCAATCCGTGACCTGGGGGGGGGGGGAGAGAGAGAGACAGGAATACCCTCCACGTGTCATCCTACAGTGCTCGCCGAGTTCACAACTGAACATCCACCACGAGCTCCCAGGGCTTCCTATTTAAACTCTGGATAAGAGTGCAATATCAGTCTTGATTCTTGTAGCCAAATGAAAACCCTTCTTGGTTGTTGCACTAAGGGGGAAGATCCAGACGTCACGATCTCTTTGGGGTACCCTCGTGACCCTGATTTTGTCTTCTCCCACAGGGCAAGCAACAACCTGGTTCAAATCCCCACAGACTCTTTCCTGAGACATTTGTATTCTCCCTATCTTTACCTAGATTTCCCTTCCAGATCCTTGCTCGATTGGTAGCTTATGGTGGCACCCCCTTAGCAATAATTTGGTCACAGATAAACACCCCACAATCACACACAATATAAAAATCTCACTCAGGCAGGTTCTCTAAATACCTAAATATCATACATTTACAACTAAAAGATTCACAAATTTGGTCACAGAAAAAGACAAAACTGCAGATGTACAAGAGAAATGCACTGTAAGTTTTTATCTAATTTCTATCTTAAGTTCATAGTGAATTGAAGACCAGAATAAGTGAAGTTTGAAAAATGCTTTCCTTACTTTTCAGCCACTGGCTTTCAGTGACTGCTGGGAGTTTGTTCCGTGTCTTGTCAGAAAGTGGGTAATTTGAAATGCTCCAGGAAAATGAGAGATTACTTCCGTTTTCAAAGCGCCTTAAGTACTGCAGAAATTCCTTGTCTGGTCCCAACTTTTGGGCCAGTAGATGTCGTTCTTGTGCTTTCCCAAAAGTTTAGGGAATAATTATTAGTTCTTGTATCACAAGTTCCTGGCACATTAATACATTTCAGAATTGGTGCCTTCGATGTCTTACTACATTACAATGCAACACCTGTAAGACAACTCACACCAGCCTGTCAAGAATGGCTATTTCCCAGATCCTGGTTTCCAAGCATCTTGCCTTTGAAGTGCAAAGGTTTACCTCCTGACTTATTACCTCTGCTTCCCTCAATTAAGTTTACAAGGCATTTCCACTCCTTTTGGAATGTAATTTAGCTTCCTGGCAAGCAGCTGGTTCTTAGGTCAGAGATGAATATCAGACATTTGAAAAATCCTTTCTTTCTTTATATGTGATCCCTTCTCTTAACACTGGCATTTAACATGCACAAAAATCACATTAAAAAACATAACTGAATTACATATGCAAACAATGACTGGCTGTGGCTAGCTCGCCACATCCAGTACAGGTCTGATGTACAGGAGGTATTGACAAGGAGTCAAGACAGACTTGGGCAGACTGACTATAATCCCTAGTGAGTGGAACAGCAGTCCAGTACGCACTAGGGTGTGGGACAATTGCTCCTTGGACTGAGCACTGAGCAACCAGTAATCCAAGTGGGGGAAGATGTACAGTCCCTTCTTCCAGAGGGCTGCTGCTACCACCACCAAGCATTTGGTAAACACCCGTGGCACAGATGACAAGCCAAAGGGCAAGGCCTTGAACTAGTAGTGTTCCCCTTAAAACAGGAACCCGAGATACTTCCTGTGGGTAGCACGAACCTTTATGTGCAGGTATGAATCATGCATGCCTAGGGAACATATCCAGTCTCTCTTGTGCAGTATAGCCAACAGGCCTTGTAAGATTACGGTCCTGAACTTGTATTGGATAAAGAAGTTCAGGTTTCTCCGGTCCAGGATGGGCCACAAATCCCCTGTGGACTTGAGAACTAGAAAGCAGTGGGAACATAACCCTCTGATCTGGAAGAAATGGATAAATTTTCTGCAACAATGTGCAAATTTCTTCCAGCAGCACAGGAATGTGGTCTGAAGGTCAGCTTGAAGAAACTGGAGGCCACTCCAAAAGTTCTGAAGTGTTGCCCTATGACCTGCAGAACCCAAGCATCTCGTGTGATCTCCCTACACCTGCCCATGTGAAGGGAGAAGCGACCACCTACCACCACCTCCTGCAGTACAAGGGGATGAGCAGTCTGGCAAGGAGTCATGCTGAGGCAGAACCAGCAGCTGGGGCAGTACCTCAACCTCTAGGCGCCTTCCTGGTGGTGGATGCAGTGGAAGGCAGGGCTGTTCCTGCTCTGTGCTTGCCGGACTGTCAGCTACTTAACTTGGGTCTGTGGGAGACCTGACAAAAGGGCACGATCTCCCCCCTTCTTGGCTCAGCACAGCAGAGCGAGTGGATCGACTGCAGGGTCCTCCCTGAGGACTGTAGGTCAGAAAGCATGTCCTGCACACCCACTCCAAAGAGCTTATAGCATCTGAAGCGGGCATTCAGGATGGACTGTTGTATGTCAGAAGCAAAGCCAGACACCCTGAGACAAGAATGCCTCCCTAAGCAGATGCCAACCCAAGCTGCTCTAGTGGAGGAATCAGAGACGTTAAAAGGCAGACTTCAAAAGCTGCTTACCCACATCTGCACCAGACTGGAGGGCTTAAAGCAGCTCCTGCTTTTAGAGGCCCTCTGGAAGGGCCTGAGCTGCAGATTTGGCCTTTTCCCAGTGAGTGTTCTGGAATCTGACCGTATGGGTAATTAACGGATAATTCTGAGGGCCAGAGTGACAACGGCACAGGCCCTCTTGCCCATAAGAGCCAATTTTCTGGACTACTTATCTGAGGGAAGATTCTTGACCCTACTATGGGCCGCACTTATCACCACTGAGTCTGCCTGTGCTTGCCTGCAAAAATGGGCTTCCCAGAGGGAGCCTGGTACAACTGGCTTGTCTTCCTGGACATCGCAGGGATCATATTTGGCCTGTACCAAGCAGCCATGGTGACATCATCTAATGCAGTCAGCAGAGAAGGAATAATTAGAGGGGGAAGAATCTGGAAAATTCCAATTATTTGTCCAGATATTTCCTGGTAATATCCTGCTCCTCAGCACCAAACTTCGTAGCTGTTTGTAGTTGCTTCATGACTGAGATGAAGGAGGGGTCATCGGGGGGACCTCGGGACACATTTCGTAGAGTCCCCCCCAAAAAAAGAAACCGTGGAGGTAGACCTGGATGGGCTCCGAGCCCCTCTTCCTTATCCTCCTCCTCATATCAGGGGAGGAGGTCAAGATTGTACTCATCCTCAAACTGGCTATGAATAGGCCACAGAGGAAAGACTGACAGCGAGCAGGTCGTGTCAACAAGGAAGGTGTCTGCATTGGAGCTGGCCTGGTAAGCCCCGGCATTGATGACCTGGAGGAGCAATGCAGTGCATCAATTCTCAAAAGAAGGGGAGCATAGCCTGGACATCAACTGATCAGCATCGACGGAGCACCTTGAGGCAACAACGGGGAGAATCCCCGGCATCAGCGGGTCTGGCAAACTCACTGTCAGTTGCCCCGAGAAAGAAGGGGTCTGAACAGCAGGGGTTGGAATGTCAACTGGGGCGTCAGGAGGCCCGCTGACGAGCCAGTGATGGCCAAAGAAGGACCGCTGGGCAGCACTGCCACAGCCAATCCTGTGGAGGGTGTGGGTGGCAGTGGGGGTTGCCATCAAGGCGGCAGATGATGCAGCAGCATCCACTGCTCAAAGCCGCAACCAATAACGCACCAGCAAAGATTTCAGCTAACTCCTATTCTCTCCTAGTGCTTGTGTTTACTAGCCAATTTGTACCAGGCCTTGGAGGAGTGGGAGCCCATGGACAGAGCTGGCAACCTTCTCTTCCAGGAGGAAAGACTAAGACTTTCTGACAGCTTTGCTAGGTAGCCTGGTTGAATTAGCGCAAGACCTCGCAGGCCTGAACATCATGGTCAGCGCCAAGACAGCGTATGCAGACATAATGCTCGTCTTTATCGTAGATGATCTTGCTGCACCCGCAATATCTGAAGAGCTTCTAAGGTTGGTTGCCATCAATGAAGGTAAAATCCACTTTAAAAAATAAAGTTCTTAACTAAGTAAGGTGAGAAAAGAAAGTTAGAAATCTATGATTTGGTGGTCGTCTGAAGCGGCGGGGTCTCCGTGGAGTCTGACATGCGATGGTCGACGGCGGGAAAACAACCTGGGTGGGTCTGGGGCAATGGGAAGGATGTTGTTGGTGGACATCACCACAGGCGGCCCCTATCAGACTGCTAGTAAAGTTTCCATGTGGTCCCAGTGCCTGAAGGCTCTAGATCCATAGGTGTGCCCTGAAGCAAGAGATATCCTTGAAGAAAATACTTCGATATCACCATTCAACTCATCGATTAGTTTGCAATTCACATTCAAAAAAATGTAATTATCAGTTTAGCAGAGAAATAACTCCTACTTTGTCATTTGAAAGAAACTCTTACCTAACTTCTCTTAACAGCTCAACCTTGCTAGCCAAGCTTTTCAGTTTTGTTTCCACCACAGATTTCTTACTCATTTCAAGTTCTTGTAAACGTTCCTTGTTTTCTTCCTTTTGCATCTGAATTGAAGAACAGTTTCATAATTAAAAAAAAATCATTACTGATACAAACTGCATTCCAACAGTCACATTTTAGTGCAGGGGCAGGATTTAAATACATTTGGAGGGTTGTTAGTTTTTCATCAAAATTATGTATAC
Organism: Neoceratodus forsteri; assembly: GCA_016271365.2. Lineage (NCBI taxonomy): Eukaryota > Metazoa > Chordata > Ceratodontiformes > Ceratodontidae > Neoceratodus > Neoceratodus forsteri. The sequence goes on along the minus strand of CM057456.1, from coordinate 1,410,881,664 downwards.
AAGGAAAGCATATTCAGGCAAATAAGGGCTACAAATTCCAAGGGAGGAAAGTCCCATCTGCATCAAAAATACATACAATATAGATAGAAAGATAGATAGAAACAAATAAAGAAATACAGATGTAAATAACCCACAACAGGGCATGTGTTTCTAGAGAATTAATGTATGTCCCAGGTGAAATGGAAGGCACGTGACCAATGGTCAAGTGACTTTCAACACACCCCGAAGTGCATTAATCTCAAGAAACCCATTCACTGAAACCGGCTGCATGACAGTAGACTCATTTAAGATCTTAAGTCTCTATCACAACTCTCAAATTGGTCTTGCTAAAGTCAGCTGTACTGAAGCTCTTTAATGGAAGTTTTATGCTAGCCCTGACTTACCCAGCTGCTACCAAGCAACAGACTGGTGTCACTTCAGGACTGATTACTGACCATACTTGTTAATTCAAGATGGCTGCCAAACAGACAACTATTCTGAGGAGGAGAAACAAACTTTAGTTGAGAAATTTGTTTCAGTCAAGAAATTATTCTGGGCAAGTTTGGACCCTATCTGAAAAATTGAGGGGAAAAAAGCTTCAGACAAAATGAATAAGTGAATGCTATAAATCCGGCAGTTACAAGAACATCCGAAGAAATGAGAAAGAACTGGAAAAAACTGTTTTCCAGACACTACTACAAAAAACACTGCTGGTGGACCCTTTCAACCCAGACTGTGTTATAATTATAGATATTTATGGTCACAGGCTATCTGGCGGCATTGGAAAAAAAAAAAACAGTTACGCAAGAACTTACTGTAATAGTAGATCTTCAAGGTGATCTCTGTCATCAGGTCACACCGGTGGAACTTCACCGTCAGTGCAGCGGGAACCACGTGGAAGATTTTCTGCAGTACAACTGGGGTCGCCCACGACAACATCGTCTGCCAATGTCATCAACCCTAAAAAGGCGAGCGGACCCACTCCCTCCTCGGTTCTTTACACAAGAGATAAAGGGAATATATCTCTAGCCATGGGGGACAAAGGGTAGAAATAGAGAGGTGCCCAGGCCTATAAGAAAGATTAGATACACAGATAGCTAGCTCCAGGAAAGAGACCCAAAAAGGGTGATGTGGGAGGGAAAACAGACCAGATGACTCAGACCCCCGAAGACAGTACAGTTACGCAAGAACTTACCGTAACAGTAGATCTTCGAGAGAGGCTCTTGCAGTAGGTAAACCCCACGGAAAGATTTCTAGCTAGCAGTCTCTGGCGTGGGACTGCCCCCACGTCAGGTGACTGGCATCAGGAGACATCGGTATAAAGGGGCGGTCCCTCGTGCCCGCTTTCCAGTTCTTTCCCACCACAGGCCAAGAGATGCCTGACAAGAGAGAAGCGGATATTTCCCTCACTGGAAAAGGAGCTGAAAAAGCTTAGGTGGATGGAGGGCGGGAAGGTATTACCTACTGCAAGAGCCTCTCTCGAAGATCCACTGTTACGGTAAGTTCTTACGTAACTGTACTATCTTATGTAGAGAGGGCTCTTGCAGTAGGTAATTACAAATAGGACCGAGTCGCAAGCAGTCTGGAACAAGAAGCAAACAGGAGGAGGAAAGCTACTCAAAGTAGATCCTCTAGCTGTGAAGGCCTCAAGAAAGGAGGCCTTGCAGAACAACATGCCCGAAGCCTGCTCTACGGCAAGAGGCAATATCCAAACTGTAATGTTTTGTAAAGGTATGGACGGAAGTCCAAGTGGCGGCAGCAAAGATGTCCACCACTGACACATTCTTGAAACAAGCCGCCGAGGCAACGACTCCTCTGGTGGAGTGACTTCTCACTTGACATGGAAGGGTCTTCTTGTACTCATCATAACAGAAGGTGATGCAATGAGCTAACCCATTTGGACAGGCTTTGTTCCGTTAGTGTAGTATCTCAGAATTCGGTGAATGTCCGTAGTGTGTAATACATACTTCCCTTGATTGGAGTATTGCGTAAAGAAAGCAGGTAACTCTATTGACTGTTTCAATATAGATTCCGCTACCACCTTGGGGAGAAACTTAGGATTGGTATGCAGAGCCACACGTTCCTTGAGAAAAATCAAGTACGGGATTTTACACATCAGGGCCTGGAGCTCGGAAATCCTCCGAGCAGAAGTAATGGCCACTAGGAAGAGCATATTCCATGAAAGGAACTTCAAGTCTGCTGAGGCTGCCGGTTCAAAGTGAGGCAAAGTAAGCTTCTCAAGAACGAAATTCAAATCCCAAGGAGGGGCGGGAACTCAGATAGGGGGTCTCAAGTGAAGAACCCCTCTGAGGAAAGTCTTAGACTTCCAGCTGAGCAAACGTCCAGTCTGCAAAAGGGACATGGTAGGCCGAAATGGCCGCCATGTGTACTTTCAGGGTTAAGTACGTAAGACCCAGATCAAAGAGATGGCGCAGGTACTCCAGCAGCCGCCCAACAGAGCACGGGAAAGGCTTGAAATCTTTTGAAGTGGCCCAGATTGTGAACCGTTTCTATTTCATGGCACAGGTAGACCTAGTGGAGGGTTTTCTAGCCTCCACCAAAATCTCAGCCACTCGGGGCGAGACCCCAAATCAGGCTTGAGCTACGTCTGCAGGAGCCATGCGTGCAGTTGAAGGGACTTGAGACCTGGATGGACCAGGGTCCCTTGATCCTGAGTAAGTAAACGTCACGACAGAGGAAGAGAAAGAGGAGGATCCACTGAGTATTGTTGCAGAAGAGAGAACCAAACTTGCCTGGGCCAGAAAGCAGCGATCAGAATCATTCGTGCTCCTTCTGAACAGAATTTCTGCAAGAGACTCAGGATCAAAGAGATCGGGGGGCATAGACAAATCTATCCTTCCAATCTAGAGACAGAGCGTCTCCAAAAAATGCCGCGCTCTTGGATGAGCGAGCAGAAGTCAGGAAGCTTTGCGTTTTTGAGGCTAGGAGAACAGGTCCACCTGTGGCATTCCCCAACGTAGGAAGAGATCGTTTAGGACACCCTGATCCAGTTCCCACTCGTGAGCTTGAGCAGACGAGCAACACTGTTTGTTTGCTAAGGTGTCTGACCACCGGGACATGAATTGCCGTGAGGTGAAGGTTGTGCTGTGCTGCCCAATCCCAAACTCTCATTGCTTCCCTGCAAAGAGGGTAGGAATGAGCCCCTCCCTGTTTGTTGATATACCATACGACACACATATCGTCCGTCTGGATGGCAAAGTGGTCGGGAAGAAGATGCAGATATAGGGCCTGGAGAGCATAAAGCACAGCCCGAAGCTCGAGCACATTGACATGAAGCGTTTTTGAGCTTGGACCAGGAGCCCTGGGTCCTGTGAGGTCCGAGATGGACTCCCCAACCCTCGCCCGAGGCGTCTGTGGTCAGAGTCTGGGAGGGGGGAGGAAAGCACAAGGAAATACCATGAAAAAGGTTCTCTTGAACCATCCACCACTGCAAGTCTCGAATCATGGGGGAGGAGACTATGACAAGCTGGCCAGATCGTCCACCAACTGATCCCATTGAGACCGAAGCATCCACTGAGACCCCCTGATGTGGAGCAGAGCACGAGGGACTGTTGGGATAGCAGCCGCCATAAGCCCGAGGAGGCAAAGAACCGACCTCGCACTGACCCGCCTGTGGCCGGACAACAGGCTTACCCGAGTCTGGACGCCCTGTCTGGTGGCAGGAAGGCACTGCCTAAGGTCGTGTCCAGGATCACCCCAATAAGCTGGAGCCAATGGGATCAAGTGAGACTTTGTATGGTTGATGGTAATACCCAGACAGTCAAAAGAGCTGCTGGGTAAGGGAGAGGAAGCTCAGGAGTTCCTTCCTGGACAAGGCTGCCAGGAGCCAATCGTCCAGGTATGGGAAAACCTGCAACCCCCCCCGTTACGCAGATAGGCTGCTACCACTGCAAGGCATTTGGTGAACACTCGGGGAGCCGAGGAAAGACCAAATGGGAGGACCTTGAACTGGTACTGGTCCCCCTGGAAAGCAAAACGGAGGTATCTGCGGTGAGAAGGGCGGATAGGTATGTGCAGGTAAGCATCCTGCACATCCAGAGTGCACAGCCACTGTCCCGACCGCAGAAGGGGCAGGAGGCTCTGCAGGGAGAGCATCCTGCACCTCTTGTACTCCACCAATAAGTTTAGGGAACTGAGATCTAGAATCGGCCTTACATCTCCTGTCTTCTTTGGGACCAAGAAGTGGGAACAGTAACCCGTTCCCTGTAGAGGAAGGGGGACGGGCTCTATCGCCTCTTTCAGCAAAATGCTGAGATCTTTTCCTGGACTAGAAGAAGGTGTTCCCGAGAGTACGACGACCTTGGGAGAGAGTGACGAGGTGGTTTCTGTAGAAACTCTATTGAGTGTCCTCCTGCAATTAGCTGGAGCACCCATGAATCTGAAGTCATCCTCTTCCAGCCCGGGAGGTGGAGGGAAAACCTCCCTCCTACTGGTTCCTCCGGGAAGCCCGGAGGCTGTGGGAGAGGGAAGAAGTCAGGTGTGGGGCAGCGCTGCAGCTGAAGCACCAACTGCTTTTTTGGGCAGCGGGGCTTGGCAGCTGGAGTGGTCCAGCGTTTGGCGGCCCATTTTCCCTGGGGTTTCACCTGTGGCAGATTCTGTCTGCGAAAGGGACAGCACTGTGTTTGATGGGGATGATACATAGATTCCACAGAATTTAGTGGCGTCCAATTCTACTGCAGATCGATGATGTCAATGACATCACCACCGAACAGCACCAAACCCCGGAAGAGCGCTTCCTGAATAGCGGACTGCACTTCCGGGACCAACCCTGACACATGCAGCCAAGCATGACACCGTAAGCCTACGGTGAAAGCTAAGCTCCTACCAGCAGTGTCCACTGCATCGTAAATCGCACAAAGCATGTGCCGACTGGCCAAACATGCAGAGCGGACGAGGTCAGCCACTTCTTGCTTGACTCGAGAGTCCGGAAGGGAGTCCAATTTGGATTCCACCTCACTAAGAATTGCCTTCTAGTAATCCCCCTTGTGACCAACATAATTCAGGGCCCCAATACCCAGAATGGAAGAAGCAAAAATCTTCTTGCCATACTGGTCCATAAGATGGGATTCTTTGTCAGGTGGAGACGAGCTCAAACGCCTGGGGTTAGCTGACCGATCGTGAGCAGCGCTAATCATGACCAAATCAGCTCAAGGGTGGGAGTCTAAAAAGTCAACACCCTCGGGAGCCTGATATAGCCTGTTCGACTTCAGAGAAGTGGGGCTAGAGCCAACGGCTATTTCTAAATAGTGGTAATAAGATCGGCATGAGGCTCAATCCAGGGTGGCACCTGTCACGGGCAGATCCAGATGCTCAGCGAGTTTCTTACGCTGAGGATCTGGCTCCAAGGACTGCCACTTATGAACCTCCTGGATTTTACGTAGAAACTCTGTAAAGGAAGGATCCTCTTCCGGGGAAGTCCTTGGCCTGGGCTCAGACGGAGAGCGTGGCTCGTCGTCCTGCTCGTAACAACCGTATGAGGTGTCAGAGGAAGAAGATGGTGATGAAGAAGACTCCCTCTCCTGGCGAGGGGGAGGAACGGACCCCTTGGGAAGCCTTCGGGGAAGCGTGTCCTGCCCCTCTCTGGACCCAGAGGGTTTAGCCCTGGTGTCCGGAGGTGGTGAGGGAGTTTGTCGTGAACGTATGGGAACCGGGACCAGCACAGTTGTTGGAAGATGACTCTCCACCTCTCTAGTGAGCTGAGCCTTGGCCTCAGCCCACCAGGAGGACAGAGTCTCCTGCAAGTCCACTGGCGGCTGGGGGGGGGGGCGGTGGAGGTGGAAGAGGAGGGGGATACAGGTATGGATTATACCTGTAAGATGCATATCCATAACCCAACAGCGGGAAGCCCCGCATCGGGTATTGAGGCGCTGGATACACCATAGTCGGGTACTGGGGCAGATACTGCGGCCCCGCGTAAGATGGCGTCGGATACGACTGGGTCGGATACCCAGGAATTGGGGGAGGGCGCGCTGCCGGAGCAGACGGCCCGGCCGGAAGCCCCACAAACGGGTGTAGAGCAGAAGGCCTGGTGGGCAGACAGCCTGGCGTTGGAGCGGAATCCGGGAGCAGGATGTCGCCCTGTGTCGGCAATACCGGCGTCAGATCGGTCTGACCATCATGTGGACAGTCTGATGGGGCGGAACAGGAACCCCAGCGTCGCCCGGGGATGGGGGAGAAAAGTCCTCGGGGTCAGGTTGAGGAGACCCAGGATCCCCGGAGGGCAGCGAAGGCTGCGGAGAGCCAGAGACTAAGGACGTGTGAGGGTCCAGCGTCTGCTCTTCCGCTGTGCGTACGTCGGGTGAACCAACGTCCGACTTATCAGCGGGATCTGGGCGGGTGCCAGAGGAGCTGGCGTCCGACTTAACGGACCCTTCACTGGAGACGGGCTGCGATGGAGGAGCAGTCTGGTCTGGTGGAATAGGGGCTGTGCGCCACCCCAAAGGGTCAGGCGACTTACAGACCTTCTCCGTGCAGGCGTCGGAGGAGCTGACGTCCGGCTTACCGGAGCCGCTCACACCAGTAGACCGCACCAGGACGGCTTTACTGGGAGCGGAGGCCTCCAAAAGCCCAGAGGTGCCCAAAGGGCCCGGCGCTGAAACCCTCTGGAGTGGGCGGCGCACACCTAGAAGGCTCTAGAGGCCGTCGGAGCGGTCCCCCGGGGAGGACGATACCTGCAACACAGCGACTCCCGAAGAAGATGCGGTGGATGAGGAGCCCTTGTCCCGGTGCTTCTCCATGTCTTTTTTCTTTTGATGGCCTTCTGGGGAAGTGGACGCCTGCCGGAGCTTTTTCAACTCTTTCCATGGAGCTCATTTTCTTTTTCAAAATATGGGCCTCCAGGGACTGCTGATGCAGTATTCTGGTGGCCGCACTGAACTTGAGGCAGTGCTGGCACTTCTCCACCGGATGGTCGGGGCCTAGGCAAAAGTGGCACAGAGAATGGCCGTCCTTGTGCGGGAGTTGGGAGCCGCACAAGTCGCACTTGTTCTTGTGCTCAGAGGGTGTAGGGAACGACATACACAGACGAATACCTGACTATCAAACAAATTGAAAAATACTCAGTCAAAACTACCGATAGATGAACTTTACCGTGAGGCACTGGCATGAGCTAACGGCGGGAAAGAACTGGAAGGCAGGCATGAGGGACTGCCCCTTTATACAGACATCTCACGACGCTGGTCACCAGACGTGGGGGCGGTCCCTCGCCAGAGACTGCTAGCTAGAAATTTTTCCATGTGGTCCTGATACCTGCCGGCTTCAGTCCTATCTGTAATTACCTACTGCAAGAGCCTCTCAAAGTAAGATCTACTGTTACAGTAAGCTGTTACAGAACTGTTCAATCTTCTTAGAGGGTACCTCAGTCATCAGGTCAAACCATAGGAACGAGTCCCAAGCAGTTACAGGTGCAAACTGTCAGTCTGGGAAGAAGACCAACCATAAACTTAAGACAGCAGTCCTGCAGCACAGCTCTGCCAAAACCCGCACAGGTCCTTGAGGCAATGTCCAGACTTTAATGCTTGGTAAAAGTATGGATGCAGAGAAGTCGAAGACAAAATGACGCAAAACTGTCAGAGCTTCCACGGAGACCCATGCAATCGAGCGGACTGCAGGAAAGAAATGAGAAGACAGCAGAGCCGTACACACCTTTATAGGTTTGATGACGTCAACTGACAAATCGAGTGGGTGGCCTCAGCTGTACTGCTAAAAATCTTCAATGTGGATCCTGCTTCACTGATAGTGAAGTTCCTACGGCGTGACCTGATGACTGAGATACCCCTGAAAAACTCCAGGTCCTGGACCGAGCGGGATGAAACACGGCAGTTCTTCGTGGAGTGAGACACAAAGGACCAACTCTGAACAAACCCACCTATCAAACAAGTCTTCTACAACTGAGGTCAGCATCCCCAACTTGTGCTTCCGAGACCTCGACCAGCTCAGCCTGTCAACCATGACATTTTGGATGCCGGGAAAATGAATGGTCGACAGTTCTATACCATGTTCTAGGGTCCACTTCCCGACACACAGGGTACAAATGGGATCCCCGGTTTTTTGATGCAGAGTACCATGCTGATTTTGCCAGTCAGCACTAGCAGATGGCCCTGGGATAGATGAATCTAGAAGGCTTGTAAAGCGTACGGAACATCCCTCATCTCTAGGACATTCATGTGGAGAGCAGCTTCCGGGGGTGTTCCCAGAGTCTGGTGAGGCCCCAGATTAGGTCTCCAGTCCCGTCCAGAGGCATCTGTGGTGAGTATCTGCTGAGGGTATGAAATGAGGAGTGGAACCACTTTTCAACAAGTTGATGGGTTCCAGTCACCACACCAGCAGCTTTCTGACTGGGGAGGAGACTGGAAAGTACAGTTACTTAAGAACTTACCGTATCAGTAGATCTTCAAGAGAGGTTCCTTCAGTAGGTCATAACATATAAGACTGCGCGCCCCATGCGTCAGGATCACACAGAAAACTTTTACTAGCAATGTCTGGCAGAGGACTGCCCACCCAAAGTCACGTGACAGATATAGTGGGCGGTCCCCGCACCAGCATTCCAGTTCTCCAGCCGGAAATCAAAAAAGGATGAGATGTGAGAAAGGATGAACATCCTGGAGCCCAGTTCAGAATGATCTATAAGAAATACAGGGACTGGGGGAAGGAGGGAGAGAAACTGTGACCAACAGCAGGAACCTCTCTGAAAGATCTACTGTTACAGTAGGTTCTTACGCAACTGTACTATCTTACTTCGAGAGGGTTCCTGCAGTAGGTCATAACATGTAGGACTGAATACCAAGCAGCCATTCCCAGAGAGACTAACAGAAGCAGGGAAGGAGGAGGGTCTGCAAACAACCAGAACAGGCCTAAGACAGTAGGCCCTGCAAAACGGTGAGGCCAAAACCGGTCCTGCACCTAAAGGCAATGTCCAGACTGTAATGCTTCATGAAGGTATGGACAGAACTCCAGGCTGCTGCCGCACAAATCTCCGCTGCAGAAATGTTCCATAGGAAAGCTTCGGAAGCAGCCATATCCCTGGAAAAGTGAATTCTGATCTCTCCCAGAAAAGGTCCGATGTACTTCTGGTAACAGAAGTGGATGCAATTAGCCAGCCATTTGGAGAAGCACTGCTTAGCAACTGCCAACCCCAAGGATTTGGGGGCAAAGGAAACAAAAGGCTGACATGACCTGCGTGTGTCCTTGGTTCTGTGAACATAACGCAAAGCCATATGTACATCTAATGAATGAAGGAGAGCCTCAACCCTCTTTGTGTGAATGGGGTAGTATACCGAGAGTTCAACAGTTTGGTTTAAGGTGAACTCAAGAGACTACACTGGGAAGAAAGTCGGGATTTGTAAGAAGGAACGCTTGGACCCTGAGAGAAATCATATAAGGCTCTTTACACATAACAGCCTGAAGCTCAGAAATCCTTTGAATGGTAACAACCAAAGAGAGCGCTTTCCAGGACAGCTAGTGCATATTACAGCCGGTTCAAAACGAGGGAGTATAAGCTTTTCTACAATACAATTTAGATCCCACGGTGGGGTGGGGTTGCAGATAGGAGGTTTCAAATGGAGGATTCCTTTCAGAAATGTTTCGGAGACCTCCAATTGAGCCACGGTTTTCCCATCCACTAGGATATGGTAGGCCAAAATAGCAGACAAGTGAACTTCGAGAGGGGACTAGGTTGTACCAGAGTCAGACAGGTGAAACAGGTAATCATGACCTGTGGTACCGAGCATGAGAAGGGGTCAAAAACCCTTAGCTACTTCCCAGATGGAAAGTCTCTTCCATTTCATTGCATGAGTGGACCTGGTGGAGGGCTTCCAACCTTAAACCAGAATCTGAGCGACCCTCTGGGAGATTCCAAAGGGTGACAATTATGTCTGAAGGAGCCACGCATGAAGGTGTAGGGTCCTGAGACCTGGATGTGCTAGTCTGCCCTGATCCTGCGTCAACAGATCGTGCTGAAGAGGAAGGGGAACTGCAGGTTCCAAACCCAGCTGCTGCAGGAGTGGCAAACAGGTCTGTCTAGCCAGAGCAGGGCTATAAGGATCATCTGAGTCACCACTGCCTGAAATTTCAGAAGGACACTGAAGAATGGGTAAAGGGAGGAGGTGTGTACAACTACTTCCCTGTCCAATACAGAGAGCACGCGTCTTGCCAGACAGCATCAGGCTCTGGAACGAGCGAACCAAAACTGGTTAGTTATGCATTGGATGGGAAGGCAAAAAGATCCATCTCTTGCCATCCCCAACAATGGGACAGAAGTTCTGCTACATCCTGGTGAAGTTCCCATTGGTTAGCCAGTGTCGTTTATCCGAGGCTCTCCGCCAGAACACTGTGAAAGCCTGGGACGCGTACGGCTATGAGGAACAGGTTGTGCTCGACTGCCCAGTATCACACCTGCATCGCCTCCCTGCAAAGGGGATACGACCAGGTGTCTCCGTGCTTGTTGATGTACCAGATCACTGACATGTCTGTCTGTACTAGCAGTGTTCCCGTAGACAGGAGGCGCTGAAAGGCCTGGTGGGCATGAAGGACCGCCCTAATCTCCAGGATGTTTATATGGAGAGAGATTTCCAGCTGGGACCACGACCTTTATGTCTGATGATTCCCCAGGTGGGCCCCCCAGCCCAGACACACCTGGGGTGAAGCTCCAAGAGGGAGGGGGAACCCTGAGAGGTAACCCGACATAACAGATTGTGAAGATCCTGACACCACAAGAGATCTTGAGTGCTCTGGACAGCAGTACCGGATGATCCAAGTGTTGATCCCACTGGACTCGCAACGTCATGTGTAATCTGGCCAAGGGGACCATTGAAATGGCTGCTGCCATGAGGCCCAGAAGGCGCAAGAATGCAGAGTATCTGCTCTGTCTGGGGGTCAGAAGGCTCTGCACTGAACCGTGTCCAAGATCACCCCAATGAATTCAAGTCATTGGGAGGGGGCCACAGATGACTTGGGGAAGTGGACTGTGATCCCCAATCTGGAGAAGAGGTCTAGTGTAAAGGACAGTGACTCTTCCAGGTTGTCTCTGGACAGGGCCGCTAAGAGCCAATAGTCCAAGTAAGGGAACATGCAATGCCCCGACGGTGAAGCACTGCTTCCACCACCAATAGGCACTTGGTGAAAACCCTGGGCACTGAAGAAAGTCCAAAGGGGAGAGCTCTGAACTGGAAATGCTTCCCCTGAAATAGGAAACGCAGGAACCGGCAGTGGCCGGGGAAACATTGGAATATGCAGGTAGGAAGGTCCTGCATATCCAGTGCACAAAGCCAATGGTCTTGCTGCAGTAAGGGCAGAAGACTCTGTACAGTCAGCATGCAGAATCTTTTGTATTTTACAAAAAGATTCAACTGGCTGAGGATAGGTCTGAGGTCTCCAGCCTTTTACGAGAATAAAAAGAAATGGGAGTAAAATCCTTTTCTGCTCTGAGACCAAGGCACTGGCTCTATAGCCGACTTTTGCAGTAGGACCAGAACTTCCTCTGCAACCAGACATGCCTGATTTGGACAGTAATGGGAACGACCTGGGGAGAATCTGGAGGAATCTACATAAACACTATGGTGTGGCCTCTTGAGAGTTTCAAGACCCATGCATCTGACATTATGTCCTTCCACTCTTGCAGATGAAAGGCGAACCTTCCTCCACTTGCTCCATGCAGTTTAGGGGTGGAAGAAAGGGAGGATCGAATGAATCAGGAAGCAGAGGGATGGGAGGGAAGAGGTCCTCCAGCTGCCCTCTGTGTTTTCGGGGTAGGAGGGGAGGAGACTGCTGGTCTCAGAGCTCTCATTTTATTCTGACACCTGGAGAAGCGTTTGTTTTATTTCTTCTGCTGGCGCCGAAAGGGCTGCTTTTTCTGGAAGCCCAATCTGTACATAAATTTTACAGATCTCAGGGCGTGGCCACTGTCCTGAAGACCCGTGATGAGATCTTTGGTATCTCCCCCCCACCCCCAAAATAAGACGAACCCTCAAAAAGGGGTGTCCTGAATGGCTGCCTGAACATCTGCAGAAAGTCCAGAGATATGCAGCCACGCACGCCATCTAAGGCTGACTGCTGTAGCAGCGGAAGGAGCCACTGCGTCCACGGAATCATACATGGCTCTGAGTGCGTGTCAACAAGAAATTTTAGACAAGCACAAATCCTTGGTTAATTCCGCTCTGAGTTCTGAGTCCTTGATAGATTGGAAGTTAGCCTCAAGTTTTGCCATAGTGGCCTTTTGAAAAGAGACCATGTGTGCAATGTATTTAAGTGAACAGAGAGCACAAGTGGAGAAGGTGAAAACCTTCCTACCTAACTGGTCAAGCCGCCAGGATTCCTTGTCTGGGGAAGAGGTGCTCATGTTTCGATTTCACCCAATGGTCATGAGCCGCCTCTATGACAAAAGTCTGCCTCTGGATGTGAATCCAAGAAGGGAATGCCCTCAGGCATGTGGTAGACCCGGTCTGCCTTCTCAGGGATGGCTGGGATGGAATGTGGCAGCTGCCAAATGGTAGTGGTGAGGTCCTCATGTGGAGCTGTCCAAGGAGGAGCAGGAATGGGGGATACCTCTTCCAAGTCTAGATGTTCGGCTAGACATTTTCGTTTTGGATCCTGTTCCTCCGCATTACAACCATTAGCCTGTTGCATAATGCAGAGTAGCTCGGTAAAGGAAGGATGCTCAGAAGGAGATCTGGGAAATTCCTTGCACTTCGTTGCAGTGGCTCCAGACTGCTCCCCAGAAGAAGCATCAGAAGGTCTTCCTCAGAATCAGAAGAGTCTTCCCTTTCGAGGGTTCTTAATTCAGGTAAGGCGATCTGTTGAGTGGCACCTCCAGAAATGTGCACCATAGTGGAACGAAGAGAGCTAACTGGTGAAATTTAGCAGGGGTGGGTGACACCACCGTGCCAGCAGTCTACACACCAAATCAGACACCAGCTGTGATCTGGCATCCTGCCACCAAGACTAAATCGAGGTTTGAAAGTCCTGCTGTGGTTAAGGAATGGGTGGTGGAGTAAGGGTGGGCAGAGGCTGGTAGAAATGCATACTCAACCCAGGACACTGAGAGGGAGCGTACCATTGATAGTAAGGATAGCCATGAGCCTGATATCCAGGATAATAGGCCTGGGAAAAAAAGTGTCATCGGGCCTGGCGAAGGACAGGCCAGCGTCCGAAACCCTGGATAAGGATTGTAGCCTGATGGGTGACTGATCCGCCGGAAGTCTGGCTGGACCTGGAAGATTGGCTGGCTCTGGGATACCCGACATCAGGGGGTCTGGTGCCAGAGGTTCACGTGCTGGGCCCGGCGTAAGGTCAGCCTGCGTCAGGGACAAATTTAAGAGCCCTGATGGCTGATGTAAGCCATCAGACTGAGTCACATGTGATGGGTTGGGGATGTCCGACGGAAGGAACTCTGACGGCGGAGTCAAGGCCAGTCCATATCGTGACATGGGCGAAGTTCCCGGAGTCACGTGAGCCAGGTCCGCGTCAACGTGCCCAGGAGAGCATCCGGGGGAGTTACCAGGGATACCACCACTGGAGTGGGTGAAGGGAAGACCATGTCCACGGGACCCACTTCCTCCTCCGTTCCAGTCAGAATGTCCGGGTTCGGAGGTTCCACCCGGAGAGGTTGTGAGGAAGGCTCCTAACCAGAGGACCTGGAAGGAGGGCTGGCCGGGAGAGGTCAGCAAGCTCAACTGGGTGTCGGGGGAAGCAGCGTTAGCCCCGACGGGTGAGCTAAATCTGGGCGATCATCAGTAGACTGATCGACTTATCGGACGGAGGGACTGGGCGGATATGGGGGGCTCCCGCAACAGACTTTTTGGCTGGCGTCATGCAGATTCCCGCCTGGCGGGAATCCACCTTACCAGCTACCATGCACGCTCCGGAAGACCAGAGTCCGACTTACCGATAAGAATGGGCGTTCGCCAAAGGATCCGACAGATGACCTACCGGTTGTAGAAGACTGGTGGAGCACATTTTAAGGGGCTTGAAAGAAGCAGAGGTACCCGAGAGGTCCCAGGCACAGCCTGGACAACCACAAGAGTATGCAGCGGTGGAGCGGCCTAGCTTGTCGAGGGCTTGCTGGAAAAGACCCAGTCTGGGTCTTTCAAATGCTCCTCTTCCCTGTGCTTCTCTATCTTTTTCGACTAAGAGGAAGGGGAAGAAGCGGAGTCCCTCAGTTTCTGCATCCCCCCCCCCCAGAATAGCCATTCTGGACTGAAGAAAATGGGCCTCCAAGGTTTGCTGTCTTCGTTTGCGGGTCGCCTGATTCAAGGGCTTGCAATCAGGGCAGGCCATGGTATCAAAGTTTGGGCCTAGGCAAAAAGGGCAGCGCCGGTGGCAGTCTTAGTAAGGGATCTGTGTGTCACACTTCTCTACCACTGAAGTCAGAGAAGACAAAAAAGAAACCAAAAAAAAACTACCAGAAATTTGAAAAATAGAAAAACTGACAAAATGGCAATGTACTGGAGCAACATTCACCGCAGAGGTCCTTGCGCAGGTTGACGGCGGGAAAGAACTGGAAGGCGCGTGTGGGGACCGCCCACTATATACGGTCACAGAGACATCAGGTGGGTGGCCCCCACCAGACACTGCTAGCAAAAGTTTACTGTGCGGTCCTGACACCAGAAGATGCAGTCCTATATGTCATGACCTACTGCAGGAATCCTCTAGAAATAAGACCTAGCTGTTCCAGGTCAGTGTTCATATCCCACTGAACCCTTAATGTCCACTGAAGGATCCACACATGAAGCCTGGCTAGGGGCACTTTGACAATCGCTGCAGCCATCAGGCCTAGAAGCCGAAAGAAAGGTTCTGGCTGGGACATACTGTATCTGCTGCTGTAAAGCAGCACAGCCTGTGCAAATAGGCGATCCACCCTGTCCTGCAGTAGGAAAGCAAAGCCCTGAGCTGTGTCCATTACAGCCCCTATGTACTGCAGGCACTGACAAGGGATCAAAATGCACTTTGATAAGAGTGACAGTGATTCCCAGAGCATGAAACAAATGAAAATTACGTACACACCATAATTATTCATTTATTTAGACATGTCTTCACCATTTATTCACACTGCTGGGTTAAAAGCCAGAGGCACTGTGACCACGTGGGAGCCAAACATCTTAGGGAAGACCGGTGCTGAGGCAGGACCGCGCATGTGCAGCACCACAAGACTGTCTCGCGTCTTAGTGGGCCATCTCAGCGATGACCATCCAACCGCCTCAGTACCTTTTTTTTTACCAAAGAGGTGCAGCGTAACATAACCCAAAGAGCACCTAACGAGGGCAAAAGATAGCCTAAATAACCCATATAATGAGGGTCAACTTAAACAATGTCTTTACAGCCCAAACAAAACAAGAGGGTTAAGACCAGGAACAGACTGAGTGAATCTGGGGGATGGTGGGTGGGCGTATGAATAAATGGTGAAAGCTTGTCCAAGAAGATCAAGAACAGCAGCGAGTACCTCATTTTTATATCCTCTTGCACTTACAGTTTTCACCATTTATTCATACTGCTGGGTTACAGTACCAACCTAAAACCAATCCCCCAAGCAGAGTGGTAGGAGACAGAGCTCACTCAGGACAGAAGTCCATTAAGAAATGTCCAGCTAAAGGAAGCATGCTATCTGGTGTGGACACCCTGAGCGTAGTGCTTTACAAACATGTACAATGAGCTCCAAGCAGCCGTTTTGCAAATGTTAGTGAAGGAGACAGAGCAGACTGCTGCCAGGAATGCAGTAACCACTCTGGTAGAGTGGGCATCCACCTGGCTATCCAACTTAACCTGTGCCACAGAGTACCAATGGCGAAGGCATGCCATGATCCAAGCAGAGATGCATTTGTTGGATTTTGGCTGATCAATCCGGGCCACACTGAAGGACACAAAAAGTCAATTGTCCTGTCAGATATCCCTAGTTCTGTCTATGCAGAATCATATAGCTCTTAACATCCAGGGAATAAAGGTTGCATTCCCCTATATTTTAGAAGTTGGAGAAATAAGAGGGGAGAACCAAGGGTTGGCTGAGGAGAAAACCTGAAACCACTTTGGGTAGGAATTCAGGGTGAGTACACAGAACCACCTTGTCCTTATGAAAGACCGTATATATTGTTTGGAGGTGGGGGGGGTGTCTGTGACAGAAGTATGTATTTCAGAGAACAGTGAGCAGACGTAACGGCCACCAGAAAAGCGGTCTTCTAAGTAAGAAACTTTTAAATCACGTGGCTAGAGGCTCAAAAGGTGTATGAGTGAGCATGTCTAGCACGAGTGTAACATCCCAGGGGGCAACTGTCTTCCTAACCGGGAGCCTCGTGTGAAGAATGCCGTTGAGGAATCCTTTGAACAGCAGTAACTAAGCCAGTCATATTCTGGAAAGGCTCATGATGGGCGGAAAGGGCATGGAGGGATGCCTTGACAGATGAGTATTGCAATCCTGCATCTGAAAGGTCTAGCAGGTACCCCAACACTGTCTGGAGAACACTGAAAGGGATCTAAATAAATCTTCCCACACTATTCTGAGAAAAGCTTCCACTTAGCTGTGCAAGTCCTACTGGTGGAGGGCTTACATGCTGCCAAGATTATCTGAGAAATTCTCTAAGAAACTTTAAACCTGACCACTTCTATCACTTCAGGAGTTAGGCGTGGAGATAAAGGGAGTGCAGGTTGGGATGGACCAGTGGTCCCTGTGTCAGGAGATCCGTTCGTAAGGGGAGCAGCTTCGCAAGAGTCTGAGACAACTTGTTGTTCAATGGAAACCAGATCTCTCAAGGCCAATATGGTGCAACTAGACTCATCTTGCCCCCATGCTTCTCCAGTCTGAGCAGCACTCTCTGAATGAGCAGGAGAGGAGGAAATGCGTACAGAAAACATTCTGTCTACGACAGCCTCAATGCATCCTGACAGAAAAACACCAGGTTCTGGACTTCTGGAGCAGAATAGAGGCAGTTTTGCATAGAGTGGGGACACAAAAAAGGTCCAGGTCTAGACTGCCCTATTCGTTGAAGAGAGACTGCACATCTGGTGCAAACAACCATTCATGAGGCTCTGCTTCTGTCCTGATGAGGTGGTCCGCTAGATCTTTAAGAGTCCCTGGCAGATAGACTGCCTGAATCATCGAGTATTTTGCTCAAGGTGCCATTTCCATACTCTCACTACTTCTCTGCATAGAGGGTAGGAGTACACCCACCCTGCTTGTTGATGTAGTGCATCACAGCCTTGTCGTTAGTCTGAAGAATTACTTTGTAACTAACTTCTTCCAGGGTTTGGATGGCATACAGGTCTGCTCCCATCTTTAGAACGTTGATATGGAGATGAGACTCCTCCAGACTCCACACTCCTTGAGTGTGGAGATCCTGGCAATGAGCTCCCCAGACAAACAGATGCATCCGAGGTGATGGTGATCTGCGATTCCGGTCGGATGAATGGCAGACCTAGGAGAAGGTCATCCTCCTGTATCCACCATGCAAGTGATCTCCACACAGGTTCCGTCACTTTGATGGGGTAAGACCGCAAATGTGTCATTGGGACCACTGTTTGCTGAGCATCCACTGGGTGATCCTCATGTGTAATAGAGCTAGAGGTACTTTGAAAAGAGAAGAGGCCATGAAACCTAACATCCATTGCATATAGAGCCCATACAGGGTTCTTTTTTCTGATGAAGCAAGCCATCAGAGAACGTCGCTGCTGCTAGCTTCAGGCAGAAGAATCTTGCTTTCAAAGCAAGAAAAACCAGACTAAAACCTACAGCTTTTCTTACTAATGAAACACTTCTATCTCAGCAGGAGTCTGAGCCTGTTGGGATTAAGCAAACAGATACTTATTAGAAGCAGTGGGATCTCATTTAGGGTATTAAAATAGAAGTGTGCGTTTCTGTGTTAGGGAAGGGGACTGTATCAACTTAGACCAAGTCAGGAGCAGAGGAGGGAAGTTAATTGGGGTGTGGCTTGAGCAGTACAAAAGCAGGTGTCTCCAATTATAGCTTTCTGCTGCTAGCTTCTGGCAGAAGAATCTTGCTTTCAGAGCAAGAGACACCCGACTAAAAGCTGCAACTTTTCTTAGTACTTGCCCTCCTCCCACCCCTCAACCGTCCCACCGTAAGCCAGTTCTACTTTTATAGCAAACCCAGCATAACAGGTGTGCTGCGATCAGTGAAAAGGCAAAGGGAAGTGCTGAAAGATTAGGGCTGCCAGCCCACATAAGAATGTAGTCAAATAAACCAGCACTCCAAGCCTGATAGCAGGAAAATTCCAGGCCCAATCTAAGTAAACATAAATCAGCAAAAATTGATGTACATGCATACAGACACAGAAGCTTACTAGCCCCAGCGCTTCGACTCAAAACAGAGTCTTCATCGGGGGTAACAGACACTTTTATAGCCACTGGATTTGACTGACAACAGAAAGTACAGTTACTTAAGAACTTACCGTAACAGTAGATCTTTGAGAGAGGTTCTTGCAGTAGGTAATTACATATTGGACTGACTTCGGCAGGCGGCAGGACCTCACGGAAAAATTTCTAGCTAGCAGTCTCTGGGGAGGGACTGCCCCCACGTCAGGTGACCGGCATCAAGAGACGTCGGTATAAAGGGGCGGTCCCTCATGCCCGCCTTCCAGTTCTTTCCAGACACAGGAGGCCGGACGAGAAAGCAGCAGATATTTCCCTCACTGGAAAAGGAGCTGAAAAAGCTTAGGGGGATGGAGGGCGGGAAGGTATTACCTACTGCAAGAGCCTCTCTCGAAGATCCACTGTTACGGTAAGTTCTTACGTAACTGTACTATCTTACTTCGAGGGGGCTCTTGCAGTAGGTAATTACATACAGGACTGAGTCCCAAGCAGTCTGGAATAAGAAGCACACGGGAGGAGGAAAGCTACTCAAGCAGATCCTCTAGCTGTGAAGGCCTTAGGAAAGGAGGCCTTGCAAAACAGCGAGCCCGAAGCCTGCTCTACAGCGAGAGGCAATATCAAAACTGTAATGTTTTGTAAATGTATGGACAGAAGTCCAAGTGGTGGCAGCACAAATATCTGCCGCTGACACATTCTTGAAACATGCCGCTGAGGCAGCAACCCCTCTGGTGGAGTGACCTCTTATTTGACCTGGAAGGGTCTTGTACTTGCCATAACAGAAGGTGATGCAATGAGCCAACCATTTAGACAGGCATTCCTTGGAAACAACATTGCCTTCTCTTTTGGGGGTAAAAGACAAAAAGTTGATCAGTCTTCCAGACATCCTTTGTTCTG
Organism: Neoceratodus forsteri; assembly: GCA_016271365.2. Classification (NCBI taxonomy): domain Eukaryota; kingdom Metazoa; phylum Chordata; order Ceratodontiformes; family Ceratodontidae; genus Neoceratodus; species Neoceratodus forsteri. The sequence goes on along the minus strand of CM057456.1, from coordinate 1,410,862,461 downwards.
TTAGTGTAGTATCCCAGAATCCGGTAAACGTCCATAGTGTGAAGTAGATACTCCCCCTGATTGGAGTACTACGTAAGGAGAGCGGATAATTCTATGGACTGGTTCAATGTAGATTCCACTATCACCTTAGGAAGAAACTTAGAATTAGTGCGCAGAGCCACACGTTCCTTGTGAAAAATCAAGTACAGGATTTTACACATCAGGGCCTGGAGCTCTGAAATCCTCACAGCAGAAGTAATGGCCACTAGGAAAAGCGTCTTCCATGAAAATACCTTCATGTCTGCTGAGGCCGCCGGTTCAAAAGGAGGCAAACTAAGTTTCACAAGAACGAAAGTTCAAATCCCAAGGAGGGGCGGGAACTCTGATAGGGGGTCTCAAGTGAAGAACCAGAGGAAAGTCTTAGAGACTTCCAGTTGAGCAAACGTCCTATCTGCGAAGGGAACATGGTAAGCTGAAATGGCTGCCATGTGCACCTTCAGAGACGAGTGACTAAGACCCAGGACGAAGAGATGGCGCGCAGGTACTCCAGCAGTCGCCCAACTGAGCAGGAGAAAGGCTCGAAGCCTTTTGAAGCGACCCAGATTGAGAACCGTTTCAACTTCATGGCATAAGTAGACCTAGTGGAGGGTTTCCTAGCCTCCACCAAGATCTCAGCCACCTGGGGAGAAACCCCAAAGCGGGATAAAGCCATGTCTGCAGGAGCCACGCATGTAGTTGAAGGGACTTGAGACCTGGATGGACCAGGATCCACTGATCCTGGGTCAATAAACTTCATGACAGCGGAAGAGGGAGAGGAGGATCCTCTGAGTATTGTTGCAGAAGAGAGAACCAAACTTGCCTGGGACAGAAAGAAGCGATCAGAATCATTCGTGCCCCTTCTGAGCAGAGTTTGAAAGACACGGGGATCAGAGGAATCGGGGGGAAGACATAGACGAATCTGTCCACCCAATACAGAGACAGAGCATCTCTCCAGAAAATGACTCGCTCTTGAACAAGCGAGCAGAAGTTGGGAAGCTTTGCGTTTAGAGGTGAAGCAAACAGGTCCACCTGAGGTGTTCCCCAACATAGGAAGATATCATCTAGGACCCCCCCCCAAATCCAGTTCCCACTAGTAAGCTTGAACAGACGAGCGACTTAGTTTGTCTGCTAAGCAGTTCTCGACCCCCGGAAGATGAATTGCCTTGAGGTGAAGATCGTGCTGTGCTGCCCAATCCCAGACTCTCATCGCTTCCCTGCAAAGAGGGTAGGACAGAGTCCCGCCCTGTTTGTTGGTGTACCATACCACACACATATTGTCCGTCTGGACAGCTAGGTGGCCTGGAAGAAGATGCAGGTGGAGAGCCTGGAGAGTGTAGAGCACCGCCCAAAGCTCGAGCACACTGATGTGCAGGGATTGTTCGAGCTTGGACCAAGAGCCCTGGGTCCGATGTGGACTGAGATGGGCTCCCCAACCTTCGCCCGGGGGCATCTGTGGTCTGGAAGGGAGGAAGCAAGAGGAATGGAACTCCTCGAAGAAGGTTCTCTCGAACCATCCACCACTGCAAGTCTCGAATCATGGGAGAGGAGACTAGGAACAACTGGTCCAAGTCATCTACCAACTGATCCCATTGAGAGCGAAGCATCCACTGAGAGACCCTCATAAGGAGCCGAGCGCGAGGGACTGTCAGGAAAGCAGCCGCCATAAGCCTGAGGAGGTGAAAAACTGACCTCACACTGGCCCGCCTGCGGCCAGACAGCAGGCTTATCCAAGTCTGGAGTGTGGCCGCCCTGTCCAGTGGCAAGAAAGCCCTGCCTAGGGTCGTCTCCAGAATCGACCCAATAAACTGGAGCCTCTGGGATGGGATCAAGTGAGACTTGGAATGGTTGATGGTAAAATCCAGACAGGCAAAGATCTGCTGGGTGAGGGAGAGGCAGTGCAGGAGTTCTTCCCTGGACGAGGCCGCTAGGAGCCAATCGTCCAGGTATTGAAAACCTGTGCCCACCCCCACTCCAAGTACGCAGGTAGGCTGCCACCACCGCAAGGCATTTGGTAAATACTCGACGGGCCGAGGAGAGGCCAAATGGAAGTGCCTTGAACTGGTAGTGGTCCCCCTGAAAAGCAAAACGGAGATATCTGCGGTGAGACGGGCAGATAGATATGTGCAGGTAAGCGTCCTGCATATCCAGAGCGCACAGCCACTGGCCCAAGAGAAGGAGGAGCAGAAGGCTGTGCAGTGAGAGCATCCTGAACCTCTCTTACTCCACGAAAATGTTCAGAAAACTGAGATCTAGAATGGGTCTTACATCTCCTGTCTTCTTCGGGACCAAGAAGAAGTGGGAATAGTAACCCATTCCTTGCAAAGAAACAGGGACAGTTTCTATCACTTGTTTCAGCAAAAGTGCTGAAATTTCTTCCTAGACCAGAACATGATGTTCCCGAGAGTAAGACGACCTTGGGGAAGGGTGACAAGGTGGTTTCTGCAGAAACTCTACTGAGTGTTCTTCTGCGATTAGCTGGAGCACCCATGAATCTGATGTTATCCTCTCCCAGCCCTGAAGGTAGCGGTAAAACCTCCCTCCTACCGGTTCCTCCGGGAAGCCCTGAGGTTGTGGGAGAGGGAAGGAGTCAGGTGGTGTGGGGCAGCGCCGCAGCAGAAGCTCCCACTGCTTTTTTGGTCAGGGGGAGGGCTTGGCAGCTGGTGGGGCCCGACGTTTAATGGCCCTCTTTCCCTGTGGTCTCGCTTTGGGCCGATTCCGTCTGTGAAAGGGACGGCACTGCGATTGATGGGGATGATACATGGAGTCCACAGACTTTATTGCCGTCCCCTTCTCCTGCAGGTCGGTGATGTCCTTGACATCACCCCTGAACAGCACCGAACCCCTGAAGGGCGCTTCCTGGATGGCGGACTGCACTTCCGGGACCAATCCTGACACTTTGAGCCAAGCGTGACGCCTAAGACCTACGGCGAAAGCTGAGCTCCTAACAGCAGTATCCACTGCATCGTAGGTCGCATGAAGAATGTACTGACTGGCCGAACGAGCAGAACGGACAAGGTCAGCCACTTCCTGCTTGAACTGAGAGTCCGGAAGGGAACCCAATTTAGATTCCACCTCACTAAGAATCGTCTTCTGGCAATTCTCCATTTGGCCGACGTAGTTCAGGGCCCTAATAGCCAGAGTGGAAGAAGCAAAAAATCTTCTTCCCATACTGGTCCAGAAGACTGGATTCCTTGTCAGGTGGAGACGAGCTAAGATGTTTGGGTTGAGCTCACCGGCCACGAGCGACTCTAATCACAACAGAGTCAGCTCGAGGGTGGGAGTCTAAAAACTCAACACCCTCGGGAGCCTGGTATAGCCTGTTCAACTTCCCAGGAAGTGGGGCCAAGGCCAACAGTTGTTTCCATATGGTGGTAATAAGGTCGGCATGAGGCTCGATCCAGGGTGGCACCAAAGTGGGAGCTGTCATGGGCAGATCCAGATGCTCAGCGAGTTTTTTTACGCTAGAGGTCTGGCTCCAAGGATTGCCACTTATGTACTTCCTGGATCTTCCGTAGCAACTCCGTGAAGGAAGGATCCTCCGCAGGAGACTTCGAAGGAGTCCTTGGCCGGGGCATGGACAGAGAACGTGGCTCATCGTCTTGCTCGGAACAACCGTCGGAAGGATCCGAGGTGTCTGAGGAAGAAGAAGAGGCAGACTCCCTCTCCCAATGAGGGGGAGGAATGGACCCCTTGGGAATCCCTCGGGGAAGCATGTCCTGCCCCTCTCTAGACCCAGAGGGTTTAGCCCTGGTGTCCGGAGATGGGGAGGGAGCGTGTCGTCATGCACATACAGGAACCGGCACTGTCTTCGGAAGACAACTCCCCACCTCTGGTGAGCTGAGCCTTGGCCTCAGCCCACCAGGAGGCCAGAGCCTCCTGCAAGTCTACCGGCAGCTGAGGGGGCAGTGAAGGAGGAGGAGGGGGATATGGGTATGGACTATAACCAAAAGGCGCGTATCCATAACCCAAAAGCAGGAAGCCCGGCGTCTGGAATTGAGGAGCCGGGTACTGCGGTGTCGGATATGTTGGCGCTGGATAATGCAGTCCCAGGTTTGGCGGTGTCAGATGTGATGGGGTCAGGTACCCGGGAGCCAAAGGAGCTGCCGCAGCAGATGGCCCAGCCAAAGGCCCCACAGGCAGTTCTGGAGCAGAAGGCACGGGGAGCGGAGGGCCCAGCGCCAGGGTGACATCAGGGGATGGGAGGTCGTCCAGCGTCGGCAATACCGGCGTGTGAGCAGACGGATGAAGAGCCGGCGTCTGATCGGTCGGACCAGAAGGTGGACAGTCTGACGGAGGTGAAGCAGAAACCTCAGCGCCGCCCAGGGATGGGGGGATCCTCAGAGTTGGGCTGAAGATACTCAGGGTCCTCGGAGGGCAGCGAAGGCTGCGAGGAGCTGGGAATGACGGACATGGGGGGGGGTCCGGCGTCTGCTTTTCTGCTGTGCGGATGGACGAACTGACGTGCGGCTCAGTAGTAGGATCCAGGAGGGTGCCGGAGGGGCCTGCGTCAGACTTAACGGACCCTTCGCCGGAGGCAGGCCGCGATGCAGGGGCGGCCTGGTCGGGCCGAATGGGGGCCGCGCACCACCCCAAAGGGTCGGGCGACTTACCAACATTTTTTGTGTGGGCGTTGGAGGAGCAGACATCCGGCTTATTGGAGCCGCTCGCACCAGTAGGCTGCGAAACCATGGCTTTACTGGGAGTGGAGGCCTCCAAGAGCCCGGAGGCACCCAAAGGGCCTGAGCCAGATGGGCGGGCCGATGCCGCCTTAGAAGCCTCTAAGGCGGCCGTCGTGGGGCGGTCCTCCGGGGGGAGGGAATGTCACCTGTTCTATGGAGACTCCGATGAAGACGAGTGGGAGAGGAGCCTTGTCCCGGTGCCTTTCTTTATCCTTTTTCTTGCGATGGCCTTCAGGGGAAGTAGACGCCTGCCGAAGCTTTTTCAGTTCTTTCTCCATGAAGCTCATTTTCTTTTTCGAAATATGGGCTTCCAGGGACTGCTGCCACCTTTTCCGGGTGGCCGCGTTAAAGCTGAGGCAGTGCTGGCACTTCTCCGGATGGTCGGGGCCTAGGCAAAAAAGGCATAGGGAATGGCCGTAATAGTGCGGGAGTTGGGCGCCGCACGAGTCGCACTTGTTTTTGTGCTCGGAGGGTGTAGGGGACGACATACACCGACGGATACCTGATGAAGAATAAGAAAAAATCGAAAATACTCTGCTAAAATACTCAAGGAGCCTGACGAGCAGGGAACTTTTCCATGAGGAGCTGCGGTTAAGCACCCAAGGGAAAATTGGAAGCCGGGCGTGAGGGACCCCTTTATACAGACTTCTCCCAACTCCGGTCACCTGACATGGGGGCGGTCCCTCGCCAGAGACTGCTAGCTGGAAATTTTTCCGTGGGGTCCTGCCACCTGCTGATGTCAGTCCTATATGTAATTACTTACTGCAAGAGCCCTCTCGAAGTAAGATCTTCCTGTTTGGCAGTAGGAAAGGAAGGATCACCGAATCACATTAGTTTCATCAACCTTTAAGGAAAAAATAATACCTCTTTCTCTCCTACCCTCCAAGCTGCTGGAGGTCTGAGTCTGATTAAAGGAGGAGACTACTGAAGAATACAGGAAGTCCCTGTCCCAGAACAGAAACGGCGAGAGTTAAGGCACATAGCCAATAAGAAGGTAGCTGGAAAAATACATAAAGGAAAGGGAAGGGAGAGTAAGCATACAAAGCAACAGGAGAGGGGACACAAAGTAAGACATGACGGGAGTGGTGCGGTGCAATGGCTGTGGGACAGCAGTGTTCCAGGAGACATTCCGGAGGCTGCAATGCTGCCCTATTTGCAGGCACCTCTCTGGTCTGAGGGAGGTGGTTACCCATCTCCAGGCTGACCTGGCTCAGATTCGTGAAACCTCCTCCCCAACCCAAGGAACCACTAGGGCCACCGCCACTACCTCAGAGGTTGCCAAGAAAGAGGAGCGGTTGGACCAAGGTGGGCTCAGGAAGGGAGAGGGTGGTGGAACAGAGGTGCATTCCTCCAGCTGTACCTCTCCACAGTTCATATGCTGTTCTGGTGAAGAGTGGGTCTTCTACGAAGGCACCTTCAGTGGAGACCAAGGAGGATGCTGGGAACCTCCACAAAGGAGACCCAACAGTAGGGTGGCATGGGACTTCACACGGGAAGGAAGTGGGAGAGGAAGGCAAGGTGCCTACCAAGGGCCACAGCTTGGAGGGACAGGAAGCGAATCCTCAGGATTGCGGGAGCAGCTGCACGAGGGAGGGAGCTGGATGTCATTGTCCATCTAAGGACAAATGATCTGGCCAGGAATGGGATCAGAGCAGCGCAAGAGGAGTTTGTAGAGTTGGGGAGGTGCCTTAGACAAGTAGCGCATATGGTAGCCTTCTCGGAGGTGCTGCCTGTCTTGGCAAGGGTGATGCTAGGGTACTCCGCACCATGGGATTCAATGAATGGTTAAAAAACTGGTGTGGAGCTCAGGGTTTTGGCTTCACTGGGGACAGGGGAGACACCTGGAGGGATACAGGCCTATACTGGCGCATATGGTCTGCATCTGTCCGGGTAGGAACCAGGATCCTAGGTGATGGGTATAAATGCTTCATTGGTAAGCATTTAAACTAGCTGGGGGGGCGCAATGAAGAGGAGACAGGGTAATCTTAGCCTCCCCCCACAAAACACAGTAATTACTGAAGTAAACACCAAGGTAGAGAAGTCCTTAGGTAGGACAGTGGTAACTGCAAAAAAAAAAAAAAGGGTAAAGGCAGTAAGGGACAGGGATGAGGCTAAAAGGGGTAAGGCCATCAAAAAATGGAGGGTGATGAGTACCAATGCCCATAGCCTGTGTAACAAGCTCCCTGAACTAGTAGCACTGATAGAAAAGGGATGCCTGGATATTGTGGCAGTCACTGAAACATGGCACACAAAGAACCATGACTGGGATGTCAACATGCCAGGATACGCAATCTACAGGAGGGACAGGGAGGGTAAAAGAGGAGGAATAGCTCTCTATGTAAGGGAAGGAATTAAAGCAACATAACTTAAGAGTAAACAGGGAGAAGATGAGGCACTATGGGTCACCCTGCAGACAGGAAATGGCACCACAATCCGCATGGGGGTTGTGTTCAAACCACCATCTCAGGGCGAGGGAATGGACAAGGAAATGATGGAAGGCATCCTTAGAATGGCAGATAAAGGGGAGATATTGTTAATGGGAGACCTGAATATGCCAGATGTTAACTGGAGTACCTTTGCTGCAGGCACATCCAAAAGCAGGGTCATTCTTGATGCCCTACAAGGGGCATGCATCACACAGCTAGTGTTGGAACCCATTCGGGAGGGAGCAATCTTAGACCTAGTGCTCTCAAATGGGGACGGAGAAAGGATCTCAGATTTAGAAGTGGGTAGCTATCTGGGAACTAGCAACCACCAAATCGTGTGGTTCATGATAAACACACAGCCACAGAGTTAAGCCATACAAAAGCAAAAGTATTTTAGGAGGGCTGACTTTGGGGAAAATGAGAGTGTGCCTCAGAAAAGCACTAGCAAATGGGCAAGGAGGGGTGGAGGAGTAATGGGTAATAATCATAACAGCCATCACAGAGGCAACAAGCCTTTGTGTGAAGCGGATAAACAAAATGAAAGAAAAAAAACACTATGGTTCTCAAGAGGAGGCAGGGAAGTTTAAGGAGAAAAGTACAGCATTCAGGACATAAGGAAACACCGAAGGAACGGGACAGAGAACTTTATCAGTTAAAGCAGAAGAGGCAGGGAAGGCAATCAGAATAGCAAAGGCCCAAACCAAGGAAGAGACAGCCAACTCTGTTAAGAAGGGACATAAAACCTTTTACCGGTATATTAGGGAGCAAACAAAGACCAAGGGAGGAATACTGAGGCTTAAAAAAAGGAAGGGAATGTGGGCAGAGGGTGACAGTGAAAAAGCAGCGATACTGAATTAATATTTCTGCTCAGTATTCACAATGGATGTGGAGGGGGAGGTACCAAAACCAAACAAGAGAAACATCCTGGATAGGGGAGTCTATACCAGTCCATTCACAGAAGGGTTCTGAAAGAACTCCTGAAACTGAGGGTGGACAAGCAATGGGGCCTGATAGGATTCACCCCAGAACTCTAAAAAGAACTAAGGGTTGAACTACTGACACCACCGTCTACTCTCTAACAAATCATTGGAGGATGGGATGGTACAAGAGGACTTGAGGAGGGCAGATGCGATTCTACTTCACAAAAGTGGGAGCAGGGCAGAGGCAGGAAACTACTGACCAGTTAGTTTGACCTCAGTGGTAGGGAAATGATGGAATCACTTCTGAAGGAAAGAACTGTTGAGTACCTAAAGGCCAGTAGGGCACAGGAACAAAGGCAGCATGGATTCACAGCGGGAAGGTCATATCGGACGAGCTGAATAGATTTTGTTGACTGGGTGACCAAAGTAGTAGACCAGGGAGGGGCTGTGGACATGGCCTACCTAGATTTTAGCAAGGCATTTGACACAGTCCCACACAAAAGATTAATATACAAGCTAGCCGTGGTGGTGATAGACAAAGTTAAGTATGATTTGGCAATGTTACAACATCTGGATGATTTGACATTTGATAAAAAATTACAATGTGACCCCACTTTAAGATACAGAAAAGAAATAGCTACAACAGAACATTAGGCAGTAATGGATGACTTCATTTTACCAAATACTGGGGACTTTTTAGTCCCAGATTTTCCTATCAAACCCCAAATATATGGGCTACCCAAGATACATAAAAACACAAAATCCACCTATGAGACCAATGGTATCGAGCATTGGGGACAGAACCAATGGCTCAGTTTATTGATGCACAGATTAAGCAGGTTGCTATGAGTGGCAGGGCATACTTGAGGGATACCACTCGTATTGAATTTGAGGAAATGATGGCTGAAAACGAATGGTGGCTCATAACGCTGGATATACAATCTTTATATACAAATATCCCCCATAAGGTTGGCCTAGAAGCTGTCTACACGTCACTGGTAGAAAACACTACATTTGTGGGAGAACTTCTTTAACATGTTTTGACAAAAAAAATTAATTTTCTCTATGAAACCCAATTGTGCTAGTGGATTTGTTTGAGCAGTCTCAGTGGCTCAGTAGGTAGCGCACACACCTCTGAGGCCTGGAGATCAGAGGGATGTGGGTTCAGTTCCCACATCTGGCACTTGGGTTAATATCCCAATACTGACACTGTAGTGCAGCATGAGAGGGGTGCTGCACTTCTGAGGTGCCGTCTTTCGGATGAGACATTAAACCGAGGTCCCATCTGCCTGGATTGGTGGTAGTTCAGGTGGATCTTAAAGATCCCATGGCACTTATCGAAAAAGAGTAGGGGAATTTCCCTGGTGTCCTGGCCAAATTTCCCTCATTCACTAAAAATACCACCAACAGCTTAATCTGGCTCAAGGTCAGTTGGCATTCATCTGTATCCCCCTCCCCCCGGGTCGTGCCTGAAAATAGGCAGGATTTGTCTCGTGCACTTATCCGGTCAACAGAAAATAAATGAAAAAATAAAGTATTATTAAATACTTAAAGCAACAGCCATGGAGGCGGCTATGGCCCCTAATTATGCGAATACCTACTTGTCCGAATGGGAGAAAAGAAAAAATTACTCACCTTAGTAATGTTGTTTTTTCTAATGGAGTCCTGCTATATTATGACTAATACAGTTTGTCCCACCATTAGAACTGCTCCGAAGGTGAAAGAGTTAACTTCCATGCCAGGCATGGAACTTGGAGCGCGAGCTCGGTTAGAGAAGCTCTGTCTGGAGGATTTCAAACTGAAACTGTCAGATCTTTACGAGCAAAACTCACCAAGGTTCTGTGTGGAAGTTGTAACCTACACTAGCCAACTGGCTACTTAAATATTAACACATTTTTCCTGGTCACAACACTAAGACTCAAGTCAGGGGACCAGAAAAATAAGATAAGATAATATAAAACACAACACCCAAACACCCCAAAAAGAAGGGGTGGAAACAAAAAATGGGCATCAAAAAGTGCCAACACTGGAATGCCCACCCCATACCCCAAGTAGAAGTTCTGAGAGGGGCAGGCTGGGGGGTCATAATATAGCAAGACTCCATTAGAAGAAACAACATTACTAAGGTGAGTATTTTTCTTCAGACAACATGAAGTCTTGCTATATTATGACTAATGCAGAATAACAGCAGTACCTCCATGGAGGAAGGACAGAACCTACTTAGGGAATAGGTTTCCGAAGTTACTTTACAAATAAATCGAGCATCCCTCCTGGCCTGATATCCAGGGAGTAATGCTTGGTGAAAGTGTGTACCGTTTTCCAAGTAGCTGCTTGACATATCTCTAAGATAGGGATGTCTCTGGCAGCAGCTAGAGACGCAGCTGTACCTCTAGTAGAGTGAGCCCTCAGGCCTGAAGGGAACCTTTCCCAGTTTTGATAGCAAAACTGGATACAGAGAGACAATCCACCTGGCAATGGATCTCTTAGTGGCAGGCTTCCTTTCCCAACCTCACCATAAGTGAGAAAAAGTTGGAGGGATTCGAACCTGTGACCCTTGGTACGCTCTATGTAGTAATTAGGGCCCTCTTAACATCTAAGCTGTGCAACCTCCTCTCACCAGAGGAGGAATGCTCAGTGAAGAACACTGGAAGGGATATAGATTGATTAAGGTGGAAATCTGAAACCACCTTAGGCAAAAACTTCCTGTTAGTCCTGAGGACTACCTTATCCCTGTGAAAGGAAATAGTCAGTCTCCACTGACAAAGCTTGTAACTCACTTATGTGCCTGGCAGAAGTGATGGCTACTAGAAAAACAGTTTTCCAAGTCAAGTACTTAAGCTCTGCCGAAGACAGAGGTTCAAAGGTGGGTTGCATCAGCTGAGCAATGCAAACATTAAGATCCCAGGCAGGGTCCGGGTCCCTGAAAGGTGGATTAGTATGAAGTAATCCTTTGAAAAACTTGCAAAATACAGGGTGAGCGGAAAGAGAAGAGGGCTTTCCTGCTGAAATAAAAGCAGAGACAGCTGCCAAATGCACTTTCAGGGTAGCTAGTCTCAGTCCCAAAGAATTAAGATGGACCATATAGTCCAAAACAATGGGCAAATCAGCAGATTCCGGGGAAATATGCTTCCCAGAACATCATATGGAAAACCTTTTCCATTTAGAGTTATAAGTAGCCCTAGTGGAAGGCTTCCTAGAAGCTTTCAGGATTTCGAGAACACCTTGGGAAAGGTGTAGGTCAGCAAACTCTAACTCCTCAAGAGCCAGGCCTTGAGGTTGAGGGATTTGAGATTGGGATACCAAACTCTCCCCTGGGCACAAGTTAACAGGTTGTGGTTCCTGGGAAGACACAGGGGAAGATGGACTGTTAAGGACAGAAGGAGTGGGTACCAGGGCTGCATGGCCCAATCTGAAGCAATCAGAATCATCTTGCAGGGTTGAGATCTGATTTTGACTAGCACCTTGAACAGGAGAGGGAAGGCATATAGAAACTTCCCTTCCCAATCGAGGAGAAAGGCATCTAGGGGGACTGAGCCCATCACTGGGGGCCTGCAACAAAACAGTGGAAGTTGATGATTGTCTGGGGCTGCAAAAAGATCTATCTGAGGGGTACCCCATCTGGCAAAAACTATCCCCAGTACTCGGGGATCCAGTGACCATTCGTGATGGCCCTGGGAAATCCTGCTGAGAGCATCTGCCAGGACATTGTCCTTGCCTGGGAGGTGAACTGCTATGAGGAAGTGTTCAGGGAATAAGCCAGAGACCACAACTTCATTGCCTCGGTGCACAAGGTCAAGACCGAGTGGCCCTTGTTTGCTGATGTACCACATTGTAGTGGTGTTGTCTGTTCTGACTTGTACCACTTTGTTCTGAACAGAAGCAGAAAAAACCTGAAGTGCTAGAAAAACAGCTCTGAGTTCCAACAGATTGACGTGGAGCAGAGATTCCTGAGGGGACCACAATCCCTGGGTGGAGAGATCGCCCATGTGAGCTCCCCATCCCAAAAGGGACTCATCTGTAGTAAGGGTCAAGGAGTGAGATAGAGGGATGAAGAGGACCCCTTGTCTCAGATTGCTCTGATCCTGCCACCACTGAAGGGCCTGGATCAGGGTTCGAGTCACTGGGATCAACTTGGATAGGGGATCTTTTCTTTGAGACCAAAGGCTCTCAAGTGGAACTGAATGTCCCTCATCTGAAATCTTGCTCCTTGCACTACAGCTGTGGAAGCAGCCATGTGTCCTAGGAGCTGTAGAAAATGCCTTGCTGGTCGAGAGACCTGCAGAGTGAAGGAGGAGGCCAGGGCCACTAGGTTCCTTACCCTTTCTAGGGGAAGGAAGGCTCTGGCCTGCCTTGTGTCCAATTCCGCACCTATAAAGGTGAGTACCTGGACAGGTTCCAGAACTGACTTTGGAAGATTGAGAAGAAAGCCCAGAGAGGTGAGCAGCTGCTGGGTAACTTGCAGGTGTGATTTGACCTGGTCTGGAGACTGACCCACAATGAGCCAGTCGTCTAGGTAGGGAAAGATGGCAATCTTTTGCCTTCTTAAATACGCAACTGCTACTGCCAGGCATTTTCTGAATACCCTTGGGGCAGAGGTAAGGCCGAAGGGCATTGCTCTGAACTGGTAATGGCCTGAGGGCAGTTCGAATCTGAGGTACTTTCGGTGGGAGCTTCTGATAAGAACATGGAAGTAGGCATCCTTGAGGTCCAGGGAAGCTAGCCAGTCCCCTGGCCTTAGGGAAGGTAAAATCATTGCCAGAGTCACCATTTTGAATTTTGGTTTTAAAAGGTGCTTGTTCAGATATCTTAGGTCCAGAATGGGCCGCCAGTCTCCTGTCTTTTTTGGGGTAAGGAAGTACCTGGAGTAGGGGAGAAACCCTTTCTACAGCTCTGAGAGCCAGGAGGGTTGAGACTTCTATTTCCAAAGCAAAAGTCTCTAGAGGATTTGCAGGTGGAAAAGATCTGATTCTCATCTTTGGAAATTTTTTGAAGCTGAGAACCAGACCCTGGCTTACTACTTCCAGGACCCACTTGTCTGATGTTAAAGACTCCCAGTCCTGAACGAAGTAAGCCAGCCTGCCCCCTACAGGTAATGGAGAACCGGCCCTGGGCACCCCATCAGGGTGCCTGTTTGACAAGGGCTTTAGGCTGAGGGGTGGGAGCAGGCCTGCTTGCACCCGTCTGCCTCTCCTCTAAAGAACCCCCTCTGAGCATAAGCGAAGAGGAGGCCTGGAATTTTGTAAAAGGCCTGTGAAAAGGCCTGCCTCTACCCTGGGGGCTGTCTCTAGGAGTGGCTTGCTGCTCCTTGGCTTGTGCACCTCTATAAGTGGTTCTATATTCATCCATTTTCTTCATATAATTCTCTGTCTGCTCCCATACAGAGAATTTCCCCACAGGAAAATCCATAGCCTTAGTCTGGGTATCCTGTGACAAACTAGTACACCTGAGCCAAGCTAATCCACGAAGGCCACAGATGTAGCCATGACTCTAGAGGATACATCATTAGAATCCACAGCAGCATGGAATTGCACCTTGGATGCCTCAATACTATCAGCAGCCACCTGCCTCCAGCTCCTTGGCAAGCTGGCCAGGGCCTGTTTGGCTAAAGCCATGACAAGTGTCCCATCTAGATTTTTGATATCTTGCCACATAAGCCATGTAATTTGCTTGTCTGAGTCCCAAGGACGCTGCCATGTATTGTTTTTTAGCCATGGCATCAATCTTCCTGGAGTCCTTGTCAGGAGGATGTGAAGCCAGGGGAATATTAGCCTTATTACAGGCTACAGCCTGAACTACCCCAACAAGACTGCATTGCTGTGAAAGAAATTCTGTATCAGGACCTGACAAAGTGTACCTCCTGTCCATCTTTTTGTCCACAGGAGGCACAGAATTAGGAGCTTTTAAAATTTTTATTGTTTGTTTCCTAAATGATTTATGTAAAGGAATAGACAATCTCCTGGACTCTGGGATATCCATCATTTCCACAAAGTCAGGTTCCTCTTGCTCATCCACACCTTCCTCCAATGGGAGCTGGAGGGTTTCAGCAACTTTTTTATAAAACAGAAAATGAGAAGGGGACTCAGAAAGCGTAGGGGGAGATTCTAAAGGTCTGTCTGAGAGATGTCCGGTTCAATGGGCACATCCAGACTCTCAAAGTCACATTCACACTGTTCATAATCATCCTCCCCCTCCTCTGGTTCATAAAACTCTTCTATATCATATTCTTGAACCGGTGGAACCGGCCGAACCGACCTTTTGCCAGATAGTGGCGGTTCGGACGGAACCGGAGAAAGTGACTGGACAATTTGTATTGCTTTAGCTATCTCTGCAGCAGTTGGAGAAGGAATTTTTGACTCCACACCTGCTGATTTTCTAGTTTTCTTTGCTAGAACTGGTTCCTCAGAGTCAGCTTTACATTTGCCGAGAAGTCTAGCCTGGTCAGAAGAGCACTCCTCGGTCCGGTTGTCACCCGGGCCGGGCTGCCCATCGGGTCAGCGGACTTTTGTCCTCGTTCCCTGAGCCTACCAACTCTCTTATCTAGGGTAGCTGCAGGGAAATTCTTACAAATCTGGCAGTCTGAACTGAGGTGGTCAAACCCCAGACAATATACACATGTGGTGTGTGGGTCAGCCTTGGCAAAGGCTTCCCCACAGACACTACATTGCTGAAACCCAGTGGGCCCGGTTTTTCTTTTGGGTTTCTCAGACATAATGCCAGCCTAACCAAAAACTTGCCCTTTTTCCGGCAGTGCCAGGCAAGGCACCCTTATCGGTTCCCAACCGTGTCATGGGTCGTGGAAAAAAACGTAATGAAATCCTTTTTTTTTTTTTTTTTTTTTTTAGAACCGATAAGAACCGGGAACCGCACTCAAAGCTTTCAAATGCTTGAGAATAAAGTTTTAAAACAACCTGATCGGTTCGAACCGAACCGATAAACGTTTACAAGTTCCACACAGAAATAAACCTGTCTATTACTTACAATACCAGACAGAGCTTTAACCGATCGGTTTGCGGTTAAAATAATAATAATCGCGGTTGAATTTAACCGAGAAAAACTGCTTTAAACTGAGAAATGAGCCGAGCAGGAAGAGGAATCTCCGGAGCGACTGTTCAGTGAGGCGGAGTAAAGAATCTGACGGTTTCAGTTTGAAATCCTCCAGACAGAGCTTCTCTAACCGAGTTCGCGCTCCAAGTTCCATGCCTGGCATGGAAGTTAATTCTTTCACCTCCGGAGCAGTTCTAATGGTGGGACAAACTGAATTAGTCATAATATAGCAAGACTTCATGTTGTCTGAATATATGTATATGATGGTGGTATTAATCCCTTTCGAGCACAGATCAACTTTTACCGTTGTTTTATTGATGATATTTTTTGATTTGGACTAATGGGTTGGAGGAGCTTAATTTGTTTATAAAATATTTGGAACATACAAACTCAAATTTGAAATTTACAATGACAGCATGCAAAAAAGAATTGCCATTTTTGTATTTATGGGTGTATGACGATGATTCTGGGGGAACTGGAACTAAGATATAGATAAAACACGGATCGGAATAGTATTTTGTTCCACAATAGCTGCCATCCAAGCCACATAGCCAGAAATATCCCTGTTGGTCAATATATGCATATAAAACGCAACTGTAGTATAGAAAAAGAATATGAACAGGGAAAGAGACATGACCTGTAGATTTTTGGATAGGGGATATGGTACTGACATCTTGGAAGAAGAGATTATGAGAGTGGATAATATGGATAGAAAGGATGTGTTAAATAAAAATTCACATACGAACATACGAAATTTGCCAGCAGATAAAGGCCTAGAGGTCTATCAAGTCTGCTCAAATGTGCAGCTAGCACCCCTTATTCTGCAGCTGCCCCTCCCTTCACGCTTCCCCTTCATTAACCCTCCCCCTTGTCCTGTCCCATCCTCGTTTGAAGCAATCCACCGTTCTACCGCATACCACTTCAGCAGGTAACACATTCCACCCAGCCACCACCGTCTCTGTAAAACCAAAAAAAAGTGTCTCATCTCCCTCCTGAACCTTCCTCGCTCCAGTCTCATATCATGGCCCATGGTGGCCCTCCCCTCCCTTACTTTGAACAGCCCCTCTGTACCCGTCTTGTTTATTCCTTTCATGTATTTAAAGGTTTCAATCATGTCACCCCTGTCTCTCCTCTCCTCCAGTGAGTACATGATCAACTCCTTCAACCTCCTCTCGTATGATAAGTCCCCCAGCCCCTTGATCATCCTTGTCACTCTGCGCTGCACCCCCTCCAGTAACTTAATGTCCCTCTTCAGATACGGATGCCAGTACTGCACACAGTACTCCAGATGTGGTCTAACTAATGACCTATACAGTGGCAGAATTACCTCCTCCCTCCTCGAGGATATACCCCTTGCAATACAACCCAGCATTTTGTTGGCCTTTGCAGCTGCCTTCCTACATTGTGCCAAGTTGTTCATTGACCCTGTAATGAGCACACCCAGATCCTTCTCTGTCTGGGCTAGCTGCACTCCCCCTAGCTGGTAACTCCTCCTTGGGTTCTTCATCCCAAAATGCAGCACCTTGCACTTTTTGGCATTAAAGCCCAGTTGCCAGGTGTCTGACCAGGTTTCAAGCTTTGCCAGATCATCCTGCAACCCCTGCCATCCCCCTAGGTCATCCACCACCACGCCTACCTTGGTATCATCAGCAAACAGACTGATCTTGCTCTTGATGTCCCATGATAAGTCTGCAATGAATATCCCAAACAACACTGGTCCCAACACTGAGCCCTGTGGAACACCGCTCGTCACTGCCCTTGGGTGTGAGAGCTCCCCACCCACCACCACCCTCTGTTGCCTTCCTGCAGCCAGTTTCTACCCATCTCACCAGCTTTGCACCCACCCCTGTGCCTACTAACTTCCTTCCCAGCCTTCCATGTGGCACCAAGTCGAATGCCTTACTGAAGTCCAGATACAGGACATCCACTGCATGGCCACTGTCCAGTTGCCTAGTTACCCAGTCATAGAACTCGACCAGGTTGGTTTGGCATGATCTGCCACGTATGAAGCCATGCTGTCTGCTGTCCTGTAGTCCTCTGGCCTCTAGGAGGGCCACCAGCCTCTCCTTCAGGATAGTCTCCATTAGCTTACCCATGATGTATGTGAGGCTCACTGGTCTGTAGTTTCCTGGTTCATCCTTGGGGCCACTCTTGTGGAGGGGCAACACATGAGCCATCCTCCAGTCCTGAGGTACACACCCCGAATGTAGTGAGGCATTAAATAGGTCTGCCAAAGGTCCTGCAAGGACCTCTTCCACCTCCTTCAGTACCTGGGGTGGATGCCATCTGGGCCTGGCGCTTTGTCCACCCTCAGTGCCTTCAAACCCTCTCGAACTCTGCTCTCCATGATTTCCCCATCTGTCACCACTTCCCACCCTGCTTCTGCCATTTCTCCCACCTTGGGTGTCACCCCCCCCTCTTCTCTTTAGTAAATACTGAGCAGAAGTACTCATTTAGTGCTTCCGCCTTATCGCACCCTGCTTCCACCCAACCCCCCCTCCTTCCTAATCCTTACTATGTGATCCTTACAGCTCCTTTTCTCCTGATGTACTTAAAGAAGTCCTTCTCCCCTTAATGCCTTGTGCCAGCCTGAGTTCCATAGATGCTTTGGCTCCCCTTACTGCCGTTGTCACCTCCTTCGATTCTGTCAAAGTACCTCCTGTCCTCCCCTCCCTGTTTTCTTGTACTCCTAAAGGCAGCTCTTTTCCTCCTTACCTTTTCCATGACCTCCTTGCTCAACCAGATCAGTTTCTTAGCCCTAGCCTTCTTGCTCTGGGCTTTGCAGCAGGTTTTGGTTGCCTCCACTATCCCCAGCTTTATGAGCTCCCACCTCCGGTTAGTGTCCATACTAGATTGAATTCTGGCCAGGTACCCTTTTACCACTTCCCCCATCCTCCCAAAGTCGGCCCTTCTGAAGTCCAGCACTATTGTACCAGATTCCACTCCTTCCTTGCCCATATCCAATGTGAGCCATACTGAGCAGTGGTCACTCCCTGACAGCGGTTCCTCCACTGTAAGTTCTCTCACAAAGTCCCCATTTGCCAGCACAAGGTCAAGGGTATTTCCTAACCTGGTTGGTTCACTGACCATTTGCAACAGGAAGCTGTCCGGGAAGGCATCCAGTAGTACCTGCTCCCTTCTTTTCCTGGTTGTTGGGGTGCTCCAGTCCACGCCTGGCATGTTGAAGTCCCCCATAATCACCACACTACCCTTCTCGCAGGTCCTCCTGATCTGTCCCGCTAGTTCCCTGTCCAACTCCTCCATCTGAGATGGTGGCCTGTACACCACTCCCATTCTAAGAATCCTATTCTTGGAATCCTGGATTTGCATCCAAAGTGACTCCATACTACCCTCCTCCCCTTCCTCCCTTACACACTTCAGTCCTTCCTTCACATATAGTGCCACCTTCCCCTCCTTTCCCAATCACTCTGTCCCTATGAAATAATCTGTACCCTGGTACAGACAGGTCCCAGTCAGTCATTGTATTGGGTGGCCCATGTTTCCGTGATGACTGCAATGTCCGCCTCTCCCTTTTCCATGAGAACCTGTAACTCTGCAGTTTTCCTCCCAAGGCTCCTAGCATTAAGGATAACCACCTTCCACCCCCATCCTGCCCTCCTTTCCTAGCATCACCAACAGTACTTGCCATTTGTCCTTTGTCACTGTTATGGGGGTAAGCTCATATGGTTTCCCAACCTGTGGTCTCTGCATATCTCTTCCCCAACTACCACCCCCACCTCTAGTTTAAATTCCCAACTTTCTCTATGTACTCCTCCATCCTCTGTTTCAACACTTTCTTTCCCTCCTCACTCAAGTGTAGTCTGTCCTTGGCATAGACACTACTGTCCTCCCAGGTCCCTCCCTACCTTCCCCCCAACAGCCCATCCTTTAGCACAACACCAGGTTCTTAGTCATCTGTTAAATTCCTCTATTCTCAGCTTTCTTGTTGTGCTTGCCTTTGGCACCGGAAGTATCTCTGAAAAAGTTACTGATCTTCCTGCCCCCTCACATAATTGTGCTAGTTCCTCAAACCTCCTCTGAACTGTATCTACTGTCTTGTCAGCCAGGTCGTTTGTCCCCAGATGTATAATTAAATGAGGCTTGTCTCTATCCCTTCTAGCATATTTCAGAACAAACTGTCCCACCCTTTCCACTGTCATTCCTGGCACGGCCTCCACCAAATGCGACTATGCCTCTCCCCTTGCTACCCCACCTAACTCCTCTTAGTATTGAGTCCCCCAGCACGAAGATTCCACCCTTCTTACTCCCTGCTTGCTTCCATTCATCTCCTCTCATTTCAGCTCCTCTTCCTCCTCCTGCACATTACTTCCCCTTTACCCCTGTTGCAATTCTCCCAGCAGAACTTCCCCCACTCCAGTTTGGTCCAGGCATTTATCAATTACTCTCTAATTTCATTATTTCCTCCTCCATCTTCTTCTCTCTAGCAGTGCACAGCTATTTTCTGAAGGCCCTTCACAAATGCCCGCTCCCTCTCTCTTCATAGTAACCTGTTCTCTCCTTTCCACTCCATGACTTTTGCCACTTCTTCGCCTCCCCTCACAAGTCCCTATCTCCTCCTTCCATTTGTCTTTTGTCTCCTGATCTGGTTTCCCCAGCAATTGTTCTTCCTGGCCTGGGCCCCTTTGTCTCTGCTTCCCTTCTTCTGACCCTCTCCTCACCACTGTTGGCTTAAACCGCCTTCCCTCATCTCCCCTTCTTCCTCCCTCCAGTACTGAGCTAAACCCACCCCCAATCTGCCTTGCCTGTCTTAGTTCCTCCTGCAGACCCTCAATCTCCTTTCTAAGTTTTTCTATGTGGTTGCACACTAAACATCCTCCCACACTCCAGGCAATTTTTAGAAAGATTGGTGCATCGCATGATGTTGTGCTCACCACCCTACCCTACCCATTGCTGTCGTTGCTCACCAGCGACCCTCCACCTCTTCCAGATGCAAGATAACAACACTCCCAAGTCTCCCCTCCTCCTCTATCAGTGCAAAACATTTTATTTCCCTTACCTCCTTTGTTGCACATGTTTAGATATATTGAGCAACTGCTTTTTATATTCCTATCCTTCCTGTCCACACTCAAAAACAGACTTTAAGTAGCCATTGCACAACCTTCTTCAAACTCCTACTCCTCTTTTCCCCAATGCAATATCAATGCGAAGTAATAATGAAAGCTCCTAGATTTGCATTTACTTCCCTTCCACTGAGAGAGCAGTCACCTCTTCACTTGCTGCTGTTCCTTTCCTGGATGTCTGCTTTTGCTAGGACAGGTGCATATCCTTTGCCTGTTTGAGGAAGTGATGTCAGAACCCCTGGTATAAAGGAAATAATGGACCAAGGGTGGGACCAGCCCAAGTCTTCCAGAAACAATCAGGTAGCGGAGGCCTCTGGTCAGACCATTAGCACCTTCCCCCCCACTCTGCACTCAAACTTTGCAGCTAGTGAAGCCAGCAACAATGAATCACAATTCTACTCAAAGCCCCCAAAATAAGTTTGCTACCCAAAGAAACAGGACTCCAATTCAAACAGCTTCACCAACAACACATCAGAATAGGCTTGGAATTAGAAGATATATGTCTCCAATTCAAAGAAACAGACCCAGTTAAATCACATTAATTATGTTTTAAAACAGAAGAAATAGGTCTCTACAAATGCAGCCTGCCACACAGCGAATCAAACAAATGAGCCGACTTATAGCTACCAAAACATGTTTCAAAATTCCAACAGCCCCAAACAATACCCTGCTAGCCCCTTACTAGTAAGAAAGAAAAGAAATAACCTTCTACCAAGTAGAATCCACAAGAAACCATGTAAAACAAGAAGCTACTGTACTGTAGATCTGATCTTGTCCCCCTTCTAGTTCCTTCTGAGAAGCCAAAGCACTGATTTCCAAACTCTGTGATTTCCCTTGTGCTGCTTTTAAAATCAGACAGTTCCAAACTCTGTGATTTCCCTTGTGCTGCTTTCAAAATCAGACAGTTCCAAACTCTGGACATAAAATGGTTATGTCCAGCACTTCAAGCCCGTTTTTTGTTTCTACTTACAGTGCGCAGTCCCGTGAAGTGGAGACTATTATAAAATCAAACTGGAACATTTTAAGCGTTGAATCTAAACAAACGTGGTGGAACAAGATCTTAAATTTGTTTACAAAAAGAAATAGCAACTTGTCCAACTTGCTAGTACATGGGTCGATGAACAAGAATGCATTTAATAGACTGAACCTTCCAGCTGGAAACCATCGATGTGGGAATTGTACGGCGTGCAGATTTATAGAAGTGGGACAGTGCTTTCAGTTGCCAAATGAAAATGGGACATTTGTAATGAAAGATTTAATTCATGTAAAACAAAAGGCATTATTTACCTTGCAACTTGCACTTGTAACCCTTTTTATGTTGGTATGACAACTCGTAGATATAAGGATCGCATTTTAGAACATCTATCTTGTATTAGATACTAAAAAAATGGAAAATGCATTAGCTTGTCATGTTAAAACAGCAGGAGTTGAACATTTCTTTAGATTTAAAGGTTCAAAAACAGTGAGGTTAGGAATAAGAGGTGGACAGCTTACTAACAGATTACAAAGACCTGAAACATACTGGCAGTTTGAATTAAAGGCTGGACAATATCCTGGATTGAACGATGCCATCCAACTGTCCCCTTTCTAAATAAAATAGGTGACAAGCAGCTGGATAGCAAGCTGGTCAAAAATGTGTTGGTGGTCAAATATATGGTTAGTGATTGTCAGATTATGAATCTTTAAATATCTTATGTATTTTGAGCTGAGTATTTAGGTGTATTTTATTCTGAGCTGAGTATTTAAGTGTATTTACATGTGCTAGACATATATTATGATGGCCTGCTTATGTTTTATAAGCAGTATTTAAAATATTAAAATATCATATGCATGTTATTGAGATGCTGAAATAGTATTTGAACATATCTGACTGGATATGTAATTCATACGCTAATGTATAATCATATGGTTTATTTATAACTGCAGCATTTTTATGTAGTTGTGATTTCTACTGCACTTTAAGCAGTGGTGTTCCCATTAGTTAAATTCTATCCAGTTTATGTGTTCGTCTTTTCTTCACGGATTTTAATTGCATGATCATTCAATTCACCTGTGTGTTATATAATGATTAGAGGGGCTCGCACTATAAATGTTTGTAATTTATTCATGCTGCCGACGTCTTGAAAAGGCGCCAGGGCGGCATGAAACAATGTTTTGGTGCACCATGGGGGGGTGCTTTACTCTTTTTAAAAATAAACATGCTACTGTTTGGAAACTATTTGCAACTGCGTCTTGTGCTGTTGAGCCCACTTTTTTCGTCTCACTGAGTTTCCTTTTAGTGTGGCTCCAGCTCACATCTCCAGAGCCATGTTCACATTTTCTCTACATGTTCCTAGTGCCAAGATGTGTAAACCTTGGGGATCCACCCTTGATTTTAAGAACATCTTTTGAATAAAGTCCCACTCTAGAACCCAAACTATGGTCTGGACAGTTACATTATTGTTTCCTGTGTGGATTTACTGGGTGCCCCTCCAGAAGATGGGTCTAGCATATGCCTAGCAAAAAATCTCTCCCCAAGACCTGGTTTGTAAACACCAATGGTTGTGTTTTTGTACACCTTCACCCCTTGATCTCTAGAAGAACGAGCCAGGTCTACATTCCCAAAGCTAAGGGTGGCATTTCTAAATTTTGAGTGTATGTCCAGTATGGGTGCCAGGGGTGCCGAGTAAAGTAGCAAGGGGGAGCGTTAAAAATATGGGGGCTCGTCCGATAATGTTTCAGCTGTGGAGAAATCAAAATGTTTTTGCTGAGGATAGGTTTAGTATATTTCTGCCTGGTAATGGTGTAGCCCAAATAGAAAGGAAGCACTGGGAAAGTGATTTATGCTCAGGAAAATGCCACCCAAATGTGCTGCTTGTGTGCCTCTAGTTCAAGTAAAGAAACAAAGAGTGCTGCTTGTGGGTTTTTCAACTATATAACGGACACTAAAGCATTGCAATATGTGTCCTAGTCTCAGCATCAAAAAGTGCTTAAAGAACTTTTAAAATGCAATTTTCAATTGCCAAAAGTATTGTGGACTTTAAGGAACAGACTCAGATATGTGCCCCCAAAAGTTTCGTGAGCCTAGTGTGCAAATTGGGAGAGCCGCTAAAGAAAACGTCCAGAAACTGTGGCAAAAATGGTCAAAACAGCATTCCCACCACTGAAATTGCAGAGGAAAAAAACAGTTTGTTTGCAGTTTAAATTTGCTCCTGCTCGACGATCGCCACGAAGGGAGAGCAAGCGAGGGGAGAGAAAGGGGCTCATTTGTATGGCATTGAGTGATTGGTGTGGCTGCATCCAGTCCCACCCTCTGGCCAGCATCTGTGTGCTGCAGAGTGTTGGCAAAGGAGAGAGAGAGTGGCATACAAGCTGGTTAGGCGAGGATCAACCATAGAGGAGCTTGTGAGCATTCTAAACTTTCGCAAACATGACTTTAAAGGGCAAATTTAGGCTCAACCCGTATTCAGATGGACTGGAGAGTGATCAAGGCGATCATGGCTACGATCACGACACCGCCGGCCCATTTCATCCCTAAGGCCTTCCTTGAAACGGGAGTAGGCTGAGATTTTCCATCGGAGGGAACCAGCTCGTGAATACAGTAAGTAAACTATGCAAACTGCGTGTGAATGCAAAGCCAGCTAAACCTGTGTGCAAATAGTGTGATTTATGTGCAAAGAAGGACTGGGCATTGTAAAGGCAGATGCAGCAAACAGTAAATTCTGAGCAACAGACTGTAAGCAATGAGACATGGATACAGCAACAATAAAGTTCTAAGCAGCAGGACTGTGAGTTGTATAAGTGGGATGCAGCAAACAGGCAAACCTCAGCAAAGAACAACTGTGGGGGCTTGCAAGTGACTCTGGGCAACTGTGAATATGTAAACAGAATTTTCCTGAACTGTGCTGATCGCAAAGTCAAGTTACCAATCCTAAATCAGTATGAATGGGCTAAGACGTGCCACCAGAGACAATCATTTGCAGTTTAAAGTAATTTCAGTAGCCAGAAAGGTCGGAAACTCAGTTTTTGAGCAAGCTGAATGGAGTGTGATACATGATAAAAGTTGGACGCCATGACAGGGCAGGGCAGGGTCAGCAATGTAAACATAGCAACAGGGAGCCATTCTGTGAAACATTCCTAGAAGCCAGCAAGTGAACTGTGTAAAAAAAGATTTGTGTTTGATTTCAGTTAAGACTTTGGAAGCACCCCGATATCCAGATCATGCCCAAGCTATGATTGCAGAGGAGGTGGCAATGTTGAGAGGTGCAGTGAGATCTGATCATGTGGTTAAGGGTTACCTCCAGATGTAGCAATTCCTAGCCATGCAGTGTGTGTCTAAAGGCTGGAAGGAATGTGTTTCTAATACCCCACTGCTCGGACTGCTTTGCAAAATTTATGATGAGCAGGGGTACAGCTTCAGAAAGGGCAACAAGAATTTGGTTGGCTCCCACATGGACCCTGGCAAGGGACCCCGCCAGTAGTGGCAGCACAAAGCACCAGGCCGAACCTGTTGGGGAAAGTTCTACTGAGTGTCACAGAAAAAGCAAGTAAAACTGATGTTCATCCACTGCAATGGCAGAAACGGAGAGTTTTCCACACCTGTGTCCCAAATGGACACTGCAACAGAGGGATCGGTTGACCCATGCAGACAGGGTCAGAGTCCTAGCCTGGTGGGGTGGGGGGAGGACGAAGTACAGAGACATTGAATTGGGAGGTGTCCACCTCCACACCCAGTGAAGAATGGAATGTCTCAGGAGTGCGGACATTTTCTCACTCTTGGTCACAGATCATGAGTGATGAGGAAGAGGAGGATGAAGTAGAGTATCTTCACAGTGAGGACTACCATGAGTCGCCCCAAGCTCTTGCTTCAGAGGAGCCAGCGACAGTTGAAGGCTCTAGGAACTTGTCCCAAGAAGTAATGGAGGACAAGTTCTTTCGTTCTTTGAGTTTGTAATACTGGTCACTCCCAAGCCGGGCCATGGACCACAGACTAGTAAAGAGGAGAGTCTGATCTGTAGGTGGGCTGACGCCATATATGGGAAATACTAGCTTACCTTTCCTCGCCGAGTCTTGGAGGAGATCAAACAAAACAGTCAATACTGGCTTATAGAGGAAGCAAGGAAGAATATGCATCCAGAGGCACCAGCATATGTAAGGTACCCAGCATATGTAAGGGACAAAAATCAGCAATGATCGCCTTCAATTCTGGAGACTGGGCAGCACTCTGTTCACTGACACTGTGGATTGGACTGGGCAAGAGACATTTAACAACATTACCCTGGCACGCCCAGACAGGGTCATAGTCCTCGCCTCACACCCTGAGTGGTACTACCATTAATGGTGCCACTCCCTGAAAATATGCCCAGCATACCTAAAGGAAGTCAGCAGTGGCCGGCCAAATGTCTATCAACCAAAGCAGCAGTATCTATGGAGAAAGATGCAGTTTTTCTGGTATTCCAGGATTTCTTCAGGTGTATCCAGATTAGTCAGCTCAGCAGTTTTCCTGTTCCATCATCTGGCCATCCAGAAGCATCAGCCCATCAGTTTTCCTGTTCCATCATATGGCCATCCAGAAACATCAGCCCAGCAGATTTCAAGTACCATCGTTTGGCCTTCCAGGCCATCAGCCCAACAGTATCCAAAGATTACATCTGGTCTGAAGGGAGAAGGTCCTCAGCTTGCAGAGTAAGATGAAACTTTTCGTTCTTCAAGGAGATGGTAAGACAAGTCCTTTTTGTTTACATTTACTGACTTTGCACAACACATCCTATATTTGAAGACTATCCAAGAAACTCTAATATTTTCATCAAAGACTCTCCTCATGGGTTGCAATGCTATACAGTTCCTGTCCTGTCCAAGAACTGTTCTTCAGCAGGCTCTGGTCTAAGAGAGACTCTTGAATGGACAATGCCTATGGGCACCAGTGACATTGGTCCCCAGATTCGAACACTGTAGGGAATTCCATCCCCAAAATGTGTTGTATAAATGTTTTCTTTCCATTTTTTGTACTTTTATAGAAAAAATGTTATTTAGGGTTCTTCAGTGTTGGGTGGAGGTTTAGGTACTGTGTGGAATGCAGAAATATTTTTGTGTTTTTTCTTCTCTTGCAGGTGAAGGAGAGGATGTTTGGAACTCAGAGTCCCCCTTTTCTTAAATGTTTTTAGAAATGGTTAATAAGGTGTTAACAGGTTGTTCTTCACAGCAGAGGTGTAGCCAGGGATTTCAGAACTGCACACCAAGTGGACTCACTGCCCCCCCCCCCATAGCCAGACAATATACAAATGTACACCAGGACCATGTTTGTTGCCTCATTTGGCACAATAAATACAACTTTTGTATCTCATGACAATGGTTGTTGCCATGCATGGTAAATACAAATGCCATGCATTGTTCCTAAGACACCCACATACCGGCCCAGAGCCTAAAGTTGTATTGTCCTTGGGATGCAAAGACAGTATTAGTGACCAGTCCTTCTAGTTTCGACTCCTATGAATAAAATTACAGAAAGGTTTAGTATTTTCTTTTAGTTTTCATGGAAAAAAGAAGCAGTTCAGAGCCGATTTGCTACCCCCACCTTAAATAAAATTGCACACCATGGAGTGCTTGGAGTATGCCTGCCTACACCCATGCTTCACAGGTGTGATTTTAGAGAAATGTAATGCAATGTAGTGTATGTTTTCCTTCTTGTTGTCCACAGGTACCCTGGGAAGTTTTTTTTTTTTGGGGGTGAAGAGATGGGTTTTTCCCAGTAGGGAGTATAGGTCAGATAGATTTTCCCTAGAGGGCTAGGGGGATGGAGAGGCTGGAGGTCTTCACTCGAGTATGGGCTTTCAGTTCTGGTCTGTCAGGGTGTGCTTCAAGCAGTTTTTCTTGCAGCCACTGAGAATCCATAGATAGATCATAGGATAGGGACTGAAGTGTCATCAGCAGGCCTCTGATCCTTTAGTGTTACCTGCCTGTGCCTAGCACACGGTAGGGGAGGACTTGCGCAACCTACCCATAGGTAACAAAGAGGATAGGATGGCCTGGTGCCGGGTGGAGATATGACTTCGGACAGTCATTCGTCTGGTATGCGGTGAGTGTAACCACCCAGTCCCTTGGCGATACTAGAATCAGTGCTAAGCAGGGACAAGCAGCTGGTCATTAACTAGTTAAATGATTTTTCATCTGCTCACTCATTCATTATTTTTAAAAGGTGCTTTTCTCATAACCAAAGCGCCTGTACAATACATAAAACAATAAATAGACCAAATTTAAAACTAACGTAAGTCATTAAAAGCTATACTAAAAAGATGAGTCTTCAAAGCTCCATTAAAGCTCTGGACAGTCTGGCAATTTCGCACCTGACGAGGTAGAGAATTCCACAGGGTCGGGGCCATAAAGCTAAATGATCTAGCCCCTGAAGTTTTTAAACAAACCCTGGGAATCTCTAGCAATCCCTCATCAGTGGATCAGAGGGGCCGGGGAGGACAGTAGGGGCACAGGAGCTCTTTCAGGTAAGCGAGTCCCTGATCGTGTAGGGCTTTATAGGTCAGCAAACCGACCTTGAAGGTGATTCGCCAAAAAACTGGCAGCCAGTGCAGTCCGCGGAGCACAGGCATTAAATGGCTGGATCTAGAAGATCCAGTCAACAACCTGGCAGCCGCATTCTGCACTAGCTGCAGACGGCGAAGTTCAACCCCCAGTAGCCCCAGGTAAAGGGCGTTGCAATAGTCAAACTCTTCAGTTTACTTGGCCTCAGCGGAGACTGAAGTGATGAGCTCATTTGGAACTCTCACAGCAGCATAACCCCTGTGCCAGCTGTTGAGATGGGAGATAGAATGTTGAGACAGCGGTCAACAGTAGTTGTAATTTGGAGAGAGTGAGAGTTTGGAGTGTGGGAGTGACAGCTGCTCTGCCACTGGGCTCCAAGTTGACAGCCCTCAATTCTCACCATAATACTGGTATTCTCCAGCTTGACAAGTGAAGTGGTGGAGACCTTTTCTACAACAGGATTTTTGGAGGGGTGAAAAGGACTGCTAGTTGGTGGATCGAAGGAGCAATCCCCCATTTGGTCCAGGATGTTTTGAAGCTGTCTGAAATGTCTAAGACAGAGGGAATTCTGACTTTTGCTAGAGAAAGCTAGTACCTGTTCTGTTGTGTTCCATGCCTGTTATTGCTTCCTGTTTGGATTTATTAAGTACCCCTCCAGAACATATATCTAGCATATGTCTACCAAAAAAATATCTCCCCAGGACCTGGTCTGTAAATACCAAATAGTTGTTTTGTAACCCCAACCCCTTGATCTCTAGACAAATGAGCCTGGTGAACATTTCCAAAGCTAGGGTGGTACCATTTTCAAATTTTGAGTGTGTGCCCAGTATGGGTGCCAGGGGTGCAAAGTGAGTAAAGTAGGGGGGGTGTTACAATTATATTCTAAATATGCAACAGCTGATTTTCACAATCTCGAGTTCCCAACACAGGGAATAGGAGGTATATGCATTTAGTCTAATTTAAACCAGTAAGGCCAAAACTGAATAGTAAATATGGCTCTAGTTATTTATCAAGTTAAACATGCATAATATAAATCTCTTGGAAAGATCATCAATTAAAACATAT
Source organism: Neoceratodus forsteri (assembly GCA_016271365.2). Lineage (NCBI taxonomy): Eukaryota > Metazoa > Chordata > Ceratodontiformes > Ceratodontidae > Neoceratodus > Neoceratodus forsteri. Next base: position 1,410,833,716 of record CM057456.1, on the reverse strand, counting down.
TTTTACAAACACTGTCACCGTAAAGAGAGGCCACACACCTGACTCAATAAGAAAATGCAACCTTCAAAAACAGCTGCATTTACCAACCTTAGCAATCTTATTTTCAGACCATTATTTGCACCATTCACCCAAAGAAAAGACCAAGCTATAACTTGGGCAAAGTAAAATTGAAATACACCCATAATCAAGCAGTACTACTATAATAAAATACAACTTAATGATCAGTGAAGGCAATTATTATTCACGGCAACTTAAACAGAAAACAAAGTCAATAAAGCAGCCATTACTCCTATGCATTTGGTAAACCTGGTATGCCAACACTCAAGTGCCGCCACTGGCCCTTCTTCACTCTCCAACTCAGAATTGGCATCTCAGGGAATGGGCAGGGGCATTCCGTTATGTCCACTTTAAGGCTTTGGCTGGATCTGAAAGAACTGAATATTTTGCCTTGATGTACAACACAGAGTCAGCCGGGAAAAGCATTCCATGGGGTATTTCACCCTAACAGGACTGCCTGCACCCCAAGGCACTTCGATTCAAATTGGCATAACTTAAGGCGGTGTAGAGGCTCACTTCGACCACTCACGTAATAGTGTTTTTTTTTTGGCGACAAGCAAGCCCCAGCACAACGTCTTGTGAGCCGATGCCATCCAGGACCATTAAGATTGCTCAGGGTGCCTCGGGATTTACATGAATGCCACGTGTCACCACCTTGTATGCCTTCTGCATTTTGATTGGCCTGCTGGTTAGAGAGTCCCCAAAATGCTAATAAACCAATCCCATAGAAATAAAATAAGATCACCTTAAATTCCTTCCGGGATCCCCACTGCCTGAAAATTCAAGGAGCGGGCTTCATTTTCCAGCAATTCAATCTGAGCTTGCAGGTGGATGTTTTCTTCAACAAGGTTTGCTGTCATTGCCGGGGCTGCCTCAGATCGCTTTTTAGTGTCTATAGTTTCAGTTTTAAGAGTCACCACATCCATTTCCAGTGAACGACTATTTGCCAGGGTGTCAAACTTCCCCGAGAGTCCAGAGAATTATTGGTTCAAATGGTTAATTTTTAAACCCAGGCTTTGCAAAGTCTTTTCCTTCTCCGCAGGCTTACCACCTGATGCCATGCCAAAGGCTGATCGCGTGATCGGCAGGTCCACAGGAGTTTGTCTATCTCCTTGCTGCTGGCGTTTGCCCTTCCATGGATTACCCATACACATAGTAGGGAACTTCCAATAACTACTGCAGTCATTGTATTGTCTTAATGTGCCCAATAAGCAATGTAAAATGCTGTTTTCCTAGATCCATTATTCAGAGTATAAAACTAAAGCTGCTATTTTGGTCGGACTCCACAGCATCCCCCGTGGACACCACTTTCTGACAAAGCGAAGATACTTGTGGTGATCTGGGTATACTACAATGTACTGGTAAGCGTCCTGCATGTCCAGGGATGCCAGCCAGTCATGCTGTTAGAGAAGTGTAGGAGCGTCCCTAAAGAGACCATCTTGAACTTCTCCCAGAACAAGAACTTGTTTAACTTTCTGAGGTTGACATTGAGGCGCCTGCCTTCTTTGGAACCAGGAAGTAATGGGAGTAGAAAATAAAAATTACGTACCTACCGTAATTATGATCTTTCTGTGTATCTTCACCATTCATCACAATGGGGTACTGGCCGGAGATCAGGACCCCGCGGGAACCTTTTTTTTTTTTAAGCATCGGCGCCACCCTCGAGGCTGACGTGCCGTGGCGCTCGAGGATTAGCCGTTAGGCTCGTCGACTCTGCCTGCCTACCAGTTCTGAGTCGCCGGAGAGGTAAGAGGAAGGGATGGAGGGTGGGACAAGAGAGTCAAAGGGACAGAAAAAGGAAGAGAAAACTGAACTAAAAGGAGAAATAATGACTGAGAGGACAGCATAGAAGAAGTAAGACTAAGGGAATTGGGTAGGGGCCCCAATCTCTGGAAACGGAATAAGGGACGGAAGGGGGGGGAGGAGAACATTTAGGAGAGAGTGAGAGGTAACAAGGATCCAAGACCCTTGTCCCTCACCAGACTGTATATGAACTGCAAGGAGTAGCAAAGCTTTCTTGCCAGAATTCAAGGCACAGAATAACTGGCAATACCCCAAAAGCAGAGTCGGCTATTCTGGAGAAGGACAGGATACAGGGACTTAAACAGTTAGATGGATAACAGAAGGAGGGCAACCACCAGCTCCCACCCCGTAGTGGTGGAGATAAGTAGTAGAGAAGGAGTGCCACTCGAGCTGCAACCCTTACGGAAGAAACTACCCCCCTGTGTGTCCCAACTTTACCCCGCTCAAGAAGAGGGGTAGGCACAGAGAGAGGAGGACCCAGAGACTGAGGCCCCAAGGGGATGGCAGGTGAGATTGTGATGAATGGTGAAGATACACAGAAAGATCATAATTACGGTAGGTACGTAATTTGTATATCTTATCTGTGTCAATCTTCACCATTCATCACAGATGGGTTAATACTAAGCCCCCCCGAAGGGGGTTGGATTCATTGCACCCTAAGGGACAGAGTCCCTTAGCCCTCAGTGGGTGACACACTAAGGGGGGGAACCTTCTGGGCCTGATGAGGCCCAAGAGTGGGAGAAACAGAGCGAGGTCCCCCGGAGGGGGAAGGAAGTTGCCCCGACAAACGTTGTCTCGCCCTACGGGAAAAGAGATAGGTTCCCTGGTGAGCAAAGCAAATCACCCTACGCCGGGCCAAGGGTGACAACCGGGAAAGGCGAAGCCACGCCGATCTCCTGGTGCAGATCGCTGTCCCTACGACCTTGGTAGCTAATTGGCGTTGTAAAATGCCCTTGCTTGGTGCCTTGCTAGCTCCAGGCCGTGTGCAGAGAGCGCAATGGCTTGCCTGTGGTTTGCTCCGAGTCAGGCAAAGCAGCTAGGATATGACCTAGCGCAGACCACAAGAACCTGTTATAGGCTGCATAGTGGGCCTGATGAGCAGAGATGGAGAGAAGCAATCGTGCCGAGTAGAAGGTCCTCCTGCCCCAGAAGTCAAAATCCAAGGAGTCTTGATCTGGCGAGCGGTCACGGTGGAGGGCGCGAAGCCCATCAGGAGTGTCCAGGTGCGTCAATCCGGACTGCGGATGAGGCACAGAACCTGGAGACTCCAGGGGAGTGCAATACCTCTGGCTGAGGTCCCTAGGGGCAGGAACTCCGGAGAAGGGCCTCTGCCAGAAACGCATGGACGCCTCCCGAAAGGGAGCAGGCCAGGGCGGCACCACAAGGGTAGCCCGAAATCGCCTAGAAAGGTGTGCGCCACATGCTCAGGATTGCTCACAGACAGGGGAGAAAGGTGAAGGTCCTCCATCATCCTCACGAGGAAACGCTGATACTCCGAGAGATCAGCGGCAGGAGAGATATGCACAGATGGTTCCTCTCCCCCAGAAGAGGGGGATGAGGAGCTGGAGGTCACCATGCATTCTGAGGGTGGCTGCACAGAGGGAGGCTGAAAAACCTGGCTGTCCATGGCCCTAACATAGGCAGGGAACCGAGCAGCCACCGCTCTGAACTGCTCCCAGGTGAGAGGGCCGCTAGGACCAAAAATGCCTGGGAGCGCTGGAGAATGCGGCAGAGGGATAGGGGCTGAGCTGAGAGAAGATGTCTGCTGACCTCTGCCAGGGCTAGGGAGCGGACCATGGACACCCGAGGAGGGTGTCCCGGAAGACTTCACAGCCGACAGCTGTACAACCACGTTGGTACTGCCAAGGCTGTGCCCAGAAGAATCCCCCCAAGTGAGGGGACCGGGGCCGTATAGGTCCAGAAGGATGGTCCCCTGCCTCCAAAGAATGGGACCCCCTCAAGGAACCGGAAGGGGAAGGTCGGAAGTCTGCTCTTCCCTTCAGCATTTAATGTACAAGTACGTCAATTTTCTTCTTTGTCTCTAACCAATACTTCATTGTAACACCTGCTTATTTACACACAAATACCTAATCTGCTGTATATGGTATCTTGTTATGCTTGTACTGCACATGTGCTTATTGTTTTGTTACATACTGCATTTCTGCTTACTGTACTATCCACCCTTGCAACAATACCGTCCCCTACTCCCGAGGACACATCTTGAAGAGAGCAATTTGCTCAGTATGTCTTCCTGGTGAAACATGTCAAATAAAAAGAAAATACCCTAAACAGGAAGTGCTCCTCCAAAACAACCCCCAAGATATCGTCTCTGATGATGTCTGATCTTGATAATGAAGGCGTGCATACTTCATATCCAATTCAGTTTTCAACAGGTGAATCAAAGCTTGCAAGCAGAGCATATAAAACTTCTTGTATTCTGAGTAGAAGTTTAGGTCTCAGACCTAGCACAAGACTGAGCTCTCCTGTCCATTTAGGGACCAGGATGTTATCAGGAACAAAACCCTTTGTGTTTCTGGCAAGAGGGTACAGGTTCTATGATATGTCTGTTTAGCAACACTTGCACCTCTTCTTTCAGCAGGGACAGATGGCCTTAACTTATGCTGAAAGAGGCTGAAAGATGCTCCGCTGGGCATAATAACTCCAGAGCATGTCCTTTGCAATTATCTCTAGGACCCATCTGTCTGTGGTAACCTCTCTCCACTGTGACAGATGAAGGGAGAAGTGACCCCCTACACCACGTCTGTAGGCCTTAGTGGTATGGAGATAGTCCAATTCAAATCGTGCTGAGCCAGTGAAGGCAGAGCCACTAGGTTTGTATGCTTTGGAATGGGCTCCTGAGGGAAGGGGGATCCGGCAAGCCTCTACCACGCTTACCTTGGCCTTGCTGATTGTAGGCTTCAGGCCACCTCTGGCAACAAGCTGATGAAAGGATCCCAAACCACAACCTCTACCAGGTGCGGCATTCAAGGATTTGACCGATTAAAAGTTATTTCAGAGACTAACAGGCCTCGTAATGCCTCTTCCACGACAGCCAAACATGCTGATGCCTCTAAAAGTAGCACTTAGAACGGTTAACTGTGCATCATTTGCAAACCCATAAGCTAACAATGCCTTCTCATGCAAACACCAGTGGCAGCTACCCTGGCAGAATGCATCAGAATCATATGCTGAGCGTAGCAAGTGTTTGCCAACCTCAACTCAAGAATCCAGTTTTTTTAAGAAACTCATTCTTGGCATTTTATTCTGGAACGGCCAGAGCTGCAGTTCTGGCAGCCTTCCACTAGCTATTTTGATCATACTTTGATGGTAGCTTGCACTATGAAGGCCTAGTGAGGCAGAGGCATATAGGCAGTTGCCCAGCATATCCAGCCTCCTGTACTCATGTGTTTTAGTGACTGGATCCATCATTGGCATTCATTATAACGACAGCATCTGTTTCAGGCAATTTCCCATACTAAAGCTTTGCAGCAGGAGCAGGGTACTGCTTGTCAGCCTTTCTAGGAATGCCAGTACCGTGAAGCAAATGCTGCATCCTCCAAAGCAGAATAAATTAGAGAAACAAAGTTGGATGGAGTACATGGCAGCTACATTCTCATTACACAGAAAGTACCCTTCTGGGGAAACCAAAGCGGCAACCTGTGAACCGAATCTATCTGATCCCAGTTACTGTGGAAATGAACAAGTATCTCCAAAATGAACATCAAGTTATTTTTAGTGAAATCTTCCACAGCAAATCCCACTGCCTTCTGCATTTGCTGCATTATACTTTGGAAGGTAGGATCGGAGATCTGGTGTGTACACCACAGAATCCTCACTATAGGAACATTATGTGGAGCTTAAAAAAAAAAAATAAATAAGATTACTCACCTGTAACAGTAGTTCTAGGAGTCGTATACGTTATTCATCCACACTCTTTGGCATGTCCCCTTCCACTTTAAATCTCATCGGAAGTCTTCAAGCTGGCTCCTCCCACCCACCCAGGTGGTATATACCTCAGCTCCGCCCCATGACGCCAGATCTTAACCCGCTGGAAGCCAGGTTGTGCGATTCCACAGCCGGGGAGATCGTGTGGGTCCGTGTGGATGAACATAAACCACTCCTAGAACTACTGTTACAAGTTAGTAACCTGTTTTTCTAGGAGCATGGATATATTGTTCATCCACACACTTTGGTAGACTCCTATCAATTCTCTGGGAGAAGGGAGGCAAGGTGCACACTAGCTACTTAGTGCACATAGATTGGAGAACCGAGGTCCCAAAACCAGCATCCCAGCATGACTGAAGATCGATGCGGTAATGGGTAATGAAGGTGTTTGCGGACTTCCAGGTAGCAGCCAGACAGATTTCCTGGATAGGTATGTCCCTGGAAGCAGCCACCGATGCAGCAGTATGGCAGGTAGAATGAGCTCTTATCCCTCTGGGAGGCTCCTTGCCCCCCAACTCATAGCACAGTCCTATGCATGATGTCATCCACCTTCCAATAGTCTGTTTGGATGCAAGTCTGCCAGAAGCGGCTTCAGCATAGGTGACAAACAGCTGGTAAACCTGACCCCAAATTTCCTCAGTCCCCTCCTTGTAGTATGCGAGTGCACGTCGCAGGTCCAAAGTATGGAGCCTGTATTCGGCAGAGTCAAAAGCAGGTAAAGGTGAAACTCTGACACTACCTTCGGAAGGAATTTCAGGTGGGGGCGTAGGACAATCTTGTCCCTGTGGAAGACCAGATAAGGGGAGTCCACTGAGAGTGCCTGGCGCTCCCCTGTCCTTCTGGCAGACGTGATAGCCACCAGGAAGGCAATCTTCCACAAGTTTGACAACTGACGCTTGTACTTTGGTTCAAATGGCTTGCCCATGAGCTTTGCCAGTACCAGCAGAAGATCCACCGGAGAGGGAGGTTCACGCACCGGAGGGGATATGTGAGCTAGGCCTTGGAAAAAGCACCCGACCACTGTCTCCTGCGCCAATATTGGCTGACTGGCCCGTGCTCGGTAAGCAGAGATGGCTGCCAGGTGCACCCTAAGGGTCGACGACCATGGACCGCCTATGGAGAGGGGACCAAAGGTAGTTGAGAATGTTAGCCACTGGACAGGATAAAGGGTCCAGGCCCTTACCCAGACACCAAATGCAAAACCTTTTCCATTTGAAGGTATAACATTTCCTGGTCGATTCCTTCCTTGAATCCTCCACCATGGTGTAGACATCTTCGGAAAGACCCAAAGCCTGGAACTCTAGCCGCTCAGGTAGCAGGCTGTGAGGTGCAGGGACTGAAGGTCCGGATGGAATACCTTCCCAACTGAGTGATATCAGGTCCAGGCATCTGCAAAGCCGCTCCGGGGGCCTGCAGCTGAGGAGATCTGGATACCAGAACTGGCACGGCCAGTCTGGGGCTACCAGGATCACCTTCACCTTGTCCCTCACCTTGAGAAGCACCTTGTGGATCAAGGGAAATGAAGGGAAGGCATAGAGGAGGCCTGGGCTCCATGGCCTCGAGAAGGCATCCCCCTACAGAGAGCCCTGCTGAGGGGGGAAAGCATGAAACAGCCTCAGCTTGGTGTTTTCCCCAGAAGCAAACCGGGCCAACATAGGTTCCCCCCAACGGCAGAACAGGCAGTAAGCTACATATGGATGTAGAAACCACTCGTGGGATGTCTGGCCGGTGCGACAGAACATCCGCCATGTGGATTGAGGCTCCTGCCACATGGGTGACTAGGAGATCTACCTCCAACCGGCTCACGAGGGTCCAGATGTGGAGTGCCTCCTTGCACAGCAAATGGGAGTGCGTGCCGCCCTATCTGTTGAAGTAGTACGTGGTCATGGTATTGTCTGTCTGGACTTCAACCACTTGATAAGAAGCTGAGGAGCGAAAGCCGGCAGTGCCAGTCTGACCACTCTGAGCTCCAACAGTCTGATGTGGCATCGGGACTCCTCGGGGGTCCAGAGCCTGTGGGCCCAGTCATCCCCATGTGGGCTCCCCAGCCCATGAGAGGCGCATCTGTCTTGAGGACGACCATCTGCTCGGGTTGGACAAACAGGATCTCTTCCTGCAACCAGTCTGGGGCGGTCCACCACTGGAGAGCGTCCCACATCTTCAGAGTTATAGTGACCAGCTGGTCGAAATGACCGTGGCGCCGAGTCCACTGGGTGGCCAGCTCCCATTGGAGGAGGCGCATGTCCAACCGGGCCCAATGGACCACTGAAGTGCATGACGCCATGTAACACAGAAGGCACAGACAGCCCCGGGCAGGGTGCAGTTGCCCAACCAGAAGTGACTGGGCAAAGGAGGAAAGAACCTCCGCCCTGTCTGCCGTGAGCAGAGCTCTGGCTTGACAAGAGTCGAGCTCTGCCCAGATGAAGCCCATTACCTGAGACGGCACGAGTTCCTACTTGGCTTCGTTGATAAGGCCGCCAAGCTGGAAGCACATCTGAAGGGTCAGGACCCTGGACCTCTCCACCTCCTGCTAGGTGGATCCTGCAAGGAGCCAATCGTCGAGATAAGGATAAATCCTGACCCCGCCCAGATGGGCTGCCACCACTGCAATGCATTTGGTGAAGACCCGTGGGGCTGATAACAGGCCGAACAGCATGGCTCGGAACTCGTACAGGGTCCCTTCGACCCTGAAGCGGAGGAACCGCTGATGGGACGGACTGATTAGGACGTGAAAGAATGCGTCCTGTAGATCCAGTGAACAGAAACACGTTTCGCTCCAAGGATGGTATGATCTGGGATAGAGCGACCGTCCGAAAGGTGCATGACCCGAGATACTGACTCATGTCGTGCAGATCAAGAATGGGGTGCAAGACCCCCATCCGTTTGGGCACCAGGTAGTACCTGGAGAGAAAGCCTGGGTCTGCTGGAGGATCTGACACTGGTGCTACTGCCCCCTTGAGGAGGAGCTGAATGATGTTGTCAGAGCTGACTGGGTTTCAGCGGATACTTTCCTCCCAAGGGGCACGGACTCGGCTCAAAAGGTACTGCTCGAATTCCAGAGGCAGTCCCTGACCGATCACTTAGAGAACCTACCTGTCTGAAGTGACAACGGACCAGGCGGAAAGAAAGTGGCGGAGCCGGGAGAGGGGTCGACAGCCCCCACCCAGTCACTGAGAAGGCTTGGAAGAGGCGGCGGCTCCAGTACCTGAACCTCTTCCTCCTTTACGGGCTTGCTGCGGTCCAGGCTTGGGCAGAGGGCACCAAGCTGGAGCCTGCTGCTGATGCTGGTTCTGCTGTCCACCCTGAAACGAGGAATGCTGAGCCACAGGGGAAGAATGCCGAAAAGGCTTTTTCTTCTGCTGGTTCCTGCCCGAAAAACCCTTGGCAGAAGTAGCATCCAAGGTGGCAATGGACTGCTCAATGCGCTGAAGATGACCAGCCACTCCTGGGCCGAACAAGTCTGTCCTGAGGAAGGGTACGTCAGCTAGTTTATGCTAGGTAACCGCCAGAAAGGAAGAGAGCCTCAGCCAAGCCATGCAATGACAGGCAACTGCGGCAGACACTAAGCGGGCACAGGCAATCCCAAAGCCGAGGGTCGTCTGAAGCTGCTTTCTGGCAACAGCTCAGCCCTGATCCAAGACTTGCTTGATAGTGGTCTGCATGTCCACGGGGAGATGCAAGAGGACTCCATCTAACAACCCAAGCTGAGTGTGAAAGAAGAGTGCCATGATGAATTTGCCTGACAAAGGCCCAAGGAGGAAGCCGCACAGACCTTCCTAGCAGAATGGTCCAAAAGCTTGGACTCTCTATTAGGTCGGTCGGTCAGTGTCGGCAGAACTGCCAGTATGCCTGAACACAGAGACAGTCACTAGGCTCTCAGCCGAAGGATGCTCTGTGAACCCCACAAGGGACCCCATGGGCACCGCGTACTTGCGGGCCATGCGTGCAGACTGAGCTGGACAAGAGGCAGGACCCTGCCAAAGTTCTAGGGCCGGGCCAACAATAGCCTCAGACACTGTATCCCCTTTCTTAAGGATGTCCATAAGAAGGTACTCTGGCTTTTTCTAGATCGGCTCCAGGGACATCCCAGTAGATTCAGAGATGAGGCGAAGGATCCCTTGAAAAGACAAGGGACCTTCCTCTGTCTCTAAGCCAATGGACGATTCATCACCTCCTGGATGGGGATGCAAGCCAGTGACATCTGAATCAGAACATAAAGGTCTACCATCCAGGTTACTTTCGACCCGGCAAGGGCGGTCCGGGGTGACTATGACGGACAAGCGCCAGAGAAGCCCAGTGTCTGGTCTGTCTTCCTTGGAAGGAGCCCCCTCTCACAGGCTGTTTGGGTGGTGGTTCCACCACGATTGGTGGAGAGACCAGTTCGGGCCGAACCAGTGGTTTTGCCGGCTCCTTGGGCTGAGGAACAAACTTAGTCAGTTCCAAAGGAGTCGGCTTCAGCCTAGGTGGTGAAAGCCAGGTAATGGCCGGTGTAGAAGCCGTAATTGGCTTATGACCGGTCAGAATCAGCTGCTGCCACATGAGGTCCTCGTAGCGCTGGAGTTTCCACCGGAGCCTCTCCTTCTCAGAGGATGACCGATGGCGTTGACACTTTTTAAGAGCGCTTATGGCTCTTCCTCGGCCTGTCGGACGAGGAGGTCAGAGACCTCGATCGAGATCAGGCAGGCCAACTCAATCGCTTGGGAGACACCAGCGGGACCGGTGATTTTCCAGGATTAGGGACCACATCTTCGATTGGAATCCCCGCAGGCTGGGTCTCGTCATCTGGAAAGACCAGATTAGGTGTTCGACCGAGGGAATAGTCGAGCGGAGTCAACGATATCGGATCAATAAGATAATCACAATTTCGACCTTGTCAATGGACAATTCAGTCGACTGGCCAGATGGCAAAGCCGAGAAGCCAGCGGCCTAAGAGGTGATCTCGACCGAAGTCGAGATCGCATGCCCCTGGTACCGAGATTTCTCCCGCTCCCAAGAATGTCTCCGTCAAGATGAAGACACTCCCAGATCCTCCTTCCGCTTATGGGATAGAGTAGTGCGAGCCCGCAGGCACCTCTCCCTTGGTCAGAAGAGACTGGCACAACTCCCGGAAGGAACCCAAGAAGGTGGAACCCAGGCTGAGTGGAACAAAGAAGCCCTGAGAGAAATACGCAGCACGAGTCGCTTCCTCCTCGAACGCTTGCATGCGTTCCAACTGTTCGGCAGATCCCACAGCCGTGGAAACCGCCCACCAAGCCTCCTTGGATTTCACCGGAGGGTTCCTCTTCTCCGGCCTCCACAGTTTCATGCATGTGAGATGGTCGTCGAGGACGATGGGATGAAAGGCAAGACATAGAATGCATTTCGAGGTGTCATGGCCGACAGAGGCAATAGACACGTGGTGTGGGGATCAGTGCACGACTTCTGGCCACAACGGCACCAACGAAATCTGGGTGAAGATTTATCTTCCATGATTGAAGCTGCAAACTTGCAATCGCTAACTCGAACAATGTGAATTTTCAGTAAAACCGACGGTTTGAAAGCCAGGGCCTACAAAACGTGCGAGTACGAGGGAGGTAACCCAAATCTTCCAGCGGAAAGTAAGATCTGGCGTCATGGGGCGGAGTCGAGGTATATACCACCCGGGTGGGTTGAAGGAGCCAGCTTGAAGACTTCCGGTGAGATTTTTCTTTTTTCTTCTTTCTATTTTTATCCCCCCTAAGGGCCACTGATCTGCCTTACCTTTTTCCGCGTCCGGCTTCTCCCAGGTCTGTCCGGCCGCCATCCCCATCCCCTGGGACTATCTTCTCTGGCCGTCCTCATTAGGCCCCATAGCGGCGGTGTGGGAGCACTCCCCTCGGGCTCAACCCACCCACTAGATCCGTGCCACTGCTGCACCTGGGCACCGGAGAGTCCTGCTGTGAGACTGCCATCATGTCATTGTGACCAGTGCCCTGCTTTTTCCACTTTTCCTGCCCCTAAGCGGCGGTGTGCAGCTGGCGCCAATGGCCACAAATGTCGTCGTCCGCCCATGTTCTGGCCAGGCGTCAGCACCCGACTACTGTACTTGTGCTCCGGCAGCACCAGTACCTCCGGTCTCCACCAGGAGTCCCCTGCACTGGGATGCCCCTGGATCCCACCCCGGAAAGAAAAGCAGCCGATCGGCGCTCAATCCTATTCCCTCCCTGCCGACCCCCAGCACCCAGGCTCTTTTCCAAACCCGGGTCACTGGCGTGACGCGAGGTGTGGCGTCCAGCGCCTCAACCCTCAGCGCCACCGGGTCGGCCAGACTTCCAGTGAGATTTAAAGCGGAAGGGGACACGCCATATAGTGTGGTTCAACATATCCACGCTCCTAGAACATAATGTTTCCCATAACTCTGCTGTTCATAATCTTCCTCCATTACGAGTTCTACATAATACTCTTCCTCATCCTCAATGCCCCTGTTGGCAACGCGAATGAAGGACATCTCTGGCAATGCCAGAAGCCACTACTCCAGAAGTACTGGCCGTAAACCAGATGATTATGTCGGGGCCTGCAACACAGCAACACCTGATAGTACAGGCTGCATAGGTAACCCTGAAGTATGTACCACATCATTTTGAGGGGGGGGGCTGGTGTCACCACCGCCGTCACAGATGACGATGCAGATGAAGTACCTGCAGGCTGCAACAGCAACAGACTTTGCGGAGTAGCAAATCTATCCTTATGCTTGTGTCCCGATGACCAGTCTTTTTTTACAGTCTTCCAGTATGAATGACCACAAATAGGTCAATGAGGCTGGCGATTAAACTTTCTGACCCTGGGCTTTCTCCATGACCGCTTAAGAGTTTTCTTGAATAAAATCTTCACCAGCATCTTTTTTCTTACCACCTGGTTGCTTGACTGAAGCCCAGGGAAAATCTCAAGTCCTTACGTTGCGAGAGAGGCCTAAAGTACACAGTCTTTATAACTCTTCTCTCCGCACTTGCAGTATTGGAACTACATCATTGGTTTCGGCAGCATGCAAAGGCAGTGGTATCACTAAAAGATCAGTGACTAACAATAATATAATAAATAATGGCTAGTTGGTCAGCATTTGCACAGCAAGACCGACGACAATGACTGACAATAGGAAGAGAAATACAGTAACCTAAGAACTTACCCTAACAGTAGATCTTCGCGATCCTCTCTTGCATCAGGCCACAACTATGAACTACAGCTGCCAGGCACTAGAACCACACAAACATTTCTAGCTAGCTGTCTAAAAGAGGCCACCCATGCCGTCAGACCCCAGCAACGTACCTCCCATAGAAATGTGGACAGCCCCGCGCACTCATATTTCCCCGGCCATCTCATGTCCCACTCCACAGAAACACTGCTGCCTTAGTCAAACACCAAATTCTACTCTTCAGTTTTCATTTCTTTCTCACCCTAGTATGTGCAACACATTTTTTTAAGTAATTCCTGCTTTTCATTTATGCAGACTGACCCAGAGAAGCTGGTTATTGGGGGTGCAGTAAGATGATCTTCGATAAGGACGACCACTACACCAGCATCTGCTGCCAATGCTCAAACCATGACGTTAAGGCCTGCATAGTCTGCCGCACATTCAACCAGGCTAAGTGGCGACGCCATCAGAAGACCTTGGAAACTTTCCTCCTGGAAAAGAATGTCGCCCGAATGGAGAAGGGAGCTCCAAACAAGAAGCTCCTCCATTTCCCCAGCCCCATGCATGGGTTCCTACTCTTCTAAGGTCCAGGCCAAGTCGTCTGGGAAATACAAGCACCAGGAGAAGGATAGGAGCAAGGAGAGATTATCCTCAGCATCGTCCACTCTGGGGGCAGCCCTTCACGCCACCCTCACCCTGTCTTCACAGGGTCAGCCCTGGCAGTGCCTCTCATCAGCCTTTCCCAGGCTGGCGATGGCTCCTCGGCATCTCGATATAATACAGTTTGTGACTATATTTCCATAGGTGTGGACTGATGCAAGAGATACCCTCAAAGATCTGAGGAAAGATGGGGCCGCCCACTTTTATGCAGATGCTAACATGTGACATCATCAGGGATAACCCTCAGCTAGCAATAGCTTCCATGTGGTCCTAGTGCTGACGTGCGTATAGTTTCAAAGGTGTGGCCTAAGGAAACGGATATCCTCGAAGAAGCTCAATCACTACAATGTTTTAAAATTTAACAAAACTTTTTATCCTGTCACCATTGCCACTATCATTTCTGCTTATGGCTTCTTTAATTAGGAAGAGTGAGAATAGCTCTTTTTGTCTTCTTGACACAGCATGTCACATTTTTCTTACCCTTGAAAATACATGAGGTGCCCTAATGGTAACATCCAACTCTCAAGTATTTTTTTTGGTTAGTTTTTTGTTTTCCCCTTCCTAGTAAGAAAGGATTGTTAATGGATGCTGACCAACACTTATGAATATTTTTATGTGAAAAAGACTAAGAACTGCAAGATTCTACCCAAATTTCTGTTTTCACGAATGGCACAGAACTCAAGTTGGCACCACTCTTGGAGTTGCTGCCCAGGTTACCCTAATTTATTCCTACAAAGTCAACAGGGGGGAGACAAGAGTGTAACAGAGGGCCCAGCTGTGTGTGTGCTGTGTGGACTTCCCCAAAACTTGCAAGCAGGGGGTATATCCAATATTTTCAAGTTTATTTCTCTTTTAGTTGGTAGTCCGATTATATTCAGCCGTTAATTTTCTCTCCATATATTGCTTTGATTTTCTTTCTATACTCTATTCTACAAGCTTAGCTTATAGCCATGTTTCTTAATTTCCTGCCTAACAGAACTGAGGTACTGTAGGTGAGGGAGCCAGCAACGGTTACTGACAGGCGTCCATAACTCTGTGGTGTTAAGACTTCTCCCCTCACCATAGTGCTCACAAATCCCCCCTTCACCAGAGTGACCTCCCTCCTCAGAAGTCAAGAGTTTCATAGTTTACATCTTTCGACTCCCCCCTTTCCCCAGTGAAGAGCAGAGTGCCCTGCTCTTCCTAAAATAAGCCAGAGTTTCAACCCTAATTATCACTCCTGAATTTGTTTAGCAACTGTACCCGAACTGAGAATAATTTTCCTGTATTCTGAATCACCTTACCGTAACTGGACATGTACACTATGTACTTTCATTTAGTTTGTATTACTATTTATTCATATTTTACCTTTTCCCCGGGTCGCACCTGGAAACAAGCCTCAGCTCAAGTGCGCCTTTTCTGGTTACCAAATTTTAAATAAAAAAAGTCACACATAAGCCTGAGGCCAATAGTTGTTGCCGGCAGCGTGGCCAAATGATTTCTTCCCACGGGGTTCTAGCACCTATAGTTTAGTCACAAGAGTGCGACTCTGGAGAAAATGTTCAGGAAAAATCTTCCATTACAATAACTACTGTCATTTATCTTTCTGCAAAAGCACAGCAACAGACAACTGAGCGAATATAGCTCAGCTTGTCATTAATCATACCTGTAGTTCAAGCTTTAGCTGGTGAAGCTGAGTCTCTAAGTGAGAAAAATTCTGATGAATAGCCTTGTTCTCAGCTTTTAAAGTGTTATTTTCGTCAATCAATTTTTGATCCGGCTTGGATTTGATCATGTTTATATGTGGTGCATTAAATTCTGGCATCTTTCGTCCCCTACAAAGCAACACATGACAGTAAAGACCAATATTAATACTGTTATTCAAATAATTCAAACTAATACTATCACCTTAGAAAGGAGAGTTAATCAAGAACTTACCGTGACAGTAGATCTTAAGAGGGAATCTCTATCAGGTCACACCTATGGAACACAGCCGTTAGGATCCCACAAAAGCTCTTTCTGCCGTAGTCTATTGGTGGCAGCCAACGTCAGGCTCGACGTCCCGCACCCTATACAAGTTTGGGTGGCACAGCTCCCTCCTCAGTTATTTCCCTAGCCAGAGGCCACAAGAGACAGGAGTCCAACCAGTGAATCAAGGAGAGACACAGAAGGTGCCCAGATAGCAGAAGGGATGAAGTAACAAGACAGCCGAGCTCTACAGAGAAGGAGGGATGGCAATGATCTGATGACAGACTACCTCTAAGATCTACTGTTACAGTAACTTCTTACATAACTGTTCTATCTTCTTCGGGGACATCTGTGTCATCAGGGCACACCCAAGGAAATGAGTCTCAATCGATGCTTAGAGAAAGGAAACACTAGGTGGCAGTAGGCCAGAGGCCTAAGAAAGAAGGCTCTAACACACAGCAAGGCCAAAGCCTGCCATTATTCTGGATGCAACGTCCAGACTGTTGTGTCCGGTGAATGTGTGGACAGTATTTCAAGTGGCAGCAGCACAAATCTCTGCTGCAGACAGCCCCCTGAAACAGGCAACTGAAATGGCCATGCCCCTGGTGAAATGGCCCTTATAACCCCAGAAGTTCCTTACCATATTTCCTGTAACAAAAATAATACAGTTGGTCAACCATTTGGACAAGCACCACTTCAAAACTGGAGCGTCCCCTCTGACAGAAGCAAAACAATTGAGACAACTTTCTGCAGGCCCTTAATGCTATTACATATCTTGTATATTCTGTTCTTCAGTGTGTGTGTGTATACATTGAATCGTACTATACCTTTATGTAAATTGAACCTTGACCTTACCAGGTCCATCTTGCAAATGAGCTCTGCTGAACGATGTTCCCCTGGATAAATAAAGATTTGATTGATTGATTGATTTGGTGTGTATAGTAACGCAAAATTCTATGCACATCCAAAGCATGGAGCAATGCTTCCCCTGGATTGGCATGCTCTGGATAATACACAGGCAGGTGGATGGATTGACTGATTTAGGGTAAATTGAGACACCACCTTTGGAAGAAACTTAGGGTTAGTACTCAAAGACCCCGTCTTTGTGGAAAATCAAATAAGGCTGCTCATACAAGAGCCTGTAGCTCTGAAAGGCTTCTAGCAGAAGTAATGACAACTAAAAATAATGTTTTCCATGACTGAAAGCGTAGCTTGCAAGATGTGGCTGGCTCAAAAGGAGGCAGGGTCAGCGTCTCAAAAACAAAATTCAGGCCCCAAATAGGAACTGGGTTATGAATAGGAGGCTTTAAGTGGAGAATGCCTCTCAGAAAAGTACAGGCCACATCCAGCTGTGCCACAGTACGTCCATCAATGAGCACATGAAAGGCCGATATGGCCTACAGGTGCACTTTTAAGGGAGGAGTATTTAAGTCCTGCATCAGACAAAGGAGATGCTCCAAAACCTTGTTAACTAGGCAGGTGAAAGGTTCCAGGCTATGAAAAACAGCTCATATAGAAAACAGCTTCCATTTCATACAGTAAGCAGCCCTGGTGAAGGGTTTTTGGGCAGCCACTAGGAAGTCAGCCACCTTCTGAGACACCCCAAAATGAGCAATGGCTACGTCCTCAGGAGCCATGCATGCAGATGGAGGGATTTGAGGTCTGTATGAACTAGGGTCCCTGCAAAGAGGCAGGTGAACTAGAGGTTCCACAGCCAAATGCTGCAGTAATGGAAACCATATCTGAAAGCCAGAATTAGGGTGGCACCCTCCATCTATAGCTTGAGGAGCACCCCAAATCCGGGAAAACTGAGGGAAGGTGTACAGAAAGAACAGGTTACTCACCTGTAACAGTAGTTCTAAGCGTTGTATATGTTGTGCATTCACATTCTGGCATGCCCCTTTCCCCTTTAAGTATCACCGGACGTCTTCAAGCTGGCTCCTCCCACCCACCCGGGTGGTATATACCTCTGCTCCGCCTCATGACGCCAGCTCTTAGCCCGCTAGAAGCCAGGTGTTGTGCATCTGCAGCCGGGGAGGTAGGGTGGGTCCATGTGGGTGAACAACATATACCACTCCTAGAACTACTGTTACAGGTGAGTAACCTGTTCTAGGGTCATGGATATGTTGTTCATCCACTCTCTTTGGCAGACTCCTAGCAATTCTCTGGGAGAAGGGAGGCAAGGCGCACACCCCCTACTTAGGAAACAGAGATTGGAGAACTGAGGCCCTAAAACCAGCATCCCAGCGTGACTCAAGGTCGATGTGGTAGTGGGTGATGAAGGTGTTTGCCGACTTCCAGGTAGCAGCCCGGCAGATTTCCTGGATAGGGATGTCCCTGGAAGCAGCCACGGATGCAGCAGTATGGCGGGTAGAATGAGCTCTTATCCCTCTGGGAGGCTCTTTGCCCAACTCAGAGCATAGACCTATGCATGATGTAATCCATCTAGCAATGGTCCCCTTCGCTGCAGGTCTGCCAGAAGCGGCTTCAGCGTTGGTGACAAACAGCTGTTGAACCTCTCACCAATTTTCCAGCGTCTTCTCCTTATAGTAGGAGAGAGCACATCTCAGCTCCAAGGTGTGAAGACTGTACCCATCCTCCGAGATATAAATTGGGTAGTAAACCGGCAGAGTTAACACCTGGATATGGTGCAACTCCGACACCACCTTCGGAAGGAATTTCAAGTGGGGGCGTAGGACAACTTTGTCCCTGTGAAGACCAGATAAGGGGAGTCCACCAAAAGTGCCTGGAGCTCCCCTGTCCTTCAAGCTGACATAAGCAGCCAGGAAGGCTGTCTTCCATAACTGTGACACCTCATACTTGTGCATGGGTTCAGATGGCTTGCCATGAGGTTTGTCAGTACCAGCAGTAAATCCCACGAAGGTGGAGGTTCACGCACCGGAGAGGATATGTGATCCAGGCCTTTGAAAAAGTGCCCTACCACTGTTTCTGGCACCAGCATTGGCTGACTGGCCTGCGCCCGGTAAGCAGAGATGGCTGCCAAGTGCATCCTAAAGGTTGATGACCATAGACACCCTTTTGAAAGAGACCAAAGTTAGTCGAGAATGTTAGCCACTGGACAGGACAAAGGGTCCAGGCCCTGGCCCCGACACCAAATGGAAAACCTTTTCCTGGTCTATTCCATTCTCGATGCCTCCATCATGGTGTAGACATCTTCGGAAAGACCCAAAGCCTGGAACTCTAGCCGCTCAGGTACCAGGCTGTGTGGTGCAGGGATTGAAGGTCCGGATGGAATACCTTCCCCTGACTGAGAGATCAGGTCTGGGCAAGTGCAAAGCCGCTCCGGCGGCCTGCAGCTGAGGCTGAAGAGATCTGGATACCAGAACTGGCGCGGCAAGTCTGGGGCTACCAGGATCACCTTCGCATTGTCCCACCTCACCTTGAGAAGCACGCTGTGGATCAAGTGAAATGGAGGGAAGGCGCAGAGTAGGCCTGGGGCCTGCCACCTCAGAGGCATCCCTACCTTGAGCCCTGCTGAGGGGGCAAGTGAAACAGCCGCCAGCTTGTGTGTTTTCCTGGAGGCAAACAGGTCCACCATTGGTTTGCCCCAACGGGAGAACACGCTGTAAGCTACCTCTGGATGAAGAGACCACTCGTGGGATGCCTGGCCTAGACGGCTGAGAGGATCCGCCAGATGATTTGAGGCTCCTGCCACATGGATAGCTAGGAGATACGCCTTCAATTGGACCAAGAGGGTCCAGATGCAGACTGCCTCCTTGCTCAACAGACGGGAGTGCATCCCACCCTGTTTGTTGAGGTGGTACATGGTCATGATACTGTCCGTCTGGACTTGAACCAGTTGACCTCGGAGCTGAGGAACGAAAGCTGACAGCGCCAGTCTAACTGCTCTGAGCTCCAACAGGTTGATGTGGCATCGGGACTCCTCGGAAGTCCAGACCCCGTGGGCCCTTTTGTCCCCCATGAGGGCTCCCCAACCCATGAGAGAAGCATCGGTTGTCAGAATGACTGTTTGGGGCAGACAAACAGGCTCCCTTCCTGCAACTAGCCTGGGGCAGTCCATCACTGGAGAGCGTCCCACATCTTCTGGGATACAGTGATCAGCTGGTTGAATTGACCGTGGCACTGAGTCCACTGGGTGGCCAGCTCCCACTGGAAGAGGCGCATGTGACACCAGGCCCAACAGACCACCGAGGTGCACGCAGCCATGTAACCCAGAAGGTACAGGGTGCAATTGCCCAACCAGAAATGATTGGGCAAAGTAGGAAAGAACCTCCACCCTGTCCTCCGGGAGTCTAGCTCTGGCTTGACAAGAGTCTATCTCTACCCTAATGAAGACCATCACCTGAGAAGGCTCTAGTTCAGAGTTGGCCTCGTTGATTACGAGGCCGGGATAGGAGCAGGTCTGGAAAGCCAGGTCCCTGGACCTCTCCACCTCCCATAGGGAGCGACCTACCAGAAGCCGGTTGTCGAGGTAGGGGTAAATTCTGATCTCTCGATGCCAGAGATGGGCCACCACCACTGCAATGCATTTGGTGAAGACCCGTGGGGCCGATGACAGGGTCTCTTCAAGCCTGACGTGGAGGAACCACTGATGGGACGGATTGGGACTTTACAGAACGCGTCCTGCAGACGCAGTGAACAAAACCACATGTTTCGCTCCAAGGATGGAATGATCTGGGACAGAGTGACCATCCAAAAGGTGCGAGACCTGAGATACTGATTCAGGTCATGAAGATCTAGAATAGGGCACCAGCCCACTGTCCACTTGGGCACCAGGAAGTACCTGGAGACTAAGCCTGGGTCTGCCAAAGGATCCGCCACGGGAGCTACTGCCTCTGAGGAGGAGCTGAGCAACGTCATCGTGAACAGCAGACTGGGTGCGAGTGGATATCAGTTCCTCCTGAGGGGGCGCCGGCTCGGCTGGGAGGGTACTGCTCAAACTCTACAGGCAGTCCCTGAGAGACCACTTCGAGAACCCACCTGTCCGAAGTGACATTGGACCAGGCATAAAGGAAATGATGGAGCCAGACCCCCACAGGAGGACGCCGAGCTGGAGTGACAGGAGTAGGGGTGGCAGCCCCCACTCAGTCACTGAGGAGGCGGCTCCAGGACCCGAGCCTCAGCCTCCTTTACTGGCCTGTTGGGGTCCAGGCTTAGGCTGAGGTCGCCAAGCTTGAGTCTGCTGCTGATGCCGGTGCGCTGTCCCTCTTGGAAGGAGGACTGCTGAGCCACAGGGGAAGAGTGCGGAAAGAGCTCCTTCAGCTGGTTCTTGCCCAAAGAACCCTTGACAGAAGTGGCTTCCAAGGTGGCATTGGACTGCTCTATGTGCTGAAGGTGACCGGCCACTCCTGGGCCGAACAAGTCAGTCCCAAGGAAAGGCACATCAGCTAATTTGTGCTGAGTATTCGC
Source organism: Neoceratodus forsteri (assembly GCA_016271365.2). Lineage (NCBI taxonomy): Eukaryota > Metazoa > Chordata > Ceratodontiformes > Ceratodontidae > Neoceratodus > Neoceratodus forsteri. The sequence goes on along the minus strand of CM057456.1, from coordinate 1,410,812,766 downwards.
CAGGAAGGAGGAGAGCCTCAACCAAGCCCTGCTGCGAGAGGCAACTGTGGCAGTCATCGAGTGGGCACAAGAGTCCCCAATGTCCAGGGCCGTCTGGAGCTGCTGTTTGGCAACAGCTCGGCCCTGGTCTCGGACCTGCTTGACCATGGTCTGCATGTCTGCAAGGAGATGTGGGAAGATGTGGGAGAACCTCGTGTAACGACACGAGAAGGGCATGAGAGACATGTGCCACGATGACAGCCGAACTTGAATGACGAAGGCCCTAGGAGGAAGCCGCATAGACCTTCCTCGCTGAATGGTCCAAAAGCTTGGAGACTCTGTCAGGAGGTCGGTCTGTGTCGGCGGAACTGCCAGTATGCCTGAACACAGAGGCGGTCACCAGGCTCAAGGCCGAAGGGTGCTCTGTGAACCCTGCAAGGGACCCCATAGGTACTGCTCACTTACGGGCCATGCGGACAGACAGGGCTGGACAAGAGGAAGGACGCTGCCAGAGTTACAGTTCCGGACCAACAATGGCCTCGGCCACAGGAAAGGCCTCCATCGGGGTATCCCCTCTTAAGGATGTCCGTTAGAGGGTACTCCGCCTTTTTTTGGATGGGTTCCAGGGGCATCCCAGTGGACTCGGGAGATGAGGTGAAGGATCCCTTGGAAGGAGGAAGAACCTTCCTCCATCCCTAGGCCAACTCATCATCTCCAGGATGAGAGTGAAGCCCGTGATGTCCAAATCAGAGGAGTCGGGATACAGCGGCCTGCCGCCCAAATCACCCTCGACATGCCGAGGGCAGTCCGGGGTGACCGTGACCGATAGACGCCGGGGAAGCCCAGTGTCTGGTCTGTCTTCTTTTGAAGGAGCCCCTAGCACAGGCTGCTTAGGTGGCGGTTCCACCACGATGGGTGGAGAGACCGGTTTAGGCTGAAGAAGTGGATTTGCAAAGATTTCGGCCCCAGAGAGGTCGGCTTTGGCCTAGGAAGCGAAAGCCAAGTAATGGACGGGGAAGCAGCCAGAGTAGGCTTGTGCCCGGACAAGATCAGCTGTTGCCACATGAGGTCCTCGTAGCGCTGGAGTTTCCGCCAGATACTCTCCTCATCTGAGGAGGACTACCGATGGCATCGCCTCTTCATAGAGCACTTATGGCTCTTCCGCTGCCTTTTGGTTGAGCAGGTTCTAGACCTTGACCGAGATCGGGCGGGCAGACTGTCGCTCCGGAGACACTGGTGACTTCCAGAGGGTCCAGAACCAGGTCCTCTATGAACGCCAGCGGACTGGGTCTCCTCATCAGGGAAGGCAAGGACCAGAGTCCTTTCCAAGGAGTCGTTGGCTGGAGCTGGTGTCAGTGGGTCATTGGAGTCAATGACAATCTCGACTTCGTCAACCGCATCTTCGGTAGTCTGGCCCAATGGAAGGTCCAAATAGCCAGCAGACAAAGAAGCGATCTTGACCGAAGTCGACCAAAGTCGAGACCGCATGCTCTCGGGACTGAGACCTCTCTCTCTCTGTCCCAAGAGCGCCTTCACCGAGACAAAGGCTTACCTGGGACTGGGAGGAGAGCGAACCCACAGGCACCTCTCCCCGGGAGGGAAGAGACTAGCACAACTCCCGGAAGGAACCAGAGAAAGTAAAGCCTAGGTTGAGAGGAACAAAAAAGTCCCGAGTGTCAGCGGCACGAGACGTGTCTTCCTCGAACGCCTGCATGCATTCCAATTGATCAGCGGAGCCTGCAGCCACAAAAACCGCCCACGTAGCCTCCTTGGACTTCACCGGAGGTTTCGTTTTCTTCGGTCTTCCCAAATTCAAGCGTGCCAGGTGGTTGTCCAGAATGCTGGGATGGAAGGCTAAGCAAAAGTTGCAGGACAAGGTGTCATGGCCGACACCTAGGCAGTAGACGCACGTGAGATGGAGATTGGTGCAAGACATCTTCTGGCCGCGAGGACACCGACGAAATCCAGGGGAAGAATTTTCCTCCATAATGGAAGACACAAAGGAGTGATCACTAACTCAAATGAGTTTTTATTTCGGTAAAAACCAAAGTTTTGAAAGCCAGGGCCTACGAAATGCGTGAGCACGAGGGAGGCTACCTGAATCTTCCAGCGGAAAGGAAGATCTGGCGTCATGGGGCTGAGCTGACGTATATACCACATGGGTGGGAGGAGCCAGCTTGAAGACTTCCGGTGATCCTTAAAGGGGAAAGGGACATGCCAAAGAGTGTGGATGAACATATCCACGATCCTACAACCTCCCTTTCCAGTAGAGGGACAATGCGTCTTGCCAGAAAACTGTAGGCCCTTGATCCAACAAGCAGAGTGAGGATGGAAAAAGGTACAACTCTTGATGACCCCACCTACTAAACAGGTATTCTATGACCGAGGTCAACAGTTCCCACTCATGCATTTTGGACTGTAACCGGCTGAGGCTGTCTGCCAAGGCATTTTGGGTATCTGGCACATTGACAAATGACCGTTCTAAACCATGATCTAGAGCCCAGTACCAGACCCTCATGGCCTCCTGGCACAGGGGATAGGAATGGCTCCCCCTTGCTTGCTGATGTAACAGACCACACTGAGATTGTACAACTGCACCAACAGTGGATCTGGAGACAGATTGTTCTGGAAGACCTGTAAGGCATACACAACTGCCCAAATTTCTGGAATGTTTATGAGGAGGATTAACTCCCTTGGGGACCAGGACCCCCCCCAACGCCCCCTTCCCCGATAAGGGCCTGGTTGCACTCCGCAACAAAGACCAGAAGCATCCATGGTGAGGATTTGGTGACAGGAGGGGATAACACAGGGTACCCCCTTTTAGGAGATTGTCTGGGTCCATCCACCACAGAAGCATCTTACGTACTGGGGAGGAGACAAGGAACAGCTGACCCAGAACATCTCAGTGCTGATCCCACTGGACCCAGAGGGTCCACTGTGGAATCCTCATATGCAACCTGACCAAAGGAATCGTCAAATAGCAGAGAACATTTAGCCTGGCAGCCTCAAGAACTCCCTGGATGGAATATACAGGCACTAAGCTATCATATGGGCCCAAGCAATGAGGCAGTCCACCCTGTCTTGAGGAAGGAAGGCCTTGCCCTGAGTAGAGTCCAGAATCCCCCCTATGTACTGCAACTGCTGGGATGGGGTCAGTATAGACTTGGGTAAACAGTGATGCCTACAGAGTGAAACAACTGCAGGGAGCGTTGCAACGTAAGTAACATACAAACTACATTATGTAACCCTAAAGTGCATCTATGTTAAATGTTCCTTTTACTGCAGCTGTAATGTTATCCTCTGTTTTATTCTGCACTAATAACTGCCTTGATGGCAGCCACCCCCCCATGACAAGGTGCCTTTGTAAAGGAGTCTCTGATTCAAAGGTTGTAAACCTGATTTGTAATGAATGAATGATAAGAGTCAGCAACAGTAGTTCCCTAGACTGGACTTCCAGTAACCAGCTGTCCAAGTATGGGAACATACAAATGGTCTTTGTGTCAGAGGGCTGCTGCTGCAGCTAGCACTTGGTAAATACTCATGGCACAGAGGGTAAGCCAAAGGGCAATACCTTGAACTAGTAATGCTCCTACTGGAAGAGGAAACAACTCACCATAACAGACTTACGGGGGGTGGGGTGGGTTAATCTCAGTAATCAAGTCACATGGTAGGAACTTCACCATTGATGAAGCAGGATCTACAAAGATTTTCAGCAGTAAAAAACTGGGGCCACCCGCGACATCTACGTTATCGACCCTATAAAGGCGTGAGCGGCCCTGCTCCCTCCTCAGTTCTTTCACCAAGACAAAGGGAGCATAGCTCTAGCCATAGGAGACCGAGGGGGGAGAGGTGTTCAGGCCTAAGAAAGGCTGGATACACCAGACAGCCAGTTCCAGAAAGGAGCCGCAAAAGGGGGATAGTGGGATGAAAAGCAGACCTGATCTAGATCCCCCTGAAAAGCAACTGTTATGGTAAGTTCTTGTGCTACTGTTCTACCTTCTTCGGGGGTGTCTCCCACTCATCAGGTCACACAACAGGAACGAGTCCCAAGCAGTTACAGGTGTAGCAAGTTAGTATGGAAGAAAGGCCAACCATAAACTTAAGACAGGAGGCCCTGCAGCACAGCTCTGTCAAATTCTGCATGGGCTCTAGAGGTAATATAAAGACTATAGTACTTGGTGAAAGTATGGACAGTACTCCAGGTAGCAGCTGCACAGATGCTAGCGGCTGAGACCACTCCGAAACAAGCCACCGAGGCAGCCATGCCCCTTGTAGAATGAGCTTTAACCACTCCAAGCAATTCTTTGCTGTACTTGTAGCAGGACACAATGAAATTTGCCAACCATTTAGATGAACACTGTTTAAAAACCGAAGTGCCCTTTCTAGCTGTGGTGAAGGAAACAAACTGCTTCAACTTCCTACATTCCTTGGTCCGAAGCAGGTAGTAAATCAGAGTTCTGCACACATTTAACGTATGGAGCAGCGCTTTCCCTAGATTAGAATGCTCAGGAAAATAAACAGGAAGGTGGACAGAATGGTTGAGTGTAAACTCAAACACCACCTTAGGGAGAAAATTTGGATTTTTTGTGAAAGAACACAGTCTTCGTGAAAAATCAAACAAGACTCCTCGAACCAGAGGGCCTGAAGCTCTGAAATTCTTCAAGCAGAAGTAACAGCAACTAAAAATATCTTTCCAGGAAAACAAAAGCATAGCTCGCAAGTTGCAGTTGGCTCAAAAGGATACAGGGTCAACTTCTCCTAAACAAAACTAAAATCCCATGCTGGGACAGGAGAACGACTAGGGGTTTCAGACGCAGGATGCCCCTCAAAAAGGTAAGGGAGATATCCAGCTGAGCTATATTATTGTCACCCACGGGCTCGCGAAAGTCCAAAATGGCCAAAAGATGCACCTTGAGGGAGGAGTACTGGAAAACTGTACGACGGAGAAATTAGGTAATCCATAATCTGGTTCACCAGACAGGTGAAAGGGAAGAGATTGAGGCAGTATAGCGCAGTGGTCTAAGGCTCTGAGCTGCAAATTTGGTGACATCCAGCAGACCAGACCTGGGTTTGAATCCCATAGCTTCCACTTGCATACTGTGTGACCCTGAGCAAGTCACTTAACCTCCTTGTGCTCCCAGGTCGCTCCTGTAAAAAAAGCTTTCAGCTTAGTGTGCTATACCTGGTTAAGATTATGTTTGGCAACCCAAACAGCAAACTGCTTCCACTTTATGGCATATGTGGCCAGAGTGGAAGGCTTCTGGGCAGCCACTAGGATGTCCGCAACTCTGCTGGAAACTCTAAATCTGGCAATGGCTATGTCCTCGGGAGCCAAGCATGCAGATGGAGGAACTAGAGGATGGGATCGACCAGGGTCAACAGATTCCTACAGAGGGGGAGAGGAACCAGAGGCTCCTCCACCAGCTGCTTTAGCAGAGGAAACCATATCTGGTGAGGCCAGAATGGAACTATAAGAGTCTTGCTGGCCCCCTCCATCTGCAATTTCAAAAGCACCATCTGAATTACAGGGAACGGAGGAAATGCTAAAGAATCCTCCGGCTCCAAGAAAGGGACAACGCACCTCACCAGAAAACTCCAGGCCTTGGATTGAGGGAGCAAAAACTGGGCACTTTTGAGTCAAGCAGGGATGCAAATAGGTCCAACTCTTGATGATCCCATCTGTCAAACAACTCTTCTGTGATGGATGAAAGGAGTTCCCCTCATGCATACTGAACTGAGTCCAGATGAGCCTATCCTCCAGAGTGTTTAGCATGGACTGCAGAGGGGGTCAGGCCATGATCCAACGCCCTATACCATGCTTTCATGGCCTCCTTGCAGAGGGGATATGAACTTCCCTCTTGCTTGCTGATGCAGTACAGTACACTAAGGTTGTCAGACTGCACCAGCAGCTAAACCATAAGAAGATGGTTTTGAAAGACCTGCATGGCATACAGGAGAATGATATGAAGGGAGGTCTCTACCTGAGACTAGGAGCCTTGGGTTTGAAAGGGACTCAAGTGGGTTCCCCAGGCCAAGCCAGAAGCATCCGTGGTGAGGATCTGCTGTGTAGTAGAGATCTGGAATGGGACTCCTTGCAGCAGGTTCAAGAGGTCCATCCTCCACCGGTGCACTATGCGGACTGGGGAAGAGACCAGCACTAACTGATCTAGTCTGTGCGTTGGTCCCATTTTACTCAGAGAGCCCACCAGAGAATGCGCATATGAAGCCTGGCCAGTGGTATGGTGGAAATGGCAGCCACCATCAGACCCAACAGCCTCAGTACACCCTGGCAGGAATAAAATGGCTCTGGGCCACCTCCTGAGCCTGGACTACATAAGGCACTCTGCCCTGTTCTGAGGCAGGAAAGTCTTCCCCTACGCCACGTCTAGAACTGCCTCTATGTATTGCAGCCTTTCGGACAGCACCAGGACTATGAAGGGCAGGTTGAAGGTGATGATCATGAAAAGGAACACCTGGAGAGTTGTCTCCGGAATCCACAGGAGCTGTTCCCTGGACAGGGCCTTCAGTAGCCAATCATCCAGATAAAGGAAAACATACTGTCCCTCCCTTCTAGGATAAGACAAAGGACAGCACCATGAAGAAGAAATCCTCACCGTGAAACAGAAAACTGAGAAACCTCCTGTAAGAAGGAAAGATCAAGATGGGCAGGAAGGCATCCTGCATGTCCAGTGAACACAGCCAGTTGCCTGTCCTGAGAAGAGGCATCAAGCCTGGCAAAGTTACAATCTGGTACTTTTTGTACTGGACGTACAGACTATGGTTCTTAAGATCTAAAATGGGGCACAGATCTCCTGTTGTTTGGAAACCAGGAAAAAACAGTAACAGAACCCATTTCTCTGGTGCCTGGGTACTGGCTCAATGGCCTGCTTGCACAGAAGGGACTACACCTTCTCCCGGAGGAAGAGCAAATGAGCCAGGGGGGTTCCGGAGGCTACACGAAGAGCTCTAACTCGTGACCCCTTTATATGATTTGCAGAATCCAGGCATCCGAAGTAATGGTTCTTCATCGACTGAGATGAAGGGAGAACAGACCTCGATCACTACCGCTTGGTCGGGGACCAGAAGAATGGGGTCTGGCAAGGAGTCAAGCAGAGCTGGATCCAGCTGCTGGGGCTGGTACATCACTTCTGGGGTGCTTGGCCGCAGCCCTGGCATTGGAGGGGGCAGGCAAGGCAATGGCGAGACTGCATTTGCCTTGGGGCAGAGGCGCTCCACCGGGTCTACTGGACGCCTTGCGAAAAGGATGACTCTCTCTACCCTTAGGCTGCATATGGTAGATAGAGTGGACAGACTTGACAGCCATGCTGCACGCCTGCAAATCATTAATGATGTCCTAGACATCAGGCCCAAAGTGCTTAGCGCCACTAAAAAGGGCATTAATCTTCTTCTGCTGATCAGCAGCAGCAAAGCCAGAGACCCTCAGCTAGTAGTACCTACATAGGCAGATGACGGTGGCAGCAGCCCTGGCAATAGGGTCGGAGATGTCACAGAGGGCCCTGGAGAGGTGCTTCCTAACATCCTCAGCAGTCTGCAAGCACTTGAGAACCTCCTGTTTCTGTGTGCCATCTGGGAGGGCCTGAGTAGCAGCCTTGCCCCTCTTCCAGTTGGAGATCTGATGTTTTACCAAATGGGACAGGTAACTGGAAATCCTCAGCCCAAGGGTAGAGGAGGCATAAACCCTCTTGCCCCAAAGGTCAATTCTACAAGACACTTTGTTGGGGAGGAGCCAAGGTGGTTAAGCTCCTTAGTCCTCTCATGGGCTGCCTTAATGACCACTGAATCTGTTTCAGGCTGGGCAGCATAGTTAGGAAACCCATGGGCAGCATGATAATGTAATGCTTGTCTGTCCTGTGGGGCACAGCTGGCACCATGTCTGGCCTGTTACAGGCTGCAACACCAGCAGTCCTCAAGGCAGGCAAAATAGGAGGAACGATCTTAGGAATGAGACTCTGGGATCTCCAAACAGTGCATCAGATCTTTTCTGGTGACATCCTCCTCCACAGTCTGGAAACCCATGGATGAAGACAACTGTTTCATCATATTGAAAAATGTGTGGTCTGTGACAGGGAGCTCCTGCCACTCTTGGGGACCAACCTTTTCTTAAACCTGGTACAACAGTTCTTCTATTTTTTAGTCTATTCTGTCGTTTACAATTTCTAGTCCATAAGGCTGGCCACCCCCTCCCCTTTCTTGACTATGCTACAGTGTCCTCTAATCCCCCCCCCCCCAGGTCCTCATACAGGGAGGTTATTGTGGTGACCTCTGAGCATATGTAAAACAGGTTGTGTTCATTGCTGGATTTAGTATGCAATAGCACTACATCATAAAATGCCTTGATGTATATACCTTATGTTTATGAAACTTGTAAACATTGAAAATACCATAGCATTAGGTGTTTTTGATAATGGTGAAAAGTACTAGGTGACTATTATAGAAATTAAGTTAGTTGTGCTGTTTAACACGCATGTAAATTGCTGTAAACTGAACCAATCTGAAATGTCATGGTGATTTACATATATCCCATGATGCTTTGCATTAGGAAAGTACCTGTGACGACGTGTTTCTTTGAAACTTGGCTTACTGTCAATGTCCTTTGGGGTAAACCCTTGTTTCAGTGCTTCAGCACTGAGTTTTTTTTTATTTGAGCCCCCACTACCCAAGCAAATAAGGCCCGCACAGGAGGGGCGCTGAATCTCAACTGCTAAGTAGATCAGAGATCAGTGTCAGCAGGTACTGGCTAAGTGCAGAGAAAGGACATACTGTACATAGTTTGTTGCTGCAAACTGATGTACTGAAAAAAGAATGCAGCATTGCAGAAGCGTATTTCCTGTATTTTGAATAAACATCACACACAGATTGTGTGTTGAAGCTGTAGTTCGGTGCCTGGTCCTTCTGTTATCCCACAAACCCTCCACAGGGTCCTCAGTAAACCTAGGGGTGTGTCCAACAGAATCCTCGCTAACAGAGGAGGCTGCGAACCTGTCTGAGGTAAAGTCCTCCTCCTCCTCATCATGAAGAATGAGATCAAGATGATACTCAACGCTGACCTCTTATAAATCCAGGTCTGAAGTCAGAGGCACCAGCAACACTTTTCAGGGAGCATCCCATGGCCTATGAGGAGAAGTCGAGGAAGTTGCAGTCTTCGGTAATGTGGGCCTATATGTGCCCAGCTGGTGAATAAATGCATAATTAAATTTTAAGATTTCATTCAGATTGACAACCCACCCAAACCACCCTGCGAACTCGAAGAGCCTGTAGCCCTATTGAAAGGAGAGGGGTCATGCATCAACAAGAGGACAGTCGACGACTCACCCATCGACAAAGGGGAAGGGAGCAACAACCCACCCAAAGCACCCTGCAAACCCAAAGAGCCTGTAGCCCTACTGAAAGGGTAGGGGCCAGGGATCGACAGGACGACAGTCAACGACTCATCCATCGATGAAGGGGCCAACGACTTAGACGCAGATGACAGACCGCCCTGAGAATCAGGAAGGTGCGCAGTCAGTATGGGTTTGGAGGGCACAGCGGCTTTGTGCGTTGCTGCAGCCACAGATGAGGAATGAGACCACAGCAGGGGGAAGCGGTCCCGATCCGTCTTATGATCACCCCCGCAACTGACCTGTCTCAGACTTTAGAGAGCTGGGAGCTCGACGACCCTGCCAGTGAGATAGGATGGGACCCCAGCGGATCCCTGCCCATAACTGGCTATCTGTTGCTCCATCAGGAAATTCTTTAATGTGGTTTTGCATCACCTGAGGGTTGTATGATTAAATTTCTGGCAGAGCTCACAGTTGGAGACTTCATGGTCAGGCCCAAGACAGCAGACAGAGAGTGTGTTTGCTCATGGAGGCAATCTTCTTTCCACAGCGACAGAAGTGTGAGGTGGAAGGATCAACTCTCAAACAAATAAATGAATTTCTTTTAGAAAAATGCTTCTAGAAGTAGTAAGTGGCAAAAACCCTTAGGTGAAAATGCTGCAAAACTGAGTTGGAGCATCCGGAGACCCATGCAAACAAGGCGACAGTGGGAAAGAACTGAGGAGGGAGTAAGGCCACTCATGCCTTTATAGGGTTGATGACGTCAGACACTGACAGCATGGGAAACCCCAGTAGTACTGCTGAAAATCCTCTGTGTGGCTCCTGCTTCACCAATGGTGAAGTTCCTATGGTGTGATCCGATGAGATACCCCAGAAGATATAAAGTGCTAGGGTGCCCTAGACCAGTTACGAGCGACCTTGATTACCACCGAGTCAGTTTCTGGCTTGGCTGCATAGAAAGGCAGCCCCAGACACGCCTGGTAAAGCTTATCAGTATTTCTAGGTATGGCAGGTACCAGGCTGGGCCTAAGCCAGGCAGCACTGGCAGCATCATGCAGCGGTGGAATCAGAGGAGAAACGCTAGGTGGAGATTGCGGGATTCTAAGAAATCCACCACGTTCCTCCTTGTGATATCCTCTTCCTCAGTCTAGAACCCCACAATGGAGGAGAGAGATTTCATTATGATGTTAAGCAGAGAATTTAAGGGGTGGCAGCGGGACCATGAGGAGTGTTTGACAGAGTCCAGGAGTCAACCTCAGTGTCTTCCTCCTCATCCTCAGGGAGGATGAGATCAGGGTGGTATTTCTCCACTACAGCGGTCCGTTCTGCAGCAGGGACCAACGGACAGAGTACCGACAGCTCTCTAGACATCGCAGGGTGGATAGGTCTGTTGTCATGGCACAGGTCAGGAAGCATAGGGAAAACCAGGAACAGTTTCCAAATTTGCATGCATTTTTCCAACACTAAAAAACAAAACAAAGTATAACTGTTTTCTGTGTTTGTACTGCTTTTGTAAATAAAGTCCTTCATCTGAGGGTATGTCTAATTACAAGTTTCAGTCTCGGTCTCTCACTTTCCTTGTCCTGCTAGCAAAAGCATTGTTGCACTTTTTATAAGTCTCTATCCAGGAACTCGTTGAGAGCCTGCTTCTTACAGAATGTTCTTGTCAGTTTCGTTCCTTGCAGGTGCAGCAAAACAGCAGATGGTGTCCCAGAACTGACCTCTTGTTGACAACTCTGCAAAGGGCGCATCTCACGTTAACCCCTTGAGTTCTAAATATCTTTGCAATCATTTCAACAGTATAACTGTACACAGTCTTAAGCAAAGGGATCCCAGTTTTACATACTGTTTTACAGAGATTCACATATGTTGTTTATGGGTCCATGTCTTTTCAGCGTAAAACATTTCATCGTGGTCAATTATCGCACGGTAAATACAGCGCAATACCTTTCAGCGACGCATGACAGTTGAGCGCATATTAAGTCAGTGTTCAGTGCGCACTCCCCTATAGTGCATTCTTAGGTAGCAGAACCCCACTGAAGCCCAGTTCAGCTTGCAGCAATGGATCAGATGTTTCTTCAGGGTGCTACCTAATAGTACAGCCGCAGATTTGTCCACATTAATTTTGAGTCTAAGCCTCCCCAAACTCTTGCAAAATCTGAATTATTCTGGTTACATTTTGAGCCAGGTTATTAAAAAGCAGGGAGTCATTTGCAGATAAGGATACATGTATTTCTTCACCCTTCACTCTCGTGCACGCCAGGATTCTATCCTCCAGTATCATATCTGCTAGTGGCTCGAGAATTATTGCAAAAAGCAAAGTGGAGAGAGGGCTTCCCAGCCTTGTACCTCTGCAATCATCAATGGGGTCTGACAGGGTGCCATTAACTTCAATTTAAGCTTGTAGAGCCAAGTATAGAAATCAGATCCACAGGCAAAATCTCTCTACAAGTTAAAATTTCCCTAACATGGCATTGAAGAATGCCCAAATTGAGCGATTAAACACTTTCAGCACTGACTTTTGTGAAAAACTCAGCAATAAAGCAGGCTGGGCCCGGGGCATTCCCTGAATGTAAAGATTTCTGCACCCTGTTAATTAGGCTGAGTGACTCATCCATTTTCATGCTCTTCAAGCCCGATTTTTGAACTACACCTCCTCTCCTCTTCATGTTTTTGCAGTCAAAAAGCTAAGAGACAGCAAGCCCAGTTGCCATTCTCGTAGAATTTTTGGCCTCTGAATCCAAGGGGGTTTTCCACTTATTGAGATCTCGGCCAAATTCTCCCTTGCTTCTCGGAAGGAGTTCGGGTTTCTCTGGTAAGCTTATATTCTAATTCTAGGTTCCTAAGTTTCTCATTATCAATGCACAAAGTTGTAATTTTATAAATGGGACGTTAGCTATAATAAACGTTTTGAAACTTAATGTCTCATGCGACAAAATGTGTAACGCGCAGAGATTCATTGCGATGAAATTTTTGACACAAAATGATTACAATGTAATGTTTGCGAGGAGTTAACGTGATACCATTTTTTATAACTGCAGATATACAAGGGGAAGAAAAGAAGACAGCAAGTGAAGGTAGAACATTACAAAACCGACGTTTACGGTTCCTAGGTCTCACAAGAAAATTTGGTTGCACAACCAGACACACAAGAGATGGAAAAAAGGAGGAGAGAGAACAGACCCTTGCATTTAAACTCCTCCTATACAACAAACAGGGCAGGGCCTTATTCAACCCTGTCACAAGGTCGAACTGTCATCTACACTGTAGCAGCGCCCAATGGCGAGGGCAACGAAGAACCAGGCTGTGGAACAAATTGTTGGAAGAGAACCAAGGTTATAGAACTAAGAACTGCACTGAGGTCGATGGCAGGTTAAGGTAGCATCGTCGACACAGGTACCAAGAGAGGATGAAGAACCAGCTCCAATCAACCGCCACAAGCCGTAGTAGATGCGGCAGGGCCCAGCGCCTGTGGTCCTCGCAGTTCAAGAAGTCTCGACAATGGGGCTGGGGCTAACAACTCTGAGGCAGACGGCCCCACCACAGTCCTAAGAAGGCTGGGAGAACTCTACTCCAAGGGAACCTAAAAGGAGCGAAGGCCTGCATTGAGAGGGGTGCGGAAGCCTTAGCAATCCCAGGAAAAGAAGAGTTAAGAATCCATCGGGGAGAATGGTCCTTATCCCAACAAGAATGATTCACCGAGGACCTGTCCCAGGCGATGATGGCCTGAGAGCTCGAAGAGGATGCCGGTGACTGGAAAGGGAGAGCCACATAAGATCCCTGTTCTCCGCTGGCTGCTTGCTGCTCCATGAGGAACATCTGCAAGGTTTTCCTGCATCATCTTCGGGTGGTGAAGTTAAACTTCAGGCAAAGCTCACAAGCAAGACTTATGACCAGACAGCAGACACAAAGTTCATGGTAGTCGGTTGTAGAAATCTTCTTTAAGCAGCGGCAGAGACGGAAAGAGGCAACAGTAGTTCTAAACATACAAAAATAAAAGGAGTCCTTTTAAAATAATGTGATTCAGCAGTTGTAACAAAAGAAAAGGCAAGTAAAATGGTGGCAGTCGACTGAGCGAAGAAGCTTCCGCAGAATCTGTCCATGAATGGTTGACGGCAGGAAAGAACAGAGGAGGGAGCAGGGCCACCCACGCTTATAAAAGGCTTTCACTTTGGAGTCTAACGTCAGCGTGGGCAGTCCCTACTAGACTGCTGCAGAAAAGTTTCCATGTGATCAGAGTACCTGACAACCAAGTTTCACTGGTGTGACCTGATGCCAGATATATCCCAGAAGATCTTGTGCTTCTGCACATACTGGTTGTCATCGAAGACCCAGTATGGGGGACACCAACCCCGCGCATTTCAGGACCCGGAAGTACCTGGACACACAACCCCGACTGGCCAGGGCATCCAGGATACAGCCTAGGACTATTTTCACAAGGAGCTGAGCAATGACACCCCTGAGGCCTGAGAGCATGTCCTGGAACACTTTGGATTCTAAAGGTGTGTGGCGAGGGCAGGGCAAGAGAGCCTCGAAATCTAGACACAGTCCTCTGCCCACAACTGCCAAAACCCAGCTGTCCAATACGATAGACCAACATGGCAAGAAGTGATGAAGCCGGCCTCTAACTTGGAAAGCAGCTTGGGGCAGGAGGGATGACATCCACCAACCTGTCACTGAGCAGCTTTCGAGGAGGCACTGGTGGCTGCTGCTGGAAGGGCACCACTATGCGTCTCCACACCCACTCCCTTTCCTTTTACTGTACCTTGAACAAAAGTCCTCTTGAAGCACCAGGTCTCAAAACTGTCCCTGCTGGGGCAGCAGTGACTAAGGACCAGTACTAAGAGGCCGGCATCTTAGGAATTTTTCTTCTGGTTGTCCTGGGACGAAATCACTCAAACCTCGGGAGATGCCCTTTCACACCATGGCCAAAGAGGTCAGTTCCCAGAGAAGGCACATCAGCAAACCTCAGCTGGGTGTCCACCATAAAGGTAAACAAGCAAAGCCAAGCGCTGCAACACATGTAGGCAGCCACTGCCACTGCACAGGCAAAAGGGTCACCCATGTCCCAAGATGTCTGGAGCTGCTGCTCAGCCAGCGATTGACCATGGTCTCTGATGAATTCCACCATTACCCAGTACTCAGGGTGGGGGGAAGAGGAAGACTACATCAAACATTCCCATGATCAAACTCCCATAATTCGCCATTATAATGGCATAGTTAGCCTGACAGACACCCAGGGTAGTGCCAACATACACTTTTTTTTGCAGCACTGTCAATCTTTCGGGCCTCCTGGTCTACAGGCTTCTCTACGTTCCCCTGGTGTCCAGATTTAGAAAATTCTCAGCAGATAAGGTCCATCCAATCTGCACATACACCCTACCTGTATCAGTGGCCGATGACTCCACTTGGTCATCAGCTGTAGCTTCTCCTTCCTACTTCTGGGGTTTCCTTATGCATGTTTGAAATCAGACACTGTGCTCCACTCTTACCACCTCCTGGAGCAAGCTATTCCATGCATTCACCACCCTTTGAGAAAAATAACTTCCTCACATTAACCTTTAACCTGCTACCCTCCATTCTCATATCATGCCTCCTTGTTCTTGTACCTCTTCTGTACTGAAATAAGTCTTCCACTTGCACATTGTTTATGCCCTTAAGCTACTTGAAGGTTTTGATCATATCTCCCCGTTCCCTCCTCTCTTCCAGTGTGTACATATTGAGGTCTTTTAATCTCTCCTCGTAAGTTTTCTGTTGCAAGACCCATCTTAGTCACCCTTCTCTGAACCGCCTCCACCCTGTCCACGTCCCTACGAAGATGAGGCATCCAGAACTTCACAAAGTTCTCCAGATGAGGCCTCACCAGTGTTTTGTACAGTGGTATCACCACCTACCTCCTTCTGCAGATGACAGCCCTTCCTATACACCGAAACATGCCACTGGCCCTCCTCCCTACAGCCTTTGTACTCTGCTTGGCCACCTTAAGATCATCAGAGATGATACTCCCCGAATTACTTTCTTCCCTGCTGACTGTCAGCAACTCATCCCCCCACCCACACATCCTGTAGCTCTCCACAGGGTTTCTGTGCCCAAGGTGCATGATTTTGCACTTCTTCGTGTTGAACTTCAGATGCAACACTTTGGATCAGTTTTCCAGATTTCCTAGGTCTCCTCATTTATTCCACCCCATCTGGAGTGTCTACTCTGTTGCAGATATTGGCTTCATCTGCAAACAGGCAAGTCTTCCCTTCCAGCCCTGCTTAAATGTCACTAATAAAGACAGTAAAAAGGACTGAAGGACTGACCCAGGACTGATCCTTGAGCTACCACACTTGTCACCCGTTTCCTCGGATTGGATCCCATTTACCACCACTCTCCGATTCCTGTCTCCCAACCAGTTTCTAAACCAGTTCACTAACCTTCTGGTCCACGCGCAGGCTTCCCAATTTACGTACTAGTCTTTTTCACGGAACAGTCTTGAAGGTCTTCAGGGTTATAAATAACTGATTAGCAGTTTTTTTCTTGGGACTATACTAACTGTACAGAAAGTATTTATATAGATTTTCTAGAAGTTGTGTGTTTGTTAAACACAGTGAGGCAAGAGCTAAGCATTTTCACAAAGATTCAGCACTTTTATGCGCAAAACGCTAATCAATTTTTAGAGTTAAATAAATCCCTGGTCTTGCTGAAATTAAGGTATGTGACATCTATCACTCCCCACCTCCGTAACCCAGTCAAAAAAAATCTATCAGATTAGTTTCACATGACCTTCCTGCTATGAAACCATGTTGCCTAGGATCCTGTGCTCCGGTGGATTCCAGGTGTTACACCATCCTTTCCTTAAACAGTGCCTCCATAATCTTACCCACTACTGAGGTGAGGCTGACCAGCCTACAGTTGCCTACTTCCACTTTTGGGAAGAGGAACTTCATGTGCCATCATCCAGTCCCTCGGAACTACTCCTGTATTGAGCGACTCACCGAACATCCGTAGTTCCTTCAGTATCCTGGGATGTATGCCATCTGGTCCCATTGCCTTCACCACCCTAAGTTTTATGAGCTCCTCTGGGACTCTTTTGTAAATGGACTGGTGTTCACCTACCCCCCCACCACCCCCACAAGTGTATCCAATGCCTAGCTGTGGTCCCTGTCCCTCCTCTTCTTCAGTGAAACCTGAGAAGAAGTATTTATTCAGTACTGACGTCTTTTCCAGCTCTCCCGCCATACACTCCCCTTCCTCCCCTCTGAGCCTTACAATCATACCCCTGGCCTTCCTTCTCTCATTGATGTACTTATAGAATGCCTTGTCCCTATTCATCATTGTTTGGACTAGTCATTTCTCTGATTGCACCTTTGCACTCTTAACAGCATTCCCCCATTCAATCAGACAGATATAACGCAACACCGAATTCATGACTGGACCTTCAGCCGAAGGGTGGTCGGAAAGCCCACAAAGAGAGCCCATAGGGATTGTGTCCTTCCAGACCAAGTAGCCAAGGGATGCTGGCAGGGCCAGAGCTCCACAGCCAGTCCCAAGATGGCTTTGGCCACCAGCAAGGCAACACCCAGGGGATTCTTCCCTGTCCAAAATGTCTGTAAGAGGATACTTGGCACTCCTCTGGACTTGGTCCAAAGGGATGGGCGTAAACTCCACTATCAGCCAGAGTAGCACGCTGAAGGACACAGACTACTGGTTAGTGGAAGACTACTCAACTGACCCATGGTTGAAGAACAGAGCCCCAAAGGAGACTATGCACTCATATTCCAAGTAGTCCGCAGACTCCTCAAAGACAGCACTTCGCTGTTCTTCACCACGGATCTCCCAGAATTCGTTATCCAGTGCAATCCTTATCGACAACTAGTCTGGCAAACCGGAAGCTGAACAACCGGCCTCCTTGGTTGGAATACCGACTGGCAGTTGTTGGGGTGGCAGCTCCTCTGTAATCTGTGGAGAAGCAGGTATGGGAAGCACCTGTGGAACCTGGACCAGTGAAGAACCCACTGGCAGCTGCCCGGGGACCAAAGGACCTTGGGATACAATATACAGGTTACTCACCTGTAACAGGAGTTCTAGGAATGGTATATGTTCATCCACACTGTCTGGCAGGTATCCTTGCCGCTTTAAATCTTGCCAGAAGGTCTTCAAGCTGGCTCCTCCCACCCACTCGGGTGGTAAAACTCTCGGCTCCGCCCCATGATGCCAGATCTGGCCCGCTGGAAGCTCAGGTTGTGCGTCGAAGCCGGGGAGGTCGGGTGGGTCGTGTGGATGAACAACATATACCATTCCTAGAACTCCTGTTACAGGTGAGTAACCTGTATTTCTAGGGACATGGATATGTTGTTCATCCACACTGTCTGGCAGACTCCTAGCAGTTCTCCGGGAGGAGGGAGGCAAGACGCACACCCCCTACTTAGGGAATGGAGACTGGAGAACCGAGGCCCCAAAACCAGCATCCCGGCGTGACTCAAGGTCGATGTGGTAGTGGGTGATGAAGGTGTGTGCCGACTTCCAGGTAGCAGCCCTGCAGATTTCCTGGCTAGGGACGTCCCTGGAAGCAGCCACCGATGCAGCTGTATGGCGGGTAGAATGAGCTCTTATCCCTCTGGGAGGCTCCATGCCCGCCAACTTATAGCAGAGATCTATGCAGCAGGTGACCCACCTGCCTATTGTCCGCTTGGCTGCAGGTCTGCCAGGTGCGGCTTCAGCGTAGGTGACAAACAATTGGTGAACCTCTCCCCGAATTTCAGCCGTGCGCTCCTTATACGGTCCAGAGTATGGAGCCTATATTCGGCCTCCGAGGTGTGACTGGGGTAGAACACCGGCAGAGTCAACACCTGGTTAAGGTGAAACTCCGACACCACGTTCGGAAGGAATTTCGGTTGGGGGCGCAGGACAACCTTGTCTCTGTAGAAGACCAAGTAAGGAGACTCAATGAGAGCGCCTGAGCTCTCCCATCCTTCTGGCTGACGTAATAGCCACCAAGAAGGCGGTCTTCCACCGACAGGTGAGAGAGATCACACCTGTGTATTGGTTCGAATGGCTTGCCCATGAGCTGCCAATACCAGCAATAAATCCCGCAGTGGAGGTACTTTCATACCCGGAGAAATCTATCAAGACGCTTTGAAAGCCTGACCACTTTTCGGTACACTGACTGCTTCCGGCCCGTGCCCGGTAAGCAGAGATAGCTGCCAGGTGCACCTTAAGGGTCGTCGAACTAAGCCCTTGCTGAGAAAGGGACCGTAGGTACTCCAATATGCTCGCCAAGGAACAGGAGGAAGGGTCAAGACCCTTGCCCTGACACCAAATGGAAAATCTCTTCCATTTGAAGGCGTAGCATTTTCTGGTCGACTCCTTACGGGACGCCTCAACTACATTGAGGACCTCGTCGGAAAGACCCAAGGCATGGAACTCTAGCCGCTCAGGAACCAGGCCGTCAGGGCAGGGATTGAAGGTCCGGATGGAACACCTTCCCCTGATAGACAAAGCAGGTTTGGGCGAGCTGGAAGCTGCCTCGGGAGACTGGAGCTGAGGCTGAGGAGATCTGGGTACCAGTACTGGCGGGGCCAGCCTGGGGCTATCAGAATCACCTGCACCTTGTCCCTCCTCGCCTTGAGAAGCACCTTGTCGATCAACGGAAATGGGGGAAGGCGTAGAAGAGGCCCGGGGTCCACGGCCTCGAGAAGGCATCCCCCTGCAGCGAGCCCTGCTGAGGGGGCGGCATGAACAGCTCAACTTTATGCCTCTCCTGAGGCAAACAGGTCCACCTGAGGTGTACCCCAATGGGAGAACAGATCTTGTACTACCTCCGGCAGGAGAGACCACTCGTGGGACACAGCCCCTATCCAGCTTAGGGCATCGGCCAGGGTATTGGAGGCTCCTGCCACATGAATGGCTAGGAGATCCACCACCAGGCTGCGCACGAGTGACCAAATGCGGAGAGCTTCCTTGCATAGGAGCATGGAGCGCATCCTGCCCTGGCGGTTTAGGTAGTACATGGTCGTGGTATTGTCCGTCTGGACCTGAACCACTTGACCCCGAAGAAACGGAGCGAAGGCGGTGAGAGCTAGGTGGACCGCTCGGAGCTCCAGCAGGTTGATATGGCATCAGAACTCCTGTGGGGACCAGACACCGTTCGCTCGATGTTCCCCTAGATGGGCACCCCAACCCATCAGAGAGGCATCGGTCAATAGAGAGACCGTCGGCTTGGGGCGGACAAACAGGATGCCCTCCTGCAAATGAGCTGGAACAATCCACCACTGGAGAGCGTTCCACATCCCCTGGGTCACCGTCACTAGCTGGTCCAATGGATCTCAGCGTTGAGACCACTGGCTGGCCAATCCCCATTGAAGAGGGCGTATGTTCCAGCGGGCCCAATGGACCACGCTGGTGCAGGCCGCCATGAGACCCAGGAGGCACAGGAAGTCCCAGGCAGGGCACCATTGCCCAACCAGAAATGACTGAGCAAAGGAGGAAAGAACCTCGGCCCTGTCCGCCGGGAGGCGTGCTCTGGCTCGAAGAGAGTCAAATTCTGCCCCGATGAAGAGAATCACCTGCTTCGGTTCGAGTTCCGACTTGGCCTTGTTGATGATGAGGCCGACTTGAGAGCAAACCTGGAGGGCCAGATCCCTGGACTGCTCCACCTCCCGTCTGGAGGGGGCTGCTATCAGCCAATCGTCCAGGTAAGGGTACACCCGGACCACTCAGCGCCGCTGGAATGCTGTCACCACTGCCATGCATTTGGTGAAGACCCTGGGAGCAGGAAACAAGCCGAAGTGCATGGCTCGGAACTCGTAAAGGGATCCTTCTGCTCGAAAGCAAAGGAATCTCTGATGTGATGGATGGATAGGGACATGAAAGAACGCGTCCTGCAGGTCCAGAGAGCAGAACCACATGCCGCATTCCAAGGATGGTATTATCTGAGCCAGAGTGACCATCCTGAGGGTCCGAGACCTTAGGAACTTGTTTAGGTCGTGCAGGTCGAGAATGGGGCGCCAGCCCCCCGTCAGTTGTGGAAACAGGAAGTACCTGGACACAAACCCCAGGTCTGAGGGAGGATCCGCCACTTCTCTGATCACCTCCTTCTCGAGGAGGATAGCGATGTCGGCTCGGCGAGCTGACAGTGAGGCTGCGGACCCCAAGGCCCACCCGAGGTGCGATGGCTCTGAAGGGCGGGGCTTGCTCGAACACCAGAGGCAGGCCCTTTCCCACCACTTCCAACACCCACCGGTCTGTGGTAATACCGGACCAGGCGGAAAGAAAATGGTGGGAGTTACGCCCCAACGGGGAACCTGGGATGAGGAGACGAGGTTGGGGGCGACACCCCTCAACCCGTCACTGGGCAGGCTTGGAGGGGGGACCGGCCGAGGGACCTCCTGGGCCTTTATCCCCCTGCTTCCTGGAGGAGGAAGCTGCGGGCTTGGGATGCCAAGCGCGAGCCTGCTGGCCCTGACGTTGCTGGGACGGACATGCCGCGGGTGCAGACGGACGAAAGGGCTTAGGCTGTGGTCTGCGGCCCTTGTCGATCTGAGCGGATAAGACAGAGTCCAAAGTGGCACTGAACTTCTCGATCCTCTGGAGGTGGCCTTCCACCCCAGGGCCGAAGAGGTCGGTCCCCAAGAAGGGGACATCCGCCAACTTGTGCTGGGTATCCGATGCGAAAGTGGATATCCTCAGCCATGCCCGACGGCGCAAAGCCACTGCAGCCGCAACTGACCTGGCGCATGAGTCTCCAATGTCCAGAGCAGTCTTAAGTTGCTGCTTGGCCACTGCCCTGGTCCCACACCTGCCTAACCGTGGTCTGCAGGTCAGCCGGGAGATGAGGGACTACCTCGTCCAGGGAGCCCAACAGGGCGTGGGAGAAATGTGCCATAAGTATGGCCGAGCTGGCCTGACGAAGGCCAAGGAAGGACGCAGCGTAGACTTTTCACCCAGCATAGTCCAATTTCTTGGACTCCTTGTCGGGAGGTTTGTCCACGTCCCTAGCATTTCCGGCATGCCGGAAAACGCTGTCGGTAACTAACCCCTCGGCTGAGGGATGTTCCGAGAAACCGGACAGGGAACCGGTAGGGACCGCATACTTCCTGGCCGAAGGTGCAGGGCAGGAAGCAGGGCGCTGCCAGAGCTCCAAGGCTGGGCCCACAATGGCCTTGGCCACAGGAAAGGCCTCCGTAGGGGAATCCCCACGGTCCAATATCTCTGTGAGGGGATACTTGGCCCGCTTGGATACGGGCTCGAGCTGCATCCCGGTGGACTCCGAGATGAGCCTCAGCAAACCCAGGAAGGACCAAAGGCTGTTGTCCAGCGACTGACCTCCAGAGGACTCCAAGTCCACTCGCCTGGACAAAAGGGAGGAATCGTCGTCTGACTCGGAAGAGTCCGCAAAGAGCTGCCTCGGGCCTAAGCCACCCTCCACCTGCCGAGGGCGATCGGGAGTGAGGGTGACAGACAGCCTATGGGGCAGACCCTGAGCCGACTGAGAGTTCCTGGTCGGAGCCCCAAACAACGGCTGTGGAGGCGGAGGTTCCACTGGAATCGGTGGAGCAGCTGGTTTTGGCTGAGCAACGAGCCTGGAAACAGTCGCCTCGGCTAAAGCGAGGGGTTGCCTCGGCCGCTCCGGTGACAGCCACTTAATGGCCGGGGAAGGCGACGATGTCGGCTTGTTCCTGGCCAGAAGAAGCTGTTGCCACATGAGGTCCTCGTATCGTCGACTCAATTTGCGTCAAAGCCTCCGCTCGTCCAAGAGGAGGACGAGGACGAGCGGCAGCACCGCTTGCCGTGGTGCCGAGAGCGAGGCCGCCAATGGCAGCGGGATCGGCTGGACCGTGAAGAAGTCCGAGACCGAGACCGCGAACATCGGCTTTTCCAAGGAGGGGGAAACCCGCCCTCCCCTCGGCTCGGAGGGGTCACCCGAGGGCTCCGGAACCGGAGGCACTGGCAAACCCATGGGATCCTCAACCACCACCGGGGGAACTGGGGAGAGAGGACTTTCGGCTGCGCCGGTCAACAACCCGTCCAACGTGTCGAGAAAGATCTCGACTGCGTCGACGGGAGTCTCGGTCAACTGACCCGACGGGGACACCGTGAAGCCGAAGGATCGACCGAAGTCGATGGTCGACTACTCGGGGAGGGGGACCTCTCCCACTCCCAAGAGCGTCGACGGAGGGACTTACCCTTGTCCTTCTTTTTGGACCGAGAGGAAGGTCCAGCAGATGCTGGTCCCTCTCTCTTAGTGGAGAGAGACAGACAAAGCTCCATAAAGGAAGCAGAATATGAGGATCCCAGGGAGAGCGGGATAAATGCCGCGGCCGAGGAAGATGCGGCCAGCGCTGCCTCCTCTTCGAGGGCAATCATCTGCTCAAGCTGTTCAGCCGAGCCCGCCGCCACGGAAACCGCCAACTGGGCCTCCTTCGACTTTACCGGAGGGTAGGGCTTTTCGGATCGTCCAAGCTGCAGACGGGCAGCACGGTCTTCCAGGACGTAGGCCGAGAAAGAACAGCACAGATCGCAAGCCTGCGGGTCGTGCTCAAGGCCCAAGCAGTACACGCATGTGGAGTGCGGATCCGTCAGAGACATCTTCTGCCCGCATGGGCATCTCCGGAAACCGGGAGTCGATTTGTCCATCGCAGCCGCGAGGGAAATAGTTGACCGAAGTCTAGAAAACCTTAAAGTTTAATTTCAGAAAACCGAAGAGTTAGGAACCAGTCTCATACGCAGAGCGTTAAGGAGGGAACCTGAGCTTCCAAGCGGTAAGGAAGATCTGGCGTCATGGGGCGGAGCCGAGAGTTTTACCACCCGGATGGGTGGGAGAAGCCAGCTTGAAGACCTTCTGGCAAGATTTAAAGCGGCAAGGATACCTGCCAGACAGTGTGGATGAACAACATATCCATGTCCCTAGAACCTACCTTTCCCCATGATGGCCCACTGCAGCCAGAAGAACTCCTCACAGCACCAGTGCATCTTCCGTTGGTGCTTCTCCACCCCCGAAGACAAAGAGGATGAGGAGTGTCAACGGCAACACCTCCTGGCAGAGCGGGGTTGAGAGTACCAATGTCTCAACCGCGACCAACCACGCAGTCTACAGCAAGCAATCTCTTCTGGATATTGGCCGTAATTAATGCACCTACGTACTTTAAGTACCCCTGACTGGTGGCTGGTCCCCAGCAGGGTCGACCGGGCTCACTTATAGATCCACGTCCTCCTGAGTGAGGACTGGGGTCTGCGCTGCAGACTCCTCAGCCTCATCAGACAATGTCACGACTGGGTCATGAAAAATATCTACAGCTTGGCTGATTGAAATCAAGTTTGTCTGGTTCAACAGCAGATCAGAACAACCTTCGACCTGCCTGATAAGTCACTTGGCCAAGAGGCGCTAGACAGCCACTGAGCAGTTAGGAGAATCGAGGAACCGGGAGGGCCACTATCTCTCCCTGTCCCATGACTGGCGACAGTGCTGAGATTTCTTGGTTTTGGTCGTGGACCAAGAGCCACGGTGGGCAGGGTTCTCCCGCACAGTCTGGAGGAACCTGCACATTTCACGGAACTAGTCTGTTAAGGTCTCTCCAGCACTGGACAAAGTGGGTGTAGCCCAAGGTTGAATAGCTGCCTACCACAGCCACCACTGCTTCCACCTCGAGGGCTGCAAACTTTGCCACAAAACCAGCAGCTGCCATGGCCTTTTTGCTGTCCTTAAGGAGAAACTTCAGAACTCATTCTGAAAGTAAACGCAGTGCAAGCCAGAGCTTCCTATCCTTGAGGAACTCAGGAAGCATGGAAAAGCATAGGCCTCAACCAGCCACATCGTGTTGTGTGAATCAGTGAGTTACACCATCTGGCGACACCGAACAAAAAGTTTAAATCCGGGTTTCTTCAGATTCATCGCTGGTCCAGAGGTGGAGTCAAAATAACCACGAAACAACTGAAAACTACCTTTGAAAACTTAAAAATAAAGGGTATGCCTATGGCACAAAGAAAATCCCAAGCAAAGCATGAAGGAGTTGACCTCCAGTGGAAATAAAGA
This sequence comes from Neoceratodus forsteri, assembly GCA_016271365.2. Lineage (NCBI taxonomy): Eukaryota > Metazoa > Chordata > Ceratodontiformes > Ceratodontidae > Neoceratodus > Neoceratodus forsteri. The sequence goes on along the minus strand of CM057456.1, from coordinate 1,410,788,433 downwards.
TCCGAAATGACTGGGCGGAGTAGGGAGATCTATCCGCTCGGTTGCTGGGAAGACCTTAGCTTAAAGACATGTGGCCACTCATCGCACTCCATTGGAACTGCCAGAGTGAAGATAAGAGAACCATATACACGTCCCTAGCATGAGCAGTATCCACTTACATGAGAGTCAGGGCTGCACCACTGCACTCCGCATTCATGTGCTGAAATAAACACTAATGTAAATGCACACATCCAGTCAAATACTGTTAGGCAAAAGTTAAGATAACGAGGTACTGTACATTCCTTGCAGATATAATGAATGCAAGTAGGATGAAGCAGTAGCATAGATGAAGAACACCCATATAACAGGGCAGGGTGAGGGCCTTTGGAAAGTGAGCCTCTTTGATGGCTTAACTCATTGCCTCCACAGGAGCACTGAGATTGCACCACTTCTCTCCTGCATCTCCTGTATACTTGTAACACTGAATTCTGAGCATTTCTAAGCAATATCAAGCCATAGTCAGCATGTCGCAAACAAATGCTTAACAGCTCAATAACCGTGCGTGCCAGATACAAAGTATGAGTGGCAGAGTTATTCAGTACAAAACTGCCTTTCCAATGGTGGCATGCACGTAATAAGTAATTTATTTTTTTTCTATGCTGGTCGAAACAGCGAAACAAATATTTTTTTCTCTAAAAAAAGGCAACAAACCATTTTTTGTTGGAAAATATGTAAAATAAACACCAAATTAAGCATGCAGACGTTAGACGGTGTTTTCATTTTTTTTGTTAAAAAAAATCCTTTTACTATTAAACAGTTTTTCCCCATTTTAGTCAAGGTGCTTTGGTGAGATCTGAGAGCTGAATCTCAACCACACACACCATATCATAAACGAATGTGTATGACTCTAAAAGTATACATGACACACAAAGTATCAGCATGAAAGTTGATCAGCACAAAAATGCTGTTCCAATGGTGCTATGAAACCAACTGTAATCAATACGGGGTTTCTTTTATACCTGCTGAAGTGCCAAAAAAGTGCATTTTATTCAACCTGCTTAGGTGAGTCTTGATTGAAAAAATGTCAGCCATACACACCGTAATATAAACAAAGACAAATAGTTCCTAAAGTATACAATATTCGCATCAAAGTTGATCAGCACAAAATTGCCTTTCCAATGGTGCTACGCAATCTATTGTAATCAATATATATATATATTTTATACCTGCTGAACTGGCAAAAAAAGTGCATTTTATTCAAGCTGCTTAGTTGACTCTTGAAAGACAAATGTCAGACACACACCACGGCAAACAAATGTGCATAACTTTTAACATACGAAATTTGCCAGCAGATAAAGGCCTAGAGGTCCATCAAGTCTGCTCGAATGTGCAGCTAACACCCCTTAAGATATATGCGAAAGACAAAGTATCAGCAGGTAACTCAGCACAAATTACCTTGCTAACGGGTACGGATGTACCTGGTCAGATGTCTCCCAGGTACATCAGCATGGAAAGACACTGACCGCATTGCTAAAACTGCTCAGGAAGCAGGACAAAATATTGATGTCCTGGTACACATAGTGACTACCAATCTCACCAGCCGGTCAGTTGTGTAGACCAAGGAACACCTGACCAGGCTGGGTGACAAACTATCATCCATTTCGTCTGGCATCTCCTCTTGTGAGATCCTGCCAGTCTGGGAGAAGGCGACAGATGGACAGAAGGTCAGAGAAAGGGAGATAGGAAAGCTAAACATGTGACTCAAGGGCTGGTGCCAGGAAAAAGGACACAAATTTGTAGGGAACTGGCAACAGTTTTGGGAGTGAAAGTTCTTTAAATTTGATGCACTGCATCTGACTAAGGAGGGAGTCAGTGCACTGGGGAAGAAGTCTGATGTCTTTGCAGAATATTTAAACTAGCAAATGAGGAGAGGGGTGCAGCACCCGATACAAATGGGAAGAACACCCTTCCCCCTAAGTCAGTGGTCAAACAAATGTTCAGCATGTTTCTAGTTCATCTGCATCACCAGGTAAAGGGAAATGTCTTGCTCCCCATACGATGCACAGGGGAAACGCCGGACCGCTCCCAACAACCAACACACCGAAATCTGACCAAAGAAAAATCATGTATACAACTGCTCGCAGTCTGGAAGACAGGATCCCAGACCTGCAGGCAATAATGACAGAGGCTAAACTGGACATAGTGACCATTAGTGAGACATGGTTTACCAGTAACCACACTTGGGAGACTTCAGTACCTGGCTATGTACTGTTCAGAAGAAACCAAGGTGCAAAAGGGGGGGGGGGTGGAGTTGCCCTTTATGTCAATGAAAATATCAAAGCTACAGCTATTCAGAATACACATAAGGAGCCAGAAGAACTGTGGGTTACCCTGGAAACAGGAAATTGGACAGCCATGCGAATAAAGGATTTGTACAGGCCTCCAGACCAGGAGAAGGACACAGACATGTTACTGTTAGAAGATACACAACACATGACAGCTAAAGGGGAGGTTCGGATAATGGGAAACTTCAACATGCCAGATACAGATTGGTCAATACCAGCAGGCACAGCTGCCAGAACTAGGCACATGGTAGATTCCTTGCAGGGGAGGGCCTCAAACAACTGGTACAACAACCCACAAGAGAGAACTATTCTAGATCTAGTACAGACTAAATTGGAAAGGATCACAGATCTCCAGGTAGAAGGTCACATGCGGGCCAGTGACCATCACATGGTATGGTTCAATTTGGCCACTAGAACGAAATAATCCCATTCCAAGGCAAAAATATGGGACTTCAGAGGAGCTGACTTTGATAAGATGGCCAACAGAGTTAGGCTAGCCCTAGCGAAAAGAAATACAAGTGAGGGGGTACAGGCAAAGTGAGCAAGCATTAAAGCTGCAATACTTGAAACAACATCCCTGTGTGTTAGTAACAAAAGGAAGTGCAAAAAAGAAAGAAACCACTTTAGTTCTCAAACACAGTAGCAGAAAAGAAAATTACTCACCTTAGTAATGTTGTTTCTTCTAATGGAGTCTTGCTATATTATGACAATTGCAGTTTGTCCCACCATTAGAACTGCTCCGGAAGTGAAAGAGTTAACTTCCATGCCAGGCATGGAGCTTAGAGCGCGAGCTCGGTTAGAGAAGCTCTGTCTGGATAATTTCAAACTGAAACTGTCAGATCTTTACGAGCAAAAACTCACTAAGGTTCTGTGTGGAAGCTGTAACCTACACTAGCCAACTGGCTACCTAAATATTAACACATATTCCTGGTCCCAACACCAAGACTCAAGTCAGGGGACCAGAAAGTAAGTAAGAAAATAAAAACACAACACCCCAAAACCCCAAGAAGGGGTGAAAAAACATATAATGGGCATAAATAAGTGCCAACACTGGACTGCCCACCCCATACCCAAGTAGAAGTTCTGAGAGGGGCAGGCTGGGGTCATAATATAGCAAGACTCCATTAGAAGAAACAACATTACTAAGATGAGTAATTTTTCTTCAAACAACATGAAGTCTTGCTATATTATGACAATTGCAGAATACACAGCAGTACCTCCATGGAGGAGGGACAGAACCTGCTTAGGGAATAGGCTCTGTGCCAAATCTAGCATCCCTCCTGGCCTGGATATCCAAGGAGTAATGCTTGGTGAAAGTGTGTACCGTTTTCCAAGTAGCTGCTTGACATATCTCTAAGATAGGGATGTCTCTGGCAGCAGCTAGAGACGCAGCTGTACCTCTAGTAGAGTGAGCCCTCAGGCCTGAAGGGGGAACCTTTCCCAGTTTCTGATAACAAAATTGGATACAAGAGACAATCCACCTGGCAATGGATCTCTTAGTGGCAGGTTTACCTTTCCCAACCTCACCATAAGTGAGAAAAAGTTGGAGGGATTCGAACCTATGACCCTTGGTACACTCTATATAGTAACTTAGGGCCCTCTTAACATCTAAGCTGTGCAGCCTCCTCTCACCAGAGGAGGAATGGTCAATAAAGAATACTGGAAGGAGACAGATTGTTAAGATGGAAATCTGAAACCACCTTAGGCAAAACTTCCTGTTAGTCCTAAGGACTACTTTATCCCTGTGAAAAGAAAGTAAAGTCAGTCTCCACTGACAAGGCTTGTAACTCACTTATGCGCCTGGCAGAAGTGATGGTTACTAGAAAACAGTTTTCCAAGTCAAATACTTAAGCTCTGCAGAAGACAGAGGTTCAAAGGGGGTTGCATCAACTGAGCAATGCAAACATTAAGATCCCAGGCAGGGTCCGGTCCCTGAAAGGTGGATTAGTATGAAGTAATCCTTGAAAAACTTGGAAAATACAGGGTGAGTGGAAAGAGAAGAGGCTTTCCTGCTGAAATAAAAGCAGAGACAGCTGCCAAATGTACTTTCAGGGTAGCTGGTCTCAGACCCAAAGAATTAAGATGGACCAAATAGTCCAAAACAATGGGCAAATCAGCAGATTCCGGGGAAATATGCTTCCCAGAACACCAGATGGAAAACCTTTTCCATTTAGAATTATAAGTAGCCCTAGTGGAAGGCTTCCTAGAAGCCTTCAGGATTTCAAGAACACCTTGAGAAAGGTGTAGGTCAGCAAACTAACTCCTCAAGAGCCAGGCCTTGAAGTTGAGGGATTTTAGATTCGGATACCAAACTCTCCCCTGGGCACAAGATAACAGGTTGTGATTCCTGGGGAGACATAGGGGAAGATAGACTGCTAAGGACAGAAGGAGTGGGTACCAGGGCTGCCTGGCCCAACCTGGAGCAATCAGAATCATCTTGCAAGGCTGGGATCTGATTTTGACTAGCACCTTGAATAAGAGAGGGAAGGGGAAAAGGCATATAGAAACTTCCCTTCCCAATCTAGGAGAAAGGCATCCAGGGGGACTAAGCCCATCACTGGGGGCCTGCAACAAAACAGTGAAAGTTGGTGACTGTCTGGGGCTGAAAAGATCTATCTGAGGGTGCCCCATCTGGCAAAACTATCCCCAGTACTCAGGGATCCAGTGACCATTCGTGATGGCCCTGGGAAATCCTGCTGAGAGCATCTGCCGGACATTGTCCTTTTCTGGGAGGTGAACTGCTATGAGGGAAGCGTTCAGGAATAAGCCAGAGACCACAACTTCATTGCCTCGGTGCACAAGGCCGAAGACCGAGTGCCCCCTTGTTTGTTGATGTACCACATTGTAGTGGTGTTGTCTGTTCTGACTTGTACCACTTTGTTCTGAACAGATGCACAAAACACCTGAAGTGCTAGAAAGACCGCTCTGAGTTCCAACAAACTGATGTGGAGCAGAGATTCCTGAGGGGACCACACTCCCTGGGTGGAGAGGTCACCCATGTGAGCTCCCCATCCCAGAAGGGACGCATCTGTAGTAAGGGTCAAGGAGTGAGATGGAGGGATGAAGGGAACCCCTAGTCTCAAGTTGCTCTGATCCTGCCACCACTGAAGGGCCTGGATCAGGGTTCGAGTCACTGGGATCAACTTGGAAAGGGGATCTTTTCTTTGAGACCAAAAGGCTCTCAAGTGAAACTGAATGTCCCTCATCTGAAATCTTGCTCCTTGCACTACAGCTGTGGAAGCAGCCATGTGTCCCACTAGCTGTAAGAAGTGCCTTGCTGGTCGAGAGACCTGCAAAGTGAAGGAGGAGGCCAGGGCCACTAGGTTCCTTACCCTCTCTAAGGGTAGGAAGGCTCTGGCCCCCTTTGTGTCCAATTCTGCACCTATAAAGGTGAGTACCTGGACAGGTTCCAGAACTGACTTTGGAAGAATGAGCAGAAAACCCAGAGAGGAGAGCAGCTGCTGGGTAACTTGCAGGTGTGATCTGACCTGTTCTGGAGACTGGCCTACAATGAGCCAGTCGTCTAGGTAGAGAAAGATGGCAATCTTTTGCCTTCTTAAATGAGCAACTGCTACTGCTAGACATTTTGTGAATACCCTTGGGGCAGAGGTAAGGCCGAAGGGCATTGCTCTGAACTGGTAATGGCCTGAGGGCAGTTCGAATCTGAGGTACTTTCGGTGGGAGCTTCTGATTAGAACATGGAAGTAGGCATCCTTGAGGTCCAGGAAGCTAGCCAGTCCCCTGGCCTTAGAGAAGGTAAAATCATTGCCAGAGTCACCATTTTGAATTTGGTTTCAAAGGTGCTTGTTCAGATATCTTAGGTCCAAAATGGGCCGCCATTCTCCTGTCTTTTTGGGGTAAGGAAGTACCTGGAGTACAGACCCTTGCCCTGGTGTAGGGAGAAACCCTTTCTACAGCTCTGAGAGCCAGGAGGTTGAGACTTCTGTTTCAAAGCAAAAGTCTCTAGAGGATTTGCAGGAAAAGATCTGATTCTCATCTTTGGAAATTTTTGAAGCTGAGAACCAGACCCTGGCTTACTACTTCCAGGACCCACTTGTCTGATGTTACAGACTCGCAGTCCTGAACGAAGTAAGCTAGCCTGCCCCTATAGGTAATGGAGAACCGGCCCTGGGCATCCCATCAGGGTGCCTGTTTGGCAGGGGCTTTAGGCTGAGGGGTGGGAGCAGACCTGCTTGCACCCCGTCTGCCCCTCCCTATGAAAAACCCCCTCTGAGCATAAGCAGAAGAAGCCTGGGTTTGGTAAAAAGGCCTGTGAAAAGGCCTACCTCTACCCCTGGGGGTCTGCCTCTGAGGAGTGGCTTGCCGCTCCTTGGCTTATGCACTCCTATAAGTTGTTCTATATTCATCCATTTTCTTCATGTAATTCTCTGTCTGCTCCCCAAACAGAGAATTTCCTACCACAGGAAAATCCATAGCCTTAGTCTGGGTATCCTGTGACAAACTAGTACACCTGAGCCAAGCCAACCTACGAAAGGCCACAGATGTAGCCATGACTCTAGAGGATACATCATTAGAATCCACAGCAGCATGGAACTGCACCTTGGATGCCTCAATACCATCAGCAGCCACCTGCTCCAGCTCCTTGGCAAGCTGGCCAGGGGCCTGTTTGCCAAAGCCATGACAGTGTCCCATCTAGATTTTTGGTATCTTGCCACATAAGCCATGTAATTTGCTTGTCTGAGTCCCAAGGACGCTGCCATGTATCGTTTTTTAGCCATGGCATCAATCTTCCTGGAGTCCTTGTCAGGAGGATGTGAAGCCAGGGGAATGTTAGCTTTATCACAGGCTGCAGCCTGAACTACCCCAACATGACTGCATTGCTGTGAAAGAAAATCTGTATCAGGACCTGACAAAGTGTACCTCCTGTCCATCTTCTTGTCAACAGGAGGCACAGAATTAGCAGCTTTTAAAATTTTTATTGTTTGTTTCCTAAATGATTTATGTAAGGGGATAGACACTCTCCTAGACTCTGGGATATCCATCATTTCCACAAAATCAGGTTCCTCTTGCTCATACACAGCTTCCTCTAATGGGAGCTGGAGGGTTTCAGCCACCTTTTTATAAAACAGAAAGTGAGAAGGGGACTCAGAAAGTGTAGGGGGAGATTCTAAAGGTCTGTCTGGGGAGATGTCCGGTTCAATGGGCACATCCAGACTCTCAAAGTCACATTCACACTGTTCATAATCCTCCTCCTCCTCCTCCTCTGGTTCATAAAACTCTTCAATATCATATTCTTGAACCGGTGGAACCGGCCGAACCAACCTTTTACTAGACAGTGGCGGTTCGGATGGAACCGGAGAAAGTGACTGTACAATCTGTATAGCTTTAGCTATTTCTGCAGCAGTTGGAGAAGGAATTGTGGACTCCACACCTGCTGATTTTCTAGTTTTCTTTGCTGGAGCTGGCTCCCCAGAGTGAGCTTTACATTTGCCCAAGAAGTCTCGCCCTGGTCAGAAGGCACTCCCTCCGGTTTGGTTGGCACCGAACCGGGCTGGCTATCCGGGTCAGCGGACTTTTTGGCCTCTCGTTCCCTGAGCCTGCCAACTCTCTTATCCAGGGTGGCTGCAGGGAAATTCTTGCAAATCTGGCAGTCTGAATTGAGGTGGTCAAACCCCAGACAACAGACACATGTGGTGTGTGGGTCAGCCTTGGCAAAGGCTTCCCCACAGACACTACAGTGTTGAAACCCAGTGGGCCCGGTTTTTCTTTTGGGTTTCTCAGACATGATGCCAGCCTAACCAACAAACTTGTCCTTTGAACGGCAGTGCCAGGCAAGACACCTTTATCGGTTCCCAACCGTGTCACGGGTCGTGGAAAAACGTAATGAAATCTGTTTTTTTTAGAACCGATAAGAACCGGGAACCGCACTCTAAAAGCTTTAAAATGCTTACTTTTTAAAGTTTTAAACAACCTGATCGGTTCGAACCGATAAACATTTACAAGTTCCACACAGAAATAAACCTGTCTATTACTTACAATACCACAGACAGAGCTTGAACCGATCGGTTTGCGGTTAAAATAATAATACTCGCGGTTGAATTTAACCGAGGAAAATACTGTTTAAACCGAGAAATGAACCGAGCAGTAGGAGAAATCTCCGGAGCGACTGTTCAGTGAGGCGGAGTAAAGAATCTGACAGTTTCAGTTTGAAATTATCCAGACAGAGCTTCTCTAACCGAGCTCGCGCTCTAAGCTCCATGCCTGGCATGGAAGTTAACTCTTTCACCTCCGGAGCAGTTCTAATGGTGGGACAAACTGCAATTGTCATAATATAGCAAGACTTCATGTTGTTTGAATTTCAGAGCCAAAAGTCTGGCCTTCCGGAAATATAGGGGAACGCAGCAGGATGAAGATAGGGATGCATACCAAGCTTCCCTAAGGGAAGCAGGGAAGGCAGTAAGGCAGGCAAAGGCCCAAACAGAGAAAACACTAGCACAAACAGTAAAAGAAAGTGACAAGACTGTCTATAGATATAGTAGTGAAAGGTGAAAGTCTAGAGGAGGTATTGCTAAGATCAAAGGGGATAAGGGGGCGTATGAGGAGGACCACCATGTAAAAGCATAGATCCTAAATAGATACTTCTGCTCAGTATTTAGTGAAGAGAAGGTAGGGCAGAGTCCACAGCTCTACACCATGTACACTGGGGAGGTGTGCACTAGTCCCTTCACAAAAGAAAGGGCCCTACAAGAGCTCGATAAGCTCAGGGTCGACAAGGCAATGGGACCTGACTGCATAAATCCCAAGGTACTAAATGAGCTAAGGGTGGAACTAGCAGAGCCATTATCACAACTGTTTAGCGAGTCTGAGCACAGGAGAGATTCCAGAAGACTGGAGAAGGGCTCATGTGATCCCGCTCCACAAGAGTGGTAGCAGGGAGGAGGCAGGGAACTACGGACCACTCAGTCTTACGTCAGTAGTGGGCAAGATTAGAGAGACACTCCTTAAGGAAAGGATAGTGCAACACCTGGAATCCATAGGAGCACAGTATCCAAGACAGCATGAGTTTACAAAAGGAAGGTCCTGTGTCAAACTAATCTCATAAGATTTCTTTGACTGGGTAACCAGAGTGGTGGACCAAGGGGGAACAGCTGATGTTGCCTACCTTGACTTCAGCAAAGCTTTCGATACTGTTCCACACAGATTGATTAATAAGCTGGGTAGACTCGGAGTGGGTCAGACGTTGGTCAACTGGGTGGCAAACTGGTCGACGAGCAGAAAACAGAGTGGTGGTAAACGATATACAGTCAGAAGAGATGCAAGTCACAAGTGGGGCATCTCAGGGAACAGTCCTGGGGCCAGTCCTCTTCAATATCTTCATCAGTGACATTGCAGATGGATTGGAGGATAAGGTTCATCTGTTTGCAGATGACACCATGATTTGCAACAGAGTAGATGATCCAGATGGGGTGGGCAGAATGAGAAATGATCTGGATAAACTAGCAAAATGGTCAGAAGAGTGGCAACTGGGGTTTAACACAAAGAAGTGCAAGATCATGTACATAGGGAAGAGAAACCCTGAGGCCACCTATAGGCTGGGAGGGAAGTTGCTGGCAGTCACAAGGGAAGAAAGAGACTTGGGCGTCATCATCACTGATTACCTGTAATCATCCAAGTAGACCTCTAAAGCAGTACGTAAGACTAGAGCAATGTTGCGGTGTATTAGTAGGGGTGTCAAGTCAGAAGAGGGAGGCAATAATCCCTCTTTACAAGAGGCTGATTAGGCCCCATCTGGAGTACTGCGTGCAGTATTGGAGGCTACACCTTCACAAGAACATTAACCAAATTGAGGGTGTCCAGAGAAGAGCAACCAAAATGGTGCAGGGACTGCATCAGAAAACATATGAGGACAGATTAACTGAGCTCAATATGTATACCCTACAGCAAAGGAGGGAGACAGGTGATATGATTGAAACATTCAAACACCTTAAGGATATTAACAAGGTGAAAGAGTTTAACATGTTTCAATATAAGAAAAATAGCAAGACAAGAGGACAAATGAGATTAGAGGGAGGCCGATTAAGGGGTAATGTAAGGAAGTTCTTTTTCACAGAAAGGGTGGTGGAAGCATGTAACAGACTACCTCAGGAAATGGTAGATATGAATACAGTGCAGGGCTTCAAACAGGCATGGGATAGGCATAAGGGAGCAATACAGATGAGTATGAACAGATAGGCCATTGACAGAGCAAAGGCCGATAGCACATTTATAAGGTAGAAAAAGAAATTGGGCAGACTGGATGGGCCTTGCGGTCCTTATCTGCCGTCACCTTCTAGGTTTCTATGTGCAAGCATTCAGTTATAATCAATATTTTATTGTACTACCTGAAAGACACCAAGTTCAGTTTTCTGAAAATAAAGGCAGTTATAATACAGTAGGATTGAGCAGACAAAATATTCTCACTGCAGTCTGTAAACTCCAGGTGTCAATGTCTCCAGATCTCTCCACATCACATTAATTCTCCATATATTACTGAGAAAAAAAAAAAAAAAACACACACACAGCACAAAGCAGTCCTATTGTATCAAAGCACTCCAATGGCCAGGTGTGCGATGCAGAATAGATCTGAACTCGTGGCAAGTGGACTCAGGCAACTCACGTAAACATCATTCGTGGCATCGCTACGCTCCATCATTCTTTCATGATATTCCACCAGCTCACTTGCCAATCATTCACATATATTCTGCATCATACCCCTAGCCATCATGTATCCCCTTAGTACTTTGGTTCAAAAGATCAATCTTTCATGTCTTTCTATTGCACCAACATATGCAATGACATTCAACACAGAGTAGTCCCAAATATCAGAAGGTGCACGGCAGCACACTTTCGTATATGTAAGAATGAGCATAAGGGCATAAAGTAACACATACAAGCATGTGCACGGCGGCAGCCATGGTATTCGACACAGTACCCACAAGTCGCGACACAGAAAACAATGTCAACAAATGTCAAAATTATTACAATCACCACAATTACATTTTTCTTACCTTTTCAGTTGGCGTCCCATGATGATGTCATTGCACTGAAACGATTTCAACATCCTTACCTGGTGTTGTTCCAACCTCTTCTCTGTTGTCTTGTCATCTTTCTGTAAATAAAGTAATTCCATCCTTTTGTCTGTGTCATCCTTCTGTAAATAAAGTAGTCCCATCCTCTCCACTGTTGTCTGTGGCATTGTTTTAAAAAGAAAACAAAAGGTCCAACCTCTCCCCTGCTGTCTTTGGCATCCTGTGATGAGAAAAAAAATTAGTTCCAACCTCTTGTCTCTAGTCTGCATCAGATATTTGCCTTTACAAAGTCCTCCAGTTGTGCTCCCGTAGTCTTCTGTAGCAAATTTGTCTTCTGTGGTTTTCTGCTGTTCTCTCGTCGTGTTCCTGTCAACTGCCACCTTCACATAGTTGTGGGACCACCACCTCTGCATGTCTCTCTCCGCTCCATGCAATGCAGCAGCTGCAGCTGAAGGCGATACTCCACCTTGCATATATTCATATTTTCTTCGATTCTTCTTTCTTTCCCAGGTAGTACTTGGCTTCAACCAAACAGCTGACGCCATGCACAACGTGCAGTGCAAAGGACAGCGCAAAACACAGAACAGCCAATGTGGCAGCCAAACGAACATAAAAAATACTGAGTTAAAACCTCCACTCAGCATAAATTATACTGAAAGAGGTACTGGAAACAAAAACAAACACACTGGCATAGTCGCTCGTTACTCTTATTGCTGAAGATTTTTTCCTTCGAGTCCTAACAATTCTCAGTCTGCCAACCGACCCATTAACTCCTATGGCACCATACCACATCATCGCTGCAATCGCTCAATGAAAACACTGTCAGTACACTAAGAAATGATGTGGTGGGTGGCCATTACAGATATGTCCGCTGTCACGCAGAGAGCTGCGATACTCATCACACATAATGGCAGGTGACAGCAATTCCGGAATGACCGAAAGGAAAAGAAACTACTTCAGATATAACAAGGTGATGGCCGACTCCCAATGTAATGCAGGTTTCAGCCCTCCATTAGCACTTTTAGTTGGTCCCCTTGGTCTGGTGAGTGAAACAAGCCTCACACTGTCATCTGCTGTGTGAAGACACGCTCACAATTCTTTCTGAACACCCCCACCTTTCTCTCACCTCCCGGAACTCCAAAGTAACATTTCCGTCACTTTTCCCTTTACTTTCACTCACCAGACTTTTACCTCAGTATTTTGCATTTTCATTTGGCACGGCCCATTCAATGACTGGCATGTCACTGCACTGCGTCTCAAACACCAACAGGCCTAACCTCGTTTCATCAACAACGTGCGGCAATCTGTTTTATGCCTATGACATCGTGTCTGACATTTTCAGTGTCACACAACGCACCAAACTCTATGGTCTCACAAACTCTCTGTCTCTGTTCTCTCACTCACGATGTCTGTCTTGTAAACTGCGGTCTCAAACTCTCACTCACCGGTCTGTCTCGCAAACTCTCAATCGCCAGTCTGTCTCGCAAACTCTCAATCGCCGGTCAAGTGTGTAGACAGGCATACTCATTGTACACATCTGTGTATAGTTTTGTTGAGTGTCACAAACCATAAGCCTTTCTGTTAACATTTTCATTCTAATCTATAATATTTGGGTTAGTGTAGGCCACTGAGGAGTGTCTGTTTAAACTTCTGTTTAGGAGAGAGAGATGTATGTATAACCTCTTTAGAGGTTAGAGGAATCATCTGAGAAGAATCCGACTTGTTTGGAAGGGGGTGTTATTTGGAAAGAATGTGTACATTTAATGGGAGGGGTGTAACTGTTGGAAAGTGTGTACACAACGGAAATTTCTGGCTACACCCGTCACCGGTCTCTCTGGCAAACTCCTCCTGGTATCACTGTATCCTTCCCCTGCAGCTCCTCATCATGTACACTCAGAGGAGATGCAAAGGAACTATTAGGAGCAAGTCTTTTGTGTTGCTAGGGTGTGCCTCATTATCTGTAGCTGTGATACTCTGGAAAACAATCAACACAGGTGTACATTGCACATGCGGCATGTACATGATGGTTCAGCACGTTTCTTTTTCAGTGCACAATTTCTGCACCTACTCTTCTTCCCTTTCACCAGGTAGTGTAGTGCAGCAGAAGTAGGATCCTGCTCAATTATAGCAACTGGGGCACTTTGTCTCCTGTTGGTGTACCCTTCCAGCAGATGCTCAGAGAGGAGAATGTGAAAATTTAGCTGCCTAGGCTTGTTCACCCTCCCGGTCTTGGATCGTTGAACATGATGCATACTCTCTCGAAACAAAGTGAAAGCATTTGCCAATGCCATGTCCTACAAAAACCAGAAGAGATATATCCCTCACTTCTTAGATTTTCAGCTACTGTGGTACTGGCCCCAAAGCTGGTCAGCTACATCCACACCATCCATGTGCATGTTATACTGCTTCAGCACTTCAGGACAGGGAACAGATACTTCAGTGCCATTTCTTTGTAGCCTGGTCACAGATGTTGCTGGTAAGGTCGGGTCATGCGGAGTTGAGAGAAGGAAAACAGGATTGCTGTCTTTCCAAGCTGTGGCGAACAGTGATCCATCCTGTAGCTGTTCATAATGACCACGGACTTTCTTCTTCATTGCTACTTTGATGAGTTCTGCAGGCCATCCAACCCTGTTGGTACGCATTGTGTAACATGCATACAGGCCAACATTCAAAAGTTCTTTTGCCAGGTGAACCGATGTGGAAAAAGTTATCACAATACACATGGTGTCTTTTGCCACACAGATCTTTAGTCAGATCCGTCACCACCCTCTCTCCAAGACCCAATTCCGCATTGCCAGCAACCTTTCCTGTGTCGACTTGGAAGTCTGACACGTAACCATTGTGAGGATCTGCAAGAACCCACATCTTTATTCCATACCGTTGCAGCTTGCTTCGCATGTACTGCTTGAATGAGAGCCGTCCTCCGAATCCTACCATGGCCTCATCGATTGACACTTCTCTGTGTAGATGGTACTCAGTCTTGCAGGCCATCCAAACGTGCTTCATGATGGGACACACATGATGAAGTTTGTCGTGATTTTCCGATCCTCTGGGTGGATTTAGTGTACTATCGTTGGCGTGTAGATACTGCAAAATCTTCTAACGCTCACGGGTCATTACCTTTGAAATCGGAGAACGTCCAAGGAGATGGCGTTTCCCCCAGTACATACAGTAGTGTGGCACCTTCATAAAAGACATGCATAGCCGTAGTCCAAAAAATATTTTATGTCATACGCTGTCACTTGAGTTTAATCAGGGGCCCACTTTGCTTCTGCCTGCTTACAGGCACTGTACCGGTTTGTCTCCTCAGCAATCAGTTCTTAGAGTATCGGCGGAAATGTAAGGTTCACGAAATCCATGGGAGTCTTCTCTGCACCCATCACTGTGTCCGGACCCATAGACTCCTTGAAGACTTCAACATGCTCCGGCTGTAGCAGATGAACCGCATCCAGATGTGTTGAAAGTTGCTCACGTTGTTCGGCAGCATCCACTTCAACAGGGCTACTTGCACGCTGCAGTCTAGCCAAAAGAAGATCATCTTCACTGTACATGTAGTTGCTCTGCCGCTGTAGCTTGGCTAGTGGATCATCCTCTTCGCTCTCCAAGGAGTGCCTCTTCTGGCACAAAGTGGCCTGGGGCAGATCAACTTAACTGAATTCACTATCCAGTGTATTCAAAGGCATCATGCGCATCAAGTCCACTTGGATGTCTGAATCATCAGAACTGTCAAAACCCCGAAATTCCTCTGCCTCGTTGTCACTAGCGCTATCAAACAGGCACAGCAGGTCGTCATTGCAGACATTCTCCATATTCTCCAGTTTGATTGCTCCGCGTTCTTCATCACGTTCCGAGACAGTCTTGGGATGGTCTCTGGAGGTTCTAACGATCTCCGGCGGGTCTAACGATCTCTGGCACTTTCACGCACAGTCTCTATAATAGAAAAATACAGCCATATCTTTACACTGCGAGCCAAACAAACTTGCTACATCCCACATCAGTTCTGTCTACAATGCTCCGTTACCCGGCACAATAAAAGACAAACCGCCAGGTGTTTTACAGTTTGGAGGGCCCGGAAGCCATGGAATCCATCTGATGTAATGTTGCTGTGTGTTTGAAGGTGGAAGTCAGGACACTCGCACCATGGAAACCATTTTGTGCAATGGTGCTCGGCCTCCTGGGGTGAGAGGGCACCCAGACAACATGGAATGATGTTTGTTTTTTGAATGGTGCAGAGTGTTGGAACACCAAGCACCAGTTCACCAGCAGCATTCCCAGATGTTGGGAGGCTCCCACCACCGTCTGAGACCCAGTACCATCACACAAAATGGATTCCCTTGTGTCAGGGCCCTCCCTCCAACCAGCTCACACACAGCGCCATCACACGATATGGATTCCCAGGTGTCTGGGTCTCCTCCTTCCCCCCAATGTAAAACACCAGTCACCATCCCACAAAATGGTTTTCTAGTATACAGTGGTTCTCCACACTTTGTTACCCAGCACAATAAAAGACAAACCTTTCCTGGTGTTCAGTGGTCCCACCCCCACCCTCAGAGGCCCAGCAAAATCAACAAGCGCCACTTTTTCTTTTGGCATACTGCACTCCCACAACCCCCAATTAACAAGCACCATCCCTGGAAAGGTACAGTCTTTGGTACACATTCTCCCACACTAAGGAATTAATTTTCAAACATGAAGTCTGGTGTTTCACAGTTTTTTTTTTTTTTGGGGGGTGTGCACCCAGAAGCCATTTTATGTAATGTTGCAGTGTATTTTAAGGTGGAAGTCAGGGCACTCGCACCACAGAATCCATTCTGTGCAATGGTGCCAGGCCACCAGGGGTGAGGGGCACACAGACAACATGGAATGCTGTTTGCTGGATGGTGTGGGGTGTTGGAACACCAGGCACCAGTCCACCAACAGCATTCTCAGTTGTTGGGAGGATCCCACCACCGTCTGAAACCCAGTACCATCACACAAAATGGATTCCCTGGTGTCAGGGCTCTCCTCCCAACCATTAAACACACGTCACCATCACACGAAAATGATTCCCAGGTGTCTGGGTCCTCCCACCCAAATGTAAACCCCCTCCCCTGTCCCACAAAATGGTTTTCTGGTATATTGCACCCCCAAAACATGCTACAAATTTGTGCCATGGTGCCTCAGGAGGACAGCCAGACATGGAGTGACGCTGTTGTCTGGGGGCTCCCACCACCACTTACCACTGCATAACAGATGTGCCAGAGACCTCCCCACAACTGGCAAATGCACAGAGCCATCCCAGGTTCTCCCACCCCAATGTGAATCACGCAAACAAAAAGATTCCTTGGTGTCCATTCCCCCACCCCACCTCCCACTGACACAGCAATCAGCACAGATGGTGCAGTGGTCCCCTCACCCATAGACCAATTCCAAACACCACATAGGTCTCTGGCACCTTTTCCTCAACTTCCACTGCATCCACTAAACCACCAAACAACTGAACACAGAGGTCTACCTGGGACACAAATGAGCATGTAGACGATCCTCCTCCCAGGACGACAGCTGCACAATCGCTCCCCGCCTTGCCTAGAATACAAGCGGAAATTACAAAAATAAAAGAGATCGTCTCTCCAGTTTCCCCAGCTCCCCAGCAACACGGCAAGGACCAAGAAAAACACAGAACCCCACATAATTTGTAAGCAGCTTGTACAGTATGTACATGTATGTCAAGAAGATACCACCCGTAGCTTAGAAAATGCCTCGAGAAACCCACATACTTTGTATGGCAACTTGTATGCACCTGGACAGCCTGAAAGATACTGCCTTACTGCCTCCAGTTTCCCGGCTTCCCGTTAACACAAACCAAGAAACAAGGAAAAAAGAAAATACAAAATTGGATTGCATGGCAGAACATAGAAGTATCTGCATGAATCTCGGTCTCTGAGTTCTCAAGAGTCTCGGCGTGCAGACCAGGAAAGCCCAAAAGAGCCAGCCCAAAATACCGCATGTAACATAACCGCTCAGCGAGACTCAAATCTGATACAGAAAACAACAAACAGCCAAATAGGAAAGACACAAAATAAAACAAAGGAGGAGCCTGTATTGAGCCATAAGTACTTCCAGTTTTACGGCTTCTCAGAATCATGCCTCTCAGAAATCAGAGAAATAAACATGAAAACCCCACAATAAGATGTAAAACACCACATTTGTAAATACTGTACCTGAAACAAGAGGCGTAACAAGGGGGTAGTAATCGGAACAAACATGATGTTTCAGAGCACAGCAGCTCAACTCTTGCTCTCCCTGCATACAGCAGCAAAGCATGGCGCCAGAACTAAAAAACGGGTTTTCTCAAGATTTTCAAATGGTACCCCTATACTTTCCAACCAATCATAAGAGGCTTATAATGTGTGGTGTCACCCAGGATGGTTTAATAAGCCATAGCTTGATTGGTTGGCAAGTGATATTAAACTAAACAAGTGACTACTCCAGGCGTCGCAAGGGCATGCAGGCACTCAGCAGCTGACATCTCTAGTCGTCCACAGACACACCAGTGCATTTTACTGCCGACTACAGGCGGCGGCTAGGAGACAATGAGTTAAGACAACAGTTCCACCAAGATTCCTTTCTGCTGAGCTAGGCTTCGTTTCCATGTAATGCAAGACACAAAAATCCATGCACCATTCACCACCTCAAATAAAGAACATTCAGACCAGGGTAGACATTTAAGAAAAAATGACTTACCACAGTAATCTTGTTTCTTCCAAGGTATTCTCCAATATTCATAACTCTTGCAGTGTCCTTTGAGACAATACTGCTCCGGAGAGAATGGAACATATGCTAGGGAGTGGAATGCCATTACCTCGTGCCATTTTCAAATGCTGCCTTGGTCTACTACCTGCATTCTAATACCTCAGATTAAAACAGAGCCTGCTACTGAGGCCCAACAAATCTAAATCAACTTAACAATATAATAGGCCCCAACTGGGATCAGAAAAATTTTTTTTTTTTTATTAACACTAAACTCTTTCCCCAAAATATGTCAATCATGTGAAGAAGGAGACATGGCCCAACAGGGCTAAAGAGTGGGACCCCACGCACAGTTGCTCAACTTGGACTGCAGAGGACACCAATTCTAGTAGGGGAGGCAGTGTGGGAGAATAATGAATATTGGAGAAGACCTTTGCAGAAACAAGATTACTAAGCAATTTTTTCTTCTCAGCCCAGGAATTCTCCAATATTTCTAACTCTTGCAGACTATGAAGCAGTACCTTTGGAGGTGGGCACAAAACCTACTTTGGAAACAGACTCTGCAGGACTGCTGTGCCAAACCTGGCATCACTACTGGACAAGGTGTCCAGGCAGTAATGCTTTGTAAAGGTGTGGCCCGACCTCCAGGTAGCTGCTATACATATTTCCAACAAAGGAACCTCCTTGGCAGCTGTACCCCTTGTGGAATGAGCTCCGAGCCCTGCTGGGGACTCCTTTTCCACCTCTTAATTGCAAAACTAGATACACTCAACTATCCAGCGAGATACAATTCTTTTAGATGCTGGATTTCCCTTTGCCCACATCGTTACAGCTCAGGAAAAGCTGTTGTCTATCCTGCCTATGGTCCTTAGTTTGAGTTATGTAGTAACACAGGGCTCTTTCTACATCCAGACTGTGCAGTCTGCGTTCCCCTGAGCTGGACTGCTTAGTGTAAGATTGGCAAGATAACAGACTGGTTCAGATAAAAGTCAGATACAACCTTAGGAAAGAACTTCCCATTTCTTCTCATCACTACCTTGTCTCTGTGAAAAGAAATATAATCCTTTTCAATACACAACACCTGGAGCTCTCTGATCATTCTGGCAGAAGTGATAGCCACCAGGAAAAATGCCTAAACTAGAAGCCTGGATTAATCAATACTCACCAGATATCCTGGGCATCTCTGAGACTTGGCTGAAACCATGCAACAAACACCACAAGGTTGCCCTCCCTGGCTATAAATGCTTCAGGAAGGACCATATAGGGAAAAGGGGTGGTGGTGTCCTAACATATGCCAGGGATCACCTCAACACGACTGAACTCCCTGTGCCTGGATCTGGCCCCTCGATTGCTGAATCGATCTTCCTCGTTCTCACCCTTGGCAAAGTAAAGAAAAAAAAAAAAAACATCCTAGCTGGTTGTGTGTACATGCCCCCAAAGCTGGCCGTTTCTGGCCTTCCTTCTTTCACATCCTCCCTTGCTAATCTCCCATGGCATGACCTTATTAGAGGGTGATTTTAATGTTGATTGGTTGCATACCAACTCTTCCAAGCTATCCACTGTCCTGGCAGATTCAACTCTTGTTGATCTGATAGGGGATCCTACTCGCTCCAACACAAAGACTAGTAACTACACATTATTAGACTGGGCAGTTACAAACTGTGCCCCGAAGATGAAATCAGTGAGGGTACTCTCTGACAGCATAAGTGACCACTCGCCAACTCTGTGTGTGTGGCGTAATAACCGCCCCAACACTCCTCCGAAAATCATCACTGCATGGGATATGACCAGGTTCGACAACAACTTTGTGGATACAATCAGAGAAACTGATTGGGATCCAATAAACACCCTGCCGGACGTAAACTCAGCATTCGACTATTTTGTGGTGAAATTTATTAATATTATTGACCACCATGCCCCACTAAAGAGGTGCTGGGCAAAAGATGTAAAAGCTCCTTGGTATACCAAGGAATTAAGGCACTTCATGTCCACTCGTGATAAGTCTTGGAAGACCTATAAGGATAGCAAGTCTCATACGGACTGGCAGGCTTACAAGCAGCTTAGAAACTGCAAGAATTCTATCCAAAAAGCAAAACGACACCACTTCAAGAGACTCCACACTGAGCATCTCAGTAATCCAAAAGAATTCTGTGGAGAGGTCAACTCTCTTTTGAAGGGTAATACATCTGAGACTCCCAGTTCTCTGGACGCCCGGGGCTGATGTTGTCACCTTCCCGGTTCGCAATTTATTTAAATTGGTCATTGCTCACTGGCACAGTGCCTGAATTATGGAAAGTTACAATAGTGGTACCTCTCCACAAAGCAGGTCCCTACTCAGCAGTGGAAAACTTTCAGCCAGTCTCTTTGCTTTGCCACCCAACTAAAATACGAGAAAGTATAATTTATGACCACTTGTAGGACTGTCTTGACCTTCACCATATGCTCTCAGCATGGGTTTAGGAAAAAAGTACAGTTACGTAACAACTTACCGTAACAGTAGATCTTCGAGTAGAGCTCTTCCAGCAGGCTATTACCATTAGGACTAATGCTGCAGGCCTTAGGATCCACCGGAACAAACTTAGCTAGCAGTATCCAGCAGGGCCCCCCCTCCAGTCACGCCATAAAAGGAGGTGGACCCCAGCTCCACCTCAGTTCGCCCATTGAGGACCCGCAAACAGGTCCCAGCAAGCAAACCAGGCAAAGTGCCCTCATGTCACCCTGATGCTCTCCAGGGGAAGGACGGCAGGAAAGCAACACCTGCTGCAAGAGCTCCTCTCGAAGACCTACTGTTACGGTACGTTTTTACATAACTGTACTCTCTTACTCCGAGTGCGAGCTCTTGCAGCAGGCTATTACCATTAGGACTGAATCACAAGCAGTCCCGCGCGAAGAAGGTGACAAGCCCCAGGAGAAGGAAGATGGAGGCCAACAAAGCTGGCATTGTCCAAGGAGACAGGAGATGGCTAGTCAGGACAGTAGTCCCTGAAGGACCACCGGGCCAAAACCAGCATGGCACCTGGAAGCTATGTCCAGGCTGTACTGAACTCCAAGTAGCAGCTGCACAAACGACTAATAGAGACATTTTTCAGAAAAGCAAAGGAGGTAGAGGAGAGACTGGTGGAATGGCCTCTAACCGTTTCTGGAAGAGGTCTGTGGTACTTACTGTATCAGAAGAGTATGCAGTGGACTAGCCACCTAGATGTACTCTAATTAGACACCAGCTTTCCCAGGTGTTGAGGCGCAAAGGCCGCAAACAATTGCTCCGATCTGCAGTGTGCCGCTGTACACGTGAAATACCTCAGCGCCCTGTGGGCGTCTAATTTGTGCAAGAGAGCTTCTCCCCCGTTGGAAGGGGTTGAATAAACTGGAAGGTCAACCGACTAGTTAAGGGTCAAGTCAGAAACCACCTTTAGCAGAAACTTGGGATTTGTCCTGAGGGAAACCCTTTCCCTATGAAAAAAATCAAACACGGCTCCTTGCACATCAGAGCCTGAAGCTCAGAAACCCTTCGAGCTGAACCAAAAAAAGAGACACCTTCCAGGATAGGTAACAGTTCACACTCTGCAGCAGGTTTGAATGGAGGCAAAGTAAGCTTCTCTAGCACAAAAAGGAGATCCCGGAGAGGGGGGCGGGGAGGGCATTGGATCCCTAACGGGAGGCTTTGTATGAAAAATGCCCTGCAGAAACGTGCAGGCCACGTCTAACTGGGGTAGGGTTCTGCAGTCAACCAGAGCATGGTAGGCAGAAATGGCTGACATATACACCTTAACAGAAGAGTTGCTCAAGCCCTGATGTAATAAGGAGAGGAGCTACTGTAAAAACAGGTTACTCACCTGTAACAGTAGTTCTAGGAGTGGCACATGTAGTTCAACCACACTGTTTGGCGTGTCCCTTTCCCCTTTAAATCTTGCCGGAAGTCTTCTAGCTGGCTCCTCCCACCCATCCAGGTGGTATATACCTTGGCTACGCCCCATGACGTCCGATCTTAGCCTACTGGAAGCCAGGTAGTGTGTCTGCAGCCGGGGAGGTCGGGTGGGTCCGTGTGGATGAACATATACTACTCCTAGAGCTACAGTTACAGATGAGAAACCTGTTTTTCTAGATCGTGGATATGTTGTTCATCTACACTGTTTGGAAGACTCCTACCAGTTCTCTGGGAGGAGGAAGGCAAGGTGCACACCCCCTACTTAGGGAACAGAGATTGGAGAACTGAGGTCCCAAAACCAGCATCCTGGCGTGACTCAAGGTTGATGTGGTATGGGTGATGAAGGTGTTAGCCGACTTCCAGGTAGCAGCCCGCCGGATTTCCTGGATACGGATGTACCTTGACGCAGCCACCAATGCAGCAGTATGGCGGGTAGAATAAGTTCCTATCACTCTGGGAGGCTCCTTGCCCACCAACTCATAAAAAAGACCTATACATGATGTAATCCACCTTGCTATGGTCAGTTTGGCTGCAGGTTTGCCAGAAGCGGCTTCAGCGTAGGTTACAAACAGCTGGCAAACCTCTCCATGAACTTCTGCCACCCTCTCCTTATAATAGAAGAGAGCACATCTCAGGTCCAAAGTACGGCGCCTGTACTCAGCATCCGAGGTGTAATTAGGGCATTACACCGGCAGAGTCAACACCAGGTTAAGGTGAAACTCTGACACCACCTTCGGAAAGAATTTTGGGTGGGGGCGCAGGACAACCTTGTCCCTGTGGAAGACCAGATAAGGGGAAGTCCCCCGAAAGCACCAGAAGCTCCCCTGTCCTGCTAGCAGACATGATAGCCACCAAGAAGGCAATCTTCCACGACAAGTGCGACAGCTCACACTTGTGCATTGGTTCGAATGGCTTGCCCATGAGCACTGCCAGTACCAGTTGTAGATCCCACGGAGGAGGAGGTTCACACACCAGAGGGGATATGTGATCTAGGCCATTAAAAAAGCACCTGACCACTATCTCTGGCACCAGTGTTGGCTGACCGGCCCGCACCCAGTAAGCAGAAATGGCTGCAAGGTGCACCCTAAGGGTCAATGATCGCAGACCCCCTTTGGAGAGAGACCAAAGGCAGTAGATAATGTTAGCCATGGAACAGAATAAGGGGTCCAGACCCTTGCCCTGACACCAAATGGAAAATCTTTTCCATTTGAAGGCATAACATTTCCTGGTAGATTACTTTCTAGATGCCTCCACCACGGAGTAGACATCTCCGGAAAGACCCAAAGCCTGCAACTCTAGCCGCTCAGGTACCAGGCTCTGAGGTGCAGGGATTGAAGGTCCAGATGGCAGACATTCCCCTGGTTCTGAGATATCAGGTTCAGGCATGTACAAAGCCACTCCGGGGGGCTGAAGCTGAGGGAGATCTGGATACCAGAACTGGCACAGCCAGTCTGGGGCTACCAGAATCACCTTTGCCTTGTCCCTCCTCACCTTGATTAACACCTTGTGGATCAAGGGAAATGAAGTGAAGGCTCAGGGGCGGCCTGGGGTCCACGGCCTCGAGAAGGCATCCCCCTGCAGCGAGTCATGCTGAAGGGGGTGGGCATTAAACGGCTCAGCTTGGTGTTTTCCCTGGAGGCAAACAGGTCCACCATCAGTTTGCCCAATGGGAGAACAGGCTGTAAGCTACCTCTGGATGGAGCTACCACTCATGGGATGTCTGGCCTAGGGGGCTGAGAGCATCCGGCAGCTGGTTCGAGGCACTTGTCACATGGATGGCTAGGAGATCCGCCTCCAACCGGCTCATGAGGGTCCAGATGCAGAGCACCTCCATGCACAGCAGACGGGAGTGCATGCCGCCCTGTTTGTTGAGGTAGTACATGGTCATGGTATTGTCTGTCTGGACTTGAGCTACTTGACCCCGGAGCGGAGGAACGAAAGCTGACAATGCCAGTCTGACTGCCCTGAGCTCCAACAGATTGATGTGGCATCGGGACTACTCGGGGGTCCAGAACCCATGGGCCCTGTTGTCCCCCATGTGGGCTCCCCAGCCCATGAGAGGTGCATCAGTCGTAAGGACGACCGTCACCTCGGGGCAAACAAACTGGATCCCTTCCTGCAACCGGTCTGGGGCTGTCCACCGTTGGAGACCGTCCCACATCTTCTGGGTTACAATGATCAGCTGGTCAGAATGACCATATTGCTGAGTCCACTGGGCAGCCAGCTCCCATTGGAGGTGGCGTATGTGAAACCGGGGCCAACGGACCACTGAGGTGCACGCCACCATGTAACCCAGAAGCCGCAAAAAGTCCCAGAGAGGGTGCAAGTGTCCAACCAGAAATGATTGGGCAAAGGAGGATAGAACCTCTGCCCTGTCCGCCAGGAGCCGAGCTCTGGCTTGACAAAAGTCGAGCTCTGCCCCGATGAAGCCCATCACCTGGGAACACACGAGTTTCAACTTGACCTCGATCAGGAGGCAGAGTTGGGAGCAGGTCTGGAGGGCAAGATCCCTGGACCTCTCCATCTCCTGTTGGGTGGAACCTGCCAGGAGCCAATCCTCGTGCAAGGGATAAATTCAGACACCACCACCCCCCCCAAGCTGGAAAGCCACCACTGCAATTCATTTGGTGAAGACCCGTGGGGCCGATGACAGGCCAAACGGCATGGTTCGGAACTCATACAGGGTCCCTTCGACCCTGAAGCAGAGGAACCATTGATGGGACGGACAGATTGGAACGTAAAGGAACACGTCCTGCAGATCCAGTGAACAGACCCACGTTTCGCTCCAAGGATGGTATGATCTGGGACAGAGTGACCATCCGAAAGATGCGCAACATGAGAAACTGATTCAGGTCATGGAGATCTAGAATGGGGTGCCAACCCCTTCCCCCCCGCTTGGGCACCAGGAAGTACCTGGAGACAAAGTCTGGGTCTGCAGACTGAGCCGCCACGAGAGCTACTGCCTCCTAGAGGAGAGGCTGAGCAATGTCGTCTCAAAGAGCAGACAGTGCATGCAGAAATCTGTTCTTCCCGAGAGGCACGGGCTCGGCTGGGAGGATACTGTTCGAATTCCAGGGGCAGTCCCTGACCAACCACTTCGAGAACCCACCTGTCCGTAGTGATAGTGGACTAGGTGGAAAGGAAGTGGTGGAGTTGGACCCCCACGGAAGATCCAGAGCTGGCATGATGGAGATAGGGGTGGTAACCCCCACCCCATTACTGGGCAGGTTTGGAGTAGGCAGCGGCGGCTCCAGGACCTGAGCCTCTGCCTCCTCTGCTGGCCTGTTGGGGACCAGGCTTGGGTCAAGGGTGCCAAGCTTGAGCCTGCTGCTGATGCCGCTGTCCCCTCTGGTAGGAGGACTGCTGAATCGCAGGGGAAGAGTGCCGAAAGGGCTTCTTTTTCTTATGCTGGTTCTTGCCCGAAGAACTCTTGGAAGAAGTGGCGTCCAAGGTGGCACTGGACTGCTCTATGCGCTGTAGGTGACCAGCCACTTCTGGTCCAAACAAGTCGGTCCCAAGGAAAGGCACATCAGCTAACTTGTGCCAAGTATCCGCCGGGAAGGAGGAGAGCCTCAGCCAACCCCCGCGGCGAGAGACAACCGCGGTGGCCATCGAGCGGTCACAAGAATTCCCAATGTCCAGGGCCATTTGGAGCTGCTGTTTGGTAACAGCAAAGCCCTGATCCCGGACCTGCTTAACCGTGGTCTGCATGTCCGTGGGGAGATGTGGGAGGACTTCATCTAAATGACCTGAGAAGGGCATGAGAGAAGTGTGCCATGACGACGGCCAGACTTGCCTGACGAAGGCCTAAGGAGTAAGCCGCATAGACTTTCCGTGCCGAGTAGTCCAAAAGATTGGACTCTATCGGGGGGGGGTGTCGGTCAGTGCTGGCAGAACTGCCAGTACGCCTGAACACAGAGGCGGTCACCAGACTCTCGGCTGAAGGGTGCTCTGTGGCCCCGCAAGGGACCCCAAGGGCACCGCATATTTACAGGCCATGCGGGCAGACTGTGCTGGACATGAGGCAGGACGCTGCCATAGTTAGAGTGCCGGACCAACAATGCCCTCGGCCACAGCAAACTCCTCCGTCGGGGTATCCTCTCTCTTGAGGATGTCCTTGAAAGGGTACTCTACCTTTTTCTGGATGGGTTCCAGGAGCATCCCTGTAGAATCAGAGATGAGATGGAGAATCCCTTGGTAAGAGAAAGGAACTTCCTCCATCCCTGTGCCAACAAATGACTCATCATCCCCAGGATGAGTGTGAAGCCCGATGACATCAGAGTCAGAAGAGTCTGGATACAGCGGCCTGCCGCCCAAGTCACCCTCAACCCACCGAGGCCGGTCCAGGGTGACCGTGACCGACAGACGTCAGGGAAGCCCGGTAACTGGTCGTTCCTCTTTGGAAGGAGCCCCTCCCACAGGCTGCTTAGGCGGCGGCTCCATCACTATCGATGGAGAGACCGGAATAGGCCAAACCAGAGGACGAGCCAGCCCACAGGCGGCGGAATCAAAGGCTTCGGTTCAGAGGGGTTGGCTTTAGCCTAGGAGGCGAGAGCCAACATATGGCCGGGGTAGGTGGCGGAGCAGCCTTCTGCTCGGAAAAAATCAGCTGTTGCCACATAAGGTCCAAGTAGCACCGGAGTTTCCGTTGGAGCCTCTCCTCATTTGAGGACGACCTGTGGCGTCACCTCTTTTTGAAGCATTTGTGGCTGTTCCTTGGTCGATCGACTGAGGGGATTTTAGACCTTGCCCAAGAGCGGGCAGGCTGACTGTCATTCGGGAGACACTGGAGAGATTGGCGAAACCAGAGGGTCCGGAACCAGGACCTTGATGGGGACACCAGCGGCTGGTGTCTCGTCACTGGGGTACACAAGGACCAGAGTCCTCGCCACAGAGTTGTCTGCCATGGCCAGCGACAGAGGGTCGACTGGATCGAGAACAATCTCAACCTCATCGGCCACATCCTCGGTCATCTGGCCAGGCGGAAGGTGCGTGAAGTCTGTGGCCGAGGAAGCGATCTCGACCGAGTTAGAGACCACGTATTCCTGGGACTGAGACGTCTCAGCCCCAAGAGCACATTCGCCAAGACGAAGACATGCCAGGTTCCTTGTCTCTCTTACGAGACTGGGAGGAGTGCAAGCCCGCAGGCGCCTCACCCTGGGTGGGGAAAAGACTGGCACAACTCCTTAAAGGAACCTGTGAAGGTAGAGCCTAGGTGGAGTGGGACGAAAAAGCTCCAATTAGCCGAAGCACGGGCAGCTTCCTCTGTGAATGCCTTCAAGCGTTCCAGCTGCTCAGCGGAACCCGCGGCTACAGAAACCACTCACCTAGCCTCCTTGGACTTCACCAGAGGATTCCTTTTCTCCAGTCTCCCCAACTTCAAACAAGCCAAGCAGTCATCCAGGACATTGGGATGGAAGGCCAAGCAATAGCTGCAGGACAAGGTGTCATGGTAGACACCTAGGCAGTAGACACACGCGAGATGGGGATCAGTGCGTGACATCTTCTGTCCACAAGGACTCCAGCGAAATCCTGGAGAAGATTTCTCTTCCATGATAGAGGACGCAAAAGCGCGATCGCTAACTCGAATGAGTGAATTTTGGTAAGACCGAAGTTTTGAAAGCCAGGGCCTATAAAATGCATGAGCACGAGGGAGACAACCTGTATCTTCCAGCAGAAAGGAAGATCTGGCATCATGGGGCGGAGCAGAGGTATAAACCACCCAGGTGGATGGGAGGAGCCAGCTTGAAGACTTCCAACAAAATGTCAATGGTAAACTGACATGCCAGAGTGGATGAACATATCCACGATCCTAGAATGCAGAGTTCACTGGACAGGTAAGGGGGTCAGATTATGGGACGAATCCCAAAGACAGAAACTTTTCCACTTCATAGCCTAAGTGGACCAAGTAGGGACTTTCTCACCACAATGAGAACGTCTGCCATCTCCTGGGAGACCCCTACCTTGCCTCAACTACGTCTGCAGGAACCATGCATGAAGGTGCAGGGACTTGAGATCCGGGTATACCAGTTTGCCCTGATCCTGGGACAGCAACTGCAAGCATATCGGCAACAGAATCGGAGATTCAGACGACAGCCACTGAAGTAGTGAGAACCAAATCTGCCGTGGCCACAGCGAGGCAATGAGGATCATCCGAGCCCCCTCGGATTGTACCATCAACAGAACCCTCTGAATTAGAGGGAAGGCATAAAGGGACCTCCCTGTCCAACAAAGGGACAATGCGTCTAGCCAAAAAGCACCAGGCGCGTGCTCTCGCAAGCAGAAACTTGGCAGTTTGGCGTTGCATGGGGACGCAAACAGGTCCTGCTCTGGTAGACCCCACGTGTCTAAGAGCTGGCCCGCTCCAAACTGAAGTAGCTCCCACTCATGCGCCTCGGACCGAAACCAAACTTAAGCTGCTTTGGACACCTGAAACATGCACCGCAGTCAGAAAGATGCAATGTTCTAGTGCCCAGTACCAAACTCATCACCTCCCTGCAAAGGGAGTATGAGTGAGTTCCCCCTTTCTTGTTTATGTAGAAGACAACGGCAATGTTGTCAGATTGAACGAGAAGAGAGCCTGGCGCTAGGTCCTCTTGAAACACCCACAAGGTGTTGAGGACTGCCTGCATTTTCCAATACTTTGATGTGGAGATTTCGCTCCTCTAGGGACCAAACACCCGAAGCCTGGCTGTCCCCTATGTGAGCCCCCCCACCCCAGCCTAAGTCACAGGCGTCTCATCAGGGTCAGACTCGGGGGAGGCTCCTGTCGAAACAAGATTCCTTTTTCCAAATTGGGGGGATCCAGCCACCAAAGAAGGGTTCTTCTGACTGGTTTGGAGATCCTGACCAAGTGGTCTAGGCCATCAAAGCTTTGGCCCCACTGCACCCTGAGCATACAATGTGGGACCCTTATGTGGAGGCGATCCAAGGGAGTTACAGGGATTACCACCACCATGTGACCTAGAAGTCTGAGGAAGGTCCTGGCGTGGACCTGGGGGGGTTATCAGGACAGTTCAGACCACTTCTCACTGGCGATCTCTCCATTCTTGTGGGAGGAAGGCTATGCCCTGGACCATGTCCAGGATCGTACCTATAAACGTAAGTCTTTGGCTGGGCTCTGGGGATGACGAGCAGGTTCAGGGTGATCCCCAACTCTTGAAAAAAGTGTACAGGTGTCAGAGTATGAAAGAGACGCTCCTTTGACGAGGCCGCTAAAAGCCAATCGTCCAGGTAAGGGAAGACAATGTTCCCCTCATCTTAGAGCCGCAGCTACCACTGCTAGGTTCTTGCTGAAGACTTGAGGAGCCGAGGAGAGACTGACCGGCAGAATCCGAAACTGGGAACGTCTCCCCTGTAAGTGGAACCTCAAGTACTTCCCGTGAGGAGGAAAGACCCCAATATGCATGTAAGCATCTTGCATGTCTAGGGAGCAGAGCCAGTCCCCTTGGTGCAACAGGGGAATTAGACCTTGGAGGGTCACCAACCTGAATCTTTTGTATTCTATAAGGTTGTTGAGAGAACTGAGGTCCAGGATGGGCCGAAGTTCCTTAGTTTTCTTTGGCACTAGGAGAAAATGGGAGTAATATCTTTTTCCCTGTTGCTGCAACGGGACCAGCTCGACCACCTTTTTTAGCAAGCAGGCCTGAATCCCTCCTATGAGAGGTATGTGAGGAGGAGAAAACCTTGAGGACCTTGATGGTGTTTCCGGGGGATCTGAGTGAACTCCAGTACATGTCCCCTCCTTACATCATCGAGAACCCAAAGGTCTGACGTGATCTTGCTCCAACCCTCCAAGTAGAGGGAGAAGCGATCCTCTACTACTGCCTCCCACTGTGCCTCCTCCAGGGGAGAGGGGGTCAACAGTGAGTCACTGGGAAGAACCAGGGGTTGGCAGAGAGACTTGGGAGGACTTAGGGCTTCGAAAGGGGCGCCTCCAGGCTGCTGGGCTGTGGCCTTCCTTGTAAAGCCTCCTCTCTGTGCTGTGTGGTTACCACGGGCAGATTGGCCTGCGGGCTTCCGAAAAGGCTGTTTGCAGAATAGTCTCTGGTTCCCCCTTATTCATTTGTTGGATGGCCCAGACCAACTTCCCAGATTCCTGGAGACAAGAGACAACGCCCTCAGTCTCAGACCAAAACAATACGGAACTATGGAACAGGAGGTACTTGATTCCGTTCTGCAGATCCTGGGAGAATCCTGAGACTCACTGCCAGGCACAGCGCCTCAGGCAGACACCTGCCGCTCTCGACGCCATATCTGCAGTGTCTTACGAGGCACGCATAACATGTGTGCCTACTTCAGAGCCCAACTAAGATTTCCAGGAGCTCAGTTTTCTGCGTGGAGTCTGGTAGGGCACTGGCCTTCTCCTGCCCCTTCAACGTGTTTTGGTACTAGACCATATGCGTCAGGAAGTTTAGGGACCTTATTGAACAGGTGGATGCGGAGTATGCCTTCTTGCCCACCTGGTCCAGGTAGCGGGACTCCTGATCGGGAGGCTGGAAACTTAGGTGTTTGGGCTGTGGAGACTTGTCGTGAGCAGCCGCCATCACCATGGAGTTGGCCTGAGGGTTTTCTGCTAAAAAGGGCTCATCCCTCAGTGCTCCATACAGCCTGTCGATTTTTTGGGAACTACTAGGACTGTAGATGGATGTTTCAAATTGATCTTTGCTAGGTCTTGGAATGTATCCACCAAAGGAGGCATTACAATTGGTTTAGGCTCCTTCTGCTTCAGGTACCGAACCAGTCTCCGGTGTTCCGGATCCAGGTCCACCGTCTCCCACTCACTGGAGGCCAGGATATGCCGCATGACATCCATAAAAGTCGGATCACCGGGCAATGAGCGAGGTGTATCCTTATCCTCAAGAGGAACTCCCAACTCCCGAGAGGGAGTGGTCTGAAGAAGAGGACGATGAGGACCGACTCCTACTGGAATGAGGAGAGGCCGAACCATGCCTGGAGGGACTTCCCTCTAGAGAACATCTGTCACTGTCCAACCGTCAACTGCCATGGGACTGATGCGGTCCGAGGACTGACAAAGTGAAGACGGAGCCTGTCACCGGGCGCCACCACTGGCTGGTATTGCGTCTGCACCTAGATAAAGATCTGTGCTAGCTGCAGGACCTGATCCTGGGCGGATCCGGCGATGGCTGGAAGACCATGGCGGTGTCATCGGCAGTCGAGACCTGGATCGGGGCGGATCACCGAGGTGAGTGGGACTTGGACACTTTAGCCCACTCGTCCGAGGGAGAGAGAGAGACAGGCAATTATGGGGACAGATCCCCAGTGTCCTGGGTATCTGGACAGACGGGGACCGGTGTCAGATCCGGCTTTGGTGAAGTAATATATTTTTTGACTCTACTCCACCAGAAGGAGAAAAGCTCCGTGAGCTTCTCCTTATTAAACATGGAGACCGCAGTCCCCTTCAGGGGAAATCAGCGAAGCTGCAAGATCCAGGAGGGCCCAGGGACAGGATCCTGAGGAGGTGCCCCCTAGAGTAGAGGGCCTCGGACATGGCGACGGTAGCTTGACCAGTGCAGGCTCCCGAGGTTGCTTAACCTTATCAGATGCCGGCACCGTAGCTGGTGCCTTGGCCGGCTCAGATTTTGCCGGTTTTTAGGGGCGAGCCCCCAACTGAACCTTATCGGAAGGGTCCAGCACCTTGGCCAGCAACTTTCCAGAAGCCCCGTGTAAAGCCCTGACCAAGGCTTCTTCGGCAGGGCCGAGATATGTGCCAAAGCAGTGGTCTTAGGGGTACCCATCAAGACCACAGACACACCACAACATGTGCCGGGCCGAGGCGCCTTCTCTGGTAGCCCCGCCAAGGCTGGCGTCAGTGTGTCTTGGTAAGCCGTGGACTTTACCTTCTCTTCATGCCTGGAATGGCGCAAATGGTCAGAGCTGCCTGATCCAGAGGACGAAGCCCTCTTTGTGGGGAGAACACGACCTAGATCGCTGGTGGGACCAGCTACGGTCCTTCTCTCAGGACGTGTACTGGGATTTGTCCTGGTGTTTGGTCTTTTCTCCAGGAGAGCTTTCCATGACGTTCATCTGTTTTTCTAAAAGGTGAGCCTTTAGGGCCTTCAGACATCTGATTCTAGTCCTGCCGGTGAAGCCTTTGCAGATCTTGCAGGCCTGGATGGCATGGTCTGGGCCCAAGCAGAAGACGCAGGTTTCATGTCTGTCCTTTGATGATATCTGGTGGCCACTAGCACACTTTTCTTCTGGCCAGAGGATGAGACCAATGACAGAGAAGACATGCAATGTAAACACTCAATGGTAATATCAGAGACACCCTGTAGAAGAACGATGAAATACGAGGGAAAAAAAACCCACAAAATGTAGAAAATTCGCTAGAACTGCTAAAAACACACACTAAGAACTTCCCATTGAGAGTGGCTCTGCGGTGAGAAAGAACTGAGGAGGAGCTGGGATCCACCCCCTTTTATGGCATGGCCGACGCTGGGGAGGGGCAGATGTCAGGGGGCAGGCCCTGCTGGATACTGCTAATAAGTTTTTTTTTTCCAGTGGGTCCTAAGGCCTGTGGCATTAGCCCCAATGGTAATAGCCTGCTGCAAGAGCTCACACTCGAAATAAAATCCATAGTACACAAATGGCTCTGATTAAAGTCCCTACTGACATTTTCCGTGAAATGGACCATGGCCGAGCCTCTAAAGCAATTTTCGTAGATCTGACAGAGGTTTTTGACTTGGTCAACCATGGCCTTCTGATGCAACAGCTGCAAACCCTTGGCCTTGATGCCAATGCCCTGGTCTGGACCAAAAGCTACCTTATCGACCGCACCCAAAAAGTAAAATGGGCTGGCTCCCTAGCCACTCGAGGACTATTACCTGTGGTGTCCCCCAGGGCTCCATACTTGGCCCACTACTTTTTTCTTTATTAACGACCTCCCCAATAATGGTGGTGGTGGGGGGGGGGCTCAGTTCATCTGTATGCAGATGATGCCATCATCTACCGTTCTTCTACTAACGCAGGGTGGCTTAATTCCATGCTATCCTAGGACTTCCGCACCCTTGAGGACTGGTTCACTCAGATGCAGCTTGTCCTCAATACTTAAAATACAAAATGCATGTTCTCCCACTCGTCCACACAAACTCTCACCCCTCTAGCAGTACTCACGTGCAGGGGAAGCTCTAGAAATTGTCAGGTCATTCAAATACCTAGGTGTTACCCTAGATACCTCGCTTACCCTGGATGAGCATGTTACTGCCCTAACCAAAATGATAAACCAAAAAAATAGGTGTACTCTACCGTATCCGTCCCTTCCTTACTAAGACTTCCTGCCGCAAGATTGCTTGATACCATGCTCCTGCCCCTGCTTATATATGGGGCATCATTATTCCTCTCTACCACCACATTCGTACTCTCTCACCTATCTCAGGATTACCACAGAATTGGTAGGTTTGCTCTTGGGACAAATATTCGGCATTATCACTGTGATGTACCGTCTGCCTTGGGTTGGCTACCTTATGAATCAAAATTACACTATCATGGTAAGCTTCATACACAAGCTTGTCCACCAAATCACTTCTCCATGCTTTTCCGGTATTGTTAAATGTCTCCCTCAACGTGCCATCAAGATCCGCCTCTATTCCTCTATCAGTACCGAACCTACGAGACACTGTGTCACAGCAATCCTTTGCTTTCTCAGCTATATCCTGCTGGAATTCCTTACCTCCTCCTATACTGGCCTGTACCGCCATCTCCCAGTTTCAAAGATCATTGTCATCACACCTAACTGCCCCACCTTGCTCCTGCTTCTGCTGATTCCTGACCCTGGTCTTTCTGTCCATTTCTACCGTGCATCTACAAATCCACCAACAACCCCCGTCTTTCTGTCTACTCCAACCGTGCCTCTACTAATTTAAACTTTCTACTCTTTTTCCCTTCCAAATTCCAAAAAAATTAAAAAAAAAAACTGCTAATGATGTCTGTATGCTGAGGTTCGGAAACTTATTTTTTATTGCTTGTTGTATCACTTAATGAAAATATTGTACTTTTCTGTTT
This sequence comes from Neoceratodus forsteri, assembly GCA_016271365.2. Taxonomy (NCBI): domain Eukaryota; kingdom Metazoa; phylum Chordata; order Ceratodontiformes; family Ceratodontidae; genus Neoceratodus; species Neoceratodus forsteri. The sequence continues at coordinate 1,410,754,402 of CM057456.1, read as the reverse complement.
GTTCAACCTCTACTCGTCTGTTCTCCTTGAATTACTGTACATTTTTCTTGCACTACTGACTACACTATCAATGTAATGCACTTACTGGGTCACCCCTGAAAAAGGGACAGTCTTGTCTCAGAGAGCCTACCCGATTACCAAAATTCAATAAATAAAACACATAAATAAAAGTAACAACATACTTAAGGCCTGTGAGACCATGGATGCAAAAGGGTGAAGCATGAGCTGAGCAATACAAATGTTTAGGTCCTAAGCTGGCACTGGTTCCCTGAGAGGTGGATGCAAGTGGGACAATCCTTTGACACATCTTCTGAAGACTGGATTGCATGTCAGAGACATCCTTTCCAGCGGAAATGTAAGCAGACACTGATGCTAAATTCATCTTCAGGGCCTAATGCTGTAAGCCCAGAGAACGTAAATGTGTTAGGTAATCCAAGAGGGCTGGAACTCCTGCCTGTGTTAGTACACCATTAGTGGAGCACCAATGTGACGACCTTACCATTTTGAAGCATAGGTTCTCTTAGTGGAGGGCTTCCTGTACCCCCTCAGCACCTCGAGGACACCCTTGAGAGTTGCAAGCCTGCATACTCTAGGTTCTCAAGAGCCATGCCTTGAGCCTGAGGGACCACAGGCTGGGATACATAATCCTCCCTTGTTGGAAGTTAACAGGTTGTGCCTCCAGGGGACGAGTATTGGCCTGGCCACAGACAGAGCAGCAGAGAGCACCATGGCTCCCTCGCCCAATTTGGTGATATCAAAATAATTTATGCTGGCTGGGATCAGAGTTTGATCAGTACTCTGAGTAACAGGAAGGAAGGCATGCAGATGCCTCAATGACTAGCCCAGAATCGGAGCATCCAAAGGAACTATGCCCCGGCTGGTGGTCTGCAACAATACTATGGCAGGTGGTGAATCTCGTGGGATGCAAAGAGATCTATCTCTGGGGTGCCCCACCTTCTGGACACAAACAAGCAGGTGCTGGATGTAAAGGCCAACTCGTTATGGGCCTGACTGATCCTGCTCAGAGCATCTGATAGGGTGTTGTCCTTTCCTGGCAGATGAATAGCATGCAGAGAAGCACTGAGGGAATATGCCAAACTCCATATCTTCATTGCCTTTGTGCATAGAGGAGTGGATCTTGTCCCTTCCTGCTTGTTTATGTAGTACACTTTGGTGGTATTGTCTGTTCTGATCTGATCTGTACCACCCTTCCCTGAATTAGGGGAGCAAAGGTTTGCAGGGATAGAAACTATGCTCTCAGTTCCACCAGATTTATGTGCTGGAATGACTCTGCACTTGACCAGGTACAGTGGAGTGGTGTACTTTCCTAGATGGGCACCCCACCCCAGTAGTGATGCATCCATTGTCAGGATCACTGATGGACACTTGTTGGAAGGGGACTCCCTCTGAGGTTGTCTCCTTTCATCCACCACTGAAGTGCCTGCAGTAACTCCCTTTTTACTGGAACTGGCATTCAGTGGGTCCAGTCTCTGGCACCAGTGTGCTCAGAGGTGGAACCAAATCTCCCTCATCTGGAACCTAAGACTGTGCCTGCTGCTGCAGCCATGTGGCCCAGCAGCTGCAGAAACTGTCTTGCTGTTTTTGGCCTGTTCATTTTGAACTAACCAGCCAGCTGCAGGATGCTGCTCACCCTTTCCTGAGGTAGGTAAGCTTTTCCCACTACGGTGTTCAGTTCTGCTCCTATGGATTGCAGTGTTTGCACAGGGAGCAGGACTGACTTTTCCACATTTATCAAGAATCCCAGGGACTGAAAAAGGTCCTGGGTTACTTGCAGATGCCCCCTTACCTGCTGGGGAGATTCTCCCACAACCAGCCAGTATCCAGGTAGAGAAAGACACCTAACCTTAGGTGAGCCACCATAACTGCCAGACACCTTGTGAATACTCTTGGTGGTGATGTGAGGCTGGTAGAGCCCTGAAGGGAGTCTGAATCTTATATATTTTCTCTGAGACTCCCTTATGGGAATGTGGAAGTATGCATCTTTTAGGTCCAATGAGCCTAACCAGTCTCCATTTTTAAAACTGGCAGAATCATTGCCAGTGTGACCATCTTGAACCTGGGTTTAACCAGGTGCCTGTTTAACAGTCTGAGGTCTAGAATAGGCCACACTCCCGTTTTTCTTTGTGGTACGGAGTACCCAGGTAAAACTCCTTCCATATGCATTTGGGTGGGGAAGACAGGCTCCATTGCTCTGGATAAGAACAGGGCCTGTACCTCCTTTTCTAGCAGCTTTCTTTCTGAGAGAGAAGCTGCTCTGAACACTCTTGTTCTTAAGGGAGGGAAGGATTTGAAACAGAGGCAAACCCAGACCCACTACTTCCAGGACCCACTTGTCTGTGGTGATGTTTATGCAAGCCTGGAAATAATGAGTCAGTCTACCCCTTACAGGTACTTGGAAGGCAGCCAGATGAAAGGAGTCAGAGGTTTGGTTTCATTTGTGGCTGGGCTTTACCAGCCAGGAAGCCATGCCTGGAACCCCTTTTGTCCCTAACCCTGTAATAGCCTGAAGGCTCATGGTGGTACTGCAGTTGGAGTTCCAGCTTCAGCCTAGTAAAAAGGCCTGGTGTAAGTAGACCTACCCTTACCTCCCCTTCCATAGTGCCTGGAAGAGGGAGAGAGTTTCTCCTTTGCATAAATTATTTCTAAAGGAGATTTTATATTCAGCCACCTTTTTTATGTAAACCTCTGGTTGTTCAAACAAGTTGCTCTCCACAGGAAAATCCATGGCCTTACCCTGGGTGTCATGTGTCAGGTTAGTGGCCCTAAGCCAGGCAAATCTTATCAGGGCTACTGGGCCAGATATCCACCTGGCAGCAGTGTCATTACTATCTGCTGGCATTAGAAACTGATACTTAGAGGCTCAAATCTAGCAGTTTCAGCTAGGTCTGAGAAAATGCTGGTCGGATCCTTCTCCGACATTAGCTCGTAGTGAGTGCCATAAGGCTTTCTGGTACTGGGCTGCACAGGCCTGATAGTTGGTTTATCCGATTGTAAAAGAAACAGATGGGTAGCTTTTTTTATGCTCTCTTTTTTGCCATGCTGTCAATTTTTCCGAAATACTTTTCAGGAGGGTGTGAAGCCAGAGGCACCTTAGTCCTTTCATAGACTGCCTGCTGAACTATACCTTGGTGGCCAGGGTGAGTACGAAGAAACTCAGCGCCATCTTCTTCATCTTGCATCTCTCCACAGTGGTTGCAAGATCCAAAGTCTCCACAATTTTTCTGACAAGTGAAAAATGTGAGGAATAATCCTCAGTAGGTCTAGGGGACGAACCAAACTCCTGTTCAGGGGAGACTTCAGGTTCAATACTCATCTACCTCAAACTCTTCTTCTTACTCATACTACAACTGTTCCAGGAAAAGGGGGGTGGGGAGAGACAGAGGTAGTTGCTTGCCTTGTCAGGGCTTGAGTAGGTGGGGAAGGGGTCTGTCAAGCCCTGCAGCACCTGTATATAACTTTTAAAGTCTGTGCAATGTCAGACGAAGGCATACTGGCGGACACTGTAGTAACTCCCCTTGTTGCATTCCAGCAGGGGTCTCAGTGTGTTTAGTCTTTTTTAATTTCTTTGCAGGCACCGGTGAGTCAGCTGATTCAATGCCTCTTTTGCCAGAGTTTTCAATTGTATCAAGGGTGGTATGAGAAGCCTTAGCAGTTTCACCGGCAGCTTTCAAAGGTGTGGACTAGTCAAGAGCCCATGGCACCCTTTTCCAATTTTCTTTTCAGCCATTGCCCGACGTTTTTCAAGTGTCCTTTGAGATAAATACTTGCAAATATCACAATCAACATTAACGTATTGTTGCCCAAGGCAGATAAGTCCTGTTTATCTGCCTTGGCAAACACTTCAGAACATGTAATACAGTTTAAAAACCCCAGGGGTCCAGTTTTCTTCTTGGGTTTTCCTGGCATCTTCAATTTAAAGCGCAAGAAAACAGGAACCGCAAACAGTAAATATTAACAATTAAGTTACTGGTTGCAGTCGGTTCCGAACAGAGAAAAACAGTAAAACTTCACAGTTGCAGTCAGTTCGGAAACTAGGAACCAGAGTAATGGAACCGATAAAACTCTGTTCAAAATATCCCAAAATTAAATAAAAATAACCCAAACAGTAACAGGATCACTACATAAAAACTCCAGTTAAGTTTAAACAAATCTCGGTTCCCCTCCGGTTCCTGTGAACAGCGAGGAACTGAAAAAAAGCATAAATACACATGGTATTGGATAAAATACAGGCAGTTGACCAAGACAGCTTTTGAAAATGACACGAGCTAATTGCATTCCACTCATTGGCATATGTTCCATTCTCTCCGGAACAGTACTGTCTTAAAGGGATACTGCAAGAGTTAAGAATACAGGATAATTCCTGGGGTGAGAAGAAAAAATTACTCACCTTAGTAATGTTGTTTCTTCTAATGGAGTCTTGCTATATTATGACTATTGCAGTTTGCCCCAGCCTTAGAACTGCTCCGGAGGTGAAAGAGTTAACTTCCATGCAGAGCATGGAGCTTAGAGCGCGAGCTCGGTTCAGAAGCTCTCTTTGGCTGGTTTCAAACCGAAACCATCAGATCTTTACGAGCAAAAACTCACTAAGGTTCTGTGGGAAGCTGTAACCTACACTAGCCAACTGGCTACTAATATATTAACACATTTTACTGGTCCCAACACAAAGACTCAAGTCAGTGGACCAGAAAAATTAAGATAAAATAACTAAATGAACACAACACCCAAACATGAAAGAGGCATCAATAAATGCCAACAGAGGACTACCACCCCATACCCCAAAGCAGGAGTTCTGAGAGGGGCAGGCTGGGGGTCATAATATAGCAAGACTCCATTAGAAGAAACAACATTACTAAGGTGAGTAATTTTTCTTCAAGCAACATGAAGTCTTGCTATATTATGACTATACGAGACTACACAGCAGTACCTCCATGGAGGAGGACAGAACCTACTTAGGAATAGGCTCTGAAGCACAGCTCTGCTAAACCAGAGCATCCCTCCTGGCCTGAATATCCAGGGAGTAATGCTTGGTGAAAGTGTGTACTGTCTTCCAAGTAGCTGCCTGACATATCTCCAAGATAGGGATGTCTCTAGCAGCAGCTAGAGATGCAGCTGTACCTCTGGTAGAGTGAGCCCTCAGGCCTGGGGGGAACCTTACCCAGCTTTTGATAGCAAAATTGGATACAAGAAACGATCCACCTGGCAATGGATCTTTTAGTGGCAGGTCTCCTTTCCCAACCTCACCATAAGTGAGAAACAGTTGGAGGAGTCAAACCTGTGACCCTTGGTCAGCTCTCTATGTAGTAACTTAGGCCCTCTTAACATCTAGCTTGTGCAGCCTCCTCTCACCAGAGGAGGAATGGTCAGTGAAGAACACTGGAAGTGAAACAGACTGGTTAAGGTGGAAATCTGAAACCACCTTAGGCAAAAACTTCCTGTTAGTCCTGAGGACCACTTTATCCCTGTGAAAGGAAATAAAGTCAGTTTCTACTGATAAAGCCTGTAACTCACTTATACGCCTGGCAGAAGTGATGGCTACCAGAAATACAGTTTTCCAAGTCAAATACTTAAGCTCTGCCGAAGACAGAGGCTCAAAGGGGGGTTGCATTAGCTGAGCAATGCATACATTAAGATCCCAAGCCGGGGCAGGGTCCCTGAATGGGGGATTGGTGTGAAGCAATCCTTTAAAAAACTTGGAAAATACAGGATGAGCAGAGAGAGAAGAGGGCTTCCCTGCTGAAATGAAGGCAGAGACAGCAGCCAAGTGCACTTTCAGGGTGGCTGGTCTCAGTCCCAAAGAATTAAGATGGACCATGTAGTCCAATACAGTAGGTAGATCAGCAGATTCTGGGGAAACATGCTTCCCAGAACACCATATGGAAAACCTTTCCACTTGGGTTATAGGTAGCCCTGGTGGAAGGCTTCCTAGCAGCCTTCAGGATTCGAGAACACTTTGAGAAAGTTGCAAATCAGCAACTCTAACTGCTCAAGAGCCAAGCCTTGAGGTTGAGGATTTGAGATTTGGATACCAAACTCTCCCTGAGCACAGGTTAACAGATTGTGGTTCCTGGGAGACACAGGGGAAGATGGACTGCTAAGGACAGAAGGAGTGGGTACCAGGGCTGCCTGGCCCAGTCTGGAGCAATCAGGATCATTTGCAGGGCTGAGACCTGATTTTGACTAGTACTTTGAACAGGAGAGGAAGGGGAAAGGCATAAAACTTCCCTTCCCAGTCGAGGAGAAAGGCATCCAGGGAACTGAGCCCAACACTGGGGCCTGCAACAAAACAATGGAAGTTGATAATTGTCTGGGGCTGCAAAAGATCTATCTGAGGAGTGCCCCATCTGGCAAACACTATCCCCAGTACTAGGGGATCCAGTGACCATTCGTGATGGCCCTGGGAAATCCTGCTGAGGGCATCTGCCAAGACATTGTCCTTGCCTGGGAGGTGAACTGCTATGAGAGAAGTGTTCAGGGAGTAAGCCAGAGACCACAACTTCATTGTCTCGGTGCACAAGGCCCAAGACAGAGTGCCCCCTTGTTTGTTGATGTACTACATTGTAGTGGTGTTGTCTGTTCTGACCTGTACCACCTTGTTCTGAACAGATGCAGAGAAAACCTGAAGTGCTAGAAAAACAGCTCTGAGTTCCAACAGATTGATGTGGAGCAGAGATTCCTGAGGACCATAATCCCTGGGTGGAGAGGTCGCCCATGTGAGCTCCCATCCCAAGAGGGATGCATCTGTAGTAAGGGTCAAGGAATGGGACAGAAGGATGAAAGGCACCCCTGTCTCAGATTGCTCTGATCCTGCCACCACTGAAGGGCCTGGATCAGGGTTCAAGTCACTGGGATTAATTTGGATAGAGGATCTCTTCTTTGAGACCAGAAAGCTCTCAAATGGAACTGAATGTCCTCATCAGAAATCTTGCTCCTTGCACCACGGCTGTGGAGGCAGCCATGTGCCAAGGAGCTGCAGGAAATGCCTTGCTGGTCGAGAAACCTGCAGAGTGAAGGGAGCCAGGGCCACTAAGGTCCTTACCTTTCCAAGGAAGGAGGCTCTGGCCTGCTTTGTATCCAGTTCTGCGCCTATAAAGGTGAGTACCTGGACAGGTTCCAAACTGACTTTGGAAGATTGAGAAGAAACCCAGAGGTAAGCAGCTGCTGGGTAACTAGCAGGTGTGATCTGACCTGGTCTGAGACTGACTCACAATGAGCCAGTCGTCCAGGTAAGGAAAAATGGCAATCTTTTGCCTTCTAGTGTGACTGCTACTGCCAGACACTTTGTGAACACCCTTGGGGCAGAAGTAAGGCCGAAGGGCATTGCTCTGAACTGATAATGGCCTGAGGGCAGTTCGAATCTGAGGTACTGGTGGGAGCTTCTGATAAGAACATGGAAGTAGGCATCTTTGAGGTCCAGTGAGGCTAGCCAGTCCCTGGCTTTGGGAGGGTAAAATCATTCCCAGTGTCACCATTTTGAACTTTGGCTTTAAAAGGTGCTTGTTTAGATATCTTAGAACCAGGATAGGCCGCCACTCTCCTGTCTTTTTTGGGGTAAGGAAGTACCTGGAGTACAGACCCTTGCCCTGGTGAAGGGGAGAAACCTTTTCTACAGCTCTGAGAGCCAGGAGGGTTGAGACTTCTGTTTCCAAAGCAAGAGTCTCTAAAGGGTTTGTAGATGGAAAAGATCTGGCTCTCATCTTTGGAAATTTCTTGAAGCTGAGAACCAGACCCTGGCTCACTACTTCCAGGACCCACCTGTCTGAAGTTAAAGACTGCCAGTCCTGGACGAAGTGAGCCAACCTGCCCCCTACAGGTAGTGGAGAGCCGACCCTGGGCATCCCATCAGGGTGCCTGTTTGGCAGGGGCTTTAGGCTGAGGGGTGGGAGCAGGCCTGCTCGAACCCTGTCTGCCTCTCCCTCTGAAGAACCCCCTCTTACATAGGCTGAAGAGGAGGGGGCCAGAGTCCGGTAAAAAGGCCTGTGAAAAGGCCTACCCCCACCCTTGGGGGGCTGCCTCTGAGTGACTTGCCGTTCCTTGGCTTGTGCACTCCTGTAAGTGGTACTATATTCATCCATTTTCTTCATATAATTCTCTGTCTGCTCCCCAAACAGAGAATTTCCCACCACAGGAAAATCCATAGCCTTAGACTGGGTATCCTGTGACAAAGTAGTACACCTGAGCCAGGCCAATCTGCGAAAAGCCACAGATGTAGCCATGACTCTAGAGGATACATCATTAGAATCCACTACAGCATGGAATTGCACCTTAGATGCCTCAATACCATCAGCAGCCACCTGCTCCAGCTCCTTTTCGAGCTGGCCAGGGACCTGTTTGGCTAAGGCCATGACAGTATCCCATCTAGATTTCTGGTATCTTGCAATATAAGCCATATAGTTAGCTTGTCTGAGTCCCAAGGATGCTGCCATGTATTGTTTTTTGGCCATGGTATCAATCTTCCTGGAATCCTTGTCAGGAGGATGTGAAGCCAGTGGAATATTAGCTTTATCACAGGCTGCAGCCTGAACTACCTAACATGACTGCATTGCTGTGAAAGAAAATCTGTATCAGGACCTGACAAAGTGTACCTCCTGTCCATCTTTTTATCCACAGGAGGCACAGAATTAGGAGCTTTTAAAATTTTTACTGTTTGTTTTCTAAAGGATTTATGTAAAGGGATGGACAACCTCCTGGACTCTGGGATATCTATCATCTCCACATAGTCAGGCTCCTCTTGCTCATCCAACGCCTCCTCTAAGGGAAGCTGGAGGGTCTCAGCAACTTTTTTATAAAACAAAAAATGAGAAGGGGACTCAGAAAGCCTAGGGAGAGACGCACCTGAAGGTCTGTCTGGGGAGATGTCCGGTTCAATGAGCACATCCAGACTTTCAAAATCACATCCACACTGATCATAATCCTCATCCCCCTCCTCTGGTTCATAGAACTCTTCTATATCATAATCCTGAACCACTGGAACTGACTGAACCGACCTTTTGCCAGACAGTGGCGGTTCGGAGGGAACCGGGGACAGGGACTGGACAATCTGTATTGCCCTGGCTATCTCAGCAACAGTTGGAGAAGGAATTTTGGACTCCAAACCTGCTCATTTTTTAGATTTCTTTGCTGGAACTGGCTCCTCAGAGCCAGCTTTTCGTTTGCCTGAGGAAGTCTCGCCCTGGTCAGAGGGCACTCCCTCCGGTTCGGTTGGCACCGAACCGGGCTGGCCATCCGGGTCAGCGGACTTTTTGGCCTCTCGTTCCCTGAGCCTGCCCACTCTCTTGTCCAGGGTGGCTGCAGGGAAATTTTTACAAATCTGGCAGTCTGAATTGAGGTGGTCAAACCCCAGACAATAGACACATGTAGTGTGTGGGTCAGCCTTGGCAAAGGCTTCCCCACAGACACTACAGTGTTGAAACCCAGTGGGCCCGGTTTTTCTTTTGGGTTTCTCAGACATGATGCCAGCCTAACCAACCAACTTGCCCTTTTGATGGCAGTGCCAGGCAAGACACCCTTATCGGTTCCAAACCGTGTCACGGGTCCTGGAAAAACCGTAATGAAATCCGTTTTTTTTAGAACCGATAAGAACCGGGAACCGCACTCTAAAAAGCCTTTAAACTTATATTTAAATACAACTCGATCGGTTCAACCGAACCGATAATACTTTTACAAGTTCCACACAGAAAATACCCTATCTATTACTTACAATTACCATAGACAGAGCCTGAACCGATCGGTTTTGCGGTTAAAATAATGAAATCGCGGTTAAATTAAACAGAGAAATAGCACTTTAAACCGAAGAAATGAACCGAGCAACAGGAGGAATCTCCGGAGCGACTGTTCAGTGAGCCGGAGTAAAGAAATACAGGTTACTCACCTGTAACAGGAGTTCTAGGAATGGTATATGTTGTTCATCCACACTCATTGGCAGTATCCTTGCCGCTTTAAATCTTGCCGGAAGGTCTTCAAGCTTGCTCCTCCCACCCACCCGGGTGGTGTAACTCTCGGCTCCGCCCCATGACGCCAGATCTGGCCCGCTGGAAGCTCAGGTTGTGCGTCGAAGCCGGGGAGGTCGGGTGGGTCGTGTGGATGAACAGCATATACCATTCCTGGAAACTCCTATTCAGGTAATATTTCTATTTCTAGGACATAGATATGTTGTTCATCCACACTCATTGGCAGACTCTAGCAGTTCTCGGGAGGAGGAGGCAAGACAGCACACCCATATACTTACTTGGGAAGAGAGACTGGAGAACCGAGGCCCCAAAGCCAGCATCCCGCGTGACTCAAGAGTCGATGTGGTAATGGGTAATGAAGGTGTTTGCTGACTTCCAGGTAGCAGCCCTGCAGATTTCCCTAGATAGGGACGTCCCTGGAAGCAGCCACGTTGCAGTATGGCGGGTAGAATGACTCTTATCCCTCTAGGAGCTCCATGCCCGCCAACTTATAGCAGAGATCTATGCAGGAGGTTACCCACCTGCTTATCGTCCGCTTGGCTGCAGGTCTGCCAGATGCGTGCTTCAGCGTAGGTGACAAACAGCTGGCGAACCTCTCCCAATTTCAGCCGTCGCTCCTTATAATAAGCGGCGCCCTTCTAGGTCCAGAGTATGGAGCCTATATTCAGCCTCAGAGGTGTGATTGGGGTAGAACACCGGCAGAGTCAACACCTGGTTAAGGTGAAACTCCGACACCACCTTCGGAAGGAATTTCGGGTGGGGGCGCAGGACAACCTTGTCCCTGTGGAAGACCAGGTAAGGAGACTCGATGGAAAGCGCCTGGAGCTCTCCCATCCTTCTGGCTGACGTGATAGCCACCAAGAAGGCGGTCTTCCACGACAGGTGAGAGAGAGCACACCTGTGCATAGGTTCAATGGCTTGCCGCAAGGCTTTGCCAATACCAGCAGTAGATCCCACGGAGGTGGGGTTCCCACTGGAGGAAATGTGATCAAGGCCTTTGAGCGCCAGACCACCTTCTCCTGCGCCACCGACTTGCTTCCGGCCCGCGCCCGGTAAGCAGAGATGGCTACCAGGTGCACCCTGAGGTCGTCGACCAAGCCCTTGACTAGAAAGGGACCATAAATAGTCCAAGATGCTTGCCAAGGAACAGGAGGAAGGGTCCAAGCCCTTGCCCTGACACCAAATGGAAAACCTTTTCCATTTGAAGGCATAACATTTTCTGAGTCGACTCCTACGGGGCGCCTCAACTACATTGAGGACCTCGTCGGAAAGACCCAAGGCCTGGAACTCTGGCACGCTCAGGAACCAGGCCGTCAGGTGCAGGGATTGAGGTCCGGATGGAACACCTTCCCCTGATTGACTGAGAGCAGGTCGAGGCGAGCTGGAAGCTGCCGCTGAGTCCTGGAGCTGAGACTGAGGAGATCTGGGTACCAGAACTGGCAGGGCCAGTCTGGGCTATCAGAATCACCTGCGTCCTTGTCCCTCCCTCGCCTTGAGAAGCACCTTGTGGATCAAGGGAAATGGGGAAAAGGCGTAAAGAGGCCGAGGGTCCATTGCCTGAGAAGGCATCCCCTGCAGCGAGCCCTGCTGGGGGGCGGGCATGGAACAGACTCAGCCGCGTTCTCCATGGAGGCAAACAGGTCCACCTGAGTGTGCCCCAAGGGAGAACAGATGCTGTACTACCTCCGGCAGGGAGAGACCACTCGTGGGATGCAGCCCCTATCCGGCTCAGGGCATCGGCCAGGGTGTTGGAGGCTCCTGCCACGTAGATAGCTAGGAGATCCGCCTCCAGGCTGCGCAGTGACCAAATGCGGAGAGCTTCCTTGCATAGAAGCATGGCAGCGTCCCGCCCTGGCGGTTTAGATAGTACATGGTCGTGGTATTGTCCGTCTGGACTCGGACCACTTGACCCCGGAGGAGCGAGACAAAGGCGGTGAGAGCTAGGCGGACCGCTCGGAGCTCCAGCAGGTTGATGTGGCATCGGGACTCCCGGGGACCAGAGGCCATGAGCCCAGTGTTCCCCAGATGGGCACCCCAACCCATCAGAGGCATCGGTCGACAGAGAGACCGTCGGCTCAGGGCGGACGAGCAGGATGCCCTCCTGCAAATGATCTGGAGCGGTCCACCACTGGAGTTCCACATCCTCTGTGTCACCGACCTAAGCTGGTCAAGGGATCGCAGCGTTGCGACCACTGGCTGGCCAGTCCCCACTGAGGGGCGCGTATTCCAGGCCCAGCGGACCACGCTGGTACAGGCCGCCATGAGACCCAGGAGGCGCAGGGAGTCCGGGCAGGCGCAGTGCCCAACCAGAAATGATCGGGCAAAGGAGGAAGAACCTCAGCCCTGTCCGCGGGAGCCGGCTCTGGCTCGAAGAGAGTCGAGGCTGCGCCCGATGAATAGAATCACCTGCTTGACTCGAGTTCCGACTGGCCTCGTTGATAAGGAGGCCCAGTTGAAAGCAGACCTGGAGGCCAGATCTCTGGACCCTCCATCCTTCCTGGAGGGAGCTGCTATCAGCCAGTCGTCCAGGTGAGGTACACCCCACACCTCGGCGCCGCAGAATGCTGTCACCACTGCCATGCATTTGGTGAAGACCCCAGGAGCTGGAGACAAGCCGAAAAGACATGGCTTGGAACTCGAAGAGATCCTTCCGCTCGGGCGGGAATCTCTGGTGCAGAGACGGACGGATAGGGACGTGGAAAGCGTCCTGCAAGTCCAGAGAGCAGAACCACTCGCGTTCCAAGGATGGTATTATCTGAGCCAGAGTAGACCATCCTGAAGGTTCGAGACCTTAGGAACTTGTTTAGGTCGTGTGGAGTGAGAATGGGCGCCAGCCCCGTCCGTTCGGAACCAGGAAGTACCTGGACACAAACCCTGGGTCTGAAGGAGGGTCCACCACCTCTCTTACCACCTCCTTCTGGAGGAGGAGAGTGATGTCGGCTCGGCGAGCCGCCAGTGAGCTGGGGATCCGAAGCCCCCGAGGCGGCGGCTCTGAAGAAGGTGGTGCCTGCTCAATTCAGAGGCAGGCCTCTTCCCACCACCTCCAAGACCCACCTGTCCGTGGTACAGCGGACCAGGTGGAGCGGAAGTGCGGAGCCGTCCCCCACGGGGGACCAGGGGAGTGAGTGACGGGGATGGGGACACCCCTCAGCCCGTCACTGGGCAGGCTTGGAGGAGGGACCGGCCGAGGGACCTCCTGGGCCCTTCCTCCCTGCCTCCTGTTAGAGGCGGCGGCTTGGGTTTGGGATGCCAAGGCCGAGCCTGCTGGCCCTGGCGTTGCTGGGCGGGCGCGCCGAGGCACAGAAGGGCCGAAAGGCTTAGGCTGTGGTTACGGCCTTTGTCCTTCTGGAGCGGAAGGGACCGAGTCAAGGTGGCATTGGACTTCTCGATCCTCTGCAGGTGACCTTCCACCCCAGGGTCAAGAGGTCAGTCCCCAAAAGGGAACATCCGCCAACTTGTGCTGGGTATCCGAGTAAAGGTGGATATCCTCAGCCAAGCCATGACGCATAGCCACTACGGCGCCACCGATCTGGCACATGAGTCCCCTATATCCAAAGCAGTCTGGAGCTGCTGTTTGGCCACTGCCCTGCCCTGGTCCCGCACCTGCTAACCGTAGTCTGCAGATCGGCGGGAAGATGAGGATGACCTCATCCAGGGGCCCAACAGGGCGTCAGAAAAATGTGCCATGAGGACGGCCGAACTGGCCTGGCGAAGGCTTGAGAGAGGGCAGCGTAGACTTTTCGCCCGGCGTAGTCCAATTTCTTGGACTCCTTGTCAGGAGGTTTGTCCACATCCCTGGCGTTGCCGTGGCGCGCAGCTGTCGGTAACTCAACCCTCAGCAGAGGGTGTTCCAAAACGGACAAGGAACCGGTAGGGACATACTTCCTGGCCATCCTGGCCGAGGCGCAGGGCAGAAGCAGGCGCTAAAGTTCCAGTGCGGACCCACTATGGCCTCGGCCACGGAGAAGGCCTCCGTCGAATCCCTCGGTCCAGAATCTCCGTGAGGGATACCTGGCCCGTTTGGAAGCGGGTTCGAGCTTCATCCGGTAGACTCCGAGATGAGCCGAAGCAGTCCTAGGAAGGAGCGACGGGCTATCGTCCATTGACTGACCTCCTGAGACTCCAAGTCCAGTCGCTTGGAAAGAAGGAGGAATCATCTTCGGACTCGGAAGAGTCCTCGAAGACTGCCTCTGGCCTGAGCCACCCTTCACCTGCGAGGTCGGTCGGGAGTGAGGGTAACTGACAGCCGATGGGGTAAACCCTTAGTCGACCGAGAATCCTTGGTCGGAGCCCCAATTGGTGGCTGTGGAGGCGGAGGTTCCACCGGAATCGGTGGAGCAGCTGGTTTTGGCCGAACAACCGGCCTGGGTATAGGCTCCTCGGACAAGTCGAGGGGTTGTGTCGGCCGTTCCGGTGACAGCCACTTAATGGCCGGGGAAGGCGCCGGAGTCGGCTTATTCCCGGCCAGGAGGAGCTGTTGCAACATAAGGTCCTCGTACCGTCGACGTAATTTACGCCGAAGCCTCCCCTCATCCGAGGAGGAGGCGAGGACCAATGACGCCCGCTTACAGTGGTGCCGGACCGAGACCGCCTATGGACGGTGGGAGCGGCTGGACCCGAAGAGGTCGAAGCCGAGACGAGAGTCCCGAATTTCCGGGGTCGGTGCGAGGAGGTGTCGGCCGGAACCGCACTCCCCCGGCTCGGAAGGTCCATCCGAGGGCTCCGGAACCGGAGGCTGGAGGCGAGCCCACGGATCCTCAACTCCTCCGGGGAACGGAGAGGAATCTCGGCTGCTAAAGCGCTACAGCCCGTCTCAATGGGTCGGAGAAAATCTCGACTTCATCAGTGGGGAGTCTCGGTCAACTGACCGGACGGGACACCGTGAGGCCAGTGCGGAAGCCGAGTCGACCAGGCCGACGGACGACGCCCGGGAGAGGGACCTTTCCCGCTCCCAAGAGCGTCGACGAAGGGACTTACCCTTGTCCCTCTTTTTGGACCGAGAATAAGGTCCAGCAGACGCAGGCCCTTCTCCTTTAGTGGAGAGGGACAGACAAAGCTCCTTAAAAGAAGCCGTGTAGGAAGAACCCAGAGAGAGCGGGATAAATGCCGCGGCCGAGGAAGATACGGCCCGCGCCGCCTCCTCTTCGAGGGCGACCATCCGCTCGAGCTGATCCGCCGAGCCCGCCGCCGCGGACACCGCCAACCGGGCCTCCTTGGACTTCACCGGAGGGAAACGCTTCTCGGGACGGCCCAGTTGCAATCGAGCAGCACGGTCTTCGAGGACGTAGGCCGAGAAAGATGAGCACAGGTCGCAAGCCTGCGGGTCGTGCTCAAGGCCTAAGCAGTAGACACACGTGGGTGTGGATCCGTCCGAGACATCTTCTGACCGCATGGGCATCTCGAAATCCGGGAGTCGGTTGTCATCGCGGCCGCGAGGGATCGAAGACTGAAGTCTTTTTGCAAATTTTTATTTTTAAATCCGCAAACGGAGAAATAGGAACCAGTCGCAAACGCAGAGCGTTAAGGAGGGAACCTGAGCTTCCAAGCGGTAAGGAAGATCTGGCGTCATGGGGCGGAGCCGAGAGTTATACCACCCGGGTGGGTGGGAGGAGCAAGCTTGAAGACCTTCCGGCAAGATTTAAAGCGGCAAGGATACTGCCAATGAGTGTGGATGAACAACATATCCATGTCCCTAGAATCTGACGGTTTCGGTTTGAAACCAGCCAAACAGAGCTTCAGAACCGAGCTTGTGCTCTAAGCTCCATGCTCTGCATGGAAGTTAACTCTTTCACCTCCGGAGCAGTTCTAAGGCTGGGGCAAACTGCAATAGTCATAATATAGCAAGACTTCATGTTGTTTGAAAAACGGGTTACTCACCAGTAACAGTAGTTCTAGGAATGGAATATGATGTTCATCCACACTTTCTGGCAGTGTCCTTTTGTGACAGGGTAGAATAGGACCCTGCCCCAGCTGTTATGGAGAAAGTGTTTAAAATACAAGGATTCTTTCCTTTTCGGTCTTTTCTGTCTGGTTGCTCAACCAAATTTTCTGGTGAGACTTCGGAATTAGATCAGCCAGATAGGCTCGCAGTTCTTTGCCTCTCAGTGTCTCTCTGTTCTCTCTTGCTGTCGTTTTTCTCGATTGCATATCTAGATCTGCTGATATAAAAATATGTGCAAATCACTGAATGGAAATGGAACTGATATTGGGATCCCTTGTGTTTGGAAAATATACAGTGTTACTGCTGAAATGTCTATTTTGAGATGACTGTAGGAAACTACTGTAAACTCTAGGTTACTTCAGTGCAAATCTTTGAGCCTTTTGCAAGAGCTGTGCAGAAGGGGCTTCAAGAAGCACACTGTGTTCTAGCAGTCCTGCCCGATATTTTCAAAAACAGGATGCTTCCTAAGGATGGGGGTTGAAAGGACTTGGAGCTAAGCTTCAACTGCAAAAGAGATAAGAAAAAGGGACACAGAGACTCATGGAAAACTACTGTTATTTCTCCTCAGTACATAGTTATAAAGAACAAGTTTTTTTTTTTTTAATGTTACTCCTACTATAAATATTTCTGGTGAATTCTACAACTGCTCCTGGTTTTCCCTAGGATTCCTGACCTGTGCCTCGACGACACCTTTCCCCGAGATGTGCCAGAAAGTCTTCAAGCTCGTTCCTCCCACCCACCTGGGTGGTAACTCCTTCGGCTCCGCCCTATGACACCAAATATTGCCACTTGGATGTAGTAGTGTGCGCCAGATACAGGGGTGGTCGGGTGGGTCCGTGTGGATGATCACCATATACCACTCCAAGAACTACTGTTACAGGTGAGTAACCTGTTTATCTAGGGACGGATATATGATGTTCTAGCCACACTTTCTGGAAGACTCCTAGCAGTTCTCCAGGAGAAGGGAGGCAAGGCGCACACCCCTACTTAGGAAATAATGACTGGAGAACTGAGGCCCCAAAACCAGCATGCCAGCAGGACTCTAAATCTAGTATTTACCTTTGAGAAACTTCTTGTCAAACCAATTGCTATGAAAAGTTGTTTCACCATGTATAGCTCTATACACCATGCATAAGTCACCCCTTAGTCTTCTGTAATGTAACTAATAATTATGTTTTTTCAGCCTAGTGCCATAATCAAAATTCCGCACAGTAATAATTTGTCTAATAGCTTTACGCTGTATGTTTTCAACTAGTTAGTTGCTTCTTAAGTGCAGGATTACATACTGCACATTCCAGGTGAGGATAACACAGACTAGAGTAAAGAGGGACAATCATTTTCTCATGCCTGCTCTTAATGTTTCTTTGAATGCATCCTAATGTCCGATTCCCCTTTTTGACAGTATTTCTAATATGTGTCAAAGGAGGAGTTGTTAGAAACTGTTACTCCCAGGTCCTTTTCATCATCAGTTGTTTGTAGGTACATGTTGTTCAGTTTGTAAGGGTAACAGGGATCATTTCTGCCCAAGTGCATAACTTTGCATTTCTCTGTTAAAATGTAGCTCATTTTTGACTGACCAGGTCTCAAGATGAAAGATTATTTTGAATCTGAACAGCAGAAACCCTGTCACTATACCTCCAAGTTTACAGTCATCTGCATACTTGGCCATCCAGCAATGTTTGTTTAGGGGAAGCATGGACGTGATCAATATGTTAAAAAGAACAGGTCCCAGGAGGGAGCCTTGAGGGTCTCCGCTAGTAAGAGGACCCCATGAGGACAAATAGCCTTTCACTGAAACTTCTTGTGTGAAATCAGAAAGCCAGGAGGTAATCCAGTTTATTATTTGAGGTTGTAAGTCCATCATTTTTATTTAATAGCCCAATAAGGACATGGTGGGAAACAGAGTCGAAAGCTTTTGAAAAATCAAGAAAAATGTTATCAATTGACAGGCCCTTATCTAATGCCTCACTTACAGGTTCAAAAAAGTTTAATAAGTTTGTTTGGCATGACCAGCCGCTAGTGAACCCATGCTGAGTAATGTCGGTATGTCCAATGTTGTTTAGGTGCTCAGTGATTCTTCTTTTTAGTAATTTTTCCATAAGCTTACAGAAAACAGCTGTTAAGCTTTTTGGCCAATAGCTGGACATAGAGCCTCTTACTTTTTTATGTAGTCGAGTTACAGTGGCCTGCCTCCATATTGGAAGAATAGTTTCTGTTTTAAGCTGACATTGAAAAGGTAGGTTAAGGGACCTACAATGTAGGACGTAGTGTTCTTGATGAAAATAGGGGGTATTCAGTCTGGGCAAGCAGATCCATCTGATTTAAGTGATATTATAACATTCATCACCTCTTCTTCGCTAATTCGTTTGCAAACAATATGTGGCTCCAAAGCTGATGGTAAGAACTGAGTGAGCCTTTGGGCTGAACATGCTGATAAAATATTTATTGAATTCATTCACCATTTCCATCTCGCTAGTTATAACTCCATCAGGGGTAGTTAGAGATCAGACTTTGGGGCTGGAAGTTCTGATGGACCCAATGTAATTGAAAAGTTTTTTTTTTTTTTATTATTGTCTACTGGATGGTGCTATTTTTTTTCTTCAAGTTTTTTTTTTGCTTTTTTAATCAAATTCCTACTTTTATTTACTGACACTTTATATTTTGTCCAATTTGTGGATGTAGGTTTTATTTTTTAATTTTTTGAACAATCTGCATTTTCTTTTTATACTCAGTTTTATATTTTTCCACCAAAGGGGCATTCTCTTATTGTTATTTTTTCTCTAATAGGGACCCATAGATAATATAAGATTGTAGTTTGCTGTGAAAAATGGACCATATGTATTTCAGGTTATGTCCTGTTAGGTCTTTTCCCAGTCCCACTCCATCAAATAATCATTTTAGTTTATAATCTGCAGAGCAGAAGTTTTTAATTGATGTGCAACCACAAGTTATGGCATGTTGTACATTAATAACTGCTAGTACCATATTATGGTCACTATTTGACAGAGGATGAAGTACTTCAGCTTGTTGAACACTGTCCTGCATATTCATTGAGAATAAATCTAGGATGTTGTTGCCCCTGGTGGGACCTGTAACAAGTAGGTCCATGTTATTTTGGATTGTATTCATGAATCTGCTTTCTACTGAAGAGATGCATTTGCCAGATTCCCAATTAATATAGGGAAAATTGAAGTCACCAATAAGTATGTAGTTTGTATCTAGTCCCATTTTTTCTAGATTTTCTAAGAATGCCTCATTTTCGTGACAAGTCCAGTTAGGGGCTCTGTATCCTAATCCTATGATAATGCTGTAATTATTGGACAAAAACACTATTTCCATAATAATAGTTCCGATTAACACTCTCAGTAATCAATTATAGAATTTTTATATTTTTCAGAAACACACATTGTCAAGCCACCACCTCTGGAGCTGGACCAATTTTTGTCTAGTTTGCTATACCCAGTAATATCTGTGTGCCAATCAGAGTCTTTAAGCTAAGTTACAGTAATGCTGCATATATCGATGTCATTTGTGATCATGTAGACCTTTAGTTACTCTATCTTATTTAGGAGGCTCTGAGCATTCAGCAATAAGATTTTCATGTAAGATTTCTGATATTTGGATTGTTCGTTACCTCAGAATCACTGTAGGTTTTGTTGTTTATACAGTTGTTCAAAGTGTCATGGCTTAGTGGTATCCCTAACGCCCCCCCCGTTAGTTTAAAATGCTTTCTATGCAAGAGATAACTTTTCCCTAGCAGTATTTCCCTGTCGTCGGAGATGGAGTCCGTCCCATGAAAAGAGGTTATACAGGTATCTCCCAGAAAAATTCTTCCCAGAGAGTTATGTAATCTATGTTTTGTTGAAGACACCACTGACGTAGCCAATTATTTGTTTTATTTTTAGTTCAGAGTAATAATGGGCTTTGGGGATCAGAAGGATCTCCGAGAAAGCGAAATTTACAACCCAAGTCTGCTAGCTTGTTTGCCATGGCCACATAGTCTTGTTTTATTTTGGCAACAGAGTCTCTGAAAATATTTATTGGCTCCAGCATGTATAACTACAGATTCCAGAGGCTTTGTACTCCCAACATTCTAGTTATATCTGAAATTTTAGCTTACTGAAAGGAGAACAAGGTACAGAATTCTTTGTCGTCGTTACATATTAATCTATCAAGATGTTTTACTATGGAGTCTCCTAGTACATAAATAGATTTGTGGTCTGTTTCCGATTGGAAGTCCATTAAATTTACGTTGCACAGTTCAGGTGAGTTAATCTCTTGTGCCTGATCCACACTTGCCTTATTAATACTAGAAGTAGTAATGGAGGTGAATCACAGGTTGTGTTGAAGCATTTGTGGGAAGGGGGGGGGGATAACACTGTTGGCATCTAGATTAGGGCCCTGTGCTTCGGCGCCGAGGTTGCATTCTGCCATATCAGTGGAAGAAAAAACACTATTAAAATACATCATAGTGGTTACTCAGTGGTAGTGTAAAGGAGCCCACCTTGCGGCCTTTTTTCGGGGCATTGGCTCTTTGAACAGAATACCATTCATCATTGTTGTTCACATCAGAGTCAATTTCTCTGCTCCATTTTCATTATGTTTCTTACAGGAGTCAAACAAGCATAGTTTCAACATGCTGTAATTGTGAGTAACAGAGGGCACTTTAGTACTGGTATATGCCCAAGTAAGTTGTCTGAGGAAATGCTAACATTCATTCGTGCAACCATATGCTGCTGCCTACATTCAAGGCTTGCTAACCTGTTTGTAAATGAGGCTATTTCTTCCTCCATATCTTCCACCCTCTGACATTTAAAACATTTAAAGGTGCTCTCGTTTTCAAATCCATGAACCGAAAAGTCATACATGAGACAGATATAGCTTTTAATGCCTTTACAGCCGTCTGTAGTCTCAATGAAAGACATTTTGCAACAAGGAATGTGTAATACCTTTCATGGCAGACAGCAAATAGCTATTTATACCTTGAGTCGGCACGGAGATTATAGTTAGCCTGTTCTATCTATTCCGGTATAATGCTGTTCACACGCTGAAAACACGCGCATTCATTTTAAAATGAATCAAAGTGTCACATACAAATTTTTTTTTTTTTTTTTTTTTTTTCATAGAGTTCCAGCGCATTATAGTCCATGTGTATACAATACAGATAATTCTATCTCAACGTATACAAATATAAATATGGTTCTGCTGCAGCAGTGATGTCCATAATACAGCAGAACGAATGCACTAGGTACGTTATTATTGGCATGCCGACAAACAAGCTTTCAGTTGGGCCACCTGTCGCGTGGCACTCTGAAAACACAAACTAGCAACCGAATGTCTTAACAGCAGTCCTTCAGTAAGTACAAAATTAACAGTGAGCACTGTCATTGTTTTACATACCTTTGCACAGTAATGTCGGCCGTGATTCTATTAAAGCCACTTTCAGACCACAAACAATTTCTTGCAGCAGGAGAATCATCCTTTTCCCACCCTTGCTTACCGCTGTATAGTTGTAATAGTCAGCATAAGGAAATGTGGGTGGGAGTTATGAGTAGCAGTGTCAGGAGTGACAGTGTAATGCAGTATTTACATCCTGTATTTTACTTCCGTTTCTTCAGTATGGTGCCTGATGACATGTGGGGTGATGGGTGGAGTAGCGATTGTCCCGGACTGCTATAACGTAAGTAATCACCTCTTTTTCTGCCTATATTCTTAATTTTTTTATTTTTTTTCGGCCCCTCTCCCTAATTTTTCTCTTCACATGAATAAACAAACACAACAAAATGCCCAGTTAAACTCCCCTGGATAAATGATAGGAGCTTAAAAAGTATTAAGAGTAAAAAACAGGTGCTGGAAAAAAGCAAGAAAAACAAAACAGGTGAACGACCAGGTTTTGTTTAAACAAAAGAGAAATAAATGTAAACAAAGAAGGCAACAATTCTTTATTATAAAGAAAAATAGACTGTGGAATATGATCCTAGACAATTTTGGAAGACCATTAACTCCTTGTCCAGACCAGGGCAGGGAGTGAAAAAAATTTTTGTCTTGAAATTAATGGGTTCTTGATTGAGGATACCCATGAAATAGCAAATTCTATAAATAACTTTTTTGTAGATTTACCCAGTATTGCCCAATCAGTGGGTCGCCTGGGTTCTCAAAATTCACAGGGCGTAAATAATTTTCAAGGCCCCCAACCACCTTTTCGATCAAAGATCCTAAAGGTGTCCAACATCCAGAAAGGATTAACTAAAATAGTCACAAGGCAATAGGCCCAAACTGTCTGGAAGCAAGATTTTTGAGAATAGTGGCCAAGTACATAGCACCTATAGTGACAAATGTATTTAATAGAAGCTTGCAGGAAAGTTATTTTCCACAACAATGGAGGGTGAGTAAAGTCACCCCCATATATAAAGGGGGTAAACAAACAGCGTTAAATAACTATAGGCTTATTGTCTATTTTGGCAAAATGTTTGGAGGCGCATGTTCATACTCAAATGATGGGTTACTTAGAGAGGTATAGACTGATTACACCATACCCAATCAGGGTTTCGAGAAGGTTTTTCTACAACATCTGCTCTAATTGTGTTCAACGATCTTATCAGTACTTCCATACATAAGGGATTAGATACAGCAGTTGTCTTCGTAGCTCTATCCAAGGCCTTTAAACTGGTGGACCACTCCCTCCTGCTGCAACCCGCAGAACGGATGGGAATTACAGAAGACCCCACGGAATGGTTAAGATCGTACTTGGAGGATCATATACAATTTGTGTCAATAAATGGGGATTACTCTACCAAAAGGTTAATAAATAGGGAAATGCCACAGCAGTCTATATTAGGACCCCTGTTTTTAATATTCAACAGTAGCCTCCCACAAGTTATACAACATTCACAGATACGGTGGTATGCTGATGACACTGCAATGGTGACTGTGGGATGTAATAGTAGGGATTTACAAGAAAAAAAAGCAGGTGGATTTTAAAAGCATGGGGTGGGGGTGAGTTCACCAGGTCAGGCCTTGAGATGAACACGAAGAAAACAAAAATATTATACTTAGGATATACACAGAAAAAAAAAAACACTAGTAAAGTGAACAACGATGCATATCTGAACAGGTGTCATCCTATACATATTAGGGAATTACTTTTGCTGAGGAAATTACCTTCACAGAACATACTGAATCATTAGTTGATAGATTAAAAGAGTTAGGGCGTTGCGAAGAACAACTAGATGTTTAAATGACAGTACTAGGAAAAGGGTAGCAGAACAACTATTACTCCCTGTACTAACACATGGGGATTTAGTATATCGAACTGCTAATAAATAATTTTGGAAAAAACTGGATATAGTTTACAACAGAATCGCCAGATATGTGCTGCGGTGCGAGCCAAAAAAAAAACACACCATTGTGTGATGCTGACCACACTACAGTGGCAAACACTTGAGATTAGATGTGCCATGACGTGGCAAAAATTAATCTACAAATATCATATAGATTATCAAGAGCATTATATTAATGAGTGCCTGTTCGGAAGGTGTGACCAAGTAAATTTAAGACCAAAAAGGAATTGCCAAAGAAATAAGATTTTTGTTTTTATTAACAAAAATAGATATGGTGACAAGACCTTATGTCACCAAGCTGATAAATATTGGAATAACCTACCTTATTTTGTACGTTCATTTCCAGTGTATAGTCAGTTTTTACGGGACTTGATAGCATTAAGTCATGTTAGTAGTTCATATTTCTAGGTAATATGAACGAATGAAGAGTTACTGAGAGGTAGTAAGGGGAACATAGTGACTGAGTATTGTCATGTATGTGAAAATATACCGTTTCATACTTTTATAGCTGTATATTTTATGTATAGTTAGACTATTGGAAATTGATAGTATTAAGTCATGTTAGTTGCTTAATGTTTTAAGTAAATTGGAATGAATGAAATGTTAGAACGTTTAAGGGGTGGTAAAAGATAAATGTAATGACTGTTTCAGTAGTCATGTTTGTGAAAATATATTGTTTTCCTATTTTTATAGCTATATATGTTTCCTATATAAAAAATAAATTTTACTACTACAGCAGTCAGGCTGACTTGAGGTACAGCAGATCAGTGACACCTGCTACTGGAGATCAGTGGCCAATAGACTAACTGTGAATGTGACACTTACTGTTTTTAATTGTACTGTGTGTATCATTTCCATTTGTTTATTGTTTTCAATTCAGTAGATGCTGCCCGAGAAGTTTAACTTCTCGCATCATGTTTATTGTTGGTTTTTTCCTATCAAAGTGCAATCTGTGCTCCACAAACTATACAGAAAAGTGTACGGCTCCAGATGCCCACCACGGCTATTCTCCAACTTCATAGTTATTAAGGCGTCTGTTAGACCTCTCCAGCTGTGCTCGAGATCAACAGTAGCCATAGTAACTACTCAGTTCGAGAATAGCCTTGTGCATTGGAAGCCATACATTATCCTATATGTTTATAAATGCACATCACATAAAAGACCATAAGTCACATAGATTAGAAAGTACAATTGCGTAAGAACTTATCATAACAGTAGATCTTCAAGAAGAGCTCTTGCAGCAGACAACAATAAGGACCAATCCGCCAAGCACCAGGACCCTCATAACCTTCTAGAGAGCAGTTTTAGCGGGACTGCCCCCCGTCGGCTCTGCCCAGTCAGTCAATGGTATAAAGGGGGTGGTCCCAGCACCACCACAGCTCTCCCACCGAAGACTCAGAGTCTAGGATGGAAAGAGAACTGGGCAGGTTCTTGCTTAAAAATGTAAATGGCAGAGAGAAAGCCAGGGGAGAAGGAAGGAGGGAAAGCAGTGCCTGCTGCAAGAGCTCTTCTTGAAGAGCTACTGTTACAGTAAGTTCTTACGTAACTGTACTATCTTACTTTGAGTGAGAACTCTTGCAGCAGGTAAACACAAGGACCGAGTCCCAAGCAATTAAGGGATAAGGAACAGGAAGTCCGCTAGGAGGCTGAAAAGAACCAGCTAGAGGCTCAAGAAAGGAGGCATTGCAGAACTGCAAGGCCCAACCCATCCCTACATCTGGAAGCTACGTCCAAGCTGTAATGCTTGACGAAACTGTGAACAGACCTCTAGGTAGCCACGGTACAAATGTCTGCTGCAGAAACATTCCTCAAAGAGACGAAAGAAGTCGCCACACCGCTGGTGGAATGGCCTCTTACTGAACCAGGTAATAGTTTATTGTACTTGTAGCAAGAAACGATGTAGTTAACGAGCCCCTTAGACAAGGTTTGTCTGGTAAAGCACAGTTACGTAAGAACTTACCGTAACAGCAAATCTTCAAGAGAAGCTCTTGCAGCAGGTAAATACGGATAGGACCAACGCCGGCTGGTGGAAGGACCCCACAGCAAACTTTTTTCTAGCAGCACTTAGTGGGGACCACCCCTAGCTGACGTCGGCTCTGCCCCCGACGTCCAGGCCAGTATATTTAAGAGGAGGTGGTCCCAGAGTGCCCGAGTTCTTGTACCGCTGGAAAACACCGTCAATCGGCACAGAAAGTGCAGATGACAAGATGACGTTTCCTCATCCAACAGGCAACCCAGAATCCTGTCTCGTGCAGAGAGAAGTAGACCTCAAGGGGTGAAGGAGTAAGGGAAAAAATGTACCTGCTGCAAGAGTTTCTCTCAAAGATCTACTGTTACGGTAAGTTCTTACATAAATGTACCATCATACTTCGAGAGGAAGCTCATGCAGCAGGTAAACAGAGAGGATTGCTTCCCAAGCAGTATAAAATACAACTACTTGAGGAGGTAGGAAAGGACATGGAATGAGACAGTAAAAGATCCCCCGGATCATCAGGCCCTGCAGGACCGCGAGGCCAAAGCCGGCTCCATGCTGAGACACAATATCCAGACTGTAGTGCTTGACGAAGGTATGGAAAGAACGCATGTGGCAGCTACTAAATATCCGAGGTGGAAACCCTCTTAAGAGCGGAAAAGGACACAGTGACAGCCCTGTTAGAGCGCACCCCTTTAACGGGTCCAAAAGGGGTCTGCTATGTTTCTGATAGCAGAAAGTGGTGCAATGCACCAGCCACCATGAAAAGGTTTGCTTGGAAACAGGGCATCCTAAGGAATGTGTGGCAAGAGAAAGGAACCGGTCAGACTTTCTGGACCCCTTGGTCCTAGACAGATAAAAGCGCAAAATGTGATGGACATCCAATATATTGAGCAGCGCCTCCCCTTTAACATAACTGGGGTAGTAACAGGGAGATGAGCTTCCTGGTTTAGTGTCATTTCCGATACTACTATAGGAAGAAACGTAGGATTAGTATGCAAAGACACGGTGTCGTCAAAAACCAAATAAGGCTCCTTACACACAAAGGCCTGAAGCTCAGAAATTCTCCTGGTCGATGTGATGGCAACCAAAAAATACAGGTTACTCACCTGTAACAGGAGTTCTAGGAATGGTATATGTTGTTCATCCACACTCATTGGCAGGTATCCTTGCCGCTTTAAATCTTGCCGGAAGGTCTTCAAGCTTGCTCCTCCCACCCACCCGGGTGGTATAACTCTCGGCTCCGCCCCATGACGCCAGATCTGGCCCGCTGGAAGCTCAGGTTGTGCGTCGGGCCGGGAGGTCGGTGGAGTGAGGATGAACAACATATACCATTCCTAGAACTCCTGTTACAGGTGAGTAACCTGTATTTCTAGGACATGGATATGTTGTTCATCCACACTCACTGGCAGACTCCTAGCAGTTCTCCGGGAGGAGGGAGGCAAGACGCACACCCCAATACTTACTTGGGAAAGAGACTGGAGGAGCAGGCCCAAAAGCCAGCATCGGTGACTCAAGGTCGATGTGGTAATGGGTAATGAAGGTGTTTGCCGACTTCCAGGTAGCAGCCCTGCAGATTTCCTGGATAGGGCGTCCCTGGAAGCAGCCACCGTTGCAGCAGTATGCGGGTAGAATGAGCTCTTATCCTCTGGGAGGCTCCATGCCCGCCAACTTATAACAGAGATCTATGCAGGAGGTTACCCACCTGCTTATCGTCCGCTTGGCTGCAGGTCTGCAAGCTGGCTTCAGCGTGGGTGACAAACAGCTGGCGAACCTCTCCCGACTTCAGCCGCGCGCCCTTATAATAAGCGAGCCCCTTCTAGGTCCAGAGTATGGAGCCTATATTCGCCTCCGAGGTGTGACTGGGTAGAACACCGGCAGAGTCAACACCTGGTTAAGGTGAAACTCCGACACCACCTTCGGAAGGAATTTGGTGGGGGCGCAGGACAACTTGTCCCTGTGGAAGACCAGGTAAGGAGACTCATGGAAAGCGCCTGGAGCTTCCCATCCTTCTGGCTGACGGATAGCCACCAAGAAGGCGGTCTTCCACGACAGGTGAGAGAGAGCACACCTGTGCATAGGTTCGAATGGCTTGCCCATGAGCTTTGCCAGTACCAGCAGTAGATCCCACGGAGGTGGGGCTTCCATGACTGAGGGAAATGTGATCAAGGCCTTTGAAAGCGCCAGACCACCTTCTCCTGCGCCATCGACTGCTTCCGCCCGCTCGTAAGCAGAGATGGCTGCCAGGTGCACCCATAGGGTCGCCGACCTAAGCCCTTGACTAGAAAGGGACCATAAATAGTCCAAGATGCTTGCCAAGGAACAGGAGGAAGGGTCCAAGCCCTTGCCTGACACCAAATGGAAAACCTTTTCCATTTGAAGGCATAACATTTTCTGGTCGACTCATACGGGGCGCCTCAACTACATTGAGGACCTCGTCGGAAAGACCCAAGGCCTGGAACTCTAGCCGCTCAGGAACCAGGCCGTCAGGTGCAGGGATTGAAGGTCCGGATGGAACACCTTCCCTGATTGACTGAGAGCAGGTCCGGGCGAGCTGGAAGCTGCCAGTGAGTTCTGGAGCTGAGACTGAGGAGATCTGGGTACCAGAACTGGCGAGGCCAGTCTGGGGCTATCAGAATCACCTGCGCCTTGTCCCTCCTCGCCTTGAGAAGCACCTTGTGGATCAAGGAAATGGGGGAAAGGCGTAAAGAGGCCCGGGGTCCACTGCCTCGAGAAGGCATCCCCTGCAGCGAGCCCTGCTGAGGCGGGCATGGAACAGACTCAGCCGCGTTCTCCCTGGAGGCAAACAGGTCCACCTGAGGTGTGCCCCAATGGAGAACAGATGCTGCACTACCTCGGCAGGAGAGACCACTCGTGGGATGCAGCCCTCATCCGGCTCAGGGCATCGGCCAGGGTGTTGGAGGCTCCTGCCACGTGAATGGCTAGGAGATCCGCCTCCAGGCTGCGCCGCAGTGACCAAATGCGAGAGCTTCCTTGCAAAGAAGCATGGAGCGTCCACGCCCTGGCGGTTTAGATAATACATGGTCGTGGTATTGTCCGTCTGGACTCGGACCACTTGACCCCGGAGGAACGGAGCAAAGGCGGTGAGAGCTAGGCGGACCGCTCCGGGAGCTCCAGCAGGTTGATGTGGCATCGGGACTCCCGCGGGGACCAGAGGCCATGAGCCCGGTGTTCCCCAGATGGGCACCCCAACCCATCAGAGAGGCATCGTCGATAGAGAGATCGCCGGCCAGGGGCGGAGCCCAAGGGATGCCCTCCTGCAAATGATCTGGAACGTCCACCACTGGAGGCGTTCCACATCCCCTGTGTCACCGACACAAGCTGGTCAAGGATCGCAGTTGCTGACCACTGGCTGGCCAGTCCCACTGAAGGGGACGGATGTTCCAGCGGCCCAACGGACCACGCTGGAGCAGGCCGCCATTAGACCCAGGAGGCGCAGGAAGTCCCGGCAGAAGCAACTGCCCAACCAGAAATGATCGGGCAAGGAGGAAAGAACCTCGGCCCTGTCCGCCGGAGCCGCTCTGGCTGAAGAGAGTCGAGCTGCGCCCGATGAATAGAATCACCTGCTTGACTCGAGTTCCGACTTGGCCTCGTTGATAAGGAGGCCCAGTTGAGAGCAGACCTGGAGGCCAGATCTCTGGACCACTCCGCCTCCTTCCTGGAGGGAGCTGCTATCAGCCAGTCGTCCAGGTAAGGGTACACCCGGACCCCTCGGCGCCGCAGGAATGCTGTCACCGCTGCAATGCATTTGGTGAAGACCCTGGGAGCTGGAGACAAGCCGAAGGGCATGGCTTGGAACTCGAAGAGGGATCCTTCCGCCCGGAAGCGAAGTAATCTCTGGTGAGACGGACGGATAGGGACGTGAAAAAACGCGTCCTGCAAGTCCAGAGAGCAGAACCACATGCCGCGTTCCAAGGATGGTATTATCTGAGCCAGAGTGACCATCCTGAAGGTTCGAGACCTTAGGAACTTGTTTAGGTCGTGTAGGTCGAGAATGGGGCGCCAGCCCCCCGTCCGCTTTGGAACCAAGAAGTACCTGGACACAAACCCTGGGTCTGAAGGAGGGTCCACCACCTCTCTTATCACCTCCTTCTGGAGGAGGAGAGCAATGTCGGCTCGGCGAGGCATCAGTGAGCGGCTGGGATCCCAAGCCCCTAGGGCGACGGCTCTGAAGGGTGGTGCCTGCTCGAATTCCAGAGGCAGGCCTCTTCCCACCACCTCAAGACCCACCTGTCCGTGGAAACAGCGGACCAGGCGGAACGAAGTGCGGAGCCGTCCCCCATGGGGGACCCAGGGTAAGGGACGGGAATGGGGCGACACCTCAGCCCGTCACTGGGCAGGCTTGGAGGAGGGACCGGCCGGGGGACCTCCTGGGCTCTTCCTCCTGCCTCCTGTTAGAGGAAGCCGGGGCTTGGGTTTGGGATGCCAAGGCCGAGCCTGCTGGCCTTGACGTTACTGGGCGGAAGGCCAGGGGCACAGAAGGACGAAAGGGCTTAGGCTGTGGTTTGCGGCCTTTGTCCTTCTGACGGAAGAGACAGAGTCCAAGGTAGCATTGGACTCCGATCCTCTGCAGGTGACCTTCCACCCAGGGCTGAAGAGGTCAGTCCCAAAAGGAACATCCGCCAACTTGTGCTGGGTATCCGAAGTAAAGGTGGATATCCTCAGCCAAGCCACGACCCGATAGCCACTGCGCCGCCACCGATCTGGCACATGAGTCCCTATATCCAAAGCAGTCTGGAGCTGCTGTTTGGCCACTGCCCTGCCCTGGTCCCGCACCTGCTTAACCGTAGTCTGCAGATCGGCGGGAAGATGAGGATGACCTCATCAGGGGCCCAACAGGGCATGAGAAAAAATGTGCCATAAGGGGCGGCGGGCAGCCTGGCGAAGGCGAGAGAAGGGCGCAGCGTGAACTTTTGCCCGACATAGTCAATTTCTTGGACTCCTTGTCAGGAGGTTTGTCCACATCCCTGGCGTTGCGTGGCACGGAAAACGCTGTCGGTAACAACCCCTCAGCAGAGGGTGTTCAGAAAACGGACAAGGAACCGGTAGGGACCGCATACTTCCTGGCCATCCTGGCCGAAGGGCGCAGGAGAGCAGGCGCTCAAAGCTCCAGTGCCGGACCCACTATGGCCGGCCACCGGAGAAGGCCTCCGTCGGAGAATCCTCGGTCCAGAATGTCAGGGGATACCTGCCCGTTTGGAACAGGTTCGAGCTCCATCCCGGTGGACTCCGAGATGAGCCGAAGCAGTCCTAGGAAGAAGACGAGGGCTATCGTCCATTGACTGACCTCCTGAAGACTCCAAGTCCAGTCGCTTGGAGAAAAGGAGGAATCATCTTCGGACCGGAAGAGTCCTCGAAGACTGCCTCTGGCCTGAGCCACCTTCACCTGCAGAGGTCGGTCGGGAGTGAGGGTAACTGACAGCCGATGGGTAGACCCTTGTGACCCGAATCCTTGGTGGAGCCCCAGTGAGTGGCTGTGGAGGCGGAGGTTCCACGGAATCGGTGGAGCAGCTGGTTTTGGCGAACAACCGGCCTGGGTATAGGCTCCTCGGATAAGTCGAGGTTGTAGCCGGCCGCTCGGTGACAGCACATTAATGGCGGGGAAGGCGACGGGTCGGCTTACTCCCGGCCAGGAGGAGCTGTTGCAACATAAAGGTCTCGATACGTCGGCGTAATTTACGCGGGCCTCTCCCTCATCAAGGAGGAGGGCGAGGCAGCGCGCCGCTTGCAGCAGTGCAGGGGCGAGACCGCCTATGGCGGTGGGATCGGCTGGACCGAAGAGGTCCGGACTGAGACCGAGTCTCCCGGAATTTCGAGGTCGGTGCGGGAGGTGTCGGCGGAACCGGCACTCCTTCGCCTGGATGGTCCATCAGGGCGCCGGACCGAGGCACAGGCGAGCCCACGGGATCCTCAACTCCCCCCGGGGGAACCGGGGAGAGGGGAATCTCGGCTGCTAAAGGCGACAGCCCGTCCAATGGGTCGAGAAAAATCTCGACTTCATCGGTGGGAGTCTCGGTCAACTGACCTGACGGGGACACCGTGAGGCCAGTGGCTGAAGCCGAGCGGTCGACCGAAGCCGACGGTCGACGGCCCGGGGAGAGGGACCTTTCCCGCTCCCAAGAGCGTCGACGGAGGGACTTACCCCTGTCCCTCTTTTTGGACCGAGAATAAGGTCCAGCAGACGCAGGCCTTTCTCCTTTAGTGGAGAGGGACAGACAAAGCTCCTTAAAAGAAGCCGTGTAGGAAGAACCCAGAGAGAGCGGGATAAATACGCGGACGAGGAAGATCTGACCAGCGCCGCCTCCTCTTGAGGCGTGCCATCCGCCGAGCTGATCCGCCGAGCCGGCCGCCGCGGACACCGCCAACCGGGCCTCCTTGGACTTCACCGGAGGGAAACGCTTCTCGGGACGGCCCAGTTGTAATCGGGCAGCACGGTCTTCGAGGACGTAGGCCGAGAAAGATGAGCACAGGTCGCAAGCCTGCGGGTCGTGCTCAAGGCCTAAGCAGTAGACACACGTGGAGTGTGGATCCGTCCGAGACATCTTCTGCCCGCATGGGCATCTCCGAAATCCGGGAGTCGATTTGTCCATCGCAGCCGCGAGGGATAGAAGACTGAAGTCTTTTTGCCAAAATTTATTTTAAATCCGTAAGCGGAGAAATAGGAACCAGTCTCAAATGCAGAGCGTTAAGGAGGGAACCTGAGCTTCCAAGCGGTAAGGAAGATCTGGCGTCATGGGGCGGAGCCGAGAGTTATACCACCCGGGTGGGTGGGAGGAGCAAGCTTGAAGACCTTCCGGCAAGATTTAAAGCGGCAAGGATACCTGCCAATGAGTGTGGATGAACAACATATCCATGTCCCTAGAAAAACATTTTCCAGGAGAAAAAACGCAGCTCACAATCAATGGTGGGTTCGAAAGGAGGGAGGGTAAACTTCTCCAACACAAATAAAAGGTTCCAAGGGGGAACAGGATCCCGAATAGGGGGTTCATATCGAGAATGCCAGAGGAAAGATTTAGAAGCTTCCAGATGAACTACCGTTCTGCCCTGGACAGGGACATGATAGGCAGAAAGGGCAGCCAGATGTACCTTTATGGAGGAATAACTGAGGCCCGACTCTGATAAAGAGAGCAGGTATTTGAGCAATGGGTTGACCGGACAGATCAGTGGATCTAGCTGTCTTGCTGCGACCCAAAAACAGAACAGTTTCCATTTCCTAGCATAAGCAGCTCTCATGGAGGGCTTTCTGGCCTCCACCAAGACTTCAGCCACCTTATACGAGACTCCAAACAAGATCTAAACTAGGTCTTCAGGAGCCAAGCATGAAGGGGAAAGGAACACAGATTCGGATGAACCAGGCACCTGTTGTCTTGAGAGAGAAGGTGGGTAGAGAGTGGCAGAGATATGGGTGGTGCTGCTGACAGCTGCTGAAGCAACAGGAACCAAATCTGGCATGGCCACAGTGGAGCAACTAGGATCAGTGTGGTCCCATTTGATTGCACCTTGAGGAGACGACTCTGGATCAACGGAAAAGGCAGAAAAAGCATACAGAAACCTCCCCTTCCAAGAGGGACAACACATCTTGCCAAAAAGCACCAGGCTCGGGATCAAGCAAGCAGAAACTGGGCCATTCTGCGTTTGATTGGGATGCGAAAAAGTCCAACTCCGGTGTCCCTCACCTGACGAACAGGTAATCGACCACGGATTGGAGCAGGGACCATTCATGAGCCTTAGACCTTAATCTGCTGAGAGCTTCTGCAAGGTCGTTCTGGACCCCTGGAACATGAACTGCGAAGATGATCACCTGATGGGCAATGTCCCATTCCCACACTCATAGCCTCTCGGCACAGAGGATAAGAGTGACTGCTGCCCTGTTTGTTGAGGTAGAAGACCACTGCCATGTTGTCAATCTGGACGAGGAGGAGACCTGGAGAGATCAGAGTCCAGAGCTTGTACAGCATACAGAATAGCTCTCAATTCCAAGACACTGATGTGCAGAGACTGCTCTACCAGAGACTAAGATCCTTGAGTACTGCGGCTTCCCAAATGCGCTCTCCATCCCATACTGGAAGCATCCATAGAAAAGGTCTGGCTGGGAAGTAATGGTGACAGGTGAGTCCAAGTCATCCCAACTTTGGTCCCACGGAACCCAAAGGGTCCACTGGATGGTCTGCATTCACAGCCTGGCAAATGGGTCGGATACAATGGCAGCTGCTATGTAGCTCAACAGGTGAAGCAGGACCATAGCAAGTGGTGAAGAGGCTAAACAGAGTTGACTGACTAGAGCCCATATGCGCTCTGCCCGGTCTTGAGGCAAGAAAGCTCTTCCCAGGGCCGTGTCCAGCATCGCCCCTATGAACTACAGTCTATGTGGGAACAAGAGACGACTTGGAACATACAAACATACGAAATTTGCCAGCAAATAAAGGCCTAGAGGTCTATCAAGTCTGCTCGAATGTGCAGCTAGCACCCCTTATTCTGCAGCTGCCCCTCCTTTCCACACTTCCCTTCATTAAGCCTCCCCTTGTCCTGTCCCATCCTCGTTTGAAGCAGTCCACTGTTCTGCATACCACTTCAGCAGGTAATGCATTCACCAGCCACCACCCTCTCTGTAAAAAAAGTCTCCTCATCTCCCTCCTGAACCTTCCTCGCTCCAGTCTCATCATGGCCCCTGGTGGCCCTCCCCTCCCTTACTTTGAACAGCCCCTCTGTACCCGTCTTGTTTATTCCTTTCATGCATTTAAAGGTTTCAATCATGTCACCCCTGTCTCTCCTCTCCTCCAGTGAGTACATGTTCAACTCCTTCAACCTCCTCTCGTATGATATGTCCCCCAGCACCTTGATCATCTTTGTCGCTCTGAGCTGCACCCCCTCCAGTAACTTAATGTCCCTTTTCAGATACGGACGCCAGTACTGCACGCAGTACTCCAGGTGTGGTCTAATTACCTATACAGTGGCAGAATCACCTCCTCCCTCCTCGAGGATATACCCCTTGCAATACAACCCAGCATTTTGTTGGCCTTTGCAGCTGCCTTCCTACACTGTGCCGAGTTGTTCATTAACCCTGTAATGAGCACACCCAGATCCTTCTCCTCCTCTGTCTGGACTAGCTGCACTCCCCTAGCTGGTAACTCCTCCTGGGTTCTTCATCCCAAAATGCAGCACCTTGCACTTTTGGCATTAAAGCCCAGTTGCCAAGTCATCTGACCAGGTTTCAACTTTTGACAGATCAAATCCTGACAACCCCTACCATCCACCACGCCTACATCATCAACCAAACAGAATGATCTTGCTCTTGATGTCATGATATGTCTGTAATGAATATCCCAAACAACACTGGTCCCAACACTGAGCCCTGTGGACACCGCTCTTCACTGCCCTTGGGTGTGAGGCTCCCACCCACCATCACCCTCTGTTGCCTTCCTCAGCGCAGTTTCCTACCCATCTCACCAGCTTTGCACCCGCCTGTGCCTACTAACTTCCTTCCTAGCCTTCCATGGCACCCCAGTCGAATGCCTTACTGAAGTCCAGATACAGGACATCCACTGCATGGCCCCTGTCCAGTTGCCTAGTTACCCAGTCATAGAACTCGACCAGGTTGGTTTTGGCAGGATCTGCCACGTATGAAGCCATGCTGTCTGCTGTCCTGTAGTCCTTTGGCCTCTAGGAGGGCCACCAGCCTCTCCTTCAGGATAGTCTCCATTAGCTTACCCACGATGGATGTGAGGCTCACTGGTCTGTAGTTTCCCAGTTCATCCTTGGGGCCACTCATGTGGAGAGGCATCACATGAGGCATCCTCCAGTCCAGAGCTACACACCCCGAATGTAGTGAGGCATTAAACAGGTCTGCCAAAGGTCCTGCAAGGACCTCTGCCAGCTCCTTCAGTACCCTGGGGTGAATGCCATCTAGACCTGGCACCTTGTCCACCCTCAGTGCCTTCAAACCCTCTCGAACTCTGCTCTCCATGATTTCCCCATCTGTCACCACTCCCCCTTCTGCCATTTCTCCCACCTTGGGTGTCACCCCCCTCTTCTCTTTAGTAAATACTGAGCAGAAGTACTCATTTAGTGCTTCCGCCTTATCGCACCCTGCTTCCACCCAACCCCCCTCCTTCCTAATCCTTACTATGTGGTCCTTACAGCTCTTTTTCTCCCCGATGTACTTAAAGAAGTCCTTCTCCCCCTTCTTAATGCCTTGTGCCAGCCTGAGTTCCACAGATGCCTTGGCTCCCCTTACTGCCCTCGTCACCTCCTTCGATTCTGTCAAGTACTCCTCATTGTCCTTCCCCCTCCCTGTTTTCCTGTACTTCCTAAAGGCTGCTCTTTTCCTCCTTACCTTTTCCATGACCGCCTTGCTCAACCAGATCGGTTTCTTAGTCCTAGCCTTCTTGCTCTGGGCTTTGCAGCAAGTTTTGGTTGCCTCCACTATTCCCAGCTTTATGAGCTCCCACCTCTGGTTAGTGTCCATACTAGATTGAATTCTGGCCAGGTACCCTTTTACCACTTCCCCATCCTCCCAAAGTCAGCCCTCCTGAAATCCAGCACTATTGTGCCAGATTCCACTCCTTCCTTGCCCATATCCAATGTGAGCCATACTGAGCGGTGGTCACTCCCTGACAGCGTTCCTCTACTGTAAGTTCTCTCTTAGAAGTCCCCATTTGCCAGGTCAAGGTATTTCCTAACCTGGCTGGTTCACTGACCATTTGCAGCAGGAAGCTGTCCTGGAAGGCATCCAGCAGTACCTGCCCCTTCTGTTCCTGGTTGTTGGGGTGCTCCAGTCCACTCCTGGCATGTTGAAGTCCCCACAATCACACACTACCTTTCTCGCAGGTCCTCCTGATCTGTCCCGCTAGTTCCCTGTCTAACTCCTCCATCTGAGATGGTGGCCTGTACACCACTCCCATTCTAAGAATCCTATTCTTGGAATCCTGGATTTGCATCCAAAGTGACTCCGTACTACCCTCCTCCCTTCCTCCCTACACACTTCAGTCCTTCCTTCACATATAGTGCCACCCCCCCTCCTTTCCCAATCACTCTGTCCCTACGAAATAATCTGTACCCTGGTACAGACAGGTCCCAGTCATGGTACTGGGTGGCCCATGTTTCCGTGACGACTGCAATGTCCACCTCTCCCTCTGCCATGAGAACCTGTAACTCTGCAGTTTTCCTCCCAAGGCTCCTAGCATTAAGGGTAACCACCTTCCACCCCTCCCATCCTGCCCTCCTTTCCTAGCATCACCAACAGTACTTGCTACTTGTCCTTTGTCACTGTTATGGGGGTAAGCTCATATGGTTTCCCAACCTGTGGTCTCTGCATCTCTCTTCCCCAACTGCCATCCCCCACTCCTAGTTTAAATTCCCAACTTCCTCTATGTACTCCTCCATCCTCTGTTTCAACACTTTCTTTCCCTCCTCACTCAAGTGTAGTCTGTCCTTGGCATAGAGACTACTGTCCTCCCAGGTCCCTCCCCACCCCCCAACAGCCCATACCCTTTAGCACAAGGGTGCCCCCAGGCAGCTGCAAAGGGCGCAGGTGTCCAGGATGGCATCCTGGAGATGATCCCTGGAAGGGGGCAGAAGGAGCAACACATCCAGGTTAAGAGGAACACGAAATTACCCTTCCTTCGAAGTGCTGCAGCTACCACCACCAGGCAGCTAGTAAAGACCACTGAAGCAGACGAGAGGCTGAAGGGGAGAACTCTGAATTGATAATGTTCTCCCTGAAAGGTGAATCTCAGGTATCTCCAGTGACGCCTGGCGACCCGGATGTGGAGATGAGCGTCCTGCATATCCAGGGATGCTAACCAGTCTCCAAGGCAGACCATGGGGAGAAGGTTTTGTAGACTGCCCATCTTGAAGCATCTGTAGACGACCCAGAGGTTCAAGTCGCGGAGGCTGAGAATCGGCCTTAAATCTCCGGACTTCTTCAGCACCAGGAAGAAGCGATAATAGAACCCAGAGCCCCTCTCGATGGGGTCACTGGTTCTACTGCCCTTTTGAAGAGCAGAGACAGGGTCTCGAAGGATGAGGTCTCCGTGTCCCTCTGGATGACAGGATGGGAGTGCTGGCCCGTCTGGTGGAACTTCCACAAACTCTATAAGAATGCCCATGATCTACGAGTTCAAGAACCCATTGGTTGGAGGTCACTTGTCTCCAGGCTTCTGGTTAGAGACAGAAGTGACTTCCCACCTCCTCTCCTGATGAGCTGTTGAGGAGAGATGGGTTGCCTGGATAGTCAGGTGTTTGGAGGGAAGGCGGTTTGGGCTGGTTCAGCCTGTCGAGAGGCAGAGGCCGATAAGCCCCTGGCTCTCCCTCTTTGACCGAAGCCTCCCCGCTGAGGTTGGTTCTGAAAGAGGAGTTGCCGAGGCTGATGACCCTCTTGGCCACGAAAACAGGAACTGCAAAACTGTCCCTGCTTCAGGTGGTACATCAACTGCACGGTACAGACAGCATTACCAGAATCTTACAGTTTAGAAATAATCTTCTTAGACTCTTCACTGAAGAGAACAGAGCCTTTAAAGAGCGCATCCAGAAGGTTGGACTGCACATCTGGTGCAAATCCGGAAACCCAGAGCCAGGAATGGCACCAGAGGCAAATGTCAGTAGCAGCCACCCTTGCTGATGTGTCCGCAATCTCGCATGCAGAGCAAAGCATGTACGTGCCCACGTCTGATCCGGTCTGCAGTAATTTAGCAAGCTCTGCCTTCTCAGGGCAGTCAGGCATGGCTAGCAGTAAGTCCGGTTCTTGTTCCTGTAGGATGTTCTGAAACTGAACCATATGAGTCTGGAAGTAAAGGCTCCTGACGCTGCAGGTGGCAGACATGTACACCTTTCTGCCCACTGAATCCAGCTGCTTGGACTCCCTGTCTGACGGCTGGGTGCACAGGTGTTTGGGCCTCTGCGAACGATCATGAACTGCTGAGATGACCACCAAATCCATGGCGGGTTGCTCAACAATAAAGGGATGTTCCTTAGGAGCCCGGTATAAGCGGTTAACCTTTTTGGGAACCAAAGAGAAAGAACGAGAATGCCGCTAGGTGGCTTGAGTCATGTCGGCAAAGGTGTCCACCAAAGGCAGGATAACATAGGCATGGGATCCTTTTGTCAGAGATACCTTGCAAGCCTAGAGCATTCAGAGTAGAGGGTCTCCGTATCCCAAGTCCATGTTAGACTGAATGTTCGCATCACCTCCATAAATGAGGGATCGTCAGGAGGCGATTTCAGCTAGTCTTCAGGCTCTCCCAAAGGCAGATATGCCAAAGAGGAAGAAGAGCAATTCATCAGGACATACAAGTCTGATGAAAGAGATGGAGAGTGATGTCTCCTCTTCTTGCGTTGGTGCTTGTCCGCAGAGCTGGGGGGGGGGGGGGCTGGAGCCTCCTTTTATCCCGCTTCTTCCTGGGAGGTGAGAGGCACTTGCCCCTACCTTCACTGTAATGGGGAGGTGAGATGATATCACCTTCGGGCAGGGGTTCAGCTCCTCCATCCGGATTCAGGACAGGCTGTTGCTGGGGTACAGCCAGAGTGGGTCTGGCAGGTAATATGTCAGGCTTTATTGTCTTCCACCAATGGGATAAGAGATCCTTCACCTGGCTCATATTGAGCTTGGTGAGCCTGGAGTCAACAGAGCTGGATCCGGCGACGGTAGATGCCCGTTGGTGTCGGGATCGATCTGGCGTCGGGGTATGGTGGACTGGCAATGACAGTGTCCTGGACCTGGAGGCCATCGTCTGGCTCAAAAGCCTAACAGATGGGTCGTCCACAGTGTTGTTGGGTCTGGCCAGTGATGGAGTCCTGGCTGGAGGCAGCACTGAAGCACCTGAGGGAGTGCCGTCGGCAGACTTATAACAGTCCGTCAGAAGCTTGTGGGCCTTCTCCATCGGGTGTCTGTTAGACGCAGGCATTTGACAATGTTCGTCTTTCTCAGAAGACTTGGATTGCTTAGGCAGGAGAGACGATGCCCTGCCCGCCGAAAAGCTAGTGGTCCCGGATCTCTCCCCGGAGTCAGCACTAGAATCAGAGGCTGACCGGGAGGAAGAATGAGCCTTACCTGGATCAGAAGATCTCCCACAGGAAGTGGGGAGGAGGTCCAGTCTTTAGCGGCTGTAGGGCTGGAGACTGCCCAGAGGATTTCTGGAGAGAAGCCACCCACCAGAGGTTGGGGCGGGCTTCAGGGCCATAAGGTGGGAGTCCTGGCTGGAAGAACCAGACCTGGAGGCCATGTGGGACCGCTCCCATTCTCAGAGTCTTTCTCTGTGCTCCTCATTCGATTTGGAGGAGTGATGTTTTTGAAGAATGATGGAGACCCCCAAGAGGAAGATTCCCTTTGCTGGACGGCAAGTTGTCTCTGGGCGAGGAAGGCCTGGAGGAACTTCTGGCACCAAATTCAGCTCCTGTTGTTGAAGGCCTGACAGTGGGTGCAAGCAGCAGTGCAGTGGTCCTGGCCCAGGCAGAATAAACAGGCCACATGGCTATCCTTCGAGTGAATCTGACATCTGCAGGTGCACTTGATCATGTGCCTCGAAGCTGTAGTCAACATGCAGGAGATGGACAAGTAATTGCAGAGAAAAAGCAGGTATGGCGGTCGCTACTGGTGACAGACAAGGCCAAAGAGCCCAACGATCACGTGCGATGGTGGGAAAAGGACTGGGGCACATGGGGACCGCCTCCTCAAATACTACTGGGTGGGATGTCTGGGTCTGAGCCATCAGCAAGGGGCGGTCCCCGCTAGGAAATGCTAGAAACAAGCTTGCCGTCCCGGCGTCAGTCCGATCTGTGTTTACCTGCTGCAAGAGCTTCCTCTCGAAGTAAGATCTGGCGCTCCCAGAGTCTTGGGAGCAAACAAAACAAACTTTTCTGGAAGGGAACAGTGTAGTTGTGGTAAAAACAAAGCGTCCAATGGAGTCTAGAGTATTCAACAGCACCCCCCCCCCCTTTTAGAATACTCAGGGTAGTAAACAGGCAGGTGGATGTCTTGATTTTGAATGAATTCAGACACCACCTTAGGCAAAAATTTAGGACTTGTACATAAGGCTACCCTGTCCTTACGGAAAATTAAATGAGGCTCCTTACACATTAAAGCCTGAAATGCTGAAATTCTTATGAACAGAAGTAACTGCAACCAAAAATAACACTTTCCACGACAGAAAGACTAGCTCACAATCCACGGCTGCTTCAAACGGGGGGAGCATGAGCTTCTCCAACACAAAGAGGAGATCCCTTGGAAGGACAGGATCTCGGATGGGGTGCTTTAGGTGAAAAATGCCCCGCATAAAGGTATGGGACACGTCCAATTGAGTGAGAGTCTTACCCTCCACCGGTGAATGGTATCTCGAGACACCGAAAAAGTGCACCTTGATGGAGTAGCAGCTCAGACCCTGCTCAAAGAGAGGAGATACTTAAGCACGGAGTTTGGAGGGCAGGAAAAGGGATTACGCTGGCGTGCAGTAGCTCACAAGCAAAACCTTTTCCACTTCATGGCAAGAGTGTATCTAGTAGAGGGTTTTCTGGTAGCCATTAGGACATCCACCACCTTGGGGGAAACCTTTTATCTAGCCATAGCTAGGTCTGCAGGAGCCATGCATGAAGATTCAGGGACTTGATGTCCGTATGTACTAATGTGCCCCGATCCCGGGAAAGCAAGTGCA
The DNA here is from genome assembly GCA_016271365.2 of Neoceratodus forsteri. NCBI lineage: Eukaryota > Metazoa > Chordata > Ceratodontiformes > Ceratodontidae > Neoceratodus > Neoceratodus forsteri. The sequence goes on along the minus strand of CM057456.1, from coordinate 1,410,713,516 downwards.
AGCTCAGAGGCAGGGGAATGGGAGGTTCTACTACCAGCTGCTGAAGCAGTGGGAACCACATCTGCCAAAGCCAAAAGGGCTATGAGAATAATCTCTGCTCTCTTCGCCTGTAATGTCAAAAGCACCCTCTGAAGAATGGGCAAGGGAAGGAAGGCAGAGTAACCTCCCTGTCCAGAGGGACAATGCATCTCGCCTGAAATCTCCAGGCCCTGGATCCAGCAAGCAAAAACTGGGAAGTTTGGCACTGAGAGGGGACACAAAAAGGTCCAACTCTGGCTGGCCCCATCTGAAGAATAGCTGGTCTGCCACAGACTGAAGGAGCACTCACTCATGAGCCTTGGACTGAGACCTGCTTAGGCTATCGGCCAAGATGTTTTGGACACCTGGAACATGCGAACACTGGTGAGCTCGAGGTGGTGTTCCAGTGCCCAATACCAGACCCTGACTGAATCCCTGCAGAGGGGGTAGGAGCACCCCCCCCGTTGATGTAAGAGACACTTGTCCATCTGAATAAGAAGAGGGCCACAGAAACAAGTCCTCTTCAAATGCCTGCAAGGCATTCAGGACTGCTCGCATCTCTAGAATGTTGATGTGGAAAGATTCCTCGTCTGGTCTGCCAGGTAAGCGCCCCAAACGAGACCAGAGGCATCGATGGTCAGAACCCGTTTCGGCGGGGGGCTCCTGTTGGAAGAGAACCTCTGTCAACAGACTGAGTGGGTCCAACCACCAGGTTGGTGTCCTGTGGACTGGGCCAGAGACCAAGACCGGCTGATCTGGGTCATCGGATCTCTGGTTTCACTGCACCGAGAGTCCATTCAGGGACCCTCATGTGGAGGCGAGCCATGGGAACCATAGGGATGGCTACCACTATATGACAGAGGAATCTCAGACTCTGGCTAGGACCTGAGGAGCCAAGGATACCATTCAGACCTGATTCCGAAGACGATCCGCCCTCTCTGGGGGCAGGAAGGCCATGTCTTGTATGGTGTCCAGGACCACCCCTATGAATTGGAATCTCTGGCTGGGCCATGGGGACAACTTTGGGATATTCATGGTGATCCAAAGCTCTTGGAAGAATATAAAGGTGTCTCCAAGAGTGTAAACCAGCTGTTCCCTCGTGGGAGCTGCCAAGAGCCAGTCGTCCAGGCAGGGAAAGATGCAACGGCCCCGAAGTAGAGCAGCAGCCACCACCACTAGGCACGTGGCAAAGACTCTGGGAGTGGAGAACAAGCTGAATGGCAAGGCTCGAAACTAAAAATGTCAGCCCTGGTGGAGGAAGCACAGGAACCTCCTGTGAGGCTGTAACACTAGGATGTGCAGGTATGCGCCCCCCATATCTAGAGAGCAGAACCAGTCCCTTTGGTGCAGGAGGGGGAATCAGACCTGGCAGCCTGACCATTCTGAACTTCTTGTACTCTACGAATTTGTTACGGGAACTCTGATCCAGGATGGGCTGAAGGTCCCCGGTCATTTTGGAAACTAGGGAAAATTGCGAATAAAATCCCTTTCCCCTTTCAGCCAGAGGAAACTAGCCCTATAGCCCGCTTTTGCAAAAGGATCTGAATTTCTCCTTTGATCAGGGGACATGAGGAGGAGGATAGTGGAAGAACACTGGTGGAGTTTCGGGAGACATCTGCTCGAACTCCAGAGTATGATCTCTATGAGCTGCAACACTCAGAGGTCTTATTTTGCTCCAATCCTCGAGATGGAGGGAGAAGTGACCCCCTACAACTTCCCACACTGACTCCGCTGGAGGAGGGGGGGGGGGAGTCTAGCAAGAAGTCACTGATTTGCTCCGGGATTAGGCAAAGGGGCCTGGGAGGACTTTGGTGCTTGACAGGCAGATTTTCCAGGAGTCTGGGAGGTGGCATTTCTTTTGTAGACTCCCCTCTGCTGAGGCTTGTTTCAGGGCTGCTAACCAGAGGGCTTCCAAAATGGCCACTTCATGGTCAGTCTTTGGGCCCCCTTCTAGATTTCTTGGACGGACCAAAAGGACTTCCTGGAGTCTTAAAGACGGGTGATCAGTTTCTCCATCTCGTCTCCAAAGAGGACCGTACTCTTGAAGGGCAGGTCAAAGATGCCAGACTGCAGATCCTGGGAGAATCCTGAAACTCTAAGCCAGGCATGGTGCCTGGGGCAGACGCCTGAAGCCAAAGCTCTAGCTGCCATATCCGCAGTATTGTATGAGGCACACGAAAGAAAAAATTATTCACCTCAGTAATCGTGTTTCTTCCAAGGGAATCTTACTGTATTCTGACTTGTGCAGTATGGTCTCATCATAGAACTGCCCCGGAGCTGAAATGGTTAATAGAACCTATGCAAATGATGGAATGCTAGACTACAGCTCGGTTTTCAAACCACTGTTCCTGGTAAACAGTTCTAAACTGTCAAGATTCTTATGAAGCATGCACTAAGAACTATCCAACTATTCTAATGCTAACAATCCCCCTTAACAAAATTCTTAAAATTGAAATTGAAAGATTGCTCCTTTTTGAAAAATTTCTAATGCGGCACCACTAAGACTCAAGTCACCAATGCCCAAGAGAAGATCATACACACAGGTTTGCAACATCTCTAATACAGCTGAAGTGCAGTGACCATAGGTTTCTAGTAGAGGTGGAAAGGAGGTAGCTCAGAATACAGTAAGATTCCCTAGGAAGAAGCAAGATTATTATTATGAGTAATTTTATTTCTTCAAGCCCCAGGAAATCTTACTGTATTCTGACTTATGCAGACTACCTAAGCAGTGCCTTAGGAGGTGAGCCTATAACCTATTTAGGAAACAGGCTCTGCAGGACTGCTGAACCAAACCTGGCATCCCCTCTGGCCTGAGCATCCAAACAATAATGCCTGGTAAATGTGTGGACCGTTTTCCAGGTACCTTGCTTACAGATGTCCACTAGGGTAATGTCTCTAGCAGCTGCCAAAGAAGCTGCTTCACCCCTGGTCGTATGGGCCCTCAAGCCTGCAGGTGGCTGCTTACTCACTTTATTGAAGCAAAATTGAATGCAGGCTACAATCCGTTGTGCAATAGATCTGTTTGTGGCCGGTTTTCCTTTCCCTACATCCCCATAGGTGAGGAAAAGCTAAGTTCGATCCTGCCTATCACTTTTTGTGTAGTCAAGGTACTAGCTGATTGCCCTCTTCACATCCAGGCTGCTAAGCCTGCGTTTACCTGAAGTGGAATGATCCGTAAAAAAGACTGGCAATGTAATAGACTGGCTGAGGTGGAACTCTGATAACACCTTGCGAAGGAATTTTCTTTTAGTCCTAAGGACTACTTTGTCCCTGTGGACAGCTATGTACCCAGGTTCCGTGGGTAATGCCTGGAGCTCACTGATCCTTCTAGCAGAAGTAATGGCTACCAGGAATACTGTTTTCCAAGTCACATGCTTGAGGTCTGCCAAAGACAAGGGTTCAAAGCGGGGTTACATAAACTGGGCAATGCAAATGTTCAAATCCCACATGGGAGTTGGCTCTCTGTGTGGTGGATGCAAATGCAGCAACCCTTTAAAAAAAAAAAAATAAAATAAAAAAGTAGAGTAGCGTAAGAACTTACCGTGACAGTAGATCTTCGAGAACAGCTCTTGCAACAGGTTACACCATTAGGACTGAAGCCGGCAGGTGTCAGGACCCCACGGAAATCTTCTAGCTAGCAGTCTGCAGCGGGGACTGCCTCCAACGTCGGTCCCGCCCCCGACGTCAGGCGTAGTACATAAGGAGGTGGTCCCACCAGAATCCCCAGTTCTGCCGCCGGAGACTCCTGGCCGCTGGATGACATCAGAAAGGGAGACAGAGGACCTGCCATCAGATGGCCAAGACTAAAAATGATCTTGCTCAGCGTAGGCTGGAACTTACCTCCTCCAAGGGGGAATGGTGGGCGGGAAGGTACCTGCTGCAAGAGCTGTTCTTGAAGATCTACTGTTACGTTCGTTCTTACGTAACTGTACTATCTTCTTCGAGGTACAGCTCTTGCAGCAGGTTACACCACTAGGACTGATTCCCAAGCAATGGCGCCAAGAAAAGCTATCGGGAGGAGGCAATACTGATACAGCAACATGTCCTGAGCCTAGGACAGGAGGCCCTGCAGGACAGCAAGTCCGAAACCCGCTCTTTGCCGTGAGGCGTTATCAAGGCTGTAATGCCTGATAAAAGTGTGTACTGAGCTCCAGGTGGCTGCAGCACATATGGCTGATGTGGATACGTTTTTCAGTGCTGCAAAAGAGGTAGCCACTCCCCTTGTCGAATGGCCCTTAACCACCCCTGGTAAGGGTTTCTGTCTACTGTTGCAGCAAAGGGAAATGTACTGGATTAGCCAGCGAGATAGGGTCAGTTTCGAGACTGGATCTCCCAACATCCTCTCAGCGAAAGAGAGGAAACAGCTGTTCCGTTTTGCGGTGCTGTTTGGTCCAGGTCAAGTAGTATCGAAGACACTGGTGAACATCCAGGGTGTGAAGCAGTGCTTCTCGATTAGCGTACTTAGAGAAGTACACTGGTAGATCAATGTCCTGGTTAAGCGTGAGGGCTGAGACCACCTTAGGCTGGAACTTGGGATTCGTCCTCAGGGACACCCTGTCCTGGTGAAAAATTAAATAAGGCTCCTTACACATCGGAGCATGTAGTTCGGAGATTCTTCTCGCCGAAGTAACAGCAACCAAAAATAGCGTTTTCCACGACAGAAAACGCAGCTCTCAATCTGCGGCAGGTTCAAAAGGTGGCAGCGTAAGCTACTCAGGGAAGAGTAGGTCCCAAGAAGGGACAGGATCCCTAATGGGTGGCCTAAGGTGGAGAACCCCTCTTAAGAAAGCCTGGGACATATCCAACTGTGCTACCGTGCGTTGGCCTACCGGGGCGTGGTAGGCTGAGATTGCACAAAGGTGCACCTTGATCGAGGAGTAAGCCAACCCTGATTGAAAAAGGGAGAGCAGGAACTCCAGAACTAAATTCTCTAGACAGTCCAAAGGGGAGAAGCCGCGTGCTTGAGACCACAGGCAAAACCTATGCCATTTCATGGCATATGTAGCATGTGTCACCGGTTTTCTGGCGGCAGAAAGTACTTCCGCCACCTCTTGCGAGACCCCATGACGCAAAATGGCTATGTCTCTAGAAGCCAAGCGTGCAGGTTCAGTGAATGTAAGTCCGGGTGGACTAGTGAACCCTCCTCCTGAGACAACAGATGGAAGCCGATTGGCAAAGGAAGCGGAGGTTCCCGGGACAAGTGACTCAGGAGCGGGAACCAAATCTGTCTGGGCCAAAAAGGCGCCATCAAAATCAGCGTCACGTGCTCCCTGCGAAGTTTGAGAAGGACTCTCCGGATCAATGGAAGGGGAGGAAAGGCATAGAGGAATCTGCCCGCCCAGGAGAGGGACAACGCGCCTCGCCAGAAAACACCAGGCCCTGGATCTAGCGAGCAAAAATTGGGCAGTTTTGTGTTGGATGGGGACGCAAACAAATCCAATTCTGGAGTGCCCAATCTGTGAAACAGATCCTCTGCCACCTCCTGTAGAAGTTCCCACTCGTGGACCCTGGCCTGGGAACAGCTCAGGCTGTCTGCAACGGTGCTGTCCACTCAGGGAACGTGAACTGCAATAAGGTTTGCGCAGTGTCGTACTACCCATTCCCACACTCTCATGGCCTCCCTGCAGAGGGAGTAGGATTGTGTGCCCCCTTGTTTGTTGAGGTAATACATCACCGCTGTATCGTCAGTTTGTAACAGAAGAGTACTCGGTGGAATGTCCAACTGGAAGGCTTGCAGGGCATAAAGGACCACTCATCTCTAATATGTTGATATGGAGATGAGCTTCCTGAGTAGTCCATGTTCCCCGAGACTTCACCCAGTTCAAGTGCGCTCCCCACCCCAGCACTGAAGCATCTGTGGAGAATGTTATCACCGGGGACGGCGCTGAGAACGGAACCCCCACAGAGAGGATTCCTGGATCTAGCCACTATTGCCAGTCCCGAACCACGGCCTTCGTGATTCTGACTGGCTGCTGCAGATGGTCTTGCCTTTGGTCCCATTGCATTCTGAGCATCCACTGGGTTACCCGCATGTGGAGCTTTGCCATCAGGACTGTTGGAATGGCCGCAGCCATGTGTCCGAGCAAGCGAAGGACCAATCTGGCTGGGACGGTCTTTTTCGCTGATAGGTCCCTTATGAGGGACCGGATGCGTTCCGTCCCGGCTTCGGGAAGAAAAAATTACTCACCTTAGTAATGTTGTTTCTTCTAATGGAGTCTTGCTATGTAATGACTAATGCAGTTTGTCCCACCATTAGAACTGCTCCAGAGGTGAAAGAGTTAACTTCCATGCCAGGCATGGAACTTGGAGCTCGAGCTCGGTTTGAGAAGCTCTGTCTGGAAGATTTCAAACTGAAACGGTCAGATCTTTACAAGCAAAACTCACTAAGGTTCTGTGTGGAAGCTGTAACCTACACTAGCCAACTGGCTACTTAAATTTTAACACATTTTCCTAGTCCCAACACTAAGACTCAAGTCAGGGGACCAGAAAATTAAAATAAGATGAAATAAGAATATATAAAACACAACACCCAAACACTCCAAAAAGAAGGGGTGGAAACAAAAAAGTGCCAAAACTGGAATGCCCACCCCACACCCCAAGTAGAGGTTCTGAGAGGGACAGGCGGGGGGGAGGTCATAATATAGCAAGACTCCATTAGAAGAAACAACATTACTAAGGTGAGTAATTTTTTCTTCAAACAACATGAAGTCTTGCTATATTATGACTATTGCAGAATACACAGCAGTACCTCCATGGAGGAGGGACAGAACCTACTTAGGAAATAGGCTCTGAATCACGGTTGTGCCAAACCGAGCATCCCTCCTGGCCTGGATATCCAGGGAGTAATGCTTGGTGAAAGTGTGTACCGTTTTCCAAGTAGCTGCTTGACATATCTCTAAGATAGGGATGTCTCTGGCAGCAGCTAGACACGCAGCTGTACCTCTGGTAGAGTGAGCCCTCAGGCCTGAAAGGGGAACCTTTCCCAGTTTTGATAGCAAAATTGATACAAGAGACAATCCACCTGGCAATGGATCTCTTAGTGGCAGGTTTCCCTTTTCCAACCTCACCATAAGTGAGAAATAGTTGGAGGGATTCAAACCTGTGACCCTTGGTACGCTCTATGTAGTAACTTAGGGCCCTCTTAACATCTAAGCTGTGCAACCAACTCTCACCAGAGGAGGAATGATCAGTGAAGAACACTCGAAGGGAGATAGATTATCCCTGTGAAAGGAAATAAAGTCAGTCTCCACTGACAAAGCTTGTAACTCACTTATGCGCCTGGCAGAAGTGATGGCTACTAGAAAAACAGTTTTCCAAGTCAAGTACTTAAGCTCTGCCAAAGACAGAGGTTCAAAGGGGGATTGCATCAGCTGAGCAATGCAAACATTAAGATCCCAGGCAGGAGCAGGGGCCCTGAAAGGTGGATTACTATGAAGTAATCCTTTGAAAACCTTGGAAAATACAGGGTGAGTGGAAAGAGAAGAGGGCCTTCCTTCTGAAATAAAAGCAGAGACAGCTGCCAAATGCAATTTCAGGGTAGCTGGTCTTAGTCCCAAAGAATTAAGATGGACCATATAGTCCAAAACAATGGGCAAATCAGCAGATTCCGGAGAAATATGCTTCCCAGAACACCATATGGAAAACCTTTTCCATTTAGAGTTATAAGTAGCCCTAGTGGAAGGCTTCCTAGAAGCTTTCAGGATTTTGAGAACACCTTGAGAAAGGTGTAGGTCGGCAAATTCTAACTCAAGAGCCAGGCCTTGAGGTTGAGGGATTTGAGATTCGGATACCAAACTCTCCCCTGGGCACAAATTAACAGGTTGTGGTTCCTGGGGAGAAACAGGGGAAGATGGACTGCTAAGGACAGAAGGAGTGGGTACCAGGGCTGCCTGGCCCAATCTGGAGCAATCAGAATCATCTTGCAGGGCTGGGATCTGATTTTGACTAGCAGCTTGAACAGGAGAGGGAAGGGGGGAAAGGCATAGAGAAACTTCCCTTCCCAATCGAGGAGAAAGGCATCCAGGGGGACTGAGCCCATCACTGGGGGCCTGCAACAAAACAGTGGAAGTTGGTGATTGTCTGGGGCTGCAAAAAGATCTATATGAGGGGTGCCCCATCTGGCAAAAACTATCCCCAGTACTCAGGGATCCAGTGACCATTCGTGATGGCCCTGGGAAATCCTGCTGAGAGCATCTGCCAGGACATTGTCCTTGCCTGGGAGGTGAACTGCTATGAGGAAGTGTTCGGGAATAAGCCAGAGACCACAACTTCATTGCCTCGGTGCACAAGGCCGAAGACCGAGTGCCCCCTTGTTTGTTGATGTACCACATTGTAGTGGTGGTGTCTGTTCTGACCTGTACCACTTTGTTCTGAACAGATGCAGAAAAAACCTGAAGTGCTAGAAAAACAGCTCTGAGTTCCAGCAGATTGATGTGGAGCAGAGATTCCTGAGGGGACCACACTCGCTGGGTGGAGAGGTCACCCATGTGAGCTCCCCATCTCAGAAGGGACGCATCTGTAGTAAGGGTCAAGGAGTGAGATAGAGGGATGAAGGGGACCCCTAGTCTCAGATTGCTCTGATCCTGCCACCACTGAAGGGCCTGGATCAGGGTTCGAGTCACTGGGATCAACTTGGATAGGGGATCTTTTCTTTGAGACCAAAAGGCTCTCAAGTGGAACTGAATGTCCCTCATCTGAAATCTTGCTCCTTGCACTACAGCTGTGGAAGCAGCCATGTGTCCTAGGAGCTGTAGGAAGTGCCTTGCTGGTCGAGAGACCTGCAAAGTGAAGGAGGAGGCCAGGGCCACTAGGTTCCTTACCCTTTCTAGGCTCTGGCCTGCTTTGTGTCCAATACTGCACCTATAAAGGTGAGTACCTGGACAGGTTCCAGAACTGACTTTGGAAGATTGAGAAGAAAGCCCAGAGAGGTGAGCAGCTGCTGGGTAACTTGCAGGTATGATCTGACCTGGTCTGGAGACTGACTCACAATGAGCCAGTCGTCTAGGTAGGGAAAGATGGCAATCTTTTGCCTTCTTAAATGAGCAACTGCTACTGCCAGGCATTTTGTGAATACCCTTGGGGCAGAGGTAAGGCCGAAGGGCATTGCTCTGAATTGGTAATGGCCTGAGGGCAGTTCGAATCTGAGGTACTTTCGGTGGGAGTTTCTGATACGAACATGGAAGTAGGCATCCTTGAGGTCCAGGGAAGCTAGCCAGTCCCCTGTCCTTAGAGAAGGTAAAATCATTGCCAGAGTCACCATTTTGAATTTTGGTTTTAAAAGGTGCTTGTTCAGATATCTTAGGTCCAGAATGGGCCGCCATTCTCCTGTCTTTTTTGGGGTAAGGAAGTACCTGGAGTACAGACCCTTGCCCTGGTGTAGGGGAGAAACCCTTTCTACAGCTCTGAGAGCCAGGAGGGTTGAGAATTCTGTTTCCAAAGCAAAAGTCTCTAGAGGGTTTGCAGGTGGAAAAGATCTGATTCTCATCTTTGGAAATTTTTTGAAGCTGAGAACCAGACCCTGGCTTACTACTTCCAGGACCCACTTGTCTGATGTTAAAGACTCCCAGTCCTGAACGAGTAAGCCAGCCTACCCCCTACAGGTAATGGAGAACCGGCCCTGGGCACCCCATCAGGGTGCATGTTTGGCAGGAGCTTTAGGCTGGGGGGGGGGAGCAGGCCTGCTTGCACCCCTTCTGCCTCTCCCTCTGAAGAACCCCCTCTGAGCATAAGCCGAAGAGGAGGCCTGGGTTTGGTGAAAAGGCCTGCCTCTACCCCTGGGGGTCTGCCTCTGAGGAGTGGCTTGCCGCTCCTTGGCTTGTGCACTCCTACAAGTGGTTCTATATTCATCCATTTTCTTCATATAATTCTCTGTCTGCTCCCCAAACAGAGAATTTCCTAACACAGGAAAATCCGTAGCCTTAGTCTGGGTATCCTGTGACAAACTAGTACACCTGAGCCAAGCCAATCTCTGAAAGGCCACAGATGTAGCCATGACTCTAGAGGATACATCATTAGAATCCACAGCAGCATGGAATTGCACCTTGGATGCCTCAATACCATCAGCAGCCACCTGCTCCAGCTCCTTGGCAAGCTGGCCAGGGGCCTGTTTGGCCAAAGCCATGACAGTGTCCCATCTAGATTTTTGGTATCTTGCCACATAAGCCATGTAATTTGCTTGTCTGAGTCCCAAGGACTGCCATGTATTGTTTTTTAGCCAGGGCATCAATCTTCCTGGAGTCCTTGTCAGGAGGATGTGAAGCCAGGGGAATATTAGCCTTATCACAGGCTGCAGCCTGAACTACCCCAACATGACTGCACTGCTGTGAAAGAAATTCTGTATCAGGACCTGACAAAGTGTACCTCCTGTCCATCTTTTTGTCCACAGGAGGCACAGAATTAGGAGCTTTTAAAATTTTTATTGTTTGTTTCCTAAATGATTTATGTAAAGGAATAGACAATCTCCTGGACTCTGGGATATCCATCATTTCCACAAAGTCAGGTTCCTCTTGCTCATCCACAGCTTCCTCCAATGGGAGCTGGAGGGTTTCAGCAACCTTTTTATAAAACAGAAAATGAGAAGGGGACTCAGAAAGCGTAGGGGGAGATTCTAAAGGTCTGTCTGGAGAGATGTCCGGTTCAATGGGCACATCCAGACTCTCAAAGTCACATTCACACTGTTCATAATCATCCTCCCCCTCCTCTGGTTCATAAAACTCTTCTATGTCATTCTTGAACCGACGGAACCGGCTGAACCGACCTTTTACCAGACAGTGGCGGTTCGGACGGAACCGGAGAAAGTGACTGGACAATTTGTATTACTTTAGCTATCTCTGCAGCAGTTGGAGAAGGAATTTTTGACTCCACACCTGCTGATTTTCTAGTTTTCTTTGCTGGAACTGGCTCCTCAGAGCCAGCTTTTCGTTTGCCTGAGGAAGTCTCACCCTGGTCAGAGGGCACTCCCTCCGGTTCGGTTGGCACCAAACCGGGCTGGCCATCCGGGTCAGCGGACTTTTTGGCCTCTCGTTCCCTGAGCCTACCAACTCTCTTATTCAGGGTAGCTGCAGGGAAGTTCTTACAAATCTGGCAGTCTGAATTGAGGTGGTCAAACCCCAGACAATATACACATGTGGTGTGTGGGTCAGCCTTGGCAAAGGCTTCCCCACAGACACTACAGTGCTGAAACCCAGTGGGCCCGGTTTTTCTTTTGGGTTTCTCAGACATAATGCCAGCCTAACCAAAAACTTGCCCTTTTTAACGGCAGTGCCAGGCAAGACATCCTTATCGGTTACCAACCGTGTCACGGGTCATGGAAAAAACCGTAATGAAATCCGTTTTTTTTTTAGAACTGATAAGAACCGGGAACCGCACTCTAAAAGCTTTCAAATGCTTGAGAAAGTTTTAAAACAACCTGATCGGTTCAAACCGAACCGATAAACATTTACAAGTTCCACACAGAAATAAACCTGTCTATTACTTACAATACCACAGACAGAGCTTGAACCGATCGGTTTGCGGTTAAAATAATAATAATCGCGGTTGAATTTAACTGAGAAAATACTGTTTAAACCGAGAAATGAACAGAGCAGTAGGAGGAATCTCAGGAGAGACTGTTCAGTGAAGCGGAGTAAAGAATCTGACAGTTTCAGTTTGAAATCTTCCAGACAGAACTTCTCAAACCGAGCTTACGCTCCAAGTTCCATGCCTGGCATGGAAGTGAACTCTTTCACCTCCAGAGCAGTTCTAATGGTGGGACAAACTGCAATAGTCATAATATAACAAGACTTCATGTTGTTTGAAGAAAAGCTTTCTCTTGGGTGGTGTCCAGAACTGCCCCTATGAATTGTAGTTTCTGGGACAGTACCAGGAGAGACTTCTGGTTTTTGATTAGGATGCCCAGAGACTGAAAAAGGATCTGGGTGTGCTGGATAGCTATGAACAGCGCCTCTTCGGAGGAGGCCATGAGAAGTCAATCGTCGAGGTACAGGAACACATAGTGGCCCTGTCTCCTCAGAGACGCTGCCACGACTGCCATGCACTTGGTAAAGACCCTGGGGGCCGATGACAGCCGGAAAGGAAGCACTCGGAACCAATAGTGGTGGCCGAGGAACTCGAAGCGCAGGAACCTCCTGTGTGCTTGAGCGATGGGGATGTGCAGGTGAGCGTCCTGCATGTCCAGGGACGCCAGGAATGCGTCCTTCAGCATGGGGATTAGGCCCGGGAGGGTCACCATGCGGAAGCGTTTGTAGGCTACCAACATATTGAGGTCGCTTAGGTCCAAGATTGGACGGAGGTCCCCTGTTTTCTCTGGAACCAGGAAGAAGTTGGAATATCATCCTACACCTCTCTGGTTCACTGGGACGTGCTCCAAAGCTTCTTTCTGCAGCAGCGTGAGCACTTCTTGCCTGATGAGCAGGACGTGCTGACCCGAGTAACGGGAGAGCAAAGGAGGCCTTGTGGGTGGCTTGTCTGAGAATTCTATAAAGTGGCCTTTTTTGACCAACTGCAGCACCCACCTGTCAGTGGTGATCGACTGCCACCCTGGGAGGTGGTCTGCAATGCGACCCCCGACCTTTATTTCCCGTTGATCCTGAGGGGCGGGGCCCGGGAAGGAGGCATGCTGTGGCGGCGGAGGGTCCTGCAGGTTGAGCAGACTTGGTAGGACGTTGGCCTCTTCCTGAGGACGACTTGCCCTAGGCTTTCCGGCTAAAGGAGCCCCTCTGTTGCAGGCCGGAACGAGGCTGTTGTCTCAAGAGTCCGGCTGCGAAAGCAACTCTGGTTCCTATGAAAGGAACAGAGTCTAGATCTGTACATGGCCTGGACAGATCTAACGGCCTTCCCAGCTTCCTGCAGTTTGGTGATGACCTTCTCGGACGTCTCACCAAACAAGACTTCGCCGTGAAAGGAGGCGTATAGAATGTTCTGGATGTCTGGGGTAAATCTGGAGACACGGAGTCATGAGTGTCTCCAGAGGCATACGCCTGAGGCTGCCGCTCTGGCCGAGGAGTCCACGGAATCGTACGCGGCTCGGAGGACCTGGGTCCCCACGTCTGAACCCGTGCGGAGGAGCTGGACAAGTTCCTCCTTTGGGCCACCGTCTGGCAATTTCTCTGCTAGATCCTGTCCCTGTTCCCACAGCGCGTTCTGAAATTGAACCATGTGGGTAAGGTAGTTCAGGAACCTGACGGCGCAGGTCGCAGCTGCATAAGTGCGCCTACCCATTGCGTCCAGTTGCTTGGACTCCGGGTCCGGTGGCTGCGTGCTCAGATGTGGTCTCTGGGACCGGTCATGAGAGGCTGTGATGACCAGGGAATTGGCCAGAGGATGATTAGCCAAGTACTGGTCCTCCTATGGGGCCTTGTACAGGCAGTCAGCCTTCTTCGGCATCGCTGGGAGCGAATGTGGACGTTTCCACGCTGCCTTGGTGACGTCCACAAAGGTGTCCACCAAGGGTGGTACCACCACAGGCTTAGGATCTTTCTGCCGAAGGTAACGAGCTAGGCGTAGCATTTCGGGGTCAAGTTCTTCTGTGCCCCACCCCATGTTCTCTTGGATATGTCTCATGATCTCAGAGAATGAGGGGTCATCCGGAGGAGACCTAGGAAGTTCACGTGGGTCCGGAGAGGGGACGCTAATGGGAGAAGGAGATCTGGAGCCATCCGAGATGTCCGATCTTGAGTCCTCCGTAGATGGGGAGTAGCATCTCTTGGGGCTGGGTGAACCAGAAGAGGATCTGGACGAAGGCCTTCTCTTGTCCGTAGATCTGCCCCTAGGAGGTCCGGATGGCTCCTGGGGGAAGGTACTCTACCTGCTGCCCCACTGGGTGAAGGAGGCGGCGCTGGGGCCGGTGGTGCCGCAGGTGCGGGAGGAGATTGCATGGTGACCACATCCTTTTTGATGGTGTCCCACCAGAAAGTGAATAACTCCTTCACTTCCAAGATGTTAAGGCCCGATGACGGGCAGGGCGCTGGTGGCCTGTCGTCGGGTCCCGGCGTCTACTCCCCTGGAGTCTCCGGTTCTGGGGAGGGCTCCCGTGGGAGCTCGACAGTCCAGGGTCGCCCGCCTGGTCCTCGGGCTGAGTGGATGCCTCCTCCGTCAATGCCTCCTGGCCGACAGTCAGGCGGTGGTGGGGTTCTTCTCTCTGCTGTGTCGGACGTCGGTCCCCCAGCCGGCGTCCAGGTAGGAGAGTGCCTGACCAGCGACGGGTGTCGGACTGTCGTCGGTTCAAAGGATCTATGGTGTTTGGCCAACGTCGGGAGAGCAGACGTCGGGTCAGATGTCCTTTTCAAGGAGGTCAGCTCCTTACTCTTCCGTTGAGGGGGGAGGCGGCAGGGGAACTGATCGGACGTCGGGGCCAAGTGATGCTTGTGGTGATCCCCAGACTTAGACGAGGCCCTGGAGGAAGAAGAAGGCCTAGAAGTCTTAGCAGGCCACAGGGAGGAAGAACCGCTGGCAGACTTGACCACGACCGGGGCAGGCTGAAAGCGGGCCCGAGACGGAGAGCGGCTGGACCTCGAGCTGGAGCTATGGGAGTCCGAGGCCCTAGAAGGGGATCTAGGTCTCACCTTCTCCCTGTGCTTCTCATGGTGCCCGCGGGGGATTTTTCCTAAGATTCCCACTTGGAGGAAGGTTCCATGGCCTTGAGCTTCTAGTCTAAAAGGTAAGCCTGGAGAGCCTTCTGTCGGCGGATCCGGGTCCGCCTGTTGAAGCCTTGACAAAAAGAACAGGCCTGGGTGTCGTGGTCTGGGCCCAGGCACAGGACACAGGCCGAATGTGGGTCTCTGAATGGGATTTGTTTCCCACAGGCGAACTTGGACGAATGGCCCTCCACGGAGGTTGGGGAGGCCATCAGACAGAGGAATGAATCTGGAGGAAGAGATTCTTGAATTCTCGGTTGAAGAAACAGTATAACGAATTTCCTGATCGTCGCGCACTAGATACTGACCGAAGGGTCGAGACATGCAAGTTGTCGGCGGGAAAGAACTGGGGATTCTGGCGGGACCGCCTCTTTATGGACTACGCCTGACGGGGCCGGGACCGACATCGGAGGCAGTCCCCGCTGAAGACTGCTAGCCAGAAGATTTCCATGGGGTCCTGACACCTGCCGGCTTCAGTCCTAATGGTGTAACTTGCTGCAAGAGCTGTACCTCGAAGAAGATCTTTAAATACTGGATTTCAAGCCAAGTAAGAACTTTTACCTGCAAATAGGCTGAGACAGCTGAAAGATGCACTCTCAGGGTAGAGGCCTTTAAGCCAGTAGAATGTAAACTGGCAATATAGTCCAGGACTACTGACAGGCTGGCCTGGGTATTGGTCTATGCCTTTGCCCTGACACCAAACTGAAAACCCCTTCCATTTAGAAGAACAGGTTTTCTTAGTAGAAGGCTTTCTAGATACTCTCGGAATATTCATAACCCCTTCTGAGAGGTGCAGATCTGCATATTCTATATCCTTAAGAGCCAGGCTTTGGGCCTGAGGGATTGCAGGTTGGGATACATGATCCTGCCCTTTGAGGACGACAGCAGGTTGTGGCCCCTGGGGAGACTGACTGGCTTGGTCACTGACAATGATAGGATCATGAAGTACCAAGGTTGTGTGGCCCAGTCTGGGGCAATGAGAATCATTGTTGCTATCTGGACTCTCGAGTTTGGTCAGTACCTTTAATAACAAAGAAAAGAAGAGGGAATGCATACAGGAATTTCCCTATCCATTCCAGCCGAAGTGCATCCAAAGGAACTGTACCCTTGATGGGGGGGTCTGCAGCAATACTGTGGTAGCCGACTGCTTGGAGCTGCAAACAGGTCCACTTCTGGGGTGCCCAATCTCCTGAAGATGGTCTCCAAGACCAGTTTGTTAAGTGACCACTCGTGGTGGTTCTGGTTTATTCTGCTGAGGGAATCCACCAAACATTATCCTTTCCTGGGAAGTGGACAGCTGAGGGGCAGATGTCGAGGGAATATGCCAAGGCAAAAATCTGTATTGACTGTGCAGAGAGGAGTTGACCTTGGGCCCCCTTGTTTATGTAGCACATGGTGGTTGTATTGTCTGTTCTGACCTGAACCACCTTTCCCTTTACTTGACTGGCAAATAACTGAAGACACAGAAGAACTGCCCCAAGTTCTAACAGGTTGATACATAGGAGGGATTCCTGCTTTGTCCATGTGCTGTGTGATCCACAGATGAGCTCCCCATCCTATGAGGGATGCATCTGTAGTGAGTATCAGTGAAGGGGCCTGCTGCAGAAAAGGCACTCCTTGCCTGAGACTGCCCTGCTCCTGCCACCACTGTAGAGCTTGGAGAAATGAGACTGTGAATGGAACTAGCTTTGACGGTCCCTTTTTTGGAGCCAGTGAGCTCTCAGATGGAACTGAATCTCTCTCATCTGGAACCTGGCCCCTGACAGTTGCTGTGGACGCAGCCATATGGCCTAGCAACTGCAGGAAGTGTCTTGCTGGCCTTGGAACATAAAGTTTGAAAGAACTGGCTACCTGAATAAGATTGTCCACTCTGTCCTGAGGGAGGAAAGCCTTTCCCTGCCTTGTATCCAGTTCTGCCCCATGAATCTGAGCAGCTTAACTGGTTCCCGAACAGACTATCTGGTTTATCAAGAACCCCAGGGAGTGTAGAGTGTCCCGAGTTAGTGACAGTGCCTTCTTACTTGCAGGTGTGATTGGCCTACTATCAGCCAGTAGTCTAGGTAGGAGAACACTGACACCCCTTGCCGCCTTAGGTGGGCCACTACTTCAGCTAGACATTTTGTGAACACCCTTGGAGCTGATGACAGTCTGAAGGGCATTGCCCTGAATTGGTAATATCCTGATGTAATCTAAACCGGAGGTACTTCCTGTGTGAAACCCTTACTGGGATATGGAAGCAGGCAACCTGTAGATCCTGCGATGCTAGCCACTCTCCCTATCTTAGGACGGATAGCACAGTAGACAGAGTAACCATCTTGAATTTTGGTATTCAAAGATGCTTGTTTAAGTGTCCGAGGTCCAGAATAGGTTGTCACTTCACTGTTTTTTTTTTTTTTTTTACTGTGAGGAAGTGCCTTGAGTACAGGCCCTTTCCCCTGTGGCCTGAGGGAACTGGTTCTATTGCCTTTTGCAACAGAAGGCTTGAAACGTCCTCTTCCAATAGGGCTGTTTCTGATTGGGAAGAGGGTTTGAAGGCCATTGACCTCACCTTTGGCAGTGCCTTGAAACATAGGACAAGTCCCTGGCCCACTACCTCCAGGACCCACTTGCCTGTGGTGATATTTTCCACTCCTGGAGGTAGTGGGCCAGCCTGCCTCCTACTGGAATTGGGAAGGTTACCCAAACGCCTGTGCTTCTGCCTGAACACTAGAGCTAGTACAGCCCCTGCCTCTGAAGTATCCCCTTTGCTGACACTGGGGAAAGCATGAGGCTGGAAAAGGCCTGTAGACGGATCTGCCTATGCCACCCATAGTTTGGTGTTTGGGGGCAGTTGTTTTTTGCTGCTGCACTCCTATAGGCAGCCTTGTACTCATCCATTTCTTTCATACATGCCTCATGTCTCTGTTTGAGAAACAAAGGTCACAGGAAAAATCCATGACTTTAGTTTGAGTATCTTGTGTAAGTTGGCAGTTCTGAGCCAGGAAACCCTCTTAAGTGACACAGCAGATGCCATCTACCAGGATGCAGTTTCACTGGAGTCAACTGCCATCCTAAACTGTGTCTTAGCAGCTTCAATACCTCTATTGCCAGCTTTTTCCACGTCAGCAGCTATGGGGGAAGGACCAGTATTGGCAATCTGAAGCACTGTGGACCACAGATTCTTTTGGTATACAGGACATATAGAAAGCCTGTCTAATAGAGCCAGCAAGCATGCCAGATAAACTTTCTTTGATATAGAGTCTACCCTCCTAGAATCTTCTGTCTGGAAGGTGAGAGGCCAGAGAGATGCCAGCATTGTCACAAGCTCCAGCCTGTACTACACCCTTCATGACTGGGATGTCCAAAAAGGAATTCAGCACCAGTCCTAGCCACCCAGTACTTTTTCTCTGCCGTCTTATCTGTAGGAGTGACAGAAGTGGGTGTCTGCAACACCTTCGTAGTCTGTTTTCTCAGGGACTTAAGTGGTAACCTTTTTGATGGCGGCACATCCATCATCTCTTTGTAATCCTCTTCCTCCTCATCTTCTACAGATTCTTGAGATGGGAGTTCAAGGGTTTGAGCAACCTGCTTCATAAATGAGAAACAGGATGTACAATCCTCTGTTCCCTTGTCAGTTGAATCTGGTCTGTGAGAATCAGGGCAACTGTCCAGATCAATGGGCTCCCAAAAATCCTCATCTTCATTCTCCTGATATTCTTCTTCCTCATCATGTCCCCCTCCTTGGTCTGTCAAATCGGGAGCTGTATTTGAACCAGGAGTTTGTGGTAGTGGTTGCCTGCCACCCAGAACAGAGGACTGTAAAAACTGAATTATTTTAAATGTGTTAGCGATTTCCGCAGCAGAAGGAACCACTTTTTTTTCCTCTCGGTTGCGGTTCCTGGTGCTTTTCCTTTTTACCACAACGGCAGTTCAGCAGCCTTTTCAGCGGTTCATTTCTTTGAGGAAGAGCCATCACCCCTTTCAGAGGGCAGCTCCTCTGGTTCAGATTGATGAGAAACCAGTTGCCCAACGGCTAGGATAGGTCAGCAGCCTTTTCAGACGTCCTTTCTCACAATGTTTTTAAATGCCTCTCAACAGTAGACCGAGGATAATTATTACAGATCTCACACTGTAGGTGGTCAAACCCCAGACAGAATAAACATATTAAGTGTTGATCACCTTTGGCATAAAAAGATCCCCACACTCCGCGCAGTGCTGGAAACCTGTGGGACCTGTTCTTTTTGGTTTTGTGTGACATATCCAAGAACAGCAAGAGTGACTGAACTCCAAAGTCTACACTATTATACATACCTTTTTTTCAGTTACGCTAATCAGGCGTTACCCCGGTTGAAATTTAAATCAAAATAAACTATGTCCCAGTGGGTACAAACTGAAACTACTAAACAGTAAAAACTGAAAAGGGAGCATGTCTGTTTTCCCTCGGTTAGCGAACCAGGAAGAATTACTACCTGAATACCAAGGACAGTGAACAGAATACCAAAATAACTAAAATTACAAGGTGAATAACCGAGAAAAACAAAGTTTCTTTAACCAATGAAGGAGAGCTCTCTGGAAATGTCTTACCAAGGCAAGCGGAGTAAAGAATCTGGTTTAGAACAGTTTACCAGAGACAGTGGTTTGAAAACAGAGCTCGAGCTTAGCATTCCATCATTTGCATAGATTCTATTAACCATTTCGGCACCGGGGCAATCCTATGGTGAGAACATACTGCATAAGTCAGAATACAGTAAGACTTCCTGGGGCTTGAAATGGAAATTCCGTACTTACCGTAATTCTTGATCTTCTCGGACCAAGTCTCCATCACTCATTCACATTAATGGGACTATGATGGAGGCGCTAGGACCCCACAGGAGCCAAAAATCTTTAGGAGAGTAGGCACCGGGATAGGACTGCACATGCATGGGCATGCAAGACTAGTTTGCGCCGTATAGGCTATCTCAGCGTCGACCCTCTAAAAATAGGTTACTCACCTGTAACAGTAGTTCTAGGAGTTGTATATGTTGTTCATCCACACTTTGGCATGTCCCTTCCCTTTAAATCTTGCGAAGTCTTCAAGCTGGCTCCTCCCACCCACCCACCCGAGTGATAAATCCTCGGCTCAGCCCCACGACGTCAGATCTTAGCCCGCTGAAAGCAAGGTGATGCACCTAAAGCCGGGGAGGTCGGGTGGGTGCGTGTGGATGAACATATACCACTCCTAGAACCACTGTTACAGGTGAGTAACCTGTTTTTCAAGGAGCGTGGCTATGTTCTTCATCCACACTCTTTGGCAGACTCCTAGCAGTTCTCTGTGAGGAGGGAGGCAAGGCGCACACCCCTACTTAGGAAACAGATTGGAGAACTGAGGCCTCAAAACCAGCCTCCCGACGTGACTCAGGGTCGATGTGGTAATGGGTAATGAAGGTGTTTGCTGACTTCCAGGTAGCAGCCCGACAGATTTCCTGGATAGGGATGTCCCTGGAAGCAGTCACTGATACAGCAGTATGGCAGGTAGAACGAGCTCTTATCCCTCTTGGAGACTCCTTGCCCAACTCATAGCACAAACCTATGCATGATGTAATCCATCTTGTAATGGTCTGTTTGGCTGCATGTCTGCCAGAAGCGCCTTCAGCGTAGGTGACAAACAGCTGGTGAACTTCTCCCCGAATTTCCCCCGTCCTCTCCTTGTAGTAGGAGAGAGCACGTCCAGGGTATGGAGCCTGTACTCTGCATCCGAGGTGTAGTTAGAGTAACATACCAGCAGAGTCAACACCTGGTTAAGGTGAAACACCGACACCACCTTCGGAAGGAATTTCGGGTGGGGGCGCAGGACAACTTTGTCCCTGTGAAAGGCCAGATAAGGGGAGTCCACTGAGAGCGCCTGGAGCTCCCCTGTCCTTCTGGCTGACGACAGCCACCAGGAAGGCCATCTTCCACGACAAGAGTGACAGCTCACACTTGTGCATGGGTTCGAATGGCTTGCCCGTGAACTTTGCCAAAACCAGCAAAAGATCCCACGGAGGTGGAGGTTCACGCACCGGAAAGAATATGTGATCCAAGCCTTTGAAAAAGTGCCCAATTACTGTCTCCTGTGCCAATGTCGACTGACCAGCCCACGCCCAGTAAGCAGAAATGGCTGCCAGGTGCACCCTAAGGGTCGATGACCGTAGACCCCCTTTAGAGAGAGAGACCAAAGATAGTCTAAAATGTTAGCCACAGAGTAGGATAAGTAGTCCAGACACTTACCGACACCAAATGGAAAACCTTTTCCATTTGAAAGCATAACATTTCCTGGTCAATTCCTTACGAGATGCCTCCACCACGGTGTAGACATCCTCGGAAAGACCCAGAGCCTGGAACTCGAGCCGATCAGGTACCAGGCTGTGAGATGCATGGACTGAAGGTCCATATGGAATACCCTGCCCTGGTTCAATATCATCAGGTCCGGGCATGTACAAAGCTGCTCCGGGGCCCTGCAGCGGAGGCTGAGGAGATCTGGATACCAGAACTGGCGAGGCCAATCTGGGGCTACCAGGATCACCTTCACCTTGTCCCTCCTCACTTTGAGTAGCACCTTGTAGATCAAGGGAAATGGAGGGAAGGAACAGAGGAGGCCAGGGGTCCATGGCCTTGAGAAGGCATCCCTCTGCAGTGAGCCCTGCTGAGGGGGGCGGGCATGGTACAACCTCAGCTTGATGTTCTCCCTGGAGGCAAACAGGTCCTCCAACGGTTTGCCCCAATGGGAGAACAGATTATAAGCTACCCCTGGATGGAGAGACCACTCGTGGGATGTCCAGCCTATGCGGCTGAGAGCATCCGCCAGTTGGTTCGAGACTCCTGCCACATGGATGGCAAGAAGATCCACCTCCAACCGGCTAACGAAGGTCCAGATCCAGAGCGCTTCCTTGCGTAACAGACGAGAGTGCGTGCCGCCCTGTTTGCTGAGGTAGTACATGGTTGAGGTATTGTCCGTCTGGACTTGAACCACTTTACGCCGGAGCCGAGGAGCGAAAGCTGACAGTGCCAGTCTAACTGCTCTGAGCTCAAGCAGGTTGATGTGCCATCAGGACACCTCGGGTGTACAGAACCCATGGGCTCTGTGGTCCTCCATGTGGACTCCCCAGCCCATGAGAGAGGAACTGGTCATGAGGACGTCGTCGGCTGAGGGCGGACAAACTGAATCTCTTCCTGCAGACAACATGGGATGGTCCACCATTGGAGAGTGTCCCACATCTTCTGAGTGACAGCGACCAGCTCGTCTAAATAACCCTGACGCTGAGTCCACCGAGTGGCCAGCTCCCACTGGAGGGGGCGCATGTGTAATCTGGCCCAACGGACCACTAAGGTGCACGCCGCCATGTTACCCGGTAGGCGCAGGAAGTCCCAGGCAGGGCACAAGTGCACAACCAGAAATGATTGGGCAAAGGAGGAAAGAACCTCCGCCGGGAGCCGAGCTCTGCCCCGATAAAGCTCATCACCTGAGAGGGCATGAGTTCCAACTTGGCCTCATTGATCAGGAGGCCTAAATGGGAGCAGGTTCAGAGGGCCAGGTCCCTGGACGTCTACACTTCCTGCAGGGAGGAACCCGCCAGGTGCCAATCGTCGAGGTAGGGGTATATCCAAGCCGCTTGACGTCGTAAATGGGCCGCCACCACTGCGATGTACTTGGTGAAGACCCAAAGGGCCGAGGACAGGCTGAACAGCATGGCTTGGAACTCGTACAGGGTCCCTTCCACCCTGAAGCAGAAGAACTGCTGGTGGGCCAGAGATGGTATGATCTGATTCAGAGTTACCATCCGGAAGGTGCGAGACCTGAGATATTGATTCAGGCTGTGAAGATCTAGGATGGGGCGCCAACCCCCATACGCTTGGGCACCAAGAAGTACCTGGACACGAAGCCTGGGTCTGTAGGAGGATCCAGCACTGGAGCTACTGCCTCCTTGCGCAGGAGCTGAGCAATGTCGTCCTGAAAGGCCAACTGAGTGCCAACTGAGATCCTTTCCTCCCGTGGGGTACGGGCTCGGCAGGGAGGGTAACCACTTCCAGGACCCACCTGTTGAAGTGATACCGGACCAGTTGGAAAGTGGCAGAGCCAGCCCCCCACAGAAGGACCCAGAACTGGCGTGACGGGTGTAGGGGTGGCCACCCCCACCCATCACTGCGCAGGCTTAGAGGAGGAGGCTCCTGAACCGGCACCTTGGCCTCCTTTGCAGGGCTGTTGGGGACCATGCTTGGGCCTAGAGCACCAAGCTTGAGCCTGCTGTTGCTGCTGACCTCCCTGGAAGGGGACTGTCTAACCGCAGGAGAAGAGTTTCGAAAAGGCTTCTTCTTGCACTTCTGCTGGTTTTTGCCCGAAGAACCTTTTGCGGAAGTAGCATCCAAGGAAGGGCACGTCAGCTAACTTGTGCTAATTATCTGCTGTTAAAGAGGATAACCTCAGCCAGGCCCTGCGGCGAGTGGCCACTGCGGCTGCTAGTGAACGGGCACAGGAATCTCCAAGGCTGTCTGGAGCTGCTGTTTTGCAACAGCACAGCCCTGATGACGGACTTTCTTCACCGTGGTCTGCATGTCCACTAGGAGATGAGGGAGGACTTCATCTCGCGACCCCAAGAGGGCGTGAGAGAAGTATGCCATGATCACTGCTGAGCTGGCCTGACGAAGGCCCAAGGATGAGGCCGCATATACCTTCCAGGCAGAATGGTCCTTATTTCTGGACTCCTCGTCCGGAGGATGGTCAGCATCCGCTGAGCCACCCATGCATATAAACACTGAGGCAGTTACAAGTTTTAGGGCACAAACCATGGCTTGCAGGAGGTCTAATTTTTAAAGTAGGCTATAAATGTTTCAGGGTAATATCTTGTAACCCTTTATGAGGGCTGCTGGGGTAGAGGTATGAGCAGTGACAGTGTGACCCTATATAGTGGACGGTCCCCACGTCCGCCTTCCAGTTCTCCTGCTGGAAATCCAAGGAGGATGAGAAAGGAGAAAGGACGGCATCCTGGAGCCCAGCTCAGAATGACAAAGAAAATGCAAAAAAACTGGGGGAAGGAGGGAGGAAAAATGGTGACCTACTGTAGGAACCTCTCTCTAAGATCTACTGTTACGTTAAATTCTTACGTAACAGTACTATCTTACTTAGAGTTCCTGCAGTAGGTCATTACTTACAGGACTAAATCTCAAGCAGTCACTTTTAAAGAGACAGAGTGTCACAGGAGGAGGAGCTACAGAAAGACTGCGCAGGACCAGCCTAAGACCGCAGGCCCTGCAAGACGGCAAGGCCGAACCCGGCCCTATGCCTAGAGGAAATGTCCAGACTGTAATGCTTCGTGATGGTATGGACAGAACTCCAGGCTCTGCTGCAGAAACATTCCACAGGAACATCATAGAGGAAGCCATTCCTCTAGTAGAGTGACCTCTGATCTCCCCAGGAAGAGGTTTTTAGTATTTCTGGTAACAGAAACAAAAGCAGTTATCTAACCATTTAGAAAGGAACAGTTTAGAAACTGCCGATCCCAAGGATTTGGGGGCAAAGGAGACAAAAACTGATCAGATTTTCTGCACTCCTTAGTACAGTGAATGTAGCATCCGAGGGCTCTGTGAACATCCAGAGTATGAAGGAGATCTTCAGCCATTGGAACGGTTGGGTAGTAAACTGGGGGTCCAACAGTTTGATTCAACGTGAACTCAAACCACCTTAGGAAAAAACTTACGATTTGTGCACAGGACCGCTCGGTCCTTGTGAAAAATCAAATAAGGCTCCTTAAGCATCAGGGCCTGGAGCTCTGAGATCCTTCGAGCAGAAATAATGGCAACTAAAAATAGTGCCTTCCAAGAAAGGTAGCGCATGTCGCACCTCACTGAGGGTTCAAAAGGAGGACACGTAAGCCTGCCATGATCCTGAATCAATAGGCTGTGTTTGAGAGGTAAAGGAATTGGGAGTTCCACTGAGTTGCTGCAATAGTGAAAGCCAAAATTTACCTCGGCCAAAGAAGAGCCACTAGAATCATTTGAGTACTCTGCCTGTAGCTTGAGTAGTACTCTCTGAAGAATGGGAAAGAGAGGTAAGGCACACAAAAACTTCTCTCTCCAACAGAGAACGCATCGTGCCAGAAAGCTCCAGCCTCTGGAATGAGCAAGTAAAATCTGTGAAGGTTTGCTTTGGATTGGGAGGCGAACAGATCGATTTCTGTATGACCCCACCTATGAAATAGTGTGTCTGCTACCTCCTGACGTAATTCCCATTCGTGGGTGAGGGACGACGTCCAACTGAGGGTTTCCACCAGGACGCTGTGAATGCCTGGAACGTGCACAGCTGAGAGGAAAACAGGTAGTGCTGAACTAACTCCACACCCGCATCGTCTCCCTGCATAGGGGGTATGACCAGGTGCCTCCCTGTTTGCTGACGTACCAAACTACCGACATGTCTGTCTGGATTAGCAGCGTTCCTATCGATACTGTAGTCTGAAACACCTGAAGGGCATAAAGGACTGCCCTCATCTCCAGAATATTGATGTGTAAGCACGTCTCTGGATGGGACCTTGAACTCTGGGTTCGATGTTCCCCCAGGTGCGCTCCCCAACCCAGGCATGAAACATCCGTAGGGAGGGTTCATAGAGAGGGGAACTTTAGAATGGAAGTCCCTCTGGACAAATTAAGAGGGTCTACCCACCATAGTAGATCCCTCTGAACTGCCCTGGGTACCAGAATAGGGTGGTCCAGATCGTCCAAGCACTGATCTCATTGGGCCTGAAAAATCCATTTGAATATCCGCATATGCAGCCTGACTAAAGGAACTGTGGACACAGAGGCTGCCATCAGGCTCAGCAAGCGTAGCAACCCTCTGGCCAGAAGACACCTGGATGAGATCATCAGAGTGTCCTGCTCCAGGAGTCTCTCCTCTCTGCCCGAGGGGAGAAAGGCTCTGCACCGGACCTTATCCAAAACCACTCAAACTGTAGGCTCTGATTGGGGGGGTTAACAATGCCTTGGTGAAACTAGCCATGATCCCTTGTCATGAGAAAACGTCCAGGGAGATAAAGAGCGAGTTCAGAAGACTATCCTTGGATGGAGCTGAAATTACCCAGTCATCCAGGTATGGGAACACTGCTATACCTTGGCGATGTAAAGTCGCTGCCACCACCACTAAGCACTTGGTAAAAACCCTAGGTGCTGAGGACATGCCAAAGGGGAGAGCTGTGAACTGAAAGTGCTCCCCCTGGAAACAAAACTTCAGAAAACAGCGGTGGCCTAGGAAAATAGGGATATGCAAGTAAGCGTCCTGCATGTCCAGAGCAGAGAGACAGTTATTCTGCAGTAGAAGGGGCAGGAGGCTCTAAACAGTCAACATGAGGAACCTCTTGTACTAGACAACGAGATTCAGACTGCTGACGTCCAGGATTGGCCTGAGGTTGCCAGTCTTCTCTGGGACCAGGAAGAAGTGGGCTAAGAACCCCTTTCCCCTCAGAGCGGCAGGCACAGGTCTGACTGCGACCTTTCGTACCAGAGTGCTGATCTTCTCCTCGACCAATTGGGCTTGGTGCGGGGAGTAATGAGAGTGGCTGGGAGGAGAGTCTGGAGGGAGCTCCAGGAATTCTAGAGTGTGTCCTTGCAATATGAGCTGAAGTACCAACGCATCCGAAGTGATGCCCTCCCATTCCTGGAAGTGAGTGGCGAATCTTCCCCCCAACTGGCTCCAAGCTTTGAGTGGAGTGAAGACTGGGCGAGGCAGAGGGGTGGGGGGGGGGAGAGAAACAAAGGCCCTCCTGCCGGTCTCTGGGTTTTGGCGACCAATGGAGGGGAAAAGGAAGAGCTGGCGGCTTGCCTTTTGTTCGGTTTCTTGGGGGCCGCTTGCTTCCCTTGGCATTTAAACTGGCGCCGAAAGGGCTGCTTCTTGGGGGTAAAAGCGCTCTACATAAAGCGGACTGATCTAAGGGCCTGACCACAGTCTTGGTGGCCGGCAATCAAGACCTTGGTATCCCTTCCAAAGAGAACTGGTCTGCTAAATGTGAAGCAAGACCAGAAATCCACAGCCAAGCATGCCTCCTGCGGCTAATGGCCACAGCAGAGGAGCAGGGTACAGCATCAACAGAATCGTAGGTTGCCCTGAGAGCATGCATACAGGAAATTTTGGAAAGACTGATATCCTTAGCGATTTCCATTTTGAGGTCAGAATCCTCCAGAGAGGAAATCTCGTCTTCCAACTTGGCCAAAGTGGTTTTCTGAAAAGACACCACCTGTGCCACATAATTCAACAAGCACAGGGCACAGGTGACCGAGGAATACATTTTTTTGCCATACAGCTCCATCTGTCTGATACTCCTTGTCTCGGGGAGACATACTCATGTGCTTGGGGTTAGCTGAGCGATCATGAGCGGCGGTAATTACCACTGAATCTGCCTTACGGTGACAGTCCAAGAAGGAAACTCCTTCAGGGGAGCAATATATCTGGTCTACCTTTTCAGGGACAGCAGGGATGGAGTGTGGCAGTTTCCAAATAGTGGACATAAGATCATCATGAGGAGCTATCCAAGGGAGGAACTGGGATGGGGTGGGGTGGCAGTCTCTAGAGCAATACGCTCTGCCAGGCGCTGGCACATAGGGTCCAGATCCTCTGCATGCCCACCACTGGTCTGCTGGATAATGGGGAGGAGTTCCATAAATGAAGGGTCCTCCGAAGGGGATTTGGGAGATTCTTTGCCCCAAGGAGGAGAGGATAGCTCATCAGATGACGATTTGTATGTATTCCCAGAGTCACAAGGCTCCTCACCCTATGGACACTCAAAGTCTGGAACAGGAATGTCCTAAGGGGTAGTACCCGAGACATGCACTGTATGCCAAGGGGCAGGGGATGGGAGGATCAGGGGTACTACCACCAGACTAGGGAGCCTACTTTCCAGGTCTGAAAAGAGCTGGGATCCCACATCCCTCCTCCATGACTATCATCACTTGGACGTCTGGTCGTGGAGGAGTAGGAGCAAATAAAAATGGCCTCCCGATCCAGCAAAATGAGGAGGGGGTACCTTTGATAATATGGG
Organism: Neoceratodus forsteri; assembly: GCA_016271365.2. Taxonomy (NCBI): domain Eukaryota; kingdom Metazoa; phylum Chordata; order Ceratodontiformes; family Ceratodontidae; genus Neoceratodus; species Neoceratodus forsteri. The sequence goes on along the minus strand of CM057456.1, from coordinate 1,410,685,852 downwards.
TATCCCTATTGGTATCCAGGGGAAGCAGCCCTGGGGGTAATGGGGCAGAGGAAAAAATTACTCACCTTAGTAATTATGTTTCTTCTAGAGGAGTCTTGCTGTATTCTGACAAGTGCAGTTAGCCCCAGCCTTTAAACTGCCCCAGAGAACAATGGGTTAACTTTTCTATGTACGGCGTAGAATGTTGATCTCAAGCTCGGTTGATGCATCTGCCTGTTGTATTTTGAACTGCAACTGTCAGATCTTTACGAGCAAAACCCACTAGGTGTTGTGTGTGGAAACCGTAAAATATTTACTAGCCAGCTGGCAGAAGAATAATCTTTTGGGTCTCAAAGAAAGACTCAGGTCAGGAAACCCAAAACACAAAAAACAATATTTAAATAAAACCTCACCCCACGAGTAACAGAGGGTGTAAGGGGGGGCACCCTTGGGGTGCCAACACTGCATCTGCACACCCACATCCCAAAAATACAGGTTACTCACCTGTAACAGGACTTCTAGGAATGGCATATGTTGTTCATCCACACTGTCTGGCAGGATCCATGCCGCTTTAAATCTAGCCGGAAGGTCCTTAAGCTAGCTCCTCCCACCCACCCGGGTGGTAAAACTCTCAGCTCCGCCCCATGATGCCAGATCTAGCCCACTGGAAGCCAGGTTTGTCATTCGAGAGCCGGGGAGGCCGGGTGGGGTGGGTGGATGAACAACATATACCATTCCTAGAACTCCTGTTACAGGTGAGTAACTTGTATTTATAGGGACATGGATATGTTGTTCATCCACACTTATTGGCAGACTCCTAGCAGTTCTCTGGGAGGAGGGAGGCAAGGCGCACACCCCTACTTAGGTAGAAAGACTGGAGAACCGAGGCCGCGACCAGCACCCCGGCGCAACCCAAGGTCGATGTGGAAGGGGAACGGTAAAGCCTGCTTCCGGGCAGAAGCCCAGCGGATATCCTGAAAGGACTATCCTCGGAAGCAGCCACCGATGCAGCGGAAGGACGGGTAAAAATGAGCTCTTATCCCTCTGGGAGGCTCCATGCCCGCCCGCCTATAGTGGAGACCTATGCAGGGATGACCCACCCGCTCGTCGTCCACTTGGCTGCAAGTCTGCCAGATGCGGCTTCAGCGAAGATGATAAACAGCTGGAACCTCTCCGAATCTTTAGCTTTACGCCCCTAGGTAGGAGTTTAAACAGGTTCCTCTGGAACCTGTATACGGCCTCCGAGTGTGAATGGGGATAAACCCGCAGAGGCAATACCCCGAAGGGAAGACTCCGCCACCGGGCGAAGGACTTCGGGTGGCATGAGGACAACCAGTCCCTGTGGAAGACCAGATAGGGAGATTAAAGGACGCTTGAACTCTCCCACCTTCTGGATGGTGGAGTGGCCCTAAGAAGGTGTTCTTCCACAACAGGTGGGAAACTCGCACCTGTGCAAAAGGTTCGGATGGCTTGCTCATGAGCTAAGCCCATACCAGCAAGGATCCCACAGAACCGGGGATACTCTCCCCAAAAGGGGAGGCGTGATCGAGGCCTAGAAGTGCCAGACCACCTTCTCCGCACCACCAGCTGCCTCCCGGCCTGCGCCCCGAAGACAGGGGTGACCCACAGAAGCACCTAGAGGGTCGTCAGCCGAAGCCCTGGTTTAAGGATGGACCGGAATGCTCGCCCAGGGACGGGGGAGGTTAAGGCCCTATCCCATCATCAAAAAGGAGAACTTCTCCCAGAGGACGAGCATCTTGGCCGACTTCTTAGCAGGACGCCTGAAGGTCGAGGACCTTGCCGAAAGACCCTAGGCCTGGCCCCTAGCCGCACAGGGATCGGCCTACAGGTGCAGGTATTGAAGGTCCAGATGGATAACCTTCCCCTGAAAAGGAAAGACAGGACCGGGCGGACTAGAAGCCACCTCGGGAGCCTGGGGCTGAGACTGAGGAGAGCTGGATACCAGAACTGGCAATCCAGTCTGGGGCTACCAGCATCACCTGCGCCAAGTCCCTCCTCGCCTTGCCAGTAGGTCAAGGGAAATGGGGGAGAGGCACGGAGGGGCCCGGGGTCCGTTGCTCCGATGGCATCCCCTGCAGCAGGCCCTGCTGAGGGGCCGGGCATAAAACAGTCTCGGCCTCGTATTCTCCCGGAGGGAAGAGGAGAAGATCCTGTGCTACCTCCGGCAGGGGAAACCACTCATGAGGTGCAGCCTATGCCCGGCTTAGGGCAGCAGCCAGGAAATTGGGGGTTCCCGCCATCAAATGGCTGGGAACCCTCGACTGCGCAAAAACCCAATGTGGAGAACCTCCCTGCGCCGAGGCAAGGGGATCGACCGAACCTGGCGGGGTAGGTAGCACATGGTTGTGGTGTTGTCCTACCTGGACTTAGACCACTAGACCCCGTACAAACAGAGCGAGCGGTGCAAGCTAAGCGGACCGCCTGGTGCTCCAGCAAGCAGGAAGGACATCGGGACTCGCGAGAGGACCAGAAGCGAAGCACTCTGTATTCCCCTAGAAGGGCACCCCACCCATCCGAGAAGCATCGGTCGGAGAAGACCGCCGACTCAGGGAGAACGAACAGGATGTTCTCCTGCCGAAGTTGGAACGGTCCAAAGGGAGCATTCTCTTAACTCCTGGGCTGTAGTCACGAACTGGTCCAAAGGACGCAGCGCTATGACCTCTGGCTGGCCCCTCCCACTAGGGGAAGGCCGCCCTGAGGCCCAGGAGGTGCAGGTGGTCCTGGCAGGACATAATTACCCGGCCAACCCGACTGGGTAAGGGAGGAAGAACCTCAGCCCTGTCCGCTTGGAGCCGAGCTCGGACTAAAGAGTCGAGCTTAGTCCCGAAGAAGCCTCACCGCTAACGCACGAGTTCCCACTTGGCTCCTGTAACGGGAGACCAGCCTGCCTTCCGGGTGGAGTTACGTCCGGACCCTTCAGTGCCGCAGAGACTACTGAGCAAAAGAAGGGCCTGGCTAGGAACTCGTAAGGAGATCCCCCGCTAAGAAGGGGAGGAGCCTCCCAAGAAACGGATAGAACGAGGAGTAGGTACATCATGGAGGCCCAGGAAACAACCACACGCCACGTTCTGAGGATGGAATATATGAAGCAGAGAGACCATCCAGGCATGCGGGAGAATGGGGCGCGAGCCCCCGTCTGTTTGAGGCCAGGAATACTGGACACAACCCAGGGTTTGGGGGTCCGCAGCCTTCCTGATAACCTCTAACTAGAGGGGTGTGTGCAATGCACGACCGACAAAGAGGCAGTGGACTCAAGATCCCCATGGGGCAACGGCCAAAAGGGGAAACCGCTCGCAACCTGCGACAGGATCTACCCTTAAATACCTCCAGAACGAGGTGTGGAGCCGACCCCCCATGGGGAAACCCAGGCTGGGACGACGGGTCTGGGGCACTACCCCCGGCCCGTCACTGAGCAGGCTTGGAGGGGGAAGGAGCTGAGGGGGCTCTCGGTTTCCTGCCTCCCTGCTTCTTTTTGTAGGAAGATGCTGGACTGGCAACAGACCGCCCAGCACATGCCTGCTGGCCCTTGTGCTGGGCCGGTTGAGCCGCAGGGCTCAGGGGGCAAAGGGGCTTATGCAAAGGCTGACGGCTGCCCTTGACCCTCCAAGCGAGGGTGACCGAGTCCAGAGTGGCATCGGACTTCTAGGGCCCTTGGATATGTCCCTCCACTCCAGGGCCGAAAAAGGTCAGTCCCCAAGAAGGGGATGTCTACCAACTCGTGCCGAGTTTCCAAGGAAAAGGAGGATAACCTCAGCCACGCCCTGCGGCGCATGGCCACTGCGGCCGCCACCGATCTGGCACAGGAGTCACCCAGATCCAGAGCCGTCTGGAGCTGTTTTGCCACCGCCCTACCCAGTTCGGCCAGGAGATGAGGTAGAACTTCGTCCAGGGTGGCCAGAAGGGCATGGGAACAGTGTGCCATAAGAGCCGCCGAGCTGGCCTGACGGAGGCCTAGGGAGGACGCAGCGTAAACCTTGCACCCGACATAGTCCATCCTTTTGGACTCTGTCAGGGGGGGTCTATCCACATCCCCAGCGTTTCCAAGACATTGGAAAACATCGTCTGTGACTACCCCTTCAGCCGAGGGGTGCTCCGAGAAACCAGGCAGAGAACCGACAGGGACAGGGTACCTCCGAGCCACCCTGGCCGAAGGCGGAGGGCAGGAAGTAGGCCGCCGCCATAGCTCCAAGGCTGGGCCCACGATAGCCTCAGCCACTGGGAAGGCCTCCGAGGGAGAACCCCTTGGTCCAGAATCTCTGTAAGGGGGTAAGGTGCCCGTTTGGAGACAGGCTCGAGCTGCATCCCAGTGAATTCTGAAATGAGCTCAAGCAGACCCATAAAAGACGATGGGTTGTCGTCTACGGAATGTTCCTGGGAAGACCCCGGGTCCTCCCTGCTAGGAAACAGCAGAGCCGGCTTCAGGCTCCGAAGGGTCTGCAAAAAGCTGCCGCAGGCCCAAGGCACTCTTCGTCCACCGGGGGTAGGCAGGAGTGAGGGGACCGAGTAACCCGAGGAACAGGTGATGGCCTGGCCTATGCTCCGCCGAAGACGGAGGGGCAGCGAGGGTCGGACGAGTAACCGGCCCTGGAGAGGGCTCCGACTGATTCGAACGGCTGCAGACTGAGCGGCGGCTGCTTGCTATCCGGAGAATGAATCGGGGGTCGATTGATACCCGGACAACAACTGCTGTCGCCACATAAGTTCCACGAAACGACAACGCCAACTGCATCGAAACCGCTCCTCATCCGAGTAGGGGGACGAGGAAGAACGGCAAAGCCACTTAACTCGGTGCACCGACCAAGAACGCCGAGATTGGCGTGAGTGGCTAGACCGAGAGGATGACCGAGACCCAAATCCTCGGGGGGACTGAGGGCGGGCCTGGGAAGGAGCGGGACGCGCCCGCTCCTCCCTCGGCTCGGAAGAAAGGCCCGAGGGCTGTCGACCCAAAGGGACGGACAGAACCTCAACCTCCACCGGGGGCGGAGGGATGGCGGCACCAGAAGACCACCCAAAAGACGGGTCGAGAGACTCGACAACGTCAACGGGGGACCTGACCGGCTGACCTGACGGGGACACCGTGAGGCCAGTGGCCGAAGCCGCATCCTCGACCGAAGCCGAGCGCCGGCCGATGAGGAAGGGGGAAACTTCCCGCTCCCGCCGACGAAGAGACCCCGCCTTGCAGCCCCTTAGATTTAGGCCGAGCGGCAGGGTTCCAGGGTCCCTCTCCTTTGGAGGAGAGGGAATGACACAGCTCCTTGAACGAAGCTGCGCGAGTTGAACCCAAGGAGAGCGGGATAAGCGCCGCAACCGAGGGAGAGGGGGGAGAAGCCGCCTCCCGGCAGGATCGAACTGCTGAGAAACAGTCGGAGCGGACACCCGCCGGTCCGAGGGAATCTCCGGAGCGGAAAAAACTACCGAATGTCCAAGGCCCGAACGGGCCGCGCGGTCCTCCAGAGAGCTGACTGACAGGGCAGAACAGAAATCGCAAGCCTGAGGATCGTGAGCCAAGTCCAGGCAATAAACGCACGTGGAATGCAAGTCTCTCCTGGAGGAACTAACCGTGCGCCTCCCGGGGCCGGAAAAGGACTGAGCCATTGCCGTAGTGAAGAAGAAAGATCAAGTTTCAAGAAACACTTCCAATGATTTCAAGACCGAAATTTTCTGGAACCAGTCGAAAACGCAGAGTTTTACTACCCGGTTGGGTGGGAGGAGCCAGCTTGAAGACCTTCCAGCAAGATTTCAAGCGGCAAGGGATCTGCCAAGAAGTGTGGATGAACAACATATCCATGTCCCTAGAAAGAACCATTTCTTGGCATCCTTCTTCCTCCTCTGTCCCAGGTGTAGGCTGTGGGGCTGGAGAAACCACCAGGGGAGGTGGGGAGAAAGTTTCCCAGATGGGTAGAGCCCAGGGGGAGGTCTGACTGGAAGTTGGGTTGCTCTGCCGGGTGGGACAGCATGAGCCCCCAATGGGACAGCAGTGCCTGAGTGGTCGTCAAGAGACAGCTAACTTACTGGGTGAAACAGTGAGCGGGTGGAGGAGGAAAGAACCCTCGACTGTCTTATCGGTCAAAGCCGGGCGGACCACAGACTGCTTTAAAGCAGGGTCTGACTTATCGGCGGGCAGGATCTGGAAGAGCTGGGGTCTGGCTTACCGGCAAGTACTGGGCATTCGCTGGAGGAGCCAGTAATTCACTTACTGGTAGTGATGGATTGAAATACGGTGGCACTGGAGGTAGTCCTGGAAGCTGCCTGGGTCACCACGAGGGTGGGCGGCGGGGAAAGGGCCTTGCTAGTCAAAGGCTTGCTGGATGAGGAGCTATCCTGGTCCTCATAGCGCTTTTCTCTCTGTGCTCTCCTCATCTTTTTTCTTCTGTTTGAAGGGGAAGAAGCAAAGTCCTAGATCTTTTGCATCTCCAGAGAAGACATCCAAGATTTAAGGAGATGGGTCTCCACAGCCTGCTGTCATCGCTTTCGAGTGGCCTGGTTGAAAGGCTGTCAGTTGGGACAGGTCATGATCCGGGCCTAGACAAGAGAGGCAGAGATGGTTGTCTGTGTGTGGTGTATGCGCCCCACACTTGGTACAATTCTTTGTCTTTGAAGGCAGTGACTGAGAAGACAAATTGATATTGGTACTGAAAATAGCGATTTGAAAACAAAATGGCGATCAACGAAGCTGAAGTAACCGCGAGGTACTAGCACTGGTCGATGGCGGGAAATAACTGGAAGGCGGGCATGGGGACCACCCACTATTAGGGTCACGCTAATGTCAGTCGCGTGACATCTGGTGGGCGGACCCCTGCCAGACACTGCTGGAAAAGCTTGCTGTGTGGTCCTGACACCAGAGGACGCAGTCCTGTAAGTAATGACATACTGCAGGAACCCTCTCGAAGTAAGATGTAGCAGGACCGGGGTTGCAGTGGATGTCCCCCAAGGTGAGTAATAGTAGAGCTAAGATAAGGAAGTGTAGCTTTGTGGATTTGGAGTGATGGGGCTTGGAGGCCGAGTGAGCAAGGTAGAAAGGAGTGGTATAGTGAGGAAGCAGGTGGTGGAGAACAGCAAATTAATTTGGTAAAATTAATAGGGATGCATGTGGAATGATGAGTGAATGAGACCAGAATACGTTTTTGGGGCGCAGGAGTATACTATCAGTTGGGGCCTGAGAGGGGTTTGAGCTATAGGGCCCTGGGCATGCAAAAGCAGGAGGGGCAGGTAGGGAGAGGGTAAGAAATAAGGTTATGGGAGGAGGAAGAAGGATTTGAGTAGAGAGGAAACATCCTTAGAGTCAAGGAGAAGCGGGGGGGGGGGCACACTTTGGTAGGTAGTAGACTACAACAAGGGGGTACAGCTGAACAGAGTTGCTTTGCTACTGAAGGAAAGGGGCACAATGCTTAAAATAAAGCTCCCTCAGGTATCCAGCTGAATAGCCCGTAGTAGGAAAGCAGAAAGTGAAGGATGCTTGCTCAAGTATATGCCCTCTAGTGGAGGAGCTGTATAACCTGCAAATGGGGAAACAGGTGCTAATGGAGAGGTAAAGAAATCCTGGTACTGTGGATCTAGGTATTACCCCTTTCAGTGCTTTGCTGTAGCTCTTAGGTGCTTCCCCTTTAAGAGGGAAAGAGAAGTGTAACCAAGTAGGAAGTGGACAAGTCTCGCAGCTCTAGTAGCGTATTTAACAAGGGGAGGCGCACAAAAACTCAATCACTAAGAAACCAGTGCAGGTTAGGCAAATTCTGATCTGTACTGTACAGCTCACAGAAATGTACACCTGAATGAACTGGCAAGCAAAACGATCAGGACTTCACTATGCAACTGCTAAAGGAAGAAAAGCAAAAGGTCAGTGTTTCTCTGCAGTCTTAGGCCCTAGTCCAATGATTTCAACACTGGCTACAGCGTTAAGCAGGAAACCAATATCAGTGCTCCAGGGCCATCTGGAACCATACAGGTCCCATAGCGATGGGTGCCAGGTATTCAATTAGAAAAGGGAGGAAAGCTCCAAAATCCCCATTCCCTTGTCCTAAGTCAGGGACCAGCAGTTACCTTGCAAACCAAGGAGGAGAGCAGGCAGCAGGTGTCTTCTCGCCATGTCCGAGGCAGGTGGGTTGCTTCTGGAGGGGACTGCATTAGCAGTACCAGCCCTCTGGACTCCGATCAGCCTTGCGAGCCAAGAAGAAGAGCAGACAGCAAGCACCATCCTATCCTAGGCAGGTGGGTTGCTTGTGGAGGGGACTGCGTCAGCTGTACCAGCCCAATGGGCTCCGAGCAGCCTGAGCAGTTACTATGCTGGCAGTAAACAAATCTGCCACAAATAAAACAACCAGTTGGTTGTGGTGGAAGCCAATGTATTTTGAGTTTTTCCATTGGTAAAAAACTATGAACCAGCAAGTCTCGGTGGTAACGAGGCCACTGCAGCCAGGGCAGGTGCAACTTCCAAGATGTGCCGACACTTATCCAGGCAATTCCATACATTACTCTTAGCACTATACTGAGTAATAAAAAGGCCTTGATAATTTAGTTGATTGTTTTTGTATTGAAGTAGATCAATTCCGGCCAAACTGTCTCTAAGTCATAAGTATTCTATAACAAAGCTCCCTCATAACCCCTATCCAGAAACCTGTGGATCGGCTTGCTACTTCTCTCTACATATGTATCAGATCTAAAGCAATTCCTTTTTATCTGCATAAATTGGGACCTTGGGGTGTTGCTGATGGTGTGGCGGGGGTGGCAGTTACTAGCCATTAAGACTGTTATGATCAGTTTCCTTCCTGTATAAATCAGATTTCTGTTTGATGTCTCCAAGTATGCCACAAACTCAGAGCTCAGATTCACAACCCCACCACACCATCAGCAAAAAAAGTCACCACAGGTCAATTTTATAAAGTAGGGGTTAACATTTACATCAGACATTTGCCACAAGCCTATATACAGATTTACATAATTGTGGGCAAAAGTAGCCCCCACTGCAGCTCCTTTTACTTAAAGAAAATGCTGGCCTTGGAAAACAAATTCATTGTCAGATCAAATCTAGACAGATAAAGGAAATCAATAATTGGGGGGGGGGAGATTAGGTAGTTGCATGTTCTAACGAAAAGCCCAATGCTGTGTCCAGACCCCCATCATGGGGCACATTTGTACATAGCGAGTGAATATCAAAAGTGACAAGTAGCCAGTCACTTGCCATCTGTAGATCCTCCAGGATGCCAATAATGTGTGTTGTGTCTATTTTATTTATTTATTGAGAAATTCAGAAAGACCTTTAAGTCAGACTCATTTACAAAGGTTCCATGTCGGACATAAAAAGTACAGGGATAACATATTTACAGATTACACTTTATTTGAACAGGCATGGGATTACATAGGTGTTCAGTAACTGGCTATCAGACAAGAATAAAGTAGAGTTACGCAAGAACTTACTGTAACAGTAGATCTTCGAGAACAGCTCGTGCAGCAGGTTACACCATTAGAACTGATTCTAGCCAGCAGTCTTCAGCGGAGACCACCTCCGACATCGGTCCTGCCCCCCGACATCGGGCGAGTACATAAGGAGGCGGTCCCCCCATAATCCTCAGTTCTCCCACCGGAGACTCCCGGCCACTAGATGACATCAGAAGATGAGAAGGAGGATCTGCCACCAGATGGCAAAACAAGTAAATAGGCATGTCCCATCTAATAAGATGGGTGCTAGACTCCGACCTACCTCCAGCGGGGATGGTGGAAGGGAAGGTACCTGCTGCAAGAACTGTTCTCGAAGATCTACTGTTACAGTAAGTTCTTACGTAACTGTACTATCTTACTCCGAAATACAGCTATTGCAGCAGGTTACACCATTAGGACCGATTTCCAAGCAGTAGTGGCAATAATGCACCATCGGGAGGAGGAAGGGTAGAGACCTCGAGGTAACTCGAGCCTAGGACAGAAGTCCCTGAAGGACAGCTAGACCGAACCCCGCTCTTCGTCTCGATGCAATGTCCAGACTGTAATGCCTGATAAAGGTATGCACAGAGTTCCAAGTAGCTGCAGTGCAGATAGCTGAGGTGAAGACATTCTTTAACGCCGCAAAGGAAGTAGCCACCCCTCTTGTGGAATGACCCTTGACCGCGCCCGGTAAGGGTTTATTGCGCTTCTCATAACAGAAAGTAATGCACTGGATGAGACACCTAGAAAGTGACTGTTTGGAGACAGGAACTGCTTTCATCCTGTAAGCAAAGGAGACGAAAAGTTGGTCCGACTTTCAAAGCTGTTTGGTTCTGGTCAGGTAGTATCTGAGGCACGTATGCACATCTAGGGTGTGCAGAAAGGCTTCTCCTCGATTATAGAGTACCTTGGAAAATACACTGGTAGATCGATATCCTGATTAAGGGAGAGAGCTGAGACCACTTTAGGCAAAAACTTTGGGTTTGTCCTTAGGGATACCCTGTCCTGGTGGAAAACCAAATGAGGCTCTTTGCACATAAGAGCATGCAATTCCGAAATCCTTTTGGCAGAAGTAACTGCAACTAAGAATAACCTATTCCAAGAGAGAAAACGTAGCTTGCAATCCACGGCTGGTTCAAAGGGTGGCAGCGTGATCTGCTCCAAGACAAAAGGTAAGTCCCAAGGAGAGATTGGATCTTTAATGGGAGGCCTAAGGTGGAGGACGACCCTTAGAAAGGCATGAGTAGTGTCCAGCTGGGCCACCGTCCAATGGCCTACGGGGGCATGGTAAGCAGAAATGGCACAAAGGTGCACTTTAATCCAGGAGTAAGCCAGTCGGGAGTGGAAGAGGGAAAGCAGGTAGTCCAGAACCAGCTTTTCTGGACAATGTAACGGTGGAAAGCCGCACGCTTGAGCCCACAAACAGAATCTACGTCATTTCATGGCGCAAGTTGGGTGGGTAGCCGGTTTTCTGGCGGGAGAGAGTACGTCTGCCACTTCTTGCGAGACCCCGTATCGCATCATGGCTATGTCTCTAGGAGCCAAGGGTGCAGGTTCAATGAGCGCAGATCTGGATGGACCAATGAACCCGCCTCCTGAGACAATAGATGGGAGCTGATTGGCAAAGGAACTGGAGGTTCCCGAGATAGCCGGTGTAAAAGAGGGAACCAAATCTGACTGGGCCAGAAGGGTGCGATCAGAATGAGAGTCGCTTGCTCCCTGCGAAGTTTTAAGAGAAATCTCTGGATCAACGGGAAAGGAGGAAAGGCATAGAGGAATCTGCCCGCTGAGGAGAGGGACAAGGCCTCTCGCCAGAAAACACCAGGCCCTGGATCTAGCGAGCAAAAATTGGGCAGTTTTGCGTTGGATGGGGATGCAAAAAGGTCTAATTCTGGAGTACCCTATCTGTGAAACAGATCCTCTGCCACCTCCTGCAGAAGTTCCCATTCGTGGACTCTGGCCTGAGAGCAGCTCAGGCTGTCTGCGATGGTGTTGTCCACTCCGGGGACATGTACTGCAATTAGGTTTGCGCCATGTTGCAAGACCCACTCCCACACTCTCATGGCCTTCTTGCAAAGCAGTGAGGAGTGAGTGCCTCCTTGTTTGTTTAGGTAATACATCACCGTGGAATTGTCTGTTTGTAACAGAAATGTATCCGGTGGAATCCCCGATTGGAAGGCCTGCAGAGCGTAAAGGACTGCCCTCATTTCCAAGATGTTGATGTGAAGAAGAGACTCCTGGGCTGTCCACAGGCCCAGAGACCGAACACTGTCTAGGTGTGCTCCCCACCCGAGCCCGGAGTCTGTGGAGAGGGTCACAGTCGGGGACGGCGCTGTGAAGGGAACCCCCACAGAAAGGTTCCCTGGATTTAGCCACCATTGCCAATCTCGAATTACGGCTTTCGTGATCCAGACTGGATGATGCAGATGGTCTTGCCTTTGGTCCCACTGCACCCGTAGCATCCACTGGGTTACCCGCATGTGGAGACAGGCTAGCGGGACCGTTGCAATAGCCACAACCATGTGTTAGAGCAGGCAAAGGACCAGTCTGGCTGGGACGGTCTTCGCCGACAACTCCCTGATGAGGGATCTGATGTGTTCCGCTCTGTCCGAAGGAAGGAAAGCTTTCCCTCCCGACGGTGTCCAGAACCGCTCCTATAAAATGCAGTTGAGACAGAACCAGGAGTGACTTCTCGTAGTTGAACAGAATACCCAGTGATTGAAAAAAAGACTGGGTGCAGTGACTAGCCATCATCAAGGCCTCCCTGGAAGGCGCCATGAGAAGTCAGTCGTCCAGGTATGGGAACACATAGTGGCCCTGTCTCCTCAGAGACGCAGCTACGACCGCCATGCACTTTGTGAATACGCGAGGAGCCAATGACAGCCTGAAGGGAAGAGCTCGGAACTTATAATGGAAGCTCTGAAACTCGAAGCGCAGGAACCTCCGGTGCACTTGAGCAATCGGAATGTGCAGGTAGGCATCCTGGATGTCCCAAGACGCCAGAAAGGAGTCCTGCTTCAGCATGGGAATTAGGCCCGGAAGGGTCACCATGTGGAAGCGCATGTAAGCGACCGAAAGGTTAAGGTCGCTGAGGTCCAGTATTGGACGGAGGGCCCCCGTTTTCTTTGGAACTAGGAAGTAGTGAGAATAATACCCTAGTCCTCTATGGTTCTCTGGGACGTGCTCTAAGGGTTCCATTTCCAGAAGCGCGAGCACTTCCTGCCGTATGAGCAGGGCATGCTGACCCGAATAACGGGAGAGCAGGGGAGGTCTTGTAAGTGGGCTGCCTACAAATTCTATATAATGGCCTTTTTTGACCAGCTGCAGAACCCACCTGTCTGTAGTGATCGATTGCCAACCTGGGCAGTGGCGTGCGATGCAACCCCCGACTTTCTTTTCCCGTTGCTCATGGGGAGGGGCGAGGGCCGGGAAGAAGTCATGCTGTGGCAGTGTTTGATCCAGCAGGCCGGGCCGACATTGAAAATCGTTGGACTCTGCCTGGGGATGACTTGGCCTGGGCCTTGCGTGTGAAAGTGACCCTCTGCTGCTGGCCGGAACGTTGCTCTTGCCTTTGTAGCAGGCCACGAAAACGGCTCTGGTTCCTACGAAAGGAACTAGGCCAAGACCTGTACATAGCTTGTACAGATCGGACTGCCTTCCCCGCGTCCTGGAGTTTGGTGATCTCTCTCTCGGAGGATTCAACAAATAGGACCTCGCTGTTATAAGGGACATCTAGGATGTTCTTCTGGACGTCCGGAGTAAAGCCGGGGACACGGAGGCTGCAGCTCTGGATGAAGAGTCCTCAATCGTATGCAGCTCTGAGCACTTGGGTCCCCACATCTGAACCCGTACGGAGGAGGTTCAAGAGCTCCTCCTTGTGATCGCCATCGAGCATCTACTCGACCAGGTCCTGACCCTGTTCCCACAGTGCATTCTGGAACTGAACCATGTGGGTCAGGTAGTTCAGTCACCTGATGGTGCAAGTCACGGCCGCGTACGTGCACCATCCCAGGACATCCAATTGCTTGGATTCCTGGTCCGGTGGCTGGCTGCTCAAATGCTGAGGTCTCCGAGACCGGTCATGCGAAGCAGTGACAACAAGGGAATCAGCCAGAGGATGGATCGCCAGATACTGGCCCTCCCTAGGGGCCTTGAATAGGCGGTCAGCCTTCTTCGGCACCGCGCGAGTGCAATGCGGACGTTTCCAGGAAGCCTTGGTGACGTCCGTGAAGGTATCCACCAAGGGCGGCACTACCACAGGCTTCGGGTCTTTTTGTCGAAGGTAGCGGGCAAGGCATTGTCTCTCGGGGTCAAGCTCCTCAGCATCCCACCCGAATGTTCTCCTGGATGAGCCTCATGATCTCATGGAAGGAGGGATCATCCGGAGGAGACCTGATAGGTCGTGGGCCAAAAGAGGAATGCTGAGAGAGAGAAGGTGATCTGGAACATTCAAGTGTCAGATCTGGAATCCTCCGACAGTGTACCGGGCGCTTGTCTGACTTCTCTTGGGGCTGGGGTGACCCCAGTGGGATTTGGAGGAGGCTTTCCTTTCCAAAGATCTGCCCCTAGGAGGTGGCGCCTGCTCGACGGGGTTGAGGTCATCCCACGGGCCCCTAGGTGAAGGAGAGGCGTAGGCGGCGAAGGAGTGGGTGGACACCGAGTAGGAGTAGGACGGGTGGTGACCACATCTTTTTGATGGTGTCCCACCAGAAGGTAAAAGTTTTTACCTCTGCTCATTCATATCCGACGACGGGCCTGTCGCTGGGTCGGGTCACCGGAAGACTCCCGCCCGAAGGTTCCCGTGGAGCCCGGGCGCCCTGCGTAGCCCACCTGGTCTCGGCTGTGTGGCATCCTCCTCTGAGGATTCTTCTGACCGCATCCACCAGTGATGGTGGTGCGGTCCTCTTCTCTGGGGTAGCCGTCAGTCCCCTGGCCGACGTCTTTAGAGGCGAACGCCTGGCTGACGACTGGTATCTAGGTGTAATCTGCTCTTGGGAGCACCGGTGATGTTTGGGCAACGCTGGGTGGGCAGACATCGGGTCACACGTCCGTTTAAGGGATGTCAGGTCCTTGGTTTTACAGGGAACCGGATCCAAACCTCGGAGAGGCTAAGAAACTGACATGGCATCTGTGTCCCGGCAACGGGAGGAAGATTTATGGCGCTTTCCGGACTTTCACAAGGCCTTGGAAGGAGTACAAGAGGCTGACAGCCTGGAAGTCTTCAGAGGCTGAAGAGAAGAGGAGCCGCTGGATGACCTGACCTGGACCAGGGGAGGTTGCGACCGAGTCCTAGAGGGACAGCGGTCCGATTTTGAGCTGGAGCTTTAGGAGTCTTAGGCCCTCGCAGGAGACCTGGAACTTTCCTCTTCCCGGTGCTTGTGGGTTTTGCTCGAAGGCTCTCCCCGGGAGGAAGGTTCCTTGTCCATTGTTTTAAGTTTCTCTTCCAGGAGAAACGCTTGAAGTGCCTTCCGGCGGCGGATCCTGGTGCGACTGTTGAAGCCCTGGCAGAAGGAGTAGGCCTTGGCGTCGTGGTCCGGGCCTAGGTAGCGCACACAGGCCAAATGTGGATCCTTAAAGGGGATATGTTTACCGCAGGCACACTTCGTATGGTGACCCTCTAAAGAAGTGGCTGGAGAGGACATCAGTTCACAATTCGAAAAATAAACGAAAATCATCGTAGTTCTGATGGTCGTCACACACTAGAAAAGGAGAGAGAGAGGCCAATACTGGCAAGTCGAAGGCAGGAAAAGAAATACAGGTTACTCACCTGTAACAGGAGTTCTAGGAACGGTATATGTTGTTCATCCACACTGTCTGGCAGGTTCCCTGCCGCTTTAAATCTTGCCGGAAGGTCTTCAAGCTGGCTCCTCCCACCCACTCGGGTGGTAAAACTCTCGGCTCCGCCCCATGACGCCAGATCTGGCCCGCTGGAAGCTCAGGTTGTGCGCCGAGCCGGGAGGTCGGTGGTTATGGATGAACAACATATACCATTCCTAGAACTCCTGTTACAGGTGAGTAACCTGTATTCTAGGGACATGGATATGTTGTTCATCCACACTGTCTGGCAGACTCCTAGCAGTTCTCCGGGAGGAGGGAGGCAAGGCGCACACCCCCTACTTAGGAAATAGAGACTGGAGAACCGAGGCCCCAAAACCAGCATCCCGGCGTGACTCAAGGTCGATGTGGTAATGGGTAATAAAGGTGTGTGCTGACTTCCAGGTAGCAGCCCTGCAGATTTCCTGGATAGGGACGTCCCTGGAAGCAGCCACCGATACAGCAGTATGACAGGTAGAATGAGCTCTTATCCCTCTGGGAGGCTCCATGCCCGCCAACTTATAGCAGAGATCTATGCAGGAGGTGACCCACCTGCCTATCGTCCGCTTGGCTGCAGGTCTGCCAGGTGCGGCTTCAGCATAGGTGACAAACAGCTGGCTAACCTCTCCCGATTTCCAGCCATGCGCCTTATAATAAGCGAGCGCCTCTAGGGTCCAAAGTATGGAGCCTGTATTCGCCTCCGAGGTGTGATTGGGGTAGAACACTGGCAGAGTCAACACCTGGTTAAGGTGAAACCCGACACCACCTTCGAAGGAATTTCGGTGGGGGCGGGACAACCTTGTCCCTGTGGAAGACCAGGTAAGGAGACCCAATGCAGAGCGCCTGGAGTTCTCCCATCCTTCTGGCTGACGGATAGCCACCAAGAAAGCGTCTCCACGACAGGTGAGAGAGTTCACACCTGTGCATTGGTCTCAATGGCTTGCCCATGAGCTTTGCCAGTACCATAGTAAATCCACGGAGGTGGAGGTTCTCGCACCGAGGTGAAATGTGATCAAGGCCTTGAAAAAGCCGCCAGACCACCTTCTCCTGCCCACCGACTGCTCCTCGCCCGCGCCCGCAAGCAGAGATGGCTGCCAGGTGCACCTTTAGGATCCGACCTAAGCCCTTGACTAGAAAGGGACCATAAATAGTCCAAAATGCTTGCCAAAGAACAGGAGGAAGGGTCCAAGCCCTTGCTCTGACACCAAATGGAAAATCTCTTCCATTTGAAGGCATAGCGCTTCCTGGTCGACTCTACGGACGCTCAACAACACTGAGGACCTCGCCGGAAAGACCTAAGGCCAGGAACTCTAGCCAGCCAGGAACCAGGCTGTCAGGTGCAGGGATTGAAGGTCCTGATGGAACACCTTCCTGATTGACAGAGCAGGTCCGGGCGAGCTGGAAGCTGCCTCGGAGCCTGGAGCTGAGGCTGAGGAGATCTGGTACTGCAACTGGCGGGCCAGTCTGGGGCTATCAGAATCACCTGTGCCTTGTCCCTCCTTGCCTCGAGAAGCACCTTGTGAATCAAAGGAAATGAGGGAAAGGCGTAAAAGAGGCCCGGGGTCCATAGCCTCGAGAAGGCATCCCCCTGCAGCGAGCCCTGCTGAGGGGGCGGGCAGGAAACAGCTCAGCTGCTGCCTCCTGGAGGCAAACAGGTCCACCTGAGGTGTGCCCCAGTGGGAGAACAGATCTTGTACTACCTCCGGCAGGAGAGACCACTGTGAGATGCAGCCCCTATCCGGCTCAGGGTGTTGGAGGCCCTGCCACATGAATGGCTAGAGATCCGCCCAGGCTGCGACGAGTGACCAAAGCGGAGAGCTTCCTGCATAGAAGCATGGAACGCCCCTGCCCTGGCAGTTTAGGTAGTACATGGTCGTGGTATTGTCCGCCTGACTCGACCACCCCGGAGAAACGGAGCAAAGGCGGTGAGAGCTAGGCGGACCACTCGGAGCTCCAGCAGGTTGAATGTGGCATCGGGACTCCGCGGACCAGAGGCCGTCGCCGTGTTCCCCAGATGGGCACCCCAACCCATGAGAGGCATCGGTCGATAGAGAGACCGCCGGCTCGAGAAGGGACAAACGGGATACCCTCCTGCAGATGAGATAGAACGGTCCACCATCGGAGCTGCCCACATCTCCCTGGGTCACCACCACTAGCTGGTCCAATGGATCGCAGCGCTAGGACCACTGGCTGGCCAGTCCCCACTGGAAGTGTGATGCACCAGCGTGCCCAACGGACTACGCTGGTGCAGGCCGCCATGAGACCCAGGAGACACAGGAAGTCCCGGGCAGGGCGCGATTGCCCAACCAGAAAGGACTGGGCAAAGGAGGTAAGAACCTCGGCCCTGTCCGCCGGGAGCCGTGCTCTGGCTCGAAGAGAGTCGAGGTCTGCCCCGATAAACAGAATCACCTGCTTCGGCTCGAGTTCTGACTTGGCCTCGTTGATGAGAAGGCCGACTTGAGAGCAAACCTGGAGGGCCAGATCTCTCTGACCGCCTCCACCTCCTGGTCTGAAGGGGCTGCTATCAGCCAATTGTCAAGGTAAGGGTACACCCGACCCTCGGCGCCAAGGGAAAGCTGTCACCACTGCAATGCATTTGGTGAAAACCCTGGAGCTGGAGACAGGTCAAGGCATGGCTCGAATTGAAGAGGATCCTCCGCCGAAAGCTTAAGGAATCTCCATGTGACGGACGGATAGGGACATGAAAGAACGCTACCCTGCAGGTCCAAAGAGCAGAACCACACGCCGTGTTCCAAAGATGGTATTATTCTGCGCCAGAGTGACCATCCTGAAGGTTCGAGACCATAGGAACTTGTTCGGACGTGTAGGTCGAGAATGGGTGCCAGCCCTCAGTCTGCTTCGGAACCAGGAAGTACTCTGGACACAAACCCCGGTCTGACGGGGGTCCGCTACTCCCTGATCACATCCTTGGAGGAGGAGAGCGATGTCGGCTCAAGGAGCCGACAGTGAGGCTTGGACTTGCGGCCCCCGAGGTGCGACGGCTCTGAAGGGCGGGCCTGCTCGACTTCAGAGGCAGGCCTTTTCCCACCACTCCAGTACCCACCCGCCCGTCGGTAATAGCGGACCAGGCGGAAAGGAAATGTCGGAGCTGTCCCCCCACGGGGGGAACCAGGGGTGAGGTGACGGGGATGGGGGCGACACCCCTCAGCCCGTCACTGGGCAGGCTTGGAAGAGGGACCGGCCGAGGGACCTCCTGGGCCTTTACCTCCCTGCTTCCTGTTGGAGGAAGCCAACGGCTTGGGTTTGGGATGCTAAGCCCGAGCCTGCTGGCGCTGACGTTGCTGGGCCGGACGCCGCTGGGCGACAAGGACGAAAGGGCTTAGGCTGTGGCTTGCGGCCTTGTCCTTCTGAGCAGAAGAGACAGAGTCCAAGGTAGCACTGGACTTCGATCCTCTGCAGGTGACCTTCCACCCCAGGGTCAAGAGGTCAGTCCCCAAAAGGGAACATCCGCCAGCTTGTGCTGGGTATCCGGCGAAGGTGGATATCCTCAGCCAAGCCAGACGACGACAGCCACCGCGGCCGCCACAGACCTGGCACGAGTCCCCAATGTCTAAAGCAGTCTGAACTGCTGTTTGGCCACTGCCTGTTCTGGTCCCGCACCTGCCTGACCGTAGTCTGCAGATCCGCGGGGAGATGAGGGACGACCTCATCCAGGGAGCCCAACAGGGCATGAGAAAAATGTGCCATGAGGACGGCCGAACTGGCCTGACGAAGGCCGAGAGAGGACGCAGCATAGACTTTTCGCCCGGCATAATCCAATTTCTTGGATTCCTTGTCGGAAGGTATGTCCACATCCCTGGTGTTCCCAGCGAGCCGGAAAACGCTGTCGGTAACCAACCCCTCAGCAGAGGGGTGTTCCGAAAAACCGGACAGGGAACCGGTAGGGACCGCATACTTCCTGGCCATCCTGGCCGAAGGCGCAGGGCAGGAAGCAGGGCGCTGCCAAAGCTCCAAGGCCGGACCCACTATGGCCTCAGCCACCGGAAAGGCCTCCGTAGGGGAATCCCCCCGGTCCAGAATCTCAGTGAGGGGATACCTGGCCCGTTTAGAAACTGGTTCGAGCCTCATCCCGGTGGACTCCGAGATGAGCCGAAGCAATCCCAGGAAGGACGAAGGGCTATCGTCCACTGACTGTCCTCCTGAGGACTCCAAGTCCATTCGCTTGGAGAAAAGGGAGGAATCATCCTAGGACTCGGAAGAGTCCTCAAAGAGCTGCCTCGGGCCTGAGCCACCATCCACCTGCCGAGGTCTATCGGGAGTGAGGGTGACAGACAACCTATGGGTCAGTCCCCGAGCCGACCGAGAATTTTTGGTCGGAGCCCCAACTAACGGCTGTGGAGGCGGAGGTTCCACCAAAATCGGTGGGGCAGCTGGATTTGGCCGATCAACCGGCCTGGGAACAGGCTCCTCGGCTACAACGAGGGGTTGTTTTGGCCGCTCCGGTGACAGCCACTTAATGGCCGGGGAAGATGACGGGCTCGGCTTATTCCCGGTCAGAAGGAGCTGTTGCCACATGAGTTCCTCATACCTCCGACGCAACTTGCGCCGAAGCCTCCCCTCATCCGAGGAGGAGGAAGAGGAAGAGAGGCGGCGCCGAGACCGCCTATGACGGCGGGATCGGCTGGACCGCGAAGACGTCCGAGACTGAGAACCTCGGCTAGGCCGAGGACGGTGTGGAAGGTGTCGGAATCGCACTCCTCGTTCGGACGACCCACCAAGGCTCAGAACCGGAGACACAGACGAGCTGACAGGATCTCAACTCCCACCGGGGAACCGGGAGGGATTCTCGCTTCTCCAGCCGACAACCCGCCTAACGGTCGAGGAAAATCACGCACTGCTCGATCGAGCTCTCGGTCAACTGGCCTGACGGGGACACCGTGAAGCCAGTGGCCGAAGCTGAGGGGTCGACCAAAGTAGACTGTCGACAACTAGAGGAGGGGAAGCTTTCCCGCTTCCAAGAGCGTCGACGGTGAGACTTACTTTTGTCTCTCTTTTTGGAGAGAGAAAAAGGTCCAGAAGAAGTTGGACCCTCACCTTTCGTCGAGAGGGTCAGACAAAGCTCCTTAAAAAAAGCCGAATACGAGGCACCGAGAGAGAGCGGGACAAATGCCGCAGCCGAGGTAGAAGCGGTCCGTGCCGCCTCCTCTTCAAGGGCGATCATCTGCTCGCTGATCCGGCCGAGCCCACCGCCGACACCGCCAACCGCCTCTTTAGATTTAACCGAGAAATCTTTTCGGACGCCCTAGCTGTAAACGGGCAGCACAGTCTTCGAGGACGAGGGCCGAAAAAGAAGAGCACAGGTCGCAAGCCTGCGGGTCGTGCTCCAGGCCTAGACAGTAGACGCACGTGGAGTGCGGATCCGTCCGAGACATCTTCTGCCCGCAAGGGCATCTCCGGAAACCGGGAGTTGATTTGTCCATCGCAGCCGCGAGGGAGAGAAGACCGAAGTCTTTTTAGAGAAAAACTTTTGATTTCGAAAATTCGAAGAATTAGGAACCAGTCTTATACGCAGAGCGTTAAGGAGGGAACCTGAGCTTCCAAGCGGTAAGGAAGATCTAGCGTCATGGGGCGGAGCCGAGAGTTTTACCACCCAGGTGGGTGGGAGGAGCCAGCTTGAAGACCTTCCGGCAAGATTTAAAGCGGCAAGGAACCTGCCAGACAGTGTGGATGAATATATCCATGTCCCCAGAACTGAGGATTATGGGGGGACTGCCTCCTTATGTACAATGCCTGACGTCGGGGCCGGGACCGACATCAGAGGTGGTCCCCGCTGAAGACTGCTAACTAGAAAATTTCCGTGGGGTCCTCAATCCTAATGGTGTAACCTGCTGCAAGAGCTGTATCTCGAAGTAAGATCAGCAGTTTCAGTACTTTAGTACAGCCATATATTTGCAGATGGATCTGTAGTAGGCAGACTGTCATTTAGTAACATCAGAACATTAAAGCAGGAGGACCCAACCAGTCAGTTTAATGAAAGTAAGTCATCACAGGTAAGAGCTGACCAGGGGTCTGGGGAGGGGGGAGCAGGAGGGAGACGTAGTCAGAGTAATTGTCGGAGTGAGGATGGAGAGAGAAAGAAAAAAGATAATGGGGGTGTCAGGGGCAGTCACAAGGATTGGAGGCCTGAAGGTGATCCCTTAGTCGGGATTTAAAAGGGCCAAGCCTTATTTCGTTAGTTATATGGCTTGGGAGAGAGTTCGTCCAGGTAGGGGCCTTGTAATTAAACAATCTATGGAACTGGGAGGTCCGACAGCAAGGTAACCATAGCCACGGCTTGCCCGAGATATGGGTGGCTCTGACTGCTGATACCAGGTGAATAATTTGGGGGGGGGGGGATGAGACCTAGCACAATCTTTTTTGGCCATTAGGCAGTTGTGAAACCTAATCCTGCTGTCAAGGTTTAGCCAATTTGAGGTCCTGTAGAGGGAGAAGGTGTGGGTGAAACGATCACAGCCAAGGATGAGACAGCAGGCTTTGTTTAGTGCGGGCCGGAGTCTACCGAGTGCAGACGAAGATGCAGCACTGTATATGAGAACACCGTAGTCCAGAAAGGAGAGTAACTGACGGTGAGCCGATATAGCGCGCCTATTTTAGCATTAAGGGCAGTGGCTAGGTGATGAATATGTTGATTATAGTAGAGAGCTGGGTCTAGCGTGATACCGAGATATTTAAAGGTGTTCACTTGTTCGAGCAGGGTTTGATTGGCATCGAGAATCTGGGGGCAGAGGTTCTTTAGGGAGTTCTGTGGATGCGAGATCATTACTTTTCTCTTCTTGCAGTTGATTAGTCACTGGGTGGTGAACCATTTTTCAGCTTCGCATAAAGTGTTGGAGTGCTAGGTGGAGTTTAAGGGAGTCAGGACTGGAGATGTACAGGACAGCATCAACCACATACAGGAGCGGACTGTTGAGCAGGCCGACGGGAGAGAGTTTAGATATAGACTAAACAGCAAAGGGTCAAGAATGGAGCCCCGTGGAACACCGGAGCGGACTAGGAGGCTGGTGCCAACCTTGTCCTGTTGTGTTCTATCTGGCAGTTGGCGAACCAACTTAGGGCATCACTGGGAAAGCCAATGGAGAAGAGTGTATAGTAAGAGGGCATGGCTGACAGTATCAAACGCATTAGAAAGGTCCAAGAAGATGGCCCCTGTGATATGGCCTTGGTCCAAGGCAGAGTGGACGTGTGAGGTGAATTCAAGGAGAGCTGTGGTGGTACTATGTCACTTACGGGAGCCATGTTGCTGGTTACATGGTAGGTTATATTTCGTTAGGTGGTCAGTGAGTTGATCGGAGACAATACGCTCCAATGCTTTAGATGGGGGGGGGGGGGATGATGGAGATAGGGCCATAGTTCGTAGAGGTGCAGTCCCCACACTTGTAGATGGGGGTAATGGAAGCCAATTTCCAGCGGGTGGGGAATTTCCCTTGACAGAGGGAGCAGTTGAGAATGTATGTGAGCAGGTTTAGGACTTCCAGGAGTGAGGCAGAGAAGTCTCAGGTCTAGGTAATCGCTAGCATAGTAGGAGTGGCTTAGGCCTTTGACGAGGTAGGGTTTGGCTACCTCAGGGGTAATTAAGCATTGATGAAAGGGTGGAGTACGGCAGGAGGACATGGTTGAGATCAGTGAAAGCAGAGTTAAGGGCTGAGGCTATACTGATGGGATCCAAAGAAAAGTTATCGTCTATTACTATCTGGTCTGGGGGCGGATTAGGGACTTTATCACAGAGTTCCTTTATATTATTCCAAAATTTGCGCCCGGTGCCCCAGGTGGAGGTTAAGGATGCTTTGTAATAATCTGCTTTGGCAGTGCATAGGCTCCATGAGTACTCGTTACGGGCCTCCCTATACCGCTACCTGTCAACTGGCCATTTGGTCTCATTTGCAAGATGCCAAAGGGAGTCACGATGTCGCAGCAGATCCAGGAGGTAGTCAGTGAACCAAGGAGCGTGGTTACCTTTGAACATTCTCTTGATAAGGGGTGCAAATTTATCACAGGCTGCATTGAAGGTGGTGATAAAAAGGTCAAGCGCATGAACAGAGTCAAGGGTGTTATCAAGGGGTGTCCAGTCCCAGCATCTGAGGCGGGCTTTAAGTTAGAGATTTTACCTGGGCCAGCTATGGCGCATGGTAATTTTAGGGGGGTCATGCTATGCAGGACCAAGTGCAGAGTACAGGAGAGTGGTAACAATGTGTTAGGGAGTACCAAGGTGTTTATTCTAGGGAGGTGGTTTGTGAAGACCAGGTCCAAGAGGGAAGAGATCCCCGTGTGGATGTTGACCAGGTTGGGGGTGGTGACTACCTGTGTGAGATCAAGTGCGTTCGCATCAGATGTGCGGGGCGCCTATCCTGGCCAGCCAATTTATGTTGAAATCACCCATGACAATATTTTCTTGTTCTGGGGGTAGAGTAGAAAGATAGGTCAGGATGGCCTGGAAGAAAAAAATTACTCACCTTAGTAATGTTGTTTCTTCTAATGGAGTCTTGCTATATTTTGACATATGCAGTGAGTCCCAACCCTCGAACTGCTCCGGAGGTGAAAGAGTTAACTTTCCATGCCAGGCATGGAACTTTGAGCGCAAGCTCGGTTGAAAACTCTGTCTGTTCTTCAAACTCAAACTGTCAGATCTTTACGAGCAAAACCTCACTAAGGTTCTGTGTGGGAAGTCAGAACCTACACTAGCCAACTGGCTACTAAATATAAGAACACATTTTTCTAGGTCCCAAAACAAAGACTCAAGTCAGGAGATCCAAAAAATTAAAAACA
Source organism: Neoceratodus forsteri (assembly GCA_016271365.2). NCBI lineage: Eukaryota > Metazoa > Chordata > Ceratodontiformes > Ceratodontidae > Neoceratodus > Neoceratodus forsteri. The sequence continues at coordinate 1,410,661,843 of CM057456.1, read as the reverse complement.
TAACACCCAAACACCCCAAAAAGGAGGGGTGAAAAATAAGGTGGGCATCTACTAAGTGCCAACACTGCACTGCCCACCCACATCCCAAAAGTAGAGGTTCTGAGAGGGGCAGGAAGGGGGGAAGTCATAATATAACAAGACTCCATTAGAAAAAACAACATTACTAAGATGAGTAATTTTTTCTTCAAACAACATGAAGTCTTGCTATATTATGACATATGCAGACTACACAGCAGTACCTCCGTGGAGAAGGGACAGAACCTACTTAGGAAATATGCTCTGAAGCACAGCTGTGCCAAACCGAGCATCACTCCTAGCCTGGATGTCCAGGGAGTAATGCTTGGTAAAAGTGTGAACTGTTTTCCAGGTAGCTGCTTGACATATCTCTAGGATAGGAATGTCCATAGCAGCAGCCAGAGATGCAGCTGTACCTCTGGTGGAGTGAGCCCTCAAGCTTGAGGGAGGCACCTTACCCAGTTTTTCATAGCAAAATTGGATACAAGAGACAATCCACCTGGCAATGGATCTTTTAGTGACAGGTTTCCCTTTACCAACCTCACCATAAGTGAGGAACAATTGAAGGGAGTCAAACCTGTGACCCTTAGTACGCTCTATGTAGTAACTAAGGCTCTTTTGACATCTGAATCGCAGTCTCCTCGCCAGAGGAGGAATGGTCAGTGAAGTACACAGGAGAGATAGATTGATTAAGGTGGAAGTCTGAAACCACCTTAGGCAAGAACTTTCTGTTAGTCCTGAGGACCACCTTTATCTCTATGAAAGGAGATAAAATCAGGCTCCACTGACAAAGCTTGTAATTCACTTATGCGCCTGGCAGAAGTGATGGCTATCAAAACAGTTTTCCAAGTCAAGTACTTAAGCCTGGCTGAAGACAAGGGCTCAAAAAGGTTGATAAGCTGAGCAATGCAAATATTAAGATCCCAGGCAGCGGCAGGGTACCTGAATGGAGGGTTGGTGTGAAGCAACCCCTTGAAAAAACTTGGAGAATACAGGATGAGCCGAAAGAGAAGTGGGTTTACCTGCTGATAAAGCAGACACGGCTGCCAGGTGCACTTTTAGGTAGCTGGTCTCAGCCCTACAGCATTCAAATGCACCATGTAATCCAGGACTGTGGGTAAGTCAGCAGATTCTGGGGAAATATGCTTGCCAGAGCACCATATGGAAAATCTCTTCCATTTGGAATTATAAGTAGCCCTGGTGGATGGCTTCCTAGAAGCCTTCAATATATTCAATACACCTTGGGAGAGGTGTAGGTCAGCAAACTCTAACTCTTCAAGAGCCAGGCCTTGAGATTGAGAGATTTGAGATTCGGGTACCAAACCCTCCCCTGAGCACAGGTTAATAGGTTGTGATTCCTGGGAAGACACAGGGGAAGGTGGACTGCTAAGAACATAAGGAGTGGGTACCAGGGCTGTCTGGCCCAATCTGGAGCAAACAGAATCATCTTGCAGGGTTGAGATCTGATTTTGACTAGCACCTTGAACAGAAGAGGAAAGGGGAGAAAGCACAGAGAAACTTCCCTTCCCAACTGAGAAGGAAGGCATCCAGAGGGACAGAGCCCAACACTGGGGGCCTGCAGCAAAAAAGGGGAAGTTGGTGATTGTCTGGGGCTGCAAAAAGATCTATCTGCGGGGTGCCCCATCTGGCAAATACCACCTCCAATACTAGGGGATCCAGTGACCATTCGTGATGGCCCTGGGAAATCCTGCCGAGAGCATCTGCCAGGACATAGTCCTTGCCTGGGAGGTGAACTGCCGTAAGGGAGGTGTTCAGGGATACGCCAGAGACCACAACTTCATTGCTTCGGTGCACAAGGCCATAGACCGACTGCCCCCTTGCTTGTTGATGTACCACATTGTAGTGGTGTTGTCTGTTCTGATCTGTACAACTTTGTTCTGAACAGAGGTGGAAAAAACCTGAAGTACTAGAAAAACGGCTCTGACTTCCAACAGGTTGATGTGGAGCAGAGATTCCTGAGGGGACCACAATCCCTGGATAGTGAGATCGCCAATGTGGGCTCCCCACCCCAAGAGGGATGCATCTGTAGTAAGGATTAAGGAGTGAGACTGAGGGGTGAAGGGAACCCCCTGTCTCAGATTGCTCTGGTCCTGCCACCACCTTAGGGCTTGGATCAGGGTTCGAGTCACTGGGATCAGTTTGGTCAGAGAGTCTCCCCTTTGAGACCAAAAGGCTCTCAAATGGAACTGGATGTCCCTCATCTGAAATCTTGCTCCTGCACTACTGCTGTAGAAGCAGCCATGTGCCCCAGGAGCTGCAGAAAATGCCTTGCTGGTCGAGAGACCTGCAGGGTGAAAGAGGAGGCCAGAGAGACCAAGGTCCTTGCTCTTTCCAGAGGAAGGAAGGCTCTGGCCTCTTTTGTGTTCAGTTCTGCACCTATGAAGGTGAGAAGCTGGACAGGCTCTAGAACTGACTTTGGAAGATTGAGAAGGAAACCTAGAGATGTGAGCAGTTGCTGAGTTACCTGAAGGTGTAGTTTGACTTGTTCTGGAAACTGGCCTACTACGAGACAGTCGTCCAGGTAAGGAAAAATGGCAATCTTTTGCCTTCTTAAGTGGGCAACTGCTACTACCAGGCATTTTGTGAATACCCTCGGGGCAGAGGTGAGGCCGAAGGGCATTGCTCTGAACTGGTAATGGCCTGAGGGCAGTTCGAATCTGAGGTACTTTCAATAGGAGCTTTGATAAGAACATGGAAGTAGGCATCCTTGAGGTCCAGGACGCTAGCCAATCCTTGGCCTTAGAGAGGGTAAAATAATTCCCAGAGTCACCATTTTGAATTTTGGTTTTAAAAGGTGTTTGTTTAGGTATCTGAGATCCAGGATGGGCCGCCATTCTCCTGTCTTTTTTGGGGTAAGGAAGTACCTGGAGTACAACCTTTGCCCTGGTGTAGGGTGGAACCCTTTCCACAGCTCTGAGAGCCAGGAGAGTAGAAACTTCTGTTTCTAGGGCAAGTGCCTCTGATGGATTTGCAAGTGGAAAGGACCTGGCTCTCATCTTTGGAAATTTTTTGAAGCCGAGAACCAGTCCCTGGCTTACTACTTCCAAGACCCACTTGTCTGATGTTAGAGACTTCCCGTCCTGGACAAAGTAAGCCAGCTTGCCCCCCTACAGGTAGAGGAGAATCGGCCCTGGTTACCCCATCAGGGTGCCTGCTTAGCAGGGGCTTTGGGCTGAGGGGTGGAAGCAGGCTTGCTTGTACCCAGTCTGCCTCTCCCTCTAAAGAACCCCCTCTGGGCATAAGCAGAAGAGGAGGCCTGGGCTTCGTAAAAAGGCCTATGAAAAGGCCTGCCCCTACCCTGGGAATGCTGCCTTTGAGGAGTGGCCTGCCTTTCTTTGGCCTGTGCACTCCTATAGATGGTCCTATATTCATCCATTTTCTTCATGTAATTCTCTGTCTGCTCCCCAAAAAGAGAATTGCCCACAACAGGAAAATCCATGGCCTTAGACTGGGTATCCTGTGACAGGGTAGTACATCTGAGCCAAGCCATTCTGCGAAGTGCCACAGATGTAGCCATGACCCTTGATGAGACATCATTAGAGTCTACTGCAGCATGAAATTGCACCTTGGATGCCTCAGTACCATCCGCAGCCACCTGTTCCAGCTCCCTAGCAAGCTGGTCAGGGACCTGTTTTGCTAGGGCCAGCACAGTATCCCATCTGGATTTCTGGTACCTAGCAGCATAAGCTATATAATTTGCCTGAGTCCCAAAGATGCTGCCATGTACTGTTTCTTTGCCATGGCATCAATCCTCCTGGAGTCCTTTTCAGGGGGGTGCGAAGCTAGAGGAATATTTGCCTTGTCACAGGCTGCAGCCTGCACTACCCCCACATGGCTGCATTGCTGTGTGAGGAACTCCGTATCAGAGCCTGATAATGTATACCTCTTGATCATCCTTTTATCAACATGAGGCATAGTGTGAGGAATTTTTAGAATTTTTACTCTCTATTCCTTTGCATAAATCTTTTCGGAAAGTCTCCTAGACTCTGGAATATCCATCATTTCTACATAATCAGGCTCCTCTTGGTCATCAACAGCTTCCTCAACAGGGAGCTGGAGAGTTTCAGCAACTTTTTTATGGAACATAAAAAGAGAAGGGGACTCAGAGAGCCTGGGAGGAGAAACCCCTGACAGTCTGTCTGGAGAGATGTCCGGTTCAATGGGCACATCCAGACTTTCAAAACCACATTCACTCTCCTCATACTCCTCTTCCTCCTCCGTTCTATAAAATCCTCAAATCATAATCTTGAACTCGTGGAACCGCCGAACCGAGCGCTTCCTGATGGTGTCGGTTCGGTCAGAACCAGGGAAAGTGACTGGACAATTTGAATTGCTTTAGCTATTTCCTCAGCGGTTGGAGAAAGAACTTTTGGCTCCACACCAGCTGACTTTCTAGTCCTTTTAGTTGGAACCGGCTCCTCAGGGATGGCGCTTCGTTTGCCCGAGGAAGTATCGCCCTGGTCAGAGGGCACTCCCTCCGGTTCGGTTGGAACCTAACCGAGCTGGCCATCCGGGTCAGCGGATTTTTGGGCCCCTCTTTCCCTGAGCCTACCAACTCTCTTTTCTATGGTGGCAGCAGGAAAATTCTTACTAATCTGGCAGTCTGCATTGAGGTGGTCAAACCCCAGACAATACACACAGGTGGTGTGTGGGTCAGCCTTAGCAACGGCTTCCCCACAAACACTACAGTGCTGAAACCCAGTGGGCCCGGTTTTCCTTTTGGGTTTCTCAGACATAGTGCCAGCTCAACCAAATTTGCCCGCTTATGGCAATCACAGCAAGACTCTCTTATCAGTTCCCGACCGTGTCACGGGTCAGAAAACCATACGAAATCCGCTTTTTTAGAACCGACAAGAACCGGAACCGTGACTCTAAATAAGGACTAGTAAATTTTGAAAATAACCTGATCGGTTCAAACCGAACCAAAAGCGCTTACAAGTTCCACAGAATAAAATATATGTAAGCCTATCTATTACTTACAATACCACAGACAGAGCTTGAACCGACCGGTTGGGGTTTAATTTCGGTCAAAAAACCGATAAAATAATACTTTAACCGACAAAACAAACCGAGCAGAAGGAGAAATCTCCGGAGCTACCGTTCAGTGAGGCGGAGTAAAGAATCTGACCATTTGAGTTTGAAGAACAACAGACAGTTTACAACCGAGCTCGTGCTCAAACTTCCATGCCTGGCATGGAAAGTTAACACTTTCACCTATGGAGCAGTTCGAAGGTTGGGACTCACTGCATGTGTCATAATATAGCAAGACTTCATGTTGTCTGAAGGCTTGTTTCTGGTCCCTGGGAGTGATGTAGAAAATCCTGAGTAATTTTTTTTGGGGGGTGGGGGGGGGAGAGTAGCCTTGCCGAGAGTTAATTTTAGGGTGAGAGCCTGGGCCCTTGATATCAGTTGAGGCAGTAGGGGCAACTGGCCTGAAAGAGAGTCCTTAAGGTAGAGAACGCATCCACCCTCGCGCTTACCCACCCTATCGGAACGGAAGAGGTTATAGCCAGAGAGGGTAACGACCGAGTCTAGGAGAGAGGGGAAGAGCCAGGTTTTGCCCTATGCTATGATGTCTGAGTGGTGTTAAGAGTACCCACCCCTGAAAAGAGTCACATTTTTTTTGCAGGCTGCAGATATTAATAGAGACAATGCACAGCACACTGTCTGGTGGGGGTAGGACAGGGGAGCAGTCTGAGGGCCAGGGTTGGGGTGGATATTGCCTCTCAGGAGTAGCAGGCGGACGAGGGTCCTAATCAGGCTGTTTCTTGCTAGTTTATTTGGCAGATATCCTTTTCACTGCGTGTTCCCCACAGTAGGAGAGGTGGTGGGTATCGGGAGTTTCAAGGTAATGGGGGTCTGACAGAAGGAAGAGAAAGTGGAGAAGGGGGAAAGGGTGAAATGGTAGAGATTCAGCGGGTGGTTGCCATGGGAAGGAGGGACTACAGAGTCATGTGCCCTAGGAGATGGCAACTGTAGCAGAGGTGAGGAAGTGTAGAGTTATGTTATCAGTGCTGTGTTTTTTGGGGTGGGGGGAGTTTGCAAAGGGGTGCCTGCCTGCCCTTGTACACACGCGCTGTTCTGGTGAAACCTGGTGTGAAGGGAGCAAGGTGGTTTGTTCCGCTTCCCATGGAAGGTAGAGGGAGGGTGGGACAGGGGGAACAGTAGAGTGATAGTAAGGAAGGTAGGCAGGAGCATGGCGGGGCAAGACAGATTTCTATTGTCTTTGTGCTAGAGGAAAAACAGAAATGATTACGGCCTCCAACGGTGGGTAAGCATAAGCTGCAGATGAGAAACTCGGCTGATAGGTTAAATATTGTAGCAGCGTGTACTACCTTCACTATATAGTGGCGGGTCCACCAAGGGTGGTAGCGAGGGTGGTGGGAAGCAGACGCTCTGCGTCGGCGGAGATAACACAAATAGATCCTCCTCGCGTGCTGCCAAGCGTTCCTTCTACCAGAGACAGCTGGGAAGGCTACTCCGTAGTCCTCCTCGACCTTCGTGACCTCCAAGTGACTTAAGTGCCTTGCGTGTGACTGCTGACTGAGGAGAGGCAAAGAGGGGGGGAGTCAATTTATACTTTTCGGTCCAGATGTAGCTTAGAGGGGGGTGGTCAGGGCCCCGAGAACCACACGCCAAGCGCTGCTGAACTGCCCTAGCCCCGAACGGAGAAAAAAAAACACTGATGGCAAATGCGAGTTAGCATACGTTTCTACACACAGATCCTCCTTGTGTCCTGCCGGGCATTCGTTCTACCTGAGACAGCTTTCTGAGGGGCCGGGGAGGGCTACTCCGGTAGTCCCTGTCGACCTCCAGGTGACGTGCGTGCCTTGCGTGGCTGCTGACAGAGACAGCTTTTCGAGGGGCCGGGGGAGGGCTACTCCAGCAGTCCCTCTCGACCTCCGGTGACCTCTGAGCAACTTCCGTGCCTGCTGGTTGTGGCTCCATAGGATCATAGCGCTGGAACTATGTGGTTCGCATGTTAATCCATAAATCTGGTTAACAACTCTGTTAAGCAATCAATACCTGACACAATAGGACTTTCCTTGGGGAACCACCAGAGATTTATGCACTTTAGGCAATCTGTAAATAGTATGCCTAATAGGAAAAGGCACAGTTAAAAAATCCAGAGTGATCTGAAATGACCCCATTTTCGTGTGCTTTTTTCAAATAAGAGTCTTTCTTGTTCAAATTTAATGGTGGGATCCATTTTTAATCCAACATAGAAACTAGTGTCTACTAGTTATTAAAAAATCTCTTGCTTCTAATTTTCTACAACTAAAATGACAATACACTCCCCCTTCCCCTTGCTGGTTTTATACTAACATGAGGATTATCCTTGAGTTCTTTTAAAGCAGTGTGTTCCAAGATGGAAAACTTGGAACGGTTCAAAATCATTAAGAAAATAAAATTACTTACCGTAGTAATCTTGATCTTACTTCGAGTGGGAGCTCTTGTAGCAGGCTGTTACGATTAGGACTATGCTGCAGGCACCAAGACCCACCAGAAAACTCTTACCTAGCAATACCCAGCAGGGGCCGCCCCCTTCAGTCTGATCCGCCCTGATCATGGTACAAAAGGGGAGCGGTCCCCAGCTCCACCTCAGTTCTTTTCCCGCCACAGACCCACTCTCAATGGTTGCTCTTAGCTCATTGTTTAGCAGTTCAGCAAAGTTTTTTCAGTGTTTTTCTCCAATATTTCTTCTTCTTGATCGAGTGCTCATCGTATGTCTTATTCTCCACCGTCTGTGTCAGCAGGACCAAAGAAAACAAAGTGTTCTGTGGCTGCCAGAATCCTGCAGAGGACACCCACGAGGCCTGCATGTTCAGCCTTGGACCAGACCCGACACCCAGGCCTGAAGGATCTGCAAAGGCTTTATCAGCAAGACAAGGATTCAATGCCTGACGGCACCAAAGGCCCACGTTCTAGAGAAGCAGGTCACTGTGATGCAGAGCTCTCCAGGGGAGAAATCCAAGCACAAGAACAAGTCACACCATAAGTCCCGCAACAAGGACTATGGCTGGTCCCATCCGCATTTACACTCACCCCATAAAAAAGGTTTCCTCAGGTTCTGGCGGTTCAGACTGCTCTCATCATTCAAAACACTCCCAGGACTGGGGTAGGCCTTTCAGCCACGCTAAACCTCAGCACCGGTAGAAGGTAAGCAAGGCCCAGTTGCCCAGCCGGTGCCGTCCACTAAGGTGAAGGTCATGCCCCTGTGCCCTTCTACGTCTGACACTACGGCCAAGGCTTCATCTTCGATGCATGCTTCGGACCCACCAAAGAAAGCCTCAGTCTTGGCCCCTCCTGGGGTTCCAGGTAAGGCCTCTTCGAAGGAGCAGGAACCTTCCAAGAAATCTCCATCTGTTTTCCACCCTTCAAATATGACCCCGTGCCAGTCAAGCCAAGTGGCCAGAAACTGGCCTCAGGTACTGGAGCCAGTCTTCCCTTAGACCAGGAGACACCAGACAAGGCACGGTCACCGGTGCGGAGAGCCTCAACCCCGGAGAATGCCTCTGTGGGCACTACTCAAGATCTCCCTGACTGACGAGCTTGTGATACCAGATAATCCAGCTACAGGAGCAGCATCCCAGTTCAACAAAGAGAAGCTCATATAACTGTTTCACTTATGGTGGAACCAGGTCAAGCAGGACATTGTCCCTCCTAAACCTGATCCAGCCTCGGTCCCTGATAATACGGAGAATCAGGCCCCTCAGGGAAGTCCTTCGGCACCATCAGACAAACCTGCTCCCAATGAGCGACCTAATCCTTCTAGATCCTGCTCTCCTTCGGTTGTCCATTCATGCTCCAGGTAAAAAGGACAGTAGATGGCACAGAGGTTCCCGGTCGGTGAGCCAGCATCGGTCACCTCGAAGAAACAGGTCTCAGCCACCGTAGGTCTGGCAATCGCCACAGGTGCTCTACCAGGGGTCGCCGGACCCATAGCCAGTGTCTGTCCTCCTACCATCGCCAGTACCCGGGCCGACGTCAGTCGGTTAGTAGACAACACTCAGCAGACAGAAGCCCCTCCAGTGGTTAGCATAGCATATACAGCATTTTGTTACTCTTACAAAGGATCAAGGCAAGACACCCTATATTTGGTACATCATAGGGGAAAGTACAGTAAAAAAGGAGTTATAAAGTCCAAAATAAATTGTCCATATGCATGTAGTCATGGAAGAGTCCAGGGGAATCTTTCTTGCTAAGTAGATCATAGAGTCCCTTTTAACATAGTGACCTGTCATAGCGAGTCCTCTATTGTTGCAAATTTATGTGTAAAAAAAAAAAATATATATAATGCCCCAGCTCCCAGGAGGAACCCTTCAACAGTATACTCATACATATCAACTGTTATCATGAAACCCTGTCATGTTACAAAAACTTATGGAACAGTATTTACAATAAGGTTAGTAAAAAGTTTAGCGGTCGGTAGAAAACACCCCCACATTACCCGCCAAGTTATACAAAGTTGTTAATAGCACGAAGATCAGACATCAGGAGACCAAACCAAACACTGAGGACTTGAAATTAGTCCAAAAAAGCATTCAGCTTCACCCAAGAAGTTCCCATTACCAAATCTCCCGCTCAATAAGGCAAATAAAATAGTGTGTATTATATAAATACAGGTTACTCACCTGTAACAGGAGTTCTAGGAATGGTATATGTTGTTCATCCACACTTTCTGGCAGGCATCCTTGCCACTTTAAATCTTGCCGGAAGGTCTTCAAGCTGGCTCCTCCCACACACCCGGCTGGTAAAACTCTCGACTCCGCCCCATGACGCCAGATCTGGCCCGCTGGAAGCTCAGGTTGTGCGTCGGAGCCGGGAGGTCGGTAGTGTGGATGAACAACATATACCATTCCTAGAACTCCTGTTACAGGTGAGTAACCTCTATTTCTAGGGACATGGATATGTTGTTCATCCACACTTTCTGGCAGATTCCTAGCAGTTCTCCGGGAGGAGGGAGGCAAGGAACACACCCCCTACTTATGGAATAGAGACTGGAGAACAGAGGACCCAAAACCAGCATCCCAGCGTGACTCAAGGTCGATGTGGTAGTGGGTAATAAAGTATGTGCCGACTTCCAGGTAGCAGCCCCTGCAGATATCCTGGATAGGGACGTCCCTGGAAGCAGCTACCGATGCAGCGGTATGGCAGGTAGAATGAGCTCTTATCCCTCTGGGAGGCTCCATGCACGCCAACCTATAGCAGAGATCTATGCAGGAGGTGACCCACCTGCTTATCATCCGCTTGGCTGCAGGTCTGCCAGGTGCGGCTTCAGCGTAGGTGACAAACAGCTGGTGAACCTCTCCCCGAACTTCAGCCACAGTAAGTTAGTAAGCGAGCGCCCTTCTAGGGTCCAGAGTATGGAGCCTATATTAGGCCTCCGAGGTGTGATTGGGGTAGAACACCGGCAGAGTCAACACCTGGTTAAGGTGAAACTCCGACACCACCTTCGGAAGGACTTTTGGGTGGGGGCGCAGGACAACCTTGTCCCTGTGGAAGACCAGGTAGGGAGACTCTATGGAAAGTGCCTGGAGCTCTCCCATCCTTCTGGCCGACGTGATAGCCACCAAGAAGGCGGTCTTCCAAGACAGGTGAGAGATTTCACACCTGTGCAATGGCTTACCCATGAGCTTTGCCAATACCAGCAGTAGATCCCACGGAGGTGGAGGTTCTTGCACCGGAAGGGAAATGTGATCAAGGCCATTGAAAAACCGCCAACCCACCTTCTCCTGCGCCACCGACAGCTTCCCGGCCCGCGCCCGGTAAGCAGAGATGGCTGCCAGGTGCACATTTATGGTCGTCAACCTAAGCCCTTGCTGAGAAAGGGACCATATGTAGTCCAAGATGCTTGCCAAGGAATAGGAGGAAGGGTCCAGGCCCTTGACCTGACACCAAATGGAGAATCTCTTCCATTTGAAGGCATAGCATTTTCTGGTCGACTCCTTACGGGACGCCTCAACTACACTGAGGACCTCGTCGGAAAGACCTAAGGCCTGGAACTCTAGCCGCTCAGGAACCAGGCATTCAGGTGCAGGGATTGAAGGTCCGGATGGAACACCTTCCCCTGATTGACTGATAACAGGTCCGGGCGAGCTAGAAGCTGCCTCGGGAGCCTGGAGCTGAGACTGAGGAGATCTGGATACCAGCATTGGCGGGGCCAGTCTGGGGCTATCAGAATCACCTGCGCCTTGACCCTTCTTGCCTTGAGAAGCACCTTGTTGATCAAGGGAAATGGAGGAAAGGCGTAGAAGAGGCCTGGGGTCCACGGCCTCGAGAAGGCATCATCCTGCAGTGAGCCCTGCTTGGGGGGGGGGGGCATGAAACAGTCTCAGCTTTGCATTCTCCCTGGAGGCAAACAGATCCACCTGAGGTGTGCCGCAGTAGGAGAACAGATCTTGTACTACCTCCGGCAGGAGAGACCACTCGTGGGACACAGCCCCTCTCTGGCTTAGGGCATTAGCCAGGGTGTTGGAGGCTCCTACCACATGGATGGCTAGGAGATCCGCCTCCAGGCTGCGCATGAGTGACCAAACGCGGAGACCTTCCTTGCACAGAGGCATGGAGCGCATCCCACCCTGGCGGTTTAGGTAGTACATGGTCGTGGTATTGTCCGTCTGGACCTGAACCACTTGACCCTGTAGAAACGGAGCAAAGGCAGTGAGGGCTAGACGAACCGCCTGAAGCTCCAGCAGGCTGATATGGAATCGGGACTTCCGAGGGGACCAGAAGCCGTGCGCTCTGTGCTCCCCCAGATGGGCACTCCAACCTATCAGAGAGGCATCGGTCGATAGACCGTCGGCTCGGGGCGGACAAACGGGATGCCCTCCTGCAGATGAACTGGAGCGGTCCACCACTGGAGAGCGCTCCATATCTCCTGGGTCACTGTCACTAGCTGGTCCAATGGATCGCAGCGTTGTGACCACTGGCTGGCCAATCCCCACTGAAGGAGACGCATGTGCCAGCGGGCCCAACGGACTATGCTGGTGCAGGCCGCCATGAGACCCAGGAAGACCCCGGACAGGGCTCAATTGCCCAACCAGAAATTAATGGGCAAAGGAGGAAAGAACCTCGGCCCTGTCCGCCGGGAGCAGCGCTCTGGCTCGAAGAGAGTCGAGCTCTGCCCTGATGAAAAGAATCACCTGCTTCGGACCGAGTTCCGACTTGGCCTCGATGAGGAGGCCGATCTGAGAGCAAACCTGGAGGGCCAGATCTCTGGACCACTCCACCTCCTGTCTAGAGGGGGCTGCTATCAGCCAATCGTCCAGGTAAGGGTACACCCGGACCCCTCAGCGCCGCAGGAATGCTGTCACCACTGCCATGCATTTGGTGAAGACCCCGTGAGCAAGAGCAAGGCCGAAGGGCATGGCTCAGAACTCGTAAAGGGATCCCTCCGCTCGAAAGCGAAGGAATCTCTGGTGAGACGGACAGATAGGGACGTGAAAGAATGCATCCTGTAGGTCCACAGAACAGAACCACACACCTCGTTCCAGGGATGGTATAATCTGAGCCAGAGCGACCATCCTGAAGGTCCAAGACCTTAAGAACTTGTTTAGATCATGCAGGTCGAGAATGAGGCGCCAGCCCCCCGCTTTGAGACCAGGAAGTACCTCGACACAAACCCCGGGTCTGAGGGAGGGTCCACCACCTCTGTGATCACCTCTTTCTCGAGGAGCAGAGCGACGTCGGCTCAGCGAGCCGACAGCGAGGCTGCGGACCCCGGCCCCCGGGGCAAGGCTCGAAGGGCAGGGGCCTGCTCGAACTCCAGAGGCAGGTTTTTTCCTACCACTTCCAGCACCCACCGGTCTGTGGCGATAGCGGACCAGGCGGACAGGAAGTGGTGGAGCCGTCCCCCCACGGGGGGAACCTGGGGTGGAGTGATGAGGTTGATGGCGACACTCCTCAACCCGTCACTGGGCAGGCTTGGAGGAGGGACCGGCCGAAGGACCTCCTGGGCCTTTACCTCCCTGCTTCCTGGAAGAGGAAGCCGCAGGCTTGGGTTTGGGATGCCAAGTGCGAGCCTGCTAGCCCTGATGCTGCTGGGCCGGACATGCCGTGGGCGCAGACAGACAAAAGGGCTTGGGTTGCGGTCTGTGGTCCTTGTCCCTCTGGGCGGATGATAGAGTCCAGAGTGGCATTGGACTTTTCGATCCTCTGGAGGTGACCTTCCACTCCAGGGTCGAAGAGGTTGGTCCCCAAGAAGGGGACATCCGCCAACTTGTGCTGGGTATCTGCTGTGAAGGTGGATATCCTCAGCCATGCCAGACGGCGCATAGCCACTGCAGCCGCGACAGACCTGGCACACGAGTCGCCGATGTCCAGAGCAGTCTGAAGTTGCTCCTTGGCCACTGCCTTGCCCTGGTCCCGCACCTGCTTGACCGTGGTCTGCAGGTCAGCCGGGAGATGAGGGACTACCTCATCCAGGGAGCCCAACAGGGCGTGAGAAAAGTGTGCCATCAGCATGGCCGAGCTGGCCTGATGAAGGCCAAGGGAGGACGCAGCAAAGACTTTGCGCCCGGCATAGTCCAACTTCTTGGGACTCCTTGGGAGGCTTGTCCACGTCCCTGGCGCTTCCAGCACGCCGGAAGATGCTGTCGGTAACCAACCCCTCGGCTGAGGGGTGTTCCGAAAACCCGGACAGGGAACTGGTAGGGATGGCGTACTTCCTCGCCATCCTGGCCAAAGGCGCAGGGCAGGAAGCAGGACGCGCCAGAGCTCCAAGGCCGGGCCGACAATGGCTTCGGCCACCAGAAAGACCTCTGTGGGAGAATCCCCTCGGTCCAATATCTCTGTTAGGGGATACTTGGCCCGCTTGGATATGGGCTCCAGCTGCATCCCGGTGAACTCCGAGATGAGCCTAAGCAAATCCATGAAGGACGATGGGCTATCGTCCAGCGACTGACCTCCGGAGGACTCCAAGTCGACCTGCCTGGAGAACAGTGAGGAATCATCATCAGACTCTGATGAGTCCGCAAAGAGCTGCCTTGGGCCTGAGCCACCCTCCACCTGCCGAGGGTGGTCGGGAGTGAGGGTGACGGACAGCCAATGGGGCAGGCCCTGGCCTGACCGAGAATTCTTGGTCGGGGCCCCAAATTTCAGCTGTGGAGGTAGAGGTTCCACCAGAATCGCTAGGGCAGTCTGTTTCGGTCGAGCAACAGGCCCGGAGGCAGGCGCCTCGGCTAGGGGTTGCTTCGGCCGTTCCAGTGACAGCCACTTGATGGCCGGGGAAGGCGACGTAGTCGGCTTGCTCCCGGACAGAAGAAGTTGTTGCAACATGAGGTCCTCGTGGCGCCGACGCAACTTGCGTCGAAGCCTCTCCTCGTCCGAGGAGGAAGACGAGGACGAGCAGCGACGCCTCTTACTACGGTACCGAGACCGCCTATGTCGGCGGGATCGGCTGGACCGAGAAGATGTCAGAGACCGAGAACCTCGGTGTTTCCGACGAGGGTTCTGGGGCAGGGCGGGGGAAACCCGCTCTCCCCTCGGCTCGGAAGTTTCAACCGTGGACTCCGGAACCGGAGGCACAGGCAAGCCCACAGTAACCTCGATCTCTGCCGGGGGAACCGGGGAGTGAGGGTTTTCGGCTTCACCGGTCGACAACCTGTCCGACGGGTCGAGAAAAATCTCGACTGCGTCGATGGGTGTTCCGGTCAACTGACCTGACGGGGACACCATGAGGCCAGTGGCCGAAGTCGATGGTCAACTACTCGGGGAGGGGGACCTCTCCCGCTCCCAAGAGCGTTGACTGAGGGACTTACCTTTGGAGTCCTTTTTGGACCGAGAGGAAAGTCCTGAAGTTGTTTGTCCCTTTCCCTTGGTGGAAAGGGACTGACAGAGCTCCTTAAAAGAAGCTGAATAGGAGGATCCCAAGAAGAGCGGGATAAAGGCCGCGGCCGAGGAAGACAAAGATGCAGCCTGCGCCACCTCCTCCTCGAGGGCGATCATCTGCTCAAGCTGTTCCGCCGAGCCAGCTGCCGCAGAAACCGCCAAACTGGCCTCCCTCGACTTTACCGGCGGGTAACGTTTCTCGGGGCGCCCAAGTTGTAAACGGGCGGCGCTGTCTTCCAGGACGTAGACCGAGAAGGAAGAGCACAGGTTGCAGGCCTGTGGGTCGTGCTCAAGGCCTAAGCAGTAGACACACGTGGAGTGCGGATCCGTCAGAGACATCTTCTGCCCGCATGGGCACCTCCGAAAACAGGGAGTCAATTTGTCCATCGCAGCCGTGAGGGAAATAAATGACTGAACTCTTGAAAACCTTAAAAGTTATTTCGGGTAAAGCGAAGAAATAGGAACCAGTCTTATACGCAGAGCGTTAAGGAGGGAACCTGAGCTTCCAAGCGGTAAGGAAGATCTGGCGTCATGGGGCGGAGCCGAGAGTTTTACCACCCGGGTGGGTGGGAGGAGCCAGCTTGAAGACCTTCCAGCAAGATTTAAAGCGGCAAGGATACCTGCCAGAAAGTGTGGATGAACAACATATCCATGTCCCTAGAACACTTTTTAGCACCACAGTCAAGACATTAAGAGACACGCAGGGCATGGGTAGTCTTACTAAGTCCACAGTCTGTTTGTAAATCAGTCCTCTTCAGACGAATTCTCCCTCTCTTCTCGATCCTCCAGCTCCAGTTCTATAAGGGTGATGAGCTTCTCACAAACAGACTTTGATGGCAGATGAGGACCACTTGGCCCACCCAGTCTGCCCATTTTCCTACCTAACAGATAAGCTGCAGATCCTAGTTAGCCAGACTACTTCCTGCCATCCCCCACTACAATTGCCTTGTGTCTGTCCCATGCATGTTTGAATTCCCCCACTGTTTTAGACCCACCAACCTCCCCAGGAAAGTGGTTCCATGCATCCTCCCTCTATAGAAACATAGAACATAGAATTTGACGGCAGATAAGGACCGCTTGGCCCACCTAGTCTGCCCATTTTCCTACCTAACAGATAAGCTGCAGATCCTAGTTAACCAATAGCTTACTTCCTCTTACCGGCCCCTAGGATTGCCTTATGCCTGTCTCATGCATTCTTGCATTCCCCCACTGTTCTTGACTCCACGACCTCCTCAGGGAGGCTGTTCCATGCATCCACAACCCTCTCAGTGAAAAAATACTTCCTCACATTACCCCTGAGCCGCCCTCCCTCTATCTTGAAATTGTGCCCCCTTGTTCTCGCACATCTTTTTCTGGAAGATGCTACCCTCTTGGAATTTGTTAATTCCCTTGAGGTACCTGAAAGTTTCTTTCAAACACCATGAAGTCTTGCTGCTATTAGGACTAAATGCAGTTTGCCACTGCACTCGAACTGCCCCAGAGAGGATAGGGTTAACTCCAGAGCAGTCTGGAGTTCCACAGCGCGAGGGCGCTGTTCAAAGCTCTATCTGGCTAGTTTCAAATGAAACTGCAAGATTCTTTACTCCTCTTTCACTGAACAGTCGCTCCGGAGATCAGCTCCTTCAACTCGGTTCATTTCATGTTCAAGCGAAGTTTACTCTGTTCATTTGAACCGCAAGTGTTTAAAATTACCGCCGGTCAGAAGCTCTATCTGGTAAACCATAAGTACTAAAAATAAAGTCTGTGTGGAATACATTATCGGTTCAGTCTGAACCGATCGGTGGCTATTTTATGATTTTTGGGCTTCAGAAGTGGAAGTGCCGGTTCTTATCGGTTCTAAAAAAGCCTTAATTTTATTTGGGTTTTTTTCCAATACTGGACACGGTTAGGAACCGATATGGTGTCTTGTTTGCCTGGCCGCTTAAAGGGCAAGTTTGTTGGTTAGGCTGGCATTATGTCTGAGAAACCCAAAAGAAAAACGGGCCCACTGGGTTTCAACACTGTGATGTCTGTGGGAAGCCTTTGCTAAGGCTGATCCACACACCACTTGTGTCAACTGTCTGGGGCTGACCACCTCCTGTCAGACTGCCAGGTGTGTAAAAATTTCCCTGCAGCCACCCTGGAGAAGAGATTGGGCCGGCTCAGGGAACGAGAAGCCAAAAAGTCCGCTGACCCGGATGGCCAGCCCGGTCCAGTACCCACTGGACCAGAGGGAGTGCCCTCTGACCAGGGCGAGACTTCCTCGGCAAAGAAAAGCTGGTCCAGAGGAACCAGCTCCAGCAAAAAAGACAAAGAAATCAGCAGGTCTGGATTCCAAAATTGTCTCTCCAACTGCTGCAGAAATAGCAAAAGCCATTCAGATTGTTCAGTCTTTGTCTCAGGGACTTGTCGAGCCCCTATAATTGGGAAAAGGGTGGCTCGCTCAGGTCCAGTGGTTCAGGATTATGATGTTGAGGAGTTTTATGAACCACAGGAGGGAGAGAGGAATTTGATCAGTGTATTTGTGACTGGGAAGGTCTGGACGTGCCCATTGAACCGGCATTTCTCCAGATAGACCCTTAGAATCTCCCCTTTGCTGTCTGAGTCCCCTCTCATTTTATGTTTTATAAAAGGTGGCAGAAACCCTCCAGCCCTTTAGAGGAGGCTGTGGATGAGCAAGAGGAGACTGATTATGTAGAAATGATGGATATTCCAGAGTCTAGAAGGTTGTCTATTCCTTTGCATAAGTCATTTAGGAAGCAAACAACAAAGATTTTAAAATCCTCATTCTGTTCCTCCTGTAGATAAGAAAATGGACAGAAGGTATACTTTATCAGGCCCTGATACAGACTTCCTCACTGAGCAGTGTAGTCATGTAGGTGTTGTTCAGCTGCAGCCTGTGACAAGGCTAATATTCCCCTGGCATCACATCCTCCTGATAAGGATTCCAGGAAGATTGATGCCATGGCGAAAAAGCAATATATGGCAGCTTCATTGGGACTCAGGCAGGCTAATTATATGGCTTATGTGGCTAGATATCAGAAATCTAGATGGGACACTATATTGCAGTTAGCCAAGCAGGCCCAGGGCCAGCTGGCTAGTGAGTTGGAACAAGTGGCTGCTGATGGCATTGAAGCCTCTAAAGTTCAATTTCATACTGCCGTTGATGTTAATGATGTTTCCTCTAGGGTCATGGCCACTTCTGTAGCTCTCCGTAGGTTGGCATGGCTTAGATGCACTAATCTGTCCCAAGATACTCAGGCAAAGGCTATAGATTTTCCTGTAGTAGGAAACTCTGTTTGGGGATCAAACAGAAAATTACATGAAGAAAATGGATGAATACAGAACTACCTACAGAAGTGCCCAAGCTAAGGAGAGGCATGCCACTCCACAAAGGCATGCCCCCAGGAGTAGGGGCAGGCCTTACCACAGGCCCTTTTATCAAGTTCGGGCCTCTTCAGCCTTTGCACAGAGGGTTTTTTTCAGAGGCAGGGGTAGACGGGGCACAGGCAGACCATCTCCCTCTCCTCAGAATAAAGCTGCTGCCAAGCAGGCACCCTGATGGGGTGCCCAGGGCCGATTCTCCTGTACCGGTGGGGGGCAGGTTGGCTTATTTCAGCCAGAACTGGTTGTCCCTAACTTCGGACAAATGGGTTCTGGAGGTGGTAAGCCAAGGTCTAGTTCTCAGTTTCAAACAGTTTCCAAAGATGAGAGCCAGACATTTTCCACCTGCAAATCCTTCAGAAGCCCTTGCTTTGGAAGCAGAGGTTTCTTCTCTGCTGAGCTGCAAAGCAGTGGAAAGAGTTCCTCCTTGCCATCAGGGCAAGGGTCTGTACTCGAGGTATTTCCTTACCCCAAAAAAGACAGGAGAGTGGCGGCCCATCTTAGATTTAAGGTTCCTGAACAAGCACCTTTTGAAACCAAAGTTCAAAATGTTAACTCTGGCAATGATTCTGCCTTCCCTAAGGCCAGGGGACTGGCTAGCTTCCCTGGACCTCAAGGATGCCTATTTTCATATTTTGATCAGGCCTTCTCACCGAAAGTACCTCAGGTTCGAACTACCCTCTGGCCACTACCAGTTCAGAGCAATGCCCTTCGGCCTTACCTCTGCTCCAAGGGTTTTCACAAAATGTTTAGCTGTAGTAGTGTCTCATTTAAGAAGGCAAGGGGTTGCTGTGTTACCCTACCTGGACGACTGGCTCATAGTGGGTCAGTCTCCAGATCAGGTAAAATCCCACTTGCAAGTCTCCCAGCAACTTCTCACTTCTCTGGGATTCCTGTTGAATTTTCCAAAGTCAGTTCTGGAACCAGTTCAGGTACTAACTTTCATTGGTGCAGAATTGAACAAAGTCAGCCAGGGCATTTCTTCCTCCGAAAGAGTGGACAGACTCATTGCCCTGGCATCCTCCTCTCACGGGTCTCTCGACCAGCAAGGCACTTTTGCAACTCCTAGGGCACATGGCTGCTTCCACAGCTGTCGTGCAGGAGCAAGATTTCAGATGAGAGACATCCAGTTCCACTTGAGGTCCTACTGGTCTCAAAGGAAGGACCCCTATCCAAGTTAATCCCAGTGACCAAAACCCTGATCCTAGCCCTTCAGTGGTGGCAGGATCGAAGCAGTGTAACTCAGGGGGTCCCCTTCTTACCTGTTCTTCATTCCCTCACCTCACCACGGATGCCTCCCTGTTGGGTGGGGGCACATTTGGGCGACCTGTCCACCAGGGAGTGTGGTCCCTCAGGAATCTCTGCTCCACATCAACCTTTGGGACTCAGAGCTGTTCTCTTAGCTCTCCAGGTTTTTCGACTACTGTCCAGAACAAGGTAGTCCAAGTCAGGACAGACAACACCACAACAATGTGGTACATCAACAAGCAAGGGGCACTCGGTCATCAGCCTTGTGCACCGAGCAATGAAGTTGTGGTCTCTGGCTTACTCTCTGAACACCTCCTGGTAGCAGTTCACCTTCCAGGAAGGACAATGCTCTGGCGGATGCCCTCAGCAGGATTTCTCAGGGCCATCACGAATGGGCTCTGAATTCTCTGGTGCTGGGGTCAGTCTTTGCCAGATGGGGCACCCTCAGATAGATCTTTTCGCAGCCCCAGACAACCACCAACTTCCCCTGTTTTGTTGCAGGCCTCCAGTTCTGGGATCAGTCCCACTGGACGCCTTTCAGTTGGATTGGAAAGGGAAGTTCTTGTATGCTTTTCCCCCCTTCCCTCTCCTCTTCAGGGTACTAGTAAAAATCAGAACTCAGCCCTGCAGAGTGATTCTGATTGCTCCAGACTGGGCCAGACAGCCCTGGTACCCTCTCCTCCTGTCCCTGACATTCCACCCCTCCCTCAGCTTCTGCCCAGGACCCACGACCTGTTGACCTGTGCACAGGGAGAGTGTGGTATCCGAACCTCAATTCCTCCACCTCAAGGCCTGGTTCTTGAGGAGCTAGAATTTGCTGATTTACACCTTCTCTCAAGGTGTCCTGGATATTTTAAAGGCTTCTAGAAACCTTCCACTAGAGCCACTTACAATTCTAAGTGGAAGAGATTTTCCATTTGGTGTTCTGAGAAGCAGATTATCCCAGAATCTGCTAATCTGCCCATTTTACTGGACTATTTGGTCCATTTAAATTCCTTAGGCCTTAGGCCAGCTACCTTAAAGGTTCATCTGGCAGCTGTCTCTGCTTTTGTGTCAGCGGGAAGCCTGCTTCCCTTTCTTCTCACCCTGTATTTTCCAAGTTTTTTAAGGGGTTACTTCACACTAACCCCCCCTTTCGGGAACCAGCTCCTGCATGGGACCTGAATGTTTGCATTGCTCAGCTAATGCAACCCCCCTTTGAGCCTCTGTCCTCGGCAGACCTCAAGTTTTTGACTTGGAAGACTGTTTTTCTAGTGGCTATCATTTCTGCTAGACGTATAAGTGAATTACAGGCCTTGTCAGTAGAAGAAGATTTTATTTCTTTTCACAGAGATAAGGTAGTCCTTAGGACTAACAGAAAGTTTTTACCTAAAGTGGTTTCAGATTTTCATCTCAACCAATCCATCTCTTTCCAGTATTTTCACTGAGCATTCCTCCTCAGGGGAGAGGAGATTGCAGAGTCTGGACGTCAAAAGAGCCTAAGCTACTATTTGGAACGCACCAAGGGTCACAGGTTCGAATCCCTCCAACTCTTCCTTACCTATGGAGAAGTTGGCAAAGGAGACCTGCCACTAAGAGGACAATTGCGAGGTGGATTGTCTCTTGTATCCAGTTCTGTTATCAAAACTAGGTAGAGAACCTCCTCAGGACTGAGGGCTCATTCCACCAGGGTAAGCTGCATCTCTAGCGGCCTAGAGAGATATTCCATTTTGGAAATTTGCCAAGCTGCTACCTGGAAAACAGTCCACACCTTTACCAAGCATTATTCCCTGGATGTCCAGCCCAGGAGAGATGCTCGGTTTGGCACAGCTGTGCTTCAGAGCCTATTCCCCAAGTAGGTTCTGACCCTCCTCCATGGAGGTACTGCTGTATAATCTGCATTTAGTCCTAATAGCAGCAAGACTTCATGGTGTTTGAAGAAAAAATTACTCACCTTAGTAATTGCTTTTCTTCTCATGGAGTCTTGCTGTATTAGGACAACCCTCCCTCCTACCCCGTTCAGAACTCCCACTTGAGTATGGGGTTGTCAAATTGTGCAAGCTCTGTCATGCCATTTCAATTTCTCTCCTCCCCCTTTTGTTCATTTGGGTTAGGAACTAGGTGATTCTGTTTTTGTTAAGTGATAGGTGGCTCCTCTCTGGACTTGAGTCTTTTGGGGAGGGGCCTATTAGTGCTTGTCATGGGTGATTCTAACAATAACAGGTGATTTTGTTATTATTCTATGATTGTTGTTGTTTTTGTTGTTCTAGTACTGGTAGGTAGCCAATGGCTAGTGTAGAGCTTTTCCACACAGACTTGCTATATTAGTTTAGCTTTCAGAAGAACCTGGCAGTTTCATTTGAAACTAGCCAGATAGAGCTTTGAACAGCGCCGCGCTGTGGAACTCCAGACTGCTCTGGAGTTAACCCTATCCTCTCCGGGGAGTTCGAGTGCAGTGGCAAACTGCATTTAGTCCTAATACAGCAAGACTCCATGAGAAGAAAAGCAATTACTAAGGTGAGTAATTTTTCATCATGTCCCCTCTCCTTCTTTCCTCAAGAGTATACATATTAAGCTCCTTTAGTCTTTCAGATGTCTTCTGGTGCAGGCTCTGCACCATTTTGGTTGCCCTCCTTTGGACAGCCTCCACTCTGTCTATGTCTTTGCAGAGATGGGGTCTCCAGAACTGCACACAGTACTCCAGATGGGGTCTCACCAACTGTCTATACAGAGGGATAACAACTTCCTGTTTTCTACTATTGATGCCTCTTCCTATGCATCCCAGTATCCCCCCAGCCTTCCTTACTGCCTTCTCACATTGCTTGCCCACCTTTACGTTATCTGATATAATTACCCCCAGGTCCCTTTCTATTTTTACTGTTGTCAGTATCTCACCCCCCATTGTGTACGCTTCCCCTGGGTTTTTGTTTCCCTTGCATTGAATCTGAGCTGCCATACATTTGACCATTCCTCCAACCTTACCAAGTCCCTTCTCATCCTTTCCACTCCATCTTGTTTATCAACCCTGTTGCAAATCTTTGTGTCATCTGCAAAGAGACATATTTTTCCTTCCAGTTCTTCTGCAATGTCACTTATAAAGACATTAAAAAGGATCGGTCCAGGTACTAAACCCTGCGGTACCCCACTAGTAACCCTCCTTTCTTCACTGTGTACTCCATTTACTACTACCCTTTGCGTCCTGTTGTCTAGCCAATTTTTTATCCAGGCTACCACCTTGGGACCCATTCCAAGGCTGGCTATCTTGTGTATTAATCTTTTGTGTGGGACTGTAACAAATGCCTTGCTAAAATCTAGGTAGGCCATGTCCAAGGCCCCTCCCTGATCTACTACTTTGGTCACCCAGTCAAAGAACTCTATTAGATTCGTCTGACATGACCTTCCCATCGTGAATCCATGCTGCCTTGGGTCCTGTGCCCCACTGGCCTCTAGGTACTCAACAATTCTTTCCTTCAGAAGTGATTCCATCATTTTCCCTACCATTGAGGTCAAACTAACTGGTCTGTAGTTTCCTGCCTCTGTCCTGCTCCCACTTTTGTGAAGAGGAATCACATCTGCCCTCCTCCAGTCCTCGGGTACCACCCCATCCTCCCCATGATTTGCTAAACAGAGTAGTCAGCGATGTCACTAGTTCTACCCTTAGTTCTTTTAGAATTCTTGGATGAATATCCCATTAGGCCTCATTGCTTTGTCCACCTTCAATTTTATTAGTTCTTTCAGAACCCCTTCTTCTGTAAATGGACTGGTATCGACCCCCGTCTTCAGAGTGTTTCTCTTGTTTGGTTTAGGTAACTCCCCCTCCTCTTCCTTTGTGAATAATGAGCAGAAATATTCGTTCAATATCCCTGCTTTTTCACTGTCACCCTCTACCCACATTCCTTCCCCTTTATTAAGCTTCAGTATCCCTCCTTCGGTCTTTCTTCGCTCCCTAATGTACCTATAAAAGGTCTTATCCCCCTTCTTAACAGAATTGGCTATCCTTTCCTCGGTTTGGGCCTTTGCTATTCTGACTGCCTTCCCAGCCTCTTTCTGCTTTAATTGTTAAAGTTCTCTATCTTTCGGGTTAAATCTATCTTTAAATTGTGCCCCCTTGTTCTTACACATCTCTTTTTCTGAAAGATGCTACCCTCCTGGACTTTGTTGATTTCCTTGAGGTACCTGAACATTTTTATCATGTCCCCCCGTCCCTCCTTTCATCCAGGGTATACACATTAAGCTCTCTCAGTCTCTCTTCATATGATTTCTGATGCAGACTCTGCACCATTTTAGTTGCCCTCCTCTGGACTGCTTCCATCCTGTCTATGTCCTTGTGTAGATAAGGTCTCCAAAACTGCACACAGTACTCCAGATGGGGTCTCACCAACTGTCTGTACAGAGGGATAACCACTTTCATTTTTCTACTTGTGATGTCCCTTCCTATACATCCCAGTATCCCCCTGGCTCTCCTTACTGACTTCTCACATTGCTTACCAACCTTTAGATCATCTGATATGACTACCCCAAAGTCCGTTCCATTTTTGTTATTGTTAGTACCTCCCCCGCTACTGTGTATTCATCTCCTGGGTTTTTGTTTCCCAGGTACATTACTTTGCACTTCTTCGCACTGAATCTAAGTTGCCATATGTCTGACCATTCCTACAACCTTGCCAAGTCCCTTCTCATCTTTTCTACCCCCCGCCACCTTGTGTACCAACTCTGTTACAGATCTTTGTATCATCTGCAAAGAGGCATACCTTTCCTTCCAAACCCTCTGCAATGTCACCTATAAAGATGTTAAAGAGGACTGGACCCAGTACTGAGCCCTGAGGGGCTCAACTAGTGACCCCCCTTTCTTCAGAATGTGTTCCACTCAATATTACCTTCTGTGTCCTGTTATGCAGCCAGTTTGAAACCCAGGCTACCACCCTGTCACCCACTCCCAGGCTGGCTAACTTGGTTATTAATCTTTTGTGTGGGACTGTGTCAAATGCCTTGCTAAAGTCTAGGTAGGCCATATCCACAGCCCCTCCCTGGTCTATTATTTAGGTCACCCAGTCAAAGAAATCAATTAGATTCGTCTGACATGACTTTCTTGTTGTAAATCCATGCTGCTTTGCGTCCTGTGTCCCGCTAGCCTCTAGGTACTCAACAATTCTTTCTTTCAGAAGTGATTCCATCATTTTCCCTACCACTGAGGTCAAACTTACAGGTCTGTAGTTTCCAGCTTCAGCCTTGCTCCCACTTTTGAGAAGTGGAATCACATCTGCCCTCAGGTACCACCCCATCCTCCCAAGATTTGTTAAAAAGTGTGGTCAGTGGTGTCACTAGGTCCTCCCTTAGTTCTTTTAGGATTCTGGGGTGAATCCCATCAGGCCCCATTGCTTTGTCCACTTTTGAGTTTTAGGAGTTCTTTCAGGACTCTTTTCTGTAGATGGACTGGTGTCAACCCCCCTACCCAGAGTGCTTCTATTGTCTGGTTTAGGTAACTCCTCCTCATCTTCTTTTGTGAATACTGAGCAAAAGTATTCATTCAGTATCTGCCTTTTCACTGTCTCCCTCTGCCCACCTCCCCTCTCCCTTATTAATCTTCACTATTCCTCCCTTAACCTTTCTATGCTCCCTAATGTAACTATAAAAGGTTTTATCCCCCTTCTTAACTGAATTGGCCGTTTTTTTCCTCAGTTTGGGCTTTTGCTATTCTGACTGCCTTCCCCACTTCTTTCTGCTTTAACTGATACAGTTCCCTGTCGTACTCCTTCTGTGATGCCTTATACTTTTTAAATGCAGCCTTTTTCTCCTTAACCTTCCCTGCCACCTCTTGAGAACCATAGTGTTTTTTTACTCCACTTTGTTTTCTTTATCTGTTTCACACAAAGGCTTGTTACCTCTATGATGGCAGTTTTGATTTTTTTCCATTGTTCTTCCACCCCTCCTTTTTGGCCATTTGCTAGTGTATTCCTCAGGTATTCACACATTTTGCCAAAGTCAGCCCTTCTGAAGTCCAGTATGCTTGTTTTTGTATGTCTTGTCTCCACAGTTGTGCTTATTATGAAGCACACTGTGCAGTGGTCGCTTGTTCCCAGATGTCTACTGACTTCTAAATTTGTGATCCTCTCTCCATTTGAGAGTACCAGGTCTAGTACTGCTCCCTCCCGAGTGGCATTGAGATTGACCCTGCTCTTGGATGTGGCTGCAGTACGTCATCCAGTTAACATTTGGCATATTCAGGTTCCCCAGCAACAGTATCTCCCCTTTTTCAGTCATTTTAAGAATGTCCTCTATCATTTTCTTGTCCACTTCCTCCCCTTGAGATGGGGGTCTGTATACAACCCCTGTGCGGATTGTGATGCCATTCCTTGTCTCCAAGGTGACCCAGAGTGCCTCTTGTCCTCCCCCTTTACTTTAGTTCTGCAACTTTGATCCCTTCCCTTATGTATAGAGCTACTCCACCTCCCTCCTCTTTTCCCCTCCCTGTCCCTTCTGTAGACTGTGTTCCCCGGTATGTTGACATCCCAGTCATGGTTCCCCGTGTACCATGTTTCTGCAACTGCCACAATATCCAATTTTTCATCTTCCATTAAGGCTACTAGCTCAGGAAGCTCATTTCCCAGACTACGGGCATTGGTACTCATTGCCCTCCATTTTATGTAGGCTTTCTCTCCCCCCCCCCATGCCTGCTCTTTTTGCCCTTGTCTGTTTTTCCATTTACCTCGTCCTGCCCTCTGTTAAGCACTGTACCTCAGTGTTTACCTTACTACCCGTCATGTTTTGTGGGGGGAGGCTTGAAATTCCCTGCCTCTTATTAGCATCTCCCCCCATGGCTAGTTTAAAAGCTTGCCAAGAAAGCATTTAAACCTGTCACTTAGTATCTTTGTTCGCTTCATGGACAGATGCAGACCATTGTGCCAGTATAGACCTTCATCTCTCCAGGTGTACCCCCAGTCCCCAATGAAGCCAAAGCCCTGTGCTCTGCACCAGTTTTGCAACCATTCATTAAACTGCATGGTGTGTAGTACCCTAGCCTCACCCTTGCCATGGACTAGCAGCACCTCTGAGAAGGTAACCATGCTTGCTACCTGTCTGAGGCCCCTCCCCAACTCCACAATTTCATCCTGTACTGCACTGAGTCCATGCCTAGCTAGGTCATTTGTCCCCAGGTGGACAATATCTAGTTCCCTCTCCTCTGATGCTGCTTCTGCGATCCTGAGGATTCGCTTCTTGTCCCTCCAAGCCATGGCACCAGGCAGGCACCTTACTTCCCTCCTCTCCTCTCCCTTCCCCAGGTCTACCCCTCTAACAACAGAGTCCCCTGTGAGAAGCTGTTTCCTTCCTCTGTGGTGTCCCTTGCCACCCTTCTGTGGTGCTCCCATGTGGGTGTCCTCAGCATTCTTCTTGGTCTCCACTTAGGGTGCCATCATAGAGGAACCTCGCTCTGCCAAACTGGCATATGGTTTGTGTAGCGGTACAACTAGGGGGCTTCGCCTCTGTTCCACCACAGAGGCTGCCAAGTATGAAGAGCAGTTGGACCACAGTGGGTAGCATCCTTTGCATCATTAAATACGAACTACTGCCCACTCCAGACCACTTGCAGCTTCGCGGGCAATAGTAGCTGGTGTTGCACCTTATGTCATCTGAGGCGACCCCTCAGGCCATCGAAGGCTCTCCACCGCTGCAGAGTGCTGAAAGACAGGTCTGGGAACATCAAAAGCGTAGCTTCCCCATATCTCAGTGATCTTCTCCTTCAGGATAAGGCAAGAGCACAGTCTCGATCTCCTACACCAGTGCATATCAGCATGATTGTTCGAGAGGTTGCAGGGTCCAGCGGGTCCCGGCGTGGTGTAAATCTATCGTCTTTTTCCAGTGAGAATGAGGGATCCTCCTCTGAAAGCCCGAAAATAGCTGGCAGAAAGGTCCTGGCAAACAGCAGAGCATGCTCACCTTTTACCTTGCACCCTTCAGCCACCTCTGGTAGGCCCACTATCCAGAGATGTCTTTCCCTTGTCTGGTTTTCCACATTCTTCCGACGTTGGCACAGTTGCATGTTCTCCTTAAGGAGTTTGGTGGTAGCCTCCGTGGTTTTAAGTACAGAGGTCTCAGATCGCAGCACCACATTCTCACAGTGGTCCATGCGAGTTTCAAGAACCGAAACTCTAGGGGTAAGTGAACAGAATTTTATTTTTAGTTCTTGGACAGAGCTTATCAACTTCTGTAAAGTGGCATGGATTGTTGCAAGAGAGGCCTCTCCGGTGGCTGGTTCAGTGTGGTCTGAGGTCGCTCATCACGGGTCGTTCATCTCAGGGTGAAAGTCAGTCGAGGAGGAGTTATTTCCTTTAGATTTCCCCATCTTAACAGTCTACAAGATCCCTGCTCTGGTCTGGTCACCTGTATCTGCAGAATTTGTGAGTATTTAGTACTTAAAAGCTTTACTTTATAAGTTTCCTTCAGGAGCTCGAGTTTTAAGCCACTTCCATCTAGGCTGCTCAGCAGTACCCCCCAGTTCTGTGCTGTTTTGATAGGCGCAGGTGATATTCTTCCTGTTCACACTGGTCCCCTTCAGGGGAGTGGGTTCCCCAACCCCCCCTTCATCTCCTGACGATCCCAGGCCTCCAATAGATGGGACACAGAGGACCTGGATCCTAAACACCAGAGGTTGGCCAACTACCTGAGGCAAAAGGAGCCCAAGCCTCTAGTGGTCCCTCCTTTGGTGGATACATTCCAGGACCTGACCAGGCTTACCTGGAAACATCCAGCCACTACCCCAGCACATCCCAAAATGTCAGGCTATATAGAGCACCGAGGGAGAAGCCCTTCCTGGTGGAACACCCTCTGATGGATTCAAAGGTCATCCCGGTGGCTCACGATAAATCTAAGCAGCCGAGCCACCTTAGCTCACAGCCTACCAACGCAAAGTTCAAGTGCTTGGACTAGGTGGGCAAGAAGATTTATTCTGCATCCACCAGCTCCATAAGATCGCTCATCTTCTTTACGCATATGGTCCAGTACCAAAATACATTGTGGGAGAAGGGCCAGGAAGTAGTCAAGGCCTTGCCAGATTCGGCTCAAGACCAAACTACTGGAAATTTTAAAATGGGGTTCAGACGTAGGCATGCATGTGTTATGGGCCTCGTACGACACTGCAGATACAGCGTGTCTAGGGCTGCAGCTTCCGCTGTTTGCCTTAGACGCCACACCTGGTTAAGGGTCTCCAGATTCTCCCAGGATCTGCAGTCCGGAATCAAGGATCTCCTCTTCCAAGTTTCCGTCCGGTTCGGGGAGGAGACTGAGAAATTTCTCATCTCCAGGAGTCCAGGAAGTCAATTTGGTCAGTCTAGAAATTTTACAAGGGGGACTAAAAGCCCTTTCGCAAGTGCTCCTTCCGGAAGACCTCAGGGCAGAACAACCGTGGCCAGTTCGCACAGAGAGGCAGTTTCAAAAGGAAAACCACAACCCAGCAAGCTGGGAGCGCCCTCTAGAGGCCCAAAGTCCTCCCAAACCTCTCTGCCCACTCCCAGATCCTCCCAATGACCCACTCCCCCCCCCCCCCAGCAGAGGCAAAAGGGAAGGCAGTGGAGGGGGGGGCACTTCTCACTCCATTTGGAAGGATGGAGCAAGTTCACCTCAGACATCATAAGGAGAGGACACACACAGGAGTTCATGCAGATCCCTCCAGAGAGTCCACCAAGGTCATCCCATTATCCTTCTTCCGACATCCAGTTAACAGAAGGAGAGATTCAGGCCTTCTTGCAGAAAAGGGCGATGGATCCGGTTCCACAGGGGCAACAGGGGAAGGGGATTCTACTCCCACTTTTTCCTGGTTCCAAAGAAAACACACAACCTTCGTCCCATCCTGGACCTCAGCTCTTTAAATCACTTTATAGAATACAAAAGGTTCAGGATGGTGACTCTACCAGGTCTCATTCCTCTGTTAACACCAGGGGGATTAGCTCTGCTCCCTGGACATGCAAGACATGTACATGCACATAGGAGTCTTCCCTCCCCACCGGACATTTCTGAGGTTCCACTTCCAAGGGAGGCATTATCTTTGGCGAATGGCCTTTTTGGATGATTATATTGCAATCTGTTTGTGTTGAGGTTTTATTTTTATTTAATGCCTGATGTAATTATGGTATGATTTTACTTATATCTATTATTGGATTTGATGATATTGTTTTAATGTGTTCAGTGCCTTGAAAAATTAAAGGCGCTTTATCAATAAATTTATTATCAGTTTTGGGTCCTACCATTCGGCCTCTCCTCCGCTAGAATCTTCACCAAGTGCTTAGCAGTAGTAGCTGCAGCTCTCAGACACAAAGGCCATTACATCTTCCCTTACCTGGATGACGAACTTTTAGCAGCTCCTTCAAGAGCGTGTCATCTTCAAACTCTGAGACACCTATACACTATTCTGAGAGTTGGGTATCACCCAGAATCTTTCAAAGTCATCCCCAGAGCCCAGCCAACGACTCTCCTTTACAGGGGCAGTTCGACAGTTCAAGGCAAGGCCTTCCTCCCACAGGGGAATTAGGGGGCATCTGCGGGAAGTGGCCCGAGCAGTTTCCATGACCCCTCAAGTCCAAGACAGGACTTTCCTCAGGCTTCTGAGACATAAGGCAGCTGCCATCCCTGTAGTTTCCTTGGCTCGCCTCCAAATGAGGGTCACTCAATGGATGCTAAGGGTGCAATGGGACCAAAGATCCGATGGTCTAGACAGATTGGTCCAGATCTCTGATCCAGTCAGAACACTACTTACGTGGTGGCTGAATGCCTCCAATCTAGAAAAAGGGTTTCCTTTTTGGCAGGAGCCACCGAGCCGGATCCTGACCACAGACGCCTCCGAATTTGGTTGGGAAGCGCATCTAGGAGACAGCAAGACCCAGGGCATTTGGTCTCCAGACAAGTGCAGACTTCGTATCAATGTGCTAGAGATGCAAGCGGTCCTCAACACCCTACAGGTATTTCAGGAGGACCTAGCGCCAGGCTCTCTTCCTGTCCAGACGGACAACGCGGTTGTCGTGTTTTATATCAACAAGCAAGGGGGCACACATTCATACCCCCTGTGCAGGGAGACGATGAGTGTCTGGTATTGGGTCTTGGAACATCAGCTCAGTCTGGCCGAGGTGCATTTTCCAAGAGTCCAAAACACCTTGGTGCACAGCCTAAGCCGGGCACGGTCCAAGGTGCATGAGTGGGAGCTACTCCAGTCAGTAGCGGACCAGCTCTTCGACACGTGGGGTCTTCCAGAGCTGGACTCATTTGCATCTCCACGCAATGCCAAACTGCCAAATTTCTGCTCGCGAGAGCACGTGCCTGGTGTTTTCTGGCCAGAAGCATTTTCCCTCTGTTGAGCAGGGAGGTTTCTGTATGCCTTCGCGCTAATACAGAGGGTTCTGTTGAAGCTTCAGGCTGAGGGGGAGTGAATGATTCTCGTCGCCCCACTGTGGCCTCGACAGATTTGGTTCCCACTATTTCAGCAGCTAGCAATGGAATGCCCGATTCAGCTGCCTCGGAGCTCACACCTGTTGTCACAAGATCAGGGTACGGTGGTCCATCCGGATCTCAAGTCCCTGCAACTTCATGCATGGCTCCTGCAGACATAGCAAAAGCAAGGTATGGAGTCTCTCTGGAAGTGGCAGACCTTCTCGTCTCTGCGAGAAAGCCCTCTACTAGGTCCACTTATGGTATGAAGTGGAAGTGTTTTTGCCTTTGGGCTTCTTCCCATCACTTAGACCCACTTATCTATCCAGTAAACTCAGTTTTGCAGCATCTCCTCTCCTTATTGAGCCAAGGCTTGAGCTACTCCTCCATCCAAGTGCATTTGTTGGCAGTTTCAGCCTATCATATGCTGGTGGAGGGAAAAACTTTGGCCCAGCTGGACGTTTCCAAATCTTTTTTTTGAGGGGCATTCTGCACATGAAGCCTCCCATCAGAGATACAGAACCCCCCTGGGATCTCCTTTTTGTGCTTGAGAAGCTTAGCTAACCCCCTTGCCGCGGATTGCGAGCTATGTTTCCTTTGCTGAAGGTTTTTTTTTTTTTTTTAGCTGCTGTCACTTCCACTTGGAAGAGTTTTCAAGCTTCTGACCCTGGGGCGCTGTGGAGTGCTTAGCAAGTCTCGACGCTTTTAGATTGGTAGCAGCTCGAGGTGGCATTATTTAACCAATTTCATTGACTTGGAGAGCTCAAAGTTCATCTTTTGCAATGGGACATTTCAATACCTTGTAGATCAAAGTATGGCTCTTAAAAAAGATAGGTATGCAGCACAGCAGATTGAAGCCTTCCTCTCACCCGCGTCAGGCTCCAGATGTGTAATGGGACGGCCACCCGCTGGATCAGACATCAGGCCTAGAGGGACTCCTCACCCCCAAATCATGGCCCTCTTGGAGAAAATCCAAGCTACAGGAGAAGACACTAATCGCAGGCTTGCGACATTGGAAACCCGCTTCATTGAAGTAGAGACTCTGGTCCAGACTAATGGCTCTCGAATTACGGAGCTCTGTACAGAGGCAGATCGACAACAGGAGAGGAATGCTGCCTTCACAAAAGATTTCCATTTCGCGCGCTCTAAAATAGAGGCGCTGGAGAATATGCAGAGGCAGGCAAACATCAGAATTTTTGGCTTCCTTCCCCGATTAGCAGAAAGGCAAGAGCTTATCCCCACAGAACGCAGACTGCTATACACGGACTTCTGTTTGGTGCCGGAGGACTTAGGTGTTTCTATTGTTAAGGCCTTCTCAATACCTATACGAGCAAAACCACGGGCTGCATCAGGAAAACATCCCCTAAAGTACAGTTACGCAAGAACTTACCGTAACAGTAGATCTTCGAGAACAGCACTTGCAGCAGGTTACACCATTAGGACTGAAGCCGGCAAGCGTCAGGACCCCATGGAAATTTTCTAGCTAGCCGTCTTCAACGGGGACAGTCTCTGACGTCAGGCGTAGTATATAAGGAGGCGGTGTTTTTTAGTAGTCATTTCATACTGCTAAAAGCTGTTTACTAATTTTACGTCATTTTCTTTTTAAGAATTGTAGACGTCATGTTAAGCAGCTCATAAGATTTACTAAATGTATTAGGCATAATGTTTTTTCCTGTATTTCTCATGACGAGGCATCATACAATTTTGGAGCGTGTGAGGCTCCGCTCAATTTGTGAACTGTTTTTCAAAGTTCTTATAACAGCCTGTCTCCCTACCAGCCACATGATATGTGCTTAGAGGTAGGGGAGTTATTTAACTTAATTGGGACCAGAACAGCTGTACAATGTCCTATAGATGCTGTAAATCTAAGAAGTTCAGTCTCCCACCCACCATCTTATACCCTACGAGGGGCAAGAAATACTGGCGTACAGCCTGCTAGTAATAGGAAAGTGAGAGTGGACTATCCTACAGTATTATTTTGCTTGACCTTTAAATCCTTCGATCCACCTGTACGATCAGCAGCAATGTATTATTATATATAGAACTACTCAGATGTATCTAGAAATGTCTGTTGTTCAGCAGGATGCTCACCTATACCGGTACTTTGTGGATATGGTGTAAACTATGTTATAAAATGCTATAAATAAAAAGTTTAAAAAAAAAGCTTCTGGCCCCGATGTGTAATGAGCCTTATTTGATTTTTCATAGAGATAGGGTTTCCCTGAGAACAAATCCTAAGTTTCTCCCAAAAATTGTTTCAGAATTGACTGAATTAAGATGTCAACCTTCCAGTTTATTATCCTGACCATTTTAAAAGGGGAAGCACTCCTGCACACCTTGGACATCCACAGGGCGCGAAGGTATAATCTCAAGCGCACCGCTCCCCACCGCAGGTCAGAGCAGCTTTTTGTAGCCTTCGCGCCTCAACACCTAGGTAAACCGGTGTCAAAGCAGATCATTTCTAGGTGGCTGGTTCATTGTATAGTGTACTGTTACAATAAGTACAACAAGCCCCTTCCAGGGACTGTCAGAGGTCATTCTACCAGGAAAGTGTCTACCTCTTTTGCCTCTGAGGAACGTCTCAAATGGAGACATCTGCGCAGCAGCTACTTGGGAGTTCAGTGCACACTTTCATTAGGCACTACAGTCTGGATGTTGCTTCCAGGAGCAGCCTGTAGGGTTGCCAACTGTCAGATTCTTTACCTGGTGATCAGGTCTTCAGGGTCCCTATCAGGTAATCCAGTTTTGCTCTGTGCTGGTCAGGTTTTCGAGCCATTTTGAGTGCTTGCATACTTCTGAAACAAATATTGTCATCTCTATCATTGTTTCAGCTGCATGTCCAGGTTACAAACAAGTTCTGTTGTCAATATAGGCTATAGCCTTTTGTTTGTTTTCCACTGCATCGCACAGTGGCATAGCAGCAAAGCCGCCCCCACCTTCTACAACAGCAACACAGCCAGTTGTGTTCCACTTTCATTTGATGGTAAACATTTTCATCTCTAACAGAATTTAGGCATTTTTAATTTGTTTTAAATTATTTTTTCCTCAAGAAAAAAATATGGTCACTTATTTGGTTTTGAAATAGTACTGCAGACATGAAAAGGAACTGGTGCCATAAAAATATATGAAGTACACATAGGAAACCATTTGTTTATTAAGAATTATTCTATACCATGTGTACACTATTTAAAGCATTTCCCTTGTCTTCCCCCCCAGATCACATCTGTAAATTAGTTTTTTTTTTTTATCTCTGTATGTTTATCTGGTAAACCAAGGTCAATAAATACATACTGTACATGAGTAAATACCTAGGAAGAACCTAGGAAAGTAATTTCAACAGGTACAGTATCTTAATTTTGTTAAACTGCTGCTTTAACTGCTGTGTTTTATTGATGTAACAGATGGCTTACTGGGAGGTGCAATGCATGATGAGCCATAAAAAGGGGTGGGGCTAGGGATGGAGCTTAGGATCCAGTTTTTGCCTCATCCGAAGGTGGCAACCCTAGGCACAGGGCTGGGTTTGACCAAGCGGTCCTCCAGGGACTTCTGTCTTAGCGTGCCTTGTTACAGCACTGCTGTCTTTCAGCCACCTCCCAGGGTTTAGTGTTCCTTCTCACAGGACTGCTTGGGACTCGGTCCTAATGGTAATAGCCTGCTGCAGGATTAAGCAAGAACTTACCATAACAGTTCATCTTCGTGAGTTTTCAGCATCTTTTTCGGCATGCTTCTGCCTGTCGTAGCCTGTTCATGCGTCTTCGGCAACTGAACTGAGGTGGAGCTGGGCACTGCCCCCTTTTGTACCATGGCTGACGTCAGGGCAGAGCAGACATCAGGGGGTGGCCCCTGCTGGGTATTGCTAGCTAACAATTTTCCGGTGGGTCCTGGTGCCTGCAGCATAGTCCTAATGTTAATAGCCTGCTGCAAGAGCTCCTCTCGATCTACTGTTACAGTAAGTTCTTACGTAACTGTGCTTTTCTTCCAAGGTGCCCTTTAGCATCACTAACGGTATGCAGTAAACTGACTAGGTTGAGCTGCCTCAGAGGTGGACTTTATGCTAATGAATAAATCAGCCTATCAGAAAAGAGCTTGAGGAAGTGCTGAGAGGAGCTTGCCCAGAGGGCCCAGAATTTTTCGAAGCAAGAATGGGACCATGCCCATGTTAAGTGTGAACCAACAGGATTTAAAAATCATGCAACAGCATGAACAGAGAACGACCGGTAAAAACAAGTAAACTGTTCTAAATGCAATTCAAAAGTTCAGAAACAAATCTGCCAACAATGAGGAAGCAGAATCCTCTTCATTCATGTTTCTTGGGGAGGAAGAATGGGAGCTTATTGATGCTAAAAAGACACATTGCAAGAAACAAGATTACTACGCCGAGTAATTTTTTCTTCTCACGCCAGGGGTCCTTTAGTAGCAGTATGCAGACTACAAAGCAGTGTAGTTGGGAGGCAGGTACAGAATCTACTTAAAGAAGAGGCTCTGCAGGATCGCTGTGCCAAACTTGGCATCCAATCTAGGCAATAATGCTTTGTGAACGTGTGTACAGTCTTCCAAGTAGCTGCTCTGCAAACATCTAGTAAAGGAATATTCCTTGTGGCTGCCACTGTGGCAGCAATGCCCCTGCTAGAATGTGCCCCAAGGCCTTCAGGGGGTTGTTTACCAGCCTTGTCACAACAAAACTGAATACAAGAGACTTCCACCTAAATAGCTGTCTTAGCGGCTGGCCTTCCTCTACCTACCTTCCCATAGGTGAGGAAAAGCTGGGTAGTGGAACCCCTAACTTGTCTGGATGAAAACAGCCATCTCTTACTACCTGGAACACACCAAACTATGGTGTCTCTGTTCTCCAGGAGTGGATTTTTCAGAAAAGAAAACAGAAAGGGTAAGGTCTGGTTAAGGTGAAAGTCAGAGACCATCTTGGGCAGAAGTTCCTGTTTGTTCTGAGCCCTACCTTATCCCTCTGAGGGATTAAATAGTTTTGCTCGGTACATAGTGCCTGCAACTCTGAGAATCTTCTTGCAGCGGTGATGGCAACTAGAGAGACTATTTTCCAGATAACATACTTTAAGTGTGCCGTAGCCATGGTCTCAAAAGGTGGCTCCATGAGTTTGGCAAAGCACAGATTAGTGCTCCAATGGGAAACAAGATCCATAACTGGAGCTGAAGATGGAGTAAGCCTTTGAAAAACCTTTTGAGAACAGGTAGTGAAATGATCGATTTGTCCTTACCTATGGAGAGGAAAGCAGAAATTGCAGCTAGGAGACGTTTTAAAGATGAGGCCTTTAGGCCCTAAGCCTGTAAATGTACTAAATAATCCTAAAGACTAGGCACTGAGACTTTGAGAGGATTTTTGTCTTTCCTCTTGCACTAGAGAAAGTACAGTTACATAAGAACTTACCGTAACAGTAGATCTTTGAGAGGAGCTCTTGCAGCAGGCTATCACAATTAGGACTATGCCGCAGGCACTAGGACCACACGGAAAAACTTCTGCCAGCAATCCCAGCTGGGGACCGCCCCCGACGCCGGCCCCACCCCGACGGCGGTCAGGGTACAAGAGGGGGCGGACCCAGCTCCACCTCAGTTCTCCCGCCAGTACCCAGCAGATGGCCTGACAACAGAAGGAGTTGAAGCCCATCCTAGAGGAGAGAAGAGAAGAGAAGAGAAGGAACCCGCACACTCCGAGGGGGAAGGTGGGAGGGAAAACAGCGCCTGCTGCAAGAGCTCCTCTCGAAGATCTGTTACGGTAAGTTCTTACGTAACTGTACTATCTTACTTCAAGATAGAGCTCTTGCAGCAGGCTATCTCAATTAGGACTGAGTCCCAAGCAGTTCCCTAGCTAAGAGGCAGTCGCCCCCAGGAGGAGGAATATACTGACTCCAGAGACCGTTAGGACAAGAGTCCTTGTAGAACCGCCAGGCCAAAGCCAGCACGGCGTCTGGAGACGATATCCAAGCTGTAATGCTTGACAAAGGTATGCACCGAATTCCAGGTCGCAGCCGCACAGATGTCCTCAATGGCAACATTCCGCATCGCGGCAAAAGAAGCTGAAACACCCCTGGTGGAGTGATCCCTTACCGGACCCAGTAGGGGCCTGTGGTGATGTCTGCAACAGAATGAAACGCAATGGACTATCCATTTGGAAATAGTCTGCTTGGACACCGGCTGACCCAAGCGGTGTGGTGCAAAGGCCACAAAGAGTTGCTCCGATTTACGGTGTTGAACCGTTCTACTGAGGTAATACCTCAGGGACCTGTGGACATCCAATGTGTGGAGGAGAACCTCCCCTCTATTGGAGGAAGAAGGAAAATAAACAGGAAGCTCAACTGTCTGGTTGCGGGTCAATTCCGAGACCACTTTCGGAAGAAACTTAGGATTAGTTCGAAGGGAAACCCTTTGCCTATGAAAAACCAAATAGGGCTCTTTACACATCAGATCCTGCAGCTCGGAAACTCTTCAAGCGGAAATAACAGCAACCAAAAAACAAACTTTCCAAGATAAATACCGCAGCTCGCACGTCGCTGCCGGTTCAAAAGGGGGAAGGCTGAGCTTCTCCAGCACAAAAAGGAGGTCCCAGGGTGGGATAAGGACCCTGATGGGAGGTTGCATGTGGAGGACCCCCCCAAAGAAAGGTGCGGGCCACATCCAGCTGGGCCAAGGCTCTGTCGCCCACCAGAGCATGGTAGGCAGAGATCGCCCAGAGGTGCACCTTGATGGAAGAATGGCTCAGGCCGTTTTCATATAAGGAGAGGAGGTATTGCAAAGTGGAGTTCACAGAGCACGTGACTGGGTGTAAATGCTGAGTTAAGGCCCAAAGGCAAAAACGCTTCCACTTCATGGCGTGAGCCGAGCGAGTAGAGGGCTTGCGTGCAGACGTCAAGACCTCAGCCACTTCCGGGGAAACCCCGTATCTAGTCAGTGCAACATCTGAAGGAGCCAAGCATGAAGGTGCAGGGATCGAAGATCCGGGTGGACCAGAGAACCTTGGTCCTGGGACAGCAGTTGCAAGCATAGGGGCAGCGGGAGTGGAGGTTCCTGGGACAACCGCTGCAGAAGTGGGAACCAAATTTGTCGGGGCCAGTAGGGTGCCACAAGGTTCATGCGTGCCCCCTCTGCCGGCAACTTGAGCAGGACCCTCTGGATGAGAGGGAAGGGCGGAAAGGCATAAAGAAACCTCCTGGCCCAACAAAGGGACAATGCGTCTGGCCAGAAAATGCCAGGCGCGGGCTCTCGTGAGCAAAAGCGTAGCAGCTTGGCACTACGTGGTGACACAAAGAGATCCAGTTTGGGCACGCCCCACCTGCCGAAGAGGCGATCTGCCACATACTGCAGTAACTCCCACTCATGTGCCCTGGCCCACGACCTGCTGAGATCGTTGGCCAGACTGTTGAGAACTCCTGGAACGTGAACCACTGATAGACAAATGCCCCATTCCAGTGCCCAGTACCAGACTCTCATCGCCTCTCGGCAAAGAGGATAGGAATGAGTGCCTCCTTGCTTGTTGATATAGAAGACGACCGCCATGTTGTCCGTCTGAATGAGAAGAGAGCCGGGAACCAGG
This sequence comes from Neoceratodus forsteri, assembly GCA_016271365.2. Lineage (NCBI taxonomy): Eukaryota > Metazoa > Chordata > Ceratodontiformes > Ceratodontidae > Neoceratodus > Neoceratodus forsteri. The sequence continues at coordinate 1,410,623,412 of CM057456.1, read as the reverse complement.
TCCTCCTGAAACGCCTGAAGGGCGTAGAGGATCGCTCGCATTTCCAGGACATTGATATGGAGGGACTCTTCCTCGGTCGACCAAACCCCGTGCGCGGTGACCACCGAGATGAGCCCCCAACCCAGGTTTGAGGCATACGTTGTTAGAGTTTGACCTGGAGACTCTGGACGAAAACAGACCCCCTTGTCCAGATTGTTGGGGTCCATCCACCAAAGCAACATTCTCCGGACTGGCTCCGAGATCAGGACTAATGCGTCCATGTCGTCGGAGTATTGATCCCACTGCACCCTGAGCATCCATTGTGGGATTCTCATGTGGAGGCAGGCCAAGGATACTACTGGGATGGCTGCTGCCATGTGCCCCAGTAGACTGAGGAAGTTCCGAGCCAGAACTCGAGGTGCTATGGAAATCCGTTCTGCCAAACTTCGCAGGCGAAGACCCCTGTCCTGAGGGAGAAAAGCTCTGCCCTGGACGGAGTCCAGAGTCGCTCCAATGAAGGCGAGGTTTTGGCTGGGCTCCGGGGACGACTTCTTTAAGTTCACAGTGATCCCCAGGTCTCGGAAGAGAGAATAGGCATCTCCGAGAGCGCGCAGGAGGCTGTCCCTTGACGGGGCTGTCAGCAGCCAGTCGTCGAGGTAAGGGAAGACATAATGGCCTGAGCGCCTGAGAGCCGCAGCCACCACTGCTAGGCACTTGGTAAAAACTCACTGAGCGGAAGACAGGCCGAACGGGAGCACCCGGAATTGGTAATGCTCCCCCAGGAAGCAGAACCTCAGATACTTCCTCTGGGGAGGAAAGACCCCGATATGCATGTACGCATCCTGCATGTCGAGAGAACAGAGCCAATCCCCTTGTTGCAGCAGAGGGAGGAGACTCTGGGGAGTCACCATCCTGAACTTTTGTACTCTATGAAGAGATTTAAGGATGGAGGTCCAGAATGGGCGAAGGTCCCCTGTCTTTTGGGATTAGAAAGAAATGGGAATAAACCTTTGACTCCACTGCACCATGGGAACTCGCTCTATCGCTCTCTTTTGCAGGAGGGCCTGAATTTCTCCTTCCAAAAGTGGAACGTACGAAGGAGAACAACAGGAGAGCTTTGGTGGAGTACTGGGAGGGAACTCCGTGAACTCCAGCATGTCTCCTCTCCGAATGACATCCAAGACCCATTGATCTGTGGTAATAGAGCTCCACCCATCGAAGTGAAGGGAGAAGCGGACCCAGACCGGCTCCCCCTGGACGTCCAACCATGGCGGGGGGGGGGCGGAAGGGAGTCATTGGGCGGAACCGGGGGTGGGGAGAGAGGCCTGGGAGGACTTGGGCCCATGGCCAGAGGGTCCACCAGACTGCTGGTTTCCAGATCTCCAGCGGAAGCCGCCTCTCTGTCCCTGCTGGGAACCACGAGCTGAAGTCTGACTGCCTGAGGACTTTCGAAAAAGCAGACGGCGACGTCGCTGGTCGACACGGTACAACTGGCAGACCGACCAGATAGACTTGCCCGATTCCTAGAGAAGTGAGATCAGATTCTCTGTCTCCTGCCCAAATAAGATGGTACCCTGAAATAGCAGGTCTCTGATACCGGACTGCAGATCCTGGTGGAAGCCCGAAAGCCTCAACCAGGCATGGCGCCGGAGACAAACCCCGGAAGCCCTCAAGACATGAGTGCCGATGTCCGAGCCCGACTGCAAGAGGGCCAGGAGCTCCGTCTTCTTCTCGGAGTCTGACATGGCCTGTACCAGTTCAAGACCCCGCTCCCACAATGCGTTCTGAAACTGCACCATGTGCGTGAGGAAGTTTAAGGATCTAATGGAGCAGGTGGAGGCAGAGTAAACCTTCTTGCCCACCTGATCCAAATAACGGGACTCTAAGTCGGGAGGCTGAGAGCTGAGGTGACGCGGCTGTCGAGACTTGTTGTGAGAAGCCGTGATCACAGAGGAGTCCGCCTGAGGGTGTTCAGCCAGAAAAGGTTCTGCCCTCGGCGCCTTGTAAAGCCTGTCCGACTTCTTGGGGACCACCGGGATGGAGGCTGGGCGCAGCCAGGTGGATCTAGTCAGGTCCTGAAAGGTATCCACCAGAGGAGGAATGACCAAAGACTTTGGCTCCTTCTGCCTCAGGTACTTGGCCAATCTCCGGGGTTCCGGGTCCAGGTCTTCTGTATCCCACTGATTAGAATCCTGGATATGCCTCATGGCGTCCAGAAATGTGGGATCGTCTTGAGGCAAGTGAGGCATGTCCTTCTCCTCAGGGGAGCACTTAAGGCTGAGGGAGGAGGAAGAGGATGAAGATGCAGAGGAGGACCGACTATCAGATTTAGAATGGTCTGGTTCTGCCTCATGGCCATGCCTCTGCTGCCGTCGGTACACAGGGGACCAACGACGGTCGAAGACCGACTGCAGTCCCTGGACCGACGATGGAGCGAAGACCAACGTTGGGAACTGTCCCGCCGAGCGTGAGAAGGGCTCCGAGAATGAGACCGCAACCGACATTGGTCAGTGGGACCCAAGGAGCGACGTCTGTGGTCCTGAGATCGAGCGCGGGAACAAGCCCTAGAAGGGGGCGAAAACCGGCGCTCCTGGGACCTCAACGGGGAGGCCTCACCCTCCGGCTGTGGTTCGCCCGCGGGATCAGGTACCGGTGTCTGGGCCGGCGACGGGATGGTACGTCTGTGGACCTGCCCCCACCAAAACGAAAAAAGTTGTTTCCAGCTCATCCTTGAGAATATTTCTGCCGCCTCGCGGGAAGGAAGATTCAGGGCGCGGGACGCGAGGCGAGCTATCCTGGAGGCCATGGGGAGGAGGACTTGGGTACACGGGACGCCAGCAGAACAACCGACCCCAGGTCCTTGGCCCTTCGACAGGCGACAGTGCCGCAACCGGTGACGGGTGACGTACAGGGCGCCAGAGAGTCCTTATGCTCCGGAGGCGACTTCAGCAGGCGGCGCTGTGCCATATACGGTAGGGGTCAAGCAGGTACCGCGCACAGACTTTGGCGATGACCTTAAGCCGGAGCTACCTTAGGCTTGGCCGCACTTCCGACGGGCTGGCCTTTAGCCTGAAAGAGCACTCAGCACTCACCCGAGCCCGAGGAAGGGCCTTTTTCCGGGAAGGTAGCGACCGGAACAGACCGCGCCTTACTATGGCGCTTTTTCCCCTCGAGGAGTGCAGGTCCATCTTTTCTCCAATAGGTAGGCCTTTAGGCGCCGGATGCGGGTCCGCTCGAACGCTTGGCAGTCGGCGCAGGAAGTGGTGTCGTGGTCCGGGCCCAAGCAGAAAACGCACCGCCGGTGATAGTCTTTGGCGGGAATTTGCCGGCCGCACTCGCACTTATTTACGTGTTCGAGAGAGAGGGACGCCCAGGAAGACATGGAATCCTCGAGGACTCTACTGCAACGCCAACGTCGGATCAGACTACAGGCAGCAGGCCGAGAAAAAGGTGATGAAAAGCCGGAAAAACCGAGCTGCAAACGGTAGACGTACCGGCGTTGGTAACTGTAAGTCAGCAAAGAAAACGGAAAAAAACGTTTGAAACAAAGAGAGAATCTTGACTGAAGACAATTTTTACTAGTGGATCACAAGCAGTAGCTCTTCACGTGCGTGGTGCTGCGGGAAAGAACTGAGGTGGAGCTGGGTCCGCCTCTTAGACCCTGACCACGGCGGGTCAAGGCCGAGGGCGGTCCCCAGCTGGGATTGCTGGCAAAAGTTTTTCCGTGTGGTCCTAGTGCCTGCGGCATAGTCCTAATTGTGATAGCCTGCAGCAAGAGCTCTATCTCGAAGCAAGATCATTTTTTTCCATTTAGCTACATGAGTTTTCTTGGTACTTTTTTTTTTGTACATCCTCAGGATTTTAAGGACCTGTTCTGAATACTGAGTATCTGTAACTCCTCAAGAGCCAAGGTTTGAGGTGAAGGGACTGATTCAGATAGGTCACTCCTAGCTGGGGTAGAGTTAGGAGAGAGTGACTGAGAGGAAGCCAAATCAGCTTGCTATGCAACAGGGCTACTAGAACGGGATACACCAAGGTTGCCTTGGCCAATCCAGTGCCATCAGGATCATTGCAGCTGATTGAGCCCTCAGCTTCAGCAACACGCTGTGGATCAGAGGAAATGGAGGGAAGGCATAAAGAAACTTGCCTGCCCAGTCCAGAGTTAAGGCATCTGATAGATTCCCTAGTGCTCAGGGCCAGCATCAATACAGAGGAAGTTGATGGTTGAGGTGGGAGGCAAGCAGATCCATTTCTGTGTGTGTCTCACCTCCTGAAGACAGTGGCAAGGACTTGTTTGTTCAGAGTCCATTCATTATTCCAATTTCTAAATCAGGTTTACCGACCAAACCCACAAATTTTAGGCCTATCGCCTTACATTCGGCGGTGTCGAAGGTCTTGGAATGGCTGGTACAGCAACAGCTTGGAGAGCATCTCCGAACAGTATTCCTTGCTCTCTGCTTACCACTCAGGTTTTAGGAAGAACCATTCCACGAGCACCGCACTTGCCAACCTGGTGGATTTGACTGCATTCCAACTGGAGGTAAGTAGGTCAGGTAGGTGCAGTGTTCGTGGACTTTTCCAAGGCCTTCAACACAGTCGACCATTGCCTGCTGCGTGACAGACTTATGGAAACAGGCCTATCAACAGAAGTAGTGGGATGGTTTTCATCCCATCTACAGGACTGCACACCGCAGGTTTGTGTGGACGGTGGTCTCTGATAGTATTTCTGTTCAGAGAGGTGTACCCAAAGGATCAATATTGGAGCCAACTTTATTTTTGATATACATAAATAGCGTAGTAGAAGTTGCAAAAAATTATAATCTTAGGCTTTATGCCAATGACACCATTTTGGTTGCAAACGGTTCGAACTTGGAACAAACGGAAAGAAATCTACAAGAGAATTTTCTAGCACTTTGTACTTGGATTAAGGAATCGGGTTTGGTTATGAATTATGAAAAAACTAAATCAATGTTTTTTAGGAAAAATAGGAAAGATTGTTGCTGCACCCGATATTAAAATTATGACTGAACCGTGATCAATAGCCCAAGATACAACGTACAGATATTTGGGTGTCTGGCTGGATGAGAGTGATTTTTGACTATCATATAGAAGATACCATAAATAAGGTACATAAACGATTGGGAGCATTCAGATGCACAAAATGTTTGAATAAGCAAATGAGATTGAAGATTGTGAATCAATTTCTATTTCCAGTCATGGACTATGGAAGTCACGTATATGATTTCGCTCATAAGAGAAGCTTGGCAAAAGTTGATACGATGTACAATAGACTTGCAAGGTTTATACTGGGGAAAAGGAACAGGTTCACATCACTGTACTTTGTTTAGTGATCTTGGTACGATAACCCCAACTTTAAAAAGGAAGTTGCAATGGGCAAATTTAACTCAAAATTAATAAATACAGCTCTATGCGTTTCCCAGCTATTATGTTTCAAATATGGAATTCAATAAATAAAGAATCCATAGTTAATCAGACTGATGCTAAATTATTTATGAAGAAGTTAAAATATGAACTGAGTGTACATTGTATGTGAAATGATTAGAACTAGATATAATATTGATGATATAAGATGTCTCTTATGCCTGTAATTGTTTTTTATTCTATGTTATACTGAAAAGAACAGGAGCATCTATAACATAGGACTTGTCCTGAAGATTCTATACCAGCTTGTCCTGTATAAAAATAAAGATTTTTACTACTACTACATTGTGTCCATGGCTGATGCAGCTCAGAGCATCTGCCAGGATATTGTCCTTGCCTGGAAGGTGTATGGCTGAGAGAGTCACATCGAGAGAGTAAGCCAGCTACCAGATTCTCATTGCCTCTGTACAAAGGATGGTAGACAGTGTGCCACACTGCTTGTTTATGCAGAACACAGCAGTGATGTTGTCTATCCTGATTTGCACTGAATGACCTTTTATCTGGGAAGCAAAGGTCTTTAGGGCAAGGTAGATGGCTCTGAGCTCTAGCAGGTTGATGTGGCCTGCAGATTCCCTGGGAGTCCAAGCACCACTTAGAATGATTGCCTAGAGGAGCTCCTCACCCCAGCAGAGCGGCATATGTAGCAGCATATGTGGGTTCACCACAACATAACCCAGACAGACCATCTTAGGGTAGCTGGTTCATTCCACTGGGATGTCAAACAGACAAGGCATACTGATGAGTCCTGGTAGGATGAAACACGTGTCTATATCTTCTGTTGGTACCCATTGCAAACTGTGTGCAAGGCCTTTCGGCACCATGCATTTATGTTTAAAATTGAACCAGCATAATATTCTGTAGTGATTTGCATATGTAGCCCATGATGCTCTGCATTATGGGTGCATGAGTGATTTTGTATTTATATGTAGTAATGATTTTTGTGGGAAAAGAAAGCTGAGAGGGGATTCCCACTGGCAAGCTGGCAGTTTCCTTCCACCAGTCCAGAGCTCGGAGTACGATTTGTCACTGGAACCAGCTTGGACAAGGAATGTCTTTTTTGGGACCAGTGTGCCCAGAGGTGGTACTGTATGTCCCTCATTTGGAATCCGACACCTGGCACAACTGCTGTCACAGAGGTCATATGTCCCAGGAGCTTTAGAAAATGTATGGCTGGCCCAGGACAAAGCAGTTTACCACTGACGGGAAGCTTGGATCCTGTCTGCTGGAAGAATGGCCTTGCTCTGCTGTGTATCCAGTTCTGCTCCTATAAAGGTGAGGAACTAAATGGGATCCAAGTGGGATTTGTTTTCACTGATGAAGCCTAGTGACTGCAGAGTTTCCATTGTGTAACTGACAGTCTCTCTGACTTGAGGGGTTGGTAAGAACCCATCTGGAGTACTGCGTGCAGTTCTGGAGACCCCATCTCCACAAAGGCATAGACAGGATGGAGGCTGTCCAGAGGAGGGCAACTAAAATGGTGTAGTGTCTGCACAAGACGACATACGAAGAGAGATTAAAGGAGCTTAATATGTATACCCTCAAGGAGAAGGGGGGGACATGATGGAAACTTTCAAGTACACCAAGGGAATCAACGAAGTCCAAGAGGGTGGCATCTTTCAGAAAAAGATGTGCAAGAACAAGGGGGCACAATTTGAAGAAAGAGGGGGGATGGCTCAGAGGTAATATAACATGGGACAGACATAAGGCAATTCTAGTGGTGGGTAGGAGGAAGTAGGCTATTGGTTAACCAGGATCTGCAGCCTATCCACTAGGTAGGAAAATGGGCAGACTAGGTGGGCCAAGCGGTCCTCATCTGCCATCAAATTCTATGTAGAAGCCAGTCGTCCAAGTATGGGTAGACTACAATGCTGTAATACCCCATTTCATGACATAAGCTGCCACAACAGCCAGGAACTTGTTAAAAACACTTGGGGCTGATGTTGGGTCAAAAGGCATGGCAGCAAATTGGTATTGCCCTGATGGCAGTCTGCACCTTAAAACTTTTCTGTGGGACTGCCTTATTAGGATGTGGAAATAGGCATCCTTCAAGTCCAGGGAGGCTAGCCAGTCTCCCTGCTGCAGAGAATGAATCACCATTGTAAGAGTGACCATTTGGAATTTTGGTTTCAGTACGTGCCTGTTTAAGGACCAGCGGTCAAGAATAGCTCACCACTCCCAGTTTTTCTTTCCTGTGAGGAAGCATCAGAGTCCTTTTCCCATCTGGGAAGAGGGTACCCCAACTTCTTGACCACCTGCTCCAGTAAGAGTCTTTCTGTTGAAGTGAATGGGTTTTGATAATAATGGACCCGAGAGGTAAAAATGTTTCTGAACTGGAGGGACAGGCCCTCCTCCACTACTTCCAGGACCCAGTGGTCATGTGGTTCCAAAATTGGAGGCAGGGAGACTACCTGGTTGCTGGAGTGGTGGCAGCTCTCCTCTGGCCCCTCCCGCCTCTTCCTCTATAGTAACTTCTTATTTGGAAGTAATCCATGGGCTCTGACATAGGGGAAAAATGCCCTAGGATAAAATCCCCTGCCGGGGGTTTTATGGGAAGTTGAGACCTTTTCTTTGGCAGTGTTGATCTCATAGGTGGTTTTATACTCTTCCACCCTTTTCATATATGCTTCAGTCTTATTCCAGAATAGAATTATTCTCGCAGGGAAGTCCACAGTTTTGGACTGGGTATCCTGTGTTAAATTTGTAGTTCTTAGCCAAGCCAGGCGCCCGAGTGAAATGGCTTGAGCCAAGACTCTAGTAGCTGCATCACTGTTGTCCACAGCCATGTGAAACTGGTACTTAGTGGCTTCTAATCCAGATTTCACAGTTTCAACAATATCCGGTGCCATCTTATCAGATTTCTGGTGCAAGATGGCCAGCACCGAATTCCACAAGGCCTTCTGATACTTGGCAGAGTATGCCAAATAAGTAGATAAGCACAAAAGTAATGAAGCTGTGGTGTAAGATTTCTCTGCCATAAAGTCCAGTCTTCTGGACTCTTTCAGGAGGCTGAGAAGGTAGTGGGACTTTAGCCTCGTCACAAGCCACAGACTGTACCACTCCTTCATGGCTTGGGTGAACATTCAGAAAATCAGCTTCATTTCTTGCTAGCTGATATTTCTTGTCAATCTTTTCGTCTATTCTAGACAAAGAAGTGGGAGTCTGAAGTAATTTCACGGCAGTTTTCTTTAAAAATTTGTAAACAGGTAGCACTATTTTTTGGGGAGGTGGAAGACCCATATCGCTCTAGTCTTCATCCTCCTCTTCACCCTCTGTGGTCTCCTGGTTAGGGAGAACCAGAGTATCCACCATGTGCTACAAAAAGCTAACTAAAGAGGAGATGTCCTCCTGGCCATTTGGTGAGGAACAAAACGTCTGGTCTGGCGGCACATCAGGTTCCAGGGGCTGATCTTAATCGTCATCATCACCACCACCATCCTCATCTCCCATTCAATAGTAATCTTCGCCAAAAGAAGAGACAGAAGTTCTATGATGAACAGGAGCAGAAGGGGCAAAGAAAAAACTGCCCACACACTGTATAGATTGATAAAGGTGCCAAGCCTTTGCCATTTCTTCAACAGGGGGTAAATCTTTTTCCAAGAAAGAAATTTCTCTTTTTCTTGAAGTGACTAGCTTTTTTTCCCCTCTCTCTCTCTTTTTGTTTCTGTGCCACTGGCATCTCCCCTTGCCTTAATGTGGGAGGGACAGTGGTATGCTTATCTTTAAATTTCTTTTTTTTGCAGGCACTTCATCAGTGACCCGTTCCCCTTATCTTTTCTGGCTGGTCCCCATTTGTATTGTTACTGTGTTTATCAGACTTGCTTTCAGGGAAGTCCCTAGGGGACTTATCTTTTGATTTAGCATGGGAAGAGGACCCCTCTTCAGAAGTTCTAATAGAGGGGAAAGCAGACTGAGAAGCCATAATTTCCAATCCTTTGGCTCTCTTTTTAATTGTTTTTGAATAAAATTCAGAGTAAAGAACACAGCAATGACCTGGACCTAAACACTGTAAACACAAGTTGTGGCTGTCTGCTTTAGTCACAATTTAGTGACACTTCAAACAATTTTTAAAACCTGTAGGTCCAGTCCTTTTCTTGGGTCTTTCTTAAATACCAAAAATGCCCAAAATGACAAAGAATTGTTCCCGAATGGGGAATATGAAGCTTAACGGTCAGTTCCCTCGTGGTAAAGAACCGTGACTTCCTGAAGTAAAATGCAACTTAAAATGGATAAAAACGATGGTTCCCACAAAAAAAAACAGGAACCATTAAACAAACACACAAAACCGTCAAATACACTCAAGATGCTATCATTTTACTTCAAAATAACAGACAGGAACTGCGGAGAACCACAGAAAGGGGGGGGGGGCGCGGTTCCCAGGAACTACTAAAATACATAAAAATAACTATAAGATACTCACACCTCAGCACAAATATTAGAAAACAACAAAACCTTTACGTCAAATTTTCTCTTTGGCCAAAACAGAGACAGCACCCTAGAGGCAGTGTTACTCAGGCAGAGAAAAAAATTCTGGTGCCCTCTGGGCAAGCTCCTCTCAGCACACCCTCAAGCTATTTTCCGATTGACTAATTCATTAGCATAAACTCCACTTCCAAGTCAGCTCAACCTAGTCAGCTTACTGCATACAGTTACTGATGCTAAAGGACCTCTGGGGTGAGAAATCCTGCTTACATTTGTTTAATTCATTGAATACAACTTTTTCCAAACATTAATACTATGGAGGCATATAACTGAATGGTCTTATTATGGTAATGTCATTAGATGGTTGAAAAAGGCAACGCCAAAAGTAGTAGTAGTAGTAATATATTTTATTCAGAACAATGCCATGACATGGATGACACCATTGAGCAAACTCATTTTCAAGGTGATCCAGTTATGCATACATACAGTTAACTTACACACATTCTACATAAATAGAATGCAAGAACACGAAATTCAAGTTTCAAAAATACATATAACATATAACAAATATATCTAATATTTACAAATAATCGAGGTCACGCGCTAGCCACAGACGGTAATGGCCGCTTAATTTTTTTGTGAGGAGTCGCGGTATCAAACCCATTATTTTACGTATTTAACCTGGCTGGCAGTTGGCGGAAACTAATTAAAAAATCGTCGGAAGGTCTGCTGAGCACAGTGGGGAAGTTTCGTGCAGATTGCTTGGGTAAAATATTAAAAGAAAAATAATTTCTACTTGGCGAGTCAGTTCTTCCACTCGAGGCACTAGAATGTTTTCGGCAAGTTTGAAAGGGCCGTCCGATTCTAATGACAGTGGCATAGACAGCATTAAGGAGATGTTGAATCGTATTGCACTCAACCAGACAGAAATTAAAAGGGACATCGCTGGCCTCAAAGTAGTTGTGGACATTAGGTCTAATTCTGATAAATTTAACGAAAGGCTGTCAGAAGCTGAGGAGAGGGTGGCTACAGTGGAGGATTCTGTCTCTAAGTTAGACAGTGATTGTGTTTTTTTTTTCCATCAACAATTTAAACTTATGTGGCAAAAGGTGGATGACCTCGAGAATAGGGGTCGGAGAAATAATATCCGAATTGTGGGGGTGCCAGAGGGAGTTGAGGGTCCAAGTATGGCGAGGTTTTTACAAGATTTTATTCCTGGAGTTCTGCAATATAAGTGGAGCTGCCCTCTGGAAATTGAGAGAGCGCACAGATCCCTCTCCCCTAAACCAAAAGCTGGTGCCCCTCCCGACCTATTGTGGCATATGTTTTACGTTTCACTATAAAGGAGGAGATTTTGAACCTTGCAAGGGAATTAAGATCTATTATTTGGAATGGGAATCGAATCTCTTTTTATCAGGATTACTCAGCAGAGGTGGTCTCACAGAGGAAAGCTTTCACGGAATCCAGACAGATTCTACAAAAACTTGGTCTTGCCTATAGGATTAAATATCCTTCCACTTTATTTTTGCCAATGGGGTTTCTCAGTTTCAAAACACCAGAAGATGCAGCTGTTTTCATTAACAAATGGAATAAAACTAATGGCAGTTCCTTTCAGAAAGGCAAGAAATTTGAAATCTCTCAACATTCTGAAGTACAGCAGGCTTGTGACTCCAGTTCTACACACACTCCACTAGAACCTATCCATAATCAATATTCTAAAAAAACTTCTAGCCCTAAGATCCCATCGGTCCTTCCCGAATCCTCCCAAATCAGCTGGCAAACTGTCAATAGGAAATGCAAGGGCCTTACCAGAGTTCGTCATGCTTCTACTCGTTTTGTGTCCAGAAGCAGTCTTGGCAAGCAAAGTTTTCATAACGTGGCTTCCAGTACGAATCGCTTTGCACCGCTGGCTACAGGCTTAGAAAATATGGAAGAGGAAGTTGAAGGTTTCTCCACAGGGGAAAGTGCAAAGATCAACGAATTAGGAGGCTTCAACCTGGTTATAGATTCGGATGTCCCAGGATGCCCCACTGCTCCAGATCTCCCGGAAGCACCCTGATTTATATGCTGTTCATTGTTATGGTTACCATTCAACTGCTCAATCAGTAACATTGAGTCCACGGATGGCTGCAGTTCTACTGATCTACGTTATTTCGGAGTATGCAGGAATGGAAAGTGGTACAATTCTACAAGGATTTAAATACTTATTTGCTGTAGAAAAAATAAGGCTAGTGATTTGCTAACTTTTTAATGTCATTCCTTATGTGCTTTATTATTTCTACATAGACAGGTTCTTCAGATGAGGTAGGTTTTAGTTCAGTCAAAACAGACAGCCTTTGTTATTTAGTCTCGTTTTTAAAAGGAAAAAATATCCAATTATTACAAGCTCCTATCCCTTGTGGGTTTCGCAATTTTTTTTTTTTTTTTACATCTTGCTTCGGCTGTCGTGCTGTCATGCTTTTGATCCTTAAAAGAATTATTTTTTTTAGGGCAGGTGACTGGCATTTTCATTATAGTAAAGGGGCCTGGTATGTGGCAGAATGAGTGACTTGTAGTCCTTTTTTTTCCTTCCCACTCTCTGTTTTGGTTCTTTTTTGGTTTTATTATATATTTTACCATACCCTGCTGTTGTCCTAAGCTTTTAGTTCTATAATTCTCCTTTTTCACTCCCTTCTATCTCTCATTGGTGTTCGGATGTATACAGATCAGCTAAATAATAGCTGTACCTGGCTTGAGTCAAATGGCGAGAACAGCTGACTGTTGGATTAATTTGCTTAGCCCTGAATAGCTATATATTTGGTTTGCACTCAATATTGTAGGCTCGCACATTTCTGAATGGCTCAAGCTAACGGGGCCATTGTGATGTGTAGTCAAGGAAAAAAATAATAAAAAAGGGGGAAAAAAAATGATGTGACTAAGCAGTCCTGTGGTCTTTACATAATATTACTGTTAGCTTTGGACCAGGCCTTGAATTTATAGTTAAATATGAAGTCTTGTATTGTGGTGGAGCACCTTTTCTTTACACTTTTCCTGCTTTTCCTATATGCTATAAATTTTACTCCCTGTCATGCATTTCCTATTCTAACTTTCTGTGACTACTCTCATCCATGGCCATCATTATTGTCTTGTGTAGTTTTGTTATATATGTTCCCGGTTAGATGGTGGCTACCTACTACTTGAAACTGCCAGGGGGGGTTTCTTTTTCTTTATTATTACCGCTTACACCTCGCTTGGAGTTAAGGTTTTTCTTAAGCTCCAAGTTTACTGTTTTGTTTTTTGCCATGCGACACGAACCTACGACCCAGGGTCCTTGGGAACCCCTGACTTTTGGATCGAGGTCTCTTGCTGATTATAGGTTATAGGAATTGTTTTCTATTAGTGTAGGTGTCTTTTTTTTTTTTTTATATATATTAAATCGGTCATGTCTAAGAGCCACAACATATTTAAGTCAAGTGAGTCTGCTTGGATATATCTATCTTTGACCAATGGAGATGAATTAATTGTTGGGGCTCAACTTATGTTCATTTCAAATATGTCAATTTTGTTTCATGGTACACTAACAAGGAAAGTTACAGTTTTAATGGCCAAATGCCATTTCCCAACTGGGCTACACTGTTTCTTACTAGGGGTAATTTCAGTTGTCTTTCAGATATTCAGACCTATTAAATATGCTTACTATGTTCTTGATGGGTTTTGTGATAATACAGTGAAATTTTTCGGCAGAAGAGTTGCTCAGTTTCTCCTTCTCCTTATCTATAGCTTGTCATTTTATATTATCTGGGTATATAATAAAATTGGGGGTCAACAGTGTAAGTACTAAATGTATCTCTTGGAATGTAAAGGGGTTAGGGTCACCCATAAAAAGTAAAAAAGTGATTTCCTATTTTAGTAAGCTAAAAACAGATATAGCTTTATTGCAAGAAACTCATTTATTGCCAGATGAAACTGAAAAGCTTAAATGATCGTGGGTAGGGGAAGTTTTTCATAATTCCGTTAGTAAAAAACGGAAGGGATTGGCCATACTTATTAAGAAAACAATTAATTTTGTCGCTTTTTCCTATCGAGTGGATCCTAATGGAAGATGGCAGATTTTAGAGGGCTCTATTGATGAGTTAGACATTGCCATATACAATGTCTATGCACCTAACGGTGAATCCAGTCCATTTTTCGGAGACTTTTTTTTACAGAAGCTAGTAAAATTTCTGGTAAGAATATTATGGTAGGGGGGGATTTCAATATTGTCATGGATCACAGGTTGGATAGAAGTGGTTCATCCAGTAATGAAACTAATTCAAGGGCCAGAAGGATCATAACAGATAGGATGAAGGACTTGGGTCTATCGGATGCCTGGAGGCTGACGTATCCTGATAAAAGGGATTATTCCTTCTACTCAAATCGTCATAGGACTTATAGTAGGATTGATATGTTTTTGTTATCCAATACTTTGATTAATAGTATGCTAAAAGCTGATAGACTCAATTTCAGTTTCAGACCATGCTCCAGTTTCAGTCATTTTACATTTAGACTTTGATTCTAAAAGACCTTTTCATTGGAGATTTAATTGCTCTCTGTTAAAGGACACTAATTTTTGGTCATGGGTTTTAAATGAAACAAAACAGTTCTTTGATACCAATGATAACAGGGAAACTTCTTATGCTATGGTTTGGGAGGCCTACAAGGCCTTTATTAGGGGCAGAATTTTGAGCTACACTTCCTTTAAAAGGAAAGAGAAATTTTTATTGCATAAGGAGAAAGAACTGGTTGAACTGGAGAAGCTACACAAATCACACAAAGGGAATAGTTGGAGTATCCTTAGGAGAACTATACTGCTTAGATATGAGATTAATAAAATACATACGAGTAAAGCTGAATTTGCTCTGTTTAGGACGCAACAAACTTATTGGGAGTCTGGAGAAAAAGCTGGTAGACTTTTGGCCTATAGGCTTAAACAGATCCAAAACAGAAATAATATACAGAGCATAAAAGATGGAGCAAAGAACACATATACTAAAACTAAAGACATTAATTCTGTTTTTTTACAGTTTTATAGAAACCTTTGCAAATCTCAGTGTGGCAAAGACTTGGGTCCAATTGGTGAATTTTTATCCAGGGCTAAATTACCTGTAATCGCAGAGTTAGAGCGGCAAGTCCTGGACAAGCCTATCTCAATTGCTGAAATTAATGAAGTGATATTAGGTATGCCCAACAATAAAGCCCCTGGGTCAGATGGTTTACACATGGGAGAAGAAAGGCATTTTAACATTAAAGGATATAACAGACCCTTACACGGGTATCCTTAGTTCCTTTGTTGATTTAAAGGGGAAATATGGTTTATCATATACACAATTCCACTCATACCTACAAGTCCGAGATGCAATAAAAGATATCTTGGATGTCAACTTGGCCATCCCTACTGATGACCGAGGGTCTACTTGCACTAGCCAGCAGTAAAGGAGGAGCTGGCAAGTTGTATAAACTTTCTAATAAAGGTGGGTTGGATCTCACAGAGTCCTCTAAACGTAGATGGGAAAAAAGCTTAGGCCATTCAATTTCTCCCATTTCTTGGGAGTCAATTTGGCACAATGCATACAAATCCAGTATGGACTTGCAGGGACGGCTAATCCAATTTAAACTAATTCATAACTGGTATTATACGCCAGAGAAAATGTTTAGATTAGGTATTTCTTCAGATAGTAAATGCTGGAGATGTAGCGCTCAAGATGCCAACTTATTACACATGATGTGGCATTGCCCAATTCTAAAACAGGCCTGGCTGGTTATCTGGGATGCTTGCCAGCAGATCATGAAACAGAACTTCCCCTTTGATCCAGGAATATTCATTCTGGGGGATTACACTTTGCCACTATCCTTGTCTCTGAGGGAAAAACAATGGATATCTATAGCCTCTATTTGTTTTAAAAGATTGATACTTAGTCACTGGAAAGATAAATGTCCCCCTACGTTAGAGGAATGGGTTACAGCTCTAGCTAAAGTAGCTGTCAATGAATATGTTAGTCATTGCAATGCTAGAACTATCAATAAATATAATGTAATTTGGGGTCCCTTTTTCTCTTGGCTAGATTATCCTTAGAAATTTATTAACTGTTAACTGTTTGCAGTAGACATTGCCGGATTAGTCCATTTACATCTATTACAAGCTATGTTTGCTTGTTGGGCACTTGTGATTATCTTATTTGTGAGATATCTTAGTTTACCTATAGTGGTTTATGTTAAAATCTGTTTGTAGTTATATATTTATCAATTTATTTCCCCCTCAATCTTTTTTGAGGGCAGTTGTGTATATATATATATTTTTTTTTTTGTGTGTACCCTTCTCTTTGTATACAACTGATTTTAATAGTATTATAGGTTTGATGTACCTTACTCCCTTCGTTGAGATGTTTATGCTGTATTTATTGCGAAAAATATAATAAAGATTGTTTGAAAAAAAAAAAAATAAATAATCAAAAGACCAATAAACTAAAAAAAAAAAAGATTCCAAGGTATTGCTGACAAACACACTGCAGGTACACAACTGATTATTAAACCATAACTTGATATGCTTCTTTTTATTCAGTGTGGTAGAATCTCTTATTTCAATGTTAAGCTGATTCCAAACTACCACACACCTATGTTTAACTGAGCATTTCCCTATGTCTAATCTAGATTTAGGTAAATTAAATTCTAAGCCAGCAGCAGACCCCAATCTTGATGGTATCGACTTCAGTGAAAAAAGGTCAGTAACATATTGAGGAAGTGTCCCTTTCAGGACCTTTACCATAAATAAATATGTAAATCCCTCCTTTCACTCCATCTTAACCAATTACATTTTTGATAAATCACTCAGTGATGGGTTCTGGGGTGTACATCCAAGACGCAACGGGCCAACCTACTGTAAACCATATCAATAGAATTCAGTAAAGTTCTAGTGGCCCCAACATATAAAAGGTCTCCGTAGTCTTTAACTGGAATAATTGTACTGCTGACCAACTTAAGTCTAGATTCAATGTCTAAGTAACTTTTCACCCTATACATTGCTCCAATTTTTTTTTAAGAATATTCCCCACTAAGAATTGAATGTATGTCCCATTTTAATTGGCTATCTAACCACATTCCTAAATATTTATAACATGATGTAGATTTTAGTCTCCAGCTTTAGTTGTAATCTTTAAATCATAATTCTTGTATACACTAGACCTACTGAACAAAATTGTGTTCTTTTCAGATTTAATTTCATAAATTGTAATTCAAAAAAAGTTTTGTAAATGTGTAAAAGCTGCCTGTAACCTTTCCTGAACCAGATCGATAAGAGTTCCCACTGGCATAAATCACCGTGTCATTGGCGTAAAGATGAAAATCAACATTCGTACTACAAAATTTAAGTTACTTAATGTATGAAAGAGTAAAGGCCCCAGTATCGACCCCTGGGGCACTCCAGATCGAACATAATTAAGGGAAGAAACTGATGTGCCCAGTGATACAAACTGTTGCCTATCTAGGATGTAGGAGCTGAACCACTCCACAACCTTAGGGGAGAGGTCCAGCTCCCCCAGATTAGCTAAAAGGGTAACATGATTAAGGGTGTCGAAGGCTTTAGACAGTTCTATAAAAATAGCACCTGTCACAAGTCCATGGTCCAAGCCATCTTGTACATCCTCTACAACCTTAACTAAAGCAGTCTGAGTACTATGGTAAACGCTAAATCCAGACTTTCTACAATTTAGTCTTTTCCCAGCTTCCAGAAAGTGAGCAAGCTGGCAAGATACCAAACACTCAAAATTCTTTGCTATCTGGGACAAAAGTGAAATTGGTCTATAATTTCCAATATCTATTTTTGCACCTGATTTATGTATGGGAATTACCTTAGCTATTTTCCAATGATGTGGAAACTCAGCAGCTTGAAGGGAAAAGTTAAATATATATGTTAACGGATAATCAATAACTGGAGCTGCATACCAAAGTAACTTTGGTGGTATTCCATCGGGGCCAGATTTTTTTTATATCCACTTTCAAAAGTTCGATTTGTACATACTCAACCGAAACATTCGTAAACGTAAATTTCGAATCATCTTTTAGAAACCTAGTATATTCTTGAAAGGGAAGCTGTTTTTATTAAGATGATTGTGTTTGAAAATTTTTATCCCCCAAAGTTTCCGATTCGAGAAAGAAATCGTTAAAGGCTTCTGCCACCACAGGACTAGATGGCATATACTGATTATTAAATCACAAAAAGACCTTCGTATCTAGTATTTTGAGCACCCATCAGCCCAGATATTGTACTGCAAAAGGCTCCCCTGTTAGCTTTATTGTCCATGGATATTTTTTGGGGAAGTAACCTTGTTTAGTTTTTCTTTCCACCCTATTATATAAGTTACTTGATTGTCTGTAAGCCAGCCAGTTAGATTCATTAGGTACACACTCTGCTTTATGTCAGCATTTGTCTCTTTGCAGCTTTAGTTTATGCAGGTTTGAATTGTAGCATCTTAAATTAACGGCTTTTACTTTTCTCCTTATAACAAGCACATGGCAGTTACAAACCTGCATAAACTCGTGCAGGAAATGACTCCAAACATCCGGGGCACTAGGAATAAGATACAGTCTGATCCAATCAATACCTTCTATGACTAACATGAAATTAATAATCAAATTTTCTGAAATTTCTCAAATGTAGATGACCATGGGTCTGACCAGATACCCTAACTTTTTTCCGAATAGCAAAAATAATTTGATGTTCTGAAAAGCAATCCAGTAAGACCCCACTAATTAAATAAGAACTTGGACTATTAGTAAAAATAAGATCTAAGGTGGAAGATTTTTAAAAGTCTATTATTTAAACTTGTAGGACCCTAAATTAATTGACTCAGATCCATGCTAATCTGAAGTTCTATCAGGCTATGGGATTCTTTAATTACTGTCCAATTTACATTAAAGTCCCCAAGAAGACTTTCATGTGTACTTTTATACATTTGTAAGAAAATCTTAAGGGAATCAAAGATGTCTGAATTAGTTTTAGGATATTTATAAATACCACCAATGAGCATAGGTTTACCAAAAGGAATTGTTGGCTCCAATATTAATGTTTCTAGGCCTGTCTCAATAGTATCTGTTTGAAGCCTGGTAGACACCAAGTTTGCTTCAATATAAATCAAGATCCCACCACCTTTGCTCATTTTCCCATCATTCCTATGCATCTGGTAATTATCCAGTTGAATTTGGGATTCCTCAATCTTGCTATGTAACCAGCTTTCAGTTATTACTATAACCTTTGGCTGGTGCATGGCAACCCTGTCTCTGATCAAATCAAATTTTTTCCAGACACTTTGAGAATCAAAGTGCACTATCCCAAAATCTCCCTTTAAAAATTAATCACTGTTGATAGATTAACAAGTGTCTGTACTTATCAAAGCAAAATCACATGGGCCCGGGTTGGAGTGAATATCCCCACGTCACCAAAAAAAGATACTTTGACACCTAATGACCTTCAATATATAGTGTCATTTTCTTTGGTCTCCCTAGGAACCCCCTACAAAACGAGAACCTGTGATTACAAAATTATCCCTTAATTATTACAGCATACTTAACCATGTCTCTGTACGTATTCCCTGTCAATAAGCTGGAATTGGGGAATAAATTTGCACAATAGCACCAGGTATTGTGAGCAGTATATGTCTCTCTACAATGAGGATGAATAACCAAGTATTTTAAAGACCAAGGTTGAAGCCTTGGAATACCAGTCTGCAGGCATAAGGAGGAGCAACAACATTAAGTACAATAACCCTGGGTTACCCATTTCTAATCTAAATATTCAATAAATTACTTAAGTGACGATAAACTTAATTCAAATGAGTTCCTGCTTGAGATACCCAATTAAAAAGACATGTCCTTTAAAACAGCATTAGGCCCAAACACAGTGCCTTAATCTGCTAAATAAAACCAATGCAATTTAAATTGTGCTCAATATATTAGTGCTGCAGTCCCTACGACCTCACACTGATTTGGTTTAAAAACCATTTAAGCTCTACCTGGGTGTCGTAGGAACTACTTAAAACTGTTTACCCAAAACAAAACTCACTTTACAACCCAAATAGATTTTTTGTTTAGGAGTGGCCACACGCTCGTTCGCGAGTGGCGCGTACATTTGAAAAGGTATTCCCCGCCCCTGCAGGTCTCTGGTTGGCTAATTACAGCAGTTATACAGTTATTAACAGCTTATGGAGCAGTAAGGGACAAGTGTAAAAGTTAAGAATCAAATTGAGTATACTATCCCCACACGAAGTAAGCACAGCAGAATCTTCTTTCCCAGATTCTCAGGACAAGCAGAACTCACAATGGTTGCTGCACTGTTTTGGAAAAACTGTACCTTTAGGTTAAATTTGAATGATTTTTTTTTTTTGTTGTTGCTTACTATTTCTCTCCCTTGGCCCCCAGTCGGCTCCTGCTTCTGGGCATCCTCTTCTTCCAGCCGCCGTCCATCCTGTATTAGTCTCCAAATTGGGCCACCAGCTTGCTATGCCCACAGCTTACCCCCCATGGTGGGGAGCCCACCAACTCCCCACCAGGACCGGACCTAGTACAGGTGACACCCTCAGAGATGGTGCAGTAGTTGGACAGCCATCAAGCCGCATGACCTGGCTGCCATTTTATCTTTTTTTGTCGGCAGAGCGCAAAATGCCATGAGTGGGCATGCCACACGCACGTACACACAGTGCACCCGCCAGCTGCTCCGCCTCCGTGCCCTGTTGTATTGGCCAGGTGTGCCAACACCCAGCCTCCGCTAGGTAACAGGCGGACAGCGGACCCTGTTCTCCACCCTCCCCGGGAGAGGAGAGCTGTCCTCTGGATACTCTATCTTTCCCCCCAAAAGCTGGCCCCAGACGACCCACTGGCACTGCGAACACAGGTTGCTGACATGGTAGAAGGTCAAGCATTGCTGCCTCAGTCCTCCATGTCACCAAGCCGGCTTGAGTGAATTTTTTTTTTTTTAAACATCCATAAAGAGTTCAAACCCCTTTCCCTTGCATGTAGGAACAAAACTTAACCTTTTCTGCAAAACAGATTTCTGGGGATTTTTAAGTTCAAACGATAAATGAGCAACATTTAGGACTTGCCTATCCCCCTGTGTGATTTCCTGCCTCCTCCCTGTGGGGCAGTTGTTGTCAGTGTCTGTCTCTGGTACCTGCTGGGTTTGCAGTAGCTTAGTTTCTGTTGCACTCGGACACTGCCATCTTCGTTTGCATTTGTGCTTTTTTCCATCCTGTCTTGTTCTCTTTCCACTGGTGGTTCTCCTTGAAACTGCAAAGTACAGGGGCTGCGTCATGGTAGAGAGATGTTCTGTGCTTGTCTCTCCTCCACTTCTTCCAGTTCCTCTTATTCTAAAAAATCAGAGGAGTCTGTGGCCGATTCTGATGTAAAATGATCACGTGACATGTTTAGCGAATCGGTTCTTTTGAGGGTGGAACGCAATTCTTATATATACACAGATGGAATTAACTATGTATATAGATTAGTGTAAGAACTTTTCACTGCATTTTTGAATTACGTTCATTTTCATGCACTTAATTTTAATAGTATGTTTATTTCTAGGCGATTTGGTTTCTAGGTGTGTGGTTTCTTTTCGTTTTTGTCAACACTACATTATATTTGATTATCATAAAAATTTTCTCTATGTAAAAAAATTGGTATGTGGCACTTACTTCACCTGGAACAGTCCCTGCTGATGCCCTGAGCAAAACCGGTTAGAGTATCAGTGCTGGGTGTTCCTTCTGGCATCCTTTTATTAGAGGTTTTGGATTTCATGGCACTCTAAAGATTAAAAACTAGCATTTATATGGCTACCCTGGTTTGAATGTGCTTATTTGAGGTGGTGGATGGTGCAGGGATTTTTGTGTCTTGCATTGCTTGGTTTTATCCCAGCAAATCTAGCCGTTTGGGGAGGCTTCCTTTGCTTACATATTCAATTCTGTGTACCGAGGAAAATTAAATCCAGTCTGTCTTACAGATCTCCAATTGACTTAACTTACAGCACTGGCTTCTCTATGAGATTTCTTTATTTCAAAAATTTTAACAGGAAATGCATACTAAGCTGATAGCTGCTTTCCAGATGCAACTTGAGGGAAGGGGGAAATACAATACGGGATGTGCAAGTGAAAATACATTATAAATAGTTACGTAGTAGTAATAAAAACGTAAAATACAATATCAAAGAAAGAGACAATAACATTAAAAAGTACAATAACAGAGTGCATTCACGATTTACATAGCAGATGGGTGGAAAGCTACAGGAGCCAGACAATAATACCCCATAAAACTTATATAATATGAGCACAATGATTTGGCAGTTTGAGTGCAACAGCCACTGCGCTAAGCGGCGTATGATAAGCAAAATCGGTCTCACCCCTTAGCAGTAGACAACGAGAGGTCCCAATTAAAGCAGAAGCAACAGTTGCAAGGACAAGAGGAAACAGCAACACAGCTACTGATTACAATGAGAACTTGAGTACTGCAGGGTGGAAGTTGGAAGAACTCCAGTGGGGTCCTGGGGTCTCCCCCCACTCCTTCCTAGTCCTCTTATACTGGGACTGCTCATGCAGGAAGTCAAGCTGGCCACAGGTAAGACTCATCTTAGTTTTGAATGCACAGTGCACTGACTGGTGCTGGAACAGTTCAGTAAAGAAAGCTGCTACTGCTGATTTCTAGGTGATGAACGCCGGTGCTGGAAACTGGGAAAGTGAATATAGAGCCAGAGAAGACTGCAGGTTCACAACCCCAGCAAGCTGGCTTCACTCAGTCTTGGTAAGGGCAGGCTGCTGGACATGGCGACCACAAGATGCAGGCAGGTCTGAAGCTTGCTCAGCTCGACCTCCTTGTCTACAGTCTCCACTTCCAGCAGCCTACCCAGACCATGCACAGGGAAGAGGTCTTGCTGAGTCATGAGCCTGCAATCCTCCTGGCTTCCACCTTCATGCGTCAGCACCACTCATTAGCTAGAAAGCAGAAGCAGCTCCTTGGCTTCATAAGTTTTTCAGCACCATTCAGTGGGCAAGGTGCTTGGACAGAGGTGGATCTTACCGTGTGAGCAGCTCGACCTCCCTGCACGCAGACAGTGGTGACCACTTCCAGCAGCCCACCCAGACCACATAGATGAAAGCCACCCTGCTGCGGCCAGGAGCCTATAGTCTTCTCTGGCTCCATCTTCACTTTCCAGTGCCAGCACTCATTGCCTAGAAAGCAACAGGAATGGCACTGTTTCCTGAACTTTTCCACCACCATTCAGTAGGCCAAATACTGTCCACACTTTCGCTGTACACTACAGCCTGGAGAATGTCCCTCAAAAAAGTGCTGCCTCCGACCTAGCTGTGCTTCAAGACCTACTTTCTTAGGACTGTGGGCTCCAGCCACAAAGATAGTTTACAGACACTACTGCCTGGGACTCATTCCATAGGTGTAGCCTGATTAAAGAGAACAGTTACGTATGCAACTTAACAGTGAATCATCAGGCCATGCCGTTCCACCCTGCTTCCCCCAGTGGGGTCAGACTACAACTTGTGCAGTCTTCATCTCCATCATGGTCTACCTATAGCTCTCTGCCTCACCTGGAAGAAAAAATTACTCAACTTAGTAATGTGGTTTCTTCTAATGGAGTCTTGCTATATTATGACAAATGCAGTTTGTCCCAACATTAGAACTGCTCCGGAGGTGAAAGAGTTAACTTCCATGCCAGGCATGGAACTTAGAGCACGAGCTCGGTTAGAAAAGCTCTGTCTGGAATATTTCAAACTGAAACTGTCAAATCTTTACGAGCAAAACTCACTAAGGTTCTGTGTGGAAGCTGTAATCTACACTAGCCAACTGGCTACTTAAATACTAACACATTTTACTGGCCCCAACACCAAGATTTTCAAGTCAGGGGACCAGAAAAAGATAAGACAAGATAAAATAAAACACAACACCCAAACACCCCAAAAAAAGAAGGGGTGGAAAACATAAAATAGGCATCAATAAGTGCCAACACTGACTGCCCACCCCATACCCAAAGTAGAAGTTCTGAGAGGGGCAGGTTGGGGAGGTCATAATATAGCAAGACTCCATTAGAAAAAGAACATTACTAAGGTGAGTAATTTTTTCTTCAAACTACATGAAGTCTTGCTATATTATGACAATTGCAGATCACACAGCAGTACCTCCATGGAGGAGGGACAGAACCTACTTAGGAATAGGTTTGAAGCACGGTTGTGTTAAACCGAGCATCCCTCCTGGCCTGAATATCCAGGGAGTAATGCTTGGTGAAAGTGTACTGTTTTCCAAGTAGCTGCTTGACATATCTCTAAGATAGGATGTCTCTGGCAGCAGCTAGAGACATAGCTGTACCTCTGGTAGAGTGAGCCCTCAGGCCAGAAGGGGGAACTTACCCAGTTTTTGATAGCAAAATTGGATACAAGAGACAATCCACCTGGCAATGAATCTCTTAGTGGCAGGTTTCCCTTTCCCAACCTCACCATAAGTGAGAAATAGTTGGAGGAAGTCAAACCTGTGACCCTTGGTAAGCTCTATGTAGTAACTTAGGGCCCTCTTAACATCTAAGCTGTGCAACCTCCTCTCACCAGAGGAGGAATGGTCAGTGAAGAACACTGGAAGAGAAATAGATTGATTAAGGTGAAAATCTGAAACCACCTTAGGCAAAAACTTCCTGTTAGTCCTGAAGACTACCTTATCCCTCTGAAAGGAAATAAAGTCAGTCTCCACTGACAAAGCTTGTAACTCACTTATGCGCCTCGCAGAAGTGATGGCTACTAGAAACACAGTTTTCCAAGTCAAGTACTTAAGCTCTGCCGAAGACAGAGGTTCAAAGGGGGGTTGCATCAGCTAAACAATGCAAACATTAAGATCCTAGGCAGGGGCAGGGTCCCTGAATGGTGGATTAGTATGAAGCAATCCCCTGAAAAACTTGGAAAATACAGGGTGAGCAGAAAGAGAAGAGGGCTTCCCTGCTGAAATAAAAGTAGAGAGAGCTGCCAAATGCACTTTCAGGGTAGCTGGTCTCAGTCCCAAAGAATTAAGATGGACCATATAGTCCAAAACAGTGGGCAAATCAGCAGATTCCGGGGAAATATGCTTCCCAGAACACCATATGGAAAACTTTTTCCATTTGGAGTTATAAGTAGCCCTAGTGGAAGGCTTCCTAGAAGCTTTCAAGATTTTGAGAACACCTTGAGGAAGGTGTAGGTCAGCAAACTCTAACTCCTCAAGAGCCAGGCCTTGAGGTTGAGGGATTTGAGATTCGGATACCAAACTCTCCCCTGGGTGCAGGTTAACAAATTGTGGTTCCTGGGGAGACACAGGGGAAGATGGACTGCTAAGGACAGAAGGAGTGGGTACCAGGGCTGCCTGGCCCAGTCTGGAGCAATCAGAATCATCTTGCAGGGCTGAGATCTGATTTTGACTAGCACCTTGAACAGGAGAGGGAAGGGGGAAGGCATAGAGAAACTTCCCTTCCCAATCGAGGAGAAAGGCATCCAGGGGGACTGAGCCCAACACTGGGGGCCTGCAACAAAAAAGTGGAAGTTGATTGTCTGGGGCTGCAAAAAGATCTATCTGAGGGGTGCCCCATCTGGCAAAAACTATCCCCAGAACTCGGGGATCCAGTGACCACTCGTGATGGCCCTGGGAAATCCTGCTGAGAGCATCTGCCAGGACATTGTCCTTGCCTGGAAGGTGAACTGCTATGAGGGACGTGTTCAGGGAATAAGCCAGAGACCACAACTTCATTGCCTCGGTGCACAAGGCCGAAGACCGAGTGCCCCCTTGTTTGTTGATGTACCACATTGTAGTGGTGTTGTCTGTTCTGACCTGTACCACTTTGTTCTGAACAGATGCAGAAAAAACCTGAAGTGCTAGAAAACTGCTCCGAGTTCCAACACATTGATGTGGAGCAGAGATTCCTGAGAGGACCACAATCCCTGGGTGGAGAGATCACCCATGTGAGCTCCCCATCCCAAAAGGGACGCATCTGTAGTAAGGGTCAAGGAGTGAGATAGAGGGATGAAGGGAACCCCTTGTCTCAGATTGCTCTGATCCTACCACCACTGAAGGGCCTGGATCAGGGTTCGAGTCACTGGGATCAACTTGGATAGGGGATCTCTTCTTTGAGACCAAAAGGCTCTCAAATGGAACTGAATGTCCCTCATCTGAAATCTTGCTCCTTGCACTACAGCTGTGGAAGCAGCCATGTGTCCTAGGAGCTGTAGGAAATGCCTTGCTGGCGAGAGACCTGCAGAGTGAAGGAGGAGGCCAGGGCCACCAGGGTCCTTACCCTTCTAGGGGAAGGAAGGCTCTGGCTCAGCTTTTGTCCAGTTCTGCACCTATAAAGGTGAGTACCTGGACAGGTTCCAGAACTGACTTTGGAAGATTGAGAAGAAAGCCCAGAGAGGCAAGCAGCTGCTGGTAACTTGCAGGTGTGATTTGACCTGGTCTGGAGACTGACCCACAATGAGCCAGTCGTCTAGGTAGGGAAAGATGGCAATCTTTGCCTTCTTAAATGAGCAATTGCTACTGCCAGGCATTTTGTGAATACCTTTGGGGCAGAGGTAAGGCCGAAGGGCATTGCTCTGAACTGATAATGGCCTGAGGGCAGTTCGAATCTGAGGTACTTTCGGTGGGAGCTTCTGATAAGAACATGGAAGTAGGCATCCTTGAGGTCCAGGGAAGCTAGCCAGTCCCCTGGCCTTAGGGAGGGTAAAATCATTCCTAGAGTCACCATTTTGAATTTTGTTTTTAAAAGGTGCTTGTTCAGATATCTTAGGTCCAGGATGGGCCGCCATTCTCCTGTCTTTTTGGGGTAAGGAAGTACCTGAGTACAGACCTTGCCCTGGGTAGGGGAGAACCCTCTCACAGCTCTGAGAGCAAGGAGGGTTGAGACTTCTGTTTCCAAAGCAAGAGTCTCTAGAGGATTTGCAGGTGGAAAAAATCTGATTCTCATCTTTGGAAATTTTTTGAAGCAGAGAACCAGACCCTGGCTTACTACTTCCAGGACCCACTTGTCTGATGTTAAAGACTCCCAGTCCTGGACGAAGTAAGCCAGCCTGCCCCCTACAGGTAATGGAGAACCAGCCCTGGGCATCCTATCAGGGTGCCTGTTTGGCAGGGGCTTTAGGCTGAGGAGTGGGAGCAGGCCTGCTCATACCCCGTCTGCCTCTCCCTCTGAAGAACCCCCTCTGAACGTAAGCTGAAGAGGAGGCCTGGGTTTGGTAAAAAGGTCTGTGAAAAGGCCTGCCTCTACCCTTGGGGGGTGTAGTAGAAATTTCTGAGTTCATTCTAGTATATGCTGTTACAGGGTTAAAGAATGTCACTGAGGTTACTTGAGGTACATTAGTAAAAGCAGAAATCAGGATAAAACTGGTTGTAACAACCTAAAAAAAGAGGAACCAACTGTCAGGAAACCAAAACCATATTAGGAAGTTGTTGACAGCAGTTCTTGGAATTAAGATAGCAGTTCTTGGAATAAGATACTCTTTTCATTGGAATTAGCAACACCTTGATAATAAAGGTATATAAGTGATTGACTAATGAAACTCAGGGAGCCTTGCATGTTGTTGGAAGCAGACTCCCATATGCATATGTATTAAACTTTTCTTTTTACTACATGCAGTGTTCCTGAGCCTGATCTTTAAACTAAAGTGTAAGAAGGATATATTTTTCCACGACAGTTTTGGCGTAGTTGGCAGGATCAACACGGACTGGACCCAGAGTAGTCCTGGTCGGGGACGAATCCCAAGACTTCTGGTAAAAGTACCGAAAACAGAGGGAAACTGCCACGGCAAGCAGAGCCAGGTGGGACCTGCCCCGATCGCAGAGGATTCTCTTCGGACCCAGACGGCGCTGATCACTGTAAGTACCTGCACTCAGGCCGTTGCATGTAATAAAATAAAAAAAAAAAAAAAAAAATTGCTTGTATAAGTTGTAACTGATATCAGGATAGCTTGAGTCTGAAATAGTGACAAAATAGCTATAAGTCTGAGCCTGAAATAGTGACAATAGGGACTAGGCGCCATAAAGTAAACCGCTAACAAGTAAATAGGGACGTTTGAGCCTGTTCTGACAGTGTGTGAGCATAAGACAGAAAAAGGGGGGGGGGGCAACAGAACCTTTAAGTAGGTTGAGCACCCCAGCAACAGAACCTTTAAGTGGGTTGAGCACCTTTAGGAAACTAGGGAGAAAAAGGGTGAAGGAGGCAGGCAACAGTAACTCCCGGTGGTTGTTTTTTTTTATCTTTTCTTTTTGATGAAACTGTGAGAGTAATATACATACAGAGCTGCTAAAAGAAAAAATGGGGAAAAAATGATTGGATTTTGCAGATGGAAAAGAAAGGCAGAACGTAGGCAGGAGGAGGAAGCCATGATCAATTAAGACCAAAGGTTGTGGGTAGTAGTGATTGGCTGTACTGCTGGCAGTTAACAGCAGAAACAGAAAAAGAGTGGCTATTGGACTGGGCAAAGGCTATTACACACAACCTGCAGGTGCAGACGGACCTGCATTGCACTACACACTACTTAACAAGGGTAAGAGACAGCGAGTATGAGTGTGGGGAATGGGGAAGGCAGCCAGTGGAGCAGACCCTAAACATTTCTAAAATATATGCAGCTAAAGATCGCTGCACAGCAGCAGTGGGGTTCAGCCAAGAACAGCAGAAAGTGTTCCAGGTCCCAGGGTCATACCCACATATATCACTAGCAAGGGACCCCTCCATTCCCTGAAAAGAATTGGGGCCGTGGATAGAGTGTGTGAGACAGATATAGAACATCAGAAAAAGGAAGGTGTACAAAGTATAAAATTAAAAGGAGAGTAATAATAAAAGTAGAAAGAGGGTTTGAGGACTCCAGGTTTAAGAATATGTGGAGAGATGTATTAAGGAAAAGTCTCTCAAACAAGCAAGGGCAACTGCCCTTTGCCCTTGTAATTTGTGCTAGCTACAAGTATATACTGTTAGAGCCAATGATGGCTTTCACAGTTCACGCTGTTTTTAGTAGAAAAGCAGCAGCTGATTAAGTAACATTAGATAAGCAACATTTAGAGAAAGAAAATAAACTACTGTGGATGTACGCACAGTAGGTGACTACAGACGGGATGATTTGAAAATCATCCTCCCCCCATGTTGCCTATCTGTGTAGTTTCAAGTTTTTCTGTATCAATTTCAAGTTCCCTTGCCTCCTATAGAGGCTGAAACATTTAATCCCAAAACCCAAGTACTGGGGACCTCTACCAGATGGATCTCAACCTAGTACTCAGATTTTTTTTGTTTTGTTTTTAAACTGCAAACCAGAGCTCTGGAAAAAGACTTGGTTTGGCAGGTTACTAAAATGGCCTAAAGAAAACCTTTGAAAGGGTTAATAGCTGCAGTGTTTGGAAATTATCATGAAGGTCCTGCAGTCGGTTTTCTCAATCGGACCAGTGTATCAAAAAAGAAGGAAAATACCTTGGTAAGTCTGAATTATTTTATTATTTAAAGTTTTTTTTTTGTCTGTTTTATTTCTGTAATACATATAGTAAACAAGGTAATGCTCCATCTCTCTTGTGCGTATTTTCCAGCGTATATCTGTGTTCTGTAATTATGTTCTGTTGTCAAGGTTGCGAGACAGGATTGTCTGCCTTCGGTGCAAAACATGTTACAGTAAAAAAGAAAGAGGAAGCTTCTTTGCCTCATATCTGACTGTTTTAATTGGTTTTATTTTTAATAAAACATTTGTGCTGCCTAGATAGGGTCAGTGAAGAACTTTTGTATGTAGTTGTTGGTTGGAGCAGGTAGTGTTGAAGGTAAAGAGATATGACGTCATAGATTGCAATGTGCAGAAAGATTTGTAGTTTGCTAGCAACGTGCCAAGCCACTGCTAGTGAAAATGTAATGTGTTAACAGCTATGAATGGCTTTATCGTACTTCTAGTTAAAACCAGAAACTTTTTGCAAAATGGCAGGGTGCCATATTTTGGCTATGCGCCAAAAGGTGTAACCACGTTATACTAGATGTGTTCACTTACAGATGGTAAGTTGTGCCGTATTTTAAAGGAGTTAGAAGGTGTTTTAAAAAGTGTTTTGTTCTGGAAAGATTTGGCATGGAGATATGTATAAATGTGTTGGTTTAAAAAACTGTCTGTTACAAGACAGGCAGGAGGCAGCACATATATCTAAAACACGTTACAGTTTTCTAATAAAACTATGGGCATTACCTCAGCAAATTGGTGTCAAATAATGTCAGTCTTATTTTGTGTTAAGTATTTCTTTTTGTATGTGTATGTGTGTGTACTGTCTTGGCCAGCAGTTTTATTGTGTGCTCTATTATTATTTAAAGATATTTTAATATTAGTAGTGTTCAAGGACACTACAAAAATAACTGGGTTTGAACAACCCTTGCATGTACACTGTGACCTTCTGCACATTATTTGACCTTCTTGTGTTTCAACATTTTATGTTACTACCAGTTCAAACTTGATGTGTATTCCATACCTAAAGCACAACTTTTCATACAAAATGTATGTTTTCATGAAAGCACACCAAGAGTGAACCATGTAATTTGACTTTTTATTGCATAACTAGTATTCTAAGTGAAGAGGAACAAACTTTTCTTCTCCTCTCACTGCTTCTGACTTGCAGCCAACACAGGCAATACTCCAGCTGGAAGGGGAGAATTATTCATCATCTCCCATATTTTTATTATACATATACAGTACGCTTTTGAAAAAAGGACTATTACAGCTGTTTTTGAGAGTTTACCATCTACAGTTAAAAAACAATGGTTTTGGTTTTTATGTGTGACCATGGTGTAACCATTTTTTTTTCTTTTTGAAATGCATTCTAAAAAAACGTACGTACAGTATTACCATCAATCCGGATCTTATAAACTCAGCTGACATTTTGTCATGCTTAGGATGAGGGAACCCAGGGACACTTGGCTTCTTTTATCCTATGGAAATAATCTTGTTTTTTGGAAAAACTTGTGTATGTTTGTTTTTGTTTGTCTGTGTTTCTTCTCTTTCTTCTATAGAAAAAGAAGTTCCCCATCGTTATAGTAAGGCATGAAACTTACTAAACTAATTGTAATATTATCTTGTTATAATTTAAAGTGTAGTAGGTGGAGACTGCAATGGGGCCACCCCATTACCATTTATCCAGTGCACATTTTTTTTAAGGTGCTGCGCGACTAGCTACTAATATTGCCAGACCATTTCCGGGTTAATATTCATGTCACCATCCACAGCTAACCTTTTTATTGCTACAGTATTCGAGTTGTCTCTTCCACCAGTAGGAGCTCAGGGGGAGGGGGTAAGCTACCCATCCCTCCCTCCCTTCCAGTGTAATACCCACAAAGGTTGCAAGGTACATCACTGTTCCCCCAAAGGGGTAAATAAAGAAAATGTGTATTTGCCAATAATTGTTTCTTATTTACAGGTTTTAAAAAAGTCCCAAACTATTTTAACAGCATAACCCAGCCCAAGCCCTTCTGTTTCTTCTGGTGCAAACAGTTAAATCCCACACCTATTATTAATACAAGGGCTTCTGCCCTTAGCAAGTAATCAGTTACTCTGGAGGGTAAAGTTGTGTATGTATGTTCACACATATTCATTCTTTTGATTGTCTTTTCAGCTTTCTTATCCTGTCAAAACAAATGTAAAACAACTTTTGTCATAACCTACAGCAATGAATGCATTTTTTTAAACCAGTAAATTCACAATACTCTAACATTCCTGGACTCTGAACTAAGTTTACAGTTTATATTTGTTGTTTAAAATGTATGTTATGCATTATGCTCAATACTGAAATTGTTCTCATTGCAAACACTAATGTTTCACGCTTATGTTATGTTTTGATATACATCTTGCTACACTGTATCATGTGTGTATTCAGAAAAGTGCTCCACATGTATAACGTTTTTAATGCTCATAACCAAACCTAAATACTGAGCCAGCATTGCTGACCCACCCTAATATGTTCCAAAGCAAACCCCAGACAAATTAATGCTCCATTTGTCTTATTATTCACAGGTGCAATAGGCACTGTTATTAAATTGGCATAGGCCAACAACATATGTATTTGTCCCGCTAATTGCATAGTGTATCAGGCATATTGCTACGAACTATATGTTTGAAGCATGTTATTGTAACATTACAAGATTTTATGACTCAGGTCTCAGTCAGGCCTGCTTGCAACAGACAGGGAAATAATGTTCATCACTGTCATAACTGCTTCTGTGATTTGAAAGCAGGGGTGTAACCATAACATTGTCATGATTTAGATGGTCAAATGGTATAATTCAACCTCGGCCTGCACCCCCAGGGTGTGCGGTTGATGTCACATTCTTATTTTTCTCTTTCTAATTGCCAGAATTTAGGCTCTGTCACACCACTCTT
Organism: Neoceratodus forsteri; assembly: GCA_016271365.2. Classification (NCBI taxonomy): domain Eukaryota; kingdom Metazoa; phylum Chordata; order Ceratodontiformes; family Ceratodontidae; genus Neoceratodus; species Neoceratodus forsteri. The sequence goes on along the minus strand of CM057456.1, from coordinate 1,410,591,178 downwards.
TACAAAACAAAAAGCCAAATGGTTTACAAGATTGTTATTTATTTGTTTTTAATTCAGTGTCTAACATACTTTGCAAGTTTGCAGGTTTCCACGGTGTGGCACACATAAGATCTCCACATTCCACAGCAGTAATATTTCATCTGTTGCCAAGACCTTTCATCTTTTCCTGAAAAGAAAACAACTGCCACAGCTTTGATGTCATCACTATCTTTTGTGCCTGACTAGTTCCATATTAGGACTATTGCATGAATCTAGTTATTACCTCTGCAAGGGTAATGTTTTCAGCAAAATTACACCTATTAGTAGAACTTTGAATCCACTGAATAAGGTCCAGTCAGTTCAGGCTCTGCAATCAAGCTTATTGTTTCTGCTTACTATGAAGTTAAGTCTGGGTTAGGGGCAATCCCCTAACTTCAGCAAGAACATTTTTTTCAACTGATCTTCAAGCAAGACATGCATTTTCTTCACTGCTGCTTGTTCCAAACATGGCTGGTACCTTATACAACCCTATTACTCTGGTTTATTGTAAACTGTTCCTTTTTTATGAACTGTTAATCTTTGTGCCGGAGAGTAATCAACTATCACGACACAAATGCCATGCAAGTGTGTGTGGCTCCATTAAATGAACTCAATGCACAATCTAATCCACCTCTGGCCAGTGTGTGTCTGCCAATCAGCCATCCAACAGCCAGCAACATGAACACTAACTTTTCTACTGTGCTGGTGTTTGTTTTTAAATTACTGTCTGTATTGCCCCATGTGCCTTGTGGGGTTACGACCATTCTGCAAATGACATTTCACCTGTACTGTAATTACACCAACCTGTGCTTATTTATATGAACTTTATGGACTGTTATGTTTTATAAGGACTTATCTGTCAAGAGACATTATCAACAGATTCTTCAATCAAGCTCCAAGGGTGTGCGACACCGCAACACAAGGTAGCATCTACCTTATTCACTCTCAAAATGGATTCCATGAACTTTTTTCATCGACAAAATTGTTATGTTATATTGTGTTATACGTGGTATCACGTTAGCATTTTTTTTTTCACATATTTGAATTGTGGTGTTGACATCCCTCAGTTCTGTATTGTGTTTTACAAACTCACCATTTGTGTTCCATCTGTAACTCCCTCTGTATCAACTCCAAAACAGAATGTTTTTTATAAATGCCTTAACTATCTGTATGCTGGCAACCAGTTTTAAATCATATAGATGGTAAGGGGGGTGGTTAGTTGATACAAAGTATCAAAAGGGGGGAGAATGTAGTAGAAATTTCTGAGTTCATTCTAGTATATGCTGTTGCAGGGTTAAAGAATGTCACTGAGGTTACTTGAGGTACATTAGTAAAAGCAGAAATCAGGATAAAACTGGTTAGAACTGGTTGTAACAACCTAAAAAAGAGGAACTAACTGTCAGGAAACCAAAACCATATTAGGAAGTTGTTGACAGCAGTTCTTGGAATTAAGATAGCAGTTCTTGGAATAAGATACTCTTCATTGGAATTAGCAACACCTTGATAATAGCTTGGCAGAAGACACCAAGAGAAAGGACTGCTGTGTGACTGAACTTCTCTACTGGGACTATATTGCCTTCCTTCCCTCCCCTCCACCCAAAGCTAGTTCTATTTTTATAGGCACAGGATTTGACTGACAATGGGAACTCCCTGTTTAGGGGCAGGAAGTGAGTGCTCACAGAACCACCAAGGACCCACCATCCTAGAAGGGCAAGAGTAGCTCTCCGGCCCCCTCTAGCTGCTGGAGGTCTGCCTCTGAACAAGTAAGTGGTCTACTGAGAAATATAGGATATTCTTGTCTCAGAACAGGACAATCAGGAGCTTAAAGGGCACACAGGCAGAAAGTAAGGAGAGAGAGAAAAAACACAGACAAAAGAGTAAGGATTGCAAACAGTTAAGGGGTCAGAAATAAGACATGATTGGAGTGGTGCAGTGCAGTGGCTGTGGGCAGCAGTCTTCGGGAGATATTCTGGAGGATGCGTGTTGTCCCATCTGCAGGCACCTCTCTGGGCTGAGGGAGGAGGTTGCTCATCTCCAGGCTGAGTTGGCCAGGATTTGTGGGACCTCCTCTTCCATCCAGGGACCACCAGTGCCACTGCCGTTGCCTCAGAGGTTACCAAGAAAGAGGAGCTGTTGGACCACAGTGGGCTCAGGGAGGGTGAGGGTGGTGAAACAGAGGCACATCCCTCCAGTTGTACCTCTCCACAATTCCTATGCCATTTGTGAAAAGTGTGGTTCCTCTATGGAGGCACCTCTACAGTGAGACCAAGGAGGATGCTGGGAACCACCACAAAGGAGACCCACAGGAGGGTGGCAGGGGACCCTGAAGGGGAAGGAAACAACTCCTGGTGGGGGACTCCATTGTTAGGAAGGTAGAACTGGGCAAGGAAGGGGAAAGGGAGGTGAGGTGCCTGCCTGGCGCCATGGCTTGGAGGGACAGGGAGCGAATCCTCAGGATTGCTGGAGCAGCTGCACAGGGGAGGGAGCTGGATGTCACTGTCCACCTAGGGACAAATGAGACCTGGCTAAGAAAGGGACTAGAGAAGTGCAGGAAGAGTTGTGGAATTGGGGAGGGGCCTTAGTCAAGTAGCACGACGGTAACCTTCTCGGAGGTGCTATCCATCTATGGCATAGGAGAGGCAAGGGTGTTCCGCACCATGGGATTCTTAATCAGTGGTTGAAAAAGCTGGTGGAGCTCAGAGATTTGGCTTCATTGGGGACTGGGGGTCCACCTGAGTGATGCAAGTCTATACTGGCATGATGGGCTGCATCTGCCCGGAAGGGATCCAGGATCCTAGGTGATAGGGTTTAATGCTTCATTGGCAAGCTTTAAACTAGCCAAGGGGAGGCACTGGAAAGAACAGGAAAATCCTAGCCCCCCAAACAATCACGGCAGTAAGTGTGTGGCAAACACCAACATGGAGGTGTCGATAGAGAAGGGCAGGGTAAATGGACAAAGTGACAAAGGCAAGAAGGACAGGGATGGGGCAAAAGGGGTAAGGCCATCAGGAAATGGAGGGTAATGAGTACCTAATGCCTGTGAGTCTGGGCAACAAGCTCCCTGAGCTGGTGGCCTTAATGGAAGAGGGATGCCTGGATATCGTAGAAGTCACAGAAACATGGTACACAGAGAACCATGACTGGGATGTTAACATACCAGGGTACATAACCTACAGGAGAGACAGGCAGGTGAGAAAGGGGGAGGAGTAGGCTTTCATGTAAAAGGAAGGGATAAAATCAACTGAACAAAAGAGTAAACAGGAGGAGAGGAGGCACTGTGGGTCACCTTGGAGATTGGAAAGGGCACCACAACCCACACAGGGTTGGTACAGACCCCCATGTCAGGGGGAAGGAATGGACAAGGATATGATGGAAGGCATTCTTAGAATGGCAGAGAAAGGGGAGATACTGTTGATGGGAGACCTGAATATGCCAGATGTTAACTGGAGCACATTTGCTGCAGCCACATCCAACAGCAGGGCCATACTTGACACCCTACAGGTGGCAGGCATTAGACAGCTAGTTTCGGAACCCACTCGTGAGGGAGCAATCTTAGACCTCGTGCTCTCAAACGGGGGCAGTGAGAGGATCTCAGATCTAGAAGTAGATTGCCATCTCTGGGGACAAGTGACCATCAAACAGTGTGGTTCACGTTAATCAGCTACAGAAGTCGCTTACAAAAGTGAGGGTACTGGACCTTAGGAGGCTGACTTGGGCAAGATGGTGAATGCTCAGAAGAAGCACTAGCAAACAACAGGCTAGAAGGAGAGTGCTGTGCAGCAACAGCAGGGGAATTATCAAACTCAAGCATCACAGAGGCAATAAGCCTTTGTGTGAAGCAAATAAACAAATCAAAACGAAAGAAAAGCCACTATGGTTCTCAAGAGAGGTGGTGGCTGGAAAGTCAGGAAGAAAAGATAGTATCTGGAAGTATCAGGGGTAATAGAAGGAGCAGGACAGAGAGCTGTACCAGTTAAGGGCAGAAAGAAGCAGGGAGGGAAGTCAGAATAGCAAAGGCCCAAACTGAGGAAAAGATAGCCAATCAGTTAAGAAGGGGATAAACCTTTATAGGTACATCATTGAGCGAGAAAGACAAAGGAAGGACAGTGGAGGCTGAATAGAATGAACGGTGGTGGAAGAGGGGACAGTGAAAGAGGAATACTGAACGAATATTTCTGCTCAGTATTCACAAAGAGGAGGGGAAGTGCCTAATCCAATTAACAGAAGTTCCCTGATAGGGGGTTGACGAGTCCTTTCACAGAAGAAAGGGTTCTGCAAGAACTTAAAACTGAAGGTGACAAAGCAATGAGTCCTGATGGAATTCACCCCAGAATTCTAAAAGAATTAAGTGAAGGAACTAGCTAAACCACTGGCTACTCTTTTTAATAAATCATGGAGGATGGTGGTACTTTGAGGACTGGAGGAAGGTTGATGTGATTCCTTCACAAAAGTGGGACCAAGACAGAGGCAGGAAACAACAGACCTGTCAGTCTGACCTCTGTGGTAGGGAAAGGATGGAGTCACTTGAAGGAAAGAATAGTTGAGTACCTAGGAGGTCAGTGGAGCACAGGATCCGGGAGGCAGCATGGGTTCACAGCGGAAGGTCATGTCAGATGAATCTAATAGATTTTGACTGGGTGACCAAAGTAGTAGACCGGGAGGGGCTGGACATGGCCTACCTAGACTTAGTAGTGCATTTGACACAGTCCCACACAAAAGATTGATAGTCTGAATTAACCAGCCTGGGAGTGGGTCCCAGGGTGGTAGCCTTGTAAAACACTGGCTGGACAACAGGACACAGAAGGTAATTGTAAATGGAGTCCACTTGAAGAAAGGGCGTGTACTAGTGGGTACGTAGGGTTCAGTATTGGGTCCAGTCCTTTTTAATGTCTTCAGTGACACTGCAGAGGGACTGAAGGAAAAGTATGCCTTTTGCAGATGACACAAAGATCTGCAACAGGGTTGATACACAAGGAGGTGTGTGAAAGGATGAAAAGGACTTGGCAGTGTTGGAGGAATGGCAGACGATGGGCAGCTAGGATTCAATGCAAAAAGTGCAAATAATGCACCTGGGAAACAAGAACCCAGGGAAGAATACATAATGTGTGGGATGTAGTAACAACAATAAACAGGAAAGGACCTGGGGGGGTAATCATCAGATGACCTTAAGGTTAGTGCAATGTGAGAAGGCAGTAGGGAGGGTGGGTATACTGGGATGGGGAGAGGCATCAGCAGCAGAAAACAGGAAGTTGTTATCCTCTGTACAGACAGTTGGTGAGACCCCCTATCTGGAATACTGTGTCCAGTTCTGAGACCCCATCTCCGCAAGGACAGACAGGATAGAGGCAGTCCAGAGGAGGGCAACTAAAATGGTGCAGGGTCTGCAAGAGAAGTCAGTAGGAGGAGAGACTAAAGGAGTTTATTATGTATACCCTTGAGGAAAGAAGGAGAGGGGGACATGATAGAAACTTGTCAAGTACCTCAAGGGAATCAACAAAGTCCAAGAGGGTAGCATCTTTCAGAAAAAGAGACTTGCAAGAACAAGGGACACATTTAAAGCACAGAAGGAGGGCGGTTCAGGGCATGTGAGGAAGTATTATTTCACAGAGAGGGTAGTGATGCATGGAACAGCCTCCTGAGGAAGTTGGGGTCTAAAACTGTGGAGAATTCAAGAATGCATGGGACAGACATAAGGCAATTCTTGTGGGGGGAGGAAGATACAGGCTGTTGGTTAACTAGGATCATGCGCCATCCTGTAGGTAGGGAATGGGCAGACTAGATGGGCCTAGCGTGTCCTTATCGCCGTCAAAGTCTATGTTTCTATAAAGGTATATATGATTGACTAATGAAACTCAGGAGTCTTACATGTTGTTGGAAGCAGACTCTACATGCATATGTATTAAACTTTTCTTTTACTACATGCAGTGTTCCTGAGCCTGATCTTTTAAACTAAAGTGTAAGAAGGATATATTTTTCCACGACAGGGCTGCCTCTGAGGAGTGGCTTGCGCTCCTTGGCTTGTGCACTCCTATAAGTGGTTCTACATTCATCCATTTTTCATATATTTCTCTGTCTGCTCCCAAACAGAGACTTCCCACCACAGGAAAATCCATGGCCTTAGCCTGGGTATCCGTGACAGACTAGTACACCTGAGCTGTCACCCAGTTTGAAAAGTACAGATGTAGCCATGACTTTGTATACATCATTAGAATCCACTGCATGAACTGCACCTAGATGCCTCATCATCAGCAGCCACCTGTTCCAGCTCCTCAAGCTGGCTAGGGCCTGTTTGCAAGCCATGACAGTATCCCATCTAGATTTCTGTATCTTGCAACATGTTTTATAATTTGCTTGCCTGAGTCCTGGATGCTGCCATGTATTGTTTTTAGGCGGCATCAATCTTCCTGGAGTCCTTGTCAGGGGATGTGAAGCCAGGGAATATAGTTCACAGGCTGCAGCCTGAACTACCCCAACATGGCTCATTGTTGTGAAAGAAATTCTGTATCAGATTGACAAAGTGTACCTCCTGTCCATCTTTATCCACAGAGCACAGAATTAGAGTTTAAAATTTTGTTTGTTTCAAAGGATTTATGTAAAGAATAGACAATTCCGACTCTGGGATATCCATCATCTCTACAAAGTCAGGCCCTCTTGTTATCCCACATTCCTCCAAAGGAAGCTGAGGTTTCAACTTTTATAAAACAGAAAATGAGAAGGGAGTCGAAAGCCTGGAAGATTCTCCTAAAGGTCTGTTGGGAGATGTCCGTTCAATGGCACATCCAGACTTTCAAAGTCACATTCACACTGTTCATAATCATCCTCCTCCTCTGGTTCATAAACTCTATATCATATTTGAACTGTGAACCGCCGAACTTACCTTTGCCAGATAGTGGCGTTCGACGGAACCGGGAAAGTGCCTGAGACTTTGATTGCTGTTGATTCTCTGCAGCAGTTGGAGAAGAAATTTTGACTCACACTGCTGATTTTCTAGTCTTTTTTGCTGGAACTGGCTCCTCTGAGCCAGCTTTACGCTTGCCAGAGGAAGTCTCGCCTGTCAGAGGGAGCATTTCCTCCTGGACCAAGAACGAACCGGGCTGGCCATCCGGGTCAGCGGATCTTTGGCCTCTGTTCCTGAGCCTATCAACTCTCTTATCTAGGTAGCTGCAGGGAAATTTTGCAAATCTGGCAGTCTGCACCGAGGTGGTCAACCAGACAATAAACACATGTGGTGTGGTTTTGACAAAGGCTTCCCACAGACACTACAGTGTTAAACTTAGGCCCTGTTTTTGTTTTGGGTTTTCAGACATAATGCCAGCCATTCAAAACTTGCCCTTTTTCGCAGTGCCAGGTAAGACACTTTATCAGTTCCCAACCGGTCATGGGTCTGAAAAACGACTGAACCGGGTTTAGAACCAATAAGAACCTGAACCGCGACTTCAAATAGTTTTTAAAGCTTCAGAATAAAGTTTGTATATCCTGATCGGTTCAAACCGAACTTATAAACATTTACAAGTTCCATACAGAAATAAACCTGTCTATTATTTACAATATCACACAGAGCTTGAACCGGTTTATGTTAAAATAATATTGTTCGTGTTGAATTTAACCAAGAAAACTTTAACCAGAAATGAACTTAGTGGTAGGAGGAATCTCCGGAGCGACTGTTCCGTGAGGCGGAGTAAAGAAATACAGGTTACCACCTACAGGAGTTCTAGAATGGTATATGTTGTTCATCCACACTTGGCGTATCTTGCCGCTTTAATCTTGCCGAAGGTCTGCTGTTCCTCCCACCCACCCGGTGGTATAACTCTCGGCCCGCCCATGACGCCAGATCTGCCCGCTGGAAGCTCAGGCCAGCGTCCGCCGGGAGTCGGATGTAGATGAACAACATATACCATTCCTAGAACTCCTGTTGCAGGTGAGTCACCTGTATTTAGGACATGGATATGTTGTTCATCCACACCATTGGCAGACCTTAGCAGTTCTCCGGGAGGAGGAGGCAAGAGGCCACCCCCATATACTTACTTGGGAAAGAGAGACTGAGAACCGAGGCCCCAAACCAGCATCCCGCGTGACTCAAGGTCGATGTGGTAGTAATGAAGGTGTTTGTTGACTTGTAGCAGCCCTGCAGATTTCTGATAGGACGCCTCAGCAGCCACCGCTGCAGTATATGGTGGAATGAGCTTATCTCTCGGAGGCTCCATGCCTGCTAACTTATAGCAGAGATCTATGCAGGAGGTTACCCACCTGCTTATCGTCCGCTTGTTGCAGGTCTGCCAGATGCGGCTTCAGCGTGGGTGACAACAGCTGGCGAACCTCTCCCACTTTCAGCCGTGCGCTCCTAGTCACACGTTTCTTCTTGGGTCCAGAGTCGAGCTGATATTCGGCCTGAGGTGATTGGGGTAGAACACCGCAGAGTCAATACCTGGTTAAGGTGAAACTGACACCACCTCGGAAGGAATTTCGGGTGGGGGCGAGGATCCCTATGGTCCCTGTGGAAGACCAGGTAAGGAGACCTCGATGGAAAGCGCCTGGAGCCTCCCATCCTTCTGGCTGACGTGTAGCCACCAAGAAGGCGGCTTCCACGACAGTAGAGAGCACACCTGTGCATAGGTTCGAATGGCTTGCCCATGAGCTTTGCTAGTACCAGCAGTAGATCCCACGGAGGGGGGGTTCCCCGTGATTGAGGGAAATGATCAAGGCTTTGGAAAGCGCCAGACCACTTCTCTGCTCCATCGACTGCTTCCCGCCCGCGCCGTAAGCAGAGATGGCTGCCAGGTGCACCCTTAGGTCGCCGACCTGCCCTGACTAGAAAGGGACCATAAATAGTCCAGATGCTTGTCAAGGAACAGGAGGAAGGGTCCAAGCCTTGTTCTGACACCAAATGGAAAACCTTCCATTTGAAGGCATAGTATTTTCGGTCGACTCGGACGCCAACTACATTGAGGACCGTCGAAAGACCTAAAGCCTGGAACTCTAGCCGCCAGGAACCAGGTGCCAGGTAGGGATTGAAGGCCGGATGGAACACCTTCTGATTGATTGAGAGCAGGTCCGGCGAGCTGGCTGTCGCGGAGTCCTGGAGCTGAGACTGGGGATCTGTACCAGAATTGCAGGCCAGTTGGGGCTATCAGGATCACCTGCGCCTTTGTCCTCCCGCTTTGAGAAGCACCTTGTGGATCAAGGAAATGGGGGAGGCGAAAGAGGCCCGTCCACTGCCTCGAAGGCATCCCCAGCGCAGCCCTGCTGAGGGGCGGCATGAACACCAGCTGCTTCATGGAGGCAAACAGGCCCTGAGGTGTGCCTCAAAGGGAGAACAGATGCTGTACTACCCGGGGAGAGACCACTGCGGATGCAGCCTCATCCGCTCAGGGTATCGCCAGGGTGTTGGAGGCCCTGCCACGGAATGGCTAGATCCGCCCAGGCCGTTTAGTGACCAAATGCGGAGAGCCTGCATAGAAGCATGAGCGCCCGTTTCGTGGTTTAGATAGTACATGGTCGCGGGTCTGCCTGGCCTGACCACTTGACCTCGAGGAACGGAGTAAAGGCGAGAGCTAGGCGGACCGCTGGAGCTCCAGCAGGTTGGTGGCATCGACTCGCTGGGTATTAGAGGCCATGAGCTGGTGTTCCCCAGATGGCACCCCAACCCATCAGAGAGGCATCGTGACAGAGACCGCCGGCTCGGGCGGATTTAACGGGCGCCTCTGCAAGTGATCTGGAACGGTCCACCACTGGAGAGCTGTTCCACATCCCTGTGTCACCGACACAAGCTGTCCAAGGATCGCAGTTGCCAGACCACTGGCTGGCCAGTCTCACTGGGCGGGGGATCGCGATGTTCCAGCGGGCCCAACGGACCACGCTTGGACAGGTCGCCATGAGACCCAGGAGGCGAGGAAGTCCCGGGGGCAATTGCCCAACCAGAAATGATCAAGGAGGGAGAACTCGCCCTGTCCGCCGAGCCGCCTGCCGAAGAGTCGAGCGCGCTATGAATAAAATCACCTGCTTGCTGAGTTCCACTGGCCTGTTGATAAGGAGGCCCAGTTGAGAGTAGACCTGAGGGCTGATCTCTGACCACCGCCTCCTTCCTGAGTGAGCTGCTATCAGCCAGTCGTCCAGGTAAGGTACACCCGACCCTCGCACCGGGGGAATGCTGTCACCACTGCTACATGTGAAGACCCTGGAGCTGAGACAAGCCGGAAGGATTGAATGCCTAGTGCTTCGGTCCTAATGGTGTAAACTTGCTGCAAGAGCTGTTCTCAAGATCTACTGTTACTGTAAGTTCTACGTAACTGTACCTCTTCCAGTCACTTCCTACTGGGATCACTTCTCATCCAGACGGACATGTCCACAGTCTGGTATATCAACAAACATGGAGGAACTCGCTCGTACCCCCTCTGCAGGGAAGCGATGAGAGTTTGGTACTGGGCGATTTAGCACAGCCCTTTTTTGACAGCAGTCCACGTTCCTGGTGTAGGCAATGTTCTGGCGGAAAGTCTGCTGATCAGTATCCAGGGCTCATGAGTAGGAGTTAAAGCTAGAGGTGGCCCAAGAACTTTCTTTGGGGTCGACCAGAGATAGATGTTAGCCTTCCCATTCAACGCAAAACTCACCCAGCTTTTGCCTCACTTGTTCCCCGGCATGGTGCTTTTGGTGAGATGCACTCTGTCTCCTGGACAGGAGGGTTCTTTACGCTTTTCTCCCTTTCCTCATATTCAGAAGGTTCTGGTGAAACTTCAAGAGGAAGGAGTACATTTGATTCTAATCTGCCCTCTCGACCACGCCAGATTTGGTATCCTCTTTTGCAGCAACTAGCATTGAAAACCTCTGGTTCCCTTGCTGTTATCCCATGACCTTCTGACTCAGGAGCAGAGCACCTTGGTACATACAAGCCTTTAGTTTCTCCTCCATGTGTGGCACCTGTGAACATAGCGGCTTCTTGCTAGTGTCTCTTCTCAGGTTGCTCATATCTGGTTAAAGCCAGAAAACCACCTACCAGATCCACTTACGCCATGAGTGGAACAATTCTCGATCTGGGCCTAGCAAAAACTGGATCCTAATAGTGCTCGGCTGCCCAGGTGTTACAGTACCTCGCATATTTATCTGAAATGGGCCTAAGTTATCCTCCGTTAAGGTCCATCGCTCTGCGGTGTTGGCCTAACACCTCCCGGTGGAGGGCAAAACCTTGGCTCAACTGGAGGTTGCCAAAACTTTTCTGAAAGACATCCTCCACTTAAAACCTCCGATCCGGAATCCTTGTCCCCCGAGGGACCTGAATTTTATGCTAGAAAAGTGGACCTTCCCTCCGTTTGAACCAGCATCTAGCTGTGACATGCGATTCCTTTCCTGGAAGACTTAGTTTCTTGTCGCAGTCACTTCTGCCAGAAGGGTTTCCGAACGTAAGGCGTTTTTCTGTAAGGAACTCTGTTTGATTTTTCATAGGGACAGTTGTCCTTCCGGCTAACCCTTCATTTCTCCCTAAGGTACTTTCCGAGATCACTCTGAGTGTAGAATTGCCTGTCTACTCTCCTCAGCATTCCAACAGGGCGGAATACCTGTTGCACACGTTTCTGAGGTACTGTACAAACCGGACTAAAGAGGTTCGCAAATCCAATCAGCTCTTCGTAGCCCTTGCACTCCAGTGCCAGGGCAAGGCTTTTTTCAAACAGACATTTCTCAGTGGTTAGCTAACTGCATCCACTTCACTTACCAAAAACACGAAGTCCCTTCCGGGGGCAGTTAAGGGTCACTTTACTTGGAGCGTTGCAACTTCTGCTGCCTTTTTCAGGCATGTGTCTACTGCAGAAATCTATGCAGCAGCCACGTGGTCGTCTGTCCGCACCTTCACTAAGCATTACAGTTTGGACATCGCCTCTAGGCACAGAACTGGCTTCGGTTTTGCAAGGCCTCCTGTCATAACTAGCAGTTGGCGACTTCTCCTACTCCTGGATGTACCTCCGTTTTATCTTTGAGACTGCTTGGTATTCAGTTTTTTTTGTATACTTCAGCTTTATTAAAGCTCTTCATTTCAAGTTCATAACATCTTGTGTGTGACCTTATATCATTACATACTCTCATTATTTAACACATATTACTAAAACCACTATTCAATTTCCATTCAATTTAACATAACTAAAATAAAAACTTCAGCCTTCCTACTAATTGAGAACTCTTCACTTCATTCATGTTCCTATGCTCTTTGGGAGTCTCACTCCAACCCTCCCACCCCAAATGCCCTAGTGTAACGTCACACCAGTCCCCTTCCTCTTATCTGTCCCGCCATCCCTCTTTCTACTGTAGGAAACCAGTTCTTGAGTTTATAGACTACAATAACCCGGCCTCCCATACACTGCTAAAAATTCCCCCTACTTTATTTTAACCTAGTAGTTTATCCCTTCCATCTGTTTCAGGACCCACCTTCTTCACCAACTCTCTCCTCCAACATTTCCCATCTTGTCCACCTATTTATGTAAAGATGGTGATTTTGTCTCAGTGAAAAAGTAACTCTCTGTAATACTTTCACTCCCTCTGTTATTTCCACCCATTCCCCTCCTGAAGGGGCCTTAGGTTGTAACCACCTCTTGGTTATTGCCTTCCCCGCAGCAGCGGCCAATATGTTCCAAAGGTACTTCGCTTCTTTCCCCTTCAGATTCTCCGGGTGCAAACCCAGAATCATATGTTCGGGTCCCAATGGAGACTCTATGCTAAACAATTTCTTCATATAATCTTGTATCTTCTCCCAGAAGTCCCTCACTACCGGGCAATCCCAGAAAATATGCACTAAATCACCCTCCCCGCATTACAATTTCTCTAACAACCAGCTGGGTTCGGGTGCACCCTCTCCGGATAATATGCCGCCTTAAAACTGTATTCTTAACTTCCACAGAAATTCCTCCAGCTTGGGGATGTAGTTGTGTTCCACATATTTTCCACACCCCCAACCAATCCTTAGCAGTTAGTTATCTGCAGCAGTTAGTTATCTGCAGTTCTCTTTCCCATCTTTCTTTAATGTAATCAGATGTATGCTGCAGGTCAGTTAGATATTTCTTGTATAAGACAGAGATGGCCCTCTTCCCCCCTGCTCGAGTCCCATATGTTTTCAAAAGTATTCGGTATTGGGGCCCCCCTTTCCTTTCTCATTGATATGCCCATCTCCTTCGTTATGTAATCTCTCATTTGGTAATAATATATTGGCTCTCCCTCCAGCCAAATTTTGTCTGCGCCTCCTTAAATGAGATAACCTGTTCCCCTCTCAGAAGTTGCCAGGGGGCCAGAAAACCCCTCCTCTCCTGTTTTTTATACCAGGGATCTATAAAGGCTATGCTCTCCTTATTTATAGTCCACCAAATATATTTCCACCGATAGGCCTTAGATGGGCCTTTCATTAGTCCTTTCCTGTAGCCTGTTAAGGCCGTCTCTGTCCCGACGAATGGCGTCCTACCCCATCCTGACTTTGGGTTCAGAATCGTGCATTGTGCTAGTGGGGGGGTGGATAAGGCAATTGCCTGGTCCACCTCCTTCCACCTGGCCTGATAATCTGGGTGCTGTAATAACAAGATCACCCTCTACTGTGTTGCTATCCAGTATCCCATTAGCATGGGGACTGCTAATCCTCCTATCTCTTTGGGAAGGTATAAAGTCTGTCCCTTAATTCTAGGCTTTCAGGAACACCAGATGAAGTCTCCTAAAATTTTTTGCCACTTTCCTATTTGTTTAAGCGATATTGAGGCGGGCACACACTGAAACAAAAACAAAAAACGAGGTGGTATATTCATCTTAATTGCCTGACCCTAGTCCAAATGGAACTGGGAAAAGCTTCCACCTCCTCATATCCTCCTGCACCTGCTTCACCACTGGTAAGTAATTTAATTGGACCATATGGGTAGTTACTTGCGTCAACCTCACCCCCCAAATATTTCATATGGGGCTGGTCCCATTTTATAGGGAATCTCATTTTAAGCTCGTTCGTCGGTTGGAAATTTAGTTTCAATACTTCTGTTTTACCTTCATTGAGTGTGTAACCAGAAAGGGCTGAAAATTCCCACAGATGCTGAAACAGGTTCGGCAATGAGGCCTCCGGGTGGGTCAAGTACATGAGTACATCATCAGCGTATAGCGCTAGTTTTTGAGGAGTCTCCCCTAATTGTACCCCCTGTATGTTTTGATTTTCCCGTATCCCTTGAACCAGTGGTTCTAAATATAGTGCGAACAAGAGAGGAGAAAGTTGGCATCCCTGCTGCATTCCACTCTCCAGCGGAAACACCCATGAATGATGTCCATTTACTCTCATCTATGCCTTTGGAGAGGCATATATCTTCTCGAACAAGGTCACAAATTGCTTTGGAAATCCAAACCGACCGAGCACCGCCCGAAGAAAGGACCACGAGACTTTATCAAATGCCTTCTCAGTGTCTAAGCTGAGGAGGATAGCAGGCTGCCCGGTATGGCCCAGATGATCCAGGACATGCACTGTCCTTAAGTTATCCTGGGCTTGTCTTCCAGGAATGAATCCTGTTTGGTCCGTATTTATTAACGACGGTAGAAGTTGTTGTATTCTACAGGACATTATGGCCATGAATAGCTTATAATCCGTATTAAGCAGAGAGATGGGCCGATAAGCGGAACAAAATCTAGGATCTTTATTCTCCTTTGGTATTACCGAAATAACCGCCTGTGTCCATGACGGGGGGGGGGTTGAATCTTTCAGTCAAAAGAGTATCATTGAATACTTTTAGCAATAAAGGAGAAAATTGGTCCTGAAAATGTTTGTACATCTCTGCTGGGTAGCCGTCTGTCCCTGGACATTTATTTGCTTTTAATCTAGATATTTCCTGTCTAAGTTCTTCACTGGTCACCGGTCTAACAAGTTGTGTTTGGGCTGACTCTGAAATTCTGGGAAGAGTGATTTTGTTCAGATACTGCTTCATCTCATGCCTCTCACCCTGGGTAGGGGCCTTATACAGTTCTCTGTAATATGATTTAAAGGCCTCTGCTATATCCGGGGTAGTTTGTTTAAAAACCTTACTTTGAGGATGTTCCACCCTAACTGTGTGCGCTCTTGGTTTTTGTTTGTGCAATCTAGCTGCAAGCCTTCTAGCTGCTCTGGGGCCCCCTGCATAATATCCCTGTTTTATAAATAACTTCTGTTCGATCTGATATTTCAGCTGCTTTTTTAGTTCCTTCTTTAGTGTATTTAGTCTATGACAGACCTCTCTATCATATTTGGCTTTTAATTTAGCTTCCCAGTTTTCTATCTCGTTTCTCAAGGATTCTATTTTTCTTTCCCTTTGCTTCTTTTTATACGCCACTATGGATATTAATTTGCCCCTTGCAGTGGCCTTTATAGTATCCCATAGAAGTGCTGAGGATATATCCGGGGAGGCATTCTCTTCTATCGCCCGTTTAATAGTATCCTTTACCTGTTGTTTAACCTCCTTATCTTGCAGTAAGGAGACATTTAGTGTCCAAAATGTTTTTTTCTGAAAGCACCCCCAAGTCTACCTGCAGGAAGATCGGAGCGTGATCCGAGATTGTCATAGACCCCATCCAACTATCCTTCACTCTGGCCAACATCTCTTTCGGCAACAAGAAATAGTCTAACCTCGAAGGTTTTATGCGGTGGTGAAAAGGTGTAGTTTCTTTGCCTGGGATGTCCCTTTCTCCACACATCTATATATCCCAACTCCCCCAGAAATTGCCCCCATCTCCGCAATATCCTCTCTCACGGCCTGTCAATGACGTACTATCCATCTTTGGATCCATTGTTTATTTAGGTCGCCTCTATAATAACCTGTCCCTCCACCCATTCCTGTAATCTCAACATATATTTATATAAATTTGAAAATCAGAACCAGGTGGACATACACTGAAGCCAACGTTAGCATCTCTCCATGATATTGCCCTTTTAGGAACACATATCTCCCTCTTTATCTGCACTACTTATCTATTACTTCAAATATTGTTTTCTTAGGTACCAGTATCGAAACTCCTTCCTCCTTCCCCGCCATAGGATGCACTGGTCTCGTAATTAAAACCCATTTTCCCAACTTGGTATGCTCGAGAGGGAGAGATGCTTTCTGTAACATTATAAAATCAGGTTTCTCTTTCTGAGCCAAGCCAGTACTTTGCTCCTCTTGACCGGTTTGTTAACCCATTAACATTAATCGAGCATATTATTGTGGTACTATCCATTCTCACATCTTTCAGTGACTTTGCAACTACATTCTACGCCTTTCTTATCCCTCCAGCCCACTCTCTTGTTTAGTATTTTGGTGCGATCCTTTAAACCTGTTACTACTACTCTACCATCTAACCAATTCCCACCCAGTTCCTCCCTTGATAACGAAACCTCCCCAGGACCGCAGAGTGACTTCAGGGTTATAGTGGCTTCTCTTCCATTCCCTTTCTCACCTGTACCTTTACCCAGCATTCGTGAGTTAAGGGTTGAGACCAGAGCTTCCTCCCATTGAACAACGTTCTCCCATTCAGGCTTACTTAATACTGAAAAAAACCTTAAAACAGTAAACATGTAAACAGGGGTGTCTTATAAACAGATCCCCTTAAACGTGTGCAGACTTACTCAGTGTCTGCTACTTAGTCTAACTATATAACTCTCTTTATTATATAACGATTCCTTTGCTTCCAAGGTAGGGGCACCCAATTTTGTGGGGCCCTTATTCTGCTCTTTGCAAGATCTAGGTTTGAGCAGATACGAGGGGTAAACGTCTCCTTTATTTAGAGATCTCCTCAGTAGGAAACCACCGCTGCTGTGGGTTCTTCTCTATTATCCTCCCACGCACCTAAGACTGTTGTATTCCCAATTGATATCGCCCCGCCTCCTCCCGCCTCGCCCATCCATTCTTTAATATTTCCCTCCTTCCATTCCAGTTGTCTAACTTTCTTACTTCTGGAGTTTAAGCACATCCCTCCACCGCCCCTGCCACCCACCCCCAGTGCCCCCATGTCTGTAAAATCATTTCACACCTCTCCCCTTCCCTCCCTCCCGCCTCCTCCCCTGACCCTCTTCCTCCCCATCTCCCCAAACCTCAGGCAACTGAAGCAGGTGCCTCGCACTGAGGCCTTATCTCCTGCTCATGCTGACAAGTATTGAGAATATATACAATCTTCCTAGTCTTGAGAATCAGTTATCATCATTCGGGGGGCAGACAGGTACACAAGGCAGAAAGACACGGGGTGGGGGTACACGAAACCAATCCCTGAGGGTCAAAAACATGAGGGAGGTAGACACAAGGGGCAGGGGAGACAATTTGAGAAAAACATCATAATAGTCTGATTTGTCCGTGTATCGGCCGCTCCAGCAGTCCAAGAGACTTAAGTCGCTTTAGTTAAACTGTCACAGAACGGACAGGCCCCTGTTTTTCATCTATTATTTTCTCTCATCTCCGGGCTTCTTCGCAAAGCGTCTTTCTGCGGCATACTCTTTATCTTCTCTAAGGAATCCATAAGCTGTCTCGATGAGGAACCCCTCCGCTGTAACCCCGATTGGAACCAATCAGTAAAGAATGTCTGCTTCTTGTCTGTCCGCTCCATGTCCTCCGCTGATAACTTAATTCCCTTTTGTTTCAAGGCCTCCAAGGCTTTATATGGTGAGCCATATGTTTGTACACCATCCTGCCAGAAAACCCTCAGTTTGGCCGGGAAGGGGGTTTGAAAACGGATCCCCTTTTCTCGTAGTGCCCGCAGTATCGGGGTGTATTGCTGCCTGGCCTGTTTTATCTCTGCAGGATAGTCATGATCTACTGTTATTTTTGAAGACTGGTATGTCAGCTCCTTCCTAGACCACGCTCTACGAAGGATGTCCTCCTTAGTTTGGAAACTTGCCACCATGAAAACTATCGAGCAAGGTCGAGCCTTCCGGTCTTGCGGCCTAACCCCCAGCGCTCTGTGTGCCCTTTCAATTTTTAAGTCGTAAGTTGGGGGTAGCTCTAGAATATCACGCAGCAGGTTTTCAACAAATGCAGTTACCGGAGCTGTCTCTGCCCCTTCCGCAAGCCCACATAGCCACAGGTTATTCCGCCTCGATCTGCTTTCTAAATCTATTACTTTAGCTTGCATCGCCACTGATTGTTGTAGCAGGGCACTAACCGCTTGGCTGAAACTGGCGTTTACGTCTTCCACCCCTGATATTCTCGTCTCAGCCTCCTCAAGCCTCTGATCTAATTTCGACAGTTGTGTAGACAGCCCTTGTAAGTCTTTTTTCGTATCCATTCTGGAAGCTCTTATCTCTTTCAAGATCGCTTCGAATCGGGACCGGGTTAGTTTGTCTTGCTCTCCATCTGTGTCATAATCTGACCCTCTTTGAACTGCTCGGTGAACGGCTTCTGCTTTGCGGCCTATGGCCCTCCGTGACCGCATCGGTTTCTGCAGCTTTTTTTGGTGTTCCCAGCCTCCACAGGCCCTGTTTATCTTTCTTACGGGGGTCCTTTGACATCTTTGCAGACTTTCCCCTCATTTACTGCTTTCCAAGAGAGAAACTAGACTTATTTATGCTGGCGAGGTGTGGAGCGTTTGCGAAGCTCTGCTTAGAGGTCCGTGGCGGAACTGGAAGTCTCGGTATTCAGTTCTATATATGAAGACCTACTGCAGGAACCCTCTCGAAGTAAGATATTGCAGTTACGTAAGAACTTTCCGTAACAGTAGATCTTCGAGAGGTTCCTGCATTAGGTCTAGTTTCCCACCCACCTTCCCCCTACTCCTGGATAGTTTCCTTCATTTTTATTCTGCCTAGCCCTTGGGTCTAGAGAGGAAGCATGGTTCTAGGACCCTTCACTCCTATTTTTTCTACTTATCTTTTTTCTAGGTCTCCGATGGAAAAGAACTAGAGTGTGGGCGCGGGACTGCCCCCTTTAAAGTCTGGCTGACGTCACATCACATCACCGGACGTTGGGGGCAGTCCCTGCTGATTGCTATCTACAAGTTTGCCGTTGGAACCTGACACCAGGGGGCGCAGTGCTGTATGTGACAACCTACTGCAGGAACCTCTCTTGAAGATATACTGTTACGGTAAGTTCTTGCGTAACTGCAATATCCCGCTTCAGTCCTTCCAGTTCCTTGGACAGACACCACAAGCGTAGGAGGTGTAGTGCTCTCTTGCTCTCCTCCAGAGACTCTTATCACTCGTCGGGCTCCTCTTCCACTTCTTTTGAGGATCCTCCTTCGGGAGAGCCAGATAACCTGTTGTTTATGGAGGTAATGTGACATATACAGTCTAACATGGGATGGGACACGGAGGACTTGGACCCTCCGTGAATGAGGCTCACCAAGTACCTCGGGCAAAAAGACCCTAAGCCTGTTGTTATCACCCCCCTGTGGCGGATTTGTTTGAGGACGTCTCACAGGCCACATGGCGGCACCCTCACTCCACAGCCATACCAAAAAAGGCAGACCAGTTGTACCGGGCTCCGAGGGAACATCCCTTTTTGGCTGAGCAACCTGCTGCTGATTTGGTGGTTATCTTAGCGGCTCATGACCATTCGCAGAGGCCCAAACATCTGAGCACCCAGCCTCTGGACAGGGAGTCCAAACAGCTGGATTCCATGGGCAGGAAGGTGTACTTGTCTGCCACCTACAGTATCAGGAGTTTAAATTTCCTGACACACATTGTCCCATTCCAGAATGGCCTTTGGGTGCAAGGACTGGGTATCTTGCAGGGTGTGCCTGACTGCCCCCAGAAGGCAGAACTTGCAAAGCTTCTTCATACTGGGTCAGACATGGGCACTCATGTGCTGTGGTCTGCCTGTGACTCTGCGGACACATCAGTGGGGCGGCGGCTACGGGCATCTGTTTACGGCACCATTCCTCTGGGTGTCGGGGTTTGCACAGGATGTTCAATCCAGCATCCTAGATGCACCCTTCAAGGAGTTAGTCCTGTTCAAGGAAGAGAGAGAGCGAATTATCAGTAGACTATAGGACTCCGGTAAGGCTGTCCTGTCCATACTGTGCAGTCTATGCACTACCCGAAGCAGAGACTGTTTTGGTAGTCTCGCTTTTGTGGTAGAGGAGGGCAGCAGTTTCCGCATACCCACGCTCAGCAGGGTGGCGTTGGTTGACGTGGTGGCCCCATGGGATTCTCTGCCTCCACCTTTTTGCCAGGCTAAACCCGCCCACGCCACTTTCCCTCCCCATCCAACAGCATGAGTCTCAAAGCAACCCACCTCTCCATGACTCGTCGGGAGAGGTGGGAGGTCACTTCTGTCTTTATCCAGAGGCCTGGAGACGAGTGACCTCGGACCAGTGGGTTCATGAGCTCATAGAACACGGGCACTCTATGGCATTAGTGTGTATCCCCCCCGGACAGGCCCCATCCTGTCACTCTATGGGACATGCAGGCCTCATCCGCCAGGAGATCCAGGCACTGCTGTCCAAAAATGCCATAGGGCCGGTCTCTCCACACAAGAGGGCACTAGGTTCTATTTTCGCCTCTTCCTGGTCCCAAAGAAGTCAGGAGACTAGAGGCTAATCCTCGACCTCAGCGACCTGAACCTGTCTGTCACGTCCAGGCATTTCAGGATGGTCACCCTACAGTCTGATTACTGTGGTGTGTCCGGGAGACTGGCTAGCATCCCTGGATATGTAGGATGCATACCTTCACATCCTGATCACCAAAGGCCACCGGACATATCTCAGATTAGCATTCCAGGGCGAGCATTTTCAGTTCAAGGCTCTGCCCTTTGGCCTCTCTTCTGCCCCAATGGTGTTTATGAAGTGCCTGGCGGTGGTGACCGCAGCGCTTCGCAGGTTGGGACACGGTTTCCATGCCTGGATGACTGGCTGCTTCTAGCACACTCCAGCGCTCACCTTCAGGCAGCTATCCGGGATACCTGTAACCTGTTCCAGAGCCTGGGGATTACCATCAACCCAGCCAGGTTGTCCCTCAGCCCCGCAGAACTTCTGTCATTCATCGGGGCTCTTCTAGATACTATTCAGGGTTGGGCCTTCCTGCCTCTAGACCGGGCAGAGCACATTCCGGCTCTAGCCAGACAGATTTATTCTGTCTGCTCCATGCCAGCCAGATTACTCCTGCAGCTGTTGGGTCACATGGCAGCTGCTGTAGTTACCGTTCCCTTTGCAAGACTCCGGATGAGGACCGTTCAGTGGACTGTTTGGATACAATGGGATCTGAGGTGGGATAACCTGGAAATGTCTATCTCCATAACAGGGCCGGTTTGCAAGGAACTCTTATGGTGGATGATGTCTCCCATCTTGCGGGAGGGGATTCCCTTTCAGAAGGAAGATCTCTGACAGATCCTGACCATGGATGCTTCAAACTCAGGATGGTGGGCACAGCTGGGAGTACACAAGACGCAGGGGTCTTGGTCTCCGACCGAGGAATCTCTCCATATAAACGTCCTGGAGATGAGAGCCGTTCTCTCTGCTCTCCAAGCCCTGGATACTGATCACGCCTGGCTGTCTTCTGTTCCAGACGGACAACATGTCTGTGATCTTCTACTTCAGTAAACAGGGAGGCTGTGAGAATGTGGGATTGGGCCGTAGCTCACCAGATGACCATCACAGCGATCCATGTGTCAGGTGTTCAAAACTCACTCACCGACGCCCTCAGCAGGACAAGGTCTCGAGTACACAGATGGTCGCTCCAGCAGTCAGTGGTCGATGACCTTTTCGCCAGATGGGGGACACCAGAGTTGAATCTCTTCGCATCCTCCACCAACGCAAAACTGCCCTGTTTTTGTTTGCTAGATCCCAAGCCTGGTGTTTTCTGTCAAGACGCATTGTCCCTCTCCTAGAAGGGGCGATTCCTATATGCTTTCCCCTCATTCAGAGTGTCCTTGTCAAGGCTCAATCTGAGGGGACTTCAGTGATGTTCATAGCACTGCTGTGACCTCACCAGATTTGGTTTTCTTTGCTGCAGCAACTTGCAGCGGCTCTACCTGTTTCACTTCCGTTTGTGACTAACTTGCTCTCTCAGGACAGCGGGACTCTTGTTCATCTGAACTTATGGTCCCTTCATCTTCATGCTTGGCTCCTGAAGACTTCGCCAAGCTTACATTTATGGTGTCAAACAAGATAGCCGAAGTCCTGGTGGAGGCGAGGAAGCCCTCCACGAGAGCCACGTATGCCATGAAGTGGAAACTGTTCTGCCTCTGGGGCACAGCGCGTCACGTAGATCCTTGGGCCTGTCTGGTTAACACCTTGCTGGAATACCTGTTTTCCCTCTGAGTCATGGTTGTTACTTCTCCATAAGAGTACACCTGGTTGCTCTTTCTGCCTATCACACTCCTGTCCAGGGCAGAATGATGTCTCAATTGGAGGTGACCCGGGCCTTTCTCAGGGGCATTCTTCACATAAAACCCCTGTTCAGGATACTGTCTCCCCGGACCTTCTGTTTGTCTTGTACAAGCTTACCCTCCACCATTTGAACTGCCGTGGTTTGTGAGCTACGTTTTCTTTCCTGGAAAACGTTACTTTTAGTTGCTGTTACTTCTACGCGAAAGATTTCCAAGCTTCAGGCCTTCATGTGTAAGGAGCCTTATTTGATTTTTCACAAAGACAGGGTAGCTTTGCACACCAATCCTAAGTTTCTCTCCAAAGCAGTGTCTGAAATGACATTGAACCAGGATGTTCAACTCCCAGTCTACTACCTGACTACTCCAATCATGGTGAGGCCTTTCTGCACATGATGGACGTCCATCATTTGTTGCGATTTTATTTTTCCAGGACCAAGCGGACCCGAACATCTGACTGGTTATTTCCTTTGCCCCACTTTCCTTTGGCAGTCTGGTTTCTAAGCAGACTCTTAAGTGGCTGGTGCACTGCATCACATTCTGCTACCAAAAGCACAACAGACCCCTATCTGGCCTGGTCAGGGGTCATTCTGCCAGAGCGGTGGCAGTCTCCTTTGCAGTCCTTAAGAGGATATCAACCTCAGACATCTGTGCAGCAGTCACATGGCACTCAGTCCACACTTATCAAGCACTACAGTCTAGACATCGCCCCTAGATGCAGAGCTGGCTTTGGCCTAGCAGTTCTGCAGGGTCTGATCTGCTGAGGATGTACCTCTTTTTCCTTCCTCTGTTCCTCTCCTATCTCCCCAGGCAGTTGTCTTCAGTTTATACTGGTTAGGACTCAGTTCTACCTGCTGTAAGAGCTTCCTTTCGAAATAAGATAGTACATTTACGTAAGAACTTAGACATAACTGTAGATCTTCGAGAGAAGCTCTTGCAGCAAGTATGCTTCACTCTCACTTTCCCCCTGGAGGTCTTGCTCAGCATGCGCCTAGCACTTTGTCTAGCTGCTGGATGAGAAATTGCCTTTTGCCGTTTACCCATTTGGATCTTGGCTGTTTCGTCTGCCAGTACTGCCGGCAGTAGAAGAACTGGAGGATGCTGGCGACCGCTGCTTCTTGTATACCACGGGGTACGTCTGCGGGGCAGACTGGAGTGGCGTTCCCCACTGGGTACTGCTGGAAAAAGTTTGCTGTGGGGTCCTGCCACCGGCTGGCATCAGTCTTGTATGTGTTACTTGCTGCAAGAGCATCTCTTGAAGATCTACTGTTATAAGTTTTTGCGTAACTGTACTGTACAAATATACCATCAAAATGATAACAGAAATAAAATATTTATACCTGGGTGCAGTATATTATCAACCATCAGGACAAACCATCTAGGCAGAAGCACTACAAGGAACAGGCAGTGGTAAGGGAGAGGAATAGAGTTGGCAGGAGTGGAGAGGAGTTTACCTAGGAGGCAGTGGATGGAGTAGTGGTGGAAAGGTGGTAGAAGGGGAGAGTAGAAGTGTAGAGAGGAGTGCTCAGGTGCAGTTGCAGGTGGGAGCAGTGAAGTCTCGAAGAAGGCAAGAGGTGTAGCGGATGAAGTTGACAGAGCAGATAGGAAGGGTGTTTCAGAGTTTAGGGAACCAAAAGGAGAACTCTGCTTGGCCGGAAGAAGACCTAGGCGGGAGTGCTGGGGTCTGGTGGCCAGAGCTACAAAGGGAGTAGGAGGACTGAGGAGGAGGATAGTAGAGAAGTGAGGTTGTACGGGAGGGAGCACAGGCAGTACTTGGCAATCAGGGAGGCACCATGTGCAAGACGTTTGGCTTCAAGAGAAGGAAGACTGAGTGAGGCGTAGAGAGAGCAGTGGTGTCCGGGGCAGGTAGTCAAGAGCAAACCAGCTGGAGTGGAAGGGGGGTCCAGTCTGGTCAGAGTGGTCTTAACACTGCCATAGATGGTGTTTCCATAGTCGAAGATAGAGAGAATCATTCTCTGTACACTTTGTCTGTGAGCTGGCATGGGGATTGTCTCTGTTTTAATATGAGGTACCTAGTTTTGGGTGTGCTTTTGTGGATTGTCCATGAGTACAGAGAAATCTAGGTGCCTGTCAAGCCCCACCCTAAGGTACTTGAAGAAAGAGACATCTTCAGGGAGTGACCTGTCCAGGTTGTGGAAAGAGGGGGAAGGCTTGAAGTCTAGAGTTTGTCTGATGCCGAAGGTAATGGAGACTGTTCTGTTTTGCATTTAGGGACAGCTGATTAGAGCGGAACCAGAGCTGGATGTTGTCATCCAGCTGAAGTCCGGTTATTGGATTGGCATGGGTGGAGCCAGAGGCAGATAAGACAGTATCGTCTGCATGCATATGAATATAGATGCAGATGTACAGGCAGAGGTGAAGCTATTTAGAAAGATGAAGAGGATGAGGCCAAGCACCGATCCTTGGGGATGCCAGTGTTGATTGGAGGGGGAGCAGGGACGCATCAGTTTTAACTGATTGAACTCTGCCTGGGAGGTAGGAACGTAACCAGTCTGACTTGGGAGTAAAGTCCAGCAGCAGAGAGCTTTGCAAAGGGGGCTACAGTGTTGAAGGCTTTGGCCAGGTCGACAGTTGCACAGGTGATCAGACATTGATCCATGCCTGAGAGAATGGAGTCAGTCAGCCTGAGAAGGGAGTGGGGGTGGAGTGGAATCTCTGGAATTCAGACTGGAAAGGGGTGAAGCAAGAGGCTGAGTCAAAAAAGGGAGAGTTGAGAAAGAATCACATGTTCTTGAAGTTTATCGAGGGTTGGCAGCAGAGAGATAGGGCAGTAGTTCCCAGGCATAAAGGAATCACCACATTTAGGGAGGGGAAGGACTGTGGCGTGCTTCCACACAATGGGGATGGAGGCCAGGGAGGAAGAGGTTGAGATGCGAGAGGGAAGCAGAGGCAGAGATGCAATAGTTTTGGTTTCAGTCCATCTTGACTTTTCCCTTGTGGGGGTTTAGGTTTAGTAGGTCATGAAAAGTGGCTGCTGGGGAGAAAGAGAAGGGGGGAATGGGGGGTCGGAGGGGGTAAGGAGAAGGGGAGGGAAGAGGTACAGGAGGCGAAGAATTTGTTAAATTCAGTGATGACGACTGAGGGGTCAGAGATGGTGGTACCTCTCATCTTGAGGACTTGGACTCAAGACTGGGTGGGAGGGAGAAGAGGGAGTGTATGGACCTTTCAGAACTTTGAAGGGGGGTAATAAAAGTACTCTGCCTTAGCATGTTTGGCTGCCCTAGTGCAGGCATTGTGTAAAGGTCGATATGTACAGTAATCTGCTGGGGAATCTGAGGTCTTGTGAGCTTTCCAAGCCAGGTCCCGAGCTTACAGACAGGCTAGCAGTTCGACAGAGACCCAGTGGAGATGAGAATCTCAGACCCCAATTTTCCCAAAGTGGTCACAAGTGGGCAAGAAGTGTGATGTGTAAAATTTTATGGCAGTCAGTAGGACTGACAATTGAGGTAGGAGACAAATCTGTTGGTGCTAAATCCTTGTGACGTGAGGACAGGTCCAAGGGCCGGAAGGAGCAAATTTGTAAGTGTTTGGGTGGGGCTTTAGGATGGTGAACATTTTGTACACAGACCCATGTGGTGGTCACTGAGGGTATCCCGTAAGGTGCCTGATGCAGTAATTCTGTGTGAGTGGGAGGCAAGGACTCTGTTCAGAAGGGTGTGATTTAGTGATTTGTGGTTGAGGTGAGTAGTATCAGCGATTATTGTTTATTTTTTATTTATTCAGGTCTTGGATTACACCAGTGAGCAGATGCTCATTTATTGGTTCCATGTCAGTTATATAGACAAAACAGTACAGATAATTTTATAGGGTACAACAGTAAACGGTTTTGGCAGTATAGCATCTAGCCGGCATCAGAGGTTAACACCCTATTTGGAAGCTCTCTGAGGTAAGAAGGAGGGGTTGCAAACATGGATGGAAGGAGTAGGGTAGTTTGGAGCATCTGAGGGAGTAGGGAAGTGGGAGTGATGTCATGATTGGGGGGCTAGGTGTAACCTAAAGTGCTGGGATTGGGGTCCCTAAACCCAGTGAGTTGTCAGGAGGTAAGTGCAGGTAGTTGGTTGATGCTCCGGGAGGGTGCTAATGGTAGCAGTCACATTTTCTAGATTTTACTAGGTGCTGCCAGAGTCTGCATTTGAACGATCCAGTAGATGTGGCAGTGATAATGCCAGGAGGTAAGACATTGGTCCATAGTGGAACACAATAGTAAAAGGCACGTTGTGCCAGGGCTGTGTGGCATTTGGGAACTTTGTAGGTCTGAGCGGAGGACTTCCTTGTGGGTGAGGTGATTGAGAGTGTAGAGTTGGAGATTAGTTGAGTAAGGTTTAGGGATTTGATTTCGTCACAGAATTTGAATAGTGAGAGGGGGAGCCAGTTTTTGTTAGTCGTCAAGGATGAGAGGCTTGCCAGTTGAAGCATGAGAGGAGTTGGTAGATAGATCAGTAACAGTAGAGGAAGGCAGGCTAGGGCAGAAGTAGACTCCGTGGCGTTCTACAAGGGTCCATATTAGGACCCTTGCTATTTATTGTTTAAACTAATAATCTTCTCAGCCAAATAAAATTTTCTGACATTAGGCTTTATGCCGACGACAGTCCTGTTTTCTGTAGTTTCAGATATTGGTGAGGTTGAGCCCAAGTTACAGATAGACTTTAGTACATTACAAGATTGGTTTACTTCATCAAATCTTATTTTGAATACGAGAAAGACTTGTGTAATGCTGTTTGGTAACAATATTCTTAAGAAAAATTCCAAAGAAGGTAAATTGCAAGTATATTCTGCAAATGGTAGTCTACTTATAAATATTTGGGAGTATGTTGATCAAAGGCTTTCTTTTGAGCAACATATAAATGTACTGACAAAGAAAATTCATCCAGGATAGATGCACTTAGAAGAGTAGCTAATTGTTTGAGTATTAAAGAGAGGTTGGTTATAGCCAATCAACTAATAGTCCCTTTGATTGACTATGGGAATCAAGTTTATTCTAGTGCTAGTAAAGAATCTCTAAATAAATTGAATACATGTTATGATGGCTTAGCCAGAGTTGTTGTGAGATGCAAGTATGAAACTCATCACTGTACCATGAATATAAAGTTAAATTGGACTTCATTAGAATACAGAAGACAAAATAACGACTAAATTAGTCTAGAAAATGTACAGATCTACTTCTCCTCCAGGCTTAGCAGATAGGCTTATTAGCCCTTCACATCACTTTAATTTAAGAAAGGAGCAAGCGATCTGATTGTTCCAAAAAACAGAAATAGGTTTGTAGAAATGACTTTCCAGTACAGGGCAGCTATGACCTGAAATGAACTTCCACCTGAATTTAAAACTCTGGCTATAACTATAGCAATATTTAATACAGCTATGAACCAGGAGAAACATTTCTGTTTATGTAATAGATGAATTACTCGCATTCAGAAGATATTTATTGTATAGCATATTTATTTGTATATAAAATTTGTGATTAAATGTTTTTGTATGGATAATGGAAGCTGTTGTCTTAATTATTGACATCTGAACAGGCACACATTGTAAAGAGGGCTCCAGTGGCCCTAATGGTGTTTAAAGTTGGTCTTCCTTACTGTATAAATATTTTACTATTGCTTACTACTGCTCCAGCAATGAAGAGGGGTAGAGAGAAGAGGAGCGTGAGTTTGATGAGTTCATAGGGTGAGGAGGAGGAGAGATAATATAGGGACATATTGTATGGATGCGGCAAGATAAATGTCAACCCTGCCACCCCTAGTGGCCTCATCAGATGGGTAGTGAGTAGTCAGGAATATTGGGGACAGCCAGGACTCTTAAGATAACCAGTACGTCAGGACTGAGGTTGACCATGAAAGGTTGCAGCATGTCAGTTTTGGGAAAGAGGCTTCGGATGTTAACATGTGCTACATTCGTCCTTTTTGGGAGGTTGGTGGAGGGGAGGTAGGGCAGGGCCAGCATTGGGCTCAATGTCTCCAGCAAGCAGTAACAGTAGAAAAATAAGTAGCTTAGTGGGTGTAGAGGAGTGTTTCTGTGGCAGTTGAGTGAGGGAGCAGTAGAGGGCAAGGAAAAGAGGTGAGCAGGGAGCATAGAGTGGGAAGATGGGGGGTTGAAGAGAGCAGTGCGGAGGCCAGGGAGAGAGAGAACAGCAGTTGGGGAAGGTAGGAGAGGTGGGGAGAACCCAGGAAGGAGGAAATTAGGGAGAGTCTATGGGAGGGAGGGGAGTGAAGGTACACAAGAGGGGGAGGAGGGAAAATGAAAGGGTTAGCGTAATGATTCAGCAGGGGCAAGGGGGAAACGAGAAGGAGGAGTTGGGGGAAGGGGTAGCCCCCAGAGAGAATACTAGCAAGGGAATCAGAGGAACAAGGAGCAGGTAGGGGGGTATGGCAGCAGAAAGGGAATATCTAGTATCAGGCAAGTAGAAACTAAAAGCACTTAACGTAAATCATTTGATAGCTCAAAGAGGAGGCCATAAGAACAACAGAGCCAGATAGTACAAAAGGCAGATTTAAATTAATAAATTAGCCTTGCAAGGAGATGACACTCGCAGGAGCCTAACCTGATTGAGGGTGACACTCCAGTTAGTGCAGGAATTTAAATGCATGTAGTCTGCAGTGCAAAGGGGTAAATGATGAGGCTAAGGATCATCCCTAGATAACAGTATTATTGGGAATACAAGTAGGATTCACAGCTAATTTTGCTTGCTAAAGCGTCAGCAGTACAAGATGGAGTGTATAAATATTTCATTATCCCCACAGGGCGGATAACCTATCTGTAATTTGGCCTGAAGGCCTAAAAATTCTGTAACAGAGATACCGTGGACCTCACCAGTTTGGGTGGTAGCTCTGAGTACGCACACTGCTTCATTTAGAGCATACCCACCACGGCGTGCAGCAGAGGGAATTGAACAGTATGCCTAAGATGCAGGAAAAGGGATAGATGGAGATGGGCAGTACCAAGGGAGGCAGGGAAGGGGGGGGACTAGTTCAACTCAGTGGAGGAGAGGAGGACAGAAATGTGCTGATTGTTTCTGATGACCGCCGGTACAGATAAATTTGGACACCTCTGGGTGGGAGGTTGGTTGGGGAGGGAGGGAGGGTGGTAGAATGTGGTGCCACAGAAAGCGTGACTCCACATGCCAACTTTGTATGTAATGTGCTGTGAACTGTCTTTGTACCTGGGGCACTGGTAGGGCATTCAGTCCTGGGGCAGGAGGTCTGGTTAATGGCCCTCACTACCCTGGTGCAGCTGGAAAATAAGAAACAAAAAGTAGAGATGGGGGTTATTAGAGGATGGGGAGGGGTGTGACAGGTTGAATAAGGCCCTGCCTCATTTGTTATGCAGAAAAAGTTTATATGCAGGGGTCTGTCCTATCCTCTCTGTCTCTTCGCTGTCTGGTTGTGCAACCAGATTTTCTTGTGAGACCTAGGAACTGATCATGCCAATGGTTTCGCAGTTCTCTGCCTCTTGCTGTCTCTCTGCCGTCCCTTGCTGTTTGTCTTTTCTTGACCCTCTTGCATATCTGCAGTTCTAAAAAAAATTATATGTGAAACTTTATGTGGAAATGTCACTGATAGTGGGATCCCTTTGTTTTAAACTGTATATAGTTATTCTGTTGAAATGATTGCAAAACTATTTGGAACTTGGGGTTATACTGAGATGCTGGTGTGCAAACTTTACAGAGCTGTCAACAAGAGGTAAGTTGTGGGTCATTATGCTCTTTTTGCTGCACCTGCAAGAACATTGGAAACTGACAAGAACATTCTGTGAAAAAATGATCCTTAACAAGCTCCCTACAAAGACTTGTTATCAAAAGAGCAGCAATGTTTTGCAAGAGAGATTGAGACCGAGATTTGAAATCGAGAAGAAAAACTCAGGACTTTTTCCTCTGATGCCTTTGTAAATAGTTAAACTGAATAATTTTAGTTGTATTTCACTGTTGAGAAAAAAAATGCTATTTGCGAATTTTGAAACTGCTCCTAATGTTCCTGTGCTCCCTGACCTGCACCCTGACAACTAGGGAAGGGGGGGTTACAGCGTAGGAGCGGAGAGTGAAGGGATATTAAGGCAGGACGAGTTGCATCTTTTAAATGCAGTAATTCTAAAAGCAGTCGGGAACATTTCAAGCTAGGCAGTACAGTAGTATAACAGTAGCTTCGGAGAGCATACGCAGAAAACAAAATCAAACGTATAACAGTTGCTTTGCAGAACATACACAGAAAGTAAAAATAAAACTGTCACTTCAGCCGGCATATATGGTGCCTTAAGGGAGACCAAACTGCTGATTTTCCCGATTGGCGCCAAGATGCATCAATTCAGACATCCAAAACATTTTGGTTATGTAGATTTGCTGATCCAAAATTGGGAGCAGTAGTGGAAAACTCATCAAACTGTACAAGACTTCAGCAAGATCTTGATGGAACGAACAGCACATTGGCCTAATGAGCAAAACTTTAAATTGTATGAGGACAAATGCAAGATCATGCATTTTGGCCACAAAAAGAGAATGATGCAATATAATCTAAATGATACCCTGCTCGGGGAAAGTGTCAGGGGAAAAAGACCTAGGAATAATCATAACTAATAAACAGTCCTTCACTGAACACGTTCAGGAGGTTGCAGCAAGGGGAAACAAAATGCTGGGTTGCATACACAAAAACATAAAATGTAGGAGTAAATGTGCAATTATGCTACTGTATGCGTCACTGGTAAGGACGCATCTTGAGTATTGTGCCCAGTTTTGGGCACCATACAAAGCCCAGGATAGCCAAACACTCTAGTACAAAGAAGGGAAACCAAATATATTAAAAACATTTCCCATATTCACTGTGAACAAAGACTGAAAGAGTTAAATTTATTCTCACTTAAATACAGGTGCCTTAGAGGGGACCTATGTTTGGTATTTAGGGCTTTCAGAAATCCGGACCTGTGGGAGTGCTTAGGATTACAGGCTAAGTTCACAAATAGAGAGCTTAGAACCCACAATTTACAACTAAAAGGTGAAATATATAGTTCCAGTAAAAGAGGAAAGTGGTTCAACCAGCAGGATGTGCATATATGGAACTCCCTGTAACTATTATTGATAGCCCTACTATGGAATCTTTTATGGCTGCATTTGAAAGCTAAGTTTCCATACAAACCAGTAAATATTGGTCGAGTCTCTGTGGTGAAAGCTTTTGACTCTTAAACCTCCTTTAACTCCTATGAACCTAGTAATCTGTGATTCAAACAACATGAAGTCTTGCTATATTATGACAATTGCAGTTTGTCCCACCATTAGAACTACTCCAGAGGTGAGTTAACTTCCATGCCAGGCATGAAACTTAGAGCACGAGCTCGGTTAGAAAAGCTCTGTCTGGAATATTTCAAACTGAAACTGTCAGATTCTAGGGACATGGATATGTTGTTCATCCACACTCATTGGCAGTATCCTTGCCGCTTTAAATCTTGCCGGAAGGTCTTCAAGCTTGCTCCTCCCACCCACCCGGGTGGTATAACTCTTGGCTCCGCCCCATGACGCCAGATCTTCCTTACCGCTTGGAAGCTCAGGTTCCCTCCTTAACGCTCTGCGTTTGAGACTGGTTCCTATTTCTCCGCTTGCGGATTTAAAAATAAAATTTTGCAAAAGACTTCAGTCTTCGATCCCCGCGCCGCGATGGACAAATCGACTCGAGTTTGGGAGATGCCCATGCGGCAGAAGATGTCTCGGACGGATCCACACTCCACGGTGTCTACTGCTAGGCCTTGAGCACGACCCGCAGGCTTGCGACCTGTGTCATCTTTCCGGCCTCGTCCTCGAAGACCGTGCTGCCGATCTGACAGACTGGGCCGTCCCGAGAAGCGCTTCCCTCGCGTGACGCCCAAGGAGGCCCTGGTGGTGTTTGGCGGCGCTCTCTTAAGGATCAGCTCGAGCGGATGGTCGCCTCGAAGAGGAGGCGCGCTGGCTGTATTTTCCTCGCAAGGCGCATTTATCCCGCTTCTCTGGGTTCTTCCTACGGCTTCCTTTAAGGGAGCTTTGTCTGTCCCTCTCCACTAAAGGAGAAGGCCTGCCTGCTGGACCTTATTCTCGGTCCAAAAGAGGGACAAGGGTAAGTCCCTCCGCCGACGCTCTGGGAGCGGAGAAGGTCCCTCCCGGGCGTCGACCGCGGCGTCGGTCGACTGGCTGGCTTCGCCACTGGCCTCGGTGTCCTCGCCAGGTCAGTTGACCGAGACTCCACTGATGAAGCTCTAGATTTTCTCGACCCATTGACGGGCTGTCGCCTTTAGCAGCCGAGATTCCCCTCCCGTTCCCCGGGAGGAGTTGAGGATCCTGGCTCGCCCTGTGCCCCTCCGGTTCCGAGCCCCGGATGGACTTCCGAGCCGGCGAGTGCGTGGTCCGCCGACACCTCCTCGCACCACCCCGGAAATTCGGGACTCTCGTCTCGGTCTCTGACCTCGCGTCCAGCCGATCCCACCGCTACAGGCGGTCTCGGTCTCGGCACCGTGTAAGCGCGGGCGTCTTTCTCGTCCTCCTCGGAGGAGGGAGGGGAGGCTTCGCGAAATTACCGACGGCACGAGGACCTTATGTTGCAACAGCTCCTCCTGGCCGGGAATAAGCCGACTCCCGCGCCTTCCCCGGCCATTAAGTGGCTGTCACCGGAACGGCCGACACAACTCCTCGACTTGTCCGAGGAGCCTATACCCAGGCCGGTTGTTCTGCCAAAACCAGCTGCTCCACCGATTCCGGTGGAACCTCCGCCTCCACAGCCACCAATTGGGGCTCCGACCAAGGATTCTCGGTCGGCTAAGGGTTTACCCCATCGGCTGTCAGTTACCCTCACTCCCGACCGACCTCGGCAGGTGAAGGGTGGCTCAGGCCAGAGGCAGCTCTTCGAGGACTCTTCCGAGTCCGAAGATGACCTCCTTCTTCTCCAAGCGACTGGACTTGGAGTCTTCAGGAGGTCAGTCAATGGACGATAGCCCGTCGTTCTCCTAGACTGCTTCGCTCATCTCGAGTCTACACGGATGGAGCTCGAACCTCGCTCCAAACGGGCTAGGTATCCTCACGGAGATTCTGGACCCAGGGATCTCGACGGAGGGCTTTCCGTGGCCGAGGCCATAGTGGGTCCGCACTGGAACTTTGGCAGCGCCCTGCTTCCTGCCCTGCCTTCGCCAGGATGGCCAGGAAGTATGCGTCCCTACCGTTCTCGGTCCGTTGCTGAACACCCTCTGCTGAGGGTTGGTTACCGACAGCGCCGCCACCGGGCAACGCCAGGATGTGGACAAACCTCCTGACAAGAGTCCAAGAATTGACTATGTCGGGCGAAAAGTCTACGCTCGTCCTCTCTCGCCTTCGTCAGCCAGTTCGCCGTCCTCATGGCACATTTTCTCATGCCCTGTTGGGCTCCCTGGATGAGGTCATCCTCATCTTCCCGCCGATCTGCAGACTACGGTTAAGCAGGCGCGGGGTGGCAGTAGCCAAACAGCAGCTCCAGACTGCTTTGGATGTAGGGGACTCATGTGCCAGATCGGTGGTGGCGCAGTGGCTGCTCGGCCGATGGCTTGGCTGAGGATATCCACCTTACTCGGATACCCAGCACAAGTTGGCGGATGTTCCTTTTTGGGACTGACCTCTTCAGCCCTGGGGTGGAAGGTCACCTGCAGAGGATCGAGAAGTCCAATGCCACCTTGACTCGGGTCTCTTCCGCCAGAAGGACAAAGGCCTCAAACCACAGCTCTAAGCTCCTCGTCCTTCTGTGCCCCGCGCGCCCGGCCCATAACGTCAGGGCCAGCAGGCTCGCCTTAGTATCCCAAACCCAAGTCGCCGGCTTCCTCTAACAGGAGGCAGGGAGAAAGGGCCCAGGAGGTCCTCGGCGGTCCTCCTCCAAGCCTGCCCAGTGGCGGCTGAAGGGTGTCGCCTCATCCCCGGCCACCTGCTCTGGGTCCCCGGGGACGGCTCCGCACTTCCGTCGCCTGGTCCGCTGTTACCACGGACAGGTGGGTCTTGGAGGTGGTGGGAAGAGGCCTGCCTCTGGAATTGAGCGGGCACCACCCTTCAGAGCCGCCCTCGGGGCTTCGGGATCCCAGCCTCACTGGCGGCTCGTCGAGCCGACATCGCCTCCTCCTCCAGAAGGAGGTGGTAAGAGAGGTGTGGACCCTCCTTCAGACCCAGGGTTTGTGTCCAGGTACTTCCTGGTTCCGAATAGACGGGGTTGGCTTCATTCTATCCCTACACGATCAAAACAGTTCTAAGGTCTCGAACCTTCAGGATGGTCACTCTGGCTCAGATAATACCATCCTTGGACGCTGGCGCGGTGGTTCGTCTCTGGACTTGCAGGACGCGCTTTTCACGTCCCTATCCGTCCTCACCAGAGATTCCTTCGCCTCAGCGGAAGGATCTCTTCTAGCCCAAGCCATGCCCTTCGGCTTGTCTCCAGCTCCCAGGTCTTCACCAAATGCATGGCAGTGGTGACGCATTCCTGCGGTGCCGAGGGGTCCGGTTACCCTTACCTGGACGACTGGCTGATAGCAGCTCCCTCCAGGAAGGAGGCGGAGTGGTCCAGAGATCTGGCCCTCCAGGTCTCGTTCTCAACTGGGCCTCCTTATCAACGAGGCTGGTCGGAACTCGAGTCGAGCAGGTGATTTTATTCATCGGGCGCAGCTCACTCTCTCGAGCCAGGCGCGCTCCCCGGCGGACAGGCCGAGGTTCTTCTCCTTGCCCGATCATTTCTGGTTGGGCATCCTGCGCCTGCCCGGACTTCCTGCGCCCTGGGTCTCATGGGCGGCCTGTACCAGCGTGGTCCGTTGGGCCCGCTGGACACATGCCCTTCAGTGGGGACTGCCAGCCAGTGGTCACAACGCCATCATCCCTTGACCAGCTGAGTCGGTGACATAGGGATGTGGGAACGCCTCCAGTGGTGGACCGCTCCAGATCACTTGCAGGAGGGCATCCTGCTCGTCCCCGCCTGGAGCCGACGGCCCTCTGTCGATCGATGCCTCTCTGATGGGTTGGGGTGCCCATCTGGGGAACACTGGCTCATGGCCTCTGGTCCCCAAGGAGTCCCGATGCCATTATCAACCTGTTGAGCTCCGAGCGGTCCGCCCAGCTTCTCACCGCCTTGTCTGCTCCTCCGGGTCAAGTGGTCCGAGTCCAGACGGACAATACCACGACCATGTATCTATCTAAACCGCCAGGGCGGGACGCGCTCCATGCTTCTATGGAGCAGGAAGCTCTCCGATTTGGTCACTGTCATGCGCAGCCTGAGGCGGATCTCCTAGCTATTCACGTGCAGGAGCCTCCAACACCCTGGCCGATGCCCTGAGCCGATAGGGGCTGCATCCCACGAGTGGTCTCTCCTGCCGGAGGTAGTGCAGCATCTGTTCTCCCTTTGGGGCACACCTCAGGTGGACCTGTTTGCCTCCATGGAGAACGCTGCTGAGTCTGTTCCATGCCCTCTCTGTGCGAGGGCTCGCTGCAGGGGATGCCTTCGAGGCAGTGACCCGTGCCTCTTTACGCCTTTTCCCATTTCCCTTTGATCCACAAGGTGCTTTTCTCAAGGCGAGGAGGGACAAGGCGAGGTGATTCTGATAGCCCCAGACTGGCCTCACCAGTTCTGGTACCCAGATCTCCTCAGTCTCAGCTCCAGGACTCACGGCAGCTTCCAGCTCGCCCGACCTGTTCTCAACAATCAGGGAAGGTGTTCCATCCGACCTTCAATCCTGGCACCTGACGGCCTGGTTCCTGGAGCCGCTAGAGTTCCAGGCCTTGGGTCTTTCCGACGAGGTCCTCAATGTAGTTGAGGCGTCCCGTAAGGAGTCGACCAGAAAATGCTATGCCTTCAAATGGAAAAGGTTTTCCATTTGGTGTCAGGGCAAGGGCTTGGACCCTTCCTCCTGTTCCTTGACAAGCATCTTGGACTATTTATGGTCCCTTCTAGTCAAGGGCTTAGGTCTCATTTGACTCTGGTGACCTGCAGCCTATCTCTGCTTACCGGGCGGGCCGGAAGCAGTCGGTATGAGGAGAAGGTGGTCTACGCCAAAGGCCTTGATCACATTTCCCTCCAGTGCGGGAACCCCCACCGGTGGGATCTACTGCTGGTACTGGTAAAGCCTCATGGGCAGTTTATTCGAACCTATGCACAGGTGTGCTTCTCTCACCCGTCGTGGAAGACCGCCTTCTTGGTGGCTATCACGCCAGCCGAGAAGGATGGGAGTCTTGTATGCCCATCGAGTCTCCTTACCTGTCTTCCATAGGGACAGAAATGTCCTGCGCCCCCACCCGAAATTCCTTCCGGTTGGTGGTGTCGGAGTTTCACCTTAACCACAGGTGTTGACTCTGCCGGTGTTCCCCACCCCCAATCACACCGGAGTGTTTCAATATAGGCTCCATACTCTGACCCAGAAGGGCGCCGCTTATTATAAGGAGCGACGTTTGAAATTCGGGAGAGGTTCGCCAGCTGTTTGTCACTACGCCTGAAGCCGCATCTGGCAGACCCTGCAGCCAAGCTGATCGATAAGCAGGTGGGTAACCTTGCACAGATCTCATGTTGAAGCGGGCAGGGAGCTCCCAGAGGATGGGAGCTCATTCTACCCGCTTTCATACTGTTGCAACGGTGGTCAGCCCAGACGTCCTTATCCAGGAAATCTGCAGGCTGCTACCTGAAGTCAGCAACACCTCATTACCCACTACCACATCGATCCTGGAGTCACCGGATGCTGGTTTCAGGCCCTGGTTCCAGTCTCTTTCCCGGGCAAGTATATGGGGTGCGGTTTTACCTCTCCTTCCGGAGAACTGCTAGAGCTCACAATGAGTGGATGAACAACATATCCATGTCTTAGAAATGAATTACCACTGTAACAGGAGTTTCAGGTATATGTTGTTGGTCCACACCACCCACCCGACCTCCTCCGGCTTCACGCAAGACAACCCGAGCTTCCAGCGGCCAGATTCTGGGCCATGGGGCGAGCCGAGTTATACCACCCGGTGGGTGGAGGAGCAAGCTTGAAGACCTTCCGCAAGATTTAAAGCTTGCAAGGATACTGCCAATGAGTGTGATGAACAATATACCATTCCTAGAACTCCTGTTACAGGTGAGAATTCTAGTCTTTTACTCCCACTGAACAGTCGCCTCCGAGATTCCTCCTACTGCTCGGTTCATTTCTCGGGTTTAAGAGTTTTTCTTGTTAAATTCAACCGACATATTATTATTTTAACCGCGAAACCGATCGGTTCAAGCTCTGTCTGTGATATTGTAAGTAATAGACAGGTTTATTTCTGTGTGGAATCTGAATGTTTATCGTTCGGTTTGAACTCGATCAGGATGTTTGTAAATCTTCATTCTGAAGCTTTTAAAAACTATTTAGAGTGCGGTTCCAGGTTTTATTGGTTCTAAAAAACCCGGATTTCATTACGCTTTTTTCACTTACCCATGACACGGTTGGGAACTGATAAGGGAAAGTCTTGCTCACACCGTCAAAAAGGGCAAAGTTTTTGGTTAATAGGCTGGCATTATCTGAGAAACCAAAATAAAAACCGGCCTTATCGCTAGGTTTCAACATTGTGTAACTGTTGGGAAGCTTTGTCAAGGCTGACCCACACACCACATGTGTTTATTGTCTGGATTTGACCACCTCAGTGCAGACTGCCAGATTTGCAAGAATTTCCTGCAGCTACCTCTAGATAGAGAGTTGATAGGCCTAGTAAGAGGCTAAAGTCCATGGACCCGAGGGACAGCCCGGTTCCGGGTGCCAACCTAACTGGAGGGAGTGCCTGACCAGGGCTAGACTTCCTCAACGCGAAGCTGGCTCAGAGGAGCCAGTTCCAGCAAAGAGAACTAGAAAAATCAGCAGGTGTGGAGTCAAAAGTTTCTTTCCAACTGCTGCAGAGATAGCTAGAGCAATCCAAATTTTCCAGTCACTTTTCTCGGGTTCCGTCTCAACCTCACTATCTGGCAAAAGGTCGGGTTCGCCGGGTTCCACCGGTTCAAGAATATGATATGAGGGAGTTTTCATGGAACCAGAGGAGGGGGAGGAAGGATTATGAACAGTGTGTGAATGTGGACTTTGAAAGTCTGGATGCCTCCATTGAACTGACATTCCCAGACAGACCTTAGGAGAATCTTCCGAGGCTTTCTGACTCTCATTTTCTGTTTTAT
This sequence comes from Neoceratodus forsteri, assembly GCA_016271365.2. Taxonomy (NCBI): domain Eukaryota; kingdom Metazoa; phylum Chordata; order Ceratodontiformes; family Ceratodontidae; genus Neoceratodus; species Neoceratodus forsteri. The sequence goes on along the minus strand of CM057456.1, from coordinate 1,410,552,768 downwards.
AAAAAGTTGTTGAACCCTCCAGCTTCCTTTGGAGGAAGCTGTGATGATCAAGAGGAGCCTGACTTTGTAGAGATGATGGTATCCTAGAGTCCAGGAGATTGTCTATTCTTTACATAAACTTTAGAAACAAACAAAATTTTAAAGGCTCTAATTCTGTGCTCCTGTGGATAAAAAGGATGGACAGGAGGTACACTTTGTCAGGTCCTTGGACATAATTTTTCACAGCAATGCAGCCATGTTAGTAGTTCAGGCTGCAGCCCAGATAAGGCCATTCCTGGCTTCACATCCTCCTGACAAGGACTCCAGGAAGATTGATGCCATACAAAAAAATTACTACATGGCAGCCCTTGGACCATAGGCAAGCAACAGGTGGCTTGTGTTGCAAGATACCAGAAATCTAGATGGATACTGTCATGGTTTTAGGCTAAACAGGCCCCTGGCCAGCTTGCCAAGGAGCTGGAACAGGTGGCTGCTGATGGTCTTGAGGCATCTAAGGTGCAGTTCCATGCTGCAGTGGATTCTAATGATGTATCTTCTAGAGTCATGGCTACATCTGTGGCTTTTCGTAGATTGGCTTGGCTCAGGTGTATTAGTCTGTCACAGGATACCCAGGCTAAGGCCATGGATTTTCCTTGTGGGAAATTCTCTGTTTGTATAGACAGAGAATTATATGAAGAAATGGAGAATGTAGAACCACTTATGGAGTGCACAAGCCAGGAACGGCAAGCCACTCCTCAGAGGCAGCCCCTGTCGTGGAAAAATATATCCTTCTTACACTTTAGTTTAAAGATCAGGCTCAGGAACACTGCATGTAGTAAAAAGAAAAGTTTAATACATATGCATATGGGAGTCTGCTTCCAACAACATGTAAGACTCCCTGAGTTTCATTAGTCAATCACTTATATACCTTTATAGAAACATAGACTTTGACGGCAGATAAGGACCGCTAGGCCCATCTAGTCTGCCCATTTCCTTACTCTACAGGATAGCCGAGATCCTAGTTAACCAACAGCCTGTATCTTCTCAAGCTCTGCTAAAGAATTGCCTTATGTCTGTCCCATGCACTTTGTTCCTCCCACAGTTTTAGGACCTCATTAACTTCTCAGGAAGGCTGGTTCCATGCATCCACTACCCTTCTGTGAAATAATATCCCCACATTGCCCCTGAACCGCTTCCTCCTTCTGTCTTTAAATTGTGTCCCTTGTTCTTGCAAGTCTCTTTCTGAAAGATGCTACCTTTTGACTTTGTTGATTCCCTTTGAGGTACTTGAAAGTTTCATCATGTCCCCCCCTCTCCTTCTTCCTCAAGGGTATACACATATTAAGCTCCTTTTTAGTCTCTCCTCATACGGCTTCTCTTGCAGACCCTGCACCATTTTAGCTGCCCTCCTCTGACTGCCTCTTATCCCTGTCGTCTGCGGAGAGTGGTCTCTAGAACTGGACACAGTATTCAGATGGGGTTCACCAACTGTCTGTACAGAGGGATAACAACTTCCTGTTTTCGTGGTTGATGCCTCCCATACATCCCAGTATACCCCTGTCTCCCTACTGCCTTTCTCACATTGCTTGCTAACCTTAAGGTCAGTTCTGATATGATTACCCCTGCGTCCCTTTCCTGTTTTATTGTTGTTACTACCTCCCACCTATTGTGTATTCTTCCCTGTGTTCTTGTTTCCTAGGTGCATTATTTTGCACTTTTTTGCATTGAACTTAGCTGCCATACGTCTGACCATTCCTCCAACCTTGCCAAGTCCCTTTTCATCCTTCCACACCTCCTGTATATCAACCCTGTTGCAGATCTTTGTGTCATCTGTCAAAGGCATACTTTCTTCCAGTCCCTCCGAGTGTCACTGAAGATATTAAAAGGGACTGGACCCAATACTGAACCCCTGGGCACCCCACTAGTAACCGCCTTTCTTCAGAGTGACCTGTTTACAATTACCTTCTGTGTCCTGTTGTCCAGCCAGTGTTTGCCTGTATACCACCCTGGGACCCACTTCCAGGCTGGTTAATTTGACTATCAATCTTTGTGTGGGACTGTGTCAAATGCCTTGCTTAAAGTCTAGGTAGGCCATGTCCACAGCCCCTCCTTGGTTCATTCTACTTTGGTCACCCAGTCAAAGAAATCTATTAGATTCATCTGACAGACCTTCCGCCAGAACCCATGCTGCCTCGGATCCTGTGCTCCACTGACCTCAGGTATCAACTATTCTTTTCCTTCAGAAGTGACTCCATCACTTTCCCTTACCACAGAGGTCAGACTGACAGGTCTGTTGTTTCCTGCCTCTGTCTTGGTCCCACCTTTGTGAAGGGAATCACATCCTTTCCTCCAGTCCTCGGGTACCACACCATCCTCCCATGATTATTAAAAAGAGTAGCCAGTGGTTTCGCTAGTTCTTCCTTAATTTTTTTAGAATTCTGGGGTGAATTCCATCAGACTCATTGCTTTGTCCACTAGTTTTAGAAGCGTTCTTGTAGAACCCTTTTCTTCAGAAAGGATTCGACTGACCCCCTATCAGGAGTGCTTCTGTTAATTGGATTAGGCACTTCCTCCTCTTTGTAATACTGAGCAGAAATATTTGTTCAGTATTCCTGCTTTTCACTGTCCCCTTCCCACCCACTCGCTCATTCTATTCAGCCTCACTGTCCTTCCTTTGTCTTTCTTTACGCCGCTGGATGTACCTATAAAAGGTTTTATCCCCCTTCTTAACTGAGTTGGCTATTCTTCCTCAGTTTGGGCCTTTGCTATTCTGACTCCTCCCAAGTTTCTTCTGCCTTAACTGGTACAGCCTCTGGTCCTGCTCCTCTGTTACCCCTTATACTCCGGAATGCTATCTTTTTTCCTGACTTTCTGCGCCACCTCTTGAGAACCATAGTGGCTTTTTCTTTCTGTTTTGATTTGTTTATTTGCTTCAATAAAGGCTTGTTGCCTCTGCGCAGGATGGCAGTTTTGATAATTCCCGTTGTTGCTGCACACCTCCTTCTAGCCTGTTTGCTAGTGCTTTCTGAGGCATTCACCTATCTTTGCTCAAGTCAGCCCTCCTAAAGTCCAGTACCCTCACTTTTGTATGGCTTGGACTCAGTGCTGAGTTAAACGGAACCACACTGTTTGATGGTCACTTGTCCCCAGATGGCAATCTACTCTAGATCTGAGATCCTCTCACTGCCCCCGCTTGAGAGCACGAGGTCTAAGATTGCTCCTCACGCAGTGGGTTCCAACCAGTTGTCTAATGCCTGCCACCTGTGTCAGCAGGTCTCTGTTGTTGGATGTGGCTGCAGCAATGTGCTCCAGTTAACATCTGGCATATTCAGTGTCTTCCATCAACAGTATTCTTTCTCTGCTATTCTAAGAATGCCTTCCATCATATCCTTGTCCATTCCTTTCCCTGACATGGGGGTTCGTACACAACCCTGTGTATTGTGGTGTTCTTTCCAGTCTCCATGGACCCACAGTGCCTCCTTCCTCCCTGTTTACTCTTTTGTTCAGTTGATTTTATCCTTCCTCATGTAGAGAGCTACTCCTCCCTCTCACCTGCCTGTCTCTCCTGTAGGTTATGTACCTGGTATGTTAACATCCCAGTCATGGTTCTCTGCACCATGTTTCTGTGACTGCTACGATATCCAGGCATCCTTCTTCCATTGCTGCCACCAGCTCAGGAGCGCAGAGCGCTCAGACTACGGGCATTGGTACTCATTACCTCTATTTCCTGGATGGCCCTACCCCTTTTGCCCCATCCCTGTCCTTTCTTGCCTTTGTCACTTTATCCATTTACCCTTGCCTTCTCCCCATCGACACTCCATGTTGGTGTTTGCACACTTATGCCGTGATTGTTTGGGGCTAGGATTTTCTGTCTTTTCCAGTGCCTCCCCTTGGCTAGTTTTAAAGCTTCCATTAAGCATTTAAACTCATCACCTAGGGATCCTGATCCTTCTCGGCAGATGCAGCCCATCATGCCAGTATAGGCTTGCATCACTCCAGGTGGACCCCAGTCCCAATGAAGCTAGGTCCCTGAGCCCACACCAGTTTTTCAACCACTGATTGAATCCCATGGTGCGGAACACCTTGCCTCCTATGCCATAGATGGATAAAATTCTCCGAGAAGGTTACTGTGCGTGCTACTTGACTAAGGGCCCTCCCTCAATTCCACAAACCTTCCTGCACCTCTAGTCCCTTTCTTAGCCAGGTGTCATTTGTCCCTAGGTGGACAGTGACATCCAGCTCCCTCCCTGTGCAGCTGCTCAGCAATCCTGAGGATTCGCCCTGGGTCCCTCCAAGCCATGGCGCCAGGCAGGCACCTTACCTCCTTTCCTTCCTTGCTCCAGTTCTACCTTCCCACACGGAGTCCCCCACCAGAGTTGTTTCTTCCCGCAGGGTCCCCCTGCCACCCTCCTGTGGGTCTCCCTTGTGGTGGCTCCCAGCATCCTCCTTGTCTCCACTGTATATGCCTCACAGAGGAACCACACTTTCCAGAATGGCATAGGAATTGTGGAGAGGGTACAGTCTGGAGGATGTGCCTCTGTTTCACCTGTACCCTCACCTCCTTGGAGCCCACTGTGGTCCAACAGCTCCTCTTTCTGGTAACCTCTGAGGCAACGGCAGTGGCACTGGTGTCTCTTGATGGAAAGAGGAGGGTTCCGCAAATCTGGCCAACTCAGTCTGGAGATGAGCAACCTCCTCCTCAGCCCAGAGAGGTGCCTGCAGATGGGACAACACCATGATCCTCCAGAATATCTCCCGGAAGACTGTTGCTCCACAGCCACTGCACTGCACCACTCCAATCATGTCTTTATTTCTGACCCCTTAACTGTTTGCAATCCTACTCTTTGTCTGTGTTTTTTCTCTCCTTACTTTCTGCCTGTGTGCCCTTTAAGCTCCTGATTGTCCTGTTCTGAGACAAGAATATCCTATATTTCTCAGTAGGACCACTTACTTGTTCAGAGGCAGACCTCCAGCAGCTAGAGGGGCCTGGAGAGCTACTCTTGCCCTTCTAGGATGGTGGGTCTGGTGGTTCTGTGAGCACTCCGCTCAAACTAGATCTTGTAAAGAGCAGAATAGGGCCCTACAAATTGGTGCCCCTTTACCTTGGAAGCAAAGAATCGTTATATAATAAAGAGAGTTATATAGTTAGACTAAGTAGACATGAGTAAGTCTGTACACGGTGATCTGTTTATATGACACCCTGTTTACATGTTTACTGTTTAAGGTTTTTTTATTATTATGTTTGAATGGGAGAACGTTGTTCATGGGGAGGAAGTTTGTTCAACCCTTAACTCACGAATGTTGGGTGGCACAGGTGAGAAAGGAATGGAAGAGGCTTACCATAACCCTGGTCACTCATGGTCCTGGGGAGGTTTCATCAAGGAGGAACTGGGTGGAATTGCTGATGGTAGAGTAGTAGCAAGGTTTAAAGGATCGCATCAAAATACTAAACAAGAGAGTGTTGTGGGATAAGAAAGGTGAGAATGTAGTTGCAAGTCACTGAAAGATGAGAATGATACTACTCAATAATATGCTGATTAATGTTAATGGCACAACCCGTCATAGAAGCAAGTACTGGCTGGCTCAGAAAAGGTAAACCTGATTTATAATGTTACAGGAAACGTATCTCCCTATCGAGCATACCAAGTTGGGAAAAATGGGTTTTAATTACGAGACCAGTGCATCCTATGGCCGGGGAAGGAGGAGAGGAGTTTCGATACTGGTACCTAAGAAAATAATATTTGAAGTAATAGATAAGTGTGCAGATAAAGAGGGGAGATATGTGTTCCTTAAAGGGCAATATCATGGAGAGATGCTAACGTTGGCTTCAGTGTATGTCCCACCTGGTTCTGATTTTCAAATTTATATAAGTATATATGTTGAGATTACAGGAATGGGTGGAGGGACAGGTTATTATAGGGGGTGACCTAAATAGAACAATGAATCCAAAGATGGATGTACGTCATTAACAGGGCGGCGAGAGGGGGGGATATTGCGGGATGGGGGCAATTTCTGGGGGAGTTGGGATATATAGATGTGTGGAGAAAGGGACATCCCAGGCAAAGAAACTACACCTTTTCACCACCGCATAAAACCTTCGAGGTTAGACTATTTCTTGTTGCCGAAAGAGATGTTGGCCAGAGTGAAGGATAGTTGGATGGGGTCTATGACAATCTCGGATCACGCTCCGATCTTCCTGCAGGTAGACTTGGGTGCTTTGAAAAACATTTTGACCTAAATGTCTCCTTACTGCAAGATAAGGAGGTTAAACAACAGGTAAAGGATACTACATGGCTTGATAGAAGAGAATGCCTCCCGGATATATCTCAGCACTTCTATGGGATACTATAAAGGCCACTGCAAGGGCAAATTAATATCTATAGTGGTCTAATAAAGAAGCAAAGGGAATAAAATAGAATCTTGAGAAACGTAGATAGAAACTGGAAGCTAAATTAAAAGCCAAATATGATAGAGTAGGTGTCATAGACTAAATACACTAAAGAAGGAATCCAAAAAAGCAGCTGAAATATCAGATCAAACAGAAGTTATTTATAAAACAGGGATATTATGTAGGGCCCCAGAGCAGCTAGAAGGCTTGCATGCTAGATTGCACAAACAAAAAGCAAGAGCGTTATACAGTTAGGGTGTGGAACATCCTCAAAGTAAGGTTTTAAACAAACTACCCGGATATATAGCAGAGGCCTTTAAATCATATTACAGAGAACGGTATATGTCCCTACCGAGGCTGAGAGGCATGAGATGTAAGTATCTGAGCAAAATCACACTTCCAGAATTTCCGAGAGTCAGCCCAAACACAACTTGTTAGGACCGTACTCAGTGAAGAACTTAGACTGGGAAATATCTAGATTAAAGCAAATAAATGTCCAGGGACAGACGGCTACCCAGTAGAGATGTACAAACATTTTCAGGACCAATTTTCTCTTTATTGCTAAAAGTATACAATGATACTTTTTGACTGATATTTCCCCCCCGTCATGGACACAGGCGGTTATTTCGCATACTAAAGGAGAATAAAGATCCTAGATTTTGTTCCGCTTTATCGCCCATCTCTGCTTAATATGGATTATAAGCTATTCATATTATAATGTCCTGTAGAATACAACAACTTCTACTGGTTGTTACAAATGCGGATCCAAACAGGATTCATTCCTGGAAGACAAGCCCAGGATAACTTGAGGACAGTGCATGTCCTGGATCATCTGGGCCATACCGTGCAGTTTCTCATCCTCCTCAGCTTAGACACTGAGAAGGCATTTGATAAAGTCTCGTGGTCCTTTCTTGGAGGTGCTCGGTCGGTTTGATTTCAAGCAATTTGTGACCTTGTTAGGAGAAGATATATGCCTCTCAAAGGCATAGATGATAGAGTAATGGACATCATTCCTGGGTGTTTCCGGTTGGAGAGTGGAATGCAGCAGGATGCCCAACTTTCTTCCTTGTTCGCTTTATATTTAGAGACCCTTTGGTTCAGGGGATGCGGAAAATCAAAACATACAGGGGGTACAATTAGGGGAGACTCCATGAAAACTAGCGCTATCTGGCTGATGATGTACTCATGTACCTGACCCACCCGGAGGCCTCATTGTCGAACCTGTTTCAGCATCTGTGAATTTTCAGCCCTTTCTGGTTACACACTCAATGAAGGTAAAACAGAAGTATTGAAACTAAATTTCCAACCGACGAACGAGCTTAAAATGAGATTCCCTATAAAATGGGACCAGCCCCATATGAAATATTTGGGGGGTGAGGTTGACGCAAGTAACTACCCATATGGTCCAATTAAATTACTTACCAGTGGTGAAGCAGGTGCAGGAGGATATGAGGAAGTGGAAGCTTTTCCCGGATTCCATTTGGACTAGGGTCCAGGCAATTAAGATGAATATACCACCTCGTTTTTTGTTTTTGTTTCAGTGTGTGCCCGCCTCAATATCGCTTAAACAAATAGGAAAGTGGCAAAAAATTTTAGGAGACTTCATCTGGTGTTCCTGAAAGCCTAGAATTAAGGGACAGACTTTATACCTTCCCAAAGAGATAGGAGGATTAGCAGTCCCCATGCTAATGGGATACTGGATAGCAACACAGTAGAGGGGTGATCTTGTTATTGGCACCCAGATTATCAGGCCAGTGGAAGGAGTTGGACCCAGGCAATTGCCTTATCCACCCCCACTAGCACAATGCACGATTCTGAACCCAAAGTCAGGATGGGGTAGGACGCCATTCGTCGGGACAGAGACGGCCTTAACAGGCTACAGGAAAGGACTAATGAAAGGCCCATCTAAGGCCTATCGGTGGGAAATATATTTGGTGGACTATAAATAAAGAGAGCATAGCCTTTATAGATCCCTGGTATAAAAAACAGGAGGAGGGGTTTCTGGCCCCTGGCAGCTTCTGAGGGAACAGGTTATCTCATTTAAGGAGGCGCAGACAAAATTTGGCTGGAGGGAGAGCCAATATATTATTACTAAATGAGAGATTACATATGAAGGAGATGGGCATATCAATGAGAAAAGGGAAGGGGTCCCCAATACCGAATACTTTTGAAAACATATGGGACTCGAGCAGGGGGGAAGAGGGCCATCTCTGTCTTATACAAGAAATATCTAACTGACCTGCAGCATACATCTGATTACATTAAAGAAAGATGGGAAAGAGAACTGCAGATAACTAACTGCTGCAGATAACTAACTGCTAAGGATTGGTTGGGGGTGTGGAAAAATATGTGGAACACAACTACATCCCCAAGCTGGAGGGAATTTCTGTGGAAGTTAAGAATACAGTTTTTTAAGGCGGCATATTATCCGGGGAGAGGGTGCACTCCGAACCCAGCTGGTTGTTAGAGAAATTGTAATGCGGGGAGGGTGATTTAGTGCATATTTTCTGGGATTGCCCGGTAGTGAGGGACTTCTGGGAGAAGATACAAGATTATATGAAGAAATTGTTTAGCATAGAGTCTCCATTGGGACCGAACATATGATTCTGGGTTTGCAACGCGAGAATCTGAAGGAAAGAAGCGAGCATACCTTTGGAACATATTGGCTGCCACAAGGGAAGGTAATAACCAAGAGGTGGTTACAACCTAAGGCCCTTCAGGAGGGGAATGGGTGGAAATAACAGAGGAGTGAAAGTATTACAGAGAGTTACTTTTTCACTGAGACAAAAATCCACCATCTTTACATAAATAGGTTGGTCAAGATGGGAAATGTTGGAGGAGAGAGTTGGTGAAGAAGTGTGTCCTGAAACAGATGGAAGGGATATACTGCTAGGTTAAAATAAAGTAGGGGGATTTTAGCGTGTATGGGAGGCGGGTTATTGTAGTCTATAAACTCAAGAACTGGTTTCCTACAGTAGAAAGAGGGATGGCGGGACAGATAAGAGGAAGGGGACTGGTGTGACGTTACACTAGGGCATTTGGGGTGGGAGGGGGGTTGGAGTGAGACTCCCAAAAGAGCATAGGAACATGAATGAAGTGAAGGAGTTCTCCAATTAGTAGGAAGGCTGAAGTTTTTATTTTAGTTATGTTAAATTGAATGGAAATTGAATAGTGGTTTTAGTAATATGTGTTAAATAATGAGAGTATGTAATGATATAAGGTCACACACAAGATGTTATGAACTTGAAATGAAGAGCTTTAATAAAGCTGAAGTATACAAAAAAAACTGAATACCAAGCAGTCTCAAAGATAAAACGGAGGTACATCCAGGAGTAGGAGAAGTCGCCAACTGCTGAGTTTTGACGGGAGGCCTTGCAAAACCGAGAGCCAGTTCTGTGCCTAGAGGCGTGTCCAAACTGTGATGTTTAGTGAAGGTGCGGACAGGCGATCACGTGGCATTTGCATAGATTTCTCAGTAGACACATGCCTGAAAAAGGCAGCAGAAGTTGCAACGCTCAGTAAGTAGTGACCCTTAACTGCCCCGGAGGAACTTCGTGTTTTGGTAAAGTGGAAGTGGATGCAGTTAGCTAACCACTGAGAAATGTCTGTTTGAAAAAGCCTTGCCTGGCACTGGAGTGCAAGAGCTATGTAAGAGCTGATTGGATTATGCGAACTCTTTAGTCGGTTTGTACAGTACCTCAGAAACGTGTGCAACAGGTATTCGCCTTGTTGGAATGCTGAGGAGAGTAGACAGGCAATTCTACACTCAGAGTGATCTCGAAAGTACCTTAGGGAGAAATGAAGGGTTAGCCGAAGGACAACTGTCCCTATGAAAAATCAAACAGAGTTCCTTATAGAAGCATCGCCTACGCTCGAAACCCTTCTGGCAGAAGTGACTGCGACAAGAAACTAAGTCTTCCAGGAAAGGAATGCATGATCACAGCTAGATGCTGGTTCAAACGGGAGGGAAGTCCACTTTCTAGCATAAATTCAGGTCCCTCGGGGACAAGGATTCGGATCGGAGGTTTTAAGTGGAGGATGTCTTTCAGAAAAGTTTTGGCAACCTCCAGTTGAGCCAAGGTTTTGCCCTCCACCGGGAGGTGTAAGGCCAACACCGCAGAGCGATGGACCTTAACGGAGGAGTAACTTAGGCCCATTTCAGATAAATATGCGAGGTACTGTAACACCTGGGCAGCCGAGCACGAATAGGGATCCCAGCTTCTTGCTAGGGCCCAGATCGAGAATTGTTTCCACTTCATGGCGTAAGTGGATCTGGTAGGTGGTTTTCTGGCTTTAACCAAGATATGAGCAACCTGAGAAGAGACACCATAGCAAGAAGCCGCTATGTTCACAGGTGCCACACATGAAGGAGGAGAAACTAAAGGCTTGTATGTACCAAGGTGCTCTGCTCCTGAGTCAGAAGGTCATGGGATAACAGCAAGGGAACCAGAGGTTTCAATGCTAGTTGCTGCAAAAGAGGATACCAAATCTGGCGTGGTCCGAGAGGAGCGATTAGAATCAAATGTGCTCCTTCCTCTTGAAGTTTCACCAGAACCTTCTGAATATGAGGAAAGGGAGGAAAAGCGTAAAGAACCCTCCCTGTCCAGGAGACAGAGTGCATCTCACCAAAAAGCACCATGCCCGGGAACAAGTGAGCAAAAGCTGGGTAGTTTTGCGTTGAATGGGAAGGCTAACATCTATCTCTGGTCGACCCCAAAGAAAGTTCTTCGGCCACCTCTAGCTTTAACTCCTACTCATGAGCCCTGGATACTGATCAGCAGACTTTCCGCCAGAACATTGCCTACACCAGGAACGTGGACTGCTGTCAAAAAAGGGCTGTACTAATACTTCAGTACCAAACTCATCGCTTCCCTGCAGAGGGGGTACTAGCGAGTTCCTCCATGTTTGTTGATATACCAGACTGTGGACATGTCCGTCTGGATGAGAAGTGATCCCAGTAGGAGAAGTGACTGGAAAGTACAGTTACGTAAGAACTTACAGTAACAGTAGATCTTGAGAACAGCTCTTGCAGCAAGTTTACACCATTAGGACCGAAGCACTTGGCGCCAGGACTACGGAAAAATTTCTCAGCTAGCTAACTACAGCGGGACCGCCTTTACTGCCGTGTCCCGCCCCACGCCAGGTGTGGGTACAAAAGGCAGTCCCACCAGATTCCCCAGTTCTCCTAGGAGACTTCTTGCCGTGAGCTGACATCAAAATGGGAGACCCTAGGATTCGCCGTCAGAAGACAGAAAGATAACAATTCCTGCTCAGAAAGACTGAGCCATGCCTCAGGGGAAGGTGGAGGGAAAGATACCTGCTGCAAGAAGCTGTTCTCGAAAGATCTACTGATACGGTAAGTTCTTACGTAACTGTACTATCTTGCGCCGAGACACAGCTCTTGCAGCTGGTTACCTAATTAGGACTGATTCCCAAGCAGTAGCATCTGTGAGAAATCCGGGAGGAGGAAAATAAAGGATAAAAACCAGGTCCTGAACCTGGGACAGGAGACCCTCATGCACGCCAAGACTAAACCAGCCCTTGCACGAGAGTTTATGTCCAGCTATAATGCCTGATAAAGGTATGCACAGAACTCCAAGTGGCTGCAGCGCATAAAAGCAGAAGTGGAAACATTTTTGAGCGCTGCAAAGGAAGTAGCCACCTCTAGTGGAATGACCTCGACTGTACCGGGAGGGCTTTTTTTGATACCATAATAGTTGAGAAATACACTGGACAAGCCAGCCGAGAAAGGGACTGTTTGGATACTGATTGGCCCATCATTCTCTCAGAGAGGGAAATGAAAGCTGCTCAGAACTACGAAAGGACTGAGTTCTGTTGAGGTAAACCTCAGGCTGCGGTGAACATCCAGGGTATGGAGCAGAGCCTCTCCTCTATTAGAGAAGTTCGGAAGTAGACCGGAAGGTCGATATCCTGGTTCAGAGTGAGTGAAGAACCACCTTAGGCAAGACTTTAGGGTCAGGTCTCAGGGATACTCTGTCCTGGTGGAAAACTAAATAAGGCTCTTGCATGAGAGCGTGAAGTTCAGAAATTCTTCTTGCCGAGGTAACAGCAACTAAAAATATAGCGTTTTCCACGACAGAAAACGTAGTTCGCAATCCGCAGAGGTTCGGGAAGCGTGAGCTGTTTAAGGACAAAAAGCAAATCCCATGGAGGCACAGGGTTCTAATAGGAGGCCTGTGCAACACTCCCCAAGAAATTTCAGAGGGCGCCCACCTGAGCCACTGTACTATTTTCACCGGGAGGTGGTAATAAATGGCACAGAGGTGCACTTTAATAGAGGAGTAGGCTGGGCCGAATGAAGAGGGAGAGCAAATATTCTATATTACTCCCACAGGACAACCTAAAGGAAAGGTCGCGTGCTTTATGACTACACATTAAACAGTACGCCATTTCTGGCGTGCGTCGCATGCGTTGTCGGCTTTCTGGCGAGAAAGGACTTCTGCAACCTCTTACAGACCCTGTGACGCAAAATGGCTATGTCTCTAGGGCCAAGCATGCAGGTTCAAGGAGCGTAGGTCGGGTGGACAAGTGAACCCTTCTCCTGAGACAGTAAGTGGGAGCTGAGCGGCAACGGGAGCGGGGGTTCCCGAGATAGTTGAATCAACAAAGGGAACCAAATCTGTCTGGGCCAAAATGGGGCCACCAGGATCATTACTGCGTGCTCCCTGCGCAGTTTGAGAAGAACTCTCTGGATCAACGGGAAAGGAGGGAGCGTAGAGGAATCTGTTGGCCCAGGAGAGATAACGCGGTCCGCCAGAAAACACCAGGCCCTGGATCTAGCGAGCAAAAATTGGGCAGTTTTATGCTGGATGGGGAGGCGACATGTCTAGATCTGGAGTTCCCCATCGAAGAAACAGATCCTCTGCTACCTCTTGAAGGAGTTCCCATTCGTGGACTCTGGCCTGAGAACGATTCGAGTCGCTCTGCAACCGTGTTGTCCACTCCGGGAACGTGCACAGTGATCAGATTCGGCGCGTGTCTGATTACCCATTCCCACACTCTCATGGCCTCCTGCAAAGGGGGATGTGCGGCCTTGTTTGTTGAGGTAATACATCACCGCCGTGTTGTCTGTCTTCGAAGTAGAAGAGTACACGGTGGGATAACTGACTGAGAGCTCCTGCAGGGCATAGAGGACCACTCTCATTTCCAGCACGTTGATGTAAGGTGAGCTTCCATCTGGGTCCACGCATTCTGGGACTTTACCCGTCCAGGTGTGCCCCACCCAAGACCGGAAGCGTCCTGTGGTGAGGGTGACCTCGGGACGGCAGCAATGAACGGGACGCCTGATGAGAGCTACCTGGGGCTAGCCACCACTGCCAGTCTTGAATCACTGAATTCGTGAGTCTGACCCGGATGCTGTAAGTGGTCTTGCCTTTGGTCCCATTGCACTTTGAGCATCCACTGAGTAATGCGATGTGGAGTCTTGCGAAAGGGACAGTAGGAATGGCTCTGCTATGTGTCCGAGCGTTAAAGGACCGACCTGGCAGGTACAACCTTGCTTAATGATAGGTCCCTTTATGAGGGGATCTGATGCGCTCCGCCTGTCGGCCGGAAGAAAGGCTCTTCCTGAACAGTGTCCAGAACTGCTCATGAACTGCAGTTTCTTCGACGGTACCAGGAGAGACTTCTAATTTATGAGGATGCCCAGGATCGAACAGATCCTGGGTGCTCTTGATTGCAAGAAGCAACGCCTCTGGAGGAGGCCATGAGAAGCCAATCGTCCAGGTACTGGAACACGTGGTGGCCCTGTCTCCTCAGAGACGCTGCCACGACTGCCATGCACTTGGTAAAGACCTTGGCGCGGAAGACAGTCCTAAAGGAAGGGCTCGGAACTGAAGGTGGTGGTCGAGAAACTCAAGCGCAGGAACCTCCTGTGCGCCTGAGCCAGGGATGTGCAGGTAGGCATCCTGCATGTCTAGAGATGCTGTGTGTTACGCCCTGTTTGAGCATGGGGATAAGACCCGAAGGGTCACCATCGGAATCTCTTATAAGTGACCGGCACATTGAGGTCGCTGAGGTCCAAGATTGGACGAGGTCCCTGTTTTCTTGGGAACCAGGAAGAAGTGGGAATAGTATCCTAGTCCTCCTGTTCTCTGGGACGTACTCATCGCTCCCTTCATGGTAAGCGCGAGTACTTCTTGCCAGATCAAGGCTTTGTGCTGGACCCTGATACCGGAAGAGCAAGGAGGCCTGAGGTGGCTTTCTGCTGAATTCTATAAAGTGGCCTAGACTGACCATCTGAAGAACCCACCTGTCGGTGGTAATGGCCTGCCATCCTCGCAGGAAGCTCTGCAATGCACCGAATTATAAACTCCCGTGATCCTGAGGGGCGGGGCCGGAAAGGAGTCAGGCTGTGGCGGCAGATGGACCCGCTGGCTGGGCCTGCCTGGAGAACGCTGGCCTCGGCTGGCGGGTTTGCCCTGGGCCTACGTAGAAACCAGAGCCCCTCTGATGCAGCGGAGTGGGTCTGTTGCCTCTGCGTTCACAAGACGAACGGGTTTGGTTCCTACGAAGGAACCAAGCTTAGGTCGGTACATGGCCTGAACTGACCTTACCGCCTTCCCGCCTCTTGGAGTTTGGTAAGGATCTTTTCTGTAGGATTACCAAACAGTACTTCTCCCTCAAAGGCGCTCAAGATGTTCTTTGGACGCCTGGGGTAAAACCAGAGCCGCAACCAAGAGTGTCTCCGGAGGCAAACGCCAGAAGCTGCTGCTCGGGCCGATGAGCCCGGAGTCATCACCATGCCTAGCACTCTGGGTCCCACGGCCTGAACCCGCACGTGAGGAGCTGAAAGCATCTCCTCCTCTGCTCACCTTCGGCATCTTTTCAGCCGCTTCCAGACCCTGTTCCCACAAAGCTGCTTCTGGAACTGAACCATGCAGGTTAAATAGTTCAGGATCTGATGGCGAGGTAGCGGAAGACACGCATGCCTACCCAATGCGCTCCAGTTGTTTGGACTCTGGGTCCGGTGGCAGGTACTCAAATGTTGTGGCCTCTGTGACTGGTCATGAGGCTGTGATGACCAGAGAATCGGCCTGAGGATGCTGCGTCATGTACTGGTCGCCCCTTAGGAGCCTTGTACAAGCGATCAGCTTTCTTCTCGTCTCGGCCGAGCGAGTGTGGACGCCCATCGCCGCCTTGGTGATGCCCACGAAGCGTCAACCAAGGTGGTACCACCACAGGCTTGGGGTCCTTTTGCCAAGATATCTGGCGAGTCATACTCTTGGGTTCAAGTTCTGCATCCCATCCCATGTTCTCTTGTATATGTCCAATATCAAGGAACGAGGGATCATCCGAGGAGATCTAGGCATCTCACTGGGTCCGGAGAAGGGATGGTGGAGGGAGATGGGACTCAGAGGTGGAGTAGTTTGATCCCGTGTCCTCCGTTGGAAGGCGAACGCCGGTGTCTTCCTGGATCTCTTGGGCTGGTGTGATCCAGAAGAGGATTAAGACGGGAGGTCTCCGCTATCAGGTCTCCGGGAGGGGGTTCAGGCCCCGAGGAGGAACACGGCCCGCCGACCTCGGCGGCGAGGGGGCAGGAACCGGAGTAGGAGGAGGAGGAGGAGGAAGGAACCATGTCTTTTTAATGGTAGCCCACCAGTAGGTGAACAGATCGCTCACCTCCACTCAGAGAGAGGCCCGACGACGGCCCGGTGCCGGTGGGCGGTCGCCGGGTCCCGCCGGCTCCACAGGGGCTCTGGTAATGGCGGGTTCCCTGGGAGTACCGGACGGGACCGGGTCGCCTGCCTGTCCTCGGCTGCTCTAGGTCCTCCTCCGATAGAGGCTCCTGACCGATGTCAGTCGGAGGCAACAGGGCCTTCTTCTTTCAGGAGGGCGGGCGTTGGTCCTCTACCGGCGTCCTGCGATGTAACCGGCCGCGCCGGTCGTCCGGGCCGACGGCGGCCCAGGAAGAAGGGCGACGGCTGACGGCTGTCGAGCCAGCCTGGGCTACAGGCCCTTTAAAGGCGTGAGCTCCAGCTGCCTTCGCGGAGGCACTCGACGAAGACCCGACGCCGGGCACCGAGGAGGGAACCCGACTTGCGGTGATGGTGTCGTTCTCGGACTTCGCCAAGGCCCTGGAAGGAGAGGAAGGCTGGCGGATTTCTCCTGAGATGAGAGGTTCTTGATTGCAGCCGGGGAGATTGAACCGGAGCTACGGGACTCGAACCCTGGAAGGGCCTTCTCCCTTCTCTTCTCCGCGTGCCTTGTGACCCTGGAGCTTCCCCTTGGAGGACACAATGGTCTTCAGTTGTTCCTCCAGAAGAAACGCCAAAGCCTTCTCGACGCTGGATCCGGTACGGCTGTTGAACCCTTGGCAAGAAGGACAGGCCCGGTATCGTGGTTCGGGCCTAGGCACCGACGCGAGGTCGCGGTGGGGGGTCCTTGAAAGGGATCTGCTTTCCACAAGTGCACTTCGATGGATGGCCAGTAGTTGGTGATGACATCAAGATCTTGCTTGAAGAGATTCTGAAGATTTTCAAAATTTTATCGAAAAGAACTATTCACGCAGCGCTAGACTGGAAACCGGCGGTCAGGTAGCTAAGTCGACGGCGGAAAAGAATTGGGGAATCTGTGGACCGCCTTTTGTACCACGCCTGACGTCGGAGGCGGACCGACGCGGAGGTCCCCGCCAGTAGTTAGCTAGAATTTTCCGGGTCCTGGCGCCTGGCGTCGGTCCTAATGGTGTAACCTGCTGCAAGAGCTGTGTCTCGAAGTAAGATCATCTGGAGAGCATACAGGACTGCTCTCGTCTCCAGAACACTGATGCGGAGTAGAAGCTCCTAATCGGACCAAGACCCTTGTGTCCTGTGGTCCCCCAGATGGGCTCCCCAGTCTATGTCCGAAGCATCTGCGGTGGGGTTTGGGGAGTGAAAGGGAGCTCCCCCAGTAGATTGGAAAGATCTTGCCATCAGCAAAGATCTTTCTGGAGGCTGTTGGAGATCATGACTCACTGATTCATGTCATCCGTCCTCTGGTCCCATCGGACTCAGAGACCACTGGGTGACCCTCATATGTAGTCTGGTCAGGGGAACAATCAAAATGGCCGCTGAAATAAGTCCCAGAAGATGGAGCACAGCATGTGCTGGGATCCATCAAGGCTGGGCCACGAGGGTGGCTTGATTAACTAAAGTCTCAGCTCGATCTAATGGCAGAAAAGCATTGCTCCAAACTGTGTCTAGTACTGCTCCAATGAATTGGAGGCACTGGGACGGTACTAGCTGGGACTTGGGCAAACTGACTGCGATACCCAGTTAGACTAACAAGTTCAGAGTGAAAGACTCTTCCATGCTGTCTGGAGAGGGTGCAGAAAGGAGCCAGTCCACATACGGGAACACAAAAATGCCTTTGCGGCACAGAAAAGCCACAACCACCGCTAAGCACTTGGTAAACACCCAGGGAACAGAGGGAAGGCCAAAGGGTAGTGCTCAGAATTGAAAATAGTTCTGGAAGGAGAAACGAAGGAAGTGGCGGTGGGCCGGGAGGATGGGGATATGTAGGCAAACATCCTGCATATCCAGGAAGCACAGCCAAGATTTTGGTTGGAGCAGGGGAAGAAGACCCAGAAGGGTCAGCATATGAAACTTCTTGTACTCGAAGAGGTTGAGCGTGCCAAGATCCAGGATCAGCCTCAGATCTCCCATCTTCTTTGGTACCAAGTGGGAGTAAAATCCCCTTCCTATTTGGTCTTGAGGGACGGGTTCTAAGGCCATTTTTTGCAGGAGGGCCTGAATCTCCTGGAAGACTATGGGGATCTGATCCCTTGGATAAAAAGACCGTCCCAGAGAGCGAGGGGCAGGGATCTCCGAAAACTCCATTGAGTGACCTCGTTGGACGAGTTGCAGAACCCATAGATCTGCGGTGACAGCCTTCCATCCCACTAGGTGGAGCCCAACCTCCCTCCTACCGGCTGCTGCTCGACGACTGGAAGTAGCGAGAAGAGGGGGAAGGAGTCAGGACACAGAGGGGAGGGAAACTAACCCCGGAGGCTGGCTTGGGAAATTTAGCCTGGGGGTTTGGGCACCAGATCCTGGGGCTCGTTTGGCCTGATGCTTTCCCTGGGTCTTATTCCATTGTCTTTGACGGCGTAAAGGCTGCTTCTTTGGCCCCGTCCTATACATAAAGCATATGTTCCACAATGAGCATCTGCTCTCCTGCAGCCCAGTTATATCCCTGGCATCGCTGCCAGAAAGGACGGAACCCCTAAAAGGGGCGACCAGAAGAGAAGACTGGACTTCCTGTGCCAAACCTGCAATCCTGAACCAGGAAAGACGTCTGATGCAGATCCCCGTAGTTGTCACCCTAGCCACAGAGTCTATCAAATCGTACGTTGCTTGAAGAGCATGACGACACGAAGATTTGCTCATATGGAGCTTGTCCAGCAGCTTGTTTGAGTGTCTCATCTTGGACATCTTGGAGGTCCCTCTCAAGTTCAGAGAGGGAAGCCTTCTGGAAGGCCATCATATGTGCTACATAGTCAAGGGACCAGATGGCGCAGGAAGAAGAGGAATATACCTTTCTGCCAAACTGGACCAATTGCCTTGAGTCCTTGTTGGGAGGAGAGGAGCTAAAATGCTTGGGCTGTGCCGACCAGTCATGAGTGGCCGTAGTGACCACTGAATCGGCCTTCAGATGAGAAGTTAGATATTGAATCCCTTCCACTGGAAAGTAAGCGTGATCGGCCTTTCTGGACACAGCAGGGATAGAGGAAGGCTGCTGCCAGATAGTGGTGACCAGATCTTCATGAGGACCCATCCAGGGAGACTGGGCAGAGGGTCTGTAGTGGCCAGATCTAAGTGCTCCGCAAGTCTCTTGTGCTGGGGGTCCACTTCCTTAGAAGGCCAGCCTCCTGCTGCCTGAATAGTCCTCAGAAGGTCACCAAAGGAGGAATCTTCTGGGGAGGAGGGATTTAGGAGATTCCTTAGGTGGGACCTCAACTGGAGACTGAATGGCCAAAGGATCGGAATCAATGTCAAAGTCAGAAGGTTCTGAACTGCTGACAATGGACAGGTTCAACTCAGAGGGAACCCCCGGCAGGGAACACGAAGCTCGTTCAGAGGGAATCAGTGGTGGAGGTGCCCTAGGCAGGGGAATGTGACCCACCAGATTCCGTAGCTCCAAGAGAAGCTGGGTCCTGGCATCCTGCCACCAAGCCGGGATCGTATCCCTTTCAATCGGCGGTGGAGGAGAAGAAGGCTGGTAGCCTGGGAATTGTGTGTTTTGCCAAGGAAGATACCCGAATCCTGGCAATCCCATGTTGTAGCCATAGGGAGGATACCAAGGATATCCCGGCCTTGGCAGCACAGGGCCTGATGTCTGCTAATGAGGTGCCGATGAAGGCCCTCCCGGCAGCAGAAAATGGGGGTCCAGCCCCAGAAAACCGCCTGGAGGTTCTACTGGACCTACCAGAAGGGAGGGTGCCCAAGGAACACAAGGTCAGGAAGGACCCCTGAAAGAAGAGGCTCCATAATAGGATCCCGGGTCGGCGACAGACTCCTGTCCGGGGGCGGCAAAAGACCAGGAGAAGCTGGTAACTCTGGTACAGACCCCAGCGAAAGGTCCAAAAACGATCCTGATGGCAGAGACCAAGCAGGATCGCGTGGCGAATCCCTGGGATGAAGAGTTTCCAAGCAGCATGCTCGAGCAGACATCGGGGTCCTCACGGGAGCCCGATGGGAGAGACTGAGGGTCTGGGAGGACGACAGAAGATCCACCGCCCGACTTATTGGACCTGCCCGGGCTGGCAATATCTGAGAGGCTGCTGCTAGGCTTAACGGTTGCAGCCATGCACACATCGACAGGGTCAAAGGGTAACTTATCGGCAGTGCTGAAAGGAAAATATGCAATAGATACCTCAAGAGAGGCTCCCCTGGCTGCCCGCTCACCTCGACAGGAGGAGGAGAAGGTGCCCGACCCAAAGAAGTGGATGGGGTACCTGAAGAAGTAATCAGTTTTTGAGGAAGCAGGCCTTCCACATGGCAAATGACTCCTCTCCTGGCACTTCTCATCTTTTCTTTTTCCTCTGGGCCAGCGACTACGACCTTTCCCTTAACTCCTGAAGCTCCTTTTCCATCGACTGCAGCCGTCAGATAAGGTGGGCCTCGAGGGTCCGCTTGCGTCTGATCTGTGTGGCTTGATTAAGGACCAGACAAACAGTACACTCGTCAGAGTTGTGCTTGGGGCCTAGACACACAAGGCAGTGGGAATAGTCGTCCCCGTGCGGGATTTGAGCTCTGCACTTAGAGCATTTTTTAGGACGAAACAACATACAATCGGTCGGACGCTGGATAGAAAAAACGGAGAAGTGAAAGCTTCGAATGACGCACGGGCGTTAAATCACTGTTCTTACAAAACAGCTGAATGAACTGAGGCGACGGCAGGAAAGAACTGGAGGGTGGGCGCGGGGCCGCCCCCTTTTATAGTCTGCCTGACATCCAGTCACCCGACGCTGTCCCCACTGATTGCTAGCCACAAGTTTGCCGTTGGAACCGAACGCCAGGGGCACAGACCTATATGTTAAGATCTACTCCAGGAATCCTCTATAAGTAATATCTTGTGTTCCAACTGTTGCACAATTTTACAATGTTCTATTGTTTGTACTACCCACAAACTATTGTAACTGATCATCCTTCACAACACTATGTAACCCCTACCTCCAGGTCGCACCGTAAGATGATCCAACTTGTTGTTCAGTGTGCCCTCTTGGTGAAACACTTCAATAAATAAATAAAAAATGTTTCTATGTGCCCTTTGGCAATATCATCAAGCATTTTACCAATAACTGAAGTAAGCCTATAGTTTTGTACATTTTGTTTGGATCCCTTTCTTATGCACTGGAGTCATATCAGCCAACTTCCATTCAGTGATCACTTGTCCACTAGAGACAGAGCAAGTAAACAATAATGCCAAGGGTCCAGCTAATTCAGAGAATAGCCAAGTATGTTCAGATGAATCATTGTTAGTTTTAAGCTGGTTTAGCTTGGTTTTGACATTTACATTTACCACATAATTCGCCTGATTATTTTCCAGTGGTAACTTGCTAATAACTTTAGGCCAATACTTAAAAAGTAATTGTTAAATTTAGCTGCCATATACTTTTCATTATCAATAGCAGCATTTGAGTTTTTAAGTGGGCTGATTTTATGTTGACCTCCACGTAGTCCATTAATGTAGTTAAAAAATGTTTTTCATTATCGCCAACTTTTACAGCAAGTTGCACTTTCACAGCTTGTTTAAGCAATAATGCACAACAGTGTGTGTGTGTCATGCTGGGATAACATCACGCCTGGGGTGGCTGGGCATGAGGCCGGAGGCTGAGTGCATCCAATACCCTAGAAGTGATGTTATCCCAGCTCGACACACCCTGGAGTACATTACTGCTATTATACAATGGCTCGTTTGTAAATAAAATAGAAAAATGAAGAAAAATAGAGGAGTTTTTTTGGTAATTTTGTGTGTGGATATGTACATATAGAAAAAAGTAAACAGTTCTCGTCTTTGCCACTAGATGGCGGGGCTGCCTGAATGCCGTCTGCTGAGCTGCATGTTTTCGATGTAAATACTGAGCAGGACATCACGTGTCCAGTCCTAGACTGGCCAATCAGAGACAAGGATTCCTTCTTGCCACTGTATAATTGGCTTTTTTTGTAAGCTCTTTAACCTTTATATTTGACCCATGCATCAATTGTAGGTTTTGATTTGTATTTTTTAAAGGCTCCATTTTTCCCATTTCTTTCTTTCCTGATATTTCTAAACTATAGTGGCACTTTCCCTTTTTTTATAATATTTTCTTCTTTCATGTACAAAGTTCTTCATGCAAATATCAAGTCGGTTTTAGATCTTGGTCCACATTTGCTCCAGGGGTAACTGATCCAATTCATTTTTCTAACTTCATGATACTAAATATTTTCACATTTCACTATATTTTGCTTTTATGGCAGAATTTCATCTTGGTGAAGCCTTTTACTGCCATCCAATTCTCTTGAATTTTAATGTGTACCATATTATGCTCACTATCCATTAGTGGTTCCCTTATTTTGCAGTTCATGGTGTCAGTATCAAGGTTTGTAATTACAATATCCAGTAGGTTTATTTGTCTTGTATTTTCATTTACCAGCTGATTCATGTTGTTACTAAACAAAGTCCAATAAGCTATTGTCTAGAACAGACTGTCCTTTACTAGTTTACCAATTTATATTTGGAAGATTGACATCAATCATTCTTGGTCTAGTACCTAATTCAGTTAAGATCCTCATAAACTGCTGGTTCTGCTCTGTTCTAAGTGAGGCGTTCCAATAACAGACACCCAGGGTTTTAAATAAGGATTTTAAATTGATTAGCACTTTTGCGCGGAAAAGTGCTGATCAATGTTGCAAATGTGTAGCAGTTGGATCGAATTGATTAGCAAAACAAAAAAATATATTTACTAGACACAGTATGATTGCTGTTATTTCTCGCCTGATAAACACTTTTTTGATTTCCTTTGATGTGTGGAGCAAAAGGGGAAAGAAAGACTCTGGTACAGGAGTGTACAGTCACTGAGTCACTTTATTCATTTTTTTTTTTTTTCATCAGTGTGAGTGAAATTCACAGAATTCATAATAACTCTGACATGAGTTATTAGTATTAAAGATTTGATTCTTCAATAATGCAGTTTCTACTTGCCAACCTTCCCAAGCCTGAATACAAGTGAACAGTCAGCTACAAATTTCAGAATAAGCTGCAGCTGCACCATAAAAGTAATAAAACAGGCACAAGTTACAACTGACTAGTATTACCAGCCTCCCATCCATTTGCACTTGACTGAGCCTCTAACTTAAACGGTCAGAAAAGTAATGGGACGGTGGTACAGTAGTCAGTTGTAGGGAGTCTAGTGAAACAAAATTTAAAGAGTTCTTATGTACCGAACATTTTCTGACCACCAGTCTTGTTAAATGTAGTTTCCACTTGCCAACCTTCCTAAGCGTGACTACTTATGTGACTCAAAAGTAGCAGTAGAATAAGCAGCTGCACCTCACTAAATTATTACACAGACACTAGTACAACTGACTAGTGTTCCCAGCCTCCCATCCGTTGTGCACCGAGCCTCTAACTTAAACGGTCAGTTTTAAATGGATGGGTGGTTGGGAACAGTAGTCGGGAGTCTAGAGTCTCAAACAAAATTTAAAATTATGTTCAGTACCAAACATTATTTGACCTTAAGCCTAAAGCCTGTGGTGCAGTCATGACTTGTGCTGGCACAGAAATTTAATTGTGGTGGCTGTGAAGCAATCTGTGGGGGTAACTGAGAATAAGCAGCTGCAGCACCCTAACTGATTTACAAACATGCTGCTATTATTCTTGGACTACTACTGCAATTCCCAACCACCATCCAGATTTGGATCGAGCCTCTAACTTAAACGGTCAATTTTGAATGGATGGATGGTTCGGAAGTCAGTAAAGTTGTCTACTCAGGCCTGTAGACCCAGTTCCCGGCGGCCAGATCCCACTAATTTTTCTGTAAGTGCAGATTTACAGTTTCGATAACAGCCAGTTTAAGGCTGCCTCCAGCAGCATACACTGTCAGACTCACTGTGGCATTTAACTTCACTTTTCACTTATTTCCAGGACCAGCCAGAGAGCTCAGCACAAAAGATGATGATGGCATTTGTGTACCCACTTGAGAAGCCTGCTCATGAGTCTCCCCCCACCAACCCCACAATTGAGCGAGACAGGATTTTTGATTTTTTTAGTCACATGCAAGTTGTTATAAACACTGCTAGCCACTAATATCATTCTCACCAACAATGAAGAAATTTAACAACTGTGGTCTTCAACTTGAGCCACTGAAAAAAAATACATATGGCAGTCAGTAAGTGTCTCCACCAGCCAATGAACCTGAGGGCTTATTGCCCTATAAAACGTTTAACTAGATGGAAAACTAATTCCTTAAACTATTTGCTTTTACCATAAGCAGCACTTCAGTCAGTGCTAAATTTTAACGTGAGACTTGGGTGGTGTCCCAAATACCACACAGGCTTCTGAGAGCTCAGTACAATTAGTAAACTTGTGATGAAGTCAGCACAAGAAATAAATGCAATTTGAAACAAAGTCTGTAACTCAGACATTTCATGGCATGGTTGGTGCCCCAGCATGTACAGGTGCACACATTGCTGAACTCAAGACAGGTGCAGCCATTTGCTGAAGTGAGCAAAGTTCTGACCTGTGGATTGATAAACGAAATTCTGAAAGAGCCGAGTTCCCATGGCCAGCTGGGATTCCGAGTGTCCACCTCCACATCTGCCTGTCTGTGCCAACCCCCGTAATCACTGAGATCCAGATTGCAAAGTAGGGAGAGTGCAGGGCACTCCCCATAATTGCCAGTGCACTCCCCCTGCTTTGAGATCTATCTGGACGTCTAAGCACAGGGAGGGGCTGGCAGGCAGACATGAAGAGAGGTGCTCGGCTGACTGGCATGGATTCTCAACTGACCCACTTCCCTCCAGTGACCAGATACAGACACTGAGGACCTGAAATTTTTCCCCACGGCACTTACTGCCACTTAGGCTAAAAGTTAAGCCAGAAGTGTACTTCCCGCAGTTTACAGGGGTTCGCTACTGATCAATCATGTCGTCACTGTCTGAAGCAGAAGTACTGTAAGACATAATGCTAGTACTACTTGCTGCATCTTCTGAACTGGTTACATTTGTGGTGCAGGATGAATCTGACCTTTTTGCTTCTGACTGCCTTTGTTTCGCACAAACTCTTCTAGGAGTGCTGAAGAATCTATCTACAACTGGAAAAGGATCAAATGTCTCTGGACTGTCACCCTCAACTGAAATTCTAACCAGGTGTTCCAACATTACTCAGTCTGATTCTCCAGTCAGTTTTGACATGCTGCATTATTGAAAATGACCTTTCCAGCTTTGCATTGGACACTGGAATGAGCTTACAAATAACAACAACGTGGTAGAAGTTTGAGAACTGTTCTCTGTAGGACTTCAGAATACAGTTCCAAAAGTCTTCCCTGTTTAAGTGACTTAAAAACTTATTGTATAAAGTTTTAAGTTCGGACCATTCTCCTGGCAAAGCAGCAAGGTCAACATTATGTTTTGTAAGTATCTGTCTGTAGTAATTAATAAATCCGTCCAAGTCTACGTTCTCAAATATTTCTAGCTCTTCAGCACTCCTAGGCCACTGTTTCACATCTAAGTTTTAAAGCCCTAAAAATTGGGTGTTGGTCCTGAGAGTCACAGTCAGTGATATCTGAAAATCTGTCAGAAATGCACTGTTGTACACTACTGGCGTAATTAGGTACCTGTGTTATAAGGTGCCTGATGCCGTCCAGCATTAGCGACCGTAACATCTTTAAACACGACTGGTTCAGAATGCGTCAGACTCGTAGTCGAGTAGCGTCCTTGATCATGTTGCTGTAACAGAGACTTAAGTTCAGAGTTGCATGTTCCAGAAGATTATCTGCGAGATGCTGTAGCTGCCGTAAGGTTGCGTCAACACAAGCCAAAGCTAAGATCAAGTCAGCAGAAGAACCCTGTAAAAAGAGGGAGAGTCGTGACAGTGGCCTTAAAAGGTCAATATAGAAGAGTAAATGAGTGACAAATTTGGCAGTTTTCAGTTTGGTCAAAATGCCCTTAACTCTGCTTTTCTCTGTTGGTGGCGTAGTGGCAGTTTCTGCGAAATTTTCAAGATGATGAATCGTAACTGTGTAGGATTTTACCAGTGTCTGAGCGGCACAAAGTTTGTGATCTACTCATCTTGTTCCAAATGCTCTTTCTGGTTTGCTGACTTCACCGCCCACTATTTTAGCTAATTCTCTGAGCTCGCGAAGTTTCTTTGGACTTTTTTCGTAAAGGTAGTACAATGTCATGAGATTATCATTCACTTGATCAAAAAATGTTCCTTTCAGTGCATCTCTAATTGCCAATTCAAGTCTACGGTTAAGACAATGAACAGACAGCAACCATGGCATTTCTACTTTTAGCAGAGCTAATAACCCTTTTCTTTTCCCCAGGTTTACTGCAGCACCATCTGCACACATAGCAACCATGCGACTGTTCAAGTCTGAAATGCCAAACTCTAAGAAGGCTTCTTGAAGTGTTTGTAACAAACCTTCTGCACTGGCGTGCTGAACGTCTTTTAATCTGAAAAAGGTCATCTCTGTTAAAACAAGAACTTTCATTAAAATGCATAATATACAGTAATTCTTTTTCAATACAACTTTCATCTGTTGCCCCATCTAGAAGAACTGCAAAATACAGACTTTTCTGAAGGGCTGTGAGTAGATTTTCCTTTAACAATTCACCAATAACTGACGTGAACATACGACAACCGTTAATATTTGCATATGCACTTCCGAGATCAACATCATGTCTTTTTTCAAGTTTAACAAATGATTCAAATTTAGTAAATGAAAGCTCTTCTTTAGCGAGCAGATAGTGATTTCAATCAGACGGCTAACTACAGCTCTGTCTTTTACTTCTTCTCCCAGTAGTGCGTCCCTATTGGTGTAGTTTTGTATATGGAGGCAATTGATTCTGGTTTTCGGTTGAGTGTAACAGCTCGTTTATGAGCATCACATTGACTGTGTTTTGCAACATTGTCCTTTTTCAAAGTTGTACCTTGGATGCCAGCAATGAAACTTTCACTAAAATGTCTGCAGTACTTTAACTGGTCTGCCCATTTTTCACACAGGGAACATTTTATCCGGTCTACAAACTCACCACCATTGTCTGTTTCATACACTGACCATTCATTGCGGTGATCAATCTCCTTTTTCCATTTTTCTACACTGCGCCTCCTTACTTTTTGGGTGCTGGTTGCCATGGTTGCTGTCTGTTCTCTAGGTTCACGTAGCCGTGTGTGACACTGACTGACTCACTGAGTATCAGTATGTAACAATAATAAAACAACTTGAACAAGAATATGTGTGTGCCTTTTTCCAGTGTGTATAATTTGTTCAAAGACATTTGACAATAAACATCAGGCTTCTAAATCCTGTCTTGTCTCGCTCTTTCCTACAGACACCACCCAGTGATTACTTGCAGCTGAACAGTTGTCAGGGTGGGGGAGACCACCTACCTCTAACTTAAACGGAATCTGGGACAAATCTGTAGTTATCAGAAGGAACACCGGTCGGAGCCCTAACTTAAACGGTCTCAGAACCCGGCCCTACACAACATTGCAGAGCTCAGCTGTGCAGGGCAGAAAATTACCATAGGGTGGGGGCTTGATTGACTGAGCCCTCTAACTTAAAATGGACCAGTCAGTCAGTACCCATGCCACACAGTACTAGTAACAAGTCAGAGCTCTTAACTAAACGGTCACTGACAAGAATTGCTATCTGCTGCTGTCTGCACAGCTCTGCAGGGCTGATGACCAAATCTTGGTTTTATGGGGGCTCAGACAACAAAATACTAATAGACTGGACTTAAACACCAGTCATCAATATGGCGGCCCTAGAGACACTACTTGTCTCTCTCTGTCACAGCTGCTGGTTTTGAACGCTATGGTGCAGCCAGACTGTGGGCACGCTGAGCACAGCAAAGTGACTCTCTACAAGTTTCAAATGCCAAAAGTGTAAAAGTCCGTTGCTACACTGACCAAAACCCCCCACATGTTTTCAGGCAGAGTGAGATTGCTAGCCCTACAGGCTCACCAAACAACACCCCTCATTCCACTGACTTCAAATATAATGTTTAGTACAACTGTTGGCTTTAGAATTTCACACAATTACTGTAATATTGTTTTTTTTAAGTCCAAAGTGTGTCAGTCTGCTTTTCCTGGCTTCGTTCTTCCTCCCTCAGAGCTTCTATTCCTGGCACTTTTTCTTCCCGACCCTCCTCCTCCTGTTCCTGAGTCCCAGTCTACCACCACCCAGTGGCTCCTTTTGGCTGCGCAACTTCAGTCCGCGTGCAGCTAGCTCAGTTTGAACCTACAAACACAATTTGTCGGTGTTTGTATACTCACCTAATCTGATTAACTTTACAAGCTAGCTTGCCAAATACCCCAAATGTAAGTTACCCTACCTTTCTGGAAAACTGGATGCAACTGCCCAGCTGGCATAGGCTGGTAATCAATGAACCACTGCAGCAGCGAGCCCCTGCAAAACAACAGGACATTACACTCAGAGACTCGTTATTCAATCCATTTTTTCACTGAGGACAGTAACACACCAGTAACTGACCGCAGGTCCACCATTTAGACGGGCTCCTCTTTCACTCTCTTGTTGTGCCACCGAAACAAGACAGTCGGGTCTAGTCACACCAACCTAAAAAAAAAAAAAGTTAAACCAAGATCAGACTCAATAAATTTGACCACCCTCCCCCCATAATAACCTTCACCAGCAACACAAAAATCCCCAAAACACCAGACGATCACTAGACTGTGCTCTACAGAGTAGCTCACTGGCAAGCTTGGTTCAAAATTAGGGGGAGTACCCGCCAGCAGCTGTGACCGGCACAAATCAAATGCATGCATGGACCACATTGGCTGGGCTGGAACCCTCACAACGACTCACTCTGTCTGAGCTCTTTTAAAGTTTATCCCAGAAAAAAACTTGAGGGCCACCACAGGGTGACAAACTTGCCCTTCGAGCACCACAGCCCACCGACAGCCCAGCCAGGCAACCATTTGGTGGTGAGTTCAAATGGCATTTTTATTCTGCCGGTCAGCTAAGTACTCCACTACCCCCACCCCCTGGCCTAGGTCATCAGGAGCTCATTCATCTGTGGGACAGAAATGTACAATTGATTGGCAGGGCAGAGACAGACTGCGACCAAGGCTCACTGAAATAACCCACCAGGAATAGAATCAAGACTCTGCCAAAAAAGTAGCCTAAGCCTGTGCCCATACAGATTGCCCCTCAGTCAGGTGGTATCTAGGAAAGTCCCCCGTGCTGGCGCTCCCCGCAAGGACTAGCCTAGCCTGTTCTTGCTTGAGCTCTTGATGGAGCAGTGGTGTGCCCCTTCCCAGGTGGGTGGCATGTGGGCTCGTCGGCGTTGGCCTCCCACCCTCACCCCAGACGAGGGCTGGAGAAAATTCCCAAGAGGGATTGAACCACAAAAGCCTGTGTCTGAGCGCACACAGATTCTTAATGTGTGTGCCCAGTGAGATTGCCCCCCAAGATGTGAGGCCCAGCCTAGTTAGATAGGCACTAGAAGTACACTGACCTACCACCTCCATCCCAGACTTTTGACTGTGTCACAAATGTGGGTGTCAAAGCTGCAGCTAGGTAGGCTGGTGTGGCCGTCTCTCTCTCTCACCCTCACCCTGCACTCATCATTGTTCGTCAGAGTGAGAGCAAGTTGGATCAACTGGAGCAAGAGCAAGTTGCATCACCGTCACTGCACTCATGATGAAGGAGGGCGAGGCCGCGTGGGCAGTGATGGCAAGCCAAGGGTAGGCTGCTGCAACTCACTGAGCGATCTCACTAATGGAGGGCAAGGGCTGCAGTCATTTACACTGTCTGGG
This sequence comes from Neoceratodus forsteri, assembly GCA_016271365.2. Taxonomy (NCBI): domain Eukaryota; kingdom Metazoa; phylum Chordata; order Ceratodontiformes; family Ceratodontidae; genus Neoceratodus; species Neoceratodus forsteri. The sequence continues at coordinate 1,410,522,917 of CM057456.1, read as the reverse complement.
AGATCCTGGACAGCACCGGAGTGGAGGACATTGCTTCAGGAATGTGGACTTCACTAAGAGCACCCAAAACACAGGCCTACACAAGCACCCCACCCCCCCGGCTCTCGGATCCATCAGCCGTGCTCCCATTAGCCCAAACCGACCCAATCGGATCCTGAGCAGCAGCAAGCCCATACAAGGAGGGCGGGTAACAATTGGGGAACCTGCAGCAGACTCTCTGGCCACCCAACACATTACAACACAGGCCTTGACCTCCCCTTGCTACTCACATTTGCTGCCGCTGTCAAGTTCATCACTTTCTGCCAGCCCGACAATCCTCCCACACACAGAATATTGAAATCAGCGCGCTGTCACAAAAAACAGTGTTTTCTCAGAAAACCCACCTTTTTGTTCTCTCGATTCGATTTCCTCTGTCCGGACCACGGTGTTCAGCTGCAACTCTGCCAATCTCAGCAACTGCGCCACACTGCTGGAATCACGTTTTTGCATCTTTCCCTCTTTGGAAGCACGGTATTATGCAGCCAATCACAACTACAGCTGGGCAGAGCTAAGGGCAAAGTGACGCCCATTTTAGCAAGATGCATATGTTCGGAGGCGAAATCATCCCTAAAATGACATCTGATGGTGTAAAAACATGGAAAAAATGGAATGCACTTTTTTGCGATCCATTCCACATTTTGAGTCGCATAACCCGTCGGACTGCATCGCAAAATGCGATGCGATACAGACTATTTAAAACCCTGAACACCTATCACTATTTCTTTCTGGGCACATTTATTTTTACCCATATTTGTTCAACTATGTCCACTGGGTGCTGCTAGTCAGTGATTTGAATCTGCCAGACGTGGACTGAAGTCTTCCAGTGACAGCAACAGCTCGGAGCATAAACATGCTGGGACTCCCGAAGGTGAATTCCTTAAGCAGCTGGTCACTGAATCCACATGGAAGACGGCACAACGGGACCGGGTGCTCCCAAATGGGGATAGTGTGACAGAGGTAACAGTGGGGGAAAACCTTGGAAGCAGTGATCATTGAACAATGTGGTTTGAGGAGACAGAAACCAGCTGCACAAGGACAAAAATCCTAGACTTACGAGAGGACAGACTTTACAAGGATGGGGAAATGCCTAGAAGAAGCTCTGCTAGGTATAGGGGACCAGAAGGGGGTAGAGGAGCAGTGGGCAACAGTCAAAGCAGGGATTGCGAAGGCAACACAACTCTGTATCAAACAGGTTAGCAAGGGGAAAATAAAGAAACAACCACTATGGTTCTCGAAGTAGGCAGCAGAAAAGGTTAAAGCAAAAAACATAGTATTTAAGCCAATACAAACAGACACAGGAGAAGGGGATAGGGTGAAGTACCAGGTAAGAAAGGGAAGCAGGAAAGGCAGTTAGGGAAGCCAAAGCACAAACAGAGGAAAGAACAGCTAACTCAGTGGTAAGGGGGCACAAAACCTTTTACACGTACATCAGTGAGAAAAGGAAGGGAAGGGATTGTGAGTCTGAAAGGGTCCGATGGGGGAGGGTAGAGGACGACCACCACAAAGCAGAAATACTGAACAAATACTTCTGTTTGGTTTATACAAGGGGGGGGGGCAGGAGACGGGCCATCATTAAGCAATAAGAGCAGGGAAGTCACAGAAATGGACATGGGTCCCTTTGCAAAATAAAGGGTCCTCAGTGACCAGGGGGCAATAACAGTTGATAAGGCTATGGGGCCAGATGTGGTACCCAGAGAATACTGGGGGAGCCAAGAAGTTATCAGGGCCTCTGACTACCCTGTTCAACCTGTCATTGGAAACAGGGGTTGTGCCCAGAGATAGGAAGCCAGCTGATGTAGTCCCTCTACACAAAAGTGGTAAGAGGGATGAAGCAGAGAACTGCAGACTGCTCAGCCTGACCTCAGTGGTGGGATAAGTCCTTGAAATACTACTGAAGGAAAGGAAAGTGGAACGCCTGGTTGTCAGTAGTGTACAAGGCCCAATGCAACATAGTTTTACTGGAGGGAGGTCGTACCAGTCTAACCTAATTGAGTTCTTCAACTTGGTAACCAGAGAGGTAGATTGGGGGGAGGGGGTGATGGACGAGGCCAACCCGGACTTCAGCAAGGCCTCTGACACCATGCCACACAGAAGGCTGTTAAACAAGCTGGGAAATGTGGGGATGTGCAGGAAGGTAGTGAAGTAAGTGGAGAATTGGCTGGATAATATGTCCCAAAGGGAGGTGATAAAAAGCATACGCTCTGCAGAGGGTAAGGTGACAAGTGGGGTACCACAGGGATCACTGCAGAGTCCAGTCCTCTTCAATGTCTTCATCAGTGACATTGCAAAGAGTCTGCAAGATAACATTTGTCTGTTCACTGACGACAGCAAGATCTGCAACAGTGTAGACACACCAGGGGGATTCTATAGAATGAGACGAGATCTAAAGCTGGAGCACTGGTCAAGGGATTGGCAGCTAGGATTCAATGGCAAAAAAATGCAAGATAATGCACATAGGGCGCAAAAACCCAGGAGCTACATATCGGGGGAGGAGAATAAATGTTCAAGAAAGAGACCTGGGGGTGATTATCTCTGATGACCTTAAGGTGGTTAACCAGTGTGACAAGACAGCGGGAAAGGCAACCAGAATGCTGGGATGTATTGGCAGAGGTAACACCAGCAGAAAAAAGGAGGTCATAATTTCACTTTGCAGAACACCAGTGATGCCGCACCTCGAGTACTGTGTTCAGTTCTGGAGGCATCATCTACGAAGAGAATTCAGGCAGTTCAGAGGAGGGTGAAAAAAAATGGTGCAGGGACTGCATCACAAGCCTTACGAGGGGAGGCTGACTGATTTGAATATGTAATCCCTGAAGGACAGAAGGGAAAGGGGGGATATGATGGAGACTTAAGTACCTCACAGGGAAGAACAAGGTGAAAGAGAATACTATTTTCCAAGGAAAATGATGCTCAAGGACAACTGGGCACAAGATGAAACTGGAGAGAGGTCCAGAGGGAACACAAGGAAGTACTTATTCACAGAGAGGGTGGTGGACAACTGGAATGCCCTGCCGGCAGAGGTGGGGGCAGAAACGATTACAGGCTTCAAAACTGCTTGCGACAGGCATAGAGGGTTTACTGGTGTTCAGAAGAGAGGTACAACTTGCAGTTTAGCCCGCCAGGATGAAGTGTAGTGTCATGTTTACTGCATTACAAAACGGGATTAACTCCCAATGAAAATGCATTGTTTGCTGCAGAAATTCTACTGCAGAATTCTGCAGTGCTGCACTTCAACCTGGGGGTCTTCACTGTAGTTCCAGAAATACATAAAAGGGGTACATTAGTTATGGGTAATGGACAGACTAGGTGGGCCACAGGCCCTTATCTGCATACACATTCGATGGTTCTATATTTCATGAGATATGCTGGAATTTCACATTCACTAGCTTGAAAAAAGATTGCTCACATATAGGGCTACACCTCCACCGCGCTCATCTGATCCGTCTCAATGGAATAACTGGTAGTTAAGAGATTTGTTTTCCCCATCCCTCACTAATCCACCATGTTTCGGTGATCCCACATAAGTGGATGTTTTCATGTTTCAAAAGATCTTCCAGTGCATCAGTCTCATTATTTAGCCTTCTGGTATTGATTGCAAGTGTATTACTTACATCTGAACCCTTACTAGTGTTAGCAGTAATATATAGAACAGGTTACTCACCTGCAACAATAGTTCTAGGAGTGGCATATATTGTTCATCCACACTCTGGCATGTCCCTTTTCCCTTTAAATCTGGCCAGAAAGTCTTCAAGCTGGCGACTCCCACCCACCCAGGCGGTAAATACCTCAGCTCTGCCACATGACGCCAGATCTTAGCCCACTGGAAGCAAGGTGGTGCGCCTAAAGCCAGGGAGGTCGGGTGGGGTTGTATGGATGAACATATACCACTCCTAGAACTACTGTTACAAGTGACTAACCTGTTCTTCTAGGAGTGCGGATATGATGTTTATCCACACTCTCTGGTAGACTATAAGCAGTTCTCCGAGAGGAGGGAGGCAAGAGATACACCCCTATTTAGGGAACAAAGATTGGAGAACCGAGGCCCCAAAACCAGCATCCCAGCGTAACTCGAGGTCAATGTGGCAGTGAGTAATGAAGGTGTTTGCCGACTTCCAGGTAGCAGCCCAACAGATCTCCTGGATAGGGATGTCCCTGGAAGCAGCCACCGACGCAGCCGTATGGAGGCTAGAATGAGCTCTTAGCCCTCTGAGAGGCTCCTTGCCTGCCAATTCATAGCACAGACCTATGCATGATGTATCCATCTAGCAATAGTCCTCTTCGCTGCAGGTCTGCCAGAAGAGGCATCAGTGTAGGTGACAAACAGCTGGCGAACCTCTCCCTGCATTTCCGCCACCATATCCTTATAATAAGAGAGAGCATGTCTGAGGTCCAGAGTATGGAGCCTGTACTCTGCTTACGAGGTGAAGTTAGGGTAGTATACAGGCAGAGACAACACCTGGTTAAGGTGAAACTCTGACGCCACCTTCGGAAGGAATTTCAGGTGGGGGCGCAGGACAACTCTGTCCCTGTGAAAGACCAGATAAGGGAAGTCCACCGAAAGCGTCTGAAGTTCCCCTGTCCTTCTAGCTGACGTGATAGCCATCAGGAAGGCCATCTTCCAGGACAAGTGTGAGAGTTCACACTTGTGCATGGGTTCGAATGACTTGCCTATGTGCTTTGCTAAAACCAGCAAGAGATCCCACGGAAGTGGAGGTTCACGCACCGGAAGGGATATGTGATCCAGGCCTTTGAAAAAGTGCCCGACCACTGTCTCCTGTGCCAATGTCGACTGACTGGCCCACGCCCGGTAAGCAGAAATGGCTGCCAGGTGCACTCTAAGGGTCGATGACCGTAGACCCCCTTTGGAGAGAGTCCAAAGGTAGTCTAAAATGTTAGCCACAGAGCAGGATAAGCGGTCCAGACTCTTACCCAGACACCGAATAGAAAACCTTTTCCATTTGAAGGCATAACATTTAATGCTAGATTCCTTATGAGATGCCTCCACCACAGTGTAGACATCCTCGGAAAGACAGAGCCTGGAACTCTAGTCGCTCAGGTACTAGGTTGTGAGGTACAGGGATTGAAGGTCCGGATGGAGTACCTTCCCCTGGTTCAACAAAATCAGGTCCAGGTGTGTACAAAGCCGATCCGGAGCCCTGCGGCTGGGGAAGAGGAAAGTACAGTTTCGCAAGAACTTACCGTAACAGTAGATTTTCGAGAGAGGCTCTTGCAGTAGGTAATTACATAGAGGACTTGCGTCAGCAGGACCCCACGGAAAAATTTCTAGCTAGCAGTCCCTGGCGAGGACCGCCCCCACGTCAGGTGACCAGCGTCAGACGACGTCGGTATAAAGGGGCGGTCCCAGACGCCCGCCTTCCAGTTCTTTCCCGCCACAGGCCCGGAACGCCCGGACGAGAGTGAAGCAGATATTTCCCTCAATGGAAAAGGAGCTGAAAAAGCCTAGGGGGATGGAGGGCGGGAAGGTATTACCTACTGCAAGAGCCTCTCTCGAAGATCTACTGTTACGCTAAGTTCTTACGTAACTGTACTATCTTACCTCGAGAGGGCTCTTGCAGTAGGCAATTACATATAGGACAGAATCTCAAGCAGTCTGGAACAAATGAAAAGGCACCGGGAGGAGGAACTACTCCAAGTAGAAGTAAAAAAGTTTGCAAACCTCAAGAGAGGAGGCCCTGCAACACAGCTAACCCGAAGCCTGCTCTACGGCGAGAGGCAATGTCCAAACTGTAATGTTTAGTAAATGTATAGACAGAAGTCCAAGTAGCGGTAGCACAGATGTCTGTCACAGACAGTCTTGAAACAAGCCGCAGAGGCTGCTACTCCTAGAGTAGAGTGGCCTCTGATTTGACCCAGTAGGGTCTTGTTGTACTTGTCATAACAGAAAGTGATGCAATAAGCCAACCACTTTGATAGGCATTGCTTGGAGACAGCATTGCCTTCCCTTTTGTGAGCAAAAGAGACGAACAACTGATCAGTCTTTCTGAGATCCTTCGTCCTATCGGTGTAGTATCTCAGGATCCTGTGGACATCCATGGTATGGAGCAAGTATTCTCCTTGGTTGGAATACTGCATGAAAAAGGCAGGTAATTCAATAGACTAATTTAAAGTAGACTCCGCTACCACTTTTGGGAGAAACTTAGGATTCGTGCGAAGAGCTACTCTTTCTTTGTGAAAGATGAGATAAGGGATTTTGTACATAAGGGCCTGGAGCTCGGAAATTCTGCAAGCAGAAGTAATGGCCACCAAGAATAGCGTCTTCCACGATAACAACTTCAAGTCTGTGGAAGCCACAGGCTCAAAAGGAGGAAGGGTAAGTTTCTTGAGAACAAAGTTCAAGTCCCGGGGGGAGCCGGAGTCCGAACAGGGGGTCTGAGATGAACTACCCCTCTGAGAAAGGTCTTGGATACCTCCAGTTGGGCAAATGCCTTATCAGCAAAAGGGACATGGTCGGCTGAAATAGCCGCCATATGGACTTCCAAAGAAGAGTGACTGAGACCCAGGTCGAAAAGATGACGCAGGTAATCAAGCAGAATGGCTACAGGACAGGAGAAGGACTCCACGTTCCTGGAAGCAGCCCAAATGGAAAATCTTTTCCATTTCATGGCGTAGGCGGACCTAGTGGAGGGTTTTCTAGCCTCCACCAGAAACTCGGCCACCTTAGGAGCGACGCCAAAGCGAGATTGGGCTAGGTCTGCAGGAGCCATGCATGAAGTTGAAAGAGACTTGAGTCCTGGGTGGACCAGGGTCCCGTGATCCTGGGTCAGCAATCCTCGAGATAAAGGAAGAGGAAGAGGAGGAACCTCTGAGTATTGTTGTAGAAGAACGAACCAAATTTGCCTGGGCCAGAAAGGAGCAATCAGAATCAATCTCGCTCCTTCCAAAGCCAGTTTCTGCAACACACGAGAGACCAGAGGAACTGGGGGAAAAAGCATAGACGAATCTGCCCTTCCAGTTTAGAGACAGAGCGTCGCTCCAGAAAGCGCCTTGCTCTGGAGCGAGTGAGCAATAGGTTGGAAGCTTTGCGTTTTGGGAGGAGGCGAACAAGTCTATCTGTGGAAACCCCCAAATCCGGAAGATGCTTTTTAGAACTTTTTGGTCCAGTTCCCACTCGTGTGGCAGAGCCGAAGAACGACTTAATTTGCCTGCCAGGACATTGTCGACTCCCGGAACATGAATCGCCGTGAGGTGAAGGTTGTGGAGAGTTGCCCATTCCCAAACCCTCATCGCTTCCCTACATAGCGGGTAGCACAGAGTCCATCCCAGCTTGTTGATGTACCACACCACGCACGTCTGTTTGGACGGCTAGGTGACTGGGAAGGATGTATTGGTGAAGGGTCTGGAAAGCATACAGCACTGCTCGAAACTCGAGCACATTGATGTGGAGAACTAACTCCAATTTTGACCATAAGCCCTGGGTTCGGTGAAGACCCAGATGGGCTCCCCAACCTTCGCCTGAGGCGTCCGTTGTCAGTCTGGGGGGGGGGGGGTGAAAAAAGGGGACCCCCGGAATAGGTTCTCTCGAATCATCCACCATTGCAAGTCTCTTATCGGCGAGGAGATCAGTACCAGATGATCTAGGTCGTCTACGAGTTGATCCCGCTGAGAGAGGAGAGTCCACTGAGAGATCTTCATGTGGAGGCACGCACGTGGAACAGTCGGGATGGCAGCCGCCATAAGCCCCAGGAGACGGAGCACCGACCTCGCCGGAACCCTCCTGTGTTCCAAGAGAAGAGAGATCTGGGACTGGAGGGAGGCCCCCCTGTCTGGAGGCAGGAAGGCCCTGCACCTTGTCGTATCGAGGATTGCCCCGATGAACTGGAGTCTCTGGGAAGGATCCAGGTGACACTTGGAATGGTTGATGGTGATACCCAGGCCAGCAAAAACCTGCTGGGTGAAGGAGAGAAAATGAAGGAGTTCCTCCCTGGATGGGGCCGCCAGGAGCCAGTCGTCCAGGTAGGGAAAAACTTGAACTCCCAAAGTAGGCAGGTGGGCCGCTAAAACCACCAGGCATTTGGTAAAGACTCTGGGAGCCGAGGAAAGACCAAAATGGAGTGCCCGGAATTGGTAGTGGTCCCCCTGGAACACAAACCTGAGGTACTTTCGGTGCGAAGGGTGAATGGGGATGTGCAGGTACGCATCCTGCATATCCAGTGCACAAAGCCATTGGCCTGGCCGAAGCAGGTGCAAGAAGGTTTGAAGGGAGAGCATCCTAAACCTCTTGTATTCCACATATAGGTTCAGGGAGCTGAGATCGAGAATGGGTCTGAGACCTCCAGTCTTCTTTGGTACAAGGAAGAAATGGGAATAATAACCCGTCCGTGGAAGTGAGGGGAACGGCTCTATATTGCCTGCTTTCTAGGAGGCAGAAATTTTTTCCTTGACCAAAGAAAGATGGTCCCTTGAGTAAGAGGAGTTCCTGGGGGGTTTCTGTAGAAACTCTATGGAGTGCCCCTCTGCTATGATCTGAAGCACCCATGAATCCGATGTTACCCTCTCCCAACCTGGAAGGTGGAGGGAGAATCTCCCCCCCTACCGGTCCCTCCAGGGCGTCCGGAGGCGGTGGGAGAGGGAAGGAGTCAGGTGGTGTGAGGCAGCGCCACAGCTGGGACACCCGCTGCTTTTTTGGGCGGCGGGGGCCTAGCAGCTGTGGGGGCCTGATGTTTTGTGGCCCGCCTTACCTGAGGTTTCGTTTGAGGCCAGCTGCATCTGCGAAAGGGACCGCGCTGCGGGGGATGGGGACAGTACATTGAATTAAAAGATTTAAGAGCCGTCCCCTTCTCCTGCAAGTCAGTGATGATGTCCTTGACATCACCACCGAAAAGCACAGAACCCCTGAAAGGTGCTTCTTGGATTGCTGACTGCACCTCCAAGACCAGACCTGACACACGGAGCCATGCGTGACGCCAAAGACTTACGGTGAACGCAGAGCTCCACCCTGCGGTGTCCACTGCGTCGTAGGTCATCCTCAGAATGTGACGACTGGCCGAACTAGCAGAACGGGCCAGGTCGGCTAACTCCTGCTTGACTTGGGAGTCAGGCAAGGAGTCAATCTTGGATTCCACCTGGGTAAGGACAGCCTTCTGGTAATCCTCCATATACGCTACATAATTTAGGGCCCTGATCCCCAGTGTGGAAGAAGCATAGATCTTCCTTCCATACTGATCCAGAAGGCGAGATTCCTTATCCGGGGGAGATGAGCTCAAATGTTTCAGGTGTGCTGACCGGCCGTGAGCGGCGCTAATCACAACCGAGTCTGCACGGGGGTTAGAGTCTAAAAAGTCTACACCCTCCGGAGCCTGGAATAGCCTGTTAAGACTTCCAAGAAAGTGGGGCTAAAGCCAACGGTTGCTTCCAAATAGTGGAAACAAGGTGGGCATGAGGCTCGATCTAGGGTGGCACTAGAGCAGGGGCCGTAGGGGCCAAGTCCAGATGTTCGGCGAGTTTAACCCGCTGAGGATATGGTTCTAAGGAACGCCACTGATGGACTTCCTGGATCTTCCTGAGCAACTCCGTGAAGGAAGGATCCTCCAGGGGAGACTTCGGAGGAGTCCTCGGCCGGGACTTGGACAGAGAGCGAGGCTCGTCGTCTTTCTCGGAACCCCCATCAGAGGAATCAGAGGAGTCCGAGAAAGAAGAAGAGGAATTTGAAGCCGAGTAGGACTCCCTAGTTCGTCGAGGGGGAGGAATAGGTTCCTTAAAGGGGATCCCTGGACTCGTGTCCTGCCCCTCTCTGGATCCCGAGGGCAGAGCCCGGGAATCCCGAGGCGGAGAGGGAGTGTGCCGTCTGAGGCGTATGGGAGCCGGAGGTGGCACCGTCGCCATAAGACGGCTCTCGACTTCCTTGGTGAGCTGAGCTTTGGCCTCAGCCCACCAGGAGGCCAGAGTCTCCTGGAGATCCACCAGCGGCCTAGGGGGCGGTGGAGGAGGAGGAGGGGTATAGTTGTACGGATGAAATCCATAAGGGGAGTATCCGTAACCCGGCTGCGGGAATACCGGAGCTGGGTATTGTGGCGTCAGTGGAGTTGGCGCCGGGTAATGCAGCGCAGGATACAGAGGACCCGGGTAAACCGGCGTCGGATAAGATGGCAGATACCCAGGTACCGGAGGAGCTGCCGGAGCAGACGGCCCAGTAGGGAACTCCATGGGTGGATCGGCCGTGATAGGCCCGTGGGGAAAAGGGCCCGATGGGAAAGGTATATCCCCCGGCGGGGTCGGCGGGGCCAGCGTCAGATCCGGCTCTGTAGGAAGGGGATCAGGCGGCAGCAGCATCCCGAGCCTCGCCGAGGACGGAGAAAAAGTCCCCGGGTCAGGGCGGGGGAGACTCTGGCTCTCGGACAGCAGCGAGCTGCAGGGAACCTGGGACGACAGAGCACGGTCTGCTGTAGGCTCCGAGGCCCGGCGGACGTCGGAGAAGCCGACGTGCAACTTATAGGCCAAGTCCCGGCGGATGCCAGAGGAGCCGGCGTCAGACTTCGGGGGTCCTCGGAGGCGGGCCGAGATGGGAAGAAGCCCGATCTAGGGGGACTCTGCGTGCACCGCCCGAAGGGTTGGGCGTCTTAGCGGCCTTCTCCCGGCAGGCGTCGGTCTACATCCGGCGACATGGGGCGCCTGTACTAGTAGGCCGCGAAGCCTGCAGCGGTACTGGGGGCTGAAGCCTCCTTTGCCCGAGGGACCCGGTGGTCTGAACGCGAACCTGATGGGCGGGCCGACGCTCCTCCAAACCCTTCAAGGCTGCCGCTATGATCACCCGGAGGCGACGTTATTTTGGCCGCTGGGCGCCAGAGTCGCGAGCAGGAGGCCTTCTCCCGGTGCCTTTCCTTGTCCCGCTTCTTGTGTCCTTCAGGGGAGGTCGACGCCTGCTGAAGTTTTTTCAACTCCGTCTCCACTGCAGACATCTTCTTCTTGAGGCGATGGGCTTCTAGAGACTGCTGGCGTCGTCTGCGGGTGGCCGTGTTGAAATGTAGGCAGTGCGGACACTCGTCGACTGCGTGGCTGGGGCCTAAACAGAAAAGGCAGAGGGAGTGACCGTCTTTGTGGGGCAGTTGGGCACCGCACGAGTCGCACTTATTTTTTGAAGGGGACGACATATACAGACGTTCACCTGACGAAGAAAATACAAAATACTGATACTTTTCAGAAAAACCGACGAAGTAACAGGACTGAGCATTATGAACTTCACCGCGCGGCGCTGCACGAGCCGACAGCAGGGAAAAACTGGAAGGCGGGCATCTGGGACCGCCCTTTATACCGGACACGCCGTCAGGACCGCTCACCTGATGGGGCGGCCTCGCCAGGACCTGCTAGCTAGAAATTTTTCCGTGGGGTCCTGCCGCCTGCCAACATCAGTCCTATATGTAATTACCTACTGCAAGAGCCCTCTCGAAGAAAGATATCTGGATATCAGAACTGGCGGGGCCAATCTGGGGCTACCAGAATCACCTTCACCTTGTCCCTCCTCACCTTGAGTAGCACCTTGTGGATCAAGGGAAATTGAGGGAAGGCATAAAGGAGGGCTGGGGTCCACGGCCTCGAGAAGGTATCCCCCTACAGAGAGCCCTATTGAGGGGGGCCGGCATGGTACAGTCTCAGCTTGGTGTTCTCCCTTGAGGCAAACAGGTCCACCGATGGTATGCCCCAATGGAAGAACAAATTGTAAGCAACTCTGGATGGAGAGACCACTCGTGGGATATCCGGCCTATGCAGCTGAAAGCATCCATCAGTTGGTTCGAGAGTCCTGCCACAAGGATGGCAAGGAGATCCGCCTCCAACCGGCTGATGAGGGTCCACATTCGGAGCGCCTCCTTGCATAGCAGACGGGAGTGCGTACCGCCCCGTTTGTTGAGGTACTACATGGTCGTGGTATTGTCCGTCTGGACTTGAACCGCTTGACCCCGGAGCTGAGAAGTGAAAGCTGACAGGGCCAGTCCGACTGCTCTTAGCTCCATCAGGTTGATGTGGCACCGGGACTCCTCAAGGGTTCAGAACCCTTGGGCCCTGTTGTCCCCCCAAGTGGCCTCCCCAGTCCATGAGAGAGGCATCAGTGGTCTGGACAACCATCTGCTCAGGGTGGACTAACGGGATTCCTTCTTGCAATCGGTCTGGGACGGTCCACCATTGGAGAGCGTCCCACATCTTCTGGGTTACAGTGATCAGCTGGTCAAAGTGACCATATCGCGGAGTCCCCTGGGCAGTCAGCTCCCATTGGAGGGGGAGCACGGGCCACCTGGCCCAACAGACCACAGAGGTGCACGCCACCATGTAGCCCAGAAGGCGCAGAAAGTCCTGAGCAGGGCACAAGTGCCTAACCAGAAATGACTGGGCAAAGGAGGAGAGAACCTCCGTCCCGTCTGCCGGGAGTCGAGCTCTGGCTTGATGAGAGTCGAGCTCTGCCCCGGTAAAGCCCATCACCTGAGAGGGCACGAGTTCTGACTTGGCCTCGTTGATCAGGAGGCCTAGTGGGGAGCAGGTTTGGAGGGCCAGATCCCTGGATCTCTCCACCTCCTGAAGGGAGGAACCCGCCAGGAGCCAGTCCTCGAGATAGGGATATATCCGAACTCATCGATGCCGAAGATGGGCTACCACCACTGCAATGCACTTGATGAAGAACAGAGGGGCTGACGACAGGCCAAACAGCATGGCTCGGAACTCGTACAGGGTCCCTTCGACCCTGAAGCGGAGGAACCACTGATGGGACAGACGGATTGGGACGTGGTAGAATGCGTCCTGTAGATCCAGCGAACAGAACCACATGTTTCGCTCCAGGGATGGTATGATCTGATTCAGAGTTACCATCCGGAAGGTGCGAGACCTGAGATACTGTTTCAGGTCATGGAGATCTAGGATGGGGCACCAATCCCCTGTCCGCTTGGGCAAGAGGAAGTATCTGGACACGAAGCCTGGGTCTCTGGGAGGATCCGGCACTGGACCTACGGCCTCCTTGTGGAGGAGCTGAGCAATGTCGTCCCGAAGAGCCGACCGAGTGCGAGCTGAGATCCTTTCCTCCCGAGGGGCGCAGGCTTAGCTGAGAGGGAACTGCTCAAATTCTAGAGGCAGTCCCTGGCCGACCACTTCCAGAACCCACCTGTTCAAGGCATACCCGGTACAGGTGGAAAGAGAAGTGACAGAGCGGCCCCGCGGAGGACCCAGAGCTGGTGCAGCGGTGTAGGGGTGGTAACCCCTGACCAGTCACTGAGCAGGCTCGATGAGGCGGCTCCTGGACCGGCACCTCGGCCTCCTTTACGGGGCTGTTGAGGACCCTGCTAGGGCCTGGGGCGCCAAGCTTGAGCCTGCTGTTGCTGCTGCTGACCTCCTTGATAGGAGGGCTAACTGGAGGGGAAGAGTGCCGAAAGGGCTTCATTTTGCACTTCTGCTGGTTCTTGCCCTAACAGTATGCAGAGGTAGCATCCAAGGTGGCAGTGGACTGCTCTATTCGCTGGAGATGACCTGCCACTCCCAGACCGCAGAAGTCTGTACCAAGGAAGGGCACATCAGCTAACTTGTGCTGCGTAACTGCCAGAAAGGAGGATAACCTTAGCCAGGCCCTGTGACTCCTAAAGGGCGGGTACAGGAATCTCCAATGTCCAGGTCCGTCTGAAGCTGCTGTTTAGCAACAGCACGGCCCTGGTCACAGACCTGCTACACCGTGGTCTGCATGTCTGCTGGGAGATGAGGGAGGACTTCATCTAGTGATCCCAAGAGGGCATGAGAGAAGTGTGCCATGATTACAGCCAAGCTGGCCTGAAGAAAGCCCAAGGATAAGGCCACATAAACCTTCCGGGCAGAATGGTAAATATTCTTGGACTCCTTGTCCAGAGGGCGGTCAGTGTCAGCAGAGCTACCCATGTGTCTAAACAAAGAAGCAGTAACAAGGCTCTTGGCTGAGGGATGCTCTGTGAAACCCACCAGGGACCCCATGGGTACCGTATACCTGCGGGCCATGCGGGCAGACGGAGCTGGGCAGGAGGAAGGGCATTGCCATAGCTCAAGGGCCGGACCAACAATGGCTTTGGCCACTGGAAAGGCCTCGGTCGGGGTATCCCCCCTCTTGAGGATATCCATGAGGGGGTATTCCGCCTTCTTCTGGCTAGGCTCCAAGGGCATTCCGGTCAATTCAGAAATCAGGCAGAGTATGCCCTGAAAAAATGAAGGACCTTCCACCAAGCCTGCCACTGATGACTCTTCATCCCCCGGATGCAAGTGCAAACCAGTGGCATCGGAGTCCGAAGAGTCTTGATATAAAAGTCTCCCGCCTAGGTCTCCCTCGATACGCCGATCGGGGACAACAGTAATGGACAGGCGACAGGGGAGGCTGGTGTCTGTCTGATCCTCTTTCGAGGGAGCCCCTCCCTGAGGCTGCCTAGGAGGTGGTTCCACCAATATCGGTGGGGGAGACCGAAACAGGCAGAGCTGGAATGCGTGCCGGCCCTACTGGTGGAGGAACAGAGATCTTCGGTTCCGGAAGGGTCGGCGTCTGACTAAGACATTGGGGCCAAGTAACGGCCAGTGTTGCCGGCGGAACCAGATTTTTACCAGTCAGAATCACCTGTTGCCATATGAGATCCTCGTAACGTCAACTGAGCTTCCATCGAAGTCTCTCCTCGTCAGAGGAGGATGAGGATCAGTGGTGAGGCCTCTTCCTGGAGTGCTTGTGACCCTTCTTTGTTTTTTCGACCGAAGGGGTCACGGTCCTCAGCAGAGACAGACTGGGTCGGCTCGTTCGATTGGGAGAAGCCAGAGTCAGAGAGAACCGAGGTTCCGGCACCTTTCTCTCGATCGGGACATCAGAGTGCTAGGTCTCCTCGTTGGTGAAGGAAAGGATAGGTGTCCTTTCCAAGGAGTTTGTGACTGGAGTCTGCGACAAAGGCTCGATTTGGTAGAGAGAAATCTCGGCCGGTTAAGCAGTTTCCTTGGCCTCAGTGCCTTGGCCTGATGGAAGGTCCGAGAAGCCAGTGGTCGTGGAATCAATCTCGACCGAGGTTGACACAGCAAGTTCCTGAGAATCTGACGTCTCTCGGTCCCAGGAACATCATCTTCGGGATGATGACAGCTTTCGGTCCTTGTCCCTTTTCCTAGGGTGGGAGGAGTTAGCCCGAGGGCGCCTCACCCCTGGTGGGGAGAGACTGACACAGCTCCGGAAAGGAACCAGTGAAGGTAGAGCCAAGGTTAAGTGGCACAAAAAAACTTCGGCTGGCCAAGCTTGAGCAGCTTCCTCTTCGAAAGCCGCTATCTGATCGAAATGCCCGGTGGATCCCTTGGCCGCGGAAACCACCCACTTTGCCTCCTTCGATTTCACCGGTGGATTGTGAAGCTCCGGTCTCCCGAATTTTAGGCACGCCTTGTGATTGTCCAGGACACTGGGATGGAAGGCCAGACAGATGGTGCAAGAGGTGGTGTCATCTACAACATCCAAGCAGTAGACACACGAGAGGCGGAGATCGGTGCATGACATTTTCTGTCCGCAGGTACACCGGCGAAATCCAGGAGACGACTTATCCTCCATGTCCGATGCACTTGGATCGGTATCAAACTTTAATGAGTTTTAGAGAAAGCGATTGCGGTGAAAACCGTTGAGAATCCACAGCCTACGAACTGCAGAAGTAGCACGAGGGAACCTGAATCTTCCAGCGGAAAGGAAGATCTGGTGTCATGGGGCAGAGCAGAGGTATTTATCACCCATGTGGGAGGGAGAAGCCAGCTTGAAGACTTTCCAGCCAGATTTAAAGGGGAAAGGGACATGCCAAAGAGTGTGGGTTAACAACATATCCATGCTCCTAGAATAACAGGTTACAGTGAATTACAAGGCTGTAATTCCATTGAGAGGTTCTGGGGACATAGGTAACGTCGAGAGCAAACCTCGAGAGGTTTTCATGTCCCCAGAATATCGAGATGGAATTTCAGCACAGTAATTCACTATAACCTTTTTTTTTCCTAATATATGGATGCGAGAAGGTAGTGAGGTCTTACCTGTCAGAGTGTTGTGTAGGCTGAGGTGTGGCTTGAATGAGGAATCAGGAAGCTGTTCGAAGAGGTCAACAGGAACGTGCAGGAAACAGTTCGTTGTTAGAATAACACCTAAAGGCTTTTTTTTTTTTTTAAAGGTTATTTTGATTTTCCTGATCAGAGATGGACTGTAGTCGGTTTCTGGTAACTGTTTGTGGCTTTGACAAAGATATTATTGTTGCTTTTTGTGCCACAATATGCAGACAGAAGGTTCTGTGGCACTCATTTACCACGGAGCTGTTTAAATTTTTCCTGCGGACTGCTGAAGCTGGCTCACGCTGAGCACGAGGTGGCAGAGTGCACAGACGCTTTTGTGCAAGACTGATCCTACTGTTTTAAAGTCCGAACGATAGTATTCTTGGGAGGGAAGTGTGCTATTATGGGCAAATGGTATCTATTACAAGGATTTTTTTTTTTTTTTTTACATCTTTTCGATAATATTTTCATGATCCATATATCACAGTGCAATAAGCTGCTGTTCCTAGATCCCCGGGACTAGATTAAATGTACACTAGTGAACAGTTCTAGCACTTTGCTACCTTTTTCTGCAAAGGTGTAATCCATATCGGGCAAACAAATCTTGTTGCCCTTGGAATTTTTACCATGTTTATGTCTATTATTTTCTTGTTTGCCAAATTTTCTTTTTTACCTACTGTATTAGCTGCTTTTCTAAAGTTGTTTTTATACCATCTGTATGTAACTGACACTCTCACTTTTATGGTATGTATGTATGTATGTAATTGACTCCTCCACTGTTATTGTATGCCTTGTAACCCTCCCGGGTCGCACCTGAAAATAGGCACTTGGCTGCCTAGTGTGCCTTACCCGGTTAACAAAAACAAATAAATAAATGTTCTGAGACCTCCGATATTGTTGAAAATGCAATATTTTCTTAAAACTATTGTTGATTTGTCGGCCTGCCAGCGCAGCAGTAGCGCTATCGCTCGCGACGCTGGCGACCCGGGTTTGGGAATAAGCCTGGGGAGCTGGAAGGCCAGATGGTGGGAGAAGGCTGACCGTCCGTGGACTGCTCGCCTTCTTCAGGGAGAGGACAAGGTTCGGGGCTTGACTGACCCCAGGCAGAGGCCTGGGGTACAGCAAGTGCTGGGCCATTTCCAAGAGGGTCGGACGTGCCAGACATCGGCGGAGCCCCGCCTTGACATCAGGGCACATGGCACATCCATGAAACAGGGAAAAACACCTTCTCTCCAGGTAGACAGAGCGCCAGCACAGACCGCAGTGGTCCCCTGCCTGTCCCACACGGCGGCCCCGAACTGCCGCTAGTTTGGGGTGCAAGGGCTCCACCTCGTCCCCGCCTGGGGGGAAATCCAAAGCTACATGGGGGGAACCCCGTGGGGCTCCAGGTACAGAAGAAACCAAGGCAGATACCAGGCGCTCCCAAAGAAGCGGAGTGCAGGGGGCAGGGAAAGGCAGAAAAATAGAAAGATTAAAAAAAAAACCAAAAAAACAACTATTGTTGATTTAAAAAAAATTTTGATTTACCCTTGGAACAGGTATTTCCGATAGCACTACTTGGCAGTCATTTCATCAAGGGTTTTAAATAATATTTTGTAATCAAACAAGATTTCACTACCACATTCATTCCATATAGAAACATAGAACCAGCAGATAAGGACCGCAAGACCCATCCAGTCTGCCCATTTCTTTTTCTACCTTATGAATGTGCCATCGGCCTTTGTTCTGTCAATGGTCTATCTAGTCATACTCATCTGTATTGCTCCTTTATGCCTATCCCAAGCCTGTTTGGAGCCCTGCACTGTATTCATATCCACCACTTCCTGAGGTAGGCCGTTCCATGCATCCACTGCCCCTTTTGTGAAAAAAATAATCTCCTCACATTACTCTTAAATCGGCCTCCCTCTAATCTCATGCTTTGTCTTCTTGTCCTGCTATTTTCCTTATACTGAAACACGTTAGACTCTTTCACCTTGTTAATGTCCTTAAGGTGTTTGAATGTTTCAATCATATCACACCTCTCCCTCCTTTGCTCTAGGGTATACATATTGAGCTCCATTAATCTGTCCTCATACGTTTTATGATGCCGTCCCTGCACCATTTTGCTTGCCCTTCTCTGGGCTGCCTCAATTTGGTTAATGTCCTTGTGAAGGTGTGGCCTCCAGTACTGCACGCAGTACTCCAGATGGGGCCTAACCAGTGTCTTGTAAAGAGGGATTACCTCCCTCTTCCAACTTGTGATACCCCTACTAATAAACCAACATACCCCTAGCCTTACCTACTGCTTTAGTGGTCTGCTTGGATGATTTCATGTCATCTGTGATGATGCCCAAGTCTCTTTCTTCCCTTGCGACTGCCAGCAACTCCCCTTCCAGCCTATAGGTGGCTTCAGGGTTTCTCTTCCCTATGTGCATGATCTTGCACTTCTTTGCGTTAAACCCCAGTTGCCAATCTTCCGACCATTTTGCCAGTTTATCCAGATCTCTACTCATTCTGCCCACCCCATCTGGATCACCTACTCTGTTGCAGATCTTGGTGTCATCTGCAAACAGACAAACCTTACCCTCCAGTCCATCTGCAATGTCACTGATGAAGATATTGAAGAGGACTGACCCCAGGACTGATCCCTGAGGTACACCACTTCTGACCTCCATCTCTTCTGACTGTATGCTGTTTACCACGAGTCTGTTTTCTGCCTGTCAACCAGTTTGCCACCCAGTTGACCAACTTTTGACCCACCCCAAGCCTACCCACCTTATTAGTCAATCTTCTATGTGGAACAGTATCAAAAGCTTTGCTGAAGTTAAGGTAAGCATCAACTGCTCCCCCTGGGTCCATCACGCTGGCTACCCAGTCGAAGAAATCTACAGGATTAGTTTGACAGGACCTTCCTGTTGTAAACCCATGCTGTCTTGGATCCTGTGCTCCTATGGATTCCACGTGCTGCACTATCCTTTCCTCAAGGAGTGCCTCCATAATCTTGCCCACTACTGAGGTGTAACAGACTGGTCTGTAGTTCCTTGCCTCCACTCTGCTACCACTCTTGTGGAGCGGGATCACATGAGCCCTTGCAGTCTTCTGAGACCTCTCCTGTGCTCAGAGACTCAAACAGTTCTGATAATGACCCTGCTAGTTCCACTCTTGACTCCTTTAGTACCCTGGGATGTATGCTATCAGTTCCCATTGCCTTGTCCACCCTGACCTTATCGAGCTCTTATAGGACCCTTTCTTTTGTGAAGGGACTAGTGCATACCTCCCTTCCCAGTGTCCATGGTGCCAAGCTGTGGATCCTGCCCTACCTTCTCTTCAGTAAATACTGAGCAGAAGTATCTACTTAGGATAGATGCTTTTACATGGTCCTCCTCACACGGCCCCTTATCCCCTTTTATCTTAGCAATACCCCCTCTGGACTTTCTCCTTTCACTAATGGATCTATAGAAAGTCTTGTCACATTTTACTGTTCATGCTAGTGTTTCCTCGGTTTGGGCCTTTGCCTGCCTTACTGTCTTCCCCGCTTCCCTTAGGAAAATTTGGTCTGCCTCCCTATCTGCATCTTGCTGCGTTTCCTTATATTTCCTGAAGGCCAGCCTTTTGGCTCTGACCTTTTCTGCTACTGTTTTTGAGAACCAAAGTGGTTTCCTCCTTCTTTTGCACTTCCTTTTCTCTCCAACACAATGGAATGTTGCTTCAAGTATTGCATGCTTAACGCCTGCCCACTTTGCCTGTAACCCCCTCACCTGTATTTCTTCTTGCCAGGGCTAGCCTAACTCTGTTGGCCATCTTATCAAAGTCAGCTCCTCTGAAGTCCCATATTTTTGCCATGGAATAGGATGATTTAGTTCTAGTGGCCAAACCAAACCATACCATGTGATGGTCACTGGCACCCAGGTTACCTACCTCGAGATCTGTGATCTTTTCCCCGTTAGTCAGTACTAGATCTAGGATAGCCCTGTCACTTGTGGGTTGCTGTACCAGTTGTTTGAGCGCCCCCCCTCCTTTGCAGGGAATCCACTGTGTGTCTAGTTCTGGCAGATATTCCTTTTGGTATTCACCAGTCTGCATCTGGCATGTTGAAGTCTCCCATTATCAGAACTGCTCCTTTAGCTTTCATGTTTTGTATATTTTCTAATGGTAATGTGTATGTCCTCCCCCTGGTCTGGAGGCCTGCAGACAACCCCAGTTCGTATGGCTGTGCCATTTCCCGTTTCCAGGGTAACCCAAAGTTCTTCTGGCTCCTTATGTATATTCTGAATTTCTGTAGCTTTGATATTTACATTGACATAAAGCACCATTCCACCCCCCCCTTTCTGTATCTCGGCCCCTTCTGAACAGTACATAGCCAGGTACTGAAGTCTCCCAAGTGTGGTTACTGGTAAACCATGTCTTGCTAATGGCTATTATATCCAGTTTAGCCTCTGTCATTACTGCCTGCAAGTCTGGGATCTTGTTTCCCAGATTGCGAGCATTTGTGTACATCATTTCCATTGGCCAGATTTCAGTGCATTAGTTGTTGGGCGAAGTCTGGTGTTTCCTCTGTGCATCTTATGCGGAGCAAGACCTTTTTCCTTACCTGGTGATGCAAATGAACTACAAACATGCTGAACTCCTGTTTGACCACCAGCTCGGGGGGGGGGGAGAGAAGGGGTGTTCCTCCCATTCGACGTATCGGGTGCTGCATGTCATTTGTTCCAGCATGTATGATGGCTAGCTTTTCACAGCCAACATTTTTAATCATTTTAGGAGCCAGTTTGTTAATGTCCCCAGGGCCAGCACCTGGGAAGCAACTAGTAATCAACATTTCATTATTTTCATTAATAGTATATTTATCTGTAAATTTGGTGACTGAATCATCTATGATAAAGGAAGTTCTAGTTTCAGTTCGGTTAACTCCTTGATTCATCTGTATTTCAGGATCAATTTCTGTTTCCATGTCACTGCCATCAATATTAATAAGGTTTTAGGTGGGAGTAGTGTTTAATAAGACACCATTTTTTTCTTGTACCTCTTTGGAGTTGCCATTTCTTTATTTTGTCTGTACATGCATGTTAGTCTTCCCCTTCCTCTACCTTCCTGGGTCACTTATTCATTCCTTCAGTCTTCTCCTCTGAGGAATCCATTTTTTCACCTTTAGTAGTATTACTTAACTGCAATTTTAGTGTTGTGTGTTTTGGTTTCCAACTCTAACCCTAGTAGCTTACTTTTCAATTCCTTTATTTCAGCACACTGTTTGTATGCGTACAAACTTAAGTCACTTGGTGGTGAGATGGAGAATTTCTTGCAAGATTTACATTTGGTGCCCATTTCCCCAGTTAACTATTGTATTGTCCTCCATATTCAGTGACAAATCAGGCGTTTCTTTACCTGGTAGTTTCGATAAGACAATTCCCTGGTGACCAGGTTGACACTGTCAGACACGCTTGCCTCTGCCACCGTCACTTGCTTAGGTGAGAAATATATGTGCGCCCCAACGGAAGTGTTGTTCCAAAATCTCGGTCACTGTTTTAAAGTTTTGGGGACTACACCAGTATACGGACTTTAAAAGGGCAAAATAAGTGTCATGGGTTCTCTAAAGGGTACCCCCAAATGGCAGCAATGCTGCAGCAGCCACAGAACCTATCTCAGTCGGGGAAGGTCAAAATACCCTTTTCCAATAATGTGCAGCACAGTATATAAAAACACACACCTCTCAGAATTTGATGCTAAAATAACACTCCACACAGCTCTGAAGTTTAGCTGGCTCCTATGACGTTCTCTCCTGGCAGGGCTCGAAATATAGCATTTCGGTGAAAATACAGTCAGGCTGCTGGATTTGGAAAAGCTTGCTGCTCCTCAGCCCGGTGGCGCTGAGGGCTGAGGCGCTGGACGCCAGACCTCGCGCCAAGCTGGTAACCTGGGTTCAGACGTGATCCCCATGGGTCAGGGGACGGCGGTGGGGGGGGGTAGGATTGAGCATCTGAAGGACTGCCCTCCTATCGCGGGGTGGGATCCAGGGTGTCACCACTCTGCAGCGGCCTCTGGTGACGGACCAGGGGCACTGCTAGAGACGGTGCAACAAGTAGGGAGTGCGGCAGGCATAGGCACCCCACGTCACTGTACGCTGCACTCCCAGGGTAGAACATGGAAAATGGCAGCACAGACCGCGGCAGCTCGATGGCTGCTACACCCATCAACCGACGATGCCTGGACAGTCGTGTGCCAGTACTGGATTCTTGCCTGGCGAAGGGGGGGCGATCGGGGGTGCCCCTCTTGAGAGTATAGCTGTATATGCCAGCTAGGCGTGCAACTCTGAGATCGGTGGTGGCGATGGAGCGGTGGCTGGATTACGAGGCAGGTCAGTGGCTGCAGGGGAAAAATCGTGATATGATAAAAAAGGAAATCCTTGCTGCTATTACCCTTTAAAATGATGTATTACCAAACTTTGCCAGATGGTGGGGTGCAGAAACCGTTTCCTCTTCATTCATTTGGTTCTGCAGCTGCACTCGTTTTCCGGTGACCAGATGTCTTGGGGGACACAGAGCACACTGATCAGCACATGATGTCTGGTTCGTTGCCACAGCGGACCTAGTACTTCAGCACTGACTGGCTGGTCGCACCCTCTTCTCGCTGTGGTGTCTGACATACTTCATACGGTGGTTAACAGTGAGAGGAAGGAGCTTTGCATTCAGCTGTTGAAACAATCACTATATTTTCCGGAGTTTAGGCAAACAAGGAGGCAGTGATAAACCTTACCAAGCATCTATGGGTGGGAAAAAAGATCTAATCCATCAAGTGCTGCACTTGAAAAAGTCAGAACTGCACGTTGAAACAAAATGCGGGAAGTTCACTAAAGATTTCTCATCTTGTCTGGGGTCAAAATGTGGAACTTGCCTAAATAATCTGGTTGCTGATTAAGAAAAAAAAAAACCCAAGTGCAGGCAGAGTATTTGCTGCATTAAAATAGCGAAGCCCCAATTTTTGGTTTTCGCAAGTGGGACGACTGTCAGACTAGATTGTTTCTTGCCACAAACAAACCAGAGTAGTGAGCACTGTATTTGTTGCACAGTGCTTTATGATTTAAAATAAACTAACTCTTCTGGCGGGGGGGGGGGAGACACGACCTTTATATGAAACATTTTAAAGCGGGCTTCTGCACAGAGAGTAATTAAAACAGCAGACTGTGCCCTATTACAGTTGATTGGTGTAGACTACACTAGGGAAATCTGAGGTGTATTGTGTGGTGTAAAAAAACCTAATTCCAGAAAAATAACTACTGTACACACCTCACTCTGTAAAAGTCTTTGTGGAGTCTTATCTGCAGTGTGTTACAAAATTACATTAATTAATCCTTTCTAATTACTTCATTAGCCCTACAGCAAGGGAAACCTGCTGTGGTACTTAGCTGCAGGTTGGTGTTGAAAAACTGACACTGGCTACTGCTACATGGGAAAGTCCAAATTCAGGAAAGCCAAAGGCTGCTGCATAGAACAGCAAAGCGGCTATTTAAATTGACTGGGGATTTAGTCTAAATTGTAATGTGTGGTGTATACAAACACACTACCCTACTTGGAAAATCTTTCTGGGAGGATCTACTACAATGCCTTGTGAAATATAAATAAAGATCCCAGTCTGTGACAGGAAGGAACAGTTGCTGCAGTCAAACAAAACCCACAAACTGTGCAGCCTATGAATTTCTAAGTCAAGATTTAAGTTGTTTGGAATTTATCTGAGTTGCACTGAGCTAGAGTATTACAAATAAATAACTTGCTCAGCTCATTCTCCTACATTAGAAGGGGGGTCCCTGTGAGGAAATCTCTGACCTAGCATAAATAAAAAAAAAGTCATCTATTTTCAAGTCACCAAGTATATTCAGGATTGCCATAAAGGGAAAATTCTTGTGTGGAATTTTCAGTGTGAGCTGCACTGAGCTGGTATATTACAACTAAATTTCTGGCTGCTTACTGAGCTCAACTGGCACTACACTAGAAGGGAAAAAGTCTCTGAAGATTAAATCTCTGTCTGAGCTTCAGTGTGGTCTTTTAAAAAAAAAAAAAAAAAAAATTATATGAATTCCTGCATTCTAATCTGCTCCCTACCCTACAGTAAGGAGAGCCTTGTGGAGAAATCTGTGTCAGAACTACTGCGTGTATAAAAAAAATACATACAAATTCCTCCATTCTAATCTGCTCCCTACTTAACAATAAGGGGCTCCGTGTGGGGAACACTCTGTCAGAGCTACGTGTATTAAAAAAATAAACAATTCATGCAATCAAATCTCCTCCCTGCCCTACAGTAATGGGATCCTTGGAGTGGCTGCAGTTTATGCTGCAGGTGTCGTGGCAGAGAGGAAACAGTATGGCCAACGGGAATACAGTCAGTGCCATAACTGTATGGCTGTCCATCAGTAACATTTACAAACATGGCAAAGTATTTTGAATATAATCAACCTAGTCGCACAATATTGAGAAAAAATAAAATATTTCACACAACTACTAAATTATGCGACCTCTGATTTCGTTCTCAGCGTTTCAATTTCCGTAACCTGCATCAGTTCATGGTCTGTTGGAATTTAACCCCCGTCACTATCCTATTCCTTACCTCACAGTCCATCACCCTAACCACTATGCCAATCGAACAGCACTGCCAGGCCACTTTCACCCCACAGCTTTATAGTTTACGCCGAGCGGCACACGAGTAGTCCAGAGCGCTAGTCTCTAGTAGCATGAGACTCATCTGTCCCGTCACTTCCGCTGCAAGGATTCCGCCATGACACACCACATCATAAACTACAAGTGAGAGACAGATCCTTGTGGGAAACACTGTCAGAGATACTGTGTGCATTAAAATAAAAATAATTCCTGCATTCTAATCTCCTCCCTGCCCTACAGTAAGGGGATTCTTGTGGAGAAATCTGTATAGGAGCCACTGTGTGTATTTACAAAATTAAAAACATAATTCCTGCATGCTGATCTGCTCCCCGCCCTACAGTAAGAAGATCCTTGTGATGAAATCTCTGTCGGAGCGATGTGTGAAATAAAAAAATAAAAAAATCCTGCATTGTAAGCAGAGTGGCAACCATATCATGAGGGGTAACAGTCTTAAGCTGGAGGGTGGGAGGTTTAGAAGGGATGTCAGGAAGCACTTCACAGAAAGAGTGGTGGACACTTGCAATGCATTGCCGGAAAAGGCAAACTCATTAAAGACAGTGAGCAGCTTTAAGAGAGGCTGGGATGGGCATAGGGGGGAAGATAAGACTCATGGGTAGGGAGGATGGGAGGAATGGGGTGGGAGGGCAGGGACATTAGCTCAAACTATGGACCCTGCAATACAAGCAGACTAGATAGACCAAATGGCCTTCTTCTCCTGGCTTCTTCGTATGCAATCTGCTTCCTCCCCCTACAGTAAGGTGATCCTTGTTAGGAAATCTCACTCTGTCGGACCTGTGTGTCGATACAAAAAAAAAAAAAAAAAAATTTCCTGCTGCTACCATGTACATTACATTAGTAAGGGAAGACCCTGTGTCTGCTCTCTGACAGCTATTTCTAATCTGTTAACTAAAAGAAAAGACCAACACAAGTCAGTTTTTAGAAAATCTGTATCGACTGTTTCACAGATCAATAAATACAGGTTACTCACCTCTAACAGGAGTTCTAGGAATGATATATGATGTTCATCCACACTTTCTGGCAGGTATCCTTTCCACTTTAATTCTTGCCGGAAGGTCTTCAAGCTGGCTCCTCCCACCCACCCAGGTAGTAAAACTCTCAGCTCCGCCCCATGACGCCAGATCTGGCCCGCTGGAAGCTCAGGTTGAGCGTCGAAGCTGGGTGGGTCGTGTGGATGAACAACATATACCATTCCTAGAACTCTTGAGTAGTAACCTGTATTTCTAGGAATATGGATATGTTGTTCATCCACACTTTCTGGCAGACTCCTAGCAGTTCTCCGGGAGGAGGGAGGCAAGGGGCACACCCCCGATACTTACTTGGGAAAGAGAGACTGGAGAACCGAGGCCCCAAAACCAGCATCCCGGCGTGACTCGAGGTTGATGTGGTAGTGGGTAATAAAGGAATGTGCCGACTTCCAGGTAGCAGCCCTGCAGATATCCTGGATAGGGACCTCCCTGAAAGCAGCTACCGATGCAGCGGTATGGCAGGTAAAGTAAAATGAGCTCTTATCCCTCTGGGAGGCTCCATGCCTGCCAACCTGTAGCAGAGCTCTACGCAGGAGGTGATCCACCTGCCTATCGTCCGCTTTGCTGCAGGTCTGCCAGGTGCGGCTTCAGCGTAGGTGACAAACAGCTGGCGAACCTCTCCCCGAACTTCAGTCGTGCGCTCCTTATAGTAAGCGAGCGCCCTTCTAGAGTCCAGAGTATGAAGCCTATATTCGGCCTCCGAGGTGTGACTGGGGTAGAACACCGGCAGAGTCAACACCTGGTTAAGGTGAAACTCCGACACCACCTTCGGAAGGAATTTTGGGTTGGGGTGCAGGACAACCTTGTCCCTGTGGAAGACCAGGTAAGGAGACTCGATGGAAAGCGCTGGGAGCTCTCCCATCCTTCTGGCTGACGTGATAGCCACCAAGAAGGCGGTCTTCCACGACAGGTGAGAGAGATCACACCTGTGCATTAGTTCAAATGGCTTGCCCATGAGCTTTGCCAATACCAGCAGTAGATCCCACGGAGGTGGAGGTTCACGCACCGGAAGGGATATGTGATCCAGGCCTTTGAAAAAGCGTCGACCACTTTCTCCTCAGGCACCGACTGGCTTCCCGCCCGCGCCTGCAAGCAGAGATGGCTGCCAGGTGCAACTTAGGGTCGTCGACCTAAGCCCTTGCTGAGAAAGGGACCATAGGTAGTCCAAGATGCTTGCCAAGGAACAGGAGGAAGGGTCCAGGCCCCTTGCCCTGACACCAAATGGAGAATCTCTTCCATTTGAAGGCATAGCATTTTCTGATCGACTCCTTACGGGACGCCTCAACGACGTTGAGGACCCTGTTGGAAAGACCCAAAGCCTGGAACTCTAGCCGCTCAGGAACCAGGCTGTCAGGTGCAGGGATTGAAGGTCCGGATGGAACACCTTCCCCTGATTGACTGAGATCAGGTCCGGGTGGGCTGGAAGCCGCCTCGGCAGCCTGGAGCTGAGGCTGAGGAGATCTGGATACCAGAACTGGCGGGGCCAGTCTGGGGCTACCAGAATCACCTGCGCCTTGTCCCTCCTCGCCTTCAGAAGCACCTTGTGGATCAAGGGAAATGGAGGGAAGGCGTAGAAGAGGCCCGGAGTCCACGCCCTCGAGAAGGCATTCCCGTGCAGTGAGCCCTGCTGAGCGGCGCGGGCATGGAACAGACTCAGCTTCACATTCTCCCTTGAGGCAAACAGGTCCACCTGAGGCATGCCCCAGTGGGAGAAGAGATCTTGTGCTACCTCCAGCAGGAGAGACCACTCGTGAGACGCAGACCCGATCCGGCTTAGGGCATCGGCCAGGGTGTTGGAGGCTCCTGCCACGTGAAAGGCTAGGAAATCCGCCTCCAGGCTGCGCACGACGGACCAAATGCGGAGAGCTTCCTTGCATAACAGCATGGAGCGTGTGCCGGCCGGGGGAGTTCAGACAGTACATGGTCGTGGTGTTGTCTGTCTGGACCTGAACCACTTCACCCCGTATAAACGAAGCGAAGGTGGTGAGAGCTAGACGGACCGCTCGGAGCTCCAGCAGGTTGATGTGGCATCGGGACTCCCGAGGGGACCAGAGGCCGTGCGCTCGGTGTTCCCCCAGATGGACACCCCAACCCAGAGATGCATCAGTCGAGAGAGACCGTCGGCTCGGGGCGGACGAACGGGATACCCTCCTGCAGATGTGCTGAAACGATCCACCATTGGAGAGCGTTCCACATCTCCTGGGTCACTGTCATGGGCTGGTCCAATGGATCACAGCGTTGTGGCCACTGGCTGGCTAGTCCGCATTGAAGGGGACGCATGTACCAACAGGCCCAATGGACCACGCTGGTGCAGGCCGTCATGAGGCCCAGGAGGCGCAGCAAGTCCCGGGCAGGGCGCAATTGCCCAACCAGAAATGACTGGGCAAAGGAGGAAAGAACCTCGGCCCTGTCCGCCGGGAGCCGTGTTCTGGCTCGCAGAGAGTCGAGCTCTGCCCTGATGAATACAATCACCTGCTTTGGCACGAGTTCCAGCTTGGCCTCGTTGATGAGGAGGCCGACCTGAGAGCAAACCTGGAGGGCCAGATATCTGGACCACTCCACCTCCTCTCTGGAGGGGGCTGCTATCAGCCAATCGTCCAGGTATGGGTACACCCGGACCCCTCGGCACCGCAGGAATGCTGTCACCACTGCCATGCATTTGGTGAAGACCCTGGGAGCTAGGGAGAGGCCGAAGGGCATGGCCCGTATAGGGATCCCTCTGCTCTGAAGCGGAGGAATCTCTGATGGGAAAGATGGATTGGGACGTGAAAACACGTCATGGAGGTCCAGGCAGCAGAACCACACGCCTCATTCCAAGGATGGGATTATCTGAGCCAGAGTGACCATCCTGAAGGTCCAAGACCTTAGGAACTTGTTCAGGTCGTGCAGGTCGAGAATGGGGCGCCAGTTCCCCCTTCCATTTTGGGACCAGGAAGTACCTGGACACAAACCCCAGGTCTGGAGAAGGATCCGCCACCTTCCCGATTACCTCTTTTTCAAGGAGCAGGGCAATGTCGGCCCGACGGGCCGACAACAAGGCGTGGACCCGTGGGCCTTTGACGACGGCGAAAGATGGGGCCTGCTCGAACTCTAGAGGCAGGCCTTTTCCTACCACCCTTCCAACATCCACCCGTCCGTGGTGATAGCGGACCAGGCGGAAAGGAAGTGGCGGAGCTCCTCCACGGGGAGCCTGCAGGGAGTGACGAGGTTGGGGCATGGCACCCCTCAACCAGTCACTAGGCAGGCTTGGAGTAAGAACCGGCCGAGGGACCTCCAGGGCCTTTACCTCCTTGCTTCCTGTTGGAGGAAGCTGTCGGCTTGGGTTTGGGACGCCAAGCGCGAGTCTGCTGGCCCTGCTGCAGGTGCTGCTGGGCCGGTCGAGAAGCAGGGACCAAAGGACGAAAGGACTTCTGCTGCTGACGGCGGCCTTTGTTCCTCTGGGCGGAGGTGACAGAGTCCAGAGTGGCATTGGACTTCTCGATCCGCTGGAGGTATCCCTCCACTCCAAGGCCGAAGAGGTCAGTCCCCAAGACGTCCGCCAACTTGTGCTGGGTATCCGCCGTGAAGGTGGATATCCTCAGCCACACCTTGCGTCGCATGGCTATCGCGACCACTACTGACCTGGCACAGGAATCACCTATGTCCAGAGCAGTCTGGAGCCGCTGCTTCGCCACCGCCCTACCCTGGTCCCGCACCTGGCGGACTGTGGTCTGCAGGTCAGGTGGGAGATGAGGAACAACCTCATCCAAGGAGCCCATGAGGCGTGAGAGAAGGTGCCATCAGCACAGCCGAGCTGGCCTGTCGGAGGCCGAGGGAGGATGCAGCGTGCACACTGCGCGGCAAAGTCCATCTTTTGGACTCTTTGTCGGGGCTTGTCCGCATCCCGAGCTGCTACCGGAACGCCAGAAAACGCTGTCGGTGACTAACCACTCGGCAGAGAGGTGTTCCGAGAAACCGGGCAAAGAGCCTGTAGGGACCGCATGCTTCCTGGCCATCCTGGCCGAGGGCGCAGGACAGGAAGCAGGCCGCTGCCAAAGCTCCAAGGCTGGGCCGACAATGGCCTCAGCCACCGGAAAGGCCTCCGTGGGAGAATCCCCTCGGTCCAGAATCTCAGTTAGGGGATACTTGGCCCGTTTGGACACGGGCTCGAGCTGCATCCCGATGGACTCCAAGATGAGTCGAAGCAGACCCAAGAAGGACGATGGGCTATTGTCCACTGACTGGCCCCCGGAGGACTCCAGATCGCACTGCCTGGAGAACAGGGAGGAATCGTCGTCGGATTCTTAAGAGTCTGCGAAGAGCTGCCTCGGCCCTGAGCCACCCTCCACCTGCCGAGGACGGTCGGGAGTGAGGGTGACCGACAACCTGTGGGGCAGGCCGTGACTCGACCGAGAATTCTTGGTCGGTGCCCCCGACTTCGGTTGTGGAGGAGGAGGTTCCACCACAATCGGTGGATCAGTTGGTTTTGGCTTAGCAACCAGCTCTGAAGTGGGCAACTCAACTGGAACGAGTGGTTGCTTCGGGCGTTCAGGCGACAGCCACTTGATGGCCGGGGTCGGATTAGGCCTGGACAACAGCAACTTCTGCCACATAAGGTCCTCGTAGCGCCGGCGCAACTTGCACCACAGCCTCTCTTCACCCAAGGAGGACGACTAGGAAGAAAGGCGTCGCCACTTACTTTGGTAACGAGACAGAGACCGCCGATGTCGGCGGGACCAAGAAGAGGTCCGACACAGAGACCTTCGGGGGACCGAGGTTGGGTCTGGGAAGGGCGGGGACACCGCTCTTCCTCGGCTCAGGCACTTTAACCGACTGCGTCCCCAAAGCGCAGGCAGATCTCGGATCCACCGGGGAACCGTGAAGGAAGGTTGTCGGCTTCTCCAGTCGACAGCCCGTCTAACGGATCGAGAAAAATCTCGACTTCATCGACGGGAGTCTAGGCAGGCTGGTCTGACGGGGGCACCGTGAAGCCAGCGGCCT
The DNA here is from genome assembly GCA_016271365.2 of Neoceratodus forsteri. NCBI lineage: Eukaryota > Metazoa > Chordata > Ceratodontiformes > Ceratodontidae > Neoceratodus > Neoceratodus forsteri. Next base: position 1,410,492,232 of record CM057456.1, on the reverse strand, counting down.
CAGCCGCAACCACGACCGAGGTTGATGGTCGGCTGCCTGGGGAAGGGGACCTCTCCCGCGAACGCTGACGGTGGGACTTACCTTTCGACTCCTTTTTCCTTGGGCTGAGAAGAATGTCCTGAAGACTCCTCTCCTTTCGTGGAAAGGGATTGACAAAGCTCCTTGAATGAAGCCGTATAAGAGGAAGAGGAACTCAGAGAGAGAGCGGGATAAATGCCGCGGCCGAGGAGGAGGAAGATGCGGCCTGGGCCGCCTCGAGGGCGATCATCTGCTCGAGCTGCTCAGCCGAGCCAGCCGCCGCGGACACCGCCCAACAAGCCTCATTAGATTTTACCGGCGGGAAACGTTTCTCGGGGCGCCCAAGCTTCAAAGGGGCAGCGCGATTGTCCAGAACGTTGCCGGAGAAAGAGCGGCACAACTCGCAAGCCTGCGGGTCATGATCTAGGCCTAAGCAGAAGACGCACGTGGAGTGCGGATCCGTCCTGGACATTTTCTGCCAGCAAGGGCACCTCCAAAAGCCGGGAACAGATTTGTCCATCGCAGCCGCGAGGGAAGATGAAGACCGAAGTTTATAAAACTTCAAAACCAATTTCGGACGAATCGAAGAGTTAGGATCCAGTCTAAAACGCAGAGCGCTAAGGAGGGAACCTGAGCTTCCAAGCGGTAAGGAAGATCTGGCGTCATGGGGCGGAGCCAAGAGTTTTACCACCCGGGTGGGTGGGAGGAGCCAGCTTGAAGACCTTCCGGCAAGAATTAAAGCGGCAAGCATACCTGCCAGAAAGTGTGGATGAACATATCCATGTCCCTAGAAGTATGTTTCTTCTTATGATTTGGTTTCATCAAGAAAAATACAGTAGAACAATTACCAAAGCCAGGTCCATCTTCCTCCACCGAACAAGAAAGCATCCCTGACAGTAGTTCCATGTCTTCTGTGGAGGCAAGTACTGTGCAGACACCCCCCAAAATCAAAAAATACAGGTTACTCACCTGTAACAGGAGTTCTAGGAATGGTATATGTTTTCATCCACACTTTCTGGCAGGTATCCTTGCCGCTTTAAATCTTGCCGGAAAGTCTTCAAGCGAAGCTCCCCACCAGCGTGATAAAACTCTCGGCTCCACCCATGACACCAGATCTGGCCCGGCTGTAGCTCAGGTTGTCGTCGGAAGCTAGGGAGGTCGGGTGGGTCGAGTGGATGAACAACATATACCTCTCCTAGAACTCCTGTTACAGGTAAGCAAATACAGGTTACTCACCTGTAACAGGAGTTCTAGGAATGGTATATGTTGTTCATCCACACTCATTGGCAGGTATCCTTGCCGCTTTAAATCTTGCCGGAAGGTCTTCAAGCTTGCTCCTCCCACCCACCGGGTGGTATAACTCGCTGCCGCCCCATGACGCCAGATCTGGCCCGCTGGAAGCTCAGGTTGTGCGTCAAGCCGGAGGAAGTCAGGGTAGTCAGGATGAATGAAAACATATACCATTCCTAGAACTCCTGCTACAGGTGAGTAACCTGTATTTCTAGGTTTATGGATATGTTGTTCATCCACACTCATTGGCAACTCCTAGCAGTTCTCCGGGAGGAGGGAGGCAAAACGCACACCCCAATACTTACTTGGGAAAGAGAGACTGGAGAACCGAGGCCCCAAAACCAGCATCCCGGCGTGACTCAAGGTCGATGTGGTAATGGGTAATGAAGGTGTGTGCTGACTTCCAGGTAGCAGCCCTGCAGATTTCCTGGACAGGGACGTCCCTGGAAGCAGCCACCGTTGCAGCAGTATGGCGGGTGAATGAGGCTCTTATCCTCTGGAATCCATGCCGCCAACTTATAACAGATCTATGCAGGAAGTGACCCACCTGCTTATCTCGTCCGCCTGGCTGCAGGTCTGCCGAATCTTTGACTTCAAGCGTGAGTGACAAACAGCTGGCGAACCTCTCCCGAATTTCAGCCGTGCGCTCTTTGTAATAGGCGACGCCCTTCTAGGGTCCAAAGTATGGAGCCTATATTCGGCCTCCGAGGTGTGATTGGGGTAGAACACCGGCAGAGTCAACACCTGGTTAAGGTGAAACTCCGACACCACCTTCGGAAGGAATTTCGGGTGGGGGCGCAGGACAACCTTGACCCTGTGGAAGACCAGGTAAGGAGACTCGATGGAGCGCCTGGAGCTCTCCCATCCTTCTGGCTGACGGATAGCCACCAAGAAGGCCGGTCTTCCACGACAGGTGAGAGAAGCACGCGTGTGCATAGGTTCGGAATAGCTTGCCCATGAGCTTTGCCAGTACCAGCAGTAGATCACGGAGGTGGGGCTTTGCACTGGAGGAAATGTGATCAAGGCCTTTGGCGCCAGACCACCTTCTCCTGCGCCACCGACTGCTTCCGGCCCGCGCCGGTAAGCAGAGATGGCTGCCAGGTGCACCCTTAGGGTCGTCGAGCCTAAGCCCTTGATTAGAAAGGACCATAAATAGTCCAAGATGCTTGCCAAGGAACAGGAGGAAGGGTCCAAGCCCTTGCCCGACACCAAATGGAAAACCTTTTCACATTTGAAGGCATAACATTTTCTGGTGAACTCACGGACGCCTCAACTACATTGAGGACCTCGTCGGAAAGACCCAAGGCCTGGAACTCTAGCCGCTCAGGAACCAGGCTGTCAGGTGCAGGGATTGAAGGTCCGGATGGAACACCTTCCCCTGATTGACTGAGAGCAGGTCCGGGCGAGCTGGAAGCTGCCGCTGAGTCCTGGAGCTGAGACTGAGGAGATCTGAGTACCAGAACTGGCGAGGCCAGTCTGGGGCTATCAGAATCACCTGTGCCTTGTCCCTCCTCGCCCTGAGAAGCACCTTGTGGATCAAGGGAAATGGGGGAAAGGCGTAAAAGAGGCCCGGGGTCCACTGCCTCGAAGGCATCCCCTGCAGCGAGCCCCTGCTGAGGGGGGCATGGAACAGTCTCAGCTGCGTTCTCCCTGGAGGCGAACAGGTCCACCTGAGGTGTCCCCAATGGGAGAACAGATGCTGTACTACCTCCGGCAGGAGAGACCACTAGTGGGATGCAGCCTATCCGGCTCAGGGCACCGGCCAGGGTGTTGGAGGCTCCTGCCACATGAATGGCTAGGAGATCCGCCTCCAGGCTGCGCACAGTGACAAATCTGGGAGAGCTTCCTTGCATAGAAGCATGGAGGCGCGTCCCTGCCTGGCGGGTTTAGATAGAACATGGTAGTGGTATTGTCCGTCTGGACTCGGACCACTTGACCCGGAGGAACGGAGCAAAGGCGGTGAGAAGCTAGGCGGACCGCTCGGAGCTCCAGCAGGTTGATGTGGCATCGGGACTCCCGCGGGGACCAGAGGCCATGAGCCCGGTGTTCCCCCAGATGGGCACCCCAACCCATCAGAGAGGCATCGGTCGATAGAGAGACCGTCGGCTCGGGGCGGACGAACGGGATGCCCTCCTGCAAATGATCTGGAACGGTCCACCACTGGAGAGCGTTCCACATCCCCTGTGTCACCGACACAAGCTGGTCCAAAGGATCGCAGCGTTGTGACCACTGGCTGGCCAGTCCCCATTGAAGAGGACGCATGTTCCAGCGGGCCCAACGGACCACGCTGGTGCAGGCCGCCATGAGACCCAGGAGGCGCAGGAAGTCTGGGCAGGGGCCAATTAGCAACCAGAAATGATCGGGCAAAGGAGGAAAAACCCGGCCCTGTCCGCCGGAACCCGGCTCTGGCTCGAAGAGAGTCGAGGCTGCGCCCGATGAATAGAATCACCTGCTTTGGCTCGAGTTCCGACTTGGCCTTCGTTGATAAGGAGGCCCAGTTGAGAGCAGACCTGGAGGGCCAGATCTCTGGACCACTCCGCCTCCCTTCCTGGAGGGAGCTGCTATCAGCCAGTCGTCCAGGTAAGAAAGTACACCGGACCCTGACACCCATGAGAATGCTGTCACCACTGCCATGCATTTGGTGAAGACCCTGGGAGCTGGAGACAAGCGAAGGGCATGGCTTGGAACTTCGAAAAGGGATCCTTCCGCTCGGGCAGAAGGAATCTCTGGTGAGGCCAGACGGATGAAGGGCGATGGCAGCTCCTGCAAGTCAGAGAGCAGAACCACACGCGCTTTCCAAGGATGGTATTATCTGAGCCAGAGTGACCATCCTGAAGGTTGAGACCTGAGGAACTTGTTTGATGCGTGTAGGAGTGAAATGAGGCGCCAGCCCCGTCCGTTCGGAACCCAGGAAGTACCTGGACACAAACCCTGGGTCTGAAGGAGGGTCCGCCACCTCTCTTATCACCTCCTTCTGGAGGAGGAGAAGCGATGTCAGCTCGACGAGCCGCCAGTGAGGCTGGGACCCCAAAGCCCCGAGGGCGGCTGCTGAAGGGTGGTGCCTGCTCGAATCCAGAGGCGGCCTCTTCCCACCACCTCAAGACCCACCTGTCCGTGGTAACAGCCGGACCAGGCCCGAGCAAGGAGATGCAGACCCGTCCCACAGGGGGACCCAGGGGTAAGGTGAGCGGGAATGAGCTGACACCCCTCAGCCCGTCACCGGGCAGGCTTGGAGGAGGGACCGCCGAGGGACCTCCTGGGCCTTTCCTCCTGCCTCCTGGTAGAGGAAGCCGCGCCTGGGTTTGGGATGCCAAGGCCGAGCCTGCTGGACCCTGACGCTGCTGGGCCGGGCGCCCGGGGCACAGAAGGACGAAAAGGGCTTAGGCTGTGGTTTCAAGCCTTTGTCCTTCTGAGGAAGAGACCGAGTCCAAGGTAGCATTGGACTTCTCGATCCTCTGCAGGTGACCTTCCACCCCAGGGCCGAAGAGGTCAGTCCCCAAAAAGGGAACATCCGCCAACTTGTGCTGGGTATCCGAAGTAAAGGTGGATATCCTCAGCCAAGCCCGCCGACGCATAGCCACTGCGGCCGCCACCGATCTGGCACATGAGTCCCCTATATCCAAAGCAGTCTGGAGCTGCTGTTTGGCCACTGCCCTGGTCCCGCACCTGCTTAACCGTAGTCTGCAGATCGGCGGGAAGATGAGGGATGACCTCATCCAGGGAGCCCAACAGGGCATGAGAAAAATGTGCCATGAGGACGGCCGAACTGGCCTGGCGAAGGCGAGAGAGGACTTGGCGTGAGACTTTTAGCCCGACATAGTCCAATTTCTTGGACTCCTTGTCAGGAGGTTTGTCCCACATCCCTGGCGTTGCCCGGCCTAGCGCCAGCAGCTATCGGTAACCAACCCCTCAGCAGAGGGTGTTCAAAAACCGGACAAGGAACCGTAGGGACCGCGCTACATCCTGGACTATCCTGCCGGCGCAGGGCAGGAAGCAGAGCGTGCCAAAGCTCCAGTGCCGGACCCACTATGGCCTCGCCACGGAAAGGCCTCCGTGGAGAATCCCTCGGTCCAGAATCTCCGTGAGGGATACCTGACCCTGTTGGAAGCGGGTTCGAGCTCCATCCGGTGGACTCCCAAGATGAGCGAGTAGAATCCTAGGAAGGACGACGGGCTTTCAGTCATTGACTGACCTCCTGAAGACTCCAAGTCCAGTCGCTTGGAGAAAAAGGAGGAATCATCTTCGGACTCTGAAGAGTCCTCGAGAGAGCTGCCTCTGGCTCTGAGCCACCCTTCACCTGCCGAGGTCGGTCGGGAGTGAGGGTAACTGACAACCGATGGGGGGTGGACCCTTGAGCCGACAGAATCCTTGGTCGGAGCCCCAATATGGTGGCTGTGGAGGCGGAGGTTCCACCGAATCAGTGGAGCAGCTGGTTTTGGCCGAACAACCGGCCTGGGTATAGGCTCCTCGGATAAGTCGAGGGGTTGTGTCGGCCGCTCCGGTGACAGCCACTTAATGGCCGGGGAAGGCGACGGGGTCGGCTTATTCCCGGCCAGGAGGAGCTGTTGCAACATAAGGTCCTCGTACCATCGACGTAATTTACGCCGAAGCCTCCCCTCATCCGAGGAGGAGGACGAGGACGAGCGGCGACGCCGCTTACCGCGGTGCCGAGACCGCCTATGACGGTGGGATCGGCTGGACCGCGAAGAGGTCCGAGACCGAGTCCCGGAATTTCCGAGGTCGGTGCGGGGAGGTGTCGGCCGGAACCGGCACTCACTTCGGCTCGGATGGTCCATCCGAGGGCTCCGGAACCGGAGGCATAGGCGAGCCCACGGGATCCTCAACTCCTCCCGGGGGAACCGAGGAGAGGGGAATTCGGCTGCTAAAGGCGACAGCCCGTCCCAACAGGTCGAGAAAATCCCAGACTGCGCCGGTGGGGTCTCGGTCAACTGACCTGACGGGACACCGTGAGGCCAGTGGCGAAGCGGCCGATGCGACCAGCGAAGCCGACGATCGGCGACTTCGGGGAGAGGACCTTTCCCGGCTCCCAAAGGCGTCGAGAAGGGACTTACCCCTGTCCTTCTTTTTGGACTGAGAATAAGGTCCAGCAGACGTAGGCCCTTCTCCCTTAGTGGAGAGGGACAGAAAAAGCTCCTAAAAAAAGGTGTAGGGAAGAACCCAGAGGCCGGGATAAATGCCGCGGCGAGGAAGATAAACCGCGCCTCCTCTTCAAGGCGATCATCCGCCTCGAGGCTGCTCAGCGAGCCGCCCGCCCATGGACACCGCCAACGGGCCTCCTTGGACTTCACGACGAGAGGAAGCGCTTCCCGGGACGGCCCAGTTGCAATCGAGACAGCCACGGTCTTCGGGGGCGTAGGGCCGAGAAAGATGAGCACAGGTCGCAAGCCCGCGGGTCGTGCTCAAGGCCTACAGTAGACACGCGTGGAGTGTGGATCCGTCAGAGACATCTTCTGCCGCATGGGCATCTCCAATCCGGGAGTCGATTTGTCCATCGCAGCGGCCGAGGGATCAAGATCAAAGTCTTTTTCGCAAAATTTATTTTAAATCCGCAACCGAGAAATAGGAACTAGTCTCAAACGCCAGAGCGTTAAGGAGGGAACCTGAGCACAGCTGGTAAGGAAGATCTGGCGTCATGGGCGGGCAGTGTTATACCACCGGGTGGGTGGTGGGAACAAGCTGAAGACCTTCCGGCAAGATTTAAAGCGGCAAGGATACCTGCCAATCAGTGTGGATGAACAACATATCCATGTCCCTAGAACCTGTATTTCTAGGGACATGGATATGTTGTTCATCCACACTTTCTGGCAGACTCCTAGCAGTTCTCCGGGAGGAGGGAGGCAAGGTGCACACCCATTCAGGAAATAGAGACTGGAGAACCAAGGCCCCAAAACCAGCATCCCGGCGTGACTCAAGGTCGATGTGGTACTGGGTTATAAAGGCATGTGCAGACTTCCAGGTAGCAGCCCTGCAGATATCCTGGATAGGGACGTCCCTGGAAGCATCTACCGATGCAGCGGTAAAGCAGGTAGAATGAGCTGTTATCCCTCTGGGAGGCTCCATGCCCGCCAACCTATAGCAGAGATCTATGCAGGAGGTGATCCACCTGCTTATTGTCCGCTTTGCTGCAGGTCTGCCAGGTGCGGCTTCAACGTAGGTGACAAACATCTGGCGAACCTCTCCCCGAACTTCAGCCGTGCGCTCCTTATAGTAAGCGAGCGCCCTTCTAGGGTCCACAGTATGGAGCCTATATTCGGCCTCTGAGGTGTGATTGGGGTAGAACACCGGCAGAGTCAACACCTGGTTAAGGTGAAACTCCAACACCACCTTCGGAAGGAATTTCGGGTTGGGGCGCAGGACAACCTTGTCCCTGTGGAAGACCAGGTAAGGAGACTATATGGAAAGCGCCGGGAGCTCTCCCATCCTTCTGGCTGACGCGATAGCCACCAAGAAGGCGGTCTTCCACGACAGGTGAGAGATGTCACACCTGTGCACTGGTTCGAATGGCTTGCCCATGAGCTTTGCCAATACCAGCAGTAGATCCCATGGAGGTGGAGGATCACGCACCGGAGGGGGATGTGTGATCCAGGCCTGTGAAAAAGTGCACGACCACTTTCTCCTGTGCCACCGACTGCTTCCCGGCCCGCGCCCGGTAAGCAGAGATGGCTGCCAGGTGCACCTTTAGGGTCGTCGACCTAAGCCCTTGCTGAGAAAGGGACCATAGGTAGTCCAAGATGCTTGCCAAGGAACAGGAGGAAGGGTCCAGGCCCTTGTCCTGACACCAAATGGAGAATCTCTTCCATTTGAAGGCATAGCATTTTCTGGTCGACTCCTTACGGGACACCTCAACTACATTGAGGACCTCGTCGGAAAGACCCAAGGCCTGGAACTCTAGCCGCTCAGGAACCAGACCGTCAGGTGCAGGGATTGAAGGTCCAGATGGAACACCTTCCCATGATTGACTGACAGCAGGTCCGGGCGAGCTGGAAGCTGCCTCGGGAGCCTGGAGCTGAGGCTGAGGAGATCTGGATACCAGCATTGGCGGGGCCAGTCTGGGGCTACCAGAATCACCTGCGCCTTGTCCCTCCTCGCCTGGAGAAGCACCTTGTGGATCAAGGGAAATGGGGGAAGGCGTAGAAGAGGCCCGGGGTCCACAGCCTCGAGAAAGCATCCCCCTGCAGCGAACCCTGTTGAGGGGGGGTGGGCATGAAACAGCCTCAGCTTCGCATTCTCCCTGGAGGCAAACAGGTCCTCCTGAGGTGTGCCCCAGTGGGAGAACAGATCTTGTACTACCTCCGGCAGGACAGATCACTCATGGGACACAGTACCTATCCGGCTTAGGGCATCGACCAGAGTGTTGGAGGCTCCTGCCACATGGATGACTAGGAGATCCGCCTCCAGGCTGCGCACGAGTGACCAAACGCAGAGAGCTTCCTTGCACAGAGGCATGGAGAGCGCCCCGCCCTGGCGGTTTAGGTAGTACATGGTCGTGGTATTGTCCGTCTGGACCTGAATACCTTGACCCCGTAGAAACGGAGCAATGGCGGTGAGGGCTAGACGAACGGCCTGAAGCTCCAGCAGGTTGACATGGCATCGGGACTCCCGAGGGGACCAGAGGCCATGCGCTCTGTGCTCCCCCAGATGGGCACCCCAACACATCAGAGAGGCATCAGTCGTTAGAGAGACAGTCGGCTCGGGGCGGATAAACAGGATGCTCTCCTGCAGACGGGCTGGAACGGTCCACCACTGGAGAGCGTTCCACATCCCCTGGGTCACCGTCACTAGCTGGTCCAATGGATCGCAGCACTGTGACCACTGGCTGGCCAATCCCCACTGAAGGGGACGCATGTGCCAGCGGGCCCAACGGACCACGCTGGTGCAGGCCGCCATGAGATCCAGGAGGCGCAGGAAGTCCCGGGCAGGGCGCGATTGCCCAACCAGAAATGATTGGGAAAAGGAAGAAAGAACCTCGGCCCTGTCCTGCCGAGCCGTGCTCTGGCTTGAAGAGAGTCGAGCTCTGCCCCGATGAAATGAATCGCCTGCTTGGGTCCGAGTTTCGACTTGGCCTCGTTGATGAGAAGGCCGATCTGAGAGCAAACCTGGAGGGCCAGATCTCTGGACCGCTCCACCTGCTGCTATCAGCCAATCGTCCAGGTAAGGGTACACCCAGAACCCTCGGCGCCGGAGGAATGCTGTCACCACTGCCATGCATTTGGTGAAGACCCTGGGAGCAAGAGAAAGGCAGAAGGGCATGGCTCGGAACTCGCAAAGGGATCCCTCCGCTCGAAAGCGAAGGAATCTCTGGTGAAACGGACAGATAGGGAAGTGAAAGAACGCGTCCTGTAGGTCCACAGAACAGAACCACACGCCTCGTTCCAGAGATGGTATTATCTGAGCCAGAGTGACCATCCTGACCGTCCGAGACCTTAGGAAATGTTTAGGTCGTGCAGGTCGAGAATGGGGCGCCAGCCCCCTGTCCGTTTTGGGACCAGGAAGTACCTGGACACAAACCCCGGGTCTGAGGGAGGGTCCGCCACCTCTCTGATCACCTCTTTCTCAAGGAGCAGAGCGATGTCAGCTCGGCGAGCAGACAGCGAGGCTGCGGACCCAGAGGCCTCCCAGGGGGTGACGGCTCGGAAGAGCAGGGCCTGCTCGAACTCCAGAGGCAGGCCCTTTCCTACCACTTCCAGCACCCACCAGTCTGTGATGATAGCGGACCAGGCGGAAAGGAAGTGGCGGAGCCGTCCCCCCACGTGGGGAACCCAGGGTGGAGTGACGAGGTTGGGGGTGACACCCCTCAACCTGTCACTGGGCAGGCTTGGAGGAGGGACTGGCCGAGGGACCTCCTGGGCCTTTGCCTCCCTGCTTCCTGGAAGAGGAAGCCGCGGGCTTGGCTTTGGGATGCCAAGTGCGAGCCTGCTGGTCCTGATGCTGCTGGGCCGGACATGCTGTGGGCGCAGACAGACGAAAGGGCTTGGGTTGCAGTCTGCGGCCCTTGTCCCTCTGGGCGGAGGAGACAGAGTCCAGAGTGACATTGGACTTTTCGATCCTCTGGAGGTGACCCTCCACTCCAGGGCCGAAGAGGTCGGTCCCCAAGAAGGGGACATCCGCCAACTTGTGCTGGGTATCCACTGTGAAGGTGGATATCCTCAGCCATGCCCGATGGCGCATGGCCACTGCGGCCGCGACTGACCTGGCACACGAGTTGCCAATGTCCAAAGCAGTCTGAAGTTGCTGCTTGGCCACTGCCCTGCCCCTGGTCCTGCACCTGCTTGACAGTGGTCTGCAGGTCAGCCGGGAGATGAGGGACTACCTCGTCCAGGGAGCCCAACAGGGCGTGAGAGAAGTGTGCCATCAGCACAGCCGAGCTGGTCTGACTAAGGTCAAGGGAGGACGCGGCGTTAGACCTTGCGCCCGGCATAGTCCAACTTCTTGGACTCAGGAGGACTCCAGGTCGACCTGCCTGGAGAACAGGGAGGAATAGTCATCGGACTTGGACGAGTCCGCAAAGAACTGCCTTGTGCCTGAGCCACCCTCCACCTGCCGAGCACGGTCGGGAGTGAGGGTGACAGACAGCCTAGGGGGCAGATCCTGGCCCGGCTGAGAATTCTTGGTCGGGGCCCCAAATTTTGGCTGTGGAGGCAGAGGTTCCACCAGAATCAGTGGGGCAGCCGGTTTCGGTCGAGAAACAGGCCCAGGGGCAGGCGCCTCGGCTAGGGCGAGGGGTTGCTTCGGCCACTCTGGAGACAGCCACTTGATGGCCGGGAAAGGCGGCGACGTCGGCTTGCTCCTGGAAAGAAGGAGCTGCTGCCACATGAGGTCCTCGCAGTGCCGACGCAACTTGCGCCGAAGCCTCTCCTCGTCCGAGGAGGAGGAGCGGCGACGCCGCTTACTACGGTACCGAGACTGCCTATGTTGGCAGGATCGGCTGGACCGTGAAGATGTCAGAGACAGAGAACCTCTGCGTTTCCGACGAGGGTTCTGGGGCAGGGCGGGGGGAGACCCGCTCTCCCCTCGGCTCGGCAGATTCAACCGTGGACTCCGGAACCGGAGGCACAAGCAAGTCCACGGAAACCTCGATCTCCGCCGGGGGAACCGGGGAGTGAGGGTTGTCTGCTTCACCAGTCGACAACCCGTCCGACTGGTCGAGAAAAATCTCGACTGCGTCGGACGGGTGTCTCTGCCAACTGACCTGACAGGGACACAGTGAGGCCAGTGGCCGAAGCAGAAGGGTCGACCGAAGTCGAGGGTCGACTACTCGGGGAGAAGAACCTCTCCCGCTCCCAAGAACGTCGACGGAGGGACTTTAACTTTTAGAGTCCTCCTTCTTGGACCGAGAGTTAAGTCCTGATGGCCCCTCTCCCTTGGTGGAAAGGGACTGACAAAGCTCATTAGGAGAGCAGGATAAAGGCTGCGGCCGAGGAAGACGAAGATGCGGCCTGCGCCGCCTTCTATCTCGAGCGTCATCTGCTAGAGCTGTTCGCCGAGCCAGCCCCGCAGGAGCACCGTAAGCGGGCCTCGCCTCGACTTCACCAGTGGGCAACGTTTCTTGGGGCACCAAGCTGTAAGCAGGCAGCGTGGTCCTCCAGGGCGTGAACCAAGAAGGAAGAGCACAGATTGCAGGCTTGTGGGTCGCGTTCAAGGCCTAAGCAATGCAAACGCGTGGAGTGCGGATCCGTCTCGAGACATATTCTCTGCCCATGGGCACCTCCAAACACGGAGTCGAATTTGTCCATTGCAGCCGTGAGGGAAAACTGACCGAAGTCTTGAAAACCTTAAACTTTATTTCGGGTAAACCGAAGAATTAGGAAAGTACAGTTATGCAAGAACTTACCGTAACAGTAGATCTTCGAGAACAGCTCTTGCAGCAGGTTACACCATTAGGACTGTAGCCGGCAGGCCTCAGGACCCCATGGAAAAATTCTAGCTAGCTATCTTCAGCGGGGACCGCCCACGATGTCTGTCCCGCCTCCGACGTCAGGCGTGGTACATAAGGGGGCGGTCCCGCCAGATTCCCCAGTTCTCCCGCCGGAGACTCCCGGCCGCAGGATGACATCAGAATGGGAGACCGAGGATCCACCGTCAGAAGATAACAAGGGAAGAAAATCCCAACAAGAAAACGCAAAGCCATGCCTCCTCCAAGGAGGAAGGTGGGCGGGAAGGTACCTGCTGCAAGAGCTGTTCTTGAAGATCTACTGTTACGGTAAGTTCTTACGTAACTGTACTATCTTACTTCGAGACACAGCTCTTGCAGCAGGTTACACCATTAGGACTGATTCCCAAGCAGTAATGCTGCCAAAATTCCGGCAGGAGAAAATTAGGAAGTACATTCCAAGTCCTGAACCTAGGACAGGAGACCCTGTAGCACCGCAAGGCCGAAACCAGCCCTTCGCCGAGAGGCGATGTCCAGGCTATAATGCCTGATAAAGGTATGCACAGAGCTCCAAGTGGCTGCAGCACATATAGCAGAGGTGGAGACGTTTCTGAGTGCTGCAAGGAGGTGGCCACACCCCTAGTAGAATGACCCGGACTGAGCCGGGAGGGGCTTTGCTTTATATCATAACAGTAAGAATACACTGGACAAGCCAGGAGACAGAGACTGTTTGGATACGGATTGGCCCATCATCTCTCCAGAGAAGGAAACAAAAGCTGTTCAGAACTACGAAGGGTTTAGTTCTGTTAGGTAATACCTCAGGCTGCGGTGAACATCCAGGGTGTGGAGCAGAATCTCTCCTCTATTTGAATAACTCGGGAAGTAGACCGGAGCGTCAATATCCTGGTTTAGAGTGAGTGAAGAGACCACCTTAGGTAAAAACTTAGGGTTCGTCCTCAGGGATACTCTGTCCTGGTGGAAAACTAAATAAGGCTCTTTGCACATGAGAGCGTGAAGCTCAGAAATTCTTCTCGCTGAAGTAACAGCAACTAAAAATAACGTTTTCCACGACAGAAGACGTAGCTTCATAATTCATGCAGGTTCAAAGGGGGGCGTGAGCTGTTCAGGACAAAGAGCAGATCCCATGGAGGCACAGGGTCCCAAATGGGAGGCCTAAGGTGTAACACTCCCCTTAGAAATTCCCGAGAGGCGTCCAATTGAGCCACTGTACGATGTCCCACTGGGAGGTGATAGGCAGAAATGGCACAGAGGTGCACCTTAATAGAGGAGTAGGCTAGACCTGAATGAAAGAGGGAGAGCAGGTAATCCAACACTACTCCCACAGGACAACCTAAAGGGGAAAAATCACGTGCTCGTGACCATAAACAAAAACGGCGCCATTTCATGGCGTCAGTGCATATCGTTGCCTGGCTTTCTGGCTGCAGAAAGGACCTCTGCAACCTCTTCGAGACCCGTGGCGCTAAAATGGCTATGTCTCTAGGAGCCAAGCATGCAGGTTCAGAGACGTAAGTCCGGATGGACTAGTAAACCTTTCTCCTGAGACAGGAGGTGGGAGCTGGCGCAGCAGGCGGGGGGTTCCGAGATAGTTGCACCAACAAGGGAACCAGATCTGTCTGGGCCAGAGCAGGGCCACCAGGATCATGGTACGTGCTCCCTGCGCAGTTTGAGAAAACTCTCTCTGGATCACAGCGGGAAGGAGGGAAAGCGTAGAAGAATCTGTTAGCCCAGGAGAGGGACAACGCGTCTCCAGAAAACACCAGGCCCTGGACCTAGCGAGCAAAAATTGGGCAGTTTTGCGTTGGATGGGGATGCGAACAAGTCCAACTCTGGAGTTCCCCATCGAAGAAACAGATCCTCTGCTACCTCTTGAAGAAATTCCCACTCGTGGACTCTGGCCTGGGATCGACTCAGGCCGTCTGCAATCGTGTTGTCCACCCTGGGAACATGCACAGTGATCAGATTTGCGCCGTGTCCTATTACCCAATCCCACACCCTCATGGCCTCCCTGCAAATGGGGTAAGAGTGTGCGCCTCCTTGTTTGTTGAGGTAATACATCACCGCCATGTTGTCTGTCTGAAGCAGGAGAGTGCACGGTGGGATTACTGACTGAAAGGCCTGCAGGGCATAGAGAACCGACCTCATCTCTAGGACGTTGATATGGAGATGAGCTTCAATCGGGGTCCACGTACCCTGGGACTTTATCCCGTCCAGGTGCGCCCCCCACCCAAGACCTGAGGCGTCCGTGGTGAGGGTTACCTCCGGGGACGGCGCTACGAACGGGATGCCCGTGGAGAGTGACCCTGGGACTAGCCACCACTGCCAGTCTCTGATCACGGAATTCGTGATCCTGACCAGATGCTGAAAGTGGTCTTGCCTTTGGTCCCATTGCACTTTGAGCATCCACTGAGTTACCCGCATGTGGAGCCTTGCGAAAGGGACAGTAGGAATGGCTGCAGCCATGTGTCCGAGCAAGCGAAGGACCGACCTGGCAGGTACGATCTTGTTAGACGATAAATCCCTTATGAGGGATCTGATGCGCTCCGCTCTGTCGTCCGGAAGAAAAGCTCTTCCCTGAACAGTGTACAGTACTGCGCCTATAAACTGCAGTTTCTGTGACGGTACCAGGAGAGACTTCTCGTAATTTATGAGGATGCCCAGAGATCGGAACAGGTCCTGGGTGCTCTGAACCGCATGTAGCAACACCTCCCTGGAGGCGGCCATGAGAAGCCAGTCGTCCAGGTACGGGAACACATAGTGGCCCTGTCTCCTCAGAGATGCTGCCACGACTGCCATGCACTTGGTAAAGACCCTTGGTGCGGATGACAGTCCGAACGGAAGAGCTCGGAACTGAAAGTGGTGGTTGAGAAACTCGAAGCGCAGGAACCTCTTGTGCGCCAGAGCTATAGAGATATGCAGGTACGCGTCCTGCATGTCTAGAGACGCTAAAAAGGCGTCCTGTTTCAGCATGGGAATAAGACCCGGAAGAGTCACCATGCGGAATCTCTTGTAGGCGACCGACACGTTGAGGTCGCTGAGGTCCAGAATCGAATGGAGGTCCCCTGTTTTCTTTGGAACCAGGAAGAAGTGGGAATAATATCCTTGTCCTCTCTGGTTCTCCGGGACGTACTCTATCGCTCCCTTTCGCAGGCGCGCGAGTACTTCTTGCAAGATCAAAGTTTTGTGCTGACCCGAATAGTGGGAGAGCAAAGGAGGCCTAGAGGGTGGCTTTTCTGCGAATTCTATAAAGTGGCCTAGACTGACCAACTGAAGAATCTACCTGTCGGTGGATATAGCCTGCCATCCGGCAGGAAGTTATAATGCAACCCCGACCATGATTTCCGTTGATCCTGAGGCGGGGGCTGAAGAGAGTCAGGCTGTGGCGGCAGATGAGGGCCCGCTCGCTGGGCGGCTTGGGAAGCAGCTGACCTCGGCTGGCGGGCTGTTTCCCTGGGCTCTATGAAGCCAGAGCCCCTCTGATGTAGTGCGGAGCGGGCTGCTGCCTCTGTGTCCGCCCAAGAACGCTTTGGTTCCACTAAAAGGAACTCAAGCTTGAGTCGGACGTGGCCTGAACCGACCTTACCGCCTTCCCGGCCTCTTGAAGTCTAGTAATGATCTTCTCAGAAGGATTACCAAACAAGACTTCTCCCTCGAAAGGAGCGTCCATAATGTTCTTCTGGACGTCCGGGGTAAAACCAGAGACGCGTAACCAGGAGAGTCTCCGGAGGCATACGCCAGAAGCTGCTGCTCGGGGCCGATGGAGTCCCGCGAGTCGCAGACGCTGCCTCGAGCACTTGGGTCCCACCGCCTGAACCTCGCATCGGAGTAGCTGAAGCATCTCCTCCTTCTGCTCACCGTCAGGCAATTTTTCAGCAGTCTCCAGACCCTGTTCCTACAAAGCGTTCTGGAATTGAACCATGTGGGTCAAACAGTTCAAGGATCTGATGGCGCAGGTAGCTGAAGCATACGTGCGCCCGCCCAGCGCGTCCAACTGCTTGGACTCTGGGTCTGGTGGCAGGGTGCTCAAATGTTGCGGCCTCTGTGACCAGTCATGTGAGGCTGTGATGACCAGAGAATCGGCCTGAGGCTGCTGCGTCAAGTACTGGTCTTCCTTAGGAGCCTTGTACAAGCAATCAGCTTTTTTCGGCATCGCCGGAGCCAATGTGGACGCTTCCCATGCCGCAGTCGGCGTCCACAGAAAGTGTCCACCAAGGGTGGTACCACCACAGGCTTGAGGGTCCTTCTGTCGAAGATACTTGGCGAGGCGTATCCTTTCGGGGTCTAGCTCTTCTGCATCCCATCCCATGTTCTCTTGGATATGTCTCATAATATCCAGGAACGAAGGGTCATCCGGAGGAGATTTCGGCGTCTCACGTGGGTCCGGAGAAGGGATGGAGAGAGGAAATGGGGATCTAGAGGAAGAGTAGTCTGATCCCGTGTCCCCCGTCGGTGTCTCCTGGATCTCTTGGGGCTGGGTGACCCAGAAGAGGATTTCGATGGAGTTCTCCGCTTTTCTGATCTCCCCCTGGGAGAGGATCTAGGTTCCGGGGGAGGAGGTAAACGGCCTGCCGACCCCGATGGCGAAGGGGGTGCAGGGACTGGAGGAGGAAGAACAGTGGGAGCCATGTCCTTCTTGATGGTGTCCCACCAGTAAGTGAAGAGATCCTTCACTTCCGCTAAGGAAAGGCCCGACGACAGACCCGGGCGCCGGTGGGCGGTCATCGGGTCCCGGCGTCGGCTCTACAGGGGCCACTGGCAAAGGTTCCCTGGGAGTTTCGACGAAACTGGGGTCGCCCGTCTGGTGCTCGGGCTGCGTTAAGTCCTCCTCAGTCAAGAGTCTCTGACCGGCGTGGGTGGGAGGCGTCCGAGCCCACTCTTCTCCAAGAGGGCGGACGTCCTGTCCCTAGCGGCGTCCGCTGAGGGTGGTCTGGCCGGGCGACGGTCGTCTGGCCGACGGCGGCTCCAGGGAGGGATGACGCGCGGCGGACAGTCGCGCAGGCGTCAGGTCCACAGGCCTCTTTAAGGGTGTGAGCTCCAGAGTCTTCCGAGGAGGCACAGAAGAAGACCTGACGTCGGGTACTGAAGGGCGGGAACCCGACTTGTGGTGATGGTGGTGGCGCTCCCCGGACTTCGCCAAGGCCTTGGAGGAAGAAGACAAGGACGGCCTGGCGGACTTGGCCTGAGAAGAAGGCTTCCTAACCGCAGCCGGGGGAGGCTGAGAGCTGGCCCTGGAAGGAGAGCAGTCGGACAGAGAACCGGAGCTGCGGGACTCCGAAGCCCTGGAAGGGGCCTTCTCCCTTCTTTTCTCCGCGTGCTTGTGGGATTTAGAAGGATTCCCCCTGGAAAACATGGTCTTCCAGCTTTTCCTCCAACAAAAAGCCTGAAAGGCCTTCTGACGTCGGATCCTAGTTGAACTGTTGAACCCCTGGCAGAGCGAACAGGCCGCGGCATGTGGTCTGGGCCCAGGCACTCGCAGGCCGTGTGGGGGTCCTTGAAGGGATCTGTTTCCTGCAAGCACACTTGGAGGAGTGACCGGAGGTCGGAGGGACATCAGCAACAATCTTGCTTGAAGAAATTGAATTTCCCGAAGGAAAGCACTAAACCCTGCAGCGTCGTAGCTAGACTACAACCGAAGGGTCGAGACATGCAAGTCGGCAGCATGAAAGAACCTGGAATCTGGCGTGGACGCCCCTCATGTACCACACGCCTTAAATGGAGGCGGGACCGACCGCCGGGGCAGTCCCGCGAAGATAGCTAGATAGAATTTTTCCGTGGTCCTGGACGCCTGCCGGGGCTACAGTCCTAACGGGTAACCTACTGCAAGAGCTGTGTCTCGAAGTAAGATCCAGTCTTATATGCAGAGTGTTACGGAGGGAACCTGAGCTTCCAAGCGGTAAGGAAGATCTGGCATCATGGGGCGGAGCAGAGAGTTTTACCACTCGGGTGGGTGGGAGCAGCCAGCTTGAAGACCTTCCGGCAAGATTTAAAGCGGCAAGGATACCTGCCAGAAAGTGTGGATGAACAACATATCCATGTCTCTAGAAATAATGTTTCGGCACCCAAACCAAGAAAAAATTTCACAAAAAGAAAAGGAGTATGAAAAACAAAGAACCAGATATTTTCAAGAATCATGGAAGAAAGACAGGGAATGGCTTTAAGTAAATAATGACCGAACTGAGATGCACTGAGAATTGCAGAAAAATATTTCCAAATGACAAAGGTTTATTTGTGGTTGGCTGTAAAACCATGACGACTGGCACAATAAAAAACACACAAAAACTAGTCGCATTTATCGTGAGTTAAGCAGCCATATTGCTGCTTAACGTCACCCTATCAAACACCAAATTGTCAGAGGGCTGCTGTCAATGGACAAAGACAACAGAAATCATGACCCACAGGTTCCTGATGGCTTTTAAGGTTGCTAAAGCAGGGCTACTTTTCACAAATTTCATGCAAGACATGGAACTACTGTCACGAATAGGGAAACGGGAAAAGATTGGGTTGAGGTAGACCAGTGACAAGGCCTGTGCCAGCTTCAGAAAATTCATCAGTAAGGATAAAAATGTACAACTTACAAAGGAGGTCAGGTAGTCTAAATATTTTTCAGTGTTGTGTGATGGTAGTGCCGACTCAGCTGCAATAGAGAAGAGCTCACTTATATACATTATGTAAAGGATGGTGAACCTGTAACAAAGTTCCTCGCCATTGTAGACATAGGCAGGACTACTTCTGATAATATTTTCCATGCAGTTTTGAACAGTATAAAAGAAAATGTATAACTAGAAGATTACTCATGCATGGTATGTTTCTGTACTGATGGTGCAGCAGTAAATGTTTGACTTAATGGGGTTGCAAAAAAAGTTCAGGATCAGGCTCTTCACACAGTCTCAGTCCACTGCTCAGCCCATCACTTTGAAAGTACAGTTACTCAAGAACTTACCATAACAGTAGATCTTCGAGACAGGCTCTTGCAGTAGGTAATTACATATAGGGATCTTGCAGTATATAATTATACATAGGACTCAAGCCGGCAGGCGTCAGGACCTCACGGAAAAATTTCTAGCTAGCAGACTCTGGAGGGGGACCGCACCGAACAGGTTCCTCCCAGTTTGATGTATCACACTACGCACATGTCGGACTGAACAGCCAGATGACCAGGAAGCAGATACACATGCAGAGCTTGTAAGGCATACAGGACGGCCCTCTGCTCGAGCACATTTATGTGAAGAGTCTGCTCGAGTCTGGACCAAGAGGGCTGGGTCCGCTGAGATTCCAAATGGGCTCCCCAACCCTCGCCGAGGTGTCTGTTAGAGTTTGGGAGGGGGGAGAAAGACAGAAGGGAACTCCCTGGCAAAGGTTCTCCTGAACCAACCACCACTGCAAGTCCCGAACCATCAGCGAGGAGACCAGGATCTCCCGATCAAGGTCATCCACCAATTGATCCCACTGAACCGAAGCGTCCACTGAGAGATTCTCATGTGGCGCCAAGCGTAAGGCACCGGAATGGCAGCAGCCATGAGCACAAGGAGGTGAAGGACCAACCTGGCAGAGTCTCATCTGCGGGAGAACAACAGTCTGACCTGAGCTTGAAGGGTGGCCACACCAGAGGTCTTTTCCAGATCGACGCGATAAACTGGAGTCTTTGACAAAGGATTAAATTGAACTTGGCCTAGTTGATAGCAATACCCAAGCTGGTGAAAATCTGTAGGGAAATGGAGTGCAGGAGGTCTTCCCTGGACGGAGCCGCCAGGAGCCAGTCGTCCAGGTACAGGAAAACCTGAAACCCCGTGGGGCGCAGGAGGGCCGCCACTACAGAAAGGCATTTGGTAAATACTCGGGAAGCAGAGGACAGACCAAATGGGAGGGCCTTGAACTAGTAGTGGTCCACCTGAAAAGAAAACTGAAGGTATTTGCAGTGGGACAAGTGGATAGGGATATGCAGGTAGGCATCCTGCATATCCAACGAGCACAGCCACTGTCCCGGCTAAAGTAGGGGCAGAAGACCCTGCAGAGAGACCATTGTGAACCTCTTGTACTCCACATACAGGTTCAGGGAGCAGAGGTCTAGGGATAGGCCACACATCGCCAGACTTCTTCGGAACCAGGAAGATATGGAAATAGTAACCTGTCCCCTGGAGATGGGGAGGGATGGGTTCTACTGACGCCTTCAGAAGAAGGGCAAAGATTTCTTCCCAAACCAGAAGAAGGTGTTTAGGGGAGTAAGACGACCTTTTTTTTTGGGGTGTTTCCTGAAGAAACTTTGAGTGTCCTGCTATCACCCAATTGTCAGAAGTGATCCTCTCCCAACCCGGAAGATGAAGGGAGAACCTCCCTCCCTCCTACCGGTTCCTCTGGGGAGCCCAGAGGCTGTGGGAGAGGAAAGGAGTCAGGTGGTGTGAGGCAGCGCCACGGTTGGAGCTCCCATTGCGTGTTTGGGCAGGGGGGCTTCACAGCCTGAGGGGCCAGACGTTTGTTGGCCCACTTCTCACACACACACTGCACAAAACCTAAAAAAATTCGAACGAATTGAAGAGAAAATGGTGGTAAAACTACCAAACGACTGACGAAGCAGTGGAACTTAACCACAAGGCACTTTCACAAGCTAACAGCAGGAAATCACTGGAAGGCGGCCGTGGGAGCCAACCCTTTATACTGACGTCACATGACGTCTGTCACCTGACATGGGGCGGTTCCTCGCCAGAGACTGCTAGCTAGAAATTTTCCATGAGGTCCTGATGCCTGCCGGCTTCAATCCTATATGTAATTACCTACTGCAAGAGCCCTCTTGAAGCAAGATCTGGCATTACGCGATGCAGCAAAGCCTTGCTCTTTAGTGCAACAAACTGATGACCTATTACAACTGACTTTCCGGTACTACCACTCAGACAGTGATGTGTACTGGACTGAAACAAACATCCTCTGTTCTGGTTCTCCAGTACCTTGTGCCTGTAAATGTGTTGGGAACTAGATGGCTAACCCATAGAGCTGGAGCATTAAATGTGCTCATTAAAATGTGGAAAAGCATTGTTGTGCATGCGACACAGGTCGATGGTCAAGTCAGTACAAGTGGCCACCAGAATGAGAGCTACTAAGCCGAGAAGACTACTCATCTCACTAAAATAACTCATTGCAATGCATCTACTTCACAAACATTTACAGCTGATTGTGTCTGTATTCATGGCATTTCAACAAAAAAAAACTGCTAATAAAGTGCTGAAAGACTTGAGACTGCTGTTCTTTCCTTAGAACACTAGGGCATACTGCAACCAGCTGAGTGTTTCCTCGCAGTCAACATTTCTGCTGACAGAATGAAATTCAAAGATGAAGTACTTGCGCTGGAACGGGGCAACAGTTCACTGGCACAATACGTACTGTTACAAAGGAGGTGACCCATTCCAGAGATGAAAAAGTTAAGTCAGTAAAACAGAGGTCCAGTAACATTAGTCCATCACCAGGTGAAGACTGTGATAAAGAGTTTAATGTGGTACAAAAGCGTCAAATTTTCAATCTAAACAACTAGCCAGCAGTTGCACCAGATAGTAATGATGTTGCATATGGCAGAGAAGATGACATTCCTAGCAGAACACTTTTCTAAGGCACCTAAAGGCCAAGGCCTTAACTCAACATTATGTTTTGGGGAGTTCTATCTGCTAATGAAATATGCCCTCTGCCTGATTGCTCTCGAACCAGTACTGGCCAACAAATCGTCACACTACTTAAAAAGTTGTTTAGAACACAGAATGACTTGCCCTACATCATAGCTCTACTGAGCATTGTGTTCAAGTTCGAGCTTTGTTGAGTCTGAGTTTTCAGTCATGAAATGCATTAAAGTTGACTGGAGATCATGCTCGACTCCAGTGATACTGGGGCATTTGACGAATGTCAAACTATGTCCAACACAAATCAAGGAGTTTCATCAAACTGGTGCGTTGTCCTTGTGGGTACGGGAGAAATAGAGGAGACCAGAGACTGCAAAGTACAAAAGGAAAGACGAAGTGTTACAAACATACACGGAATGCAACTTATCAAGCAGTTCCTCCTCTAAGGGAGACAGTGAGGGGAAGGCATAAATTACGTTCCTGGTCACTGTTTTTGCTGTTAAATTTTTTTCACTATATTCTATCATTTCAAATGGGCAAATGTATAATTTGATGAGGAAAAGTATGACGAACCATCCAAATTTCTGATGGAAATGTACCCTTACAGCCACTGTTTCAAGCCATGCATGGTTCCCTATAGAGAAGCCTCCAAGCATGATCTCCAGCACGGAACTCAAGAGGAGGGCCGCCCATGTTTATGTAGTAGCCAACATCCGAGGTAGTCATGGGCAGCCCCTGGTGGACTGCTTGCGTAAGTGTTAGTCTGGTCCTAGCAGCTACAAGCTTATACTTCCGTGTTTCCTCATGAGAGAGACCCTTCGAGGCGCAAGCAATCTTACTTGAATAAAGCTTTTACCCCTGCACTGATTTCTTGAGCCTCAGCAATTTGAGTTTGATACTAGGTGTGCATACCTCGTGTCCTTCTTTACTAAAGAATGTATTAGTCACACACAAAAAAAAAAAAAAAACTCAAAAGCCAGGAGACCAAGTTGGTTTGACAGGGACATGGGCTATGCAGTAAGGGAAAAAGAGGACCACATGCAGGAGATAAAGCAAGTCCAAAAAGGATAAAGACAGGGTGAAATACTTGAACGACAAGGAGGCAAGCCACGGCCAGAAAAACTCCAAAGAGCAGAAGGGATCAAGAAAAGGGAAAAAGCCTTTTTCCAGTATATCAGGTAGTAAAGGGAAAAAATGGAGAGAATGGCGCAGTTAAAAAGGTGGTGATTAGGTAAAAGTAGTAAAGAGAAGGCAGAGACATTGAGCAAATACTTCTGCTCTGCCTTTACAAAAAAAAAAAAAAAAAAAGATGGACCAGTGCCCCACGGGAGGAAGGGGGCGGGGGTGAGAAAGTAGACAAGATTCCAGTAGATCAGGTGGGGGGGGGGAGACCTTGCCCTGAAAAATTAATCTCTAGCTCCAGATGGTATTCACCCAAGGGTACTGAGGGAGATGGCAGAAGACCAAACAGGTCCAATGACAGACCTTTTTAACAACTGACTGGATACGAAGGAGATAACACAGGAATGCAGAGCAGTGCATGTGGTGCTACTCCACCAAAGTGGGCCCAAATGGGATCCTGGGAACTACAAACTGGTTATTCTGACCTCCACAGTTGGTAAACTTACTGCCATCACCCTAAAGGAAGGAAGGACTGGTAGGGTTTTGGGAGGAAAACTGTCTCCACGAAGAGGGCAGCAGATTCATGGCAGGAAGATCCTGTCAGACCAACCTGACTGACTTCAAAGACTCAGTAATGAGAACCATAGACAAGGGCCAAGTGGTTCACGGACTGCATCTGGATTTCAGCAAGGTCTTCAACTTGGTGCCCATAAGAGGTACAGTAGATCAGGAAGTTGGGAGTACCTAGTGGGAGATAAGTAACAAGGTGGGTGGCAAATTGGTAAGGAGGTAGGACTTGGAGGGTGCTTATGGGGAAACTCAGGAGAGAGGGAAATTACCAGTAGGGTACCACAGGGTTCAGTTCTCGGCCTGTTGCTGTTCAATGTGTTCGCAAGTGACAAGAAATGGCATAAATGACTAGATACGCTTCCTAGTGGACATCAAGCTATGCGGGAGGGAGATATGGATGAGGGGGTACAGAACCTAAAGGAAGACCTTGTGAGACTGGAAAGGTGGTCAGACATAATGCAGGTCAGGTTCAAAGCAAAGAAGTGCAAAGTCATACACACAGGAAGAACAACTCTGAAGACGGGGGGTTACCAAAACAAAAGACAGTACTTGGGGGCGCCCATCACCAGCAACCTGGAGAGAAAAAAAAACAACAAAACAAAGCATTACTAACAGAATGCTTGGGTGTACTGTGAGGGAGTCACGAGCAGGAGAGAGAGGAGGTTATACTGCCGCTGTACAGATCGCTGGTGCAACCATACCTGTGCCCAAGAAAGGATATAAACCAGTTTGATGCAGTTCAGAGGAGGCAGACAAAAACTGTACAGTGACAGCAGGGCAAGGCATATGGGGACAGGATGAATCTCAAAGTCTACTCGCTCGAAAAGAGGACGTAGATGGGAAGACATGATTTAAATATTCAAGTACCTAGAAGTTGTCAAGGTAAATATTGTGGATCTCCTTTGGCTTACTAGGAACAAAACCACAAGAGGGCACTGCTATAAGCTGGCAGGGGGAATGTTCAAGAGGCACTTCTTCAAGAAACGAGTAGTGACCAGTTGGAATGAACTCCCAGAGGAGGCTGTCTCAGAAGATGGCGGATAGATTCAAGACGTGGTGGGACAGGGTGAAATGGAGGGTCAGAGTGGAGGGGGGCTGGAAAAGCAAGGAAGAGGGCTCAGGTTGACAGGGAGGTGAAGCGGAGTCCACAGAGTTGCTGAGAGGGGACTCCATACTTTCGGCAGACTAAAAAGATCACAAGGCCTTCTCCTGCTGGGTATTTTTGTATGTTCATACTATATAGAAACATAGCATTTGACGGCAAATAAGTACCGCTTGGCCCACCTAGTCTGCCCAATTCCCTGCCTGAAGGATAAACTGCAGATTCTAGGTAAACAGCAGCTTACTTCCTCCTACCCCCATTAGAATTGCCTTATGTCTGTCCCATGCATTCTTGAATTCTCCCACTGTTCCCAACTCCACAACCTCCTCAGGAAGGCTGTTCCATGCATCCACAACCCTCTGTTAAAAATGCTTTCTAACATTACCTCTGAGACGTCCCCACTCTATCTTCAAATTGTGCCCCCTTGTTCTTGCACCTCTTCTGAAAGATGCTACTGTCTTGTACTTTTATTCCCTTGAAATACTTTAAAGTTTCTATCATGTCTCCCTTCTCCCTTCTTTCCTCAAGGGTATACATATTAAGCAGCTTTAGGCTCACCTCTTATGTCTTCTGGTGCAGACCCTGCACCATTCTGGTTGCCCTCCCCTGAACAGCCTCCACTCTGTATGTCTCTGGAGATGGGGTCTCCAGAATTCCACGCAGTACTCCAGAAGGGGTCTCACCAACTGTCTGTACAGAGGGATAGCCACTTTCTGTTTCCTACTGTTGATGCCTCTCCCTATGCATCCCAGTATCCCCAAAGCCCTCCTTACTACCTTCTCACAGTGCTTGCCCACCTTTAGGTCATCTGACATAACTACTCCTAGGTCTCTTTCAATTTTTGTTATTATTAACTCACCCCCCATTGTGTACTCTTCCCCTGGGTTTTTGTTTCCCAGATGCATTATCTTGTACTTCTTTGCTTTGAATCTGAACTGCCACATATTTTACCATTTCTACAACCTTGCCAAGTCCCTTTTCATCCTTTCCACCCCACCTAGTGTATCAACTCTGTTGCAGATCTTTGTGTTATCTGCAAAGACGCATACTTTCCTTCCATGTGCACTCCAACGTCACTTATAAAAACATTAAAGAGGATCGGTCCCAGTACCGAACCCTGCGGTACCCCGCTAGTTACCCTCCTTTCTTCACTGTGGACTCAGTTTACTATTACCCTTTGGGTCCTGTTGTCCAGACAGTTTTTTTATCCAGGCTACCACCCTGGGACCCACTCCAAGGCTGGCTAACTTGTATATTAATCTTTAGTGTGAGACTGTCAAATCTCTTACTAAAATCTAGGTAGGCTATATCCACAGCCCCTCGCTGGTCTACTACTTTGGTCACCCAGTCAAAGAAATCTATTAGGTTCGTCTGACATGACCTTCCTGCCGTGAAGCCATGCTGCCTTGGGTCCTGTGCCCCACTGTCCTCTAGGTACTCAACAATTCTTTCCTTCAGATGTGATTCCTTCATTTTCCCTACAACTGAGGACAAACTAACTGGTCTATAGCTTCCTCCCTCTGCCCTGCTCCCACTTTTGTGAAGTGGAATCACATATGCCCTCCTCCAGCCCTCAGGAACCACCCCATCCTCCCATTTGTTAGAGAGAGTTACTAGTTCTACCCTTAGTTCTTTTAGAATTCTTGGGTGAATCCCATCAGGCCCCACTGCTTTATACCCCCTCAGTTTCAAGAGTTCTTTTAAAACCCTTTCTTCTGTGACTGAACTGGTATCGACCCCCCTATTCAGACCGTCTCTTGTCCAGTTTAGGTACCTCCCCTTACTCTTCCATTTTGAATACTGAGCAGAAATATTCGTTCAGTATCCCAGCTTTTTCCACTGTCACACTCTGCCCACATTCGTTCCCCTTTATTAAGTCTCTATATCCCTCCCTTGGTCTTTCTTCGCTCCCTAATGTACTTATAAAAGGTTTTATCCCCCTTCTTAACAGAGTTCGCTATCTTTTCCTCAGTTTGTGCCTCTGCTATTCTGACTACCTTCCCTGCCTCCTTCTGCTTTAACTGATAAAGTTCTCTGTCCTGCTCCTCCTGAGTTTCCTTACATTTCCTGAATGCTATCCTTTTCTCCTTAACCTTCCCTTCTACCTCTTTTGAGAAAGTACAGTTACGCAAGAGCTTACCGTAACAGTAGATCTTCGAGAGAGGCTCTTGCAGTAGGTAATTACATATAGGACTGGCGTGCGGGTGGCAGAACCCACGGAAAAATTTCTAGCTAGCAGTCCCTGACGGGACCGCCCCACATCAGGTGACGGCGTCAGATGACGCGGTATAAAGGGTGCCCGGACGCCCGCCTTCCAGTTCTTTCCCGCCACAGGCCCGGAAGGCCCTGACGAGAGAGAAGCAGATATTTCCCTCAATGGAAAAGGAGCTGAAAAAACCTAGGGGGATGGAGGGCAGGAAGGTATTACCTACTGCAAGAGCCTCTCTCGAACATCTACTGTTAAGGTAAGTTCTTGCGTAACTGTACTATCTTGCTTCGAGAGGGCTCTTGCAGTAGATAATTACATATAAGACAGAATCCCAAGCAGTCTGGAACAAATGAAAGGTATCGGGAGGAGGAGCTACCCCACGAAGTAGCAAACAAGCCTCAAGATAGGAGGCCTTGCAAGACAGCTAACCCGAAGCCCGCTCCACGGCGAGAGGCAATGTCCAAACTGTAATGTTTCGTAAAGGTATGGACGGAAGTCCAGGTGGCAGCAGCACAGATGTCTGCCGCAGACACATTCTTGAAACAAGCCGCAGAGGCTGCTACTCCACGAGTGGAGTGACCTCTGACTTGACCCGGAAGGGTCTTGTTGTACTTGTCATAACAGAAAGTGATGCAATGAGCCAACCACTTTGACAGGCATTGCTTGGAAACAGCATTGCCTTCCCTTTTGTGAGCAAAAGAGACGAACAACTGATCAGTCTTTCTGAGATCCTTTGTCCTATCGGTGTAGTATCTCAGAATCCTGTGGACATCCATGGTATAGAGTAAGTATTCTCCCTGGTTGGAGTACTGCGTGAAAAAGGCAGGTAATTCAATAGACTGATTTAAGGTAGACTCCGCTACCACTTTCGGAAGAAACTCAGGATTCGTGCAAAGAGCTACTCGTTCTTTGTGAAAAATCAGACAGGGGACTTTACACATAAGGACCTGAAGCTCGGAAATTCTTCGGGCGGAAGTAATGGCCACCAAGAAGAGAGTCTTCCACGATAAAAACTTCAAGTCTGCGGAAGCCACAGGCTCAAAAAGAGGAAGGGTAAGTTTCTCGAGAACAGAGTTAAAATCCCAAGGGGGAGCAGGAGTCTGAAAAGAGGGCCTGAGATGAAGGACCCCTCTGAGAAAGGTCTTGGATACCTCTAATTGGGCAAAGGCCTTATCAGCAAAAAGATCATGATAGACTGAAATAGCAGCCATGTGAACCTTCAAAGAGGAGTGACTGAGACCCAGGTCGAAAAGATGATGCAAATAATCAAGCAGAACAGCCACGGGACAGGAGAAAGGCTCCACATTCCTAGAGGCAGCCAAAATGGAAAATCACTTCCATTTCATGGCGTAGGTGGACCTAGTGGAGGGTTTTCTAGCCTCCACTAGAATCTCGGCCACCTCTGGAGAGATGCCAAAGTGAGATTGGGCTAGGTCTGCAGGAGCCATGCATGAAGTTGTAAGGACTCGAGTCCCTGATGAACCAGGGTCCCCTGATCCTGGGTCAGCAGTCCTCGAGATAAAGGAAGAGGAAGAGGAGGAACCTCCGAGTATTGTTGTAGAAGAGAGAACCAGATTTGCCTGGGCCAGAAAGGAGCGATCAGAATCATTCTCGCCCCTTCCAATGCAAGTTTCTGCAGCACACGAGGGACCAGAGGAATTGGGGGGAAAAGCATAGATGAATCTGTCCTTCCAGCTTAGAGACAGAGCGTCGCTCCAGAAAGTGCCTCGCTCTAGAGCGAGCGAGCAAAAGGTGGGAAGTTTTGCGTTTTCGGAAAAGGCGAACAGGTCTACCTGTGGAGTCCCCCAAAGCTGGAAGAAGCCGTTTAGAACCTTTTGGTCCAGTTCCCACTCATGTGGCAGAGCCGAGGAACGACAACTTGTCTGCCAGGAT
Source organism: Neoceratodus forsteri (assembly GCA_016271365.2). Lineage (NCBI taxonomy): Eukaryota > Metazoa > Chordata > Ceratodontiformes > Ceratodontidae > Neoceratodus > Neoceratodus forsteri. The sequence continues at coordinate 1,410,463,520 of CM057456.1, read as the reverse complement.
ATTGTCGACTCCTGGAACATGGATCGCCGTGAGGTGAAGGTTGTGAAGCGTTGCCCATTCCCAGACCCTCACTGCTTCTCTGCACAGCGGGTAGGATAGAGTCCCTCCTGCTTGTTGATGTACCACATCACGCACATGTTGTACATTTGGACAGCCAGGTGCCCAGGAAGGATGTATTGGTGAAGGGCTTGGAGGGCATACAGAACTGCTCACAGCTCTAGCACATTGATGTGGAGAGCTAATTCCAGTCTGGAGCATAAACCCTGGGTTCGGTGCGGACCCAGACGGGCTCCCCAACCTTCGCCTGATGCGTCCGTGGTCAGAGTCTGGGAAGGGGGAGGATGAAAGAAGGGGACCCCCCGGAACAGGTTCTCGCGAACCATCCACCAAGTCTCTTATCATCGGCGAGGAGATCAGAACCAGATGATCTGGTAGTCTACAAGTTGATCCACTGAGAGCAGAGAGTCCACTGAGAAATTCTCATGTGGAGTGGCCTTGTGGCAGAATTTTTCGTCGGGATGGCGCAATCAGCCACAAAAGACTGAGCACCGACCTCGCGGAACCTTCCTGCGTTCAGAAGTAGGAAATCTGACTGGAGGAGGCACCCTGTCCGAAGGAAGGAAGGCCTTGCACACTGTCGTATCGAGGATTGCCCCGATAAACTGGAGTCTCTGGGAAGGGTCCAGATGAGACTTGGAATGGTTGACTGTGATACTCAGACAACTGAAAACCTGCTGGGTGAGGGAGAGAACATGTAGGAGTTCTTCCCTCGACGAAGCCGCCAGGAGCCAATCGTCCAGGCAGAGAAACACCTGAACTCCCAAGGTATGCAGGTGGGCCGCTACCACCGCCAGGCATTTGGTAAAAACTCGGGAAGCCGAGGAAAGACCAAATGGGAGTGCCCGGAATTGGTAATGGTCCCCCGGGAAAGCAAACCCGAGGTACTTTCTGATGCGAGGGACGAATAGGGATGTGCAGGTATGCATCCTGCATATCCAGTGCACAAAGCCATTGGCCCGGCCGAAGAAGGGGCAGAAGGGTTTGAAGAGAGGGCATCCTGAACCTTTTGTATTCCACATAGAGGTTCAGGGAGCCGAGATAGAGAATGGGTCAGATCTCCCGTCTTCTTTGGTACAGAATAGAAATGGGAATAGTAACCCATCCCGTGGAAGTGAGGAGGGACGGGTTCTATGGCCTGCTTCACGAGGAGAGCAGATATTTCTTCCCTGACCAAAGGAAGATGGTCCCTTGAGTAAGAGGACTTCAGAGGGGGGTGGCGTGGAGGTTTCTGTAGAAACTCTATGGAGTGCCCCTCTGAGATAATCTGAAGCACCCATGAATCTGACGTTATCCTCTCCCAACCCGGAAGGTGGAGGGAGAACCTCACTCCTACCGGTTCCTCCGAGGAGTCCGGAGGCGGTGGGAGAGGGAAGGAGTCAGGTGGTGTGGGGGCAATGCCACAGCTGGGGCACCCGCTGCTTTTTTGGGCGGCGGGGGCCTGGCAGCTGTGGGGGCCAGACGTTTGGTGGCCCGCCTTCCTTGGGGTTTCGCTTGAGGCCGGCTGAGTCTGTGAAAAGGACGGCGCTGTGGGGGATGGGGACAGTACATGGAATCCACAGATTTCAGGGCCGTCCCCTTCTCCTTCAAGTCAGTGATGATGTCCTTGACATCTCCACCAAAAAGCACCGAACCCCTGAAAGGTGCTTCCGGAATTGCTGACTGCACCTCCGGGACCAAACCTGACACTCGGAGCCAGGCGTGACGCCAAAGACTTGCGGCAAATGCGGAGCTCCGCCCTGCGGTGTCCACTGCATCGTAGGTCATCCTCAGAATGTGACAACTGGCCGAACGAGTAGAACGGACAAGGTCAGCTAACTCCTGCTTAACTTGGAAGTCAGGCAAAGGAGTCAATCTTAGATTCCGCCTGGCTAAGGAGAGCCTCCTGGTAATCCCCCATGTGCGCTACATAATTCAGGGCCCTATTATCCAGTGTGGAAGACGCGTAGATCTTCCTTCCATACTGATCCAGAAGGCGAGACCCCTTATCCGGTGGAGACGAACTCAAGTGTTTAGGGTGTGCTGACCGGCCATGAGCGGCGCTAATCACAACAGTGTCTGCACGGGGGTGAGAGTCTAGAAAGTCTACACCCTCCGGAGCCTGGTATAGCCTGTTGGACTTCCGAGGAAGTGGGGCTAAAGCCGGTCGTTTCCAAATCATGGAAACAAGGTGGGCATGAGGCTCGATCCAGGGTGGCACTAGAGTAGGGGACGTAAGGGGCAAGTCCAGATGTTCGGAGAGTTTAACCTGCTGAGGATCTGGCTCTAAGGAACGCCACTGATGGACTTCCTGGATCTTCCTGAGCAACTCCGTGAAGGAAGGATCCTCCGGAGTAGACTTCGGAGGAGTCCTTGGCCGGGGCTTGGACGGAGAGCGAGGCTCGTAGTCTTTCTTGGAGCATGAATCCAAGGAGTCCGAGAGAGAGAGAAGGAGAAGAAGAATTTGAGGCAGAGTAAGACTCCCTAACTCGTCTAGGGGAGGCAGGGTTCCATGGGGAGATGCGTGTCCTGCCCCTCTCTGGATCCCGAGGGGAGAGCTCGGGAATCCGGAGTCGGAGAGGGAGTGTGCCGTCTAGGGCGTACGGGAGCCGGAGGGGGCACCATCGCCGTGAGGCAGCTCTCGACTTCCTTAGTGAGCTGAGCCTAGACCAGAATCTCCTGAAGATCCACCGGCGACCCGGGGGGGGGGGGGCGGTGGAGGAGGAGGGGGATAGTTGTACGGATTATATCCGTAAGGAGAGTATCCGTAACCCGGCTGCTGGAATACCGGAGCTGGGTAATGCGGCAGTGGGTACTGCGGCGTCGATGGAGTCGGCGCCGGGTACTGTGGCGCAGGATACTGTGGACCCGGGTAAACCGGCGTCTGAGAGAACAGCGGATACCCAGGTACTGGGGGCTGCCGGAGCAGACGGCCCAGTAGGGAACTCCACGGGCGGATCAACCGTGATAGGCCCATGGGGTGGAGGGCCCGATGGGAGGGGAATATTCCCCGCCTGCGTCGGGTGTCAGATCGGTTCCGTGGCGGAGGGTCTGACGCGGAAAAACCTCCTGAGCCTCGCCTGGGGATGGAGGAGAGATATCCCGGGTCCAGCGGGGACTCTGGCTTCCAGGCGGCAGCAAAGGCTGCGGGAACCTGGGACGACAGACGGTGGAGGGTCTGTCGTAGGCTCAGATTCCCGGCACACGTCGGAGGAGCAGACGTGCGACTTGGGGTCGAATCCCGGCGGACGCCAGAGGAGCCGGCGTCCAGCCTAGGGGGTCCCTCATCGGAGGTGGGCCGAGGATGGGAAGCGGCCCGGTCTGAGGGGGATGATGCCGTGCGCCGCCCCGAAGAGTCGGAAGTCTTAGCGGCCTTCTCTCGGCGGACGTCGGACAAGCAGACATCCGGCTTATGGGAGGCACCCACGGCAGTAGGCCGCAAGCCTGTGGCAGTACTGGGGGCCGAAGCCTCCTTTTGCCCGGAGGCACCCGAGGGGCTCGAACGCGAACCCGACGGGCGGGCCGACGCCTCCTCCAAAGCCTTGGAGGCTGCCGTTGTGCGATCCCCCGGAGGGGACGTTACCTTAGCCGCGGCTCCAGCCGGAGTCGCAGAAGAGGAGGCCTTCTCCCGATGCCTTTCTTTGTCCCGCTTCTTGTGTCCTTCTGGGGAGGTCGATGCCTACCTAAGCTTCTTCAACTCCTTCTCCATTGCAGACATCTTCTTTTTAAGGAGATGGGCTTCCAAAGACTTCTGGCGTCTTCTGCGGGTGGCCGCGTTGAAATGCAGGCAATGCAGGCACTTATCGACCGCGTGGTCGGGGCCTAAACAAAAAAGGCAGAGAGAGTGACCGTCTGTGAGGCAGTTGGGCGCCGCACGAATCGCACTTATTTTTTTGGAAGAGGACAACATAAACCGACGTTCACCTGATGAATAAATTGAAAAATACTGATACTTTCGGTAAAAAACAGACGAAGCAACAGGGCTGAACATGAACTTCACTGCGAGGCGCTGCACAAGCTGACGGCGGGAAAGAACTGGGAGGCGGGCGTCCGGGACTGCCCCTTAATACCGACGCCGTCTGACGCTGGTCACCTGACGTGGGGGCGGTCCCTCCAGGACTGCTAGCTGTAGACTTACCGTGTCCTGCCACCTGCCGACGTCAGTCCTATATATAATTACCTACTGCAAGAGCCCTCTCGAAGTAAGAGCCACAGTTTTTCCTTCGTTTTGTTGATTTCCTTCACACAAAGGCTTGTTGCCTCTGCGATGGCTGTTTTGATTACTCCCCATTGTTCCTCCACCTTGCTTGTTTGCTAGTGCTTTTCTGAGGCACTCTCATTTTCCCCAGTCAGCCTTCCTAAAGTGCAATACTCATGTTTTTGTATGACTTGACTATGGCTGTATTTATTGTGAACCACACTGTTTGGTGGTCACTTATTCCCAGATGGCAACCCACTTCTAAATCAGAGATCCTTTCTCCTTCCCCATTTGCAAGTACCAGGTCTAAGATTGCCCCCTTCGAGTGGATTCCAGCACTAGCTGTCTGAGGCATGCCCCCTGCAGGGCACCAAGAATGACCCTGCTCTTGGATGTGCCCGTAGCAAAAGTACTCCAGTTAACAGCTGGCATATTCAGGTCCCCCATCAACAATATCTCCCCTTTTTCTGCCATTTTAAGGATGCCTTCTATCATTTTCTTGTCCATTCGCTCCCCGAGATGGGGGTCTGTACACAACCCCCATGCGGATTGTGGTGCCATTTCCTGTCTCCAGGGTGATCCATAATGACTCATCAACTTCCTCTTTACTCTTCAGTTCTGTTGCTTTAATCCCTTCCCTTATATAGAGAGCTGCTACTCCTCTTTTACCCACCCTGTCCCTCCTGTAGTTTGTGTATCCTGGTATGTTGACATTCCAGCCATGGTTCTCTGTGTATCATGTTTCAGTGACTGCCACAATATCCAGGCATCCCTCTTCCATCAAGACCACTAGTTCAGGGAACTTGCTACACGGACTGCGGGCATTGGTACTCATCAATTTTTTATTTTTTAATTTTTTTAATGGCCTTACCCCTTTTAGCCCCATCCCATTTCTTACTGCCCTTTTCTGCATTTACCCTGTCCTGCTCCCTACTTACTTTTCTACCTTGGTGTTTACCTCTCTACTTACTGTGTTTTGTTGGGGGGAGGCTGGGATTTCCCTGCCCCTATTCAGTACCTCCCCCTTGACTAGTTTAAATGATTGCCAATGAAGCATTTAAACCTAGCATCCAGGTTCCTGGTCTCCCCAGACAGATGCAGACCATCGTGCCAGTATAGGCCTGCATCTCTCTAGGCGGCTCACCCATCACCAAATGAAGCCAAAAAACAGGTTACTCACCTGTAAATACAGGTTACTCACCTGTAACAGGAGTTCTAGGAATGGTATATGTTGATCATCCCCACTTATTGGCAGGTTCCTTGCCGCTTTCAATCTTGCCGGAAGGTCTTCAAGCTGGCTCCTCCCACCCACCCGGGTGGTAAACCTCTCAGCTCTGCCCCATGACGCCAGATCTAGCCCGCTGGAAGCCAGGTTGTGCGTCGAAGCTGGGGAGGTCTGGTATGTCGTGTAGTTGAACAACATATACCATTCCTAGAACTCCTGTTGCAGGTGAGTAACCTGTATTTCTAGGGACATGGATGTGTTGTTCATCCACACTGTCTGGCAGACTCCTAGCAGATCTCCGGTAGGAGGGAGGCAAGGCGCACACCCCCAACTTAGGGAATCAAGACTGGAAAACTGAGGCCCCAAACCATCATCCCGGCGTGACCGAAGGTCGATGTGGTAGGGGGTAAATAAGGTATGTGCCGACTTCCAGGTAGGAGCCCTGCAGATATCCTGGATAGGGACATCCCCGGAAGCAGCCACTGATGCAGCGGTATGGCAGGTAAAATGAGCTCTTATCCCTCTGGGAGGCTCCATGCCCGCCCACCCATCGCTGAGATCTATGCAGGAGGTGACCCACCCACTCATCGTCCGAATGGCTACAAGTCTGTCCAGTGCGGCTTCAGCGTAGATGACAAACAACTGGTGAACCTCTCCCGAACTTCAGCCCTACGCTCCCTGGGAAGGTGAGCGCTCAACTAGGATCCAAATGGAGCCTATATACGGCTCCAGAGATGTGAATGGGGTAGAACACCGGCAGAGTCAAAACCCGGTTAAGGTGAAGCTCCGACACCACCTTAGGAAGGAACTTCGGGTGGGGCACGGGACAACCTTGTCCCTATGGAAGACCAGATAGGGAGACTCGAAGGAAGCGCCTGGAGCTCTCCCATCCTTCTGGTAGACGTGGTAGCCACCAAGAATGTGTTCTTCCACAACAGGTGGGAAAATCGCACCTGTGTATTGCTTCGAACGGCTTGCCCGTGAGCTAAGCCAATACCAGTGGTAGGTCCCACGGAGATGGAGATTCTCACCCCAGAGGAGAAGCGTGATCAAAGCCTTGAAAAGCACCAGACCACCTTTCCTGAGCCACCAACTGCCCTCCGGCCAGCGCCCGCAGGATAGAGATGGCTGCCAAGAGCACCTTAAGGGTCGACCGAAGCCCTTGCTGAATAAGAGGACCACAGGTAGTCCGGAATGCTCGCCGAGGAACAGAAGAAGGGACCAGGCCCTACCCTAACACCAAATGGAGAAACTCTTCCATTTGAAGGTGTAGCATTATCCGGTCGACTCCTGGCGGGATGCCTCGACGACGTCGAGGACCTCGCTGGAAGACCCCAGGCCTGGCAACTAGCCACACAGGAACCAGGCCACCAGGTGCAGGGACTGAAGGTCCGGATAGAATACCTTCCCCTGATAACAGAGATCAGGTCCGGGCAGGCTGGAAGCCGCCTCGGGAGCCTGGAGCTGAGACTGAGGAGAGCTGGATACAAGAGCTGGCAGAACCAGTCTGGGGCTACCAGTATCACCTGTGCCTTGTCCCTCCTCGCCTTGCCCTGTGGATCAAGTGAAATGGGGGAAAGGCGTAGAAGAGGCCTGGGGTCTGCGGCCTCAAAAGGCATTCCTACCGCGAACCCTGCTGAGGGGGCGGGCATGAAACAGTCTCGGCTTCGCATTCTCCCCGGAGGGAAAAAGGTCCGCTCAAGGCGTGACCCAGTGGGAGAGAGATCTTGTGCTACCTCCAGCAGGAGAGAACCCCCTCATGAGGGGCAGCCCCTATCCGGCTTAGGGCATCGGGGCCAGGGTGTTGGAGGCTCCTGCCATCGAAATAGCTAGGAAACCGCCTCCAGGCTGCGCACCAGACCAAATGCGGAGAACCTCCTTACATAACGGCAAGGAGCGCATCCAGTCCTGGTGGGTTAGGTAGCACATGGTCGTGGTATTGTCTGCCTGGACCTGAACCACTTGACCCCGTATAAACCGAGCGAAGGCGGTGCAAGCTAGGCGGACCGCATGAAGCTCCAGCAGGTTGAAAACGGATCGGGACTCCTGAGGGGACCAGAGGCATTGCACTCTGCGCTCCCCTTGATGGGCACCCCAACCCAGAGATGCATCGGTCGAGGAAGACTGTAGACTCGGGGCGGACGAACGGGATGCCCTCCTGCGGATGAACTGGAACGGTCCGCCACTGGAGAGCGTTCCACATCCCCTGGGTTACTGTCACGGGCTGGTCTAAAGGATCGCAGCGTTGTGACCACTGGCCCGCCCCCATTGAGGGGGACACATGAACCCACGGGCCCAACAGACCACACTGGTGCAGGCCGCTACGAGGCCCAGGAAGTCCCGGGCAGGGTGTTATTGCCCAATCAGACCTGATTGGGTAAAGGAGGAAGAACCTAGGCCCTGTCCGCTGGGAGCCGAGCTCTGTCCCGATGAAAGGATCACCTGCATTGGCACGAGTTCTGACTTGGTTCCGTTGAAGAGGAAACCCATCTGAGAGCAACCTAGAGGGCCAGAACTCCGGACTGCTCTACCTCCGCTCTGGAGCGGGTTGCAATCAGCCAGCCCTCCGGGTAGGGGTACACCCAGACCCTACGGCGCCGCAGGGAAGCTGACACCACTGCAATGCATTGGGGAAGACCCTGGGAGCTAGAAAGAGGCCGACGGGTAAGGTTTGGAACTCGTAAAGAGATTCCTCCGCTCTTAAGCGGAGAAGTCCCTAAAGAAACGGATGGATCAGAACATGAAGACTGCGTCCTGGAGGTTCAGAGAACAGAGCCACACGCCTCATTCCAAGGATGGGGTATCAGTCAGAGTGACCATTCGGAAGGTCCGAGACATTAGGAACCTGTTCAAGTCGTGCAGGTCGAGAATGGGGCGCCAGCCCCCCGTCCGTTTGGTGACCAGGAAGTACCTGGACACAAACCCCTGGTCTGGAGAAGGATCCGCCACCTTCCTGATCACCTCTTTTTTCGAGGAGCAGGGCAATATCGGCTCGGCGGGCCGACAGAGGCTGCGGACCCCGTGGCCCCCCGAGGGGCGACGGCTCAGAAGGGTGAGGCCTGCTCGAACTCCAGTGTCAGGCCCTTTCCTACCACCTCCAACACCCAGCAGTCCATAGTGATAGCGGACCAGGCGGAAGGAAGTGGCGGAGATGTTCCCCCACCGGGGGGGGGGCCTGGGTAGGGGTGACGAGGCCGGGGGTGACGCCCCTCCGCCAGTCATTGAGCAGGCTTGGAGGAGGGACTGGCCGAGGGAGCTCCTGGGCCTTTACCTCCTTGCTTCCCCTTAGCGGAAGCTGCTGGCCATCATGCTGGTGTTGATCGGTCCGTCGTACCGCAGGGACTGAAAGACGAAGTGGCTTGCGCAAAGGTTGCCAGCAGCCTTGTCTCTCTGGGCGGGGGCGATCGACTCCAGAGTGGCATTGGACTTCTCAGTCCCCTGGAGAAGTCCCTCCACTCCAGGGCTGAAGAGGTCAGTCCCCAAAAAGGGGATGTCCGCCAACTTGTGCTGGGTATCCGCCGAGCAGGTGGATATCCTCAGCCACGCCCTGCAGCGCATGGCCACCGTGGCCACTACTGACCTGGCACAGGCATCACCTATGTCAAGAGCAGTCTGAAGCAGCTGCTTAGCCACTGCCCTACACTGGTCAAGCTCCTGCCGGACCGTGGTCCGCAGGTCAGCCGGGAGATGAGGGATCGCCTAATCCAGGGAGCCCAAAAGGGCGTAGGAGAAATGTGCCATCAGCGCGGCCGAGCTGGCCTGTCGGAGGCCTAGGGAGGACGCAGTGTAAACCTTGTGCCCGAATTAGTCCATCCTTTTGGACTCTGTTGGGGGGCCTATCCACATCCCGAGCGTTCGAGGAATGCTGGAAGATGTTATCGGTAACTAACCCCTCAGCAGAGGGGTGCCCCGGAAAACCAGGCAAAGAACTGATAGGGACTGCATACTTCCTGGCCATCCTGGCCGAGGGCGCAGGACAGGAAGTAGGCTGCTGCCAAATCTCCAAGGCTGGGCCGACAATGGCCTCAGCCACAGGGAAGGTCTCCGGGGGTGAATCCCCTCGGTCTAGGATCTCTGTCAGGGGATAATAGGCCCGTTTGGACACGGGCTCGAGCTGCATCCCGGTGAACTCCGAGATGAGCCTAAGCAGATCCAGGAAGGACGATGGGCTGTCGTCCAAAGACCGGTCCGGAAAGGACTCCAGGCCCACCCACCTGGGGAACATGGAGGATTCATCGTCGGACTCTGAAGAGTCTGCAAAGAGCTGCCTGAGACTCTCCTCACCCGCCAAGGGCGGGCGGGAGTGAGGGTAACCGACAACCTGCGGGACAGGCTGTGACCCGACCGAGGTTCCACCACAACCGGTGGGGCAGCAAGATTTGGTCGAACAACCTGCCCAGAAGTGGGCACCTGGACTGCAGCGAGTGGTTGCGTCGGCCATTCAGGCGGCAGCTGCTTGACAGACGGGGAATGAATAGGAGTCGATTGATTCCCAGACAACAACTGCAGCCACATAAACTCCTCGTAACACTGACGCCATCTGCGTCAAAGCCTCTCCTCATCCGAGGAGGAAGATGAAGAGGAACGGTGTTGCCACTTAACTCGGTACCCCGACCAAGACCACCGGAGCCGGAGGGGGCGGCTTGACCCGAGAAGAGGCAGGACAGAGACCCAAATCCTCGAGCGGAAACCCGAGGCGGGTCTGGGAAGGAGCAGGGACACCACTCTTCCCCCGGCTCGGACACTTTGACGGAGGACTGCCGCCCCGAAGGTGCAGGCAGAACCTCGGCCTCCACTGGGGAAACCGGCGAAGGGATGATGGCTTTTGCAGTCGACCGCCCAGCTGACGGGTCGAGAGAAAACTAGACTGCTTCGACGGAGGTCTCGGCCGGCTGGCCTGACGGGGACACCATGAAGCCAACGGCCTGGGCCGCAACCTCAACCGAAGTCGACGGTTGGCAGTCTGGGGAAGGAGACCTCTCCTGTTCCCACAAACACCAACGATGGGACTTACGCTGCGACTCCCTCGACCTGGGCCGAGAGACAAGTCCCGATGGCCCCTCTCCCTTCGTGGCGTGGGACTGGCGAAGGTCCTTGAAAGAAGCCGAATGAAAGTAACTCAAAGAGAGCGGGATAAATGCTGCGACCGAGGAGGAAGAAGGTGCGGCCTTGGCCGTCGCGTCCTCCAGGGCGATAGAGTGTTCGAGCTGCTCAGCAGAGTCAGTCAACGCGGACACCACCCGACGAGCCTCTACAGAATTTACCGGCGGGGAAAAATCCTCGGGGCGCCCAAGCCTCAATCGGGCCGCACAATCCTCCAAGACGTTGGTCAAAAAGGCGCAGCACAACTCTCAAACTTACGGGTCATGGTCCAAGTCGAGGCAGTATCACATGCGTGGAGTGCGGATCAGACCTGGAGATATTCCACTGACCAGGCGCCTCCGGGCAGGAAGCAATTATCCCCATGAGGCCCGGGGAAAAGACCACCAAAGTTTAGAAAACTTTGGAACTAAATTCGGACGAACCGAAGAATCAGGAACCAGTCTAAAACGCAGAGTGCCAAGGAGAGAACCTGAGCTTGCAAGCGGTAAGGAAGATCTGGCGTCAAGGGGCAGAGCCGAGAGTTTTACCACCCAGGTCGGTGGGAGGAGCCAGCCTGAAGACCTTCCGGCAAGATTTAAAGCAGCAAGGAACCTGCCAATAAGTGTGGATGAACATATCCATGTCCCTAGAACAGTAGTTCTAGCAGTGGTATATGTTGTTCATCCACACTTATTGACATGTCCCTTTCCCCTTTAAATCTTGCCGGAAACCTTTAAGCTGGCTCCTCCCACCCACCCTGGTGGTATATACTTCTGCTTCACCTCATGACACCAGATCTTAGCCTGCTGGAATCCAGGTTGTATGCGTCCGCAGACTGGGAGATCAGGTGGGACCATGTGGATGAACATACCACTCCTAGAAACTACAGTTACGTAAGAACTTACCGTAATAGTAGATCTTCGAGAGAGGCTCTTGCAGTAAGTAATTATATATAGGACTAATGCCAGCAGGCAGCAGGACCCCACGGAAAAATTTCTAGCTAGCAGGCCCTGGCGAGGCACCGCCCCCACATCAGGTGACCAGGGTCAGGAGACATCAGTATAAAAGGGCGGTCCCTCATGCCCACCTTCCAGTTCTTTCCCGCCAAGGGCCAACAAAGGCTGGACAAGATAGAAGCGGATATTTTTCTGAAGAGAAAAGGAGCTAAAAAAAAGCTTAGTGGGATGGAGGGCGTGAAGGCATTACCTACTGCAAGAGCCTCTCTCGAAGTTCTACTGTTACAGGAAGTTATGTAACTGTACTATCTTACTTCGAGAGGGCTCTTGCAGTAGGTAATTACATGTAGGACTGAGTCCCAAGCAGTCTGGAACAAGGAGAAGCATACGGGAGGAGGAAAGCTACTCAGGATAGGTCCTCTAGCTGAGAAGGCCTTAAGAAAGGAGGCCTTGCAGAACAGCCAGCCCGAAGCCCGCTCTACGGCGAGAGGCAATATCCAAACTGTAATGTTCCGTAAAGGAATGGACGGAGGTCCAGGTGGCGGCAGCACAGATGTCTGCCGCCGACACATTCTAGAAACAAGCTGCTGAGGCAGCGGCGACTCTGGTGGAGTGGCCTCTGACTTGACCCAGGAGGGTCTTGTTGTACTTGTCAGAAAGTGATGCAATGAGCCAACCATTTAGATAGGCATTGCTCAGAAACAGCATTGCCTTCCCTTTTTGGAGCAAGAGAGACTGAGTTTATCTGTCTTTCTGAGATCCTTCATTCGGTTAGCGTAGAATCTCAGAATCCGGAGAATGTCCATAGTATGTAACAAATACTACTCTTGACTGGAGTACTGCGTAAAAAAGGCGGGTAACTCTATGGACTGGTTCAGAATAGACTCCGCTACCACCCTGGGGAGAAACTTAGGATTGGTACGCAGAGCCACACGTTCCTTGTGGAAAATTAAGTAAGGAATTTTACACATTAGTGCCTGGAGTTCGGAAATCCTCCGAGCAGAGGTAATTACCACAAGAATAAGTGTCTTCCAGGAGAGGAACTTCAAGTCTGCGGAAGCTGCCGGCTCAAAGGGAGGCAGAGTTAGTGTCTAAAGAACAAAATTCAAATCCCAAGGAGGGGCCGGAACTCTGATAGGAGGTCTCAGGTGGAGAATCCCTCTGAGGAAAGTCTTGGAAACCTCCAGCTGAGCAAACATTCGGTCTGCAAAGGGAACATAATAGGCCGAAACTGCCGCCATGTGGACCTTCAGGGAGGAATGACTAAGACCCAGATTGAAGAGATGGCGCAGATACTCCAGCAGACAACCAACAGGGCAGGAGAAAGGCTCAACGTCTTTTGAAGACGCTCAGATTCTGAATCTTTTCCACTTCATGGCATAGGTAGACCTGGTGGAGGGTTTCCTAGCCTACACCAGAATCTCCGCCACCTGGGGAGAAACTCCAAAGCGGGCCTGGGCTATGTCTGCAGGAGCCATGAATGAAGCTGAAGGGACTCAAGACCTGGATGAACAAGGGTCCCCTGTTCCTGGGTCAACAAACCTTGTGACAGAGAAAGAGGAAACGGCGGTTCCTCCGAGAATTGTTGTAGAAGAGAGAACTGACTTGCCTGGGCCAAAAAGGAGTGATCAGAATTATTTGTGCTCCCTCTGACACTAGTTTCTGCAGGACCCTTGGGATCGAAGGAATTGGGGTAAAGGCATAGACGAATCTGTCCTTCCAGACTAGAGACATAGCGTCTCTCCAGAAAATGCCTCGCTTTTGAACGAGCGAGCAGAAGACTAAGTTTTGCATTTTGAGGGGAAGCAAACAGGTTTACCTGTGGTGTTCCCCAGCGCAGGAAGATATCGTCTAGAAACCCCTTGATCCACTTCCCACTCGCGGGACCGGGCAGACGAGTGACTCAGCTTGTCTGCCAAGGTGTTGTCGACTCCCAGAACATGAACTGCCGTGAGGTGAAGGTCATGCTGTAATGCCCAGTCCCACATCCTCATTGCTTACCTGCAAAGAGGGTAGGATTGAGTCCCTCTCTGTTTGTTGATGCACCATACCACACACGTTGTCCTTCTGGACGGCTAGGTAGCCTGGAAAGAGTTACAGGTGGAGGGCTTGGAGGGTATACAGGACTGCACGAAGCTCTAGCACATTGATGTGAAGGGATTGTTCGAGCTTGGACCAAGAGTCCTGGGTCCGATGAGGACCGAGATGGGCTCCCCAACCTTCGCCTGAGGCATCTGGACTCAGAGCCCTTTTGGGAGATGAAGAATGAAACCCTCAAACAGGTCTCTCTGACCATCCACCACTGCAAGTCTCGAACCATGGGAGAGGAGTCCAGAACTAGCTGATCCAAGTCATCTGCCAATTGATCCCATTGGGAGAGAAGCGTCCACTGGGAAATCCTCATGTGGAGCTGGGCACGAGGATCTGTCGGGATAGCAGTCGCCATAAGCCCGAGAAAGCAAAGAACCGACCTTGCAGACACTCGCCTGTGACCGGACAACAGGCGTACCAGAGTCTGAATAGTAGCCACCCTGTCCGGCGGCAGGAAGACACTGCCTAGGGCTGTGTCCAGTATCGCCCCAATAAACTGGAGTCTTTGGGATGGGATCAAATGAGAATTGGAATGGTTGATGGTAATACCCAGGCAGGCAAAGACCTGTTGGATAAGGGAAAGGCAGCGCAGGAGTTCCTCCCTGGACGAGTCCGCCAGGAGCCAGTCGTCCAGGTACGGGAAAACCTGCACTCCCCAGGTACGCAGGTAGGCCGCCACCACTGCCAGGCATTTGGTAAAATACTAGGGGAGCCGAGGAGAGGCCCAAAGGAAGTGCCTTGAACTGGTAGTGGTCCCCCTGGAAAGCAAACCGAAGATCTGCGGTGGGATAGGCAAATGGAGCTATGTATGTAGGCATCCTGCATATCCAGAGCGCACATCCACTGGCCGGAGCGGAGGAGGGGCAGAAGGCTCTGCAGTGAGAGCATTTTGAACCTCTTGTATTCTACGAATAGGTTCAGGGAACTGAGATCTAGAATAGGTCTTACATCTCCTGTCGTCTTCGGGACCAGGAAGAAATGGGAATAGTAGCCCGTTCCCTGAAGGGAAGGGGGGTCAAGTTCTATCTCCTCTTTCAGCAACAGAGCTGAAATCTCTTCCTGGACCACAAGATGATGTTCCCGAGAGTACGACGACCTCTGGGGAGGGTGACGAGGTGTTTTCTGAAGAAACTATATTGAGTGTCCTTCTAGGACTAGCTGGAGCACCCATGAATCTGTTAGCCACCCCCAGCCCGGAACATGGAGGAAGAACCTCCCTCCTACCAGTTCCTCCGGGAAGTCCAAAGGCTGTGGGAAAGCGAAGGAGTCTGGTGGTGTGGGGCAGCGCCGCAGCTGAAGCATCCGCTGCTTTTTTGGGCGAAAGGGGCCTGACAGCTCTCAGGGGACCTGATGTTTAGTGGCCTGCTTTCCCGAAGGTTTCGCCTTTCATCGATTCAGTCTGCGAAAGGGACGGCGCTGTGGTTGATGGGGATGGGTACGTAGAGTCAACGGACTTTAGTGCCGTCCCTTTCTCCTGCAGATCGGTGATGTCCTTGACATCACCTCCGAAGAGCACAGACCCCTGGAACGGCGCTTCCTGTATAGCGAACTGCACTTCCGGGACCAACCCTGACACGCGGAGCCAAGCACGACATTGTAAGCCTGCGGCAAAAGCTGAGCTCCGTCCAGCAGTGTCCACTGCATCGTAGGTCGCACGAAGAATGTGTCGACTGGCCAAACGTGCAGTGCAGACAAGGTCAGACAGTTCCTGCTTGACTTGAGAGTCTGGCAGGGAGTCTAACTTGGTTTTTACCTCAGAAAGAATTGCCTTCTGGTAGTCCCCCCATGTGACCGACATAGTTCAGGGCCCTGATCCCCAGAGTGGAAGAAGCGAAAATCTTCTTTCCACACTGGTCCAGAAGGCGAGTGTATCAGGTGACGACGAGCTAAGGTGTTTTGGATTAGCTGACTGGCCGTGAGCGGCGCTAATCACGACCAAGTCAGCTACAGGGTGGGAATCTAAGAAGCAGACACCTTTTGGAGCCTGATATAGCCTATTCGACTTCTGAGTAAGAAGGACGAATGCCGACGGTTGTTTCCAAATAGTGGTAACAAGGTGGGCATGAGGCTCAATCCAGAGTGTCACCAAGGTAGCAGCTGTGACGGGCAGATCCAGATGCTAAGCGAGTTTCAGCCGCTGTGGGTCTGGCTCCAAAGACTGACACTTATGTACTACCTGGATTTGACGCAAGAGCTCCGTGAAAGAAGGATCCTCCAGAGGAGTCCTTGGCCTGAGCTTTGACGGAGATAAAGGCTCGTCTTTCTTGGAGCAGCAGGAGGCATCCGAGGAGGAGGAAGACACTTAAGAAAATGACTCCCTTCCCCGTCTAGGGGGAGGAACGGATCCCTTGGGAAGACCTCGGGGAAGCGTGTCCTGCCCCTCTCTGGACCAAACGGGTTTGTCCCTGGTGTCAGGAGGAGGAGAGGAAGTGTGTCACCATGGACGTATGGGAAACGCGAACCAGCACCGTCGTCGGAAGATGACTCCATCTCTCTGGTGAGCTGAGCCTTGGCCTTAGCCCACCAGGAGGCCAAAGTCTCCTGCAAGTACACCGGCGGCTGGGGAGCAGTGGAAGAGGAGGAGGGGTATAAGGGTATGGGTTATACCCATAAGGCGAGTATCCATAACCCACCAGCGGGTATTGTGGCGTCGGATACTCTGTTCCCAGGTATGACGACGTCGGATAGGAGAGGGTCGAGAACCCAGTAGCCAGGGGAGCTGCCGGAGCAGACGGCCCTGCCGGAGGAACTGGAGCAGAAGGTCCGCGGGGTGGAGGGCCCAGCGTCGGGAGGTCGCCCTGGGTCGGCACTACCGGAACCTGGGCCGACAACCGAGGTGCCGACGACGGAACCATCATCCGTGGAACCGACGTCTGATCAGCAGTGGGTTGATACGACGGAGGTGGAACCAGGACCTCAGCTTCTCTTGGAGACAGAGGGGAAAAGTCCCCGGGGTCGGGTTGAAGAGACTCAGGGTCCCCCGAAAGCAGGGAAGGCTGCGGAGAGCCGGGAACGACGGACGTGGGAAGGTCAGTCATCGGCTCATCCGCTGTACGGACGTCAGGCGGACCGACGTGCGTCTTAGCAGGATTCGGATGGACGTCTGAGGGACTGTCGTCTGACTTAACGGATCCTTCGCCAGGGTCAGGCCGCCAAGGAGGGGTGATCTGGCCTGGTGGAAGAAGGGTGGCTTACCGACCCTCTCTGAGCAAACGTCTGAGGAGCAGACATCCGGCTTATCGGGAGCCGCCCACGCCAGTAGGCTGGGAAGCCATGGCTTGACTGGAGATGGAGGCCTCCAAAAGCCTGGAGGTGCCCAAAGGGCCCGAGCACGAGCCAGATGGGCAGGACGATGCCACCTTCGAAAACTCAAAGGCGGCCATCGAGGAGTGGTCCCCGGGATGGGGGGACGCTACCTTCAACAAGGCGACCCCGAGGAGTTGCTCGGTGGGAGAGGAGCCCCTGTCCCGGTGCCTTTCTTTGTCCTTCCTCTTGCGATGGCCTTCCAGCGAAGCTGACGCCTGCCCGCGCCCAGTAAGCAGAGATAGCTGCCAGGTGCACCTTTAGGGTCGTCGACCAAAGCCCTAGCTGAGAAAGGGACCACAGGTAGTCCAGAATGCTTGCCAAGGAACAGGAGGAAGGGTCCAACCCCTTGCACTGACACCAAATGGAGAATCTCTTCCATTTGATGGCATAGCATTTCCTGGTCGATTCCTTACGGGATGCCTCAACAACGCTGAGGACCTCGTCGGAAAGACCCAAGGCCTGGAACTCTAGACGCTCAGGAACCAGGCTGTCAGGTGCAGTGATTGAAAGTCCAGAAGGAATACCTTCCCCTGGCTGACTGAGATCAGGTCCAGGTGGGCTGGAAGCAGTCTCGGGAGCCTGGAGCTAAGGCCGAGGATATCTGGATACCAGAACTGGTGGGGCCAGTCTGGGGATACCAGAATCACCTGCGCCTTGTCCCTCCTTGCCTTGAGAAGCACCTTGCGGATCAATTGAATTGGGGGAACGGCAAAGGAGAGGCCTGGGGTCCACGGCCTCGAGACGGCATCTCCTTGCAGTGAGCCCTGCTGAGGGGAGCGGGCATGACAGCCTCAGCTTTGCATTCTCCCTCGAGACAAACAGGTCCACCTTAGGCGTGCCCCAGTGAGAGACCAGATTTTGTACTACCTCCGGCAGGAGAGATCACTCGTGGGATGCAGCGCGTATCCGGCTTAGGGCACCGCCCAGAATGTTGAAGGCTCCCGCCACATGGATGGCAAGAAGATCCACCTCCAGACTGCGCACTAGGGACCAAGTGTGGAGAGCTACCCTGCACAGAGGCATGTAGCGCGTCCCACCCTGGCTGTTTAGGTAGTACATGGTCGTGGTATTGTCAATCTGGACCTGGACCACTTGACCCCGTACAAACGGAGCGAAGGCGGTGAGGGCTAGACAAACCGCTCGAAGCTCTAGCAGGTTGATGTGGCATCAGGACTCCCGAGGGGACCAGAGGCCGTGTGCTCTGTGCTCCCCCACATGGGCACCCCAACCTATCAGAGAGGCAGTCGATAGAGAGACAGCCGGCTCAGGGCGGACAAAAAGGATGCCCTCCTGCAGATGAGCAGGAACAATCCACCACTGGAGAGTGTCCCACATCTCTTGGATCACTGTCATAGGCTTATACAATGGACCGGAGCACTGTGACCATTGGCTGGCCAGTCCCCATTGTAGGGGACGCATGTGTCAACGGGCCCAATGGACCACGCTGGTGCAGGCCACCGTGAGGCCCAGGAGGCACAGGAAGTCCCGGGCAGGGCGCAATTGCCCAACCTGAAATGACTGGGCAAAGCAGGAAAGAACCTCAGCCCTGTCCGCTGGGAGCTGTGATCTGGCTCGCAGAGAGTCAAGTTCTGCCCCAATGAATTGCATCACCTGCTTTGGCACGAATTCCAACTTGGCCTCGCTGATGACGCCAACTTGAGAGCAAACCTGGAGGGCCAGATTCCTGGACCACTCCACCTCCAGTATGGAGGAGGCCGCAATCAGCCAGTCGTCCAGATAGGGGTACACCCGGACCCTTCGGCACTGCAGGAATGCTGTCACCACTGCCATGCATTTGGTGAAGACCCTGGGAGCTAGAAAGGACAAAGGGCATGGCCCGGAACTCGTATAGGGACCCTATGCTCTGAAGCGGAGGAATCGCTGATGGGACGGACGGATTGGGATGCGAAAGAACGCGCCCTGGAGGTCCAGAAAACAGAACCACACGCCTCGTTCCAAGGATGGAATCATCTGAGTCAGAGTGACCATTCTGAAGGTTTGAGACCTTAGGAACCTGTTCAGATCGCGAAGGTCTAGAATGGGGCACCATACCCTCATCCATATCGGGACCAGGAAGTACCTGGACACAAACCCTGGGACTGGTGGAGGATCCGCCACCTTCCTGATCACCTCTTTCTGAAGGAGCAGGGCAATGTCGGCTTGACGGGCTAACAGAGAGGCTGCGGACCCCGTAACTGCTTGGAAGGGCGGGGCTGTTCGAACTCCAGAGGCAGACCCTTTCCTACCATCTCTAACACCCAACGGTCCGTGATGAAAGCGGAACAGGCGGAAAGAAAGTGGCGGAGCAGTCACCCCACCGAGGGGACCCAGGGGGAAGCGACGCAGCTGGGGGAAGACCCCCTCAACCAGTCACTGGGCAGGCTTGGAGGAAGGACCGGCTGAGGGACCTCCTGGGCCTTTTCCTCCCGGCTTCCTGCTGGAGGAAGCTGCAGGCTTGGCTTTGGGGTGCCAAGTGTGAGCCTGCTGGCCCTGATGCTGGTGTTGCTGGGCCGGACGTGACACAGGGGCAGAAGTGCGAAAGGACTTATGCTGCTGTCGGCGGCCTCTGTCCTTCTGGGCAGACTTCACCGAATCCAAGGTGGCACTGGACTTCTCAATTCTCTGGAGGTGGTATTCCACCCCAGGCCTGAACAAGTCGGTACCCAGAAGGGGATGTCTGCCAACTTGTGCTGGGTATCCGCCGTGAAGGTGGAGATCCGGAGCCAAGCTCTGCGGCACATGGCCAGTGCGGCCCCTACTGACCGGGCACAGGAGTCTCCAATATCGATTGCCGTTTGGAGCTGCTGTGTCACCACTGCCCTTCCCTGATCCCGCACCTGCTTGACCGTAGTCTACAGGTCAACTGGGAGATGAGTGATCACCTCAACCAGGGAGCCCATAAGGGCGTGGGAGAAGTGCGCCATCAGTATGGCCGAACTGGCCCAACAGAGGCTAAGGGAGGATGCAGCATGCACTTTACGACCGGCATAGTCCAGCTTTTTGGACACTTTGTCGGGTGGCTTGTCCACGTCCCTGGCCTTCTCGGAATGCCGGAAAACACTATCGGTAACTAACCCCTCCGCAGAGGGGTACTCAGAGAAACTGGACAGTGACCCGGTAGGGACCGCGTACTTCCCGACTGAAAGAGCAGGACAAGAAGCCGGCTGCTACAATAACTCCAGGGCTGGGCCAACAAAGGCTTCAGCCAACGGAAAGGCCTCCGTGGGAGAATCCCCTCAGTCCAGTATCTCCGTAAAGGGGTAGGAAACTTTGCCCGCTTGGATACGGGCTTGAGCAGCATCCCGGTGAACTCTGAGATAAGCCAAAGCAAACCCATGAAAGAGGATGGGTTTTCGTCCATCAACTGTCCCCCGGAGGGCTCCAGGTCAATGGGGCTGGAGAACAGGGAAAAGTCGTCGTCAGACTCCGAGGGATTTGCGAACAGCTGCCTAGAGCCGGAGCCACCCTCCACCTGCCGAGGACAGTCGGGAGTGAAGGCGACAGACAATCGGTGGGGCAGTCCCTGACCCAACCGAGAATCCTTGGCCGGAGCCCCCAGTTTTGGTTGTGGAGGCGGGGGTTGCACCAAAAAAAAAATCGGTGGGGCAGCTGGTTTTAGCCGAACAACCGGCACCGGTTTGGGCACCTTGACCACCGCGAAGGGTTGTTTCGGCCTTTCGTGTGACAGTCAATGGCTGGGGAAGGCGACGGCGTTGGCTTCTTCCCAGTCAGAAGGAGCTGCTGTCACATTAAGTCCTCGTAGCGTCGACACAATCTGCGCCGAAGCCTCTCCTCCGAGGAGGAGGAAGATGAGGACGAGCGGCGCCGCTTTCCTCGGTGCTGAGACTGAGACCGCCGGTGCCGGCGGGATCGGCTGGACAGAGAAGATGTCCAAGACCAGTGTTTCCGAGGGCAATCTGGGAGGTGGCGGGGGAAACCCATTCCTCCCTCGGCTCAGGAGCCTTAACCGGGGACTCCGGCACAGGAGGCACAGGCAAGTCCTCTATTTCCACCGGGGGAACAGGTGAAGAAGGGTTGTCTGCTTCTCCAGTCGACAGCCTGTCCGACGGGTCGAGAAAAATCTCGACCACGTCAACGGGTGTCTCGGCCGGCTGACCTGATGGGGACACCGTGAAGCCAGCGGCCTTAGCCGCAATCTCGACCGAAGTTGAATGTCAACTGTCCGGGGAAGGGGACCTCTCCCGCTCCCACGAACGTCAACGGTGGGACTCACCTTTCGAGTCCTTCTTCTTGGACCGAGAGGAGTGTCCTGATGGCCCCTCACCTTTAGTGGAAAGGGATTAGCAAAGCTCCTTAAAAAAAAGCTGCAGAGATGGAGCCCAAGGAGAGCGGGATAAATGCCACGACCGAGGATGACGAAGGTGCGGCCTGGGACGCCTCCTCCTCGAGGGTGATCATCTGTTTCATTTGCTCAGTTGAGCCGGCCGCCACGGAAACCGTCCAACGGGCCTCTTTGGACTTCACCAGAGGATAACGTTTCTCGGGGCGCCCAAGTTGGAGCCGGGCAGCATAGTCTTAGAGCACATTTGCCGAAAAGTACAGCTCACAGGCCTGTGGATCGTGGTCAAGCCCAAGGCAGTAGACGCACTTGGAGTGCGGGTCTGTCCTAGACATCATCTGCCCGCATGGGCACCGCCGGAAACTGGGAGTTGATTTCTCCATCGCAGCTGCGAAGGAAGAAGCAGACCGAAGTCTAGTAAACTTTAAAATTATTTTTGGGTGAACCGAAGAGTTTGGATCCAGTCTAAACGCAGAGCGCAAAGGAGGAAACCTGATCTTCCAAGCTGTAAGGAAGATCAAGCATCATGGGGAGGAGCAGAGTTTTACCACCCAGGTGGGTGGGAGGAGCCAGCTTGAAGACCTTCCGGCAAGATTTAAAGCAGCAAGTAAGCTGCCAGACAGTGTGGATGAACATATCCACGTCCCTAGAACCATCAGTACTATGCCGCCAGGCACTAGTACTCCAAGGAAAAATTCTAGCTAGCAGCCCATGGCGGGAGACTGCCCCCAATGTCTACCCCACCACCGACGTCGCCTATGGTATAAAGGCGCGGTCCCCTGGCACCACCTCAGTTCACCTGCCGGAGACTCAGCTTGTATAAATGATAGGGAACCGAGGACGTTCTAACATCTTAAAGGTAAAATAAATTATGTATCGCCAGGGAAAAGGAAGAAACACATTCCTGCTACAAGAGCTCTTCTCGAAGACCTACTGTTACAGTAAGCTCTTACGTGACTGTCCTAGCTTACTTAGAGAAAGTGCTCTTGCACAGGCAATAACCATCAGGACTGAATCCCAAGCAGTACAAGATTATCATCCAGGACAGAAGGGTGATGGTTATGGAAAATCCACAGGGACTTCCAGGAAAGTAGTCCCTGTAGGATGGACAGGCCAAAGCCTGCCCTCCTTCTGGAAGCAATGTCCAGGCTGTAAAGCTTGATGAATGTATGCACTGAACTACAGTTC
This sequence comes from Neoceratodus forsteri, assembly GCA_016271365.2. NCBI lineage: Eukaryota > Metazoa > Chordata > Ceratodontiformes > Ceratodontidae > Neoceratodus > Neoceratodus forsteri. Next base: position 1,410,441,138 of record CM057456.1, on the reverse strand, counting down.
GCAGCAGCACAGAGATCTGCTATGGACACATTTGATAGGGATGCGAAAGAAGTGGCAACACCCCTAGTGACATGACCTTTTACAGAGCCCAGTAAAGGTTGGTTGTACTTTAGATAGCAGAACACTACACAATTGACCAACCATTTAGACGTCTGCTTAGTCATTGGCGCCCCTGTCATTCTAAGGGTGAAAGACACAACTAGTCTGTTTTTCTGGAAGACTGGATACAGTCTACGTAAAATCAGGGAATTCTATGGACATCCAGAGACAGGGCCTCCCCATGATTGAAGTGCTCTGGGTAGTAGACAGGTGAATGTCCTGGTTAAGCATGCACACCAACTCCGGAAGAAACTTAGTATTAGTACACAAGGACAACCTGTCCCTGTGAAAAACTAAATAGGGCTCTTTACACATCAAAGCCTGAAATTCAGAAATCCTCCAAACAGAAGTAAAGGCAACTATAAAGGTACGCTTTCCAAGACGAGAAGCATAGATCGCAACTTGTGACTGGCTCGAAGGGATACTAAGTAAGTTCTTCTAACATAAATAAGATTCCATGGGGGAATAGGGTCCCACATGGGAGGCCTGATATGCATCATACCTCGCAGAAATATGTGACAGATCCAAATGTGCCAGAATCCTGCCCTCCACTGGCGCGTGGTAGGTTAAAACTGCAGAAAGAAGGTGCTCCTTTTATGGATAAGTAGCTTACACGAGGGTCAGACAGCAAAAGAAGGCACTACAGAACAGAGTTCACCTTACAGGTAAAAAGGTCCAGTTGATGGGTAGAAGCCCAGAGACAGAAAAGTTTCAATTTCATGGTGTACATGGCTCTGGTCGAGGATTTTCTGCCTCGAGCACATCTGCTACCCTTGAGGAAACTCCGTACCGGTTTCTGGCTAAGTCTGCAAGAGCCATGCATGCAGGTGCAGGGATCTGATATTCAGGTGTACCAGGGTACCCTGCTCCTAGGAGAACAAGCAGGAGGACAGGGGCAGAAGGATTGGAGGCTTTATCGCCAGTTGCTGGAGCAATGGGAATAAAATCTGCCAAGGACAGAAAGGGTTTATCAGAATCATGCAGGCCTTGCATTAGGGTCAGAAATCAGTGGGTCAGTTTTAACCCTTTCTCCCAAAGTAGGGGGTCAGAATCCAAAAGTTGGGGGTCACTGCACCAGATTTATATGTTCATGGAAAAAAAAAATTGATTTTTTTAAAATGACTAATATGTCAGCTAGGAGGCAGTATGATGCAGTGGTTTAAAGCTCTGAGCTGCAAACCTGGGTTTGAATCCACAGCCCCCACTTGCATGCTGTGTGACCCTGAGCAAGTCACTTAACTTCCTTGTGCTTCCAGGTTGCACCCGGAATCAAGCTTCGGCTTAGTGTGCCTCTCCTGGTTAAACAATTTTCCCCTTCCCCTTGCCAGAGGGTATAGTATACACAAGTTACTGCCACACCTCATCAGCATAGTAGTGCTCTGCCCTGCATGACACGTAAAAGTGAAGCCCACCCTGCCCTTTTTATTGTGTGTCAGGCTGTCGATTAATTAAAAAAATATATACCGGCAGATACACAAAAGTAGTTACCAACTGTTGGAAATGCCTGCGGCTCCTACATCAATAGCAAAAGCAGAGGTGCAATCTCTGTTTGCTCTGCCCACCAGACTGCACCACAGACTGAATCAGATTCAGTGCGATGCAGTCTGTGGAGCAGAAGTCACCAAATAAGATGCTGTTTTCGGGTGCCAGAGAAAACAGAAAAAGTACCCCCGCTTCTCCCCGTTATGATGGAGCTGCCACAAGCATTCATCTAGCAGCAGATAACTTTTTTTTTTTCTAATTCCTCAGCCAGCCCATAGAAAATGCAGGAAGCCGGTCTCAGAGTTGAGCATCACTTCACTGCAGCAGGGGAGGGCAGTACTACTCAGAGACACTGAGTGAGTAGACTGTCAAGAAAATGCTTGGCTTTATCCCCCCCCCCGTATCAGCAACTGTTACAGTCTCTCTCTCTGAATTGATGTTGGCTTGAATAACCATTAGACCCAGTCTCCAGTGCGGAACAATCCCGGATTACTGACACACTCAGAGGACCCACACAAAGAAGGAACACATATTCCTTTGCTCCATCTGACACCAGGGTTTTAAATAGTAGGTATCGCATCGGTTATGCGACTCAGAATGTGGAATGGATCGCAAAAAAGTGCGATCCATTTTTTCACACCATCAGATGTCATTTTAGGGATGATTTCACCTCCGAACACATGCATTATGCAAAAATGGGCGTCACTGTGCCCTTAGCTCTGCCCAGCTGTAGTTGTGATTGGCTGCATAATACCGCGCTTCCAAAGAGGGAAAGACGCAAAAACGTGACTCCAGCAGAGGGGCGCAGTTGCTGAGATTGGCAGAGTTGCAGCTGAACACTGTGGTCCGGACAGAGGAAATTGAATCGAGAGAACAAAAAGGTGGGTTTTCTGAGAAAACACTTTTTTGTGACAGCGTGCTGATTTCATTATTCTGTATGTGGGAAGATTGTCGGGCTGGCAGAAAGTGATGAACTTGACAGCGGCAGCAAATGTGAGTAGCAAGGGGAGGTCAAGACTTGTCTTGTAATGTGCTGGGTGGCCAAAGAGTCTGCTGCAGGTTCCCCAATTGTTACCCGCCCTCCTTGTATGGGCTTGCTGCTGCTCAGGATCTGATCGGGTCGGTTTGGGCTAATGGGAGCACGGCTGATAGATCCGAGAGCCGGGGGTGCTTGCTGTAGGCCTGTGTTTTGGGTGCCCTTAGTGAAGTCCACATTCCTGAAGCAATGTCCTCCACTCCCGTGCTGTCCAGGATCTCCCAGACAGTGTAAATGACTGCAGCCCTTGCCCTCCATTAGTGAGATCGCTCAGTGAGCTGCAGCAGCCTTCCCTTGGCTTGCCATCACTGCCCACGCGGCCTCGCCCTCCTTCATCATGAGTGCAGTGACGGTGATGCAACTTGCTCTCGCTCCGACGAACGATGATGAGTGCAGGGTGAGGGTGAGAGAGAGAGAGAGACTGTGTGCCACACCAGCCTACCTAGCTGCAGCTTTGAAACCCACATTTGTGACACAGTCAAAAAAGTCTGGGATGGGGAGGTGGTAGGTCAGTGTACTTCTGCGTGCCTATCTAACTAGGCTGGGCCTCACATCTGGGGTGGGGGGTCTAATCTCACAGGGCACACACATTAAGAATCTGTGTGTGCTCAGACACAGGCTTCTTTGTGGTTCAAATCTCGCTTGGGAAGTTTCTCCAGCCCTGGCTTGGGGGTGAGGGGTGGGAGGCTGCCAATATGAGACGAGCCCACATGCCACCCACCTGGGAAGGGGGGGCACGATTCACTGCTCCATCAAGAAGCCAAGCAAGAACAGGCTAGGCTGGTCATTGCGGGGGCGCCAAGGCACGGGGGACTTTCCCTAGATACCACTCAAGACTGAGGGGGCAATCTGTATGGGCACAGGCTTAGGCTACTTTTTTAGCAGAGTCTTGATTCTATTCCTGGATGGCCCTCTGGCCTGGGGGGGGTCATGGATGTGGGTTATTTCAGTGAGCCTTGGTCGCAGTCCGTCTCTGCCCTGCCAATCAATTGTACATTTCTGTCCCACAGATGAATGAGCTCCTGATGACCTAGGCCAGGGGGTGGGGGTAGTGGAGTACTTAGCTGACCGGCAGAATAAAAATGCCATTTGAACTCACCACCAAATGGTTGCCTGGCTGGGCTGTCAGTGGGCTGTGGTGCTCGAAGGGCAAGTTTGTCACCCTGTGGTGGCCCTCAAGTTTTTTTCTGGGATAAACTTTAAAAGAGCTCAGACAGAGTGAGTCGTTGTGAGGGTTCCAGCCCAGCCAATGTGGTCCATGCATGCATTTGATTTGTGCCGGTCACAGCTGCTGGCAGGTACTCCCACTAATTTTGAACCAAGCTCGCCAGTGAGCTACTCTGTAGAGCACAGTCTAGTGATCGTCTGGTGTTTTGGGGATTTTTGTGTTGCTGGTGAAGGTTATTATGGGGGAGGGTGGTCAAATTTATTGAGTCTGACCTTGGTTTAACTTTTTTTTTTTTTTTTTTTCCTTAGGCTGGTGTGACTAGACCCGACTGTCTTGTTCCGGTGGCACAACAAGAGTGTGAAAGAGGAGCCCGCCCCAAATGGTGGACCTGCGGTAAGTTACTGGTGTGTTACTGTCCTCAGTGAAAAAATGGATTGAATAACGAGTCTGAGTGTAATGCCCTGTTTTGCAGGGGCTCGCTGCCACAGTGGCTCACTGATTACCAGCCTGGCCAGCTGAGCAGTTGCATCCAGTTTTCCAGAAAAGTAGGGTAACTTACATTTGGGGTATCTGGCAAGCTAGCTTGTAAAGTTAATCAGATTAGGTTAGTATACAAACACCGACAAATTGTCATTGTGTTTATAGGTTCAAACTGAGCTAGCTGCATGCGGACTGAAGTTGCGCAGCCAAAAGGAGCCACTCGGTGGTGGTAGACTGGGACTCAGGAACAGGAGGAGGAGGAGGGTCGGGAAGAAAAAGTGCCAGGACTAGAAGCTCTGAAGGAGGAAGAACGAAGCCAGGAAAAGCAGGCTGACACTTTGGACATAAAAAAAAAACAATATTACAGTAATTGTGAAAAATTCTAAAGCCAACAGTTGTACTAAACATTTTATTTGAAGTCAGTGGAATGAGGGGTGTTTGGTGAGCCTGTAGGGCTAGCAATCTAACTCTGCTTGAAAACATTTGGGGGGTTTTGGTCAGTATAGCAATGGACTTTTACACTTTTGGCATTTGAAACTTGTAAAGAGTCACTTTGCTATGCTCAGCGTGCCCCCAGTCTGGCTGCACCGCAACGTTCAAAAACCAGCAGCTGTGACAGAGTGAGACAAGTAGTGTCTCTAGGGCCGGCCATATTGATGACTGGTGTTTAAGTCCAGTCTATTAGTATTTTTGTTGTCTGAGCCCCCCCATAAAACCAAGATTTGGTCATCAGCCCTGCAGAGCTGTGCAGACAGCAGCAGATAGCGATTCTTGTCAGTGACCGTTTAAGTTAGCGGCTCTGACTTGTTACTAGTACTGTGTGGCATGGGTACTGACTGACTGGTCCATTTAAGCATGAGGGCTCAGTCAATCAAGCCCCCACCCCACGGTCATTTTCTGCCCTGCACAGCTGAGCTCTGCAATGTTGTGTAGGAACGTGGGTTCTGAGACCATTTAAGTTAGAGGGCTCAGACCCGGTGTTGCTACTGTAACTACAGATTTGTCCCCGATTCCCGTTTAAGTTAGAGGGTAAGACAGTCTCCTCCCACCCCCTGACAACTGTTCAGCTGCAAGTAATCACTGGGTGGTGTCTGTAGCAAAGAAGCGACACAAGACAGGATTTAGAAGCCTGTTTATTGTCAAATGTCTTAAATTATACACACTGGAAAAAAGCACACACATTCTTGTTCAAGTTGTTTTATTATTGTTACATACTGATACTCAGTGAGTCAGTCAGTGTCACACACGGCTACGTGAACCTAGAGAAAGTACAGTTACGTAAGAACTTACCGTAACAGTAAATCTTCGAGAAAGGAAAATTACGTACCTACCGTAATTCTTGATCTTCTTGGACGAGTCTCCACCACTCATTCACACTAGTGAGATTAGCACCGGAGGCACTAAGACCCATCGGGAGCAAACTTTTTGCTGGAGGGTCGGCGCGAGAGACGGCGCCGCGAGACACGGCGCCTGCGAGCAGCGGCTCGAGCGGTAATGACCATCTCGGCGACGACCCTCCAACCGCCTCAGTACCTTTTACCAAGGAGGAGCGCAACTAACGAAAGAGTAAACCAACATTAAAAACGGACATAAGATAGTCCGTGATGACCCGTGTAAGAAGGGTCAGTAAAAAGTCCTCACAGCTAAAGATTTGAGGGTAGAAGACCAATACAGCGGTGAGCTCAGGGGATAGAGGGTGGGCGTGTGAATGAGTGGTGAGACCTGGTCCAGAAGATCCAAGGTTACAGTGAGTGCGTAATTTTCCTATCTTCCTGGACATAAGTCTCCACCACTCATTCACACTAGTGGGAGAGTACCAAGCTGATAATCCCCCAAAAGGGCGGCAGGAGAGCCAGAGCTCACGCGTCTAAGATAGAAGCCCATTAAGGATAGTTCTGCCGAATGCGGAATGTCGCCTAGCATGAACATCCAGTGCATAGTGCTTAACGAGGGTATGCACTGAGCTCCAGGTGGCGGCGTTGCATATATCTGCAATTGGAACATTGCGAATTTCCGCTAGGGATGCCGCGACCGCCCTAGTAGAGTGAGCGTACACTCTACCTTCTAATTTAACTTGAGCCATGGAATAGCAATGACGAAGGCATGCCACTAACCATGAAGAGATGCATCTAATAGCGACAGGTTGACCCAGCCGGGTGTCGCTGAAAGAAACGAACAGTTGCTGAGTCTTGCGAACATCCTTGGTTCTATCTAAATAGAACCGCAAGGCTCTCTTAACATCCAAGGAATGAAGAGCTCGTTCCCGTTCATTTTGGAAATTAGCGAAGTAAGCGGGAAGTACCAGTGCTTGGTTTAGATGGAATTCTGACACAACCTTGGGAAGAAATTTAGGATGAGTACGGAGAACTACCTTGTCTTTATGGAATACAGTACACGGAGGGTCCGTAACCAGGGCATGTATCTCAGAGACCCTGCGGGCTGAGGTAATGGCCACCAGGAAGGCAGTCTTCCAGGTAAGAAATTTTAGCTCACAGGTAGCTAAGGGTTCGAAAGGCTTCCGAGTGAGCATGTCCAGCACCAGGTTAATGTCCCAGGCTGCAACTGGACGCTTAACAGGGGTCTGGTATGGAGAATCCCTAAGAAATCTCTTCACCATAGGTAACTGAGCCAGAGTTAAGGAAGAAACCGCTCATGGAACGCTGAGATGGCACTAAGGAGAACTTTAACTGTGGAGTACTGAAGACCTAAGTTTGACAGGTCCAAAAGATACTCAGAACCTTGCCAGGAGGACAGGAAAGGGATTCCAAGAGGATTTTGCACACCAGAGAAAAACGCTTCCATTTGAAGCCGCACGTTTTCTGGGTGGCTGGCTTCCCAGCAGCCAGAAGGATGTCTGAGACTCTACGAGAGACGTTGAACCGATTCACTTCTATCTCTTCAGGAGCCAAGCATGAAGGTGAAGTGATTTCAGGTTGGGATGGACCAACGAACCCTGAGTCAAAAGACTGATTTGCAAAGGAAGTGGTCTCGGAGGCTGCCAACATACTGTTGAGTAGAGAAACCATAGTTGCCGAGGCCAGGAAGGAGCAATGAGAATCATCTTGGTCCCCTGAGACTCGAACTTGAGAATACTCTCTGGATTAGAGGAAGCGGTGGAAAGGCGTAAGAAAGCGTTTTGTCCACGCAGCCTGAACGCATCCTGACAGAAAATGCCAGGCCCTGGATTTCTGGAGCAGAAGAGGCAGTTTTGCGTTGAGTGGGGATGCAAAGGTCCAGGTCTGGAGTCCCCACTCTTTGAACAGGGACCGAAGCTACGGCTGGATCGAGAGACCACTCGTGAGGGTCTGCCTCCGTTCTGCTGAGGTGATCTGCTAGGTCGTTTTGTATACCCGCAGATAAACCGCTTGAATCAGAGACTTGTGCTCCAAGCACCACTCCCACACCCTCATTGCTTCCCTGCAAAGGGATAAGAATGAGCACCGCCTTGCTTGTTGATGTAATACATCACTGCTTTGTTGTCCGTTTGAAGGAGAATGTTCTTGTGACAAAGGACATCCTTCAGAGCTCGGATTGCATAGAGGACCGCTCTCATCTCCAGGACATTTATGTGGAGATGAGTTTCGAACTGAGTCCATACACCTTGAGTGTGGAGGGAGAGACAGTGAGCTCCCCATCCCATTAGCGATGCGTCTGTGGTGATGGAGATCTGATGATCCGGGGAGCAAGGGGAATCCTTCCAGGAGATTGCTCTCTTGAGACCACCAGGTGAGAGACCTTCAAGGGCTCCGTCACCTTGATGGGATAAGACTGGGGTGTAGAGGTCGGGACCACTGAGTGGAGAGCATCCATTGGGTGGTTCTCATGTGCAGTCGGAGCCAGAGGGACAGTGAAGACCGAGGGCGCCATGAGACCCAACATCGCTGCATCGAGAGAGCTGTAACCGATTGGTTCTCCTGATATAACGGGCCATTCAAGAAGGATCGAGTCTTCTGTCCTCTGGAAGGAAAGCCTTCGGAAGAGGTGTCTAGAAGCGTCCCTATGAAAAGGAGCCTCTGGGAGGGTTGCAGTTGAGATTTTTTCAAATTCAGCAGAACTCCCATGGACGTGAGAAGACGAGAAGTCGTTTGCACGGCTTCCAAAGTCCCTTAGACGGAAGGGCTTGCTAGAAGCCAATCGTCCAGGTAGGGAAACACTCGGAGTCCAACTTTCCTGAGATGCGCCGCGAGAACTGCACAACACTTTGTAAAACTCGCTGGCCGAGTAGGATAACCTAAAGGGCAGGACTCTGAACTGATAATGCTGACACAAAGCTACAAACCTGAGGAACTTGCGGTGGAGTCGGTGGGACAGGGATATGCTGGTAAGCATCCTGCATATCCAGAGAGGCCAGCCAGTCGTGTGATGCAGCAAGGGTAACAGGGTACCTAGGAAATCATCTTGAATTTCTCCTGGGGAGGAATTTGTTTAACTTTCTGAGGTCTAGAATGGGGCGATCCCCAGATTTCTTTGGAACCAGAAAGTAATGGGAGTAGAACCCTGTGTTTCGCGAACGGGGCACCAGTTCTATTGCCCTGTTGTTCAGAAGGCCCTGGATCTCCATCCAGGCGGAGGTCTGACTGAGAGGCGACAACCTGGGTTAATAGTCTGGGAGGACAATCGGGGTTTCCAAGAAATTGAGAGAATAACCCTCGTGAATTATCCAAGAGGACCCATTTGTCCGAAATTATGGACTCACTGGTTGTAGAAGCACATCAGACGACCTCCCACCGGAGGAGAAATCCACCCGGGCAGAGTGGATGGAACTTGGGCCAACGACTCATAAGGTAGCACTGGGAGCTTTAGGCCCTGCGCCTCTGCTGCGTCTTCTTTGAGGTTGGGCAGGTTGGCTTTATGGAAGCTTCCCCTGCCTCTGCCTCGAAAGGACTGACGACTATAAAACTGACGTCTGTTCACATGCCCAGAGGGACTGAGGCGAGGTCTGGCCAACTATAACGTCCGATCTAGTCTTCTGAGGGCCTCTAAGGCTTGCTCCACCTGAGGGCCAAAAAGAAAGGAGCCATCAAAGGCAGCGCCATCACCTGCTGCTGAGCATCATTCTGAAGCCAGAAGTACGCAGCCAGGAATGGCGCCGGTACAAATCCCTGGCTGCTGAGCGAGAAGCAGTGTCGAAAGCGTCCATGGCGGCTTTGACCTGTTGGTTATTGGACTCAATACCTCTAATAACGGGTCAGAAGAAGCTCTGACTTGGAATCCGAATCTGGAAGAGCTTCAACCATTCTTTTCATAGAGTGCCACAGGATATACTCATACTGAGAAAAATAGCCTTGATAACTGGCAATCGCATACTTAGAGTGGAGGCAGCAAAGACTCTCTTACCTAATGTATCAATCTTCTGAGACTCTTTGTTAATAGAATTAGGAGCTGTAGTAGTTGAGGAAGAACGACCTTGTCATTCTCTGCCAGGACTACAATAGGATCCTAAAGGCTTGGGATGCCAAAATGGGACGATCCTTGGGAGCTGAATACTTCTTATCAATGGATTTAGCCACAGAGGAATAAAGAGCAAGATTATTCCATACCATTTGAGACAGCGTCTAAGAAGAGCTGGATCGGAGAGTCAAATCGTAGGGATCTCGAAGCATGAAGATACTGGAGTCTTAATATCTTCCCAGGATCTATGTCTGTAGTCTGGAGAGAAAGAGTGGATCCCAGGTTCTTCAACAGAGACTTAAAGGACAGGTCCTCGACCACAGGCTCTGTAGCAAAGAAAGATCCTGTTTCCTCCACTTCATCACCCAAACGAAGGTCTGGGTCAGGCTCAACCTGATGGTCCAGAAAGGACTGTTTGGACAGGAAAGGAGTGAAAATTAGGAGAGGAGGAAATAGCAGAAAAACAAGGAGAGTCCCCAAGGGCTGCCGGCGCCGAGACGGCAAAACAGGCTGAAGACGGCACCGAAGAGGCGCACGGCGCGAAGAAACCTGTGGCCCATAGCGCCCCGGCGCCCGGACAAACAGCGCAATGGCGGCCGCGGCAGCGCCGCGGCACCGCGAACGACGCCCGCGATCGGCCGCAGACGACACCATGAGCGGCGCCCGCCCTATCCAGCACCACCAGTGGCGCTACGGGCTCCAGCGGCGCCGCAAGACCCAGCCCGGCACAGCCAGCCGCCAACAAGCCAGCAATGACCCGGCGCGGAAGCAGGAACCTGGAAAGCTAGAAGGAAAAAGAACAGGAGATAAGAGGCATCGGTGGGGCCCCTGCGCGCAACCATGTGAGGGGAACACCTAAGCGCAGTCGCTGGCACCGAAGAAGGCGCCACGACTAGGAAGGAATCCCAACGCCTACCTGATGTCGGAGGGCCGAGGGGCTCGAGGCAACCGAGCCAGGCAGAAGAACCAACCTCCGAGCCCATTGCTCCATAAGAGCGGCCCACTGATGAAACTGCTCATCTGGAGTCCTACCTATAGGCGGGGAGGGACTCCGATGTCGAGGACGACGATTACCGGAAGTTGGCGACTCCGAAGAAGGAGACCGGCAACTACTTAGCGATAACCGGCGTCGACCACGCAGACATACCAGAGAGGCGACCTCGGTGATGCCTTCTCTTTTTTGACCTGTGGGCGAAGAAGAGCTCGAGGCGAGCGGTGCAGACACGACCGTTTATTTTTATGCGGCAGAGGACCGCTTATCCCCAGACATCGGACTGACGTTAACGGAACCCGCTGAGAAGGAGGCTGAGCGGGACCCAACCCGGCTGACTAGACAGCTTTTCCTCACGAAGTCTCCCTACGTCCACCTGACCTGCTCACCGTCGACTCCATCAGTAGGCGAGACTTTTTCAAGTAAAATTAAATATTAGAAAAATTTAGAAAATAGAAATAAAATTAAGCGATACTACTTATCGTGATAAAGTTACAAAAAACAAACGAAAACATAAGCTAGTTTGAAGTTTGACTCCCGACAACGGCGATAAATCACTGACGCACTTTCGTGGCGGGAAAAAAAGGAACAAAGACGGTTGGAGGGTCGTCACGAGATGGTCATTACAGCTCGAGACACTCGCTGCAGGCGCCGTCTCTCGCCTCGACCCTCAACAAAAGTTTGCTCACGATGGTCTTAGTGCCTCACGCTAATCCCACTGAGTGTGAATAGTGGTGGAGACTTATGTCAGGAAGATCAGCTCTTGCAGCAAGTTACACCACTGGTTACCATTAGGACTGATGCCGAGGCAGGCGTCAGGACCTGGAAAAATTGTACCCCAGCTATCTTCAGCGAGGACCGCCCGACTCGATCCCGCCCCGGCGTCAGGCGTGGTAAAGAAAGGCGCTCCATGATTCCCCAGTTCTCCCCGGAACTCCCGGCAGGGATGACATCAGAATGGGAGACACAGGATCCATCAGTCAGAAGATAATAAGGGAGAAAATCCCTGAAAGAAACAAAGCCATGCCTCCTCCAGCAGGGGGAAGGCGGAAGGTACCTGCTGCAAGGCTGTTCTAGAAGATCTACCTGCCACGGTAGTTCTTACGTAACTGTACTATCTTGCCAGACACAGCTCTTGCAACAAATCCCTCGTAGGACGATTCCCAAGCCAATGCTGCCAGAGATTCGGGAGGAAAAAAGAAGTAACAGGGTCATGAACCTAGGACAGGGACACATAGCACATGAGCCAAGACGACTCTTGACCGGCGATGTCCAGGCTATAATGCCTGATAAGGTATGCAGAAGCTCCAAGTGGCTGCCTTTTGGCCAGTGGAAGGCGTTTCTGAGTGCTGCAAGGAGGTGGCCACACCCTAGTAGAATGACCCTGGACTGTTCCGGGAAGGGCTTTTGTTTGATATCATAACAGTATGAAACACACTGGACAAACCCGCGAGACAGGGACTGTTTGGATACAGATTAGCCCAACATCCTCTGAGAGAAGAAGCGAAAAGTTGTTCAAGAACTACGGAAGGTTTAGTTCTGTTGAGGTAATACCTCAAACTCCGGTGAACATCCAGGGTGTGGAGCAGAGCCTCTCCTCTATTCGAATAACTCGGGAAGTGACTGATAGATCAATGTCTGATTTAGGGTAGTGAAAGAACCACCTTGGGCAAAATTTAGGGTTCGATCACAGGATATACGTCCGGTGGAAAACTAAATAAGGCTCTTTGCACATGAGGCGTGAAGCTAAAATTCTTCTCGCTGAAGTAACAGCAGCAAAATAACGTTTTCCACGACAAGCGTGGCTTCGCCTATCGGCCCGGGTTAGAAGAAGTGTGACTGTTCAGGACAAAGAACAAATCCCATGGCTGGGATCCTAATTGGAGGCTAAGAGTGTAACACCCTCTCAGAATTCCAGCGTCTGGTGAGCCACTGTCGATGTCCACTGGGACGTGGTGAGCAGAAATGGCACAGGTACACCATAATGAGGTAGGTAGACCCGAATGAGAGGAGAGCAGATAGTCAGTACTACTCCACAGGACAACCTAAAGGGGAAAAATCGCGGGCTCATGACCATAAACAAAAAGCAGGCGCCATTTCATGGCGTCGTCTTATCGTTGCGGCTTTCTGGCTGCAGAAAGAACTTCTGCAACCTCTTGACGAGACCCGTGACGCCTAAGATGGCTATCTCTCTAGGAGCCAAGCATGCAGGTTCAGTGAGCGTAAGTCGGGTGGACTAAGTGAACCTTTCTCCTGAAGACTGGAGATGAGAGCTGAGCAGCAACGGGCGGGGGTTCCGGGATAGTTGCATCAGAAAGGAACCAGATCTGTCTGGGCAGAACAGGGCCACCAGGATCATGATTGCGTGCTCCTACGCAGTTTAGAAGAACTCTCTGGATCAGCACGGGAAGGGAGGGAAGCGTAGAGGAATCTGTCCATGGGAGAGAGACAAGGCGTCGCCAGAAAACACCAGGCCCTGGACTTAGCGAGCAAAAATTGGGCAGTTTTTGCGTTGGATGGGGATCACGAACAAAGTCTAGTTCTGGGTTCCCCATCGAGAGAATAGAATCCTCTGCTATCTCTTGAAGTTCCCACTCATGGACTCTGGCCTGGAGCGACTCAGACCATCTGCAATCGATGTTGCCACCCAGAAACTTGTGCACAGTGATCAGATTCGCGCAGTGTCCAGTGCCAATCCCACACACTCGGCTTCCTGCAAAGGGGCAAGAGTCTGCCTCCATGTTTGTTGAGTAATACATCACCGCCGTGTTGTCTGTCTGGAAGCAGAAGAGTACACGGAGGGATAACTGACTGAAAGGCCTGCAGGGCATAGACAATGCACCCTCATCTCCTAGAACGTTGATATGGAGATGAGCTTCCATCAGGAATCACGTACCCTGGGACTTTACCCTTCCAGGTTGCCCCCACACTAGACCTGGGCGTCTGTGGTGAGGGTTACCTCCCGAGCCAGGCGCTACAAGCAGACGCCCATGGAGGCGACCCTGGACTAGCCACCACTGCCAATCTCGAATCACGTGTTCGTGATCCTGACCCAGATGCTGCAAGTGGTCTTGCCTTTGGTCACTACCTTGAACATCCACTGGGTTACCCACATGTGGAGCCTTGCGAAAGGGACAGTAAGAATGGCCATGACCATATGTGTCCGAGCTAGATGAAGGACCAACCTGGCAGAGGCGGTCTTGTTCAGAATAACTCCCTGATGAGGGGATCTGATGCGCTCACGCTCTGTCGTCTGAAAGAAAACCTCTTCCCTGAACAGTGTCCAGTGCTGCCTATCAACTGCAGTTTCTGCTGACGGTACCAGGAGAGACTTCTCGTGGTTTATTAGGATGCCCAGAGATCGAGACAGGTCCTGGGTGCTCTGGACCTGAGAGCGCCTCTCTGGAGGCCCGGCCATGAGAACCAATCGTCAAGTGCGGGAACATAATGGCCTGTCTCCTCAGAGCTGCCACGACTGCCATGCATTGGTAAGACCCTTGGTGCGGATGACAGTCCAGATGGAAGGCTTCGGAATTGAAGGTGGTGGTCGAGAAACTCGAAGCGCAGGAACCTCTTGTGAGCCTGAGCTATAGGGATATGCAGGTATGCATCCTGCATGTCTACAGACGCTAAAAAGGCGTCCTGTTTCAGCATGGGAATAAGACCCGGAAGAGTCACCATGCGAAATCTCTTGTAGGCGACAGACACGTTGAGGTCGCTTAGGTCCAGAATCGGAGCGGAGGATCCCAGTTTTCCTTGGAACCAGGAAGAAGTGGGAATAATATCCTTGTCCTCTCTAGTTCTCCGGGACGTACTCTATCGCTCCCTTCTGCAGGAGCGCGAGTACTTCTTGCCAGATCAAAGCTTTGCGCTGACCCGGATACCTGGACAGCAAAGGAGGCCTCGAGGGTGGCTTTTCTGCGAATTCGTATACTGGCCTCGACTGACCAACTGAAGAACCCACCTGTCGGTGGTAATAGCCTGCCATCCCGGCAGGAAGTTTGCAATGCGACCCCCGACCATGATTTCCCGTTGATCCTGAGGGGCGGGGCTGGAAAAGGAAGTCAGGCTGTGGCGGCAGATGGGCCCGCTGACTGGGCCGGCTTAGAGATGCGCTGGCTTCGGCTGGCGGGACTGTTTTCCTGGGCTCTCGAGCTGGAGCCCTCTGATATGTAGCCGGAGGCCAGGACTGCTGCCTCTGCATCCACCCACAGCAGCTTTGGTTCCTCGAAAGAACGAAGCCTGGGCAATACATGGCCAGACGACCTTACCCGCCTTCCTGGCCTCTTGAAGTCTGGTAATAATCTTCTCGAAGGATTACCAAACAAAGCTTCTCCCTCAAATGGAGCATCCATAATATTCTTCTGAGACGTCAGGTAAAACCAGAGATGCGTAACCAAGAATGCATCGGAAGCATCGCCAGAAGCTGCTGCTTTCGGGCCGATGAGCCCGCGGGTAGTGTCATTTCGTAGCACGAGGTTCCCAACTCGAACCCGTCACGAGGCAGGCATCTCCTCCTCCTGCTCACTTCCGGCAGTTTGCAGCAGTTTCAGGCCCTGTTCCCAAAGCGTTCTGGAACTGAACCATGTGGGTCAAATAGTTCAAGGATCTGATGGCACAGGTAGCGGAAGCATAACGTCGCGCCTACCTTACGTCCAACTGCTTGGACTCTGGGTCAGTGGCAGGGTGCTCAGATGTTCCGGCCTCTGTGACCCGGTCATATGAGGGCTGTGATGATGACCAGAGTCGGCCTGAGGCTGCTGCGTCAAGTACTAGTCTTCTCAGGAGCCTTATACAGCGATCAGCTTTCTTGACATCGCCCGGGAAGCGAATGTGGGCTTCCGCAACTGCCTTGGTGACGTCCATAGAAAGTGTCAACCAGGGCACCACCACAGGCTTAGGGTCCTTCTGCCAAGATATTTGGCGGCGATATCTTTCGAGTCTAGCTCTTCTGCATCCCATCCCATGTTCTCTTGGATGTGCCTCATAATATCCAAGAACGAAGAGTCGTCCGGAGGAGATTTCGGCATCTCACGTGGGTCCGGAGAAGGGATGGAGAGTGGAGATGGGGATCTAGAAGAAGAGTACACGGATCCCGTGTCCTCCGAAGGCGATCATCAGTGTCTCCTGGGTCTCTTGGGGCTGGGTGTCCTAGAAAAAGATTTTGACGGAAGTCTCCGTTTTTCTGGTCTCCCCCTGGGAAGGGATCCGGACTCCCGGGGAGGAGGAAGACGGCCTGCCGACCCCGATGGCGAGGGGGGTGCAGGAACCGGAGGAGGAGGAGGAAGAGTGGGAACCATGTCCTTAATGGTGTCCCACCAGTAAGTGAAGAGATCCTTCACATCCGCTAAAGAGAGGCCCGATGACAGCCCGGGCGCCGGTGGACGGTCATCGGGTCCCGGCGTCGGCTCCACAGGGGGCTCGGGTAACGCGAGGGTTCCCTAGGAGTCTCGACGACCGGGTCGCCCGGCTGGTCTTGGGCTGCATTAAATCCTCTTCAAGTCAATCACCGACCGACGCCGGTCGGAGGGCGCCAGGGGCCCTCTACTCAGGGAGGAGCGGGCGCCGGTCCTCTACCGCGCGGCGCTTGAGGTGCCGATGAACGGCGACGTCGCCTGGCTGACGGCGGCCCAGGGATGTATGACGCTGCCGGCACGACTGCCGCACTGACCGGGTCCGGGTTAACGTTCTTCAGCGAGTGAGCTCCAACGCCTTGGCGAAGGCAAAGAAGAAGACCTGACGCCGGGTACCAGAAGGCGGGAACCCGACTTATGATGATGGTGGTGGCGATCTCCGGACTTCGCCAAGGCCCTGGAGGACGAAGACGAGGACGGCCTGGCGAACTTGGCCTGAGAAGAAGGCTTCATTACGCAGCAGGGGAGGTTGAGGCTGAAGCGCTGGAGGGAGGCGGTCGGACCTAGAACAGGAGCTCTTGGAAGTCAAAACCCTGGAGGGGACCTGAAGGGGCCTTCTCCTCAGTTTCTCCGCGTGCTTGTGGGACTTTTGAGGAAGAAGATTCCCCCTTAGAGGACATGGTCTTCAGCTTTTCCTCCAACAAAATGCTAGAAGGCCTTCTGACATTGGATCCAGAGTACGACTATTGAACCCTTGGCAGAAGGAGCAGGCCCGAGTATCGTGAGTCTGGGTCCAAGCACAGACAGAGCCGTGTGGGGTCCTTGAAGGGATCTGTTTCCATAAGCACACTTGGAGGGATGACCGGAGGTCGGAGAGGACATCAGCAAAGGTCTTGCTTGAAGAAATAGGAATTTCCCGGAGGAAAGCACTTAACCACGCGTCGAGCGCTAGACTGTAACCGAAGGGTCGAGACATGCAAGTCGACGGCGGGAAAGAACTGGAGAATCTGGCGGGACTGCCCCCTTATGTACCACGCCTGACGTCGGGTGCGGTCCCCGCTGAAGATAGCTAGCAATAATTTTTCCGTGAGGTCCTGACGCCTGCCGGCATCAGTCCTAATGGTGTAACCTGCTGCAAAAGCTGTGTCTCTAAGTAAGATCAGACAGCAACCATGGCAACCAGCACCAAAAAAGTAAGGAGGCACACTGTAGAAAAATGGAAAAAGGAGATTGATCAAAACAATGAATGGTTAGTGTATGAAACAGACAATGGTGGTGAGTTTGTAGACCGGGTAAAATGTTCCTTGTGTGAAAAATGGGCAGACCAGTTAAAGTACTGCAGACATTTTAGTGAAAGTTTCATTGCTGGCATCCGAGGTACAGCTTTGAAAAAGGACAATGTTGCAAAACACAGTCAATGTGATGCTCATAAACGAGCTGTTACACTCGACGAAAACCAGAATCAATTGCCTCCATATACAAACTACACCAATTGAACGTGCACTACTGGGGCACGAAGTAAAGACAGAGCTGTAGATTCGCCGTCAATTAAAATAGCTTATCTGCTTGCTAAGAGAACTTTCATTTACTAAATTTGAATCATTTGTTAAACTTGAAAAAAAGACAGTGGTGATCTCGGAAGTGCATATGCAAATACGGTTGTAGTATGTTCCACGTCAGTTATTGGTGGTGTTAAGAAATCTACTCACAGCCCTTCAGAAGTCTGTTTTGCAGTTCTTCTAGATGGGACAACAGATGAAAGTTGTATTGAAAAAGAATTACTGTATATTATGCATTTTACGAAAGTTCTTGTTTAACAGAGATGACCTTTTCCAGATTAAAAGGCGTTCCAGCACGCCAGTGCAGAAGGTTTTATTACAAACACTTAAAGAAGCCTTAAGAGTTTGGCATTTCAGACTTGAACAGTTGCATGGTTGCTATTGTGCAGATGGTGCTGCAGTAAACCTGGTGAAAAGAAAAGGGTTATCAGCTCTGCTAAAAGTAGAAATGCCATAGTTTATCTATTCATTGTCTTAACCATAGACTTGAATTGGCAATTAGAGATGCACTAAAGAACATTTTTTGATCAAGTGAATGATAATCTCATGACATTGTACTACAACTACGTAAAAAGTCCAAAGAAACTTCATGAGCTCCAGAGAATTAGCTAAAATAGTGGTAGGTGAAGTCAGCAAACCAGAAAGAGCATTTGGAACAAGATGGGTAGATCTGAAACTTAGGTGCCGCTCAGACACTGGTAAAATCTACACAGTTACAATTCATCATCTTGAAAATCTCGCAGAAACTGCCACTACGCCACCAACAGAGAAAAGCAGAGTTAAGGGCATTTTGACCAAACTGAAAACTGCCAAATTTGACACTCATTTACTCTTCTATATTGACCTTCTAAGGCCACTGTCACGACTCTCCCTCAGTTTACAGGGTTCTTCTGCTGACTTGATCTTAGCTTTGGCTTGTGTTGACGCAACCTTACGGCAACTACAGCATCTCGCAGATAATCTTATCGGAACATGCAACTCTGAACTTAAGACACTGTTACAGCAACATGATCATAACGTTACTGACAATGATGAGTCTGACGATTCTGAACCAGTTGTGTTTAAAGATGTTACGGTCTCGAATGCTAACGGCATCAGGCACCTTATAACACAGGTACCTAATTACATCAGTAGTGTACAACAGTGCATTTCTGACAGATTTTCAGATATCACTGACTGACTCTCAGGACCAACACCCAATTTTTAGGACTTTAAAACTGTTAGACGTGAAACAGTGGCCTAGGAGTGCTGATGAGCTAGAAATATTTGGGAACGTAGACTTGGACGGATTTGTTAATTACTACAGAGAGATCCTCACAAAACATAATGTTGACCTTGCTGCTTTGCCAGGAGAATGGACCAAACTTAAAACTTTATACAATAAGTTTTTAAGTCACTTAAACAGGGAAGACTTTTGGAACTGTATTCTGAAGTTCTACAGAGAACAGTTCTCAAACTTCTACCCCGTTGTTATTTGTAAGCTCATTCCAGTGTCCAATGCAAAGCTGGAAAGTTCATTTTCAGTAATGCAGTGTGTTAAAACAGACTGGAGAAACAGACTGAGTGAAGTAATGTTGGAACACCTGGTTAGAATTTCAGTTGACGGTGACAGTCCAGAGACATTTGATCCTTTTCCAGTTGTAGATAGATTCTTCAGCACTCCTAGAAGAGTTTGTGCGAAACAAAGGCAGTCAGAAGCAAAAAGGTCAGATTCATCCTGCACCACAAATGTAACTAGTTCAGAAGATGCAGCAAGTAGTACTAGCATTATGTCTTACAGTACTTCTGAGTCAGACAGTGACATGATTGATCAGTAGCGAACCCTTGTGAACTGTGGGAAGTACACTTTTGGCTTAACTTTTAGCCTAAGTGGCAGTAAGTGCCGTGGGGAAAAATTTCAGGTCCTCAGTGTCGGTATCTGGTCACCGGAGGGAAGTGGGTCAGTTGAGAATCCACGCCAGTCAGCCAAGCACCTCCCTTCATGTCTGCCTGCCAGCCCCTTCCCGTGCTTAGACGTCCAGATAGATCTCAAAGCAGGGGGAGTGCACTGGCAATTATGGGGTGCCCTGCACTCTCCCTACTTTGCAATCTGGATCTCAGTGATTACAGGGGTTGGCACAGACAGGCAGATGTGGAGGTGGACACTCGGAATCCCAGCTGGCCATGGGAACTCGGCTCTTTCAGAATTTCGTTTATCAATCCACACAGGTCAGAACTTTGCTCACTTCAGCAAATGGGCTGCACCTGTCTTGAGTTCAGCAATGTGTGCACCTGTACATGCTGGGGCACCAACCATGCCATGAGATGTCTGAGTTACAGACTGTTTCAAATTGCATTCATTTCTTGTGCTGACTTCATCACAAGTTTACTAATTGTACTGAGCTCTCAGAAGCCTGTGTGGTATTTGGGACACCACTCAAGTCTCACGTTAAAATTTAGCACTGACTAAAGTGCTGCTTATGGTAAAAGCAAATAGTTTAAGGAATTAGTTTTCCATCTAGTTAAACTTTTTATTGGGCAATAAACCCTCAGGTTCATTGGCTGGTGGAGACACTTACTGACTGCCATATGTATTTTTTTCAGTGGCTCAAGTTGAAGACCACAGTTGTTAAATTTCTTCATTATTGGCGAGAATGATATTACTGGCTAGAAGTGTTTATAACAACTTGCATGTGACTAAAAATCAAAAATCCCGTCTCGCTCAATTGTGGGGTTGGTGGGGGGCGACTCATGAGCAGGCTTCTCAGGTGGGTACACAAAAGCCATCATCTTTGTGCTGAGCTCTCTGGCTGGTCCTGGAAATAAGTGAAAAGTGAAGTTAAATGCCACAGTGAGTCTGACAGTGTATGCTGCTGGAGGCAGCCTTAAACTAGCTGTTATCGAAACTGTAAATCTGCACTTACAGAAAAATTAGTGGCATCTGGCACTGGGAACTGGGTCTACAGGCCTGAGTAGACAACTTTACTGACTTCCAACCACCCATCCATTCAAAATTGACCGCTAAGTTAGAGGCTCGATCCAAATCTGGATGGTGGTTGGGAATTGCAGTAGTAGTCCAAGAATAATAGCAGCATGTTTGTAAATCAGTTAGGTGCTGCAGCTGTTTATTCTCAGTTACCCCCACAGATTGCTTCCCAGCCACCGCAATTAAATTTCCGTGCCAGCACAAGTCATGACTGCACCACAGGCTTTAGGCTTAAGGTCAGATAATGTTTGGTACTGAACATAACTTTAAATTTTGTTTGAGATGCTAGACTCCCGACTACTGTTCCCAATCACCCATCCATTTAAAACTGAATGTTTAAGTTAGAGGCTCAGTGCACAAAGGAAGGGAGGCTGGGAACACTAGTCAGTTGTACTAGTGTCTGTGTAATAAATTAGTGAAGTGCAGCTGCTTATTCTACTGCTACTTCTGAGTCACATAAGTAGTCACGCTTAGGAAGGTTGGCAAGTGGAAACTACATTTAACAAGACTGGTGGTCAGAAAATGTTCGGTACATAAGAACTCTAAATTTTGTTTCACTAGACTCCCGACAACTGACTACTGTACCACCGTCCCATTACTTTTCTGACCGTTTAAGTTATAGGCTCAGTCAAGTGCAAATGGATGGGAGGCTGGGAATACTAGTCAGTTGTAACTTGTGCCTGTTTTATTACTTTTATGGTGTAGCTGCAGCTTATTCTGAAATTTGTAGCCGACTGTTCACTTGTAGTCAGGCTTGGGAAGGTTGGCAAGTAGAAACTGCATTATTGAAGAATCAAATCTTTAATACTAGTAACTCATGTCAGAGTTATTATGAATTCTGTGAATTTCACTCAAAGACACTGATGAAAATAAAATTAATAAAGTGACTCAGTGACTGTACACTCCTGTACCAGAGTCTTTTTTCCCCTTTTGCTCCAAACATCAAAGGAAATCAAAAAAGTGTTTATCAGGCGAGAAATAACACCAATCATACTGTCTCTAGTAAATGATATTCTTTTATTTTGCTAATCAATTCGATCCAACTGATACACATTTGCAACATTGATTAGCACTTTTCTGCGCGCAAGTGCTAATCAATTTAAAATCCTTATTTAAAACCCTGTGACACCATTACCTCATAGGTGGAACCGCCAAACTGGGTACTGTCTTCTGTTGCTGCCACTGTCAAGCCTATCAACCCTGGCTCCTTGTGTTCAGTTCTCCCAATTTGCCGGCTCTTCTCGACCCAAACAGACAAGGACTACCACTCCATAAGTTACTTGTCTTTACCTCACCGGTTCAAATGCCGCAGATCAGGTAAACAAACTGAAAGACTGCTAGCCCACATACTCCTCGTGCCGGATTTACTGTCAAATCGCTGCCCACACTGATAACTTGGCAACGCCTACTCAGCTGGGTCCCCTACCCCCTTACAGTCGCATCACCAATCACAGCTCGCCTCCGATATGTAAAGAAGAAAAAAAAAATACAGGACCAATCATGACTGCCCCTCTCACTGTCCCATGGAGAAGCAGTGCATTTAAAGTGACAGCAGCACCAATTAAGCAGAGAAGGGCTGCATCAAAGCAGATGCAGTGCTTTCAAAGTAGTGCATCAAAATTAGGATTTTTGCCCGAGGGAGAAGTCAGTAGTGCGTTAACGCAAGCCCTGATTATGTCCGCTTGGAGCTTAAGTAGCACCCTCTTAAGTAGTAGTAACAGAGGGAAGACATAATGAAACTTCCCTGACCAACAGAAGGACAACACGTCTCGCCAGAAAACACCAGGCTCTGGATCTAGCAAGCAGAAATTGGGCAGTTTGGCGTGGAGTCGCGACGCAAACGGGTCCAGTTCTCGGAGCCCCCATCTTTCGAAAAGGTCTTCTGCTACTGACTGTAGCAGTTCCCATTCATAAGCCCGAGACTGGACGTGGCTTAGACTGTTGGCCAAGGTGTTTAGGGTTCCTGGAACACGGGCCGCGGTGAGCTCCTGATTGTGTTCCACTGCCCAGTACAAGACTCTTATGGCCTCTTTGCACAGGGGATTGGAGTGCATCCCCCCTTGCTTGCTGATGTAAACCACCACCCACATGTTGTGTATCTGGATCAGTAAGGAGCCTGGAAGAACATCCGCCTGTAAGGCATAGAGGGCAGCCCTCATCTCCAACATTTATATGGAGGTGAAGTTCCAAAGGGGTCAATGTCCCTCATCTGGTTGTCTTTGAAATGTGCACCCGACCCTAGTCCGGATGCATCCATTGTCAGGTCATGTTGCGAACTTGCATTCTGAAAGGGGATCAGTCTCTCTAGATGGGAGGTTTCAGTCACCACTCCAAGGTCTGGCGTACAGCACTAGAGAAACGAACTTGCTGGTTTAGATCGTCCAAACGCTGGTCGCACTGCACCCTGAGGTTCAAATGGAGAACCCGCATGTGGAGCAGAGCTAAGGGGACAGTCACAATGGCAGCTGCCATGTGTCTGAGCAGTTGAACTGGGACTTCACTGAAAATGAGCTATGCTCAATTGGAGGTTTTTCCCTTATTCTGATAAATAAAAAGATTTACTACTACTACATCCGGGCAGGAACCTGTCCCAAGCAGGCGATCCTGCAAGCTAGTACCTGGAGGTGATTTGCCCTGTCCTGAGGGAGAAAGGTTCTCCCCTGGATGGTGTCCAAGATGACACCGATATACTATAGTCTCTGACTGGGCCAAGGGGCAGATTTTGGAAGATTTAAAGTAATCCCCAGGTCTTGGAAGAGTTGGAAAGTTCCCTCCAGCGTGTGAAGCAATTAGTCCCTTGAGGGAGCACTCAGGAACCAATTGTCTAGGTAGGGGTAGATGACGTGCCCCTGCCTCCTAAGCGCTGCGGCCACCACCGAAAGGCACTTGATGAATACTCAGGGTACCAAGGATAGGCCGAACAGCAGAGCCAGAAACTGGTAATGCTCCCCTTGGAAAGTAGAGCGGAGGTACTTCCTGTAAAAGGGTATGATCTTGATGTGCATATAAGCGTCCTGCATCTCCAGGGAGCACACCTAGTCCCTCTGGCAAAGCATGGATAGCAAACCCTGAGCAATTACCATCCTGCACCTTTTGTATTCGATGAAAATTTCAGATGACTAAGATCCATGATGGGACAAAGGTCTTGTGTCTTTTTTGGGCACAAAGTGGAAGTGAGAGTAGTAACCTCTTCCTCATTGATGAGGTGGAACTATCAGAATCTCCTTTTTTGAAAGGAGGGCCTGGATTTTTGACCAGATAACGCCTGCATGGGATGGGGAGGAGTGGGTGGGAATCTGTGGGTTGTCTGCAGGCATTTGGGTGAACTCCAGGGCGTACCCCATTTTTATTATCTGGAGGACCCACTCATCTCGCGTGATGCTAGACCAGCCTGTGAGGTAGAGGGAGAATCACCCTCCTACTGCCTCCCCTGAATCTCCGCCAGAGTAGGGGAGGCAGGCAGAGAGTCATGCTGAGGTGGGCATCGGAGCTCTGGCATTCTTGGTCACTGTGTCCCTGCCGATTAAAGGGGGGGCTTTTCTTTTGAAACCCCTCTCTGCTGTTGCATTCTTGCTTGTTGACCCTGATGTCTACGAAAGGGCCGACATCTTATTGGTAATTCTGACTTGTACATTTTGTGGACGGCGTAAACTCCCCCCCCCACACACACACACACACACACACACACACACCCCAGTAATCATCTTTTCTGTCAGTCGAAAAGAACTGGGCTTTGAAAAGGGACATCTAGGATAGCATCCTGCAAATCCTGCCGGAAGCCCCATACTCTCAACCAAGAATAATGCCGGAGGCAGACCCCCGTGGCGGCTACCCTGGCTGTGGTGTCTGCTGAGTCATAGCACCACTGGGGCACATGTTTCCTCACGTCCGCTACGGATTGTAAAACTGCTAATAGCTCCATCTTGGCCCTAGCCAGATCTATAGTCTTCTTCATACAGACTTCTGGTACATGACCACATGTGCCAGAAAGTTGAGTGACCGGACCATGCAAGTGGCAGAGGAGAAGACCTTGCAGCCAAAATGTTCCATCTTCATTAACACTTTGGGGGTTGAGAGCTCGTGTTTGGGTTGCTGAGTCCTTCCATGTGCAGAAGTAAGGACCAAGGAGTCTGCCTTCGGCTGTTCACTAAAGTGTGGTTCCACTCTATGTGTTTGATACAGCTGGTCGGCTTTCTTAGGGATTGCTAAGGTCAACAGATGCTTCCAGGCTAGTTTTGTAACGTCCTGGAATGGTTCTACTAGTGCTGGGATGACCAAAGGCTTAGACTCACTGGCCCAAGAACTTCGCAACGCGCCATCTCTCAGGGTCTAAATCCTGATTCCTGCTGGCTTAGAAACTAAATGTGCCTCATTATGTCAAGGAAGGTGGTATCATCCGGAGGAGACCTTGGGGAATCCACTCCTTGGATCCAGAGATGGGAATGTCAAGCCTTCCTCAAAAGAGTTAACAGTATAATTCACTACTGGACTCCTCTAAAGATGTGGCCGAACATCTAGACAGATGTCGGCTAGAGCGGCTCCAACGTCTAGAGGTACTCCAGGATGATGTGCGACATCCATGCCTCCGTCCAGGGAAGCACTGTCCTGAGTCACCTGGAGAAGAGTGGTCTGGCGACAGGGGTAGAAATACAGGTTACTCACCTGTAACAGGAGTTCTAGGAATGGTATATGTTGTTCATCCACACTGTCTGGCAGGTATCCTTGCCGCTTTAAATCTTGCCGGAAGGTCTTCAAGCTGGTTCCTCCAACCCACCCGGGTGGTAAAACTCTCGGCTCCGCCCCATGACGCCAGATCTGGCCCGCTGGAAGCTCAGGTTGTGCGTCGAAGCTGGGGAGGTCGGGTGGGTCATGTGGATGAACAACATATACCATTCCTAGAACTCCTGTTACAGGTGAGTAACCTGTACTTCTAGGGACATGGATATATTGTTCATCCACACTGACTGGCAGACTCCTAGCAGTTCTCCAGGAGGAGGGAGGCAAGGCGCACACCCTCTACTTAGAGAATAGAGACTGGAGAACAGAGGCCCCAAAACCATCATCCCGGCATGACTCAAGGTCGATGTGGTAATGGGTGATGAAGGTGTGTGCCGACTTCCAGGCAGCAGCCCTGCAGATTTCCTGGATAGGGACGTCCCTGGAAGCAGCCACCGACGCAGCAGTATGGCGGGTAGAATGAGCTCTTACCCCTCTGGGAGGCTCCATGCCCGCCAACTTATAGCAGAGATCTATGCAGGAGGTGACCCACCTGCCTATCGTCCGCTTGGCTGCAGGTCTGCCAGGTGCGGCTTCAGCGTAGGTGACAAACAGCTGGCGAACTTCCTCCCGAATTTCAGCCATGCGCTCCTTATAGTAGGCGAGCGCCCTTCTAGGGTCCAGAGTATGGAGCCTATATTCGGCCTCCGAGGTGTGATTGGGGTAGAACACCTGGTTAAGGTGAAACCTGACACCTACTGGAAGGAATTTCGTGGGCAGGACAACCTTGTCCCTGTGGAAAACCAGGTAAGGAGACTCGATGCAAAGCACCTGGAGCTCTCCCATCCTTCTGGCTGACATGACAGCCACCAAGAAGGCGGTCTTCCACGACAGGTGAGAGAGTTCACACCTGTGCACTGGTTCGAATGGCTTGCCCATGAGCTTTGCCAGTACCAGCAGTAGATCCCACGGAGGTGGAGGTTCTCGCACCGGAGGGGAAATGTGATCTAGGCCTTTGGAAAAGCGCCAGACCACCTTCTCCTGCGCCACCGACTGCTTCCCGGCCCGCGCCCGGTAAGCAGAGATGGCTGCCAGGTGCACCTTAAGGGTCGCCGACCTAAGCCCCTTGCTGAGAAAGGGACCAAAGGTAGTCCAATATGCTCGCCAAGGAACAGGAGGAAGGGTCCAGGCCCTTGCCCTGGCACCAAATGGAAAATCTCTTCCATTTGAAGGCGTAGCATTTTCTGGTCTACTCCTTACGAGACGCCTCAACTATGTTGAGGACCTCATCGGAAAGACCCGAGGCCTGGAACTCGAGCCGCTCAGGAACCAGGCCATCAGGTGCAGGGATTGAAGGTCCGGATGGAACACCTTCCCCTGATTGACTCAGAGCAGGTCCAGGCAAGCTGGAAGCTGCCTCGGGAGCCTGGAGCTGAGGCTGAGGAGATCTGGGTACCAGTACTGGTGGGGCCAGTCTGGAGCTATCAGAATCACCTGCGCCTTGTCCCTCCTTGCTTTGAGAAGCACCTTGTGCATTAAGGGGAATGGGGGAAAGGCGTAGAAGAGGCCCGGGGTCCACGGCCTCGAGAAGGCATCCCCCTGCAGCGAGCCCTGCTGAGGGGGGCGGGCATGGAACAGCCTCAGCTTCGCATTCTCCCTGGAGGCAAACAGGTCCACCTGAGGTGTGCCCCAATGGGAGAATAGATCTTGTACTACCTCCGGCAGGAGAAACCACTAGTGGGACACAGCCCCTATCCGGCTTAGGGCATCGGCCAGGGTGTTGGAGGCTCCTGCCACATGAATGGCTAGGAGATCCGCCTCCAGGCTGCACACGAGTGACCAGATGCGGAGAGCTTCCTTGAATAAAAGCATGGAGCGTGTCCCGCCCTGGCGGTTTAGATAGTACATGGTCGTGGTATTGTCCGCCGGACCCGGACCACTTGAC
Source organism: Neoceratodus forsteri (assembly GCA_016271365.2). Classification (NCBI taxonomy): domain Eukaryota; kingdom Metazoa; phylum Chordata; order Ceratodontiformes; family Ceratodontidae; genus Neoceratodus; species Neoceratodus forsteri. The sequence continues at coordinate 1,410,413,952 of CM057456.1, read as the reverse complement.
CTCAAGAAACGGAGCAAAGGCGGTGAGAGCTAGGTGGACCGCCGAGCTCCGCAGGTTGATGTGGCATCTGGACTCCCGCGGGGACCAGAGGCCGTGCACTCGGTGTTCCCCCGGATGGGCACCCCAACCCATCAGAGAGGCATCGGTCGATAGAGAGACCGTCGGCTCGGGGCAGACAAACGGGATGCCCACCTGCAGATGAACTGGAACGGTCCACCACTGGAGAGAGTTCCACATCCCCTGGGTCACAGTCACTAGCTGGTCCAATGGATCGCAGCGTTGGGACCACTGGCTGGCCAGCCCCCACTGAAGGGGGCGCATGTTCCAGCGGGCCCAATGGACCACGCTGGTACAGGCCGCCAAGAGATCCAGGAGGTGCAGGAAGTCCAGAGCAGGGCGCAATTGCCCAACCAGAAATGACTGAGCAAAGGAGGAAAGAACCTCGGCCCTGTCCACTGGGAGCCGTACACTGGCTCGAAGAGAGTCGAGCTCTGCCCCGATGAAAAGAATCACCTGCTTCGGCTCAAGTTCCGACTTGGCCTCGTTGATGAGGAGGCCACCTGAGAGCAAACCTGAGGGCCAGATCTCTGACCGCCCACCTCCTGTCTGGAGGCTGCTATCAGCCAATCGCCCAGGAAGGGTAAACCTGAACCTCGGCGCTCGAGAGGAATGCTGTCACCACTGCCATGCATTTGGTGAAGACCCTGGGAGCTGGAGATAAGTCAAGGGCATGGCTTGGAACTCGAAAAGGGATCCCTCCGCTCGAAAGCGAAGGAACCTCTGATGTGACGGATGGATAGGGACGTGAAAGAACGCGTTCTGTAGGTCCAGAGAACAGAACCATATGCCGTGTTCCAAGGATGGTATTATCTGAGCCAGAGTGACCATCCTGAAGGTTCGAGACCTTAGGAACTTGTTTAGGTCGTGTAGGTCGCGAATGGGGCGCCAGCCCCCCGTCCGTTTCTGAACCAGGAAGTACCTGGACACGAACCCCGGGTCTGAGGGAGGGTACGCCACCTCTCTGATCACCTCCTTCGAGGACGAGAGTGATGTTAGCTCGGCGAGCCGACAGCGAGGCTTCGGACCCCGAGGCCCCCCAAGGTGCGACGGCTCTGAAGGGTAGGGCCTGCTCGAACACCAGAGGCAGGCCCTTTCCCACCACCTCCAACACCCACAGGTCTGTGGTGATAACGGACCAGGCAGAAAGAAAGTGATTTGCTGCCTCCAAGGGGCACCTGGGGTGAGGCGACGGGTTGGGCGACACCCTCAACCCGTCACTGGGCAGGCTTGGAGGAAGGACCGGCCGAGGGACCTCCAGGGCCTTTACCTCCCTGCTTCCTGGAGGAGGAAGCCGAGGGCCTGGGTTTGGGATGCCAAGCTCGAGCCTGCTGGCCCTGACGTTGCTGGGACGGACGTGCCGCGGGCGCAGAGGGACGAAAGGGCTTAGGCTGTGGTCTGTGGCCTTTGTCCTTCTGTGAGGATGAAAGAGTCCAAGGTAGCATTGGACTTCTCGATCCTCTGCAGGTGACCTTCCACCCCAGGGCCGAAGAGGTCAGTCCCCAAGAAGGGGACATCCGCCAACTTGTGCTGGGTATCCAAAGTGAAGGTGGATATCCTCAGCCATGCCCGACGGCGCATAGCCACTGCGGCCGCTACTGACCTGGCACATGAGTCTCCAATGTCCAGAGTAGTCTGAAGCTGCTGTTTGGCCACTGCCCTGGTCCCGAACCTGCCTAACCATGGTCTGCAGGTCCGCTGAAAATGAGGAACTACTCGTCCAGGAAGCCCAACAGGGCATGAGAGAAATGTGCCTGAGTACGGGCCGAACTGGCCTGATGAAGGCCGAGGAGGACAGCGAGACTTTGCGCCCGCATAGTCCACTCTCGACCTTGTCGGGAGGTTTGTCCAGGTCCCTAGCTCCCGGTGCGCCTGGAAAACGCTTGTCGGTAACTAACCCTCGACTGAGGGTGTTCCAAACCGACAAGGAACCAGGGACAGAATACTTCCTGGCGATCCTGGCCGAGGGCGCAGGACAGGAAGCAGGGAGCTGCCAGAGCTCCAAGGCCAGGCCCACTATGGCCTCCACCACCGGAAAAGCCTCCATAGGGGAATCCCCTTGGTCCAGTATCTCCGTGAGGGGATACCTGGCCCACTTAGACACAGGTTTGAGCTTCATCCCGGTGGACTCCGAGATGAGCCGAAGCAATCCCAGATAGGACGAAGGGCTATCATCCATCGACTGACCTCCAGAGGACTCCAAGTTTACTCGCCTGGAGAAAAGGGAGGAATCGCGGGACTCTGAAGAGTCCGCAAAGAGCTGCCTCGGGCCTGAGCCACCCTCCACCTGCCGAGGTCGATCGGGAGTGAGGGTGACAGACAGCCCATGGGGCAGTCCCTGAGCCGACCGAGAATTCTCGGTCGGAGCCCCAAATAATGGCTGTGGAGGCGGAGGTTCCACCGGAATCGGTGGAGCAGCTGGTTTTGGCCGAACAACCGGCCTGGGAACAGGCTCCTCTGGTAAGTCGAGGGGTTGTCTCGGCCGCTCCGGTGACAGCCACTCAATGGCTGGGGAAGGCGACGGCCTCTGCTTGTTCCCGGTCAGAATGAGCTGTTGCCACATGAGGTCCTCATACCGTCAACGTAGCTTACGTCGAAGCCTCCCCTCGTCCGAGGACGACGAGCGGCGGCACCGCCATCGCTGCGCAAGACAGAGACCGCCTCTGACGGCGGATCGGCTGACCACGAAGAAGTCAGAGACCGAGAACCTCGGCTTTTCAGAGGGCGGTGCAGGGAGGGGACGGGGAGAACCAGCTCTCCCCTCGGCTTGGAGGGTCCACCCGAGGGCTCCGGAACCGGAGGCACTGGCAAGCCCACGGGATCCTCAACTCCCACCGGGAGAACCGGGGAGAGAGGATTCTCGGATTCGCCTCGCGACAACCCGTCCAACGGGTCGAGAAAAATCTCGACTGCGTCGACGGGAGTCTCGGTCAACTGGCCTGACGGGGACACCGTGAGACCAGTGGCCGAAGCATCGACCGAAGTCGATGGCAGACAACTCAGGGAGAGGGACCTTTCCCGCTCCCAAGAGCATTGATGGAGGGACTTACCCTCGTCTTTCTTTTTGGACCGAGAAGAAGGTCCAGCAGACGTTTGTCCCTCTCTCTTAGTGGAGAGGGACAGACAAAGCTCCTTAAAAGAAGCTGTGTAAGAGGAACCCAGGAGAGCGGATAATTGCCGCAAGCCGAGGAAGATGCTCCACCGCTTCCTCTTCGAGGGTGATCATCTGCTCTAGCTGATCCGCCGAACTTGCTGCCGCGGAGACCGCCGACCGGGCCTCTTTGACTTTACCGGAGGAAAACGCCGGGACGCCCAGTTGTAAACGGGCAGCACGTCTTCGAGGACGATGCTGAGAAGGAAGAGCACAGGTGGCAAGCCTGCGGGTCTTGCTCAAGGCCTAAACAGTAGACACACGTGGAGTGCGGATCTGTCCAAGACATCATCTGCCCGCAAGAGCATCTCCGAAAACCGGGAGTAGATTTGTCCATCGCAGCCGCGAGGGATAAAAGACCGAAGTCTAGAAGTGCAAAAACTTTTAAATTCGCAAAACCGAAGAATTAGGAACCAGTCATACGCAGAGCATTAAGGAGGGAACCTGAGCTTCCAAGCGGTAAAGAAAATCTGGCGTCATGGGGCGGAGCCGAGAGTTTTACCACCCGGGTGGGTGAGAGGAGCCAGCCTGAAGACCTTCCGGCAAGATTTAAAGCGGCAAGGATACCTGCCAGACAGTGTGGATGAACAACATATCCATGTCCCTAGAAAAGTGTCTTACTTGGTGGTGGGGTGGGCTGCTTAGGTGGGGCTGGTATTGTGGTCCCTGAAGGTGCGGGACTTGGTTCCAGCTGTCAGGGTAACCAATCCCTTTTTATGGAGTTCCACCAACTTGTGAATAGAGCTCCCACCTCCACGAGAGGTAGTGTAGGGCCATTTGAAGGCCGTGGCATCTGACCCTAAGGCCTAGACCCTCTCTCGCCCAGGACTGACTGTACTGTTGTATTGGGTTCAGACCTGCCAGAGTCTTATCCTCAGACATCAGGTGCGCTGATGGCTGGTCACTGAGCTCCTGGGGGGGAGGTAACGCAGTATGTGGTGCTGTGTCAGACAGCGTAGAGCCTGGCATCAGGTCCGCAGTCTACTCAGAAAACGTAGACTTGAGGTGAGGTGGCAGGTTTGGAGAGTGTCGTCTGCGCCAGTCCCATAGCTGTAGAGACTGTGGCTGCAGTAGCCAGATGTCGGTCCACAGCCCTGGCTGATGCCGGCTTTGAAAATGAGGCCTCACTCGTCCTCGTGACATCTCTTGGTGTCGGACCCTGATGTCTTGTCTACCGACCCAGAGGCCTAAGGATGGGTGGACTCTTCTGACTTAGATCCATGGGAGTGTTTGTGGGACCTGACAGAGGAACAGAGGCCTTGGAACGCCCTTGCCCAGAAGACCCCTCCACCTGACATCTGGGTAGAGATGGAAGGCTTCATCAATGGTAACCCAGGAAGAGTGAGGGAAACTGGAAGGGCCGAGTCCGAACTTGCACCAGAGGATGGACTCCTTGAAGTCCTGTGCGGGGACCTCTAGCGGGATTCTGACCTGGATCTATTTTTGTCTCGATGATGGTGCTTCCTGCTAGATTTCTTCTCTCTAAGGGAGGTCCCTCTGGCAGAAGACAAACTACGTCCCGACTGGGTCTTCTCCATGGCAGCCACTTGTTGCTCAAGAAGATCGGCTTTCATAGTCTTCAGGCGGTGGATGCGGGTTCTTCAATTAAAGCTAAGGCAATGCAGGCAGGCATCAGGCTTGTGATCGGGGCCCAGGCACAAAAGACTTCCACTGCTGAGTCGAAGTTGGTGGAGAGAACATGCACTACTGATTGGTAAACGCCACAAATGAATAACTCCGTGAAGTGCAAAAGATGGCAGTCGACAGGAAGTAAGCTGGCATCCGCTGAGCCAAATTGTGCGGCTCGACTGCAAGATGAAAACTGAGGTGGTGCCCCGGGGTCGCCTTTTTATACCAAAGGCGACGGAGGTGGGGCCAATGTCAGGGGGTGGTCCCCCACCATGGACTGCTAGCTATTATTTTTCCGTGGGGTCCTAGTCCTGATCATTACTGCCTGCTGCAAGAGCTCTCTCTAAGATTTTGCAGTTACACCCATCACAAACTGTGCCATATTCCTCGTTTGTTGTACTGGATAGCCGGAGGCAATTCTGATGCATAATGTCACAGCCCAAAAGTGGCAGAAGACCGTCCCAAAATTTTCAGCAGACTGGCCAAACTTAAGAGATTATTACTGATCAGCAATACAGCACCCAAATTACTACCCTGAACAAGCTGTACCGATTATTACGTACCCTTGCAATAAGACTCTCACCTGATCACCCACAGACGGTCTTGCTGAGCATTTTAATCAAACCCTAAAACGCATGTTAAAAAAGTTTCTGAAAGGGAAATACTGAGACCACTACTTACCATACCTGCCTTCTGCATATAGAGAAGTGCCAAAACATCAACAGGTTTTTCACCCTTTGAAATGTAGTATGGTAGACAACCTAGAGGGCCACTAGATGCAATTAAAAAAAAATTGGAAGAAACCCGGCTCAGAAAGCCTCTATTACAACTTATATCTGTGTACTGATAAAAAAACTGGCAAAATATATTAAAATGGCCCACAGCAGTAGTACTAGCAGTAGATTTTATTTAAGGCACCCTTCCCCGAAGGCACATGGTGCTCTTACACAGAGAAATAAAGAATAATAAACCACAAATTAAAATAAAATACTAAATATATATCACAGCTTATCCATAAATTACTTTCTAATCAAAATCAGGTTACACCCCTAAGGCTGGTTGGAACAGCTAGTGTTTTAGTCATTACTTAAGATTTTCAAAGAAGCCGGCTTGGTGGCGTGGAGTGTTGAGGCGCTGGATGCCACACCGGCGACCTGGGTTAGGGAATAAACTCTGGTTGCTTGGGGGTTGACCGGGACGAGAAAGGATCGAGCATCCGCCGACAGCTCTTCTTTGGGGGTGGGGGGGTCACAGCATCATGCTGTAGACCGACACCCAGCGAAGGCTGGGAATCAGCACAGGCGCAATGCTTAACAGAGGCGTGGACCCACGCACAGGGTGCAAGACTGCCTCTGAGGAGGTGGAGACACTCACCCTGCCCATTGCACATGTGCGGGTTTGCGGAGAAAGCTGGAAAGTAAAAGGACGGAGCTGGCAGGCGCCATGATGGCCAACTGCACCCGCGGCAACCCCCCCAAAGCAATCTCGATGTTGGCTTCCGGGTGGGGTTAAGTACACGCGCAGTCACCAGGGGTAACCCATCGAGGATGGCCGGGTAGAGATGCCAGCTGGGAGACAAGTCCCTCCAAGGGAGGGCCTGAGCCGCCTGCCCGATCTGAGGAGCAGTGAAATGTATATTTGGGGGGGGGGGGTGTGTTTCCATAAAGGGAGCCTCCCAAAGGTCACCTGGCAAGGAATTCCACAGGATCAGAGCCACCACAGCAAAGGTTCGATACCCCAGATGATTTTAGCCTTGCTCTGGGAACCTCGGAGGAACATGCAGAGCATACAGGGCGCCCTGAGGAATACAGACAGAAGATTCCTCTGGTAGCCCAGACCCAATCTGTGCAGGGCCTTATAGGTCAAAAGACCCATTTTAAAAAAGATGCACCACCATACAATAACCAGGAACAAGACCCCAAAATAGAAGAAAGTGTATTATGACTATGGGGTAAAAGAATAAGTTTTTGAGCCAGGTGAAAGTCGTTTTTTTACTGTTATCCACTACAGGAAACACTGCTAATGAAGTGGCAATCGCCTTATAAAGTGGTTTTAAAATCCACCGCAAAACATACCTTGCTAACCTCCTGAAGAAATGGGTTTATGAAAACACCAAAGGTTGCTGTTAGTCTTACCAGAAACTGCTACAGAAGAAACTGACGTAGCTTATAATGGACTGGAACAAGCTGTAACTTCTGATGCTGGAAAGGTGAACATTTCCTCGCCCTCAGAACAAACTGCAGAATGCAGAAATAACTTGATAAGGACTTCTGAAAGTACTTTACCACAGTACCAGCCTGGCCAAGCAAAAGGGGTCGAACAAGTAATAGTCACAGAGAATGCTCACCCAATCAGAAAAGAGGCATAAAGATTATCAAAGCAGTTAAGAGCAGATGTGGTTAAGGAAATACAAAAAATATGAAGCAGCTGGGCATCACTGAAGAATCGAGAACTACTTGGTCATTACCAATGGTGACTGTAAATAAAAGACGGGGGTATAAAAATCTGCCTTCATTGCAGAAAACTTCAGTGTCCATAGGTCCCGGACTTCCAGTGCCTCCTGATATAATTTACAACTGTTTTCACATTACATATTGAATGTAAATATTGTTTTTGTATTGTACTGTTTCTATCCTCAGTTGCATCTGTAACCTCTCCCCTCTCTGGGTCGCATCTGGAAACTAGCCTCTGCTCACTGTGCCTTTCCCGGTTATCAACTTTTCGATAAAATAAATTAAATATTTGACCGCTATCCTATGCCCAGCATACACAATTTGGTTAACACTCTGCAAAGTGCCAAGTACATTAGTACCCTCTATATCACCAAGGGTTACTGTTAAATTCCATTTGCTAAACAATCCAGAAACAAAAATCCATTTTCCACTCCAATTGGATTCTACCTTTTCATCACCATGCCATTTGGTTTACATGGCGCACCAGTCACATTCCTGTGGTACATAGATATAATTTTAGCCACCCACACTGGTTACTGGGCTGCTCACCTGGATAATATCACGGTGTACAGTCCAAACTGGAAAAAACACCTGGAACACCTATGAGCAGTTAGCCACTGTATCAAAAATGTAGGTCAGATCATTAATCCTACCAAGTGCGCATCACACGTGCAGGAAACCAGCTATCTGGGTTATATTTTGAGAAATGGAAAAATAAAGCCAGAGATTTTCAAACTAGAAGCTGTAGCTAAAATTCCTACTCCTAAAACAAAAACATTTCAAGCCATTTTTAGGGCTGGCCAGTTACTACCGGAGAATTGTTCCGAACTTTGCCCAGTTAGCTACTCCTCTCACTGAATGCACAAAGAGACAGCACCCAAATAATATGAAATGGTCCCCAAGAGTGATAACGTTTCTCGGGCCATCAAGGCTACATTAGGTTCAACCCGTTTTAAAAAGTACAGACTTTGAGAAAGGATTTAGGTTACAAACAGATCCAGAGGTAGGCCTAGGTGTAGCCCAGAGTCAGAATACAGATGGGAAGGAAGAAAAAATTACTCATCGTAGTAATATTGTTTCTTACAAGCTATCATTTAGCATCAGTAAGTATGCAGCAAGCTGACTAGGTTAAACTGCCTCGGAGGTGGAGACCATGATAATGAACTAGGTGAATTAGCCAATCAAGAGGGAGTTGGAGGGTGTGCTGATAGGAGCCTGCCAAGAAGGCACCAGATTTTTTTCAAAGATGGAATGGGAAATCATGTCCATGTTTAAGAGTGAACCAACAGGATTTCAAAAATCATGCACTACCATAAACAGATAACTGAAAAAAAAACATGTAAAACTTTGCTTTAAATGCCATTCAAAAGTTCAGGAACAGATATGGCAAAGGAATTGAGGAAGCAGAGTCCTCTTCAGTTAGGTGAACTGGGGAGGAAGGGTGGGAGCTTACTGATGCTAAAGGACACCTTGGAAGAAAATGGAAATTATGTACCTACTTTAATTCTTGATCTTCTCTTGTATCTTTACCATTCATTACTGCTGGGTGTAAGCCAGAGGCGCAACCACCACAGGAGTTTTTTTTTTTTTTTTTGGCAGGGAAGAGGGTGAGGAAGACGCCCAAGAGGGGAAAGTGGGAGGAATTCAGTAATGAATGGTGAAGATACAAAAGAAGATCAAGAATTACGGAAGATACACAATTTCCATATCTTCCTTGTCAATCTTCACCATTCATTAGTGCTGGGCGAGACCAAGCCACGCCACCCCGCCCAATTTTTTGTCCCTGAGGAACAGATCCCACAGCCTCCTACTGGTGCAAAGGAGGAGGGAGACCCTTACCAACAGGCTGATGCAGTCTAAGGTTGCTGAGGGCAACGGGGTGTACCCCGTAACCGGGGGGATGGAGAATGCCCCTGAAGAATCCCTGCCCTGCGGGAGAACAGGCGGGTCCCCTGGAAAGCGGAGGAAGTCACCCTATGCCGGGCAATGGGTGACTGTCCGGACAGACAAAGCCATGCCATCCGCCGTATGCAGATTGCTGTCCCTGTCAGTCCAGAAGCCACCTCACTGGTATCGTAAAATGCCTTTGCCTGATGCCTTGCAAGCTCCAGACCCTGTGCAGAGAGGGCAATAGCTTGTCTAGACTGTTCCATATCAGGCATAGATGCCAGAACCTGCACTACCATCGAACACAGATGCCTGCTGTAGGCAGCGTGGTGTGCCTGATGTGAACCTATGCACATCAACAAACGACTTGAAAAAAAGATTCTTCGTCCACACCGATCAAATTGAGCAGAATCCAGATCTGGGGGTCTGTCGTGTGCCAGGTGCCAAGGCCCGGAAGGAGTATCTAGGGATGTAAGGCCCCAAGGTGGGTAAGGTAGAGAACCTAGAGACTCATGGGGATCACAATACCGTCTTGTGCAGTCTACCAGGGGCAGCTGGAGACTGCCAGGTAAGAACAGACTCCTCCTGGAATGGGATCGGCCAGGAAGGCACCATGAGGTGGCGAGCGCTGAATTCACTTAGGAATATACGCAACTGCGGCTCGGTATTCTCCCTGCGGGTGAAGGAAATACAAAGCTCCGAAACCAGCCTCGAGAGGAACCGCTGATATTTAGTGAAATCAGCGTCATACTATAGGGGGACAGAAGGTTTCTCTTCCTCAGGAGAGAAAGAAGTGGGAGCTCGAATGCTCAGAGGATTCCTTGGGGGAGACCAGGTGGAAGACCTGTTCATCCATGGCAATAATATATGAGGGGAAGGCCGCGCAGTAGCCCTGAACGTCTCCCAAGTTAAGGGCCCCGTAGGACCGAGATGGCACGGGAGAGAGGGGGGTGGCTGCATAAGGATGAGCTAAGGGCACCTAAGAGCACGTGCATGGCCTCTGCCAGGGTTCCGAGATCTAGGGAGTGAAGCCACCAAGACTGGGGACCCTGAGATCATACCGGGTTGCGAGGAGGCAAACTCCGAAAGAGACCAGAAGAACCTCCCCTGGGACACGACTGAGGTTGCATGTGTCCAGAATGTCAACCCTCAGTACTGCCACTAGAAGGCGCCCTGGAGACTGAGGGACAGGTGGGGATCAGCGCTACGACTCCTTCCCACACCCCGCAGGGCAGTGGGACTGGACCGCCGCCCCTCACCCTGACCTCTCAACCCCCTACTCCGAAGCGCCCCCTTCCTCAACCCCAGTGCCGCTTTGCAGACCTCTAGAGGGAGGCCACAGAAGCAGGGCTCCCTCCCCCTTCAAAGGAGCCTCAGCAGCACCAGGCATGGCAGCTGCCTGGACCCCCTCAGAAGAAGGCATCCTCCTACAAATCTCAGAACCATCACCCCTAGAAAGTCCCCAGCCACCCCAAGCCGTGGGACCCCCATGACCAACCTGCTGCAGGGACTCTGGAATACTGGGCCGCCCGACACCCTGACCTACAGAGTTCCGAATCCGAAGACTCAGGCTGCCAGCCTGGGTTCGCCTCAGAGTCATCCTTTCCTGAAGAGAAGTCTAGCTGAGTGAGATCCAGAGAGGCTACCTCGGGAACACATCTCCTACGATGGCACCAGGAGCAGTACTGGTGTAGGCTGCAACGACGCTCGAGTCCCCGGAGCTGCGATCGGCACCGTGGGTGGCGCCGAAACCAGAAACGGCACCGGAACCCAATGCAGCATGCCAGAGACCCTGGCGCCAGAACCCAAAACGGTGTCGCTAGGCAGCAACAACAGTCCACCAGTGCCGGGCCCCGCAACCTGGGGCCATGACACTGGGGGAGCCTGTACCTCCAAGGAAGCGACTGCCAGGACAACACTAACGATGCAACCCTGGGAAGAACTGCACCGTTCCTCCATCGCCAAAGAAGAAACCTCCTCCTCCTCGGCAAGGCTGGAAGTGGAGGAGGTTCCCTCCTCGCCAGGCCGTATAGACCCGGAAGGGCAGTTGGAGAATGGGTCAAGAGATCAGGCCTGGGAGGCCCACGGGCGATGTCCTCCAAAAGTCGGAGCCCTGCCGATCTTAAATGCGCGGATTTCCAACACACAGCGGTCCATGGAAAAATAGGCATCGTAGTGGTCCATATCATGGTTGGGTCCCAGGAACCAAACAAAAACACGTCGATTCATGACGGAAAACTGCCAGTCACAAGCACACCGACACATAGGAGCATGGCCCACCTTGGATTTACGCTTGGCTCCCAAATCGAACATGATGCGAAATTACCTTATAAACAGCAAAGAGCCTGGCGTCGAAATATAAAATGAAATGGTCCTACCTGCTTCAACGGTTTTGGGATGTAGGACCAGGATGAAGGAGTCAGACGGCGTTGAATGACGAAAGGCCTAATAGTGCAGCAACAAACTGTTTCACTCGCGCAGCAGGTGCAGCCTTGATGGTGGGAGAAACAGAACTGGGATGGAGAAGGAGCCCATGGCACCTAACAGCCGTCCCTCGCGCACCACACAGTGCGTCGCTTTCGAGGGTGGTGCTGTCAGCGCCAGCTCCTCCATCCAAAAATAAAAACAAAACCAAAAAAACAACTCCCATGGTGGGTGCTCGCCTCAGGCTTACACCCAGTAATAATGAATGATGAAAATTGACAAGGGAAGATAGTACAGTTACGTAAGAACTTACCGTAACAGTAGATCTTCGAGCAACTCTTGCAGGAACCAACACCATTAGGACTGAAGTCGGCAGGCGTCAGGAACCCACAGAAATCTTCTAGCTAGCAGTCTCAGTGGGGACCGCCTCGACATCTGTCCCGGCCTGGCCAGACGAGTACATAAGGAGGCGGTCCCTACCAGATTCCACAGTTCTCCCGCTGAGACTCCCCGCCGCAGGATGACATCAGAAGGGAGACCGAATATCCGGCATCAGAAGAAAGGAGCCAGTTCTGCCAAGGCCTGTAGGCCATACCTCCTCCAAGGGGGAATGGTGGGCCGGAAGGTACCTGCTGCAAGAGCTGTTCTCGAAGATCTACTGTTACGGTAAGTTCTTACGTAACTGTACTAATCTTACTTCGGGATACAGCTCTTGCAGCAGGTAACACCATTAGGACAGATTCCCAAGCAATAACGCCTGAAAGCATTCTGGGAGCAGGAAAATAGGAGAGATCCAGAACAAGTCCAGACTCTAGGACAGGAGACCCTGTAGAACGGCCAGGCCGAAACCGTCTCTCCGCCGAGATGTAATATCCAGGCTATACTGCCTAATAAATGTGTGCACTGAGCTCCAAGTAGCTGCAGCACAAATGGCTGAGCTGGAAACGTTGTGCAGTGCTGCAAAGGAGGTAGCCACCCCCCTTGTCGAATGGCCCCAGACTGTTCCAGGGAGGGGTTTATGCTTGTTGTCATAGCAAAATGAAATACACTGGACAAGCCAGCGAGAAAGGGTCTGCTTAGAGACTGGTTGGCCCAGCATCCTCTCAGCGAAGGAAACGAATAGTTGCTCCGACTTGCGAAGCTGTTTAGTTCTATTCAGGTAGAACCTTAAGGAGCGGTGAACATCCAGGGTGTGAAGCAACACCTCTCCTCTATTAGAGTACTTGGGGAAATACACAGGCAAATCGATGTCCTGGTTGAGAGTGAGGACAGAGACCACCTTAGGCAGGAATTTAGGATTCGTCCTCAGAGACACTCTGTCCTGGTGAAAAATTAAATAAGGCTCCTTGCACATGAGAGCGTGAAGCTTGGAAACGCTCCTTGCTGACGTGACAGCAACTAATAACATTTTCCACGACAGAAAACGCAGCTTGCAATCCGCGGCAGGTTCAAAGGGGGGGGAAGCGTGAGTTGTTCCAGTACATAGAGTAGGTCCCAAGGAGGAATGGGATCCTTGATGGGTGGCCTAAGGTGTAACACCCCTCTCAGGAAGTCTCGAGTGGCATCAAGCTGTGCCACTGTCTGCGCTGTCCACGGGGTGGTGTCAGAGACTGCGCAGAGGTGAACTTTAATGGAGGAGTAGGCGAGACCCGAATGGAATAAGGAAAGAAGATATTCCAGCACCCTTTCACGGGCATTCTAAGGGGAAAGGCGCGTGCCTGTGACCTATAAGCAAAAAGCAGGCGCCACTTCAAGGCGTCGTGGCATGCGTGCCCGGCTTTCTGGCCATGGAAAGGACTTCCGCCACCTCTTGTGAGACCCCGTATCGCACAATGGCTATGTCTCTAGGAGCCATGCATGCAGGTTCAGTGAGCGTAAGTCCGGGTGGACTAGTGAACCGTCCTCCTGAGACAATAGTTGGGAGCTGAAAGGCAACGGAAAGTACAGTTACGTAAGAACCTACCGTAACAGTAGATCTTCGAGAACAGCTCTTGCAGCAGGTTACACCATTAGGACTGAAGCCGGCAGGCATCAGGACCCCACGGAAAAATTCTAGCTAGCCATCTTCAGCGGGGAACGCCTCCGACGTCAGACGTAGCATATAAGGGGGCGATCCCGCCAGAGACTTCCGGCCGCAGGCTGACATCGAAATGGGAGACCGAGGATCCAGCGTCAGAAGACAAAAGGGAAAATCCCTGTTAGTAAAGGCTAAAGCCATGCCTCCTCCAAGGGGGAAGGTGGGCGGGAAGGTACCTGCTGCAAGAGCTGTTCTCGAAGATCTACTGTTACGGTGAGTTCTTACGTAACTGTACTATCTTACTTCGAGGCACAGCTCTTGCAGCAGGTTACACCATTAGGACTGATTCCCAAGCAGTAGCGCTTGCAAACACTCTGGGAGGAGGAGATTAAAAAGAATATTCCAGGTCCTGAATCTAGCACAGGAGACCCTGTAGCACCGCCAGGCCGAAGCCTGCTCTTCGCCGTGAAGCGATGTCCAGGCTATAATGCCTGATAAAGGCATGTACAGAGTTCCAAGTGGCTGCAGCACAAATGGCAGAGGTGGAGACGTTCCGAAGTGCTGCGAAGGAGGTGGCCACACCCCTAGTAGAATGGCCCTGGATTGGTCCAGGGAAGGGCTTTCGTTTAATATCATAACAGTATGAGATGCACTGGACAAGCCAGCGAGACAGGGACTGTTTGGATACTGGTTGGCCCATCATCCTTTCAGTAAAGGAAATGAAAAGTTGCTCTGAAGAACGAAGCTGCTTAGTTCTGCTCAGGTAGTACCTTAAGCAGCGGTGAACATCCAGGGTGTGGAGCAGCGCCTCTCCTCTGTTAGAATAATTAGGGAAGTAGACCGGCGAGTCAATATCCTGATTGAGACTGAGTGTGGAAACCACCTTAGGCAAGAATTTTGGATTTGTCCTCAGGGATACTCTGTCCTGGTGGAAAATTAAATAAGGCTCTTTGCACAAGAGAGCATGAAGCTCAGAAACTCTTCTCACTGACGTTACAGCAACCAAAAACAGTTTTCCACGACAGAAAACGCAGCTCGCAATCCGCGGCAGGTTCAAAGGGGGGGAGCGCGAGTTGCTCCAGGACAAAGAGCAAATCCCATGGAGGCACAGAGTCCTTAATGTGCAACACCCCTCTCAAGAATTCTCGACAGCCATCTAATTGTATCACTATGCGCTGTCCCACCGGGAGGTGATCAGCAGAAATGGCACAGAGGTGCACCTTAATAGAGGAGTAGGCGAGACCCAAACTGAAAAGGGAGAGCAGGTACTCTAGCACCGCTTTCACCGGGCAACCTAAAGGGGAAAGGTCGCGTGCTTGCGGCCATAAACAAAAACTGCGCCATTTCATGGCGTATGTCGCATGCGTTGCCGGCTTTCTGGCTGCAGAAAGAACTTCCGCAACCTCTTGCAAGACCCCGTGTCGCAAGATGGCTATGTCTCTAGGAGCAATGCATGCAGGTTCAGTGAGCGCAAGTCCGGGTGGACCAGTGAACCCTCCTCCTGAGACAAGTGATGGGAGCCGAGTGGCAACGGGAGCGGAGGTTCCCGAGATAGCTGTATTAGCAAAGGGAACCAGATCTGTCTGGGCCAGAAAGGGGCTACCAGGATCATTGTTGCATGCTCCCTGCGCAGTTTGAGAAGAACTCTGGATCAACGGGAAGTGAGGGAAGGCGTAGAGGAATCTGTACGCCCAGGAGACGGACAACGCATCTCGCCAGAAAACACCAGGCCCTGGATCTAGTGAGCAAAAATTGGGCAGATTTGCGTTGGATGGGGAAGCGAACAAGTCCAATTCTGGAGTTCCTCATCGAAGAAACAGATCCTCTGCTACCTCCTGAAGAAGTTCCCACTCGTGGACTCTGGCCTGGAAGCGACTCAGGCCGTCTGCAATTGTGTTGTCCACCCCGGGAACATGTACTGTGATCAGGTTCGCGCTGTGTCGATTACCCAATCCCACACCCTCATGGCCTCCCTGCAAAGGGGGTAAGAGTGTGCGCCTCCTTGTTTGTTGAGGTAATACATCACCGCCATGTTGTCTGTCTGAAGCAGGAGAGTACTCGGCGGGATCTCTGACTGAAATGCCTGCAGAGCATGAAGGACCGCCCTCATCTCTAGGACGTTGATATGGAGGTGGGCCTCCAGAGGAGTCCACGTCCCCTGGGACTTCACCCCGTCCAGATGTGCTCCCCACCCTAGACCTGAGGCGTCTGTGGTGAGGATTACCTCCAGGGACAGCGCTATGAACGGGACGCCTATAGAGAGTATCCCTGGGTCTAGCCACCACTGCCAGTCTCGAATCGCGGTGTTCGTGATTCTGACCGGATGCTGCATGTGGTCTTGATTTTGGGCCCATTGCACCTTGAGCATCCACTGAGTTATTCGCATGTGAAGCCTTGCGCAAGGGACAGTAGGAATGGCCACAGCCATATGTCCGAGCAAGCGAAGGATCGACCTGGCTGGGACGGTCTTGTTCGACGAAAGCTCCCTGATGAGGGATCTGATGCGCTCCGCTCGGTCGTCTGGAAGAAGTGCTCTTCCCTGAACAGTGTCCAGTACTGCGCCTATGAACTGCAGTTTCTGCGACGGTGCCAGGAGAGACTTCTCGTGGTTGATTAGGATACCCAGAGATCGAAACAGGACCTGGGTGCTCTGAATAGCCCCTAACAATGCCTCTCTGGAGGCGGCCATGAGAAGCCAATAGTCCAGGTACGGGAACACATAATGGCCCTGTCTTCTTAGAGACACTGCCACGACTGCCATGCATTTGGTAAATACCCTGGGTGCCGATGACAGCCCAAATGGAAGGGCTTGGAACTGAAGATGATGGCCGAGAAACTCGAAGCGCAGGAACCTCTTGTCGCTTGAGCTATAAGGATGTGCAGGTAAGCGTCCTGCATATCTAGAGACGCTAAAAGGTGTCCTGCTTCAGCATGGGAATCAGACCCGGAAGAGTTACCATGCGGAATCTTTTGTAGGCGACCGACAAATTGAGGTCGCTGAGGTCCAGAATCGGACGGAGGTCCCCTGTCTTCTTTGGAACCAGGAAGAAGTGGGAATAGTATCCTAGTCCTCTCTGGTTCTCTGGGACGTACTCTATTGCTCCCTTTTGCAGGAGCGCGAGTACTTCTTGTCTGATCAATGACTTGTGCTGACCTGGGTACCGGGAGAGCAACGGAGGCCTCGAGGGTGGCTTTTCTGCGAATTCTATAAAGTGGCCTTTTCCGACCAACTATAGAACCCACCTGTCGGTGGTTATAATCTGCCATCCTGGCAGGAAATTCGCAATGCGACCCCCGACCATTACGTCGCGTTGATCCTGAGGGCGGGGCCGAAGGAGGTCAGGCTGTGGTGGCCGAGGTCCGCTGGCTGGACCGGTTTAGGAGCGCGCTGGCTTCACCTGCGGGTTACTTCTGGGCCTATGAAACCGGAGCCCCTTTGTTGTGGAACCAGGCGGGACTGCTGTCTCTGCATCCGGCCTCGAAAACGGCTTTGTTTCCTACTAAAGGAACTAAGCTTGGGTCTGTACATGGCCTGGACAGACCGCACCGCCTTCCCGGCCTCTTGAAGTTTGGCGAGGACCTTCTCCGAGGACTCACCAAAAAGAACCTCTCCATGAAACGAGGCGTCCAGGATGTTCTTCTGGACGTCCGGGGTGAATCCAGAGACACGGAGCCATAAGTGTCTCCGGAGACATACGCCTGAAGCTGCCACTCTGGCCGAGAAGTCCGCGGAATCATACGCGGCTCGCAGCACCTGGGTTCCCACGTCTGAACCCGTACGAAGCAGTTGTAGCAACTCCTCCTTCTGCTCACCTTATGGCATCTTTTCCGCCAGATCCAGTCCCTGCTCCCACAAGGCGTTTTGAAACTGTACCATGTGGGTCAAGTAGTTGAGGGATCTGATGGCGTAGGTAGCGGATGGATACGCAGCGCCTGCCCATAGCGTCCAGCTGTTTGGACTCTGGGTCCGGTAGCAGGGTGCTCAAATGTTGCGCCGCTGGAACCGGCGCGAGAGGCTGCAGTGACCAGAGAATCGCCAGAGGATGTGGTGCCAAGTACTGGTCCTCCCTAGGGGCCTTGTACAGGCGGTCAGCTTTCTTCCGCATCGCCGGAAGCGAGTGTGGACGTTTCCACACTGCCTTGGTGACGTCCACGAATGTGTCCACCAAGGGTGGCACCACCACAGGCTTAGGATCTTTTTGCCGAAGATATCTGACAAGGTGTAATCTCTCGGGGTCTAGTTCCTCTGCGTCCCAGCCCATGTTCTCCTGGATATGCCTCAATCTCTGAGAACGATGGGTCATCCGGAGATCTTGGAAGCTCACGTGGGTCCAGAGAAGGGACACTGATCGGAGAGGGGGATCTGGATCCGTCCGATCCCGTGTCCTCCATCGAAGGCGTACAGCGGCGTCTTCTGGGTCTCTTGGGGCTGGGTGACCCTGAAGAAGATCTGGACGGAGGTCCCGTAGGCTCCTTGGGGGGGGGGTATTCGGCGCGCATCCCTGGGTGAAGTAGGGGGCAATGGCGTGATGTACAGGTGGAGGAGGAGGAGGAGGTGGTGTGGGAACCACATCCTTCTTTATGGTGTCCCACCAGTAAGTAAACAACTCCTTGACCTCGGATATGCTGAGGCCCAACGACGGACCGGGCGCGGATAGCCAGTCGTTCCGGCGTCGGCTCCATAGGGGTCTCAGGTTCCGGCGAGGGTTCCCTGGAGGAGTGTGACAGGACTGGGTTCGCCAGTCTGGTCCTCGGGCTGGGTCAGCTCCTCCTCTGTGATCGCCTCCTGACCGACATCAATGGGAGGCGAAGGGGTCCTCTTCTCAGTAGGTACGGACGTCAGTCCCCCGGGCGGCGTCCATGGAGGTGAAGGCTTAACTGGCGACGGGCATCTGGCGGTCGTCGGTTCTCGGGACCGATGTTTGGCCGGCGTCAGGTCCGATGATCTCTTAAGTTAAGTCAGTTCTTTGGTCTTCTGCTGTGGAGGAAGGCAAAGAAACTGACCTGGCGTCGGGTTCCAAATGGCGGGAACCGGACTTGTGATGGTGATTACTGTCCCCCGACCTCGACAGGGCCTTAGTGGCAGAGGACGAAGAAGGTCTGGAGGTCTTGGCCTAAGGAAGAAAGGAGGAACCTGATGAAGTCTTCACCGCTGCAGGGGGAGGCTGAGAGCGGGCCCAGGAAGGGGAGCGGTCGGACCGGGAGCGGAGCTACAGGGAGTTAGAGGCCCTAGACGGGACCTGGATCTCTCTCTCTCTATGCTTCTC
This sequence comes from Neoceratodus forsteri, assembly GCA_016271365.2. Classification (NCBI taxonomy): domain Eukaryota; kingdom Metazoa; phylum Chordata; order Ceratodontiformes; family Ceratodontidae; genus Neoceratodus; species Neoceratodus forsteri. Next base: position 1,410,395,067 of record CM057456.1, on the reverse strand, counting down.
GAGGTGTCTCCGGGCCTTGTCGGAAGATTCCCCCTTGGAGGCTGCGTACATGGCATTAATCTTTTCCTCGAGCAGGAACCCCTAAAGGGCATTCTGGCGACTGATCCGGGTCCAGCTGTTAAACCCCTGGCAGAAGGAGCAGGCCCGGGTGTCGTGGTCTGGGCCTAGGCACCGGACACAGGTCGAATGCAAGTCTTTGAATGGGATTTACTTCCCACAGGCGCACGTCGACGGATGGCCCTCAACGGAAGTTGGAGAGGACATCAGACAGAAACTGAGCAGAAAAAACAAACTTTTCCCCAAAGAAAGAACTTAACCAGGCGTTGCACGCTGGAAATGAACCAAAGGGTCGAGACATGCAAGTCGACGGCGGGAAAGAACTGGGGAATCTGGAGGGACCGCCTCCTTATGTACTACGTCTGACGTCGGGGGCCGGACAGATGTCGGAGGCGGTCCCCTCGCAGAAGACTGCTAGCTAGAAGATTTCCGCGGAGTCCTGACGCCTGCCGGCTTCAGTCCTAATGGTGTTACCTGCTGCAAGAGCTGTATCTCGAAGTAAGATCAATATTACTACGGTGAGTAATTTTTTCTTCTCACCCCAGGGATCCTCTAGCATTAGTAACTGAAGATTATAAAGCAGTGCAGTTGGTAGGCAGGTACAGGACCACCATGCCAAATTTAGCATCACACCTTGACTATACATCCAGACAGTAATGTTTTGTGAATCTGTGTACAGTCCTCCAGGTAGCTGCTTTACAGACATACATCGAGCAAGGTGATGTCATGTCCCCTGGCAGCAGGGGACCCGAGGCCCTCAGGGGGCTGTTTAATCAGCCTTCTCATAACAAAACTGACTACAGAAGATCCAAGAAATAGTTCTGAGTGGCTGGCCTTCCTCTACCTACCTCCCCATTGGTGAGGAAAAGCTGGACAGTGGATCACCTGAACTGCCTGGTGTGCTCTAAGCAGCAGCATAGGTATCTTATCACATCCAGGCTGTGTTCTTCAGGAGTGGATTTTTCGGTGAAGCAAACAGGAAGAGTGATTGACTGGTTAAGGTGCAACTCAGACCACCTTAGGCAGAAATTTCCTATTTGTTCAGAGCTCTACCTTGTCCTTGCGAAGGATAATGTAGTTAGGATCTGTACAGAGCGCTTATAGCTCTGAAATGCTTCTGGCAGAAGTAATGGTGACTACAAAGACGGTCTTCCAAGTGATATTCCAGATGGGCCGTAGCCATGGATTCAAAAGGTGATTCCATAAGCCTGGCAATGCACAGGTTAGGGCTCCAAGGGGGAAGGTTCCCTGACTGGGGGCTGAAGGTTGAGAAGCTCTTTAAAGAACTTCTTGAAAACAGGCAAAGAAAGGACTGACTGCTCTTTGCTTAAGGACAAGTAAGTAGAAATTGCAGCCAAGTAGAGTTTCAAGGATGAGGCCTTCAAACCTCAGGCCTACAAGTGCACCAAATACAGTAGTCTAAAAGATAAGGGACTGATGCCTTGATAAGATTTAGATATTGCCTTTTGCACCAGAAATAAAATCTTTTCCACTTAGCTGTGAAGGTTTTCTTGGTACTGGGTTTTTAATTGCCATCCTCAGGATTTTATGCACCTGTTCCTAATACTGGGAATCTGGACACTTTTAACTTCTCAAGAGCCAGGCTTTCAGGTGAAGAGACTGCAGACTGGGATAAGTCACCCTTGTCTGAGGAAGAGTCGGGAGAGTGACTGAGAGGAAGCCAGATAGGCCTGCTGCAGGCCAGGGCTAGCAGGAGAGAGCAACACAACTGCCTTGGTCAATCCTGTGCCACCAAGATCATTGATGCAGGCAGGGACCTTCGTTTCAGCAGCACTCTTATCAGAAGGGAGGGAAGGCATAAAAAACCTCCCTGACCAGTCCAAGGACAATGTTGTGTTGGAAGAGTCCCTAGTGCTTGGGGCCTGCAGAAGTACAGAGGAAGTTGATTGAGGTGAGCGGCAAACAGATCTATTTCTAGTGTGACCCCTCCTAAAGACTGTGGAAAGGACCCGCTTTGTTCACAGTCCACTCGTCGTGCCCCTGGCTGATGCAACTGAGGGCATCCGTCAAAGTGTTGTCCTTGCCTGGAAGGTGCATGGCTGAAAGGCTGACGCAGAGAGAGAGTATGCCAGGGACCAAATTTTCACTGCCTCAGTACAGGGCACTGTAGATTTTGTGCCACCCTGCTTGTTTATGTAAAACATTGACAAGGTCAATGAAGTGAGGAATAGTGAGGCTTAATAAAAGGGAGGGAAGGTGGGCAGAGGGAGACTGTGAAAAGGCAGAGATACTAAACAAATATTTTTGCTCAGTATTTACAAATGAAGAGGGGGAGGTACATAAACAGCAGAAACACTCTGGATACAGAAGTTGATACCAGCCCATTTACAGAAAAAAGGGTTCTGAAAGAACTCTTAAAACTGAAGGTGGACAAAGCAATGGGGCCTGATGGGATTCATCCCAGAATTCTAAAAGAACTAAGGGAAGAACTAGTGACACCACTGACTACCCTTTTTAATAAATCATGGGAGGATGAGGCGGTACCCGAGGACTGGAGGAGGGCACATGTGATTCCCCTTCACAAAAGTGGGAGCAAGGCAGAAGCAGGAAACTACAGACCTGTTAATTTAACCTCAGTGATAGAGAAAATGATGGAATCACTTCTGAAGGAAAGAACTGTCGAGTATCTAGAGGCCAGAGGGGCACAGGACCCTAGGCAGCATGGATTCACAACGGGAAGGTCATGCCAGATGAATCTGATAAATTTCTTTGACTGGGTGACCAAAGTAGTAGATCAGGGAGGGGCTGTGGACATGGCCTACCTAGACTTTAGCAAGGCATTTGACACAGTCCCACACAAAAGATTAATATACAAGTTAGCCAGCCTGGGAGTGGGTCCCAAGATGACAGTCTGGGTAAAGAACTAGCTGGAGAATAGGACACAGAGTAATAGCAAATGGAGTCCACTCAGAAGAAAGGAGGGTTACTAGTGGGGTACTGCAGGGTTCAGTATTAGGACCGGTCCTCTTCAATGTCTTTATAAGCGACATTGCAGAAGGACTGGAAGGAAAAGTATGTATCTTTGCAGATGACACAAAGATCTGCAACAGAGTTGATGCACAGGGTAGGGTGGAAAGGATGAGAAGGGACTTGGCAAGGTTAGAGGAATGGTCAAATGCATGGCAGCTTAGATTCAATGCTAAGAAGCGTAAGGTAATGCACCTGGGAAACAAAAACCCAGGGGAAGAGTACACAATGGGGGGTGAGATACTAACAACAAAAATGGAAAGGGACCTGGGGGTAGTCGTATCAGATGACCTAAAGGTGGGCAAGCAATGTGAGAGGGCAGCAAGGAGGGCTGGGGGGATACTGGGATGCAAAGGGAGAGGCATCACCAGTAGATTTCAGGAAGTTATCCCTCTGTACAGACAGCTGGTCAGACCCCATCTGGAGTACTGTGTGCAGTTCTGAAGACCCAATCTCTGCAAAGACAGACAGGATGGAAGCTGTCCAGAGGAGGGCAACTAAAATGGTGCAGGGTCTGCACCGGAAGACGTATAAGAGAGAGCACAGGAGCTTATTAAGTATAGCCTCGAGGAAAGGGGGGAGAGACATGATAGAAATGTCAAGCACCTCAAGGAATCAACAAAGTCCAAGAGGGTAGCATCTTTCAAAAAAGAGGTGTGCAAGAACAAGAGGGCACAATTTAAAAGATTGGGGGGTGCGGCTTAGAGGTAATTTAAGGAAGTATTTTTCACAGAGAGGATTGTGGATGCATGGAACGGCCTTCCGAAGGAGGTTGTGAGTCAAAATCAGTGGTGGAATTCAAGCATGCATGGGACAGTCATAAGGCAATTCTACGGGGTGGGGGTAGGAAAAAGTAGGCTGCTGGTTAACTAGGATCTGCAGCTTATCCAGTAGGTAGGGGAAATGGGCAGACTGGGTGGGCCAAGCGGTCCTTATCTGCCGTCAAATTCTATGTTTCTATGTTAAGGTGTTCTCTGTTCTGATTTGCACTGAATGACCCTTTAACTGTGGAGCAAAGTACTTCAGAGCAAGGTAGATGGCGCTGAGCTCCAGAAAACCAATGTGGCTTGCAAATTCCTTGGGGGGTCCAGGAGCCACTGACTGAATGACTGCCAGATGAGCTCCCCATCCCAGACATGAGGCATCTGTGGTAAAACTTTCGTGGGAGAAGGCAATTGGAAGGGGATTCCCACCGACAGGCTGGTAGGATCCTTCCACCAGTCCAAAGCTTGGAGTAAGGTTCTTGTGACAGGGACCAGTTTGGACAGAGAATGTCTTTTTTTGGGACCAGTGTGGGGCAAGAAAGTAACCTGCATCAGAGGGAGCTGCACTAGGGGGGTTGACTAGCAGTGGTAGGGGTATGAAAAATGCACCCTGTAGAGTCTAGTAGAGATGCCAGACTTCAGCCATTTCTTCAACAGAGAGTAAATCACTAATAAGTCTGGGAGATTATGCCCCGGAGGCTCAGTGTTTTTTGTTTCGTCTTTATCCTTCTTGCTTACTGACATCTCTCCATGCTTTGTAGTGGGAGGGGCACTGGCATGTTTTACTTTCTAAGTTTTTTATGGCAGGCACTTAATCAGTGAACAGGTCAGATTGTCTTGTAGTAGTTGGCACTTCATCAGTGCACTTGGAAGGCTTAGGCTTAATAGGCACTTAATTGGCACCTTTGTTTCCATTTTTTTCTTTAGATGGCACTTCAGCACTGTTACCGTTTTTAGGTTTAGAAGGCACTTCATCAGCACCCTGGTTAGAGCCTTTATTCTTAGTAGGACCCTCATTGGTAGTCTTAGCAAAAAGGTTAAGAATAATGGCTGCTCTGAGTTTTTGAACAAAATCTAGAGCAAAGTGAACGGTAATGAGCTGGACCCAAGCACTGTAAACACAGGTTGTGGGTATCAGCTTTGCCCACAATTCTGTGGCACTTCACAATTTTTTAAAACCTGTGGGTCCAGTTCTCCTTTTTGGCTTTTCTGACATGCCAATTTTTCAGAAATGCTGAAATTATCGGTTCCCAATAGGGAAGAATTGAAAAAATAGTCTGTTCCCTCACGGTAAAGAACCGTGATTTAAAACAGCAAAACCGTGAAGAAAAAGTAGGAAACTAGAGGTTACTCACCTGTAACAGCAGTTCTAGGAGTCGTATATGTTGTGCATCCATAATTCTTGGCAGGTACCTTGCCGCTTGAAGATGTGCCAGAAAGTCTTCAAGCTGCCTCTTCCCACCCACTTGGGTGGTAAAACCCTTGGCTCCACCCCATGATGCCAGATCTAGCCCGCTGGAAGGCAGGTTGCGTGTCGAGAGCCAGGGAGGTCGGGTGGGTCATGTGGATGAACACATACCACTCCTAGAACTCCTGTAACAGGTGAGTAACCTGTATTTCTAGGGACGTGGATATGTTGTTCTATCCACACTTCTTGGCACACTCCTAGCAGCTCTCCAGAAGGAGGGAGGCAAGGAGCGCACTCCCTATACTTACTTGGGGAATAAGGACTGGAGAACCAAGGTCCCAAAACCAGCATCCCAGCGTGACTCTAGATCAATGCGGTAATGGGAAATAAAGGAGTGCGCGGACTTCCAGGTAGCAGCCCTGAAGATTTCCTGGATAGGTACATCCCTAGAAGCAGCCACCGAAGCAGCGATATGGCAGGTAGAATAAGCTCTTATCACTCTGGGTGGCTCCACGTCCGCCAACCTATAGAAGAGATCTATGCAGGGGATGACCCACCTGCTTATCATCCGCTTGGCTGCAGGTCTGCCAGGTGTGGCTTCAGCATAGGTGACAAACAGCTGGCGAACCTCTCCTCGAACTTCAGCCGTCCGCTCCTTACAAGCGAGCGCTTTTCTAGGGTCCAGAGTTAGAAGCCTATATTCGGCCTCCGAGGTGTGATTGGGGTACAACAACGGCAGTCTCGACACCTGATTCAGGTGAAACTCCGTCACCACCATCGGAAGGAATTTCAGGTTGGGGTGAAGGACAACCTTGTCCCTGTGGAAGACCAGATAGGGAGACTCGACGGAAAGCGCCTGGAGCTCTCCCATTCTTCTAGCTGACGTAATAGCCACCAAGAAGGTGGTCTTCCACGACAGGTGGGAAATATCGCACCTGTGCATTGGTTCAAATGGCCTGCCCATGATCTTGGCCAATACCAGCAGTAGATCCCACAGAGGTGGAGTTTCTTGCACCGGAGGGGATATGTGATCCAGGCATTTGAAAAAGCACCAGACCACCTTCTCCTGCGCCACCGACTGCTTGCCGGCCCGTGCCCGATAAGCGGCTGCTAGGTGCACCTTAAGGGTCGTCGCCCGAAGCCCTAGCTAAGAAAGGGACCACAGGTAGTCCAAAATGCTAGCCAATGGACAGGAAGAAGGGTCCAACCCCTTGCTCTGACATCAAATGGAGAATCTCTTACATTTAAAGACATAATTTCTGGTCGACTCCTTACGGGACGCCTCAACAACGTTGAGGACCTTGTCGGAAAGACCCAAGGCCTGGAACACTAGCCGCTCAGGAACCAGGCCATCGGGTGCAAGGATTGAAGGTCCAGATGGAGCGCCTTCCCCTTGCTGACTGAGATCAGGTCCGGGTGGGCTGGAAGCCACCTCGGGAGCCTGGAGCCAAGTCTAAGGAGATCTGGATACCAGAACTGCAGAGGCCATTCTGGGGATACCAGAATCACCTGCGCCCTGTCCCTCTTCGCCTTGAGCAGCACCTTGTGGATCAAGGGAAATGGAGGGAAGGTGCATTAGAGACCCGGGGTCCACGGCCTCGAAAAGGCATCCCCCTGCAGCGAGCCCTGCTGAGGGGGGCCGGCATGAAAGCCTCAGCTTCGCTTTCTCCTTGGAGGCGAACAGGTCCACCTGAGGGGGACCCCAATGTGAGAAGAGGTCTTGAACTACCTCCGGCAGGAAAAAAAAAACACTCAAGAGATGCAGCGCATATCAGGCTGAGGGCATCAGCCAGACTGTTCGAGGCTCCCGCCACATGAATTGCCAGGAGATCCGCCAGAAGGCTGATCACGAGAGACCAAATGAGGAGAGCTTCCTTGCAGAGAGGCAAGGAGTGCATCTGCCCTGACAGTTGAGGTAGTACATGGTTGTGGTGTTGTCCGTCTGGACCTGACCCACTTGACCCTGCACAAACGGAGCGAAGGCGGTGAGGGCTAACCGTACCAAAGCTCCAGCAGGTTGATATGGCATCGGTACTCTTGAGAGGGACCAGAGGCCGTGGGCCCTGAGCTCCCCCAGATGGGCACCCCAACCCATTAAGTAGGCGTCGGTCATAAGGATGACCATCTGCTCGGCGTGGACAAACTGGATATCCTCCTGCAGATAAACTGGGACGAACCACCACTACAGGCTGTCCTACATCATCTGGGTCACGGTTACTGGTTGGTCCACAGGACCGGAGCACTGAGACCACTGGCGGGCCAACCCCCACTGCAGGGGACGCATATGCCAGCAGGTCAAAAGGACCTCGCTGGTGTAAGTCGCCATGAGACCCAGAAGGTGCAGGAAGTCCCGGGCAGGGTGCAATTGCCCAGCCTGAAATGACTGGGCAGAGGAGGAAAAGACCTCGGCCCTGTCTGCTGGGTGCCAGGCTTTGGCTCAAAGGGAGTCGAGCTCTGCCCCAATGAACAGAACTGCCTGCAATGGCACGAGTTCCAATTTGGCCTTGTTGATCAGGACACCAAGTTGAGAGCAGACCACGAGGGTCAGAGCTCTGGATCGCTCCACCTCCAACCTGGAGGGGGCTGCTATCAGCCTGTCGTCCAGGTAAGGGTACACCAGGATCCCTTGGCGCTGCAGGAATGCTGTCACCACTGCCATACATTTGGTGAAAACCCTGGGAACTAGAGAAACGCCGAAGTACATGGCCTGGAACTCGTAAAGGGATCCCTCCGCTCCGAAGCGGAGGAATCGCCGACGTGAAAGAATGCATCCTGGAGATCCAGAGAACAAAGCCACACACTTAGTTCCAAGGATGGTATGATCTAAGCCACAGTGACCATCCTGAAGGTGCACGGCATTAGAAACTTGTTCAGGTCGTGCACATCGAGAATGGGCACCAGCCCCCGGTCCGCTTTTGGGACCAGGAAGTGCCAGGACACAAACCCTTGGCTTGAGGAGGATCCGCCACCTTGCCGATTCCTCCTTTTGGAGGAGCAGAGCAATGTTGGCTCAACGAGTAAACAGATGCTGTGAAACCAGTAGCCCCCCCCAAGGGTAACGGCTTGAAACGGAGGAGTCGGCTTGAATTCCAGAGGCAGACCCCTGCCGACCACTTTCAACACCCAACGGTCTGTGGTTATAGCAGACCAGTTGGAAAGGAATTGGCTGAGCTGTTCCCCCCCCCCGGGGGGGGGGACAGGAGGAGTGACGAGTTTGGGGGCAGCACCCCTCAACCCATCACTAGGCAGGCTTGGAGGGAGAGGCGGCCAAGGAGCAGCAAGCTTGGCCTTGGGGCGCCAAACATGAGCATGCTGGCCCAGCTGCTGGACTGGACATGCCGCAGGGGCAGAAGTGTGAACGGGCTTAGCTGTTGCTGGCGGCCTTTCTCCTTCTAGGCAAATATGAGTCCAAGGTGGAAATGGACTTTTTAATCCTTGGGAGGTGGCCATCCACCCCGGGCCTGAACAAGTCTGTGCCCAAAAAGGAGACGGCTGCCAGCTTGTGCAGAGTATCTGCCAAGCAGGTAGATTTCAACAGCCAGGCTCTGCGGCGTATGGCTTATGCGGCCGCTACTGACCGGGCACAAGAGTCTCAGATGTCTAGAGCAGTCTGGAGCTGCTGCTTGGCCACCGCTCTTCCCTGATCCCACACCTGCTTGACAGTTCTTTGAAGGTCAGCCGGGAGATGAGGAAACACCTCATCCAGGGAGCCCAAAAGGGCGTGTGAAGTGTACAATCAGTAGAGCCGAGCTAGCCTGTCAAATGCTAGGGAGGCGGCAGCATAAACTTTGTGCCCGGAGGAGTCCAGATTTTTGGACTCCTTGTCCAGGGTGCTCCTCTATGTCAATGGCAATTCCAGAGTGCCAGACAATGCTATCGGTTACCAGCCCTTTAACCAAAGGATGCTCCGAAAAACCGGAGAGAGAACCGGTCGGGACTGCGTACTTGCGGGCTATCCTGGCCGAAGGCGCAGGACAGGAGGCAGGCCGCTTGCCACAACCAAGCTGGACCAACAATGGCCTCGGCCACAAGAAAGGCCTCCATGCGGGAATCCCCTCGGTCCAAAATCTCCACGAGGGGATATCTGGCCCGTTTCTGCACAGGTTCGAGCTGCATCCCAGTAGACAGATGAGCCGAAGAACACCAAGGAACGAAGTTGGGCTCTCGTCCACTGACTGACCGTGGATGATTCCAGGTCGAGGGGCCTAGAATACAAGGAGAAGTCGTCAGACTCAGAGGAGTCCTCGAACACCTGGCGAGCACCTGAGCCACCCTCCACTCGCCAAGGCTGATCGGGGGCAAGGGTGAACAACAACCTGTGGGGCAAGCCCTGACCCGACAGAGAATCCTTGGCCGAGGCCCCAATCTTCGGTTGCGGAGGCGGTGGTTTCAACCACAATGGGTGGAGCAGCGTTTGACCGACCAGTCTGCACGAGTCCTCCCACCTGAGCGAACAGAGGGAGAGATCGCCGGTCGCCGGCGACAGCCACTTAATTGGCGGGGAAGGCGACGGAGTCAGCTCGTTGCCAGCCAACAAGAGCTGTTGCCATATCATATCCTCATACCGCCGACAACTTGTGCTGGAGCCTGTCCTCCGACGTGGATCATGAGGAAGAGCGGTGACGCCGCTTTCCGTGACGTCGGGACCGAGACCACCGGAGGGACTTGCCCAACATGGAAGAGGACAGAGACCAAGACCATCTGGGTCACCGACGATGGGTCGAAGAAGAGGCGGGGGAAACCCGCACATTCTCCGGTTAAGGGTCCTTGACCGGGGACTTCGACTCAGGTGGCCGAGGCAAGTCCTCGGTAGACACCAAGGGGAACCGGTGAAAGAGGGTTGTCGGCCTCTCCAGTCGACAGCCCATTTAACGGGTCAAGAAAATTTTCAACCGCATCGACAGGTGTCTTGGGCAGCTGACCTGACTGGGACACTGAAAAGTCAGTGCCCTATGCCGCAACATCGACCAAAGTCGATAAGGGGACGGTCCAGGGAACGAGATCTCCCCCGCAAACTACGACAGTGGGATTCAACTTTCAGTTCCTTCTTTGACCGACTGAATTAAGTCCCTGAAGGTCCCTCTCACTTGGTGGAGAGACTGACAATGCTCCTAAAAGGAAGCGGTATAGGAGGAGCCCAAGGAGAGCGGGATAATCGCAGACGCTGAGGAAGATGAAGATGCGGCCTGGGCTGCCTCCTCCTCGAGGGCGATTAACTGCTCCAGCTGCTCCACGGAGCCCGCATCCATGGACACCGCCCAACAGGCCTCTTAAACTTCACCAGCAGAAACCGTTTTACAGGGTCCCAGTTTAACACAGAAACATAGACTGACGGCAGATAAGGACCGCTAGGCCCGTCTAGTCTGCCCATTTCCCTACCTCCAAGATAGGCCGCAGATCCTAGTTAACTAACAGCCTATTTCTTCCTACCCCCCACAAGAATTGCCTTATGTCTGTCCCTTGCATTCTTGAATTCTCCCAGTTTTAGACCCCACAACCTCCTCAGGAAGGCTGTTCCATGCATCCACTACCCTCTCTGTGAAATAATACTTCCTCACATTGCCCTGAACCGCCCTCCTTCTATCTTTAAATTGTGTCCCCTTGTTCTTGCAAGTCTCTTTCTGAAAAATGCTACCCTCTTGGACTTTGTTGATTCCACTGAGGTACTTAAAAGTTTCTATCATGTCCCCCCTCTCCCTTCTTTCCTCAAGGGTATACATATTAAGCTCCTTTAGTCTCTCCTCATACGGCTTCTCTTGCAGACCCTGCACCATTCTAGTTGCCCTCCTCTGGACTGCCTCTATCCTGTCTATGTCCTTGCGGAGATGGGGTCTCCAGAACTGGACACAGTACTCCAGATGGGGTCTCACCAACTGTCTGTACAGATGGATAACAACTTCCTGTTTTCTGCTGCTGATGCATCTCCCTATACATCCCAGTATACCCCCAGCCCTCCCTACTGCCTTCTCACATTGCTTGCTAACCTTAAGGTCATCTGATATGATTACCCCCTGGTCCCTTTGCTTTTTTGTTATTATTACTACCTCCCCACCCATTGTGTATTCTTCCCCTGGGTTCTTGTTTCCCAGGTGCATCATTTTGCACTTCTTTGCACTGAATCCTAGCTGCCATATTTCTGACCATTCCTCCAACCTTGCCAAGTCCCTTTTCATCCTTTTCACGCCTCCTTGTGTATCAACCCTGTTGCAGATTTTTGTGTCATCTGCAAAAAGGCATACTTTTCCTTCCAGTCCCTCTGCAATGTCACTGATGAAGACATTAAAAAGGACTGGACCCAATACTGAACCCTGCGGTACCCCACTAGTAACCCCCTTCTTCAGAATGGACTCCATTTACAATTACCTTCTGTGTCCTGTTGTCCAGTCAATGTTTTACCCAGGCTACCACCCTGGGTCCCACTCCCAGGCTGATTAATTTGACTATTAATCTTTGTGTGGGACTGTGTCAAATGCCTTGCTAAAGTCTAGGCAGGCCATGTCCACAGCCCCTCCCTGGTCTACTACTTTGGTCACCCAGTCAAAGAAATCTATTAGATTCGTCTGACATGACCTTCCCGCTGTGAACCCATGCTGCCTTGGGTCCTGTGCTCCACTGGCCTCTAGGTACTCAACTATTCTTTCCTTCAGAAGTGACTCCATCACTTTCCCTACCACAGAGGTCAGACCGGCAGGTCTGTAGTTTCCTGCCTCTGTCTTGGACCCACTTCTGTGAAGGGGAATCACATCCGACTTCCTCCAGTCCTCAGGTACCACACCATCCTCCCATGATATATTAAAAAGAGTAGCCAGTGGTTTCACTAGTTCCTCCCTTAATTCTTTTAGAATTCTGGGGTGAATTCCATCAGAACCCATTGCTTTGTCCACCTTCAGTTTTAGGAGTTCTTGCAGAACCCTTTCTTCTGTGAAAGGACTGGGATCGACACCCCGATCAAGAGTGCTTCTGTTAACTGGATTAGGCACTTCCCCTCCTCTTTTGTGAATACTGAGCAGAAATATTCGTTCAGTATTCCTGCTTTTCACTGTCCTCCGCCACCCACTGTTCATTCTATTCAGCCTCACTATCCCTCCCTCTGTCTTTCTCGCTGATGTACCTGTAAAGGTTTTATCCCCTTCTTAACTGAGTTGGCTATCTTTTCCTCAGTTTTGGCCTTTGCTATTCTGACTCCCCCTTCTGCCTTAACTGGTACAGCTCCCTGTCCTGCTCCTTCTGTGTTTCCTTATACTCCGAATGCTATCTTTTCTTCCTGACTTTCACAGCCTCCTCTTTTGAGAACCATAGTGGCTTTTTCTTTTGTTTTGATTTGTTCATTTGCTTCACACAAAGGCTTGTTGCCTCTGTGATGGCAATTTGATAATTCCCATTGTTGCTCCACACCTCCTTCTAGCCTGTTTGCTAGTGCTTTTCTGAGGCACTCTCCCATCTTGCCAAAGTCAGCCCTCCTAAAGTCCAGTACCCTCACTTTTGTATGGCTTGACTCTGTAGCTGAGTTTAACGTGAACCACACTGTTTGATGGTCACTTGTCCCAGATGGCAACCCACTTCTAGATCTGAGATCCTCTCACTGCCCCGCTTGAGAGTACGGAGGTCTAAGATTGCTCCTCACGAGTGGGTTCCAAAACTAGCTGTCTAATGCCTGCTACCTGTAGGCCATCAAGAATGGCCCTGCTCTTGGATGTGGCTGCAGCAAATGTGCTCCAGTTAACATCTGGCATATTCAGGTCTCCCATCAACAGTATCTCCCCTTTCTCTGCCATTCTAAGAATGTCTTCTATCATATCCTTGTCCATTCCTTCCCCCTGACATGGGGGTCTGTACACAACCCCTGTGCGGATTGTGGTGCCCTTTCCAGTCTCCAAGGTGACCCACAGTGCCTCCTCTCCTCCGTTTACTCTTTTGTTCAGTTGCTTTTATCCCTTCCTTTACATAGAGAGCTACTCCTCCCCCTCTTATCCCCTGCCCGTCTCTCCTGTAGGTTATGTACCCTGGTATGTTAACATCCCAGTCATGGTTCTCTGTGTACCATGTTTCTGTGACTGCTACGATATCCAGGCATCCCTCTTCCATTAAGGCCATCAGCTCAGGAAGCTTGTTGTCCAGACTACGGGCATTGGTACTCATTACCCTCCATTTCCTGATGGCCTTACTCCCTTTTGCCCCATCCCTGTCCTTCTTGCCTTTGTCACTTTCTCCATTTACCCCTGCCCTTCTCCCTATCGACACCTCTATGTTGGTGTCTGCCGCACTTACTACCGTGATTATTTGGACCTGGCAGCACAGTCTTCAAGAACTGAAGCCGAAAAGGACATGCAAAGATCGCAGGCCTGCAGATCGTGGCCAAGACCAAGGCAGTAGACGCACGTGGTGTGCGCCGGGAGTAGATTTGGAGTCCATCGCAGCCGCGAAGAAAGAAGACTAAAGTCTAGTAAATTTCAACACGATTTTCGGTAAAACCGAACGTTTAGGATCCAGGCCTAGAGACGCAAGAGCGCTAAGGAGGGAACCTGAGCTTCCAAGCAGTAAGGAAGATTTGGAGTCATGGGGCGGAGCAGAGGGTTTTACCACCCGGGTGAGTGGGAGGAGCCAGCTTGGAGACTTTACGGCACATCTTAAAGCCGCAAGGTACCTGCCAAAAAGTGTAGCTTGAACAACATATCCACGTCCCTAGAAATGGCGGTTCCTCGTAAAATAAGGGAACAGCTATTAATATAAACTTAAGAACCATCAAAAGCTATAAATGCAGTAAAGTTTTACCTCAGAAAATAGAAAAGGGAACCTCTGAAAGGAGGTGAAAATGCGGTTCCCGGGAACCGCTAAAAACCCCTTCCAACAGTGAAAAAGAACAAAATTGCCGGCCCGGTGGCACTGAAGACTGAGGCAGCATTTCTTTTCCTCCTGCCACGCCAGCAACCCATTTTCATGGTGCGAGCAGGTCATCTGGGGCTGGCTGGGGAAGAAGCGCATCAAGCATCCAGAGTACTGTTCTCCCCGGGAGGGTGAGGAAATGAAAATTATGTACCTATAGTAATTCTTGATCTTCTTGGATCAAATCTCCACCACTCACTCACACTAATAGAACAACGCCAGAACACTGGGACCCAGCAGGAGCCAAAATCTTCAGGCCGGCGGCACAAAGTATGGGCGTGAGAGCGGCACAAAAGTGGCTACGCGCCGCCGACATGCTACCTTGAGGTTGACCATCTAACTGCCTCTTTTTACCGAGGAGGTGCAGCATAAACTGACCTAGTCAAACTAACCTAGGTCAGTATAAAATAGTCCAAATGACCCACGTAAGAAGGGTCAATGTGATGCTTGGACAGCTGGTTCTGATTACTCTATGCTTTTTGTAAAATAAAAATGTGTTATTGAGTGTCTGCTGAGACAGCCTGTGGGATGCGCCAAAAAAAAAATACAGGAGATAATTACAGGCTAGAAGAGACTTAAATTAAGATCTCTTGTTTATCTAGCTTAATTGTAGCTGTCAGCTGCTAGGATAGGAAATCAAACTTTTATGACGTTAGGGGAACAGGTTATGTCACAAGGTGCTAAATCATAAATGTTCCGTTGATGTCTGAAAGAGCAGGATGCTGCTCCTGGATGAAAGACGACACTGGAAACTCAGTCTTAATTAAGAGTGTCATTTAGAAAATTATATACATCTATCCTGAAAAGGAGGAGCTAGATGACGTGGAGAAAACAGGTTCAAGACGGTGTTTTAATTATGCAGTGACTGACCTTTAGGTGAAATACATGTTTGCACTCTGAAGAAGAAACTTCTACTCTAGCACTATTACAAGAGATACATTAGATAAGTTTTATTGTCTGGTGATAGAAATGTGCACTTTTTAAACCTGATTCTTTTAAGTGATTGTATGTTTTTGTGATATATTGTTATGTATTCACATTTTACATATTATGATCTATTTTAAATAAACGTCTATTTAAAAAGTCTACTTGGTGTGACTTTGAAATTATGTTTTTGATAAGTGAAGCATATATGGTTACCAGTTGACGCTGTGCAATAGCTTACTGGTTTACCAAACTGGGAAAAGTTAAGAGTTTATTTGGAGGTCTTTCATAGAGTTTTTAAGGGTTTATTTTCTACACCTGGTTAGGTGCCCGTAGGCGAAAGATATCTGGCCCCCAGAAGAGCAGAAATGTCTGAGCCTGTACACTGGGTACGCCAGCAAGAGTTTCAGAGTTTGAATCCCTCCAGAACTTGAGACCAAAGGTTGATTCGAACCCACAAAACAGACAGGAGGGTTACCCTGTTTCTGTCCCTGTTCACAGTACTGCGCTCAGAGGTTGGCACTGAGGGAGCAGAAGGCCTGACCTGCTGAGTGGGGTTGTGACAGTCAAGAGTCTTCACAGCCCAGCCACTGAGGGAGTGAAGACCAAAAACAGATAAGTGAGCTCGAGTGCTGGAGGGTGGGCATGTGAATAAGTGGTGGGCTTGTGAATAAGTGGTGCAGACTTCGTCCAAGAAGATGAACAATTACAGTAGGTATGTAACTCATGTCTTCCTGGATATAAAGTCTCCACCACTCATTCACACTAATGGGAGAGTACCGAGCTGAAATAATCCTCTGAGAAGGGCGGCAGGAGAAAAGAGCTCAATAAGGACAGAAGTCCATTAAGGACTGTCCTGCCAAAGGACTGATGTCGTCTGGCATGGACATCCAAAGCGTAATGCTTTACAAACGTGTGCACAGAGCCCCAACTAGCCGTATTACAGATGTCTGCAATGTGCCTTGCTAGAATGAGCGTATACTCTGCCTTCCAGCAGAACCTGCGCCATGGAGTATGCCTTGACGGAGACATGCCAGTAGCCATGCCAAAATACATCAGATAGCAACAGGCTGACCCAAACTGAAAGAGACCAGTTATTTTAATGTGCAGATTTCTATAGTTCTGTCCAAATAAAAACAGCAAAGCTTTTCCTTTTTTTTTTTTTTTTTAAACTCTCTTTATCCCTCCTAATTTCTGCGCTGTTCACTCTCTCGAGCTCCCTCGAAGGTCCCTATCAGCAGCCCCAGTAGTCTGCCTAGGTACTAACGCACCCACATACCTGCAGAGCCTCGTACTACCCTCCGGGCAGGGCAGCAGATATCCTCCGTATCTCCCCCTGAACGACTGGGAGCACGTACATCGGAGTCTGCTCTCTTGGCTGCTGCCTCGGGAGACACAGAGGCTCTTCGCCTAGACCAGGGCAGAATATTTCCCGATGTTCTGGTGCATCCCTCCCCTAGCACTGGTGTGCAATGGGGACAAGGCTGCCAGCGCGTGTGGAAATGCACGTTGAAGCCAGTTCCCTGCCAACTTCTACCCTTGCGTGGAACATCTCCCCACCTGCACCGACCACCTTGAGGTTCCCCCAACAGGTGGTGGTAATGCGCCGGAGAGTATGGTAACCCATCCCCAGAGAAGGACAGCTGCCACTGGGTGCTCAATCCTTCTTCCTTGCCGACCTGAGTCCGCTCCCGAACCCGGATCGCCAGTGTCGTGCGAGGTGTGGCGTCCAGCTCCTCAACCCTCAGCGCCATCAGGCCGCAAAGCTCTTTTAATATCCAGAGAATGTGAGGTATGCTCCCCCTCATTCTGGAAGTTTGCTAAGTAGGGGAGTTCTGAGACCACTTTAGGGATAAACTTAGGGAAAGTTCACAGAGCCACCCTGTTTTTGTGAAACACAGAATATGGGGGGTCTGTAACCAAAGCATGTATTTCAGACACACTGCGAGTGGAAATAATGTCTACAAGGAAGGTGGTCTTCCAGGTCAGAAACTTCAGCCAACAAGTTGCTATGGACTTGAAAGGTTTATGGGTGACCATATCTGGCACAAGATTAATGTTCCAGGCTGCCTCCGGTCGTCTGACCGGTGTCCAAGCGGCCAGTATGCCCTAAATGAACCTCTTAACCAAAGGTAACAGACCAGAGACAAGGAGTGTATGGGCTCGTGGTACGCTGAGATCGCACAGAGGTGAACCTTTACAGCTGATTACTACAGACCTGTATTTGACTGGTCCAGAAGAGACTCCGAAACTTCGCTTGGTGGGTAGGAAAAAGGGTACCAAGAAGACTTCGTGCACCAGATGGAGAGCCGCTTCCACTTAGCCATGTAAATTTTTCTAGTAGCTGGCCTGCATGCCACTAACAGAATATCTGAGACCCTACATGAAACGTCAAACGTACTCACCTCTATCTCCTTAGGAGCCAGGCGTGGAGGTGAAGGGATCTCAGACAGGGATGGACCAATGGGCTCTGGGTAAACAGTTTCATTTGAAGTAGAAGTTGTCTCAGAGAAGTTTCCGATAATCTGTTGGTTCATGGAAAGCAGATCCAACAAGGTCAGAATGAGGCGATGAGGATCGTTCTCCTTCCCTGTGCCTCCAGTTTGAGCAGCATACTATGAATTAAGGGAAGAGGAGGAAATGCGTACAGAAAGCGTCTTGTCCACCACAATCTGAATGCAACCCGACAGAAAACATCAGGTTCTGGATTTCTGGAGCAGAATAGAGGCAGTTTTGAGTTGAGTGGAAATGCAAAAAGCTCCAGGTCCGGAGTTCCCCGCTCTCTGAAGAGTGACTGCATGACTTCTGAGTCTAGAGACCGCTCGTAAAGGTCTGTTTCAGTTCTGTTGAGACAATCCGGTAGGTAAACCGCTTGAATCAGATTTCTGAGCTGTAGGCACCACTCCCACTCTCATCACTTCCCTGCATAAGTAGTAAGAGTGTGCTCAGCCCTGTTTGTTGTTGTAGTACACCACTGCTTTGTTGTCCATTCGAAGGAGAATGATCTTGTGACTGAGAATGTCCTTCAGAGCTCAGACTGCGTACAGGAAAGCTCTAATTTCTAGAACAGTTATGTACAGTTGAGACTCGTCCTGATTGTATCGACCTTGGGTGTAGAGATATTGACAGCTCCCCATCCGAGTAGGGATGCATCCGGGGTGCTGGAGATATACAGGTTACTCACCTGTAACAGGAGTTCTAGGAATGGTATATGTTGTTCATCCACACTTTCTGGCAGGTATCCTTGCCGCTTTAATTCTTGACGGAAGGTCTTCAAGCTGGCATCTCCCACCCACTCGGGTGGTAAAATTCTCGGCTCCGCCCCATGACGCCAGATCTGGCCCCGCTGGAAGCTCAGGTTGTGCGTCGAAGCCGGGGAGGTCGGATGGGTCATGTGGATGAACAACATATACAATTCCTAGAACTTCTGTTACAGGTGAGTAACCTGTATTTCTAGGGACATGGATATGTTGTTCATCCACACTTTCTGGCAGACTCCTAGCAGTTCTCTGGGAGGAGGGAGACAAGGCGCACACCCCCGATACTTACTTGGGAAAGAGAGACTGGAGAACAGAGGCCCCAAAACCAGCATCCCGGCGTGACTCGAGGTCGATGTGGTAGTGGGTAATAAAGGTATGTGCCGACTTCCAGGTAGCAGCCCTGCAGACATCCTGGATAGGGACGTCCTTGGAAGCAGCTACTGATGCAGCGGTATGGCGGGTAGAATGAGCTCTTATCCCCTCTGGGAGGCTCCATGCCCGCCAACCTGTAGCACAGCTCTATGCAGAAGGTGATCCACCTGGATATCATCTGCTTTGCTGCAGGTCTGCCAGGTGCGGCTTCAGCGTAGGTGACAAACAGCTGGCGAACCTCTCCCCGAACTTCGGCCGTCCGCTCCTTATAAGCAGCGAGCGCTCTTCTAGGGTCCAGAGTATGGAGCCTATACTCGGCCTCCATGGTGTGATTGGGGTAGAACACCGGCAGAGTCAATACCTGGCTAAGGTGAAACTCCGACACCACCTTCGGAATTTATTTCGGTTGGGGGCGCAGGACAACCCTGTCCATGTGGAAGACCAGGTAGGAAGACTATGGAAAGCGCCTGGAGCTCTCCCGTCCTTCTGGCTGACGTGATAGCCACCAAGAAGGCGGTCTTCCACGACAGGTATGAAAGATCACACCTGTGCACTGGTTCGAATGGCTTGCCCATGAGCTTGGCCAATACCAGCAGTAGATCCCACGGAGGTGGAGGTTCTCGCACCAGAGGGGAAATGTGGTCAAGGCCTTTGAGGAAGCGCCCAACCACCTTCTCCTGTGACACCGACTGCTTGCCGGCCCGCACCCGGTAAGCAGAGATGGCTGCCAGGGGCACCTCAAGGGTCGTCGACCGAAGCCCTTGATGAGAAAGGGACCACAGGTAGTCCAGAATGCTTGCCATGGGGCAGTCAGAAGGGTCCAAGCCCTTCCCCTGACAACAAATGGAAAACCTCTTCCATTTGAAGGCATAGCATTTCCTGGTCGACTCCTTACGAGACGCTTCAACGACGTTGAGGACCTCGTCGGAAAGACCCAAAGCCTGGAACTCTAGCCGCTCAGGAACCAGGCCGTCAGGTGCAGGGATTGAAGGTTCGGATGGAATACCTTCCCCTGATTGACTGAGAGCAGGTCGGGGCGGGCTGGAAGTCGCCTCGGGAGCCTGGAGCTGAGGCCGAGGAGATCTGGATAACAGAACTGGTGGGGCCAGTCTGGGGCTAGCAGGATCACCTGGGCCTTGTCCCTCCTCGACTTGAGAAGCACCTAGTGGATCAAGGGGAACCGGGGAAAGGCGTAGAAGAGGCCCGGGGTCCACGGCCTCGAGAAGGCATCCTGCAGCGAGCCCTGCTGAGGGGCGGCATGGAACAGACTCAGCTTCGCATTCTTCCTGAGGCAAACCGGTCCACCTGAGGCGTGCCCCAGTGGGAGAAGATATCTTGTACTACCTCCGGCAGGAGAGACCACTCGTGAGACGCAGCCCCTACCCGGCTTAGGGCATCGGCCAGGGTGTTGGAGGCTCCTGCCACGTGAATGGCTAGGAGATCCGCCTCCAGGCTGCACACTAGGGACCAAATGCGGAGAGCTTCCTTGCATAACAGCATGGAGCGCGTCCCGCCCTGGCAGTTAAGATAGTACATGGTCGTGGTGTTGTCCGTCTGGACCTGAACCACTTGACCCCGTAGAAACGGAGCGAAGGTGGTGAGAGCTAGACGGACCATTCTGAGCTCCAGCAGGTTGATGTGGCATCGGGACTCCCGAGGGGACCAGAGGCCGTGCGCTCGGTGTTCCCCCAGATGGGCACCCCAACACATCAGAAATGCATCGGTCGAGAGAGAGAGCCCGTCTGCTCGGGGCGGACGAACGGGATACCCTCCTGCAGATGTGCTGGAACGATCCACCACTGGAGAGTGTTCCACATCTCCTGGGTCACTGTCACGGGCCGGTCCAATGGATTGCGGCGTTGTGACCATTGGCTGGCCAGTCCCCACTGAAGGGGACACATGTACCAACGGGCCCAACGGACCACGCTGGTGCAGGCCGCCATGAGGCCCAGGAGGCGCAGGAAGTCCCAGGCAGGGTGCAATTGCCCAACCAGAAATGATTGGGCAAAGGAGGAAAGAACCTCGGCCCTGTCCGCCAGGAGCCGTGCTCTGCCTCACAGAGAGTCGAGCTCTGCCCCGATGAACAGAATCACCTGCTTTGTCATGAGTTCTCACTTGGCCTCGATGAGGAGGCCAACCTGAGAGCAAACCTGGAGGGCCAGATCTCTGGACCGCTCCACCTCAAGTCTGGAGGGTGCTGCTATCAGCCAATCGTCCAGGTAAGGGTACATCCGGACCCCTCTGCGCCGTAGGAATGCTGTCATCACTGCCACGCATTTGGTGAAGAACCTGGGAGCTAGGGAGAGGCTGAAGGGCATGGCCCGGAACTCGTATAGGGATCCCTCCGCTCTGAAGCGGAGGAATCTCTGATGGGACGGACGGATTGGGATGTGAAAGAACGCGTCCTGGAGGTCCAGGGAGCAGAAACACACGCCTCGTTCCAAGGATGGGATTATCTGAGCCAGAGTGACCATCCTGAAGGTCCGAGACCTTAGGAACTTGTTCAGGTCACGCAGGTCGAGAATGGGGCGCCAGCCCCCCGTCCACTTTGGGACCAGGAAGTACCTGGACATAAACCCTGGGTCTGGAGGAGGATCCGCCACCTTCCCGATTCCCTCTTTTTCGAGGAGCAGGGCAGTATCGGCCCGACGGGCCGACAGAGGTTGCTGACCCCATGGCCCCCCCCGAGGGGAGACAGCTCGAAAAGGTGAAGCCTGCTCGAACTCCAGAGGCAGGCCTTTTCCTACCACCTCCAACACCCAGCGGTCCGTGGTGATAGCGGACCAGGCAGAAAGGAAGTGGCGGAGCCGTCCCCCCCACGGGGGGGGGGACCCAGGGGGGAGTGGCGAGGTTGGGGATGGTACCCCTCAACCGTAACTGGGCAGGCTTGGAGGAAGAACCAGCCAAGGGACCTCCCGGGCCTTTACCTCCTTGCTTCCTGTTGGAGGAAGCCGCCAGCTTGGGTTTGGGACGCCAAGCGCGAGCCAGCTGGCCCTGTTGCTGGTGCTGCTGGGCTGGTCGAGAAGCAGGGGCCGAAGGACTAAAGGACTTCTGCTGCTGACAGCGGCCTTTGTCCCTCTGGGCAGAGGTGACTGAGTCCATAGTGGCACTGGACTTCTCGATCCGCTGGAGGTGTCCCTCCACTCCAGGGCCGAAGAGGTCAGTCCCCAAGAAGGGGACATCCGCCAGCTGGTTCTGGGTATCCGCTGTGAAGGTGGATATCCTCAGCCACGTCCTGCGACGCATGGCCACCGTGGCCATTACTGACCTGGCACAGGAATCACCTATGTCCAAAGTAGTCTGGAGCTGCTGCTTCGCCACTGCCCTACCCTGGTCCCGCACCTGGCGGACCGTGGTCTGCAGGTCAGGCAGGAGATGAGGAACTACCTCATCCAGGGAGCCCATGAGGGCGTGGGAGAAGTGTGCCATCAGCACGGCCGAGCTGGCCTGTCGGAGGCTGAGGGAGGACGCAGCGTACACCTTGCGCCCGGCAAAGTCCAGCTTTTTAGACCCTTTGTCGGGGGGCTTGTCCACGTCCCGAGCGTTACCAGAACGCCGGAAAACGCTGTCGGTGACTAACCCCTCGGCAGAGGGGTGTTCCAAGAAACCGGACAAAGAGCCGGAAGGGACCGCATACTTCCTGGCCATCCTGGCTGAGGGCGCAGGACAGGAAGCAGGCCGCTGCCAAAGCTCCAAGACTGGGCCGACAATGGCCTCAGCCACTGGAAAGGCCTCCGTGGGAGAATCCCCTCAGCTCGAGCTGCATCTCGATGGACTCAGAGATGAGTCGAAGCAGACCCAAGGACGACGATGGGATGTCGTCCACTGACTGGCCCCCGGAGGACTCCAGATCGCACTGCCTGGAGAACTGGGAGGAATCGTCGTCGGATTCCGAAGAGTCTGCAAAGAGCTGCCTTGGCCCTGAGCCACCTTTCACCTGCCGAGGACGGTCGGGAGTGAGGGTGACCGACAACCTGTGGGGCAGGCCATGACCCGACCGAGAATTCTTGGTTGGTGCCCCCGACTTCGGTTGTGGAGGCGGAGGATCCACCACAATCGGTGGACCAGCTGGTTTCGGCTTAGCAACCAGCCCTGGAGCGGGCAACTCTACTGGAACGAGTGGTTGCTTTGGGCATTCAGGCGACAGCCCCTTGATGGCCGGGGTCTTGGCCGGGATAGGCTTAGGCCCAGATAACAGCAACTGCTGCCACATAAGATCCTCGTAGCGCCGGCGCAACTTGTACCGCAGCCTCTCCTCACCCGAGGAGGAGGACGAGGAAGAACGGCGTCCCCGCTTAGTTCGGTAACGAGACAGAGACCACCGATGTTGGCCGGAATGGCTGGACCGAGAAGAGGTCAGAGACCGAGAGTGGGTCTGGGAAGGGCGGGGACACCCACTCTCGCCGGCTCGAACTTTAACGGGGACCGCGGTCCCGGCGAGCAGGCAGATCCTCTGTATCCACCGGGGAAACCGTGAAGTAGGGTTGTCTGCTTCTCCAGTCGACAGCCCATCTAACGGATCGAGAAAATCTCGACTTCGCCGACTGGAGTCTCCGGCAGGCTGGCCTGACGGGGCACCGGGAAGCCAGCAGCCTCAGCCGCAACCACGACTCAAGTCGACGGTCGGCTGCCCGGGGAAGGGGACCTCTCCCGCTCCCACGAACGCTGACGGTGGGACTTATCTTTCGACTCCTTTTTCTTGGGCCAAGAAGAATGTCCCCAAGGCCCCTCTCCTTTCATGGAAAGGGAATGAGAAAGCTCCTTGAACGAAGC
The DNA here is from genome assembly GCA_016271365.2 of Neoceratodus forsteri. Lineage (NCBI taxonomy): Eukaryota > Metazoa > Chordata > Ceratodontiformes > Ceratodontidae > Neoceratodus > Neoceratodus forsteri. The sequence goes on along the minus strand of CM057456.1, from coordinate 1,410,371,638 downwards.
AGAGTACGAGGAACTCCAAGAGAGCGGGATAAATGCCGCGGCCGAGGAGGAAGATGCGGCCTGGGCCGCTGCCTCCTCGAGGGCGATCAATTGCTCGAGCGTTCAGCCGAGCCGGCCGCTGCGGACACCGCCCAATGAGCCTCTTTAGATTTTACCAGCGGGAAACATTTCTCGGGGCGCCCGAGCTTCAAACGGGCAGCGCGATCGTCCAGAACGTTGGCAGAGAAGAGCGGCACAACTCAAGCCGCGGGTCGTGATTCAGGCCTATGGTAGACGACGTGGAGGCGGATCCGCTCCTGGACATTTTCTGCCCGTGGCGGGCACCTCCGAAGCCGGGAACAGATTTGTCCATCGCAGCCGCGAGGGAAGAAGAAGACCAAGTTTAGAAAACTTCAAAACCAATTTCGGACGAACCGAAGAATTAGGATCCAGTCTAAAACGCAGAGTGCTAAGGAGGGAACCTGAGCTTCCAAGCAGTAAGGAAGATCTGGCGTCATGGGGCGGAGCAGAGAGTTTTACCACCCGGGTGGTGGGAGGAGCCAGCTTGAAGACCTTCCAGCAAGAATTAAAGCAGCAAGGATACCTGCCAGAAAGTGTGGATGAACAACATATCCATGTCCCTAGAACCGAGATTCCAGACGAGCAAAGAGAAACCCTTTCAGAAAGTTATCCTATCGAGTCCACCAGGTGAGTGATCTTTTTAGAGGTTCTGTCACCTTGATGTGAAAGCACTGGGTATGTGTGGTCAGGGACCACTGAGTGCTCAGTATCCACGCAGTAATCCTCTTGTGATGATGAACCAGAGGCACAGCAAACACTGAGGATGCCATGAGACCCAGCATCCGCTGCATTGAGACAGCTCAAATCTAATCATTCTCTCTGATGAAGTGGGCCATCTGAAGGATGTCATTCCTTCTGTCCACTAGAAGAAAGGCTTTCGCGTTGGAGGTAACCAGAAGGGCTCCTATGAAGAGGAGTCATTGGGAGGGCTGCAGCTGCGATTCTCCCAAATTTAACAGAACTCCCATGGAAGTGAGAAATCTGGAAGCCGTGAGGCTTCCTGAGTCTTCTGAATGGAGGGGCTTGCTTGAAGCCAGTCGTCCAGATATGGACTGTGGTGGCATCGTAGGCATTGAAACCAACTACCCGGTGGCTGCAGTCAGCAGTGGGCCAGGGCCTGAGGGGGCAGTTCAGAGGAGAGGTAGCATCAGTGAGGACTTCCCGGCGATCGGCAGCAGGCCAGGGACTGAGGGTGAAGAGCAGTAGAGCGGACTTTCCCGGCGGCTGCAGTCCGCAGCGGGCCAGGGCAGGAGGAAAAGGAGCTGAAAGTGCTGTGGCCAATCAGGAGATAGGGTGCCAAATTTGAGCTGTGGCTGGGCTATACAGATGGGGCCCAGCTACCTCACTTGTCGTTGGGGAGCTATAATTTGTGTCCCACACCACTGACCCCAGCCCTGACCTCTGTTAAATGGTTGGTGAGGGAGGAGTCTTGAGGGGGGATAAGTAAGACTGGTCGAGCTGGAGCAACAAAAAGCTTGAATTTGTTGCTGAATAGGTGGGGGGTGGGCATTAGTTTCATATACTTTATTGGTTGGTGGTTACTATTAGAGGCTGAAATTAGCATTTTGGGGTTGCTACTTAAGGGACTGCTGTAGTCTGATAGTTACATACTGTGGGATTGGGGAAAATTGCTGAAAATTATTATTGGTAGTCTGACAGTTAAATACTGTGTAGATTGGGGATAACTGAAGAAAATTATTTACTGCTGTACTTTGCTGGTGTAAAACTAAACTACTGGGTATTGTGAGAGTGTGGGTAGTGCTGAAAGGAGGTCATATTATTCATTTCAAAATGAGGGTGGACTTGGGGGCTGTCAGTGCGGGTATCTTTGGTAGGGTGATTGGCTGTACAGGATGTGGGGCAGCCATAATATTAAATTGAGCTTGGAGGTTCGGAAGGTGCCCAGTGTACTTTAGACTCAAGGGTCTTACGGAGATCAGGGGGATTAGAAGGCAGTTTGGGGGGTAAGTTGGGGTATGGATCATATGTACCTAGATGTAGTGGACTAGTCCAAAAGGACAAGTATCAGGGGATTGGTGGACCATATGGTCATTCGAGAGGAGTGGGAGGCGAAATAAGAAATGTAAGGGATGCAATTTGTAGGAATGGGCTGGACGGAGGGAACAGAAGAGGGAGGGGGTGGGAGAAAGTAATAGGCGGGCAAGCATCAAACTTTCAAAATGATTCACCTTACTATATCTGGGAGAAAAAGTGGAGGAGGCTGGTGGGAAGGGAGGTCAAGTGGAAAGTGAGGGTTTTGTCAGTAAACCAAGACGGGTGGAGGATAGAGGAGGGAGCCAGATTCAAAGGAAAGAGAAGGGGAGGAACATGAGCCTAGGCTGGAGAGAATATGGTAGATTGGAGAGAGACAATGAGGGAGGCCGGGATGGAAGGAGGAAGGACTGGGGGTCAGGCCGGTGTCTAGGCAAGGGTTGTCAATCAAAGGGGGAGGAGGTATAGAGTTTTCTGGATAGGGCAGTTGAGACAGAAATCATCGGAAAAGGTGGAAAATAGGGTAGGAAGAATTTCAGTATATGGGATGGGAGATGCAGGTTTGGGGGGGGATGTAGTAGTGGGAGATTTCTCAGGAGTGAGAGCAGAAGTCTTTAGTTCAGGAAAGGAGATGGGGGTTGAACTGGGAGGGCATTCTCTGATCACCCAGGAGGTTGGGGAGGTAAGGAGCAACATGTCAGTTGCAGGTAGAGTATAGAGTACAATACAGCAAGTACAGGAGGGTGGCTCTCAGGCTGATGGGGGTGGGAGGATTCAGCAGGGGGTTGCTGAAAGTAGGAGAAGTCTGTATGGAAAAATAAGGGCTTACAAAGACCCACAGGCTGACGGAAGTGAGAGGTGCAAGCAAGGGTTTGATGACAGAAGGAGAAGTCGGGATGGATCAAAGGGGGCCATCAAAATGGGGGGATGGGACAACGGTGATACTGTTGAGACTCCATGATCAGGGGTATCCAGTGGGAGAGGGAGGAGAATAATAAAAGCAGCCCAGTGAAGGCTAACCGTATACCAGGACTATCCATACATAAGGCTAAATTTCACTTATAACTCATTAACACTGGATTGTGGGGGGATCCCTGGACTTCCTAGTGCATCTGGGGACAAATGACTTGGAAGGGAACAGTGAGCTAAAAATACAGGCTAGATTCCGAGTACTGGCCAGGGTTTGTCACTCTATACGTAGCAAAATTTCCTTCTCTGAGATTCTGCCAGTACCAAGGGCAACTGGGGAACTCAAGCTAAAACTTACAGGGGTACATCTAGGGATTGGTGCAAGGCAGAAGGATATGGGTTGGTGGGAGATTGGGGGGGGGATACTTAGGAGGATAAGGGGCTTTATGCGAGGGATAGGTTACATCTCAACTTGGAGGGGAGTGAGATCTTGAAATTAAAACTTGCTGGATTCATAGGCGATAGATGGTGTTTAAACTTGTAAGGGGGGGGGGCAAATAATAAAAAGACCCCCGAGGAGCTGACTGAGGTTCCTGATCTAGGGAATGAGAGGAGTGGGAGGGACTACATTGCATCATCAAGGAAAACTGGGCAGAAAAGTGATCGCAAAGGGTGAAGGAGACTGCAGAGAGGGGGAGAAGTTGGGGTGGAGGACAAGCCCTAGTCAATGCCAGAAGTATGAGCAATAAAATGCCCAAGCATCAGGCTATGTTGGCTGAGGGATCAGCGGATGTGGCAGCAGTTAGAGACATTGGCCATTCAGAGAAATGATTGGGATCTAAATGTAGAGGGATACAAGTTATTGAGGAAGGATAGGGGAGTGACAAGAGGAGGCGGGGGGGGTTGCGCTGATTGTCAGAAATGACGTAGTGGATAGTGGAGTGGAGGCGATTTGGGTAACACTGCATATGAGGGGAGAGAAGAAACTGATGACAGGAGTGATATACAGGCCCCCTGTAATTGAGGAAGCTATGGAGGATAAATTGGTTAAGAACATCAAGAGTCACTGTGACCTTGGAAAGGGTAGGGTGGTGGTCATGAGTGATCTTAATATGCCAGGGGCAGACTGGGACACCATGACATCCTCTGTAAGCAGGGAACAGAGACTGATGGATGTCTTTCAGGATGCCTTCCTGGTCCAACAGGTGGGGGAATCTACTAGAGAGGGGCAGATATTGGACATTGTCCTAGTGGACAGTGAACAAATAAGGGGGCCTGGAGGTGTGCAGTCCATTGGCAGGTGGTGACCATGCCACGGTTTGGTTCCTGCTATATCTAGAAGGGGAGGAGAACCACACTCATACAGTAGTGGCTGAGTTTAGGGGAGCAGATTTCGTGGATATGGGTAGGATTCTAAGGGAGAGGTTGGACATGGATGCTGGAAGACTGTGGGAGACCATTACAGAAGGGGTACAAGAGGCTACTAGGTCCTGTACTAAAGTAAGGTGTAAGCATGATGGAACCAGTAGGCCATGTTGGTGGACCAAGGAAGAGCACAAGGCGGTAAGAGATAAAAAGGCTGCCTACGCACGTTTTAAACGTTCTAGGGGGATAAGGTGCGAGTGGAGTATGAATTTTTGGCCAGGAAGGTCACCAGAGTGGTAAGGGGCGTAAAGGAAGGGATGGAGAAAAACTTGGCAAGGGATATCGGAGGGGGATTCTATAGATATAAAGAGAGAAGAGAAAAGGAGACACAGATCAACAGGATTAAGATTGTGGGAGGACAGGCACAAGAAGCAGGGGAATAGACAGAGGTGCTAAACCAGTACTTTGCCTCAGTCTTCACAGAGGGTGACAAGGGATCCCTACAGCCTGATGGGAGGGAAGAGGAGGCAGCAAAAGTGAAAGGTCAGTCTCAGTTTGAAACCAACTGATGGAAGGAGGCTAGGGAACAGTCTGAGTTAGACCCAGTGGGAGTAGAAAAGTTACATGAGGGAGTGGATGGGGGATCACAGTGGATGAGGCCCTTAGGAGGCTAAAATTGATAAGGCCGGGGTCGGATGGACTACATCCGAGGTAAGGAATGAACTGGTGGAGGAGCTGGCAGCACCACCAGCTGCACTCTAACATCTCTCTGCAGACGGGATGGATGCCACAGGACTGGAGGGCGGCTTATGTAGTGCCCATACATAAAGGGGGGGGGGTCTATGGAGGAGATGGGGAATTATAGGCCTGTCAGTCAGACGTCTGTGGTGGGCAAAGTAATGGAAGGCTTTATCAAGGAGACGCTTGGGAGGCACTTAAAGGCTAGGACACCAGGATGATAAACCGTATGGCTTCGTCCCGGGGAGATCGTGTCAGTCTAACCTCGCAGAGTTTTATGACTGGGTGACAGGGGCTTTGCATAGACATAGGCCGGTGAATGTCATATACTTAGATTTCAGCAAGGCGCTTGATTCTGTGCCCCATAATGGATTGATAGCAAAAATGGGGGAGATGGGGGTGGGAGGTCAGGAGCTAATTTGGGTTGAAAATTGGCTTTCGGGGTGTTTACAGAAGGTAATGGTGGGTGGGATATGCTCCTCCCCCAGGAAGGTACTCAGTGGCGTCCCTCAGGGTTCAGTATTGGGGCCAATCTTGTTCAATACATACATCTTGGATATTGGGAGGGGGGTTAGAAATAGGCAGTCTCTCTCAGCGGATGATTCAAAATTGGGAGCACTGGTGGATTGTGAAAAAGCGAGGGAGACAGTCCAGGGTGATCTGGATATTCTGGAGGGATGGTTAAAGAGATGGGGACTGAAAATTAATGCTGGGAAATATAAGGTACTTCATTTGGGAGTCAATAACCCGGGCCTTGTTTACACCCTGGGGTGGGGGGTGTAACACGGCAAGACACACTGGGTGAAAGGGATTTAGGGGTGGTGGTAGACGCCAAACTGAATAACTCTGAAAACTGTAGAAGAACTACAGCCAAAGCAACCAGGATACTGGGCTGCATAGATAGGGGAATTACATCCAGAAGGAGGGAGGTGATCCTTCCTCTATATAATGCTATGGTCAGGCTGCAGCTTGAGTACTGTGTACAGTTCTGGAGACCCCATTTGAAGAAGGGCATAGCACTGCTGGAAAGAGTCCAGTGGAGAGCGACCAAGATGATTCAGGACATGGAGGGAAAGACTGGAAGAGCTTGGGCTTTACTCACTGGAGGAGAGGAGGGATAGCAGAGACATGATAGAGGTTTTCAAACATGCAAAAGGAATAACCAGGAGTGGAACCAAGAAGCTATTTAGGCTAAGAAAGGGGGCAACAGCTAGAGGCCATGAGTGGAAATTGAGGGGATTACAGGGGGGCATAGGAGGCATTTTCAATGAGAGGGTGGTGGAGCAGTAGAATGCGCTGCCCAGGAGGCTGTTGGAGGAGGGTACAGTGGACGGCTTCAAGAAGGGGTGGGACAGGTACAAGGGGAAAATGAAACCAGAGAAGACCCTCTTGGGGGACAGGGCGGGTGGTATGGTGAGCAGCCATTAAGTTGCTGGGTTTCAAGCAGACACTGAGACACCTTTTCACCTATACTGCTGGCTTTTAGTATGTTAGTATATTAGATATAGGAACACTTTAATTCCGAGCTTCCTGAGATACTCTACGAGAACTGCACAGCACTGTGTAAAGATTCGAGGCGCCGAGGATAGTCCAAAGGGCAGGACTCTGAATTGGTAGTGTTCACCTAATGCCACAAATCTGAGATATTTGTGGTGGTATTGGGGTAGGAAAACATGCAGGTAGGCGTCCTGCATATCTAGGGAGGCCAGCCAATCGTTCTGATGAATCAGAGGTGACAGGGAGCCAAGAAATACCTCCAACTTCTCCTTGTAAAGGAATTTAACTTCCTTAGATCGAGAATAGGGCGCATGCCACCAGTTTTCTTTAGAACTAGGAAGTAATGGGAGTAAAAACCTGTGTTCCTCTGATCCAGCGGAAAGTACAGTTACGTAAGAACTTACCGTAACGGTAGATCTTCGAGAGAGGCTCTTGCAGTAGGTAATTACATATAGGACTCACGCCAGCCGGCGGCAGGACCCCACAGAAAAATTTCTAGCTAGCAGTCCATGGCGGACCGCCCCACGCCAGGTGACCGCATCATGCAACGCCGGTATAAAGGGGCGGTCCCGGTCGCCCGCCTTCCAGTTCTTTCCCGCCACAGGCCCGGAAGGCCCAGACAAGAGAGAAGCGGATGTTCCCATTCCTGGAAAAGGAGCTGAAAAAGCCTAGGGGGAAGGAGGGCGGGAAAGTATTACCTACTGCAAGAGCCTCTCTCGAAGATCTACTGTTATGGTAAGTTTTTACGTAACTGTACTATCTTACTTAGAGAGGGTTCTTGCAGTAGGTAATTACATATAGGACTGAATCCCAAGCAGTCTGGAACAAATAATAGGTACCGGAAGGAGGAAACTACTCCAAAAAGCAGCAGTAGCCTTGAAGGCCTCAAGACAGGAGGCCCTGCAAAACAGCTAGCCCAAAGCCTGCTCTACGGCGAGAGGCAATGACCAAACTGTAGTGTTTCATAAAAGTATGAACTGAAGTCCAGGTGGCAGCAGCACAGATGTCTGCCGCAGACACATTCTTGAAGCAAGCCGCTGAGGCCATTACACCGCGAGTATAGTGGCCTCTGACTTGACCCGGAAGAGAGGGGCCAATTAAGGGGGAATGTGAGGAAATTCTTTTTCACAGAAAGGGTGGTGGATGCATGGAATGGCTTACCACAAGAAGTGGTGGCTATGAATACAGTGCAGGGCTTCAAACAGGCATGGAATAGGCATAAGGGAGCAATACAAATGACTATGAATAGATAGGCCACTGACCGAGCAAAGGCCGATGGCACATTTATAAGGTAGAAAAAGAAATGGGCAGACTGGATGGGCCTTGCGGTCCTTATCTGCCGTCAACTTCTATGTTTCTATGGAAGGGTCTTGTTGTACTTGTCATAACAGAAAGTTATGCAATGAGCCAACCACTTTGATAGGCATTGCTTGGAAACAGCATTGCCTTCCCTTTTGTGAGTAAAAGAGACGAACAACTGATCAGTTTTTCTGAGATCCTTTGTCCTGTTGGTGCAGTACCTCAGAATCCAGTGAACATCCATGGTATGGAGTAAATATTCCCCTTGGTTGGAGTACTGCGTGAAAAAGGCAGGTAACTCTATGGACTGATTTAAGGTAGACTCTGCTACCATTTTAGGTAGAAACTTAGGATTCGTGCGAAGAGCCACTCGTTCTTTGTGAAAAATCAAATAGGGGATTTTACACATGAGGGCCTGGAGCTCAGAAATTCTTCGAGCAGAAGAAATGGCCACCAAGAAGAGTGTCTTCCACGAAAGAAACTTCAAATCTGCGGTTGCTGCAGGTTTGAAGGGAGGAAGGCTAAGTTTCTTGAGAATGAAGTTCAAGTCCCAAGGGGGAGCAGGAGTTCGAATAGGGGGCCTCAGATGAAGGACCCCTCTAAGAAAGGTCTTAGAGACCTCCAATTGGGCAAAGGCTTTATCTGCGAAAGGAGCACGGTAGGCTGAGATAGCAGCCATGTGCACTTTCAAGGAGGAATGACCCAGGTCGAAGAGATGACGTAAATATTCCAGCAGAACCGCCACTGAACAGGAGAAAGGCTCCATGTTCTTAGAGGCGGCCCAAATAGAAAATCTCTTCCATTTCATGGCATAAGTGGACCTAGTGGAGGATTTTCTAGCCTCCACCAGAATCTCCGCCACTTTTGGAGAGACGCCAAAACAAGATTGAGCTAGGTCTGCAGGAGCCATGCATGAAGTTGAAAGGGACTTGAGGCCTGGATGGACCAGGGTCCCCTGATCCTGGGTCAGCAAACCTCGAGATAAAGAGGAAGAGGAGGAACCTCTGAGTATTGTTGTAGAAGAGAGAACCAGATTTGCCTGGGCCAGAAAGGAGCGATGAGAATCATTCTCGCTCCTTCTGTGGATAGCTTCTGCAAAACTCTTGGGATCAGAGGAATTGGGAGAAAGGCATAGACGAATCTGTCCTTCCAGTCTAGAGATAGAGCGTCGCTCCAGAAAGCACCTCGCTCTGGAGCGAGCAAGCAAAAGCTGCAAAGCTTTGCATTTTGGGGGGAGGCAAAGAGGTCTACCGCGGAGTCCCCAAAGCTGAAAGATATCGTCGAGCACCTTTTTGATCCACCACTTGTGTGCCCAGGCAGAGAGCAGTTTAGTTTGTCTCGCCAGGGTGTTGTCGACTCCTGGAACATGAATCGCCGTGAGGTGAAGGTTGTGAAGAGTTGCCCAATCCCAAACCCTCATAGCTTCCCTGCACAGAGGGTAGGAACGAGTTCCTCCCTGCTTGTTGATGTACCACACTACGCACATATTGTCAGTCTGGACGGCTAGGTGGCTGGGAAGAATGTACTGGTGAAGGGCTTGAAGGGCATATAGCACAGCTCGAAGCTCGAGCACGTTGATGTGGAGAGAGTTCCAGTCTGGACCATAAGCCCTGGCTCCGATGAGGGCCCAGGTGGGCTCCCCAACCTTCGCCTGATGCGTCCGTGGTCACAGTTTGGGAGGGGTGAGGATGAAAGAAGGGGACCCCCGAAAAAGGTTCTCTCGAACCATCCACCATTGCAAGTCCCGTGCCATCAGTGAGGAGATCAGGACTAATTGATCCAAGTCGTCTACAAGCTGATCCCACTGGGAGCGAAGAATCCACTGAGAGATCCTCATGTGGAGTCGAGCTTGGGGGACCGTCGGAATAGGGGCCGCCATGACCCCAGAAGACTTGTTAAGGTGGCAGTATAGTGCAGTGGTCTAAGGCTCTGAGCTGCAAATTTGGTGACATCCAGCAGACCAGACCTGGGTTTGAATCCCCACAGCTTCCACTTGCAGACTGTGTGACCCTGAGCAAGTCACTTAACCTCCTTGTGCTCCCAGGTCGCTCCTGTAAAAAAGCTTTCAGCTTAGTGTGCTATACCTGGTTAAACAACTAAATAAAAAAAAAAAAAAAAGAAGGAGGACCAACCTCGCCGGAACTCTCCTGCTTTCTGATAGCAGGGAAATCTGGGATTGAAGACAGGCCGACCTGTCTAGAGGCAGGAAGGCCTTGCTCACTGTCGTATCAAGGACAGCGCCGATGAACTTGAAGTCTCTGGGAGGGCTCCAGATGGGACTCGGAATGGCTGATGGTAATACCCAGGCAGGCAAAAACCCTGCTGGGTAAGGGAGAGGAAACGCAGGAGTTCCTCCCTGGATGAGGCCACCAGGAACCAGTCGTCCAGGTAAGGGAACACCTGAACTCCCATTGTATGCAGGTGGGCGGCTGCCACAGCTAGGCATTTGGTAAATACTCGGGGCGCTGAGGAAAGACCAAATGGGAGCGCTGTGAATTGGTAGTGGTCCCCCTGAAACGCAAAACGAAGGTACTTGCGATGAGAAAGGCGAATGGGAATGTGCAGATAGGCATCCCGCATATCTAGAGCAAAAAGCCATTGACCTGGCTGAAGAAGGGGCAAAAGACTCTGCAGAGAGAGCATCCTGAACCTTTTGTATTCCACATAAAGGTTCAGGGAGCTGAGATCTAGAATGGGTCTGAGATCTCCCATCTTCTTTGGGGCCAGGAAGAAATGAGAATAGTGACCCGTTCCTCGAAGATGAAGGGGAACTGGTTCTATGGCCTGCTTCGCGAGAAGGGACAAGATTTCTTCCTGGACCAAGGGAATATGGTCTCTGGAATACGTCGACTTCAGGGGAGGGTGGCGGGGCTGTTTCTAAAGAAACTCTATGGAGTGCCCCTCCGCTATAAGCTGGAGCACCAAAAAATCCGTAGTTATCCTCTCCCAACCCGGAAGGTGGAGGGAAAATCTGCCTCCTACCGGTTCCTCCGGGGTGTCCGGAGGCGGTGGGAGAGGGAAGGAGTCAGGTGGTGTGGGTCAGCGCTGCAGCTGAGGCACCCGCTGTTTTTTTGGGCGGAGGGGGCCTGGCAGCTGCACGGGCCCGACGTTTAGTGGCCCACCTTCCTTGGGGTTTCACTTGAGGCAGAGTCTGTCTGCGAAAAGGACGGCGCTGCTGAGTATGGGGACGGTACATGGAATGCATGGATTTCAGGGCCGTCCCCTTCTCTTGCAAGTCGGTGATGATGTCTTTAACATCATCCCCGAAAAGCACTGACCCCCTGAAATCTGCCTCTTGAATGGCAGATTGCACCTCCAGGACCAAACCTGACACACGGAGCCAGGCATGACGCCGTAGACTTACGGCGAAAGCGAAGCTCTGCCCAGCAGTGTCCACTGCATCATATTTCGCCTGTAACATATGGCGACTGGCCCAACGAGTAGAACAGACAAGATCTGCTAACTCCTGTTTGACTTGAGAGTCAGGTAAGGAGTCTAGTTTAGATTCCACCTGGGTAAGGATGGCCTCCTGGTAATCCCCCATGTGGGCGATGTAATTCAGGGCCTGAATTCCCAGTGTGGAAGAGGCGCAAGTCTTTCTTCCATACAAGGCCAGGAGGTGAGATTCCTTATCCGGAGGAGACAAGCTCAAATGTTTTGGGTGTGCCGACCGGCCGTGAGCGGCGCTAATCACAACTGAGTCTGCACGAGGGTGAGAGTCAAGATAGTCTACACCCTCGGGAGCCTGGTATAGCCTGTTAGACTTCCTGGGAAGTGGGGCTAACGCCAATGGTTGTTTCCAAATCGTGGTAACAAGGTGGACATGAGGCTCGATCCAGGGTGGCACTAAAGTTGGAGCTGTCACGGGCAGGTCCAAATGCACTGCTAGTTTTACGCGTTGTGGATCTGGTTCCAAGGAGTGCCACTGGTGAATTTCCTGGATTTTTCTAAGCAACTCCGTGAAGGATGGGTCCTCCGGAGGAAATTTCGGAGAGGTCCTCGGCTAGGACTTAGACGGAGAGCGGGGCTTGTCGTCTTTCTCGGAACATCCTTCGGAAGAATCCGAGGAATCCGAGAGAGAAGAAGAAGAAGCAGAAGAATAAGACTCCCTCACATGACTAGGAGGAGGAACAGGTTCCTTGGGTAGTACGTGAACGTGTATCCTGCCCTCTCTGGAGGCGGTGAGGGAGTGTGCCGCCGCCTTGGACATACAGGAGCCGGGGGCGGCACCATCGTAAGGCAGCTCTCCACCTCCTTGGTGAGCTGAGCCTTGGCTTCAGCTCACCAAGAGGCCAGAGTCTCCTGCAGATCCACCGGCTGCCGGGGGGGCAGTGGAGGAGGGGGAAAAGCGTATGGGTTGTACCCATAAGGTGAGTATCCATAACCCGGCTGCGGGAAACCCGGCGTCTGGTACCGTGGCAGAGGAACCAGCGTCGGGTACTGTGGCGCTGATACTGCGGTCCCGGGTAAGACGGCGTCGGATAAGATGGCAGGTACCCAGGAGCAGGGGGAGTTGCCGGGAACAGATGGCCCCGTTGGCGGCCCCACAGAGAGGGAATATCCCCTGCCGGCATCGGAGGTACGGGCGGAGGAGCCAGTGTCTGAGGTACTGGCGTCTTGAGGAGATGGGATTCCAGGGACTGTTGGCGCCGTTTACGGGTGACCGCGTTGAAGTTGAGGCAATGCTGGCACTTATCGACAGGGTGATCGGGGCCTAGGCAGAAAAGGCACAGGGAATGGCCGTCCTTGTGTGGCAGTTGGGTGCCGCACGAGTCGCACTTGTTTTTGTGCTCAGAGGGTGTAGGGGAGGACATACACCGACGGTGTACCTGACTACTGTAAAAGAATAACTGATTTTCGATAAAACACAGGCGAAGGCAGGGCTGACTAAGCACAAACTTTACATGAGGTGCTGCAAGCTACTTGAGGAAAGGAACTGAAGAAGCACCGGACCGCCTTTATATCGGTGTCGCATGACGCCGGGTCACCGGAGCGGGGGCGGTCCCTCACCAGGGACTGCTAGCCAGAAATTTTTCCGTGGGGTCCTGCCGCTGGCCGGCGTCAGTCCTATATGTAATTACCTACTGCAAGAGCCCTCTCGAAGTAAGATCTACTACTACTGCCCTGTTGTTCAGAAGGCCCTGGATCTCAGAAGCAAGAAGGTCTGACAGAGACAGACAGCCTGGGTTGTCGTTTGGGTGGATGATCCAGAGGGGTTTCTGAAAGCTTTAGAGAGTATCCCTCGCAGATTATCCTGAGTACCCACTTGCCTGATGTCACTGACTTCCACTAGTTGTAAAACCGAGTCAGATGTCCTCCTATTGCCGAGGAAGAGTCCCCCTCTGACAGCTGAGGTGGGACTTGGGCCAGAATCTCAGACGGTGGCACAGGGCGCTCTGGGGCCCTGTGACTTGCTATGTTTTGCGGTTAGGGGGTTGATTTCTGTTGAAGTCCCTTTGCCTCTGCCACGCAATGGACTGACTTATGAAACTGCCACCGGTTACCACCCCTGCTGGGGATGGCAGCCTGGCTGTTTTCACAGCTGTTCGAGTTTTCTGTATGGCCTCAAATACCGGCTCGACCTGAGGACCAAACGCATAACACTCTGCTGGGTATCATTTGTGAATCCCAACATGCGTAACCAAGAGTGGTGTCGGGTGCATACACTAGCTGCTGCTGCTGCTCTGGAAGCAGTGTCAAAGGCATCAATAGCGGCTTTAAGCTGCAGATTACTGGATTCAATGCCTCTAGTAATGGTTTGAAGAAGCTCTGAGCCAACATTCGAATCAGAAAGAGCTTCTACAGTGGCCTTGAACGAATGCGAGAGGGTATACTCATACTGAGAGAAATAACTCTTGTACTGTAGCTTGCAATGCACATGCCCAGGGTGGAGCCAGCTAAGACTTGCTTCCCCAAAGTGCCAATTTTGCGCAATTCCTTGTTTACTGGGTGTGCCGTAGATTCTTGAGGAATAACAGCTTTGTCATTCTCTGCCAGGACAACTATGATATCAGCAAAGGCTTGCAAAGCCAGAATAGGATGACCCTTGGGAAGGGCGCATTTCCTATCAATGGACTTGGCCACAAAGGAAATAAGCACTGGATTATCTCACACCATTTGTGAGAGTCTCAAAAGAGGGTTGCACGGGAGGAGTAAATTCAACAGGAATACCCGGAACGTGCAGATACTGCAGACGCAGTTATTTCCCAGAATCAATCTCTGAAGTCTAGAGAGAAAGCGATATTCATGTTCTTAAGCAGAGACTTAAAGGAAAGGTCTTTGACCAGAGGCTCTGCTGGAAGAAATGGTTTATTTATTGGCCACCTTCAGATAAATCATCATCAGAGTCCTCCCCCAAAGATCAGGCTCAATATCATCTAATAGCCCTGGAGGGACAACATATATAGGAAAAGGAGGAAAGAGAGGAGGAGGAGCTCCGTGAATCGGAGTCAAGAACCCCAGTGCCCCAAGTAGTAGGGAAGCTGCCGGGTGCCAGCACAGAGTACGGCACTGAAATACTGCTGGTGCTGGCACAGGACACGGTGCCGGCACTAGAGGAGCCTGAGCTGCAGGACCAGAGGCCCCCCCCAACACCCCACTTAAGGAGGAAAATCTGAGAAGTTCAGCAGGAGAGAAAGGCACCTGTGCTGGCCCCTGTGCCACAGCCATATGAGGGGGAAAGCACCAGAGTGTGGCATCAACGGCACCAGACAAGACGCCATCTGACTAAGAAGTACCAACCACCCTACCGGTAGACCCAGAGAGCTCAGCAACGTGCTCACCAGCTCAGGCAGGTGTGACAACCGCCGAATCCATTGCTCCATAAGAGCAGCCCAATGGTGAAACTGCTCAAAACACTCACCGGAAAAACTCCCAGGGAGCAGGGAGGGACTCCGGAGTAGAGGATGCCAGTCACCAGGAACAGAGGCCGTAGCAGTCTGAGTCGAACCCCTGCCCCTTGCCACTGACAATCAACGCGCAGACATACCAGTGGGCGACCTCAAGTGGTACCATTTCATTTTCGACTGTGAGGACAAAGAAGAACTCGAGGTCAAGCAGTGCAGAGTCCTCGCCCCCCCTCCCCCCGGAGACTGCAGCGGACAAGACCCAGCCCTGCTGAACACAACTTTCATGGGAAGTCTCCCTGCCAGCTTCTGTCCCATTCACGGTTGACTACAAAGGAGGGCTGAAGACTTCTTGAACATTATTTTACTTTTTTTTTTTTTTAACTGAAATAAAGTAAACCTAATCAAATACTAAACAAATATAGCTGCTGTTGTGTAGCGTGAGGTCGACTCCCGGAGGGCGAGCAACTTCACTGAAGCTCACTCGACGGCAGGAAAAAAGGAACTGAGGCGGTTGGAGGGTCGATGCCAAGGTAGCCTATACTACATGAGCCGGGCTCGCAGTGCTGCTTCCTAGCAGCCCTACCCTGGCACCAGCACTCCTGAAGATTTTTGGCTCCCACTGGGTCCTAGCATCTCCGGCATAATCCCATAAGTGTGAGTAAGTCGTGAAGACTGTCCAGAAAGATCAGCGGCCACCATCTGCCTGACGCATAGCGAAGGTGAAGTGTTGGAACCCCTGGCCAATACAGTGGGGCACGGAGGCAGAACAGCCAACTGGCGTGCTACGTGTGGACACGAGTGGCACGTCCATGTCAGCACTGCACACTTCACCCCCAGAAGGAAAAGTGAAAAAATGCCAGCCACGTCAAGCGGCACGATGGCCATCCGCCAATACACACCATCTACTGGTGCCAACTGTACTGGATCTGGTCCTGGTGGGGAGTTGGGGGCTCCCCTCCATGGGAGGAGGGGGTAACAAGCTGGTGGCTCAATGGGAGAGGGGAGTGGAATGACGGCGGCCGGAGGAAAGGAGATGCCTGGAATAGGAGCCAACCAAGACCATGGGGAAGAAAAAGTAGGTAAAAAAAAATACAGTATCGGCACAAAAGTAAACTTTTAGGGTCAGAAAAGTGTTTTTCTCAAGATGAGAGAGAGCGCACCTCAGAGCCAGTGTTTCGCAGTCAGAGAAAAAGTTCTGGTGCCCTCTGGGCAGGATCCTCTCAGCACACCCTCCAACTCTCTCTTGATTGGCTAATTCACCCATTTCCTCATCACAGTCTCCATTTCCGAGGAGGTTCAACCTAGTCGGCTTTCTGCACATTGTTACGAATACTAAAGGATCCCTTGGGTGAGAAAGTACAATTACGTAGGAACTTACCGTAACAGTAGATCTTCAAGGAGGTTCCGTCAGAGGGTCATTACATATAGGACTGGTGCCACCTGGCGTCGGGCCACACAGCAGACTTTTCTAGCAATCCCTGACGAGGGACTGCCCACCCGACGTCACACGATAGTTATCAGCGTGGCCGTATATAGTGGATGGTCCCCACACCCACCCTGCAGTTCTCCTGCCGGAGTCAAGAAGAGGCCTGACAGCAGAAGCGAACAGGCTTTGGAGTCCCTGTAAGAAATAAAATGAGGAGGAGAAGGGAGGGAAAATATGCCCTACTCAAGGAACCTCTCTCGAAGATCTACTGTTACGGTAAGTTCCTATGTAACTGTACTATCTTACTTCGAAAGGGTTCCTTCAATAGGTCATTACATATAGGACAGAGTCCCAAGCAGTCCCTCCAAAGAGAGACTGAGAGACCCGGGGAGGAGGAGAAAATAGCTCTATCGGAAACTGGTAACCAGCCTAGGACAGAAGGCCCTGCAAGACAACTAGGCCGAAGCCAGGCCTCCGCTTTGAAGCAATGTCCAGACTGTAGTGTTTGGTAAAGGTATGGACAAAACTCCAAGTGGTGCAGCAAAGATATCAGCTGCAGAGACTTTCAACAAAAAGGAAGCGGAAACAGCCATGTCCCTAGTAGAATGACCTCTGATGGTACCCGGCAGAGGTTTTTTGTACTTTTGGTAACAATACCTAATACAGTTGCCTAATCATTTGGAAAGGCACTGCTTGGAAACCGGTTTGCCCTTAGACCTGGGGGCAAAAGAAACAAAAAGCTGATCGCAGCTACGGAAATCCTTGGTTTGGTGTGTGTAGCACCGAAGGGTCCGATGGACGTCCATGGTGTGCAGGAGTGCCTCACCTCTACTGGAAGGGAACAGAAAGTAAACAGGAAGATCTACTGATTGGTTCAGTGTGGTTTCTGACACCACCTTGGGAAGAAACTTAGGATTTTTCCTGAGGACCGCCCTGTCCTTGTGGAAAATAAGATAAGGCTCTTTACAAACCAGAGCGTGACGCTCCAAAATCCTTCAGGCTGATGTAATGGCAACTAAAAATAATGTCTTCCAGGAAAGGAAGCACAAATCGCAGCTCGTGGCCGGCTCAAATGGGGAAAGAGTGTGCTTCTCCAACACGAAGTTCAAATCCCAGGTGAAGCTGGGCTGCAGGGGGGTTTCAGATAGAGGATCCCTTTCAGAAAGGTTTCTGAGACTTCCAACTGAGCCACTGGTTTACTATCCACCAGCACGTGATACGCTGAAATTGCGGAAAGGTGGACCTTTAAGGAAGAATATAACAGACCAGAATCTGACAGATGAAGGAGGTACTCCATGATTTGAGGGGCAAAACAAGAAAAGTGTTCCAATTCTTGGAAGTCGCCCAGATAGAAAAACATTTCCACGTCAAGGCGTAAGTGGAATGAATAGAGGGTTTTCTAGCCTCTATAAGGACTTTAGCGACTCGGGAGGAGACCCCCAAGTGAAAAATCGTTATATCTGCAAGAGCCATGCATGACGATGCAGTGTCCTGAGCCCTGGATGTACAAGACGACCTTGATCCTGGGTCAAGAGGTCGTGGGTCACTGGTATTGGAACAGGTGGTTCCCTGGATAGCTGTTGTAATAGCAGAAACCAAATTTATTTCGGTCAGAGAGGAGCAATGAGAAGCTTGAGAAAGACCCTCTCAAGAATGGGAAATGGAGGGAAAGCGTACAAAAATGGTCCTGTCCAGGGAAGAGAGAGAGAGAGAGACAGAGAGAGAGAAAACGCGTCATGCCAGAAAACACCATGCCCTGGAACGAGCGAGCAAAAACCAGGAAGTTTTGCGTTGTATTGGGAGGCGAAGAGGTCGATTTCCGGAGACCCCCAATTTAAGAAGAGAGATTCTGCCAATTCCTGATGTAATTCCCACTCGTGAGCCAGGGACCGAGACGTGCAAAGACTGTCCGCCGGGACATTCAGAACACCTAGAACATGCATGGTCACAAGAGCCAAACTGTGCTGGCCCGCCCAGTTCCACAACCGCATCACCTCCCTGCACAGGGGGTACAATCGGGTTACTCGTTTGCTGATGTACCAGACTACTGACATACTGTCCATTTGGACAAGCAGTGATCCCTTGGGAAGGAGGATATGGAAGGCTTGCAAGGCGTACAAGACCGCTCATCTCCAGAACGCTGATGTGTAAAGGTGCATCCAAGCTCAACCACAGTCCTGGAGCTTGGTGCTCCCCCTGATGTGCTCCCCATCCCATGTTCGAAGCGTCCGTAGTTAGGGATGCCAGAGGAGCAGGGCTCCTGAAAGGGAGATCTAAGGAAAGGTTGCAGGGGTCCCTCCACCAAAGCAATTCTTTCTGAACCGCTGCAGAGACCAGTACCGGATGGTCCAAGTCGTCCAGGAGTTGGTCCCACTGCACGGGCAAGGACCACTGAATAACTCATGTGAAGCCTTGCCAGGGGAACAGTAGTGAAGGATGCTGCCATTAGCCCAAGAAGGCAGATGATATCCCGGGCCAGGATGGTCCTGGATGAAGCCACTCGCGAAA
This sequence comes from Neoceratodus forsteri, assembly GCA_016271365.2. Lineage (NCBI taxonomy): Eukaryota > Metazoa > Chordata > Ceratodontiformes > Ceratodontidae > Neoceratodus > Neoceratodus forsteri. The sequence goes on along the minus strand of CM057456.1, from coordinate 1,410,352,996 downwards.
CCTGACAGATCAGGTCTCCACCCTGACTGGAGGAAGAAAGGCTCAGCACTGGACGGTATCCGAGACTGCCCCGATGAACTGTAGTCTCCGAGACGGGATCATGGATGACTTGGGAATATTGATAGTAATCCCTAGTCTGCCAAAAAAGTCAAAGGTGAAAGAGAGCCTCCAGTAAAGAGTCCCTGGACAGGGCTAAGATCAGCCAGTCGTTCAGGTAAGGGAAACCTGCAATATCCTGGCAGCGTAAGGAAGCCACCACCACAGCCAGGCACTTGGTAAAGACCCAGGGTGCAGAGGACAGACCAAAAGGGAGCACCTGAAATTATAACCGCAGGAAACAGCGGTGGCTGGGGAAGATTGGGATGTGCAGGTGAGCATCCTGCATGTCCAGAGCGCACAACCAATGACCCTCCAAAAGAAGTGGGAGGAGAGACTCTGAAACGTCAACATCCAAAACTTTTTGTACTCAACAAACAGAGGTTGCTTAAGTCAAGCATGGGTCTGAAGTCTCCAGTCTTTTCTAGAAACAGGAAAAAAAATGGGGAGTAAAACCCCATGCCCCTTTGCTGGAAGGGAATGCACTCTATTGCTTCCTTTGTTGAGGTAGTACATGGTCATGGTATTGTCCGTCTGGACTTGAACAACTTGATCCCGGAGCTGAGGAGCGAAAGCTGACAGTGCCAGTCTGACTGCTCTGAGCTCCAACAGGTTGATGTGGCATCAGGACTCCTCAGGAGTCCAGAACCCGTAACCCTGTTGTACCTGAAGTGGGCTCCCCAGCCCATGCGAGAGGCATCGGTCGTAAGGACGACCGTCGGCTCGGGACAAACGGGATCACTTCCTGCAACTGGTCTGGGGTGGTCCACCATTGGACAGCATCCCACATCTTCTGGGTTACAGTGATCAGCTGGTCAAAATGACCATGACCCTGAGTCCACTGGGCGGCCAGCACCCACTGGAGGGGATGCATGTGCAACCGGGCCCAATGGACTACAGAGGTGCATGCCGCCATGTAACCCAGAAGGCACAGAAAGTCCCGGGCAGGGCACAAGTGCTCCACCAGATATGATTGGGCAAAGGAGTAGAGAACCTCCGCCCTGTCCATCAGGAGCCGGGCTCTGCCTTGATGAGAGTCAAGCTCTGCCGCGTGAAGCCCATCACCTGGGAAGGCACGAGTTCCGACTTGGCCTCGTTGATCAGGAGGCCAAGTTGGGAGCAGGTCTGGAGGGCAGATCCCTGGACCTCTCCACCTCCTGTTGGGTGGAACCTGCCAGGAGCCAATCGTCGAGGTAGGGGTAAATTCTGACTCCCCGACACCGGAGATGGGCCGCCACCACTGCAATGCATTTGGTGAACACCCATGGGGCCAATGACAGTCCAAACGGCATGGCTCGGAACTCATACAGGGTCCCTTCCACCCTGAATTGGAGGAATCACTGATAGAATGGACAGAGTGGGACATAAAAGAACACATCCTGCAGATCCAGTGAATAGAACCACATGTTTCGCTTTAAGGATGGTATGATCTGGGACAGAGTGACCATCTGAAAGCTGCGTGACCTGGGACACTGATTCAGGTCATGGAGCTCTAGAATGGAGCGCAAGCCCCCCCCCCAAAATGCGCTTGAGCACCAGGAAGTACCTGGAGACAAAGCCTGGGTCTGCAGATGGATCTGCTACGATAGCTACTGCCTCCTTTGAGAAGGAGCTGAACAATGTAGTCTCGAAGAGCCGACTGGGTGCGTGCGGAAATCCTTTCTTCCCGAGAGGCGGGGGCTTGGCTGAGAGGGTACTGCTCGCATTCTTGAGGCAGTCCCTGACCGACCACTTTGAGAATCCACCTGTCCGTAGTGATAGTGGACCAGGCAGAAAGGAAGTGGCGGAGCCAGCCCCCCCCCCCCAAAGCAGGACCCAGAGCTGGCATGACGAGAATAGGGGTGGCAACCCCCACCCAGTCACTGAGCAGGCTTGCAGGAGGCTCCAGGACCTGAGCCTTGGCCTCCTCTGCGGGGCTGTTGGGGTCTAGGCTTGGGCCGAGGGCGCCAAGCTTGAGCCTGCTGCTGGTGCTGATGCTGAACCGCAGGGGAAGAGGCCAAAAAGGCTTCTTTTTCTTCTGTTGGTTCTTGCCCGAAGAACTCTTGGCTAAAGTGGGCGTCCAAGGTGGCACTGGACTGCTCAATGCGCTGTAAGTGAACAGTCACTCCTGCACTGAACAAGTTGGTCCCAAGGAAAGGCAAATCAGCTAACATGCCGAGTATCTCCAGAGGAGGAGGAGTGCCTCAGCCAAGCCCTGCAAAGAGAGGCCACTGTGTCAGCCACCGATTGGGCACAAGAATCACCAAATGTTCAGGGCCATCTGGAGTCGTTTCGCAACAGCACGGCCCTGGTCTTGGACCTGCTTAACTATGATTTGCATGTCCGCAGGGAGATATGGGAGGACTTCATCTAATGACCCGAGAAGACCATGAAAAAAGTGTGCCATGATGATGGACGAACTGGCCTGACGAAGGCCCAAGGAAGAAGCTGCATAGACTTTCCATGTCGAATGCTCCAAAAGCTTAGACTCCTTATCGGGTGACAGTTAGTGTTAGCAGAATTGCCAGTATGCTTGAACACAGAGGCGGTCACCAGGCTCTCGGCCGAAGGATGCTCTGTGAACCCCGCAAGGGAACCCACGGGCACCGCGTACTTGCGGGCAGACTGTGCTGAACAGGAGGCAGGGCGCCGCCATAGTTACAGTGCCAGATCAACAATGGCCTTAGCCACAGGAAAGACCTCCATCGGGGTATCCCTTCTCTTGAGGATGTCCGTGAGAGGGTACTCCGCCTTTTTCTGGATGGGTTCCAGGGGCATTCCAGTAAAATCAGAGATGAGATGGAGAATCCCTTGGAAGGACCTTCCTCCATCCCTGTGCCAATGGACGACTCATCCCCTGGGTGAGAGTGGAGCCCAGTGACATCTGAATCCGAATAGTCTGGGTACAGCGGCCTGCCGCCCAAATCACCCTCGACCCGTCGAGAACTGTCCGGGGTTACCATGACAGACAGATGCCAGGGAAGCCCAGTATTTGGTCAGTCCTCTTTGGAAGGAGCCCCTCCCACAGGCTGCTTAAGCGGCGGTTCCACCGTTCTCAGTGGAGAGACCAGGAAAGGCCGAACCAGAGGATGGGCTGCCCTCATGGGAGGGAACCAAAGGCTTCGGGTTCCGAGGGGGTCGGCTTCAGCCTGGGGGCGAGAGCTGGCGACGAGTTAGGTAGGGCAGAGCCGCCTTCTGTCCGGTCAAAATCATCTGTTGCCACATAAAGTCCTCGTAGAGCCGGAGTTTCCATCTGAGCCTCTCCTCAACCAAGGAAGACGATCTGTGGTGTCGTCTCTTATTGGAGCGCTTATGGCTCTTCCTTGGCTGTTCGGCTGAGGGGGGTTCTAGACCTCGACCGAGACTGGGCAGGCCAACTCGGTCGCTCCGGAGACACAGGAGGGATCAGCGAAACCCGGGGGTCCAGAACCGGGTCCTCGATGGGGACACCAGCAGACTGGGTCTCCTCATCAGGAAACACAAGGACCAGAGTCCTCTCCAAGGAGTCTGCCACAGCTGGCGACAGAGGGTCGACTGGGTCAAGAACAATCTCTACTTCATAGGCTACTTCCTTGGTCGTCTGGCCAGAAGGAAGGTCTGTGAAGCCTGCGACCGAGGGAAGCAATCTCTAAAGAGGTCGAGACCACATGCTCCTGGGAATGAGACCTCTCTCGGTCCCAAGAGTGCCTTTGCTGATACAAAGACTAGCTGGGTTCTTTCTCTTTCAAGAGTTGGAGGAGTGCGAGCCCACAGGCGCCCCACCCCAGGTGAGAGACTGGCACAACTCCTTAAAAGAACCTGTGAAGGTGGAGCCCAGGTTCAGTGGAACGAAAAAGCTTCGATTCGCCGAAGCGTGGGGTAGCTTCTTCTAATGCCTTCATGCATTCCAGCTGCTTGGCAGAAACTACCCACCTAGCCTCCTTAGACTTCACTGGAGGATTCCTTTCTCCAGTCTCCCTAACTTCAAACATGCCAGGCGGTCGTCTAGGACGTTGGAATGGAAGGCCAAACAATAACTGCAGGACAAGGTGTCATGGCCAACACCCAGGCAGTAGACGCACGTGAGAAGGGGATCGGTGCGTGACATCATCTGGCTGCAAGGACACCGGTGAAATCCTAGAGAAGATTTCTCTTCCATGATTGAGGACGCAAAAGCGTGATCCCTAACTCGAATGAGTTTTAATTTCGGCAAAACCTAAGTTTTGAAAGCCAGGGCCTACTAAATGCGTAAGCATGAGGGAGACAACCTGCATCTTCCAGCAGAAAGGAAGATCTAGCATCATGGGGCGGACCCGAGGTATATACCACCCGGGTGGGTAGAAGGAGCCAGCTTGAAGACTTCCAGCAAGATTTAAATGGTAAAGGGACATGCCAAAGAGTGTGGATGAATATATCCACAATCCTAGAAATGAGGGTTACTCACCTGTAAAGTACAGTTACATAAAACTTACTTTAACAGTAGATCTTCGAGAAGAGCTCTTGCAGCTAGTAACACTATTAGGACTATGCCCTGCCAGGCACTAGGACTCCTTGGAAAAATTCTAGCTTGCAGTCTAAGGCAAGGGACCGCCCCTGATGGTACCCATGGTATAAGGGTGCACTCCACCAGCACCACTTCAGTTCGCCCTCCAGAGATCCGGCTAGCATAAAGGATGGGGAACAGAGGAGGTTCTAACATCCCCCCAGTACAATTACATAACCCCAGGGGTAGGAGGGAAGGAAAGCATAGCTGTTGCAAGAGCTCTTCCCAAAGATGTACTGTTGTGGTAAGTTCTTACACAGTTGTACAATCTCACTTTGAGACAGAGCTCTTTCAGCAGGTAACACCTTTAGGACAGAGTCCCAAACAGTACAAAGACAGAATCCAGGTCAGAAGGGTGGTAGTTATTAAAGTCAGTAAACCATTGATACTCTAAAGAGAATAGTCCGTAGAGGACGGTGAGGCCAAAGCCTGCTCTCCTCCATGAAGCAACGTCCAGACTGTAGTGTTTTATGAATGTGTGGACTTAACTCCAAGTAGCAGCTGCACAAAGATCTGCTGCAGACACATTCCTTAGGGATGCAAAGGAAGTGGCAATACCTCTAGCGGAGTAACCTTTAACCTGTCCTGGTAAAGGTTTCTCATACTTCTGGTAGCACAAAACTATACAACTAAGCAGACATTGGCCAAATGGTTTGTCAGTCACTGGTGCCCCTAACATTCGATGGGCAAAGGAGGTCTGGTATAGAAACTAAAAACTCTGAACATCCAGAGTATGCAACAGGGCCTCCTCCCTTTGAGTACTCTGGGTAGTAAACTGGAAGTTGAATGTCCTGATTAAGAGTGAACTCTGACACTACCTTCAGGAGAAACTTAGGATTGGTATGTAGGGAAACCCTGTCCCTGTGAAAAATCAAATAAGGCTTTTTATATATCAGTGCCTGAAGCTTAGAAATCCTCCGAGCAGAAGTAACAGCAACCAAAAACAGCGCTTTCCAAGAGAGGAAGCGCAGCCAGCAACTTGCGTGTTTCTAACATAAATAAAAGGTCCCAAGGAGAAACTGGGTCCCACCTGGGAGGTTTCATATGCATAATACTTCACAAAAAGGTTTTGGACAAGTCCAACTGCACCAGGGTTCTGCCCTCCACAGGTACATGGTAAGCTGGCTGTGCAGAAAGATGTACCTTTATGGACGAATACCTGAGACACCTGTCAGATAGGTATCAGAAGGTACTACAGTACCAAATTTACTGGGCAGGTGAAAGGATCCCCGAGATGGGACGATGCCCACAGACAGAAACTTTTATATTTCATGGCATATGTGGCCCTAGTGGAAGGTTTCCTTGCGGCCACTAGGACCTCCAATATCCTTGGACATACCACGTATCGGTCTCTTACGAAGACTGCAGAAGCCATGCATGCAGCTGCAGAGACTAAAGATTCAGATGTACTAGAGTTACCAGTTCCTGGAAGAGCAAGCGAGGAGATAGGGGTATGGGAAAAGGAGGTTCTGATGCCAACTGCTAGAGCAACGGGAACCAAATCTGTCAACGCCAAAATGGCACCGAGGATCATGACAGCTCGTTCTGCTTGTAGCTTGAGCAGTATTCTCTGATGTAGGGAGAAGGGAGGAAAGGCACGTAAAAACCTCCCTGCCCAAGACAGGGACAACATGTCTCACCAGAAAACACCAGGCCCTGGTTCTAGCGAGCAGAAATTGGTCAGTTTGACGCTGAGTGGGGACGCAAACAGTTCCAGTTCTGGAAGTCCCCACTTTTCAAAAAGGTTGTCTTCTATGTCCTGTAGTAGCTTCCATTCGTGAGCTTGAGACCAAGAGTGGGTGAGGCAGTTGGTTACGGTGTTTTGAACTCCTGAAACGTGAACCACTAAGTTCTTGGTTGTGCTGCACTACCCAGTACCAGACTCTCACTGCTTCTCTGCAAAGGGGGATAAGAGTGTGTGTCCCCTTGCTCGCTGATGTAGAAGACCACTGGCATGTTGTCCGTCTGGATCAGTAGAGGCCCTGACAGGAGAATCGTTTGGAACACCTATAAGGCATTCAGAACATCCCTCATCTCCAAAACGTTTATGGAGCTGGAAGGAAAAGTATGTCTCTTTGCAGATGACACTAAGATCTGCAACACGGTTGATACACAAGATGGAGTGGAAAGGATGAGAAGGGACTTAGCAAGGTTGGAGGAATGGTCAAATGTATGGCAGCTCACATTCAATGCAAAGAAGTGCAAGGTAATGCACATGGGAAACAAAACCCAGGGGAAGAGTACACAGTGGGGGTGAGATACTGACAACAGTAAAAATGGAAAGGGACCTGTGGGTAATTATATCAGATGACCTTAAGGTGGGCAAGCAATGTGAGAAGGCAGTAAAGCTGGGGGGATACTGGGATGCATAGGAAGAGGCATCAATAGTAGAAAACAGGAAGTTGTTATCCCTCTGTACAGACAGTTGGTGAGACCCCATCTGCAGTACTGTGTGCAGTTCTGGAGACCTCATCGCTGCAAAGACAGACAGAGTGGAGGCTGTCCAGAGGAGGGCAACCAAAATGGTGCAGGGTCTGCACCAGAAGACATACGAAGAAAGACTAAAGGAGCTTAATATGTACAGTACACCCTTGAGGAAAGGAGGAAGAGAGGTGACATTATAGAAACTTTCAAGTATCTCAAGGGAATCAAAGTCCAAGAGGGTAGCATCTTTCAGAAAAAAAAAATGTGCAACAACAAGAGGGCACAATTTGAAGATGGGGGGGGGGGGACGGCTCAGAGGTAATGTGAGGAAGTATTTTTTCACAGAGAGGGTTGTGGATGCATTGAACAGCCTCCCTGAGGTCGTCATGGAGTCAAGAACAGTGGGAGAATTCAAGAATTCATGGGACAGACATAAGGCAGTCCTAGTGGGGGGTAGGAGGAATAAGCTGTTGGTTAACTAGGATCTGCAGCTTATCTGTTAAGAAAATGGGCAGACTAGGTGAGCCAAGCGGTCCTTATCTGCTGTCAAATTCTATGTTTCTATGTTGGAGACTGTGTTCCAAACAGGTCCAAGTCCCTCTTATCTGATGGTTTCTGAAATGCGTACCCCACCCTTGTCCAGAGTCATCCCATCAAGATCGTCTGAGGACAGACTTTGAAAGTGAGCCCTGGACTCTAACCGGGAGGGGTGAGCCACCATTCCAGAGTCTGACATACTGCTTTGGAGACTCAGACTGGCTGTTCGAGGTTGTCCGAACACTGGTCCCATTGGACCCTGAAGTTCCACGGGAGAACTCATGTGCAGACGAGCTAAGGGAACCGTTACGATGGTGGCTGCCATGTGGCCTGGCAGCTGCAGTATCATTCTGGCTGGAACCCAATTTGTGGAGACAACCATCCGAGCCAGCTCCCTTCGCCGATCTGCCATGTCTGAGGGAAGGAAGGCTCTCCCTGGGACAGTGTACAAGACTGCCCCTATGTACTGTAACCTCTAGGTGGGCCGGGGGTGGGGACAGAGAAAGATGACTCGGGAAGGTTCAAGGCAAACCCGTCCTTGGAAAAAGTGAAAGATATCTTCCAGAAAGTGACACAGCGGAGCTTCTGTGGAAGCTGTCAATGACCAATTGTCAAGGTAGACATAATGCCCCTGCCTCCTGAGAGCTGCTGCCATTATTGCCATGCACTTGATGAACACCGTGGGTGCCAAAGAAATGCCGAATGGTAGCACTCTGCACTGGTAATGCTCTCCCTGGAAAGTAAAGTGAAGGTATTTCCTCTGGGATGGCAGTATCTATGTGCATGTAGGCATGCTGCACATCCAGGGAGCAGAGAGAGTCCCCTTTGGCGAAGCATGGGCAGCAATCCCGGCAGTGTCCCCATCCTGAATCTTCTGTATTCAATGAAAGTGTTCAGATGACTCAGGTCCAGGATGGGACGAAGGACCCCTGTCTTTTTTGGAACGAGGAAGAGGTGGGAATAATATCCCTTTCCTCTTTGAGACAGTGGCACTTGCTTGGATCGCTTTCTTGTACAGAACAGCTTGGATATCTGCTCAGAGGTCTGATTGGGATGGGGAGCAATGGGAGGGAATAGGTGAGTTGTCTGGAGGGATCTGACCGAATTCCAGGGCATAACCATTCTATGATCTGGAGTACCCACTGATCCGCAGGGATCTTGGACCAGCCACTGAGACAAAGGGAGAATCTGCCGACTGCCTCGCCCTACAATGGGGCCAAGCAGGAAATCTAGCAGAGGTAGCTGGAGTGGGCAAGGGAGCCCTGGCGCTCTGGCATCCTTAGGTCCCTGCACCCAAGGACAGGGGAGGGACCTTTTCTTTTATAAGCCCTTCTGTGATGTTGTAGTCTTCCTTGCTGGCCCTGCTGCCGAAAACAGGAGTGATGTCTGGACGGAGCTGGTTCTGATTTATACATTTTGTGGACCTCGGAAACTGCTTTACCAGAGTCCTGCAAGCCAGTTATCAGCTTTTCGGCCTCATGACCAAAAGGACTGGAGCCTGGAAAGGGGCATCTATGATGGCGTCTTGCAGAACCTGACGGAATGTTGAGACCTCAACCAGAAGTGGCACTTTAGGCATACGCTGGTGGCTGCAGCTCTGGTGGCAGTATCTGCCGAGTCATATGAGCATCTGAGCACATGCTTACAAATGTCAGTCCCAGACTGAAGGACTGCTAACAATTCGGATTCGTTGGCATAGTCCGGTTATAACTTGGTCAGGTCCATGGCCTTATTCCACAGTGATTTTTGATACATCACCATGTGTGCAAAAAGTTAAGAGACCTGACCGTACAGATGACCAAGGAATACACTTTACAGCACAATTTCTTGGATTCCTTATCCGGTGGCTGGGAGTTCATGTGCTTCAGCTGTTGGGTTCTCCCATGGGCAGCCGTGAGGATCATATAATCTGCTTTAGGCTGCTCACTCAAGTGCAACTCTCCCCTTGGCGTCCTATACAAATAGTTTTTTTTCTGAGCCCACCAATGTCGTGGAGGGGCGCCTCCAGGAAGGGTTCCACTAAAGGTGGGATGACCAAGGTCTCTGGGTCGGTGGCCCCCAAGTACTTCGCCAAACAGCGCCTCTCAGGGTCCAACTTCTCAGTCTCCCACTGGTTTAAGAACTGGATATATGTCTCATATCCAGGAAGGAGAGGTCGTCTGGAGGGGATCTCACGCAATCCTTCCTGTGGCCTGGTGATGGCAGAGACAGGTTATCCTCTAAAGAGTCATAGGGGGAGCTGCCTCCAGATGATCCTTCTTAGGACGAAAAGGGGTGTCCCAGAGAGGAGGACCTGGACAACATCGGCCCTTGCAGCACGGTATCCTCTGGTGTCTGGTCCAACAGTACTTTATTGTCTGGCATTGGCCCTGGTGGGACAGTGTCCTCTGGTGTGTGCTCGGACATCTGGTCGGTCTCCCGATGAGGAGGTGAAAGCGGAGGGGGTGGCACCCAGTCTTGGTTATCCCCGGAGAGCGTCAGGTCCCTGGACATCTTGTCTGTAGTCAGGTTCTCAATGGGGCCCTGTGGAACAGACAGCAGCTTAGAGGGAAGCGTCTGGTCCTGCTCCATGGTGGAGTCAGAGGGCGCAGAGGGCATTGAGGCCTGATGTTGGTCCAAAGCCTTGGCCGACGACCGCCTGGAAGGCGAGTGATGCTTCTTCTGTCACTCACTATCCTGACATCTCCTGGAGTCATCTGGCCATTAGACAACCCATGGACTACGGCCTTACAGACAGCAGGTTCAAACCTGCCTCCCGACGCAAAGCACGCCTGTCCTGATTGAGAGTAGCGCAAGCTTGTGGGGTCAGATAGATAGGAACATGGGGGTTTGAGAAAGTCCGAGCCTGGAAAATTCCCCGCTGTGCACCTGAGAAGAGGTGGGGGCTTCCTCAATTGTGACCCTGGGAAAGCCAGTGAGAACTGGGGGGGGCTGAGTCTGATCTTGTGTCGGAGATCGAAGATTTGGAAGTCTTATGTAGGGCCTAGGACGGGATTCTGACCTGGACCTGTCCTTGTCCTGATGATGGTGCTTCCTGCTCTATTTCTTCTCTCTGGGGGAGAGTCTCCTTGGCCAAGTAGGAAGATTAGCTATGCCCCAACTGCGTCTTTTGCTTGGAGTCCACTTGCTGTTCAAGGAGGTATACTTTCAATGTGCTCAGGCAGCAGATTCTGGTACTCCTGCTGAATCCTTGGCAGAGTGGGCAGTCGTCCAGCTTGTGGCTGGGGCCTAGGCAGAGCAGGCAGGCCGAATGGCAGTCTTTTGCTGGGATCTGCTTGTTGCATGCACGCTTAGATTTCCGCTGCTCTAAAGAGGAAGATGGCTGGTAAGACCTACACAAACTCATAATATGGCTGAAAAATTCTGAACTGCAGAAAGTGCGAAAATGACGGACAACTGAAAGGAGGAGGCATCCATGGAGCCGATATGCATGGATCGACAGTGGGGAACAAACTGAGGTGGTGCCGGGTAATGACCCTTCGATACCATGAGTGACGGCAGGGGTGGGGCCAATGTCAGGGGGCAGTCCCCTGCTTAAGATTGCTAGGTAGAATTTTTCCATCGAGTCGTAGTACCTGGTGGGATAATCCTAATGGTGTTACCTGCTGCAACAGCTCTATCTTGAAGTGAGATCTGTAGTTCTAGGAATGGTATATGGTGCACACACACACTGTGGCAGTCTTTCCTTTCCCCTTTAAATCTAGCTAGGTCTTCAAGCTGAGCTCCCCCATCCACCCGGGTGTTATCCTCCTCAGCTTTGTCCCATGACATCAGATCTTGCATGCTGGAAGCAGTAACAGGTTTGCCACTTGCCAGGGGAGGTCGGGTGGGTCATGTGGGTTTGCACCATATACAGTACCATTCCTAGACAGTACAGTTGCGCAAGAACTTACCATAACAGTAGATCTTTGAGGGATATCTCTTGCAGCAGGTAACACATCTGGGTCGTCACCAGAGGGGGCTGTGGTGCATGGCAGCCCTCTTTTAGCAGTCTTTTTCCAGGGGCTGCCCACGCATGACATCTTCCTGTTTCCTATACAAGAGTGGGCAGTCCCTGTTATCCTCCATTCCAGTGAGGACCGAGGGAGACTCAAGGTACCATAGGTATCCCATCCCATAAATAATTGGATTAGAAATTGTTCTCCTAGAGAAGAGGGGGGGGATGAAGGGAGGGACTGTACCTGCTGCAAGAGATACCCCTCAAAGATCTACTGTTATGGTAAGTTATTACATAACCGTACCATCTTCCACGGTGTGATCTCTTGCAGCAGACACTTGGGATGCTTCCCAAGCAGTGAACCCAAGAAGGGTGGAATTATGACAGAAGGCCTTTTACAGCTGCTCGGCCAAAGGCTGTCCTACGGCGTGAAGCAATGTCCAAGTTGTATGGCTTCATGAAGGTATGTATTGTGGACCATGTGGCTGGGTTGCAAATATCTGTGATAGACACCCCCTGAAGCAGGCCGCTGTGGTGGTCATAGTTCTGGTAGAATGGGCTTGGATAGGTCCCAGTAATGGTTTGTTAAATTTCTTATAGCAAAAAATGATAGTGTGCTAGCCAACTGGAGAGGGTCTGTCTAGCGACCAGGAGACCTTCCTTGGTTGAGGAAAAGGTAACAAAGTTGAAAGATCTTTCTAATCGATTTGGTACGATTAGTGTAATATACAGTGGACATCTACAGTATGTAGGAGGTATTCTCCCCAACTGTAGTGTTCAGGGTAATATACTGGCATCTCTATGAACTGATTTAAGATGTGTTCTGAGACCACCGTAGGTAGAAAGGAAGGATTTGTCCAAAGTGCCACTCTGACTTTGTGAAAGATCAAGTAAGCTCTTTACACAAGGGCTTGAAGCTCGGAGATGCACAGAGCTGAAGTGACTGCCGCTACAAATAATGTCTTCCACGAAAAAAAACAGAGGTCACAAGTGGCCGCTGGTTCAAAAGGTTCAAGGATCAGTTTTTCTAAAAGAAAATTCAGATCCCACGGAGGTGTGGGTCGTCTAATGGGAGGTTTGATATGTAACATTCCTTTTAGAAACATTTTGGCTAGATGATATTGATACAGTAATCTTCCATCCAGAGGTTCATGGAAGGCTGAAACAGGCCAAATGAACCTTAACAGAGAAATATGAAGTAGTCAGAGGACATGAATAGTAGTCAAACGACTGGGAAGCAGCCCAAATGGAAAAGCGTTTCCATTTATCATTATAAGTTTCCGAGGTTGCTGGTTTATATGATGTTAACTCAGTCTCCGGGAATAGTTTGCAAGCGGCACCAAAACTGTACCAGGTGTGTCTGGGAGCGAGTTGAGTCGGCAGCAGCAGTGTCCCTATGTGCCCGCAGTACACCTGGAGACGTCAGTTCTAAAAGTTTAAATTGCCAGCCAATCACTGCCACCTTTATTCAATCAAACCTAGGGGTACTACACTTTGTAACCCTTTTGTGATTGGCTGGTAAGGGTATGGGTCCCCTAGAAAAAAGCATTTAAAAAGTGCGTGCAAAGTTCGGTGTGCTCCTTTCTAGCTGCCTGCAGTGTGAGAAAAGGAGCTGCTTCTTCTGGCCAGAATTCAGCGTTTTGAATCGGCTTCCCAGTCCAGTGCGCTACATTTCTTGATTACAAGGTAGGTACTTATAGTATGCTAGCCCATTTAAAATGTGATGCTTTTTGTATTTTCCATTGTTTTGGAGAGCCGGTCACTGAGAAGCAGCCAAACTCGGAGGTTGTGCTTCTCCGTGAACACTGCTCTCCAAGACGTCCCCGCTTTTTTTTGTGCTGCCTCCCTCACATGGCATGCCTTTGTTTTTCCATATGTTTGGTGGCGATTACGGGGTTATGGTAACAGGACTGAGAACGCCGAACGCCCCCCCCCTTGGTGCAGCTCGTTTGCTATATCATAGCATGTTTTTTTCTTTTCCATGGGACCAGAATGGAGAACCACATGGAGTGCTGTGACCAGAATGGAGACCCCCTCCCTACTCCAGTTTGCTATATCACTACAGGTTTTCTGTCCCAAGAGTGGCATGGTCAGGTTGTTATTTGTAAACTCACTGGCTGACTAGGAATGAACAAATGCAAGTTTTGAGCCCCAAAATGCCTGTGACGATGTTGTAGGTCACAGATGCTAGGTTTAGTTTTTGTAAGGGTATGGGTGCATGTTTGAATGGTTTGGGATTCCAGAGGTTTGGGGCTAACTGGCATTGTGTGATGTTAGTTGGTCTAGAAGTGTGGTGTTGGGGGCTAATATATTGCATTTCATGTGATTGTGCCCTCTGTTTGTGGGGCGCTTGGAGAGTGGTGCTGGTTTTTTGGGGCTAGTGTGCAAAAGAGAATGTTGTTTAGTCACCATCCTGGGGTTTGGGGGATGGATGGGGTGCAGGTATGGAGAGTGTGCAAAGCGGAACGAATGTTTGTGATGCTGCCGGGTCTTGCAGGGGAGTGGGCAGGACCACTGGCCACCAGGGAATCCATTTTGTGGGATTTTCTTTTATGTTTGGAGGTGGTATGGAGGACCCTGACAGCATGGCAACCATTTTGTGAGCTGGCGTCAGGTCTCGGAGGAAGGGGGGGGTCACCCCAACAGGCAATGTTTGTGGTATGGTGGCGGGTGACAAGGCCCGGCACCATCCAGCAAAGAGCAGTACCTGCTGTCTGGGTGACACCCCCCACCCCCACCCCAGAGACCTGATGTCAGCTCACAAAACGGTTGTCACGCTGTCAGGGTCCTCCATCCCACCTCCATACGGAACCATCCCACAAAATGGATTACCTGGAGTCTCGTGGTCTCTGAGCTGCGACCAGCTGTTTACAAAAGAGATGTGATATAAAGAGAATGTCATTTTGTGTTGTTGCTGGCTTTGAGGGATGGGCTGTCATGTTTGTTGGTGGATACCGTAGGATGTGGAGAACACTGCTCACCCGGGAATCCATTTTGTGGAATGGTTCTGTATGTTTGGAAGTGGGATGGAGGACCCTGACAGCATGGCAACCATTTTGTGAGCTGGCATCAGGTTTCAGAAGGGAGAGGGGGGGGTGTCACCCAGACAACAGGCAGTGCTTTTGTAGGATGGTGGCGGGTGACGCAGGCCTGACACTATCCAACAAACAGCAGTACCTGCTGTCTGGGTGATCCCCTCCCTCCGAGACCGTACGCCAGCTCACAAAATCTTTGCCACGCTGCCAGGGTCCTCCATTCCACCTCCAAACATACAGAACCATCCCACAAAATGGATTCTCTGGAGTCTCTTGGTCTCTGACCTGCGGCTAGCTGCTTACAAAAGAGATGTGATATAAAGAGAATGCCTTTCTGTGTTGCTGCCAGCTTTGGGGTGCGGGCAGGGGCATCACAAAGCCAAATATCCGCCGTCTGGCTTGTCATGGTTCGGTGAAGCTCATTTCATAGCTGATCTATGAAGAGACCTCCGTGTTCTACGTGTTCCTGGAAAATGTGATCTGGACACGCACCTACCCAACTACACCAAGAAAGACTGTTACAGCTATGGATGTAATCCATGCACTCCAACAAAAGCGCACTCTCAACGCCGGAGAGGGACTGATTATAAATGTAAATTAAAAAAACGTTTTCTGATGGTGCCAGCTTTATGGTGTGGGGTAGTTCTGTACATTTGTGATATTTGGCAGGCCAAGGCATATGTCGTGATGTGTGTGCATACAGGTTAAACTAATTGTTTAGGTTTTGAAAGTGGTGGCCTAGATGAGTCGTGTCTGCAGTGCAAAGTGTTTTTCTTTTTTTTTGGGGGGGTGGGGTGGAGATTGCAAACGATCGAGACCGCTCCGAGATCAAGGGACTACTCCGAGAGACTACCCTGAGATGGAGAGAGAGATGGCCGTTTTCCTGCGAGACCCCGCAACCCCACAGATCACCGGAAATATGGTGAATGGGTACAAAAGTTACAGGCTAGACCTGTTCGATAGTGCCAGTGACAATGAGGTGGATGACTTTCAACCTTTTGATGATTCCGACATCGAGGTGGCCTTGGTGCTTATGCCGCCTTTGGTTACACCAGACAGTGACCGTGATTTCAGTGACGATGATCTGCCCCTGGCTACGCTGCGGCGGAAGAGGCACTCCACAGAGAGTGAAGAGGATAATGTGCTACTGGCCAAGCTACGTCAGCAGAGGAACGACAGGCAGTGAAGATGATCTTCCTTTGGCTACACTGCAGCATGTGAGTACCCAAATTAACGTTGATGGACAACATGAAGTTGATGCAGAACAACCTGAGCAACCTCTGCCACATCTGGATGCTGGTCACAATGATGGATGGACAGGTTGCTTACAGCAGGTCCATGTTGAGGATTTCAAGGAGCCTGTGGGTCCCACCACACTGATGGGTGCAGAAAAGACTCCCATGGATTTTATGAACCTGACATTCCCACCAATTCTTTATGATCTGATTGACAAGGAGACAAACCAGTACAGTGCCCGCAGGCAGAAGCGAACAAAGGTGACCACCTATGGACTCCAGTAACTGCGTGCGACATAAAAGCTTTATTTGGAATGCGACTATATGTGTCAGTTATAAAGGCGCCACACTACCACATGTACTGGGGGAAGCACCATTTCTGTGAATGTTTACCAATTTCAAAGTTAATGACCCATGAGTGTTATGAGAAGATTACGAAGTATCTGCACGACCAGTGACAGCACGTTAAATCCACCAAGAGGATCACAAGAGCATGATAAGCTACATCACATTCGACCAGTTATCAACCATGTTATCGAGGCATGCACAACGGAGTACAACCTACACCGAGAAGTGTCAATTGATGAGGCAATGGTGGGCTTTAGAGGACAACTGTCCTTCAAGCAATATATGCGATGCAAGCCACAACGGTATGGGATAAAAGTATGGGTCCTTACAGATCCTCATAACGGTTATGCGTCAGACTTCCAAGTGTACACAGAAAAGGTTGCTGGCGCTGTGGAAGTGGGCCTTGCAGAGAGGGTTGTGAAATCTTGACTAAGGATCTTCGTAGCAAAACGCACCATGTATAGTCTGACAATTACTTCAGTTCACCTGGCAAAAGAACTACTGAACGTTGGCATGTACTCATGTGGAACAAGGTGGACCAACAGGATTGGATGGCCTTCGGAACTTAAATTATCAATAAAAAAGAAAGCTCATGATTATTATGAACAGAGCGGTTCACTTGTTGCCACAGCGTGGAGAGACAACCATCCCGTTGTCATACTCTCAACAAACCATGACCCTACCTCACCAGCAACATCTGTGCCGAGGAGACAAAGATGACACTGTTGTACCAACTGCATGTCTGGACGTACTGCAGCAGTATAACACGTACATGAACGGTGTGGACATCGCTGACCAGCTTCGGGGGCAGTACCCATGTGAAAATCAAGGCATTAGGCGGATATACCTTTTGTGGAACACTGCATTGGCAAATGCATTTACTTTGTTCTGAGAGAGCGTGAATCATGTTCACTGATCAAAGACTGGACGAGTGACCAAGCAGAGACAACTGAACTTCCGCATGATCCTCTTGAGAATCTGTTAGAAGGATATGCACATAGAAGACGTAGCGTCTCACTTCTAGTAATCGTGCAGAATCCAATCAATCAATCAAAATCTTTATTTAGTCATAATGGACTACACTATCCTACCCCGTGAAAGGGAAGAAGGGGAGGTGCAGAAATTGTTCGCATTAGAAAATACGTGCCGAACCTTCATATACATGCAGCACATGCAAAGTACACCTCTGCGTTGATTGTTTTCCTGAGTATCACCAGTACAGATAGAGGCTCAAACTGGCAACACAAGACGACTTGCCCCCAGTACATCCTCTGCAGCTTCTCTGACTACATGATGGGCAGCTGCATGACAAAGGAACAGACATACCAGACTGTGCGAGTTCGAGAGACCGGGGTGTTGCGACTGCGAGAGAGACCTGGGTGCTGCGACTGTTTGGCTGAATCAGATTCCTGGAGGGGAGCAACTTCGAGAGTCCAGAGTGTGCGACTTGGAGTGATGAGATGAGCAGACGTGGTAGGAGATGTATCGTAGAGCAGGAAGAGGAAATGGCAGAGGAGAGCAGCAGCTGACGGGAAGAATGGTTCAGTGGCAGAAGCAAGAAACTGGATGAAATGGACTGGTGGCAGGTACATCAGACGCAGTATCATGGGCGTGAATCAGATTGTCTTGCATTCGTGGAACACCTGCTTGGCCCGTTGGCGTTTTGGAGGTAATGCAGGGACATGCAAGTCATTGAATGGGCTACACCAAATGAAAATGAAAAAAAAAAATGAGCTAAAAGATCTGGTGAGTGAAAGTAAGGGAACAAGTGGCGTAAACGTTACGCGAGAGTTCACAGGCAGTGAGATAAACGTATGGTCTACAATACCCAGAGAAAATTAAGAAGGGTAGGTGCTGCAATTGTGCTCTGAAGCAGAAGTGAGCAGAACCATCAGTAGTATGCATGGCTTGCAATGCACAGCTCTGCACTGAGTGCTTTGCTGAGTATCACCAGTACTGGTCCGACTCAGACAGCAATGCATTTATGTCCTGCAAGGAAGGAAGGAAGGCTTCATGTTAGATTGGATGACAAGGAGAAGAACGCATGCATGATTACTTGTAAAGGGTCACCAATGTTTCAGGGGGATCATGTGTCTTCTACAGCCAGGTCCCCCTGACAAAAGTACGGCACTAAGGTCACAAAGTGTGGTGGCGAAGGTGACAATAGGAAAGTTCATTGTAGGGGAACATGCAAACGGCACATTGACACACGTAACTGCCCGGCAAATGAAGAACTGTTTGAAGGATCAACGGAAATGGGATACAAGGGGATGTAACACTGAAAGACATCAAGGGTCATGTGCAGCAAGGCTTGTTGGCAGCTGTAGCATTACAAGATTCGGACAAAGGATCATGCACACATGCGAAGACTGTTTTGTGGTTGTGGAACAATGTGCGAGACTGCTTCTGGATGGATGTTGGATCATAGCTGCACTTACAGGATGTTGTCTGATTGTTCTTAGATAGCTTGTGGCAGCTTAGGCCATCCATATGGGGTCCGGAAGAAGAGTAATGCGCAGTGACACAGATTGCATCATGCTGTGGGCCTTTTGGTGGTTGGAAGAAGGCTGATGTGCAGTGGGCATGGCTGTTCACAGCTGCAGGCAGAGACTGTTTGGAACAGCGTGAGTCAGACATTCTGAATGTCCGTTTATGGGGCAGATGGGGTTTTGGCTGACGGATCTTGAGTGGCAGACATGCGATTGCGTGAAGCAAGTTTTGACTGTCCTAAGAGATGACTGAAACATCCGTGGCTAGGTGAAACACACACCAGCCTATGCAGTCTTTGGCGTTGTGTCAAATGGGGGGAAAAAAAATGTAGCGCTAATATGGATTGGTGACTGCGATAACAAGTGGTGATCCGTATCTCACTCACCAGACCAATCGGGTAAGCTGACAGAGGTACTGGAGAGTACAAACTATTCCAAGCACACCAGTTAGTTGGTGCATTGGCACGTGCAACGAACCTTGCTCCACTAGCTCTTCCAGCACTGTTGTGGAGTGGCGGATTTAGCTCAGCATTTTTTTTATTTTCATTTGGATGCAGAGCCCCCCCCGACATGCATGCTGACGCCATGCTGTGCAATTTGCGTTATGTAGCAGGCTTGTGCATTGCTGCGCTTGTGGATTGCTTCCGTCATATGGGCTCATGCAGCTCATTCTATGGACATACTCAGAATCACACTCATAAGGAACCTGACTTTTGGACTGAATGGCTACGTGAACGGACCACAGCCATAAGCAACTTCAACGCAGTCTTACTTTCAACGAAATGTGTTTGTTGTGTTATTTCTAAAATCATACTGTTTGTAACCTGCAATGTCTTGTATATAAAAAACTGACAACACAGTATAGGGTGTAATGGTCTTTATTATGAAAAAAGACAAGACACTGGAAATGGAAATTATGTTTATTAGGATCACAATCAGAAACATCGACCAATAAGGAGCCTGCACAGTCACAAGCCTCGGGAATAGATGGCCTGGCATTTAATTAATTCCATGTTTTTGGTTTACCTCAAGTTGGTGGGCAGTAGGAAGCAGCTCCCAGATGCGTGCATCAACAAGTGATTTCAAGTCTTGAGTACACTGAAGCAGAAAAGTCGTGAGACACTGAAAGCCATGGAGTTATCAACTGCACAGAAGCCAAATCACAGATCAAACCCAAGTCAGGATACGGCAGCAGTCAAGCAAACACAAGGTACGTGAGGTGTACAATCCATGATAGGGGAAAAGCAGGGGTAGTGAGGGACAAGGGTGGAGTGTCATGGATGGATAATCTATGGTAGTAATATCTAGCATTTGGTTGCAGGTGACAGAAGCAAGCGTCTCAGCATCTGGATATGTGGTCACTTTGTTTACTGGGCCGCAGAAAGAGCACAGCAGAGCACAGGAGGGCAAAACTTGTGGTTAGGAAAAGACAGACTGCAAGTTCATTGGACTGGAAGGCAAGGAATGCAGTGGGATGGACAGATTCCAGTGCTCCAGGAGAAACATGGTGGGCTTCATCCGAACATTCTTATTCATTTGGGAGGCAACAATCTGGTAACCTGCCCCCTATGGGAACTGAAAGGAAGCATTACGCAGATGCTGCATCAAATCAAGTACTGGTGGGCCAGGGTCCATATTGTATGGTCAGACATTGTGTAGCGGTTGGAGTGGAGTATGAGATATGCGGGCCATCGAGAAGATCAGAAGACTACACAATGGGTTCATGTTGTCTATGATGGATACCATGGGCAGGTCAGTGGTCCAGCACCCTGGCCTCCGTCTTCACAGGCCTGGTTGTGTACACTTGACGGATGAGGGATTGGATGACTTTTTGAAGGACTTAAAGCATGGCATGGTGGTGGCTACACGTGGATGTCTGAATATAATTTTATATTGAATAAATGCATGGCGGAAGCCATTTACTCAAGCTCCTGGTATGTGTGTATTTAGTTTGTTAACCCGTGCGTGTGTGCGAGTGTGTGGATACAGCAGAACAGAGGTTGGGACTACACCAGATAAGAAAGCAGAAATGTCCTCAGTGCAGATCATGGGTCATCATCTGAAAAGGAAAGAAAAATGTGATTGTAATTTTGTTGTTGACATTCTGTAGTCTATATAATGAGATTTGTGGCCACTGTGCCGAATATAACGAGTGCCGCCGTGCACATAGTTGTATGTGTTGTGATGTTATACCCACAAAGTGCACAACACTGCTCATTCTTACAGGTGCGTGTTGTGCGATAGATAGTGCCACTGTGCACCTCATGATTTGTGATGATGCTGTGGTGTTGAATGTCTCTGCATATGTTACTTGGTATTACTTGGTATGAAAGAACAGAAGAAGGCCAGAGCCCATCGAGACTGTTCCCCACACTACGTGGGACATTATCTAGTATCCCTCAAACAAACATCTAATTTGTTTTTAAAGACAGTGGCACTAGTTGCCTCTACCAATTCTTGTGGCAAGGTGTTCATACAATGGATGCTCATTGGAAAAAGTTCCCCTTTGCTGGTTTTAAAGTTTTTACTTCAAGCTGTTTATTATGCAGTCTCGAGACATGTCTCCTTTTGGAGTGTTAGACCACATTTTTCCATTAGATCTGGTGAATTTATTAAATTAAAAACCATAAGCATATCACTCTTAATCTTCTAGTCTGAAGGAGAAGAGACCAGTAACTTTTAATCTGTTCTGATAATCCAAGTTTGTTAATCTTGGAATCATTCTAAATTACTCTCCTTTGAACCTGTTCAAGAATTGCTGTGTCTTTTGGTTTAGATTCCAGAAAGGGGAGCCATAGTCTAGATATGGTCTAATGTATGCCCTATACAATGGAATAAGGCATTGTTCAGTGCGATTAACAAAAGTGCGTTTTATTTGCCTCAAAAGTCTGTTGGTCTTGCAAGCAGTTCTAACACAGTGAGCATTTGATGTAAGTTTATTATTAACATATATCCCTAAATCTTTTTCACAATTTGATGAGTGAAGTGGTAGCCCATTTATATATCATTTTTGGATTTACACCGAAATGCACTACTAAACATTTGTCTTGATTAAACTGCATATGATTTTCATTTGCCCAAAGTGTTAATTTTTCCAAATCCTTCTTTAATGCAGGAATATTTTCTTGATTATTAACCTTGCCCCCCAATTTAGTATCGTCTGCAAATTTAACCATGAAGTTATTTGGCCATTTGTAAATCACTGATAGAGATTAAACAATGCTGGTCCCAAGACCAACCCCTGTGGTACACCACTTGTCACACTACCCAAATCAGACAAGATATTAATTCTGACTCTCCGAGAACGATTTGTCAACCAGTTTAAAGTCCAGTTGACAATATCAGGTGACAAACCTAGATTGTGCATTTTAGTAATGAGTTTTTCATTTGAGACTTTATCGAAAGCTCTACTAAAGTCCAAAAGAATGACATCAGTAGGGATACCCACATCTAGTTAGAGTACTTATATTATTGTAAAAAGATATCAGATTGGTGGTGCAGGAATACTTGGAAGTAAACCCATGCTGATTTGAATCATAAATTCCTAATTTTTTACAATCCTGATCTATTACAGACTTCATTACTCGTTCCATTAATTTACCAGCCACTGAGGTCAGGCTAATTGGGATGATAATTTTGCACAGAACCTCTATTGCCTTTTTTAAATATGGAGTATATTATTACTGAGCGCCAATCATTTGATACAATGCTTTCTTAGTAAGTTGTTGAAGATAATTGACAAAGGTATTGAAATATTTATAGAGGTTTCTATCAGGAACCATCGAAGAATACAGTCTGGGCCCGGACTAGTATTTTTTTTAGTTTTTTGATAGCTTGTATAATGTCAGTTGGATAGAACCTATGATAATCTACGTGGTAAACTTTAAATGTACTAATAGGTGATTTTTGAGAGAAGACAGAACAGAAGTACTTATTAAAGAGATTCAAGGTTTCTATATCAGATAGAGAAAAGCCATTGGTTATAGTGGGACCAATGGTCCTTGATACCTTTTTTTTTTTTTACTATTTATATAGGAGAAAAGATATTTGTGACAGTCTTGTGTGAGCTAGTTTAAATTCCAGCTTATTTTTTGCCAATTTAATAGAATTTTTTTAAGTTTTTCACAGATAGTCTGTATTTATGTAATAGAGTAGTTTTAAATGGAACAGAACTATTCTTAAGATTCCTAAAAGAAAAAATGACTCACCTTAGTAATGTTTCTTCTAATGGAGTCTTGCTATATTATGACAATTGCAGTATGACTGGGTTAGAACTATCAGAGGTGAAATAGTTAACTTTCCATGCAGGCATGGAACTTGGAAGCGAGCTCGGTTGAAAACTATCTGTTCAGCACAAACTGTCAGAGATCTTTATGAGCTAAAACTCACTAAGGCTCTGTGTGGGCGGTAAACCTACACTAGCCAACTGGCTACTAACATAAACACTCATTTTTGGCCTAAAACAGAGACTCAAGTCAGGAGACCAAAAAATGCAAAACACATAATTCACCCAAAAAGGAAGGTGAAAAAGAACAAGGTGGGCATCAAAAAGGTACCAACCCTGTACACCCACCCACATCCCAAAACAGAGGTGTTCTGAGAGGGCAGGGAGGGAGGTCATAATATAGCAAGACTCCATTAGAAGAAACATTACTAAAGGAATTTTTTTTTCTTCAAACAACATGAAGCTATGCTATGTTTGACAGTGCTACAGTACCACCCATGGAGGAGGGACAACCTACTTTAGGAATAGGCTCTGAAGCACAGCTGTGCCGAACAGAGCATCACTCCAGCCTGGATGTCTATGGAGTAGGGCTTGGTAAAGGTGTGAACTGTTTTCAGGTAGCTGCTTGACACATTTTCTAGAATATAGGAATGTCTCTGGCAGTAACCAGAGAAGCAGCTGTACCTCTGGTAGAGTGAGCCCTCAGGCCTGGAGAGACTTTACCCAACTTCGTAAGCAGAATTGGATACAAGAGACAATCCACCTGGCAATGGATCTTTTGGTGGCTGGCTTCCTTTACCAACCATGCCAAGTGAGGAACAGTTGGAGGTCAAACCTATGACCCTTAAGTACATCTATGTAGTAACTAAGGGCTCTCTTCACATCTAGGCTGTGCAGCCTCCTCTCCCCAGAGGAGGAGTGGTCAGTGAAGTACACTGGAAGGGAGAAAGATTGATTAAGGTGGAAATCTGAAACCACCTTAGGCAGGAACTTTCTGTTAGTCCGGAGGACCACCTTATCTCTGTGAAAAGAGATAAACTCCTGCACACTGACAACGCTTGTAATTCACTTCTGGCAGAGGTGATGGCTACCAGAAACACAGTTTTCCAAATCATGTACTTGAGCTCAACTGAAGACAAGGGCTCGAAGGGCGGTTGCATAAGCTGAGCAATGCAAACATTAAGATCCCAGGCAGGGGCAGGATCCCTGAATGGAGGGTTGGTGTGAAGCAACCCCTTAAAAAACTTGGAAAATACAGGATGAGCTGAAAAAGTAGAGGATTTACCTGCTGAAATAAAAGCAGACAGCTGCCAAATGCACCTTCTGGGTAGCTGGTCTCAGCCCCAAAGAATTCAGGTGGCCCATATAATCCAGGACTGTGGGTAGATCAGCAGAGACCCGGGAAATATGCTTTTCCGAGCACCATATGGAAAACCTTTTCCATTTGGAATTCTAAGTAGCCCTGGTGGAAGGCTTCCTTGAGGCCTTCAATATATCCATTACACCTTGGGAAAGGTGTAAATCAGCAAACTAACTCTTCAAGAACCAAGCCTTGAGATTGAGAGATTTGAGATTCAGATACCAAACCCTTCCCTGGGCACAGGTTAACAGATTGTGATTCCTGGGAAGGCACAGGGGAGGATGGACTGCTAAGGACAGCAGGAGTGGATACCAGGGTTGTCTGGCCCAATCTGGAGCTATCAGCATGACTTTGCAGGACTGGGATCCGATTTTGACTAGCACTTTGAACAGGAGAGGAAAGGGAGGGAAGGCATAGAGGAACTTCCCTTCCCAACTGCAAGGCATGCAACCAGGGGAGGAGCCCAACACTGGGGGCCTGCAGCCAAAAAGAGGAAGTTAGCGATTGTCTGGGGTGCAAAAAGATCTATCTTGCAGGTGCCCTATCTGGCAAATACTACTCCCAAGACCAGGGGATCCAGTGACCATTCGTGGTGGCCCTGGGAAATCCTGCTGAGAGCATCTGCCAGGACATTGTCCTTGCCTGGGAGGTGGACTGCCGTAAGGGAGGTGTTCAGGGAGTAAGCCAGAGACCACAACTTCGTCGCTTCGGTGCCCCCTTGCTTGTTGATGTACCACATTGTAGTGGTGTTGTCTGTTCTGATCTGAATACTCTTGTTCTGAACAGATTTGGAAAAAGCTTGAAGTGCTACAAAAACTGCTCTGAGCTCCAACAGGTTGATGTGGATCAAGAGATTCCTGGGAGACCACAGACCCTGGGTGGTGAGGTCGCCCATGTGAGCTCCCCAGCCCAAGAGGGATGCATCTGTAGTAAGGATTAGAGAATGAGACTGGCGACAAAAGAACCCTTGTCTCAGGGTTGCTCTGATCCTGCCACCACTGTAGAGGCTTGGATCAGGGTTCGAGTTACTGGGATCAACTTGGTAAGAGGATCCTTTCTTTGAGACCAAAAAGCTCTCAAATGGAACTGGATGTCCCTCATCTGAAATCTTGCTCCCTGCACAACTGCTGTGGAAGCAGCCGTGTGTCCTAGGAGCTGCAGAAAATACAGGTTACTCACCTGTAACAGGAGTTCTAGGAATGGTATATGTTGTTCATCCACACTCATTGGCAGTATCCTTGCCGCTTTAAATCTTGCCGGAAGGTCTTCAAGCCTCCTCCCACCACCCGGGTGGTATAACTCGACTCCGCCCCATGGCGCCAGATCTGGCCCGCTGGAAGCTCAGGTTGTCTTGTCAGGCGGGAGGTCGGGTGGGTCGTGGGATGAACAACATATACCATTCCAAACTCCTGTTACAGGTGAGTAACCTGCATTTCAGGGACATGGATATGTTGTTCATCCACACTCATTGGCAGACTCCTAGCAGTTCTCCGGGAGGAGGGAGGCAAGACGCACACCCCATATACTTACTTGGGAAGAGACTGGAGAACTGAGGCCCCAAAACCAGCATCCCGCGTGACTCAAGGTCGATGTGGTAGTGGGTAATGAGGTGTTGCTGACTTCAGGTAGCAGCCCTGCAGATTTCCTGGATAGGGACGTCCCTGGAAGCAGCCACCGTTGCAACAGTATGGCGGGTAGAATGAGCTCTTATCCTCTGGGAGGCTCCATGCCCGCATAACTATAGCAGAGATCTATGCAGGAGGTTACCCACCTGCTTATCGTCCGCTTGGCTGCAGGTCTGCCAGATGCGGCTTCAGCGTAGGTGACAAACAGCTGGCGAACCTCTCCCGAATTTCAGCCGTCGCTCCTTATAATAAGCGGCGCCCTTCTAGATCCAGGTATGGAGCCTATATTAGCCTCCGAGGTGTGATTGGGTAGAACACGGCAGAGTCAACACCTGGTTAAGGTGAAACTCCGACACCACCTTCGGAAGGAATTTCGGGTGGGCGCAGGACAACCTCTGTCCCTGTGGAAGACCAGGTAAGGAGACTCGATGGAAAGCGCCTGGAGCTCTCCCATCCTTCTGGCTGACGTGATAGCCACCAAGGAGGCGGTCTTCCACGACAGGTGAGAGAGAGCACACCTGTGCATAGGTTCGAATGGCTTGCCCATGAGCTTTGCCAGTACCAGCAGTAGATCACCAGGAGGTGGGGGTTCCCGCACTGGAGGGAAATGTGATCAAGGCCTTTGAAAAGCCTAGACCACCTTCTCCTGCGCCACGACTGCTTCCTGCCCGCGCCGGTAAGCAGAGATGGCTGCCAGGTGCACCCTTTAGGTCGTCGACCTAAGCCCTTGACTAGAAAGGACCATAAATAGTCCAAGATGCTTGCCAGGAACAGGAGGAAGGGTCCAAGCCCTTGCCTGACACCAAATGGAAAACCTTTCCATTTGAAGGCATAGCATTTTCTGGTCGACTCTTTGGGGACGCCTCAACTACATTGAGGACCTAGTCGGAAAGACCCAAGGCCTGGAACTCTAGCCGCTCAGGAACCAGGCCGTCAGGTGCAGGGATTGAAGGTCCGGATGGAACACCTTCCCCTGATTGACTGAGAGCAG
Source organism: Neoceratodus forsteri (assembly GCA_016271365.2). Classification (NCBI taxonomy): domain Eukaryota; kingdom Metazoa; phylum Chordata; order Ceratodontiformes; family Ceratodontidae; genus Neoceratodus; species Neoceratodus forsteri. Next base: position 1,410,326,193 of record CM057456.1, on the reverse strand, counting down.
GTCCAGGCGAGCTGGAAGCTCGCCGCGAGTCCTGGAGCTGAGACTGAGGAGATCTGGGTACCAGAACTGGCGAGGCCAGTCTGGGGCTATCAGAATCACCTCGCCTTGTCCCTCCTCGCCTTGAGAAGCACCTTGTGGATCAAGGGAAATGGAAAAGCGAAAAGAGGCCCGGGGTCCATTGCCTCGAGAAGGCATCCCCTGCAGCGAGCCCTGCTGAGGGGGCGGGCATGGAACAGACTCAACCAGCGTTCTCCGTGGAGGCAAACAGGTCCACCTGAGGTGTGCCCCAAAGGGAGAACAGATGCTGTACTACCTCGGCAGGAGAGACCACTCGTGGGATGCAGCCCTATCGGCTCAGGGCATCGGCCAGGGTGTTGGAGGCTCCTGCCACGTGAATAGCTGAGAAGATCCGCCTCCAGGCTGCGCCACAGTGACCAAATGCGGAGAGCTTCCTTGCATGAAGCATGGGCCGCGTCCCGCCCTGGCCAGTTTAGATAGTACATGGTCGTGGTATTGTCCGTCTGGACTCGGACCACTTGACCCCGGAGGAGCAGACAAAGGCGGTGAGAGCTAGGCGGGACCGCCGGAGCTCCAGCAGGTTGATGTGGCATCGGGACTCCAGCGGGGACCAGAGGCCATGAGGCCAGTGTTCCCCAGATGGGCACCCCAACCCATCAGAGGCATCGGTCGACAGAGAGACCGTCGGCTCGGGGGCGGACGAACGGGATGCCCTCCTGCAATTGATCTGGAACGGTCCACCACTGGAGAGCATTCCACATCCCCTGTGTCACCGACACAAGCTGGTCCAAGGGATCGCAGCGTTGTGACCACTGGCTGGCCAGTCCCCACTGAAGGGGACGCATGTTCCAGCGGGCCCAACGGACCACGCTGGTACAGGCCGCCATGAGACCAGGAGCGCAGGAAGTCCCGGCAGGCGCAGTGCCCAACCAGAAATGATCGGGCAAGGAGGAAAGAACCTCGGCCCTGTCCGCCGGGCAGCTGCTCGGCGAAGAGAGTCGAGCTGCGCCCGATGAATAAAATCACCTGCTTGGCTCGAGGTTCCGACTTGGCCTCGTTGACAAGGAGGCCCAGTTGAAAGCAGACCTGGAGACCAGATCTCTGGACCACTCCGCCTCCTTCCTGGAGGGAGCTGCTATCAGCCAGTCGTCCAGGTAAGGTACACCGGACCCCTCCGGCGCGCAGAGAATGCTGTCACCACTGCCATGCATTTGGTGAAGACCCTGGGAGCTGGAGACAAGCCGAAGGGCATGGCTTGGAACTCGAAGAGATCCTTCCGCTCGGAAGCGAAGGAATCTCTGGTGAGACGGACGGATAGGGACGTGAAAAAACGCGTCCTGCAAGTCCAGAGAGCAGAACCACACGCGGCGTTCCAAGGATGGTATTATCTGAGCCAGAGTGACCATCCTGAAGGTTCGAGACCTTAGGAACTTGTTTAGGTCGTGTAGGTCGAGAATGGGCGCCAACCCCGTCCGTTCGGAACCAGAAGTACCTGGACACAAACCCTGGGTCTGAAGGAGGTCCACCACCTCTCTTACCACCTCCTTCTGGAGGAGGAGAGTGATGTCGGCTCGACGAGCCGCCAGTGAGGCTGGGGATCCCGAAGCCCCCGAGCGGCAGCTACCGAAGGGTGGTGCCTGCTCGAATTCCCAGAGGCAGGCCTCTTCCCTACACCTCCAAGACCCACCTGTCCGTGGTAACAGCGGACCAGGCGGAACGGAAGTGCAGGAGCCGTCCCCCCACGGGGGGACCCAGGGGTAAGGTGACGGGGATGGAGGCGACACCCCTCAGCCCGTCACTGGGCAGGCTCGGAGGAGGGACCGGCCGAGGGACCTCCTGGGCCCTTTCCTCCCTGCCTCCTGTTAGAGGAAGCCGGCGGGTTGGGTTTGGGATGCCAAGGCCGAGCCTGCTGGCCCTGACGCGTGCTGGGCCGGCGCGGCAGGGCAGGAAGAGACCAAAGGGCTTAGGGCTGTGGTTTGCGGCCTTTGTCCTTCTGGCGGAAGAGACCGAGTCAAGGTGGCATTGGACTTCTCGATCCTCTGCAGGTGACCTTCCACCCCAGGGCCGAAGAGGTCAGTCCCAAAAGGAACATCCGCCAACTTGTGCTGGGTATCCGAGTAAAGGTGGATATCCTCAGCCAAGCCACCCGACGCCTTAGCCACCTCGCACGCCACCGATCTGGCACATGGTCCCCTACATCCAAAGCAGTCTGGAGCTGCTGTTTGGCCACTGCCCTGCCCTGGTCCCGCACCTGCTTAACCGTAGTCTGCAGATCGGTGGGAAGATGAGGATGACCTCATCCAGGGAGCCCAACAGGGCATGAGAAAAATGTGCCATGAGGGTCGGCCGAACTGGCCTGGCGAGGCCGAGAGAGGACTAGCGTAGACTTTCGCCCGACACAGTCAATTTCTTGGACTCCTTGTCAGGAGGTTTGTCCACATCCTGGCGTTGCCGTGGCGAGAAGCTGTCGGTAACCAACCCCTCAGCAGAGGGTGTTCAAAAAACCGGACAAGGAACGGTGGGGACCGCATACTTCCTAGCCATCCTGGCGGCGCGAGGGCAGGAAGCAGGCGCTGCCAAAGTTCCAGTGCTGGACCCACTATGGCCTCGGCCACCGGAAAGGCCTCCGTCGGCGAATCCCCTCGGTCCAGAATCTCCGTGAGGGGATACCTGGCCCGTTTGGAAACGGGTTCGAGCTCCATCCCGGTAGACTCCGAGATGAGCCGAAGCAGTCCTAGGAAGGACGACGGGCTATCGTCCATTGGCTGACCTCCTGAAGACTCCAAGTCCAGTCGCTTGGAAGAAGGAGGAATCATCTTCGGACTCGGAAGAGTCCTCAAGAAACCCTCTGGCCTGAGCCACCCTTCACCTGCGAGTGCGGTCGGGAGTGAGGGTAACTGAGCATGGGGTGAAACCCTTAGCCGACCGAGAATCCTTGGTCGGAGCCCCAATTTGGTGGCTGTGGAGGCGGAGGTTCCACCGCAATCGGTGGAGCAGCTGGTTTTGGCCGAACAACCGGCCTGGGTATAGGCTCCTCGGGCAAGTCGAGGGGTTGTGTCGGCCGTTCCGGTGACAGCCACTTAATGGCCGGGGAAGGCGCCGGAGTCGGCTTATTCCCGGCCAGGAGGAGCTGTTGCAACATAAGGTCCTCGTACCGTCGACGTAATTTACGACGAAGCCTCCCCTCATCCGAGGAGGAGGACGAGGACGAGCGGCGACGCCGCTTACCGCGGTGCCGAGACCGAGACCGCCTATGACGGTGGGAACAGCTGGACCGCGAAGAGGTCGAACCGGACCGAGAGTCCCGGAATTTCGAGTCGGTGCAGGAGGTGTCGGCGGAACCGGCACTCCCTCGGCTCGGAAGGTCCATCCGAGGGCTCCGAACCCGGAGGCACAAGCGAGCCACGGGATCCTCAACTCCTCCCGGGGAACCGGGAGGGAATCTCGGCTGCTAAAAGCGACAGCCCGTCCAATGGGTCGAGAAAATACGACTTCATCAGTCAGAGTCTCGGTCAACTGACCTGGCAGGGGACACCGTGAGGCCAGTGGCTGAAGCCGGCGAGTCGACGAAGCCGGCGGTCGGCGGCCCGGGAGAGGGACCTTTCCGCTCCCAAGAGCGTCGACGGAGGACTTACCCTTGTCCCTCTTTTGGACCGAGAAAAAGTCCAGCAGGCGCAGGCCCTTCTCCTTTAGTGGAAGGGACAGACAAAGCTCCTTAAAGGAAGCCGTAGGAAGAACCCAGAGGCGGGATAAATGCGCGGCCGAGGAAGACTCTGACCCGCGCCGCCTCCTCCTGAGGCGACCATCGCTCGAGCTGATCCCTTGAGACCCGCGCCAGAACACCCGCCAACCGGGCCTCCTTGGACTTCACCGGAGGCGCTTCTGGGACGGCCCAGTTGCAATCGGGCAGCACGGTCTCGAGGACGAGAAGGCCGAAAGATGAGCACAGGTCGCAAGCCTGAGCGGTCGTGCTCAAGGCCTAAGTAGTAGACACACGTGGAGTGTGGATCCGTCCGGACATCTTCTGCCGCATGGGCATCTCCGAAATCCGAGGTCGGTTTATCCATGGCAGCCGCGAGGGATCGAAGACTGAAGTCTTTTTGCAAAATATTATTTTTAAATCCGCAAACGGAGAAATAGGAACCAGTCACAAACGCAGAGCGTTAAGGAGGGAACCTGAGCTTCCAAGCGGTAAGGAAGATCTGGCGTCATGGGGCGGAGCCGAGAGTTATACCACCCGGGTGGGTGGGAGGAGCAAGCTTGAAGACCTTCCGGCAAGATTTAAAGCGGCAAGGATACTGCCAATGAGTGTGGATGAACAACATATCCATGTCCCTAGAAATGCCTTGCTGGCCGGGAGACCTGCAGGGTAAATGAGGAGGCCAGGGAGACTAGGGTCTTTGCCCTGTCCAGTGGAAGAAAGGCCCTCGCTTCCTGTGTGTTCAGTTCTGCGCCTATGAAGGTAAGAAGCTGGACAGGCTCTAGAACTGAGAGAGATTCAGAAAGAAACCTAGAGAGGTAAGCAGTTGCTGCGTTATCTGAAGATGTAAATTGACCTGGTCTGGGGACTGGCCTACTATGAGCCAATCGTCCAGATAAGGAAAGATGGCAATCTTTTGCCTTCTTAGGTAGGCAACTGCTACTGCCAGGCATTTGGTGAATACCCTTGGGGCAGAAGTGAGGCCGAAGGGCACTGCTATGAACTGGTAGTGGCCTGAGGGCAGCTCGAACCTGAGGTACTTTCGATGGGAGCTCCTGATAGGAATATGGAAGTAGCCATCCTTGAGGTCCAGGGAAGCTAGCCAGTCCCCTGGCCTTAGAGAGGGTAGGATAATTCCCAGAGTCACCATTTTGAACTTTGGCTTTAAAAGGTGCTTGTTTAAATATCTGAGATCCAGGATGGGCCGCCATTCTCCTGTCTTTTTTGGGGTAAGGAAGTACCTGGAGTACAAACCTTTGCCCGGGTGTAGGGGAGGAACCCTTTCCACAGCTCTGAGAGCCAGGAGGTAGAGACCTCTGCCTCTGGGGCAAGTGCCTCTGATGGAGTTGCAGGTGGAAAAGAACTGGTTCTCAGCTTTGGAAATATTTAAACCCGAGAACCAGTCCCTGTTTACTACTTCCAGGACCCACTTGTCTGATGTTAAAGACTTCCAGTCCTGGACAAAGTAAGCCAGCCTGCCCCCTATAGGTAGAGAAGAATCGCCCTGGCAATCCCATCAGGGTGCCTGCTTGGCAGGGCCTTTGGCTGAGGGTGAAGCAGACCTGCTTGTACCCTGTCTGCCTCTCCCTCTAAAGAACCCCCTCTGAGCATAGGCAGAGGAGGAAGCTTGGGCTTGGTAAAAAGGCCTATGAAAAGGCCTGCCCCTGCCTCTAGGAAGCTGCTTTTGAGGAGTGGCCTGCCTTTCCTTGGCCTGTGCACTCCTATAGGTGGTCCTATATTCATCCATTTTCTTCATGTAATTCTCTGTTTGCTCCCCAAACAGAGAATTTCCCACAACAGGAAAATCCATGGCTTTAGACTGGGTATCTTGAGACAGCGTAGTACATCTGAGCCAAGCCATCCTGCGAAGTGCCACAGATGTAGCCATGACCCTTGATGATACATCATTAGAGTCTACTGCAGCATGAAATTGCACCTTGGATGCCTCAATACCATCTGCAGCCACCTGTTCCAGCTCCCTGGCCAGCTGGTCAGGAGCCTGTTTTGCTAGGGCCAGCACAGTATCCCATCTGGATTTCTGGTACCTAGCAGCATAAGCCATATAATTTGCCTGTCTGAGTCCCAAAGATGCTGCCATGTACTGTTTCTTTGCCATGGCATCAATCCTCCTGGAGTCCTTCTCAGGGGGGTGTGAAGCTAGGGGAATATTAGCCTTGTCACAGGCTGCAGCCTGCACTACCCCCAAATGGCTGCACTGTTGAGTGAGGAAATCAGTGTCAGAGCCTGATAAGGTATACCTCTTGTCCATCCTTTTATCCACAGGAGATATAGTGTGAGGAGTTTTTAAAACTTTTACTGTCAGTTTCCGAAAAGATTTATGCAAAGGAATAGACAGTCTCCTAGACTCTGGAATATCCATCATTTCTACATAGTCTGGCTCCTCTTGGTCATCAACAGCTTTCTCGACCGGGAGAAGGAGAGTTCCAGCAACGTTTTTATAAAACATGAAATGAGAAGGGGACTCAAAGCCTTGGAGGAGAAACCTCTAAGGGTCCATCTGGAGAGATGTCCGGTTCAATGGGCACATCCAGATCTTCAAAACCATATTCACTCTCCTCATATTCCTCTTCCTCCTCCGGTTCATAAAAATCCTCAAAATCATAATCTTGAACCGGTGGAACCGGCCGAACCGAACACCTCCCTGAAGGTGTCAGATCAGTCGGAACCGGGGGGAGAGAGACTGGACAATCTGAATTGCTTTAACTATTTCCTCAGCAGTTTGGGAGAGAACTTTTGGCTCTAAGCTAGCTGACTTTCTAGTTCTTTTTGCTGGAACTGGCTCCTCAGAACCGGCTCTTCGTTTGCCCAAGGAAGTATCGCCCTGGTCAGAGGGCACTCCCTCCGGTTCGGTTGGTACCGAACCGGGCTGGCCATCCGGGTCAGCGGACTTTTTGGCCTCCCTTTCCCTGAGCCTACCAACTCTCTTGTCTATGGTGGCAGCAGGGAAATTCTGACAAATCTGGCAGTCTGAATTGAGGTGGTCAAACCCCAGACAAAAGACACAGGTGGTGTGTGGGTCAGCCTTAGCAAAAGCTTCCCCACAAACACTGCAGTATTGAAACCCAGTGGGTCTGGTTTTTCTTTTGGGTTTCTCAGACATAATGCCAGCCTAAACCAACTTGCCCGTTTATGGCAATCCGACAAGCAAGACACCCTTATCAGTTCCCAACCGTGTCACGGGTCATGGAAAAAACCGTAATGAAATCCGGTTTTTTGTTTTTTTTTTAGAACCGATAAGGACCGGGAACCGCACTCTAAAAAAGGACTAGTAGATTTAAATACAACCTGATCGGTTCAAACCGAACCGATAATGAATTACAAGTTCCACACAAAAAAACTAAATGTAAAACTTATCTATTACTTACATTACCACAGAGAGCTTGAACCGACCGGTTGCGGTTTAATTTCGGCTGAAAACCGAGAAAATAATACTTTTAAACCGACAAAATGAACCGACCAGAAGGAGAAATCTCCGGAGCGACTGTTCAGTGAGGCGGAATAAAGAATCTGACAGTTTGCGTTTGAAGAACAACAGACAGTTTTCAACCGAGCTCACGCTCTAAATTCCATGCCTGCATGGAAAGTTAACTATTTCACCTCCGGAGCAGTTCTAACCTGCGGTCATACTGCAATTGTCATAATATAGCAAGACTTCATGTTGTTTGAAAGTTTAATTTTTAGTTTAATCTAGATTTTTAATTGTCTTGTTCAACCAAGGAGGAATTTTTCCTTTATTATTAAATTTCATCTTCTATGGAATAAAGGTATTTTCCAAATAATGTGCAATGTTTTTAAAAAGGTCCCAAGCCTGTTGTGTTGTACAATTAAGATTAGATTCCCAGTTTATGTTTGTAAGTATTCATTGATTTTAGAAAAATTTGCTTTATTATAGTTTTTTTATACAATATAACTTCCTTTGTGTAGTTTTAAACTGTTGAATTTCAAAAAGAATAGATGAATGATCACTGGTCCCAAGTGGATCCCAAATTTGTAAATTGCTAATTTGTTGCTCTATGTTAGTAAATAATAGATCCAAAATATTAGGACCTCGAGTGGGTTCAGTAACAAGTTGTTGTAATCCAGTACTAACTACCACATCTATTAGTCCTTTCTCGGCACAGGACTGTCCTGAGAATGAGTCCCAGTTAATATGAGGGAGGTTAAAGACACCAAATATTACAGTATAATAACCGGTCAGCAATTTCTCTCAATGTACTGACCAGGTTGATTTTTTCCATAACAACCAGCTGGTTGTTATGACATTCATGAGCCATGCCAGTCAAACTATGCTGCTGCCTCACTGGCCAACATTCTGCATGTGGGCGGGGCCAAACAGTCTCACAAAGTGCTGGAGAAAATTGCTGGTCTGCCATTATAAAAATAAAGATGGGGAGGGTGTTTCATAGAAATTTAATGCACACCTCATTGTGGATGCTTGATAGTTCTGGCCGTTCCTCGGGTTTATGTAGCATCCCACAACTCAGGTGTGCATTAAATTCTCATATCAAACCCTTCCCATCCATTATTCTCTATATCTTTGAGATTCTGAAAATGTGTAATTTCTTCAAACATATCAGTTGTGTAATCTGAATTTCCAGATGGAGGTCGATAGATGTTACCAATAGTTATGTAGGACTGCTCCTTCAATAAGATTTTAACCCATATACTTTCCAAAGGAAAGGGAGAACACACTTCAAAAGAAGGAATATCATTTTGTATGTACATACAAACTCCACCGCCTTGCTTATCTAATCTGTTTTTATGATATAATTTATAACCTGGAATTTCTCTGGACCAAACTGAGGATGCATCCCACCAAGTTACAGTTACTCCCACCACACCTATATTTAAAGTTTTACATTTGGCTTTGAGTTCTGCTAATCTGAGTTGGTTTAAAGATCTTGCATTCAAAGCTAGGAATTTACATTTAGTTGTAATAATATTTTGGTAAGTAATTAGAGACTTGGGAATAGACTCTTTCTCCCCAGCCGTTTTTAGTTTAAACAATGATTTATGATTTTAGTGATACTTTTCCCCATAAGTGTACTACCCCTACGACTGAGATGTAAACCGTCCCAGCAAAACAAGGAAGAATGATCTGAAAATGATTCCCAGTGGGTAATACAGGGTACATCTTGCTTAAAACACCACTTTCTCAGCCATTTATTTAGGGCTTTGATTTCTGCGTCATGGCAGATGTTGCTCTCGGGACAGGTAGAATTTCAGATATACATACACAGCATCCCTTATCAAGTAACAGGATACATAACGCCACATAGTTGTTTTAATTGATTAAATGGGGTGTTTATACCATTAACACCGGCATGTATGATAACCAGTGGATCCCCCCCCCCCCATTTTGTAAAATTTTAGGAATCATGGAGGTAATGTCAGATACCCTGGCCCCACGGGAGCTAGAACAAGTGTGGTTGCTCTTATCACTACTGCATACCGCCCAGTCAATGTGCTTAATGACTGAATCTCCCAGGACTAACACTTGTTTCGAGACAGTAGGGGTACAAGAATCAGAAACAGGTGATTGTTTAACACAGTCTTGAGTGATTTAATAGGTATTGATTTGGTAGCTTGAGCCTTACTAGGACAAATATTCATGGGCATTAACTCCTGATTGAAAAGTGTTTTTAAACCATTATTATCAACAAAGGGTGATGCACAGGATAAATCATGTAGGCACGTCATTATTTGATACAGTCAATTGCTCAAACCTACTATGAGTTTCAATAGGGGCACTATTGTGTATCTGACCACCCCTCCTTTTTTTAAGGAGGCTTTGTGACAATGGTCCAGTCATCATTATCATGAGAAGAGGGCAGATAATCATTCACCTTATAAGAGGGGGCAGAGGCAACAGGTATACTAGTACTAGTCGTTACAATTGTCTCCTCATCAGGAGGCATAGAAATGCTACCTAAATGTGAAGGAAATTGTTCATTAGAATGAAGTTGTTCGTCCATAAGATCAATGTAACTTTCCAATTCCCTAATATCAGTAGAAACTGGTTTAATGTTAAGCAGAAATGCTATCTCTGCTTCAAGAGTAGTAATCTGATGGCAATTAGCACATACATACTCGCTCCCATACTTTCCCTCAGTATACATCAAACATTGCATACACTTACTAAGTTCTTTTTCCATTATTAACGGTGTATATTTACTAAATAGAGGATATAAGAAAATTATCTTATCCAAGTTTGTCTAATGCCAGCAGTTTCAGTGTGCCCAGCGGACACAGCGAACCTGCAGCGACGCAGCATGCTGCGTCTCTGCACGCGTCTCTTGCGCAACCCCACGCACAGTCGCACCGCTCACTAGAGGGGCAGGTTTTAATCCGAAACACTGGAAGCAAGTGTCCGTTCACTTCCGGCACGGAGTAAAAATAACAATATTTACTTAAATTCAGCAAGGTTCTGTGAGTTGAAGGTTTACAAGCCCTTAAAAGGGCAAGAGAACCACCAGGCAACAGTGCTTTTAACATAGATGTTTTGGGGTAGGAGGTATACTAGCCTACTGCTAGTCCCCCAGGTTCCCACAATGCTCTGCTATTCACTGAAGAGTCAGTTAAAAGCAAATGGTACCACACAGGGTTGACAAAACCAGTGTTTCTCTATGATCCTTCCCTTCCTACTGCCAAACAGGAAGTTCCTGTTGACAGTCAAATCCAGTGGCTATAAAAGTAGAACTGGTTGTGGGTGGATGGAGGGCAATTAGTAAGAAAAAAGGCTAGCAACAGGAAGTTGTAATTTGACTCACCTGCTTTTATAGTGTCTAAGCCACACACCCCAGTTATGCTCTCTCTCTCCTCCTACTGGTTAAGCAAAGTAAATTGATACAGTACCCTTTACAGCACAGAACACACACCGACTTTTTCTTTTTTTTTTTTTTAACCCTAAATAAGACCCCTTCTACTTCTAATAAAGTGTCTGCTTAATCTCAGACCCTGACTCCTGCAGAGATATAAGTGTTAAATTACTAAGAAAATGTAGCTTTTAGTTAGCTTCCTTCTGCTCTACAAGCAAGGCTAGCAATATGCTGATGGTGCACTGTGTATATAGTTAGATAAAAATGATAGAAAGAATATATAGATATGTATATTTCTATATGTATGTGTCTATTATGTGTATATATAAATGTGTGTATATATGTAAATATCTGAGTGAGTGGCAAGTGAGCTTGGGGAATATAACGAGTGGTGGAGCGTAGCACTGCACTGAGTAATGGTTCCCTGCACTCACCTGACACGAGTTCAGATCTATTCTGTATCACATACCTGTCAATAACGTAGTCCTTTTATACAATAGGACTGTTTTGTTTCTGTTTTTGCTTTGGTGATGAAATCACGGTGTGATATTGGGAGTTTTCACACTGTGCACTTTCGGAGGTATGCACACTTGTTTATGGTATGGTGGGTATGGCTGACACTTGTCTGTCACGAGCCCAGAGTCACCTAAGCAGCTTGAATAAAATTCAGTTTGTCATTTCAGCAACTATTAAAAAAAAAAAAAAAAAATGTTTCGATTCCCTTTCCAATGGTGCTACGCAATCAATTTTAATTTACTGAACAGCTTGTGTATTATGTATATACACTTTAGGATTTAATAACTGGCTTTCCCTTTTTCCCCATAGGGAACCCGTGGCGTAATTTGCCATTATAAAGTGTTTATAATGGCAAATGCGCTACCAGATTCCTAAGCTGTGACATGCGCACGCATAGCAGCGCAACGCCACCGCTTCCAAGTCGCCTGAACCAGCACCACCAGAAGAACTCGGCGGTATGTTTTTGTGTGTTATTTTTGCCCACTGTACAGCAGCAACCTGGGTAGAAACTGTAATCCTGACAGAAACATAAACCGTTTTTAAAACACGGTGATTCAAATCTGCAAACTGAAACTAAGCCAAACTGTGGCCGCCCTGAAAGGTGTTTATTTTATAAAACTGTTGAGGTGAAAAAGGGAAACCTAGCAATTATATAAAATAAAATATGGGTCTGGGTGTGTGTAAACTCGAATTTACAAACCCTCAACGTTAGATGCTACGCATAAACCACTCAAGCTTCACTCACGGGGGTTTATGTAGCATCAAACCCCTCGGGTGTGTGTCAATTCTCATTACACACCCAGACCCATACTTTATTCTCTTTTTTGCATTTGTTTATGGCACGGTGTGTATGGCTGACATTTTATCCACCAAGAACCATAAGCACTTTATCTCAGCCAGTATAAAACAAAAACCACATTGAGCACAACTGATTATATAGCACTGCCAGAAAGGAAATTTTGTTATGAACAAGTTTGCCAAGGATATGTTGTATGTATCATGTATACTTTAGGAGTTGTACGCATTTGTTTATGGTATGGTGTGTATGGTTCAGATTCATGCCTCAAACCTCGCCAAAGCATCTTCACTAAAATGGTAAAAATTATATTTTATACTATAGAAATAGCTGTCTAACATTAAAACTACATCTAGTTTCTGCATGCTGAATTTGGTGTTATGTCACATACTTTCCAACAAAAAAAGACAAACTGCATTAATTTGTGTAAAAATAATTTTTTTTTTTTGCTGTTTCGACCAGCACAGAAAAATAACTCATGTATTAATTGCATACCATCATTGGAAAGGTAATTTTATGCTGAAAGTTTGCCACATACTCTGTGCCTAGCACACACGGTTCTTGAGCTATTAGCATTTGTTTGCGACATGCTGATTATGGCTTGATTTTGCTTAGAAAGCCCAAGGATTCACTATCATCAGTATACAGGACACAACTGCTGCAACTTCAGAGAGCTCCTGAGGAGGCACAGTTAATAGAATATTGGCCACAGGTGAGGAGACCTGGAGACAGGCTATGAAAGCGTCCTCAGGAGCCAGGCATGAAGGTGTAGTGATCTAAGGTTGGTATGAAGGAGGATTCCCCAATTCTGAGTCAACAGGTCTGGACTGATTAGTAATGGAATGGGTTCCACGACTGAGAATTGTTGAAGTAGGGGAAACCACACCTGCCAAAGCCACAGAGGGGCTATGAGGATCATGGTGGCAGGTTCAAGTTGCAGTTTCAACAGAGTCCATTGTAGGAGTGGGATTGGGGGAGAACACATAAGGAGAGTCCTGTCCATAGCAGGAACAGGGCATCGGTAGACCGTCCCCTTTGCTTGGGATAATGGAATAGTATCTGAGGAGATGATTGATGGGGGAGGCAAACAGGTCCAGGTCCCCTCACAAGTGAAAGATTCTCTGAATAACTTCTTGATGAAGTGTCCATTTGTGCATGGAGGACTGGCGACTGAGAACGCAGGCCAGGGTATTGTGGCGTCCTGGTAGATGGGACAGCTGATGACAGGTGTTGCTGTTTGGCTTCCTGCCAAACCACTGTCTCTGCAGAGAGAGCGGGACTTCGTACCTCCTTGTTTGTTGACGTAATATATCACTGAGGTGTTGCCTGACTAGATGAGCAGAGGTCCCAGGGAAAGAGGCTGAAAAGCCTGAAGGGCCAGGTGGACCGCCCTCATTTCCAAGAGATTTATATATGAGGGAGAGTGAAGGATCGAGATCACCTGCCCTGTTTTCCGTAGGGACCCAGGTGCGCACCCTACCCTTCAAGAGAAGCATCCGTGGTCAACGTCTGCCGGAGTGGGGGAAATTGGAATGGCATGCCTTGAGAGGTTGGCACATTGGGTCCACCAGGACAGGGCCAACCGCAGAGTGGAAGTGTGTCTGAAGTATCTGGTTCTTTGACACCATTGGTTTTGGAGAGTCCGCTGGTCTGGTCTCATATGTAGACAGGCAAATGCTACTGCAGATATGGCAGCAGCCATGTGCCCTAGAAGGCATAAAAGACGTCTGGCTGTGATAACTGAGTTTATATCTGGGAAGCCAGAGACACAAGTTTGTCTTGCCAGGCAGCAGCTAGGTAAGCCCTGGCGGAGTCAGTATTAAGGACTGCTACTATATACTGGAGGGAGCGACTGGGTAGGGGTCAGGTTGGGTTGGACTTTGGCCAGCTGACGGTAATCCCTAGGGAGTTAAACAGAGTAAGGGTTGCTTGAAGGGAGGAAAGCAGAGAAGTTCTGGACTCAACTTTTATGAGCCAGTCATCCAGATATGGGAAGATGAAGTGTCCTTCCCATCGTAGGGTTGCCGCCACTACTGCTAGGCACTTGATAAACACTCTCGGGGTGGATGACAGACCGAACAGGAGTGCCCAGAATTGGTAATGCTGTTCTAGCAGGTAAAAGCAAAGGAACCGGTGGTGGGCAGGGTAGATGGGTATATGAAGTATCCAAATTAAAAAGTATCAAAATTCTGCCGATATTGTCCCCTTACCATTCTGCCTTCTTAGTCTTCAACTTGTACCGTTCAAGGGGAATTGTTGACCGCTTACTATCTTGTCCTCCCCATAACCCCTCCTACCCTTCTCAGTATACCGCCCTAGCTTGATATATTAGTGTTTGCATGGTGAGTGTTGCAGTCTTTTAGGAGAATTCACCCCTAATTAGCATGTATCCTTCCATGTTTACCCCTGCTCAGTGTCAGGGTCTATATGTAAATATTTATGCAGCTGTTATGTGGTGGTTCTACTGCTATGTTCTCAGATTCTTTCTTCCTTGATTGTCATATTGTTAATTGTCCTGATCCCAGCTCAACTCTCAACTGGTACTGCTGTAACCCCGTTGTCTATTATTGTCTTACTGTTTTATGTCCAGGTCCATCTTGAAAATGAGCTTGCTCAATGATGATCGCCTGGTTAAATAAAGATTTTGATTGATGTAGGTAGGCATCTTTCATGTCCAACGTCTAATGCACATAGCCCCATTTTAACATTGGCACTATAGATGTTAACGTGGCCATCTCGAACCTTTTGTACTGAATGTGTAGATTCAGTTGTCTGAGGTCTACTCATTTGGGTACCAGGAAGTAGTGGGACTAAAATCTGTTGGTGCTCTGATGGATGGACTGGATAGACTGCCTTCTTGAGCAGCAGAGCCTGGAGTTCCTCCTGGAGAATAGAAATGTGTTCAGGTGGGTAACTGACAGAGTGGGGGGGGGGGGCAAGGAAGTGCATTCCAGTGTGCAACCCCTCTGAATAATCAGTAGTACCCACTCGTCTGAGGTGATTGCTCGCAAGGCCTCTAAATGTAGGGCAAAATGACTGCCCATGGATACCAAGGCCCGGTCGAGGAAACCTGGGCAATACCTCAGTTGGTCACTGGGAAGCGGGCTGTCCGGTTCCACCTGGAGGGTGAGAGCGGGAGCCCTTGGTGGCAGAAGTGGCAGTCCTGGAAGAGGGCTGGGAACAACTACGGTATCCGCCTCTATATTTACCAACTCTCTGTATCAAAGGAGGATTGGGGATGGTAAGATGGTTGTAAGGTATGGTACATGCCATGTACTGTACGTAGGGTCTGTCCTGAAGACTGGAGATCATCTCAAGGCAGTTGGGTACCTGGACCAAGAAGTTTGTACCCATTAAAGTGGGTATTAACTTTATGTTGTACATCTGTCGTGAACCCTAAGACGTGAAATGAAGCATAGCATCATAGGGTAATCCCCATGGCTGACATGCAGGAAGAAGTATCGATCGCATCATAACCCAAGTGGAGTGGGTGTCGGGAGATGGAATTTGCATTTCCAACAATTGATCCTTCTCCTATGAAGGAGGGAGTTTGACTAGCTCTATAGCAGAGGACCAGAGTGTACGCTGGTACTTGACTACGTGTCCCATGTACTTTAGAATTTTGAGATTCATGATACCTGCCTGGAACACTTTTTCCCCCTAGGTAATCAATCCTACGAGATTTCCTTATCAGGAGGTAAGGAGCTCAGGTGCCTCGGTCGTTTAGTATGATCATGAGCTGCTGAATCTGCTTCAGGGGTAGAAGAAGGAAAAGGATGATCAAGAGGAGCCTGGTAAAGGCAATCTGCTTTCCAAGGAATGGCCAGGACAGCCAAAGGCTGGGTTCAGGCCACCAGCATAGCTTTTTGGTAGGTTTGTGTAAGTGGGGGTACCACTATGACAGGTTCCTCAGGCAGTTTCAGATAGTCTACCACGTCCTTTCTTTATCATGTTTGGCAGTTCAATATCCCATGACGTTTGGATTTGGACCATCCACTCATGAAAACATCATCTGGAGGAAAGGCAGCCGCCTATCAGGAGAGGTCCTCGTTTAAAGAGGAAATGGTAGAAAGAGAGGACTAGGGTCGGGAGTCCAAGTCCTGTAGGTCCCCATCATCCAAGTCTCCAGTGAAATGAGATGGAAATTCAGCATCATCTGACTGGTAAATACAGGTAACTCACCTGTAACAGGAGTTCTAGGAATGGTATATGTTGTTCATCCACACTTTCTGGCAGGTATCCTTGCCGCTTTAAATCTTGCCAGAAGGTCTTCAAGCTGGCTCCTCCCACCCACCCGGGTGATAAAACTCTCGGCTCCGCCCCGTGACGCCAGATCTGGCTAGCTGGAAGCTCAGGTTGTGCGTCGAAGCCGGGGAGGTCGAGTGGGTCGTGTGGATGAACAACATATACCATTCTTAGAACTCCTGTTACAGTTGAGTAACCTGTATTTCTAGGGACATGGATATGTTGCTCATCCACACTTTCTGGCATACTCCTAGCAGTTCTCCATGAGGAGGGAGGCAAGGCGCACACCCCCTACTTAGGAAATAGAGACTGGAGAACAGAGGCCCCAAAACCAGCATCCCGGCGTGACTCAAGGTCGATGTGGTACCGGGTTATAAAGGTATGTGCCGACTTCCAGGTAGCAGCCCTGCAGACATCCTGGATAGGGACGCCCTGAAGTAGCTATCACCATGCAGCGTGTGCATGGTAGAATGAACTCTTATCCTTCTGGTTCCATGCCCGCCAACCTATAGCAGAGATCTATGCAGGAGGTGACGCACCTGCTTATCGTCCGCTTGGCTGCAGGTCTGCCAGGTGCGGCTTCAGCGTAGGTGACAAACAGCTGGCGAACCTCTCCCCGAACTTCAGCCGTGCACTCCTTATAGTAAGCGAGCGCCCTTCTAGAGTCCAGAGTATGGAGCCTATATTCGGCTTCAGAGGTGTGATTGGGGTAGAACACCGGCAGAGTCAACACCTGGTTAAGGTGAAACTCAGACACCACCTTTGGAAGGAATTTCGGGTGGGGGCACAGGACAACCTTGTCCCTGTGGAAGACCAGGTAAGGAGACTATGGAAAGCGCCAGGAGCTCTCCCATCCTTCTGGCTGACGTGATAGCCACCAAGGGGGCGGTCTTCCACGACAGGTGAGAGATGTCACACCTGTGCATTGGTTTGAATGGCTTGCCCATGAGCTTTGCCAATACCAGCAGTAGATCCCACGGAGGTGGAGGTTCACGCACCGGAGGGGATATGCGATCCAGGCGTTTGAAAAAGCGCCCGACCACTGACTCCTGCGCCACCAACTGCTTCCCGGCCCGCGCCCGGTAAGCAGAGATAGCTGCCAGGTGCACCTTTAGGGTAGTCGACCTAAGCCCTTGCTGAGAAAGGGACCACAGGTAGTCCAAGATGCTTGCCAAGGAACAGGAGGAAGGGTCCAGGCCCTCTTCCTGACACCAAATGGAAAATCTCTTCCATTTGAAGGCATAGCATTTTCTGGTCGACTCCTTACGGGACGCCTCAACTACATTGAGGACCTCGTCGGAAAGATCTAAGGCCTGGAACTCTAGCCGCTCAGGAACCAGGCCGTCAGGTGCAGGGATTAAAGGTCCGGATGGAACACCTTCCCCTGACTGACTGATAAAAGGTCCAGGCGAGCTGAAAGCTGCCTCGGGAGCCTTGAGCTGAGGCCGAGGAGATCTGGATACCAGCATTGGCGGGGCCAGTCTGGGGCTAACAGAATCACCTGCGCCTTGTCCCTCCTCACCTTGAGAAGCACCTTGTGGATCAAGGGAAATGGAGGAAAGGCGTAGAAGAGGCCCGGGGTCCACGGCCTCGAGAAGGCATCCCCCTGCAGCGAACCATGCTGAGGGGGGCGGGCATGAAACAGCCTCAGCTTCGCATTCTCCCTGGAGGCAAACAGGTACACCTGAGGTGTGCCCCAGTGGGAGAACAGATCTTGTACTACCTCCGGCAGGAGAGACCACTCGTGGGACACAGCCTCTATCCGGCTTAGGGCATCGGCCAGAGTGTTGGAGGCTCCTGCCACATGGATGGCTAGAAGATCCACCTCCAGGCTGCGCACGAGTGACCAAATGCGGAGAGCTTCCTTGCAGAGAGGCATGGAGCGCGTCCCGCCCTGGCGGTTTAGGTAGTACATGGTCGTGGTATTGTCCGTCTGGACCTGAACCACTTGACCCCGAAGAAATGGAACAAAGGCAGTGAGGGCTAGACGAACCGCCCGAAACTCCAGCAGGTTGATATGGCATCAGGACTCCCGAGGGGACCAGAGGCCGTGCGCTCTGTGCTCCCCCAGATGGGCACCCCAACCCATCAGAGGCGCATTAATCGATAGAGAGACTGTCTGCTCTGGGCAGACAAACGGGATGCCCTCCTGCAAATGGACTGGAACGGTCCACCACTGGAGAGCGTTCCACATCCCCTGGGTCACCGTCACTAGCTGGTCCAATGGATCGCAGCGCTGTGACCACTGGCTGGCCAATCCCCACTGAAGGGGATGCATGTGCCAGCGGGCCCAATGGACCACGCTGGTACATGCCACCATGAGACCCAGGAAGTCCCGTGCAGGGTGCGATTGCCCAACCAGAAATGATTGGGCAAAGGAGGAAAGAACCTCGGCTCTGTCCGCCGGGACTCGTGGTCTGGCTCGAAGAGTCTCGAGCTCTGCCCTGATGAAATGCATCACCTGCTTCGGTCCGAGTTCAGACTTGGCCTGGTTGATGAGAAGGCCAATCTGAGAGCAAACCTGTAGGGCCAGATCTCTGGACCGCTCCACCTCCGGTCTGGAGGGGGCTGCTATCAGCCAATCGTCCAGGTAAGGGTACACTCGGACCCCCAGGCAGAGGAATGCTGTCACCACTGCCATGCATTTGGAGAAGACCCTAGGAGCAAGACAAAAGCCGAAGGGCATGTCTTGGAACTCGAAAAGGGATCCCTCCGCTCGAAAGCGAAGGAATCACTAGTGAGACGGACGGATAGGGACGTGAGAGAACGCGTCCTGTAGGTCCAGAGAACAGAACCACACACTTCGTTCCAGGGATGGTATTATCTGAGCCAGAGTGACCATCCTGAAGGTCCGAGACCTTAGGAACCTGTTCAGGTCGAGAACGGGACGCCAGCCCCCTGTCCGTTTTGGGACCAGGAAGTACTTGGACACAAACCCCAGGTCTGAGGGAGGGTCCGCCACCTCTCTGATCACCTCTTTCTCGAGGAGCAGAGAGATGTTGGCTCGGCGAGCCGACAAGGCTGCGGACCCCAAGGCCCCCCGGGGGCGACGGCTCGGAAGGGCGGGGCCTGCTCGAACTCCAGAGGCAGGCCCTTTCCTACCACTTCCAGCACCCACCGGTCTGCGGTGATAGCAGACCAGGTGGAATAGAAGTGGCTGAGCCGTCCCCCCCACAGGGTGAGCCCAGGGTGGAGTGACGAGGTTGGGGGAGACACCCAACCCGTCACTGGGCAGGCTTGGAGGAGGGACCGGCCGAGGGACCTCCTGGGCCTTTGCCTTCCTGCTTCCTGGAAGAGGAAGCCACATGCTTGGCTTTGGGATGCCAAGTGCGAGCCTGCTGGCCCTGATGCTGCTGTGCCGGACATGCCGTTGGCGCAAACGGACGAAAGGGCTTGGGTTGCGGTCTGCGGCCCTTGTCCCTCTGGGCGAAGGAGACCCAAGTCCAGAGTGGCATTGGACTTTTCGATCCTCTGGAGGTGACCCTCCACTCCAGGGCCTAAGAGGTCGGTCCCCAAGAAGGGGACATCCGACAACCTGTGCTGGGTATCCGCTGTGAAGGTGGATATCCTCAGCCATGCCCGATGGCGCATGGCCACTGCGGCCGTGACTGACCTGGCACATGAGTCACCGATGTCCAGAGCAGTCTGAAGTTGCTGCTTGGCCACTGCCCTGCCCTGGTCCCGCACCTGCTTGACCGTGGTCTGCAGGTCAGCCGGGAGATGAGGGACTACCTTATCCAGGGAGCCCAACAGGGTGTGAGGGAAGTGTGCCATCAGCACGGCCGAGCTGGCCTGACGAAGGCCAAGGGAGGATGCAGCGTAGACTTTGCGCCTGGCGTAGTCCAACTTCTTGGACTCCCTGTCGGGAGGCTTGTCCACATCCCTGGTGCTTCCAGCACGCCGGAAGACGCTGTCGGTAACCAACCCCTCGGCTGAGGGGCGTTCCGAAAAACCGGACAGGGAACCGGTAGGGACCGCATACTTCCTCGCCATCCTGGCCGAAGGCGCAGGGCAGGAAGCAGGACGCTGCCAGAGCTCCAAGGCCGGGCCGACAATGGCCTCGGCCACCGGAAAGGCCTCCGTGGGTGAATCCCCTTGGTCCAATATCTCCGTTAGGGGATACTTGGCCCGCTTGGATACGGGCTCGAGCTGCATCCCGGTGTACTCCGAGAGGAGCCTAAGCAAACCCATAAAGAACGATAGGCTATCGTCCAGCGACTGACCTCAGGAGGACTCCAGGTCGACCTGCCTGGAGAACAGGGAGTAATCATCGGACTCTGACGAGTCTGCAAAGAGCTGCCTTGGGCCTGAGCTACCCTCCACCTGCCGAGGGCGGTTGGGAGTGAGGGTGACAGACAGCCTACGGGGCAGGCCCTGGCCCAGCCGAGAATTCTTGGTCGGGGCCCCAAATTTGCTGTGGAGGCGGAGTTCCACCAGAATCGGTGGGCAGCCCGGTTTGATCGAGCAACAGGCCCGGGGCAGGCGCCGCTAGGGCGAAGGGTTGCCGGCCGCCCAGTGGACAGCCACTTGATGGCGGGAAGGCACGACGTTGGCTTGCTCCCGACAGAAAGCTGTTGCCACATGAGGTCTCGTAGCACCGATGCAACACGTCGAAGCCTCCTCGTCAGATGAGGACGACGCGACGCCTACTGCGGTACCGAGACCGCCTATGTCGGCGGGATCGGCTGGACCGTGAAGATGTCAGAGACCGAGACCGAGACCCTCGGTGTTTCTGAGGAGGGTTCTGGGGCAGGGCGGAGGAGACCCGCTCTCTCCCCAGCTCGGCAGTTTCGACCGTGGACTCTGGAACCAGAGGCACAGGCAAGTCCTTGGCCACCTCAATCTCCACCGGGGGAACTGGGGAGTGAGGGCTGTCTGCTTCACCAGTCGACAACCCGGACGGGTCGAGAAAAATCTCGACTGCGTCGACGGGTGTCTCGGCCAACTGACCTGCCGGGGACACCATGAGACCAGTAGCCGAAGCATCTACCGAAGTCGAGGGTCGACTACCAGGGGAAGGGGACCTCTCCCGCTCCCAAGAGAGTCTACGGAGGGACTTACATTTAGAGTCCTCCTTCTTGGACCAAGAGGAAAGTTCTGATGGCCCCTCTCCCTTGGTGGAAAAGGAATGACAGAGCTCCTTAAAAGAAGCTGAACAGGAGGATCCCAAGTAGTGCGGGATAAAGGCCGCGGCCGAGTAAGACGAAGATGCAGCCTGCGCCACTTCCTCCTCGAAGGCGATCATCTGCTCGAGCTGTTCCGCCGAGCCAGCTGCCATGGACACCGCCAAAACAGGTCTCCTTAGACTTCACCGCGGTAACGCTTTCTTGGGCGCCTGTTGTAACGGGCGCGGGTCTCCAGGACGAGACCAGAAGGAAGAGCACAGGTCGTGAGCCTGTGGTCGTGTCAGACCTAAGCAGTAGACGACGTGGAGTGTGGATCCGTCCGCGACATCTTCTGCCCGCATGGGCACTCCGGAAACCAGGAGTCTATTTGTCCATCGCAGCCACGAATGAAATATTTGACCGAAGTCTTGAAAACCTTAAACTTTATTTCGGGTAAACCGAAGAATTAGGAACCAGTCTTATACGCAGAGCGTTAAGGAGGGAACCTGAGCTTCCAAGCGGTAAGGAAGATCTGACGTCATGGGGTGGAGACGAGAGTTTTATCACCCGGGTGGGTGAGAGGAGCCAGCTTGAAGACCTTCCATTAAGATTTAAAGCGGCAAGGATACCTGCCAGAAAGTGTGGATGAACAACATATCCATGTCCCTAGAATCATCTTTGTATGAGAGGGGTGACCAGACTGGAGAACGGTCCCAGTCACCCTGAAAACATTTTGGTAAAGGGGTAGGAGAACGGGAAGGATGAGACTGTTCCCCTGGAGTAGGAGACTGAGCATGCCTAATGGCTTACAGAACCTGCTACACCACAGTAGCCACGTCCACAGAGGGGTAGGGAGAGGAATTTTCTGGTAAACCATGGTAATAGTGGAGGAAATAAGACGTGAGGTATATGCAGGCCTAGCCCCAGGGTGGTAAAGCCCAGGGTCCTGATCTCTGTCCATCTGGCCCCTATGAGAAAATGAGTGTGAAGGAGAAGCAGCAGTATGAATAGTAAAGGCAGCAGGCTTCCCCATGGAAACATGACCCATCATCGATGGGGCAGCAAGGGAAGAAGCATTAGAATGCTTGATGGAGGACGTCAATGGGAAACTATCCCCCATCCATGGAACCAACATAGGGTTCATCAGAAGTTGCGGTAAGGGCACCTGAAAGCACCATCGACAAGAAGGTGAAAACTCCCATCGACAAGGATGCAGTTTGGGAGGGCATCAACTGTGGAGCACCTGTGATGGTGGCAGTCAACGAGCGTTTGCCCAAGGAAAATGAGGAGGGCTTCTCCCTCTTGTGCCTCTTATGGGAAGCAGTGGTGGAGGTGGGGTCCTTGGGATGGACCCCCTGGTTCTCTAGTAGAGAATTTCTGCTCCATTAAGCAGGACTCCGCAACCATAGACGGGTTGCCTGGCTGAATTCCTGGCAAAGAATGCAGGAGATGGTGTCATGTGTGTGGGTCCCAGACACCTAACACAAAATGTGTGGTTGTCAAAGTGGTAAATCATCCTACCACAATGACATGAGCTAAATAATGCTGACTTGCTTGTAAATTCTTTGGACATTCGTCGATGTAGTAAGTGAAACTGAAAATTTCAGTTTCTAGCTCAAATTCTCGTCGCTTGCTGTTCTCTGCATTAGCTGCTGAGTGTGAGCTGAAGATGGCGGGAAAATGAACTGAGGATACCAGGGACCATCCACTCATATAGGAAAACAGAAAGAAGTGTGCGAGTGGCCCCTGGAAAAAAAGACTGCTAGAAGAGAGTTGCCATGCACCGCAGTGCCCTCTGGTGACAACTCAAGTGTATTACCTGCTGCAAGAGATCACCCAGTGGAAGATCTACAGTTACAGATGAGTAACCCTCATTTCTAGGGATGTGGATATGGTGCACTTATCCACACTGTGGCAGAATCATAGTGGTTCAACAGGAGCAGTGGTTAAGGCGCACACTTAGGAACTAACATTGGAGAACTCTGGGTCCTAAAGCCAGCATCCCGGCGTGACTCAAGGTCGATATGGTAAACGGAAATTAATGTGTGTACTGATTTCCAGGAAGCAGCCCTGCAGATTTCAAGGACATCCCAGGAAGTAGCAACTGAGATAGCGGTATGTCTGGTGAAATAAGACTCAAGTCCTACGGAAGGCTCACTACCAGCCAACCGGTAGCAGAGGTCAGCGCAGGATAGAATCCCCCAGCCAATCATCTGCTTTGCTGCTGGTTTGCCAAGTACAGTTTCAGAGTAGGTGACAAAGAGCTGGAGAACCTCTCCCCAAACTCCAGTCGTATGCTAATTATAATAAGCAAGCACCTGTCTCATGTCCAACGTACGGAGCCTATGCTCTGCATCTGAGGTTGGATCGGTGAAATACACTAGAAAGTTAATCACCTGACTAAAGGTAAAACTCCTAAAGAACCTTCAGGAGGAACTTCAAGTTGGGGCGAAGGACAACCTTGTCCCTGTGGAGCACCAAATAGAGACTCCAACAAGAACACCTGGAGCTCACTGATCCTTCTGGCAGATGTGACTGCTGCCAAGGTGGCGGTCTTCCATGACGAGAGATCACACCTGTGCACTGGTTCGAATGGTTTGCCTATGGGCACTGCCAGTACCAGCAACAAGTCCAAAGGTGGTAGTGGTTCACGGATCAGTGGGGACAGGTGATCAAGACCCTCAAAGAAGCACCCAACCACCTTATCCGGTGCAACCATCAGCATACCAGTCAGCACCCGGAATGCAGAGATGGCTTCCAGGTGTACCACGAGGGTCATGGACTGAAGGCCCGGAGGAACCCCAGGTAGTCCAGAATGCTAGCCAAGGGGCAGGACAGATGGTCTATCTCCATGCCCTGGCACCAAGTGGAAGAGAAGAGTCCATATCAAGGTGTGGCACGGGGGGGTTTAACTCTTTCTAAGAGGCTTCCACAACATGGATAATCTCTTTGGAGAGACCCAAAGCCTGGAACTCTAGCTGCTCAGAAACCAGGCTGTCAGGTGCAAGGACTGAATGTTCGGGTACAAGACCTCCCCTGTAACTGGAAAGCAGATACGGGCGTAGGTGCAAACACCACAGAGGCCTGTTGCTGAGGCGATCTGGCACAGCCAGTCTTGGGCTACTAGGACCACCTGCGCCTTCTTCCTCCACACCTTGTCCAGCACTTTGAGGATAAGGAGAAAAGGTGGGAAGGTATAAAAGGAGGCCTGGGGTCCAAGGCCCCATGAAGGCATCCCTCAACAGTGTCTGGCAGTGAGGGGAGTGGACCAAGAACAGCTTCAGCTTCGCATTCTCCCAGGACGCAAACAGGTCAACCAAGGGAGTGCCCCCACTGGGAAAGCAGGCAGTCCACCACCTCCTGATGCAGAGATACT
Source organism: Neoceratodus forsteri (assembly GCA_016271365.2). Classification (NCBI taxonomy): domain Eukaryota; kingdom Metazoa; phylum Chordata; order Ceratodontiformes; family Ceratodontidae; genus Neoceratodus; species Neoceratodus forsteri. Next base: position 1,410,301,598 of record CM057456.1, on the reverse strand, counting down.
CATGAGACACCTAACCCACACGGCTGAGGATGTCCACAAGCTGGTTGGAGGCTCTTGCCACAAAAATCACCAAGAGATCAGTAACCAGGCTGCATACAAGGGTCCAAGTGCAGAGGGTCTTCCGACACAACCAAAGAGTTCACTACATCCTACCTGCTGAGGTAGTACATGGTCATGGTATTATCCATCAGGACCTGCGTGACATGACCCCAGACAAAGGACGCAAATTCCGTCAAAGCAAGGTGCACTGCAGACAGCTCCAATATGCTGATGTGGCAATGGGACTCCAGGAGGTCCAGAGCCCATGGGCTCTCTGATCCCATAGGTGTGCTCCCCATCCAAACAAAGATGCACTGGTAGTCAGAGTGACAGTTGGCTCTGGGCAGATGAATGGGACCACTGCCTCTAGGTCTTCTGGGACTGGCCACCACTGGATGGCATCCCACATCAGCCGAGTCACCGTAAAAAAGTATAGTTACGCAAGAACTTAAAGTAACAGATCTTAGAGAGAAGCTCTTACAGCAGGCCACACTGGTAGAACTAATCCGACAGGTGCTAGGACCACATGGAAAACTTCTAGCTAGCAGTCTACCATGGGGGATCACCCACCATCGACATCACTCAGCAGACATCAATCTAGCCAATCTTGGTGGGCGGTCCCCCACACCTACCCCAGTTCTCCTGCCGGGGACCCTGTATTGGCAGCTGAAGGAGAACCAAGGAGGTTTCCCAATAGCCAAAAAAAAGGCAGAAGTAAAGCAAGAGAAAAAGAGCAGCAAGGGGAAGGAGGGAAGGAAAGCAGAGCCTGCTGCAAGAGCTTCCCTCGAAGATATACTGTTACGGTAAGTTCTTAAGTAACCATCTTACTTCAAGGAAGGCTCTTGCAGCAGGCCACACCAGTAGGACAGAGTCCCAAGCAGTACCAGGTATCACCAGAACACCACCGGGAGGAGGACAGGTCAGCAGTCAAGAGCTCAGGAGAAAAGGCCCTGAAGAACTGCTAGGCCGAAACTGACCCTACGTCTAGAAGCGATGTCCAGACCGTAATGCTGGGTGAAGGTGTGAACAGAGCTGCAAGTGACATCTGCACAGATGACTGCAGCAGACATTTCTGAAGCAAGCCGTGAAGGCAACCATACCCCTGACAGAATGGCCTTTGACCACCCTCAGAAGGGGTCTGTTGTACTTGCCATAGCAACAAATAATGCAATCTGCCAACCACCTACACGCAACGTGTGGAAACAGGAGTGCCATCTCTCTTGGGGGCGAACGAAACAGACAACAGTTTCGATTTTCTGAAAGGCTTCGTGTGATTCGTGTAGTACCGCAAAATCCTATGTACATTCAAAGTAAATTCTGAAACCACCTTGAGTAAAAACTTAGGATTAGTACACAAAGATGCAGTCTTTGTGAAAAAACAAATAAGGCTCTTTACACATAAGAGCCTGGAGCTCAGAAAGTCTTTGAACAGAAGTTAACAGCAACTAAAAACAGGGCTTTCCGACAATAGAAAGCACAGCTCTCAACTCACAGTCTGTTCCAAAGGTGGCAAAGTGAGTTTCTCCAACATAAAACTGAGGGTCCCATCCTGAATGGGAGGTTTCAGATACAAAATGACCAGCAGGAATGTGCAAAATCTTGGTGACAGTTTTGCTCTCGATAGGTGCATGCTACACAGAGATAGCAGAAAGGTGTACCAGAAGTGAGGAGTACCCCAAGCCAGAATCCAAAAGTGAAAGAAGGTACTCCAACACTTGATTCACCGGGCAGGTGAAAGGATCCAAATGGCGAGCAGTGGCTCAAACAGAGAAACATTTCCATTTCATAGCATAGGTGGCCCTAACTGAGGGTTTCCTGGAAGCCACCAGAACAGAGACCCTAGAAGATACCCCAAAGCATGCAATAACTAGGTCCGCAGGAGCCATACATGGAGAAGCAGGGACTTTAAGTCCGGATGGACTAGGGTGCCCTGGTGCTGGGAGAGCACACCGGTACACAAGGGGCAAGGGCAGCAGAGGTAACAGCAAGAGGAACCAAATGTGGCATGGCCAGAAGGGAGCTATGAAGATCATCTCCACCCCAACTGGTGCTTAAGCAGAACCCTCTGCAGGAGCTTGGGGGGGGGGAGGCACACCGAAACCTTTCCTTCCAGGAAAGGGACAATGTGTCTCACCAGAGAACACCAGACAAGGGACTGACCAAGCAAAAAAAGTGGCAGGTTTGCAGTGGTGACAAAAAGGTCCAACTCTGGACAGCCCCACCTGTCTAACAGATCTTCTACCACCGAGGTTAGAAGTTCCCTCTCGTGAACTGCAACCTGTACCGGCAGAGACGGTCAGCCAAGAAGTTTTTAACGCCTGGAACATGCATGGCCAAGAGCTCCAGACAGTGCTCAATGGCCCAATACTAGACTCTCATCACCTTCCAACAAAAAGGGTAAGAATGAGTCGTCGTCCCCCTCCCTCCCCCGCTGATGTAATGCACCACACACGTTGTCCATTTGCAACAGCGGCAGACCGGGAAGGAGACAAGTCTGAAAGGACTGCAGGGCGTAAAGAATAGCCTGCATCTCCAGGATGTTGATATGAAGACCCTGCTCTAGGTCCGTCCAGGTACCCTGGATCTGGTGATCAGCCAGATAAGCACCTAAGCTGGATCAGTCTAGCGTAAAAATCTGCCAGAGAGCCGAAAGCTAAAAGGAGACCCCCCCCCCCCGAAGGAGGTTGGCCGGATCCACCCACATGACAGAACCCTATGGACCAGGTCAGAGACCAGGACCAATTGGTCCAGGTAGTCCATGCATCAGTCCCACTGGGTGGTCCGCCGTGGTAGACTGCTTGCTACAAGTTTTCCATGTGGTCCTAGTACCAGGCGACTTAGCCCTACTGGTGTGGCCTGCTGCAAGAGCCTTCCTCGAAGTAAGATCCAGCTTGTTTAGGTAATCTAGGTGCAGAGACCACTGGTCAGCAGCCAGCTGGCCGCCAGATCACGGGTTGGGGCAGGATGCCATGTACCCCAGCAGTCACATGAAGTCCTCAGTAGGATACGAGCGTCCAATCTGAAATTATACGGTAAAAGAGGTAAAAGCCGCTGCCCAGTCCACTGGGAATCAGGACTTAGCCCAGAGGAAGTCGACCTCTACCTCAATGAAGTAGATGACCTGCAAGGGTTGTAGTTCCGACTTGGCCGTGTTGCTCAGAAGACCCAAGGCTGAGCAAGTCTGGAGGGCCAGGTCCCTGGACTGCTCCACTGCCTCCTAAAACAAGTCGGTAATCAGCCAGTTGTCCAAGTATAGATATATCCGAATCCACTGCTGCCTCAGTATGACTGCCATCACTGCGATGCACTTGGTAAGGACCCTGGGGCCGAGGAGAGGCCAAAAGGTATGACCTGGAATTCAAAGAACCTCTTCTCTGTGAAACCGAAGATACCACCAATACGATGGATGGACTATAATGTGGAAGGTGGTCCTGGAGGGCCACAGAACAGAAACACATGCACTGCTGCACAGACGGCATTATCTGGTTCAGAGTGACCACCCAGAAATTGTGCCTCCTTAGCAACTGGTTCATATCGTGAAGATCCAGGATGTGGTGCCCTCCCATCCATTTAAATATCTGGGCACAAAGCCCTTACTGGCCATACACACAGGACACTGGCTACAGCTCCTTTCTCAAGGAGCAGAGTGATGTCCTCCCTGAGAGCAGAAAGCGTCTAACACCTCGTACTGCCAAGAAGCACTGGCTCAGTGGATCAGGAGAGCTTCCAAGTCAAGAGACAATCTGCGTACTACCACATCTAGCACCCATCTGTCCAACATGATGGTGGACAGTGTGTGCCAGAACTGGCAAACCCAACCCCCTACAGGAAGCTGAGGCAGGGACCTAAAGGGCAGAAGGTAGAAAGTCCTGACCTGACAGTGAGCAGCCTTATAGAAGGTGCCAGCGCTGTCCGTTGAAGTGGCCCCACCACCCCAGCCTCTGGGTTCCTTGGAAAGTTGGCAGGCAAACTTAAATTTAATAGACAGACATGGGATTGCCCCAGTTGGGGCTGCTGCGGTTTGGGCTATGGGGACAGAAAAGATAGAAACTGAAAGGGCTTCTTTGGCTTCTGCCCCTTAAGGTCCTTCTGAGAGGATATCACCAAATCCAGGGTGGCACTGGACTTCTCAATTCTAGTGAGGTGTCCATCCACCCCGGGCCAAAAAGGTTGGTGCCCAAGAATGGGATATTGGCCAGTTTATACTGGGAATCTGCCGCAGAGGTGGAAATCTGCAGCCAGGCTCTATGGCGCAAAGTGACTGCTGCTGCCACAAACTGGGCAAAGGAGTCGCCAATGTCCAAGGCTGTCTAAAGTTGGTACTTGGCTAGGGAGCAACCCTGGCCTCTGACCATCTTGACTGCCGACTGCACATCCACAGGAAGGAAGGGAAGGACATGGTCCAGGTTACCCATATGTGCGTGTCAGAAACTGGCCATCAAGGTGGAGCTTGCCTGGCAGAGACCAAAGGGGGATGCAGCATATACCTTTTTTAGCTACATGATCTAGCTTCTTGGACTCCCTTCTCAGGGGGCTTGTCCATGTCCCAGACATTGCCAGTCTTGCGAAAAACAGTCTGCCACCAACCCCTTGGCTGAGAGATGGTCCAGAACACTGAGAAGAGAACCGGTCGGAACTGTGTACTTGTGGACCATGCAGACCAATGGCACCATACACAAAGCCAGGCACTGCCAAAGCTTCACCATGGGACCCAAAATAGCATCCATCACACGGAAGGCAATTCAAAGGAAATCATCATGGTTGAGGACCTCCGTAAGGGGGTATCTGATCTTCCATCTAGCTTGCTTCAAGACTAGTTCCAAGGGAATTTCCATCCATTTGAAGGTCAGCTGGACCACAGTCCCAAGAACCCAGTCCATGTTCAGTTCAGAGTTCTTCAGAAAACTCACGGTCAAAGCCCAGGGTCCTGCAGGACTGCATAAAGAATGCTTCAGAGTCCAAAGACCCCTCAAATATCACCCTGTGCCATTTTTCTCCATGAACTATGCTACACACATCCAAGTGGGTGACCTGGACGGACAGCCATTCGGGAACGCAGGCAGCCAAATGAGTGGCTTTGGTTGTAGCCCCCTGCAAGAGATGCTTGGGCGGCGAATCCAGCAGAATCAGCGGAGAGCCGGAGTAGGCACAACGGGACTCTGCAGGACTGAGGGAGATAAGGGAAGTGCTAGGGTCTGATGAAGGGTCTTACCATGGCCTAGGACCAACTGCTGCCACACCAGCTCCTCAGAGTGCTGGCTCAACTTCGACTGAGCCTCCCTTCATCCAAGGACAAAGAGCAAGAGTAGCACTGACAGGGATCCTGGCTAAAGGCCGGGCGCAGGAACGTGAAGATTCCTAAGACTGCGATCTTAACCAAGACCAGGACCTTGACCTTGACATACAACTAGAGTGTTGATGGGGATGCGGGAGGGGCCTTATACAAGACATGCACTGGGTCCTTCCACTGGACCCCTGAAGGGGACGTCTCTTCAGAGGCAGTCTGCTCAACTGGCTTCTCCAGCACCTCATGAATAAGGGTGGAAATTACCAGAGTCCTAGTCACAGAGTCATCTATTTCTTTTGCAATGGGTCGACCAGGTCAAGAAATATCTACCTGCTGTCAGGCTGCATCATTGCCAACAAGCCCAATGGGGTACCATGGAGATAAGGACATGTCCCTTGACCAGGGAAGGCCCGGCTGAGGTAGACAGCTCAACAGCTTTTGAGTGGATGAGGGAATCGTATGAGTGAGAAGAGCATGCCCATTCCCAGTCCCACAACTGACAGCGGGATCTCTTCATCTTCGATTTCTCACACTGTGAAGGGCCCTCCCCAAGGTTCTGCAAGGACGATCAAATCTCATGAAAAGTGCTAGTCAAAGAAGCACCTACCCAATCAGGAGCAGCACAGGCACCGACAAGAAGACTGACACAGCCTGGGCAGCTCCCTCTTCTAAAGCCACGAGCTGAGAAACCAAATCTGCAGCCATGGATACTGCTTTACTGGAAGGGGGGGGGGCCATTCATCCTGCCAACCGAGGAGGAGGCAGGCACACCAATCCTCAAGCGAGGAAGGCAACAAAGTTTTGCAAAGTCTGCAGGCCTGAGGGTCAAGCTCTGCCCAGAGGCAGTAGATGCACTAGGTGTGCAAGACCATCCTGGACTTTTTTTTTTTTTTTTTTAATTGCAGGCAATGCACTGCTTGAATTCGGGACCAGATTGAGGTTGGTCATGCTCCACATCAGAACGAAAGTGACGAGAAAGGTGCTTGAAAGACACCTTGAAAAGATTTCAAGGCTCTGACCCACTGTCCTACACACACAGCGCACATGGATCAGCAAAGTAGGAGACTTGTGTCTTCAAGCAGAAAGAAAGATCTGACATCATGGGGTGGAGAGAGGACAACACTGGGTGGGTGGGATAAGCTTAGCTTGAAAGACGTTCTAGCTGGATTTAAAGGAGAAAGGAATGCTGCCATAGTGTGCAGAAGTGCACATATCCATGTTCCTAGAACTAAGAATTCAGAAGGTTGGAGAAAAAAAAAAGTGTCCTAACTGAAATGTAAGCTGTACTTGATGTTACGGAAAAAAGGGATACTGCATATGCTAAGAATGGTAAATGTTATGAGGTAATGTTAAATAAGAAATAAAGGTTTTGGAAACCTACGAGAAAAAACAGGTTCCCTCTTAAAGAGGGGGGTATGTGACAGGGTTGAATAAGGCCATGTCCCATTTGTTATGCAGAGAGAAGTACAAACAAGGATCTGATCCGTTTTTTCCTTTTCTGCCACTTGTCTGTCTTTGCTATCTGACTGTGGTATCAAATTTTCCTCTAGAACCAGAGCAAATGGCTATTCAAATGAACCCACAATCCCACACCCACTCCTTGCTGTCTCCCTGCCTTCACGTGCTGTTTCTGTTCCTCCTTTCTCTCCCTTGCTGCTCTGTGGTTAGAAAATGTGTGAATCTTTGTAAAACTGGGATTCCTTGGTTTGCAAATGTGCTCTTTTCCAGAATTATGGCACTCGGGGCGGGGGGACGGGGCTATGCACAGAGCTGCATTAAAAAAACAACATTTTGAGCCAACAAGTTCAAACATTGCTGGCGCTCTCACTGGTAAAGTAATCTGCTTATACTCGTGCTGCACCTAAAATAAAGGGTTTTTATGCAACTCTGTGCATCGGTTCTTTTTCCCTAAAGTGCCGTAGTTCTGGAAAGGAGTACTTTTGTGTTTGAAGTAGGCAACTACCCTCTACGAGCACTGGCAGTCCCACTTGTTTCACGGCTCCTGCACCTGTATTGCTTTTATTTGCATACATATATAGTTATACTGTTACAATGATTGCAAAAAGCTATGTGGGGGGAAGGAGGCTTAAACGTGAGCTCTAGTTTGACCTCCACAAGCTCATTTGCAGAGCTGTCAACAAGAGATTGGTTCTGGAACATACAGTAATATTTTGTTGCACCTGCAGGAACGAAATTGACAAAGTCCTGATACATTCTGTGAGAAACAGGACATGTATCTTAATCAGCCCAGGAAAAGATTAAAGACAGTAACCTTTTGTTAGCGGAGGAGGGAGGAGATCCAGAAAGTGAAAATTAGTGATACCCTCAGATGAAGGACTTTGTTTTGTTTGCGCTGCCTGTATAAGAGCGATCTTACACAAATGTAATTTTGTTTTATTCTTACTGATATTAAAATGCTACTTGCAAATTCTGACTTCTAGTCTACCTAAGCTTCCTGACCTATGCCTCAACGACAGACTCAATCAGTAAAAATAAAAAAGCCGATGGACAATGGCAGTGTTTCTCACTGTGTTCCAATGAGCAGCTGACTGAAGAAAGAACTGAGAGTGATGGGGTCACCTACACTATTTACACAGTGACATGTGTCATCAGCAGAACCTAGACAGCAAAAGTTTCTGGGTGGTCAACACTGACGGCCTACCATTCCCAAGCTGTAGTGCAAAGGATATCCTTGCTCAAGATCGAAGGCAACTGGAGGCTAGTGTCCCTGTATACCAGTAGGTGTGTGCAGTTATGTATGCATGGACTCTAACTGTGCCACCAGCCCCCATCAGAAAAGTACTGGCTCCTCCTGTGGGATCCTAGGACCTCTGTCTCAGACTCATCAGTAGTAATCTATGGAGATGATTGATGCTTGAAAGATCTTTTAGTCTTGCTGCTTTCCATTTAAGTTGATTTCTATCCCATTATTTCCACCTCCCTCTACAAAAAAAAACACAGTACATAGCACCCCCTTACACAGAGCACAATTCCATAAGTATTTCTAAAAAAATCTGACTTACTTTATAGATGACACAGTGCAGTTTTCCACCAGACTATCCCTCCTCACATCAGCACCTTTCTGATCAGAAGAATTTGTGCGTCCTTTTGACTTGTTAAACTGCTGAGAAGCCTTTTTTATCACCTTTATGATTCATTTCTGTTTGCCGCTTTGAATATAAAGCTGGGGACCAGGAAGTAGAAACACTGGTAACAGGACTTTGCTCTTCAATCTCATTACTGCTGGAAGCAGACTTGCATTTCTCTGCAAATCCTTTCTTCGCAACTTCTTCCCCAATGTCTATACCATTCGACTCAGCCTGCACAAGAATGGTGCCATCATAGTACACTCCTTGGTATTGTATTCTAATTTGCTTTTCATATATCAAACTGGATAAAAATTTTCTCCCCTGTACAAAAAAAAAAATTACAGTAAAAACTTTATTATCTGAACCCGTTTTCCAAAACTCCAGTTCTCCGAAACCAAGTCTTGTCCCCATGTCTAACCTGAATTTTCTTTAAAACAAGGAGGTTCCTTCAGAAGACGAGGTAAACCAATACCTACAGGCACTTCTTTAGTAAGTAGGAAGCAGACCATAACTTCTTACAATACCCAGTCTTTACTTGACAAAAAGTCCACTTAAATACAGTATAATACAGTGATACATAATCAGTTTTACATTTATACGAGTCCTGAACTTTCTTCTTTGCTCAGTTCTCTAAATCAACATAAAACCAAGTGAAAAAATCCTTTGTTTTCCAGCTGCTAGCAATTGAAAGCAGCTTTGAGCACAGAATCACAATAAAGTTTATGTTGTGCCTTTTCGTTTTTCATTTCCCTGCGAACCCACCGTTATGGGCCATCCATGCTGGTGGTGGGAGTTACCCATGATTCTATCTCTCTTAGCCCTAGCTTTCAGCGACTGCCTCTTGATCACATGATCACCAAGTTGCTCCCTTATAATGGATTATAATCAAGAAATTCAATCTGACAGTCTCTTGACAATTCCTGTTCTGTCAGTCCCAATTCAGTTTAACATAGGCACATCAACTATGTCCCATCACTCAATTTAAGCACCTATTTATTACACTGGACTGTGGTGCAGTTACTGGTATACAACCAGATACAATTCCAATATTGCAATTTATTGAGATAACATTTACCTGAAAGTACAATTAAACTGGGACCCAGGATAACAGCAACTGAGAGAGCTGGAACAATGTGAGATGGCAATATGAAGCATAAATGAAAAATCTGGCCACTATGTGGCCTAGTCCAATGGTCCCAGGATAACAGCAATGACAAATGTTGGAACAGATACATGGCAAACATTAACAACATTTAGCCAGAGCAGATACTGCTGTGATGAGCTGCCAAATAACCAAAGTTACATGTGCACGTAGAAAATTTTGAATGACCGTGTGTAACTTGGCCATTTTTTGGAGTTGTTGCACCAAGCTTTCAACATGGCCTTTTTGGGACCCCACCTCATGGATAGTGCCATTGTCATTTTGTTCACTTGTCCCAAAAGGTGATTTCAAAAAGCACCGTGCCATTCTGTGCCACAGGTGCGAAAACATGTTTCATGCAGGATGTGAAAAATGACAGCTGTCCTGTTAATAAGGAAGTGTGCATAAATGGCAATGTTGAAAATCTGGAGTGAAAATACAAAACATTGATGAAGTTAGAAGCATGCATAGAAACTGCGCAATGCACACTCTTAATGCAGACATATTTTAGAATTTTTGCACCATATCTGCAGCATGGGCTTTTTGGGACCCCACCTCACGAACAGTGGCACTGTCATTTCGTTACTCGGTCCCAAATGGTGATTCCACGCAGCAACCGCAAAATCACCTTTCGGGACACGGTAAAAATGACAGTGATTGTGTTCCTGAGGTGGGAACGCAAGAACCCCATGCTGAAAGTTTGGAGCCAAAATTCCAAAAAATGGCAGATTTATCAACGTAAGTTGAAAACCCCACCAACTGCCATTATAGCATGCCTACCTTTGATTTTTCAGTTTGCGGTTCAGCTTTGAAGAGTACAGACGTGTCCCAGTCCAGAGAAGATGACAGCGCCAACCTCCGGAGGCAAGTATGGGGTAAAGGGGGTGGTGTGTGTGCAGGGAGGTGGGTGAGGGGGGACTGGGGCAACAAGGACAGTTCTTTTTTTTTTTTTTTAAACGGGGGGAACATCAGGGACGGTTTTCTGTATTTACAGGAGGGGGGAGCATAAATCTGGGTAGACTGGGGTGGGCTTCCAGACACTGGGATTGGGCACCCCGATGGTGGGTGGGGGGCATAAAAAAATTTGGGCTCACTGGGGTGGGCTCCCAGTGTGCAACGCGAGTTCAGTAGGTACATAATGCAGACAAGGAATGGGCACCATGATGTCAGCACGGGAACAGGGAATGGAGGTAGCAGGGAAGACACCAGCATTGGGAGGGAGCGGGAGGGTTTTCTTTGCTGCTGGTGCTGGGAGGGTGCGGGAAGAAGAGAAGTAGTGGGAAGGTGCGGGAGAAGTGCCATCCAAAAGATGGCAGCGACGCAGCTGCGCATGCGTAGTTGCAGTGAATGGCTTATGTCATTCATAAGATGGCGGCTTCAGCAGAACTGTGCATGCATGCACGCACAGTTCCTGCCCTGGAATGCTTAACAGCTGAAATAGTGCGGCTGTTACTTCACAGCAGCCGATCATAGCAGTGTTTCAAGCTCCGTTGGACTTTCGGAAGGATACTTCCAAAAAGTCCAACAGAAGGTGCCACAATCGGGTATCTGAAGGCAAGACATGCCAAAACTAAAAGTGTCCCATTAAAAATGTAGCACTTTTTAATACTCAGAATAATCGAATCATGTGCCACATAAGCACGTAAATCCTAAACAATGACAAGAATAAAAGAGACCAAGAATGGAAACATAACTAAATATAAAAATCTGAAAGAAGGTAACAAAATTGCAATACTGAGATTGTATCTGGTTATATACCAGTAACAGCACCACAGCCAAGGCATAACAGCTGCCTACACACTCTGGTATATTCGGGTGTAAACAGGTGCTTAGAGCGATTTATCAAGTTCCTGAAAATTGGACTTTTACTTAAAACTTTTAGTACCCTTATGCTGGAAATGGTCTTTCCCAATAGCGTTCATAATCTGGTTTCCAACCTCTAACTCTGCAGAAGGGACAGCAGTACGGCCCAGAGGTGGTGGCCAGACAATCCCTTCCACTTCCCGAATGGTCAGCCAAGCCCCTGCGTTCAAGCACGTTGTGTAGTGTGGCCAAGAGTGAACGGGGGCATGTCCCACTGAAGTCAATGGTGGTCATTTTCATTTTAACACATAATGGCCAGCTGGTGATCAATTAAGGTCACCACTTGAGGAGAACTGGTCTTGGGACTGACGACCGCCATACTGTTTCTGGAGCAGGTGACAGACTTGCTCTGTAGCTGCTGTTCCATTGCTACAAGTCGTTTTAAGAAGAAACATTTCCAATACCTCTTTTCTGTGTCACTTGATAGCGGAATTAAATCCTCAGCAGATCTTACAGGCCTTTACATTGTTAGAGAACTGACAGCAGACACATACTTCATGTGCATCGTCCCTGTAGATTTTCTCTCCACAGTTGCAATACTGAAAAAGCATAAATTGTTCTTTCAGTGGCATGCAGGTTGCTGAAAATCACGAAGAAGAAATTACTTACCATAGTAATGTTTCTTCCAAGAGATCCCCCAGTATTCTAAACTACAGCAGTTAGCCAGCTGTGTTCAGCTGGCCCCGGAGTTTATGTAAATGAAAAAACTAAACTACCAATCAGATTGTAGTAAGATTACTGCCTGTAGGTTGTGCTGCTTGCTAGTCAGATTCTTTTCGAAGCTAAAAGGGGGCAGAAGGCCCAGTCTAAACTCTATGCCTAAGCAGGAAAGAACACTCTACAAAGAGAACCCGGAAAAACACCAAACCGCCCAAGGCGAACAATAAAACACTGCATGAATCATGAAGCAGTGTACCAAAAATGCTGCTCGACAAGAAAACATGTGGCCAGAGTAAATGACTGTAGAACTTCAAACAGAGGGGGTTCTGTGAGGGGAGGATGGGTGCGAGGTCAACAATACTGAGGGATCCCTTGGAAAAAACAAAATTACTATAAGTAGTTTTTTCTTCTCACCCCAGGAATCCCTCAATATTCTTGACAATAGCAGATTACAAAGCAGTGCAGCTGGGAGGAGGGAACAAAACCTACTTCAGAAACAGGTTGTGCATAACTGCTGTGCCAAATTTGGCATCTAATCTAGACTGTGCATCCAAACAGCAGTGCTTTGTGAAAGTGTGTACGGTTTTCCAAGTAGCTGCTTTGCAGATATCAAGTAAAGGGATGTCTCTGAGCAGCCACTGAGGCTGCAGTGCCCCTGAAGCTTTGGGGAGGCTGCTTGCCGGCTTTATTGCAACAAAACTGAACACTGGAAACTATCCAGTGAGAGACAGTTCCATTAGAAGCTGGCCTACCTTTCCCTACCTCAACATAAGTAAGGAAACGTTGTGTATGAGAGGCCCTGTGCTCCTTGGTGCATTCCAGATAGTCAGTGCCCTCTTAACGTCCAGACTATGAAGTCAGCATTCACCTGGGGTAGATTTGTTTGTAAAGAATACAGGTAGGGAGCTAGATTGGTTTGAAGTGAGGTGGAACTCCTAAACTACTTTGTGAAGGAATTTCCTATTGGTTCTGAGAATCACTGTCTCTGTTGGAGACAATGTAGTTGCGTTCACTACAAAGATCCTGCAGCTCTCAAATTCTCCTGGCAGAAGTAACTGCTGCAAGGAATACTGTTTTCAAGATAACACACTAAGCCTGCTGTAGCCACAGGTTTGAAAAGGACATCCATTAAACATGGCTATACACAGGTTCAAATCCCAAGGAGGGACAGGCTCCGTAAGTGGGGGCTGAAGGTGCAGCAGACCATTAGAAAAAAATGTTTAAATGAGGGTGAGAAATAATGGATTTCTCTTTGCCCACCGAAAGCTGAGCTGAAATTGCTGCCAGGTGAACTTTCAGAGAAGAGGCTCTCGGGGCTGAGGCCTGCAGATGCACCAAGTAATCCAGAATAGAGGACAGGCTTGACTGTATGGGATCAATTAGTTTATCTTTACAGCAGAAAGAAACTCTTCCATTTAGAGGCATGGGTCTTTTCCTGCTAGGCTTTTTTGCCAGTCTGAGGATTTTCAGGACCTGCTCTGTATACTGAATTAGGGAGCTCTAGCTCCTCAAGTACCAGACTGTGAGGTGAAGAGACTGGACAGTGGGGTATGGGACTGCCTTCTGAGACAAGAGTCAGGAGACTGACTGAAAGGCAGGTGAACAGGCCACTGGACTGATAGGTGGAGAAGCTGGGGGTACCAAGGCTGTCTCACCCAGTCCAGGGGGCCTTGCAGACTGGTTCCTGAGTTTGAGGAGTACTCTGAGAATCAAGAGAAAAGGGGAAAACGCATACAGGAACCTCCCTGACAAGTGGAGGTGCAGGGCCACCCACTGGCTCTGTGCTGGGGGCCTACAACAGTATAGGGGGAGCTGATTGAGCTCGGAGGCAAACATCTATTTCTGGAGTGCCCCACCTCCTGAGCACTGTAGCTAGTACCCGGCTGTTCAGGGTCCACTCGTGGTGGCACTGGCTGATATAGCTCAGAGAGTCTGCAAGGACATTGTCCTTGCCTGGCAAGTGAATGGCGGTTAGCTGCATGTACAGAGACTGAGCTAGCAGCCAAATCCTTATCGTGTGTGGTTTTTCTTTCTTAAATATAATTTTTATTAAAGAGATGCACGCAATTTTATACTTCATAGAGTATGGAAAGATGCTACAACACTGTGCAACTCAACATGTAAAGCACAGGTCTTTTGTGTACAGCTTTGAGGAGTTTGTGCCCCTTGTTTGCGGATGTAAAATACAGTGGTGATACTGTCTGTCCTGACCTGGACAGAGTGACTCGAGCTGCGGGGCAAAGGCTTCTATGGCCAGGTACACAGCTCTGAGCTTGAGATTTATAGGACAGCTGGATTCCATGGGGGACCATGCTCCACTTATAGGGAGGCATCTGTTGCAAGGACCTTGGAGGGCTCCCTCTTCTGGAAAAGAACCTCTTCCTGAGATTCTGCCTGTCTTTCCACCAGTCCAGAGCTTGCAGAAGCATCTTTGTGACTGGAATTAGCTTTGAAAGGGAGTCTTCTGAGACCAATGCGCCCTGAGGTGGTACTGAATGTCCCTCATTTGGAACCTGTCAACTGGAACCACTGCTGTGGTAGAGGCCACGTGGTCTAGTAATCTGAGGAAGTGTCTAACTGGCCTTGGCTGGCCTAGCACAAACAAATCTGTCAAGAACTGGAGATTCTGCATCCTCTCCAATGGAGCAAACCCTTTCCCTGCCAGGTGTCCAGTTCCACTCCAATGAACTCCCAGTATTTGGACTGGTTCCAACAGAGACTTCTGCAAGTTGTTCAGGAACCCCAAAGACTCCAGGGTGAGCACAGTCAGCTTTAGGGAGTCTGAGCGGTCAAGTAGACTTGCTTGCCACGAACCAGTTATCCAGGTAAGGGAAAACAGTCATGCTATCTCTTGAGGCAAGCTACCACTGCAGTCAGGCACCTTGTAAAACCCTGGGTGTTTTAGTAAGGCCAAAAGGCAAGACTAAACTGGTAGTGTCCAGAAGGCAGTCTGAATCCGAGTTACTTTCTGTCCAGAACAGGTCTACAGTCCATTTTCCTTTAGGGAAAAAAAGTATCTGGAGTGGAGGCCCTTCCCACACAGAGGAGTTACTCTCTCTACTGCATTTGTCACAGGAGGGACTTTACCTCCAACTCCAGCAGAATCTTTTCTGTTAGGGTGATAGGTTTGAAATTTCTGTGTCCCTGCTGATTGGGGAATTTTTTGAACTGCAGGGTAATACCTTGGTCCACTACCTCCAACACCCACCTGTCTGTGGTGATGCTTTGCCAATTACTGAGGTAGTGGGTAAGTTTTCCTCCTACTGGGGGAGGGAAGAAGACCTGGACATTCTCATCAGTAGTTCTGTTTGGACTAGGTTTTTGTGGAAGGGGCAGGGTCAGCACGCTTCTGGGTTCTTCTGCCTCTTCCCCTGAAGAAACCTCTCACTTTAGAGTAGTCCATTGGCATAGGCATGGGCATTGGATAGAAAGCTCTGGGTTAGCAACTCCTGCCTCTGACTCCCCTTCCTCAGGGCTTGTATTAAGTGGAAGCTTTTTCCTTAGCTGCATTGCTCTTGCAGGTGGTTTTGTATTCATCCACCTTTTTCATATAGGCCTCAGTTTTATCCCAAAAATGGAGTTGTTCTCAGAGGAAAAATCCATGGTTTCATTCTGGGAGGTATCCTGAGAAAGGTTAGTAGTTCATAGCCAAGCAAATGTCCTAAGATAGATGAGCTTGTGCCACTGCCCTGGAGTAGGTATTGTCTCTATCCACAGCCATGTGAAATTGATACCTGATGGCATCCAGGGCAGTCTGTACCATTTCCGGACAGATCCCGAACAATGTTGTCAGAAAGCTTCTAATAGCCAGAAAAGTGTTCCACAGAGCTTTCGTACTGTGACGAGTTTGCCATATATGTGGCCAGGTCAATCAGCAAGGAGGCTGTAGTGCAAGATTTCTTGTCCATGGCGTCCAGTTTTCTGGACTCTGTCAGGAGGTTATGATAAGGGTACTTTAGCCTTGTCACAGGCTGCCACCTGCAGTACACCTTCGTGATCAGCATGTGTATAAAGGTAGTCAGCATTATTCTTAAGAAGCTGGTACTTTATTTTCTTATCCACCCCTGGGATGGATGCTTGTCTTTGTACCAGTTTAAAAGTTGTCTTGTGAAGGAACTTCTGAACTGGCAAGAGCAATTTCTTTGGGGGAAGGAGACCTATCATGTCTAAAAAGTCTGCCACCTCATCTTCTTCAAAGGCTTCTTGAATAGAGAGGTTAAAGGTGTCCATCTGTTGGACAAAAGCGTAGTGGTGAAATCCTCCTGACCTCGTTAAGAGAGAGACATTCTAGTTAAGGATTCATCTAGCTCTATCCCATGCTCCTGCTCCCCTTCATTTCCATCATAATAAAAACCCTGACCTAGGTCGGGGTTAGATGGAGATGGGGTAGACGGCCCACGTGGGTCTATGCACAGGCTGCCCATAGCCTGGAACATCTTATACATTTGCCAAGCCTCTGCCAACTCCTCAGGAAAAGGCATGTTTTGGTTTGTCACTGGCATCTCCCTTTGCCTTTTGGCGGGAGAGGCAGCAATATGTTTTCCCCCACCTTATACATTTGCCAAGCCTTTGCCAATTCCTCAGGAGAAGGCATAGCTTGAATTGTCGCTGGCATCTCCCCTTGCCTTTCAGCGGGAGGGGCATCCAATTTTTTTTTTTTTTCCAGGCACAGAATCGGAAAAAACATAATGTCTTATGCTTGGCATGGTCAACATTATTATTTTCACTGGGGTCCTAGAGGATCTATCTTTATATCTATTATGGGAAGAAGTCCCCTCCTCAATGGGCTTAGTTGATAGGGCAACTGAGAAGCCATAATTCTGACCTCCAGTAAACTTTTTTTTTTGTTGTTGTTAACTGAATACAAGGCAAATAATAAAATCTGGGTCCCACAGGAAAAAAAGCAAGGTTGTCATAGTCGTCAACAGTGACCACGACTAAAAATAAATGAAGCAGTTTAAAAGTCCAACACAAAAAAGTCAGTAGACTGAAAAAAAAAACAAAAAAACATTTCCCCTAAGGAAGCTAAAAATGCAAAACAAGTTTCCCCTAAAAATTGGGAAAGTAATAGTTTAAAATGAGAAAAAAAATTAGTTTTTTTACCTCAGAAAATGTAGTTTCCAGTCAGAGAATACACTGTGGAAAACCTGAAGTAACTCCTGTGAAGGAAACTTTAAACTGTTCCTGGAAAGCACAGGGAGCCCCTCCCCCACCCCCACCCACCAAAAAAAAAAAAAAAAAAAAACACCAGACAAAATGAAAAGAAAAAAAGTCAACCGAAAGGCAATAAAACTGAAACATCATACACTAATAAACAGAAAATAACTTTATTCAAGCGTAGAGACAGACACCAGAGCCAACTGTCCACTGCTGTGGAGAAAATGTGACTAGCAAACAGCACAACCTACCCGCAATCTCCTTACTATAATAGGATAGGTAGTTTAGTTCTCATTTACCTGAACTCCTCCTCTGGGGCCAGCTGAACCCAGCTGGCTAACTGCTAAGTCAAGAATACTGAGGGATTCCTGGGGTGAGAAAACTGATTACTATTCTAATGTGAAAAAAGAAACCGGTGGCTTTTTCAAGCAGCATTTCTGATCGCAGATCCAAAGACTCTTAGCATAAAAAATAAGAGGTGGGACCGTCCACATTTATTTATACGCTGGCGCATGACGTTGCCATGGCAGCCCATAGCTTGCAAAGTTTCCGTGTGATCCTAGCGATGTGGGTATAGTTCCAAAGGTGTGACCTGATGAAAAAGATCTCTTGGAAGATCAGTGGGTGAAGCTAAAATTGAGCACATTAAAGGCAACAAACTTCTGCATCAAACAAGTGAGCAAGAGGAAAAAGAGACCACTATGGTTTTCTAAAGAGGTTACTGAAAAGCTACAGGCTAAAAGAGTTGCATCCAAAAGGTACAAGAAGATGCAGAGGAAGGAGGATGGGAAGGGAAACAGAGGAAAGCAGGGAGAGCAGTAAAGAGTGCAGAAGTGCAAACTGAAGCAAGAACAGTCCAGGAAGTAATGAAAGTGGACAATACATTTTTTAGGTATGCAAATGAAAGACCAGGGGTGGGACTGTAAGGTTAAAAATGGAAATATGTGCCCAGAATCTGCACAGGGAGACCAGGAAAGGTAGACATCCTGAACAAACACTTCTGTTCAGTGTTCACAGAGGAAGTAGAAGGGGAGGGGCCACAAAAAAAGTAAGAAGCTTTGGAGGGTGGAAGGCGGGACACTAGTGCTTTTTTTGGAAGAGAGTGTCGTGAAGGGAAAAGCTAATCTGAAGGTGGGAAAAGCAATTGAGTGTGATGGGGTGCCATCCAAGGGCACAGAGTTCAGGGAAACATTGTCTGTACCTATGACAGTTCTATTTAACAGCTCAGTGGAAAAACGAGAGATTCTGGAGGACTGGAGGGCAGCGTACGTAGTTCCACTACACAAAACTGGTAGCAGGCTGGCAATCATAAGCCAGTCAGTCCAACATTGGTGGAGGGAAAGTTAATGGAATGACTGCTGAAGGAAAGGAATATGGAATATCTTGAACCTAGTAGGTTACAAGACCTGAGAAAACATGGGTTCATGTTTTTTTTTTTTTTTGGGGGGTCATGTCAAACTAATCAGATTTCTTTGACTGGGTGACAAACGATTTAGATCATGGCAGATCAGTGGACATGGCCTATTTAGATTTCGGTAAGGCTTTCACCACCATTCTACACAAGACACTACTGAGCAAGCTTGGTAGCTTAGAGTGGGTCCAAAAGTGGTAAACTGGATAAAAAAAGTGGTTAGAGGAAGCGCAACAGAAGGTAGTGGTAAATGGAGATCATTCAGAGGAAGAGAGGGTGAGCAGCGGGGTGCTTCAGGGATCACTGCTGGGACCAGTCCTCTTCAATGTCTTTATAGGTGACATTTGTACAGGAGCTGGACGGGTAGGTCTGTCTCTTTGCAGACATAAAAATCTGCAATACATTGGACACTTTGGGGCGGGGGGTGGAAAGCATTAACAGAGACCAGAGAAAACTAGACGACTGATAAGGGGTATGGCAGCTGGGCTTCAATGTGAAAAAGTGCAAAATACTGCACTTACAGGACAGAAACCCAGGGGCACAGTACAAAAATGAGTGGAGTCGTACTGACAGCCACCAAGCAGGAGCGAGACCTGGGGGTAGTCATATCACATGACACAATGGTGGCAAGAGTGTGAAAAGGCAGTCGGGAGGGCTAGTGGGATACTGGAGTGCACAGGAAGGGTATCACCAGCATCGAGAGGGAGGTGGTGTTGCCTCTGTACAGGTCACTGGCAGACCCCAACTAGAGTACTGTGTTCAGTTCTGGAAACCACATCTGCAGAAGGACACAGAGAGGAGGCGGTACAGAGGAGAGCAATTAAAATGGTGTAGGGTCTGTATCAAAAGCCCTACGACTGAGGAAAGACTAAAGGACCTCAACATGTACAACCAGTAACAGAGGTGGGAGGGAGAGGATACGACAGAGACCTTAAAAGTACCTCCCAGAGGTAAATAAGGTACAGGAGGAAGTGTTTTCCAGAACAAAAGGTGCTGAAGAACATGGAGACATGCTATGAAGCAGGAGGGCCATAGATTCAGGAGAAATGTGAGGAAGTACTTCCTTACAGAAAGAGTGGTGGATTCCGGAGAAAGACTTCCAGCAGATGAACTGGGGGCAAAAACAGTGGCAGGGTTCAAGAATGTATGGGATAAGCATAACAGAATCACAGTGAAAAAGGAAGGAGGGGGGGGACTGTACATCGGTTATGGTCTGTGGTAACAGTGGAGGTACTGGGGGGGAGACAAGAAAAATTACCATAGCAATCTTCTTCCTTCCAGGGGATACCTCAGTATGCTTAACTAATGCAGTCAGCCTCCTGTGTTGAACTACCCACAGTGATTGGAACGTATAAATGATGGAATACATCATGGACTTGTTCACCAATTCAAAATGCTGAACCTAGGTGCTGCTGCATTCTAAACTGCTCAGATTCATTACAGAGCCTAAAGGGGTGCAGACCCTCTAATTATGCTATCCTAACACATACATTCCCCCAAGGAAGTACATTAAAATACTGTTTTGCTTTTGTTTTTTTACACACACATGCGAAAGAGAACAGAATGGACTGGCTTGTAACAGTAAAAGTTAACATGCCAACCAGATGGGAAAAGAAGTGACGAGCAGGGATGCATAAACCCAAGTCTAGTTCTGGAAGGGGAGGCAGGGTGGGTGGTTTAAGCATACTGAGGGATCCCATGGAAAAAACAAGATTACTATGATAAGTAATTTTTTTTCTTCAAACCCCAGGGAATCCCTCAGCATGCTTAACTAATGCAGATTACCAAGCAGTACCTTGAGAGATTGGGTACAGAACGTTCTTAGGGGAAAAGGTTCTGCTGGACTGCAATGCCAAACCTGTCACTTCTGGACTGAACGTCCAAGCTTTAACGTTTTCCAGGAAGTTGCTCTGCATATCTCCAATAAGGGTAAGTCCCTTGCAGCAGCAGTGCCATGGGTGGAGTGCACTCTGAGGTGGCCGTTTGCCAGTTCTGCTTTAACAAAACTGTATGTAGGAGACTATCCAACGTGCAATGCTTCTTTTGGAAACTGGCCTACCATTGCCTACTTCTCAATAGGTCAGGGATGACCAAGTTTCCTCTGCACGAGAAGCTTTCCTATGGCAGTGTCTCCTCTTGACATCTAGGCTACGTAACTTCACTCACCTGAGCTGAAGTTAGCTGTGAGAAAGACTTGTAGGGATATAGCTTGGTGCAGGTGAAATTCAGAGACCACCTTAGGAAGGAACTTCCTGATGGTCCTAAGCACCACCTTGTCCCTGCAGAAGGAAATACAGTTAAGAGGTATGTCGCACAGCTAACGCCAACATCGGTGCAGCTTATAGAGTGCACTCACTCCTAATGCCAGGATCTCTGCTGCGAGAGGTGGGCTGCTACCACAACTACTATATGCCCTCCCAGTACTCTCATGCCATCATGGGGGTACTTCAAAAGTGGGATATAACAATATCTGCAGATTCGCCTTATCGGCTCCTCATCTTACACATCATTGCCGACTTTACTCTGCCTTAAACTGGCCATCTCCTAACGCCCTTCATTTTTATGCAATAGGCTGTTTTGTAGACTTTAATCAGAATGCCTCGCCCCACTGCTCTGGGTGATATGCTTATCCCCCATCTCTCCACTCGTGCCCCCAGGTCCTCCACCTCCCCCATGCTCTCTGTTCAGCCAAGCTCCACTAAAATGGGAGAGCAGGAATTTTCATATTTTGCCCAGAGGTTCTAGAATTCACTCCCCCTTTATGTGAATACCTCCTCCTCTCACCTAACTTTTAAGCATGCACTTTTTTGCCACCTTAATGTTCCAAGTGACTGACTGCGCTTAACGCACGTGTGGCTTGCTGCTTGCCCTTCAGCTTCTCTCTTGCCTATTTCTGTATGCTATTCTGAAAGTGACTACCTGTCTCTTGTCTCCACTACTTAGGACATGGGACTTGTTACCTGGATACTATGCAAACTTGCATCGCTGCTATAACTTGTATTATTCTTGCTGTTACCCCCACTGATGTTAATGCTGTTTTACGATATTTGTACTGACAGTTCCCTTTGCCTTATGTAATTCACTGTAGTCTTTGCTCTATTATTGTGAACTGTACTCTCCCGGGTCATGACTGAAAATAGGCAGGTCTTTTGCCTAGTGAACTTAACCGGTCATCAAAAGCAAATAAATTCTGTGCAGAGGGTTGCAACTCACTGACTCGCCTAGCCGAGGTAATAGCTACCAGGAAGACCACCTTCCTGGTAACATATTTCAAGTCTGCAGTTACCAATGGCTCGAATGACGGTTCCATGAGCTCAGCTACGCAGATGTTCAGCTCCAAAGAAGGGACATGCCCTCAAAAGGGGAGAATGGTGATGAAGCAGTCCCTTAAGGAACTTCCTGAAGACAAGGTAAGATGCTACTGACCTCTTCTTTTTTCCAGATGGACTATATGCTGCAATGACAGCAAGATGGACTTCTAGAGTGCAGGGCCTAAAGCCCAGTTAGTACAGGTGGACCAAACACTCAACAAAAAGGACAGGCAGCCCAGACCGAGGGAATTGATCTTTTTCTGTTTGTAAAATAAGGAGAACCTTTTCCATATGAAAGCACAGATTTTCCGGGAAACCCTGAGAACCATCTAGACCTCTTCAGACAGCTGTAGAGCAGAAACTTCTAGGTCTTCAAGAGCCAAGCCTTGAGGTGAAGAGACCCGAGTTTGGAGTACAGGAACCTGTCCTGGGATGTAGTCAGAAGATTGTGCCTCTGAGGAAGACGGATGGGCTGTGACAAAGAGGGCTAGCAGAATGGAGTACCATGGCTGCCTCGCCCAACCTGGAGCTGCAACAATCACAGTTGCTGAATGGGTGCTGAGCTTCATGAGGAAAGGGAGGGAAGGCATAGAGAAGCTTTACTGACCAATTAAGGACACCCACTGGCACTGTCCCCTGAGCTGCAGTCCTGCAACAGAACTGGGGCAACAGATGATTGTCTGTGGAGGGGAAGAGATCCATCTCAGGCGTAACTTGGCAGAAGACACCAGGAGAAAGGACTGCTGTGTGACTGGACTTCTCTACTGGGACTATATTGCCCTGCTTCCCTCCACCTTCTCACCCAAACCTAGTTCTACTTTTATAGGCACAGGATTTGACTGACAACAGGAACTTCCTGTTCGGGAGCAGGAAGTGAGTGATCACAGAGCCACCAAAGACCCACCATCCTAGAAGGGCAAGAGTAGCTCTCCTGCCCCCTCTAGCTGCTGGAGGTCTGCCTCTGAGCAAGTAAGGGGTCTACTGAGAAATACCGGATATTCTTGTCTCAGAACAGGACAATCAGAAGCTTAAAGGGCACATAGGCAGAAAGTAAGGATAGCGAGAGAAACAAAAAACAGAGGAAAGAGTAAGGATTGCAGACAGTTAAGGGGTCAGAAATAAGACATGATGGGAGTGGTGCAGTCCAGTGGCTGAGGAGCAGCAGTCTTCCGGGAGACGTTCTCGACGATGCAGTGTTGTCCCATCTGCAGGCACCTCTCCGGGCTGAGGGAGGAGGTTGCTCATCTCCAACCTGAGTTGGTCAGGATTTGTGGGACCTCCTCTTCCATCCAGGGACCACCAGTGCCACTGCCGTTGCCTCAGAGGCTGCCAAGAAAGAGGAGCGGTTGGACCACAGTGGGTTCAGGGAGGGTGAGGGTGGTGGAACAGAGGCGCATCCCTCCAGTTGTACCTCTCCACAATTCCTATGCCATTCTGGCAAAGTGTGGGAGAGGCACCCGCAGTGGAGACCAAGGAGTATGCTGGGCACCTCCACAAAGGAGACCCACAGGAGGGTAGCAGGGGACCCCGCAGAGGAAGGAAACAACTCTAGGTGGGGGACCCCATTGTTAGGAAGGTAGAACTGGGGGAGGAAGGGGAGAGGGAGGTAAGGTGCCAGCCCGGCGCCATGGCTTGGAGGGGCAGGGAGCGAATCCTCAGGATTGCCGGAGCAGCTGCACAGGGGAAGGAGCTGGATGTCACTGTCCACCTAGGGACAAATGACCTGGCTAAGAAAGGGATTAGAGTAGTGCAGGAAGAGTTTGTGGAATTGAGCAGGGGCCATAGAAAAGTAGCACGCACAGTAACCTTATCAGAGGTGCAGCCCATCTATGGCATAGGAGAGGCTAGGGTGTTCCACACTATGGGATTCAATCAGTGGTTGAAAAACTGGTGTGGAGCTCAGGGATTTCGCTTCACTGGAGACTGGGGGTCCACCTGGAGTGATGCAAACCCATACCGGCATGATGGGCTGCATCTGTCGGGAGGGAACCAGGATCCTAGGTGATAGGTTTAAATGCTTCATTGGCAAGCATTTAAACTAGCTGGGGGCAAAATGGAAAGAAGCAGAACCCTAGCCCTCCCCCCAAAAAATCACGGTAGTAAGTATGGGTAAACACCAAATATAGAGGTGTCGATAGGGAGAAGGGCAGGGGTAAATGGAGAAAGTGACAAAGGCAAGAAGGAGTAAGGCCATCAGGAAATGGAGGGTAATGAGTACCAATGGCCGTAGTCTGGGCAACAAGTTCCCTGAGCTGGTGGCCATGATGGAAGAGGGATGCCTGGATATCGTAGCAGTCACAGAAACAAGGTACACAGAGAAGCATGACTAGGATGTTAACATACCAGGGTACATAACCTACAGGAGAGACAGGCAGGGGAGAAGAGGGGGAGGAGTAGCTCTCCGTGTAAAGGAAGGGATAAAAGCAACTGAACAAAAGAGGAAACAGGGAGGACAGGAGGCACTGTGGGTCACCTTGGAGACTGGAAAGGGCACCACAATCCGCACCAGGGGTTGTGTACAGACCCCCATGTCAGGGGGAGGGAATGGACAAGGATATGATAGAAGGCATTCTTAGAATGGCAGAGAAAGGGGAGATGCTGTTGATGGGAGACCTGAATATGCCAGATGTTAACTGGAGCACATTTGCTGCAGCCACATCCAAGAGCAGGGCCATTCTTGATGCCCTACAGATGGCAGGCCTCAAACAGCTAGTTTTGGAACCCACTCGTGAGGGAGCAATATTAAACCTCGTACTCTCAAACAGGAGCAGTGAAAGGATCTCAGATCTAGAAGTGGGTTGCCATCTGGAAACAAGTGACCAAACAGTGTGGTTCACGTTAAACTCAGCTAGAGTCAAACCTTACAAAAGTGAGGGTGATGGACTTCAAGAGGGCTGACTTTGGCAAGATGGGAGAGTGCCTCAGAAAAGCACCAGAAAACAGGCTAGACGGATGTGGGGAGCAACAACGGAGAATCATCAAACCTGCCATCACAGAGGCAACAAGCCTTTGTGTGAAGCAAATAAAAAATGAAAGAAAAAGCCACAATGGTTCTCAAGAGGTGGCTGTGAAAGTCAGGAAGAAAAAGATTGCATTCCAGAAGTATAAGGAAACACAGAAGGAGCAGGACAGAGCGCTGTACCAGTTAAGGCAGAAGGAAGCAGGAAGGGAAGTCAGAATAGCAAAGGCCCAAACTGAGGAAAAGATAGCCAACTCGGTTAAGAAGAAAAAATTACTCACCTTAGTAATGTTGTTTCTTCTAATGGAGTCTTGCTATATTATGACATATGCAGTTTGTCCCAGCCTTAGAACTGCTCCGGAGGTGAAAGTTAACTTCCATGCCAGGCATGGAACTTACAGCTCGGTTGAAAATTCTATCTGTTGTTCTTCAAACTTAAACTGTCAGATCTTTTACGAGCAAAAAATCACTAAGACTCTCTGTGGAAGCTGTAAACCTACACTAGCCAACTGGCTACTTAAACACATTTTTTGGTGCCACAAAGAAAACTCAAGTCAGGAGACCCAAAAAATGACAACACAACAAAGATCACCCCAAAAGGAGGGGTGAAAAACAAGGTGGGCATCTAAAAAGTGCCAATGCTGCCCTGCCCACCCACATCCCCAAGAGTAAGGTTCTGAGAGGGCAGGGAAGGAGGTCATAATATAGCAAGACTCCATTAGAAGAAACAACATTACTAAGGTGAGTAATTTTTTTCTTCAAACAACATGAAGTCTTGCTATATTATGACATATGCAGACTACACAGCAGTACCTCCATGGAGGAGGGACAGAACCTACTTAGGAAATAGGCTCTGAAGCACAGCTGTGCCAAAACGAGCATCACTCCTAGCCTGGATGTCCAGGGAGTAATGCTTAGCAAAGATGTGCACTGCTTTCCAGGTAGCTGCTTGACATATCTCAGGATAGAGATGTCCCTGGCAGCAGCCAGAGACGAGCTGTACCTCTGGTGGTGTGAGCCCTCAGGCCTGAGGGAGGAACTTTACCCAGTTTTTCATAGCAGAATTGGACTAAAGGACGATCCACCTGGCAATGGATCTTTAGTGGCAGGTTTCCTTTGCCAACCTCACCACAAGTGAGGAACAGTTGGAGGGAGTTAAACCTGTGACCTTTGGTACGATCTATGTAGTAGCTAAGTGATCTTTTGACATCTAAACTGTGCAACCTCCTCTCACCAGAAGAGGAATGGCCAGTGAAGTACACAGGGAGAGATACAGATTGATTAAGGTGGAAATCTGAGACCACCTTAGGCAAGAACTTTCGGTTAGTCCTGAGGCCTACCTTATCTCTGTGAAAGGAGATAAAATCAGGCTCCACTGACAATGCTTGTAACTCACTTATGCGCCTGGCAGAAGTGATGGCTACCAAAAACACAGTTTTCCAAGTCAAGTACTTGAGCTCTGCCAAGGACAAGGGCTCAAAAAGGTGTTGCATAAGCTGGGCAATGCAAATATTAATATCCCAGGCAGGGGAAGGATCCCTAAATGGGGGGTTGGTGTGAAGCAACCCTTTGAAAAACTTGGAGAATACAGGATGAGCTGAAAGAGAAGAGGGCTTGCCTGCTGACAAGAAAGCAGACACGGCTGCCAAGCACACTTTTATGATAGCTGGTCTCAGCCCTAAAGTATTTAAATGAACCATATAATCCAGGACTGTGGGTAAATCAGCAAATTCTGGGGAAGTATGCTTCCCCGAGCACCATATGGAAAATCTCTTCCATTTGTAATTGTAAGTAGCCTGGTGGAAGGCTTCCTAGAAGCCTTCAGAATATCCAATACACCTTGGGAAAGGTGTAGGTCAGCAAATTCTAACTCTTCAAGAGCCAGGCCTTGAGATTGAGAGATTTGAGGTTCGGGAACCCAAACCCTCTCCTGAGCACAGGATACAGATTGTGATTCCTGGGAGACACAGGGGACGGTGGACTGCTAAGGATATAAGGAGTGGGTACCAGGGCTGTCTGGCCCAGTCTGGAGCAATCAGAAACATCTTGCAGGATTGAGACCTGATTTTAAGTAGCACTTTGAACAGAAGAGAGAAGGGCAGAAAGGCATAGAGAAACTTCCCTTCCCAACTGAGAAGGAAAGCACCCAGGGGGACTGAGCCCAACACTGGGAGCCTGCAACAAAAGAGAGAAAGTTGGTGATTGTCTGGGGCTGCAAAAAGATCTATCTGGGGTGTGCCCCATCTGGCAATACCACCACCAGAACTAGGGGATCCAGAGCCCATTCGTGATGGCCTTGGGAAATCCTGCTGAGAGCATCTGCCAGGACATTGCCCTTGCCTGGGAGGTGAACTACTACAAGGGAGGTGTTCAGGGAGTAAGCCAGAGACCACAACTTCGTTGCACAAGGCCGTAGACAGAGTGGCCCCTTGCTTGTTGATATACCACACTGTGGTGGTATTGTCTGTTCTGACTTGAATAACCTTGTTCTGAACAGATTTGGAAAAAACTTGAAGTGCTAGAAAAACTGCTCCGAGTTCCAACAGATTGATGTGGAGCAGAGATTCCTGAGGGGACCCCAATCCCTGGATGGTGAGGTCGCCCATGTGAGCTCCCCACCCCAATAGGGATGCATCTGTAGTAAGGATTAAGGAGCGAGACTGAGGGGTAAGGGGGAACCCCTGTCTCAAACTGCCCTGGTCCTGCCCCCACTGAAGGGCCTGGATCAGGGTTCAAGTCACTGGAATTAATTTGGTTAGTGGGTCCTTTCTTTGAGACCAAAAGGCTCTCAAATGGAACTGGATGTCCCTCATCTGAAATCTGGGCTCCCTGCACTACTGCTGTCGAAGCAGTCATGTGTCCCAGCTGTAGAAAGTGCCTTGCTGGTCGAGAGACCCGCAGCGGGAAGGAGGAAGCCAGAGAAATCAGGGTACTTGCCCTTTCCAGAGGAAGGAAGGCTCTGGCTTCTTTTGTGTTCAGTTCTCCACCTATGAAGGTGAGAAGCTGGACATGCTCTAGGACTGACTTTGGAAGATTGAGAAGGAAACCTAGATAAGTTAGCAGTTGCTGAGTTACTTGAAGGTGTAACCTAACCTGGTCTGTGGACTGGCCTACTATGAGCCAGTCGTCCAAGTAAGGAAAGATGGCAATTTTTTGCCTTCTTAAGTGGGCAACTGCTACTGCCAGGCATTTTGTGAATACCCTTGGGGCAGATGTAAGGCCAAAGGACATTGCTCTGAACTGGCAATGACCTCAGGGCAGTTCGAAGCTGAGGTAATTTCAATGGGAGCTTCTGATGAGAACATGAAAATATGCATCCTTGAGGTCCAGGGACACTAGCCAGTCCCCTAGCCTTAAAGAGGGTAAAATAATTCCCAGAATCACCATTTTGAATTTTGGTTTTAAAAGGTGTTTGTTTAGATACCCGAGATCCAGGATGGGCCGCCATTCTCCTGTCTTTTTTGGGGTAAGAAAGTACCTGGAGTACAACCCTTTGCCTTGGTGTAGGGGTGGAACACTTTCCACAGCTCAGAGCCAGGAGGGTAGAGACTTCTGCCTCCAGGGCAAGAGCCTCTGAAGGATTTGCAGGTGGAGAGGATCAGATTCTCACCTTTGGAAATTTTTTGAAGCTGAGAACCAGTCCCTGGCTTACTACTTCCAGGACCCACTTGTCTGACGTTAGAAACTCCCAGTCCTGGACAAAGTAAGCCAGCCTGCCCCCTACAGGTAGTGGAGAATCAGCCCTGGGTGCCCCATCAGGGTGCCTGTTTGGCAGGGGCTTTAGGCTGAGGGGTGGAAGCAGGCCTGCCTGCACCCGTCCTGCCTCTCCTCTAAGAACCCTTCTGTGCAAAAGCTGAAGAGAATCCTGGGCTTGGTAAAAGGCCTATGAAAAGGCCTACTCCTGCCCTGGGAGGCTGCCTTTGGAGAAGTGACTTGCCTTTCCTTGGCCTGTGCACTCCTATAGGTGGTCCTATATTCATCCATTTCTTCATGTAATTCTGTTTGTTCCCAAACAGAGAGTTGCCCTACAGGGAAATCCATGGCCTTAGTCTGGGTATCCTGCGACAGGCTAGTACATCTGAGCCAAGCCATTCTATGGAGAGCCACAGATGTAGCCATGACTCTGGATGATGCATCATTAGAGTCCACTGCAGCATGGAATTGCACCTTGGATGCCTCAATACCATCAGGGGCCACCTGCTCCAGCTCTTCTGCCAGCTGGCCAGGAACCTGCTTTGCTAGAGCTAAACAGTATCCCATCTGGATTTTTGATATCTAGCAACATAAGCCATCTATAGACCACCAGCCCAGGAGGAAGAAATAGATAGGGAGCTGATGCTACCCATCCAAAGGATGGCAGACAAGGGTGAGGTAGTACTGGTTGGGACTTCAATATACCAGACGTGGACTGGAGCATCCCAGCAGCAGCATCAACTAGGAGCAGATTTATCCTGGACTCCCTGCAGGGTGCCTTCCTCAAGCAACTGGTCATGGAACCAACTCGGCAGAAGGCAATACTGGACCTTGTGCTCACAAACAGGGACAGTGTGATAGGGGTAACAGTGGGGGAGCACCTGGGTAACAGTGACCACCAGTCATTGTGGTTTGAAATCACAGAAAGAGCCGAACCAAACCACACAAAAACACGTATCCTGGATTTTAGGGGGGCAGACTTTGGGAAAATGGGAGATACCTGAAAGAGGCATTAAGGGAATGGGACGGGAATCAGGGGTTGAGGAACAGTGGGCAGTATTTAAAATGGGATTATAAGAACAACAGAATTATGCATTAAGCAGGTTAGCAAGAGGAAAAGGAAGAGAGACCATTATGGTTTCCAAAGAGGTAGCAAAGAAAGTGAAAAGCCAAAAAGATTGCATTCAGGCAATACAAAAGACACAGGCAGAAGGGATAGGGAGAAGTACCAGGAGAAACAAAGGGAGGCAGGGAAGTCAGTAAGGAAGCCAAAGCTCAGACAGAAGAACACATTGCAAAATCAGTGGGTAAAGGGGACAAAACCTTTTACAGGTACATAAGTGAAAAAAGAAAGACAAGGGAGGGATAGTGAGACTGAAGGGGGAGGATGGAAGCCGTGTGGAGGATCACAACAATAAAGCTGACATATTGAACAGGTATTTCTGCTCAGTCTTTACTAAGGAAGAGGGGGGTAATGGGTCTGAAAGGAGTACAAGGGGAAAGAATGGTGCAGAAATGGACACAAGTCCCTTTACACGAGAAAGGGTCCTGAAGGAACTGGAAGTAATAAGAGCTGATAAAGCAATGGGGCCAGATGGGGTGCACGGGTCCTTAAAGAACTAAGAGAGGTGGTGGCTGAACCTCTGGCTATCCTGTTCAGCCAATCACTGGAAACAGGGAGGTACCCAAAGACTGGAGGATAGCAGATGTAGTCCCTTATACAAAAGTGGGAACAAAGAGGAAGCAGGAACTACAGACCAGTCAGCCTCACCTCGGTAGTGGGAAAGATCATGGAAGCACTACTGAAGGAGAGATTGGTGGAACATCTGGTTGTCAATGGACTACAGGACCCAAGGCAGCATGGTTTCACCAGGGGGAGGTCATGTCAGACCAACCTCATTGAATTTTTTGACTGGGTGACTAGGAGGGTGGATCAGGGGAGGGCAGTGGACATGGCCTATCTGGACTTCAGCAAGGCCTTTGACACTGTGCCACATAGAAGACTATTACACAAACTGGGGAATATGGGTGTGGGCAGGACAGTAGTGTGGTGGGTAGGTAACTGGCTGGGTGGCAGGACACAGAGGGTGGTGGTAAATGGCTGTCACTCCACAGAGGGAAGAGTAACCAGTGGGGTACCACAGGGATCAGTGCTGGGACCGGTCCTATTCAACATTTTCATCAGTGACATTGCACAGGATCTAGAAGGCAGAATTTCACTGTTCGCTGATGACACAAAGCTCTGTAACAGAGTAGACACACCAGAGGGTGTAGACAGAATGAGAAGGGACCTGCAGAAACTTGAAGAATGGTCAAGGGTTTGGCAGTTGAAATTCAATGCAAAAAGTGCAAGATAATGCATATGGGGCACAAAACCCTGGCACAATATATCAGTTGGGGGTGAGGATATAGCATGCACCAAGCAGGAAAGGATCTTGGGGTTGTCATCTCTGATGACCTCAAGGTAGGGAACAGTGTGACAAGGCATCAGGTAAAGCAAATAGGATGCTGGGATGTATAGGCAGGGCATCACCAGCAAGAAAAGGGAGGTCATAATCCGCTATACAAGACACTAGTGAGGCCCCACCTGGAGTACAGTGTACAGTTCTGGAGACCATACCACGTAAGGACATAGACAGGGTACAGAAGGTTCAGAGGAGGGCAACAAAGATGGTGCATGGGTTGCATCACAAGTCCTATGAAGACAGGTTGAAGGAACTGAACATGTACTCCCTGGAGAGAGAGGAGGAGAGAGGATATGATAGAGACATACAAGTATCTTACAGGGAGGAACAGGGTGCAGGAAAACACTATTTTAAGCGAAAAAAGATGTTTCAGGACTAGAGGGCATAGGATGAAGTTGGAGGGAGGACGATTCAGAGGAAACATGAGAAGGAATTTCTTCACAGAACGGGTGGTGGACAAGTGGAACACCCTGCCAGAGGAAGTGGTGGGGGCTGAAACAATCACGGGATTTAAGAATGCATGGGATAGACAAAGGAATTCTAGAGGGCAGGGGTAAGGGGAAACAGACTTCTAGGAAAACAAACTGAACTTACAAGCTCAAATGGGCAGACTAGGTGGGCCATAGGCCCTTATCTGCCGACACTGTCTATGTATCTATATAATTAGCCTGTCTGAGTCCTAAGAAAGTTGCCATGTACTGTTTCTTTGCCATGGCATCTATCTTTCTGGAGTCCTTGTCAAGGGGGTGAGAGGCTAAGGGAACATTTGCCTCGTCACAGGCTGCAGCCTGCACCACCCCCATGTGGCTGCACTGTTGTGTAAAGAACTCCGTATCAGAGCCTGATAATGCATACCTTTTGTCCATTCTTTTATCAACAGGAGGTATGGTGTGAGGAGCTTTTAAAATCTTTACTGTGTTTCCAAAAAGATTTATGCAGAGAAATAGACAGTCTCCTAGACTCTGGGATATCCAGCATTTCTACAAAATCAGGCTCCTTCTGATCATCCACTGCTTCCTCCATAGGGAGCTGGAAGGTTTCAGCCACTTTTTTTTTTTTTTAAAAACATTAAGTGAGAAGGGGACTCAAAGCCTAGGGGGAGACACTCCTGAAGGTCTGTCTGGAGAGATGTCCGGTTCAATGGGCACATCCAGACTTTCAAAACCACATTCACTCTCCTCATACTCCTCTTCCCCCTCCTCTGGTTCATAAAATTCCCTTAAATAATACTCCTGAACCGGAGGAACCAACTGAACCGAGCGCTTACCTGATGATGCCGGTTCAGTCGGAACCAGGAGACTGAACAATTTTTAATGCTTTAGCTATTTCTTCAGCGGTTGGAGAGGGAAGTTTTGACTCCACACCAGCTGATTTTCTAGATTTCTTTGTTGGAACAGACTCCTCAGAGTCGGCTCTCCTTTTGCCCGAGGAAGTATCGCCCTGGTCAGAGGGCACTCCCTCCGGTTCGGTTTCAACCGAACCGGGCTGGCCATCTGGGTCAGCGGACTTTATGGCCTCCCGTTCCCTGAGTCTACCAACTCTCTTATCCAGGGTAGCTGCAGGAAAACCCATGCAAATCTGGCAGTCTGAATTGAGGTGGTCATCCCCAGACAATAAACACATGTGGTGTGGGGGTCAGCCTTGGCAAAGGCTTCCCCACATACAACACAGTGCTGAAACCCAGTGGGCCCGGTTTTTCTTTTCGTTTCTCAGACATAGTGCCAGCCTAACCAAAAACTTGCCCTTTTACGGCAATCTGCCAAGCAAGACTCCCTTATTGGTTCCCAACCGTGTCATGGGTCGTGGAAAAATACGTGATTAAATGCGTTTTTTTTTTTAGAACCGATAAGAACCGGGAACCGCATTTCTAAAAGACTAATGTAATAGAAGTAACTTGATCGGTTCAAACCGAACCGATAAAAATGTTTACAAGTTCCACACAGAAAAATAAATGTAAAACCTATCTAGTACTTACAATACCACAGATAGAGCTTGAAGCGACCGGTTGCGGTTTAATTTCGGTTAAAAAACCGAAAACATTTATACTTTAACCGACAAAATGAACTGTGCAGAAGGAGGAATCTCCAGAGCGACTGTTCAGTGAGGCGGAGTAAAGAATCTGACAGTTTAAGTTTGAAGAACAACAGATAGAATTTTCAACTGAGCTCGAGCTCTAAATTCCATGCCTGGCATGGAAGTTAACTCTTTCACCTCCGGAGCAATTCTAAGGCTGGGACAAACTGCATGTGTCATAATATAGCACGACTTCATGCTGTTTGAAGGGGGATAAAACCTTTTATAGGTACATCAGTGAGCGTAGAAAGACAAAGGGAGGGATAGTGAGGCTGAATAGAATGAACGGTGGGCGGGCAGAAGGGGACAGTGAAAAAGCAGGGATACTGAACGAATATTTCTGCTCAATATTCACAAGAGAGGAAGGGGAAGTGCATAATCCAATTAACAGAAGCACTCTTGATAAAGGGGGGGTTCAATCCCAGTCCTTTCACAGAAGAAAGGGTTCTGCAAGAACTCCTAAAACTGAAGGTGGACAAAGCAAAGGGGGGGGAACTAGTGAAACCACTGGCTACTCTTTAATAAATCGCGGCAGGATGGTGTGGTGCCAGAGGACTGGAGGAAGGCAGATGCGATTCCCCTTCACAAAAGTGGGACAGAGACAGAGGCAGGAAACTACAGACTTGTCAGTTTGACCTCTGTGGTAGGGAAAGTGATGGAGTCACTTCTGAAGGAAGGAACAGTTGAGTACCTAGAGGCCAGTGGGGCACAGGACCCAAGGCAGCATGGGTTTACAGCGGGAAGGTCATGTCAGACGAATCTAATAGATTTCTTTGACTGGGTGACCAAAGTAGTAGACCAAGGAGGGGCTGTGGACATGGCCTACCTAGACTTTAGCAAGGCACCTGACACAGTCCCACACAAAAGACTAAGTCAAATTAACCAGCCTGGGAGTGGGTCCCAGGGTGGTAGCCTGGGTAAAACATTGCCTGGACAACAGGACACAGAAGGTAACTGTAAATGGAGTCCACTCTGAAGAAAGAGGGGTTACAAGTGGGGTACCACAGGGTTCAATATTGGGTCCAGTCCTTTTTAATGTCTTCATAAGTGACATTGCAGAGGGACTGGAAGGAAAAGTATGCCTCTTTGCAGTTGGCACAAAGATCTGCAACAGGGTTGATATACAAGGAGGTGTGGAAAGCATAAGAAGGGACTTGGCAAGGTTGGAGGAATGGTCAGAAGTATGGCAGCTAGGATTCAATGCAAAGAAGTGCAAAATAATGCACATGGGAAACAAGAACCAGAGAAAGAATACACAATGGGGGGAAGAGTAACAACAAAAAGGAAAGGGACCAGGGGTAATCATATCAGATGACCTTAAGGTTAGCAAGCAATGTGAGAAGGTAGTAGGGAGGGCGGGGGGTATACTGAGATGCACAGGGAGAGGCATCAGCAGCAGAAAACAGGAAGTTGTTATCCCTCTGTACAGACAGTTGGTGAGACCCCATCTGGAGTACTGCGTCCAGTTCTGGAGACCCCCATCTCCGCAAGGACATACACAGGACAGAAGCAGTCCAGAAGACGGCAACTAAAATGGTGCAGGGTCTGCAAGAGAAGCCGTATGAGGAGAGACTAAAGGAGCTTAATATGTATACCCTTGAGGAAAGAAGGGAGAGGGGGGACATGATAGAAACGTTTAAGTACCTCAGTGGAATCAACAAAGTCCAAGAGGGTAGCATCTTTCAGAAAAAGACGTACAAGAACAAGGGGACACAATTTAAAGATAATGGGGGGTCAGTTCAGGGGCAATGTGAGGAAGTATTTCACAGAGAGAGTAGTGGATGCATGGAACAGCCTTCTTGAGGAGGTTGTGGAGTCTAAAACTGTGGGAGAATTGAAGACTGCATGGGACAGACATAAGGCAATTCTTGTGGGGGATAGGAAGAAATAGGCTGTTGGTTAACTAGGATCTGCGGCCTATCCTGTAGGTAGGGAAATGGGCAGGCTAGATGGGCCAAGCGGTCCTTATCTGCCATCAAAGTCTATGTTCCTAAGTTTCTATGTACCACCTTCTGAATACTGAGGTCAGAACCCGTCCGTTTAGAGACCACTCATGGTGGAACTGCACAATTCTAATGCGGTAATCTGCCAAGACGCTGTCCCTCCCTGCAGGTGGACTGCAGACAGAGATCATACCTGCAGGGAGTACACCAGGCTCCATACCTTCATGGAATATGAGCACAGCAAGGTCGAACTGGTCCTCCCTTGTTTATTGATGTAGTACATAGCAGTGCTGGCGTCTGTTCTGACTTGCACCATCTTGCCCTGGGATTGGGGGGTTGGGGTGAAGGACTGCAGAGCCAGGGGAACGGCCCTGAGCTCTAACAGACCAGGTGCCACTTACTGTCAAGTCATTCAGATGTGCCCCCAACCACAGAGGGAGGCATCTATGACGAGGATCACAGACTGAACTGTTGAGTTTAGCCATTGCCAGTAATATTTGCAGAAATATTTTTATGTGACATGTATAAATGCCACAAGAATGCCAGTGTTAGTGAAACGGTCACAAAAAGAGAAGATCCTTACAAAATATTTGACATTCCTCTGTGATCTCAGAAAGGCTTACTTAACAGGAAGCTAAATTACCAGTCAATGACTGCTCACAAGGATGTGCCAGAAAATCCTCAGGGGTCATAAATTTTCACTTCAAAACCGGATACTTTAGAAACAGAATTTGGTAAATATCGATTGTGGCATGCTATTGTGAATTCTCTTACAGGTGTCAATTGTTAGGGAAGTAAGACATCAAAGGCCACCATGAAGTTGTACTGTGGTATAAACAAACATTAATTCCCTCAAACTTGAGAAACCAGGATCTGGGAAGGAACCAGTCTTGACAAGCTGGTGTGAACTGTATTACTAGTGAGACATCAATAGGCAGCCAGGAAATTGGGTTGTGGGGAAAGCGCAAGAGTTATATCTACTGGTCCAAAATGACGAGGCCACCAACTTGAAAAAGGCAGTGTCAGAGACTGGAGGTGCCATGACTTTCGAAGGACCTCCAACCAGAAGCTCGGGGCACTTGTCACAACATTCCGGCTTTTTTGCAATGCACTTTGGACACTTGACAAGACACAGAACAACTTGCCAGTGGCTAACAAGGAAGAAAGAATTTTTCAGACTTCAATTATTTTTCCTTTAAGGTAGAATTTTAGATAATACTTAGTGCATTTTTCATGTATATTTTCCACTTATTTGTGTTATTCTGTGACCAACATTTTCTAAATCTTTTAGTTGTAACTGTATGATCATTAATGAAGCATTTTAGTAAAAAAATTATTTTTAAGAAACCTGCCCAAGCAACAGTTTTTATATTGTGTGTGGTTGTGGAACCTCTAATAATATATGACTAAACTGTTATTGCTAAAGGAGTGTCGCCATAAGCTACCAATCTAACAAGGGTCTATACAGGGAAATCTGGGTAAAGATGGAGAGAATACGAAAGTCTCAAGGAAGAGTCTGTAGGATTTAAATCAGTTTACTGCATGCCTGTGGGAGAAGGCAAAAATACAGGTTACTCACCTGTAACAGGATTTCTAAGAATGGTATATGTTGTTCATCCACACTGTCTGGCAAGTTCCTTGCCGCTTTAAATCTTGCCGGAAGGTCTTCAAGCTGGCTCCTCCCACCCACCCAGGTGACAAACTATCAGCTCAGCCCCATGACGCCAGATCTAGCCCGCTGGAAGCCAGGTTGTGCATCGAAGCCGGGGAGGTCGGGTTGGTCATGTGGATGAACATCATATACCATTCCTAGAACTCCTGTTACTGGTGAGTAACCTGTATTTCTAGGGACATGGATATGTTGTTCATCCACACTGTCTGGCAGACTCCTAGCAGTTCTCCGGGAGGAGGGAATCAAGGCGCACACCCCTTAATTGGAAAATAAAGACAGGAGAACCGAGGCCCCAAAACCAGCATCCCGACGTGACTCAAGGTCGATGAGGTAGTGGGTGATGAAGGTGTGTGCCAACTTCCAGGTGGCAGCCCTGCAGATTTCCTGGATAGGGACATCCCTGGAAGCAGCCACCAATGCAGCGGTATGGCGGGTAGAATGAGCCTTATCCCTCTGGGAGGCACCATGCCCGCCAACCTATAGCAGAGATCTATGCAGGAGGTGACCCACCTGCCTATCGTCCACTTGGCTGCAGGTCTGCCCGGTGCGGCTTCAGCATAGGTGACATACAGCTGGCGAACCTCTCCCCGAACTTCAGCCATCCACTCTTTGTAGTAATCGTGCGCTCTTCTAGGGTCCAAAGTATGGAGCCTATATTCGGCCTCCTAGGTGTGATTGGGGTAGAACACAGAAAGAGTCAACACCTGGTTAAGGTGAAACTCAGACACCACCTTCGGAAGGAACTTCGGGTGGGGGCGCAGGACAACCTTGTCCCTGTGGAAGACCAGCTAAGGAGACTCAATGGAAAGCGCCTGGAGCTGTCCCTATCCTTCTGGATGACATGACAGCCACCAAGAAGGCAGTCTTCCACGACAGGTGAGATGTCACACATGTGCATCAGGTCGAATGACTTGCCCATGAGCTTAGCCAATACCAGCAGTAGATCCCACGGAGGTGGAAGTTCTCGCACCGGAGGGAATATGTGATCAAGGCTTTTGAAAAAGCGCCCGACCACCTACTCCTGCGCCACCAACTGCTTCCCGGCCCGCGCCCGGTAAGCAGAGATGGCTGCCAGGTGCACCTTAAGGGTTGTCGACCGAAGCCCTTGCGGAGAAAGGGACCACAGGTAGTCCAGAATACTTGCCAAGGAACAGGAGGAAGGGTCCAGGCCCTTGCCCTGACACCAAATGGAGAATCTCTTCCAGTCGAAGGCGTAGCATTTTCTGGTCGACTCCTTACGGGACGTGTCAACGACGTTGAGGACCTCGTCGGAAAGACCCAAGGCCTGGAACTCTAGCCGCTCAGGATCCAGGGAGTCAGGTGCAGGGATTGAGGGTCCGGATGGAATATCTTCCCCTGATGGACAGAGATCAGGTCCGGGAAGCCGCCTCGGGAGCCTGGAGCCGAGACTGAGGAGATCTGGATACCAGAACTGGCAGGGCCAGTCTGGGGTTACCAGAATCACCTGCGCCTTTGTCCCTCCGAGCCTTGAGAAGCACCTTGTGGATCAAGAGAAATGGGGGAAAGGCACAGAAGAGGCCCGGGGTCCACGGCGTCAAGAAGGTATCCCCCTGCAGCGAGCCCTGCTGAGGGGGGCGGGCATGAAACAGTCTCAGCTTCGCATTCTCCCTGGAGGAGAACAGGTCTGCCTGAGGTGTGCCCCAGTGGGAGAACAGATCTTGTACTACCTCCGGCAGGAGAGACCACTCGTGGGACGCAGCCCCTATCCGGCTTAGGGCATCGGCCAGGGTGTTGGAGGCTCCTGCCACATGAATGGCGAGGAGATCCACCTCCAGGCTGAGCATGAGTGACCAAATGCGGACAGCTTCCCTGCACAGAGGCATGGAGCACATCCCGCCCTGGTGGTTTAGGTAGTACATGGTTGTGTTATTGTCCATCTGGACCTGAACCATTTGACCCCGCAGAAACGGAGCGAAGGCGGTGAGGGCTAGATGAACCGCTCGGAGCTCCAGCAGGTTGATGTGGCATCGGGACTCCGGAGGGGACCAGAGGCCATGCGCTCTGTGCTCCCCCAGATGGGCACCCCAACCCAAAGAGGCATCGGTCGACAGAGAGACCGTCGGCTTGGGGCGGACAAATGAGATGCCCTCCTGCAGATGTGCTGGAACAGTCCACCACTGGAAAGCGTTCCACATCCCCTGGGTCACTGTCACTAGCTGATCCAAAGGATCGAAGTGCTGTGACCACTGGCTGGCCAGCCCCCATTCAAGGGGACGCCATGTACCCGCGGGCCCAACGGACCACACTGCTGCAAGCTGCCATGAGGCTCAGGAGACACAGGAAGTCCCGGACAGGGCGTAATTGCCCAACCTGAAATGACTGGGCAAAGGAGGAAAGAACCTCGGCCCTGTCCGCCGGGAGCCGTGCTCTGGCTCGTAGAGAGTCGAGCTCTGCCCCGATGAATTATATCACCTGCTTTGGCACGAGTTCCGACTTGGCCTCACTGATGAGGAGGCCAATCTGAGAGCAAACTTGGAGGGCCAGATCTCTGGACCGCTCCACCTCCACTCTGGAGGGGGCTGCAATCAGCCAGTTGTCCAGGTAGGGGTATACCCGGACCCTTCAGCGCCACAGGAATGCTGGCACCACTGCCATGCATTTGGTGAAGACCCTGGGAGCTAGGGCAAGGCCGAAGGGCATGGCCTGGAACTCAGAGGGATCCCTCCGCTCTAAAGCAGAGGAATCTCTGGTGGGATGGATGGACTGGGACGTGAAACAACGTGTCCTGAAGGTCCAGAGAACAGAACCACACGCCCCATTCTAAGGACGGGATAATCTGGGCCAGAGTGACCATCCTGAAGGTCCGAGAACTTAGGAACCTGTTCAGGTCGTACAGGTCGAGAATGGGGTGCCAGACCCCCATCCGTTTTGAGACCAGGAAGTACCTGGACACAAACCCCGGGTCTGCAGGAGGATCCGCCGCCTTCCTGATCACCTCTTTTTCAAGCAGCAGGGCGAGATCCGCTCGGTGAGCCGACAAAGAGGCTGCGGACCTGTAGCACCCCCCCAAGGGGCGACGGCTCGGAAGGGTGAGGCCTGCCTGAACTCCAGGAGCAGGCCCTTTCCTACCACCTCCAACACCAAACGGTCTGTGGTGATAACGGACCAAGTGGAAAGGAAGTGGCGGAGCCGTTCCCCCACGGAGGGAGCCTGGGGGGGGGGGGAGTGACGAGGCTGGGGGCGACACCCCTCAACCAGTCACTGGGCAGGCTTAGAGAAGGGACCAGTCGAGGGACCTCCTGGGCCTTTACCTCCCTGCTTCCTATTGGAGGAAGCCGTGGGCTTGGGTTTGGGATGCCAAGCGCGAGCCTGCTAGCCCTGGTTCTGTTAGGCCGGATGTGCCGCAGGCGTAGAAGGACGAAAGGACTTGTGCTGCTGCTGTTGGCAGCCTTTGTCCTTCTGGGCGGAGGTGACAAAGAGTCCAGAGTGGCATTGGACTTTTTGATCCACTGGAGGTGACCTTCCACTCCAGGACCGAAGGGGACATGCGCCAGTTTGTGCGGGGTATCCGCTGTGAAGGTGGATATCCTTAGCCATGCACTGCGACGCATGGCCACCACGGCCGCAACTGATTTGGCACAGGAGTCTCCAATGTCCACAGCCGTTTGGAGCTGCTGTTTAGCCACCGCCCTACCCTGGTCCTGTACCTGCCAGACCGTGGTCTGCAGGTCGGCCGGGAGATGAGGGATCACCTCATCCAGGGAGCCCATGAGGGCGTGGGAGAAATGTACCATCAGCACGGCCGAGCTGCCCTAGCAGAGGCCAAGGGAGGACGCAGCGTTCACCTTGCGCCCGGCACAGTTCAGCTTTTTGGACTCCTTATCGGGGGCTTGTCCACATCCCTAGCATTCCCAGAATGCCAGAAAACACTGTCAGTGACCAACCCCTTGGCGGAGGGATGTTCCGAAAAAACGGGCAAAGAGCCGGTAGGGACCGTATATTTCCTGGCCATCCTGGCTGAAGGCGCAGGACAGGAAGCAGGCCGCTACCAGAGCTCCAAGGCTGGTCCAACAACGGCTTCAGCCACCAGAAAGGCCTCCGTGGGTGAATACCCTCTGTCTAGTATCTCCGTCAGGGGATACTTGGCCCGCTTGGATACGGACTCGAGCTGCATCCCGGTGTACTTCGAGAAGAGCCAAATCAAACCCATGAAGGACAATGGGCTTTCGTCCATCAAATGGCCCTCTGAGAACTCCAGGTCAATGGGCCTGGAGAACAGGGAGGAGTCATCAGACTCTGAGGAGTCCGCGAAGAGCTGCCTGGGGCCTGAGCCACCCTCCACCTGCCAAGGACGGTCGGGAGTTAGGGTGACCGATAACCTGTGGGGCAGGCCCTGACCCGACAGAGTCCTTGGTCGGCGCCCCCGATTTTGGTTGTGGAGGCAGAGGTTCCACCACAATCTGTGGGAAAGCTGATTTCAGCCGAACAACTGACGCAGGTCTGGGCACCTCGGCTACAGCAAAGGGTTGTTTCGGCCGCCTGGGTGACAGCCACTTGATTGCCGGGGAAGGCGATGCTGTTGGCTTGTTCCCGGACAGAAGTAACTGCTGCCACATCAGGTCCTCATAGCGTCGGCGCAACTTGCGCCGAAGCCTCTCCTCTTCCGAGGAGGAAGACGAGGACGAGTTTTCAGTGCAGAGACCGAGACCGCCGATGTCAGCAGGATCGGCTGGACCGAGACAATGTCCGAGACAGAGACCGAGATCCTCGGTGTTTCCGAGGACATGTCTGGGAAGGGGCAGGGGACACCCATTCTTCCCTCGGCTCAGAAGCCTTGACCGGGGACTCTGGCACAGGAGGCGCAGGCAAGTCCTCTGTCTCCACCGGGGGAACCGACGAAGAAGGGTTGTCTGCTTCACCAGTTGACAGCCCGTCTGACAAATCGAGAAAAAAATTGCGACCACGTCGACAGACATCTTGGCCGGCTCACCTGATGGGGACACCGTGAAGCCAGCGGCCTTAGCTGCAACCTCGACCGAAATAGAGTGTCAACTGTCCGGGGAAGGGGACCTCTCCCGCTCCTATGAACTCCCGACGATAGGACTTACCTTTTGAGTCCTTTTTTTTGGACCGAGAAGAATGTCCCGATGGCCCCTCTCCCTTCGTGGAAAGGGATTGGCAAAGCTCCTTAAAAGAAGCTGTGTAGGAGGATCCCAGAGAGAGCAGGATAAATGCCGCGACTGAGGAAGAGGATGATGCGGCCTGAGCTGCCTCCTCCTCGAGGTCGCTCATCTGCTCGAGTTGCTCAGCCGAGCCAGCCACCGGACACTGCCAAACGGGCCTCCTTTGACTTCACCGGTGGGTAGCGCTTCTCGGGACACCCAAGCTGTAAACCGGGCAGTGCGGTCTTCCAGGATGTTTGCCGAAAACAAATTGCATAACACAGGCCTGCGGGTCATGGTCTAGGCTGAAGCAGTAGACGCACGTGGAGTGCGGATCCATCCTGGACATTTTCTGCCCACATGGGCACCGCCAAAAAACAGGAGTCTATTTGTCCATCGCAGCCACGAGGGAGTAATTTGACCGAAGTCTTGAAAATTTAAGAATAAGTTTTGAACGAATCGAAGAATTAGGATCCAGTCTATACGCAGAGCGTTAAGGAGAGTACCTGAGCTTCCAAGCGGTAAGGAAGATCTGGCATCATGGGGCGGAGCCAAGAGTTTTACCACCCGAGTGGGTGGGAGGAGCCAGCTTGAAGACCTTCCAGCAAGATTTAAAGCGACAAGGAACCTGCCAGTCAGTGTGGTTGAACAACATATCCATGTCCCTAGAACCCTAATGCCTCAGGTGTTCATTGGCATTTTCACTCCAAATTTTTAACTTTTTTTGTGACCCTCACCTCATGAACAGTGCCAATGTCAGTTTGTTAACCGAAAGCTGATTTTGACAGCGACTATGCCATTTGGCACCACAGGTGTAAAAAACACATTTCGAACAGGATGTGAAAAATGACAGCTGCACTGTTCATGGGGAGGTGTAAAAAATGGCAATGATGAAAATCTGCAGTTAAAATATGAAAAAATGGTTAAGTCACGAGCGTACGTAGAAACTCTGCAACGCACACCCCTAATTAGTTTGAGGATTTTTTTTTTTTTTTTTAAACAGCAGATAGTCAACAAAGGCATTTTGGGGCCTCCGCTCATCAACAGTGTCACTGTGACTTTCTTAATCTGTCCCGAACAGTGATTTCCCACAGCGACCACGCATTTCTGTGCTGGAAGTGCGAAAACACATTTCGGCCATGGTGTGAAAAATGACAGCTGTACTGTTCATAAGGAAGTGTAGAAAAATGTCAGTGGTGAAAATCTGGACTGAAAATATCACAAATTCATGAACTTACAAGGGTGCGTGGAAAATGCGCAATGCTCGCTCGTAACAGTCATTTTATGGACCTTTGTCACCACATTTTTAACTTAGCCATTTTAACACCTCTGCTCAGGAACAGTGTCACTGATTTTCTTAATCTGCCCCAAACATTGATTTCACACACTGTTGTGCCATTGTGCGCTACATGTGCGGAAACGCATTTTGGGCAAGGTGTGAAAAATGACAGCTGTACTGCTCATAAGGAGGTGTGGCAAAATGGCGTGGAGTGAAAATATTAAAAATCTGCGAACTTACGAGCGTGAATAGGAACTGTGCAACGCACCCTCGTAAATCAGTCACTTTTGGGAATTTTTTCATCAAATCTTCAACATAGGGTTTTTGGGGGCCTACCTCATTAACTGTGACACTGTCGGTTTGTAAATCGGTACCAAAAGGTGGTTCTGCACAGTGACTGCGAAATCACCTTTCGGTGCCGATTAACGCCACGACAGTGCCAGAATTCATGAGGAGGGGTCCCAAACCGCATGTTGAAAATTTAGTGCCAAAACTCCAAAAAAAAAAAAGCCTGAGATATGCATCAAAGTTGAAAAAACCCTATTCCATTATACAGCTTACCAGCATTTCTTCAGCCCGCAGTCGGCTTTGAAGAGTGCAGACGTGTCCCCGGTCCACCAAAGATTGTAGCGCCGGCCTCCGGAGGCAAGTATGGGGGTGAGGAGGTGGATGCACTGAGAGTGGGCGTGGGTTGGGGGCAAGACAATTAACAAGGGACCATTTGCTTTCTTTTTAGGAAGATGACGCGGTACTTGTGACACTGTGAGGTGGGCTCCCAGCCTAGCAGCTGGAAGTTTTTTTTTGGGGGGGGGTCAGTGGAGCCGACGGGGGATTGGGCCCCACTGGCCATACAGACGTGTGCCACGCTGGGGTGGGCTCCCCACATGACAACTGGAAGTTTGTTTCTTCTGGGGGGAGTTTAAGCAGACAGGGGATTGGGCACCCCCGTTGCCATTCTCACTGGTGCCATGCTGGGGTGGGCTCCCAGCGTGGCACCTAGAACTCCGGTGGGGGGGGGGCGCACAGAGCCGACTGGGGATTGCGCACTCCCGTCAGCCATACCTTGTGCGGTTGGCGGGGTGGGAGGGAGTGCTTTTCACAGACACTCAGAGGGTTGGGAAATATTACTACAATACTGATCAGGTGTGCCAACAGACGAAAACTGCATCTACTTTTTCAGTCTCTTTGGGGTTCTGTTTTCCTGCTTTTGTCAATGCCGCTCCTACCCTGAACTCTGACCGAACATTCCAAGGATGGCAAATAGATCTTTTTTTGGAAACATTCCAAGGATGTCATTTTAGTCACTTGTCTCCTCCCGGAAATAGTCCTAGGAAAAGTTCTCTTCAAACTGAATTTATGTTCCAGGAAGAGAAAGCAGAGACTTGTACAAGCAGGATTGCCGGCAATATGCTAATCAACACTATCTTATCGCTGCTCACTGAAGCAGTCTCTCCCTTTCAACTGTACGCCACTGCATTTTCAACTGCTGTGAGACAGCTGCAGCATTCATTGGTGAACTGTGGCCGCGGCTGCAAACACACTAACTGAACTGGAAGACAGGGTGCCACATCTGCAAAAACTCAGATGATGGCACTGTTTCTTGCACATGCATGCAAGCAAACATAATGAACAGGATGGAATGC
Source organism: Neoceratodus forsteri (assembly GCA_016271365.2). Classification (NCBI taxonomy): domain Eukaryota; kingdom Metazoa; phylum Chordata; order Ceratodontiformes; family Ceratodontidae; genus Neoceratodus; species Neoceratodus forsteri. The sequence continues at coordinate 1,410,256,790 of CM057456.1, read as the reverse complement.
TGCGATATATGATCTAATTTTCATGTAGAAAAGAACATTTTCTCTGACCCAAACAAAAGATAAGTACAAAAAGGAAAAACAGCCTCACTATCCCTTCCTTTGTCTTTCTTCGCTCCCTAATTTACCTTATAAAAGGTTTTATCCTCCTTATCAGAGTCTCCTCTCTTTTCCTTGGTTTGGGCCTTTGCTATTCATTCTGCCTTCCCCACTTTCTTCTGCTTTAACTGGTACAGTTCTGTCCTGCTCCTTCTGTGTTTTCTTATACTTCCTGAATGCTAGCTTTTTCCTCCCTAACCTTCCCCGCCACCTCTTTTGAGAACCATAGTAATTTTCTCTTTTGTTTTGATTTAACTGCTTCACACAAAGGCTAGTTGCCTCTGGGATGGCAGGTTTGATGTTTCACCATTGTGTCAGACAGGTGAACATTAATGGCAGAGTACTGTGGACCGGCATCGAACAGGGAGCACAAGAACTCCAGAATCTGATTCCAAAAAAGAGAGAAAGGATCCAGGTGATGGGAAGTAGTTACAGACCAAAGCACTTCCACTTCAGGAATAAGTGACCCTGGCGGAGGGTTCCCTGGCAGACACCAGGACATCAGCCACCTCCTGGGAAACTCCAAACCTAACAATAGCTATTCAGGAAGATGAAGAGATTTGAGGTCCAGATGGACTACAACGCCCTGCTTATGTAAGAGCAAGCTGGGGCACAGAGGCTGTGGTACAGGGGGTTCCAATGCCAGTAGCTGTAGTAAGGGGAGCCAGATCTGGTGATGCCAGAAGGGAGCAACAAACATCAGAGTGCCCCTTCTGGCTGAAGCTTGATCAGAACCCTCAGAATTAGGGGAAAGGGAGGGAAAGCATCGATAAATCTCCATTTCCTGGAGAGGGACAACGAATCTCGCCAGGCAACTCCAGACCATGGAGCGAGCCAGCAGAAAAGTGGCAGATCTGCACTGAGTGAGGACACAAAAGGTCCAACTCTGGATAGCCCCACCTGTCGAACAGGTCTTCTATGACAGAGGTCAACAGCTCCCATGTGTCCATCTTTGACTGTGTGCGTCTGAGACTGTCCACCAGGGTATTTTGCAAGTCTGGAACATGAATGGCTGATACAGCCCAGTACTACAATCATCGCTCCCAGCACAGAAGATACAAGCGAGTCCACCATTGTTTGCTGATGTAATGGACTACACTGGTGCTATCCATCTGGATCAGCAGATGCCTCGGGAACAAGTGGGTCTGGAAGGCCTGAAAGGCGTACCAAACGGTCATCTTCAGGACGCTGAAGTGGAGGATAGCCTCCATTGGAGACCATGTCCCTTAAGTCAGATGATGTCTTTGGGTCATGTTGGGGGGGGGTCATCTGGGATCCTGTCGTGAGGATCTGCTGAGGAGGAAGGACTTGGGCCCCTAACATGCACTGGTGAATCCTAATGTGCAACAATGGCTAGACACATCATAACAGCTGCAGCCATCAGATCCAGAAGCCTCAAGAAGGTTCTGGACATTATATACAGATTGTTGTAGAGCAGTTGAGCCTGAGCCCTCAAGTGTTGTGCCCTGTCCTGTGGCAGAAAGGCAAAGCACTGATCCATATCCAGGATTGCCCTAAACATACTGAAGGTACTGACCAGGGGTCAGGACTGAAATGGGCAGACTGACAGTGATGCCCAGTGTACGAAGTAACAGAGTGCCGTGCTGTAAATCTAAAAGTAACAGGTCCCTGGATGGTGCTTTTTTTTTTTTTATACTTTATTTTTATTTATTTCTTTTTTCTTTTCCATTCAGATCAATCTTTTACAAGTATTACAAAAACGGATGTTCATTATGCAAAAAGTATCACCAAAACTTGAAGGTTACTACGATTCACTTCTGTTCATTGACATAAGACTACTTTCTACTCCATTGTTTTAAAAACTTAACATGGATATTGAGAGAAGAAAAAAAAAACTTGGGAGATGAATTTATAAACAATATTTCCGGTACTGTCATTTAATTGAACCCTGCTGATATGAACCTAATCAATTTGAGCTAGGAGTACAGCACGAAGCACATGAAAGTGCGCCCAGCCTTTTCGCTTACCTTTAATTAAATCTAGACTAGGGGGAAGATCTCAAATATCAAAGTGGGAAAGAGTCTATGGTTTGGGGGGGGTAGGGAAATAGGCTAAAATAGTCGGGGGAAGGTATCTTTATACCTTATCCTTATATAAATCCCATCTATTCCATCTGTCATCGTAACTGTCACCCCTATGATTAATTGTATATGTTATTCTTTCCATATGTTGAATGTGATTAATTATTCACATCCAATCTTGCATTTCACGGGCCAGTTGCTGTAGCCATTTCTTTGTTATAGATTTTAGGGCAGGTATAAGTATCGCCCAGAGGTACCCTGCGGCCCCATCTCCAACCTCAGCTGGAAAAAGGCCTAGTACACAGAGTTCCGGACCCACTTCTGTTGTTAGATTAAATATTACGGATAGGTATTTAATTATTTGGGACCAAAAAACACGAATTTCCTGGCAGCTCCAGAACACATGTGCCTGATCCGCTTCAGTTCACCACACCCTCACCAGCAAGTTCCCTGTGTCTGTGTTCCCATTTTACACAATTTCTTCAGGGTGTGGCAATACATAATCCTTACTTTCCAGGCATATTCCCTCCAACCCGGTGATGATGATGTTTTCCAGATATTTCTAAATACTGTCGACCACGTCTGTGAGTTTAAAACTATCCCAAGTTCCTCTACCCATTTCCTCTGTACCTTTTGGATGTTATGCGCTATATCTGCTATCTGTATAACAGTGATTGCCCCCTTCCCATGACTTCCCTCCCATATTGTTTCTATTACTTGAAGAAAGGGTCTCATCCTGCCAGGTCCTAGTTTGTCCGATTCTGTTAGATATGTAATCTCGTAGCTGGTAATAATAGAGACGGTCCTGTGGCAACCAGTTATTTCTGGTTTGAAGTGTGTCAAATGGTACCAAGTCTGGTCCCTTGAGGACCTGCCATGAAGCATATACTCCTCTTTTCATTTGTATGCCATACCATACGTGCATAGTGGCCGGGGGATATTCGGTATCGTAATACCACCACCTATATTTCCATATATTTTTGGCTGTACATCCCCCCTTTGTATCCTGAATCCACCCCTTTAACGTGATCTGAATTGTATGCATTTGGAAGGGAGCTATGTCAATTTGTGAGGGGGGGGGGGAAATAAAGTAGCTTGTAATGGTATGCTACTTGTTTGGGATAGTTCCATTTGTTGCCAATGTGCTTTGTATGTGGGGTGAGCCCACAAAAGGGCATTTTTCATTTGAGCTGCCAACCAGTATCCATTAAAGTCTGGGCATGCCCTCCCTCCTTTCTGTTTGGGCAGTGTTAGTGTTTTTTTTTTTTTAAATCCTCGGGTGGGCTTGGGCCCAGAGGAATGACATCACCCATTTCTGCCATTCCATCTCTTTTTGCGGAATTAAACATGGCACAGCCTGAAATAAATAAAGGATTCTAGGTAATAAGTTCATTTTAATTATTTGAATTCAGGAATAGAAAGGGAGCGGAAGCAGGGACCACCTGTCTAGGTCTATCCTGATAACTCATCAGGGGAAAGAAATTATCCTTAAAAAGGCTTTGGGGGATGTTCCGATGTGAATTCCCAAGTATTTAATAATTGGACAATCCCACTTCATTGGGTATTTAAGTTTAAATTCTCGAGGAACTACCGCATTTAAAATCAAAACCTCCGTCTCTGCCCAGTTTAACTTGTATCCTGAGAGCTTAGAGAAGGTTTCAATTTGCTGGAACACCTTCGGTAATGACCCCTCTGGTTTTGTCAGATATAATAAAATATCGTCCGCATATAATGCGATTTTGTGTGAGGTGCTGCCCCACCCAACACCCTCTATTTCTCCATTCAATCTTGTACTTTGAGCAAGCGGCTCTATGTATAGAGCAAATAAGAGTGGCAAGAGTGGGCAACCTTGACGCGTGCCTCTAGTAAGTTTGAAAGGCTTCGGAAGTAAGCCATTAGCTCTCACATATGCTACTGGAGAGGCACACATCTTGGATATTATACTGAGGAGGGTGTTCGGAAAACCGAAGCCGGCCAGGGAGGTCCACAGAAATTCCCAAGAGACTTGATCAAACGCTTTTTCCGCGTCTAGACTCATTATATAAGATGGTTGCTTTGTCTTCTGTATATTTTCAATTATGTTAATTGATCTGCGGACACTGTCTAGGGTCTGTCGGCCCAGAACAAAACCCGCCTGATCTATGTGTATCAATCCCGGTAAAATCAGTTCTACCCTTTTGGCTATAATTCCTGCCATTATTTTATAATCTACATTTAATATAGATATAGGGCGGTAAGACCCACAGTTGGTGGTGTCCCTGGCCGGCTTCGGTATCACCGAAAGAATTGCCTGTGTCCACGAGGGAGGCTTTTTGCCCTCGTCTTGGTGGAGGTGATTATACACTTTACCTAACAAGGGAAAAAGAAGTTCCTTAAACTGCTTATAGAATTCACTGGGAAGTCCATCTGTACCAGGACATTTACCTGTTTTGATTCTCTGAATTTCCAATTTAATCTCAGATTCCGTGAATTGCTGACTCAAAACTTCCCCTTGATTATGGGTCAATCTGGGCAAGCCCAACGGAGTCAGGAAACTCTCAATCTCCTGTTCCGATGGTTTGGGACCCCCATTATACAATTTTTCATATTATTTTTTAAAAGCGTCTGCTATTTTTTCTGATTTGCACTGGAGAGTTTGATTTACAGGGTCTCTGATTTTTGAAATTAGCGCCCGGCTCTTAAACTGATGCAGCCGGCTAGTCAGCAATTTCTGGGCACGAGGGCCCCCTTCATAGAACCTCTGCCTTAAGTAGATGAGCCTCTGTTCCACCTGATAGTCAAGGATCTTGATATATTCTTCCTTTAATTTCTTTAGGCATTTCCCTCTTTCTCTATTAATATTCTGTTGCTGTAACTGTTCCAGTTTATTTATTTGGTCCTGTAGCTCCTTTCGTTTCTTTTCCCTATTTTTCTTTAATCTAGACGAGATCTCCATAAATGCCCCTCTAACCATTGCCTTTATTGCATCCCATAAAATTCCGGGGGATATTTCAGGGTGTTGGTTCATTTGAATTGCATTTTCAATAGTTTGGGTTATTTTATCCTGTACTTCCTAACTGTAAGAGAGGTATTAAGTCTCAAAATGTGGAGCTTTTAGAGGGGGCCTATATTTATTTTTAAATGAATCAGACTATGGTCTGACAGTGGGGCAACTCCTATATATGATGATTTACATATCTCAAGTGTTTCTTCGGTGGATATGAAATAATCTAGTCTTGAGAAGGTTTGATGAGGTGCCGAGAACAACGTATACTGTCCACTCCTATTATTTAACAGACGCCAAACATATACTAAACCTATCTCCTCCAGCAACTTGGCAACCTTCCTAGCAACTCCCCTTTCCCTCCTGAGTGGTGGGGCTGAAGAAGCTAGTTTGGGATTGAGTCTCAGGTTGAGGTCCCCCCCCCCACCACCACTAAGTGTTCCTCTGTCCAATCCGTAATTTTGATAAGGAAATCATGATAGAAAGTAAAATCAGTGTCTGGTGGTGCATATAGTGAAACCGGAGTTCCCAAAAAAAATCCTACCTTTGGCAGCTGCAAATCTTCCCTGTTTATCCAACAACGTATCTAACAATTCAAAGTGGGTAGAGTTAGGGATAAGTATCACAGCCCCTGTCCTGCGGCCTCCATTATATTCTGCCGCTATCGCTTCCTTAGATCCAAATTTTGATAATGTGCCATGTTCTGTTTTATTCATGTGGGTCTCCTGAAGTAAAATAATGTTCGCTGCAGTTTTCTTTAAGAAGGACATAACCCGAGAACTTTTGATAGGATGAGCTAACCAATTAACATTGTAGGATAATATTCTTAACTCCGAGCAAACCATTATAACAGCTTGGTTTTACGCCCACAATAACTAACTTGATTATGTGTGGAACATCCATCTTCGCTGTACCTCCCTCTCTACAGAAATTAACTCGACAGCACCAGAATCTCCCCTAAGAATAATCAACCCAGAAACTTTTTTTGGAATAACCAGTCTTCCATAAATCTAACTTTAAACACTGTTTTGACTTCCAACGTGGAGATCCGCCTTTCTCTAGGAGATCTCTTTGTGTTCACTATTACCTGATGAAGGACACTGAACCAGGGAGTTGGAGTACTCACACTCCCGACTGCTAAACTGCAGCTCTCTCTAGGAGCCCAAAAAAAAAAAAAAAAAAATTGCTCCTTGTTAGCTGTAACCAGCTAAATTGTGACGCAGGTAGTTGTAGGTTAATTTGTTACCTGGACTACCTTTAGCAAGCAATTATTCAAACACTTTCTACAGTAGGTTTAACAGTGTTTATCATAGAGTTCACCCCCTCCCCCCAAGAGTCAGCCCATTCTCACTTTAATTTTGCCCAAACACCAAACTTTCAGTCCAAAGTACATTGCTACATCTTCTCTAATATCGAGCTTGTGCTCCAAGAACTTTCAAGGAGTTTTGAATTACGTAACTCCGAGCAAGTTTATAACCAAGTTCGGTCCATTTTACCGCTTTAAAGCTCGGGGTAAGTCCTAAAGCAAGGGGATGTAATTGAATATTTAGTTCCGAGTGTGATCGCAAACCTCTTAAGTCATCCCCTAGCTGATCGGAGATCCAAAAGTACCTGAATATACCAGTCAGTCCTGAGTGTCTATACCCCTTTTTTCTTGTTATCCTGTGATTTCTGCAGTGCAGCTCTGATCCCTGGTCTGCGTGGTGTTGTTGTCTGTAATCCTCGCCCTCGCTTCCTTTTGTTCAACGCGATCAGCCAGTCCGTAGGGGCCTTCAGGAATACATGTGCTCTCTGCTCAAGTGCCATTTCGGCTACTGTTTCCATCCAGCCTCTCTCTACTAAGGCCTTCCCCGCATCCTCCGCCGAATCATATGTTCTCACTCCCTCAGACCAATGTATTCGGATCCGGGCAGGATAAGGTGTGCTAAAGCGGACATTTCTTGCTCAAAGAATTTTTAGAATAGGGCCATATTTTAGTCTTGGCTTCTGCACCTCTACCGGATAACTGTGGTCAAAAAATAGACTGCTCGATAGGTATTTTATTTCCCTCTGTTGCCAGGCTCTTCGAAGAATATCCTCCTTTACTCTGAAACTATTGAACTTAAGTATCACAGATCTAGGCCTTGCTTCCGGTGGGGGGGGTTCGCTTGTTGGGCCCTGTGCGCTCTCTCAATACCCAGCTGGTATCCTGCTGGCAGTCGGAGTACGTCTGTTATAAGATCAGAAATAAAGTCTGCCATCCGTCCCATTTCAGTACCCTCTGGCAGGCCGTGAATTCTCATGTTCTCTCGTCTCGATCGTCCCTCAAGATCGGTACATTTATTTTGTAATTGTTCTGCATGGTTTACCAGGGCTTGTATTATTAGGCCCATTTTGCAGGTGTCCTCCTCCATGTTACCTATCCGGCCCTCTGCTTCCTCTATCCTCTTCTCCAGTCCGGTAAGATGTTGATTCAACTGCTTAAATTCCGCTCTGTTTTCCGCTCTCATTTCTTTAAGTTCATTAAAAAGCTTCTCGAAGCACGACAGAGACAAGTGGTCATTTTCGGCATCTGTGTCTGGGACGCTTTCAGGGGAAGGACTTCTGCTTTCGTCCCCGCGTTGTGGATTGTACCCTACTGCATCGGAGCGTTTAGGCGTTTCTTTTATTTTAGACCTCCCTCTAGTATCCTTTGCCTGTTTGATGCTTGTCATTTTGACACGTTTGGTGTTGATTTTTTTGGTTTTAAGTCTTTTTAAGGCCTCTGGAAGGAAGAGCTCTCTTTAGTTTGCTGCCATTCAATACATGACGTCACCGGAAGTCCCCTGGATGGTGCTCTGGGCAACCAATCATCCAGGAAAGGAAAAATGTACAAGCCCCCTTCCTCCTGAGGGCGGCCGCAACCACTGACAGACATTTGATAAAGACCCAGGGTGAGGAGGACAATCCAAAGGGCAAGGCTCAAACCTGATAATGCTACTCCTGAAAGTGGAACCAGAGTTACTTCCAGTGGTGGGCAAACACCTTCATATATAGGTACGCATCCTGCATGTCCAGAGAACAGATCCAGTCTCCCTGGTGTAGCAGAGGCAGTAGGCCCTGTAAGGTCACCCTTCTGAACTTTTTCTACTGGCTGCAGGAACAGTGGTTTCTTAGATCCAGAATAGGCTGCAAAACCCCTGTGGAGCTGCGGACGAGAAAGAAGTGTAAATAGAACCCCGCTTCTCTGGTGCACCAGAACAGCTTCCAAGACCCTTTTTTGTAATAGGGTCTGAATTTCCCCAAGCAGCAAGACAATGTGATCTGGTGGGTAATGAGACCGAGTTGGAGGACACTGAAGCCCAGACTACAAGGTGTGGCCATGTTCTATGATTTTTAATACCCAAACATCGGTTGTGATTTGCCACCACTTCTCAGGGTGGAGGGAAAACTAACCCCCAACCACCACTTCCTGAAGACCTGGAGAGTGTGGTCTGCAAGGGAGTCTGGCTGAGGTGGCACCTATGGTCGGAGCCACACCACCCTCTGGGAGCTTTGGCAGCAGGGGTGAGAGGGGTGGGCAGGGCTGAAGCCGCCTGATATGTAAGGGCACGTTCTTGGTATATTTTGACTGGGTATGATGAAGGGAGCAAACTGACCGCAAGGTCCTGCAGGTTGGAAGAATGTCTTGCACATTTGCCCTAAAGAGTTTATAGCCTCTGAAGGGGCATTCAAGATGGACTGTTGAACGTCAATGGCAAAACCAGAAACTCCCAAGCCAAAAATGCCACTGGAGACAAATGCCCACAGCAGCTGCTCTTTCGAAAACAGACTGCATCACAGGCTGACCTTAAGAGATGCGTGCCCCAACCTGAAGGGCCTTGCACAGCTCTTGCCTCTAAGCACCCTCTGGGAGGTCCTCTGCAGCGGCTTTGACCAGTCTCCAGAGAGAGTTTTGGTACTCAACCATGTGGCCAATATGGTTGAGAACCCTAATTGCTAAGGTAGCAGAGGCAAAAGTCCATTTGGCCATAAGGTCCAAGTTTCTTGATTCCTTGTTTGAAGGAAGACAGCCAAGATGTTTGGACCACATTCCTATCACGGGCCGCATTAAATGACCTCGGAGTCTCTACCTGAGGTTGCACCCTAAAGAAGGGTTTCCCTGAGTGGAGCTTGATGCAAGATATGGGCCTTCCTGGGCATGGCAGGAATCATGTTCAGTACGTCGCAGGCAGCCATGGGGGCATCTTCATAGGAAAATATTAAAAGAGGAATTATGAGAGGTGGGAAGTCTGGTAACTCCAGGTACTCCGTGAGGTTGCTCCGAATGATGTCCTGCTCCTCTGCCTTGAAGCTAATGGCAGTCTGAAGCCGTTTCAAGACTGCAAAAGATAAGGAGGGGAAATCTCGAGGTGTAGTTTGAAGTCGTGCCCCCCCCCACCCCCGAGGATATCACAGAGTACGATTGAACAGGGCTAGCAGCACCACCCTAATCATTTCAGTCTTCCTCATACTCTGGCAGAAGGTCAGGGTGATGTTCATCCTCGTCGCCATGGTCTGAAATGGGTACAGACTGCGTGTTAGAGCACAGATGAGTCAAGCATCGCACAGTGGGGTCAGGTACTGCAGGTCCCAGTGTCCTTGGACCTGATGAAAGGGCCAGACGATGCATGAACTCCCAGAAGGAAAACAACATGGTCTGAACACTGATGACAAGACAGCGTTGAAGCTGGCTGCAGCGTTGCCAGAGAAGACTGAAGGCCTGTATCACACTGCAGTGGAGCACAGTCTGAACACTGATTATGGCCAAAAGTGCGAAAGCACCTTACAACTTTGCCGGGGTGGCCGAAGCCCCAACTCCGACTGGCCCATCAGCCACAGTTGGGCCGGCAGAACGCAGCATCAGCCTGCCTAGAGAGTTCGGAGCCTAAGTGGTAGGCGACCTTCACCGGCCGAGGAAGGCCAGCAAAGTACTGCCAGACCAGCACCTCGTGAGGAAGGTGGTGCTGGATGGCACAGCGTGTCATCTCCAAAATGGGCAACTACGCAGCAGCAGCCGTCATCACCATGAGGAGCAGCGACCAGAGAAAGCACCGGGGGGGGTGGGGCAGTCTTGCCAGGGGAAGAAAATTCCTTGCTGGCTGCAGAGACCCAAGGAGAGTTTGAAGCGACATGGAGAGGCTATCCCCACAAGAGCACTCTGCCATCGGGTGACCCGCAGCAGAGGCCAGGGAGAGCTTGACTGAAGATGTCAGAAATGGCAGGTCTAACAGCAGCAGCCCTGGGCTAAGCCACTGCCTTCGGAGAAGACAAAAAAGGTGTCAGTAAGAGCCGACGAACACCACGACTGAAGGCTTTTGGTCAGCAGCAGCAAACACTTTACACAAAAATGAAGGGAAAATACATAAAAATGAAACAGTTGGCGGTGGATTGTGCATCAAAGTCCATGGAGACACAACTGCTTCAAAGGTCGAGGAGCAACTGAGGAGGGGTCAGAGCCACCCACTCATGCAGAGGAGTGGCAACATCTGCTGATGTCGTCATGGGCAGCCCCAGTGGACTGTTAATTGAAAGGTGTCTATGTGGCATACTGCCTGATGGCTATAGATCAATAGGTGTGGCTTGCTGCAAGAGATATCCTCAAATATCTACGGCATCTACAGAATTTTAAGAGATTGTTTAGGTGAATTAAGATATGAAAGATCTTCTTTTGCACACAATATAGTATCAACCTCTGACCTAAAAATGCCTAGAAATAGATAGAAAATCATGGAATAAAACAGCTCATTAGCCCATTCAGTCTGCCCAACTATTCTGCACTGGCCCCAGTACTCATCCCTCCTCTGTTTTTGGCCCCCTCCCCCATCCAATATGCTTATCCCATCACTGCTTGAAACTTCTCACGGATTTGGTCTGTACTGCCTCCTACTAAAGCTTCTTCCACCTGTCCATCACTCCAGCATGCTTTTTATGTTCGCAATGTGCACATGCGCAGCAAACGTTTTGTTAGGACAGTGGCGTTTGAAGGGTGTGACACTGTCAGTCCGATGCAGAGTGGTCTGCAAGGGGCTAGTCAGTGTCACACCAATCCATCAGCCAGGCTGATCATGACACTTCTTTCCGGTTTGCTGGGCGGAACTTTGTGTATTTCAAAGCAAAGAGCTGATCCAATCATAGGTCATTTCTTTCGTTTGATCTACACCACCAAACAAGCAGAGCTGATCTGTGACAAGCCTGCTACGGTTAAATTACATCCTGCAAAAAAGAAAACCGTCCACAGATGTCTGTTGCTGCCCCTGCCCTTACTGTCTCTCCACCACCACCCCACAGCTCCCCCACCCCCAAAACACACGCACAAACATAAAACCAACAGTGGGGGGTACCCAATCCCCCAGTGTCACCACCTGAAATGGTCTTTTTTGATGTTGTTCAACTGCATACTAGCAAACCCCACAAAACATAACACCAACATTGAGGGCTCCCAATCCCCAGGTGACATTACCTGAAATAAAACCATCCCTTATCTTTTTGAGGGGATCCTATACACCCTCTAAAAAGAAAAACATCCATAAATGGATGTTGCGTTAAGTCCCCAAACTGACACTACCACTCGGCACCCACCACCCCTCCCATGAGCCATTACCTACCCACGAAGGGTTATCCAAATACCGTAATCCTCTCTGGAACACAGGCGTGTCTTCACTCAAATGCCAGATCATGAACCGAGGAAATCAACAATGTAGTTCCATGTATTTCAAGGGTTCTGAACTTACTGGCTTAACTTGCTCATTAATATTTTAGCCCCAAATTTCCAACATTCCTTTTTTTTGGGACCCCACCTCATTAACAACAGCAGTGAAATTAAGCAACTCTGTCCAGAAAGTTGATTTTGAGCTTGCTGCACAAAATCATCTTTCGGGCAGGAGTTGAACATTTTCCCCCACTTCTGGGGTCAACAGAAGGCAATGTTGAAAATGTGGGCTAGAAACATAAAAAAACAAAGTTATGAGCCTATATTCAAATTTACGAATGCAAGCTCGTAACTTTGGTAATTTTCAATATTCTGACCCCAGATTTTCAACCCAACTATTTCTTCACAGTACCTCATGAATGTGACAGCAAGTCATTTTTTCGAATCCTGGCCAAAATGTGTTTTTGCACTTGTGGTGAGAAATGATCTTTCGGGCAGGATTTGAACATTTTCTCCACCCTTGTTGGGAGATGGGTGAGGGGTTATGAACAGGGGAGGAGAGACTAGGGGGGACACTGCATTAGGGTAGTTGGATCCAGAAGGCACCCTGGGGCGAAATGGAATCCAGATCGTGGTTTGCCATGTCTGGTGCCTATACCCAAAGGCTCTACTTAATTTGGTAGGCAGATGGTCCGGACAGCCTCCGAGGTTCGTCCAACTCCAGCGGTGTTGTGCAATGCCAGGTCCATCAGAAACAAGACTATTATTGCTGATCTTGTTTGTTCGGTGGACCTGGCTTGCATCACCGAGACCTGGCTGGATGAAAATCCAGGCCCCGTATTGGAGGTTATGACTCCGGCTGGGTACTCTGATACACCGCCCGAGATTGGATTGTGGGGCAGGGGGTTGCAGTCTGTTTCAAGACCAAACTGGGCCTCACAGGTGTAGTAGTTGAGGATTCAGAGTCCTTCGAGTGCACAGTGGTAGCAGGTGTAGGCGTTCGAATCCTTCTCATCCACCGTCCACCCGGGGATGGGAAGCAATTCCTTCAGGAAGTGGCAGACTTAGTCATCGACATGGCATTTGATTGATGGTTCTGGGCGATTTCAACACCTGGGTTGACGAACTCTCGCAATTTGGTCAGCACTTCCTCCAGTTAATGACTTCTCTGGGCCTTACACAGGTGGTTACAACTACTACCCATAAACATGGACACTCTTTGGACTTAGTCTTCTTGCTAGGGATCGAAGCCTCCGACGTGGGGGTGGAACCAGTCATTTGGTCAGATCACACCACCGCTGGGTTTGGTTTTTACACCTCCCTTAGAAGGCCTACCCCTGTGGAGATGGTTAGGTACTGTCCATTATGGGATATAAATTCCCACGGCCTTGTGGCGCTGCTTGACCTATCGTCCCCCGTGTTGGCGAGCAGTGATCCAGAGACCCTCGTGTCAGCCTATAACTTTGCTGTTACAGTGGCTCTGGATTCTATTGCTCCTGTCCGTGTGCGCCCCCTCTCCCTTCGCCCCAAGTCCCCTTAGTTTGATGCGACATTGAGGGAGATGCGGAGACCGGGACGAAGGTTAGAACGTTGCTGGCATAGATCCGCCCTTGATGCAAATCACCTTAGATTGATCGATCATTAGTCTATCAATCTGCAATCACCCGTAAGAAGGCAGAATTCCTGTCCAGGGAGATTGCGGTTGCTTGAAACCAACCAGCTCAACTATTTCGAACTGTAAACAGACTGTGCAACCCAGCCTGTCTGCAAGTTCAGAAAGCTTTTTCCCAATTATGAGTGCAATGAGCTTGCTCGATTTTTTGCAAATAAGGTGGCCGACATCAGGGCTGTTGCAGCCGGCAACTTCTAGGGAGGTTGTGGTTGGTCAGTGCGAGTTTGCTATACCTCAGTTTTCTTGGAATTCCTTCAGTTGGCTAGATTTCATGGATGTCATGAAGATTATTCAGAGTGTGTGCCCTACATACTGCAGTCTGGATCCTGGGACGACCTCCCTAATTTTGGGTTGTATTGATATCATCGGTCCAGTCCCTGTACAAATAGTCTGGTGAATTTCCTAGTTCCCTGAAAGAAGCGGTGGTGACACCACTCTTGAAGAAAGCTACTCTGGACCCAAACTGCTTAACTACAGACCTATCTCTAACCTTCTCTTTGTTGGGAAGGTGATTGAGAAAGTAGTAGCAGCTCAACTGGAGGACCATTTAACCATCCATGACATCTATGAACCCCTCCAGTCCGATTTTCGGAAAAGACATAGTACCGAGACAAGGCTGGTTCTGGTGCTCAATGATCTCCTGAGGACGAGAGAAGAGATGTTCTGTCTTGGTTCTCTTATATCTCTCCTCAGCTTTTGACACTGTGGATCACATGGTATTGATAGCACACCTGAGGCATTTATGTGGAATATCAGGAACCAGCCTTTGCTGGTTCACCTCCTTCCTCACGGGGAGATCACAAAGAGTTGTGTCCAGTGTTTTTTTCCTCAGGTCAAACGGCTTTGTTGTGCGGGGTGCCTCAGGGCTCTGTGCTGCCACCCATGTTATTCACGGTGTGTATGCTTCCCCTCGGAGACATTGTAAGAAGGTATGGGCTCAGGTTTCACTGTTATGCAGATGATACCCAGCTATACCTGTCTTTTGCACCGACCAGGATTGAGCTCTCTCAGTCTTTAACAACTGTGAAAGAAATCCAGGAGTGGATGGATTCTAGCTGGCTGAAGTTGATCTCAGAAAAGACGGAGGTATTGGTTGTGGACCCAGGTCGACAGAGGGGTTGGGTGCTGGTGTGCCCTCAGAAATTTTCCTTGGTGGCATTTCCCTCTCAACTTCCGACGGGTGCGTAACCTGGGGGTTGTCTTGGATGACAGACTGACCCTGCAGTCGCAGGTGTCGGCTGTCATCAAGACCTCCTTTTACAATCTTAGGAATATTGTCAGAGTTAAGCACCTAGTTCCATCTGACGACTTTCCGACATTGGTCCATGCCTGTGTGTCCTTGTGCTTAGACTACTGCAACTCCCTTAACTTTGGGCTTTCAGGGGTTGAAATTCGCTGCCTGCAGCCGGTGCAGAACGCAGCAGACCAGGTTTTGACAGGTTCTAGTACATCCTGTCATCTTGTTGCGCAAACTGCACTGGCTACCTATACGGTGGCGGATCACCTTTAAAGAAAAAATTACTCACCTTAGTAATGTTGTTTCTTCTAATGGAGTCTTGCTATATTATGACAGTAGCAGTTTGTCCCACCACTAGAACTGCTCTGGAGGTGAAATGGTTAATACCATTCCAAAATAGAACTTTGAGCACGAGCTCTAAGAAGCAGCTCTAGCTGTGTAATTTCAAACCTGAACTGTCAGATCTTTACGAGCAAAAACTCACTAAGGTCTGTGTGGAAGCTGTAACCTACACTAGCCAAATGGCTACCTAAATATTAACAACCATTGCTGGTCCCAACACCCAAGACTCAAGTCAGGGGACCAGAACTACTAACACAATTCTAACATGAGAATAAAACAACAGTATAATAAAACACACACACCCCAAACTCCCAAAAGGGGAGAAACGCTAAAAGGGCATAAAATAGTGCCCACACTAAGTTGCCCGCACCCCACCCAAGTAGAAGTTCTGAGAGGGGCAGGCTGGGGAGGTCATAATATAGCAAGACTCCATTAGAAGAAACAACATTACTAAGGTGAGTAATTTTTTCTTCAAACAACATGAAGTCTTGCTATATTATGACAGTAACAGACTACACAGCAGTACTTCCATGGAGGAGGGGCAGAACCTAATTAGGGAATAGGCTCTGAAGAACAGCTGTGCCAAACCGAGCATCTCTCCTGGCCTGGACATCCAGGGAGTAATGCTTGGTAAAAGTGTGTACCGTTTTCCAAGTAGCAGCCTGGCATATCTCTAATACAGGGATGTCTCTGGCAGCAGCTAGAGACGCAGCTGTACCCCTGGTAGAACGAGCCCTCAAGCCAGAGGGGGGATCTCTGCCCAGTTTCTGATAACAAAATTGGATACAAGAGACAATCCACCTGGCAATTGATCTCTTAGTGGCAGGTTTGCCTTTCCCAACTTCACCATAGGTAAGGAAAAGTTGGAGGGATTCGAACCTGTGACCTTTGGTACGCTCTATATAGTAACTAAGAGCTCTCTTAACATCCAGGCTGTGCAACCTCCTCTCACCAGAAGAGGAGTGATCAGTGAAAAATACTGGAAGGGAGATAGATTGGTTAAGATGGAAATCTGAAACCACCTTAGGTAAAAACTTCCTATTAGTCCTAAGGACTACCTTATCCCTGTGGAAAGAAATAGTCAGTTTCCACTGACAAGGCTTGCAACTCACTTATGCGTCTAGCAGAAGTGATAACCACCAGAAAAACAGTTTTCCAAGTTAGATACTTAAGCTCTGCAGAAAACAGCGTTCAAAAGGGGTTGCATTAACTGGGCAATACAAACATTAGGTCCAGGCAGGGGCCGGTTCCCGAAAGGTGGATTAGTATGGAGTAATCCTTAAAAACTTGGAAAACACAGGGTGAGTGGAAAGAGGGATGACTTTCCTGCTGACACAAAAGCAGATACAGCTGCCAAATGGACTCTCAGGGTAGCTGGTCTGAGACCAAGGAATTAAGATGGACCATGTAATCTAATACAATGGGCAAATCAGCAGATTCTGGGAAATATTTTCTCAGCACACCAAATGGAAAACCTTTTCCATTTAGAACTATAAGTAGCTCTAGTGGAAGGCTTTCTGGAAGCCTTTAGGATTTCAAGAACACCTTGAGAGAGGTGTAAATCAGCAAACTCTAACTCCTCAAGAGCCAGGCCTTGAGGTTGAGGGATTTGAGGTCCGGATACCAAACCCTTCCCTGGCACAAGTTAACAGGTTGTGAATCCTGGGGAGGCAAAGGGGAAGATGGATTGTCAGTGACAGAAGGAGTGGGTACCAGGGCTGCCTGGCCCAATCCGGGGCAATCAGAATCACCCTGCAAGGCTGAGATCTGATTTTGACTAATACTTTGAATAGGAGAGGGAAGGGGGAAAGCATAAAGAAACTTCCCCTCCCAATCCAGGAGAAGGGCATCCAGGGGGACTGAGCCCAACACTGGAGGCCTGCAACAGAACAGAGGAAGTTTGTGATTGTCTGGGGCTGCAAAAAGATCTATCTGAGGGGTGCCCCATCTGGCAAAGGCTATCCCCAGCACTTTAGGATCCAGGGACCATTCGTGATGGCCCTGGGAAATCCTGCTGAGAGCATCCGCTAGGACATTGTCCTTCCCTGGAAGATGAACTGCTATGAGGGAAGTGTTCAGGGAATAGGCCAGAGACCACAACTTCACTGCCTCGGTGCATAAGGCCGAAGACCGAGTGCCCCCCTGTTTGTTGATGTACCACATTGTTGTGGTGTTGTCTGTTCTGACTTGTATCACCTTGTTGTGGACAAATGCAGAAAATGCTTGAAGAGCTAAAAAGACAGCTCTGAGTTCCAGCAAATTGATGTGGAGCAGAGATTCCCAGGGGGACCACACTCCCTGAGTGGAAAGGTCGCCCATGTGGGCTCCCAACCCAGAAGGAAGCATCTGTAGTGAGAGTCAAATTGTGAGCAGGGGAATGAAGGGGACCCCCAATCTTAAATTGCTCTGATCCTGCCACCACTGGAGGCCTGGATCAAGGTTCGATCACTGGGACCAACTTGAAAGGGGTCTCTTCTCTGAGACCAATAGGTTCTCAAGTGAAACTGAATGTCTCATCTGAAATCTTGCTCCCTGCACAACAGCTGTGGATGCAGCCATGTGTCCCAGGAGCTGCAGAAAGTGTCTTGCTGGTTGAGAGACTTGCAGGGTGAAGGAGGAGGCCAGAGTCACTAAATTCGTCACCCTTTCTAAGGGAAGAAAAGCTCTGGCTAGCTTTGTGTCCAACTCTGCCCCTATAAAGGTGAGTACCTGGACTGGTTCCAGAACCGACTTTGGTAGATTTAGAGAAGCCCAGGGAGGTGAGAAGCTGCTGGTAACTTGCAGGTGAGATTTTACCTGTTCTGGGGACTAGCCTACAATGAGCCAATCGTCTAGATAGGAAAACAGCAATCTTTGCCTCCTTAAGTGAGCCACTGCCACTGCTAGACACTTTGCGAATACCCTTGGGGCAGAGGTAAGGCGAAGGGCATTGCTCTGAACTGGTAATGACCTGAGAGTAGTTCGAATCTGAGGTACTTCGATGGGAGCTTCTGATTAGGGACGTGAAATAGGCATCCTTGAGGTCCAGGAGGCTAACCAGTCCCCTGGCCTTAGGGAGGGTAAAATCATTGCCAGAGTTACCATTTTGAACTTTGGTTTCAAAAGATGCTTGTTCAGATATCTGAGGTCTAATATGGGCCGCCATTCTCCTGTCTTTTTTGGGGTAAGGAAGTATCTGGAATACAGACCCCTGCCCTGGTGCAGGGGAGGAACCCTTTCCACTGCTCTGAGAGCCAACAGGGTTGAGACCTCTGCTTCCAGAGCAAAGGTCTCTGAGACACTTGCAGGTAGAAAAAGTCTGGTTCTCAACTTGGGAAACTTTTTGAAGCCGAGAACCAGACCCTGGCTTACTACTTCCAGAACCCACTTGTCTGAGGTTAAAGAAGCCCAGTTCTGACTGAAGTAAGCCAGCCTGCCCCTCACCGGTAAAGGAGACTGCCCTGGGCACCCCATCAGGGTGCCTGCTTAGCAGGAGCTTTAGGCTGAGGGGTGGGAGCAGGCCTGCCCACCCTCGTCTGCCTCTGCCTCTGAAGAAGCCCCTCTGAGCATAGGCAGAGGAGGCCAGAGTCTGGTAAAGGCCTGTGAAAGGCCTACCCCTGGGGTATGCCTCTGAGGGTGGCTTGCCGCTCCTTAGCTTGGGCACTTTGTAAGTAGTCCTATATTCATCCATCTTTTTCATGTAATTCTCTGTCTGCTCCCCAAACAGAGAATTTCCCACCACAGGAAAATCCATAGCCTTAGGCTGGGTATCCTGTGACAGACTTTAGTACACCTGAGCCAGGCCAACCCTACGAAAAGCTACAGATGTGGCCATGACCCTAGAGGAAACATCATTAACATCCACAGCAGCATGAAACTGTACCTTAGAAGCCTCAATGCCATCAGCAGCCACCTGTTCTAGTTCGCTAGCCAGCTGGCAATGGGCTTGCTAGCTAATTCCATAACAGTATCCCATCTAGATTTCTGATACCTAGCTACATAAGCCATATAATTTGCTTGCCTGAGTCCCAGAGAGCTGCCATATACTGTTTTTCGCCATGGCATCAATCTTCCTGGAATCCTTGTCAGGAGGATGTGAAGCCAGGGGGATATTAGCTTTATCACAGGCTGCAGCCTGAACTACCCCAACATGACTGCATTGCTGAGAAAGAAATTCTGTATCAGGACCTGACAATGTGTACCTTCTGTCCATCTTTTTATCTACAGGAGGCACAGAATTAGGAGCTTTTAAAATTTTTATTGTTTGCTTTCTAAAAGACTTATGCAAAGGAATAGACAATCTCCTAGACTCTGGAATATCCACTCCTCTTGCTCATCCACAGCTTCTTCCAAGGGAAGCTGGAGGGTTTCAGCAACTTTTCTGTAAAACATAAAATGAGATGGGGATCAGATAGCATAGGGGGAGATTCTAGAGGTCTGTCTGGGGAAATGTCCAGTTCAATGGGCACACCCAGACCTTCCCAGCCATATTCATACTGTTCATAATCATCCTCCCCCTCCTCTGGTTCATAAAATTCCTCAACATCATATTCCTGAACCACTGGAACCGGACGAACCGACCTTTTGCCAGATAGTGGCGGTTCGGACGGAACTTCTAGACAGTGACTGGACAATTTGTATGGCTTTTGCTATCTCTGCAGCAGTTGGAGAAGGGTTTTGGACCCAAACCTGCTGACTTTCTTGTTTTCTTTACTGGAATTGGTTCCTCAGAACCAGCTTTTCTTTTGCCCAAGGAAGTCTCGCCCTGGTCAGAGGGCACTCCCTCCAGTTCGGTTGGCACCGAACCGGGCTGGCCATCCGGGTCAGCGGACTTTTTGGCCTCTCGTTCCCTGAGCCTGCCCAATCTCTTTTCCAGGGTGGCTGCAGGGAACTTCTTACATATTTGGCAGTCTGACTGGAGGTGGTCAAACCCCAGACAGACACATGTGGTGTGTGGGTCAGCCTTGGCAAAGACTTCCCCACAGACATCACAGTGTTGAAACCCAGTGGGCCTGGTTTTTCTTTTGGGTTTCTCAGACATAATGCCAGCTAACCCAGAAAAACTTGCCCCTTTAGCGGCAGTGCCAGGCAAGACACGCCTAGGTTCTAACACGTGTCACGGTATTGGAAAAACCGTAATAAAATCCGGTTTTTAGAACCGATAAGAACCGGAACCGCACTCTAAAATGTTAAACTTTAAAGTTAATAAGTTTTAAATCCAGCTGATCGGTTCAAAACCGAACCGATAAACTTACAAGTTCCACACAGACAAAACCTTTAATTTACTTACGATTACCACAGACAGAGCTTGAACCGAACGGTTTTGCGGTTAAAATAAAACTATTCTCGGTTGAATCGAACCGAGAAAACACTGTTTAAACCGAGAAATGAACCGAGCAGTAGGAGAAACCTCCGGAGCGACTGTTCACTGAGGCGGAGTAAAGAATCTGACAGTTCATGTTTGAAAGTACACAGATAGAGCTGCTTCTTAGAGCTCATGCTCAAAGTTCTATTTTGGAATGGTATTAACCATTTCACCTCCGGAGCAGTTCTAGTGGTGGGACAAACTGCTACTGTCATAATATAGCAAGACTTCATGTTGTTTGAAAGTCTGTTTACTGACTTTTAAAGCCCTTCACGGTCAGGGTGTGGCCTGTCTGAAAGAACTTCTGGTTCCTTACTCTCCTGGTCGATCGCTCTGCTGACGAGGGGTTGCTAGAGATTCCTAGGGTGAATCTTAAATCATCTGGCTCTAGAGCATTTTCTTATGCTGTGCCAACCCTTTGGAATTCTCTACGTCGGTTATGGGAGTGCACCTCCGTGGAGGACTAAAAACTTTCCTCTGGCAGTTGGCCTTTTTAGAAAACTGAATTATACTTGGAATTTGATCTTTTATGGATTTTAATGTTTTAAACTGTTTAATCTGTAAAGCGCTTTGGATTTGGAAAAGCACTGTATAAATAAAAAAATTATTGTTCAGGGGTAGGCTCATAGGAAGGCTATGTAGAGTCATAAGAAGGCTATATTGAAAATACGGGGTAAAATTATGGGAAAAAAAACAAAGTTATGAGTACATGTTGCAATTTTACAATGCACGCTCCCAACTGTGGTACCTTTCAATATTTCTGACCCCAATTTTTCTACATAGCCATTTTTTCACACCACCTCATGAATGTGACTGCTGTCATTTCTCACATCCTACCCAAAATGCATTTTAACACTGGTGGCGCAAAATGACGTTTCAGCCATTGTTTTATAAATGACACCAGTCACGCTCAGAAGTGGTCATAAGAAAATTATGTTGAAAATTTGAGGTAAAAATGTGAAAAACCAACTATGTTATGAGGAAACGAATTGTCCCAACGTACACATTCTTTTATTTTTTGCAGGTTTTGGCCCCTAATGTTCAACATATCCCTTGTGTTACTGCACCTCCTGAACATGGCAGGTGGAATTTGTTTCCAAAGTTGCACAGTGAAATCCAATTTCAGATAGGATTTTAAAAATTCTACCTGTCTTGTTCATAATGTCAGGTCATAAAATGAATGTTGGGACATTTGGAGTCAAAAATGTGAGAGCCCACTTAACAGTAGATAATACCTCAGCTGCCCTATCCTGGGTAATTACAATCAAAGAATGTTTAAAAGCAAGACACCACTGAAAATGAGACACTGCAGCTCATCTGCTCTATACTGGGTAAATGTGTACAAGCAAGATCTGGTACAACAGCAATACCAGCGGTGAACATTCGTCATTGACAAATTGACTGAGGGCCCAAAAGGAAAATCCCACCTAAATTTAAAACTGGTAGCATCACCCCCCCCCCAAACAGAAAAGTTTTCAACACCTTTTCATGAAGGGATGAACCCCCCAAAAGAGTGATTTTCGGGGAGATGTGGTATTATGCAGTGGTAACTGAGAAATATGGATGCTTTTCTAACTCATGTTAAATTGCCCTCATGAATTTCTTAGTCAAAACAACGAGACTCCTTTAACATGTGTATAACTGTAGTATTTTCATCTTGTACTGATTTCATTACAGCAAATTTACTTTAAAATAATGTTCTCGGTTTGTTGTTTTGTCTGTATGTGTAATTTATGACCCGTTTACACTATAGAATTTATAAAAAAAAATAGCTTATTTCAACATTACGTTTTACAGCTATGAAACATGGACAAAGGGCGTTTTCTTTTTATAATTTTACAAGAATAATGTACTAATGAAAATATTCCTAAAACCATTTCTCTTATTTTTCCAGGTAATAACTGAGAGGCAACAAAATGGCTGAAGACCCTGCTGAGACTTTGATCGTTCTCACCAAAAAAAAAAAAACCCTGCCTAACTAGTGACTGGTCCAAGTGCATCATCTGACAAATAACACAGGAACACCTGAAGAATGCAATCCCTGGTGGACTAAAGACATGTTATAATGCATGCCTTGTTAGAAAAGACCATGTTTATCATCAATTGCAGCCATTAGACACTGTTAACGCATTATTTGCTTTGCCTGCAGTACATTATCATGCACGATGTCATTAGTCCTACACCAGCAAAACAAACCTGAAGCCTCTTGATGGTAGAGAAGGAAGCTCAAGTTTTGGCTCTTCTACTGATACTGGTCAGTGTTCAATCTCACAGAGTAGGCGATCGACTCACCAGCTTGTTAACAGCAATTTGTGTACAATATGCCAGATATATCACAAAAAGACACAAATCTGTCACATATTGTAACCTTCAGAAGGAAAGAAACTGCTTGATACGGCTGAAGCCAGAGAAGGACATAATCTTAAAGCGAACACCTGGGCTGGACTTAACTGCATTTGAAGCAAAGTACCACAAAGACAGCCACAGTACTTTCACCAGTAAAAGAAATGTACAATTTTCACTAGCCAGTGACAAGGAAGACGAGTCTGTGTATAAAGCATGTTTCAGTGAACTGATTTCTGAAGTCGAGAACTACCTTGTTATCAGCAGAAAAGCCATGTCCATGTCTTACCTGTTACACATACCGGGATGTTCTGAAAAGCAAAGTTCCTAGCAGTGAGAGTTACTGAAGAGAGAAGCTAAAGAAGAAAAACTATTTTAGTGACCAAATCGTTTTTCAAATGCAGCGTAACCCAAGTAAACCAGATCTTGTGTATAGTAGTGCTGTGTCTTTGGAAGATGTCACTAACACAGCTTCCCAGTTGCATTCAAAGCAACAGTATGGTGAGGAAAACCCTCTCTCTAATTCTGAAAATAAAGATAAATATTCAACCGCATCTATGCTGTTTCATGCAGCACCGGTCCTCTGTAGTGACCTCAAATGAGAGGGACTGGATATCAATCCAACAGATAA
Source organism: Neoceratodus forsteri (assembly GCA_016271365.2). Lineage (NCBI taxonomy): Eukaryota > Metazoa > Chordata > Ceratodontiformes > Ceratodontidae > Neoceratodus > Neoceratodus forsteri. Next base: position 1,410,233,451 of record CM057456.1, on the reverse strand, counting down.
TTGCACTATCAATTTAGAACAAGCAGACATGATTCCTGACAACGTGTATAGGTTTCTGAAATGGGTATTCCAAGGGGATGTTGGTGATGAACCTATTGAAGATGGCAGTCCTTTAGTAACAGCCACCAAGACCCTCCACAGACATTCATATAGTATCCAGAGGTGCAAAGTGTACACCTAGACATGTTGGGCTTGCAATGACCATACACCATATGACAGGCTCTAAACAGGTAGTAACAATGATGCACAAGCTAGCACAGTGGCTCAGTTATGAAGCCATAGAGAGAACTGACAGCTATTGCAATGGATCAGCATGAAAAAGCTGCCAGGGACCATATCATAATTCCATCAAACCTACAGCATGGGGAATTTAAGTTTGCTGCAGACAATATAAATGTGGAAACATTAGACGGAAAGGACACAACCCATGCCACAACTATGTTAGTATATTAGCGTCAAACTCCCACTATTCCAAAGGCAGCTTTGGCACAGTGGCAGCTCATGCTCAAACAAAGAAAACAGCACCGCAAACATGATCGCTTAAAACTCCTGCAATGTGCCAAGCCATTCTGGAGTAAAATCCTCATGGAAGATGCCCTACACCCAATCTTGTGGGAAAAGCAACTGGTATACTGATGTTGAGGCTTGCCGACATGCCGCCAACCTTGATCTACAATGACTAATTCTAAGATGCTGCCCAACCAAGCTATTTGAGGTAGAGTTTGAAAAAGTGAAAACTCTGCAAGTACCAGGATGGACAGCTTTTAATGTGATGATTTCATTTACCATACCAACAGTAACATTTATTGGGTACTGTCCAATGCCGCCAGCATCACCTACTGAATGGAGTACAGTTTTCACTGTAATGAAGAACTTCTGCAAGATGTCTAGGACACTCAGCCAAGATTAATGTCTTGACATTTGACGAGGCTATATATTGTAAGGCAAAAGAGATTCAGTGGAGGTGCCCAGAGGAATTTCAGAAAACAGTCTTGAGAATGGGTGGTTTACACACAGCAGACATTTCTGGCTGTAAATGGAAAGAAGTAATGAGAGTGTGATCTGGAAGACATCCTCATAGAATTGCACATGTGTGGTAGCAACACAGCAAGCAATCTACTTGAAGGCAAATCCTATAACTGTGGAGTAAGGGCCCACAAGCTTGTAGGCAGGCATTTTGTAACTCTGTACAAGAAGAGTTTGTGATGTAGACTTCAACAGCAAGCTCCAGGAATGTCAAAAGGCGGTTTCAAACAATGATGCAACAAGCCTAACAGCAGCGCTTTCCCAGCTCAGTGATGCCTTCAAGAATGTACAGGATGCACTGCACAGATTCCGCAATTTCGGAAAAGAAACATCCCAAACATCCGCATTCTGGGATGATTACATCGAAATGGTCAACATCCTAATGTGGTTCATTAGAGCAGAATGTGAAAGCAACAGGGACCCGCATCTTGCGGCGGTTGTAGAGATTCTACCACTTTTTTGGCTTTGACTGCACCAACTATGCCCCGTCTGTGTACATCAATGATATGAAGCTTCTGCCAGATTGTGCCCCCACAATTCATGAGTTCTAGAAATAAATTCAGCAAAGTATGGACAAACACGGTACTTGAACGAACAGTAAACTGTGATAGTAAAATAAAAGGGGTATACTGGGTTTCACTTTGAAACCAGGAGCCTTGGCTAGATGGTTCATCACTGCTTATGAGCGCTCAGCTATCACAACTTCCATGAAGGTATTGTGTGATATTAACTCAGATGTTTCACAAAGAACACACAAAAAGGCTGCACCATGTCACATGCAACGAGATGGAGATGTAAATAAGATTAACATTCGCCAACTCCATAACAAGGCCATTTGATCTGAATGCTAACTTGACACCAACACTACAATTGGCAAAGTTGCACCCAGAGATGTTGTACCAAGCTTGTTACTGAGAATGATACAGTCAAAGACATAAAACAGTTTGCAGAAGACAGACTAAATTCAAATAACACTGGATTCTTTGAACCACTGCACAAGTTCAACATCAAGACATTTGCATCTCTAAGTAAGAGAATCAAATCTGAAGTGATAAAACAGTGACTATCAATGCAGACACGGAGTTGTTTAGCTGTGTTGTAGTAGTTGCACAAAGACTGATCAGAAATAAGTTCACACATGAGCGTTCCACAGTTCCAGATGCTCTAGCACACTCAGATAGTACCCTGAACAAAACTGTAAAGAATAAGCACTTGCCTGAATTAGAAAAAGAAGCAGTCTCGATGTTATCAGCTTCCAGCATCCAACATGCCCACAGCATGGACAGTGGATGCCATGGCTGTTATACAAATGGTCAAGCAAGGAGGTGCAACTAGCTTTGGAGAACTTGCTGAACTGGTCTTCAGAATAGTATGGCAGCCTCTACAGAGTTATGAGAGCTGCAAAAGAGGATCAGTGAAGGCTGCCCCATCACCACGCCTTATCACCTTCCAAGATTTTCCCAAACTTGCTCAAGCAAGCTTTCTGCAGGACAGCTCTTCCGTAAACTGGGCTCCCATTTTCCAGTCCCAAGACTTTGAATCTGCACTCAGTCTCTTCCTCTCTACATTTCAATCCCTCCAAGACCTACACACACCTAAGCGTACACGGCGTGTTAGGGCCAAACAGACTAGCGGCTGCATGAGGACCTTCTCGCCTCCCTTTGGGCACGTGACAAAAGCTGGAATGGCTTTAGGACCTCAGGTCTTTCGAGAGACTACGACACCTACAGAGCGCAGCGTAATGTGTGTAGAAAACAAATCAGACTGGCCAAAAGCTCTTACTTGAAAGGTCTAGTATTAGAAGCTGCTGGGGATCCAAAGAAACTCTGGACACATGTAAAATCATTTCCGGGCTCAAACCAATCACAACACACAAATGATATGGTCCTAAATGGGGTGCACTGCAAATTCCTTCAAACAAACATTTCACCTACCTCACCAAGTACGCTGCTTCTTTCCCAGGGAAATCCATCCGGTCGCTCTCTCCTGAAACCTATACGCCTAAACATCCCCCCTTCTGTTTTAAGGCCATTCAAAAAGCTGATGTCCTAAAGCTACTTAACTCACTCTGACGATACTACTGTTTGTTTAAAACTTTATTTTTATACAGGAACATTTGATTAGCGTCAGAAACACTTAATCAGGTCCTGTAAAATGGTTCCACAAGTAAGCATTCAACAAACTACATTACAAACATAACATAACATAATAAATAACTATCTATAACATACACATTCACTCTGCAAGTATTCAATTTACCTTTAAAACTAGACAGGCTAACTGTATTTTGTAGATATTTAGGCAATTTGTTCCACGATGAAGCAAATCTATTTTGTAACTTCATTTCCCCTATATTACTACAGTATTTAAATACTGAATTCTATTTTCTGAATTTCTTGTATAAAGACTTTGGCTGTCCGTAAACTGTAACATAACGTACTTAGCTAAAGGATGAATACTTTTCGCATGTATAATCCTATAACAACTAACCATACATAATTTCTTTGCGCCTCAGGATGCAACAAATTTAGTTTATCATATAACTTACAATGATGCATTTTATATCTACCTTTAACAATAAATTTACCTAATCTATAAACTGTAACTTTTTTTTAGCACTTTGAGAGGCATTCATATAGATCAACGCACCATATTCAAGTACCGGTATTAGCATTTGCTTAACAAGTTTCTCTCTAGCTAATTTAGGCAATACATCTGTTAATCTAAGGGCACCCAGTCTTTGATTAACTTTTTTTATCTGCATATCAACATGATTTTCAAATGTCATACTAGAATCTATATACATTCCCAAATATCTATAACCTTTTACTTCCTCAATCTGTACACAATTAGTTAAGTGGATGTGTAACTGTGGTTCAATTTTCAACTTGTGCCCTAAACAAAACTTCAAACACAGAGTTTTCTTCGCATTAAGTAAGAGACCAGTCACCCATCCAATTCTCTAATTAAATTAAATCCCTCTGCAACTGTTGTTCTACAATTCCAATATCTGCTGAAACCAGCAAAACCATGTCATCTGCATATAATCTAATCTCCCCATATTTTATTGTTTGCGGAAGTTCATTTACATAGACACTGAACATCAACGGGACGAGTATCGATCCCTGAGGAACACCACGATTTATTTCCTCAAGGCTCGACACAGAGCCTCCATTGATGACAGTCTACGATTTGCCAAATATGATGCCATCCATGTTAATGGTCCTTCCCCTATCCCTACCAACCAATGTCTTTCCAACAGTTTTCTATGCTGAACCAAATCAAAAGCTTTACTAAGGTCCACGTACACCACCCCAGTGGCCTTTCCCTGATTCAATGATGTTACTACTTGATTATGGAAATCCAGTAGGGCGGTGTCCGTGGACCTCCCCATTCTAAACCCATGTTTATCTGAGAAAATTACATTTGATTCCATATAATAACTAATTTGAGAATGAACACTACATTCTAAAATTTTTGACAGCATTGGAAATATCATAACTGGTCTATAATTAGATGGTACAATACTATCCCCTTCCTTATAAACTGGTATCACCTTTCCCAATTTTCACACATCAGGGACTACTGAACTAGTAAGACTCCAATTTAAAAGACAGGCTACTCGTGGTGCTAAAATATCCGCACCAATCTTAAGAAATCTTACTTCAACTCAGTCTAAACCACCTGCCTTACTTACATTTAAATTTTTAACTGTTTTCGTACTTCATTTATACATAAAGGTCTAAAACTGAACCTATTAGCTTGCTGTATCCCATACTTATCTTTTAATTCAGTAATCAATTCCGTTACAGATATATCAGCTGTTTGTTCTTTTGGTAACAGAATATTCAAATCAGGTAGATTGAGAAAATAGAAGTTTAATATAGTAGCAATTTTAGCTGGGTCTTCAATTATACATCCCTCCTGTAGCAAACTTTACACCTCATTACTTTTATCACTATGTTTTACATCAGAAATAAATTTCCAAAACATTTTTGAATCTTTTACTATCTCTAATCTAATCAAGTGATATTTACTCTTTGCTATCTTAATATTCTTTTTGCATTTATTTCTCCAAACTTTTAAAAAACTTTCCCAATCTTCTAACTTTGTCTTCCTAGCTTTTTGCCATATTGTATTTCTAATCCTTATTTTATCTGTTATCCATGGGTCTTCTCTATTTTTCCTTCTTTTTTGTACTATCGGGGCATGTTTATCTATCATTATCAATAAAGAGTCATTAAATTCCTGTACAGCTAAATATACTGTAGACTCTGACTGCCTGGAACCCAAACTTCTGAAACTAGCCGCTTCCTTTATTGCTGCTCCACTGGCTAAAATATTTACCTTGTCCCTTTGCCATGGTTATGTTCCAGATATATGGAAAATTGCAAAAGTCACCCCAGTCTTTGAGAAAGGTGACAAAAAGGACGTTGCCAATTATAGGCCCATAACAATTCTGTCTGTGCTAAACAAAATCCTTGAGAAATTAGTGGCCACCCCAGTCACCAACTTCCTCTCCAAATACAACCTCTCATCACCCACTCAACATGGCTTCCGTAAAGGGCACAGCACTTCTACTGCACTGCTAAAGTTCGCCAATGATGCCCTTACTGATGGATCAAGGCCTTTTGACAGGTGCGATATTCACTGATCTCTCAAAGGGGCTCGATCTTGTCGATCGCCCCCTCCTGCTTGATTGCCTTGGCTCTCCTGGCTTCTCTGCACAAACAGTAACCTGGTTTCAGAGCTACTTAGATAACAGAAGCCAACAGGTGAAATTTAATTCTGCAGTGTCTGACTGTGCCTGCCAATGTCGGTTTTCCTCAGGGTTCCATCTTGGGGCCTCTTCTCTTCTCCAGGTTTATAAATAAAATATCTCCTAGCACCCCCTGTTGCTCAACAATCCTATATGCAGATAGTACAGTTACGTAAGAACTTACCGTAACAGTAGATCTTCGAGAACAGCTCTTGCAGCAGGTTACACCATTAGGACTGAAGCCGGCAGGCATCAGGACCCCATGGAAAAATTCTAGCTAGCTATCTTCAGCGGGGACCGCCCCCGACGCCAGTCCCGCCTCCGACGTCAGGCGTGGTACATAAGCGGGCGGTCCCGCCAGAATCCCCAGTTCTCCCGCCGAGACTCCCGGCCGCAGGATGACATCAGAAAGGGAGACCGAGGATCCGCCGTCAGAAGGCAACAAGGGAGAAAATCCCGACATAAGCATTTTCTTCTTTTTCTCAGTCTTCTTCTCCTTTCTCTCTCTTTTTTTTTTTTTTTTTGGCAGAGCCGTACCTCCTCTAAGGGGGAAGGTGGGCGGGAAGGTACCTGCTGCAAGAGCTGTTCTCGAAGATCTACTGTTACGGTAAGTTCTTACGTAACTGTACTATCTTACTTCGAGACACAGCTCTTGCAGCAGGTTACACCATTAGGACTGATTCCCAAGCAGTAACGCTACCAGAAGATCCGGGAGGAGGCAGAGAGACAAGAGAAACATTCCAAGTCCTGACTCAGGACAGGAGACCCCTGCAGCACCGCTAAGCCGAACTGGATTTTCGCCGAGAGGCGTATGTCCACTGTAGTGCCCGATAAAGGTATGCACAGAGCTCCAAGTAGCTGCAGCGCAAATAGCTGAAATGGATACATTCCTGAGTGCTGCAAAGGAAGTGGCCACACCCTGGTAGAATGACCCCGGATAGAACCCGGAGGGCTTTGTTTAATCTCGTAACAGTACGAAATACACTGGACAAGCCAGCGAGACAAAGTCTGTTTGGATACTGGTTGGCCTTTCATCCTCTGGGAGAAGGAGACAAAAAGCTGGTCAGAACCCCGAAAGGGTTTAGATCTGTTAAGGTAATACCTCAGGTTGCGGTGAACATCCATGGTGTGGAGCAAAGCCTCTCCTCTATTAGAGTAACTCGAAATAGACCGAAGGTCGATATCCTGATTCAAAGTGAGTGTCGAAACCACCTTAGGCAAAAACTTTGGGTTCATCCTCAGGGATACTCTGTCCCGGGTGAAAAACCAAATAGGGCACTTTGCACATGAGAGCGTGAAGCTCAGAAATCCTTCTGGCTGAAGTAACGGCAACCAAAAATAACGTCTTCCACGACAGAAAACGTAGCTCACAATCCGCGGCAGGCTCAAAGGGAGGGAGCGTAAGTTGTTCCAGGACAAAGAGTAGATCCCACGGAGGCACTGGGTCCTTGATGGGGGGCCTAAGGTGCAACACTCCTCTAAGAAATTCCCGAGAGGCGTCTAATTGTGCAACAGTACGCTGCCCCACTGGAAGATGGTAGGTAGAAATAGCGCAAAGGTGCACTTTGATAGAGGAGTAGGCTAGCCCTGAATGGAAGAGAGACAGGAGATAGTCTAAAATTACTCCCACAGGACAACCTAAAGGGGAAAGGTCACGAGCCCGTGACCATAAACAAAAACGACGCCACTTCATGGCATACGTAGCATGCGTTGCCGGCTTTCTGGCTGCGGAGAGAACCTCTGCAACCTCTTGCGAGACCCCCGTGGCGCAAGATGGCTATGTCTCTAGGAGCCAAGCATGCAGGTTCAGAGAACGTAGATCCGGATGGAGCAATGAACCTTCCTCCTGAGACAGTAGGTGGGAGCTGAGTGGCAACGGGAGCGGGGGTTCCCGAGATAGCTGTGCCAGCAAGGGGAACCATATCTGCCTGGGCCAGAACGGGGCCACCAGAATCATTCGCGCGTGCTCCCTGTGCAGTTTGAGAAGAACTCTTTGGATCAACGGGAAGAGAGGGAAGGCATAGAGGAATCTGTTCACCCAGGAGAGGGACAACGCGTCTCGCCAGAAAACACCAGGCCCTGGACCTAGCGAGCAGAAATTGGGCAGTTTTGCGTTGGATGGGGATGCGAACAAATCCAGCTCTGGAACTCCCCATCGAAGAAACAGATCCTCTGCCACCTCCTGAAGAAGTTCCCACTCGTGGACTCTGGCCTGGGAACGGCTCAGGCCGTCTGCGATCGTGTTGTCCACCCCGGGAACGTGAACCGCAATCAGGTTTGCGCCGTGTCCGATTACCCAATCCCACACTCTCATGGCCTCCCTGCAAAGGGGGTAAGAGTGTGCGCCTCCTTGTTTGTTGAGGTAATACATTACCGCCGTGTTGTCCGTCTGAAGCAGGATAGTGCACGGTGGAATTATCGACTGGAAGGCCTTAAGTGCATAGAGGACCGCCCTCATCTCTAGGACACTGACATGGAGATGAGCCTCCAATGGGGTCCATGCACCCTGAGACTTCACCCCGTCTAGGTGTGCTCCCCACCCGAGACCTGAGGCGTCCGTGGTGAGGGTTATCTCCGGGGACTGCGCTGCAAACGGGACACCTTTGGAGAGCGACCCGGGGGCTAGCCACCACTGCCAGTCGCGAATCACGGATTTCGTGATCCTGACTGGATGCTGCAAATGGTCTTGCCTCTGGTCCCATTGCGCCTTGAGCATCCACTGTGTTATTCGCATGTGGAGTCGCGGCGAGAGGGACTGTAGGAATGGCCGCAGCCATGTGTCCGAGCACGGCGACTGCCCTGGCCGGGTATCGGTCTGGTTCGATAAGGCCCCATGAGGACCTGGTGCTTTCCCCCTGTCGGCCGGAAGAAAAGCTCTTCCCTGGACCGTGTCCAACACTGCACCTATAAACTGCAGTTTTGGCGACGGTACCAAGAGGGACTTCGTGATTTATAAGGATGCCCAGCGATCAAATAAGTCCTGGGTGTCCTGGATCATGAGCAAGAGCGCCCTCTGAGGCGGCCATGAGAAGCCAGTCGCTCAGGTACGGGAACACATAGTGGCCCTTTCTCCTAGAGACGCTGCCACGGCTGCCATGCATTTGGTAAAACCCTTGGGCGGATGACAGTCGAACGGGAGAGCCCGAACTGAAGATGGTGGCCTAGAAACTCGAGCGCAGGAACCTCTGATGCGCTTGAGCTATGGGGATATGCAGGTATGCATCCTGCATGTCTAGAGACGCTAAATAGGCTTTTGTTTCAGCATGGGATAAGACCGAAGGGTCACCATGCGGAATCTCTTGCACGCAACCGGTATATTGAGGTCGCTAGGTCCAGAATCGGACGGAGGTCCCTGTTTTCTTGGGAACCAGGAAGAAGTGAGAATATCCTTGTCCTCTCTGGTTCCCCGGGACGTACTCTATCGCCCCCTTTTCTAGGAGCGCGAGTACTTCTTGCCAAATTAAGGTTCCATGCTGACCCGGATACCGGGAGAGCAGAGGAGGCCTCGAGGGTGGCTTTTCTGCGAACTCTAAAAAGTGGCAGACGCTGACCAACTGCAGAACCCACCTGTCGGTGGTGATCGCCTGCCATCCCGGCAGGAAGTTCGCAATGCGACCCCCGACCATAGCTTCCCGTTGATCCTGAGGGGCGGGTGCCGGAAAGGAGTCATGCTGTGGCGGCAGATGGACCCGCTGGCTGGGTCGACCTAGGGGTGCACTGACCTCTGCTAGCGGGCTGCTTACCCTGGGTTCTGCGGAAACCAGAGCCCCTCTGTTGTGTAGCGGAGCAGGGCTGTTGCCCTGTGTCTGCCACAGCAAATTCGGCTTTCCGTTCCTGAAGGAACCGAGCCTAGGACGGTACATGGCTTGTACCGACCTCACCGCCTCCTCGCCTCTTACAGTTTGGTAATAATCTTCTCCGAGGATTACCAAATAACACATCTCCTCGAAGGCGTCCCATAATGTTCTTCTGGGCGTCCAGGGGTGAAGCCGGAGACACGGAACCAGGAGTGTCTCGGAGGCAAACGCTGCTGCTGCCCGGGCCGATGAGTCCGCGGAATCGTACGCAGCTCTAAGCACTTCGGGTCCCCACGTCTGAACCCGTGCGGAGGAGCTGGAGCATCTCCTCCTTCTGGTCACCTTCAGGTAGTTTCTCAGCTACCTCCAGACCCTGTTCCCACATAGCGTTCTGAAACTGAACCATGTGGGTTAAGTAATTTAAGGATCTGATGGCGCAGGTAGCGGAAGCGTACGTGCGCCTGCCCAGAGAGTCCAATTGCTTGGATTCTGGATCGGTGGCAGGGAATCCTTAGTAGGAGTAAATTCCCGTGGGAAAGTTCGAAACCACCGTCGGCTAGACTGAGACGGAGGGTCGAGGCATGCAAGTCGACGGCGGGAAAGAACTGAGTTCTGTGGGACCGCCCTTATGTACCACGCCTGACGGAGGCGACTGGCCGGGGCGGTCCCCGCCTGGAAGATAGCTAGCTAGAATTTTTCCGTGGGGTCCTGACACCTGCCGGCTTCAGTCCTAATGGTGTAACCTGCTGCAAGAGCGGTCTCTCGAAGTAAGATCTAGTGCTCCACACCTCCTCTGCAGAAGTTAAAGACAAACAATCGGCTATCCTCTGCATTTCTCAGTGCAAGACTGGATCCACAATAATAGACTTGTTCTAAACATTAGCAAAACACTCAGGGCATGCTCTTTGGCTCTAAAGCCAAACTTAGCACAAGCCGTAGCCTATACAATGTCTCCTGTGCTAATGGCTCCTCCCTTACAATAGCAACCTCATTCAAGTATTTAGGTGTCCTGCTTGATGAAACTCAACTTTGAGCAGCACATCGTGGCCACTTGCAAGTTAGTCAACACTAAATTCAGGATTGCCTACAGAACCAGTTGGATGCTCACCCCGTCAGCTAGGCTAGCTACTGCTAGGGGCATCCTACTCCCATCCCTTGCTTATGGTGACATCACCTATATAAATACCTCCAAAACCACCCTTAGTAAATGGGACACAACTTATAACAGCATCTGTCATTATGTGTCTGGTTCCCTACGTTTGAAACATCATTGCTTACTGTATGCAGACCTTAGCTGGCCCTCTCCTCCTGCCCATCAACTTCTTGCCCTTGAAAATCTGCTGGACAATGTAAGAACCAAACTACCCTCTGCCCTTGCAGCCATGCTGGTGCCTCTGTCCCCCACCTATGGCCTCCGATCTACTGGGCTCTCTACTACATATCCCGAGGTGCAGAACCCTGAAAGGAACCTCAGCCTCCTCCTGTCTGGCCCCCAAATATTGGAACTCCTTACCGCTTGATGTCGTTCTGCTCCTATTCATGTTGCTTTTAAAAAATGGCATCTCGCTCTCCATGTCGAACATGCTCGGTGCACCTGTTTTAACACAAACACACCCCCTCCCTCCCCCCATCCAGGCTGCTCATAAATCCCTACCCCAGCTCTCTCAACTCTCTCTCTGGCCTGAAGCTGTTATATATAGCACTTACCATGGATTGAATATTTAAACTACTGCTCTTCTGCCCTATGACTGTATGATGCATCATGCTATTGGATCTATGTGTATCTGTCTAATTTGTTCTCTACTATATCGTCATTACCGATTGCTCTCAAAATGCCTCGTTTATCTTCCCGTTATCGAGCTGCTAATCCTTGTACTGTATCTGTATATTGCTTGTCTGCAAAAATTGTAACCTCCTGGGTCGTGTCTGAAAATAGTCACATGTAGCTATGACACCCTACCCGGTAAACAAAAACTAAATAAAAATAAAATAAAATTGATCGATATGATGTCAAAGATTCAATTAACGCTTTTGAGCATGCAAAAAGGCAAACCTCACAAAGCAAAGAAGTCAAAATCCATGGTCCACAACACCCATCTCAATGCAATGAAGTACGTTCATTGGAAATCCCAACAGTAAAGAACATCTAGTAAAATTCCTGTCAGAATCATGGTGTGATATGGCAGAAACTTTGGCCCGGATCAGAAAATGGTTATTGCAGGTGGATTCAAGGACAGCCTCATTGCTCACATGGTCACTTCAGATGGATTAGTAGACCAAGATCTATTCTCATTGCACGAAGAAGCAGATACTCTGCTTTTACTTCAGGTTGCACATGCTTCAGAAGAATACCCTTGTGTAGTGGTATGGTCTCCAGACAACTAACGTTACAGTTCTCTGTGTACATGTTATTCACAAGATGGAATCAACTCAACAACTTTGGTTTCGTACTGGTGTGAAGAATAAGGCCAGGTTCATAGCCCCAGTCCTTAAGGGCACTCAGCCCAGGAGCGTGCTACAGCCGCGGTTCAAATCGGAGGAACAGAAGCCCCAGTCCTGAAGGGCACTCAGCCCAGGAGCGTGCTACAGCCGCGGTTCAAATCGGAGGAACAGAAGCCCCAGTCCTGAAGGGCACTCAGCCCAGGAGCGTGCTACAGCCGCGGTTCAAATCGGAGGAACAGAAGCCCCAGTCCTGAAGGGCACTTCAGCCCAGAGCGCGCATACAGCCGCGGTTCAAATCGGAGGAACAGAAGGTAACTTTTTCCGCTGGCAGAGCAGTCGCCTGCAGTTTCAAATTCGCGCTTTTTTCGCCACGGTAACCGTGGGGATTGTAGGTTCGCCACTGGCTCTCAGGACCTTCACGGATGCTCAAAAGGATGCTCAGGGCAGCTAGGGAAAACTGCTGCAGTGCAAGGGCAGCTAGCGAAAACTACTACAGTGCCTTACGCCCTATTGGGACAGTGTTTAGAAGGCTAACCATTATAGTTTTTATTATTTTTATTTGGAAGTTTCACCTTAATCATAGCCTACTTACTTTTGATTTGCTGGAGAAATTGAAACTTTTTAATTACTGTAATTTTGGCTCTTGTGTAATTTGATCAAACCGAGGTGTTAGACTGCTGTTTCTGAATCTTTTACTTCTTCTCTCTCCCGTCCCTCTTACTGGACCTCACTCTCACGCCTCCCTCTCTGCCCCGCCTCTAACTAGCCTGCTCCAATTACATGCCGACCCGTAGTCTGTGACCAGCTCTTAACCGTGGGTTCTTCTTTCCTTTCTCCATAGCCCCAGTCCTGAAGGGCACTCAGCCCAGGGCGTGCTACAGCCGCAGTTCAAATCGGAGGAACAGAAGGTAACTTTTTCCGCTGGCAGAGCAGTCGTCTGCAGTTTCAAATCTTCGCGCCTTTTTTGACGCCACGGTAACGTTGGGGATTTGTGTTCGCCACTGGCTCTCAGGACCTTCACGGATGCTCAAAGGGATGCTCAGGGCAGCTAGGGAAAGCTGCTGCAGTGCAAGGGCAGCTAGCGAAAACTACTACAGTGCCTTACGCCTGTTGGGACTTCCCGCAGGTTTTTGCGACTGCTCCCCACCCCCACCACCCCCACCCTTGTCCGGCATTTGTTATATAGTGTCGAATGGTGAATCCCTCGCCAGTGGGAGTGTAGTTTACCCTGCCCAGTGGGAGTGAAATTTTTCTATCTCCCTATTTCTCATTGGCACCTTATATCTCTTTACCACTAGAGGCTAAACAGCTGTATTAACCCTACTTATCTTTCCTGTTGCTCAGTCTGTATCTTTCGGGTTTGTTTTATTTTTTGCACTGTACTTTAAACTTCCACTAGCCTCTCCTGCTCACAGAACATACCCACACAAAATGCCCTCCTGCACTCATATCCCTTGGCACTCGACCTAGGTGTACTTCTGCTGCAAACCTCATTTATTGTAACCATTATGTGGATCCCGACAACAAGTAGCCCTCTCTCCCCAAATGATCATTATCACCAAAGGACTTTATTGCTCTCAAACATGCTAATCCAGTCGTATATGCCACCAGCCACCTTACCACTTTTAGTCCTAACTCGGATCATTTACTATGTTCTCTTTTTATACAAGATGCCCTCAATGCCCTGCCACCCTTCTCACCACATTTACCCACGTAAACTGTGGTACTTGCTCCTCTTAGCACTACTACTAGCTGGTGATATTGAATTTAATCCAGGACCCGTATGTAATATCCCCATCCCTGACACCTACTGGACTCACTCAAAGGATCTGCGTATTGTTCATATGAACATCAGAAGCTTTCCCATCATATCACCGAACTAGAGGCCTGGGTCATCCAATACAATCCGACATTCTTTGTTTGACAGAGACCTGGCTAAGCCCTCACGCCTGATCATTTATGCCGTTTGCTAACTATAATGTGGTTAGACAAGACAGGTCCTCATCAAAACGTGGGGGTGGTGTTGCAATCTATTTAAACCCGACCTCTCGGTGCACCTGAATACCTCACTCTCTCACACTGTGAAGCTATTCATGCTACTCTCCAACTTGATCTAGCGGCTACACATCATATGTGCTTACAACCCCTAGGTGTGGTACCCCAGGCCTAGTAGAACTCCTCTCCCAAGTGAGCCTAGCCACGGACGAAATGAAGTCCTTATTCTTGGGGATCTAAATCAAAACTGGCTCGGCCACACCGTGACAAAACCTCCATACTATTGTACAAGACTATGGCTTCCACCAGCTGATCAGTGAACCAACCAGGATCACAGCCCCACCCAGATCCAGTTCCTTACTGGACTGGCCTCACAAACCGTCTTGACCACATGGTCTCAGCCGGCACTTGCCGACTCTATTAGTGACCACTCCCACTATTTTGTACCTGGCGGCAGCCAGACAATCATCCCCCCCTCCGAGGTTAATCACCTTTCGTAATATGGCTAACTTTAATACATCTCAGTTCCTGTCTGACCTCTCACTCATTGATTGGTCACCTATCTTTACCTCTCCTAATGCTCAATCAGCCTTAGACTACTTCCTTGAAAAATTTATCGGTTCCCAGGACCTACATGCACCTTGCGTTACTCGCCGAATTAAAGGCACACAAACTAAGTGGTTAACAAAGGATCTTCTAGCTCAGCTTCGTAACAGGGACAAATGCTGGTATCGCTTTAAGGTCTCAGGTCTGCCAGCAGACCTCAGTGATTACAGGGCACTGAGAAATTCCTGTAAAAGAGACATCCGTCTAGCAAAAAGCTCCTTTTGCAAAGAATCACTTATTAATGCTGGAGGAGACTCGCAAAAATTTTGGTCTGTCATTAAATCTGTCCTTGGTTCTGATAAACCTTCTAACTCCAATGATATGCTGCTGAATGGAGTTCATTGCAACAACCCAGTGACTATTGCCAACTCTTTTAACCATCATTTTCTGGACCTGTCTCGGTACCTTGACCCCTTCCCCCCTAGCCATCTGGCATCCTCGCCCATGGCCAAGGATCCACTGCTCTCTCGTCCACTTCTCCGGTTCCGGATTGTCACCAAATCTGAAGTCCTAAAGTTGCGGCTTACTATCCCTGACAAAACCAGCCAAGGTGCTGATGGTCTTGAACCTCGGCTTCTGAAGACTGCTGCCCGCTAATAGCCTCCTCCTCTAACCAAAATTTTAACTTATCGCTATGTCAGCATGTAGTTCCGACCGCTTGAAGATAGCCAGGATAACACCAATTCTAAAGAAAGGTGATCCTAAAGAGATGGCCAACTACCACCCATTGCCATTCTCTCGGTGCTCAGTAAAATTTTGAAAAACTAGTTGCTATGCAAACTATTGAATATCTCCACAAACACAACCTCCTCTCTGGATCCCAGCATGGATTTCTAAAGGTCATAGTACCTCCACTGCCCTTCTGACACTCACAAAATGATATCTACACAGCCATGGACTCTGGTCTCCTGACTGGTACCACCTTCATTGACCTCACCAAGGCTTTTGACCTTGTTGACCACACCCTCCTACTTATGAAGCTTACCTCCCTGGTTTTCTGAGGAACCAGTAAACTGGTTTCGAGTTACCTATCAAATCGACAGCAGGCTGTTGCTTTTAACTCTGCCCTATCCAACCTATCGTTCACAAACTGGTGTCCCACAGGATCCATACTTGGTCCACTGCTCTTCTCGATTTTCGTGAACGACCTCCCTCAACAAGTATCTACTTGTTTCACTCCCTGCTCTATGCCGATGACCTTGTACCTACCATAGCGCCTAAAATGTACTGGACTTAACAAACTCTCTATCCAAAGAGTTCCAAACATTCAATCCTGGATTTCTGCAAATCATCTGTTCTCAACAAGCAAAACTCAGGCAATGCTATTTGGCTCTCCAGCCAACCTAAAAGCTAATCAGAACTCCTTCAAAATAACTTGCTCGATAATTCCCAGTTAGTAAACCTCATCTTTCAGATACCTTGGCATTCTTCTTGATGACTCCTTGGACTTTGATCTCCACATTATCATGACTTGCAAATCAGTCAATGCAAAGATCGGAGGAGCATACGACGATTATGCCCTTACCCCATCAGCTAGGCTTGCTGTGGCACAAGGCCTTCTTTCTCCCATCCTTGGCTTATGGCTCTGTAATCTATCTTGGTGCTACAAAGACCTCCCTCCATACATGGGACACCACATATAATAACATCTGCCGCTATGCGTCTGCCTCTCCCCGGCTCAAACATCACTGTCTGCTTTATGCTGACCTTAACTGGCCTAGTCCTGTGGCCCATCGCCTCCATTCCTATGGCTCCTTGATCGACGGTACGATACGGGAAGGCCTCCCTAATTCTCTTGCCCTGCTACTACGCCCTCAAATCCCTTTCTATAGTCTCAGGTCACTCGACCAGACATCTCTTTATATCCCTAGATGCAGGACCTTAATGGGTACACGAGCTTTCTCCCATGCAGCTCCTAGATACTGGAATACCATCCCTCTAGTTATTCGTCGTGCCCCAACGCACACCCGTTTTAAGAAGCTCCACCATCAATACCTACTCACAGCAAGTCCCTGCACCTGTTTCCAGCCACCATAAACCAATACCTGGCTCAAGCTGACACATTTCCCATTTGCACACTGCCTGCTACTTCTCTCCAAATCTATCCTCCTCTCTACCTCCTCCTCTGCCTCCTCAGTCACTGTGCTAGCTTGGACTTGTCAACTAGCTACCGACTAAGGATCTACAGGAATCTCCTGACCTGAGCTGCACTTATCTAATTTCTTTTCTATGATCCTATTATCCTTGTTTCTATATCTCCTACTTTGATTGCTTATGTACTTTCATAGTCTATTTAATGTTTGAGATGTTTTGTATTTTTCTGTCTAATTATTGTACTGTATGGTTTATGTGTGCTACGTCACACTGATGTTTTGTATGTCACTTGTATCCTCCCGGGTCGTACCTGAAAATAGGCATTTCTATGTCTAGTGTACCCACCTGGTAAACAAAAGCAAATAAATAAATAAATACAAACCCACACCACAGCAGCAGAACTTGGCCAACAACTATGCAAAATGTTGCCAGCAGTACACACACTGGGTGTGATTCAACCAGCAGTCTTGCAAGGGTTGGCAAACTGAAGTCATGGAAGCTTGTCAAGAAGAATCCACACAAATTTAGAAGCCTTACCAAGTTTGGCACTGTGGTCGATATACCTTCTGCACAGCTGAAATCAGTAGAACTTCTGATAACCCTTCTCTATGATCCAACGGCTAACTTGGTGAATGTAAATGGTGCTCAATATAAGCGTTTCTGTCGCAAATAGACCCGGAATGTAGCTCCCCGCCCAATTTTTTTTTTTTTTTTTTTTATTTTTATTCCGAACAAGACAGTGACAGGTGTAGCATTTGTCTGATACAGTGGATATTGATGATTACATATGTATAAGGTAAGCAGCAGTAATAATAGTAATTACATATAACACATCAATTCTTGATTTTCCTCCACTCCCCCAGTACCATCTCCACCAGTTACCCTTTCCTTTCTAGAGGCAGGCGGCGGAACCTTTCTTGAAATTATTATATCCATTAGGTCGTTCGTACTGGTCATCAAAACACTTTCCCTGATTTCTGTCTTAAGAGGGAAAAAAAAAAAAAGGGGGGGGGGGGAGAACACCCTCTCAGATATCTCAGCTTGAGTGTATTGTAACCCCTCTAATCATGGAACAAATTCCGGATCAGATTTTGAGGCATGAAGTATCCATCTGCGCCATTTCAATTCAAATTGAGAGAGCCTATCATGTAATTTGGCTACTAGTTGTTCAGAGTAGTAAATTTCTTTCACTATTTAAAACCAATCTAAGGTTGAAGGTATCATTGGAGTCATCCAATGACGAGTTGATTGTTTACCTTAGCAGCTAAAAAAAAACTAAGGGAGCAACGTTTTGTCCCAGCGTGGTCTATGGGGAGGGTAGATGTAAAGGACTTATTTCTACTGTTAGTTCGATATTTTCTCTGAGGTACCCTGACAATTCCCCCTGGAGGGCACACCAAAAGGGTGCCAAGTCTGGGGCAAAACCAAAATATGCGTCCGAAATCTGCCAGGTTGCAATTGCAACCTCTCCAGCAGAA
This sequence comes from Neoceratodus forsteri, assembly GCA_016271365.2. Classification (NCBI taxonomy): domain Eukaryota; kingdom Metazoa; phylum Chordata; order Ceratodontiformes; family Ceratodontidae; genus Neoceratodus; species Neoceratodus forsteri. Next base: position 1,410,215,254 of record CM057456.1, on the reverse strand, counting down.
TCCAAAAGAGGGTGGGAGATATTTTTTGAGAATTGCTGGGGATCGAAAAAAATTGGTAGCGGGATTTCCATGCAAACTCTCTCCACGTATTTGAGGCAGTAATTCTGATTGCTTTTAAGGTGGAGCTACTCCAAGTTTCAAAGGGAATTTCCAATTGTAAGTCCTTGTTCCAGGCCTCGAGTATTGATAGGGAAGAATCCCCTTCCGCTTCCCTTATTTTATAGAGGTGGCCGATTAATTTACCCCATAGGTTACCTCCGAGAGCGTCTCCCAACAGTTTCCATAAAGTTGGAAGGGTAGATAAGACTGGAATACTTTTTGTCTAAGTATACGATTCCTCACTTGAACATAGCAGAACAAGTCTCTGAGGCAGATTATATTGTTTCTGTAAGTCTGTGAAAGAAATCACTCCCCTAGTGTTAAGGAATTGCCCAAAGAAACTTAAGTTCAGCCTTCTCCATTGTTTAAATGTAGAATCAAGTGTGGCTGGTAAGAATAATTCGTCAGAGATTAAAGAGAATGAAGAGAATGAAATTTTTTTTAAAAAGGGCTTTTTCCATTTTATTATTTGCCAAATCTTAAAGACTTGGGCTGTGAACTGAGAGAAACTGCGGAGAGAAGGAGGTTGCTCCCAAGAGGCACACACTATTTTTTCCTATATCATCTAAGTCATGCAGGAGGAATTCAATCTCTTTCCAAAGCCAATGAGAAGACAGGGAGAGCCAGATGATTTTTAAGAAAGCAGCCAGTGCGTAGTGTTTAAGGTTAGGGAGAGTAATGCCTCCTCGGTCAAGGGCCAATGTCAAAATTGTGAATCTGAGTTGAGGTTTCTGACTCTCCCAAATAAAAGAGGATATAATTTTGTTCCAGGACCTAAAATAGAAGTCTGATGGAAAAACTGGAATGTTCTGAAACAGATATAAAAGCCATGGGAGAATATTTATACGTATAGTTTCTATACGTTGAAAGAAGTTAAGTTTCAAGCGCCCCCATCTGTTCAAGTCCTCCTGGATCTGTATGGAGATAAACTATGAACCTATCATTTCTATATTAATCAAATTGAGGGGAATATGAATACCCAGACGTTTAGTTTTAGTACGTCGCCATCTCATGGGGAGAGCACTCAGAGTAAAATGGGGAGTAATAAAGCATTAATGCTTCTATTTTTGATGTGTTTAATTTAAAATTTGCTAAACGTTCATACTGGTTAAAGATTTCCCATGTTGCAGGACTAGAGCATTCTGGAGAAAGGAGGGTCAATAAAATATCATCCACAAATAGGGAGACTTTATACTTTTTTTGTCCCAAAGCGATTCCCTCTATCCCTGGATTTAAACGGAGGGCAGCAGCTAGTGGTTCAATACATAGAGCGAATAGGGCCGGGGAGAGAGGGCAACCCTGTCTAGTACCTTGTGAGAGGGAAACGGGGAAGAAAAATTTCCATTGATGTGAATATAGGCTTTAGGGCTTGCATATAAATGTTGTAGCCATGTAAGAAATGAATCAGGGAAAGAAAAGGTCCTGAGTGTTTCCCAGAGGAAACTCCACGAAACTATCAAAAGCCTTCTCCGCATCAAGGCTTAATAATGCTAAAGGGATTTTTCTGGCATGAATGTGCTCCAAAAGAAGCATGGTGCGCCTAATATCCGTAGTGCTACGGTTTTTAATAAACGCGGATTGGTCAGAATGAACAATAGTTGGCAGGAGTTTTTCTAATCTCGAGGCCCAGATTGCCATAAAAATTTTATAGTTTGTGTTTTAAGACTGAAATCGGGCAGTATGAAGAAGTTTCGGTTGGGTCCTTGTTAGGTTTAGGGATGGGGGTCAGTAGTGCACAATTACATGAAGGGGGGGGAGCTTCACCCTCTGCTACCGCTCTGTGTGTGTGTTCAGGAGCATGGGGAGAAGGAATTCAGACATCATCTTATACCATTCGGCCGTATAGCCATCTGGTCCAGGACATTTAGCTGATTTGAGGGCTTTAATGTAAACAAAAATTTCATCTGGTCTGATCAGTGCTTCTAGTTGGAGACGTTGGGTTGCTGTTAATGAGGGGAGAGATAATCGAGAGAGGAAGGCCTTCCTATCGCTCATCTGGGAGGAGTCGAGGGGTGCCAAATATAAAGACTGGTAGTGGAAGAAAGATGAGAATATATGTTCATCTTTATGCGAGAGATGTTTTGTAGTAGGATGCTTTATTTTAAGGACAGTTGCAGCTCGCTTTCTCGCTCTAAGTTTATGGGCCAACATTCATGTTCCCCTAATGCCCCCTCCTAACTGGACAACTTTAGGAAGGTTAAGGTTTGTAGAATCCTAAGATCCATTATTTTTTGTATGTCTTGTTTTATTAATCTAATTTTCTTCTGGAGTATTTTATCCCCTTCCCTATATAACAGTTAATAAAATTGTAGTTGTTCAAGCAGGTATTTATAGGAAGCTTCCAGTTTGTTTTTCTCACAGTAAAAGCTATGGTTTCACCTCTGAGGACCACTTTTAAAGTATCCCATATAACAGGGACTGAAATATACCGAGAGACATCATTTAGTATTTGGGGGATTTTTGTTTTCACTAATTCGATGTAGTCTGGATCTTTAAGTAAAATGGGATTAAAACGCCCTAATTTTAAGATTTTAGGTTTTTCCATACTGATTTTTAAGATCATGGGATGATGGTCAAAGAGCATCTGGAGGTCTAAGGCTAAATCTTGTATCAGTGGGAAATGCTCACAGAAGAAAAAGAAGTAGTCTACACATGAATATGTTTGGAAGCATGGGGAGAAATGTATAACCCAGGTTTGTTGGGTATTATTTTCTCCAGACATCTACTATTCCCAAATGGGATAGCATCCCCTTTAAATATTTCAATGCACTAGCTGATCGATGAGCTCTCAGGGATGAAGTACCTAGTTGTGGGGAAAGAGCCAGGTTAAAATCCCCTCCCATTATCAGTGTACCTCAGAGACTATTACCTTTTTGAGAAAAGAACTTATCACAGCTCGAGAGAACTGGGGGATACATTAACCAGGGTAACATCCTAGGAATATAGGATACACTTAAGGATTATAAAGCGCCCCTGTGTGTCCGCTACCATCTCTTTCAGTTCCCAAGGAGCCGAAGTTGGGATAAGAGTAGCCACCCCTCTCCTGTGACCACAGGGATGTGAAGAGGCATAGACCCGAGGGCTATCTCCCCACTTTAGCTTCTGGTGCTCTACATCCAGGAGGTGAGTCTCCTGTAGGTAATATACATCGGCCACCTACCTCCTAAGTGACTGCATCATTCTCTCTCTCTTTATTGGACTGTGAAGTCCGGTAATATACAAATATACATAGAGTATATTTTAACTGGATTTATTGCCATTTTGTTTTTACTAGTATTTCTGTTTCTACAGGTAGAGAAAAAGGGGGAAGAGAAAGAGGACACTCTTCAAGGCTTGTCCACTCGCACAGCAAATGAGTGAAACTTGCAGTCTCTCAGATTCAAATAAACTTTTGCATTACCTCTTATGTGTGTATTTTTTTTCCCTTTGTCTTGCTCCGATTTTTTCTACTTTACAAAAGAACCTATTGAGCCTAACCCTGGCTCCAGAAAAAAAAAACAGTGGTAACACAACAATAACCATAAGTGGCCTCTATAACTCTAGAGGTCTCCAAACTTACAACCATAGCGACTTCAAGTGTGGAGTGTCAACTCTGGAACACCCCGGGAGAATCCCAACTGTACCTCGACAAGCAAGTGTGATGGGAGAAAGGGTATCCGTAATCCCCAAGGGAGAGGGAGACCACCCTATGAGCAATGGAATGCCCCAAAGGACCAACACCAAAAAGGAGAGAAGTCCCCTATGTGGTTTGGTTCTAGCTTGTCTCTGGGCTGTCATTTCCCATGAGTAAACCCTCAAAACTCTACAGTAAATTTGCAAAGTCACCCCTGGTATGCCTTGTAGAGACGGGTGGCAGAGGGGGTATCCGACTGGCTTGGTAGCAGTTAGAAAATGGCAGGGTTAAAGAAGGGGGAGAGAGAAAGAGGGAAACAAACAAGAAAGAAAAAAATGAGAGGGGAAGAGAAAGATGTCAGGAGGTCTTGATGCTTTGGTTATACCAGGGGAGAAAGGGTAGCGAACAAACCCCCCCTCCTTTTCATTGCCTACGTCTCAAGTGTCTCCTGGCATTCTATGTATTTTGGGTTATAAATCAGCATCCAAAAAAAGGAGAAGAGAGGGGAAAAAAAGGGGGGAAGGAAGAGTCAAAGTTTAAAAAAGTCCAAGTTTAAATAAATAGTTCCCAAATCCTGGTTTTTAAACAATGATTGTTTTATCCACCTGTTAAAGCATTCAGGAGGAGAGGGGAAGGAAGTTCTATGCCTGCATAGCGTGCCTTCATCGCAAATATCTTCTTCGTGTGTAAATGTTCGACTGTCTCATACATGGCTGGGCACCCTCTACCCTCAACTAGACCCCAAACATTCAGGCGCGCCCTAGACCAGGAATCCGCACGCACCGAGACCCTAGCGACCCCAAAGAAGAGGGATAAAAGGGGGGGGAAGAGAGCTGTAGTCCCATGAAGGGAAGGGGAGGGATGGGGGGAAAAGGACCCATCCATCAGACTAAACTTCAGTGACTAGCGTCTGAACATCCAGCCTGAGGGGAACCTCTGCCATCATATGTTCAGGGTCCCCAGGATCCAGGATAAACCAAGCTTAATATAGAGGGCCAAATCTCCAAATGTATACCCCGGAACTGGGAACAAGTGCAAGGATCATTCGAGGACAATATAGGCCCTAACTCCCCCAGCCCGAAAACCAGGGTGATCACCATTAAGGAGGGTCAGCAAAGGGAGGAAAAAGAACTAGTCATTGTACTCACAGTCTCGTTCTTGTTTTTAAGAGGTGAGAGTCAGATTTCTGCACCGACTGATTCTTTCCAATACGTCCTGAATAGGGAGATTAAGAATTCGCTAGTCAGCTTCTACCTGGCGGTTGCGCTGCAAGAAACGAGAAGTTGGAATTCGATCCCTCAATACAACCTTAGATTTTAAGTCCTCAATCACTTCTTGTGCTGTGTTGTAAGTTACTTGGCCAGACAGGAGATGGACCTGTAGCCTGGCAGGGTATGGAGTACAGAATTTGATATTCTGGGCACAAAGGAATGGAAACAAGGGGGCACATTCACAACGTAGCTGTTGTGTATGGGGGGCGTAGTCATTGTCTAGGAGGAGGCGATGAGTGCCATACATTGTGCAACCTTTTTGCCAGGCCTTTCGCAATAGCTGGTCCTTTGTCTAGTATGTCTGGAATTTCATGACAAATGATCTGAGCGAGAAGGCCTAGGACCCAGCGCTCTGTGTGCTCGCTCCAGATCGAGCTGAAAGGATGGATCCAAGTCGAGGAGGGAACGCAGTAAGTGGTCCGCGAAAGCCACCGGGTCTTCTCCCTCAGGGAGCCCGTATATCCTTATATTTTTCCGCAGACTTCTGTTTTCGGCATCTTCTTGCCAGATCACTATATGTAGCTGTTCGGATATTTTTTTGAAAAAACCCTCTAAGTCATCTAGCTTGGAAGAATTGAGAGATCTGGTGATCAGCCTCCTCCATGCGTGTTTGGAGCATTGAGATGTCGGAACGTAGCCCCCGGATACAGTCTCATTTCCCCCCCAAAATCTTAAAATAGCTCTCAGGATGTTTTCTTCGGCCTCATGATCAAGTCCCTTTTTTTTTGGCCCCAGATTTAGATGTAGATAATGCGGCTGAAGTTGCCTTTCCTCCCCCTTGCTCCCGACTGCCTCTGGATTGCTCATTGTCTGAAGGCCCTGGGTCGTCCATCTCCAAGTGGACCAATCGCTATGGGCATGAAGCGGTTGCAGTGAGTTTTTGCCATTTTCTTTGGGGAAATTTTTGTAGGCTGCCTCCAGCAATTTAGAGTCTTTATAATTCTATGTTAGTTTTCTGGCCTTCGTTTAGTCATCGGGAGGTGATTTAATTATACTAGAGTGAGGAGGATTCACAAGGTGGCTGGCTGTCCGAGCATTCCGGAACCGGAAGTCCTCTCCGCCCAACTTCTGATAGTCTTCTTCAACATACCAAGCGCACAAATTACCAGACCTTTATCTAGAACTATACCCTGAAGGCTCAGCCTGACATCCCATCCCCAATTGTAAATGGCTGGCATCACAAGGATGGACACATTTCTCCAACACTAATGACAGACACCTACACCTGAAGTACTCCTCAAACTCATTTCATATAGGTGTAAAAAAGCCAAGTGTGAGCACAGCTGCAGTTGTTCCAGGCAGAGCATGGTGTGCACACAGGCTTGCTTGTGTACTGATGGTGAGGACTGCTATAATCCTCATAAAGCTGCCAGTGTGGATCAAGATCAGTGATACTACAGATGATTCAGACTTAAGACATGTAGCATACGACAGATATATTGAAAAAGGCTAGACGTATATACTGTCATACTGCCCATTGCTGAGAGGGAGTCCACAGGATAGTAGTCTTTTGCTATCACCATGGTGTGCAATATTATACCTGGCCTTCTATTATAATAAATGGGGTATTTAAAACTTTTGTGTCAATGAATAATCTGTGCATCAATACAAACCACAAGCCTAACATTCTTTAAGTAATGAGCCTTAATTATTTGTGTTGCCAGCCAGCCCGGTGGAACACAGGGCCTTACCTCACGCCATGCTGGCAACCCAGGTGGGAATGACCTTGCTACCGGGAGCCGCCACGGGGGAGATGAGCTGCCAAAGGGAGCTCTCCCTCCAAGGGTGGTTGTCATCCCCTGAGGTCCGACGGCAAGCGTGGGGGAGAAAGATGATTGCCAGGGATGGGGTGCAGGCTGAGCCGGTACCACGCTGCATGTGCACCTCCACACACATGTGTCTGCCTGGGTCCCAGGTCTGAAGAGAAAACGGGGGTTGGGGGAACAAAAATTACTAATGGAAATAAAAAAAATGTTAGGACAAAGAAACTTTTTGCATGACTAAAATATTTGTCGTTTTAAAACAAATTGTTTAAATCCCATTTTATTGATCATTTTTACCTTCAAACTTGTCTTGACAACTTTAATACATGTTTGTGGCCTTTTCATTTGCACAAAATGTTTTAACATGCGTACAAAAATCTTGCACTGGCATACCTTGCTACCACTTTACAAGACCACATCCATCCTAAATAAGTACCCTAAGGGACACTTCTATCAAAGAGTTGTTGCTTTCTGTAGGGGGATGGGGGGTGGTGACCCCCCCCCCCGGCCCACAAAGTCACCAAAACTTTCAGACTTGGCCCCCAGACTATATACAGAAAGCTATTATGAGTGTGCACGAGCAGGCTAAATGTTGTGGCGCCAGATCAGCACACTTTATGGGTTTAGTATTTCCACTCTAAAATAACATGATTTAGCTGATGACAATCAAGGGGAGCAGAATGCAATGAATAAACCATCTTTAACTGCACTACTACTTTAATTAAAAAGATGAAAGTATGACGTATTCTAAAATCCCAGACCATTCAAATAAATACCTTGTCAAAGTGTGTTACATCTTGCTGTATTGGTATCTGAAGACCCCAGAGTCTATATTTTTTGGCAACACTAGCATACTGCAAATCCTCAGGAAGTTCCACGATTGTGGCTCTGCTTAGGATCTCTGAATTCCCATAGTCGATGTAAGTCACAACACACTGCTGAAACATTACAAAATCAGATAATTTACAAGAATGCAAAATACAGTAAACAAAATTAGCAACACAGCAACATACAATGCCTACAATGATGGTTTACACTGCACTTTCCTAGGATCCTGCTCCCCAGGTTTGCACATCACAGAACAGTAATGAAAGCATGTGGCCGGCCCGGTGGCACGGAGCCCCATACCTGTCCCAGCTTCTCTTAAAGCTGCCCACTGTCAACGGGATTACCACTTCTGGCAGTGCATTCCAAGTGTCCACCTACCTCTCTGTGAAGTGCTTCCTGACCTCCCTCCTAAACCTCCCACCCTCCAGCATAAGACTTTGCACCCCTCGTGTTATGGCTGCCATTCAGCTTAAAGAGACTCTCCTTATCAACCTCATTTATTCCTTTCAAGTACTTGAAGGTCCCAATCATGCCCCCTTTCTCTCCCCTATCTTCCAGGGAGTACATGTTCAGTGCCCTCAACCTCTCCTCGTATGCCTTACCCTGCTGACCCACTGTCATCTTTGTAGCCCTCCACTGGACTTTCTCCAGCAGGTTAATGTCCTTTTTAAGGTCTAGGCACCTGTACTGTACTCCATACTCTAGATGCGGTCTTACCATTGACCTGTGCAAGGGCAGTATAACCTCCACTCTCCTACTACTAATCCCACTAGATATGCATCCCAGCATCTTGTTTTGTATTTTCTATTGGTCCAGAGGCGAGAGGACAACTGCAGCCGTTGAACCTATCATCACGAACAGTCTCTCGCTTAAATTCATGTCAAGATCTTGCAAGGGAAAACAATCCGACCCCAAATTAGCTATTAAAAGAAATCAGAATATCATAATTATCTATATAAACATAAAGCTACAGTAATCGCTAATACATAAAGAATTCCTATAAGCACCAATTACCTGGTCTTCACCAGCCATTTTCTTAAATTTACAACGATACCAGCTCTTGTCTTCAGAATATAAACCTCCATAGACCTATTAAGCAACAAAAATCCAAATTAATCCAAATTTCAGGTAGTGAGTAGCAGAGGAAGATGCTCAAACCCTGCAGGTCTTTTTCAACTGCAATAATACTTCGTAAAGACCACGTTCAGACAAGTATTTAGGAACTTTAATGAACCAAACACTGCAGTAACTGCATGGGCTTAAACACACAAGATTGAGAAAGAGTCAACATTCTGACCAGCACAACACATTTTCTTTTTTAAAGCAGAAATCCCAATAAACCTCCCTCCCCCCTTAATTTGTAGTTTGTTTCTCTATGTCAGAGCAGTCCCTTCCTCTCTGACCCACCCAGCCCCATCACAGACCTTCTACAGGACATGCCAGTTCTGAAGTGTCCCACCACTGATTAGCCTCTGTGGTGGGTCCAGGAAGGAGATGGCTATCTCCCACCTTCAGAGTCCAAATGAAGGAGCTGGCTGACTTGGTGTGAGGCCTGTAGTAGGCTGAAGAGTCTTCCAGCTGCTCAAAACGTTCTTCCATTCTCTGCCATGTGCCAACAGTTGTATGTGTGTGTCTCCACATATGTTATCAACCTCTAGGGCAGCCGGACGCTTTCACTGCCAGGACTTAGTGTCCCACCACCCCGAGAGAGGACAACAGTCCCTCAGATGCTCAATTCTCTCGCTACTGTAGGCCAGACCCTGGTCACCAGTATGGCAGGTGGTGCTGCTACCACCAAACCATTAGAACGGCCTCCTATGCAAAAAAACGTAGTAACATGGTTCAAGTTTCTTAGACACTTAGATTTTAAAGCCAGCTCACAGCCAATGAAACCACCTGGATGAATTATCTTGAACATGGTCAACCAAAAAGTACAGTTAAGCTAGGTAACTTCCAGAGATGCAGCAACCTGATTTACTGGACAGACCAACTGCCGCCTGTACAATCTGCAGATGGTTAATCCTGCTTCCATGGGCTCTCGAAGTCACAACCGCCCTTTTGAATGGGGCACACAATCACACTTACCTGAACAGCAGACCTTAAACAGAATCGCCGCCATTAGGTCACATCATGGAACTGTAAGCTGTCAGCGGCAGGACCAGCCAGAAATTACTGGTGGCTGGGGCTGCCCACGTCGACATGCTGTTTCAGTGCCTAAGTAACTTGTGCATCCCCAGCATGCCTCAGTTTTCCGCCGGAGACGGGCTCAGAGAAATAGTCAGACTGGCAGTCACTGAAGCAACCAGGACCAAACTAGGCACACACAAAAGAATATGAAAACCTGCGTAAAGATGCCAAAAGTGGCAACAAAGTTGAAACAACTTGTGAGAGCAGGCAGGATAATCACCCATGATGGGGATAAGGTGGTAGGACAGCTGTGATTCTATGGAGGAGATTCTTTCGAAGATCTAATGTTACAGTAAGCAACTATTCTATATTCTTCAAGGACATCTCCCCTCAGCTAAGCCACATCACGTAACAATTCCAAAGCAGTACAAAGCACAGAGGGAGGATGGCATGACCTAAGGATCCAATATAAGGAGACCTAGCAGGGATCTTCCTGCTGAGCCATTGACCAAGTTAACCGCTTAATGCGATCGCATTCCATCTCTGGCATCATACCTGAAAACAGCCTAATTTAAAAACCCGTCCATTGCTCGTTTCTCAATCATTTTCAATTAATTTCATTCCCCCTGACAAATTTTGAAGAGAAATGGGATCTCTGAGTGTATTTTTCAGTCAGAATCCACAGGGCATCTCATGGGAGCAAGTACTGTGATGGCTGGTCAAGATGCATAACAGAGGCCAAGAAGAAAAATTTACTCACCTGTAACAATAGTTCTAGAAGTGGTATATGTTGTTCATCCACACGGCTTGGCATGTCCCTTTCCCCTTTAAATCTTGCCGAAGTCTTCAAGCTGGCTCCTCCCACCAACCCAGGTTGTAAATACCTCGGCTCTGCCCCATGATGCCAGATCTTAGCCTGCTGGAAGCAAGGTTGTGCACCCGAAGCCAGGGAGGTCGGGTGGGTGTGTGAGTATGAACAACATATACCACTCCTAGAACCAGTGTTACAGGTGAGTAACCTGTTCTTCTAGGAGCGTGGATATGTTTTTCATCCACACTTCTTGGCAGACTCCAAGCAGTTCTCCGGCAGCAGAGAGGCAAGGTGCACACCCCGTACTTAGGGAACACCGACTGGAGAACTGAGGCCCCAAAACCAGCATCCCAGCGTGACTCAAGGTCAATGTGGTAGTGGGTGATGAAGGTGTTTGCTGACTTCCAGGATGCAGCCAGACAGATTTCCTAGAGAGGGGTGTCCCTGGAAGCAGCCACCGATGCAGCAGTATGGCGGGTGGAATGTGCCTCTCTGGGAGGCTCCTTGCCCGCCAACTCATAGCACAGACCTATGCATGATGTAATCCACCTTGCAATGGTCCATTTCGCTGCAGGTCTGCCAGAAGCGGCTTTAACGTAGGTGACAAACAGCTGGCGAACCTCTCCACGAATTTCCGCTGTTCTCTTCTTATAGTAGGAAAGCATGTCTCGGGTCTAAAGTATGGAGCCTGTACTCTGCGTCCGAGGTGCAGTTAGGGTAGTATACAGATACTCAATACCTGGTTAAGGTGGAACTTTGACACCACCTTCGGAAAGAATTTCGTGTGGGGGCACAGGACAACTTTGTCCCTGTGAAAGACCACCGAAAGAGCCTGCAGCTCCCTTGTCCTTCTGGCTTACATGATAGCCACCACGAAGGCAGTCTTCCACAAGTGTGAAAGCTCACACTTGTGCATGGGTTCGAATGGCTTGCCCATGAGCTTTGCCAAAACTAGCAGTAGATCCCACGGAGGTGGAGGTTCACGCACCAGAGGGGATATGTGATCGAGGCCTTTCAAGAAGCACCCAACCACTGTCTCCTGTGCCAATGTCGGCTCACCGGCCCACACCTGGTAAGCAGAAATGGCTGCCAGGTGCAACCTAAGGGTCGATGACCACAGACCCCCTTTGGAGAGAGACCAAAAGTAGTAGAGAATGTGATAAGGGGTCCAGACTCTTACCCTCACACCAAATGGAAAATCTCTTCCATTTGAAGGCATAACATTTCCTGGTAGATTCCTTTCTAGAGGACTCCACCACGGTGTAGACATCCTCGGAAAGACCCAGAGCCAGGAACTTTAGCCGTTCAGGTACCAGATTGTGAGGTGCAGGGACTTAAGGTCCGAATGGAATACCTTCCCCTGGTTCAGTGGTATCAGGGTCGGGCACGTGAAAAGCCGCTCCGGGGGCCTGCAGCTGAGGAGATCTGGATACCAGAACTGGCGTGACCAATCTGGGGCAATCAGGATCACCTTCACCTTGTCCCTCCTCCCCTTGAGTAACACCTTGTGGATCGATGGAAGACATATAGGAGGCCTCGGGTCCATGGCCTCAAGAAAGCATCCCCCTGCAGCGAACCCTACTGAGGAGGGCTGGCATGGAACAGCCTCAGCTTGGTGTTTTCCCTTGAGGCAATCGGGTCCACCAATGGTTTGCCCCAAAAGCAGAACAGACTGTAAGCTACCTCTGGATGGAGAGAACTCGTGGGATGTCTGGCCTATGCGGCTGAGAGCATCCGCCATCTAGTTTGAGGCTCCTGCTATATGAATAGCTAAGAGATATGCCTCCAACCAGCTTACGATTGTCCAGATATGGAGCGCCTCCCTTGCACAGCAGACGGGAGTGCGTGCCGTCCTGTTTGTTGAGGCAGTACATGGTCATGGTATTATCCGTCTGGACTTGAACCACTTGACCCCGGAGCTGAGGAGCAAAAGCTGACAGTGCCAGTCTGACTGCTCTGAACTCCAACAGGTTGATGTGGCATCAGGATTCCTCGGGGGTCTAGAACCCATGGGCCCTGCAGTCCCCCATGTGGGCTCCCCAGTCCATGAGAGGTGCATCGGCCATAAGAACGACAGTTGGCTCGGGGCCGACAAAGGGGATCCCTTCCTGCAACCTGTCTGGGGCGGTCCACCACTGGAGAGCATCCCACATCTTTAGGGTTACAGTGATCAGCCGGCCGAAATGACCGTCACGCTGAGTCCACTGAGCGGTCAGCTCCCTTTGAAGGGAGTGCATGTGCAATCTGGCCCAACGGACCACTGAAGTGCACGCTGCTATGTAACCCAGAAAGAGTAGAAAGTCCTGGACAGGGTGCAAGTGCCCAACCAGAAATGATTGGGCAAAGGAGGAGAGAACCTCCGCCCTGTCCGCCGGTACCAGAGCACTGCCATGACAAGAGTAGAGATCTACCCCGATGAAGCCCATCACCTGAGAGGGCAAGAGTTCTGACTTGGCCTCGTTGATCAGGAGGCCAAGTTGGGAGCAGGTTTGGAGAGCCAGATCCCTGGACCTCTCCACCTCCAGAAGGGAGAAACTTGCCAAGAGCCAGTTGTCTAGGTAAGGGTAAATTCGGACACCTCGACATCGGAGGTGGTCTGCCACCACTGCAATGCACTTGGTGAAGACCTGTGGGGCCGATGACAGGCTGAATGGCATGGCTCGGAACTCGTACAGGGTCCCTTCGAACCTGAAGTGGAGGAACCACTGAGGGGAGCGACGGATTGGGACGTGAAAGAATGCGTCCTATAGATTCAGTGAACAGAAATACAGGTTACTCACCTGTAACAGGAGTTCTAGAAGTGGTATATGTTGTTCATCCACACTTACTGGCAGGTTCCTTGCCGCTTTAAATCTTGCAGGAAGGTCTTCAAGCTGGCTCCTCCCACCCACCCGGGTGGTAAAACTCTCGGCTCCACCCCATGACGCCAGATGTATCCTGCTGGAGGCCAGGTTGTGCATCTAAGCCGTGGAGGTCAGGTGGGTTGTGTGAATGAACACATACCACTCCTAGAACTCCTGTTACAGGTGAGGGACCTGTATTTCTAGGGACGTGGATATGTTGTTCAATCCATACTTACTGGCAGACTCCTAGCAGTTCTCTGGGAGGATGAAGGCAAGGCGTGCAACCCCTACTTGGGAAATAAGGACTGGAGAACCGAAGTCCCAAAACCAACATTCCGGCGTGACTCAAGGTTGATGTGGTAGTGGGTAATGAAGGTGTGTGCTGACTTCCAGGTAGCAGTGCTGCAAAGTTCCTGGATAGGGACGTACCTGGAAGCAGCAGTATGGCGGGTATAAAGAGCTCTTATCCCTTTGGGAGGCTCCATGCTTGCCAACCAACAGTAGAGATCTATGCAGGAGGTGACCCACCTGCCTACTGTCCGCTTGGCTGCAGGTCTGCCAGGTGCAGCTTCAGCGTAGGTGACAAACAGCAGCTGAACCCCTACCCGAACTTGAGCCGTCCGCTCCTTATAATAAGAGCGCTCTTCTAGGGTCCAGAGTATGAGGCCTATATTCGGCCTCCGAGGTGCGACTGGGGTAGAACACCAGCAGAGTCAACACCTGGTTAAAGTGAAACTCAGACACCACCTTTTGAAGGAATTTCGGGTTGGGGTGCAGGACAACCTTGTCCCTGTGGAAGACCAGATAAAGAGATTCAATTGAAAGCGCCTGGAGCTCTCCCATCCTTCTGGCTGACCTGGTAGCCACCAAGAAGGCGGTCTTCCACGACAGGTGAGATGTCACACCTGTGCATCAGTTCAAAAGGCTTGCCCATGAGCTTAGCCAATACCAGCAGTAGATCCCACGAAGGTGGAGGTTCTCGCACCGGGGAGGATATTTGATCAAGGCCTTTGAAAAAAGCGCCTGACCACCTTCTCCTATGCCACAGACTGCTTCCCGGCCAGCGCCCGATAAGCAGAGATGGCCGCTAGGTACACCTTAAGGGTCATCGACCGAAGCCCTAGCTGAGAATGGGACCACAGGCAGTCCAGCATGCTAGTCAAAGAACAGGAGGAAGGGTCCAATCCCTTATTCTGACACCAAATGGAGAACCTCTTCCATTTGAAGGCATAGCATTTTCTGGTCGACTCCTTACAGGATGCCTCAACAACGTTGAGGACCTCGTCGGAAAGACCAAAGGCCTGGAACTCTAGCCGCTCATGAACCAAGCCGTCAAGTGCAGGGATTGAAGGTCTGGGTAGAGTAACTTCCCCTTGTTGATAGAGATCAGGTCCAGGCGGGCTGGAAGCCACCTCGGGAGCCTAGCGTGGAGGTTGAGGAGATCTGGATACCAGAACTGGCGGGGCCAGTCTGGGGCTACCAGAATCACCTGCACCTTCTCCCTCTTCGCCTTGAGAAGCACCTTGTAGATCAAAGGAAATGGGGAGGTGTAGAAGAGGCCCGGGGTCCATGGCCTCGACAAGGCACCCCCCTGCAGCGAGCCCTGCTGAGGGGGGCGGGCATGAAACAGCCTCAGCTTCGCATTCTCCCTGGAGGCAAACAGATCCACCCGAGGAGTGCCCCAGTGGAAGAACAGATCTTGTACTACCTCCGGCAGGACAGACCACTCTTGAGATGCAGCACCTGTCCGGCTGAGGGCACCTGCCAGTGCTGGAGGCTCCCGCCACATGGATGGCTAGGACATCCGCCTCCAGGCTGCTCACGAGAGACCAAGTGCGGAGAGCCTCCTTGCACAGAGGCAAGGAGTGCATCCCACCCTGATAGTTTAGGTAGTACATGGCCGTGGTGTTGTCCATCTGGACCTGGACCACTTGACCCCATACAAACAGAGCAAAGGCGGTGAGGGCTAGTCGGACCGCTCGAAGCTCCAGCAGGTTGACGTGACATCGAGACTCCTGAGAGGACCAGAGGCCATAAGCTCTGAGCTCCCCCAGATGGGCACCCCAACCCATTAGAGGAGTGGTCGTCAGAATAACAGTCGGCTCGGGGCGGACAAACTGGATACCCTCCTGCAGATGAGCTGAAACAAGCCACCACTGGAGGCCGTTCCACATCTCCTGGGTCACTGTCACTGGCTGGTCCAGAGGACAGGAGCGCTGTGACCATTGGCAGGCCAGCCCCCAATGCAGGGGACGCATGCGCCAGCAGGCCCAACGGACCACTCTGGTGCAGGCCGCCATGAGGCTCAGAAGGCACAGGAAATCCCGGGCAGGGTGCAACTGCCCAACCAGAAATGATTGGGCAAAGGAGGAAAGGACCTCGGTCCTGTACGCCGGGAGCAGTGCTCTGGCTCGAAGAGAGTCGAGCTCTGTCCCAATGAACTGAATCACCTGCGATGGCACGAGTTCCGATTTGGCCTAGTTGATCATGAGGCCAATCTGAGAGCAGACCTGGAGGGGCTGCAATCAGCCAGTCGTCCTGGACCCTTCGGCGCTGCAGGAATGCTGTCACCAATGCCATGCATTTGGTAAAGACCCTGGAAGCTGGAGAGAGGCCGAAAGGCATGGCCTGGAACTCGTAAATGGGATCCCTCTGGACTGAAGTGGTGGAATCGGTGGGATGGACAGATTGGGACATGAAACAGCGCATCCTGAAGGTCCAGAACAGAACCACATGCTTGTATCAAGGATGGAATGATCTGAGCGAGAGTGACCATCTTGAAGGTGTGAAACCTTAAGAACTTGTTTAGGTCATGTAGGTCGAGAATGGAGCACCAGCCCCCCGTCTGTTTTGGGACCAAGAAGTACCTGGACACAAACCCTGGGTCTGGAGGAGGATCCGCCACCTCCCTGAACACCTCCATCTAGAGGAGCAGTGCAATGTCAGCTCGACGAGCCAACAGAGAGGCTGCGGAACACGTAGCCCCCCCACTGGACGATGGCTCAATAAGGTGTGGACTGCTTGAATTCCAGAGGCAGACCCATGCCTACCACTTCCAACACCCAGCGGTCCATGGTGACAATGGACCAGGCGGTAAGGAAGTGGCAGAGCCGTCCCCCCCACCGGGGACCCGGAAAGGAGTGATGAGGTTGGGGGGGCGACACCCCTCAACCCGTCACAGGACAGGCTTGGAGGAAGGACCGGCCGAGGAGCGTCCTGGACCTTTCCATCCCGGCTTCCTGTTGGAGGAAGCAGCAGGCTTGGCTTTGGGGTGCCAAGTGCGAGCCTGCTGGCCCAGATGCTGGTGTTGCTGGGCCAGACGTGCCGCAGGGGCTGAAGGACAAAAGGGCTTACGCTGCTGCTGGCGACCTCTGACCTTCTAGGCAGACGTGACAGAGTCCAAGGTGGCACTGGACTTCTCGATCCGTTGAAGATGACCCTCCACCCCAGGACCGAACAAGTCGGTACCCAGGAAGGGAACGTCTGCCAGCTTGTGCTGGGTATCTGCCGTAGTGCTGTCGAGATCCCAGCCAAAGTTTCTGCGACACATAGGCCACTGCGGCCGCTACTGACCGGGCACACGACTCAGCGATGTCCAGGGAAGTCTAGAGCTGCTGTTTGGCCACCGCCCTTCCCTTGTCCCGCACCTAACATACTAAAAAGCCAGCAGAATAGGCCTAGCAGTCTTTCGTGTCTGCTCATTTGGTCAGCCCCCACCCTGGTTGCTGACCTTGCTGCCCCCCTCGCCTTCTCTGGCTTCTCCCTTCCCAGTTCCGGATATTCTTGCTGCATTGGATTTTACTTCCAGAACCCTTCCCCTGTACCTGTCCCACCCCCTCTTGAACCCCTCCACTGTCTCTGCCTCCACCAGCCCCTAGGCAGCGATTCCATGGCTCCACCACCCTCTCAGTGAAGCAGCACCTCCTCCTTTCTCCCCTGAATCTTCCCCCCTCCAGCTTCCAACCATGCCATCTAGTGGACCTCCTCCTTCCTTCAAGCACCCGACTGTTCCTCCCTATTTACCCTCTTCATGTACCTGAAGACCTCTATCATGTCCCCCCGGTCCCTTCTCTCTTCCAATGTGTACATATTTAGCTCTTCGAGCTTCTCCTCATAGGTCCTGTCCCCCAAGCCCCAAATCATTTTGGTTGCCCTCCTCTGGACCCTCTCCAGGAGGTTAATGTCCCTCTTTAACTGTGGCCTCCAAAACTGCACGCAGTACTCAAGGTGTGGCCTCACCAAGCAGTTATACAGAGGGAGTATGACTTCCCTCCTTCTGGAGGTGATCCCCTTAGCGATGCATCCCAGCATCCTGTGGGCCTTGGCTGCTGCCCTCCTACAAGTCTCAGAGTTGTTCATCTTGACATCCACCACCACCCCCAGGTCCCTCTCAGCCATCGAGACTTGTAGCATTTCCCCCCTAGGGTGAACACTTGGCCCGGGTTTCTGGCCCCCAGGTGGAGTACCTTGCATTTCCCTGCATTGAACCTCAGCTTCCACTTTCTAGACCATCTTTTCAGAGCCTCCAGGTCCCCCTGTAGGGCCACCCTCACCTCCTCCCCATCCACCACCACCCCCAGTTTCGAGTCATCCGCAAAGAGACTCATCTCACTCCTGATTCCTGTCCTTATGTCAGAGACGTAGGCGTTGAACAGAAGGGGCCAAAGGACTGATCCCTGTGGGACCCCACTAATGACCCTCCTTTGGGATGAGACTATCCCACCAACTACGACCCTCTGGGTCCGGTCATGGAGCCACTTGCCTATCCATCTGATCATCTGGTTCCCCACTCCCATTTCTCCTAGCTTATCCAACAAGCCCACGTGAGGAACAGAGTCAAATGCCTTGCTGAAGTCTAGAAAGAGGACGTCCACTGGTCTACCCAGGTCCAAGGCACTCGTCACCCAGTCATAGAACTCCACCAGGTTTGTCTGACACGATTTCCCCGGGACGAATCCATACCGTCTATCGTCCAGGCACCCTGACTTATCCAGGTCCCCCCCTAGCCTCTCCTTGACAATGCCCTCCATCACCTTGCCCACCACCGATGTCAGGCTGACAGGCCTGTAGTTCCCTGCCACCTCCCTTGACCCCCTTGTGAACAGGCACTATGTGCCACCTTCCAGTCCTGGGGCACCCACCCTGTCCTCAGAGAGATGGTGAAAGCTCCGCTCAGGGGTTTCGGCCAGGACATCCAGAAGTTCCTTCAGCACTCTGGGATGTCATTTATCTGGCCCAGTGCTTTCTCGTCTTAAGGAGCTGAGTGCTTCCCTCACTCTCTCTGCTGATTTCCACTTCGGTACCTCTTCTCCCTGCTTAGCCCTCCCCCTCCTGCCAGTGATGCCTCCCCTCTCCCAGACCAACCGATCGGTAGGGTCCCCCCCCTCCTCAGTATCTCTGTCTCCTCCCATGTATGATGCAGCACCCCCATTTTCCTTGGGGTGCTGCATCACCTGCATGACCATCGTTTGAAGGTCAGCCAGGAGATGAGGGATCACCTCACCCAGGGAGCCCAAATGAGCATGTGAAAAAAGTGTGCCACCATGATGGCCGAGCTAGCCTGACGAAGGCCTAGGGAGGAAGCGGTATAGACTTTCCGCCCCGAGTAGTCCAATTTCTCGGACTCCTCATCAGGTGACTTATCCACATCCCAAGCATTCCCGGAACGCTGGAAAATGCTGTCGGTCACAAGCCCCTCCGCTGAGATGTTCCCAGAAACCGGAAAGTTAACCGGTAGGGACAGCATACCTCCAAGCCATCCTGGCCGAAGGTGCTGGACAAGAAGCTGGCCGCTGCCATAGCTCCAGGGCCGGGCCAACAATGGCTTCGGCCACCGGGAAGGCCTCCATTGGGAAATCCCCTCAGTTCAGTATCTCCATGAGGGGATACTTGGCCCATTTTGAAACTGGTTCCAGCTTCATCCCAGTGGACTCTGAGATGAGTCTAAGCATTCCAAGAAACGAGTATGGGCTCTCATCCACCAACGGACCCCCAGTGGACTCCAAGTCAAGCGGCCTGGAGAACAGGAAGTCGTCGTCGTCTGACTCAGAGGAGTCTGCGAACAGCTGCTGAGCACCTGAGCCACCCTCCACCTGCTGAGGTCGACTGGGAGTGAGAGTGAACGACAACCTATGGGGCAAACCCTGACCCAACCAAGAATCCTTGGTCAGGGCCCCCATTCTTCGGTTGTGGTGGCAATGGTTACACCACAATGGGTGGCACAGCCGGTTTCGGCCAAACAACCGGTGCTGGCTTCGGCTCCTCGACCACTATGAAGGGTTGTTTCGGCCGCTCCGGTGACAGCCACTTAACTGTCGGGGAAGGCGACAGTCTGCTTGTTCCCGGACAAAAGAAGCTGTTGCCACAATATATCCTTGTAGTGCCGATGCCTTTCCTCCGAAGAGGATGATGAGGATGAGCGGCGCCGCAGCTTTCCATGGTGCCGAGACAGCCGACATCGGTGGGACCGGCTGGACCTGTTAGGAGCTTGGAGTTAGGGCTTGTTAGGAGTGCCGCTTTTGCAACTTCCTTGGCCTTTCGGTTAAGAATGTCCCAGACCTGGATGTCGATCGACTTGGACGCTAGGGCGAAGCTAGAGAGAACCTTGTTTCCTCCAGGTCAGGGACGACCACCTCCCGGGGCTTCCCAGCAAGCTGGGTCGCCTCATCAGCGAGGTCCAAAAGGACTGGAGTCCTAAATAAAGAGTTGTTTGCCTCATCGGTCAATGACAGCTCGACAGGGTCAAGGATCATCACCACATTGTCGTCATGCATTTGGGCCGGCTGACCTGACCGGGGTGGGGACCATGATGTCGGCAGATGACCAAAGTTGAAAGAGGACTCCTGGGACCGACATCAACAAGACAGTTTCTTTTGCTTCCTTCATTTCCTTCTTAGGAAACATGAAGATGTGCGAGCCAGGGCCTTCCCCACGAGTGGGAAGGGATTGGACCAGCTCCGTGAAGGAACCTGAGAAAGAGCAGCCCATTTTCAGTGGAACAAAAACAGAGGGCGAAGACAAGAGCTCAGCAGCACGAGCTGCCTCTTCTTCGAAGGCCTTCATCTGTTCCAGTTGTTCCGAGGCTGCAGAGATCAAATGACAGACATCCTTCAATTTGACCAGCGGGTGCTGTTTTTCCGGACATCTGAACTGGAGACGCAAGAGGCAATTATCCAAAACATTTAAACGAAGAGTGCGATATAGGTCACAGGCCTGAGTGTCAAGATCAAGACCCAGGCAGTACACGCAAGTGGCATGCGGGTCAGTCAGACATTTTCTGCCACAGGGACACCGGTAGAACCCAGGCGAGGACTTGTCCTCCATCGCGGTCGACAGAACAAAATAATTCAGAGACAATCTGCAAATCTTGATTGGTAAAAGTTTTGGAGCACCAGTGCCTACTACACGTAGGAGTGGGAAGGAGGGAAACTGCATCTTCCACCAGAAATGAAGCTCTGGCGTCATGGGGTGCAGCAGAGAGTTATACCAACCGGGTGGGTGGAAGGAGCCAGCCTGAAGACCTTCCGGCAAGATATTTAAAGGGAAAGGCCATGCCAATTAGTATGGATGAACAACATATCCACGATCCCAGAAATAATGATTTCCAAGAAAGAACGCATAGCTCGCAAGTTGCGACTGGGTCAACATCTCAAACAAAATTCAAATCCCAAGCCAGTACAGGAGAACAGACTGGGGGTTTCAGTCAGGATGCCCTTGAGAAAGGTACAGGAAACATCCAGCTAAACAATCGTGCGGTCACTCATGGGCTCATGAACAGTCAGCCACGGGCTCAAGAAAGGTAGAAATAGCCTAAGGGTGCACCTTGAAGGAGGATTACTGGAGACCAGAGTCGGACAAAGATCAGGTAGTACAGAATGTGGTTCACCGGGCTGGTGAAAGGGTTCAAACTATGCTTGGTAGCCCAGAAAGCAAACAGTTTCCACTTCATGGCATATCTGGCTCGAGTGGAAGGCTTCCAGGCAACCACTAGGACGTCCACCACTCTGTTAGAGACTGTTAACCTGGCGATGGCTATATCCTCAGGGGCCAAGAATGCAGCTAGTGGGACCTGAGGTTGGGATGGACCAGAGTCCCCTGACCTTGGATCAGCAGGTTCCTGCAGAGAGGGAAGAGGGAGAGGCACCAGATGTTCCTCAGTCAGCTGCTGAAGCAGAGAAAAGCATATCTGGTGAGGCCCGAATGAAGCTCCCAGAATCATGCTGCCCCCTCCATCTGCAGCTTGATTAGCACCCTCTGAATTGGAGGAAATGGAGAAATGGCACAAAGGAACCTCCCCCACTCCAGGAGAGGGACAACGCATCTCGCCAGAAAACTCCAGGCCTTGCATCGAGCGAGCAGATATTGTGAGGTTTTGCATTGAGTGGAGTCCAACTCTGGACAACCCCATCTGTTTATCAAGTCTTCTACGACAGATAAGATTAGCTCTCATTTGAGCATGCTGGACTGAGTCCAGCTGAGACTTTCAGTCACAGTGTTTAACACACCTGGTACATGGACCACTGAGTATGTTAGACCAAGATACAGTGCACAGTACCACACTCACGAGACCTCCCTACATAGGGGGCACAAATCAGGCCCCCCCCCCCCGCCTTGATGCAGAACACTACACCAGCAGCTTACCAGGAGCAAGGAGTTCCTGGAAGTCCTGCACGACATAAACCATTGCCCTCATTTCCAGGATACTGATATGCAGGGAGTTTTCCTACTGGGACAAAGAATGAACATTTAACTAACTTACCGTAACAGTAGATCTTAGAGGGGATCTCAATCATCAGACTACACTGCAGGAACCTTCACTGTCGGTGAAAGGGAATCCACACGGAAGATTTTCAGCAGCACAACTGGAGCAGCCCACACCGCTGATGGAAGTCCGCAACCAATATAGGCATGGACGGACTGGCTCCCCCCCAGTTCTTTCACTCCGGAGACAAAGGGACCAAGGTTCATGCCCTGGGGAACAGTGGAGAGACTGAGGGACCCAGCTTTATAGTGACAAGATGGAAACAGCACACAGACAGGTCCTGAACAGGAGCCCCAAGAAAGGGGATGGTGGGAAGGACATCATACGTAATGACTGAGATCCCCTTAACGAACTACTGTTATGGTAAGTTCTTACTTAATGGTCCAGTCTTCTTTGGGGGGGGTATCTCAAGTCATCAAGTTACACCACAGCAACAAATACTAAGCAGTGATGGGGGAAAAAAGGTCTGGGAGACTGGAAATCCATAAATACAGGTTACTCACCTGTAACAGGAGTTCTAGGAATGGTATATGTTGTTCATCCACACTGTCTGGCAGGTTCCTTGCCGCTTTAAATCTTGCAGGAAGGTCTTCTAGCTGGCTCCTCCCACCCACCCGGGTGGTAAAACTCTCGACTCCACCCCATGACGAGAGATCTAGCCCGCTGGAAGCCAGGTTGTGCGAAGCTGGGGAGGTCGGGTGGGTCGTGTGGATGAACAACATATACCATTCCTAAAACTCCTGTTACAGGTGAGTAACCTGTATTTCTAGGGACATGGATATGTTGCTCATCCACACTGTCTGGCAGACTACTAGCAGTTCTCTGGGAGGAGGGAAGCAAGGCGCACACCCCCTACTTGGGAAAGAGACTGGAGAACTGAGGCCCCAAAACCAGCATCCCAGCGTGACTCAAGGTCGATGTGGTAGTGGGTGATGAAGGTGTGTGCGGATTTCCAGGTAGCAGTCCTGCAGATTTCCTGGATAAGGACGTCCCTGGAAGCAGCCACTGATGCAGTGGTATGGCGGGTAGAATGAGCTCTTATCCCTCTGGGAGTCTCCATGCCCGCCAACCTATAGCAGAGATCTATGCAAGAGGTGACCCACCTGCCTATCATCTGCTTGGCTGCAGGTCTGCCAGGTGCGGCTTCAGCGTAGGTGACAAACAGTTGGTGAACCACTCCCCGAACTTCAGACGTCCGCTCCTTGTAATACGCGAGCGCTCTTCTAGGGTCCAAAGTATGGAGCCTATATTCGGCCCCCGAGGTGTGATTGGGGTAGAACACCGGCAGAGTCAACACCTGGTTAAGGTGAAACTCTGACACCACCTTCAGAAGGAATTTCGGGTTGGGGCGCAGGACAACCTTGTCCCTGTGGGAGACCAAATAAGGAGACTAGATGGAAAGCACCTGGAGCTCTCCCATCCTTCTGGCTGACGTGATGGCCACCAAGAAGGCGGTCTTCCATGACAGGTGAGAGATGTCACACATGTGCATTGGTTCGAATGGCTTGCCCATGAGCTTAGCCAATAACAGCAGTAGATCCCACGGAGGTGGAGGTTCTAGCACCAGAGGGGATATGTGATGAAGGCCTTAGAAAAAGCGCCCGACCACCTTTTCCTGCTCCACCGACTGCTTCCCGGCCCGCGTCCGGTAGGCGGAGATGGCTGCCAGGTGCACCTTAAGGGTCGACTGAAGCCCTTGCTAAGAAAGGGACCACAGGTAGTCCAGAATGCTTGCCAAGGAACAGGAGAAAGGGTCCAGGCCCTTGCCCAGACACCAAATGGAGAATCTCTTCCATTTGAAGGTGCAGCATTTTCTGGTCGACGCCTTACGGGAAGCCTCAACGATGTTGAGGACCTCGTCAGAAAGACCTAAGGCCTGGAACTCTAGCCGCTCAGGAACCAGGCCGTCAGGTGCAGGGTTTGAAGGTCCGGATGGAATACCTTCCCCTGATTGACTGAGATCAGGTCCGGGCGGGCTGGAAGCCGCCTCGGGAGCCTGGAGCTGAGACTGAGGAGGTCTGGATACCAGAACTGGTGGGGCCAGTCTGGGGCTACCAGAATCACCTGTGCCTTGTCCCTCCTCGTCTTGAGAAGCACCTTGTGGATCAAGGGAAAAGGGGGGAAGGCACAGAAGAGGCACAGGGGTCCATGGCCTCGAAAAGGCATCCCCGCAGTAAGCCCTGCTGAGGGGGGCGGGCATGAAACAGTCAGCTTCGCATTCTCCCTGGAGGCAAACAGGTCCACCTGAGGCGTGCCCCAGTGGGAGAACAGATCTTGTACTACCTACGGCAGGAGAGTCCACTCGTGGGACGCAGCCCCTATCCGGCTTAGGGCATCGGCCAGAGTGTTGGAGGCTCCTGCCACATGGATGGCAAGGAGACCCACCTCCAGGCTGAGCACGACTGACCAAATGCAGAGAGCTTGCCTGCAGAGAGGCATGGAGCGCGTCCCGCCCTAGCGGTTTAGGTAGTACATGGTCATGGTATTGTCCGTCTGGACCTGAACCACTTGACCCCGTAAAAATGGGGCAAAGGCGGTGAGGGCTAGACGAATCGCTCGAAGCTCCAGCAGGTTGATGTGGCACTGGGACTCCCGAGGGGACCAGAGCCCATGCGCTCTGTGCTCCCCCAGATGGGCACCCCAAACCATCAGAGAGGCATCGGTTGATAGAGAGACCGTCGGCTCGGGGCGGACGAATGGGATGGCCTCCTGCAGATGTGCTGGGACAGTCCACCACTGGAGAGCGTTCCACATTCCCTGGGTCACTGTCACTAGCTGATCCAGCGGATCAAAGTGCTGTGACCATTGGCTGGCCAGCCCCCATGGAAGGGGATGCATGTACTAGCGGGCCCAACGACCACGCTGGTGCAGGCATAAGGAGGCACAGAAGTCCAGGGCAGGGCGCGACTGCCCAACCTGAAATGATTGGGCAAAGGAGGAAAGAACCTCAGCCCTGTCCACCGGGAGCCGTGCTCTGGCTCATAGAGAGTCGAACTCTGCCCCGATGATTTGGATCACCTGCTTTGGCACGAGTTCCGACTTGGCCTTGTTGATGAGGAGGCCAACCTGAGAGCAAACCTGAAGGGCCAGATCTCTGGACCACTTCACCTCTGTTCTGGAGGGGGCTGCAATCAGCCAGTCGTCCAGGTAGGGGTACAGCTGGACCCTTCGGCACCACAAGAATGCTGTCACCACTGCCATGCATTTGGTGAAGACCCTGGGAGCTAGGGAAAGGCCAAAGGGCATGGCCCAGAACTCGTAGAGGGATCCCTCTGCCCTGAAGCGGAGGAATTTCTGGTGGGACAGACGGATTGGGATGTGAAAGAAGGCATCCTGGAGGTCCAGAGAACAGAACCACACGCCTTGTTCCAAGGATGGGATTATCTGAGCCAGAGTGACCATCCTGAAGGTTCGAGACCTTAGAAACCTGTTCAAGTCGTGCAAGTCGAGAATGGGGCGCCAGCCCCCCCCCCGGGTCCGGTTTGGGACCAGAAGTACCCAGACACAAACACCGGGTCTGGAGAAGGATCTGCCACATTCCTGATCACCTCTTTTTGAGGGGCAAGCGATATCAGTTCGGCGAGCCGACAGACAGGAACTCTGGGACCCGTGGCGCGCTCGCTCGAGGCGACTGATTGGAAGGGCGGGGCCTGCTCGAACTCCGGGCAGGCCCTTTCCCACCACCTCAACACCCAATGGTCTGTGGTGATAGCAGACCAGGCAGAAAGGTAGACAGGATGGAAGCTGTCCAGAGGAGGGCAACTAAAATGGTGCAGGGTCTGCACCGGAAGACATATGAAAAGAGAGACTTAAGGAACTTAATATGCATAGCCTCGAGGAAAGGAGGAAGAGGGGAGACATGACAGAAATTTTCAAGTACCTCAAGGGAATCAACAAAGTCCAAGAGGGTAGCATCTTTCCAAAAAAGAGGTGTGCAAGAACAAGGGGGCACAATTTGAAGATAGAAGGGGGGCAGCTCAGAGGTAATTTAAGGAAGTATTTTTCACAGAGAGGGTTGTGGATGTATGGAACAGCCTTCTAGAGGAGGTTGTGGAGTCAAAAACAGTGGTGGAATTCAAGCATGCATGGGACAATCATAAGGCAATTCTAGGGGGTGGGGGTAGGAAGAAGTAGGCTGCTGGTTAACTAGGATCTGCAACTTATCCATCAGGTAGGGGAATGGGCAGACTGGGTGGGCCGAACGGTCCTCATCTGCCATCAAATTCTATGTTTCTATGTTTCCTCCCATGGGGGGAACCCAGGGAGGGAGTGTCGAAGCTGGGGGCGAAACCCCTCAACCCGTCACTGGGCAGGCTTGGAGGAGGAACCGGCCGAGGGACCTCCTGGGCCTTTTCCTCCCTGCTTCCTATTAGAGGAAGCCGCAGGCTTGGCTTTGGGGTGCCAAGCATGAGCCTGCTGGGCCGGACGTGCCGCAGGCGCAGAAGGGCGAAAGGACTTATGTTGTTGTCGTCGTCAACGGCCCTTGTCCTTCTGGGTGGACATGACAGTCCAGAGTGGCATTGGACTTCTCGATCCGCTGGAGGTGACCTTCCACTCCAGGGCCGAAGAGGTCAGTCCCCAGGAAGGGGACATCCGATAGTTTATGCTGGGCATCCGCCGTGGAGGTGGATATCCTAAGCCATGCTCTGAGGCGCATGGCCACTCTGGCCGCAACTGACCTGGCACAGGAGTCTAAAACGTCCAGAGCCGTTTGGAGCTGCTGTTTCGACACCGCCCTTCCCAGGTCCTGTACCTGCTTGACCGTGGTCTGCAGGTCGGCCAGGAAATGAGGGATCACCTCATCTAGGGAGCCCATGAGGGCTTGGGAGAAGTGTGCCATCAGCACGGCCGAGATGGCCTGGCAGAGGCCAAGGAAGGACGCAGCGTACACCTTCCGCCCAGCACAGTCCAGCTTTCTGGACTCTGTCGGGGGGCTTATCCACATCCATAGCGTTCCCGGAACACCGGAAAACACTAGCGGTGACCAACCCCTCGGCGGAGGGGTGTTCCGGAAAAACAGACAAAGAGCCGGTAGGGACCGCATACTTCCTGGCCATGCTGGCCGAAGGGGCAGGACAGGAAGCAGGCTGCTGCCAGAACTCCAAGGCTGGGCTAACAATGGCTTCAGCCACCGGAAAGGCCTCAGTGGGAGAATCCCCTCAGTCCAGTATCTCCGTTAGGGGATACCTGGCCCTCTTGGATACCGGCTCGAGCTGCACCCTGGTAGACTCCGAGATGAGCCGAAGCAGACCCATTAAGGATGATGGGCTTTCGTCCATCTACTGGACCCCGGAGGACTCCAGGTCAATGGGCCTGGAGAACAGGGAGGAGTCGGGACTCCGAGGAGTCGGCGAAGAGCTGCCTGGGGCCTAAGCAGCCCTCCAACTGCCAAGGACGGTCGGGAGTTAGGGTAAACGACAACCTGTGGGGCAGGCCCTGACCCGACAGAGTCCTTGGTCAGTGCCCCCGATTTCAATTGTGGAGGCGGAGGTTCCACCACTATCAGTGGGGCAGCTGGTTTCGGCCGAACAACTTGCCCAGGCTTGGGCACCTCTACTACAGCGAGGGGTTGTTTCGGCCGCTTGGGTGACAGCCACTTGATGGCCGGGGAAGGAGACTGCGTCGGCTTGTTCCCGGACGGAAGTAACTGCTGCCACATCAGGTCCTCGTAGCATTGACACAATTTGCGCCGAAGCCTCTCCTCCTCCAAGGAGGAAGACGCGTACGAGGGGCGGTGATGCTTACTCTGGTGCAGAGACAGAGAACGCAACTGTCGGCGGGATTGGCTGGACCAAGACGATGTCAGAGACCGAGATCCTCGGTGTTTCGAGGACGGGTCTGGGAAGGGGCGGGGGACACCCACTCTTCCCTCGGCTCGGAAGCCTTGACCAGGGACTCCGGCACTGGAGGCGCAGGCAAGTCCTCGGTCTCCACCGGGGGAACTGAGGAAGAAGGGTTGTTGGCTTCAGCAGTTGACAGCCCGTCCGACGGGTCGAGAAAAATCTCGACTGCGTCGACGAGTGTCTCGGACGGCTGACCTGACGGGGACACCGTGAAGCCTGCAGCCTTAGCCGCAACCTCGACCGAAGTAGAGTGTCGACTGTCCAGGGAAGGGGACCTCTCCCGCTTCCACGTTTCGAGTCCTTCTTTTTGGACCGAGAAGAATGTCCCGATGGCCCCTCTCCCTTCAAGGAAAGGGACAGGCAAAGTTCCTTGAAAGAAGCTGAGTAGGAGGTACCCAGAGAGAGCGGGATAAATGCCGTGACCGAGGAAGAGAATGATGTGGCCTGTACCGCCTCCTCCTCAAGGGCGATCATCTGCTCAAGTTGCTCAGTCGAGCCAGCCGCCGCGGTAACCACCCAACTTCACTGGCGAGTAGCACTTCTCTGGTCAAGCTGTAACTCGGGCAGCGAGTCTTCCAGGGACGTTGGCGAAGCGAGCGACATAACTTTCGCAGGTCTCGGGTCATGGTCTAAGCCGAGGCAGTAGACGCACGTAGAGTGCGGGTCCGTCCTGGACATTTTCTGCCCACATGGGCACTGCCAAAATCCAGGAGTCGATTTGTCCATCGCAGCCCCGAGGGAGTAATTTGACCGAAGTCTTGAAAATTTGAGAATAAGTTTCGGGTGAACCGAAAAATTAGGATCCAGTCTACACGCAGAGCGTTAAGGAGGGAACCTGAGCTTCCAAGTGGTAAGGAAGATCTGGCGTCATGGGGTGGAGCCGAGAGTTTTACCACCCGGGTGGGAGGGAGGAGCCAGCTTTAAGACCTTCCGCCAAGATTTAAGGCGGCAAGGAACCTGCCAGACAGTGTGGATGAACATATCCATGTCCCTAGAAACTTAAGACAAGAGTCCCGGTAGCACAGTCCTGCCAAATCCTGCACAGGCTCTTGAAGCAATGTCCAGATTGTAATGCTTGATGAAAGTGTGGATTGTACTACAGGTCGCAGCAGCGCAAATATCAGCGGCTGAGACCCCTCTGAAACAAGCCACTGCAGTAGCCATGCCTCCGATGGAATAAGCTTTGACAGCACCAGGCAACTCTCTAGCGTACTTATCGTATCAGAACACAATGCAATTTGCCAACCACTGGGATAAATATTGCTTAGAAACTGAAGTACCCTCTCTAACTGGGGCGAAGTAAACAAACAACTGCTTAGACTTTCTGGACTCTTTAGCCCCAAGTAGGTGATACTTCAATGTTCTACACTGATCTAACATATAGAGCAGTGCTTCCATTGGACTGGCACGCTCGGAAAAATAAACAGGAAGGTAGCTAGACTAAGTGTGAACTCAGACATCACCTTAGCAAGAAAATACAGATTACTTACCTGTAACAGGAGTTCTAGGAATGGTACATGTTGTTCATCCACCTTATTGGCAGGTCCCTTGCCACTTTAAATCTTGCCGGAAGGTCTTCAAGCTGGCTCCTCCCACCCACCTGGGTGGTAAAACTCTCGGCTCCGCCCCATCACGCCAGATCTAGCCTGCTGGAAGCCAGGTTGTGCGCCGAAGCCGGGGAGGCCGGGTGGGTCATGTGGATGAACAACATATACCATTCCTAGAACTCCTGTTACAGATGAGTAGCCTGTATTTCTAGGGACATGGATATGTTGTTCATCCACACTTATTGGCAGACTCCTAGAAGTTCTCCGGGAGGAGGGAGGCAAGGCGCACACCCCTACTTAGGTAGAAAGAATGGAGAACCAAGGCCCTGACCAGTACCCCGGCGCGACCCAAGGTCGATGTGGAAGGGGAACGGTAAAGCCTGCTTCCGGGCAGAAGCCCTGCGGATATCCTGGACCAGAGTATCCTCGGAAGCAACCACCGATGCAGCGGAAGGACAGGTAAAAATGAGCGCTTATCCCTCTGGGAGGCTCCATGCCCGCCCGCCTATAGTGGAGACCTATGCAGGGATGACCCACCCGCTCATCGTCCACTTGGCTGCAAGTCTGCCAGATGCGGCTTCAGCGAAGATGATAAACAGCTGGCGAACCTCTCCCGAACTTTAGCTTTACGCTCCCTACGTAGGTGAGCGTTAAACAGGTTCCTAAGGAACCTGTATACGGCCTCCGAGGTGTGAATGGGGATAAACCCCGGCAGAGGCAATACCCCCGAAGGGAAGACTCCACCACCGCCTTCGGAAGGACTTCGGGTGGGGCGCAGGACAACCTAGTCCCTGTGGAAGACCGGATAGGGAGATTAAAAGGAGTGCCTGGAACTCTCCCCACCTTCAGAATGGCAGAGTAGCCCCCAAGAAGGTGTTCTTCCACAACAGGTGGGGGAAACTCGCACCTGTGCAAAAGGTTCGATGGCTTGCTCATGAGCCAAGCCCATACCAGCAAGGATCCCACAGAAACGGGGATACTCCCCCCAAAAGGGGAGGCGTGATCGAGGCCTAGAAGTGCCAGACCACCTTCTCCGCTTACACCAGCTGCCTCCGCCCACGCACGGAAGACAGGGTGACCCGCAGAAGCACCTAGAGGGTCATCGTCCGAAGGCCTGGTTTAAGGATGGACCGCAGATGGTCCGGAAATGCTCGCCCAGGGATGGGGGAGGGCAAGGCCCTATCCACCATCAAAAAGGAGAACTTCTCCCAGAGAACGAGCATCTTGGCCGACTTCTTAGCAGGACGCCTCGAAAGGTCGAGGACCTTGCTGAAGGACCCTAGACCTGGCCCCTAGCCGCACAGGGACCGGCCTACAGGTGCAGGGATTGAAGGTCCAGATGGATAACCTTCCCCTGAAAAGGAAAGACAGGACCAGGCGGACTAGAAGCTGCCTCGGGAGCCTGGGGCTGAGACTGAGGAGAGCTGGATACCAGAGCTGGCAATCCAATCTGGGACTACCAGCATCACCTGCGCCAAGTCCCTCCTTGCCTTGCCCGTAGGTCAAGGGAAATGGGGGAGAGGCACGGAGGGGCCCGGGGTCCGTGGCCCCGATGGCATCCCCTGCAGCAGACCTTGCTGAGGGGGCGGGCATAAAACAGTCTCGGCCTCGTATTATCCCTGGAGGGAAGAGGGAGAAGATCCTGTGTTACCTCCGGCAGGGGAGACCACTCATGAGGTGCAGCCTATGCCTGGCTTAGGGCAGCAGCCAGGAAATTGGGGCTCCTGCCATCAAATGGCTGGGAACCCTCGACTGCGCAAAAACCCAATGCGGAGAACCTCCTTGCACCGAGGCAAGGGGATCGACCAAACCTGGCGGGGTAGGTAGCACATGGTCGTGGTGTTGTCCTACTTGGACTTAGACCACAAGACCCCGTACAAACTGAGCGAGCGGTGCAAGCTAAGTGGACCGCCTGGTGCTCCAGCAAGCAGGAAGGACATTGGGACTCGCAAGAGGACCAGAGGCGAAGCACTCTGTATTCCCCTAGATGGGCACCCCACCCATCCGAGAAGCATCGGTCGGAGAAGACTGCCGACTCAGGGCGAACAAACAGGATGTTCTCCTGACGAAGTTGGAACGGTCCGAAGGGAGCGCTCTCAACTCCTGGGCTGTAGTCACGAACTGGTCCAAAGGACGCAGCACTGTGACCTCTGGCTGGCCCCACCCACTAGGGGAAGGCCGCCCTGAGGCCCAGGAGGTGCAGGAGGTCCTGGCAGGACATAATTACCCGGCCAACCCGACTGGGTAAGGGAGGAAGAACCTCAGCCCTGTCCACCCGGAGCCGAGCTCGGACTCAAGAGTCGAGCTTAGTCCCAAAGAAGCCTCACCACCAAGGCACGAGTTCCCACTTGGCTCCTGTAACGGGAGACCAGTTTGCCTTCCAGGTGGGGTTACGTCCGGACCCTTTAGTGCCACAGAGACTGCTGAGCAAAAGAAGGGCCTGGCAAGGAACTCATAAGGAGATCCCCCGCTAAGAAGGGGAGGAGCCTCCCAAGAAACGGATAGAACGAGGAGTAGGTACATCCTGGAGGCCCAGGAAACAGCCACACGCCACGTTCTGAGGATGGAATATCTGAAGCAGAGAAACCATCCAGGCGTGCGGGAGAATGGGCACGAGCCCCCGTCCGTTTGAGGCCAGGAATACCTGGACACGAACCCGGGGGTTTTGGGGTCCACAGCCTTCCTGATCACCTCTAACTAGAGGGCCAGGCGTGTCGGTACGACCGACAAAGAGGCAGTGGACCCAAGATCCCCATGGGGCAACGGCTCAAAAGGGGAAACCGCTCGCAACCCGAGACAGGATCTACCCTTAAATACCTCCAGAACGAGGTGTGGAGCCGTCCCCCCATGGGGAAACCTGGTCTGGGACGACGGGGCCGGGCAGTGCCCCTTGGCCCTTCACTGAGCAGGCTTGGAGAGGGACGGAGCAGAGGGGGCTCTCGGTTTCCTGCCTCCCTGCTTCCTTTTGGAGGAAGACGCTGGACTGGCAACAGGCCGCCCAGCGCATGCCTGCTGGCCCTTGTGCTGGGCCGGTTGAGCCGCAGGGCTCAGGGGGCAAAGGGGCTTACGCAAAGGCTGACGGCTGCCCTTGACCCTCTGGGCGGGAGTGACAGAGTCCAGAGTGGCATCGGACTTCTCGGGCCCTTGGATATGTCCCTCCACTCCAGGGACGAAAAGGTCAGTCCCCAAGAAGGGGATGTCCGCCAACTCGTGCTGGGTTTCCAAGGAAAAGGAGGATAACCTCAGCCACGCCCTGCGGCGCATGGCCACTGCGACCGCCACCGATCTGGCACAGGAGTCACCCAGATCCAGAGCTGTCTGGAGCCGTTTTGCCACCGCCCTACCCTGGTCCCGTACCCGCGGACCGTGGTCCGCAGTTCGGCCAGGAGATGAGGTAGAACCTCGTCCAGGGTGCCCAGAAGGGCGTGGAAACAGTGTGCCATAAGAGCCGCCGAGCTGGCCTGATGGGAGGCCTAGGGAGGACGCAGCGTAAACCTTGCGCCCGACGTAGTCCATCCTTTTGGACTCTGTCAGGGGGTCTATCCACATCCCTAGAATTTCCAAGACATTGGAAAACATCGTCGGTGACTACCCCTTCAGCCGAGAGGTGCTCCGAGAAACCGGGCAGAGAACCGACAGGGTACCTCCGAGCCACCCTGGCTGAAGGCAAAGGGCAGCAAGTAGGCCGCCACCATAGCTCCAAGGCTGGACCCACGATAGCGTCAGCCACTGGGAAGGCCTCCGAGGGAGAACCCCCTCGGTCCAGAATCTCCGTAAGGGGGTAAGGTGCCTGTTTAGAGACGGCTCGAGCTGCATCCCAGTGAATTCCGAAATGAGCTGAAGCAGACCCATCAAAGACGATGGTCTGTCGTCTATGGAATGTTCCTGGGAAGACCCCGGGTCCTCCCTGCTAGGAAACATAGCAGAGCCGGCTTCAGGCTCCGAAGGGTCTGCAAAAAGCTGCCGCAGGCCCAAGGCACTCTTCATCCGCCGGGGGTGGGCAGGAGTGAGGGGACCGAGTAACCTGAAGAACAGGTCATGGCCTGGCCTGTGCTCCGCCGAAGGCGGAGGGGCAGCGAGAGTCGGACGAGCAACCGGCCCTGGAGAGGGCTCCTCGACTGATTCAAATGGCTGCCCGACCGAGTGGCGGCTGCGCTATCAGAAGAATGAATCAGGGTGGAAGCTGATACCGGACAACAACTGCTGTCGCCACGCAAAGTTCCTCGTAGCGGCGATGCCAGCGACATCGAAACCGCCTCCTCATCCGAGGAGGGGCCGAGGAAAAAAAGCCATAACTCGGTGCCCCGACCGAAACGCCGAGATACGTATGATGCAGCTAGACCAAAGAGGATGACCGAGACCGAGACCCAAATCCTCAGGGGACCGAGGCAGGCCTGGAAGGAGCTGGATCGGGAGCTGCTCACCTCCCCGCTTGGAAGAAAGGCCCGAGGGCTTCGACCCAAAGGACGACAGAACCTCAGCCTCCGAGGGAGGAGGGCTGGCCCTGCCCTTCCCAGGCCTGCCTCGGTCCCCCGAGGATGGGTCTCGGTCCCGGCCATCCTCTTGGTCTAGCTTGCTCATGCCGATCTCGGCGCTCGTCGGGCAACCGGAAGGCGGAGCGGTTTTCTCGCCCCTCCTCGGATGAGGAGCGTTTCGGCTACTCGGGCACTGCTGCTACGGGGAACTGCGGCTACAGCAGCGTTGTCCGGTATCAGTCGCACCCTGATTCATCCAGGGCGAGGGATGGCCGGGCACCAGAAGACCACCCAAAGACGGGTCGAGAGACTAGATAACGCCGACGGGGTCCTGGCCAGCTGACCTAACGGGACACTGTGAGGCCAGTAGCTTGTTAGTCATCCTCGACCGGGCCGAGCATCGGCCGATGAGGGAGGGGGAAACTTCCCGCTCCCGCCGACGAAGAGACCCCGCCTGCGGCCCCTTAGATTTAGGCAGAGCGGCAGGGCTCCAGGGTCCCTCTCCTTTGGAGGAGAGGGAATGACGAAGCTCCTTGAACGAAGCTGCATGAGTTGAACCCAAGGAGAGCGGGATAAGCGCCGCAACAGAGGGAGAGAGGGGAGAAGCCGCCCCCTCCCCGGCAGGATCGAACTGCTGAGAAACAGTCGAAGCGGACATCCGCCGGTCCGAGGGATTCTCCGGAGCGGAAAAAACTACCAGATGTCAGAGTCCCGAACGGGCCGCGCGGTCCTCCAGAGAGCTGACCGAAAGGGCAGAACAGAAATCGCAAGCCTGAGGATCGTGATCCAAGTCCAGGCAATAAACGCACGTGGAATAAGAGTCTCTCCTGGAGGAACTAACCGTGCGCCTCCCGGGGCCGGAAAAGGACTGAGCCATCGCCGTAACGAAGAAGAAAAGATCGAAGTTTTAGAAAACACACTTCCAACGATTTCAAAGACCGAAATTTTCAGGAACCAGTCGAAAACGCAGAGTGCTAAGGAGGGAACCTGAGCTTCCAAGCGGTAAGGAAGATCTGGCGTCATGGGGCGGAGCCGAGAGTTTTACCAACCGGGTGGGTGGGAGGAGCCAGCTTGAAGACCTTCCGGCAAGATTTAAAGCGGCAAGGGACCTGCCAATAAGTGTGGATGAACATATCCATGTCCCTAGAACTTAAGAATTTTGTGCAAGTACCCTGTCTGTGAAAAATCAAATAAGGCTCCTCACACCAGAGGGCCTGAAGCTCTGAAATTTTTCAATCAAAAGCAAAGAGCTTTTCAAACGAGAAAGTGCAAACTACAATTCACGATGGGCTCAAAAGGAGACAGTCAGCATTTCCAAAATAAAATTCAAGCCCAAAGCCGTGACAGAACAGACAGAGGGTTTC
This sequence comes from Neoceratodus forsteri, assembly GCA_016271365.2. NCBI lineage: Eukaryota > Metazoa > Chordata > Ceratodontiformes > Ceratodontidae > Neoceratodus > Neoceratodus forsteri. Next base: position 1,410,179,909 of record CM057456.1, on the reverse strand, counting down.
AGATGCAGGATGCCCCTAAGAAAGGTATGGGAAACATCCAGCTGAGCAATCATACTGTTACCCACAGGCACATGAAAGGCAGAAATAGCCGAAAGGTGGCCCTTGAGGGAGGAATACTGGAGGCTGGAGTCAGACAAAGAAATCAGGTAGTCCAGGACATGCTTTACAGGACAGCTGAAAGGGTCTAGGGAATGCTTGGCAGCCCAGATGGCAAACCGCTTCCACTTCATGGCATAAGTAGGATGGCTGAAAGGCTTGCGGGTGGCCACCAGGACATCCGCTACCCTGTTAGAAGCCCCAAACCTGCCAAGGGCTACATCCTCAGGAGCCACGCTTGCAGATAGAGGGACCTTAAGTTGGGATAGGCCAGGGTCCCCGATCCTAGGTCAGCAGATTCCAGCAAAGAGGCGTAGGGACTGGGGGTTCCTTCTCCAGCGGATGAAGCAGAAGGAACGATATCTGGCAAGGCAAGAATGGGACTACAAGAATCATGCAGGCCTCCTCCATTTGCAGCTTGATGAGCATCCTCTGTATTAGTGGAAAGAGGGAATGTGTACAGAAATCTCCCACCCCAACAGAGGGACTATGCCTCTCTCCAGAAAACTCCAGGCCCTGGCTCTACCAAGCAAAAATTGGAAGGCAAGGCGCACATGCCCAACATTGGTAACAGAGACTGGAGAACAGAGGCCCCAAACCCAGCATCCTGGCGTGACTCAAGGTCGATGTGGTAGTAGGTAATGAAGGTGTTTGCTGTCTTCCAGATAGCAGCCCAGCAGATTTCCTGGATAGGGATGTCCCTGGAAGCAGCCACCAATGCACCAATATGGCGAGTAGAATGAGCTCTTATGGGGGAGGCTCCTTGCCCGCCAACTCATAGCACAGACCTATGCATGATGTAATCCACCTTGCAATGGGCCACTTTGAAGGTCTGTCAGAAGCAGATTCATCGTAAATGACAAACAGCTGGCAAACCTCTCCACGAATGTCTGCCGTCCACTCCTTACATTAAGAAAGAGCACATCTCAGGGCCAGAGTATGGAGCCTGTACTCATCGTCCGAGGTGTAGTTAAGGTAGTAAACCAGCAGAGTCAACACCTGGTTAAGGTGAAACTCTGAAACCACCTTTGGAAGGAATTTTGGGTGGGAGCGCAGGACAACTTTGTCCCTGCGGAAGACCAGATGAGGGGAGTCCACGAAATCGCCTGAGCTCCCCTGTCCTGGCTGCAGTAGCCACCAGGAAAGCAGTCTTCCATGACAAGTGTGACAGCTCACACTTGTGCATGGGTTTGAATGGCTTGCCCATGAGCTTTGCCAAAACCAGCAGCAGATACCACAGAGGTGGAGGTTCATGCACCGGAGGGGATGTCATCCAGGCCTTTGAAAAAGCGCCCGACCACTGTTTCCTGCGCCAATGTCAACTGACCGGCCCACGTCCTGTAAGCAGAAATGGCCGCCAGGTACACTCTAAGTGTCGAAGACCGTAGACCAACTTTGGAGAGAGACCAAAAGTAGCAGAGAATGTCAGCCACTGAACAAGATAAGGAGCCCAGACCCTTACCCTGACGCCAAATGGAAAATCTTTTCCATTTGAAGACGTAACATTTTCTGGTCGATTTCTTTCTGGATGCCTCCACCACTGTGTAGACCTCTTCAGAAAGACCCAAAGCCTGGAACTCTAGCCGCTCAGGAACCAGGCTGTGAGGTGTAGGGATTGAAGGTACAGATGAAAGACCTGCCCCTGGTTGAGAGATATCAGGTCCACGCATGTGCAAAGCCACTCCTGGGGCCTGCAGCTGAGGCTGAGGAGATCTGGATGCCAGAACTGGCGCGGCCAGTCAGCGGTTACCAAAATCACCTACGCCTTGTCCCTCCTCACCTTGAGTAACACCTTGTGGATCAGGGGAAATGGAGGGAAGGCGTAGAGGAGGCCTGGGGTCCACGGCCTCGAGAAGGCATCCCTCTGCAGCAAGCCCTGCCGAGGGGTCGGGCATGATACAGCCTCAGCTTGGCATTTTCCCTGGAGGCAAACTGGTCTGCCATCGGTTTGCCCCAATGGGAGAAATGGAAATTACGTACCTACCGTAATTCTGATCTTTGTGTATCTTCACCATTCATCACCTTTGGGTTCTGGCTGGAGGTCACAACCCAGGGAGCCTTTTTTGATGGGGGAGTCGATTTCACCATCGGCGCCGCCATCGAGGCCTACGTACTGTGTGGCGCTCGCAGGTTGGCCATTCGGTGTTGTAGACTCCACACTCCTGCCAGTTCTGAGTCACCACACAGTAAGAAAAGGATTAAGAGAGAGAGGCAAGGAAGTCCAAGGGACAGACAAAGAAAAAGATATAAAAACTGAATAGGAGAAATAAATGACTGAAAGGACAGAATAAGTTTGGAAACTAAGGGAATTGGGTAGGGCCCTAATCTCTGGAAGACAAAAGGAGGGATGGAGGATTAAGGATTTTAGAAATAATGCGAGTTGGGGGGAGGGAAGAAACACACCCTGGAGCCTTGGCATGTCGCCAGATTGTATAGGAACAGCAAAGGAGTAGCCAAAAGGCTAACTGCCAGAATTCAAGACACAGAATTCAAGACACAGAATCACTGGCAATAACTCTAACATAACCAGAATTGGCTATTCTGGAAGAAACGACAGGATACAGGGATATCTCCCCCCCCCTTTAAAAATAAATTGCTGGTGTAAGAAACCTAGTTTCTTAAATTAATTTGAGGTTGTGTCCAAAGGACAAGGAAATCAAAGTAGGTTGATGGGGAGAAGGAGAGAAAGGAGGGCAACTACCAACCCCCACCCCCACAGGGGTGGAGCAGAAGCACTGAATGAGGAGTGTCCCCCCATCCTGACCACTCTACCCCTTAAAGAAAATTATCCTCCTATGTGCCCCAAGTCACCCGGCCCCTGACTAACAGAAAGAAGGGGGGGGGTGAAGGTGCAGGCACAGAGAGGGAGGGGTACCAAGGGGGATAGAGGGCGAGACTGTGATGAACAGTGAAGCTACACAGAAAGATCAGAATTACAGTAGGTACTCAATTTCCATATCTTATCTGTCAATCTTCACCATTCAACACCTTTGTGTGAGTGCCAAGCCCCAAAAGGGCGCTCTAACCCTAAAGAACTAAGTCCCTTAGCTCTCAGTGGGTGGCACACTAAGAAAACCTTCACGGGCCTGGAGAGACCAGAGACTGGGGAGAGTGAGCCGGGAATACTTGGAAGGAGTAGGAAGTTGCCCCGACAGACCCCGTCTCACCCTACGGGACAAAAGATGGTTTCTCTGGTACGGGGAGGAAATCGCCCTATGCCGGGCCAAGGGTGACAACCAGGAAAGACACAGCCATGCCATCCGCCAACTGCAGATCGCTGTCCCTACAACCCTGGAAGCTACCTCACTGGCGTCGTAAGATGCCCTCACTTGGTGCCTTGCTAGCTCCAGGCCATGTGCAGAATGCAGTGGCTTGTCTGGTTACCTCCGTGTCAGGCAAAGTGGCTAGGAGTTGACCAAGCCTGGACCACAGGAATCTATCATAGGTAGTATAGTGAGCCAGATGTGCTGAAATAGAGAGCAGCAACTGTGCAGAGTAGAACGTCCTCCTCCCCCAGAAGTCAAAATCCACAGACCCTTGATTTGAGGGGCGCTAAGCCCATCAGGAGTGTCCAGCTGCGTCAATCCTGACTGAGGACAAGGCATGGAACCTGGAGACTCTGGCGGGGCACAATACCACTGATAGAGATCCCTAGGGGCTGGGACTCTGGAAAAGGGTCTCTGCCAGAAACGCAACACCTCCTCCTTAAAGGGAGCAGGCCAGGGGGGCACCACAAGGGTGTCTGCACCGAAATCTCCTAGAAAGAGGAGCATCGGGTGCTCTGGATTCTACTGTGTGGGTGGGGTGATGTGTAGGTCCTCCAACATCATCACGAGAAATCGTTGCTACTCTGCGAGATCAGCAGCTGAAGATATATGGACAGACTGTTCCTCTCCCCCAGAAGAGGAGGATGAGGAGTCAGGGGACCGCAAGAGTTCAGAAGCTGGCTGCTCAGGGGGAGGTTGAAAAACCTGTCTGTCCATAGCCCTGACATAAGCGGGAAATTGAGCGGCCACGGCTCTGAACTGCTCCCAGGAGAGAGGACCTCTAGGACCACAAATACCTGGAAGCGCAGAAGAATGTGGCAGAGAAAAGGCAGAGCAGACAACATGAATCTACTATCCTCTGCATGAGCTAAGGAGTGCACCATGAGCCCTAAGCAAAGTAGCAGCTCCGGAAAACTCCACAGCCGACAGCTGGTCAACCAAACTGAACTGCCTAGACTGCGCCCTGAAGAATCCCCCCGTGAGGTGACCAGGGACGTGAAAGTCCAGAGGACGGTCCGCCACCTCCAAAGAACGGGGCCCTCTCGAGGAAACCTAAAGAGAAAAGTGGAGATCCGCTTTACGACTTTTCCCAGAGCCTGGGTGGGTTCCAGAAAAACGCCGCCACACAAAACCCATGCATCTCAACCCCTCGGAATCTGTAAGTGCCCTCCTCCTCAAAAGAGCCAGCCTAGGCAGCTGGCAACCCTGGTCAACCCCCGAAGGAGGTATCCAGGGAGCAGCACCCTCCCCTTCTGTGGGTGCTCCGATCTGCCCCAAAGTTGGACGATCCAGGCACACCATCTGAGGGGGAATCACTACTGAGGTGTCAGAATCCCCCAGGAGACCTGGCTGCAGAGCAATGGTGGCCTGCACCACTGCCTGCTGGTCAGAAGCCCTGAACCTGGTCCTGGCAGTAACTGTCCTCTCCTCAGAAGGGGGCTGGTTCTAGCCTGTCAAGGGGACTACCAAGGTGTCCACATGAGCAGCCAACTCCAAAAAGACAGACTGCTTGTCTGACTCAGAATCAGATTCCCCATCAGAGAAGGTGGAGACCAAAGTTCTATGCCAAACAGTGTGTGGATACCCATTACCATCCCAGTTCAAAGAGTCACCAGACCGAGTAACTGCACCAGAATCGGCGCAGAGGCCCTCAGCCGCACCGCAAACGATGCAGAAAAAAAAGACATGGCGCCGACAGCAGCAGCATCGGACTCTGGGCGTGTCACGGTGCCGTCCCGGCCCACGGTGCCAATGCCAGAGACTGCATCAAGCGCACTCACCACCGCAAATCGCAGAGGTCAGAAACCCCCCCAGTGTCGTGTCCTCGCCCGGTACCACAATCAGCTCCAGAGCTGGACACTGCACCATCCTCAACCAAAGCGTCGAAGCAAGAAACAGCAAAGGATGTCGCGGTAGAGACTCCGACGGCGCCACCAACACCATCAGTGCCGCGAACGCAGCAAACATCAGCGACGGCATGGAGCAACGAACCGGCGCAGACAATGGTGCCATCAGGGCCCACGGTGCGGCGAACTGCACCGAGAACCAAGACAGCACCGACAAACTGCACCAATGCAGGCCTTCCGAGCTGAGGGAACACCACGGGGGAGCCTTCACCCCCAAGGGGAATGGACTGGGCCTCCTACACCGCGAAAGGGGCTTCTGTAACGCCGAAGCTACAAGAAGCAGAAACCCCCTCCTCCTCGGTCCATATAGAATCGGGAGGGGACCCAGAGGAAAGGCCGAAAGAACGCAGCTTGGCCTGACGAGTGCGCGCCCGTCCCCCGAAAGTCGGTGGACCTTGTCCAACTTTCCACGTACGTTCATAGATGACACGACGGTCCATGGAGAAGCAGGTGCCGCACAAATCCTCATCATGTAGCGGACCAAGACACTTGAGGCAACGGTCATGCTGGTCGGTGACAGAATACTTACGGCCGCATGGGCACCGACGCATGGGGGGCCATCCCTTCTTCAAAGTTTTCTTGCCCCCCGACTGAGACATGTCCTACAGATAAAAGAACACCAAACAAGACCAGACATCGTAAAAATAAAATAAGGAACAGTCTTACCAGGTGACGTCGAGTGGAGCGAAACTGAACTGGCAGGAATGAGCAATCTGAGTCGACGGACTACGGCAACTGAGTCGAACGATTTCTCATGATCAGCAGGCCTGTCTTGCAACAAGTTTTTCGGAGCCATCCACGAAGTACGACCTCAACGGCGGGAGACGAAGAACTGGCAGGAGGGCGGAGTCGACAACGGCCAACCCGCGAGCGCAACGCAGCATGTCGGCCACAAGGGCGGCGCCGATGGTGCAAAGACTCAGCCGATCCCAAAAATTTTTTTAAAAAAAAACCACTCCCACGGGGTTGTGACCTCCGTCCAGAACCCACAGGTGATGAATGGTGAAGACTGACACAGGTAAGATCAAGCTGAAAGCTATCTCTGTATGGAGAGACCACTTGCGGGATGTCTGGTCTATGTGGCTGAGACCATCTGCCAGCAGGTTCAAGGCTCCAGCCACATGAAGGGCTAGGAGATCCGCCTCCAACCGGCTTACGAGGGTCTAGATGTGGAGGGCCTCCTTGCACAGCAGACATGAGTGTGTGCCGCCCTGTTTGTTGAGGTAGTATATGGTCGTGGTATTGTCAGTCTGGACTTTAACCCGGAGCTGAGGAGGGAAAGCTGAGTGCCAGTCTGACTGCTCTGAGCTCCAACAGGTTGATGTGGCATAGAGACTCCTCGGGGGTCCAGAACCTGTGGGCCCTGTTGTACCCATGTGGGCTCCCCAGCCCATGAAAGAGGCACTGGTCATAAGGACAATCGTCGGAGCGGGGCGGAGAAGCGATGATCCATTCCTGCAACCGGTCTGGGACGGTCCACCACTGGAGAGCATCCCACATCTTCTGGGTTACAGTGATCAGCTGGTTGAAATGACCATAACGCTGAGTCCACTGGGCGGCCAGCTCCCATTGGAGGGGGCGCATGTGCAACCGGGCCCAACGGACCACCGAGGTGCACGCCATGTAACCCAGAAGGCACAGAAAGTCCCGGGCAGAGCGCAAGTGCCCAACCAGAAATGATTGGGCAAAGGAGGAGAGAACCTCTGCCCTGTCCGCCAGAACCTGAGCTCTGGCTTGACAAGAGTTGAGCTCTGCCCCAATGAAGCCCATCAACTGGGAAGGCACAAGTTCCGACTTGGCCTCGTTGGGAGCAGATCTGGAGGGCCAGATCCCTGGACCTCTCCATCTCCTGTTGGGAGGAATCTGCCAGTAGCCAATTGTTGAGGTAAGGGTAGATTCTGACTCAGACGCCAATGATGGGCCACCACCACTGCAATGCATTTGGTGAAGACCCGTGGGGCTGATGACAGGCCGAACGGCATGGCCCAGAATTCATACAGGGTCCCCTCGACCCTGAAGTGGAGGAATCGCTGATGGGACAGACGGATTGGGATGTGAAAGAACGCGTCCTGCAGATCCAGTGAACAGAACCACGTTTAGCTCCAAGGATGGTATCATCTGGGACAGAGTGACCACCCGAAAGGTGTGAGACCTGAGAAATAGATTCAGGTCGTGGAGATCTAGAATGGGGCGCCACTACCCCCCTTTTGCTTCGGCACCAGGAAGTACCTGGAGACAAAGCCTGGGTGTTCTGGGGAATCTGCCACAGGAGCTACTGCCTCCTTGTGGAGGAGCTGAGCTATGTCATCTCGAAGAGCCGACTGGGTGCACATGGAAATCAGTTCCTCCCGAGGGGTGCGGGTTCGGCCGGAAGGGTACTGCTCAAACTCTAGAGGCAGTCCCCAACGGACCACTTCGAGAACTCACCTGTCCAAACTAATAGAGGACCAGGCGGAAAGGAAGTGGCGGAACAGACTCCCCACGGGAGGGCCCAGAGCTGGCATGATGGAGATAGGGGTGGCAACCCCCATCCCGTCACTGGGCAGGTTTGGGAGGAGGCTCCAGGACCTCAGCCTCAGCCTCCTTTCTGGGCCTGTTGGGGTTCAGGCTTGGGCCAGGGGTGCCAAGCTTGAGCCTGCTGCTGATGTTGCTGTCCTCCTTGATAGAAGGGCTGCCAGACTGCAGGTAAGAGTGCCAAAAGGGCTTCTTCTTGCCCAAAGAACCCTTGGAAGAAGTGGCGCCCAAGGTGGCACTGGACTGCTCTATGCGCTGCAGGTGACCAGCCACTCCTGGACTAAACAAGTCGGTCCCCAGGAAAAGCACATCAGCTAACTTGTGCTGAGTATCCGCCAGGAAGGGGGGGGGAGCCTCAGCCAAGCCCTGTGGCGAGAGGCCACTGCGGCGGCCATCGAGCGGTCACAAGAATCCCCGATGTCCAAGTTCGTCTGGAGCTGCTGTTTGGCAACAGCACGGCCCTGGTCATGGACCCGTTTGACCATGGTCTGCATGTCTGTGGGGAAATGTGGGAGGACCTAGACTAATGACCCGAGAAGAACATGAGAGAAGTATACCATAATGACAGCCGAGCTGGACCCGACGAAGGCCCAAAGAAGAGGCCGCATAGACCTTTTGGGAAATGTTGTCCATATTTTTGAATCTTTTTGTCCAGAGGTCAGTCAGTGTCAGCCAAACCACCAGTACGCCTGAACACAGAGGCAGTCACCAGGCTCTCGGCCGAAGGGTGCTCTGTGAACCCCACAAGGGACCCCAAGGGCATCGTGTACTTGCGGGCCATGTGAGCAGACGGTGCTAGGCATAAGGCAGGGCGCTGCCGAAGTCCAAGGGCTGGAACAACAGTGGCTTCGGCCACTGAAAAGGCCTCCATCGGGGTATCCCATTCTCCTTGGAAAATCTGTGAGGGGGTACTCCACCTTTTTCTGGATAGGTTCCAGGGGCGTTCTACTGGAGTCGGAAATGAGATGGAGAATCCCTTGAAAGGAGGAAGGACCTTCCTCGATCCCTGTGCCAACAAACGACTCATCCCTAGTATAAGAGTGGAGCGCGGTGACATTCAAGTCTGAAGAGTCGTGATACAGTGGACTGCAGCCTGAATCACCCTCTATCTGCAGAGGGCGGTCTGTGGTGACTGACTGACAGACGGCAGGGAAGTCCAGTGTCTAGTCAGTCCTCTTTCGAGGGAGCCCCTCCCATAGGCTGCTTAGGTTCGCGGTTCCACACGAATAGGTGGAGAGACAGGAAAAGGCCGAACCGGTGGACAGGCGGGCCCCATGAGCGGAGGAACCAGAGGCTTCGGTTCCGGAGGGATCGGCTTCGGCCTGGGAGGCGAAAGCCAAGACATGGCCGGCGGAGCCGGCTTCTGCCCGGTCAGAATCAGCTGTCTGCCACATAAGGTCCTCATAGTGCTGGAGCCTCTCCTCATCCGAGGAGGATGAGGACGACCTGTGGCGACGCCTCTTAAGACTGCTTCTGGTTCTTCCTCGGTCGTTCGGCCAATGGTGTCCTAGACCTCAACCGAGATAGGGTAGGCAGAGTCGTTCGACCGGGTGACACCAGTGGGATCAGGGAAACCCGAGGCTCCGGAACCAGGTACTTGATGAGAACGCCAGCAGGCTGGGTCTCATTAGGAAATACCAGGACCAGAGGCCATCCTAAGGAATCATCAGCACGGCCGCCGACAAAGGGTCAATCGGGTAGAGGATAATCTTGACGTCGGCCACTTCCTTGGTCCACTGGCCAGAAGAAAGATCCGTAACAGCAGAGGAGGTGATCTCGACCGAGGTAGAGACCGCATGCTCTTGGGACTCAGACCTCTCTCGGTTCCAAGAGTCTCTTTGTCGAAACAAAGGTTCTTTTTGTCTCTCCCGAGAGCGGGAGGAGTGCGAGCCCAAGGGCGCCTCATCCCAGGTGGGGGAAGAGACTGGCACAACTCTCTAAAAGAACCAATAAGGTGGAGCCTAGGTTGACAGGAACAAAGAAGCTTCGATTGGCCGAAGCGCGAGCGGCTTACTACTCAAACGCCTTCATATGTTCCAGCAGCTTGGCGGAGCCCGCAACAGTGGAAACCGCCCACCTAGCCTCCTTGGACTTCACCGGAGGATTCCTTTTTTCCAGTCTTACCAGCTTCAGGCATGCCTTACAGTCGTCCAGGACGTTGGAATGGAAGGCCAAGCAATAAATACAGAACGAGGTGTCATGGCCAACACCTAGGCAGTAGACACAAGTGAGGTAGGGATCAGTGTGCGACATCTTTTGGCCACAGGGACACCGGCAAAATCCCGGGGAAGATTTTTTCTCCATGATCGATGTTGCAAAAGCGTAAACTCGCTAACTCGAACTAGTTTCAATTTCAGTAAAAGACTATTTGAAAGCCAAGGCCTACAAAATGCGACAGAGCGAGAGAGGCAACCTGAATCTTCCAGCGGAAAGGAAAATCTGGCGTCATGGGGCAGAGCAGAGATATACACCACCCGGATGGGTGGGATAAGCCAGCTTTAAGACTTCCGACAGATTTAAAATGGAAGAGGACAATGCTAATAAGAGTGAATGAACAACATATCCACAATCCTAGAACCTGTTTTTCTAGGATCACAGATATGTTGTTCTTATCCACACTTGGCAGACTCCTAGCAGTTCTCCGGGAGGAGGGAGGCAAGGTTAACACCACTACTTAGGGAACAGAGACGGGAGAACTGAGGCCCCAAAACCAGCACCCCGGCGTGACTCAAGGTTGATGTGGTAATGGGTGATGAAGGTATCTGCTGTCTTCCATGTAGCAGCGCTGCAGATTTCCTGGATAGGGATATCCCTGTAAGCAACCACAGATGCAGCGGTATGGCGGGCAGAATGAGCTCTTATCCCTCTGGGAGGCTCCTTGCCCACCAACCTATAGCAGGCATCAATGAATAATGTAATCCATCTGCCAATCGTCTGCTTTGCTGCAGGCCTGCCAGGTGTGGCTTCAGCGTAGGTGACAAACAGCTGGTGAACCTCTCCCCGAACTTCTGACGTCCTCTCCTCATAGTAGAAGACAGCATGTCTCAGGTCCAGAGTATGGAGCCTGTACTCCGCATCCGAGGTGTAGTTTGGGTAGAACACAAGCAGAGTCAACGCCCGATTAAGGTGAACCTCTGATGCCACCTTCAAAAGGAATTTCGGGTGTGGATATAGAACAACCTAGTCCCTGGGGAAGACCAGACAAGGAGACTCCACCGAAAGTGCCTGGAGCTCCCCAGTCCTTCTGGCAGACGTGATAACCACCAGAAAGGCCGTCTCCCACGACAAGTGTGACATCTCACACTTGTGCATTGGTTCGAAAGGCTTGCCCAGGAGCTTTACCAAAACCAGCAGTAAATCCCATGGAGGTGGAGGTTCATGCATCTTAGGGGATACATGATAGAGCCTTTGAAAAAGCGCCAGTCCACCTTCTCCTGTGCCACCGTCTGCTGACCGGCCCACACCCAGTAAGCAGAGAGGGCTGCCAGGTACACCTTAAGGATCGAAGACCGATGACCCCCTTTGGACAGAGATCAAAGGTAGTCTAAAATCCTCGCCACAGGATAGAGGGTCCAGGCCCTTGCCCTGGCACCAAATAGAAAAAACTGTTTCCATTTGAAGGCGTAGCACTTTCTGGTCAAATCCTTTCTGAATGATTCCACTACTGTGAGTACATCCTCAGAGAGACCCAATGCCTGGAACTCTAGCCGCTCAGGTACTGGGTTGACCGGTGCAGGGACTGAAGGTCCAGATGGAGGACCTTACCCTGATTTACTGATATCATGTCCAAGTGTGCTGGAAGACACCTCGGGAGCCTGTTGCTGAGGCTGAGGAGATCTGGATACCAAAACTGGCGGGGCCAGTCTGGGGCTACCAGGATCACCTGCACCTTGACACTCGTCTTGAGAAGCACCCTGTGGATCGGGGAAAGGGAAGGAAGATGTATAAGAGGCCTGGGGTCCATTACCTCAAGAAGGCATCTCCCGCACCGATCCCCGCTGAGGGGGGCAGGCATTAAACAGCCTCAGCTTGGTGTTTTCCCTGAAAGCAAACAGGTCCACCAGTGGGAGAACAGGCTGTGAACTACCTCTGGATGGAGAGACCACTCATGGGATGTCTCACCTATGTGGTGGACAGCATCCAGCAGTTCATTTGAGGCTCCTGCCACATGGATGTCTAGGCGATCCACCTCCAGTCGGCTCACAAATTTCCAGATGTGACGCGCTTCCCTGCACAGCAGCTGGGAGTGCATGCCAACCTCCTTGAGGTGGCACATGGTCATGGTACTGTCAGTCTGGACTTGAAGCACTTGACCCCGAAGCTGCTGAGCGAATGCTGACAACGCCAGTCTGACTGCTCTGTGCTCCAACAGGCTGATAAGGTATCTGGATTCCTCGGGGGTCCAGAACCCGTAGGCCCTGTTCCCCATGTGGGTTCCCCAGCCCACGAGAGGCACACTGGTAATGAGGACGACCATCAGCTCGGGGCGGACAAACTGGATCCCTTCCTGCAACTGGTATAACACGGTCCACCACTGGAGGACGTCCCACATCTTCTGGGTTACAATGATCAGCTGGTCTAAATTACCTAGGCGCCGAGTCCACTGGATGGCCAGCTCCCACTGAAGGGGGCACATATGCAACCAGGCCCATTGGACCACGGTGGTGCAGGCCATGTAGCCCAGAAGGAGCAGAAAGTCCTGGGCGGAGCGCAAGTGCCCAACCAGATATGACTGGGCAAAAGAGGAGAACACCTACGCCCTGTCTGCCGGGAGCCGTGCTCTGGCTCGGCGAGAGTAGAGCTCTACCCCAATGAAGCATATCACTTGAGAAGGCAAGAGCTCCGACTTGGCCTCGATTAGGAGGCCAAGTTGAGAGCAGGTCTGGAGGGCCAGGGCCCTGGATCTCTCCATCTCTTGCTGGGTGAAACCTGCCATGAGACAGTCAAAGTAAGGGTACACTGACCCCTCAACGCCGGAGATGGGCTGCCACCACTGCCATGCATTCAGTGAAGACCCCATGGGGCCGATGACAGGCTGAATGGCATGGTTCAGAACTCGTATACGGTTCCTTATGCCCTGAAGCGGAGGAACCGCTTGTGGGACAGACTGACTGGGACATGAAAGAACGCGTCCTGGAGATCCAGTGAGCAGAACCACACATTTTGCTCCAGGGATGGTACGATATGGGACACGGCTACCATCCTGAAAGTACGTGGCTTGAGATACTGATTCAGGTTGTGCAGATCTAGAATGGGGTGCCAGGTTCCCCCGCCCGCCATCTGCTTCGGGACCAGGAAGTACCTGGAAACGAACCCTGGTTTGACTAGAGATCTGCCACTTGAACCACTGCCTCCTGGAGGACGAGCTGAGTTATGTTGTCTCAGAGCAGACAGAGTGCGTGCTGATACTCTCCTCCCATTGGGCGCAGGCTCGACTGGGAGAGTACTGCTCGAATTCCCGAGGCAGACCCTGACCAACCACTTCTAAGACCCACCTGTCTATGTTAACAGTGGACCAGGCGGAAACAAAGTGGTGGAGCCGGCCCCCACAAGAGGACCCAGAGCTGGTGTGATGGGGATGGGGTGGCAATACTTATCCTATCACAGGGCAGACTTGAAGGAAGAGGGTCCAGGGTCTGAACACTGACCTTGCCTGCGAGCTGGTGGAGGCCCAGACTTGGGCCAGGGGCGCAAAGCTTGTGCCTGCTGTTACTGCCCACCATGAAAGGAGGGCTACTGGGAAGCAGGAGCAGAGTGCCGAAAAGGTTTTCTTTTTCTGCTGTTTCTTGGTGCCAGAAGCACTCTGAGCAGAAGTGGCAGAGTCCAAGGTGGCATTAGACTGCTCGATTCGCTGAAGGCGACCATCCACACCTTGGCCGAGAAGATCACTGCCCAGGAAAGGAACATCAGTGAGTTTGTGCTGGGTATCCGCCGTAAAAGTGGAAAGCCTCAGCCATGCCCTGCGGCAGGAGGCAACCGTGACTGCCAGTGAATGGGCGCAACAGTCCCCAAGGTCAAAAGCCGTCTGAAGTTGCTGCTTGGCAATGGCACGGCCCTGGTCCCGGACCTGCTTGACCGTAGTCCGAAGGTCCGCAGGGAGGTGTGAGAGAGAATATAATTCAAGGACCCCAGAAGGGCATGAGAGAAGTGCGCCATGACTATGGCTGGGCTTGCATGATGGAGGCCTAGAGAGGAGGTTGCACAGAGTTCCTGGCAGTGGTCCAGTGTTTTCTGGACTACTTGTCTGGAGATTTACTGGTGTTGGCAAAGCTGCCTGCACATCTGAAAATAGAGGCGGCCACCAACTCCTCATCCGAGGGATGTTCCATGAACCCAGAGAGGAACCCAATGGGCACCACATACTTGCGGGACATCCGGGCAGACTCTGCTGGGCAGGAAGCAGGATGCTGCCAAAGCTCAAAGGCCAGTCCAACAATGGCTTCGGCCACAAGAAAGACTTCTGTAGAAGTATCCCCTCTTTTGAGAATATCAGTAACAAGGTACTCAGCCAGTTTCTGGAGAGGTTCCAGGGGCATCCCCGTGGAGTCAGAGAAGGCGGAGAATCCCTTGAAAAGATGAAGGGCTCTCCTCCATCTACAGACTACAGACCAACTCATCATCCAGTGGGTGAGAGTGAAGATCAGTGTCGTCAGAATCCGAGGTATCCAGGTAACTCGGTCAACCACCAAGATTGCCCTGCACACACCTGGGATGATCAGGCGTAAGGGTGACTGATAACCTACAAGGAAGACCCGAGCTATAATCTCAGGAGCCCCTCCAGAGGGCTCTTGGTGGCGGCTCCACTATCATCGGTGGAGAGACTGGTTTTAGCCAAATGGGAGCAGGTTTTACCGGCTCCACGGATGGGGGAACAGATTTTATCCATTTCAAGGGAGTCTGCTTCAGCCTAGGAGGTGAGAGCCACGTAATGGCCTGGGTAGAAACTGAGGAAGGCTCCTTCCCGGACAGAATGAGCTCTTACCACATCAAATCTTTGTAGCTTCAACTGGCCCAGTGACGCTGAGGGTTGAGGCACTGGACGCCACGCTAGGGACCAGAGTTCGGGTGCCAGGGGTCAGCAGGGGAGGGACTGGATTGAGCGCCCGCTGGATTGCTCTCCTGTCCCCAGGGGAGGGCACTGGGTAGCTCGGGGCTCCGGTGGCCCCTGGTGGAGCTGCAGTAGCGCGGGGCTTCATGTAATAGCATGACTGATGCTGGTAGCGTAGACGTATGCCATAGCATCAGGGGGTGCACATGTAGGGATAGGGGCAGGCACAACAGAACACAGGAAAATCCCGGTTCCAGGGGTAGCCGACGGCACCAATCCCCATGTCCATAACTGGGTCCAACTTGGCAGGCCTTCAAAGACCATCCGCCGCTGGAGTCTACAAATTGAAGAGTGCCCAAGATAGGAGGGGCAGCCCCACCCCGGAGGAGTGAAGCTGGGGGTGCCAGCTGTGAGGCGGGGTCAAGGAGAGGAAGGCTCGGTCGGAGGGACTTCAGGCAGGGCAGGACAAGACAAGACTGGATGCCTGAGAGAGGCTCCTGGATCCGTGACTGGAGGAAAAGAATTTTGGGGGACATCTTTGTAGCATCGGACTTTCCACCGCAGCGTCCCCTCATCAGAGAAGAACTAAAATGAGCGGTGACTTCTCTTTTTGGCGCACTTACTCGCCCTTCCTAGGCCTGTCAGTCGAGGGAGTCAGATGTCGACCTTGATCGGACTGGCAGACCAGGTCGCTCAGGAGACAACAATGGAACCGGTAATTTTCCCGGATGTGGGAATGGCTCCTCGATAGGATTACCAGCAAGCTGCGTGTCCTCATGAGGGATAAACAAGACCGGAGTCTTGTTAAGACAGTCGTCAACCTCCTAAGCAGACAACCAAAATCGACAAAGTCGAGAGTTAACACAACTACACGTCTGATTGAGACTCTGGCTGGCCAGACAGCGGGACCGAGAAGCAGGCAACTGAAGCCACAATCTCAACTGAGGTCGAGGGTGACGATTCCTGAGACCGAGATTGTTCTCGATCCCAAGAACATCTTCGCCGAGATGAAGAATCTCTTGGTTCTTGTTTTGATGGGACCGGGAGGGATGAGAGCCCACAGGTCCTTCGCCCTTAGTGGGGAGAGAAAGGCACATCTCCCAAAAAGAAGCCCAAGAAAGTGCAGCCCAGGTTGAGCAGAACGAATACCAGCCAAGAGAAACAATCGAAGGCCTCCATCTGTTTCAATTTCTCAGCGGACCCCGCAGCCACGGAGACTATGCACCGAGCTTCTTGGGATTTCACCGGAGGATTCCGTTTTTCGGATCTGCCCAGCTTCAAGCATGCGATACAATAGTCGATGACGTTCAGCTGCAATGTGAGGCAAAACTCGCAAGCCTGGATGTCATGGCCGACACCAAAGCAGTAAACGCACGTGGAATGTGGGTCTGTGCATGACATTTTCTGTCCGCACGGGCACCGGCGAACACACTGGGAAGATTTATCTTCCATTATCGAGAAGCAGCTACTACAATTGCTAACCCGAAGGAGTGTAATCTTCAGCGGGTCTGAAGTTTTTTGAGCCAGAGTTTACAACATGTGGTAGCAGAGAGGAGGCAACCTGTATCTACCAGCAGAAAGGAAGATCTAGCATCACGAGGCGGAGCAGAGGGTTATACCCACCTGGGTGGGTAGGAGGAGCCAGCTTGAAGAGCTTACGGGCAAGATTTAAAGGGGAAAGGGACATGCAAACAAGTGTGAATAAGAACATATTCACATCCCTAGAACCAGTGGTTTCTGTCGCTTTGGCACTAGTTCAATTGCCTTCTTGCACAGAAGAGACTGCACTTCCTCCCGGAGAACAGACAAGTGGGCCGGGGGTAACTGGACTGTGTTGGAAGGCTATCTGGAGGCTGTTCAATGAGCTCCAAGGTATGACAGCTCTCTATGATCTGCAGGATACAAGCATCTGAAATTATGATTCTCCATTGAATCAAATGGAGGAAGAACCTACGTCCTACGACCACCTCCGGGATCTGAACAAGACGAGGGGGTCTGGCTAGGAGTCTAGCTAGGGGCCAGCTGTGGAAGGTGGACCATCATTTCTGAGGCACTTGGCCACTGCTTCAGAAGTGGGGGGGGCAGGGAAGACTGGGCCCTACACTTGCCCTGGGCGTGCCCTGTGGCATAGCTGGCACCATGTCTGGCCAAAGCCAGGCTGCTGTAGTGGCATTTTTCAGGGCCGGCAGCAGAGGAGGGAAAATTCTAGGTGGAGAATCTGGGATCTCCAAGTTGTCAGCCAGGTCCTTCCTGGTGACATCCCCCTCCTCGGTCTGGAAGCCCATAGTGACAGACAGCTGCTTCTTGACATTGTAGAAGCTAGCACCTCAGGAGCAGACTTCTGAGTATGCTTAACAGTGTACTCGTACTGAAGAGGCAGTGGACTTGTCAGAAAGGAGAATTTCCTCCTCCTCTTCATCCTCTATCAGGCAGGATGGTACTCTTCAACATCCACCTCATCTGGGTCTGGCACCGAAGCGGTTGTCAGTGGTCCACGTGGAGGTTCCCGTGGACAAATGGGTGGCAACGGCGTAGATGACTATGGCCTGTAAAAGGCAAGGAACTGCAGAACCAGGACATCAGTAAACATAATAAGTACCTCATACAAGTCCGTGGTCGTCAACAACTGAGTGGGTTCGACAGCACAGCAACCAACAACCAGTCGACCCGAGAGCCCGATGAGCCAGTAGTCCTCAGAGAGGAAGGCGCAAGCATCGACGGAGTGACAGTCAAGCCAGTTGTTGCAGAGGAGGGGCCAACAATCCTGAGGTCGAAAGCCAGACGCCCAGAGAGTTGGGCAGTGAAGCTGTCGGTATGGGTCTGGTAGGAAGAGAGACCTGGACAGCTAGTCTCTTCATCGAGGCAGTTGCCATCAATGAAGAGCCCCCCTCCCCAGAAAGGAGAGGCTGACAGGGAATGGGACGGCAACCAGGAGGAGCAGTCGCGATCTCGGTCTTTGTGTGTGTCCCCCCCTCCCCCAAAGAATTTGTCTCAGGCCTTGGCAGCCTGGGAGCAAGTCTAGCCGATGAGCAACAAAGCAGCCACAGCCCTGGAGGACCCCTGCCCAAAGTTGGCTACCTGCTGCTCCAGCAGGAATTTTTTCAGAGCCTTCTTGCGTCAGGGGTTTGGCTTCATTGGGGACTGGGGTTCCACCTGGCGGGACACCAGCCTATACTGGCAGGATGGTCTGCATCTGTCCAGGAAGGGAACAAGTCTTTTGAGCAATCGGTTTAAATGCTTCATTGGCAAGCTTTTAAACTAGTCAAAGGGGAAGGCACTGATAAGCAGCAGGAAAATCCCAGCCTCTCCCTACAAAACAGGGTACTAAATGAGAAAAAGACCGAGGTAGAAAGGTCAGTGGGGGATGCTGCAACAGAAGGTAAAGCCATAAAAAAATGGAGAGCAATGAGTACCAATGCCCATAGTCTGGGTAACAAGCTTCCTGAATTAGTGGCCTTGATGGAGGAGGAATATCTGGATATCGTCACAGTCACAGAAACATGGTACACACAAAACCATGACTGGGACGTAAACATACCAAGATACACTATCTACAGGAGGGACAGGGAGGGTAAAAGAGGAAGAGGAGTAGCTCTTTACATAAGGGAAGGAATCAAAGCAACAGAACAAAAAGGGTAAACAGGAAGGAGAAGAAGCACTGTGGGTAAATTTGGAGACAGGCAATGGCACCACAATCCGCACAGGGGTTGTATACAGACCCCCTTCTCAGGGGAAGGATATGGACAAGGAAATGATAGAAAGTATACTTAGAATGGCAGAAAAAGGGGAGATACTGCTGATGGGTGATCTGAATATGCCAGATGTTAACTGGAGTGCAGTTGCAGCAGCCACTTCGAAGAGTGGGGTTATTCTAGATGCCCTACAGGGGGAATGCCTTAAACTAGTACTGGAGCCCACTCGAGAGGGAGCAATCTTAGACCTGGTTCTCTCAAATGGAGATGGAGAGAGGATCACAGATGTAGAAGTGGGTAGCCATCTGTGAACTAGCGACCATCGAACAGTATGGTTCACAATAAACACAGCAATAGAGTCAAGCATACAAAGGCAAAAGTACTGGACTTTAGGAGGGCTGACTTTGCCAAATGGGTGAGTGCCTAAGGAATGCACTAGCAAATGGGCAGGAAGGAGGGGTAGAAGAACAATGGGGAATAATAAAAACTGCCATCACAGAGATAACGAGCCTTTGTGTGAAGTAAATAAACAAAATGAAACGATGTAAGAAACCACTATGGTTCTCAAAGGAAATGGCAGTGAAGGTTCAAGAGAAAAAGAAAGCATTCAGGAAGTACAAGGAATCACAGAAGGAGCAGGACAGAGAACTGAAGGCAGTCAGAACAGCAAAGGCCCAAACCAAGGAAAAGATAGCCAACTCAGTTAAGAAGGGGGATAAAACCTTTTATAGGTACATCAGGGAGCAAAGGAAGACCAAGGGAGGGAAACTGAGGCTTAATAAAGGAGAGGGAGGGTGGGCAGAGGGAGACTGTGAAAAGGCAGAGATACTAAACAAATATTTTTGCTCAGTATTTACAAATGAAGAGTGGGAGGTACCTAAAACAAACAGTAAAAACACTCTGGATACAGAAGTTGATACCAGCCCATTTACAGAAAAAAGGGTTACGAAAGAACTCTTAAAACTGAAAGTGGACAAAGCAATGGGGCCTGATGGGATTCATCCCAGAATTCTAAAAAAACTAAGGGTAGAACTAGTGACACCACTGACTACCCTTTTTAACAAATCATGGAAGGATGGGGTGGTACCCGAGGACTGGAGGAGGGCAGATGTGATTCCCCTTCACAGAAGTGGGAGTAAGGCAGAAGCAGGAAACTACAGAACTGTTAGTTTAACCTCAGTGATGGGGAAAACGATGGAATCACTTCTGAAGGAAAGAACTGTCAAGTATCCAGAGGCCAGAGGGGCACAGGACCCAAGGCAGCATGGATTCACAACGGGAAGGTCATGCCAGATGAATCTGATAGATTTTTTTGACTGGGTGACCAAAGTAGTACATCAGGGAGGAGCTATGGACATGGCCTACCTAGACTTTAGTACAGCATTTGACACAGTCCCACACAAAAGATTAATAAGCAAGTTAGCCAGCCTGGGAGTGGGTCCCAAGATGACAGCCTGGGTAAAGAATTGGCTGGAGAATAGGACACAGAGAGTAATAGTAAATGGAGTCCACTCTGAAGAAAGGGAGATTACTAGTGGGGTACCACAGGGTTCAGTATTAGGACCGGTCCTCTTAAATGTCATTATGTTTACATTGCAGAGGGACTGAAGGAAAGTATGTGTCTTTAAAGATGACACAAAGATCTGCAACAGAGTTGATGCACAGGGTGGGGTGGAAAGGATGAGAAGGGACTTGGCAAGGTTAGAGGAATGGTCAAATGTATAGCAGCTAGATTCAATGTTAAGAAGTGCAAGGTAATGCACCTGGGAAACAAACCCTGGGGATGAGTACACAACGGGGGTGAGATACTAACAACAACAAAATGGAAAGGGACCTGGGTAGTCATATTAGATGACCTAAGGTGGGCAAGCATGTGAGAGGGCAGCAAGGAGGGGTTGGGGATACTGGGATGCACAGGAGAGGCATCACCAGTAGAAAACAGGAGAGTTGTTATTCCTCTTACAGACAGCTGGTCAGGATCCCATCTGGAGTACTCGCGCGCAGTTCTGGAGACCCAATCTCCGCGAAACATAGACAGATGGAAGCTGTCCAGAGGAGGGTGACTAAAATGGTGCAGGGTCTGCACCAGAAGACATATGAAGAGAGAGACTAAAGGAGCTTAATATGTATAGCCTCGAGGAAAGGAGGGATGGGGGACATGATAGAAGCTTTCAAGTACCTCAAGGGAATCAACAAAGTCCAAGAGGGTAGCACCTTTCAAAAAAAAAAAAAAAAAAAGGTGTGCAAGAACAAGGGGGCACAATTTGAAGATAGAGGCGGGGCGGCTCAGAGGTAATTTAAGGAAGTATTTTTCACAGAGAGGTTGTGGATGCATGGAACAGCCTTCTGGAGCAGGTTGTGGAGTCAAACACAGTGGTGGAATTCAAGCATGCATGGGAGAGTCATAAGGACATTCTAGGGGGTGGGGGGTAGGAAGAAGTAGGCTGCTGGTTAACTAGGATCTGCAGCTTATCCAGTAGGTAGGGAAATGGGCAGACTGGGTGGGTCAAGCGGTCCTCATCTGCCGTCAAATTCTATGTTTCTATGTTTCACCTCAGGGTGCTTTGCTTGTACTTCTTGCAGAGCTCTGTCTGAGACTTTGTGCAGAGCTCACAGCCTAAGACTTTGTAGTCAGGCCCAAGACAGCAGACACAAATGGAGTGTTCGTCCGTTGAAGCAATCTTTTTTCCACAGAGGCTGCACAAGAAAAGAGAAAAGGAAGATATATTAACTCACACAAAAAAAGAAAAAAATCCGTATTAAAAATTTAGGGAGAATTAGAAGAAAAAAAGGCCATAGGCTGAAAGAGGCACAAAACACTATGATGGCTCTTCTGTGGTGAGTGTGCAGGAAGTTGACGATGGGAAAGAACTGAGGAGGGAGCAAGGACACCCACAACTATATAGGGCTCTTGACGTCAGCGGCGATAGAAAGTGTGGGCAACCCCAGTTGTACTGCTGAAAGTCTTCCATGTGGATTCCCCTTCACCAACGGCAAAGGTTCTACAGTGTAACCTGATGACTAAGATAAGCCCGAAAAAGATCCCTGGGTCTGGAAGGGACCCAGGTGAGCTCCCCAACCCAGAACCAAGGCATCTGTGTAGAGGATCTGCTACGGGGAGGAGATCTGAAATGGAACGCCAAGAAGTAGATTCAAGGGGTCCATCCACTGCTGCAGTAATTTGCAGACTGGGAAGACACCAGGACTATGCGATCTAACTCATCCGTATGTTGGTCCCACTATACCTGAAGGATCCACTGGAGAATGCGCATATGAAGTCTGGCCAGTGGAACAGTGGGTATGGCAGCTACCATCAGGCCCAGTAATCTCTGGTACACTCTGGCAGGAATATAGCGGTTTTGAGCGACTTCCATCCTGAGCTTGGGCTATAAGGCACTTGACTCCTTTTGGGGCAGAAAGGCTTTCCCTGCACAGAGTCCAGAACTGCCCCTATATACTGCAGCCTTTGGGAAGGTACAAGGACCAACTTGGGCAAATTGATTGCGATGCCCAAGGAATGGAAAAGTGGGACAGTTCGCTCCAGAGTCAGAAAAAGCTGTTCCCTGGACGGGGCCTTTAGGAGCCAATAATCCAGATAAGTGAAAACATACAGTCCCTCCCTTCTGAGCACTGCTCATCACCTGGTAAAGACTCGCGGCGCAGAGGAAAAGCCAAATGGCAGCAACTTGAACAGATGATGCACACCTGAAAGCGAAACGGAGAAACTTCCTGTGAGGAGGAAAGACCAATATGTGCAGGTAAGCATTCTGCATGTCCAGTGAGCAGAGCCAATCCCATTTCAAGGACAGGTATCAGGCCTGGCAAAGTTACCATCCGGAACTTTCTGTACTGGACATACAGATTTAGGTCCTTTAGGTCCAGAATGGGCCTCAGATCGCCTGTCTTTTTGGGGACCAGGAAAAACCTGGAGGGAAAAAAAAACAACCACCAAAAAAAAAAAAAAAGGTTACTCACCTGTAACAGTAGTTCTAGGAGTGGTATATGTTGTTCATCCACATTCTTCGGCATGTCCCTTTCCCCTTTAAATCTGGCCGGAAGTCTTCAAGCTGGCTCCTCCCACCCACCCAGGTGGTAAATACCTTGGCTCCGCCCCATGACGGCAGATCTTAGCCCGCTGGAAGCCAGGTGATGCGCCTAAAGCCAGGGAGGTCGGGTGGGTGCGTGTGGATGAACATATACCGCGCCTACAACTACTGTTACAGGTGAGTAAGCCGTTTTTAAAAGAGCATGGATATGTTATTCATCCACACTCTTTGGCAGACTCCTAGCAGTTCTCCGGGAGGAGGGAGGCAAGGTGCACACCCCCTACTTAGGGAACAGAGCTTGGAGAACCGAGGCCCCAAAACCAGCATCCTGACGCGACTCAAGGTCGACATGGTAATGGGTAATCAAAGTGTTTGCTGACTTCCAGGTAGCAGCCAGACAGATAGGGATGTCCCTGGAAGCAGCCACCGATGCAGCAGTATGGCGGGTAGAATGAGCTCTTATCCCCCTGGGAGACTCCTTGCCCGCCAACTCATAGCACAGACCTATGCATGATGTAATCCATCTTGCAATGGTCCGTTTGGCTGCAGGTCTGCCAGAAGCGGCTTCACCGTAGGTGACAAACATCTGGAGAACCTCTCCCCGAATTTCCATTGTCATCTCCTTGTAGTAGGAGAGCGCATGTCTAAGGTCCAGGGTATGGAGCCTGTACTCAGCGTCCAAGGTGTAGTTAGGGTAATTACTGGCAGAGTCAATACCTGGTTACGGTGAAACTCTGACACCACCTTCAGAAGGAATTTCGGTTGGGGCGCAGGACAACTTTGTCCCTATGAAAGACCAGATAAGGGGAGTCCACCGAAAACGCCTGGAGCTCTCCTGTCCTCCTGGCTGACGTGATAACCACCAGGAAGGTAGTCTTCCACAAGTGTGAGAGCTCACACTTGTGCATGGGTTTGAATGGCTTGCCCATGAGCTTTGCCAAAACCAGCAAAAGCTCCCACGGAGGTGGAGGTACACACACCAGAGGGGATATGTGATCCAGGCCTTTGAAAAAGCACCCAACCACCATCTCCTGTGCCACTGTGCCTGGTAAGCGGAAATGGCTGCCAGGTGCACCCTAAGGGTCGATGACCGTAGACCCCCTTTCGAGAGAGAGAGACCAAAGGTAGTCTAAAATGTTAGCCACAGAGCAGGATAAGGGGTCCAGACTCTTACCCCGACACCAAATGGAAAACCTTTTCCATTTGAAGGCATAACATTTCCTGGTAGATTCCTTACGAGATGCCTGCACAACTGTGTACACATCCTCAGAAAGACCCTGAGGCTGGAACTCTAGCCGCTCAGGTACCAGGCTGTGAGGTGCAGGGATTGAAGGTCCAGATGAGATACCTTCCCATGGTTCAATTAGATCAGGTCCGGGCGTGTACAAAGCTGCTCTGGGGCCCTGCAGCTGAGACTGAGGAGATCTGGATACCAGAACAGGCGGGGCCAATCTGGGACTACCAGGATCACCTTCGCCTTGTTCCTCCTCACCTTGAGGTAACACCTTGTGGATCAAGGGAAGGCGAAGAGGATGCCTGGGTCCACGGCCTTGAGAAGGCATCCCCCTGAAGCGAGCCCTGCTAAGGGGTGCAGGCATGGTACAGCCTCAGCTTGGTGTTCTCCCTGGAGGCAAACAGGTCCACCAACAGTCTGCCCCAACGAGAGAACAGATTGTAAGCTACCTCTGTATGGAGAGACCACTCGTGGGCTGTCTGGCCTATGCGGCTGAGAGCATCGCCAGTTGGTTCAAGACTCCTGCCACATGGATGGCAAGGAGATCCGCCTCCAACCAGCTGACGAGGGCCCAGATCCGGAGTGCCTCCTTGCATAGCAGATGGGAGTGCGTGCCGTCTTGTTTGTTGAGGTAGTACATGGTCATGGTATTGTCCATCTGGACTTGAACCACTTGACCCTGGAGCTGAGGAGCGAAAGCTGACAGTGCCAGTCTGACTGCTCTGAGCTCCAGCAGGTTGATATGGCATCGGGACTCCTCGGGGGTCCAGAACCCGTGGGCTCTGTTGTCCTCCATGTGGACTCCCCAGCCCATGAGAGACTCATCGGTCGTGAGAACGACCGTTGGCTCAGGGCGGACAAGGGGATCCCTTCCTGCAGACTACCTGGGATGGTCCACCATTGGAGAGCGTCTCACATCTTCTGGGTGACCGTGACAAGCTGGTCGAAATGACCCTGACGCAGAGTCCAGTGAGCGGCCAGCTCCCACTGGAGGGGGAGCATGTGCAATCTGGCCCAACGGACCACTGAGGTGCACGCCGCCATGTAACCCAGAAGGCGCAGGAAGTCCCAGGCAGGGCGCAAGTGCCCAACCAGAAATCAATGGGCAAAGGAGGAAAGAACCTCCACCCTGTCCGCTGGGAAACGAGCTCTGGCTTGACGAGAGTCGAGCTCTGCCCTGATAAAGCCCACCACCTGAGAGGGCACGAGTTCCGACTAGGCCTCGTTGATCAGGAGGCCTAATTGGGAACAAGTTCGGGAGGGCCAGGACCCTGGTCCTCTCCACTTCCTGCAGGGAGGAAATCACCAGGAGCCAATCGTCGAGTTAGGGGTATATCCTAAACCCTTGACGCTGTAGATGGGCCGCCACCATTGCGATGCACTTGGTGAAGACCAGAGGGGCAGATGACAGGCCGAACGGCATGGCATGGAACTCTTACAGGGTCCCTTCCACCCTGAAGCAGAGGAACTGCTGGTGGGACGGACAGATTGGGACATGGAAAAACACGTCCTGTAGATCCAGTGAACAGAACCACATGTTTCGCTCCAGCGATGGTAAGATCTGATTCAGAGTTACCATCCAGAAGGTGCGAGACCTGAGATACTGATTCAGGTCGTGAGATCTAGGATGGGCGCCAACCCCCACCCCCCCGTCCACTTGGGCACCAGGAAGTACCTGGACATGAAGCCTGGGTCTGGAGGAGGATCCGGCACTGGAGCTACTGCCTCCTTGCAGAGAAGCTGAGCAATGTCGTCCTGAAGGGCCGACTGAGAGCAAACAGAGATCCTTTCCTCCCGAAGGGCATGGGCTCGGCAGGGAGGGTATTGCACAAATTCTAGAGACAGTCCTCAAATCGACTACTTCCAGGACCCACCCATCCAAAGTGATACCGGACCAGGCGGAAAGAAAGTGGCGGAGCCGGCCCCCCACGGGAGAACCCAGAACTGGCATGACGTGTATAGGGGTGGCCACCCCTGACCTGTCACTGAGCAGGCTTAGAGAAGGAGGCAGCTCTTTGATCAGCACTTTGACCTCCTTTGCAGGGCTGTTGGGGACCCGGCCTGGGGCGCCAAGCTTGAGCCTGCTGTTGCTGCTGACCTCCCTGGAAGGGGGGCTATCTAGCCGCAGGAGAAGAGTGCCGAAAAGGCTTCTTCTTGTTCTTCTGTGGGTTCTTGCCCAAAGAACCCTTTGCACAAGTGGCATCCAAGGTGGCAATGGACTGCTCTATGCGCTGGAGGTGACGTGCTACTCCCGGACCGAAGAGACCAGTGCCAAGGAAGGGCACATCAGTTAACTTGTGCTGAGTATCCACCGGGAAAGAGGATAGCCTCAGCCAAGCCCTGCGGCGAGTGGCCACTGCAGCTGCTAGTGAGCGGGCACAGGAATCTCCAATATCAAGGCAGTCTGGAGCTGCTGTTTTGCAACAGCACGGTCCTGGTCACGGTCTGCATGTCCGCTGAGAGATGAGGAAGGACTTCACCAACGACCCCAAAAGGGCATGAGAGAAGTGTGCCATGATCAGTGCTGAGCTGGCCTGATGAAGGCCCAAGGATGAGGCTGCATACACCTTCCGGGCAGAATGGTCCATATTCTTGGACTCCTTGTCCAGAGGGCAGTCAGTATCCACTGAGCTACCAGTGCGTCTTAACACAGAGGAAGTCACAAGGCTCTCGGACGAGGGATGCTCTGTGAAACCCGTCAAGGATCCCATGGGTACAGTGTACTTGCGAGCTATGTGGGCAGACGAGCCGGGCAAGAGGCAGGGCACTACCATAGCTCAAGAGCCAGGCCAACTGGGAAGGCCTCCGTCTGGGTATCCCCTCTCTTAAGGATATCCGTGAGAGGATATTCCACCTTCTTTTGGATAAGGTCCAAGGTCATACCGGTTGACTCTGAAATAAGGCGGAGGATGCCCTGGAAGGAGGAAGGACCTTCCCTCCTACCCTGTCACTGAAAACTCATCATCGGGGTGTGAGTGTAGACCAGTGGTAGAGTCCGAAGAATCAGGATACAAAGATCTCCCGCCTATGTCCCTTTCAATACGCCTAGGGCGATCGGGGACAACAGTGATGGACAGACGATGGGGCAGGCCCATATCTGTCCGGTCCTCTTTTGAGGGAGCTCCTCCGAGGCTGCTTAGGTGGTGGCTCCACCAGAATTGGTGGGGAGACTGGAACAGGCCTAACAGGAATGCGTGCCAGTCCTACCAGAAGAAGAACCGGAGTCTTCGGTTCCGGAGGGGTCGGCGTCGGCCTAAGAGGCTGGGGCCAAGTAATGGCCGGTGTAGTCGGCGGAGCCAGCTTATGACTGGTCAGAATTTGCTGTTGCCACATAAGGTCCTCATAACGCCGGAGCGTCTGTTGAAGTCTCTCCTCGTCAGAGGAGGATGTGGATTGGTGGCAACGCCTCTTCCATGAGTGTTTGCGACATTTTTTCATTTTTTCGACCGAAGGGGTCTTGGTCCTCGATCGAGACAGACGGGGTTGGCTTCTTCGATCAGGAGAAGCCAGAGTCAGTGAAAACAGAGGTTCTGGCTCCTGTCCCTTGATCAGGATACCAGAGGGCTGGATCTCCTTGTCGGGGAAGAAAAGCATAGGTGTCCTCTCCAATAAGTCATCAACCAGGGTCAGCGAAAACGGCTTGATCGGGTCGAGAGATCTCAGCCGGTTCGGCAGTTTCCTCTGCCTCAGTGCCTTGGCCTGACAGAAGGTCCGAGAAGCCAGAGACCGAGGAAGCGATCTCGACCGAGGCAGAGACCGTAAGGTCCTGAAATTCAGACCTCTCTCGGTCCCAGGAACGTATTCTCCGAGAAGAAGACTTAGGGTCCTTGTCCCGTTTTCTAGGGCGGGAGGAGTACATGCCCGAGGGCGCCTCACCCCTGGTGGGGAGAATGGCACAGCTCCCGAAAAGATCCTGTGAATGTAGGGCCAAGGTTTAGTGGCACGAAAAAACCTCGGCAGGCAGAGGCTTGGGCAGCTTCTTCAAATGTCACCATCCGGTCCAGCTACTCAGCGGATCACGTGGCCGTGCAAACCGCCCACCTTGCCTCCTTCGATTTCACCGGTGGATTGTGAAGTTCTGGTCTCCCCAGCTTAAGGCATGCCTTGCAGTCATCCAGAACACTGGGATGGAAGGCCAAGCAGATGGTGCACGAAGAGGTGTCATGCACGACACCCAAACAATAAACACACGAGAGGTGGGGATCGGTGCGCGATATTTTCTGTCCGCAGGGACACCGGCAAAACCCAGGGGACGACTTGTCCATGCCCAATGCGCTCTGATCGGAATCGCAAACTCGTACAAGTTTCAAACAAAGAGATTGCGGTGAAAACCATTGATTAGGATCCAGGGCCTACGATACTGCGGAATTAGCAAGAGGGAACCTGAAACTTCCCACGGAAAGGAAGATCTGGCATCATGGGGCAGAGCAGAGGTATTTACCACCCAGGTGGGTGGGAGGAGCCAGCCTGAAGACTTCCAGCCAGATTTAAAGGGGAAAGGGACATGACAAAGAGTGTTGATGAACAACATATCCACGCCCTAGAACCTCATTTCTCTGGCGTGATGGCCTGCTTGTGCAGAAAGGATTATACCTCCTCCCGGAGAACAGACAGGTGAGCCAGGAGTTAACTGGAGGGAGAGGAAGAGTTTACTGGAGGCTGTTTGACAAGCTCCAGGGTGCGCCCCCTTTCTACAATCTGCAGACTCCATGCATCCGAAGTTATGGTTCTTCATTGATTCATATGGAGAAAACACTGACCTCAGACCACCACCTCCTGGTCCAGGACCTGAAAAGGGGAAGGGGGGTCTACCAGGGAGTCAAGCAGAGGGGGTCCAGCTGCAGGGGCTGGTCACACATTTCTGGGGCACTTGGCTGCAGCTCCAGCACTGGAGGGGGCGAGCAAGGCAGCTTGGGCTCTGTGCTTCCCTTGGGGTCAGGAGGTTGTACCGGGCCAATTAGTTGCTCTGTGAAAAGGAGGGCATCCTCTACCTCTCGGTTGGGTATGGTAGAGGGAGTGAAAACACTTGATGGCCCTGCTCGAGTCTTGAAAAATCACTGATGTCCCGGACATAAGGGTCAAACAGCTTAGTGCCATTCAAGGGGGCTTGAGCACCTTTTGCGGAACATCGGCAGCAAAACCAGATACTCTCAGCCAGGAGTGCCTTCATAAGCATTTGTCTGTAGTAGCAACCTTGGCAATACAGTCAGCCATATCATAAAAGGCTCTGAGGAGGTGCGTGCTAACATCAACTGCCTGGAGACACTGAAACAGCCCCTTTAGTGTGCCATCTGGGAGGACCTGGACAGCGACCTTACCTTTCTTCCTGTTGGCATTTTGCTACTTTACCATGCAAGACAAGTAGTTTGCAATCCTCAAACCCACTACAGAGGAGGCATACAGCCTCTTACCCCAGGTCGATTCTGGAAGACTGTCTGGGGAAAGGGAACTAAGGTGTTTAGGAACCCTAGACCCGTCATTGGCTGCCTTAATGATCAGAGTCTGTCTCAGCCTGGGCTGCATAGCAGGGAAACCCCTGGGGGCAATGATAAAAATGTACTCACCCTGAGATCACGTGATGTCTACTGCTCGGTAGCAGCGTAGCTCCAGTGCTCCTGCCTCCTCACCTTCCTATCCACAGTTTTTCACTATTGGGAACAATTCTGAGCCTTAATACCAACACAGACAGCAGTCACCTGCCTGTAGCTACTATTTTATCTCTTCTCCACATCGTGATTGGCAAGAATCTGCCGCAAAGGAAGCGGACATGCAGCAGGCCCCGCCGCACCATACTCCACCACCACCAACCTCACCAGCGAAGGCTCCAAAGAAAACCAAAGCACAGGGCTCGCAAGGAACTCGTCAGCCAGCCCAACCTACTTCAGTCCCCCTGACTGAGGATCACTTTCTCAAAGAGCTGCTTCCATTCCAGGAAATGTTAGCTGACATCTCCTTGGAATTAAAATCGCTCCGGGCCAATTTAAAGGATTTGGGCCACAGAGTCGGGTATGCAGAAGCCTGCGCATCCTCCTTGGAGTCCAGGAGGGATAGAATCTACCCTGTAATTGTCAGATTACAGCAGCACATATCCAAGCTACAGCTGGAAACAAAGTGGTTGGGCCATCTCCCTTTAACTCTGCGTACCAAACAGAGTGGGCCCTCCACTCTCCGTCCGAAACTGCCAGACAATGCTCCCTCCAGACCCATCATATTGACGTTTGAGTTACCAGGAAAAGCAGCATGTCATGTATAAGGCCCGGGAACTACAAGCTGTACTCTGGGAGGGGAAACCCTTGCGGCTGACCCAGGACCTTCCTAGTGAGACTCACCAGAGGAGAGCAGCCTTTCACTGCATCATCAGCAAGTTGATAGACGCTGGGATTAAATTTAGGATGGCCTATTCTCCCCAACTGCAAGCTTCCACAAGTGGTGCCTGGCTTTCCTTCGATACCCCTGATATGGCCAGGAAAGATCTCTCTCAGCACCTAACGAACCTATTGAAGTACACCTGAGCTTCCTGCTCTCAGCAGGACTGGCTCGGTTAATTTAGTGTTAAAATGTACTTGTTCATCGTATGCCCAGACTCTCAACCTGCTGCCTCTCGTGTACAGACAAGGTTGGGGGCTCCTCTTTCCTAGCTGGCTATCCTGCATAGACACTGCAAGTTCTACTGAGGAGTACCACCTAGCTAACAGTGCTCTATGGCAGGTTATTTCTTTTTCAGGAATGGGGTTTCTATTCCTCCTGTTTATTGTTTTGTTGTGGGGCACCAACAGTTCTGGGCTCTGCTTCTTAGGAATGGTGGGTCCAATTGGGGCAGAACCCGTGTTTGCAGTAGGGGGCCATTTAGTGAGCTACTGTCCTGTCCCCTAATTGAGTCCCACTGGATGTGCCTGTACCACCACACACTCTCCCACTTGTGGTGGGTGGTGTAAATTTCATATTTTGTATCCCTTCTTCTGTTGCAAGGCCAGAATAAGCTGCACGCTCCCTTTCGCCTCCCAACAATTTTTAATTTGTGTTTTTTTTTTTGTTTTGCTTTCAATGGTGGAAGGTGCGGTAGCAGTCTAAAGTAGTACTCAGTTTATTCCGGCTCCCCCTCCGTTTCGGACTGCCTGGTCCAGCCTGATGCTGAGGTTTATTTGGCGGACAGCATGGGGCTAGTACAGAATGCTCCATGGCTTAATTACTCGCTTATGAGCCACAACAGACAAGGCCTGCAGTTCTGGTTTCCAGTCTTTACTACCAGTAAGCTCCATCAGTTTTGTCAAGATGTTCCCAAGTTAACTTTGTGCGCCTTCCAATGGGGAAGGGGGGGGGAGAGAGTCGGCTGTCTGCGCTGATTTACCCAAGAGGGTGGTTCACCACATACTGGGTATTGGGGAAGGGGGGGTTAGCCTGTTCTACCTCACTTTTGGTATTATACCTAGGCATCCCAGTTACCCGGAGAAACAATGTTGGATACAGAACGTCTTCAGGGATCTGACAATCCTCTTGGTTCCCGGCATCCCTCGATACAGTTTTAGCTGTCAGGTATGTTTCAGTCCCTCCTCGGGGTTCCTCTTCCCTGAATGGGGTAGAATGGGACTTAAGATGGGCTGGTTCTTCCTAATGGTCTTTTCATTATACACAGTCTTGTCACTCTGCTCTGGGAAGAACTACTGTACGTAGTCTTTGTAGTTTTGGGGTTCGTGTAAATAGTTTTGGAGTTGGGGATATGGGGTGGGTCTGTGGAGGGATACTTACTGAAGCTTGTTCGATGGAATATTTTACTTCAACTAATGGGTGTTGGGAGGATTGGGGGTGGGGACCTCACCGGCCCCCTCTATTATGACTCGGGAGGAGGGTACTCCTATCCTCAGCCTTATATGGCTTTCAAAGTTTCTCCGTTCCTTGGTGCCTTCTTGCATAAGCTGACTTTTTAGACTGATGGACTGGGGGGTGGGGGACAGAGTGCGTTTATTACTATTCACCTAAATTCGTGTTCAACTTGTTGTGAATATGGCTAATAATCTAAGTTTCTGACCTGGAATGTCAGGGGAATCAGAACAACTCAAAAGGTACCAGGTTTTAAAACATATTTCATTACTTCAGGCCTATACTGTGTTTCTTCAAGAAATGCATCTCCTCTCCCTTGAGGCCATCAAACTCCTCCGGAGATTTGTCTTCAAGCAAAGGGGCTGCCATTTTAATGAACCATAAAGTCTCCCTTCAGGTGGACCAAGTTATATCCGACCCACTCAGAAGATAGGTTTTCATCAAGAGCCTGCTTGACCGCCGTGAACTTGTCCTGGGCAGTGTATATGGGCCAGTGGGAGGTAATCCAGCTTTCTTTATGGAATTAGCATATAAACTGGCCCCTTATCTTTCTCTTCCCTTGATTATGGCTGGCGATTGGAACCTTCCTCCTACCCAAGATCTCGACCATTCCAATTACCCCCTCAAACCTCTCTCTTCAGCACAGAGTGCCCTGTGGGATTTTATGGACTTGCTGGGTCTCAGTGAGCCCTGGCGGATTCTAAACCCCCAGTCCCGCTCTTATTCCTTTTACTCCATGGCACACCACGCCTCTTCCAGGCTGGATTATGTTCTTACCAGCCTGTTTCTCCTTCCTGGTCTGTGTAACGCTGGCCTGGAACCCACTGTGCTCTCCGAACATTCGGTGGCCTGGCTAATTCTCACTCCTAAATCTGATCTACAGTGGGATACCTTGTGGAAATTAAATCTTCAACTTCTAAAGGATGATCATGCCGTTCCAGAATAGCAACCCCTATTCAGGCCTTCGCTATCTCTAATCAGAATACTGTGCCCAGGGGTGATCACAAACGGTGTACTTTAAAATGTTCCTTGCGAGATGAACTCATCCGTTTAGCATCCACCCGGAAACATCGTAGAGAATCAGAGGCCCTCTTGTTACTTGGCCAAATTCGCTCCCTGGATCAGTCTCTCTCTCCCACTTCCTCCCCAGATTACTTAAAGGCCTTACTGTCCCTTCAGGACAAATATTTTAATTTCTTCCAGGAAAAGGCAGAGTATACCATCTTAAAGACCCAATCCAAATGCATTGAGCAAGGAGAGAAGAAAGGGTGGTTACTTGCTCTTCGTTTGCAGAAGTTGGAGGCTTCAAGAGTTATCACCTCTTCCTCTGCCCCAGATGGTTCTGTAAAAACACTTCCTAGGGAGATCATATTGGTTTTTGAAACCTTCTATTCTATATGGTAGACTTATTTCCTCCACCACTGAGGAAATATGGTCCTAGCTAAACCTGTTTCTCTTCCTCATTTATCGGACCATCACCGAGAATTTCTTTCAACCCCCATTTCTGTGAAAGAGGTGGAAACTGCCATCCACAGTCTAGCCCTGGATAAAGCCCCTGGCCCCAACAGCTTTTCATCGGACTTCTACAAAACCTTTCTTAAGACCCATCTCCTCTTCTGCTTCGCCTTTATCAATTCATGGTTTCAGTAGAGTCCTTAGATCCCTCCCCTCTTAGAGGCCACAACTGTTGTTCTTAAACCAGACAAACCTCCCTCTCATTCTGCAAGTTACTGCCCTATTTCCTTATTAAATTGCGATATTAAAACTCTAGCCAAGATCCTTGCTACGAGAATTAGGAGGGTGTGGTCGTATTTACTCAGTCCAGAACAGGTAGGTTTTGTTGCTGGCAGGTCTTCTGCTGATCATCTTCGTAAATTATGTCACCTCTTTCAGGCAGCCCAAGTCTCTCCTCTTCCTATGGTCCTAATTTCACTCGACACCAAAAAGGCCTTTGATAAAAGACCAATCGGCTCTATGTGGTTAACCTTACGGAGGATGGGGTTTCCCCCTTCTTTTTTGCAATGGCTTCAAGTGATTTACTCATCCCCATCGGCTAAAATTTACTGCAAAGGAGTTTTCTCCTCTTCATTCACCTTATACACCAGCATCCATCAAGGCTGCCCTCGTTCCCCTTTCCTTTTTAATTTGTACCTCGAACCACTCAGACGCCTCAAATCCTCCCCCAACATACGGGACATTCCTACTGATAACCTGACGCCATCCTTCTCGGTATATGCAGATGACATTTTACTGCATCTTTCTAACCCTGTTTCATCTCTCGTCGAAGCCTTGAAACTGATCTACCAGGTTAGCCGTTACTCTAACTACAAACTGAACCTCAATAAAACTGAAATTTTTCCCCCTTAACCATTTTGTTCGTAGTCAGGATTTCACTGCCTTCGGTATGCGATGGTCTCCCCGGTCCATCAACTATCATGGAATATTTTTAACCACTGATTCCACTCTAAGAAATTGAACTTAGAGGACCGACTGGCAGTAATACATGATCTATCACGATGGAAGGACCTTCCAATATCGCAATGGGGTAGAATTAACATTAAAATGAATATTCTCCCTAGACTTTTCTACCCCTTAAACATGCTCAACATCTGGCTTCCCCTTTCCTTTTTTATGTTTGCTTGCACACATGTGCAAGAAACAGTGCCACCATGACTTTTCACAGGTGTGCCGCTCAGCTTCCAATGTCCTGCTCCCTTTTCCAGGCGCTGTCTCACCGCACCAATACATGTCTGAGTTCTCTCTGACAGCAGTTCAGATGCAGTACCATAGCTGAAAGTGAAAAACCGCTGCAATCAGCGGTGGTAACGTGTAGGCAATTTGCATACTGCCATTACCTGCACGTCACAGTGCTTCTGAACTGTGTCACACACAGTTCCCCCAAACTTCAACACCTATTGCAGGATTTATTTAACTCTAAAAATTGATTAGCGTTTTGCTCATAAAAGTGCTAAATCTTTGTGAAAATGCATAGCTCTTGCCTCACTGTGTTTAACACAGCACTTCTAAAAAATCTATATAAATACTTTCTGTACAGTTAGTATAGTCCCAAGAAAAAAAAAACTGCTAATCAATTATTTAAAACCCTGTATTAGCACACTGGGAGCCCACCCCAATGTGTTCATGCATTCCCCCCACCAGCACACCGTATGGCCGACGAGGGTGCTCAAACCCTCGTCGGCTCCATTGGCCCACCCACCCAAACAACCGTCCAACTGCCATGCTGGGAGCCCACTCCAGCGTGGCAAAAGTCCCGCGTAGTCTCTATGAGAAAAGGAAAAAAACTAAGAAAAATGGTCCCTGCCTACTGTCTCATCCCCTCCCCCAATCTGCGCCTCACCCTCTGCACACCCACCTCCCCACACCCATACTTACCTCCGGAGCCCGGCACGATGATCTTCGTGGACCAGGAACACGCCTGCACTCTTCAAAGCAGACCGCTAATTGAAGAAAGGCTAGGTGTACAATGACACCCCCAACTTTGGTTCATATCTCAGCCATTTTGGGGAATTTTTTCACCAAATTTTCAACATGGGATTATTGGGACCCCACCTCATGAACTCAGTCACTCATTTTGTTATTCGGTCCCGAAAGGTGATTTCGCGGTCACTGTGTGGAACCACCTTTTGGGACAGAGTAACGAAATGACAGTGTTACAGTTCATGAGGTACGCCCCCCCAAAACCCTATGTTGAAAATCTGGTGAAAAAAATTCCACAAAATGACTGTTTTACAAGTGTGTGTTGTGCAATTACTATGGATGCTCGTAACTTCATAAATTTTCTAATATTTTCACTCCAGATTTTCAACATTGCCATTTTACCATACTTCCTTATGAGCAGTACAGCTGTCATTTTTTACATCTCGCCCAAAATGTGTTTTCACACACGCAGCGCACAATGGTGCGGTCAGTGGGTGAAATCAATGTTTGGGACAGATTAAGAAAATCACAGTGACACTCTTCATGAGCAGAGGTCTTAAAATGGCTATGTTGAAAATTTGGTAACAAAAGTCCATAAAATGACTGTTACGAACGTGCATTGCGCAGTTTCCACGCACCCTCGTAAGTTCATGAATCTGTAATATTTTCAGTCCAGATTTTCTACAGTGGCAATATTCCAGACCTCCAACTGAACAGTACAGCTGTCATTTTTCACACAATGGCCGAAATGCGTTTCTGCACTCCTGGTGCAGAAATGTGTGGTCACTGTGGGAAATCTGTGTTTAGAACAAATTACGAAAAATCGCAGTGACACTGTTCATGAGCGGAGGTCCCAAAATGCCTGTGTTGACAATCTGCTGTAAACAATCCTCAAACTAATTGCAGTTTCTACACATGCTCGTGACTTAGCCAGTTATATTTTCACTGCAGATTTTAAACATTGCCAATTTTATACCTCCTCATTAACCGTACAGCTGTCATTTTTCAAATCCTGTTCGAAATGGGTTTTCGCATCTGTGGTGCCAAATGGCGTGGTTGCTGTGCAAAAGTCAGCTTTCGGCTAACAAACTGATATTGCCACTGTTCATGAGGTAGAGGTCACAAAAAACCATGTTGAAAAACTTGGGAGTGAAAATACCAATGAACGCCTGGGGCATTAGGGTTTCCAACCATAGCACCCCACCTGTAGAGACTGACAGGCATCAGTGGGTGCGACTTGGGACTGTCACCTGTAATACTCATACCATTCCACCTCCACCCTGCAGCCAGTGACAGGCATCGAGGTGTGCCTTCGACTCTTTGGCCACAAAGTTCACCCTATTCTACTATACTGCACCCATCTCACTGCATTTCCTTATGGAATGGGGTGAGCATAAGGCCCAAAGAGCCAAAGGCACACCGTGACACTTGTCTGTGTCTGCAGGGTAGGGTGTGGTGAAATGGCGTGAACGTTATGCCCGACACCCCAAAGGCACACCCCAATGCCTGTCGGTCTCTGCAGGGTGGTGGTGGGGTTGGCTTCAGTTCAATACTTCACTGCCATTCCTATTATGCAGCTCTCCAACTCCTACCCTACCAATGCCAGCAAGTAAACATTCGGCATTGACAAATGCTTGTTTTAAAGGTGTCCATTCACTTATTACTTCTTAGACAGGTCCCCTAGGCGCTCTTACCTCAAGTTAGGTCTCCCTAAAGAAGCCGGTGGACTTAGACTACCCAACTTTTTATTTTACTATTGGGCCTGCCATCTTTACAAATGTGATAAATGGCTTTCCACTCCTCAAGCTACATCCGTAGATTATATTCTTATCTGGTTACAGATAGAATCCCACCCGATTTCTACGCAATCTCTCTCCTGCTATTCTTTTCTCTTCCTTGGAAATCTCTTCTGGCTTCACTGAGCTCGTTTTCCAATTGGTGTTTCTATTTAAAGTCTTTTCCCAATTCTGTACCTCTCTGAAGGCTTCTCCCTCCAAAGAATTTTCAAGCCCATCTTTTTTAGCCCAAATACCAAGATTGGAGATCGCTTGCTGACCCCAGGTTGGCTTCCACTGCCTTAGGAACTCAGAGTGGCTGACATTCTCAGAACTCTCCACACTTCTCCAGAGTTATTAGAGAAGCTCAGGTTGGGCCCAGCAAGTATTTTCAAAATTTACCAACTGTGACATCCAACATTGCAACAGTTTGGTCCTGCTCTCAAACCTTCCATACTCGGCAACCTCCTTAACCAGATCCAAGATTTTTACGTTCCAACCTCATGGCATTTCCTCCTTATACTTGCATCTAATTACCATCACCCATTCCTCTCCCACCGGTTGGCTCCAAGGTATGGCAAACCTTGATGCCAGATGTTACCTTCAATTGGCTATGTCTCTGGAAAGATCTCTACATCTACCCAACTCGGGATCGGCTGAAACTTACCCAGTATTATCTCTTAAATAACATGCATTGTACTCCTGTCAAACTGTCTAAAATGGGTCACCCCCCCCACACACACACACACCTACCTGCTCCAGGTGTGGCAAGGCGGATGGCTCCCTACTGCATGTTCTATGGTCCTGTGAAAAGGTATCTCCCTGTGGGCACAAAATGAAGAACGGCTTGATCCCCCCCCTGAAATTGGAAGGCCTCTTTTCTCTTGAAGTATGTATTATTGGTGACCACTCTCAGATCCTGGTCAGGGAAAGGAGATACCACAAGGCTCCCATTTCCCTGGCTGTCAAGAAGCTTGTCCCTTAGACACTGGCTGGATCAATCTTCCATTTCATATTGTGAATGGTTACATGTGCTTTCCTTCTCTCTCCGGACCGAGCGTTTGACTGCCAGTTCCCGCTATCACCTGCCCCCCTTTTAATAAGAAATGAGGCCAACTTTATGCTCTGTGCTTGAACTAACCTTCTTCTGAGCCCTCTCTGGTTTCCCACCATATACTCCTGTAATAAAAAAGATGTTATATATGCATTACTTCTCGGGTGAAACCTGTATATCGGGCTGTCATACACACTCCGTTGGGGAAGGGGTGGAGGATTTGGGGGGTACCTTTTGGATTCCTTGTTCAATGCTCTGTTTCAATGTTTTCTGGATGAATACCTTTTTTTTTTTGAAAATAAATAAGGTTGACTTAATTTCAAAAAAAAGGTTTCTGCACCCTGTGAGGCATAACTGGCACCAGGTCTGGTCTGAGACAGGCTGCCGTGGCTGCATTCCTCAAAGCAGGGAAAGACTGGAGGAATAATCTTTGGGAGAGATTCTGGGATCTCCAGGAAGTTGATCAGCTTTCCTGGTGGCATCCTCTTCCTCGGTGTGGAAGCCCAAGGCTGAGGACAGCTGTTCATCACATTAAAAAATGCTGGGTCCTCAGAAGGAGACCTAGGAGTAGCTTTACTGAATCCTCACTGATAGAGGAAGCAGTGGATGTATCAGATCAGAATTTCTCCTAATCAGGATAAATGAGATCAGGATGGTACTCCTCCTCGATGTCAACCTCTTCTAAATCTGGGTAAGACGTCCAGTGCGCCAACTGTCCACGGGGAGCTTCCCGCAGCAGACGAGTAGGCATAGTCGAAGCTGTCATGGACATCAGCGATGAGCAGGGCCTAAACATGCCTAGCTATTGTACAGTCACAGAAGTGAATTTTGTCAGGATTTCATTCAAGTCAACAGTGTCAGTCGACCCGGGGGGGGGGGGGGATTACTGGCAACGGCACTTGTGAAGATAACCCACATGCAAAATCCTGGGAGCCTCAGAATCTGGCAGAGATGCTGTCTGTATGGGTCTGGTGGGTACAGAGATCTGAATAGCAGGTCAGTGCAACCGCAGCAGGCGAGGATCCCCCAGAAGAGGAGGAGGTCATCGGGGAACGAGAGATGCCAGGGGGTGTCACAATCTCAGTCTTTATGACTCTTCCCCAAGGATTTGTCTCTAGCCTGGGAGCTCGATGGCCCCATGGGCAACTGAGAGGCTGGTACCCTGAACGACACCTGCAGGAAACTGGCTACCTGTTGATCCCATCAGAAAATTTGAGAGCTTTTCTTCGTCGCCTCAGGGTGGTTTAGTTACACTTCTGGCAGAGCTCACAGTGAAAATCTTTGTGATCAGGCCCAAGACAGCAGACACAGACACTGCTCATCTGCAGAGGCAATCTTTCCACAGAGGCGGCGGCGGAAGAGGGAAGTCGAAGTATTAACTCTTGGCATAAACAAGTGAGGAATCCCTAATAAATGAGAGTCTGAAAAAAATCAAGAAAAAACTGTAGGCAAAAACATATGCTAATACTGCTTCGTAGCTTCTGTGGAGACCCATGCAAGTGAGGAGACAGCGGGGAAGAACTGAGGAGGGAGCAGGGCCACTAATACCTTTATAGGGTTGGTGACGTAGACAGATCAAATTCACATGGGTGACCAAGTTGTACTGCTGAAAATCTTCCATGTGGATCCTGCTTCCACCAACAGTAAGGTTCTACGGTGTGACCTGATAACATAAGATGATCAGATTCCTGAGGACTTGTAGGGTGCACGGGGTCTACTGAAGAGAAGGGACTCTAGAAAGATCAGGTACCCTTGGAAATCTCAAATGTACCATGTAAATATTGCAGTTATGTAAGAACTTGCCATAACAGTAGATCTTCGAGAGAGGTTCCTGCAGTAGGTC
Organism: Neoceratodus forsteri; assembly: GCA_016271365.2. NCBI lineage: Eukaryota > Metazoa > Chordata > Ceratodontiformes > Ceratodontidae > Neoceratodus > Neoceratodus forsteri. The sequence goes on along the minus strand of CM057456.1, from coordinate 1,410,140,178 downwards.
TTCACATATATGACTGCACCCCCTGGCGTCAGGTCTGCACGGCAAACTTGTAGCTAGCAATCAGCGGGGACTGCCCACATCAGGCGTCGTGACATCAGCCAGACTATAAAAGTGGTGGTACTGCACCCACCTTCCAGCTCTTTTCCAACAGAGACCTATAGAAAGACAAGGAAGAGACCAGAAGAACTCCTCAGACCCTGCTTCCACTCTAGTCCCGAAGGGCTAGAAAGGATGGAAAACAAGGATAAAACATCCAAAAACTGAGGAAAGGAGGGAGGGAAACTAGACCTACTGCAGGAACCTCTATCAAAGATCTACTGTTAGGGTAAGTCTTACGTAAAGTACAGTTACGTAAGAACTTACCGTAACAGTAGATATTCAAGAACAGCTCTTGCAGCAGGTTACACCATTAGGACTGAAGCCGACAGGCGCCAGGACCCCACGGAAATTTTCTAGCTAGCAGAGTTCAGCAGGACGCCTGCCGCCAGGCACAGTACATAAGGCGTCCCCAGAATCCCAGTTCTCCAGCCGGAGACTCCCTGTTGCTGGATGACATCAGGAGAGGAGACCGAGGATCCGCCATCAAATGACAGTCAGAAAAATGCTGAGACACCTGATCCTAGGAGAAGGATGTTGGAACTAGAATCTACCTCCAGCAGGGATGGTGGGAGGGAAAGTACCTGCTACAAGAGCTGTTCTTGAAGATCTACTGTTACAGTAAGTTCTTACGTAACTGTACTACCTTGCTTCGAGAAACAGCTCTTGCAGCAGGTTACACCATTAGGACCGATTCCCAAGCAATAATGGAAATCCCACACCATTGGGAGGAGGGAAGGTAGAAATCCTTAGTAAAACCTAAGCCTAGGACAGAAGTCCTTGAAGGACTGCTAGACCAAAACCTGCTCTGCGCTTCGATGCAATATCCAGGCTATAATGCCTGATGAAAGAGTGCATGGAGCTCCAAGTAGCTGCAGCACAGATGGCCGAGGTGGACACATTCTTAAGGGCCGCAAAGGAGGTTGCCACCCCCCTTGTGGAATGACCCTTAACCACGCCCGGTAAGGGTTTGTTGCGTTTCTGGTAACAGAACGTGATACACTGAATGACCCACCTGGACAGCGACTGTTTGGAAACAGGAGCTCCAATCATCCAGTGGGCAAAGGAGATAAATAGCTGGTCCGATTTTCGGTGGTGTTTGGTTCTGGTCAGGTAGTATAAGAGACACATATGCACATTTAGGGTGTGCAACAGGGCCTCTCCTCAATTCGAATAGTTTGGAAAGTACACTGGTAGATCGATGTCTTGATTAACGGTGAGAGCAGAGACCACCTTAGGCAGAAATCTGGGTTTAGCCCATAGGGATACCCTGTCTTGGTGAAAAACCAAATAAGGCTCTTTGCACATGAGTGTATGGAGTTCAGAAATTCTTCTGGCCGAAGTAACGGCAACAAAAAACAACGTCTTCCAAGTGAGAAGACGTAGCAGGCAATCCGCGTCTGGTTCAAAGGGTGGAAGCATGAGCTACCCCAGGACAAAGGGTAGATCCCATGGCAGAATTGGATCCTTAATCTGAGATCTAAGGTGGAGAATACCTCTCAGGAGGGCTCGTGCCGTGTCCAACTGGGATATGGTGCGCTGGCCTATCGGACAATGATAGGCTGATATGGCACAAAGGTGTACTTTGATCGAGGAGTAGACCAAGCCTGCCTGAAAAAGAGACAGGAGGTGGTCCTAGACTGACTTTTATGGACACACAGTCTAGAGGCGAAAACCCCCCATGCTTGAGCCCACAGGCAAAAACTGCACCATTTCATGGTGTAAGTGGCATGAGTGGCCGGTTTTCTCGCAGCCACCAGGACATCAGCTACCTCTTACGAGACCCTGTGTTGCAAAATAGCTATGCCTCTAGGAGCTAAGCATGCAGGCTCAACGAACAAAGGTCTAGATAGACCAAGGAGCCCTCCTCCTGAGACAACAAGTGAGAGCTGATTGGCAGAGGCACCAGAGGTTCCCGGGATAGCTGGTGTAGTAGAGGGAACCAGATCTGCCTGGGCCAGAATGGCACGATGAGTATCGGTGTTGCCTTCTCTCTGCGAAGTTTCAGAAGAACTCTCTGGATCAACAGAAAGGGGGGGGGGAGGCAGAGAGGAATCTGCCCGCCCAGGAGAGGGACAACGCGTCTCGCCAGAAAACACCAGGCCCTGCATCTAGCGAGCAAAAATTGGGCAGTTTTGCGTTGGATGGGGACACGAAAAGATCCAACTCTGGAGTACCCATCTGTGAAACAGATCCTCTACCTCCTGGAGTAGTTACCACTCGTGGACTCTGGCCCGAGAGTGGCTCAGGGCATCTGCAAGGACGTTGTCCACTCCTGGAACATGAACAGCTATGAGGTTTGCGCAGTGTTGCAAAGCCTAATCCCACACCTTCATGGCCTCCCTGCAAAGTGGATAGGAATTGGTGCCTCCTTATTTGTTAAGGTAATACATCACCGCGGAATTGTCTAACAGAAGAGTACCTGGTGGAATCTCCGACTGAAAGGCCTGCAGGTCGTAAAGAACTGCTCTCATTTCCAGGATGTTTATGTGGAGATGAGTCTCTTGGGCTGTCCACAGGCCCCGAGACCGGACACTGTAGAGGTGTGCTCCCCATCTGAGCCCTGAGGAGAGTGTCACAATCTGAGACGGTGCGATGAAGGGGACCCCTGCCGATAGATTCTTCGGATCTAGACACCATTGCCAATCCCAGATTATGGTCTTCATGATCCAGACTGGAAAATGCAGATGGTCTTACTTTTGATCCCACTGGACCCGCAACATCCACTGGGTGACCCGCATGTGAAGACGAGCAAGGGGGACTATTGCAATTGCCACAGCCATGTGCCTGAGCAGGCAAAGGACCAATCTGGCAGGAACTATCTTTGCCGAAATGTCCCTGATGAGGGATCTGATGTGTTCCGCACTGTCCAGGGGAAGAAAGGCTTTCCCCTTGGACGGTGTCCAGAACTGCGCCTATAAACTGCGGAGTCTGAGACGCAACCAGACATGATTTCTCTTGCTTGATCAAGATGCCCAGCGTCTCGAACAGAGAGAGTATAATGAATGGCGGACATCAAGGCCTCCCGAGAGGGCGCCATGAGAAGCCAGTCATCCAGGTAGGGGAACACGTAGCGGCCTTGCCTCCTCCGAGTCGCTGCTACGACAGCCATACACTTCGTGAATACCCAGGGTGCTGATGACAGTCGGAAATGGAGAGCTCGGAACTCAAAGTGCAGAACCTTCTGTGCGCTTGAGCGATGGGTATATGCAGGTAAGCATCCTGCATGTTCAAGGACGCTAGAAAGGCACCCTGCTTGAGCAAAGGAATCAGACCTGGAGGGTCACCATGTGGAAGCGCTTGTACAGGACAGACTCGCTGAGGTCCAGTATCGGACAGAGATCCCCTGTTTTCTTGGGAACCAGAAAGAAGTGAGACTAATATCCTGCACCCCTCTGGTTCCATGGAACGTGCTCCATTGCTTCTTTTTCCAGGAGCGTGAGCACCTCCTGCTGTATAAGCAGGGCGTACTGACCCGAGTAAAGGGAACGAAGGGGAGGTCTTGCCAGTGGGTGGTCGAGAAATTCTATAAAGTGACCTTTCTTGACCAGCTGGAGAACCCACCAGTCAGTGGTAATCTACTGCCACCCTGAAAAGTGGGGAGTGATGCGACCCCCAACCTTTTGCGCCAGTTAATCCAGAGGAGGGGCGGGGACTGGGAAGGAGTCACGCTGTGGCAGCACTAGTCCCTGCAGGCTGGGCCGGTTTAGTGTAACGTTGGGCTCTGCCTGGGGATGACTTAGCCTGGGCTTTCCACTGAAAGGTGCCCCTTTGTTGCTGGCCGGAACGTGGCTGCTGCCTTTGTTGCTGGCTGCGAAAACTGCTCTGGTTATTACAAAAGAAACCGGGCCTGGGTCTGTACCTGGCATTACAGACCAGACTGCCTTCCCAGCGTCCAGGAGTTTGGTGATCACCTTCTCCGAGGGTTCACCAAAGAGTACCTCGCAGTTGTAGGGGACGTCAAGAATGTTCTTCTGTACGTCCGGGGTGAAGCCAGAGACACAGAGCCAAGAGTGTCACAGGAGGCAGAAGCCTGAAGCTGCAGCTCTGGCGAGACGAGTCCATGAATCATATCTTGCTCGCATTACCAGGTCCCCACATTAGACCCCTGAGCGGAGAAGGTTTAGGAGCTCCGCCTCGATCGCCATCCGAAGCTTATCGACCAGGTCCTGGCCCTGTACCCATAGTGCGTTCTGAAACTGTACCATGTGGGTTAGGTAGTTCAGGGACCTGATGGAGCATGTAGCAGCCACATACATGCATCTCCCCAGGGCTTCCAATTGTTTGGATTCCAACTCCGGTGGCTGTGTGCTCATATGTTGTGGTCTTTGGGACCGGGCACATGAGGCCGTAATGAGCAGGGAGTCTGCCAGAGGTCGTTGAGACAGATACTGGTTCTCTCTGGGCCTTGTACAGGCGGTCAGCTTTCTTCGGCACCACAGAAGTGGAGTGCGGACGCCTCCACGCAGCCTTGGTGACATCCGCAAAGGTGTCCACCAGGGGTGGCACTACCACAGGCTTGGTGTCTTTCTGCCGAAGATAACAGGCAAGGCGCAGCCTTCCGGGGTCGAGGTCTTCAGCATCCCATCCCACGTTGTCCTGGATGTGCCTCATGATCTCAGAAAGAGAGTGATCATCCAGAGACCACCTGAGAAGGTCATGTGGGTCAGGTGATGAAATGCTGAATGGAGAAGGAGATCTGGAGTAACCCGAGGTATCCGATCTGGAGTCCTCCGACTGAGCATACCGCCGACATCTGGGTCACTTGGGGCTGGGAGACCCTGATGGAGATCTTGAGAGAGGCCTTCTCCAATCCTGGGATCTATCCCTAGGAGGTGGAGTCTGCTCCTTGGGGGCTGGTGGTCGTCCTGCTGGCCCCTGTGGTGGAGGAGGGGGCGTAGGAGGAGGCTTTACTGGGACCACGTCTTTTCAGATGGTGTCCCACCATAAAGTAAAGAGTCCCTTTATTTCTTGAATATTCATGCCCGACAATGGGCCTGGTGCAGATGGTCTGTCGCCAGGGTCAGGCGTCTAGTCCTCAGGTGTCTCTGGGGTGGGCAAAAGTTCCCTCAGAAGCCCGGCATCCTCTGTGTCACCCGCCTGGTCTTCGGGCAACGCGGTGTCCTCCTCCGTGGACTCCCTGTGACCGGTGTCTACCAGTGACAGGGGGTGGTCTTCGGCTCCAGTGAAGCCAACATCAGTTGCTTGGCCAACGACTTCGGGTCTGGTGAATGCCTGGCCGGCGTCTGGTGCTTGGCCGATGTTCTCGGCTCCAAACGCCTGGCCGACTTCAGATGCTTGGCTGACATCGGGTGCTTGGCAGACGTCTGGTCCGTCATCAATCTGAGGAACGTCAGGTCCTTAGTCTTCCTGGGTGGCGGATCCAGGCCTCTAGGGGGCTGGGAGACTGACCTGGAGTCGGGGTCCCGACGTCAGGTGGAAGAAGAAGACTTGTGGTGTTCAGAGGACTTTGAAGAGGCCCGAGAGGGCGCAGAGGAAGTCGAGGGCCTGAAAGTCTTGATGGGCAGAAGAGTCGAAGAGCTGCTGGAAGCCTGGACCTTCACCGGAGGGGGCCGAGACCTAGTCCTGGAGGGAGAGCGGTCCGACCAGGTGGAGCCCGAGCTCCACGAATCCGAGGTCCGGTTTCGGGGATCTGGACCTTGCCTTCTCCTGGTGCCTGTCCCGGTGTTTTTGGACCTTGGAGGAAGAATCGTCCCATGGAGGAAAGTTCTTTGTCCATCTTACTAAGTTTTCCCTCGAGCAGGTAAACCTGAAGTGCCTTCTGACGGCGGATCTTGGTGCGGCTGCTGAACCCTTGGAAAAAGGTGCAGGCCTCAGTGTCGTGGTCCGGGCCCAAGCACTGCACGCAAGGAGAGTGAGGATCCTTGAAAGGGATCTGTTTTCCGCAGGCACACTTTGAAAGGTGACCCTCAAATGAAGGAGTTGGGAGAGGACATTCGTTAAGTAGAAGCTCTGGAAGTTCCAAGTCGTCATGCACTAGGTACAGACAGAGGCCGATGCTGGCTGAGTCAACTATGGAAAAGAATCAGATTCTGGGGACCACCCCTTATGTACTGTGCCTGACGTCGGGGACGGGACCGACGTCGGGGGTGGTCCCCACTGAACACTGCTAGCTAGAAAATTTCAGTGGAGTCCTGGCACCTGCCAGCTTCAGTCCTAATGGTGTAACCTGCTGCAAAAGCTGTTTCTAGAAGTAAGATCTGGAATATCTTACTTCGAGAGGATTCCTGCAGTAAGTCTTCACATATAGGACTGAATACCGAACAGTCGCAGAGAAAACCAAAAACACAGGTGCATCCAGTAGGAGAAGTCGCCATGAAAAATCACGACAGGAGACCTTGCAAGACTGCAAGACCAAAGCCAGTTTTGCGCCGAGAGGAAATGTCCAGACTGTAATGCTTAGTGAAAGTGTGAACAGACGATGTGGCCGCTGCACAGATCTCTGCCATGGACACATTCCTAAAAAAGGCAGTAGAGCTCACCACGCTATGGGTGGAATGGCAGTTTACTGCCCCTTGGAAAGGACTTCCCATATTTCGTATACGAAAAATGGATGCAGTTAGCTAGCCATCGAGAGATTGTTTGCTTGGATACAGCCTTGCCCTGGCACTGTTGAGTGAAGGCTACGAATAGTTGGCTCGTTTTCCGAACCCCTTTAGTCCTGTTCATGTAGTACCTCAGAATCCGGTGCACATCAAGAGTGTGCAGAAGTTATTCCCCCCTGTTGGAATACTGTGGCTAGTACAATGGTGATTCCATGCTCCGGTTCAAAGTGGTTTCCGAAACCACTTGGGGTAAAAAAGAAGGATTAGTCCAAAGGACTACTCGGTACTTATGAAAACTCAAATAAGGTTCTTTACAGACAAAAGCCTGTAATTGGAAAAACCCTAAGGTCTTCCATGAAAGGAAGCGCAAGTTGCAGTAAGAAGCTGGTTCAAACGGGGGTAAAGTCAGCTTCGCGCGCATGAAATTCAGGTCCCAGGGAAGACAAGGATTCCGGATCAGAGGCTTTAAATGAAGGATGCCCTTCAGAAAGGTTTTGGCAACCTCCAGTTGAGCCAAGGTTTTGCCCAGGTAGATCTTAATGGAGGAGTAGCTAAGGCTCACCTCAGACAGATGTGCGAGGTACTCTAGAACCTGGGAAGCAGAGCACGAAAATGTATCCCAGCGCCTTGCTTGGGCCCATATCGTGAATCTCTTCCACCTCGTTGCATAAGTAGACCTGATAGAGAGTTTTCTAGCCTCCACTAGAATATGCGCAACCTGCAAAGATACCCCGTTACGAGAAATCGCTATGTCCACAGGTGCCACTCATGAAGGTGGAGAGACTGAAGGCTCAGATGCACCAGGGTGCCCTGCTCCTGAGTCAGAAGGTCATGGGAAATGGGCAAGAGAACCCGAGGTTCCAGTGCCAAATGTTGCAGTAGAGGATACAAAATTTGGCACAGCCAAAGTGGGGCAATGAGGACGGCATGAGCTCCCTCCTGTTATAGTTTTACCAAGACCTTCTGAACGAGACTAAAGACGTACAGAAACCCCCCTGTCCATGAAAGACAGCGCGTCTTGCCAAAAAGCACCACGCCTGGGAACAAGCAAACAGAAGACAGCTAGTTTTGCATTGCATGGGGAGGCGAACAGACCAATCTCTGGCCGACCCCAGCAGAGAACGATCTTCTACTACCTCTGACTTTAACTCCCACTCGTGGGCCCTGGCCACTGATCAACAGCCTGTCCGGCAGGACGTTGCTCACACCTGGGACGTGGACTGCTGTCAAGTGAAGGCTGTGCTGAATCGCACAGTACCACACCCTCATTGATTTTCTGCACAGAAGATATGAACGGGTTCATCCCTGTTTGTTTAGATACCAGACTGTGGACATGTCTGTCTGGACTAGGAGAGATCCCGGAACCAGAAGCGACTGGAATGCCTGGAGCGCATAAAGAATCGCCCTGGTTTCCAGAACACTGATGTGAAGCATCAGCTCCTTGTCGGACCAAGATCCTTGTCTTGTTAGTCCCCAGGTGGGCTCCCCAGCCCAGGTATGAGGCATCCGTGGTGAGAATTTGGGATGGACTGAAGGATGGAAAGAAATTCCCTTCGATAGGTTTGAGAGATTCTGCCACCAGCAAAGATCTCTCTGAAAACTGTTGGAGATCATGACCTTTTGGTTCATGTCTGTCCTCTGGTCCCACTGGGCTCGAAGAAACCACTGGGTGACCCTCATGTGAAGCCTGGCCATGGGAACTGTCAAAATGGCAGCCGCTATCAGTCCTAGGAGACAGAGCACAGAGCGTGCTGGGATCCATCAGGCCTGGGCCACTAGAGTGGCCTGAGAAGCTACGGTCTCGGCCCGATCCAATGGCATAAAAGACTTGCCCTAAACTGTGTCTAGTACAGCTCCAATTAACTGGAGTCTCTGGGATGATACTAGCTGGAACTTGGAAAAATTGACCGTTATGCCCAGAAGAGCAAACAAGTTCTGAGTGAAAGAAAGAGACACTCTTTCAGGCTGGCAGGAAAGGATGCTGCGAGGAGCCAGTCGTCCAGGTAAGGAAGACATAAATGCCCTGACAGCGTAAAAACGCTGCCACCATTAGGCATTTGGTGAACACTCTGGGGGCTGAAGAGAGGCCAAAAGGGAGTGCTCTGAATTGGAAATGCTTCTCCATAAAGACAAAATGGAGAAAGCAGCGGTGGGCCGGGAGGATAGGAATATGCAGGTAAGCATCCTGCATGTCCATGGATCACAGCCACGAATTTGGGTGGAGCAGGGAAAGGACCCCCTGAAGGGTCAACATATGAAACTTCTTATACTCGAAGATGTTTAGTGTGCAGAGGTCCAGGATTGGTCTCAGGTTACCCATTTTCTCTGGTATCAGGAAGAAGTGGGAGTATAATCCCCTTCCTGTTTGGCTTGTTGGGATGGGTTCTATGGCCCTCTTTGGAGGAAGTGCCTGGATCTCCTGACAGACAATAGGAACCTGATCCCAAGGATAGAAGGACCGTCCTGGCAGTTGAGGGGCTGGAATCTCACTGAATTCTATCGAGTGACCTCACTGGATGAGCTGAAGCACCCAAGCTTCTGTGGTGACTAACTTCCAACCGTCCAGGTGGAGGCCGAATCTCTCTCCAACCGGTTCCTCATGTGTTACTGGAGGAAGCGGAAGGAGGGGAAAGGAGTCAAGATGCTGAGGAGAGGGAAGCTCTTGTCCCAGAGGCCTGCTCAGGAAATTTAGCCTTTGGAGTTTGAGCTCCAGATCTGGGGCGCGTTTCTTTGCTTGGCGCTTAGCTTGGGATTTGTTCCACCTTCTTTGGTGGCGAAAAGGCTGCTTTTTCTGACCAGTGTTGTATAAGGAATGGACGTCCCGCAAAGAGCGTCCGGTCTCCTGCAGCCCAGTAATATCTTTAGCATCGCTGCCAAAGAGGACGGAACCCCTAAAAAGGGGGGTCCAGAAAAGAATATTGTACATCCTGCATCAGGCCTGCTACACAAAGCCAGGAGAGGTGGTGGAGACAGATCCCCGAGGCTGCCGCGCTAGCCACAAAGTCCACTGAGTCATAAGTCGCCCATAGAGCATGACGACACTATCATTTCCCCATCCTAACTTTGTCTAACAAATTCTTCCTCAGGGTTTCATCCTGAACCTCTTGGAGGTCTCAAGATCCAAAAGAGAAGCTTTTTGAAAGGAGGCCATATGCGAGATGTAATTAAGGGAACGTATCGCACAAGAGACAGAAGAGTAGATTTTACGCCCAAACTGATCAGGTTGACGTGAGTCCTTATCAGGAGGCGAAGAGCTCAAGTGTTTGGGCTGGGTTGAACAGTTGTGAGCGGCCGTGATGAATATGGAGTCAGCCTTTGGGTGGGAGTTAAGGTGAAGGATCCCTTCCGGGGAATAATAGGTGCAGTCTGCTTTGCGCGAAACTGCTGGTATGGAGGACAGTTGCTGCCAAATTGTGGACACAAGGTCCTCATGGGGCCCCATCCACGGGGGAATGGGGACAGGGGGGACAGGGTCAGAGGTGGCCAGATCCAGGTGCTCCGCAAGGCATTTTCTTTGCGGGTCTACCTCTTTGGTCGGCCAGCCACCTGAATTGAACGCAGCAAATCTCCAAAAGAGGGGTCCTCCGGTGGAGACTTGGGAGAGTGTTTTGGGAGAACCTCTACGGGAGACCTAGGGTCCGACAGATCCATGTCAGACACTGTCAGAGGGCTCGAAACCGCTAGGAACAGAAAGGTTGGGTTCCGTGGTGCCAACAGTTAGCGCCCGAAGCTCTGGTCCGAGGAGGTGGTGAAGAGGTGACCCTGGGGGTGGGCGCTTCTCCCACCAACCATTTTTCTGACTGAAGTTGCATTCTGGTGTCCTTCCAGAGGAAAATGAACTTGTGGTCCGGTACCGGAGGAGAAGGAGGGGGGGGGGCAGGAAGCTCGGATACCCCAGATACTGAGAATACTGCCAGGAAGGGTAATAGTAAGAGTACCCAGAATAACCTGGCATGGGGTGTTCTGGGGTATGATACCCGGCGTCAGATAAGATGGCGTCTGGTAACCCGGTGTCAGGAGGCCCCACGGAGGCACATGGCCCGGCGTCTGGTACTGAGTGACCAACGGAGGGCCGCTCAGGGAAAAGTTCGGAGCCTGGGAACTCAGCTGAAAGACGCACGTGGGGGCAGTGCCGTAGCACCAGCAGATGGAGTCTGATCGGGAGGCGCGCCAAGTACCAGAGGGTGGAAGCTCCATGGCAGGATCTGATCGACAGCGGACTCCTGTCGGAGGCGGCAGAAAGGCCTGGCAAGGGGGAAGCTCGAGCCCCCGGACGGCAGGTCCGAAAAGCGATCTGGCTAATGCAAAAAGCAAAGGCTCGGGTGAAGAGTCCCTGGGGTGAAGAACCCTAGGGGACGACGGGTCGACTTGTCCCTCACTCTTTCCGGTGTTGGGGGCCAAACTAGAGCCGAAGGAAGAGTGGAATGGATCCAGATGGACGCCGGAGGAGCCGGTGTCCAATACAGGAGATCCGGCCGAGCTAGAGATGGCTGGAAGGCTGCCGCTAGACTGAACGGCGGCGGCCACGCGCCCTTCACTGGAGGCGAGGGGTGTCTTACCGGCAGGACAAGGCGAGGAAATTACAACCTCCAAGGAGGCTACCCCCAGCTGCCCGCTCACCTCAGCAGGAGGGGGAGAAGGGCCCAGCCCAAGGAGGCGGATGGGGCGCCAGAAGAAGTACTCACAGTTGCAGGCCTCTCGGGTGGCAACGGACTCCGGTCCCAGCGCTTCTCTTTGCTTTTCCTTTTTGGGGCCAGCGACGACGACCGTTCATTCAGTTTTTGGAGCTCCTTTTTCATAGATGCCAAGTGTCTGGTCAGAAGATGGGCCTCGTGGGACTGTTTGCGCCTGGTTCTGGTCATCTAGTTGAAGGCCTGGCATATGGAACACTCCTGGACGTCGTGTTTAGAACGCAGGCAAAGGAGGCAGCGGGAATGGTCATCCCCATGTGGGATTTGAGCACCGGACTTTGAGCATTTTTAAGACATCAATCTGAAGAAAAACTTTGAGAGAAATATTACTAACAGGCGAAGAATACTGAAAATACAACATGGACATAGGATTGCTGTTCAAACACGAGCCAAACGTTACTGAGGCGATGGCAGGAAAGAACTGGACAGCGGGCACAGGACCGCCCCTTTTATAGTCTGACTGACGTCTCAACGCCTAACGTCGGGATCAGTCCCCGCTGACTGCTATCTACAAGTTTGCCGTGTGGACCTGACGCCAGGGGGTACAGTCCTATATGTGAAGACCTACTGCAGGAACACTCGCGAACTAAGATTATTATTTACTTCCCTTCCAGGTCACATCTAAGGAGAGCTGCCAGTGTTTCTGCAGCTCATAATGCACTGTTGGCATCAAAAGTAGAGCACTAAAATAGCATTTTTGTTCTAATTAAAATACTACACAATCAATCAAATCCGGTCATTTGCCAATACTGCAGCAGATCTGGTATACCAGATTTCAAAATGGAGTACTACTTTTGCTGCTTCTATATTCCAACTTTAATACAGTTCAGTTTAACTGCTGCTCTGCAGTTCCAGTGCAAAACTAATTGGGAGTGCTGCCTTTTTTTTTTTTTTTTTTAAGCCGGTGGCGTACCAAAATATACATGTGTACTGAAAGATTTTAGGTTCTGATATTTGGTCAGCAGCACCAGAATTCAATTTCTAAACCGGTATACATATTTGGTAATAGTTTGTAAAAAGTACATCTCACGCCATATAAGCTAAGGAAGCAATATGCAGACAAGATATGTAGCAAGACCTTTCTTTTATGCTAAAACCATTTTATAAGCAAAACTGGTGGCGGCTTTGCTTACATATCCCAAAAAAAAAAAAACACTTTTCAATTAAAATGGTATTCAGGCTGTAACTAATCCAAACCCCACCAAACTAGAAAACATAACATCAAATGGTGATGCAGACTACTAATATCTGGCCCTGCATTTTGAAATACTCATCAGTGGTATAATTTGCTCTTTAAAAGGTACAGCAGAAGCGGCAAATGGTCACCTCCATGGGCCTTCCTATCAGTCCATAGTAGGCCGTTCAAATAAACGAAGCTTGTTTTTTTGCAGTACGTGTGTATCAGTGTTCCCATTAAGACTGCAGATCTGGGGGTTCACTGTACCCTCTCCAAACATTTCCGGGGACAGAAACTAAATTACAAGGGTTCACTGTACCATTTCTATAAATTGTGTGGGGTACATGTACTACATACAGAATTATGGGTGTGCAGAGTACCCCTTCACAAAAATGTGCATGAATTTCACAATTTGTACGTGAATCGCATACAGTTATGCATGAATAGGAACACTGGTGTGTATGCCTGACCGCCACATTACCTATCCCCACCAACATGGCAACAGAATTTGGCATCACAATAACAGCAACACACACTTGGTGATTACAGCTGTTTTTTGAAAGCTTGTTTGTTGCAGTTACAAGGCATCTTTATTTTGAAACTGACCGTACGTTCTCAGTACTGTACTCTGGAGTTAAAATCACTTATCTTGCTGCTGCTGGAGTCCATCATGCTTCATCCAGATTTCTAGTCGTAGCAAGGACTGCAAAGTAATCCAATTTTGCTTTCCCTCTGTTGCGAGCTGATGGTGATTTTGTCTCTCGAGTTCGAAGATGTGCTCCCAGAAATCCATTCTGTTATTCTGGAGGCACCAGTCGCAGAATGAACTTGCGGGCAGAAGTGCTTCCGCACTTGTTAAGTGTACAGGAGAAGGGTCCTAGTCATCCTCAACACTCTGTCTCCATAGTTTTCTTTTAAGGAGGCACAAATTTTACTGATGGAGAGATCACCCCCCATTACTTCAGCATCATCTACCCCCACAAAGGCTTCAAATTCATCTGTGGACATTCCTGTAGGCAAGGGGACATCAGCGAGCAGATTATTAGTCTCTGGGGCTGCTCAGGCTGGTGTGCTTCCAGACTGCTGTCAGATTCCTCGAGTGCAAAACCTACCTTTCTGAAACAGCGATTGTGCATTCCTTAACAGTGGCCCATGCCTTTGCCATCATGCAAACTGCATCCAGCAAATACACCGACTTAGCAATTTCGGTGGCCAAGGCAGAGGAGCCACTGTCAATGACACCCACAATGTGCGTGGTTAACAGGAAGTGGTAATGTCCTTTAAAATTTTAATCACCCCATGTCCAAGGGCTGGATAAGGCTTGAGGAGTTTGGGGGAGAGACTATCTTAATGTTGCTGAACTTGTCAGCAAAAGCCTGAGGGTGAGCGCCGTAGCAGTCGATAAACAGCAGGACATTTCATCGGCACCTTCTGAGCTTGCTGTTCCAAGCTGCAAGCCATTCATGGAATACAGCCGCAGTCACCTATGTATTTGCAGAGTTTCTGTAAGTGAACGGGAGAGTAGAAATGTCTTTAGGGAGACAACGGGGACATTTACTCTTCCCCATCACTTACAGTGGCAGTTTTTCTGACCCGTCCAAGCCTGTCCAGCGTAACAGGGTTACATGATCCTTCGATTTCTTAACCTGATCAACTCAGTAGCTTTGTGGGCGAGTCCTCTGTCTGGGTATCTGTGACAGAACAGCCCGGTCTCATCAGCATTGAATATGTTCACCAGCAGGTATTCTGACAGCAGACCAGGATTTTACCCACACCGCTGCTGAACCTGAATCAGCATTAAGTCACTCCCATTGCTCCCACTTCCATACAATGTTACTGCAGCTCTTCCACCGCATGAGCCATCCATTGGTCACGTCAACATTTTCACAACCAAGATGTTCGGCCATTTCTTCTGCTTTCTGTTGCAGTATTGGGCCGGTGGGTCGGGCACCACAACTCGTGGCGTGATTTACCCAAGACGGCAATCCATCCTCCACCACATTCTTTCCCTTCCCTCTCTCTTCCTGCTTGGGTTGCTGCTGAATTGCCATTCTGCCATAAGCATCTCCAGATTCAGACTTATCCTCCAGGCCTGAATCTTACCAGTGTTCCCCATTCATTAAAAGTGAGAGGCGGGCCGCGACGCTATTTTAAACGGCCACCTCTCATACTGTGTGACCGCCACTCTTCATAACAATGCTGCCACAGCCACTCTCTTTAAATCCAGTTTGCGCACAGTGGAGCAGCGGGCTTGCGCATTGAACAAGTCGCGCATGCACAAGAACAAGGAGAAAGAAAAACGGAGTCTGGTGCAAGCTGTGTCATGTAGGAGGTGGTCGGGGCTCTCAGATCACATGGGGATCTTCTGGTGGGTCAGATGACCCTCGGAAGAATGGAGCGCACCAAATGAAGGATCCAATGAGGAGTCTGATCGAGGAGCGATGTCCCAGATGTCCTATCAGTGAAGCAGCTACACCACTGGGGTAAGTCCCATTTCGGTAGTCTGCTGCCACTTCGGAAGAGTGTTAGTGCATTTGTGTCCTGGACCTTGCAAGCGTAACTTGGATTGAGCGTTTATTCCATTGAGATAATTAGACTAGAAACTTTGCAGTTCAAATAGTGTCAAGCAGCCAGCTTACTTTATCAGACTTATTTTAACTGAGTCACTCCAAACTTTTCTGTTTATAACATCTGCAGTAACTTGAAGGGGTGCTGTGTGTGAGGGGGAGGGAGAGATTGCGTGGTCTGTTCAACAAATGACCACCACGCAGCTCTGATTTTGTTCTCTGTTGAATTGCTGAATTAAGAAAAAAAAGTTCTTGTTGAAAAAAAATACAAGGTGCACAGTAGAAAGTTGTGCAGACATTTGGAATAGGAGCCAGTATTGATTCCTCCCTTCAAAAAATATATCACCAAGACCAGGGTCTAGTAGTTTTGTGGCCACTGTTACCCACAGATTTCTTGGATAGTTTGTGAAGCCCGCTTTCTCCACATATTTATTCTTGACTCCTGATATCTGATGTATTGGCCCATGATTTCGGTGTGCACTACCTTTTCTATGTGAACACTGGTCAATTTAGTATTTTTGGCCCCCAACACTTATCAAGACAAAGTTGATGTGTCTTACAATTTTACAAAATTAAACTGATTGTGGGCTTGATCTGTTGTCATACTGACTCCGACTTGTCCCTGTTCTTTAAACGTGTGCATTTCCTAACTTTTGTGTGGGTGTCTGCTTCCCAAATACTCTGATAAACATTTTAAGGAAATTTGTGTGAGGGGTCACCAGTGGGTCTGCCAGTCCCTGTCCTACCAGTCTTGTGCATTCCTTGCTTCGTCAGCATGAGCGGTCACTTGTTTCTAAGTCAGTAGTAAAGAAACAAAAAATATTTGTGTGAGAAAAAAAAAAAAATCAGGGCTCCAAACAGTGCCACCAGTGGGTCTGCCAGTCCCTGTTCTACCAGTCTTG
Organism: Neoceratodus forsteri; assembly: GCA_016271365.2. Classification (NCBI taxonomy): domain Eukaryota; kingdom Metazoa; phylum Chordata; order Ceratodontiformes; family Ceratodontidae; genus Neoceratodus; species Neoceratodus forsteri. The sequence goes on along the minus strand of CM057456.1, from coordinate 1,410,124,179 downwards.
TGCATTCCTTGCTTCGTCAGTGTGAGCGGTCACTTGTTTCTAAGTCAGTAGTAAAGAAAAAAAATATTTGTTTTTGGGGGAATCAGGGCTCCTTAACTGCGCCACCAGGGGATCAACAGTGTCTGTCCCACCAGTCAGATTGTGCAGCCTTGCTTCGTCTGTGGTCATTTGTTCTGAACCCTGATTCAGGGAGCAAAAAAATATTGGTGTGAGAAAAAAAATTCGGGGCTCAACCAGCATTACCAAACTCTCATTCTGTATTGACAATGACACTGACACGACAACACTTAGGAAAAAAAAGCTTTATTGTACACAATGCAGAAACTAACTTTGGTTTCAAATTAACTCAAAAACGGAAACATCCTGATCAAGATGACAATTGTGAGTCAATGATTCGGACAATGCCAGTTGGTCCAGTTGATAGACATTGTCCAAAAGACTCCCTGCACTTCCTCCTGTAATACAGAAAAAAACACCTCTAAGCATAGAGCAACAGGCTTTTATACTGGCTGGCTTAACAAATACTGTTGGTTACAGTACAAAGAAAATGATGGCACGTTTTGTGCATTTTGCATAAAACAAACAGATGCCCAAATCAGGAACAGTTTGGGTACTCAGTGGATGCAAGACATTCAGAGAAGATGCTATAAAAAGGCATCAGAACAGTTCAGTTCACGTTGTTGCTTCTGAACTGGAAGCTAACTGCAGAATTTCAGCTTCAAAAGGTGGAATAGAGCAGGCAATGCAGCAGGCCCTGACCCTGGAACAAGAAGCTTTTGTGGCATTCCCTTCGTTGCATGTACTGGCTAATAAAAAATGAGCTGCCTCAACGAAATATGGCTCACTGCTGGATCTCGCCAAATCATTGGGATGCAAATACAGTACAGTTATGTAAGAACTTACCGTAACAGTAGATCTTCAAGAACAGCTCTTGCAGCAGGTTACACCATTAGTACTGAAGCCGGCAGGCATCAGGACCTCACGGAAAATTTCTAGCTAGTTATCTTCAGCGGGGACCGCCCCCGTCAGTCCCGCCTCCGACGTCAGACGTAGTACATAAGAGGGGCAGTCCCGCCAGATTCCCTAGTTCTCCCGCCGGAGACTTCCGGCCGCAGGCTGACATCGAAATGGGAGACAGAGGATCCACCGTCAGAAGTCAAAAGGGAAAATCCTTGTTAGTAAAGGCTTAAGCCATGCCTCCTCCAAGGGGGAAGGTGGGCGGGAAGGTACCTGCTGCAAGAGCTGTTCTCGAAGATCTACTGTTACGGTAAGTTCTTACGTAACTGTACTATCTTACTTCGAGACACAGCTCTTGCAGCAGGTTACACCATTAGGACTGATTCCCAAGCAGCAGCGCTAGCAAGCACTCTGGGAGGAGGAGATTAAAAAGAATATTCCAGGTCCTGAATCTAGGACAGGAGACCCTGTAGCACCTGCCAGGTCGAAGCCTGCTCTTGCCGTAGCGATGTCCAGGCTATAATGCCTGATAAAGGTATGTACAGAGCTCAAGTGGCTGCAGCACAAATGGCAGAGGTGGAGACGTTCCAAAGTGCTGCAAAGGAGGTGGCCACACCCCTAGTGGAATGGCCCCGGACTGATCCCGGAAGGGGCTTTCGTTTAATATCATAACAGTATGAGATGCACTGGACAAGCCAGCAAGACAGGGACTGTTTGGATACTGGTTGGCCCATCATCCTTTCAGTAAAGGAAACGAAAAGTTGCTCTGAAGAACGAAGCTGCTTAGTTCTGCTCAGGTAGTACCTTAAGCTGCGGTGAACATCCAGGGTGTAGAGCAGCGCCTCTCCTCTGTTAGAATAATTAGGGAAGTAGACCGGCAGGTCAATATCCTGTTTGAGAGTGAGTGTGGAAACCACCTTAGGCAAGAATTTTGGATTCGTCCTCAGGGATACTTTGTCCCGGTGGAAAATTAAATAAGGCTCTTTGCACACGAGAGCATGAAGCTCAGAAACTCTTCTCGCTGACGTAACAGCAACCAAAAACGTTTTCCACGACAGAAAATGCAGCTTGCAATCCACGTCCGGTTCAAAAGGGGGGAGTGTGAGTTGTTCCAAGACAAAGAGCAAATCCCATGGAGGCACTGGGTCCTTAATGGGTGGCCTAAGATGTAACACCCCTCTCAGGAATTCCCGACAGGCATCTAATTGTGCCACTGTGCGCTGTCCCACCAGAAGGTGATAAGCTGAAATGGCACAGAGGTGCACCTTAATAGAGGAGTAGGAGAGACCCGAACGGAAAAGGGAGAGCAGGTACTCTAATACCGCCTTCACTGGACAACCTAAAGGGGAGAGGCCGTGTGTTTGCGACCATAAACAAAAACGGCACCACTTCATGGCGTACGTTGCATGCGTTGCCGGCTTTCTGGCTGCAGAAAGAACTTCCGCAACCTCTTGCGAGACCCCGTGTTGCAAAATGGTTATGTCTCTAGGAGCCATGCATGCAGGTTCAGTGAGCGTAAGTCCGGGTGGACCAGTGAACCTTCCTCCTGAGACAAGAGATGGGAGCTGAAAGGCAACGGAAGCGGAAGTTCCCGGGATAGCTGTATTAGCAAAGGGAACCAGATCTGTGTGGGCCAGAAAGGGGCAACCAGGATCATTGTTGCATGCTCCCTGCGCAGTTTGAGAAGAACTCTCTGGATCAACGGGAAAGCGTAGAAAAATCTGCCCGCCCAGGAATGGGACAACGCGTCTCGCCAGAAAACACCAGGCCCTGGATCTAGCGAGCAAAAATTGGGCAGTTTTGCGTTGGATGGGGAAGCGAACAAGTCCAACTCTGGAGTTCCCCATCGAAGAAACAGATCCTCTGCTACCTCCTGAAGGAGTTCCCACTCATGGACTCAGGCCATCTGCAATTGTGTTGTCCACCCCGGGAACATGTACTGTGATCAGGTTCGCGCCGTGTCGGATTACCCTATCCCACACCCTCATGGCCTCCCTGCAAAGGCAGTAAGAGTGTGCGCCTCCTTGTTTGTTGAGGTAAAACATCACCGCCATGTTATCTGTCGGAAGCAGGAGAGTACTCGGCGGGATCTCTGACTGAAATGCCTGCAGGGCATAATGGACCACCCTCATCTCTAGGATGTTGATATGGAGGTGGGCCTCCAGAGGGGTCCACGTTCCCTGGGACTTCACCCCATCCAGGTGTGCTCCCCACCCTAGACCTGAGGTGTCTGTGGTGAGGATTACCTCCGGGGACGGCGCTATAAACAGGACGCCCATAGAGAGTGTCCCTGGGTCTAGCCACCACTGCCAGTCTCGAATTGCGGTGTTCGTGATTCTGACCGGATGCTGCATGTGGTCTTGCCTTTGGTCCCATTGCACCTTGAGCATCCACTGAGTTACCCATGTGGAGCCTTGCGAAAGGGACAGTAGGAATGGCCGCAGCCATGTGTCCGAGCAAGCGAAGGACCGACCTGGCTGGGGCGGTCTTGTTCGACGAAAGCTCCCTGATGAGGGATCTGATGCGCTCCGCTCTGTCGTCTGGAAGAAATGCTCTTCCCTGAACGGTGTCCAGTACTGCGCCTATGAACTGCAGTTTCTGCGACGGTACCAGGAGAGACTTCTCGTCGTTGATTAGGATACCCAGAGATCGAAACAGGTCCTGGGTGCTCTGGATCGCCCTAACAACGCCTCTCTGGAGGCGGCCATGAGAAGCCAATCGTCCAGGTACGGGAACACATAATGGCCCTGTCTCCTTAGAGACGCTGCCACGACTGCCACGCATTTGGTAAATACCCTGGGTGTCGATGACAGCCCAAATGGAAAGGCTCGGAACTGAAGATGATGGCCGAGAAACTCGAAGCACAGGAACCTCTTGTGTGCTTGAGCTATAGGGATGTGCAGGTAAGTGTCCTGCATATCTAGAGACGCTAAAAAGGCGTCCTGCTTCAGCATGGGAATCAGACCCGGAAGAGTTACCATGCGGAATCTTTTGTAGGCGACTGACAAATTGAGGTCGCTGAGATCCAGAATCGGACGGAGGTCCCCTGTCTTCTTTGGAACCAGGAAGAAGTGGGAATAGTATCCTTGCCCTCTCTGGTTCTCTGGGACGTACTCTATTGCTCCCTTTTGCAGGAGCGCGAGTACTTCTTGTCTGATCAATGACTTGTGCTGACCCGGGTACCGGGAGAGCAACGGAGGCCTTGAGGGTGGCTTTTCCTCGAATTCTATAAAGTGGCCTCTTCCGACCAACTATAGAACCCACCTGTCGGTGGTTATAGTCTGCCATCCTGGCAGGAAATTCGCAATGCGACCCCCGACCATAACGTCCCGTTGATCCTGAGGGCCGGGGGCCGGGAAGGAGTCAGGCTGTGGCGGCTGAGGGTCCCGCTGGCTGAACCGGCTTGGGAGTGCGCTGGCTTCGACCTGCGGGTTGTTTCCCCTGGGCTCTGCAAAAACCGAAGCCCCTTTGTTGTGGAACCGGCCGGGACTGTTGTCTCTGCATCCGTCCATGAAATCTGCTTTGGTTCCTAAGAAAGGAACTAAACTTGGGTCGGTACATGGCCTGAACCGACCTCACCGCCTTCCCGGCCTCTTGGAGTTTGGTAATCATCTTCTCTGAGGGCTTACCAAACAAAACTTCTCCCTCGAATGGGGCGTCCATGATGTTTTTCAGAACGTCCGGGGTAAAACCGGAGACGCGGAGCCAAGAGTGTCTCCGGAGGCATATGCCTGAGGCTGCTGCTCGGGCCGAGGAGTCCAGAGTCGTACGCGGCTCGTAGCACTTGGGTTCCCACGTCCGTACCCATACGGAGGAGCTGCAACATCTCCTCCTTCTGCTCACCTTCCGGCAATTTCTCAGCTGCATCCAGACCCTGCTCCCACAGTGCATTTTGGAACTGCACCATGTGGGTCAAATAATTCAGGGATCTGATGGCACAGGTAGCGGAAGCACACGTGCGCCTACCCATGGCGTCCAGCTGTTTGGACTCTGGGTCCGGTGGCAGGGTGCTCAAATGTTGCAGTCTCTGGGACCGGTCATGAGAGGCTATTATGACCAGAGAGTCGGCCTGAGGATGCCGAGTCAAGTACTGGTCTTCTCTTGGAGCCTTGTACAAGCAGTCAGCCTTCTTCGGTATCGCCGGGAGCGAATGTGGACGCTTCCATGCTGCCTTGGTGATGTCCACAAAAGTCTCTACCAAGGGTGGCACAACCACAGGCTTGGGGTCCTTCTGTCGAAGATACTTCACAAGGCGTAGCCTTTCGGGGTCTAACTCTTCCGCATCCCATTCCATGTTCTCTTGTATGTGTCATGATATCCGAGAATGAAGGGTCATCCGGAGGAGACTTAGGCAGCTCACGTGGGTCCGGAGAAGAGATGGAGAGGGGAGATGGGGATCTGGATGTTGAAAACTCTGATCCCGTGTCCTCCGTCGAAGGCGAACAGCGGCGTCTCCTGGGTCTCTTGGGACTGGGTGACCTAGAAGAAGAGGATCTGGACGGAGGTCTCCTTTTATCTGGTCTCCCCCTTGGAGGGGTCCTGGGCTCCCGGGGAGGAGGTAACTGGCCTGCTGACCCAGATGGAGAAGGGAGCGCAGGAACCAGAGGAGCAACCGGTGTAGGAGGAGGAGGAAGCGGAGGTGGAGTGGGCACCATGTCCTTTTTGATGGTATCCCACCAGTAAGTGAAGAGCTCCTTCACCTCTGAAAAGGAAAGGCCCGACGACGGCCCGGGCGCCGGTGGACGGTCGTCTGGTCCCGGTGTCTGCTCCACAGGGGGCTCGGGTTGTGGCGAGGGTTCCCTGGGAGTCTAAACAGGACCGGGGTCGCCCGTCTGGTCCTAGGGCTGAGTTAACTCCTCCTCCGTGATGGTCTCCTGACCGGCGTCGGTCGGAGGCGTCGGGGTCCTCTTCTCGATTGGAACGGGCGCCGGTCCCCCTACCGGCGTCCGGTGATGAGTTGGCCTGGCCGGTGATGGTCTCCTGATGGACGACGGCTCTGGGGACCTGTGGCGAGAAGCAGACGTCGGATGAACCGGCGTCTGGTCCAATGGCCTCTTGAGTGAGGTAAGCTCCTTGGTCTTCCGCTGGGGAGGAGGAGGCAAGGAGGCAGACCAGACGTCGGGTTCAGGATGGCAGGAACCTGACTTGTGATGGTGATGACGGTCCCCCGACTTCGTCAGGGCCTTGGAGGAAGAAGTAGGCCTGGGAGTCTTGGCTTGGGAAGAGGAGCCTGAAGATTCTCACCGCAGCAGGGGGACGCCGAGAGCAGGCCCGGGAAGGAGAGCGATCGGACCTGGAGCGGGAGCTGCGTGAGTCGGAGGCCCTAGACGGGTACCTGGAAGGAGCCTTCTCCTGATGCTTTCCAGCATGCTTGTGGGCCTTCTGCGAAGAATCCCCCTTGGAAGCCAAGGACTTGAGTTGTTCCTCGAGCAGGAACGCCTGGAGGGCTTTCTGGCAACGGATCCGGGTTCTGCTGTTGAAACCCTGGCAAAAGGAGCAGGACCAGGTGTCGTGGTCTGGGCCTAGGCACCGGACACAGGCCGAGTCGGATCCTTGAACGGGATCTGCTTCCCACAGGCGGACTTCGAGGAGTGACCGGAGGTCGGAGAGGACATCAGAGAAAAGGCTGATCTAAGAGAACGAATTTCCCGAGAAAAATCCTTTACCACGTTGCGCTGCCAGAAACTTTGAACCAAGGGTCGAGACATGCAAGTCGACGGCAGGAAAGAACTGGGGAATCTGGCAGGACCGCCCCATGTACCACGCCTGACGTCAAAGGCGGACCGACGTCTGGGCCGGTCCCCACTGAAGATAGCTAGCTAGAAATTTTCCGTGGGGTCCTGATGCCTGCCGGCTTCAGTCCTAATGGTGTAACCTGCTGCAAGAGCTGTGTCTCGAAGTAAGATCTAGACAATACACATATTGCTGATGCTGTTAAATATCGTTCTGATCGAACTGTCAGAGAAATGGTTCTCTCTCTGGGTGAGGTGGTCAGGAGATCAGTTCTTACAGATTTGAAGGCTGACAAATTGTTTTCATATTTGGTGGACGAAACAACTGATACTGCTGTTATGAAGCAGCTCATTTTGTATGGTATGTACTGCAAAGAAGGGAAACCCAGAGTCTCTTTCCTGGGACTTGAGGAACTAATTGATGGAAAGGCAGACACAATTGTTAAAAAAAAATGCTGGAGTTCTCTGATAATCAAATCTCGGTTGATCACCTTGCAGGGTCAGGCAGTGATGGAGCAGCCGTTATGCTGGGTAGGCAAAATGGGGTGGCTAAAAAGCTGAAAGAACTCAGCCCAATTCTTGTTGAAAATCACTGTATGGCTCACCGGGAGGCCTTGGCTGTAAAGGCAGCAGCAAAGGAAGTGAAAGCCATTAAAAAGTTTAATCAAACACTAGATCACTTATACAGATATCATGAAAACTCTGCTGTTCGCATGGCTGCCCTGAAAGAAATTCAGCAGGCAATGGAAAACCCTGTTTTAAAGCCTAAGCAGGGCAAAAGCAGTTAGGTGGTTGTCCCATGATGCAGCATGTGACACACTAAGGAAGATTTTCCCATCCGTTATTACGTCCTTGCATAGAGAGCCTCTGAAAGGCATGATCCCAAGCTGTGGGCCTAGTAAAATGGTGGAAAACTGGGAGTTTTCTCTATTTTATGCATGATGTGAGACATACTCACACCTTAACATCTTATCTAAATGCTTTCAAACATCAGCTCTGAATTTTCCTGATATAAAGAGACATTTACATTCCACTTTAGAGATTCTTAGAGCACGCCTACTGGTACCTGGTCAGTACTTCTCCGTTTCACCTGAACTAGTACTCCTGAATGATAATGGCCTGAACTTGCCATTTAGCGAACCACTGATTAAATCATTTCAGAACCTCTGTGCATGACAAGTTTATTAGGGCCCTAATTGCTCAAATTGAGCAAAGGTTTCCAAGCACAGAACTTTTGGATGCGTTCAGTATCTTTGACCCCAGCATGATACAGGAAGTTGATATTGAAGAGTTGGAAGGGTATGGTAGATTATTCTTGGTCAGTATGCTACTGTTGTGGATGTAGAGGCTTCTGCACTGGAATGGGCTTCTCTGCGTAGTCTCATGTTCACAGAAAAGATGGCCTTTAAGACTATTTCTGATGTGCTGCACGCTCTAACTACTAAGTATGTAGACCTGTATCCAAACATATCTACTTTGGCAGAACTGGCAATAATAATACCCATGTCAACTGCAGATTGTGAGAGGGGGTTTTCTGCACTTAATCGAATAAAAACGAAGGAGCGAAATAGATTAAGTGCCAGTGTGCTAAATGCACTTATGCTTATCTCAATTGAGGGCCCTGATGTTGACAGCTTCCCTTATTTGGAAGCTGCAGCTCACTGGACAGGACTCCGAAACCGAAGATTAGATCTTGGCCTTGCAGGCACTAGTAGAGTTGTAGTATGGCCTCACCAAAATGTTAAGACTCTCACAAACTGTTGCCTGGCCTGCAACTAGAATGCAGAGGTTCTACAGTATGTTTTATCATACTTTTCTTTTGCTACTGCATACTACAGAGGCCTCCAGATCACCATACTATTATTTCTTGTTTCTTAAGCATTTTATTGCATCCCGACTGACTCCGCCCACCAGTAGCTCCGCCCCTGGTGACCCCCCCCCGTGGCTCCTCCCCTTACCACCGCTCTATATTTTCATGCAATGTGGAACACTGCTTACAAATGCCAAGTTGGTTTGCAGATTTGGTCAGAGAGGAGTTTGGCAACTGCAGGCATGCCAAAACTTATTTTGTCAGCTAGAGGGAGGTAGATTCTCTTGGTGAACACCATAACAGTAGTAAACAGAACAGTCTGAATGCAGAGTGTAGAGCACTAATCGCTTTAATCCTTCTCAAGTAAAGAGGTGTTAACGTCTGTAAATTATCAGGAGACGCTGTTTAGATTAAGCAAACAGTTACTTTATTAGAAGGGGGGGTCTCATTCAAGTAAAAAAAAGTCAGTGTTTCTCTGAGGAAGGGGGCTATATCAGTTTAATTTACTTAGTCAGGAGCAGAGGGTGAAGCTAATTGGGGGTGTGGCTTAGGAGTTTAGGAATACAAAAGCAGGCGTCTCCAATTACAGCTGCCTGCTGTTTTTGACAGAGGAGAATTTGGCTTTCAGAGCAAGTAACAGCAGTCTAGAACTACAGCCGTTTTATTAACTTCCCTCCTTCCCACCCTCCCATCCTAAACTGGTTCTACTTTTATAGCCACTGGATTTGACTGACAACAGGAACTTCCCATTTGGCAGTAGGAAGGGAAAGATTACTGAAACACATTAGTTTCATCAACCTTGAAGGAACCCAATATAAGCTGAATTATTCTCCCATGATTAAGATGATTCTCGCAGATCTTAAAAGGTGGATGCAACTCCCTATTTTGTGGTTAGGGAGGATCAACCTGATAAAATTGAACATCATGCCCAGAATTCTGTACCCTATGCAGATGTTACAATCGAGACCAACTATGGGGGATGTAAAAAGAATAGAGATGGGGTTCTCAGAATTTATTTGGCAGGGCAGGAAGCTCCGAATTAGGCTAAAGGGGGACTTAATTTTCCAGATCTGGGTATGTACTATATGGTGGTGCAGCTCAGAGGGATAGCTGACTGGGTACATCGACCATCGGTAGCAAGTTGGGTGGAGTTAGAACAGTGGGGGACCCCAGGAAGACTCGCTGCGTATCTGCACAACAGGGGACTCAGACTATATAGGGAGCTGGCGAATGGTAACCCCTTGGTCAGGGAGACACTTGAGGCGTGGGAGCACCTTTGGAGACTGAAAGGCCTGGGGCAATGGGAGACTATACTGTTACAGATAATGAGGAATCCCTTTTCTCTGCCGGGGAAAGAGGATGGAGGCTTTCAAAAATGGGAAAGGAGAGGGGTAGATAATGTGGGTAATCTGCTAGACAAAGGAGAGCTCAGTGCATTTGAAAAGGTTAGGCAAAACTAGGGGCTGGGGACGTCCCACTTATATAGATACCTGCAATTAACAGCCTTTGTGGGGAAGCTGGATAAGAGCGGTAGGGAAGGGATGCAACCGAACATGGTTGAACAGCTGGTGTATTACACCAAGAAAGATCCAAAGGGCTTCATAGGGAAGGCTGCCAAGCAGGGTAAACGAAGACTACCAGATCTGACTGGGAGCACAAAAGCTTTATGGGAAAGAGATTTCGGTCAACGAATTTCTGGGGAGAATTGGAAAGTGGCCTTAGGTATGCCGGAGGGCACAATGGTATGTAATAAGTTCAAAGAGGCCTTTTTTAAGTTTCTGCACAGAATGTATTGGTCCCCAGCAGTGGTGCACAGTGCACACCCCGCAATATCCTCGTAGTATCGAAGCTGCAATAGAGACGTAGGCACCTATATCCAATGCTTCTGCTCTTGTCCAGTATTGGTTAAATTCTGGGGGGGGGAGTAGTGAAAGAGGTGAACCAGACAGCTGGAAGACATATTGCCACGAGGCCCCGCCGATATCTTTGTTTGGAGTTGAAGGGTAACTGGAGGCGAAAAGGGTGGCTGCCACTTCCTAGTGGAAGAAGGGTTCCGTTAGTATTGGCCCGTCATTGTATTCAAAATACCTGGGTTTCAGGGTCTAGGCCTACAGTGTTGGAGTGGCGGGGGGTAATTCTGCGCTCCCTCGCACTGGAAAAGCTGACGCAAGTAGTCAGCGATAGGGAGGAGGCATTTGGGAGAGAATGGTCGCCTTTCCTAACCTCTGAGTGTTTCTGAAAATGTGATGCTCAGAATGGGGCTGAATATATGAGCTGGAATGGCACCTGAATATGTGGAATGGATTGGAAATATGACTTTCTTAATGTTAATAGATTACACATGATCGCATCTATTAATTTTTTTTTGTTATTTGCGTGTCTTAAATGTCCTAGTTTGTCTGTAAACTAAAAACTGTCAACAAACAGAATATTCCAAAAAAAAAAATTTTGCTTTCTCCCCAACCCCCGACAGTAAGCATACAAAGCAACAGGAGAGGGGACACAAAATAAGTCAAGATGGGTGCAGTGCAATGGCTGTGGGGCAGCAGTGTTCTAGGAGACATTCTGGAGGCTGCGATGCTGCCCTGTTTGCAGGCACCTCTCTAGTCTGAGGGAGGAGGTTGCCTGTCTCCAGGCTGACCTGGCTAGGATTCGTGAAACCACTTCCCCCACTCAGGGACCACCAGGGCCACCACCTCTACCTCAGAGGTTGCCAAAAAAGAGGAGCAGTTGGGACCAAGGTGGGCTCAGGAAGGGAAAGGGCGGTGCAGAGGTACATCCCTCCAGCTGTACTTCTCCACAATTCATACACTGTTCTGACGAAGAGTGGTTCCTCTATGGAGGCACCTGCAGTGGAGACAAAGGAGGATGCTGGGAACCTCCACAAAGGAGACCAACAGTAGGGTGGCACAAGACCCCACAGGGGAAGGAAACCACTTCTGGTGGGGGACTGGATCATTGGGGGAGGGAGGGAAGAAGTGGGGAAGGAAGGGGATAGGAAGATAAGGTGCCTGCCAAGCGCCACGGTTCAGAGGAACAAGAAGCGAATCCTCAGGATCGCGGAAGCAGCTGCACGAGGAAGGGAGCTGGATGTCAATGTCCACCTAGGGACAAATGACATAGCGTGAATGGGATCAGAGCAGTGCAAGAGGAGTTTGTAGAGTTGGGAAGGGGCCTTAGACAAGTAGCATGTACGGTAACCTTCTCGGAGGTGCTGCCTGTCTATGGCAAGGATGATGCTAGGGTATTCCGCGCCATGGGATTCAATGCTTGAAAAACTGGTGTGGAGCTCAGGATTTTGGATTCATTGGGGAGCCACCTGGAGGGATGCAGGCCTATACTGGCGAGATGGTCTGCATCTGTCTGGGGGTGGGGAACCAGGATCCTAGGTGATAGGTTTAAATGCTTCACTGGCAAGCATTTAAACTAGCCGGGGTTATTGAAAAGGAACAGGGAAATCCCAGCCTCCCCCACAAAACAGTAGTTAGAGAGGTAAACACCAAGGTAGCGATGTCAGTAGGGAGCAGGACAGGGGTAAATGCAGAAAAATGCAGTAAGAGAAGGGATGGGGCTAAAAGGGGTAAGGCCATAAAACAAGAAAAAAAAGGAAGGTGACGAGTACCAATGCCTGCAGTCTGTAACAAGCTCCCTGAACTAATGGCCTTGATGGAAAAGGAATGCCTGGATATTGTGGCAGTCACTGAAACATGGTACAAAGAACCGTGACTGGGATGTAAGCATACCAGGATACAATCTACAGGAGGGACAGGGTGGGTAAAAGAGGAGGAGCAGCTCTCTATATAAGGGAAGGGATTAAAGAAACAGAACTAAAGAGTAAACAGGAAATTGATGAGTCACTATGGGTCACGCTGGAGACAATGGCACCACAATCCACATGGGGGTTGTGTACAGACCCCCATCTCACAGGGAGGAAATGGACAAGGAATGATAGAAGGCATCCTTAAAATGGCAGAAAGAGGGGGATATATTGTTGATGAGAACTCGAATATTCCAGATGTTAACAGGAGAACCTCTGCTGCAGGCACATCCAAGAGCAGGGTCATTCTTGATGCCCTACAGGGGGCATGAGTCAGACAGCTAGTATTGGAACCCGCTCGGGAGGGAGCACTCTTAGAACTGGTACTCTCAAATGGGGAAGGAGAAAGCATCTCAGATTTAGAAGTGGGTAGCCATCTAGGAACAAGTGACCACCAAACAGTGTGGTTCACAATAAACACAGCCATAGAGTCAAGCCATACAAAAACAAGAGTAATGGACTTTAGAAAAATGAGAGTGCTCAGAAAAGCACTAGCAAACGGGCCAGAAGGAGGGGTGGAAGAACAATAGGGAATAATCAAGGCAGCCATCGCAGAGGCAACAAGCCTTTGAGTGAAGCAAATCAAAACAAAACGAAGGAAAAAAACACTATGGTTCTCAAGAGATGGAAGGGAAGGTTAAGGAGAAAAGGATCGTAATCAGGAAATAAGGAAGCACAGAAAGAGCACGACAGAGAACTATATCAGTTAAAGCAGAAGGAGGCAGGGAAGGCAGTCAGAATAGCAAAGGCAGAAACTGAGGGAAAGATGGCCAACTCAGTTAAGAAGGGGGATAAAACCTTTTATAGGTACATTAGGGAGCGAAGAAAGACGAAGGGGGGGATAGAGAGACTTAATAAATGGGAGGGAATGTGGGCAGAGGGCGACAGTAGAAAAGCAGGGATACCGAACGAATATTTCTGCTCAGTATTCACAACTGAAGGAGGGAAGATACCTAAACCAAACAAGAGAAGCAATCTGAATAAGGGGGTCGATACCAGTCCATTCACAGAAGAAAGGGTTTTGAAAGAACTCTTGAGGGTGGACAAGGCAATGAGGCCTGATGGGATTCACCCAAGAATTCTAAAGGAACTAAGGGTAGAACTAGCAATACCACTGACTACTCTAACAAATCATGAGAGGATGGGGTGGTACTCGAGGATTGGAGGAGGGCAAATGTGATTCCACTTCACAAAAGTGGGAGTAGGGCAGAGGCATAAAACTACAGACCAGTTAGTTTGACCTCAGAGGTAAGAAAAATGATGGAATCACTTCTGAAGGAAAGAACTGTTGAGTACCTAGAGGCCAGTGGCGAACAGGGCCCAAGGCAGCTTGGTATCACAGCAGGAAGGTTATATCAGACAAACCTAATAGATTTCTTTGACTGGGTGACCAAAGTAGTAGACCAGGGAGGGGCAGTGGATATGGCCTACCTAGATTTTAGCAAGGTATTTGACAGTCTCACACAAAAGATTAATATACAAGTTAGCCAGCCTTGGAATGGGTCCCAATGTGGTAGCCTGGATAAAAAACTTGCTGGACAACAGGATGCAAAGGGTAATAGTAAATTGAGTCCACAGTGAAGAAAGGAGGGTAACTAGTGGGGGTATCGCAGGGTTCAGTACTGGGACAGGTCCTCTTTAAAGTCTTTATAAGTGACACTGGAGAGCACCTGGAAGGAAAAGTAGGTCTCTTTGCAGAGGACACAAAGATCTGCAACAGGGCTGATACACAAGGTGGAGTGGAAAGGATGAAATAGAACTTTGCACGGTTGTAGGAATGGTCTAATATATGGCAGCTCAGATTCAATGCAAGAAAGTGCAAGGTAATGCATCTGGGAAACAAAAATCCAAGGGAAGAGTACACAATGGGGGCGAGTTAATAAAAAATCAAGAGAGACCTAAAAGTAATATCAGATGACCTTAAGGTGGGCAAGCAATGTGAGAAGGCAGGAAGGAGGGCTGGGGGGGATACTGGGATGCAGAGGGAAAGGCATCAACAGTAGGAAACAGGCAGTTATCCCTTTGTACAGAGAGTTGGTGAGACCCCATCTGGAGTACTGTGTACAATTCTGGAGAACCCATCTCCACACACACACACACACACACACACACACACACACACACACACACAGTGGAGGCTGTTCAGAGGAGGGCATCCAAAATGGTGCAGGGTCTGCACCAGAAGACATCCAAGGACAGACTAAAGCAGCTTAATATGTATACTCTCGAGGAAGGAGACATGATAGAAACTTTCAAGTATCTCAAGGGAATTAAAGTACAAGAGAGTAGCATCTTTCATAAAGATGGGGGACGGCTCAGAGGTAATATTAGGAAGTATTTTTCACAGAGAGGGTTGTGGATGCATGGAACAGCCTTCCTGAGGAGGATGTAGAGTCAGGAACAGTGGGAGAATTCAAGAATGCATGGGACAGATACAAGACAATTCTAGTGGAGGGTAGGAGGAAGCAAGCTGTTTATTAACTAGAATCTGCAGCTTATCCATCAGGTAGGGAAATGGACAGACTAGGTGGGCCAAGTGGTCCTCATCTATCGTCAAATTCCATGTTTCCTAGCTGCCTCAGCTGTGTCAATCGTTACCTACAAGCGGACACTGTTCCCATTAAAAGGAACTGCCTTACACTGGATTACACTGACTGCAAATCTGTGCCCAGGGAATTGTTCGCTGTAAGCAGGTCCCCTTTAAGTGGCATCGACTGTAGTTTGATTTACCAAGCTTTTCTGTTTTTTCTCCTTTTTTATTTACAATTTCCCAGATTAGCACAGCAAAGATGACATTTTCAGTAAGGTCTTGCTTTTAATTCTCCTTCGCTACTGGATGGCTGAACCATGGTGAGACCACTAGTGAGATACTGGGTGACTTGCTCAGGGTCACACATCAACTGAAGGCAAGGCAATTTTAATTTTTAAGGCGCCCAATCCCGTAGGCTCTGGGCAGCATACATTGTGTAATAAAGTACATACAAGTACATCTCAGAAGCAACAGGATGTGAGGATCTGGGTCATATACAAACTGGAGCGATGGCATCCAGTGCTTCGGACACCACCCCGTATTTATAGGTGGCCGCCACCTCACTGGAGCCAATCGCACAAGCTGCGTCAGCTCTAGATAGGTCAGCTAACACCAGAAGTCCTTCTGGGTCTAACCCCTTTAAAGGGCAGTAGCTTACCATCTCCACAGGAGAAGCACTATCAGAGGGGCCCCACAAACGTGAATACCACAGTGCAGTAATCAGACCAAGAGACCCAATCAATCTTAATGTCATCAACCCCAAGATCCAGTTGGAACACCAGGTCAAGTGTATGGCCATGCTGGTAGACTCCTAGTTCCTGAAGGTCTCTTGGTGGGGTCTGAACCCTGGTACTGGTCTGAAAACCTGTGCTTCAGCTACCAGACTGTGCTGCTTCTCAAGTTTTACCTGAAACAAGAAATATCTGGTTGCTCACCTTATTAGGGTCAGGATTCCCATAAACAGGATTAGCTAATGGACACACTTCCGCCAAAATGCTGCTCAAATTCATCAGCTCATGATTCCTGTTCATATTCTAATATGGAGCACAAATGAAAACCAGTTAAGATTAAAAAAAATAAATAAATCCATCAACTTCTCCTCATTAATCTTTAACAGCAACAACCTGAATTACATTCCCCTACCAAGCATCTCTACAGCAGGGGTCTATCGGTTAAAGGTTTGCTCTAATCACCCTGTCAACTCATTTTACAATTCTTTATTCCCATTACCTGCTCTTGTAATTTGTTCCACAATTTTATCACGCAAGTGGAAAACGCTCCCTTCATAAAAATCAAGCTACCCCAGCACTGTACTCACAGATCTTGCTATACAAATGTCTCAAAAAGCAGATTTATTCCATTATACACTTTAAAGTTTTGTTTGTTTTTTTTTATAAAAAAAAAAAAAAAAACTAATGGGTGACCATACACAAAAAAAATGACCATTGTAATCTTGTTTCTTCCACGGGATTCCTCAGTATGCTTAACTGATGCAGTCAGCCCCCCTGCTGTGTTGAACGTCCTCAGAGATTGGAACATATATAAAAGATGGAATGCATCATTGGCTCGCGCAGCAATTCATGCTGCTGCTGCATTCTAAACCGCTCAGATTCATTACAGAGCCCAATGGGGTGAAGACCCTTACAGGTACGTAAAAATTTACTGCAACAGTAGTTCTTCGAGGCGCTCATGCAGTAGGCAATGCCCTTAGGACTAAGCCACCAGGCCCACACAGAAAATTTCTAGCTAGCAGTATACAGTGGGACCACCCCACTCCCCCATCAGCACAACATCCGTTCTGATACAAAGGAGGTGGTCCCAACACCCACCTCAGTTCCCACCACCGGAGATCGTGGAACAAGGTCCGACAAGAGAAAAAGGCTGACTCCCAAGGCCTGAACTGGCAGAGATGGAAAGAGCAGGGGGATGGTGGGAGAGGAACCAAGTGCCTACTGCAAGAGCTCCTCTCGAAGATCTCCTATTACAATAAGTTTTTATGTTAACTATCATCTTACTTTAATGGTGTTCTTGCAGTAGGCAACAACGTTAGGATACAGTCCCAAGCAGTAACAGAAAGAAAGACATCTGGGGAGAGGAAGGAACACATCCTCAGCCAGGGGGCTGATCTTCAGAATAATGCTGGTGTCAGGAACAGACGCCCGGGCCAACACAGAATGTGTACCTGAGGGATGCTCAGGACAGACCAACCACAGAGGTGAAGAGGAGACTGGAATGCCTGGATAAATGCCAGTACTCCCATCAATAGGGGAGCAAACGTTCCGCAAGATCCCCAATGCACACCAGATGTCAGCATCCCACTGAACCCGAATTCAAGAAGGTACCCCCAAACCAGACTTTCCCTCAGGACTGGAGGAGAAAGGATACCGGTGAAAGGGGCCGTCATCAGTCCCCTTCAAAAGGCCAAAGGAAAGTGACCTGCCAAATAGAAAAGATGAGCCCGTAACAGGATCCTCCAGATGGCAACATAAGGATACATCCAGGGAAAGAAGACTGGAGGGAGAGGATGAAGAATGAACCCCTCCTGGTTTGACACCAGTACTCTTAATTGGGGGAGGGGAGAGGCAGGGGAAGGGGAGAGAGCGCGCGCACGAGAGGGCTGAGAGACCCGAAAAACCACTCTGTACCCAGTGCCCTAAAGAAGGAGGACACCAGAGCAGACTGAGAAGACCCCTCAGGGTTGCGACAACCTGCAAGAGGAAAGAAAGAGTAATTACTGAGGAGTAGAGTAGTACCCAGGGGAGCAGCTCAGCAACTGCCCCAGCCACAGTCTGCTGAGGGCAAGGGCAGGAACAGTAAGGTCCAGGAAGTGGTCAAGACTTAAGACATATGACCTTAATTCCCTCAAACCACGAAATGGAAGCCTATGTCAGAGTGGAGAAATTCTACCACCAGACAGAATAAGGAAAACCCCCTCCCCCCACTAGGGAGAGCTATTCCTCAGCACCAAACCCTCTGCTCCTCTTCCTCTCTCCACCTTCTGGGACGTGGGCCGAGGGAATCGAACCCGCCATGGAACGTAGTTGTCCAGCAGGTTGGCCAAGTCTCAGAGGAGAGAGGGGGGAAGAAACCAGCTGTCCGTCCAAAGAAGAGGGGAGTATAGGCCTCATAAAAGGAGGCAGAACACGGTACCACATGTGACAAGAAAAAAGGACTCCCTGAAGAACAAGCAACCTACCCATTCCAGGTAAGTCACCCTCCGAAGACCATGGACCTTGTGGGGCGTGGGGTTGGCAGTGTAGCCTACAGGTTAGAGGAACGAGGTGTGAACAAGCTTGGTACATTGAGCAGACCAGAGTTTGATTCTCACAACTTCCACTTGTATACTGTGCGATTCTAAGCAAGTCACTTAACCACCCAGTGCTCCCAGGTCGCCCCTGAAAACAGGCACTTGTGCCTAGTGATCTTTAGCCTGTTACCAAAGACAAAAAAAAAAAACTACCCCTTCGAAGATACAGAGGGGCGATCCTTCTATCTGTCACGAAACCAGCCCCCATGCTGAAGCGCTGATAGTGAGGTGAAGAGAACTTTCTTCAATCCTGAAATTAAGAAGGTAAAGGCTGGGGAACTCCGGAGTGAGGACAGGAGAACCTCACCATACAGAGACCGGCCATAACGCCTACTGGCAGGGGAAGTCTGCCGTGACGTCCGAGGTGTCTGGCTACAGCAAAGGCCCAAACAGCGGAAGTCTGATGAGCAACTGAAGCCTCAAATGGCAACACACGAGTTGCCATCTGCCCAACAATGGCGAATCCCTCGAGGATATCTCTGACCTCACTAGTGAGGTCCTCTCAGCATAGGAGCTATTTGAACCCAAGGGGAAAATGGTGTCAGACAAACAACCCAAGACAGACACAAGGGTCTCTGGTCGTGGTCAGCGAAATAGAGGTGATAGTTTCTTGCCTGAAGCCACATACATTCGCAGCCAAAAAACGGCCAGGGTCTGTCGACAGCCATAAGCTGCAGGGGCCTTGCACCAGCAATTGGCAAAATATACTGGAGTACTGTGTGCAGCTCTGGAGAACCCAACTCCACAAAGATAGAGTGGAGGCTGTCCGGAGAAGGGCAACCAAAATGGTGCAGGGTCTGCACCAGAAGACATAAGAAAGATTAAAGGAGCTTAATATGTA
This sequence comes from Neoceratodus forsteri, assembly GCA_016271365.2. NCBI lineage: Eukaryota > Metazoa > Chordata > Ceratodontiformes > Ceratodontidae > Neoceratodus > Neoceratodus forsteri. Next base: position 1,410,105,185 of record CM057456.1, on the reverse strand, counting down.
TACCCTTGAGGAAAGAAGGGAGAGAGGGGACATGATAGAAACTTTCAAGTACCTCAAGGGAATCAACAAAGTACAAGAGGGGGGCATCTTTCAGAAAGAGAGATGTGAAAGAACAAGGGGGCACAATTTGAAGATAAAGCAGGGACGGCTCAGAGGTAATGTGAGGATTTATTTTTTCACAGAGAGAGATGTGGATGCATGGAACAGCCTCCGAGGAGGTCATGGAGTCAAGAATAGTGGGGGAATTCAAGAATGCATGGGACAGACATAAGGCAGTCCTAGTGGGGGGGTGTAGGAGGAAGTAAGCTGTTGGTTAACTAGGATCTGCAGCTCATCTGTTTGGTAAGAAAATGGGCAGACTAGGTGGGCCAAGCGGTCCTTATCTACCGTCACATTCTATGTTTCCATACTCCTAATTGTTAGCAACCAACTGATGCTGGTAACTCCCAAGTCACAGGAAAGATCTCCGATAATTTGGATTTCTTAAGCAAAGAAATCAGAAGACTCCGGGAGCCCTAGGAAATATCCTAGTTCCCTGCAGAGAAGGCTTACAGGAGGATCCATGTCTGGCATCTGTAATCCTCCCCCCCCCCACAAAAACAGGGGAACCCTTGAAAAAGAGAAATCCTGTGCAAGAAAATGAGAGTTAGCAGATACGCCGGGGAAGCCACCCTACATCACCTTGGATCTCATACCGAAAATTGAGGGGAAGAGAAAGACAACTTCGTCTAGGGTGGTTGGGCCTGCACCAATGCCGCTGCGCCCAATGTTCCATGGGCCTTAGTGACCAACGCAGCAGTTGACAAAGGAGCCCTATGTTTGCCCCTCCAGTCCAGACATCGGGCATGATGCCCTTGAAGATTAACAGTATGTACGTTCGAATCACTCTGCTGCCCCCGAAGAGTGGGTCGAAGGGGAACTCCCAAGTCCTGGAGGAAGACAGGAGAGCCTGGACATCCTCCCCAAATACAGGGCCTTGGAAAGGCACATCCAAAATAGAGGTCTGGCTGCAGGGGTATGATCTATCAGGCAAGGCCACACATGATGTCCAAGACATAGGGTGGACGCCACACTACGGGCGGTTGCGTCTGCCGTACCATATGAGGCCCATAAGACACAGAACCCAACACTAAATGCAGAGGCAAGGAGGTGCTCCAGCTGTAACCGGGTAGGGAATCCGGAGTGGAATGGAGCAGATCTGATTTGTCCAACGATGGTCTGCTAATGCAAGAGCATGTGGGCCAAATAATTCTGACCCCACAAGGCAGAGGAGGCACAGGCCTTACGTCCAAAAGAGTCCAAAACTCTGGACTCTCAATCTGATGGATAATCTCAAAAACCCGGGCTTTCTCCCGTGGCTGGTGATCCCTCAAGCACGATGGGGTAAGCTTTAGGATGGGAGGCAAAATGCCCCTTACCATCTGGAGCGTGATAAGAGGCGATCTGCCTTCCACAGAGTAGCTGACATAAGACATCTGTTGCTGCCACACTATGGAGAATACATAGTTGTGGGGAACCATCAATGGCGGAATCACGACTGCATCCACTTTGGGAAGACGCAGATGCTGTGCAAGGTGCCTGTGCTGGTGGTCTTGGTCCTCCGTACACCACCCTTGGGCGGCTGGGAACGCCTTCATCATTTCAATAAATGAAGGATCCTCGGGGGGGGGGGTCTGAGGCCATATGGAGGACTGCTTGAACCAATGGCGAACCAGCGGAGAACATACTGGGGGTTACCTCCCGACATGCTTCCCCGCTTGAACCCCCTATCCGGAGGGCAGGCCTCCATTCCCGTGGGCTGGGCATCGCTTCTGGTGGGTGAAGTCAGCAACAGGGATTGAGAGACCAAATTAGGATGGGGAGCCAATGCCCAACAGGTGTTCAACAGGGCCCCATAATCCACAAACATCTGGCATAGTAGCGCCAGCTGAAAAGCGCAGCCCATCGCCGAGTAATGCACCAAAAAATACAATGCTGGGCCAGATGTCGCTCCAGATGAGCTTATTGTCTGCCCGGAAGGGTAATGTCCGAAGGGTAGAGTTGTCAACCCTACCTGAACATGTTCCAGGGGTTAACACCGGCTGTTCGGAATCGGGAAGCACGCTTGATGATTCCAACCCAGAGGCAGGATCCTTATGAATCGCAGCAGGCACTGGAGAAGTCCGAACTGGGCCAGTCAGGTCCAGGGTCAGCGGACGCAGAGACTGGGAACAGTCTGGCATCAGGACCCTGGCGGGAGGCTTGGGAAACGAAGGCCCCGCTGGAGACCAATAAGAGGTGAGCCTGGGAGGCTACCCCCAGCAAGGGCTGAGAATCCTGGAGCCCCAAGAGTGGTGGCTCCATCAAGGAAGCTGTGGCCTGTAGAGCGACAGCAGGAGCCAGTCTGTCAGACTGTCGCTGGACCCCACCCCAGGGTCCGGTGAACACGCAGAGGCAGGAGGGGAGGAGTCAGATGCAGCCTCACCCATAGCATTGGCCTGGCCACCTGCATCAGGCCCCGTCAGGAGGACCAGCCTGAGCACTCAGCAGGGGCAGTGGGGCAGAGGAAGGAACCTCCAAGCCCACTTTCAGGCCATCCGCCACAGTAAGAATTGTGGGAGGCAGGTCCACTAGCAGCCTCAATGGAAGGAGGGGTGGCGTGGAAGAGGAGATAAGACCTGCCAAAGGAGGAAGACACTGGTTCTGTCGCGACCCCAGGAGAAGACTGCGACTCTGAGGTAAACCGATCCAGATCTCTATCTCTGCGTTTCTTATGCTTCTTTTTCATCGTAGAAGGATCCCCAGAAGTCCCGGCTGTTTATTTTATTTATTAGATTGGTTTACAAACTTTTGTGTCAGACTCATTTACAAAGGCACCTCGTCAACAGCGCAATACATCACAGCAAACGAACAGTACTGTACAGAACGCTTAGATTAAAAAAAGCAACCAGTCTTAGAGGCATTCACTGGTGGTACACGCTTGGTAATAGGCAGTTCACAGTAGTCATAATATAGGTACAGGAGTAGCACGTCAGATAACAGCCAAAGATATTTTATTAGTCAGAAGATGTTGCATGAGACCTCAGGGATATACAGCAAAAGTAGACAGGGCAGACTCAGCCTAGGGGCGAAGGTAAGGAGCAGGTGGGGGATTATGTGCAGTTCCAGCAGCGAGTGCTTGTCAGATGGCTTCTGAGGGAGACCTTGAAGGGACCAAGCTTAGTGGACTCAGCTATACTGGCTGGGAGGAAACTGAACCAGGAGGGAACCCGCTAGCAAAAGGATCTCTGGGCCATAGAAGTCTTTACCCTGGGGACAATAAGGGAGGTTTTGACAGTGCTGTGGGTGGAGACAGAGGGGGCACGCTGCAGGAGGCGACCCTGGGGCTGGGGGGGTGCCTAGCAGGGTCTTTTTAGGTGGCAGGTTTGGAAGCGGAGTCTTTCTTCAAGGTTGAGCAAGCTAGTGGTGAAGTACAGCAGGCACATATGGGTGCACCTAGGGGCTCCCAGCATTAGCCTGCAGGCCTTGTTTATAGAGAGCTGGATTCTTGCAGCACAGATGGGCAGTCCACAGTCGATTAGCGACAGAACAGAGGAGGTGATTGCCAATCTAAGGGCCTCTTGCGGTAGGCAGTCCCTATGGCGGTATAACAATCCAATCCTGACATTGGTGGCAGCAGAAAGGGCACTGATATGAGAATGGAAGGAGAGTGCCGAATCAAAGGTAATGCCCAGATACTTGCAGGAGGAAACCTGCTCAATGGGGTTTAGTGTGCTATGCAGTATCATGAGAGGGGCACTACTGGTTTTGCGAGAAGAGCATAGCTTTGGTCTTTTTTAGGTTCAGGACTACACTTTATGATGTAAACCAATGCTCAACTCTATCAAAAGCTTGTTGGAGGGTGGCCTGGAGTGTGTTGGGGTTGGGGTCAGCAGCGAAGAGCACAGCGTCATCCGCTTATAGGAGGATCTTACTTGGGCAGGCCAAGGGGAGGGAGTTGAGGTCGAGATTGAAGAGGAGAGGGCCTAAAATGGAGCCCTGGGGAACCCCAGAGCGGACAGGTCATGTGTCAGATAGGGTGCTACTGATTATTTTTTTTTTTTTTTTTTACACTACACACATTGAGTTCTGGCAGAGAGGTAACTGATGAACTATGCAAGGGGGCCGGGGAAGAAACCAAAGCATACAAGGGAGTCAAGCAGGAGAGGATGGCAAACCGTGTCAAAGCCCTTGGACAGGTCAATGAACTCAGCACCGGCAGGACTTCCAGCATCAAGAACAGAGTGCAAGAAGTTGGAGAATTCAAGCAGCGCGGTTGTGGTGCTGTGACCTGCACATAAGCCATGCTGTTTAGGGCACAGGATATTGTGCATGGCCAGGTATTCAGAAAGCTGGTTGGCAACTATTTTTTCAAGGGCCTTAGAGAGTGGGGGAGGATGGAGATATGTTGATAGTTACCCGGGGTCGCTTGATCGCCTCTCTTTAGGATGGGAGTGGTGATGGCGGTTCTGCATGTGCTGGGGAACCGCCCCAGGCAGAGAGAGAGCGGTTGAGCACTCGGTAAGTGGGACCAGAATAGCATTCAACATTAGACGAAGTAGCCTAGTGTCCAGTAGGTCGGTGCCTGGGTTGTTACCAACAGCTTTTTGCAGAAGGGGTCTAGCTTCCAACTGGGAGATGGTACGTAGATAGAAAGGTGGTCTCTGGAGAGTGGACGGGGTGCTACTGGGATGGGGTCAAAGAAGTTAATGGGCAGGACTGAACTCAGGTCTGAGAAAGTGTGGTTTAGGTAGTCTGCAATGCGAAGGGGGTCAGAGCAGACAGTTCCATTAAAGGAACGTCTAGAGGGGGGTGGTTAGTGGGATTTCCCATTCATCTCCTTTACATTATCCCAAAAGTTTCTAGCAGACTCCCAGGAGGGGACAAGAGCACGTTGATAGTACTGGGCTTTCGCCTGTCGAATGGCCCAAGTACACTTAAGCAAGCATACAATGCTGAGCGCAGTATCAGCTGGCTTGCCAGATTCCATGGCAATGTGTGCCATAGGTTGTCTCTCATTTTAAGTTTGTGAAGGAGGTTGGGGGTAACCCAGGGCAGGTTTTGTTTTTTGGTGCGATTTCTAGCGAAGGGGGCATAGAGGTCACAGGCAGTGTTAAAAGTGCAAGTGAAAGAAATCCAATGCCTCGTCTATGGACGGTGCAAGCCTGACTGGGGACCAATTCAGTTGTGAGAGGTACAGTTTAATGAGACGCAGGTTGCCTAGGAGTAGGCGACGTCGCTGGATGGTTTGTGGTGCAGGTTTGCTGCTGGCAGCGGACCAAGAGAATACAATCAGGGAGTGGTCACTAAGCGAGTTGGAAAGTACATAGATATCTAGCACCCTCTGGGGGCGCTTGGTAATGGTGATATCCAGGAAGGTGCTAGATCCAGTAGAGGGGGTTGAATCTAGTTGGGGTGGTGACAAGCTGGGACATGTCAAGGGCGGCAAAGATATTTCTGGTTTGGGAGGCCGTGGCAGAGAGCCAGTTGATATTCAGGTCACCAACAGTTATCTGGGCCATTTTGGGCAGTAGGCCAGAGAGCTAGTCAGCAAGCTTCTGAAAGTAGAGGTCTTGCTTTCTGGGGGAATATACACAGCGGTGAGAAAGAATGGGCCCTTACCAGGGTTGGGGAGATTTTTAGCTTGAGGGCTTGCGCCCTGTTATCAAGCTTCACTGGTGGAAGTGCATGTCCAAGGAGGGAAACACGTGTATATATAGAAGCACAACCACCTCCACGCTTACCCACTCGATCTTCCCTGAAAAGGGTGTAACCAGGGAGGGAGACGAAGGAGTCCTGGGTGGATTTGGATAACCAGGTTTCAACGAGTGCGACAATGTCCGGTTGGTGCTGAGTAACCCAGCATTGGAATGCAGCAGCTTTCTTAAGGAGGCTGCGAATATTCCTAGAAGCTACGTGGAGTCCTTCAGCCTGGGCAGGCTTGTTCATAAGGTTGGGCACGGGGCCAGGGTTTGGATGAATGTTACCTGGTAGAAGCAACAGGTGGGTGATTAGGCGCACCAAAGCATGGTAGTGATTGTGACATCCCCTCTTGTGATTGGACACGGGGCCGGGTGCTGGGGTGCAAGGGGTGGGTAGATGACGAAGGGTGGGAAAGGCATTTAGGAGAAGAGACAAATGTACGAGTGGGAAGTAAGAGGTAGCAGGGATGGAAGTGGGGGGGTACAGGGGGGAGGTGATAGAGCGTAGAGGTGTTGCAGATAAGAGGGGGGTACTATGTGTAGAGGATGATGGTCCTAAATAAGGTGAAGCTAGTGTAGGAAGTAAAAGGACCATAGTCAGTGTCAATGCACTTGATCCCAGATGCACTGTGGATAAGTTATTTGAGCAAGAGAGAGGATCACCCCTTTAAGAAGTTACAGAAAGGAGAGCCCCTTTAAGGAGCTGCTGTAATTAACTAGTGCGAGGCATCGGGGGCGAGGATCAATGGGAAGTTACTTAATAAAGGGGGAAGAGATTGTCAAATTGTCCAGAGAGCAGTACAGCAAGCCAGTGGCCGAGCTGTGTTTTGATAAAGGTGCCTTGTATGCCTTCTTTCTCAGTGGGGATCTGCAGCATCCAATCGGGAAGCAGCCACAGTCCACAGGAGCCAGTCCAATTACGGGGATTTAAGCCTGATAGCTCCAAGCTAGGAGCGGACCAAAACGTACCTGCTTTCCTTGGTCAGGGGGTAACGGACTGGATGCAGAGGTCCAGCCAACAGTAAGTAGCAGCGCCAGGGCCACTCGGCTGAAGTGGAGAGCCTGGCTTGGGCTTGTGGCTGCTTTCCTTGGTCAGGGGGTGGCGGGCTAGATGCAGAGGTCTGGCCACCAGCAGGTAGCAGCGCCAGGGCCACTCGGCTGAAGTGGCCCCAGATTGCAGCTCTCTCCTTCCCTCTCTCCAGGATGGCCAGGTCCTGCTGCAGGAGGTGTATCTAAGACTTTCTGCTGTCTTTTCCACACAACCTGGTTAGACTTTCGCATGGCTCGAAATTCACCACTATTTGGTGTTCTGCACACACCAAATATGTATGGAGCATCAAATACTGTCAGCCAGTAATCTGCGACCTGTACCGCTGTGCCCCCCCCCGACGAGCCAAGTGACCTATAGACACTTTCAGTTTTTTTCTCCCTCTTCCGCAGCCAATTTCTGCACCATTTACAATGCATTCTGCCCAAAGACGATTAGAAATATCGTGGCACAAAACGTGAGCTCACAGTCTTGGGCTCTGTCGGTGCTGTATGCATTGCGCAGTCTTAACTGGCGCCACAGAACTCTAAGGTGCCAATCACATTCAAGCAGAAAGGACTTCTCGGCACCTCCACATGGCAATTGCTGTTTCACCAGTCACTGCTGCCCTTACAATGTTTCTGGTCAGTGGCATTTGAAACCGAAAAACCAGCATAGAGGCTGGTAATGTTAAAAAGGGCACAAGTTTTCCCATTTTCGTGGAGAATGGCACTGAAGTACAGAGGACGTGTGTGAGCCTGATCAGACAGAAGTCTTAAAGTTTTAATTTGAACAGACTATGCAGATTTTCAACAAAAGTGAAAAGCTGTGCGGTGACGTCAGCATCCGAGATGGTAGCCTGAGTTCAATCGGGAGCACCCACGTCGAGAAAAATCAACCTTAATCCTCCTTATCAGAGCTTTAATATTCCGGGAAACGAACTGAAGTCGAAAGAAGAGTCACTCTGCAATCTGAACCATGTTTGGACACTCTCTCAGGTGCAACCTAGTCGGACTTTGGGACCAGGAGCTTAACCTTCTCCTTTGCCTTACAGCCAGGTCGGATAATGCTGCTAGTTGCCTAACCCCTATAAATAAAAATCAGAATTGTATGTACCTTCCCTTCCTATACAGCGATAGTTCTTTGTAACCAAGCCGAGACTGTATGTACTTTATAAGTGAAATTTGCTACTTGGATCTGGATGACATGTCTGTATATATGTTGTAACAAAGAAACATAGAATTTGACGGCAGATGAGGACCGCTTGGCCCACCCAGTCTGCCCATTTCCTTACCTAATGGATAAGCTGCAGATCCTAGTTAACCAGCAGCCTACTTCTTTCTACCCCCACCCCCTAGAACTGCCTTATGGCTGTCCTATGCATGCTTGAATTCAACCACTGTTTTGACTCACAACCTCCTCCAGAAGGCCGTTCCATGCATCCACAACCCTCATGAAAAAATACTTCCTTACATTACCTCTGAGCCCCCCATCTTCAAACTGTGCCCCTTGTTCTTGCACGCCTCTTTTTGAAAGATGCTACCCTCTTGGACTTTGTTGATTCCTTTCAGGTACTTGAAAGTTTATCATGTCCCCCGAGGCTATACATATTAAGCTCCTTTAGTCTCTTCATGTGTCTTCCGGTGCAGACACTGCACCATTTTAGCTGCCCTCCTCTGGACAGCTTCCATCTTGTCTATGTCCTTGCGGAGACTGGGTCTCCAGAACTGCACACAGTACTCCAGATGGGGTCTCACCAGCTGTCTGTACAGAGGGATAACTTCCTGTTTTCTACTGGTGATGCCTCTCCCTATGCATCCCAGTATCCCCCCAGCCCTCCTTACTTCCCTCTCACATTGCTTGCCCACCTTTAAGTCATCTGATATGACTATCCCCAGGCCCCTTTCCATTTTTATTGTTGTTAGTATCTCACCCCCCATTGTACTCTTCCTGGGTTTTGTTTCCCAGGTGCACTACCTGCACTTAGCATTAAATCTAAGCTGCATACATTTGACCATTCCTCTAACTCCTTGCCAAGTTCCTTCTCATCCTTTCCACCCTACCTTGTGCATCAACTCTGTTGCAGATCATTGTGTCATCTGCAAAGAGACCTACTTTTCCTTCCAGTCCCTCTGCAATGTCGCTTACAAAGACACTGAAGAGGACTGGTCCTAATACTGAACCCTGCGGCACCCCACTAGTAACCCCCCTTTCTTCAGAGTGGACTCCATTTACTATTACTCTCCAAACCTGAATAAAGAAAAAAAAAAGGAAAGAAAGAAAGAAGAGTCACTCCTCGAATGGGTAATAAGATTTCATAATTAGCAATACCCAAAGGCAGCTATATAAAAAAAAAAAAAAGAGAGTAGAGGGCAATACCAAAATGCACAGTCTCATGCTTCCATGTATTCAGCTGGGTTGGGCAATGAGGGAGAGGTGGTTGGCTCAGATGCAAGAAAATGGCCTAGGCAAAACTGACACCAGGGCCACAATGACAGTGCTTCATAAATATATGGCAAAGCAATATTCAGAAGGATATAAAAAAGTTAGAACATACTTCTGCAGCGGAGTCACAAATGGAAGCCTTACAGAAGGAACACATGGTGATAGGACGTTCCCTATGCTATTAATTTAAAAGAGAACTGTCAGCAAGGGCAGAGGATGCTGAAGCTAGATCGAGGAGAAACATACAAGTGTCTGGAATCCCTGAGGGAGCAGAGCAGGAAGATATGCCCAAATTCTTAGAATGCTGGCTACAAAAGGGGACTCTGAGAAGACTCAGAAGAGGGAATTAAACGGGCGCATCATGCAATCACTCCAAAACCACGAGCACCAGCCCGCTAGATTATAATTACATTTTTAAGCTTCCCGATTAAGGAAAAAGTACTACAACTTGCTTGTGGGAAGAGGGACCTGAACTTTGATCAAAAACTATATGTAGACCAGGACTACCCACCATTGCTGCTGGATAAAAGGTAAAGGGTCCTTCAAGTAGTAAAGAAGCTCGGAGAAAAGGGTCTAAAGGTGCAAGTTCACTATCCAGCATGACTGTGGATCCAAGATGGTGTCACTATTAAATATTTTGACTCATTACTGGCAGCTACACCTTTCCTGAAAAATGGCAACATTCAAGTGCCAGGTCTCCAAGAAGAATTAGCAGAGGCAGAGGTCAAGGACCTACTGTGGGGAGTAGCTTCATCCAAGAAAGCTAGAGGACTCCAGCGAGAACAAGAGATCTTGCCCCTACATTTGGATCTGGCAGCATGGTTCAAGAAAAGCCCAAGTACCTGACAAAAAAGAATCATCTCAGGCCAATTGATTAAGAAACTCTCCAGCATCTGCTGAGAGGAGAGGTAAACAGGATCGGGTGGAGTAAGCAGACTAAGTTTCTCCCCAGATTCCAGGCCACCTCGGGACTTTCCCTGATTGAGTGGCGTACCTCGGATGTATGAGCCTTTTTTTTCAAATTGAGTTGCAGAAAATATGTAAATCAGTCTGCTTTTAAGGCGCGTTATTTCATTCTTTCAGTTTACTTCTAACCTTAAGTTCACGGCTCAGAAATTCAGAGTACTATTTTGCTTGTGAACAATTTAGAGATTTTATTTCGTAACAAAAGGGAGGTGAAAGAACGAGCAACTACTACATATCTATTAGGTCGTTGATAGTAAGTGGTCCCTTCCCTCTGAAGTCACAGTTCAAGACTTGGGTCTCAACAGAATTAATTTCAGTATCTCATTTTCATAAAACAGCAGGTAGATTATAACCCCTCATTCTCATTTCTCTCTTCCCTTCTAGTAGACCGAGTAACAGGACCTAAAATCATTTTTTTTTGGGGGGGGGGATAATTCCTGGTGTTAATACTTTTTCCGATTGATAAAAGTACAATGGTCATGTTTCTTGAGGCAGTGACTGATCAAGCTTAGGAGAGTAATTAATGCATAAAGGAATAAAAAAAAACTGACTACATGGTTTTGTTTTGGGGGGGGGGGGTTACTAAAAGTAATTAAAATGATGAAAGGAACATTCCAGACAGATTTCTTCCAAGGATAGGGAACATGGACGTTTAAAACGTTTCTCGTTTAAAAAAAAAAAAAAAAAAAATTATTCTGTTGAGGCCACTAAAAGCCAAGCGTGGTCCAGAATTCAGAGTAAAGACTGTTAGGTACTGGGTGGGGGTTCAGGGCCCCTCGACACTACCCACAGACCAAGAAGTTAGTTATGTAGGTCTATGGTTATGGTGGTTCTGACTTACAATCTCGCTAGGGACATCCCGATTGAAGCCCTGGAAGTTCAGACAGGAGGTGTAGTAAGGTCTCTAACCTACACTCCAGGCCCAAACTGGAAGGGCGTGCCTTCTCCAGAAAAGCCAACGACAGGGTGCTACTTATCCTGAGGGGACCCTTGTCCTCTCACAAGTGGTTTCTTAGTTCATTCAATCTTTACACTGTTGGGTTAGTTTGGGTTACAGTGTAGAGATGTTTGCATTGAATGCTAAATGTTGTTCAAACTAGACGTTCTAATGTATTCTAACATATGCAGGAAGACGTTCCTGTTGTACTGCCCCGGAGATGAAATGGTTAAAACCTACATTCTAAGTAGGCACGCCCTCTTTCAAACCACTGTCCACTGGCACATTCCATTCAACCATCAGATTCTTTACTCCACCTTACTGTGAAGACACCTCGGAGATTCTCCTCAGCATCTAGTCAGTCTAAGTTGTTTTCATCACGGTTTTCGACTTCCAATAAGCTTATTCACTTTACATAAAGTTTCAAGCTACTGTCCTTTGGTACAGGTAGAATTGTCGATATAAGTTTTTCCTCAAAATGGCTAAGTCTTTTCTTTAGCAGTTGCCGTGAACCGCGAGGGAACAGATTTCATTTTCTCCTTTTTAGGTAAAGTAGTTTGTTTCCTTGGGTCCGGTTAGCCCTGGTTACTAAAAAAGCTTGTTTTTTCCCCCTGGTCGCCAATACCGGTCTGTTAACCAGGATTTTAAATACGATTTTTTTTATTATAATTTTTATTCAGAAAAATTTTCACACAACAGGGGGAATGGTACAAAAGAAAAACGGGGAGGGGAAGGAAACGGTCACAATTCATTGAATATTTTGGTTACTTGTGGTTACGTAGTAAATCAAGTAGCACTATAATTATGTTACGTACAGTATCTTAGTGAAGGATAGCAAGAAAAAACATACAGGAAGAATTTAAATATCAAATAATTAAATAAGGCACAGTTGCAGTAATAACTTACAAAACATATACTGCAGTTTCTAACTTATACATAATTATTTTGACTGAATTGCACAGTTGAACCAGGCCCATACTCGAATACCTGGGCATCTAGCCCTATCGTTTGAATTGTTCAGGGTAGAACTCAGGAGTTCTTCTCTGATATCCCTTCTTTCCACGGCATTCTTTTAAAAGGGACAAAGGAGGGATCCTTGGACATAATGTAAAGTACCCATTTAGACCATTTCACTGTAAATAGGTCAATTTTATCGTCTAGATGGTAAGATTCTCTCTGATCTATAAATCCGAACAACAATCTCTCTCTCCACTCAGACACAGTGGGGATACTAGGGGTAAGCCAATGTCATGTCAGGGCCTTTTTGGCCGCTAGCAACAGAGCTCCCAAAAGGTATTGTGTAAGTGACTCCTTAAACCAAGGGAAAAATATGAAGGATAAATAAATCTGCAGATAAGGTTAGTGAAATATCGAAGAGGGATGTCAGTTCCAATTGTAATTAAGTCAAAAAGTTTTGTATCAAGGGACATGCCCAGAATATATGGGCGTGGTGTGCCTTTGATTCACCACACAGCTGCCAGCAAGCCTCCAATTGTGTCGGGGTAAAATGTGCTGTCACTATAGGGGTACGGAAGAACCTGGTCAATATCTGCCAGGAAAACAGCCTCCAGGTATGAGAATATGCAAGTTAGGCTACTGAAAGACAGCCCTTACACCAATTTTCTTTTGAAATGTCGAAACCAAATTCCTCCTTCCATTTAGCACACAAACCCTCACTATTCACTCCCAGGGTCTCCCCAAGCACCTTGTACAAAACAGAAACCATACAGGGTGCATTGCCAGCTTGTATGAGTCATTGGAAGCAGGAAATCAGTGGAGAAGAGCATTCAAGTTGTCGTATCCGAACTGGTAGAGAATTAAAAAAGTGTCTTAGTTGCAAATATCTATAAAAATCTTGCCATCTCAGACCGTGCGTTTGGCTTATGTTCAGAAAAGATTTAAACTCTGCCTCACTTAAGAAGTAAGATTAGTGAGCCCCAAATGTTCCCAAGTGGCAAATGTGTGATCATATAGTGCCAGATGGAAATCCTCCAATAGGGTAATAGGGCAGATCAGTGGGAGAAATGAGGAAAGATAAACATCTACGTATGGCACTCCAAACTTTCAGCTGGTGTGTGATCCAGGGGGTTCATTTGGACCGGGTCATGTGGTCGGGAAGGAGGCACTCTGTATGTCATAAATTTAATTAGCTGCTTAAAAGGCATTAAGCCTTCAATTTCCCTCCACAGAACAGGGTTAGACCTGGCTAAACAGCAGACTATAAATGAGGTGTGTGGTCCAATTATAAAATTTTAAATTAGGAAGGGCAAGCCCACCCATTTTCCTAGGGAGGTACAGGATAGAAACTTGCACTCTTGGCAGTTTGCCAGCCCAGATGAATCTGCCAGTGAGTTTATTCCAGACCCTTTAAGTGTTATTCGAAATGCTTACTAGCACATTACGAAACAAATAAAGGGCTCTGAGCAAAGTCACCATCCGAATCACATCAACCCTCCGGAGTGAATTCAAGGGGAGTATATTCCAACCCACTACGTCTGCCCGTAGTTGAGCAAGAAACATATCATTATGTTTAACTGCATCAACTGTCTGATGGGAGAGGTATATACCCAAGTACTTTAATTTATCTAAATCCCAGCTGAATGGGAACCCGTTTGAGTGTTAAGGAGGGAGAAAAATGAAGTCAATGCTTCGGTTTTGGTAGTACTAAGTTTATACCCCAAACACTTGCCAAAAAGGTCTAGTAATTCAAATACTGCAGGTACTGATTTTGGCGGGGGGTGCTGTTTGTTAAAAAAAATAAAATAATCGAACATCATCCACATAAAGAGCTATGCGGTGTTCTCTACCCTCCATCTGCACTCCCTTTATCCACGGGGGAGTCCCCAATGGCTTGCGCCAAGGGTTCAATAAAAATAGCAAATAAACCAGGGGACAAGGTACAACCCTGGCGGGTGCCCCTAAACAGGGGAAAAGTAAGGGGAGTGATGTCCCGAGACTTTCACACAGGCCCGAGGTGATGAATAAAGTCTTTTTATCAGGGAAATAAAAAGGGCGGGGAAGCCTATCTTGGCTAAAACAGCAAATAGAAAAGGCCACACGACTATCGAAAGCCTTCTCAGCGTCAAGGCTGAAGACAGATGGTGTTATCGTGGTTTGCACTTCTTCTACCAAATGTAGGGCTCTTCTAGTATCTGTAGTGGATCTGCCACTAACAAAACCGGTTTGATCCAATTTAATTATTGTGGGAAGGACTGTGTCCAGACGTATAGCAAAGATAGACATCAGGTATTTATAATCTACATTTAAAACTGAAATTGGGCGATACGCTGCACAACTTTGTGGGTCCTTACCAGGTTTGGGAATAAGGGATATTACTGCATATGACCAGCTTGGGGGGTCCACAGAGCCCTGTAATACATCACTATAGGCCCTTAGGAGGGATGGGGCAAGTATTTGCTATAACTGTTTATAGAATTCTGTACCATACCCATCAGGGCCAGGGGCCTTCATGGTTTTAGATCGTGAAATGGCTTCTTTCAATTCAAGGTGCGTTATGGGGGAAATTAAAGAGGATTTTTGGTCCTCCTCTAACTTAGAGAAGCTCAATAGTGAAAGAAAGGTTCCAATGTCCCCAGGATCTGATGGATGGTCTGGTGTGTATAGTGATCTATAATCACAGAAAATTTGGGTGACCTGGCCAGTTTTAGAATAGATAATACCTGATGTAGGATCCGCAATAGTGGATATAGTGGCAAGCCGGCGTTTCCTATGGAGTCTATAGGCGGGAGGCTCTTGGTCCCAATTCCCCATGTGTCTGCCTTAAAAAGGCTAATGCCACCTCAGTGTTCTGCCGAACCAAAGATTCCAACTCCTGCCTGACCTGTTTTAACTGGGCCTCTACAGAGTAATCCCCCTGCTGATGGGCGACTTGGAGGAAATGAAGGGTCGCCTCCAAATGTGATCGTTTTTCCCTCCGCTGTTTTGCCTGGAGGGAAGAGTACTGTATAAGGTAGCCCCATAAGACTGCTTTCAGTGTGTCCCATTTGACAGTGGAGGAAATTTCCGGACTTGGGTTGTCCCTCAAAATGTCTTATATTTTCTCTTCGAGAAATTCTCGAAATTGGGCATTTTTAAGATGAACAGGATTTAGTCTCCACAACGTGTTTCGCTTCTCAAGGCCTAAATCCCACTTCGTTATAACTGGAGCATGGTCGGTATGGACAATGTCACCTATAGTTACCTCCCTAAGGGTTTCTAAACACTTTGTGTATAGCAATGATCTATCCTAGAGTAGGAGCCATGAACAGCAGAACAGAACATATATTTCCCATCTCTAGGGTGAAGGGAACGCCATACAACAACCCAGCCCACCTCCTGAACAAACTTCAAATTTGTGAGGCACCGGTTGTCTGCCCCTAGTCGCCCTAGTGGAGTCGACGTTTGGATTAGGGGCTATATTAAAATCTCCTGCTAATACCAGGCTACCCCTGGTCAGTTGACCACCTTATTTAAAAGGGAGCAGAGTTTGCTGGGTGGAACCAGGGGGAACACACACATTAGCTAATGTAACTTCCCTGCCCTACCACCATACGACCCTCAGGGTCGGCCCACTCGGATGTCACTTCAAAGGAAGTAAAGCTAGAAATTAGTATGGTGACCCCCCTCCACCTTCCATTAGGGAAGGAGGAGGAAAAGACCTGTGAGAAACCTCCCCTAGCCAGCTTTCCATGTTCCACTTTACTCATGTGGGTTTCTTGAATAAATATTATTCCTGCATGAGTTTTTTTTTTAAATAACGAAATCATTTTTGTTCTCTTCACAGGGCTGCCCAGCCCATTAACATTTAATGAAGAGATCTGCAAAGGTGCTCCAATCATTGTATCATATTTCGGGCACTCAAAGAATTTCTGTGCTGAACCACAGACTATCAGTTCACTGACACTGATGTATTTATTTTTAGAGGGAATGGTGACTGCCTAAATGGGGTATAGCGCAGATACTTCAACTGCAGAAAAAAATACAACTAGCCTAACAAACTTTAACAGGCCAAACTTCTTACACCCATCGTCTGCCGATGGGACAAAACTGAGGCCTTCCATAGGACTGGTTCCCTCTAACAGAGCAGGGTACCGAGCCCCATTCTGCCAAATAATTTTGGTGGGGTCTAACCTAGGTTAGACTAGACGTGGTAAATCTCTTCGGTAAGGGGGGGGGAGAGACAATGAAAGGTGGTCATGCCTCGTGCTCCACCAGAAGAGAGATGTATAATCATACATTAAGTGATCTATTCCCTCACCATATAGACTGGCTAGGGGAAGGGGAGGGGAGGGGAAAGGCCCCTCCACTGTGCCCCGAAATTCGCCCCCTGGGCCAACGAGTCCACCAGAGCCAATAAGAAAAAAGACAACATCCAGGGTGTACCCATCCAACCCCCAAAGTATCCCTAACCTCCGCCAACACAGCTTATGGGGAGGTGGGTTAGGTCACCACTACTGTGACCAGGACAGACCGTGGAGAGTAGGTCTCCTAAGGTCCAAGATGATAAAAAAAAAATTTCTTTGGCAAAAGTGCCCAGCTCCCCCAGGGGTAGGCAGAACATATCTAGGGCGCAGATACACTTTCAGTTAGCTTTGGACAAACAGTACTCTATTGGAGTCAAATAAAAAATGTGCCAACAGCCTTGGCTAAGAGGTATTCGACCTGGGCCTCGTATGTGGTTGGCCAATAAATCCTCAGTCATCCTCCCCTCGCCCCCACAGTATGCCCCATCAACTACACCGTCCTCCAGCACTGTGAAAGAGGAGACTGGGCTATTTTGCCTCCCCCCCCCAAAATTATCTGCTCCAATGTTGAAATTCTGGAAAGCCCATATTTGGATGTTGTGAACGTTGTGTTGTGCTATCTTTCTTTGGGCTGGCCACCCATGTTTTTGTGTCCCCTTCTCTGTGTCTCTTCGTTGTTTTATGTTGTAGTTTTTTTTTTTTTTTTTGTTTTGTTTCCAGAATCCTCATAGGAGCCTGGGGAAGGAACGTTTGTATTTCTGCTGTGGGTAAAAGAAAATTCCACCCCCCCCCCCCCCTTTTCCTTTTCTCTAAAAACATTACCTCTGAATAAGTTTGAGGCAGCGACAGGTGTATAGGTATCGCTAATTAAAATAAAGGGACTTCAATAGTAATTGCGGTAATTTTAAAATAAAACCAAGACTCACTCCTCTAGAGTATATTGTTTTAAGACTGGAGTCCTTTGCTCGTCTGGTATAGTGCACTTAGAAAGTAAATAGCAGTCCAAACGAGCGCTTGTCAAAAGGGGAGTTCCCTACATGTAAAAACTAAACAGCGATAGTGCGGAGCTGCGGTACGCTTACCTCGCGAACGCTCGCACTATCGCGAAGATATTTTAGCGTTCGGCTCATTCCAATAAAAGCTTCTTCACTAGAGTAACTCGGTAAAAGTAGGAACTTACCAAGTTGTAGCACCCTGAAAAGAATGGTCCAAAGTGATATGCTGGATTTGAGTGGGCTGGTCTTTGGCTAAGTGAATATTCATTCTATCAGAGCTGTTTCATTCAGGGACACCCTTCCGTTGCTGCAGTTAGGTGGAGTAAAGGCCGGCCGGCCGAACCTCTCCCCATTATATATTTTTGTTTAAAGGGGCGGCCCTCCGGAGTTCATTTCTGTTTGAAGTGAATTAAATCTTTTTTTTTTTTTCAGTACAGGGCGACATTTGATGAGAGTTATTAAAATGTTCTAATTTCATGCCCATAATAAAAGATAATATTTCTTGTAACTTAATTTTGGTTTACAATTGAGATGTTTAGGGCGGAGTTAGTTGATCACATGCTTTAGTCTTCTATAAAAAGAGAGTCTTCAGATAGAAAGAGTCTACTAAGGGTCTATGTACTCAACAGCACCCTTGAGAGCTAGTTGGTTTCTAGCTCTGAAAAGTTAATTTTGTTTTTTCTGGTTTTGTCGCTTATCAGTCCGCTGTTTTGTGACAATAAATACTTGATTGTGACGGCCTATTTTGTATGATGCCTCGCTTTATCCCACACCAGCTCACAAGCACCCACACATTCCTCAAGTCTACACTGGCAAGTGTCCTGCCAGGAGGCCCACTGAGGTGTCCCAGCCACAGTACCCCCTCCAACTTCTCCCAATGAGTGAATGTGCAACCCCTTCACCGGAGGGGAGGATACAGCATCAGAAGGAAGAGGACTTCCTTCATAATTGGTGGGAGAAAAACCTTGCTTCAGGAGGAGGGAGACATCAGGGGGATGCAGGGACTTCACGGGGGGGGGTGGAACAAATGGGGAGGAGACAAGCAGGGCGGCCTACCTGAACAATACTTAAGTAAAAAAAATGTCCACAATGGTCCCTTTATTTAGTTTCTTGGGTGCTCTGCGATACTCCTGACTGCCTCAAAGTCTGCTTCTTCAGCTTCGACAATCTGCTGAACCGCCTTGACTCCTAATCTACGTTGCTCCCTCGAAGTCTCCTGGGACCATAGCTTCTGCACCAGTTTAGTTGCAAGTGTTGTGCCGGATTGCCTTTGGGGGTGGGGTGGGGGGTGGGGAGTAATATCGATCCCCATTTTGACCAATTCCCTGGCAGTCTCTTCTGCCGACTCAAAAGTTCTGGAACCTTCACTTAAATTGACCACCAGTTTTGCAGAGTACGGAGTAGAACAATACAGGTTACTCACCTGTAACAGGAGTTCTAGGAATGGTATATGTTGTTCAACCACACTTTCTGGCAAGTATATCCTTGCCAATTTAAATCTTGCCGGAAGGTCTTCAAGCTGGCTCCTCCCACCCACCCGGGTGGTAAAACTCTCGGCTCCGCCCCATGACACCAGATCTGGCCCACTGGAAGCTCAGGTTGTGCGTCGAAGCCGGGGAGGTCGGGTGGGTCGTGTGGATGAACATATACCATTCCTAGAACTCCTGTTACAGGTGAGTAACATGTATTTCTAGGGACATGGATATGTTGTTCATCCACACTTTCTGACAGACTCCTAGCAGTTCTTCGGGAGGAGGGAGGCAAGGCACACACCCCCTACTTAGGGGATAGAGACTAGAGAACCGAGGCCCCAAACCAGCACCCCGGCGTGACTCAAGGTCGATGTGGTAATGGATTATGAAGGTATCTGCCGACATCCAGGTAGCAGCCCTGCAGATATCCTGGATAGGGACATCCCTGGAAGCAGCTACCGATGCAGCTGTATGGTGGGTAGAATGAGCTCTTATCCCTCTGGGAGGCTCCATGCCCGCCAAACTACAGCAGAGATCTATGCAGGAGGTGACCCACCTGCTTATCGTCTGCTTGGCGGCAGGTCTGCCAGATGCAGCTTCAGCGTAGGTGACAAACAGCTGGCGAACCTCTCCCCGAACTTCAGCCGTGCGCTACTTACAGTAAGTGAGTGCCCTTCTAGGGTCCAGAGTATGGAACCTATATTCGGCTTCCGAGGTGTGACTGGGGTAGAACGCCAGCAAAGTCAACACCTGGTTAAGGCAAAACTCCGACACCACCTTCGGAAGAAATTTCGGTTGGGGGCGCAGGACAACCTTGTCCCTGTGGAAGACCAGGTAAGGAGACTATGGAAAGCGCCTGGAGCTCTCCCATCCTTCTGGCTGACGTGATAGCCACCAAGAAGGCAGTCTTCCACGACAGGTGAGAGATGTCACACCTGTGCATTGGTTCGAATGGCTTGCCTATTAGCTTTGCCAATAACAGCAGTAGATCCCACGGAGGTGGAGGTTCTCGCACCGGAGGGGAAATGTGATCAAGGCCTTTGAAAAAGCACCAGACCACCTTCTCCTGTGCCACTGACTGCTTCTCGGCCCGCGCCCGGTAAGCAGAGATGCTGCCAGGTGCACCCTTAGGGTCGTCGACCTAAGCCCTTGCTGAGAAAGGGACCACAGGTAGTCCAAGATGCTTGCAAAGGAACAGGAGGAAAGGTCCAGGCCCTTGCCCTAACACCAAATGGAGAATCTCTTCCATTTGAAGGCATAGCATTTTCTGGTCGACTCCCTTACGGGATGCCTCAACTACATTGAGGACCTAGTCGGAAAGATCCAAGGCCTGGAACTCTAGCCGCTCAGGAACCAGGCCGTCAGGTGCAGGAATTGAAGGTCAGGATGGAATATCTTCCCCTGATTGATAAAAGGTCCAGGCGAGCTGGAAGCTGCCTCAGGAGCCTGGAGCTGAGGCTGAGGAGATCTGGATACCAGCATTGGCGGGGCCAGTCTGGGGCTACCAGAATCACCTGCACCCTGTCCCTCCTCGCCTTGAGAAGCACCTTGTGGATCAAGGGAAATGGGGGAAAGGCGTAGAAGAGGCCTGGGGTCCATGGCCTCGAGAAGGCATCCCCCTGCAGCGAGCCCTGCTGAAGGGGGCGGGGCATGAAACAGCCTTAACTTTGCATTCTCCCTGGAGGCAAACAGGTCCACCTGAGGTGTGCTCCAGTGGGAGAACAGATCTTGTACTACCACCGGCAGGAGAGACCACTCGTGGGACACAGCCCCTATCCGGCTTAGGGCATCGGCCAGGGTGTTGGGAGGCCCCTGCCACATGGATGGCTAGGACATCCGCCTCCAGGCTGCGCACGAGTGACAAAACGCGGAGAGATTCCTTGCACAGAGGCATGGAGGGCGTCCCGCCCTGGCGGTTTAGGTAGTACATGGTCGTGGTATTGTCCGTCTGGACCTGAACCACTTGACCCCGTAGAAACGGAGCAAAGGCGGTGAGGGCTAGACGAACCGCCCGAAGCTCCAGCAGGTTGATATGGCATCAGGACTCCCCAGGGGACCAGAGGCCGTACGCTCTGTGCTCCCCCAGATGGGCACCCCAACCCATCAGAGAGGCATCGGTCGATAGAGAGACCGTCGGCTCGGGGCGGAAAAACAGGATGCCCTCCTGCAGATGAGCAGGAACGGTCCACCACTGGAGAGCGTTCCACATCCCCTGGGTCACCGTCACTAGCTGGTCCAATGGATTGCAGCATTGTGACCACTGGCTGGCCAATCTCCACTGAAGGGGATGCATGTGCCAGCGGGCCCAACGGACCACGCTGGTGCAGGCCGCCATGAGACCCAGGAGGCGCAGGAAGTCCCAGGCAGGGCGCGATTGCCCAACCAGAAATGATTGGGCAAAGGAGGAAGAACCTCTGCCCTGTCCGCTGGGAGCTGTGCTCTGGCTCGAAGAGAGTCGAGCTCTGCCCCGATGAAAAGAATCACCTGCTTCGGTCCAAGTTCCGACTTGGCCTCGTTAATGAGAAGGCCGATCTGAGAGCAAACCTGGAGGGCCAGATCTCTGGACCGCTCCACCTTCTGTCTGGAGGGGGCTGCTATCAGCCAATCGTCCAGGTAAGGGTACACCCGGACCCCTCGGCACCGCAGGAATGCTGTCACCACTGCCGTGCATTTGGTGAAGACCCTGGGAGCAAGAGAAAGGCCGAAGGGCATGGCTCGGAACTCGTAAAGGGATCCCTCCGCTTGAAAGTGAAGGAATCTCTGGTGAGACGGACGGATAGGGACGTGAAAGAATGCGTCCTGTAGGTCCAGAGAACAGAACCACACGCCTCGTTCCAGGGATGGTATTATCTGAGCCAGAGTGACCATCCTGAAGGTCCGAGACCTTAGGAACTTGTTTAGGTCGTGCAGGTCGAGAATGGGGCGCCAGCCCCCCGTCCGTTTTGGGACCAGGAAGTACCTGGACACAAACCCCGGGTCTGAGGGAGGGTCCGCCACCTCTCTGATCACCTCTTTCTCGAGGAGCAATGTTGGGTCGGCGAGCAGACAGCGAGGCTGCGGACCCAGAGGACCCGGGGACTGCTTGGAAGGGCAGGGCCTGCTCGAACTCCAGAGGCAGGCTCTTTCCTACCACTTCCAGCACCCACTGGTCCGTGGTGATAGCAGACCAGGCGGAAAGGAAGTGGCGGAGCCGTCCCCCCACGGGGGAACTGGGGGTGGAGTGATGAGGTTGGGGGTGACACGCCTCAACCCATCACTGGGCAGGCTTGGAGGAGGGACCTCCCTGCTTCCTGGAAGAGGAAGCCACAGGCTTGGGTTAGGGATGCCAAGTGCGAGCCTGCTGGCCCTGATGCTGCTGGGCCGGATGTGCCGTGGGCGCAGACGGACGAAAGGGCTTGGGTTGCAGTCTGTGGCCCTTGTCCCTCTGGGCGGATGAGACCGAGTCCAGAGTGGCATTGGACTTTTCAATCCTCTGGAGGTGACCTTCCACTCCAGGACCGAAGAGGTCAGTCCCCAAGAAGGGGACATCCGCCAACTTGTGCTGGGTATCCGCTGTGAAGGTGGATATTCTCAGCCATGCCCGACGGTGCATAGCCACTGCGGCCGCGACTGACCTGGCACATGAGTCGCCGATGTTCAGAGCTGTCTGAAGTTGCTGCTTGGCCACTGCCCTGGTCCCGCACCTGCTTGACTGTGGTCTGCAGGTCAGCCGGGAGATGAGGGACTACCTTGTCCAGGGAGCCCAACAGGGCGTGAGAATAGTGTGCCATCAACACGGCCGAGCTGGCCTGACGAAGGCCAAGGGAGGACGCAGCACAGACTTTGCGCCGGCGTAGTCCAACTTTTTGGACTCCTTGTCAGGAGGCTTGTCCACGTCCCTGACGCTTCCAGCACGCTGGAAGACGCTGTCGGTAACCAACCCCTCGGCTGAGGGGTGTTCCGAAAACTCGGACAGGGAACCGGTAGGGATGGCGTAATTCCTCGCCATCCAGGCCGATGGCGCTGGGCAGGAAGCAGGACGCTGCCAGAGCGCCAAGGCCGGGCCGACAATGGCCTTGGCCACCAGAAAGGCCTCCGTGGGAGAATCCCCTCGGTCCAATATCTCCGTTAGGGGATACTTGGCCCACCTGGATACGGGCTCGAGCTGCATCCCGGTGGACTCCGAGATGAGCCTAAGCAAACCCATGAAGAGATTGACCTCCGGAGGACTCCAAGTCGACCTGCCTGGAGAACAGGGAGGAATCGTTGGACTCTGATGAGTCCGCAAAGAGCTGCCTTGGGCCTGAGCCACCCTCCACCTGCCGAGGGCGGTCGGGAGTGAGGGTGACAGACAGCCTATGGGGCAGGCCCTAGGCCGACCGAGAATTCTTGGTCAGGGCCCCAAATTCCGGCTGTGGAGGCGGAGGTTTCACCAGAATCGGTGGGGCAGCCGGTTTCGGTCGAGCAACAGGCCCAGGGGCAGACGCCTCGGCTAGGGCGAGGGGTTGCTTCGCCGCCTGGTGACAGCCACTTAATGGCCGAAGGCATTAACGACGCCGACTTGCTCCCGGTCAGAAGGAGCTGTTGCCACATGAGGTCCTCATATCGTCTACGCAACTTGCATCGAAGCCTCTCCTCGTCAGAGGAGGAAGACGAGGATGAGCGGCGAAGTCGCTTACTACGGTACCGAGACCGCCTATGTCGGTGGGATCGGCTGGACAGAGAAGATGTCCGAGACTGAGACAGAGAACCTTGGCGTTTCCGAGGAGGGTTCTGGGGCAGGGCGGGGGAAAACCCACTCTCCCCTCTGCTCGGAAGTTTCAACCGTGGACTCCAGAACCGGAGGCATAGGCAAGCCCACGGTAACCTCGATCTCCACTGGGGGAAACCAGGGAGTGAGGGTTTCCGGCTTCACCGGTCGACAACCCGTCCGACGGGTCGAGAAAAATCTCGACTGCGCTGACGGGAGTCTCTGTCAACTGACCTGAAGGGGACACCGTGAGGCCAGTGGTCAAGCCGAAGGGTCGACCAAGTCAGACGGCTCACTACTGGGACCTCTCCGCCTCCCAAGAGCGCCGACGAGGGACTTACCTTTGGAGTCCTCCTTTTTGGACCGAGAGGAAAGTCCTGAAGTTGTTGGTCCCTCTCCCTTGGTGGAAAGGGACCGACAGAGCTCCTTAAAAGAAGCTGAATAGGAGGATCCCAAGGAGAGCGGGATAAAGGCTGCAGCTGAGGAAGACGAAGATGTGGCCTGCGCCGCCTCCTCCTCGAGGGCGATCATCTGCTCAAGCTGTTCCACCGAGCCAGCCACCGCGGAAACCGCCAAACGGGCCTCCTTCGACTTTATCGGCGCAGGTAACGCGTTTCTCGGGCGCCCACGTGTTGGCGCCGGGTCTTCAGGGACGAGATGAGAAGGAAGAGCACGGTCGCAGGCCTCGCGGGTCGTGCTCAAGGCCCAAGCAGTAGACGATGTGGAATGCGGATCCGTCCGAGACATCTTCTGCCCACATGGGCACCTCAGAAAACCGGGAGTCTATTTGTCCATCACAGCCGCAAGGGAAAGAAATGACTGAAGTCTTGAAAACTTTAAACTTTATTTCGGGTAAACCGAAGAAATAGGAACCAGTCTTATACGCAGAGCGTTAAGGAGGGAACCCGAGCTTCCAAGCGGCAAGGAAGATCTGGAGTCATGAGGCGGAGCCGAGAGTTTTACCACCCGGGTGAGTGGGAGAAGCCAGCCTGAAGACTTTCCGGCAAGATTTAAAGCGGCAAGGATACCTGCCAGAAAGTGTGGATGAACATATCCATGTCCCTAGAAAGAAACTTTTAAGTACCTCAAGGGAATCAACAAAGTCCAGGAGGGTAGCATCTTTCAGAAAAAAAAGTGTAAGAACAAAGGGGCATAATTTAAAGTTAGGGGGGGGATGGCTCAGGGGTAATGTGAGGAAATTATTTTTCACGGAGAGAGTGGTGGACGCATGGAACCACCTTCCCGGAGAGGTTGTGGGGTCTAAAAACAGTGGGGGAATTCAAACATGCATGGGACAGACATAAGGCAATTATAGTGGGGGGGTTGCGGGAAGTAGGCTGTTGGTTAACTAGAATCTGCAGCTTATCCAATAGGTAGGGAAATGGGCAGACTGGGTGGGCCAAGTGGTCCTTATCTGCCATCAAAGTCGGTCTCTATGAGATGAGCTACAGAGGAGAAGAGGGAGCGTGAACAGCGAGAGGCTGACCGGAAACAGTGAGAGGCAGAGCGTGAGCACCAGTGAGCTACAGAGGAGAAGAGGGAGCAAGAAAAGCGACAAGCTGAACATGAGGAGCGTGAGCGCCAGAGGCGAAGTTAACTGGAGAAGCTACGACTCCAACCACCAGCACCAGAGCAAGTAAGTGGTTTGGGTTTAACTGGAACTACAGGACTGGGTTACAAACTGAATTCCAAATTGATAGCTGAATTTAAAGAGGGGGAAGATATGGATGCCTTTTTAAATTCCTTTGAAAAAGTTTGTATTCAGGCTAAAATTCCTAGAGGGTTCTGGATCTTCCAGCTTTCATTACTTACCAAGAAAGCTCAGGATGCACTGGGTCAAATAGACAATGAGGACAGTAATGATTACAGCAAACTTAAAGCTGCAGTTTAAAAGAAAATTTTTATTTAAACTACTGAAGCATACAGTAAGCAATTCAGTAAGCTCAGGAGAAGCCCTGATATGAGCTACAAGAAGCTAGGTATGAAACGTCAGTTTTTAAAACATTGGTGGGAAGGAGTTGAAGCAAACTCTGTAGATACAACTGAAAATGTTAATTTGTTGGAACTGTGTTATTGGGCATGCCCAACAGAGCTGAAAACCTGGCTGGAGGACAGAGATCCCAAAACAGTGCAAGAGGCTGCTGAACTCGGACCGCTATGTCAAGAGAAGACCTACTCTGAAAGCGAATGGGGCAGGCGTGGCAGCACAGAAAGAGAAAAGCACACCTTCAGGGCAGCTAAAACCCTCACTGCCTCTACCGAAACCAGTTAGCCAAAGGTTTCAGAGAAAAGATTTCTCCGAGAAAAGAAACGAATGTTGGGTCTGTAAAGAAACTGGGCATATTGCCAGACAATGTCCCAAAAGGGCAA
This sequence comes from Neoceratodus forsteri, assembly GCA_016271365.2. Lineage (NCBI taxonomy): Eukaryota > Metazoa > Chordata > Ceratodontiformes > Ceratodontidae > Neoceratodus > Neoceratodus forsteri. Next base: position 1,410,079,281 of record CM057456.1, on the reverse strand, counting down.
GCAATACGCAACATGGGGCTAGGAAAGAAGTGGGTTGTTTTTGTGTTCCGGGAAGCATGCCTGTGAACATGAGGGAACACATGCACCCAGTCACGGTGAATGGTGTACAGACACAAGGGTTAAGGGACACAGGGGCATCCCTGACATTGGTAAAAGGTGATACGATAGAGCCTGGTTAGCTTATACCCAATGAATTTGTAACTGTACAAGACTTTACTAGTGGAGAAAACATTGCCCCTCGCTAGATTGGGGTGAAACAGGGGGAACTGTGCAACAGCTGGCTGTAGCCAAAATGTTAGCAGCTGACGTCATCCTTGGCAACAATCTCAACAAGGGATGGTGTGTGCAGTCACCCGTAGCTAAGCGGAAAAGGAATAACTGTAGTTCCTTGGACCCACAGAAGCCAGCGTGGAAACCACTGGGAGGCTGGTTCCCCAGCCTGTCTCCCCTGATGTGGAGACTAATGAAAAGGGGGGTAGAAATTTCCCCAGTAACAGTTAACCACACAGCTACGGAGGGTTACTCTGAAGAAGGAGAGGTGACCCATTGTCAGAGGATTAGGGATAACAGTGATCCAGAGTGCCCTGACGCTAGAGCTAGGGACCCTAGTTTAGAGACTGTAGGGAACCTGTCCCATACCTTGGGAATGTGTAAGGAGTTTGCAGCTGCTCAGAAAAGTGACCCTGGTCTAGAGAAGCTGAGTGCTTGGGCAGACTGACGGAGCACAGGGAGATGACGGTAAACATAAGGTTTATTGGGAAAATGGACTGATGTATACTTGGGCTGTGCAGACAGAGGGAGGGGTGATAGGCAGTTTGCCGTTCCCCAAGGGTATCGAGCAGTTGCACGAGATTGCACATGATATTCCCTTGTCTGGTCATCTGAGAATCGCGCACACTACGCAGCGGTTGGCCCAGAATTTCTATTGGCCCAACTTCACCCAGCAGGTGAAGGAGTATTGCAGGTCTCGTCACCGGTGCCAAGAAACCGGGAAGGCAGGTAAGAAAACCCAAGCCACCCTAATTCCATTGCCCACAGTGGAGGAGCCATTCCAGAGGGTGGGAATGGATAACTGTTGGGCCTTTAAATACCCCCAGCTCCTCAGGGAACAAGTTCTTCCCGACTGTGGTGGATTATGCCACCCAGTACCCAGAGGCAGTCGCCCTATCCTAACTGAGGACAAAGTGGAAGATGCCTTACTTGGGATTTTCTCCCATGCCTGGTTTCCGCAGGAGATTATCACTGATTGAGGGGGTTCCTTCATGTCGTACCCGAGTGAAAAAGTTACTTCCAGGGAGCAGGCTTACTCTACTGTGGAAAGTGTCTTGCCATAGTGTGGGCCCTGAAGAAGTTAAGAGCCATACTTATACGGGCAGCATTTTGAGGTACAAACTGACCACAACCCCGTGGTTCAGCTGACTCAAATGGGGAAAACCAACGGTAGACTGTTAAGATGGAGTCTTGCCTTGCAATGGTATGACATGACCATCTTACATAGGACTGGAGCGACCAATCAGAACAGTGATGGCCTGTCATGTCTGTATGAGGTGTTAGCCGATTTGGGAAGCTCATCCCATGCAAGGGATAGAGCCCCTAAATTCAGACTAGGTGGAGAGGATTGTGACGCTTAAGACAGCTCGTTATGACTGTTCTATAATATATGTAACATAAAAATGTAGTGTGTGATTGTCTCCATAAGGCCAGCTGGGCAGTGGGTGCTCTCCCCAAGTTTTGTGGAAATAATATATTAACCTGAACCCAGGATATAATTAAAAAGAACTGAGACTTAATTAAGGGTCTCCTGTTTGTGACTTAATTAGAAGTGACCCAGCTACCAGGATAGAAGGCTTGTAAACTTTTAGGACATCTTAGAGGAAAAACACATTTCCACCACGGTGCTAAAGTTGTAAGAAAAAAAAAACAAACCTTTGATGCCTTGGGAACAGGAAACCACACAAGGTCAAAGAAAATGTTGATTAAAGACTGTCATAATTTGGGAAATTACTTTTTGCTTTAGTCACAGTATTTAAAATATGTCCTGACGGGAAGATCATGGTTTGTGTAATTTTTTTATTGCAAAAGGAGGAGCTAGATGACATCATGGAAGGGGTGTGTGAGAGAGACAGTTTTAACCTAGGACTTGTGTCTGATCTTAGAAACATTTCTTTTTGGACTCTTAAGAAATAAAAACTATAAGCACTCTAAAGAGGTAATACATTAAATAGAAAAAGTCCAACTGTATATTGGTAGGAGTTTGTAGTTTGCTTTCTTGTATGTGATTGTATGCTTTGTGATGCTGTGTTCTGTGTTTACGTTTTACATATTTTTATCTATTTTTAAAGTAAACCTTTCTTTTGAAAAGACTGCCTGGGTACGTCTTCGAAGTTCTTTTTGCATGTGACGTATAGAGGGTTAAGACTGAAACTGTTCAGAGCTTGACGGTGTTATCAAACTGGGAAAACGCAAGACTATACCCAAGGTCTTTTACAGAGTTTTAAGGTTTCATTTTGGATACCTGGTTAGGTGCTCTTAGGCGAAAGATATCTGGCATCCCCCCTGAACAGCAGATTATCCGAGCCCTGTACATTTGGATATGAGAGCTAAGGTTCACAGTTTGAATCCCCCCAGAACTTGAGACTAAAGGTAATTCGGACCCACAAGCAGACAGGAGGGTTACCATGCTCTGTTACCTGTTCACAATACTGTGCTCGGAGTTTGGCACTGTGGGAGCAGAGGGCCTGACCTGCTGAGAGCGTTTTTGACAGGGATATGTATTGGTTTAGGTGGAAGTCAGAGACCTCCTTAGAAAGGAACTTCCTACTGGTCTGAAGCACCACCTTGTCCCTGTGGAAGGAGATATAGTTAAGCTCTGTGCACTGGGCTTGCAACTCACAGACTTTCCTGGCCAAAGTAATTACCATCAAGAATACAGTCTTCCAGGTAACATATTTCAAGTCTGCAGTCAAAAACTGCTCAAATGGTAGTTCCATGAGCTTGGCTATGCAGATGTTCCGGTCACAAAAAAGGTACTGCTCCCTAAAGGGGGGGGGCGTGGAGAGATGGAGGAGTCACTAACAACTTCCAGATGACAGAGTGAGAGGCTACTGGCCTCTCTTTGCCAGCTGAGATATATGCTGCAATAGTAGCAAGATGGACTTTTACAGTGCAGGGCCAGAGGCCCAGTTGAGTGCAGGTGGACCAACTAAGTCAAGGAGGACAGGCAGCCCAAACTGAGAGTGGTTGATCTTTTCCTTTTTGCACTGTAAAGAGAACTTTATCCATTTGGAAGAATAGGTTTTCCTGGTTGAGGGTTTCCTGGAAACCACGACAACATTCAAGATTTCCTCAGAAAGCTATAGAGCAGGAAAAGAATAGTTACATAAGAATTTACCTTAACAGTAGATCTTCGAGGGGATCTCAGTCATCAGGCAACACCGTAGGAACTTCACCACTGGTGAAAGGGAATCCACATGGAAGATTTTCATCAGTACAGTTAAATCCGTTTAAGCAGGACACCTTCACGGCAACACTGATCGTTCCGCTTATGTGGTTGTCTCTTTAAAACGATGTTACTAAAGTTATGTTTTTTGCAGTTATCTATTTTCTCCTGGAGTCCATTGCGTCCCTTCTGACGTCCCCCCCCCGGTGCCTGGCACCAGGTATGAGAACCCCTTCCCCTAGACCCCACAACTTACCCTTCATGGCAGGGGGCGGGGAGCGACTCGACCCACCGGACCGGATTTAGTGTTCGGGTAGGTGCTTTCCCGGGCCGGAGGGGACAAACAGTCATCCTCGCAGACTACTCCCATTTTTCCTCTTTCCTTCCCCCAAGGTCTTGGCGTGCAATAGCACCAGTGGCGGCAGCACTTGCGCTCCCATGAGCGTCCTCACCAAGTGCCTGCCACAGACTCTCACCCACAGATTCAATGCTGGCATGCCACACCTCAGCCTCTGCTAGGTAGCAAGCAATCACCGAGCACTGTGACACACCCCCCCCCTCGGAGAAGGAGAGCAGTCCTGGGAACGCTCAATCCTTCTCCCTGCCAGCCCCCGGCACCCTATGTCCATTCCCGAACACGGGTCACTGGCATGAGGAGAGGTAAGGCGTCCAGCACCTCAGCGCTACAGGCCAGTAATGTTGTTTGATATCAGTTTAGCACATTAGGTGCAGTTCAGTAGTGGAGAACTAGACAAGCACACCATAATATATATAAATAAATATTCAATTCAGTACAGCTGTATTTTTTTTTTTTTTTTTTTACTTTTATTACTGTGTATGCATTTTGGACTGTACAGTACTTTCATTAGATCTCTATTTTAGTGCTCATTATAATGAGGTATACTCTGGTCCCGTTTCATATTCATAATCACCAGGAGACAGAGCAGTTAAAATTAAACCCTCGCCTGAATATAATTCATTGTCAGGGAACAGCTCGAGTGAAGTGTCCACTACTTCAGAGTCAGTGCTTGCACAGAGGTGCTAGCTGACGCATCACTGCTACAAGCGGCAGAGGCAGCTGGGGTATAGGTGGCCGTGGGGACACTAAGTAGATGAACGACCAGTCAGGAAAAAATGTAATACGCCGCTGCTTTGCCTCATTCATAGTTTGCTGTTGCATTTCGTGCTTCACATCTAGCAAGCGTTCCTAGCAAGTTACCCGTCCACGTTGCTGGCACCACTGCTTTGCCTGACAGTGCCTCTGTGTTAGTGACATTTTGAGTTTTCTTCCAGTGTACCAGACTCATTGTCTGAGGCACTCACCTGCTGCCTTCAGAGTTGCAGTGATTACCTCGGCATCAGTAAGTTCGCCAACTGTGGGCTCATCCTGATCCACACCTACAAACTCTAAAAGCGGAGATGTTCATACCAGCCAGGACAAGGACGTCAGCTAGTGTAGTGGTTTCCTGCTCAGTCTCAGCTGTTGCGACACCCCCACAGTTAAAGCCAGCTGTGCAGTAACGGTGTGCCCACAGTTGTGTGCTTCATAGAGGACCACGATTTCTGCAGCATGTACACTGCTTCCAGGAGACTGATCTTCCTCGCAATTTCAGCCGCTAGACCACTATGCCCTACATCGATCGTTTGCACAAATTTTGTGGCCATCAACTATCAACAGTGGCCCTTCAGATTTCGGATAATGCCCATATCCATCAGCCGCACAATGCTAGTTGTATTTGGTGGAGAAAAAAAGCAAGTTTGATGTAGCGCAGCCATCGGGATAGTTCGTGAGGGTGGGCGCTACAACTGTCAACCAGGAGTAGGATCTTGCACTGTTTGTGGCGCAGCTCACTTTCCCTTGAGCTACTCCTCAAAAATAGCTGAAGTCATCCATGCATTGGATGAACTGATATAGGTGACCGGAAAGACATTCAGGTCCTTTGGCAGGCTAATGTTATGTTTTTTGCAGTTATCTATTTTCTCCTAGAGTCCTCTGCGTCTCTTCGAGGTGGCAGCCAACATGAAGCATACCTTTTGTGAACTGGACCTGGTGCCAACACGTTTTTTAATGAGATGCGTTGACTCTGTTGGCCCGGTGTTTGCCTTGATTGTACGGTGTTCCCTTTTTGAGGGGGTCTTTCCGGATGCCTTGAAGGAGGCTCTGGTGAGACCCCTCTTAAAGAATTCATCTTTGGACCCGGAGATCAAGGCGAATAACCGTCCTATATCCAACCTTCCATTTTTGGGGAAGGTGGTAGCTCTTCAGTTGGAAGAGCACCTCGTGAGTCACGAGTTGTACGAACCCTTCCAGTCGGCATTTCGGGCTAGACATAGCACAGAAACTGTGCTTGTTCAGGTGCAGAATGATCTCCTCAGGGCAAGAGATCAGGGGGACAAGACAATTCTTGTTCTCCTTGATCTCTCTTCAGCATTTGACACTGTGGACCACTGTGTGTTGCTTGTCCGCCTTAGGGAGTTATGTGGACTCACCAGTACTGTCATCAACTGGTTTGAGTCCTTTCTTACCAACAGGAGGCAATGGGTCATGAAGGGAAACTTCATCTACACCCAGTCTCCTATTTTGTGGAGTCCCTCAAGGATCGGCACTGGCCTCAATGTTGTTCACAATGTACATGCTGCCCCTGGGAGGGATCATTAGGAAGTATGGTCTGAGTTTCAATTGTTATGCCGATGATACTCAGCTATATTTTTCCTTTACCCCAGGAACATCCAACACAGTGGATGTGCTTAATATCTGTCTGGCTGAGATTAACGACTGGATGGCCTCCAGCTGGTTGTGACTGAACCCTGACAAGACGGAGGTATTGGTAGTGGAGTTGAACAGAGTTCGTGACAGGGTGGCCTCTGACTCAGAAACTGGGCTTGTTCTTGGAGCTGTGTCATTGAAGGCCTCCTCTTGGGTGCGAAATCTGGGAGCGATTCTGGACAGGAACCTAACCATGGACGCTCAAATATCCTCCACAGTTCGTACCTGTTTTTTCCATCTCAGAAACACTGCCAGGATTAAGCCCCTAGTTCTGCCTCTGGACCTCCCTACCTTGATACATGCCTTAGTCACATCTAGGCTTGACTACTGTAATGCGCTCTATCTCAGGGTCAAAGGAGGATCTCTCCGCAGACTGCAGCTGGTGCAAAACGCAGCTGCCTGGTTGCTGACTGGGCAGCAAAAGTTTTGCCATATTACACCAGTATTATGCAAATTGCACTGGCTGCCAGTCAGGTGGAGAGTCCTCTTTAAGGTGGGTCTTCTCACCTATAAGACCCTACACAGGCAGGGCCCTGGTTACCTGCCAGACCTTCTGTTACCTGCCCTCCCTACCCACCCTCTTCGATTTTCTAGTGGTGGCTTCCTGACCATTCTCAGAACGAGGCTTAAATCAGCTGGCGATAGAGCCTTTAGTGTCGCAGTTCCTGTTCTGTGGAATTCTTTGCCAGCTCAGGTCAGGGAAGCTCCCACAGTGGACATCTTTAAGGTCCATCTGAAGACACTTTTCTCCCAAGCCTTTGATACTTACACTAGTATATATGGTAAGTCTCTAATTTTATTAGATTTATTTATTCTTTTGTATAAAATTCTGTGCCGTTTTTGTGCTTGTGTTTTTACATTCTGTTTAAAATTTGTGCAGCGCCCAGAGCCTCCGGGATTGGGAGTCAAATAAATTTTGCCTTGCCATCTTGGTCACCTACTTTTCCCAATCACGAGCAACTTATTTTTCTGTTCCTATTGTACTGGCACAACATAACAGAAATTCTGTCCTTCACTTGATCGCCCCCCTAAGGTCCATGTCTTTCATAGCATGCCCACAATCTGGGTAACCATGGAAGAATAGCCCAGTCTTGTCGGCATTAAATATGTTGTCTGGCGAGTATGAACTAAGAAGCCCAGGTTGGATTTCATCTAGACAGTTTTGGGCAGCCACAGTCTGCGTCTTGTCCCCCCACCCCACCCCAATGTCCCTTTTTGAAGACCATCTGGTGCTTTGCTTTCCACCAGGAAAGCCAACCACTGCTATGCTCAAATTCAGTGTGGCCCATCTGAGTAACCAGAGGCACCTTTGTCCAGTGCCTGTCTGAACCATAACAGTGAGTCCTCAACGCCACTGTCCTTACCTCCCCTTTTCCTTTGGGGGAGGGGTGTTCACATTCCAGTCTGCAAGAATAGCATCTCTATTCTTGCTAATGTGTCCAGCCTGGCTCTTAAGAGATTCTGAACTGAGTTGTAATGGTTGCCAATGATTCAGTCGGGTTCTGAAGTGCTTCAAACACTATTACCCGGTCAGCCAGAGTCAATTCATTCCTGGGCTGCTGCGACATACCAAAAACAAATCAAAACAAACACCAAACTGACAAAGTCAAGATCTGCCTTCTTAATCGTTTTTGGCATGTTCATTAAGTGTTAATTGGTTACAAGCTCTTTGATGTGGATTGCCAGCAATCTTGCTAAAAAAGCTTTTTTTTTTTTTTTTAAAAACAAACAGTGTGCCAACAAAATGAAGTAGGAGAAAACAGCTTAAGAAGGGACAAAATCAGTTCCCGCTAAGGCATCCCACTTAAATGGACAATTTAAGCGCATTGCATTTAGCTGGCTTGGACTGTACAACTGGGGCTGCCCATGCAGTCTATATCCACCAATGTCATCAGCCCTATAAAGGCATGAGTGGCCCCACTCCCTCCTCAGTTCTTTCCCCCGCAGACTAAGGGAGCCAGGCTCATGCCATGGGTCACAGAGGGGAGAGAGAGGTGCACAAGCCTATTTGAAAGGCTGGATACACCAGACAGACGATTCCTAGACAGGAGCACCAAGAAGGGGGATGGTTGGGGGGGGGGAGCAGACCTGATGACAGATTCCTCCGAAGATCTACTGTTACGCCAAGTTCTTACGTAACTATTCTATCTTCTTCGGGGGTATCTCAGTCATCAAGTAACACCGTAGGAATGAGTCCCAAGCAGTTACAAGTGCAAACGTACAGACTGGGAGGAGAGCTCACCATAAACTTAAGACACGAGGCCCTGTAAAAACCTGCACGGGCTCTAGAGGCAATGTCCAGACTTTAGTGCTTGGCGAAAGTATGGACAGTACTCCAGGTGGCAGCCACACAGATGTCAGCGGCTAAAACACCTCAGAAACCAGCTACAGAGATAGCGACGCCTCTTGTGGAATGACCTTCGACAGCACCAGACAATTCTTTGCCATACTTATTGCAGTAGAACACAATGCCATTTGTATAAACATTGCTTAGAAACTGAAGAACCCTCTCCACCAGGGGCAAGACTGACACCTAGACTTTCTGCATTTCTTGGTCCAAAGCAGGCTGCACTTCAAAGTGCTGCACACATCTAACATATGGAGCAGTGCTTCCTCTGGATTAGTAAACTCAGGAAAATAAAGGTGGACAAACTGGTTGAGTGTAAACTCAGTCCACCTTAGGGAAAAACTTATGATTTGCACGAAGACACACCCTGGCTTTGTGAAAAATCAAATAAGGCTCCTTGGACCAGAGGGCTGAAGCTCCGAAATTCTTCGATCTGAAGTAATGCCAAGTAAAAATAATGCTTTCCAAGAAAGAAAGCGTAACTCGCAAGTTGCAACTAGCTCAAAAGGAGACTGGATCAAATTCTCAAACAAAATTCAAATCCCAAGCATGGACTGGAGAACAGATTGGGGCTTTCAGATGCAGGATGCCCGAGAAAGGTGCGGGACACATCCAGCTGAGCAATCGTGTGGTCACCCACAGGCTTATGAAAGGCAGAAACAGCAGAAAGATGCACCTTGGGGAAGGAGTCCTGGAGACCCAAGTCAGACAGATCAGGTAGTCCAGAATGTGGTTCACTGGGCAGGTGAAACGGTCCAAACTATGTCTGGCAGCCAAGACAGCAAACTACTTCTACTTCATGGCATACGTGGCAAGCTTCCGAGCAGCCACTAGGACGTTCACCACTCTGTTAGAGACCCCAAATCTGACAATGGCTATGTCCTCAGGAGCCAAGCATGCAGATGGAGGGACCGGAGGCTGGGATGGACCAAGGTCCCCTGATCCTGGGTCAGCATGTACCTGCAGAGGGGAAGAAGGACCAGAGGTTCCTCCACCTGCTGCTGAAGCAGAGGATACCATATCTGGCAAGGCCAAAATGGAACTACCAGAATCATGCTGGCCCTCTCCATCTGCAGCTTGATTAGCACTCTCTGAATTAGAGAAAACTGAAGAAAGCATAAAGAAATCTCCTGCTCCAGGAGAGGGACATGTCTCGCCACAAAAATCTAAGCCCTGGTTCTAGTGAGCGGAAACTGGCAGTTCTGCATGGAGTGTGGACGCAAAAAGGACCAACTCTGGATGGTCCCATCTGTCGACAAGTCTTCTGCTAAAGATGCGAGGAGCTCCCATTTGTGCATGCTGGACTGAATCTGGCTGAAGCTGTCCGCCAGAGTGTTTAACAAGACTGGCACGTGGACCATTAAGAGTAACAAACTGTGATCCAGCACCCACCACATTTTCATGGCCTCCCTGCACAGGGGGTACAAATTAAGTCCCCCCCCCCCCAAGCTTGCTGATGTAGTATTCTACACTTAAGATTGTCCAACTGCACCAGATGACCTGGAGCAAGGTGTTCCTGAAAAGCCAGCATGGCATAGAGCACCGCCCTCATCTCCAGGACACTGAAATGCAGGGAGGTTCCCAACTGAGACCAAGAGCCCTAGGTCTGGAAAGGACCCAGGTGTACTCCCCAGCTAAGACCTTAGGCATCCATGGTTAGGATCTGTTACGGGAAGGAGATCTGGAATGGAACACAAAGCAGATTCAAGGGGTCTATCCACCAGTGCAGTACCTTGCTGACTGGGTAAGAGACCAGGGCAGGATGTTCTGATTTGTCCGTTTGTTGGTCCCACCGCACCTGGAGGTGGGGGGGGTCCACTGGAAATGCGCATTTAAAGTCTGGCCAATGGGACAGTGGGTATGGCAGCTGCTATCAGGCCCAGCAATCTGAGGTACACCCTGGCAGGAAAGTAGCGACTTAGAGAGACTAAGTTTGGGCTATAAGGCACTCTGCCCTGTATTGGGCCAGGAAGGCCTTCCCCTGTGTTGTGTCAAGAACCGCCAAAAATATACTACAGCCTAGTGACAAGTGGAACACCCTGCCACAGTAAGTGGTGGGGGCTGAAATAATTACGGGGAAAAAGAATGAATGGGATAGATAAGGGAATTATGGAGGTCAATGGTAAGGGGCAACAGACTTCAAGAAAAACGTAAAGGGAACTTACAAGCTCAAAATGGGCAGATTGAGTGGGCCCGAGGCCCTTATCTGCAGACAGTGTCTGTGTATCTAGCCTTTGGGACAGTACCAGAACAGACTCTGGCAGATTGACTGTGATCCTCAGAGAATGGAAGACCTGGAGAGTTCACTCCAGAGTCAGCAAAAGCTGTTCCCTGAACAGAGCCCTTTAGGAGTCAGTCATACAAATAAAAGGAAAACATACAGTCCCTCTTGTGAGAGCTGCTGCAACTGCTGCTAAGCACTTGGTAAAGACTTATGGTGCAGAGGACAAGCCGAAAGGCAGCACCCTTGAACTGATGATGCTCACCCCGAAAGACAATACTAAAACTTCCTGCGAGGAGGAAAGAGTGAGATGTGCAGGTAGGCGTCCTGCATATCCAGTGAGCAGGGCTAGTCCACTGTTTTGAGTAGGGGCATCAGGCCCGGCAGAGTTCCCATCTGAACTTTTTGTACTGGACATACAGATTGAGGTCTTATAGGTCTAGAATAGGCATCAAATCACTGGTCTGTTTGGGGACCAGGAAAAACATGGAATAAAACTCGTTTCTCCATCACCTGGGCACTGACTCTATGGCCTGCTTGCGCATAAGTGACCGTACGTCCTCCTGGAGAACACAAAGGTGGGCCGGGGATAAGTGGAGGGTGGGGAGAGGTTTCCAGAGGTTGCTCAATGAACTCCAGAGTGACCCTTTTCTAAGATCTACAGAATTCACACATTCCAAGTTATGGTTCTCCACTAATTCAGATGGAGGGAGAACCAAACTCTGACCACCACCTCCTGGTGTGGGACCACAAGAGGGTGGTCTGGGCTGGCCCGATGGTGCAGAGGGCTGAGGTACTATGCCTCACCTCATGCTACACCAGCGACCCGGGTTCAGGAACAATCTTATGTCATCTGGGTACTGCCATTTTGGGGGGGGGGGCGGCACGACGGAGTGAGATCAAGCAGTCTTACAGCAGCTCTCCTCTCCAGGGGCAGTTGTTTCTCACCCCGCTGTACTTCCACCGGGTGGCGATCCGGTGGTGGTGGTGGTGTAGGCAAGCCAGGTGGGCATCTCAGAACGCGGCATACGCGTGCCTCCACATGTACGCACTTGAAGAGCAGGCCAAAAAACGGGGAAGAAGCACTAAAACGTGAATTAAAAAGGGGGAGGGGCAATCTGGTACGGAATCAAAGGTAGAAGCAGCCCTGCGGCTGATCCCTCACTTGGGGCCTACGCTAGTCCAACACTGGAGGGGCGAAGCAGCAGCCTGGGCCCCGCGCCCGCTAGGGGCGGAAGCTATACCGGGCCTTAATTTTGGTTTTGCGAAAGTGAGGGTTGTCCTCTCCCCCTTGGCTGGGTATGATAGAGGGAGTGAACAGACAGGTGGGGGGTGCTGCACAAAGCTTGCAGATCATTAATGTTCTGGAAATCAGGGCCAAAAAGCTTAGTGCCATTAAAGACTGCATTAAGCAGTTTTCGCTGAAAATCAGCAGCAAAACCAGATGTTTACACAGACATATACACGTGGCGGCTGCCCTGGAAATGGTGTCAGCCAAGCCATATAGGGCTCTGAGGAGGTGCTTACTAACATCCTCAGCTGCTTGAAAGCACTGAAGCAGTTTCTGCTTTTGCGTGCCATCTTGAATGGCCTGTGCGGTGGCCTTGCCCTTCTTCCAACTGGCATTCTGGTACTTTAATATGCGCGACAGGTAGCTGGCAATACTCAAACCCAGTGTAGAGAAGGCATACATCCTTTTACCCCAAAGGTCGATTCTGCGAGACTCCTTATCTGGGAAAGGGAACTAAGGTGCTTAGGCGCATTAGACGTGTCATAAGCTGCCTTAATGACCACAGAGTCCGTCTCAGGTTGGCAACATTGCAGGGGAGACCCTAGGGAGCATGATAAAATGTATCCATCCTGTGAGGCACAGCTGGCACCATGTCTGATCTGTGCCAGGCTGCCGCAGCTGCATTCCTCAAGGCTGGCAAGATAGGAGGAATTATCTTTGGGGGACATTCTGGAATCTCCAGCAAGTCCACCCACTATTTTTTGGTGGCATCCTCTTCCTCAGTGTGGAAGCCCATGGCTGAGAACAGCAGATTCGTCACACTGAAAAACGTGGGGTCTTTAGATCTGTGTGTGTGCTCCACCGAACCCTCGCTGACAGAGGAGGCAGCAGACCTGTCAGAAACCAGAATTTCTTCCTCCTCTTCATCCTCAATCATCAGTAAGAAGGTGGTCTGAATGCTACTCCTCCTTGACATAGACCTCTTCTGGGTCTGGCATCTGTTGTGCCAACAGCGGCCTGCGAGGGGCCTCTCAATGCCTATGAATAGGCGTCGACGACGAAGCTGCCGTTGATCACGCTGGTAAGGAGAGCCTAAAGGCACCCAGCTGCTGCACAGTGACATTGGTGAATTTAACCAGAAACCCAGTAGATGGTGTTAGTCGATGGAGAATGGCTCGATGGCACAGAAGCAGACGACCCACCAGTGGGGCGCTAAGAACCCGAGAAGCCTGTAACCTAGTGGGAGAAGGGGCAAGCCTCGACAGGGGGACAGTCGACGATGAGCCCGTCGATGGAGGTGGGGCTGTCGACCCGGGGTCGATGTCCAAGCACCCAGAGAATCAGGTGTGGATGCTGTCAGTATGGGTTTGGTGGGCACAAAGACATGGACAGCAGATGTCTTCACTGGGGCATCCGACGAAGACCCTTCAGAAGGAGGAGGTAGACAGGGAATGAGATTGCTGCCACCAGGGAAGCGATCACTATCTTTTTGTTTTTTTATGACTTTTCCTCAAGGAATTGTCTCGGGCCTTCGAGCCAGACAATCCGATAGGTGACTGAGCTGCCGGGGCACCTGAGGACAATTGCCCAGAACTGGCTACCTATTGTGCAATAAGGAAACTTTTCAAGGCCTTTCTGCATCACCTGAGGGTTGTTAGATTAAACTTCTGACAGAGCTCACAGTCAGAGACTTTGTTATCAGGCCCAAGACAGAAGAGAGTGTGCGTTAATCTGAGGAGGCAATCTTCTTTCTGCACCAGCAGAGACGGAAGAATGGATGAAGGATTAACTCTACATAAACAAGTTGAAAAAATCTCTTTAGAAAAGGATTCTGGAGGAGAAAAAAAAACTACAGAAAAGCCACAGACGAAAAAAGATGGTAAGACTGCGTTGGAGTGTCCTCTGAGAACAATATGAGCCAGTCAACAGCGGGAAAGAACTGAGGAGGGAGGGGGGCCACTCACGCCTTTATAGAGTTGATGACGTCAGCAAACATAGATGGCGTAGACTGCGTCGGCAGCCCCAGATGTACTGCTGAAAATTTTTCGTGTGGATTCCCCTTCACTGACGGTAAAGTTCCAACGGCGTTACCTGATGACAGCTAGCCCTGAAGAAAATTTCTAAGTTTTCAAGAGCCAAGCCTTGAGGTGAAGAGACCCGAGGTTGGGGTACAGGATTCTGCACTGGAATGTGGTCAGGAAATTGTGCCTCTGAGGAAGATGGATGGGAAGTGAGAGACAGATGGCAGGAAGGGGTAACATGACTGCCTCGCCCAATCTGGAGCTACCAGAATCATGGCTGCCGAATGGGTCCTGAGCTTTGTGAGGACTCTGAGCAATAGTGGAAAAGGAGGGAAGGCAGTATCACGGCATCCACTGTCACTGTTCCCTGAGCTGGAGACCTGCAACAGAACTAGGACAAGCAACGGTTTGTGGAGGCAAAGATCTATCTCTGGTATGCCCCACCTTCTGAAAACTGAGGTAAGAATCTGTGTTTAGGGACCACTTGTGCTGGTTTTAGCAGATTCTGCCGAGGGCCTCTACCAAGTCGCTGTCCTTCCCAGGCAGATGGATTGCAAACTCATACCTGCAGGGAGTAAGCCAGATTCCATACCTTCATGGCCTCTGTGCACAGCAAGGCGACCTGATGCCCACTGGTTTGTTGATGTAGTACACTGTAGGGCTGTTGTCTGTTCTGATTTGCACTACCTTGCCTGGATCAATTTGGGGGTGGTGAGTGAGAAGGACTTCAGAGCCAGGAAAACTGCCCTGAGCTCTAGCAGACTACCTGTAAAACTGACACCTGAGAAGACCAGGTGCCACTTACTGTCAAGTTGTACAGATATGCCCCAACCCAGGAGGGAGGTATCTCTGGTGAGGATAACCTAAGGAACTTGCTGCCAGAAAGGCATTTCTTCTCTGAAGTTGTTTGTCTTGCCACCATTCCAGAGCCTGAAGGAGAGACTTTGTGAGAGTTCAAACAGAGGATCCATCCTCTGAGACCAAAGGGACCTTAGATGAAACTGGCTGTAACATGGCTAGGCGAAATGCCCAGTCCTCACTGGGCAGAACAGCTCGCCTGACCATGGATTAATTCTCAATTAATCCACAGCTGTGCCGGCCCAGTGGTGCGGAGGGTTGAGGCGCTGGACGCCACGCCGGCGACCCAGGTTCGGGAACAAGCCCGGGCCACCAGGGGAAGACAGAATTGAGCGTCCCGAGGACTGCTCTCCTCTCTCGGGGAAGGATCCACGATAGCCCAGCATTACAGCGGCCCCCGGTAGAGACCGGAGGCACTGCAACGCTCAGGGCCACAGTAGTGGGACGCAAAGCTGCAACAGACGTTCCTGGCATCATTGCAGTAGAGCTCTGAGGGGAGGGAGGAAGGGAAGGCGTAACAAGAAAAAAACCCTCTCTTCCGATAAGCGATGGCTCCCTAGAGGGCTGGCTGCCAAACACCCAATACCGGGTCTTCTCTCCACCCCTTTGGCCTCTCGTCATCCCAGCCAGTTGATCTGAATTATACATAGAGCACAGAGTGGCTGGCGGCCCAGCCCCAAGGGGCTCAGAGTCAGGGGGCTTGTCTGTTGTGGGTCTGACAAGAGGCAGTACTATATATGAGGAAGAGAGGACCATGGTGGGTGATAGAGCGGTCCAGTGAGCTAGGGCAGACTAAGAGAGTTCAGGGAAGTAGGAGACAAAAATAGATTGAGAAAAAAAAAATCCACAGCTGCCCTCCAGAATAATAAAATTAATTTCGGCATAAATACAGCAGTGCTTTTAGTGTATTTAGCCAGAGTTTACAGGTAAATGTGTCTAGTCACAGGCTCGGCATACTCAGTCTGCCACTACACACCTGGAGCCTAAGGGTACAGTTGCATGCCCTCTAATCCACTGTTCTCCACTTTTTCCACTGTAGCTCACAACACAAGAATCCCTCCCACCCAGCAGATGGGGTTGCGAGGGCTTCATACCCACGGCCCTCCTCAGCAGCATTCCAGGTACAGCAGCAGCTCCTGCATTTGGCAGGTGGCACTGCGCCCTCCTACCCAGAGTGGTGTCTACTTTATACACACACCCATTCTTCCACAACCAATCAGCTTAATTTCACCCCCCTCACTCCAGCAGGCTCATGGTATACCCACATCACCCCACCCATCCCAAGTTTGGTTCTTCCAATCTATAACCCTCTCCACAACTGAACCCCGGCCATTAGTCTTACTTTTTATCACTGCAATTTATGTTCTCAATACTCTTATTCTGCAAAGTATTACCCAACTCTGCTCCCCCCAAAACTGTTTCAGGTACCCTTCTCACCCAACTCGGGACACTGAAGTCTATTATCCTCCGAATCCTTATCTGTATAGGCGCTCCATTTTCTACCACCATCCTCCTGCACCCTGGCAGGTGCTCTGCTACACTCCACAACAGTCCTGCTTGAGCAGACAGCCGAGCCGCTCCTTCAGCCCCTGTAAATCACATACTGCTGCCTTCTGCCATGATCCTATTTATCTTACCCTCGTTCCCTCATTACACTAAAATCCCCCACCCCTCCCAATCCTCACCCTACCCTTCCCATGGAAGCTCTCATCCCTCCCGTATTCCGTCCAACATTCTCAGACTCCCTGCGTCTCCCCTCCCAGTCATACTATTCCAGCCTCCTTATGCCTTCATGCCTGCC
Organism: Neoceratodus forsteri; assembly: GCA_016271365.2. Taxonomy (NCBI): domain Eukaryota; kingdom Metazoa; phylum Chordata; order Ceratodontiformes; family Ceratodontidae; genus Neoceratodus; species Neoceratodus forsteri. Next base: position 1,410,062,596 of record CM057456.1, on the reverse strand, counting down.
TGCTTCAGCATAAGCTTCTCTATCCCCTCACCCCTATCCCAACCACCCCCCATCCTCACTGCCACATAAATGCCCAGCACTCCCCACCAAGCTTATCACTCTCCTGCTACTAACAGCAAGAGATATCGAACCTAACCCGGGGTCCTCCTCCCCCCCCCCTCAATGGAGACTGAAATTTGCCCACTTAAACATCAGAAGCCTCCTCCCTATAATCACCCTCCTCCAATCTCAGGCGTACCCTCAAACCTATTGTACTAATCCTCTCCAAATACTATCTTAATCCGAAATTTCCCAATGAGAGCATCATCATCCCTGGTTATTAACTTATCCGCCAAGATTGGCCCAACAGGGATGGGGGTGTGGCAATGTAGATCGCCTCCTCAATTCAGTACACCCCTATCCTAGCAACATCACTCCCACTCACATAAGAGCTCCTTCTGATAAACTCCCTCTCCCCTTCTCTCTTCTCATCTTTGCTGCAGGCATTTATTGCTGCCCTGGTCTCTCCCCCACATCTATCATGGACCTCATGGCTACCATCCTACCACGTCTCCTCTGGCGAACTGCACATACTAGGTGATTTAACCTATTCAATTCAACTTAATTTGTAAAGTGCAATTCTCACTGCAATTCATTGCGCTTTGGATCCATTTAAAAACATTTAGACTACAATATATAAAACAAAGAACATTAATTTGACACAGTAAGTACTAATCTTGGTCCAGGAAGGCTTGTCTGAATTAATGGGTTTTAAGCTCCCGTTTAAACTGACCCACGGTCAGATTTTCTCTGATTTAACGAGGTAGAGTTCCAGAGGGCTGGATCTGCATAAGCAAAAGAGCACGCAGGCAGAGGTTTGTAAATGGACCTCAAACAATCCCTCGTCGGCAGAGCAGGTGGGAGGGACGGTAAAGTTGAAAAAATTACTCACCATAGTAATCTGGTTTCTTTAAAGGGATCACTCTATGATTAAACTTAATGCAGTCAGCCTCCTGTGATGAACTGCCCGGAGAGATGGAATTTTATGTAAATTATGGAATTCTCAGTTGGCTCATGCCACTTTCAAATTGCTGCCCTAGCAACTGCTACACTCTGAGTGCTTCAGATTCTTACGGAGCCTAACTGGGTAAAAGATCCACTAATTAAAAATAAACAAGCCTTAAAAATAATATGTTTTGCCCTTTCAGGTCAAAACATCCTTAACCAACAAACCTAAAACTTGAGACCAACTGCCCACCAACTGGCTAAAAAAAGTGAGTCTCTATCTTAACCTATAGAGGAGAAAGAAAAAACCCTAATGCAGGGATACAGAGCAACTTCTATAGGTTCTAGCAGGGGAACTAGGGAGGGTCTTTAATCATAATGATTCAAGAAACAAGACTACCATGGTGAGTAATTCTACTAACCCCAGGAATCATTCATTATGATCAAACAATGCAGACTACCAAGCAGTACCTTTGGAGGTTGGGCAGAGAACCTATTTCAGAAACAAGCTCTGCAGTACTGCTGTACCAAACCTAGCATCACCGCTAGATTGCAAGTCCAGGCCGTAATGCTTTGTGAAGGTGTGTACTGTTTTCCATGTAGCTGCTTTACAGATTTACAGTAGCGGAATTTCTCCTGAAGCTGCCACTGAAGCAGCTGTGCCCCTGGTGGAGTGTGCTCTCAGGCCCAGAGGTACCCGTTTACCCACCTTACTATAACAAAACTGTATACATGCCACTATCCAGCGAGCAACTGTACGTTTTGTAGCAGCTCTGCCCTTACCAACTTCAGCATATGTGAGAAAGAGCTGTGACTGACTTGTCCTGTAAGACTTGATTCTGTCAATGTAGTGACAGAGCCCTTTTGACATCAAGGGAGTGAAGTCTCCTTTCTGGAGAACTGCAGTTGTCTGTAAAGAAGACAGGTAGAGTGACAGACTAACTTACGCGAAAATCAGATACCTCACTGGGAAGGAATTTTCTATTAGTCCCAAGGACTACCTTGTCCCTGTGGAATGAGATGTAGTCCACATCTGTGCACAGGGCTTGTAATTCACTGATCCTTCTGGCTGAAGTAATGGCAACCAGGAAAACAGTTTTCCAAGTGACATACTTCAAATCTGTGGTTGCCATAGGTTCGAATGGTGCATCCATGAGTATAGCAATGCAAATATTTACATTCCAGGCCAGAATCAGTTCCCTTAGGGGAGGATGCAGAAGAGTAAAGCCTTTAAAATATTTTCTAAATACCGGATGAGAAGCCATAGAACTCTCCTTACCAACCAACAGGTAAGCAGAGACTGAAGCCAAGTGAACCTTGAGGGTGGAAGGCCTCAGGCCTAAGGAATGTAAATGTGTAAGGTAATCTAGAAGAATAGTCAAATTAGCCCGGAAAGGGCTCAAGCCTTTACCTGTACACCATATTATAAATCTTCCACTTAAAGGCATATATCTTCTTAGTAAAAGGCTTCCTGGAACCCCTAAGCACTGTCAGCACCAGTTCTGAAAGATTAAGGTTAGCAAACTAAGTCCTCAAGAGCCACACCTTAAGCCTCAGTGATTTGAGATTGGGGTACAGGATCCCACCCCGAGAGGAGGTTAACAGGTTGTGCCTCCTGGGCAGATGGATTGGGGAAATCACTGACAGACAGCAGAGGAGAGTACCAATGCTGTCTTGCCCAATCCGGAGCCACCAGTATCATTTTTGCTGGCTAGGACTTCAATTTCAGTAGGGTCCTGAATATCTTAGGGAAAGGAGGGAATGCATACAGAAATTTCCCTGTTCAATCCAGAGCCAAGGCATCCAGGGGGGAATGTGCCCCTTAGAGGAGGCCAGCAACAGTACATTGGAAGCTGGTAGTTTTCTAGGGAGGCGAAGAGATCCACCTCTGGAGTGCCCCATTTTCTGAAAGCTGTACTGAGTACCTGAGTATTCAGGCACCACTCGTGATAGTCTTTACTTATCCTGCTTAAAGAGCCTGCCAGCACATTGTCCTTCCCTGAAAGGTGTATGGCTGACAAGGATACTCCCATAGAGTACACTAGGGACCACAGTCTCATTGCTTCTGTGCACGGTAGATGTGACCTGATGCCTCCTTGCTTGTTGATGTAATACATGGTTGTGGTGTTGTCTGTTCTGACTTGCACCACCCTGTTTTGCAGGTAAGTAGCAAATGTTTTCAAAGCCAGGTAAACAGCCCTGAGCGCCAAGAGATTTATGTGCAACAAAGACTCTTGGGGGGACCATGTGCCACTTGCTGCGTGCTCTTAACATGTGTGCCTCCCAGCCTAGAAGAGAGGAATCTGTTGTGAGAATTACTGAAGGTTGTTCCCTTATAAAAAGGCACACCCACCCTGAGGTTGTGCTCGTCCAGCCACCACTGTAAGGCCTGGACTAAACTTTGTGACTGGAACCAGTTTGGACATAGGATCCATCCTTTGAGACCATTACTGTCCGAGATGGAACTGAATCTCTCTCATTTGAAATCTGGAGCCCATTACCACTGCCGTGGCAGATGCCATGTGACCTAGTAACCTGAGAAATTCTCTGGCTATTCTGGGTCTCTCAGAGAAAGGAATTTGCAATCTGCAGAATGCTCGTTGCCCTGTCCTGTGGCAGGAGGGCACTGCCCTGTCTGGTATTTAGTTCTGCTCCAATAAACTCCAGCACCTGGAGAGGTACCTGTTGAGATTTTTGTTCATCAGAAATCCCAGGGACTCTAGTGTGGATTTTGTGAGTGCCAGTGACTGTACCGCATGCTGCAGAGACTGTCCTACTATTAACCAGTCGTTCAGGTAGGGGAAGACTGTTATACCTTGTTTTCTCAAAAACTCTACCACCACTGATAGCCACTTTGTAAAAACCCTTTGTGCCAAAGTTAGCCCAAAGGGGAGAGTTGCAAACTGATAATGGCCTGAAGCCAGCCTGAATCTCAAGAATTTTCTGTTAGGTCTGATGGGAATATGGAAATAAGCATCCCTTAGATCTAGGGAGGCCAGCCAGTCTCCCTTTTGCAAGGAAAGAATGATTATGGCAAGAGTGACCATTTTGAACTTTGGTTTCAAAATGCGCTTGTTCACAAATCTTAGATCTAAAATAGGCCGCCAATCCCCGTTTTTCTTCCTTATGAGAAAGTATCTGGAATAAAAACCTTTTCCCCTGCTTATTAGAGACACCACCTCTACTGCTTTGATTGCTAGCAGATGTTTTACCTCTGCTTCCTACAAAATCCTGTGTGCAGCTGTTGCCGGAGCAAAGATTCTTCTTCTCAGCTTTGGGAATGATTTGAAACAGAGTGCCAAGCACTGGCTCACTACCTCCAGCACCAACTTGTCTGTGGTATGGACTGCCAAGTGTGAAGGTAATCACCCAGTCTGCCACCTACTGGTGGATCTGTAATAGGGGATACGACCTGCACTAGCCCGTCAGGGATTCTGTGCAGGCTGTGCCTGAACCTGTGGTGCAGGAGTTACTCTTCTCATGGCTCTCCTGCCCCTTCCTCTAAAATAACCTCTAGCCTGCTGCTGAGGCTGGGAGGCTTGTGCCTGAAAGGCCTGGGGTAAAAACCCCTGCCCTTACCTCCCCTACTCTGGGATCTATAAGAGGTGAAGGGCATCTCCTTGGAATTGCTGTGATAGGTGGATTTATATTCCTCCGCCTTTTTCATGTATGCCTCAGTTTTACACCCAAACAAGGAGTTGTTCTCCAGGGGGAAATCCATTGCTTTGGCTTGGGTGTCTAAGGTTAGGTTGGTGGCTCTAAGCCTTGCAAACCTTCTGAGTGAAACTGACAAAGCCATAAACCTGGATGCAGTATCACTGGCATCCACTGCCATGTGAAATTGGCACCTGGTAGCATCAAGTGCAGCCCTTGCTGTATCATGTAAGTGTAACCCCCCCTTGCAAATGAGGGTTCCCAAAAAAATTCTTACTAACATACTAAAATGCCAGCAGAATAGGCCTAACGGTCTTTCGTGTCTGCTCATTTGGTCAGCCCCCACCCTGGGTGCTGACCCTGCTGTCCGCCTCGCCTTCTCTGGCTTCTCCCTTCCCAGTTCCGGATATTCTTGCTGCATTGGATTTTGCTTCCAGAACCCTTCCCTGTACCTGTCCCACCCCTCTGAACCCCTCCACTGTCTCTGCCTCCACCAGCCCCCTAGGCAGTGCATTCCATGGCTCCATCACCCTCACAGTGAAGTAGCACCTCCTCCTTTCTCCCAAGTCTTCCCCTCCAGCTTCCACCCATGCCCTCTAGTGGCCCCTCTTCCTTCCTTCGAAGCACCTGACTGTTCCTCCCTATTTACCCTCTTCATGTACCTGAAGACCTCTATCATGTCCCCCGGTCCCTTCTCTCTTCCAATGTGTATATATTTAGCTCTTGAGCCTCTCCTCATAGGTCCTGTCCCCAAGCCCCAAATCATTTTGGTTGTCCTCCTGGACCCTCTCCAGGAGGTTAATGTCCCTCTTTAAGTGTGGCCTCCAAAACTGCACGCAGTACTCAAGGTGCGGCCTCACCAAGCAGTTGAGTATCACTCCTCCTTCTGGAGGTGATCTCCCAGCGATGCATCCCAGCATCCTGTTGGCCTTGGCTGCTGCCTCCTACAAGTCTGAGTTGTTCATCTTGACATTCACCATCACCCCAGGTCCTTCTCAGCCATTGAGACTTGTAGCATCCCCAGGGTGTACACTTGGCCCGGGTTTCTGGCCCCAGGTGGAGTACCTTGCATTTCCCTGCATTGAACCTCAGCTTCCACTTTCCTAGACCATCTTTCCAGAGCCTCCAGGTCCCCCCTGCAGGGCCACCTCCTCCTCTCACCATCCACCACCCCCAGTTCAGGTCATCCACAAAGGCTCATCTCACTCCTGATTCCTGTCCTTATGTCAGAGATGTAGGTGCTGAACAGAAGGGGCCCAGGACTGATCCCAGTGGGACCCCAATAATCACCCTCCTTGGGGATGAGACTATCCGCCAACTCGACCCTCTGGGTCCGGTCCTGGAGCCAATTGCCTCATCCATCTGATCATCTGGTTCCCCACCCCATTTCTCCCAGCTTATCCAACAGGCCCACGTGAGGAACAGAGTCAAATGCCTTGCTGAAGTCTAGAAGAGGGCGTCCACTGGTCTGCAGGTCCAAGGCACTTGTCACCCAGTCATAGAACTCCACCAGGTTTGGCTGCCACGATTTCCCGGGATGAATCCATGCTGTCTATCGTCCAGGCACCTAGACTTATCCAGGTCCCCCTAACCTCTCCTTGACAATGCCCTCCATCACCTTGCCCACCACCCGATGTCAAGGCTGACAGGCCTGTGGTTCTCTGCAATCTCCCTTGATCCCCCCCTTGTGGATAGGCACTATATCGCCACCTTCCAGTCTTGGGGCACCCACCCTGTCCTCAGAGATGGTGAAAAGCTCCGCCAGAGACCGCCAGGACATCCATAAGTTCCTTCAGCACTCTGGGATGTCAATTTATCCGCCCAGGTGCTTTCTCCGTCCTAAAGGAGCAGGGCTTCCCTCACTCTCTCTGCTGTGATTTCCACTTCGGTACCTCTTCTCCTGCTTGGCCACTCCCCCACCAGCCAGTGATGCCTCCCCTCTCCCAAGACCGCCGATCGGTAGGGTCCCCCCCTCAATATCTCTGTCTCTTCCATGTATGATGCAGCACTCCCATTTTCCTTGAGTGAAAACTGAGGTGAAGTACTCATTTAGTACCTCAGCCTGCTCCCGGGTCTTGTGCCCATCTCACCCTAATTTAATCCTGCTAATCTGCCCTTCACCCTTCGTTTTTCCCCAATGTATCTAAAGAACCCTTGTTCCCTCTCCTAATTTCCCTGGCCAGGTTCTGCTCTTTCCTTGCCTTAGCCGCCTCCACCACTCTAGTGGCCCTTCTAACCATCAGCTCGTACTCACAAGATCCCTTTCACTGCTTGAGCACTTAAATTGCTTATAGGCTGCTTTCTTTCCCTATTCCACCTCCTGGACCTCCCTGGTCCACCAGCAGGTTTTGGGCCCTACCGCATTTGTCGTCTTACTCTTGCACAGGTGCTGGTAGCATCCTGCACCCTCTCTGATTTCCCACCTACTATCAGCGTCACATCTGACCCAATCCCATCCAAATGCTCCTTAAGGATCTGTCCCATTTCCTTAAATCCACCCCCTGAGTCTGTTACTTCTCTCTGCAGCCTTCTACCCCTTAGGTCCAGGCAGAACCAGACCGTGGCATGGTCACTCCCTGCCAATGGGTACCTTACCTCAGGCCCCCAATCTGGTCACTGTCTGCCAGGACCATCAATGCCAACGCCTCCCTGGTCTGTTCCCTCACCTGCTGAGTTAGGAACGCGTCTTGAAAGACATCCAACAACCTCTGTTCCCAGTCACAGAGGATGTCATAGTCTCCCAGTCTGTTCCTGGCATGTTAAGTCCCCCAACACCACCACCGCTTCCTCTGCCCAGTCTGCAGTGTCTCCCAACATCTGCCACCAGACTGTCCTCCAGCTCCTCCGCCAGGACAGGGGGTCTACACCACTCTATTTTTTACTCTCTTGCCCCCTTGTTATCAAGGTGACCCAAATTGCCTCCCGGTTCCCTCCGCCTCCTATACTCCCCTATGCCAATGCAGTTTTTGACTATCATTGCTACCCTCCTCCCTTCCTCCCCCTTGTCCTTCCTGAACAGTGTAACCCTCCAGGTTCAGGTCCCAGTCATGTCCTGCAGTGGCCCAAGTCTCAGTGACCGCTGCCCATCCTGCTCCCTCAGTTAGCATCACCTGGAGCTCAGGCATTGCTGCCCAAGCACCTGGCATTTAGCAGGACTACCTTCCAACCTTTCCTATAGTTCCATTTCCCTGCTCGTGTTCTCATGGGGATTCTGTTTCCTCCTTGGTCTGCACTTTGCCAGTCGACCTTTTCTGCAATCCTCCTGGTCCCCAGGGGGTGGAGACAGAGTCCTCCTTATCGGCACCCTTGACAGCCTTTTCCCATCCCGCCCCTTCACAAGTTAAACCCCACTTTACTGTCAATGACCCCTCTATTTTCAACTAAGGATTCCCCTCCTCAAATTGAGATGGAGTCTATCTCTAGCATACAGCTCCTTATCTCCCAGATCTCCCCAATCCTCCATCAACCCATACCCTCTGGCCTCACCACTCCCTGAGCCACTGGTTTATCTCCCTAATCTTCCTTTTGTGTTCCCACTAGCCCTTGGCACTGGCAGGATTTCTGAGAAACTGTGCATCTATGTTACATGACAGACCCTGGCGAGCTCCCTGAATCTTGCCTGTATCTCTAGCTCATGCTTCCCTCAATGTCATTTGTACTTAGGTGGACCAATTATGTCTGGGAACCCACAACTCTTTGCCAGCTGAATAACCCTCGTGTTTAGCCCCAGCACCGTTAGTCCAGGGAAGCATCTTGTTCTAACTGGCCAGGCTTCTCCTCCCTATCCCATTTGATACCCCTGATCATAGAATCCCCCAGCAGGAGCACTCTGACCACTCCTTTTCCTCCATTTCCCCCCTTCCATGTCCCTCATCCTTTCTACCAGCCCCTCCACCCAGCCGGCTCCTTGTTCCTCCCCCTATCTGGGTGCCACATGCCACCCCTCCTTATTTACCATGGCCACCCACTCCCCTCCAATCTCTTCTCCTCCTCCTGAGTATCCTTCCCCACACCTTGCTAATTCCCCCTCACTGCTCTCGCAACTGGTCCTTCTCCCCATCTGCCAAACTAGCCTGGCTCGTCCTCCCTTCCTTCCTGTCTCCATTTAGTTCCTCCTTGCTCGTCATGCTCCCCTGGCCTAAACCCTCAGCTCCCTTTACTGAATCCTCCTCGTACTTCTGATCCTTCTCCTTTACCTTTCCTCCCAACTGGTCCTTCTCCTTGCGCTTTCCTCCCTCTTCCTCCTGCTCCGATTCACTGCTCCCCCAATTTTCCTGCATTCCAGGTCCCCCTGTTCTTCCTGCTCTCTGGCCCCTGCCTCCTGCCCCCACCCTTTCCATCTCTAACCACCCTCTCGTGGCTACATCACCCCTCATCCTCGAGCAGAAGAAGAAATGAGCAGTTATTGAGTGTAAGGTCTGATCCACCTCCCGCCTTGCTTCCTTCTGTCCAGCCCTGGCCATCTGCCTACTTCCCTGAGAATGCTGTCCCTCCGTCCCCCTCCTTGTGAGGGTCCCCAGTTACCTGCCTGCTTCCTTGGTACTGTCCTTTGGACCCCTCTGCCAGGGTCCCTATGTGACCCCTGAGTATTCTCCTGCACTCCTTTTCCCCTATCCCCCCACCCCCAGTGCTTGGTGCAACCCTCGTGGAGATTCAGCCCTTCCCAACCATACCACCCCCCTTCCCCAGCTTTCTCCTAATCCCCAACCTCCTCCTAAGCTGTGCCAGCTGGTAGCACACTGGGCAACCACCGAGCTTCCAAGCCCAGTCCAGTATCATGGCTGCTCCACACCCTGAGCACCCCACCACCCTCCCAAAGATGCCGGCCCTAATGACCTGTGGTTCCATCCCCTTCCAAATAGGTTTCCTTGGGTGAGCCACCAGGTTCCCCCCTAGTCCAAGATACACCCTACTGCCTAAATCAGGTCACCCACTAATCTTAGAGACAGTCCCACTGTACACCAGTAACCCTGTTACTAGGTGCAGTACAACACATTAAACTTATAAGGGAAATGAACAACTCTCTAAGCTCCTCTCTCCCAGCCTTTAAATCCAGCCCCCAGTGGCTAGAACTACATGAGCTGCACCTGCAGCCTTTCACTCCAATTGCAGGGCAGGTGTTCCCCTATAAATTTAGCAGACTTCTGGGAGGAGGGTGGGTATTGGGCAGACACCTGACTCGAGGAGAGTGTATCAGCCCTGTGTCTCCCCTCCAAGCCCAGCAGCCAAAGAACCAGGCCCAAGCAAATCCCATCAAATAGATTTTAAATCAGAAGAAATAGGCCTCTACCAGCGCAGCCTGTTACACAGTGAAACATTCACAAAACAAGCATTTGTCAATGCCGAATGTTTGCTTGCTGGCATTGGCAGTGGTAGTGTAGAAGTTACAGAGCTGCGTAATAGGAAAGGCAGTGAACTATTGAACTGAAGCCAACCCCACCACCACCCTGCAGAGAGTGACAGGCATTGGGGTGTGCGTTTGGGTCGTCAGGCATAACGGCCACGCCATTTCACCACACCCCACTCTGCAGAGACTGACAAGTGTCACGCGTTCCTTGGGGTCTGTGGCCCTTATGCGCACCCCATTTCATTAAGAAATATGGTGAGATGGGTGCGATATAGGAGAATGGGGTGAAGTTTGGGGCCGAAGAGTCCAAGAGCATACCTCGATGCCTCTCAGTGACTGCAGGGTGTGGAATGGTAAGAGCATCACAGGCAAGAATCCCAAGTCACACCCTGATTCCTGTCATTCTCTATAGGGTTGAGGCGATTTAGTTGAAAACCTAATACCTCAGGCATTCGTTGGTATGTTAACTCCAAATTTTCAACATGTTTGTTTGTGACCCCACCTCATGAACAGGGGAATATCAGTTTGGTAGCCAAAAAAGCTCTATGCACAGTGACTATGGCATTTAGCACCACAGGTGCAAAAATATTCCGAACAGGATGTAAAAAATGACAGCTGTACTCTTTCATGGGGAGGTGTAAAAATGGCTATGTTGCAAATGTGTAGTAAAAATATTTAAAAAAATGGTGAAGTCACGAGCACACATAGAAACTGTGCAACGCACACCCGTTATATAATTAGGTTGGGGATTTTTTATAGCAGATTGTCAACTCAGGCATTTTGATGCCTCCAATCATGAACAGTGTCACTGTGATTTTCTTTATTTGTGCCGAACAATGATTTCCCACAGCGACCACGCATCTCTGCACTGAAAGTGTGAAAACACACTTCGGCCATGTTGTGAAAAATGGCAGCTGTACTGTTCATAAGGAAGTGTTGAAAAATGCCACTAGTGAAAATCTGGACTGAAAATATTACAAAAGTCATGAACTAATGAGGATGCGTGGAAACTGCACAATGCTCAGTCGTACCACAGTCATTTTATGGACTTTTGTCACCAAATTTCCAACATAGCCATTTTAAGACCTCTGCTCATGAAAAGTGTAACTGTGATTTTCTTAATCTGTCCTAAACATTGCTTTTCGCACACCAACAGCACCGTAAAATAGCTACATGGCGGAAACACGTTTTGAGCAGGATGTGAAAAAATGACAGCTGTACTGCTCATAAGGAGGTGTGGAAAAATGGCAATGTTGGAAATCTAGGTGGAAATATTGAAAATTCAGCAAGCCTCTGGCGTGCGTGGGAACTATACAGACTCTTATCGTAAAACAGTCATTTTAGGAATTCTGTCACCAAATTTTCAACATTGCCATTTTAAGATCTCTGCTCATGAACAGCAACACTGTGATTTTCTTAATGTGTCCCATACACTGAGTTACTTTAGACTGCGCCACTGTATGCATAACATGGTAGGAATACATTTTAGATGAGATGTGAAAATGACAGCTGTACTGCTCATAAGAGGTGTGGAAAATGGCAATGTTGGAAATCTGAGTGGAAATATTGAAATTCGCGAACTTACGAGCCTGCGTAGGAACTGCATAGCACACGCTCATTAAACAGTCATTTTGGAATTTTGGCACCAATTTTCAACATGGGGTTTGGGCCCCTTCTCATGAATGATTTCACTGTCATGGTGGTATTCAGGCCGAAGGGTGATTTCGCAGTCTCTGCGAAATCACCCTGGCCAAGACTGCGCCATGACGTGTTTATCGTCGAGAAGGTCCCAAAACTTATCATTAAGTGGTCAAAATCAAAAATAGCTGAGATTAAATAAAGTTGAAACCCCTATCTAGCCCATTATACAGCTTACCGGCATTTCCTCAGTTCGCGGTCAACTTTGAAGAGTGCAGACGTGTTCCCGGTCCACGAAGATGACGCGCCCGGAGTCCGGAGGTAAGTATGGGGTGGGGAGGCTGGGTGCGCAGTGGGTGGAGTGCGGGCTGTTGGGGGTCGGAGACGCACGGCTGGACTGTTTTTTCTTACAGGTTTAAAAAAAAAAAGACGGGATTGGTTTTGCCACGCTGGGGTGGCTCCCAGCGTGGCACAAGGACTTCTGGGGAGGGTGCGTTCAGCCGAAGGGGATTGGGCACCCCGTCGGCAACATGACAGATTGCCACGCTGGGGTGGGCTCCCAGCGTGGCATCAACTATTGGGAGGGAGGAGACAGATGTCCAGTTCAGCCGACGGGGATTGGGCACCCCATCGGCTATACACTGCATGCAGGGGGCGAGCACGCCTGTGGCTGGGGGAGCTGCGCGTGAGCAGCTTCTTATCGCTGCTCACTCAAGCGTAGCTCCCCCTTTCAACTGTATGCCACTGCATTTTGGAGCGTGTCATAGACAGCTCCAAAATGCATTGGCTTACAGGGGCCGCGCCTGCAAGCACACTGCCTGAATTGGAGGAGGAGGTGACACACCTCCGAAATTTCCGATGATGGCAGTATGTTTCTTGCACATGCGTGCAAGCAAACATAATGAGCCCCCACTTACAACCACCAAATCAGTTTTCAAACATCCAGCAGCCCCCAAAACAATACCCTGCTAGCCCCTTAGAAGAAAGAAAGAAAAGAACTAACCTACCAAGTAAAATCCACAAGAACCCTGTGAAAACAGCAGCAGCAGCTACTGTCCTGGAACACAACTAATCCTGTCCCCTTCCAGTTTCTTCCAGGAGCCTGCCTGAATGCTCCAAACCTGAATGGTGCTTGGCGTTTAAGCCGTTTATCTGTGAGTGCTTTCAGAGCTTCTGGTACTGTCTCTAAGAGCTGTCTGCTTGCAGGCATAATTAGTTTGTATTGGGGAGACTGTGCGTTTCCCTGCTCGAGTCCCGCTCCAGCTGCTGCCAAACCGCTCCATTTCTGCCGTCGCTAAGTGGGCAGAGTGAGCACTTTTCAATGATCTAACAGTTTGCCAGAACTCATTAAAAGTATTAATGGGAATGTAGTTTGTTTAACCTGCCTTTCTTGCAGCTGGGACTCTGTTTGCCCCTCCATTTTGGATCTGAACTACTGAATAGATAAAAACAGTGCAAAGGAGGCCTCTAAAATGAAGTCTTTGGACGAATCAAAACTTGGAATCTTAACTGGAGCCAGCCACAAGGGGACTGTATGGGCAGTGACTCTGGGAAATGTAGTTTTGACCATGGCACCTTTTTCTACCAACGGGGAGTTTATTGTGAGTGACAGCGGGACCAGCCAACAGCATAGTGTGGAGCTAAAGGAAATGCACTGCTCTGGGACTGGAGAGATTAGATCAGTTTTGGCAGTGAAGAGACAAGGAGCTCTGTGTATAGCTTCGCGCGGGAAGCGCATACGAGGCCCTCCGGTTCGGCCTACAGCTGTGGAAAGTGCCAGATCGGACTGAATCCAACTTGTGAGGAGAAGAAAGGAGATCTGAAGAGTAGAAACCAAGCTCACCCTGTAGAAGACTGGAGAAATTGCTGAATCGCACTCTGTCCATCAAGAACTGAAGCTGCCGAGTGTTCTCCCGGGTATCGTGCAGTAATTGTGGTCAGGATCAAGAAGCAGCCTGCCTGGTACAGTACTTTCCTTTTACATATAAATGTGCGTAGTGCTTGTGGTGAATCTTGTTTCAATTACCCTGTACAGTGAATTTAGTGCATGAAGCGGAAAGTAAACCCCAGCTTGATTAGGACTACATCCGATTGCTGTAATCTGCAGTGGGGTCCAGTCACAAGGACCTTTTCCACCTGTTCCGCTCCTCATGGCAATCTGAGACAATCTGCCCTCCATCCAGTTCTCAGCATTGAGTCTGAGTACAAAACAGGGTAGCTCCATGCCATCTATTTATCAAATTGCAAGTGCATCATCTAATTGTTGCCGTTTCATTTCTTCACGAACTAAGCCATCCGGCTCCAGATTACAATTGGGTATTGTGCAAGTGTTTTTCCATCACAGGGCCCCAACCAGCTGTACCAATCCTGGCCACCCAGTAAAAGTGACAATTTGGGACTCTGAATACATGCACAGTACAGTGATTATTAATGTGGCTAACCTAATTAACCTGATTTCCCAGTCTTTGTTATACCCCCTTAAATAAATCAGATCTGTTTGTTTCAGCAAAGTTACACTGTCTGAGGAATTTGTTTATGTTAAAGTATGGTACTGTGGCTTTTGCACTGTATCCTCTTGTTTTACAGGGGGTCCCCAGAGTCCAGTCAACAGAGCCAGTCCTGGGGCTAAGTGTACATTGTGAAGATATTCCTGATGCACTGTGTGGGCCACTAGTGGGAAGAAAACTGGGTTACAGTGCCCCAGAGGGCTGTGACCAAGTTAGTTTAACTACTGCAAACCCTGAGCTCTGGGTGGAGGCACCCGCCATTGGACCTAGGCCCCTCAACCTGTTAGTAGTCAAGCAGGCAGGGGTAGTAGCCCTTGGGATAGTGCCACCTGGGGGTTACATAAGTCTACAGCCACTTCATCTGGGACCCCATCAGCCAAAGTTAGAACAGTGTTCCATAGAGCTTTTTGGTACTGCACTGAATATGCCACGTAACTGGCCTGCCGAACTAATAAAGAGGCAGCCATGTACCCTTTCTTTCCTATAGCATCCATTTTCTTGAATCTTTGTCTGGTGGATGGGTAGCCAATGGGATCCTGGCTTTGTCACAGGCAGCAGCTTGGACTACTCCCTCAGGATCAGGATGTGTAAATAGAAAATCAGCTGTAGTTCTGTCCAGCTGGTATTTGTCAGCTTTCTTATCCACACCAGGAATAGAGGTTGGAGTTTTAAAAATCTGCACTGCAGCCTTCTTTATAGATTTATGCATGGACAGAAGTAAACGTTTCATGGGGGTTAACTCCATTTCTAGAAAGTCTGCCTCCTCCATAACCTCCTCTGTTTCCTGAAGAGGAAGGTTCAGGGTTTCCACCATGTTCTTACCAAAAGCATAGTGGGAGGAGTATTCCTCAGGACCCCTGGGAGGAGATCCAAACTCTTGATCAGGAGAAGCCTCTGGATCTATAGGTTCCCCTTCAAAGTCATTCTCCTCCTCACCAAACACTTCCAGCACTTCTTGCCATGCTGGGGCTGTAGGAGGAACCGGGGCAGTCGGTGTAGGAACCAGGATTGCACCCTGTAGGGCTTGTAATGCCTTAGCAATGTCCTCAGCTGAGGGCATAATATGCTTGTCTGCTGGGAGCTCCTTAGCCTTCTCAGCCGGAGGCGCAGCAAGTTGCAACATGTTTTTCTTTAATGGAACAGGTTCAGTGCCTGTTTCCACAGCCCTTTTTGCTTTACCTTGTTCAGATTTATCTGAACTCCTGTCTGGATCCTTGGCTTTACCTCCATCCTTTTTGTGGAAGGAGGAAGAAGCAGAATTATCCCCAGAAGCAGAAGCCATCTCCTTCTAAAATTTTAGACCTTTTCTTTAATGTTTTTGGGCAAAAGCTCTTACAAATATCACAACTGGCAAATATGTGACTTATACCCAAACAAGAAATACAGAGAGAATGTATCTCTGCTTTTGCTGTAAGTTGCCCACGAGAGTCACAACATATAAAATCTGTGGGTCCTGTGCATTTTTTTTAGGTTTATCCAAATGGACCTCTGACATGCTAAGCAAAAAAGATTACTTCAAAACACCGTTATTTAAAGTAACTCTGAACCAGAGATTACTTTAAAATAACTACCGCTGGCAGTTCCTGGAAGAGCGCGCTATTCGGTTCCTAAAGAAGAAGAACCAGGAAAATTACTAAATTTGGACAAAACTAAAGCGGTTCAGGGAACCAATTGCTAAATCACTCTAAATAATAATTTGAGATAAGAAACCTTTAATAGACGCAGAACCCTCTGTTCCAAGGAACCATGCGGGAACAGCGAATATAAAATAAAACACTATTAAAACACTAATTTAGTATACTAAACAATGTTTCTAAGGCAGCATTTAAAAATAAACTGAAAACGATTACTTCTCTACAGATAAACTTTAGTCAGAGACAGTTCAAGTAGAGCTCTCCGGGACGTCCTTACTAGGCAGGCGGAGTAAAGAATCTGAAGCACTCAGAGTGCAGCAGTTGCTAGGGCAGCAGTTTGAAAGTGGCATGAGCCAACTGAGAGTTCCATAATTTACATAAAATTCCATCTCTCCAGGCAGTTCAACACAGGAGGCTGACTGCATTAAGTTTAATCATAATGAGTGATTCCTGGGGTTAGAAGCAGAAGATCTTGCAGGTAGCCAGGCCCCTGCCCATGTAGGGCTTTGTAGGTCAGTAAACCGACCTTGAAGGTGATTCACCACCTAACGAGCAGACAGCAGAGCACAGGTGCAATATATCGAGACACAGGTAGGCCAGTCAACAACCTGGTGGCTGCATTCTGCACTAGCTGCAGGTGGGAGAGATCTACCCCCAAAAGCCCTAGGTATACGGCATTGCAGTAATCAAGGAAAGAGGTTATGAAAGCACGGACAAGTGCTGGAAGATCACAAGGGGGATCAGTTGTTTAATCCTGGCGATGTTCCTCACATGGTAAAATGAGGTCTGGACCATGGCTGACACCTGCCATTTCAGTGTCAGCCCAAAATACAAAACAATGACAAGATGTTTTACTCAGTCAGAGGGGAACAACTGCAAGTCTCCAAGCTGCAGCCCAGAGTACTGATCAGACTGCCCCCTCATCCCTGGGTGACCAGTGTTCCAACACCAGTACTTCGGTCTTATCTGGATTCAACTTCAACCAACTGGCCCTCATCTAGTCCTGAATCTCAGTAAGGCAGCTGTTAAACTGGCTCCTGCTGTTCAGGCGGAAAAGACAAGAGTGCAGGGAGCACTTCTGAAGCATGAACCAGAGAAGGAAATCCCTCACACCTGCAAATGGATGGACAGACCTGGAAGTAAAGCCCTATTCCACCTCACAATGGATCACTGTTGCCAGAGGAGCTGCACAAAGTACCAGCACATCTGCTAGTACAGCTCCTTGCAAGAGGACAAGGTACAGTCGTGGCCAAAAATATTGGCGCCCTTGCAGTTTTTTTTAATAATGCACCATTCCTTCCAGAAAATTGTTGAAATTAAAAAATATTTTGGTATCCACATATGTATTTCTTTGGTTTGCAGTGGAATAAAAACACAAAAAGCAGAAACATTTACTAAGTCTTAGCTTATTCCACACAGAAATCCTTAAATGGCCCGGACAAAATTATTGGCACCTTTTAGTAATAGTTAGAAATTAGATTTCAAGCAGGTGATTCTCCTTCACTTTGGAATTGAACTCACCTGTGGTGAGTTGCAGGTGCCTGCAATATAAAAATCACTCATTCAACCAGTTGGAATAGAGAAAAGGACTCATTCCCCTGTTTTGTGTCACTGTGTGTACCGCAATGAGCATGGAGAAAAGAAAGACAGCCAGAGAACTGTCTGAGGAGGTCAGACAGAAGATTGTAGCCAAGCATGGACAATCTCAAGGCTACAAATCAATCTCCAGAGACCTTGATGTTCCTGTTTCCACCATATGTAATGTTATCAGGATATTTAAGGCCCATGGCACTGTAGCCAACCTCCCTGGATGTGGCCGCAAGAGAAAACTTGATTGAAGATTGCAGCGCAGCATTGTTCGAATGGTGGAGAAAGCACCTCAATCAACTGCCAAACAGATTCAAGCTGACCTTCAGACACAAGGTACGACAGGTTCAACTTGCACCATCCATCGCCAACTCAATGAAAGGGGGTTATACGGTAGGAGGCCCAGGAGGACCCCACTACTAAGAGAGAGAGAGAGAGAGAGAGAGAGACATAAGAAAGCCCAACTGGGGTTTGCCAAAACACATCTGAACAAGCCAAAATCCTTCTGGGAGAATGTCCTGTGGACAGATTAGACCAAATTAGAGCTTTTTGGTAAAGCACATCATCTCTCTGTTTACATAAAACAAAATGAAGCCTTAAAAGAAAAGAACACCTTCCCTACAGTCAAACATGGAGGAGGTTCAGTGATGTTTGGGGTTGCTGGCTGCTCTGGCACTGGGTGCCTTGAACGTGTGCATGGCATCATGAAATCTGGAGATTACCAGACCATTTTGGAGTGCAATGTTGAACCCAGTGTCAGAAAGCTGGGTCTCCGTCGCAGGTCATGGGTCTTCCAGCAGGACAATGACCCCAAACACTTCAAAAAGCACCCAGGAATGGTTCAAAACAAGACGCTGGACTGTTCTGAAGTGGCCAGCAATCAGTCCAGATCTATATCCCACTGAAAACCTGTTGAGAGATCTGAAAACAGCAGTTGGGAGACGGCACCCTTCAAATCTGGGAGAACTGAAGCAGTAGCAGTTCGCACAAGAAGAGTGGGCCAAACTGCCAGTACAGAGGTGCAGGAAGCTCATACATGGCTATAGGAAGCGGTTGATTGCAGTTATTTTGACCAAAGGCTGTGCTACCAGATATTAAGTCTAGGGTGTCAATTTTGCCAATGCCATTTCTTTTCATTTTCTGATTTAAAAGGATATATTAAATTCTGAATCAAAAACAAAGGTTCTGTAATATTAGAAAAATAAAGAATTGTGGAGACCAAATACTGTTAATTTCAACTTATGTTTAGAGGAAATTGTGAGTTATTTGAAAAAAGTGCAAGGGCGCCAATATTTCTGGCCACGACTGTAGTTGAGGAGCACTGACAGCAATGCCTCTAGGTCAATCAAGTGGGAACGTCTTAAATGAGACCCCGTCATGAACTTCACTCATCGACCTGACACTATGTCAAGGGGACGCTTCCATCTGGTTGTGGTATACGACATGCCTCACTATATTCAGAAAAAGAGGCAGAGGCTTGACCACTGGTGGTGGCCTCTCCCAATGCGACCTGGCTGGGGACACAGACTGGGCCACGTCCTCTTGCGCGAGGACCAGGAGAACTGGGCAAACAATGAGACAAGGCAGCAGGTAACAAACTGGATGCTGGGATGCACAGGCAGGGGCATCGCCAGCAGGAAAAGGGAGGTCATAATTCCACTTTACAAGACACTAGTGAGGCCCCACCTGGAATACAGTGTAAAGTTCTGGAGACCTTACCTACGTAAGGGCATAGACAGGGTAGAGAAGGTTCAACATAGATGATACATGGATTGCATCACAAGTCCTATGAGGACAGGTTGAAGGACTTGAATATGTACTCCATGGAGGAGAGGAGGGAAAGAGGGGATATGACAGACATACAAGTATCTTACAGGGAAGAACAGGGTGCAGGAATACACTTTTTAAGTAATAAAGATGTTCCAGGAATAGATTACATGGGATGAAGTTGGAGGGAGGACGATTCAGAGGAAACATGAGGAAGAATATCTTCACAGAACAGGTGGTGGACAAGAGTAACACCCTGCCAAAGGAAGTGGTGGGGGCTTACAACAATCACTGGATTTAAGAATGCATGGGACAGGCAAAGGAATTCTGGAGGTCAGAGGTGAGGGACAACAGACTTCTAGGAAAACAAAGTGAACTTACAAGCTCAAATGGGCAGACTGGGTAAGCCGTAGGTCCTTATCTGCCGACACTATGTATCATTCACCACCTGGTTGACAAGCCTGATGATGTTGATGGCCTGCTAGACTGGAGTCAAGATTTATAAGCCTGATGGGGGCGCAGAGGAGCTCTTGATCCTATGCTCAGAGGGGGCCTTGGACCAAAGTTGAGTAGTCAGTCTAGAGAACCGAAGGGTCTGCGGACGTGGATATGGTGTACACTAGACACACTTCGGGCAGAATCTTTTCCCTTTAATTCTGGACCAGAAGCTCCTCAAGCTAGCTCCTCCCATCCACCCGGGTGGCATCCTCCTCGGCACAACCCCATGACATCAGTCTTCCTTTCTGCTGGAGGCATCAGGTTCCCTCTATCGCAGCTCCACACTAGGTGTTGGCCCTATTTTCTACACTCAACCTTCGAGCTTTCAAAGGCTTTGACTGCTTTTTGTACTATGGATCTGGCAGACCCCAAAAATGGTCCCAGCCTCAAGCAGCTCACGGCATGCAGGCAGAAAATATGATGTACTAATCCACAAAACGTCTGCATCTACCTCTTAGGAGTCCAGCACAACCCGAAGGCTTACAGCCAGTGCTCTACCCTTTAGCCCACCATTCTGGAGGACTGTTAACGTCCATCTTCTTCTGAGTCGCCCGGACGAACTGGATCATCCCATTAATTCCAAAGACATCCACAGGGTGCTTTCTATGGCAGCTGGTTCTGCAGCTCAGTTTGCCACCAAGGAAACAGTGTCTCGGGCCACTTCGGGCGCATCGTTTGCCCTAGTTCCTGTGGGCTTCAGTGCCTCATTCACAAGGGGATTCTGAGACTTGTGCCAGTCCCTACCCACCCTCGGGGAGGGAACTTAGAGGTTCCAAATCCTCTCAGCACAAATTTCAGAAGTCCCAGCGCAGGTCATGGGATTGGAAGAGGGCCCGCTCCTCCTATTCCTGTGCTTTTCCTGGCTCCAGCAACTCTTCAGTCTGACTTTGATTTGTCTGAAGCTGAAAACCTTGCTACACTGCAAAGAACAAACTATAACTCCATTTAGGAGCCGGAAACTTGGTAAGGCATAATATTGTAAAGCAGGGGAGCTACGCTTTCTACAAAAAGTTTTTTTTTTTCCCCCTTATTAGCATTAATCAGAGAACTGCAGGATTCCATTAAAAGTGTAGTAATTTTATAACCAGAGGGAGTGAGATACAAATGAATTTGCTTGATTGTTGGGGTTGAGACCTAGGATTGTAAGGATATTTTTGCAACATTTTAAAAGTGTCCTGCTGGCTGAGAAATTAAGTTTTTATCCCTGGTTTCACTGAAAGAATTTGTGTATTAGAATCAGACATAGCAGACTGCCTACATTGAAAGACCTGCTTACATCACAGGTGTCACTAGTCAATCAACTGGCTTAATTCTTAAGATTTTCAGTGCAGGCAGAGTGTAAAGCACAGCTAACATATTTTGGGGCCGACAGCTTTCAGAGCACAAACCACCAGGCTGTTTTGGGGCTGGGGAGGTTTACCTGTGTCTGATTTGGATGTCTGGATTTTTCTCTGTTTGATTAGCAGGGTATTCTCTCTGTCAAATTGTTGTATAGGGCATCTTGCTGACAGGAAGGCACTCATCTCAGCGGTGGGTGAGAGCTTTTAGCTGATTGTTTTGTGAGGGCACAGTTTAGGCCCAACCCCATACCACCCCTCACCCACACCCACCCCTGAAATAGTTCATTTATACCTGGGGTTCTGACATTTCCTCAAGAGTGCAAGGTGCATATCACTGTCATATCTTCTCTAGCACACTGCACTGACAATATAAGCATACACATTGTATAATATATATATATATATATATATATATATATACACATACATATTTCTATATAACAAACCAATCACACACACAAAGAAAAAAGTAGATAAACATGTGGGGAGTAGTACAATGTAATGGCTGTGGGGCAGCAGTCTTTAGAGAGTCTTTCTGGAGGCTGAGATGCTGCCCTGTTTGTAGACAACTCTCTGCCCCGAAGGAGGAAGCTGCCCGTCTTCAGGCCATGCTGGACAGTAGTAAGGGAACCTTCCCCCAGGCCACACTGGACAGTAGGAAGGGAACCTCCCCCATCCAGGGAGCACCACAGCCACCACCACTACCTCAGAGGTTGCGAAGAAAGCACAGCAGTTGGACCACAGTGGGCTCAGGAAGGGTGAGGATGGTGGAACAGAGGCACACCCAGTCAGTTCCACTCCACAATCCATACACCATTCTGGGGGAGCATAGCTCCCCTATGGATGCACCCGCAGAGGAGACTAAGGAGGCTGAGGACAGCTGTCATATGGGAGGCCCACAGGAAGGAGACAGAGGATACCACAAGGAAAGGAAGCAGCTCCTGGTGGGGGACTCAATTATTAGGGGGCTAGAACTGGGAGGAGCAGAGAAAACTTAAGTAAGGTGCCTGCCTGGTGCCATGGCTTGGAGGAACAGGAAGTGCATCCTCAGGATCACAAGAACAGCTGCACAGGAGTCTGAGCTGTACGTCATTGTCCACCTAGGGACAAATGACTTGGCTCATCATGAGATTAGAGCAGTGCAGAAGGACTTTGTAGAATTGGGAAGGGGCCTAAGACAAGTAGCACACACAGTATCCTTCTCAGAGGTGCTGCCTGTCAATGGCATGAGTGAGGCAAGGGTACTTTGTACCATGCAGTTTAATGAATGGTTGAAAAAAAAAAATGGTGTGGAGCACAGGGGTTTGGCTTCATTGGGGACTGGGGTTCCACCTGCAGGGACACCAGCCTATACTGGCAGGATGGTCTGCATCTGTCCAGTAAGGGAACAAGTCTTTTGAGCAATCGGTTTAAATGCTTCATTGGCAAGCTTTTAAAACTAGTCAAGGGGGAAGGCACTGATAAGCAGCAGGAAAATCCCAGCCACTCCCTACAAAACAGGGTTCTAAATGAGAAAAAGACAGAGGTAGAAAGGTCAGTGGGGGATGCTGCAACAGAAGGTAAAGCCATCAAAAAATGGAGAGCAATGAGTACCAATGCCCGTAGTTTGAGTAACAAGCTTCCTGAATTAGTGGCCTTGATGGAGGAGGAACATCTGGATATCGTGGCAGTCACAGAAACATGGTACAGACAAAACCATGACTGGGACGTAAACATACCAGGATACACTATCTACAGGAGGACAGGGAGGGTAAAAGAGGAGGAGGAGTAGCTCTTTACATAAGGGAAGGAATCAAAGCAACACAACAAAAGGGTAAACAGGGAGGATAAGAAGCACTGTGGGTAAATTTGGAGACTGGCAATGGCACCACAATCCGCACAGGGGTTGTATACAGACCCCCTTCTCAGGGGGAGGAAATGGACAAGGAAATGATAGAAAGTATACTTAGAATGGCAGAAAAAGGGGAGATATTGCTGATGGGTGATCTGAATATGCCAGATGTTAACTGGAGTGCAGTTGCAGCAGCCACTTCTAAGAGTGGGGTTATTCTAGATGCCCTACAGGGGGCATGCCTTAGACAACTAGTATTGGAGCCCACTCGAGAGGGAGCAATCTTAGACCTGGTTCTCTCAAATGGAGATGGAGAGGATCACAGATGTAGAAGTGAGTAGCCATCTGGGAACAAGCGACCATCGAACAGTATGGTTCTCAATAAACACAGCAACAGAGTCATGCCATACAAAGACAAAGGTACTGGATTTTAGGAGGGCTGACTGCCAAAGTGCGTGAGTGCCTAAGGAATGCACTAGCAAATGGACAGGAAGGAGGGCTGGAAGAACAATGGGGAATAATAAAAACTGCCATCACAGAGGTAACAAGCCTCTGTATAAAGCAAATAAACAAAACGAAACGAGGTAAGAAACCACTATGGTTCTCAAAGGAAGTGGCAGTGAAGGTTCAAGAGAAAAGGAAAGTATTCAGGAAGTACAAGGAATCACAGAAGGAACAGGACAGAGAACTGTATCAGTTAAAGTAAAAGGAAGCTGGGAAGGCAGTCAGAACAGCAAAGGCCCAAACCGAGGAAAAGATAGCCAACTCAGTTAAGAAGGGGATAAAACCTTTATAGGTACATCAGGAGCGAAGGAAGATCAAGGGAGGGATAGTGAGGCTTAATAAAGGGAGGAGGGTGGGCAGAGGGTGACTGTGAAAAGGCAAAGATACTAAACAAATATTTTTGATCAGTATTTACAAATGAAGAGGGGGAAGTACCTAAAAACAGGAGGAACACTCTGGATACAGAAGTTGATACCAGCCCATTTACAGAAGAAAGGGTTCTGAAAGAACTCTTAAAACTGAAGGTGGACAAAGCAATGGGGCCTGATGGGATTCATCCCAGAATTCTAAAAGAACTAAGGGTAGAACTAGTGACACCACTGACTACCCTCTTTAACAAATCATGGGAGGATGGGGTGGTACCCGAGGACTGGAGGAGGGCAGATGTGATTCCCCTTCACAAAAGTGGGAGCAAGGCAGAAGCAGGAAACTACAGACCTGTTAGTTTAACCTCAATGGTAGGGAAAATGAAGGAATCACTTCTGAAGGAAAGAACTGTCGAGTATCTAGAGGCCAGAGGGGCACAGGACCCAAGGCAGCATGGATTCACAGCGGGAAGGTCATGCCAGACAAATCTGATAGATTTCTTTGACTGGGTGACCAAAGTAGTTGATCAGGAAGGGGCTGTGGACATGGCCTTCCTAGATTTTAGCAAGGCATTTGACACAGTCCCACACAAAAGATTAATATACAAGTGAGCCAGCCTGGGAGTGGGTCCCAAGATGACAGCCTGGGTAAAGAATTGGCTGGAGCACAGGACACAGAGAGTAAAAGTAAATGGAGTCCACTCTGGAAAAAAAAGGGGGGTTAGTAGTGGGGTACCGCAGGGTTCAGTATTAGGACCGGTCCTCTTCAATGTCTTTATAAGCGACATTGCAGAGGGACTGGAAGGAAAAGTATGTCTCTTTGCAGATGACACAAAGATCTGCAACAGAGTTGATGCACAAGGTGGAGTGGAAAGGATGAGAAGGGACTTGGCAAGGTTAGAGGAATGGTCAAATGTATGGCAGCTTTAGATTCAATGCTAAGAAGTGCAAGGTAATGCACCTGGAAACAAAACCCAGGGAAGAGTACACAACGGGGGTGAGATACTAACAACAAAATGGAAAGGGACCTGGGGTAGTCATATCAGATGACCTAAAGGTGGGCAAGCAATGTGAGAGGGCAGCAAGGAGGGCTGGGGGGATACTGGGATGCATAGGGAGAGGCATCACCAGTAGAAAACAATAAGTTATTATCCCTCTGTACAGACAGCTGGTGAGACCCCATCTGGAGTACTGCGTGCAGTTCTGGAGACCCAATCTCCACAAAGACAGACAGGATAGAAGCTGTCCAGAGGAGGGCAACTAAAATGGTGCAGGGTCTGCACCGGAAGATATATGAAGAGACTAAGGAGCTTAATATGTATAGCCTCGAGGAAAGGGGGAGACATGATAGAAACTTTCAAGTACCTCAAGGAATCAACAAAGTCCAAGAGGAGCATCTTTCAAAAAAAAAGTGTGCAAGAACAAGGGACAAAATCTGAAGATAGAAGGGGGCCGGCTCAGAGGTAATTTAAGGAAGTATTTTTTCACAGAGAGGGTTGTGGATGTATGGAACGGCCTTCCAGAGGAGGTTGTGGAGTCAAAAACAGTGGTGGAATTCAAGCATGCATGGGACAGTCATAAGGAAATTCTAGGGGGTGGGGGTAGGAAGAAGTAGAGTGCTGGTTAACTAGGATCTGCAGCTTATCCATCAGGTAGGGAAATGGGCAGACTGGGTGGGCCAAGCGGTCCTTATCTGCCGTCAAATTCTGTGTTTCTATGTTTCTACTCTGATCCAGGCCGCTAGCCCCTCGGCATCCCTGCTGGGATTGCCAGCAGAGACGTGGGTCAACGAGCCAGTTGAGAATTATCTTGACACATGCCAACCTGTTGTCACCGGACAAAGGAGAGGATTCCATTTCTAGGGCTCTCTCCTCCTGCCCCTCTCCAAGGGAGGGTCTGATCAGATTTTTCTAGGGGTTCCCAAGAGTCCTTCACCTTCACTCGCTTCTCCTCCTCCTCGATGCCCACTGCGGTCAAGGTCCCGACTGAGGTCCTGTAGTTGAGGGACTCAACACTTCAGTCAGTCCCATTCTCTAACCTCTGCAAAAAGGCACCAATACTCCTCATCCTCGGACGACGAAATACTGTTCCATAAAATGCAGTGCCGCTATGAGGAGTTCCTCTGGCAGCAGGAGCTTCTTGGCACAGGTCTCATGCCCCAGCACATCTTGGCATTCCCATGATCACCAGAGCCTTGCCCAAGCCAGTTCCCCTGGTCTAGCCAACGCCTGCCTCCCCACCCAATCGGATGGAACCTCCGCCGCCCAACAACACAGCTCCTCCAAAAACTGTGCACACGGCGGCCAATCTCCACAGTCAGCTCTCAGTAAAAATAGTCACAGGCTGATGAACCTTGCATTCTCAGTGGGGATATGGGTGCTCAGCCAGTGTTTGAGGAGGAGTCTGACTGTGAACTACTCCATGCACTCCCATCGGTTTTTGACCAAGAGTCTTGGGAAGACCTAGCCACAGAACAAGGGCCTACCTGCTTTGGGGCCCTACTCTGCTTCATCTCAAACTCAATGGGGATCCCGCTGGAACCAGTCCAGAAGCGAGCTTAGTAGCCCTTGACATAGATCCTTGATAGGGATGATTCCCCTAGTATTGCCTTCCCTGTAACGGAGACCATTCTTGGCCCCACTCTAGAGCTTTAGCAGTGCCATGCCTCCTGCCCAATGCCGTCTGCCCATGGCCTGCAAGTTCATGGTGCCTACAGGGTCTCTTGTCAGTGTTCATCGACCATCCTTCAGCTGAAGGGCTGGTCAACACCACAAGGTTTCAAACACAGGTAACATCAGGGATGTCGATAAGGCCGGGCCCCCGAGGGAATCCAAGAAATTAGACCATGCGGACAATATGGTGTACAATGCCTCATCCTTGTGCTTTCGGCAGGCCAGATGATATTATGATGGCCTTGCCCATGCTGAACCAGGTTATCCCCAGACTCCCAGCTCACCTGCATCTGCCTGTCAAGTTGATCTGCAACCAGGGACGTGCTACTGCTAAACAGCAGCTCCAAACAGCCCTGGACATTGGTGAGTCATGTCATTGTCATGGTCAGTATCCTCGGCAAGGGCGTGGCTGCGAAGTTTGACTTTTACAGCCAACACTTAGCACAAGTTAGCAGATATGCCCTTCTTGGGCACAGACTTGTCTGGGCCTGGCACTGGTGGTTACCTTACTTGCACTGAGAAATTCAATGTCACCCTGGACTTCATTATGTCCTCTCAGAATGACGTCACAGGCCAGATACAGTGGAAGAAGCCCTTTCAGTTTTCGGCCTTATTCCGCGCCTCAAGCCAGACCACTACAGCCCCAAGCGTGGCAACAGGAGACCTGGAGGCCAAAGTCGAAGCTGGCCTCTTCTGGATCCAAGAAGTACAGAGGGTGAGGGTCTACTGCTCCTGCAGTCAGCCCCACCGTCGCTTCCATGCCTTCCCAGTGACTGGTTGAGGTGTCATCCTCCCACCCACTCTGTCCACCACGGGACCTCCCATGGGGGGGCCAGATCAGCCACTGCGCTTCCACCTGGTCAGATATTTCTGACAAGTGGGTGCTTGAAGTGATCAGTCGAGGACCGTCTCTGGACTTACAGGCTCTCCCGCCCAGCTGAGCCCATGCTCCACGAGAGGACGTGGTGTCAGTGGACATGTCTGCTTCTTAGGAGGAATTCACCCAGCTCCTCCAGAAGGAGGCAGTGGTTTGTGTCCAGGATGCCTAGCCCGGTCCGGGGTTTGTCTCCTGATACTTTCTGGTTCCGAAACGGACCGGGGAGGGGGAAGGCACCCCATGCTGGACCGGCACAACCTCAACAAATCTCAGGTCATGCAAATTCTGGATGGTCACTGGATCAGATCATTTTGTCCCTGGAGCAGGACATGTGGTTCTGCTCTCTGGACCTTCAGGACACCTTACATCCCCATCCATCTGTTCAATCTGCAGTTCTTGAGGTTCAGCATGGAAGACATCCTGTACGAATTCCAGGCCATGCCATTCGGCCTTTCCTCAGCCCCCAGAGTCTTCAAGTGCATCAACAGTGGTGGCAGCCTTCCTGCAGCACCAGGGTGTCCAGGTGAACCCATACATGGACAACTGACTGATCGCCAGTTCCTCCAGGGCAGAGGTGGAAGAGTCTAGGAATCAATCAGTCCTTTCAGACCTGATCTGCCTTGGGCCTCCTGGTCAATGAGGCCAAGTCAGAACTCTGTCCACCACAGGTCATCAAATTCATCGGGGCGGAGATAGACTGCCTTCGGGCCAAAGCCCAGGGGATCTTACCTCCTTTGCTCGTTTTCGGCTGGGCAACTGTGCCCTGCCTGGGACTTCCTGCGCCTGGCTGAGGTTCATGGCAGCTTGCATTAGCATGATCCGGTGGGCCCGCTGGAGGATGCCCCCTGCAATGGGGCTGTCCCAGCAGAGGTCGCAACACCTCTAGTCACCCCAACCAGCCGGTCACGGTGACCCAGCTCATGTGGAACACCATCAAATGGTGGCTAGTCCCAGAACATCTCCAGGAAGCAGTCACATTTGTCCACCCAGAGCCAGTGGTCACGCACGACCAATGCATCTCTGATGGGCCCACCTGGGGGGGCCAGAGTCCACAGGCTCTGGACCCCCCCCCAAGGAGCCCCAATGTCACATCAACCTGTTGGAGCTCCGTGCAGTACATCTAACACAGAATGCCTTAGCTCCGCATGTTCGAGATCAGATCGTCCAGGTCCAGATCGACAACACGATGACCATGTACTAACTCAACAAGCATGGTGGGACACATTCCCTCCCACTATACCAAGAAGCTCTCCACATCTGGACCCTCATGCAGCCTGGACACTGACCTTCTGGCAAGTCATGTGGATAGTGTTCAGCCAGCTGGCGGACGCCTTCAGCAGATTAAGCGAGGCCTCTTACAAGTGGTCTCTCCACCAGGAGGTAGTCAACTGCTCCCAGTGGGGCACTTCCCAGGTCGATCTGTTTGCCACTTGGGAGAACACGAAGCTGAGGCAGCCTTCTGAACCCCCCCAGTGCAGGACACTGCTGGGGGATACCTCCGTGAGGCCCTGGATCCTGGAAACAGAAGGGGAGGTTGGCGCCCCATTCTGGATCTGTACGACCTGAACCACTATCTTGGTTGCGCACCTTTTGGATTGTAACTGTGTCCCAGATCATACCATCCCTCGAGCGAAATGTCTGGTTCTGCTCCCTGGATCTTCAGGACGCTTTCTTCCACATCCCAATCAGTCCGTCACACTGAAATTTCCTCCACTTCTGAGCAGAGAGAACCCTCTACAAGTTCCAAGCCTTGCCATTCACCCAGTCATTGGCCCCCAGGGTCCTCACCAAATGCATTGCAATGTTGATAGCCCATCTTTGGCGTTGAGGGGTCAAGGTGTACCCTTACCTTGATTGGCTCATAATAGGTCCCAAAGCAGAGGTGAAGAGGTCTAGGGACCTGGCCCTCAAGACCTGTCTTGAACTTAGCCTCCTCATCACCAAAGCCAAGTCTGAACTCGTGCCCTCGCAGGTGATCTGCTTCACTGGGGTAGAGCTAGACTCTTACTGAGCCAGAGCACAGCTCCAGTCTGACAGTGCGGTGGTTTTCTCCTCCTTTGTCCAATCATTTCAGGTTGGGCAATTGTACCCTGCCCAGGACTTCCTGCATCTTCTGGGTTGCATGGTGGCCTGCACCACCAGGATCAGTTTGGCCCGGTGATGAATGCATCGCATTCAGTGGTTCTTGTCCAGCCAGTGGCCCCAGCGCCTAGGTCATTTCGATCAGCTGGTCATAGAAACCAAGAGGCTTTGGGACGCTCTGCAGTGGTGGACCGCCCTGGAACGTCTGCAAGGAGGGATCCAGTTTGTCCGCCTCAAGCTTATGGTTGTCCTCACAACCGATGCCTCTTTCACGGGCTGGGGAGACCATATGGGGAACCACAGGGTGCACGGGCTCTGGAACCCCAAGGAGTCCCGATGCCACATCAATGTGCTGGAGCTCTGAGGGTTACGGCTGGCGCTGACTGCATTAGCTCCATTTCTGCAGGGTCAAGTGGTCCAGGTCCAGACAGGCAACACCATAAACATGTACCATCTCAACAGACATGGCGTCACGCGCTCACGGCCTCTGTACAGGGAAGTGCTGCATATCTGGACCCATCGGGAGCCAACTGGAGGCATATCTCTTGGCCATCCACATGGCAGCAGCCTCAAACCAACTGGCGGATGCCCTCCACTGTGTTGGCGAGGCATCCCATGAGTGGTCTCTTCACCCAGAGGTAGTTCGCAGCTTGTTCTTTGTAGGACACCCCTCACATGGACCCGTTTGCCTCCAGGGAGAACACAAAGCTGACGCTGCTTCGTGCCAACCCTCCCTCAGCAGGCTCGCTGCAGGGGGATGCCTTCTTGAGGCCATGGACCCCAGGCCTCTTCTACGCCTCCTCTCCATTTCCCTTGATCCACAAAGTGTTTCTCAAAGCGAGGAAGGATAAGGCGAAGGTGAACCTGGTAGCCCCAGATTGGCCACGCCAGTTCTGGTATCCAGATCTCCTCTGCCTCAGCAGCAGGCTACCGAGTCGTCTTCCAGCACACCCGGACCTGATAGTCCGGGGAAGGTATTCCACCCAGACCTTCAATCCCTGTACCAGACAGCCTGGTTCCTGAGCGGCTAGAGTTCCAGACTTTTGGTCTTTCCAACGATGTCCTCTGCGCAGTTGAGGCATCTAGGAAGGTGTTGACCAGGAGGTGCTACGCCATCAAATGAAATATATTTTCAATTTGGTGTCGTGGCAAAGACTTTAACCCTAGTTCCTGTCCTGTGGCCAGTATCCTCGACTACCTTTGGTCCCTCTCCAAAGGAGGTCTCTGTGATCCCCTAAATGAGCCCCCCAACCAGTCAGAGAGGAGTCTGTAGTTAGAACTTGAGGCGGGGTTGGCCTCCAGAAGAAAACTCCTCCCTCTAGCTTCTGATGGCAAAGCCACCAGTCGAGGGAATGATGGAACGCACAAAAGATCTGGATCTAGAGATCCAGCTCATCCACCGCTTGGTCCCACTGGACCTCGAGGTGCCACTGAAAGACCCTCATGTGCAGTTTGGCGAGGGGAACTGTGGCTGTGGTGGCCACCATGTGGACCACTAGTTGAAGGACGACCCGGGTAGAGAAAACAGGTGCTCGCTGGATCCTGCTTGCCAGAGCCTGAAGGCGTTCTGCTCTGTCCAATGGCAGAAAAGCTCTCCCCTGTTCAGTGTCCAAAATTGCCCCTATGAACTGCAGCCTTTGCGATGGCCATGGGTGCGACTTTGGCCAATTCACTGTGATTCCCAGGGAACAAAACAGTTTCAGAGTGATTTGGAGATGCTCTTCCAACGATGCAGGGAGAAGCCAATCGTTCATGTAGGGGTAAACAAAGAGGCCTCTCCATCGGAGTGCCGCTGTTACCACCGCAAGACACTTGGTGAATACCCTGGGGCTGATGAAAGGCCGAAGGGGAGTACCCTGAACTGGTAGGGCTGGTCCTGAAAGCTGAAGCGAAGAAACCTGAGAGATTTCAGAACCTTGATATGCATGTACGCGTCCTGCATATTGAGGGAGCACAACCAGTCCCCCCTGCTGAAGCATGAGGAATAGGCCTGCCTGAGTGACCATCCGAAATCTCTGCTACTTGACCAAGAGATTGGGCTGGCTCAAGTCCACAATGGGGCGAACGTCTCTGGTTCTCTTTGGGACCAGAAAGAAACTGGAGTAGTAACCTTTGTCCTTCTGGGCTTGGGGAACCAGCTACATGGCCTTTTTCCTCCAACAGCTGCTGGATCTCCACAGCCAGGAGGAGATTGTGCGCCAGTGGACAATTGACTGGGGGAGAAGAGAGATAGACCGTGGAATAGAAAGGAATTCTATGGCATACCTATTTCAAATGGTGTCCAGTACCCACTGGTCTGCAGTGATACTGGACCATTCGAGTGGGAAGAGGGCAAACCTCCCTCCTACCTTCTCATTCTAAAGGTCCCAGAAAGGGGGGGGGGGGCAAGAAGAGTCAGGCGGAGAGGGTGGTGATTCCTTGGGCCCTTGGGAGTCTTGGGCTGCTGAGGGCCCTGGGAACCCAGGGGGGCAGAGTAACCCTGTCTCTTTAACCCTATGCCTTGGGCAGGCTTGGCCCCGTCCTTTTCAAAAGGGATGGCGACAGGGTTCTTGAGGCTGGGATTTGTGCATCGGCCACCGCTTTACCAGACTCCTGCAGCTGTTTGACCATGGTTTCAACCTCGGGGGCAAACAGAAATACAGGTTACTCACCTGTAACAGGAGTTCTAGGAATGGTATATGTTGTTCATCCACACTGTCTGGCAGGTTCCTTGCCATTTTAAATCTTGCCAGAAGGTCTTCAAGCTGGCTCCTCCCACCCACCCAGGTGGTAAAACTCTCGG
The DNA here is from genome assembly GCA_016271365.2 of Neoceratodus forsteri. NCBI lineage: Eukaryota > Metazoa > Chordata > Ceratodontiformes > Ceratodontidae > Neoceratodus > Neoceratodus forsteri. The sequence goes on along the minus strand of CM057456.1, from coordinate 1,410,030,527 downwards.
CTCCGCCCCATGACGCCAGATCTAGCCCACTGGAAGCCAGGTTGTACGTCGAAGCCAGGGAGGTTGGGTGGGTCGTGTGGATGAACAACATATACCATTCCCAGAACTCCTGTTACGGGTGAGTAACCTGTATTTCTAGGGACATGGATATGTTGTTCATTCACACAGTCTGGCAGACTCCTAGCAGTTCTCCAGGAGAAGGGAGGCAAGGCGCACACCCCCTACTTAGGGAATAATGACTGGAGAACCGAGGCCCCAAAACCAGCATCCCGGCATGACTCAAGGTCAATGTGGTAATGGGTAATGAAGGTGTGTGCTGACTTCCAGGTAGCAGCCCTGCGGATTTCCTGGATAGGGACGTCCCTGGAAGCAGCCACTGATGCAGCGGTATGGCGGGTAGAATGAGCTCTTATCCCTCTGGGAGGCTCCATGCCAGCCAGCCTATAGCAGAGATCTATGCAGGAAGTGACCCACCTGCCTATCATCCACTTTGCTGCAGGTCTGCCAGGTGCGGCTTCAGCATAGGTGACTATTATAGGCTGTGGGTGTAATGATGGACACCGACACAAAAAGGTAATGTGGCAAGGCTAAAAATAAAATTTGCCAAGCCTAAAGCTTTATTAAAGTAACAGCTAAAAAAGAAAATATAAAACGTAACTTTGCAGGAATACAGAAAGAAACATAAAAGGTACAAAATTAAATGAATGTTTCCACAGGCAATATCAGCAAACGAAAAGGCCGCCTGTGATTTCAATTATCTTAGTCTGTAACTGCAGACTCCCAAATGGACCAGTACTGGCTGATCCCAAAATGAATCTGAAGGTATCACAAGAGTCTCCTTTTATCCTAGGGAATCATCAGGTGATCACTTCAGACTCAGCCCCCTATACTCTTCAATACAGTTTTCATTTATAAAACACTATTTCATTCTAAGTAAAGGGACATTCAATATATCTATTGCAAAACACTGACATCCCTGAAATGAAATAATACAGGTTTTACTAAGAACAGTACTCTTGCCAAGTTTAGCCCCTCCCTCAACCTATCCACAGTACAACTATAGTGAGAAATGGGCCGGCTGCCTCCTAGGGAAACAGCAAGAGCAACAAGTGCAAATGGCTTTAAGGATTACCTCTGGCTAAAGGCCTGAATACCCATCATCTGGTAAGTTTTACTCTTTAAAGAGGTCAGGAAATCATTTCTAATAGGCAGTTGTTTATGATGTTATTCTCAGAAATGATATGCATTCCCCTAAAGTATCCATTTTTACCTGTTCCTGAATAAAAAGTGATACAAAAACTGTATTTTGCATGGTTTTGTTTTTATGAGTAACATTCCGTTACAGTTCCTCGTGGAACCAGTAATTTGGAGTTTTACCTATGTCATGGTTTGTGCACAGCACTCTAAACATAGTTCTGATAGGTCAACAGCTCATAATCAGCATGCTACACACAAACTAACATAGTAAAAACTCAAAATTACTGGTTCCATGAGGAGAACTGTAACAGAATGTTGCCCATAAAAACAAAACAATGCAAAATACAGTTTTTGTATCACTTTTTATTCAGGTACAGGTAAATATGGGTAATTTAGGTGAATGCATAGCATTTCTGAGAATAAGAACTTTATAAACAACTGCCAGTTAGAAATGATTTCCTGTCCTCTTTAAAATTAACAGGAGCCAGACTGCTACGAAAAGGAGTAAAACTGAAAAGAGTCCATCATTTATCTTACAATGTCTGAAATACTGCACATTTTTGTTTAAAAGTTTCTTTTGGGAGTGCTAAACACATTGCAGCACAAGCAAACAAAAGCAGTCCCTTTAATTTCAAATCTGCTTATGTTTAAAACCATTTGTGCTGCTGGCATATTGCCTTTCCATGTCACCTTACCAAAAATAATAAAGTTAAACAGTAAGGAAAAGTAAACTGTTTTTGGGTCAAAATAGTGTTGCTAAGGCATATCTAGGGAACCTTACAACAACACACTAAGGGATTGGGTGACCAACAGGCAGACTATCTTTTTACTATCTTTATTTTTCTTGTCTGCCTAAATAAACTAAGTGCTTGCACTGTGAGGAGAATTCCCCTATATCTGGCATACAAGTTTGTCTCCTGGGCATTGCTTAAACATGAAAAGAGGAACTACTAGCCCAAATATGCTAAACTCTAGGTCTATACACTGTAGCCTATCATTGGGGCCGGGGGTACTGAAGCTCCATACCTGTCTTTTTAATGAAATGAAAATGATAGAAAGGGCCTCTTATCCAGGTGGCCTGCCTGGAAAAAGGGAATTAAAAAGGGGAAAGTACAGTAAAGATATTCAGAGAGTGCTACTGCAGTAGACTTGTGAAACAGAATTAGACAGGTATTTGGAAGTTTCACAGCACATTTTCACGGTGACAAACAGCTGGAATACCTCTCCCTGAACTTCAGCTGTCCGCTCCTTATAATAAGCGAGCGCTCTTCTAGGGTCCAGAGTATAGAGCCTATATTCGGCCTCTGAGGTGTGACTGGGGTAGAACACCAGCAGAGTCAACACCTGATGAAGGTGAAACTCCGACACCACCTTCGGGAAGGAATTTCGGGTGGGGGCGCAGGACAACCTTGTCTCTGTGGAAGACCAGATAAGGAGACTCGATGGAAAGCACCTGGAGCTCTCCCATCCTTCTGGCTGACGTGAGCCACCAAGAAGGCGGTCTTCCACGACAGGTGAGAGATGTCACACCTGTGCTTCAGTTCGAATGGCTTGCCCATGAGCTTAGCCAATACCAGCAGTAGATCCCACGGAGGTGGAGGTTCTCGCACCGGAGGGGATATGTGATCAAGGCCTTTGAAAAAGCGCCTAACCACCTTCTCCTGCACCACAGACTGCTTCCCGGCCTGCACCCGGTAAGCAGAGATGGATGCCAGGTGCACCTTAAGGGGTCGTCGACCAAAGCCCTTGCTGAGAAAGGGACCACAGGTAGTCCAGAATGCTTGCCAAGGAGCAGGTGGAAGGGTCCAGGCCCTTGCCTTGACACCAAATGGAGAATCTCTTCCATTTAAAGGAATAGCATTTTCTGGTCAACTCCTTACAGGAAGCCTCAACAACGTTGAGGACCTCGTCAGAAAGACCCAAGGCCTGGAACTCTAGCCACTCAGGAACCAGGCCGTCAGGTGCAGGGATTTAAGGTCAGGATGGAATATCTTCCCCTGATTGACTGAGATCAGGTCCGGGCAGGTTGGGAGCCACCTCGGGAGCCTGGAGCCGAGACTGAGGAGAACTGGATACCAGAACTGGCAGGTCCAGTCTGGGGCTACCAGAATCACCTGCGCCTTGTCCCTCCTCGCCTTGAGAAGCACCTTGTGGGTCAAGGAAAATGGGTGAAAGGCGTAGAAGAGGCCTGGGGTCCACGGCCTCGAGAAGGCAACTCCCTGCAGCAAGCCCTGCTGAGGGGGGTGGGCATGAAACAGTCTCAGCTTTGCATTCTCCCTGGAGACAAACAGGTCCACCTGAGGCATGCCCCAGTGGGAGAACAGATCTTGTACTACCTCTGGCAGGAGAGACCACTCGTGGGACGCAGCTCCTATCCGGCTTACAGCATTGGCCAGAATGCTGAAGGTTCCTGCCACATGGATGGCTAGGAGATCCGCTTCCAAGCTGCAGACGAGGGACCAAATGCGAAGAGCCTCCCTGCACAGAGGCATGAAGCGCGTCCCGCCCTGGCAGTTTAGGTAGTACATGGTCGCGGTATTGTCCGTCTGGACCTGCACCACTTGAGCCCGTACAAACGGCACGAAGGCGGTGAAGGCTAGACGAAACACTCAAAGCTCCAGCAGGTTGATGTGGCATCAGGACTCCTGAGGGGACCAGAGGCCGTGCGCTCTGTGCTCCGCCAGATGGGCACCACAACCCATCAGGGAGGCATCGGTCGATAGAAAGACTGTCTGCTCGGGGTGGACAAATGGGATGCCCTCCTGCAGATGAGCTGGAACAATCCACCACTGGAGAGCATTCCACATCTCCTGCGTCACTGTCACTAGCTGATCCATAGGACTGGAGCGCTGTGACCACTGGCTGGCCAGACCCCATTGTAGGGGACGCATGTGCCAACAGGCCCATCGGACCATGCTGGTGCAGGAAGTCCTGGGCAAGGCACAATTGCCCAACCTGAAATGATTGAACAAAGGAGGAAAGAACCTCGGCCCTGTCCGCCGGGAGCCGTGCTCTGGCTCACAGAGAGTCTAGCTCTGCCCCCGATGAATCTGATCACCTGCTTTGGCATGAGTTCCAACTTGGCCTCGTTGATAAGGAGGCCAACTTGAGAGCAGACCTGGAGGGCCAGATCCCTGGACCACTCCACCTACATTCTGGAGGAGGCCGCAATCAGCCAATCATCCAGGTAGGGGTACACTTGGACCCTTCAGCGCCGCAGGAATGCCGTCACCACTGCCTTGCATTTGGTGAAGACTCTGGGAGCTAGAGAAAGGCCAAAAGGCATGGCCTGCAACTCTCAGAGGGACCCCTCTGCTCTGAAGCGGAGGAATCTCTGGTGGGACAGATGGATTGGGACGTGAAAGAACGCGTCCTGGAGGTCCAGAGAACAGAACCACACGCCTCGTTCCAGGGATGGAATGTTCTGAGCCAGAGTGACCATCCTGAAGGTTCAAGATCTTAGGAACCTGTTCAGCTCGTGCAGGTCTAGAATGGGGCGCCAGCCCCCCCGTTTGTTTCAGGACCAGGAAGTACCTGGACACAAACCCTGGGTCTGGTGGAGGATCTGCCACCTTCCTGATCACCTCCTTTTCGAGAAGCAGGGCAAATGTCAGCTCCACGGGCAGACAGAGCTCGCGGACCCGTATCTCCCGTGGGCGGCGGCTCGGAAGGGCGGGGCCTGCTCGAACTCCAGAGGCAGACCCTTCCCTACCACCTCCAACACCCAGCGGTCCGTGGTGATAGCGAAAAAGGCGAAAAGGAAGTGGTGGAGCCATCCCCCATGGGGGGAACCTGGGGGGGGGGCAATGAGGCTGGGGCGACACCCCTCAACCAGTCACTGGGCAGGCTTGGAGGAAGGACCGGCCGAGGGAACGTCCTGAGCCTTTTCCTCCCTGCTTCCTTTTGGAGTAAGCTGCAGACTTGGCTTTGGGGTGCCAAGCGCGAGCCTGCTGGCCCTGATGCTGGTTCAAGTTTATTGCAGGAAAACTCCATTGAGCAAGCTCATTCACAAGGAGGTCCTGTGACAAACACTTAAAGTACAAACACAGATAGGTAATAACAGTATATACATGAAATGCACGTTACATGATACAGGCTGGATATACATACAAGGGTACCACATAGGGTGACCGTAGGTGGTAAACATTGATATGAGACAGGGAAGAGACTTACAGGTTGCATACTGATAAATGAAACATGACGACTGGTGTGTGCAATACATAAACAGTATTTTGGCAGCTAGAACAAACAGTCTACAACTGATATGGGGAGGAGTGATTTGATAGAGTAGCAGTGGAGCGTAAGCAAAGATAAAGCCAGGAGTAGAAGGGGAAGGGAAAGCAGTTAATATGACAAATCAATTATACCTTACCAGTGGATAAATGTGGCACACATGGAGAAGGAAGAGACTTAATGACAGTTACAGGTGTCTTATTTTGGCTGAACTTAGCGATTTGGTGTTGCTGGGCCGGACGTGCTGCAGGGGCAGAAGGTCGAAAGGACTTGCATTACTGACCACGACCCTTGTACTTCTGAGCGGACATGACCGAGTCCAAGGTGGCGTTGGACTTTTTGATCCTCTGGAGGTGGCCTTCCACTCCAGGGCCGAACAGGTTGGTCCCCAAGAAGGGGATGTCCGCCAATTTGTGCTGGGTATCCGTCGTAAAGGTGGATATCCTCAGCCAGGCTCTGCGGCGCATGGCCACTGCAGCTGCTACTGACCGGGCACAGGAGTCTCCGATATCTAGAGTCATTTGGAGCTGCTGTTTCGCCACTGCCCTTCCCTGATCCCGCACCTGCTTGACCGTAGTCTGCAGGTCAGCCAGGAGATGAGGGATCACCTCATCCAGGGAGCCAATGAGAGCGTGGGAGAAGAGCGCCATCAGTACGGCCGAGCTGGCCTGACTGAGGCCAAAGGAGGACACAGTGTATACCTTGCGCCTGGCATAGTCCAGCTTTTTGGACTCCTTGGGGGGTTTATCCACATCCCTAGAGTTCCCAGAGCGCCGGAAAACGCTGTTGGTGACCAACCCCTCCGCAGAGGGGTGTTCAGAAAAACCGGTCAAGGAGCTGGTAGGGACTGCATACTTCCTGGCCATCCTGGCCAAAGGCACAGGACAGGAAGCCGGCCGCTGCCAAAGCTCCAAGGCTGGGCCAACAATGGCTTCAGCCACCGGAAAGGCCTCCGTGGGAGAATCCCCTCAGTCCAGTATCTCCATCGGGGGGTACTTGGCCTGCTTGGATACAGGCTCGAGCTGCATCCCAGTGGACGCCGAGATGAGCCGAAGCAGACCCATGAATGATGATGGGCTCTCGTCCATCGACTGCCCCCCGGAGGACTCCAGGTCAAGGGGTCTAGAAAACAGGAAGGAGTCGCCGTCAGACTCAGAGGAGTCTGCGAAGAGCTGCCTGGGGCCTGAGATACCCTCCACCTGCCGAGGATGGTTGGGAGTGAGTGACCGACAACCGGTGTGGCAGACCCTGACCCGACCGAGAATCCTTGGTCGGAGACCCCTATTTCGGTTGTGGAGGCGGAGATTCCACAATCGGTGGGGCAGCTGGTTTCGGCCTAACAACCGGCCCAGGCTTGGGCACCTCGACCACCGCGAGGGGTTGTTTCAGCCTTTTGGGTGACAGCCACTTAATGGCCGGGGAAGGCGACGGCATCTGCTTGTTCCCGGACAAAAGGAGCTGCTGATAAGTCAAGTCCTCGTAGCGCCGACGCAATTTGCCCCGAAGTCTCTCCTCTTCCGAGGAGGAAGACAAGGATGAGCGGTGCGCCACTGCTTTCCTCGGTGCTGAGACAGAGACTGCCGATGTCGGCAGGATCAGCTGGACCGAGACGAGGTCCAAGACCGAGACAGAGAGCCTCGGTGTTTCCGAGGGTGGGTCTGGGAGGGAGCAGGGAACACCCGCTCCTCCCTCGGCTCGGGAGCCTTGATCGGGGATTCCAGCACAGGAGGCGCAGGCAAGTCCTCGGTTTCCACCGGGGGAACCGGTGATGAAGGGCTGTCTGCTTCACCAGTCGACAGCCCGTCCGACGGGCATCTCGGCCAGCTGACCCGACAGGGACACCGTGAAGCCAGCAGCCTTAGCCGCAACCTCGACCGAAGTAGAGTGTCAGCTTTCTGGGGAAGGGGACCTCTGCCGCTCCCACAAACATCGACGGTGGGACTTACCCATCAAGTCCTTTTTTGACAGAGAAGAGAGTCCCGATGGCCCCTTTCCCTTCATGGCAAGGGACTGGCAAAGCTAAGGGCGATCATCTGCTCGAGTTGTTCAGCCGAGCCAGCTGCCGCGGACACTGCCAACGGGCCTCCTTGGACTTCACCGGCAGATAACGTTTCTCGGGGAGCCCAAGTTGTAGCCGGGCAGCGCGGTCTTGAAGGACGTTGGCCAAGAAAGACCTGCACAACTCGCAGGCCTGCGGGTTGTGGTCAAGCCCGAGGCAGTAGATGCACGTGGAGTGCGGATCAGTCCTGGATATCTTCTGCCCACATGGGCACCGTCGAAAACCGGGAGTTTATTTGTCCATCGCAGCCACAAAGTAAGAATCTGACCGAAGTCTTGAAAACTTTAAAATTATTTTCGGGTGAACTGAAGAGTTAGTATTCAGTCTATACGCAGAGCGTTAAGGAGGGAACCTGAGCTTCCAAGCGGTAAGGAAGATCTGGCGTCATGGGGCGGAGCCGAGAGTTTTACCACCCGGGTGGGTGGGAGGAGCCAGCTTGAAGACCTTCCAGCAAGATTTAAAGCAGCAAGGAACCTGCCAGACAGTGTGGATGAACAACATATCCATGTCCTTAGAACGGGGCCTTGGAACAGGGGAATCCAAAAGTCTTGCAGATCCGTCTGGAACCCCATCAACCTGAACCATGATTGCAGTCTCAAACTCCAGAGGCAGTTGCCCCGGAGACCATGTCCACCGCGTAAAAGCAATGGAGGACATGTTTGTTAACATCCAGACCTGACTGGGCACAGGCAAGCACCTCCTCTTTTGAGTCAGAGTCCGGCATGGACTTGACTAGGTCCATGGTCTTCTGCCATAAGGACTGTTGGTATATAATCATGTGTGCCATGAAGTTAAGTGACCTGATGGCATCTGTGGCAGAAGAGTAAACCTTCCAGTCCCAGCTGTCCAATATTTGGAGACCAGTTCCGGGGGTTGAGAGTCAAGTGTTTGGGCTGTGAGCCCCCGCCATGGGCTGCGGACAGAACCAGGGAATTAGTCTTTGGCTGTTCTGCCAGAAAGGGTTAAGATCTGGGAGGCTTGTAAAGCCTTTCAGCCTTCCTAGGAACTGCAGGTACTGAGGAAGGGTTACGCCAAGTCAGGAGAGTGACATCCTGGAAAGGCTTGACAAAAAAAAGGGGGGAGGGACAGAAAGAGGGAGACACCAAAGGCTTAGGTTCTTTTTTGCCCAGGAACTTGGCCAGGCGCTTGCGCTCTGGGTCCAGGTCCTCCGTGTCCCACTTATAAATGGCCTGGATGTACCTTGTTAAATCTAAAAATAAGGGATCATCCGGGGGGGCCGTGGAGAATCCTTAGGTCCTGGGGAGAATTCCCCGTCCGAATCAGGCTCAGATTCTGCATCTCCCTCTTCTGAGGATGACAAGAAAGGGGAGACTGCTGACTTCTCTTTTTGCCCTTAGGATCTGGGTGTGGACTCACCCCCATCAGGAGTCGGGGTGGTGGTGGGAAGGGGGGTCCCATGGGTGGTGGGGTTGGGGTGGTATCTGAGGATCTGTAAAGGAAAGCCCCTTCCCTGTATTCCACCATGTGGTGAATAAGGAGCCTATGTCTGCCATTGGGACAACCACTGAGACGGGCACCTGGCCCACCTGAGCGGGCGTTTGGTTATCTTGAGAAACTGGAGACAGGTCCAGGACCCTGTTAGTGGGCTGACGTACTGTGTCACCATCGCCTGGGGAGCTGGTGTCCAGAGTAGGTCTGACTGGCAACAAACCCTGGGACGGGGTGTGGGCATCTGGTCATCTGTCAGCTACCACCCCGTATCAGCAGTCGGGGGACTGGGATGACCGAGAAGGTGACCGGCTAGGATTTCACTGTTCGACTGGTAGGCAAACCTCAGCTGGAGAAGGTGGAGGCTTCCGAGCCCGGACGACCTCTTGCCTACCTGGTTTTTCATCCTAAGGCTTCCTTTTTTCGGATGAACTTCGCCTGTCCTTCGAAGACTTGGACTGGCCCTCCTGGGTCAACCCTGAGGAAGATTTGAGGTCCATGAGCCACTGAACACTGGTGTCCTGAAGAGGCAGACTCTTGGTGCTTGCCCCGAGAAGAAGTGGGAGTGGACTTAATTCAAGCGGGAGTGTTTGGTCACGGACACTGAACCAGACCTCCGGCCGGAGGTCGAGGAGGAAGCGGCCTGCTTATCCGGTGACTTAGGGCAGGACTCTGACCTGGCCCAACCTTTATCCCTGTGGTGATGTTTCCCACCTGAGGGCATTTCTTTGGTTGGGGAATCCCTGGCGGGAGAAGAGGAGCCGGCCTCTGAGCCATGCTGCATCGTCGCTAGTTGCTTCTCTAGAAGGAAGGTTTTGAGTGCATTGGCTCTCCTGGCAAGAATTTTTTGATTGAATTGCTGGCAGTGGGTATAGGTGTCAGGCCAGTTGTCTGGGCCCAAGCAGAAGAGGCAGGCCACGTGGCAGTCTTTGGCCTGATCTGCTTGCCGCATGCACACACAGCTTTGCACTGCAGTGGAGAAGGGGACGATATACACAAGGTGAACTAAACGAACGACTAAGAAAAATACTTTTCTTTAGGCTGTGAACTGCTGAAGAAGGCATCCGTGGATCCAAACTACGCGGGTCAACAGCGGGAAAACAGATGGTGCCGGGGGACCGCACCTTTATACCATGCTGGACGTCGGGCGGAGCAGTCAGGACAATCCCCCACCTCAGACTGCTAGCTACAAGCATTAGTCCTAATGGTATTCCCTGCTGCAAGGGCACAACCCTCGAAGTTAGATCAGAAATTACTGGCCCTAAGCATTTATGTTACTGAAGCTGCGGATTTACTTGCCTGCATGTAGTCGGCAGTATTTTTACCAATACTTGTACATTAGTAAAAGTAAAGGGCTCCAATTTCTTGTTTAACACTAAATATGCGCAGTCTTTTGTATCAGCAGTTGCTCAACCGAACAAAACCAATCCCGCTCGGTCACATTGCATGTTACACATGGCAAGTGAAAATGCACCATCAGCACAGAAAACAGGCCAAGGGAGATGCTCCTTAATTTGGCTGGGTCAACCATATTTATTCTGAAACACGTAAGGAAGTATCAACCTGATCAACAAATATGTTTAATATGTAATTTGTAGCACACAGAGACCACTCCACCCCCAATTCTGTTTTTTTTTTTTTTTTTTAATATATACACACTATGCTTTTTCCCTCCCGCCTGAACTCTGCCCTCAGCCCCGTCACCTGTGCCCAGGAACCTGCAGCCCCAGTGTTCCTCCCTGGGTTACCCCTAGGGCAGGGCTGCCGGGGGACCCAATCCCCCAGTCCTCTAGCCTGGTGTCTGTGTGGCACCACAGGCAATGTGGCGAGACCTGCAGAGCAAGGCAGGCGGTATATTGCGCAGTCAGCATTCTCCATGTTCCGACACAGAGGCATGGCGTAGAAGGACACTAGTGGCAATCACACAGTTTGCCCCGCTTCCCCAATCAAGCGCGCTCCAGCAGTCGGATCCACAGCTTCTGCCAAGGGTCTCTTGAGCGCCAGCAGCTGACTGCAACTCAGTCTACAACCTTGCACAGACAGCCCATCTACAGATAGACTAACACTAAACTACTGATTTTTAAACAGGTTTCTTAATTTCTCACTTCGTAACACAAAACCCATTCTATAAGCACAGTACTGGGCTATAAAGCCCTACATGGTCAGGGACCCCAGTACTTGCAAGATCTCCTTTGTTCCTACCACCCCCTCCACCCACTCCGCTCCTCAGACGAGGGATTGCTAGAGGTTCCCAAGGTCCTACTTAAGATCTCGGGGGCCCACTCTTGTTTTTACGGTCCCTACCTTATGGAATGCTCTACCTCATCAGGTGAGTGCCTGACCGCAGAGAGCTTTATGTCCGCTCTCAAGACTTATTTGGGTTAGCTTTTCATGAATCTTTTTAAATCTGCTGATATGGGGTTTTAAGAACTGTATTTTAATATGGATTTAATATTTATATTTGTTTGAATGTTTCATCTTGTACAAGTGCTTTGATCACAAGGAATAGCACTTTTGATAAATATAAATGTTCTGATTTAAGACAAGCCTGTTTTTTTTTTTTTATGCTGCCACCACCACATATTTCCATGGGCTGAAGACACTCCGCCTGCAGCCTTGTGCCTTACTACACCCCGAGTGTGTGGCTGTGGCAGCACAACCAACAGCCCATCATGTCTTATTGCTTACATCTCATTACTTACATCTGTTTAGCTAGCTATCCACTGCTGCAACAAATTTTACAGGTCAGCAATTATGAAATGTTTATGCAACTAGATCAAAGCGAGACCCAACGGGCTGACTATGTCCTTTTAAGTAGTGTTTTGCAAGCACTGTTTGATCTACAATACCTGTGCCCAAAACGTAACTGCATCTTCCACATGACTGCCAAACACATCCTCAACTACAAAATAAAGCGGGGAAAAAGGGGGATGTCAGTTTACTAAAGCAGCACTTTAAATGTTTTAAGTACAATACTATACATATGTTAGTTTTTTGTTAGGTTTGACACCCTTCTAGGTCTCAAGTACAATACAGAATAACAAAAAATAGTCTAGTCTAAACAAGCAGTAGAGCAAAGCATACAACATGGTAAAACAAAATATAAAAAAGTTACATTACAATTAAAAGCCTAACTGAATAATATTTAATGAAGATAATTTTAATGCGTTGTTCATTACCTTTCCCATGAAGCACTCCATCCATTTTGGCCACGTCCTGAAATATCAAAAATAAATTAAGTATATATTCTGGAGCACATCGTTTAAATTTGGAAACTGTTTACTGAGCTGCGCACTCTGCATTTCCATTGATCACAACCTAGTCAATTACTGCACATATCTATTTGTATTATTTTACCTGTCTTTCTTCTCTAGTACCCACCTTTAATCTAATCTAGTTACCTAAAGCATTTGTTGTAACAACTTTGTACCTTGCCATTACATACTTACTTGCAATCTTATTACCTTTTGCATTTGTCTAAATCTACTTGTATAGTGTTATTTGTCTTCGTGTCATCTTCATGGCTCGGGTCGTGCCTGAAAACTGTCCATTGGGCCAGTGTACACACCCGGTTAACAAATAATAAATTTGGAAACTAGCCATCAATTAGTGGAGATTTCAAACACACCATCCCTTATTCAGTTCATGTGCTATGAGGTCCCAAGTCTTTTTGGTCTTAGTTTTTTATCCTTTTATCTCCCTCACATGTGGAAGCTCTTCAGGTGCTCCAGGTGGTTGTTCTGTTTGCCAGCCTGACTCGCTCCCATGCAGGCACTTCCCACCATCACGTTGGGTATTCTACATCAGATGCAGGTCTAGTCTTCCTGCAGGGGCCAGCAATTCTTTGTGGTCATTTGAAGGGACAGCAAAGATCCTTTGGTGTTCTACAGTCAGGATTAAGTGACAGGGCGGAAACAAAAAGCCAGCAGCGTGGATGAGCACACATGAAGGTCAGTGGGGGAAGAGTGCTCAGGGCCTGGGTTTGGTTCCATATCGTCTGCCACTGGCAGCAGCAGAAAGACAAGCTCTGTAGGAATAGGTAAGCGTCTGTGAGGCAGAGGGGTGGGAGAAGAGTTTGTATAGAGAAATGGTGTGAGGGCAGTATGGAACGGAGAAATGCTAAGGGGAGGAGTGATGGACTTTGGGGTCAAGGAGAATGGAGCAGAGGGCACCAGCATAAGGACGGAAGAATTGGGGAGGAGGATGGAGAGGTAGTTTTCCGGAGAGATGTCTGAGTAAACCGAAGAGGGCGAAGATGTAGGTGGTAAACATAGTGGGGAGGGGAGCATCAGAGTGTGAGTAGGGAGAGATGCGTAGATTAGGGAGGATGAGTGAGGATGAGCTAGAGAAGATTTGGGTTGGGGAGAGTGAGAAGAGAGTTGTGAGTGGGGGATGAGGAGGGAAGGATGAGACGGGGAAGAGAGTAAGTTAGGGAGGGTTGAGGATAAAGAGGGAGATTTGGGGAAGGGGTAGCGTTTAAAGGGAGGAGATATGGGAAAGGTTAGATTGGATGGAAAAAAGGAGTGAGGAAGCAGCGGTAGCAATGATGTAAAAAAGACCCAGAGAAATGAAGAGGACTCCTACAAGGAAAGCAACATTTGTGCAAAATTGGCAAAACACTTATTGACCTCTATGATATACTATCACCACAGTATCATGATTGCTACTGTAGCCAAAGTAGAATGGACAGTAGTAGTATGATGTCCCCGTTGAGCTGCAGCCAGAGAGATAACTAATGCCTACCAGCAATTGCAAAATACACTGTAGGTATTGATGCAGCTGAAAAATGTGAGGCTGCTTCAGACCCGAGGAATGCTGAAGGATTCATCAATGTTTGAAAAGGTGCAGACGTGCAGGGCACTTTGGGTGGTGTACTATGGGCAAGGCTCCTGGAATTCTGAGGTTCTACGGTTGCAGAATTTGCCGCAGAATTTGCATCATGCCGCAGAATATATATAGTGCCGCAGATTCATTGTTTTTGGTGAATTTTCATATAAATATACTGCTTTTCCATAGTGTCAGGCTTTCTTTCCCACCTCGTTTATCCTGAAGCCCCTCCTCTATGCTCAGCATGTGATGTCATCGATGACATCACATCATATTTAGTCAATGACAGGACTGCATTCTGTCAGAGAAATGAATAAATCGTGCCGCAGAAATCAGAAAATGCTGCCACAGAAGTCAAGGAGCCCTGCCACAGAAATCAGAAAATTCTGTCGCAGAACACCAGGGGCCCCCGACTATGGGAAGACACTGCCTACAGAAGTGCAGTGCTCAGCACATTCACTCAAACATTCAGTGCACATTCGCGCTCACACATTGACTCTTTACAGATTCAGTCTGCACATATTTCACTCTTTACACATTAACTGTTCACACATTCACTCTTGACACATTCACTCTTATGACTGTCCTTACAAACATGATATGTAGCATTTGTAGTATATTGGTTGAATGTCATTTCGCAGCACAAGTGTGAAAAGACATCTCATGCAGGATGTAAAAAAAAAAAGTTACACCTGTCACATTTGAGGTGCTGTAGGAAAATAGGTATACTGAAAATCTGAAGTCAAAATATTGAACATTAACAGTCATAAGTTGGACATGTTACCATATTTGTACACCAAACTCAGCACAGCCTTATTATCCCACCTCATGAATCCCTATCAGGGAAAGTTTTCAAAACCCCCACTGAAACGAGATTCTGTACCACCAAAATGTCTTTCTGCACCACAGCTGTGAAAATACATTTTGGCAAGGATTTGACAAAATTACAGCTGTCACGTTTAAGAGGTGGTGTGGAAAAATGGTTATGCTGAAAATCTGGGATCAAAATATTTTAAATTACCCAGCCAATGAAAAATGGTGGTGAAGATTTTCAAATCCCACACAAAAGCTGGGGCCCAAAAAGGCCATGTTCAAAATATGGGGTCAAAATATGCAAAAATGACAAGGTTATCCATCAAAGTTCAAAACCCCATTGAAATACATTGCACAGACAGCCTGCAAGCGCAGCAGTAGCACCACCACTCGTGGCGCCAGCGACCCAGGTTCAGGAACAAGCCTGGGCCGCCAGAGAGCTGGCCAGGGGGAAAGAGGACCAAGCATTCCACAGGATGCTCTCCTCCTCCAGGGAGGGAAGGTCGTGTCCCTCTGCATTACCGTCACCTGGCAGACCACAGGTGGTGGTGGTGCAGAAAAGTCATGACTTCAGTGGGAGGGCCCTAGGATCAAGCCCATGGATTGGCAGCATCAGGACTTGCCGGCAGCCAATCCCATTGCATGCTCCTAGAGGGTGGGTGGGACAGAAAATCGGAAATGTGAGGCACAGGATTTGAAGGATTAAGCCTCTGCCTGCCCACCATGTCCATCACTGGATCCACGCTGCCTTCCGCCAGACATACCACCAGTTTTTACCTCCGCCATGGGTGGCCAGATTTCTGTGGGGAAAAAATGCTGAAGACGTACTGGCTCGGGGTACGCAACACAACAGTGTGCGGACAAGGAGGCAGGATCTCAGATGAGAAAAGAGCACTTGGCAGGAAATGGAAGAAGGTCCCTACCTGGCTCAAAGCAGGAGAATAAAATTACAAAGAAAAAAGGAAGAAACGCAGTGAACTGCACGCACTTTATTTTCTCATATCGCAGTCACCGGTTCCAGCAGCAAGACATGTGTTCTATCAGAAGATGAATCTTGATTGTGGGATATGTTCAGGCGAGTGAGGGTGCAGGATTGGGGGGGGGGGGTGCTTGCTGAATGGGAAGTCAGGGTGGCAGGAGTCAGATCTGCAAGGTTTTTTTTTTTTGTTTGTTTTTACAGGTTTAAAAAACAGAAAATAGCTGGCTCGCCAGTGCAGCAGCTGGATTTCGTCTGCAATGCCAGCAACCTGGGTTCGGGAACGGATTTGGGTCGCTGGAGGTCCGGCGGGGGGAGGCAGGAGCATCCAGCAACAGCTCACCTCTTCCTGGGGGAGGGTGGGGTTACGACCCGGCGTTTGCTGGCCCCAGGTGGAGGCTAGGGGCATAGCACGACGTCAGGCCTTAGATGTCTAGGGGGAGTGGCAGACATCGGCGTAAGCCATGACTTCTGTGGCATGCCGTTCCTCAGCGAGAAAACAGGAAAAATGTCGCCTTGGTCGGGTGACTGCCTCCCGGACCCCTGTCGCCACCTCAGCAGCACCCAGGAGTGTTGAGTATAGCCGTACAGGCTCTTCCCTGCTGAAAGGGACCCCTCCCCATGCAGAGGGTTGCCTGGGCTGGCTGCAATGTGGGGTGGTGGGGTCAGGGCGTCGAAGGAGGAAGGTCCACGTGGGGACCAAGGAGAGACCGGGCTAAGGTGCAGGTGGGAGTATAAAGAAATAATGCAAAAAAAATAGGCACCGAGGACTTTTACAGCTGACATTGTAAAAATATGAGAATGGTAATCAGAGGGTGGGGTACCACTAGACACCAGGAAACAGAACTGTATAAGGGGGATGGCACTCTGAGGTCAGGGGTTGCCACTTAACACCAGGGAACATTACAAATATAACAAGGAGGAAAACTGCTAGCTCTGAACCTGGAAGTGAACCAGAGATGAGCATGGAGCAGGAGACT
Organism: Neoceratodus forsteri; assembly: GCA_016271365.2. Classification (NCBI taxonomy): domain Eukaryota; kingdom Metazoa; phylum Chordata; order Ceratodontiformes; family Ceratodontidae; genus Neoceratodus; species Neoceratodus forsteri. The sequence continues at coordinate 1,410,013,993 of CM057456.1, read as the reverse complement.
AGTGCACTTAGCGGGGGGGTTGACAGCACTGTACTCAAATGGAGAAGACCGCATCATGTGTTTCAACTCCACTGTGGAGGGACACAGCGAAGGTATCCGCTCACGTGCTCGAAGTCCCCAATCTCTACTATGTAGCAGCAATACATCGCATAGCTCTGCAGCCGTAAAAATAGGGAGACTAAGCAGATTTCAGGGTTGGGTGAGAAGGGGTCAGGAGGCTGAGATGGTTAGGAGGAACAGTTATTCCAAAGCTACAGGTAGGCAAAGTAATGGGCAGAAAGGAGTGGGACCAGCCTCTGTCTAACTTACTGAGGCAATTTCTGTGTAATTTCTGGGGCCATACCTAAATTCTGTGGCTGGTCTCTTTCTTTAGCATCATCACGTGCTGCAGAACAGCAGAAAACAGGGGTCCTTGGGTATACATTATCAACTGAAGGAGTCATAATGCGAGCCCTCCAATCACTTACCTAATGGCTCCGTAGAGATTATAGGTTACATGTGGTGGTGGTGGACAAGCCCCGGTTTTCTCAGGCGAGGACCACTCTAAGTTCTGCAATATACAATCTCTATGTTCATTACATCATATGTGCCAAGACCGGTGTGGGGGGCCTGCAGATCTGCCGCAGACTGAAAACTATGGAGAATATGAAGGAAACGAGTAGTGAGAGAGCTGGGAAGTGGAAATATGTGGCGAGAGGACTGGTTGGCAACCAGGGCCATACAGTGTGGATTTAAAGAGCAGAATTATAAAAGGACCAGGAAAGGCAGATCCATGCAAGCAACCCAGGGCTGTGCCCAGAGCCTGCAATATCTCAGTGGGTTTTCAGGAGAAAAATCCAGCATATGGCACTCTAAGAGGGAGGGAGGGAGACCAACTAATCATGCTTCAGAACCGCCACTGACGTGATCATGAGTGGTGATGGTGCAACCTAGAGCCCAATGCAAGGGTGAGCAAGGAAATGCTGCATTATGGTAACTGGCACCACAAACTAGTGGTCCCAAAAATGGTAGATTTCCACTCCTCCCAAGTAGTTCCACATCCTCATCAAAACATCTGTGCTCCTGGCTGGGATACAGACAAGGCCGAGCCCCACCATGGGGTGGTACTCACCGAGGCTCAGTGGAAATGTGGAAGAGGTGGGGTGGGGTTGGCATCTTCTAGGGATACCTTTTTCATGGAAGTGTGGGAAAAATGGAATATGGCATTCTTAAACACTTCAATTTACTACCAGTCTGCATCACACTTGTCACCAAATCTGACAGTTAAAAAAGTATAGCTTCGTGAGAACTTACTGTAACAATAGATCTTCGAGAGGATCTCTTGCAACAGTCCACACCTACAGAACTTCAGTCTGCTAGGCACTGGGACAGGGAAACTTTTCTAGCTAGCAGACTAACCGGGGAGGACACCCACATAGACGCCACATGCTGCCCCAGCTGGTGAACCAAGGAGAAGTCAGAGGTTCCCACGAATAGTAGTCAAACAGAAGGTTCACCAACAAGGAGAAAGAAAGGCACAGAAAGTCTCCTAGACCAAGGGGGATGGAGGGAGAGACAGCATGGCCTGCTGCAACAGATCCTCTTGAAGATTTACTGTTACAGTAAGTTCTTACATAACTTTACTATCTTCAACAGGGGTATCTCTTGCAGCAGGCCACACCTACAGAACAGGTCCCAAGCAGTTCTGACAGCAGAGAAGCCAATCTGGGCGGTGGAGACTGTGGCGACCTATGCCACTGCCAGTCAGATGTAGATATATGGTGTTATATGCTTCAGCTCCCCCACGGTCGGCCAGCACCCAGCCAGCCACCGACCGAGACCAGGATGCCTGCCTGCAGCTCCTTGGAAGCTGCCTGCCCTTGAACAGGGCTGCTTCAGCTCCCCACGGTCGGCCGGCACCCAGCCATCCACCAACAGACCAGGATGCCCGCCTGCAGCTCCTTGGAAGGTATGGGACAGCTCAGCCAATCGGAACACGGGTGCTTACAGCAAACCTGCTCTGACTGGCCAGGACTTTTCCCCTGCTTCAGCACCTGCCACTTTACAAATAGATTTTCGATAGAACTAAGCACATTTCAGCTGTGTAATAGAAGTTTTTCAACTGTACTAGCTGGATTGTAATTTCTGCTAGTATTTTAAAGTGCTTACACCTCTTCTGTCTCAGTGCTCCTCCATCCAAGCACTCTGCCTTGGCGCCGAAAAGTCCAACTACATTTGTCTTACTAAACTGCTCAGATCTAACCCATCCTAACCTCTGCTATTTAAGACCTGCTCTTTTTTTCTTCTCTCCAGCTGCCTGCCCTTGAACAGGGCTGCTTCAGCTCCCCCACTGTCAGCCGGCACCCAGCCAGCCACTGATCGAGACCAGGAGGTGTAATAGAAATTTTTTTTTTTTTTTTTGCTAGTTTTCCATTAGCATGTTATACAGACCTGCCACTAGAGGGATTCTTGGTCTTTCTACACAAATCACTGTACTCAATCGTGGGCAATATGGCCTGCATTATTCCACTTCTTTCCCGGTGCTGCTACAAGGGTAGGTTGTAGTTTGAAGTTCCCCTAAGCTTCACTGAACAGGCTGACAACTTCCTTAAAACTGCCTGTGCGACAGCTCTGCAGCTGACAACAGGAAGCTCTCAGTGTCTGCCATCCACCCCTTCAGACTCAAGTCAGATAGACTCTGAGCACCCTATTCTTACCAAAGCTACACTGACATCATCCAATAATAATAATCCCTTACCTAGTATATGCTTCCTTCCGCCCTCCTTGGTGTGCTAGGAACCCAAGTGTCCCTCCCCCTAATAGGGGTGTACTACTTGCCATAATCTGCTCACTGACTCTAGTTTGGGTGGACAGGCTCATAGACCCATTCCCCCCAGAACCAGTGAGCAATCTACATAATATCCCCCCACATGACTTCCTTAGCAGCAACCCTATCTCAAGTATATCTAGTCTCTTAAAGCATGAGATCATAAAAAAGGGTGTATGCTATGACCTGCTTTACTATATGAGCAGGACGCGAAGACACCTCATCTCAATACCTAGCACTAAACTGCTCAGGTTACTAGTCTTGCTACTTCTCCCATCAGGTGATATCCAATCTAGCCCTGGCCCATACGTACCCAAAACCTTGGTAGCATCCCCCCAGGACCATCAATGGGCAGCCACTAAGAGTCTGAAGATAGCACATATGAACATATGTAGTCTTAGACCAAAAATACGCGAAGTCCAGGCCTGGTTGGAACTCTACAAACCAGACTTACTAGCCATCTCTGAAACCTGGCTAAAAAGCCCACATCCATGACCACGAGATTCAGGTCATGGGTTACAATAGCTGCTGCAATGACAGAGAAACCAAAAAATGGGGTGGGGTCCTAATCTATGCCAAGGATGACCTGTCCGTGTCACCTCTACCCCTGCAGACTAATCCTACTGCTGAGGGACACAGCATATAAATCCGGATAACCCTAGGGCATGCCAAACAACTAACAATTGGCTGCGTGTACCACCCACCAAAATCAGCCCTCAAATCCCTTGAAGCCATCACAAACGATACAGCTATCAAGTTAACAACGGAGCAACTAATCCTGGGAGACTTCAACATTAACTGGGCCCAGGACCCTGGTCATGCCTTGAAGTCACTTACCCATGAAGCAGGTCTGACGCAGGTCATCTCTGAACCGACCAGACTTAATTACAAAACTGGGAACCACACCACCCTTGACTGGGCTCTGGTGTCTAACCCCACTAATATACAGAGTGCGGGCACAATGGCAGACTCCCCCCCTGAGTGACCATTCCCCAATCTTCTGTATATGGAAAAATAAACCACCCAAGGTCCAACCTAGAATTCTCTCCACCCGTGACTTCTCCAAGTTCTCTGAACTACAATACAGTCGCTACCTAAGTAGTCTGGACTGGAACCCCATAAATCTTCTCCCTACTCTTACTGAGGCTTTGCAATACTTCCAGGACGAGCTAACCACAGCGGCCAACCTGTTTGCTCCAATGAAGAGAATGAGGGCTAAAGGCAGCTGCTACAAGTGGATCTCTCCCTCAAAGCCCTAATGGTTACTCGGGGGGGAAAAAAACCTAGAAAAAGTTTAGGCTCTCCTCCCTCCCGGGCAGATCTCGCTGAATACAAAGCCCTGAGGAACAAAGCCAAGAGAGCCATTAAACTCGCTAAAAGAGATTACTTAACACACCTCCGGAAAAACAGCCTGGGCAACCCCAAGCAATTCTGGAATCATATCAATGACCTGATCAAGGGCAGCAAAAAGCCAGAGTCCTGTCCCATGGAGATTAATGGTCAGCTCACAACTGACCCTTCTCAAATATTGACTGCCCTTAACAGGCACTTCTCAGACCTCGAGGCCTACAAGACCTGCCTGTCTCCCCAGACTCTTCCCCCTACCTCAGATGAACCACCTCACATGGAAAGACCCCCATTTCACCAGAGACTGGCTAAACGTACTGAAGTACTAAACCTCCTAAGGAACTTGAAACCGAAAAGGGTCAGGGGGACCCGACGGTATCAACCCTCGGCTACTCAAGGCAGGAGCTACCTCCTAAGCCTGGCCTATAACCATGCTCCTCAAATCGATCACCGAGGGAAGGAGCAGTCCCTGACCCGTGTAAACATGTCAATGTTGTCCCTATTCACAAAGGGGGGGCTCAGGGAAAAACTCAACTACAGGCCCATCTCCCTCCTCTGCTCACTTGCTAAGGTGCAAGAAAGAGTCATCTACAAATCAACTCAGGGACTACCTGGAAGCTCATCAGCTTCTTGCCCCCTCCCAACATGGATTTAGAACAAACCATGGTACTGACACTGCCCTTATTAACTTCACGGATTAAGTTCTCAGGGCAATGGACAAAGGGATACCCACTGGTGCAGTCTTTATATAGATTTATCCAAGGCGTTAGACCTCGACCACAGCTTGCTGCTACAGAAGCTGCAAAATATAGACCTAGACAATCATGCCCTGAAGTGATCTGGGAGCTACTTAGCAGGCAGGGCACAGAGGGTCTCACGGAAAGGGACCATGTCTGACCCACTACCCCTAAACCAGGGTGTACCTCAGGGCTCAATTCTAGGCCCCCCTCCTGTTTTCTTTCTTTACCAACGACCTGCATACCCACAGCAGGGAGAGCTCGGTTATGCAGTACGCTGATGATACTGTCATCTTCCGACCCCTGCGTGACGTGGTTGCCCCAGGCCCTCTACTCCAAAAGGATCTCACTTCACTAGAGACTTGACTATGTAAGAACAGAATGGTACTAAATGCCAACAAGACCAAGGCAATGCTATTCGGGCCAAGATCCCTGGGATTTGACAGGTCCTCATCCCTCTCCTTAACCTCACTCTGGTAAAGCCATTAACGTAGTTCCCTCCCTTAAATACTTAGGCCTCACGTTGGATCAGAATATCACATACAAGGAACACGGGGACCAGGTCACCAGGACCCTACATCGGGAACTTGGCACCCTGTACAGACTCAGGGACCAACTCATCCCTGAAGTCAGGCGCTCCATAGCTACCAGCATCCTTCTACCCAACCTGACCTTTGTGGCCCCTATTATACAGGGCATGACTAAACAAGAGATTACCAGGATGCAAACCCTATATAATAGCTCATTTCCCAACCTCAGACCACCCGAAATGTCACCCCTGTGACACTTTGGCCAATCTTTGTTGGCCCACATTGGCTGCCCACCTCCAACACCCCTTGCTTGTCCAGGCCTACAAGCTTCTCAAACCCCATGCTCCGCTAAGCGTTGCCGGGACCATAACCCTCAAACACAACCCAAGGAACCCAAGGACCTCAGATAGAACACTATTAGAAGTCCCCAGGGTAAGGACAAACGCTGGCGGAAGATCCTTTTCCTCCCAAGCAGCCTGCCAATGGAAATAGCTCCCTCCCCAAGTCCAGGCCTCCTCCTCCTCCTCCTCACTCATGAACTTCTGCACCAGGCTTAAGTCCCATCTGCTGACCTCAAGCGCATGCCACTGTCATGGCACTTAAAGCTCCTAAGGTACTCCCCTCCTTTCCAACTCCCGTCTCCTAGCTTAACCTTCCTACTACCTGCCTTATACAGACTGCTTGCCAGAGGCCACGTGTAACCCCTGAATAAACTATATGCAAAGTACTACCAATTGCTTATATGTCATGATGATAACCATGCCTGTACCCATGCCTGCATCTACCGCTTTTCTTTTACCGTGCCTGTAACCATGCCACAATCCACTATTTTTCTTTACTGTAACCACCTCATGCTGTAACTCAATGCCTCAAATGTTCCTTATGTCTTTTTTCATTCTTATAACTTGTATTGTTATCCCGGGTCGCCCCTGAAAAAGGGACCTTCGGGGCTCAGTGAGCCTACCCGGTCACCAAAATTTAATAAATAAATATTCGGTTATATTTTGTGTACGTTTAAAATGCCACAAGGAATAAAGGATAAAAGTGTCACATGGAACAAGGGAATGGATTTTTTTCCCCAAAGGGGGTAAATTCCCTGTGACCCAAGAGAGACTGGGTTTTCCCAGGGAAGCTGGAAACTGCATTTCAAAATAGAAATCTTCCTGGCTAACTAACATAGGTCCTTAATCACCTGTAACAAAAATTGTCACTTGAAAAGGCAGGATGCTTCAGAAGACAGCATTCCTTCCAGTAGCTATTAATGAGGAAAAGGGTTATAAACTCAAGAGATGTTAACAGCTAGCCCGGTCATTAAAAAAAAAAAAATAAATAAAAAACTTTACACTTCAAAAGGACAGTGCTAGATTTCAGGAAACTGTCATGGTATAATTACATCAGTTAACTAGCAGGACATTGGAATTGTAAGAGTCTAACTAATCAAAGTTAGGAGTCCATTAAAAACAACTTTTAGGGAAAGCGCAAGAGTTGCATCTACTGGCCTAAAAGTTAGGACCAGACCAAGACTTAAAGGAAAACTACACCCAAAACCTGAAAAAATATATGTTGTGCAGAGTGCTTTCATTTGTATGTGAAGTTCTAGTGTTTCCTTCCCTCTGACTGGTATTAGGAGTTTCTCTCAAATTAGCCTGCTAGCTTTATACTAATTTTACGATCCCTGGGGATCTCCATACCTGATAGTGTAATTGTATTTCTGGTTCCCACAGTGCATTTTGTCTCACGTGACTGTGATGTAAGATAGACCCAACATTCAGCACATGCATGCCAAACAAACTAAATATCTTGGAAGCTTTACAAGCTACACAAAAATTACCAGCAGCAAAGTTTTTCAGGACAGTAAAACCTTTAGGATGAGGGTGGTCACCAAGCTGAATTCTACAGATTTTAAAACATAGCCATCTCTGTTGCTGTGAACTGATTGTAATGCAATGCTTTCTGCTGGATTTATGGGCTCTACCTCATCACCATTACATGAAACAAGGTGCACTGCAGGACAAAGAAATGCAATAAAACTATTTAATATGGTGATCTCCAGGGGTCGTAAAACTACTCTAAAGCTAGCAGGCTAATTTAGGAAAAACTCCTAAAACCAGTCAGAGGGAAGGAAACACTAGAACTTCACATACAAATTAAAACATTCTGCAAAACATATATCTTTTCAAGTTTTGGGTGTAGTTTTCCTTTAAGACTGTCTTGGACCACAGGTATTTAAGACCCTCCACAGAGCATTTTGAGGACACTTTGCTTTTGGACTCTCCTGACCACAAGAGCACTACCACCAGCAGACACAAGAAGCAAGACTGCTACAGAAAGGACTGAAACCTTTGAGAAACCATTTATTTTTCTGGACTTAATTTCACTACAAATTTAATGTAGAACTTTAGATAACTTTTATAGTGTTTTTTCTGTACATATCCACTTGTGTTATTCTGTGACCAAATTTTCAAAAAATTCTATGATAATTAGTTTCGTTTTAAGAAACCTGCCAAAGTGAGACTGATTTTATATCTATATATAGCGTGCGAGTGATTGTGGGATGTTTCAGTAATAATCTGTGACTAAGCTGTTATTGCTAAGGGGTGCCATGACAAGCTACCAAACAGAACAAGGGTCTGAAAAGGGAAAGTCTAGATAAAGATAGGGGAAATAGCAAAGTCTCAAGTAAGGGTCTGTGGGGATTTAAACCAGGTTATTGCATGCCTTGTAGGAGGCAGCAGAATCAGGGTTACAATGCAACCCCAAAGAAATTGCAAAGCCTGGATCTTCCCCCTTTGTGCAACAACCAAGGGTTCATATCTGGCAACAAGACTCGAGACTAGTATTCTACCCTGATCCAGAGAAAAGAGGGGACCCTGGGACTTCATGGCGAGTGTTCAGTTGTGAACTCACCAAGCTCTATAGAAGGAAACAAAGAGAGTCTCACCCCCCCTCCCCACGGACTGCACTTAGGGGTGGACACTTCAGCTCAATGGACCTGACCCTCAAGAGCAGGTTCATGACAGATACTGTAAGCCTAAGAAAGAAGGCCCTGAAGCACCGCTAGGCCGAAACCAGCTCTATGTCTCGAAGCAATGTCCAGACTGTGGTCTTTGGTGAAGGTGTGGGCAGTACTCCAAGTGGCAGCAGCACAAATCTCAGAATCCAACATTCCTGAAACAGGCATCACAAGTAGCCATACCCCTTGTGGAGTGGCTACGGACAGCCCCAGGAAATTCCTTACCGTACTTCCTGTAACAGAAAACACAGTTAGCCAACCATTGGGACAGGCACTGTTTAGAAACAGCAACATCCTCTTTCCCAGGAGTGAAGGAAACCAATAACTGCGAGGGCTTCCTACAATCCCTTGTATAGTGAATGTAATGCCCAAGTATCCAATGTACTGCTATACAGCTAAAGTATGGAGCAATGGCTTTCCTGGATTGGCATGCTCTGGATAATAAACAGGCAAGCAGACACCACCTTAGAAAGAAACTTATGATTCATACATAGACACCGTCTTTGTGGAAAACCAAATAAGGCTGCTCACACATCAGAGCCTGTAGTTCCAACATCCTTCAGGCAAAAGTAATACCAACTAAAAATAATGCTTTCCATAACAGAAAGCGCAGCTCACAAGTCACAGCAGGCTCAAAAGGAGCCAAAGTCAGTTTTCCAACACAAAATTCAGATCCCACGGTGGGATAGGATTGCAAATGGGGGCTTCAGATGAAGAATGACCCTCAGGAAGGTACGGAAGACCTCTAATTGTGTCATCATACGGCCATCAACAGGCACATGGAAAGCTGAAATAGCTGACAAGTGCACCTTAATGGAGGTGTTCTTCAGACCAGAGTTAGAAGGGCAGTAAATTCTCCAGAATCTGATTCACAGTACAAGTGATAGAATCCAGCTGGCGAACAGTCACCCACAGAGCCACATGCTTCCAATCCACTTCATGGAATAAAGTAACCCTGGTGGAGGGCTTCCTAGCAGCCACCAGAACACCAGTCACCCATAGGGACACATCAAATCCAGCCATGGCTACATCTTCAGAAGGCAAGCATGAAGATGCAGAGACTTGAGGTGCGGATGGACCAGGGTGCCCTGTTCCTTGGAGAACAAGCCTGTGCACAGGTGTCTAGGAACCGGAGCTTCCAATGCCAGCTCCTGCAGTAGGAGAAACCAGACCTGGGGAGGCCAAAAAGGGACGATTAGGATCATAGTGGCCCCTTCCACCTGAAGTTTGATCAACACCCTCTGAATTAGTGGGGAGGGAGGGAAGGCATAGAGAAACCTCCCCCTCCAAGAGAGAAAAGTCTTGCCAGAAAACTCCAGGCTCTGGAGAGAGCCAACAGAAACGTGACAGTTTTGCGTTCTGTGCGGATGCAAAAAGGTCCAACTCTGGAAAATCCAACCTGTTGAGCAGGTCTTCTACGACAGAGGTCAACAGCTCCCATTTGTGTGCCCCAGAATACGTCCAGCTTAGCTTGTCCACCAGGACGTTTTGGGCGCCAAAACATGGATGGACGGGAGTTCTGGGCCATGTTCTAGAGCCCAGTACCAGACCCTCATGGCTTCCTGACAGAGGGTACAAGTGGGTCCCCCACTGCTTCTTGTTAAGGTAATGGACTACTGTACACAGATGTCTGCCTGCACTACCAAATGGCCCAGCAACAGCAGGGTCTGAAAGGCTTGCAAAACATAGAGACCATCCTCATTTCTAGGGCGTTGATGTGAAAGGTGCTCTCCACTTCAGACCATGTTCCCAGAGTCTGATGAGGGCCCAAATGAGTCCCCAAAGCATCTGTGGTGAGTTTTGTCGAGGGAGGGAATGATGGAAAGGAACCCACCTGGGGACAAGGGAGAACATTTTGGGACATTAAGGATCTCATAGGTAAACCCAATTCCTCCCCCCTTCTCAACAGTGTTACCATCCAGGATCATCAGCCGATTGCGGACACCTTTAATACTGCATTCTCTGACCTCAGCGGTGTCCTCTCCCATTTTTTTTCAATAAGACCTCTAGCTTCACTCCAACCCCTTCCCCCCAGGCATTTCTCCTTTCCACTTCTTGATTGTCTCTCCATGTGAAGCTAGAAGGCACTTAACCTGGGTAAATCCAGATTCAGTAGAGACTCCCTCTACCTAAAGGTACTGCATCTAGCCCTCTATGCAGTTCTCTCCCCACCCCTACAAAACCTCATTAATCTCTCCCTCTGTTTAGGTCAAATTTAGGTCAAATCCCCATCACAGTGGAAGACTGCTGTGGTTACCCCCATTCTCAAGGCTGAAGACAGAACCCAAACTAGTAATTACCGTCCCATCTCTATCCTCCCTCCCATCTCTAAAGCCCTTGAGAGAATAGTCTATGTCCAACATTCTGACTACCTTTCTAAACACAACTTACTGTGTCAACAGCAGCACGGATTCGGAAGGGCAACAGTACCACCAAAGCCCTCCTGGAATATACTGATTGTATACATAAAGCCCTCGACCATGGCCATCTTGTTGGGTCTGTGTACACAGACCTAACAAAAGCATTGGACACTTTAACCACTCTATCCTCAGACTCCCTTTCATCTTTAGGCCTGTCTCCTGAAGCCACCTCCTGGTTCACTAACTACCTCTATAGTAGATCCCAGCGTGCAAAGATTCAAGACACCCTCTCCTCCACCCTCCTGGTTCGATCAGGTGTCCAAGGCTCTATCCTGGGGCCCCCCTCCTTTTTAGCCCCTCAACACTCTCCCCCTTGCCTGCTCTGGGCAGTTACTACTCTATGTGGATGATGCAGTTATCTTTTACTATCACCCTGACCTCTCCCCCCCCCCCCCGAACACAGTCTCCATCAGTTCTTTTGAGACCGAATCGTGGTTCGCTCAACACAAACTCATACTAAATTATAAAAAAACTAAAGTCATACTATTTCCCAACACTCAAACACAAAGGCCAGCCCCTACATATTCTGAATAATCAGCAGCAACCCCTAGAACAAGTTTACTGCTTCAAATATCTTGGCATCACCCTCTATTCCACCCTCTCTTATGAGCATATCAATCTGGTCTATAAGGTGGTAAATACCAGGACTGGACTTCTCTATTGCCATCTGAACTGCACAACTCCCAACGCCCTCCACCTTGCCATTACCAGCTCTGTCCTGCACATAGTTGACTACAGCATAGCAAAGTAATTTATGGCTTGGCAGTTGATACCACATTAGCTCACATTAAAAATAGCCCTGGACAAAGCCTGTCGCCTTGTGGTTAGTGGTGACAGGCTCACTAACACATGTGATTTATACCGGCACACTAACTGGTCAAATTTTGCAGGCAGGCTCACCAACCAAACATGCCTCCTAGCGAAAAAGATGGCATCTGGTCTCTCCCTTCCCGCCACCCTCCATCTACTAAAGCCTTCTCCCACCCCCAGGATAGCAGAAGCTCTGCAAAAGCTGCTTTCCAAGTCCCCTTTTGGAGGTCTGCCATGGGGCAGTGGGCCTTCATGTATAGGGCCCCGCACTGGCTAAATAGCTTACCCCTTGAAATCTCCTCTACATAAAAACTTGACCCTTTCAAACTCAGTTTGGTAACATCTCCTGGCCTGTGGACACTGACTGTACCTAGCTCTCTCCATCCCATTGCTATGGACTGCTGTTTCATAACAGTGCTCTCCCTAGCCATCGACAAGGTCATTATTGACTGCTCCTCAATTGCCCCACCATCTCCTTTGGTCCTACCCCCCCTTTTAAACTGACCAAGGTCTGCTGGACTGCACCCACGCCTACCAACCTTTCCTCTATATTTCAACCCCTCCTACTGCTTCCTTCCACTCCACTGTAACAGATTGTTTTCTGGTGTGAGCCACTGCACTCTTGTTATGGAACTGTATCTTGTATTTCCATGCATTTTGTATCCAGCATTCTTGTGTCATCTTGCATCATGTATCTCTTGTATCATTCCTCATGTAACTTGAATATTTTGCATTTCTGTTTGTTGCAACTCTAACGTAGAGCCTTTGCAAACGAGACGTCTTACTCAAAGGTTGTAACTCCGAAAGTTCAATCAAAAAAAAAAAAAAAAAAAAAAAAAAAAAAAAAAAAGTCTTTCATCAGGTTGCTGGGATAGAGCTACCAAAGTAGCACCATTGTGTGTTTAATTCTTTTTTATTCATTACGCATGTAAAAACATTACAAATATGTCCATGTAGTACAATTTACAACTTGTTACGCAGTATAATGATACAGTAGATGAGCAGTCGCATTGCCAGCGTTACCAGATTGAGGGGATCCCCTACAGGAAACACTAGAAAGTACAGTTATGCAAGAACTTACCGTAACAGTAGATCTTCGAGAGGAGTTCTTGCAGCAGGCTATAACAATCAGGATAATGCCGCAGGCACTAGGATCCTCCGGAAACATTTTCAGCCAGCAGTATACAGCAGGGACTGCCCCCGTCAGCCCTGGTACAAAAGGGGGCAGACCCAGCTCCACCTCAGTTCTCCCGCCAAGGCCCGCAAACAAGCCCTGACAAGAGAAGGAGATGAAGCACATAATGGAGATGTAAATGAAGATGGATCTGTGCACCTCGAGGGGGAAGGTGGGTGGAAAAGTAACGCCTGCTGCAAGAGCTCCTCACGAAGATCTACTGATATGGTAAGTTCTTACGTAACTGTACTATCTTCGAGTGGGAGCTCTTGCAGCAGGCTATAACAATTAGGACTGAATACCAAGCAGTCCCTCGCCAAAGAGGTAGATGACCCCGGGAGGTGGAATTTACTGACTCCAGAGGCCTAGGACAAAAGTCCCTGCAAACCAGCCAGACCGAAACCGGGCACGGCGTCTGGAGACAATATCCAAGCTGTTACGCCTAACAAAGGTCTGCACCGAATTCCAGGTAGCGGCCGCACATATGTCCCTGAGGGACATTTCTCAGGGCAGCAAAAGCAGCAGTCACTCCCCTGGTGGAGTGACCCCTGACCGGACCCAGCAGGGGCTTATGTTTTTCATAGGATACACAGTGGACGATCCACTTCGAAATAGTCTGCTTGGTCACCGGTTTGACCAAGCACTGTGGCGCAAAAGCCACAAAGACTTGCTCCGTTTGACGGTGCGTAGCCATACTTTTAAAGGTAATACCTCAAAGTCCAGTGGACATCCAGTGTGTGGAGGAGAGCCTCCCCTCTATTAGATGGGGAAGGAAAATAGACTGGAAGGTCAACAGACTGGTTGATGGTCAACTCAGAGACCACTTTCGGAAGAAACTTACGTTCTGTTCTAAGGGAAACCCTTTCCCTGTGGAAAATCAAATACGGCTCTTTACACATCAGAGCCTGAAGCTCAAAAACTCTTCAAGCTGAGGTAATAGCAACCAAAAAACAAGCATTCCAAGAAAGATAACGCAGCTCACAATCCGCTGCCAGCTCAAAGGAGGGAGGGTGAGCTTCTCCCAACACAAAAAGGAGATCCCAGGGTGGGATAGGGTCCCGAATGGGAGGTCTCGTATGTACAATTCCTCTCAAAAAGGTGTGGGCGACATCCAATTGTGCCAACGTCTCATCTCCAATGAGAGTATGATAGGCGGAGGCAGCCCACATATGCACCTTGGTAGGAGTAACTCAGGCCATTTTGGTACAAGTAGAGGAGGTACTGTAACGCTGGGTTCACTGGACAAGTGACGGGGTCCAAATGCTGTGATGAGGCCCATAAATAAAAAATGATTCCATTTCATAACTTAGGCGGAGCAGGTGGAGGGCTTCCTCGTCGAAACTAGGACTGCCGCCACTTCCGGGGAAACCCCGTATCTGTATTGAGCTATGACTGAAGGAGCCAAGCATGTAGGTGTAAGTAACGAAGGTCTGGATAGACCAGCGACCCCTGTTCCTGGGACAGCAACTGTGAGCATATGGGCAGAGGAGCTAGAGGCTCGGTGGATAACCGCTGCAGGAGTGAGAACCAAGGAGGTCACGTGATGCAAGCTGCCTGAAAGCTGTGCCTACCCTGGGCTCCTTCCAACCATCCGACATAACCAATTTTTAAACCAGATTCAAAGCTCTATTTTCCACAACTGAAGTGGCTGAGGACTTCTCATCCTCTGCCTATTGTTTTCAATTGCATTTCTTAGCATCGCATAGCTCTACCGCGATGGGCAGAAGGCAAGAGACAGGCCTGTCACAGCACACCCGCCTAACACGCCTGAGAAACTCCCCAAGAAAGTGAAAGCCAGGAGTTCGAGCAAAGCGGGTAACTACTTCCTCGACTGTGCCCTTATCGGAAGAAAGATTCCTCCAGGAGTTTTCCCCCTTCCGTGATGTGCTGAATACCATTACCTCTGATCTCAAGGTCATCAAGGGTGATCTTGCTACACTTAGTACCAGAATGAGCGATTCGGAGGCCAGAATCACCTCCCAAGAAAGATGGCGAGAAAGAGCTGACAGATCCTTTCGCTGAAGCAGCAGGTTCGGAAACTTCAATTTAAAAACGGAAGATTTGGAAGGGCGTAGTAGGAGGAGGAACAACCTACTGATTATTGGTCTACCTGAAATGGAAGAGGGCTCGGATGCCGTACTATTCCTGCAAAAGTTCCCTCTCAAAGTTGTGGGGCCCTCGCCCTTGAATCCTCAGTACCACATTGAGACAGCACACACATCTCCGAGGCCGTGGTCTCCACCAGATTCTCCCCCCACCCGATTATCATCAAATTCTTAAGCTATATCGAAAAGCAGCATGTCCTTAACAAGGCAAGAGATCTGCAGGCCATTACCTGGGGCTCCTCCAAGATCCGAATCACTCAAGACCTCCCGCTGGAAACCAGGCAGATGAGAACTGCCTTTCACCCAATCGTGCATAAATTAATCACGGCTGGCATCCGATTCAGAATGCTTTATCCTGCCAATCTCAGGATCACAATCGACGGATCTTGAACCATTTACGAGACGCCTGAACAAGCCTCCAAGGACTTCTGTTAAACTCCTCAACCTCTTCAAAGAGGGTTGAACTCTGTACAGCCCCAAAAGTTATAACTGCTGTTGTTTCTATAATAGTATACTGTTACTGTGGTCAATTACCTCCATGTCTTTATTAAATATAAATATAGTTGACCAAGTTCTTTTGGGGGAGAGATGCCCCCTAGATCCAGATTTTAAGGGCCAGCTGTTGCCCTGATCTCCGTGGCCGTTAGAGGAACCCTGGTGCTGAGGGGTGCTCTGGAGGGAGGTTTTTTATACTGGACCGGGTTTTGGTCCCGCAGGTAATATGCCCCTGAGCGTCCCGGTAGTGCAGAGGTGCGTTACTGCCTAACCGCCACCCGAGATTTCATCCCCTGGGTCTGCAATATCCATCAGCGGCTCGCAACTTGGGTTTGAACTTGCATATGGTGGTAAGCCCTTATTTTCATTGCTGCGATGTACAAGACTGAATGTTCTATGGTCAGACTGATATCTAACTGCTGGCCTTGCCACTTCACTGAATGAGCTCCTCGATCGCGTCATGGAGCAGTTCCCAACTATTACACTAAGGGAAGATGGCGGGGGGGAGAGGCTAGTAGGAAGCTGCCTCACGATCTGAGAGAAGGGGGGGGTTGGTGATTCGCTGGGGTCCTCTATGGGGGTTTGCTATATAATTTTATTGCTGACACAGCTAGTCACTCTACTCCCCCACTTTTGTCGCACAAATTCAAGAAGCAGTTGGTGCATTGTGCTCCTGGGATCTGCCAATGGGAAGTTAGTTCCTTACCCACTATTAGGTACCTTGTTTTCCATTTACCCGTACTTGGAACTACTGCGTACATAGTTTATGGGGTTAGATTTCTTATGGGGGGGTTATTTTTGGCCTCGGGTCACGATGCCTCGATCACAGTTTAATGGTTCTAGTTTTCCTTTTATAGATATTGCATTTCAGGAGGCTAACTGTCACCTTTTGTGTGTAATTTACAAATTTATTTGGGGCTCCAGAGTGTGCTATCGCTATATTTTTAGCTTGGTGGTTTTCATCTTCTTATCTAACCAATTCAATTGATTACATCTGGTTAATATGGCGATTAAAGTAGCTTCATGGAATGTGCATGGGCTCAGGGACAGAACTAAAAGTCTCCAAGTTTTTAAACATTGTGACCTACTGGGGATTGAGGTTCTCATGCTTCAGAAAACATCTGACAAGGAAGTAACCTGGCTACACAGATCTGGCTTTTCCCAAGTTTTCTTGGCAAGTGGTTCTGAAGCTAGCAGGGGAGTGGCTATCCTAATTAAGAATCATGTCCCTTTTCTGGCTGAATAGAATTTAAGCGACCCAGAGGGCAGATACATTCTGATTAAGGGCTGTCTCAATAGCTGTAGTATCGTGTTGGGATCTATCTACGGTCCAGTCGGAGGGAGTCCGGACTTTCTCATGACTTTGGCGAATAAGATTGGGAATTTTTTGCCCTCGCAGTCAATACTGGGGGGGACTGGAATGTCCCACCATCCCAAACTCTCGATAAACCTATGTCAACAAGGTCAGCATCCCCAGCTCAAAAAGCTCTTGTAGACTTCATGCAGCTTCTGGGGTTATGCAACCCTTGGCGACTTGCCAACCCTCTACTCCGCTCTTTCTCCTTTTTTTCCCCCCAAGTACACAACTCATGGTCTAGACTAGACTACATTCTGATTAGTAAGTCCCTCCTCCCTGGCGTCTCCCAGTCAGGTATCGAACCGACCAATAGTCCTATCAGATCATTCAACAGCCTGGATTAGGATCGCACCAAACCCTAACTTTCAACGTGACACCATTTGGAAGTTAAAACACCCAACTTCTTAAAGATAATCAGATTGTCTCGCACCTTAAAGACCTGATCTCAAATTTTATGGTCCTAAACAAAAACTCCACTCCGAGGATAGACCCGATATGGTGTGCCTTGAAATGTTATCTCAGAGGGGGAACTAATCAAACTAGCTTCAGCGAGGAAGAAACGCAGGCAGGCCCAGGCTGCTTCGCTGCTAATCAAAATTAAGGAACTAGAGCAGTCCCTTCCCCCTCTCAGGCCCATTAGAATCCCTACTAAAGCTAAAAAACGATTACACAGATTTATTAAAAGAAAAATCCAAATACGCCATGTTAAAAACACAATCCAAGTATACTGACCATGGCGAAAACGTCGGTCGACTACTAGCTTTCAAACTGCGTAAGACGGGAGAGCTTGAGACGGATCCAGATGGTGCAAACCCAGGAGGGTGTGGTCAAGACAACCCCCAGAGAGATCGCTCAGATCTTGAGGATTTCTACAGTAGGCTCTACAGCAGACCCCCGTCTCTGGAGGAATTTCCACTTATTTGCTTGATCTCTACCTCCCTAGTCTCCTCCCACATCATAAAGCTCCCTCACCTCTCCCATCACTTTCGAAGTAGCAGAGGCCATCCCATCCTTAGCTCCTGATAAAGCACCGGGACCAGATGGCTATCCGTCCAACTTCTATAAGACCTTTAATAAGGAATTGGCCCCTCATCTCCTTCAGCTTTATGACTACATATTTGAAGCTGATGTCGTGGACTTCACATTATTAGGAGACATAATAGTCTTGATTCTCAAATTAGACAAACCCCCTATTGATCACGCAAGTTATCACCCCATTTCCCTATTAAACTGTGACATTAAGATCCTGTCCAAGATCTTGGCCGAGAGAATTAAAAAGATCTGGATCCATCTTCTTAGTCCTGAACAGGTCGGGTTCGTGCAAGGTTGCTCTCCGGCTGACCATCTTAGGACCCTCTCACACATCTCACACACAGCCCAATCAACCCGTACTTCGTTGGCCTTAATCTCACTAGACGCTGAAAAAGCGTTTGACAGAGTCAATTGGGACTTTTATGGGCAACGCTAGATAAGATGGAATTCCCAGCCTCCTTCATACGGTGGATTCAGGTTATTTATAAATCTCCCTCGGCTAAGATCTATTGTAATGGCGTGTTCTCTTCACTTTTTTATCTATTTACAGGCACCAGACAAGGCTGCCCACTCTCCCCCTTTTTGTTTAATCTATACTTAGAACCTCTCCTCCATAACATTAAAAGGCCCCCCCACATCCGGGGCTGCACGGTTTCCAAGCAGGAGCTGGTCCTTTCCGTCTACACGGATGACACTCTCTTTCATGTCGCCCACCCCGAACAGTCACTAGCACACGTCCTTCAAGTTATTACGCAATTTGGCCGCCTCTCCTATTATAAACTGAATCTAGCAAAATCAGAAGTGTTTCCATTAAATTCCTTCACTCAAAGATACTTTTGCTAGATTTGGTATGAGGTGGTCTCCCAAATCGATTAAATACTTGGGCATCCACTTTACCAACGACCCACTATTACTTAGGAAACTCAATTTAGATGACCTTGTGACCAACATTCAATCAGACCTTCAGAGATGGTCCAAACTCCCTCTCTCTCTCTGGGGCAGAATCAACATCATTAAGATGAACGTCCTGCCCCGGATTTTCAACCCTCTCAACTTACTGAACTCCTGGTTACCCCTTTCATATTTGCAGTGCCTATATTCTACTCTCTCTCAATTTATCTGGCAAAATAAATCTCCCAGACGGGCTTTCCCCAAGCTGTGTCTTCCTAAGGACAAAGGAGGACTTCGCCTCTCTAACCTACTCTTTTACCACTGGGCCTCCCACCTCTCTAAGCTGAGCAGATGGCTGCCAAACAGGGCAGAAGAACTCTCCCCGATCTGGCTCCAAATCGAGAGACAACTACTCGTAGAGGCCAGTCTTTGCTCTCCGGCCATATTTTTTCTTCCCACCTCAGCACTCCCGCCCTCATTATCACACCTGACCATCCTCACTTCCCTCAAAACCCTCTCAGTGCCTACACTACCTCAAAATTTCCCCAAAAAGGGACCTGGCTCAGCCCCTTGCCCTCAACCCCAATATTTGGTTGGGAGGCTCAATGATTACCTTAGAATGGCTCCCCCAAATCAGAGAGGCCGTGGTCGAGGTCCTATACTCGCGAGACTCCCTTCTATCTTCCCCAGAGATAATGGCCAAATTAGGTCTTCCTCCGAGGTACATTTTCAAGGTATATCAACTAAGGCACCTCATTAGCGCCAATTTCGGGACAGACTATCGTCGATCACAGATGGGCCCTTTTGTCTCCCAGGTTCAGGATTTTGTCTCTAATCCCTATGGAATCTCCACTATTTACTCCTACCTGATAGACCTCAAATTTCCGGATTCCCTCCCAGGTTCTGGTGTCTGGACTTCTCTCCTGCCTAATCTCGTTCCCAACTGGTCCCGCATCTGGACGGACCTACACAGATACCACACTCAGGATAGGTTTAGGCTTGTCCAATATCAATCACATTCTAAACAACATGTACTATACTCCGGTCAAATTAGCCCGGTTAGGGCATTTACCTCTCCCTCTCTGTACCATATGCTCGCAATCAGAGGGAAATCTTCTTCACATCTTCTGGCAATGTGAGAAAGTGACCCCCCTCTGGCGTTCATTTCAGTCCAATTTGGATCCTCTCCTGGGTCTTGGTCTCTTCACCGCAGAAATATGTATCCTGGGTATCTATTCCAAAGTGGAGAACCAGGAACGTAGATTTCACATGGCACTCATCTCTCTGGTGGTCAAAAGACTGGTACTTACACATTGGTTGGACCAGCTAACCTTAACATATGCAGAATGGCTGAAAGACCTATCAACCTGCTTTAGTATGGAGAGACTCATGGCCAGCTCGCATAGTCGTATGGACCTGTTCCATAAAAAAAATGGGATACGTTATACTTGTATCTACATTAGAGTCTATCTGGTTCCGTCTCCGATGCCCTTTTCCCTCACCTACCTTATTACCATTCCCATTCGCACATGGTATTAGATACATGGCACAAGATTATCCGAATATGCACACTCAGGGCAGTTTGTGGGTGGGGGTAGGGAGGGGTTGGGGCAACTGGGGTGTTATTTTCCTTTCTCAGATTCCATATTTAATTTTACATTTTGGTCAAAAATGCAGTGTTAACTAATCCTATGACAGTCTCGATGTTAACCTCTGTATTGCTGTAATGTTGTAAAACTAATAGTTAAATTTCAAAAAAAGGAGTGAGAACCAAATCTGCCGAGGCCATTTGGGGGCTACAACAATCATTTGGGCCCCTTCTGCCTTTAACTTTTGTAGGACTCTCTGAATGAGAGGAAAGGGCAGGAAGGCATAGAGAAACCTTCATGCCCAGCAAAGGGATAACGCGTCTGGCCAGAAAACTCCAGGCGCGTGCTCCCGCGAGCAGAGCACTGGCAATTTGGCGTTGCGTGGTGATGCAAAGAGGTCCAGCTCCGGATGACCCCACTTGTCGAAGAGCTGATCTGCCATGGACTGTAGCAGCTCCCACTCATGCGTTCTGGATCGAGACCTGCTTAAGCTGTCGGCCAGATCGTTCAGGAAGCCTGCAACATTGCACTGCAGACAACAGAATGCACCACTCCAATGCCCAGTGCCAGACTCACATCACCTCCCTGCAAAGGGGATACGAATGAGTACCCCCTTGCTTGTTGATGTAGAAGACGACTGCCATATTGTCTGTTTGAACCAGAAGAGAGCTTGGCACCAGCTCTTCTTGCAAGGCCTGTAAGGCATAGAGAACTGCTCACATCTCCAGTACATTGATGTGAAGGGTTCGCTCCTCTGGTGTCCAAACCCCTTGCATTTGATGAGCACCCAGGTGCGCTCCTCATCCCAGGTCCAATGCATCTGTCGTAAGAGTCTGATCTGGTGGCTCCGGACGAAACCTGACCCCTTTCTCCAAGTTCTGGGGGTCCATCCACCAAAGCAGAGTTCTGACTGGCTCGGTGATCCTGACCACGAAGTCTGGATAGTCATAGCCCTGGTCCCACTGTACCCTGAGCATCCATTGTGGGATCTGCATGTGGAGGCGGGCCAGGGCAGTGACTGGAATGGCCGTCACCATGTACCCCAGTAGCCTGAGTAAGCTCCGTGCTGGAACTTGAGGAGTTACTGAGATCCCTTCGGCAATCTCTCGGAGGCCATCACCCCTGTCCGGGAGAAGGAAAGCCATGCCCTAGATAGAATCCATGATCACTCCAATAAAGACTAGCTTCTGACTGGGCTCTGGGGACGACTTCCGGAGGTTCAGGGTAATCCCTAGCTCTCTGAATTGAGAAGAGGAGTCTCAGAGGGCGTGAAGTAGGAATGACCTCGACAGGCTGTAAGCAGCCAATCGTCTAGGTATGGGAAAACGTAGTGCCCCATACGCCTTTGAGCCACAGCCACCACTGCCAAGCATTTTATAAAGACTCTCGGAGCGGAAGAGAGGCTGAACGGAAGAACTCCGAATTGGTAGTGCTCCCCTTGGAAGTAGAACCTCAAACTTCCTGTGGGGAGGGAAGACCCCGATATGCACATATGCATCTTGCATGTCTAGGGAGCAGAGCCAGTCTCCTTGGTGCAGCAGAGGAAACAGACCTAAGAGGGTCACCATCCTGAACCTTTTGTACTCTATAAAGAGATTGAGAGCGCAGAGGTCTAGAATGGGACGAAGATCCTGTGTCTTTTTGGGAACCAGGAAGAAGTGGAAGTAAAACCCCTTTCCCCGCTGATGCAAGGAGACTACCTCTATTGCAGTTTTCTGCCAGAGGGTCTGAATTTCTCCTATTAGTGGGATGTGAGAAGGAGGATAACAGGAGTACTTTGGTGGAGTATTTGGAGGAAACTCGTGAACTCCAGCGTGTATCCTCTCCCGATGATAACCAGGACCCACTGGTCCGCAGTGACAGACTTCCACCCTTCGAGATGAAGGGAGAAGCGGCCCCCGACCATCTCCAGAGTCTTCCTCTGGGGGCGGGGGGCTGAAGGAAGTCATTGGGCTGAGCCGGGCGTAGGCGGAGAGGCCTGGGAGAACTTGGGCCCACAGGTAGGAGTGCCTCCAGGCTGCTGGGTACTGGCTCTCCTATGAAAGCCGCCTCTCTGACCCTGCCGATTACCACAGGCATGACCTTGGCTACCCGAGGGCTTAAGAAATGGCAGTTTTCGTTGCAGTCACTGGTTGCCACGGTACATTTGGCGGACCAACCAGACAGACTTGCCAGACTCGAAGTCGAGAAAGCAAAGCTTCTGTCTCCTGCCCAAATAACACAATACCTTGGAATGGTAAATCCTTGATACCAGACTGCAGATCCTGGTGGAAGCCCAAAACTCTCAGCCAGACGTGGCGCCGGAGGCAAACCCCAGAAGCAGCTGCCGTGTCTGCAGTATCGTACAAGGCTCTCAGGACATGGGAGCCTACGCTGGAGCCCGATTTCATAATATCCAGAAGTTACATTTTCCGATCGGAATCTGGCATGGCCTTCAATAGCTCTTGTCCCCCCATCCCACAGAGCATTCTGTTACTGGAACATATGAGTCAGGAAGTTAAAGGACCGGATGGAACAGGTGAAGGCAGAATAAACTTTCTTGCCCACCTGGTCCAAATACCGAGACTCTGGATCGGGAGGCTGCAAGCCAAGGTGCTTCGGCTGCCTGGATTTGTCATGGGCAGCCATGATCACCAAACAGTCCGCCTGAGGGTTCTCTGCTAGAAAAGCTTCTGCCCTCTGGGCCTTATTCAGCCTATCCGACTTCTTGTGAACAGCCGGGATGGAAGCTGGACGCCTCCAGGTAGTTCAAGTCAGGTCCTGGAAGGTGTCCACTAAAGGACCGACCACTAGTGGTTTTGGCTCCTTCTGCCTTAGGTATTTTGCCAATCTCTGGCGTTCCGGATCCAGTACCTCTGTTTCACACTCATTGGAGGCCTGGATATGCCTCATGACTTCCATGAAAGTTGGATTGTCGGGAGGCGAGCGAGGCTGGTTCTTCTCTTCCAGGGACCGCTCTAAGCTGAGAAAGGACAAAGATGAAGAAGACTATATGATCTGGAACAGTCTGATCTCTCCTTATGACCAGACTCCCTCTGTCGTCGGTAACTGGCAGACAGAAGTCGGTCCGAAGACAGACTCTGGTCCCGAGACTGACGGAGCGAAGACAGACATCCATCGGGAGTGCTCTTGTCTAGAAGACCAAGAAGGGCTGCACGTATGAGACCTGGACCCGCGACAGTCTCCAGACCGGGCGCGGGAACGAGCCCTAGAAGGAGGTGTAAGGGGGTCGCTCCGGGGACTTCCTCGGGGAAGGCTCACCTCCCGGCTATGGTTTGCCCTCTGGGTATGGGCCAGCGACGGGGGGGGGGGGATCCACTTCTGGACCTGACACCACTAAAAAGGAGAACAACTCCTGCAACTCATCCTTGGGGAAAAAAGCTCAGCCGCTCAGCCCGGAAAGGGAGTATCTGGGAAAATCGGCCCACAAAGGAGAGCCCTCCTGGGGGCCCAGGGGGGAGAAGGACTTGGGAGACTGGGACGTCTGCTCTTCCTTGGCCGATCCCTCACCCTTTGCCCCTTCAACCAGCGTTGGTGGTGCTACAGATGACAAGGTGCCGCCGGGAGGCGCCGGAGAGTCCTTAGGCTCTGGGGGCGCGCCTTTAGCAGGCGGCGCCGGTGCTTTGGCAGGTGGGGCTGCAGATTTCACCTCCAAGGGCCTGGTGGTAACCCTTAGCCGGGTTACCTTCGGCTTGGTCAGCTTCTCCCCGAAGGGCCGGCCTTCTTGGGAGAGGGCCGCGACTGAGATCAGGACCGCGACCAGTACCGGAACCGCCTAAGGTCTTTCCTGTGACGCTTGGATTTTTCTTTGTGCTTCCCCTCGGAGTGCAGATCCATCTTCTTCTCCAGAATAAAAGCCTTCAGGGCCTTCATACGTCGGATCCGGGTCCGGGCTGGTAAACGCCTGGCAGGCTGAGCAGGCCGCGGTATCGTGGTCCGGCCCGAGGCAGAAGACAAACTTTTGTGCCCATCCTTGGCAGGGATCTGCCTCCCAAACTCGCACTTATTCTGATGAGGTTCTGGCGAGGCAGACGACGGTAAAGACAGTCGAACTGCAAAAACAGTCAGAAAACAGCCTGTCGACAGTAGCTTGAAAAAACAGAAAAAAACAGTAGCAAAAAGCAGGTTTTCGAAAAGTAGATTAGCTGTTCCTGGCAAGCTGGAACTAAGCCTTTCTCTTCACGTGCTGGACGTGGTGGGAAAAGATCTGAGGTGGAGCTGGGCCCGCCTCCTTTTGTACCAGGGCTGACGTGGGGCGGGGCCGACATTGGGGGCGGTCCCTGCTGTATACTACTAGCTGAAAATGTTTCCGGAGGGTCCTCGTGCCTGCGGCATAATCCTGATTGTTATAGCCTGCTGCAAGAGCTCCCACTCGAAGAAAGATCTATGAAACACAAGTTTATACAAGACGACAAGATACCATCCAGTGCACCGGGGGAAGAGTCATTCGAATGTGACAAAAGTAGTGTGAAACTGGCAAATCCCCGTCAGCCTAATAGTACCCAATCTACTCTGTCTTGCGTCCAGTCTACTTTCAAGCCCCTGCACACAAAATTGCAAATAAAAGTACAGTTATGCAAGAACTTACCATAGCAGTAGACAGTCGAGAGTCACTCTTGCAGTAGGTATTCACAGACAGAACTAAGCCGCCAGGCATCAGGACAACATGGAAAAACTTCCAGCTAGCAGTCTCTGGCGGGTGACCATCCCCACGGCAGGTGACTGGCATCAGACGACGTCCATATAAAGGGGCAGTCTCCCACACCACCTTCCAGTTATTTCCTGCCAAAGGCCTAAAGAGGGAAGACAAGACAGAAGAGGATATGCCCCCATGGAAGAAAAAAAGAAACCTAAGGGGACGGTGGGCAGGAAGGTAGTAACTATGCAAGAGCCGCTCTCTAAGATCTACTGATATAGTAAGTTCTTGCATAACAGTAGTATCTTACTCGAGAGGGCTCTTGCAGTAGGTATTCACAGATAGGATGGAGTCCCAAGCAGTTTGGAACAAAAAAGAAAACTCGGGAGGAGGATTGTCATCCACAACATAAACCTCGAGGCTGGACAGGCCACATGAAAGGAGACCCTGCAGAACAGCCAACCTGAAGCCTGCTCTACGGTGAGAGGCAATGTTCAAGCTGTAGTGTTTCGTGAAGGTATGGACAGACGTCCAAGTTGTAGCTGCACAGATATCTACCGCTGATACATTCTTGAAACAAGCAGCAGAGGCAGCTACTCTGCTAGTGGAGTGACCTCTGACCTGACCCGGGAGGGTCGTCTTGTACTCATCGTAACAGAAATGGATACAATTCGCCAAACAGACAGGCATTGCTTGAGAACAGCATTGCCTTCCAGTTTGTGAGCGAAAGAAACGAAAAGCTGATCAGTTTTCCCAGAGATCCGCAGTCTGATTTGGTACAGTATCTCAGGATTCTGTGACCATCCAGAGTAGGCAAGAGGTACTCCCCATGATTGGACTGTTGCATAAAGAAAGTTGAAAGAAGCCAGAAGGGGAAGGAACCATTCACTTCAGTGCTTTACAGTAACTATTCATTGCTATTTTTGTTTTAAACTAGATTGTGGGCTTTTAGTGACATTGTAATTTCTTTGCCGCCTTTACTTAGAATTGTTTTTGGGCTGCTGAAAATTTAAAACCTAGTTTGGTGTGCCTGTATTGGTGGTGTATTCCTTTGCTGTCTTTAAGTGTTGCAGATCTTCGCTCCCCTACTCCCGTGCCCCCAACTCCTAATTATATGCCCTGTTAAATCTGATTGACAGGAGCCAAGCACAGAGGTAGGAGGAGGAAGAAGCCCACCCTCAGCGCAAGTGTTTTGACTTTTTTTTTTAAGAAATGTATCTGAGGATCAGTGGTAGGATTTTTATGACAGTAAATTAATAAAAAGGAAACTAAAATTCAGTAACAGACAGGTACTAGAATAACAGTGTAAGTGCAGTATTGTGTGGGGAATGGTGCAATGCAGTGGCTGCAGGACAGCCATATTCAGGCAGACCTTCTGGATGCTGAGGTTCTGCCCTATCTGCATGCATCTCTCTGGACTGCAGGATGAGGTAGCCAGACTGATTGGAAGTAAACTGGGTCAGGACTACCAGCACCCCTATCCAGACACCACTCAGTCCAATGCCGCTGCATCAAAAGGATGCAGAGAATGAGGAGCACTTGGATGACAGTGGACTCGAGAAGGAGGGTTAGGGCAGTAAGGCAGAGGAACATCCCAGATCCTAATCCACTCAAGAACTCATATGCCACACTGACAAATGGGGACAACCAAATAGAGGTACCCAGAGAAGTGGAAGGAAAGAATGTGGAGGTTAGCCAAGGAGGTGACCTCAGCAGGGAGTGCAGTGGACCCCAGAGGAGGAGGAGGAGGAAGCGAATCCTAGTGGGGGACTCCATCATAAGAGAGATACAGCTAGAAACACAGGAGGGGTGGGAGGACAGGGAGATGAGGTGCCTACCAGGTGCCAAGGCATGGAGGGATGGAAGGAAGATCCTGGGGACCGCAGGGAAGGCAAGAGGGGAGGATGAGCTGGATGTCATTATCCACCTAGGTACTAATGACCTGGCAAATGAGGAGCCAAAGGATGTTTAGGAAGAGTTTAGGAAATAAAGCAAGTAGCTACTTCTGTCACCTTCTCGGAAGTACTACTTGCAAGAGGCATAGAAGTGTACAGGGGTGCATGCACCAGGAATTTTAACTCATGGCTGAACTGGTGCTGTGAGGAAGGGTTTGGATTCACTGGGGACCCACCTGGAGGGATGGAGGCTCGTTCAAGCCCATTGGCCTGCATCCATCCTGGAGGGGAATCCAAGCACTCAATGATAAGTTTAAATGCTACACTGACAAGCATTTAAACTAGCCAAGGGGGGGTGGCAGACCAGCAAGGATGGCACCTAACTGCCCACCCCCCCCCACAGCTAACAGTGGAACCAGTAAACCGGAGAAGTGGATATCTCTACAAAGCAGTGTGCAAAACATGGAGATGAGCACCCAAGAGGTGGATAGGCAAGAAAGGGGCAAAATTCAACAGAAGGGCAGACAGCAAGGAGAACCAAGGATAAAGGACAACCAGGGAAGGGGCTGGAGTATAACAGCGAAACAGTCTAGGGAGGTCAAATCATGGAAAGCCACGTGTGCCAATGCCAGGAGCCTTAGCAACAAGATGGATGATCTGGAGGCTGTCGTGGTGCAGTCAGACCCGGACATTGTGGCCATCACAGAAACCTGGTGTAATGATAACGACTGGGAGATGGCCATAACTGGCTACAACATATCCAGAAGAGACAGGGCAGGTAGGAAGAGCACTGTATGTGAAAAATGACATAAGGGCCACAGAGATCCAGGAGTAGGTCAGTAAGGGAAGACAAAGCTCAGACGGAAGAGCACATTGCAAAATTAGTGCATAGAGGAGACCAAACCTTTTACAGGTACATAAGTGAAAAGAGAAAGGCAAAGGGAGGGACAGTGAGACTGAAGGGGGAGGATGGGGGACACGTGGAGGACGACAACAGTAAAGCTGACATACTGAACAGGTATTTCTGCTCAGTCTTTACTGAGGAAGAGGAGGGTAATGGGTCTAAAGGGAGTACAAGAGGTGGGAATGGTGCAGAAATGGACACAAGTCCCTTTACATGAGAAAGGGTCCTAAAGGAACTGGAAGTAATAAGAGTTGATAAAGCAATGGGGCCAGATGGGGTGCACCCCAAGGTCCTTAAAGAACTGAGAGAGGTGGTGGCTGAACCTCTGGCAATCCTATTTAGTCGATCACTGTAAACAAGGTAGGTACCCAAAGACTGGAGAACAGCAGATGTAGTTCCCTTATACGAAAGTGGGAACAAAGAGGAAGCGGGGAACTACAGACCAGTCAGCCTCACCTCGGTAGTGGGGAAGATCATGGAAGCACTACTGAAGGAGAGATTGGTGGAACATCTGGCTGTCAATGGACTACAAGACCCAAGGCAGCATGGTTTCACCAGGGGGAGGTCATGTCAGACCAACCTAGTTGAATTTTCGACTGGGCGACTAGGGAGGTGGATCAGGGGAGGGCAGGGGACATGGCCTATCTGGACTTCAGCAAGGCCTTTGACACTGTCACATAGAAGACTATTACACAAACTGGGAAATATGGGTGTGGTCAGGACAGTAGTGTGGTGGATAGGTAACTGGCTGGGCGGCAGGACACAGAGTGGTGGTAAATGGCTGTCACTCCACGGAAGGATGAGTGACCAGTGGGGGTACCACAGGGATCAGTGCTGGGACCGGTCCTGTTCAACATTTTCAATGACATTGCACAGGACCTAGAAGGCAGAATTTCCCTGTTCACTGATGACACAAAGCGCTGCAACAGTATAGACACACCAGAGGGTGCAGACAGAATGAGAAGGGGCCTGCAGAAGCTTGAAGAATGGTCAGGGCTTTGGCAGTTGAAATTTAATGCAAAGAAGTGCAAAATAATGCATATGGGGCACGAAAACCCTGGCACAATGTATCAGTTGGGGAGGTGAGGATATAGCATGCACCAAGCAGGAAAGGGATCTTGGGGTCATCATCTCTGATGATCTCAAGGTAGGGAAAAAGTGTGACAAGGCAGCAGATACAGCAAATAGGATGCTGGGATGCATAGGCAGGGGTATCATCAGCAGGAAAAGGGAGGTCACAATTCCATTACACAGGACAATAGTGAGGCCCCACCTGGAGTACAGTGTACAGGTCTGAATACCTTACCTAAGCAAGGACACAGACAGGGTAGAGAAGGTTCAGAGCAGGGCAACAAAGATGGTACATGGATTGCATCACAAGTCCTGTGAGGACAGGTTGAAGGAACTGCATATGTGCTCCCTGGAGGAAAGGAGGGAGAAAAGGGACATGATAGACATACATGTATCTTACAGGGAGGAACAGGGTGCAGAAATACACTATTATTAAGTGAAAAAGATGTTCCAGGACTAGAGGGCATGGGATGAAGTTGGAGGGAGGACAATTCAGAAGAAACGTGAGGAAGAATTTCTTCACAGAACAGGCGGTGGACAAGTAGAACACCCTGCCAGAGGAAGTGGTGGAGGCTGAAACAATCACAGGATTTAAGAATACATGGGATAAACAAAGGAATTCTGGAGGTCAGGGGTAAGGGGCAACAGACTTCTAGGAAAACAAAGTGAACTTACAATCTCAAATGGGCAAAATGGGTGAGCCATAGACCCTCATCTGCCGACACGGTCCGTGTATCTATGTAATTCAATGGACTGATTCAACGTAGACTCAGCCACCACCTTAGGAAGAAATTTAGGATTGCTGCGCATGGCCACCCGTTCCTTGTGGAAAATCAAATACGGGATTTTATAAATCAAGGCTTGGAGCTCAGAAATGTGTCAAGAGCAGAGGTAATGGCCACTAGAAAGAGTCTTCCAGGAAAAGAACTTCAACTCTGCTTCCTCTGTCAATTCGAAAGGGGGAGCAGTGTGAACTTTTCCAGAATAAAATTCAAGTCCCAAGGAGGGGCGGGATTGCAGATTGGGGGTCTCAGGTGGAGAACCCCTTTAAGAAAGGTCTTGGAGACATCCAGTTGGACAAAAGACCGGTCTCAGAAGGGAATGCGGTAGGCTGAGATAGCTGTCATATGGACTTTCAAAGAAAAATGGCTAAGACCAGGTCGAAGAGGTGACGCACATAATCCAGGACTTTGTTAGCTGGGCACGAGAAACGTTCCAAGTCTTTAGAGTTCACCCAGATGGAAAACAGTTTTTACTTCATGGCTTTGGTGGACCAGGTGGAAGGTTCTCTTGCCGCCACCAAAATGTCCACTGCTAATGGAGAACCTCCAAAGCGTGCCTTAGCTACGTCTGAAGGAGCCACACATGGAGATAAAGGGATGAGGCCTGGGTGTTGTAGGGTCCCTAATCCCGGATCAACAACTGCTGCGACAGAGGAAGAGAAGGTTCCTAAAAAAACTCTTGCAGGAGAAAGAGAGGGAACCAAACTTGCCTAGGCCAGAAGGGGGAGATGAGAATTATTTGAGCCCCTTCTGTTCCGAGTTTGTTCAAGACTCTGAAACAAGGGAATGGGAGGAAAGGCATAAACGAATCTGTCCCTCCAGTAGACAGAGCATCCTGCCAGAAAACGTCTCACCCTGGAGCGAGCGAGCAAAAGGCAGGAAGTTTGGCATTTTGGAGTGGGGGCCAAAAAGATCCACCTGAGGTATCCCCCACTGCCGAAAAATGTAGTTTAAGCCTTGTTGGTCTAACTCCCATTCGTGAGCCCTGGCTGAGGAGCGAATGAGCTAGTCTGCCAGGCTATTTTCCACCCCAGAACATGAGCTGCAGTCAGGTGAAGGTTGTGCTGAGCTGCCCAATACCAGACTCATCGCCTCCCGGCACAGGGGATAGGAAAGTGTTCCTTCCTGTTTGTTGAGGTACCAGACGACACACGTCTGATTGGATCAGAAGATTACCGGGAAGAAGAGCCTTGTAGGGCATATAGGACTGCTCTCAGTTCAAGCACATTTATGTGCAGTTTCTGCTCGAAAAGGGATCAGCTGCCCCGAGTCCTGTGAGACCCTAGGTGGGCACCCCAGCCCTCCCCTGACGCATCTCAGTGTTTGGGATGGAGAGGCAATGTACAACTGAGACAGGTGCTCCTGAACCATCCACCAGTGCAAGTCCCTGATCATGGGATCAGACACTAGCACATCTTCGTCTAGAGTTTGATTCCATTTCGACCAAAGCATCCACTGAGAGATCCTCACATGTAGCCGAGCGAACAGAACTATCGGAATGGCAGCCACCATAAGCCCAAGAGGATGGGAAGACCTGCACACCCTGTGTATGCAGGTGGGCTACTACCACTGATAGGCATTTGGTAAATACTGGGGGTGAGGAAATACCAAATGGGAGTGCCTTGAACTGTTACTGGTTGCCCAGAAAGCAAAATCGAAGGTATTTGCAGTGGGAAGGGCATAAGGGGATAAACACATAGTCACTGTCCTGGCTGAAATAAGGGAAGAAGACTCTGCAAGGAGAGCATTCTGAAGTGTTTCTACTCTGCAGACATGTTCAGGGAGCAAAGGTCTACGATAGGCCTCAAGTTTCCCCATCTTTTTTGGAACTAGAAAGAAATGGGAATAGTAACCGGTCCAACGATGAGTGGTGACAGTCTCTATCGCTGCCTTCAATAGAAGGGATATGATTTCTTCTAGAACCAGAGGAAGATGTTGTGGGGAGTAAGATGACTGAGGAAGGTTTTGAGGAGGTTTCTGTAAAAACTGTATAGAGTGGCCGGCTGATATTAGCTGAAGCACCCAAGCCTCCGATGTTATCCTCTCCCAACCTGGTAGATGGGAGGAGATCCCCCCCCCGTTCTTCTGGAATGGCCAGAGGAAGTGGCACGGAGTCAGGAGGTGGTGGGCAGTGCAGCAGCAGAGACTCCCAGGGGTTTCTTTGCTTTTGGGGTTAATTGCTGGAGGGCCCAAGTTTGTTGGCACACTTTCCTGGGTAGGTTTTGTTTTTGTCAGTTTTGCCGACGAAAGGAAGTCACTGCCCTTGAGGGGGCCTATACAAAGTCTGGACGGACAAGTACAGTGCCCTTCTCCTGCAGTTCGGTTATAATGTCCTTGACATCACCGAACCCCTAAAGGGAACATCCTGTATGACAGTCTGCACTTCAGGGACCAATCCTAACACATGGAGCCAGGCATGACGGCGAAAGCCGAGCTTCTGTCAGCTGTGCCATGCATCGTAAGTGGCACGAAGCATATGCAGACAGGTCGAACAAGCGGATCGGACCAGGTCTCCCAGTTCCTGTTTGGTCAGTGAATCAGGAAGGGAGTCCAGCTTGGATTCTACCTAGCTAAAAGAACAGACTTCTGGAAATCCCCATGTGGCCAACGTAGTTGAGGGCCTGGATGGCCAAGGTCAAAGAAGAGTAAATCTTCCTGTACTGATCCAGAACAAAAAAATTACTCACCATAGTAATGTTTCTTCTAATGGAGTCTTGCTGTATTCTGACAATATGCAGTTAGCCCCAGCACTTGAACTGCCCCGGAGAGGAGGGTGTTAACTCTATGCAGAAGCACAGAACGTTGAGCTAGAGCTTTGTTTTCAAATCTCTGTCTCTGGTACTTACCAGTGTAACTGTCAGATTCTTATGACCAAACTAACTAGTACACAGAGTGGAAATTGTTTACTAAAAGCCAAAGGCAACAATTTGGACCCAAAAAGACAAGTCGAGAACCCAAGAAAAAATGTAGCGACTAAATATATCTATATATAAACACAACAGTAACAGTAATAAAACAATTACCCTACCCTAAAGAGGGAGTGTAAAGGTAACCCCTGAGGTGCAACACTGTACCTGCCAGCCCACTTACCAAAAACTAGGTTCCAAGAGGGGAGGCAGGGAGGGAGGTCAGAATACAGCAAGACTCCATTAGAAGAAACATTACTATAGTGAATAATTTTTTCTTCAAACATGAAGTCTTGCTGTATTCTGACAATATGCAGACTACCAAGCAGTTCTCCCAGGAGGAGGGAGTGCAGAACCTACTTTGGGAATAGGCTCTGCAGCACTGATGTGCCAAACCTAGCGTCACTCCTAGCCTGAATGTCCAGAGACTGATGCTTGGTGAATGTGTGAACTGTTTCCCACGTGGCTGCTTTACAGATTTCTAGCAAGGGTATATCTCTGGCAGCAGCTAGAGTTGCAGCTGTACCCCAAGTCGAGTGAGCCCTCAGGCCTGGAGGGGGTGTTTTGCCCTATACAAGAGACAATCCACCTGGCAATAGTCCTTTTAGTAGCAGGCTTACCTTTTCCCACTTCACTATAAGTGAGAAACGATTGAAGAGAATCATGCCTGTGAGCCTTAGTATGCTCTGTATAGTAGCTAAAAGCCCTTTTCACATCCAAAACTGTGTAACCTTCTTTCCCCTGAAGAATGGTCAGTGCAAAATACAGGAATAGACATGGACTGGTTCAGATGAAAATCTGACACCACTTTAGATAAGAACCTCCTGTTGGTTCTTAGGATCACCTTATCCTTATGGAAGGACATGAAGTCAGGCTCAACTGACAGGGCCTGTAATTCGCTAATCCACTTGGCAGAAGTAATAGCTACCAGGAACACAGTTTTCCAGGTCAAGTACTTATTCTCAGCCAAAGCCAGAGGTTCGAAGGGTGGCTGCATGAATTGAGCAATGCAGACATTAAGATCCAAAGCCGGAGTAGGCTCTTGAAAGGGAGAGTTGATATGCACCAGACCCTTTAAGAACTTACTAAAAACCAGGGTGAAATGCCAGGGAAGAGCCCTTCCCTGCTGAAAGGAATGCAGAGACAGCTGCTAGATGAACCTTAAGGGTTGCAGGCCTAAGACTCAAGACTATTAAGGAGAACCAGAGAGTCTAAAGATATAGCAATATTTGCAGAATCAGTCAAAATGCCTCTCTGAGAACACCAAATGCTGAATCTTAAGTTTTTCTAGTGGAGAGTTTCCTAGAAACCTTCATGATATCCAGCACTCCTTGAGAAAGATGCATGCCTGCATATTCTCTCTCTTCAAGAGCCAGGCCTGAGGTTGAGAGACTGGAGTACCAGATCCTCCTGAGAGGAGGTTAGGAGATTGCATCTCTTGGGAAGAGAGAGGGGACGCAACACTGCCAAAGATAGCAGCAGGGGATATCAAGGCTGTCTGGCCCAATCTGGAGCCACCAGAATCACTGTGCAGGTTTGAGATCTGATTTTTATCAGGACTCAGAACAATAGAGGGAAGGGAGGAAGGGAAGGCATAAAGAAACTTGCCCTTCCAGTCCACAATGAGAGCATCCAGAGGGACAGTCCCCAGGACTAGAGGTCTGCAGCAGAACAGAGAAAGTTTGTGACTGTCCGGGGCTGCAAACAGACCCATCTCTGGAATGCCCCATGTGGTGAAGATGACTTTTAGGATGTGAGGGTGCAGGGACCATTTGTGATGTCCCTGGGAGATTCTGCTCCGAGCACCTGCCAGTACGTTGTCCTTTCCTGGGAGATAAACTGCTAACAGGGAAGTTTGAAAGGAACAGGCTAGAGACCAGTTTCATGGCCTCTGTGCACAAGGCCATAGACAGACTGCCTCCCTGCTTGCTGATGTACCACATTGTGGTGGTGGCGTCGTCTGTCCTGACCTGTACCATCTTGCCCCTGACCGATTCTGATAAGACCTGAAGGGCCAGGAAAACTGCCCAGAGTTCCAAAAGACTGATATGAAGGAGAGACTCTTGAGGGGACCGGACCCCCGCCCCCCAAAGCCGTGGGGGCTCCCAAATGGGCTCCCCAGCCTAGGAGAGAAGCATCTGTAGTTAGGACTACTGAGGGAAATTGAGAGAGAAATGGAACACCCTGTCTGATGTCCCGGTCCAGCCACTACTGGAAAACTTGGACCAGAGTCAGAGTCACTGGAATCAATTTTGTGAGTCTCTTTTCTAAGACCAAAAGGACCTTAAGTGGAACTGAATGTCCCTCGTTTGAAATCCTGCTCCTTGCACCACTGCAGTGGAAGCTGCCATGTGGCCCAGGAGTTGAAGAAACCGCTTTGCTGGACAAGAGACCAGGGGTTGAAAAGAAGAAGCAAGATCTGTGAGGGCTTTTACCCTTGGTAGAGGGAGGAAAGCCTTTGCTTGGATAGTATCCAACTATATTCCTATGAAAGTAAGAAGTTGTACTAGTTCGAGAACAGACTTTCGGAGATTGAGAAGAAACCCCAGAGAACAGAGCAAGTCTTAAGTTATTTGCAGAGCTGACTTGACCTGGTCAGAGGACTGACCTACAATTAGCCAGTCATCCAGATATGGGAAGAGGGAAGTACCCTGCCTTCTAAGAAAGGCAACCACTACTGCAGCGCACTTTGGGAACACCCTTGGAGCTGATGTTAGGTCGAAGGGCATGGTACTGAACTGATAATGGCCTGAAGGCAACTCGAACCTGAGGTACTTTCTGTGGGAGCACCTGATGGGAATATGGAAATGGGCACCCTTGAGGTCCAGGGATGCTAGCCAATACCCTGGCCTTAGAGGGGGAAGACTCATTCCCAGAGTCACCATTTTGAATTTTGGTTTTGTGATGTGTTTGTTCAAACACCTTAGGTATAGGATGGATCGCCACTCCCCTGTTTTTCTGGGGGTAAGGAAGTACCTGGAGTACAGGCCTTTGACCCTGCGCAGAGTAAGAACTACCTCTACAGCTCAGAGCCAGAAGAGAAAAAACTTCTGCCTCTAGGGTCTCCGAGATGAATGCAGGTGGAAAAGACCTGTCCCTCAATTTTGGAAACCTTTTTGAAACAGAGGGCCAGTCCCTGGCCTACTACCTCCAGAACCCACTTGTCTGAGGTAACAGACTTCCAGGTCTGGAAGTAGTAAGCCAGCCTGCCTCCTACTGGAATGAGGGAGTCGACTTGGTCTGACACATCAAGGTGTCTGCTTGGCAGGAGCCTTGGACTGAGAAGAGAATGCAGCCCTGCTCATCCCCCTCCTGCCTCTCCCTTGAAAGAACCCCCTCTGTGGGAAAGGCGAGGAAGCCTGAGCTTGGTAGAAAGGCCTGTGAAAAGGCCTGCCCCTAGACTGCTGCTTCTGAGAAGTGGCTTGCCTCTCTTTGGCCTGTGCACTCCTGTAGGTGGTCCTCTACTCATCCATTTTCTTCAAGTAAGCCTCGGTCTGCTCCCCAAACAGAGTATAGGCTAGCTGGGATGAGGCCTGTTCAGCCAGTTCCAGAACCATATCCCACCTGGCCTTCTGATACCTGGCTGTGTAAGCCATATAATTAGCCTGCCTGACTCCCAAAGTAAATGCCAAATACTGCTTTTTGGCCATGGCATCGATTTTCCTAGAGTCTTTGTCTGGTGCGTGTGAAGCCAAAGGGATGACAGCCCTGTCACAAGCTGCAGCCTGCACTACCCCAACATGGCTGCAATGACAGTATAAAAACTCCATACATGAGCCTGATAGCATGTACCGCCTCCTGTCCATTCTCTTATCCACAGGAGACAGGGACTTCGGAGTCTAAAATCTTTTTTGTCCGTTTCCCCAAAGACTTGTGAAGAGGGAGAGAATCTTTTGGACTCTGGGATTTCCATCAGACACAAAATCAGGTTCTTCCTCCTCCTCAGCAGTTTCAACCATTGGGAGCTGGAGGATTTCAGCCACCTTCTTATAAAACAAGAAGTGTGAAGAGGACTCAAAGCCTGGAAGGGGAGTCAGTGGAAGGTCTGTCTGGGGAGATGTCCAGTTCAATGGGCACATCCAGACCTTCAGTCGTTATCTTCATCCACGGGATACTCAGTCTCACACTCATAAAAAACATCTGGATTGTAATCTGATGGAGTCTGATCCAACCGAACAGACCACCGAACTGGCGGTACCGGGCGAAGCAAATGAACTATGCTAATCGCTTTGGCTATCTCGTCAGCAGTTGGAGTATGCGGTGCTGGATCCAAACCAGCTGACTTATGTTTTCGTTTAGACAGAACCGACCCCTCAGAGTCTGACCTCCTTTTGCCAGAAGAGGTATCGCCCAGGTCAGTAGGCACCTCAGGTTTCTTCGCAACTGAACCAGGCTGGCCATCCGTATCTACAAACTTCTCGGCCTCCCTTTCCTTCAGCCTACTCAATCTTTTTTCCAGAGCGGCTTTAGGAAAATTCTTACAAATCTGGCAGTCTTGAGTTGGTCAAACCCCATACAGTAAACAGATGAGGTGGGGGGGGTTGGCCTTGGCAAAGGCCTCCCCACACTCAGTACAGTGTTGAAACCCAGTGGGACCAGTTTGTTTCTTGGGCTTCTCAGACATGGCCAACCTAAACCATTACCCTTAAAAGCTTTTAAGCCAGATAATAACCGACCGGTTACAAACAGTGTTACGGGTTCTGTAAAAGAAGCAGAAAAAGTCTGGTTCTTTTGAAACTAATCAGCACCGGAACACACTAAATCCCAGAAAAATTAAAAACAATCAGAAAGGTTGGTTCCTAACCGGACCGACCAATGAGAGAAAGAGAGACAAAAAACAATTTCCACAAAACTAAATAAAATACAAGTCACCACCTATACCATAGACAGAGACTGGAAATCCGAAAAATAATTTATCTGTCAGAAAACCCGAACGCCGATTCAAACTCTACCAAACTGAGCAGAGGACAATTCTCCGGAGCAACTTCACTTGTTAGACAGAGTAAAGAGTCTGATGGTTACACTGCTGAGTACCAGAGACAGAGGTTTGAAAACAGAGCTCTAGCTCAGCACAGAAACACAGAATTTGACGGCAGATAAGGACCTCTCGACCTACCTAGTCTGCCCATTTCCCTAATGGATAAGCTGTAGATCCTAGTTAACTAACAGCCTACTTCCTCCTACCCCCCCACTAGAATTGTCTTATGTCTGTCCCATGCATTCTTGAATTCCCCTGTTTTTGACTCTACAACCTCCTCAAGAAGGCTGTTCCATGCATCCACAACCCTCTCTGAACACTTCCTCACATTACCTCCGAGCCGTCCCCCCTCCATCTTCAAATTGTGCCCCCTTGTTCTTGCACATCTTTTTCTGAAAGATGCTACCCTCTTGGACTTTGATTCTCTTGAGATATTTGAAAGTTTCTATCATGCCCCCCTTTCCTCGTGGCTATACATCTTTAGTTCCTTCAGTCTTTCTTCATATGTCTACTGATGCAGACCCTGCATCATTTTGGTTGCCCTCCTCCGGACAGCCTCCACCCTGTCTGTCTTTGCGGAGATGGGGTCTCCAGAAATGTACACAGTACTCCAGATGTGGTCTTACCAACTCTGTACAGAGGGCCAACAACTTCCTGTTTTCTACTGGTGATGCCTCTTCCTATGCAGCCCAGTATCCCCACAGCCCTCCTTACTGCCTTCTCACATTGCTGGCCTCCCTTTAGGTCATCTGCTATGACTACCCCCAGGTCCCTTTCCATTTTTGTCAGTATCTCACCCCCCATTGCGTACTCTTCCCCTGGGTTTTTGTTTCCCAGGTGCATTACTTTGCACTTCTTTGCACTGAATCGAAGCTGTCATACATTTGACCATTCTTCCAACCTTGCCAAGTCCCTTTTCATTCTTTCCATCCCACCTTGTGTATCAACCCTATTGCAGATCTTTGTGTCATCTGCAAAGAGACATACTTTCCCTTCCAGTCCCTCTGCAATGTCACTTATAAAGACATTAAAAAGGACCAGCCCCAGTACTGAACCCTGCGGTACCCCACTAGAAACCCTCCTTTCCTCACTGTGGACTCCACTTACTATTACCCGCTATGTCCTGTTGTCCAACCAGTGTTTTACCCAGGCTACCACCCTGGGACCCATTCCCAGGCTGGCTAATTTGTTTATTAATCTTTTGTGCAGGACTGTGTCAAATGCCTTGCTAAACTCTAGGTAAGCCATGTCCACATGTCAACATTCTATGCCTCTGCATAGAGGCAACTCTCTCCTCTCCGGGGCAGTTCAAGTGCTGGGGCTAACTGCATATTTTAAGAATACAGCAATACTTCATGTTTGAAGTCAGTATTTTGCCAGGTGAGGACAAGCTCGGGTGTGCTGGATTGCCGGAGTGGCCGTGGGCAGCACTGATCAGAGTCCACCTTGGGGTGGAGACTGATAAAGTCTTTACCCTCCAGAGCCTTATATAGCCTATCCACCTTCCTTGGAAGGGGGGCTAGCACGGATGGTTGCTTCCAGATAGTGGAGACGAGATCTGCGTGAGGCTCTATCCAGGGTGGAATCAATGTGGGAGCGGTCTCTGGCAGATCCAAATGTGCAGCGAGCTTCTTACACTGTGGGCCTGGCTCCACTGATTGCCACCGACATGTCTCCTGGATCTTTCTCAAGAGCTCCAGAAAAGAAGGATCCTCCGGAAGGGACTTCGAAGGGTCCCTCAGTCTTGGGTCCTCGAGTATGAGGCTCGTCTCCAGGTTCAGAGTGATCAGATTCAAAATCAGAGTCTGATGGCTCAAATAGAAGAATAAGACAACTCCTCCCTAAAAGGGGGAGGAACAACCCCTCTGGGGACCACCCGGGGGGGGGGTGTGTCCTCTCTGCCCCAGGAGCCAGAGGGATCTCTTCTGGCATCGGGTAAAGGGGGAGGGGGTCTCTAGTTTCCGATGTAGGGGGTCCGGCGTTAAAGGCCGGCATCAGAAGGCTACTCCCAACCTCCCTGGTGAGCCGAGCCTTGGCCCACTAAGAAGCCAAGACCTCTTCCACATCCGCCAGCGGCTGCAGAGATGGTGGCAGAGGAGGGGGGCTCGGGTACGGGCAGTTAGGGTACCTGTAACAGGAGTATCCATAACCTGATGGCGGGAAACCTGGTATCTGGTACTGTGGCACTGGGTATTGCGGCATCTAGTACCCTGGCACCAGAGGCTCCGGAGCAGAAGGTCCTGGTATATGCCCTGCTGGCGGACCAGATGGTGGGATCACTGGTCCGGAAGGAGTCGGGCCCAGCGTGGGAAGACCTCCAGAAGGGTCACACGGTCCTGGTGGAACAGCAGGTACTCAGTCAGGCAGAGTATGCCGGAGGGTGGCATCGGGTCAGCCGGCGACTGGTCCGGCATCTAAGGAGAGGGCACAGCTTACGGCAGCGTCCCTAGATCCTCAGTCCTGGCCAAAGAAAGAGGATCAGAATCCCGGGGGCGGGCCCAGAAAGTATGCGGGGACCTCAGAGGGCAACGGTTGCAGGGAGCCTGGGGTGTCAGGCGTGACAACAGGATCTGATGTAGGCAGATCTGCTGGGCAGTTGTCAGAGGAGCAGACTGCCAACTTATCAACAGCATCTGGGTGGATGTCGGGAGAGCCGGCATCAGACTTATCGGACTTCCTATCCGTGGAAGGCCGTGTAGGAGGGACAGCCTTGGCGGAAGGGTGGGCGTTCACCTGATGCGGTGAGCGGCTCATCAGCCCTGTCCGTGTAGACGGTGGAACTGGCATCTGGCTTACCGGATCTGCTCGGACCAGAAGGCCGCGATGGAGGAGCAGCCTTGCCGGGAGCGGAAGCCCCTTTATTCCAGAGATTCCCAAGGTGCACCAGCCAGACGGGACGGGCAACACCTTCTTGGTAGC
Organism: Neoceratodus forsteri; assembly: GCA_016271365.2. NCBI lineage: Eukaryota > Metazoa > Chordata > Ceratodontiformes > Ceratodontidae > Neoceratodus > Neoceratodus forsteri. The sequence continues at coordinate 1,409,973,596 of CM057456.1, read as the reverse complement.
CACCACGACTGCCATCAAGGAGCGAGCCCCTGGAAGGGCAGATACCTGAAGGGTTGCGACTCCATCCGAAGTCGCAGCTGCTGTGGATGAGGAATCCCGGTCCCGGTACTGCTTCTCACGTTTCTTTCTATGGCTTTCTGGGGAGGTTGACGCCTGCCAAAGTTTCTTTAACTCCTTCTCCATGGATGCCATTTTCTTTTAGAAGATGGGCATCCAGAGACTGCTGCCTTCTTTTGCGGGTAGCAGAGATGAATTTTAGGCAGTGCTTACAGTCCTTCACCCAGTGGTCCGGGCCTAGGCAGAAAAAGCACAAGGAGTGCCCATCCTTGTGTGGAAGCTGAGAACCACACGAGTCACACTTGTTTTTATACGATTCAGAGGGCACCAGGGACAACATACACAGCAGATGGTTTTTGGGGGGGGGGGTCAAAATTATTACCCGAAAAGTCAAAAACTTTAGGCCGACGAAAGGTGCTGACTAGCGCTGTTCTACTGCAAGGAACTTTCACAAGCAGACGGCGGGAAAGAACTGGAAGGCAGACGTGGGGGACCGCCCCTTTATACGGACATCATCTGACGCCGGTCACCTGACATGGGGCGGTCCCCTGCAAGAGACTGCTAGCTAGAAGCTTTTCCATGGGGTCCTGACATCTGGCGGCTTAGTCCCATCTGTGAATACCTACAAGAGCCATCGCTAAGTAAGATCAGCGGATAAAATTTAACATTCCCAAACATTTCTATGAATGGACATAGGTCCGTCAATCTTCACCACGATTAATAGGATAAACCAGGAGTTGAATTAATCTATTAAGTCACAGGCTCAGCAACACATAGGTTTACACAGGTTCCAGTAAGAGTACCCTATTCCATATTTACAACATTTCTATATGTTCATTCAACAAAACGTTCAGAGATGTTCTGTCTTGCACTGAAAGATGGCATGAAAACACTACCAAGGGAGCCATTTGTAACGTGTGACACAGCCAGAGTTGCGTCTTAATAAATCCCTTATTTCCAATACATATTTCCTTACAATTTAACCCAAAAATAAACACGTTTTATAGACAGGAATCCCAGATTGTAGAAATACATTTACCTTATACACTTCAATACCACCAAGTCACGCATCCCAACAGTACATACCTCAGTCTAGTGAAAAAAATGTGGTACGGTGAAGAAAAGCATATCAGAGTTAGTATATAAATAATGAAGTTATACTATTATAGGTCCATACTAGGCATTTTCTTTCTCTGGTTAATTCATCAGTCTCCAAGAACGCAGACTCTGTCCTGTCCATGCAGTTAAGTTAATCACCTCTTTTGGATCGGAGAACGAACAGTTTGCTTTGCATTGTAAGGCTGAGGAGAGCTGGAGGCAGTAAGGTAAATGAGATTTTCTTACAGTGCAGCTCTTTTTTGACTCCATCAAAAGCCTTACGTCTCTGCCTTGTTGCATATGACCAGTCTTGAGAGGCAAGTAATTTATGACCCTCCACCATCAGACATTTTAGCAGCCATTAAAAAACTGTCGGTCTCTTACTGATCGAAAGGCTAGGAGCACTCTGGGGTGTCCCATCCTCGCTACTACCCTTCATAGTGTGATTTGATGACGAGGATCTCCTCAAGTTTAATTCCTTTTGAAGCCAAATCTCCATAAATCCGGGTGCATTTCCTCCCTCCAGCTCCTCTGGAAGGCCCAGTCTAATATTTTTTGCCAGCATAATATTTTCAGAATTCTCCAAACAGATTTGAAGACAATTATTTTCTTTAATCAGTGTGTCTGCCACTGCTAACGCTTGCTTATGGGTACCTGCAGAGTTTAGCTTTACAACGTCCATCATTGATGCTCAATTACTGTAAGCCTGGTTGTGACAGACTCCACTTTATCGATGGTGGTACTCTGAGATCACAGCTTTGCTACAGTCTTTTCCAGAGCCTCAAGGGCTGTACTGGTCAGTCCTCCAAAGAAGCAGTGCCCAAGGCATCAAAAGCATCTTGGCTGGTGCCATGTGGCTGGAAAACATACAGAGTTCCCTGCTACTGCAGTCTTTTTTCCTTGGGTTTCCCATTGCTGAACCCATGCAGTTTGTATCAAGATGTTCAGGATGGTGACAGCTGTTTGAATCCGCCATTCTTGTCCAGCAACCTGTAGCTTGTGGCCATTAAAACAACAGTTTAAATCCCCCAACCCCCGGTAGCACCCTTTACTGGAGAACACCCCAGGACCAGTTCTAGGCAGTCTGTTGGCTGATCCCACTGGAGTCACTGTCCACTGGGGAATCCTCATGTGAAGCCTGGCCAGAGAAACAGTCCAAGGCCGCAGACATCAGGCCCAAAAACTGGAGAAAGGGGCTGGCTGAAACATATCTGCTGTTGTAAAGCAAGCGGGCTTGGGCCATGCGGCGATCCACCCTGTCCTGAGGCAGGAAGGTCATACCCAGAGTTGTATCCAATGTGCCTCCTATATACTGTAGGCACCGACATGGGGACAAAACTGACTTTAGCCGATTTTCGGTGATTCCAAGGTCACTGAACAGCTGTGTTGTACACATCAGGGTCTAAAGCACTTGCTCCCAGGACTGCACTTTGAGGAGTCAGTCATCCAAGTAGGGAAACTCCCTCCCTCCTGAGAGCTGCCGCCACTACTGCCAAGCATTTGGCAAACACCAGAGGACAAGCCAACTGACGTGGCACAAAACTAAAGTGCACTCCCTGGAACTGAAGTCTGAGGAACTGCCAGTAGGAGGCACACACCTTGATGTGCAGATATGCATCCTGCATTTCGAAAGAGTATATCAAGACTAAGTGGCAGCAGCCCTTGGAGGATTATCAACCGAAAATACAGGTTACTTACCTGTAAAAGGAGTTCTAGGAATGGTATATGTTGTTCATCCACACTATCTGGCAGGTTCCTTGCCGCTTTAAATCTTGCTGGAAGGTCCTCAAGCTGGCTCCTCACATCCACCCGTGTGGTAAAACTCTCGGCTCCGCCCCATGATGCTAGATCTAGCCCGTTGGAAGCCAGGTTGTGCATCGAAGCCGGGGAGGTCGGGTGGGTCGTGTGGATGAACATATACCATTCCTAGAACTCCTGTTACAGGTGAGTAACCTGTATTTCTAGGGACATGGATATGTTGTTCATCCACACTATCTGGCAGACTCCTAGCAGTTCTCCAGGAGGAGGGAGGCAAGGCGCACACTCCTACTTAGGGAATAAGGACTGGAGAACAGAGGCCCCAACCAGCATCCCAGCGTGACCCAAGGTCGATGTGGTAGTGGGTAAAACGGTATGTGCAGACTTCCAGGTAGGAGCCCTGCAGATATCCTGGATAGGGACATCCCCGGAAGCAGCCACCGATGCAGCAGAAGGGTGGGTAAGATGAGCACTTATCCCTCTAGGAGGCTCCATGCCCGCCCACCTATAGTGGAGATCTATGCAGGAGGTGACCCACCCGCTCATCGTCCGCCTGGCTGCAGGTCTTCCAGGTGCGGCTGCAGCGTAGATGATAAACAGCTGGCGAACCTCTCCCGAACTTCAGCCCTACACTCCCTGAGAAGGAGAGCGCTCAACTAGGGTCCAGTGGAGCCTATATGCAGCCTCCGAGGTGTGAATGGGATAGAACACCGGCAGAGTCGACACCCGGTTAGGATGAAGCTCCAACACCGCCTTCGGAAGGAACTTCGGGTGGGGCGCAGGACAACCTTGTCCCTGTGGAAGACCAAATAGGGAGACTCTAAGGAAACGCCTGGAGCTCTCCCATCCTTCTGGTTGACGTGGTACTCACCGAGAAGGTGTTCTTCCACAACAGGTGGGAGAATCGCACCTGTGCATAGGTTCAAATGGCTTGCCCGTGAGCTAAGCCCTATACCAGCAGTAGATCCCATGGAGGTGGAGATTCTCTCCCCGGAGGGGAAGCGTGATCAAGGCCTTGGAAAGCTCCAGACCACCTTTCCTGTGCCACCGACTGCCTTCCGGCCTGTGCCCGGAGGACAGAAGTGGCTGCAAGGAGCACCTTAAGGGTCGTCGACCGAAGCCCTTGCTGAAAAAGAACGGACCACAGGTAGTCTGGAATGCTCGCCGAGGAACAGGAGAAGGGACCAGGCTCTATCCTGACACCAAATGGAGAACTTTTTCATTTGAAGGCGTAGCATTACCCGGTCAACTCCTGGCGGGACGCCTTGACAACGTCGAGGTCCTCGACGGAAGACTCAAGGCCTGGCTACTAGCCGCACAGGAACCAGGCCACCAGGTGCAGGGATTGAAGGACCGGATGGAAAACCTTCCCCTGATAATAGAAATCAGGTCCGGGCGGGCTAGAAGCCGCCTCAGGAGCCTGGGGCTGAGACTGAGGAGAGCTGGATACCAGAGCTGGCGGAACCAGTCTGGGGCTACCAGAATCACCTGCGCCTAGTCCCTCCTTGCCTTGCCTGTGGATCAAGGGAAATGGGGGAAAGGCGTAGAAGAGGCCCGGGGTCCGTGGCCTCAAAGGCATCCCCTACAGCGAGCCCTGCTGAGAGGGACGGGCATGAAACAGTCTCGGCTTCGCATTCTCCCTGGAGAAAAAAAAGGTTCGCCCAAGGCGTGACCCAGTGGGAGAAAGATGATCTGCTACCTCCGGCAAGGGACACCACTCGTGAGGCGCAGCCCTTATCCGGCTTAGGGCATCGGCCAGGGTGTTGGAGGCTCCTGCCATCAAAATAGCTAGGAAAACCGCCTCCAGGCTGCACACGAGACCAAATGCGGAGAACCTCCTTACGTAACGGCAAGGGGCTCGTCCAGCCCTGGCGGGTTAGGTAGCACATGGTCGTGCTATTGTCCGCTTGGACCTGAACCACCTGACCCCGCACAAACGGAGCGAAAACGGTGAGAGCTAAGTGGACCGCATGAAGCTCCAGCAGGTTGAAATGGCATCGGGACTCCCAAGGGGACCAGAGGCAGTGCACTCTGCGCTCCCCTTGATGGGCACCCCAACCCAGAGATGCATCGGTCGAAGAAGACAGTCTACTCGGGGAGGACGAACGGGATGCCCCCCTGCAGGTGTGCTGGAACGGTCCACCATAGGAGAGCGTTCCACATCTCATGGGTTACTGTCACGGGCTGGTCCAAAGGATCGCAGCATTGTGACCGCTAGCTAGCCAGCCCCCACTGAAGGGGACGCATGTACCAACGGGCCTAATCAGACCACGCTGGTGCAGGCCGCCACAAGGCCTAGGAGGCGCAGGAAGTCCCAGGCAGGGCACGATTGCCCAATCAAACATGATTAGGTACAGGAGGAAGAACCTCGGCCCTGTCCGCTGGGAGCAGAGCTCTGGCTCGAAGAGTCGAGCTCTGTCCCGATGAAGGATCACCCGCTTTGGCACGAGTAACTACTTGGCTCTGTTGGAGAGGAGACCGGTCTGAGAGCAACCTAGAGGACCCGAACTCAGGACCACTCCACCTCCGCTCTGGAGGGGTTGCAGCCAGTCCACCGTCAGGGTAGGGGTACACCGGAACCTTCGGTGCTGCAGGAACACTGCTGGGAGAGGCCGAAGGGTATGGCCTGGAACTGGTAGAGACATCCCCCGCTCTGAAGCGGAGGAGTCTCTAAAGAAACGGACGGAACGAATGTGAAGAAAACGTCCTTGTGGTCCAGGGAACAGAGCCATCTGCCTGGTTCCAAGGATGGGTTATCTGAGTCAGAGTGTCCATCCAGAAAGACCAAGACCCTAAGAAGTTGTTCAGGTCGAGAATGAGCGCCAGCCCCGTCTGTTTGGGGACCAGGAAAAACCTGGATACAAACCCCCAACCCCAGTCTGGAGAAGGATCGCACCTTCCTGATCACTCAATTAGAGGAGCAGGAAATGTCGGCTCGGTGGGCCGACAACCAAGCTGCAGACCCTGATGGCCCCAGGGTGGCGCCTCAAAGGGTGGGACCTGCTCGAACTCCAGAGGCAGGATCTTCCCTAGCACCTCCAACACCCAGCGGCCCGTGGTGATAGCGAACCAGGTGGAGGAGGTGGCAGAGCCGCCCCCCCACGGGGGGACCCGGGTAGGGATGACAAGGCCGGGGGTGACGCCCTGCAGCCTGTCACTGAGCAGGCTTGGAGGAGGGACTGGCCGAGGGAGCCTCTGAGCCTTTACCTCCTCGCTTCCCTTTAGAGGAAGCCACTGGCTTGGGGTCAGGATGCCCAGAGCAAGCCTGCTGGCCTTCATATTGGTGTTGATGGGCCGATCGTGCTGCAGGGGCCGAAGAACAAAGGGGCTTACGCAAAGGTTGCCGGCGGACCTCGTCCCTCTGGGTGGGGGTGACAGAGTCCGGAGTGGCATCGGACTTATCGGTCCCCTGGAAGTGTCCCTCCACTCCAGGGCCGAAGAGGTCAGTCCCCAAGAAGGGGATGTCCACCAACTTGTGCTGGGTATCCAACAAGAAAATGGATATCCTCAGCCACGCCCTGCGGCGCATGGCCACTGCGGCCGCTACTGACCTGGCACAGGAGTCACCTATGTCCAGAGCAGTCTGAAGCTGCTGCTCGCCATCACCTAACCTGGTCCCGTACACTGGGACCATGGTCTGAGGTCGGCAGGAGATGAGGGAGCACTCATCCAGGGAGCCCAGAGGGCGTGGCGAAATGTGCCATCAGTGCGGCCGAGCTGGCCTGTGGGAGGCCAAGGGAGGAAGCAGCTTAAACCTTGTGCCCGACATAGTCCATCCTTTTGGACTCCTTGTCGGGGGGCCTGTCCACATCCCGAGCGTTCACTGAACGCTGGAAGACGTTTTCGGTAACTAACCCCTCGGCAGAAGGGTGCTCCGAAAAACCAGGCAAAGAACCGATAGGGACAGCATACTTCCTGGCCATCCTGGCCGAGGGCGCAGGACAGGAAGTAGGCCGCTGCCAAAGCTCCAAGGCTGGGCCGACAATGGCCTCAGCCACTGGGAAATCCTTAGAGGGTGAACCCCCTCGGTCTAGGATCTCCATCAGGGGATAATAGGCCCGCTTGGACACTGGTTCGAGCTGCATCCCGGTGAACTCTGAGATGAGCCTAAGCAGACCCAGGAAGGACGATGGGCTGTCGTCCAAAGACCGGCCCGGGGAGGACTCCAGGCTCTCCCTCCTGGGGAACAGGGAGGAGTCGGACTCCGAAAGGTCTGCAAAGAGCTGCCTCAGGCCTGAGCCTCTCCTCACCAGCCGAGGGTGGGCGGGAGTGAGAGTGACCGACAACCTGTGGGACCCGACAGAGGTTCCACCGCGATCAGTGGGGCAGCAAGAATTGGTCGAACAACCGGCCTAGAAATGGGCACCTCGACTGCAGCGACTGGTTGTGTTGGCCGCTCGGGCGGCAGCTGCTTGATAAGACAGGGAATGAATCGGAGTCGATTGATTCCCAGACAACAGCAACTGCTACCACATAAACTCCTCATAACGTCAACGCCATGTGCGCCGAAGTCTCTACTCATCCGAGGAGGAAGACAAGGAGGATCAGTGTTGCCACTTAACTCGGTGCCCCGACCGAGACAGCTGAAGGCGGGAGCGGCTCGACAGAGAAGAGGACCGAGACAGAGACCCAGATCCTCGGCGAAACAGAGGGTGGGTCTGGGAAGGAGCAGGGGACACCCGCTCTTCCCTTGGCTCGGACATATTGGCCGAAGACTGCTACCCCGGAGGCGCAGGCAGAACCTCGGCCTCCACTGGGGAAATCGGCAAAGGGTTGACAGCCCAGGTGACGGGTCAAGGAGCCCTCAACAACGCGACCGGAGTCTTGGCCGAAGGCTTGACGGGACACCGTGAAGCTTAACGCCCTGAGCCGCAACCCCGACCGAAGTCTAAGGTCGGCGGACCAGGAAGGGAACCTCCCACCCCACAGGCGCAGATGATGGACTTACCCCTACCCCCCTGGACCTGGGCCGAGAGGCAGTTCCCGATGGCCCCTCCTTGCGAGGAGAGAGACTGGCAAAGCTCCTCAACGGGTCAATGAGAGGAACTCAAAGAGAGCGGGATAAATGCCGCGACCGAGGAGGACGGAGATGCAATCTTAGCCGCCGTCTCCTCCAAGGAGGAAGAAAGATCGAGATGCTCAGCCGAGACAGCCGACGTGGACACCGCCCGACGAGCCTCTAAAGATTTTACCGGCACGGAAAAATCCTCGGGGCGCCCAAGCCTAAATCGGGCTGCACGATCCTCCAGGGCGTTGGACGAAAGGGCGCAGCACAGTTCGCAAACTGCGGGTCGTGGTCCAAGTCGAGGCAGTATACGCACGTGGAGTGAGGATCAGTCCTGGATTTATTCTGCCCGCCAGGGCGCCTCCCAGAGCCGGGAAACGAATTGTCCATCACAGGCGCGAGGGAAAAGAATACCAAAGTTTAGAAAACTTAAAAACTAAATTCGGACAAACCAAAGAATAAGGATCCAGTCAAAAACGCAGAGCGGTAAGGAAGATCTGGCGTCATGGGGCAAAGCAGAGAGTTTTACCACCTGGGTGGGTGGGAGGAGCTAGCTTGAACACCTTCTGGCAAGATTTAAAGTAGCAAGGAACCTGCCAGATAGTGTGGATGAACAACATATCCATGTCCCTAGAACTTTTTGTACTGGATGTAAAAATTTAGATTACGAAGGTCCAGGTTGGGCCAGAGATCCCCTGTGCATTTGGGAACCAGGAAAAAAATTGCAGTAGAACCCCTTGTCTCTCAGATCTTTGGGGACAGGTTCTATGGTTCTCTTGCACAGTAATGTGTGAATCTCCCCCCAGAGCACCAGCACGTTGTCATGGGAGTAACTGGGCTGAACTGGAAGTTGCTATGGAGACCACTTCACGAGTTCCAGAGTGTGGCCGTGCTTTATGAGCTGCAGAACCCAAGCATCTGTAGTGAGCTTCCACCAGCTATCGAGGTGGAGGGAGAAATGACCCCCCACCGCCGCCTCCTGCAGAACTGGAGGGGGATCAGAGTAAGGAGTCCAGCTGAAATGGCTCCTATGGCTAGAACCACCCCTCCTGCTCTCGAGGCCTTCCAAGAGGTTGCAGAAGTGGTGGGCAGGGCAGAGGTTGCTCTGCGTTGGCCCTGAAGCTTAGATCCAGGCTTGGATCTTTGGGTGTCATGACGAAAGGGCACCATCTGCCTACTTTTTGGCTGAATGTGATACAAAGAATGCACAGACCATGAAGTCCAGCTGGAAGCCTGCAGGTCCAAAGGTATGTCCTGCACATCCGCCCCTAAAGACTCTGACCCCTCTGTAAGGGGCATTATGTCCTGGGCAAAGCTTGACACCGAGCCAAATGTCAGCTGCGGCTGCCAGAATTGAGGTATTAGTGGCGTCATAAGCGGACCTCAGCAGATGCTTACTGACGTCGGCACCAGACAAAAGAACATGAAGCAACTCCTGCATCAGAGGGTCTTCTGGAAGAGCTCTGGCCGCCTCTTTCGTCTGTCTCCAGGGCTCTGTCTTCAAACACCAACAGAAACTCTGGACAGGATTTGCCTTTTTTTTTTTTTATTAAAGAAGAGGCTTATGAGTGTAGAGAAAATTATATTTACTTATTTTGTTTAATTTTATGGACTTTTATTTTTAGAGCCTGGTTGATGGTTGTTAGAGAGGAGTAAAGGAGGCAACCATGTTTGTGACTGAAATCAGGAATGAGTGAAGTGGCTCATGAATTCAGTATTCAAGTTGATCGAATTCCAAATCCCACAGCCTGAACTTGTTCAAACCTGTGCAGCTGCGGAGAGTCAAGACATGGATCCCATAACTTGTTTAGCCTATCAGGAAACAGAAAATTTCCAACCCATTTTTAGTATATTACACTACAATACTAGAGTATACTATAGTGCAGTACAGGTAATCAGTATCTGTATCCCTCGCATTGCAGCGCAAGTTAACCAGAAAGAAAATACAGATACCGATTATCTCACAGATGGATGCATTTTGTTTCTTCTCTTATTAGGACAGAGGATGGATCTACTTTACATTAAAATTCAGCTATACTGTTTGGGACCATATCAATTTGACTGGATGGATTTCGCTTGAATTTTCCTTCAGGGGAGGAGTGGGCGGCTTTTGCTGTTCATTCCCCCCCCTGCCATGGCTTCCGCCTCAAAGTGGAGCACCTCTGGTTAAGGCGCCCAACTGCACTGAGCCAGGCAGACCTCCCCAAAGAACCTTCCTGACATTGCAAGCTGCAGATGGACTGAGTCTGAAATTTCCGCCCTCCTACCCAGTTCCCTCCTCCCCTTAAATGCTCCCTAAATCACGATCACCTACTATTAGGGGCCAATCTGGATTGGCGAAAGCCTGTACAGGAAGTGAAACCACAAACACTGACTATTTGGCAAAAGCCCACTCTAGTATTCTCTTGAACTCTCCATCAATTATCCATGGTGCACATCTTCGACTCTGAAGCATTTTACCTCTGACTACCACAGGTGCAACTCCTCTGCAACTGAGAGCAACACACTAGCACTGAGTGCTGCAAGCTAACCCTGCTGGAGTACTCACGTTTTCTTGATTTGACTAACTGTGCAATCTCTTAAACAGAACTTATCTGACACCTTTATACATTACTTGTAACTGCTAGCAAGTAGGAAGTACCAGAATCTGAAAGCTGACCCCATTTGTCGCTCATGCCTTGCTCTTACTACCTATAAGGGAAGCATAGTACTAACTGTTTAGCTAGACAGTAGTAAGTCTGAAGCTGCAATTCAAACTTGTCAAACTAGCTTACTCCCATAGGGGAAACAGAACTTAGCTAAGCTGTAGTAATTCTGGCTGTACTACATATAGGTGACTTAAGATAGTAGTTTGGGGTTATTCTGAATCTCATCTTCTGCTCTAACTCAGAGGTCATGCTTACCTAATATGTCTGTAAGGCAAGGTATACCTTACCACTATTTTCCCAACAGAGGGCTACTCCTGGCCACCATGTATATCCTGTCCCTCCTCTGGGTGGACGGGCTCATCTGTTCAGATGACTGACAACAAAGGACCCCAGCAGCCTGACACCCATCCCTACACTCTCTGCGTATGACCCTCACAATGCAGCATCAAATCCCTCCTGTTGGCCCACGAATTTACCAAGAAAAGCATTTGGTACTCCACTATTCTCTACTCGGTGAGGATACTCAGAAGAGACCAACTCCCATCTCCTAACCCCGCTGTACTTTGTCTCATCGCTGCCCTCCTTCTCCTAGCAGGAGATACACAACTGAACCCAGGTTCCCCACCCTTCTATGAATCTCTTGATATCCTCCCCGCAGAACCCACACTGGCTGTCCTCGAAGGGCCTGTGGATCGTGCACATGAACGTGTGCAGTCTGCGACCTAAGATGCAAGTAGTGCAAGCATGGCTGGACCTTTACAAACCAGAGGTCCTGGCCATATCAGAGACCTGGCTCAAAACCCACATCCTCTCACACGATGTCGCTGCCCTAGGGTATCACGCCTACCGAAAAATAAGAGGGGGAGGGGTACTTATCTATGTAAAAGATTCCCTGAACTCAGCTCAGGTCAACCTGCAGCACAGTACTGACAGTTAATCTTTGTATGCATCACCCTTGGACTCTGCAAGCATCTCACTACTGGGTGTGTATACAACCCTCTAGAGAATGCTCTCCAATCCCAGGAGGCAATCGTAAAGGACATAGACAAAGAGAAAAAATTACTCACCTTAGTAATTATATTTCTTCTAATGGAGTCTTGCTGTATTCTGACAATCACAGTGATTCCCAATCTTTTAACTGCCCCGGAGAATTAAGGGTCAACTTTCCATGCAGGGCATGAAACGCTGAGCTCGAGCTCAGTTGAACTCTGTCTAGAGCGTTTTGAACCCAAACCATCAGAATCTTACGAGTCCAACTAAACTAAAAGTTCTATGTAGAAATTGTACAAATTCTACTAGCCAACTGGCTGAAAAGTTTCAGATTTCCCAAGGAAGACTCAAGTCAGGAAACCCAAAAACTAAACCCAATGTACTTTAAAAAAAATAAATAAGCAAGCACCCAAACAAAAGGGAGGAGGGTACCAGCAAATACACTCCTGTGGTGCAACACTGCACCTGCCCACCCACTTCTCAAACAGGTTCTGAGAGGGGAGGCAGGGAGGGAGGTCTGAATACAGCAGGACTCCATTAGAAGAAATATAATTACTAAGGTGAGTAATTTTTTCTTCAAACATGAAGTCTTGCTGTATTCTGACAATTGCAGACTACCAAGCAGTACCTCCATGGAGGAGGGACAGAACCTACTTTGGGAAGAGGCTCCGAAGTACTGCTGTGCCAAACAGAGCATCACTCCTAGCCTGGATATCCAGAGAGTAATGCTTGGTAAAGGTATGGACTGTTTTCCAGGTGGCTGCTTGACAATTTCTAAGAGAGGAATATCCGTGGCCGCAGCCAGGGAAGCAGCTGTACCTCTTGTGGAATGAGCCCTCAGGCCTGAGGGTGGAGTTTTTCCCAGTTTTTCACAGCAGAATTGTACACAAGACACAATCCACCTGGCAATAGATCTTTTGGTGGCAGGTTTGCCCTTTCCCACTTCTCCATAAGTGAGGAACAACTGAAGGGAGTCAAACCAGTAACCCTTGATACACTATGTAGTAACTAAGGGCTCTTGACATCTAAACTGTGTAGCCTCCTCTCTCCTAAGGAAGAATGCTCAGTGAAGAAAACAGGGAGAGACAGACTGGTTTAAATGGAAGTCTGAAACCATTTTGGGCAAGAACCTTCTATTTGTTCTAAGGACCACTTTATCCCTATGAAAGGAGATAAAATCAGGTTCCACTGACAGAGCTTGCAATTCACTGATACGCCTGGCAGAGGTAATGGCTACCAAGAACACTGTTTTCCAAGTCAAGTACTTAAGCTCTGCTTAAGACATAGGCTCAAAGGGGGGTTTGCATAAGTTGAGCAATGCAAACATTCAAATCCCAGGCAGGGGCAGGGTCTCTAAAGGGGGGGATTGGTGTGAAACAATCCTTTAAAATATTTACAGAACACAGGATGGGAAGACAGTGAGGAAGGCTTCCCCACAGACAAAAATGCAGAAACAGCTGACAAATGTACCTTGAGAGTAGCTGGTCTGAGGCCTAGGCCATTAAGATGGACCATATAATCCTGAACCATAGGCAATTCAGCAGTGTCTGGAGAAATATTCATCTCAGAATACCAAATGCCGAATCTTTTCCATTTGGAGTTGTAAGTCTTTCTGGTGGAGGGCTTTCGAGAAGCCTTCAGGATGTCCAGAACCCCTTGGGAAAGATGTAGATCTGCAAACTAACTCTTCAAGAGCCATGCCTTGAGATTGAGGGACTGAAGACTGGGGCACCAAATCCTCCCGAGAGGATGTTAACAGGCTGCAATTCCTGGGAAAAGACAGGGGGAGATGGACTGCCAGGGACAGCAACAGAGGGTACCAAGGCTGTCTGGCCCAATCTGGAGCAACCAGAATTACCTTGCAAGGTTGAGACCTTATTTTGACAAACTTTGAACAGGAGTGGGAAGGGGGGGAAAAGGCATACAGAAACTTCCCTTCCCAATTCAGAATCAGGGCATCCGGGGGGACTGGGCCCAAGACTGAAGGTCTGCAACAAAAGAGAGGAAGTTGGTGATTGTCTGGAGCTGCAAAGAGATCCATCTCTGTAGTACCCCACCTTGAAAAAATCACTTTCAAACACCTGAGGGTCCAGGGACCATTCGTGATGGCCCTGAGAAATCCTGCTCAATGCATCTGCTACCACATTGTCCTTGCCTGGAAGGTGAACTGCAACAAGAGAGGCTTGCACGGAATAAGCCAGGGACCACAACTTCATGGCTTCTGTGCACAAGGCCGTGGACCGAGTGCCTCCCTGCTTGTTGATGTACCACATGGTGGTAGTGTCTGTTCTGACTTGAACCACCTTGTTCTTAATTGACTGCGAGAACACTTTTAGAGCCAGAAAAACTGCCCCGAGCTCTAGAAGATTGATGTGTAGAAGGGATTCTTGGGCGGGACCACAGGCACTAGGCAGTGAGGGACCCCAGGTTGGCTCCCTAGCCCAGAAGAGAAGCATTTGTGGTAAGGACCACTGAACAAGGCTGAGCAACAAAAGGAACACCTTGCCTTAAATTGTCCTGATCCTGCCACCACTGGAGGGCATGGATCAAGGTCAGAGTCACTGGAATCAGTTTGGTAAGGGAATCCTTTCTCCAAGACCAATAAGCTCTCAGGTGGAACCGAATATCCCTCATCCGGAATCTTGCCCCTTGGACCACCGCTGTTGAAGCTGCCATCTGGCCCAAGAGCTGGAGAAAATGCCTCGCTGGTCGAGATACCTGAAGACTGAAGGAAGAAGCTAGTTCCATAAGAGCCCTTTCCCTTTCTAGAGGAAGAAAGGCTCTTGCTCAGAGTGTGTCCAATTCTGCTCCCTATAAAGGTAAGGAGCTGGACTGGTTCGAGAATTAACTTGGGAAGGTTGAGAAGAAATCCAAGGGAAGTGAGCACTTGCTGGGTCACTTGCAGATGAGACTTGACTTGGTCTGGAGACTGACCCAATAGCAGCCAATCGTCCAGATAAGGAAATATGGAAATCTCTTGCCTTCCTAGAAAGGCAACTACTACTGCCAGGCACTTTGTGAAAACCCCTGGAGCCGAGGTTAGGCCAAAGGGCACTGCTCTGAACTGATAGTGGCCTGAGGGCAATTCGAACCTGAGGTACTTTCTGTGGGAGCACCTGATGGGAATGTGTAAATAGGCATCTTTGAGGTCCAGGGAGGCTAGCCAGTACCCTGGCCTTAGAGAGGGAAGGATTATTCCCAGAGTCATCATCTTGAACTTTGGTTTTAAAAGATGTTTATTCAGATATCCGAGGTCTAGGATGGGTCGCCACTCCAGTGTCTTTTTGGGGGTCAGGAAGTACCTGGAACACAGTCCTTTGCCCCAGTGTAGGGTAGGTACTCTATAGCTCTTAAAGCTAGGAGAGAAGAAACCTCTGCCTCTACGGCAAGGGTTTCCAAAAGATTTGCAGGTGGAAAAGATCTGGCTCTCATCTCTGGAAATTTTTTGAAGCTGAGAACCAGTCCCTGGCTTACTGCTCCCAAGACCCACTTGTCTGATGTAACAGACATCCAGTCCTGGACAAAGTAAGCCAGCCTGCCCCCTACTGGAATAGAAGAGTCGACCCAGGCAGACCCATCAGGGGGTCTGCTTGGCAAAGGCTTTAGGCTGAGGGGTGGATGCAGGCCTGCTCATCCCACTTCTGCCTCTCCCTCTTAAGAACCCCCTCTGCGAAAATGAAGAAGAGGCTTGTGCTTGGTAAAAAGGCCTTTGAAAAGGCCTGCCCCGAAACTGCTGCCTTTGAGGAGCTGCCTGCCTTTCCTTGGCCTGAGCACTCCTCTAAGTGGTCCTGTACTCGTCCATTTTCTTCATGTAATTCTGTCTGCTCCCCAAACAGAGAATTACCCACTACAGGAAAATCCATAGCCTTAGCCTGGGTGATCTGCGAGAGGCTAGTACATCTGAGCCAAGCCATCCTCCGAAGAGCCACAGATGTAGCCATGACTCTTGATGAGACATCATTAGAGTCCACAGCAGCATGAAATCGCACTTTAGATGCCTCAATCCCATCTGCAACCACCGCCTCCAGCTCCTTGGCTATCTGGGGGGGGGGGGGAGGCCTGTTTAGCCAGTGCCAGTACAGTGTCCCACCTGGTCTTCTGGTATCTGGCTGCATAGACCATGTAATTCGCCTGCCTGAATCCTAAAGAAGATGCCATGTACTGCTTGTTTGCCATGGCATCAATCTTCCTGGAGTCCTTGTCAGGGTGGTGTAAAGCCAAGGGAATATTTGCCTTGTCACAGGCAGCAGCCTGCACTACCCCAACATGGCTGCATTGCTGATATAAGAACTGTGTCTGAGCCAGAGAGTGTATACCTCTTGTCCATCCTTTTATCCACAGGAGGTATAGTGTTAGAAAACCAAGATTTTTTGTGTCTTTTTCCCAAAAGATTTATGGAGGGGAATAGACAGTCTCCTGGACTCTGGGGTATCCATCATCTCTACATAATCAGGCTGCTCTTGATCTTCCACAGCCTCCTCCATAGGAAGCTGGAGGGTTTCAGCCACTTTCCTGTAAAACATAAAATAGGAAGGGGACTCAGAAAGCCTAGGAGGGGGAACACCTGATGGTCTGTCTGGGGAGATGTCCGGTTCCACAGGCACATCCAGACCTTCACTTAGATCATAATCCTCAAATTCCCCTTCCTCTTCAAACTCCAGTTCATGAAATTCTTCAAGGGTATACTCGAACTGGGGGAACCAACCGAACCGAACCCCTGCCAGGAGCAGCCGGATCGATCGGAACCAGACGGAGCTATTCCACAATTTGAATCACCCTGGCTATCTCTTTGGCAGTCAGAACATGAACCTCTGGATCCGAACCGGTAGATTTATCTTTACGCTCTTTTTGTTGGAACCGATCCCTCAGAATCGGCTCTCCTTTTGCCCAAAGTAGAATCACCCCGGTCAGAGGGCACTCCTGGTTTGGTCGGAACCGAACCGGGCTGGCCATCCGGGTCAGCGGACTTTTCTGCCTCCTTTTCCCTCAGTCTACCTAATCTCTTCGAGGGTAGATTTGGGGAAATTTTTACATATTTGGCATCGATGAGGTCAAACCCCAGACAATAAACACAGGTGGTGTGGGGATCGACCTCGGCAAAGACCTCCCCACACTCACTGCAGTGTTGAAACTCAGTGGGCCCGTTTTTTTTCTTGGGTTTCTCAGACATGGCCAAACTTACCCTTTTTTTTGGCAACCGCCAGGCAAGACTCCCTAATCGGTTCCTAACCGTGTCACAGGTATTAGAAACAACAGGTTAAAACACTTTTTTTTTTTTTAAATGAACCAATAAGAACCGGTAACCACACACTAAATATAGCAAAAATCACAATCAAATGGTCGGTTCAGCCGCTGAACCGACGGCACTTTTACAAGTTCCACACAGAAAAGTATAACAATTCCTATCTAGTACTCATGGCACCACAGACAAAGACTGAACAGACTATGCGGATACTTTTTTTCGGTTTAAACAGACAAAAACTGAAAACTTTAACCGACCTTGAACCGAGCTGAAGGAGAAATCTCCAGAGCGACCGTTCAGTAAGGAGGAGTAAAGAGTCTGACTGTTTAGGTTCAAAACACTCCAGACAGACTTCAACTGAGCTTGAGCTCAGCACTCCATGCCCTGCATGGAAAGTTAACCCCTAGTTCTCCGGGGCAGTTCAAAGGTTGGGAATCACTGCAATTATCAGAATACATCAAGACTTCATGTTTGAATGTCTCTTCTGAACTCATCCTGGGGGGCTTCAACCTGAGCTGGGCCCAGGATGCAAACCAGTCTCTCAAAGGCCTGATTCAAGAATCAAGCCTCGTTCAAGTTATCTCCGAACCCACTAGACAACCATAAAACAGGGAATCGCACCACCCTTGACTGGGCCCTGGTGAGTAACCCCCACAACATTCAGACAGCCTGTATCCTGGCTGACACCCTGAGTGATCATACCCCTATCTTCTGTATCTGGAATAACAGGGCACCTAGGGTTCAACCACGAATCCCGGCCACGCGCGACTATACTCACTTCTTACCCGAAGAATTTGTTAACTACCGTAGCAACCTAGAGAGGAGCACGATCAAACTCCTCCCTCCCCACTCTGGATGATGCAACTGCTTTCTTCCAGAAATCACTTATCATGGCAGTAAACCTCTTCACCCCTATGAAGAAACTCCTACGTAGCTCTTACAAAATTTATTTTAGTTTAGTTTTTGTTGACCGGTAAGTGCATCTAGGCAGATTCTGCCTATTTTTAGGCACAACTCTGGGATACAGATGAAATGCCAACTGACCTTGAACCAGAGTAAGCTGTTGGTGGTATTTTTAGTGAATGAGGGAAATTTGGCCAGGGCAGGAAATTCCCCTACTCTTTGAGAAGTGCAATGAGGATCTTTAACATCCACCTGCACTACCACCCAGAACAGGCAGATGGGACCTCTGTTTAACATCTCATCCGAGAAGACGGCACCTCAGGAGTGCAGCACCCCCCTCATGCTGCACTACAGTGTCAGTATTGGGATAGTAACCCAAGTGCCTGTTGTGGGGATAGAACCCACAGCCTTCTGATCTCCCGGCCTCAGAGGAGAGTGTGCTACCTGCTGAGCCACTGACACTGCTGGATTACAAATATATTACCCCACCACTAAAGGCCCTGATGATCAGCAGTGACAAGGCATGGAAAAAGCTGAAGTACTCCTCCCTACCTGCCGACCTAGTGAACTACAAAACCCTCAGAAACAAGTGCAAGCATTCCATAAAATCTGCTAAAAAGGAGTATGTCACGCGCCTTCAGAAAAATAATCTTGGGAACTCTAGACTTTTCTAGTCCCACATTAACGAATTGTTAAAGGGGAAATGCAAGTCCAAACCCGGTCCCATCAAGGTCAATGGACTGCTGAACAATGACCCCGAAATCACCACTTCACTTATCACGTCACTAATCCGGACTTGTACAAGGCTGGCCTACCTCTCTTCAACACTGACCCTAGTACTCTGGTACCTCCCAACCTTGACAGTCCATTATTTCACCCAAGGCTGGTCAAGCCAAGAGAGATTCCCTCACCCCTAAAGACCCTAAACACCTCAGGCAGTGGGGGACCTGATGGGATCCACTCCAGGCTGCTGAAGGACAGAGCCCCTGCCCTGGCTCATTATCCATTCCTTGAAGAAGGAGGGTGCAGTCCCTGACCTGTGGAAACAGGCACATGTGGTCCTCATCCACAAGAGCGGCCGTCAGCAGCCAACTGGCAGCTATAGACCAATTTCCCTGCTCTGTAGCCTGTCAAAAAAAGCCAGGAAAGGCTGATCTATTATGGGCAACTCCAAGGTTACTTGGAGGTCCACCAACTTCTGGCATCCTCTCAACATGGTTTCAGAACCAGACATGGGACTGATACTGCTCCGACTAAATTCTCAACGGACGAACTCAGACTTGAACAAGGGGATCCCTACTGGAGCGGTCTTCATAAACCCTTCCAAGGCCTTTGACCTAGTCAACCACGATTACTAGCTAAGCTGGGCAACACTGGCCTAGACTGTCATGCCCTAAAGTGGCTCCAAAAAAGCTACTTAACTGGTCTTACACAGAGGAAGAGAGAAAGGATGCCATATCAAATCCACTTCCCCTAAAAGAGGGGGTACTGCAAGGGTCGATACTCTGCCCCCTCCTCTTCTCCCGGTTCACAAATTAACAGACCACCGTAGAGTGAGCTCTGTTGTCCAGTACGTGGATGATGCCATCATCCATCGATCCACTGCAAACCTAGGAGGCCTCAGTCCCCTACTCCATGGTGACCTGTAGTCTCTTGAGAACTGGCTTATTGAGAACTGAATGGTCCTTAACATGGACAAAACTAAGGCCATGCTGTTTGGTCCAAGATCCCTCGGTCAAAATAGAGCCCAACACCTACATCTTACCTCTGCCTCAGGCAACTGCTTAGAAGTTGTGACCGCCCTAAAATACTTCGGCCTCACCCTGGACCAGGATTTCACCCTTTAGAATCATGTTGACGAAGTCACCAAAACATTACACGGGAAACTAGGCACTCTATAAACTGAAAGACCAGCTGATACCCGAAGCTAGGATCTCTATCACCACCAGCGTCCTCCTCCCTACACTCACCTATGCTGCCCCAGTCGTTCATGGATTGGCGAAGCCCGAGATAAACAGACTCCAGGTACTGTACAATAAGATGGCTCGCTTCACCTCCCAGGCTCACTCCAGAAGTCACCACTGCGACACCCTAGCCCTATTAAATTGGCCCTCCCTGGACGCTCACCTCCAGTACCCTCCGCTATGCCTAGCTTAAAAAGTAATCAGTCCATCTCCCCCTCCCAGTCTCTGGACTCACAGCTCTAAAGCACAATCCCCGGCTCCTCCGCACAACAGGCCAAACTCTCCTAGATGTCCCCAGCGTAAGAACCAAGGCGGGTGGCAAATCATTCTCCTACACTGCCCCTATCCTGTGGAACATGCTTTCTCCCGGGGTGCAGAAAGCACCCTCTATCAAAAGTTTCTGCACTAGGCTTAAGGCCCACATGGTGGTAGCCAGTACTTGCCGCTGCATCAGCACCTGCGATCACCCTATAGCTAACCGATTTACCAGGTCTTAGCCTACCTTGAGAGTGCCTCTACTAAAATAAGTGCTACTAGTCAACATTTTAACTCCCCTTATGCCCTCCAAATGCACTATTATAATCCTGAATGCAAGTATGACTGTATGATGCTTGTATTACCTGTAACTGTGCGGACTGCATTTTATACTGTTTACTCACTTATGTTATGTAATCCTGGGTTGCCCCTGAAAAAGGGACCTCCGGGGCTCAGTGGGCTTACCCAGTCACCGAAATTGTAATAAATAAATAACACAGAATGGCTGAAGATGCTATCTACGTAAAATATAATGCATAGAATGATTCAAATTTTTGTAGCACAACATATTTTATACTCATAAGTTAATGTACCAGATGTTCCTTCTTCCTACCGGGCGGTGGCAAAGAGGCAAGCACCTCCCCCTTCTTGGCACTATGCAATTACCCCTATTCCCAAACCTAATAAGGATGTAACAGATCCATCTTCCTACGGACCTATTTCCATTCTCAATGTTGATTATAAAATCTACACGGCAATTTGGGCGTAGAGACTTGAGGATCTTCTTCCTTCACTCACCCATCATGTTCAATCTGGATTTATTAAGCGCCACAGCACTACCAACAACATCCGGCATACTATGCTACTCTTTGAACACATTCACTCCCTACAAATTCCATCAGCTCGACTCAGTTTTGATGCCAAAATGGCATTTGACAGGGTTTCATGTGATTTCCTTTGGGACACTCAAACTTCTCTTCCTTTCCAATTTACTCTCTGGCTTAAAAATATATATTCCAGAGAGACTTCTGGTGACATCATGGTTTCTCCAACAGCATAGACGCAGAGCTCTCCCCGAGGCAAAAATAAAACCTCCAAAATCAATTTAAAAGTACAAGACAGCATCAAAATGCCTCCTGGAGGATCGAAAATGGACAAAGCAGACAAAACAAAGCTTAAAGCGGCCAATAAGAAGTCCGACAGCACTAGATCTGCAGATAAGTAGCAGGCCTACCGTCGAAGCATCTCCCCACACAGCCAACATCGGTCAGATTATGGCACCAAAGAGGAGTCTGAAACCTTGCACAGATCAAGGTTTGAGATCCTATTGAAAGAAATATAGGTCTCCCGCTCAGAGAACAAGAAGGAATTGAACAATCTAGCCCATAAATTCAACAAACTAGACCAACGCATTGAGCAAGCGGAGCACAGAATAACACAAACAGAAAGTGTGGGAGAACTCATAGGCCAGGCGGTGGGCTCATAACAGACAGTGGACCTGCAAGCAAAATGTACAGACCTGGAGATCAGGTTCAGGAGGCATACCCTCTGCCTCTACAGTTTGGCGGAGGGAGCTGAAATCCAACCGATGGCTTCCTTTATAGCTGACCTCCTGAGGGATATCCTTGGCCTCCCAGATGGCTACCAACTCTGTACAGAACGGGCTCACTGATCACTAAACCTTCAGACCCCACTGCAAGGTCCAGATCCATTAAAATAAAAACTCACAAGCTTTAGAGTCAAAGAAGATATACTGAAAAGAGCGTGGCAGAAAAGACCTCAGATACCTGGACTCGCGGATCTCCTTGGACCAGGACTACTCTCCGGTAATACAGCAAGCCAGGCTATGGTGGAAGCCATTCTGCAAAGTTCTTCACAATCACCTTTGTTTTCAAATCCCCTATCCCACAAAGCTTAGGATCTTTTGGGAGAGGGAGTGAAGGTTTACAGCTCAACTGAAGTGCATTGGCCACGTGGTTTTGGGGGCGGGGTACCCCACTGCCCTGGAACCGGAGCGGCTTAAAGCGGAAGCAACAGATCCCCACAGACTGGAACATAGCCACAAGCTGAAAGAAACCAACATCAGCAATGGAATTGGCAAGAGCGCTTCTAGAAAAGTCTTCAGTTTTACAGAAACAGAAAAAACAGGATTTGATCGAAGGCGCCTCAGAATCAATGGGCTGAATTAGAGGATAAAAAAAAGGTACTCTCTGCGGGTTTCATACTGCCTGGATGCCTCATATGAGCCCCCCCCCCCAAAGACTGCCATTTATGGGGGTCCGAATTCTGTTTTTGTTTAGTCACCGATGGCGATGCTCACCCTCAGGAACAAACATGTCAAATCACACTATCCTGACTTACAGGCCCCCCCCCCAGTTATACATGCTAAGGACACTGGACCTTCCGGAGCATCTATCTTAATGGATGGTTCTTAGCTATATATTTCCCTTTAGACGATTTAAAACTGGACTAATTCAAGGATGGCATATGAAGAGAGGCGGTTTGTGTTACATTACCGATTAACGGTCCTTTAATTTTCTTTTTATACATTAACTAACTGGGTTTGGTATTGGGGAAGGGCATCTGCATGCCTCGGAGGATAAGAGAAAAGGAGAAGGCAGGCGGGGGGGGACTTTGAATCCTTGAAAGTAAACTTAAGATATGGATTCTAGCGTTGACTTGGGGTCGTGGAATATGGAGCTGGGTTTGTGGGGGGGAGAGAATATGAGAGGCCTGGAAATAAAGGCAGGTCTTGAAGCTGACTAGGTCGCACAGTGAGGAACTTCAACCAGTAATAGCAACAGTCCAGCAATAAAACTATAAGATATTTAAGACAGCGCTCGGGGGGGGGACTGATGATGTGGAGACTTGGAATGAGAGAGGCTGTGACGGAACACATTATTTACCAGGTCATGAACATCACCGACCTCAGTGGAGGAACCCCATTCACATGGGGGATTTTGTTAGCTCTTCTTTCCCCTCCATCAGGGATGCAGGGCCAAGAACAGAAACCTGATGTTTCAGGTTTCCTACCTAGGAAGCAACTAATTTGTTCAAGTTATGTAATGGTTCAACTTAAGTTGGAAAAAACTGCCCTGTTGGCAGAGAGTTATATTTGTTTAATGGGTCTACCTAAAGAGTGTCTCGGATGTACAGTGGCATGATTCTTCGGGGATTCTGGAGGTGGGTGGAGGATCATTTCAAAGGGATAAACAAAGAGTCTAATAGCTAAGTTACCAAGTTTTGCACCTGTAACGTGCATGACCTAACTAATCCTGTTAAGCGATCTAAAATCTTAGGTTACTTGAGGAAAGCTGAGGCGGATTTCATATTCCTCCAGGAGACCCATCTATCCCACCCAGGAGCAAGGTAAGCTAGGTTCTATAGGTTTTGGCTCCTTGGCAGCGGCCTCATAAAGAAAGGGGAGATGTAGAGGTGTAGCAATATTAGTCCCAGAACGTGTCCCTTTTGAACAATTAGATGTATTAGCGGACCGAGAGGGGAGGTATGTCTTAATGAAGAGGACTCTACAAGGTAAACCCTTGACACTGGCATCTGTGTATTTTTCCCCCAGCTCGGAAGCAGCTATATATTTAAAATTCCTCACCACCCTGCAAAGCTGGGCACAGAGAGCTGTAATATGGGGAGGAGACAAATCTAACATTGAATCCTAGCCTCGACTCTACATCTCAGATTCCACGGAAGGAACATCACATTTCCAAAAAGGTCCAGAAAATGCTAGGAGAACTCTGATATAGAAATTTGGCGCCACCTAGAGGGCAAGAGGAGGGAATATACTTTTTACTCAGCAGTTTATAAAACATACACTAGACTGGATTATTTCATGGTCCCTAAAGAGCAGGTAGGACAGGCAGAGAAAGTTACAATTGGGGATTTTGTTTTAATCGGACCACGTTCCAGTTTCCCCATCTATGAGGTTAAATGAAGTCAGGTTTTGGAGAATGAATCTATCCCTATTACAGGACAAAGAGATAGATTCTGTTCGAAAAAACACTTGAGTACACCATAAAAGAATGATCTGCCAGGCACCTCTCCAGCTCTTTTGTGGGACACCACCAAGCCAGTCATTGGGGGACTCATTGAATGGTCAGCCAGGAAAAAAAAAAAAAGAGAAAGGGAAGCTAACAAAGCCGATTTATTAACTCAAATTCAACAAGAGACATTACAAAAAATTGAATTAACTGCAGAAAGAATAAATACCCTAAAACATCTTAAAACTAAACTTTCTAATATACTAGACTACGGAGTAGAACAAAAGCTTCTGTTTTTAAAACAAAAATATTACGAGGGAGGCCCAAGAGCCGTGCAGTTTCTTGCTGGAAGACTGAGGACACACAGGGTCACAGCAACCATTCAAGCTATAAAACACCCTACTTCCTTTAAGACTGAGAAAGGAGTTGTAGAGATAGAGGCCTTTCGTGAGTACTATTCCAAGTTGTATGGAAGAGGCCCTCAACCACCCAAATCTCATATTCAGAGTTTTCTCCAACAACTGGACCTGCCCTCACTTTCTAAGGAACAGTCAGACCACCTAAACTGTCCCACTGGAGACGAAGACACAGAAAGTTATTAGAAGCTTAAAATCCCTCAAGTGCCCAGGGACAGATGGGCTACCGGGAGAATTTTATAAAAAAAAAATTCAGATCAGATCTCATCCCCCTGTTGGGAAGGGTTTTTCAAGCGCTCCAGGAGGAACAAGGACAAATACCCATCTCTTGGACTCAGGCCATTATATCCGTAATCGCCAAACCTGGAAAAGATCCCTTGTGTGTTCCTCATATCGCCCTATTTCAATATTAGATAAAGACTATAAAATCTTAACATCCATAATAACTAAAAGACCCCAAGTACTAGTCCCAAATTTGATCCGCTTAGATTAAACAGGGTTTATCCCTAGAAGACAAGCTCAGGATAACTTACATAAGACTTTCCATATAATAGATCACCTAAACAAAACAAGAACCCCTGTACTTCTGGTTAGTACAGACACCGAAAAAGCATTTGATAAGGTTTCCTGGTCCTTTTTACAGAAAACTTTAAACCAATTTGGAGTAGGAACACCCTTTCTGACAATGTTATCCAAAATATATACCAACCCGGTGGTCTATATTAGAGCAAATGGCCATCATGCTAGGAGCTTCACCCTTGAACACGGGACGAGACAGGGTTGTCCACCTGTCTCCAATCTTATTCGCCCTATACATTGAACCCTAGCACAGAGTACAAGAATGGACCAAAGCATTAAGGGGATTATGATTAATGAAGGTCAATATAAAATTTCGCTATATGCTGACGATATTCTTCTGTATCTGGGAGACCCTACGTCCTCGATGGTATGGGTGATGAAAAAGCATGAAGGGTTTCACTGAATTAGCAGGATACTCTGAATACTTCCAAAACAGAGCTATTAACCTTTTTTATACCCCACTCTACTTTAAAGAACGCCCTCCCTATAAGGTGGGAACTAGACCAGATGAAATATTTAGGAATTAATATTAGTGCATCCACAGCACAAGCATTCCAACTTAACTACATTCCCCTTATGAATCAGCTTAAGTCAGATATACTGAAATGGAATGTTATTCCACTTCCTTTCCATGCCCAAATACAAGCAGTCAAAATGACAGTACTGCCTTTTATATCTGTTTCAGGGGACCCCTTGCACAATAACCAATAAGGAGTTAGAAAATTGGCAAAAAATCCTAATTAAATATTTCTGGGCCAAGAAGAAACCTAGAATCAGGAAACAAACTTTATCTTCCCAAAAAACAAGGAGGGATGGCAGTACCTAACCTTGAAGGGTACTGGGTAGGACAGCCTTGCTATGGGGACATACTGCATATACAGCATTATGTCAAGAATTAGAGACTGGGACACACAGATTCCACCCCCCCAACCCTTATGTGTCACCCTGCAGAAATTCCAGAGACATGCAGGGTCTTTACTAGTACCAAACCTACAGTGGAGGGCTGGAGAAGAGGGACTAGGGGTAAGGGGTACCAAAGTAAGGTCTGGAGATATCAATGGTGGGTGCTGGACCTTGGGTTTGGGCCTGCAACCTTAGATCCATGGTTTAGAGCCAAGACTACAGAGGGACTTAGAGCCCCTTGGCAGCTGCTACAGGGAGGTGGATTACCACCATTTGGGGCAGCTCAGAGAACCTTTACGTTAACACCCTCATACAAAATGAAATACAACTCTGCAGTTATATACAATCAAAAACGTAGAAAAGAGCAGTCAGGTGGGGGTTCAGGCATCAGAGAAGCATCTAAAACCCTGTGGAGTTCGGAGAACCCAGCAGCAATGATTACTCTTTTATTGAAGAGAGACACACACACACACACACACACACACTCACGCAAAACAGGTAGGCACAAAAACAGAATACATTATAATCAGCTGGCAGCAGGAACTGAGTATATCCCTTCCTGAAGGGATATGGGAAAAGGGCTGGAAAGATTATCTGGAGAACTTCCTCCTCACCGATGTGGCGAGAATTTTTATGGAAAGTGAAGGTTAGGTACTTCAGAGTACCGATGTTGGTCTCTAAACATCATAAGGGAAGCTCGGCTATGTGCTGGAGGCAACGTGACAACTCTTTCGCCATTCACTCACAAGTCTCCTGGACGTGCCCGAGCCTATCTAAATATTGGACACAAAGAAAAAAGTACTCACCTTAGTAATTATGTTTCTTCTATTGAAGTCTTGCTGTATTCTGACAAATGCAGTTAGCCCCAGCCTTTAAACTGCCCGAGAACAAAGGGTTAACTTTCTATGCAGAGCAATGCTGAGCTCAACCTCAGTTGGTGTCTGTCTGGAGCCCTTTGAAATCCAAACGTCAGACTCTTACGAGCAAAAACTCACTAACTATCCTATGTGGAAATTGTAAAATTTTTACTAGCCAACTGGCAACAAAAGTTCTGGAGTCCCAAAGGAAGACAACCCAAAACCCACTCCAAATAAGAATAATAAAACACCCAAACAAAAGAAAAGGGTGTAAAAGGAGCACCCCTGAGGTGCAACACTGCGCCTGCCCACCCACTTCCTAAAACCAGGTTCTGAGAGGAAAGGTCAGAATACAGCAAGACTCCAACAGAAGAAACAATTACTAAGGTGAGTAATTTTTTCTTCAAATAACAAAATCTTGCTGTATTCTGACAATTGCAGACTACCAAGCAGTACCTCCATGGAGGAGGGACAGAACCTACTTTGGGAATAGGCTCTGAAGTACGGCTGTGCCAAACCGAGCATCACTCCTAGCCTGGATATCCAGGGAGTAATGCTTGGTAAAGGTATGGACTGTTTTCCAGGTGGCTGCTTGACACATTTCTAAGAGAGGTATGTCCCTGGCAGCAGCTGTACCTTTTGTAGAGTGAGCCCTCAGGCCTGAGGGTGGAATCTTTCCCAGTTTCTCATAGCAGAATTGTATACAAGACATAATCCACCTGGCAATAGTTCTCCTGGTAGCAGGTTTGCCCTTTCCCACTTCCCCATAAGTGAGGAACAACTGGAGGGAATCAAACCTGTGACCCTTGGTATGCTCTATGTAGTAGCTAAGGGTTAAACATCCAAACTGTGTAGCCTCCTCTCCCCTGAGGAAGAGTGATCAGTGAAGAAAACAGGGAGAGAGACCGATTCAAATGGAAATTAAACCACTTTGGGCAAGAACCTTCTACTGGTTCTAACGACCACTTTATCCCTGTGAAAGGAGATAAAAATCAGGTTCCATTGACAAGGCTTGCAATTCACTGCTACGTCTGGCAGAGGTAATAGCCACTAAAAACACAGTTTTCCAAGTCAAGTACTTAAGCTCTGCTGAGGACATGGGCTCGAAGGGAGGTTGCATAAACTGAGCAATGCAAACATTTAAATCCCAGGCAGTTGCAGGGTCTCTAAAGGGAGGATTGGTATGAAGCAATCCTTTAAAAAAATTTACACAACACAGGATGAGAAGATAGTGAGGAAGACTTCCTCACTGACAGAAAAGCAGAAACATCTGACAAGTGAACCTTGAGAGTAGCTGGTCTGACGCCAAGGCCATTAAGATGGACTATATAATCCAGAACTGTAGGCAATTCAACAGTATCTGGGGAAATATGCTTCTTGGAACACCAAATGCTGCTGACTCTCTTCCATTTGGAGTTATAAGTCTTTCTGGCGGAGGGCTTTCGAGAAGCTTTGAGAATGTCCAGAACCCCCTGAAACAGATGCAGATCTGCAAATTAACTCTTCAAGAGCCATGCCTTGAGATTGAGAGAGTGAAGAATGGGGTACCAAATACTCCCCTGAGAGGAGGTTAACAGGTTGTAATTTCTGGGACAAAACCAGGGAAGATGGACAGCTAGGGACAGCAACACGGGGTACCAAAGCTGTCTGGCCCAGTCTGGAGCAATCAGAATCACTCTACAAGGTTGTGACCTGATCTTGACAAACTTTGAACAGAAGAGGGAAGGGAAGGCATACAGAAATGTCCCTTCCCAGTTCAGCATCCGAGCATTCAGGGGAACTGAGCCCAAGACTGGGGCCCTGCAACAAAAGAGGAAGTTGGTGATTGTCTGGGGCTGCAAAGAGATGAAAAAATTACTCACCTTAGTAATGTTGTTTCTTCTAATGGAGTCTTGCTGTATTCTGACTATTGCAGTGATATCCAACCTTTGAACTGCCCCGGAGAGGAAAGAGTTCACTTTCCATGCAAGGCATGGAATGCTGAGCTCGAGCTCGGTTGAGACTCTGTCTGTTGTTTAAACCCAAACCGCCAGATCTTTACGAGCTATACTAACTGGGTGTCCTGTGTGGAAACTGTAAACTCACACTAGCCAATTGGCTACTAAATAAAATAAAAAGATTTTTTGGTTCCAAGGCAAAGACTCAAGTCAGGGGAAACAAAAAATAAAACACAACAACACACACACCCAAATTAAGAGGGTGAGAAAGGGGCACCTCTAGGTGCCAACACTGTTGCTGCCTACCCACATCCCAAACCCAGATTCTGAGAGGGAGGCAAATAGAATACAGCAAGACTACATTAGAAGAAACAACATTACTAAGGTGAATAATTTTTTCTTCAAACAACATGAAGTCTTGCTGTATTCTGACTATTGCAGACTACCAAGCAGTACCTCCATGGAGGAGGGACAGAACCTACTTTGAGAATAGGCTCTGAAGTACCGCTGTGCCAAACCGAGCATCACTCCTAGCCTGGATATCCAGAGAGTAATGCTTGGTGAAAGTATGTACTGTTTTCCGGGTGGCTGCTTGACAAATCTCTAAGATAGGAATATCCCTGGCAGCAGCCAGGGAAGCAGCTGTACCTCTGATAAGAGTGAGCCCTCAGGCCTGAGGGTGGGATCCTACCTAATTTTTCATAGCAAAATTGTATACAAGAGACAATCCTCCTGGCAATAGATCTCTTAGTAGCAGGTTTTCCCTTACCAACCTCACCATAAGTGAGGAACAGTTGGAGGGAGTCAAACCTGTGACCCTTGGTGCGCTCTACATAGTAGCTAAGGGCCCCTGTCACATCCAAGCTGTGCAGCCTCCTCTCCACAGAGGAAGAATGGTCAGTGAAGAAAACAGGAAGAGACAGACTGGTTAAGGTGGAAATCTGAAACCACCTTAGGCAAAAACTTCCTATTAGTCAGAGGACCACCTTATCTCTATGGAAAAAGATAAAACCAGGCTCCACTGACAGGGCCTGTAACTCACTTATGTGTCTGGCAGAAGTAATGGCTACCAAGAACACAGTTTTCCAAGACAAGTACTTAAGCTCTGCTGAGGACAAAGGCTCAAGAGGGGGTTGCATAAGCCGAGCAATGCAAACATTAAGGTCCCGAGCAGGAGCAGGGTCCCTGAAGGGAGGATTGGTATGCAGCAATCACTTGAAGAATTTACAGAATACAGGATGAGCTGAAAGGGAAGAGTGCTTGCCTGCTGACAAGAAGGCAGACAGAGCTGCCAGATGCACTCTAAGTGTAGCTGGTCTGAGTCCCCAGCTATTGAGATGAACCACATAGTCAAGGACTGTAGGCAACCCAGCAGACTCTGGAGAAATATGCTTCCCAGAGCACCAAATAGTAAACCTTTTCCATTTTGAGTTGTAAGTCTTTCTGGTGAAAGGCATTCGAGAAGCCTTTAAAAATATCCAGAACACCTTGAGAGAGATGCAAATCAGCAAACTAACTTTTCAAGAGCCAGGCCTTGAAATTGAGAGATTCGGATACCAGACCCTCCCCTGAGAACATGTTAACAGGTTGTAATTCCTGGGAAGAGACAGGGGAAGGTGGACTGCTAAGGACAGCAAGAGAGGGTACCAGGGCTGTCTGGCCCAGTCTGGAGCAAATCAGAATCACTTTGCAGGGTTGAGACCTGATTTTGACTAGTACCCTGAACAGGAGAGGGAAAAGGGTGAAGCATACAGGAACTTCCCTTCCCAATTGAGAACTAGGGCATCCAGGGGGACTGAGGCCCAACACTGGGGGCCCGCAGCCAAAAAGAGAGGAAGTTGGTGATTGTCTGGGGCTGCAAAAAGACCTATCTGTGGGGTGCCATATCTGGAGAAGATCACCTTCAAAATCAGGGGATCTAGGGACCATTCGTGATGGCCCTGAGATATCCTGCTGAGAGCATCTGCCAGGACATTGTCCTTCCCTGGAGGTGCACGCTATCAGAGAGGTATTCCAGGTATGGGCTAGAGACCACAACCTCACTGCTCTGTGTGCATGCTGCCTAGACCTAGTGCCCCCTTGCTTGTTGGATATACCATATTGTGGTGGTATTGTCTGTCCTGATCTGAACTACTTTGTTCTGAACAGACTTGGAAAAAGCTTGAAGTGCTAGAAACACTGCTCCGAGTTCTAAGAGATTGATGTGAAGCAGAGATTCTTGAGGTGACCACAACCCCTAGGGTGGTCAGATCCCCCAAGTGGGCTCCCCAGCCCAAGAGGGAGGCATCTGTGGTAAGCATTAGAGAATGAGATTGAGTGACAAAGGGAACTCCTTGTCTTAGGTTGTCCTGATCCTGCCACCACTGCAAAGCCTGGATAAGGGTTCGAGTCACGGGGATTAGTTTGGTCAGAGAATCCTTTCTCTGGGACCAGAAGGCTCTTAAGTAGAACTGAATGTCCCTCATCTGAAATCTTGCTCCTTGGACCACTGCTGTAGAGGCAGCCATGTGGTCCAGAAGCTGCAGAAAATGCCTTGCTGGTCTAGACACCTGGAAGGTGAATGAAGAGGCCAGTTTAACAAGGGTCCTTGCCCTGTCCAGGGGAAGGAAGGCTCTTGCCTTTATTGTATCCAGCTCTTCCCCATGAAGGTGAGGAGCTGCACTGGCTCGAGAACTGACTTTGAAAGATTCAGAAGGAATCCTAGAGAAGTGAGCAGTTGCTGAGTAATCTGTAGGTGTGACTTGACTTGGTCTGGAGACTGACCTACTATGAGCAAGTCGTCCACGTATGGAAAGATGGAGATCTTTTTTCTCCTTAGGAAAGCAACCACTACTGCCAGGCATTTTGTGAACACCCTTGGAGCTGAAGTTAGGCCAAAGGGCATTGCTCTGAATTGATAGTGGCCTGAGGGAAACTCGAACCTGAGGTGCCTTTCGGTGGAGCTTCTGATGAGAATGTGAAATAGGCATCCTTGAGGTCCAGGGCAAACCAGCAGTCTCCTGGCCTTAGAGAGGGTAGAATTATTCCCAGAGTCACCATTTTGAACTTTGGCTTTAAAAAGGTGCTTGTTTAAGTATCTGAGATCCAGGATGGGCCGCCATTCTCCTGTCTTTTTGGGAGTTAGGAAGTACCTGGAGTACAATTATTTTCCCTTGTGTAGAGATGGAACCCTTTCTATGGCTTTCAGAGCCAAGAGGGAAGAGACCTCTGCCTCTAGGGCAAGTGCCTCTGAAGGATTTGCAAGTGGAAAGGATCTGGTTCTCATCTTGGGAAATTTTCTGAAGCCGAGAACCAGTCCCTGGCTTACTACTTCCAGGACCCATTTGTCTGATGTTAAAGACATCCAGTCCTGGGCAAACCCATCAGGGTGCCTGTTTGGCAGGGGCTTTAGCCTGAGGGGGTGGTAGCAGGCCTGCTTGTACCCAGTCTGCTCTCCTCTGAAGAACCTCTCTGGGGCAAAAGGCAGAAGAGGAGGCCTGGGTCAGAAAGGCCTATGAAAAGGCATGTCCCTGCCCCTGAATGTTGTCTTTGGGGAGTGGCTTGCCTTTCTCAGCCCATAAGTACTCCTATAGGTGGTCCTGTATTCATCCATTTTCTTCATGTAGTTCTCGGTTTGCTCCTCAAACAGAGAATTACCAACAGGAAAATCCATGGCCTTAGTCTGGGTATCCTGAGACAGGCTAGTACATCTGAGCCAAGCTATCCTAATGAAGGGCCATAGATGGTAGCTATGACTCTAGATGAACATCACTGGAGTCTACTGCAGCATGAAATTGCACCTTGGATGCCTCAATACCATCTGCAGCCACCTGCTCCAGCTCCTGGCAAGCTGGCCAGGGACCCGTTTAGCTAGAGCCATTACAGTGTCCCATCTAGACTTCTGGTATCTAGCTATATAGGCCATATAATTAGCCTGCCTGAGTCCCAAAGATGCTGCATGTACTGTTTCTTTTCCATGGCATCAATCCTCCTGGAGTCCTTATCTGGGGTGGAAGCCAAGGGTATATGTGCCTTATCACAGGCAGCAGCCTGCACTACCCCAACACGGCTGCATTGCTGGGAAAGGAACTCCGTATCTGAGCCTGAAAGAGTATACCCCTTGTCCATTCTCTTGCCCACAGGAGGTATAGAATTAGGAGTCTAACATTTTTATTGTCTGTTTCCCAAAAGACTTATGGAGGGGAATAGACAGCCTCCTGGACTCTGGGATGTCCATCATCTCAACATAATCAGGCTCCTCCTGATCCTCTACTGCTTCCTCCATAGGAAGCTGAAGAGTTTCAGCCACTTTTTTGTAAAACATAAAATGGGAAGGGGACTCAGAAAGCCTAGGAGGAGAAACCCTGAAGGTCTATCTGGGAGATGTCCAGGTCAATGTGCACATCCAGACTTTCATAATCACCATCACTATCCTCCTCTCCTTCCTCCTCCGGTTCATAAAATCCTCTGGAATTATAATCCGGAACCGACCGAACCCAGGCTAACCGATGGTGCGGTTTGGTCGAACTGGGATGCTTGACGAACAATCCTTATCGCTTTAGCCATTTCATCAGCAGTCGGGAGAAAGAACTTGTGGATCCTAACTGGCTGACTTATCCCTTCTTTTTCTTTTAACCGGAACAGACTCCTCAGAGTCTGTTCTCCTTCTGCCCGAAGAAGATTCGCCCTGGTCAGAGGGTACTCCTTCTGGTTCGGTTGGAACCGAACTGGGCTGGCCATCCGGGTCAGTGGACTTTTTGGCCTCCCTTTCCCTCAGCCTACCTACTCTCTTTTCCAGGGTAGCAGAGGGAAAATGTTTGCAAATCTGGCAGTCTGAATCGAGGTGGTCAAATCCCAGACAATAAACACAGGTGGTGTGGGCGTCAGCCTTAGCAAAGGCTTACACACACACACACACACACACACAACCGTGTTGAAACCTAGTGGGCCCGGTTTTTCTCTTGGGTTTCTCAGACATGGCCAGTCCTAACCAAACTTACCTTTTTGGCAATCCTAGACAAGACACCATATGGTTCCTGGCCGTGTTACGGGTCGTAAAAAAAACGTAATGAATCTTTTTTTTTTTTTTTTTTTTTTTTAAAGAACCGATAAGGTCTGGTTACCACACTTTAAAATTAGAACAAACTTTTTTAAACAAACCTGATCAGTTCAAACTGAACCGATCCAACGTTTACAAGTTCCACACAGAAAAAACAATAATAAACCTATCTAGTACTCACGGTACCACAGACAGAGACTGAACAGACAGGTTAAATGGAATAAATTCGGTTGAAGCAGAGGAAAAAACGACACTTTAACCAACTAAACTGAACCGAGCAAAGGAGGAATCTCCGGAGCGACTGTTCAGTGAGGTGGAGTAAAGAATCTGGCGGTTTGGGTTTAAACAACAGACAGAGTCTCAGCCGAGCTCAGCGTTCCATGCCTTGCACGGAAAGTTAACTTTCCTCTCCGGGGCAGTTCAAAGGTTGAATATCACTGCAATAGTTAGAATACAGCAAGACTTTATGTTCTTTGAACCATCTCTGGAGTGCCCCACCTTGAAAAATTCAGCTTCAATACCAGAGGGTCCAGGGACCATTCATGATGGCCCTGTGAGATCCTGCTCAGTGCATCTGCTAGCACACTGTCCGTCCCTGGAAGGTGAACTGCTATCAGAGAAGTTTGTAGGAAATAAGCCAGGGACCACAACTTCATGGCTTCTGTGCACAAGGCCATAGACCAAGTTTCTCCTTGCTTGTTGATGTACCATATGGTGATGGTGTTGTCTGTTCCGACTTGAACCACCTTGTTCTGCACTGACTGAGAGAAAGCTTGCAGGGCCAGAAAAACTGCCATGAGCTCTAGGAGACTGATATGGAGAAGGGACTCCCGAGGGGACCACAGTCCCTGAGCAGTGAGGGCCCCCAGATGGGCTCCCCAGCCCAGAAGAGAAGCATCTGTGGTAAGGACCATTGAATGAGACGAAGTGGCAAATGGAACCCCTTGCCTTAAATTGTCCTGATCCTGCCACCACTGAAGGGCTTGGATCAGGGTCTGAGTCACTGGAATCAGTTTGGTAAGGGACTCTTTCCTTTGGGACCAAAAGGCCCTCAGATGGAACTGAATGTCCCTCATCTATAATCTGGCCCCTTGGACCACTGCTGTAGAGGCTGCCATGTGGCCCAAGAGTTGAAGGAAATGCCTTGCTGGTCAGGATACCTGAAGGCTAAAGGAAGAAGCCAGTTCTAAGAACTCTTGCCCTGTCCAGGGGAAGAAAGGCTCTTGCTTTGACCGTATCCAGCTCTGCACCTATAAAAGTAAGAAGCTGGACTGGCTCAAGAACGGACTTGGGAAGACTGAAGAAATCCTAGAGAAGTGAGCACTTGCTGGGTCACTTGCAGGTCTGACTTGTCTTGGTCTGGAGACTAGCCCACTCTTAGTCAATCGTCCAAAAATGGAAATATTTTGCCTCCTTAGAAAGGCAACTACTACTGCCAGACACTTTGTGAAAAACCTTGGGGCTGATGTTAGACCAAAGAGCACTGCTCTGAACTGATAGTGGCCCGAGGGCAACTCGAACCTGAGGTACTTTCTGTGGGAGTACCTGATGGGAATGTGAAAATGGGCATCTTTGAGGTCCAGGGAGGCTAGCCAGTCCCCTGGCCTTAGAGAGGAAGAATTATTCCCAGAGTTACCTTCTTGAACCTTGGTTTTAAAAGATGTTTATTCAGGTATCTTAGGTCTAGGATGGTCGCCACTCTCCTGTCTTTTTTGGGGTAAGGAAGTACCTGGAGTACAGACCTTTGCCCCAGCGTAGGATAAGCACTCTCTCTAGGGCAAGGGTTTCTGAGAGACCTGCAGGTGGAAAAGATCTGGCTCTCGTCTTTGGAAATTTTTTTTTAAGCGGAGAACCAGTCCCTGGCTTATTACTTCACAGACCCACTTGTCTGATGTAACAGACTTCCAGTACTGGATGAAGTAAGCCAGCCTGCCCCCTACTGGAATAGGAAAGTCAACCCAGGCAGGCCCATCAGGGTGTCTGCTTGGCAGGGGCCTTAGGCTGAGGAGTGGATGCAGCCCTGCTCATCCCCATTCTGCCTCTCCCTCTGAAGAACCCCCTCTGTGAAAAGGGAGAAGAGGCCTGTGCTTGGTAGAAAGGCTTATGAAAAGGCCTGCCCCTGCCCCTGGACTGCTGCCTTTGAGGAGCTGCCTGTCTCTCCTTAGCCTGAGCACTCCTGTAAGTGGTCCTGTACTCATCAATTTTCTTCATGTAATTCTCTGTCTGCTCCCCAAACAGAGAATTACCCACTACATGAAAATACATGGCCTGGGTATCCTGCAAGAGGCTAGTACATCTGCGCCAAGCCATCCTCCGAAGAGCCACAGATGTAGCCATGACTCGATGACACATCATTAGAGTCCACAGCAACATGAAACTGAACTTTAGATGCCTCAATCACATCTGCAGTCACCTCCTCCAGCTCCTTGGCTAGCTGGGGGGAGGCCTGTTTAGCCAGGGGCAGTACAGTGTCCCACCTGGACGTCTGGTACCTGGCTGCATAGGCCATATAATTCGCCTGCCTGAGTCCCAAGGAATATGTCATGTACTGTTTTTTTGCCATGGCATCGATCTTCCTGGAGTCTTTGTCTGGGGTATGTGAAGCCAAGGGAATGTTTGCCTTATCACAGGCAGCAGCCTGCACAACTCCAACATTGCTGCATTGCTGGTATAAAAACTCCGTATCTGAGCCTGATAGTAGAATGGACAAGAGGTATACACTATCAACAGGAAGTACAGAATTGGGAGAATTCAGGATTTTGTGTACGCTTCCCAAAAGATTTGTGATGGGGAATAGACAGTCTCCTGGACTCTGGGATGTCCATTTCCACATAATCAGGATCCTCTTGATCCTCCATTGCTTCCTCCATAGGAAGCTGGAGGGTTTCAGCCACCTTTCTGTAAAACATAAAATGGGAATGGGACTCAAAGCCTAGGAGGAGATGCACCCGAAGGTCTGTCTGGGGAGATGTCCGGTTCCACAGGCACATCCAGACTTTCACCATCACCATAATCAAACTCCCCCTCCTCCTCAAACTCCAGTTCATAAAATTCTTCAGGGGTATAATCGTGAACCGGGGTAACCTACCAAACCGAACCCCTGCCAAAAGGTGCCGGATTGGTCGTAACCGGGTGAAGCAATTCCACAATCCGAATCGCTCCGGCTATTTCCTCGGCAGTCGGAACATGAACTTCTGAATCCAAACCGGTCGATTTCTCTTTGCACTGTCAGAACCAAACCCTCGGGATCGGCTCTCCCTTTGGCCAAAGTAGTATCGCCCTGGTCAGAGGACACTCCTGACTCAGTCGGAACCGAACCGGGCTGGCCATCCGGGTCAGATGACTTCTCTGCCTCCTTTTCCCTCAGTCTACCTCATCTCTTTTCAAGGGTAGATTTGGGAAAATGTTTTACATATTTGGCAGTCTGTATCGAGGTGTTCAAATCCCAGACAATAAACACAGGTGGTGTGGGGATCAGCTTTGGCAAAGACCTCCCCACACTCACTGCAGTGTTGAAACCCAGGGGGCCCGGTTTTTTTCTTGGGTTTCTCAGACATGGCCAACCTAACAAACTTACCCTTTTTATGGCAACTGCCAGGCAAGATTCCCTTATCGGTTCCTAACCGTGTTACGGGTATTTAAAAACCCATCAGCACTTTTTTTTTTTTTTTTTTATATATATAAGAACCGATAAAGGACCGGTAACCACACACTAAAGAAAGATACAAGTAATAAATGATCGGTTCAGCCGAACCGATCTACACTTTACAAGTTCCACACAGAAAATCAGCACAAAACCTATCTAGTACTCACAGCACCACAGACAGAGACTGAACAGACTACGTGGAAATAAATTTCAGTTAAAAACAGACACCGACTTTTGAACCAAGCTGCGGGAGAAATCTCCGGAGCGACTGTTCAGTGAGGCGGAGTAAAGAATGACAGTTGGATTTCAAAGGGCTCCAGACAGAGACACCAACAGACCTCGAGCTCAGCATCCTATGCTCTGCATAGAAAGTTAACCCTTTCTTCTTCAGCGCAGTTTAAAGGTTGGTGCTAACTGCATTTGTCAAAATACGGCAAGACTTCATGTTTGAATTATGAATTCCCTACAGCAGATATTTCAGATGCCAGGGCAGTGGGGACCGGGAGTTGTGGTATTGGGGAGAGCACATGAAGGACTGGTGGGGAGAGATGCTACTCATCTTTGGCAAATATTGCTGGTGGCAGCTCTAAAAGCCATTACTAAAAAAAATGGCTATAGCCCACTCCCGACTATCCCAGAGTGTTTGAAGTAGTATCACAGATACAACAGATGGAGGAGCTCACTTTCTGGCTACAACAAAGGACCTCGGCACTTCAGAACAGATGGGCTCGATGGGTGATATGAAGAGGCCAAGATAGTTAAAAACACTGTGGCAGTTCTTGGGGCTGACCCCAACAATGATTTTTAATCTAGATGAGCTATCCAGGGGAAGAAGTTCTTAATGAGTTGAGATTAGGCAGGAAAAAACTTTGCCCCCTTCCCCTAGCATATTAGCCTACTCCCCCCCTTCTTCACGCCTTCATCTTTGTCCCCCCATTACAGAGGGCATAATTATAAGGATCATGTTCACTCTGACTGTCCACAAACTCTTAGCAAAATGAAATTCTTGTGTGTAATAAAAATAAACACTAGGTGACCCAGTAGTAGCTGGCAAACTTTACTAAGTTATTCTTAATTTTAGTGCTTTTTCTTTTTTCTTTGTAAGTTTTTAAAATAAGATGGTGCAGTTCTATAACGATATACATTTCAGTGATATCTATACAACAAGGGGGAACTATAGCATTCCACATTTTGAACCCAATCCTTCTGTAAAATGGTGTCCGTGTGGAAAGGCAGACAATTTGAGAATGTGTCATTTTAGAAGAGTACCAGGACTGTTACAAATAAAGTTCAGAGTAATGATCTGTATAAAAATATGCACGGATACTAATTTGAATTGAAATGTAAGAAAGTATAAACATATATACATACATACATACACACACACACACACACACACACACACACACACACACACACACATATATATATATATATACACACACACATATATATATACACACACACACACACACACACACACACATACATATACACACACATACACACACACACACACAACCCAAGACCTATATCCATTTAAAAATGGAGCTATGTCCTCCCCCATCTATCTGCAACAGGGAACACGTCAGGGATGCATTCTTTCTCCCCATCTCTTTGCTCTTTACATGGAACCCTTAGCTATGAGCATAAGACAGGAACACCGGAGAGAGGGGGGTCCCCCTGCGCAAAAAAAAAAAAAAGGATATTCCTTTTTGTGGATGATATCGTTATTTAAAAAAAAAAAAAAAAAGTTATCTCCCGACACTTCAACCCAGGCAGTTTGAGAGATCCTTAGAATCTATGAAAAGACAGCGCACTTCAAATTAAACATTGAAACAGAGACCATGATGCTATACTACAAGCCAACACCAAACTTGAAAAGCTCACTAGCCTTAAAATGGAGATGCACCAAAATTTTAATACTTAGGTATTCAGATTCCTTTAAACTTAGAACCCCTTTAATTAATTTCTAACCGGTATCCCTCCTTATTCAAGAGTATCTAAATGGAGCAACCTAAAGAAAGAAATTATTCCCCTTAGTAACTGTTTTTTCTAATGGAGTCTTGCTGTATTCTGACATATGCAGTTAGCCCCAGCACTTGAACTGCTCCAGAGAGGAAAGAGTTAAATTCTATGCAGAGCATACAACGTTGAGCTCGAGACCGGTTCAAACCTCCATCTGCTGCACTTTGAAGTGTAACCGTCAGATTATTACGAGCCAATATTAACTAACTACCCCCACTATGTGGAAATTGTAAAGGAATTTTTACTAGCCAAAAAGGCAACCAAATATTTTGGATCCCCAAAAGACTCAAGTCAAGAAATCCCCCAAAAAAAAAAAAAAGGTAGTGAACAAATAATTATCAAGCTACAACAACCTACACGCCCGGCCCAGTGGCACACGAGGGTTTATCTCGCTGAACATACACTTAGCTATACACATGGAAAAGCGAGTTCAAGGGACAAGCTCGGGTCATCAGGAGGAGACTAGGACTGTGCGTCGGAGACAGCTCTTGGGAATCCTGCGGTGGGCTGGGGAACTACACCGTCTTGGCGGCGACCTGGGCAAGCCTCCAGAGGTACCATTAGCGCGGCGAGGGGGACTGGAGGACTGTAGCGGACGCCAGCACGTGCACAGACGCCATTGCATGTCCACAGTCCCAATGGGGAGAAAAAGTGGGGAAACAAATGGCTGGGCGCGACCATGCAGCTTGAAAGCCGTGCCCTGCCTCGCCAGGAGGACTCGCATGGAATCACATGTGTGGTGTGGGGGGGGGGGCTGGCTGGATGGGAAGGCCCTCCAGCAGACTGGCAATGGCCGTGCCGGATCCCTCATCATGTGAGCGAGCCTGGTGCTCTGCCAGTGGGATGGGCCGGTGGCTGGGTGCCCCCGCTGGTAGTTGCTGTAGCAGGACAGTAAAATATGATTAAAAAAAACACCCACTCTCCCTGATAAAGAGGGAGTGCCAAGTACACCCCTGAGGTGCAACACTGCGCCTGCCCACCCACTTCCCAAAAACCAGGTGCTGAGAGGGGAGGCAGGGAGGAAGGTCAGAATACAGCAAGACTCCATTAGAAAAAACAATTACTAAGGTGAGTAATTTTTTCTTCAACCATGAAGTCTTACTGTATTCTGACTACTGCAGACTACCAAGCAGCACCTCCATGGAGAATGGATCAAACCTATTTTGGGAATAGGCTCTGCAGTACTGCTGTACCAAACCGAGCATCACTCCTAGCCCGGAAATCCAAAAAGTAATGCTTGGTGAATGTATGGACTGTTTTTCCAGGTGGCTGCTTTGCATCTCTCTACTAAGGGTACATCTCTGGCAGCAGCCAGAGAAGCAGCTGTACCTCTAGTCGAATGAGCCCTCAGGCCTGAGGGAGGTATTTTGCCTAGCTTTTCATAGCAAAACTGTATACAAGACAATCCACCTGGCAACAGATCTCAGTGGCAGGTTTGCTCTTCCACACTTCCCCATAAGTGAGGAACAACTGGAGGGAGTCAAACCGGAGTGCCTTTGTATGTTAAAAGGGCGCTTGGCTACTACATTGAGCGTACTGTCAATTTTCTCACCTGAAAAAGAATGTTCAGTGAAGACCACAGGAAGAGACATGGATTGGTTCAGATGAAAATCTGAAACCACTTTGTGTAAGAACTTCCTGTTGGTTCTAAGGACCACATTATCCCTATGGAATGAGATAAAATCAGGCTCCACTGACAGCTTGCAGTTCACCGATACGTCTGGCAGAGGTACTACCTATCAGAACACAGTTTTCCAAGTCAAGTACTTAAGCTCTGCTGAAGACAAAGGCTCAAAAGGGTGTTGCATAAGCTGAGCAATGCAAACATTAAGGTCACAAGCAGGAGTAGGGCCCTGAAAAAGGGGGGAGTGGTGTGAAGCAATCCCTTGAAAATGTACAGAAAACATGATGAAATGCCAGTAAGGAGGGCTTTCCCACTGACAGAAAAAGCAAAAACAGCTTGCAAGTGTACTTTGAGGGTAGCTGGTCTGAGGCCTTGGCCATTAAGATGAACTACGTAATCCATAACTGTAGACAAGTCAACAGTATCTGGGAATATATGCTTCTTGGAAAATCAAATGCGGAATCTTTTCCATTTGGAGTAATAAGTTTTTCTGGTGGCAGGTTTTCCAGAGGCTTTGAGAATGCCCAGAACCCCTTGAGACAGATGCAAATTTGAATACTCTAACTCTTCAAGAGCCATGCCTAGAGATTGAGATACCGAAGGTTGGGATACCAGATCCTCCCGAGAGGAGGTTAACAGGTTGTGATTCCTGTGAAGAGATAGGGAAGATGGACTGCTATGGACAGCTACAGGGGATACCAAGGCTGCCTGGCCCAACTAGGAGACAGTATAGCACAGTTGTCTAAGGCTCTGAGCTGCAAATCTGGTGACATCCAGCAGACCAGACCTGGGTTTGAATCCCACAGCTTCCACTTGCATACTGTGCGACCCTGATCAAGTCACTTAACTTTCTTGTGCTCCCAGGTCGCACCTGGAAACAAGATCTGGCTTCGTGTGCCTTTCCTGGTTAAACAATTTCCCCTTTCCTAACTGGAGCCATCATGATCACTTTGCAAAATTGTGACCTTATCTTGACCAGGACCTTGAACAGTAGAGAAAAGGCATATAGAAATTTCCCTTCCCAATTCAGAATCACAGCATGCAGAGGACTGAGCCCAAGACTAGGGATCTGCAACAAAAAAAAGAGGAAGTTGGTGATTTTCTGGGGCTGCAACGAGATCTCTGGAGTGCCCCACCCTAAAAAAAAAAAACACAACATTTAAAAACTAGGGGATCTAGGGACCATTCGTGATGGCCCCGAGAAATCCTGTTCAATGCATCTGCTAGAACATTGTCCTTTCCTGGGCGGTGGACTGCTACCAAAGAGGTCTATAAAGAATAAGCCAGGGACCATAATTTCATGGATTCCGTGCATAAGGCCGAAAACAGAGTGCCACCCTGTTTGTTGATATACCACATGATGGTGGTGGTGTCTGTCCTGACCTGAACCACCTTGTTCTGTACCAACTCAGAGAAGGCTCATAGGGCCAGATAAACTGCCGTGAGCTCCAAGAGATTGATGTGGAGAAGAGACTTGAGTGGACCACACTCCCTGGGCTGTGAGTCCCCAGGTGAGCTCCCCACCCCAGGAGAGAAGCATCTGTGGTTAGAACCACTGAATGAGATTGAGTGATGAATGAGACTTCTTGCCGGAGATTGTCCTGATGCTGCCACTACTGAAGAGTCTGGATCAGGGTCTGAGTCACTGGAATAAGTTTGGTTAGAGGATCTCGGAGACCAAAAGGACTTCAGGTGAAAAAAAAAAAAAAATGTCCCTCATCTGAAATCTAGCCCCTAGGACCACTGCAGTGGAGGATGCCATGTGGCCCAGAAGCTGAAGAAGTGCCTTGCTGGTCGAGAAACCAAAAGGTGAAAGGAAGATGCCAGCTCTAGGATGGCCCTTACCAAGGGAAGAAAAGCTCTTGCTTTGACAGTATCCAGCTCTACCCCTATGAAGGTCAGAAGCTGTACTGGCTCGAGAACTGACTTGGGAAGACTGAGAAGAAATCCTAGAGAACTGAGCATCTGCTGGGTCACTTGCAGAT
This sequence comes from Neoceratodus forsteri, assembly GCA_016271365.2. Lineage (NCBI taxonomy): Eukaryota > Metazoa > Chordata > Ceratodontiformes > Ceratodontidae > Neoceratodus > Neoceratodus forsteri. Next base: position 1,409,930,671 of record CM057456.1, on the reverse strand, counting down.
CTGACTTGACTTGGTCTGGAGACTGACCCACAATGAGCCAGTCGTCCAGATACAGGAATACTGAGATATTTTTTTTTTCCCTTAAAAAAGCTACTACTACTGCTAGGCATTTTGTGAACACCCTCGGAGCTGATGTTAGGCCAAAGGGCACTGCTTTAAACTGGTAATGGCCTGAAGGTAGTTCGAACCCAAGGTACTTGCTGAGGAAGCACCTGATGGGAATGTGAAAGTAGGCATCCTTTAGGTCCAGGGAGGCTAGCCAGTCCCCTGGCCTTAGAGAGGGAAGGATTATTCCCAGTGTCACCATTGTGAACTTTGGCTTTAATAGAGGTTTGTTCAGGTATCTTAATTCTAGGATGGGCCGCCACTCCCGTTTGGAGTACAGACTTTTACCCCTGTGAATTGCAGGGACTCTCTCTATGGCCCTTAAGGCCAGTAGAGATGAAACCTCTGCCTCTAGGGCTATGGTTTCGGAGATGCCTGCAGCTAGAAAAAAATCAATCAGTCTCTCAGCTTTGGGAATTGTTTGAAGCAGAGAGCCAGTCCTTGGCTTACTATCTCCAGGACCCACTTGTCAGATAACAGACTTCCAGTCCTGGAAGTAGTAAGGCAGCCTGCCTCCTACAGGAATTGAGGAGTCTACCCGGGCTGACACATCAGGGTGTCTGCTTGGCAGGAGCCTTAGGTCGAGAGGTGGATGCAACCCTACTCATCCCCCTTCTGCCTCTCCCTCTGAAGAACCCCCTCAGGGAAAAAAGGAGAGGAGGCCTGTGCTTGGTAGAAAGGCCTATGAAAAAGCCTGCCCCTAGCTTGTTGCCTCTGAGGAGATTCCTGCCTTTCCTTGGCCTGTGCACTCCTATAGGTGGTCCTGTATTCATCCATCTTCATATAATTCTCTGTCTGCTCCCCAGAGAATTATTAACAGGGAAATCCATAGGCTTAGCCTGGGTATCCTGTGATAGGCTAATGCATCTGAGCCAAGCTAGTCTCTGAAGAGCCACAGATGTAGCCATGGCTCTTGATGCATCACTGGAGTCCACAGCAGCATGAAACTGGATTTTTGATGCCTCAATCCCATCAGCAGCCACCTCCTCCAGCTCCCTGGCAAGCTGGGGGGAGGCCTGCTTAACCAGTTCCAGTACAGTGTCCCACCAGGACTTCTGGTACCTAGATGTACAGGCCATGTAATTAGCCTGCCTGAGTACTAAAGATGCCATGGCGTCCAACTTCCTGGAGTCTTTATCCAGGGTGTGTGAAGCCAAGGGAATGTTAGCCTCATCACAGGCTGCAGCCTGCACGGCCCCAACATGGCTGCATTGCATACAAGTACTCCGTACCAGAGCCTGATATGTACTTGTCCATCCATCTGTCCACAGGAGGTAAAGAATTTGGAGTTAATTTTTGTGTCCATTTCCCAAAAGTCTTATGAAGGGGAAGAGACAACCTTTTGGACTCCGGGATGTCCATAATCTCCACATAGTCAGGCTCCTCTTGCTCCTCAACAGCTTAAAGTGGACTCTGAAAACTTAGGAGGGGGAACACCAGAAGGCCTGCCTGGGGAGTCCTCCTCCTCCCCCTCCCCACCACCACCACCTCAGAGAAACAAATGGTGTGGGGATCAACCATAGCAAAGGCCTCACACACACACACACACACACACACACACACACACACACACACACACACTGTAGTGTTGAACCCCAGTGGGCCCAGCTTTTCTTTTGGGTTTCTCAGACGTAGCCATACTTAAACAGAACACTTACCCTTTACTTTGCTTCAGCCAGGCAAGACCCCTCATCGGTTTCTAACAGTGTGCAGGTATTTTACAGAGGTTAAACGATCAAGGAACAGTACCACACAATAAACCCAAAGAAAAGACAACTTTACACAGCAACCAGTTCAGCCAAACCAATTGAAAATTTCCATTTTACAATTTCCATAAGTTTTTCAAAGCTAGTCCACTACCTACGTACTTACTGTACCACAGACAGGGATCTGATCTGAGAAAACTATCTGGGGGGGGAGGGAGAAACACAAATCGGTAAAACCGATTACTTTAACCGACAGAGAACCGTAAGCAGAGGAGAAATCTCTGGAGCAACTGTTCAGTTAGGCGGAGTAAAGAATCTAACAGTTACACTTCAAAGTGCAGCAGACAGAGGTCTGAACCGAGCTCGAGCTCAACGTTCTATGCCCTGCATAGAATTTAACTCTTTCCTCTCTGGAACAGTTCAAGTGCTGGGGCTAACTGCGTATGTCAGAATACAGCAAGATTTCATGTTGTTTGAAACAAACTTTCTCCCAACGCTTTGAAACTGTAAGAATGAATATACTTCCCAGATTATTATTTCTTTACCAAAACATACCAATCTTCCCGGCACCCTACTAGTTCAAATCCCGGAATAGGCTATTCTCTTCCTTTATCTGGGATGGCCAGAGACCACAAGTCCGCCTTTCCCTACTATCCCTCCCTACAGGCCAAGGAGGAGTTAACCGCCCTGATCTGAAAATGCATGCAATGGCAGCTTTTCTAAAACTTTTTTCCTCTGGCTTTCTCCAACTTATGGGTCGGCCTGGAAAGAAAATACAGGTTACTCACCTGTAAGAGGAGTTCTAAGAATGGTGTATGTTGTTCATCCACACACTCTGGCAGGTATCCTTGCCGGAAGGTCTTCAAGCTGGCTCCTCCCACCCACCCGGGTGGTAAAACTCTTGGCTCCGCCCCATGATGCCAGATTTAGCCCTCTGGAAGCCAGGTTATGCGTCAAAGCCAGGGAGGCCAGTTGGGTCGTGTGGATGAACAACATATACCATTCCTAGAACTCCTGTTACAGGTGAGTAACCTGTATTTCTAGGGACATGGATATGTTGTTCATCCACACTCTCTGGCAGACTCCTAGCAGTTCTCCGGGAGGAGGGAGGCAAGGCACACACCCCCCAATACTTACTTGGGAAAGAGAGACTGGAGAACAGAGGCCCCAAAACCAGCATCCCAGCATGACTCGAGGTCGATGTGGTAGTGGGTAATAAAGGTATGTGCCGACTTCCAGGTAGCAGCCCTGCAGATATCCTGGATAGGGACGTCCCTGGAAGCAGCTACGGATGCAGCAGTATGGCGGATAGAATGAGCCCTTATCCCTCTGGGAGGCTCCATGCCCGCCAACCTGTAGCAGAGCTCTATGCAAGAGGTGATCCACCTGCCTATCGTCCACTTTGCAGTACAGGGTTTTAAATAATTGATTAGCAGTTTTTTTTCTTGGTAGTATACTAACTGTACAGAAAGTATTTGTATAGATTTTCTAGAAGTGCTGTGTTTGTTAAACACAGTGAGGCAAGAGCTATGCATTTTCACAAAGATTCAGCACTTTTATGAGCAAAACGCTAATCAATTTTTAGAGTTAAATAAATTCCTGCAGCAGGTCTGCCAGGTGCAGCTTCAGCGTAGGTGACAAACAGCTGGCGAACCTCTCCCCGAACTTCAGACGTCCGCTCCTTATAGTGAACATGCGCTCGTCAAGGGTCCAAAGTATGGAGCCTATACTCAGCCTCCGAGGTGTGACGGGTAGAACACCGGCAGAGTCGACACCTGGTTTAAGTGAAACTCCGACACCACCTTCGGAAGGAATTTCGGGTGGGGACGCAGGACAACCTTGTCCCTGTGGAAGATCAGGTAGGGAGGCTCGATGGAAAGTGCCTGGAGCTCTCCCATCCTTCTGGCTGACGTGATAGCCACCAAGGCGGTGGTCTTCCACGACAGGTGTGAAAGATCACACCTGTGCATTGGTTCGAATGAAACGCCCATGAGCTTGGCAATCCAGCGGTAGATCACGAGGTAGAGGTTCTCGCGAGAAGGGAAATGTGATCAAGGCCTTTGAAAAAGCGCCCGACCACCTTCTCCTGTGCCACCGACTGCTTGCCGGCCCGCGCCCGGTAAGCAGAGATGGCTGCCAGGTGCACCTTAAGGGTCGTCAACCGAAGCCCTTGCTGAGAAAGGGACCACAAGTAGTCCAGAATGCTTGCCAAGGGGCAGTCAGAAGGGTCCAAGCCCTTCCCCTGACACCAAATGGAAAACCTCTTCCATTTGAAGGCATAGCATTTCCTGGTCGACTCCTTACGGGACGCCTCAACGACGTTGAGGACCTCGTCGGAAAGACCCAAAGCCTGGAACTCCAGCCGCTCAGGAACCAGGCCGTCAGGTGCAGGGATTGAAGGTCCGGACAGAATACCTTCCCCTGACTGACTGAGATCAGGTCCTGGCGGGCTGGAAGCTGCCTCGGGAGCCTGAAGCTGAGGCCGAGGAGATCTGGACACCAGAACTGGCGGGGCCAGTCTGGGGCTACCAGAATCACCTGCACCTTGTCCCTCCTCGCCCTGAGAAGCACCCTGTGGATAAACGGAAATGGGGGAAAGGCGCAGAAGAGGCCCAGGGTCCTCGGCCTCGAAAAAGCACCCCCCTGCAGCGAGCCCTGCTGAGGGGGGAGGGCATGGAACAGACTCAGCTTCGCATTCTCCCTGGATGCAAACAGGTCCACATGAAGCGTGCCCCAGTAGGAGAAGAGATCTTGTATTGCCTCCAGCAGGAGAGACCACTCATGAGACGTAGCCCCTATCCGGCTTAGGGCATCGGCCAGGGTGTTGGAGGCTCCTGCCACGTGAATGGCTAGGAGATCCGCCTCCAGGTTGCGCACTAGGGACCAAATGCGGAGAGCTTCCTTGCATAACAGCATGGAGCGCGTCCCGCCCTGGCGGTTCAGATAGTACATGGTCGTGGTGTTGTCCGTCTGGACCTGAACCACCTGACCCCGTAGAAACGGAGCGAAGGCGGTGAGAGCTAGACGGACCGCTCGGAGCTCCAGCGGGTTGATGTGGCATCGGGACTCCCGAGGGGACCAGAGGCCGTGCACTCTGTGTTCCCCCAGATGGGCACCCCAACCCATCAGAGATGCGGTCGGTTGGTCTAGAGACCGTCGGCTCGGGGCGGACGAACGGGATACCCTCCTGCAGATGTGCTGGAACGATCCACCATTGGAGAGCATTCCACATCTCCTGGGTCACTGTCACGGGCCTGTCCAACGGATTGTAGCGTTGTGATCATTGGCTGGCCAGTCCCCATTGAAGGGGACGCATGTACCAACGGGCCCAACGGACCACGCTGGTGCAGGCCGCCATGAGGCCCAGGAGGCGCAGAAGTCCCGGCCAGGGCGCAATTGCCCAACCAGAAATGACTGGGTAAAGGAGGAAAGAACCTCAGCCCTGTCCGCCAGGAGCCGTGCTCTGGCTCGCAGAGAGTCGAGCTCTGCCCCGATGAACAGAATCACCTGCTTTGTCACGAGTTCTGACTTTGCCTCATTGATGAGGAGGCCAACCTGAGAACAAACCTGGAGGGCCAGATCTCTGGACCGCTCCACCTCCAGCCTGGAGGGGGCTGCTATCAGCCAATCATCCAGGTAAGGGTACACCCGGACCCCTCAGCGCCGCAGGAATGCTGTCACCACTGCCATGCATTTGGTGAAGACCCTGGGAGCTAGGGAGAGGCCGAAGGGCATGGCCCAGAACTCGTATAGGGATCCCTCCGCTCTGAAGTGGAGGAACCTCTGATGGGACGGACGGATTGGGACGTGAAAGAATGCATCCTGCAGGTCCAGGGAGCAGAACCACATGCCTCGTTCCAAGGATGGGATTATCTGAGCCAGAGTGACCATCCTGAAGGTCCGAGATCTTAGGAACTTGTTCAGGTCATGCAGGTCGAGAATGGGGGCGCCAGCCCCCTGTCCATTTTGGAACCAGGAAGTACCTGGACACAAACCCCAGGTCTGGAGGAGGATCCGCCACCTTCCTGATTACCTCTTTTTCGAGGAGCAGGGCAATATCAGCCTGGCGGGGCGACGGCTCGAAAAGGTGGAACCTGCTCGAACTCCAGAGGCAGGCCTTTTCCTACCACCTCCAACACCCAGTGGTCCGTGGCGATAGCGGACCAGGCGGAAAGGAAGTAGCGGAGCCGTCCCCCCACGGGGGGATCCTGGGGGGGGGTGACGAGGTTGGGGGCGGCACCCCTCAACCCGTCACTGGGCAGGCTTGGAGGAAGAACCGGCCAAGGGACCTCCCGGGCCTTTACCTCCTTGCTTCCTGTTGGAGGAAGCCATCTGCTTGGGACGCCAAGCGCGAGCCTGCTGACCCTGCTGCTGGTGCTGCTCGGCCGGTCGAGGAGCAGGGACCGAAGGACGAAAAAGACTTCTGCTGCCAACGGTGGCCTTTGTCCCTCTGGGCGGAGGTGACCAAGTCCAGAGTGGCACTGGACTGCTCAATCCGCTGGAGGTGTCCCTCCACTCCAGGGCCAAAGAGGTCAGTCCCCAAGAAGGGGACGTCCGCCAACTTGTGCTGGGTTTCCGCCGTGAAGGTGGATATCCTCAGCCACGCCCTGTGTCGCGCATAGCCACCGCGGCCGCTACTGACCTGGCACAGGAATCACCTATGTCCAGAGCAGTCTGGAGCTGCTGCTTCGCCACCGCCCTACCCTGGTCCCGCATCTGGCAGACTGTGGTCTGCAGGTCAGGCGTGAGATGAGGAACAACCTCATCCACGGAGCCCATGAGGGCGTGAGAGAAGTGTGCCATCAGCACGGCCTAGCTGGCCTGTCGGAAGCAGAGTGAGGACGTGGCATACACCTTGCGCCCGGCAAAGTCCAGCTTTTTGGATTCTTTGTCGGGGGGCTTGTCCACATCCGGAGCATAACCGGAACGCCGGAAAACGCCGTCGGTGGCTAACCCCTCGGCAAGGGTGTTCGAGAAACCGGGCAAAGAGCGGTGAGGGACACATACTTCCTGGCCATCCTGGCGAGGGCAGGACAGGAAGCAGGCGCCTTCGAAAGCTCCAAGGCTGGGCCGACAATGGCCTCAGCCACCGGAAAGGCCTCCGTGGGAGAATCCCCTCGGTCCAGAATCTCCGTCAGGAGATACTTGGCCCGTGTGGACACGGGCTCGAGCTACATCCCGGTGGACTCCTAGATGAGTCGAAGCAGACCCAAGAAGGACGATGGGCTATCGTCCACTGACTGGCCCCCGGAGGACTCCAGATCGCACTGCCTGGAGAACAGGGAGGAATCGTTGTCAGATTCCGAAGAGCTGCCTCGGCCCTGAGCCACCCTCCACCTGTGAGGACGGTCAGGAGTGAGGGTGACCGACAACCCGTGGGGCAGGCCATGACCCGACCAAGAATTCTTGGTCGGTGCCCCCGACTTCGGTTGTGGAGGAGGAGGTTCCACCACAATCGGACCAGCTGGTTTCGGCTTAGCAACCGGCCCTAGAGCGGGCAACTCTACTGGAATGAGTGGTTGCTTTGGGCGTTCAGGTGACAGCCACTTGATGGTCGGGGTAAGCTTAGGCCCGGATTACAGCAACTGCTGCCACATCAGATCCTCGTAGCGCTGGCACAACTTAAGCCGCAGCCTCTCCTCACCAGAGGAAGAACGGCGTCGCCGCTTACTGTACTTCGGTAACGAGACGGAGACTGCCGATGGCGGGAACGGCTGGACCGAGAAGAGGTCCGAGACCACGACCCTCGGAACTAGGGTGGGTCTGGGAAGAAGCAGCGGATACCCGCTCTTCCCTCGGCTTGGGAACTTTAACCGGGGACTGCGGTCCCAAAGGAGCACGCAGATCCTCGGTATCCACCAGGGGAACCAGTGAAGTAGGGTTGTCTGCTTCTCCAGTCGACAGCCCATCTAACGGATCGAGAAAAATCTCGACTTCGTCGACGGGAGTCTCAGCAGGCTGGCCTGACGGGGGCACCATGAAGCCAGCGGCCTCAGCCGCAACCACGACCAAAGTCGACGGTCGGCTGCCGGGAAGGGACCTCTCCGCTCCCATGAATGCCGACTGTGGGACTTACCTTCGGACCCCTTTCTTGGGCCGAGAAGAATATCCCGAAGGCCCTCTCCCTTGTATGAGGGACGTGGCAAAGCTTCTTCAGGCGAAGCTGTATATGAGAACTCTAGGCGGGATAAATGCCAGCGCCCAGGAGGAGGAAGATGTGGCCTGGGCCACCTCCTACTCGAGGGCGATCATCTGCTCGAACTGCTCAGCCAAGCCAGCCACCAGACACCGCCCAACGAGCCTCTTTGGATTTTACCGGCGGAAAACGTTTCTCGGGGCGCCCAAGCTTCAAACGGGCAGCTTGATCATCCAGAACGTTGGCAGAGAAAGAACGGCACAACTCGCAAGCCTGCAGGTCATGATCTAGGCCTAAGCAGTAGACTCACGTGGAGTGCGGATCCGTTCTGGACATTTTCTGCCCGCAAGGGCACCTCCGAAAGCCGGGAACAGATTTGTCCATCGCAGCCGCAAGGGAAGATGAAGACCGAAGTTTAGAAAACTTCAAAACCAATTTTGGACGAACCGAAGAATTAGGATCCAGTCTAAAACGCAGAGCGCTAAGGAGGGAACCTGAGCTTCCAAGCGGTAAGGAAGATCTGACGTCATGGGGCGGAGCCGAAAGTTTTACCACCCGGGGGAGGAGCCAGCTTGAAAGACCTTCTGGCAAGAATTAAAGCGGCAAGGATACCTGCCAGAGAGTGTGGATGAACAACATATCCATGTCCCTAGAATAGAATTTCTTATAAACTATCTCCACGATATTGAGAGAATAGTCTTCTCTTCTGGTCTGGCTCCACCACTCCACGACTTCTCTAATTACATGGCTCAAGTTTTAAAGATATGGATAGGGACAACTAGCGATAGAGTAAGCCAGCCAATGGCACTTTTATTAAATATATTGTAGAAATTGCAACATTTGTCCACGGAGTTGTCTGTGACCTCCAGTAACACTTCCGGGGTCACTTAAGTGCTTTTAAACGCTGCTCTGCGGTGAGCACTTAGTGTAACATTCTCTTGGGCACTAGATGTAAAAGTGCCCAAGACTACTGCTGTATATTGTGCTATATATGAAACATTACTGCACTGCATTTTAAATTTACTCGCCACCACAAGTCCTTTGAGCCGAGGTCTGTTACTCAACATCAGGAAGAGGAGCTGTAGTTCCCACATGACTGCAACTGGAACTACTGCATTTGTTAACTTACTATCGCTAGTTGTCCCTTCCCTAGTTTAAAACATAAAATAGAGTTAGCCAGCCACTGACACTTATTAAATATATTGTAGAAATTGTAACATTTGTCCACGGAGTTGTCCGTGACCTCCAGGAGCACTTCTGGGGTCACTTAAGTGCTTTTAAAATGCTGCCCTGCAGCGAGCAGAGCGAGCATAAGAGTGGCGCACAAAATATGCACGCTCATGCTGGTTACGTGTGTTCGGAGGGTGCAGGAGGGCATAAGGAGGTTGTTTCTAAAAGCTAAGTAGGTAGGAGGTAAGTACTAAACTGCACAATTGTATAAGCAACCCTGTAGCCTGCTTATACTTAAATTGGACAGTGACCATTACTACCACTGATGGGAAGATAGTTATCTTTATTATCAAATCAAAGTTTATTTATAATGCGCCTTTCAACATATCAAAGCGCAAGTACATATCAAAACATCTAACAAACATAAAAACAATAAAAATCAGCAATAAACTTATTCAAACGCTAATTCAAATAGATAACTCTTCAGAGACACCTTAAATGATTCCGTGGACAGGCACTCTCTAATCTGACAAGGTAGAGAATTCCACAGGGTGGGTTGTTTGTTTATTTGTGAAATCAGTTTACAACCTTTGAGCCAGAGGCTCGTTTCCAAAGGTACCTCGTTACATTAAAGACACACACAGAGTTAGGTTACATAGCATAGGTTTTGCTAAAAATAGGTGTTCAGAGGCGCCACGTCACACTGAGGTCAGACAAAATACATTTAAGTTGGGGCCATGGAAGAAAAAGCTCTGGCCCCAGATGACTGAAGACGAACCCTGGGAATATCTAGCAATCCCTCGTCAGCAAAGCAGAGTGGGCATAGAGGGCAGTAGGGTCGAAGTAGATCTTGCAAGCAGCCCGGTCCCTGACCGTGTAAGGTCTTATAGGTCAGCAACGAGACCTTGAAGGTGATTCTCCACCACACTGGCAGCCAGTGTAGTTCGTGCAGCACAGGTGTGATATGGCAAGTTCTTGGTAACCCAGTCAACAACCTGGCTGCAGCGTCCTGCACCAGCTGCAGGCGACGGAGATCCACCCTCTGCAACCCTAGATATAGAGCATTGCAGTAATCAAGACATGAGGAAACAAAGGCGTGGACCAACACAGGAAGGTCATCATAGGTGGTTTCTTTGTTTTGTGTTTCTCTGTATTGCTGCCTGCTCCATAGCAGTTCAGAAGTCTACAAACAAAACTACTTAGTGTATTAATTGAAGATTTTAGATTGAGTGTCTGCTAAGTACAGTAAGTGGGGTAGTGGTTTGGGGCACAAATTAAACTACAATCAGTGGGTTGTCCCAGATTTAAAAAAAAAAAAAAAGGCCAACTTTACTCCATACACTAATTTAGGTTTACTAGTGTTTCCACTAAGTGGTGTTACACTTGTTATCTTTAGTTTGGGTACAATACTCAGTCAGTGACCTTGGAAGATATCTCCAGGTCACTTCTCTGCCTGTAGCAAGTAGGATAAGCTCGAACAGAGCAAGTGTGCGCAACAGCCTAGTAGGGTAGTAGCACATATTCCTCACCTCATAGTAATTAGGAAAGTAAGCCCATATACCGAGCTCTGTACTCCCCCCCCCCCCATTGAAAGCCATTCTCCTTTTACATAAGTCATAATGGCTGAGAAATTATCATGTTATCAGAAGTGAGCATTAGATGTTCCACTTGCCTTATGTATTTAATGACTACAGAGGTTCCACCAAATCCATTTAAATGTGAAGAGTATATTTATAATGAAGAATTGCTGCTAGAACTTAATGCCTTTAGTGATAAGATTACAATTAGAGGCAAGTCAAAAATAGCCATTAGATTTTGTACTAAACTATCTTCAGAAACTAATGTGTCAACTATCCCTTCTGCTCGTACAGCACACAAATGGTGATGTTCTCAATTCCATTACTCCTAATGAATCTTTACAAATGGTATCAAGGCCTGCTGAGCCACATAAATTCACAAAAAAGTGTCCACGGAAGAAGACTACATCTGGAACAGATGATTTATGGTACAATGTTCAATATGCCAAACCTCAAAAAAGGGGAAGGCGTGCAACTAGTTTTATTATCCCCCTTAGTAATAGATTTACTAGTTTAACAGTACCAGATAATGACATTGACTCTACTTCATCACAAGAATTGTTATCATTTGACACCCTTACTGAATCTATAGTTTTAGACACAGATAGTGGCAATTGTCCACGGTCCACACTAATTAACTCATAAAATGTTACAATAGGGAATAATCTAAATCTAGAAATTTGTAACTTTACTCACCAACCCCCTAGAAACCTACTGGTTATGGGGACTATGATATAACACCTGGATAGGGATGTGTGTAACCCAGATAAAGTCCACAGGACATTGTCATCATTCAGAGGGGCTAGAATAGCGGACCTAACATACAGTATATGAGTAAATCCACTGTTAAACATTTGGGTAGCAATCCACTTGTACTAATTCATGCAGGGACTAACATGTTCAGGGAACCAACTGAAGAGATCGAACAGGACTTGGTGGCGCGCTCTAACAAACTGACTTACCTCAGATGTGAGATTACTGTATCTGAAGTTTTGCCTATACCTAGAGCCTCACCAAGACTAAACCAGAAAGTCAGGCGTTTTAATGTCTGGTTGAAGAAATGAGGCAAGGAATGCAGTGTTTAACTCACTGGGAGGAGTTCTACCATCAGGATGGCCTGTACTGTTCAGATGGCTTGCATCTAAGTAAACAAATTCTTGTCAGATCCACCATGGCTGCATAATGAAGTTTGTGAAGAAAATGGGCAGACTAGTTTTACCTACCTGAGAAGCATTTAATTACTCATCACTTTTTGTGCATCCTATTTGTCTCTGTCAAGCTGGATTTAGATATCTGACGCTAAAAGATGAGGCAGATGCCAACCCAACGTGAAAACAGCCCTCCCGTATTAGCAGTATGACAAAAGACAAGACCACCAGAATCTGTCTACTGTAATTCCCCAAAGAGCAGGCTTAGCAGGCAATCAGATGCACTTACTGCATAAGTGCTGGTCATACGAGATCCCAGCAAGACCTTCTCTTGTAGTCCATGTTGCTCTGAATTATTTATTTGGGTGGGGGTCGCCAGTACATTGTGGGGGCAGGTCACAACTAAACCATCTCCTAATGTTTCCCCCATGTATCTTCTACCAAACACGTTGGAAGCACATTTACAATTTTTCCCCCATGAGGAGTTATTGCCTGCAACAAAAACAGATCTGTGTGAACAGAGGGGCAGTAACCATAGCAGGACTCCATGGAGACAGGCCTAACAAGGCCGGAGGGAGGAGCAGAACCTCGTTTCGGCTCAGTCATTGCGAGTGGGTGAACGGCTAGCCAGATAGAGAAAATCCCCACCCATGAAATTCGGAATACAGTAATGATATCTGTGCCCAGCTTGTCCCGCGCGGGCCTGCTGGAAGCAGCTGCTGTGACCTGTGTGTGTGCCAACGTGCAGTGGGCGTGGGTAGTCCAGAGTCGTCTTTTGCAATGCAGCTATAGCAAAAGCAGAAAAGGCTCCAAGCCGCATACACAAGACCCCCCCCCAAAAACACATGCAAGCTATATGGGGTGAGCAGATTTCCTGTCTAAGGAAGTTTTTAAACGCTGGGGCTATACCTGACTGCTGTTAAGGGGAGGTGACAGAAATGGCAGGGATGCAGGAAAAAACACACAACACACCCATAGTGATACAGTCCAGTGCTGCAGTCCATAGGGACAACATGGGCAGATTGCTTCTTGGGGGAGGGTCAGGCAGAGGAAACAGTTCCACGGACGGAACAAATGATGTCAGCCCTTTTCTACATACAAAGGGTCTGCAGGGCTCCGCCCATGCAGCCGTAAAAATGCAATATCAGCACCCTTCCCCCTAGGTAACTGACTTGCAGTAGAGCCACAGTACTATACACATTTTGCTCCACCATGGTAGATCTATCATCCCTGACCCCCACTATTTCTTCCTTTATGGGTCACAGCTGTAGCTTACTTTCCTCCCCAAACATGTCTGAACTTGTCCATGTCTCAGAGTTGGACCCTGTCATACTTCTGGATAATATTCACAGTAATATGCCGCTATCAAAAACAAACAGTACTACGGGGGAATATTTTTCTGCAAGTCGCTGTACTAACATCGATCTAAAGTCCTGTCACCGCGATCAGACACTGCAAGAAATACATGTTATGTTCCAAAGTGCGGGTCTGAACCATGTTTACAATTTTGAACCTAAAAAAGCAGGATGTAAACCAAATAAATAGTGCTTTTATTCCAAGTAATTACAGTGTAATAAGTATCTGCAAGATTCCTCAGTGGGAAGTGCACTCTTGCAAACTGGAGAAAACACAAATTTAAAGGCATAATCCTTAATGATTTCTGTGAAGAATTTATATACAACTCTTCCTAATGGATATGCTTGTTAAATACAGGTTACTCACCTGTAACAGGAGTTCTAGGAATGGTATATGTTATTCATCCACACTGTCTGGCAGGTTCCTTGCCGCTTTAAATCTTGCCGGAAGGTCTTCAAGCTGGCGCCTCCCACCCACCCGGGTGGTAAAACTCTTGGCTCCGCCCCATGATGCCAGATCTAGCCCTCTGGAAGCCAAGTTATGCGTCAAAGCCGGGGAGGCCGGGTGGGTCGTGTGGATGAACAACATATACCATTCCTAGAACTCCTGTTACAGGTGAGTAACCTGTATTTCTAGGGACATGGATATGTTGTTCATCCACACTGTCTTGCAGACTCCTAGCAGTTCTCCGGAAGGAGGGAGGCAAAGCGCACACCCCCTACTTAAGGGATAAAGACTGGAAAACAGAGGCCCCAAAACCAGCATCCCGGCGTGACTCAAGGTCGATGTGGTAGTGGGTGATGAAGGTGTGTGCCGACTTCCAGGTAGCAGCCCTGCAGATTTCCTGGATAGGGACGTCCCTAGAAGCAGCCAGCGATGCAGCAGTATGGCGGGTAGAATGAGCTCTTATCCCTCTGGGAGGCTTCATGCCCGCCAACCTATAGCAGAGATCTATGCAGGAGGTGACCCACCTGCCTATCGTCCCCTTGGCTGCAGGTCTGCCAGGTGCGGCTTCAGCGTAGGTGACAAACAGCTGGCGAACCTCTCCCCGAATTTCAGCTGTCTGCTCCTTATAGTAAGTGAGCACTCTTCTAGGGTCCAAAGTGTGGAGCCTATATTCGGCCTCCGAGGTGTGACTGGGGTAGAACACTGGCAGAGCAACACCTGGTTAAGGTGAAACTCCGACACCACCTTCAGAAGGAATTTCGGGTGGGGGCACAGGACAACCTTGTCCCTGTGAAAGACCAAATAGGGAGACTCGATGGAAAGCACCTGGAGCTCTCCCATCCTTCTGGCTGACGTGATAGCCACCAAGAAGATTGACTTCCATGACAGGTGACAGATGTCACACCTATGCATCGGTTCGAATGGCTTGCTCATGAGCTTAGCCAATACCAGCAGTAGATCCCACGGAGGTGGAGATTCTTGCACCGGAGGGGATATGTGATCAAGGCCTTTGAGAAAGCGCCCGACCACCTTCTCCTGCGCCACCGACTGTTTCCCGGCCCACACCCAATAAGCAGAGAAGGCTGCCAGGTGCACCTTAAGGGACGTCGACCGAAGCCCTTGCTCAGAAAGGGACCACAGGTAGTCCAGAATGCTTGCCAAGGAACAGGAGGAAGGGTCCAGGCCCTTGCCCCGACACCAAACAGAGAACCTCTTCCATTTGAAGGCATAGCATTTTCTGGTAGACTCCTTAGGGGACGCCTCAACGATGTTGAGGACCTCGTCGGAGAGACCCAAGGCCTGGAACTCTAGCCGCTCAGGAACCAGGCCGCCAGGTGCAGGGATTGAAGGTCCGGATGGAATACCTTCCCCTGATTGACTGGGATCAGGTCTGGGCGGGCTGGAAACTGCCTCGGAAGCCTGGAACTGAGACTGAGGAGATCTGGATACCAGAACTGGTGGGGCCAGTCTGGGGCTACCAGAATCACCTGCGCCTTGTCCCACCTCGCCTTGAGAAGCACCTTGTGGATCAAGGGAAATGGGGGAAAGGCATAGAAGAGGCACGGGGTCCACGGCCTCGAGAAGGCATCCCCCTGCAGCGAGCCCTGCTGTTGGGGGGGGGGGGCAGGAAACCGTTTCAGCTTCGCATTCTCCCTGGAGGAAAACAGGTCCACCTGAGGCACGCCCCAGTGGGAGAACAGATCTTGTACTACCTCCGGCAGGAGAGACCACTCGTGGGACGCAGCCCTTATCCGGCTTAGGGCATCGGCCAGAATGCTGGAGGCTCCTGCCACATGGATGGCAAGGAGATCCGCCTCCAGGCTGCGCATGAGTGACCAAATGCAGAGAGCTTCCCTGCACAGAGGCATGGAGTGAGTCCTGCCCTGGCAGTTTAGGAAGTACATGGTCGTGGCACTGTCCGTCTGGACCTGAACCACTTGACCCTATAGAAACGGAGCAAAGGCAGTGAGGGCTAGACGAACCGCTCGGAGCTCCAGCAGGTTGATGTGACATCGGGACTCCCGAGGGGACCAGAGGCCGTGCGCCCTGTACTCCCCCAGATGGGCACCACAACCCATCAGAGAGGCATCGGTCGATAGAGAGACTGTCGGCTCGGGCGGACGAACGGGATGCCCTCCTGCAGATGTGCTGGAACGGTCCACCACTGGAGAGCGTTCCACATCCCCTGGGTCATTGTCACTAGCTGATCCAGAAGACAGAAGTGCTGTGACCATTGGCTGGCCAGCCCCCATTGAAGGGGACGCATGCACCAATGGGCCCAATGGACCATGCTGGTGCAGGCCGCCATGAGGCCCAGAAGGCGCAGGAAGTCCTGGACAGGGCGCAACTGCCCAACCTGAAATGATTGGGCAAAGGAGGAAAGAACCTCAGCCCCGTCTGCCGGGAGCCGTGCTTTGGCTCGTAGAGAGTCTAGCTCTGCCCCGATGAACTGTATCACTTGCTCTGGCATGAGTTCCAACTTGTCCTTGTTGATGAGGAGGCCAACCTGAGAGCAAACCTGGAAGGCCAGATCTCTGGACCGCTCCACCTCCATTCTGGAGAAGGCTGTAATTAGCCAGTCGTCCAGATAGGGGTACACCCGGACCCTTCGGTGCCGCAGGAATGCTGTCACCACTGACATGCATTTGGTGAAGAACCTGGGAGCTAGGGAAAGGCCGAAGGGCATGGCCTGGAACTCAGAGGGATCCCTCTGCCCTGAAGCGGAGGAATCTCTGGTGGGACGGACGGACTGGGACGTGAAAGAACGCGTCCTGGAGGTCCAGAGAACAGAACCACACGCCTCGTTCCAAGGATGGGATTATCTGAGCCAGAGTGACCATCCTGAAGGTCCAAGACCTCAGGAACCTGTTCAGGTCGTGCAGGTCTAGAATGGGGCGCCAGCCCCCAACCGTTTTGGGACCAGGAAGTACCTGGACACAAACCCCGGGTCTGGTGGAGGATCCGCCACCTTCCTGATCATCTCTTTTGAGGAGCAGGGCGATGTCGGCTCGGTGAGCCGACAGAGAGGCTGCGGACCCCGTAGCCTGAGGGGCAACGGCTCGGAAGGGCGGGGCCTGCTCGAACTCCAGGGGTAGGCCCTTTCCTACCTCCTCCAGCACCCAACGGTCCGTGGTAATAGCGGACCAGGCATAAAGGAAGTGGCGGAGCCGTCCCCCCCCACAGGGGGAACCCAGGGGGAAAATGACGAGGCTGGTAGCGACACCCCTCAACCAGTCACTGGGCAGGCTTGGAGGAGGGACCGGCCAAGGAACCTCCTAGGCCTTTTCCTCCCTGCTTCCTGTTAAAGAAAGCCGCAGGCTTGGCTTTGGGGTGCCAAACGCGAGCCTGCTGGCCCTGATGCGGGTGCTGCTGGGCCAGATGTGCCGAAGGTGCAGAAGGGCGATAGGACTTATGTCGTTGGCGATGGCCCTTGTCCTTCTGGGTGGAGGTGACAGAGTCCAGAATGGCATTGGACTTTTCAATCCGCTGGAGGTGACCTTCCACTCCAGGGCCAAAGAGGTCAGTCCCCAGGAAGGGGACATCTGCCAGTTTATGCTGGGTATCTGCCGTGAAGGTAGATATCCTCAGTCATGCTCTGCGGCGCATGGCCACTGCGGCCGCAACTGATCTGGCACAGGATTCTCCAATGTCCAGAGCCATTTGGAGCTGCTGTTTTGCCACCACCCTTCCCTGGTCCCGTACCTGCTTAACCGTGGTCTGCAGGTCGGCCAAGAGATGAGGGATCACCTCATCCAGGGAGCCCATAAGGGCATGAGAGAAGTGTGCCATCAGCACGGCCAAACTGGCCTGGCAGAGGCCAAGGGAAGACGCAGCAAACACCTGGCACCCGGCATAGTCCAGCTTTTTGGACTCCTTGTCGGGGGGCTTAACCACATCCTCAGCATTCCCAGAATGCAGGAAAACGCTATCGGTGACCAACCCCTCGGTGGAGAGGTGTTCCGAAAAACCGGACAAAGAGCCAGAAGGGATCGCATACTTCCTGGCCATCCTGGCCGAAGGCGCAGGACAGGAAGCCGGCCCCTGCCAAAGCTCCAAGGCTGGGTCAACAATGGCTTCAGCCACTGGAAGGCCTCCATGGGCGAATCCACTCGGTCCAGTATCTCCGTCAGGGGATACTTGGCCCGCTTGGATACAGGCTCGCACTGCATCCCGGTGGACTCCGAGATTAGCCGAAGCAGACCCATAAAGGACAATGGGCTCTCGTCCATCGACTGCCCCCCCGGAGGACTCAAGGTCAAGGGACCTGGAAAACAGGGAGGAGTCGGACTCTGAGGAGACCGCGAAAAGCTGCCGGGAGCCTAAGCCACCCTCCACCTGCCAAGGACGGTCGGGAGTGAGGGTGACAGACAACTTGTGGGGCAGACCCTGACCTAACTGAGTCTCCTTGGTCAGTGCCCCGATTGGTTGTGGAGGCGGAGGTTCCACCACAAAAAAAAAAAAAAAAAAAAAAAAAAAAAAAAAAAAAATCGGTGGGCAGCTAGTTTGCCGAACTGGCCCAGGCTTGGGCACCTCGACTACAGCGAGGGGTTGTTTCAGCCGCTTGGGTGACAGCCACTTAATGGCCAGGAAGGTGATCGCATCGCTTGTTCCCCGACAGAAATAACTGCTGCCACATTAGGTCCTCGTGGAGTCCGACGTAATTTTCACCGAAGCCTCTCCTCTTCCAAGGAGGAAGACTAGGACAAGCGGCGGCTTCGCTTACTTCGGTGCCAAGACAGAGACCGCCGATGTTGGTGGGATCGGCTGGACTGGGACGAGGTCCAGACCGAGACCCGTGGCGTTTCCGAGGACGGGTCTGGGAAGGGGCGGGGGACACCTGTTCTTCCCTCAGCTCGGAAGCCTTGACCGGGGACTCCAGCACTGCAGGCGCAGGCAAGTCCTCTGTCTCCACCGGGGGAACCCATGAAGAAGGGTTGTCTGCTTCACCAGGTCGACAGCCGTCCGACGGGTCGAGAAAAAATCTTGACCGCGTCGACTGGTGTCTCGGCCGGCTGACCTGACGGGGACACCGTGAAGTCAGCGGCCTTAGCCGCAACCTCGACCGAAGTAGAGCGTCGACTGTCCGGGGAAGAGGACCTCTTCCGCTCCAACCAAACGCAGACGGTGGGACTTACCTTTAGAGTCCTTCTTTTTGGACTGAGAAGAGTGTCCCGATGGCCCCTCTCCCTTCATGGAAAGGGACTCGCAAAGCTCCTTGAAAGAAGCTGTGTAGGAGAATCCCAGAGAGAGCGGGATAAATGCCGCGACCAAGGAAGATGAGGATGCGGCCCGGGCCGCCTCCTCCTCGAGGGCGATCATCTGCTCGAATTGCTCAGCCGAGCCAGCCACCGGACACCGCCCAACGGGCCTCCTTTGACTTCACCGATGGGTAGCACTTCTCAGGGCGCCCAAGCTGTAACCTGGCAGCGCAGTCTTCCAGGACGTTGGCGGAAAACGAACAGCATAACACGTAGGCCTGCATGTCATGGTCTAGGCCGAGGCAGTAGACACACGTGGAGTGCAGATCAGTCCTTGACATTTTCTGCCCACATGGGCACCGCCGACAACCAGAAGTCGATGTGTCCATCGCAGCAGCGAGGGAGTAATTTGACCCAAGACTTGAAAACTTTAGAATGAGTTTCGGGCGAACAGAAGAATTAGGATCCAGTCTATACACAGAGCGTTGAGGGAACCTGAGCTTCCAAGCGGTAAGGAAGATCTGCCATCATGGGGCGGAACCGAGAGTTTTACCACCCGGGTGGGTGGGAGGAGCCAGCTTGAAGACCTTCCAGCAAGATTTAAAGTGGCAAGGAACCTGCCAGACAGTGTGAATGAACATATCCATGTCCCTAGAAATTATATGTTTATATTAAATGCACGCTGAAAATAGAGTTAAAAATCTATGTTTCGACCTTAGGTCTTCTTCAGGAAATATCTAAGAGAGAAAAAAAACAAAGTTAGTGTAGAGGGGAGGTAAAATGAGAAATATATATGTGGGGAAGAAGAAAGGGGAGGCTCAGGGGGGAGAAGAAGTGATAAATGGTAAGATTCAGAGAAAATCTGTGAAACTAAAAGGTGATGGGAAAGAAAGCATAATGGGAGTGAAAGAGCTAGGGAAGTTCCCAGGTGGGGACTAATGAACAGGGCCTAGTAAGAAGGCTGAAAGGTGACAAATGTGTGGGAAGGAGACAGAGATGGACACTTGTGGTGAAAATGAAAAACAAATTAAATGAATAGAAAAACAAATAGACTTCATGGAAAAAAAAGATGGCTGAAAGATGTTAGTGGAAAATAAGTCTATCATTTAAACCAGAGGCTCCAGGGAGCCAAGGTGAATTATATATTTGATGTATGTATTTGCTTATTTGTGTGTTTTTTTTTTTTTGCGGGGATTCCAATGAAAAAAGTTCAACATTAGAAACATAACTGAACCTTGTGTCCATTTCAACATGTTATGACAGAAACGTTAATAAAATTTAGCGACTATAAGTCAGCTTCCCTGCACAGAGAGCTCAAGTCTAATCTGAATTTGATCCGTTCTCACTCCATGCCTCACAAGGATGCGCCTGAGCAGGTGCTAAGATCAACAGAAGAGTGCCCTGGAAGGATCTTTCATGTTCTCAGTTTTGCAAACATGTCAGAATAGTGATTTAGGTTGCAGTGCCAACCACCCAACATGGTGCAAGAGTGCACAGGAGGGCTGTTTGATGCCTCTACGTGCTGCAACAAGACATGGAATAGTGCCCTGGAGGACCCTGATGCCTTCAGCCTCAAAGAGCCCTCCAGGGCACTCCTACACCCTGTGGGGTGGTGGCACTGCTACCTAAAATGACAAAGGGAATCTTTAGTGTCTACCTGCCCTTGTTTCTTTAGCAGTGGCGATGCTGTTGAAGCAGTGGAGTGAGGAAGAGCTTGCTGCTACAAGTGAGCGAGCTGGTGGGCAACATGCAGGTTATGTGATGGCCACCACAGCCCACAGCAAAATTAGCAGCAGGTAGCGGCAGAATGAGCGTGGGGTACAGAACAGGCAGCCGCAGGGCCATACGTGTGTGTGTGTGTGTGTGTGTGTGTGTGTGTGTGTGTGTGTGTGTGTGAGAGAGAGAGACGGCTGAGCAAGTTGAAGCAACACTATAGCAGCAGCCAGTGGCTGAATGGGGGGGGGCGGAACAGAAAATGTGGCAGCCAATAAATAGCCTCTTAAGCTCTCATTAGAAGCAGATATGTTCAAGCTGTTACTGTACATTCTAATATGCCCGAGAAAATAAATGTTTTGTTACTACTGAATTTACACTGTTACAATTATGACGACTAACCCAGTGTGATAAGATTCTGAGAAATCTGTTTAATAAAATCAGATAAGAAATTCTAGTCAAATTTTCTAAACAGATTTCTCAGTATCTTATCTGCTAAATTAAGCTGCTCATGATATAACAGATGTAGATTCAGTAGTTATCAAAATATTTATTTTCCCAGCCATGTGAGAATGTACAGCAACAGTTGTCATGTGACATGTTGCTTCTATGTATGCTGGGTCTGCTTTTTCTTGAATCTATGATCTGACAGAATTCCTTCAACCCACTTTTAACTAAGGCCCTGTCCAGACTAGCAATGAGGTTTAAAAACGTTTTTAAAAACATTACCATTCAACCCGTTTCTGTGCATCCACATTCCGCAGCTGAATCGGTTTTTAAACCGTTATTCTGCATCCACATCAGTGTTCTTTCTCCATTTTCCTGTAACGTTTTGAAAAGCGTTCAGTGCTCTGGAGGCCACCCATATCCCAGCAATCAGCGCTGCATGGTCCCATAAAGCATTGCGGCGTCTCCATGTAAACAGACCACTGACATGGAGGCGCCTGATCTAAACACTGCTGTTTTGCTCTGCCTGAATCGCTGGTTCATGAAGCGGCAGGTACTAATAAGAGAACATCGACGGGTAGCACGCCACTTGCAGGCACATCGATTTCCAACAGATGCAGCAGCATACTATTGCTGTGAACGATCTGCTTCTCTCAATAACACTGAACACTGTTACAGTTGACAGAGTAGTGTGGAAACATCCAAGGTCCACTGACTGGTGGGAGCAGATAGTGCTTTCTTCTTGGACTGATAAGCAATGGCTCAGTAATTTCCGTATGTCAACCAACTTTTACAGCTTTGTGCACAGAATTGAGCCCACACAAAGCGGTCCGACAGTACTGCGCAAGGCTGTTGAAGTGCAGTGATGGGTTGCCATTACCCTGTGGTGCCTTGCCACCAATGTGGAATATCGAACCCTTGGGCATCTGTTCGGGGTTGGCAGATCTACTTTCGGTGAGATAGTAATTGGTGTGCAAGGCCATTGTCTGTCATACTACCCAAGGTGATCCGAATACATTATGTGCCAGACAAACAGGGGTTTGAGAGTGAGTGGGGTTTCCCCAATTGTGGGGGGGGCGGGCAATTGACGGGACCCACTTCCCAATTCTGTCACCTCCTGGTAATGCCTGTGAATTCTACAACAGGAAATCCTACTATTCTATGGTGATGCAGGCTCTGGTTGATCACAAATTTCGTTTTCTGGACATTAATGCTGGATGGCCTGGCAAGGTTCACGATGCTCGGGTCCTCAGGAATAGTAAATTATACAAGCTGGGACAGAGTGGTCAGCTGTTCCCTTCTATGCCTCGAGACATCAACGGGGTCAGTGAACCAGTTATGATATTGGGAGACCCAGCCTATCCTCTTCTGCCTTGGCTTATGAAGCCCTATTCTGATTTTGGAAATGACCTTCGCCGTAATTTTAACTACCGTCTGAGCAGGGCCCGAATGGTAGTGGAATGTGCCTTTGGCAGACTGAAAGGCCGTTGGAGATGTCTACTCAAGAGAAATTAATATGCCATTCAGAATGTCCCCTATGACAGGAGCCTGCTGTGCACTGCACAACCTTTGTGAGGAAAAGTCAGAGGCCTTTCTGGCAAGTTGGGTCTCAGAAGCCGAGAGCTGCCAGTTCCCTCAACCAGCTGACCAAGAGTGTCCTCCCCCAGGTGAATTATCTGTGGCAGCCATGAATCGCCAGGCCACTAATATACGGGATGCAGTAGCAGAATATGTTAACAACCATTAATGTGTGTGACAGTACTGGCAGTTGTATCTGTGATCCACTAAGCAGCTCAGCATACAAGTGGTACAGGATATATATTTGTGAACTTAAAGCAGAACAAGCTGTAGATGTTAACATGCTTCTTTATTGCAACTGTCATGAGAAACTACTCCCATAGAAACAGAAAATGAAGCACACTTGTAATAACACATACATAGTTAAAACTTCTAAAGTTAATTGTAAAAATAATTGTTTCAGCAGTTAATATTGAAACGGGTATGTTGTTGTATGACTTAAAAATACATTTTAATGTATGTAACCTTAACACAACAACTATGCCCTAAAAACTGTAGTGTTTTTAACACTGGGATTGCTAATTAAGTATTTTAATAACCTGTACTGTACAACAGCATAACTGTTAAAATGGAGTTTAAACGTTAAAGTTTTGAAAAAGAAACTCATGGTTGTGTTTCTGAATGTGCACTGCACAGTACGTATTAAAATCATAGATAACACCTACAATTGTGTGGCATCATTATTACTGCAGTGCTCCAATGACACCACACCACACAGCAGTAACTAACATTAAACAGTAGAAAGTTAGCCATGTATTACAGTATTCTGACTGATTGCTCAAGAGCAGTACTTGTCATTACTGCCAGAACAACAAGGTGCTGTTGTCACTCATGCAGTCAGATTCACACATGTTGTCAGAACCTTATCAATGTATTGACACCCATACCTACAAGGTTGTCCAAGTAACATCACCACCCATTAAGGCCTGTGTGAAACCACCATGGAAAAAAGTACCAGTACGATCATGGTTAGTGCTGTAATGTTGTCCCATGTCACCGTGTGTAGACTGTGTCATAGCATCACATATATGGGCAGCTCGTCCAACACATGAAGCCACTACACCATTCATGTTGTTCACTGATGCAGTACTGACCACCTGTATGGGAGCAGTACTCAGTGATGCCTGTGCCGACGATAATGGGGTGGGATGACCAAACGTGGGTACTGGTGCAGTTGCTGCATAAGGAAAGGACAATGCACTGCCACCACACTGTGGAGCGGGAGCAATACCACCTGTTATTCCAGGTTCAAGGCTATGACTTGCAGTAGTTTCAACCTGTGAAGGTGCACGTTTGTGTATTCTGTGCTGCCACAATAGGAGGACGATAATGCCCAGACAGTAGCACTAACATATTTCTGAAAAACTCTGCATTCTGCTCTGCCTCCTGCCTACGTAACCTTTCTTCCATCTCCCTCTCCTCCCTGACCCTCTCCCTCTCCATGGCCACCAACTCCTTATGTTGCTCCGTCAGCATTTTCCTAGTGGGCTCAAGAGACTTACTTCTGCAAGCTCCTGCATCTGACTGACCCTCTTCTTCTTTCTGAGGTTGCATAGTGGCTCACTGTTGGATTTCCGCTTGTGCCAGACAGCATTCACATCAGAGGATGCAGTGCTGCTGCCAGATGTTCCACATGGGCTTGATGTGCCCTCACCAGCAAACTCACTAAGCTGACGGATGACTCTGCTGCCTGATCAACATCTGCAATAAGTAAGGTTAGCATATGCTGAGTTGGTATACTGTTTTTTTTTTTGGGGGCATACATAATGGAGCAAATGGCAACACACCTGATTCTGGAAGCTCAGTGACAGGGTAGTCATCTACATCAAGTTCAGGGTCAGGAGGGTCAACCTCTGTTTCAAGTTCACTGCTTTCAAGGACGTGCAGTGGATCAGATGTGGGTTTTGTGCCCAATATACGATCAAGCTGGTCAAAAAATGGACATACAACACGACGACCACCAGATTGGCGATTGCTGTCCTTCACCTTATGATACCTGACCCTTAGCTGCTTTATTTTATCTCGACACTATTTGGCTGACCGCTCAATTCCATTTTCAAATAAATACTCAGCCACCTTCAGGTATACTACTGTATTTCTCCTGAAACTGTTTAATTCCTCTTGTACACACTCCTGTGACCAAAAATCAAGCAGAAGTTTAGTGGCCTCTTCAGGCCAACTTGTGCTACGATCACTCATGATGCAGTGTAGCTGTACTGAACTGCACAGAGGAAGGTATTTAAACTTTCCCGCTCAGCGCTGTTTACACTGCGTGTACTTCCTGGTAGGCACCATGTGCACATGCCACAATACCGCAGTATGCTCTGGGAAGGAAAGCAGTGCATTGTGGATCGCTGGAGGACACGTTTCTACAGAACACACGTCGTTCACCCATCAGCACTACTCCTCAAAATGAAGACAAAACAGGTAATGTTTCAGCAACCGTGCTAAAGACCTGCTCTTTGGTGGTTTTAAAAACAGTTTAAAGAACGCTTTTTAAACCGTTACAAGTCTGGACGCAACCGTTTTTAGAGCAAGCGATAATGTTACAGGACACCAGTAACTTTACCAAAGCTCCAGTCTGGACAGGGCCTAAAATATTGTTAACTAACTGCTTCAGACAACTTTGTTTCGGTTTTGCCTATTTAGACTACAGTCATTCTGTTTGAATAATCTTATACCACCAGTATTTCATATTGACAACAAGCCAACCATTTTATTTGCATTACTCTAATTATGGAAGAAGCCCACAATCCACTGTAATATATGCCAGAGATTGACTGGTGTATCCCTAGCAATAAGTCTAAAACAGTTTTGTATTTGTACTGTTTAAATTTCTACTATCTTGTGTTATTGTTCACATTCAGTCACTATATTTCACTGCCATAACAGCCCTTAAAACAAACAGTTGGCTTGAGTTTCACTGTGTATGCTTTACTGACTCATCACAAATTTATATGTAGTCCTCCTTGCAAACAAGCTGGCATGGCAAATCTCTGAAAATGCACAAAACGAAGGGTGTCCGATTATAGACTGCAACAGCTTGCCTTGGTGTGGCACCAAACCTAATCACTTGATTTAATCAGAATTCATGGCATCAGAATCTCCTTAATCCTTCGTACTTGCACTGTATTACAGCGCCGCAGTAGTTGAACACTGCTGAGATTCTGTCTTTCAGATGAGATGTTAAACCATGGTCCCATCTGCACATCTCTAGCAGTTATTCAGGTGGACATGGAAGATCCCATGGTAGTTGTAACAGTAGGGCTCTTTTTACTCCAACATCCTGGCAAATATTCCCTTTCATGAAAGAGGTTCATGTAGCCTACCACAAACGACACTTAGAAAAAAAGCTATCAAAGCTCAGCGTACCTTTCTGGGGCAAATCCAAGACGCAAGACATGACAGAGCAGTGGATGTCAGAGTAATGCATGCCTGGATGCATAGTGAGGCACAAGGCACTTGCGTCAAGTGCCTTTAGCACCTGAAAGTGCAATTTCCACAGACAACCAACAACCTTGAGTGTCTTACTGCGCTTATAAAATATGTCAGGTGAGAAACAACTTTAAAAAAATGTAAGAAAACGTAACCCTTTTCATACATTCACTACCTAGAATGGTTGTTTAGTGTGGAATACAGAAATTAACATTTTTGCAGAATCCCTCTGGCAGAATGGTCACAGCCATCATAAATAATAGAATGCCTTAAATGGATCAACTGTTTCAATTTTATCCATGGAAGGGAAGGAGCAACAGAGATGGCCCTGACAAGCTGGACAGAATATGAAGAGGATTTTTTGTAATCACTAAAGAAATACCAGAAATTAAGGGGTCATGATTCTAAGAGGAAACAATTCTTAATGATTTATTAAGAATATTTTACTTTTGTAGGAGCTTGTTGAATGTTTTCAGTGAGAAAGGGTGGCAGCCATGTTTATGGTGGTAATCAGAGATGAGAGTTGTGGGTCATGAAGTCTGTATAAAATTGTCCCAAATTCTCAGTTCCACTGTCCAAACTTGTTACAACTTTTGTGAAGGGAGTAGTGCTCACCTCCCTCCCCCCTGTGTCCATGATGCTGAGCTGTGGGCCCTGCCCTACCTTCTCTTCAGTAAATACTGAGCAAAAGTATCTATTTAGGATAGATGCCTTTACAGGGTCCTCCTCCTCACATGCTCCCTTTTCTCCATTAAGCTTAGCAATACCCCCTCTGGACTTTCTCCTTTCACTAATGTATCTATAGAAAGTCTTGTCACCTTCTTTTACTGTTCGTGCTAGTGTTTCCTCAGTTTGGGACTTTGCATTGCCTTACTGCTTTCCCTGCTTCCCTTAGGGCAGTTTGGTATGCCTCCCTATCTTCACCCCGCTGTGTTCCCTTATATTTCCTGAAGGCCAGCCTTTTGGCTCTGACCTTTTCTGCTACTGTATTTGAGAACCAAAGCGGTTTCCTTCTTTTGCACTTCCTTTTCTGTCTAACATAATGGGATGTTGCTTCAAGTATTGCATCCTTAATGCTTGCCCACTTTGCCTGTACCCCCTCACCTGTGTTTCTTTTTGCCAGGGCTGGCTTAACTCTGCTGGCCATCTTATCAAAGTCAGCTCTTCTGAAGTCCCATATTTTTGCCTTGGAATGGGATGATTTAGATGCAGTAGCCAAACTAAACCATACCATGTGATGGTTACTGGCCCCCAGGTGACCTTCTACCTGGAGATCTGTGATCCCTTCCCTGCCCATGTCTTCAGCTCATCAAAACGTCGCATGAAAAACTGCTTTCCTTGTGGTAATGACTTCTGCCACAAGAATCATCGAGCTCCAGTGTCTCTGCATTGAAAAGGACTACATTTCATTCCACATAACTTAACTATTCCCTTACCATTTTTACCCCAAAGGGAAAAAATGTTAATGGTACTATAACTACTTCCAACAACTTAAAAGCTACTCACATTACCACTGAGTAAACTATGAGAGCATTACAGAACCTAAATACCAATTCCTCAGCAGGTCCTGATGGAATACATCCCATGTTTCTTAAAGAAATTGCTACACAAATCTCAGGCCCATTGTGTGAATTATTTAACTTATCCTTAGATAAAGGTGAAAGTATCTTATTATGGAAAGATGCTATAGTTATCCCTATATACAAATCAGGAAATAGAACAGAAGTATCCAACTACAGATCAATAAGTCTGACATCTGTAATAAGAAAACCTTAGAAAGGCTCATCTTTCATAGATTAGAACATATAAATGTTAATAACCTTCAAGATATCACACAGCATGGCTTTACCTCGAGGTATATCAGGTTTGACCAAGCATTTCAGTTTCTTCGAAAATGTTAGTTCATCTTTGGATGCGGGCCTACCAGTGGATAATCCGTTTGCAATTTGCAAAAGCATCTAACAAGAGTTTCTCATGATATTCTAATATAGCATATGAATAAGCTGGAATTTCCACAATATTTAATAACCTGGATAGAATCATGGTTAAATAATTGCCGATAATGCACCTCAATTAAGAGGTATTCATCTGCATGGGCTGAAGTTCCAAGTGGGGTGCCTCAGGGCTCAGTACTGGGCCCTATATTGTTTAACATCTTGATTTCATCAATGCAGTCATCGAATAATATCTGGATGTCAAAATATGCAGATGACTGCAAGATAGGCTGTGTAGTCGACTCCCTTGAGGCAGCTGCAAACTTCCAGAAAGAGACATCAGCACTGGAATTATGGACGGAAAGGAATAAAATGACGTTTAATGTTCAAAAATTTAAAGTAATGCATCTGGGACACAATAACTTGAAATACAATTATGTACTAAATCAAGTGCAGTTACAAGAAACTGATAATGAAAGACTTGGCAGTAACTGTATACAATAAAATTAATTTCGATAACACAATAAGAAATGTCTACAAACACTGGGATGTATTCTGAAACATATAAAGAGTAGACAGCCAAGAGTTATACCAGTGTACACGAGTTAGATTACACTTGGACTACTGTGCACTCTTTTGTGCTTCTTATACAAATAAAGAGATTAATCGAGGGAGTTCAAAGAAAATTGACAAAAATTATTACAGGCACGGTAAACAAGACCTATGGGGAAAGACTGCAATAATTAGACCTGCACTCCATGAATCAGACAACTTAGAGGAGATCTTTGTTTAACATAGACAGCTATTAAAGACCCTGTCCTTACAGACACTTGACCTAGAAACAAATTTTAAACACCCAAACCAGGTCTCACAATCTTAAATTAAGTGTTCATTGCAAAACAAGAGAGAGAAGCCAGTGGTATACACAACGAATAGTCAACAAATGGAATACACTTCCATGTTCAATTATTTAGAGTAACACTATGGAAACATTTAAATATCAGTTAGACCAACATATGGGTAATATAAAATTTTAATTTTTATAAAAACAATTCCATCCTTGGGTGGCGAGCTTATATAAAAGGAAATGCCTCCTGAGCTTGTAATTTTCACTATGAAATAAAACACAAGAAGTCTTTCAAACAGATAACTCTTTCACACCAATATGAAGAGATGAGAACCTTCATCCAGCCCAACCAGATAGTCTGTTTGACTCCTGGCGCAGAGTAAGGCTTAGCTAATATGATGAAATGGTTGGCAGTTCTGGTGTCCTTCCATTTATGGACCTACAAAAAAAATATGCCCTCCCCCATCGAGACACATTCCGTTATGCCCAGGTGAGAAAATACAGGTTACTCACCTGTAACAGGAGTTCTAGGAATGGTATATGTTGTTCATCCACACGGTCTGGCAGGTCCCTTGCCGCTTTAAATCTTGCTGGAAGGTCTTCAAGCCGACTCCTCCCACCCACCCGGGTGGTAAAACTCTCGGCTCCGCCCAGACGCCAGATCTAGCCCGCTGGAAGCCAGGTTGTGCAGCGAAGCCGGGGAGGTCGTGTGGATGAACAACATACACCATTCCTAGAACTCCTGTTACAGGTGAGTAACCGGTATTTCTAGGGACATGGATATGTTTTTCATCCACACTATCTGGCAGACTCCTAGCAGTTCTCCGGGAAGAGGGAGGCAAGGCACACACCCCCTACTTAGGGAATAAAGACTGGAGAACCAAGACCCCAACCAGCATCCCGACGTGACCCAAGGTCGATGTGGTAGGGGGTAAAACGGTATGTGCAGACTTCCAGGTAGGAGCCCTGCAGATATCCTGGATAGGGACATCCCCAGAAGCAGCCACCGATGCAGCGGTAAGGCGGGTATAAAATGAGCTCTTGTCCGTCTGGGAGGCTCCATGCCCGCCCACCTATAGCAGAGATCTATGCAGGAGGCGACCCACCCGCTCATCGTCTGCTTGGCTGCAGTTCTTGCAGGAGCGGCTTCAGCGTAGATGACAAACAGCTGGCGAACCTCTCCCGAACTTCAACCCTACGCTCCCTGAGAAGGCGAGCACTCAACTAGGGTCCAAATGGAGCCTATATTCGGCCTCCGAGCTGTGAATGGGGTAGAACACTGGCAGAGTCAACACCCAGTTAAGGCAAAGCTCCGACACCACCTTCGGAATGAAATTCGGGTGGGGCGCAGGACAACCTTGTCCCTGTGGAAGACCAGATAGGGAGACTCAAAGGAAGCGCCTGGAGCTCTTCCATCCTACTGGTAGACGTGGTAGCCACCAAGAAGGTGTTCTTCCACAACAGGTGGGAGAATCGCACCTGTGCATTGGTTCGAATGGCTTGCCCGTGAGTTAAGCCAATACCAGCGGTAGACCCCACGGAGGTGGAGATTCTCACACCGGGAGGGGAAGTGTGATCAAGGCCTTAGAAAAGTGCCCGACCACCTTTCCTGCGCCACTGACTGCCTTCCGGCCTGCGCCCAGAGGGCAGAGGTGGCTGCCAGGAGCACCTTAAGGGTCGTCGACCGAGGCCCTTGCT
This sequence comes from Neoceratodus forsteri, assembly GCA_016271365.2. Lineage (NCBI taxonomy): Eukaryota > Metazoa > Chordata > Ceratodontiformes > Ceratodontidae > Neoceratodus > Neoceratodus forsteri. The sequence continues at coordinate 1,409,900,176 of CM057456.1, read as the reverse complement.
GAAGAAGAAGAAAGGACCACAGGTAGTCCGAAATGCTCGCCGAGGAACAGGAGAAGGGACCAGGCCCTACCCTAACATCAAATGGAGAACTCTTCCATTTGAAGATGTAGCATTATCCGGTCGACTCCTGACGGGACGCCTCAACAACGTTGAGGACCTCGCCGGAAGACCTAAGGCCTGGCAACTAGCCGCACAGGAACCAGGCCGTCAGATGCAGGGACTGAAGGTCTGGGTGGAATACCTTCCCCTGATAACCGAGATCAGGTCCAGGTGGGCTGGAAGCCACCTCAGAAGCCTGGAGCCGAGACTGAGGAAAGCTGGATACCAGAGCTGGCGGAACCAGTCTGGGGCTACCAGAATCACCTGCACCTTGTCCCTCCTCGCCTTGAGAAGCACCTTGTGGATCAAGGGAATGGGGGGGGGGAGGCGCAGAAGAGGCCTGGGGTCCACGGCCTCGAGAAGGCATCCCCCTGCAGAGAGCCCTGCTGAGGGGGGCGGGCATGGAACAGTCTCAGCTACGCATTCTCCCTGGAGGCAAACAGGTCCACCTGAGGCATGCCCCAGTGGGAGAACAAATCTTGTACTAGCTCTGGCAGAAGAGATCACTTGTGAGACGCAGCCCCTATCCGGCTTAGGGCATCGGTCAGGGTGTTGGAGGCTCCTGCCACGTGAATGGCAAGGAAATCCGCCTCCAGGCTGCGCATGAGAGACCAAATGCGGAGAGCTTCCCTGCATAGAGGCATGGAGCGCGTCCCGCCCTGGCGGTTTAGAAAGTACATGGTTGTGGTATTGTCCGTCTGGACCTGATCCACTTAACCCCGTAGAAACGGAGCGAAGGCGGAGAGGGCTAGACGAACCACATCAAGCTCCAGCAAGTTGATGTGGCATCAGGATTCCCCGAGGGGACCAGAGGCCGTGCGCTCTGTGCTCCCCCAGATGGGCACCCCAACCCATTAGAAATGCATCGGTCAACAGAGAGACCGTCGGCACGGGGCTGACAAACGGGATGCCCTCCTGCAGATGTGCCGGAACGGTCCACCACTGGAGAGCGTTCCACATCTCCTGGGTCACTGACATGGGCTGGTCCAACGGATCGCAGCGATGTGGCCACTGGCCGGCCAGTCCCCATTGAAGGGGACGCATGTACCAACGAGCCCAATGGACCACGCTGGTGCAGGCCGCCACGAGGCCCAGGAGGCACAGGAAGTCCCAGGCAGGGCGCAACTGCCCAATCAGAGCTGACTGGGTAAGGAGGAAGAACCTCGGCCCTGTCCGCCGGGAGCCGAGCTCTGACTCCAAGAGTCGAGCTCTGCCCCAATGAAGAGAATCACCTGCTTTGGCACGAGTTCCGACTTGGCTCCATTGAAGAGGAGGCCCATCTGAGGGCAACCTAGAGTGCCAGAACTCCGGACACTCCACCTCCGCTCTGGAGGGGGTTGCAATCAGCCAGCCATCCGGGCAGAGGTACACCCGGACCCTTCAGCGCTGCAGGAATGCTGTCATCACTGCTATGCATTGAAGAAGACCCTGGGAGCTTAGAAGAGGCCGAAGGGTATGGCTCGGAACTCGTAAACAGATCCCTCCGCTCTGAAGCGGAGAAGTCTCTGAAGAAACGGACGGATCGGAACATGACGAATGCATCCTGGAGGTCCAGGGAACAGAGTCACACGTCTCGTTCCAAGGATGGGATATCTGAGTCAGAGTGACCATCCATAAGGTCCGAGACCTTAGGAACTTGATCAGGCCGTGCAGGCCGAGAATGGGGCGCCAGCCCCCCCATCCGTTTGGGGACCAGGAAGTACCTGGACACAAACCCCAGGTCTGGAGGAGGATCCGCCACCTTCCTAATCACCTCTTTTTCGAGGAGCAGGGCAATATCGGCTCGGCAGGCCGACAGAGAGGCTGCGGACCCAGTGGCCCACCGAGGGGCGACGGCTCGGAAGGGTGGGACCTGCCCAAACTCCAGAGGCAGGCCCATTCCTACCACCTCCAACACCCAGCGGTCTGTGGTGATAGCGGACCAGGCGGAAAGGAAGTGGCGGATCCCCCCCCCCCATGGGGGGGGGACCCAGGTAGGGGTGACGAGGCCGGGGGCAATGCCCCTCAGCCAGTCACTGAGCAGGCTTGCAGGAGCGACTGGCCGAGGGAGCTCCTGGGCCTTTACCTCCTTGCTTCCTTTTAGAGAAAGCCGCTGGCTTGGGTTCGGGGTGCCAAAAGCAAGTCTGCTGGCCCTCTTGCTGGTGCTGATGGGCCGGTCATGCCGCAGGGGCCGAAGGGAGAAGGGGCTTACGCACAGGCTGCTGGCGGCCCTTGTCCCTCTGGGCGGGGGAGACAGAGTCCAGAGTGGCACTGGACTTCTCGGTCCCCTGGAGGTGTCCCTCCACTCCAGAGCCGAAGAGGTCAGTCCCCAAGAAGGGGATGTTAGCCAACTTGTGCTGGGTATCCGCCAAGAAGGAGGATATCCTCAGCCATGCCCTGCGGTGCATGGCCACCACGGCCGCTACTGACCTGGCACAGGAATCACCTATGTCCAGAGCAGTCTGAAGCTGCTGCTTCGCCACCACCCTACCCTGGTCCCGCACCTGCCGGACCGTGGTCCGCAGGTCGGCCGGGAGAGGAGGTATCACCTTATCCAGGGAGCCCAAGAGGGCGTGGGAGAAGTGTGCCATCAGCGCAGCCGAGCTGGCCTGTCGGAGGCCTAGGGAGGCCGTGGCGTAAACCTTGTGCCCAACATAGTCCATCCTTTTGGCCTCTGTCAGGAGGCCTATCCTCATACCGAGCGTTTACGGAATGCTGGAAGACGTCATCAGTAACTAACCCCTCAGCAGAGGGGTGCTTAGAGAAACCGGACAAAGAACCGATAGGGACTGCATACTTCCTGGCCATCCTGGCCAAAGGCGCAGGACAGGAAGTAGGCCACCGCCAAAGTTCCAAGGTTGGGCCAACAATGGCCTCAGCCACAGGGAAAGCCTCCGAGGGTGAATCCCCTCAGTCTAGGAACTCCATCAGGGGAAAAAACAGGCCCGTTTGGACACTGGTTCGAGCTGCATCCCGGTGAACTCAGAGATGAGCCTAAGCAGACACAGGAAGGACGATGGGCTGTCGTCCAAAGACCGGTCCAGGGAGGACTCCAGGCCCGCCTGGGAAACAGAGGAGTCATCGTCTGACTCCAAAGGGTCTGCAAAGAGCTGCCTCAGGCCTGAGCCTCTCTTCATCCGCCGAAAGCAGGTGGGAGCGAGGGTGACAGACAACCTGCGGGACAGGTCGTGACCCGACCGAGGTTCCACCACAATCAGTGGGGCAGCAAGATTTGGTCGAACAACCGGCCCGGAAGTGGGCACCTCGACTGCAGCGAGAGGTTGCGTCGGCCGTTCAGGCGGCAGCCGCTTGATAGACTAGGAATGAATCTGAGTCGATTGATTCCCGGACAACAGCAACTGCTGCCACAAAAACTCCTCGCAATGTCGACACCATCTGCGTCGAAGCCTCTCCTCCGAGGAGGAGGAGGAAGACTAGGAGCAACAGTGTTGCCACTTAATTCGGTGCCCCGACCGAGACCGCCGAAGTCGGCGGGAGCGGCTTGACCAGAAGGCGGCAGAAGAGACTGATCACCGGTGAGAACCGAGACGGGTCTGGGAAGGAGTGGGAACACCCGCTCTTCCCTCGACTCGGACACTTTGACAGAGGACTGCCACCCCGGAGGTGCAGGCAGAACCTCGGCCCCCACCGGGGAAACCGGCAAAGGGTTGATGGCTCTTCCAGTCGACCACCCGGGTGATGGGTCGAGAGAAAACTCGACTGTGTCGACGGGAGTCTCGGCCGGTTGGCCTGACGGGGACACCGTGAAGCCAACAGCCTGAGCCGCAACCTCGACCGAAGTAGACGGTCGGCAGTCCGGGGAAGGAGACCTCTCCCGCTCCCACAAACGCAGACGTTGGGACTTACCTGCGACTCCCTCGACCTGGGCCAAGAGGCAAGACCTGATGGTCCCTCTCCCTTCGTGGAGAGAGATTGGCGAAGCTCCTTGAATAAAGTCGAATGAGAGAAACTCAGAGAGAGCAGGATAAATGCCGTGACCAAGGAGGAGGGAGATGCGGCCTTGACTGTCGCCTCCTCCAGGGCGATGAGTGTTCGAGCTGCTCAGCCTAGTCAGCCGTCGTGGACACCGCCCAATGAGCCTCTATGGATTTTACCGGCGGGGAAAAATCCTTGGGGCGCCCAAGCCTCAATCAGGCCGCACAATCCTCCAGGACGTTGAGTCAAAAGGAGCAGCAGAACTCGGTGAAACCATGGTCGTGGGTCCAAGTCGAGGCAGGTATATGCACGTGGGTGCGGAACAGTCCTGGAGAAAATACGCCCGCCAGGGTGCCTCCAAGAGACGGAAAACTAATTGTCCATCGCAGCTGCGAGGGAAAGAAGACCGCAGTTAAGAAAACTCCAAAAACTAAATTCGGACGAACCGAAGAATCAGGAAACAGTCGAAAAACACAGAGCGCTAAGGAGGGAACTTGAGCTTCCAAGCGGTAAGGAAGATCTGGCGTCATGGGGCGGAGCAGAGAGTTTTACCACCCAGGTGGGTGGGAGGAGCCAGCTTGAAGACCTTCCGGCAAGATTTAAAGCAGCAAGGAACCTGCCAGATAGTGTGGATGAACAACATATCCATGTCTCTAGAACTACATTTTAAGATAAAGATTTCTCTACTTGCCGTCCTTCTCCCTTACCTATTCCCTGGTCCCTTCTAAGACGCTCTGGATGGTGGACCCTGGGGGAACCTTATAGGTCACCTATATAGAACATTACGAGAAAACCTGTGAGATTCATCTCACACGATATTAGAGGCTTGGAATAAGTATTTAGATCTGGAAATTCCCTTCCCACTCTCTGGGGGAAAAAAACAACTAAAAGCAATTAAAATCACTTCCTCGGGCATGTGGAGGGAGTTAGCATGGAAATCCCGTTCCAGATATTTTCGTTCGAGCACTCCTAGCCAAATACCTCCCAGCTTCATATGGAAAATGCTGGAGAAACTAATTATAATCCCGCAGACTTGGGACAGGTTTTTTGGCATTGCCCAGTACTGATGCCCTTTTGATGTACCCTACAGGTCAAATTGGAAAAGGCTCTGGGTGAGACAGTAGAGCCGACGGCAGAGATGGTACTTCTATCTTTCCTCCCCACAGACCAAGGTGGTCGAACACCTTATTCCCCCTTTTCCTTCTAGCAGCAAAAAAAAAAAAAAAGCCATCGCCCGTAAGTGAATGACTACAACTGCTCCAACAGTAACAGAATGGCATCGGATAGTGAATGAAATATACAGACTTGAAAATTTAACAGCCAAATACCATAACAAACATGGTATCTGAGGAAATGGCAGCATTGGATTTTACACTTTTCCTCAGTAGATCCTGACTTTGTCCCTTAGCATAGGTTATTGCTTTCGGGTCTCTGGGCTTAGGTAGCTGGGTTCTTCCCCTTCCCCCAGCCCTTTTTTTTGGGGGGGGTCAGGACCCCCTTTCGACCTTTCAGTGACAAATCCAGGTCATGAGGAGGTCGGTCCACCTGCTTTTGGGAAATTAGGGTCAGGACCTGGCCAATTGGGCCACCAATTTAGAACTGGTGCGTGAAACTTTATTGATATTAGTTCTGAGAATCATATAATGGACATCAACCTATACTTTTATCGATTTGTGCAGATGTGTTATGATTCAACCAAATAATGTGATGCAATTATGATGTTTCTTAATAAAATGGAAATAAAAAAATGCATTACTTCTCAAGTGTATTATTCCAGACTGCATGATGGTCTGAATCGATTTTCCACTTGACGGCTCCTATACTGTCAATTCTACAGCATGAGAATCAACTCTACTGCATTGTTTTAATTTTCAGACATAGGCAAAACTTTAAAAACACAAACACAAAATACTTACTGGTTCATGTATTTTTTCTGTGTTCTTATTTACTTGTCTACTCAAATGATGGTAGTATAACAGTGCCATGCCACCTGTAAGTTACATAACATGTCTACTTAAGATGCAGTACCTCTGTGTCCTGAACAATGTCAGCTTCTTCTGGGAAACCACTCTTCTACAAATTGTGATTCATCCAAAAATCATGAATGCACCCAAGGTAGCCCCTGAATTAAAAGCAAAAACATACTGAGGTTACTCACCTGTAACATAGTTCCCCTACTAGTATCAAGTTAGCATCCACACTTTAGCAGTCTTCCACAGAACATGCTCAAAGTGTAAGCTCCACTCCTCCCACCCACCCTTGCTGTCGTCCTCCGGTTCCATCATAACTGGATGTCCGATCTCGTGCCCAGGGTGGGGTCATATCCCATACTCAGATACCCAGAGATATCGAGGGAGCTCAGGGAGGTATGGGCTACACCTCTGACAGCCCTATTTAACATTTCACGGGAAAAAGGAGTGCTCCTGGAGGAGGGCAGATGTAGTCCCACTTCACAGAAGTGGTAGCAGGAAACACCCTGGCAATTATAAGCCAGTCAACCGGACAACCTGACTTCAGTCGTGGAAAAGTTAAGGGAATCGCTGCTGAAGGAATGTATTGTGGAGTATCTTAAATCCAGTAGGGTACAACACCCAAGGCAGCATGGATTCGGGAGGAGGAGAAAGGTCATGTCAAAAAAAAAAAAAAAAAAAAAAATCTGATACACGAGTTCTTGACTGGGCAACCACGAAACTATCAGGGTGGAGTGCTGGATGCAGCCTACTTCGGTAAGGCATCCAACACCATTCCACATAGAAGACTAGCAATCTGGGTAGTTTAGGAGTGGAGCCAAAGGTGGTAAACTGGTTAAGAAATGGGTTAAAATGATTTATGACATGACTTACAGGGCCCTGCAGTTAAGGTCGGCTAAAGTCTGTGTAGAAACAAGTTATCATTTGTAGTCCAGCCTGAGCATAGAGTGGAAAGGACTGTATTTAGTGTCTGGCCGGTAATCAGCAGATCTCTTCCCTTTCAGTGAGGTGATTCCATTATGCTCAGGCACAAGGTGTCGCCAGGGAGGCGAGGGGCATGCCAGTTAAAGTCAACAGGGATCTGTTTTAAGTACTTTTGTTTTAAAGATAATAATGGCAGCTGGAGAGTAAACTGACACCAAATGACTAACAAGGCCCTTGTTAGTGGCCCCAGTGCCCTTGAGTACTCTCAAATGCCATGATCAAAAAGTGCTTAAAACTGACCCACTTCATTTGGGTACGCCCCCGCGCTCTCCCTGGGCACACGTTAAGTAAGCACGGGAGCTCACTCAACCGGTAAGTGGAAAGGATCAGCAAATTACCCGGTTGAAGATGAAATACAATCCCCTCCACTCCCTTTCACGCTGCGCTACAAATGAGCATGTGCCTACATGGACTAGTCGACCACCTTAGCTTCAAAAACATACAAGTCATGTCTCGTTTTGAAAAACTTGGTGAAATCACTAAGGGTAAGCGGCAGAGTGTGTTGGTAAACAGAGTTCATGCAACATGTTGAAAAGAATAGCTACGTAGGAACTTACTTTAACAGTAGATCTTAGAGAGGATCTCCATCATCAGGTCACACATATGGAACTTAATCATCTGTGAAGCAGGATCCACACGGAAGATTTTCAGCAGTACCACTGTGGCTGCCTATGCCAAAATAGTCTGACAACATCAACAACCCTATAAAGGCATTAGCGGCCCCACACCCACCTCAGTTTTCTCCCCAGAGATTAAGGCAGCAAAGCTCTTGCCATGGGGGACTGAGGAGAGAGGGAGAGAGAGAGAGAGAGACAGAGGGAGAGAGGAATAGAGAGAGAGAGAGAGAGAGATATTGAGATTCCCAGGCCTAAGCAAAAGGCTGAATATACCAGATATCTAGTTCTGAGAAAGAAACCCACAAAGGGGGATGGGTGAGAGGGAAGGAAAACCTGATGACCGAGATCCCCTCGAAGATCTACTGTTAAGTTCTTGTGCAACAGTTCCATCTTCATCAGGTCATACATATGGAATGGGTCCCAAGCAGTTACCGATGCACTTAGTCCGGGAGGAAGGCCAGCCCAGAACTTGGGACAGGAGGCCCTGCAGAACAACCCTGCCAAAGCCTGCATGGTCTCTAGAGGCAATATCCAGACTGTAATGCTTGGTGAAAGTATGGACGGTACTCCAGGTGGCAGCAGCATAAATGCCAGCAGCTAAAACTCCTTTGAAACAGGCTACAGAGAAAGCCGTGCCCCTTGCAGAATAGGCTTTAATCGCAACTCTCTGCCATGCCTGGTGTAGCATAACACAATGCAACAGGCCAACCATTTGGACAAACATTGTTTAGGAATCTGAACACCTTCTCTACCTGAGGCAAAAGAAACAAACCTGCTTCAACTTTCTGCATTCCTTAGTACAGAGCAAATACTTCTTCAAAATTCTGCTCATGTCTAACATACGGAGCAGTGCTTCCCCTCGACTGGCATGCTCAGGAAAATAAACAGGTAGGTAGACAGATTGGTTCAGGGTAAACTCAGACACCACCATGGGGATAAACTTAGGATTTGTGGGCAAAGACACCCTGTCCTTGTGAAAAATCCAATAAGGCTCCTCGCAACAGAGGGCCTGAAACTCAGAAATCCTTCAAGAAGAAGTAATAGAAACTGGAACGGACCCATGAGTCGGAAGGCCAGCCAGGGAGGAGAAGGATGTAGCGTCCAGGGACAGCTCGCCTTCTCGAGGGGGGGGGGGTCCGGCGTATTAGGGACCCCTAGCGGAGGCAGTGGGATCCGCTCTGACCAATGCCCAATTTATGGAGGAGGCATAGAAGATGCACCTTGAGTTACTGGACACCATTCCTCCTGGGGATTCACAAGCATGATAAAAATGCCACTCTTCCAACACATGATGCCCACTTCCTGTACCGCTTCACTCCTGAAGTACCCAGCCCCCACCGGATGGCCACGGGGCAAGTATAGGGAGCCCTACGGTTGCAGTGATGTGGCCGATATCCTGGACACGTTTCTGCCGGGGCTCACAGAGGAGTGACGGTGGGTCCAGAAGGTTAGGGCTAAAGTCTGGGGACAGCGGCGCAAAAAAAAGCAGCAATAGCAACCAAAACTCTCTCCAGGAAAGAAAGCATAGCTCACAAGTCAAGGCTGGGTCAACTTCTCAAACAAAATTCAAATCCCAAGCCGGGACAGGGGAACAGACTGGAGATTTCAGATGCAGGATGCTCCTGACAGAGGTACAAGATACATCCAACTAAGCCACGGTGTGGCTGCCCACAGGCTCGTGAAAAAGCAGAGACAGCTTTAAGTACACCCTCAGGGAGGAATACTGGAGACCAGAGTCCAGAGATATCAGGTAGTCCAGAATCTGGCTCACTGGACAAGTGAAATGGTGCAGATGATGCCTGCCAGCCCAGATGGCAAACCTCTTCCAGTTCACGGCATATGTGGCTATAGTGGAGGGCTTCCAAGCTGCCATGAGGACCCCCCACCATGGGATACCCCAAACTGGGCGATGGCTATGTCCTCAGGAGTCAGGCATGGAGATGAAGAGGCTTTAGGTTGGGATGCGACCGAGCATGGTCAACAGATCCCTATAGAGGGACTGGAGCTTCCTCTGCCAACTTTTGCAGTAATGGAAACAATATCTGCCATGGCCAGAATGGGCCGGCCAGGATCATGCACACCCCCTCCATTTGCAGTTTGATTAGCGCACACTGAATCGGAGGAAACAGAGGGAAGGTATAAATGAACCTCCCACTCCAAGAGCGGGACAACGCATCTCGCCAGAAAACTCCCGGCCATGGAAGTAGCGAGCTAAAACTGGGCAGTTTTTCGTTGAGTGGGGACGCAAAGAGGTCCAACTCTGGAAGACCCCATCTGGCGAATAGAGCTTCTGAGATAGATAATTCAAGCATGCTGGACTGTGTCCTGCGGAGGCTGTCCGCCAGGGTGTTTAGCATGCCTGGGACATGGACTGCCGAGATAAGACTGTGGTCTAGCGCCCAGTACCACTCATGATCTCCCTGCATAGGGGATACAAATTAATTCTCCCCCTTGCTTGCTGATACAGTAGAAAAAACAAACTGTCTGGATCAATAGCTGACCTGGGAGGATATGGTGCCATAAGGCCTGCATGACATACAGGACTGCCCGCATCTCCGGAACACCGATATGCACGGAGAGTTCAAACTGGGACTATGTTCCTAGAGTCTGAAAGGGACCCAGAAGTGCTCCTCAACCCAAGCCGGAAGCATCCGTGATGAGGATTTGCTGGGGGAGAAGAGAGAGAGATCTGGAATGGAACCCCTTAACAGTTCGCAAAACTGCGTCGGAGCTTCCACAGAGACCCATGTGAACAGAGCTGACTGCGGAAAAGAACTGAACAGGGAGCATGGCCACTCATGCCTTTATAGGGTTGGTGACATCGGCAGACAATGCCACGTCTGCTTGAGCAGCCCCCAGTGGTACTGCTAAAAATCTTCCGTGTGGATCCTGCTTCACCAACGGTGAAGTTCCATATGTGAGATCTGATCACTGAGATACCCCCGATGAAGATTTATGTTCTGTAGCTACTAGCCATTAGAAAGAACAATTACACAAGAACTTATCGTAACAGTAGACCTTCAAGGAGATCTCAGCCATCAAGTACCAATGTAGGTACTTCACTGTTGGTGAATGGGGACACCACACAGAAGATTTTCAGCTGTACAACTGGGCCCGCCCAGGCCTCTGACATTTGTCAACATTGCTAACCCTATAATGGCGTGGGTGTGCACGCACCATCCTCAGATTTTTCCCCTCCAGAGACGAAGGGAGCAAGGCTAGAACCCTGGGGAACCAAGAAGAGTGAGGGACCTGGATCCGAATAAAATGGATACAGCAAATAGCCAGCCTGTAGTGCTTGGTAAACGTGTGAACAGTACTCCAAGTGGCAGCTGCACAGATCTCGGCAGCTGAGACCCCCTTGAAACAAGCCACCGAGGTAGCCATCTCTCTGGTGGAATGTGCTTTCACAGCACCAGACAACTCCTTGCCCTACTTGTTATAGCAGAACATAATGCAATTAGCCAACCATTTGGATAAACATTGCTTAAAAACAGCAGCACCCTGTCTACTTGGGGCAAATGAAACAAAATGTTGCTTAGATTTTCTAGATTCCCTAGTCCAAAGCAGATAATATTTCAAAGTTCTGAGCACATCTAATGTATGGAGCAGTGCGTCCCCTGGCTTGGCACACTCTGGAAAATAAACTGGAAGGTGAATGGACAGAGTGTAAATTCGGACCACCTTCAGAAGAAACTTAGGATTTGTGTGCAAAAATACCCTGCCTTTATGAAAAATTAAATAAGGCTCCTCACACCAGAGGGCATGAAGTTCTGAAATTTTTCGAGTGGAAGTAATGGCAACAAAAGAGCGCTTTCCAAGAGAGCGCAGATCGCAAGTTGCCACTGGTTCAAAAAGATGGGGTCAACTTCTCCAAAATAAAATTTAAATCCCAAGCCTGGACAGGGGAACAGACTGGGGGTTTCAGATGTATGTTGCCCATAAGGAAGATATGGGAAACATCCAGATGAGCAATTGTGCGGTAACCCACAGGCTCATGAAAGGCAGAACTAGCTGAAAGGTGGACCTTGAGGAAGGAATACTGGAGGCCAGAGTCTGACAAATTAATCAGGTAGTCCAGGATATGATTCACATGACAGGTGAAAGCGTCTAGGGAATGCTTTGCAGCACAGATGGCAAACTGCTTACACTTCATGGCATAAGTGATACGGGTAGAGGGTTTACAGGTGGCCACCAGGACATCCGCTACCCTACTAAAGACCCCAAACCTGGCAACGGCTACATACTCATGAGCTATGCATGCAGATGGAGGAACCTTGGATAGGGATGGACCAGGGTCCCCTGATCTTCGGTCAGATTCCTGCAGAGGGGCAGAAGAACTGGAAGCTCCTCCGCCAGCTGCTAAAGTAGAGGAGACAATATCTGGAGGGGCCAGAATGGAGCTATCGGGATCATGGTGGCTCCCTCCATCTGCAGCTTGAGCAGCACCCTCTGTATTACAGGAAACAGAAGGAAAGTGTACAGAAACCTCCCATTCTAGGAGAGGAACAATGCGTCTCACCAGAAAACTCCAGGCCCTGGATCTAGTGAGTAAAAACTGAGCAGTTTTGCATTGAGCAGGGATGCAGAAAGGTCAAACTCTGGATGACCCCATCTGTCGAAATAGATCTTCTGCTACTGACGAGAGAAGCTCCCATTCATGCATACTGGATGGACTGAGACCTGCCTAGACTGTCTGCCAAGCCGTTTAGAGCACCTGGTACATGGACTGCAGAGTGTGACAGGCCGTGCTCTAGAACCCAGTACCACACTCGCATGGCCTCCCGGCAGAGGGGATAGGAGTGTGTTCCACCCTGCTTGTCCATTGCTCAGGTTGTCCGACTGCACCAGCAGTTGGCCCAGGGCCAGATGTTCCTGGAAGATCTGCATGGCATACAGCACCACTCATTTCCAGGACACTGAGGTGCAGGGCGGAGTACCACTGGGACCAGGAGCCCTAAGGTATGAAAAGGGCACAGGTGAGCCCCCAGATTCCCGAGGCATCTGTGGTAAGGATCTGTTGTGGGGTGAGAATCAGAAAGGGTACCCCCTTCTAGAAGGTTTGAGGGATCCATTCACCACTGCAGAACCCTGCAGACAGGGGGAGAAGACCAAGACTAGCCGGTCCAACTCGTCCAGATGCTGATCCCACTGCGCCCTAAGGGTCCACTGAAGCATATGCATGTGGAGTCTGTCTAGAGAGACAGTGGTAATAGCAGCAGCCATCAGGCCCAGAAACCTGAGGTACAGTCTAGCAGGAATGTACAGACCACAGGAGCCTTCCTGGGCCTGGAGGCATTCCGCTGTACTCTGGGGAAGGAACGCTTTCCCCTGCTCGGAGTCCAGAACCACTCCAATATACTGTAATCTTTGAGATGGTAGGACGACAGACTCTGGCAGGTTGACCAGGATGCCCAGAGCTTGCAACATCTGGAGAGTATGCTCCAAGTCCGGAGCAGCTGATCCCTGGATAGGGCTTTGAGAAGCCAATCGTCAAGGTACAGGAAGATGTACAGGTCCTCCCTGAGGGCTGCTGTGACTGCAGCCAAGCACTTGGTAAATACATGCGGCACAGAGGACAAACCAATGGGCAAGACCTTGAACTGGTTCCCCTTGCAAAGTGAAGCGGAGAAACCTCCTGCGAGGAGAGAAAGCCACTACGTGCAGGTATGTGTCCTGCATATCCAGGAAGCAAAGTCGGTCCCCAGTCTTGAAAAGTGACAGAAGTCCTGGTAAAAATTACCATACGGAACTCTTTGTATTGGACGAAGAGATTGAGGTCCTTCAGACTGAGGATAGGTAGTAAATCCCCAGTCTTTTTGGAGTACTAGGAAGACCCTGGAGTAGAACCATTAGCTCTTTTGTTTCCTTGGAACAGGTCTATTGCCTGCTTCCACAGAAGTCTCTGTACTTCGTCCTGGAGCACAGGAAGGTGGACGGGGGAGAGAGATTGGCAAGTGGGGAAAAAAGGGGGAGAGACTGAATTGCTGAATTAGCTGCAGGGTATGACTGCTTTTTTGAGATCTGTAGAACCCAGGACATCTGATGCAATGGTTCTCCACTGATTCAGATGGAGGGAGAACCGACTTCCCACCACCAGGGCTTGGGGTGGTTCCAGCCTGTGAGGGGGCAGGCAAGGAGGACTGGGCTCATTGCTTAAACTTGAGGTCGAGAACCTGAGCCTGGTCTGGCAGCTTCTCTACAAAATGTAGAACATCCCCCTACCTCGCTGCCAACTGTGGTAGATTGAGTACACAGATTTTATGGCTGTGTCAGATGCCTGTAGGTCATTTATAATATCCTGGACATCTGGGCCAAAAAGATTTGTGCCAATGTAAGGAGCATTTAGAACTTTGTTTTGCACATCAGCTGCAAAACCAGACACACATAGCCAAGAGTGCCTGCGGAGGCAAATACTAGTGGCAGCTGCCCTAGCAATAGTGTCAGACGGGTCACAGATGACCCTGAGGAAGTGTTTGCCAACGTCCTCCATAGTTTGGAGGCACTGCAGGAGTTTCTGCTTTTGGGTACCTTCAGGGAGGGCCTGAGCCGCAACCTTGCCCTTCCTGGCTTTGGTGTTTTGGAATTTCACAATGTGAGAGAGGCAGTTGGCAATCCTCAGGCCTAAGGTAGGAGAAGGCATGTACCCCCTTGCCCCACAGGTCAATCCGACGGGATTCCTTATCTGGGTGCAAGGAACTAAGATACTTGGGGAAACTGAACCTGTCGTGAGTGGCCTTAATGACTACAGAATCTGTCTCAGCCTGGGCAGCCAAATAACAGGTGCCCTAAGGAGCATTAGAGTGATCATCTGCCAGCAAGGCGTAGCTAGCACCTTTGCTGTGCTGTGCCATGCAGCTGCAGTAGCATTCCTTAGGGCAGAAAGCGCACAGGAAGGATGACTCTAGAGGGAGACTTTGGAACTTCCAGATAATCTGCCAGATCCCTTCTGGTGTCATTGTCCTCCTCTATCTGACATCCCATAGTGGTAGAGAGCTGTCTCATAATACCATAAAAAGGCATCTTCTGGAGAAGACCTTGGGGTATGTTTGACTAATTCCTCACTAACCGAGGAGGAAGTATAGTACCAGTCCTCCTCCGGTAAAATGAGGTCAGGATGATACTCTGACGTAGACATCATCGTCAAGCTCTGCCGCTGAACGCTTCGTTGGAGGTGCCGGGGGGGGGGGTCCCCTATGGCTATGGACAGGGGTCAACGTTAAAGGCAGTCTGTTATAGGCAGACGACTGCACTATAAAGGAAAATTACGTACCTACCGTAATTCTTGATCTTCTTGGACGAGTCTCCACCACTCATTCACACTAGTGGGATTGGCGCCGGAGGCACTAAGACCCATCGGGAGCAAACTTTTTGCTGGAGGGTCGGCGCGAGAGACGGCGCTGCGAGACACGGCGCCGCGAGCAGCGGCTCGAGCGGTAATGACCATCTCGGCGACGACCCTCCAACCGCCTCAGTACCTTTTTTACCAAGGAGGTGCAGCGCAACTAACGTAAAGAGTAAACCCAACATTAAAAACGGACATAAGATAGTCCGTATGACCCGTGTAAGAAGGGTCAGCAAAAAAGTCTTCACGGCCTAAAGATTTGAGGGAGTGAAGACCAATACAGCGGTGAGCTCGGGGGATGGAGGGTGGGCGTGTGAAAGAGTGGTGGAGACTCGTCCAAGAAGATCAAGAATTACGGTAGGTACGTAATTTTCCTATCTTCCTGGACATAAGTCTCCACCACTCATTCACACTAGTGGGAGAGTACCAAGCTGATAATCCCCCAAAAGGGCGGCAGGAGAGCCAGAGCTCACGCGTCTAAGATAGAAGCCCATTAAGGATAGTTCTGCCGAATGCGGAATGTCGCCTGGCATGAACATCCAGTGCATAGTGCTTAACGAAGTATGCACTGAGCTCCAGGTGGTGGCGTTGCATATATCTGCAATTGGAACATTGCGAATTTCCGCTAGGGATGCCAGATCACTTCTAGTAGAGTGAGCTATTAATCTCTACCTTCTAATTTAACTTGAGCCATGGAATAGCAATGACGAAGGCATGCCACTAACCATGAAGAGATGCATCTAATAGCGACAGGTTGACCAGCCGGTGTCGCTGGAAAGAAACGAACAGTTGCTGAGTCTTGCGAACATCCTTGGTTCTATCTAAATAGAACCGCAAGGCTCTCTTAACATCCAAGGAATGAAGAGCTCGTTCCCTTCATTTTGGAAATTAGCAAGTAAGCGGGAAGTACCAGAGGTTGGTTCAGATGGAATTCTGACACAACCTTGGGAGAAATTTAGGATAGTACGGAGAACTACCTTGTCCTTATGGAATACAGCATAACGGAGGGTCCGTAACAGGGCATGTATCTCAGAGACCCTGCGGGCTGAGGTAATGGCCACCAGGAAGGCAGTCTTCCAGGTAAGAATTTTTAGCTCACAGGTAGCTAAGGGTTCGAAGGCTTCCGAGTGAGCATGTCCAGCACCAGGTTAATGTCCCAGGCTGCAACTGGACGCTTAACAGGGGTCTGGTATGGAGAATCCCCTTAAGAAATCTCTTCACCATAGGTAACTGAGCCAGAGTTAAGGAAGAAATCGGCTCATGGAACGCTGAGATGGCACTAAGGTGAACTTTAACTGTGGAGTACTGAAGACCTAAGTTTGATAGGTCCAAAAGATACTCCAGAACCTTGCCAGGAGGACAGGAAAAAGGGATTCAAGAGGATTTGCACACCAGAGAGAGAAAACGTTTCCATTTGGAGCGACGTTGGGTGGCTGGCTTCCGAGCAGCCAGAAGGATGTCTGAGACTCTACGAGACGTTGAACCGATTCACTTCTATCTCTTCAGGAGCCAAGCATGAAGGTGAAGTGATTTCAGGTTGGGATGGACCAACGAACCCTGAGTCAAAGACTGATTTGTAAAGGAAGTGGTCTCGGAGAGCTGCCAACATACTGTTGAGTAGAGGAAACCATAGTTGCCGAGGCCAGGAAGGAGCAATGAGAATCATCTTGGTCCCCTGAGACTCGAACTGAGGAGTACTCTCTGGATTAGAGGAAGTGGTGGAAAGGCGTAAAGCGTTTTGTCCACCAGCCTGAACGCATCCTGACAGAAAATGCCAGGCCCTGGTTCTGGAGCAGAAGAGAGGCAGTTTTGCGTTGAGTGGGGATGCAAAAGGTCCAGGTCTGGAGTCCCCACTCTTTGAACAGGGACCGAGCTACGGCTGGATCGAGACCACTGTGAGGTCTGCCTCCGTTCTGCTGAGGTGATCTGCTAGGTCGTTTGTATACCTGGCAGATAAACTGCTTGAATCAGAGACTTGTGCTCCAAGCACCACTCCCACACCCTCATTGCTTCCTGCAAAGGGATAAGAATGAGCACCGCCTTGCTTGTTGATGTAATACATCACTGCTTTGTTGTCCGTTTGAAGGAGAATGTTCTTGTGACAAAGGACATCCTTCAGAGCTCGGATTGCATAGAGGACCGCTCTCATCTCCAGGACATTTATGTGGAGATGAGTTTCGAACTGAGTCCATACACCTTGAGTGTGGAGGGAGAGACAGTGAGCTCCCCATCCCATTAGCGATGCATCTGTGGTGATGGAGATCTGATGATCCGGGGGAGCAAAGGGGAATCCTTCCAGGAGATTGCTCTCTTGAGACCACCAGGTGAGAGACCTTCGAAGGGGCTCCGTCACCTTGATGGGATAAGACTGGGGGTGAGAGGTCGGGGACCACTGAGTGGAGAGCATCCATTGGGTGGTTCTCATGTGCAGTCGGGCCAGAGGGACAGTGAAGACCGAGGACGCCATGAGACCCAACATGCGTTGCATCGAGAGAGCTGTAACCGATTGGTTCTCCCTGATGTAACGGGCCATACGAAGGATGTCGAGTCTTCTGTCCTCTGGAAGGAAAGCCTTCGCTGAGGAGGTGTCTAGAAGCGTCCCTATGAAAAGGAGCCTCTGGGAGGGTTGCAGTTGAGATTTTTTCAAATTCAGCAGAACTCCCATGGACGTGAGAAGACGAGAAGTCGTTTGCATGGCTTCCAAAGTCCCTTGGCCGGAAGGGCTTGCTAGAAGCCAATCGTCCAGGTAGGGAAACACTCGGAGTCCGACTTTCCTGAGATGCGCTGCAAGAACTGCACAACACTTTGTAAAAACTCGCGGCGCCGAGGATAGCCCAAAGGGCAGGACTCTGAACTGATAATGCTGACCCAAAGCTACAAACCTGAGGAATTTGCGGTGGGTCGGGTGGACGGGGATATGCTGGTAAGCATCCTGCATATCGAGAGAGGCCAGCCAGTCGTGCTGATGCAGCACGGGTAACAGGGTACCTAGGGAAATCATCTTGAATTTCTCCCTGGGGAGGAATTTGTTTAACTTTCTGAGGTCTAGAATGGGGCGCATCCCCCCAGATTTCTTTGGAACCAGAAAGTAATGGGAGTAGAACCCTGTGTTTCGCAGATGCGGGGGCACCAGTTCTATTGCCCTGTTGTTCAGAAGGCCCTGGATCTCCGCGGTGAGGAGGTCTGACTGAGAGGCCGACAACCTGGGTTGTCGTATGGGAGGACAATTCGGGGGGGTTTCCAAGAAATTGAGAGAATAACCCTCGCGAATTATCCGAAGGACCCATTTGTCTGAGGTTATGGACTTCCACTGGTTGTAGAAGTACATCAGACGACCTCCCACCGGAGGAGAAAGTTCCACCTCGGGCAGAGTGGATGGAACTTGGGCCAACGACTCATAAGGTAGCGCTGGGAGCTTTAGGTCCCTGCGCTTTCTGCTGCGTCTTCTTTTGAGGTTGGGCAGGTTGGCTTTTATGGAAGCTTCCCCTGCCTCTGCCTCGAAAGGACTGACGACTATGAAACTGACGCCTGTTCACATGACCCAGAGGGGCAGGCGAGAGATCTGGCCAACTTAATGGCCGATCTAGTCTTCTGAGTGGCCTCTAAGGCTGCTCCACCTGAGGGCCAAAAAGAAAGGAGCCATCAAAGGCAGCGCCATCACCTGCTGTTGAGCATCATTCGTGAAGCCAGAAGTGCGCAGCCAGGAATGGCGCTTAGTACAAATCATGGCTGCTGAGCGAGAAGCAGTGTCGAAAAGCGCCCATAGGTTTTGACCTGTTGGTTATTGGACTCAATAATTTAATAACGGTCAGAAGAAGCTCTGACTTGGAATCCAAATCTGGAAGAGCTTCAACCATTCTTTTCATAGAGTGCCACAGGATATACTCATACTGAGAAAAATAGCCTTGATAACTGGCAATAGCATACTTAGAGTGGAGGCAGCAAAGACTTTCTTACCTAATGTATCAATCTTACGAGACTCTTTGTTAATAGGTCGAGCTGTAGTAGTTGAGGAAGAACGACCTTGTCATTCTCTGCCAGGACTACAATAGGATCCATAAAGGCTTGGGATGCCAAAAGGGACGATCCTTGGGAGCTGAATACTTCTTATCAATGGATTTAGCCACTGAGGAATAAGAGCAGGGTTATTCCATACCATTTGAGACAGCGTCTCGAAGGAAGGCTGAATGGGAGGAGTCAAATCCGTAGGGATCTCAGAAGCATGAAGATACTGGAGTCTTAATATCTTCCCAGGATCGATGTCTGTAGTCTGGAGAAAAGTGGATCCCAGGTTCTTCAACAGAGACTTAAAGGACAGGTCCTCGACCACAGGCTCTGTAGAAAGAAAGATCCTGTTTCCTCCACTTCATCACCCAACCGAAGGTCTGGGTCAGGCTCAACATCATCTCCTGATGGTCCAGAAAGGACTGTTTGGACAGGAAAGGGTGAAAATTAGGAGAGGAGGAAATGGCAGAAAAACAAGGAGAGTCCCCAAGGACTGCGGCGCAAGGAGGCGGCAAAAGCAGACTGAAAACCGGCACGAGGGTATGCAGGCGCCGAGAAAGAGAGCCTGTGACCCTTAAGCGCCGCCCGGCACTGTGAGACTGACGCCCGTGCCTGGCCTTGCCCGGCAGGCGCATGAATGCCGCCGACGCGCCCGCCCGATCAACGGCACCACCGGCGGCGCCCGCCAGACCGCAGCGGCGAGAGACCACGCAGCGCCGCAGAAGTCCGCGGTTTCCAAACGGCGCCGGCACGGCCACAGACCCTGCAGAAGGCGCCGGAAAAGCCCCGGGAACCTGGAAAGCAAGAGAAGGAAAAAACAGGAGATAAGGGCATGGTGGGGCCCCTGCGCGCAACCATGTGAGGGGAAACACCTAAACGCGAGTCGCTAGCACCGAAGAAGGCGCCGCGCGACTAGGAAGGTCCAACCGCCCTACCTGATCACGGAGGAGCCGAGGGCTCGAGGTAACCGAGCCAGGCAGAAGAACCAACCTCGAGCCCTTCGGCTCATAAGGCGGCCCACTGATGAAACTGCTCATCTGGAGCCCTACCTATAAGCGGGGAGGGCTCGATGTCGGGGCAGCGATTGCCGGAAGTTGGCAACTCCGAAGAAGGAGACCGGCAACTAGCAGCGATAACCGACCGTCGGCAACGCAGACATACCAGAGGGCGACCTCGGTGATACCTTCTCTTTTGACCTGTGGGCGAAGAAGCTCGAGGCGAACGGCACCAAGAATGCGACGGCTTATTTTATGCCGCGGGGACCGCCTATCTCGGCATCGGATCAATCAGAAGTCGAACCCCGCTGAGGAGAAGGAGGCTGACCGACCCAGCCCGCTGACTGAACAGCTTTCATACGAAGTCTCCCTACCGTCACCTGACCTGCTCGGCAGCTCCACTCGCCCCAGTAAACCAAAACTTCTTCAAGTAAGTTAAATTTAAATATTAGAAAATTTTACGAAAATAGAATAAAACTAAGCGATACTACTATCGTGATAATGTTACAAAAACAAACGAAAACTATCGCTAAGTTTGAAGTTTGACTCCGACAAGCGGCGGCGTCACTGTAAGCGCGCTCGTGGCCGGGAAAAAAGAACTGAGGTGGTTGGAGGGTCGTCGCCGAGATGGTCATTACCGCTCGAGCCGCTGCTCAAGGGCGTCATATGTCTCGCGGGCGCTCCTCTCACCGACCCTCCAGCAAAAAGTTTGCTCCCGATGGGTCTTAGTGCCTCCGGCGCCAATCCCACTAGTGTGAATGAGTGGTGGAGACTTATGTCCAGGAAGATCATTAGTAAAGCGGACATGAACCTTATTCAACTCCATGCTCGTCAGGGGAGGGGTAGACGGCATGATGACCAGCGGCCCAGCAGGCTGACCTGACTAGCCCGTTCCCAGAGTTAGAGAAACTGCACCTGTGGATTGTGTGTGTGTGTCTATATACACACACACACACACACACACACACACACACACACACGACTATGCCAGCAGAAACAGGCCAAATGGTCCATCAAGTCTGCTCGAGTGTGCAGCTAGCACCCCCTAGATCACAGCTGCCCCACCCCCTCCAGTAATTTCTCATTACTAGTTACGCAGACACCTCCCCTACCCTGTCCCATGCCCTTTAAAAAGTACACTGTCCTACAGGATACCACTTTCTTCAGTAAAGCATTCCACTGACACCACCCTTTCTGTGAAATAATGCCTCCTCATCACTCTCCTAAATCTGCTCCCTCCAGTCTTGACCCATGACCTCGTCTCTTCCCTTCCTCAGCCTAAATATCTCATCTGGATCACTTCTGTTAAACCCCTTCAGATACTTGAACATTTCAATCAAACCCCCTCTCTCCCTCCTCACCTCCAGAGTGTACAAACTCCAATGCTTCAGTCTGTCCTCGTAGGGTTTTGTCTTCCATCTCCTGCATCATTGTCACCCTACGTTGCACCCGGTCTAGCAGCCAGACATCCTCCTTAAGACACGGCCGCCAGTACTGTACACAATACTCCCAAGTGCGGCCTGACTAAAGATCTGTAGAGGGGTAGGATCACATCCTTATGTCTGGAAGAGATTCTGCTTGCAATACATCCCAGCATATTGTTAGCCTTGGCTGCAGATTTTCTGCACTGGGCAGAGTTGTTCACGCTCTCAGTTATCACCCCCAGATCCTTCTCTTCCTCGGTTATCCCCCGTCTCACCTCACCCAACCAGTATTCCATCCTCGGTTTTTTGCCTCAAAGTGCATTACTTTACATTTCTTTGCATTAACACCCAGTAGCCACTCCGTCAACCACTCCTCCCATTTGGTTAACTCTCCCTGTAGCTCTTTCCACCCCTTATCATCCACTACCGCTCCCATCTTGGCATCATCTGCAAGCAGACCTATCTTGCCCTTAAACCCATGTGAGATATTCAATATGAACAAAATACCAGACCTAGCACAGAGCCTGCAGCACCCCATTTGTCACAGGCCTAGGGGGATGAGTGTTCTTCCACCACCACCACCACCCACTGCTGCCTCCCCTTTAACTAGTTCACAATCCAATTAGCCATCTTCACCCCCCGCAGATCTCAATTTCCCTCCCAGTCACACATGAGGCACTGAATCAAAGGCCTTGCTGGAGTCCAAATACAGGACATCCACTACATGGCTCCATCCAGCTCTCGTTACCCAGTCGTAGTACTCTTAGGTTGGTCTGGCGAGATCTCCCCAAGACGAACCCATGTTACTGCTCATCCTAGAGGTCATTAACCTGGAGGAAAACAATTTAAATACCTGTAAATTCTCCTTCTCTGATGGCTGGTCTCCCAGGCTTCCATACAAACGGGCTACACCTCCTGATGCAGATATGCAGGCAGAAACCAAGCTCTGCAGCTGGGGATATCCATCCCTCCACTTCCTGTTTCCACCAGTTCTTCCGAAAACCGTCCAAATGTGGCAATACTATATGAAATTGGAAACAAAAACACAAGACAATTAAGCCATTCATGGTCAACTGGCCAACGTTATATATTCTGGGATGGAAGCAGAAGCCCAGAGACCAGTCGTCAGAGAAAGAAAACTTGCAGGTATTTAAATTTAACTTACTCTCTCCTAAGCTGGTCTCTGGGCTTCCATACAAGCAGGATATACAAAAGCAGAAAGCAGTACATCCCCAGATATCCTAGGTGGGAAGAATGTAGTTGCCCTTAAGGGTCCGCTACCGCCTGAAGAACTCTGCGGCCAAAGGATGCCTCCGCCAAGGCCGTCACATCCAGTTTGTAGAATTCTGTGAACATGTGAATGGATGACCAAGTGGCCACCCTGCATAGGTCTGCTGGAGATAATTCTATCAAGTCCACCCATGAAGTGGCCGTACCAGAGCAGAAAGGGCCCTCACTGGGCCAGGCAAGGTTACGTCAGCCTGATCATAAGTAGTGGTGATGAAGGAACGAATCCAACTGGCTAGAGTGTCCTTCCAAGCTTTTTTACCCATATTTTGACACGTAGTTACTAGAATGAACAAACAGTTTTTCAAACAGAATCTGTTCTTTTAATATAAATTTTCACCACTCTAGTGTGTGAAATTCCCTTTCCTTTTCAATTTTTGGGTGCGTGCAGAAGGAAGGCAGAATCAACTCCAGGGTGCAATGGAATGGAGACATAACCTATGGCAAAAAAACCTGGTTCGGAGCACCACAAGAGTTCTGATGAAACACAGTATACGGCTCTTTGGTGGACAATGCTCCCAGTTCGCCAATTCTCCTGGCTGACGTAAAGCTATGAGAAAAGCAACCTTCACTGTAAGATGCATGAGGGATGTCTCCTTGAGAGGCTCAAAAGGAGCCTTGGTCAAAGCTTTGAGAACCAGATTAAGCCTCCAAAGTGGTACCGTTGGCTTGATAGGAGGGTGTTTTAGTTTTGCTGCCCAAAAAAAAAAAAAAAAAAAAAAACTCCTGACATGGGGGTGTGAACTCAATTACTCTCCCGAATCCACCAACCAGAGCGCCCCAGCACAGAAACCTAAACCAGTAAGGTGGCTGGTTGCAGTCCTTTGTCAAATCCATCCTGAAGAAACAGCAGTAGTACAGGTAATGACATTGGCTGGCACTGTATATGTTTGGATTGGAGCAGAACAAGAATTTCTTCCAAATTCTGTAATACACTTTAGAGGAAGAGGGAAGACACGAGTTCACCATCATTTCAGTAGCAGGAGCGGTGTAGCCCAGCTCTTTGAAAGTTTCACGCTCAATCTCCAGGCTGAGAGGGAGAGGTTATTCAGATTGGGGTGCATTACCAGACCTGGATGGAGAAAGTCCGGGCTGATATGAAAGGTTAGAGGTAGTCTCCTTGAAAGATGAAGGAGAAGCAGGAACCATGGGCGACGAGGCCATCAGGGACAGTCTAGAATCAGCTCTGCCAGGTTCAGAACCTCTTTGTGTAGGACTCTGGATAGAAGCGGTATTGCGGGAAAGGCGCACAGAAGACTGAACTGACCCCAGTCTAGGGAAAAGGCGTCCTGAGCCACCACTAGTTCATCCTTGGCCAGGGAGCAGAATTGCTTTACCTTGGGAGTTTCGCCAGCAGGCAAAAACATCCGAGGATTGCCCCACTGTTCTGTTAGGATATGAAAGGCACTGTCCTTCAGCTCCCTTTCCCCTGGTAGAACATCCTGGTGACTGAGCCAGCCTGCTGTGACATTTTTCCTGTCCTGGAATGTACACTGCCCTTATGCTTGCCAGGTGATGCTTGGCCCACTGAAAGAAAAGAGGACTCCTGTAGCATTTTTGAGCTTCTTGTTCCGCCCTGATGGTTGATGTATGCCATTGTTGTCCGGCTGTTAGAATCTGTATGTCCTGATTGAGGACTTGCTGTTCGAAGTTCATCAGGGCTAGGCATACTACTCATCTCAAGCACGTTTATGCTGTACCTTGTTTCCAACAGCGACTACTTGCCCTGAGCTGACAGCTGATGAGTGAGGCCCCCGAAGCTGGCATTGGTCGTGATTCAGATGTGGTATGAATGGCCCAACTTGCGACCCCTCAGGACACTGGACCTTTGAGTCCACCACTGGAGGGAAGTTTTTATCTGTTGAGAAACTGAGATCAGTTGGTACTGGCTGTGTCAGGACTGGGACCACAGCCTGAGAAAGTGTGCTTGAATGGGCCACATGTGGACTAGGGACCAAGGAACTGAATCTGCCAGTGATACTAGAGTCCCAATTAGCTGCATGTAGTAGTAAGCCGGCAGCCGGGGAGCTGAATAAAACTTAGAGCTTCAGCAGGTCCCGGAGTTTCACATCTGGGGGAAAAGACTGTTGGCTTGTGTCATGGAGTTTGCCCCCAGGTGGTTCAAGGTCTGGCTTAGAGTTGGGGAACTTTATCTCCAGTTGATGACAAATCAGTGTGCCGAGAGACACACTACTACCTCCGTCACTGCTTGGACGAGCTGCAGGACCCTAATGAGAAGATTGTCCAACTGACGGAAAAGTTGTATCCCTCTGTTCCGAAAATGAGCTATGACCACTACTAGCACTTTGGAGAATGTCCTTGGAGCTGAAGAAAGCCCGAATGGCAGTGTTTTGCACTGGAAGTGCTGCTCCCCCACCTTGAACCCAAGGTATTGCCTGTGTAGTTCCTGGATGGGAATATGCAAACAGGCATGTTGCAGATCGATGGATGCCAGAAAATCCCTTTGTTGCAACTCCCCGATTGATGACAAGGTTTCCATCTTGAAGGGTCTGCTGCGGACAAAATTATTCAGGAATTTGAGGTCTAGGACTGGCCTGAATCCCCGTGTATTTTGGCACGATGAACCGGGAGTAGACCCCCTCAATCTCTGTGGGGGGAAGAGACTTGCTTGATAGCACCTGCTTGAAGGTCTGTAATGGTGTGCAACATACCCTGTCTTTTGGACAGGTTGCCAGAGTTAGAGGAGGGCACCACATGAGGTAGTGGGGGCTTGGATTCGAATTGTATTAGGCAACTCTTGCTAATGATGTCTAGGACCCATCTGTCAGATGAGGTTGAACCCAGAAAAAAATTGAAGTCTGCTTCCTACTCCAGAATGGGCCCGGATAGCTACATTGTGACTTCTTGTTGCTGTTCCCAGTGTCTCTGGTGCCACCACTGGATCCGCAAGGAGAATTTTTATTAGACAAATTGGAGTTTTGACCCTCGTTGTAACTAACCTCCGTCACCAAAACTACATCTGGGGCCTGAGGACCATGATTTGCTCCTGCCTCATGACTGAGGCATATGCACCTTGGCTGACTCCCCAGATTCCTTCACCGCCTCCTTCAGAGCTGAGCCAAATAGGAGGTTACCTTCACAGGGGGAGTTTACCAGATGGCTCTTCGAAGAGGCATCTGCTCGTCACACCCGAAGCCTGAGGTTGCAGTGAGCCACAGTCTGATAAAACATGGCCCATGCGGCACACCTGACCGACTCCTCCGATACTTCTGCTACATAAGCAGATGCCAAACCCATTAACTGCAGTTGATGAATAATAGCCTTGTTCTTCTCTGGATCCTCACTGAACTGAAAAGTTAATTCTGAGGCCCAGGACACAGTGGCTCGGGCCGAAAAGATTGCCAGCTGCCACCTTGAGATACATTGCTGATGCTTGGAAGCCATTCTTGAGGAAGGCATCCAGTTTCCTGTCCACTGGGTCCCAGAGTGATGCCCCTCCCTCAGCTGGGATGACTGTCTTGGTGAGGTCTGAAATCAGAGGGTCGATTCTGGGGCAGTCTAGCCACTTTTCAGGTGGTCTCTTGTCAAAACTTGAGAAGCTTAGAGATCCACCAGGGCACTGGATAAGTGCGTTCTGGACCCTGTCATTCCTCCATTAGCAAGTCCTCTGTGGCTGGAGAAACAGCGACGGCTGTGGTCGGTTTTGCAGCAGATGCCAGGCGAAAGGCCCATTTCGGTTGTGCTGGAGCAACTGTGGAATAATTAAGATCAATTTCAGCTGCGACCTTCTTGATGAAAAAAAAAAAAAAAAAAATCTAGGTCCTCCAGGTCAAAGTTTCTGGATGGGGAGTCAGAGGATGAGCCCACTAGCTCCCCCTCTTCTGGAAAAGAACTGGAGTCTGAGGAGCCCAAGGAACGGTCCCTACAACACTTCCCCTTGTAGGTGTTCCTATAGATCTGCTCCGAGAACGAGATCTTTTCTTCTTCTCGTGGCTTGAGGAATGCTGATCCTCCTCGTCCAAGGATCTGGTCCTGTATTGAGATTTCCTTTTATCAGTGATGCAAAGACAGCTATCCCTTCTCCAGATGGGGACAGGGTCCCCTTTCTTTTCGCCTTCTTGTGAGGTCACATCTGGTGACCCAGTTGCTAGTCGAAGCATGCAGGGTCCAGAGCAAAGGCCCCATTTAGCATGTCTATGAGGTCTGGGGCCAGAGATTGGGTTGATGACCCTGGTGGCCACTACTCTCCTACCTAGTGGCTGCTACTCACTTAAACCCGTCTGCTGGCTACCAGTCTGAGCAGAGTAATGGGAGGTCTCCGCCATATCCTCCCTAGTTGCAAATGCTGCCTTCTCACATTTTAGGCACAGCGAACCTGCAAAGGTGAGATTTGAAACACTGGCATTTTCTGCCCCTGGCAGGCTTGTCTGAAAATGGCTCCAATCCCCTTCAATTCAACACACCCCAGCGGTTTCCTGATAAAATGGGAGGCTGTCTGGAAGAATGCTGAAGCTCTGATGAAACACTGCTGCTGGCCCTTTAAGGGCAAAAAGCTGAGCTTTTTAAACTGCTGCCTTGGTCCTGATTAGTTAATACTTTATTTTTTGCGGGGGTTGGGGGGGCGCCAGCCTGCATCACAGGTGAGAAGTTCGATCAAGTCCTGAGCAGCACTCCTTGTGAACTGCCGAGCTCACAGACAAGAGAGCACTGGAACGTCGACGAGCGGCTGAATTAGAGCTGCAGGCTCACAGTCTATGAGCGGCTGAAAGAGTCAGGGAGCAGACCTTCGACAAGAGAAAAATGGCACTGCCATCGATGAGGAGAGAATCCTCTCAGAGCACTGAGATGCTATTGCTGTCCAATCGGGGGGGGGAGGGCACCCATCGACTAAATCCGTCAGTCAAACTCCAATGTTAAAATGAACACTGGGTTGAGCCCAAAATCACGGGAAAAACTTCTGCGGTAGAGTGGGGCCAGTCTGTGCAGCTTGCAAGGCTGAGACTGGGACCCAAGCAGAAGTGCTCTAAACTGATGCATTTCTTCAGCAATCCCAATAAGAAATTACATTTTGTGACTTACAGTCTGATGTTTTCAGCCCTGCCACACGGTGACAGCTCTGCTGCAGAGTACCTGGTAGCTGAAAGGCAGGAAGTAAAGGGCTGGATATCCCCAGCTGCAGAGCTCAATTCCTGCCTGAATATTTGCATCAGGAGGTACAGCCCATTTGTATGGAAGCTCGGAGACCAGCTTAGGAAAGAGAAAGACACCAATCTCTCCTTCAGGATAGCTTCCATAAGTTTTCCAAATATGTAAGTGAGACCAACAGGTCTGTAGTTTCCTGGCTCGTCCCTTGGACCACCCCTGTGAACAGGCACCACATTAGCCATCCTCCAGTCCGGTACTGAACAGGTCCGTCAGTGGTCTGGCCAACACCTCTGCCATTTCCCTCAGCACCCTAGGGTGAATGCCTTCAGGACGTGGGGCCTTGTCCACTTAGTGCCTTCGGACCCTCTAGTACTCTGTTCTCCACAATCTCCCAATCAGTCATCCCTCCTCCCCCCCATTCCCACCCTCCCGGGCCACTGAGGTAGTGGACATCCTCCTCCTGGGTGAACACAGAGCAAGTATTCATTCAATGCTTCCGCCTGCTCCACTCTTTTCCACCACCCCCTCCCCACCTGGATACACACTATTTGATCCCTACAGCTCCTTTTTTCTCTCACATATCTAAAAAAACCCTTCTCCCCCTCCTTGATGCTCTGTGCCAACCTTCACTCCCTGGAGGCCTTGGCCTCTCATTAGTTTGGTTACCTCACTGGACCTCCTCACATACTCATCCTTGTCCTCCCCCATTGGTCCTCTTGAATTTCCGAAATGCCACTTTCTTTGCCCTCACTCCCTCCAATACTCTTCTGTTCATCCAACATGGCTTCTTAGCTCTACTCTCTCTGCTCAGAGTCCTGGTGCAAGTCTCAGTAGCTTCCTTCAGACAGAGTTTAATGATATCCCACTTCTGTTATGCATCCATCCCCAGGTCTTATCCCCTCTAGGCATGCTGTGGAGAGTTCCCACATCTTCCCAAAGTCCAAACATCTGAAATCCACTACCTTTGTCACAGATTCTACAGACTCCCTGCTCAAGTCAAGCATAAACCACACAGATTGGTGGTCACTTCCAGCTAGTGGGTCCTCCACCCTTGGCTCCCTCACCACCTCCCCATTCGAAAGTACCAGACAGAGTGCATTAGCTAGCAGAGTTGGCACACTAACCAAATGTTCCAGAAGACTATCCTGAAATGCATCCAGCAATACTTGCTCCCTGGCATTAGATGTGGCTGGGGTACTCCAATCAACCCGAGGCAGACTGAAGTTCCCCACCATCACTAAAGTTCCCTTCTTATATACCCTCCAAATCTGAACTGCCAGCTCCCTAATCCAACTCTCCTGACTGAGATGGCAGTCTATACACAACCCCTAGCCTCCGTTCTCTACTAAACTGCATCCATAACAACTCAGTTCCCCATGTCCTTCCTACAAATTCTATACCCTGGGATCACCAAATCCCAGTCATGGTGATGGGTAGCCCAGATTTCCGTGGTGGACGCAACATCCACCATTCCTACAGCTAAGAGAGTCTGGAGATCAGCCATTCTGTTACCCAGACTCCTCGCATTCAGGAAGACCACCCTCTACCCCTTTCCAGTCCTCTCTTCACTAATCCCCTTAACTCGACCCCTCCCCTGCAGCCAACCCCCATAGCAAACACTATTGTTGTGGGCAGTCCGCTCATTTGGCTTCCCATCCTGGCGACTCTGCAAACTAGGTGCACACTCGCCTGCCCCCCTACTTAGTTTAAAAAACCCCTTGATGTTAAATATTCCCGCACCTTATGCTTCAAAACTCACTGTCCCTCACAACTTAAGTGTAACCTATCCTCTGCGTACAAGGCATTGTTATCCCATGTGTTCCCCTAGTATCACACCAGCATATACCCATGTGAGTGACACCATCCACCCAGCCAGGAACTTAACTCCACTATCTCCTCTTTCCTTGCTTTGCTCTCCCTGGGAACCGGCAGCACTTACAAGAAGGCCACTCCTTACATATCCTCCCCAGCTTCTCAAAACTCTCCCTAGCCGACTCCACTGTGCATCCCCCTAGGTCGTTAGTGCCTACATGCACCACCACATGCAGTTTCACTCTCTTCCTTCCCCCCCCAAACACACCTAGATACAGCTCATCTCACCCTATCCGCTGCCAAGCCAAGTACAGATTCCACCCTTGTCAGACTCTGCCGCTCACCCCTCACCATCTGATTCCCTTCAGGATAGAATCCCAACACTACAACACCCCCCATCCCCACTTACACCTCATGTCAGATTGTACCTTCCAGTTATCCTCATCCCCCACTCCACCCAAAGAGACTCAACCCTTCTCATTAACCAGAACCTGACCCAGCCCACTTGCTTGCCCCCCATATCCTCCTTGCCTGCTTCCATGGCCTCCCCTCCCTTAGCAACCCTCCCATCACCAATAACAAACCTATTCTTGTTATGCACCATGCCATCCCTCGCTGGGCAGCATCCCCTCACTACTGTCCTCATCTTACCCCCCATATTCTCTCTCCTCCCTCTACCACTTATACCCTTCACTCCCAAAATCCTGTACCCCTCCCCATCTAGACAGTAGGCCCCTACATACTCCCTACCCTCAAGCCCACATGCCAAATCCCTATGAGCAACATCATCCTCTCTCACTGACGCCAATGCCCCAACCCTGCAATCATCTCTGTTACCATCCCAAAACAGCCCCAATCTGCTACACTGACACCCTGTCTCTTCCATAACAGCTACCTCTGCTCCCATATGGGTCTGGAGTGAACCAGGACCTGGATAGCGGGTCTCTTCATCATGGCCGGAGCAGTCAACGAACAGACACCCTAAACAAGGAGAGGCCGACGGGGAACAGGACTGCCACCAGGGGGTGTGGTCACAGTCCCTGTCCTTTTGAGACCCTTCCCAGAGGACTTGTCTTTCTGGTGGGCCTTGGAGCTCTTGGACCCGGAGGGACTCTGGTGAGCTGGTGCCCCAGAGGGCACTCACTCTCAGCTGGCTACCTGCTGTTCATGAAGAGTCCGACAGCCTTTTTGCATTGCCAGAGGGTAGTTTCATTAAATTGCTGGCAGAGCTCACAATCTGAAGAGTCAGTCAGGCCCAAGACAGCAGAGACAAGAGTGCTCATCGTTGGAGGCAATATTCTTTCAGCAGCAGCAGCAACAGCAATGAAAGAGAGAAATCAATGGTTTCACTCTTAAAAAAGGAAAATAAATCTCTGAAAGATTTTAAGGGTTGGAAGAAAAGACCATAGGCCACAAAATGGTGCAAATACTATGTCAGCTCTTCCGGAGTCTGCTTACTAATAGACGGCGGTAAAGAACTGAGGTGGGCACGGGCCCACTCACACCTTTATAGGGTTGGAGACGTCTGCTGATGTAGATGGCGTGGGCGGGCCAAGGTGTACTGCTGAAAATCTTAAGCGTGGATTCCCGTTTACAGATGGTAAAGTTCCTACAGTGGTACCAGATGGTTAAGATACCGAAGATCAGTTAAGAATTTACCATAACAGTAGATCTTCAAGGGAATCTCAGTCATCAGGTAACACCACAGGAACCTGCACCGTTGGTGATGGGGAATCCACACGAAAGATTTTCAGCAGTACAACTGGGTCAGTCAACATCACCGACCCAATAAAGGCTTGAGCAGCCCTGCTCCCCCCTCAGTTCGTTCCCCCGGAGACGAATGGAGCTAGGCTCTGCATGCGGGACGAGAGAGAAAGAGCAGCACACACACACACACACACACACACACACACACACACACACACACACACACACACACACAGAGAGAAGAGACGGTGGGGGGAGATATGCCAGACCTAAATGAAAGGCTGGATACACCAGACAGTCAGGTCCTAGACAGGATTCAAGTAGGCGGATGGTGGGAAGGAAAACATACCCAATGACAGAGATCACCTCTACGATCTACTGTTACGGTAAGTTCTTACGCAATTGTTCCATCTTCTTCGGGATTATTCCAGTCAACAGATGACACCACAGGAATGAGTCCCAAGCAGTTACAAGTGCATAACAGTCTGGGAAGAGCATTCTCCATAAACTTAAGGAGTCCCTGTAACATAGCCCTGCTAAAACCTGCACAGGCTCTAGAGGGAATGACCAGATTGCAGTGCTTGGTGAAAGTATGGACTTTACTCCAGGTGGGCAGCCACACAAATGTCAGCGGCTGAGACCCCTCGGAACAAGCCACCAAGGTAGCCATTACTCTGGTGGAATGAGCTTTAACAGCACCAGGCAATCCTTGGCCGTACCTGTTGTAGCAGAACACAATGCAACTAGCCAACCATTTGGATAAACACTGCTTAGAAACTAATGCCTTCTCTACCTGCGGTGAAAGAAAGGGGAGAAAATTAAAAAAAAAAGAAAGAACACACACACACACACACCCCTGCTTTTACTTTCTAGGACTTCTTGGTCCTAAGGAGGTAGTACTTAAAAGTTCTGAACACATCTAATATATGGAGCGGTGCTTCCCCTGGATTGGCAGGCTCAGGAAGGTGGACAGACTGGTTGAATGTAAACTCCAAAACCACCTTAGGGAGAAACTTAGGATTTGTGCTCAAAGACCCCAGTCTTTGTAAATAATTAAATAAGGTTCCTCGCATCTGAGGGCCTGTAACTGAAATTCTTCAAGCAGAAGTAATCTGCAACTAAAAACAATGCTTTCTAAGAGAAAAAGAGAGAGAGAGAGAGCACAAATCCCAAGTCACGATTGGCTGAAAAAAGTAGACAGGGTCAGTTTTTCCAAAACAAAATTCAAGTCCTAAGCCTGGACAGGAAAACTGATTGGGGGTTTCAGATGCAGGATGCCTCTTAGAAAGGTATGGGAGACATCCAGCTGAGCTATCATGCCGTAACCCACGGGCTCATGAAATGCAGAAACAGCCGAAAGGTGGACCTTGAGGGAACAGCCTGGAGGCCAGAGTCTGAGAGCGAGATCAGGTAGTCCAGGATATGGTTAACTAAGCAGGTGAAAGGGTCTAAGATATGTTTGGCAGCCCAGATGACAAACCGTTTCCACTCCATGGCGTATGTGGCATGAGTGGAAGGCTTCCGGGCAGCCACACTAGGACGTCCACCACCCTGTAAGAGACCCCGAACCTGACGATTGCTATATCCGCAGGAGCCAAGCATGCAGATGGAGGGATCAAAGATTGAAATGAACCAGGGTCCCCCAAGCCTGGGTCAGCAGATTCCTGCTAAAAGAAAGAGGGGCCGGAGGTTCCTCTGCAATCTGCTGAAGCAGAGGGTACCAAGTCTGTCTAGGCCAGAATGGAGCCACCAGGATCATGCCGGCCCCTTCCATCTGCAACTTGATTAGCACCCTCTGGATCAGAGGAAACAGGAGAATGAATAAAGAAACCTCCCACTCCAAGAGAAAAACAACACGTCTCACCAAAAAAACTCCAGGCCCTGGATCCAGCGAGCAAAAACTGGGCAGTTTTGCATTGAGTAGGGATGCACTAAAGGCCCAACTCTGGATGACATCTGTCGAATAAGTCTTCTGCTATGGACGAGAGAAGCTCCCATTCGTGCATGCTAGACTGAGTCCTGCTGAGACTGTTCAGAGTGTCTGACACGTGAACTGCAGAGTGTGTCAGACAGTGATCCAACACCCAGTACCACACTCATTTCCTCCCTGCAAAGGGGGTACGAATGAGCCCCCCCCCCCGTTGATTTAGTATACCCTGCATTATTTTTTTTTATTTTACATTCAAGTGTACGCCCAGATTGTCGTCCTGACAAACAGTAATGTTTCCTGACTGCTCGTTTGCTCTATCTCCATCTCTCTATATCTCTATTTTGTTACAGCCTACGAAATGTTCTGCATGTTTTTTCTTTATTGTTCAAGTGTACATCCAGATTGTTGCTCTGCATCCAACTGCACCTTTCTTTACTGCATTGTACCTTATATTATGAATGCATCAGTTACTGTATAAAACATTGCATTGCTATGTATGTGTTGCTTCTGCCGTCACCGTCATCAGGACCTCCTTGTGAATGAGCTTGCTCAGAGTATTTCCTGTAATAAACAAACTGGAGTTAACCCGGAGTGAGGTGTTCCAGAAAAGCCTGCATGGCAGAGCACAGCTCTCATCTCCAGGACATGGATATGCAGTGAGGCTTCCAACTGGGACCAAGAGCCCTGGTTTTGGAAGTGACTCAAGTGAGCTCCCCAGCCCAGACCAGAGGCATCTGATGTAGGGAGATTTGGAAAGGGACGCCTTGACACAGATTGAAAGGGTCCATCCACCACTGCAGTACCTTGTGGCTTGAGGAAGAGACCAGGTCTGGTTGGTCCAACTCATTCATGCGCTGGTCCCCCAGAGTCAACTGGAGCAGACGCATTTAAAGTCTGGCCAGTGAAACAGTGGGTACGGCAGCTGCCATCAGTCCCAGCAATCCAAAGTCTACCCTGGCAGGAATGTTTAGACTCTGGGAGACTTCCTGTGCTTAAGCTATGAGGCACTTTGCCCTCTTTTGTGGCAGGAAGGCCTTCCCCTGAGCAGAGTCCAGAACTGCCCATATACACGGCAACCTTTGGAGTGGTGTCAGAACAGACTTGGGCAGACTGACTGCGATGCCCTGGGAGTGAAACTAT
This sequence comes from Neoceratodus forsteri, assembly GCA_016271365.2. NCBI lineage: Eukaryota > Metazoa > Chordata > Ceratodontiformes > Ceratodontidae > Neoceratodus > Neoceratodus forsteri. The sequence goes on along the minus strand of CM057456.1, from coordinate 1,409,865,840 downwards.
TGGAGGATTCTCTCCAGAGTTAGAAGAACCTGTTCCCTGGATGGGGCCTTCAGGAGTCAATGGTCCTTATGCTGCTAAGCACTTGGTAAAGACCTGTGGCGCAGAGGACAAGCCACAGGGCAGCACTCTGAACAGAGTTTCACCTTTCAGGTGAGCATTTCTCAGTTTCACCTTTCAGGGTGAGCACTGAGAAATGCTCACCCTGAAAGGCGATATGGAGAAACTTCCTGTAAGGAGGAAAGACTAAGATGTGCACGTAAGCATCCTGCATGTCCTGTGAATAGAGCCAGTATCCCATCTTGAGAAAGGGTATCAGAACTGGCAAAGTTACCATCCGCAACTTTCTGTAACAGACATACAGATGGAGATACTTTAGATCCAAAATAGGCCTCAGATCTCCGATCTTTTTGGGGACCAGGAAAATCCTAGAATACAACCCCTTGTTTCTCTGACGCCTGAACACTGGCCCGATGACCTGCTTGCGCAAAAGGAACCGCACTTCCTCCCAGAGAACAGACAGATGAGCCAGGGGATAAGAGGGCAGAGATGAGGTTTCTGGAGGCTGCTCAATGAGCTCCAAGGAGGGCCCCCTTTTTATAAACTGCAGACTCCATGCATCCCAAGTTACAGTTCTCCACTTATTTAGACGGAGGGAGAACCAACCTCTGACCACCACCTCCTGGTCAGAGACCAAAGGAGGGGGTCCAGCAAGGAATCAAGCAGAGGTGAAGCCAGCCAGCCACTTCTGGGGCACTTAGCTGCTGCTCCAGCACTGGAGGGGGCGGGCAAGGGAGCCTGGCTCTGTGTTTTCCCTGGGGATGGGGAACAGTCACAGGCCTATTCAGTTTACATAAAGGAGGCCGTTCTCTACTCTTTGGTTGGGTATGGTACAGGGAACGGACAGACTTGAGGGGCACTGCCTGAGGCTTGCAGATAACTCATGATGTCCTGGACATCAGAGCCAAACAGCTTGGTGCCACTGAAGGAGGTATTAAACACTTTTTGCTGCACATCGGCTGCAAACAGATGCTTTGAGCCAAGAGTGTCTTTGGAGGCATATGCCCGTGGCAGCTATCCTGGTAAGTGTCAGCCATGTCGTACAGCAGGGCTCTGAGAAGATGTTTACTAACATTCTCAGCGACTTGGAGGCACTGGAGCAGTTCCTGCTTTTGAGTGCCCTCCCAAAGGCCCTGGGTGGCAGCACTGCCCTTCTTTCAATTGGCATTCTGGTAGTTTACCATGTGTGACAGTTTGCAATCCTCAAACCTAGAGTAGAGCAGGCATAAACCCTTTTACCAGAGGTCAATTCCATGAGACTTTACCTGAGGAAAGGTAACCAAGATGCTTAGGCACCTTAGATCTGTCATGAGCTGCCTTGATGACCACCAAGTCTGTCTCGGGCTGGGCAGCATAATAATAATGACCGGGAGGGGGGGGTGATAAAGTCGGAATGCCCTGCGGGGCATAGCTGGCACCTTATCTTTTCTGTGCCAAGCTGCCGTGGCTGCATTTGTCAAGGCTGGCAGCATGGGAGGAATGATCTTTTGGAGTTCCTGGATCTCAAGCTGTCCACCAGTTCTTTTCTGGTGGCATCTTCCTCCTCAGTGTGGAAGCCCATGGCCAAGGACAACTGCTTAATCACGTTGAAAAATGTGGGGTCCTCAGGAGTAAACCTGAGAGTATGTTTCACAGAGTCCTCACTGACAGAAGAGGCTGTAGATCTGTCAGAAAGCAGGATCTCTTCTTCAGGAAGATGAAGGTCTGGGTGGTACTCCTAGACAATCGACTTCTTCCACATCTGGGTCGGACGTCGGGTGCGCCGAGGACAGCCCACCGGGAGCTTCCCGGGGCCGACAAAAAGGTGCCAATGACGAAGCTGCCGTCAACTGCGACAATGAGGAGGGTATAAGTACCTGGACAATCACCAAAAAAAAATACAGGTTACTCACCTGTAACAGGAGTTCTAGGAATGGCATATGTTGTTCATCCACACCTAGTGGCAGGTTCCTTGCCGCTTTAAATCTTGCCGAAAGGTCTTCAAGCTGGCTCCTCCCACCCACCCGGGTGGTAAAACTCTTGGCTCCACCCCATGATGCCAGATCTAGCCCGCTGGAAGCCAGGTTGCATGAAGCCGGGGAGGTCGGGAGGGTTGTGTGGATGAACAACATATACCATTCCTAGAACTCCTGTTACAGGTGAGTAACCTGTATTTCTAGGGACATGGATATTTTGTTCAATCCACACTTACTGGCAGACACCTAGCAGTTCTCCGGGAGGAGGGAGGCAAGGCACATACCTCCTACTTGGGAAATAAGGACTAGAGAACAGAGGTCCCAAAAATCAGCATTCCAGCATGACTCAAGGTTGATGTGGTAGTGGGTAATGAAGGTGTGTGCAGTCTTCCAAATAACAGCCCTACAGATTTCCTGGATAGGGACGTCCCTGGAAGCAGTCACCGAAGCAGCGGTATGGCGGGTAGCATGAGCTCGTATCCCTTTGGAAGGCTCCATGCCCACCAACCTGTAGCAGAGATCTGTGCAGGAGGTGACCCACCTGCCTACTGTCCGCTTGGCTGCAGGTCTGCCAGGTGCTGCTTCAGCGTATGTGACAAACAGCTGGCGAACCTCTCCCCGAACTTCAGCAGTCCACTCCTTATAATAAGAAAGTGTTCTTCTAGGGTCCAAAGTATGGAGCCTATATTCAGCCTCCGAGGTGTGATTGGGATAGAACACTGGCAGAGTCAACACCTGGTTAAAATGAAACTCCAACACCACCTTCGGAAGGAATTTTGGGTGGGGGCGCAGGACAACCTTGTCCCTGTGGAAGACCAGATAAGGAGACTCTATGGAAACTGCATGGAGCTCTCTCATCCTTCTGGCTGATGCGACAGCCACCAAGAAGGCGGTCTTCCACAACAGGTGGGAGATATCGCACCTGTGCATCGGTTCGAATGGCTTGCCCATGAGCTTAGCTAATACCAGCAGTAGATCCCATGGAGGTGGAGGTTCTCACACTGGAGGTGATAGGTGATCAAGGCCTTTGAAAAAGGCACCTGACCACCTTTCCCTGTGCCACCGACTGCTTTCCGGCCCACGCCCGGTAAGCAGAGATGGCTGCCAGGTGCACCTTAAGTGTTGTCGACCGAAACCCTAGCTGAGAAAGGGACCATAGGTAGTCCAGAATGCTGGCCAAGGAACAGAAGGAAGGGTCCAACCCTTTATCCTGACACCAAATGGAGAATCTCTTCCATTTGAAGGCATAGCATTTTCTGGTCGACTCCTTAAGTGATGCCTCCTCAACGCTGAGGACCTCGTCGGAAAGACCCAAGGCCTGGAACTCTAGCCACTCAAGAACCACGCAGTCAGGTGTAGGGATTGAAAGTACAGGTGGAGTACCTTCCCCTGGTTGACCAAGATCAGGTCCAGGCGGGCTGGAAGCCACCTCGAGAGCCTGGAGCTGATGCTGAGGAGATATGGATACCAGAACTGGCAGGGCCAGTCTGGGGCTACCAGAATCACCTGCGCCTTGTCCCTCCTAGTCTTGAGAAGCACCTTGTAGATCAAGGGAAATGGGAGAGTCCCGGGGTCCACAGCCTTGAGAAGGCAACCCCTTGCAGCGAGCCCTGCTGAGGGGGGCGGGCATAAAACAGCCTCAACCTCGCATTCTCCCTGGAGGCAAACAGGTCCACCTGAGGTGTGCCCCAGTGGGAGAACAGATAGTGTTCTACCTCCGAAAGGAGAGACCACTCATGAGATGCAGCACTTATCCGGCTTAGGGCATCGGCCGGAGTGTTGGAGGTTCCCACCACATGAAAGGCTAGGAGATCTTCCTCCAGTCTGCTCACGAGAGACCAAGTGCAGAGAGCTTCCTTGCACAGAGGCAAGGAGCGCGTCCGGCCCTGGCGGTTTATGTAGTACATGGTCGTGGTGTTGTCCGTCTGGACCTGGATCAGTTGACCCCGTAAAAAACGAAGCGAAGGCGGTGAGGGCTAGTCTGACCGCGCAAAGCTCCAGCAGGTTGATGTGGCATCGAGACTCCTGAGGGGACCAGAGGCCGTGCACTCTGAGCTCCCCCAGATGGGCACCCCAACCCATCAGAGAGGCGTTCGTCAGAGTGACCGTCGACTCTGGGCGAACAAACGGGATACCCTCCTGCAGATGAGCCAGAACAATCCACCACTGGAGAGCATTCCCCATCTCCTGGGTCACTAGCACTGGCTGGACCAGAGGACTGGAGCGCTGTGACCATTGGCGGGACAGTCCCCACTACAGGGGATGCATGTGCGAGCGGACCCAATGGACCACGCTGGTGCAGGCCGCCATGAAGACCAGGAGGCGCAACTGCCCAACCAGAAATGATTGGGCAAAGAAGGAAAGAACCTCGGCCCTATCTGCCAGGAGCCGAGCTCTGCCCCGATGAACTGAATCACCTGCGTTGGCACAAGTTCTGATCTGGCCTCGTTGATGAGAAGGCCAATCTGAGTGCAGACCTGGAGGGCCAGATCCCTGGACAGCTCCACCTCCAGCTTGGAGGAGGCTGCAATCGGCCAGTCATCCAGGTGAGGTTACACCTGGACCCTTTGGTGCCGCAGGAATGCTGTCACCACTGCCATGCATTTGGTGAAGACCCTGAGAGCTGGAGAGAGGCCGAAGGGCGTGGCCCGGAACTCGTAAAGGTATCCCTCCGCTCTGAAGCGGAGGAATCTCTGGTGGGACGGATGGATTGGGACGTGAAAGAACGCATCCTGAAGGTCCAGAGAACAGAACCACACGCCTCGTTCCAAGGACAGGATGATCTGAGCCAGAATGACCATCCTGAAGGTTCGAGACCTCAGAAACTTGTTCAGTTCGTGTAGGTCTAGAATGGGGCACCAGCCCCCCATCCGTTTTGGGACCACGAAGTACCTGGACACAAACCCTGCGTCTGATGGAGGATCTGCCACCTCCCTGATCGCCTCCTTCTGGAGGAGCAGGGCAATGTCAGCTCGACGGGCTGAGAGGCTGCGGACCCCGTAACCCCCCGTAGGGCAATGGCTCGATTGGGTGGGGACTGCTCGAATTCCAGAGGCAGACTCTTTCCAGCACTTCCAGCACCCAGCGGTCCGTGGCAATATCGGACCAGGTGGAAAGGAAGAGCGGAGCCGTCCCCCCACGAGGGGAACCTGGGGAGGAGTGACTAGGTTGGGGGAGACACCCCTTAACCAGTCACTGGGCAGGCTTGGAGGAAGGACCAGCCGAGGAGCCTCCAGAACCTTTCACTCTCAGCTTCCTGCTGGAGGAAGCTGCAGGCTTGGCTTTGGGGTGCCAAGTGTGAGCCTGCTGGCCCCGATGATGCTGTTGCTGGGCTGGACGTGCCGCAGGGGCAGAAGAGTGAAAGGGCTTACGCTGCTGCTGGCGGCCTTTGTCCTTCTCTGGGCAGACATGACCGAGTCCAAGGTGGCACTGGACTTCTCGATCCGCTAAAGATGCCCCTCCACCCCAGGACCAAACAAGTCGGTACCCAGGAAGGGAGCGTCTGCCAGCTTGTGCTGGGTATCTGCCGTTAAGGTGGAGATCCGCAGCCAAGCTCTGCGGCACATGGCCGCTGCTACTGACCGGGCACACGAGTCTGCGTTGTCCAGGGAGGTTTGGAGCTGGTTTGGCCACTGCCCTTCCCTGATCCCGCACCTGCTTGACCGTAGTTTGGAGGTCAGCCGGGAGATGAGGAATCACCTCATCCAGGGAGCCTAAAAGGGCATGTGAAAAGTGTGCCATCAGAACAGCCGAGCTGGCCTGACGAAGGCCTAGCGAGAAAGCCACATAGACTTTCCGCCCGGAGTAGTCCAGTTTCTTGGGACTCCTTATCAGGTGGCCTGTCCACATCTCGAGCGTTCCTGGAACGCTGGAATACGCCGGTCACTAGCCCCTCCTTAGAGGGGTGTTCAGAGAAACCAGAGAGAGTGAACCAGTGGGAACAGCATATTTTCGTGCCATCCTAGTCGAAGGTGCTGGACAAGAAGCTAGCCGCTGCCATAGCTCCAGGGCCGGGCCAACAATGGCTTCGGCCACTGGGAAGGCCTCCGTGGGGGAATCCCCTCAGTCCAGTATCTCCGTGAGGGGATACTTGGCCCGTTTTGAAACGTGTTAGAGTTTCATCCCAATGGACTCTGAGATGAGCCGAAGCATTCCAAGAAACGAGGATGGACTCTCGTCCACTGACTGACCCCCAGTGAACTCCAAGTCAAGCAGCCTGGAGAACAAGCAGTAGTCATCATCAGACTCCGAGGAGTCTGCGAACAGCTGCCGAGCGCCTGAACCACACTCCACTTGCTGAGGTCGATCGGGAGTGAGGGTGACCAACAACCTATGGGGAAACCCTGACCCAACTGAGAATCCTTGGTTGGGGCCCCAGTCTTTGGTGGAACCTCCACCTCCACAACCACAATGAGTGGCGCAGCCAGTTTTGGCTAAATAACCGGTGCCGGCTTCAGCTCCTCGACCACTACGAGGGGTTGTTTCGGCCGCTCCAGTGACAGCCACTTAATGGCCGGGGAAGGTCACTGAGTCGGCTTATTCCCGGTCGGGAGCTGCTGCCACATTAGATCCTCGTAGCAGACGCAATTTGCACCGGAGCCTATCCTCCGAAGAGGACGAAAACTAGGATGAGCGGCACCGCCGCTTTCCATGGTGCCAAGACCGCCGATGTCGGTGGGAACGGCTGGACCAGGAAGAGGTCCGAGACAGAGACCTTTGATGTTTCCAAGGGCGAGTCCGAGAGGGGGCGGGGGAAATCCGTTCCTCCCTCGGTTCAGGGACCTTAACCAGGGACTCCAGCTCAGGAGGCACAGGCAAGTCCTCAGTTTCCACTGGGAGAAATAGTGAAAAAGGGTTGTCTGCTTCTCCAACAGACAGCCCGTCCGACGGGTCAAGAAAAATCTCGACTGCGTCAACGGGTGCATCGGCCAGCTGACCTGACGGGGACACCGTGAAGCCAGCGGCCTTAGCCGCAACCTCGACCGAAGTAGAGTGTCGACTATTCGGGGAAGGGGACCTCTCCCGCTCCCATGAACATAGACGGTGGGACTTACCTTTGGGGTCCTTTTTGGACAGAGAGGAATGTCCCGAAGGCCCTTCTCCCTTGGTGGAGAGGGACTGGCAAAGCTCCTTAAAATAAGCTGTGTAGGAGGAGCCCAAGGAGAGCGGGATAAATGCCGTGGATGATGTGGTCTGGGCCACCTCCTCCTCGAGGGCGATCATCTGCTCCAGCTGTTCAGCTGAGCCCGCAGCCACGGACACCGCCCAATGGGCCTCCTTTGACTTGACTGGAGGATAATGTTTCTCGGGTCGCCCCAACAGCAATCTGGCAGCGCGGCCCTCCAAGACCGAAGCCGAAAAGGATTTGCACAACTCACAAGTCTGAGTCATGGCAGAGTCAAAGGCAATAAACGCACATGGAGTGCGGATCGGTCCGGGACATCTACTGCCCACAGGGGCACCGACGAAATCCAGGAGTCGATTTGTCCATCGCAGCCGCGAGGAAAGATAAAGACCCAAGTCTTGTAAATTTTAAAATTAGTTTCGGGTTAACCGAAGAGATTGGATCCAGGCCTAAAACGCAGAGCACAAAGGAGGGAACCTGAGCTTCCAAGCGGTAAGGAAGATCTGGCGTCAGGGGGCGGAGCCAGAGTTTTACCACCCGGGTGGGTGGGAGGAGCCAGCTTGAAGACCTTCCAGCAAGATTTAAAGCGGCAAGGAACCTGCCAGTAAGTGTGGATTGAACATATCCATGTCCCTAGAAAAAAAACATTTTCCAATGGCACAATCTGCAAGTAAAGATACTCGCGTGCCTGCATTCAGAAAACTCGGGCAGACTTCTTTACGTGCAGTGTACCCTCTGCTCATAGACTAACGTGAATTTTGATTTCTTTACATGATTCACGTACATCTATGCGTGAATGGAACACCGAGTCCAGTACACTTAAATGAAAATTTTAACCCAACTTGTAGAAATAAATTACATAGTATGGCTGGGGTTGTACTGTTGTATTATGTCACAGAATGGATGTAGATGTAGAAGAACTGTGTAAATCAGGAAAAACAGTAAGTTTCCATCCAATTTCTATATTTATTTTCTTTTCTGAATGTTAATACAGCAGGTCCAGGGTGGGACAGGTGTACCGTGTGGCGTGGGCAGGCTGAAGTCTTCCTTTAGAAGAGATCGGATAAATGTTTCAGAATTAGAACTGAAGGCCATCAACAAGCCAGTCTGAATATAGCATGACTGTCATGAAGGAGTAGACTGACTAGATTGGGAGGACAGGAAGATGATGATGATGATGATTGAGCAGGAGTACTTGCATCAGGATCATCACTCATCAGAAGAAACAGAAGCAGCGGCACCAGCAGTAGATGTAGCAGCAGCAACAGCATGCCCATGAACATGTCTAGTTCCTGGACCAGAGAACTGCCAGTGGTTAACTGCTGGATCAAATTCATGCAGTTCAGGACCTTCTACCGCTATCTGCAGGAGAGACTGTAGTGCGTCATCAACAAGCCGTGTCCCTATTTTTGTTCTGATTAGATTCTGAATAGAAAAAAACAAAACTTTCACACTTAACAGTTGAGACACTCATAGTTATTAGTATTTCGACTAAGTCAAGAATAATGTGCCCATTCTGTGGTGGTTTTCTTTTAGTGATTTTGCATAGACCTGCAAATAGGGTGAAGACTTAACAGCGTTTACATGCAGCGCACACAGACTTTACGTTCCTGATGCTCGTCCGTTGGGGGAGAGAATCAAAGTATTCAACCAGGTTTGCCAGTTCACAGGTCCCAAACACCACCAGCTGGTCTCTTGGCAGATCAAACTGCTTGACATCTAAACAGCTGAACCATTTGAGATGCACCTCTGAGAAATTTTCAAAACTCTTGTCTATGTACGTTATCGCTGTATCTACTACATTCTGCAACTGTGCATATCTTACAAAATTGACTTCTGGGCAGTTGCCTCAATGGGAAAGGAACAGTCCTCTCCTCCTCCCCCATCCCCTCTGACACAACATACTCCTTCCATTTCTGTTAAAGTTTGTAATTGCTAAGGAAAACTGCCATGCATTTCCCTGGTGATATTTTCAGCTCCGTAAGCTAGAGTAGGCAGGTCTCAACATCTGTGGAACTTCCTGTATTACTATGTCATCTCTTTGAAACTGGAGCGACAGGTTTTTTAGTAATGGCAGGAAGTCTTGTAGTATATACAGGGATTTTACAAACTGCACACTTTGTACTTTTAAGAGGGCCTTTGTTCTTGAACCTTCATCCCCAGCAGCAGAAGATGCATGTTCTAGGTGTTGAACAACACTGGGTAGGTTAAAGAGCAGCTTCCTACTGTTAGTTGTGCTGCCCTCCCCCAGCCCATTTGATAACTTACCCCTACAGACAGCTCCCAAGGAAGTGCGGCATAACAAGGCATTATGTATTAAGTTATTTTACTAGTAAAAATTTAAATGTAGCCCATCAGCAAAAGAAGCACGGACTTCCCGGTCCGAAAACTACGCCCCATGTCAGCCCATGTAGCCGTTTTGTGATGTCACAAAGCGAAGACTGCGATAATGGCGCCCCATTCACTTATAATGAATGGGGCCATATATCATCAGATTTCATACCATTTGCTTCAGGGTTTTCTGAAATCAAGCGACTGATCCCTATTAGTCGATCGATCGGCTCTGATTTATGAAAATCCGGACAATAAATAATAGAAACTGTGACAATAACCCCGTATAAGTGAATGGGCACCACAGATCTTGATATTAGTGACATACTGGCTAATACATCGAGCATTTATCAGGAAGCGGTCGATCCTTTTTGGTGGGGGCTTGATTTTGATTTTATGAGTAAAATAACTCAATACAGCACGGCTTGTTTGCCACACTTCACTGGGAGTGGTGTGTGGGGTAAGTTATTGAATGGGCTGAGGCAGGCAGCTACTAGGAAGCTGCTCTTTAACCTGAACTGCATGAACTGACCGTGACCTACTGGCAAGCCATCTCACTTGTTTTATAGCACTAAAGTGAGCAAAATCAGTATCCATGACATTAGCAATTTCTTTTAGCTCTCATTTTGGGGACTGTAATGATAAAACATATATTCCCTTGAGAGTACTTTCAAGCTTTGACTTTTTTTTTTTTTTTTTAAACCACTTCAAGAACTGCCAGCTCTAACTTATGAGCAACGCAGTGCATCTCAATTACTTGAGGACAGTGTTCCTGCAACCTCGCTATGGTTCCTCCTCTCACCCACCATGACACTGGCCCCATAAAAATTTGTTGAAATAAGCGTCGGCCCTGGATTGTGAACATTTTGTAGGTTACTTAGGGGAAGATTTACTGACTCAAGTGCAGTCGTTATTGCGTGAAATACACCTTCTGCATGTTCCAGTGGCACAGCTTAGATAAGCACTGTACGCACCTGTTTTGAGTTTGGGTCAAAAAACCATAGGAACACACTCTCCTACTCAGTTATACTAGAATTTGTACTACCGTCAGGAAGAACTGTCACATATTTAACATCAGTAAGTCTGCATCTGGGTGTGGGATGCAACTGCTGATATAGCACCACAGAAGTCCCTGGCTCGCTTATCACTGGTATAATTAGAACCAAGCATTATCCCATTTTTTCCCTGCAGTTCATAGAGCCACTCCATGTCCGAGAAAGGGCACAGGTTTTTGGCAATGGAATATGCAGTGTTGAACAGGCGTTGCATCTTGACCTTAGTGCCCTGATCCAACTGCATAAATGCTTGATACAGTGGGGACTCTGATTATCAAAATGTACCACACGCTGACCACTGTGTGCAATATGTTGATTCATACACAGCAAATGTGGATTGGACTTGTCATGTGCATGTAGTGCCTCAATCTGAAAATTATTTGAGCCAGTGGCAAAAACATTAGGTTTCTTTGAAAAGGCTGGTACTACAATGGTTGGATTTTTTTTTTTTTTTGCACATAGTGCAATACGTCAGTTCGACCCCCAAAATATCATCTCAGCCAGTTATAAATGGTTAACCAATGCCTTTGAAACAATCTTGCCCTTTTCTCCTGATCATATTTATAATCTTTATTTGGCCTCTCTGACCTCTCATCCTGTTCATCAAGCACTAAAGTACGTTTTTTAGTAAGTGGATGTGAACTTTCAGTTAATCCTTCGTTGCTTAATTCAACATACTGATCAGCATTTACCATACATCTCCCGACACAGATATAGGCTCATTTTCATTGTTTTTACTCTTATCTGCAAAAGACACAGAGGTGGACTGTGTTTCGGTTTCAGGTGGCGTCTTGCTACTGATGGAGTCTGCTGTCGCTGCTGGTACTCGTGAGGCTACTGACCAGAGAGAGGAAAAAAAAAAAAAGAAAAAAGTCTGCTGTTTACTACTCCTGCTCTGCATATTGTGGCACCTATTTTCTTCCCAAATAATATATTTTATTTTTCAGTGTGTGTGTGGTGTGAGAGTTTCTTTGGGTGCCAGGGTTTGGTGGACTGGGTGGCAGAAAGTGGCACTGGGGAACAGAAGGACAACAGTGAAAGAATGAGGTGCTTATTTGCCTTAGCTTTTTCAATAAATATAGATTTTTATTTAGAAGCATCTTGAAACTTTCAGAGTTATGACTGTGCAAACAAGGTAAGGCAAGTCACTTAAATCGGATTTCGCAGGCACACCAAGACACTCAAAAGAAGCCAGGACTAAGGCAGTGGAAGAAGCTGGAAGGGAGTGGGACAAGAATAGGAAAAGTCCAGCAGGTTACAGGGTCACCGTGTTACATATAGTAATAACAGCACATGCGCACAGCACTTGCCTCCCTAAGGCTGCCTATTGCTCCTTCAGTCGGCTGACAGTGACTGGCAGTTCTTAGTTTAGTTTTTTTTAATAATTCACTAATCAGTCACACACTCGCACAGTTTAGGCTACAAAAGGTCAAGCTCAATGTGCAGAAAGTTATTACTACACTTTTACAACTTTAAACAATGCAGGAAATCTATTTAAATAAGTCACTTAACCTTCACTGTCACAAAATCAATGCACGTGAGGGAATTAGTGCAGTTTTGTAAGTACTTCTCCAGTTACTGTCCTGTTATTTTTTATTTTGGCAACTAGTTGGCAAGTTTTACAACACAAAACCTCCGCTTTCTACTGCTGCTGCTAGCTACTACGGTCTTGGCAGTGCAAGTACAGACAGGCAGCAGTCAGACCCGACCCTACACTGTACACTTTCTCAGGTTTACTTATTTATAGCCCTTACGCCCTCCTTGCTTTCTTCTTCCTCCTCCTCCCCCTTACTGCTGCTATTTTATTTAGGCACAGATAAGACACTACAGTCTGAATCGGTTCTGCCCTTAAACATGGCAACAGAAAAGCCTCTGCTCTTGCTGTCTTATGCTCCTCAGTGGCTGGTCCTCCCTTCCCTTGTTACTTAGGCTCACCACTGACTACACAGCCTCAGCCCAGCAGACAGTGCAGACACAAGAAGAATTTAGCACTTGGCAAACCCAGCCAGACAGACAGTGTGCAATGCAAACTAAAAGTTCAAGAAATTGCTGCAGTACAAAGTGGCTGTTATACTGAACTTGTAATTTTGTGTGCACTTTATGAATCTAGCAAAATTACTTTTACCAGCTTACAACAGTGCACTGCGGTTCCTTGCACAGTACTACTCCTTGTGTCAGTGCACTAGTTCCCCTGCCCCTGTTTAAGTTTTTAGTATACCCCTCTTTCCTTTCAATGCTCCTTGTCCTTCAGTGGTCCTTTCCTAGTCCACCCTTCAAAGTTCTATTACCCAATACTGGCACAGAATGCACACAGACTCCACAGCAAAGCCAAAGAGACCCCCTTCAGTTCTCCTGCCTTATTTTTAATACCCATTATTGACATTGTGTTTTTTTTTTTTTTTTGCGCTTCTGCAAGGAACTGGCCAAATCTCTTGGGTAATAAACAGAAGTACAAAGGCTTGCTTCGATGACGTTCTCCCTCTCCCTTTTTTTATTTGTGTGAGCAAACTGATGGCACTGGCCATTTCATTTCAACAAGAAAAAGAAGCTGCCCTGTTTAGTCTCAGGCTCTTCCCCTCTCCAGCGCACCACTCACCACCCTCCCGGGCTTTTTTTTCTTTTTTATGTTAAGCTGTGTAGTAAACTTCAACAGGCATCGCTTTTTAAATGGTCAGTCCCTCGTAGAACTAAAATATAAGACTCTACTCCTCCGGGAACAGCACGCACATCCTTTCTCTGTGAAAGATGAGAAAGTGAGTGTGTTCACAGATTGGTCCCTCCAAGTCTACGCCAGAGCCAATTTGCGCCTTACCCTTCGGTGAGGCTGGGTTGGATCTGCTGCCACACATGCCAGTCTCATGACTGGCTCCTCCTCCATTCCGTCTTGGCCGCTGCTCGTACCCGCTCCCGCACTGTTTCTGCCCCCCCGCTGCCGACCTGCCATATCACGTGAGTGCTGCTCCAGTGGGTCACATTAACACCAGCCCAGGACAGGACGCAGGACTCCAGTATCACCATCGAGCACCCTGCTGGAGAAAGTTGGCAATTGTAGATTTTATTTTAATGCTTGCCCGCGGACAAGTGGCTCTCCAGCAACAGGGTTTTAAATAATTGATTAGTCGTTTTTTTCCTTGGGACAATACTAACTGTACAGAAAGTATTTATATAAATTTTCTAGAAGTGTTATGTTTGTTAAACACAGTGAGGCAAGTGCTATGCATTTTCACAAAGTTTTAGAAATTTTATGAGCAAAACGCTCATCAATTTTTAGAGTTAAATAAAACCCTGAACAATACTTGTCCCTGACTGGAAACCAATAGCCCGGGATGTCTGGCTATCGTATTTGTCGAACCTTGTCACTCCAGCTGTACTGCTGAAAATCTGTGTGGACCTGCTTCACTGACTGAAGTTCCTACAGTATGACCCGATGACTGAGAACACATTCAGATCAGGAAGATCATCTTCTGGGGCAATACCCGGTGATGTGCCCCCCCCCCCCAAAGAGACACCCGAACCCTTAAGTCTTACAAGGAACACCGCACACTCTAAGCATCGGGCCCCACCAGTATGGCTGGCTCCAAGACCTGTTGTCACACACACACCCCCGATATATATAGATGTTCCCCAGCGTGAACTGACGCACATCACCATCCACCGATTTGTCAGCCCAATATAAAACCGCTTTTTTGTGCCTTGACCCCTATCCTACCTATGGAGATCCGCCTGTGCCCTCTCCGTGTCCCCCCTTACCCAGGCTTATCCCCCTGGGCAGGACCGCCAGAGGGGGCTCCCCTTCCTGATGACAACTGTAGGCCTGGCTTGGCCCCCGGGTCGGGGCCATGGGAACAGGCCCCCCCCCCCTTGGTGGACATGTAAGGCAGTGGAGGACGGCAGTAGAGCAGAGGAGTCATGCCAGGAGTCTGATTTTTCTGCTACTGCCCCGGGGAGGGGGATGTGAAATGGCGACCAGCATCTGCCCCACCCACATTCGGTGCTGGCCACGCAGCACCCTGCAGTCTCCACCAGGGAACAATGAAGCAGCGGACACTCTACTCCCTCCCAGAGAAGGAGAGCAGTCCCATGGACACTCGATCCTTCTCACCCAGCCAGTCCTCAGACTCCTGGGTCCGTTCCTGAATCCGCGTAATTGGTGTCGCAAGCGGAAATCCAACCCCTGTGCCGGCAAGCCAGCTGCATAAAGTATAGCTTTCCCATGGTGTCTAGTGGTCCTCTTCCCCACCCCAAATGCCAATCACCAATCCAATATAAAATATAGATTTTCCTCTGAGGTTTACTGCCCCCCCCCCCCCCAAACAATCACCAGCTCAGGTACAAAATATAGCTTTCCCTGGTGTCTAGTCGCCCCCTTGCCTATTGCCGGCCCAGTGTAAAACATACCTTTTCCCTGGTGTCTAAACAGTCCCTCCCCAACCCCACCAACCCATTATAAAGTATAAGCTTTTCCTGGTGTCTGATGGACCTCCACCCCAGCGGGTAGTGCCCACCACCATGCTCTCCCCAAATCCCAAGCCGACAGCTTGGCACAGTCCTCTGCTCTCCACCACAGCCAGCCAACAGATCTGCCAGTGAGTGCATACTGTATACAGTACATGCTCACTGACAGACATGTATACAGTACACAGACAGCTCAGTCGGCAGCCAGCAGTAGCAAACAGCAGAGGACTGTGCCAGTTGCCAGCTCGGGGATGGGGGGGGGGGTGAGAGTGGGGCGGTGGGGCACTACCAGCCAGGGTGGGTGGAGGGGATCCACTAGACACCAGGAGAAAAACGCATCTTGTATTCTACAGCAGTTTGGGGATAGGAGGAGGGTCCACTAGACCACCAGGGACGCATTCAATATACCGTAAGGCAAGATCGGGAATGGGGGGGTGGTCAGCCAGAGCATCAGAGGAGCATTCAAGTTACTGCCGAGAGAGATCAGGGATAGGGCGGAGGAATCACTAAACCAGGGAATGGCATATCTAATCTACATGCCATGGGGGCGGGGATACTCTGTAAACCAGGGAAACTGTGTGCGTCAAGCGGGTGATCGGGTGGGACCACTGGACACCTGGGAATAAGGCACTTTAACATGGGGCCGGCAATCAGCGGGGGAGACCACTAGACACCAGTGATTACTATGTTGGGAAGGGGGGGGGCTGCCACACTTTCTCTGCCAACTGCTAGGGTTGCGTGGCAGTAAGTTAGGGTTTGGATCAGCAGTATGTGCACTGTACAAGACCACCGTGCAAAATAGCCCTGTGCAGCTCACACTCTGAATACTGAACTGCGCCAACATTCAGGTCCCTGCCACTGTTTCATGTACACTGCGCCCCCTCTATAAAATTGCCCAGGTGCGAACCTTGTTTGCCAGGAACGTGCAAAACTGAAAAGTCCGGTTAGCACAGGTAAACTCTGCTTTGCTCCCGTGCAATCTTTTGAATACCGGGCCCCCGGTGAGCAAGGTACCAAGTCATAACAGCGCTGAAAGAACCACACTGTGTAAAGCGTGAAAGGATTTAGGCCAACAGAGGTTAGACGAGCGACAGGGAATTATGGCTACCCCTGTCACTCTGCAGACATCCTGTAGAGGAATCAAGTCGCCATGTGCTGGTTGAGCCACTCCCGTGGAGTGGCTAGGGTACCAGTACATGGCAGAGCAGGAGACAGGACCGCAATTTGCTTCCCACCAGGTCTCCTCCTGCTGCAACTTTTTGTTTTTAAAGTCATTTCCCCCCCTCCCCGGAGTGTACGACCCCCTCCCCGGAATTGGTTATTTTAAGTACTGGGAGTGTGGGATGTGAAACCCCCATAACAAAAAAATATAAAAATAAAAAGTCCCATTACTGTCAATGGGGCTGCTCTCTCCTAGGTCAGGTCGCTGTCGTACCAGACGCGGTTTGAGAGTGCTGCTGTTTTGCTTGCGGCATATATTGCCTTGTGGTGTTTCTTTGCGCTGTTATGACCCATGCCAGTGAGTAAGGAGCACTATTGTTAAACAAGGAGTTTGTTTTCCTTTTTAAAAAAAACAAAATTAAAATACTACAAATATTGAACACGAAATAAACTAACATTGGGTCAAACTGGGGCTGGCAGAACAGCCTAGAGGTTAGCGTAACGAGCTATGAATGAGCTTGGTACATGCAGTAGACCTGGATTTGAGTCCCACAACCTCCATTTGCATACTATGTGACTGAACAAGTCACTTAACCCCCCCAAGTGCTCCAAGGTCGCCCTCTTGTGCCTAGGGGCCTTACCTGGTTACCAAAGACTAAAATAAAAAACCAAGCATTAATCAATGCCGAATGTTTGTTTGCTGGCATTAGCAGTGGAATTGCAGGAGTTAGACAGATGCAGTATAGGAATGGCACTGAAGTATTGAACAGACACCAACTCCACCCTCACCCTGAGAGATGGACAGACATGAGATGTGCCTTTGGGTCGTCGCCCATGACGGTCACGACATTTCACCTCACCCTACCCTTCAGACACGGACAAGTGTCAAGGTGTGCCTTGGGGTGTTTGCGCTTTACATTCACCTCATTCCATAAAGTAATACGCTGAAATGGGCGCAGTATAGAAGAATGGGATGAACTCTGGGGAAAATGGTTCCAAGGCACACTTCGATGCCTGTCACTGGCTGCAGGGTGGGGGTGAAATGACATGAGCATTACTGTCGACAATCCCAAGTCAGACTCCTGACACCCGTCAGTCCCTACATGGTAGGGCATTATGGTCGAAAAACTTAACACCTTGAGTGTTTCTTGGTATTTTTACTCCAAGTTTTCCAAATGGGCTTTTTGTGACCCCACCACGTGAACAGTGATAGCATCAGCTTGTTAGGCAAAAGGTGATTTTGCACAGTGACTGCACCATTTGGTGCAACAGGTGCGAAAACACATTTTGAACAGGATATGAAAAGTGACAGGTGTACTGTTCATGAGGAGGTGTAAAGAATGGCACCGCTGAAAATCTTGAGTGAAAATATAAAAAAACTGAAGCCATGAGCGTGCATAGAAACTGCACAATGTACACCCGTAATGTAATCAGTTTGCTGTTTTTTTGGGGGTTTTTTAAGCAGATTTTCAATGTAGGCATTTTGGGACATCCGCTCATGAACAGTGTCACTGTGATATTCTTAATCTGTCTTGAACACTAATTTCCCACAGCAATTGCGCTATTCTGAGTCTGAAGTGCAAAAACATTTCTGCCAGGTTGAGAAAAATGACAGCTGTACTGTTCATAAGTAGGTGTAGAAAAATATCAATGTTGAAAATCTGGACTGAAAATATTACAAATTTGTGAACT
This sequence comes from Neoceratodus forsteri, assembly GCA_016271365.2. Taxonomy (NCBI): domain Eukaryota; kingdom Metazoa; phylum Chordata; order Ceratodontiformes; family Ceratodontidae; genus Neoceratodus; species Neoceratodus forsteri. The sequence continues at coordinate 1,409,848,009 of CM057456.1, read as the reverse complement.
TATGAGGGTACATGGAAATTGCGCAATGCATGCTCGTAACAGTTATTTTATGGACTTTTGTCACAAAATTTTCAGCGTAACCATTTTAAACACTTCTGCTCATGAACAGTGTCCCTAATTTTCTTAAAGTGTCCGGAAAACTGATTTTGCACACCGACCACGCCAATGTGCTCTACATGTGCGAAAATGCATTTTGGGCAAGATGTGAAAAATGACAGCTGTACTGTTCTTAAGGTGGTGTGTTAAAATAGCAATGATGAAAATCTGGAGTGAAAACATTAAATATTCCCAAAGTTACAAGAGTACGTAGGAACTGCGCAATGCCTGCGATTCGTAACAGTCATTTTTGGGAATTTTTTCACCAAATTTTCAACAGAGTTTTTGGGGGCCTACCTCATTAACTATAACACTGTTTCGTTAAAAATCAGTCCCAAAAGGTTCCATGCAGTGACAGCGAAATCACCTTTCAGGACCGAACAAAATGACAGCGAGTTCATGAGGTGGGGTCCCAAGAACCCCATGTTTAAATTTTGGTGAATAAATTCTCAAAATGGCAGAGATAAGCACCAAAGTGGAAAAAAAAAAAAAAGACATTTATGCCATTATACAGCTTACCGGAATTTCTTCAGTTTGCGGTTGGCTTTAAAGAATGCAGATGTGTTCCCGGTCCGCTGAAGATCATCGCGCCGGCATCCAGACGCAAGTATGGGGCAAGAGAGTGAACGAGGAACCATTTATTCTTTTTTTTTTTTTTGAGATGACCGGGACATCTGCCATGCTGGGGCGGCTCTGAGCGTGGCACCTGGAAGTTTTTTTAAACAAAAAAAAAAAAACACACAGTGGAGCCAACGGGGATTGGGCACCCTCAGCCAGTGCAGGGTGGGAGAGCGCATAAGCACACTGGGGTGGGCTCAGGCATACTTGGATGTTTTGGGGATCCCCCACAAAAAAAAAAAAAAAAAAAAAAGGCGGCCTGACAGCTGTTCAGATGCAGTGCTGATGTGTAGGTACTTTGCATACTGCCGACGGCAGTATGCAAATTGCCGACATGTTACTACCACTCACTGTAGCAGTCTTGCTTTTAACTGTACGCCACTGCATCTAAACTGTTGTCACAGACAGCTCGGACATTTATTGATGGGGCGAGGCTGCGCCTGTAAGAAGGAGTAAGGCACAGGAAGCAGGGTGGCACACCTATGAAAATTCCTATGGTGGCACTATGTTTCTTGCACATGCGTGCAAGCGAACAAATTTTGGATGGACTCCACTGAGATGCAGAATCACGAATTATGGAAATTTATTGGTATGTTTTATACAACAAGAACATGCATAGTACTTGTGGCTGGATTTCATTACGATTATTCAGTGCTGTGATGTAGCTCCTAAACTATACCACCATACAGCTGCTGACATCACCAAAAGTCTTTCATACACCCTCTTCATTACCATCTCCATTTTGTGATGGACGGGGCCCTTGATGGCCGCTGCCCCTAAAATAGTGTAGGTTTACTTAATGGCAGCCCAGAGATGCTCTTCTACTTTTGTGCTCGTTTCACGATTTTGTTTCATTACATTTTGTAGGCCTTAGGATGTAGCACAGCAGGGCAGAAGTCTTGTAGTCCATGTGCATCCATTCGTGGTATTACAAGTTATTTACCTGTGTTGCATATCTAAGAGTTTTTTTCTTTAACAATTTTCTACATCCTCAAGATCCAAAGTAATACACGTCCACTGTATCAGAGCAGTTAACAGTCACCCAAGGGAAATTCCTCCCTGAAGCTTTCTCCTCCTGTTCTTCGGAACGATTCTCTACTCTACACTGTACTCATGTTCATCCCCTCATTCGTCCTCACTGGAGGGGACTAGTGACAAGTCCCTAGACCTAGTGTTCTCCATAGGTTGTGGCATAGTCAACTACGAGGATGACAGAGGGTGTCCCCCCAAAGAGTCATCTCCTGCAGTCGCATTCTCTTCAGTGTTTCTGTCAAGAGCCCCACAGCTTTAGCCAACTGCAAGATGGAAGGGGTGAATTGTCCAGTAAGATCTGCAGCTTGAGAAAGTGAAGAATGAGGACTCCTTGATGATCCAGGGTAAGGCGTGGTGTATCTTCTGGGTTTTGGGAAGTGTGCAAGGCATAAAATAAGCGGGTCTGCATCACAATTTGCAACCCAAGAATCAAGAAACAAGAGTCAAATGTTGTTGCAATGATTAGCAGTTATTGCTAATCACTGCCAACTGGCCCTGGGTCCTTTAAAAATGCCCTTGTGCCATTTTGGGTGCATGATTCTTTAAAAATTTTTTGTTTTCCCCCCTCCTCCCCCGCGCCATGTCCCATCTCCAACTGGCCAGCTGTTTATACCCATCCAGTGTACGCGCAGGAGAAATGCAAGAGCATCCTCTTGGAGACAGTCACCCCAGCAAGCAGGACCAGGAGTTCCAACCACAGTAGGTTCCTTTTTTCTGTTTACTAGACCTTCACAGGTGGCATCCAGTATTTAATGTGTGGTTTTGTTTTGCAGGGAGGAGCACTGCTGGGTCATGGGCCGCACGAGAGGAACTGCAGGGCAGCAAGGAGCAGAGGATGCAGAGTGAAAGGGGACCCAACCGGGACCAGACAGGCAGGCATTGCGGCATGACAGATTCGGTACCAGAGCAACTGGCTCAACAGTAGCAGATCTGATAATCGGGAATCTCTAAAACAGTAAAAACCTTTTCATTTTATATTGTCAGAGAGCCTGGAGGAGTGAACTATGGGAAGGGATGGACTGGGCAGTGGCACGACTCGGGGAGAGAAGAGGATGGCTGGGCACTGGTGAGCACAATGTGGATTCTGGGCCTGCAACTGGTGGGGGGCAGAGCTGCTGCAGATTTATTTATAGTCTCGGATTACCCCTTTGAGTTAAAAGTTGGTCACAGAGGTTCCACGTCAGGTAGAAACATATACAGGAATACACAGTTTGCAATTACAACAGTTGTTGGTGGATGCTGAGCTAAACAAGCACATCGATGGGAAAAGGCACTTAAGTGTTGTGCCCTGCAGTTGCAGTGATGGGAAAATAATTTAAAAGTAATGTGCCCTGCTTGTGCAGAGGTTGTTGAAAGACATAAGTAAACCACAAACAAATTGTTGTGCTCTGCAGTTACTCATGGTAAAGACGTTTGAAGTAAGCTGTGCCCTGCCTTGCGGAGATGTGAAATAACTTAAGTGTTGTGCCCTGTAGTTTTTGCAGTGAATGGAAATGACATTTTAAAAGTTTAATGTGCCCTGCTTCAAGAGACGGGAATTAAGACACTAAAAAACAAGCAGACCAGTGTAGGAAAAGACTGCTCTGCAGCAAATTGCAAAGGGGACAATAACTAAAACCACAAAGTATGTCCAGTTGGGAAAAACTGGATTTTTAACAAGTGTTGTGCCTTGCTTGCAGATAATGGGAAAGACATAAATCCTTACAACCAATATTGTGCCCAGTAATGGGAAAGGACATTTAAAAGTGTTGGCCCTGCCTAGTTTGCAAAGATTTTTAACTTGTGCCCCGCTTACTGTGCAGAGCTAGTGTGTCCTGCTGTGATTTATTGCTGATCCAAGGGGGATTGCCCTGTTTTCATTGTTTCACGTGTACTGCAGACACAGTGTACTCAGCTGTGTATACTTTCCGGGCGGGGGTAGCATTTTGTAGTAATGTATTCAGGCCACACAGTCCACATCTTTACTTTTGAGCACCTTGTTCATTTGCAGCCCAAAGAGTAATGGCCCTTTTCTGGGCTGAAACAGGATGGGAGTGGGGTTGCTCGAATGATGTGTCACTAGTCACTCACTACATTGAGGGCATCACTTGTTGGCCAGGCCGAGGAAACCATCCATGGGGTGGTAGCATCTCAATGCTACAAGCCAACTGGCTATGCAGATGAGCATAGCCCACATTCACTACTGCAGAGGCAGAACAATAAAAGCCCTCAGTTTCTATGGTTGTTTCCTTCCTTTTCGAATTTGGATGACACAACCTCACCTTTTGTGAGAGTGAGAAGGATGACAAGCAGCAACAAGGAAGCTGCTTCTTTCAAGTTCAGGCAGCATTCCCAACCTCCAGAGGAGCACATTGAGGATCAGTGGATTCCTGGCACACCACGGCACTTCAAACTGATCTGCAAGAGCAGAGTGACTTGTCTCCGTGCGTTTGCGCTTGCGTCACAGGAGTGACAGGACCAAGTCTGACCCAGTTACAGGGACAGACACCATTTATGTACTGTGCAGCTTGAGAGCTCCCTGTCCCCGACCCCTGAAGAACAGACGGAGGAGTACAGCAGCTAGTGTAGCACCAGAGAATTACTGAGTCTGTGAAGGCGAACTGAAAAGCACAGATTCTGCACCGCCACCACCCACACCTTCAGCAACATAAGGTAAGCCCAGCCCTCGGCTCGGAGCACAACAGGGTGGTGAGGAGATTGCCATGGGGGGGCCACAACTAGGAAAAGACTACGGCAATGCCGGCCTGACCAGGTTCTAAATAAAATGAATAGAGGAGACAGCCCCCTTCCCCCCCCCCCCCAACACTGGCTGGCTTGGGGGGGGGAAGCTGCTGCAGAACAGTTTTAATAAGCAAATGAACAAGAAAGCCATTTTTTTTTCGTGTGTGTTGGGAAAGAAAAGAGCACAACTAGAAAAAGACCGGCTATGTTGGCCTGTACAGGTTCTAAATCAAACAAACAGAGGACTGCCCTTTTTCACAATGGCTCGGGGGAGAAGAGGGAGAGACCGCACAAGTAGCTGCAGAACAGTTTCAATAAATACATGAACAAAGAGCCCCATTTTTTTTTTTCCCACTATGGTGTGTGTACAGCATGCAGAACAGAACAATTTCATGACCAGGTTCTAATAAGCAGAGAATACGGTCCCTTTTTTCCATGATGGCTGGCTGGTGGTTGGGGGGGAAGAAATCAGCTGCAGAACCATTTCCATAAATTAACGAACAAGGAAGCCCCCAGTTTTTCACTATGCTGTGTGTGTGTGGTGTTTGGGGGGAGGAGGCAGAAATTGTTTTTTCCTGGTGCGACTCTTCAATGAATAAATTACCTGGAGGAAACGGACCCTTTTTCATGTTTCACTAGTCTTACTCTGACCATCCATGCTAGTGTCAGTGACACTGCCTACTGTTTATATCCAAGGAGAGACAAGCATTTGTCAATGCCAAATGTCTCACTGGCATTGGTACTGCAGGAGTTAGAGATGCTGCACAATAGGAACAGCGAAGTACTGAACTGACGCCAACTCCATCCCCACCCTGCAGAGAGAGACAGGCGCTGGGGGTGTGCCTTTGGGGTGTCGGCTATAACGGTCATGCCATTTTACCTCACTCTACCCTGTAGACAGGGACAAGTGTTGTGGTGTGCTTTGGGGTCTTGTACTTACCCCATTCCATAAGGAAATACACTGAGACAGGTGTAGTATAGGAGAATGGTGTGAACTTTAGGGCAAACACCCCAAGGCACACCTCGATGCCCGTCACTGGCTGCAGGGTGGGGGTGGAATGGTGTGAGCATTACAGCCAATGATACCAAGTCACACCCCTGACACCTGGCAGTCAATACAGGGTGGGGTGTTACAGTTGGAAACCCTAACATCATAGGCATTTGTTGGTATCGTCACTCCAAATTTTCAACATGGGCTTTTTTGTGACCCGACCTCATGGAGAGGCACAGTTAGTTTGTTAGCGGAAAGGTGGTGTTTCACAGCAGCTGTGCCATTTGGCGACACAGAGACGAAAACACATTTTGGGCAGTATGTGAAAAACAAAACTGTATTGTTCATGAGTAGGTGAAAAAAAAAATGGCAACGTTGAAAATCTGGAGTGAAAACATGGAAAAGATGGTAAATCATGAGCATGCATAGAAACTGCGCAACACGTCCGTAACCCAATTATTTTTGGGATTTTTTTTTTTAGCCACATTTGACATAGGCATTCTGGGACCTCCCCTCATGAACATGGCGCTGTGATTTTATTAATCTGTCCCAATCGTTGATTACCCACAGCGACCACACAATTGCGCACCACAGGTTCGGAAACGCATTCTGGGCAGGCTGGGAAAAATGACAACTGTACTGTTCATAAGGAGGTGTGAAAAACTGCAAGTGTTGAAAATATGGCACGAAAACATCGCAAATTTGCGAAGTTACAAGGGCGCATGGAAACTGCACAACGCACGCTTGTAACAGTCATTTAATGGACGTTCATCACCAAATTTTCAACATAGGCATTTTAGGACATCTGTTCATAAACAGTGTCAGTGTCACTCATTTTCTCAAACTGTCCCGAAAACTGATTTTGCACAGCGACCACGCTATCCTACGCCAGACGTGCAAAAAACATTTCGGCCAGCATATGTAAAATTACAGCTGTACTGTTCATAAAGAGGTGTGGAAAATTGACAGTTTAGTAAATCTGTGGAGAAAATACTACAAATTCACGAAGCTAAGAGCGTGCGTGGAAACTGCACATCGCACGCTCGTAAAAGCAAATTTTGGGATTTTTCACCAAATTAGCAACATAGGCTTTTTGACAGCCCCCCTCATGAACAGTGGCACTGTTTCGTTAATCGGTCCCGAAAGTTGATTCCATGCAGTGACTGTGAATTCACCTTTCGGGACCGAATAACGCCAAGACAGTGACCGAATTCATGAGGAGGGGTCCCAATAACCCCATGTTGAAAATTTGGTGCCAAAATTCCCAAGACATGCACCAAAGTTGACAAACCCCCTATTTATGCCATTATACAGCTTACCGGCATTTCTTCAGTTTACGGTTGGCTTTGAAGAGTGCAGACATGTTCCCAGTCCACCGTAGATCGTCGTGCCATGGTGTGTATGTGGGGAGGCAGGATGCACAGATTGGGTAGGGCCACCAGAGTCGACGAGGGACCATTTTCTGCTTTGCAGATTTACAAAGTGTGCCACCTGAGTATTTTTTTTTTTGGGGGGGTCTGTAGCCGACTGGGGATTGGACACCCTCGGCACACAACAAATGGTGGGGTGGGACATTATGCCAACGGGGAATGGGCTCCCCATTGGCAAATTAAGCGGGAAGGGGGGACATTATGCCAAGAGGATTGGGCACCCTCGGCACATGCTTGAATTGGGGTGCATTATGCCAAAGGGTGTGGGCTCCCCATCGGCAAATGGCGTGGGTTGGGAATGCCAACAGGGGGATTGGGCACCCCCTGAAGTCTGCTCTCCACGCAGCGGCAGTCAGCCCCACCATGTTAATGGTAGGGCTTCACCAAGAAAGGAACGTAGGGAGGGCGTGTTTTGGTGCCGCTGCATGACGGGCTTGGCTGTCATTGCAGAGAACCTTTTCTTAGATCAGCTCGCCCCATTATGTATTCCTGGTGTGGCACCTGCATGCTGGCTTACTGAGGAATGAGGGACGCACCTACTGATGCGTGCCCTGCATTCGCCCAACAGTGGCCGAACCTCCAAATCTGCTACTAATGCAATATGTTGGCCGCGCAAGCGTGAGCCAAGATGAAAAAGGAGGGACAGCCAAGGATAAGAAAGGCATAAAAATGTGGACACACACACACACACACACACACACACACACACACACACTAAAAAGGGGCGGTCCCTGCTTAATTTAGTTCAAACAGAGCAAGAAAGTGTATTTTAAATTTAATGACCGATTATTTGACTGTGACCATACACTGGTGGCGGTGGTCTTCGGGTTACTGGTCTACCACCACAATTACTGTTTAAGCAGTCATTTCAACATGCTTGCTAATTAATGTAAACGATAAATACTATGATGCATGCACCACACATCTTATTTGTGTGTTCACTGTTTTTCCTTCGCCTCTCCCCCCCCCACCACAGATGGAAATATTTATTCAATTTTGGTAACCGGGTAAGCCCACTGGGCCCCAAAGGTCCCTTTTTCAGGGGCGACCCAGAGTTAATTATACAGAACACCATTTCACATACAGGGAGAATATACAACAGGTAGGTGCTTGCAGCCATT